>CM060902.1:1058418818-1068418818 GCA_030737815.1 Allium fistulosum | reverse complement strand
GGTCAGGGGGAGGGTGGGGGCCCGCACTCCCACCCGGTCGTGCAGGAACGATCCACCTTCCCTTCCGCGGGCTTCCGGGCACTTCGACGGCTGCAGAAACTGCGCAGAAATTCTTGGTTCGATCCTGCTTTCGGTTGCCGAGACGGTCCCGGATCGCGATCGCGCCAACTGGAAAAACGATCGGCTTCCCCTCCTAGGTGGGTGGGTCAGGGGGAGGGTGGGGGCCCGCACTCCCACCCGGTCGTGCAGGAACGATCCACCTTCCCTTCCGCGGGCTTCCGGGCACTTCGACGGCTGCAGAAACTGCGCAGAAATTCTTTGTTCGGTCCTTCTTTCGGTTGCCGAGACGGTCCCGGATCGCGATCGCGCCAACTGGAAAAACGATCGGCTTCCCCTCCTGGGTGGGTGGGTCAGGGGGAGGGTGGGGGCCCGCACTCCCACCCGGTCGTGCAGGAACGATCCACCTTCCCTTCCGCGGGCTTCCGGGCACTTCGACGGCTGCAGAAACTGCGCAGAAATTCTTGGTTCGATCCTGCTTTCGGTTGCCGAGACGGTCCCGGATCGCGATCGCGCCAACTGGAAAAACGATCGGCTTCCCCTCCTGGGTGGGTGGGTCAGGGGGAGGGTGGGGGCCCGCACTCCCACCCGGTCGTGCAGGAACGATCCACCTTCCCTTCCGCGGGCTTCCGGGCACTTCGACGGCTGCAGAAACTGCGCAGAAATTCTTGGTTCGATCCTGCTTTCGGTTGCCGAGACGGTCCCGGATCGCGATCGCGCCAACTGGAAAAACGATCGGCTTCCCCTCCTAGGTGGGTGGGTCAGGGGGAGGGTGGGGGCCCGCACTCCCACCCGGTCGTGCAGGAACGATCCACCTTCCCTTCCGCGGGCTTCCGGGCACTTCGACGGCTGCAGAAACTGCGCAGAAATTCTTGGTTCGATCCTGCTTTCGGTTGCCGAGACGGTCCCGGATCGCGATCGCGCCAACTGGAAAAACGATCGGCTTCCCCTCCTGGGTGGGTGGGTCAGGGGGAGGGTGGGGGCCCGCACTCCCACCCGGTCGTGCAGGAACGATCCACCTTCCCTTCCGCGGGCTTCCGGGCACTTCGACGGCTGCAGAAACTGCGCAGAAATTCTTGGTTCGATCCTGCTTTCGGTTGCCGAGACGGTCCCGGATCGCGATCGCGCCAACTGGAAAAACGATCGGCTTCCCCTCCTGGGTGGGTGGGTCAGGGGGAGGGTGGGGGCCCGCACTCCCACCCGGTCGTGCAGGAACGATCCACCTTCCCTTCCGCGGGCTTCCGGGCACTTCGACGGCTGCAGAAACTGCGCAGAAATTCTTTGTTCGGTCCTTCTTTCGGTTGCCGAGACGGTCCCGGATCGCGATCGCGCCAACTGGAAAAACGATCGGCTTCCCCTCCTGGGTGGGTGGGTCAGGGGGAGGGTGGGGGCCCGCACTCCCACCCGGTCGTGCAGGAACGATCCACCTTCCCTTCCGCGGGCTTCCGGGCACTTCGACGGCTGCAGAAACTGCGCAGAAATTCTTTGTTCGGTCCTGCTTTCGGTTGCCGAGACGGTCCCGGATCGCGATCGCGCCAACTGGAAAAACGATCGGCTTCCCCTCCTGGGTGGGTGGGTCAGGGGGAGGGTGGGGGCCCGCACTCCCACCCGGTCGTGCAGGAACGATCCACCTTCCCTTCCGCGGGCTTCCGGGCACTTCGACGGCTGCAGAAACTGCGCAGAAATTCTTGGTTCGATCCTGCTTTCGGTTGCCGAGACGGTCCCGGATCGCGATCGCGCCAACTGGAAAAACGATCGGCTTCCCCTCCTGGGTGGGTGGGTCAGGGGGAGGGTGGGGGCCCGCACTCCCACCCGGTCGTGCAGGAACGATCCACCTTCCCTTCCGCGGGCTTCCGGGCACTTCGACGGCTGCAGAAACTGCGCAGAAATTCTTTGTTCGATCCTGCTTTCGGTTGCCGAGACGGTCCCGGATCGCGATCGCGCCAACTGGAAAAACGATCGGCTTCCCCTCCTGGGTGGGTGGGTCAGGGGGAGGGTGGGGGCCCGCACTCCCACCCGGTCGTGCAGGAACGATCCACCTTCCCTTTTGCGGGCTTCCGGGCACTTTGACGGCTGCAGAAACTGCGCAGAAATTCTTTGTTCGGTCCTGCTTTCGGTTGCCCGCACTCCCACCCGGTCGTGCAGGAACGATCCACCTTCCCTTCCGCGGGCTTCCGGGCACTTCGACGGCTGCAGAAACTGCGCAGAAATTCTTTGTTCGGTCCTGCTTTCGGTTGCCGAGACGGTCCCGGATCGCGATCGCGCCAACTGGAAAAACGATCGGCTTCCCCTCCTGGGTGGGTGGGTCAGGGGGAGGGTGGGGGCCCGCACTCCCACCCGGTCGTGCAGGAACGATCCACCTTCCCTTCCGCGGGCTTCCGGGCACTTCGACGGCTGCAGAAACTGCGCAGAAATTCTTGGTTCGATCCTGCTTTCGGTTGCCGAGACGGTCCCGGATCGCGATCGCGCCAACTGGAAAAACGATCGGCTTCCCCTCCTGGGTGGGTGGGTCAGGGGGAGGGTGGGGGCCCGCACTCCCACCCGGTCGTGCAGGAACGATCCACCTTCCCTTTTGCGGGCTTCCGGGCACTTTGACGGCTGCAGAAACTGCGCAGAAATTCTTTGTTCGGTCCTGCTTTCGGTTGCCCGCACTCCCACCCGGTCGTGCAGGAACGATCCACCTTCCCTTCCGCGGGCTTCCGGGCACTTCGACGGCTGCAGAAACTGCGCAGAAATTCTTTGTTCGGTCCTGCTTTCGGTTGCCGAGACGGTCCCGGATCGCGATCGCGCCAACTGGAAAAACGATCGGCTTCCCCTCCTGGGTGGGTGGGTCAGGGGGAGGGTGGGGGCCCGCACTCCCACCCGGTCGTGCAGGAACGATCCACCTTCCCTTCCGCGGGCTTCCGGGCACTTCGACGGCTGCAGAAACTGCGCAGAAATTCTTGGTTCGATCCTGCTTTCGGTTGCCGAGACGGTCCCGGATCGCGATCGCGCCAACTGGAAAAACGATCGGCTTCCCCTCCTGGGTGAGTGGGTCAGGGGGAGGGTGGGGGCCCGCACTTCCACCCGGTCGTGCAGGAACGATCCACCTTCCCTTCCGCGGGCTTCCGGGCACTTCGACGGCTGCAGAAACTGCGCAGAAATTCTTGGTTCGATCCTGCTTTGGGTTGCCGAGACGGTCCCGGATCGCGATCGCGCCAACTGGAAAAACGATCGGCTTCCCCTCCTGGGTGGGGGCCCGCACTCCCACCCGGTCGTGCAGGAACGATCCACCTTCCCTTCCGCGGGCTTCCGGGCACTTCGACGGCTGCAGAAACTGCGCAGAAATTCTTGGTTCGATCCTGCTTTGGGTTGCCGAGACGGTCCCGGATCGCGATCGCGCCAACTGGAAAAACGATCGGCTTCCCCTCCTGGGTGGGTGGGTCAGGGGGAGGGTGGGGGCCCGCACTCCCACCCGGTCGTGCAGGAACGATCCACCTTCCCTTCCGCGGGCTTCCGGGCACTTCGACGGCTGCAGAAACTGCGCAGAAATTCTTGGTTCGATCCTGCTTTCGGTTGCCGAGACGGTCCCGGATCGCGATCGCGCCAACTGGAAAAACGATCGGCTTCCCAACGATCCACCTTCCCTTCCGCGGGCTTCTGGGCACTTCGACGGCTGCAGAAACTGCGCAGAAATTCTTGGTTCGATCCTGCTTTCGGTTGCCGAGACGGTCCCGGATCGCGATCGCGCCAACTGGAAAAACGATCGGCTTCCCCTCCTGGGTGGGTGGGTCAGGGGGAGGGTGGGGGCCCGCACTCCCACCCGGTCGTGCAGGAACGATCCACCTTCCCTCCCGCGGGCTTCCGGGCACTTCGACGGCTGCAGAAACTGCGCAGAAATTCTTGGTTCGATCCTGCTTTGGGTTGCCGAGACGGTCCCGGATCGCGATCGCGCCAACTGGAAAAACGATCGGCTTCCCCTCCTGGGTGGGTGGGTCAGGGGGAGGGTGGGGGCCCGCACTCCCACCCGGTCGTGCAGGAACGATCCACCTTCCCTTCCGCGGGCTTCCGGGCACTTCGACGGCTGCAGAAACTGCGCAGAAATTCTTGGTTCGATCCTGCTTTGGGTTGCCGAGACGGTCCCGGATCGCGATCGCGCCAACTGGAAAAACGATCGGCTTCCCCTCCTGGGTGGGGGCCCGCACTCCCACCCGGTCGTGCAGGAACGATCCACCTTCCCTTCCGCGGGCTTCCGGGCACTTCGACGGCTGCAGAAACTGCGCAGAAATTCTTGGTTCGATCCTGCTTTCGGTTGCCGAGACGGTCCCGGATCGCGATCGCGCCAACTGGAAAAACGATCGGCTTCCCCTCCTGGGTGGGTGGGTCAGGGGGAGGGTGGGGGCCCGCACTCCCACCCGGTCGTGCAGGAACGATCCACCTTCCCTTCCGCGGGCTTCCGGGCACTTCGACGGCTGCAGAAACTGCGCAGAAATTCTTGGTTCGATCCTGCTTTGGGTTGCCGAGACGGTCCCGGATCGCGATCGCGCCAACTGGAAAAACGATCGGCTTCCCCTCCTGGGTGGGGGCCCGCACTCCCACCCGGTCGTGCAGGAACGATCCACCTTCCCTTCCGCGGGCTTCCGGGCACTTCGACGGCTGCAGAAACTGCGCAGAAATTCTTGGTTCGATCCTGCTTTCGGTTGCCGAGACGGTCCCGGATCGCGATCGCGCCAACTGGAAAAACGATCGGCTTCCCCTCCTGGGTGGGTGGGTCAGGGGGAGGGTGGGGGCCCGCACTCCCACCCGGTCGTGCAGGAACGATCCACCTTCCCTTCCGCGGGCTTCCGGGCACTTCGACGGCTGCAGAAACTGCGCAGAAATTCTTTGTTCGGTCCTGCTTTCGGTTGCCGAGACGGTCCCGGATCGCGATCGCGCCAACTGGAAAAACGATCGGCTTCCCCTCCTGGGTGGGTGGGTCAGGGGGAGGGTGCGGGCCCCCACCCTCCCCCTGACCCACCCACCCAGGAGGGGAAGCCGATCGTTTTTCCAGTTGGCGCGATCGCGATCCGGGACCGTCTCGGCAACCGAAAGCAGGACCGAACAAAGAATTTCTGCGCAGTTTCTACAGCCGTCGAAGTGCCCGGAAGCCCGCGGAAGGGAAGGTGGATCGTTCCTGCACGATCCACCTTCCCTTCCGCGGGCTTCCGGGCACTTCGACGGCTGCAGAAACTGCGCAGAAATTCTTTGTTCGGTCCTGCTTTCGGTTGCCGAGACGGTCCCGGATCGCGATCGCGCCAACTGGAAAAACGATCGGCTTCCCCTCCTGGGTGGGTGGGTCAGGGGGAGGGTGGGGGCCCGCACTTCGAAGGTGGATCGTTCCTGCACGACCGGGTGGGAGTGCGGGCCCCCACCCTCCCCCTGACCCACCCACCCAGGAGGGGAAGCCGATCGTTTTTCCAGTTGGCGCGATCGCGATCCGGGACCGTCTCGGCAACCGAAAGCAGGACCGAACAAAGAATTTCTGCACAGTTTCTGCAGCCGTCGAAGTGCCCGGAAGCCCGCGGAAGGGAAGGTGGATCGTTCCTGCACGACCGGGTGGGAGTGCGGGCCCCCACCCTCCCCCTGACCCACCCACCCAGGAGGGGAAGCCGATCGTTTTTCCAGTTGGCGCGATCGCGATCCGGGACCGTCTCGGCAACCGAAAGCAGGACCGAACAAAGAATTTCTGCGCAGTTTCTGCAGCCGTCGAAGTGCCCGGAAGCCCACGGAAGGAAGGTGGATCGTTCCTGCACGACCGGGTGGGAGTGCGGGCCCCCACCCTCCCCCTGACCCACCCACCCAGGAGGGGAAGCCGATCGTTTTTCCAGTTGGCGCGATCGCGATCCGGGACCGTCTCGGCAACCGAAAGCAGGACCGAACCAAGAATTTCTGCGCAGTTTCTGCAGCCGTCGAAGTGCCCGGAAGCCCGCGGAAGGGAAGGTGGATCGTTCCTGCACGACCGGGTGGGAGTGCGGGCCCCCACCCTCCCCCTGACCCACCCACCCAGGAGGGGAAGCCGATCGTTTTTCCAGTTGGCGCGATCGCGATCCGGGACCGTCTCGGCAACCGAAAGAAGGACCGAACAAAGAATTTCTGCGCAGTTTCTGCAGCCGTCGAAGTGCCCGGAAGCCCGCGGAAGGGAAGGTGGATCGTTCCTGCACGACCGGGTGGGAGTGCGGGCCCCCACCCTCCCCCTGACCCACCCACCCAGGAGGGGAAGCCGATCGTTTTTCCAGTTGGCGCGATCGCGATCCGGGACCGTCTCGGCAACCGAAAGCAGGACCGAACAAAGAATTTCTGCGCAGTTTCTGCAGCCGTCGAAGTGCCCGGAAGCCCGCGGAAGGGAAGGTGGATCGTTCCTGCACGACCGGGTGGGAGTGCGGGCCCCCACCCTCCCCCTGACCCACCCACCCAGGAGGGGAAGCCGATCGTTTTTCCAGTTGGCGCGATCGCGATCCGGGACCGTCTCGGCAACCGAAAGAAGGACCGAACAAAGAATTTCTGCGCAGTTTCTGCAGCCGTCGAAGTGCCCGGAAGCCCGCGGAAGGGAAGGTGGATCGTTCCTGCACGACCGGGTGGGAGTGCGGGCCCCCACCCTCCCCCTGACCCACCCACCCAGGAGGGGAAGCCGATCGTTTTTCCAGTTGGCGCGATCGCGATCCGGGACCGTCTCGGCAACCGAAAGAAGGACCGAACAAAGAATTTCTGCGCAGTTTCTGCAGCCGTCGAAGTGCCCGGAAGCCCGCGGAAGGGAAGGTGGATCGTTCCTGCACGACCGGGTGGGAGTGCGGGCCCCCACCCTCCCCCTGACCCACCCACCCAGGAGGGGAAGCCGATCGTTTTTCCAGTTGGCGCGATCGCGATCCGGGACCGTCTCGGCAACCGAAAGCAGGACCGAACAAAGAATTTCTGCGCAGTTTCTGCAGCCGTCGAAGTGCCCGGAAGCCCGCGGAAGGGAAGGTGGATCGTTCCTGCACGACCGGGTGGGAGTGTGGGCCCCCACCCTCCCCCTGACCCACCCGGGTCAGGGGGAGGGTGGGGGCCCGCACTCCCACCCGGTCGTGCAGGAACGATCCACCTTCCCTTCCGCGGGCTTCCGGGCACTTCGACGGCTGCAGAAACTGCGCAGAAATTCTTTGTTCGGTCGTGCAGGGGGAGGGTGGGGGCCCGCACTCCCACCCGGTCGTGCAGGAACGATCCACCTTCCCTTCCGCGGGCTTCCGGGCACTTCGACGGCTGCAGAAACTGCGCAGAAATTCTTTGTTCGGTCCTTCTTTCGGTTGCCGAGACGGTCCCGGATCGCGATCGCGCCAACTGGAAAAACGATCGGCTTCCCCTCCTGGGTGGGTGGGTCAGGGGGAGGGTGGGGGCCCGCACTCCCACCCGGTCGTGCAGGAACGATCCACCTTCCCTTCCGCGGGCTTCCGGGCACTTCGACGGCTGCAGAAACTGCGCAGAAATTCTTTGTTCGGTCCTGCTTTCGGTTGCCGAGACGGTCCCGGATCGCGATCGCGCCAACTGGAAAAACGATCGGCTTCCCCTCCTGGGTGGGTGGGTCAGGGGGAGGGTGGGGGCCCGCACTCCCACCCGGTCGTGCAGGAACGATCCACCTTCCCTTCCGCGGGCTTCCGGGCACTTCGACGGCTGCAGAAACTGCGCAGAAATTCTTTGTTCGGTCCTTCTTTCGGTTGCCGAGACGGTCCCGGATCGCGATCGCGCCAACTGGAAAAACGATCGGCTTCCCCTCCTGGGTGGGTGGGTCAGGGGGAGGGTGGGGGCCCGCACTCCCACCCGGTCGTGCAGGAACGATCCACCTTCCCTTCCGCGGGCTTCCGGGCACTTCGACGGCTGCAGAAACTGCGTAGAAATTCTTTGTTCGGTCCTGCTTTCGGTTGCCGAGACGGTCCCGGATCGCGATCGCGCCAACTGGAAAAACGATCGGCTTCCCCTCCTGGGTGGGTGGGTCAGGGGGAGGGTGGGGGCCCGCACTCCCACCCGGTCGTGCAGGAACGATCCACCTTCCCTTCCGCGGGCTTCCGGGCACTTCGACGGCTGCAGAAACTGCGCAGAAATTCTTGGTTCGATCCTGCTTTGGGTTGCCGAGACGGTCCCGGATCGCGATCGCGCCAAGAATTTCTGCGGTCCCGGCTGCAGAAACAACCGAAAGCAGGACCGAACAAAGAATTTCTGCGCAGTTTCTGCAGCCGTCGAAGTGCCCGGAAGCCCGCGGAAGGGAAGGTGGATCGTTCCTGCACGACCGGGTGGGAGTGCGGGCCCCCACCCTCCCCCTGACCCACCCACCCAGGAGGGGAAGCCGATCGTTTTTCCAGTTGGCGCGATCGCGATCCGGGACCGTCTCGGCAACCCAAAGCAGGATCGAACCAAGAATTTCTGCGCAGTTTCTGCAGCCGTCGAAGTGCCCGGAAGCCCGCGGAAGGGAAGGTGGATCGTTCCTGCACGACCGGGTGGGAGTGCGGGCCCCCACCCTCCCCCTGACCCACCCACCCAGGAGGGGAAGCCGATCGTTTTTCCAGTTGGCGCGATCGCGATCCGGGACCGTCTCGGCAACCCAAAGCAGGATCGAACCAAGAATTTCTGCGCAGTTTCTGCAGCCGTCGAAGTGCCCGGAAGCCCGCGGAAGGGAAGGTGGATCGTTCCTGCACGACCGGGTGGGAGTGCGGGCCCCCACCCAGGAGGGGAAGCCGATCGTTTTTCCAGTTGGCGCGATCGCGATCCGGGACCGTCTCGGCAACCCAAAGCAGGATCGAACCAAGAATTTCTGCGCAGTTTCTGCAGCCGTCGAAGTGCCCGGAAGCCCGCGGAAGGGAAGGTGGATCGTTCCTGCACGACCGGGTGGAAGTGCGGGCCCCCACCCTCCCCCTGACCCACTCACCCAGGAGGGGAAGCCGATCGTTTTTCCAGTTGGCGCGATCGCGATCCGGGACCGTCTCGGCAACCGAAAGCAGGATCGAACCAAGAATTTCTGCGCAGTTTCTGCAGCCGTCGAAGTGCCCGAAAGCCCGCGGAAGGGAAGGTGGATCGTTCCTGCACGACCGGGTGGGAGTGCGGGCCCCCACCCTCCCCCTGACCCACCCACCCAGGAGGGGAAGCCGATCGTTTTTCCAGTTGGCGCGATCGCGATCCGGGACCGTCTCGGCAACCGAAAGAAGGACCGAACAAAGAATTTCTGCGCAGTTTCTGCAGCCGTCGAAGTGCCCGGAAGCCCGCGGAAGGGAAGGTGGATCGTTCCTGCACGACCGGGTGGGAGTGCGGGCCCCCACCCTCCCCCTGACCCACCCACCCAGGAGGGGAAGCCGATCGTTTTTCCAGTTGGCGCGATCGCGATCCGGGACCGTCTCGGCAACCGAAAGAAGGACCGAACAAAGAATTTCTGCGCAGTTTCTGCAGCCGTCGAAGTGCCCGGAAGCCCGCGGAAGGGAAGGTGGATCGTTCCTGCACGACCGGGTGGGAGTGCGGCCGTCGAAGTGCCCGAAAGCCCGCGGAAGGGAAGGTGGATCGTTCCTGCACGACCGGGTGGGAGTGCGGGCCCCCACCCTCCCCCTGACCCACCCACCCAGGAGGGGAAGCCGATCGTTTTTCCAGTTGGCGCGATCGCGATCCGGGACCGTCTCGGCAACCGAAAGAAGGACCGAACAAAGAATTTCTGCGCAGTTTCTGCAGCCGTCGAAGTGCCCGGAAGCCCGCGGAAGGGAAGGTGGATCGTTCCTGCACGACCGGGTGGGAGTGCGGGCCCCCACCCTCCCCCTGACCCACCCACCCAGGAGGGGAAGCCGATCGTTTTTCCAGTTGGCGCGATCGCGATCCGGGACCGTCTCGGCAACCGAAAGAAGGACCGAACAAAGAATTTCTGCGCAGTTTCTGCAGCCGTCGAAGTGCCCGGAAGCCCGCGGAAGGGAAGGTGGATCGTTCCTGCACGACCGGGTGGGAGTGCGGGCCCCCACCCTCCCCCTGACCCACCCACCCAGGAGGGGAAGCCGATCGTTTTTCCAGTTGGCGCGATCGCGATCCGGGACCGTCTCGGCAACCGAAAGAAGGACCGAACAAAGAATTTCTGCGCAGTTTCTGCAGCCGTCGAAGTGCCCGGAAGCCCGCGGAAGGGAAGGTGGATCGTTCCTGCACGACCGGGTGGGAGTGCGGGCCCCCACCCTCCCCCTGACCCACCCACCCTTCCGCGGGCTTCCGGGCACTTCGACGGCTGCAGAAACTGCGCAGAAATTCTTTGTTCGATCCTGCTTTCGGTTGTTTCTGCAGCCGTCGAAGTGCCCGGAAGCCCGTGGAAGGGAAGGTGGATCGTTCCTGCACGACCGGGTGGGAGTGCGGGCCCCCACCCTCCCCCTGACCCACCCACCCAGGAGGGGAAGCCGATCGTTTTTCCAGTTGGCGCGATCGCGATCCGGGACCGTCTCGGCAACCGAAAGCAGGACCGAACAAAGAATTTCTGCGCAGTTTCTGCAGCCGTCGAAGTGCCCGGAAGCCCGCGGAAGGGAAGGTGGATCGTTCCTGCACGACCGGGTGGGAGTGCGGGCCCCCACCCTCCCCCTGACCCACCCACCCAGGAGGGGAAGCCGATCGTTTTTCCAGTTGGCGCGATCGCGATCCGGGACCGTCTCGGCAACCCAAAGCAGGATCGAACCAAGAATTTCTGCGCAGTTTCTACAGCCGTCGAAGTGCCCGGAAGCCCGCAAAGGGAAGGTGGATCGTTCCTGCACGACCGGGTGGGAGTGCGGGCCCCCACCCTCCCCCTGACCCACCCACCCAGGAGGGGAAGCCGATCGTTTTTCCAGTTGGCGCGATCGCGATCCGAGACCGTCTCGGCAACCCAAAGCAGGATCGAACCAAGAATTTCTGCGCAGTTTCTGCAGCCGTCGAAGTGCCCGGAAGCCCGCGGAAGGGAAGGTGGATCGTTCCTGCACGACCGGGTGGGAGTGCGGGCCCCCACCCAGGAGGGGAAGCCGATCGTTTTTCCAGTTGGCGCGATCGCGATCCGGGACCGTCTCGGCAACCCAAAGCAGGATCGAACCAAGAATTTCTGCGCAGTTTCTGCAGCCGTCGAAGTGCCCGGAAGCCCGCGGAAGGGAAGGTGGATCGTTCCTGCACGACCGGGTGGAAGTGCGGGCCCCCACCCTCCCCCTGACCCACTCACCCAGGAGGGGAAGCCGATCGTTTTTCCAGTTGGCGCGATCGCGATCCGGGACCGTCTCGGCAACCGAAAGCAGGATCGAACCAAGAATTTCTGCGCAGTTTCTGCAGCCGTCGAAGTGCCCGGAAGCCCGCGGAAGGGAAGGTGGATCGTTCCTGCACGACCGGGTGGGAGTGCGGGCCCCCACCCTCCCCCTGACCCACCCACCCAGGAGGGGAAGCCGATCGTTTTTCCAGTTGGCGCGATCGCGATCCGGGACCGTCTCGGCAACCGAAAGAAGGACCGAACAAAGAATTTCTGCGCAGTTTCTGCAGCCGTCGAAGTGCCCGGAAGCCCGCGGAAGGGAAGGTGGATCGTTCCTGCACGACCGGGTGGGAGTGCGGGCCCCCACCCTCCCCCTGACCCACCCACCCAGGAGGGGAAGCCGATCGTTTTTCCAGTTGGCGCGATCGCGATCCGGGACCGTCTCGGCAACCCAAAGCAGGATCGAACCAAGAATTTCTGCGCAGTTTCTGCAGCCGTCGAAGTGCCCGGAAGCCCGCGGAAGGGAAGGTGGATCGTTCCTGCACGACCGGGTGGGAGTGCGGGCCCCCACCCAGGAGGGGAAGCCGATCGTTTTTCCAGTTGGCGCGATCGCGATCCGGGACCGTCTCGGCAACCCAAAGCAGGATCGAACCAAGAATTTCTGCGCAGTTTCTGCAGCCGTCGAAGTGCCCGGAAGCCCGCGGAAGGGAAGGTGGATCGTTCCTGCACGACCGGGTGGAAGTGCGGGCCCCCACCCTCCCCCTGACCCACTCACCCAGGAGGGGAAGCCGATCGTTTTTCCAGTTGGCGCGATCGCGATCCGGGACCGTCTCGGCAACCGAAAGCAGGATCGAACCAAGAATTTCTGCGCAGTTTCTGCAGCCGTCGAAGTGCCCGGAAGCCCGCAATAGGGAAGGTGGATCGTTCCTGCACGACCGGGTGGGAGTGCGGGCCCCCACCCAGGAGGGGAAGCCGATCGTTTTTCCAGTTGGCGCGATCGCGATCCGGGACCGTCTCGGCAACCCAAAGCAGGATCGAACCAAGAATTTCTGCGCAGTTTCTGCAGCCGTCGAAGTGCCCGGAAGCCCGCGGAAGGGAAGGTGGATCGTTCCTGCACGACCGGGTGGAAGTGCGGGCCCCCACCCTCCCCCTGACCCACTCACCCAGGAGGGGAAGCCGATCGTTTTTCCAGTTGGCGCGATCGCGATCCGGGACCGTCTCGGCAACCGAAAGCAGGATCGAACCAAGAATTTCTGCGCAGTTTCTGCAGCCGTCGAAGTGCCCGGAAGCCCGCGGAAGGGAAGGTGGATCGTTCCTGCACGACCGGGTGGGAGTGCGGGCCCCCACCCTCCCCCTGACCCACCCACCCAGGAGGGGAAGCCGATCGTTTTTCCAGTTGGCGCGATCGCGATCCGGGACCGTCTCGGCAACCGAAAGAAGGACCGAACAAAGAATTTCTGCGCAGTTTCTGCAGCCGTCGAAGTGCCCGGAAGCCCGCGGAAGGGAAGGTGGATCGTTCCTGCACGACCGGGTGGGAGTGCGGGCCCCCACCCTCCCCCTGACCCACCCACCCAGGAGGGGAAGCCGATCGTTTTTCCAGTTGGCGCGATCGCGATCCGGGACCGTCTCGGCAACCGAAAGCAGGATCGAACCAAGAATTTCTGCGCAGTTTCTGCAGCCGTCGAAGTGCCCGGAAGCCCGCGGAAGGGAAGGTGGATCGTTCCTGCACGACCGGGTGGGAGTGCGGGCCCCCACCCTCCCCCTGACCGACCCACCCAGGAGGGGAAGCCGATCGTTTTTCCAGTTAGCGCGATCGCGATCCGGGACCGTCTCGGCAACCGAAAGCAGGACCGAACAAAGAATTTCTGCGCAGTTTCTGCAGCCGTCGAAGTGCCCGGAAGCCCGCGGAAGGAAAGGTGGATCGTTCCTGCACGACCGGGTGGGAGTGCGGGCCCCCACCCTCCCCCTGACCCACCCACCCAGGAGGGGAAGCCGATCGTTTTTCCAGTTGGCGCGATCGCGATCCGGGACCGTCTCGGCAACCGAAAGCAGGATCGAACCAAGAATTTCTGCGCAGTTTCTGCAGCCGTCGAAGTGCCCGGAAGCCCGCGGAAGGGAAGGTGGATCGTTCCTGCACGACCGGGTGGGAGTGCGGGCCCCCACCCTCCCCCTGACCCACCCACCCAGGAGGGGAAGCCGATCGTTTTTCCAGTTGGCGCGATCGCGATCCGGGACCGTCTCGGCAACCGAAAGAAGGATCGAACAAAGAATTTCTGCGCAGTTTCTGTAGCCGTCGAAGTGCCCGGAAGCCCGCGGAAGGGAAGGTGGATCGTTCCTGCACGACCGGGTGGGAGTGCGGGCCCCCACCCTCCCCCTGACCGACCCACCCAGGAGGGGAAGCCGATCGTTTTTCCAGTTGGCGCGATCGCGATCCGGGACCGTCTCGGCAACCGAAAGCAGGACCGAACAAAGAATTTCTGCGCAGTTTCTGCAGCCGTCGAAGTGCCCGGAAGCCCGCGGAAGGGAAGGTGGATCGTTCCTGCACGACCGGGTGGGAGTGCGGGCCCCCACCCTCCCCCTGACCCACCCACCCAGGAGGGGAAGCCGATCGTTTTTCCAGTTGGCGCGATCGCGATCCGGGACCGTCTCGGCAACCCAAAGCAGGATCGAACCAAGAATTTCTGCGCAGTTTCTGCAGCCGTCGAAGTGCCCGGAAGCCCGCGGAAGGGAAGGTGGATCGTTCCTGCACGACCGGGTGGGAGTGCGGGCCCCCACCCTCCCCCTGACCCACCCACCCAGGAGGGGAAGCCGATCGTTTTTCCAGTTGGCGCGATCGCGATCCGGGACCGTCTCGGCAACCGAAAGAAGGACCGAACAAAGAATTTCTGCGCAGTTTCTGCAGCCGTCGAAGTGCCCGGAAGCCCGCGGAAGGGAAGGTGGATCGTTCCTGCACGACCGGGTGGGAGTGCGGGCCCCCACCCTCCCCCTGACCCACCCACCCAGGAGGGGAAGCCGATCGTTTTTCCAGTTGGCGCGATCGCGATCCGGGACCGTCTCGGCAACCGAAAGCAGGATCGAACCAAGAATTTCTGCGCAGTTTCTGCAGCCGTCGAAGTGCCCGGAAGCCCGCGGAAGGGAAGGTGGATCGTTCCTGCACGACCGGGTGGGAGTGCGGGCCCCCACCCTCCCCCTGACCCACCCACCCAGGAGGGGAAGCCGATCGTTTTTCCAGTTGGCGCGATCGCGATCCGGGACCGTCTCGGCAACCGAAAGCAGGATCGAACCAAGAATTTCTGCGCAGTTTCTGCAGCCGTCGAAGTGCCCGGAAGCCCGCGGAAGGGAAGGTGGATCGTTCCTGCACGACCGGGTGGGAGTGCGGGCCCCCACCCTCCCCCTGACCCACCCACCCAGGAGGGGAAGCCGATCGTTTTTCCAGTTGGCGCGATCGCGATCCGGGACCGTCTCGGCAACCGAAAGCAGGACCGAACAAAGAATTTCTGCGCAGTTTCTGCAGCCGTCGAAGTGCCCGGAAGCCCGCGGAAGGGAAGGTGGATCGTTCCTGCACGACCGGGTGGGAGTGCGGGCCCCCACCCTCCCCCTGACCCACCCACCCAGGAGGGGAAGCCGATCGTTTTTCCAGTTGGCGCGATCGCGATCCGGGACCGTCTCGGCAACCGAAAGCAGGACCGAACAAAGAATTTCTGCGCAGTTTCTGCAGCCGTCGAAGTGCCCGGAAGCCCGCGGAAGGGAAGGTGGATCGTTCCTGCACGACCGGGTGGGAGTGCGGGCCCCCACCCTCCCCCTGACCCACCCACCCAGGAGGGGAAGCCGATCGTTTTTCCAGTTGGCGCGATCGCGATCCGGGACCGTCTCGGCAACCGAAAGAAGGACCGAACAAAGAATTTCTGCGCAGTTTCTGCAGCCGTCGAAGTGCCCGGAAGCCCGCGGAAGGGAAGGTGGATCGTTCCTGCACGACCGGGTGGGAGTGCGGGCCCCCACCCTCCCCCTGACCCACCCACCCAGGAGGGGAAGCCGATCGTTTTTCCAGTTGGCGCGATCGCGATCCGGGACCGTCTCGGCAACCGAAAGAAGGACCGAACAAAGAATTTCTGCGCAGTTTCTGCAGCCGTCGAAGTGCCCGGAAGCCCGCGGAAGGGAAGGTGGATCGTTCCTGCACGACCGGGTGGGAGTGCGGGCCCCCACCCTCCCCCTGACCCACCCACCCAGGAGGGGAAGCCGATCGTTTTTCCAGTTGGCGCGATCGCGATCCGGGACCGTCTCGGCAACCGAAAGAAGGACCGAACAAAGAATTTCTGCGCAGTTTCTGCAGCCGTCGAAGTGCCCGGAAGCCCGCGGAAGGGAAGGTGGATCGTTCCTGCACGACCGGGTGGGAGTGCGGGCCCCCACCCTCCCCCTGACCCACCCACCCAGGAGGGGAAGCCGATCGTTTTTCCAGTTGGCGCGATCGCGATCCGGGACCGTCTCGGCAACCGAAAGCAGGATCGAACCAAGAATTTCTGCGCAGTTTCTGCAGCCGTCGAAGTGCCCGGAAGCCCGCGGAAGGGAAGGTGGATCGTTCCTGCACGACCGGGTGGGAGTGCGGGCCCCCACCCTCCCCCTGACCCACCCACCCAGGAGGGGAAGCCGATCGTTTTTCCAGTTGGCGCGATCGCGATCCGGGACCGTCTCGGCAACCGAAAGCAGGATCGAACCAAGAATTTCTGCGCAGTTTCTGCAGCCGTCGAAGTGCCCGGAAGCCCGCGGAAGGGAAGGTGGATCGTTCCTGCACGACCGGGTGGGAGTGCGGGCCCCCACCCTCCCCCTGACCCACCCACCCAGGAGGGGAAGCCGATCGTTTTTCCAGTTGGCGCGATCGCGATCCGGGACCGTCTCGGCAACCGAAAGCAGGACCGAACAAAGAATTTCTGCGCAGTTTCTGCAGCCGTCGAAGTGCCCGGAAGCCCGCGGAAGGGAAGGTGGATCGTTCCTGCACGACCGAGTGGGAGTGCGGGCCCCCACCCTCCCCCTGACCCACCCACCCAGGAGGGGAAGCCGATCGTTTTTCCAGTTGGCGCGATCGCGATCCGGGACCGTCTCGGCAACCGAAAGCAGGACCGAACAAAGAATTTCTGCGCAGTTTCTGCAGCCGTCGAAGTGCCCGGAAGCCCGCGGAAGGGAAGGTGGATCGTTCCTGCACGACCGGGTGGGAGTGCGGGCCCCCACCCTCCCCCTGACCCACCCACCCAGGAGGGGAAGCCGATCGTTTTTCCAGTTGGCGCGATCGCGATCCGGGACCGTCTCGGCAACCGAAAGCAGGATCGAACCAAGAATTTCTGCGCAGTTTCTGCAGCCGTCGAAGTGCCCGGAAGCCCGCGGAAGGGAAGGTGGATCGTTCCTGCACGACCGGGTGGGAGTGCGGGCCCCCACCCTCCCCCTGACCCACCCACCCAGGAGGGGAAGCCGATCGTTTTTCCAGTTGGCGCGATCGCGATCCGGGACCGTCTCGGCAACCGAAAGAAGGACCGAACAAAGAATTTCTGCGCAGTTTCTGCAGCCGTCGAAGTGCCCGGAAGCCCGCGGAAGGGAAGGTGGATCGTTCCTGCACGACCGGGTGGGAGTGCGGGCCCCCACCCTCCCCCTGACCCACCCACCCAGGAGGGGAAGCCGATCGTTTTTCCAGTTGGCGCGATCGCGATCCGGGACCGTCTCGGCAACCGAAAGAAGGACCGAACAAAGAATTTCTGCGCAGTTTCTGCAGCCGTCGAAGTGCCCGGAAGCCCGCGGAAGGGAAGGTGGATCGTTCCTGCACGACCGGGTGGGAGTGCGGGCCCCCACCCTCCCCCTGACCCACCCACCCTTCCGCGGGCTTCCGGGCACTTCGACGGCTGCAGAAACTGCGCAGAAATTCTTTGTTCGATCCTGCTTTCGGTTGTTTCTGCAGCCGTCGAAGTGCCCGGAAGCCCGTGGAAGGGAAGGTGGATCGTTCCTGCACGACCGGGTGGGAGTGCGGGCCCCCACCCTCCCCCTGACCCACCCACCCAGGAGGGGAAGCCGATCGTTTTTCCAGTTGGCGCGATCGCGATCCGGGACCGTCTCGGCAACCGAAAGCAGGACCGAACAAAGAATTTCTGCGCAGTTTCTGCAGCCGTCGAAGTGCCCGGAAGCCCGCGGAAGGGAAGGTGGATCGTTCCTGCACGACCGGGTGGGAGTGCGGGCCCCCACCCTCCCCCTGACCCACCCACCCAGGAGGGGAAGCCGATCGTTTTTCCAGTTGGCGCGATCGCGATCCGGGACCGTCTCGGCAACCGAAAGCAGGATCGAACCAAGAATTTCTGCGCAGTTTCTGCAGCCGTCGAAGTGCCCGGAAGCCCGCGGAAGGGAAGGTGGATCGTTCCTGCACGACCGGGTGGGAGTGCGGGCCCCCACCCTCCCCCTGACCCACCCACCCAGGAGGGGAAGCCGATCGTTTTTCCAGTTGGCGCGATCGCGATCCGGGACCGTCTCGGCAACCGAAAGCAGGACCGAACAAAGAATTTCTGCGCAGTTTCTGCAGCCGTCGAAGTGCCCGGAAGCCCGCGGAAGGGAAGGTGGATCGTTCCTGCACGACCGAGTGGGAGTGCGGGCCCCCACCCTCCCCCTGACCCACCCACCCAGGAGGGGAAGCCGATCGTTTTTCCAGTTGGCGCGATCGCGATCCGGGACCGTCTCGGCAACCGAAAGCAGGACCGAACAAAGAATTTCTGCGCAGTTTCTGCAGCCGTCGAAGTGCCCGGAAGCCCGCGGAAGGGAAGGTGGATCGTTCCTGCACGACCGGGTGGGAGTGCGGGCCCCCACCCTCCCCCTGACCCACCCACCCAGGAGGGGAAGCCGATCGTTTTTCCAGTTGGCGCGATCGCGATCCGGGACCGTCTCGGCAACCGAAAGCAGGATCGAACCAAGAATTTCTGCGCAGTTTCTGCAGCCGTCGAAGTGCCCGGAAGCCCGCGGAAGGGAAGGTGGATCGTTCCTGCACGACCGGGTGGGAGTGCGGGCCCCCACCCTCCCCCTGACCCACCCACCCAGGAGGGGAAGCCGATCGTTTTTCCAGTTGGCGCGATCGCGATCCGGGACCGTCTCGGCAACCGAAAGAAGGACCGAACAAAGAATTTCTGCGCAGTTTCTGCAGCCGTCGAAGTGCCCGGAAGCCCGCGGAAGGGAAGGTGGATCGTTCCTGCACGACCGGGTGGGAGTGCGGGCCCCCACCCTCCCCCTGACCCACCCACCCAGGAGGGGAAGCCGATCGTTTTTCCAGTTGGCGCGATCGCGATCCGGGACCGTCTCGGCAACCGAAAGAAGGACCGAACAAAGAATTTCTGCGCAGTTTCTGCAGCCGTCGAAGTGCCCGGAAGCCCGCGGAAGGGAAGGTGGATCGTTCCTGCACGACCGGGTGGGAGTGCGGGCCCCCACCCTCCCCCTGACCCACCCACCCTTCCGCGGGCTTCCGGGCACTTCGACGGCTGCAGAAACTGCGCAGAAATTCTTTGTTCGATCCTGCTTTCGGTTGTTTCTGCAGCCGTCGAAGTGCCCGGAAGCCCGTGGAAGGGAAGGTGGATCGTTCCTGCACGACCGGGTGGGAGTGCGGGCCCCCACCCTCCCCCTGACCCACCCACCCAGGAGGGGAAGCCGATCGTTTTTCCAGTTGGCGCGATCGCGATCCGGGACCGTCTCGGCAACCGAAAGCAGGACCGAACAAAGAATTTCTGCGCAGTTTCTGCAGCCGTCGAAGTGCCCGGAAGCCCGCGGAAGGGAAGGTGGATCGTTCCTGCACGACCGGGTGGGAGTGCGGGCCCCCACCCTCCCCCTGACCCACCCACCCAGGAGGGGAAGCCGATCGTTTTTCCAGTTGGCGCGATCGCGATCCGGGACCGTCTCGGCAACCCAAAGCAGGATCGAACCAAGAATTTCTGCGCAGTTTCTGCAGCCGTCGAAGTGCCCGGAAGCCCGCGGAAGGGAAGGTGGATCGTTCCTGCACGACCGGGTGGGAGTGCGGGCCCCCACCCTCCCCCTGACCCACCCACCCAGGAGGGGAAGCCGATCGTTTTTCCAGTTGGCGCGATCGCGATCCGGGACCGTCTCGGCAACCCAAAGCAGGATCGAACCAAGAATTTCTGCGCAGTTTCTGCAGCCGTCGAAGTGCCCGGAAGCCCGCAAAGGGAAGGTGGATCGTTCCTGCACGACCGGGTGGGAGTGCGGGCCCCCACCCTCCCCCTGACCCACCCACCCAGGAGGGGAAGCCGATCGTTTTTCCAGTTGGCGCGATCGCGATCCGGGACCGTCTCGGCAACCCAAAGCAGGATCGAACCAAGAATTTCTGCGCAGTTTCTGCAGCCGTCGAAGTGCCCGGAAGCCCGCGGAAGGGAAGGTGGATCGTTCCTGCACGACCGGGTGGGAGTGCGGGCCCCCACCCAGGAGGGGAAGCCGATCGTTTTTCCAGTTGGCGCGATCGCGATCCGGGACCGTCTCGGCAACCCAAAGCAGGATCGAACCAAGAATTTCTGCGCAGTTTCTGCAGCCGTCGAAGTGCCCGGAAGCCCGCGGAAGGGAAGGTGGATCGTTCCTGCACGACCGGGTGGGAGTGCGGGCCCCCACCCTCCCCCTGACCCACCCACCCAGGAGGGGAAGCCGATCGTTTTTCCAGTTGGCGCGATCGCGATCCGGGACCGTCTCGGCAACCCAAAGCAGGATCGAACCAAGAATTTCTGCGCAGTTTCTGCAGCCGTCGAAGTGCCCGGAAGCCCGCGGAAGGGAAGGTGGATCGTTCCTGCACGACCGGGTGGGAGTGCGGGCCCCCACCCTCCCCCTGACCCACCCACCCTTCCGCGGGCTTCCGGGCACTTCGACGGCTGCAGAAACTGCGCAGAAATTCTTTGTTCGATCCTGCTTTCGGTTGTTTCTGCAGCCGTCGAAGTGCCCGGAAGCCCGTGGAAGGGAAGGTGGATCGTTCCTGCACGACCGGGTGGGAGTGCGGGCCCCCACCCTCCCCCTGACCCACCCACCCAGGAGGGGAAGCCGATCGTTTTTCCAGTTGGCGCGATCGCGATCCGGGACCGTCTCGGCAACCGAAAGCAGGACCGAACAAAGAATTTCTGCGCAGTTTCTGCAGCCGTCGAAGTGCCCGGAAGCCCGCGGAAGGGAAGGTGGATCGTTCCTGCACGACCGGGTGGGAGTGCGGGCCCCCACCCTCCCCCTGACCCACCCACCCAGGAGGGGAAGCCGATCGTTTTTCCAGTTGGCGCGATCGCGATCCGGGACCGTCTCGGCAACCCAAAGCAGGATCAAACCAAGAATTTCTACGCAGTTTCTGCAGCCGTCGAAGTGCCCGGAAGCCCGCGGAAGGGAAGGTGGATCGTTCCTGCACGACCGGGTGGGAGTGCGGGCCCCCACCCTCCCCCTGACCCACCCACCCAGGAGGGGAAGCCGATCGTTTTTCCAGTTGGCGCGATCGCGATCCGGGACCGTCTCGGCAACCCAAAGCAGGATCGAACCAAGAATTTCTGCGCAGTTTCTGCAGCCGTCGAAGTGCCCGGAAGCCCGCAAAGGGAAGGTGGATCGTTCCTGCACGACCGGGTGGGAGTGCGGGCCCCCACCCAGGAGGGGAAGCCGATCGTTTTTCCAGTTGGCGCGATCGCGATCCGGGACCGTCTCGGCAACCCAAAGCAGGATCGAACCAAGAATTTCTGCGCAGTTTCTGCAGCCGTCGAAGTGCCCGGAAGCCCGCATAAGGGAAGGTGGATCGTTCCTGCACGACCGGGTGGAAGTGCGGGCCCCCACCCTCCCCCTGACCCACTCACCCAGGAGGGGAAGCCGATCGTTTTTCCAGTTGGCGCGATCGCGATCCGGGACCGTCTCGGCAACCGAAAGCAGGATCGAACCAAGAATTTCTGCGCAGTTTCTGCAGCCGTCGAAGTGCCCGAAAGCCCGCGGAAGGGAAGGTGGATCGTTCCTGCACGACCGGGTGGGAGTGCGGGCCCCCACCCTCCCCCTGACCCACCCACCCAGGAGGGGAAGCCGATCGTTTTTCCAGTTGGCGCGATCGCGATCCGGGACCGTCTCGGCAACCGAAAGAAGGACCGAACAAAGAATTTCTGCGCAGTTTCTGCAGCCGTCGAAGTGCCCGGAAGCCCGCGGAAGGGAAGGTGGATCGTTCCTGCACGACCGGGTGGGAGTGCGGGCCCCACCCTCCCCCTGACCCACCCACCCAGGAGGGGAAGCCGATCGTTTTTCCAGTTGGCGCGATCGCGATCCGGGACCGTCTCGGCAACCGAAAGAAGGACCGAACAAAGAATTTCTGCGCAGTTTCTGCAGCCGTCGAAGTGCCCGGAAGCCCGCGGAAGGGAAGGTGGATCGTTCCTGCACGACCGGGTGGGAGTGCGGGACCCTCCCCCTGACCCACCCACCCAGGAGGGGAAGCCGATCGTTTTTCCAGTTGGCGCGATCGCGATCCGGGACCGTCTCGGCAACCGAAAGAAGGACCGAACAAAGAATTTCTGCGCAGTTTCTGCAGCCGTCGAAGTGCCCGGAAGCCCGCGGAAGGGAAGGTGGATCGTTCCTGCACGACCGGGTGGGAGTGCGGGCCCCCACCCTCCCCCTGACCCACCCACCCAGGAGGGGAAGCCGATCGTTTTTCCAGTTGGCGCGATCGCGATCCGGGACCGTCTCGGCAACCGAAAGAAGGACCGAACAAAGAATTTCTGCGCAGTTTCTGCAGCCGTCGAAGTGCCCGGAAGCCCGCGGAAGGGAAGGTGGATCGTTCCTGCACGACCGGGTGGGAGTGCGGGCCCCCACCCTCCCCCTGACCCACCCACCCTTCCGCGGGCTTCCGGGCACTTCGACGGCTGCAGAAACTGCGCAGAAATTCTTTGTTCGATCCTGCTTTCGGTTGTTTCTGCAGCCGTCGAAGTGCCCGGAAGCCCGTGGAAGGGAAGGTGGATCGTTCCTGCACGACCGGGTGGGAGTGCGGGCCCCCACCCTCCCCCTGACCCACCCACCCAGGAGGGGAAGCCGATCGTTTTTCCAGTTGGCGCGATCGCGATCCGGGACCGTCTCGGCAACCGAAAGCAGGACCGAACAAAGAATTTCTGCGCAGTTTCTGCAGCCGTCGAAGTGCCCGGAAGCCCGCGGAAGGGAAGGTGGATCGTTCCTGCACGACCGGGTGGGAGTGCGGGCCCCCACCCTCCCCCTGACCCACCCACCCAGGAGGGGAAGCCGATCGTTTTTCCAGTTGGCGCGATCGCGATCCGGGACCGTCTCGGCAACCCAAAGCAGGATCGAACCAAGAATTTCTGCGCAGTTTCTACAGCCGTCGAAGTGCCCGGAAGCCCGCGGAAGGGAAGGTGGATCGTTCCTGCACGACCGGGTGGGAGTGCGGGCCCCCACCCTCCCCCTGACCCACCCACCCAGGAGGGGAAGCCGATCGTTTTTCCAGTTGGCGCGATCGCGATCCGGGACCGTCTCGGCAACCGAAAGCAGGACCGAACAAAGAATTTCTGCGCAGTTTCTGCAGCCGTCGAAGTGCCCGGAAGCCCGCAAAAGGGAAGGTGGATCGTTCCTGCACGACCGGGTGGGAGTGCGGGCCCCCACCCTCCCCCTGACCCACCCACCCACCCAGGAGGGGAAGCCGATCGTTTTTCCAGTTGGCGCGATCGCGATCCGGGACCGTCTCGGCAACCCAAAGCAGGATCGAACCAAGAATTTCTGCGCAGTTTCTGCAGCCGTCGAAGTGCCCGGAAGCCCGCGGAAGGGAAGGTGGATCGTTCCTGCACGACCGGGTGGGAGTGCGGGCCCCCACCCTCCCCCTGACCCACCCACCCAGGAGGGGAAGCCGATCGTTTTTCCAGTTGGCGCGATCGCGATCCGGGACCGTCTCGGCAACCCAAAGCAGGATCGAACCAAGAATTTCTGCGCAGTTTCTGCAGCCGTCGAAGTGCCCGGAAGCCGATCGTTTTTCCAGTTGGCGCGATCGCGATCCGAGACCGTCTCGGCAACCCAAAGCAGGATCGAACCAAGAATTTCTGCGCAGTTTCTGCAGCCGTCGAAGTGCCCGGAAGCCCGCGGAAGGGAAGGTGGATCGTTCCTGCACGACCGGGTGGGAGTGCGGGCCCCCACCCAGGAGGGGAAGCCGATCGTTTTTCCAGTTGGCGCGATCGCGATCCGGGACCGTCTCGGCAACCCAAAGCAGGATCGAACCAAGAATTTCTGCGCAGTTTCTGCAGCCGTCGAAGTGCCCGGAAGCCCGCGGAAGGGAAGGTGGATCGTTCCTGCACGACCGGGTGGAAGTGCGGGCCCCCACCCTCCCCCTGACCCACTCACCCAGGAGGGGAAGCCGATCGTTTTTCCAGTTGGCGCGATCGCGATCCGGGACCGTCTCGGCAACCGAAAGCAGGATCGAACCAAGAATTTCTGCGCAGTTTCTGCAGCCGTCGAAGTGCCCGGAAGCCCGCGGAAGGGAAGGTGGATCGTTCCTGCACGACCGGGTGGGAGTGCGGGCCCCCACCCTCCCCCTGACCCACCCACCCAGGAGGGGAAGCCGATCGTTTTTCCAGTTGGCGCGATCGCGATCCGGGACCGTCTCGGCAACCGAAAGAAGGACCGAACAAAGAATTTCTGCGCAGTTTCTGCAGCCGTCGAAGTGCCCGGAAGCCCGCGGAAGGGAAGGTGGATCGTTCCTGCACGACCGGGTGGGAGTGCGGGCCCCCACCCTCCCCCTGACCCACCCACCCAGGAGGGGAAGCCGATCGTTTTTCCAGTTGGCGCGATCGCGATCCGGGACCGTCTCGGCAACCCAAAGCAGGATCGAACCAAGAATTTCTGCGCAGTTTCTGCAGCCGTCGAAGTGCCCAGAAGCCCGCGGAAGGGAAGGTGGATCGTTCCTGCACGACCGGGTGGGAGTGCGGGCCCCCACCCAGGAGGGGAAGCCGATCGTTTTTCCAGTTGGCGCGATCGCGATCCGGGACCGTCTCGGCAACCCAAAGCAGGATCGAACCAAGAATTTCTGCGCAGTTTCTGCAGCCGTCGAAGTGCCCGGAAGCCCGCGGAAGGGAAGGTGGATCGTTCCTGCACGACCGGGTGGAAGTGCGGGCCCCCACCCTCCCCCTGACCCACTCACCCAGGAGGGGAAGCCGATCGTTTTTCCAGTTGGCGCGATCGCGATCCGGGACCGTCTCGGCAACCGAAAGCAGGATCGAACCAAGAATTTCTGCGCAGTTTCTGCAGCCGTCGAAGTGCCCGGAAGCCCGCGGAAGGGAAGGTGGATCGTTCCTGCACGACCGGGTGGGAGTGCGGGCCCCCACCCAGGAGGGGAAGCCGATCGTTTTTCCAGTTGGCGCGATCGCGATCCGGGACCGTCTCGGCAACCCAAAGCAGGATCGAACCAAGAATTTCTGCGTAGTTTCTGCAGCCGTCGAAGTGCCCGGAAGCCCGCGGAAGGGAAGGTGGATCGTTCCTGCACGACCGGGTGGAAGTGCGGGCCCCCACCCTCCCCCTGACCCACTCACCCAGGAGGGGAAGCCGATCGTTTTTCCAGTTGGCGCGATCGCGATCCGGGACCGTCTCGGCAACCGAAAGCAGGATCGAACCAAGAATTTCTGCGCAGTTTCTGCAGCCGTCGAAGTGCCCGGAAGCCCGCGGAAGGGAAGGTGGATCGTTCCTGCACGACCGGGTGGGAGTGCGGGCCCCCACCCTCCCCCTGACCCACCCACCCAGGATGGGAAGCCGATCGTTTTTCCAGTTGGCGCGATCGCGATCCGGGACCGTCTCGGCAACCGAAAGAAGGACCGAACAAAGAATTTCTGCGCAGTTTCTGCAGCCGTCGAAGTGCCCGGAAGCCCGCGGAAGGGAAGGTGGATCGTTCCTGCACGACCGGGTGGGAGTGCGGGCCCCCACCCTCCCCCTGACCCACCCACCCAGGAGGGGAAGCCGATCGTTTTTCCAGTTGGCGCGATCGCGATCCGGGACCGTCTCGGCAACCGAAAGCAGGATCGAACCAAGAATTTCTGCGCAGTTTCTGCAGCCGTCGAAGTGCCCGGAAGCCCGCTGAAGGGAAGGTGGATCGTTCCTGCACGACCGGGTGGGAGTGCGGGCCCCCACCCTCCCCCTGACCGACCCACCCAGGAGGGGAAGCCGATCGTTTTTCCAGTTGGCGCGATCGCGATCCGGGACCGTCTCGGCAACCGAAAGCAGGACCGAACAAAGAATTTCTGCGCAGTTTCTGCAGCCGTCGAAGTGCCCGGAAGCCCGCGGAAGGGAAGGTGGATCGTTCCTGCACGACCGGGTGGGAGTGCGGGCCCCCACCCTCCCCCTGACCCACCCACCCAGGAGGGGAAGCCGATCGTTTTTCCAGTTGGCGCGATCGCGATCCGGGACCGTCTCGGCAACCGAAAGCAGGATCGAACCAAGAATTTCTGCGCAGTTTCTGCAGCCGTCGAAGTGCCCGGAAGCCCGCGGAAGGGAAGGTGGATCGTTCCTGCACGACCGGGTGGGAGTGCGGGCCCCCACCCTCCCCCTGACCCACCCACCCAGGAGGGGAAGCCGATCGTTTTTCCAGTTGGCGCGATCGCGATCCGGGACCGTCTCGGCAACCGAAAGAAGGACCGAACAAAGAATTTCTGCGCAGTTTCTGCAGCCGTCGAAGTGCCCGGAAGCCCGCGGAAGGGAAGGTGGATCGTTCCTGCACGACCGGGTGGGAGTGCGGGCCCCCACCCTCCCCCTGACCCACCCACCCAGGAGGGGAAGCCGATCGTTTTTCCAGTTGGCGCGATCGCGATCCGGGACCGTCTCGGCAACCGAAAGAAGGACCGAACAAAGAATTTCTGCGCAGTTTCTGCAGCCGTCGAAGTGCCCGGAAGCCCGCGGAAGGGAAGGTGGATCGTTCCTGCACGACCGGGTGGGAGTGCGGGCCCCCACCCTCCCCCTGACCCACCCACCCAGGAGGGGAAGCCGATCGTTTTTCCAGTTGGCGCGATCGCGATCCGGGACCGTCTCGGCAACCGAAAGAAGGACCGAACAAAGAATTTCTGCGCAGTTTCTGCAGCCGTCGAAGTGCCCGGAAGCCCGCGGAAGGGAAGGTGGATCGTTCCTGCACGACCGGGTGGGAGTGCGGGCCCCCACCCTCCCCCTGACCCACCCACCCGGGAGGGGAAGCCGATTGTTTTTCCAGTTGGCGCGATCGCGATCCGGGACCGTCTCGGCAACCGAAAGCAGGATCGAACCAAGAATTTCTGCGCAGTTTCTGCAGCCGTCGAAGTGCCCGGAAGCCCGCGGAAGGGAAGGTGGATCGTTCCTGCACGACCGGGTGGGAGTGCGGGCCCCCACCCTCCCCCTGACCCACCCACCCAGGAGGGGAAGCCGATCGTTTTTCCAGTTGGCGCGATCGCGATCCGGGACCGTCTCGGCAACCCAAAGCAGGATCGAACCAAGAATTTCTGCGCAGTTTCTACAGCCGTCGAAGTGCCCGGAAGCCCGCGGAAGGGAAGGTGGATCGTTCCTGCACGACCGGGTGGGAGTGCGGGCCCCCACCCTCCCCCTGACCCACCCACCCAGGAGGGGAAGCCGATCGTTTTTCCAGTTGGCGCGATCGCGATCCGGGACCGTCTCGGCAACCGAAAGAAGGACCGAACAAAGAATTTCTGCGCAGTTTCTGCAGCCGTCGAAGTGCCCGGAAGCCCGCGGAAGGGAAGGTGGATCGTTCCTGCACGACCGGGTGGGAGTGCGGGCCCCCACCCTCCCCCTGACCCACCCACCCGGGAGGGGAAGCCGATTGTTTTTCCAGTTGGCGCGATCGCGATCCGGGACCGTCTCGGCAACCGAAAGCAGGATCGAACCAAGAATTTCTGCGCAGTTTCTGCAGCCGTCGAAGTGCCCGGAAGCCCGCGGAAGGGAAGGTGGATCGTTCCTGCACGACCGGGTGGGAGTGCGGGCCCCCACCCTCCCCCTGACCCACCCACCCAGGAGGGGAAGCCGATCGTTTTTCCAGTTGGCGCGATCGCGATCCGGGACCGTCTCGGCAACCCAAAGCAGGATCGAACCAAGAATTTCTGCGCAGTTTCTACAGCCGTCGAAGTGCCCGGAAGCCCGCGGAAGGGAAGGTGGATCGTTCCTGCACGACCGGGTGGGAGTGCGGGCCCCCACCCTCCCCCTGACCCACCCACCCAGGAGGGGAAGCCGATCGTTTTTCCAGTTGGCGCGATCGCGATCCGGGACCGTCTCGGCAACCGAAAGCAGGATCGAACCAAGAATTTCTGCGCAGTTTCTACAGCCGTCGAAGTGCCCGGAAGCCCGCGGAAGGGAAGGTGGATCGTTCCTGCACGACCGGGTGGGAGTGCGGGCCCCCACCCTCCCCCTGACCGACCCACCCAGGAGGGGAAGCCGATCGTTTTTCCAGTTGGCGCGATCGCGATCCGGGACCGTCTCGGCAACCGAAAGCAGGACCGAACAAAGAATTTCTGCGCAGTTTCTGCAGCCGTCGAAGTGCCCGGAAGCCCGCGGAAGGGAAGGTGGATCGTTCCTGCACGACCGGGTGGGAGTGCGGGCCCCCACCCTCCCCCTGACCCACCCACCCAGGAGGGGAAGCCGATCGTTTTTCCAGTTGGCGCGATCGCGATCCGGGACCGTCTCGGCAACCGAAAGCAGGATCGAACCAAGAATTTCTGCGCAGTTTCTGCAGCCGTCGAAGTGCCCGGAAGCCCGCGGAAGGGAAGGTGGATCGTTCCTGCACGACCGGGTGGGAGTGCGGGCCCCCACCCTCCCCCTGACCCACCCACCCAGGAGGGGAAGCCGATCGTTTTTCCAGTTGGCGCGATCGCGATCCGGGACCGTCTCGGCAACCCAAAGCAGGATCGAACCAAGAATTTCTGCGCAGTTTCTACAGCCGTCGAAGTGCCCGGAAGCCCGCAGAAGGGAAGGTGGATCGTTCCTGCACGACCGGGTGGGAGTGCGGGCCCCCACCCTCCCCCTGACCCACCCACCCAGGAGGGGAAGCCGATTGTTTTTCCAGTTGGCGCGATCGCGATCCGGGACCGTCTCGGCAACCGAAAGCAGGATCGAACCAAGAATTTCTGCGCAGTTTCTGCAGCCGTCGAAGTGCCCGGAAGCCCGCGGAAGGGAAGGTGGATCGTTCCTGCACGACCGGGTGGGAGTGCGGGCCCCCACCCTCCCCCTGACCCACCCACCCAGGAGGGGAAGCCGATCGTTTTTCCAGTTGGCGCGATCGTGATCCGGGACCGTCTCGGCAACCCAAAGCAGGATCGAACCAAGAATTTCTGCGCAGTTTCTACAGCCGTCGAAGTGCCCGGAAGCCCGCGGAAGGGAAGGTGGATCGTTCCTGCACGACCGGGTGGGAGTGCGGGCCCCCACCCTCCCCCTGACCCACCCACCCAGGAGGGGAAGCCGATCGTTTTTCCAGTTGGCGCGATCGCGATCCGGGACCGTCTCGGCAACCGAAAGCAGGATCGAACCAAGAATTTCTGCGCAGTTTCTACAGCCGTCGAAGTGCCCGGAAGCCCGCGGAAGGGAAGGTGGATCGTTCCTGCACGACCGGGTGGGAGTGCGGGCCCCCACCCTCCCCCTGACCGACCCACCCAGGAGGGGAAGCCGATCGTTTTTCCAGTTGGCGCGATCGCGATCCGGGACCGTCTCGGCAACCGAAAGCAGGACCGAACAAAGAATTTCTGCGCAGTTTCTGCAGCCGTCGAAGTGCCCGGAAGCCCGCGGAAGGGAAGGTGGATCGTTCCTGCACGACCGGGTGGGAGTGCGGGCCCCCACCCTCCCCCTGACCCACCCACCCAGGAGGGGAAGCCGATCGTTTTTCCAGTTGGCGCGATCGCGATCCGGGACCGTCTCGGCAACCGAAAGCAGGATCGAACCAAGAATTTCTGCGCAGTTTCTGCAGCCGTCGAAGTGCCCGGAAGCCCGCGGAAGGGAAGGTGGATCGTTCCTGCACGACCGGGTGGGAGTGCGGGCCCCCACCCTCCCCCTGACCCACCCACCCAGGAGGGGAAGCCGATCGTTTTTCCAGTTGGCGCGATCGCGATCCGGGACCGTCTCGGCAACCCAAAGCAGGATCGAACCAAGAATTTCTGCGCAGTTTCTACAGCCGTCGAAGTGCCCGGAAGCCCGCAGAAGGGAAGGTGGATCGTTCCTGCACGACCGGGTGGGAGTGCGGGCCCCCACCCTCCCCCTGACCCACCCACCCAGGAGGGGAAGCCGATCGTTTTTCCAGTTGGCGCGATCGCGATCCGGGACCGTCTCGGCAACCGAAAGCAGGATCGAACCAAGAATTTCTGCGCAGTTTCTGCAGCCGTCGAAGTGCCCGGAAGCCCGCGGAAGGGAAGGTGGATCGTTCCTGCACGACCGGGTGGGAGTGCGGGCCCCCACCCTCCCCCTGACCGACCCACCCAGGAGGGGAAGCCGATCGTTTTTCCAGTTGGCGCGATCGCGATCCGGGACCGTCTCGGCAACCGAAAGCAGGACCGAACAAAGAATTTCTGCGCAGTTTCTGCAGCCGTCGAAGTGCCCGGAAGCCCGCGGAAGGGAAGGTGGATCGTTCCTGCACGACCGGGTGGGAGTGCGGGCCCCCACCCTCCCCCTGACCCACCCACCCAGGAGGGGAAGCCGATCGTTTTTCCAGTTGGCGCGATCGCGATCCGGGACCGTCTCGGCAACCGAAAGCAGGATCGAACCAAGAATTTCTGCGCAGTTTCTGCAGCCGTCGAAGTGCCCGGAAGCCCGCGGAAGGGAAGGTGGATCGTTCCTGCACGACCGGGTGGGAGTGCGGGCCCCCACCCTCCCCCTGACCCACCCACCCAGGAGGGGAAGCCGATCGTTTTTCCAGTTGGCGCGATCGCGATCCGGGACCGTCTCGGCAACCGAAAGAAGGACCGAACAAAGAATTTCTGCGCAGTTTCTGCAGCCGTCGAAGTGCCCGGAAGCCCGCGGAAGGGAAGGTGGATCGTTCCTGCACGACCGGGTGGGAGTGCGGGCCCCCACCCTCCCCCTGACCCACCCACCCAGGAGGGGAAGCCGATCGTTTTTCCAGTTGGCGCGATCGCGATCCGGGACCGTCTCGGCAACCGAAAGCAGGATCGAACCAAGAATTTCTGCGCAGTTTCTGCAGCCGTCGAAGTGCCCGGAAGCCCGCGGAAGGGAAGGTGGATCGTTCCTGCACGACCGGGTGGGAGTGCGGGCCCCCACCCTCCCCCTGACCCACCCACCCAGGAGGGGAAGCCGATCGTTTTTCCAGTTGGCGCGATCGCGATCCGGGACCGTCTCGGCAACCGAAAGAAGGACCGAACAAAGAATTTCTGCGCAGTTTCTGCAGCCGTCGAAGTGCCCGGAAGCCCGCGGAAGGGAAGGTGGATCGTTCCTGCACGACCGGGTGGGAGTGCGGGCCCCCACCCTCCCCCTGACCCACCCACCCAGGAGGGGAAGCCGATCGTTTTTCCAGTTGGCGCGATCGCGATCCGGGACCGTCTCGGCAACCGAAAGAAGGACCGAACAAAGAATTTCTGCGCAGTTTCTGCAGCCGTCGAAGTGCCCGGAAGCCCGCGGAAGGGAAGGTGGATCGTTCCTGCACGACCGGGTGGGAGTGCGGGCCCCCACCCTCCCCCTGACCCACCCACCCAGGAGGGGAAGCCGATCGTTTTTCCAGTTGGCGCGATCGCGATCCGGGACCGTCTCGGCAACCGAAAGAAGGACCGAACAAAGAATTTCTGCGCAGTTTCTGCAGCCGTCGAAGTGCCCGGAAGCCCGCGGAAGGGAAGGTGGATCGTTCCTGCACGACCGGGTGGGAGTGCGGGCCCCCACCCTCCCCCTGACCCACCCACCCAGGAGGGGAAGCCGATTGTTTTTCCAGTTGGCGCGATCGCGATCCGGGACCGTCTCGGCAACCGAAAGCAGGATCGAACCAAGAATTTCTGCGCAGTTTCTGCAGCCGTCGAAGTGCCCGGAAGCCCGCGGAAGGGAAGGTGGATCGTTCCTGCACGACCGGGTGGGAGTGCGGGCCCCCACCCTCCCCCTGACCCACCCAGTTGGCGCGATCGCGATCCGGGACCGTCTCGGCAACCGAAAGCAGGATCGAACCAAGAATTTCTGCGTAGTTTGAGCAGCCGTCGAAGTGCCCGGAAGCCTGCAAAAGGGAAGGTGGATCGTTCCTGCACGACCGGGTGGGAGTGCGGGCCCCCACCCTCCCCCTGACCCACCCACCCAGGAGGGGAAGCCGATCGTTTTTCCAGTTGGCAACCGAAAGCAGGATCGTTTTTCCGCGGGCTTCCGGGCACTTCGACGGCTGCAGAAACTGCGCAGAAATTCTTTGTTCGGTCCTTCTTTCGGTTGCCGAGACGGTCCCGGATCGCGATCGCGCCAACTGGAAAAACGATCGGCTTCCCCTCCTGGGTGGGTGGGTCAGGGGGAGGGTGGGGGCCCGCACTCCCACCCGGTCGTGCAGGAACGATCCACCTTCCCTTCCGCGGGCTTCCGGGCACTTCGACGGCTGCAGAAACTGCGCAGAAATTCTTTGTTCGGTCCTTCTTTCGGTTGCCGAGACGGTCCCGGATCGCGATCGCGCCAACTGGAAAAACGATCGGCTTCCCCTCCTGGGTGGGTGGGTCAGGGGGAGGGTGGGGGCCCGCACTCCCACCCGGTCGTGCAGGAACGATCCACCTTCCCTTCCGCGGGCTTCCGGGCACTTCGACGGCTGCAGAAACTGCGCAGAAATTCTTTGTTCGGTCCTTCTTTCGGTTGCCGAGACGGTCCCGGATCGCGATCGCGCCAACTGGAAAAACGATCGGCTTCCCCTGGTGGGTGGGTCAGGGGGAGGGTGGGGGCCCGCACTCCCACCCGGTCGTGCAGGAACGATCCACCTTCCCTTCCGCGGGCTTCCGGGCACTTCGACGGCTGCAGAAACTGCGCAGAAATTCTTTGTTCGGTCCTGCTTTCGGTTGCCGAGACGGTCCCGGATCGCGATCGCGCCAACTGGAAAAACGATCGGCTTCCCCTCCTGGGTGGGTGGGTCAGGGGGAGGGTGGGGGCCCGCACTCCCACCCGGTCGTGCAGGAACGATCCACCTTCCCTTCCGCGGGCTTCCGGGCACTTCGACGGCTGCAGAAACTGCGCAGAAATTCTTGGTTCGATCCTGCTTTGGGTTGCCGAGACGGTCCCGGATCGCGATCGCGCCAACTGGAAAAACGATCGGCTTCCCCTCCTGGGTGGGTGGGTCAGGGGGAGGGTGGGGGCCCGCACTCCCACCCGGTCGTGCAGGAACGATCCACCTTCCCTTCCGCGGGCTTCCGGGCACTTCGACGGCTGCAGAAACTGCGCAGAAATTCTTGGTTCGATCCTGCTTTGGGTTGCCGAGACGGTCCCGGATCGCGATCGCGCCAACTGGAAAAACGATCGGCTTCCCCTCCTGGGTGGGTGGGTCAGGGGGAGGGTGGGGGCCCGCACTCCCACCCGGTCGTGCAGGAACGATCCACCTTCCCTTCCGCGGGCTTCCGGGCACTTCGACGGCTGCAGAAACTGCGCAGAAATTCTTTGTTCGGTCCTGCTTTCGGTTGCCGAGACGGTCCCGGATCGCGATCGCGCCAACTGGAAAAACGATCGGCTTCCCCTCCTGGGTGGGTGGGTCAGGGGGAGGGTGGGGGCCCGCACTCCCACCCGGTCGTGCAGGAACGATCCACCTTCCCTTCCGCGGGCTTCCGGGCACTTCGACGGCTGCAGAAACTGCGCAGAAATTCTTGGTTCGATCCTGCTTTCGGTTGCCGAGACGGTCCCGGATCGCGATCGCGCCAACTGGAAAAACGATCGGCTTCCCCTCCTGGGTGGGTGGGTCAGGGGGAGGGTGGGGGCCCGCACTCCCACCCGGTCGTGCAGGAACGATCCACCTTCCCTTCCGCGGGCTTCCGGGCACTTCGACGGCTGCAGAAACTGCGCAGAAATTCTTGGTTCGATCCTGCTTTGGGTTGCCGAGACGGTCCCGGATCGCGATCGCGCCAACTGGAAAAACGATCGGCTTCCCCTCCTGGGTGGGTGGGTCAGGGGGAGGGTGGGGGCCCGCACTCCCACCCGGTCGTGCAGGAACGATCCACCTTCCCTTCCGCGGGCTTCCGGGCACTTCGACGGCTGCAGAAACTGCGCAGAAATTCTTGGTTCGATCCTGCTTTGGGTTGCCGAGACGGTCCCGGATCGCGATCGCGCCAACTGGAAAAACGATCGGCTTCCCCTCCTGGGTGGGTGGGTCAGGGGGAGGGTGGGGGCCCGCACTCCCACCCGGTCGTGCAGGAACGATCCACCTTCCCTTCCGCGGGCTTCCGGGCACTTCGACGGCTGCAGAAACTGCGCAGAAATTCTTGGTTCGATCCTGCTTTGGGTTGCCGAGACGGTCCCGGATCGCGATCGCGCCAACTGGAAAAACGATCGGCTTCCCCTCCTGGGTGGGTGGGTCAGGGGGAGGGTGGGGGCCCGCACTCCCACCCGGTCGTGCAGGAACGATCCACCTTCCCTTCCGCGGGCTTCCGGGCACTTCGACGGCTGCAGAAACTGCGCAGAAATTCTTGGTTCGATCCTGCTTTGGGTTGCCGAGACGGTCCCGGATCGCGATCGCGCCAACTGGAAAAACGATCGGCTTCCCCTCCTGGGTGGGTGGGTCAGGGGGAGGGTGGGGGCCCGCACTCCCACCCGGTCGTGCAGGAACGATCCACCTTCCCTTCCGCGGGCTTCCGGGCACTACGACGGCTGCAGAAACTGCGCAGAAATTCTTGGTTCGATCCTGCTTTGGGTTGCCGAGACGGTCCCGGATCGCGATCGCGCCAACTGGAAAAACGATCGGCTTCCCCTCCTGGGTGGGTGGGTCAGGGGGAGGGTGGGGGCCCGCACTCCCACCCGGTCGTGCAGGAACGATCCACCTTCCCTTCCACGGGCTTCCGGGCACTTCGACGGCTGCAGAAACTGCGCAGAAATTCTTGGTTCGATCCTGCTTTCGGTTGCCGAGACGGTCCCGGATCGCGATCGCGCCAACTGGAAAAACGATCGGCTTCCCCTCCTGGGTGGGTGGGTCAGGGGGAGGGTGGGGGCCCGCACTCCCACCCGGTCGTGCAGGAACGATCCACCTTCCCTTCCACGGGCTTCCGGGCACTTCGACGGCTGCAGAAACTGCGCAGAAATTCTTGGTTCGATCCTGCTTTCGGTTGCCGAGACGGTCCCGGATCGCGATCGCGCCAACTGGAAAAACGATCGGCTTCCCCTCCTGGGTGGGGGCCCGCACTCCCACCCGGTCGTGCAGGAACGATCCACCTTCCCTTCCGCGGGCTTCCGGGCACTTCGACGGCTGCAGAAACTGCGCAGAAATTCTTGGTTCGATCCTGCTTTGGGTTGCCGAGACGGTCCCGGATCGCGATCGCGCCAACTGGAAAAACGATCGGCTTCCCCTCCTGGGTGGGTGGGTCAGGGGGAGGGTGGGGGCCCGCACTCCCACCCGGTCGTGCAGGAACGATCCACCTTCCCTTCCGCGGGCTTCCGGGCACTTCGACGGCTGCAGAAACTGCGCAGAAATTCTTGGTTCGATCCTGCTTTCGGTTGCCGAGACGGTCCCGGATCGCGATCGCGCCAACTGGAAAAACGATCGGCTTCCCAACGATCCACCTTCCCTTCCGCGGGCTTCCGGGCACTTCGACGGCTGCAGAAACTGCGCAGAAATTCTTGGTTCGATCCTGCTTTCGGTTGCCGAGACGGTCCCGGATCGCGATCGCGCCAACTGGAAAAACGATCGGCTTCCCCTCCTGGGTGGGTGGGTCAGGGGGAGGGTGGGGGCCCGCACTCCCACCCGGTCGTGCAGGAACGATCCACCTTCCCTTCCGCGGGCTTCCGGGCACTTCGACGGCTGCAGAAACTGCGCAGAAATTCTTGGTTCGATCCTGCTTTGGGTTGCCGAGACGGTCCCGGATCGCGATCGCGCCAACTGGAAAAACGATCGGCTTCCCCTCCTGGGTGGGTGGGTCAGGGGGAGGGTGGGGGCCCGCACTCCCACCCGGTCGTGCAGGAACGATCCACCTTCCCTTCCGCGGGCTTCCGGGCACTTCGACGGCTGCAGAAACTGCGCAGAAATTCTTGGTTCGATCCTGCTTTGGGTTGCCGAGACGGTCCCGGATCGCGATCGCGCCAACTGGAAAAACGATCGGCTTCCCCTCCTGGGTGGGTGGGTCAGGGGGAGGGTGGGGGCCCGCACTCCCACCCGGTCGTGCAGGAACGATCCACCTTCCCTTCCACGGGCTTCCGGGCACTTCGACGGCTGCAGAAACTGCGCAGAAATTCTTGGTTCGATCCTGCTTTCGGTTGCCGAGACGGTCCCGGATCGCGATCGCGCCAACTGGAAAAACGATCGGCTTCCCCTCCTGGGTGGGTGGGTCAGGGGGAGGGTGGGGGCCCGCACTCCCACCCGGTCGTGCAGGAACGATCCACCTTCCCTTCCACGGGCTTCCGGGCACTTCGACGGCTGCAGAAACTGCGCAGAAATTCTTGGTTCGATCCTGCTTTCGGTTGCCGAGACGGTCCCGGATCGCGATCGCGCCAACTGGAAAAACGATCGGCTTCCCCTCCTGGGTGGGGGCCCGCACTCCCACCCGGTCGTGCAGGAACGATCCACCTTCCCTTCCGCGGGCTTCCGGGCACTTCGACGGCTGCAGAAACTGCGCAGAAATTCTTGGTTCGATCCTGCTTTGGGTTGCCGAGACGGTCCCGGATCGCGATCGCGCCAACTGGAAAAACGATCGGCTTCCCCTCCTGGGTGGGTGGGTCAGGGGGAGGGTGGGGGCCCGCACTCCCACCCGGTCGTGCAGGAACGATCCACCTTCCCTTCCGCGGGCTTCCGGGCACTTCGACGGCTGCAGAAACTGCGCAGAAATTCTTGGTTCGATCCTGCTTTCGGTTGCCGAGACGGTCCCGGATCGCGATCGCGCCAACTGGAAAAACGATCGGCTTCCCAACGATCCACCTTCCCTTCCGCGGGCTTCCGGGCACTTCGACGGCTGCAGAAACTGCGCAGAAATTCTTGGTTCGATCCTGCTTTCGGTTGCCGAGACGGTCCCGGATCGCGATCGCGCCAACTGGAAAAACGATCGGCTTCCCCTCCTGGGTGGGTGGGTCAGGGGGAGGGTGGGGGCCCGCACTCCCACCCGGTCGTGCAGGAACGATCCACCTTCCCTTCCGCGGGCTTCCGGGCACTTCGACGGCTGCAGAAACTGCGCAGAAATTCTTGGTTCGATCCTGCTTTGGGTTGCCGAGACGGTCCCGGATCGCGATCGCGCCAACTGGAAAAACGATCGGCTTCCCCTCCTGGGTGGGTGGGTCAGGGGGAGGGTGGGGGCCCGCACTCCCACCCGGTCGTGCAGGAACGATCCACCTTCCCTTCCGCGGGCTTCCGGGCACTTCGACGGCTGCAGAAACTGCGCAGAAATTCTTGGTTCGATCCTGCTTTGGGTTGCCGAGACGGTCCCGGATCGCGATCGCGCCAACTGGAAAAACGATCGGCTTCCCCTCCTGGGTGGGGGCCCGCACTCCCACCCGGTCGTGCAGGAACGATCCACCTTCCCTTCCGCGGGCTTCCGGGCACTTCGACGGCTGCAGAAACTGCGCAGAAATTCTTGGTTCGATCCTGCTTTGGGTTGCCGAGACGGTCCCGGATCGCGATCGCGCCAACTGGAAAAACGATCGGCTTCCCCTCCTGGGTGGGGGCCCGCACTCCCACCCGGTCGTGCAGGAACGATCCACCTTCCCTTCCGCGGGCTTCCGGGCACTTCGACGGCTGCAGAAACTGCGCAGAAATTCTTGGTTCGATCCTGCTTTCGGTTGCCGAGACGGTCCCGGATCGCGATCGCGCCAACTGGAAAAACGATCGGCTTCCCCTCCTGGGTGGGTGGGTCAGGGGGAGGGTGGGGGCCCGCACTCCCACCCGGTCGTGCAGGAACGATCCACCTTCCCTTCCGCGGGCTTCCGGGCACTTCGACGGCTGCAGAAACTGCGCAGAAATTCTTGGTTCGATCCTGCTTTGGGTTGCCGAGACGGTCCCGGATCGCGATCGCGCCAACTGGAAAAACGATCGGCTTCCCCTCCTGGGTGGGGGCCCGCACTCCCACCCGGTCATGCAGGAACGATCCACCTTCCCTTCCGCGGGCTTCCGGGCACTTCGACGGCTGCAGAAACTGCGCAGAAATTCTTGGTTCGATCCTGCTTTCGGTTGCCGAGACGGTCCCGGATCGCGATCGCGCCAACTGGAAAAACGATCGGCTTCCCCTCCTGGGTGGGTGGGTCAGGGGGAGGGTGGGGGCCCGCACTCCCACCCGGTCGTACAGGAACGATCCACCTTCCCTTCCGCGGGCTTCCGGGCACTTCGACGGCTGCAGAAACTGCGCAGAAATTCTTTGTTCGGTCCTGCTTTCGGTTGCCGAGACGGTCCCGGATCGCGATCGCGCCAACTGGAAAAACGATCGGCTTCCCCTCCTGGGTGGGTGGGTCAGGGGGAGGGTGGGGGCCCGCACTCCCACCCGGTCGTGCAGGAACGATCCACCTTCCCTTCCGCGGGCTTCCGGGCACTTCGACGGCTGCAGAAACTGCGCAGAAATTCTTGGTTCGATCCTGCTTTGGGTTGCCGAGACGGTCCCGGATCGCGATCGCGCCAACTGGAAAAACGATCGGCTTCCCCTCCTGGGTGGGTGGGTCAGGGGGAGGGTGGGGGCCCGCACTCCCACCCGGTCGTGCAGGAACGATCCACCTTCCCTTCCGCGGGCTTCCGGGCACTTCGACGGCTGCAGAAACTGCGCAGAAATTCTTGGTTCGGTCCTGCTTTCGGTTGCCGAGACGGTCCCGGATCGCGATCGCGCCAACTGGAAAAACGATCGGCTTCCCCTCCTGGGTGGGTGGGTGGGTCAGGGGGAGGGTGGGGGCCCGCACTCCCACCCGGTCGTGCAGGAACGATCCACCTTCCCTTCCGCGGGCTTCCGGGCACTTCGACGGCTGCAGAAACTGCGCAGAAATTCTTGGTTCGATCCTGCTTTCGGTTGCCGAGACGGTCCCGGATCGCGATCGCGCCAACTGGAAAAACGATCGGCTTCCCCTCCTGGGTGGGTGGGTCAGGGGGAGGGTGGGGGCCCGCACTCCCACCCGGTCGTGCAGGAACGATCCACCTTCCCTTCCGCGGGCTTCCGGGCACTTCGACGGCTGCAGAAACTGCGCAGAAATTCTTGGTTCGGTCCTGCTTTCGGTTGCCGAGACGGTCCCGGATCGCGATCGCGCCAACTGGAAAAACGATCGGCTTCCCCTCCTGGGTGGGGGCCCGCACTCCCACCCGGTCGTGCAGGAACGATCCACCTTCCCTTCCGCGGGCTTCCGGGCACTTCGACGGCTGCAGAAACTGCACAGAAATTCTTGGTTCGGTCCTGCTTTCGGTTGCCGAGACGGTCCCGGATCGCGATCGCGCCAACTGGAAAAACGATCGGCTTCCCCTCCTGGGTGGGGGCCCGCACTCCCACCCGGTCGTGCAGGAACGATCCACCTTCCCTTCCGCGGGCTTCCGGGCACTTCGACGGCTGCAGAAACTGCGCAGAAATTCTTTGTTCGGTCCTGCTTTCGGTTGCCGAGACGGTCCCGGATCGCGATCGCGCCAACTGGAAAAACGATCGGCTTCCCCTCCTGGGTGGGTCGGTCAGGGGGAGGGTGGGGGCCCGCACTCCCACCCGGTCGTGCAGGAACGATCCACCTTCCCTTCCGCGGGCTTCCGGGCACTTCGACGGCTGCAGAAACTGCGCAGAAATTCTTTGTTCGGTCCTACTTTCGGTTGCCGAGACGGTCCCGGATCGCGATCGCGCCAACTGGAAAAACGATCGGCTTCCCCTCCTGGGTGGGTCGGTCAGGGGGAGGGTGGGGGCCCGCACTCCCACCCGGTCGTGCAGGAACGATCCACCTTCCCTTCCGCGGGCTTCCGGGCACTTCGACGGCTGCAGAAACTGCGCAGAAATTCTTGGTTCGGTCCTGCTTTCGGTTGCCGAGACGGTCCCGGATCGCGATCGCGCCAACTGGAAAAACGATCGGCTTCCCCTCCTGGGTGGGTGGGTGGGTCAGGGGGAGGGTGGGGGCCCGCACTCCCACCCGGTCGTGCAGGAACGATCCACCTTCCCTTCCGCGGGCTTTCGGGCACTTCGACGGCTGCAGAAACTGCGCAGAAATTCTTGGTTCGATCCTGCTTTCGGTTGCCGAGACGGTCCCGGATCGCGATCGCGCCAACTGGAAAAACGATCGGCTTCCCCTCCTGGGTGGGTGGGTCAGGGGGAGGGTGGGGGCCCGCACTCCCACCCGGTCGTGCAGGAACGATCCACCTTCCCTTCCGCGGGCTTCCGGGCACTTCGACGGCTGCAGAAACTGCGCAGAAATTCTTGGTTCGGTCCTGCTTTCGGTTGCCGAGACGGTCCCGGATCGCGATCGCGCCAACTGGAAAAACGATCGGCTTCCCCTCCTGGGTGGGGGCCCGCACTCCCACCCGGTCGTGCAGGAACGATCCACCTTCCCTTCCGCGGGCTTCCGGGCACTTCGACGGCTGCAGAAACTGCACAGAAATTCTTGGTTCGGTCCTGCTTTCGGTTGCCGAGACGGTCCCGGATCGCGATCGCGCCAACTGGAAAAACGATCGGCTTCCCCTCCTGGGTGGGGGCCCGCACTCCCACCCGGTCGTGCAGGAACGATCCACCTTCCCTTCCGCGGGCTTCCGGGCACTTCGACGGCTGCAGAAACTGCGCAGAAATTCTTTGTTCGGTCCTGCTTTCGGTTGCCGAGACGGTCCCGGATCGCGATCGCGCCAACTGGAAAAACGATCGGCTTCCCCTCCTGGGTGGGTCGGTCAGGGGGAGGGTGGGGGCCCGCACTCCCACCCGGTCGTGCAGGAACGATCCACCTTCCCTTCCGCGGGCTTCCGGGCACTTCGACGGCTGCAGAAACTGCGCAGAAATTCTTTGTTCGGTCCTACTTTCGGTTGCCGAGACGGTCCCGGATCGCGATCGCGCCAACTGGAAAAACGATCGGCTTCCCCTCCTGGGTGGGTGGGTCAGGGGGAGGGTGGGGGCCCGCACTCCCACCCGGTCGTGCAGGAACGATCCACCTTCCCTTCCACGGGCTTCCGGGCACTTCGACGGCTGCAGAAACTGCGCAGAAATTCTTGGTTCGATCCTGCTTTCGGTTGCCGAGACGGTCCCGGATCGCGATCGCGCCAACTGGAAAAACGATCGGCTTCCCCTCCTGGGTGGGGGCCCGCACTCCCACCCGGTCGTGCAGGAACGATCCTCCTGGGTCAGGGGGAGGGTGGGGGCCCGCACTCCCACCCGGTCGTGCAGGAACGATCCACCTTCCCTTCCACGGGCTTCCGGGCACTTCGACGGCTGCAGAAACTGCGCAGAAATTCTTGGTTCGATCCTGCTTTCGGTTGCCGAGACGGTCCCGGATCGCGATCGCGCCAACTGGAAAAACGATCGGCTTCCCCTCCTGGGTGGGGGCCCGCACTCCCACCCGGTCGTGCAGGAACGATCCACCTTCCCTTCCGCGGGCTTCCGGGCACTTCGACGGCTGCAGAAACTGCGCAGAAATTCTTGGTTCGATCCTGCTTTGGGTTGCCGAGACGGTCCCGGATCGCGATCGCGCCAACTGGAAAAACGATCGGCTTCCCCTCCTGGGTGGGTGGGTCAGGGGGAGGGTGGGGGCCCGCACTCCCACCCGGTCGTGCAGGAACGATCCACCTTCCCTTCCGCGGGCTTCCGGGCACTTCGACGGCTGCAGAAACTGCGCAGAAATTCTTGGTTCGATCCTGCTTTCGGTTGCCGAGACGGTCCCGGATCGCGATCGCGCCAACTGGAAAAACGATCGGCTTCCCAACGATCCACCTTCCCTTCCGCGGGCTTCTGGGCACTTCGACGGCTGCAGAAACTGCGCAGAAATTCTTGGTTCGATCCTGCTTTCGGTTGCCGAGACGGTCCCGGATCGCGATCGCGCCAACTGGAAAAACGATCGGCTTCCCCTCCTGGGTGGGTGGGTCAGGGGGAGGGTGGGGGCCCGCACTCCCACCCGGTCGTGCAGGAACGATCCACCTTCCCTCCCGCGGGCTTCCGGGCACTTCGACGGCTGCAGAAACTGCGCAGAAATTCTTGGTTCGATCCTGCTTTGGGTTGCCGAGACGGTCCCGGATCGCGATCGCGCCAACTGGAAAAACGATCGGCTTCCCCTCCTGGGTGGGTGGGTCAGGGGGAGGGTGGGGGCCCGCACTCCCACCCGGTCGTGCAGGAACGATCCACCTTCCCTTCCGCGGGCTTCCGGGCACTTCGACGGCTGCAGAAACTGCGCAGAAATTCTTGGTTCGATCCTGCTTTGGGTTGCCGAGACGGTCCCGGATCGCGATCGCGCCAACTGGAAAAACGATCGGCTTCCCCTCCTGGGTGGGGGCCCGCACTCCCACCCGGTCGTGCAGGAACGATCCACCTTCCCTTCCGCGGGCTTCCGGGCACTTCGACGGCTGCAGAAACTGCGCAGAAATTCTTGGTTCGATCCTGCTTTCGGTTGCCGAGACGGTCCCGGATCGCGATCGCGCCAACTGGAAAAACGATCGGCTTCCCCTCCTGGGTGGGTGGGTCAGGGGGAGGGTGGGGGCCCGCACTCCCACCCGGTCGTGCAGGAACGATCCACCTTCCCTTCCGCGGGCTTCCGGGCACTTCGACGGCTGCAGAAACTGCGCAGAAATTCTTGGTTCGATCCTGCTTTGGGTTGCCGAGACGGTCCCGGATCGCGATCGCGCCAACTGGAAAAACGATCGGCTTCCCCTCCTGGGTGGGTGGGTCAGGGGGAGGGTGGGGGCCCGCACTCCCACCCGGTCGTGCAGGAACGATCCACCTTCCCTTCCGCGGGCTTTCGGGCACTTCGACGGCTGCAGAAACTGCGCAGAAATTCTTGGTTCGATCCTGCTTTCGGTTGCCGAGACGGTCCCGGATCGCGATCGCGCCAACTGGAAAAACGATCGGCTTCCCCTCCTGGGTGGGTGGGTCAGGGGGAGGGTGGGGGCCCGCACTCCCACCCGGTCGTGCAGGAACGATCCACCTTCCCTTCCGCGGGCTTCCGGGCACTTCGACGGCTGCAGAAACTGCGCAGAAATTCTTGGTTCGATCCTGCTTTCGGTTGCCGAGACGGTCCCGGATCGCGATCGCGCCAACTGGAAAAACGATCGGCTTCCCCTCCTGGGTGGGTGGGTCAGGGGGAGGGTGGGGGCCCGCACTCCCACCCGGTCGTGCAGGAACGATCCACCTTCCCTTCCGCGGGCTTTCGGGCACTTCGACGGCTGCAGAAACTGCGCAGAAATTCTTGGTTCGATCCTGCTTTCGGTTGCCGAGACGGTCCCGGATCGCGATCGCGCCAACTCCCACCCGGTCGTGCAGGAACGATCCACCTTCCCTTCCGCGGGCTTCCGGGCACTTCCGTGGGTCAGGGGGAGGGTGGGGGCCCGCACTCCCACCCGGTCGTGCAGGAACGATCCACCTTCCCTTCCGCGGGCTTCCGGGCACTTCGACGGCTGCAGAAACTGCGCAGAAATTCTTGGTTCGGTCCTGCTTTCGGTTGCCGAGACGGTCCCGGATCGCGATCGCGCCAACTGGAAAAACGATCGGCTTCCCCTCCTGGGTGGGTGGGTCAGGGGGAGGGTGGGGGCCCGCACTCCCACCCGGTCGTGCAGGAACGATCCACCTTCCCTTCCGCGGGCTTCCGGGCACTTCGACGGCTGCAGAAACTGCGCAGAAATTCTTGGTTCGGTCCTGCTTTCGGTTGCCGAGACGGTCCCGGATCGCGATCGCGCCAACTGGAAAAACGATCGGCTTCCCCTCCTGGGTGGGTGGGTGGGTCAGGGGGAGGGTGGGGGCCCGCACTCCCACCCGGTCGTGCAGGAACGATCCACCTTCCCTTCCGCGGGCTTCCGGGCACTTCGACGGCTGCAGAAACTGCGCAGAAATTCTTGGTTCGGTCCTGCTTTCGGTTGCCGAGACGGTCCCGGATCGCGATCGCGCCAACTGGAAAAACGATCGGCTTCCCCTCCTGGGTGGGTGGGTCAGGGGGAGGGTGGGGGCCCGCACTCCCACCCGGTCGTGCAGGAACGATCCACCTTCCCTTCCGCGGGCTTCCGGGCACTTCGACGGCTGCAGAAACTGCGCAGAAATTCTTGGTTCGGTCCTGCTTTCGGTTGCCGAGACGGTCCCGGATCGCGATCGCGCCAACTGGAAAAACGATCGGCTTCCCCTCCTGGGTGGGTGGGTGGGTCAGGGGGAGGGTGCGGGCCCGCACTCCCACCCGGTCGTGCAGGAACGATCCACCTTCCCTTCCGCGGGCTTCCGGGCACTTCGACGGCTGCAGAAACTGCGCAGAAATTCTTTGTTCGGTCCTGCTTTCGGTTGCCGAGACGGTCCCGGATCGCGATCGCGCCAACTGGAAAAACGATCGGCTTCCCCTCCTGGGTGGGTGGGTCAGGGGGAGGGTGGGGGCCCGCACTCCCACCCGGTCGTGCAGGAACGATCCACCTTCCCTTCCGCGGGCTTCCGGGCACTTCGACGGCTGCAGAAACTGCGCAGAAATTCTTGGTTCGATCCTGCTTTCGGTTGCCGAGACGGTCCCGGATCGCGATCGCGCCAACTGGAAAAACGATCGGCTTCCCCTCCTGGGTGGGTGGGTCAGGGGGAGGGTGGGGGCCCGCACTCCCACCCGGTCGTGCAGGAACGATCCACCTTCCCTTCCGCGGGCTTCCGGGCACTTCGACGGCTGCAGAAACTGCGCAGAAATTCTTGGTTCGATCCTGCTTTCGGTTGCCGAGACGGTCCCGGATCGCGATCGCGCCAACTGGAAAAACGATCGGCTTCCCCTCCTGGGTGGGTGGGTCAGGGGGAGGGTGGGGGCCCGCACTCCCACCCGGTCGTGCAGGAACGATCCACCTTCCCTTCCGCGGGCTTCCGGGCACTTCGACGGCTGCAGAAACTGCACAGAAATTCTTGGTTCGATCCTGCTTTCGGTTGCCGAGACGGTCCCGGATCGCGATCGCGCCAACTGGAAAAACGATCGGCTTCCCCTCCTGGGTGGGTGGGTCAGGGGGAGGGTGGGGGCCCGCACTCCCACCCGGTCGTGCAGGAACGATCCACCTTCCCTTCCGCGGGCTTCCGGGCACTTCGACGGCTGCAGAAACTGCGCAGAAATTCTTGGTTCGATCCTGCTTTCGGTTGCCGAGACGGTCCCGGATCGCGATCGCGCCAACTGGAAAAACGATCGGCTTCCCCTCCTGGGTGGGTGGGTCAGGGGGAGGGTGGGGGCCCGCACTCCCACCCGGTCGTGCAGGAACGATCCACCTTCCCTTCCGCGGGCTTTCGGGCACTTCGACGGCTGCAGAAACTGCGCAGAAATTCTTGGTTCGATCCTGCTTTCGGTTGCCGAGACGGTCCCGGATCGCGATCGCGCCAACTCCCACCCGGTCGTGCAGGAACGATCCACCTTCCCTTCCGCGGGCTTCCGGGCACTTCCGTGGGTCAGGGGGAGGGTGGGGGCCCGCACTCCCACCCGGTCGTGCAGGAACGATCCACCTTCCCTTCCGCGGGCTTCCGGGCACTTCGACGGCTGCAGAAACTGCGCAGAAATTCTTGGTTCGATCCTGCTTTCGGTTGCCGAGACGGTCCCGGATCGCGATCGCGCCAACTCCCACCCGGTCGTGCAGGAACGATCCACCTTCCCTTCCGCGGGCTTCCGGGCACTTCGACGGCTGCAGAAACTGCGCAGAAATTCTTGGTTCGATCCTGCTTTCGGTTGCCGAGACGGTCCCGGATCGCGATCGCGCCAACTGGAAAAACGATCGGCCACCTTCCCTTCCGCGGGCTTCCGGGCACTTCGACGGCTGCAGAAACTGCGCAGAAATTCTTGGTTCGATCCTGCTTTCGGTTGCCGAGACGGTCCCGGATCGCGATCGCGCCAACTGGAAAAACGATCGGCTTCCCCTCCTGGGTGGGTGGGTCAGGGGGAGGGTGGGGGCCCGCACTCCCACCCGGTCGTGCAGGAACGATCCACCTTCCCTTCCGCGGGCTTCCGGGCACTTCGACGGCTGCAGAAACTGCGCAGAAATTCTTTGTTCGGTCCTGCTTTCGGTTGCCGAGACGGTCCCGGATCGCGATCGCGCCAACTGGAAAAACGATCGGCTTCCCCTCCTGGGTGGGTGGGTCAGTGGGAGGGTGGGGGCCCGCACTCGGTCGTGCAGGAACGATCCACCTTCCCTTCCGCGGGCTTCCGGGCACTTCGACGGCTGCAGAAACTGCGCAGAAATTCTTTGTTCGGTCCTGCTTTCGGTTGCCGAGACGGTCCCGGATCGCGATCGCGCCAACTGGAAAAACGATCGGCTTCCCCTCCTGGGTGGGTGGGTCAGGGGGAGGGTGGGGGCCCGCACTCGGTCGTGCAGGAACGATCCACCTTCCCTTCCGCGGGCTTCCGGGCACTTCGACGGCTGCAGAAACTGCGCAGAAATTCTTTGTTCGGTCCTGCTTTCGGTTGCCGAGACGGTCCCGGATCGCGATCGCGCCAACTGGAAAAACGATCGGCTTCCCCTCCTGGGTGGGTGGGTCAGGGGGAGGGTGGGGGCCCGCACTCCCACCCGGTCGTGCAGGAACGATCCACCTTCCCTTCCGCGGGCTTCCGGGCACTTCGACGGCTGCAGAAACTGCGCAGAAATTCTTTGTTCGGTCCTGCTTTCGGTTGCCGAGACGGTCCCGGATCGCGATCGCGCCAACTGGAAAAACGATCGGCTTCCCCTCCTGGGTGGGTGGGTCAGGGGGAGGGTGGGGGCCCGCACTCCCACCCGGTCGTGCAGGAACGATCCACCTTCCCTTCCGCGGGCTTCCGGGCACTTCGACGGCTGCAGAAACTGCGCAGAAATTCTTGGTTCGATCCTGCTTTCGGTTGCCGAGACGGTCCCGGATCGCGATCGCGCCAACTGGAAAAACGATCGGCTTCCCCTCCTGGGTGGGTGGGTCAGGGGGAGGGTGGGGGCCCGCACTCCCACCCGGTCGTGCAGGAACGATCCACCTTCCCTTCCGCGGGCTTTCGGGCACTTCGACGGCTGCAGAAACTGCGCAGAAATTCTTGGTTCGATCCTGCTTTCGGTTGCCGAGACGGTCCCGGATCGCGATCGCGCCAACTCCCACCCGGTCGTGCAGGAACGATCCACCTTCCCTTCCGCGGGCTTCCGGGCACTTCCGTGGGTCAGGGGGAGGGTGGGGGCCCGCACTCCCACCCGGTCGTGCAGGAACGATCCACCTTCCCTTCCGCGGGCTTCCGGGCACTTCGACGGCTGCAGAAACTGCGCAGAAATTCTTGGTTCGATCCTGCTTTCGGTTGCCGAGACGGTCCCGGATCGCGATCGCGCCAACTCCCACCCGGTCGTGCAGGAACGATCCACCTTCCCTTCCGCGGGCTTCCGGGCACTTCGACGGCTGCAGAAACTGCGCAGAAATTCTTGGTTCGATCCTGCTTTCGGTTGCCGAGACGGTCCCGGATCGCGATCGCGCCAACTGGAAAAACGATCGGCCACCTTCCCTTCCGCGGGCTTCCGGGCACTTCGACGGCTGCAGAAACTGCGCAGAAATTCTTGGTTCGATCCTGCTTTCGGTTGCCGAGACGGTCCCGGATCGCGATCGCGCCAACTGGAAAAACGATCGGCTTCCCCTCCTGGGTGGGTGGGTCAGGGGGAGGGTGGGGGCCCGCACTCCCACCCGGTCGTGCAGGAACGATCCACCTTCCCTTCCGCGGGCTTCCGGGCACTTCGACGGCTGCAGAAACTGCGCAGAAATTCTTTGTTCGGTCCTGCTTTCGGTTGCCGAGACGGTCCCGGATCGCGATCGCGCCAACTGGAAAAACGATCGGCTTCCCCTCCTGGGTGGGTGGGTCAGGGGGAGGGTGGGGGCCCGCACTCGGTCGTGCAGGAACGATCCACCTTCCCTTCCGCGGGCTTCCGGGCACTTCGACGGCTGCAGAAACTGCGCAGAAATTCTTTGTTCGGTCCTGCTTTCGGTTGCCGAGACGGTCCCGGATCGCGATCGCGCCAACTGGAAAAACGATCGGCTTCCCCTCCTGGGTGGGTGGGTCAGGGGGAGGGTGGGGGCCCGCACTCGGTCGTGCAGGAACGATCCACCTTCCCTTCCGCGGGCTTCCGGGCACTTCGACGGCTGCAGAAACTGCGCAGAAATTCTTTGTTCGGTCCTGCTTTCGGTTGCCGAGACGGTCCCGGATCGCGATCGCGCCAACTGGAAAAACGATCGGCTTCCCCTCCTGGGTGGGTGGGTCAGGGGGAGGGTGGGGGCCCGCACTCCCACCCGGTCGTGCAGGAACGATCCACCTTCCCTTCCGCGGGCTTCCGGGCACTTCGACGGCTGCAGAAACTGCGCAGAAATTCTTTGTTCGGTCCTGCTTTCGGTTGCCGAGACGGTCCCGGATCGCGATCGCGCCAACTGGAAAAACGATCGGCTTCCCCTCCTGGGTGGGTGGGTCAGGGGGAGGGTGGGGGCCCGCACTCCCACCCGGTCGTGCAGGAACGATCCACCTTCCCTTCCGCGGGCTTCCGGGCACTTCGACGGCTGCAGAAACTGCGCAGAAATTCTTTGTTCGGTCCTGCTTTCGGTTGCCGAGACGGTCCCGGATCGCGATCGCGCCAACTGGAAAAACGATCGGCTTCCCCTCCTGGGTGGGTGGGTCAGGGGGAGGGTGGGGGCCCGCACTCCCACCCGGTCGTGCAGGAACGATCCACCTTCCCTTCCGCGGGCTTCCGGGCACTTCGACGGCTGCAGAAACTGCGCAGAAATTCTTGGTTCGATCCTGCTTTCGGTTGCCGAGACGGTCCCGGATCGCGATCGCGCCAACTGGAAAAACGATCGGCTTCCCCTCCTGGGTGGGTGGGTCAGGGGGAGGGTGGGGGCCCGCACTCCCACCCGGTCGTGCAGGAACGATCCACCTTCCCTTCCGCGGGCTTCCGGGCACTTCGACGGCTGCAGAAACTGCGCAGAAATTCTTGGTGGGTGGGTCAGGGGCACTTCGATCGGCTTCCCCTCCTGGGTGGGTGGGTCAGGGGGAGGGTGGGGGCCCGCACTCCCACCCGGTTGTGCAGGAACGATCCACCTTCCCTTCCGCGGGCTTCCGGGCACTTCGACGGCTGCAGAAACTGCGCAGAAATTCTTGGTTCGGTCCTGCTTTCGGTTGCCGAGACGGTCCCGGATCGCGATCGCGCCAACTGGAAAAACGATCGGCTTCTCCTCCTGGGTGGGTGGGTCAGGGGGAGGGTGGGGGCCCGCACTCCCACCCGGTCGTGCAGGAACGATCCACCTTCCCTTCCGCGGGCTTCCGGGCACTTCGACGGCTGCAGAAACTGCGCAGAAATTCTTGGTCCGGGCACTTCGATCGTTTTTCCAGTTGGCGCGATCGCGATCCGGGACCGTCTCGGCAACCGAAAGAAGGACCGAACCAAGAATTTCTGCGCAGTTTCTGCTGGGTGGGTGGGTCAGGGGGAGGGTGGGGGCCCGCACTCCCACCCGGTCGTGCAGGAACGATCCACCTTCCCTTCCGCGGGCTTCCGGGCACTTCGACGGCTGCAGAAACTGCGCAGAAATTCTTGGTTCGATCCTGCTTTCGGTTGCCGAGACGGTCCCGGATCGCGATCGCGCCAACTCCCACCCGGTCGTGCAGGAACGATCCACCTTCCCTTCCGCGGGCTTCCGGGCACTTCCGTGGGTCAGGGGGAGGGTGGGGGCCCGCACTCCCACCCGGTCGTGCAGGAACGATCCACCTTCCCTTCCGCGGGCTTCCGGGCACTTCGACGGCTGCAGAAACTGCGCAGAAATTCTTTGTTCGGTCCTGCTTTCGGTTGCCGAGACGGTCCCGGATCGCGATCGCGCCAACTGGAAAAACGATCGGCTTCCCCTCCTGGGTGGGTGGGTCAGGGGGAGGGTGGGGGCCCGCACTCCCACCCGGTCGTGCAGGAACGATCCACCTTCCCTTCCGCGGGCTTCCGGGCACTTCGACGGCTGCAGAAACTGCGCAGAAATTCTTGGTTCGATCCTGCTTTGGGTTGCCGAGACGGTCCCGGATCGCGATCGCGCCAACTGGAAAAACGATCGGCTTCCCCTCCTGGGTGGGTGGGTCAGGGGGAGGGTGGGGGCCCGCACTCCCACCCGGTCGTGCAGGAACGATCCACCTTCCCTTCCGCGGGCTTCCGGGCACTTCGACGGCTGCAGAAACTGCGCAGAAATTCTTGGTTCGATCCTGCTTTCGGTTGCCGAGACGGTCCCGGATCGCGATCGCGCCAACTGGAAAAACGATCGGCTTCCCCTCCTGGGTGGGTGGGTCAGGGGGAGGGTGGGGGCCCGCACTCCCACCCGGTCGTGCAGGAACGATCCACCTTCCCTTCCGCGGGCTTCCGGGCACTTCGACGGCTGCAGAAACTGCGCAGAAATTCTTGGTTCGGTCCTGCTTTCGGTTGCCGAGACGGTCCCGGATCGCGATCGCGCCAACTGGAAAAACGATCGGCTTCTCCTCCTGGGTGGGTGGGTCAGGGGGAGGGTGGGGGCCCGCACTCCCACCCGGTCGTGCAGGAACGATCCACCTTCCCTTCCGCGGGCTTCCGGGCACTTCGACGGCTGCAGAAACTGCGCAGAAATTCTTGGTTCGGTCCTGCTTTCGGTTGCCGAGACGGTCCCGGATCGCGATCGCGCCAACTGGAAAAACGATCGGCTTCTCCTCCTGGGTGGGTGGGTCAGGGGGAGGGTGGGGGCCCGCACTCCCACCCGGTCGTGCAGGAACGATCCACCTTCCCTTCCGCGGGCTTCCGGGCACTTCGACGGCTGCAGAAACTGCGCAGAAATTCTTGGTTCGATCCTGCTTTCGGTTGCCGAGACGGTCCCGGATCGCGATCGCGCCAACTGGAAAAACGATCGGCTTCCCCTCCTGGGTGGGTGGGTCAGGGGGAGGGTGGGGGCCCGCACTCCCACCCGGTCGTGCAGGAACGATCCACCTTCCCTTCCGCGGGCTTTCGGGCACTTCGACGGCTGCAGAAACTGCGCAGAAATTCTTGGTTCGATCCTGCTTTCGGTTGCCGAGACGGTCCCGGATCGCGATCGCGCCAACTCCCACCCGGTCGTGCAGGAACGATCCACCTTCCCTTCCGCGGGCTTCCGGGCACTTCCGTGGGTCAGGGGGAGGGTGGGGGCCCGCACTCCCACTCGGTCGTGCAGGAACGATCCACCTTCCCTTCCGCGGGCTTCCGGGCACTTCGATGGCTGCAGAAACTGCGCAGAAATTCTTTGTTCGGTCCTGCTTTCGGTTGCCGAGACGGTCCCGGATCGCGATCGCGCCAACTGGAAAAACGATCGGCTTCCCCTCCTGGGTGGGTGGGTCAGGGGGAGGGTGGGGGCCCGCACTCCCACCCGGTCGTGCAGGAACGATCCACCTTCCCTTCCGCGGGCTTCCGGGCACTTCGACGGCTGCAGAAACTGCGCAGAAATTCTTTGTTCGGTCCTGCTTTCGGTTGCCGAGACGGTCCCGGATCGCGATCGCGCCAACTGGAAAAACGATCGGCTTCCCCTCCTGGGTGGGTGGGTCAGGGGGAGGGTGGGGGCCCGCACTCCCACCCGGTCGTGCAGGAACGATCCACCTTCCCTTCCGCGGGCTTCCGGGCACTTCGACGGCTGCAGAAACTGCGCAGAAATTCTTTGTTCGGTCCTGCTTTCGGTTGCCGAGACGGTCCCGGATCGCGATCGCGCCAACTGGAAAAACGATCGGCTTCCCCTCCTGGGTGGGTGGGTCAGGGGGAGGGTGGGGGCCCGCACTCCCACCCGGTCGTGCAGGAACGATCCACCTTCCCTTCTGCGGGCTTCCGGGCACTTCGACGGCTGCAGAAACTGCGCAGAAATTCTTGGTTCGATCCTGCTTTCGGTTGCCGAGACGGTCCCGGATCGCGATCGCGCCAACTGGAAAAACGATCGGCTTCCCCTCCTGGGTCAGGGGGAGGGTGGGGGCCCGCACTCCCACCCGGTCGTGCAGGAACGATCCACCTTCCCTTCCGCGGGCTTCCGGGCACTTCGACGGCTGTAGAAACTGCGCAGAAATTCTTGGTTCGATCCTGCTTTCGGTTGCCGAGACGGTCCCGGATCGCGATCGCGCCAACTGGAAAAACGATCGGCTTCCCCTCCTGGGTGGGTGGGTCAGGGGGAGGGTGGGGGCCCGCACTCCCACCCGGTCGTGCAGGAACGATCCACCTTCCCTTCCGCGGGCTTCCTGGCACTTCGACGGCTGCAGAAACTGCGCAGAAATTCTTGGTTCGATCCTGCTTTCGGTTGCCGAGACGGTCCCGGATCGCGATCGCGCCAACTCCCACCCGGTCGTGCAGGAACGATCCACCTTCCCTTCCGCGGGCTTACGGGCACTTCCGTGGGTCAGGGGGAGGGTGGGGGCCCGCACTCCCACCCGGTCGTGCAGGAACGATCCACCTTCCCTTCCTCGGGCTTCCGGGCACTTCGACGGCTGCAGAAACTGCGCAGAAATTCTTGGTTCGATCCTGCTTTCGGTTGCCGAGACGGTCCCGGATCGCGATCGCGCCAACTCCCACCCGGTCGTGCAGGAACGATCCACCTTCCCTTCCGCGGGCTTCCGGGCACTTCCGTGGGTCAGGGGGAGGGTGGGGGCCCGCACTCCCACCCGGTCGTGCAGGAACGATCCACCTTCCCTTCCGCGGGCTTCCGGGCACTTCGACGGCTGCAGAAACTGCGCAGAAATTCTTGGTTCGATCCTGCTTTCGGTTGCCGAGACGGTCCCGGATCGCGATCGCGCCAACTCCCACCCGGTCGTGCAGGAACGATCCACCTTCCCTTCCGCGGGCTTCCGGGCACTTCGACGGCTGCAGAAACTGCGCAGAAATTCTTGGTTCGATCCTGCTTTCGGTTGCCGAGACGGTCCCGGATCGCGATCGCGCCAACTGGAAAAACGATCGGCCACCTTCCCTTCCGCGGGCTTCCGGGCACTTCGACGGCTGCAGAAACTGCGCAGAATTTCTTGGTTCGATCCTGCTTTCGGTTGCCGAGACGGTCCCGGATCGCGATCGCGCCAACTGGAAAAACGATCGGCTTCCCCTCCTGGGTGGGTGGGTCAGGGGGAGGGTGGGGGCCCGCACTCCCACCCGGTCGTGCAGGAACGATCCACCTTCCCTTCCGCGGGCTTCCGGGCACTTCGACGGCTGCAGAAACTGCGCAGAAATTCTTTGTTCGGTCCTGCTTTCGGTTGCCGAGACGGTCCCGGATCGCGATCGCGCCAACTGGAAAAACGATCGGCTTCCCCTCCTGGGTGGGTGGGTCAGGGGGAGGGTGGGGGCCCGCACTCCCACCCGGTCGTGCAGGAACGATCCACCTTCCCTTTCGCGGGCTTCCGGGCACTTCGACGGCTGCAGAAACTGCGCAGAAATTCTTTGTTCGGTCCTGCTTTCGGTTGCCGAGACGGTCCCGGATCGCGATCGCGCCAACTGGAAAAACGATCGGCTTCCCCTCCTGGGTGGGTGGGTCAGGGGGAGGGTGGGGGCCCGCACTCCCACCCGGTCGTGCAGGAACGATCCACCTTCCCTTCCGCGGGCTTCCGGGCACTTCGACGGCTGCAGAAACTGCGCAGAAATTCTTTGTTCGGTCCTGCTTTCGGTTGCCGAGACGGTCCCGGATCGCGATCGCGCCAACTGGAAAAACGATCGGCTTCCCCTCCTGGGTGGGTGGGTCAGGGGGAGGGTGGGGGCCCGCACTCCCACCCGGTCGTGCAGGAACGATCCACCTTCCCTTCCGCGGGCTTCCGGGCACTTCGACGGCTGCAGAAACTGCGCAGAAATTCTTTGTTCGGTCCTGCTTTCGGTTGCCGAGACGGTCCCGGATCGCGATCGCGCCAACTGGAAAAACGATCGGCTTCCCCTCCTGGGTGGGTGGGTCAGGGGGAGGGTGGGGGCCCGCACTCCCACCCGGTCGTGCAGGAACGATCCACCTTCCCTTCCGCGGGCTTCCGGGCACTTCGACGGCTGCAGAAACTGCGCAGAAATTCTTTGTTCGGTCCTGCTTTCGGTTGCCGAGACGGTCCCGGATCGCGATCGCGCCAACTGGAAAAACGATCGGCTTCCCCTCCTGGGTGGGTGGGTCAGGGGGAGGGTGGGGGCCCGCACTCCCACCCGGTCGTGCAGGAACGATCCACCTTCCCTTCCGCGGGCTTCCGGGCACTTCGACGGCTGCAGAAACTGCGCAGAAATTCTTGGTTCGATCCTGCTTTCGGTTGCCGAGACGGTCCCGGATCGCGATCGCGCCAACTGGAAAAACGATCGGCTTCCCCTCCTGGGTGGGTGGGTCAGGGGGAGGGTGGGGGCCCGCACTCCCACCCGGTCGTGCAGGAACGATCCACCTTCCCTTCCGCGGGCTTCCGGGCACTTCGACGGCTGCAGAAACTGCGCAGAAATTCTTGGTGGGTGGGTCAGGGGCACTTCGATCGGCTTCCCCTCCTGGGTGGGTGGGTCAGGGGGAGGGTGGGGGCCCGCACTCCCACCCGGTCGTGCAGGAACGATCCACCTTCCCTTCCGCGGGCTTCCGGGCACTTCGACGGCTGCAGAAACTGCGCAGAAATTCTTGGTTCGGTCCTGCTTTCGGTTGCCGAGACGGTCCCGGATCGCGATCGCGCCAACTGGAAAAACGATCGGCTTCCCCTCCTGGGTGGGTGGGTCAGGGGGAGGGTGGGGGCCCGCACTCCCACCCGGTCGTGCAGGAACGATCCACCTTCCCTTCCGCGGGCTTTCGGGCACTTCGACGGCTGCAGAAACTGCGCAGAAATTCTTGGTTCGATCCTGCTTTCGGTTGCCGAGACGGTCCCGGATCGCGATCGCGCCAACTCCCACCCGGTCGTGCAGGAAGGTGGATCGTTCCTGCACGACCGGGTGGGAGTGCGGGCCCCCACCCTCCCCCTGACCCACGGAAGTGCCCGGAAGCCCGCGGAAGGGAAGGTGGATCGCACTCCCACCCGGTCGTGCAGGAACGATCCACCTTCCCTTCCGCGGGCTTCCGGGCACTTCGACGGCTGCAGAAACTGCGCAGAAATTCTTTGTTCGGTCCTGCTTTCGGTTGCCGAGACGGTCCCGGATCGCGATCGCGCCAACTGGAAAAACGATCGGCTTCCCCTCCTGGGTGGGTGGGTCAGGGGGAGGGTGGGGGCCCGCACTCCCACCCGGTCGTGCAGGAACGATCCACCTTCCCTTCCGCGGGCTTCCGGGCACTTCGACGGCTGCAGAAACTGCGCAGAAATTCTTGGTTCGATCCTGCTTTCGGTTGCCGAGACGGTCCCGGATCGCGATCGCGCCAACTGGAAAAACGATCGGCTTCCCCTCCTGGGTGGGTGGGTCAGGGGGAGGGTGGGGGCCCGCACTCCCACCCGGTCGTGCAGGAACGATCCACCTTCCCTTCCGCGGGCTTCCGGGCACTTCGACGGCTGCAGAAACTGCGCAGAAATTCTTGGTGGGTGGGTCAGGGGCACTTCGATCGGCTTCCCCTCCTGGGTGGGTGGGTCAGGGGGAGGGTGGGGGCCCGCACTCCCACCCGGTCGTGCAGGAACGATCCACCTTCCCTTCCGCGGGCTTCCGGGCACTTCGACGGCTGCAGAAACTGCGCAGAAATTCTTGGTTCGGTCCTGCTTTCGGTTGCCGAGACGGTCCCGGATCGCGATCGCGCCAACTGGAAAAACGATCGGCTTCCCCTCCTGGGTGGGTGGGTCAGGGGGAGGGTGGGGGCCCGCACTCCCACCCGGTCGTGCAGGAACGATCCACCTTCCCTTCCGCGGGCTTTCGGGCACTTCGACGGCTGCAGAAACTGCGCAGAAATTCTTGGTTCGATCCTGCTTTCGGTTGCCGAGACGGTCCCGGATCGCGATCGCGCCAACTCCCACCCGGTCGTGCAGGAACGATCCACCTTCCCTTCCGCGGGCTTCCGGGCACTTCCGTGGGTCAGGGGGAGGGTGGGGGCCCGCACTCCCACCCGGTCGTGCAGGAACGATCCACCTTCCCTTCCGCGGGCTTCCGGGCACTTCGACGGCTGCAGAAACTGCGCAGAAATTCTTTGTTCGGTCCTGCTTTCGGTTGCCGAGACGGTCCCGGATCGCGATCGCGCCAACTGGAAAAACGATCGGCTTCCCCTCCTGGGTGGGTGGGTCAGGGGGAGGGTGGGGGCCCGCACTCCCACCCGGTCGTGCAGGAACGATCCACCTTCCCTTCCGCGGGCTTCCGGGCACTTCGACGGCTGCAGAAACTGCGCAGAAATTCTTTGTTCGGTCCTGCTTTCGGTTGCCGAGACGGTCCCGGATCGCGATCGCGCCAACTGGAAAAACGATCGGCTTCCCCTCCTGGGTGGGTGGGTCAGGGGGAGGGTGGGGGCCCGCACTCCCACCCGGTCGTGCAGGAACGATCCACCTTCCCTTCCGCGGGCTTCCGGGCACTTCGACGGCTGCAGAAACTGCGCAGAAATTCTTTGTTCGGTCCTGCTTTCGGTTGCCGAGACGGTCCCGGATCGCGATCGCGCCAACTGGAAAAACGATCGGCTTCCCCTCCTGGGTGGGTGGGTCAGGGGGAGGGTGGGGGCCCGCACTCCCACCCGGTCGTGCAGGAACGATCCACCTTCCCTTCCGCGGGCTTCCGGGCACTTCGACGGCTGCAGAAACTGCGCAGAAATTCTTTGTTCGGTCCTGCTTTCGGTTGCCGAGACGGTCCCGGATCGCGATCGCGCCAACTGGAAAAACGATCGGCTTCCCCTCCTGGGTGGGTGGGTCAGGGGGAGGGTGGGGGCCCGCACTCCCACCCGGTCGTGCAGGAACGATCCACCTTCCCTTCCGCGGGCTTCCGGGCACTTCGACGGCTGCAGAAACTGCGCAGAAATTTTTTGTTCGGTCCTGCTTTCGGTTGCCGAGACGGTCCCGGATCGCGATCGCGCCAACTGGAAAAACGATCGGCTTCCCCTCCTGGGTGGGTGGGTCAGGGGGAGGGTGGGGGCCCGCACTCCCACCCGGTCGTGCAGGAACGATCCACCTTCCCTTCCGCGGGCTTCCGGGCACTTCGACGGCTGCAGAAACTGCGCAGAAATTCTTGGTTCGATCCTGCTTTCGGTTGCCGAGACGGTCCCGGATCGCGATCGCGCCAACTGGAAAAACGATCGGCTTCCCCTCCTGGGTGGGTGGGTCAGGGGGAGGGTGGGGGCCCGCACTCCCACCCGGTCGTGCAGGAACGATCCACCTTCCCTTCCGCGGGCTTCCGGGCACTTCGACGGCTGCAGAAACTGCGCAGAAATTCTTGGTGGGTGGGTCAGGGGCACTTCGATCGGCTTCCCCTCCTGGGTGGGTGGGTCAGGGGGAGGGTGGGGGCCCGCACTCCCACCCGGTCGTGCAGGAACGATCCACCTTCCCTTCCGCGGGCTTCCGGGCACTTCGACGGCTGCAGAAACTGCGCAGAAATTCTTGGTTCGGTCCTGCTTTCGGTTGCCGAGACGGTCCCGGATCGCGATCGCGCCAACTGGAAAAACGATCGGCTTCCCCTCCTGGGTGGGTGGGTCAGGGGGAGGGTGGGGGCCCGCACTCCCACCCGGTCGTGCAGGAACGATCCACCTTCCCTTCCGCGGGCTTTCGGGCACTTCGACGGCTGCAGAAACTGCGCAGAAATTCTTGGTTCGATCCTGCTTTCGGTTGCCGAGACGGTCCCGGATCGCGATCGCGCCAACTCCCACCCGGTCGTGCAGGAACGATCCACCTTCCCTTCCGCGGGCTTCCGGGCACTTCCGTGGGTCAGGGGGAGGGTGGGGGCCCGCACTCCCACCCGGTCGTGCAGGAACGATCCACCTTCCCTTCCGCGGGCTTCCGGGCACTTCGACGGCTGCAGAAACTGCGCAGAAATTCTTTGTTCGGTCCTGCTTTCGGTTGCCGAGACGGTCCCGGATCGCGATCGCGCCAACTGGAAAAACGATCGGCTTCCCCTCCTGGGTGGGTGGGTCAGGGGGAGGGTGGGGGCCCGCACTCCCACCCGGTCGTGCAGGAACGATCCACCTTCCCTTCCGCGGGCTTCCGGGCACTTCGACGGCTGCAGAAACTGCGCAGAAATTCTTGGTGGGTGGGTCAGGGGCACTTCGATCGGCTTCCCCTCCTGGGTGGGTGGGTCAGGGGGAGGGTGGGGGCCCGCACTCCCACCCGGTCGTGCAGGAACGATCCACCTTCCCTTCCGCGGGCTTCCGGGCACTTCGACGGCTGCAGAAACTGCGCAGAAATTCTTGGTTCGGTCCTGCTTTCGGTTGCCGAGACGGTCCCGGATCGCGATCGCGCCAACTGGAAAAACGATCGGCTTCCCCTCCTGGGTGGGTGGGTCAGGGGGAGGGTGGGGGCCCGCACTCCCACCCGGTCGTGCAGGAACGATCCACCTTCCCTTCCGCGGGCTTTCGGGCACTTCGACGGCTGCAGAAACTGCGCAGAAATTCTTGGTTCGATCCTGCTTTCGGTTGCCGAGACGGTCCCGGATCGCGATCGCGCCAACTCCCACCCGGTCGTGCAGGAACGATCCACCTTCCCTTCCGCGGGCTTCCGGGCACTTCCGTGGGTCAGGGGGAGGGTGGGGGCCCGCACTCCCACCCGGTCGTGCAGGAACGATCCACCTTCCCTTCCGCGGGCTTCCGGGCACTTCGACGGCTGCAGAAACTGCGCAGAAATTCTTTGTTCGGTCCTGCTTTCGGTTGCCGAGACGGTCCCGGATCGCGATCGCGCCAACTGGAAAAACGATCGGCTTCCCCTCCTGGGTGGGTGGGTCAGGGGGAGGGTGGGGGCCCGCACTCCCACCCGGTCGTGCAGGAACGATCCACCTTCCCTTCCGCGGGCTTCCGGGCACTTCGACGGCTGCAGAAACTGCGCAGAAATTCTTTGTTCGGTCCTGCTTTCGGTTGCCGAGACGGTCCCGGATCGCGATCGCGCCAACTGGAAAAACGATCGGCTTCCCCTCCTGGGTGGGTGGGTCAGGGGGAGGGTGGGGGCCCGCACTCCCACCCGGTCGTGCAGGAACGATCCACCTTCCCTTCCGCGGGCTTCCGGGCACTTCGACGGCTGCAGAAACTGCGCAGAAATTCTTTGTTCGGTCCTGCTTTCGGTTGCCGAGACGGTCCCGGATCGCGATCGCGCCAACTGGAAAAACGATCGGCTTCCCCTCCTGGGTGGGTGGGTCAGGGGGAGGGTGGGGGCCCGCACTCCCACCCGGTCGTGCAGGAACGATCCACCTTCCCTTCCGCGGGCTTCCGGGCACTTCGACGGCTGCAGAAATTGCGCAGAAATTCTTTGTTCGGTCCTGCTTTCGGTTGCCGAGACGGTCCCGGATCGCGATCGCGCCAACTGGAAAAACGATCGGCTTCCCCTCCTGGGTGGGTGGGTCAGGGGGAGGGTGGGGGCCCGCACTCCCACCCGGTCGTGCAGGAACGATCCACCTTCCCTTCCGCGGGCTTCCGGGCACTTCGACGGCTGCAGAAACTGCGCAGAAATTCTTGGTTCGATCCTGCTTTCGGTTGCCGAGACGGTCCCGGATCGCGATCGCGCCAACTGGAAAAACGATCGGCTTCCCCTCCTGGGTGGGTGGGTCAGGGGGAGGGTGGGGGCCCGCACTCCCACCCGGTCGTGCAGGAACGATCCACCTTCCCTTCCGCGGGCTTCCGGGCACTTCGACGGCTGCAGAAACTGCGCAGAAATTCTTTGTTCGGTCCTGCTTTCGGTTGCCGAGACGGTCCCGGATCGCGATTGCGCCAACTGGAAAAACGATCGGCTTCCCCTCCTGGGTGGGTGGGTCAGGGGGAGGGTGGGGGCCCGCACTCCCACCCGGTCGTGCAGGAACGATCCACCTTCCCTTCCGCGGGCTTCCGGGCACTTCGACGGCTGCAGAAACTGCGCAGAAATTCTTTGTTCGGTCCTGCTTTCGGTTGCCGAGACGGTCCCGGATCGCGATCGCGCCAACTGGAAAAACGATCGGCTTCCCCTCCTGGGTGGGTGGGTCAGGGGGAGGGTGGGGGCCCGCACTCCCACCCGGTCGTGCAGGAACGATCCACCTTCCCTTCCGCGGGCTTCCGGGCACTTCGACGGCTGCAGAAATTGCGCAGAAATTCTTTGTTCGGTCCTGCTTTCGGTTGCCGAGACGGTCCCGGATCGCGATCGCGCCAACTGGAAAAACGATCGGCTTCCCCTCCTGGGTGGGTGGGTCAGGGGGAGGGTGGGGGCCCGCACTCCCACCCGGTCGTGCAGGAACGATCCACCTTCCCTTCCGCGGGCTTCCGGGCACTTCGACGGCTGCAGAAACTGCGCAGAAATTCTTGGTTCGGTCCTGCTTTCGGTTGCCGAGACGGTCCCGGATCGCGATCGCGCCAACTGGAAAAACGATCGGCTTCCCCTCCTGGGTGGGTGGGTCAGGGGGAGGGTGGGGGCCCGCACTCCCACCCGGTCGTGCAGGAACGATCCACCTTCCCTTCCGCGGGCTTCCGGGCACTTCGACGGCTGCAGAAACTGCGCAGAAATTCTTGGTGGGTGGGTCAGGGGCACTTCGATCGGCTTCCCCTCCTGGGTGGGTGGGTCAGGGGGAGGGTGGGGGCCCGCACTCCCACCCGGTCGTGCAGGAACGATCCACCTTCCCTTCCCCTCCTGGGTGGGTGGGTCAGGGGGAGGGTGGGGGCCCGCACTCCCACCCGGTCGTGCAGGAACGATCCACCTTCCCTTCCGCGGGCTTCCGGGCACTTCGACGGCTGCAGAAACTGCGCAGAAATTCTTGGTGGGTGGGTCAGGGGCACTTCGATCGGCTTCCCCTCCTGGGTGGGTGGGTCAGGGGGAGGGTGGGGGCCCGCACTCCCACCCGGTCGTGCAGGAACGATCCACCTTCCCTTCCGCGGGCTTCCGCGCACTTCGATCGGCTTCCCCTCCTGGGTGGGTGGGTCAGGGGGAGGGTGGGGGCCCGCACTCCCACCCGGTCGTGCAGGAACGATCCACCTTCCCTTCCGCGGGCTTTCGGGCACTTCGACGGCTGCAGAAACTGCGCAGAAATTCTTGGTTCGATCCTGCTTTCGGTTGCCGAGACGGTCCCGGATCGCGATCGCGCCAACTCCCACCCGGTCGTGCAGGAACGATCCACCTTCCCTTCCGCGGGCTTCCGGGCACTTCCGTGGGTCAGGGGGAGGGTGGGGGCCCGCACTCCCACCCGGTCGTGCAGGAACGATCCACCTTCCCTTCCGCGGGCTTCCGGGCACTTCGACGGCTGCAGAAACTGCGCAGAAATTCTTTGTTCGGTCCTGCTTTCGGTTGCCGAGACGGTCCCGGATCGCGATCGCGCCAACTGGAAAAACGATCGGCTTCCCCTCCTGGGTGGGTGGGTCAGGGGGAGGGTGGGGGCCCGCACTCCCACCCGGTCGTGCAGGAACGATCCACCTTCCCTTCCGCGGGCTTCCGGGCACTTCGACGGCTGCAGAAACTGCGCAGAAATTCTTTGTTCGGTCCTGCTTTCGGTTGCCGAGACGGTCCCGGATCGCGATCGCGCCAACTGGAAAAACGATCGGCTTCCCCTCCTGGGTGGGTGGGTCAGGGGGAGGGTGGGGGCCCGCACTCCCACCCGGTCGTGCAGGAACGATCCACCTTCCCTTCCGCGGGCTTCCGGGCACTTCGACGGCTGCAGAAACTGCGCAGAAATTCTTTGTTCGGTCCTGCTTTCGGTTGCCGAGACGGTCCCGGATCGCGATCGCGCCAACTGGAAAAACGATCGGCTTCCCCTCCTGGGTGGGTGGGTCAGGGGGAGGGTGGGGGCCCGCACTCCCACCCGGTCGTGCAGGAACGATCCACCTTCCCTTCCGCGGGCTTCCGGGCACTTCGACGGCTGCAGAAACTGCGCAGAAATTCTTGGTTCGGTCCTGCTTTCGGTTGCCGAGACGGTCCCGGATCGCGATCGCGCCAACTGGAAAAACGATCGGCTTCCCCTCCTGGGTGGGTGGGTCAGGGGGAGGGTGGGGGCCCGCACTCCCACCCGGTCGTGCAGGAACGATCCACCTTCCCTTCCGCGGGCTTCCGGGCACTTCGACGGCTGCAGAAACTGCGCAGAAATTCTTGGTTCGATCCTGCTTTCGGTTGCCGAGACGGTCCCGGATCGCGATCGCGCCAACTGGAAAAACGATCGGCTTCCCCTCCTGGGTGGGTGGGTCAGGGGGAGGGTGGGGGCCCGCACTCCCACCCGGTCGTGCAGGAACGATCCACCTTCCCTTCCGCGGGCTTCCGGGCACTTCGACGGCTGCAGAAACTGCGCAGAAATTCTTGGTGGGTGGGTCAGGGGCACTTCGATCGGCTTCCCCTCCTGGGTGGGTGGGTCAGGGGGAGGGTGGGGGCCCGCACTCCCACCCGGTCGTGCAGGAACGATCCACCTTCCCTTCCGCGGGCTTCCGGGCACTTCGACGGCTGCAGAAACTGCGCAGAAATTCTTGGTTCGGTCCTGCTTTCGGTTGCCGAGACGGTCCCGGATCGCGATCGCGCCAACTGGAAAAACGATCGGCTTCCCCTCCTGGGTGGGTGGGTCAGGGGGAGGGTGGGGGCCCGCACTCCCACCCGGTCGTGCAGGAACGATCCACCTTCCCTTCCGCGGGCTTTCGGGCACTTCGACGGCTGCAGAAACTGCGCAGAAATTCTTGGTTCGATCCTGCTTTCGGTTGCCGAGACGGTCCCGGATCGCGATCGCGCCAACTCCCACCCGGTCGTGCAGGAACGATCCACCTTCCCTTCCGCGGGCTTCCGGGCACTTCCGTGGGTCAGGGGGAGGGTGGGGGCCCGCACTCCCACCCGGTCGTGCAGGAACGATCCACCTTCCCTTCCGCGGGCTTCCGGGCACTTCGACGGCTGCAGAAACTGCGCAGAAATTCTTGGTTCGATCCTGCTTTCGGTTGCCGAGACGGTCCCGGATCGCGATCGCGCCAACTGGAAAAACGATCGGCTTCCCCTCCTGGGTGGGTGGGTCAGGGGGAGGGTGGGGGCCCGCACTCCCACCCGGTCGTGCAGGAACGATCCACCTTCCCTTCCGCGGGCTTCCGGGCACTTCGACGGCTGCAGAAACTGCGCAGAAATTCTTGGTGGGTGGGTCAGGGGCACTTCGATCGGCTTCCCCTCCTGGGTGGGTGGGTCAGGGGGAGGGTGGGGGCCCGCACTCCCACCCGGTCGTGCAGGAACGATCCACCTTCCCTTCCGCGGGCTTCCGGGCACTTCGACGGCTGCAGAAACTGCGCAGAAATTCTTGGTTCGGTCCTGCTTTCGGTTGCCGAGACGGTCCCGGATCGCGATCGCGCCAACTGGAAAAACGATCGGCTTCCCCTCCTGGGTGGGTGGGTCAGGGGGAGGGTGGGGGCCCGCACTCCCACCCGGTCGTGCAGGAACGATCCACCTTCCCTTCCGCGGGCTTTCGGGCACTTCGACGGCTGCAGAAACTGCGCAGAAATTCTTGGTTCGATCCTGCTTTCGGTTGCCGAGACGGTCCCGGATCGCGATCGCGCCAACTCCCACCCGGTCGTGCAGGAACGATCCACCTTCCCTTCCGCGGGCTTCCGGGCACTTCCGTGGGTCAGGGGGAGGGTGGGGGCCCGCACTCCCACCCGGTCGTGCAGGAACGATCCACCTTCCCTTCCGCGGGCTTCCGGGCACTTCGACGGCTGCAGAAACTGCGCAGAAATTCTTGGTTCGATCCTGCTATCGGTTGTCGAGACGGTCCCGGATCGCGATCGCGCCAACTCCCACCCGGTCGTGCAGGAACGATCCACCTTCCCTTCCCCGGGCTTCCGGGCACTTCGACGGCTGCAGAAACTGCGCAGAAATTCTTGGTTCGATCCTGCTTTCGGTTGCCGAGACGGTCCCGGATCGCGATCGCGCCAACTGGAAAAACGATCGGCTTCCCCTCCTGGGTGGGTGGGTCAGGGGGAGGGTGGGGGCCCGCACTCCCACCCGGTCGTGCAGGAACGATCCACCTTCCCTTCCGCGGGCTTCCGGGCACTTCGACGGCTGCAGAAACTGCGCAGAAATTCTTGGTTCGATCCTGCTTTCGGTTGCCGAGACGGTCCCGGATCGCGATCGCGCCAACTGGAAAAACGATCGGCTTCCCCTCCTGGGTGGGTGGGTCAGGGGGAGGGTGGGGGCCCGCACTCCCACCCGGTCGTGCAGGAACGATCCACCTTCCCTTCCGCGGGCTTCCGGGCACTTCGACGGCTGCAGAAACTGCGCAGAAATTCTTGGTTCGGTCCTGCTTTCGGTTGCCGAGACGGTCCCGGATCGCGATCGCGCCAACTGGAAAAACGATCGGCTTCCCCTGAGGGTGGGGGCCCGCACTCCCACCCGGTCGTGCAGGAACGATCCACCTTCCCTTCCGCGGGCTTCCGGGCACTTCGACGGCTGCAGAAACTGCGCAGAAATTCTTGGTTCGGTCCTGCTTTCGGTTGCCGAGACGGTCCCGGATCGCGATCGCGCCAACTGGAAAAACGATCGGCTTCCCCTCCTGGGTGGGTGGGTGGGTCAGGGGGAGGGTGGGGGCCCGCACTCCCACCCGGTCGTGCAGGAACGATCCACCTTCCCTTCCGCGGGCTTCCGGGCACTTCGACGGCTGCAGAAACTGCGCAGAAATTCTTGGTTCGGTCCTGCTTTCGGTTGCCGAGACGGTCCCGGATCGCGATCGCGCCAACTGGAAAAACGATCGGCTTCCCCTCCTGGGTGGGTGGGTCAGGGGGAGGGTGGGGGCCCGCACTCCCACCCGGTCGTGAAGGAACGATCCACCTTCCCTTCCGCGGGCTTCCGGGCACTTCGACGGCTGCAGAAACGGCGCAGAAATTCTTGGTTCGGTCCTGCTTTCGGTTGCCGAGACGGTCCCGGATCGCGATCGCGCCAACTGGAAAAACGATCGGCTTCCCCTCCTGGGTGGGTGGGTCAGGGGGAGGGTGGGGGCCCGCACTCCCACCCGGTCGTGCAGGAACGATCCACCTTCCCTTCCGCGGGCTTCCGGGCACTTCGACGGCTGCAGAAACTGCGCAGAAATTCTTGGTTCGATCCTGCTTTCGGTTGCCGAGACGGTCCCGGATCGCGATCGCGCCAACTGGAAAAACGATCGGCTTCCCCTCCTGGGTGGGTGGGTCAGGGGGAGGGTGGGGGCCCGCACTCCCACCCGGTCGTGCAGGAACGATCCACCTTCCCTTCCGCGGGCTTCCGGGCACTTCGACGGCTGCAGAAACTGCGCAGAAATTCTTGGTTCGATCCTGCTTTCGGTTGCCGAGACGGTCCCGGATCGCGATCGCGCCAACTGGAAAAACGATCGGCTTCCCCTCCTGGGTGGGTGGGTCAGGGGGAGGGTGGGGGCCCGCACTCCCACCCGGTCGTGCAGGAACGATCCACCTTCCCTTCCGCGGGCTTCCGGGCACTTCGACGGCTGCAGAAACTGCGCAGAAATTCTTTGTTCGGTCCTGCTTTCGGTTGCCGAGACGGTCCCGGATCGCGATCGCGCCAACTGGAAAAACGATCGGCTTCCCCTCCTGGGTGGGTGGGTCAGGGGGAGGGTGGGGGCCCGCACTCCCACCCGGTCGTGCAGGAACGATCCACCTTCCCTTCCGCGGGCTTCCGGGCACTTCGACGGCTGCAGAAACTGCGCAGAAATTCTTTGTTCGGTCCTGCTTTCGGTTGCCGAGACGGTCCCGGATCGCGATCGCGCCAACTGGAAAAACGATCGGCTTCCCCTCCTGGGTGGGTGGGTCAGGGGGAGGGTGGGGGCCCGCACTCCCACCCGGTCGTGCAGGAACGATCCACCTTCCCTTCCGCGGGCTTCCGGGCACTTCGACGGCTGCAGAAACTGCGCAGAAATTCTTGGTTCGGTCCTGCTTTCGGTTGCCGAGACGGTCCCGGATCGCGATCGCGCCAACTGGAAAAACGATCGGCTTCCCCTCCTGGGTGGGTGGGTGGGTCAGGGGGAGGGTGGGGGCCCGCACTCCCACCCGGTCGTGCAGGAACGATCCACCTTCCCTTCCGCGGGCTTCCGGGCACTTCGACGGCTGCAGAAACTGCGCAGAAATTCTTTGTTCGGTCCTGCTTTCGGTTGCCGAGACGGTCCCGGATCGCGATCGCGCCAACTGGAAAAACGATCGGCTTCCCCTCCTGGGTGGGTGGGTCAGGGGGAGGGTGGGGGCCCGCACTCCCACCCGGTCGTGCAGGAACGATCCACCTTCCCTTCCGCGGGCTTCCGGGCACTTCGACGGCTGCAGAAACTGCGCAGAAATTCTTGGTTCGGTCCTGCTTTCGGTTGCCGAGACGGTCCCGGATCGCGATCGCGCCAACTGGAAAAATGATCGGCTTCCCCTCCTGGGTGGGTGGGTGGGTCAGGGGGAGGGTGGGGGCCCGCACTCCCACCCGGTCGTGCAGGAACGATCCACCTTCCCTTCCGCGGGCTTCCGGGCACTTCGACGGCTGCAGAAACTGCGCAGAAATTCTTGGTTCGGTCCTGCTTTCGGTTGCCGAGACGGTCCCGGATCGCGATCGCGCCAACTGGAAAAACGATCGGCTTCCCCTCCTGGGTGGGTGGGTCAGGGGGAGGGTGGGGGCCCGCACTCCCACCCGGTCGTGCAGGAACGATCCACCTTCCCTTCCGCGGGCTTCCGGGCACTTCGACGGCTGCAGAAACGGCGCAGAAATTCTTGGTTCGGTCCTGCTTTCGGTTGCCGAGACGGTCCCGGATCGCGATCGCGCCAACTGGAAAAACGATCGGCTTCCCCTCCTGGGTGGGTGGGTCAGGGGGAGGGTGGGGGCCCGCACTCCCACCCGGTCGTGCAGGAACGATCCACCTTCCCTTCCGTGGGCTTCCGGGCACTTCGACGGCTGCAGAAACTGCGCAGAAATTCTTGGTTCGATCCTGCTTTCGGTTGCCGAGACGGTCCCGGATCGCGATCGCGCCAACTGGAAAAACGATCGGCTTCCCCTCCTGAGTGGGTGGGTCAGGGGGAGGGTGGGCGCCCGCACTCCCACCCGGTCGTGCAGGAACGATCCACCTTCCCTTCCGCGGGCTTCCGGGCACTTCGACGGCTGCAGAAACTACGCAGAAATTCTTGGTTCGATCCTGCTTTCGGTTGCCGAGACGGTCCCGGATCGCGATCGCGCCAACTGGAAAAACGATCGGCTTCCCCTCCTGGGTGGGTGGGTCAGGGGGAGGGTGGGGGCCCGCACTCCCACCCGGTCGTGCAGGAACGATCCACCTTCCCTTCCGCGGGCTTCCGGGCACTTCGACGGCTGCAGAAACTGCGCAGAAATTCTTGGTTCGATCCTGCTTTCGGTTGCCGAGACGGTCCCGGATCGCGATCGCGCCAACTGGAAAAACGATCGGCTTCCCCTCCTGAGTGGGTGGGTCAGGGGGAGGGTGGGCGCCCGCACTCCCACCCGGTCGTGCAGGAACGATCCACCTTCCCTTCCGCGGGCTTCCGGGCACTTCGACGGCTGCAGAAACTACGCAGAAATTCTTGGTTCGATCCTGCTTTCGGTTGCCGAGACGGTCCCGGATCGCGATCGCGCCAACTGGAAAAACGATCGGCTTCCCCTCCTGGGTGGGTGGGTCAGGGGGAGGGTGGGGGCCCGCACTCCCACCCGGTCGTGCAGGAACGATCCACCTTACCTTCCGCGGGCTTCCGGGCACTTCGACGGCTGCAGAAACTGCGCAGAAATTCTTGGTTCGATCCTGCTTTCGGTTGCCCCTGGGTGGGTGGGTCAGGGGGAGGGTGGGGGCCCGCACTCCCACCCGGTCGTGAAGGAACGATCCACCTTCCCTTCCGCGGGCTTCCGGGCACTTCGACGGCTGCAGAAACGGCGCAGAAATTCTTGGTTCGGTCCTGCTTTCGGTTGCCGAGACGGTCCCGGATCGCGATCGCGCCAACTGGAAAAACGATCGGCTTCCCCTCCTGGGTGGGTGGGTCAGGGGGAGGGTGGGGGCCCGCACTCCCACCCGGTCGTGCAGGAACGATCCACCTTCCCTTCCGCGGGCTTCCGGGCACTTCGACGGCTGCAGAAACTGCGCAGAAATTCTTGGTTCGATCCTGCTTTCGGTTGCCGAGACGGTCCCGGATCGCGATCGCGCCAACTGGAAAAACGATCGGCTTCCCCTCCTGGGTGGGTGGGTCAGGGGGAGGGTGGGGGCCCGCACTCCCACCCGGTCGTGCAGGAACGATCCACCTTCCCTTCCGCGGGCTTCCGGGCACTTCGACGGCTGCAGAAACTGCGCAGAAATTCTTGGTTCGATCCTGCTTTCGGTTGCCGAGACGGTCCCGGATCGCGATCGCGCCAACTGGAAAAACGATCGGCTTCCCCTCCTGGGTGGGTGGGTCAGGGGGAGGGTGGGGGCCCGCACTCCCACCCGGTCGTGCAGGAACGATCCACCTTCCCTTCCGCGGGCTTCCGGGCACTTCGACGGCTGCAGAAACTGCGCAGAAATTCTTTGTTCGGTCCTGCTTTCGGTTGCCGAGACGGTCCCGGATCGCGATCGCGCCAACTGGAAAAACGATCGGCTTCCCCTCCTGGGTGGGTGGGTCAGGGGGAGGGTGGGGGCCCGCACTCCCACCCGGTCGTGCAGGAACGATCCACCTTCCCTTCCGCGGGCTTCCGGGCACTTCGACGGCTGCAGAAACTGCGCAGAAATTCTTTGTTCGGTCCTGCTTTCGGTTGCCGAGACGGTCCCGGATCGCGATCGCGCCAACTGGAAAAACGATCGGCTTCCCCTCCTGGGTGGGTGGGTCAGGGGGAGGGTGGGGGCCCGCACTCCCACCCGGTCGTGCAGGAACGATCCACCTTCCCTTCCGCGGGCTTCCGGGCACTTCGACGGCTGCAGAAACTGCGCAGAAATTCTTGGTTCGGTCCTGCTTTCGGTTGCCGAGACGGTCCCGGATCGCGATCGCGCCAACTGGAAAAACGATCGGCTTCCCCTCCTGGGTGGGTGGGTGGGTCAGGGGGAGGGTGGGGGCCCGCACTCCCACCCGGTCGTGCAGGAACGATCCACCTTCCCTTCCGCGGGCTTCCGGGCACTTCGACGGCTGCAGAAACTGCGCAGAAATTCTTTGTTCGGTCCTGCTTTCGGTTGCCGAGACGGTCCCGGATCGCGATCGCGCCAACTGGAAAAACGATCGGCTTCCCCTCCTGGGTGGGTGGGTCAGGGGGAGGGTGGGGGCCCGCACTCCCACCCGGTCGTGCAGGAACGATCCACCTTCCCTTCCGCGGGCTTCCGGGCACTTCGACGGCTGCAGAAACTGCGCAGAAATTCTTGGTTCGGTCCTGCTTTCGGTTGCCGAGACGGTCCCGGATCGCGATCGCGCCAACTGGAAAAATGATCGGCTTCCCCTCCTGGGTGGGTGGGTGGGTCAGGGGGAGGGTGGGGGCCCGCACTCCCACCCGGTCGTGCAGGAACGATCCACCTTCCCTTCCGCGGGCTTCCGGGCACTTCGACGGCTGCAGAAACTGCGCAGAAATTCTTGGTTCGGTCCTGCTTTCGGTTGCCGAGACGGTCCCGGATCGCGATCGCGCCAACTGGAAAAACGATCGGCTTCCCCTCCTGGGTGGGTGGGTCAGGGGGAGGGTGGGGGCCCGCACTCCCACCCGGTCGTGCAGGAACGATCCACCTTCCCTTCCGCGGGCTTCCGGGCACTTCGACGGCTGCAGAAACGGCGCAGAAATTCTTGGTTCGGTCCTGCTTTCGGTTGCCGAGACGGTCCCGGATCGCGATCGCGCCAACTGGAAAAACGATCGGCTTCCCCTCCTGGGTGGGTGGGTCAGGGGGAGGGTGGGGGCCCGCACTCCCACCCGGTCGTGCAGGAACGATCCACCTTCCCTTCCGTGGGCTTCCGGGCACTTCGACGGCTGCAGAAACTGCGCAGAAATTCTTGGTTCGATCCTGCTTTCGGTTGCCGAGACGGTCCCGGATCGCGATCGCGCCAACTGGAAAAACGATCGGCTTCCCCTCCTGAGTGGGTGGGTCAGGGGGAGGGTGGGCGCCCGCACTCCCACCCGGTCGTGCAGGAACGATCCACCTTCCCTTCCGCGGGCTTCCGGGCACTTCGACGGCTGCAGAAACTACGCAGAAATTCTTGGTTCGATCCTGCTTTCGGTTGCCGAGACGGTCCCGGATCGCGATCGCGCCAACTGGAAAAACGATCGGCTTCCCCTCCTGGGTGGGTGGGTCAGGGGGAGGGTGGGGGCCCGCACTCCCACCCGGTCGTGCAGGAACGATCCACCTTCCCTTCCGCGGGCTTCCGGGCACTTCGACGGCTGCAGAAACTGCGCAGAAATTCTTGGTTCGATCCTGCTTTCGGTTGCCGAGACGGTCCCGGATCGCGATCGCGCCAACTGGAAAAACGATCGGCTTCCCCTCCTGAGTGGGTGGGTCAGGGGGAGGGTGGGCGCCCGCACTCCCACCCGGTCGTGCAGGAACGATCCACCTTCCCTTCCGCGGGCTTCCGGGCACTTCGACGGCTGCAGAAACTACGCAGAAATTCTTGGTTCGATCCTGCTTTCGGTTGCCGAGACGGTCCCGGATCGCGATCGCGCCAACTGGAAAAACGATCGGCTTCCCCTCCTGGGTGGGTGGGTCAGGGGGAGGGTGGGGGCCCGCACTCCCACCCGGTCGTGCAGGAACGATCCACCTTACCTTCCGCGGGCTTCCGGGCACTTCGACGGCTGCAGAAACTGCGCAGAAATTCTTGGTTCGATCCTGCTTTCGGTTGCCGAGACGGTCCCGGATCGCGATCGCGCCAACTGGAAAAACGATCGGCTTCCCCTCCTGGGTGGGTGGGTCAGGGGGAGGGTGGGGGCCCGCACTCCCACCCGGTCGTGCAGGAACGATCCACCTTCCCTTTTGCAGGCTTCCGGGCACTTCGACGGCTGCAGAAACTACGCAGAAATTCTTGGTTCGATCCTGCTTTCGGTTGCCGAGACGGTCCCGGATCGCGATCGCGCCAACTGGAAAAACGATCGGCTTCCCCTCCTGGGTGGGTGGGTCAGGGGGAGGGTGGGGGCCCGCACTCCCACCCGGTCGTGCAGGAACGATCCACCTTCCCTTCCGCGGGCTTCCGGGCACTTCGACGGCTGCAGAAACTGCGCAGAAATTCTTGGTTCGATCCTGCTTTCGTTTTTCCAGTTGGCGCGATCGCGATCCGGGACCGTCTCGGCAACCGAAAGCAGGACCGAACCAAGAATTTCTGCGCAGTTTCTGCAGCCGTCGAAGTGCCCGGAAGCCCGCGGAAGGGAAGGTGGATCGTTCCTGCACGACCGGGTGGGAGTGCGGGCCCCCACCCTCCCCCTGACCCACCCACCCAGGAGGGGAAGCCGATCGTTTTTCCAGTTGGCGCGATCGCGATCCGGGACTGTCTCGGCAACCGAAAGCAGGATCGAACCAAGAATTTCTGCGCAGTTTCTACAGCCGTCGAAGTGCCCGGAAGCCCGCGGAATGGAAGGTGGATCGTTCCTGCACGACCGGGTGGGAGTGCGGGCCCCCACCCTCCCCCTGACCCACCCACCCAGGAGGGGAAGCCGATCGTTTTTCCAGTTGGCGCGATCGCGATCCGGGACCGTCTCGGCAACCGAAAGAAGGACCGAACAAAGAATTTCTGCGCAGTTTCTGCAGCCGTCGAAGTGCCCGGAAGCCCGCGGAAGGGAAGGTGGATCGTTCCTGCACGACCGGGTGGGAGTGCGGGCCCCCACCCTCCCCCTGACCCACCCACCCAGGAGGGGAAGCCGATCGTTTTTCCAGTTGGCGCGATCGCGATCCGGGACCGTCTCGGCAACCGAAAGCAGGATCGAACCAAGAATTTCTGCGCAGTTTCTGCAGCCGTCGAAGTGCCCGGAAGCCCGCGGAAGGGAAGGTGGATCGTTCCTGCACGACCGGGTGGGAGTGCGGGCCCCCACCCTCCCCCTGACCCACCCACCCAGGAGGGGAAGCCGATCGTTTTTCCAGTTGGCGCGATCGCGATCCGGGACCGTCTCGGCAACCGAAAGCAGGATCGAACCAAGAATTTCTGCGCAGTTTCTGCAGCCGTCGAAGTGCCCGGAAGCCCGCGGAAGGGAAGGTGGATCGTTCCTGCACGACCGGGTGGGAGTGCGGGCCCCCACCCTCCCCCTGACCCACCCACCCAGGAGGGGAAGCCGATCGTTTTTCCAGTTGGCGCGATCGCGATCCGGGACCGTCTCGGCAACCGAAAGAAGGACCGAACAAAGAATTTCTGCGCAGTTTCTGCAGCCGTCGAAGTGCCCGGAAGCCCGCGGAAGGGAAGGTGGATCGTTCCTGCACGACCGGGTGGGAGTGCGGGCCCCCACCCTCCCCCTGACCCACCCACCCAGGAGGGGAAGCCGATCGTTTTTCCAGTTGGCGCGATCGCGATCCGGGACCGTCTCGGCAACCGAAAGCAGGATCGAACCAAGAATTTCTACGCAGTTTCTGCAGCCGTCGAAGTGCCCGGAAGCCCGCGGAAGGGAAGGTGGATCGTTCCTGCACGACCGGGTGGGAGTGCGGGCCCCCACCCTCCCCCTGACCCACCCACCCAGGAGGGGAAGCCGATCGTTTTTCCAGTTGGCGCGATCGCGATCCGGGACCGTCTCGGCAACCGAAAGCAGGATCGAACCAAGAATTTCTGCGTAGTTTCTGCAGCCGTCGAAGTGCCCGGAAGCCCGCGGAAGGGAAGGTGGATCGTTCCTGCACGACCGGGTGGGAGTGCGGGCCCCCACCCTCCCCCTGACCCACCCACCCAGGAGGGGAAGCCGATCGTTTTTCCAGTTGGCGCGATCGCGATCCGGGACCGTCTCGGCAACCGAAAGCAGGATCGAACCAAGAATTTCTGCGCAGTTTCTGCAGCCGTCGAAGTGCCCGGAAGCCCGCGGAAGGGAAGGTGGATCGTTCCTGCACGACCGGGTGGGAGTGCGGGCCCCCACCCTCCCCCTGACCCACCCACCCAGGAGGGGAAGCCGATCGTTTTTCCAGTTGGCGCGATCGCGATCCGGGACCGTCTCGGCAACCGAAAGCAGGATCGAACCAAGAATTTCTGCGTAGTTTCTGCAGCCGTCGAAGTGCCCGGAAGCCCGCGGAAGGGAAGGTGGATCGTTCCTGCACGACCGGGTGGGAGTGCGGGCCCCCACCCTCCCCCTGACCCACCCACTCAGGAGGGGAAGCCGATCGTTTTTCCAGTTGGCGCGATCGCGATCCGGGACCGTCTCGGCAACCCAAAGCAGGATCGAACCAAGAATTTCTGCGCAGTTTCTGCAGCCGTCGAAGTGCCCGGAAGCCCGCGGAAGGGAAGGTGGATCGTTCCTGCACGACCGGGTGGGAGTGCGGGCCCCCACCCTCCCCCTGACCCACCCACCCAGGAGGGGAAGCCGATCGTTTTTCCAGTTGGCGCGATCGCGATCCGGGACCGTCTCGGCAACCGAAAGCAGGATCGAACCAAGAATTTCTGCGTAGTTTCTGCAGCCGTCGAAGTGCCCGGAAGCCCGCGGAAGGGAAGGTGGATCGTTCCTGCACGACCGGGTGGGAGTGCGGGCCCCCACCCTCCCCCTGACCCACCCACCCAGGAGGGGAAGCCGATCGTTTTTCCAGTTGGCGCGATCGCGATCCGGGACCGTCTCGGCAACCGAAAGCAGGATCGAACCAAGAATTTCTGCGTAGTTTCTGCAGCCGTCGAAGTGCCCGGAAGCCCGCGGAAGGAAAGGTGGATCGTTCCTGCACGACCGGGTGGGAGTGCGGGCCCCCACCCTCCCCCTGACCCACCCACCCAGGAGGGGAAGCCGATCGTTTTTCCAGTTGGCGCGATCGCGATCCGGGACCGTCTCGGCAACCGAAAGCAGGATCGAACCAAGAATTTCTGCGCAGTTTCTGCAGCCGTCGAAGTGCCCGGAAGCCCGCGGAAGGGGAACGATCCACCTTTCCTTCCGCCCACCCAGGAGTGCGGGCCCCCACCCTCCCCCTGACCCACCCACCCAGGAGGGGAAGCCGATCGTTTTTCCAGTTGGCGCGATCGCGATCCGGGACCGTCTCGGCAACCGAAAGCAGGATCGAACCAAGAATTTCTGCGCAGTTTCTGCAGCCGTCGAAGTGCCCGGAAGCCCGCGGAAGGGAAGGTGGATCGTTCCTGCACGACCGGGTGGGAGTGCGGGCCCCCACCCTCCCCCTGACCCACCCACCCAGGAGGGGAAGCCGATCGTTTTTCCAGTTGGCGCGATCGCGATCCGGGACCGTCTCGGCAACCGAAAGCAGGATCGAACCAAGAATTTCTGCGCAGTTTCTGCAGCCGTCGAAGTGCCCGGAAGCCCGCGGAAGGGAAGGTGGATCGTTCCTGCACGACCGGGTGGGAGTGCGGGCCCCCACCCTCCCCCTGACCCACCCACCCAGGAGGGGAAGCCGATCGTTTTTCCAGTTGGCGCGATCGCGATCCGGGACCGTCTCGGCAACCGAAAGCAGGATCGAACCAAGAATTTCTGCGCAGTTTCTGCAGCCGTCGAAGTGCCCGGAAGCCCGCGGAAGGGAAGGTGGATCGTTCCTGCACGACCGGGTGGGAGTGCGGGCCCCCACCCTGACCCACCCACCCAGGAGGGGAAGCCGATCGTTTTTCCAGTTGGCGCGATCGCGATCCGGGACCGTCTCGGCAACCGAAAGCAGGATCGAACCAAGAATTTCTGCGCAGTTTCTGCAGCCGTCGAAGTGCCCGGAAGCCCGCGGAAGGGAAGGTGGATCGTTCCTGCACGACCGGGTGGGAGTGCGGGCCCCCACCCTCCCCCTGACCCACCCACCCAGGAGGGGAAGCCGATCGTTTTTCCAGTTGGCGCGATCGCGATCCGGGACCGTCTCGGCAACCGAAAGCAGGATCGAACCAAGAATTTCTGCGCAGTTTCTGCAGCCGTCGAAGTGCCCGGAAGCCCGCGGAAGGGAAGGTGGATCGTTCCTGCACGACCGGGTGGGAGTGCGGGCCCCCACCCTCCCCCTGACCCACCCACCCAGGAGGGGAAGCCGATCGTTTTTCCAGTTGGCGCGATCGCGATCCGGGACCGTCTCGGCAACCGAAAGCAGGATCGAACCAAGAATTTCTGCGCAGTTTCTGCAGCCGTCGAAGTGCCCGGAAGCCCGCGGAAGGGAAGGTGGATCGTTCCTGCACGACCGGGTGGGAGTGCGGGCCCCCACCCTCCCCCTGACCCACCCACCCAGGAGGGGAAGCCGATCGTTTTTCCAGTTGGCGCGATCGCGATCCGGGACCGTCTCGGCAACCGAAAGCAGGATCGAACCAAGAATTTCTGCGCAGTTTCTGCAGCCGTCGAAGTGCCCGGAAGCCCGCGGAAGGGAAGGTGGATCGTTCCTGCACGACCGGGTGGGAGTGCGGGCCCCCACCCTCCCCCTGACCCACCCACCCAGGAGGGGAAGCCGATCGTTTTTCCAGTTGGCGCGATCGCGATCCGGGACCGTCTCGGCAACCGAAAGCAGGATCGAACCAAGAATTTCTGCGCAGTTTCTGCAGCCGTCGAAGTGCCCGGAAGCCCGCGGAAGGGAAGGTGGATCGTTCCTGCACGACCGGGTGGGAGTGCGGGCCCCCACCCTCCCCCTGACCCACCCACCCAGGAGGGGAAGCCGATCGTTTTTCCAGTTGGCGCGATCGCGATCCGGGACCGTCTCGGCAACCGAAAGCAGGATCGAACCAAGAATTTCTGCGCAGTTTCTGCAGCCGTCGAAGTGCCCGGAAGCCCGCGGAAGGGAAGGTGGATCGTTCCTGCACGACCGGGTGGGAGTGCGGGCCCCCACCCTCCCCCTGACCCACCCACCCAGGAGGGGAAGCCGATCGTTTTTCCAGTTGGCGCGATCGCGATCCGGGACCGTCTCGGCAACCGAAAGCAGGATCGAACCAAGAATTTCTGCGCAGTTTCTGCAGCCGTCGAAGTGCCCGGAAGCCCGCGGAAGGGAAGGTGGATCGTTCCTGCACGACCGGGTGGGAGTGCGGGCCCCCACCCTCCCCCTGACCCACCCACCCAGGAGGGGAAGCCGATCGTTTTTCCAGTTGGCGCGATCGCGATCCGGGACCGTCTCGGCAACCGAAAGCAGGATCGAACCAAGAATTTCTGCGCAGTTTCTGCAGCCGTCGAAGTGCCCGGAAGCCCGCGGAAGGGAAGGTGGATCGTTCCTGCACGACCGGGTGGGAGTGCGGGCCCCCACCCTCCCCCTGACCCACCCACCCAGGAGGGGAAGCCGATCGTTTTTCCAGTTGGCGCGATCGCGATCCGGGACCGTCTCGGCAACCGAAAGCAGGATCGAACCAAGAATTTCTGCGCAGTTTCTGCAGCCGTCGAAGTGCCCGGAAGCCCGCGGAAGGGAAGGTGGATCGTTCCTGCACGACCGGGTGGGAGTGCGGGCCCCCACCCTCCCCCTGACCCACCCACCCAGGAGGGGAAGCCGATCGTTTTTCCAGTTGGCGCGATCGCGATCCGGGACCGTCTCGGCAACCGAAAGCAGGATCGAACCAAGAATTTCTGCGCAGTTTCTGCAGCCGTCGAAGTGCCCGGAAGCCCGCGGAAGGGAAGGTGGATCGTTCCTGCACGACCGGGTGGGAGTGCGGGCCCCCACCCTCCCCCTGACCCACCCACCCAGGAGGGGAAGTCGATCGTTTTTCCAGTTGGCGCGATCGCGATCCGGGACCGTCTCGGCAACCGAAAGCAGGATCGAACCAAGAATTTCTGCGCAGTTTCTGCAGCCGTCGAAGTGCCCGGAAGCCCGCGGAAGGGAAGGTGGATCGTTCCTGCACGACCGGGTGGGAGTGCGGGCCCCCACCCTCCCCCTGACCCACCCACCCAGGATGGTGGATCGTTCCTGCACGACGGGGTGGGAGTGCGGGCCCCCACCCTCCCCCTGACCCACCCACCCAGGAGGGGAAGTCGATCATTTTTCCAGTTGGCGCGATCGCGATCCGGGACCGTCTCGGCAACCGAAAGCAGGATCGAACCAAGAATTTCTGCGTAGTTTCTGCAGCCGTCGAAGTGCCCGGAAGCCCGCGGAAGGGAAGGTGGATCGTTCCTGCACGACCGGGTGGGAGTGCGGGCCCCCACCCTCCCCCTGACCCACCCACTCAGGAGGGGAAGCCGATCGTTTTTCCAGTTGGCGCGATCGCGATCCGGGACCGTCTCGGCAACCCAAAGCAGGATCGAACCAAGAATTTCTGCGCAGTTTCTGCAGCCGTCGAAGTGCCCGGAAGCCCGCGGAAGGGAAGGTGGATCGTTCCTGCACGACCGGGTGGGAGTGCGGGCCCCCACCCTCCCCCTGACCCACCCACCCAGGATGGTGGATCGTTCCTGCACGACGGGGTGGGAGTGCGGGCCCCCACCCTCCCCCTGACCCACCCACCCAGGAGGGGAAGTCGATCATTTTTCCAGTTGGCGCGATCGCGATCCGGGACCGTCTCGGCAACCGAAAGCAGGATCGAACCAAGAATTTCTGCGTAGTTTCTGCAGCCGTCGAAGTGCCCGGAAGCCCGCGGAAGGGAAGGTGGATCGTTCCTGCACGACCGGGTGGGAGTGCGGGCCCCCACCCTCCCCCTGACCCACCCACTCAGGAGGGGAAGCCGATCGTTTTTCCAGTTGGCGCGATCGCGATCCGGGACCGTCTCGGCAACCCAAAGCAGGATCGAACCAAGAATTTCTGCGCAGTTTATGCAGCCGTCGAAGTGCCCGGAAGCCCGCGGAAGGGAAGGTGGATCGTTCCTGCACGACCGGGTGGGAGTGCAGGCCCCCACCCTCCCCCTGACCCACCCACCCAGGAGGGGAAGCCGATCGTTTTTCCAGTTGGCGCGATCGCGATCCGGGACCGTCTCGGCAACCCAAAGCAGGATCGAACCAAGAATTTCTGCGCAGTTTCTGCAGCCGTCGAAGTGCCCGGAAGCCCGCGGAAGGGAAGGTGGATCGTTCCTGCACGACCGGGTGGGAGTGCGGGCCCCCACCCTCCCCCTGACCCACCCACCCAGGAGGGGAAGCCGATCGTTTTTCCAGTTGGCGCGATCGCGATCCGGGACCGTCTCGGCAACCCAAAGCAGGATCGAACCAAGAATTTCTGCGCAGTTTCTGCAGCCGTCGAAGTGCCCGGAAGCCCGCGGAAGGGAAGGTGGATCGTTCCTGCACGACCGGGTGGGAGTGCGGGCCCCCACCCTCCCCCTGACCCACCCACCCAGGAGGGGAAGCCGATCGTTTTTCCAGTTGGCGCGATCGCGATCCGGGACCGTCTCGGCAACCCAAAGCAGGATCGAACCAAGAATTTCTGCGCAGTTTCTGCAGCCGTCGAAGTGCCCGGAAGCCCGCGGAAGGGAAGGTGGATCGTTCCTGCACGACCGGGTGGGAGTGCGGGCCCCCACCCTCCCCCTGACCCACCCACCCAGGATGGTGGATCGTTCCTGCACGACGGGGTGGGAGTGCGGGCCCCCACCCTCCCCCTGACCCACCCACCCAGGAGGGGAAGTCGATCATTTTTCCAGTTGGCGCGATCGCGATCCGGGACCGTCTCGGCAACCGAAAGCAGGATCGAACCAAGAATTTCTGCGTAGTTTCTGCAGCCGTCGAAGTGCCCGGAAGCCCGCGGAAGGGAAGGTGGATCGTTCCTGCACGACCGGGTGGGAGTGCGGGCCCCCACCCTCCCCCTGACCCACCCACTCAGGAGGGGAAGCCGATCGTTTTTCCAGTTGGCGCGATCGCGATCCGGGACCGTCTCGGCAACCCAAAGCAGGATCGAACCAAGAATTTCTGCGCAGTTTCTGCAGCCGTCGAAGTGCCCGGAAGCCCGCGGAAGGGAAGGTGGATCGTTCCTGCACGACCGGGTGGGAGTGCGGGCCCCCACCCTCCCCCTGACCCACCCACCCAGGATGGTGGATCGTTCCTGCACGACGGGGTGGGAGTGCGGGCCCCCACCCTCCCCCTGACCCACCCACCCAGGAGGGGAAGTCGATCATTTTTCCAGTTGGCGCGATCGCGATCCGGGACCGTCTCGGCAACCGAAAGCAGGATCGAACCAAGAATTTCTGCGTAGTTTCTGCAGCCGTCGAAGTGCCCGGAAGCCCGCGGAAGGGAAGGTGGATCGTTCCTGCACGACCGGGTGGGAGTGCGGGCCCCCACCCTCCCCCTGACCCACCCACTCAGGAGGGGAAGCCGATCGTTTTTCCAGTTGGCGCGATCGCGATCCGGGACCGTCTCGGCAACCCAAAGCAGGATCGAACCAAGAATTTCTGCGCAGTTTATGCAGCCGTCGAAGTGCCCGGAAGCCCGCGGAAGGGAAGGTGGATCGTTCCTGCACGACCGGGTGGGAGTGCGGGCCCCCACCCTCCCCCTGACCCACCCACCCAGGAGGGGAAGCCGATCGTTTTTCCAGTTGGCGCGATCGCGATCCGGAACCGTCTCGGCAACCCAAAGCAGGATCGAACCAAGAATTTCTGCGCAGTTTCTGCAGCCGTCGAAGTGCCCGGAAGCCCGCGGAAGGGAAGGTGGATCGTTCCTGCACGACCGGGTGGGAGTGCGGGCCCCCACCCTCCCCCTGACCCACCCACCCAGGAGGGGAAGCCGATCGTTTTTCCAGTTGGCGCGATCGCGATCCGGGACCGTCTCGGCAACCCAAAGCAGGATCGAACCAAGAATTTCTGCGCAGTTTCTGCAGCCGTCGAAGTGCCCGGAAGCCCGCGGAAGGGAAGGTGGATCGTTCCTGCACGACCGGGTGGGAGTGCGGGCCCCCACCCTCCCCCTGACCCACCCACCCTCCCCCTGACCCACCCACTTAGGAGGGGAAGCCGATCGTTTTTCCAGTTGGCGCGATCGCGATCCGGGACCGTCTCGGCAACCCAAAGCAGGATCGAACCAAGAATTTCTGCGCAGTTTCTGCAGCCGTCGAAGTGCCCGGAAGCCCGCGGAAGGGAAGGTGGATCGTTCCTGCACGACCGGGTGGGAGTGCGGGCCCCCACCCTCCCCCTGACCCACCCACCCAGGATGGTGGATCGTTCCTGCACGACGGGGTGGGAGTGCGGGCCCCCACCCTCCCCCTGACCCACCCACCCAGGAGGGGAAGTCGATCATTTTTCCAGTTGGCGCGATCGCGATCCGGGACCGTCTCGGCAACCGAAAGCAGGATCGAACCAAGAATTTCTGCGTAGTTTCTGCAGCCGTCGAAGTGCCCGGAAGCCCGCGGAAGGGAAGGTGGATCGTTCCTGCACGACCGGGTGGGAGTGCGGGCCCCCACCCTCCCCCTGACCCACCCACTCAGGAGGGGAAGCCGATCGTTTTTCCAGTTGGCGCGATCGCGATCCGGGACCGTCTCGGCAACCCAAAGCAGGATCGAACCAAGAATTTCTGCGCAGTTTCTGCAGCCGTCGAAGTGCCCGGAAGCCCGCGGAAGGGAAGGTGGATCGTTCCTGCACGACCGGGTGGGAGTGCGGGCCCCCACCCTCCCCCTGACCCACCCACCCAGGAGGGGAAGCCGATCGTTTTTCCAGTTGGCGCGATCGCGATCCGGGACCGTCTCGGCAACCCAAAGCAGGATCGAACCAAGAATTTCTGCGCAGTTTCTGCAGCCGTCGAAGTGCCCGGAAGCCCGCGGAAGGGAAGGTGGATCGTTCCTGCACGACCGGGTGGGAGTGCGGGCCCCCACCCTCCCCCTGACCCACCCACCCTCCCCCTGACCCACCCACTCAGGAGGGGAAGCCGATCGTTTTTCCAGTTGGCGCGATCGCGATCCGGGACCGTCTCGGCAACCCAAAGCAGGATCGAACCAAGAATTTCTGCGCAGTTTCTGCAGCCGTCGAAGTGCCCGGAAGCCCGCGGAAGGGAAGGTGGATCGTTCCTGCACGACCGGGTGGGAGTGCGGGCCCCCACCCTCCCCCTGACCCACCCACCCAGGATGGTGGATCGTTCCTGCACGACGGGGTGGGAGTGCGGGCCCCCACCCTCCCCCTGACCCACCCACCCAGGAGGGGAAGTCGATCATTTTTCCAGTTGGCGCGATCGCGATCCGGGACCGTCTCGGCAACCGAAAGCAGGATCGAACCAAGAATTTCTGCGTAGTTTCTGCAGCCGTCGAAGTGCCCGGAAGCCCGCGGAAGGGAAGGTGGATCGTTCCTGCACGACCGGGTGGGAGTGCGGGCCCCCACCCTCCCCCTGACCCACCCACCCAGGAGGGGAAGCCGATCGTTTTTCCAGTTGGCGCGATCGCGATCCGGGACCGTCTCGGCAACCGAAAGCAGGATCGAACCAAGAATTTCTGCGCAGTTTCTGCAGCCGTCGAAGTGCCCGGAAGCCCGCGGAAGGGAAGGTGGATCGTTCCTGCACGACCGGGTGGGAGTGCGGGCCCCCACCCTCCCCCTGACCCACCCACCCAGGAGGGGAAGCCGATCGTTTTTCCAGTTGGCGCGATCGCGATCCGGGACCGTCTCGGCAACCGAAAGCAGGATCGAACCAAGAATTTCTGCGCAGTTTCTGCAGCCGTCGAAGTGCCCGGAAGCCCGCGGAAGGGAAGGTGGATCGTTCCTGCACGACCGGGTGGGAGTGCGGGCCCCCACCCTCCCCCTGACCCACCCACCCAGGAGGGGAAGCCGATCGTTTTTCCAGTTGGCGCGATCGCGATCCGGGACCGTCTCGGCAACCGAAAGCAGGATCGAACCAAGAATTTCTGCGCAGTTTCTGCAGCCGTCGAAGTGCCCGGAAGCCCGCGGAAGGGAAGGTGGATCGTTCCTGCACGACCGGGTGGGAGTGCGGGCCCCCACCCTCCCCCTGACCCACCCACCCAGGAGGGGAAGCCGATCGTTTTTCCAGTTGGCGCGATCGCGATCCGGGACCGTCTCGGCAACCGAAAGCAGGATCGAACCAAGAATTTCTGCGCAGTTTCTGCAGCCGTCGAAGTGCCCGGAAGCCCGCGGAAGGGAAGGTGGATCGTTCCTGCACGACCGGGTGGGAGTGCGGGCCCCCACCCTCCCCCTGACCCACCCACCCAGGAGGGGAAGCCGATCGTTTTTCCAGTTGGCGCGATCGCGATCCGGGACCGTCTCGGCAACCGAAAGCAGGATCGAACCAAGAATTTCTGCGCAGTTTCTGCAGCCGTCGAAGTGCCCGGAAGCCCGCGGAAGGGAAGGTGGATCGTTCCTGCACGACCGGGTGGGAGTGCGGGCCCCCACCCTCCCCCTGACCCACCCACCCAGGAGGGGAAGCCGATCGTTTTTCCAGTTGGCGCGATCGCGATCCGGGACCGTCTCGGCAACCGAAAGCAGGATCGAACCAAGAATTTCTGCGCAGTTTCTGCAGCCGTCGAAGTGCCCGGAAGCCCGCGGAAGGGAAGGTGGATCGTTCCTGCACGACCGGGTGGGAGTGCGGGCCCCCACCCTCCCCCTGACCCACCCACCCAGGAGGGGAAGCCGATCGTTTTTCCAGTTGGCGCGATCGCGATCCGGGACCGTCTCGGCAACCGAAAGCAGGATCGAACCAAGAATTTCTGCGCAGTTTCTGCAGCCGTCGAAGTGCCCGGAAGCCCGCGGAAGGGAAGGTGGATCGTTCCTGCACGACCGGGTGGGAGTGCGGGCCCCCACCCTCCCCCTGACCCACCCACCCAGGAGGGGAAGCCGATCGTTTTTCCAGTTGGCGCGATCGCGATCCGGGACCGTCTCGGCAACCGAAAGCAGGATCGAACCAAGAATTTCTGCGCAGTTTCTGCAGCCGTCGAAGTGCCCGGAAGCCCGCGGAAGGGAAGGTGGATCGTTCCTGCACGACCGGGTGGGAGTGCGGGCCCCCACCCTCCCCCTGACCCACCCACCCAGGAGGGGAAGTCGATCGTTTTTCCAGTTGGCGCGATCGCGATCTGGGACCGTCTCGGCAACCGAAAGCAGGATCGAACCAAGAATTTCTGCGCAGTTTCTGCAGCCGTCGAAGTGCCCGGAAGCCCGCGGAAGGGAAGGTGGATCGTTCCTGCACGACCGGGTGGGAGTGCGGGCCCCCACCCTCCCCCTGACCCACCCACCCAGGATGGTGGATCGTTCCTGCACGACGGGGTGGGAGTGCGGGCCCCCACCCTCCCCCTGACCCACCCACCCAGGAGGGGAAGTCGATCATTTTTCCAGTTGGCGCGATCGCGATCCGGGACCGTCTCGGCAACCGAAAGCAGGATCGAACCAAGAATTTCTGCGTAGTTTCTGCAGCCGTCGAAGTGCCCGGAAGCCCGCGGAAGGGAAGGTGGATCGTTCCTGCACGACCGGGTGGGAGTGCGGGCCCCCACCCTCCCCCTGACCCACCCACTCAGGAGGGGAAGCCGATCGTTTTTCCAGTTGGCGCGATCGCGATCCGGGACCGTCTCGGCAACCCAAAGCAGGATCGAACCAAGAATTTCTGCGCAGTTTCTGCAGCCGTCGAAGTGCCCGGAAGCCCGCGGAAGGGAAGGTGGATCGTTCCTGCACGACCGGGTGGGAGTGCGGGCCCCCACCCTCCCCCTGACCCACCCACCCAGGATGGTGGATCGTTCCTGCACGACGGGGTGGGAGTGCGGGCCCCCACCCTCCCCCTGACCCACCCACCCAGGAGGGGAAGTCGATCATTTTTCCAGTTGGCGCGATCGCGATCCGGGACCGTCTCGGCAACCGAAAGCAGGATCGAACCAAGAATTTCTGCGTAGTTTCTGCAGCCGTCGAAGTGCCCGGAAGCCCGCGGAAGGGAAGGTGGATCGTTCCTGCACGACCGGGTGGGAGTGCGGGCCCCCACCCTCCCCCTGACCCACCCACTCAGGAGGGGAAGCCGATCGTTTTTCCAGTTGGCGCGATCGCGATCCGGGACCGTCTCGGCAACCCAAAGCAGGATCGAACCAAGAATTTCTGCGCAGTTTATGCAGCCGTCGAAGTGCCCGGAAGCCCGCGGAAGGGAAGGTGGATCGTTCCTGCACGACCGGGTGGGAGTGCGGGCCCCCACCCTCCCCCTGACCCACCCACCCAGGAGGGGAAGCCGATCGTTTTTCCAGTTGGCGCGATCGCGATCCGGGACCGTCTCGGCAACCCAAAGCAGGATCGAACCAAGAATTTCTGCGCAGTTTCTGCAGCCGTCGAAGTGCCCGGAAGCCCGCGGAAGGGAAGGTGGATCGTTCCTGCACGACCGGGTGGGAGTGCGGGCCCCCACCCTCCCCCTGACCCACCCACCCAGGAGGGGAAGCCGATCGTTTTTCCAGTTGGCGCGATCGCGATCCGGGACCGTCTCGGCAACCCAAAGCAGGATCGAACCAAGAATTTCTGCGCAGTTTCTGCAGCCGTCGAAGTGCCCGGAAGCCCGCGGAAGGGAAGGTGGATCGTTCCTGCACGACCGGGTGGGAGTGCGGGCCCCCACCCTCCCCCTGACCCACCCACCCAGGAGGGGAAGCCGATCGTTTTTCCAGTTGGCGCGATCGCGATCCGGGACCGTCTCGGCAACCCAAAGCAGGATCGAACCAAGAATTTCTGCGCAGTTTCTGCAGCCGTCGAAGTGCCCGGAAGCCCGCGGAAGGGAAGGTGGATCGTTCCTGCACGACCGGGTGGGAGTGCGGGCCCCCACCCTCCCCCTGACCCACCCACCCAGGATGGTGGATCGTTCCTGCACGACGGGGTGGGAGTGCGGGCCCCCACCCTCCCCCTGACCCACCCACCCAGGAGGGGAAGTCGATCATTTTTCCAGTTGGCGCGATCGCGATCCGGGACCGTCTCGGCAACCGAAAGCAGGATCGAACCAAGAATTTCTGCGTAGTTTCTGCAGCCGTCGAAGTGCCCGGAAGCCCGCGGAAGGGAAGGTGGATCGTTCCTGCACGACCGGGTGGGGAGTGCGGGCCCCCACCCTCCCCCTGACCCACCCACTCAGGAGGGGAAGCCGATCGTTTTTCCAGTTGGCGCGATCGCGATCCGGGACCGTCTCGGCAACCCAAAGCAGGATCGAACCAAGAATTTCTGCGCAGTTTCTGCAGCCGTCGAAGTGCCCGGAAGCCCGCGGAAGGGAAGGTGGATCGTTCCTGCACGACCGGGTGGGAGTGCGGGCCCCCACCCTCCCCCTGACCCACCCACCCAGGATGGTGGATCGTTCCTGCACGACGGGGTGGGAGTGCGGGCCCCCACCCTCCCCCTGACCCACCCACCCAGGAGGGGAAGTCGATCATTTTTCCAGTTGGCGCGATCGCGATCCGGGACCGTCTCGGCAACCGAAAGCAGGATCGAACCAAGAATTTCTGCGTAGTTTCTGCAGCCGTCGAAGTGCCCGGAAGCCCGCGGAAGGGAAGGTGGATCGTTCCTGCACGACCGGGTGGGAGTGCGGGCCCCCACCCTCCCCCTGACCCACCCACTCAGGAGGGGAAGCCGATCGTTTTTCCAGTTGGCGCGATCGCGATCCGGGACCGTCTCGGCAACCCAAAGCAGGATCGAACCAAGAATTTCTGCGCAGTTTATGCAGCCGTCGAAGTGCCCGGAAGCCCGCGGAAGGGAAGGTGGATCGTTCCTGCACGACCGGGTGGGAGTGCGGGCCCCCACCCTCCCCCTGACCCACCCACCCAGGAGGGGAAGCCGATCGTTTTTCCAGTTGGCGCGATCGCGATCCGGAACCGTCTCGGCAACCCAAAGCAGGATCGAACCAAGAATTTCTGCGCAGTTTCTGCAGCCGTCGAAGTGCCCGGAAGCCCGCGGAAGGGAAGGTGGATCGTTCCTGCACGACCGGGTGGGAGTGCGGGCCCCCACCCTCCCCCTGACCCACCCACCCAGGAGGGGAAGCCGATCGTTTTTCCAGTTGGCGCGATCGCGATCCGGGACCGTCTCGGCAACCCAAAGCAGGATCGAACCAAGAATTTCTGCGCAGTTTCTGCAGCCGTCGAAGTGCCCGGAAGCCCGCGGAAGGGAAGGTGGATCGTTCCTGCACGACCGGGTGGGAGTGCGGGCCCCCACCCTCCCCCTGACCCACCCACCCTCCCCCTGACCCACCCACTCAGGAGGGGAAGCCGATCGTTTTTCCAGTTGGCGCGATCGCGATCCGGGACCGTCTCGGCAACCCAAAGCAGGATCGAACCAAGAATTTCTGCGCAGTTTCTGCAGCCGTCGAAGTGCCCGGAAGCCCGCGGAAGGGAAGGTGGATCGTTCCTGCACGACCGGGTGGGAGTGCGGGCCCCCACCCTCCCCCTGACCCACCCACCCAGGATGGTGGATCGTTCCTGCACGACGGGGTGGGAGTGCGGGCCCCCACCCTCCCCCTGACCCACCCACCCAGGAGGGGAAGTCGATCATTTTTCCAGTTGGCGCGATCGCGATCCGGGACCGTCTCGGCAACCGAAAGCAGGATCGAACCAAGAATTTCTGCGTAGTTTCTGCAGCCGTCGAAGTGCCCGGAAGCCCGCGGAAGGGAAGGTGGATCGTTCCTGCACGACCGGGTGGGGAGTGCGGGCCCCCACCCTCCCCCTGACCCACCCACTCAGGAGGGGAAGCCGATCGTTTTTCCAGTTGGCGCGATCGCGATCCGGGACCGTCTCGGCAACCCAAAGCAGGATCGAACCAAGAATTTCTGCGCAGTTTCTGCAGCCGTCGAAGTGCCCGGAAGCCCGCGGAAGGGAAGGTGGATCGTTCCTGCACGACCGGGTGGGAGTGCGGGCCCCCACCCTCCCCCTGACCCACCCACCCAGGATGGTGGATCGTTCCTGCACGACGGGGTGGGAGTGCGGGCCCCCACCCTCCCCCTGACCCACCCACCCAGGAGGGGAAGTCGATCATTTTTCCAGTTGGCGCGATCGCGATCCGGGACCGTCTCGGCAACCGAAAGCAGGATCGAACCAAGAATTTCTGCGTAGTTTCTGCAGCCGTCGAAGTGCCCGGAAGCCCGCGGAAGGGAAGGTGGATCGTTCCTGCACGACCGGGTGGGAGTGCGGGCCCCCACCCTCCCCCTGACCCACCCACTCAGGAGGGGAAGCCGATCGTTTTTCCAGTTGGCGCGATCGCGATCCGGGACCGTCTCGGCAACCCAAAGCAGGATCGAACCAAGAATTTCTGCGCAGTTTATGCAGCCGTCGAAGTGCCCGGAAGCCCGCGGAAGGGAAGGTGGATCGTTCCTGCACGACCGGGTGGGAGTGCGGGCCCCCACCCTCCCCCTGACCCACCCACCCAGGAGGGGAAGCCGATCGTTTTTCCAGTTGGCGCGATCGCGATCCGGAACCGTCTCGGCAACCCAAAGCAGGATCGAACCAAGAATTTCTGCGCAGTTTCTGCAGCCGTCGAAGTGCCCGGAAGCCCGCGGAAGGGAAGGTGGATCGTTCCTGCACGACCGGGTGGGAGTGCGGGCCCCCACCCTCCCCCTGACCCACCCACCCAGGAGGGGAAGCCGATCGTTTTTCCAGTTGGCGCGATCGCGATCCGGGACCGTCTCGGCAACCCAAAGCAGGATCGAACCAAGAATTTCTGCGCAGTTTCTGCAGCCGTCGAAGTGCCCGGAAGCCCGCGGAAGGGAAGGTGGATCGTTCCTGCACGACCGGGTGGGAGTGCGGGCCCCCACCCTCCCCCTGACCCACCCACCCTCCCCCTGACCCACCCACTCAGGAGGGGAAGCCGATCGTTTTTCCAGTTGGCGCGATCGCGATCCGGGACCGTCTCGGCAACCCAAAGCAGGATCGAACCAAGAATTTCTGCGCAGTTTCTGCAGCCGTCGAAGTGCCCGGAAGCCCGCGGAAGGGAAGGTGGATCGTTCCTGCACGACCGGGTGGGAGTGCGGGCCCCCACCCTCCCCCTGACCCACCCACCCAGGATGGTGGATCGTTCCTGCACGACGGGGTGGGAGTGCGGGCCCCCACCCTCCCCCTGACCCACCCACCCAGGAGGGGAAGTCGATCATTTTTCCAGTTGGCGCGATCGCGATCCGGGACCGTCTCGGCAACCGAAAGCAGGATCGAACCAAGAATTTCTGCGTAGTTTCTGCAGCCGTCGAAGTGCCCGGAAGCCCGCGGAAGGGAAGGTGGATCGTTCCTGCACGACCGGGTGGGAGTGCGGGCCCCCACCCTCCCCCTGACCCACCCACTCAGGAGGGGAAGCCGATCGTTTTTCCAGTTGGCGCGATCGCGATCCGGGACCGTCTCGGCAACCCAAAGCAGGATCGAACCAAGAATTTCTGCGCAGTTTCTGCAGCCGTCGAAGTGCCCGGAAGCCCGCGGAAGGGAAGGTGGATCGTTCCTGCACGACCGGGTGGGAGTGCGGGCCCCCACCCTCCCCCTGACCCACCCACCCAGGAGGGGAAGCCGATCGTTTTTCCAGTTGGCGCGATCGCGATCCGGGACCGTCTCGGCAACCCAAAGCAGGATCGAACCAAGAATTTCTGCGCAGTTTCTGCAGCCGTCGAAGTGCCCGGAAGCCCGCGGAAGGGAAGGTGGATCGTTCCTGCACGACCGGGTGGGAGTGCGGGCCCCCACCCTCCCCCTGACCCACCCACCCTCCCCCTGACCCACCCACTCAGGAGGGGAAGCCGATCGTTTTTCCAGTTGGCGCGATCGCGATCCGGGACCGTCTCGGCAACCCAAAGCAGGATCGAACCAAGAATTTCTGCGCAGTTTCTGCAGCCGTCGAAGTGCCCGGAAGCCCGCGGAAGGGAAGGTGGATCGTTCCTGCACGACCGGGTGGGAGTGCGGGCCCCCACCCTCCCCCTGACCCACCCACCCAGGATGGTGGATCGTTCCTGCACGACGGGGTGGGAGTGCGGGCCCCCACCCTCCCCCTGACCCACCCACCCAGGAGGGGAAGTCGATCATTTTTCCAGTTGGCGCGATCGCGATCCGGGACCGTCTCGGCAACCGAAAGCAGGATCGAACCAAGAATTTCTGCGTAGTTTCTGCAGCCGTCGAAGTGCCCGGAAGCCCGCGGAAGGGAAGGTGGATCGTTCCTGCACGACCGGGTGGGAGTGCGGGCCCCCACCCTCCCCCTGACCCACCCACTCAGGAGGGGAAGCCGATCGTTTTTCCAGTTGGCGCGATCGCGATCCGGGACCGTCTCGGCAACCCAAAGCAGGATCGAACCAAGAATTTCTGCGCAGTTTATGCAGCCGTCGAAGTGCCCGGAAGCCCGCGGAAGGGAAGGTGGATCGTTCCTGCACGACCGGGTGGGAGTGCGGGCCCCCACCCTCCCCCTGACCCACCCACCCAGGAGGGGAAGCCGATCGTTTTTCCAGTTGGCGCGATCGCGATCCGGGACCGTCTCGGCAACCCAAAGCAGGATCGAACCAAGAATTTCTGCGCAGTTTCTGCAGCCGTCGAAGTGCCCGGAAGCCCGCGGAAGGGAAGGTGGATCGTTCCTGCACGACCGGGTGGGAGTGCGGGCCCCCACCCTCCCCCTGACCCACCCACCCAGGAGGGGAAGCCGATCGTTTTTCCAGTTGGCGCGATCGCGATCCGGGACCGTCTCGGCAACCCAAAGCAGGATCGAACCAAGAATTTCTGCGCAGTTTCTGCAGCCGTCGAAGTGCCCGGAAGCCCGCGGAAGGGAAGGTGGATCGTTCCTGCACGACCGGGTGGGAGTGCGGGCCCCCACCCTCCCCCTGACCCACCCACCCAGGAGGGGAAGCCGATCGTTTTTCCAGTTGGCGCGATCGCGATCCGGGACCGTCTCGGCAACCCAAAGCAGGATCGAACCAAGAATTTCTGCGCAGTTTCTGCAGCCGTCGAAGTGCCCGGAAGCCCGCGGAAGGGAAGGTGGATCGTTCCTGCACGACCGGGTGGGAGTGCGGGCCCCCACCCTCCCCCTGACCCACCCACCCAGGAGGGGAAGCCGATCGTTTTTCCAGTTGGCGCGATCGCGATCCGGGACCGTCTCGGCAACCCAAAGCAGGATCGAACCAAGAATTTCTGCGCAGTTTCTGCAGCCGTCGAAGTGCCCGGAAGCCCGCGGAAGGGAAGGTGGATCGTTCCTGCACGACCGGGTGGGAGTGCGGGCCCCCACCCTCCCCCTGACCCACCCACCCAGGAGGGGAAGCCGATCGTTTTTCCAGTTGGCGCGATCGCGATCCGGGACCGTCTCGGCAACCGAAAGCAGGATCGAACCAAGAATTTCTGCGCAGTTTCTGCAGCCGTCGAAGTGCCCGGAAGCCCGCGGAAGGGAAGGTGGATCGTTCCTGCACGACCGGGTGGGAGTGCGGGCCCCCACCCTCCCCCTGACCCACCCACCCAGGAGGGGAAGCCGATCGTTTTTCCAGTTGGCGCGATCGCGATCCGGGACCGTCTCGGCAACCGAAAGCAGGATCGAACCAAGAATTTCTGCGCAGTTTCTGCAGCCGTCGAAGTGCCCGGAAGCCCGCGGAAGGGAAGGTGGATCGTTCCTGCACGACCGGGTGGGAGTGCGGGCCCCCACCCTCCCCCTGACCCACCCACCCAGGAGGGGAAGCCGATCGTTTTTCCAGTTGGCGCGATCGCGATCCGGGACCGTCTCGGCAACCCAAAGCAGGATCGAACCAAGAATTTCTGCGCAGTTTATGCAGCCGTCGAAGTGCCCGGAATCCCGCGGAAGGGAAGGTGGATCGTTCCTGCACGACCGGGTGGGAGTGCGGGCCCCCACCCTCCCCCTGACCGACCCACCCAGGAGGGGAAGCCGATTGTTTTTCCAGTTGGCGCGATCGCGATCCGGGACCGTCTCGGCAACCCAAAGCAGGATCGAACCAAGAATTTCTGCGCAGTTTCTGCAGCCGTCGAAGTGCCCGGAAGCCCGCGGAAGGGAAGGTGGATCGTTCCTGCACGACCGGGTGGGAGTGCGGGCCCCCACCCTCCCCCTGACCCACCCACCCAGGAGGGGAAGCCGATCGTTTTTCCAGTTGGCGCGATCGCGATCCGGGACCGTCTCGGCAACCGAAAGCAGGATCGAACCAAGAATTTCTGCGCAGTTTCTGCAGCCGTCGAAGTGCCCGGAAGCCCGCGGAAGGGAAGGTGGATCGTTCCTGCACGACCGGGTGGGAGTGCGGGCCCCCACCCTCCCCCTGACCCACCCACCCAGGAGGGGAAGCCGATCGTTTTTCCAGTTGGCGCGATCGCGATCCGGGACCGTCTCGGCAACCCAAAGCAGGATCGAACCAAGAATTTCTGCGCAGTTTATGCAGCCGTCGAAGTGCCCGGAATCCCGCGGAAGGGAAGGTGGATCGTTCCTGCACGACCGGGTGGGAGTGCGGGCCCCCACCCTCCCCCTGACCGACCCACCCAGGAGGGGAAGCCGATCGTTTTTCCAGTTGGCGCGATCGCGATCCGGGACCGTCTCGGCAACCCAAAGCAGGATCGAACCAAGAATTTCTGCGCAGTTTCTGCAGCCGTCGAAGTGCCCGGAAGCCCGCGGAAGGGAAGGTGGATCGTTCCTGCACGACCGGGTGGGAGTGCGGGCCCCCACCCTCCCCCTGACCCACCCACCCAGGAGGGGAAGCCGATCGTTTTTCCAGTTGGCGCGATCGCGATCCGGGACCGTCTCGGCAACCGAAAGCAGGATCGAACCAAGAATTTCTGCGCAGTTTCTGCAGCCGTCGAAGTGCCCGGAAGCCCGCGGAAGGGAAGGTGGATCGTTCCTGCACGACCGGGTGGGAGTGCGGGCCCCCACCCTCCCCCTGACCCACCCACCCAGGAGGGGAAGCCGATCGTTTTTCCAGTTGGCGCGATCGCGATCCGGGACCGTCTCGGCAACCGAAAGCAGGATCGAACCAAGAATTTCTGCGCAGTTTCTGCAGCCGTCGAAGTGCCCGGAAGCCCGCGGAAGGGAAGGTGGATCGTTCCTGCACGACCGGGTGGGAGTGCGGGCCCCCACCCTCCCCCTGACCCACCCACTCAGGAGGGGAAGCCGATCGTTTTTCCAGTTGGCGCGATCGCGATCCGGGACCGTCTCGGCAACCCAAAGCAGGATCGAACCAAGAATTTCTGCGCAGTTTATGCAGCCGTCGAAGTGCCCGGAAGCCCGCGGAAGGGAAGGTGGATCGTTCCTGCACGACCGGGTGGGAGTGCGGGCCCCCACCCTCCCCCTGACCCACCCACCCAGGAGGGGAAGCCGATCGTTTTTCCAGTTGGCGCGATCGCGATCCGGGACCGTCTCGGCAACCCAAAGCAGGATCGAACCAAGAATTTCTGCGCAGTTTCTGCAGCCGTCGAAGTGCCCGGAAGCCGATCGTTTTTCTAGTTGGCGCGATCGCGATCCGGGACCGTCTCGGCAACCCAAAGCAGGATCGAACCAAGAATTTCTGCGCAGTTTATGCAGCCGTCGAAGTGCCCGGAATCCCGCGGAAGGGAAGGTGGATCGTTCCTGCACGACCGGGTGGGAGTGCGGGCCCCCACCCTCCCCCTGACCCACCCACCCAGGAGGGGAAGCCGATCGTTTTTCCAGTTGGCGCGATCGCGATCCGGGACCGTCTCGGCAACCCAAAGCAGGATCGAACCAAGAATTTCTGCGCAGTTTCTGCAGCCGTCGAAGTGCCCGGAAGCCCGCGGAAGGGAAGGTGGATCGTTCCTGCACGACCGGGTGGGAGTGCGGGCCCCCACCCTCCCCCTGACCCACCCACCCAGGAGGGGAAGCCGATCGTTTTTCCAGTTGGCGCGATCGCGATCCGGGACCGTCTCGGCAACCCAAAGCAGGATCGAACCAAGAATTTCTGCGCAGTTTCTGCAGCCGTCGAAGTGCCCGGAAGCCCGCGGAAGGGAAGGTGGATCGTTCCTGCACGACCGGGTGGGAGTGCGGGCCCCCACCCTCCCCCTGACCCACCCACCCTGGAGGGGAAGCCGATCGTTTTTCCAGTTGGCGCGATCGCGATCCGGGACCGTCTCGGCAACCCAAAGCAGGATCGAACCAAGAATTTCTGCGCAGTTTCTGCAGCCGTCGAAGTGCCCGGAAGCCCGCGGAAGGGAAGGTGGATCGTTCCTGCACGACCGGGTGGGAGTGCGGGCCCCCACCCTCCCCCTGACCCACCCACCCAGGAGGGGAAGCCGATCGTTTTTCCAGTTGGCGCGATCGCGATCCGGGACCGTCTCGGCAACCGAAAGCAGGATCGAACCAAGAATTTCTGCGCAGTTTCTGCAGCCGTCGAAGTGCCCGGAAGCCCGCGGAAGGGAAGGTGGATCGTTCCTGCACGACCGGGTGGGAGTGCGGGCCCCCACCCTCCCCCTGACCCACCCACCCAGTTGGCGCGATCGCGATCCGGGACCGTCTCGGCAACCCAAAGCAGGATCGAACCAAGAATTTCTGCGCAGTTTCTGCAGCCGTCGAAGTGCCCGGAAGCCCGCGGAAGGGAAGGTGGATCGTTCCTGCACGACCGGGTGGGAGTGCGGGCCCCCACCCTCCCCCTGACCCACCCACCCAGGATGGTGGATCGTTCCTGCACGACGGGGTGGGAGTGCGGGCCCCCACCCTCCCCCTGACCCACCCACCCAGGAGGGGAAGTCGATCATTTTTCCAGTTGGCGCGATCGCGATCCGGGACCGTCTCGGCAACCGAAAGCAGGATCGGTCCCGGATCGCGATCGCGCCAACTGGAAAAACGATCGGCTTCCCCTCCTGGGTGGGGGCCCGCACTCCCACCCGGAAGGGAAGGTGGATCCACCTTCCCTTCCGCGGGCTTCCGGGCACTTCGACGGCTGCAGAAACTGCGTAGAAATTCTTGGTTCGATCCTGCTTTCGGTTGCCGAGACGGTCCCGGATCGCGATCGCGCCAACTGGAAAAACGATCGGCTTCCCCTCCTGGGTGGGTGGGTCAGGGGAATGTGGGGGCCCGCACTCCCACCCGGTCGTGCAGGAACGATCCACCTTCCCTTCCGCGGGCTTCCGGGCACTTCGACGGCTGCAGAAACTGCGCAGAAATTCTTTGTTCGGTCCTTCTTTCGGTTGCCGAGACGGTCCCGGATCGCGATCGCGCCAACTGGAAAAACGATCGGCTTCCCCTCCTGGGTGGGTGGGTCAGGGGGAGGGTGGGGGCCCCCACTCCCACCCGGTCGTGCAGGAACGATCCACCTTCCCTTCCGCGGGCTTCCGGGCACTTCGACGGCTGCAGAAACTGCGCAGAAATTCTTGGTTCGATCCTGCTTTCGGTTGCCGAGACGGTCCCGGATCGCGATCGCGCCAACTGGAAAAACGATCGCTGGGTGGGTGGGTCAGGGGGAGGGTGGGGGCCCGCACTCCCACCCGGTCGTGCAGGAACGATCCACCTTCCCTTCCGCGGGCTTCCGGGCACTTCGACGGCTGCAGAAACTGCGCAGAAATTCTTTGTTCGGTCCTTCTTTCGGTTGCCGAGACGGTCCCGGATCGCGATCGCGCCAACTGGAAAAACGATCGGCTTCCCCTCCTGGGTGGGTGGGTCAGGGGGAGGGTGGGGGCCCCCACTCCCACCCGGTCGTGCAGGAACGATCCACCTTCCCTTCCGCGGGCTTCCGGGCACTTCGACGGCTGCAGAAACTGCGCAGAAATTCTTGGTTCGGTCCTGCTTTCGGTTGCCGAGACGGTCCCGGATCGCGATCGCGCCAACTGGAAAAACGATCGGCTTCCCCTCCTGGGTGGGTGGGTCAGGGGGAGGGGGGAGGGTGGGGGCCCGCACTCCCACCCGGTCGTGCAGGAACGATCCACCTTCCCTTCCACGGGCTTCCGGGCACTTCGACGGCTGCAGAAACTGCGCAGAAATTCTTGGTTCGATCCTGCTTTCGGTTGCCGAGACGGTCCCGGATCGCGATCGCGCCAACTGGAAAAACGATCGGCTTCCCCTCCTGGGTGGGTCGGTCAGGGGGAGGGTGGGGGCCCGCACTCCCACCCGGTCGTGCAGGAACGATCCACCTTCCCTTCCGCGGGCTTCCGGGCACTTCGACGGCTGCAGAAACTGCGCAGAAATTCTTGGTTCGATCCTGCTTTCGGTTGCCGAGACGGTCCCGGATCGCGATCGCGCCAACTGGAAAAACGATCGGCTTCCCCTCCTGGGTGGGTGGGTCAGGGGGAGGGTGGGGGCCCGCACTCCCACCCGGTCGTGCAGGAACGATCCACCTTCCCTTCCGCGGGCTTCCGGGCACTTCGACGGCTGCAGAAACTGCGCAGAAATTCTTTGTTCGGTCCTTCTTTCGGTTGCCGAGACGGTCCCGGATCGCGATCGCGCCAACTGGAAAAACGATCGGCTTCCCCTCCTGGGTGGGTGGGTCAGGGGGAGGGTGGGGGCCCGCACTCCCACCCGGTCGTGCAGGAACGATCCACCTTCCCTTCCGCGGGCTTCCGGGCACTTCGACGGCTGCAGAAACTGCGCAGAAATTCTTTGTTCGGTCCTTCTTTCGGTTGCCGAGACGGTCCCGGATCGCGATCGCGCCAACTGGAAAAACGATCGGCTTCCCCTCCTGGGTGGGTGGGTCAGGGGGAGGGTGGGGGCCCGCACTCCCACCCGGTCGTGCAGGAACGATCCACCTTCCCTTCCGCGGGCTTCCGGGCACTTCGACGGCTGCAGAAACTGCGCAGAAATTCTTGGTTCGGTCCTGCTTTCGGTTGCCGAGACGGTCCCGGATCGCGATCGCGCCAACTGGAAAAACGATCGGCTTCCCCTCCTGGGTGGGGGCCCGCACTCCCACCCGGTCGTGCAGGAACGATCCACCTTCCCTTCCGCGGGCTTCCGGGCACTTCGACGGCTGCAGAAACTGCACAGAAATTCTTGGTTCGGTCCTGCTTTCGGTTGCCGAGACGGTCCCGGATCGCGATCGCGCCAACTGGAAAAACGATCGGCTTCCCCTCCTGGGTGGGGGCCCGCACTCCCACCCGGTCGTGCAGGAACGATCCACCTTCCCTTCCGCGGGCTTCCGGGCACTTCGACGGCTGCAGAAACTGCGCAGAAATTCTTTGTTCGGTCCTGCTTTCGGTTGCCGAGACGGTCCCGGATCGCGATCGCGCCAACTGGAAAAACGATCGGCTTCCCCTCCTGGGTGGGTCGGTCAGGGGGAGGGTGGGGGCCCGCACTCCCACCCGGTCGTGCAGGAACGATCCACCTTCCCTTCCGCGGGCTTCCGGGCACTTCGACGGCTGCAGAAACTGCGCAGAAATTCTTTGTTCGGTCCTACTTTCGGTTGCCGAGACGGTCCCGGATCGCGATCGCGCCAACTGGAAAAACGATCGGCTTCCCCTCCTGGGTGGGTCGGTCAGGGGGAGGGTGGGGGCCCGCACTCCCACCCGGTCGTGCAGGAACGATCCACCTTCCCTTCCGCGGGCTTCCGGGCACTTCGACGGCTGCAGAAACTGCGCAGAAATTCTTGGTTCGGTCCTGCTTTCGGTTGCCGAGACGGTCCCGGATCGCGATCGCGCCAACTGGAAAAACGATCGGCTTCCCCTCCTGGGTGGGTGGGTCAGGGGGAGGGTGGGGGCCCGCACTCCCACCCGGTCGTGCAGGAACGATCCACCTTCCCTTCCGCGGGCTTCCGGGCACTTCGACGGCTGCAGAAACTGCGCAGAAATTCTTTGTTCGGTCCTGCTTTCGGTTGCCGAGACGGTCCCGGATCGCGATCGCGCCAACTGGAAAAACGATCGGCTTCCCCTCCTGGGTGGGTCGGTCAGGGGGAGGGTGGGGGCCCGCACTCCCACCCGGTCGTGCAGGAACGATCCACCTTCCCTTCCGCGGGCTTCCGGGCACTTCGACGGCTGCAGAAACTGCGCAGAAATTCTTGGTTCGATCCTGCTTTCGGTTGCCGAGACGGTCCCGGATCGCGATCGCGCCAACTGGAAAAACGATCGGCTTCCCCTCCTGGGTGGGTGGGTCAGGGGGAGGGTGGGGGCCCGCACTCCCACCCGGTCGTGCAGGAACGATCCACCTTCCCTTCCGCGGGCTTCCGGGCACTTCGACGGCTGCAGAAACTGCGCAGAAATTCTTTGTTCGGTCCTTCTTTCGGTTGCCGAGACGGTCCCGGATCGCGATCGCGCCAACTGGAAAAACGATCGGCTTCCCCTCCTGGGTGGGTGGGTCAGGGGGAGGGTGGGGGCCCGCACTCCCACCCGGTCGTGCAGGAACGATCCACCTTCCCTTCCAGTTGGCGCGATCGCGATCCGGGACCGTCTCGGCAACCGAAAGCAGGATCGAACCAAGAATTTCTGCGCAGTTTCTGCAGCCGTCGAAGTGCCCGGAAGCCCGCGGAAGGGAAGGTGGATCGTTCCTGCACGACCGGGTGGGAGTGCGGGCCCCCACCCTCCCCCTGACCCACCCACCCAGGAGGGGAAGCCGATCGTTTTTCCAGTTGGCGCGATCGCGATCCGGGACCGTCTCGGCAACCGAAAGCAGGATCGAACCAAGAATTTCTGCGCAGTTTCTGCAGCCGTCGAAGTGCCCGGAAGCCCGCGGAAGGGAAGGTGGATCGTTCCTGCACGACCGGGTGGGAGTGCGGGCCCCCACCCTCCCCCTGACCCACCCACCCAGTTGGCGCGATCGCGATCCGGGACCGTCTCGGCAACCCAAAGCAGGATCGAACCAAGAATTTCTGCGCAGTTTCTGCAGCCGTCGAAGTGCCCGGAAGCCCGCGGAAGGGAAGGTGGATCGTTCCTGCACGACCGGGTGGGAGTGCGGGCCCCCACCCTCCCCCTGACCCACCCACCCAGGAGGGGAAGTCGATCATTTTTCCAGTTGGCGCGATCGCGATCCGGGACCGTCTCGGCAACCGAAAGCAGGATCGAACCAAGAATTTCTGCGTAGTTTCTGCAGCCGTCGAAGTGCCCGGAAGCCCGCGGAAGGGAAGGTGGATCGTTCCTGCACGACCGGGTGGGAGTGCGGGCCCCCACCCTCCCCCTGACCCACCCACTCAGGAGGGGAAGCCGATCGTTTTTCCAGTTGGCGCGATCGCGATCCGGGACCGTCTCGGCAACCCAAAGCAGGATCGAACCAAGAATTTCTGCGCAGTTTATGCAGCCGTCGAAGTGCCCGGAAGCCCGTGGAAGGGAAGGTGGATCGTTCCTGCACGACCGGGTGGGAGTGCGGGCCCCCACCCTCCCCCTGACCCACCCACCCAGGAGGGGAAGCCGATCGTTTTTCCAGTTGGCGCGATCGCGATCCGGGACCGTCTCGGCAACCCAAAGCAGGATCGAACCAAGAATTTCTGCGCAGTTTCTGCAGCCGTCGAAGTGCCCAGAAGCCCGCGGAAGGGAAGGTGGATCGTTCCTGCACGACCGGGTGGGAGTGCGGGCCCCCACCCTCCCCCTGACCCACCCACCCAGGAGGGGAAGCCGATCGTTTTTCCAGTTGGCGCGATCGCGATCCGGGACCGTCTCGGCAACCCAAAGCAGGATCGAACCAAGAATTTCTGCGCAGTTTCTGCAGCCGTCGAAGTGCCCGGAAGCCCGCGGAAGGGAAGGTGGATCGTTCCTGCACGACCGGGTGGGAGTGCGGGCCCCCACCCTCCCCCTGACCCACCCACCCAGGAGGGGAAGCCGATCGTTTTTCCAGTTGGCGCGATCGCGATCCGGGACCGTCTCGGCAACCGAAAGCAGGATCGAACCAAGAATTTCTGCGCAGTTTCTGCAGCCGTCGAAGTGCCCGGAAGCCCGTGGAAGGGAAGGTGGATCGTTCCTGCACGACCGGGTGGGAGTGCGGGCCCCCACCCTCCCCCTGACCCACCCACCCAGGAGGGGAAGCCGATCGTTTTTCCAGTTGGCGCGATCGCGATCCGGGACCGTCTCGGCAACCGAAAGCAGGATCGAACCAAGAATTTCTGCGCAGTTTCTGCAGCCGTCGAAGTGCCCGGAAGCCCGCGGAAGGGAAGGTGGATCGTTCCTGCACGACCGGGTGGGAGTGCGGGCCCCCACCCTCCCCCTGACCCACCCACCCAGGAGGGGAAGCCGATCGTTTTTCCAGTTGGCGCGATCGCGATCCGGGACCGTCTCGGCAACCGAAAGCAGGACCGAACAAAGAATTTCTGCGCAGTTTCTGCAGCCGTCGAAGTGCCCGGAAGCCCGCGGAAGGGAAGGTGGATCGTTCCTGCACGACCGGGTGGGAGTGCGGGCCCCCACCCTCCCCCTGACCCACCCACTCAGGAGGGGAAGCCGATCGTTTTTCCAGTTGGCGCGATCGCGATCCGGGACCGTCTCGGCAACCCAAAGCAGGATCGAACCAAGAATTTCTGCGCAGTTTATGCAGCCGTCGAAGTGCCCGGAAGCCCGCGGAAGGGAAGGTGGATCGTTCCTGCACGACCGGGTGGGAGTGCGGGCCCCCACCCTCCCCCTGACCCACCCACCCAGGAGGGGAAGCCGATCGTTTTTCCAGTTGGCGCGATCGCGATCCGGGACCGTCTCGGCAACCCAAAGCAGGATCGAACCAAGAATTTCTGCGCAGTTTCTGCAGCCGTCGAAGTGCCCGGAAGCCCGCGGAAGGGAAGGTGGATCGTTCCTGCACGACCGGGTGGGAGTGCGGGCCCCCACCCTCCCCCTGACCCACCCACCCAGGAGGGGAAGCCGATCGTTTTTCCAGTTGGCGCGATCGCGATCCGGGACCGTCTCGGCAACCCAAAGCAGGATCGAACCAAGAATTTCTGCGCAGTTTCTGCAGCCGTCGAAGTGCCCGGAAGCCCGCGGAAGGGAAGGTGGATCGTTCCTGCACGACCGGGTGGGAGTGCGGGCCCCCACCCTCCCCCTGACCCACCCACCCAGGATGGTGGATCGTTCCTGCACGACGGGGTGGGAGTGCGGGCCCCCACCCTCCCCCTGACCCACCCACCCAGGAGGGGAAGTCGATCATTTTTCCAGTTGGCGCGATCGCGATCCGGGACCGTCTCGGCAACCGAAAGCAGGATCGAACCAAGAATTTCTGCGTAGTTTCTGCAGCCGTCGAAGTGCCCGGAAGCCCGCGGAAGGGAAGGTGGATCGTTCCTGCACGACCGGGTGGGAGTGCGGGCCCCCACCCTCCCCCTGACCCACCCACTCAGGAGGGGAAGCCGATCGTTTTTCCAGTTGGCGCGATCGCGATCCGGGACCGTCTCGGCAACCCAAAGCAGGATCGAACCAAGAATTTCTGCGCAGTGGGTGCAGCCGTCGAAGTGCCCGGAAGCCCGCGGAAGGGAAGGTGGATCGTTCCTGCACGACCGGGTGGGAGTGCGGGCCCCCACCCTCCCCCTGACCCACCCACCCAGGAGGGGAAGCCGATCGTTTTTCCAGTTGGCGCGATCGCGATCCGGGACCGTCTCGGCAACCGAAAGCAGGATCGAACCAAGAATTTCTGCGCAGTTTCTGCAGCCGTCGAAGTGCCCGGAAGCCCGCGGAAGGGAAGGTGGATCGTTCCTGCACGACCGGGTGGGAGTGCGGGCCCCCACCCTCCCCCTGACCCACCCACCCAGGAGGGGAAGCCGATCGTTTTTCCAGTTGGCGCGATCGCGATCCGGGACCGTCTCGGCAACCGAAAGCAGGATCGAACCAAGAATTTCTGCGCAGTTTCTGCAGCCGTCGAAGTGCCCGGAAGCCCGCGGAAGGGAAGGTGGATCGTTCCTGCACGACCGGGTGGGAGTGCGGGCCCCCACCCTCCCCCTGACCCACCCACCCAGTTGGCGCGATCGCGATCCGGGACCGTCTCGGCAACCCAAAGCAGGATCGAACCAAGAATTTCTGCGCAGTTTCTGCAGCCGTCGAAGTGCCCGGAAGCCCGCGGAAGGGAAGGTGGATCGTTCCTGCACGACCGGGTGGGAGTGCGGGCCCCCACCCTCCCCCTGACCCACCCACCCAGGATGGTGGATCGTTCCTGCACGACGGGGTGGGAGTGCGGGCCCCCACCCTCCCCCTGACCCACCCACCCAGGAGGGGAAGTCGATCATTTTTCCAGTTGGCGCGATCGCGATCCGGGACCGTCTCGGCAACCGAAAGCAGGATCGAACCAAGAATTTCTGCGTAGTTTCTGCAGCCGTCGAAGTGCCCGGAAGCCCGCGGAAGGGAAGGTGGATCGTTCCTGCACGACCGGGTGGGAGTGCGGGCCCCCACCCTCCCCCTGACCCACCCACTCAGGAGGGGAAGCCGATCGTTTTTCCAGTTGGCGCGATCGCGATCCGGGACCGTCTCGGCAACCCAAAGCAGGATCGAACCAAGAATTTCTGCGCAGTTTATGCAGCCGTCGAAGTGCCCGGAAGCCCGCGGAAGGGAAGGTGGATCGTTCCTGCACGACCGGGTGGGAGTGCGGGCCCCCACCCTCCCCCTGACCCACCCACCCAGGAGGGGAAGCCGATCGTTTTTCCAGTTGGCGCGATCGCGATCCGGGACCGTCTCGGCAACCCAAAGCAGGATCGAACCAAGAATTTCTGCGCAGTTTCTGCAGCCGTCGAAGTGCCCGGAAGCCCGCGGAAGGGAAGGTGGATCGTTCCTGCACGACCGGGTGGGAGTGCGGGCCCCCACCCTCCCCCTGACCCACCCACCCAGGAGGGGAAGCCGATCGTTTTTCCAGTTGGCGCGATCGCGATCCGGGACCGTCTCGGCAACCCAAAGCAGGATCGAACCAAGAATTTCTGCGCAGTTTCTGCAGCCGTCGAAGTGCCCGGAAGCCCGCGGAAGGGAAGGTGGATCGTTCCTGCACGACCGGGTGGGAGTGCGGGCCCCCACCCTCCCCCTGACCCACCCACCCAGTTGGCGCGATCGCGATCCGGGACCGTCTCGGCAACCCAAAGCAGGATCGAACCAAGAATTTCTGCGCAGTTTCTGCAGCCGTCGAAGTGCCCGGAAGCCCGCGGAAGGGAAGGTGGATCGTTCCTGCACGACCGGGTGGGAGTGCGGGCCCCCACCCTCCCCCTGACCCACCCACCCAGGATGGTGGATCGTTCCTGCACGACGGGGTGGGAGTGCGGGCCCCCACCCTCCCCCTGACCCACCCACCCAGGAGGGGAAGTCGATCATTTTTCCAGTTGGCGCGATCGCGATCCGGGACCGTCTCGGCAACCGAAAGCAGGATCGAACCAAGAATTTCTGCGTAGTTTCTGCAGCCGTCGAAGTGCCCGGAAGCCCGCGGAAGGGAAGGTGGATCGTTCCTGCACGACCGGGTGGGAGTGCGGGCCCCCACCCTCCCCCTGACCCACCCACTCAGGAGGGGAAGCCGATCGTTTTTCCAGTTGGCGCGATCGCGATCCGGGACCGTCTCGGCAACCCAAAGCAGGATCGAACCAAGAATTTCTGCGCAGTTTATGCAGCCGTCGAAGTGCCCGGAAGCCCGCGGAAGGGAAGGTGGATCGTTCCTGCACGACCGGGTGGGAGTGCGGGCCCCCACCCTCCCCCTGACCCACCCACCCAGGAGGGGAAGCCGATCGTTTTTCCAGTTGGCGCGATCGCGATCCGGGACCGTCTCGGCAACCCAAAGCAGGATCGAACCAAGAATTTCTGCGCAGTTTCTGCAGCCGTCGAAGTGCCCGGAAGCCCGCGGAAGGGAAGGTGGATCGTTCCTGCACGACCGGGTGGGAGTGCGGGCCCCCACCCTCCCCCTGACCCACCCACCCAGGAGGGGAAGTCGATCATTTTTCCAGTTGGCGCGATCGCGATCCGGGACCGTCTCGGCAACCGAAAGCAGGATCGAACCAAGAATTTCTGCGTAGTTTCTGCAGCCGTCGAAGTGCCCGGAAGCCCGCGGAAGGGAAGGTGGATCGTTCCTGCACGACCGGGTGGGAGTGCGGGCCCCCACCCTCCCCCTGACCCACCCACTCAGGAGGGGAAGCCGATCGTTTTTCCAGTTGGCGCGATCGCGATCCGGGACCGTCTCGGCAACCCAAAGCAGGATCGAACCAAGAATTTCTGCGCAGTTTATGCAGCCGTCGAAGTGCCCGGAAGCCCGCGGAAGGGAAGGTGGATCGTTCCTGCACGACCGGGTGGGAGTGCGGGCCCCCACCCTCCCCCTGACCCACCCACCCAGGAGGGGAAGCCGATCGTTTTTCCAGTTGGCGCGATCGCGATCCGGGACCGTCTCGGCAACCCAAAGCAGGATCGAACCAAGAATTTCTGCGCAGTTTCTGCAGCCGTCGAAGTGCCCGGAAGCCCGCGGAAGGGAAGGTGGATCGTTCCTGCACGACCGGGTGGGAGTGCGGGCCCCCACCCTCCCCCTGACCCACCCACCCAGGAGGGGAAGCCGATCGTTTTTCCAGTTGGCGCGATCGCGATCCGGGACCGTCTCGGCAACCCAAAGCAGGATCGAACCAAGAATTTCTGCGCAGTTTCTGCAGCCGTCGAAGTGCCCGGAAGCCCGCGGAAGGGAAGGTGGATCGTTCCTGCACGACCGGGTGGGAGTGCGGGCCCCCACCCTCCCCCTGACCCACCCACCCAGTTGGCGCGATCGCGATCCGGGACCGTCTCGGCAACCCAAAGCAGGATCGAACCAAGAATTTCTGCGCAGTTTCTGCAGCCGTCGAAGTGCCCGGAAGCCCGCGGAAGGGAAGGTGGATCGTTCCTGCACGACCGGGTGGGAGTGCGGGCCCCCACCCTCCCCCTGACCCACCCACCCAGGATGGTGGATCGTTCCTGCACGACGGGGTGGGAGTGCGGGCCCCCACCCTCCCCCTGACCCACCCACCCAGGAGGGGAAGTCGATCATTTTTCCAGTTGGCGCGATCGCGATCCGGGACCGTCTCGGCAACCGAAAGCAGGATCGAACCAAGAATTTCTGCGTAGTTTCTGCAGCCGTCGAAGTGCCCGGAAGCCCGCGGAAGGGAAGGTGGATCGTTCCTGCACGACCGGGTGGGAGTGCGGGCCCCCACCCTCCCCCTGACCCACCCACTCAGGAGGGGAAGCCGATCGTTTTTCCAGTTGGCGCGATCGCGATCCGGGACCGTCTCGGCAACCCAAAGCAGGATCGAACCAAGAATTTCTGCGCAGTTTATGCAGCCGTCGAAGTGCCCGGAAGCCCGCGGAAGGGAAGGTGGATCGTTCCTGCACGACCGGGTGGGAGTGCGGGCCCCCACCCTCCCCCTGACCCACCCACCCAGGAGGGGAAGCCGATCGTTTTTCCAGTTGGCGCGATCGCGATCCGGGACCGTCTCGGCAACCCAAAGCAGGATCGAACCAAGAATTTCTGCGCAGTTTCTGCAGCCGTCGAAGTGCCCGGAAGCCCGCGGAAGGGAAGGTGGATCGTTCCTGCACGACCGGGTGGGAGTGCGGGCCCCCACCCTCCCCCTGACCCACCCACCCAGGAGGGGAAGCCGATCGTTTTTCCAGTTGGCGCGATCGCGATCCGGGACCGTCTCGGCAACCCAAAGCAGGATCGAACCAAGAATTTCTGCGTAGTTTCTGCAGCCGTCGAAGTGCCCGGAAGCCCGCGGAAGGGAAGGTGGATCGTTCCTGCACGACCGGGTGGGAGTGCGGGCCCCCACCCTCCCCCTGACCCACCCACCCAGGAGGGGAAGCCGATCGTTTTTCCAGTTGGCGCGATCGCGATCCGGGACCGTCTCGGCAACCGAAAGCAGGATCGAACCAAGAATTTCTGCGCAGTTTCTGCAGCCGTCGAAGTGCCCGGAAGCCCGCGGAAGGGAAGGTGGATCGTTCCTGCACGACCGGGTGGGAGTGCGGGCCCCCACCCTCGCCCTGACCCACCCACTCAGGAGGGGAAGCCGATCGTTTTTCCAGTTGGCGCGATCGCGATCCGGGACCGTCTCGGCAACCGAAAGCAGGATCGAACCAAGAATTTCTGCGCAGTTTCTGCAGCCGTCGAAGTGCCCGGAAGCCCGCGGAAGGGAAGGTGGATCGTTCCTGCACGACCGGGTGGGAGTGCGGGCCCCCACCCTCCCCCTGACCCACCCACTCAGGAGGGGAAGCCGATCGTTTTTCCAGTTGGCGCGATCGCGATCCGGGACCGTCTCGGCAACCCAAAGCAGGATCGAACCAAGAATTTCTGCGCAGTTTCTGCAGCCGTCGAAGTGCCCGGAAGCCCGCGGAAGGGAAGGTGGATCGTTCCTGCACGACCGGGTGGGAGTGCGGGCCCCCACCCTCCCCCTGACCCACCCACCCAGGAGGGGAAGCCGATCGTTTTTCCAGTTGGCGCGATCGCGATCCGGGACCGTCTCGGCAACCGAAAGCAGGATCGAACCAAGAATTTCTGCGCAGTTTCTGCAGCCGTCGAAGTGCCCGGAAGCCCGCGGAAGGGAAGGTGGATCGTTCCTGCACGACCGGGTGGGAGTGCGGGCCCCCACCCTCCCCCTGACCCACCCACCCAGGAGGGGAAGCCGATCGTTTTTCCAGTTGGCGCGATCGCGATCCGGGACCGTCTCGGCAACCGAAAGCAGGATCGAACCAAGAATTTCTGCGCAGTTTCTGCAGCCGTCGAAGTGCCCGGAAGCCCGCGGAAGGGAAGGTGGATCGTTCCTGCACGACCGGGTGGGAGTGCGGGCCCCCACCCTCCCCCTGACCCACCCACCCAGGAGGGGAAGCCGATCGTTTTTCCAGTTGGCGCGATCGCGATCCGGGACCGTCTCGGCAACCGAAAGCAGGATCGAACCAAGAATTTCTGCGCAGTTTCTGCAGCCGTCGAAGTGCCCGGAAGCCCGCGGAAGGGAAGGTGGATCGTTCCTGCACGACCGGGTGGGAGTGCGGGCCCCCACCCTCCCCCTGACCCACCCACTCAGGAGGGGAAGCCGATCGTTTTTCCAGTTGGCGCGATCGCGATCCGGGACCGTCTCGGCAACCCAAAGCAGGATCGAACCAAGAATTTCTGCGCAGTTTCTGCAGCCGTCGAAGTGCCCGGAAGCCCGCGGAAGGGAAGGTGGATCGTTCCTGCACGACCGGGTGGGAGTGCGGGCCCCCACCCTCCCCCTGACCCACCCACCCAGGAGGGGAAGCCGATCGTTTTTCCAGTTGGCGCGATCGCGATCCGGGACCGTCTCGGCAACCGAAAGCAGGATCGAACCAAGAATTTCTGCGCAGTTTCTGCAGCCGTCGAAGTGCCCGGAAGCCCGCGGAAGGGAAGGTGGATCGTTCCTGCACGACCGGGTGGGAGTGCGGGCCCCCACCCTCCCCCTGACCCACCCACCCAGGAGGGGAAGCCGATCGTTTTTCCAGTTGGCGCGATCGCGATCCGGGACCGTCTCGGCAACCCAAAGCAGGATCGAACCAAGAATTTCTGCGCAGTTTCTGCAGCCGTCGAAGTGCCCGGAAGCCCGCGGAAGGGAAGGTGGATCGTTCCTGCACGACCGGGTGGGAGTGCGGGCCCCCACCCTCCCCCTGACCCACCCACCCAGGAGGGGAAGCCGATCGTTTTTCCAGTTGGCGCGATCGCGATCCGGGACCGTCTCGGCAACCCAAAGCAGGATCGAACCAAGAATTTCTGCGCAGTTTCTGCAGCCGTCGAAGTGCCCGGAAGCCCGCGGAAGGGAAGGTGGATCGTTCCTGCACGACCGGGTGGGAGTGCGGGCCCCCACCCTCCCCCTGACCCACCCACTCAGGAGGGGAAGCCGATCGTTTTTCCAGTTGGCGCGATCGCGATCCGGGACCGTCTCGGCAACCGAAAGCAGGATCGAACCAAGAATTTCTGCGCAGTTTATGCAGCCGTCGAAGTGCCCGGAAGCCCGCGGAAGGGAAGGTGGATCGTTCCTGCACGACCGGGTGGGAGTGCGGGCCCCCACCCTCCCCCTGACCCACCCACCCAGGAGGGGAAGCCGATCGTTTTTCCAGTTGGCGCGATCGCGATCCGGGACCGTCTCGGCAACCCAAAGCAGGATCGAACCAAGAATTTCTGCGCAGTTTCTGCAGCCGTCGAAGTGCCCGGAAGCCGATCGTTTTTCCAGTTGGCGCGATCCGGGACCGTCTCGGCAACCCAAAGCAGGATCGAACCAAGAATTTCTGCGCAGTTTATGCAGCCGTCGAAGTGCCCGGAATCCCGCGGAAGGGAAGGTGGATCGTTCCTGCACGACCGGGTGGGAGTGCGGGCCCCCACCCTCCCCCTGACCCACCCACCCAGGAGGGGAAGCCGATCGTTTTTCCAGTTGGCGCGATCGCGATCCGGGACCGTCTCGGCAACCCAAAGCAGGATCGAACCAAGAATTTCTGCGCAGTTTCTGCAGCCGTCGAAGTGCCCGGAAGCCCGCGGAAGGGAAGGTGGATCGTTCCTGCACGACCGGGTGGGAGTGCGGGCCCCCACCCTCCCCCTGACCCACCCACCCAGGAGGGGAAGCCGATCGTTTTTCCAGTTGGCGCGATCGCGATCCGGGACCGTCTCGGCAACCCAAAGCAGGATCGAACCAAGAATTTCTGCGCAGTTTCTGCAGCCGTCGAAGTGCCCGGAAGCCCGCGGAAGGGAAGGTGGATCGTTCCTGCACGACCGGGTGGGAGTGCGGGCCCCCACCCTCCCCCTGACCCACCCACCCAGGAGGGGAAGCCGATCGTTTTTCCAGTTGGCGCGATCGCGATCCGGGACCGTCTCGGCAACCCAAAGCAGGATCGAACCAAGAATTTCTGCGCAGTTTCTGCAGCCGTCGAAGTGCCCGGAAGCCCGCGGAAGGGAAGGTGGATCGTTCCTGCACGACCGGGTGGGAGTGCGGGCCCCCACCCTCCCCCTGACCCACCCACCCAGGAGGGGAAGCCGATCGTTTTTCCAGTTGGCGCGATCGCGATCCGGGACCGTCTCGGCAACCGAAAGCAGGATCGAACCAAGAATTTCTGCGCAGTTTCTGCAGCCGTCGAAGTGCCCGGAAGCCCGCGGAAGGGAAGGTGGATCGTTCCTGCACGACCGGGTGGGAGTGCGGGCCCCCACCCTCCCCCTGACCCACCCACCCAGGAGGGGAAGCCGATCGTTTTTCCAGTTGGCGCGATCGCGATCCGGGACCGTCTCGGCAACCCAAAGCAGGATCGAACCAAGAATTTCTGCGCAGTTTCTGCAGCCGTCGAAGTGCCCGGAAGCCGATCGTTTTTCCAGTTGGCGCGATCGCGATCCGGGACCGTCTCGGCAACCCAAAGCAGGATCGAACCAAGAATTTCTGCGCAGTTTATGCAGCCGTCGAAGTGCCCGGAATCCCGCGGAAGGGAAGGTGGATCGTTCCTGCACGACCGGGTGGGAGTGCGGGCCCCCACCCTCCCCCTGACCCACCCACCCAGGAGGGGAAGCCGATCGTTTTTCCAGTTGGCGCGATCGCGATCCGGGACCGTCTCGGCAACCCAAAGCAGGATCGAACCAAGAATTTCTGCGCAGTTTCTGCAGCCGTCGAAGTGCCCGGAAGCCCGCGGAAGGGAAGGTGGATCGTTCCTGCACGACCGGGTGGGAGTGCGGGCCCCCACCCTCCCCCTGACCCACCCACCCAGGAGAGGAAGCCGATCGTTTTTCCAGTTGGCGCGATCGCGATCCGGGACCGTCTCGGCAACCCAAAGCAGGATCGAACCAAGAATTTCTGCGCAGTTTCTGCAGCCGTCGAAGTGCCCGGAAGCCCGCGGAAGGGAAGGTGGATCGTTCCTGCACGACCGGGTGGGAGTGCGGGCCCCCACCCTCCCCCTGACCCACCCACCCAGGAGGGGAAGCCGATCGTTTTTCCAGTTGGCGCGATCGCGATCCGGGACCGTCTCGGCAACCCAAAGCAGGATCGAACCAAGAATTTCTGCGCAGTTTCTGCAGCCGTCGAAGTGCCCGGAAGCCCGCGGAAGGGAAGGTGGATCGTTCCTGCACGACCGGGTGGGAGTGCGGGCCCCCACCCTCCCCCTGACCCACCCACCCAGGAGGGGAAGCCGATCGTTTTTCCAGTTGGCGCGATCGCGATCCGGGACCGTCTCGGCAACCCAAAGCAGGATCGAACCAAGAATTTCTGCGCAGTTTCTGCAGCCGTCGAAGTGCCCGGAAGCCCGCGGAAGGGAAGGTGGATCGTTCCTGCACGACCGGGTGGGAGTGCGGGCCCCCACCCTCCCCCTGACCCACCCACCCAGGAGGGGAAGCCGATCGTTTTTCCAGTTGGCGCGATCGCGATCCGGGACCGTCTCGGCAACCCAAAGCAGGATCGAACCAAGAATTTCTGCGCAGTTTCTGCAGCCGTCGAAGTGCCCGGAAGCCCGCGGAAGGGAAGGTGGATCGTTCCTGCACGACCGGGTGGGAGTGCGGGCCCCCACCCTCCCCCTGACCCACCCACCCAGGAGGGGAAGCCGATCGTTTTTCCAGTTGGCGCGATCGCGATCCGGGACCGTCTCGGCAACCCAAAGCAGGATCGAACCAAGAATTTCTGCGCAGTTTCTGCAGCCGTCGAAGTGCCCGGAAGCCCGCGGAAGGGAAGGTGGATCGTTCCTGCACGACCGGGTGGGAGTGCGGGCCCCCACCCTCCCCCTGACCCACCCACCCAGGAGGGGAAGCCGATCGTTTTTCCAGTTGGCGCGATCGCGATCCGGGACCGTCTCGGCAACCCAAAGCAGGATCGAACCAAGAATTTCTGCGCAGTTTCTGCAGCCGTCGAAGTGCCCGGAAGCCCGCGGAAGGGAAGGTGGATCGTTCCTGCACGACCGGGTGGGAGTGCGGGCCCCCACCCTCCCCCTGACCCACCCACCCAGGATGGTGGATCGTTCCTGCACGACGGGGTGGGAGTGCGGGCCCCCACCCTCCCCCTGACCCACCCACCCAGGAGGGGAAGTCAATCATTTTTCCAGTTGGCGCGATCGCGATCCGGGACCGTCTCGGCAACCGAAAGCAGGATCGAACCAAGAATTTCTGCGTAGTTTCTGCAGCCGTCGAAGTGCCCGGAAGCCCGCGGAAGGGAAGGTGGACCGTTCCTGCACGACCGGGTGGGAGTGCGGGCCCCCACCCTCCCCCTGACCCACCCACTCAGGAGGGGAAGCCGATCGTTTTTCCAGTTGGCGCGATCGCGATCCGGGACCGTCTCGGCAACCCAAAGCAGGATCGAACCAAGAATTTCTGCGCAGTTTATGCAGCCGTCGAAGTGCCCGGAAGCCCGCGGAAGGGAAGGTGGATCGTTCCTGCACGACCGGGTGGGAGTGCGGGCCCCCACCCTCCCCCTGACCCACCCACCCAGGAGGGGAAGCCGATCGTTTTTCCAGTTGGCGCGATCGCGATCCGGGACCGTCTCGGCAACCCAAAGCAGGATCGAACCAAGAATTTCTGCGCAGTTTCTGCAGCCGTCGAAGTGCCCGGAAGCCCGCGGAAGGGAAGGTGGATCGTTCCTGCACGACCGGGTGGGAGTGCGGGCCCCCACCCTCCCCCTGACCCACCCACCCAGGAGGGGAAGCCGATCGTTTTTCCAGTTGGCGCGATCGCGATCCGGGACCGTCTCGGCAACCGAAAGCAGGATCGAACCAAGAATTTCTGCGCAGTTTCTGCAGCCGTCGAAGTGCCCGGAAGCCCGCGGAAGGGAAGGTGGATCGTTCCTGCACGACCGGGTGGGAGTGCGGGCCCCCACCCTCCCCCTGACCCAGGAGGGGAAGTCAATCATTTTTCCAGTTGGCGCGATCGCGATCCGGGACCGTCTCGGCAACCGAAAGCAGGATCGAACCAAGAATTTCTGCGTAGTTTCTGCAGCCGTCGAAGTGCCCGGAAGCCCGCGGAAGGGAAGGTGGATCGTTCCTGCACGACCGGGTGGGAGTGCGGGCCCCCACCCTCCCCCTGACCCACCCACTCAGGAGGGGAAGCCGATCGTTTTTCCAGTTGGCGCGATCGCGATCCGGGACCGTCTCGGCAACCCAAAGCAGGATCGAACCAAGAATTTCTGCGCAGTTTATGCAGCCGTCGAAGTGCCCGGAAGCCCGCGGAAGGGAAGGTGGATCGTTCCTGCACGACCGGGTGGGAGTGCGGGCCCCCACCCTCCCCCTGACCCACCCACCCAGGAGGGGAAGCCGATCGTTTTTCCAGTTGGCGCGATCGCGATCCGGGACCGTCTCGGCAACCCAAAGCAGGATCGAACCAAGAATTTCTGCGCAGTTTCTGCAGCCGTCGAAGTGCCCGGAAGCCCGCGGAAGGGAAGGTGGATCGTTCCTGCACGACCGGGTGGGAGTGCGGGCCCCCACCCTCCCCCTGACCCACCCACCCAGGAGGGGAAGCCGATCGTTTTTCCAGTTGGCGCGATCGCGATCCGGGACCGTCTCGGCAACCGAAAGCAGGATCGAACCAAGAATTTCTGCGCAGTTTCTGCAGCCGTCGAAGTGCCCGGAAGCCCGCGGAAGGGAAGGTGGATCGTTCCTGCACGACCGGGTGGGAGTGCGGGCCCCCACCCTCCCCCTGACCCACCCACCCAGGAGGGGAAGCCGATCGTTTTTCCAGTTGGCGCGATCGCGATCCGGGACCGTCTCGGCAACCGAAAGCAGGATCGAACCAAGAATTTCTGCGTAGTTTCTGCAGCCGTCGAAGTGCCCGGAAGCCCGCGGAAGGGAAGGTGGATCGTTCCTGCACGACCGGGTGGGAGTGCGGGCCCCCACCCTCCCCCTGACCCACCCACCCAGGAGGGGAAGCCGATCGTTTTTCCAGTTGGCGCGATCGCGATCCGGGACCGTCTCGGCAACCGAAAGCAGGATCGAACCAAGAATTTCTGCGTAGTTTCTGCAGCCGTCGAAGTGCCCGGAAGCCCGCGGAAGGGAAGGTGGATCGTTCCTGCACGACCGGGTGGGAGTGCGGGCCCCCACCCTCCCCCTGACCCACCCACCCAGGAGGGGAAGCCGATCGTTTTTCCAGTTGGCGCGATCGCGATCCGGGACCGTCTCGGCAACCGAAAGCAGGATCGAACCAAGAATTTCTGCGCAGTTTCTGCAGCCGTCGAAGTGCCCGGAAGCCCGCGGAAGGGAAGGTGGATCGTTCCTGCACGACCGGGTTTTGATATGCTTACATGTTTTGATATGCTTGGTAAAAAGCTTTAAGCTCATCAATCTACTCTTCTATAAGCCGTTATTTTACAAGCTTGCTTTTTTCGATCAATATCTTTGTGTCTTCTTTAATTTTAGTCATGTCATGATCGGGTTTTGTGTTTTCGTCTAGTATAATTTCAGGCTGAGCTTTTTCATCTTCTTTTTTATTGACGTTGCTTTATACTGATTTCTTTTGGTATTGCCTTTTTGTGTAGGAAGTTCATACTGGAAATTTGGATCTTTTATTTTTGTATTTTTATTTCTTTTTACACTCTTTTGATGGTGAAGGAGAAATTTTTCTTCGTTTTCTTTTCAATCTTTTCTCCACATATTCAAAATTTATTTTAGTAATATTCAGCTACTTTTTTGAATGTTTTTTTATTCTTTAGTTATTTTTTGGCTGCTTTTCTGGCTTCACTTAATGTTAGTAAATGGAAAGTTGGGTAGTCAATGCCAGGTCTTTCTTTTTTTCGATCATCTGTTATAACTTTATAATTAGTATATGTTAAATATTTAACATTAAATGATTATGTAAAAAAAATCATTTTGCTTTATAAGATGTATCTAAATTTATAATTATTTTTGTTAAATTTGGATGATTCAAATATTTGTTAAAGAGGAAAGAAATTGATTCACTCAAATCAATTAATTTGGCTGGTATATGGAAGGATATTTTGAAGGAAACTAATTAATTAGTCAACCAATTAATTAGTCAAAGAATTTGTTATATGAAGAAAGAAAAGATTGCTGATGGAGATTGATTCAAACAAGGAAAATTATGGAAACCAAGATTACCATTATCCATTTACATAGAAATAAATCATGGATATTCGAAAAGGTTTCAAACATAATCTGTAAATTAATTTTCTTAATCTCTAAGTAACTCCCTCATTAAGTCTATTTAAATGAAGGAAGTTCATCTTCATATGTGTGCAAGTGAGTGCGTGAGGCATCCACCATTATTCTTCCCTCTCTTTTGTACTCTTTTCTTTAGTGAAATAAAAGAAGTTGTTGGGTCTCCGTGGACGTAGGATATTCATATCCGATCCATGTTAAATCTTCTATGTCTCTTATTTCTACTATTATTTCTGTGAGACTGCATAATTGATTTTTTAAGTTCCATTGGTATCTAAATAGGCAATACTAGATCCTGATCAAATAATTCGCTTCCGCTCAAATTAAAACAAATTTCACTACAGTTTGGTATCAGAGCTAGTATTATTGTTCCTGTTTGGATATTAATGGCTACTTCTAGTAAGTCTGTTGGTAGATCTGGTGTCAATTATGGAGTAACACGTTTTGACGGAAAGGGAGATTTTGGTAGTTGGAAGATGAAGATGGAGGCTGTGTTAAAGAAGGAGAAGACTTATAAGATTGTTTTCGCGCCTGAGAAATTGAAAGGTATTGATGCAGCTGATTTGGAAGAGACGGAAGATGAAGCTCTCACAACAATTTAGTCGAGTCTTTCAGATGAAGTTCTTAGAGAATTCTCTCAAAAGAAGACGGTGAAGGAACTATGGGATGCATTATCAGATGCATATCAAGACAAGTCTCTCACTAATCAGATTATTCTTCAGCAACAACTCTATTTGTTCAAGATGAAGCCTGGAGCTGATCTTATGGAGCATGTAGATGCTTTGACGACTTTGATTATGAACCTGAAGGCAGCGGAAGTTAATATTACCGATGAGGCTCAAGCTGTGATCCTCTTATGTTCCTTGCCTAAGGAGTATACTGCTTTTGTTAATTCCATGATTTATGGCCGCAGTAAAATTAGCATGTCTTATGTAAAGGCTGGTCTTCATAATGAAGTATTAAGAGGTAGATTGGCGAGCACTAGCTTGGATAGTGATACCGAAGGCTTATCTGTTCAGAGAGGTAGAGGCCAAAGCAGGTCGAAGAAAGGTGGAGGACGGAATTCTTCTCGGTCCCAGTCTAGGGGGGCTAAGAATTTGACTTGTCATTATTGTAAGAAACCAGGGCACTTCATAGCATAATGTCCCAAGCTTGAAGGTAGAAGAAAAGATCCAAAGCAAGCTTCAGCTTCTACAGCAGAGAAATCAGATACAGAAAGTGACACCGATGTATTTACAGCTTCTGCCTCTTCTGGAAAGAGCAACTTATGGCTGATTGATTCTGGCGCATCCTATCATATGACACCTGATAGGAACTGCTTTTCTACTTACCGTGAAATTGATGGAGGAGAAGTTCTGATGGGTAATGATGCTTCTTGCCGTATGGTTGGTGTTGGTAGCGTGATGATTAGGATGTTTGATGGTGTTATTCGTACGATCACCAATGTTAGACATGTACCTAATTTGACGAGGAGCTTGATTTCTGTTGGGGCATTGAGTAGACTTGGCTTAAAGATTGTAGTGGAAAAATAAAAAATGAATATATCGAAGGGTTCCATGATTGTTATGAGAGGTGTGAGGGAAGGAAATCTTTATCTATTAAAGGGCACTACTGTAATTGGTGAATCAGCTTCTGTTACATCCGTTGATTCAGATTCTTCCAGGTTATGGCACTTACGGATGGGTCACATTGGTGAGCGCAGCATGGATGAGTTGAGAAAACGAGGATTGATTGATGGAGTTCATCATTCAAAACTTGGTTTTTTTGAAGAGTGTGTTCTTGGAAAGCAGACGAAGATTTCTTTTGGTATAGAAGAGCACAAAGCAAAAGCTGTCTTGGAGTATGTTCATACATATGTCCGGGGTCCCTCCCCTTGTCAGTCTTTAGGCGGAGCCAGATATTTCGTTTCATTTATAGATGATTTCTCTTGTAAAGTATGAGTATACTTTCTTCAGTCAAAGAGTGAAACGTTTGCCAGGTTTCGAAAGTGGAAATCTATGGTTGAAAAGCAGTCAGGGAAGAAATTGAAAGTTCTCCGTTCAGATAATGGCGGTGAATTTGTATCACAGGAATTCATCGATTATTATGAGTCTGAAGGCATTAAGAGGCATTACACTACACCAGGAGACCCCCAGTCTAATGGAGTTGCAGAAAGGATGAATCAGACATTATTGGAGAGAACAAGATGCCTCAGACTGACTGCTAAATTGAAGAAGGGATTTTGGGCTGAAGCTTTATCTATGGCGGCTTTCCTCATCAACCGCACACCTTCTACTGCCATAGATATGAAAATCACTGAAGAAGTATGGAAAGGAGAGCCTGTTAACTATTCATTTCTCAGAGTGTTTGGTTGCCCAGCTTATGTGCATGATAGTAAAGGGAAGCTGGAACCTAGAGCTCGCAAGTGTATCTTTCTAGGTTATAGGAGAGGAGTGAAGGGATATAGGTTGTGGTGTCCTATTAGCAAGAAGATCGTTATGAGCAGGCATGTGACTTTTGATGAGAAGGCTATGTTGAAGGTGGAGCCTTCCTCATCGGATGACAATGAGAGGACATGTGAAGAATACCAAACACAAAGCAAGTCATCTGTTGATTCTTTCCATAGACGTTCAGATGGTGTTTCCGATGACACCATGGTTGATGAGGATAATATCGATGTTGGTACAGAGAATCAAACTCAAGGTGGAGCTCATTCAGAACCTAGGTCTGTCAAACAAAGAAGAAAACCTAAGTGGCTTGATGAGTTTGCTGGATTGAGCATCGAAGATATTAACTTCGATGATATGGCAACATATGCTTTGAATGTTGTCCATGATGAGCCCTGTGATTATAGAGAAGCTATTGCATCAGTTAACAGTTCCAGTTGGTTAGTTGCTATGGAGGAGGAGATTGAATCATTGCAGAGAAATCATACTTGGGATTCGGCGCCTCTTCCCATCGACAAGAGAGCTATTGGATGCAAGTGGATCTATAGAGTGAAAGACGGTGAAAATGGTAATCTTAGATACAAGGCAAGGTTAGTCGCAAAGGGGTATGTTCAGAAGAAGGGGGTAGAGTATCATGATATCTTTGCTCCAGTGGTTAGGCATACTTCTATTCGTATTCTTTTGGCATTAGTTGCTCATTATGATATGGAATTAGAGCAACTAGATGTCAAAACTGCATTCTTGCATAGTGATATGGATGAGAAGATTTATTTAAAGCAGCCGGAAGGGTTCATTGATAGTAGCAGACCAGACTATGTTTGCAAACTCAACAAATCTCTATATGGACTGAAGCAGTCTCCTAGACTATGGTATAAGAGGTTTGATAAGTTTATGCTTTCACAGGGATACTCCAGAAGTTTCAAAGACCAGTGTGTTTATTTCAGGAGATGTGATGGTGAGATGATTTATTTGTTGTTATATGTTGATGATATGTTGATTGCATCTTGGAGTATGGTCAGAATTAAGGAGTTGAAAGCGGAGCTCAGTAGAGAGTTTGACATGAAGGATTTGGGAAAGGCACAAAGAATATTGGGTATGGAGATAAGCAGGGATAGGAAGCGGAGAGAGTTAAGGCTCACTCAAGCATAGTAAATCGAGAAGGTCCTCGCTCGATTTGGAATGGAGAAAACCAAACCGGTTGGCACTCCATTAGGCTCTCATTTTAAGTTGTCAAAAGACTTATCTCCCTCATCGGAAGAAGACAAGAGGTATATGGCTAATATACCTTATTCTAGTGTTGTTGGTAGTCTTATGTATGCGATGGTGTGCACAAGACCAGATTTGGCCCATGTAGTGGGTGTTGTGAGTCGATATATGTCTAACCCAGGCAAAGAGCATTGGCAAGCTGTGAAGTGGATTCTTAGATATCTTCGAGGCACTTCTTCGGTGGGCTTGTTATATGGTGGAGTGGATGGTGACATCTTTCTTAGAGGATACTGTGATTCTGATTATGCTGGGGATAGAGATGCTAGGAAGTCAGTGTCGGGCTATGTTATTACACTTGGCATAGGCTCGATTTCATGGAGATCAAAGCTGCAATCTATCGTAGCTTTATCGACTACCGAAGCAGAGTTGATATCGCTTGTGGAAGCAACAAAGGAAGGATTATACTTACTTCAGTTGTTGGATGATCTTTCAATGGTGCAGCGGAAAGTAGAGATATTTTCAGATAGTCAGAGTGCGATTCATCTTGTAGAGAATCAGGCTTATAGTTCACGGACGAAGCACATTGATGTTAGAGGTTTCTTTCTTATGCTTGAGGAAGAACGAAGCAAGATCAAATTGTTGAAGGTGAGTACTTTGGATAATCCTTCAGATATGATGACAAAGTCACTTCCAAAGGACAAGTTTGAGCATTGCTCAAACTTGATCAGTTTGATTCATATTACTTGAGCATCATGGGGCGCTAGACCCAACAACTTCTATGTTGATTGCTTGATGATAAGGTGATGAAGAGAGATTGTTATATTTGAATCAAGGTGGAGTGTTAAATTTGGATGATTCAAATATTTGTTAAAGAGGAAATAAATTGATTAATTAATTCACTCAAATCAATTAATTTGGCTGGTATATGGAAGGATATTTTGAAGGAAACTAATTAATTAGTCAACCAATTAATTAGTCAAAGAATTTGTTATATGAAGAAAGAAAAGATTGCTGATGGAGATTGATTCAAACAAGGAAAATTAAGGAAACTAAGATTACCATTATCAATTTACATAGAAATCAAATCATGGATGTTCGGAAAGGTTTCAAACATAATCTGTAAATTAATTTTCTTAATCTCTAAGTAACTCCTTCATTAAGTCTATTTAAATGAAGGAAGTTCATCTTCATATGTGTGCAAGTGAGTGTGTGAGGCATCCACCATTATTCTTCCCTCTCTTTTGTACTCTTTTCTTTAGTGAAATAAAAGAAGTTGTTGGGTCTCCATTGACATAGGATATTCATATCTGAACCACGTTAAATCTTCTGTGTCTCTTATTTCTGCTATTATTTCTGTAAGACTGCATAATTGATTTTTTAAGTTCCATTGGTATCTAAATAGGCAATACTAGATCCTGATCAAATAATTCGCTTCCGCTCAAATTAAAACAAATTTCACTACAATTATTTGGCGATTATTTGACATAAGGAAATATTTTTGTTGGTTACTTACCTTTTTGTTTCAAAGAGTCTTCTTCTTTCCACCCCAAAGCTTCTTGGCTTTTTTTTGACTCTGCTATTTGGTATAATAATTAATTATATTGTATATTTGTATGAATGTTTTTTGTAGAAATAATTATTTTTGAATAAAAGTTTCTTTATCAAATCTTTGGTTAGTATATCGAAAATTTGCCAAGCAAATATTTGACATAAATTTTTTATATATTTGGATATTATACCTTTTAATATGATAATGCCACTTTGTTTTTGATTTATGTCCTTCTCTTCACCACCAAAATCTACTTGGGTTATTATCAACTTTTATGATTTTTTGCCTAGTTTATCAAAAGTTTTCAACCGTTGAATATTTTATTTGCTAACATATGTCTAGCAAATATTTACTTGGTAGATATTTGCCAGACTAAATTTTTCTAAGTGATATATTTATTTTGAACATTTACATTTTTTTGTGTCCACTTTTTTTCTACAGCCGATGTTTCTTTATTTTTTGCGACCTTCTCTTGTTCTTCATTGCCTTTTGTTGTTTTTGATATGATGCTTATTTCATATTGATATTTGGGTCATAGCTATCATCTGTTTCATTCATTGTAATTGTATGTTCAATTTCATTCTCCTTTCTGGTTTTTGATTTCCACATCCTTTTCAACTTCGATGTTTTTATTTTCATCATTTTTATTCTCATCATTTTCTACTTTCTTATCGGCCTCATCTCCATCTTTATCATTGTATCATTTTCTGCTTTTTTATTTGCCTTATGACCATCTTCATCTCTACCATCATTTTCTCCATTTTTGTTAGCCTCATCTCTAGCTACATCTTCATTGCCATCTCCTTTTTTATCATCATCATCTTTATTACCTTGATTTTTTTTCTGCTCCTTTCCTCTTAATCTTTTCCATCATCTTCATCATTATCGATCACCATCATCAACTTCATCATCATCACCTTCATTGTGATCACTTTCATCATTATCACTTTCATTATTATAGTTCTCATCATCATCATTTTCTTTAGTTTCTTCTTCATTAAAATCTATTTCTTCGTTAATGTATTCGTCTTCTTTTTCAGCCACTTTCTTGTTTTCATCAAGTTATTCTTCATTACCTTTTTCTTTTTTCAGAGCTTTATTTTCCTTTTTCAAGTTCTGTATTTACAATTTTACGTCCTTCGGTTGTTTGTTGATTTTCTCAAATTTTTCATCAATAACTAAATAAATTTCTTTAGTTGATCTCTGGTTGATTTAGCTCCTTTGTCTTTCTTTTTCTACAAATTAGAAAAAATAATTACTTTTATTATAACTTAAAATTTGAATGAGAAATATTTGTCTTGCAATTATTTATGAAGCTAAATAATATCCTGTCAAATTTCTGCTTGATAAATATTTGCCTGGAAAATATTTACCGGATAAATAATTGCTAGGCTAAAATTTGACAGCCAACATCTGAAGAAATGTAGTACCCCTGTAAAAATATGTTGTCATATATTAGACAATCATCTTTTTTAGAAAATGTTGCTTGATATATTTTTGCATTTAAAATATTTAACATGTTAATATTTGCCTGACAAATATTTGCATGTAAAATATTTGAGAGGAAAATATATGATTGAAAATATTTGTCATTCATTTTTTATGATAGTATTTTCAGATATATGTATTACTGATTGTACCTTATTGGGAAGGAAGGACTTCATTTTGCTTGGAGTTATTTCTTGCAGTATCCATTTGGAAAAAATAGGATAAATTTCCATATATTTTTACTTTAGAGCTATTATTTTTGTTATGTCACAGAACCAGTATTACACACACGGATAGTAGCTTTTAGTTAATTTAAAATAGAAGCTAAAAAAGATTAAATGAGTTATTAAAGTTTACAAATAGCAGAGTTATATGGGCACATATTTTTCTTGGATTCTCATTGTTTTTTCCTGCTTGTTCCATCAGATATTATCCTATTGTTATTGGCCATGAAATAGTTTTCATTTATTTTATTCTATAAACATATGGTAGCTAAGAGTGAGCGTTCGGTTGATTCTGTTGGTTTTGAGGTAAAAAAATGTCAAACAGAATTGAAACAAAAAAACAGAACTGAACCAAAGCGAACAAAATTAATTTTGGTTAATTCGGTCGGTAACCGAACTAAAAAGGTAACTAAGAGAAATTGTCGTAGGTTATTATTCAAACAATTGACTTACTTAAAGGAAAACATGAATTTACATTTAGAGAAACTATTTTGAGAAACATGAATTTAAGGTTATTATTCAAACTATTTACGTTTAGAGCACCATTGCCCCAGTGGTTAAGTGATTCGACTTTGGTGCGAGAGGTCACAAGTTCGAAACTTGCGTAGCATGATTCGAATGTTTATTGACATGTGATATATTATCACAAGTGATTTGTTGTATATAAAGTACCATTTCAAAAAAAATTAACACTTTTTCAATAGACAAAGTTTGGTTTTATTACTAAACAAATTATTAAGAGTATTACAATGCCATGAATTGGATAATATAATAAAAGTTCGGTTAATTCGGTTAAACTGATAACCAAAATAAAATTATTTTATAAATCGAATTCAAACCGATACAATTTTGTAACCGAACCGAACCAACCGGAATGAACTGGTTTGATCGGCTAATTCAGTTCGAACCGAATATTGCTCATCCCTAATGGTAGCAGCACTAAACAAATGCAAAGTTTGCGTTGGAGAACAACTATGTTGAAAGCAAATACATTATCAGCAAGTTCCCGACATCAATTGTATTTTCTATTTTTGGCCCTTAAAATCTTCCTTTAAACTTGTTTATATTTCTTTTGTTTTAATCATCTTTAATCCACCAATTTTTTTTGTTTGAATGTCTTCATTTCAGAATTCATATTTGTTTCCTTCAAATGAGATACTATGTTGATTATGATACCTTCATTTGGGAATCCAAAAATTATTGTTGTCTCACTTTCTTTTAAAATTGTTTTCATGTACCCAAAATAAAAACAATTTTCTTCTATTAAAAAGGACACTATGATCAAATCTATAGAAGTAGATTCTTTTGATATGTCTTTGTTTGTTATATCTCCTTCTAAGAATGGATTGATAATTTTAAAGAATGGAGCTAGCTTTAATTGTGTTATGTACTTTTCCATAAGTATCTTTACTTTTATTAAATTTTCTACTAATGCAGGGAGAACCTTTAAGCTGCTTCTATAGCTTTATTTAATATCTTTTTGCAAATCTTTTTTTAGTAGGTGTTTATTTAGCGTTATTTTTCCTAAGTTGCTATTTTCTTTTCAACGATGTAAGAAGAACCCGTTCAATATTTTCTCCAGATTCTATAGATTCAGAATATTCAGATGTTGGAGGCTTGGTTTCTTAGTTTAATTCAGCTATATATTTTTCCTCAGTAGCTTATTTGCTTGCTCTTTTTCTTCAGGAGTTTGTGAGCGAACATCTTGAACTGGTGTGGCAGTCTTTTTTCGATGCCATAACCTTATAACTTCTTCGGGGTACCTATAATGTTTTAATATTGTCAATTTGGTTTCACGTATATGGATAGCAAATATTTGGTTGCAAAATATTGCTTGGCAAATACTTACCTAGTAAATATTTGACATTATTTATCTATCTGTTTTGCATGTAAATGTATACAAGAATTTTCTTCCACTATCAATCAAAGTTACCTATGGATAATATTTCACATCCTCGCTATTTACATTAAAAAAATTTATATTATATCCAACGACTATTAATAGAAATTATTTAAGGTTAATATTTGTCATCCTCACCTCATCATCTAACTGTATACTACAATTTTAACCTTTCATCAATCAAAACTATATATGAAATTTTTTTTACATCCTTGGTATTTAGAGTAAAAGTTTTCTAATATATCTAGCAACTGTTAACAGAAATTGTTTATGGAAAATATTTGTCATCCTCACTCCACCATTTAATTGTATACTACAATTTAAACCTACCATCAATCAAAAGTATGCATGATAAATATTTGACATCCTCAGCATTTACAGTAAAAGTTTTCCAATATATCTAGCAACTATTAACAGAAATTGTTTATGGCAAATATTTAATGTTACATCCAAAATTTCTAAAATGATAAGGTGTGAAACTATCGAAGGTTGATAATATGGAGCTATCGCACTTTGAAGCTATTGCACTTCGAAAGCTATTGCACATTAAGAAATGAAGGCTACCGAACATTAAGAATAAGACGTCATATATTGGGAGGTAGAGCCATCGCAAGTTGATGCTATAAGCCATCGCAAGTTGATGCTATAAGCCATCGCAAGTTGATGTTATAAGCCATCGCAAGTTGAAGCAACATGGTATCGCAAGCCGATAGCCAAAAGCTATCGTAGGTTGAAGCATTGGACTATCGCAAGTTAAAATGTTTAAGGTTATTGCAAGTTGACACTATGAAGCTATCGAAAGTTGTTATTGACAAAGTTATTTTATTATAAGAGCTATTACATGTTGAGGTCTATGTAGCCATTGCATGATTCATCGCGTGTTGAGGAATTAATAGCCATCTTATGTTGGAAATATGAATGTTATCGCAAGGAAAGGATGTAGAAGCTATCGCTAGTCAAGAATAGAGAGAAGCTGTCATAAGTGAAGATTGAAGAAGCTATCGCATGTTGAGGAATGAAGCTATCATATCCTAAAAAGTGAAGCTATCATCAATGCAGAAGAGCTATCAGAAATAAACACTATTAACCAGAAGAGGAATGTTAAATAAAAGGAGTTATGCGTGCCACAATAAGAAATATTTATTTAAGTACAATGGAGTTTCCACATCAAACAAATCAATTAAAAGGTATGTAAAAAGGAAGATATGGGTAACATTCAACACCAAAGGATCGCAATGAATCGAGTGATGAGGAAGTAAATTAACGTGAAGGAAATTATATGTAATAAAGCTTCAAGGCACTTCTATACAACCATGCCACCTTGGTTAATACCATGTCCAAGATAGCAATCTGCGAGAATTACTATAATCCCGAGAAGACATATGGCACTATTTAGACTGTCCATCTTACAAGTTACCAATTTATGTCAACCTCAATCGACCAACATGAGCAAGCTATGTCCCTCCTCAACCATTATAACTAGAGACCTACTTCCACATAAGAAGGGGCTCCTCTATTCTTTCTCTTTCTTAGCACAAATTCTTTTGTAGGACTAGACATTTCTATATTCTCTTAAGATCTTAAGAGCTCATCTAATGGCCAATGAAGAAGAAGATGACTCGGATTTTTAAACATAATGACCTTAAAAAATAAGAGATTGCATATTGACTCCTTTCTTGACTTTATGGGCCATAGCAAGGGAGATGGCTCGTATTTTTTTGCATATTGACCATTGGACAATAAAATGTGCATATTTACTTGAACGTTGAACATTTTTGGACATTTCGAACATATATTATTTTTATTATGGGCATATTCAGAATTTTATTTAATTTATTAAAATATTTTGATGTTGGATCTAAGATCGATTTAATATTTTGGTACTTTCATTGAGAGTGGAACTCATTGTTTTTTAAATGACCAAAATACTCTTAGATTTCGAAAAAAATTAATTTTTGAAAATAAATTTAAAAAATTGAGAATAATTTTGTGAGTACGATGATCAAAGAATATTTTGAATCAGTTATTTTTGGAAATGATATGGATTTGTGTTTGTTGGAAAATATTTTAATTTATAAATTATTTATTGTAGGTTAATCAACTTGTGATAGCATATCATCAGTTTCAACTAACAAAGGTACTCTCCTCCTTCCTTCTTCAACCTTCGACAACCCTCCTCAACATACGACAAGCCCCCTTCAACTTACGATATCCTCCACTAGATACAAGCATGATTTCTTAACTTGCAACAAGATCTCAGCTTTGGACAAGGTCATCAACTTACGATGAGCTCAACAAGATCATCAACCTTGACCTACGATAACATAAGCCCAACACCAACTTTCGATACCCTGCCATCAACTAATGATAACCCTAACTCCTCTAGTTTCAATTTGCTACAACCTAGAGACCTTGAGTGATTTTTTATATAAAATACAAATATTCATCTACAACCAATCTTTCGGCCATCCTAATTTCCCAAGATCCATAGCCAATTGGGTGACAAAAAATTCACTGCTAAATAGAGAAACTCCTGATGAGCTAGTTCCCCCACCTCCAATCATCTATTATGGCCTCAAACTGACATGAAAATTGAAAAATGCCTAGGGTTTTGTTTGATAAAAATGAAGATCCTCAGAGCCCAAATTCGCAATGACAACTACCTTAATCAGTTCAATGACTGCACCAGCTTGGAGCCCATCCTTCACTCTACCCCGCGGTAGTAACGTAGTGACCCAAAAGCCGTCGATGGTGCTGAAAAAATCGAAAACGATATTTATTTTTTGAATTTTTAGCCAATTTCTGGTGAACCGATGATGAATTGAGATGATTGGCCTCTATCGATTGTTTCTACTCGCCCAGATGCATGAGGCCACGTAATCAATTTGAGGAACAGAGCCGCAGATTGAAAGTTGTAAATGGATGGCTATAATTGGCCATTTCTATTTGCAAGAATTTAAGTAGAGGTAGCATTTGATGAAATTGGTATCATTGGAAATGTCTCAAAAAAATATGAGCAATGGCGAAGACCATTTGTTCATATATGTCCGTACGTGAAAAAATTTGCTAATTGAAGTTCGAATAATCAAATAACAATTGATTTCGAAATTCAAATGGTTTGAACGCTTAAAATTCAATATAATCAAACATGAATTGAAATATAAAGTAAAGTAAGGAGAACAAATGATTTGCAATAACAAATGTATTTTAAAGCTAATTTATCACTTCAAGTAGTAACATAAATGATATCATAATATAACAACTTCGATAAAATAATGAGCTTATAAAATCTACAAAATTTGTAAAATTATAAACTATTTACATTTGCCGCAAATGTACCAAGTAAGTGTTTATTATCAAATTAAAATTCTTGTCGTATTATAAGCTAAGAATATGTTTTGAAATTTCTTTAATTCAATAAACGAGGATTCAAGCTCCTTTGTAGATACACCTGTAAAGGATACCGTTGAATATGGATAGTGTCATATCTATGTTCGTATCCAAAATCATTTTCGATATCGGATATCCATATCCATGGATGCAGACAAATATTGGATATTCTTTGACCAATTCACAACCAATAAATCTAAATAAATAAATAGAAAATTTTGATTTATTACAAATCCATTTTTCTACTAATTTTTATATACATATTAAATTTTTTTACTGGATAAAATAGTAAACGATAATCATTTTATGTGCTAAAATACATTAAAAGATAACTATAATTTTGATAAAACCATATGGATTATTATCGGATACGGATATGGCTATATCCGTATCCGTAACCATTTTTTGGATATTGGATAATTTTTCATATTTCAGATATGGATATGGACGAATTATGGTTTTTTCGGGTACTTATTGAAAGCCCTATTTGCAGGTAAAGGCAAGAGTCGCCCATTATTCAAAGTCATATATCTCATCATCAAGGTTGCAAAGCTATTGAATTATAAATTTCTCTGTCAAGTGAAGATTACACTCTAGTAATAAAGCATGGAGCACATCTCCCAGATCATCAAATTAACTAAAAATCTCAAGTTTCTATTCCGAGCATGCGTTTAATTTTCTTTGTTGAATTAATTCGCTGACAAAAGTTCAAATTATATCACAACAAGGAATGACTTCTTATTTATAATAAGATACTAATTTTCTATCTTGAAGCTTGGATTCAAACTCTCTTCTATATAATGATGGGTTTCTTTATTATATAAACTTTTGATTTTCTTGTTATTATTATCTAGATGATAAAGCTCCTACTATTGAAGAATCCCCTTTTTCATCATGATTAACGGGATTTCGAGCTAAGATATTATTATGGTCTCCTACTTCATACAAATTCCTAGAAAGAAATATTCTATTTTTTAGCCTGGATTAGGGTTTTCTATTAAGCAATGGTGGATTTCTTTATTATATGGACTTTTGATTTTCTTATTCTTTAGATGATCCTACGATTGAAATTCCTAGAGAGGTGAAAGCAAGGATTATCCATTATTCATGGCTATATACCTTATCATCAAAATGGTAAATCTATGAAATTTTGGAATAACTTATAAAGCACAAATTATTGTTTAATAATACAACTTGGAATATCATTTCTTCGAGTTATTGAATCAATTAAGGTCTTAAGCTAATATTTTCGAACATAATCTCGAATTTTCTACTGAATAGTAGTGATTTCTTCATTGAACAAGTTTCTAGTCTTATTTATTATTCCTTAGGCAATAAAATTCCTATTATCAAAGTACATCCCTCCTAAACTGAAGATCGGTAGGATTTTTAAAATAAGATATTGTCGTAACCCCTATTTCTGACAAATTCTTAGAGATGTGAAAGAGCATGGATTGCTTACCATTTATAAATCTTATCGCCATATTACGAGTACACGTCTCCTATAAATGGATAATAATATTATTAGTTAAGTGTGCATCATTGGAATTATCTACAAGGTTTGCATACTTAATTAATATGCAAAAAGACTCCATGAATCCTTGAATTCCTTTATTAGAAATAAATTATTATTGAACAATGAATTTTAAAGCATTGCACCTTTAGATTATGATAGTATTCATCGAAAAAGTATTATTCCATATTCGCATATTTAGTATAATATTAAGATTTTCATTACCAAACATAGGTCCTATTCTAATAATGAAGTTGGGAAGTATCATCTTTTAGTTTAGTGAATTAGTTGTCAACAAAAAGATCTGATCAAGAGATCCAACCTTTTATTTCGAAAACAAAATTTGAGCCATATATTACATAGATTTTTGGTTATTACCTAGATGAAAAATCCGTTTTATAACAGCATGTCACTCCCAATCTATGGCTCAACAAGGTTTGTTAGAAAACGTGTTATATGGGATCTCTCCTTCGAACAAGATTCCAAAAAAAAAAGATTATGTATTATCTGGTGCCCTGGATTTCATCAATCAAAGATATAACTCTACAGAAGTTTGGATTTCTTTATCGAGTGTAGCTCTTTTTCTAAACTCCCAATCTTCAATCTTGAAACATGGATTACTGGTCTTCTTTGTAATGGACTCTTACCATGACATGATCAAGACGAAATAGAATTTCGGTCGCTTCATATACACCTTTAGGAAGTTTTGGCATAGAGATATTTCGGTAAAGGAGACTTTAAAAAGGTAAACGACAACAAAGTAATTTAAAGAGTGTTAAAAACAAGTGGTTGAAGATATTAACATATGGATTGTTGGAAAACATTGATAAAGGAAACACTGTTGTGAGATATAAATGAATCAAAGAAGTTAAAGATGTTAAGTGCCTTCTAACACTATAATCAACAAAACACTATATGAAGGGATTAGTCAATCCCATATCTAAAAAGAACAGTCCGAAAGAAGTGGACATGACTATTAATTAGGATTCAACAAATGATTTCATAGAGACTATTATAGTAATATGAAGATAACAAAGAAAGCAATGATATGAAGACATTAGTTACCCGAAGTGATTTAACTTCCGCCACTAATACTTGGCCTTTTCGACTATAATCGGTTTGATAAGAACTTTGTCTACTCCAAAATAGATGCCAGACTTGCAAATAGTGGAAAATAACTATTTTACCAAACAAGAAGAAGCCGAGACATCACCTACTGGAAAAGTCCTGAAGTTCATAAGCAACAAAAGCTATGAAAGACAATCAAGAGTACACCTAAAGAGTAAATCAGTAAGGAGATAAGTAAAGGAACAACCCCTGATTTTGTAGTCATATAAAACTCAAGCGAAAGTAGCCACTGGACATACCATTTATCATTAGCATAAGAATTTGAATCAATGTTACTAGACAAAGTAAAGGTTCCACCACATCGAAAAATCGCTTATGCTTATGATCAAACTAAGAACCGGCAAAAAAATCCTTAGGTTTAGCCAAAACCATATTGTGAGGTGCAGAATATCAATGGAGAATCTCTAGGTATCATAGTTCAGGAAACCTTACAAGGAAGATGGTTTAGTATTCAAAAAGGCAATGACGAGAATAAAAAATAAGGCAAATGACCTCCATAGTTCAAATCGAAAAGGATCTTTACTTCTAAATACCAATTTGTTTACCAAAACTAATAGAAATGCAATAACAAGGACATGAAATACCAACAATATGAGAATCAAAGAAATAAAGGATTTTGAAAGATTCATTATAACAAATAGCCTTGGACTAAGATGCGATATGTTTAACTTAGCTCCTTGCTTGATGAGGTTAGTAAGATTTGTTAAAAAGAAGCACACCTTATATCCAAAGGAGAATAATTAATCCTTTGGTTCTACCTCAAAGCCTGGCCAAAACATGCATCCAAGGGAGATGGACGAAAAGCCTTCGGTCCTACCGTAAGGCCTGGCCGAAGCACCTATCCAAAGAGTAATGGTCAATTAAGCCTTTCGTCTCACCTTAAGGCATGGCCTAAGCATCCATCCAAGGGAGATGGACGAGAATCCTTCGATCCCGTCGCAAGGTCTAGCTGAAGCACCCATCGAAAGAGTTATGGTCAATTAAGCCACCTCAAGACCTAGCCAAAGCACCTACTCAAAGGAAATGGATGAGAAGCCTTTGATCCCACTGTAAGATCTGGCCGAAGCATCCATCCAAAGAGTGATGGTCAATTCAGCCTTTGGTTCAGCCTCATAGCTTGACCGATGCACATATCCAAAGGAGATGGAAGAGAAGCCTTCGGTCCCACCATAAGGTCTGGCTGAAGCACCCATCCCAAGAGTGATAGTCAATTAAGCCTTTGGTCCTACTTCGAGGCTTGGCCAAAGCATAAATCCATAGGAGATGGACAAGAAGCCTTCGGTCCTGCCGTAAAGACTGGTTGAGGCACCTATCTAAAAAGTGATAGTCAATTAAGCCTTTAGTCCTGCCTCAAGGCTTGGCCAAAGCACCCATCCAAGGGAAATGAATGAGAGGCCTTCGATCCCACCGCAAGGCATAGCCGAAGCACCCATCAAAAGAGTGATGGTCAATTAAGCCTTTGGTCCTGCCTCAAGGCCTAGCCAATGCACCTATCCAAAGGAGATGGACGAGAAGCTTTCGGTCCCGCAATAAGGCCTGGACTAAGTAATCATCCAAAGAGTGATGGTCAATTATGCTTTTGATCCTGTCGTCAGGCTTGGCCAGCACCCATCCAAGGAAGGTGGTCAATATAAATTTTGGTGGTCAAATAAGGTCTTTGAAAGCAACCATCCAAAGAAGGATGATCAACTCAACTCCTTACTCAATGAACAACCAAACTCAGAATAGGCAAGAATAAAGAGTATTCCTTCAAGACTACGGGAATTTTCCACCTTCCGATAACGTCAATTAGTTCTGATAAAAATATTTTTAAAAGGATTTAAGAGGATTTCTCACTTTCAAAATCTATTTTTGGAAAATCACACTTTAATATATATATATATATATATGTATGTATGTATGTATGTATTTGGTTTTTGTATCGGATGATTTCTAAATAAAGTTATGAAATTCTTTCATATTTCAAAAAGTACCTTATAACAAATTTATGGGAAATCTTCACCAAAAAGAACATTTTCAATAAAACCGATCATTGCAAATGGAAATATATTCCAAAGATTGCAAAAATCTTTATGTTTCGAAAAATGTTTTCAATTAATTAGTTTTTAGGAAAATCATGGTTTTAGACCAAAAGTTATCATAAGAAGCACAAGTAATCAATGATGAGAAATATGACAACAAAAAGAACTCAAGAAGAGTTGAAGCAAAGCAAGAGCAGAAGTTTACATAATCTAAAGCATAAGAAAACTACTTATTGGCGGGCAAGTGTTATACCTAAAATTACCAAAAATAGATAAGGTGTGAATCTATCGAAGTTTGGCAGTATGGAGCTATCGCACATTGAAGCTATCGCGCTTTGAAAGCTATCGCACTTTGAAGCTATTGCACATTGAGAAATCAAGACTATTGAACATTGAGAATAATCCATCACATATTATGAGGTAGAGTTATTGCAAGTTGATGCTATAGGCTATCGCAAATTGATGTTATAAGCCATTGCAAGTTAAAGCAACAAGTTATCGCAAGCTGATAGTTATGACCCTTCAAAGGTTGAAATAATAGGCTATCGTAAGTTAATATGACTAATGTTATCGCAAGTTGACACCATGATTCTATCGGAAGTTTATATAGACAAATCTGTTGTATTATAAGGGCCATCGCATGTTGAAGTCTACGTATCCATCGCACGATGAAAATCATAGAGTCATCACATGTTGAGGAATAACAAGCCATTACATGTTGGTAATATTAATGATATTGCAAGTTAAGGATAAAGAAGCCATCACCAACTAATAAAAGGGAGAAGTTGCCGCAAGTCAAGAACGAAGAAGCTATCGCATTTTAAGGAATTGAGCTATCATTGTTAAAATGTGAAGCTATCAACAATGCACAAAAGCTATCAGAAATAAACACTATTAAATTGGAGAGTAATGTTAAATAAAAGAAGAAGTTAAGAATGCAATAATAAGGAATATTTATTGGAGTACAATGGTGTTTCCACATCAAACAAATCAATTCAAAGATATGCAAAAGGAATATATGGGCAACATTCAACATCAAAGGATCAGAATGAAACGAGTGAAGAGGAAGTGAATTAATGTGAAGGAAATTATATGTAATAAAGCTTCAAGGTACTCCTGTACAACTATGCCACCTTGTTAATACTGTGGCAAGACAACAATCCGCATGGACAACTATAATCCCAAGATTATGACATATGTCACTATCAAGACCATCCATCTTGCCAAGTCGTCAATCTACGTCAACTTCAATCGGCCAATACGGGCAAGCTATGCCCCTCCTTAACCACTATAAATAGTGACCTACTCCACATAATAAGGGGCTTCTCTCTTCTTTCTCTTTCTTAGCACGAATCATTTTTAGGACTTGACATTTCCAAGCTCTCTTAAGTGCTTTAGAGCTCCTCTAGTGGCCAACGAAGAAGAAGATAACTCAGACTTTTGAACATTAGGACCTTTATAAGCAAGAAATTGTATATTGACTCATTTCATGATTTTATGGGCCATATTAAGGGAGATGACTTATATTTTTTGCATATTGACCATTGGACAGTAGAAATTGCATATGCACTCGAACCTTGAACATTTTTGGACATTTTGACATATATTATTTTTTTATTATGGGCATACTTGGAATTTTATTTGATTTATATATTTATCAAAATAATTTGATGATGGATAAAATATAGGTTAACATTTGCTATTTTTAGTATTTCGTGTAAATATTTATTTAGTTTCTACTTATTATCAACAAATACCATGTATGGCAAATATTTGACATTATTAGTATTTATAATAAAAAATTTATAATGTTTCAAGAAATCATCTACAAAAATTACTTATGGCAAATATTTGCCAAAAAGATATTTGACATTCTTAATTCATTTTATTGTATGCTACGACTTCAATTTATCATCAACCAAAATTATGCATGTCAAATATTTGCCGCTATCAATTTTTATAGTATAATTTCACTTTTATATCAAGCATTAATTAACCAAAATCATGCGTGTCAAATATTTGTCTAATTATATGTGTAAATGGAATTTGTCTGCCAAAATTACATGTATCATATATTTGCCATTATCATTATGTACAGTAAAATTTCATTTTATATTACATTTTCTTCTTTGTTTTTGAGATTTTCTTTGTGGATTGTGTATGTTCTTCATAGTAGGAGTCGTTGGATGCCAATTTTGAACACTGAACTTCGCTTTCTACACATTTGCAAATATTTTTTATTTTTCCTAGAATTAGGTTTTTGATTGCTATTTGTTCTTCGATTGTTTCTTAGAGCACCAATTTTCTTCGAGGTCTAGGATTTCTTCAAATGGCAGGTTTTTCTTTGATGGTGAGTTGCAAGAGAATTTTAGTGTTTTTTTTAATTTAAAATCACGTAATGATAGATAGTGGATATGGAAATCTTTTGTGCAAAAGGCAAGGGTTAAGTGTTATCATGGTAATTTTTGAAAAGTGGAAATTAGGTATACATCCCTCCAGCTGCTTAATTTTCTTGCAAGCAATTAGCAGACCAATTTAAGGTAGTCTGGCCTGCATAGGCCAACCATGATGGTCTCAAACCATCCCTTCTATTCAATGAGACACCAAAATGAGGCTCGATAGCCTCGTCCCTAGACACTGTCAAAATGGCGACTAGCCTTCCTATGTCAATATACTTCCAGCACAACTCCAAGCTAGTACATTTGTCCGGTGTCACTCTAGTTGACAGCCAGCAACTCTCCAATCCCGCACGACAGTCAGCACCATAAGCAAGATAGGCCCAAGAATGGCCCAACTTCAATACAACCGACCCCGACCGGTCCCAGGCATCCCTCCCGGTCGTCTCATGACTGGCCATGCACTATCTTTCCAGCATGGTCCTTAGCAAGTTTCCTAATTTATTTGATATCATGGACAGCCAGTTGACACCGACTTAACAATATTTATCACATGAGCACTCAAGTAAACAATAAGTTCTCCACTCATCTATCCAAAGCTCTATGGTTGAGTGGCTGAAATGACGTGACTTACCATCAGCATTAAATGCAAAGTCTATGAATTATATGCGAGACCTACGCTTGGTATGTATGGGTAATGAGTATATTTTTATCCACTACACATCTTCTAGCAACTATTACAACTGTCTTCCATCTGCCCTCGCAACCAGATCAATAGTAAGGCATTTTTCCCACCAGTTCTACAACCCTATCTCCACTGTCCATCATCCACTTCAGCTACTATAAGAACCCCATGCATAACCACTTCAAAGGAGGGGTTGGTTGGTTCACACTCAATTGGTTAGAACATACAAGGATTTTGAATACAATATACAATTCAGGGCTCTTAATACCGCAAGTCCTTAAGATTACACAGCTTTATTAGTTTTAAGTGCTTCTTGCTTTTTTATTATTTCCTTGTAATTCCTTGTAGTTGTAAGTGAAATATATAATAAGAGAACTTCACAGAGGACGTAGAAAGCTTTGTTGAACCACTCTATATCTTGTGTTATTTACCTTTTATCTACATATTTAACTCCTCAAATTTTCACTTTAGTACCGGTGTTAGCAAGTAACCTTTGTGCATTAGTCTAATTCCAAGGCTGGCTAAATCTCTAGTCAACATTTTAGTGCTAGAAAGAGGGCATCCCTAAAGCTCTCACCTTTCCATACTTTTCCACTTTGCGAAGACCCGGTCTGACTTATAACTATATACAAACCCTTGACACTCGATGGTAACAACTCATACGAGCACCAAAGCAACAACAACACTCTCGCAAGTGCTGCCCAACCCAATATGGGCAATGAAGAATTATGGCGTACTGTGAAAGTGTGATGCTACAGCTGTTAAACATGGGTTAGCTAACCTACGAAGTTCATAGCTTGAGGGCATAGCTGGATGCTCAAGCCACCATAAACTTTGTTCCACCGGGTCCTTCGATGGCCGATTAGGTTGACCTGCATGCTCACAGGCCCATGCCTCCTGAATGTTTTGAACTCTTGAACACCGCCGAAGCCAAGAGAGGGTGGTACCAAAAACTCTGCTTATGGGCATTCATGTACATCCTAGAAGATGTGATGTATGCTTACTTAGTCGGATTGATATCGCCCTGGATATGGCTTCGCCTGCGAGGCCAAGTCGTCGTCATTCCCCTTCACCACAACAGCCACTAGCCCTTTGATCACCTACGAGCTTCTGCTTCATACTTTCCCAAAGGTTGTCCCTCTGTCATCGACAAGGCAAGCATGGCCCTCTCGACACATTTCAGGTCCCATAGGGGTGTGGCCAAAAACATACAGAAAGAAGAGTGGGTCATGCATACTAGATTACTCTCTGTGCATAGGGAAAGATCTTTTGTTTGTTGTAATGACCCTAATTTCAGTTAACATAATTTAGAAATTTAATTAGATAAATTTAATTAAATAATGTAGAGGGTTAAGTGGTTGATATTTGATTGTTAAACTTGAGTCGTGCCTTATGAATGAACAAAAATAAGTAATTAAAATTTGAGATAAGAAGGAAGAAAATTAGAAGGGCAAAATAGGAAGAGCCTTATTATATATCCTAAAGCCCTCTCTTTCTCCACTTCATCCATTCATTTGCATCCACAAACTAAATTAAAACCTAAGGGGTGTGGCCGACAATTAAAGAGAACGGAAACCAAAGATTAAAGATAGGAGATTGAAGATCAAAAGCTTAGGAAATCAACCTTGATCCAAATCTCAACATTCTTAATCAAACCAAGGTGAATAATTAGTTTACATCTCACTTTTGATAATAATTTCAGTTTCAGTTAGATCCGAATTATATTTGCAAATAATATGCCATGTTATGTTTGTTAAAATGGATATGTATTCTTATTGATGATTTATATGGTTTAATATAGATTTCGTTTGGATTAGAAAACCTATCAAATGATATCCAAATGAGTTGCGTATTTGATGGTCAAAAACATTATTTTACAAGTGGGTTTCAAGTTTCATAATTTTCTAAGTGATTGTGGATTTATTATGAATTTTCTATAGGAGAAAATAGTTAATTTTAGGTTTAAATTATTTAAGGCAAATAAATAATGTTTTCGGATCTTAAATTTATATATGCTAGAAAACATATTTAAAATGAATTATTGTGATTTTTGGGGATTTTTTCTAAGTTTTTTACTATGAATACTAAATTATTTAAATTAGAGGACTTAAATGTTTTATTAAGGAGAAGGGCTTATTTGCTTAAAATGTTTCAACTATTAAATGCTGAATTCGGCAGCCTTTTTTTGAAAAGAATTTTGGTAAAGAATTGGCAAATAATCATATTTTGGCAAATAATCATATTTTGGCAAATTATGCAAGTTAGGTGAAAAGAAATTACTTTAAAAACATAAAATCAGTTTTGTTTTGAATTACAACTTCGCCACTTTCATTGCTTGCTTCTGTCACCATACCCAGTAATTCTCTCACGCCCATTCGAAACCAATGCACATGGTATTAAGCAATTGGTATGTAGTGTATTGGAGAAAGGCGTAAGGAAAGGACAGTGTTGAAAGTATGCTTTCGAAAGGTTTGAAGCCACTTTTATTAGCTTTCAAATCCATTAACTTGCCTTTGTTTTCAAAAGAAGCTTTCGACAGGGCTACCACTTTTGAACACCTTCGATACCCTAGCTGTCGCATTTATAACTTTCGCATTAGTTAGAGGTCGTTTTCTTTATAACCTTAAAACAATGTATTTGAAAGGAAGGCTTTCGTCTTCTTAATATTGAAGCCGTCTTCCCAATGCTTTTGAAAGGGGTGTCTTAGCTGCTTTTACTAATAGTTTCGAAGGCAATGGTTTCAAAATGGTAGTTTTAAAGTGCTCTCTTCCCTAATTATTTTACTTGAGATCAATGCTTTCGAAAGTGTTTCTTTCGCTTTTATTTTCTTTGACCCCATAGTTATATTAAATGTTGAACCTAATGATTTCGAAAGAAATACTTTTAAAGGGTTTCGAAGCTATGTTCCCGCAAATTCTTACTTGAACCCAATGCTTTAGAAAGGCATGTTTTAAGTGTTTCGAAAGGTATGTTTTAAGTGTTTTTAAAGGAATGTTTTGAATGCTTTCGAAAGGTATGTTTAATGGTTTCGACAGAGGATGTTTAAGGTTTTAAGCGATGATTTCGAAAGGGATGCTTTCTATGATTTTGAAAGGGATTGTTTAAGGTTTTAAACAATGGTTTCGAAGGTACTATTTTGGCTTTATAGCCTAATGTTTTCCAAGTTAAAAAGGGCACTTATTTCAAAGGGATAGATAACCCTATTAATTTTAGGTTTTCATCAACATGGTTTTGTAAAGCATATATCATGGCATAAGTATTTTAAGTAAAGCAAAGAGTATGATTTTCTTGTTTTATAAAGATATGATTTCAAGGGTAAATCATTCATAAAGATGGTTTTCAAGGAAATGAAAATTGAATAGGGTAGTTAACCCTAAGTATATGACTCATATTTTGGAAGACTAGAGGGGACTAGTGTGGAGTCGTACCCTATACTTTAGCTAGTAGCCCCTAGCTAATATAAGTCTAAAATTCCAGTGTGTAGGGCTTTGTCACAGGTAAGACTAAAATGATGTTACACACAGAAAGGAATACACAGAGTAAAGGTAGGTTATTGGTGAGCCCGCAAAACCATTAGGATCAGTTGACCTTAGGAGAAGTAAGTTAAGGACAGATCATCCGGTAATGTATCTAACAGAAGTTAGAATATTTATTATGTCTGGTAGGCCCGAGTCAGCCAATGGTTAATAGTCAGCCTGATAAAACTATATTGTTCAGACAGTAGTCCATTGATTACCTAATTTATATACATATATGTTATTATTATTGTTGTTATAATCAGTTTGATTGTAGGATTTTGATTTGCAAAAGATACGATTTTATAAACGATATTAGTGAGGGGGAAACCCATTCCGTTAAGCGGCGTGGTCTCACTTAATATCAGTAATCCGAGATGTAATAGAATGATTCACACCAGGCTTGCCTGATTCGAAGTTTATGTTTTCCCTGTAAACTCTCGGGTGTTCAAAATTAAATTTGAGTAGATTGAGAGTTAAGGACTTTTCAAGTTACTATGACTTTTCAGGTTTAGTAGGTTGAATGAATAAGCTTCCGAAGACGTGCAGGAGGCAAAGCTAGCTATGTAGGAATTTTTTAGTAGTATTTCCACTGTGATGTATTTATGACTGATATGTCTATCTATCTAGTGCTCTGATCATCCAAGGGGGCATCTTCATATTTCGCTCTTGGCGTATTTTGTAATAATTATATTTGATCAAACACGAGAATCTTTTTTGGGATTATGTATTTGAATATGAAATATTGATTTGAAATGTAATCTGAAAAGTTGGTTTTGAAATCTGTGTTGATTTTATTTCATATTCATGTGCTTATGATATTATAGATACCATTAACATTACCATATTTTGTCACCGGAAGTTAATACTATAGATGATTGCAACATCTGTAGTGCTTAGCTTCGGGCCTCAAAGTAGTGAATGTTACACTCATTGTCATTGTTCTCTGTCTCATCACCGATCTCCAACCCCGCCAAAGCCTGTGCTGAGCCCTCAGCCTATGGTCGGCTAGAGCATCCCACAACAAGTAGATGCGAGCCTTAGGAAATAGATCATATCCTTCACCATCAACTCAACAGAATTCAAGCCCGTAATGCTAAGAGCGAGGTGTCCTTGTTGGAATTAGGCCAGTCGAAAGCAGGTTAATTGGGTAAATGTCAAAAAGTTCCCTATTTGGATCATATTAGGCCTATGAAGTCCAAAGGTATATTAGATCTAATCTAATTAAATTTTAAATAAAATCCTATTTTGTTTAAATTGTTAGAGTGGAGATTTAAATTTAATTTAAATTAAATATATTATAAAGAATGTATCAAATACATTAATTTATGTGAAGTATAGGTGTAGTATATAAGTAGTAGTAGTATATATATATATGTGTGTGTAAATGAAACTTGTATAAATGAATTTAGAGAAGGAAACCTTTTCTTTCTCTCTCTTAACCTATGCAATTAATTAAGGGAAGATATGGATATATATGCAGAGAGAGAAACCTTTCATTTATCTCTCTTTCTTAATTGTAATAATTGATATATTAAATGACATTTATAACTTATCAATTAAAGTTACATATGCCTTTGTTGTCCAAGTTTTGCTTAATGAAATATCCGTACATCCATAATAATTATATATGTGTGTGTGTATTGAAAACTTATTAGTTGTTTTAAGTAATTTGAAATCCAAAATTAACATCAATGAGAGCGGTTTTAGTTAAATAAATGTTTAACAACAAAAGGTTACATTATTGCATAAAATCCTCTTATAAATTTGAATGAGTTTACACATATATTTCCATATACATGATTATTACAATTTAACATTTTAGATCTAAGCAGCATATATTTGCAAAAATTGTAGCATATGATACACACACACACACATGTATACAAATAAGTTTTGATTTTAAGGTTAATAGTTTTGATTAAACTTTTAATTTATTAATGAAACTATATTCAAGGATTTAAATGATACTTTATATATAGAAAACCCCAAAGAATTAGAATTCGCGCTAAATTCCATTCATTAATCTTAAATCAAGCTTTTTTTCAAACAATGATTGAAACAATCGTATTCAAGTATCTACCATATGAAATTAAAGATTAATTTCAAAGAACATCAGATAATTTAATATATACAGTTCATTGGCATTTGTGTATGACATGTTATATAATTATATTAAAAAATTCTCGTTCAAAATTAGCTTCCAATTTCACAAATTTCCAAAACAAAATAAAAGAAATTTGGACAAAGTAGGCATATGTAAATTTGTGATAAGAACTTACAAATCTAAATAATACAGAGAATAATAACAAGTTATCAAAAGTAATATGGGATACAAAACATATCAATTTATCATGAACATATATTAAAGGGAGATGATGAATAAACATAGATCTGAACCAAAACAATAAATATGTTTTAACCAAAATAGACATAGAGGTTTACATGTGGCAAGATGAGTAATTAAAACATAAGGTGAATCATACAAAGTCTAATTATGTAACAACCCGAGGTTTTATAATTGTTGATTATCGTCAAATGACGATTTAATTTGTTTGGCAATTGTAATTAGAATTATATTCGAGTTGTAATTCGTTTATCAATTGCAAATTCTTTTAAATAATTTTATTAAAGGGTTTCGGGCTTTAAATTTTTATTTATTTTGGCCCACATCTTCAATTGTGTGTTGTTATCTAACTAAGAAAACCCGATCCCCTTGCTTCATTTCTCTCGTTCATTTCTAACCCTAAAACCAAAAGGCAAAACGTACGAAAATTGCAGCCGCGTTTTCTCGTTCGTCTCCAGAGAATTAGGGCTCGTGAAAATCAGGGGCTCCGACTTTAGTAGAGCGTTCGAGTGATGATTTTAGGTCGCTGCTCCTTCGATCATCGCGTGCTTCGCTTCGGCAAAGATTTTCGTTCATCTTCGTATCGATGAAAGGTGAGAAATTTCTCACATCTAATTCCAGCTCCAGTTCATTAGTATTCGAATTTGATGATTCTCAGTCGTATATGTTTTTCTGAGATTGATGGTTAGCTGTTCGATTTCGTTTGGATATTGATGATTTTTCCTGTTTTTGTTCGATTCGAACTCGCGATTTCGTGATTCCTTCAACTGGTTATGATTTGTCTAATGATGATTTCGTTCTGTGTCCCTTTGATTTCAGTCAAGTGTTATGGTTTTGACTTCGGTCTTGTGATATGATTATAGCCATAGTTTGTTGGTTCTGTATCTTGGTTGTCTGCATTATGACATTCTGTAGCCTGGTCTGATGCACTTTGTTGAAATTGGTTGCCTTTGACTTGTGTTCCCTGTTGCACATTCCTGGTTCATGTTGATACTGTGAAGCAAGTTGTGTAATCTTTGGTTTATAGCTTGCTTGATCATTTTATCTGCATACATCATTGTAGATTCTTTTGAGTCGTGATGTTATCTGCCTTAATCTGATACATGAATCTGGTCCTTGTTAGTATTTGGTTGTAGTCTAGTCTGGTTCGTGCCTTTGCGTTTGGTATACTTCATTTTGCCAGTCGGATTGCTCCCTGTAAATAGAGTGTGTTTGTTTCAATTGTCTGGTTGGTCGTGAGACTATAGCATGCATTGGTCATGCCATTCCTTTGGGCAGTCTCATGTGCATCGTTAACCATTTGGTACCCTTGAGTCTGCATTTAAAGGTTCTTCTGATATTATTGGTTTGAGTTGATGAGCAGTGCCATCTACTTCTGCACTGAGTTGTTTGGTCGAGTGACTGTTCCATACATGTTGCTTGGTTTCTGAGTTGTTGGTTTACATTGCAGAGATGCAGTTGGATTTGTTTTTTTATCACACTTGAGTTGAACCCGATTTCGGGGTTTGACCTTGCGATCATTGTGACTTTCACTGAGCTTTTGTGTATCTCCTGCGATAGTGGCGAGGCAGTACACGCGTGCGTGTACTGCAGCCCTATCTGATTTGACAGTTTTAAATTGATGTTTCGATTTGTTGAATTGTCTCGTTGGTGAATTTCAATGTTTTGGAGTGGTATTCTGATTGGGATTGTTGATTTATTGTTTAACACTATTTAGTGTTATATTTGCCGTTATCCAATTCTCGTATCGAGAGTTGGATATACGAGATTCCTGTGACTGTCGTCTATTTGACTATCTGATTATTATTGCTACCATGCACTATTAACTGAGTTTGAATTAGACTGACCCGTGTATTATTTTCTTTTGAATGTAATACTCGGGTCAGACCCGAGTTATTTCAGGTTGTAGATTTCCTTCATTGAGTTGCTGTTCAGGCTATGAAGACTTTTCACATCTTTTGAAGTTGTCAGTGTCATTTTGTAGTAGTCGTGTCATTGTATAGAACGATATGTATTCATGTATATTAGTCGATAATGTACTTGTATATATAACTTCTAGAGTCGACAGTTGTAGTTGTATCATATGTATCGTGTCAACTATATTGTAACTGACATCGGTTATATATATATGAGATTTTTGTTAATCTGTGTTCCGCATTTATATTATCTGTGTTATTGTTATATCTAATGTCCTAAACTATTATGAACTATCGTAGTTTGTTTTATACTGATAATTGGATATGTCGATGGGAGTAAATAAATAATAGATGAAAAATAAAAAGTATATACCACTCCTATCGAGATAACCAATATTAGTGTAAGGCCAATTACGGATGGTCGCTCCTATCCAGCCTTATTCTTCGTAATAATAGACAGTATTTCTTTTAATACTCTTTGTTATTATGAGCATAGAGGTGGGGCGTTACAGTTGGTATAAGAGCTTGGGGTTTATGGACATAATATAAAACATAACTTGGATGGAACATATGTTACAACTATTGGTCGATGTTTTATCTGTGATTTGAGTCAAAACTAAAGTTTTGAAATTTTGATGAAATTTTTAAATATCTTTATTTAAAAATAAAAGTGGAATTGTGTTTTGTTGTTTTGATGAAATTGTGTTCTGATGATTTGATTGATTTGTGTTCTATTTATCAGAGTGCGCAGCGGAAACAGTGAAACTGTCTTCGCTGAGTACAACTGATAATCTTTTTGATTTAAAAATCGAAATACGAAATTGATATGAATTTCATTTGTTGTTTACATAGCTGTGATTATTTTGTTTCTTTGAGAATTTCGAATCCGAATTGAGGATTCGAAGAAATTACAGTTATGTGATTTTTGTTGAAATTTCCGCTGACTTTCCTTTGTACTAATCATATATTGATTAGATTTTTGCTGTTTTGAATTATCTTCATTGAAGATACCTTCGAATGATTTCTTTGTTCATTCTGTAGTACGTGCAAAATTTGAATTGCACGTTATTGCATTTATTTTACGTTGAACTGATGCTTGGTTATGAAACGTATTTTGTTGCCGTTATTTTTATAACGGGATTTTACACCAATGCTATATTTTGAAGCACGGTGTTTTGTGGCATTTTGATGAATGAGAATTCACTGATATTACATTTTGATGTAGATTGTTTTGATGTGATTTTGACGTTTTAAAATTACTGTCGCTTTGGCTTCAGTAACCGTCAAATTTTAAAAGTGGATTTTCAAGCGGTTATTCCGCAATGCTGTTTTGTGACCGTTTTTACGGTATTTTGAGAAGTACGATTTCCTTACCGAAATTGTTACTTATTTGCTATTTTAATCACGTGATTGGAAAATCATTTTACAAATGAAAATTGTTTTATAAATTTTTAACGATTTGCGTTTTCAAAAGAATGAGAAAGCGACTTAAACGATTCAGCAAAATCGAGGATTATGACCCTTTTCTTTTACTGATTCGGTTAATTTCGGACTTGTACGTTTGAGAATGTAAAGTGTATTTTTACAAAATACACAATTTTGCACTTTCAAGGAAACGATGAAGAGATTTAAACGATTTAGCAAAAGTGCGGAGTATGGAACCACACTTTTACTATTTCGGTTAATTCCGGACTCGTTAATTGAAATATATGTTGTTTGATGATTTTGATGAATTTTGCACTTTCAAGGAAACGATGAAGAGAATCAAACGATTTAGTAAAACACGTGGTATGGGACATGTGCGTTTGCTATTTTGGTTAATTCCGGACTCGTTAATTGAAATATTTTGATGCTTTCGTGTGCTTTCGAGCCACTATGAGGACCTTCGGGTCATATGATGGACCTTCGGGTCAAATACCAGTACTAGACCTTCGGGTCATATGTTGGACCTTCGGGTCATATGTTGGGCGCCAAAATTATGATGACAGTACTTGGTAGGCTTCAGCCATATGAGATGCACGTGCGGCGTAGCTTAGACTCGCCATATGATGGGATCGATCCAAGCTTTTATGTTGATTTTCTAGTCTTCTTAATTGATTTCTAGATATTTGTTGTTTCTAATTATCTGCAGGTAATTAGATATCTGATGTTATGAGATTTAATTATCGTATCGGTAATTAAATATTTGTTGATATGAGTTCTGATTATCGTTTTTGATAATCGGATATTTGTTGTTTTTAATTATCGCTTGTGATAATTAGATATTTGTTGATATGAGTTCTGATTATCGTTTTTGATAATCGGATATTTGTTGTTTTTAATTATCGCTTGTGATAATTAGATATTTGTTGATATGAGTTCTGATTATCGTTTTTGATAATCGGATATCTGTTGAAATTTAATTATCGCCTTTGATAATTAAATATTTGTTGTTGATTTGAGATTTAATTATCGCTTCAAATAATTAAATATTTGTTGATTTGAGATTTAATTATCGCTTCAGATAATTAAATATTTGTTGATTTGAGATTTAATTATCGCTTCAGATAATTAAATATTTGTTGATTTTAGATTTAATTATCGTTTGAGATAATTAAATATTTGTTGATTTGAGATTTAATTATCGCTTCAGATAATTAAACATTTGTTGATTTGAGATTTAATTATCGCTTCAGATAATTAAACATTTGTTGATTTTAGATTTAATTATCGCTTCAGATAATTAAATATTTGTTGATTTGAGATTTAATTATCGCTTCAGATAATTAAATATTTGTTGATTTGAGATTTAATTATCGCTTCAGATAATTAAATATTTGTTGATTTGAGATTTAGTTATCGCTTCAGATAATTAAACATTTGTTGATTTGAGATTTAATTATCGCTTCAGATAATTAAACATTTGTTGATTTTAGATTTATTATCGCTTTTGATAATTAAATAATTGTTGATTTTAGATTTAATTATCGCTTGAGATAATTAAATATTTGTTGAATTTGAAATTTGATTATCGCTTGTGATAATCGAATATATGTTGAATTTGAAATTTGATTATCGTTTTTGATAATCGAATATTTGTTGATTTGAGAAATTTGATTATCGTTTTTGATAATCGAATATTTGTGAATTTGAAATTTGATTATCGTTTTTGATAATCGAATATTTGTTAATTTGAGAAATTTGATTATCGTTTTTGATAATTGAATAATTGTTGATTTGAAATTTTAAATTACCGGTTGTGGTAATTAGATATGTGCTGATTTGTCTTCTGATTATCGTTTGAGATAATTAGGTAATTGATGTTTGCTGATTTTATTGATATGGAATTTTCTAGTCTCCAATTGATTCTAGAATAGGTTGATTTTATTGAATTGCCATTTTCTATCTATCACTGTTGATAGTTAGTATTTGCTGATTATGAAGTTCGTGTTTTCTATTTATCCGTTAGACAACTAGATATTTGCAGTTTTGCGAATGGTGATTTGTGCTTTCTAATCATCTCTGTTGATAATTAGCTTTTGTTGTTTTTCTAATTATCGTATCGATGATTAGACATTGTTGCTTTGTGATTCTCTGAATTTTAATTATCTTGTTGATATATGAATATCGCTGATGATTGCATTTATTCAGTTTCGTTGTTTTCTGATTATCTATCTTGATAGTTAGATTTTGTTGAAAATTTGTGAATCTCTTGTATGCATTTGAAAGATTTCTTTGATATTAGGTTCTCGATCTTTATTTTTCTAACGTAACCAGTTTATGTTAGAAGAATAATAATACTTGACGACCTTAATTATGAAAATTGCGGGGACGCAATTTTTATAAGGAGGGGAGTCTTTAACAACCCGAGGTTTTATAATTGTTGATTATCGTCAAATGACGATTTAATTTGTTTGGCAATTGTAATTAGAATTATATTCGAGTTGTAATTCGTTTATCGATTGCAAATTCTTTTAACTAATTTTATTAAAGGGTTTCGGGCTTTAAATTTTTATTTATTTTGGCCCACATCTTCAATTGTGTGTTGTTATCTAACTAAGAAAACCCGATCCCCTTGCTTCATTTCTCTCGTTCATTTCTAACCCTAAAACCAAAAGGCAAAACGTACGAAAATAGCAGCCGCGTTTTCTCGTTCGTCTCCAGAGAATTAGGGCTCGTGAAAATCAGGGGCTCCGACTTTAGTAGAGCGTTCGAGTGATGATTTTAGGTCGCTGCTCCTTCGATCATCGCGTGCTTCGCTTCGGCAAAGATTTTCGTTCGTCTTCGTATCGATGAAAGGTGAGAAATTTCTCACATCTAATTCCAGCTCCAGTTCATTAGTATTCGAATTTGATGATTCCCAGTCGTATATGTTTTTCTGAGATTGATGGTTAGCTGTTCGATTTCGTTTGGATATTGATGATTTTTCCTGTTTTTGTTCGATTCGAACTCGCGATTTCGTGATTCCTTCGACTGGTTATGATTTGTCTAATGATGATTTCGTTCTGTGTCCCTTTGATTTCAGTCAAGTGTTATGGTTTTGACTTCGGTCTTGTGATATGATTATAGCCATAGTTTGCTGGTTCTGTATCTTGGTTATCTGCATTATGACATTCTGTAGCCTGGTCTGATGCACTTTGTTGAAATTGGTTGCCTCTGACTTGTGTTCCCTGTTGCACATTCCTAGTTCATGTTGATACTGTGAAGCAAGTTGTGTAATCTTTAGTTTATAGCTTTCTTGATCATTTTGTCTGCATACATCATTGTAGATTCTTTTGAGTCGTGATGTTATCTGCCTTAATCTGATACATGAATCTGGTCCTTGTTAGTATTTGGTTGTAGTCTAGTCTGGTTCGTACCTTTGCGTTTGGTATACTTCATTTTGCTAGTCGTATTGCTCCCTGTAAATAGAGTGTGTTTGTTTCAATTGTCTGGTTGGTCGTGAGACTATAGCATGCATTGGTCATGTCATTCCTTTGGGCAGTCTCATGTGCATCGTTAACCATTTGGTACCTTTGAGTCTGCATTTAAAGGTTCTTCTGATATTATTGGTTTGAGTTAATGAGCAGTGCCATCTACTTCTACACTGAGTTGTTTGGTCGAGTGACTGTTCCATACATGTTGCTTGGTTTCTGAGTTGTTGGTTTACATTGCAGAGATGCAGTTGGATTTGTTTTTTTTTATCACACTTGAGTTGAACCCGATTTCGGGGTTTGACCTTGCGATCATTGTGACTTTCACTGAGCTTTTGTGTATCTTCTACGATAGTGGCGAGGCAGTACACGCATGCGTGTACTGTAGCCCTATCTGATTTGACAGTTTTAAATTGATGTTTCGATTTGTTGAATTGTCTCGTTGGTGAATTTCAATGTTTTGGAGTGGTATTCTGATTGGGATTGTTGATTTATTGTTTAACACTATTTAGTGTTATATTTGCCGTTATCCAATTCTCGTATCGAGAGTTGGATATACGAGATTCCTGTGACTGTCGTCTATTTGACTATCTGATTATTATTGCTACCATGCACTAATAACTGAGTTTGAATTAGACTTACCCGTGTATTATTTTCTTTTGAATGTAATACTCGGGTCAGACCCGAGTTATTTCAGGTTGTAGATTTCCTTCTTTGAGTTGTTGTTCAGGCTATGAAGACTTTTCACATCTTTTGAAGTTGTCAGTGTCATTTTGTAGTAGTCGTGTCATTGTATAGAACGATATGTATTCATGTATATTAGTCGATAATGTACTTGTATATATAACTTCTAGAGTCGACAGTTGTAGTTGTATCATATGTATCGTGTCAACTATATTGTAACTGACATCGGTTATATATATATGAGATTTTTGTTAATCTGTGTTCCGCATTTATATTATCTGTGTTATTATTATATCTAATGTCCTAAACTATTATGAACTATCGTAGTTTGTTTTATACTGATAATTGGATATGTCGATGGGAGTAAATAAATAATAGATGAAAAATAAAAAGTATATACCACTCCTATCGAGATAACCAATATTAGTGTAAGGCCAATTACGGATGGTCGCTCCTATCCAGCTTTATTCTTCGTAATAATAGACAGTATTTCTTTTAATACTCTTTGTTATTATGAGCATAGAGTTGGGGCGTTACAAATTATATCAATGATATAAATATATAGATGAATTTAAATAAGGGAATAAATTTGGATGCGGCCTATAAATCATACATTGAACAATGAATCAAAGCTCCTCGTTCAGAAATCAGCCTCCATATTTTGTAAGGATCAAGAGGAATAAACCACCTTTAATTAACTAATTTGATTTGCATTTGTTGTAGGATATTTTTAGCCATGGGAGGTCTCAAAATTTCGACCATTAAAGAGGAAGGAGAGAACTAGAAGTTATGGAAAGGAATGAATTGCCAAAAGGTTATGGAAAGACAGAAATAAAGAAGGTAATCAATACCCAATTAAAGAGAGACCTTTTTTCCTTCTTTATATTATTCTTTTCCCTTTACAAATTAATTCAAAACTCATCATCTCCTCTTCATTTATGGTCGGCAAAACATGGAGGCAACATGGGCCTTAAATGATCCCAAATCCATTCAGCATTTATTCTATTCAAATCTAATTTAAACAATCTATCAACATGCACAACTCTATAGCTTTTATTTACACACTTTATTAAGTGGTAATGGTACACAAAAACTTCAAATAATATTTAATAATCAATATTTCACAAATATTAATTAATTTACAATGATTATAAATTAATTAAATCGTGTGGTTTATTCGTAGTATTCATCATTATAGTTGTGTGACTTAAAGGGGTAAATTCAGTCAACGATTAATGTTGAACAATTCGATCATTAACGTTCCAATGTCACCTTAGTTAGTGGTGTGACATATTGGCTGGATTTATTGCTTACACATCTTTTTGGTAAAATTTATTTTTTCTTATTTAAGCATTACCCAGTAGGGACAATCATTGACACCAATTCTCTTCGTTAAAACTATATCACTTTGGACTTATGGAATTTAGTAATGGTAAAAATTCCAATATCGTCTATATTCAACACTATAGTCTAAATACAAAGTCCTTGGTTCAATAATAACAATTATTATTAACCGTACTGCTCTGGACATAGACTTTGACATTGAGTTGACTTCAGCTGACTATGATACCAACCTCATATAACTAAGAAGATAAATCATATCTTGAATAGTGTTTCACTTCCAATGGTTGCACTCGACCCAACTATAGTCTTTCGATGGACGTCGTGCCACGATTTAACTATAATCGAAGTGGAGCTTCCACATCGAAGTTCAATAGTATTCTCAAGTCAAGAGAACTGTGTAATTTTATCACATCAATATTTTCTATTTGACCTTAATTTATATTAAACAACAAAAAACTATCAAGTGAGTCATTCCATAGTTAGCCAATAACTATAAGTATGTAACCCCTTAGTGCCCCTAGCAGCCATAAGTAATACACAACCCAGTATTTGGAAAGCATTACATACTCTAGTCTCAACGGATGTATTGATATCCATTCTCGAGACATCTTGACTAGGAATAATTAAAATGGTATCTTTATTTTATTATGATAAATCACTCATGGTTACAACCCATTGTAACTACTGTCATAAAACGTAGCATTTATGGATTTTCTATTAATTATACTTTTAATTAAATTAATTAATTAATATAACACATTATATTAAGTATATAATTGAAAGAAAACACCTTTTATTTTGAACAAGATTGGTTATTGAGTTAAATCTATATAACAAATTATATAATTACCCTTAGGGCATACCTCTAACTCTATCATTCTCCCACTTGCACTTAGGGCCAACTATGAAATCTCTATCCCATCCCTTTAATTAGTTTGATGAGAACTGATCGAGTTAAACCCTTCATTAGTGGAATCTAAGTTGTTTTAAATATCTATTGTGTCAATCAACTCTCTCCGATACTAATAAACTACCTTTATCATGTGGAACTGGTCGGAGTATGTTTCTCGACTTCTGGTGAGCTCTTATCATTGCATTGTTTATCATATAACAATAATGTAGTATTCTTGATATTTGGAATCACCCTTATCTCAGATATAAATTTATATATTTATATTTATACTTTGCTTTTATCATGGCACTATTCAAGGCAATGTACGTAGCCTTTTCACTAAATCAGTGACAATGTTTTGTTTGGAACATTTCCAACTTAAAGCTTCTTAATTTTTTTTCGAACACGAATTTATTATTGATATTTTATACTTAATATTAGTCATGAAGTTTGAGTTTGTACACTACTTCATAAGGAGTTCATTATTTCTATAAACAATTTACAAGTATTTCGTAAATACTCGTGAATACTCTAAACTACTATTTGGTGATCTTAGTTTGGATTTGATATTTATTCACGATCAAATACATACGAAAATTATGATATCGTAAACAAGACAACCTGTATGATAATTCCTATTGCTAAAGCATAAGGAATCCATCTTACATGTTCCTAAGTAAACATTTTAAGGTGTCTTTGCATATCATTTGGGACATTCCCAAAATCCTTTATACTTATATAAAAGATATAGTTTACAAATCCAATGTTGAGTATTAAACAACCAGATTATTACTGATTTTAACATAAGTATTTCGTTAACAATCAACAGTATGTTGTTTTCTTATAATTTTAGAAATATTTATGTACCCTTTAATGTTCTTTCTTATAGACACATGCTTCCTTTGCATATTGACTACAAGTCAAATTATTTGATATTTCTGTCAAAATACTTATTTAATTTTGATGCTTATAGAATGATACCTCCGTATCATTTCTTGAATCATATCCGAAAAACTCACGCACTCAATATCACTCCCATTAACTTCGAAACACATTGGTTGTTATGTGCAAACTACCTAGTCTAAATCATTATTAAGAATTTTCAATTTCAATATATATGTACCAAAACATAAAGTCATACCAAGCAATAATTTTATGAGTAAAATTTGAATCATCTTAAGCACATTGGCTGATGAATCTATTACGTTTATTTCAATAATTTAAAATTATGATTTTATTCTTATTAATGTTGCTTACTATATCCCAACTACATTAGTCTTTCTCTTAAAGTTACATTTAGGGTCGATGCATCATATTCCTTCGGGTATATCAAATAAAAATTTGATAATGTACTTGGAATCCTTTAGGATTTATGCATCATACCATATGATAGAGTCAATACTCTTAATGGGTTAATTGAGTGTCGAGGATTATATATTACCGACATTAATAAGAAAATTATAGTTTCTCTTCAATGTATAAGCATATTGATTAGACATTCTCTGTCTCGTCGTCGATCTCCAACTCCGCCAAGGCATGGCCTTCAGCCCATGGTCGGCCAGAACATCCTGCAACTGGTTGATGCAGGCGTTGGGAAAGAAATGCATATCCTCTACCAATAGCTCAATAGAATCCAAGGCCGCAATGTTAGGAGCGAGTCATTCTTGTTATAATCGGGCAAATCGAAAGCGGGTTAATTGGGTAAATTTCAAAAATAGAATCCGTATTTGGATCATGTTGGGCTTATGATGTTTAAAGGTATATTAGATCTAATCTAATTAAATTTTAAATAAAATCTTGTTTTGTTTATATTATTAAAGTGGATATTTAAATTTGATTTAAATTGAATGTATTGTAATTAATGTATCAAATACATTCATTTATGTGAAGTGTGAGTGTGGTATATAAGTAGTGTATATATGTGTAAATGAAACACATAAATGAATTTAGAGAAGGAAACCTTTTTTTCCTCTATTAACCTATGTAATTAATTAAGGGAAGATATGGCAATACATGAAGAAAGAGAAAACTTTTTCATTTCTCTCTCTCTTTAATTGTAATAATTGATATATTATATGACATACATAACTTATCAACTAAATTTACATAATCCTTTGTTGTCCAAGTTTTGATTAATGAAATATATGCGTACATCCATAATAATTATAGATACACACACATACATACATATATGTTAGAACCTCCTGTTTATGTTTCAATGATAACAACTATACAATCAAATATATACACACTCTTTATCAAGATTATAGGTATATGCTACAAGAAGACACCATGCTCGAAGATATTGAGACTCAAAGAGAAACGAAGATCTATCGACCATACTATAGTTAGTATGGTTATTCTACTGTAAAAGAGTCTTAGATAAAATATTGTTAAGGTCTCTTTGAGTATATATGCTTACACAATCATGACCTATTTCATATGCATTGAAACTAAGTTGAAAACTGTTTTTAATACTCACAGACATTTGAGGTAAAACCACAGACGTCTGTGACAATCCTCGGGAAATTATTTTCCTGAAGTCACAAATGTTTGAGGTTTTACCACAGACGTCTGTCGTATGAAAAACTGCAACTTTTGAAAAGATACTTCTGTTGAGACAAAAAATTACCCTTCATCGAAAGGTTGCAGTCATTAAAGTGAATAGAACTCCTCTAATAGCAACAACTATTCATCTGCATCCTTTTAAATCTATAAATACTACTTCGATTGAGATGTAGAATAAAAAAAACAAAACTTGAATTAATTGAATCTTTTCTCTCTTGATTTCTTATCACTATCTTGTGCATACATTGCTTACAATACTCTCAATCTATTATAACCAAAATATAGTTTTAGTTAGACCACTTCCTATAACTCAAAGCATTCACATTCACATACTCAAAGGAGATCATAGGAAGATTTGTATTATCAATCAAAAACCGTGTTATTTGGAACACAAGATTGTCAGAGATATACCTTTGTATTAGCCTATTCCTTTGAGCGAAGCGAGGGTCGGTTGGTTAAAGGAAACACCGAAGGGAAGTTTTAGAACTGGACGTTGGACGGGAGGTCCGAACTAGTATAAAATATCTGGTGGTGATCGTTTCTATTATTTATCTTACATTCAGTTATTATACTCTAGTTATCATAGTTAGTAATATATATATATATAAGTTGCATTATTTACAAAGATCCTATAGACTTTCAATTGGTATCAAAGCCTGGAATTCTATAGATCGTCACAACATCATGGAATAATGGTGAGAAAAAGATCCAATCAAAATACAACAAGAAAAATCCCTGTCAAAGCTACCAATGAGAACTACAAAAATGTACTTTCTGATTTACAAATTTCAGAAAGTGGTAGTAATGAATTAGTTAGTATATGCGATAAAATCTTAAAACATAATTTTCTTGTTTTAGAACAGATGATGTGATGTACTTGCATTTAGTTTTCCAAAATGTTCTTTTTATGTCATGCATTAATTGCTGCAACTTGATATGAAAAACACATGAAATTATATCTGGTCTATCTTCTGCCCTTTGACCAGGGATTGTTTTTAAGCACTCCTTAATCTCCGGCCATTTAGAGTTGCATGTAAATGTGATAAAGTAATCTGGAGAACCAGCCTATCGACAAATTGTCATTGCATCTTGGTAGTTTTGAACCATATACCTAGGTCCACCAGTGAAAGAAGAAGGCAAAACCATTCTTCTGCCAATAGACAAAGCTGATGTGTCACCCGCTGCAACTGCATCCTTCAGGCCTTTGTACACTTCAGACCTGATATTATGCTGATTATTTCTGATCCAATTCAGTCTGTCCTCCTCAATGCAATAGTACACATCAACTATTAGCTGCTGCAACAATCTCCTACCATAAAGCAAAGTATTACCATCTCCTTCTCTGTGTTGCAGTATATAGGCATAATATTCACGCATGGTTACCATCTCGTCCTTAATGATATCAGCTCGTTTGATGGAGTGATAAGGTATGTTAAGTCTGTAACCGTCCTCTACATACAGAAATAAGAGTGGATACTTCATGGCCATAAAACTGGGGTGTTTCTCATTAATTCTCTTAAGCAATCCACTTTTCTCCTCGATTATGATGTCCCTGTAACCTTCGCTTCTACTACCATTCCCTGTAACCAAAGCTGCGATCTCTGAATTTGTTGGTATATTGTACTGTCTACCATCTATATCCCTCCTTTCTAATAAACAAAGCAAAACATTGGTCAAACCACTACCCTCATACCTGTCTCTAGCCATCCAAAACACCTTAGCCAGCTCATTACACTCATTGAACATAGATATTAAATTTTTAATAATATGAGGGTTCGTAGACTGCCTAGCGGATAACCCAGGCGCGTTAACTCTGTTTGTAACCTCGTTGGCTGTATCATAAATATATAGTTGCGTAAATTTAGCTTGTCCATCGGTAGGTAGCATAAAGCCAATTTTATGATAATTCTGTCAGCTAATTCTAAATACATAAGGACCCTGACCTATGTTAACTGAATTATCAATACGCCCACCCATAAAGGGAAATGCAAACATCTTGTTATACACTCGTATGTTCTCTCTGAAATTAGAACTATCACGGCCCCCATTGTAATCAAGCAGGTTATGTAAATAGTCGGGGCATTTTTTATACTTCGGTAACTTAATTTTACCACCCTTATAGCAAATAGAAAACTTTGGATTCACAGGTCTTCTTGACTTCATGTTCCTTTCTTCATACAAAACTGTTGCATTACAACTTGAGCAAGCATAGGTAGGACCACCAAAATTCCATGGCTGCACCACATTTCCTGTTTCAATAGTTTATGAATCACTGTTCTTAAGACGTATGCATACTGTAAACCTAGTAAGATAAAACAAAGAGGTAGTCGAACCGTTGGAAGTGTGATTAATGACAAATTGAACTTTACTCCGTACACCATACGATATCTCAAGTGGATAGGAGTAAACGTAAATATTTTTAAAACACAACAGGTAAATGGGTTGTTCCAGGTTATTTTATAGTTCTTAAGAGACAGGAAGAAGAAGAGTACACCATTACCTGTGCTTATTTTTGCAAACACACTAGTGCGTGAACTCGGTGAGTCATATCATCCATTTTCCTTTCTCCCTGTTTTTGTTACAACGGAATGCATTAGTTGTAGTATGTTATTATGTGAATTAAATACAATTTCTTCACCGACAGAACCTACCATGCTGCCCACTCCGTCCTGAAGTTATCTTTGGCCTATATGACACTTCTGCACGAGACTCACTTGTATCTTCCATCGTTGTCCTCTCCTATTGTAAAACTGTAGACCTTTTTATTTTCCTCTCGTTGATTGCACCTCTTCTTTTTTCTCTAGCATTCCTAGCTACATCGGCGCTACCCATTATTTATGATTGGGAAAAAGACCTGCAATGGGTTACAACGGTCAGCTACAGAGTATCTACTGTACACAGTCAGCAGTAGTGGCAATAAATAGCAGCACCTACTGATTACAAACAAATCTGTTAGTAGTTCAGTACAAATTGTTTAATTTGTGATGGCAGTAAGTGACAGACTTCCACATGCTTATTTACATATAGACTGTATGGTCCGTCAGTCATTCATACAGTAAAAAACATGCAGTGCAGTTGACAGGCTTGTCTAGAAGAGTATGACCAACAGGACATGTAAAGCAAAAAAGATTGTTTAGTAGGAGGACTAATACTCAATAAGGACATACAAAATTATAACAGTAACTAGTTTTAAAATACTTCCAGTATAACCGACATGGTACGCCACACGAAAAACTATCTGTTTATACGGTTTGAACAGAACACTGAATTCGTATACTACTTAACTGGAAATCAGATATTAACAAAACAATATTTTCTTTCGTCTCCCCCATCAGACCCCTCTCCGCCCAACGGCTGACATGTTAGTTTTTCCAGATATCATGGATTGGCGTAAGATATACCTTGCCTACCTATATATAATAATGGTCTACCATCACCGTTTTCATTAAAATTGAAATGATATAGTTAAACAATATGCTCATAGATTGGCGTCTATTACAAAAAGAATATAATAGCAAGGATTTATCCCCATTAGCATTAAATTATATAGAAACTAAAATTGTTGAAGTACATAATTCAAGGTTGACCTCGTATAGTTAATGCATATCAAAACCAATTTGCTTGATTTTAGGTAATAAGCATTTCATATTTGCTGCTATCAAACAACCTTCACAAAAATACTACTCACCAATCCAAGTTTGTGCTTGCGAAAGTAACATGTGGGATGACTAATTGCACATCATGTAGATAGAATTGAAAGCTTTGAATCTACCATTTAATCTATTGAAGTTTCAGCTTTGAATTTACCAACCAGTAACAAAAATAGAAATAGTTGATATGGGAATCATCAGTCAAAAGGAATTTAAACTTTTAACTAATCGCATAACCTCAAAAGCTGACTGAAATCCAACGACAGTGGTATTAATATTACTTTAGTAGCCAATTTAGATGCAAAATGTGTAGGTTGAGCAGAATATAGCAAATTATATTCTAGTTTTCTATATTCATGTTCATAAATTTATTTTTCTTAAAGATGATTAGTGCCCATTTCCATGATCAAATTAGAAAACTACCATGCTTCAACCTCCAACTACAATTTACTTATCATGATTTACACCTTTTGACTCCTCTCAGTACAACTTCATCCTACAGCTAATTTTTACTTGATCCAGAAAGGAGAAACTATTTACAAACTAAGATAACAGAATTATTAGTTAACAATGGTTGAAAAAAATCTTACCTGGTCTATGCTATAACAATAACTGCTGAAGTAAAGAAAACTAAGAACAATTGTTCATATGATCAGATAACTAATCTTCACAAAGGAGAAAACAGTACAACTTAAAGTTTAGCAAAAAGAAAAAAACAGTCTTAATCTAGGCAAGTAGTGTTATTCAGTACAAAAGAGATTAATGTATGGTCGCTTATGGAATTGACAGTACACAGTCTAAAAGCTACACTTCTGTTTTATGCCTTTTTCGCCTGCTAAAACCTCTCTGTCAGGTGTACAATCATAACTAAATCATAAACCTCCCAAGTGTTCCTAGATTGGTTTGATGTCCGTTAGCATTATCGGTTGAAATTTGAAAATTTTGTCTATTCCGTAGATGGAAAAACATAACATCATTTAGCATTATTGTACAATTGGTCGAATTATTGAAAGCATAGATGAATATGTAAATCCATGTTCGTATTTTGAACAATAGATTTTACAAAAATAAAAGGTGAACATTAAACTTACTTGGAAAGTAGAAAAAACCTAACAAAGTTATTCTCCGACTATCCATAGAATATTGAGTTGGAATATGATGATAAATAAACACATAATATTAATATATAAAAAATGAGATGAAGTTAAACCGTACCGAAATCGGAGACAACAATTAGCAAGCCAGTGTTGGTAACAAAGCGAAGCGATTAGCAAGGATCCAGGTTTTTCTGTTTGCAAATGGAGAGAACTGACAGTTATTATGAAGTACTTTAATGTGCAACGTGAGACCCTTATTACAAGGTACACATCGATTCAAATTTATACAGTACGATGAGATAAGCATAACTGCTATATTGCAAAACAGTAGGTATACCTGAATGTCCTTCTGTCCAGTTACATACTGCACTTTGGATCAGGAATGTCTCTTCCACAGGCAGGCATACAGTTGTTGTTTTGAACCACCATAATAAGGAGCGGACTTGAAAACCTGTTGCTATAGAGGACTAACAATCACGGGGTATGAATAAACATAAACATAAATATAAGAATATTAACAGAAGTTGACAGACAGAAAGACGCAGTGAAATAAATTTCTGTTATGTTACAAAAAATGAAAGAGGGGAGAGAACGAAAAATCGTCAAACCGAAAATAGAGGGTAGGGGTAAACAATGAAAAACAATATGTAACATTGAGTCAGTACAGACAGGTCTCCCTAATCATACTGAACTGTATTACAACTCACCCCTTGTGTACTGCTATATAAGCTATAGGTTATGTTTGAATATTCTGTAATGTCGGTCACACACAATATTGGATTACGAACTTATGTTTACGGGCCCTCATTGTTCAGAACACCCATACATACCACCTCCCCGTGTTCTACCGAACTGTCAACTTCATATTAGGTATGCCGGCTGCTTGCTACTGACCAAAGAGGAGACAAAGGTGATGAAGGAGACGATGATGGCATTGATACTGACCAAAGAGGAGACATGTCGTATGGAGAGACATCTCCAGAAGGCACTGAACTTCTAGCCTCGCCACATTTAAAATGATTAATTATCAAGATTTCTCAGCAAACTTATAGAATAGAGCACAATGCCAGTGACTAAGGCGATTCCTCTAGTGGGTTCTTTAGATAATATTTTCGATTAGCTCGGCGACTTCGACATTCCGATTGCTGATCTCCTTAAGGAGGGCTCTCCTAGCTTCAGCTTCCCCCACGGGCATCCTTGCCAAAGAAAGCAAGACCATATCCTTATTTCCTTTTGCACACGATCCATAGAGTACTTAGAAAGACATCGACATTCCATACACTCCTAAGATCACGAACATACATTCTTTGCATTCGTTTACATTCTAATGTTCCGAACTGACACACTTCTTTCTTTTATTTTAGGTACAACGGGCAGAGATCGATCAGTAATCTCCAGTATGGTATTTCCGAAGAAAGGAAGCACCATGGATTCAGTAATCTGCCTCACTCCAGCTATCACAGGGAGCGGGAAATAGATGAGGAGAGATCTCGAAGAAAAGATAAAGAGTGAGAGGCGAAAAAGACCACCAAGCTGAGAGGGATTGAAAGAAGAGGCAGGCCAAAAAGAGACACTTATAACCATGGAAAGAGGCATAAAGGTTCAGATGATCGCCATGTTTCCTCCTCTGGCACTTCTCCACCTCGATCTCAACCACAACTTCCTCCGCCATAGCAACAAACTTCAAAACCATGCTCTATGTCTACCATCGTTCCTCTTCCTGTTCAAACCAAAGATGTTTCAGTCCATCCAACTCTTATTCCAGCCTAGCCAAGCTGCTTTCCCTGGCCACTTCTTAACTGGTGTCATGTTTGACCATGACATCAAGAATATTCCTAAGGAAGAGGTGGACTAAAAGGTTAGGTGGGTCCAAGATCTTGTCGATCAAAGGTACGAGTGGAAGAAACTTTGTTTTGCCCTCTCTAATGTCAATCGAATCAATCAAACAAACATTCAATCGTTTGAATTTGAAAAGAGAACCTATGACAGTCTCATAGAGGTATATAAGAGAGACTTGGAGAAGATGGAGAAAGAGAGAGATATGGCTTTAAAAGCGGAAGGAAAAGACAATGACTTGATGGAGGAGGTGAAGAGAGCTCATAATAAGGCCAAAATCGTGAAGAAGAATATCGTAAAAACCGCTTACAAAGACAACGCTACTCTTAAATCACAACTTGCATCCAGGACCCAGCCCTCCTAGAGGATGATAAAATTATCAAAGACCAAGTAGCAAAAATCCAGAAGCTTCGCGTTGAAAAAGAGAGGCACGAGTCTGAACTGCTCTTAGTGAAAATAGAGAGATTAGAGGCTCAAATCGATCACTCTACAGTCGTGCATGACCTGAATGAGCTAAAGGAGCAGAAGTCCAAAGAAAGGGAAGAATTGAACATCACCCTTCTGTTGTTCTCTGCCAACAGCATCCAATACAAGAACTTGAAGTAGTTGGGAAGTACATATGTCATTACCCTCTTCGATGCTTGGGAAGAGGTATTACGTCATGCAGAGGCAATCAGTGAAGGCTCACCGAAGATGAGTTGAAAGCCATGTACCTAGATGCTAAGGACATAGAAAAAATCGAAGAGGAGAGAGCTATCCTTGCTATGAAAGATGCTGTCACCAAAACTGCCGTCGAAGTTACTGCTGACCCAAGTGCATCGGGTTAGGCAGGATCATTAACTCCTAAATCCCAAGAGCTTGCAGTATATATCCCAACAATTGAGGTGGCCGGCTCCAAGGCCACCCAAGTAATTCCAAATTCCATAGCTATTACTCCTTTTGAACTGTATATCCCAGTTTCCATCTTTCAACTTATCCCGTCAGCCCGAAAAGAGGGTGAGATTGCCGCATCTCTTCCCACAAGACTCTACCCGATAAAGGTATATCCTTCGCCCCACCAATGATCGAAGTCCTCTGGTTCTCACCTAAGATTGTTGCTAACCTTTACTGCTTTGTTTCTGACATTGTAGGTCAAACTTCTCTTCCACCTCACGGAGACACCACCGTCATCAGTACCTTGAGCCCAACCAAATCCATTTCCATGGTGGAGAAGCTAAAGCTTGATATTTCCAAAGTCAAGATTAAGATCGAGCCTTGACTCGAAAAGCTTGCAGGAATTGAGGAGCTGAAACCTTCTTCCCAAATCCCTCCTATTACTATTAGGCCTTCGATGAGTAGTAGCACCAGCTTCATCATGGAGACTTCCGACCCCCTTGTTGATCGCATTGAAGATCCTGCCACCATTACAACTGAAGTCGACACCATCCCTTCTAGATGTAGCACACTAAAAGACGAAAAGGGCCAGAAGAGGCCTTACAATGGCTAGGCGGCAAGGTCGGAAAGAATAAGAAGGGTCACAAGAAATAAGCTTAGTATCTACCTACCAGTGACAACGAGATAATCACCATTTGTCTCCTTTTAGGCTGTAGTTTTTGTTTTTCCAGTTTGTCGTAAATAGGTTATGATTACGTGGGGCCGACCCCCGCGTTTCTTGTGCATAAAGTTAATATGTAATGAATGACTATTTTCCTGTTTCAGTCTCTATTCCATTTAGATTTCTGCACTTTATATACTATTCTTACCGATATACAACTGCCTGCACATACAAGATAACTACTTGTACTACAATTTTATCTATATTATACATGTTTATGTCTGTGCAGTGCTTTTACTTACTGTAACTCTATACATTTAAGTAACATTCTTGTAATTGCTTTAGTAATATTTCATTATTTAATTTTGTTTTATCATTGCCAAAATGTCTCTGTTTGGCCAAATAAACTAATATTTAACCGACTTTGTGGTTATTCATCTTTTTCCGGGGTCGAATTTCCTTTGATCAATAACTAGTTATAAATAAATCACGTTCCATGTTGTTTCCTATCTCCAGGAACAACAGTTTGGACATTCACATTCCGACGTCTTCGACTTTGCTAATAACCAAATGTGATCGGAATTATCCATTGATTTCCACCACTCAACCTTGGCCAAGCATGACCCACTAAGCCATGAATGAATCCATACCTTTTGTAATTCCATCACATACCTAGTCCAATCTCCAGGACTTGGCATTCCAGATGCTAGCATCCGGGCATCATTTCTTGTTCTGTCCTACCTTCGACCATCGGTCGAAGATTAGTAACGTGGGGGCGAATTATCCGATTCCCCCCAATCTGGTTATACTCTCGCGATTCTAATCCTGGATCAAAGGAGACCGAAGGCACATATTTCTGAGTTTTAGATTTGTGACCCACTTGTTTTGGACGTCGATTGAAAGCATTCATCGACATCCTCGCTTTTCCTCGGTCCAGCATGTCTTATTAGACTGCAAGCGCGGTCGTGAAAATCCTGGTTGTACATCAGTTCTTGTCTCTGGGAACTGGTGCTTTGGACATCTATCTTTGTGTATCCATTCTCAATCTCACCTATCTTTGGGTGCTGACCGAGAGTTTTCGTTAACCATCCCTACTTTGGCCTAGCACATCCTACCAGGACGCAAGAGTGGTCATTAAATTTTTATTCATGCACCAGCTTCTATCTCTAGAAACTGATGCTTTTTGCTACCTACCCTTGGATATTCCTTATTGACTTTGCTTATTTCTGGGCAATAGTCAATACCAGTGGGATAGGGTCAAATTATCCGACCGACCCTTATAATTTTACTCCTTTGTCCATTAACTGAACTAAAGGAGTCGGTACCTATCTCCACGTACCTGATTGCACTGCTAATTATGCAGGACAAGATTTTACTTACAAGAACATGATTCCATTGATTCAAGAAACTAATTTTTATTGATAAATGAAAAATATGGCAAGTTCGGCCTTATTACATTGCTCCCATAATCCTTGGGTGGATTATTTATAAAAAATAATCTAAGTAAAAATAAGTAAAATAGTGTCGTAGAAGGTCGCTGTTCCATGCCTATGGAATAGGGATTCCATCAATAGTTAAGCTTCTGTTCGATCACATAAGTACCTTGCCAGTTTGGACCAAGTGCCCACATATTCGTGAGAACTTGTTTCAAAACGGGGTCCCTCACCTCGAATGTAATGCCCCACCTTTATACCTATATTACCTAAGAATATTACAAGTAATTTTATCGAGTAACATAGAGAATAAGGCTGGTTAGGAGCGACCATCTGTAAAATTGCTTTGGGTGAGTTTTAAATACATCGAATAATGTGACTACAATTTTCTTTTCTTTTCTTACAAGTGGTGATTCAATATATCTAATCCAGGCGCAAGACGGTAATACAATGGTTTAATCTAATTCAAAACAATACATAACATAATATACAATACTGAATCGAACGTCGCAACAGAAATAATATACATCAATACCTTCTCAAAAGTATGAGTTTACAAAAGGAAATATTATACTCACATTAATATACATATACATAAATAAACACTGAGAGATCTCAATATACATGACTATAAAAGTCTACCACATATACAAACATAGATCAAGCATATAAGCTAGACTCAAATGGTACATCGAAAATGTAAACAACATCAAAATAGATTTCTTAAGCTGGATCATATCCATGGTCACAAAGTCCCTATACACGCCAGGTCTTGGTCTGACCCGAGCATCAAAATAATACCCGGGTTAGACTATCTCTAATTATCACAAAAGTTGAGATACTAATAATAATAAACTTGCATAAATGTCAAGGATAAATACCCATAAATTATACTTCACCTACCAGATAATACTTCATTTAATGATTCCCGGTTTATAGTTAAGTTTCATGCTCATTTACAACATTCATCAAAGTCAAAGCAACCACTACAATAAGAGCATAGATAATTGCATCCATATATGCAAGCAATAGTTATGCACTTTACAGGTCAATTCAAGAGATATGCGCTTCGCGCACCAACACAAAAGATTGCACTTCGTAATTTACATCTCGTTTGATAATGAGTAATCACAAGATGGGCCTGGAAAACCATTAATCCGCCTAAACGGATCGCCCAAGAACGAGTCTGAAAACTCGTTAAATAAGTGCTATCCACTTTTGATTAGTAATTATAAGATTGTCGACTAATGTTCCACAACCACCTGACGACGCTCGAATATTTACTAAGAGCTAGTAAATTCCACTCGTGCAAATAAATGTTCATTCGAACATGTCCTAGAATTAACCGGTGAAATAAACACAAGCGTTTCATACTACTTGTTTTACTAGACAGTTTAATTCAATTCCTTGTCCAAGTGAGATTGTGAATTTGTATAATAAAATAGTTTTGTAAAGAAATTTATTAGTAATATTAATTTAAAAAGGTCTAATATGTATATACTAAAAACACGATTTAATTCTAAACTATACTTATAAAACTTGCTTCGAAATTGCTTTATAATTAAAGCTATACACATATAAAGTTCCAAATCTACTTCCACTTAAAACATATGTACATATAACTTTGTAAATTGATGCAATGAAATAGTGTATTAGGCAAAGCAACATAGAACCTTCTCTCTATTGAAACAAGAGTATCCAAGTGAGGATTTAAACATCTGTAAATGGTCAAGTAAATTATTACCAAACAAGCCTTAAAACATGCAAGTACATCAACCAAACATCAAAGCAAGGCAACAAGCAATCAAGGAAATAATGGGACGAATAAATAGTTGAACGAGACAATCGGGAAGCAAAAGAACACAACCTGGTGCTCTTCCCAGGTCGTGACCGGTGCACTGGTCACGTATGACCTATCCACTAGTTGCACTGCCTAGGTTGCGCCCCAGGCAGTGTTCGTCGCTTCCCAGTGGTCCATCGATGGTGACTTTCAAGCTATAATTAGTTTTGACTTCAAGGATATTGATTTTAATGCCATGCAAACACATATTCAACTACAATTTGATGATTCAAGTAATCATATGATAAGGGTTTTTAGCAAACAGAAAATAGGGTTTCATACGATAATAGATAGAACATAAAATTGAGATCAATCCAACAACAACTCATCCAAACAACAAATTCAGTAACTTGAAATCAAAATAGAGAAAGTTGTGAGTGATTAACTCACATTTCTTCTTTAATTAGCTTGCTACAATACATTCATATCAACCTTGCACTTAGATTTCAATAAACCCTAACAATTGTATCAAAAGAAAAGAAGAACACAAGTATTACAACCTATAAAAATTGAAATTGATTGAACTAGAGGATAGATAAGAGTTCACTTAACATACCTTGATTTTATTTAAATTTCTGGAACTTTATTTGGATTTTAAAACTTGATTTTTGCTTTCAATAGAAAGGAGAAGGCAACCCTAGTTTTATTTTCTTTCTTTAGTTGTGAACATATAGGATTTTTAAAAGTGAGAAGAATGAGAACGGTGCTTCTCTTATTTGTTTAGAAATGGGTATGGGTTTAGTTTAAGCCCATTTAAAAAAATACAACTCTATATTTTATTAAAATGAGCATTAACTTCCAATGCTGATTTATCAAATTATAATTAATTTCTCAACACTTACCAAAGCCCACATATCCAAATTCATAGATTATTCATAATACTTTATTTCACAAAATTTTAAGATCTAAAATTATAAAACAATCATTCCCCGTTAATAATAAAATCCTTTAAAAATATTTATTTACAAAATGATCACTTAATAACACAATTTTTATAATATAATGAAAATATTTACTAAAAATATATAATCTCTATATTCTCTTCAAAATAGATTTATATATTCAAAGAATACCAAACTCAAACCAAATAATATTCTTATCTCAACTCTAATTTCAATTATCTTCAAGTAAAACAATTAATATTCTAATTTCTTCAACTTTAATACTTAAGAAACCCAAATTCATATTTAAATTACAATTCAAATATTTATTTAAGCAACACTAAAAAAATCACGGTTGTTACATCGAAGGTACGATTCTGAACCTTGGAGTTGAAATGCCATGCTACTCTTTTCTAGTGAACAGCTACCCTTAATTCTGATTCCTATCTCTTCTCATCAACCAAAATGAGGGACTCAAGCAAGAGTTCCTCATTTACCTTTAGATCGTAACACCTTTTATGATGAGAATGGACTTCGAATTCTATCAGGATCATGGCCTCTAATCCATAGGCCAAAGCGAATGGCGCATGTCCAATCGTGGACTAGTGAGTCATCCTATAAGCCCACAATGCCCGTGGAAGCTCATTGACCTAGTTTCCCTTGGCTTTTGTTAACCATTTCTTCAAGGTAGACTTGACGATTTTATTCACTGCCTCCATTATCTGTTAACCTATGGGTGTGCCACTATTGAAAAGCTTTTCTCAATCTTGTATCGGTTGTATAAATCCTTGAGCTTCGTACATTTGAACTGGGTTTCATTATCCGCTAAAATCTTCTGAGGTACTCCAAACCTACTGATGATGTTTTTCATCACAAAGTTGATCACCTTTTTTGTTGTGATTATGATAATGGTTCTACTTCGGCCCACTCTGTGAAGTAATCCACTGCAACTATAATGCACTTAGCTCATCCTTTTACCATCGGTAGCACACCGATTATATCAATTCCCCAAACCGCAAATGGCCACGTGCTAATCATTTTAGTAAGCTCTATTGATAGTCTCGGAACCATTGCAAATCTCTAGCAATGGTCGCATCGTTTGGTGTAATCAGCTACTTCTCGATTTATCATTGTCTAGAAATATCCATAGTAAAGTGCCTTTTTCGCTAACATTTCCCCCCTGTTGTAATCACCACGGCCACCCTTATGGATTTCCATAATGATTTTCCTAGCCTCATCCTTGGTTACACACCTAAGAAAGGGGATAGAGAACCTCTCCTATAAAGCACTTCTTCTTATATCATGTACCGTGATGCTTTCCGAAGGAGTTTCTTCCGTTTATTCCTTTCTCTAGGGAGAATTCCCTTGATAAATAACCCTTGATTGGATTCATCCGTGACTCCTTTTCCTTTTCGATCTCCAAAATCTAATCGACATCCATTTGGTCGATACTTGGAGTCGATAATACCTCCATTGGAACCAATTCCAATAGTCGCGCATCTCCGAAACTAGCTAACTTGGCCAATGAGTCGGCCTTCACATTCTCCTCTCTGGGAATATGCATAATTAAATAGTGTTCTATATCATCCAACAGTTCCAATGCCTTTGTCAGGTAAGGAGCGAGTCTTCCACCCTTATCCTAAAACTCCTTCTTCAGTTGGCAAAACACTAAGTAGGAATCAATGAATATATGCAGTGTCTGTATCCCCGGTTTCTTTGTTATCCTGAGCCCCACTATCAATGCCTCATACTCAACCTTGTTGTTAGTTGTAGGAAATTCCAGTTTTAATGCACAACAAGCCGATCATCCTTCCGCAGTCATAAGCACCACTCCTGCCCTAAACTACGTTCATTTGAAGCTCCATCCGCAAACAGTTTCCAATGAGAAAGTGTGACCAAATTGTCTTCTTCTTCACTATCACTTGTGGTAAACTCTATGATGAAGTCCACCAATATCTGTCCATTTATCGCCCTCCTTGAATGATAAGTTAGAAATACCAACAAAAAAAAAAGTTCAGATAGAAATTGAAGTTATACAACTACAAAATGAAAACAACATATAAAAATTGTAATGGTACAACTAAGAAGTGAAAACAACACATAAGACTCGAAATGACTATTAATTTTAGGACGATGAACTATTATGTGAAGTTGTTTCCAATCTTGAATCAGACTAGAGATTTGGTGGTTTTTGGGTATGGTTTAGCGTTCTTTTATTATTTGGAAAACAACACATATGTATATTAAATACAAAAACATTAAATCAAACTAAGATTAAAATGATACAACTATTAAATGAAAACAATGTATAACAATTGAAAAGATACAACTACGAATTGAAAATAATTAATGCATATCTCAAAATGGTAGAACTAAGAAGTATAATCAAAACTCGTGAATGATGCCACTTGTTGTAGAATGAAATGGTTTTAACGATCCCTATTCAAATCCCTTGTTCCATGTATTCGTTAAAAAGATATTTTTTTTCGATCAAAGAACTTCGAAACTCATTGACTAGTTGTGGATTGTTTTTAACTTGAACTCTATAATCACTTCTTTATGAATGTGTTGTGAATTATAATACAAAAATACATTGTATGGCTAAGTCCTTAACATAACGATATTTTGTTGGATTGCAAATAATATGAAATCAACCTAGCAAGATACCAAAAGCACATTCAAAATTTTTTTCCTTTCGTTTTCATTGATATTTGTGAGATCTGTAAACTTTAGAGTAAGCGGATTTTTAGGTTTTTGAACAAGTATACTCCATTTCAAATATATACCAGATGTAAGGTAGTTATCCTTGTCGTGTTCATGTCCATCAATATCGTATTTACATGGTGTTGCAATCTTGTTTGCTTCTTATATCAAATACAATTTCTCCCGTATATTAGTTTCACTCAAGGTTCAAGTCTTGGTTTCGGTCTCGATTTTGATGTTTTGCAATTTTACGAATTTTGATCCAATTCGTACGGTTGCAGCTTCGATTTTGGAATATTACACATATTTGTTTAATTTATTAAAACAAAATGTATAATTTATCTTTAATTGAATATTAAGGTAATTTAAACAAAGAATAACGATTCATCTTGAATCTTTATAACATAAATAATGTTTATTAATTATTCGTTGCTATATTTTTAACCTTTTTATGTTATACCATTTATAATTTTTGTGATTTTATATATTTCATAAGTTAAAATTTCAAATTTTGAGTATTCATATATTTGAAACTCAAATGAATTCTTTTTTTAGTTTCTTTTGTAAAATTTGAAGTTCAATGGTATTTTTATTCAATCGGAATTTCAGTTTGGTTTGGTTTCGGCCTCTGCTGAAACCGAAATGGAACGGGCGATTCTTGGTGTTTTGGTCGAAACCTCAAACCTTGGTTTCACTTGAATCGTCATCAAGGTTGTCAAACAATTCAAGAAATTTTGTTTGCTTTTCCAAAGCTAGTAATATCTCAAGATCTCTTTTATGTGTCCATTTGTGATACTCTTCAATGAAAATATTATTTAAAAGTTTGAATTGAAGTACCTCATTAATTCGAATGTGCATGTTTTTTTTTGCATCTTCTGCGGTTTTGTAGTATAACAGTTGGAAGGTCACTTGTTATCTTTTGATGACTTGAAATTCCTAGTGCTCTAGTCAATGTGATGTTCGAAGTTATGATTTTATCACTGGAGTTTCAAGCATTAAACCATAATAAGTCAAAATGAGTTTAAACATTGTTTTGCCATTGGTAAGAAATATCATTTAGGATAAATTAGTGGGAAGTTTTATGGAATGCGATGAGAGTCTCATACGTCATTAGGACTGATATCATTTGGAATATTGGAAGGAAGGTCTAAACCAAGTTCTAGCCCCCAATGAATTGCTATATTGATTGACATACAGATACAATTGAGATGTTTATATTATTATTTCTTGGCGGTGACATAAATCATCAAAAATTAGTTGGGCGCATCTTTGGTAGTTTAACTTTTGCTTGGTCATCATTCACTGGAGTTTGTAGAAACCTTATATATAGATGTTATTACCGACAATAATAGCTTTGGACGTTGGAATCATCACCTTGACACCGTGTGTCAATCTGTGTACTGTATACTTGGAACACTTTTTCAACGTTAACGTACTGCAGGGAAGTGGAAGATTTTGCAAGGCGATTAAATTCTGATTGGCCTGAAAGAATGCAGGAAATACTATCACTAAGTCAAGAGAGAAGAATTGTTCCTAACTTAATAAATGGAAACTGTTCCGTTAAAAGATATACAGGTATGTTTGCATTGCTTATTGGATCTCGATGGGCTTGTCCTGTCCCTCTATTTTCAATGAATATATAGCAATAACATTTCAACTAATAACATGTAAATTAACCACTTGAAAATAATAATAAATTAAAAAGGAACAAGGCATCAAATATACGATAAGCTTGGTAAAATTGATCATGAGTTGGTAATCAATGCACATTAAGATAAAAAGTTAGGAATGCTGGAGGAGGATGCTATATCACATGTTATAGCATATATTCCTCCAAACACAACTTCTGTTTTCATCCTAGTTTATTTATCTTTATTGGAACTACATCTCCTGTGCAGGGGTTGACCGGAGATAAAATAGCAAGACTGGGTAAAGGTGATCCCTTTAAATCATATTGGAAATGAGCTCCTCAATGCCAGTCAATAGATTTTGTATCCATGCAAGCTGTGATAAACTATTGTGTGTATAACTCTTCTTTGAGATTCCAGGTTCCTTTAGTTTCATGCATTTATTATTGTCAGTGAGTTTTGTGTACTTTCACTCTTGGTTTAATGAATTTACCAGAGTTTAGTGGAATTCTTTTCAACTTCATGTATTTAAAGGTTCCTTTATCTTAGAAATATAAATCTAGTCAAATGTAATGCAAAGTTATTGACCTTCGGTTGTGAAGGGGAAAAAAAAAACACTCTCCTGTTTCAACTTGATCTCCATTGCATAGCCATCTTTTAGCCCCTTTTTGGGACACTAACTAGTCATGTGTGGGGCTAGCCTAGTGTGTTGGCCCAGTGGGCAGGGGCAACCAGAAAATTAAATAAGGCCCAACACAAAATAAGCGACAGGAAACGCACAAAGCAAACTCGTTTAAACAAAATTAAAATATCTCATTCGTAAAAAAAAAAAAAGGGTTTCAGCTTTCCAGTTTCAACTTTCTCCAAGCGTCCATCTGCAGTCGACCTCCTTCAGTCTCCTCCACCGAAGCTAGCAGCACAGTCCTCCAACAATCTAGTGCCGCCTCTCTTGATTTTCTCCAGTCTGCTGCAAATTGAAATTCAAGGTAAAATTTTGTGCTTTTTTTTATTTTTCTAAATATGCATATGATTCAAATTGGTGATATTGGGGTCTTTATGTATGGATTAATGAAATTTGTTTTGAATAGTACCTAAATAACAATAAAGTTTGGAAATTGGAATAGTTTATGTTTATGTTTTAATTAATTAGTGAAATGGCATTTGGGAATAATAGCAATATTTGGAGACGATTCATGTTTTTATTAGCTAAATAACAACAAAATTTGGAATGGTTCATGTTTTAATTTGTGAAATGCTATATGTTTATGTTCTAATTAGTGAAATGGTATTTGAGAATTATTGAATAAATTTTAAGTACTATTCTAATTTAGTTGTAAAAATATGTCGAGTTTTGTAAAAGTAATGATTATATTAGTAAAACAATTCGTTGCAAGTTAATTTGTTCAGAATATATTATTAGATACCGTGTCGAAAAATGAAGACTATTAATGCGAGAACACAACAATCACTTGGTTCAAGTCAAGCGGACGAAATTAATGAAGCAATTGATGAAAATATTGATAATTTCATTGAAGAGGATGCAAATGAAAGCATCAATATGGATGAGGAAGATGAAGTACATATCAGTGAAGAAGAGGAAGAGCTTGTGAATGAAGAGATATATGAAAGTGCACTTGATTTTAACAAAAATGTGGATGTGGGTTATGATCTGGGGTTGCGGGAAACTATAAATGACACTAAAAGATAATTATAGCTCAAAAAGACCCTACCAAAATCGTAAAAAATGATGATAAGTTTCCAAGTGTCATGAAATGTCGAAAAAATAAAAGTTTTTCTTCTAAGCATTACATCCGTCGTTTTTCAAATGAAGAAGAACATGAAACGAAGTGGTTTATATATTCAAATGCATTGAATAAAGTATTTTGTTTTCATTGTAAATTATTCAAAAATAGATGATGTCAAGTAAGTTGTCTGAAGATGAAATTGACGATTGACACAATCTTCCCTAATAACTTAGAGAGCATGAAACTAATATGGAACGTTGTGAAAATATCGTGAAGTGTGGTTGATTTGCAAAAGGGGCTACAACTAAAGGCAACGATTGATAAAAAAATGGAAATTCATATTGACAAAGAAAAGGCCCATTGGAAGATGATTATAATTCGAATAATTGGGGTTGTGAAAACGCTTGCTCGAAATGGTTTGGTCTTTCTTGGAAAAAACGAGAAGATTTACGAAAAGAATAATAGAGTTTTTGCCAACTTATTGAGTTTCTTGCGGAGTTTGATCCAATTATGCAAGATCATCTTCGACATGTAGTAAATACAGAAATCCAACACCATTATCTTAGTCATAAGATCCAAAATAGATTATGACTATGTTATGAAATGAGATCAAAGGAAAACACAATAAAAAAGATCTTAAAAGCAAAATATTTTTCTGTCATGTTTGATTGTACATCGGATTCAAGTCATGAAGAGCAAATGTCTATAATCATAAGATGTATGGATATTGAAGATACCGATGAAGTTAAGGTGGAAGAGTTTTTTCTTGGATTTATAATAGTTGATGAAACATCCGGACTTGGTCTTTTTAAACAACTTGAAAACATTTTATATAAACTCAAACTTAACATTGGTGATATATGAGGGTAAAGTTATGACAATTGATCTAATATGAAAGGTAACCATCAAGGCATGCAAAGACTTCTTCACATAAATCCACGAGCGTTTATGTATCATGTGGATGTCATAGTTTGAATCTTGCACTATGTGACATGGTTAAATCTTGTGTTAAAGTAAGAATCTTTTTTTTGCATCCGTGCAAAAATTTATATGCTGTTCTCGAGATCTACTCATCAATGGGATGTTTTTAAAAATTATGTAAAAGATTTAACACCCAAGTCATTATCAACTACTTAATGGAAAAGTTGTGTTGAAAGTGTGAGAGCTATTCGGTTTCAAGTGCCAATGTTGAGAGATGCTTTGATTGAAATTACAAATAGCTCTAAAAAGGATATTGTGATGGCGGAAGCTAAAGGCTTATGTGTGAATGTTCTAGAGAATTTTGAGTTCTTGGCAGTCTTTGCATTTGGTGTAAGTTATTAAACAATTGTAAACCAAGTAAGCAAAACACTTCAAAATAAGGATATGAATTTAGAGGATGCTATTACAAAATTAAAATAACCTATTGTATTTTTCAAAACTTTAGAGAATATGGTTTTGAAGAAATGATGAAAGAAGCTAATGAACTTACTATAGATGTTGGTATCGATCCAATATTTGAGAAGAAAAGAGTTGTTCGTAGAAAGAATTTTTTTGATAAAGGTATTGAAGCCAATGTAGAAAGAAATATTTGGTTTAAGATGATAAGGGTGAATTACTATGTCTTGTTAATATATACACAAATATGATAAATCCCACTCATCGATTAGCCATCCATCTTCTCTGATCCAAGGTGAATACTCCTTTGCTGTCCAGAAATTCCCCGCATTGAAAATGCCAAATCTCTCAATAGCTTTGATTTATTTGCGTAGCTCTCTTCGCAGCGATCGGTTTCATATATAAATTTATTTAATTTGAATTTGATTTGAAGAATATAAAATTGATTTAGGGATAGGGGTTCAGAAGTGGAGGCAAGATTGTTAGAGCAAAAAACAGGGTTGAAGATCTATTTATAGGCTGAAAATATAATATCTTGGCTAAAATATCGAAATTAATATATTGCAAAAATGTCACTGGGTTTGACTTCTTCTAATATTTAGCCCGTTTAACTGAATTCTGTAAGTTATATATGTTTTCTGACTGTAAATGACATTTTAGACGCAATAGAATAGGCCCAGAAGCTTAATTCCATTTCCTGTATAAATTTACAATTTTGCCCTTTATGTAAAATTACGATTTTACTCTTTTAATTTAAATATTTAATTTCGTAAAATTACATGGTGTTATATTCTACCACCTTAAAAGAATTCTGTCTTCAAAATTTCAAGATATGGACAACACAGCTCATTTTACATCGTAAAAACATACAAACATGCGTAGCTACATTCATTTAACATCCATTATATAGTACAAGTAAAAACACAACCAAGAGTACAATATACACCAATGTTAGTAAGTAACCTTTGCGCATTAGTCTAGTTTCGAGGTTGGCTAAATTTCTAGTCAGCACCTTCCATTTGGAAACTATTTTTTATATTATAATTTTTTCTCTTTTACATCTTTCGTTTTCAAATTTAAGACCGGCTGCCAAGACATGTACTGCATGCGGTTATTAGTTATGAAAAATGTTAACATAGTAAAATTACCCAAATACCCCTTTAAATTGCACACAATTTTTTTGAAAAAATAGGGATGTGTATATTATAAAAGGAAATTGGGAGGGACCTAAAACTTAGGCCCTAATTGGTTTGCCATTTTCAATTTTGGATTTCCGTCCAAATAAAAATGCGCACGGTGCATGTATTTTTTTGAAAACACTCAATTTTGAAAATGAAGTTAATATACAAAATACAAAAGCACAAAGAACAATCTATTCACTCCATCGTCTTCCATTTCCTCCTCGCTGTCCTTCCATTGTTATGTTGACTTAGAATTTTAAATTCTCTCCTCCGTTTTTCTCAATTTTGTAATGAATATCGAAAACGGAAAACACAAAACTCAAAATGAAACAAACAGACTCTTGGTTTTTATAATTACAAGGACGTAGGTCAAAAATTTTCTTTTGTAAATGTATTTTATATTTTTATAAGAATTTATTGGGAGGGACTTGACAATAATTGTTTTTAATTATAAACATCCGAACCAAAATTCTGCAAAAAGAAAAAAATCTCAATAGTGGCATCCCTTCCAATACGATATAACACGGAGCGCCGAACTGCATTAATTGCAAGTGATCTAAAATCCGATCCTTATTACTGAATTTTAAGTTCAAAGAGGAAATTTCTTCGACTAAACTAGGTCACGCCATATCCAGCCAGATCTTCTCTTTAATTCTTCTTCAAAAGCTGAACAGGTTTAATTTCTTATTGTCTTCTTGTTTGTATGATTTTTGTTTTTGATATCTTTTTGTTGCTAAATGGAAGCCAGTAGGTTATGTGATGTTTTCTTACCTCAATTATTTGCTTAATATTTCGTCACAGCACTTGCATATTCAGTAACAGTTAATTTCTTTCGAGAAAACTTTTTATTCTTTTGAACCCATAATTGTGTTCTATAAGTTCATGATACCCACAAATCGTCTTCCTTGTCACCCAGTTAATTTTAATGTTACAGATCTTTTGAACGGGGAACAATGTTTTTCACAGAAATCACTTGTATGCCTGTGCAAAGCAACCTATATAACAACTTGCTAGGTATAAACAGTGGTTAGGGGTTAGCATAAAGAAAGTCATTGAAAGAACCATATTTATGTTGGCCAATTCTATTTGCACTCTAATACTACTACCCCCACTTTTTTTAGAAATCTTGCCCATGTTTTTATTCCCGTCTTATCCTTCAGAAAATAAGGGAGAAAAAACACAAAAGACACCCTCATCTGTTGTCGAGGTGGGTGACAACAGCACCCCCGCTCGTGGTTGGGTGGGTGACAACAGCACCCCCGCTCGCGGTTGGGTGGGTGACAACAACAGTCTCATCCATCGTCGGCAATGATGCTGTATTATCCAAAAACGGCCCAAATGACTGAAACCATAAATCAAACATCGATTACTACCAAAAAGCAGCTCATACAGCTTTCATTTTAAAACATACCGACAAAAGTTTACTGAAATTCGAACAAAACTAAAAGAAAAATAAGAATTTAGTGAAACATTAGATTGTTTTTTATTTATTACAGATTGGGGATGCTAAAACTCGAATTTAGGGACGTTGAAGTTGGATTTGAGATGATATATTGAACATTTTTTTGAGGAATTATGGATGAAAGATAATGGAAGAACGAAGCTTTGAGAAGAAGGGTAACATAGTACTACGGTGGGATGTGTAAGGTGAAACATGAGGTTTTTGAATTTGGATAAAATTGCGGAGGTGTGGAAATAGATAACTCTGGTGAAAATAAAATTGACCATTTATGTTAGGGGCAGATATACTCATTTATTCCCGAGTCTTTAAGCACTTTTGTTGTTTTGTTCAGTTCTCTCATAACTCCTCTATGTGGGAATTTCATCCTAATGGAGTAACAAGAGTTATTGTCTTGTGCAATTCAATTTCATTGTTGTTTTGTCTTTTGAATTTTGTATGAATTACAACGAGAATTTTTTGAAAACTTTTATTTAAAATTTTAGGAGTGGGTTTGCATAATGGTGCTTGAAGAGAAGAACTTGACAAGGTAATTCAGTCATTATTTGCCCAAATATTTTTTAGGGTATAGAATGTACTTTCTTGGGTTAAATTAAAATGATTGGAGTCAGTTAACAAATATTTTTGGAGGTTATTAAAGGAACTTCAAATTTAATTAAGGGGAGACTATTTTTTTAATAATGCAATCATTGTTATGAGGGGTCATGTGATATTTGATTCCCCTTATTATTTAAATCGGGGCTTGAGGTTCTGACTGAAAAACCAGAATTCTGGTCATCCCGTCCCAGTACGATTCGTCATCGGGATGGAATTCGACCAAAAATCCAATTGCGACAATGAGACATTAAGAAAATATATTATTTCAAGTAGGTTGATCACAAAGTCAAACTAAATTAGAAAGGATAAAGGAAAATCGTGAGAAAATCGGAAAACAGAATTCAAGCAAAAAGATTAAGTAGGAGGATGAAAATTTTCAGAAAATAAAAAAGAAATTGAGTGAAAGCAAAGTCAATTTCATTGATTACTCACCTAAATTTGAAGTAACTTTTCACTTTAATTTCACATATTTTATGAGCCGTCTTTGTTTATTTCCTAACCCTAGTTCTTCTTTTTGGGGCTTTAAAAAATTAAGTCGGAGCGAAGCCCTATCCTATAGGACATCTAATATGAGGATAAATGTGTGTATTTTTTTAGTGGATAGTTGGGTCAGTATAGCTAAATCGGGGCCCAATGGGTAGTTATTGACATATTGTTTATTATTTTAATTATAAATGGAATAGTTGGACCAATATAGGTTAATTTGGATTTGATTATGATCATATTATCAAGGCGCGCGCCTAGGCTCAAAAAAAGCTCGGGCGCACATTGTGCGTCTTTTTGCAGTTTGAATGCGCATTTTTACAGTTTGAGGTGTCTTTTTGCAAAATTCAAATTTTAATTTACAAAATAGTGAAATAAAAAATTTTAATGGTTAAATGAATTATAAAATATGGTTTGAAATTTAAAATTTAGATAATAAAATATTTAAATGGTTGAATAAATTATAAAATATGGTTTAAAATTTAATTTGTAATTATTAAAATAGTAGATCAAATTTGTATAAAAGGCATACAAAAAGACCCAAGGCTCAAGGCTTGCGACTTGGCTCCTTAACTACTGTGATTATGATGTTCAAGTATAGTTTAGTGTTAGTTAAATTTAATTTTGATTTATGTTCAAATTACAAATGTAATTTTGTTACAAATAATACTGAATTTCTAAATGAAAATCGAAACCAAAATTGAAACCTTCAAAATCTTCGAAATCAATTGAAACTTTAAAAGATTCATATGATCAAAACCGATATCAAAGCCGAAACATCTAACCTTGATTTAAATACTCATTCCTCTTTTACCATCATCAATAAACTGCTTAAACCATAACAAATAGTTCTAATTGTGACATTGGTGAATTCTACAAATGAAATCAGTTAAGTCGTGGATCTTTCAGAAAAAATCAACACAATTTTTTATAGTAACAGTGGTACTTTATTTAAATAGAACACTCATTTTGATGATCCATGGTTCGAACCTTTGATCTTTAGAATCTCAATCTAAAATATTTTACTATTTGCCACTTGAGCTACTGATCCTTGACAAAATCAATCCTTTTTTTGTTTTATCAATGGATTTTGTGATCTGATTCAATCTGATTTTGTGATGGGTTGCGATTTTGATTCATTGAAGGAATCAAAGTTCTTTTAGTCTTGATTTGGATATCTCGATATAAATGGAAGTAACCATACAATATTGAAGTCGACGTGAGTGGTTTTGTTAATTGAATATGAGAATGCATTGAAAGAAATTCAAGTTTAAAGTTCAAATTCATGCATATGAACCGCAGTTTATCAATGTTATCAAGGCGTGCGCTTAGGCGAAAAAATACGCAAAAAAGCGCTAGGCGCGCCTAGTGGGCTTTTTCGGGACTCAAGGCGCAGGTGATCATCGAAACGCCAAAAAAACACAAAAAGCCCTAAAGTTCAATAGGTGCAAAGCTATAAAAAATCGCGCTTTTGTTTTATTTGAAATGAAATTATATTGAATGTTTATTGGTTTGCCATTTTCAATTTTGGATTTCCGTTCAAATAAAAATGCGCATCGCGCATGTATTTTTTTGAAAACATTCAATTTTGAAAATGAAGTTAATATACAAAATACAAAAGCACAAAAAACAATCTATTCACTCCATCGTCCTTCCATTTCCTCCTCGCCGTCCTTCCATTGTCATGTTGACTTAGAATTTTAAATTCCTTCCTCCGTTTTTCTCAATTTTGTAATGAATGTTGAAAACGGAAAACACAAAACACAAAATGAAACAAATAGACTCTTGGTTTTTATAATTACAGGGGATGTATGTCAAAAAATTTCTTTTGTAAATGTATTTTATATTTTTATAAGAATTTATTAGGAAGGACTTGACAATAATTGTTTTTAATTATAAACGTCCGAACCAAAATTTTGCAAAAAGAAAAAAATCTCAATAGTGGCATCCCTTCCAATACGATATAACACGGAGCGCCGAACTGCATTAATTGCAAGTGATCTAAAATCCGATCCTTATTACTGAATTTTAAGTTCAAAGAGGAAATTTCTTCGACTAAACTAGGTCACGCCATATCCAGCCAGATCTTCTCTTTAATTCTTCTTCAAAAGCTGAACAGGTTTAATTTCTTATTGTCTTCTTGTTTGTATGATTTTTGTTTTTGATATCTTTTTGTTGCTAAATGGAAGCCAGTAGGTTATGTGATGTTTTCTTACCTCAATTATTTGCTTAATATTTTGTCACAGCACTTGCATATTCAGTAACAACTAATTTCTTTCGAGAAAACAGTTTATTCTTTTGAACCCATAATTTGTGTTCTATAAGTTCATGATACCCACAAATCGTCTTCCTTGTCACCCAGTTAATTTTAATGTTACGGATCTTTTGAACGGGAACAATGTTTTACACAGAAATCACTTGTATGCATGTGCAAAGCAACCTATATAGCAACTTGCTAGGTATAAACAGTGGTTAGGGGTTAGCATAAAGAAAGCCATTGAAAGAACCATATTTATGTTGGCCAATTCTATTTGCACTCTAATACTACTACACTCCACTTTTTTTAGAAAATCTTGCCCATGTTTTTATTCCCCTCTTATCCTTCAGAAAATAAGGGAGAAAAAACACAAAAGACACCCTCATCTGTTGTCGAGGTGGGTGACAACAGCACCCCCGCTCGTGGTTGGGTGGGTGACAACAGCACCCCCGCTCGCGGTTGGGTGGTTGACAACAACAGTCTTATCCGTCGTCGGCAATGATGCTGTATTATCCAAAAACGGCCCAAATGACTGAAACCATAAATCAAACATCGATTACTACCAAAAAGCAGCTCATACAGCTTTCATTTTAAAACATACCGACAAAAGTTTACTGAAATTCGAACAAAACTAAAAGAAAAATAAGAATTTAGTGAAACATTAGATTGTTTTTTATTTATTACAGATTGGGGATGCTAAAACTCGAATTTAGGGACGTTGAAGTTGGATTTGAGATGATATATTGAACATTTTTTTTGAGGAATTATGGGTGAAAGATAATGGAAGAACGAAGCTTTGAGAAGAAGGGTAACATAGTAATACGGTGGGGTGTGTAAGGTGAAATATGAGGTTTTTGAATTTGGATAAAATTGCGAAGGTGTGGAAATAGATAACTCTGATGAAAATAAAATTGACCATTTATGTTAGGGGCAGATATACTCATTTATTCCCGAGTCTTTAAGCACTTTTGTTGTTTTGTTCAGTTCTCTCATAACTCCTCTATGTGGGAATTTCATCCCAATGGAGTTACAAGAGTTATTGTCTTGTGCAATTCAATTTCATTGTTGTTTTGTCTCTTGAATTTTGTATGAATTACAACGAGAATTTTGTGAAAACTTTTATTTGAAATTTTAGGAGTGAGTTGGCATAATGGTGCTTGAAGAGAAGAACTTGACAAGGTAATTCAGTCATTATTTGCCCAAATATTTTTTAGGGTATAGAATGTACTTTCTTGGGTTAAATTAGAATGATTGGAGTCAGTTAACAAATATTTTTGGAGGTTATTAAAGGAACTTCAAATTTAATTAAGGGGAGGCTATTTTTTTAATAATGCAATCGTTGTTATGAGGGGTCATGTGATATTTGATTCCCCTAATTATTTAAATCGGGGCTTGAGGTTCCGACTGAAAAACCAGAATTCTGGTCATCCAGTCCTAGTACGATTCGTCATCGGGATGGAATCCGACCAAAAATCCGATTGCGACAATGAGACATTAAGAAAATCTATTATTTCAAGTAGGTTGATCACAAAGTAAAACTAAATTAGAAAGGATAAAGAAAAATCATGAAAAAACCGAAAAAAAGAATTCAAGCAAAAAGATTAAGCAGGAGGATGAAAATTTTCAGAAAATAAAAAAGAAATTGAGTGAAAGCAAAGTCAATTTCATTGATTACTCACCTAAATTTGAAGTAACTTTTCACTTTAATTTCACATATTTTATGAGCCATCTTTGTTTATTTCCTAACCCTAGTTTTTCTTTTTGGGGCTTTGAAAAATTAAGTCGTAGCGAAGCCCTATCCTATAGGACATCTAATAGGAGGATAAATATGTGTATTTTTTTAGTGGATAGTTGGGTCAGTATAGCTAAATCTAGGCCCAATGGGTAGTTATTGACATATTGTTTATTATTTTATTTATAAATGGAATAGTTGGACCAATATAGGTTAACTTGGATTTGATTATGATCATAGTTATCAAGGCGCGCGCCTAGGCTCAAAAAAGACTTGGGCGCACGTTGTGCGTCCTTTTGCAGTTTGAATGCGCATTTTTACAGTTTGAGGTGTCTTTTTACAAAATTCAAATTTTAATTTACAAAATAGTTAAATAAAATTTTTTAATGGTTAAATGAATTATAAAATATGGTTTGAAATTTAAAATTTAGATAATAAAATATTTAAATGGTTGAATGAATTATAAAATATGGTTTAAAATTTAATTTGTAGTTATTAAAATAGTAGATCAAATTTGTATAAAAGGCACGCAAAAAGGCTCAAGGCTCAAGGCTTGCGCCTTGGCTCCTTAACTAATGTGATTATGATGTTCAAGTATAGTTTAGTATTAGTTATTTTGATTTATGTTCAAATTACAAATGTAATTTTGTTACAAATAATACTGAATTTCAAAATGAAAATTGAAACCAAAACTGAAACCTTCAAAATCTTCGAAATCAACTGAAACTTTAAAGATTCATATGATCAAAACCGATATCAAAGCCGAAACATCTAACCTTGATTTAAATACTCATTCCTCTTTTACCATCATTAATAAACTGCGTAAACCATAACAAATAGTTCTAATTGTGACATTGGTGAATTCTACAAATGAAATCAGTTAAATCGTGGATCTTTCAGAAGAAATCAACACAATTTTTTATAGTAATAGTGGTACTTTATTTAAACAGAACACTCATTTTGATGATCCATGGTTCAAATCTTTGATATTTAGAATCTCAATCTAAAATATTTTACCGTTTGCCACTTGAGCTACTGATCCTTGACAAAATCAATCCTTTTTTGTTTTATCAATGGATTTTATGATCTGATTCAATCTGATTTTGTGATGGGTTGCGATTTTGATGCATTGAAGGAATCAAAGTTCTTTTAGTCTTGATTTGGATATCTCGATATAAATGGAAGTAACCATACAATATTGAAGTCGACGTGAGTAGTTTTGTTAATTGAATATGAGAATGCATTGAAAGAAATTCAAGTTTAAAGTTCAAATTCATGCATATGACCGCAGTTTATCAATGTTATCAAGGCGTGCGCTTAGGCGCAAAAGTACGCAAAAAAGCGCTAGGCGCGCCTAATGGGCTTTTTCGGGACTCAAGGCGCAGGTGATCATTGAAGCACCAAAAAAACACAAAAAGCCCTAAAGTTCACTAGGTGCAAAGCTATAAAAAATCGCGCTTTTGTTTTATTTGAAATGAAATTATATTTTGCTGTTGTAGACTTAAGTTGAACGACTTTTCGACTACGTATTTTGGTTTGTGATGAACTTGAAGTTTTATTCTCAAAATTGTATGTACATGCAATTTTAATTGCAAAAAAAACGTGTTTAATAGCACTTTTTAGTTGCAGTTTTAGCAGAGAAAAGCGCAAGGTGCAAGCCTTTGCTTTTTTGCGTTTTTTCGCCTTGACTACTTTGCAATTTATAAAGGTATTCCCTTAAAATCCAATCCCTTTAAAGTTCGGAGTTCTTTTAACAATCCCCGTAGTTTAATTTAGAATGGATGAAAGCTACTACATTCAAATTTCCACTTAAGCTAGATTATATTTATTACTTGGTACACAAGTGATTGCATGATGATGTCATAGTGCTTTGCCTCAACCTAGGTAGTTTCGTGTCTTGAAGTTTGAACAACATGATCTTTCCTTAACAACGTAGGATACAACAATGCCATTGAAACAATATTTCAAGTTTTTTGTAAGCTGTAACTGATTATTATGAAGCTGATTGTTTTTTTTCGTATTAAGTTGCACATGCGTTGTTCACGAACATAGCTTATATACAGAGTAGTCCCGACAAATCAAAAGCTACTTAGTTGATGCCTAGGCCCCACTAAGAAAAACAAAAATGCTTGTCATCTCCTCTCTCACTCGAAATATACATCATGAAATGTTTTTTTATAATAAAAGTGTGTTCCTCACAAAGAGGATATCACTCAACAGAATATATTTTAAATTAACACTAAAATGAGTTACCAACATGCATGGTAGGTGGTGGATTAAGCAATAATAGATAAGCATACAATGCTAGTGAAGTTATATTATCAAGCGATCAACATTATAGCTTGATCACGATACAAAATGTATATTATATCAGTAGCCTTGTTTATATTTATAGGCAAATAAAAAATCAAAACACCATTTAGTTAATGCGAACGTATGGCTAATGATGCTGGCGGAGAATTCAAACGGTTCGGTGGACCAAAATGCCATCTAATAACCGGTGTAGTGCTGAGAGAATCAGAACCCAAAACTCAAAGATAGCGCAATAGCTTTTGCTGTGGCTGAACCGAAGTGGAGATGCAGTGTCAAAAGGATGGAGGTGAGTGTGCAGTGCTCTGGCTGAACTGAAGCAGCAATGCGTTTGCTGCGACTGAACAGAACATGGTGTGAGAGTAGGTCCTGATGTAGAAGGGTAGGTGCTGGTGTAGATGAAGCAGTTGCAGCATTAAAGAAATAAGAGCATGGAGCGGGTGTAGTAGATATAAATGAATGTGCTTGTGAAGAACAACATGTGCATTGCTCCTACTGAAAATAAGAACAGAAGATGCAAATATTCGAGCTTGTGCGGCTGCACCTGATGCAACCTGAACATGATGCAAATTATCTGAGTTTATTAATTGTGCAGCCGAACCTGATGGAAGTATCACTATGGACAGGTGCAGTTGAATGGTGCAAGCAGACAACAATAGAGGAAAGAACCCGAGCAAAACATGACCAAGATCAAGCTAAAATCTGAGCATATGGCTGAAACGCGAGGCAGGACAGAAGCTACCAATAACATACTGGAGAAATTGCTTAGTTAGGATACAGCGTGAGGCGAGAAACCATTGAAGCTATTGCCGAGAAACTCAATAGTGATAATTCCAATCTATACGCAGTGGTTGCTCTGGACTCAGATCCGAACTTGATGGTGAATGATCCATGAAAAAAACCGGGACAGTGCAGAATGTGATCGTGATGGCGCATCTAGTCATAGTCACTCACTTCTGTCTTGACCCAATTCAAAGAGAAATATGTCAGGCAATCAAAAGATTAAGGACATATCATTTGTATATGAGTTTTAGAAATGCGTTGATTTCTTTCCGTCCATAAACACTAGTTAGTTATAAATACATTTATTTGGCATAATTGTATCAACATCTTCAAGTGTTTCAAAAGAATAATATCTTGTTTCATATTAGGATATACAAGTTTTTGTTAGTTTTGCAATATGGAAGATTTACTGGTGAAAGCTTCAAGTGCGTCTCTTTACACTAGATGTCCCATAACATTTGTAGTCTTTACCTCTTATATATGCATGTATACATGCGTAATATATTGTATTATGATTTTTTAAGTTTTTTAACTTATGTGACATAGCCTTGACATTTGTTGTTTCTCGTATGATTTATTCTCTTTAAGTGATTGTCTTCAATCTTCATATGTTGAAAACTCCAATTACATCTAGTTACATCTAACTTTGATACAGATAAAACTTGTTTTGATCGTGTTCTCAATTATACTTAATATTCAATCTCTTAAAACTTTAATTTCATTTGTTATGACCTACTATCACAAGTTATGTAGATATAAACTAGTTATATTTAATATTCAGTCTCTTAAAACTTTAATTTCATTTGTTATGACCTGCTATCACATGTTATGTAGATATAAACCATTTGCCCGTTCGATCAAAAAACCATAATCTAATCAAGATGCAAGAAACTATTTTGTACACAAGGCTAAGAGACAAGATTAGTCTCATATCATTCATTTTCACTAATCAACAACTACTCCTTCTAAAGAATTGTTTAGAAGTCGACGAGATTATACTTGGTGCATGTCAAATGGTATCTTGATATTAGGAGCATTGTTGTCAAAAATCTTAAAATCCTACGATTTAAATCCCGTTTTGAATCGAATCTCTCCCTTTACGATTCGATTTACTCTCCGATTCAAACCTGGTTAAAACCGCAGTTACGAAAAATCATTCAATATATATTGATGCATTTAATATACTCGTTTGGATTCACTATTCCAATCCTAATGCTTTCTAAATAAAATAAAAACGTACCAAGAGAGAAAATTGACTTTTAGGTTCAAATGTAAAAGTTCAAACATCGTAATCAATTTCAAATTATTTATAAACCTTAAAATATGAATCATTTGAATCTACGATTTACGATTTAAATCCCGTTTCGATTTAAAGTTTGAACTTTATGATTTACGATTTGAATCCTGTTTTGAAAACCTTGATTAGGAGGTCTAATGGTATGTTGATATCTAAGTCGAGGAATCCAAGTGGTCCATATAAATAAACATGTCCATTTAATAGCCAATTTATTTGGTAGAACATACATCATCATCGTTGTCCTTGCCTTTCTCCCAACTGCATGGGTCAAGCCACATGAATTCTCAAGTTTCATAATTTTCTATCTTGGGGGATATTACTAGTTAGATTTAGCGTTGTAAAACATTTTTTATATTTTCTTCCCATGTTAATTTAATTTTTTATATTTTTTTTTCAATGTAAATATTATACTCTATTTTTATAGGCACATCATCATGTGTTCTTTGTATATGCCATCTAAACCTATAAGGTGGAACCCAGTGCACGGGGCTCCCGCACGATAAGGTGCTCCGCGGAAATCGATAATGTACGCAACATTTCCGTCGCATTGCGAAGAGACTGTTTCGGACTCAAATCTGGGCGCATAGATCACCGTGCGGGTGACTTAACCGTTGGGCCAAGGCTCCACTTCATAAACCTACGTTCTTTAATTTGCTCATTCACATGTGTCACTAATTTCTCACTCACGATTTCATTTCCAACCCTATTACTGGTAATTCTAGTCTTCCCTCGTAACATTCTCATTTAAGGTAAAATTGAACTTAACTTTTTGTTTCTTTTTAAAGGCTAAGATCCTGTTTGGTTTTATTTTGTGTTTTCAATATTCATAACAAAATATGAGAACGACGTAAGAGATATATAAAGTTTTGAACTATTGCGACGACGATGGAGGGACGACAGAGGGGATGGATGAATGAGCGGAGGGGATTGATTGTTTTCCATTCTTTTGTTATTTCTCCAAACACGAAAAACAAAATAAACGCGTTGTGTGCACGTTATTTTTAACGAAAACACAAAACTAAAAATAACAAAGCAAACGAGGCCTAATATTTCGCTCCATGCTAAATAGCAGGTATAATCACTATTTGATAAAAAATTCCTTTTAGTTTCTCCGTTATTCGCCTATCCACATAAAACAATATTGGATTTTCTCCATTTTATCCAATCCGTGTTTGTTTGATTTGTTATGTCTTTTTCTGTCCCTCCATCATTTTATAGCATTGAACATAAATATTTAAATACATCTTTTTTGTTGATCAATTGATCTTATATATTTATCTTATTACTTTTCATATTTTAGTTTTTTTACCAAAACTGCATGACATATGTTTTGTTTTAGTTCTACGAAGTTTAAGCTTACCCTATTGATTCAATGCACTTCTCTATGTTTCTAATTTTTGTTATATTTTTTCTTTTGAAGTATCAATTAACACAACATCATCGGCAAACATCATGCACCATGATATATTTTCCTGAATTTCTTTTTATTCCGACCAACACTAACGCAAATAAACATGAACTCAAAACCGATCCATAATGTAATCCCACCTCTATCGAGAACTCACTTCTCTCCACATGTAGTTTGTACCTTCATCTTGGATTTTTCATACATATTTTGAATTAATTTATCATGTGTGAAAATTTAATTTTATTTAGCGCCCACCAAATTATATCTCTTGGTACTATCATATGCTTTTCCTAAATCTATGAAAACCATATGTAAATCTTTTTGCTTACTCCTACACTGCTCGATTAATCATCTAATTAAGCGTACAACTTCTATTGTCTATTGTCCGGACATAAAGCCAAATTGGTTATCTGGTACTGATGATTCACTTTTTAATTGCTGTTCCATCACTCTTTTCCACGGTTTCATTGTGTGATTCATTAAGTTAATTTTTATAGTTGCCACAGTTTTGTATATCTTCCTTATTTCTAAAATTTGATATCAACACATTTTTCCTTCACTTGTTTGACATTTTACCTTCCATTAATGTTTTATTAAATAAATTTGTTAGCCATTCAATTCATTTATTTCCTAATGCATTCTACACCTCTATAGGTGTATTATTTGGGACTGCTGCCTTATTTTTCCTATTCATTTAATTGTGTTTCCAACTTCTTTATTTTCTATTTTGTACATCATCCCTATGTTATTTTCTACTTGTTCTAATTCACCTTTAGGGTTTTCTTCGTTAAGCAATCATTCAAAATACTTTCCACCTATTTAATATATCTAAATGGCTTACTAATATATTATCATTATTCAAATTGTTAATGTTAATGTTGTGTAACAGCGGTCAGACTAAGCTTTCCATTTCCAGCACGTGACATACGCATATGAGTTGACACACACTTCATTGTAATAAAAGGATTTTTCAATGTTACGTGCCTACTAATCCATATTTATACACAACTTGTCTAAGTTATTTAGCGATGTGAGACTATTTCAATTCTAAACGATCGTTTCTTCTTGTAACATGCGAGACAACCCTAATAATCTCTCCATTGATTTGCATTCCCATTTATGGCTAAATAACATATTTGGCGAGACAACCCATATTTGGCTATACTAACAACTTACTTTGCTTTAATTTTAAGTTTTTAACACATCTTCTTGTTTTCTACTATTTTCCCATTTTATAACTTCTTTTCTTCAGTTGTATAGCCTTTTGAACTTATTCATCGCACCGCCAAGTTTCATTTCTAAGATTTTATTCTTTAATTATATTCATAAACTTGTATTAGGAAAAATAGCATATATCAATTCTCATAAACCAGTGTATACAATTCTATTAAAAATGGATGATAAGATCTTATGAAATCACAGACCCAAGACACAGTGAGAGTTATAGTATGCATATGCCAATATTTTATGCAAATTGATCTGGTGTATCACACACACACGCATATTTATTAAGGTCAACTTTTTTTTTGGCATTATTTTAACAAGTTTATACACACACACACACTCTCTCTCTATTATGTTTTTTGTACCACTAAAATTTAATGTATTTTTGCTTACTATGATCAACTGTGCTAGCCTAGAGTTTGACCTGTTTAGAGGTAGTGTTTGGGATATTGACTCACTTCTTAACTGATGTATGGTTAGGGTTGAGGATTTTAAATATAAACCCATTGTCCCTAAGCCATGGACTCTAGCTTGGCTCAATGGCCAATTCTAGTTATAGCAAAATAGAACTTTGTGAATTGCAGCGGGTTAGCCAAAAAGTCTAATTCCATGTATTCTCATGAGTCAAATGACTTTGTGTAAAAGGATCAACACCCCCCCCCTCCCCCTTCCCTCTTCATGCTGTGGATAACCAAAAGTTTCTTTGGTTGGATGGAAAAGAGGTTCAAATTTGTCTGTAGTAGTAGGCTTGATCGCTTGAACCAACTCAAGCGCTGGATATGTGAAAGTCTAGATGGATAAAAAAATTGCGGGCGGAACAAAATCATAAGCTTTATTTGTAGCTTGTTAATAGTTATTTTTGATGCAAAATTAGATCGACTGTGTTCTCATAATCTGAAAATTTTGGTTGAAGATGAAATAAGAGGAAAAGTACATTGTTATGACCCTGTATTTGAGAAGTTGTTGATTTGTTAATTGTTACATTGTAAACTTATGTTTGCAGTTTCCTGCAGTGTGGTGGGATAACATAATTAATTTGGCAGTATACGTGATGGTGTGTATATAATATTTTTGTTGAGCTAATTTTGCTATCTTTTATTTGTGAAATAAAATACATCAGGAATTTTCTTTCTTTTTTCTTTCCGAACATTATTATCTCACTTTATTTAAAATTTAATCTTTGTACTCGAATATCTAATACCTTCATATTGGTTTTTTTTGTCTCGTCTCATATTTCACTATGATGAAAATTGTAGTAAATTGACTAGAATACAATAATTTAAAGATAATGGTGAAGGAAAGTTCGAAGAGGATCGAAGATAATGGTATACTGGAACCTCGGTAATTTTTTTTTTGGGGCAAATTTTCAAGATAGGCATTGGGAAGTGGTTAAACCAGAAAGAGCACTAGTCCGTTCTATTAAGCTTTAGCGTAAAGTTGATAGCTATCTCATATATATGCAGATCATTATTAAGTATTAATCTAAACAATAGTAAATTTTATTCAGAAATAAATTTGTTTAAACCCTTCTTTTGTTTAGTTTTAATTTGCATATCAATGTCTACCATCCTTGGATAGAAGTTCTGAATCATTTATCATTTGGTTTGTCTTGCGCTGATAACATCCGATATCAGCAACGTTTTACTAAGAAACAGTTGATTAGCTGTTTCTTTGGGGCTAATATGATGCGTCAATTGACATTAATCATAATATTTAGTATATTATGATGATTAGTTGAGTTACCAACTTAGAAATATTGCAATACTACTATGTTCTAGCCATATTGTTAATACGTTTGTAACTAGTCGTTCAGGTTTATCATTTTCTAGGGCATGACATGTTCTTTTTATGTTCCAGTGTACTGTGGTTGATATTAGCGAATCCTGTAATCATCATTCTGATGTGTTTATATATATTAACTTGATACATATTGACTATTGAGGTTCTTTCTTATTATAGGCCTATCAAGCGATCGTTGATACCACACAAGGTTTTTGCCGGGACAAGAACTTCATTCATGTCATGCGTATATATATTTAATCTTCACAGCTGTTCATGATAAATTGGTAGTCAGATGACCACAATGCATTATTCTGAGCAGATTTGTTGGTATCAGTTGTGATTATAGAAGCTAAGCGGTCATATATTGTAATTGCTAATTTGTGTGTCCTGATCTGTTGTAAGCTTAAGGAAACACAACATGTCAGAAGGTGAAATGACGATCATCAAACCTGAGGTATGCTAACAATTTCTTTCATTAATGTTATTTTCCTAATAGCTCATGGTCATATGAGCCCATAATTAAGTATACGAAGCTAAGGTTTTCAAGATGAGATTTAAATCATAAATCATAAAGCTCAAACTTTAAATCAAAACAAGATTTAAATCGTAGATTCGAAAGATTCATATTTTAAGGTATGTCTACACTTTGAAATTGATTTTAATGTTTGAACTTCTACCACTAAACTTAAACTTTGTTTTCTCTTTTATTACATTTTATTTTGTTTTGAAAAAATTATAATTGGAATCGTGAATCCAAATAAGTATATTAAACATGTTAGTATATGTTGATATTTTTTTAAATTGCGGTTTTGACTAAGTTTGAATCGGAATGTTAATCGTAAACTGAGAGATCCTATAGGAATTGGGATTTAAATAGTAAGGCCCCGTTTGGCTTGTCGTTTTTAGTTTTGTGTTTTCGTCTATACAAAAGCACGTCCGTTTTATGTATTGTTGAAAAACAAACAATTTTGAAAAATGAAATTAACATGTAAAATAGAAAACAAGTTTATTTTGTTTTTCAAAACAAGTTTATTTTGTTTTTCGTGTTTCGAGGGATAACAAAAGCACGGAGAACGATCCAACTCCTTCGTTGTCCGTTGGTCGTCGCAATGACTAAGAATTATTAATTTTCTTCTCTTGTTTCTTGCTATTTCTTAGTGCAGGTTGAAAACACAAAACTCAAAATACAAAATGAAACCAAACGGGCCCTAAGATTTTAAGATTTTTGACAACATTATGAAGTAGTTAATCTATCATGTGTTAGAATTATCTCTTATCGGAAAATTGAAATCAGCGAGACATGTATAAATATTAACAGTAGTGGAGCCTGAAATCATTTTTGCAATATGCACCATCATAAGCTAATTTTGCAATCTTTGAAGATGTACTTGAATAATACTTTATATTTGTTGTCTTCAGATGCATGAGAATGCTCGTGTATATGGTAAAAAATATAAGATTACTAGAGTCCAAAATTAAAATTCTAGCATAATACATGTCATCAGCAGAGTATGTTTTCACTTCCGCTCCTCCGCATAAATCACTCAGGGGAAAGTGTAATAGAACTTGACATTTCTGAATATTACTTTGATCTTACTCAAAAATTTCTGTATATTTTGGTTCACATTTTCTTTTGTACTATGAATTTATGAAATTACTAAATTCTAAAAACTTAATTAGTACAATAATCAGGTACCAATATGAAAATAACTGCACATATTTTTAAAGGGTTTGAAGTTTAATTGATACAAAACATGAAAAGAGGAACAAAACCTTTTTTAGTAGTATAGTAAAATACAGTGAAATGAATTGACTTATGAACAAATTTGTATAAAACAAAGGTGGTCCACACTTTCAAAAAAAATAAAAATTGAAGCAGATGACCCTTCACTCCATCTTCTTCGTCTCCTTGTTATTTCTCTCCCCTCTTCTTCTTCATTTAACAAAGTGTTTAACCCTAACCTTTTTCCAATCTTTTTGATAAAAAAATGTAGAATTTTGAGATGGGCATCCGCATACCTCAATCAATAGCAACGTAGCTCCGGCCTTGAATATTAATACAACACTTCTTTTTTCACACTATCACTTTTGTGATACTAAATGGTTAATTACTATTGTATCAGTGGTAGGCCCAGTCTATTAGTTAAATTGAACTGCCAGACTGTTAGGGTTAATCCTTCTAAGCAGATATAACTGAACAATACTGATGCGGAAACAATAAGATCAAAATATGAAATGGTGAAACAATCAAATAAAATTATTGGGATTGTTCATGAAACAATCAAATAAAATTATTGGGATTGTTCATGACAAAGGTGAAATTAATCAAATAATAATAAGTGAAAGGAAGCACACCAATTTTTTTAAAGTGGTTCCACTATCAATGTCGTAGTTTACGTCCATTAAGGGGAGAAGAATTTTATTAATACTTAGAGAGAAGATTACATAGAGATACAATAATTTTTATTACATTGACTCCTTTATATATAGGCTTTGGAATTTATATTGAATTTGTCCCATGATGTAGGACTAAACAAAAACATAAATGCCCAATATTGTATCACTTTTTTCAATACTCCACTTTGATACAATATATATCTATGACAAAGCCATCCAACTCCATCTACACCTTCATACTCTGAGCAGTCTCGAGCATAACAGATACTTTCCCAATGAGCTTTGGCAATGCCATCACTCATTACACTTTTCGACGAACTCTGGCAACACCACCGACCGCCAACAAGTGTTTAAACATATTCTTCCCGTGTAGGATCTGTCAATCTTCTCAATGAAAACAAACGTCTCCATCTATCAATTTTCTCTCCCCTGTGCCATCACCTAGCACCTTGATAAGCGGATCAAGTTCGAACTTTGCAACATGTAAGGACTTGGTGACCACATTTGCTGCATTCTCTTATGTGTGAACCTTCTGAAGACGAATTAGCTTCTTTTCATTCATTGAGACATGAAATAATTCTCTCACCTCTACGTGTTTCGTCCTTGAGGTGAAAGCCATACTTTCTGCTAAGTGAATTGCACTTTGACTGTCACAATTCACTTCTACTCCGTCATATACGAAGTCCAAATCACACATCAACCGCCTTAAATACAATGCATCCTTAGCCGCTTCAACAGCAGCTATGCTCTGCCTCTGTAGTAGACAAAGCAACAACGGTCTGCAATTTCATGTTCCAACTAATAGTTGTCCCTCCAAGAGTAAACACATAACCCGAGGTTGACTTCCTTCGATCTTTATCATTGACGTAGTTAGAATCACAAAATCCTACCACGCTGAAATCTCTATCTCTGCCGTCAAAAACAAGCTTATAGTCTAGAGTTCTTCTAAGATATCTGAAAATGTATTTTACCGCCTCCCAATGCGGCTTTCTTGGATTTGCCATATATATACTAACAAATCCAACAGTGTGTGCAATGTCAGGTCTAGTGCAAACCGTGACATACATCAAACTACCAACTGTATTCGCATATGACACCTTCTCTATGTAAGCTTTGTCATTTTTGAGATCGGAGAGCCTTTATTTGAAAGCTGTATGTGCAAAGACATGAATGTACTAAATGTCTTTGCTCCTTCCATGCTAAACCGGACAAACACCTTCCTAAAGTACTCATTTTGAGCAAAGTTTTAAAAGGCGAAAGCGTAAGCGATGCATTTTCGGGTCACCTCGAAACGTTGAGGCGTAAGCTTTTCGAGTAAAAGAAAAGAACAAAACATATAAAACAGTAGTTGATGTCTTCAATCTATATATAAAAAAAGCTTCAGAAATCAATTTATATATAAAAACAACAATTGATGTCTTTGATTCCATGAAACAGTAGTTGTGTCTTCAATTTATATATAAAAGAAAAGCTTCAGGAATCAATTTATACCAAAAAAATAATTAATTGATCGATTCCAGTAAGGAATCAACTTTGAATTATTTTGCTTCAGAGGCTTACGCCTCACCGCCATTTCACCTTGAGACGCACGCTTTTCTCGTTCTTTGTGCCTCAACCATTTGAGACGCACACCTTTGGAGATAAACGCCTTTCGAACTGCGCCTCTGTGCGTAATTGCTTGCGCCTCGCGCGCGTTTTTTAAAACACTGCTTTTGAGCGAGCCTCGAAAGTTCTAGCTTTCTATCTCCTTGGATTTTCATATCCAAAATCTTCCTTATTTCCCTAAGATCTTTCATCTCAAATTCCGTTTTTAGCTTCATCTTCAAACTATTAATTTCATCTTTATCTTTGAAAGCAATCAGCATGTCATCCACATACAAGAGTAAAATACATCCGACTACCGCTCTCTAAATTCTTTAGGTACACACAAGTGTCTTTGATACTACGATCAAAATCAAGTGAAAGCATAAAAAAATCAAACATCTTTTAGCATTGTCTAGGCGACTGCTTAAGTTCATAAAGTGACTTCTTCAACTTACAAACACATTTCTTTCTCACTTGCAACAAATCCTTCTGGTTGCTTCATGTAAATAGTCTTCTCCAAGTCACCACGTAAGAAAACGGTCTTCACATCAAGTTGCTCCAACTTCAAGTCATGAGTAGCAACAATAGCAAGCAAAATACAGATGAAGGTATGCCTCACTACGGGAGAATATATCAACATACTCCACTCCCTTTCTCAGTGAAAACCCTTTAACAACTAATCTTGCCTTGTATCTCCCATTATCATTCATCTTGAATACCCATTTGCAATCTATGGCTCGGCTTCCTTGAGGAGGTGATACCAAATCACAAGTCTTGTTATTTCTCAACGACTCTAACTCCTCTTCCATAGCGCACATTCATTTCAAGCTACCACTCGACTTCATAGCTTCTTTAAGGTCAAATGACTCATTATGAACCACATGCGGGGCACAATCAAATTGATCATCAAGGCTAAGGTTTACATACTGTCAATCACCATATCTCTCGGGCGGTCTAATAGTCCTATGACTAGACCGAATATGTACAACTTCGCCTAAACTGCTTTCAGTTTCACCTTCAATTGAACTTCCTCTAGTCTCTTGCACATCACCCACACTGCTAGAAGGAATCTGTGGACAACTCTGTAATGTCTCATCAACTGCATCTACATCTCTCACAGCAACAACTCTACTACTAGGCTGAAATACGAGAACCTCTTGCAACTTCTTAGACCCCTTAGACTTGTCTGATGTGGTAGGCAACTCCTTCTTAGGATAGAACATTGCAGACTCATCAAAAGTTATATGTCTGGAATGCACAATCTTTCTATCAAGAGGGTTTTAAATGCGATACCCTTTGATATCATCCGTGTATCCCATAAATATGCCCTTGTACACTCTAGCCTCCAACTTATCATCACCTGTATGGTGAACATACACAGGACAACCGAAAATACGAAAGTAACCAGGATACACTGCTTTACCCCTCCACTTCTTCTTTAGAATCTTCCCATCTATGACTGAACACGAAATTCGATTTATAATATGCGCTGTAGTCGATAAAGCTTCAGCCCAAAAGCCTTTAGACAAGTCCGTCGTCGATCTCAAGCAATGTGCCTTCTCAGGTAGAGTTCGATTCATTCTCTCAACAACCCCATTGGATTATGGATCTCCTGGTGTAGTGAAATATCTCTGAATGCTATGCTGATTACAAAAATTAAGAAACTCCTTAAAAACAAATTCACCGTCGTTATCTGATCTAAGCACATTTAACTTACAACCAGCTAGATTTTCAACTAGCGCTTTGCAAGCTTCAAACTTCTCAAAGTTCACATACACCCAAACTTTTCGAGAAAAGTCATCAATAAAGGAAATAAAATACTTCGCTCCTCCAATGGAAGCAGTAGCTAATGATCTCCAAACATCTGTATGCACATAATCAAGCACTCTCTTCACTATGAAGTCTAACTCCAAAAGATACCTTCATCCGCTTTCTCAGCACACATTCTTGGCAAAATTCCAACTTGTCGAAGCTTCCTTCTTTGATCATCTTTCGACTGCGAAGCAACTTTAAGCCCTTATCCGAAATATGATCCAATCTTAGATGCCAAAGTTTGATGGCATCCAAAGCACGAAAACTATCCACTCCAACACAGGTTTCTCCAAGAACTGTGGTTTCCTTTAGCATATAAAGATTTCAGAATACATCTCCCTTCATCAAAACAAGTGTACTCCTATAAACCTTTAAACCATCATTCTCCATAGCCACCTTGTATCCCATGGATGTCAACTACTCTAGAGAAATCAATGACTTTCGAAGACTCGGAACATAGATGATACCGTTAAAGTGCGTATCACTCCGTCAAACATCCTATTTAGAACTATATCCTCTTCGATGGCTCTACAACTAGCATCATTTTCCATAAGGATTGCGTTTTCCACCTTTTCAACAAAAAACTGAAATAATCCTTGTTTGGCGTTATATGGAACGACGCCCCTGATTCAAACACCCAATGGTCTGTTACATCAGATACCGTTGCAGTCAACACATCATCAGATACGGTCTTCTCCACTGCGATCGATGAAGATCCATCCTCAGCCTTCTTCATCAAATCCGGACAGTCTCTCTTTCATTGACCTAGTTTCTTACAATGGTGACACTTTCCATCTCTAAACTTTCATCTCCAATCATTTCCGGGCTTTCTAGACTTGGAATGCTCCTTAGGATTCCAATTATTCTTCTCATCTCTTTCTATCTCAACAAATAGGCCATGGCTACTAATTTCTTCTCTTCCTTTACTCATCTCCTTCATCTAATTCCTCAAGAAGATCGACTTCACATAGTCTACAGTCAATGTGTCTCCCATAAATTAGATTGTTAGCGAAACCTATGTAACGCTCTGGAAGGGAACACAAAAGAACCACCGCCTTCCGCTATTCATTCACCTTCAAATCCACAGTCTTCATTTCCATTACAAGATCACCGAAGAAACTAAGATGCACCTTCATTGAAGCATCATCTCTTATCTTCATGGTGAAAAACATCTTCAGTAGAATTGAACGGTTATTGAGTGATTTCTTCAGATAGAGATTCTCAATTTGATCCAAATTCCTTTAGCAGTGGTTTCCATGCTAATTTTCGAGATAACATTTTCTTCCATGGCCAGCTGTAGGGTAGTAAACGTCCATTCTTCCATCTTCTTCTTTTTTCACGGTAGAAATTTCAGCTGGCAACTCCTCAATGCCAAAAACTATCCGATGAACCATATTCCTTTTAGAATAGCCTTCATCCTCCATTGTCACTTCTCGAAGTCTTTATCCCCGTTCCACCTTTCTATTGCCAACTGAGATCCATATGCAATATAAGAACCTCTGATATAAGGTTTTATTACAACAGGGATAGCACCGTCTTCTGTCATACTTCCATACACCTTCTATAAATCAACCCATATGCTCTGATACCAGATTGTTAGGGTTAATCCTTTAAGAAGATATAACCGAATAGCATTGATGCGGAAACAATATGATCAAAATATGGAATGGTGAAACAATCAAATAAAATTATTGGGGTTGTTCACGACAAAGGTGAAATTAACCAAATAATAATAAGTGAAAGGGAAGCACACCAAATTTATTAAAGTGGTTCTACTATCAATGTGATAGTGTACGTCCAGAAGTGGGACTTGGATTGAACTTATCCTACGATGTGGGATCAAACAAAAACATAAAAATCTAATATTATATCACTTTTTTCAACATAGACGAGCTTTTGTTGCACAATATCTGTTTACATGTGTTTGGCTGAAAATATTTTACATGTGATGGGGTATGTTGAGAATAATCCTATGTCTAGAAGTTAATATCAATTAGATGTAAAACTGTTGAAAGACCGCCCTTCACATTGTCTATTGATTTTTACAATAATAATTGGGTCTTTTATATATTTACACTATGTGCATATATATATGTAAACCAATAAATTTCAAAATGCCTCCCCCATTATAAATGACAAAATCGCGGCAATTTTGTCTATTTTCTTCTGTAAAAATACAAGTTGACAATGTAATTGAAATGGGTATTCTGGATAGCTAAATCTTTTATATAACTCAACAGGCTATGAAGTCATATATTTGGTTACGGTGTGCTGATGGTTCAATTCAGCAAGTTGAGGAAGAGGTTGCCATGTTTTGCCCCAATATATATCGAGAAATTCTTCAAAAAGGCCTGGGCTCATCCAAAAATCATGCAATATCCTTACCAGAACGTGTAAATCCAGTCGTACTTAGCTTGGTTCTTGACTATTGTCGGTTTCATCAAGTTCCAGGACGATCAAATAGGGTTTGCCTTTTCTAAAAGTTTATTTTTCTCTCTAATGCAATAAACTATACTTGTGCTAACTCTGACATCACTATGTAAGAACACAAACTAGAATTGTTATCCATATGATTTAAGATAGTAGCTAAAATTAGCAACCTGCATATATGTTTAATTTGACCATTTGATTATTTATTTATGTTATTTATTTAATTTATTTTTCATTTTGAGCAGGAACGGAAATCCTTTGATGAAAAATTTGTAAAGATGGAAACAAAGAAGTTATGTGAATTGGCATCTGCAGCCGACAGTCTTGAATTAAAACCTTTAGTTGATCTAACTAGCAAGGCACTTGCTCGAATGATTGAAGGGAAGACACCTGAGGAGATACGCCAAACTTTCCATTTACCCGATGACCTCACCGAGGTATTTGTTTAAGTGAAAATGAATCTGTACACTGGTACATACTAATGTAGCTCTATGTTTACTTAAAATTTTGTTTCGATTTATATTTCATACTTGTCTGTATGTAATTTTTCAGGAAGAAAAGTTGGAACCACTGAAAAACTCAGCTGACGATTCCCGGATTCGCTTATTGAATCGGCTTTATGCTAAAAAAAGAAAAGAACTAAAGGACAAAGAAAAGTTAAAAGTAAAAATTACATCATAGTCATAGTTTTTTAACATCAGACTTACAGCTTCAAATAATAAGAAAATAAATGATGCACAATTTATATAACGCTTAATTTTTCTACCATTTTCAGGATGTTGAACTTGAAGAGCAGCATGTAGATGACCGATCTGTTGATGATCTTTTATCTTTTATAAATGGAGAAGGAGGTATTTATAAATGATATTCTTGTTCGAACTAGGTGTCTTATACGTCTTCTCAATATGAAAATATATATTTTGTAATTTTCTTAAATATGTACTTACTAGAAGTTCTGAGATGCTACTTTTAATTATGAATGTTAATCAGATTATCAACGTGGACCAATTTAGAATTTGAAATTGATGTAATTCGTGTTCAGTTATCGCTTGACATGTGAGTTTATTTAACCTTGCTTTGATGGGATTAATATATGTGTGTGTGATGGTCTTTGATGGTCTTTATTTCTCTTAGAAACATGTTGCTGTGTTTATTGGCTTTCATCCTATTTGAGATATCATGTGCCAATTTATAGACCATATATGAATTACGTTAACAGCTGTATATAAATTTTGAATAGATTCTAAAGCTGTTAAACATGCAAAAATTAAAAAGAAGAATAAGAAGAAAAAAGATATGTTGAAGGATTCATCCAGGAGCAAGTTTGAGAAAGCGCCAACTGTTAAGGTTATTTATTCTATTTTGATCTGATGCATAATTTAAACATGATTCCAGATGAGTCATTTACTTGATGTAGATATTGAAGTTCAGGAAGCTTCTAGTCTTTCAACAAAATGTCATGAGACTATTGGTAAGTGTTCATCCATGCAAAGTCGAAGCGTGGGAAAATATGAAAGCACTGAAGGCGACCTCGCTTCAAAAGTTGAATTTGATGATGCCGATGTTGATGATGGATTGGATCCTGCAATGAAGGAGGAGCTTGATAGGTAATATCCTAGTCTTGAAATGATCAACTTTACACTTAACAGTATATTTTTTATCATGTCGCGCGTCATGTTACTAACTAGTCATAATGTTTATATATGGAATATTCTATTTTAACCCCACAAATTACCCAGTATACCCCCTCAAAAATTAAAAAATAAAGGCCAAAATATTCTTATTTTGATAAAGTTCTTTCAAATTCTTATTCCCTTGAAAACTCAATTCAAATTTGAAAGAACACCGAAAACTTCAAAGTAGAATTGATCTTTGACATCTTTACAATTATACCATGGAATTAGGAGGAAATAGCGAAATTAGATTTGAGTCAGAAAATGTAAGTTTACTTCTCTCTACTTTCATTAAGAAATGACTTCAATTCAGGGCATGGATACGTAGCGAGGGTACCTATGTGTGTCTTAAAAGTGCATTGCAGGGCACTAGTGTGGTTTCTTAAAGCAGTCTGGTAGGGCACCAATGTGGTACTTAAAGCTACCCAGTACATGCCCTAAGTGGTCTTTTTGGAAGGCCATGCACTTGTCATGCATGGTATCTGTCTTCGTAAATCACACTGATATGTCATGAAATTTAAATATACATTGTATGAATTAAATATTAAAAAAAAAGACCTACAAAATATTAAAAATTGATGTGTTCTTTTTTTTTCTTGAAAAATTTCAATCGATTTAGGTTTTGGATGTTTATAGTTGTGATGTTTATGAGAAAAAGGATGAAGAGTTGTAAAGTTTGTGAAAAGAGGAGGAAGAAGAAGGATAACATGGAAATTAATTAATGGGGTTGAAATAGATTTGCCCTGATATTATGAACTTCTTGTACTAGTTTAATAAATAAAATCATAAAGAGGTTCCATTAAGAAAATATTTATAACAAGCTGCCAACAGTAAATTGATAAAATGACTATAAAATATAAACTGATATACCTACACTTTTTCCCTTTTGTATGCTGCCTATTTTTGTGTGTAACATGATTATTGGATATAATTTAGCCACCAATTCTCCTAGATGAAAATATTATATCATTTGTGTTCTTGTGCTACCATCGGTTCCTTTTTCTAGTATCAAGTATTATGACTGCTAATCAGTCAACTCCTATACCCAAATGTATTTCAGATTATAAAATTTTATGGTAAACAGAGCTTACTACAGTACAAGCACATGTGCATGATGAACTAATGAAACAGAAAGCTTACAAAACGTTGTTGAATTAACAACTAAGAATCTCTACTAAGCTTAGAGAGTAAACCATACGTGGGTCGTACCATATACCATTGGTCGATTGGAAAGCTCTTCTCTGTTAGTCTAATCCTTAAATCCCACTTGAAAAACTTACCAAGATTTAGTGAATACTGTTTTGGAAACTGCTGCTATGGCCAGGTTATGTTCTTGTTGACCTTTATTATCTTGTTTAATTAGCTTTTTTTTTTCCGTGGAGTTTTTTTCTTAGAGCGTCCCAATAGAGGTAGCAATATGATTGCCCCATTGGGGGTATTAAGGGGATGCTATATCCCCTTTATCAACTATGGAGTATCAGACATCTTCTATTCAGTGGCATGAATTTTTGCCTCAGAACATCATTAATCAAGTCCAATTATAATCATTGCACAGTGCAATGACTAATACAAATTCTACTCCTGTATACATCCCAACCCACTTCTACACACATTATTATTTCTAAATTCTATCATCTTTATTCACAATTAAAATGCTGAATCGAAATTATCAAAATCGTCCAAAAAAATTCAAAATCACGAATCAATTTTTTCCTACATGTCAAAGTTAGTTCGATATCGACCTTATCCTTGATTCTCAGCATGTCAATATCTATGCAATCAATTTTCATCTTCTCCTAGTTTTCACAAGGTTAGTCACCTTCATCACAACTATAAAATTAAATGCTAACCCTTAGCTATATACTTGAATGCAAAGACAACGTGTTTGGGTATCAACCAACATGCAGGAAAATGCAAGTGGCTGATATTTACAATTCCGGCCCTTTAGGTTACTATCAGATGTTGGAGGAAAAAGGAGAAACATCAACCTCAACCACAAACATGAAGCGTCCAAAAAATCAAAATTTCCCGAAGAAGATGAAGTGACTTTGGCAAAAGCTTGGGTGAAGGTATCACTAAACAAGGCTCAAGGAGCTGATTAAAAATGAAGAATACTTTTGGCATGCAATCACTTTCGTGTAGAACAAAGATTCTTGAAACCAACAAACAGTGGTTGCTGGCAAATGCTAATTTGGAAAATAAACAAGGCTTATCAGAAGTGGAAAAACAATTGTAGCTAAATTGGTAATTGAATAACGAGTTGATTGTCCTATGGATTAGGCAAAAGATTGTGTTAGTGCTTACAAGAATGAGAACGATGGAAAGTACTCCACCTTCAAAGGCCTTCCACAACCTTAAGCTATACAGTCTTAAGTGAGAGCAACAAGTGATCTCATATCATCTTAGATTTTAAACCGAGACCCATTTTCAACAAAACTAGGAAAACTACTATGGATTCAGGTCTAGATTCTAAATGAATCTTCTAGTACACCTCAATCAAGTAACTACAAGACATCTCCATTTTATAGTAGTGGAGGTAGTCGTTTTGAAGGGGTTTGAGCCCAGAAGAGCAAAAAAGCAACTATCTCGGCGGCGAATGCTCACAATATCAAGGTTTAAAATTTCATCCATCTTAGCCGATATCTCGGTTAAGATTTCTATAACGACCTGTTTTTTCGAACCATTCAAATCGACAATCATCCACTCATGTCAGACTTGTGCTCAAAACAACAGATTGTTAATTTATATTTGACAAAACTTAGCATATACAGTAAATAAATTAATCACAAAATCACAGACACAGAGAAATACAACAATAAACAGCGGAAAAGATAAATAGTAGTTCATGAAGCTACTACATAAACATCAGAGTTTAAATCAAAATACAACAGGAATCCCGAATACATGGAAGTTTCAATACATAAGCAAATGACAAGTCTGGACATAAAACAACTGGAAATGACTAAAATAACCGAAAGCCGAATAGATAACAGAGAGCTCTCCAAGCGAAGCTCCAAGCTCCAAAGATGGGTCTCAAATGTTGTGGCACTCGGTCTGACCCGAGCATAAAGCAAAACACAAAACACTCGAGTCAGCATTAACATTCTTATACCAGTAAATCAACTCAAGTGAAATGCAATATAACTTAAAGGATGTTTGAGATTCCCATCCTTTAAGGATCCGTTAAACTATCTACATACATAGTACAATACGCTACATATATAATGTTTATAATAAAGTAAACTATTAAAATAGCGTTAAGGCGTTACCCATATCCCCTTTAACCCATTTTATATAAATGCCGTAGTCTATACAGTACTGTAAACTCCACCAAACCGGTGGGCTATCAGAGAGCACTCCGTAGGTACGACACAAACTAAACTCTTAGAAGGCAGGACAAGGCATGCGAGGCAATGTCAGGGTAGGATTCTACCGTTTGCACTCCCGGACTGATGGTAACGCATAGCAGCTACTACCGTCCACCTCGAGACACACTCCCAAATCAAGGGTGCACACAATCAAATCACAAAGTAATAGAATGGTATCGAAGAAGCATGCTCGATCGGAGGTGCGACCTCACTTGGTCCGGTATAGCTCCTGTTTTAGCCACATCAAGCTGACTCGCGGGAGTCAGGGCTGCGTTAATACCTCATACAGAATCATCGTCAAACCATCCTACTTCGTTCTGGAATCTCCAGCACGTACACAATTGTTAAAGTGATTTTCGGTATTGGCAGAGAGTATGACAATATCCGATCCCGGTCTCTTTAAAAACCAAACGCTTATTTCACACCGTGGTCATTTACATTTCAAACAATTCATACTTTATATTAAAATATCATATTCATTTCAAAATCATATCACTTTCAAAATCATATTCACTTCCAAAATCATAACTACAAAATAGTTTAAACCATCATATCAAAATATTCGCATTTAAATCCATTAAATTTAAACCATAACAGTTCCAACTTAAACAGTTTAAATAGTAAAAATAGTTTATATATTGAAATAGTTATAAATTAAAAATAGTTTGTATTTAAAAATAGGTTATAGTTTAAAATAGTTTATATATTAAAAATAGTTTATATATTAATATATATATATTAAAATAGTTTATATATTAAAAGAGTTTATATCAGAAAATAGTTTCAAATTAGAATTGTTTCTTCAAATTTTACAAATCAATTCAAATCAACTTAAGTTCCAAATTTCAATCTAAATCAATCTCAGTTCAATAATTCAATTAAAAGGATTAAAGGTTCAATTCAAATTCTCATTAAACCATCTTTAATTTATCTCGATTTCAAATTCAGGTTTGAACTACAAATTTAAACCACTTTCAATTCAATATGTTTCAAAGTTTAAATATTTAAACGATTTACAATAACTCAATTTGATAAATTCCATTTATATTTCAAAATTCAACTTTAATTTTATTTTAAAATTAAAAATATTCACTTAATCATTTCCAATAACATTTAAATAAAATCTCAAATTACAAATTTAAATCAAAATTAAATATCTAACTTCAATTATATTTAATTCTAAAATTTTCACCAAATAACTTTTTATAAGCATTTAAATAAAATTTCAAATTACAAATCTAAATCAGAATTATATATTCAATTTTAATTATATTTAAATTTAAAAATATTCATTTAATCCTCTTTAATCAAAATTAAGTTATCAAGTTATAAAACATATCTTTAAATCTCAAATCAATAAGTTCCAAATCAATCTTTATTTAAATTCAATTATTAACCAATTTAAATTTCAAGTCAACTTTAATCTATCTTTCCAACCTCTATTTATTAAAGTTATTACAAAGGTCTATTTTCAAAATATTAATAGAAATTTTAAATAAATATTATAAACATATTATATATATATTAGTTAAATTAATTTTTATTAAATTAAATCTTATTATCAAAATTATTTTATATGTTTAAAATAATAAAATTATAAGTAAAATCTTAAAATTTATATTTTCAAAACTTAACTTATAAATTTGAAATTTCCAAATATATAATTTTAAAAATCTAAATTTTACACATATATAAAAAGAAAATTTATATATTATATTTTTAAAAATCAATATTTATCAAAACCCATATATTTCCTTTCACTTTGAAAATCATTTTTCAAAAGAATAGACCAACGGTGTCCTATATAATTTTCTATCCTATGGTCAAGTGATACATATATTTATCATTTCAATCCGTAATAATTTAATATTTACGGGTATATATCATTTCAACCCGCAATCCCAAATTTAAAATTCAATGAAATCGCCTGGGTTTATCATTTCAACCCATAACGATTTTCCCTAATCTATAATATCATTCGGGTATGTATCATTTCAACTCATAGGAAATTTCCTAATTAACATGGAACTTGCAGAGTGAGAACAATAATATAATATAGCATATCAATGACAATTATGATCTTGATTAACAATTTCAATATAATACAACAGGTAATGGTGTCATATTGTCAATTAACATAGGTAAACTATTTAAAATAATATCATATTCAACAATTTAATTACTAACAAATTAAATTTTAACAACACATTTCAATCGTCATTTCATGTGAATTAAATTTACTAAATATAACAATGTTAATCGTGAGTGATTGCTCATCTTTCGAAGCTATAAAAGTGATGATAAAATAATGGAGCGAAGCGGAGATCTACAACAAATCAAAATCCCAGATCGAAGCAAAACCAATTCCAACAACACGAATCAACAACCAAGCTTTTGAAAGCAAACTCCAAAGCAGAATCCAGAGCAAAGCACGATGAACATGAATTGATGGAAACAAAATATATAATTTTCAAAATCTAAAATTTACTCACATATTTAAAAAAATATATTCTATCTATTATATTTTAAAATCAATATTCAATTTAAAAACACATTAAAAATAAAAATCTTCATATATATATATTTTAAAATCAATATTTAATTTAAACACATATTAAAATAATATATATATATGTATATATATATATGTATATATATATATATATATTTAAATCAATATTTAATTTAAACACATATATTTAAAATCAATATTTACAAATCCATACCTTTTTTTATAAACAAAGAAGAAGAGGAGGCACAAACAAAACTAGCTATGATCAAAGCTAGTTTGAGAGGTAGGCAGTTATTAAAATAAATATACTCAATGGCTAGAAAACAACTTGGGTTGTGGCCCAACTTGATTGAATCGAACCTTGTTCCACATTGAACCACAATCAACAATGGTACAAACTGGAAAGACGATGGGTGAGCTCGGCTATAAGGCGAATTGAAGGAGGGCCGGAGAGGTAACAGTTCGGGTGGAGTGTGGAAGAAGGCTGTCAGGGCTTGCGGCCATTGGGATCGGCAGGAGGCTTGGCTGCGGCTATGGAGGATGGTCGGAAGGGTTTAGGTGGGAAGTTTGGCACGGCTGTGGATTTGGTTCGTCAACAGGCAGTGGGCGGCAGAAAGAAGGTGTAGTCGAAGCTTGGCAAAGGTAGGAGAGAGAAGCAAGGTTATGTGGTGATGGTTGCGCTCAGTTGAGATGGCTGGAGATGCTCGCTGTCGGCTGGAGGGGTGTAGTCTCGATGAAGGAAGAGGCGGGGCGTTGGTCGAAGCTGTCAGGTGGTGGAGGGTTTTGGACAGGGGAGTGGCTTCGATGGAGGGTTATCGGGTCTGTCGTGTAAGAGGAGGTGGCAGAGATTTGGCTGGGGAGTTTGTGGAGCATGGTGATTGGGGTGCTCGGCTGTTGCTTCGGTGGGTTTGATGGCACGTCGGTTGAAGGTGGGAAGAACGAGGCTGGTGGATTGAAAATAAGGCAGGACGGGAAGAATATGAACAAGCCATAGTTAAATATATATAAGCTTTTATATTATTAAATTTTCACGAGTGAAAACAGAAAGAAGAGTATGTGAAGCATGAACAAACCAATATAAAAATTGAAATGGTGGGATTGCAAACGTCAGGCATTATTTGAATTTCGGAATCATAAATGCAAATGGCTATTTGATTTCAACAGATGGTCAACTGAATGGACAGAGGAAACAAAAAGGCTCAATATAGAACCGATACGGCTAATCGTTTCACCGATTTCGCCGCGTACTGGACACCGAAACACACAAATAAATATACTGTGGAAAGCAGCACGACGAGACGAACAGAATGGTACACAAATATCAGCGATACGACCATCCGATCAAAACTCGATTTTCGCCGCCAAACTGCTGCTAAAATGCCGAAAATAATATAAACAGGGCTAGAGCAGTCTAAATTTGGCGAAACGAAATACGACGTCTCACTCAGAAAATGATTTACATTTTTCTTATATAAAAATATTTAGATTTCGAAAATATTTTATTTTCATCAAATTAATTGATTTAAATTGAAAATGAAAATTACACAACAAAATTAACTTTCATATTCTCTGATGAAAATCTGACATTTGCTACGTTTAAATAGACGCATACCAAATATCAAATTTTCATTGCTAAATTTTTAAATATTTAATTTCATAAAAATTCAGTTAATTACGTTATTTAAAATCGTTAAAATTTCCGGGTCGTTGCAATTTCGTTTTTGGGGCTAAGCAATTTAAAACAACAAATTTCGCTTAGATCTCAACTTGGCTAAATCTCAGTCATAATGTGAACTCCGACAGAGATCTATATGCGAGATCTTGGTCGATCTGAGGTTTATAAAACCTTGGCTTTCCTCAATGGCTGGGCGCATGGATAAACCATATGTTTTCGCTTTTTAATACATATTTGATCACCTTCTTTAATATTTTTACAATCACAAACACTAGAGCTCAATTTGTTGACAAATTTTGGTTTGGTATTTGGTTGGATTTTTGATTCAGTTCACTTTTTTGATTCATTCTGATGTAATCCTAATCCAGTTTGTTTTTTTTATTCAACCTTAATTCAATTCAGTCTTTTTTTTTTTGATTCAGTTGGATTCGTTTTTTAATACTATTTGTAGCTCCATTTTCATTTATGTTCAATTAATTATTAATACATAGATTTTTAAGAGTTGCCTGTTTTCCTAGAATAATTCCTGGCTCCAACAACAATCTATTGTTTGTGTGCAGTACATTTTGTTAATCGTACTAAAATGGATAAACAAACTGTTTCAGCAGCGTAAAAAAGCTAATCTCATAGACTCGTAATACAAAGTGAAGTCAATTAGTCCATTTACCACTTGCTACTGAAACAGTCAAATGGTGCAAACAACTTTCTATTTCACATTTCAATTAATGGTTCCTTAGTATTTTGATTTGATTATTGCAAAACAACCATCAAGATTCTGATTTTACTCTATCTGCCACTTGCAACTGATTTAATACTTCAAAAAAGATTTTTTCCATAATGGTTTTCGAGTCGAGCTGCATAAGTTTCTAATTATGATTGTGTGTGTATATGTGTCATATCATGTGCAACCATTGAGTATAGATGATTTTCAAGGTACCAACGACTAGGATGTGATTCATGCGAATCAAGCAAGTTATAACTATTTTTTAAGATTGTGATCAGTATCTATAATTTTAGTGGTGTGCAAATCAATTTTAGGCATAACATGTATTTGAGATCGCCTCGAGATGAATGTTAGGACGATGTAAATTTGAGATGGAAGTTCGAGCTCTCATGTCATTCAAGATATTACTTGATACTAAATCTTCAAGGTGGGATACACATAGTTTGAGAGCTATGCCTTGCTCATCATGAGAATCTCTAGATCTATCTGTAAGCTCAAGCGTTAGCAACCGATAAGATATATTAGTGTTAGAAAAGGAAGTGCAAATAGCGTGCGGAAAAGAAAGGAAACTGAACACAAGAAATATGCAGATGATTTGATATTGATGAATACTAACCCCACATGGTTGCCCAAATGGGGTTTGCTGTTTTGAGTGATCAAATGTCATAAGTTTGAGTCCCAATACGGCGATAAACATATAAAATCCTGTGATTTACCCGAAGAGTTTACGAATGAATACCAATTATTTGGGTATTAGAAAAATAATGCGTTCGACAAGCACCATTGTCCCAGTGGTTAAGTGCTTCGACAAAAATAATAATAATTGATGAGTACCATATTAAACAATATGCACTGTAGGATGATGAACTATCATGTGAAATGTTTCATTATCAGGAAAGAAACTGAGGGTAAAGTCTTCAATCTTGAATCAGACCAGTGGTTTGATGTTTTTTATGTGATTTAGTGTTTCCGATTATAATTTGGAAAACAAAACACAAACTTATACATACCAACAAAAAAAAATTCAGATAGAAACTGAAGTTATACAACTACAAAATGAAAACAACATATAAAAATTGTAATGGTACAACTAAGAAGTGAAAACAACACATAAGACTCGAAATGACTATCAATTTTAGGATGATGAACTATCATGTGAAGTTGTTTCCAATCTTGAATCAGACTAGAGATTTGGTGGTTTTTGGGTATGATTTAGCGTTCTTTTATTATTTGGAAAATAACACATATGTATATTAAATACAAAAACATTAAATCAAACTAAGATTAAAATGATACAACTATTAAATGAAAACAATGTATAACAATTGAAATGATACAACTACGAATTGAAAATAATTAATGCATATCTCAAAATGGTAGAACTAAGAAGTATAATCAAAACTCGTGAATGATGCCACTTGTTGCAGAATGAAATGATCTTAACGATCCCTATTCAAATCCCTTGTTCCATGTATTCGTTAAAAAGATATTTTTTTTCGATCAAAGAACTTCGAAACTCATTGACTAGTTGTGGATTGTTTTTAACTTGAACTCTATAATCACTTCTTTATGAATGTGTTGTGAATTATAATACAAAAATACATTGTATGGCTAAGTCCTTAACATAATGATATTTTGTTGGATTGCAAATAATATGAAATCAACCTAGCAAGATACCAAAAGCACATTCAATTTTTTTTTCCTTTCGTTTTCATTGGTCTTTGTGAGATCTGTAAACTTTAGAGTAAGCGGATTTTTAGGTGTTTGAACAAGTATACTCCATTTCGAATATATACCAGATGTAAGGTAGTTATCCTTGTCGTGTTCATGTCCATCAATATCGTATTTACATGGTGTTGCAATCTTGTTTGCTTCTTATATCAAATACAATTTCTCCCGTATATTAGTTTCACTCAAGGTTCAAGTCTTGGTTTCGGTCTCGATTTTGATGTTTTGCAATTTTACGAATTTCGATCCAATTCGTACGGTTGCAGCTTCGATTTTGGAATATTACACATATTTGTTTAATTTATTAAAACAAAATGTATAATTTATCTTTAATTGAATATTAAGGTTTAAACAAAGAATATCGATTCATTCTGAATCTTTATAACAGAAAATAATGTTTATTAATTATTCATTGCTTCATTTTAAACCTTTTTATGTTATACCATTTATAATTTTTGTGATTTTATATATTTCATAAGTTAAAATTTCAAATTTTGAGTATTCATATATTTGAAACTCAAATGATTCTTTTTTTAGTTTCTTTTGTAAAATTTGAAGTTCAATGGTGTTTTTATTCAATCGGAATTTCAGTTTGGTTTGGTTTCGGCCTCTGCTAAAACCGAAATGGAACGGTCGACTCTTGGTGTTTTGGTCGAAACCTCAAACCTTGGTTTCACTTGAATCGTCATCAAGGCTGTCAAACAATTCAAGAAATTTTGTTTGCTTTTCCAAAGCTAGTAATCTCTCAAGATATCTTTTATGTGTCCATTTGTGATACTCTTCAATGAAAATATTATCTAAAAGTTTGAATTGAAGTACCTCATCAATTCGAATGTACATGTTTTTTTTGCATCTTCTGCGGTTTTGTAGTATAACAGTTGGAAGATCACTTGTTATCTTTTGATGACTTGAAATTCCTAGTGCTCTAGTCAATGTGATTTCGAAGCCATGATTTTATCAAATAGCTCCTGCAAAATATTCAGTGACATTCTTAAGCGACAATAATCTTTTGATATGCATCATATTTTTTCCATTTTTATTTTTTCAAAATTTGTCAATTAACTGGTTGTGATTCGTTTTTTTTTCCTCCTTAATCTTTTGTATCCTTGATATTTTTTCCAGATTGGTTGCTCTCTTGTTCTATATGTTATAGCATAATCAACATTTTAGCATGAAATTCTATTTGACTACAAACAGTTTGCTTCTTGTTTTTCATCTTTCAAACACCATTAGCATATTGTTGAGTTTTTTGGTTTAAAATTTTTGAAAAATTATTAAAAACTTGAGATTTTTTTTCTGCAAGGAAATTTTAAATAGGGATATAATAATATAGTACTGTGTTTATGTAGTGAAATGGTTCACCGATAACTATTTTTTCTAGCCTTTGAGGAAGTTCCTTACCTGATAAAGTTAACATCAGGTGAGTTGAGCTATATGCTACAACACGTTGGGATAGTAGATTTTATGTTACTTGACAAATGTACATGATACTTGTACAAAGTACTATACATTAGAATGCTCTTAAGCAGGTGCGGCGCCAGATATAACCTGGCTCAATAACCCTATGCCTTAACTCCGCCTCAAGCGACTCTAACCTTCGCCTCACACCTCCAACTCTCAATAGATAATTCCAAAATCAATTTTATTTTGAGTTTACTGTTTGAATTGAGTTTAGGTAATGTTGGTTGAGTTTGTTGCTTGAATTAAATTCAGTTCATTTGAAGTTAGAAATTAGAACTTGGGTCTTTTTTCTTTCTTTTTCTTTTGGTTTGTTTGTTGTGTGGGTAATTTGCTACTTGAAAATGAAATTTGGTTTACTGTTAGAGTTTGGGTAGTTTGAGATTGCTCTTTGGATTAAATTAATCAATTTTTTTTATTGTTCCTACTCAAATGAAGTAGTTTGACTTTGATTTGGGTAGTTTGGGTGTGCTGTAAATAATGTTCTTTGATTTTCCAAATAATGATTAATCCAAATTTATCTCATTTCGGATTTGCGAAAATATTTTAAAAGTGCATTTGAAAAATGTATCTGATGATATTGGATCTTTTGCAACTTCTACACCTTCTACTAGTTCATGCATATGACACTGAAAACATAATTATTCATTCAAAGCCAAGTTCAAGTGGATTTATTAAATTTCCATCAAATCCTAGTTTACAACATCAAATTTAAACTGCAATCCAAATGATCATGACATGCTTCTAAGAGCATATTTGCAAAAAGTCCTTGTCAGCCTTCTTTACAAATGTTAACACAAACACCAAGTGATGGAAAAGTTTGTCACTTCAATCGATCTTAGTTTAACGTCTCGGGGTTTGAACTCATGACTTCTAAAACATCTGTCTAAAGGAACAATTAGAATAATAGTCAACTAGAAAGCGATGAACTATATAGTTTGTGGGGATTAATCAATTACAGAAGGAAACATAAAGATCAAATTAGTTAGCGTAACATAACTAGAAAGTGTATTTTGCATTTGATGAAAAATATAACTGTAAGTACTAATGATATTTCCAAAGTATTATAACGAAAAGATCAAAATAAGTGATGTGATGTTGGTAAAAGTATCCAAAGAACGTTTACACAAAATGAAAGATAAGTAAATGTGGGCACTCATTTGATTGCAGTTGGTGCACGAAACACGATATTTTTATGTGAAAATTAGGCACACATCCTTAAAACGGAACTTAATTCAAAGCTGATCCATGTGGTAAAATATATATTTTCTACATCCCTGTTTCTGTTTTCCGCCAATTTTTTTCCCAAATTATCCTTGCGCTTCGCTGTCGAGCTGATTCTTCTTCTTATTTTTCAATTTAAATGGAAAACTGCAATTAAATTAAAGACGAATCAATTTTTTTATATTAAATATGATATTCTTAATATTTGCAGTTATGAATAATCGCAATAAATTTCTGCAAATATATGCGTAATAGTTGCAGAAATTTCTGCAACTATACGCAATAGTTGCAGACATTTCTGCAACTATTTGCAATAGTTGTAGAAATGTCTGCAACTATAAGCAATAGTTGCAGTCAATAGTTGCAGACATTTCTGCAACTATACGCAATAGTTGCAGACATTTCTGCAACTATACGCAATAGTTGCAGACATTTCTGCAACTATTTACAATAGTTGCATTTCTGCAACTATACGCAATAGTTGCAGAAATGTTTGCAACTATGTGCAATAGTTGCAGATATTTTTGCAACTATGCGCAATAGTTGCAGAAATTTCTGCAACTATACGCAATAGTTGCAGATATTTCTGCAACTATTAGCAATAGTTGCATTTCTGCAACTATACATTTCTGCAACTATTTGTAATAGTTGCATTTCTGCAACTATATGCAATAGTTGCAGAAATGTCTGCAACTATATACAATAGTTGCAGATATTTCTGCAACTATACCCTATAGTTGCATAAATTTCTGCAACTATACCCAATAGTTGCAGACATTTCTGCAACTATTTGCAATAGTTGCATTTCTGCAACTATATGCAATAGTTGCAGATATTTCTGCAACTATACCATATATTTGCATAAATTTCTGCAACTATACCCAATAGTTGCAGACATTTCTGCAACTATTTGCAATAGTTGCATTTCTGCAACTATATGCAATAGTTGCAGATATTTCTGCAACTATACCATATAGTTGCATAAATTTCTGCAACTATACCCAATAGTTGCAGACATTTATGCAACTATACCATATAGCTGCAGAAATATCTGCAATTATTTGCAAATTTTGTAAATTTGAAAAAATATCAAAAAGGTTTAAAATTTGCTGAATTATCTGCAAATATTTGAAATAATTGCACCTTTAATACAAATATGAATTTTTGGTATCAACAATGGATCTCATTTCAAAGATCATAAAATTTGTGATTTTTTGGTGAAAACGGTTCGTTGATCCGGTTTTTGTACATAAAGTTATACGCGTTTGAATTGTTAAAAACGTAAAGGGTATTTGTGTATTTTTGCTTTGCACGAATTTGAAATTAGGGAGCAGAAATGTAAGTTTTGTATGTGAAGGATGTTTTGTTTATTTTGAAACTTATTAGGGATGTGAGCCAAACTTACCCTATTTTTATTTCAAAGATGGATGATATTGATAATTATCTTCTTCGGGTAGATCAAGAAAAGGATCAATGATTAAAATTTACATTAATTATCGAGTTGAATTGTACAACGTTTGTTTAAATAAGAAAACGGTTGAACTTAATGATCACTTTAATAAGGTAAATTTAGAACTGCTTCTTTGTATGTTGGCACTAAGTTTGGTTGTTTCATTCGATGCTTTTGACAAAGTAAAGTTTGTTTTTTTATTTGAATTTTATCCCAATGATTTTTTTGAAACTAAGCGATGAACTTTATGATCAGTTGGAGATTTATGAAATTGACATGGAATTTCTTTTGGGCATATTGCTCGGGACCCCCAAACTTTTTGAAATCAAGACCTAGTAAATCTCAATTTCTACCTACAAAACTGCTCCTAAGTAGGGTTGTTAATTTTGTACGAGTGTTCAACGTCAGTTCGAGTCTGTGGTCAAAATACGTCCGTCCGAGTTCGTTCGATTTTCATTTAGGATAAGAAATAGGACGACAAAATTTATACGAACAAAAGTATCATTTGATCCGTGTTCATTCTAATTCGTACGAATTTTTTATAATTCAATGCATCCTCTATGTTTTTTCAAAATATTAATGACAACTATTTGGTTGGTTGATTGAGTAAAGATTCATAAAATGCTTATACTTTAGTACACACTGATAAAAATAATATAGCTGATAGAAACTCTATTAAAAAATATAAAATCTAATGTAAATAGCAATGTCTGTCCGTATCCGTCCGATTTCATTTAGGATGTGAATTAGGACAGCAGAATTTGTACGAGTATAAAACTATAAATCTCGTCTGGTCCAATTTTATTTAGGACAGAAACCGAATACTTCCGTCCGGTCGGATCCAACCGATTTACACCCCTACTCCTAAGTAGGAATTTGTTCCAAATAGTCTATTTATAGTCTCTAGTGCATTTGGTAAGGAAGAACTTTGAATATAACAATATAAAGCACTTTGTCAGTCTTTGTTATAAAAAATTTAATCCCTTTTTTATTCCCATAAAGTTGTGATGTTCTGTATATCTTTGGACAAAACGTTGACCTTCCATCATTTGCAGTGATCGTAATCATATCTTATTTGGCTTTGCATTTAATATGTATCACATGCACTGGGACAAAGCTATAAATCTGTCGATATAATTTTGTCGAGAAGAGGGCCAAACTTGGTCAATATATTTATATTTAAAGTGGTCAGTATATAATTTTTTACATATATATTCTTGCCATTTATCATGACATCTATACAGTATACACAGAAAAAAAAACTCAATTGTTTTTTGTAAGAAAATTACAACAAGAGGGGGCTTTGGCCTCCACCTATGCCCGCTCCACGCCCCCCCCCCTCCCCCACAACCCACACCCCCCTCCCCCAAAAAAAGCTTTGTCACTGCAAATTCAAGCATTAAACCATAATAAGTCAAAATGAGTTTAAACATTGTTTTGCCATTGGTAAGAAATATCATTTAGGATAAATTAGTGGGAAGTTTTATGGAATGCGATGAGAGTCTCATACGTCATTAGGACTGATATCATTTGGAATATTGGAAGGAAGGTCTAAACCAAGTTCTAGCCCCCAATGAATTGCTATATTGATTGACATACAGATACAATTGAGATGTTTATATTATTATTTCTTGGCGGTGACATAAATCATCAAAAATTAGTTGGGCGCATCTTTGGTAGTTTAACTTTTGCTTGGTCATCATTCACTGGAGTTTGTAGAAACCTTATATATAGATGTTATTACCGACAATAATAGCTTTGGACGTTGGAATCATCACCTTGACACCGTGTGTCAATCTGTGTACTGTATACTTGGAACACTTTTTCAACGTTAACGTACTGCAGGGAAGTGGAAGATTTTGCAAGGCGATTAAATTCTGATTGGCCTGAAAGAATGCAGGAAATACTATCACTAAGTCAAGAGAGAAGAATTGTTCCTAACTTAATAAATGGAAACTGTTCCGTTAAAAGATATACAGGTATGTTTGCATTGCTTATTGGATCTCGATGGGCTTGTCCTGTCCCTCTATTTTCAATGAATATATAGCAATAACATTTCAACTAATAACATGTAAATTAACCACTTGAAAATAATAATAAATTAAAAAGGAACAAGGCATCAAATATACGATAAGCTTGGTAAAATTGATCATGAGTTGGTAATCAATGCACATTAAGATAAAAAGTTAGGAATGCTGGAGGAGGATGCTATATCACATGTTATAGCATATATTCCTCCAAACACAACTTCTGTTTTCATCCTAGTTTATTTATCTTTATTGGAACTACATCTCCTGTGCAGGGGTTGACCGGAGATAAAATAGCAAGACTGGGTAAAGGTGATCCCTTTAAATCATATTGGAAATGAGCTCCTCAATGCCAGTCAATAGATTTTGTATCCATGCAAGCTGTGATAAACTATTGTGTGTATAACTCTTCTTTGAGATTCCAGGTTCCTTTAGTTTCATGCATTTATTATTGTCAGTGAGTTTTGTGTACTTTCACTCTTGGTTTAATGAATTTACCAGAGTTTAGTGGAATTCTTTTCAACTTCATGTATTTAAAGGTTCCTTTATCTTAGAAATATAAATCTAGTCAAATGTAATGCAAAGTTATTGACCTTCGGTTGTGAAGGGGAAAAAAAAAACACTCTCCTGTTTCAACTTGATCTCCATTGCATAGCCATCTTTTAGCCCCTTTTTGGGACACTAACTAGTCATGTGTGGGGCTAGCCTAGTGTGTTGGCCCAGTGGGCAGGGGCAACCAGAAAATTAAATAAGGCCCAACACAAAATAAGCGACAGGAAACGCACAAAGCAAACTCGTTTAAACAAAATTAAAATATCTCATTCGTAAAAAAAAAAAAAGGGTTTCAGCTTTCCAGTTTCAACTTTCTCCAAGCGTCCATCTGCAGTCGACCTCCTTCAGTCTCCTCCACCGAAGCTAGCAGCACAGTCCTCCAACAATCTAGTGCCGCCTCTCTTGATTTTCTCCAGTCTGCTGCAAATTGAAATTCAAGGTAAAATTTTGTGCTTTTTTTTATTTTTCTAAATATGCATATGATTCAAATTGGTGATATTGGGGTCTTTATGTATGGATTAATGAAATTTGTTTTGAATAGTACCTAAATAACAATAAAGTTTGGAAATTGGAATAGTTTATGTTTATGTTTTAATTAATTAGTGAAATGGCATTTGGGAATAATAGCAATATTTGGAGACGATTCATGTTTTTATTAGCTAAATAACAACAAAATTTGGAATGGTTCATGTTTTAATTTGTGAAATGCTATATGTTTATGTTCTAATTAGTGAAATGGTATTTGAGAATTATTGAATAAATTTTAAGTACTATTCTAATTTAGTTGTAAAAATATGTCGAGTTTTGTAAAAGTAATGATTATATTAGTAAAACAATTCGTTGCAAGTTAATTTGTTCAGAATATATTATTAGATACCGTGTCGAAAAATGAAGACTATTAATGCGAGAACACAACAATCACTTGGTTCAAGTCAAGCGGACGAAATTAATGAAGCAATTGATGAAAATATTGATAATTTCATTGAAGAGGATGCAAATGAAAGCATCAATATGGATGAGGAAGATGAAGTACATATCAGTGAAGAAGAGGAAGAGCTTGTGAATGAAGAGATATATGAAAGTGCACTTGATTTTAACAAAAATGTGGATGTGGGTTATGATCTGGGGTTGCGGGAAACTATAAATGACACTAAAAGATAATTATAGCTCAAAAAGGCCCTACCAAAATCGTAAAAAATGATGATAAGTTTCCAAGTGTCATGAAATGTCGAAAAAATAAAAGTTTTTCTTCTAAGCATTACATCCGTCGTTTTTCAAATGAAGAAGAACATGAAACGAAGTGGTTTATATATTCAAATGCATTGAATAAAGTATTTTGTTTTCATTGTAAATTATTCAAAAATAGATGATGTCAAGTAAGTTGTCTGAAGATGAAATTGACGATTGACACAATCTTCCCTAATAACTTAGAGAGCATGAAACTAATATGGAACACTGTGAAAATATGGTGAAGTGTGGTTGATTTGTAGACGGGGCTACAACTAAAAGCAATGGTTAAAAAAAATGGAAGTTCAAATTGACAAAAAATGGAAGTTCAAATTAAAAAAAATGCGGCGATCCACATTTCAGAAGGTTTAAATCGACAATGATCCACACATGTCTGACTTGAACAATCTGGAACATGAATAATCAATGAGGTTAACTAAGAAAAATAAGAAAAGAAGAAAAAAAAACACAAAATCTCGCAGCGGAACGATAAAATATAATAATCAAATAAACAGTTCATGAAGCTGTTTATACCATACATTTGATTATAATCTATACAACATTTATCAGAGTTATATATACATCAGAGATAAATAAATAATGCAGCAGACAACATGATGCAGGAATACTAACAGTAATAACGTACCAAATCTTCGTCTTCGTCTTCTAGAATAAATCTTCAATAAGCTAAAAAACTCAGTACTGACCCGAGCGTAATGAAAAGAAAAAACACTCGAGTCAGGACTAAAATATTCTTATGTGAGTCAAATCGATATCGCATATAACATGAGTGTCGTGGCGTCAGTGATGTTTACGGGGTTTTACATCTCCCATCCGGTGTATAACGTGGGTGCAATAATTCAAGAGATGTTACGGGATTTTCCATCTCTTAAGGATCCGTCAAAATATTTATATCTAGTAGAATACGCTATATATATAATGTCTAATCAATAAAATAAATATTTTTCTTAGCGTTAAGGCTCTACATTGATCCCCCTTAACGCGTTTTTAAGCATTGACGTACAATTTGCATTTGACACCACCAGTAGCATGTCGGTAGTCAGGGATGCGCCGTGATACGACAACACTAAACCAAAATCATAGGGGTCTCGTATAGGTATAAAAGTATGACAAGGCACGTGAGGCAATATCCAAGGTAGGATACTACCAGTTTACCCTTCCCGGTTGGTGGTAACGCATCATAGCCATGATCGTCCACCGCGTCCAACACTCCCAAAATCCGAGGGTGCGCACCAATCAATCACAATGTAAATGATGGTAATACGAAGAAGCGTGTCCGCTCGGGGTAGCTAGCCCACTTGGTCGGTACAACTTTTGTTTTAGTCATTTCAAATTGGCACAAGTGCCAGACTAATCCATCATCGTTCTCTTTCTTCAAATCCAGCAAATGTACGTCAAATCCAACCACTTCGTTCTGGATCATCACTCCACGTACACAGTTGTCAAAGTTGTTCCGGTATCGACAGAGAGTATGAACATATTCGGCCCCAGTCTCTTTAACAACCAAACGTCGTTTTACACACCGGTTGATACTTTTACATTTCGAAAACAGTTCATACTTGATATCAAAATATCATGTTCGCTTCAAAAGCAAATCTATTTCGAAATCATCATATTTTCTCAAAATATACCATTTCACTTCAAAAATCATTTTCGTCTCAAGATTTCGATTTCATTCCAAAATCGTTTCGAATTTCAATTTAGGTTATAACTTCATTTTAACCCAATTCATATTTAAATCCAAGATTTAAATATAAATATTTCACCTTTGGCCAGCTTGAATTTTTGAAAAATAGTTTGAATAGTTTTAAAATAGTTCAAATAATTAAAATAGTTAAAAATAGTTTAAATGGTTAAAATAGTTAAAAATAGTTTAAATAGTTAAAATAGTTTAATATAAAATAATTTAAGTATTAAAATGGTTTATATGGCAAAATAGTTTGGAAAATCTAAAATAATTTGGATATTTAAAAAGATAGATTTAAATAGTTTATATCAAAATAATTTATTTGAAAATAGTTTCAAAGTCAAACCGATTCAATTTCCAAATTTTCCAATTCAAATCACTTTTAAATTTTTATTTAGATTTTTATCAATTCTGAGTTTGATTTTCAAAACATCGATTCAAAACACTTAAATCAAATTTACTTTTAGTACCCAATTTGAAATCCAAATCCTCCAATATAATTCAATTCCGAGCTCAATTTCGAAATAGTCGGATTTCCATAAATTCGAATTTTCATTTTCTTAAAATCATTTAAATAAATTTCAAATCAAAAATTTTAAAATAATTTAATTTAACCAATCCGGTGTTCGTATATAATTTTCTATCCTATGGCCAAGTGATCAGTTATTTCAATTTAATTTCAGCGATGGATATATATCATTTCAACCCAAATCACAGTGTCATAGGTATAATATCATTTCAACCTATTTCTTAATTTATTCGAAATAATTCGATTTGCAGTTTTATATACTGTAAATAAATTACAAGGTGATAGCAGGATATATCAAAATAAATAAGCATCCAAATCATCCAAAACATCAATCAATAGCATCCATCACAATCAACATCCAAATCAGCCAATAATTCACAACAGTTCCATAGTTATCAATATCAGGTCTTTTACTGGCAATTAAATTCCAATTTCAAATTTAACCGTCAATTTTAATTTTTAACTGTTAATTCGAATCAATTAAATTTATCAAACAACAATCAATAAATTTATATCACTTCATAATTTCAAATTTAACTAGCATAAAAATATTTTAGTACGTTGTGAGCATTATAAAACACTCACCTTGAGTTTTAGATTTGAAATCAAATCGAACAACGTTCGATTTAACCTAAAATTTCAGTTAGCTCCAATCGTCTCCAAATCAGTTCTAGAATGTAGTGCTCGTCGCCACGATTCCATCGTCGTTTGTTTCGTCCAATTCTGACAAAATATGAAAATGATATACACTTATAAAGGTTTCATAATTTATAATATAATTAATTTACAAATTATTATTATTATTATTAATAAACCTAATCAGATCTGGGCCGTACGATTCTCTATTTGCAAATCAAGGCCGCCGATTTGCTTCTTCTCGTTCGCGTAAACTAGAAACAAATGCACGCATAGAAACCCATCACGTCGTCGTCTTTATCCTCGTGCCACGCCTCCATCGAACAGCCGGAGTCGATCTCCTCCCTCCACCGAACGCGCCTACGCCCCCTCGACCCCTATGCCAAGTGCGGCATCGCCTAGCGCCACCGATGTCTCAAATTTCGCGCACGAACAGGCCACGAATGGAGGTGATTTTCCCTCCATCCACCTCGCCAAACACCATCTCGACCGTTGGATTTGCTCGTCTCGATGAGCCCTACAATATTCGTTTAGGAAGATTTCGATAATATTGCTTGGATTGAGAGGAATCGAGGGAGAAAGTTTGATGATTTTCGATCATTGAAATATTCACTGGCAGCTGCATAAATTAGGGTTAAGGTTTAGAGGATTTGGGTGTATATATACGTGAATATATAATATTTTAATATTATTTCCATTATTCACATGCTTTTCCGGACGAACTCCAAATGAAGCGTGCCGCCTGACGTTTAAAATATTTTACCCCTATTCCAAACACAATGGAACATGTTCCGAGACCTAATTCGATCGTATGTGGAAGATACCTTTTCAAATCGAATTAAAATATTAAATTTTCAAATATTGATTTCAACGCGTTTATATCCCGTACGATCAAACGGTAACTCCAAACGCTACAAAATTTGAAATCCGATAATAATACAGTATTACGGATCCAATGGAACTGGTTTCGTCGAATTCCGAGACTATAGCCAAAATGGCTATTTTACTCGTTAATTATAATATAAAATATCCAATTTTCTAATTATTCACTTTTAAATATAATTTTAAATGTTAACAATCTTCATTGTGGTTTAAATAAAATTTAAATCAACTTTCGATATCATTTTCAATCATATTTAATTTAGGATTCAGTTATTCAAAAAAAATTCAAAATTTAAACTTAAACAATTTAATTGTCCAATATTCAACAAATTTCAATATTAGATTTCAAATGAATTTTAGTTATCAATCAATTACTTTATTTACATCTAATGAATTCAACATTTATTATTCAGTTCAACTATTGATTGTAAACACATTCAATGCATAGCATTTTCTTTCAATACTTGTTATTACTTAAATCTTCGAAATTTGTTTATTTTAAAATCTTGTTCAAGTTCATATTCAATAGCTATATTAATAAATCATTAATTTTTATTTTATTTTTAACCATCTTTATTCATTAATTACACTAAATTTAATAATTTAAAATAGTTAAAAATACGGGTTGTTACAAGACCCATTAGAAGATGATTATAATTCGAATAATTGGGGTTGTGTAAACGCTTGCTCGAAATGGTTTGGTCTTTCTTGGAAAGAACGAGAAGATTTACGAAAAGAATAATAGAGTTTTTGCCAACTTATTTAGTTTCTTGTGGAGTTTGATCCAATTATGCAAGACCATCTTCGAAATGTAGTAAATACAAAAATTCAACACTATTATCATAGTCACAAGATCCAAAATAGATAATGACTTTGTTATCAAATGAGATCAAAGGAAAATATAATAAAAAAGACCTTAAAAGCAAAATATTTTTCTGTCATGTTTGATTGTACATCGGATTCAAGTCATGAAGAGCAAATGTCTATAATCATAAGATGTATGGATATTGAAGATACCGATGAAGTTAAGGTGGAAGAGTTTTTTCTTGGATTTATAATAGTTGATGAAACTTCCGGACTTGGTCTATTTAAACAACTTGAAAACAATTTTGAATGAACTCAAACTTAACATTGGTGATATATGGGGGCAAAGTTATGACAATTGATGTAATATGAAAGGTAACCATCAAGGCATGCAAAAATACTTCTTCACATAAATCCACGAGCGTTTATGTATCATGTGGATGTCATAGTTTGAATCTTGCACTATGTGACATGGTTAAATCTTGTGTTGAAGTAAGGATTTTTTTTTGCATCCGTGCAAAAATTTATATGCTATTCTCGAGATCTACTCATTGATGGGATGTTTTTAAAAATTTTGTAAAAGATTTAACACCCAAGTCATTATTGACTACTCAATGGAAAAGTCATGTTGAAAGTGTGAGAGCTATTCGATTTCAAGCGCCAATGTTGAGAGATGCTTTGATTGAAATTGCAAATAGCTCTAAAAATGATATTGTGATGGCGGAAGCTAAATGCTTATGTGTGAATGTTCTAGAGAATTTAGAGTTCTTGGCGGTCTTTGCATTTGGTATAAGTTATTAAACAATTGTAAACCATGTAAGCAAAACACTTCAAAATGAGGATATGAATTTAGAGGATGCTATTACAAAATTAAAAGAACCCATTGTATTTTTCAAAACTTTAGAGAATATGGTTTTGAAGAAATGATGAAAGAAGTTGATGAACTTACTATAGATGTTGGTATCGAACCAATATTTGAGAAGAAAAGAGTTGTTCGTAGAATGAATTTTTTTGACGAAGGTATTGAAGCCAATGTTGAGGGAAGTCAATCACCGAAAAAAAATATTGGAGTCACATACTTCATCTATATCAAGCTCTTACATCATTAAAAGATCTTTGAACGATTTGAACTATATGATAAAATTTTCATATTTTTGTTAAATGCAAAGTTCATGGAAATTGATAAAGAAGCACTGATGGAACAACGCACTTGTTTAGAATGTTATTTGAAATACAACCAACAATGTGATCTATGTGGACAATTTATTTCAAGATTTAAAAGCTTTGCAAACTATGTCATAAAGAAATAACTAAATCGATTGACTTCTTGACTTTATATAATCTTATGTGGATGATGGAGGTTTTCAACATGCATGAGTTGCTTATCGAATTTTGCTAACTATAACGGTCACGGTTGGTTCCAAAGATGGAAAATTTTCTAAATTAAAGTTAATTAAAAATTTTCTTTGAACAACCCTGCCATAAGAGAGATTGAATGAACTAGCAATGATCTCAATTGAAAGTTCATTTTTGAACACACTTGATTATGACACTTTAATTGAAGATTTTGCTTCAAAAAATGCAAGACGAAATATTTTTCTTTGAACTTCTCGAAAGTTGTATCATTTTGTGTGAAAATAGTATTTGACATTTTCTTGAATTAACCGTCGTCATCTAATTGATTTTGTGTGTGATAATTTTTGTTTTGTTTAACACTACATTAGCTTGCTAAAAATTAACAGTTACAATTGTTTGTGTTGAAGGACAACTAAAATCCAATGTGGCTCGGGCAGTAAATTGGTTGGGCCGCCACTAGTCCTATGGATGCGTTCAACATTTCTTACTTTAAGTGTAAGTTTATGCCACCGTTTTCCATTGGTCCGTCCAACTTTGTAAATCGGGTTGGAATTCCGTTTGAGATGTATGTAAGAATATATTTGTTGGACATATAAGCTTTGTTAATCTTTGTATATTCCTCTATAAATTGACATTTCTATTTAGTTCTCTTTCATCAATTTTTTGTTCGATTGATAGGATTACTTGTTTACTTCATTACTCTATGATAAAATCTATGGTAAAAAGGCCAGTGTTTAGAAATCTATACATGTTAGCAACTAAAGATCTAATTTCTACAATTTTGCGCTAACAATGATATTTGTGAGATTAATTGTGAAGGAATTTGCACTATTATGAAAATGATAAGATGTTTATAGATGAGTGACGTAAATATTTTAAGATGATATTGGACATGCCTTTACCATGGACCAAATGTATTCTCAATACAAATTATGTAGTGGAAAAATCTAAACTGATTTGGAGCCAGTTGGGATAAGGAAAGAAGTACAATTAAATGAAATGGATTGGTAGATGATCGTGTTATCCTTTTTCCCAAATTAAGTTTTGTGAGATGTATATTTTTACAAGAGTTTGGTGGAAAATTCCAAGATACTAAAGTGCTATTATTTCAGATTTAAATTTTTATAACAAATATTTAAGATTGAAACTTGAATGATGTCCCTTTTTTGTTATGGTTGAGAACAAAACTATGAAGATAAATACATATATCTTCTTATCGTTTATCTATCATTTATTGTTGATAAAAAAAAGAGATGCACACTTGACACTTGTTTCACTTATTGTTTATGAATCATGGGATTCCAGGTGATTTGATGATGCAAAAATATCATGATTGTAGCATGGTCATTAGAAGACAATTAAGTTGTGAGAATTTATTGGTTTGGTTTTGAAAAGGAAAAAATAAAAAGTGTTTAAAGATTTCACTCGACGATGAACAAACATGCAAGTGATGGAGAGTTGAGTGGTTTACCACTAAGACTTTGCATTGTCAAGCGCTTCACTTATCTTTATTTGCATCGGGTTTTGTTACCAAAAAATCACCACTCCAGATTATTTGAAGATAAGATGTAGTAGAAGATATGCGAGGCCATGAACAACGTCTCGTCCCCATATGAGGCAAGACGAAGAAGTTATCATCAATTGAATGTTGGGTCACATGCCTTTGACTACACTTCTATTCATCGATGGAGATGTTATCTCCATGGTATAATTATGTGCTAAAGATATTAAATGGTTGTAAATATACTATGGGTAATGTATTGGTATATAACATTCTCTATCTCGAGGCCCAAAGCTAAGTGCTATAGATGCTGTAGTCATTTATAGTATTTAACTTTCGGTGACGAAATACGATAATATTAATGGTATCCATAATATCAAATGCACATGAATATGAAATAAAATAAACATAGATTTCAAGACAGCTTTTCTAATTACATTTCAAATCAATATTTCATATGCAGTTACATAATCCCAAAACGATTCCCAGGTTTCGATCAAGTATAATTATTGCAAATTACGCATATGAAGATGTCTCCTTGGATGATCAGAGTACTAAATAGATAGTCATATCAGTCATAAATACATCACAACGGAAATAATACTAAATAACTCTTACACAGTTAGCTTTGCCTCCTACACGTCTTCAGCTTATTCGTCCAACCTACTAAACCTAAAAAATCCTTAACTCTCAATCTAGTCAAATCAAATTTTGAGCACTCGAGAGTTTAAGGGTAAACATAAACTTCGGGTCAGACATAAAGTCTGGTGTGAATAATTCTATTAAGTCTCGGTTTACTGATATCAAGTGAAACCATACCGCTTAGCGGAACGGGTTTCCCCTCACTAATATCCTTTTAAAATCATATCTTCTGCAAATCAAAATCCTGCAATCGAACTGATTATAACAATAATAGCAATAACATTTATGCATATAAATCATATAATCAATGGACTGTCTGTTTGAACAATATAGTTTTATTATGCAGACTATTAACCACTGGCTGACTCGGGCCTACTAGACATAATAAATATTCCAACTTCTGTTAGATACAATAATGGAAGGTCTGTCCTTAACCTACTTCTCCTATGGTCAACTGATCCTAATGGTTTTGCGGGCTCACCAATAACCTAACTCTACTCTGTGTATTCCTTTCTGTGTGTAACATCATTTTAGTTTTACCTGTGACAAAACCCTACACATTGGAATTTTGGACTTATATTAGTCAGGGGCTACTAGCTAAAGTATAGGACACAGCCCCATACCTGTCCCATCCGATATTCTAATTTTTGAGTCATTCTTTTAGCAAATATCTGGGTTGACCACCTTATTCAAATTTCAATTCCTCGAAAACAATCTTTACAAATGATTTACCCTTGAAATAATATCTTTTTAAAACAAGGAAATTATACCCTTTGCTTACTCAAAATACTTATGCTATGATATATGCTTTACACAAAACAATGTTGATGAAAATCTAAATCCGTAGGGTTGTCTATCCCTTTAAAATAAGTTAAAGCCCCTTTTAACATAGAAAGCATTAAGTTATAAAGCCAAAACCCTCATTTCGAAACCATTGCTTAAGACCTCAAACAATCCCTTTCAAAATCACTGAAAACATCTCTTGCAAAACACTTAAAAACGTACCTTTCGAAGGCATTGAGTCCAAGAATTTGTGGCAACATAGCTTCGAAACTCTTTAAAAGTATCCCTTTCGAAACCATTGGGTTTAACATTTAGCATAACTATAGGGTCAAAGAGAATAGAAGCGAAAGCTTTGGTTTTGACAGCATTAATCTTAAGAAAAGAATTGGAGAAGGGAATAGCTTCGAAACAATCCTTTTGAAACCATTGCCTTCGAAAACATTGATAAAAGCGGTTAAAATGACCCTTTCGAAAGCATTGGGAAGGTGGCTTAAAAATTTAAAAGGCAAAAGTTCCCCTTTCGAATACATTGTTTGAAGGCTACAAGAAAAGCGACCTCAAACCAATCTGAAAGGTATGAATGCAGCAGCTAGATTTCGAATGGATTAAAAGCGGCAACTCCTTCGAAAGCTTTTTTTTAAAATACAAAGGCAAGTTGATTGATTCGATAGTTAATAGTATTGGCTTCAACCCTTTCGATAGCATGCCTTTGACACAGCCCCCTCCGTCTTTTTCCAATACACTACGTCCCAATCGCTTGGTACCATGTGCATTGGTTTCGAATAAGTGCGAAAGGCCTTTTGGTCATAGTGATGAAAGCCAACGATGAAAGTGGCGAAGTTGTAATTCGAAACAAAAACTGGTTTTATGTCTTTCAAAGCAATTCTTTTTCACCTAACTTACCTAATTTTTCAAAATATGATTGGTTGCAATTCTTTACTTAAAAGACTGCCGAATTCAACAATTAATAATTGAAATCATTTTAACAAATAAGTCCTTCCCCTTAACAAAACATTTAAAACATTTAAGTCCTCTAACTTAAATAATTTAATAACCATAGTAAAACACTTAGGAAAAATCCATAAAAATCACAATAATTCACTTTAAATATGGTTTCTAACGTATGTAAATTTTAGACCCAAAAACATTATTTAATTGCCTTAAATAATTTAAACCCAAAATTAATTATTTTCTCTCATAGAAAATACATAATAAATCCACAATCACTTAGAAAATTATGAAACTTGAAACCCAATTCTAAAATAATGTTATAATGCTTTTGACCATATATTAAAAACGCAACTCATTTGAATGTCATTTAATAAGTTTTCTAATCTAAACATGTCATAATATCCATATGAAACCATATAAATCATCAACTAAAGCATATAATCATTAAATCATTATAACATGGCATATAATTGCAAAAGAAAACAGGTTTACTCTTTAAACCGAGAATATTGATCAAAGATAGAGATGTAAACTAATTATTCACCTTGGCTTTGTGTTAAGAAGGTTGAGATTTGCCCTTGATTGATTTGCTTTAGCTTTCTACATAAACTCTACCTTTTCTTCTCCTTGAATCCCTTTAATGGTGGCCGGCTGAGTTTGCTTAAGGTTTTAGTTTTGTTTTTTTTGAAAGTTAAAATGAACAAGGAATGGAGAATGGAAGGGTTTATGGAATTGGAATAAAGGCTATTTCCATTTTACCCTTATCATATTCCTCCTTCTTACTTATTTTTAATTCTCTTTTGCTAATATATTCGTTAAGGCACGATTCCTTCTTAATTAACAAATCTCAATCTCTTAACTATCTACATTATTTTATTTTATTTATCCAATTAAATATTCTAAATGATGTTAGTCAAAATTAGGGTCATTACAGACTCCTCTCCTTAAAGAATTTCGTCATCAAAATTACGATAAGGTACTCACAACAATCAAACATAAAGGTAAAACATACCTTCAAATAAGTCAGATAAGTATCTTTAATCCTTCTCTTGGTTTCTCAAGTATAATTTCTCTCGTCATCACTCCACCGGACTTTGACTAATCCGACTGTCTTGTTCCTTAGTCTCTTCTTATCTCTCGCAACTATACGAACTGGTTTTCTAACTATAGTCATATTCGGTTTCACTACTAATTCCTCTAACACAGTCGGTGTAATAGTAGTTTCTGGATCTCGAATACACTTTCTTAGATGAGAAATATGGAAGACATTGTGGACTCCTGTCAAACTATTCAGTAACTCTACTCTATACGCGAGTTTTTCGATCTTTTCTATAATAGGAATGGTCCAATGATTCTTGGTGCCAATTTTCCAGTTTCCAAATCTGATCACTCCTTTCATCGGTGATACTTTGACGAAAACATGTTCTCCAACTGAGACCTCTAAATCTTTCCGTCTTTCATCAGCATAACTCTTCTGCCTAGACTTTGCCTCCTTTATTCTAACCCGAATTAACTCAATCTTCTCTAACCAAATATGGATCAAGAACTAATCTATCCCCAGTCTCTAACCAAAAAATGGGAGATTTGCATGGTCTTCCATACAAAGCTTCAAATGGTGTCATTCCTATACTAGTATGATAACTGTTATTATACGAAAACTTGACTAAGTGTAGGTTGTTTTCCATGATCCTCCGAAATCTAGCACACAAGCTCTTAACAAATTCTCTTAGATTTTGTTAACTCTCTCTGTTTGCCAATCTGTCTGTGGATGGTAAGCGGTACTCATCTTGAGCTTGGTACCTAAAGTCTCCTATAGACTCTTCCAGAACTCACTAGTGAATAAGGAATCTCTATCACTTACTATAATACTAGGTATTCCATGCAGTCTAACTATATTCCTCATGAATAACTTAGCTAAACTTGGTGCTGTCCTGGTCGACTTAACGGGTATAAAGTGTGCACTTTTAGTCAATCTTTCCACTATAAACCATATACTCTCATTTCCTTTATTCGACTTTGGCAACCATCTATGAAATCCATCGAGATAAAATCACATTTAAAGATTGGAACATCTAAAGGTTGAATTAACCCACTCGGTTTTTGATGTTCGGCTTTTACCTGTTGACAGTTTAAACATTGCCTCACCCATAAGCCTATGTCTCTCTTCATACCTTCCCAAAAGGAACTCCTTTTCATTTCCTGATACATCTTAGTTCCTCCTGGATGAATAGTGAACTTTGAATGATAATATTCTCTAAGAACTTCCTTCCCAATGTTTCCCACATTCGGAACACGTAGTCTTCCTTTCTTCCTCAACCACCCATTATGGTCTAGACTGAAATCTTTCAGGTCATCGTTCTTCATTCCATTCCTTAGCTTCCTGATTTGCTCAGTAATAAAGGATCTTCTCCTTGTTTAGAAGCAATCCTTTCGATCATCACCTGTCAAACTTCTAAACACGAAAATATAACAGTTTCTTAACTAGAACTACTCTTAGATTTCCCTCATAATTCGCATGTAGTCGATGCTTCTAAATCTTTCCACTCAGCTATCATTGCCAATACTACATTTAGATAATTTCTGCTAAGTGCATCCACCACCTTATTTCCTTTTCCCAGTGCGTATTCAATACCAAAGTCATAAGCGGCTAAAAACTTTAACCACCTCTGCTGTCTTATATTCAACTCCTTTTGAGAGAATTAATATCGCAGTGACTTATGATCCGTATACAACTCGAATCTTTCTCCCAAAGGGTAATATCTCCACACTTTCAAAGCAAAAATTACCGCAGCTAATTCCAAATCATGAGTCAGATATCTAACGTCATGCGGTTTGAGTTGTCCAGAAGCATAGACAATCACTTTACCTCTTTGCATTAACACAGCTTCTAACCCTGTTCCACATGCATTCTTGTACACCACCAAGTCCCGATTCCTCTTTGGAATGACTAACACAAGTACATTAGTCAACAAATGTTTCAGTTTTTGGAATGCCTCCTCACATGGTTAGTCTAGACAAACTTCACATATTTCCAAGTTAAAATAGCCGTCGGTGCCGCTATCCGTGAAAAATCCTTAATGATCTCCGATAGTACCTAGTTAATCCAAGAAAACTCTTTATCTCAATCACTGCCTCGGGCCTCTTCCAACTATTCATTGCCTCGATCTTAGCCGGATCTACTGACAACCTTTTCTCTGAGACTACATGACCAAGAAACTTTACTTTCTTCTTCCACAAATGACACTGAAAATTTCGCTTTCAGTTGATGCTGCCTCAGCGTCTCAAATACCACTCTAAGATAAACTTCAATCTCTCTTTCATCCTTAGAGTATATCAAAATGACATCTATGAATACTAACACGAATCTGTCCAGATGTTCTCGGAAGATTCTGTTCATCAAGTCCACGAAGAATGCTGGCGCATTAGTTTGTCCAAACGGCATCACTAGCCGTTTATATGATCCATATCTGGTCCTAAATGCTGTCAAAGGAATACTATCATTTGCTACTCTAAGCTTATGGAACCCTATTGCCAAATCTAACTGGGAAAATACTTCGGCTCCACTTAATTAGTCGAACAAATCGTCAATCCTAGGTAATGGATATCGGTTCTTTACCGTCTTCTCATTCAACCTACGATAGTCGATACACAACCTCAACGATCCGTCTGGTTTCTTTGCAAACACTGCAACTATTCCCTAAGGCGAACTATTGGTCTGATAAAATTCTTACCTTCTAAATCCACTAACTGCACCTTTAACTCCTTCACTCGATAGGTGTCATTCTACTTGGCGGTCTACTCACCGGTTCAGTCCTGGTACTAAATATGTCCGAAACTAAATGGCTCGTTTCAGCGGTAGTCCTATCACGGGCACAAAGACATCTGCGAGTTCTCTAACAATGAAAACTTGATTCAACTCATCTTCTACCTCCATATGCCCAGCAATGCACTAACCTCAAAACTTGGGTTTTCTACGGAGTATATGATCCGATCACTACAACTAGGGTGTCTAAGCAATATTTTTCTATCACGACAAAATATCCAAACATCGTACTTACTTAACCAATCTATGCCCAAAATAATTTCAAACCCTAAGAAACCAAATACATGCAAACTGCAAGCAAATACATGACCTAAGATTTCAAACTCTAAGTAGTCACATCTCATCCCAAAAGTTGCATACCCTCCTATTGATTCAAAACCCTTAAGGATATAACTAGGTATGGGGGTTCCAGGTTACGCTTATCTACCAAACAATAAGATATAAAAATGCGATGCACCGGTATCAAATAGTATTCTAACTGATACACCATCAATCAAAAGCGTACCTCCCAACACAAATTTTCCTTTGTCCTCTGCTGTTGGTCTTAAGGCAGCTGGTTCTAGTGCAAACACTTTGCCTTTCCCATCCTTGGCTGGTTCTTTGCACTGGTTCTTATAATGTCCAATGTGATCGTAGTTGAAGCATTTGATATTCTTCTTCCCCATCACCTTCTTTCCATCTCCTGAGCGACATTCATTAGCGAAATGCCCTTTCTTATCACACCTGTAGCAGACAACTTCCATCTTTCCTTTTTTGGTAGCTCCACCCTTTTGAGCTCTCTTCTTATGGAAAAAATTTCTTTTCTGCTTTTGCACACCTTGAGTTTCCACTACTTTGTTACCATTAAAAAAAGAGAGCATCTCCTCATTCCTCAAAGCATTTCAACAACTACATCGCACGAATCCCTAATATATGGTAAAGTTGCTTTAGTAAGCTCGAGTCTCAATCCGTGGATGAACTTCTCATTCCTTTTGATAACCGTATCAACCGTAGCATATCCGTATCTCGATAGCTCCTCAAATCTGGTAGAATACTCCAACACTGTCATGTCTTCCTGCACCAACTCAGCAAACTTCCTTAGCATAGTTGACTTGGCGATTTCCAACATGAATCTTTCCTCAAACCTTCTTCTGAATTCTGCCCAAGTCATAGCCTCTTCAGCTATTCCTACAGTAACATTGTTCCACCAGTACAGTGCCGCTCCTTGCAACTGTCTGGATGCTAATCTACTTTTATGCTCATCGTTTTGAGCCCCAAATCAGCAAAAATCCTCTCGCAATGAAGCAACCAATTCTCCACTTCAATTGCATCATCGGTGCCGATAAACGGCTTCCCTCCAAGCCTAGCATAGTCTCTGCTTAGTACTGCATAGTTATTGACTACCGGAGCTTCCTGATTTCCTTCCCCAACATTTCCTCCGACTAATCCCGCAGTAGCTCCAGCTTGCATCATATTGACAAAGAACTGATACATAGCTCCCATATCAACTTGCAGTGCTCCAGCGCCCACATTAGCAGCTTGTGCCCGACCTGGATTCCTTCTATTGTTTAGTCTGGCGTTTCTATTGGTTGAGGTGCGTCCTCCACCAAGGTTAACTCTTCCATTCCTAGCATCCATATCTTACTTTCTTAAAATCTACATTCGAGTCTTTGTAAGATACAGAAGAATAACCTAAGAGAGATGAGAGAATAGAGATAATGCGTATACTTATATATAGCAAATACAAGTATGTTATCATACCGTTATCCCATACCCTAATATTTTCTCTAATTTCATTGGATTATGTTTTCAAAAATCATTTGAAGTTTAAAATTTCTTTTAATTTTTCATAAACCTATGCTCTAATACCAAGTTGTAACATCCGGTATCTCAAGGCCCAAAGCTAAGTGCTATAAATGTTGCGTTCATCTATAGTATTAAACTTTTGATGTTGAAATACGGTAATGTTAAAGGTATGCATAATATCAGAAATACATGAATATGAAATAAAATCAACACGGATTCCAAGATAACTTTTCTGATTTCATTTCGAATCAATATTTCATATTCAATTATATAATCCCAAAACGATTCACAGGTTTCGATCAAGTATAATTATTAAAAATTAGGCCAAGAGCGACATATGAAGATGCCCCCTTGGATGATCCAAGTACTAGATGGATAGACATATCGGTCATAAATAGATCACGATGAAAATAATACTAAATAACTCCTACATAGCTAGCTTTGCCTCATGCACGTCTTTGGAAGTTTATTCGTCCAACCTACTAAACCTGAAAAGTCCTTAACTCTCAATCTACTCAAATCAAATTTTAAGCACCTGAGATTTTAAGGGAAACATAAAATTTGAGTCAGACATAAAGCTTGGTGTGAATAATTCTATTACAACTCGGTTTACTGATATTAAGTGAGATCATACCGCTTGGCGAAGCGGGTTGCCCCTCACTAATATCCTTTTAAAATTATATCTTTTGCAAATCAAAATCCTACAATCGAACTGATTATAACAATAATAGCAATAACATATATACATATAAATCAGGTAAACAATGGACTGTCTGTCCGAACAATATAGTTTTATTAGGCTGACTATTAACCACTGGCTAACTCGGGCCTACCAGACATAATAAATATTCTAACTTCCATTAGATACAATACTAGACGGTCTGTCCTTAACCTACTTCTCCTAGGGTCAACCGATCCTAATGGTTTTGCGGGCTCACCAATAACCTACGTCTACTCTGGGTATTCCTTTCTGTGTGTAACATCATTTTAGTCTTACCTATGACATATCCCTACACATTGGATTTTTGGACTTATATTAGCTAGGGCCTACTAGCTAAAGTACATGGGGTGACCCCATACCAGTCCCATTTAGTATTCTAATATCTGAGTCATTCTTTTAGCAAATATCTGGGCTGACCACTCTATTCAAATTTCATTTCCTCGAAAACAATCTTTACAAATGATTTACCCTTGAAATCGTATCTTTTTAAAACAAGGAAATTATACTCTTTGCTTACTCAAAATACTTATGCCATGATATATGCTTTACACAAAACAATGTTGATGAAAATCTTAATCCATAAAGTTATCTATCCCTTTAAAATAAGTTAAAGCCCTTTTTAACGTAGAAAACATTAGGCCATAACGCCAAAACCTTCATTTCAAAACCATTGCTTAAGACCTCAAACAATCCCTTTCGAAATCACCGAGAACATCCCTTGCAAAACACTTAAAAACGTACCTTTCGAAGGCATTGTGTTCAAGTAAGAATTTGTGGGAACATAGCTTCGAAACCCTTTAAAATTATCCCTTATGAAACCATTGGTTTAACATTTAGTGTTGGAACTGAGCCAGCCCGCAGCGGAAGAAATGGATGAATTTCAAAAAAAAAATTCCATTTTGAATCTTGAATGGGCTTATGAAATCAAAATTTATTTAAAACTTTTCTAAATTTGATTTAAATAAAATCATGCATTTTATTTAAATTTACAAACAGTAGTTTGAGATTGCTTGATTTTGGTTTTGCTTATATATTTGTGCATATATGTATCATATACATATATATACATGTGTGCATGTGTAACATAACAATCCATGTAGGGTATAACATGCCCGTATATAGATGTTGGGATTTGCATCCCAACAAACACATTAGCTCATTTTGTATGTATTGTATGTTGTCAAATATGTGCGAAAATATATAACTATGAATTTCATGTGATTATTTTGAAAAATTATATATATCTATTTTATGTATGCATAAAATTTACTTTTATCATTAAAATATTGTAGAAATTTTTTATTTATTTATGTGACAATATATTGAACCATAAATAACAATGAATATACATATATAATTAAAAATTCCTTTCATTTACAATTACCAGTTAGAAAATATACTAGATCCGGAATTCCAAAGATTTTATTATTTAATATACATACACACACACACATACATATATATATATATATATAATATTGAATAAAGTAGATTTAGCCATAATAAATTATCATAAAATAACCATATGATAAAATTATAAATTTTATAATTTTAGAAAATCTAGAAACACATTGTTGGCCTCAGGAAAAATTTCTAAAATTTTCTCAGTTAAAATAATATTTTAAATATATAATTTATTATAGACCCAAAATTAAATTAATTATTAAAATTATAAAATTAAGTTATAAAAATATGTAACTTTTTCGGAGGTTTCTATAACATATTTTGGGTCTCAAGAAAATTTCCAGGATTTTGTAAATTAAAATGATATTTTTATTCAATTAATTGTTTTCAGGTCCGAAATAAAATTTATTTTTAAAATTATTATTTTATGTTCAATAAATCTGAAAATTTTTCTGAAGGCTTCTGACATGAAGAATGAATTTTAGAAAATATTAAACTGAAGTTAAGAAACGTTTATTATTATATACGAATTTATTGGTTCAGATAATCTTTAAATTTTAAAATTAGTAAAATACATAAATAAATAAAAAATTCAGCACTTATAATTCATAATAAAAACAAAGAAACATTTTCAAATATTCATATCTATATACACAACATATAATAAAACATATCTCTTAATTCAAAGTGTATTTGAAAATTTAACACAAAAGATTAACATATAAGATTTACACATATGATCAATACATATATATACACACACGCACACACACATAAATAATTTCAAACTTAAAATTAATTTTAATGTTTAATTTCAGATCTGAAACATAATCATGGAATATATTTTTAATTATCATGCACATATCCAATCTCCATTGTGACAATATAAATAGGTACAAAAATCTCACACAACTAACAAAACAACAATCTAATTAGACACATATGTTCATATGATTAACAAATTATGAAGGCACAATAATATGATAAAAATAAAATCAAAGTTACCCAAATTAGATGCCCTAAAGTCCACCTTGAATAATCAATTCCCTTCTTTTGAAATGTTTTTTATTCTTTAAATTGCTGATCTGGAATCTACGACCAATTACTTTCAAATAGCTTTTAGTTTTGATTTGAATTTTATATGAGAATTTTAGGATTGATTTAGAGGAGGGTTTTAGCCATGAAAGAGGAAAGAGGGTGGCGGCTCAAAAATGAATAGAAAGATTTCATCCAAATTAGGGTTTTGAGACCGTTTATTTATATAGTAAGATAAGAGAACAAACCACTAGATCTTAACCGCACATCTCCAAACCCTAATCATTTGTTCAAGCCACCTCTAACCCTAGCCATAACCAACGCCTACAACTCCATAACTTCATGGGTTGTTAGCCTATTTAACCGAAATTAAATATGTACAATCATATTTAACTCAATTTCTTATCGATATCTTATATCGACCAATATATTTACAACTATTATAAATATATGCAATAAACTTATTTCTCATATCATATTCAAATTTTATAACAAATATTTCATAAATACTAATTAATTTAATTAATTTAAAACAATTATAAATCAATTAAATCGTTTGGTCTAAAGAGAATTAATTATTTCGGTTGTGGGACTCTTGGATGTAAATTCGGTTAGCGATCAACATTGAACTATTCGAATGTCAACGTTCACACGTCACTTAGCAGGTGATGTGACATTATGGCCAAATTTATCGCTTACTAAACTTTGGTAAAATCCAATTTCACTTTATTAAGCGTTACCCTTTTGTGATAATTATTTATGCCAATTCTCTTCGTCAAAACTATATCACTTTGGACTTATTGAATTTGGTTATGGTCAAAATTCCAATATCATCCATATTCAACTCTATAATCCAAACACAAAAACCTTGGTTCTATAATAACAATTATTATTAACCGAACTACTCGGGCCAGAGATTTTGACTTTATGTTGACTTAAGTTGATTGTGATACTAACCCCATATAACCGAGGAGACGAATCCTCTCTTGAAAGTGTTTAACTTCCAATACTTCCACTCGACCCAACTATAGTCACTTGATGGAAGTCGTGCCAAAATTTGACTATAATTAAAGCGGAACTTTCATATTGAAGATCCACAGTATTCTCATGTCGACAGAGCTGTGTAAATCAGTCATATCGATATTTTCTGTTTGACCTTAGTTATATTAACCAACAGAAAACTATCGAGTGAGTCGTTCCATAGTTATTCAATAACTATCACTATGTAACCTCTAGGTTCTCCCAGCAGTTATGAGTAATACACTGCCCAACATTTCGAGAGCGTTACATACTCTAGTCTCAACGGATACACCGATATCCAGTCTCGATGCATCTTGACTAGAAACATTTAAAATGGCATAGTTTTTTTATTGTGATAAATTACTCACGGTTACAACACTTTGTAACTACTATCGCAAAATATGCAATTTATGGATTTTCTATTAAATATACTTTTAATTAAATTAATTAATTATTATAACCACATTATATCAAGTATATAATAGAACGAAACACCTTTATTATGAACAAGATTCGTTCAAAGAGTTAGATATATGTAACAAATTACATAGTTGCCCTTAGGGCATATCCCTAACTCTATCAATCTCCCACTTGCACTTGGGGTCAATTATGGAATCTTATTCCAACTTCTCCAATCGATTTCTCAAAACCAGTTGGATCAGTCCATTTGTGAACGGGTATGCTATTATGTTTTAATTATCCACTCTATCAATCAACTCTCTCTGACGGTGATAAACTGTTTTATCATGTGGAACAATTCGTAGTATGTCTCTCGACTTTGAGTGAGCTCTAAGTTCTATTACGAACCATATTACTACATTGTTATCATATAACTTTGTCATGAGATTCTCAACATTTGGAATCGTCTCAGTTATAAATTTGTGCACTTATTTTTTTTTATATACATTGTTTTGATTGCGGCGCTATTTAAGGTGATGTACCTAGCTTTTTTTCATTGAACCAGCTACGGTCTTTCATTTGGAACATTTCCAACTTAAAGATTTGTTATTAACATATTATACTCAATATGACTTATGAAGTTTGAGTTCGAACACTCCTTTATAAGGAGTTTTTGTTTCTGTAATCAATTCTCTAGTATTTCATAAATACACGAGAACACTTCAAACAACCGTTTAGTGATATCAATTTGGATTTGATATTTGCTTCATGTATCAAATACATAAACAAATCATGATATCGTAGACATTACAACATGTATGATAATTCCATTTGCCAATGTAGAGCAATCAACCTTACATGTTCCATATTAAACATTTTAATAAGGTGTCCTTGCATATCATTTGGGACATTCCCGACATCTTTTATACTTACTATAAAAGACATTCTTTATTAATCCAATGTTGAGAATTAAAACAACTAAGGCTGATTTTAACACAAGTATGTCGTTAAAATCAACAACGTGTTATTTACTTATAGTTTAGAAATATCTATGTACCTTTTAATGTTCTTTCTTATGAACACACGCTTTCTCTGCATTTTGATTAAAAATCAAACTATTTGATATTTCTATCAAAATACTTATTCAATCTTGATGCTTATAAAATGATACTTTCGTATCATTTCTTGGACCATATCCAAAGACTCACAAACTCAAAATCGCTCCCACTGAATTTGAGACATTTTTGGTTAATATATGTAAACAGCTTACTCTAAATCGTTATTTATAATTTTTTGTTTATACATACGTACCAAAAATAAAGTAATATCAAGTGGTAATTTTGTGAGTAAATCCGAATTAACTTGAGCTTTACCGAATCCATTACGCTAATTTTAACAATTGAAGTTTGTGATATTATTCTCATCAACGTTGCTCATATAATTCCAACTGCATTAGTTTTTCTCATAAAGACACAATCACGGCCGATGGATCACATCCCTTAGGCTACGACTACCAAAATCATATTTTGATAGCGTACTTAGAATTCTTTCATATTTGCGCATGATACTATATGATAGAGTCGACACTCTTAGTGGTTTAATTAAACAATCGAGGATTATATATATTTCGACATTGACAAGAAACTCATAGTTTCTTTTCAATGAGCGAGAATACTTATTAGACATTCTAATGGAATGTGTTCGTTTAGGTTAGTCAATTTCATTTCATCTCATCCAATCAGTTCTATCTTTAGATCGTATCAAAATCCTTTTTACTATCAATAATTTCTCAAGGAAATTCCTTCATAATGAAGTTGGTATTTCTTGAAATGTTTCTCAGCGCAATAGTTATTCATAAACGTTTTATGAATTTCCTTGTTCATAAAACCGATTTGGTTTTAGTTTACAAAAATTATGTTCGAAATATAAATATGCCATCCAATGACAGTCTTTTCAAAATCCTTTTGGGAAGATTCATACAAGATCCTTCATAAACAATTATTACGTGCAATCTTTCGACTCGCACAACCTGCCAACTCCTTGGCCTAGGATATGTTGAAGTTTCTTATAAACCTTTATCTTGTGTGATTTTGTAAACCGTTATTTAGATGAAATAATTTTAACCTTGTGTACTACTCTTAAGTACACGACTTTATAGAAAGAAACTAACTCAACTTCACTCACAATTAATCTCACATTGTCCAACAAAGTTCGATTACCCCTTATCGATGCATCATTATTTATCACATGGAGGAGCGACTTTTGAGATTGAATCTTTATTCATTTTTAGGTACATTCGGATTTTTTTCCAATATACTCACTCATTCGATCAAATCGAATCATTTCTATTGCATGTTATTTTATCTACTTCTGTTTTATACTCTATGAGTTTACCATAGACATACTACATGTGTATCAAATACACATGTCCATGTCGACGATAACTCATCGGTAAATATGATGAAGTACAAGGAACCGTTTTTGTATTTATAGAATGATGATTGCATACATCTATATGTATCAATCCGAAGAGTTCATCAACTTTTATGATACTCCCACTAAATGGGTGCATAGCCTTTTATTGTTTCAGATATAATTAACATGTATCATATGATTTAAAATCATACAATAAAATTATTTCTCAAAACTACAACTTAGTCTATAATTCCAAAACAACCATAAATAATATTAGATACTTTTGTATTTTCCGATGCATCACTTTCGTTATAAAAAAATTACCACATTATAGTTTTATTTCACAAAGAGTATTCATAATATTCATATTGAAATATAGCTATGTCTATTTTTCAGTCGATACCGAAAAATAATCATTATTTCATTAATAATGTATGGTAAGTTTTACGAAAACAATTTTCGAACTATAATGCAATTAATAAGTGCTATATGGCATGCTCCCACTATTTTCGCCATTACTATAATAACGTATTAAATTTGGAGATCCGTCGTTCACTTAATACAATTTGTTTATTTCATACACTGCAACTATTTACAGTGAAGTGTTCGTTGATCAAATATCTTGAGCTCAATAAAATAAATCTCATAGAAAACAATTTCTATATGAAAATACATTTTAGAATAGAAACCATATTTCTTATTCCAATATTAAGTATCAATTATTTATTATAATTCATATTTCCAATGTTTCTCTATGAAGCAGAAGTGAGTATTCATTCTCTTCATTCCAACCGTACCTTAAATTACATCTATTCTTATACATTCGTTTTCCTTTCAAATGGTCAAACTATTCATAATAAAAACTTACTACAATATCATAACAAACTCTTTACAAAAGAGCATTCGATTATCCTTAACATTTAAGGACATCAAATATGTTGCACTTTACGTAAACCGATTAAAATGACATTTCAACGATCGAGTTCTTATATTTATCTTGTAGTTTTTTGGTCTTGTGTTACATTAACACAATATGATCCCTTTTGTAATCAATCAGATTGAATACTCGATCTCGCACAAAGGTTTATTTGGTTTTTCAAATGAACTAATTTCATCGAAATATTGTACATTACAAACTTTGACCATTCGCCATATAACATTTATATGCAATTGTATATGGATCAAATATCCATAATCTTGTATTGCTTTTAAAGTTCGAAACTCATAGAATGCAATACATGGTCTTGACCAAATAAACGCGTAAGTGACTAAATCACGAACGTTTTCCGTAGTTGTAAAACCAGGCACTTGCATGGGTGTAGAAACGTTAACATGCAATAGGAATTTAATAGTGGGTATTATATTTCCAATTGTCAACTTTCAGTTCAGTTCGTTTGTATATGTTAATTGATAAACATTTTATCAGTCATATTAAATGCACAAATTTATCATTGTAGATAATTATAACATTATTTAGCATATGTTCTTACAATATTAGAAAGGTTAAATGTTACCATTTCATTTTTCTAATAATGCTCCCACTAGTCTTTTATGTTTCTCCAAACCCTAAGATGAAACATAATAGTCTTTCGACTTCACTAGTGGGTGTTAGGACTCGTCTGTCTTGGTATTCTAACCTTGAGTTTGCTCAACAAATCATAGTCCCACAAATGATGGATAACTGCTTATCGGTTGTATCACATACAACTCCTAACCCATTTTTCCTTGTCCTAATCTCATTTCGACCTTGAGTTTGCTCAACAAATTGAAAGAGATTATTCAGTCGTACCTACCATATTGTGATGGCCTAAGTATAGTATATGTATCTTGAGTTTGCTCAACAAATACATATAGTTATCTTACCTCATCTGTTCAATATATTAATAATACTACAGATAACATCCCCAGCTTGAGTTTGCTCAACAGCTAAGGAGTATGAAAGTAATTTATTAATATATATGGTAGAGGACAACATTATATTGAAGATTCATAGTCTTCAATATATTATATTAAGTGATATCGACTTATGCAATAATGTATTTCTTATGAAATACCCTCGTGATTCAAGTGTCAGATACATTAGAAATCACAGTATACGTACATTTACGTATTTATTAATTCCTTAAATCTATTTGGGTTTCTTTAATGTTCCACTTTTAGTTTATATATTCATATCATATAAGTTTTTTTGTTAAATAACTTTTATATTTCATATTACTTATATGATAGTCTTATGTATAATATTTCATTAATTAAATCTTATTTAATTAATTTTAATTAATTAACTCTTTAATTAATTTTATATTAGTATTCCAATACAACTTTTATATTGGACATATCTACTATAACTTTTATAGTGTACCACATATATCTTATATATGTGTATTTTTATTTAATTAATTAACCATTAATTAATTATAATTAAACAATTTTAATTAAATTATATTAATTTCAAAATTTTATCTTATATATACATACATGTATGGTTATGTTATCTTAAACACTTTAAAATAACATAACATATATCAACATATATAATACATGCATATAAGTATTAAATAATTAACTCATTTAATTAATTTATATTATTAATCTTATTAATAATTTTAAATTTGGAAATTAATATTTACATAGTTTCAAACATATTGAACTTTTTCATTACATTTTGCAAACATTTTGAAAATTTATGTTATATTATAACCTTTTATAATAAACATGTTAACATTTAAATTTAAAAACATGTCTAAATTTCAGAACTATTTTGAAAATTAGTCCAAAGCCCAATTTAAATTGGGCCTTTTCTATTAGGGACAACCTTTGGGCTCACATCACCTTTCAGGCCAGGCAGGTAACGAGGTAGAACAGGGTACTTGATTATCCAATTCCAATCCTTGACATCACCTTTCTAGACACCGTACTAAGTGCACATGCTTAATTAGTTAACCATAATATGACTAATTTAAACCGCATAGGCTATTGAGCTCCGATACCATTGTTGGAACTGGGCCAGCTCGCAGCAGAAGAAATGGGTGAATTTCAAAAACTTTTGCCATTTTGAATCTTGAATGGGCCTATGTAGTCTAAATTTATTTAGAACTTTTGTAAATTTGATTTAAATAAAATCATGTATTTTATTTAAATTTACAAATAATAGTTTGAGATTTGTTTAATTTTGGTTTTGCTTATATATTTGTGTATATATATGTATCTTATGCATATATATACGTGTGTGCATGTGTAACATAGCAATCCGTGTAGGGTATAACATGCCCGTATATAGATGTTGGGATTTACATCGCAACAGACACATTAGCTCATTTTGTATGTATTGTATGTTGTCAAATATGTGCGAAAATATATAACTATGAATTTCGTGTGATTATTTTGAAAAATTATGTATATCTATTTTATGTATGCATAAAATTTACTTTTATCATTAAAATATTGTAGAAAATATTTATTTATTTATGTGACAATATATTAAACCATAAACAACAATGAATATATATATATAATTAAAAATTCCTTTCATTTATAATTACCAGTTAGAAAATATACTAGATCTGGAATTTGAAAGATTTTATTATTTAATATATATATATATATATATATATATATATATATAATATTGAATAAAACAGATTTAGCCATAATAAATTATCATAAAATAACCATATCATAAAATTGCAAATTTATAATTTTAAAAAATCTAGAAACACATTTTTGGCTTCAGGAAAAATTTCTGAAATTTTCTCAATTAAAATAATATTTTAAATATATAATTTATTATAGACCCAAAATCAAATTAATTTATAAAAATCCGAAACTTTTTCTAAGGTTTCTATAACATATTTTAGGTCTCAAGAAAAAATTCCAGAATTTTGTAAGTTAAAATGATATTTTTATTCAATTAATTGTTTTTAGGTTTGAAATAAAATTAATTTTTAAAATTATTATTCTAAGTTCAAAAAATCTGAATTTTTTTTCTAAAGGCTTCTGACATAAAGGATGAATTTTAGAAAATATCAAACTGAAGTTAAGAAACGTTTATTATTATATATGAATTTATTGGTTAAGATAATCATTAAATATTAAAATTAATAAAATACATAAATATAAAAAAATTAGCACTTAAAATTCATAATAAACACAAATAAACATTTGCAAATATTCAGATCTATATATACAACATATAATAAAACATATTTCTTAATTCAAATTGTATGTGGAGATTTAACATAAAAGATTAACATATAAGATTTACACATATGATCAATATGTATAAACATAAATAGTTTCAAACTTAAAATTAATTTTAATGTTTAATTTCAAATCTGAAACATAATCATGAAATAGATCTTCAATTATCATACACATATGTTCAAAAATCTCACCTAACTAACAAAACAACAATCTAATTATACACATATGTTCATATGATTAACAAATTATGAAAGCACAATAATATGATAAAAATAAAATCAAAGTCACCCAAATTAGATGCCCTAAAGTCCACCTTGAATAATCAATACCCTTCTTTTGAAATGTTTTTGATTCTTTAGATTGCTGATCTGGAATCTACGACCAATTACTATCAAATAGCTTTTAGTTTTGATTTGAATTTGATACAAGAATATTAGGATTGATTTAGAGGAGGGTTTCAACCATGAAAGAGGAAAGAGGGCGGCGGCTCAAAATTGAATAGAAATATTTCATCCAAATTAGGGTTTTGAGACCGTTTATTCATATGGTAAGATAAGAGAGCAAACCACTAGATCTTAACAACACATCTCCAAACCCTAACCATTTGTTCAAGCCACCTCTAACCCTAGCCATAACCAATGCCTACAACTCCATAATTTCATGGGTTGTTAGCCTATTTAACCCAAATTAAATATGTACAATCATATTTAACTTAATTTCTTATCGATACCTTATATCGACCAATATATTTACAACTATTATAAATATATGCAATAAATTTATTTCTCATATCATATTCAAATTTCATAATTAATATTTCATAAATACTAATTAATTTAATTAATTTATAACAATTATAAATCAATTAAATCGTTTGGTCTAAAGAGAATTAATTATTTCGGTTGTGTGACTCTTGGGTGTAAATTCGGTCAGCGATCAACATTGAACTATTCGAATGTCAACGTTCACACGTCACTTAGCAGGTGGTGTGACATTATGGCCAAATTTATCGCTTACTAAACTTTGGTAAAATCCAATTTCACTTTATTAAGCGTTACCCTTTTGTGACAATTATTTACGCCAATTCTCTTCGTCAAAACTATATCACTTTGGACTTATTGTATTTGGTTATGGTCAAAATTCTAATATCATCCATATTCAACTCTATAATCCAAATACAAAGACCTTGGTTCAATAATAACAATTATTATTAACCAAACTACTCTGGCCAGAGATTTTGACTTTGTGTTGACTTAAGTTGACCGTGATACTAATCCCATATAACTGAGGAGACGAATCCTCTCTTGAATAGTGTTTCACTTTCAATACTTCCACTCGACCCAACTATAGTCATTTGATGGATGTGACGACCGCCCATGACCCCTACACCGAATCTAGAGATAGAGCGCTGTAAAGTGTGCCAGGCGACCATGGACGATTGTCAAGGTAAGATTAAAACAACAGGATCTATCGTATTACTCACAGCGCATGGACAAAATACAATAGAACATATGTATAGTGAAGCTTTACAGAATAAAATGACATCATATAAAACTCCATAATAGTTGAATACAAGCATCCACATAGTCAATACATCCAGCCTCACTACATAACTCTCAGAGAATACAAAACAGCGGAAAAATCCAGTACAAATAAGAAGATAATATGCAACCCTCTAGCTCGTCTTCGATATCAGCATCGTGAGAAGAGAACAGCACCTGTCACCTGCTACCTAGTCTGCCCGTCCCAAAATGGACGAACAGCCCAAGGCAATAAGAATTAAAACATAAAGCCTTGAGTCAGACAACAGTCTTAGTGAGCAGTAAATTAACTAACAACATACCAAAAGAGCATAAAGGAAAAGGAATAGGAATACAACCCTCCCACTCCAACCTCATTCTACAGTGATAGCCCCCAGACACACACTAAGCAGAAGCAAACATAGCAGAGCATACAATTTAAAATAAAGCAATTGTCACTCGAGTCAAGAGCGATGTTTTCCAAGTACAAATCCCAAGGTCTAAAACCAAGGTCAGATAAGCACCCAGGAAATACCGCTCTTGAGACCGAATGACGATACAACCAAACATCCATGACTCAGCTATCACTGTTATCATTGTTGCGATATCACCGTTAATTGAATGACCGGCACATTCTTTCAGCCGTCCGTCAAGGGCTAATGGTAACCCCGGTTCTAGACATAACTCCCGCACGTCATCGTGACCCGTGCCTAGGATTATCGAATCTACCCAGAGTACTCGACCATCAACTTAGTCTTTTGGGCGTCCCCATGTACTCTTGCTTAGAGCATGCTAGAACCTTCAACAACGATGCGATCTCAACCTCCTAGTCATCCTCCTCGACGACTATTGCCATACTAGCTCAAGCGCCTCTCGAGCATCCATTATCCTCAACTCGAATCATATCACTGAGTTATCAACATGCTTGGAATGATCCCGCCTGGATTAGACCAAGTCTTCATCATATGATGCCTCGCTTCATTACATCCTCGCAAAGCTTCATCTCAACTTCACATCATCAAATCTATGCATAGGAGCTTCATCATCCCGCTACATATGCCACGAGCAGCTTTTCCAATTCAAGAGCCTTTCCCTTAGCTTTTGAATCACCTTCGATCTAAATCTAATCATCAATCATCTAGTTCATAACAATCAATCAAATCAAACATCAATCCAAGTAATCAAGCATTCAAAAATGATCTAAGTAGACAATTATAACAATAATGGCATTTTCGTAATTAAAGAGTTGAAAGTCCAATAAGCATGAAAACATGGATTATATCTCTACAAACTTGATGAATGAACTTGCATAGGTTAACATATGATAAAATGGATGCAACATCATCATGAACAATGGATCTATATGGATCTACACATAGGATGAAGAAAATGCATGGAAATCTCTATTTTAACACCAAAACGAGCCAACAATCCGATATACTCCTTTGGATCCGTGTGAGAGATAATCACCACTCACCAAATCACCTAAACAATCCAAAAGATATCAACTTCAGATCTGGACAGCGAAGAACTAAGCTAGATCCGACAAGATCTCACTTCAAACGATGAAATCTCTCTTGAAAAGATGAAGATCTTCAATCTAAGCTCTTGAATCTTTAATCTTGATCTTCGATTTGGATGGATGGAAGCACTAGATTAGAGTGGAGAAAAGAAGTGAAGAAGTGTAGAAGTCGAGCTCTCAAAATGGCAGCACTTCGTCGCTTCAAAATCCGGATCCCAAAAAGTGAGAACAACCCCTCCTATTTATAGCTGAAAACTGCCTGAGTCGTAACTCGGCTATCTCCTTAAGTCGTTGCCGACCTAACATATGCCGACCTACGACCTAAAAACCCCCACGACTTAACAGAGCCTCCGACCTAACCCTTAGCCAACAACTCCGACCTAACAGATACGCGCGCCTCAACTCCTACGATCTAACACTTCTGCGCATACGACCTAACTATTAAGTCGACCTACGACTTAACACATACTTCGACCTAACACTTAGACGAAACCCAGCGACCTACGACTTAACAGGTTACGACCTAATTCCTTAAGCCTCCACGCGACCTAACACTTAGCCTAACTCCTAAGGTCGCCAACTTGTTAACTCCTTAGGTCCTTAGGTCGCCAACACTAGGTCGCTAACTCGGCAACTACTAGGTCGCTAACTCGGCAACTACTAGGTCGCTAACTCGGCAACTACTAGGTCGCTAACTCGGCAACTACTAGGTCGCTAACTCGGCAACTACTAGGTCGCTAACTCGGCAACTACTAGGTCGCTAACTTTCCCAGCCGACCTAACACTTAACAAAACTTAGGTCGCTCACAACATTCTCTTAGGTCGTTGCCGACCTAACTCTACCCCAGAATACTTAGGTCGCCTACTACTCTTCCTTAGGTCGCCTAAACTTCTTAAGTCGGTCAGTCTTTAGGTCGTTAACTCGCCCTGCCGACCTAATTACTTAACTAAATCCTAGGTTGCACAATTTTATAGGTCGCTCCAACTAACCCACGACCTAACACTAACTCGCAAGTCCTTAACTCGGTCACGACTTAGCTCTTAGGTCGTCCACGACCTAGGACTTAGACAAATTTCCCCAAAAATCTGAAATGACTTAAAAATGCAAAAATTCCAGATTTGACGAACTTTTCGATCCGTGAAAAATACGGGTCGTTACATTCTCTCCCCCTTAGGAATTTCGCCCCCGAAATTCCAAGCAAACAAAGCAATCAAAGACTATTCTGTACGCCTACCATCCATAGCAATCAACAAACAATGCATCCAATTCTAACTTAGCGTACAGAATTCTAAAACTTAGAACAAGTTACAATATCGCGAGATGAGACGACACCTTAGGGCCATACCTTGAAGAGTTCAGGATGAGCTGCTTTCATCCTCTCTTCCACCTCCCACGTACAGTCGTTATCATCATCACTCCATTGTATCTTGAGCAACTTAACTACCTTCCTCCTAAGCTGTTTCGTGTCGGTTTCCACAACACGAAGTGGCTTACGAGGTCTTCTATCAACTGGATCAACTTCAAAGTCTTCATAGCTATCAGCAGAAACCACCGTACTCGAGTCGTGCACATACTTCCGTAGATACGATACGTGAAAAACATTGTGCACACTCGACATTTTCTCTGGTAACTCCAATCTGTAAGCGAGCTTTCCAATTCGCTCGATAATCGGGAATGGTCCAACAAATCTCGGAGTCAATTTTCCTTTCTTCCCGAATCGAATAACATTCTTCAGTGGAGAAATCTTCACAAAAACCATATCTCCAACGTCGAATTCCAAATCCTTACGACGTTTATCGGCATAACTTTTCTGACGGTCTTGGGCTGCCTTCATCCGTTGCCGAATGATCTCTATGCAATCCGAAGTCTGTCGAATCATCTCTGGCCCAAGCATCAGCTTTTCTCCAGTTTCCAACCAACATGTCGGAGAGTTACACGGTCTTCCATACAATGCCTCATATGGTGCCATACCAATGCTTGACTGGTAACTGTTGTTGTACGCAAACTCCACCAAATGAAGGTGATCTTCCCATGATCCTCCGAAATCCAAAACACAAGCTCTGAGGAGATCTTCCAAAACTCGGTTGACTCTCTCAGTCTGACCATCTGTTTGGGGGTGATAAGCTGTACTCAAACACAACTCGGTTCCCAAGACTTCCTGGAAGCTCTTCCAAAATCCACTAGTGAACAATGGGTCTCGATCGCTCACTATACTCTTCGGAACACCATGGAATCGAACTATCCACTTCACATACAACTCAGCCAACTTTGATGCAGTCCTAGTCGATCGAACAGGAATGAATCGTGCACTCTTAGTCAGACGATCCACAATGACCCAAATCCCTTCATTTCCCGTTCTGGTTCTAGGCAATCCATCGATAAAATCCATCGACACTTGTTCCCACTTCCATGTAGGAACTTCTAATGGCTGAAGCAATCCACTTGGCTTTTTCTGTTCGGCTTTTACCAACTGGCAATTCATACATTTGGAAATAAAATTTCCAACATCCTTCTTCATGCCTTCCCAGTAGTAGGTTCTCTTCATATCCCGATACATCTTGTTTCCACCTGGATGAATTGTCAACTTCGAGTGATGACTTTCCTTCAGAACTTCACTCCTTAATTCATCTATATCGGGAACAACTAGTCGTCCTTGCTTCCGAAGCCAACCCTCTCGATCGACCTCGAATCCTTTATCCTTTTCTGGATCCAACCCAGATTCCAATTCACGGATAATTTTGACAAGCTTATCATCTCGCTTTTGACTCTCGCCAATCCTTTCCACAAGAGTCGGTCTTATTGATAAGTTTGCCAACATTTCAGGTTCCAATTCGCATCTAGGCCTGAAGTCAAATCCAGCTAAATACTCGAGACTCTTCCATTCAGAAAACATGGCTCCCAATCCTGCATGTCTTCGACTTAACGCATCAGCCACTGCGTTACCTTTTCCCGGAGTATAAGCTATACCAAAATCATATGATGCTAAAAACTCTAGCCAACGTTGCTGCCGAAGATTCAAATCCTTTTGGGAGAAAAGATACTTCAACGACTTGTGATCCGTAAACAACTCGAATCGAACTCCCAACAGATAATGTCTCCACATCTTCAGAGCAAATACAATCGCCGCTAACTCCAAATCATGAGTTGGGTAATTCCTTTCATGCGGCTTCAGTTGTCGACTGGCATACGCAACAACTTTATCCCTCTGCATCAGCACTGCTCCAAGTCCAGTACCACATGCGTCGGTGTAAACCACCATCTCATCATTCCCACTTGGAATAGTCAAAACAGGAGCACTCGTCAATCGCTCTTTCATGATTCCGAAAGCTTGCTCACACTTAGCATCCCAACTGAACACTTGGTTCTTCTTCGTCAATCCTGTTAACGGTGCAGCTATCTTGGAGAAGTCTTTGATAAACCGTCGATAATATCCTGCTAATCCAAGAAAACTCCTCACATCAGATGCATTCTTAGGTCTAACCCAATCCTGGATTGCTGCCACCTTAGCGGGATCAACCGCTATTCCATTTCTAGAAATCACATGGCCTAAGAACCTCACTTCACTCTTCCAGAAGTGACACTTCGAAAACTTAGCCTTCAGCTGATGTTTCCGTAAGATCTCCAAAACAATACGCAAGTGCGTCTTGTGCTCTTCTTCCGTTCTGGAATAAATCAGAATATCATCCACGAACACAAGTACGAACTTGTTCAACTGATCTCTGAACACTCTATTCATAAGATCCACAAAATATGCTGGCGCGTTAGTCAATCCAAATGGCATTACCAGCCACTCAAAGAAACCGGATGGTGTCCTAAAAGCAGTCTTCGACACACTATCCTTTGCCACTCTCAACTGGTGAAATCCCGTTGCCAAATCCATCTGAGAAAACACCTTAGCTTCGTGAAGCTGATCAAACAAGTCATCTATTCTCGGTAATGGATACTTGTTCTTCTTAGTCACCTTATTCAGCTCACGATAATCGACGCACAATCTCAACGACCCATCTGCCTTGGTTGCAAACACAACTGGTGCACCCCACTCGGACACACTACGCCGAATGAATCCTTTCTGCAAAAGATCATCAACTTGCACCCTCAACTCCTGCTGTTCCCTAGGCGCCATCCGCCTAAGAGGCATCACAACAGGTCTGGCTCCTTCAACTAGATCTATACGAAACTCGATCTCTCTATGCGGCGGCAACCCTTTGACTTCGTCAAAGACATCCTCGAATCCATTAGCGATCGGTACTGATGACAGTCCATCCCGTGGAACAACTAGCGAATACATGAAGCTCATGAAGACGCCTTCTTCATGCTTACATCGTATCACAATCTTTCGCCCCTCCACATTCTCGACTGTCACTTCCAACCTTTCGCAATCAACCTTAGCCGCATACTTCCTAAGCCAGTCCATACCCAAGATAATTCCGAACCCCGTAAAGTTCAGAACAAAGCAATCACAAACAAAAGAGCAACCATGACTCGACACAACTAGACCACGGCATAACATACACAAACAAGACGAACCCCCAACTGGATTAGTCACTACCAATGGCCTATCAACAATATCCGGCTTCAAACCTAACCGGCCTACTAGTTCATTACAAACAAATGAATGCGACGCTCCAGTATCAAACAAAACTCTAACTGGAACACCACATAGGAAAAGAGTACCTTGAACAACCACACTCTTTCCCTTTTCTTCAGTAGTAGGAGCTTTCGAAGACGACGGAACAGCTCCCAAAGCATAGGCTTGCACAATCTGCCTGTCCTTCCTTGGTTCTGGACAATTCTTCCTGAAATGCCCCGGCTTGTCACAGTTGTGACACTTCATCGGTGCCTTCGGATTCTTACAATCCTTAGAGAAATGGCCCTTCTGCTGACAATTGTAGCAAGTTACCTCGCCTTTCGGCTTCTTCTGGCCATCCTTACCCTTCTGCTGCTGCTGCTTCCTCTTCTGGTTTCCACCCTGCTGTGGTTTAGATTCTCCCTTGGTAACAGCAACAACAGGTCCTTCCTTAGGAAACAGACTCTCATGCCTAAGAGCTTTCTCCACAAGCTTCTCAAATGAATCGTCCAAATGATCCACCAACTGTCTCCCAAGATAACTATCCAAGCCGGTCACAAACTTCTCATTCTTCTGATAAGCAGATTCAATATACGACCGGGCATACTTGGACAAAGCTTCGAACTCAGAAACATACTCAAGAACAGATCTTCCACCCTGCTTGAGCTCTACAAACTTCTTGAACAGAACAGACTTCTGAGATGTAGAAATGAACTTAGCTTCAAATCTAGCTTGGAATTGCTCCCAAGTAATCTCTTCCTCCGCAGTATCGATGGTAATAGAATTCCACCAATCAGAGGCTCTCCCTTGAAGCTGCCTTGATGCCAACTTCCTCTTAGTTGCATCATCAATTCCCAAATCACCAAAGATCCTTCTACAAGCATCTATCCACCTCTGGACCTCAATGGTAGATTCTGTTCCCAAGAAAACCTTCCCTCCAAGAGCAGTATAATCCTTGCACAGCTTAGCAAAATCCACTGGTTTCGGAGTTTGGACTTGAACTCCAACATCAACTGCCGCCCCCGGAACTGGTATCCTTCTCATGATCGAAGTCATCATAGCTTCGAACATGGCTGCATAATCAGCAGTCTCTTCAGTAGCACGACCTCCCCTAGCAGCTGGTCTCCCTCTTCGACTCATTCTCAATATCTATAAGAAGGAATGATTAGAACATCTAGAGAATCAACTGCATAAAGGACTCAAATTCTACTAAGCCACTATATTATATATAGTAATCATCCATCAAAATACAATTACGTCTCTCATACGTAGTTACGACAGCGAGCGTTGGGTAAAATCGATTAACCAATGCTCTGATACCAAATGTGACGACCGCCCATGACCCCTACACCGAATCTAGAGATAGAGCGCTGTAAAGTGTGCCAGGCGACCATGGACGATTGTCAAGGTAAGATTAAAACAACAGGATCTATCGTATTACTCACAGCGCATGGACAAAATACAATAGAACATATGTATAGTGAAGCTTTACAGAATAAAATGACATCATATAAAACTCCATAATAGTTGAATACAAGCATCCACATAGTCAATACATCCAGCCTCACTACATAACTCTCAGAGAATACAAAACAGCGGAAAAATCCAGTACAAATAAGAAGATAATATGCAACCCTCTAGCTCGTCTTCGATATCAGCATCGTGAGAAGAGAACAGCACCTGTCACCTGCTACCTAGTCTGCCCGTCCCAAAATGGACGAACAGCCCAAGGCAATAAGAATTAAAACATAAAGCCTTGAGTCAGACAACAGTCTTAGTGAGCAGTAAATTAACTAACAACATACCAAAAGAGCATAAAGGAAAAGGAATAGGAATACAACCCTCCCACTCCAACCTCATTCTACAGTGATAGCCCCCAGACACACACTAAGCAGAAGCAAACATAGCAGAGCATACAATTTAAAATAAAGCAATTGTCACTCGAGTCAAGAGCGATGTTTTCCAAGTACAAATCCCAAGGTCTAAAACCAAGGTCAGATAAGCACCCAGGAAATACCGCTCTTGAGACCGAATGACGATACAACCAAACATCCATGACTCAGCTATCACTGTTATCATTGTTGCGATATCACCGTTAATTGAATGACCGGCACATTCTTTCAGCCGTCCGTCAAGGGCTAATGGTAACCCCGGTTCTAGACATAACTCCCGCACGTCATCGTGACCCGTGCCTAGGATTATCGAATCTACCCAGAGTACTCGACCATCAACTTAGTCTTTTGGGCGTCCCCATGTACTCTTGCTTAGAGCATGCTAGAACCTTCAACAACGATGCGATCTCAACCTCCTAGTCATCCTCCTCGACGACTATTGCCATACTAGCTCAAGCGCCTCTCGAGCATCCATTATCCTCAACTCGAATCATATCACTGAGTTATCAACATGCTTGGAATGATCCCGCCTGGATTAGACCAAGTCTTCATCATATGATGCCTCGCTTCATTACATCCTCGCAAAGCTTCATCTCAACTTCACATCATCAAATCTATGCATAGGAGCTTCATCATCCCGCTACATATGCCACGAGCAGCTTTTCCAATTCAAGAGCCTTTCCCTTAGCTTTTGAATCACCTTCGATCTAAATCTAATCATCAATCATCTAGTTCATAACAATCAATCAAATCAAACATCAATCCAAGTAATCAAGCATTCAAAAATGATCTAAGTAGACAATTATAACAATAATGGCATTTTCGTAATTAAAGAGTTGAAAGTCCAATAAGCATGAAAACATGGATTATATCTCTACAAACTTGATGAATGAACTTGCATAGGTTAACATATGATAAAATGGATGCAACATCATCATGAACAATGGATCTATATGGATCTACACATAGGATGAAGAAAATGCATGGAAATCTCTATTTTAACACCAAAACGAGCCAACAATCCGATATACTCCTTTGGATCCGTGTGAGAGATAATCACCACTCACCAAATCACCTAAACAATCCAAAAGATATCAACTTCAGATCTGGACAGCGAAGAACTAAGCTAGATCCGACAAGATCTCACTTCAAACGATGAAATCTCTCTTGAAAAGATGAAGATCTTCAATCTAAGCTCTTGAATCTTTAATCTTGATCTTCGATTTGGATGGATGGAAGCACTAGATTAGAGTGGAGAAAAGAAGTGAAGAAGTGTAGAAGTCGAGCTCTCAAAATGGCAGCACTTCGTCGCTTCAAAATCCGGATCCCAAAAAGTGAGAACAACCCCTCCTATTTATAGCTGAAAACTGCCTGAGTCGTAACTCGGCTATCTCCTTAAGTCGTTGCCGACCTAACATATGCCGACCTACGACCTAAAAACCCCCACGACTTAACAGAGCCTCCGACCTAACCCTTAGCCAACAACTCCGACCTAACAGATACGCGCGCCTCAACTCCTACGATCTAACACTTCTGCGCATACGACCTAACTATTAAGTCGACCTACGACTTAACACATACTTCGACCTAACACTTAGACGAAACCCAGCGACCTACGACTTAACAGGTTACGACCTAATTCCTTAAGCCTCCACGCGACCTAACACTTAGCCTAACTCCTAAGGTCGCCAACTTGTTAACTCCTTAGGTCCTTAGGTCGCCAACACTAGGTCGCTAACTCGGCAACTACTAGGTCGCTAACTCGGCAACTACTAGGTCGCTAACTCGGCAACTACTAGGTCGCTAACTCGGCAACTACTAGGTCGCTAACTCGGCAACTACTAGGTCGCTAACTCGGCAACTACTAGGTCGCTAACTTTCCCAGCCGACCTAACACTTAACAAAACTTAGGTCGCTCACAACATTCTCTTAGGTCGTTGCCGACCTAACTCTACCCCAGAATACTTAGGTCGCCTACTACTCTTCCTTAGGTCGCCTAAACTTCTTAAGTCGGTCAGTCTTTAGGTCGTTAACTCGCCCTGCCGACCTAATTACTTAACTAAATCCTAGGTTGCACAATTTTATAGGTCGCTCCAACTAACCCACGACCTAACACTAACTCGCAAGTCCTTAACTCGGTCACGACTTAGCTCTTAGGTCGTCCACGACCTAGGACTTAGACAAATTTCCCCAAAAATCTGAAATGACTTAAAAATGCAAAAATTCCAGATTTGACGAACTTTTCGATCCGTGAAAAATACGGGTCGTTACAATGGACGTCATGCCAAAATTTGACTATAATTAAAGTGGAATTTCATATTGAAGATCCATGGTATTCTCAAGTTGAGAGAGCTATGTAAATCAGTCACATCGATATTTTCTATTTTACCTTAGTTATATTAACCAATAGAAAACTATCGAGTGAGTCGTTCCATAACTATCCAATAACTTTCAGTACGTAACCACTAGGTGCCCTCCAGCAGTTATAAGTAATACACTATCCAACATTTGGAGAGCGTTACATACTCTAGTCTCAACCGATACATCAATATCCAGTCTCGATGCATCTTGACTAGGAACATTTAAAATGGTATGTTTGTTTTATTGTGATAAATTACTCACGGTTACAACACTTTGTAACTACTATCACAAAATACGCCATTTATGGATTTTCTATTAGATATACTTTTAATTAAATTAATTTATTAATATAACCACATTATATCAAGTATATAATAGAAAGAAACACCTTTATTATGAACAAGATTGTTCAACGAGTTAGATATATGTAACAAATTACATGATTGCCCCTAGGGCATATCTCTAACTCTATCATTTAGTACAACTATAAGTTCAAAGAGAACAGAAGCGACCGCTTTGGTTTCGAAAGCATTAATCTTAAGAAAAGAATTGTAGAAGAGGATAGCCTTGAAACCATCCTTTCGAAACCATTGCCTCCAAAACCATTGATAAAAGCGGCTAAAAGGACCCTTTCGAAAGCATTGGAAGGCGACTTCAAAATTTAAAAGGCGAAAGCTCCCCTTTCGAATACATTGTTTGAAGATTATAAGAAAAGCGACCTCAAACCAATCTGAAGAGTTATGAATGCAGCAGTTTGGTTTCAAATGAATTAAAAGCGGCAACTCTTTCGAAAGCTTCTTTTTTAAAAGAAAAAACAAACGTAAGTTGATAGATTCGAAAGCTAATAGAATTGACTCCATCCCCTTCGAAAGCATGCCTTCGACACAGTCCCCTCCGCCTTTCTCCAAAACACTATGTACCAATCGCTTGGTACCATGTGCATTGGTTTCGAATAGGTGCGAAAGGCCTTTTAGGCATAGTGATGAAAGCAAGCAATGCAAGTGGCAAAGTTGTAATTCGAAACAAAACCGGTTTGATGCCTTTCAAAGTAATTCCTTTTCACCCAACTTGCCTAATTTGTCAAAATATGATTGGTTGCCAATTCTTTATCAAAATTCTTTTCTATAAAGGTTGTCGAATTCAATAATTAATAATTGAAATCATTGTAACAAATAAGCCATTCCCCTTACCAAAACATTTAAAACATTTAAGTTGTCCAACTTAAATAATTTAATAACCATAGTAAAACACTTAGGAAAAATCCCTAAAAATCGCAATAATTCACTTTAAATATGGTTTCTAACATATGTAAATTTCAGATCCAAAACATTATTTAATTGCCTTAAATAATTTAAATCCAAAATTAACTATTTTTTCCCACAGAAATTACATAATAAATCCACAATCACTTAGAAAATTACAAAACTTGAAACCCACATCTAAAATTATGTTTTTGACCATATATCTAACATGCAACTCATTTGGATGTCTTTTACTAGGTTGTCTAATCTAAAAGATATCATAAAATCCATATGAAACTGTATAAATCATCAACTAAAGCATATAATCATTAAATCACTATAACATGGCATATACTTGCAAAAGAAAACATGTTTACTCTTTAAACCGAGACTATTCATCAAAAATAGAGATGTAAACTAATTATTCACCTTGGCTTTGTGTTAAGAGGGTTGAGATTTTCCCTTAAATTGATTTTCTTAAGCTTTCTACTTAAATGCTAATATTTCTTCTCTTGAATCCCCTTAATGATGGCCAGCCGAGTTTGCTTAGGATTTTAGTTTTGTTTATTTTTTGAAAGTTAAAATGAACAAGGAATGGAGAATGGAAGGGTTTAGGGTATTGGAATAAAGGCTATCCCATTTTACCCTTACCATATTCCTCCGTCTTACTTAATTTTAATTCTCTTTTGCTAATACATTCTTTAGGGCACGACTCCTTAATTAACAAATCTCAATCTCTTAACAATCTATATTATTTTATTTTACAGGTAAATAGTCACAAGAAAGAAGTTGCAAAAAAAATTTATCTCACGGACAACAACTTTGCTTTTTAGTTTGAAGGACACTTCTTAGTGTAAACTGAAAATGATAGTTACAACTATCATTCCGTGATTTACATTAAAAAGTGTCCTTTAGCCTAAAAACCAAACTTTTTGTCCATGAAACTAAATTTTTCTCTAACTTTTTCCTTGAACCTAAAAACCCCTTTATTTTATTTATCCAATTAAATATTCTAAATGATGTTATTCAAAATTAATGTCATTACATGGCATCGAAGAGATTGGAGAAAAAACAATTGGAAAAAGCTAAGGAAAAGAAGTAAGAAGGGATTGATCAGTAACTGGTTCACCCTTACCGTGCTAAAAAATAGGATCTATAAGGGTGTTACCAACTTATATAAGCTGATCCAAAAAGTTGAATCCTTTAGATCTTCATCGATCAAGTCTAATCAATCCGACCTCCATTACCCTTTTGTTTTATCCCTTATTTCCTATGCTGCTTCTGTCGACCTAACATTTGCTGAACAACCCTTGTCGACCTACTTGATTGTCTATCGAGCTATCTTGCAACTGCTCAAAAATAAGTCAACTAGGCCCTATTCTCAACTCTTATCCAGTGGATACAGAGAATCTCAATTCTAATGATGCTGGTATTTCCAAATATTTCTTTGGATATTTTGGATATGGATTGTTGGAAATCTTCTGTAACTATCCATAAATATCCTAGAGCTTCACTTCATAGGGGATCAAAAACTTGAAGCCTAAAGTGCTAACTTTGATGAAATCACAAAAGTTCTTTACTTTAATGATGACCTCAAAAATATAAGTATTAATTCTTACTGTAAATGACTCTAAATTAGTATATAAAAAGGAAAAAAGTGAAGTGTGTTTACCTTTATATTGTTCGTTTTATTTTATTTGATTACCGTTACATCCACAATTTTAATTTAAAAAAAGGAAAATCAAACTTGGTGAAGGAAAAGCTATCATAGAACAAATGAAGGAGTTATCAAAGATATAGGAAAATAGCTATCGTAAATCAAGTGATAAAGGCTATCGTATATCAAATAAGCGAAAAGCTATCGTACATCAAAGGAATGATGCTATCGTAAATTTGGAGATGAAAAGCTATCGAAGATAAAGGATGATGAATATCGTAAATTAAAGATGAAAACTATCGTAAATCGAAAGACAAAAGGCTATAATAAATCGAAAAATAAAAGGCTCTCGTAAATTAGATTGGTGGAGCTTTCGTAAATGAAGGGATGCTACTGTAAAACTAGAGAAGAAGAGCTATTGAAGATAAAGGGAGATGGCTATCGTAATTCAAGTGATGAAAGACTATCGTAACTAAAATATGAAGACTGTCATAAATCGAAAAATAAAAGGCCATCGGAAATCAAAAGGTGAAGAGCTATCCAAAGTATGCATCACATCTTTCAGCAATCAAGTCTTTTCAGAGGTAAACTTCAACTCCACATTCCCAGTTCCAGCAAGAACAGCGGTGTGAGAGTCTCCTAATAACACTTTCATATCATCAATAGCACTACATGTTTTGAATATATCATGATCATAACAAACATGGCGAGAAGCACCTATGCCTACCACCATCATTCTGATCCACTGACTAGGTTGATCTTATAAATCAAAACCACCGGGGCCTTCTTAGTCAGGTAAGCCTGCGATGTAAGATTTGGCATGTTCCGACACTTGCATGCTATATGGCCTTGTTTGCCATAGTTATAACATAAGAACAACTGTCCAGTGCCATTCTTTAGGAGGGCAGTTTGCTGTTTCTTCCAAAGCTGATTGTTGCAGTTTTGATTCTGTTTGCGGTTCCGGTTTTCAAAAAATTTCGCAATGGGTTTCAGAGATGCATTTGTGGGGTTTTTAGTGTTGCTGTTAGAAACGATAACCACCTCATCTTTTTGGTCCTATTTTCGGTACAAAGGCGAGTAATTAAACTTTCTAAGGAAAATTCCTTACCTTTATCCTTGAAAATGTTTTCAAAGTCTTTCTGATTAAGGGATAATTTATCTCAAAGTTGTCAGTTTGGGATTTAAATCGTAAATCATAAATATAAAAAATTAAATCGAATCAGGATTTAAATCGTAAATTGTAGATCTAAAGATTTCATTTTAGGTATATATATGTTAGTTAAAAATTCATATCTATCTTAATTTTTTAATACACTTACCAAAAATTAATTCTTATTCTTATTTATCTTACAAGTTTTATCATCGAAAATCAAGATCACTTCAAAGTTATTGTCGATTTAGCAGATGGTTTACATCTTTTACTTACAAGAAGAAATAAATGGTTGTAATTATTTGATTCATTTAGTGCATTTATTTTTATGAATTTCATTTGACATATAAAAATATCAATGTAAAAATTTGTAAAGAAAACAAAATGAGATAAGTTTTTAATTTGAATTTTATCATTGCTTTTACAATAAAATTTTAAATAAGCATTATTTTGAAAGAATAAAAAGAAAGTGAATACAAGACAAAGTACAAAACAAATTTCTAGTTATCATTAGTTTCAACGTTGTCCTCTACTTTATCTTCGATTTTCATTTCTATATTCTCATCATCCGTTGATTAGTCATAATCATCTTCATTTCCATCATCTTCTTAATCAACTAGAGCTTCCTTTCTTTTCCTTTATACCATGTATTCCTTGAACCTACACATGAACATAATAATGAGTGTGCTACCATTTTGTAAGACATAAAACTATAGTTTATAATATACTATTTAATTTACCACGCTTTCGTTTTTTAAGAATCTTGTAGCTTGCTTCTTCTTTTTGAGTTTTGAAACATTCGTGCACATCCATCCAAGCAGTGTCGACTGGTAGAGTTCGATCTTCTTGCTCACATGTCCATTCATCATCGTCCATCTGTGTTAGATAGACATATCAGATCTAGTCCATCAATTATCTTTCTTTATTCATGCTTAAGTTCATGTTGAAGATTGTACGAAAACCAGTGCATTAAGCATTTTTTGTTCCAGGCAGTTTCTTCGTTTGTGTGAATCTATCATTTTATATTAGAAAGTTAGGATGATCGAACAAATACAAAAAAGAAATAATTTATTATGCTTATACTTGATCAAATGTGCTCCAACTACGCTCACAACCGGTCGAACAACATGTTAAGCTCAAAACTCTTATTGCAAGCCTTTGTAACTCAGGACATTCACCACTGTAGCTCTCCCACCACAAAGTTGTTAATTCAAATAAATGCACAATCGTTACATACATAATTTTAATGTTTAAACTAGCAAGAAAAATAGGTAGGAGATTCTTCATAAAACTCAACAAGTTGTTTGGTTTTATGGCTGTCAATTGTCATGGCTCTTCCAAACTCTCATTCTTCTAATGAATATACAAGTTGTCTATCTACTTTGGCTTTTTTATAGTGGGGATCATTCTTTCTATAGTGTCATATAATCCTTTTTTCACCACTAAATCAATTGTAAATTTATTATCATAATGATATTTTGGATTCAAGAACATCCCTACTGCATGTAAAGGTCTATGAAGTTGCGCATTCCATCGCTTATCGATGATTTCCCACACTCCTCATATCTAGAGCCCACATTTTGGAAATTTGAAGCTATTTTTCTCTGGCTTGATCCATTGCTTCATAAATAAAACCCATTACGAGTTTACATCACCATCTACTAGTCTAAGGACTTTGATAAAGGAATTGTACTTTTCAAGCAATACTTTATTTCATTCCAAAAATCTTTTTTAGTTAAAATAATGTCTTGACATCTTTTCCCTCTATTTTTTTAGAAAATTGACTATCCCTCATTCATTTGAGTTAAACAATTTTTTTGGGCCAACACATTGTTCTAACATGCTTTTTAAGTTTAAATTTTGAGTTGCAAACCTTGTAACCACTGGTTGTGTTAAATCTCTACTTTTAGCATACTTTCGCATAAGATTTTAAAGTCAACTATGTTATAAATAAAGTATGTTACCTTTTTTGCACATCCAACAGTCTCAACAAGGGTAGACAACTTCTCAATATCCATCAAAATAAGATCCAAGCAATGAGCTGCATAAGACGACCAAAATATTTGTCTTTTTTCCTTCATCAACATCTCACCAGCTTTAATATAAGTTGCAACACTATATGTAAAAACTTGAACTATATTTTCTTCCCTTACTTCTTCAACCACATCAATAAGCATCATAAATTTTTCGGTATTTTTTTTATAATTAAAGGGGTATCAATGGATTTAAAAACACTGTTTTCGTAGGATTATTTACCAAATAATTGTGATGCTCCTATGTTTTTTGTCAATCCATCCATCTAATATAAGCGTACAACCCGTCTTCTTCCACTTTGCTTTGTATGTGGTTAGCTTCTCCTTAATATTTTCAACTTCCTTCATTAGAAAATTATTGCGAACCTCATGATAGCTAGGAATTTTTAAACCTTTTCCATAAGTAAAGATACCTTCCGCTTTAATGCTAAAAAAAGCCCTTGACTAAATTAAAAGGAAAAACATTCGCATAGAAAAAACGACAATTTTCATGCAAATAGTATCTTTATCTTCCCTCTTCCACATAACATTCAATGTCTTTTTCTTTTTCGAACTTGTGCCGACATAAACTTTATTGACATCATCATCTAGATTATCTACTTCGTCATTATCAATTGTGTTACGTCTATTCTTTTCCAACACGCTTTCCAATAATGCGACTATTTGTTCTGATACATTGAAACATGCTTTCACATTTTCCAAAGTTTGAGCAAGATGATGTTTCATGCTAAAAATTCCACCAGCAATTACTTTTGAGCAATAATTACAATAATTAACTCTTTTATCATTTCTTTCATGGTCTTACAGTGATCAAAGTAATATACGACTCTTTAGCCATCTATAATAGTAAATTGATGAATTTAATACACTTGTTTCAATAATTTACACAATGTAAATAAAATAAACATATTTTATACAACATAAACAGTATCAAACTAAACATATTTTTATAAGAATGTAATTGCAAACAATAAAGTATAAACAGCCTATATTATTAACTGGGAACAAAAAACTCTAGTCTAAGCTTTAATTTGACCACACATACTACATTTTGATTGGATATTTAAATGGTGATATATGTTATACAATATAAACAGTAAACAAACTAAACATATTTTATAATAATGTAAACAATAAAGTATAAACAAATTAAGCATGCTGCGTGCCTATATTATTAACAAGGAATAAAAAAACTTTAGTCTAATCTTTAATTTGGCTACATATACCGCATTTTTGATTGGATATTCAAGTGGTGCTATGAAATTGTGTGTATTAAATTATTAATAAAGTCAGTGAGCTGATATCAATATTCCAAGCCATCACTATTTCTCTCTAAACTCAAAATTTAATAACCAAAAGTAGAGAAAATTCCTCATCTATTCATATAGCAATAGAAATTCGACCAGCAAGAAATTTTTTTATGAAAAGAAGTGCTTCCCTTACCTTCAATTGCTTCTCTTCAGTCATTTCAGAGCCTACTTCTCTTTAGTAACTTCAAAGTCACCTTCTTTTATTTCAATATCTTCAAAGCCTCTTCTTGTTAAGTGTTCCCTTATTCCTTCTTTCTAAATTTGTTAGTTTATGTTGGCACTTCACTTCTTCTTTGTTTTCACTACTTTAAATAGGGAAGAACACGACTGTTTGTTGGTTTTGAATGGTTAATTTTCCACCTCTTCTTTCAAATTATGTCGTTTTTACTAGACACGACCTTTTAGGGTTTTGGTTTACTAAATCCTAGGAATGAATCAAAAAATAGCAGATTCAATGATTTAGGAGGTGTGATTTGATTCGTTGAAAGATCGTGCAATTTCAACATTTGGCGATCTTTTCATCGGTTCAGATTGGACGAGGTGTGATTCATTCTAAATTGCGATATAAATCATATGATCTAATGATTTTTAATGACACTGATTTATCTGTTAAAACAACTGCTTGAAATTGTTCATTTGAAGGCATTCATTAAAAGATGATTTCGTGCAAAAAAAAATTGAACCTAATGGGATGTTGTTTGTCGATTGGAACTTCAACTAGCAGCCGACTGCATACTTTTTCGCTCCAGCTTCCTCTATGTCGTATTGATAGAGTTATGGGTATGCCCATGGCAATTATGTAATTGTTACATTTATCTAACTCAATAATCAATTTTGTTCGAAATAAAAGGTGTTTTCTTTCTATTATACACTTGATATGCTGTGTTATATATTAGTGAATAGAAAATCCATGAATGGTATCTTTTATGATAATAGTTACAGTGTGTTGTTACCATTAGCGATTTATCATAATAAAATAAACATATTGTTTTAAATATTCCTAGTCAAGATGTATCAAGTCTGGATATTGATGCATCTATTGAGACTAGAGTATGTAACACTCTCCAAATAATGGATAGTGTATTACTCATGGCTGCTGGGAGCACCAAGGGGTTATGTACTGATAGTTATTGGATAACTATGGACTGACTGCCTCGATAGTTTTTTATTAGTTAATATAATTAACTAAGATCAAACAGAAAATATCGATATCACAAAATTTCATTGTTCTCTTGAATTGAGAATACTGTTGATTTTCAATGTGGAAGCTCCACTTTAATTATAGTTAAATCATGGCACGATGTCCATCGAAAGACTATAGTTGGATTGAGTGGAAGCATTGGAAGTGAAATACTATTCAAGAGATGATTCATCTCCTTAGTTATATGAAGTTAGTATCATGGTCAGTTGAAGTCAACTGAAAATCAAATTATCTGACCAAAGCAGTTCGGTCTTTGTCTTTGGACTAAAGAGTTGAATATGGACGATATTGGAATTTTGACCATTACAAATTCCATAAGTCCAAACTAATATAGTTTTGACAAAGAGAATTGATGTAAATAATTGTCACTGCCGGGTAATGCTTAACAAAGTAAAATTGTATTTTACCAAAACCAAGTAAGCGACAAATTTGGTCAGAATGTCACACCATTCGCTAAGTGACGTGTAATCGTTAATATTCAAATTGTTTGATATTAATCGTTGATCAAATTTACACCTAAGAGTCACACAACTAAAACGTTGAGTACTCCTTTTTACCACCTGTTTTAATTAATTTATAATTACTATAAATTAATTAATATTTATGAAATATTAATAACAAAATTTTATATTGATGTGTTAAACAATGTTAAATAGTGCATTTGTAATAGTTATAAATATATTAATCTATATACGATATCGATACGCGTTTAACTTTAGATTTAAATGCCACTGACATTGTTTGGGCTAGAATTGGCTTGAGGCCCATGTGCAGCATGCAAATTTTGGCCAAAATAGCTTGGATAAGCCAGCCAAATGTTGGCAAATAAAGGAGGCTTTTAGATGGTTTAAAAGAGTGAAATTGGTTAGGGAGACAAGGATAAGATCCACTTTTCTTTCCATTTGACTTTCTATCTATACGTCATTCTTTACACCATTCTTTTGATACTTTTTCTCTCTTCTCCCTCTACAAATTTTGGCTAACAAATCACATCTAAACCCAAAAGAAATCCAATCTCAAATCACATCTAAATTCTTTGATTCGATCGTCGATGATAAAGAAGTTCGGGAGCCAGCAACTCTAGAAAGTGGAATTTGTTTCAAGGAGCCATTTCATCATTTCAAAGTGAGATCTCTAGGCCTTAGTAAAAGGTATTTAACATGTTACTAATTTCTTTAATGTTATTATATATTATTGTAATATATTTTAGGTTATTGGATTATATTACGAATCTAGTGTATCGATATTCTGTCACATATTTGATGGTTGAATACATTGGTGCATCTATATATATGTTAATTAATTTTTTTTAAACATACTAGCATTAAACTAATGGCCTAAAATTAAAAAAAGTATTTTTTTAATTAAATAATATTATATGTATGGTTTTTTAGTTAATATATTATATCTTAGAGATAAAAATCATAGAATAAACATTTTAAAATTTATAAAACTTTGTTTTTGTACAATATTAATTCGACAGCAATGAATCTTCAAGTTTAATATATATTTATATTTAACTCATGATATAACTATATTTATTTAAGTAGAAATTGATTATGTATATACAAATATATATATATATATAGTTTGAAATTAAGTATAAAATTTTACATAAATTTTTTACATAAGTTTTAGATCTCAAAATTGATTTTTTATAATTTTTATTAATTTAACTCAATCGATTTTAAAATTATTTTATAATCGTTTAGTTAAAAATAACTTTAAAATTCAAAAAAAATTAAGTTTTTTGCCGTGAGCTTATAGTTGGGTATTATTAATATATATGTGTGTGTGTGTGTGTGCGCGCGCGCGCGCACATGTGTATGTATATTTATAATAAATCTTTAAAAAAGTCTTTAATTTGTACATAACTTTATAGTAGCAATTCGAATAAAAAAATTTAAAATTATTTTATATTAATTATTAAATGATTTTTTATTTAATACAAACAAACATTTGTTCAAATATATTTTAAAATATTATATGTAAATTATTATAATTATTATTTTCACATATTTGTGTATATAAATGATTATATTTTACATAAGTATAACTTTACATAAATATATATAATTTTCGATGCACATATATATTCATTTAGACGGCACATAGAAAAATAGAGGGGCTAACATGTCCATTGTAGTGTAAATCCCAACACCTATACATAGACATGCCAAACCATATACACTTTATTATGTTGCAGTGTACATCCACACTTACGTGTATAAGATACACATATTCAAATATAATACAAAATAATATAAAGCAAAACTTTATTAACAAAATTAAATAAAATAGTGATTTTATTTAAATGAAATTTAGAAATGACTTAAATGAATTATACTTCATAGGTCCAATAAAGATACAAAATGGTAATTTTTTTTGAAATTCACCCATTTCTTCTACTATAGGTTAGTCCAGTTCCAATAATGGTATCGAAGCCAAATAGCCTAAGCGGTCTAAACTAGTCATATTAGGGATGACTAATTAAGCTTATAACCCAGTTAGTGGGGCATCTAAGAAATGAAGTGTCCATGCTAGATTGTTGGGTAATCAAGTACCCCATCCTACTAGGCTAATAGCCTAGCCCGAACGATTATGTAAGCTCAAAGGTTGCCTTTAATAGAAAAAAGACCCAATTTGAACTACGCATTGGGCTAATTTGAAATTAAAATAAAAGTTTTAAATTTAAAAGTTAAATCTAAAATAACAAAAATATTATGTTATAATATAGATTTTCAATTTTTTTTTGAAAATTAAAATAAATTTTTTGAATTTAAAATTTAAATTCAAAATAAAACATAATTATAAAAGTTATAATATAATTTTTCAAAATGTTTGAAAATGTTATAAAATTACTTTTGAAAATATTATTTATTAATAAGATTAATAAAATTTGTTAATTAATTAACTAAGTTAATTAATTAAATATATATACATGTATATTATATATAATGATATATGTTATGTTGTTTTGAATTGTTTAAAATAATACGAGTATACATGTGTGTATAAAAGAATTTTCGGATTTAATAAAAAAATTAATTAAAATTGTTTAATTAAATAAATTACTTAAAAGTTAATTAATGAATTAAAATACGTATATATAATATATATGCATATCACTAAAAAAGTTATAGTATATAGATATATTCAATATAATATGTTATAATTGAATGATATAATAATTAATTAAAGTGTTAATTAATTAAATTAATTAAATGAGATTTAATTAATATAATGTTATACATAAAATATTATATAAGTTGAATAAAGTTTAAAAGTCATAGAATAATAAACCTTATATAATATAAATGTATAAACTAAAGGTGGAACAGTAATAAACCCAGTTAGACTTAAGAAATAAATACATACTTATAGTACATATACTATGATTTCTGATGTGTCCGATACTTGAATCATGAGGGTATTTCATAATAAATACATTATTCCATAAGTCGATATCACTCAATTAAATATATTGAAGATTACGAATCTTTAATATAAGTGTTGTCCTCTACTATTTGTATATCAATAAATTACTTTCATACTCTTTGGTTGTTGAGCGAATTCAAGCTAGAGATGTTATATATAGTATTATTAATATATTGACTAAATGAGGTAAGATAACTACATGTATTTGTTGAGCAACTCAAGGTACATATATTATAGTTAGGTCGTCACGAAATGGTAGGTACAAGAGAATAATTTCTTTAGATTTGTTAAGCACACTCAAGGTCGAAATAAGATTAGAATAAGGAACCATGGGTCAGGAGCAGTATATGATACAACCGATAAGGAGCTATCCATCGTTTGTGGAGCTATAACACATTGAGCAAACTAAAGGTCAGAATCTCAGGACAGACGAGTCCTAATACCCGCTAGTGAAGTCGAAAGGCATCTATGTTTCCTCTTCGGGTTTGGAGAAACATAAAAAACTATTGGGAGCCTTATTAGAAAAATGAAATGATAGTATTTAACATTTCTAATATTGTAATAATATCTGCTGTGTAAAGTTAATAATATGTATTGATAAAATTTTGTAATTAATATAATTGATAAAATGTTAATCGATTAAAATATACAAATGAACTGAATTAATATTGATAAATAGAAATATAAAATATACTTACCAATAAATTTTTGAATAATTGACCCATGCAAGCGCCTAATTATACAACCACTAAATACGATCGTGACTTGATCATTTAAAAGTTTGCTTACCTGAAACTGTGTATGGTCTTCAATGAGTTTCGAACTCTAAAAGTAATACAAGAATATGGATATTTGATCCGTATACTATCACATATAAATGTTATATGGTGAACGATCACAATTCATAATGTATGAAACCTCGATGAAATAGTTCACTGAAATAAGCAAGTAAGCTATAGCGTGAGATCGTATATTTAATATGATTGATTACAATAATAATTTTGTTGTGGTAAATGTAACAATAGACCAAAGGCTACAAGATAAATCTAAAAATTCGATCACTGAAATGTCAGTTTTATCAGTTTATGTAAAGTGCAACTTATTTGATGTCCTTAAAAATTAAGGAAAACCAAATGCACTTTTGTAAAAAAAATTGTTATGATATTGTTGTAAAGATCTCCTTTGAATGGTTCGACCATTTAGAAAGCAAATCGAATATATAAGAGTGAATGTAATCTAAGGCACAGTTGGAATGAAGAGAATAAATGGTCACTTCGGCTTCATAAAGAAACATCGAAAATGAAAATTGTAAAATAATAGTTGATACTTAACATTGGAATGAGAAATATGATTTCTATTTCAAAGTATATTTTCATATAGAAAACTACTTTCTATGAATCTTATTCTATTGGGTTTAAGACATTTAATTTGAAACTTTCTACTGTAAATTGGTTATAGTTGATGGAATAAATAACCTATATTAGGTGGTTGAATGGACCTCCGTATTTTGTACGCTATTATAGTAATGATAGAAATAGTAAGAGCTTGCCATATAGCACTTTTTGGTCGCATCAAGTTGCGAAAATTGTTTTCGTAAAACGTACCAAACATTATTTATGAAATAATTATTGTCTTTTAGTGTTAATTGAAAGATGGACACAGTTTTATTTTAATAGGAATGTTATGAATATTCATATAAAATAAAACTATAGTACTGATATTTACGATGCATTGAAAATACAGAAATATCTAAATTTATTTGTAATTATTTTGGAATTATGGACTAAGATACGGTTTTGAAAAATAATTCTTGATTATATGATTATGAATCATATGGTACTAATAAATTATATCTCAAACAATTAAGGGTAAAGCATTCATTAAGTGGGAGTGTGATAAGAGTTGATGAACTCTTCAGATTGAATCATATAGATATATGCAATGGCGGGTCTATTAATACCAAAACCGTTCCACATACTTCATTATATTCACCGATGAATTATCACTGACATGGATATGAGTATTTGATACACACGTAGTATGTTTGTGATAAGCTCATAGAGTGTAAAATGGAGGTAAATAAAATAACATGCAATAGAAAATAAAATTGATTAAATTTGATCGAATAAGCGAGTATATCGAAAAGAGTTCTGAATGTACCTAAAATGAAAAAAGATTCAATATCAAAAGTCGCTCTTTTCTATGATACATAATGATGTATCGATATACAGCAATCGAACTTTGTTGAACAAAGAATGATTAAGGTGAGTGAGGTTGTGTTAACTTCTTTCTACAAGGTCGTACACTTAAGAGTAGTATACAATGTTAAAATTAATTTCATCTAAAGAATAGTTTATAGAATCATACAAGAGAAGAGTTCATAAGAAATCCCAACATATCCTAGGCTAAGGAGTTGGGATGTTGCGTAAGTCGAAAGACTATATGTAACAATTGTACATGAGAGTCTTGTATGAATCGCCCCAGAAGGAGTTTAGAAACAATTATCATTAGATGACAAATTTATGTTTTGAACATAAGTTTTGTAAAGTGAAACCAAATTAGTTTATATATGAGGCAATTCATAAAGTGTTTATTAATACCTATCCCATTGCATCGAGAAAAAATTGTTGTTTTAAGAAATACCAACTTCGTAGCGAAGGAATTTCCTTTAGAAACTATTGTTATTGAAAATGGATTTGGATACAATCCAAAGATAAAACTAATTGCATGTGGTAAAATGAAATTAACCTAACCTAACGAATACATCACATTAGAGTGTCTATAAGTATTCTTACACATTGAAGAGAAACCATGATTTTCCTATCAATATTGAGAATAGATAATCCTCAGTTGTTAATTAATCTATTAAGAGTATTGACTCCATGATATGGTATGGTGCATAAATCCGAAAGGATTCCAAGAACGTTATCAAAATATGATTATGGTACTTGTACCCGAAGGGATATGATCCATTGATCGCGAATGAGTCTTCTAGTGTAAGACAAATGTACTTGGAACATAATGAGAAAGGTTAATAAGAGTAACATCGTAAATTTCAGTTGTTGAAATTAGCGTAATAAATTCGTTATTCAACGGGCTTAAGTTAATTCAGATTTACTCACAAAATTATTGATTGGTATGGCTTTGTTTATATGTGTTGAAATGGAAAATACTAAATAATGATTTTGAATAGAGTGTTTGCACATAACAACCAAAGTATCTCGAAGTTAGTGGGAGCGATGATGAGTTTGTGGGTTTTTGATATGATCTGAGAATTGATATGAAAGAATCATTTTATAAGCATCAGAATTGAATAAGTATTTTGATAGAAACATCGAATTGTTTGATTTTCAATCAAAATGCAAAGGAAACGTGTGTCCATAAGAAAGAGCAACTAAAAGGTACTTAGATATTTCTAGACAATAAGTAAACAACATACGCTGTTGTTGATGTACTTGTGTTAAAATTAATACTAGTTTGGTTGTTTAATACTCGATATTGGATTTGTAAACTATATATTTTATAGTAAGTATAAAGGAAATAAAGAATATTCCAAATGATATGCAAGGACACCTTATTAAAATGTTTAACAAGGAACATATAAGATGGATTCCTTATGCTTTAGCAATAGGAATTATCATACATGTTGTATTGTCTACATTATCGTAATTCGCTTATGTATTCGATACATGAAGCAAATATTACATCCAAATTGTGATTACTAAATTGTAGTTTAGATTATTCTCGAGTATTTACAAAATATCAGAGAATTGTTTATAGAATTAACGAAATCCTTATTAAGGACTGTACGCAAACTTCATGAGTGATATTGAGTATAATATGCCAATGTTTAATTCAAGTTCAAACGTTAATTAAGAGCTTTAAGTTGAAAATGGTCCAAATAAAACATTGTCGCTAATTCAATGAAAATGCTAAGACATCTTCTTGAATAGTACCAAACAAAAGCAATATATAAATATAAATGCAAAAAATTATAACTGAGCTAAATATGATTCCAAGTATTAAGAATACTAATTATTGTTATATGATAACACACTATGCCACAAAGTGAATCAGACAATAGTGATCACACAACATAAGATAGATTTCCCGTTATCCCACTTTTTACCACTATTTCACACAACATATGGGTAAAATAATCTATTGTTTGAATAGCCCTTGAAATCTTTATGTTCATGCTTGTCCTTCAGACAACATTGTATCAGCTGTCTGATTGAAGCTATCAAAAAATTTAGTTTTGGCTCCATATTTTCCCCCTCAATATTTTCATAGCCGCATTCCTTAATTATTCCCTCTTCACTTTCTTTCTATTTCATCTTCTTAAAATATATTTTCCTCTTCTCAAAATTTCCCTCTTCTCAAAATCAAATCGGCAGAACCCTTAACTTAAACTCATCTTCCACCCATCTTCGACCCGTCTTCTGGAATTAGGGTTTCAAATCAGTTTGATAATGAATTCACTCTGCCAATACTCTCTCGCTCTCAAACAATGATTGATAAAGAAATCGGTTTCCATTTTATGGCCGTGTTCGTTCAAGCTTGCTTCAATTTGTCGAGTATTCTTCGATTGATATATGGTATGATTTCTGCCCCTTTTAATTTTGTATTGATCTTGACTTCAATTATAAGAGCCAGTGATGAGATGGTTTATATAGGAATTTATTTCCTATATTTTCAATGTAGGCTTGTCTTAGGATTTTAAACATTAGATGCTGATTTTGTGTTACTACATATATTTTTGACCGCTTTGTTTTTTGATTTTCTGCTTTCTGGCCTTGACTCGTTCAATTGTTGAGTTCTCTAATATACTCGAATATATTTTTACTTGGTTGAATATATTGATTTCGAGCTTTCTACCTTGTTCACCTGAATTTGTATATCTAACTTGAATTTGTTGAATTGGCTGGTGATATGAGAGTTGTGCAAGGTACTAGCACTTATTTGGTTGTTGAATTGGTTGTTCAAGGCAGTGCACACTGGACTTATTTGTGCACTTATTTGTGGCCTATGAACTTGAAATTGTACCATTATTCACTTCATTGTTCGAATTTGAGTTGCTTTCCTTGTTCACTTCATTATTCGACTCTCATTGTTTCCCCAATTCCCCCTTCTTATTTTGTTGCTCCATGCACTTGTGATTTTTTCAATTCATTGTTTGATTTTAGGAACTTCCATGTATACTCATACATACATATGTATGCATATATGTGTGAATGTTTATGGCACCGCCTTGTTTTAATTTGTGGCACTTCCTTGTTTTAATTTGTAGCACTGTCTTGTTTTAATTTGTGGTACCGCCTTATTGCATTGTTGGACTTGTCCATGTACTTGCACACATATGTATATACATATCTACATGTATGTACATATATGTATATTTGTATGTTAGCGTGCTTGAACTCTGAATGGTTTTAATTTTCTGATGGACTTATGAGTGTGTCTTGCCTTGCCTGAACCTTGAATGGTTTGAACTCTGCCTTGTTCTATTCAACTACCTTTTGAATGTGCTTGTCTTCATTTACTATGTGCACATGTTGTAACATTTCATGAATTGTTTTGTGGAATACCTACACTGGTTTCACTTGTATCGGCATAAGTACCATTACTGATATGTTGTTGGCTTTTGAGTCTGGTTTGTGAAATATCTTCCATGTATATACGTACAGACATATGTATGTATATATGTGTGAAATATTACCATGTTTTTGCTTTGCCTTGGTCCATGTTGTTGGCCTTGTTCACATGTTGCATTGTTGCATTGTGGCCTTGTTTGTGTACTTGCACACTACCTTGAACAAGGTAGTGCACTACCTTGAACAAGGTAGTGCACTACCTTGTCGTTGGTTGAATCCCTTTCATGTTCTTTAGTTTCTTGTCCATAGCTTGATTACCTTTTAGATTATTGAATTTCCTATTTTGAACAAGGCAATGTGCACTGCCTTAAGCTCCATGTACTTCCTAGCTCATTTGATTCTTGTGTGAATGTTTTTTTGATTCCTGTTCATTTGTTTGTACTTACTGCCTTGAACTCATGTACTTCCTGACTGCATTTTTTTGAGGCACTACCTGCTGTTCATTTGTTTGTGGCACTTTCTGGCTGCATTTGATATCTGTTGCATATATACATGTATACATGTATATACATATGTGTATATGTGTGTTGCTCACTATAGGAGACGCAAGTGGAAGTATTTTTGTAAATTCATGCCCATTGTTCTTTGTTTGTGCAATTTGTGCACTTAATTCTGTATCATTATGTACCATGCTTGATACTTCCATGAATCTGGTTTCCTGGTGCTCGACTTTGTGCATCTCCATGTGCACTGAACTAGTTTGTGCACTTTGGCTTTGCTGAGTTACCCGATCTGTTTTGAGCTATATTAAACTACTTGTGTTGAGCCCGAGCTTGCTTGGGCTTGAACTTGTGTGTTTGCACCGAGTTAAGCCTTCAGGCTTGACCTTTGCAACTATTCATGTGATTGAATCAAGGATCGACCTTATGATATTCACAATGATACATTGTGCATATCATAAGTTTTCCGTGCACATACATATTTATTCCTATCTAAAAATGAAAAGAAAAAACATAAACTGAGGCAATATTTAATATTCAAATTCAATTTTATTTTTGCAATTTAGGTTTGTTTCTTTTTCATGTTTACTGCATTATTGTTTATTTAATAGGTATATGAGATTGTTGGACACAAACTGGAGCAAGCAAATTAAGATTAACATAAAAAACAAACTCGAGTGAGTGTGAGTAAATTTAAGTTGTATTGTATTTCAAAATGTAAGTAGAGTGATAGTGAAAGTTGTATTATATTTGAATTTGATTTGAAATACAATATTTTCTTTAATAAAACCGCGATTCATTTATTTCATTCTGTGAACAGTTATTCATATCAGTCAATATTTATATGTTGTCTAATAGGAAATTCTAGAAATGATACTATACCATTAGACAACATATCGGTGCATATCAGATGATGGGGCATATTTGTGATCTGATGTGCAATGAGATGGCACGAGATTTAACGACAAATAGGTATGCAATCAGACAACAGAGCATACCTGTCGTCTGATGCATTTTTCCCATAGTCATAATGTAATAATAAGAGCTCACTAGAGGTCTAGAAACATACTCTGAATAGTTCCACATGATAAAGGTAGCTTATCAGCATCAGAGAAAGTTGACTTATAGAGTAGGTAATTAAACAATATAGCAGATAATAGAGTTAGGGGTATGCCCTACGGGCAATTCTATAATTTATGTAAGTTAATAAACTCTATAATCAATTCTCATTTGTAATGAAGGTGTTTTTCTTTTTGTTATATATTTATTATAAATAATTAAATATTTAATTAAAGTGTATTGGACAGAAAATCCAAAAATGGTGTGTTTGTGATAATATTACAAATAGTTGTAATATGAGTATTGTATCATAACATATATAAAAACACATCATTTTAAATGTTCCTAGTCAAGATACATCGAGACTGGATATCGATGTATCCATCGAGACTAGATTATATAATGCTCTCCAAATATTGGGCAGTGTATTAATCATGACTATTGGGGAGAAACTAGAGATTACGTACTGATAGTTATTGGATAACTATGCAATGACTCACTTTATAGTTTTATGTTGTTAATAAAACTAAGATCAAATAGAAAATATCGATTTGACTAATTTACATAGTTCTCATGGCTTGAGAATATTGTTTATCTTCAATATGAAAGATCCGCATTGATTATAGTCAAATCATGGCATGACGCCAATCAAGTGAATATAGTAGGGCCGGTTGGAAGTATTGGAATTGAAACACCATTCAGTTATATGGGGTCAGTTTCATAGTCAACTCAAGTTAACTCAAAATCAAAATCCCTAGTTAGAGTAGTTCGATTAATAATAATTGTTATTATTGAATCAAGGACTTTATGTAACGACCCGTAATTTGAGATAATTAAAAATAGTTAATTTAATAAGGTTCTGTAATTTAATATTGGAAGAAATGAAAACTTGTGATTTATTAATGAGAATATAACTGGAATGAAATGTAATAGTATCAATTTAAGGTAATTGATAACTGCTTTAAATGTAATTCCATTTAATTAAAATGATTAGAAAGTAATAATTGGTTATAGATTGTAAATTATCATGTGTGTATTAATTGATAATTGGATTAAAAGAGTAATTGATAATTTAAATGTTATTTTAATTAATGAGATAATGTGTAATAAATTGTAATTGGATAGAATTAGTATTGTGTAAGTTGTTATAACATTTGTTTGTAAATAATAAACTTATAAATGTGATTAAAAGTTAATGGTGACAATTATTATATGTTACCAATTTATTTAATCCGTTGAATTAAATTTAAAATCAATTGCAATTAAATGTAATTAAATGTTACTTTAATAGGAGTTAAGACGATAACTGTAAAATGTGAATGTGATAAAATATACAGCAATGTCAATTATATGCATAAGGCAATAATTGATTTGATAATAAAAGTGAAACCAAGATAAATGAAATTATTGGGACTTTAAATTTTAATTAATATGAAAATCGACAAAAATTCAGTATAATTGAAATATTGCAACCAATATGGTGAAAGATGATAATTGTAAAATATTAGTACAGTAAGATATAAACCAATGTTAACTATGTCCATAGGGTAATGATTGATTGAATAAAGAGATTGAAATCAAATTAAATCAATTTATTGGAATTAAAATATAATTAATTGGATTCTATTTACAGTTGAAACTAAACACTGAAATTAGTGTAATATTTAATACTGAATCGATATGTAAATTTGTTTTAAATTGTTGTAAATGTCTAAGTAATCAAAAAGGATAAGACTAGTTAATTATAAAATTTGAATTTAAAAAGGTGATTTAATTTATTTATTTAATTAATGTGAAAATAGCCATTTTGGCCACTGTCTCGGATTTCGACGAAACTAGTTTCATTGGATCCATAACAGTGAATCATTGTAAGATTTCAAGTTTGATCAGACTTGTCGTTTGATCGTACGGATTCGAAACACGCAGAAATCAATTCAATTGAAATCAATTTGAAATAAGCTGATTTTAAAGCTAACTTCTTCATACGATGGAATTAGGACTTGAAACCTATTCCATTGAGTTTAAAACTATCGAAAACATCTATTTTGATATATGGGATGACCCACTTTCGTTTCGGAGGCAGAACGGGCTTTTCGGGTCGTTATTGTCGTTTATACCAAATCGATTGTGTTTATTTACTTATCGGGCCTTGTTCATATAAATTGTTCTATTCTAACCCTAGCAGTCTTTCCATTTCTTATTCCTATACGTACATCAACTTCTGTCTGCTCCTTTCTTCAATGGCAGAAACAAATTCCAATTCCAAACGCTACAATTCAATCTCCAAACCAATTTCAAAAATCAAACTCCTCCAAACCATATCAAATTATATACTATTTCGTAGCTCTCGACGAGCGTAACCCAGATCTTCAATTTGTTTTTGCCATCGAATCACCGTTTGTCTAGAAATCGAGGATGAACCTCAACTGTCCATTATAGGTTTTGGACGATCCAACGGTGGATCGTTGCCCGATCGACGATCGGGAAGTGGCGATGTGAAGCTGACGTCGAGCAGCACCCATCGGTACTATTCGTTCGTGCCGGAGGTTGAGAATTTTGCCATGACTTGGCTTCAAACGTGGGCGGCGGCGGTCGGAGGAGGGGGCATCGCGACTGGCATGGAGGCTATGGACGTAGGCAGCTCGGCTTGGACAAGGCATCGATGGTGGTTGATCACGTTAAAGTCGTTCGTTGTTGCGGCAAATTGGAAGGGTGGGTGGCGGCTCCAGTTTGTAATATCGCGACCGCGATATTAGGGTTTGAGGCTCGGTCACGCGTAGAGGAGGGTAATTACATATTTTCCATTTATTTTATTTAATTTTTAATTTGATTTTAATTATTCTAACTTTTGCATACGAGCTCCAATTCACGCGCGTTTTGTTTCATTGGAATTGTATCGAAATTCCAGACATTATGGAACTAGTTTGGTCGAATTTCAAGACTGTTCAATTATGGTCAATAATTGGATTTTAAATCGATTTGAAATCGAAAGTGAGTGTTTTAACCCACTCACAACCACTAAATTTTCTTATTTTAGTTAAATTAAATTTATGATGTAATTAGAAATTAATTGATTGATGTCTGGTATGTTTAAATTATCATTTATTTAAATTTGACTTTTATTTCATTTAATCATCGTTTAATTTAATATTGAATTCAATTGTCAATTTAATACCTGATAATGATAATCAGTAATCTATTGATGTTTATTGGTTGATTTGGATGATGGTTGTGATGGATGTTTGATTGTTGATATTGGATGACTAGATGTCATATTTTATATTGTTATAACACTGCAAGTTCCCTATGGGTTGAAATGATACATACCCGAACGATCATATGGAATGGGGAAAATCATTGTGGGTTGAAATGATAAACCCAAGCGATTTTCATTGAAATAAATTTGGGATTGCGAGTTGAAATGATATATATCCGTAGATTTAAATATTTGCGGATTGAAATGATAAATATCCGTATCACTTGACCATAGAGTAGAAAATTATATACGGACACCGGATTGGTTAAATTTAATGATTTTAAATCTTTAAACTTTGAATCCAGTTAAAAGATATTTGACATAGAATTTGACTGATATAAATTGAATTGTTTTTAAGTAATTATTTAAAGGATTTAAATTGAAATTTTAAAGTTGAATTTGAAGTATAAACGACATTCATCGAAATTGAGTTTTTGAAATGTTGGAAACTGTAACTTTGAAAATCTATTAAAATTGGAATAGCTAAATTTAATATTTCAAGGTTTGAAATTGGGTTTTGATTTGAAATTTGGATAGGGTCCAGATTTGTTGAGATGGAAGAAATAGTTAAATTCGATGTTAATTTCAAATTTATTAGCTATATAAACTGTAAATGTTCTTTTAAATTATAATTTTAAGATTTTCAATTATTAAAATAAGTTAATATATTTTAAACCAACTTAATCAATTTAAACTATTTAATTTATTTTAATCTAATTTAACCTATTTTAAACTAATTAACCTATTTAATCTATCTTAACCTATTTTAATTTATTTTAAACTATTTTAATATATTTAAATATATTTAAATCATTTAAACTTTATTAAACTAGATTAAACTATTTTAATTTATTTTAAACTATTTAGTCTATTTTAATTCTATTTTAAATTCATTTAATCTATTTTAAATTCATTTAATCTATTTTAAAACTAATTAATCCATAATAAACCTGTTTAATTATTTTAAACCATTTAAACTATTTTAAATCTATTTAAAGTATTTTAATCTATTTTAAATTTATTTAATCTATTTTAAACCTATTTAACCTAATTTGTATCTATTTAAAACTATGTTAAACTAATTAAACTATTTTAAAATATCTAAATTATTTTCTAAATTTCAGGTGGTGTAGAATGGAAGTGTTTATAATTAAAGCCTTGATTTTAAAGCGAATAAGGTTTAATAATGTTATAACATAAGTTGGGATTTGAAATGATATTTGCTGGTGAAACGACATATTTGAGTAAATATGATGATTTTGAAATGAGAATTAACCTAATTGTGAATATAATTTCGAAAGTGATATGGATTGAATTGAATATGATATTTTGATATCAATATGAAATGGTTTTGGAAATGTAAAAGAACCATCCGGCATGAAATAAGCGTTTGGTTGTTAAAGAGACCGGGATCGAATATTGTCATACTCTCTGCCAATACCAAAACCACTTTAACAACTGTGTACGTGGTGGAGATTCCAAAAATAAAGTAGGATGGTTTGGTGTACGATTCTGTATGAGGTATTTACGTAGCCCTGACTCCCGTGAGTCAGCTTAGATGTGACTAAAACAGGAGCCACGCCGGGCCAAATGAGGTCATTCCTCCTATCGGACATGCTTCTTCGATACCATATTATGACTTTGTGATGATTTGGTAGCCACCTCTTGATTTTGATTATGGGAGTGTGTTCCGAGGTGGGAGGTAGTAGCTGCTATGCGTTACCACCAGTCCAGATCCCCAAACGGTATATCTACCCTGGCATTGCCTCGAGTGTCATGTTCACATGCCCTATCGCGCCTTCTACGAGTTTATTTTGTATCATACCTATGGAGTTCCCTCTAGGTAAACCTCACGGAGGAGCTTACGGTACTGTATAGACTATAAAATGTGTTAAGGGAGATATGGGTAATGCCTTAACGTTATTTTAATACTTTACTGTAGACACTATTATAATAGCGTATTGTACTATGTATGTAGATAGTTTAACGGATCCTTAGAAGTTAGAAGATGGAAATCCCGAACATCTCTTAAGTTACTACACTCACGTTATACACTGAATAAGAGATGTCAAACCCCGTAAACATCTCTGACGCCGTTACACTCATATTTATTTACTGTTGATTTAACTTACATAAGATCTTTTAGTTCTGGCTCGATTGTTTTGTCTTTTCAATTCGCTCGGGTCAGTCTGAGCTTTTCAGTGTATCGAAGACTGCTTTTGGAGGATGAAGACGAAGATTTAGCACTATTATTATTTATTTCATTTATTTTGTTGCATCATACTATTCCGCTGCATTACTTATTTATTACTGCTGTATGTACTCTGATTCTGTATTGTAAAGGTGTAGTAAATGTTATTTGTAAAACAACTTCGTGAACTGTTTATTTGATTATTATATTTTGTCATTCCGCTGTGAGATTCTGTGTTTTGTTTTCTTTCTTTCTCTGCTTTTTCTTATTTATCCCATAACAATCTGCCCTTTTGAATGGTTTGAGTCTGACGTGTGTGGTTTATTGTCAATTTAAGCCATCCAAAAAGGCGGGTCGTTACATTTGGTATCAGAGCTTTGGTTTAGCGATAACCTTAGCTTTGTGGGGTCTGCCACATTAGAGAATAGGGTAGTAATACCCTAAAATGAGTCACTTAGTGTGTATATATATGAGAGAGCGTATTTGTTAGTGTTATAAAAGGATTTTTACATTGTGTTAATTTTTTCTGTTTAGTATTTATAAATTTCGGTCGGTACATAGGACGCTATGGCAATCGATTGGGATTTCTAAACACTTAATAGGACAGATGGACACAATATTAGTTTTGAAATATGGTAAATGAAATAATTTTACCTATTATTATATTTTGTATATAAAGGAATAATCTTTATAAATGTATATAATTGTATACGATGTGTTTGGTTGTTTGTTAGGAATTGAAATTTTATAAACATTGAATTGTAAAATGGAATTTACAAATAAAATAAATATAAGTTGGAAATTTAGAACTTAAGTTTCGGGATTTTGAAAGTTGGTTTTCAAAGGATTTTGGAATATAATATTAGTAGTAATTGGAAGAATTTTCTGATATAAATATTTCAATATGATTTGAATGAAATGGTTTAAAAGGAATTTTCAAAGGAAATAAGTTCTGTACTTCCCTCCCTATTGTTGGAAAATAATTTCGGTGATGAGTGCACGCATCATCGACGTTCATTTTCGGATTTCAAAGTGGAAAGACCGTTGTAATAGTTTACTACATGTTTGTTTCCAAATATGATTTGATATATATAAAAGATATGATTATATATATACTATTTTAAAATAATTGAAAAGGAACCCGGTACTTAGTTCTTAAATTTCTGCAAATTGGAAAATTTAATTATCGTAATGAAATGAAAATTTAACCATTTAATAATTGGAACTTCTAAAATGAAAATAAGAAATTAAATGTTAAGTTATTAATGAAATATACAAGAAATTTGAAATATGTAACCTGTAAATCAAAGGATACGAAAATCTAGAAGATGTGATTATTGAACATTTTTGTCAACTAAGATAAATAAGATAAACTTGTGTAACATTCAATTACATTCTTAAAACATATATATGACTTACCTGAAATGTTTAAAAGTTGTAATGTTAAATAGAATATGTAATAGAATATTATACAAGTAAACTTAGAAAAATGAAGGTGTTCAATGGAATTACTTTATAAATAAGAATTCTGATATTATAAATTGTTATAAACTTAGGTTAATAGTTTGAAATTTTACTAATCAAATGTAATAGAAAAGTGAATAATGTAAGAAAAACGACCGTAAACTTAATTAATGTTGAAGCCATTTGTAATTAAAGTGAATACTATACTAACTGAATAGTTATGTGAAATGATTCGGAAATAGATTAAATGTTCAATAATATTATATATGAAAGAAATGAATGTGAAAAAAAAATCTATTAATGGTGAATTAAATTGTAAAGAAACTTATCTAATAACGGATAATCCATAATTGAAATAGAAATAACTTATTTAAGCAATGAATGTAAAGTAATAAAATGAAAGAAAAATTGCATTGTATGAATAAATGAGAAATGAACTTTTGTAAGTAATAAAAAATGAAAATTAATGAAAATAAGCATTATATGAATGAGAAAAGAACGGTAAATGATGTGAAAAAAAGGAAAAAAGGGGAACCAACTTAAATAACATTGAAATTATTGTTTGTTTGGCTTATGGATTGGTTGGAAAGGATACTTCTATTTTGTATAGAGATGTATAAATAATCTATAAAGTTTTATCTACAACTGTTGAGTGTATGGTTTACTTCATAGTTTATTTATCATTTTATATGATTAGAAGTTCTGAACCCGAACAAACCATTTGTTTTGGTTGCTATAGATGGACGATTGATTTCTTGGTTGAAATGATGTCTGTATTGTTTGTTTGCAAATGAATATTGTTATGTTGTGATGTTTTGTTTGTTATTTATTGAAACAACTTAAATATTTCTCTTTTATATAATTATTAACTTCTTTGGATCATATAAGTGAAATACAGGTTATGGAAGCAATAGCTATTGCTTTTGGTTTCATAAATTAAGCGTTGTTTGCCCGACAAATAGGTACGTTCTTGGATTACGGTTTTCTAGCGATATTATATTGTTTTTCCCGTTGTTTGAGATATATTATTTTGAAATATGTGATTTATTGTTATTATTAATATTATTTTTTCTCCCAAACCTCTCCGTACAAAGGAGACTCTGCCGAAATTTTCCGTGAATTTTGGACTTAGAATTTTTTTGTGAAAATAGAAATGTTTCAAACTTTATTAACTTGAATATAAAAGGATTTAATTGTTTATAATTTGATATATTTTATTTAAATTGGTTAATTTTTTAAATTAATTGTTTATAAATTTAATATTTTGAATAAGATATATTAATTTCTTATTTGCTTCTTTCATTTTTCGAGGACGAAAAGTTTTGAGTGGAGGAGAGTGTAACGCCCGTAATTTGCGATAATTAAAAATAGTTAATTTAATAAGATTTTGTAATTTAATATTAGAAGAAATGAAAATTTGTGATTTATTAATGAGAATATAACTGAAATGAAATGAAATAGTATTAATTTAAGGTAATTGATAACTGCTTTAAATGTAATTCCATTTAATTAAAATGATTAGAAAGTTATAATTGGTTATTGATTGTAAATTATAATGTGTGTATTAATTGATAATTGGATTAAAAGAGTAATTGATGATTTAAATGTTGTATTAATTAATGAGATAATGTGTAATAAATTGTAATTGAATAGAATTAGTATTGTGTAAGTTGTTATAACATTTGTTTGTAAATAATAAACTTATAAATGTGATTAAAAGTTAATGGTGACAATTATTATATGTTACCAATTTATTTAATCCATTGAATTAAATTTAAAATCAATTGCAATTAAATGTAATTAAATGTTACTTTAATAGGAGTTAAGATGATAACTGTAAAATGTGAATGTGATAAAATATACAGCAATGTCAATTATATTCATAAGGCAATAATTGTTAAAAATGAAATTATTGGGACTTTAAATTTTAATTAATATGAAAATCGACAAAAATTCAGTATAATTGAAATATTGAAACTAATATGGTGAAAGATGATAATTGTAAAATATTAGTACAGTAAGATATAAACCAATGTTAACTATGTCCATAGGGTAATGATTGATTGACTAAAGAGATTGAAATCAAATTAAATCAATTTATTGGAATTTAAAATATAATTAATTGGATTCTTTTTACAGTTGAAACTAAACACTGAAATTAGTGTAATATTTAATACTGAATTGATATGTAAAATTGTTTTAAATTATTATGAATGTCTAAGTAATCAAAATGATAAGATTAGTTAATTATAAAATTTGAATTTAAAAAGGTGATTTGATTAATTTATTTAATTAATGTGAAAATAGCCATTTTTGTCACTATCTCAGATTTCGACGAAACTAGTTTCATCGAATTCATAACAGTGAATCATTGTAATATTTCAAGTTTTGTGGCGATCGGACTTGTCGTTTGATCGTACGGACTCGAAACGCGCAGAAATCAATTTGAAATAAGCTGATTTTAAAGCTAACTTCTTCATACGATGGAATTAGGATTTGAAACCTGTTCCATTGAGTTTAAAACTATCGAAAACATCTGTTTTGATATATGCGATGACCCACTTTCGTTTTGGAGGCAGAACGGGCTTTTCGGGTCGTTATTGTCGTTTATACCAATTCGATTGTGTTTATTTTCTTATCGGGCCTTGTTCATATAAATTGTTCTGTTCTAACCCTAGCAGTCTTTCCATTCCTTATTCCTATACGTACATCAACTTCTATTTGCTCCTTTCTTCAATGGCAGAAACAAATTCCAATTCCAACGCTACAATTCAATCTCCAAACCAATTTCAAAAATCAAACTCCTCCGAACCATATCAAATTATATACTGTTTTGAAGTTCTCGATGAGCGTAACCTAGATCTGCAATTTGTTTTTGCCATCGAATCACAGTTTGTCCAAAAATCGAGGATGAAACTCAGCCGTCCATTCCAGGTTTTGGACGATCCAACGGTGGATCGTTGCCCGATCGACGACCGGGAAGTGGCGATGGGAAGCTGACGTCGAGCAACACACATCGGTACTATTTGTTCGTGCCGAAGGTAAAGAATTTCGCCATGACTTGGCTTCAAACATGGGCGACGACGGTCGGAGGAGGGGCGTCGCGACTGGCGTTGAGGCTATGGACGTGGGCGGCTCGGCTTGGACAAGGCATCGATGGTGGTTGATCACATCAAAGTCATTCGTGGTGGTGGCGAATTGGAAGGGTGGGGGCGGCTCTAGTTTGTAATATCGCGACCGCGATATTAGGGTTCGAGGCTCGGTCACGCGTACAGAATGGTAATTACATATTTGCCATTTATTTTATTTTATTTTATTTTTAATTTGATTTCAATTGTTCTAACGCTTATAACTTTTTAATACGAGCTCCAATTCACGCGCGGTTTGTTTCGTTGGGATCGTTTCGAAATTCCGGACATTATGGAACTCGTTTGGTCGAATTCCAAGACTGTTCAATTTTGGGCTGCAATTGGATTTTAAATCGATTTGAAATCGAAAGTGAGTGTTTTAACCCACTCACAACTACTAAATTTTCTTATGTTAGTTAAATTAAAATGTATGATGTGATTATAAATTAATTGATTGGTGTTTGGTATGTTTAAATTGTCATTCTAGTTAAATTTGACTTTTATTGCATTTAATCATCGTTTAATTTAATATTGAATTCAATTGTCAATTTAATACCTGATAATGATAATCAATAATCTATTGATGTTTATTGGTTGATTTGGATGATGGTTATGATGGATGTTTGATTGTTGATATTTAATGATTGGATGTCATATTTTATATTCTTATAACACTACAAGTTCCCTATGGGTTGAAATGATACATACCCGAACGATCATATAGAATAGGGGAAAATCGTTATGGATTGAAATGATAAACCCAAGCGATTTTCATTGAAATAAATTTAGGATGCGGGTTGAAATGATACATACCCGTAAATTTAAATATTTGCGGATTGAAATGATAAATATTCGTATCACTTGACCATATGGTAGAAAATTATATATGGACAACGGATTGGTTAAATTTAATGATTTTAAATCTTTAAACTTTGAATCCAGTTAAAAGATATTTGAAATAGAATTTGACTGATATAAATTGAATAGTTTTTAAGTAATTATTTAAAGGATTTAAATTGAAATTTTAAAGTTGTATTTGAAGTATAAACGACATTCATCGAAATTGAGTTATCGAAATGTTGGAAACTGTAACTTTGAAAATCTATTAAAATTGGAATAGTTAAATTTAATATTTCAAGGTTTGAAATTGGGTTTTGATTTGAAATCTGGATATGGTCCAGATTTGTTAAATGGAAGAAATAGTTAAATTTGATGTTAATTTCAAATTTATTAGCTATATAAACTGTAAATGTTCTTTTAAATTCTAATTTTAATATTTTCAACTATTAAAATAAGTTAATCTATTTTAAACCAAATTAATCAATTTAAACTATTTAATTTATTTTAATCTAATTTAACCTATTTTAAACTAATTAACCAATTTAATCTATCTTAATCTATTTTAATTTATTTTAAACTATTTTAATCTATTTTAGATCATTTAAACCTTATTAAACTATATTAAACTATATTAGACTATTTTAATTTATTTTAAACTATTTAATATAATTTAATTCTATTTTAAATTCATTTAATCTATTTTAAATCTAATTAATCCATAATAAACCTATTTAATCTATTTTAAACCATTTAAACTATTTTAAATCTATTTAAAGTATTTTAATCTATTTTAAACCTATTTAAAACTATGTTAAACTAATTAAACTATTTATAACTATCTAAATTATTTTCTAAATTTCAAGTGGTGAAGAATGGAAGTGTTTATAATTAAAGCCTTGATTATAAAGCGAATAAGGTTTAATAATGTTATAACATAAGTTGGGATTTGAAATGATATTTGCTGGTGAAACAACATATTTGAGTAAATATGATGATTTTGAAATGAGAATTTAACCTAATTGTGAATATAATTTCGAAAGTGATATGGATTGAATTGAATATGATATTTTGATATCAATATGAAATGGTTTTGGAAATGTAAAAGAACCATCTGGTGTGAAATAAGCGTTCGGTTGTTAAAGAGACTGGGATCAGATATTGTCATACTCTCTGCCAATACCGGAAACCACTTTAACAACTATGTACGTGGTGGAGATTCCAAAAATAAAGTAGGATGGTTTGGTGTATGATTCTGTATGAGGTATTTACGTAGCCCTGACTCCCGTGAGTCAGCTTAGATGTGACTAAAACAGGAGCCACGCCGGGCCAAGTGAGGTCATTCCTCCTATTGGACATGCTTCTTCGATACCATATTATGACTTTGTGATGATTTGGTGGCCACCCCTTGATTTCGATTATGGGAGTGTGTTCCAAGATGGGTAGTAGTAGCTGCTATCCGTTACCACCAGTTCGTATCCGCAAACAGTATATCTACCCTGGCATTGCCTCGAGTGCCATGTTCACATGCCCTATCGTGCCTTCTACGAGTTTGTTTTGTACCATACGTATGGAGTTCCCTCTAGGTAAACCTCACGGAGGAGCTTACGGTACTGTATAGACTATGGGAATATATAAAATGTGTTAAGGGGGATATGGGTAACGCCTTAACGCTATTTTAATACTTTGCTTTACTGTAGACACTATTATAATAGCGTATTGTACTATGTATGTAGATAGTTTAGCGGATCCTTAGGAGATGGAAATCCCGAACATCTCTTAAGTTACTACACTCACGTTAGACACTGGATAGGAGATGTTAAACCCCATAAACATCTCTGACGCCGTTACACTCATATTTATTTACTGTTGATTTAACTTACAAAAGATCTTTTAGTTCTGACTCGAGTGTTTTGTCTTTTCAATTCGCTCGGGTCAGTCTGAGCTTTTCAGTGTATCGAAGACTGCTTTTGGAGGATGAGACGAAGATTTAGCACTATTATTATTTATTTCATTTATTCCGCTGCATCATACTGTTCCGCTGCATTAATTATTTGTTACTGCTGTATGTACTCTGATTCTGTATTGTAAAGGTGTAATCAAATGTTATTTGTAAAACAGCTTCATGAACTGTTTATTTGATTATTATATTTTGTCATTCCGCTGTGAGATTCTGTGTTTTGTTTTCTTTCTTTCTCTGCTTTTTCTTATTTACTCCATAACAGTCTGCCCTTTTGAATGGTTTGAGTCTGACGTGTGTGGTTTATCGTCAATTTAAACCGCCCAAAAAGACGGGTCATTACACTTTATGTTTGGAGTAGAGATTTGACTATGGACGATATTGGAATTTTGACCATTGCCAAATTCGACAAGTCCAAAGTGATATAGTTTTGATGAAGAGAATTGATGTACATAACAATCACAACTAGGTAACACTTAATGAAGTAAAATTGAATTTTTATCGAATCCTAGTATGCAATGAATTTGGCCAAAATTTCACACCACCTGCTAAGTGACATGTGAGCGTTAATATTCAAATAGTTCGATATTAATCGTCGACCAAATTTACGTATAATGGGTCACACAAACGAATCGATGAATACTCCTTTGACCAAATGGTTTATTCTATATGTAATTGTTAAAAATTAATTTAATTAATTAATACTCATGACATATTAATTACAAAATTTTATTTTAATTTTATGAACAAATATTATTGAATATATTTATAATAGTTATAAATGTATTAATCGATATACGGTATTGAAACATTAAATTGGTTTTAAATGCAAAATATTTGTACGTGATTTAGATGGGTTTAAAGCCCATATGGGGTGCTAGTTGGTTCAGCTTTGATAAGGGTTATAGGTGCAGCCATATGATGGAACAAGAGTGTTTTGATTTGGATGACTAAGATAGAAGAGAATTGGTAATAGATAATGGAGGATCTAGATCCTACTTTGTCTCTAAACTCAAACGTCTCTACCCACACATGTTATAGGACTTTTGAAGCCTCAAAACCCTCTACATTTTGGGCAAAACCCTACGTCCTCCATCCTCCATTAATTCAAGTTCAAATCAAACTAAGTTCTATTTGATAGTTGGTGGTCATTGGTTCAGATGCTAGCACTCTACTGAATTGGAAATCAGTCCAGAGGACAAATCTCATCGTTTCACGGTGTACTTAAAGGCATTAGATATAAGGTATATTCCTAACATATTTATGAATGTTAATATATATGTGTATATATATAATGTTTATATCAAATATTGTTAGTTAAGTGGTGATTCCAATATATAAATATATTATCACAATTTGAGTGGTTGTATGTATACATATGCATTTATATAAAATAATTGTCATGTATATACCTATATGCAGCACGATTGACGCAGCGGATATTAAAAAAACAATGTAGATCGTTGAATGTAGTAATAGATGGATTGAAGAATACTGGAATGCCCGAATTCGTTGATCCGAAGATACCAAACTCTAGCTATCTCGAACTCGTTGATCGCGCACGATACCGGGTTCAAAGATCTTCAATTCTTCAAGCGTTGATCAAGCGCACTTGATTCCGCGAATTGGCTTCTACAATCGTTGAATCGAGCGCACTCGATTATCCGAAAGAGGAGATAGGAGATTACACTCAACTACCAATTTAAATTGAAAGCACAAAGCTAACAAAAGAGAATTTTATTCAATATTCAACAACCTTTACAAAATGACCATACACGCCTATTTATAGGCTACAACTCAACACAACAGAAAACTTCAAAATATTACAAGTACTTAGGTCGCAAACGACCTACGACCTAGAACAGACGCGACCTATCAAAGTCTCCGACTCAACATAAGTCGTACACGACTTACAACAGAACATATGAAAAACAGACGACTTAACCTATAACAGTTGCGACCTACGACTTAGTATAAGACGGTAGCGACTTAACAGCAGCTTCTTCACACTTTAAAGAGTCAACGGTGTAGATTAACTCGGCATGAGATTCTACGGCATCCAATGCTTCAGCGACTTAAAACATTAGCGCATCAGAAACTTCGCGACCTAAGCTTTAGGTCGGTAACGACCTAAAACATGTAGCGACTTAAGGACTTTGCGACTTAAACATGTAGCGACTTAAGGACTTTGCGACTTATCTCCCCAGATTACTCTGCGACCTATCATAGGTTGAGACCTTTTCATGCGACCTAACATAAGTCGTGATTTGTTAGGTCGGAGCACCCCATTAGCTCGTTCCAGCCCCTTCTTTCCTATCTCGCTAGGTCGTACGCGACCTAGAAGCATGTTAGGTCATTCCAGCGACCTATCTCCGTGTTTTAGCTCGCCCTCCTCAAACCCGTTAGGTCGTAGCTCTTTCCCTGGTGTCATGATAGGTCGTTCCCACGACCTATGCCTTAGCTCGTTAGGTCGTATGCGACCTAAAAACAAATTAGGTCGTTCCATTATCTCGTTAGGTCGTAGACGACCCAGAATCTTCTCCTTAGGTTGTAAACTCGAGTTACGACTTATGCCTTTGACAAATGAGGGCTGCGCTGCATCATCCTCCCCAGGTTGAGAAAAATTCGACCTCGAATTTGTAAATTCTTCTCCATCAGCTAGTTCATCCCCGTGATATGTTACGAGATGTGTAACATTGAACACGTCAGACGTATACACATCATCTGGCAGCTTCAGTTTATAAGCATTTTCATTGATTCGTTTCACAACTTCCACCGGACCAATTTTCCTGGCTTTCAACTTGTTATAAGCGCCTACTGGAAAACGATCTTTTGTTAACACTGCATAAACCATATCTCCTTCATTAAACTCAACATTTCGTCGTTTCAAATCTGCAGAACGTTTATACTTCTCATTTGCTTTCTCCAATCGTTCCTGAACGATTTTATGACACTCCGTCAATCCCTCGACAAAATCAGTAGCTTTCTTAACTGTCTTCTTTGATTGTGACACTACCGTTAGATCCAACGGTCCCTTGGGTAAGCTTGAATATACTATCTGAAATGGACTGAACCAAGTACTTCGATTCACAACATGGTTATGAGCAAATTCTGCGTGGCATAACTTCACATCCCAACTCTTCAGATTATCTTGAACAAGACACCTCAACAAATTTCCCAATGATCGATTAACAACCTCGGTCTGTCCATCCGTTTGTGGATGATAAGCACTACTAAATTTCAGCTTCGTTCCCACCATTTTCCACAAACTTAACCAAAAGTGACTCAGAAATCGAGTATCTCTATCCGACACAATAGATTCTGGCATTCCATGAAGTCGATAGATCTCTTTGAAAAACAATTGAGCAACATGAACAGCATCCGCCGTCTTCTTACAAGCAATAAAATGTGCCATTTTCGAAAATCTGTCCACCACCACATATATGGAATCGTTACCACGCTGTGTCCTCGGTAATCCCAACACGAAGTCCATACTCACATCAACCCATGGTTTATTTGGTACAGGTAATGGCATATATAAACCAGCATTAGTCGCAGTTCCTTTCGAAACCCGACAAATATGACAACGCTCCACAAACCTTTCCACCTCTTTCCTCATTGATGACCAAAAGTAGGACTGTGAAATCAACTGCAAGGTACGGTCTCTCCCAACATGTCCCTCTTCGTGTAACTCTTTGATAATCTTCATTCTCAGACTACCCTCCGGTATGCACAATCGATTTCCTTTGAACAGAAAACCATCTATCATTATAAATTCATCTATCTTCCCTGCATTGTCCCTTTCAACAAATTTCTTAAAATAAGAGTCTTCTGCAATCTGCTCAGGTAATAATTCAAAACCAGTCACCTCAACTTTCATTGTTGTCAACAAATGACTCCTCCTACTCAAAGCATCAGCCACACGATTTGTCACCCCTGACTTGTGTTTAACAACAAAAGTAAACTGTTGCAGATATGCAATCCACGATGCATGTCTCGCTGAAATCTTGTCTTGTCCTTGCAAATGCTTCAAGGCTTCATGATCAGTGTAAAGAACAAACTCCTTCTGAAATAGATAGTGTCTCCAGTGTTTAATAGATTGCACAACAGCATAAAACTCCACATCATACGTACTGTATCGCATCTTTGCTCCTAACAACTTCTCACTGAAATAGGCAATTGGACGTCCCTTCTGACTCAACACTCCTCTGATCCCCACCTTGGATGCATCAGTGTGTAGTTCAAACACTAGCTGAAAATCAGGTAATACTAGAATTGGTGCAGACGTCAACAACTCCTTGATTCGTTCGAAAGCAACTCCTGCTTCCTCCGTCCATGTAAATTGTTTACCCTTCATACAATCAGTCACAGGTGCCATCACACTACTAAAGTGCAGAATAAACCTTCGATAAAATGAAGCCAACCCATGGAAACTACGAACTTCCGTTATCGTCTTGGGCTGCGGCCAATCTCTGATAGCTTCAACTTTACTTTGGTCAACCTGTATGCCTTCTTTCGACACAACATACCCCAAAAATAAAACACTCCTCGCCATAAAAATACACTTCTTTGTAGCAGCATAGAATTGTTCTTCACGAAGAATAATTAACACTTTCTTCAAATGCTGAACATGCTCTTCTGTACTAGCACTGTAGATCAGAATATCGTCAAAGTAAACCACCACAAACTTCCCAATGTACGGCCTAAAAATCTGGTTCATCACCCTCATGAATGTACTTGGTGCATTTGATAGACCAAACGGCATTACCAGCCATTCATACAAGCCTTCCCTCGTCTTGAATGCTGTCTTCCATTCGTCCCCTGGTCTAATGCGAATCTGATGATAACCGCTCTTCAAGTCAATCTTAGAAAAGATTACGGACCCACTGATTTGATCCAATAAATCATCCAGCCTTGGCATCGGAAATCTGTATCTGACTGTGATCTTATTCAATGCTCTACTGTCGGTGCACATCCTCCACGTTCCATCCTTTTTGGGTACCAATAAAGCTGGTACAGCACAAGGACTTAAACTCTCCTGCACACGCCCCTGCTCAAGCAATTCCTCTACCTGCCTCCGCAACTCTTCATGTTCCTTCGGACTCATTCGATAATGTGGTCTGTGTGGCAACACAGCACCTGGAACAAGATCTATCTGATGTTGTATATCCCTCAACAGTGGCAATTCCGTTGGTAACTCCTCTGGAAATACATCGTCAAATTCTTTCAAAACTGGTTTAACTTCTTCTGGAATTTCAACTTCTTGACTGCTCTCTCGCCCAATCAACAAAAACACTTCAGGCTCCTCCTCAACTTCTTTGACAAACTCCTTTAAAGTCAATAAAGTTTTCAGCTCTTCAATTTCTTCTGATTTACTTCCTCCTTGTGATCTCTTCTTCGGAACTAAGATAATTTCCGTGCCTTCAAACATAAAACTGTAGCTATTGGTTCGACCGTCATGTTGTACTGATCGATCATACTGCCATGGTCTTCCCAATAATAAGTGGCAAACATCCATCTCTACTACATCACACCAGATTTCGTCTTTGTATTTCTTCCCAATAGAGAATGGAACACGAACTCGTCTATCCACTTTTACTTCTCCCCCTTTTCTCAACCATGCTAACTTGTATGGGTTCGGATGTTTCTCGGTCTTCAACTTCAATTTTGTCACAGCTTCGGTTGAAACAATATTGTCACAGCTTCCTGCGTCAATCACAAACTTACACACCTTCCCCAGAATAGTACATGTTGACTGAAAGATATTACTCCTCAACCAACTGGCTTCCTCCTGCTTCGGTGTTAAACACGATCTCCGCAGCATTAGATTACAACCTTCATCTCCTGACGCAATATCCTGCTCATCCTCCTCAACTGGACTAGAACAATCCCCATCACCATCCTCATCCTCAACTTCTGCAATCATGGTTCTCTTCTTCGGCTTTGGACACTCACTACTTTTATGACCCAATTCCTGACAATTGTAACATTTGAAACCATTGTTAACTTTCGCCTTCTCAGCCTCCTTCACCACCGGTCTACTGATAGGTTTAGAAACATTAGAACTTCCACCAACACCCTTCGCTTGATTCTTAGAATTAGTAAACACACCACTTCCTCGTCGTCCCTGTTTCTCCCAAGCCAACGCTTTCTGATGTGCTTCCGCTACAGATCTTGGATCGAACATATTAACCATATCCTGAATCTGCATTCGCAATCCTCCAATGAATCTAGATGTTAGCTGCTCTTCCGTTTCCATAATATCATTCCTTGCAATAAGTTGATAGAATTCATCAGCATAGTCATTCACAGATTCCGTCCCTTGTCTCAAGTTTTGCAAACGTTGGTACATCAAAGATTGATAATTGTAAGGTAAGAACGTTGCTTTCATCAACTTCTTCATCTTCTCCCAAGATTCAACTTTTGATTTCCCCATTCGTTCACGTGTAAGCTTGGTTTGCTGCCACCATGCCAAAGCTCTACCCCTCAGCCTCGTAGCAACCAACTTCACTCTACGATTTTCTGGAACTTCTTTAACGTCAAAAATCTCTTCAACATTAGCTACCCAATCTAGAAACTCCTCTGCTTGCATACCACCTTTGAATTCAGGAATTTCAGTCTTCATCCCCGACTCCCACTTGTGATCATACTCAGAGTAATTTCTTCCTTGACCTCTTCCTTGAATACTACCACCATCATACTCCTCTTCAAAATCAGATGTATATCGTTGTCTATCTCGTCCACCCACATCTCTACTACCTTCACGCCTACCACCATCATTCCTTCTATCTACATTCCTCCGTTCACGATCATTCACGTTCCTCCCACGCCCTTGATCATTTTCAATACTTCTGTCTCGATTGGAATGTGGCGAGACTCTACTACCCCATGGTTAGATTCTGGTGAAACCCTTGTCCGATTTTGATTCATCTCTGCCATAAGCTTCTCTAACCGGCCAATTCCTTCGTTAAGCTTTTCACTAAAGTTCTCATTGATTCTTTGCTCCATCTCATCAGCTTCTTCTCTTCGATACAAAGCTTCTACGTTTTGATGGCGATTAGCTCTTCTTGGCGGCATACTTGAAAATTTCACAACTCTTCAACACTTCAAAATTCAAACACTTTTCGGATTTTGATCCAAAATGAAACGGATCGAAAACTTCCACTTTGTAGCAAATCGCGATGAACACGATGGACAAAGTTTCGGCCTCCAATTCAAATCCGATCAAACAACTTCGAACAATGATGAACACTCCTCTTACTCTCGGCCATGATAATCAACTTCGAATCTTCACTTCAAGCTCGGTAAATCTCTTCAACTTCTAAATGAATAGGCTCCAAGTCTCGATCTAGCTATGATTGGCTAGAACAAGCACTGATACCAAATGACGCAGCGGATATTACAAAAACAATGTAGATCGTTGAATGTAGTAATAGATGGATTGAAGAATACTGGAATGCCCGAATTCGTTGATCCGAAGATACCAAACTCTAGCTATCTCGAACTCGTTGATCGCGCACGATACCGGGTTCAAAGATCTTCAATTCTTCAAGCGTTGATCAAGCGCACTTGATTCCGCGAATCGGCTTCTACAATCGTTGAATCGAGCGCACTCGATTATCCGAAAGAGGAGATAGGAGATTACACTCAACTACCAATTTAAATTGAAAGCACAAAGCTAACAAAAGAGAATTTTATTCAATATTCAACAACCTTTACAAAATGACCATACACGCCTATTTATAGGCTACAACTCAACACAACAGAAAACTTCAAAATATTACAAGTACTTAGGTCGCAAACGACCTACGACCTAGAACAGACGCGACCTATCAAAGTCTCCGACTCAACATAAGTCGTACACGACTTACAACAGAACATATGAAAAACAGACGACTTAACCTATAACAGTTGCGACCTACGACTTAGTATAAGACGGTAGCGACTTAACAGCAGCTTCTTCACACTTTAAAGAGTCAACGGTGTAGATTAACTCGGCATGAGATTCTACGGCATCCAATGCTTCAGCGACTTAAAACATTAGCGCATCAGAAACTTCGCGACCTAAGCTTTAGGTCGGTAACGACCTAAAACATGTAGCGACTTAAGGACTTTGCGACTTAAACATGTAGCGACTTAAGGACTTTGCGACTTATCTCCTCAGATTACTCCGCGACCTATCATAGGTTGAGATCTTTTCATGCGACCTAACATAAGTCGTGATTTGTTAGGTCGGAGCACCCCATTAGCTCGTTCCAGCCCCTTCTTTCCTATCTCGCTAGGTCGTACGCGACCTAGAAGCATGTTAGGTCGTTCCAGCGACCTATCTCCGTGTTTTAGCTCGCCCTCCTCAAACCCATTAGGTCGTAGCTCTTTCCCTGGTGTCATGATAGGTCGTTCCCACGACCTATGCCTTAGCTCGTTAGGTCGTATGCGACCTAAAAACAAATTAGGTCGTTCCATTATCTCGTTAGGTCGTAGACGACCCAGAATCTTCTCCTTAGGTCGTAAACTCGAGTTACGACTTATGCCTTTGACAAATGAGGGCTGCGCTGCATCAACGATTCTCATTAAAAATCAATTTTTTTATTTTTAAATAATATAATATGCAATATTTAAATATATGTATATAGTTTATAATTTAAATACTACATTATACTTTATAAAAAATATGGTTATATACTTTTTATATAAAGTTTAATAGATATAATGTTTTCGACAAAAAAGAGTTTATATTTATATATTATTATTAAAATAATATTTAAATCAATTAGTTATATAAATTAATTATATATACATTTATGTGTATTATAAATTTTGTTTTATATTTTATAAAATTAGATTAACGCATAACATACTCTCGGCAGAAAATATTTTTTATTGTAATTTAAATGTTTAAATATGAGTCAAGAATCAAAAAATAGATTTTAAAATAGTTTTAAGTTATAAAATTATAAAATAAATATTCAAAATATAAAATTATCAATTATAATTTCACTAGAAAATTAAAATTTAAAATAAGCATCGAAAATATTTTTTTAATTAATATTTTAAAATATCCCTATGGACATTTTAATAAAATATATTTTAAAAGTAAAAAAATACATTTAAGCAATGCGCATGACCATGTAAATACATAATTATTATAAATATATTTTGTGTATTTTTTATGGATTAATATTATTTATTATTATATTATTATTCATATATATATAAGTATATAATATACATGTAAGTATTTAATATATGTGTATATATATATATGTTTGTGTTTTTTTAGTTTTTTTATATTTTCATATAATTTTTTTGCCTTTGTAAATTTTTTTAATTTAATATAATTTATAAATGGTTTAAGTATATTCATATAGTTATAAATATATACAGTGTTAATATTCATACTTATATATATTCAAAATTATTTAAGTAAAAAAATATTGTTTATATATTCATATATGTATGTATTTGTAACATTATATATATATAAGTATAAAAACATACATTTGGATAACATATTTGTATATTGGATGAGATAACATGCTTGTTACATTGTAAATCCCGGTATCTGTACACGGACATGTTATACCTTGTATAAATTGATATGTTACACATGCACATACATACATATACGTATATGATACATGTGTGTGTGTATATATAACATAACATTAAATAAAATAAAATCATTTTGTAAATTTAAATAAAATAGAGATTTTATTTAAAAGAAATTTAGAAATGTTGTAAATAAATTAGGCTTCATAGGCCCAATAAAGATCCAAAATGGTAAATTTTTTGAAATTCATTCATTACTTCCACTAGGGGTTGGCCCGGTTCTAACAATGGCATCAAAGCCTAATAGCCTATGCGGTCTAAACTAGTCACGTTAGGATTAACTATTAAGCTCACAGCCCAGATAGTAGAGTGTCTAGAACGGTAGTGTCTAGGATCGGGTTTGGGTAATCAAGTACTCCGCCCTACCTAGTTACCAGTCTGGTTCGAACAGATATATGAGCCCGAAGGTCATCCCTAATAGATAAGGCGCAATTTGAATTTGGGCCTTGGGCTAATTTTCAAAATTGTTTAAAAATAAAAAACATAAGATTTTAAATTTAATACTTAAATTTAAAATAATATATATACATATGATAAAATTTATGAATTAATAAGATTTTTCAAAATGTTTGAAAAATAGTATAAATTAATTTTGAATTTTTTTAAAACTTATTAATAAGATTAATAAAATAATTAATTAACTAAGTTAATTAATTAAAAAAATATATACAGGTATTTTATATTATGGTATATATTTTGTTGTTTTGATATGTTTAAAATAACATAAGTATACATGTATGTATATGAAATGAATTTTGAAATTAACATAATTTAATTAAAAAAATGTAATTAAATAAATAAATTAAAATGTTAATTTATTAAATAATATATGATATGTGTATTATACTATAAAGGTTATAGTATATAATAAATATTCAATATAAATGTTATATTAAGAGAATATAAAATTAACTAAAATGTTAATTAATTAAATAAGATTTAATTAATGTAATATTATACATAAGACTATTATATAATATGAAATATAAAAGTTATATAATAATAAAACTTATATAATATGAATATATAAATTAAAGGTGGAACATTAAGAAACCCTAACTAGACTTAAGGAGTAAATACATACATAATGTACATATACCATGATTTTCGATGTGTCCGACACTTGAATCATGAGAGTAATTCATAAGAATTACGTTATTCCACAAGTCGATATCACTCAATGTAATATACTAAAGATTATGAATCTTTAATATAGTGTTGTCCTCTACCATATATATTAATAAATTACTTGCATGCTACTTAGTTTTTGAGCAAACTCATGTTAAGGATGTTATGTGTAGTATTATTAATATATTGTAACAGCCCTAAATTTGATTAATATTATTTAGGATATTTAATTAGATAAATTAAAAAAAAATGTAAAATGGTAAGGAGGTCGAGATTTGGTAATTAGCATGGGTCGAACCTTAATTAATGAACTAATGAAATTAATTGGAACATTAATAGGAAGAAGGAAATTATGAGAAGGGTAAAATAAGAAAGGGTTACATTTCCTAAAACAAACCTTCGCCTCCTTTCTAACTCATTCATTTTACATTTATACAAATGAAGTTAAAGCTTAGGCCGACCATTACTAGAGGATTCAAGAGGAAGAAAGCTAGGAAAACATGTAGAAAGCTTAAGGGAATCAAATCAAATCTAAATCTCAACTAACCATTCAAGGTGAATAATAGTTGTGCATCTCAAGTTTTTATTTTTTTTATTTTTGTTTTAAGTATAAATCCAATTCTTTCGCTCATATTATGCCATGCTATGATAATTGAATGATTATACGCTTATTGGTGAATTTATGGAATTTGTTTAGGAAATTAAGTAATACATTTGAGCTAGAAAAACTATCATATTATATTCAAATGACTTGAAATTTTAATATGATGTTAGGAACATTAATTTGGAACTGGGTTCTTAATTTCATAATTTTATAATTTAAAGAGAATATTTGGTGAATTTTCTAAGGTTGGAAACTAAGATATTCAAGTTTTAATTATTTAAAATAATTAAATTATTTTTTTGGTTCTAAAATTTTTATATGTTAAAGGATATAATATATTGAATTTATTATGAATTTTGGGGATTTTTCCCAAATATTTGTGATTTATTATGAAGTATTTGAGCTAGAAAAGCTTAATTATTATAATTAAAAATTAATATAAAAGTGTGATATGCAAATATTTTTGGGAATGATAAATCTACCCTATTGAAGTTTTCAGAAAAAGGATTTTGATAAAATATATTAACAAATAAGATTAGGACGAACAATAGGGGTTGGTGAAAAGAAATTACTTTTAGTGGTATGAAAACTATTTTCCTATAAATTACGGGAGTGCTACGTTGATAGTCACGATGTTGCACTTCATCTCTCTGTCTCTGTGAACTTCATCCTCAATCTAGTACAATACATATGACACCAAATGTAGTTGGTGTGGAATGGATCGGTCTGGGTCGAAGTGCGAAGTCAACCGTCATAGTCGACGTCATGCTTTTCGGAGATGGCATTGTTGCATAGCTTAAGCACTGCATTTTATATAAGTTGGAAAGCTGCCTCCAATGTATAAAATCACCGACCCCAATGTCTTCGAAGAGACTTATAGCGGCGATACCGATGTCGCACATTCTGAGATTACTCAAAAAGACAAGGAAGCCGTGTTTTTAAACTTAGGCAATGATGCCACATTTTATCACTTCGGCTTGGTCCCTTACCGCCTTTATTCCTTGTTACCTATTTTCGAAGAGGGCTACGATGCTGCTCATATTGACTTCGGCTCTAATGGAGTTGCTTATTTTCCTTAAGGCAGCGATACCGAGATTTATCTATGTCAACCCTATTCTTTTAAGGTTTTATACTATGCTATACGAAGTGGTTGACTTCGACTATACCCTAATGGTGATAATAACACCAAGCATTATCAATATATAAAGTTTTATTGCTTTGGCATATGTTTTAAGGAGAGAAGACCCTCGTCGACTATGTTATTGCCACGTTTTTATCAATATAAAGACTTTATATTATTTTGGCTCTGTAACCTATGGTTTCGAAGTGAGATAACTTTCAAGTGATTCAACATTCGTCAATAAAGTTTTATAAAAGCATATATCATGGCATAAATATTTTGGATAAAGTAAAGAGCTATAATTTTCCTTGTTTTAAATATGATTTCAAGGGTTAAATCATTTATGAAGAATTATGTTTTCAAGGAAATAGAAAAGGGTATTTAGCCCAAGATTTTTACTAAAGAAATTATTGTTCTTATCACTTTCGGATAAATTATGATAGGACAAATCTGATTCGGAGATTAGAAAACCAGATGAGACTGGTGTAAGGTAGCGCCTGTACTTCAGCTGTTAGCCCCTAGCCGATATAAATCCAAAATTCCAATGCATAGGGCTTTGATAAAGGCCAGACTAAAAGTAGGGATACACATAGAAAGGAATACATAAAGATAAGATAGGTTATAAGTTGACCTGCAAAACCTTTAAGTTCATAGTAAGCCTAGCAAAACTATGAGATTGACAGATAGTCAGGTAAACACTAGGATAAGTGTACTTAGACACTCCATCCAGTTCTCTTCCTAACAGTAATTTAGAAAATTTGGTGTGTTTGGTAGGCCCGAGTCAGCCATGTAGGTTGATAGTTACCTTGTGAAAACTAAACAGTGGGATGTACAGTCTACTGATTTGATGGATAGTCATGACTACCCATGTAACATGCATGCATATTATTGTTTATATTGTCTACTTTAATCCATTTGGTTGTAGGAATTTGATTAGCAAAAGATATATTTTAAAAAGTGATATTGGTGAGGGGAAAACTCGTTCCGCTTAGCAGTATGGTTATGGTCTCACTAGATATCCATAAATTGAGATTACATATTATTATTCACACCAGGTTATTTGTTTGACTCAAAGTTTACGTTTCCCTCTTAAACTCTCGGGTGCTCAAAATTAAATTTGAGAAGGTCAAGAGTAAGGGCTTTTAAGGTTAAGTAAGTTTTAGCGAATAAAGCTTCTGCAGGCGTGCATGAGACAGAACTAGCTATGTAAGAGTCTACCTATATTATTAAAACGCCGTGTTGAAGTTATTTTGTAAAGCGTATATTAAGACAGATGACATAACTGTTTATTAGTAACTCTGATCAACCAAGGGGACATCTTCATATGTCGCTCTTGGAGTATTTTGTAATAGTTATATTTTATCTAAACCTGGGCAATGTTTGGGATTATGTAACGAATATGGAAGATTATCCTTGAAATGAAATATGAAAGTTTACATTGAAATTGTGTTTCAAATTATTTCATATTCTTGTGCTACTGATATCATTGATACCATTAACATGACTGCACTTTGTCATGGGAAATTAATACTATAGATGACTGCAACATCTGTAGCATTTAGTTTCGAGCCTCAAAATGGGGGATGTTATAACTTGTATCTGAGCATGGGTTTATATAAAACTAAAAGTTCAAACTTTAAAAAGAGTTTTTGGAAACATAATCCAAATGAATCAGAGAATAAGATTGGGGGTACGGATTAACACTATAGTAACGTACTTGTATTTGCTATATTGTTAGCGCCAAAATTGGTCACTAACACCCAATCGTCGATGAAAGCACCAACTAACAGTCACAGATAACAGATAGAATGTATGTAGAGAGCATAAATGTGAAGAGCAGTAAAAATTAAAATGAAAGCAGTAATAACAGAGGATTTATAGTGGTTCGGCTGACTCTGGCCTACATTTCCACTCCAAAAATTTCCTTGTTATTGATATCAGAATCAATTACAGTTACAATTTGGAGTTTTTGAAAGAATAATGGCAGAGTAGCCTTAGTGGAAAAGATGAATGGAAACAAAATGAAGATCCCCTTTCTGAAGCCCCGCCTGCTGTATTTAAAGGCAAAATCCGAGTTGCTGGCTTCTTGAGTATACGGGCCCAACAAAACCATAGCCGAACCCATACCCTTTATCACGCCCAATCCTGTATAGTTGACACGCCAACCTGAGGTGTTCCTGGTCATGACTCGAAGTGAACCCTCATGCGACCCGAAGCAAACTATGCTTGGACTCAGAGTAAAAAACATGCCGACCCCATGCATTAACGCCGACCCGACTTCCCAAAGCTGACCCGAAGGAGATCCATCCCTGACTCGAAGCGGGACAGTTCTCGATCCGAAGCAACTCTTGCTTCCTCCAATGCCGACCCCACGCTAGACTCACCAAAGCCGACCTAAAGTCCTCACAACACTGACCTGAAGCACGCCAACCTGATGCCCAAGCTTCTACGCCGATCCCTTAACCTATTGCCGATCCCAACTCGAGGCCTAGGTACCGACCCGAAGTATTGGGAAAACCGACCCGAAGCTGGCACAAACGCCGATCCCCTGAAATGTCGACCTGATTCCCATATGCCGACCCGAGTATAGTGGAGTTCCGACCCAGAGTTAATCTCCAAACATGCCAATCCCATCCATTTCCTCGATGCCGACCCCATCTCCAAAATACTTGCCAACCCATTCCTCCTTCTGCCGACCCGAAGAATCACTACAGCCGACCCGAAGAAAACAGCTCACCGACCCGAAGTAAGCACCAATCCCTCAAAAACACACCGACCCCATGTGATTCGAAGCACAACACTGCCTGACCCGAAGCAACTTGCTTGAAAACCCGAAATAGACCAACAAGCGACTCGAAGCAAACTCCAAACATCACGAATCACCTCGACTCTTGTCGAAACTCATATTTCGAGTATCCCACGACCTATGTCCATCGACTATGCTGAATCTCGGCTTCATAATCATGATTATTATCCGTGATTGATCGTCTATCCATCCAGTCGAATCAAACCCGTCGTATTCCAACCTCGATAACCGAGCAATCGATTTAGTAAAATCCTCCTATCTACGGCCTTACCAAAAGGGGGGTTAGCATTTGCCTCCCAAAATATGCCTTGCTATTGGAAGATGTGTTTTGAATAGCTTTAAATCTGATATCCAAAGTCCCTATTCCATCTATTATCAAGCAATTCCATCCAAGTCTGATAGTCAAATCCGCGACTTTTTCGAGTCGTTATCCAATTCCCAATCCATTAACAGAATTCATGACCTTTTCGGATTGTGTTTTTTCAAGTTCGAGACCTCTTTGGGTCTTGTAATCCAAATCCGGGACCTCGCCGGGTCCTATAATCTGTATCCGGGACCTCGCCAGGTCCATCTCCAAAACCGAGACCTCGTCGGGTCCTATAATCCAAAACCGGGTCCTCGCCGGGTCCATAGCCAAATCTACAGTCGTTCGAAGCCGTTATCCAAATCCATTTCACACCTTGGAAGTCAGTAATCAAATCCCACGATCTCTCTGGATCGTTGACGGCCTCTTCGGACCCTTGCTAAGCTCGATCTAAACTTAACGATTGAATAGGCAGATCCTATCGGGCTCCAACGAAGCAACCTATCCCTTGCACTCCGGTTCAGCGTCCCTGAACATTAAGCGATACCCTGGTCCTCCTAGACCGATCTCAGCCTCTCCGGTGAAGGGGAAACCGCGTTGAGCGAGCCGATCCTATCACTCTCCGACGAAGCGGCGTCACTCCCTACACTCCAGTTCAGTATCCTTGAACAATAAGCGATGCCATCGCCTAAGTCCTAAACCGATTATAGCCTCTCCGGGCTCTTGCTGGATCCATCCTGTCACTCTCCGGTGAAGAGGAAATAACGACGAGCGAGCCGATCCTATCGCTCTCCGGCGAAGCAGCGTCGCTCCCTGCACTCCGGTTCAATATCCCTGAACATAAAGCGATTAATTTCCAACTGACTTCCAATATCCATCCCGTAACTCTCTGGTTTGGGATTTGTTTCAATCCAAATTCATTTATTAAATCCAAGTTCCAAATGTCCGATAAGAAAAACAGAAAAAACTAAGTGCTGCCTCTCCGGGCAGAGCAGCTTACTACCATCTTAGAGCATGCCTGGGAATCGCTATGGTTCCCTTACATGTGTAAGTGCCATAGCTGCTTTATTTTTAAAACAAAATCAGAAAAATTATTTGATGACCGAAGTCCAAATCTTGAACTCGGTCCTTGCCATCGTGATCAGTTGATGACAAGTCATGACCCCAATCTGGGGTCGTTCCTATTTGATGCAGCAGTAGATGCTCGTATTCTACCGCTCTTGTCTAGTTCCTCACATACTGTGGTAATCTACCACTCCTAACATGTTCCTCCACCACGTCCTTCAAGTGGTGGCATTCATCCGTGGCATTCCCTTCCAGCTCATGGAAGACGTAGTACTTCCCGCTCCTGCGTTTCCGTTTTGTGGGATCCTTCCTGGGTGCTTTCCGATAGGGGAGCTGCCCCCGTGTTTCCAAGTAAGTCTGTTCTAGATTATCTGTCAAGTCCGCATACGTTGCAAATTTGGGTTCCCGACCTCTCCTTCGTTTGTCATAACCACCATATCCATCGTCCTGCTTTCACTTTCCTTTATCCATTCCTCGTCCTTCTACGAACGTTCCTTCACCTTGCACGGCATTTATCTCCTGCCTTTCGGCGCGTGAATCCTCTAGCCGAATGAAACTTTCCGCCTCATGATAGGACTCTCCAAGGTCCTATGGTGGATCACGTGCCAATGAATCCTTAAACTCAATGCCTTCAGCAATCCCTGCTACCGCTGCCATCAAAATCATAGATGGATCCGGGCGATCTACTGAAGCCACGGCTGCATTGAACCGCATTAGAAAATCCCTCACGGACTTTCCTAACCTCTGCTTCATCGACGCCAGTCTCATTACATTCTTGGGTCGCGTCACATGGAGCCTAAACTGTCTCATGAAGCGTTCCACTAGCTCGCCCCATGTCCTCATCGATCCATTCTCTACCTGTCTAAACCAGAGCACATCCAAATCTGTCAAGTATAACCGGAAACATCTTTCCATCACCTCCTTAGATGCCCCTAGCTCTTCCATATGTCTGATGTATCCGGTTACATGCATAGTTGGGTCTAATTTTCCATCATATGCCTCCAGTGTTGGCAGTTTGAATTCTGGGGGGTTCCTTGCGTTTATGATTTTTGGAGTGAATGGACTCCAACTGACTTCCTCCAAGCCTCTACTCGGTAGCCCTCCTCTCATAATCCTTCTTATCAATCCAGCCATCCGCTCTCTTCATCTGGGGTGATCCCCTGTTTGCATCTCCACTCTACCCCCCATGTCTTGGAGGATACTCCAAGTAGTACTCCTTATGTTGCTCATTTACGTTCATGTTAGCCCAAGCTCGCTGAGCTTCATTCACAGTCCTTCTAGTATCCAATCCTAGGGGTCTGCCCTAGGCCTTTGCTGATTTCCTTCAATCTCTTCATTCTGGTTCTGAATCTAACCTCTAGAAATTTCTACAGCTCCGACTCCTTGCTCTGCATTGCCAGCAGCTTCAGTTGGTCCATTCCCTTGAATTTGCACTCCAACTTATCCAACCTATCAGAGTAGATTCTGTATCATGTCATCTTGCCTCTTCAGCATCGTTTCCATCTCGTCTCTAGTAATATAGATTGAGGCTTGGTTAGCCCCGGAGGAAGCCTCCTGATTTCCTTCTTGTCGACTTCTTTCCATTCTTTGTCTCCTCATTGATTGCTTTGCCATAGCTCCTAGAATCCGAGTTCCTAAGCCTTTAAATCCAAAATCCAAGCTTCAGAATCCTTGAGTGCTAGCATTTTCAGTGAAAGCACCAAAATATTAGTGCCAAAATTGGTCACTAACACTCAATCGTCGATGAAAGCACCAACTAATAGTCATAGATAATAGATAGAATATATGTAGAGAGCATAAATATGAAGAGCGGTAAAAAATAAAAAGAAAGCAGTAATAACAGAGGATTTATAGTGGTTCGACTGACTCTGGCCTACGTCCACTCCAGAAATTTCCTTTTTATTGATATCAGAATCAATTACAGTTACAATCCGGAGTTTTTGAAACAATAATGGCAGAGTAGCCTTAGTGGAGAAGATGAAGGGAAACAGAATGAAGATCCCCTTTCTGAAGCCCCGCATGTTGTATTTATAGGCAATATCCGGGTTACTGGGCTTCTTGAGTGATACAGGCCCACCAAAACCATAACTGGACCCATACCCTTTATCATGACCAATCCTGTATAGTTGACATGTCGACCTGAGGTGTTCCTGGTCATGATTCGAAGTGAACCCTCATGCGACCCGAAGCAAACTACGCTTGGACTCGGAGTAAAAAACATGCCGACTCGATGCATTAACGCCGACCTGACTTCCCAAAGTTGACCCAAAGGAGATCCATCCCTGATTCAAAGAGGGACAGTTACCGATCCTAAGCAACTCTTGCTTCCTCAAATGCCGACCCCACGCTAGACTCACCATAGCCGACCCGAAGTCCTCACAACGCCGACCTGAAGCACGCCGACCTGATGCCCAAGCTCCTACACTGATCCCTTAACCTATTGTCGACCCCAACTCAAGACCTAGGTACCGACCTGAAGTATTGGGCAAGCCAACCCGGAGCTGGCACAAACGCCGATCCCCTGAAACTCCGACCCGATTCCCATATGCCGACCCGAGTATAGTGGAGTGCCGACCTGGAGTTAATCTCCAAACATGCTGATCCCATCCATTTCCTCGATGTCGACCCCATCTCCAAAATACTTGCCGACCCGTTCCTCCTTCTGCCGACCCGAATAATCACTACAGCCGACCCAAAGAAAACAGCTCACCGACCCGAAGTAAGCACCGATCCCACAAAAACACACCGACCCCACGTGACTCGAAGCACAGCACTGCCTAACCCGAAGTAACTTGCTTGAAAACCCGAAGCAGACCTACAAGCGACTCAAAGCGAACTCCAAACATCACGAATCACCTTGACTCTTGTCGAAACTCATATTTCGAGTATCCCGCGACTTTTGTCCATCGACTTTGCCAAATCCCGGCTTCATAATCATGATTATCATCCGTGATTGATCGTATATCCATCCAGTCGAATTAAACCCGTCGTATTCCGGCCTCGATAACCGAGCAATCGATTTTGTTAAATCTGCATGTCTACGGCCTTGCCAAAAGGCGGGTTAACATATATATAAGGATACAATATATCTCAATTCTCCCTCTCTCTTAGACCGTTTTTCTGTATCTTATTAAGGTTCAAATATAGATTTACGCAAGTAAGATATAGAGGCTGGAAACGGAAGGGTGAATGTCCGTGGAGGAAGCACCACTACCAATGGAAATGTCAGGCCCAATACTTGAAGGAATCTGAGTAGACAGACAACTACTAATGTGGGTACAGGAACACCACCGGTTGATATGGGAGCAATGTATCAGTTCTTGTCAACATGATGTAAGCAGGAACTACTGCTGGATTAGTTGATGGAAATGCTGGAGGAGCTAATCAAGAAGTTCTAGTCGTCAATAATTATGTTGTTTTAAGTAGAGACTATGCACGACTTGGAGGGAAACCCTTTACTGGAATGGAGAATGCAATTGAAGTGGAGAATTGGTTGCTTCATTGTGAAAGGATTTTCGTTGATCTTGATTTGAATGACGAACAGAAGGGAGATTGGCGTCCATAAAATTGCAAAGAGCTGCATTGTACTGGTGGAATAGTGTGACTATTAGAGTAGCAGAAGAGATTTTCACTTAGGCAGAGTGTAGGAGAAGGTTTGAAGAGTGGTTTATGTTGGAAATTGCCAAGTCAACTTTTTTAAGGAAGTTTGTTGAGTTTGCAATGCGATATGACAGTGCTTGAGTATGCAACTAGATTTGAGGAGTTGTCCCAATATGAGTATGCCACCGTGGATTCAATGATCAAAAGGAATGCGAAGTTCATCCGTGGTCTGAGACTTGAGATTCCTAGGGAAAATTTACCACATCTCAGGGATCCATGTGATGTAGTCATAGAGATGGATTTAAGAAATGAAGAAATGCTTGCTTTATTCAGCAATAACAAGCCAGCAGAAGCTCGGAGGGGGAAGAATCAAAAGAGAAAGTTTTACTAGAAGAAGGGAGCTTAGAAGGGTGGAGCTGCCAAGAAAGGGAAGTCAGATGTTGTGTGTTATAAGTGTGACAAAAAAGGGCATTTTGCAAGTGAATGTCATTCTAGTGATGGAAAGAAGGTGATTGGAAAGAAGAACATTAAGTGTTTTAACTAGGACCAAGTGGGACATTACAAGAACAAATGTCCGAAAGTGGCCAAGGCAAAAAAGGAAAAGTATTTGTTTTGAAGCCTGCTACCTCGAGACCAACAGTTGAGGAGAAAGGGAAAGCTATGATGGAAGGTACTCTTTTGATTCATGGTATACTTGTTAGAGTACTGTTTGATATTGGTGCATCACATTCTTTTATATCTCATTATTTGGTAGATAAGCTTAACCTAAAACCTCATACCTAGTTACTTCCTTAAGGGTTGCAAATCTGATAGAAGGGTATGCAACTCTTGGGATGCGATGTGACCATTTAGAGTTTGAATTATTAGGTCATATATTTGCCTGTAGTTTGCATATATATGATTTCGTAGGCTTTGGAATTATTTTGGGTATGGACTGGTTAAGTAAGTATGATGCTAGGATATTTTTCCATAATAGGAAAATATCACTAAGACACCCTAATAGTGGCGACCTAATTATGTACTTACTAGAGAATCCAAGTTTTGATGTTTTTTCTTTGTTGGGTGCAATGGAGGAGGAAGAAGAGTTGAATCGGGTTTTCATAGTAAGAGAATTTGCAGATGTCTTTGAGTCAGTAACATGACTACCACCGAAATGAGCAATTGAGTTTTCGAATAGATTTTGTACTTGAAGCTAAACCAGTAAGTAGACCCCTAACAGAATGACACCTACGGAGATAAAGAAGTTAATGGTACAACCGGTGGACTTAGAAGGAATGAATTTATTAGATCTAGTAGTTCACCTTGGGAAGCGGCCGCAGTGTTTGTGAAGAAACCGGACGGATCATTAAGATTGTGTATAGATTATCGTGAGTTGAATGAAAAGACGATAAAGAACCGATATCACATGCCGAGAATTGACAATTTATTTAAGCTATTAAGTGGAGCCAAAGTGTTTTCCCAATTGGATTTTATGACATGTTTCCATCAACTAAGGGTGGTGGTAGACAGTGTTCCATTGACGACGTTTAGAACAAGATATGGTTCTTACGAGTAGTTAGTAATGCCATTCAAATTGACTAATGTGTCTGCTTTCTTCGTAGACTTAATAAACTGGATTTTTCAAGAGCAATTGGATATGTTTGTATTGGTATTAATAGACGACATTTTGATATATTCTAAGGATGAAAACGATCATGAGATTCATCCTAGGTTAGTGCTTGAAATGCTAAGGCAGCATCAGTTAAAAGTGAAGTATTCAAAGTGTCATTTTTGGAAGAAAGTGGTAAAGTTTCTTGGTCATGTAGTCTCAGAAAAAGGGTTGTCAGAAGATACAACTAAGATGGCAGCAATTAATAACTAGAAGAGACCCGAGATGGTGACTGAGATAAAGTATTTTCTTGGACTAGCTGGTACTACCGGAGATTCATCTAGGATTTCTCTCGTATAGCAATGCCAAAGACTAAACTAATAAGAAAGGACATGAAGTATGTTTGGACCAATAAATGTGAGGAGGCATTCCAGAAGTTGAAACATTTATTGACCAACACCTCTGTATTAGTAGTTCTAGATGGAAATCAGGATTTAATGGTGTATACTGATGCATGTGGAATAAGATTAGGAGCCATATTAATGCAGAGAGGTAAAGTTATTGCCTATGCTTCACGACAGCGTAGACCGCATGAAGTTAGATATTCGACTCATGACTTAGAGTTGACTGCCGTAATATTTGCTTTGAAGGTATGGAGGCATCAGGAGTACGATTCGGGTTGTATGAATCATAAGTCGCTGGGATACTTATTCTCTCAGAAGGAGTTGAATATGAGATAGCAGAGATGGTTGGATCTTTTAGTAGCTTATGATCTTGGAATTGAGTACACACCGAGGAATGGAAACAAAGTTGCTGACATCCTTAACAGGAAACATCAAAATGTGATGTTAGCTATGTTGGGTGAATGGATGGATTTAGAGGCGTTGACTACTTGTAGCGTGCAGTTAAGATCGACTGCCGGTTCTAATCAGAATATCACAATGTTATCTTGTTTGGGAGTTCGTCTGGTATTGATCGAAAGAATTGTTTCTAAGTAAAGAGATGATCCATTGCTAGCTGAAAGAATTAGAGGAATGAAAGGTGGAACTAAGATTGATGATTTGAAGGATTTTTACCTTGGCTAAAATGGATGGTTAAGAAAGAAAGGATGATTATGTGTTTTAGATGTGGGTGACCAAAGGAAAGAAGCACTTAGGGAATGTCATCGATCAAAGTTTACTATTTATCCTGGAGGGACTTAGATGTATCTGGATATAAAGAGAAGTTTCTTCTAGGAAGCTACAAAAAGGGATGTAGGCTTATGTGTAAAGCAGTGTTTGAATTGTTAGCAAGTAAAATCTGAGCATTAGAAGCCAAGTGGATTGCTTCAGCCTTTGGATATATTAGTATGGAAATGGGGTTCTATATCTATGGATTTCATAGAAGGATTGCCAAGGTCGAATAGGGGAAATGGAAGAATCTGGATTATAGTTGACATACTGACTAAGAGTGCACACTTTATACCCATTAAGTCGACAAGGACGACACCTGTTTTAGCTAAATTATTCATGAAGAATATAGTTAGACTACATGAGATTTCTAATAGTATAGTCAGTGCCAGAGATTCTTTATTTACTAGCGAATTTTGGAAGAAGCTACAAGATGTTTTAGGTACCAAGCTTAAGATGAATAGTGCTTGTCACTTAAAGACAGATGGGCATACAGAGAGAGAGAGAGAGTCAATAAGGTACTTGAAGATTTGTTGAGGGCTTGTGGACTAGATTTTGGTGGGTCATGAAAAGACCATTTGCACTTGGTTGAGTTTTCCTATAATAATAGTCATCAAACTAGTATAGGAATGACGCCTTTTGAAGCTTTATATGGAAGGCCATGTAAATCACCCATATGTTGGTTAGAAACCGAAGACAGGTTAGTTCTTGGTCCAGATATGGTAAGTGAAGTCGTAAAAAAGATTGAGTTGATTCAGGCTAGAATGAAGGAATCTCAGTCTAGGTAGAAAAGTTATGCAGATAAGAGACAAAAGGACTTAGAGTTCTAAGTTGGAGATCATGTTTTCATCAAAGTATCACCGATGAAGGGTGTAATAAGATTCGGGAAGTCAGGGAAATTGACACCTAGATTTATTGGGCCATTTCCTATTATAGAAAGGATATGAAAATTGCTTATAAGATAATGTTACCAAATAGTTTAGCGGTAGTCCATAATGTTTTCCATATTTCTCATCTAAGAAAGTGTGTTCGATCTAGAGCCTACTACACCTTCGATTGCACTTAAAGATTTAGTAGTGGAATCGGATCTGACTTTTGCAAGAGAACTAGTTAGAGTTGTAGCAAGGGATGAGAAGAAGCTAAGAAACAAGACAGTTAGTAAAAGTCTACTAAAGTGACGACGAGAGATACTACACTTGGAAAATAGAGAGCAGGATTAGGAGCACTTATCCTGAATTGTTTGATGGTATGTTTTACATCTATGCTTATATGTTCGATGTATGTACCTTAGCGTAATTTCGAGGACAGAATTCCATAAGAAAGGGAGTCTGTAATAACCCTAAATTTGATTAACATTAGTTAGGATATTTAATTAGGTAAATAAAATAAAATTATAATGGTAAGGAGATTGAGATTTGATAATTAGTATGGATCGAGCCTTAATTAATGAACTAATGAAATTAATTAGAACATTAATAGGAAGGAGAAACTCATGAGAAGGGTAAAATAGAAAAAGGGCTACATTTCCTAATACAAAGCCTCACCTCCTTTCTAACTCATTCATTTTACACTAATACAAACAAAATTAAAGCTTAGGCCAACCATTTCTAGAGGATTCAAGAGAAAGAAATGCTAGGAAAACAAGTAGAAAGATTAGGGGAATCAAATCAAATCCAAATCTTAACCTCCTTTAAACATTCAGAGTGAATAGTAGTTATGCATCTCATGTTTTTATTGTTATTTTTAGTTTTAAGTATAAATCAGATTCTTTTGCTCATATTATGCCATGCTATGATAGTTTGAATGATTATATGCTTATTGAGGAATTTACAGAATTTATTTATGAAACTAAGTGATGTGTTTGAGACTTTGAGTTAGAAAAACTATCACATAATAACCAAATGACTTGAAATTTTAATATAACGTTAGAAAAGCTATTTTGAAAGTAGGTTTTTAATTTTATAATTTTCTAATTTAATGAGAATATTTGGTGAATTTTCTAAGGTTCTAAAATGAGATATTTCAGGTTTTAATTATTTAAAATAATTAAATTATGTTTTTGGTTCCGAAACTTTTATACTAAAGGATATAATAAATTGGATTTATTACGATTTTTGGGGACTTTTCCTAAGTGTCTGTGATTTATTATGAATTATTTAAGCTAGAAAAGCTTAATTATTATAATTAAATATTAATATAAAAGGTGTGATTTGCAAATTGTTTTGGGAATGGTTAATCTGCCTTATGGCAGTTTTCAAGAAAAGGATTTTGATAAAGTAATTGTTAACCAATAAGATTTTAACAAACGATAGGGGTTGGTGAAAAGAAATTACTTTTAATGTTATAAAAATAGTTTTATGATAAATTACGATTATGCCACGTCGATAGTCACGATGCCGCACTTCATCTCTCTATCTCTATGAACTTCGTCCTTAATCCAATGCGATACATATGACACCAAATTTAGTTGGTATGGAACAGATCTGTCTAGGTCGAAGTGCGAAGTCAAGCATCATAGTCGATGTCATGCTCTTCGGAGATGGCATTGCTGCATAGCTTAAGTACTGCATTTTATATAAGTAGGCAAGCTGCCGCCTATGCATAACGTCGCCGACTCCAATGTCTTCAAAGAGACTTATAGCGGTGATACCGACACCACGCATTTTGAGATGACTTTCAAATGCAAGGAAGCCGCGTTTTTAAACTTAGGCAATGATGCCGCATTTTATCCAATGTAGCATGCATGCACATTATTATTTATACTGTCTACTTTAACCAGTTTGGTTGCGCGAATTTGATTTGCAACACATATATTTTAAAAATGGATATTAGTGAGGGGAAAACCCGTTCCGCTTAACGGCGTGGTCTCACTATATATCCATAAATCGAGATGGCATATTATTATTCACACTAGGTTGTTTTTCTGACTCGAAATTATGTTTTCCCCTTAAACTCTTAGGTGCTCAAAATTTGACTTAAGTGGGTTGGTAGTAAGGGCTTTTCAAGTTAAGTAGGCTTTGGCAAATAAAGCTTTCGGAGACGTGTAGGAGGCAAAACTAGCTCTGTAGGAGTCTACCTATATTATTAATCCACTACATTAAAGTGTATGTAAAGACTGATATTATAACTGTCTATTAGCAACTCTGATCAACCAAAGGACATCTTAGTATGTCACTGTTGGATTATTTTGTAATAGTTATATTTTATCTGAACTTGGGCAACATTTGAGATTATGTAACGAATATGGAATATTATCCTTGAAATGAAATGTGAAAGTTTGCTTTGAAATTGTGTTTAAAATTATTTCATATTCATGTGCTTATGATATTATGGATACCATTAACATGACCGCATTTTGTCACCGGAAATTAATACTATAAATGATTGCAGCATTTGTAGCACTTAGTTTTAGGCCTCAAAATGGAGGATGTTACATATATTGAATAGACAAGGTAATATAACTATACATATTTATTGAATAAACTCAAGGTGCATATACTATACTTAGGCCGCCGTGACATAGTAAGTACGAGTGAATAGTTTCATTTTGATTTGTTGAGCGAAATTAAGGTCGAAGTGAAATTAGGATATGGTACCAAGGGTTAGGAGTTGTATACAATACAATCGATAAGGATTTATCCATCGTCCTTGGAGCTATGACTTGCTGAGAAAACTCAAGATTAGAATTCCAAGATGGATGAGTCCTAACACCTACTAGTGAAATCAAAAGATTTCTATGTTTCGACTTAGGGTTTGACAAAACATAAAAGTCTAGTGGGACTTACTAGTAAAATGAAGTTTAACCTTACTAATCTTATAGGAACAACAACTATGATATGTCCTAATTTTCAACCACTTAAACTTGTAGATAATGACAACTCCAAAACTGTTTTCTAAAAATGACAAGCTTACCAGACCAAACTATACCGATTGTTTAAGAGCAATTAAAATAACGTTAACTTGTGAGCGCTTATGGTCTCTTATTACATGCAAACCCAAAAAACAATCCGCTGATGATGCAAACCCCGAACCAAGACTTGCTTATGGAAAAATAGGTATCATACCTAGAGATCATCTAAGTTTTCGTGTTGTCTACGTTAAACAAGCCATTGTAGAGGCAGCATGAAAACATGTTTGTCCATGAGATATTTGATTATCTCAAAGCGATGTTTGGTGAACAGTCACATTCTGCAAGGTATGAGCCTACGAAGAAGCCGTTTAATACCAAAATGACCAAAGGAAAGAAAGTGGATGATTACATGTTAACGATGAAGGACTATATTGATAGGCTTTCGCAGTTGGCCATACATATAAGTAATGAATTACAAGTTGATTTGATCCTTGTTACTCTTATTCCCCAATATGGATCGTTCATACTAAATTATAATACAAACAAATTAAATGTTAACCTCTTGAAGCTTCTCAATATGTTGAGGTTGGCGAAGTCTGCATCAACGGATCAAAGGATTGTAATTGCTATTAGGGGTATTGCATCATTTTCTAAGAGTTCCAAGATGCGGAAAAGGGAATGCAAGAAAAACAATAAAAGTAAGAATACCTGTGACAATGGTGAATGTCACCACTGCCACAAGAAAGGTCATTGGAAAAGGAATTATCCTGATTATTTGAAGATTGCTAGAGAAAAGAAGTTGAATGGTTCTAAGGCTCCATTAGTTACATTTATGATTCACAATTCTCTTATAATCAATAAAATATCTTGAGTCTTAGATACTAGATCTAGAACTCCTATTTGTAATTCATTACAGAGCTTAGGAGCTTGCACCGCATGGCAAAAGGAGAGATAAGGTTTGAAGTTGCTGATGGATCTATTGTAGGTGCAATGGAAATAGGATAATATCATTTATGTTTGCCTAGTGGAGTAGTTTTGATATTAAATAAGTGCTATTTTTTGAAAGACTTTATTTGTGGGATTATCCCTATTTTTAGATTGCCCGAGACCGAATATATGTTTTGGTATGCCAATAATGTTATGAACATTAGTTTAAATGGAAATAAAATCTGCAATGGTATTCTTGAAAATGACATTTATGTGATCAATTCTAATTATGCATGTTTTGTGAATAATACATCTAATAATATAAATGATAGTTATCTTTGGATTGTAGGCTAGGTTATATTAGTGAAAAACAGCTACACAAACTGAAAATCGATGGTTTTCTCCCATCACTTGATTTTGAATCATTTGACATGTATGATTGAATGACCAAGCACCCTTTCGGTAGGAGCAATGAAAGAGTTGATAAACTCTTAGGGTTAGTACATATTGATGTATGCGGCCCGATGCCTATAATCACCCAAAACTATAGTTTTTACTTTGTTACCTTCGCTAATGGTTTCTCAAAACTAGGATATATATATATATATATATATATATGTATGTATGTATGTATGTATGTATCTTATGAAGAACAAATCCGATGTCTATGAGAAATTGGTGGAATATAAATTGCAGTAGAAAATCAAAAGGGTCGTAAAATTAAGATTCTTCGATCAGATTAAGGAGGTGAGTACATTGGAATAGAGCTCCAATAATACTTAAAAGATAGTAAGGTTATCTCTTAGGTTGCTCCAGGCTATACTCCATAACACAATGGTGCGTCGGAGCGAAGGAACCGAACCTTATAAGATATGGTTCATTCTATGATTAAAAAACCTTTTCCTTTGTCATAGTGGGGATATGCACTAGAAACCGCAACGCATATGTTGAATTTGTGTCCCACTTAAACAGTGCGTAGAAACGCTATATGAGATGTGGCATAGTAAGAAATCCTAACTCAAGTACTTAAAGGTATGGGGTTGTCCTGCATACATTAAGAATGTTGGTTCGAATAAACTAGAGGCAAGATTGTTACTTTGTAAATTTATAGGATATCCCAAAAATTCAATGGGATAAACATTCTACAATACCGAGGAGCAAATGGTCATTATTTTGTCAGCATGCTGTTTTTTTAGAAAATCAATTTCTATCAAAGGAAATTAACAATGAGGTTGTAGTCTTGGATGAAATCCAAGAAGTTAACACTAAGGCCGAACCAGTGGGAGGACCAAGTTCACCCTTATACAAAAACACACAACATATTACATGGTCTAATAGGGAATTTCACACACTAGAGAGATACTATGGTTTTCTCGTCAATGGCGAGATAGAGGACGTGTCTTAGATGACAGCACTCCTTTATCTTTCCAATAAGCACTGTAGAGTAAAGATGATGCACTCTGGCTTGGAGCAATGAAATCCATCGAATTGCATGTACAAAAATAAAGTATGGACTTTGTCTGATGTACCCGAATAGATAAAACCCATCGAGTGCAAATGGATTTTTTAGAAAAAGTTAAATGCGGATGGGGAAGTAGAGACTTATAAGGCAAGGCTAGTTGCGAAAGGATTTTTCAAATTCAAGGTGTTGATTATGACGTGACATTTTCGTTCGTAGCCATGTTTAGGCCCTTTCAGATTATTCTAGCTGTTGCTGCATTTTAGGACTAGGAAATATGTCAGTTGGATATAATGATGGCATTTCTAAATGGGGTTTAGAAGAAACCATCTATATGTCACAACCCAAGGGTTTTTTGTTCAGTGGGAGTGAGGCAATGCTTACAAGTTATTAAAGTCCATTTATGGGCTTAAACAAGCTTCATGGAGTTGGAATAAGTGTTTTGACAAGGTAATCAAATAGTTCGATTTTATCAGAATATAGAGGAAGCATGCGTATGTAGAAAGGAATAAGGCAACGTTATCGTATTCTTCGTGCTTTATGTCTATGATCTATTATTGATTGACAATAATACTTCATTGTTGTAGTTAGTGAAAGCTTCGCTATCCAAGAACTTCTCCATGAAGGATTTGGAAGAAGAATCCTATATATTAGGTAGATAGATCTAAGAGGCTGGTGTGATTGTCCCAATCCTTGTATATGGATACCATACTGAATAGGTACCGTATGGACCAAACGTGGAAACATTCCAAGAAGTCTGGAATCTTCCTTTCTAAGAAGGATAACACTTATATTGATGAGGAAAAAGAGCGTATGAAGAGAATTCTTCATGCTTCAGCCATTGAATCCATAATGTATGCTATGCTATGTACTTGACCAAATGTGGCATACGCATTAGGATGCATAATCCGATACCAGTCTAATCCTGGAGAAAAACATTGGATGACTATACAATGCATACTAAAGTATTTAAGAAATATTAAAGACTTATTCCTAATATAAAGGAGTGGAGTACTCCTTATGAAGGGGTATATGGACTTTGGCTTTCAAAGCGATATAAATGATAGTAGGTCAACGTTTGTTATGTTTTTACACTTAGATGTGGAGCCATTAGTTGGAAAAGTTATAAATAAAAGACGGTAGCTGATTCAATGATAGAGGCCAAATACATCGCCCTCAATGAAGCAGCTAAAGATGCAGTATGGATGCATGAGTTTTAGAGTGAGCTTGGAGTGATTCCCGATACAAAGAATCTTGTAGCATTTTTCTGTGATAACCATGCAACGATTCAGATCACAAAAGAACTCAGAGTACACAAGAAATCATGACATATTCTCGGGAAGTTCCACCTTATTAGAGAATTCATTGAGAAGAAAGAGGTCATGATACAAAGAGTAAATGCCAAGGACAACATAGCATTCCATTCATTGAGGGTCTGGCTCGATCGGCTTTTGAGAACCCGATTGAAGGGATTATGGTTCCATAATTGGCCCCAAGTGCAAGTGAGAGATTCATAGAGTTAGGGGTATACACTAGAGGTAATTCTGTAATTTATTGTAAGTAAATTAACTTTGTGATTATTTCTCGTTTGTAATAAAGGTGTTCTTTTTTCTGTTATTTTTTTAGTGTGTTATAAATAATTAAATATTTAGTTAAAATATATTCTCGTTCTAATCAGTCTTATTAATTCATTAATTAAGGCTTGAACCATATTATAATTATCAAATCTCAATCTCTTTATCCTCTTACATTATTTTATTTAGTTTATCTAATTAAATTTCCTAATAATGTTAATCAAAATTAGGAATGTTACAGACTCCTCTCCTTAAAGAATTTTGTCCTCAAAATTACGATAAGGTACATAACAAACATATAGCACAGAGATAAAACATACTATCAGAAAAAATCACGATAAGTGTCTCTAATTATGTCATGTCTCCCAAGTACAGTCTCTCTCGTCGTCACTCCACTGGACTTTCACTAATATGACTATCTCGTTCCTTAGCTTCTTCTATCCCTAGCTACAATTCAAACTGGTTGCCTAATAATAGTCATGTCCAGTTCCACCACTAAGTCTTCCAGTGCAGTCGGAGTGATAGTAGTCTTTGGATCACAAACATACTTCATAAGATGAGAAATACGAAAAACATTATGGACTCCTGCCAAACCGCTTGGTAACTCTATCCTATAAGCGAGTTTCTCAATCCTTTCTATAATAGGAAATGATCCAACAAACCTAGGTGCTAATTTCCCTAACTTTTCGAATCTTACTACACCCTTCATTAGTGATATTTTGGAAAAAAAATGATCTCGAACCATGAATTCTAAGTCTTTTCATCTGTTATCTGCATACCTTTTCTACCTAGACCGAGCTTCCTTCATCCTAGCTCAGATTAACTTAATCTTTTCTATTGCTTCTCTTACCATACATGGACCAAGAACTTGTCTATCTTCGGTCACTAACTAATATACGGTTGATTTGCATGGCTTTCCATATAAAGCTTCAAAAGGTGTCATTCCTAGTCTGATAACTATTGTTATAGGAAAATTTGGCTAAATGTAGATGGTCTTCCCACTATCCTCCAAAATCTAACACACAAGCTCTTAATAAATCTTCCAAGATTTTGTTAACTCTTTCTGTTTTCCCATCTGTCTATAGATGGTAAACGGTACTCATCTTGAGCTTGGTACCTAACACCTCTTATAGACTCTTATAGAATTCGCTAGTAAATAAGGAATCTCTGTCAGTTTCTATATCAATAGGAATCTCATGCAGTCTAACAATATTTTTCATAAATAACATAGTCAAAACGGTTGTCGTCCTTGCCGACTTAACGGGAGTGAAATGTGCACTTTTGGTCGATCTATCTACTATAACTCAAATGCTTTCATTTCCCCTACTCGACCTTGGCAATCTATTAATGAAATCCATAGATATAGAATCCCATTTCCACACTAGTATATCTAAAGGCTGAAGCAATCCACTTGGCTTTTGATGCTCAGCTTTTACTTGCTGTCAATTTAAACATTGCTTTACCCATAAGCCTACACCCTTTTCATACCTTCCTCGAAGAAATTCATTTTCATGTCTTGATACATCTTAGTTCCTCCCAGATGAATGGTAAACTTTGATCGATAACACTCCTTAAGAACTTCTTTCGTTAGGTCTCTAATACTTGGAACACACAACCGTCCATTCTTTCTCAACTGTCCATTTTGATCAAGATAATAATCCTTCAAATCATCGCTCTCAGTACCACTTTCCAATCTTCTAATTCTTTTAGCCAACAATGGATCATCTCTTTGCTTAGAAGCAATCTTTTAAATCAATACTGGTCGAATTTCCAAGCAAGATAACATTGCAATACTCTGACTAGAACTAGCAGTCGAACTTAACTTCACACTACAAGTAGTCAACGCTTCCAAATCTTTCCATTCGGCTATCAAAGCTAATACTGCATTCTGATGTTACCTACTAAGTGCATCTACTACTTTGTTTCCTTTTCCCAGTATGTACTCAATTCCAAAATAATAAGCTGCTATGAGCTCCAACCATCTCTGCGTCTCTTATTTCAACTCCTTTTGAGAGAATATCTTAAAGACCTGTGATCTGTGAACAACTCAAATTTTTCTCCCAAAAGATAGCGTCTCCACACTTTCAAAGCAAAGATCACTGCTACCAACTCCAAATCATGAGTCAGTTACCTAGCTTCATGCAGTCTAAGCTGTCGAGAAGTGTAGGTAATCACTTTACCTCTTTGCATTAACACAGCTCGAAATCATGTTCTGCATGCATCAGTATACACCACTAGATCTCGATTTCCATCCGGAACAACGAATACAGACGCTGTAATGACCCGGAAATCGGCCTTCGAAAATCGGCACCCGTACTTCACTTGTACTCAAAATGCCGTAGATTCAAACGCCGAATCTGGTTCACCGGAGCTTATAACACAGTAAGTATAACAACACAGCGGAAGAAAGAAATAAATGATATCATATACAATCCAATGAATACAATATCCAGAATGATATATGTAACGACCTATATTTTTACGGATCGAAAGATCGTAAAACTGTTATTTTTAGGTCGTGAGTGTTGTTGATTCGTTCAGAGTTAGATCGTCCATAAGTTAGACCGTTCAGAGTTTAAGACGTCTAGAGCTTAAGTCGTGTAGAAGTTAGGTCGTCTAGAGGTTAAGCCGTGTTGTAGCTTAGGTCGGGTGGTAGTTAGGTCGGGTGAACGACCTAAGAGGTTGAGCGACCTAAGGATTGGAGCGACTTAAGGAAAGACAGCGACCTAAGTTAGTGAGCGACCTATGGAAGTTAGTAGTGGAAGTGAACGACTTAAGGAAGCTAGGTCGTTCGAGCGGCTTAAGGATTATAGGTCGTAAGTTATTGAAGATCCTGTGTTGGAGTTAGGTCGTAAGTCGTTGAGTCGTAAGTCATTAAGTCATCCAAACGACTTAAGTAGAAATGTTACAGTGTGTTAAGTCGCTAAGTCGTATCTCGTTGAGTCTTAGGTCGTGCCTAAGTGTTAGATCGTGCGTATGTGTTAAGCCGCGCACGTGTTAGGACGGCAATGCTGTTAAGTCGTAGGTCGAAGGGGATGGTTAAGTCGTAGGTCGGGAGGTTTGTTAAGTCGTAGGTCAAAGGGGATGGTTAAGTCATAGGTCGGGGATTTTTAAGTCGTGACCGACTTAAGGGGGCGGACGACTTAAGGAATTGTCTATAAATACACGTCCTTGCCTCACTTTTTGGGATCCGGATTTTGAAGCGACGAAGTGCTGCCATTTTGAGAGCTCGAGTTCTACACTTCTTCACTTCTTTTCTCCACTTTAATTTTGTGCTTCCTTCCATCCAAATCGAAGATCCAAGAGCTTAGATTGAAGATCTACATCCATCGAAGAGAGATCTCATCGTTTGAAGCGAAATTTTGGAGAATCGAGTTAGATCCTTCGCTGTCCAGATCTGAAGTGTGTTGCTTTTGAGGTGTTTAGGTGATTCGGTGAGTGGTGGTTATCTCTCACACGGATCCAAAGGAGTATATCAGATTGGTGGCTTGATTTTGTATTAAAATAGTGATTTCCATGCATTTTCTTAAACTTAAGTATAGATCTATTGTTCATGATGATTTGACATCCATTTTACTACATGTTAACCTATGCAAGTTCATTCATCAAGTTGTAGAGATATTTCTCATGATTCATGCTTGTTAGATTTGGACACTTTATTTACAAGATTGCCATTATTGTTATAAATGTTTATTAGATCATGTTTGAATGCTTGATTACTTGGATTAATCATTGACTTGATTGATTGTTATAAATTAGTTGATTGATGATTTGATTTGGACAAGTTGGTCGAAGATGATTCAAAAGCTAAGGGAAAGGCTCTTGAATAAGAAAAGCTGCTCGTGGCATATGACGCGGATGATAAAGCTCATATGGATAGATTTGATGATGATGTTGAGATGAGGCTTTGCTATGATGAGATGAAGCGAGGCATGATGTGAGATAGCCTTGATTTAATCTAGACGAGATCATTCCAAGCATGTTGATAACTCGGTGAAATGGTTCGGGTTTGAGGATAATGGTTGGCTCGAGAGGCACTTGAGCTAGTATGAGAATAGTCGTCGAGGAGGATGACTAGAAGGCTGAGATTTCATCGTTGTTGAAGGTTCTAGAAGGCTCAAAGCAAGAGTACGCTGGGCAGATTCGATAGTCCCAAAAGACTACAGTTGGTGGTCGAGTACTCTGGGCAGATTTGATAGTCCTAGGCACGGGCTGCGACGACGTGCGGAGTTCTGTCTAGAACCGGGGTTACCATTAGCCCTTGACAGACGGCTGAAAGAATGTGCCGGTCATTCATTTAACGGTGGTATCGAAGCAATGATAACAGTGATAACCAGAGTCATGGATGTTTGAATGTATCGTCATTCGGTCTCAAGAGCGGTATTTTCTAGGTGCTTATCTGATCTTGGTTTAGGCCTTGGGGGTTTGCACTTGGAAAACATCGACCTTGACTCGAGTGATAATTGCTTTACTTTAAATGTCTGCTTTGCTATGTTTATTTCTGCTTAGTGTGTCTGGGGGCTATCACTGTAGAAAGAGGTGGAGTGGGAGGGTTGGATTCCTATTCCTTTTTCCTTTATGCTCTTTTGGTATGTTGTTAGTTAATTTACCGCTCACTAAGACTGTTGTCTGACTCAAGGTTTTATGTTCAACTCTTATTACCTTGGGCTGTTCATCCATTTTGGGATGGGCAGACTAGGTAGCAGGTGACAGGTGCTGTTCTTAGTTTCCAACGATGCTGATGACGAAGACGAGCTGGAGGCTTGCATATTATTTTCTTATTATATGTACTGGATGTTCCGCTGCTTGTATATTCTCTGAGAGATATGTAGTGAGGCTGGATGTATTGACTATTCAGATTTTTTTATCAAACTACTATGAGGCTTATTTGATGCGATTCTGTTCTGTGTAGCTTCACTATGTATATTTTTCTCTATTGTATTTTATCCATGCGCTGTGAGTAATACGATAGATTCTGCTGTTTTAACTTACCTTGGCGATCATCCATGGTTGCCTGGCACACTTTACAACACACTATTTCCTTGTTCGGTGCAGGGGTCATGGGCGGTCGTCACATTTGGTATCAGAGCATTGGTTAATCGATTTTAGCCAATGCTCGCTGACGTAACTACGTATGAGAGACGTAATTGTATTTTGATGGATGATTACTATATATAATATAGTAGCTTAGAAGGATTTGAATTCTTTATGCAGTTGTTTCTCAAGGTGTGCTGATCATTTCTTTTATAGATATTAAGAATGAGTCGAAGAGGGAGACCAGCTGCTAGGGAAGGCTGTGCTGCTGATTATGCTGCTATGTTCGAGGCTATGATGACTTCGATCATGAGAAGAATGCCAGCTCCGGGGCCATCAGTAGATGTTGGAGTTCAAGTTCAAGCTCCAAGACTGGTGGATTTTGCTAATCTTTGTAAAGATTATACTGCTCTTGGAGGAAAGGTTTTCATGGGAACAGAGTCAACCATTGCAGTCTAGAGATGGATAGATGCTTGTAGAAGAATCTTTGGTGACTTGGGAATCGAGGATGCAACTAGAAGGAAGCTCGCATCAAGACAGCTTCAAGGAAGAGCTTCTGACTGGTGGAACTCTATCACCATTGATACTCCGGAGGAAGAAATTACTTGGGAGCAATTCCAAGCCAGATTTGAAGCTAAGTTCATTTCTACAGCTCAGAAGTCTGTTCTGTTTAAGAAGTTTGTAGAGCTCAAGCAAGATGGAAGACCAGTTCTTGAGTACGTTTCTGAGTTTGAAGCTTTGTCCAAGTATGCCCGGTCGTATATTGAATCTCCTTATCAGAAGAACAAGAAGTTTGTGACAGGCTTGGACAATTATCTTGGGAGGCAGTTGGTGGATCATTTGGACGATCCATTTGAGAAGCTTGTAGAGAAGGCTCCCAGGCACGAGAATCTGTTTCCTAAAGAGGGATCTGTTGTTGCTGTAACCAAGGAAGAGTCTAAACCACAGCAGGGTGGAAACAAGAAGAGGAAGCAGCAGCAGCAGAAGGGTAAGGATGGCCAGAAGAAGCCGAAGGGCGAAGTGACCTGCTATAATTGTCAGCAGAAGGGCCATTTCTCCAGAGATTGCAAGAATCCTAAGGTGCCGGTGAAGTGCCACAACTGTGACAAGCCGGGGCATATTAAGAGGAATTGTCCAGAACCGTGGAAGGACAAGCAGATTATGCAAGCTTATGCTTTGGGGGCTGTTCCATCATCTTCAAAAGCTCCTACCATTGAAGAGAAAGGAAAGAGTGTGGTGGTTCAAAGTACTCTTTCCATATGTGGTGTTCCAGTTAGAGTGTTATTCGATACTGGGGCGTCGCATTCTTTTGTTTGTAATGAACTTGTAGGCCGGTTGGGTTTAGAACCGGATATCGTTGATAGACCATTGGTTGTGACTAATCCAGTTGGGGGTTCGTCCTGTCTGTGTATGCTATGCCGTGGTTTAGTTGTATCGAGTCATGATTGCTCTTTTGTTTGTGATTGTTTTGTTATGAACTTTGCGGGGTTTAGAATTATTTTAGGTATGGACTGGCTTAGGAAGTATGCGGCAAAGGTTGATTGTGAAAGGTTGGAGGTGACAGTCGAGAATGTGGAAGGGCGAAAGGTTGTGATACGATGTAAGCATGAGGAAGGCGTCTTCATGAGCTTCATGTATTCGCTGGTTGTTCCACGGGATGGACTGTCATCGGTGCCAATCGCTAGTGGATTTGAGGATGTCTTTAATGAGGTCAAAGGGTTACTGCCGCATAGAGAGATCGAGTTTCGTATCGATCTAGTTGAAGGAGCCAGACCTGTTGTGATGCCTCTTAGGCGGATGGCGCCTAGGGAACAGCAGGAGTTGAAGGTGCAGGTTGATGATCTTTTACGAAAAGGATTCATTCGGCGTAGTGTGTCTGAATGGGGTGCACCTGTTGTGTTTGTAACCAAAGCGGATGGATCGTTGAGGTTGTGTGTGGATTATCGTGAGCTGAATAAAGTGACTAAGAAAAACAAGTATCCATTGCCGAGAATAGATGACTTGTTTGATCAGCTTCACGAAGCTAAGGTGTTTTCTTAGATGGATTTAGCTACGGGATTTCACCAATTAAGAGTGGCAAAGGATAGTGTGTCGAAGACTGCTTTCAGGACACCATCCGGTTTCTTTGAGTGGCTGGTAATGCCGTTTGGATTGACCAATGCACCAGCATATTTTGTGGATCTTATGAATAGAGTGTTCAGAGATCAGTTGAACAAGTTCGTACTAGTGTTCGTGGATGATATTTTGATTTATTCCAGAACTGAAGAAGAACACAAGACGCACTTGCATATTGTTTTGGAAATCTTACGCAAACATCAGCTGAAGGCTAAGTTTTCGAAGTGTCACTTCTGGAAGAGTGAAGTGAGGTTCTTAGGCCATATTATCTCTGGAAATGGAATAGCGGTTGATCCCGCTAAGGTGGCAGCAATCCAGGATTGGGTTAGACCTAAGAATGCATCTGATGTGAGAAGTTTTCTTGGATTAGCAGGATACTATCGTCGATTTATCAAAGACTTTTCCAAGATGGCTGCACCATTAACAGGATTGACGAAAAAGAACCAAGTATTCAGATGGGATGCTAAATGTGAGCAAGCCTTCAAAATCCTGAAAGAGCGATTGACGAGTGCTCCTGTTTTGACTATTCCAAGTGGAAATGATGAGATGGTGGTTTACACCGATGCATGTGGTACTGGACTTGGAGCAGTGCTGATGCAGAAGGGTAAAGTTGTTGCATATGCAAGTCGACAACTGAAGCCGCACGAAAGGAATTACCCGACTCATGATTTGGAGTTAGTGGCGATTGTATTTGCTTTGAAGATGTGGAGACATTACCTATTGGGAGTTCGATTCGAGTTGTTTACAGACCATAAGTCGTTGAAGTATCATTTCTCCCAAAAGGATTTGAATCTTAGGCAGCAACGATGGCTAGAGTTTTTGGCATCATATGATTTTGGTATAGCCTATACTCCGGTAAGGGTAACGCAGTGGCAGATGCGTTAAGTCGAAGACATGCAGGATTGGGAGCCATGTTTTCAGAATGGAAGAATCTCGAGTATTTAGCTGGATTTGAATTCAGGCCCAGATGTGAATTGGAACCTGAGATGTTGGCAAACTTATCGATAAGACCGACTCTTGTGGAAAGAATTAGCAAGAGCCAAAAGCGAGACGATAGGCTTGTCAAGATTATCCGTGATTTGGAATCTGGATTGGACCCAGAAAAGGATAAAGGATTCGAGGTCGATCGAGAGGGTTGGCTTCGGAAGCAAGGACGACTAGTTGTTCTCGATATAGATGAATTAAGAAATGAAGTTCTGAAGGAAAGTCATCACTCGAAGCTGACAATTCATCCAGGAGGAAATAAGATGTATCAGGATATGAAAAGAACCTATTACTGGGAAGGTATGAAGAAGGATGTTGGAAATTTTATTTCCAAGTGCATGAACTTCCAGCTGGTAAAAGCTGAACAGAAGAAGCCAAGTGGATTGCTTCAGCCGTTAGAAGTTCCTACATGGAAGTGGGAGCAAATATCGATGGATTTTATCGATGGACTAGCTAGAACAAGAACGGGAAATGAAGGGATTTGGGTCATCATAGATCGTCTGACTAAGAGCGCAAGATTCATTCCTGTTCGATCGACCAGGACTGCATCAAAGTTGGCTGAGCTGTATGTTAAGTAGATAGTTCGATTCCATGGTATTACGAAGAGTATAGTGAGCGATCGAGACCCATTGTTCACTAGTGGATTTTGGAAGAGCTTTCAGGAAGTTCTGGGAACCGAGTTGTGTTTGAGTACAGCTTATCATCCTCAAATAGATGGTCAGACCAAGAGAGTCAACTGAGTTTTGGAAGATCTCCTCAGAGCATGCGTTTTAGATTTCGGACACATATCCTACCCTTGTACCTTAGGTATCCTTTTCCATCAATGTGATAATCCTTCACTTCCTCCTTCTTTAATAGGAGAGACCTCTTTTCTGCTAAGTCTTGATCTTCTTCTTGCATCTTTGCCACCTTCAAGACCAAATTTGATTGTAAAGTAATTAAACTTAACCTTCCTTTACTCCTTTCTTCCTCAACTATCTCCATACTTATCCCACTGCTCTCATCTATATCCAAATCAGTGAGCATGGTCAAGTCTCTAAACTCCTCCATCATCAACATGGCCACTTTTGCATGCTGCCTACTCAATGCATCTGCCACTTTATTAGCCTTGCCTGGTGTATAAAGTATATCTAAGTCATAAGCAGCAAGAAATTCAACCCATCTGTGTTGTCCCATATTCAAATCTTTTTGTGAAAAGAGATACTTTAAGGCCTTGTGATCAGTGTATAAAATGAACTTTGCACCTAACAAGTAATGCCTCCAGAGCTTCAAGGCATATACTACTGCTGCCAACTCAAGATCATGAGTTGCATATCTAGTTTCATAGGGTTTTAGTTGTCTAGATGCATAGGCTATGACCTGATCTTGCTGCATCAACACAGCCCCTAACCCTGACCCACATGCATCTGTATAAACAACTAATCCCTCATTGCCTTCTGGTACTCTCAACACTGGTGATTTTACCAAAGCCTCCTTGATCTGGGTGAAAGCTTGTTCACACTTATCAGTCCATATAAACTTTTGGTTCTTCCTAGTCAGGTTAGTGAGTGGCATTGCTATTTTAGAAAATCCTTGTATAAACCTCCTATAGTATCCTGCCATCCCCATGAATGACCTAACTTCACTAACATTGTTAGGCTTCTTCCATGCTTGGATTGCTACTATCTTATTGGGGTTTACAGAAATCCCTCTAGCAGAGACAACATGTCCAAGAAAATGTACTTCCTCTTGCCAGAACACACACTTAGAGAACTTTGCTTTCAAATCTTTTTCTCTTAATCTAGATAAGACCAAATGTAAGTGGTTCTCATGTTCCTCTATTGTTTTAGAATAGATTAGAATGTCATCTTTAAAAATCAGAACAAACTTGTCTAAGTAATCTCTGAATATCCTATTCATTAGGTCTACAAAGTAAGAAGGGGCATTTGTTAGCCCAAATGGCATAACCAGAAACTCATACAAACCATATCTTGTGTTAAATGCTGTATATTTAACACTTGAATCCTCAACCTTCATCTGATGAAACCCAGATGCCAAGTCTAGCCTAGAAAACACTTTAGCTCCACTGAGTTGATCAAAGAGATCATCTATCCTGGGTAATGGGTATTTGTTTTTGATGGTTACTTTGTTTAATTCTCTATAATCTATACACATTCTTAAGGTACCATCATGCTTTTTAACAAATACTACAGGAGCACCCCAACATGAATTACTTGGCCTTATAAACCCCTTGGCTTCTAATTCTTCCAGCTGGTTCTTTAGCTCCTTTAATTCACTTGGCCCCATCCTTGTAGGCTTTTTGATAATTGGGCTAGCCCCAGGCATAAGGTTAATCTGGAATTCAACAGGTCTATGGTGTGAGACACCTTTTACCTCCCCAAATACATCCAAGTATTCTTTAACTATGGGGACTTCATTAATAGCTATTTCCTTAGGATTATTTTCTAATTCAATTAAATGATTTAGCCTGTTTTCTTTGATAGGTTCACACAGAATTGTAACCCTTTGGCCTTTAGAATTTTGTAGTGAAATGGTGGATGCATCTAGGTCAATTATGGCTTTGAATTGTCTTAGCCAATCTGCCCCTAATATAACTCCTATATTTGGGAAATTTAGAACATATAAATTGGAAACAAATGTGTTTCCCCCTATGTTCAAATTCACATCCACACAAATCATATCTAATACACTAGAACTTCCTAAAGGGCTTTGTATTAACAGAGGTATTTCAGCCAAATTGCAGTTCATTTTCAACCTTTTAACTATTTCATGGGAAATGAGTGAGTGGGTTGCCCCGGTATCATATATTACAGCTAAAGGTATGGTACAAATAAATAGTGTACCTTCCACTTGACCATGATTTTCAGCATTAGCCTCAATTATGGCCTTGCCCCTACCTTCCAGGTTTGCCACTTTCCCTTGTTGCTTGTATTCTGGGCAATTTCTTTTCATATGCCCTTCCTTCCCACATAGAAAGCATTTGAAAGCTCCCCCTTTAAGCTCTGGGCATCTTGGCTTAATATGGCCTTCTTTCCCACAGTGGTTACAAACTATTTTTCTTTTGGCTTCATTGGGCTTTGCATCTACTGCCTTCTTACCATCTGCCTCTCCTTTCCTCTTATCATAAGGATGGTACTTCCCTTTGTTCTTCTTATTGCTATTGTTTTTGAAGCTCCTAAACTTATCTCTTTCCTTGTCATGCTGCTCAATCTTCAGAGCCAAATCTATCGCTTGATCAAAAGTTCTGTCAGCATAAGGTAATATAGCCCTGCTAAGCCCTGGGTTCAATCCCTTGATGTATATATCATTTTTGGATGCTTCATCAGCCACTAACATTGCCCCATAGGTTGACAATCCCTCAAACTTCTGGGTGTATTCTGTGACATTCATAGTCCCCTGTCTAAGTTTGATGAATTCCTCAAGTAAAGTGGTTTTTGCTGAGGCTGGAACAAACCTTGCCTCTAACATCTCCTTAAATTGATTCCAAGTAATATCATTTTCATTCCGGCCAGCTATGATCACCTCCCACCAACTCAAAGCTGCACCTTTTAATTGCCTTGAGGCCACTTGCCTCTTCCTTTGGTCATCTAGTTGCATATCAGTGAAGATCCTCTCTAATGTCCTCAGCCATGCTTGAATCTCCATTACACTTTCAGTTCCTTCAAAGCTCTTGCCTCCCAAATTGGTATAAGTCTTCACTAACTTGGAGAGCTCCTCATATGGGTTCTCAGGTCTGTGCCCAATTCCATCTCTCAAAACTCTCACAAATTCCTGCATGTCAAGCATTTGTGGTGTGCTAGATCCTCCTTGATGATGAGACCCTCTTCCTACCATATTTCTAAAAGTATATGTATTTCATTATATTAGTTTATAATACTTTACTTTAATTTTAAATTGGTTGTATCTTTCCTATTTAATCATTGTGCATGTCACCTGCACACACACACATTCAGGGAATACTTATAAACAGTCAAATATATCACAAACAAACCTAGTATAAACATAAGCATACAAATATTTTGCTATGTTAATTAAAACATAGCTCTGATACCAAATGAAATGACCCTAATTCTTAACCAAAAATTAGTTTAGTTTTTTTTTTCTACTTAGCTAAGACTACCTAGGGTCATCCTTCCCTATTCTCATATTATCCAGGATCTTTCACAATATAAAAATATTGTTTTAAACCTAAATCATTCCTAACATACATATATGAAGATATCTATGTTATATTCTACTAGAATCAGAGCATGATAATATATAAGTAGAAATCCTTTTAAATCTATTAAAATGTGATAATTCCCTGATAAAAGATTAATTATTGTATCCTGATTTTTGATCATAGGATCCACTGGAAACATGTACCTTAGTCTGTTATTCTAATTAAGAAAAGATCAAGTAATAATCAGTGGAAAGCAAGCTTTTAATATGGATGATTGTGTTAAAGTCTGTATAGTATCAAACTCAGGCTAAAAGAAAGTGGATCATAAGTGAACACAAGCAACATCTAGGCGTAATGGAAACGCGCCTAACTTATACATGAGAGGTCACGAGTTCGAGTGCTATGCTGGTCGGTTCAAACCCAATTTTTGTTTTTCGTTTTATTTTTCTCCTGTATGGTTTGAAATCTGATATCTACCTATATTTGCACATATATACTCAATTTTTGCCTATAATCTAACATACAAACAATATTTCTTGCTTTATTATTTTTGAAACCCATTCCTACAACTGTTCTAGGAATTTATATCTATATTTTTGCCCAGATATCAACATGTACACAGATATACATGTACATGTCAATATCCTTGCTCATTTTCCAGAAAACTGGGTTCAAATAATCCCTTGCTTCATTGATTTGAAGTGAACAATTGGCCTGACCTATGGTCTAACCATGTGGTTAATCTGACCATTCCTTTATTTGCATTTTACAAACCAGAATCTACTTAAACCATTGATACTCCTTCTTTTCAAAAGCATGTTTATATATATATATATGAATCAGACACCTTGTGATCAGATTTATATCATCCTTCCTAACCATAATTCTTTATTAAAAATGCATATTCAGAGTATATACACTTTTACTTGCATTTGGACATATATCAATATCATGACTTGAAAATATAACAGTTATAATTCTTTCTGGATTTTCCCAATATAATTTCCTATATATCTATCTTTTGAAAGGACTTAGGATGAACTGAAACCATCATAAAATGATTATGCTTATAAAATCCAGGTTTTTCCTCTAAATCAAAAACAACTTTAGCAAATAGATTTTCAAATCAGTTTAACATCAATATACCAAACCAGAAATAACCAGAAACAACATAACACATATTTCTTACAAGTTCTTCCTACTTAATACATTTAGATAACCATATCAATCAGGAAATACATGCATGAATTAACACATTCTACCTCTTATTTCTAATTATCTTAGCATCCTCTATTCCATATCTTTTTAATCTTGCTTACTTAGCTCCATCACAACCTGCAAAAGCATTAGTGGCTGCCCCATTATGAATGAGACACCCCCATGTGCCATGAGCAATAAGGGTCAGATCTATGATCTGGTGTGAGCATTTCTAACATATCCATGATATTAAGCTAAGGATACAGCATAAATATACCTTGCATAACTTGACAGGTATTATCATATACAATACACAAGAGCAAACATATGCATTAAAACAACTTTTATCTGGAACTACTAAGGTTGCCTTTTCTTCTTCTTATAAATTCCTGGCCTCATCTGCTATAAGGAATCAAAGGGACACATTGCCATGAACTAATTAACATCATGGCACAAAGATCTCAGGACTTAAACAAGCCATGTGCCAACTTGTCTACTTCAAATAGGACAAGCATTCCAGCAGCCTTCTTGGCACAAAATCCTTAGTTATATTACTAAGTGTACTTATGTTCATTCTATCAATGATAGCTAGGTGTACAGACCACCTGTACACATGAAACATACTAGTTACCTTGCAGACATAATATTGCAAGCAAGTTAAAGGTTACTTTCTAGAGGTATAGCACCCCAGTCATTCCATCTCACATTATTTAGCATATAAACACCCTATTCAAACATATATCAGAATGTTTGCAACTGAGAATAAATACATGGCTCTATTGGGTTTATTTTGATTTTGCAAGCAACTATGTTTAGCCAGATTTTTAACCTTGTTTAAACATAATTTTTAGGCTTGTAAATTTTCTGTTTGGTTTAGGGCTCAACACTTATAGAGAAAGACTCCATTGCACCCTTAACCAATTATTTCAAGCCTCAGCACTATACCATTGTATATGCAGCTCATAGTTTTTTTTTCATTCTTTGTCTTAAGCCATGATTCAGACTAGTTACAAATACTCTCTTACATGTTCTTTAAGGTTTTGGTATAACATACAGAGATGAAAATAGAACAACAAAGTTATACATCCATCATAGCAGATCATATCTCATCAAACATTCATGAAACCATCAGTAGTCAACATGGTTTGTAAATCAAAACATGCAAAATATAGCATATAAAAGCTTGGCTGCCTAATCTCAGGTCTTAATGCCATGTATATGAGTGAGGATACTCACCTAAATGCTTACACAAGCTTAATCCAGAAAACCCCTCCAATCTATAGCTTTTTCTTCCTCTTCTTCCTTAGGTTAATGAATTCAGTGAGAGAGGAGTTTTCTGGTTAGGCTCTTGACTTATATAGGGGTTCTACCTAGGGTTTTGGGTGATGCAAAATCCCTATTTTAGCCCAAACCAGAATCATGCATTTGGCATTGCATATTCTCTCCCTCCTAACCCTTAATGTCCCGGCCACTATTTTAAAACAAGGCTAAGTTGTGCCCATTTTCTTTCCTTTTCAGAAGGTGATTTCTTTAAGTATTTTTATTATACTTACCTCAAACATGATAATAGTGTGACTTTCTATTTTCTGCCTTTATACATTTGCTTTCTTGCACTTTGGTTCTTACTATTTTAGTGCTTCTTTTTCTTATTTTTCCTTTATTAATTTTCTGTTCAAATAATATCTGTATATATATATACATTTATACAACTATGGGTGTTAGTTTAACTTTAACCTTCTTTTATTTGCAGAAAACATGTGCATTCTTATATGCATTTCTATACTCCTATTATTCAATTAAAATTTCACTTATTCATTATAAATCAATGTTCTCTTCTGTCTTAATTTCCAAACAAGTCATACATATGCATATATATATATATATATAGATATATATATATATATATACACATATCCTTAGGAATTTTAACATTCATGTCTAGGCCTATATTTCCTTTATTTAAAACATTTTATCTAAATGTTTTCCTTCTTTGTTTTATTATTCAGGAATTCTGGATTTTCTCTTAGTGCCATAACTAGTGTGCACGTGCACACATGCACACAACCTTGCACCCCTGAAAATCCCACCTATATAATAATTCTGATTTTTCCCCCAGAATTTTTAATCATTTATTTAAAAGGATTCTCCTCAAAATCTTGGGGTATTACAATCACCCCTTCTTTTAGGAATTGTGTCCTCACAATTTGCAACATAATCTTTGAGTACTTCTAATTCCTTAGGAAAAAAATATTCAGCATATGCATGAGCAAATCAAATAGTCACTGTCTATCATACATATTAAACTTTCTTAGTAATCTAAGAATTTACCTTTTAAATTTGCAAAGAGCCTAGGGTAATCCATCCTGATTTTATCCTCTAGCTCCCAAGTACAATCACTAGGATCTATACTCCATTGAATCTTTACAAGCTTCAATGTCTTGTTTCTTAATTTCTTTTCTTCCCTTGCCACAATTCCCACTGGCTCTTTCTCATAGATTAGATCTGGATTAATCTGAACTTCAGTAGGCTTTTCTAAGATTTCCTCCTTGTCATGTACCCATCTCCTTAGTTGTGACACATGAAACACACTGTGCATTGCACTCATCTCCTCTGGAAGCTCCAGCTTATAGGCTAGTGAGCCTATCCTTTCCAAAATCTTGTATGGTCCAACATATCTGGGTCTGAGTTTCCCTTGCTTGCCAAATCTCAAGACTTTCTTCATTGGTGAAACCTTAATGAAGACATAATCACCTATTTTGAATTCCACTGACTTCCTCTTTGCATCAGCATATTTCTTTTGCCTATCTTGGGCTGCTGCCATCCTCTTTCTCACCAGTCCTATTTTCTCTGTGATGTCCTTGACATATTCTGGCCCTAGGATAGCTTTCTCTCCTGCCTCAGCCCAATATATAGGTGATAAACATGGCTTTCCATATAGGGCTTCAAAGGGTGCCATTCCAATTGTGCTTTGGTGGCTATTATTGTATGTGAACTCAGCCAAATGGAGATGGTCCTCCCAATTTCCTCCAAAGTCTAACACACGTGCTCTAAGCAAATCCTCTAAAATCTTGTTTACCACTTCTGTTTGCCCATCTGATTGGGGGTGATAAGCAGTGCTTAGGCACAATTCACTTCCCATAGCTTCTTGGAAGCTCTTCCAGAATCTTGAAGTGAAGATTGTATCCCTATCACTCACTATAGTTTTAGGAACACCATGCAACTTTACCACTTCTCTCATAAAAGTTTGGGCTAGCCTAGGTGCATTTCTGTCTGCTTTTACTGGTGTGAAGTGGGCTACTTTAGTCAGCCTATCTACAATTACCCAAATACTTGTATTTCCCTTCTTGGATCTAGGAAGACCATCTATAAAATCCATAGATATGTCTTCCCACTTCCACTGTGGTATGCTAAGTGGCTGCAACAACCCTGAAGGTCTTTGGGTCTCAGCTTTTATTTGTTGACAAACCATGCACTTAGCAACATGTCTAGCTACATTAGACTTCATTCCCTTCCACCAATAGTCCCTTTTTAAGTTTTGGTACATCTTGGTGCTGCCTGGATGTATGGAATATTTGCTCCTATGGTACTCATTAAGGATTTCTTCTTTCAATTCTATGATGTTTGGGACACATATCCTACCCTTGTACCTTAGATATCCTTTTCCATCAATGTGATAATCCTTCACTTCCTCCTTCTTTAATAGGAGAGACCTCTTTTCTGCTAAGTCTTGATCTTCTTCTTGCATCTTTGCCACCTTCAAGACCAAATTTGATTGTAAAGTAATTAAACTTAACCTCCCTTTACTCCTTTCTTCCTCAACTATCTCCATACTTATCCCACTGCTCTCATCTATATCCAAATCAGTGAGCATGGTCAAGTCTCTAAACTCCTCCATCATCAACATGGCCACTTTTGCATGCTGCCTACTCAATGCATCTGCCACTTTATTAGCCTTGCCTGGTGTATAAAGTATATCTAAGTCATAAGCAGCAAGAAATTCAACCCATTTGTGTTGTCTCATATTCAAATCTTTTTGTGAAAAGAGATACTTTAAGGCCTTGTGATCAGTGTATAAAATGAACTTTGCACCTAACAAGTAATGCCTCCAGAGCTTCAAGGCATATACTACTGCTGCCAACTCAAGATCATGAGTTGCATATCTAGTTTCATGGGGTTTTAGTTGTCTAGATGCATAGGCTATGACCTGATCTTGCTGCATCAACACAGCCCCTAACCCTGACCCACATGCATCTGTATAAACAACTAATCCCTCATTGCCTTCTGGTACTCTCAACACTGGTGATTTTACCAAAGCCTCCTTGATCTGGGTGAAAGCTTGTTCACACTTATCAGTCCATATAAACTTTTGGTTCTTCCTAGTCAGGTTAGTGAGTGGCATTGCTATTTTAGAAAATCCTTGTATAAACCTCCTATAGTATCCTGCCATCCCCATGAATGACCTAACTTCACTAACATTGTTAGGCTTCTTCCATGCTTGGATTGCTACTATCTTATTGGGGTTTACAGAAATCCCTCTAGCAGAGACAACATGTCCAAGAAAATGTACTTCCTCTTGCCAGAACACACACTTAGAGAACTTTGCTTTCAAATCTTTTTCTCTTAATCTAGATAAGACCAAATGTAAGTGGTTCTCATGTTCCTCTATTGTTTTAGAATAGATTAGAATGTCATCTATAAAAATCAGAACAAACTTGTCTAAGTAATCTCTGAATATCCTATTCATTAGGTCTACAAAGTAAGAAGGGGCATTTGTTAGCCCAAATGGCATAACCAGAAACTCATACAAACCATATCTTGTGTTAAATGCTGTATATTTGACACTTGAATCCTCAACCTTCATCTGATGAAACCCAGATGCCAAGTCTAGCCTAGAAAACACTTTAGCTCCACTGAGTTGATCAAAGAGATCATCTATCCTGGGTAATGGGTATTTGTTTTTGATGGTTACTTTGTTTAATTCTCTATAATCTATACACATTCTTAAGGTACCATCATGCTTTTTAACAAATACTACAGGAGCACCCCAACATGAATTACTTGGCCTTATAAACCCCTTGGCTTCTAATTCTTCCAGCTGGTTCTTTAGCTCCTTTAATTCACTTGGCCCCATCCTTGTAGGCTTTTTGATAATTGGGCTAGCCCCAGGCATAAGGTTAATCTGGAATTCAACAGGTCTATGGTGTGAGACACCTTTTACCTCCCCAAATACATCCAAGTATTCTTTAACTATGGGGATTTCATTAATAGCTATTTCCTTAGGATTATTTTCTAATTCAATTAAATGATTTAGCCTGTTTTCTTTGATAGGTTCACACAGAATTGTAACTCTTTGGCCTTTAGAATTTTGTAGTGAAATGGTGGATGCATCTAGGTCAATTATGGCTTTGAATTGTCTTAGCCAATCTGCCCCTAATATAACTCCTATATTTGGGAAATTTAGAACATATAAATTGGAAACAAATGTGTTTCCCCCTATGTTCAAATTCACATCCACACAAATCATATCTAATACACTAGAACTTCCTAAAGGGCTTTGTATTAACAGAGGTATTTCAGCCAAATTGCAGTTCATTTTCAACCTTTTAACTATTTCATGGGAAATGAGTGAGTGGGTTGCCCCGGTATCATATATTACAGCTAAAGGTATGGTACAAATAAATAGTGTACCTTCCACTTGACCATGATTTTCAGCATTAGCCTCAATTATGGCCTTGCCCCTACCTTCCAGGTTTGCCACTTTCCCTTGTTGCTTGTATTCTGGGCAATTTCTTTTCATATGCCCTTCCTTCCCACATAGAAAGCATTTGAAAGCTCCCTCTTTAAGCTCTGGGCATCTTGGCTTAATATGGCCTTCTTTCCCACAGTGGTTACAAACTATTTTTCTTTTGGCTTCATTGGGCTTTGCATCTACTGCCTTCTTACCATCTGCCTCTCCTTTCCTCTTATCATAAGGATGGTACTTCCCTTTGTTCTTCTTGTTGCTATTGTTTTTGAAGCTCCTAAACTTATCTCTTTCCTTGTCATGCTGCTCAATCTTCAGAGCCAAATCTATCACTTGATCAAAAGTTCTGTCAGCATAAGGTAATATAGCCCTGCTAAGCCCTGGGTTCAATCCCTTGATGTATCTATCATTTTTGGATGCTTCATCAGCCACTAACATTGCCCCATAGGTTGACAATCCCTCAAACTTCTGGGTGTATTCTGTGACATTCATAGTCCCCTATCTAAGTTTGATGAATTCCTCAAGTAAAGTGGTTTTTGCTGAGGCTGGAACAAACCTTGCCTCTAACATCTCCTTAAATTGATTCCAAGTAATATCATTTTCATTCCGGCCAGCTATGATCACCTCCCACCAACTCAAAGCTGCACCTTTTAATTGCCTTGAGGCCACTTGCCTCTTCCTTTGGTCATCTAGTTGCATATCAGTGAAGATCCTCTCTAATGTCCTCAGCCATGCTTGAATCTCCATTACACTTTCAGTTCCTTCAAAGCTCTTGCCTCCCAAATTGGTATAAGTCTTCACTAACTTGGAGAGCTCCTCATATGGGTTCTCAGGTCTGTGCCCAATTCCATCTCTCAAAACTCTCACAAATTCCTGCATGTCAAGCATTTGTGGTGTGCTAGATCCTCCTTGATGATGAGACCCTCTTCCTACCATATTTCTAAAAGTATATGTATTTCATTATATTAGTTTATAATACTTTACTTTAATTTTAAATTGGTTGTATCTTTCCTATTTAATCATTGTGCATGTCACCTGCACACACACACATTCAGGGAATACTTATAAACAGTCAAATATATCACAAACAAACCTAGTATAAACATAAGCATACAAATATTTTGCTATGTTAATTAAAACATAGCTCTGATACCAAATGAAATGACCCTAATTCTTAACCAAAAATTAGTTTAGTTTTTTTTTTCTACTTAGCTAAGACTACCTAGGGTCATCCTTCCCTATTCTCATATTATCCAGGATCTTTCACAATATAAAAATATTGTTTTAAACCTAAATCATTCCTAACATACATATATGAAGATATCTATGTTATATTCTACTAGAATCAGAGCATGATAATATATAAGTAGAAATCCTTTTAAATCTATTAAAATGTGATAATTCCCTGATAAAAGATTAATTATTGTATCCTGATTTTTGATCATAGGATCCACTGGAAACATGTACCTTAGTCTGTTATTCTAATTAAGAAAAGATCAAGTAATAATCAGTGGAAAGCAAGCTTTTAATATGGATGATTGTGTTAAAGTCTGTATAGTATCAAACTCAGGCTAAAAGAAAGTGGATCATAAGTGAACACAAGCAACATCTAGGCGTAATGGAAACGCGCCTAACTTATACATGAGAGGTCACGAGTTCGAGTGCTATGCTGGTCGGTTCAAACCCAATTTTTGTTTTTCGTTTTATTTTTCTCCTGTATGGTTTGAAATCTGATATCTACCTATATTTGCACATATATACTCAATTTTTGCCTATAATCTAACATACAAACAATATTTCTTGCTTTATTATTTTTGAAACCCATTCCTACAACTGTTCTAGGAATTTATATCTATATTTTTGCCCAGATATCAACATGTACACAGATATACATGTACATGTCAATATCCTTGCTCATTTTCCAGAAAACTGGGTTCAAATAATCCCTTGCTTCATTGATTTGAAGTGAACAATTGGCCTGACCTATGGTCTAACCATGTGGTTAGTCTGACCATTCCTTTATTTGCATTTTACAAACTAGAATCTACTTAAACCATTGATACTCCTTCTTTTCAAAAGCATGTTTATATATATATATATATGAATCAGACACCTTGTGATCAGATTTATATCATCCTTCCTAACCATAATTCTTTATTAAAAATGCATATTCAGAGTATATACACTTTTACTTGCATTTGGACATATATCAATATCATGACTTGAAAATATAACAGTTATAATTCTTTCTGGATTTTCCCAATATAATTTCCTATATATCTATCTTTTGAAAGGACTTAGGATGAACTGAAACCATCATAAAATGATTATGCTTATAAAATCCAGGTTTTTCCTCTAAATCAAAAACAACTTTAGCAAATAGATTTTCAAATCAGTTTAACATCAATATACCAAACCAGAAATAACCAGAAACAACATAACACATATTTCTTACAAGTTCTTCCTACTTAATACATTTAGATAACCATATCAATCAGGAAATACATGCATGAATTAACACATTCTAGCTCTTATTTCTAATTATCTTAGCATCCTCTATTTCATATCTTTTTAATCTTGCTTACTTAGCTCCATCACAACCTGCAAAAGCATTAGTGGCTGCCCCATTATGAATGAGACACCCCCATGTGCCATGAGCAATAAGGGTCAGATCTATGATCTGGTGTGAGCATTTCTAACATATCCATGATATTAAGCTAAGGATACAGCATAAATATACCTTGCATAACTTGACAGGTATTATCATATACAATACACAAGAGCAAACATATGCATTAAAACAACTTTTATCTGGAACTACTAAGGTTGCCTTTTCTTCTTCTTATAAATTCCTGGCCTCATCTACTATAAGGAATCAAAGGGACACATTGCCATGAACTAATTAACATCATGGCACAAAGATCTCAGGACTTAAACAAGCCATGTGCCAACTTGTCTACTTCAAATAGGACAAGCATTCCAGCAGCCTTCTTGGCACAAAATCCTTAGTTATATTACTAAGTGTACTTATGTTCATTCTATCAATGATAGCTAGGTGTACAGACCACCTGTACACATGAAACATACTAGTTACCTTGCAGACATAATATTGCAAGCAAGTTAAAGGTTACTTTCTAGAGGTATAGCACCCCAGTCATTCCATCTCACATTATTTAGCATATAAACACCCTATTCAAACATATATCAGAATGTTTGCAACTGAGAATAAATACATGACTCTATTGGGTTTATTTTGATTTTGCAAGCAACTATGTTTAGCCAGATTTTTAACCTTGTTTAAACATAATTTTTAGGCTTGTAAATTTTCTGTTTGGTTTAGGGCTCAGCACTTATAGAGAAAGACTCCATTGCACCCTTAACCAATTATTTCAAGCCTCAGCACTATACCATTGTATATGCAGCTCATAGTTTTTTTTCATTCTTTGTCTTAAGCCATGATTCAGACTAGTTACAAATACTCTCTTACATGTTCTTTAAGGTTTTGGTATAACATACAGAGATGAAAATAGAACAACAAAGTTATACATCCATCATAGCAGATCATATCTCATCAAACATTCATGAAACCATCAGTAGTCAACATGGTTTGTAAATCAAAACATGCAAAATATAGCATATAAAAGCTTGGCTGCCTAATCTCAGGTCTTAATGCCATGTATATGAGTGAGGATACTCACCTAAATGCTTACACAAGCTTAATCCAGAAAACCCCTCCAATCTATAGCTTTTTCTTCCTCTTCTTCCTTAGGTTAATGAATTCAGTGAGAGAGGAGTTTTCTGGTTAGGCTCTTGACTTATATAGGGGTTCTACCTAGGGTTTTGGGTGATGCAAAATCCCTATTTTAGCCCAAACCAGAATCATGCATTTGGCATTGCATATTCTCTCCCTCCTAACCCTTAATGTCCCGGCCACTATTTTAAAACAAGGCTAAGTTGTGCCCATTTTCTTTCCTTTTCAGAAGGTGATTTCTTTAAGTATTTTTATTATACTTACCTCAAACATGATAATAGTGTGACTTTCTATTTTCTGCCTTTATACATTTGCTTTCTTGCACTTTGGTTCTTACTATTTTAGTGCTTCTTTTTCTTATTTTTCCTTTATTAATTTTCTGTTCAAATAATATCTGTATATATATATACATTTATACAACTATGGGTGTTAGTTTAACTTTAACCTTCTTTTATTTGCAGAAAACATGTGCATTCTTATATGCATTTCTATACTCCTATTATTCAATTAAAATTTCACTTATTCATTATAAATCAATGTTCTCTTCTGTCTTAATTTCCAAACAAGTCATACATATGCATATATATATATAGATATATATATATATATATACACATATCCTTAGGAATTTTAACATTCATGTCTAGGCCTATATTTCCTTTATTTAAAACATTTTATCTAAATGTTTTCCTTCTTTGTTTTATTATTCAGGAATTCTGGATTTTCTCTTAGTGCCATAACTAGTGTGCACGTGCACACATGCACACAACCTTGCACCCCTGAAAATCCCACCTATATAATAATTCTGATTTTTTCCCCAGAATTTTTAATCATTTATTTAAAAGGATTCTCCTCAAAATCTTGGGGTATTACAGGAGGATCATGGGAAGATCATCTTCATTTGGTGGAATTTTCGTATAATAACAGTTACTAGTCAAGCATTGGTATGGCACCGTATGAAGCATTGTATGGAAGACCGTGTAACTCTCCGACATGTTGGTTAGAAATAGCGGAAAAGCTGATACTTAGGCCAGAAATGATTCGACAGACTTCAGTTGTATAGAGATCATTTGGCAACGAATGAAGGCAGCCCAAAACCGTCAGAAAAGTTATGTCGATAAGCGTCATAAGGATTTGGAATTCGAGGTAGGTGATATGGTTTTTGTGAAGATTTCTCCACTGAAGAATGTTATTCGATTCGGGAAGAAAAGAAAATTGACTCCGAGATTTGTTGGACCATTCTCGATCATCGAGCGAATTGGAAAGCTCGCCTATAAATTGGAGTTACCAGAAAAGATGTCGGGTGTGCACAATGTTTTTCTGTATCATATCTACGGAAGTATGTGCACGACTCGAATACAGTGGTTTCTGCTGATAGCTATGAAGATTTTGAAGTTGACCTAGTTGATAAGAGACCTCGTAAGCCGCTTCGTGTTATGGAAACTGACACGAAACAGCTTAGGAGGAAGGTAGTTAGGTTGCTCAAGATACAATGGAGTGATGATGATAACGACTGTACATGGGAGGTGGAAGAGAGGATGAAGGCAGGTCATCCTGAACTCTTCGAGGTATGGCCATAAGGTGCCGTGTCATCTCACGACATTGTAACTTGTTCTAGTTTTAGAATTCTGCATGCTAGGCTAGTAATTGGACGCATGGTTTGTTGATTGCTATGGATGGTAGGCATGCGGAATAGTTTTTTTTTTATTGCTCTTATTTGTTTGGAATTTCGGGGGCGAAATTCCTAAGGGGGAGAGAATGTAACAACCCGTATTTTTACGGATCGAAAGATCGTAAAACTGTTATTTTTAGGTCGTGAGTGTTGTTGATTCGTTCAGAGTTAGATCGTCCATAAGTTAGACCGTTCAGAGTTTAAGACGTCTAGAGCTTAAGTCGTGTAGAAGTTAGGTCGTCTGGAGGTTAAGCCGTGTTGTAGCTTAGGTCGGGTGGTAGTTAGGTCGGGTGAACGACTTAAGAGGTTGAGCGACCTAAGGATTGGAGCGACTTAAGGAAGGACAGCGACCTAAGTTAGTGAGCGACCTATGGAAGTTAGTAGTGGAAGTGAACGACTTAAGGAAGCTAGGTCGTTCGAGCGGCTTAAGGATTATAGGTCGTAAGTTGTTGAAGACCCTGTGTTGGAGTTAGGTCGTAAGTCGTTGAGTCGTAAGTCATTAAGTCGTCCAAACGACTTAAGTAGAAATGTGGTAGTGTGTTAAGTCGCTAAGTCGTATCTCGTTGAGTCTTAGGTCGTGCCTAAGTGTTAGATCGTGCGTATGTGTTAAGCCGCGCACGTGTTAGGACGGCAATGCTGTTAAGTCGTAGGTCGAAGGGGATGGTTAAGTCGTAGGTCGGGAGGTTTGTTAAGTCGTAGGTCGAAGGGGATGGTTAAGTCGTAGGTCGGGGATTTTTAAGTCGTGACCGACTTAAGGGGGCGGACGACTTAAGGAATTGTCTATAAATACACGTCCTTGCCTCACTTTTTGGGATCTAGATTTTGAAGCGACGAAGTGCTGCCATTTTGAGATCTCGAGTTCTACACTTCTTCACTTCTTTTCTCCACTTTAATTTTGTGTTTCCTTCCATCCAAATCGAAGATCCAAGAGCTTAGATTGAAGATCTACATCCATCGAAGAGAGATCTCATCGTTTGAAGCGGAATTTTGGAGAATCAAGTTAGATCCTTCACTGTCCAGATCTGAAGTGTGTTGCTTTTGAGGTGTTTAGGTGATTCGGTGAGTGGTGGTTATCTCTCACACGGATCAAAAGGAGTATATCGGATTAGTGGCTTGATTTTGTATTAAAATAGTGATTTCCATGCATTTTCTTAAACTTAAGTATAGATCTATTGTTCATGATGATTTGACATCCATTTTACTACATGTTAACCTATGCAAGTTCATTCATCAAGTTATAGAGATATTTCTCATGATTCATGCTTGTTAGATTTGGACTCTTTATTTACAAGATTGCCATTATTGTTATAAATGTTTATTAGATCATGTTTGAATGCTTGATTACTTGGATTAATGATTGACTTGATTGATTGTTATAAATTAGTTGATTGATGATTTGATTTGGACAAGTTGGTCGAAGATGATTCAAAAGCTAAGGGAAAGGCTCTTGAATAAGAAAAGCTGCTCGCGGCATAAGACGCGAATGATAAAGCTCATATGGATAGATTTGATGATGATGTTGAGATGAGGCTTTGCTATGATGAGATGAAGCGAGGCATGATGTGAGATAGCCTTGGTTTAATCCAGACGAGATCATTCCAAGCATGTTGATAACACGGTGAAATGGTTCGGGTTTGAGGATAATGGTTGGCTCGAGAGGCGCTTGAGCTAGTATGAGAATAGTCGTCGAGGAGGATGACTAGAAGGCTGAGATTTCATCGTTGTTGAAGGTTCTAGAAGGCTCAAAGCAAGAGTACGCTGGGCAGATTCGATAGTCCCAAAAGACTACAGTTGGTGGTCGAGTACTCTGGGCAGATTCGATAGTCCTAGGCACGGGCTGCGACGACGTGCGGAGTTCTGTCTAGAACTGGGGTTACCATTAGCCCTTGACGGACGGCTGAAAGAATGTGCCGGTCATTCATTTAACGGTGGTATCGAAGCAATGATAACAGTGATAGCCAGAGTCATGGATGTTTGAATGTATCGTCATTCGGTCTCAAGAGCGGTATTTTCTAGGTGCTTATCTGATCTTGGTTTAGGCCTTGGGGGTTTGCACTTGGAAAACATCGACCTTGACTCGAGTGATAATTGCTTTACTTTAAATGTCTGCTTTGCTATGTTTATTTCTGCTTAGTGTGTCTGGGGGCTATCACTGTAGAAAGAGGTGGAGTGGGAGGGTTGGATTCCTATTCCTTTTTCATTTATGCTCTTTTGGTATGTTGTTAGTTAATTTACCGCTCACTAAGACTGTTGTCTGACTCAAGGTTTTATGTTCAACTCTTATTACCTTAGGCTGTTCATCCATTTTGGGATGGGCAGACTAGGTAGCAGGTGACATGTGTTGTTCTTAGTTTCCAACGATGCTGATGACGAAGACGAGCTAGAGGCTTGCATATTATTTTCTTATTATATGTACTGGATGTTCCGCTGCTTGTATATTCTCTGAGAGATATGTAGTGAGGCTGGATGTATTGACTATTTAGATTTTTGTATCAAACTACTATGAGGCTTATTTGATGCGATTCTGTTCTGTGTAGCTTCACTATGTATATTTTTCTCTATTGTATTTTATCCATGCGATGTGAGTAATACGATAGATTCTGCTGTTTTAACTTACCTTGGCGATCATCCATGGCTGCCTGGCACACTTTACAGCACACTATTTCCTTGTTCGGTGCAGAGGTCATGGGCGGTCGTCACAATATACAACAATGATATCAATATGATACAACAATATCAGAGATAAATAATGATACAACGGAAATAACAGAAGTGATAACTCCAAATGATCAGTCAGAGAGACTGACTCCAACCACTCCAATGTCAAGCTCGAACCACAAAGAGAAGCAAGTGAAGTCCTGAACTCCAAGAACGTAATCAGCTCCAGATATTCTACTAAACCTGAATATCTGAGAAACCCAACTCTAGACTGCCCGTATGGAAAATGGTGGGCACCCAGAGTTTAGGAATGGAACAATAAACTCTGGATCAGTCATGGGACTGGTATGAGCAAACAAAAACAGTTTATCTTTAAAACAAGCAACAAAGGCTTTTAAACATTGAAACCCGCAATACTTTTGGGAAATGAAACTACCATAAGACCTCCCACCACACACACAATGCAAACGCAGAATTGGAGGAGATTTCTTCTTATGATAGTCAAACATGCTTACTACGCAAACAAAACTCTTTTGATATTATCACTAGTGCATAGTGGAAAACATTTCGAAAGTATAATATCAATCTTTGCCAGCATACAACATTTCATCGTATGCCTACTATAGCTACCATTATCAATAACAGGTTACCGCCACATTTCATGGCAGGTTATACAACTAAAACCGTACAGGTTTCGTATTGTTTCTTTGGATTTCCAACAAATGATCAGGCAAATGAACTTACTTACCGAAATGGAAACGCCTCTGGAAAGACGCCCCGAGAACCTAACCGGATCTCTGCAAACACAAGGCCGATGCTACCTCACGCTTTAACCAAGCTGTAACTAGGTAACTAACACACGAGCTATGTCATCTCCCGGTCGTTACCGACCTTTATCCGGGATCCCGAAAACCAACAAAGCAACAATCACACAGTAATAAATTACAGTGTCCACACGAGTTAAGTATCTGGGCTCCATACCATGATACCACCCTTTATCCAGAAGGAAATGACATACCCTAGGGGCGCTACCCCTACAAACCTTTGTCGCAACATTCCTGTTTCGACCATTACCGGGTTGTGAGGCTCCACGAAGTCTCGTCCACAAAGCTACACTTTTTCACAAAGCCACGCTTTTCCACAAAGCCACGCTTTTCCACAAAGCCACGCTTTTTCACAAAGCAACGCTTTGACCAACAATGATCAACATCACTTCGTATGTCACATTACCAAATTGGGAATGTATCACTAGTAACCATCAACTACATAACCTCTGAGCTCGTACGTCTCAGAGAAGGGTGTTAAGCTAAGAGAATAAATTCTCTGCCACCAACAGAAATGTATTTGATAGAAACCAGCTTTACATCTCAAAGTGTAATGTCAGACACACATCCATACAAGTCTGTTCCGGGTTCGAACAGAACCGAAGGCACTTCCAAAGAAGCCCTTGCAAATCCGGATAATTTCTAATCACGTCCGGACTTCCCATCACAAAGGGTGATAAAATCTCTATACCGGGGACCAGTCGGTGCAGAGACATTCGACGAGTTGTCCTTTTATTTTCGAAAATATTCGGTCTTCACCACCGGTCTTCGAATGCAATCCATATACGACGTATCACTATTCGGAATGGGTTATATGACACAACGGTCTTCTCCCGGCAAAACCGAATAACGAGCGCAATTAAAAATCATATGGATACTGGGGTCTCAGTTAAATCACAGCTTAAAGCCCAAAACCTTTCATTCGAATGGTTAAACCAAATTACCATTTCCAATCTTTTAAAAAAGATTCATTTAACAAACCTTCAACGGTTTAAACAATTTCCACACTTTTAATCTTTTAAACAAAAAGATTCAATTCACAAAGTTTACCCCGTTCACAAAGATCCATTCATGGATTTTAAAACAATTTCCATTTCAATTGAATTAACTCGTTAAATCTTTAAGTCAAGATTTAACATATAGCTTTCAAAACTCGTTTCCAAAGATCCATTCATAGCCTTTCAAAACAATTCCATTTCAAGTTGGATTAACTCGTCCGGTCTTTGAAATCAAAGACTCATTTCATAGTTTTCAAAACATTTCAATTCCATTTCAAACTTGAAACCTTTCAACACAAATTGGAAGTTCATTACTTATGTGAAAGCTATTACTATTTGAAAACAAATAGTTTCGTTTTAGAAAAATCCAGTTATATTTACACGAGTTAAAATCCTTGAATTAAATTCAAATTCCCAAATCAATACCTTTAAAATGGTTTTAACCCATATATAACTTGTACAGCATCTTTAATCCCTAGTTTCAAATCATAGAATTCAATTTCAAACTTGAATTCAAATTTAAATCAAATTATTTAAATTTCAAAACTTAATCAAGTTATTCGAAATAACTTTTATCTTTGAAATTCCATTCAAAAGCTTTTCGCTTTAAACCCAAATTTCCAATTTCAAAATCAATTAAAATTAAAATTTCAATTTCAAAAAACATTAAATTTACATCATCTGTGACTTTAACCGATTTCCTCGTGAAATCCATATTTGTGTGTGTATGGTGTAGTCCAGGGGTTTCGCACAATAGTGCACAACATCAATCATCACAGATATATCGATAAGCGGTATAACCCATAACGCTTATCTTCATTCACAGATTCATAGATAAAATAAATTTATCAGTCACAAAGATTCACTATTACAATTCGATGTGGGTTTCGGATATCCAACTGGAATCCGACTCCCTGTCGCATCGAAATTCAAGTGCCGTTTTACGGGCCAAGGGTTTCATATTCACATAGTAATATATCACAGAAACAAATATATATATATCGCAGATAATCAATTACATTCATCCCAGATAAATAAATTACAGATCACAACACAAATCAGGGTATATCACAAAACACCACATATCAGGGATATCAACAATTCAATCATTCAATGAAATCCAAACATCCATAAGTAAAATCAATGAATTATCTGATTAATTTAAATCAGATTAATTTCTTATGAATTTCTAATCCTGGTTAATTACAAATCATTTGATTAATTATTCTTTAATCATTTATTAATTAACCATTTATAATAAGTTAATTAACCTTTAATTATCTAATTCACCATTTAATTATCTTTAATTAATAAATTAACCCTTAATTTATTACCATTTAATTAATTATCCTTGATTTATTATTCTTAATCACTTGATTAATCAATTTTAATCATTAATTAATTACTTTCATTCAGTAATTATCCTTAATTACTTGCATTAATAAATTAACCTTAATTATCCATTCTTTAATACATTAAGTAATTTCATTTAATTGTATTTGAAAACAATCAAAATTTAATAGGATAATTAACTTAATACCAAAATATATAAACCAAACAAGTTTTAAAATAATTAAACTTTTAAAATTTAAACCCATAAAAATTTGCCTAATACTTTACCTTTGAAAACTTAACTTATATTTCTTAAAATCCTATTTTAAAGATTGTTTAAAATTTGAAATCTGGTAACAAGTTAAACAAACCCGAGCCTATTTTAAAACTCCTTTTTTTCTTTTGTTTAACTTAAATTGTCCAAACTAGGCAACAGGAAGCACACTCGCGAACGCGAGTTCCTCCCCGAAGCCAAGCACCATCTCCCCCGAGTATTTTCACAAATTCTTCTAGACGAACCCGAGCCTTCTTCTTCTTCTCCTTCCTCCATTCAATACTACAACCCAGACATATCAGAATCCACGTGCATGTGTACACCACATCGGAGCGACTCCGATCATCGCAAAGACCGTCGACAAGTCACTGGTGACCCTCTCGACCCCACCGACCAACTAACACCCTCAAGTTCGTCGTGTTTCGAAATCGAGAAGTTCGAACTAAAACTGGAACCAATCTGATCAACTAGAAACGCCTCGTGCCGCCGCCTGCAACCACCAGGCACCTCGCCATCGTTCCCGAAGCTACGCCGCACCTTCTAGCAACCACGGCACCAATCGCGATCGACCCCGATTGCGTCACGACGTCGTGAAACCAATTTGAATACTCGACGATAAAACAGGCTGTTAAACCATAAACTCTTGTCGATACGCCACCTCTTTCATTAATAAATATAGCTACCATTTTTCCAGTGATCCCTAAACCTCCGACCACCTTCAGCTTTGGCCTCGACGAACACCTCGTCGTGAATTGCCGGAAATTGACCAAATTAGCAACTCTGATCAATTGACCAATTCTCACAACCCATACTCTTAAAAATCTAAATTTCCTGACCAAAAATCATCATTTACCAATTCAAAACAGCTTATCTAATCAAAACTCGAAAATAAATCATTTGATTTTCTGACAAATATTGTTCATCACTGTGATATTTGAATTTCAAAATATTTTCTAAATATTCCTTCTTGGAACCATTTTTAAAATTCAAATTGTAACATTATAAACAACTTTCATTCAGACATTATAATCAAATTTTTGTTATACGAAGAGATACGAAATTTTTTCCTTGAATTTTGAAGTTCTGTTACTTAACCGAACAATATATATATACATCTATAGACAAACACATCATTTTCAATATGTATATCTATACATACAGGCATTTATCTCAATAATAGCAAGCAATCACATCAAGACAATTCACAAATTCAAGTTTAAATGGTTAGTTTTGCTCACAGTCATGTTTTGAAGGGATTTGATTAGGGTTTAAGCTCTGTAACTACACAGAGTTGATATCAGCCATTCACACCAAAAGTATCAACATATATACATACCATTCACACTTAAACAACATGCAGGCATACTAACAATCATTCCATAGCATCATCAATACAATATCAAAGAGTATAGGCAAGTGAAAGTGGGTTTGCTCACCTCAAACTGATGATGAACAGAGCACAATGAAGCCTGGAATTTTTTTTCTTTGAATAATGTTTTTAGTTTTGTAGATAGTGATGTTTCTTTTTTTCTTTCTTTCAGCTTACTAAGTATTTTCTTTACTGAACGAATTAGAATGAGATAGGTGAACACATATACATAGAGGAAGATAGTTTGTACAATACAATAGGGTAATATTATAATGCTTTGTACAGGTGATAGTATTTTATACAAAGCAGGACAAAGATTTTTTCTTTGCAGGCTGATAGATATGTTATGGTGGCTGATGTATGACATTCTATATATGCTGAGATGATATTTTTGAGCAAAGAGGAGATGGGGTATTAAATGTATGTGTACTTCTTTGTTTTCTTTTACTTTGTTTGCTTTTTTTTCTTTTCCTTGCATTACTTTACTCGGCTGATAGATGATATAGTGATGGTTTGCATTAATGTTGTTTGTCTTGTTTTTATATTTATACTTTCAAACATTTAATTCATATTAACATGTTTTAAAATTATATCTTATACCTGTATTTTGGTATTGATAAAATTTATTCCATTTTCCTTTTCCATCTTCTTACTTAGTATTACATACACGTTATTTAAAAGAAATTGTTTTTAAAACTAGCTATCCATAATTAATTTAAATAATATTTTAAACCCAAATCATTTATATAAATTTAATTTCGAATACAAATTCTAAAGTCAAACTCAAATAAATTCCAAAGTTTATCTCAAAATTTACATTAATTATTAATTTAAATTCAATTCAAAATTTGGGATCGTTATAGACTTCCCCCCTTAAAAGAATTTCATCCTCGAAATTTGCCAAGGAGACACATGGATAGATGAAGAATATTTCATCAACTCAAACTGCACATCTATTCTGCATTTGGCTTACCAAATCAGAATATCAATAATAGATACGAGAACGAATCTATTTAACACTTCACAAAATACTCGGGTTATCCAGATCTACGAAATATATAGTGGCATCGGTTAGTTCGAAGGGATAACTAACCATTCGTAGAACATATCCGGACCCAAAGATAAACAGATATACTGATACAACTTCAAAACTTTTAGTTTAGAACTAAAGTATACCTTTCAAACATAGCAATCTAAGCAACCAATTCATCCAACAAACAATTATGACCTATTTGGAGTTTACGTTCCATTTTAAATATATCGAATCCCTTCCTGGATCTACCAGAAATTATCGAAGAATTGAGAAAAGATGACGAACAAAAGAGATTGATAGAGAAAAGGTTTTTTCCTTGTTGTTATAGGATATCGACCATTTATAGTCGTATTCCCCTGTCCCCTATCTCATCCTCTTCTTACACTCATACTTACTATCTGTGTATAGCAAGAGAATTTACTGAGGTATTCGAACGGATATCTGAGGAATACTCATTCTAGGGTATACTTCACCCTATCTCTAATGAACTACTTAATATGTTATACTCCTGAGCTAAAGTTCAACCTTAGCTCTGATACCAAATGTAATGACCCGGAAATCGGCCTTCGAAAATCGGCACTCGTACTTCACTTGTACTCAAAATGTCGCAGATTCAAACGCCGAATCTGGTTCACCGGAGCTTATAACACAGTAAGTATAACAACACAGCGGAAGAAAGAAATAAATGATATCATATACAATCCAATGAATACAATATCCAGAATGATATACAACAATGATATCAATATGATACAACAATATCAGAGATAAATAATGATACAGCGGAAATAACAGAAGTGATAACTCCAAATGATCAGTCAAAGAGACTGACTCCAACCACTCCAATGTCAAGCTCGAACCACAAAGAGAAGCAAGTGAAGTCCTGAACTCCAAGAACTGAATCAGCTCTAGATAATCTACTAAACCTGAATATCTGAGAAACCCAACTCTAGACTGCCCGTGTGGAAAATGGTGGGCACCCAGAGTTTAGGAATGGAACAATAAACTCTGGATCAGTCATGGGACTGGTATGAGCAAACAAAAACAGTTTATCTTTAAAACAAGCAACAAAGGCTTTTAAACATTGAAACCCGCAATGCTTTTGGGAAATGAAACTACCATAAGACCTCCCACCACACACGCAATGCAAACGCAGAATTGGAGGAGATTTCTTCTTATGATAGTCAAACATGCTTACTACGCAAACAAAACTTTTTTGATATTATCACTAGTGCATAGTGGAAAACATTTCGAAAGTATAATATCAATCTTAGCCAGCATACAACATTTCATCGTATGCCTACTATAGCTACCATGTTCAATAACAGGTTACCGCCACATTCCATGGCAGGTTATACAACTAAAACCGTATAGGGTTCGTATTGTTTCTTTGGATTTCCAACAAATGATCAGGCAAAGGAACTTCCTTACCGAAATGGAAACGCCTCTGGAAAGACGCCCCGAGAACCTAACCGGATCTCTGCAAACACAAGGCCGACGCTACCTCACGCTTTAACCAAGCTGTAACTAGGTAACTAACACACGAGCTATGTCATCTCCCGATCATTACCGACCTTTATCCGGGATCTCGAAAACCAACAAAGCAACAATCACACAGTAATAAATTACAGTGTCCACACGAGTTAAGTATCTAGGCTCCATACCATGATACCACCCTTTATCCAGAAGGAAATGACATACCCTAGGGGCGCTACCCCTACAAACCTTTGTCGCAACATTCCTGTTTCGACCATTACCGGGTTGTGAGGCTCGACGAAGTCTCATCCACAATGCTACGATTTTTCACAAAGCTACGCTTTTCCACAAAGCCACGCTTTTCCACAAAGCCACGCTTTTCCACAAAACCATGCTTTTTCACAAAGCAACGCTTTGACCAACAATGATCAACAGCACTTCGTATGTCACATTACCAAATTGGGAATGTATCACTAGTAACCATCAACTACATAAACACTGAGCTCGTACGTCTCAGAGAAGGGTGTTAAGCTAAGAGAATAAATTCTCCGCCACCAATAGAAATGTATTTGATAGAAACCAGCTTTACATCTCAAAGTGTAATGTCAGACATACATCCATACAAGTCTGTTCCGGGTTCGAACAGAACCGAAGGCACTTCCAAAGAAGCCCTTGCAAATCCGGATAATTTCTAATCACGTCCGGACTTCCCATCACAAAAAGTGATAAAATCTCTATACCGGGGACCAGTCGGTGCAGAGACATTCGACGAGTTGTCCTTTCATTTTCGAAAATATCCGGTCTTCACCACTAGTCTTCGAATGCAATCCATATACGATGTATCACTATTCGGAATGGGTTATATGACACAACGGTCTTCTCCCGGCTAAACCGAATAACGAGCGCAATTAAAAATCATATGGATACTGGGGTCTCAGTTAAATCACAGCTTAAAGCCCAAAACCTTTCATTCGAATGGTTAAACCAAATTACCATTTCCAATCTTTTAAAAAAGATTCATTTCACAAACCTTCAATGGTTTAAACAATTTCCACACTTTTAATCTTTTAAACAAAAAGATTCAATTCACAAAGTTTACCCCGTTCACAAAGATCCATTCATGGATTTCAAAACAATTTCCATTTCAATTGAATTAACTCGTTAAATCTTTAAGTCAAGATTTAACTTGTAGCTTTCAAAACTCGTTTCCAAAGATTCATTCATAGCCTTTCAAAACAATTCCATTTCAAGTTGGATTAACTCGTCCGGTCTTTGAAATCAAAGACTCATTTCATAGTTTTCAAAACATTTCAATTCCATTTCAAACTTGAAACCTTTCAACACAAATTGGAAGTTCATTACTTATGTGAAAGCTATTACTATTTGAAAACAAATAGTTTCGTTTCAGAAAAATCCAGTCATATTTACACGAGTTAAAATCCTTGAATTAAATTCAAATTCTCAAATCAATACCTTTAAAATGGTTTTAACCCATATATAACTTGTGCAGCATCTTTAATCCCTAGTTTCAAATCATAGAATTCAATTTCAAACTTGAATTCAAATTTAAATCAAATTATTTAAATTTCAAAACTTAATCAAGTTATTCGAAATAACTTTTATCTTTGAAATTCCATTTCAAAAGCTTTTCACTTTAAACCCAAATTTCCAATTTCAAAATCAATTAAAATTAAAATTTCAATTTCAAAAAACATTAAATTTACATCATCTGTGACTTAACCGATTTCCTCGTGAAATCCATATTTGTGTGTGTATGGTGTAGTCCAGGGGTTTCGCACAATAGTGCACAACATCAATCATCACAGATATATTGATAAGCGGTATAACCCATAACGCTTATCTTCATTCACAAATTCATAGATAAAATAAATTTATCAGTCACAAAGATTCACTATTACAATTCGATGTGGGTTTCGGATATCCAACTGGAATCCGACTCCCTGTCGCATCGAAATTCAAGTGCCGTTTTACGGGCCAAGGGTTTCATATTCACATAGTAATATATCATAGAAACAGATATATATATATATCGCAAATAATCAATTACATTCATCCCAGATAAATAAATTACAGATCACAACACAAATCAGGGTATATCACAAAACACCACATATCAGGGATATCAACAATTCAATCATTCAATGAAATCCAAACATCCATAAGTAAAATCAATGAATTATCTGATTAATTTAAATCAGATTAATTTCTTATGAATTTCTAATCCTGGTTAATTACAAATCATTTGATTAATTATTCTTTAATCATTTATTAATTAACCATTTATAATAAGTTAATTAACCTTTAATTATAATTCATCAACCTTTAACTGTTCAATAATTAACCTTTAATTATCTAATTCACCATTTAATTATCTTTAATTAATAAATTAACCCTTAATTTATTACCATTTAATTAATTATCCTTGATTTATTATTCTTAATCCCTTGATTAATCAATTTTAATCATTAATTAATTACTTTCATTCAGTAATTATCCTTAATTACTTGCATTAATAAATTAACCTTAATTATCCATTCTTTAATACATTAAGTAATTTCATTTAATTGTATTTGAAAACAATCAAAATTTAATAGGATAATTAACTTAATACCAAATTATATAAACCAAACAAGTTTTAAAACAATTAAACTTTTAAAATTTAAACCCATAAAAATTTGCCTAATACTTTACCTTTTAAAACTTAACTTATATTTCTTAAAATCCTATTTTAAAGCTTGTTTAAAATTTGAAATCTGGTAACAAGTTAAACAAACCCGAGCCTATTTTAAAACTCCTTTTTTTTCTTTTGTTTAACTTAAATTGTCCAAACTAGGCAACAGGAAGCACACTCGCGAACGCGAGTTCCTCCCCGAAGCCAAACACCATCTCCCCCGATTATTTTCACAAATTCTTCGAGACGAACCCGAGCCTTCTTCTTCTTCTCCTTCCTCCATTCAATACTACAACCCAGACATATCAAATCCACGTGCACGTGTACACCACATCGGAGCGACTCCGATCATCGCAAAGACCGTCGACAAGTCACTGGTGACCCTCTCGACCCCACCGACCAACTAACACCCTCAAGTTCGCCGTGTTTCGAAATCGAGATGTTCGAACTAAAACTAGAACCAATCTGATCAACTAGAAATGCCTCGTGCCGCCGCCTGCGACCACCAGGCACCTCGCCATCATTCCCGAAGCTACGCCGCACCTTCTAGCAACCACGGCACCAATCGCGATCGACCCCGATTGCGTCATGACGTCGTGAAACCAATTTGAAAACTCGGCGATAAAACAGGCTGTTAAACCCTAAACCCTTATCGATACACCACCTCTTTCATTAATAAATATAGCTACCATTTTTCCAGTGATCCCTAAACCTCCGACCACCTTCAGCTTTGGCCTCGACGAACACCTCGTTGTGAATTGCCGGAAATTGACAAAATTAGCAACTCTGATCAATTGACCAATTCTCACAACCCATACTCTTAAAAGTCTAAATTTCCTGACCAAAAATCATCATTTACCAATTCAAAACAGCTTATCTAATCAAAACTCGAAAATAAATCATTTGATTTTCAGACAAATATTGTTCATCACTGTGATATTTGAATTTCAAAATATTTTCTAAATATTCCTTCTTGGAACCCTTTTTAAAATTCAAATTGTAACATTATAAACAACTTTCATTCAAACATTATAATCAAATTTTTGTTATACGAAGAGATACGAAATTTTTTTCTTGAATTTTGAAGTTCTGTTACTTAACAGAACCATATATATACATCTATAGGCAAACACATCATTTTCAATATGTATATCTATACATACAGGCATTTATCTCAATAACAGCAAGCAATCACATCAAGACAATTCACAAATTCAAGTTTAAATGGTTAGTTTTGCTCACAGTCATGTTTTGAAGGGATTTGATTAGGGTTTAAGCTCTGTAACTACACAGAGTTGATATCAGCCATTCACACCAAAAGTATCAACATATATACATACCATTCACACTTAAACAACATGCAGGCATACTAACAATCATTCCAGAGCATCATCAATACAATATCAAAGAGTATAGGCAAGTGAAAGTGGGTTTGCTCACCTCAAACTGATGATGAACAGAGCACAATAAAGCCTGGAAAATTTTTTCTTTGAATAATGTTTTGAGTTTTGTAGATAGTGATGTTTCTTTTTTTCTTTCTTTCAGCTTACTAAGTATTTTCTTTACTGAACGAATCAGAATGAGATAGGTGAACACATATACATAGAGGAAGATAGTTTGTACAATACAATAGGGTAATATTATAATGCTTTGTACAGGTGATAGTATTTTATACAAAGCAGGACAAAGATTTTTTCTTTGCAGGCTGATAGATATGTTATGGTGGCTGATGTATGACATTCTATATATGCTGAGATGATATTTTTGAGCAAAGAGGAGATGGGGTATTAAATGTATGTGTACTTCTTTGTTTTCTTTTACTTTGTTTGCTTTTTTTTTCTTTGCCTTGCATTACTTTACTCGGCTGATAGATGATATAGTGATGGTTTGCATTAATGTTGTTTGTCTTGTTTTTATATTTATACTTTCAATCATTTAATTCATATTAACATGTTTTAAAATTATATATTATACCTGTATTTTGGTATTGATAAAATTTATTCCATTTTCCTTTTCCATCTTCTTACTCAGTATTACATACACGTTATTTAAAAGAAATTGTTTTTAAAACTAGCTATCCATAATTAATTTAAATAATATTTTAAACCCAAATCATTTATTTAAATTTAATTTCGAATACAAATTCTAAAGTCAAACTCAAATAAATTCCAAAGTTTATCTCAAAATTTACATTAATTATTAATTTAAATTCAATTCAAAATTTGGGATCGTTACAGACGCATTGGTCAATAAATGTTTCAGCTTCAGGAATTCCTCCTCACATTTATCGGTCCAAACATACTTCATGTCTACCTTGTTAGTTTAGTCATCGGTGTTGCTTGAGAGAAATCCTTAATGAATCTCGGGTAATGGCCAGCTAATCAAAGAAAATTCTTTATCTCAGTCACCGTCTTGGGTCACTTTCAATTATTAATAGCTTCTATCTTAGCTGGATCTACCGATAACCCTTTTTTTGAGACTACATGACCAAGGAACTTCACTTCTTTTTTCCATAAATGACATTTTGAAAAGGGGTTTTTAGGCTCAAGGAAAAAGTTGAAAAAAAAATTAGTCTCAGGGACAACAAGTTTGCTTTTTAGGCTGAAGGACACTTTCTAGTGCAAATCACAGATTGATAGTTGTAACTATCATTTTCTGTTTACACTAAAAAGTGTCCTTCAGACTAAAAAACAAACTTGTTGTCTCTGAGACTAATTTTTTTATAACTTCTTCCCTATGCCCATTTTCCTGTTTTGAAAACTTCTCTTTTAGTTGATGTTATCTTAACGTCTCAAGTACTATTCTAAGGTGAATATCATGATCTTGCTCATTCCTAGAATATATCAGGAAGTCATCTATGAATACTAACACGAACCTGTCCATATGCTCACCGAAGATTTGGTTCATTAAGTCTACAAAGAAAGCAGCTGCATTAGTCAACCCGAATGGCATTACTAACCACTCATACAAACCATATCTTGTTCGAAACGTCGTCATTGGAATACTATCTTCTGCTACCCTCAATTGACGGAACCCTATCGCCAAATCCAATTGAGAAAATACTTTGGCTCCACTCAACTAATCAAATAAATCATCTATTCTTGGCAAAAAATATCGATTCTTTATCGTCTTTTCATTTAACTTATGATAATTGATTCATATTCTCAATGACCAGTCTGGTTTTTTCACAAATACTGTGGCCACTCCTCAATGCAAACTGCTAGGCTTAATAAGAAATTTCCCTTCTAAGTCCACCAGCTGCACCTTTAACTCCATAATCTCAGTAGGTGTCATTCTTGTAACAACCCAGTATTTTGCATCAATTGATTATCGTCATTAAACGATTAAAATTGCTATTGAAATTTAAAATCAATTTGAAATTCTTTTATAAAAATGGTAGTTTATATTCTCAATTGTTTGTGTTGCCGTGATATATATCAAAAGGAAAACCCGATCCCCTATTCAATATTATCTTCGGCCCGACTTCCTTTTGGCTTGTGAAAATGGTGGCTCGTCTGGAATTAGGGCTTCGGCCTCGTCGCTTCCAAAATTGGGGCTTTGTCCTTGTTCGTTCCACTGGAAAATTAGGAGCTTCAGCACTGTCAATCTTTGTAGCTCTGGTTTGCGATTCCCTTTGTGTCGAGACTGGAATTAGGGCTTTACTTTGTCGGAGCAACCGACTTCTGTTGATCGATTGTGTATATGAACTCGCGTGTGACTTTGATCGATCGTTCGTCTCGTTGAAGCTTGCTTCGGCTGATTCGATTTTTGGTTGAGCTCTTCCTTTCGCTTCGGGGAAAAAGGTGAGTTCTGCTCACATCTAATTCATACTTGAGTATTAGGGTTTGAATTCTGTTTTTTTTTGTGCTCGAATTGTTTTAAGATGTTCGTTCTCGTGGATAATCACTATTACGAGTTTGAGTTTGACGACACTGATTTCGTCTCTGTGATTTTGGCTGATGCTTTGATCTTCGTTCGTTCAAGACTATTTGAATTCGACACTTATACATCCTATTTTGACTTTGTCCATTATTGATTTTGTGATTTCGTATATATATTTTTGTAATTCTTGGTTGACACATTGTTGACATCGATTTGAAACTGCTGTTTACTTTGTAAATGTTTCTGGCTCCTGTGAGTTTCATCTCTGACCATCTTCTCTGCTATTCGAGTTTATCCCTGATGCATTGATTTCAAAACTGCTGCTTTGATACCTGAAATTGACCCTTTTCTTTGTAGCTTTAAATTGATTTTGTTTGATTTGATGATTTTGTTGTTTTCTGAATTTTCTTCACTGAAAATTTGTTTATTTATTTTAGTCAATGATTTGAATCTACTGATTTATTGTTAACACTGTTAAGTGTTATAATTAACGTCATCCGATTTCTTTGTTGAAAGGGTCGGATAGACGGAGAATTATTGTGACTGTAGTCTATTTGATTATTATTGCTTCTTTGCACTAATAGCTGAGTTTGAATTAGACTGACCCGGGTATTATTTTCTTTTGAATGTAATACTCGGGTCAGACCCGAGTTATTTCAGGTTGTAGATTTCCTTCTTTGAGTTGCTGTTCGGACTATGAAGACTTTTCACATCTTCTGAAGTTGTCTTTGTCTTTTTGTAGTAATCAGTGTATTGATTAGGATGACATGTATTCATGTACATTAGTTGATAATGTATTTGTGTATATAACTTCCAGAGTCGACAGTTATAGTTGTATCATATGTATTGTGTCAAATGTATTGTAACTGACATCAGTTATTATATATATGAGACTTTTTGTTCCATCTGTATTCTGCATTTATGTTATCTGTGTTATTTTTATATTTATTGTCCTAAACTATTATAGCCACTATGTAGTAGCTTTGAGTTTGTATCGGTATGTCGGATTTCCTCTAAAAATGAAATGCATGATTTACTATCTGACATATCGGTGCTCGCACAAAGCAATTACACGGATGGTCGCTCCTCAACAACCTTATTCTCCGTGCTAGTTGACAGCATTACACCGTAGTGTTCTTGGCTAGCGTGGGTATAGAGGTGGGGCGTCACAGCTTGGTATCAGAGCTTGGGGTTTAGGACAATTATAAAACATAACTTAGATGGAACATGTGTTACAACTATTTGTCGATGGTTTTATCTCTCATCTTTACATATGATTATCTTTGATTGTTAGGTATGAATTCCTAACACTTATTCATGTGCGTTTGATTTTGATTTCGTGAAAGTATTTTGGCTTTTGCCTCCGTTTGCTTTGCGAACTCAAGTTGGTTTTTTGAAGATGAGGGATTTGTTCTTGTGTTTTCGGCTTTGAATTGATTTAGCCGATGTTGATTTTGTTCGAATCTCAGCGATTTTGAACTTGATATTTTGTGTTTTCCACGGCTTGGTTTCCATTCGACTTCGGTCACTTTGTTTTGGAGAAATTGCTAATTTCTTGATTTTCAAGACTCTGATTTTGTTTGCCGTTGGATTCTTTGATGATAATGATTAATTCATTTTGTACTCGACTGCGGCCATTAATTGTTGACTTCGACATTGACTTGATTTTTATTTTTTGTTGAAGTCATTTCTGCATTTATGCTTGTTTTGCTTCGTTTTTCCAAGTGTTAATCGATTCTTCTTTTCCAATTGGTTGTTATCACTTTTGCCGACTTTGATAACTTCTACTTCCGGAATTTTTGGGTGTTTCCGCTTTGATGAATTTGGAATCGAATTCTTTGGATTTTATTCACATCTTCGAATGTGAAATTTTAGTGAATTGACTTGGTTTCCAAATTTAATCGGTTCTTGATTATTTCCCCGATTTGTTGCTATCATTTATTAGCAACTTTGATGACATTTTCTTCGGGATTTTTGTGAACATACTTTTTGATGGATTCGGTATCGATTTCTTTGGATCTATTCACATCTTTGTATGTGAATTCTTGTGATTGATTGTTTCTACAATCATTTTTGTGATTTGTCACTTTAAAAATATAAAGGTTTTCTATACTAGTAGTAAATATTAAAATCCTTTTCTCCAAACAATTTCAAAACTATTATACTACAAAGCTCCTTTTCTTAAACTGTTTTCCAATCTATTAGTATATACAAGCCTTTATTTCACTCGTATGAGAAATTTAATTAAACGGCTTAGTAAAACAAGTGGTATGAAACGCTTGCATTTACTTCGTCGGTTAACTCCTGGACTTGTTCGATTGAATCTTTTGCGACAATTTTCTAGTGAAGATCTACAGTTTGTTCGTAAATATTTGAGTTAAGCAAGTGGTTATGGGACATGAAGCTTAACTCTTATATTCACTAACTTAGTGTAATTGACACTTCTTAATGATCATGACGATCATTTTTGTGATTTAGACTAGCAAATGTGCGATGTCTCTTTCTCTGCACGGTTAGACTAGGCCTCATCGGTGTGATTTCGTCTCACACATATCTCTTGGGCTTTGAGGATTGTCTAGACACCATTTGTGTGATTTCGTCTCACACATATTGCACGGTTAGACTAGGCCTCATCGGTGTGATTCCGTCTCACACATATCTCTTGGGCTTTGAGGATTGTCTAGACACCATTTGTGTGATACCGTCTCACACATATTTCTTTATTGCACGGTTAGACTAGGCCTCATCGGTGTGATTCCGTCTCACACATATCTCTTGGGCTTTGAGTATTGTCTAGACACCATTTGTGTGATTCCGTCTCACACATATTTCTTTATTGTACGGTTAGACTAGGCCTCATCGGTGTGATTCCGTCTCACACATATCTCTTGGGCTTTGAGGATTGTCTAGACACCATTTGTGTGATTTCGTCTCACACATATTGCACTGTTAGACTAGGCCTCATCGGTGTGATTCCGTCTCACACATATCTCTTGGGCTTTGAGGATTGTCTAGACACCATTTGTGTGATTCCGTCTCACACATATTTCTTTATTGCACGGTTAGACTAGGCCTCATCGGTGTGATTCTGTCTCACACATATCTCTTGGGCTTTGAGGATTGTCTAGACACCATTTGTGTGATTCCGCCTCACACATATTTCTTTGTTGCACGGTTAGACTAGACCTCATCGGTGTGATTCCGTCTCACACATATCTCTTGGGCTTTGAGGATTGTCTAGACACCATTTGTGTGATTTCGTCTCACATATTTCTTTGTTGCACGGTCTTCGGGCCATTCCTGTGTGAAAATTTAATGGCTAGCCACCATGAGATAGCTTCTCGTTCTTGTGATACCGGTGTTTTGAGTTTTCATACTCCTGTTTTCTGATAGGCCTCCCCCCTATTTATGTGTTTTCTGGATTTCTTATGTGATTTCTGGAATTTGTGCTTCACCAATTTTCATGATTTTCATTGATATGATATCAGTTTTTGTGCATTGGTGAATTCATGTGTTATTGACTTGTTATGAATACAAGTTTAGGGTATGATATCCCTTTCTATCTTTGAGAAGACTCTTGTGACATTTTTGATGAATGAAAATTCATTGGTATTATATTTTGATACCAGTTATTTTGATGAGATTTTTGACGTGTTAACTTCAGTAACCGTCAATTTTGAAATGGATTTACAAGTGGTTCTCCCGCAATGCTGATTTTGTTGTCCGTTTTTATGGTATTTTGAGATGTGCAACTTCCTTATCAAAGTTGCTACTCATGTTGCTAATTTAATCACGTGTTTTCAAAATTCGTTATTTTTTTAAAAGTTGTTTCAAAATATAAATTAAAATTGTTTTCAAAATTTTTACAGTTTGCATTTTCAAAAGAATGAGGAAGCGATTTAAACGTTTCAGCAAAATCGAGGACTATGACCCCTTTCTTTTACTGGTTCGCTTAATTCCGGACTTGTCCGTTTGAGAATGTGAAATGTTATTTTAAGAATACACAATTTTGCACTTTCAAGGAAACGATAAAGAGATTTAAACGATTTAGCAAAGGTACGGAGTATAGAACCATACTTTTACTATTTCGGTTAATTCCGGACTCGTTAATTGAATATTTGTATTTCTGATTATCGTTTTTGATAATAAGATGTTTGTGTTTCTGATTATCGTTTTTGATAATCAGATATTTGTGAAATTTGATTATCAATTGTGATAATTAAATATTTGTGTTTCTGATTATTGCTTGAGATAATTAGATATTTGAGATTTGATTATCGTTTTTGATAATCAGATATTTGTGATTTTTGATTATCGTTTTTGATAATCGAATATTTGTGATTTCTGATTATCGTTTTTGATAATCGAATATTTGTGATTTCTGATTATCGTTTTTGATAATCGGATATTTGTGATTTCTGATTATCGTTTTTGATAATCGAATATTTGTGATTTCTGATTATCGTTTTTGATAATCGGATATTTGTGATTTCTGATTATCGTTTTTGATAATCGGATATTTGTGATTTCTGATTTATCATTTTTGATAATCAGATATTTGTGATTTCTGATTCTCGCTTGTGATAATTCGATATTTGAGATTCTAATTGTCGTTTTGATAATTAAATATTTGTTGATTTGATTATCGTTTGAGATAATTAAATATTTGCGATTTGAAAATTCGATTATCGTTTTTGATGATTGAATATTTGCGGTCTTGAGATTTGAGCTTCGTCTTTTTCTCTGGCGATTCAGGTGAGTAATTTGATTTACTCACATTCAATTCGTGCTCAGTATGTGATTTTTGCTCTGATTCCTTTCTTTTAATTGCTGGAACTCGATTGTTCTTGCTTTTGTTAGTCGATGTTGATGTTTGGGGTTGTTTATATAGTCGTCTGATTTTGATTCCTTGATCCCACGATGTTGATTCTTTTGATTTGAAGCAGTCGAACCTTTTGATTTTATATCTGATATTTCCAATGATTTCAATACTTCCCTGTTGACATTTGCTTTGCTTATGCATTCGTCATTGCCATGCTCTTATGGTTGTTACCTTTTGTCCATTTATTCCTTATGATTGCGAGGACGCAATTTCTTTAAGGAGGGAAGTCTGTAACAACCCAGTATTTTGCATCAATTGATTATCGTCATTAAACGATTAAAATTGCTATTGAAATTTAAAATCATATTGAAATTCTTTTATAAAAATGGTAGTTTATATTCTCAATTGTTTGTGTTGCCGTGATATATATCAAAAGGAAAACCTGATCCATTATTCAATATTATCTTCGGCCCGACTTCCTTTTAGCTTGTGAAAATGGTGGCTCGTCTAGAATTAGGGCTTCGGCCTCGTCGCTTCCAAAATTGGGGCTTTGTCCTTGTTCGTTCCACTGGCAAATTAGGAGCTTCAGCTCTGTCAATCTTTGTAGCTCTGGTTTGCGATTCCCTTTGTGTCGAGACTAGAATTAGGGCTTTGCTTTGTCGGAGCAACCGACTTCTGTTGATCGATTGTGTAGATGAACTCGCGTGTGACTTTGATCGATCGTTCGTCTCGTTGAAGCTTGCTTCGGCTGATTCGATTTTTGGTCGAGCTCTTCCTTTCGCTTCGGGGAAAAAGGTGAGTTCTGCTCACATCTAATTCATACTCGAGTATTAGGGTTTGAATTATATTTTTTTTGTGCTCGAATTGTTTTAAGATGTTCATTCTCGTGGATAATCACTATTACGAGTTTGAGTTTGACGACACTGATTTCGTCTCTGTGATTTTGGCTGATGCTTTGATCTTCGTTCGTTCATGACTATTTGAATTCGACACTTATACATCCTATTTTGACTTTTTCCATTATTGATTTTGTGATTTCGTATATATATTTTTGTAATTCTTGGTTGACACATTGTTGACATCGATTTGAAACTGCTGTTTACTTTGTAAATGTTTCTGGCTCCTGTGAGTTTCGTCTCTGACCATCTTCTCTGCTATTCGAGTTTATCCCTGATGCATTGATTTCAAAACTGTTGCTTTGATACCTGAAATTGACCCTTTTCTTTGTAGCTTCAACATTGATTTTGAACTGAATATACTTTATGACTTTGCCTTTTTTCGAACTTAGTATTGCCTGGATTTGAATTTGACTCTGTCATTTTGGCACTGTCACTGCTTGGTTTATCTATGTTCATTCACTAACTTTGTTTCAGATCTGATGTTAAGGCTTTGCCTTTGTGGTCTGCACTTGCATACTACTGCTTGTTGTACTTGGTATCACTTATGACCGTAGACATTGTGTACTCGAGTCTGACCATTTTTGTGTTCATTTCTGAGTGATTTCCAGACTAGTTTGCATCTTTGTATTTTAGTGTGCTTCAATCTAGTTCATGTATATACATACATACATGTATGTATATATGTGTGTACATGTGCATTTGTTTTGATCATTGTAGTCTAGATCCTTTTGTTGCATGCACTGTCCACATGAGTTCATGTTAGCTATAGCCTTCATGTCTTTGACATTTGTTTGTCTGGCATCTGAACTGCTGCTATGCTACCTTTACATTATTTGGAGCCTAATTTGAAGCAGTCTTCATTTTAAAGTCACTTCTGTTGCATGTTTAGAACTGGACAGACCATATGTACATTTTTGAAATACTTGCATTCACTTCATGTTGCATTGTTAGGGTCTGGTGCACTTTGTTGAACATGTTTTGCCTGACTCAGTCTTGTGCACATACATTTATCTAGTCCTGCATCTGACTTTTCATTGTTGTCCAGTTGTACTGTTTTGTATCACTGATTCATTTGAATCAGTGTTGTTCATGTTTTTTTCTTCAATTGAACTATTTTCAAAGCTTGTCTTTGTTGCTTCTTGAGCTTGAACTGCTTTCTTTTTCATGTACCTGTGTACATGCACAGTCTTATTGTTGCAGTGATACTTTGAATTTTGGTCGAGGCCATTTGTACTTGTGTTGAATCTGATTTTGATCTGACCTTGTGCACTCGAGTTGGCAAGGCAGTGCACATGTATATACGTGTGTACTGCACCCACTCAGTATAAAATTTTAAATTGATTTTGTTTGATCTGATGATTTTGTTGTTTTCTGAATTTTCTTCACTGAAAATTTGTTTATTTATTTCAGTCGATGATTTGAATCTACTGATTTATTGTTAACACTGTTAAGTGTTATAATTAACGTCATCCGATTTCTTTGTTGAAAGGGTCGGATAGACGGAGAATTATTGTGACTGTCGTCTATTTGATTATTATTGCTTCTTTGCACTAATAGCTGAGTTTGAATTAGACTGACCCGGGTATTATTTTCTTTTGAATGTAATACTCGGGTCAGACCCGAGTTATTTCAGGTTGTAGATTTCCTTCTTTGAGTTGCTGTTCGGACTATGAAGACTTTTCACATCTTCTGAAGTTGTCTTTGTCTTTTTGTAGTAATCAGTGTATTGATTAGGATGACATGTATTCATGTACATTAGTTGATAATGTATTTGTGTATATAACTTCCAGAGTCGACAGTTATAGTTGTATCATATGTATTGTGTCAAATGTATTGTAACTGACATCAGTTATTATATATATATGAGACTTTTTGTTCCATCTGTATTCCGCATTTATGTTATCTGTGTTATTTTTATATTTATTGTCCTAAACTATTATAGCCACTGTGTAGTAGCTTTGAGTTTGTATCGGTATGTCGGATTTCCTCTAAAAATGAAATGCATGATTTACTATCTGACATATCGGTGCTCGCACAAAGCAATTACACGGATGGTCGCTCCTCAACAGCCTTATTCTCCGTGCTAGTTGACAACATTACACCGTAGTGTTCTTGGCTAGCGTGGGTATAGAGGTGGGGCGTCACAATTCTACTAGGCGGTCTACTTACAAGTTCAGCTCCAGGTACAAGATCTATTCGAAACTCAATAGCTCGTTTCGACAATAGTCCCGTCACAGGCTCAAAGACTTCTGCAAATTCTCTAATGACTAAAACTCGATTCAACTCGTCTTCCTCTTCTATTACACCCAATAAAGCACAAACATCAAATTTTGAGTTCTCTACTGAGTATATAATTCGATTGCTATTATTAGGGTGTCTTAGTGATATTTTCCTATCTTGGCAAAATATCCTAGCATCATATTTTCTTAACCAATCCATACCTAATATAATTCCAAAGCCCATAAAATCAAACACATGCAAAATACAGACAAATATATGACCTGACAACCTGTGCAGTTAAAGCGCTCTGCATATTAAAATGCGGCGGAGGTGTAAAAAGTCATAGCGGGGATACAGCAAGGATAAGCGGGATATAACAGATGACTCTAAAATGGCATATAAAACTCGTACTTAGTGTTTTTACAAATATATAAATGGTAATTAAATGAAAAATTAACATTCAGTTGAATTATAATTGATACATAAATAATTTTAAGTAAAAACATGTGCTAATATACTGTAAATAAACGTAAAACTGTTATATAACATAATTGAATTAAGTAGAATATTAGAGTTTTTTCATTTCAAAAGGTATATTAAAACCAAATAAATTAATTTCATAAATTTTATAATGTATAAATGTCATTTTTCAATTTGTTTCTTTTAAAGAAGATATAGCGGAAATAGTGGAATATAGCGGGAATAACGGGATATAGGGAAATAGCGGGGCTTAAAGCGGAAAGGTTATATTTGGGGCTATATGGAAAAATCATAGTGGTAGAAATCCGCTATGAGATATAGTAGGGTTATAGCGGGGAATTAACTACACAGCTGACAACTCAAACTCTTAATGGTCACTTCTTATCCCAAGAGTTGCATATCATCCTATCAGATTCACAACCCTTAATGAAGTAACAAGGTATGACTGCTCTGAACTAAGCTTATCTACCAAACAATTAGAGATAAAAAATATGGTGCACCAGTATCAAACAATACACTAATAGGTATGCCATGAATGAAAATCGTAACTCTCATCACAGACTTTCCTTTTTCCTCCATTGTTGGTCTCAAGGCAGATGGTTCCATAGCAAAAACTTTTCCTTTCTCAAACTTAGTTGGTTCTTTGCACTGATTCTTGTATTGTGCAATCTGGTCACAGTTGAAATACATGATGTTCTTCCTTCCAATGGCCTTCTTTCCATCCCCAGAAGACACTTATCGGAAAATTCCCTTTGCTGTCACACTGTAACAAACAACATTAGCTTTTCCATTCTTGGCAGCTTTACCCTTCCGAGTTTCCTTTTTCTGAAAGAACTATCTTTTCCGACTTTGACCACCTTGGGCCTCTACTGGCTTGTTATTACTAAACAGTGTAAGCATCTCTTTGTTCATCAATGCCATCTCCACTACTACATCACAAGGGTCTTTAAGATGCAGCAACATTTCTTTGGCAAGTTCCAGTTTCAATCTTCTGATGAACTTCTCATTCCTCTTAATCATATTATCCACAGTTGCATATCAATATCTGGACAACTCCTCAAATCTAGTCACATACTCAAGCACTATCATATCTCCTTGCTCCAACTTAGCAAAATTTCTAAGCAGAGTTGAACTGGCTATTTTAAACATGAATCTCTCTTTAAACCTTCTCATGAAATCAGGTTAAGTCAAGTTCTCTTTCGGTACACCCACAGTTACATTGTTCCACCAATACAACGCAACTCCTTAAAATTTCCTGGATGCCAATCTCCTTTTCTGCTCGTCATTCATACCTAAATCAGTAAAAACCCCTTCACAATGAAGCAACCAATTCTCTACTTTGATAGCATCCTCAGTTCCAATGAATGGCTTTCCTCCGAGTCTTACATAATCTCTACTCAAAACAACATAATTGTTAACAACTAAAACTTCAGTTGACAAAGAATTGATACATGGCTCACATATCTACTGGTAGTGTTCGAGCTCCCATATTAGCGGCTATTTGTCGACCCTGATTCCTTCTAGTATTAGGCCTGACATTTTCATTGGTTGTGGTGCTTCCTCCATCGAGATTCAGTCTTCCGTTTGCTGCCTCCATATCTTACTTTCCCTAAATCTAAATTCGAACCTTAGTAAGACATGGAAGAAAAGTCTAAGAGAGATGGGAAGAATAACAATACAGTATATACTTATATATAGAAAATACAAGGACATTACTATAGCGTTATCGTATACCCCTCATTTTCTGATTCACGTGGATTACGTCTTTAAAACTCTTTTAAGTTTAAAATTATTTTATTTTTACATAATTTTTCTCTAATACCAAGTTGTAACATCCCTCGTTTTGAGACTTGAAAATAAGTGCTAATGATGCTGCAGTCATCAATAGTATTATTCTTCGGTGACAAAATGAGATCAGTTAATAGTATCATTAACATCAAAGCAAAGGAATATGAATATTTTTCAAAACACAGAATTTATTAATTAATTTCATATTCATTACATATCCCAAACATTGCCTAGGTTCAGATAAAATATTAAAAATACTCAAAGAGCGACATATAAAGATGCCCTCTTGGTTGATCAGAGTTTACCTTTAGGCAGATACCGTTTCTACCATTACATACATACAGACAAAAGTCATAACAACATAGCGAATAAATAAATATATAGACTCCTGCATAGCTAGCTCTGCCTCCTGCATGTCTCCGGAAACTTTATTCATCAAACCTAAAAACCTGGAAACCTTACTCTCAAACTACTCAAATAAGTACTCGAGAGTTAAAGGGGGGAAATAATCTTTGGATCATACAAAAACTCCAGTATGAATAATAATATGTCATATCGGTTAACAGGTATCTAGTGAGAGCACACCGCTGAACTGAATGGGTTTTCCCTTCATTTGGATCCTCTAAAAGTATGTCTTTTATAAACCAAGCACCTTCAACCACAATGGTTAAACTAGACAATATAAGCAACTATATGCATGCATGCAACCTGGGTAATCATGACCAATCTATCTAAATAAATGGACTATCTGTCCCACCATCATTGTTTTCTAAACGTAACCACAAGCCTACGTGGCTAAATCGGGCCAACCAGATATACCAAAATTCTCCAATTTATAGTTAAAAGGGAACTGGAGGGTCCGTCCGAAACTTACTATTCCTAGGGTCACTCTGATCCTAATGGTTTGGCAGGCCAACCAATAACCTATCTCAACTTTGTGTTTTCCTTTCTGTGCATAAACCTACTTTTACTCTTACCCTTGACGAAGCCATACGCAATGTAATTGTGGACCAATAACAGTTAACGGCTAACATCTGAAGTATAGGGCGCGACCCTACAACAGTCCTATCTGGTTTTCTAATCTTTGAGAAATTCATCCTATCACAATTTATCTAAAGGTAATAAAAATTAATCTTTCTAGTAAAATCCTGAGCTAAATACCCTTTTTGTTTCCTTGAAAACATAAATATTTATAATTGATTTCACCCTTGAAATCATACTTTAAAACAAGGAAACTATAACCTTTACCTTATCCAAAATATTATGCCAAGATATATATGCTTTATAAAATAACATTGATGAATTTCAAAATCATTTAGAGGTTGTCATACCTCAAAACCTTAGGCAACGAAGCCATATACGATAAAAAAAATTATATTGATAAAGTGCGGCATTAATATTGCCTATGTGGTTTGTTGCACCCTTCTATATCATGTTCAAGTTAAAGCATCCGATTTGATAAAACATAAGGCCATAAGGCAAAAAAACATTTATGTCGCATAGCGTAAATATGGAGGTTTCCGATTATAAGCGGTGTAAATATTGGTCTGCATAGTATAAAGCTTTAAGACATAGAAATAAGGGAATGTCGAAATTAAGGTTAGGCGGCATCATTGCCGTATAAAATAAGTGTCAAAAATAACCTATAGCGGCATCATGGCCAAAACACGACGACATAAGAAGCTAGCAGCATCAGTGCTTGTTTATAATCAATGTCGAAATTCATACTTGCGGCATCAATGCCACAACATAGCTTATGTTAAAAATATACTTATAGCGGCATTGCTGCCTTATGGAGCTGCTATCAGTATAGAAAATATTACATCATGAATGTCGCTATAAAACTTACGGCATTATCAATGTCGTTATAAAACATGTGTTATAAAACAAGCAGCATAAAACATACGCGGCATCATTAGTGTCGTAGACATCAATGTCGTCATTTGATATATTATGCCCCAACCTTAGTGGAATCATTGCATACCAACAAGGTTGATGTCATATGTTTCCCTACCGGTTAGTGACGGCGTGCGCCATAGATGGACTATGAAATTGATTAATAGCGCATTGCGATATCGTAATTAACTTTTTTTTAAAAGCAATCTTTTTTCACTCTAATTCTTTGTCAAATTCTTATTGGATAATAACTTTCTTTACCAAATCCTTTTTAGAAAACTACTATAGATCAAATTTCTCATTCCCAAAATAATTTGCAAACCATTCAATTTTTATTAATATTTTAATATAATTATTAAACTTTTCTTGCCTAATAAATTCATAAAAATTCGTAAACACTTGAGAAAAATCCCCAAAAACCACAATAAACCAGTTCTATTATATTCTTCAACATACAAAAATTTTAGAACCAAAAACATCATTTAATTATTTTTAATAACTAAAACCCGAAATAAACTATTTTCTTCACTTAAGAAATTCATAAAATATCCATACTTGATTGAAAAATTATGAAATTAAAACCCATTTCTAAAATAATGTTTCTAATATCATATCAAAATTTCAAGTCAAATATATGTCATAAACTAGGTTTTCGCTCTTAAAACTTATTAAATAATTTCAGAATAAATCCAATAATTCATCATTCAAGCATATAATCAATAATCATTCAAAACTTGGCATAAAACAATCTTAAGATTTGGGTTTAATCATAAAAACAAAATTGAATAAAAAAACTTGAGATGAGTTATCATTATTCACCTTGATTTGATAATGATTTAGAGATTTGAGTTGATTAGGTTCCTTCGTTGCTTTTTCCTTAGGTTTCTTTACCTTTCTTCCCTTATTTCTCCTAGCAATAGCCAACCTCTTATCTATTCTTGTTTGTATGAATGATATCGATGGAGGAAATGATAATGGAAGGGTGTATGTTAAGGAAATATAGCCTTTTCATATTTTTCCCTTCTCATAAATCCTCCTTCTTATTAATGTTCTAATCAATCTTATTAGTTCATTAATAAAGGTCAACCCATATTATAATTATTAAATCTCAATCTCCTTATCCTCTTATATTTTTATTTAATTTATCTAATTAAATGTCCTAACTAACGTTAATCAAAATTAGGGGTGTCACACTAAGGCAGAAGAGAATTGGTATAGATAAAGAAGGATCTAGGTCCTAATTTGTCTCTAAACTCTCCTCTACATAAACATCTCTGCCCATACTTGTTATGGGACTTTTAAAGCCTCCAAACCCTCTAATTTCTGGCTAAACCCTACCTCCTCCATTAGTTCAAGTTCAAATCAAATCAAGTTATATTCGATAGCTGGTGGTCATCGATTCAGAGGCTGGCATTTTTTAAATTGGAAATGAGTTCGAGAAGCAGATCTCGTCATTTCGTGGTGTACTTAACGGCACTGGATACGATATATTCAAAACATATTTATGAATATTAATATATATATATATATAATGTTTATATCATATATTATACTATTAGTTAAGTGATGAATCCAATATATAAATATATTATCACAATTTGACTGGTATGTATACATATTATATTTAAAAATCATTTGTCATGTATACAACCTATATGCAGCGTGGTTCACAATTAAAAACTTTTTTATTTTTAAATAATTTATATACAATATTTGAATATATGTATTTAGTTTATAGTTAGAATTCTACATTATACTTTATAAAAAATTTGGTTATATAATCTTTATATAAAATTTAATAGTTATAATTTTTCGATAATTTTTTTATATTTATATATTATTATTAAATAATATTTAAATTAATTAATCATGTAAATTATATATATATATATATTAAAAATTATGTTTTATATTTTATAAAATTAGATTAACACATAACAAACTCTCAGTAGAAAATAAAAAACATTTGTTTATAATTTAAATATTTAAATATAAGCCGAGAATTAGAAAATAGATTTTAAAATAGTTTTAAATTATAAAATTATATAATAAATATTCAAAATACAAAATTATCATTTAGAATTTTATTGGAAATTTAAATTTCAAAATAAATATCGAAAATATCTTTTTATTAATATTTTAAAATGTCTGTACGGATATATTCAATAAAATATATTCTAAAACTTTAAAAAAAAATTTAAGCCCTGCGCATGATACCAAGTAAGTACATAATTATTATCAACATATTTTTTGTATTTTATAAATATTAATCTATATTTATTATTGTATTATACATACATATGTACGTACTTACATACATACATATACATACATACAAATATACATACATACATATTAGAATTTAATATAAACATATATAAATGTTTTATAAAAAATTATATTTATAGATATATTATTTTCGTCTTTGTAAATTTTTTTTGATTTAATATAATTTATAAATGATTTAAATATATTCATATAGTTATAAATATCTACAATGTTAATATTTCATGCTTAAATAAATATATTAAAAATTATTTAAATAAAAAAATGGTTTGTATATATGTATATATGTATTTTTAACATTTCATACATACATACATGCATGCATGCATATATTTAAGTACATAACATACATTTGGACAATATATTTGTATATTGGATGAGCTAACGTGCTCGTTGCAATGTAAATCCCTACATCTATGTACATACATGTTTTACCTTGCATGGATTGATATGTTACACATGCACACACATACATATATATATATATGTGTGTGTGTGTGTGTGTATGATATACACATATAGGTAATATAACATTAAATTAAATAATATAAAATCATTAATAAATTTAAATAAAATAAAGATTTAATTTAAAAGAAATTTAGAAATGTTCTAAACAAATTAGACTTCATAAGCTTGATAAAGATCCAAAATGATAAAACAATTTAAAATTCACTCATTATTTCCGCTACAGGCTGGCCCAGTTCCAACAGCAAATCCATTTACGAAGGATCTAACTTGATCAGTTCTCATCAAACTGATCGAAGGGATAAGATTGAGATTGTATATTTGGCCTCAATTTAAGTGGGAGATTGATAGAGTTAGAGGTATACCCTAAGGGCAATTATGTAATTCTTACATATATCTAACTCAATAATCAATCTTTTTCGAAATAAAATAAGTTTTCTTTCTATTATACACTTGATCTATCATGTTATATATTAATTAATTTTATTAAAGTATATTCAATAGAAAATCCATAAATGGTATGTTCTTGTGATAGTGGTTACAATATGTTGTAACCATGAGTGATTTATCACAATAAAGTAAATATATCGTTTTAAATATTCACAGTCAAGATGTATCAAAACTGGATATTGATGCATCCGTTGGGATTAGAGTACATAACACTCTCTAAATGTTAGACGGTGTATTACTCATTGTTGTTGGAGGCACCATGATGTTTGGTACCGATAGTTATTGGATAATTATGCAATGACTTTTTCGATAGATTTCTATTGGTTAATTTAACTAAGGTCAAATATAAAATATCAATGTTGCAAAATCTCACAATTCTCTTAACCTTAGAATACTGTTGATTTCAATATGGAACCTCAGCTTTTATTATGGTTAAACTGTGGCATGGCGTGCATCGAACAACTATAGTTGGTTGAGTGGAAGCATTGGAAGTGAAACACTATGCAAGAGATGACTCATCTCCTCAGTTATACGAGGTTAGTATAACGGTCAACTAAAGTTAACTCAAAGTCAAAGTCTTTAGTCGGAGTAGTTCGATTATTAATAATTGTTATTATTGAAGCAAGGAATTTGTGTTTGGACTAGAGAGAATGTGGATGATATTGGAATTTTGACCATTACCAAATTTCGTAAGTCCAAAGTAATATAGTTTTGATGAAGAGACTTGGTGTAAATAATTGTCACTACTGGGTAACGCCTAACTAAGTAAAATTGGATTTTACCAAAATCAAGTAAGCGATAAATTTGGCATTAATGTCATACCACCTGCAAAGTGACGTATGAATGTTAATATTCAAATTGTTCGATATTAATCGCTGACCAAATTTACATCCAAGAGTCATATAACCGAAACATTGAGTACTCCTTTTTACCACTTAATTTAATTCATTTGTAATTGTTATAAACTAATTAAGTTAATTAATATTTATGAAATGTTAATTACAAAATTTGGTATGTGATGAACAATGTTAGACAATGCATTTATACTAGTTATAAATATATTAATTGATATACAATGTCGGTATGCATTTAAATTTAGATTTAAATGCAATGGACATTGTTCGAGCTGGAATTGGTTTTGAGTTCCATACGGGGCATGAAAATTTTGACCAACATAGGTTGGACAGGTTAGCCAAATGTTGGCAAAAGAAAGAGGCTTTTGAATGGTTTAAAAGAGTGGAATTAGTTAGAGAAGGATAAAGATAAGATCCACTTTCTCTCCATTTGACTTCCTATTTATATGTCACTCTATACACCATTCTGTTGATACTTTTTCTCTCTTCTCCCTCTATAAATTTTGACAAGCAACCCCATCTAAACCCAAAAGAAATCCAAGCTCAAATCACATTAGAATTCTTTGATTCGATCGTCATGGTAAAGCAGTTTGGGAACCAACAACTCTAGAACTTGGAATTTGATTCAAGGAGCCATTTCATCATTGCAAAGTGAGATCTCTTGGCTTTGGTGAAAGGTATTCAACATGTTTACTAATTAATTTAATATTATTATCTATTATTGTAATATATTATAGGTTATTAGATTATATTACGAATTTAGTGTATCGGTGATCTATCACATATTGGATGATTGAATATATTGGTGCATCTATATTTATGTTAATTTTAAAAAATTGTATACATACTAGTATGAAACTCATGGTTTTAAATAAAAAAAATTAATTAATTAATATTATACATATGATTTTATTAATTAATATTATATCTTAAAGATAAAAATCATATAATAAACGTTATAAAATTGTAAAATTTTATTTTTGTAAATATTAATCAACAGCAACGAATGTTCATTTTTAATATTTTTTTATATTCAATTAATGGTATAACTATTTATTTAAGTAAAAATTGATTATGTATATACAAATATATATATATATACAAATATATATATATACACAAATATATATATATATACACACAAATATATATATATATGTATATATGTATATAATAGTTCGAAATTAAGTATAAAATTTACATAAAAATAATATATAATATTCAGATCTCAAAACTGATATTTTATAATTTTAATTAATTTAATTAAATCGGTTTAAAATTATTTTATAATTGTTTAATTAAAAATCATTTTAAAATTCAAAATTTTCTTTTAACCTTTTGTTATGAGCATAAGTCAGATATCGTTAATATATATATATATATATATGTGCGTGTGTGCGCATATGTGTATGTATATTATAATTAAATATAAAAAAAATTTGAATTTGTGTACAACTTTGTAGCAACTATTTGAATAAAAAGTTTTAAAATTGTTTTATATTAATTAATAAATCACTTGTTATTTAATATAAACAAACAATTGTTTAAATATGTTTTAAAATATTATATGTAAATTATTATAATTATTATTTCTATATATTCGTGCATATATATGATTGTATTTTACATAAATATAATTTTACATAAATATATATATAATATTCGATGCACATATATGTACATTCATTTAGACAACACATAGAATACTAAAAGAGCTAACTTGTCTGTTGTAGTGTAAATCCCAACACCTATACATGTGCATGTCAAATCATATACACTTTATTTTGTTGCACGTACATGTACACACATATGTATATAAGATACACATGTTCATATATAATATAAAATAATATAAAGCAAAACTTTGTTAATAAAATCAAATGAAATAATGATTTTATTTAAAAGAAATTTAGAAATGTTCTAAATGAATTAAACTTCATAAGCCCAATAAAGATCCAAAACGGTAAAAAAATGTAAATTAATACATTTCTTCCACTGTAGGATGGCCTAGTTCCAATACATATTTCTTTTGTAGTGCATCCTATATCTCCTTCACTAATTTGTCTAAGTTGTAATAGTCATACAGGTTGTCGCTCAATCCATTGAGAACATAGTTTTTATAGAGGTAGTCATGGTTGTTCCAATCCTATGATACTTTTTCCTGATCGTCCATTGGTTGTTCGGATAGAGCCGGTTTTTCAGTTGTCAGAACATATGTCACCTTTTTGACCATCAGATAAAACTGTCTTTTGCATCCATCTTATAAAATGAAGTCCATCAAATCTAATGGTTTGTTTGCATCATAGCTAGCAGAGTCGTCAGACATCGAAGACATGATTCAGAAATTCCTTAAAATCTTTGTTGCTGTATCATCGAACTAAATCTGCACGGCTAAATCGTGTATTTTGTTGTTTTATTTAAGACATTTCTCTGCAATATCAAAATTGTGTAAGTCATTCTGAATGCAGCGTCGCCTCTAGGATAAAACACCTTAGTCTGTTTATATCGGCAGTCTTTTGCACCAAAACCATCAACTCACTAGCACCTCAGTTTTTATTTTATGATACTGCCCGAAAAGAAAATTTTAATTTCAGAGGAATAAGAAAGGCATTTGAGAAAAATTGTATATAGTGCCTATCTTAATCTGTTTGTTTTTAAAAGAAAAAACAAACATGATATTTCCTAATGGAAATGTAGAATAACACAACATGTTATTGACTAGTGGGAGGATGCAAAATCGAGACTGATCTAATCTTACCAAGTCAAAATAAAAGTGACGTATAAAAATGTTACTGTTTGGAAATATCAAAAAGTTTCCTACCAAAAATAAAGAACGATACACCACATTTTCCTAGCCTTTTTTCTGGGTCGAGTTGATTGGCGTGCGAGTGTGGTGTTCGTGCATGATTTCCTTCCTCAATATAAGAGAAAACATTGGGTGCCCAAAGTGCCTAGTATTCCACTTGAGAATCCTATATTTAAATATGATTCTTCTATAGCTCCCTATAATATGAGATTATTCACAAATAAGACTCACTATCCACTCTTCTCATATTTTTAATAATTCATTTCCTTTTTATTGCTCTTTCAGACAAGAATTCCAATAATCCCCCACCTGAATTTTCAAGAATATTTTTCTCGAGCAATTTTCAAATTTATAAGATTGTGCATAAACAGAGGTATCTTTCGATTTGAAATTTTGTTGTAACGACTCGGAATTTTCGAACCCGAAAATTCGAGATAGTTAGGAGAAAAAGAAAAGAGATAGAAGGAAGAAACAGAACAAGACACAGATTCTCACATTCGCAGCGGATCAAAATACAATATCAAATAATAATATTAGTTATACAAAGAAAACAGTATTTGTTAATTTACATCAATACATCAGAGTTACAATATTTATACAAACACTGGACAGTTAAAATCAACATGTCCTAGGTAATCACTCTAGTACACAGCGGAATATACTCCATACGTTCATGCCATCCAGCTCGCCTCCTGAGCTCCAGAACGTCCTTACCTGGAAATCTTTAATACTCGGTCTGACCCGAGCATTACATCAAAGTAACACCCGGGTCAGGCTGGAAACCAGCGTGAGTAAACCCATATAATTTGAAAATACTAAGTTCAAATCATAAAACAAAAAAAAACCGGGGTAACTCGTACTTCACTACGAGTTCATTACTTGTTATGCTCAACATTTATTTCACAAATCAATCCCTAAGTACCGTTACTTAGTTTAAATAGTCATGTTACTTAATTTATTCCATTCCAGCCTATTTGATTCCATAATCAAATCTACAAAGAATTATAGCAGATCACTAATCGAAGTGGTTTCAGATATTACTGATATCCGACCCCGGCCTCTTCGAATTCAAATGTCATCCTTTTTAAGCTAAGATGTTTAAGTTAAACACATTAATTTAAATTTAGGATATCATATTCACATAACAATTCTATCATAGATAGATAACTTACATTATCATAGTTCATCCAAAGCATCTCACATCATAGAGCATCACAATCACATATCAGATATATCAAATAATCCAAAGCATTCAATATTATTCAATCATCCATAAGCAAGATTAATTAGATGTACAATTCCTAATTAATTTAACTTAATCTCCAAATAAATTAAATTAATTACTTTAATTACTTTTAAATCCTGCTTACTTAACATTAATTTATTAAAAACCAATTAATTAATCATCCTTAATTATCCGTCTTAATTCATCATCCTTGATTAATTATTCTTTAATTACATTAAGTAATTAACCTTTAATTAATTACATAAATTAATTAATTTTTTAACCATTCACATTAATTAACCTTTAATTATTCTCTTAATTAATTATACTATAATTAATTACATTAATTAATTATTCTTAATTAATTACATTAATTAATCAATTATTGATCACTTACCTTTAATTAATTAAACCTAAATTAATTAATTAATTACACTAAGTAATTACTCCTTAATTACTTCCATTAATTAGTCTCAAATCATTTCCATTAAGTAATTACCCTCAAATTACTTTCATTAATTAATCACTAATTACTTCCACTTAAGTAATTACCCTCAAATTACTTAACCTTTAATTTATTGTTTAAGTGATTAATCCTTAATTACCTTTCATTAATTAATTCTTCTTTAATTAATTACATTAAGTAATTATTCTTTAATCATAAATTATCCCTTAATTACTTAAAACCATTATTAATTTAAGATAATCCATTTATCTTAAATAACTTCTTAATCACCATTAAGATTTATTAAATTAAAGCTTGAAATTAATTTACACACAAATCTGTTGAGATCTTTTTAATACACATCATTTTATTTCAAAAACACTCATTTAATTAATTAACTAATGTATAATTTTCAATACCAAAACAATTTATCTTTAAAAACATTTAATCTTTAAAAATCTAATATTTGAAACTCATTTGAAATCTTGTTTACTAACTTAAAAACTTGATCATACTTTAATTTAAAACCAGGTTATTTGAACACAGGCTAAACCCGAGCCTATACTCACAAAAATTCGAGTCAAACCCGAGACACTTTCGAAACTATACTCCCTTCAAGACAAACACAAGAAAACTTCGATCCAGACCCGGGCATCCTCCTTCTTCCCCAAACTCGAAACACACAACCATAACAAAACGTGCACACGTGCACGTGCACGTCTGACCTGATCAACTCCGACCATCGCCATGACCATCCTCAAGTCGCCTACGATCCCCCAAACCAAACGACCACCCAGAACCCACGATATCGCCTAGAAATGAAATCGACCAAACGAAACCCACAGGAAAGAAACAGAACACCCAAAAATCACCTCGTTTCGCCATCTCCGGTCATCAGAAATTCTCGCCACCATGACCATAGCTGCACCACTGTCTCAGGCTCCTTTTCCCCCTGGTGCGATCACTTCCAGTGCACCCTCGACGTCGCCAAGCCTTCGAGAACAACGACGACCCAAAACTACTCAAAAACCCTAAATCGCCGTCGCGCCACCTCCACGGCGTACTAAAAATTCGGCGAGTATTTTTCCGATGATCGCCTAACCTCCAGCTACCTCCCACTCCAGGCCTGACGAACAATTCGTCGTCGATTGATGGAAATTGACGAAAATGTGCTTTCCGTTCATCTCGAGATATCTCACCATTTACTTACTTAAAAATCATAACATTATCTTTAAAAATCACCTTTTACTAATACGATTCTATTAAGATAATCAAAGTATGTAATTAAAATGATTGATTTCTGACCTCAATTTATTTTTCACTGTAATTTCCTATTTTTGAACTAATTACTAAATTTAAATACTTGAAACTATTTTTAAAATTGATATTATCTTGTTATAATTATTTTTCATTTACAAATCATAGCCTAAAATCGATTGTATGAGGAGATATTAAATTTACTTGAGTGGGTTGAGCCTGTGATACAACAGAGCATACATATGTACATATTACAGACACACATAAATTATAGTGCAGTTCATACTATATTCCAGATAGTAACATCCATGCAAACAATTTTCACAATATCATTTCAAATATCTATCACATGCAAACCAAGATTTAACAGTTTAAGCCTTAATAAAAGTAGTTTACTCACCTTTAAAATGTTGAACAGAGAATGGTTTGAAAAATCTGGAAATTTGATTTAAACTTTGAAAATCTGGAACTTGATTCTTGAATTTGATCAGATCTTCTTTAAGTTGAGTTGAATCTTGAATCTTATGTTTTGCTTCAGTTTTGAAAGTTTGAAAGAGTTGTTTAGTTTTGATTTTATTCTCTGGTTTTGTTTTCAGGTTTGGTTTTGAATATATGAAAGAAAAGAAATGAGAAGAGAAGCCTGGTTATTTTCTCTTATACATTTTTATACGATTTTCAAATTAAAAGAATTTTGTGAGATGCCACTTGTTATCATAAGTTTACAAGTGTTTATTTCTCATATTCATAGTTTTCCAAATGTCATTTGTTATTTAAATTGTGTTTAAGTCCTTGTTTAAATTAATTTTATAACTTGTTTTAAACCCTTACTTAAATTTATTAATTTTTTATACTTAACCCCTTTCATTTAATTAATTTATGAATCATGTTTGCTTAAATAGCTTTTGAAAATCATCATGTTGAACTCAAAACAATAGCTTCCTAATCTTAATATATATATATATACACAACACATTATTATTATTGGTTTGAAATTAACAATTTTGTCAAATTTTAAATAATTTATACTGGAGATTATCACATCTAAATTTGTTCAATTTATAAATCAGTATTTTTTTAAAAAGTTAAATCAGATAACTATCCAATTATCTGATGCTCGAAAATCCGGGATATCACATTCCTCCCCCCTTTAAATCTTTTCGTCCTCGAAAAGGAACGAATCCAAATTTATTATTTACTTATTATCAGATAAATTTCTTGTTGAACATTTTAAACTATAAACTCCTTTTATATTAAATTTTTAAAATATTTTAAAATCTATATAATATTACAAAAATAGTTTTTTTTTATAAAAATACTTTTATAACTCAATGTCTCAACAAGTCCATCCTTGTTCTCACAAAAATTCGGTCATACGTTGATCAGGCGTAGGACTGAAAATCTATAAGTACTTGGTAAACCCGTTTTTAACACCCAGTGAAAATACTTGGAAAATAATTTATGAAAATATAGAAAAAAGTTTTGAAAATAGAGGAAATATCTTTGGTGAGAATGCTCTGGAAATTATCACCCCCATCCATGGTTGCAGTTAACCCGATGGTTACGTTGCCGTCCCGGCAAAATCCATAGATAACTGTAGGTCTCTGCACCACTCGATTACACCATGGAACCCGCTACAGATCGCAGTTACATCCTGGGTTACGTTGCCATCACAGCAAAAGTCCATGTAACTGTAGGCATCAGCGCCCTCGAATTTCGCTGCCAAATAATGAAACTTCTCCACTCCCACATAAGTCGCAGTCTACCGATGTAAAATCAAACGCAGACTGTTGGCTCTCAGCGGCACACACGACTTTCGCTATGTTACCATAGTGTCGCAGTCTACCGATATAAAATCAAACGTAGACTGTTGGCTCTCAACGGCACACACGACTTTCGCTATGGTCTGCAGTAGATCGCAGTGACATCGAGTTACACTGTCGTCACAGCATAACCCAAATGCCTCTATGGGCACCAGCCCCTCAACTTTCGCTACACAAATAATCCTTAGGAACTAGTTTTTTCCGGACTCCTCACAGGATCAACTTTAGAAACCCCCCTTAGGGTTCAAGGCAGTACCACCCTGTGGTACTCTTGAGAAGTTCATTTCAAGGGAGCGCCTTTTTCCCCAAAGCCATTCTCAAAACACTTTATACTATATACTTATAGTATCTTTAAATCATACCCTTTATGATTTATATCAAAATCTCCTTTACAAAATCGATATCCAAAATCGATAGTTCCAAACTTGGCTTTCCAAAATCCAAAATTGATTTTCCCAAAAATCAAAAGCCTTTTCAAAATCCATAGGTTCCAAAACCTTTTCCAAAATCATTCTCATAAGATCCTTTATATATATATATATATAGATATATATAACTTTGAAAATCTTTGGATCATTTCAAACTTGTATAAAACCTCTTTTATACTTCAAATATTTTCAAAACCCTTTTCTTCTAGCAATAGATTCAACAAGGGAAGATTTATCTTATATAACAAGGATATATAACTTTATTTTATTCCAAATCAAATATTCAAATTTAATTTCTCTTTTATAAAGTTATTTACCATATTACTTACCTCTATAAAGTAAATTTCAACCAAAGAAATATCCAATTCCATTATATTTCACAAAATATACCTTTCATTTCAAAAACCATTTCAAATTTCTTATCCACAAATTTTCAATGCCAATTTCATTCAAACCCGTACGATGTCCACATATCATCCGTATGCAATATCAATCTGATCGCTCACTCGATCACACAACACTACTACAAAAACTGCATATTGCTTCGCCCTATTTGCATCAGTTGAAGTAAAAACTGATGCAAATAGAACTATTTGCATCAGTTCTATCTTAATAACCGATGCAACTGGTACGTGAAAAGCAATAGGTAATAAAAAAATTAAATTTGCATCAGTTGTCACCAACAACCGATGCAATTAGTACGTGCAAATAGTTTTACTCACATCGGTTTTAAATTCATCCGATGCAACTACGTTAAATTTTGTTTCCCGCTACGTTACCTTTTGTTTGCCGCTAAAATTTTAGTTCTCAGATTTTCATTTCTCCATCAAATTTTCATTTCATTTGCCAAATAATTTTACAGTCCCCCTAAAACAAACCAGATCTTTTCATCTCCACCTTCAGTATTAATTCCAATCACGAAACTGAGATACATCTCTCTGTCTTTCTCCTCCAATTTCTCATATACAATTCGCAGCAATCCCTTAAATTTTAAAAGAGGCATGGCTTCTCAATTTCTTCTTCCTTGCATGCTTTTGTTCATCATCGCTCTTTCATCTTCAGCCTCGGCTCTATCTACAGTCATCACACATCTCCCTGGCTATGGCGGTCCTCTTCGATTTCATCTTAAAACCGGGTACATTAATTTTACTTTCTTTCTTTTAATTTTATGTATGAAATATGTTTCAGTTTTCAACATATACTTCTTTTGGACTATCATAAGTTACTACCATATCTTTTAAAACAAGTTTGCTTTTACTTCATTTTTATTTAATTTCATATGATTCAGTATTCAGTAACAATATAAACTTCATATTCTTTTGGGTTATCAGTAAGTTGATACAAAATTAAAATACGATATTCCTCTATCAAAAGTGGAGTTTCACTCTTAAAAAAGAAAGCATTCAATTCATGGAGGCTATGTCTGATTTCTGCAATGCTTATGGATATTTACAATGCTTTGGCTTGAGATTGTGGATGCCCACTTGATGCTTGGTGAAATGCACAGTCGAATTTCTAGTCTTTTCCTGTTTATTATTCAATCATTAATTGTGGCTATATTATTAAATATGGATTATATTATACAACCAATCCAATTATGGTGTATAGGCCTCACCAGCTCGCTTACAACAGTGAGAGTGATATTTCTTCTTTGTATTTATACTAGTACTACTCATCTATATAGCCTCTTAGAGCATCTCTAGCAGAAGGCCGATCTTGAGCAGGAGGAAGAAGAGCACCGTTTAAGCACTACGTGGTTTTCATAATATTGTTTAACTAGTTTTACATTAAAAAAACATGTACGCCTAAACGGTATTCAGATTGCTGCAAGTGCAGCTAAATTTTGCATCTTTGATCGTTTCGTTGCCGCCTTTGAACTCTGAAATCAGCAAACAACAAACAATAAGTTGTGAAGCAGTGGGGTAGATGCGAGTTCATGGGGTTCGAGGAAGAGGATGTTAGCAGTAGTGAGCGAAGTGTTTGATGGGTGATTTTCTCTAGCGATTAAGGGAGAAATGAATGTGCGGTTGAAGTTGCTACGGATGTTTGCTGAGGTGGTTTTGAGTTGAGGTAGGGAAATGTTTGTGAGTGAATTGGTTGGAGGATGTCAGGCAATGGCAGTGGCACCGTAATGAAGTGGTATAGGTTAGTATGGCAGTGGGAAGATGTGATGACTTATGGTATGCTCTGATGGATGTGATGCAAGGTGGGTTGAAAGCAAGTTGGTGTGATACGAAATGATGCTGCCAGGTTTGAAATTTAGGCAGAGGTTGGAAGTTGCTTTTGACTTGAGGCAGGCTGAGTTATTGTATGATGTATGGAAGAGGTTAGGTCAGTGAATGTAGGTTGAAGTAGTGATTGATTAGCAGGTCATAATGTTTGAGGTGTGAAGTTCTGGGGAGTTATGACTACAATGGCTATTGGTTGATCAGTGTGATGATAGGGGACAACAGCTGTTTGTATGCAGCTAATGATGACAGCAGTGATATGGAGGATGGACAGAGCTGTGTCAGTGGGTGATTTTCTGAATTTGTGAAGATGTTGGTGAGTTGCAGTTTACTGGTGGAAGAAGGTAATATATTGAATCTCAGAGAACATTGGATACATTTTGTAAATATTAATTCAGATTTCTTGGAGTGGTATACAAATGACACTGATAATTTGCATTTGTAAAGAAAACCATATATTGAATCAGTTATCTTTATTATGCATATTTCTGTTTCTTGTAGCTGTAGTACTAAGATCAAAAAATATATTTTTATAGTCTTATCAATTGAAGTAGATTGATTTCTTAAAAAAAATCTTCTATTTCCTTATCTTATCAATTGAACAGGATAACGTATCTTAATGATTCAATGGGGATATCCGCTTTTATGTTGATATTTGATATTTTATTGCTAATAACTTGGAAAGTAAACGGATTCCCTGTGCCAGTGATATTAGTATCAAATATTGTAGCCAAAGGAGCAGTTATTTTTGTTTTGCTATGGAGACTGATTCATACTTATTTATGTGATATATTCCTTAACATACAACTTGATTTTTCACAGTTTGTTTAGATGGAAGTGTGCCGACTCACAGCTAGGAAAGCAACAGTCATAATCATGGTGAGCATTGCTGGTGGAGTGCTGCTATTAGCCTGTGCAGTTTGTTTTTTATGGAAAATGAAGAAAAGAATTAGAAGAATAAAAATAAAAAGTATGTACATCCTTGTGATATTTTCATGATTGAAAACAATGTAATATGAATAGACTCGTACATAATATATAATGTAACTATTAGATTGTCAATGCAGTTAATTCTGGGTCCAATGAACATTCAACTAATGGACAAAGGGAAGACAACATCGAACTTGCTTTGTTTGAAGTCAGCACCATTGTTACCGCTACTAATTACTTCTCTGCAGCTAACAAGCTTGGAGTAGGTGGATTTGGACCAGTGTACAAGGTAAATAATATAGTTTTGATATACTTGTAAATATTGCTAAAATGTGAAATCTTCTTTTTTTTAGGGAATTCTTGGACCCGATCAAGAGATAGCTGTGAAAAGACTCTCCAAGACGTCAATGCAAGGAGTGGAAGAGTTCAAAAATGAGGTTACGCTTATCGCTAAACTTCAGCATAGAAATCTTGTTCGGCTTCTTGGTTGCTGCATTCATAGGGAAGAGAGGATGTTAATATATGAGTACATGTCAAACAAAAGTTTAGATGCCTTTCTTTTTGGTACGTTCAGGGATCAATCTAGTACACATTTCTTTAGCACGGTACTAATGTTCATTTTACACTATTTTGACTCAAACCGGACTTAGCTGTATAGTTTTATAAATATCTTTTATTCGCAATGAACTAATTTACACTGACAATATTTACGTCTGCAAATATGTTATCTAACGCAAGCATATTTCAAAAAAAAATGCATGAGTATAAATTCAATTCATCTGTTTAGACAATGGCTGTCACTTCAAAACTGGTTAAGCGGTTATGTGTAATAACAACTTGTAACTTACTGTTTTTTCTTTCGACATATGAACTTGCTTTACAGCCAACGTAGTTTCCCTTTTTAATACTCTATTGACAGAGACACTGTACAGCACCAAGCGGTTGCTAATTATAATTCTTATTTATATCATGATTTCATGAGATTGACTTCACTTTTGTTCACTCAATGTATTATTGGAGTGTTCCATGGCTTACACATCGATGTTGTATTGTTGTTGCTGTCAGGTGGAAGAATGCAGCAGGCACTGAAGGTGACAGTGTAGAAGAGGAGCAGGCAGTGGTTGTTTGGATGGAACAGCTCAACTTCAGGTAGCTCAAGTATAGGATAAAGGTTTGTGCATTTGAAGACCATCTTCTGCTTAATTTATCCACAGTCAATGATACATTCTCTTCTATGTATATATGTATTTTTGTGTGTCTACATATAACACGCTGCATTTATTTTTTACTACCGACTGTCTGATTATGTACTGTGGAATTTATTTATATTTTTCATTCTTTTGTAGAATTATTAAATTTGATTATGTATTTGCCATCAAATTTAATTTCGAATGATTGTAATATTGCATGCAATAATTGTTTGTTATAATCAATAATATATATATATAGTCTATTTGAGTACTGTAATAATGGTTTTTGAGAATGGTTTTTTTTGCATCAAGTATAAATAGTTGATGCAATAGAGGAATTAATTTGCATCGGTTGTTATAAAAAACCGATGCAACATGGGGCTGTATCCAAGCAACCAACCATGATATTTTGCATCAGTTGTTAGTAACAACCGATGCAAAAAGACCTTTTTGCATTGGTTTCAGAACTGATGCAAAAGTGTTAAGCCTGTTGCATCGGTTGCATATGCATCGGTTGTTGAACTGATGCAAAAGGGGGGTAAACAACCGATGCAAATGGCATGTTTTGTAGTAGTGCAATTTCTCTTCCGAACTAGTATCGTCCACCCGACTTCCTAGTGCGGACTCAGATTTGGTTTCTTGATCAGAAACCATCATTCTCCTTGCATAGTCACAACTATGATAGAGAATATAAAGAACCAATCAAAAATCCATATCCAGGTTTGCCGTCAAAAATTGAGCGAAAAATCCCAACTCGGATCGATAATACTATCTCGAAATTCTGTGCTCGAATCTGGATCAAATCATTATGCGAATAGAATAATATACATATATCCTACGTATTTATCTTTATTGGTTATTAGCCAAATCAATTATCTTTTCTATTCACATTTCCTTTAATTCTATTCTCTTATTCTCAATTGCTTCCATTTGCAATTGAGTTATTACTTCAATTACAAACAGTTTGAACTCTGACCAATTTAAATCATAAAACAAACAAAAAACCCGGGGTAACTCGTACTTCACTACGAGTTCATTACTTGTTATGCTCAACACTTATTTCACAAATCAATCCCTAAGTACCGTTACTTAGTTTAAATAGTCATGTTACTTAATTTATTCCATTCCAGCCTATTTGATTCCATAATCAAATCTACAAAGAATTATAGCAGATCACTAATCGAAGTGGTTTCGGATATTACTGATATCCGACCCCGGCCTCTTCGAATTCAAATGTCATCCTTTTTAAGCTACGATGTTTAAGTTAAACACTTTAATTTAAATTCAGGATATCATATTCACATAACAATTCTATCATAGATAGATAACTTACATTATCACAGTTCATCCAAAGCATCTCACATCATAGAGCATCACAATCACATATCAGATATATCAAATAATCCAAAGCATTCAATATTATTCAATCATCCATAAGCAAGATTAATTAGATGTACAATTCCTAATTAATTTAACTTAATCTCCAAATAAATTAAATTAATTACTTTTAAATCCTGCTTACTTAACATTAATTTATTACAAACCAATTAATTAATCATCCTTAATTATCCGTCTTAATTCATCATCCTTGATTAATTATTCTTTAATTACATTAAGTAATTAACCTTTAATTAATTACATAAATTAATTAATTTTTTAACCATTCACATTAATTAACCTTTAATTATTCTCTTAATTAATTATACTATAATTAATTACATTAATTAATTATTCTTAATTAATTACATTAATTAATCAATTATTGATCACTTACCTTTAATTAATTAAACCTAAATTAATTAATTAATTACACTAAGTAATTACTCCTTAATTACTTCCATTAATTAGTCTCAAATCATTTCCATTAAGTAATTACCCTCAAATTACTTTCATTAATTAATCACTAATTACTTCCACTTAAGTAATTACCCTCAAATTACTTAACCTTTAATTTATTATTTAAGTGATTAATCCTTAATTACCTTTCATTAATTAATTCTTCTTTAATTAATTACATTAAGTAATTATTCTTTAATCATAAATTATCCCTTAATTACTTAAAACCATTATTAATTTAAGATAATCCATTTATCTTAATTAACTTCTTAATCACCATTAAGATTTATTAAATTAAAGCTTGAAATTAATTTATACACAAATATGTTGAGATCTTTTTAATACACATCATTTTATTTCAAAAACACTCATTTAATTAATTAACTAATGTATAATTTTCAATACCAAAACAATTTATCTTTAAAAACATTTAATCTTTAAAAATCTAATATTTGAAACTCATTTGAAATCTTGTTTACTAACTTAAAAACTTGATCATACTTTAATTTAAAACCAGGTTATTTGAACACAGGCTAAACCCGAGCCTATACTCACAAAAATTCGAGTCAAACCCGAGACACTCTCGAAACTATACTCCCTTCGAGACAAACACAAGAAAACTTCGATCCAGACCCGGGCATCCTCCTTCTTCCCCAAACTCGAAACACACAACCATAACAAAACGTACACACGTGCGCGTGCACCTCTAACCTGATCAACTCCGACCATCGCCGTGACTATCCTCAAGTCGCCTACGATCTCCCAAACCAATCGACCACCCAGAACCCACGATATCGCCTAGAAACGAAATCGACCAAACGAAACCCACAGGAAAGAAACAAAACACCCAAAAATCACCTCGTTTCGCCATCTCCGTTATCACTAATTCTCGCCACCATGACCATAGCTGCGCTACTGTCTCAAGCTCCTTTTCCCCCTGGTGCGATCACTTCCAGTGCACCTTCGACGTCGCCAAGCCTTCGAGAACGACGACGACCCAAAACTACTCAAAAACCCTAAATCGCCGTCGCGCCACCTCCACGGCGTACTAAAAATTCGGTGAGTATTTTTCCGATGATCGCCTAACCTCCAGCTACCTCCCACTCCAGGCCTGACGAACAATTCGTCGTCGATTGACGGCAATTGACGAAAATGTGCTTTCCGTTCATCTCGAGATATCTCACCATTTACTTACTTAAAAATCATAACATTATCTTTAAAAATCACCTTTTACTAATACGATTCTATTAAGATAATCGAAGTATGTAATTAAAATGATTGATTTCTGACCTCAATTTATTTTTCACTGTAATTTCCTATTTTTGAACTAATTACTAAATTTAAATACTTGAAACTATAAATTAATTAGGAATTGTACATCTAATTAATCTTGCTTATGGATGATTGAATAATATTGAATGCTTTGGATTATTTGATATATCTGATATGTGATTGTGATGCTCTATGATGTGAGATGCTTTGGATGAACTGTGATAATGTAAGTTATCTATCTATGATAGAATTGTTATGTGAATATGATATCCTGAATTTAAATTAAAGTGTTTAACTTAAACATCTTAGCTTAAAAAGGATGATATTTGAATTCGAAGAGGCCAGGGTCGGATATCAGTAATATCCGAAACCACCTCGATTAGTGATCTGCTATAATTCTTTGTAGATTTGATTATGGAATCAAATAGGCTGGAATGGAATAAATTAAGTAACATGACTATTTAAACTAAGTAACGGTACTTAGGTATTGATTTGTGAAATAAGTGTTGAGCATAACAAGTAATGAACTCGTAGTGAAGTACGAGTTACCTCGGGTTTTTTTTTTGTTTTATGATTTGAACTTAGTATTTTCAAATTATATGGGTTTACTCACGCTGGTTTCCAGCCTGACCCGGGTGTTACTTTGATGTAATGCTCGGGTCAGACCGAGTATTACAGATTTCTAGGTAAGGACGTTCTGGAGCTCAGGAGGCGAGCTGGATGGCAGGAATGTATGGTGTATATTCCGCTGTGTACTAGAGTGATTATCTGGGACATGTTGATTTTAACTGTCCAGTGTTTGTATAAATATTGTAACTCTGATGTATTGATGTAAATTAACAAATACAGTTTTCTTTGTATAACTAATATTATTATTTGATATTGTATTTTGATCCGCTGTGAATGTGAGAATCTGTGTCTTGTTCTGTTTCTTCCTTCTATCTCTTTTCTTTTTCTCCTAACTATCTGGAATTTTCGGGTTTGAAAATTCCGGGTCGTTACAGTTGGTATCAGAGCGAAGGTTAAGCGAGAACCTTGGCTCTGGTGGGTATACTCATTAAGGATAGGGTCAGTAGTACCCTAGGATTAGTTGAGTGTATTATATATGAGGGCGTACTTGTTATTTTCTTATATAAATATTTTAAAATGGTTTTAAAATTAAATGATTTTTATATAAGTTATCTTTTGATATATATAGAAATAATTTTTCTAATTATTAAATATATTAAATAAATTGGTTGTTGAATCATTGGAATTAAATAAAATAATGAGAATTAAGGGGTAATAGTAATACAACCAAATTGAAATTGAATGAAGATAAGTTTGAAATGAATCCAAACTGAAATTAAAATCTTGAATTCAGAATAAAGATAATAATGAATTGGTTTCCATATATGATAATCTTGGTTATTATCATAAATGATTGTTGTGTTTAATAATGAAATGTTGTTAATGATTAAGTAAAATGAAATGTTTTAGGAAAGTGAAACATTTAGGCAAGTATGACTTATAAATTGGAACTGAAGATGATATAAATTGTGAAGTTTTAAATCCGAGCCCAGAATTTGAAAATTGTTTCAAAGTGATAAAGAAATAATAAATAATATTATTTGAATGAAAGAGCTTGATTCAAACAGGAGTTGTTTGAAAATTTAAAGGAAATAAATATGTATAAATGAGGATATACATAATATCAAAGATGATTTGAAATAAACTCCAAGTGTTGAGTTTTAAATTTTTTCTTGGAATGTGATATGAAAACCAAAGTGATAAGTTTTTGAACTTATAAGTGGGAAGATTATTAATATAAAGTTTAAAATTGAAATGGGAATTCAAATTGGGTCAAGTTGACTGGATTAAATTGAATTTAACTTAAGGAAAGTTAAATGAGTTTAGAATGAACAACTTGAATTAGAAATTTCAAGATGAAATTAAAATTTAACTTGGGAAGTTAAATGGTTGATTTTAAATGGGAGTTATGAGTGATCTCAAAATGGGTTTGAGATCTGGAAATTGAAAATGGATAATAAATTAGAGTTTGAAGATTAAATTGTTTTTGAATTCTTATTTGAACTTTGTAATAAGTTAAGTAAAGATAATTTTAAAATGGAATTTTGGAATTTGGATTCAGAATTAAGGTTTAAAGATTTAAGTTGTTAAATTAAAAATAAAGGTTGATTGATTTAAAAGTAAGGGTTAATTTGACTTAAGGGATTAAATCAACATTTAAAAAAAATTAATTCGAATTTATATAATTCGAGATGGTTTTAAGTTGAGATTTGAATAAAATTTGTTCAAATTGGATTTGATTTGAATTAATTTGGAATTGTGATTAAAGTTGAATAAGTTTAAAAATAAAATGGAATTTGATTTGAATTTGGAAAGGAATTAAGGTTAATTCAACTTGAATTGGGATTAAATCAATTTCAATGGAAATTGAAGTATTGAGTCAATTTAAATGGAAGTGGAAATTTAAATTGAATTGATGGGAAATTAATTGGAAATGGAGATTGGGAAATTAAACAGTTTGGCTCTGGATTATTTTCAAAATAAATTGTTTAATACAAATATATTTTTCCAAACTATTTACTATACAACTTTTCATTTTAAACCTAAAACTATCTTATACTTGTTTTACAATTATTTTTGGAACTATTTAACAATTTTTCAACTGTTTTATAAACTAATTACTGTTTTTAACTACTTTATAACTATTTACTATTTTACAACTATTTTGCAATTATTTAAGATTTCTATAACTATTTAACTATTTTCCAACTATTTTACAATCACTTAACTATTTTACAGCTATTTTACAAACTAATAACTATTTTTCAACTACTTATCTATTTTAAACTTTTTCAAGCTATTTTTAAAATTGATATTATCTTGTTATAATTATTTTTCATTTACAAATCATAGCCTAAAATCGATTGTATGAGGAGATATTAAATTTACTTGAGTGGGTTGAGCCTGTGATACAACAGAGCATACATATATACATATTACAGACACACATAAATTATAGAGCAGTTCATACTATATTCCAGATAGTAACATCCATGCAAACAATTTTCACAATATCATTTCAAATATCTATCACATGCAAACCAAGATTTAACAGTTTAAGCCTTAATAAAAGTAGTTTACTCACCTTTAAAATGTTGAACAGAGAATGGTTTGAAAAATCTGGAAATTTGATTTAAACTTTGAAAATCTGGAACTTGATTCTTGAATTTGATCAGATCTTCTTTAAGTTGAGTTGAATCTTGAATCTTATGTTTTGCTTCAGTTTTGAAAGTTTGAAAGAGTTGTTTAGTTTTGATTTTATTCTCTGGTTTTGTTTTCAGGTTTGGTTTTGAATATATGAAAGAAAAGGAATGAGAAGAGAAGCCTGGTTATTTTCTCTTATACATTTTTATACGATTTTCAAATTAAAAGAATTTTGTGAGATGCCACTTGTTATCATAAGTTTACAAGTGTTTATTTCTCATATTCATAGTTTTCCAAATGTCATTTGTTATTTAAATTGTGTTTAAGTCCTTGTTTAAATTAATTTTATAACTTGTTTTAAACCCTTACTTAAATTTATTAATTTTTTATACTTAACCCCTTTCATTTAATTAATTTATGAATCATGTTTGCTTAAATAGCTTTTGAAAATCATCATGTTGAACTCAAAATAATAGCTTCCTAATCTTAATATATATATATATACACACACACACAACACATTATTATTATTGGTTTGAAATTAACAATTTTGTCAAATTTTAAATAATTTATACTGGAGATTATCACATCTAAATTTGTTCAATTTATAAATCAGTATTTTTTTTAAAAGTTAAATCAGATAACTATCCAATTATCTGATGCCCAAAAATCCGGGATATCACATTTGTATAGTGAGTAAGATTCCGATTATACTTGTAACAAGTCATAAAATTTAATGACTTAATATTTCGTCGGTTAATTGAACACCCATTATACTTGATTTTTAGAGAAAGATGAATTGAGACTCGAGACACCAGCCATTGAGACTGTGATTTTGTCATGAGAAAAATGATTATATGCCAACTTCGTTTGTTGAAAAGTTTTTGGAGTGAATAGTGATTTCTATGAAGGAATGAAAACTGAATTTTGGGCTAAACCCATTGGTTTGCCTATAAGTGATTAGCCTCTTCATATTGTTATTTCACATTTCCTTTCTTCACTTTCCCTAATTATTTTTTTAATCTTTTTATACTTACCTATTAATCTCCAAGCCCTAAATCCACCCAAGTAAATTCCTAAATTCAATATAAAATTACCATAATTCCTCTCTACTCATTCCTCACTTAACCTATCAAGAAATTAGCATGAAGTGGAGCTTGGAGTTAGATCTAAAATTTCAAGAGAAGCATGAAATGAGTTTTTTGTGTTTTGGAGCTATGTTTGGAGAAGAAGAAGGTGGGTAGGATGATTCTTTACTACATTTACTTATTGAACTTCATATATTTGGTTATTAATGATTATGGATGTAATAGCCCTGCATTCTACACCGTATAAATAAATAAATTTAAGTAAAATAAAAGTTTTTGAATTTGATTTACGATAATTAATAATTTGAAATTAATTTTTCAGTTAATTCTATTTAATAAATATTTTATGGTAATAAATTGAATTAAATTACTAAATTCTTTTTGAATAATTTATTGAATTGAATAAAATGTTTTAATCAATATGAAATACCTTGAAGTGTAAATAATTTTAGATATGTTTGGAATAGTTAAAAAATAAATTTATTATGTAATACAACAATGAATGATTAAATAATAATAAACAAGTATTGAAATGAATAAAATTAGGCAATTAATGGAATATAATTTGTAAAGTGAAGTGTAATTAAATTAAATTAGATTGGAAATTGAACACAATTTAAATGAAGAGAGGATTAAAATAAAGGGTACTTTTGGCACAGGTCCTTATTAAGTTTCAAAATTCACGAAAAGTCCTTCACTAAATTTCAGTGTAAATTAGGTCCCTGTTTTTTATTCACGATTATTGCAGAGCATGATGCAACATTTCATAAAAGTTGCTGACATTTCCGCAACATTTCTGTACACTGTGAACATAGTGTATGAAAGTTGCTGAAATATCAACACTTATTTATAAAAGTTGCTGATATTTCAGCAACATTTCTGTACACTATGAACACAGTTTATTAAAGTTGCTGAAATATCAGCACTTATTTATAAAAGTTGCTGACATTTCAGCAATAATTTTTCTTTGTTTTTACAATAAAACTTTGACACAAATAGTTGCTGAAATATCAGCACTTATTTATAAAAGTTGCTGACATTTCAGCAATAATTTTTCTTTGTTTTTACAATAAAACTTTGACACAAATAGTTGCTGAAATATCAGCACTTATTTATAAAAGTTGCTGACATTTCAGCAATAATTTTTCTTCGTTTCTAGAAAACATGGACCCGCTTTACAAAGAAACTTTGACAGGGACCCGCTTTACAATATGAAAGTATGATAGGGATGTCTCCCTAATTTCCACTAAAATAAATGGGCAAAATGTGAATTAGTAGACTGGCCCAAAGAAAACTAGGCCAAACCTTCACCCTCTTTCCTATTCTAAACCTCTCCTTTACTTTCCCAAATCTTCCAGCCATTATCCGCAAAATCAAAAACCAAACCCCTTTAATCAATTTGAGCCCTAGCTTCTAAGAATCGACATAGAGATAAAAAAAGGATACACGATTGTGCTCGATAACAGGCGGCGCCGCAAGGGCGGGGAGGCGATCGATGGCGGCTGGCGATGGGAATATAGGTTTATGTGTGATGGCAAGAGCAAGACATTGCAATCTGGGCAGTGCGATGTGTGGCAGGCGAATGTGACTTGAATGCTTGTGAAGATAAGTCGGCGCATGCAACTTGAAGAAGGTGTTACAATGTGAGGTCGGCGATGATCGTGAGACGCATGCGGTGGTGGCTGAGATGAGTAGAGGTGGTGGAGTTGTCTTGTGTTGACAACCTGGACGTGTCCACATGCATTGTAGGGGCATGTGACGTGCTATTGGTGGCAACAAAGACAAAGGACAGTAGTATAATTTTTCATTTGGTGAACGAGCATCGATTTGGTGAGTTTTAAACTCGTAACTATGCTTTTATCATATTATTTGGTTCATATTTATCCTATATATTATTTGATTTGTTTGGTTGGATGGATTGTTGGTATATTAGTTGAAATTGATTGTTAGATGCTAATTGATGATTGATATGATTTGAATTGATTGGAATTGTGCTGCAAACTATGAATTACATGTTATTGCATTGATTATTATTAGATTGTTGATTTGCAGTGTTTGAGTAGTAATTAGATGTTTGCAAATAATCAAATGACATTTGAAATTGTTTGGAAAAAATGTAAACGAATTAGAAAATGTAAATTTGAAATAAATAAATTATTTTGGAAATAAATAGTGAATTATAGACTGTTGTTCTTATTTAATATTGAGATTATTTATGATTAAAGAGGAATGATTCTAGAAAATTACATACAAGTGGAATAATTTTAAATATTTTTTGAATAATAATAATATGATAAATGATGAGTTCTAGAATTTTATTACATAAGTGGATTTCAAAGATTTATATTTTTATTTATCGATGATTATAAAAATATTTAAAGGATATTTATGAAATGATATTTGAAGTTTATATTTTAAAGTGATGGGTTAATTTTATTTGGATTTGATAGATTGATAGTTTATAAAATAATATGTTGATATAATTGAAAATTGAAGGAAATTTATTTGTTAGATGGGAGTTATTCATTATGGAATTTGTTATATTTTGTTAAATTAATTTTTGGAAGTAATATATATTTGTGTCTGATTATTGAAGTATTTTGAAAATATATATATGAGGTAGAATTTAAGTTTGACGAATTATTTCTCGATAATAATGGTTTTAAAGAGGTCTGTAAAATAAATGAGGATTCAAAATAATTATTTTGAAATATATGCTTGAGTTTGAAAATGTTAATGATTGAGAATATTCTTCTGATATGATGTTTAAAGGTATTTGAAAATATAAACTTCTTCATAGTATTTCCATAATATATTTTTAAAGTAGAAATTCGAAATGGGAAGATTTTAGAGGTTTTAAATATGTTGATAGGTTCAAATTAAAATTTCTTTGAAACCAAATAAGTGATTTAAATATGGGTTTTGGAATTAAATATGAGATTAATAATTACTATTTTAAAAGGGAAGGAAATAAATAAAAAAGGTGTTTTGTTAAATTAAATTGAAATATTTTTATAAGAAGAGGAGAAAAATTAGAGTGCAATGTATTTAAATAAAACCCTTCATCTCGTTAATTAATAATTAAATAATATTTTGATTTGTGTATGGATGGTTATTGATATGTTTGCTACAAACAAGGTGAAATTAAATTACTCGTTGTGCTGAATTATGAAGTAATGAAATGAAGAATAATGAAGTATACTAAAAAATAAGTGTAGAATGAATTAATAAGCGAAGAGGAAAATTATTTAATATTCATTAATTAAAGGGAATTATATATATAATTATATTTTATTAGACGGTATGGGACGCTTATGTGGGGTACATTTTTCTACTCAACACATGTCAAGTAATTCATTAGAGACCTGGTGAATTATTTTATATTATACTCATATATTAATCGATATTATTTGGATTTCTGACTTGACATGTGAGATGTATTATATTATTTCTTTATTTTGTTTTAAAAGTGGGAATATGATTTATCTCAGCTTTTGAGTAGATCGAGCCTTGCGATGTGAAATTCCTTATATAGATGTGATGGCCAAAAATTTTGCAAGCCCCATCCTAGCTTGACCGGCCGTGGGATTGCTCCCCGATGGTTGTGACTATTTGGCTGCATAGTCACATGATCACATTCTACTGCGCGAGCCAACGAGACAATATCAAACGAATCAAGGTGGTTAATGATGGGAAGAGAGGAGTGAGGAAGAAAGAAAGCGAGCGTTTATTGTGTAACTAAAGACCGATGAGGACGCTTACAACAATTTACGAGTAGGGTCTCCCTTTGCATCTGAGAAGAAGCGAGGCTCAGATGTAGACTCGGCTTTTGGCATTTGCATTAATAGTAGCAATATCAGTAATGAAATTGAAATTAAAGAATAAAATGAATAAATCTAATACTACTAAATAAATATGAATGGAATGATGTGCGATGTGTGAGGTGTACAGAGTGTGATGTGTGTGAGTTGTGCGATGTGTGAGGTGTGTTATGTGTGGTCAGAGGGAAGTATGCCGTGTGCGATGTCTGTGATGGGTGTGATGGATGCTTGATATGTGTGATGGTGTTCTTTGTCTTATTATTGTTTTGATGTGTGATATGTGTGACTAGGTTCAATATATCATGGATGCTTTATAATTCCGTTGGTTGAATCTTCTTTTGACGTTGTGTATACATATTATCCCCTTGACAGATCATCTATGTACTCATCATTGACTCTAGACATAGTCTGACGTATTTATTATTTATATAATACTCGGGTCAGTTCGAGACATTTCAGGTTTAGGGGCGAAGAGGCCAGTTTGTGATTGTTGGGCTTAGTTAGAGGTTAGATTATTAGCAGTATTGGGTATTGTCATATAGACTCATGTATGTATAAGCTATTGGATTATATGTATTGGATCTATCTGTATATACATTTGAAAGTTAATGGGAATTTGACTTATTTTTGTATCCCATTTAGACCTATGTGATGTATTATATTTGTATCACTGCGTTAATGACTCCGTGTTCTCCATTCTTTTATATTGTGTATTATTCTATCCTCGAAAACCACACATGTTTATTACTTTGTACCTAAACTATTTACATTGAGGTGGGTGATTTTTTATCATTAGACATATTCAGCTTTGGTCTAAGGTAATATTCACGTGTGTATCACCCACATTGCCTCATTCTCTGTGTTACTCGACAACACTACTTATTAATACTCTTGGTTAATATGGATATAAGGTGTTATAATAGAGTTATATGAAATGATTTAGGGAATGTTTAGGTTGATTTTGGCTTATGTTCAAGTTGTGAGTATGACTATAATAACTCATTATTTGTTCAAGGTCTTAATTACTACTTTTGAAAAAAAAGTTAGCAAGCTTAGAAATGGATTATGGATTAAGTAATTGATTTTGTATGATATTCTAAAGTGATATGATTATGTGCATATCAATAATTAGTATTAATTAAACTATTTGAATTGATTTAAGAAAAGTTAGTAAGCTAATTAAGTATGTTTTGAGCTCTACACTTATTATTAAAGTGATTGGAGGTTTAATGAAGCTTAATAAATATTTATAAATATTATTTAAGAGAATGAATGATTTTATAAGTAGATGAAATATTTTATAGAATGAAGTTAATGAGCTAATTAAGTGAGTTATGAGCTCTACACTATTATTAAAGCGATAGAGGCTTAAGAAAGCTTAATTCGTACTTATAAATTTATTTAAGTAAAGAAATAATTTTATAAGTAAATAATATATTTTATTAAATAGTATGAGATATTTTATAAATAGTATAAAAGAAATATTTAAAAAAATAGTAAATGCAATATTTTATAAAACAATAAATGGGATATTTTATAAAATGGTATGAGATATTTTTATAAAATAGTATATAATATATTTTATAAAACAGTAAATGAGATATTTTATGAAATAGTATGAGATATTTTATAAAATAGTATATAATATATTTTATAAAATAGAATGAGATTTTATAAAGTAGTAAATGACACATTTTATAAAATAGTATGAAATTTTATACGGTATTATAAAGCAACATAAAGAGATATTTTATACAAGTATGAGATTTTATAAAATAGTATAAAGGAGTTATTTTATAAAATAGTTAGTATTTTTTAAAATAATTATAAGATTAATACTTAATTTTAAATGTAGAAATTAAGTTATTATAAAGGCTTAAAACAATTAATAAGCTAATATTGTATTTTGTTAAAATAATGGAATGATTTTGTAAAATAGTAGGGAAAGAGGTTGAACTTTTATTGAAAAAATTTGGTAAATAAAAGTATGATTTGATAAAGTAGTACTTGAAATACTTATTTAGATATACTGTACATATATGTAAATGGTAAATATACATATACGTGTATTTAAAGATAAATAACAATTAAAAGATTTATGCATTGTAATTAGAATTAATGTGTATGTTTGTATGCATATATGCATGTGAATATATAAATATATTTGTGTGAATGAATATATGGATGAGTTTGTGAATATCTATATTTATGTAAACTTATTTGCAAGCACCTCATGTAGCCATAGCGACTATTGAATGTGCTAAGTTGCATGAGAGAATATTGGATCGAGTAATCACTCGGGTTGAACCCGAAACATGATTTTTGTAGTATAACCATGTTTGTGTATACATATGTGCATATGCATGCACAAGAAGATGCATCAACACACGTATAAGCATCATGAGGAGCTAGAAGGTCGGTTATGTTCATTTTGGCATGTTAAAGGGAACCAGATCAAAAGAATTATCCTATAGAACTCTATGCATAAAAGAGTGGTTTACATATCGAAATCTATTTTTAAATACATAAGAGACCACTCTGAAAATATCATTCATTGAACTTTGAAAGAGGTCCGATGTGGTGAAGGCAAGCTAGAGGAACTAGGTGACTTATCGGCCGAAGCTACGGAGGAAATGGGGCGCGAAAGATGGACGGTGGAGCTTGAATGCTCGTTGCCCAGGCTTATTGCCTAGAGCAGTTCACTAACAGTCCGATGGTCCTTGTAGGACCGGTGCATCGATGAGGGTGCAAGCCTGGGCAATAAGACTACGTAGAGAGTAAGAAGGCAGGATTATTTTTCGGTTTCGAATTCGATTTGACGTGAGGCTTTAGCATGACTTCAGGAAGCCGATGTGCTACTAGGGAAAGTGGAATGCAAGGCAAAGCATAGGATTTGGATGCGAAAATAAACTAATGTATATGTGATTAGTAACGATAAATAAGGCATTCGAGCATGCGGTTGAGGAATTGATCAAGGCAAATCGAGATAGCGATCGAGGAACAATGGAACATGAGATAGGTATGTTGATCAGTTATACGGTCACGTGCGATGAGCTTGCACGATTGGAAGGAGCACGTGATGAAAGGGAATTGGTACCAAATTTAGGAAGATATGTGAACATGTGATGACAGTGATCGATACGAGATCGGGTAGACATGTAGATAGACGATTGGTATAGATTCCAAGGTTCGAAGTGTTGTTGCACTTGAGAGATCCATTGGGGTCGAACTAAGTAAATGGCGAGAGAGTCATGGACTATGCGACTAGATTCGGATCGTAGCACGGTTCTAGTGCTATGTATTCACTTAAACATTCATTTTATGGTTTAGGGCCAAGCTTTCGGGAGGGTCCGGAGCATCGCTTAAGGGGTACTTGTGCCCAGTAGCTGTAGCATAGATATAGACGCGAAGGATCATTGCAGTGGTATGGATTTTCATTATTTCCAATAGAGCAGTCTAGGTCTATACGGGGGCACATGTATAGAAAAGAGATCATATGAGGATACTCGGTTCCATTTTTGGACTATCAAATGCTAAGAATGTATATAAATCCAAAGATCACTTAAGGTGTAATTTCTCCATTGATATTTCGTTCAGTATGGGAAGACGGCAGATATTCTCCATTTGATGTTTATCGTTATGTTTGTGCACGTGTTATTTTAGATGGTTGATATTATTTTGTGTGTTCTAGGGTAGATTTATATTGTTATATTTATATCACTATGATTTGTATATTGGGTTACATTTATCATGGTATACCGTTACATATCAGTCATACTATATTAGTTGTACTGACTCGTTGATTTCAGAAGAAGATCAGGTTATGATATGTTTCCCTACATTTGAGATGGGTTTACTTTACTTGTTTATGGGCTATCTAGATTACCCCTAAGCCACGTTTGTGGAGAGGACCAATGTTCCTCGGTTGTTTCCTATTTTGTATATGTATGTAGTTTTGATATACAATATTTTAAGATAGTTTCTCTCACATGTGGCTTTATATCTAACCTAGGGGTGAGCAATATTCGGTTAGAACCGAATTAACCGACCAAACTGGTTCATTTCGGTCGGTTTTGTTCGGTTTTGAAATTATATCGGTTTGAATTCGGTTTGTAAAATAATTTTATTTTGGTTATCGGTTTAACCGAATTAACTGAACTTTTATTCTGTTATCCAAATTCATGGCATTGTAATACTCATAACAATTGGTTTAGTAATAAAAAACAAATCTTATCTATTAAAAATAGGTTAATTTTTCTTATAAACTTAAAATAAACACTCAAAATAGTTTATATAAACATGAATATATGTTTTCCATTGACTAAATAAATCGTTTGAATAATAACATATAATAAATTCTCTTATTTGCTTTCTTAGTTCGGTTAAATCGGTTACCGACCGAATTAACTGAAATTAATTCGGTTCATTTTGGTTTGGTTTGATTTTTTTCGATTTCAATTCGGTTTGACATTTTTTAGCTCAAAACCGACCGAACCGACCGAACTCTCACCCCTAATCTAACCCATGTTTTTTCTTTGTCAATTTATGTCATGACAACTCTTGGGTACTCGATTAAGTAGTTGGAGATTCAGGTACTTCTAGGAATATGCTGTCAGAGTGGTGCAGCTTGAGCTTATTAGAGGAGTGATGTCGATACTGTCAATATATACTTGATATTGTAGTAGTACATAGCAAATATGATAATTATATATGAGACTTGTTGTATCAGATATTATATTCTGACTTTCTGTATTAATATTTATTTATAAGTTACTTTAGTCAATGTAGTCTCTTATATATTGTTCATCTAGTTTTTCTCATGTATATTCAGTATATTATATGTTATCATTCCGCTATGAGATTCTAATAATATGCCTTGGTATAGTGTTTTTTTAATTTTTACTATGACAAACTATCCTTTGCGATATCCGAAAGTCAAACGTTGTCATTTGACATTGGATTTAGGGTATTACGAAAGATGGGTGTTACAATAATAGAGTGACACGTAGTCATGAACTTATCTCTAACATTAAACCACACATAACTTTTTAAGGTGTATTTAATAGCCCGTGTGTTAAAGGCTTTGCATCTATCCCAATTTAGTGAACGTGCTAGGAATTTTCTCAAAATTCCATAGGAAACGACCATATTTTGACATTTACATAGGCAACTCTATCAAGAGTACTCCTGTAGCTAGGTACTCCACTCCACACAGAGTATACGTTTCATTAAGTGTTACTATCAACTCATCCTGTAACGACCCACATTTCTAAAGGTTTAAATCGATAATAATCCACACATGTTCGACTTAAACAATCCGGAACATAGATAATCAACGGAGTTAATTAAGAAAAATAAGAAAAGAAGAAAACAAACACAGGATCTTGCAGCGGAACGATAAAATATAATAATCAAATAAATAGTTCATGAAGCTGTTTATACTATACATTTGATTATAACCTATACAACAGTTTTCAGAGTTATATGTACATCAAGGATAAATTAATAATGCAGCAGACAACATGATGCAGGAATACTAATAGTAATAATATACCTAATCTTCGTCTTCGTCCTCTAGAATAAATCTTCAATAAGCTGAAAACTCAAGGCTGGCCCGAGCGTAATGAAAAGAAAAAACATTCGAGTCAGGACTAAAATATTCTTATGTAAGTCAAATCGATAACATAAAACATGAGTGCCGTGGTGTCAGAGATGTTTAGGGGTTTTCACATCTCCTATCCAGTGTATAACGTGCATGCAATAACTCAAGAGATGTTATAGGATTTTCCATCTCTTAAGGATCCATCAAAATATTTATATGTAGTAGAATACGCTATATATATAATGTCTAATCAATAAAATAGATATCAATAGCGTTAAGGCTTTACATTGATCCCTCTTAACGCATTTTTAAGCATTGTCGTACAGTTTGCTTATAAAACACCAGTAAACCGTCGGTGGATAGGGATGCGCCGTGATACAACAACACTAAACCAAAATCGTAGTGGTCTCGTATAGAGATAAAAGTATGACAAGGCACATGAGGTAATGACCAAGGTAGGATACTACCAGTTTGAGTCGCATGGCTGGTGGTAACGCATCATAGCCATGACCGCTCATCGCGTCCATCCATCCCATATCTAGTCAAAGGAAGGTCATCTCAAAATCAAGGTGCACCAATCGAAACCAACAACAAGAGTAATAATATGGACCGAGTCCAAGAAAATGAAAGAACGGATGACCGCTCGGGGTAATTAGCCCACTTGGCCCTATCAAGCCGTCCTGTTTTAGTCATTTCAGTTTGGCATAAGTGCCGGGGTCTATCCGTCATCGTTCTCTTTCTTCAAATCCAGCAAACGACGCTAAATCCAACCACTTTATTATGGAGTCTCCTCCGCGTACACAGTTGTTAAAGTGGTTCCAATATTTACAGAGAGTATGCCAATAAGAGGCCCCGGTCTTTTTAACAACCAAACGTCATTTTACACACCGGTTGGTTCTTTTATATTTCAAAAACAGTTCATACTTGATATCAAAATATCATATTCGCGAAATCCACTTCAAAATCATCATATTTACCCAAAATATACTATTTCAATTCAAAATCATGTTCGCCTTAATATCTCGATTTCGATTCCAAAATTGTTTCGAATTTCAATTTGGGTTATAACTTCATTTAACCCAATTCGTATTTAAATCCATGATTTAAAAATAAACATTCCACCCTTGACATGTTTGAATTTTTTGAAAATAGTTTGAATAGTTTTAAAATAGTTTAAATAGTTAAAATAGCTAAAAATAGTTTAAATGGTTAAAATAGTTAAGAATATTTTAAATGGTTAAAATAGTTTAATATAAAATAGTTTAAGTATTAAAATGGTATATATAGTAAAATAATTTGGAAAACCAAAATAATTTGTATATTTAAGAAGATAGATTCTAAACAGTTTATATTAAAATAATTTTATTGAAAATAGCTTCAAAGTCAAATCGATTCAATTCCAACTTCCCAATTCGAATCAATTCCAATTTCCATTCGATTGATTCAATTTCGATTTCAATTCAAATCAATTTCAATTTCAATTTCGATTTCAAATTAATTCAATTCCACTTTCAAATCCAATTATTTCAATCTCAATTCCAATTTATATCGATTTCGAGCTCGATTTTCAAACTATCGATTCAAAACACTTAAATCAAATTAACCTTCAATATTCAGTTTAAAATCCAATCTTCAAAAATAATTCGATTCTGAGCTCAATTTCGAAATATCGTTTTTATATCACTTTTACTTAGCAATACTCAAAGTTCGAACAAAAGTCCAATCCTTTAAACAAATCAATTTCTGAAATTCAAATCATATTCCAATTATACTTCAAAATCTCAACTTCGATTATTTAAACAATTTTGATTACCAAATTAAAATTTTAACATTTCGAGCTCAAGTTCGAAAATAATTCGATTTCCATAAATTCGATTTTTACTCCTTTGAATCAAACCATTTAAATAAATTCAAATCAAAACATTTAAAATCATTTAATTTAACCAATCCGGTGTCCGTATATAATTTTCTATCATGTGGCCAAGTGATCAGTTATTTCAATTTAATTTCAGGGATGGATATATATCATTTCAATCCAAAATAAATGTCATAGGTATATATATCATTCAAACCTATTTCTTGATTTATTCGAAATAATTCAATTTACAGTTTTATATAATGTAAATAATTTACCAGGTAATAACAAGATATATATAAAATAAATACACACCCAATCATCCAAATATCAATCAATTGGCATCCATCACAATCAATCATACAAACTGACAATATAATTCACAACAATTTCATAGTTATTAATATCGGGTATCTTACTGGCAATTCAATTCCAATTTCAAATTTAACTGTCAATTTAAATTTTTAACGGTTAATTCAAATGACAATTAAATTTATCAAATAACGACCAATAAATTATATCACTTCATAATTTCAAATTTAACTACCATAAAGATATTCTAGTACTTGTGAGCGTTTTAAAACACTCACATTGATTTTTAATTTTAAATCAAATCGAACGACGTTCGATTTAACCTAAAATTTTAGTTAGCTCCAAATGTCTCCAAATCAGTTCTAAAATGTAGTGCTCGTTGCCACGATTCCATCGCTGCTTGTTTCGCTTGATTTGGACGTCGTATGCAAGAGTTACGCAGTTTATAAGATTATACGAATTTAAACAATATAATTTTCAGTTTCTTCTTATTATTATTTTTAAATCAACCTCAGATTAATCCAAGCCGTTGCTTTTTGGGAAAAGAGATCTAGGCTGCATGTTCTATTCCTTCTTCACGACCGTGCTCCATTTTTTCCTACGTATATTCGAACCCAATCACGACGCCTTGCATCTCGAAGCCGCTCCAACCTCAACGAACTAGAACTCGATCGGCGACCACCATATGATAGCTCATCCCCTGCTCGACCTACGCCAGCCACGCCGAAGAGCTCAGCCTCCTCCTTGTCTCAAAAATGCATATGAACGCGGAGCCTTCAAACATAAATTGCCGCCAATCCATCGCCCCATTCTCGATCGTAGCCGTTGGATGGAAAGGTCTTGACACACTCTACGACTTTCTAGTTGGAGGTTTTCGACCAAAGTCGATGGATGGAGAGAAAATGAGGGGAAAAGGATGGAAGTTTTTGGCCATTGGAAAAAATATAGCGGCGGCTGGAAGATAAAGTTAGGGTTTACTGTGCAAGCGTATATATATACATGTAAACCTATTATTTTAATATTGTTCTCACTATTCACATATTTTTCCGGTCGAACTCCAAACGAAGCATGCCCCGTGGCGTTTATAATGTTTTACCTCTATTCCGAACGCAATGGAACAAGTTTCGAGGCCTAATTCGATCGTATGGAGAAGATAGCTTTTTGAATCAAATTAAAATATTAAATTTTCGATATTCATTTCAACGCATTTCTATCCTGTACGACCAAACGATAACTCCAAACGCTACGAAATTTCAAATCCGATAATAATACACTATTATGGATCCAATGGAACTAGTTTCGTCGAAATCTGAGACTGTGTCAAAAACGGCTATTTTTACATGTCAATTAAAATATAAAATTTTCAAATTTTAAATTAATCACTTAAATTCAACCTTTAAGTGTTGACAATCTTCATCCATATTTAAATAACATCTAAATCAACTTTTGAAACCATTTCAGTCATATTTAATTTAGGATTTAGTTATTTATATAATTTTCAAGATTAAATTTTAAAACATTTAATTGTCTAATATTCAATAAATTTCAATATTAGCTTTCACATGAATTTTAGTTATCAACCAATTACTTTATTTAAATCTAATGAATTCTACATTTATTATTCAATTAAACTATTGATTGTAAACACATTCAACACATAGCATTTCCTTTCAATATTTGTTATTACTTAAATTTTGGAATTTGTTTATTTTAAAATCTCGTTCAAGTTCATATTCAATAACTATATTAACAAATCATTAAAATATTTATTTTTAACCATTTTTATTCATTATTTACACTAAATTTAATGATTTAAAATAGTTAAAAATACGGGTCGTTACACATCCTCTTATCGCTTTAGGATTACATGCTTCTATCTAATCTAAATTAGCATATTTAAACTCGTATCACTTCATAACTTGTTATTACCCATTAAACATAATTCTTGAGATCTCCATCCATTAGGTTGGGTTACCATTATGAGTGACTCCTTATTCTAAGGGCAATAGTCCTATTCTTTTAGATGTTGTAAGGACTTTCTCTCTTGCCAATCGTTTGTAAAAGAATCTACCAGATTCTCATCAGTGCGTATATGTCCATTCTAACAGATCCTGAAGAGATATACTTTATTGCAGTAATGTGATTACGACGAATTTGCCGCCACTTACCATTATAATAACGGTTCTTAACTTTTGTAATAGCCATGGCGCCATCGCAATGAATCAACACAACTAGTATCTGTTTTTCCCATAAAGGGATCTTAGCTAACAGATTGCTTAAGTAATCTACTTCTTCACTAGCTATAGCTAGCACTATCATCTTATAATCCATAGTGGATTAAGCCAAAATAGTATGTTTCTTAGATTTTCAAGAAATAGTTTTACCTACTGTACTAACAATATATATACTAGTTGCTTTAGAGTTATCTGATAAAGTGTTCTAGTCTACATTGCTATATTCTTAAAGGACAGCTAGAAACTTCTGATAATGTAATCCAAGGTTATAGTTCTTTTAATGAATCTCATGAACATTTCAATAGCATTCTGATGTTCTATACTAAGTCTACTAGTAAACCTGCACAATAATCCCACAACACGGTCTATGTTGGGTCTAGTACAATCACAGAGATACTGAAAGCTGTTAATGATGCTTGCGTAGGCAGACTGTTTTACACCTTCATCGACATTCTTAAATAATTTTACACTAGGATCATACGGTGTATTAGCAGGTTTATAGTCAAAATAATTGTATTTCTTTAACATCTTCTCAATTTAGTGAGAATGGTCTAAAGAAATTCCCATTTTAGACTTAGTAGTCTTAATATCAAGGATTACGCTTACTTTTCCAAGATCTTTCATATCAAAATTAGCATAAAATATGGATTTAACAGAATTCGCAACATGAATATTTGAACCGAATATAAGTAAAGCTTTCACATATAAAGACAGGATAGTGCAAATATAATTCTCAAATTTATAATAAATACATTTGCCACTTTCATTTACTTTAGAACCATTTAAATTAACTAGATCATCAAACTTTTCATGTCATTATTTTGGTTTCTATTTAAGACCATATATAGATTTATCTAATTTGCAAACTTTATGTCTCTGACCAGGAATGGTTGGTCTATGTAAATATTTTCTTTTATTTCACCATTCAAAAAAGTAGGTTTTACATCCATTTAATGAATTAGTAAATCAAAAATTGAAGCAAGATAAATTAACACTCGAATAGATGTTATTCTACTAACATGTGGAAAGGTATCAAGAAAATCAACTCTTTGTCTAAATCCCTTGGCTACAAGATGAGATTTATAGTTATCAATGGTGCCATCAATTTTTAACTTCTTGTTAAATACCCACATACACCCTATAATTTTACAATTTAGAGGTAAATTAACTAAATACCATGTTTGATTAGATTCAAGAGATTTTATTTCATCATTTGTTGCTTCTTGCCAAAGGCCTGAATCTAAATAACACAAAACTTCTGCAAGGTTAGCAAGATCATCTTCTAGTGTATAAGTATAATATTTTGGACCAAAATATTTAGTTATTCTAGCTTTTTTTTTATTTCTTCTAGGTTTAGATTCAGTTTCCTTATTATATTTATTAGGGTTTAAGACTATGTTTCCTTTTGGTTTGATCGTGAATGGATTTCATGGGTTTGGCCGCGTCGAGCACAATGTTGGTGGGGCCGGAGTTGTGCAGGGTGTCAGGGAAGGTGGTGGTGGTAGAGGTGGGGCTTACAAGCAACAAGGTGATCGTGTGGGGAAGGATTTCTGGTTGGGTCATATTACTGGAACTCGCATGCGTTCTTGGGTGAAAGGGACGAGGGGAAAAGGTTGGTGCTTGGAGCTCAGACGGGGAGCAGATAGGAGGAGCACGGGGTGTGCCTCTAGTGGTGGCGCATTGTGGGGGTCGGTTGGGTGGTGCATGCGCGCACGTGCTCTTGTACAAGTGGGAGGAAGGTTTTGTTTGAAACTTAGAAGCTTTGTTTGTTGATTTGTTTCTATCCTGGAAGAAGAAGGCATGGGTTGGAGTTCGGGTTTGGGCCTTCGGCTTAGGGCCTGTGTTGGTAGAAAAAAAAGATTTTTGACTTAAAACTTTGAAAATTCATATCTCCTCCATACGGAATCCGATTGACGCGTGGTTTCTGACGTTTGAATCATATTGACATGTAGAACACACCTATGTAATCACTTGACTCATATATTGTAGTATAGTTTAATAGCAACTAAAACGGATTACATTGTTTAGTAATTACAATAAATCACTAACATCTGTTAGCATAAAAAACTCCATTTTGTTACATCTAAGTTAAATATATTATATTGGTCATCTATTTAGCAGAATAAATCACCGTTTTACTGCTATGTTAATTTGAACATTTATTTATATGCCAGTTGAATCATATTGACATATTATCCATCGATTGATAGTATGTATTTTATTTACATATCTATTGTTATGTAAACACCAGTGTTGCGACTTAAATGTCGATTTGAGTATAATGGTAGCTTGCATAAGCACCGTTGAGATTTGCTAAGCTTCTTTTCAAATTGGACAAGTTACAGATTTGAAATCAATTTGAGTTTGATAACAATTTAAAGTGAATTGTAAAATTAGTTAATAATGTTTAAATTTGTTAATTATATAAGATTTAAAGTTAATTTATATTAATGATGTTTGAAGATAATTATTATTTAAATTAATAAGGTAAAGTTAATTATTATTAAATTAACAATGATTTAAGTTAATTATTCATTTAATTAATAGTGGGTTAAATTAATTATTATTTTAAACTAAAAGGGTTTCAAGTTAATCATTGTTGAATTAACAAAATGTTTAAGTTAATTATTATTTAATTAATAATTGTTTTAAGATTAATTATTATTTTAATTAATAATGATTAAGCTAATTAATTCTTTTAATTAATTTTGTCTTAAGTAATCAATCCTTTAATTAATGACGTTTAAAGGTTAAGTAATTATTTTTAAATAAAGGTATTTAAGTTATTTAATTAACAAGGTTTAGATTTATTTAATTACTTTATTAATTTTAAATTGATTATGTATCTAATAATGATGTTTAAAAATTAATTAATCTTTTTGTTGAAGTTAATTAATAAAGAAAAAATGGAGTTTCAGTTAATTTAATTAACTTAAGAATATGCTGTTAAATAATGATATTATTTTATAAATTGGGTTTAAAGGCTTATAAGTTTGTTTTATAAATAGGGTTTTTACTTAGTAATAAGAACTAAGTAATAGTTATACGTGGAAATAGAATCTTGGAATTTGGAAGGAAAGATTGGGTATACCAAGCTTTGATTCGATCAATTATATTAATTAAATTATGAATGAAATAAATAAGTGTTCCTTCTTAATTTTGGAGGTAGGGAAGTAATTCATTACTTAACACAGAAGGATTAGTTGTTTGGGATTCATAATGAACCGTGTTTTCAAAGACATATGTTTTGATCCGGTTAAAATGAATTTGAAATAAGAAATCTTTCACAACTAGTTTGTGAATGTACTTATATCGGTGAGATAACTATATGAATAGTTTGGGTACATATTTAAAGATATTTACTTAATGGAAGATTAATTAAAATGAGGTTTAGCGGTTTTCATGGGAAATTAAATATGTACTTGATGTGTGTTTATTTGATGGTTAAATAACCAACTATCAAATCTTGACCAGTTTTTAATTCTAGAAATATCTAGAGGAAACATAAGGATTATATAGTACAGTTATCTTAGATGATACTAATATACATATAAACTTGTTTAGTTTTTCTAGAACAAATGATAAGGATATCTATCCACTTAAATGATTACGGGGTGATCCTTGCTCTTATCCTGTATGTTTATTTTCGAAAGAACCGGAGTTGAGTTTACCAAAAACTATCGAATGTTGGTTCGAATAGAACGGGATCAGATAAGTATGAATTATCTGAAAACCACTTCGATCCAACTCAAGAGACGTGTTGAAGACCTCTTGAAGATGATGGGGTTGAAGACGAATCTCTTTGAAATGCAAAGGCTATTTGCTACTAATCCTGATGGTGATTCCAAAATGGATGTAGTAGAAGTAGTGTCTTCGGTTTTGTTCAGTCCCAAAACAAACTTGTATGGATGAATGCTAGCACTACATTGCTACATGGAGGGCAGTTTTAGCATTCCAGGTAGGATTGCTATTTAAAAGGTAAAACGTAGCCTCAAACCTCATTAACCTGGCATGACTAAAATTAGGAGAGATGCAGCAGGGCTAAGTGGGTCATACCCGTTAGGGTATGACATCACCCTTCTATATATATATCACATTTATGGATTTGGTTGTGCAAGAGAGCTCTTGGGAAAAAGCTGCAAAGCAACCAAAGTGGTGGCAAATCCGGTACTATTCAGTAAAGGGTAGGCCAGTCCTGTGTTGGTAGGTGGTCCAAGCGAGGCCCTTGGGTCATTTTCTAGAGGTATACTATGGTAGGTGGTACCCCGGTGTCTTGTCATTGTATGAAATCCATTCTCCAATAAGCGCTGTACAAACTTAGTTGTGCCTAACTATATTGAAATGTGCGATGCAAGCATTTCAACTATATTCAATATTTATTTTAAATCCTAGACACTATTATAATATCATTGGATTTTCTATAAAAATGTTTTGGTTATCGTAAGGTAAAAACCTATACGTGTTTATGTGCGGTGCGGTCTTACAAGATACCTTTATTTGTAAAGGATTTTATAACATTAATTATCCATATGATTGTATTTCTCACACTGGTTTTACCAAACTGATCCGGGTGTTGTTTTCTCATAATGCTCGGGTCAGATCGAGCATGTTTCCTGTTTAGCTTTGGATGCTTTGGAGTTCAGGAGATAAGCTGGAGCCCAAGGCGTATCTACGTATTTTCTTTTATTTCCGCTGCATTGGTTGTTAGTTGTATTTATCAAAAATTGTAAAGACGGGTGCTATAAATGTCCAGGTAGATGATAGGCTAGTACTCTGATGTATGTATGTATATATATATATATAAGTTTCTTTTTTGTAAAGATCATTGTTATATTATAGATTATTCATTGCGATATAAGATGCTATATTGTTTATTTTCTTTTTGTCTTCTTTCTTCTTCTTACCCTAACCATTTGTCTTTTTAACACTTAGATATTCGACATGTGGATATATTAGTGTTGACTTTTAAGGGTCGAAAAGGCAGGTTGTTACATCCTCCTAAATATGGAGGCGTGCAATCAAACTTTTTAAGGAAAACTTCTTAATCTTATGCTTAAGAATGTTTTAAAAGTCTTTCCAACTAGAGGGTAATTTGTTTTTTAAAACAGCCACTTGAAATTGTTCATCTAAAGCCATATTTTTAGAGATGATTTTAGGCGCAATCTTTTGAAGCTCATAGGATTGCACCTCTACAAATTTATCGTCTATTATCTAGAACTCCAAATAGCGGTCCATTACATACTTTTTCGCTCCAGCTTCCTCCGTTTCGTATTTTTTTATAATGCATCCCAAATATTCTTTGTTATTTTTTTTGAGTTGTGATAGTCATACTAGTCATCACTCAAGCCATTGAGAACATAGTTTTTCTAGAGGTAGTCATGGTTGTTCCAATCCTGCAATGCTTTTTTTTCTGGTCATCCATTGGTTGTTCTGGCAACGCCAGCTTTTCAATTGTCGAAACATACGCCGCCTTCTTGATCATCAGATAAAACTGCATCTTTTGCATCCATCTTTTGAAATGAAGTCCCTCAAATCTGAATAGTTAGTTTGCATCATAGCCAGCAGAGTCACCGTATATCGAAGTCATGATTTAAAAACGTCTTAAAATTATTGTTGCTAGATCATCAAAGAGATATTGGTTTTCAGCAGAGTACATGCATGCATATAAATCATTGTTTTAAAAAACCCATCTTGGTACTCATCGTGATGAGCGCCTCATGAAAATGAAAGATAAAACACCTTGAGGCTTTCCCCAAAAGGTCTTTACCTCTAAGGCTTATGCCTCAACAACTTGAGCCATAAGAAGCGTACAAAGTGTACGCCTCACATGCCTTAACAACTTGAGCCATAAGGCGCATACAACTTTCCACATATCAAGAACTTGAGCTATGAGAAGCGTACAAATTGTACGCCTCACAGGCCTCAAATTGTTGAGCCATGCGACTTTTACTTTTTAATCTCAATATCGATATGATTAAGTAAGATTGTTTTTGAAAAAAATGATCAAGAGTTACGTAATAGATTTTCGCATTGCTATTTAAAAAAAATTCCAAATAGACATCACTGAATATCAGAATAAATTTTGCTGATTGATTTGAATTGGTAGAAGTAAAAATAAATAAAATAATAACTTATATTATTTTCTACTGCTTATAATTGAGATCGATTCTACTAGAATCGATTAAAGAAAGCTGAAAATTTACTAATTTAGTATGAATTCTTCAAAAGATAGAATATGTGTGTACATAGAGAGCCGACCTTGGCCTAGTGCTAACTGGGCCATTGCAAAAGGCATCAAAAAAAGAAGTCAGTGGAAGAAAAAGGTTGCGTAACTAAAAAAATACTGAAGCCGGAAGAAAAAGTCGCGCAAGGAAGAAAAAGGAAGAGCCGTAGGCACGAATTGCTTAAGGAGAGCTAGGGAAGAAATAGGTCATCCGTCGCAGCGAAGAAGAAGAAGAGTTTGATGGCTTTGAACTCTGAAGTAACCCTAATATCAAAATTATTCTATTTTTGTTTAATTTTTGGTTAATGGTTTGAATCAGGACTTCTATATGTTTTAGAACATTGTTTACTCCGTGTCTTATAATTTACACGGTCTTCCTCTGGATTTTGGAAGCTGAAAATTCAATTTGACATTATATTTTATAATTTACTCTGTGTTTTTGAATCTTAGGATTTTAGAAATTGAGAATTCAATTTCCAATTATATTTTAAAAACACAAAGGTTTATGTCAATGAAAGCAACAATATTTTTAATTGCAACCTTCTAGATTTTTTGAAATAAGAATAAGATAAGTTAGCAAATTCACGATCATAGTACCTCAAAATAAAAATGAAACGAGTAAATTAGAAGATGAAAAGAATGAGAAGAAGATTCGGTTGAATCATAGAAGTTGCAAGCTATATTAGCTTATAAAATGGAAATGTTTGTTAATATCAGGTCTATTAATGTTTTTTAAAATTTGGTCACTCAAAACAAACAGTGACATGTTATATACTTCATGCTTCTTACACCTAATTTATTCTCTGATTTCAAATAAGAAAAGAAAGAAAATGATTGATTTTTTTCATATTAGGAGTTTGGAGGAGAATTTGAATTTAGGTACATATATTAAAATATCTAAATGCTAGTTATGTTAAAAAATGTCAATTCTTATTTATAATTTTGATGAACAAAGCGTTATAACAAATTATATGGTTTTATCTTACTGCAAATATTGATTTTTTGCATAGGAATTGTATTTTCAAATTGAAAAAAATTAAAGCTAGTTGTAATGTCCATGAAAACAACCATCTGGAAGCTCTAATAGGAAAAAAACAAAAAAGAAATGAAGAGATAGCCAAATCATTAAGAGGGTCTCTTAACAAATATTTTTCAAAAAAGACAAATTTAGTTGATAATTCAGATCAATCTGTTGATTTTGAATATGGAATTGGTTTGATGATATAGTAGAGAATGAGATTGCAGTGAATGAAGAAAGTAATGATATAAAAGAAAATGCACATGATATTGATATTTCACCGCAACAAATAGTAAATGAAAATGATGTCCAATGTTTAGATCAATTGAATGAAACAAAGGTCTTGTCTTCAGAATAAGCTTTTGAATATATATGATCCAAGAGTTTGGGAAAATATTGATGGAAATAAGAAAGATTTACTTATTGAGAAGGATTCTATTAGAGAATTTAATTTAACTTACCCTCAAGATGAAAACTTTCGACATTTCTCTACAAGTTATCACAAGAGACAGATGAGTAATGGAGAATATCATGATAGGAGATGGCTTGTTTATTCTAAATTGACAGACAAAATATTTTGTTTCTGTTGTAAGTTGTTTAATGTAATGACTTCTAAAAGCCAATTAGTAAAAGATGGAATTAGAGACTGGAGGCATCTTAGTGAGAAACTTACACAACATAAAATAAGTAAAGAACACAGTCTTAACTATGGTGCCTAGGTTGAATTGAAAAAAGGCTACAATGTAATCAAACAATTGAAAAAAATGCAAGATCTTATTAAAAAGATAAAGAACATTGAAAACAAGTCATGCTTAGAATAATTGTAGTTGCTAAATGTCTTGCCGTTAACGATTTAGCATTTTGTGGATCAAATGAGAAAATTTATAAGAACTCTAGTGGTAATTTTTTAGGCTTGGTTAAATGATTGCTGAATTTGATGTAGGAATGCAACATCATCTCCGTCTCATTCAATATAAACAAATCATTTTCATTATCTTAGCTACAAAATACAAAATGAACTAAAATTTTCTATTATACTTGACTGCACTCTTGATGCAAGTAATAAAAAATAAATGACTTTGATCATACGATGCATAGATGTGAAAAGTAGTCCAATTAAAGTTGTGGAGTTTTTTCTAGAGTCTTTAAATGTTCAAGAAACAACTGGTTTGGGACTATTTATAGAACTAAAAAATGCATTAGACTCACTTGACCTTGACATTGATAATGTGAGAAGGCAAGGATATGATAATAGGTCTAATATGAAAGGAAAAAAAAATCTTGGTATGCAAAAAAATTACGCGATATTAATCCTAGAACTTTTTATATGCCTTATGGTTGCTGTTTTCTTAATTTAATTATTTGTGATATGGAAAGCTCTTGTGTCCCAGCAAAATCTAAATCTTTTTTTGGAGCATGCCAATACATATATATATATAGTATTTGCTAAGTCTTCTAAGTGATGGACTATTTTACTAAAATATGTTGACAATCTCACTTAGAAATCTTTATCGACTACACATTGGGAAAGTCATGTAGAAAGTGTCAAAGCTATATTACATCAAGTTCCTCAAATTAGAGATGCATTGTTTAAAGTAGAAGAAATAAGTGATCATGTAAAATTACGTTGAGATGTTGAAATTTTAGCAAATCAAGAGCTATCTAGTTTTGAATTCTTCTTAAGTTTAGTTATTTGGTATGAAATTCCCGTAAATATTAATATGTTCAGCAAAAAATTACAATCTGAAGATATGAGCGTTGATGTCACGATAAAATCATTGCAAGGTCTCGTTTCTTTTTAGGAAAACTATAGAGAAAATAGGGTTGATTCTGTGAAGAGTCACGCAAGAGAAATTGCTTCTAAAATAAAAATTGATCCAAATTTTCCTTTGAATTGTCAAGTTCGTAGAAAATATCAATTTGATGAAACTGCAAATTCTAAAAGAGAGCGGTATTTTATTGCTATAGTGGATATTGCTCTTTTAGAATTAAGAGAGAGATTTTAGCAACAACATTCACTTCAGTCAATTTTGGGTTTTTTGTTCGATGCCTTGAAATTAAAATTATTAGGTGATGATGAAGTAAAAAATTGTTGTGAAAAAGTTGATTTGGCTTTGAAAAATAGAAGTGCCTCTGATATTGATGTAAAAGATTTACTTTCAGAGCTACAAGTACTACAACCTACATTACCAAGTGAATCATATGATGTAAACAAGCCATGGACGACTACTAAAATTTTGGAATTTTTGAAAAGTATGGATATGTTTTCAAATGTGATAATTGTATATAGATTTATATTAACTCTTCCAGTGACAGTCGCATCCACGGAACGAAGTTTTGCAAAATTGAAATTGTTGATGTCATATTTGCGAACAACAAAGAGTAAGACAAACTTAATGGATTAGAAATCATATGCATTGAAAAAGATATTTTAAAACCATTGAATATGAAGACATCAATGATGATTTTGCTTCTAAAAATGCAAGAAGAAAACATTTTAAATGATACATTTTGTACTTGTCATGGTACAAAGAAGATAAAAAGATACTTTAAACACTTCTTCACATGCTATATACTTCTATTACTTATTATTAAAATAATGGTATTTTATGTCTATTATTTTGTAATTACATTTTTTACAAATAACCATATTATCCATATCTTAATTTGCAGATATATGAAGTGCTAAGTATATCTAATGGTACAAAGAAAGCAAGTAATGATTTCTAGTAGTTGGAACAATTCAAGGCTTGTATGTAAAATTTCTTCATATTTGGACTAATTATTTATAATTTTTTTATTATAACCATGTTATCTTTAGTTGTCTTATTTGCACTATTAATTCATAATAGCAGTATTGAGTTTTCAAAAATTAACCATGCCTTGTTAGTGAAATTTTTTTATAAAATATTTTATGTGAGTTATTTTGTTTTTTAAAATAAAATGAAGAGAAAAAGAAGAGGAAGTGAGATTGGAAATAGTCTCACATTCTAGAATTATAGAAACTATATTTGTTTAAATATAGATTCCTTAAGGGAAGGTTGGACCCTTTAGGCATCCAAATGTTTGTTCTACCATGAGAAGAGAAGTCTTGCATAATCAGCACACATGCTGCTGCCGCTATTCGTTCGACCGACCAGGCAGGGTTGGGGTCCATATATTTTTGGACAGAAATATTTTAGTTAAAACAGACCAGATTTGAACCCATTAACAAAGGCCAGAATTTGAATTTAAATGGACAGAAATGGTGAAAACACGACTATTAAAGTGGCGGGATGTTTGAATTCAAATGAAAGGAACCATCGTTTGGCAGAAGTCGCAACTGTTACAAACGAAAACACACCTCTTAGCGACTATAAATAGCAACACTCGAAAACTGTTTCAGTTTAATCTTCTTCTCCTTGAAATTTGCAACACCTGAAAACTGTTTTAGAATCACTACTTCTTCCTGAAACAGAAATGCCGAAAAAAGTATTGTAAATCAAAATTTTCACATTCTCTTCTCCTCCATTATTTCTTTTAAAACTATTTTGAGTTTTTGATACTGCATATTACAAATTTGATACTCTTGTCAGGACAGTTGATTCAGCATATAGTTTGGATCGATTTCGACGGTGCTAGTGCAATCGATTAAAGAGAATAATCATCTCGACTCCATTGTATCTTGAGAGACGATTTGCCTTAACTCATAACACTCATTTGTTTGTTTAAACAAGTGGCGAAGGCAAATAATGTCTTAAGAAAACCGTTATCGACGTGCCTTGGAGCGATCTTTACAAATTCGATTTTAGCACCGTTGTGCCACTTCACCAGAAATCCAGAAATATAAAAAAATGGCAACATACAGTTTGAGAGAGTTCGCTTTTGATTTCACCAAATTGAAAAGGTTCGATAGTGTTAATTTCATTCGTTGGCAGAAGAAGTTGCATTTTCTATTGGCCGGACTAAAAGTGGTTTATGTTCTTACAACGCCAATGCCAAAGAAAACAGAAAATGAGACTATTGTGCAAGCACGATCAAGACTGAAATGGGAGCAAGATGATTGCATTTGCAATGGGCACATATGCGATACAATGACGGATACTCTATTTGATATGTACCGTAATAAATCAATTGCCAAAGAAGTCCGGGATGCACGGGAGGCCAAGTATCTAATGGAGGGCGCAACAAGTAAGAAATTTTTGGCTACTAAATTTTGTAATTATAAAATGATTAATGCTAGGCCGTAGTAGAGCAATTCAATGGTATTATGCATATCCTAAATCAATTCACCCAGCATAATATGAATATGGATGAGGAGATAAAAGTCTCCTCCATAATAGATAAACTCCCCTCTTCTTGGAAAGATCAAAGGAAATTTTTTAAATATAAGAAGAAGGATATGAGTTTGAATAATCTTGCACAATATTTGCAAGTGGAAGAACAACTTAAGCAGAAAGAAATCACTGAATCAACAGTGTTTCCATCTAAGATCCACGTAGTGGAGGATAAAGAGGAAAATAAAACCTCCGAGAACTTTTTTAATCAAAAGAGGAAATTTCAAAATAAGAAAAACTTCAATAACAAGAAGGCCTAGAAAGTGAATGGATGCTACAATTGTGGAAAACCTGATCACTTTAAAAGAGATTGTCGTTTCCTTAAAAAAAACCTCAATCAGCAAAAGAAAACTTGGCAGCCGTAATCTATGAAATCAACATAATTGAAAGAGAGGATTCTTGATGGATTGACTTTAGTACTACTAAGCATATCTGCAACGACAAAAGTCTATTCAAGAAACTTGAACCGATTGAGGATGAAAATTATCTCTATATGGAAAATTCAGCAAAAGCAGCGATCAAAGGGAAGGGGACGGTAGACTTGAAGTTCACGTTTAGGAAAATTCTGACATTAAGCGATGTATATTATGTACCCGAGGTTAGAAAGAACCTAGTTTCTGGTAGTCTATTAAATAAGTTTGATTTCAAACAATTCTTTGAGTCAGATAAATATGTATTGACCAAAGGTGAAATGTTTGTCGGAAAAGGATACATATGTGATGGAATGTTCAAATTGAATGTTAAAAAAATGGTTGATTCTTCTTATATTATTGACTCCTTTTCTTTATGGCACAGTAGATTTGGACGTTAATATTAGTAGTATGGAAAATATGATTTCATTAAATATAATAACTAAATATGATAATAAATCTGATGATAAATGTAGTATATGCTTTGTAAACAAATTAATTAGAAAACAACTTCCATTGAAATCTGTTAGTACCACTAATTTGTTACAATTAATTCATAGTGATGTTTATCATATGCATAGTACTCCTACTAGAGGAGAAAAAAAATATTTTGTCATATTTATAGATGACTATTAAAAATATGGTTATGTTTATTTAATGCACACCAAGGATGAAGTATTAAATTCATTTATGACTTATAAGACTGAAGTAGAAAACCAATGTGATGTAAAATTAAGACCCTTAGATCTGATAAGGAAGGTGAATATCATTTCCCTGCATTTTGTGACTCTGTTGGAATTATACATGATACATCTGTAACTTATACTCTACAACAAAATAGAGTAGCAGAACGTAAAAATAGGACCTTTACTGAAATGGTTAATGCTATGTTATGTAATTATGGTTTAATACTCGTTTCTACGGTAAGGTATTACTTACCGCCTGTTATATCTTAAATAGAATACCTCATAAGAAGTCGAAGTTACACCTTATGAACTTTGGAAGAAACGAAAACCAAATCTTGATTATTATCGAGTTTGGGGCTATAGAGCTACTGTTCGATTACCTGAACCAAAATTTAGGAAATTAGGACAAAAGGGCATTGAGTGTATTTTCTTAGGATACGCTCAACACGGCAAGGGCTATAAGTTTCTAGTAATAGAACCTAATAATGCGATTGAGGTAAACACAATAATATAATCTAGGGATGTAGTGTTCTATGAAAATAGATTCACGTCTATTCCATCCGATCCACCTATTGGTGAAAAGATGGAGGTTAATACACCTATACGTGAAATGGTAGAGGTCACTGAACCTATTCGTGAATTTGAGAACACTCAATAAAATAATGATCAAATTAGTGAAACTCTTAGGATAAGTAAAAGAATGATGACTGAAAATTCATTCGGGCTAGATTTTACCACTTATTTGGTTAAAGGATCAATATATGTATTAGACATCAAGTCATGTTTTCTACAACCATAGATTCTGATCATTTAATATATACCGAGGCCATAAAGTCTCAAGATTTAGCTTTTTGGGAAGAACTAGTAAATGATGAAATGGATTTCATTATGGGAAATCAAACATAGAAACTAGTAGACTTACCTCCTAGTTCTAAACCAATGGGATGTAAGTAGATATTTAAAAAGAAACTAAGAGCAGATGGTATGATAGAAAATTTTAAGGCTAGATTAGTTGGTAAGGGATATACCCAAAAAGAAGGAATATATTATTTTGATGCCTATGTACCTGTAGCTAGAATTTCAACAATTAGGACATTTATTGCATCAACATTTATTTATAAATTTGAAATTCATTAAATGGACATCAAGACTGCATTTTTAAATGGAGAACTTGATGAGGAGATATGTATGCCTCAACCAGAAGGTTTTGTGATGTCTGGACAAGAACATAAAGTATGTAAACTTATTAAATAACTTTACAGTCTTAAACAAGCATAAAAACAGTGACATGAGAAATTTGATAAAACTATAGTATCAAATGGTTTTAGAATTTGGTAATCAGACAAATGTGTCTATAACAAATTTCGTACTGATAAATGTGTAATTATATGCCTTTGATATGTTGATATTTAGGACTTATACCTCGAGTATTGAGGAAAAGAAAAGATTTCTATCTTCATGTTTTGACATGAAAGATAACGGGGAAGCTGAAGTGATTCTAGAAATAAGAATCATAAAAACAGCAGAAAACTTGATAATTACCCAGTGTCATTACATAGAAAAGATGCTAGAAAAGTTTAATCAATTTGATTGCAAATTGGTAAGCAACCTATTTGACCCAAATATGCAACTGTATTCTAGTACTGGTAAATAAGTAGATCAACTAGAATATGGTAAAGTTATTAATAGTCTAATGTATGTCATGACATGCATAATACCTGATATTGCCTACGCTGTTGGCAAAATGAGTAGATATACCAGTAACCCGACTCCTATTCACTGGCTACTCGTACAAAGAATTTTAAAATATTTAAAAGGAACCGTGAACTATGGTATATTATACAGTGGGTATCTAAGTATAATAAAAGGACATACGGATGCCAGTTGGAACACTGAAAGAGAGAATAATAATAAATCAACTAGTGGATGGATATTCACTCTTAGTGGGGGAACAATATCCTGTACCTTAAAGAAACAAACATGTATTACAGATTCTACCACGACTGTTGAATTTATAACACCGGCTTTTTGTAGTAAAAAAGCGGAACAGTTAAGAAATTTGCCATTAGAAATTCCTGTATGGCCAAAACCAATGCCTTCGATATCTGTGCATTGTGATAGTCAGACAACAATATCAAAAAACATATAACCAGGTATATAATGGCAAATCTAGGTATATTTGCCTAAGGCATAGTGCGGGAAGACAAATCTCACTGATGGAGTAATTACCATAAATTTCGTGAGATATAGCCAAAACTTGTTTGATTCGTTTATAAAATGACTTGCAAGAGATTTGATGTTGAAAACATCAAAACGAATAGGTTTAAAGCCAACATAAAAATCACTTATGATGGAAACTCAACTTAAAATAATGAAATTCATTATCTTGAGTTCAATGAGCAAAAGTATATTATACGATGTGACTTGAAGCACTAATATTATTCTGAACAACTAATATTATATCCATTCCAAGAATAGTGCTTGGTACCTATAACGATATGGTGGAGGTTGTACTACTTAGTACTTAATATGTTTGTGACGGAAATACCGTTGAAGTGTAGTTATAAGACACCTGTAAATAAACCTACCTATATGAATGCACGAAGTTGGTGCCACCTTCTATGAGACTATAGCTTAAGTCTCTAAGGGTAATTGATGAAACCAAGATATAAACACAAGGCCAATCCATCTATCAGCTTATGAACTATCTGAAGAAAAGAAAACGAATGTGTGAAACACATCCGGTATGTCGCATATGATCATTGGTTCAATGCTTAGTCAACCATTATATCCTGACGTGCTCTGATAGATTATCACTATGTATAGATTCAAATCCACAAGGTATCTATACTTATGCACGTTTTCTACAACATATGACAAGAGAAATTTTATTAAAAATTTGGTGGAGCATTGTCAGTAAAAAAATTTTAATGAATATTTCGTGTGAGTTATTTTGTTTTTTTAATAAAAAGAAGATAAAAGAAGAGAAGATGAGATTGGAGTTGTCCCACATCCTAGAATTATAGGAACTATATTTGTTTAAATATAAGTTTCTCAAAGTAAGGTTATATCTTTTGGGCAGTCAAATATTTGCTCTATTGTGAGGAGGGAAGTCATGCATAACCACCACGCGCGCCGTCCGATCGGGTCGGGTTTGGGTCCAAATTATATTTTTGGACATAAATATTTTAGTTAAAACGAAAGTTTATGTTCAATCGAAAGGAAGCGTTGTTTGGCAGAAGATGCGATTGTTACAAATGAAACGACACATCTTTGCAACAATAAAAATCAACATTCAAAAATGTTTCAGTTTAATCTTCTTCTCCCTAAAATTTGCAAAGTCTGAAAATTGGTTTAGAATCACTTCTTCTTTCTGAAAAAAGAAACGCATAAAATGCGTTGCAAATTCAATTGATCTCATCCTCTTCTCCTCCCTTGTTTCCTTTAGAACTATTTCGAGTTTGTGATACTGCAGATCACAAAATCAATACTCTTGTCACTGCAGTTACTTAAGAAGACAGTTTGGATTGTTTCGACAGAACTAGTGCAATCGATTAAGGAGAATTATCATTTTGGCTCCATTATATCTTGGAAGACGATTGCCTTAACTCACAACGCTCATTTGTTTGTTTAAACGAGTGGTGATGACAAATAACGTCATAAGGAAACAATCATCGACGTTTTTTGGAGCAATCTCTACAGATTTGATTTTACCACCGGTATGCCACTTCACCAGAAATTCAAAAATATACAACACGCCTTACAAATAAGAATATTATTTAGTATCATTACACAAAATTTTACAATGGGGCATCGTTTAATAAATCTTATTGGACATCGTAAGTCCCAGAACCGGCTCTCTGTGTGTGCAATATATAGACGTTCCTTGGAGCGATCTCTACAGATTTGATTTTACCACCGGTGTGCCACTTCACCAAAAGTTCAAAAATATATAACAACATGCCTTACAAATAGGAATATTATTTAGTATCATTACACAAAAATTTACAAGGGGGCATCATTTAATAAATCACACTGGACATCGTAAGTTCCAGAACCGGCTCTCTGTGTGTGTGTATGTATATATATGGACAAGGATTGACTATACCTTATTTTTGCTACACTTGAAATCCCCCTGATTTTGATCAAGTGTTCCACTTTAAATAATTATAGTTTCTCTCTCACGTCGCTTACGTACATGACACAATTAATTAAGAATTTGGTCTTAAACATCGGAATCTTCTTAAGTTTTCAAACTGTGGGTGTCTATTAAGTCCAGCTTGTTCATACTGAGCATGTGACTATTGTTTCTGTATTATAAAAGAAACTTAATTACACAGTATGACTATTTATGTTTTATTTTTATTTTTTAGAGAATATCCAAGGCTGCTATCTGTTTTTAATGGATATACAAATGTATTAGCCATTGATCATTCATCATGTTCTGTGAATAAAGAATGATCATACATGGCAGTAAAGCATTTTATCTTAGTTTGCAATGATTGAATTTTATTAGGTAATGAGTATACTATTTATTTGACATGAAGCAAGTTGTGCAACCTTATTATGCAAAATGCCGTGATATTTCATTAATTAAAGCAATTGATGAGCCTAATTTTTCTTCAGTTTTAGAATTTAATTGTAATAAAGTCAAATTAATGAACATTTGGAGGGTGTGACATTAAAAAGGCTTTTAATTGCCCCACTTAGTTTAATCACTATACAGCCAACATTATACGAACAAGGGCTCGTTTTTCAAATTTAAAACATATTTTATAGGTGAATGTTCCTACGATATCACTCAGGAAATTATCATGTGTTATGCACCATATGATTTGCAAAATTCATCCGCATATCCAAGACTTTGAATTTCATTTCAGGTAATGCTGCCTTTTCATTTCAGTTTTTATTACTGAAGAAATTTTTCGTGTCAAATTTGGGTCAGTTTTGACTTAAGTTAACTTTCATTTGGACAGGACGGACCATCTGCTTTCATTTTGATATATGATATTTTTGATGGGGTTCTCGGAACAGTGGGATTATTTATTTATCTGACAAAATGCGAAGTTCAAAGTTCAAACAAAAATTTTGATCTGGCATAATGCTAAGTTCAAACACAAATTTTTGTATGCTAAAGCTGGTAAAAGAAATCAAACATTAGAAAAAGAGCAGTTCCCATCTCCCTGGATAACGCTAAGTAAAAATATTCTATTATGGAAACAACCTCCGCCAAAGAAGATGATTAAGACCCAAAAGGATATGCACTTGAACAACCTCAAGAATGACGAGGAGCATAAGACTCAGACATACCCACTCTAAAGCATGCATAGGACCATGATAGAAGTATTACTTGTATACCTAAGGAAACCATATACTGTTCATAATAATCTCTTGTAAAATTACATTCTTACATACAATGTATGTATGTATGATTTTTTTTTTAATTGCTCCATGAATCTCAACCTAGTGTGGTATACTGGTACGAAAAATTGATATGATTAAATAATTGCTTTGTTAGCCATAAAAAAATAGTATGGGTATACTTAAACACCCTTCAATTAAACAAAATTGGAACTGGCATAAATTATATGGTGTAAGCAATTAAAAATGACAAATCTTTCTTCACACGATAATACGATAAAACTTAAATTCTCCTTTCTGGATAAACAAGAGTCTCCAGTTTTTTCATCATTTGGTTGAAATCATCGTCCGTCTTTATTAGACTCAGGCGAGTATACCGACTATCAGCTTCAAGAAGCACGCCTGATTGGGTTTTTATTTGTGCATTTCCGAGAACTGCTGCACAATCAATATCTTCCTTCCATTCACATTTCAGCCATCCATAAGCTATCATTCAGTTATATACAATCCCATTAAGTTATATTACATAAACTTGATTGAAGTTTGAAATGAAGATAGGGAAACTAGAGAAAGTCTTACAAGGTGAGGGCTCTCTGACTTTTTTGAAGTAATTGCAGTACTCGGGATACACTTTTTGTAAGGAAAAACGATCAGAAGATGCTACTAGCTTGCTTAGTTTAGCCCATCTCTTCATTAATGTAAGATAGCCAAACTTGTTGATATCTTTCTTTGTATCCCGATTTGTTTTCATTTGCAGCAAAATTTCTTTGATAAGTTTCAAAGTTCGGAGCTGTGAATCATGGGAAGTGCCTTCGGTGTTCTCGGTCATGTATTCAACTAACTTCTCGTATACTTTAACATCTTTAATCAATGCCCACCTGCATAATACCACTTAACGTTAATTATTGAAAGTATATCAACGGACGAATAAAGTTGCTGAATATGTAAAAAATATTCATACCCAAATCGACTTCCCGAATGTCCTGTGTACTTGGACATGGAGAACAACATGATATCCTCATCGGAGGGTTTTTTAATTGGAGTATAATGTGGCCAATAGTAAACATGATCATGAATGGCTAAAGATCCTTTGATTATGGAATGCCGAAGTAGACCATCCGGGTTATTAGGCGAAGTCACTAGTTCTATGAAGTTTTCAGGAGTAGTCGTGTTGACGTAGTCTGATGCATTTCCTTTCCATTCGTACCCTTTAAATTGGAAGAATTTTGTCTGCCTTCTGAACACCTATACACAGTGCAATGGAAAAACAAGGACTGGTTAATATTTGTTTTATCGTTCACACTTCCTTATATAGTTTAACCAAATATAAAAGAAACATTACCGGATAATAAGGAACATCAGCCACAACTTTTGCTGCCAGCGCCAGTGAATCGCCACTGACGTTTGGCGAAAGTGAAATAATTAAACCATTGAGAAGTTGAGTAACTCCAGTACCAAACACGATATATTTACCAGCAGTCTTGGCATTGCCAACAGCATCATGCAAAAGTCTAACATGCTTCTCAAGCTCTGCGTTAATAATATCACCAGAAGAGGGCCTAAAGAAATAGCTCATTCTATGCCATCCCGATTCCAGAACAGCAGCATTTGCGCTGTGTTTCATCCAATATTTCTCTAGAAACATGGCATCTCCACTGCAGACATACATACAGACAAACATACATCATTATTTTCCACATGATTGGTCCATGATGGTAAATCATATAACTGCATGTTATATATATATTACCTGACTACATCAGCAGGACAATCTGGAAGCAATACAGAGCAATCTTCACCGCTGTAGCAAGTGTTGCACTCGCACATTGGGACTCCATCGACGTTGATTCCATCAATATAAGCTCTGCCATGCCCTGAACAGTCCATGTCAGCCACTGCCTCGGCTTCTCTTACTGCTTTTCTTGTCCAACTTGGATTTATTATACGATATGCTACGATGCTGGCTATTACGGATAGGATTATGAGAAACATTCGCATCCATGGCTTCTTCTTTGTGGTAACTTGATCCATTTAAATGAATATATTATTTATTTCCTTAATTTCTTATTTGATTGTTTTGAGTTAATGTGGATTGGCAAAGAGGATCGTCCCTGGTTTATATAGAGAATGAAGGGGTATTGGTTTTCATCCCATACATGCATGCATACAAATAAGTCTCACCTGAGTATGACCCAATTAATTAAGAATTTGGTCTTGAACATTCAGGTCAAACTCTTGGTGCTGATTGAGTCCAACTTGCTAGACCTAAGCGTGTGACTACTGTTTTTGCAATGGCTTCTACATTATAAACAATTAATTAGACAGCATGGCTATTTACCTTTATTCTTCAGTAAAGAATATTTGATGTTGCTATGTATTTATAATGATATATATTATATATCCATTATTTGCCATTGGGTAGGATAGTGATCAAGTAATCTTCACTCGTCATGTTTTGTGTAACTAAGTATGTTTATACATTGAAGAAGTTTGTTTCTCTTTTGCAATAATTGAATTCTGGTTAGCAGTTAAATAGTGTATCATTTAGCATGAAGCGGTGTGTTGTGCAGTCTTATTAACTATAATGTGGTGATTGTTCTTTAATCAGAGCAATTCAATTTTCTTCAGTTTGTGAATTTTGTTAAAATAAAGTCAAATTAATGGATTTTTGCAGGGTGCGACGTTAAAAGGCATTTAAAGTTCCCCATCTGGTTAAATCGCTGTACAGCTAAAATTGTACAAGTAAGGACTAATTTTTATAAAATCTAAATATGATATATATAGTTTAATCCCCATATCCAAGCCTGGGTAATGGTATTGTCTAAAATATATAATTATAGACACGTTTTTATAAATCCCAAAATATATGCTATAGGGAAATGTTCCTAAGGTACCAATCAAGAAATTATCGATGTTATACCCCATTAGTTGCCAAATTTTATCCCCATCCTGAAGCCTTGGAATTTCATTTCGAGAGGTACTTTATTATTCAAATTGATATTATTCAATAATTTCATATACTGATCAGTTACTTGTAACGAGTTGGCCATGGTTGTATACTAAATGATACATGCAGACAGCAGACAGACACAAAAGCCACCAAAGTGGACGCACAAGAAAGGAAGTGGGGGTTACCCAGAACCATCTAATGAGAACAAGAAATTAATCAATGTTAAATGATAAAAAAAAAAGTAGGTATATTTGCATGCATTTCCTTTGCCATTTAATATTTCAAGTGCCAAATTTGGGTCAGTTTTGACTCATGCCATATTCCATTTGGAAAGATGGATGGGGCCTGGTAAGTAAGCAAGTTGATGACACACACATGTATGTACGTACACAAGCACACATGCACACATACGTACAAGTTTGAGTTGTTGATGCCTCTGATAGCGATAGTTTTGAACAAGTAATGAATAGTTAACGAAATAGTATAATTCATTTACATTATTGTTTTGACAAAATGTAAAACTCCAAGTCTCCAACACAAAACCTTATATGCTAAGCTGATGAAAGAAATTGAACGTTGAAGTCGTATTCTACCGAATGGCATTTGTTATGTACAACAATCATCAACAAGTTTCAAACCAAAGTGAAGAAAAATTCACAGCTACAACAATGCTAGTTCGGGAGAAATTTTTGGGGTGAAGTATCACATTCAATAAGCAATAAGCAAGCAATCCCTTTGTGACACGCTTTTTGGTATTAGCGTGAACTACCAAATACGCCAATCTACAGATATTATCAAATCTTAATATCATTCACAAATAGAATCTAACCATTAAACTTTGTTTACAAATTCAAAATGTTCATTTACAAATATTACTAAATTTTAATATCACTTAAGAATCGGATTTTACAAATAAACTTCCTATACAAATTCGTTCTTCATTAATTAATAATATAAATAAAAAAACCAAAGTAACAAAAAATTACATGTTGCAACTTAGAATTAAAAATTCAAACTAACCCTACATGACTTCGACGCAAATATATGACTAAATATTTGTGCATGTGATTTACTCTTGAATGTGCATATACAAATTGTAGAGAAACAATTCGTGTGCGAAGCGCAGGTCGTAACATTTGTAAATATAAATACCGGTACAACCGCACAAGGGTGAAGAAAGCGGCCTTTCAGTTATATAATTTCGAAAAAAAAAATTGAATTTGAATTTGAACTTGAACTTTTTTAATTTGAATATTAAAATTAAAAATTAAAAATTTCAATTTGAAATTACAAAATTTGAAAAAGATTTGGATTTTAAAATGATATTTTATGAAGGCTCTACTTGAATAAAGTACCGATTTTGTGATATCCCGAAAATTTGGCAATATCAATTTAATAATCTTTATTAATAATTAAATTGATTTGTTGATTTATTTTATAAATTGACAAGTTTATTCATTTTAAAAGGTTAATAATATTTTAAATTGGCAAATTTATTTCTTTTGAAAACTAATAACATTTTAATTTGGGAATATCTTTTCTAAAATTTTAATTAGGAAGATTTATCTTACTAAAACTAATATAAGTGTTTATATTTATAATGTATATATATAGGTATATATATTATAAATAGGGAGTCTTTAATTTAATAAAAGGATAAGTTATCAAATTATAATATATATGTATATATATATTGTTATTTGAAGTTATGTATTAAAATTAATATGATAATTATAAAGCTAATGTTAAAAGTATTTTCCATTTAGGATATATATATTTGTATATATTGGAATGGAAAGAATATTGAATTTGAATTTAATAAGATGTTTTCAAACTTTAATATATATATAAATTGTAATTTGGTTTAATACTTTTGAAAATGATATTTTAAGATTTAAATAACAAGAATAATTTCTTATAAACATATATTTTAAGTTTTATTTTGGTTAAGATTTAAATTAAGAAGTTCAATTGTTTTTTTTTTTTAGATTCTTTCCTTCTTAAAAATCAAATTGGTTTGTAAATATATATATATATATAGAGTTAAAATAAGTTTCTCAAGCATATATAAATATGTTATAAAAATTTGATCAAAGCATAAGTTATTTCAAATAATAGTTTTTCACATTTGTATATTTATTAAAACCTAAAGCTTAAATTATAAAAAGATAAATACATTACATACACATAAATATTTCATAAATATACATGTATAACTTAAATAAATTAATTAAAGACAAGATGAAAACACTTGTTAACTTTTTAAATGTATGTTAAGACACTTGTAAATCTAAATGTATAGGTGTAAGCTAAATAATCAAACCAAGGACAAATGTCCACATTTTCTTTTAAGAATTAAAAGAAATAAATTAAAACATATAAAAGAAGAAATCTATTTTCGTTTTTCAGCTGAATTCATTTTTCCTTCTTTCACAACTAAGAAAGAATATCATTCGAATCTAAAAGAAATAGAATCTGGAAATCAAAATGCTAAGAGAATGAGGACTGGAAATTTAAATTCAAATCAGAAGAAAGTATGGAAATTCAACTGCAAATCAGAGAAATGAAAATCTAGAAAATCCAAATCAAATGCAAGACCCTCAGATTTTCAAATACAATTAGCAACAAGATATAAACATCAACATACAAGCTGGAATCAAAGAAGACTGAAATCAAATTGCAAAGAAGAAATGTAAAAGTCTGGAATTCAAATGCAACTTAAAGGAGATGGAGGCAAATTTAAATAGCAGTTTAAATTCTTCAAACAACCTGAAGATCAGAAAAGTAAATCAAACAGCAGGATTTAAAATTTAACAAAGGAAGTTCAAATTCAAATTCAAAAACCTGGAACAAGCCTGGAAATAGTTTCTGTTCTCTGTCTCTGTTCTACTTGTCAGGTGAGTAAACTAAGATTTTAAAAACAGTTTAGATTATGGAATCCCACTTTAATATATGAAACTCATGCTGTTGTCTGAATGCTTGGATTAAAATGGATGCATGTGTGTATATGAATATTAAATGCCTGTATAGTTAAATTTGAAAGCCTGTACAGTTATGTATTAGTCTCTGTAAGTAATAACAGTCTTGACTTCTTAAATAAAACCAATATTTCATCACTTGATCATTTTTTAGCCTTTGATTTGTAAATGAAAAATGATGGAAACCATGCAATAACACTTATAAAAATAAGTTGTGGAATTTTTATAAAGAACTTGTCTTGAAATTTTATAAACAGCAGAGAGAATATAAATTTGGTTAAAAATTGATTGATTCAATTTTAAGTTTTGATTATATCATTGAATTCAATATGGCAAATCGTGATTTTTGAAGCTAGTATCGTGATTTTTAGATTTGAATTTCGAGAGAATTTGGGGTTTGATTGTTTTGGCATTATGGCCAATTCAAGGTGAACGGCGACGATCGACGTGCCGTGGGTGAACTCGAAGGTGGAAGGGGAGGTAGTGAACTTGGGAAAAATCTTTCGTGAATTTATTGGTGATTGAGTTGGTCGCAATCGATCGAGTTAGGGTTTAGTATCTGTTTTGTTTCGACGAAGTTCAGTGGGTTATCGCGGCGTCGATAGGCGATCGGAAGCAATCGCGTAGGGTGCTGGAGACTCGGGGAAGTGAGGCGAAGCTACGGCTTCGATGACGAGAGATTTCGAAGCCTTGGTGGCCCTGGGGATGTTTTTTTTCTGATGATGGTGTTCGAGCAGTTTGGGGTCGATGGCGAAATTTCGATTCTCGATCGAAATTGGTTATCTGAGTTGCGCGATGGGATGACGAGGTCGAGCGTGACGTGTTGGAGACCGGAGGAAGGATCGCCGATGATCAGCGTGGGTGTGCACGTTTATGTGCACGGTGGCGTATCAGGAAGATGGTTGGGAAAGAAGGCTGGAACGCGAGTTGTCTCGGGGGTTTTTGATATTTTTTTCGAAGTAGGATGGAAGCTGGAGTTACTCGAGTTCTTGGGTTGTTTCTTCTGGGGTTAGACGCGAGTTTTGTAAGGGTGGCTCGAGTCTGTAAGCAAGATACTATTTTGGATATAACAGTTTTAAAGGTTGGAGTTTAAAAAGGAATTTTAAATTTTAAACAGTAATATTTTGTAAGGTTTAAAACACAAGTTTTGTTTATAAAATTAATTCGTTTTAAGTTAATGTTTTAAACAAAGTTTTTATATTTTGAAATGTAAAAAGTTTAAAATAAGTGAATTTTTGAAATAAGTGTATTTAATTGTATTTAAACAATTTTGGAAAATTTAAAGATTTAAAAGTTTTTAATTTTGAATATTTAAGTTATTTGATTTTAATTAATTTTAAATTGAATTTATTTTAAATAAGTTTAATGATTTAAAATTAATTATAATAAAGATTTACATATGTAAATTTGAATTTGAAGGAAATTTAGATAATTAAATTATTTTAATTATCAAGTGTTATTGGTAAATAATTGATTTAATTAAAATAATAGTTTCTTAATTAAGAACCTTTAATATAGTAAGTTAAGAATCATTTAATTAAATTTAAATGATTAAGTTAAATTAATAATTAATTAATTAATTAATTTGTGATTAATTAAGAAAATCATTTATAAATTAATTAAGTATAATTAATTAATGAAGTAATTTAGGAATAATTACTGGATGTAATTAAGAAAGTAATTAGAGGATAATTATTTTATGAAAGTAATTAAATAAGAAGTGATTAAGGTTAATTACCTAGTGTTATTAATTAAATAATTTATTTAATTAAAGGATTAAGGTTAATTAATAAGGTAATTAATTATTTGTTAAGATAATTAAATAAAAAAAAATAATTAATTAATGGAAGTAATTAAGGGAAGTTAATTACTGGATTATATTAATCAAAGATGATTAATAATTATGATTAATTAAGAATAATTACTTAATGTAATTAATAAAATAATTAAAGGTGTAATTAGGGATCATTAGTTTATAATTAATGATGAAATTAAGAATTGATTAATTAAGATTAATTAATCAAATGATAAGTGATTAATTGTAATTAATTAAGAATTAAAGTAATTGATTAAAATTAATTAATTAATTAATGAAGTAATTAAAGGTTAATTACTATATTTAATTAAGGATAATTAATTTGTGAAATTAATTAAAGATAATTACTTAAATGTAATTAAAGTATAATTAATCAGGGTGATTAATTAAAGTGGAAATTTAGAGGAAGATTAATTAATTAATTTATAATTAATTAATGATTATATAAGTAAGGTTTATAATGAAGTAATTAATTTAATTCACTTTAAATTAATTAAAGATAGAGATAGTTAATTTAATTCATTTTAAATTAATTATGTTGTGATTAAGTAAATCATTGCTTATATAAGAATGGATGACATTGATTGTTCTGAATGGATGTAATCTCAGAAATGAGATAAGTAATGTTGTATGGTATGGATGATTGGTTGTATTATGATGGTATTATAGATTAACTATTGTGATGTTGATATGGATTACATATTGGTTATGAATCATCTGTATATTTGGTAATGTGATTATCAATTGTGAATTATGAATTATCTATCTGTATGAATATAGATAAGTTAAATTGTTTAAACCTTTAAACAACTTGGCCTTAAAAGATACGTTTTGGATTTCGATGAGACCGGGATCGGATTTGCTACATTACAGCATGATAGGGGGTTCTCGCTTCGCGGTTTGGTGGCGAACGGGAGACTCTTACCCCTACATGTCCGATTATCCAGTAAGGGATGGTTCCGGCTTTGTGTTGCAGGGGAGCGGGCGTACTCCTCGGTACGGTGATCTAGGCCACGTACTGTGACGGGCGGTACCCCAGTAGCCCTGCCATTGTATGGAATCCAAACTCCAATAAGTGCCGTACGTATTAGTTGTGCCCAACTATGTTGGAATGTGAGATGTAAGCATTTCAGCTATTTCTGTATTTTACTTGAAAACCCTAGACCCTATTATAATATAACTGGATTTCCTATCAAATGTTTTGGTTAGCGTAAGGTAAAAACTTTTCCATGTTTATGTGTGGAAAGTCTTACGTGATACCTTTGTTTTCAAAAGGTTTTGAAGTTAAACAATTTTAACCCGTTTACTCACACCAGACCCATGTCTGACCCAAGTGTTTATTTTCTGTTTTATTAAACTCTTGGGTACTCAAATTTTTACGAGTAGCCAAGGGATTCAGGTTAGCTTTGACGAATCTATGGAGGAGATATGGAGCAGGAGGCTTCAGCATTCGTAGATAGATAGTATTCCGCTGTGTTGGTTGATCTGAGTCTTTTGTTTGAATTATATCTTGAGTTGTATAATAGACAGAAATTATAACTGTCTATTTCGTTGTATAAGTTGTGTAACTCTGATTATGTAAAGACTATGTAATAGTTATGTGATATATTATATTTTGTTTCGTTCCGCTGTGAGATTCTGATGTGTTGTTGTTCTTTCTTCTTTTCTTTTCTTCTTCTATCCCTTTCTTTCTTAATTAACGATGCGACTTTCTGTGGAGAAAAAGTCGGGTTGTTACAGTTGGTATCAGAGCAGTAGGTTGAGTGAATACCTAGGCTCTGAAGTGGTGTCTATCTTGAGAGCGCGTAATTGTTAGTTATATAAAAATGGTTTTATATTGTGTTAATTGATCGGTTGAGTGGTATATGGATTCTGGTCAATACGAGTAGCTAACGTTATTGATAGGGATCTCTAAACACTTGAACCAGGTCAACGGACACAATATTGTTTTAAAGAGGTAAATGAAATAATTTTACCCAGAAATAATTTCTATATAAAAAGTATCATTTTGAAATATATATTTATGTATTTCTACCTATTTGTTGGGTTACCTGTTCGGGTTTTCCAATATAAGTTATAAAGGTAGATAAGGTGGTAGTGTGAGTAACACGACTACCAATAGTTAGAATTTGAGTGTTGAGGTTGTAAGTATATCTGACGAGACTGTAGACCTAATACTGTCTCGAGTGAACTTTGTTGTGGTGTAAAGATTTCACCGATCTCTGAAGGAAACCAGTTATGGTTTAGAGTTTATCTTTGAAGTTGGATGAATAGAGTAGATCTATTGGATGAGCTGAAGAGAGTGATGGTATTTTGGTAACCTCAGGAAGTAGTAGCTGTGTGATGAGACACGGTGGCTATGGACGTTTCTGAAGATGTTTCTTCTGGAACAAGTTTGAAGAAGTGAGTCTGTTTCGGTGTTGTGGCTGAGTCCAGTGGGGTGTTTCTATTTGCTTTGAGGTCCGAGTTTCTCGAGGAGTTTCAGATAAGAAGTCTTTGGTTTGTGGCAGCAGTGCGGCTTGGAGTGTTCTGTGTTGGTAGGAAGTTTCTGTCTGAGCAGTTTTTCTAGAGATGGAGTCTAGAAGCAACTGAGTGAATCCATTTCTTCGATGAATTGGATAGATAAGTGTAAGCTGTTCTGATTAGTGAAGAGAGAACAGTTATCTTTGGAAATTAAGCTGGGCTGATCGCAAAAGTGACTTGCGATTGTTTGAGTATTTTTTTTGGGTTATTGAAGCTTGAGATTCCGTATCGACTTGATTCATGAAGTTACCGGAAGTTCAGCTTAGTAGAAGGATGTCTCCGAGAGAAGAATTTGGTGAAGCAGCTCAGAATTCTTTGGAGAGGGATTGATCACACTGAGTTTTTCTGGAGAAGTTTCTGCGAGATGTTTCTGACCAAATGGAATGGAGTCGCTAAGATTTTATGGTTTGATGAACTTTGGATGATCAAGTTTGTGCTCGAGTTTCTCCGATGGCATTCTCATCTATTCCAGATCAGAGTTGTGCAGCGGAAGCAAGGTAGTAACTATTCTAGAACGGAAGCATTCGGGAGTTGTAATTTTCTTGGAATAGAGAATTTCTATAGAAAATTCAAGTGTATCTCTAAGTGTGAAGAAATTTTCAGGATTTGGAGGTAAGATTGTCAAGTGCAACTGTTTGGCTATTCCAGAAAGGAGAAGTAGTTCATAGTTCTCTAATGTTTGTAGAGTAGAGTTGTGTTTTGAATTTCGGCATATTTTTGGAGAACAATTTTGTTGAGTAGGATCCGGAAATTGGTTTGATGTTGGTCTAGTTTGTTTCAAGAGGCATCAGCAAGAGTTAAGCTGATCAGGAAGAATGAAGTGACTCAGGATTATCAGGAGAGTTATGCAGTTAAGAATTGATGAAATTTGGAATTTGAAGTTGAAATTTGGATATTATTTAAGTTTTCTCCGATCAAAGGAGATATAAGATTTGGTAAGACTGGAGAGTAAGCTCCGGAAGTATTATGAGATTTTTCTGTGTTCTCTAGAGGATTAGTTCTTCGATCTATAAAATTGAGTTGCCAGTTCGGATAACTGGAATTCATTTTATTTCACATATCTCTGAGGAATATGTGTATGATTCATCAGCAGTTCTGAAGGATAGTTGGATGATTTTGAGTTAGTCTGATATTTTGTTTAGATTTGTGATCTAGATGGGAAGGAGTTCTAGATTTTTGTAGATAGTTAGTTTAGATCTTGTAGAACGAGTCTCCCGGTATATATATATACTTGGGGAAACTCGAGTAAATTCTATCCAGATTTTGACTGGATAGTTAAATTTGTTTGATTAAATTGTTTGCTATGGTTGTTAGAATATGATTGATATCTATGGTTGCTGTTTAAAATAAAATTTTGCTGGGTTATTAAATTATCTTTGCTTTTAAATTTCGGGGACGAAATTATTTTAAGGGGGGAGGAATGTGATATCCCGAAAATTTGGCAATATCAATTTAATAATCTTTATTAATAATTAAATTGATTTGTTGATTTATTTTATAAATTGACAAGTTTATTCATTTTAAAAGGTTAATAATATTTTAAATTGGCAAATTTATTTCTTTTGAAAACTAATAACATTTTAATTTGGGAATATCTTTTCTAAAATTTTAATTAGGAAGATTTATCTTACTAAAACTAATATAAGTGTTTATATTTATAATGTATATATATAGGTATATATATTATAAATAGGGAGTCTTTAATTTAATAAAAGGATAAGTTATCAAATTATAATATATATGTATATATATATTGTTATTTGAAGTTATGTATTAAAATTAATATGATAATTATAAAGCTAATGTTAAAAGTATTTTCCATTTAGGATATATATATTTGTATATATTGGAATGGAAAGAATATTGAATTTGAATTTAATAAGATGTTTTCAAACTTTAATATATATATAAATTGTAATTTGGTTTAATACTTTTGAAAATGATATTTTAAGATTTAAATAACAAGAATAATTTCTTATAAACATATATTTTAAGTTTTATTTTGGTTAAGATTTAAATTAAGAAGTTCAATTGTTTTTTTTTTTTTAGATTCTTTCCTTCTTAAAAATCAAATTGGTTTGTAAATATATATATATATATAGAGTTAAAATAAGTTTCTCAAGCATATATAAATATGTTATAAAAATTTGATCAAAGCATAAGTTATTTCAAATAATAGTTTTTCACATTTGTATATTTATTAAAACCTAAAGCTTAAATTATAAAAAGATAAATACATTACATACACATAAATATTTCATAAATATACATGTATAACTTAAATAAATTAATTAAAGACAAGATGAAAACACTTGTTAACTTTTTAAATGTATGTTAAGACACTTGTAAATCTAAATGTATAGGTGTAAGCTAAATAATCAAACCAAGGACAAATGTCCACATTTTCTTTTAAGAATTAAAAGAAATAAATTAAAACATATAAAAGAAGAAATCTATTTTCGTTTTTCAGCTGAATTCATTTTTCCTTCTTTCACAACTAAGAAAGAATATCATTCGAATCTAAAAGAAATAGAATCTGGAAATCAAAATGCTAAGAGAATGAGGACTGGAAATTTAAATTCAAATCAGAAGAAAGTATGGAAATTCAACTGCAAATCAGAGAAATGAAAATCTAGAAAATCCAAATCAAATGCAAGACCCTCAGATTTTCAAATACAATTAGCAACAAGATATAAACATCAACATACAAGCTGGAATCAAAGAAGACTGAAATCAAATTGCAAAGAAGAAATGTAAAAGTCTGGAATTCAAATGCAACTTAAAGGAGATGGAGGCAAATTTAAATAGCAGTTTAAATTCTTCAAACAACCTGAAGATCAGAAAAGTAAATCAAACAGCAGGATTTAAAATTTAACAAAGGAAGTTCAAATTCAAATTCAAAAACCTGGAACAAGCCTGGAAATAGTTTCTGTTCTCTGTCTCTGTTCTACTTGTCAGGTGAGTAAACTAAGATTTTAAAAACAGTTTAGATTATGGAATCCCACTTTAATATATGAAACTCATGCTGTTGTCTGAATGCTTGGATTAAAATGGATGCATGTGTGTATATGAATATTAAATGCCTGTATAGTTAAATTTGAAAGCCTGTACAGTTATGTATTAGTCTCTGTAAGTAATAACAGTCTTGACTTCTTAAATAAAACCAATATTTCATCACTTGATCATTTTTTAGCCTTTGATTTGTAAATGAAAAATGATGGAAACCATGCAATAACACTTATAAAAATAAGTTGTGGAATTTTTATAAAGAACTTGTCTTGAAATTTTATAAACAGCAGAGAGAATATAAATTTGGTTAAAAATTGATTGATTCAATTTTAAGTTTTGATTATATCATTGAATTCAATATGGCAAATCGTGATTTTTGAAGCTAGTATCGTGATTTTTAGATTTGAATTTCGAGAGAATTTGGGGTTTGATTGTTTTGGCATTATGGCCAATTCAAGGTGAACGGCGACGATCGACGTGCCGTGGGTGAACTCGAAGGTGGAAGGGGAGGTAGTGAACTTGGGAAAAATCTTTCGTGAATTTATTGGTGATTGAGTTGGTCGCAATCGATCGAGTTAGGGTTTAGTATCTGTTTTGTTTCGACGAAGTTCAGTGGGTTATCGCGGCGTCGATAGGCGATCGGAAGCAATCGCGTAGGGTGCTGGAGACTCGGGGAAGTGAGGCGAAGCTACGGCTTCGATGACGAGAGATTTCGAAGCCTTGGTGGCCCTGGGGATGTTTTTTTTCTGATGATGGTGTTCGAGCAGTTTGGGGTCGATGGCGAAATTTCGATTCTCGATCGAAATTGGTTATCTGAGTTGCGCGATGGGATGACGAGGTCGAGCGTGACGTGTTGGAGACCGGAGGAAGGATCGCCGATGATCAGCGTGGGTGTGCACGTTTATGTGCACGGTGGCGTATCAGGAAGATGGTTGGGAAAGAAGGCTGGAACGCGAGTTGTCTCGGGGGTTTTTGATATTTTTTTCGAAGTAGGATGGAAGCTGGAGTTACTCGAGTTCTTGGGTTGTTTCTTCTGGGGTTAGACGCGAGTTTTGTAAGGGTGGCTCGAGTCTGTAAGCAAGATACTATTTTGGATATAACAGTTTTAAAGGTTGGAGTTTAAAAAGGAATTTTAAATTTTAAACAGTAATATTTTGTAAGGTTTAAAACACAAGTTTTGTTTATAAAATTAATTCGTTTTAAGTTAATGTTTTAAACAAAGTTTTTATATTTTGAAATGTAAAAAGTTTAAAATAAGTGAATTTTTGAAATAAGTGTATTTAATTGTATTTAAACAATTTTGGAAAATTTAAAGATTTAAAAGTTTTTAATTTTGAATATTTAAGTTATTTGATTTTAATTAATTTTAAATTGAATTTATTTTAAATAAGTTTAATGATTTAAAATTAATTATAATAAAGATTTACATATGTAAATTTGAATTTGAAGGAAATTTAGATAATTAAATTATTTTAATTATCAAGTGTTATTGGTAAATAATTGATTTAATTAAAATAATAGTTTCTTAATTAAGAACCTTTAATATAGTAAGTTAAGAATCATTTAATTAAATTTAAATGATTAAGTTAAATTAATAATTAATTAATTAATTAATTTGTGATTAATTAAGAAAATCATTTATAAATTAATTAAGTATAATTAATTAATGAAGTAATTTAGGAATAATTACTGGATGTAATTAAGAAAGTAATTAGAGGATAATTATTTTATGAAAGTAATTAAATAAGAAGTGATTAAGGTTAATTACCTAGTGTTATTAATTAAATAATTTATTTAATTAAAGGATTAAGGTTAATTAATAAGGTAATTAATTATTTGTTAAGATAATTAAATAAAAAAAAATAATTAATTAATGGAAGTAATTAAGGGAAGTTAATTACTGGATTATATTAATCAAAGATGATTAATAATTATGATTAATTAAGAATAATTACTTAATGTAATTAATAAAATAATTAAAGGTGTAATTAGGGATCATTAGTTTATAATTAATGATGAAATTAAGAATTGATTAATTAAGATTAATTAATCAAATGATAAGTGATTAATTGTAATTAATTAAGAATTAAAGTAATTGATTAAAATTAATTAATTAATTAATGAAGTAATTAAAGGTTAATTACTATATTTAATTAAGGATAATTAATTTGTGAAATTAATTAAAGATAATTACTTAAATGTAATTAAAGTATAATTAATCAGGGTGATTAATTAAAGTGGAAATTTAGAGGAAGATTAATTAATTAATTTATAATTAATTAATGATTATATAAGTAAGGTTTATAATGAAGTAATTAATTTAATTCACTTTAAATTAATTAAAGATAGAGATAGTTAATTTAATTCATTTTAAATTAATTATGTTGTGATTAAGTAAATCATTGCTTATATAAGAATGGATGACATTGATTGTTCTGAATGGATGTAATCTCAGAAATGAGATAAGTAATGTTGTATGGTATGGATGATTGGTTGTATTATGATGGTATTATAGATTAACTATTGTGATGTTGATATGGATTACATATTGGTTATGAATCATCTGTATATTTGGTAATGTGATTATCAATTGTGAATTATGAATTATCTATCTGTATGAATATAGATAAGTTAAATTGTTTAAACCTTTAAACAACTTGGCCTTAAAAGATACGTTTTGGATTTCGATGAGACCGGGATCGGGTTTCCGTATACCGGTATTCCAGGTCTGGAGACCCGAATACCACATCGATCCAAATTAACGATAGGTCGTGAATCTCAAGTGAAGATGAAGATTTAGAGTGCAAGGGTTATTGTCGTTAACTCTGAGGGTGATTCCAAAACGAGTGTAACGAGATAATGCCTTCGGTTTCGTTCGAACCCGGAACGAACTTGTATGGATTGAATGCTTTCAGCACATCGTCAGGCGGACGATGAGCATTCTAAGTGATATGTTCTGATTAAAGGTAATCGTAACCTCAAGCCTCATCAACCGGGAATGGCTAAAACAGGGGAGGTGCAGCAAGGCTTCGTGGGTAGCACCCACTGAGAGCAAGATAGATCCCTGTCTAGAGGACCCTTTTCTTTTATTCGGCTTAGTGTGTGGTTGGTCGCGCCAACCACGGGATTGTCTTGTTCGGGATTATCCAGTAAGGGATGGTTCCGGCTTTGTGTTGCAGGGGAGCGGGCGTACTCCTCGGTACGGTGATCTAGGCCACGTACTGTGACGGGCGGTACCCCAGTAGCCCTGCCATTGTATGGAATCCAAACTCCAATAAGTGCCGTACGTATTAGTTGTGCCCAACTATGTTGGAATGTGAGATGTAAGCATTTCAGCTATTTCTGTATTTTACTTGAAAACCCTAGACCCTATTATAATATAACTGGATTTCCTATCAAATGTTTTGGTTAGCGTAAGGTAAAAACTTTTCCATGTTTATGTGTGGAAAGTCTTACGTGATACCTTTGTTTTCAAAAGGTTTTGAAGTTAAACAATTTTAACCCGTTTACTCACACCAGACCCATGTCTGACCCAAGTGTTTATTTTCTGTTTTATTAAACTCTTGGGTACTCAAATTTTTACGAGTAGCCAAGGGATTCAGGTTAGCTTTGACGAATCTATGGAGGAGATATGGAGCAGGAGGCTTCAGCATTCGTAGATAGATAGTATTCCGCTGTGTTGGTTGATCTGAGTCTTTTGTTTGAATTATATCTTGAGTTGTATAATAGACAGAAATTATAACTGTCTATTTCGTTGTATAAGTTGTGTAACTCTGATTATGTAAAGACTATGTAATAGTTATGTGATATATTATATTTTGTTTCGTTCCGCTGTGAGATTCTGATGTGTTGTTGTTCTTTCTTCTTTTCTTTTCTTCTTCTATCCCTTTCTTTCTTAATTAACGATGCGACTTTCTGTGGAGAAAAAGTCGGGTTGTTACAGATTTTATTATAAAAAAAATTGAAATGACATTTTGAATTTTTAAACGATAAAACTTAATTTGAAAATTTAATTTTTGTCGAACTTTGAATTATCTTAAAAGTAAAAGGTTTGATTAATAAACCTTCTATAGAAGAGGAAAACATCTTAGCGGAATTTGAAATTTTGGGAATTTTAGGCCTCGTTTGGCTTGTCGTTTTTAGTTTTGTGTTTTCGTCTATACAAAAGCGCGTCCATTGTATGCATTGTTGAAAAACAAACGATTTTGAAAAATGAAATTAGCATGTAAAATAGAAAACAAGTTTATTTTGTTTTTCGTGTTTCGAGAGATAAAAAAAGCACGGGGAACAATCCAACTCCTTCGTTGTCCGTTGGTCGTCGCAACCGCTAAGAATTATAAATCTTCTTCTCTTGTTTCTTCATGTTTCTTAGTACAAGTTGAAACACAAAACTCAAAATACAAAATGAAACCAAACAGACCCTTAGGGCCCGTTTGGTTTGCTGTTTTTAGTTTTGTGTTTTCGTCTAAACAAAAATGTGCATTTCTTATGCATTGTTGGAAAACACACAATTTTGAAAAATGAAATTAACATAGAAAATAGAAAACAAGTTTATTGGATTTTTCGTGTTTTGAGACATAACAAAGGGACGGAAAACAATTCCTCCCCTCCATTTCCCATCCATCGTTGTAATGGCTAAGAATAGTAAAAAAATTCTCATGTTTTTTTGTATTTTGTAGTGTATGTTGAAAACACAAAACACAAAACTCAAAACGAAACCAAACGGACCCTTAGCTTTTCAATTTTGAAAATTTAAGTTTTTGGTCCGAAAATTTGAATTTTGAAACTTTTAATTTTTGAATTTCGTAAAATTCATACGGGCTTAAGGTTATACTGAACCATTTATACAAATATGCAAAGTGGATTAAATAACACATATAATAACATCACAACATACGTGGCTTTCAACCACGACGTACCAGATGAGATGTACTATTAGTATAACATCTATCATATACTCACAAATAAAATCAACCATCAACAATCAATTCTTTGACCTATTTAGGTTTATGTCATGGTGTTTTTTATAAGCCCGTAAAATGAGTAACTGCTAAGTAACTCATACAACAATATCAAAACCAATATCAACATCAACAACAACCATGCATAAATGGATCAACTTCTACAACAATCATTCATACTGGTTATAAACACAATATCAACTACCTTAAAAACACAGGTATACTCATCCAGTAACAATCGCCATAACAATAATGGTTTAAATCCAACATCAATAGACGTGATATACATAATGACTATCAATGACAAAAATCGATCTACTACTACCAGACGAGGAGTCTTGCCAGTATAAATAAAATGCTAAAATCCAACATGCATTGAGATAATAACACAATATTTACACTATATACTCCTAGACAGGCTCTACATTACCTTACAAGTCATCATGACTCTACTTCCAATCCATAATTTATAAACTTCTAGTCACGACCTTAAAATTTCCCTTCTGGTATAATATCGTTTGGCTTTATATGACAATAGGGCATGTTCATCAAAATAACATCACAAGGTTCAATTGCAATCCCGAATCAGCCAACTAGGATGGATATTAGCCTATCTGGTCTAACACACTTTGATCATCTTTCTACTCCTATTGTATGCAATCTATTTCATAATTTAAACTTTTTTCACAATGACAATAGTGATATTTGGTTTAAATTTTATTCTTACATTCATTTCGGAAAATCATCTATAATATACAACTTTCTCCTTAAGAAGAAGTAGTAATAATAATTGAACCAACTCTCTTTGTCAATAGTGATATGATATGTAAACAAGTAATAAACAAAGAAACATCACACAAATGTCTAATATCAGTTGGTATTAAAACTTTATTCCAAATACACAAAATATCACTTAACTCCAATAGATGTTACTCAATATAATGTGTAAAGAGAATAACAGAAGAAACATCACATGAATGTCCCATACCGTTCGGTGCTATAACTTCGTTCATTCAAAATACCCATTATACCGAATTACACAAAACTCAACACCACTCTTGATCGATATAAGAATGTTCAAGCACATATTGACTTCATATTTGTTTAAAAAAAAATCTCTTTTTATATAAATTTACCGAAGTATTTATAAAAAAAGATTTACATCTCTATGGAAATTCCTTTGTAAAACACTTTAGTAAAATTCTTACATGAATAAGATAGTCGTAAACCAATTAGATTGGGGATATAATTATAGTCCCGCGTGATTCTATAAATACTTTGGTTCCGAAAATCCCCACTTCAAAATATTCTTCATTTCACAAACCAAATTTTTTGATTAATATATTCAAAATAGATGATAAAATAATTCCGTAATTCTTTTCACGTCAAAATCTTTGCTTTAAATATTGATAAATATTTCTACTTTTAACTAACACTTCAAATATTTATAAATACAACACAAACTTCAAATTATTTACTTCAAACATTTATAGATGTATTTGTTTCAATTTTTTTAATATATATCTCAAATACTTTACTTTAAATATTTATAAATATCTCCACTTTAAGTTCTTACTTCAATTAAAATACATTTACTTCCAATCTTTAAAATATACTTTATCTCAATTTCATTACTCCAAATATTTATGAATATTATTTTAAAGGTATTTATAAATATAATCCCAAATACCCTAATAGTAGTAAAAATACCCATTCATTTCTATAATACATTCACAAGCCTGCATTCCACATCATATTTCAAACATAAAAAAAATCAAATCACATGCATGCATCAAATCAAAATATATACAAATATGGAATGCATTTGAACTCAACTCACAACCAATTTACCAAATTATATCCAATAATTCATATTTAAATTTCTTAAATATTAAATTCCAAATTTCACCCACTGTTTATTTGACAAAATTATTTTTTCCAAACAAACTATTATCTTCCTCAAAATTTCATTTAAATCTTAAATGAAATTATAATAGACTTAAAATTTAATATGAACAATCTATTGGAATATTAAAATTATTTTTAGATAGATTTGTTTGAGAAATGATTCATATTCTACATATACATACATACATACATACATATATGAATGTGTATATATTTAAATTTCTAGCGTTAAATAAATATATTCTATGTTATTTTTATGGTAGATGAATATATAAGTTTTTTCTTAATTAACTTATCATTCGATATTTATTTAAAATGATATCGATTTGTGGGTGTGTGTATACACTATTGAATAAATCAACACTAGCCCGTGGGTTTCTTATTGACAAAGTTTATAGCATTTTATATTTCCAATATATTAGCTAGGAATAATTCATAGTCTGTTAGCTATTTGTTTTCCTATTGGTACGGTATTTTGTTGAACTATGTGTTATATAAAGGCATTTACTAGAATCAAATAAATTATCTTTCACTGAGATTTCTTCTCTTCTTCTTTTCCTTTATTAAGTGGCTGAGGTTTATTACAAAGCATCATTTTTTATTGGGAGTAATATTACCTTCTTCTACAATCTGGTATCAGAGCGAGGTTGTGAGTTTTTTCTATTAACAAGATGGGTGACCTTCAAGGCGTTGGTGTAATCAAAAAGCTTAACAACCAGAATTACAATTCGTGGTAAACTTGTATGATGTCTTACTTGCAAGGCCAGGATTTATGGGAGGTTATGAATGGAAACGAAGTGAGATAGCCGAAGGCTGAAGATGCAAATAGGAAGTTATGAAAGTGGAAGATCAAAGCGGGCATAGCCATGTTCGTTTTGAAGACAACAGTTGAAGAGGATGTACTGGAGCATATTCGAGATAAAGAAACTCCCAAAGAAGCTTGGGATGTGCTTGCCAAGAAGCTTTATCTAAGCAAATGGAAGAAGTCTCATTGAAAAAAAGAAGAAGAGGCACTCTATGCTACCAAAGGTAGGAGGAATTTAAAGCAGCATGCCTCAGTTGATCCTAAAAAGAATGACGACAAGGCGATAAGTCATCAAGGCAAATGGAGAGTCCATACAAGATGAAACTTGGCAACGACCAAAAGTTTGAATGGAAGTGCTACAACTTCCAAAAGAAGGGCCATATAGTGAAAGATTGCTGGTCAAAGATGAAAGGTGTGGAAAGTAATGCTATAATTTCCAAAGGTGAAGACGAATGGGATGCTGAGGTGCTCTTTACTGCAGATGAAGAGGAGATAACTTTACTACAACAACAGTCAATCAAATCGATTATGAGAATAATTGGATTGTTGACTCGAGCTGCTCAAACCATATGACCGACGATAAAGAGAAGCTACATAACTTGTCAGAACACAAGGAAAGCCGGGTGGTGGTGACGGCGAATAACTCAAAATTATCGATTGCTCACATCGGTAATATGGTAGTTCCTCCCCATTGAAATGATACCGAGCTGCTGCTGCAAAATGTCTATCATGTCCCAGGTATGATGAAAAATCTTCTTTCGGTAGCACAATTAACATCTTCTGGTTATTTTGTTCTGTATGGACTGCACGATGTGAAAGTATACCAGGATCATGTTAAGATCATAAAAGAAATCATCATGAAGGGACAAAAATCGGAATTAGTCTATGTGATGTCTGTAGCAACCGCATGCATAGGTTAGACAAGAAGGTATGAGACTGCAGACTTATGGCACATGCAGCTAAGTCACATTAGCTATTCTAGGTCAGATGTGATGATGAAGAAGTCAATGCTGAAGGGGCTTCCACAACTTGAAGTAAGAACAGACACTGTATGTGCAGGCTGTTAATATGGAAAAGCACACCTGTTGCCATACGAAGGGTCCAAGTTCAAAGCCAAGGAACCACTATGGCTAATCCACTCTAATGTGTTTGGACCATTTAAGCAAGCTTCCATTAGTGGGATGAAGTACATGGTAACTTTCATTGACACTTTCTCAGGGTATGTGTGGGTTTACTTTATGAAGAAAAAATCTAAAACTTTTTCAAAGTCCAAAGAGTTCAAAAAAGTAGCAGAAGCAGAAGTTGGTAGAAGTCTTTATTGTCTACGTATAAAACACGAGGGAAAGTACACCTCAGATGAGTTTTCAGATTTTCTCCTGAAGTGTAAAATACGCCATCAATTTACATGTGCTAACACTTCGCAGCAAAATGGGATAACAGAAAGAAGAACATGCACTTGGCAGAAAATTATCGAAGTATGCTTATGCAAAGAATGTTTCGGGCCATTTTGGGAAGAAGCAATGAATACTATAGTCTTCGTGACCAATAGGCTTCCTCAACAAAGGTTAATTTTCTCTCACCTTTTGAAAAAAGGTGGAACATAAAACCTTTTGTTGGTCATTTTCGAGTTTTTAGATCTGTATGTTGTGTTTATACCTGGTCAATTACGTAGCAAGATGGAAAAAAGGTTGTTAGAAGTGTCTTTCTAGGATACGACAATCAACGGAAAGGATGGCGTCGTTGCGATCCAACAACTGGAAAGTGTTACACATCTCGAAATGTGGTGTTTGATGAAGCCTCTTCATGGTGGTCCTCAAACAAAGAAGTATTACCACACTCAGATATTTTCAAAATTTTGTTGCAATCCTCACAAGTCCAATTGAGATCAAACGAAACTAAAGACATAAATCAAGGTGGTGATGGCGAAGTAGGCGAAACTCAGAATCCTTGGCAAACTGGTGTGCATTAACAACTAAGCAAAAAAATAGGCACTAATGAAGATGAAACACTAATTACGCCTAGAAGATCAACCCGGATCAGAAAACCAAATCCAAAATATGCAAATACTGCCATAGTAGAAGCAGCATATGCAACAGAACCAGAGACATTTGAGGAAGCATCTCAGAATCCTGAATGGATTGAAACCATGGAAAAGGATATTGTCGAGTTAGAATGAAACCAGACCTGGGAGCTCGTTCCAAAGCCAAGAGATGTGAAGCCTATTTCCTGCCGATGGGTGTACAAGATTAAGCATCACACAAACGGATCAATAGAGAGACACAAGGTCTATTTGGTAGCTCGAGGGTTTTCTCAATATGGACTAGATTGTGATGAAATGTTTAGTCTAGTTGCTAAGCTTACAACCGTATGAGTCCTACTAGCACTTGCAGCTAGTAAAAGTTAGAACTTGTGGCAATGGATGTGAAGAATGCATTTTTGCATGGGGAGTTGGATCGAGAGATCTACATGAATCAACCAATAGATTTTCAGAGTCAAGATCATTCTGAGTATGTGTGTAATCTCTGTAAGGCTCTATATGGGTTAAAACAAGCACCAAGGGCATGGTACGGTAAGATTGCTGAATTTCTTACTTATGTTGGTTATTTGGTGACATCTGCAGACTCTAGCTTGTTTGTCAAAGTTGAAAGAGGGAAACTAGCTATTGTGCTAGTATATGTGGATGATTTAATTATCATAGGAGATTTTGAAGAAGAAATTCTCCGAACTAAAGAGAAATTTTCAGTTCGTTTTCAGATAAAAGAACTTGGACAGCTCGAGCATTTTCTTAGTCTAGAGATTGATCGTCCAGAAGAATGAATATATCTCAATCAATAAAAATATTCCAAAGATTTGTTGAAGAAATTGGGAATGCTCAAGTGCAAGCCAATCTCGACGCCGATGGAACCAAATGCAAAATTGTGTTCCTATAAAGGAAAAGATATGGAAGATGCTATGATGTACTAGTGGTTGGTAGGCAGTCTTATCTATTTAACCTTAACAAGGTTGGATATTTCCTTTGCAATAAGTGTGATGAGTCGCTACATGCAAAATCCAAAGAAACCGCATTTGGAAGTAGCTCTACGAATCTAGATATATGTAAAGAGTACACTTGGTTATAGTATTATGTACAAGAAAGGTGGAGAATGCAAGTTAGTTGGCTACTGTGACGCCGACTATACAGGTGACCATGATACTCGACGCTCAAATACTGGGTATGTGTTCATTCTTGGGTCTAAAGCAGTTTCTTGATGTAGCAAAAGACAATTAACAGTGTCTCTGTCAATCACAGAAGCGGAGTACCGACTAATGGCAATGGCAGCTCAAGTAAGCACTTGGCTTATGTTATTATTGAAGGACTTGCATTAGCCAACAGGGTATAGTATCCCTTTGTATTGCGACAACTTGTCAACAATAAGATTAGTAGAAAATCTAGTCTTTCACGCAAGAAGTAAGCATGTAGAGGTGCATTATCATTTTATTAGAGAGAAGGTCTTCCAAGAAGAAATTCGGTTAGAGCATGTTGGAACAAAAAGACAAGCAGCATTTTTTATTTCTAATATATTAGCTAAAAATAAGTCAGTTTGTTAGCTATTTTTTCCTATTAGTATGGTACTTCGTTGAACTATGTGCCTATATAAAGGCATTTACTAGTATCAAATAAATTACCTTCAACTGACAACTCTTTTCTTCTTCTTTTCCTTTATTAAGTGGCTGAGGTTTATTACAAAGCAACATTTTTATTGGAAGAATATAACCTTATTCTACACATACACACACCTATATATGCACAGATACACAGCTAAATACCAATCCACAAGCAACCATATAACAAACTCTTCAATACCGAGTCAATCGTATGCATAGTAATATTTAATTAATAAATATCTGTCATTTTGTTGTATTAATTACTCAACTCTTATCATCTGAAAAAACTACCATTCATTATTCGATATTTAATTCTCAAACAATATTGATTAATATAATTTTTAATTATATAAACTACGCATGCATATAATCAGTATCGATTTGATGAGGTAGACTATCATTCACAATTGTTACCAACTATTAACATGTGTTTATAAGTAAATATATTCCATATAAAAAATTGTAAATATAAGATTACAATTAAAAAGATTTGAAATTGACTTTTTATCCTCTCATCAAATTTCCATTGCCCTATCGCCATGCTCCAAAGCTGCATGCATCCATCGACCACGTTGGATCTCGCACCCGCATCTCAACACCGCCCCTTATTCAACGCTTCTGGCATCGTCCTTCTCCTCAACCTTTCCATCCACAGATCCATGCACACCACCCAAGTTGCGTCTCTCATAATTATGCCACATGCATCTGTGCTTGTCTCCAGGTTGCGGCTCCATCATGGGACCGCATCAGCCCCTCTTCCCTTTATGACATGTGTTCTCATCTCTTCTCACACGCACTTTGTTGGTCGGTCGATTATCAACATATATATATATATATATATATCAATTAAAGTTGAAGTATACCATTTTTATTTCCCAATTATCAACATTTAAGTTGCTACTTGTTTTCTCTTTGGATCACTTATTTCTTGTACTCAAACTCGATATGCAAATTCTAACTTCAAAGCTTCCACCAATTCTCTAATGGAGACCAGGGTTTTAATTTTCTATGTAATTTAAATGGGAGAGGGAGACGGTGAGGCTATTTATAGCCACAATAAGATTAAATATCATCCACCTTTCCCTCTATTTTGAATTCACATATCCAAAGCCCAACTCAGTCCCATACAGCTCCATATTATGGCTGGCCATACCCCTAGGTTGGGCATGCATGGTATTTGTCCTAATTAGTATACGATATACTAATTTTTTAATTAACTATTTAAATCCATATATTAATTAAATCAATATATACCAATTATATATTATTTTAAATAATTGTAGGCCTTAAATAAATAATTATATGCCATAAAAAATCTAATACAACATTGTAACACCCCATATTTTTGGTAACATTATTTAGGACATTTAATTAGCTAAATTTAATAAAATAATGAGTTGATTAGGGGATTGAGATTTGATTTTATTTAAGGGTAGCCATGCCATTTAACCAATGAATTAAAAGAAGAGTTAATATGAAATAGAGAAGGGATAAAATAGGAAAGAGGTCATTCCTATATCCTTAAGACTTGGCCGTGCATTCCCATACACGTGTATTTCATTTCATTTGATAAATTTTAAAACTTATGGTCGACCACCATTAACAAGAGAAAGAGGAAGACGATTAGGAAAAGCTAAGGAAGAAGCTAAATCAAATCAAATCCATTCAAATCTCAAACTTCTTAATCTATAAAGCTAAGGTGAATAACGTTTACATCTCATATTTCTTTTGTTTTCGGTTTTATGATGAAATCCAAACTTATTTGCAATGATTTGCCATGTTTTTGAACAATGGAATGATTATATGTACTTGTTGATGATTTATATTTGCATATAGACTTTATGACATGTTTTAAAGTGAAAACCCTATTAAATGACATTCAAATGCCTTGCGAATTTTTATATAGACCAAAAATGATATTTCAGAGACGGGTTTCGATTTTTAGAACTTTCTGAATTTTTGTAGATTTTATATAAATTTTCTAGTGAGAAAATGTTATTTTGGTTTAAAAATTATTTATGACTAAATAATTAATGGTTTGGGTTTGAAATTTATATATATTAGAAAACATATAAAAATTGATTTTTAGGAATTTTTGTAGAATTTTCCTAAGTGTTTTAATGGATATATAAAATTATTTAAGGTATGAGACTTAAATATTTTATATATTTTTAAAAAGGAGAAGGGGCTTTTTGTAAATAAATTCAAATTGTTATTTCTGGAAATTCAGCAGTGCTTTTGAAAAGAGAAACTTACAACCAATCGGATTTTGACAAACAAGGCAGGTTAGGTACAAAGAAATAGTTTAAAAAGGAAAAATCTACATGGTTTACACTGTTTCGATGCTTTCGGCACCAGGTTCCGACTCTTTACCTTTGCCTCTGACTCCATCGAAACCAATGCATATGGTATCAGGGAACTGATACGTAGTGAATTGGATGTATGCGAAAGGTATAGGGTCGAAACCAGGGGTTCCGAAGGGGTTGAGGCACTACTTTGCTTTTAAATGAAAATGCGCCTGCTTGCTTTTGACTAAGTAGCTTTCAACTTGGTTAGCTTTTGACCAGGTCAATTGGTTTTAAAAGAAAAGGTTTCGATTGGGTTGACACTTTTGTTCTAAATAATTGCTTTCAGCTATGTCAAAACCCTTGACTGCCGCTTTCTTCCTTTCGACTCAGATGGTTTCGAATGGGTTGTTTTGCCTTTTAAATTTGGCCACTTCCTTAAAGCTTTTGAAGGGATGATTTTGACTCCATCACTTCTTTACTTAGGAAATGGATTCGAAGTAGATGCTTTCAACTTAAATGATTTAATGACCCTTTTTCTCTAATTTAAGTATAACCCAAATGGTTTCAAAAGAGACAGTTTTAATGGTTTCGAAAGGTATTTTCACATGTTTTAAATTGAACCCAAGTGCTTTCGAAAGATAGGTTTCGATGCCTTCAAAAGGTTTAATGAATGGTTTCAAAGGGGTGGTTCCACAGGGTTTCGAAAGGGTTGAAAGGAAAGGTTTTTCCTATGTTTTCGAAAGGCAATATTTAAAGGTTTTAATGAAGGATGTCAAATGATTTAAAGCTTTCGAATGGAACGTTTCTTAATGGTTTTGAAAGGAAGAATTTAAATGGTTTCGAAAGAGTTACTTTTAATGGTTTTGATGGTTACTTTTAAAGGTTTTGAAAGGGTTGTTTAAAGGTTTTAAACAAAGGTTACGAATACACTAACTAGGCAGCATAGCCTAAGTGTTTTAAGTTAAAAAGAGTTTTAACTTGTTTTGGGGAATAGGTAATCCTCATTAAATTTCATCAACGTTATTTTGAGTAAAGTATATATAACATGATAAAATAGCTTAGAGTAAAGCTAAAGATATATTTTCCTTGTATATGTATGATTTAAAAGGTTAAATTATTTTGAAAAGGTTTTTTAAGGAAAAAGATAAAGGGTAGTTAATCCTAAGAAAATGACTCAGATTAGAAGACCATATATGACTTGTGGAGGGTCGCACCCTATGCTCATTAGCTATTAAGCCTTAGTTAATTTAGTCCAGAATTCCAGTGTGTAGGGCTTAGTCACAGGTAAGACTAAAATGATGGTTACACACAGAAAAGAATATTTATGTACAGAGATAGGTTATTGGTTAGCCCGCAAATCCATTAGGATCAGTTGACCCTTGGAGGAATAAGTTAAGCACAGACCATCCAGAAGTTTTGTCTAACATATGTTTAGACTATTTTATATTTTATCTGGGAGGTCCGAGCCAGCAAAAGGGATAGTTAGTCTAATTTGCGGGCAGTTAACCCAATTTTCGAACAGATAATCATTTTATTACCTGTTAATAGCATAAAAGATATTGCTATTATTATTATTATAATCTGTTTGATTAACCAGTTTTGTTGCAGGAATATTTTTGCAAAATATATGTTTTAAATAGGATATTAGTGAGGGGAAATATGTTCCGTTAAGCGGCGTGGTCTCACTTATTATCAGAAAACCGAGATGTAATAGTATTATTCACACCAGACTTTATGTCTGACCTGTGCAGTTAATGCCACGCTATTACTTTGCTATAACCCTGCTATATCTCATAGCGCATTTCTACCACTGCGAATTTTCCATATAGCCCCAATATAGCCTTTCCGCTTTAAGCCCCGCTATTTCCGCTATATCCCGTTATTCCCGATATATTTCGCTATTTCCGCTATATCTTCTTTAAAAGAAATGAATTGAAAAATGACATTTATACATTATAAAAATTATGAAATTAATTTATTTAATTGAATTTTTAATATATTTTTAGAAATGAAAATACTCTAATATTCTACTAAATTCAATTATGTTATATAACAGTTTTATGTTTATTTACAATATATTCGCACATGTTTTTATTTAAAATTATTTATGTATTAATTATAATTCAATTCAATGTTAATTTTTCATTTAATTACCATTTATAGATTTGTAAAAACATTAAGTACGCGTTTTATATGCAATTTAAGAGTAATCCGCTATATCCCGCTATATCTTCGTTGTATCCCCGCTATGACTTTTTGCACCTCCGTCGTGTTGAATCTACCGAGCGCTTTAACTGCACAGTGTCAAACTCGAAGTTTTTGTTTCCCCTTAAACTCCCGGGTGCTCAAAATTTATTTGAGTAGGCTAAGGATTATGGTTTACAAGTTTTAGTTGTTTTGGAAAATAAAGCTTCCGGAGACAAGCAGGTGGCTGACGGATAGTGTGACAACCCGGATTTTTAGCATAAGTTAATCGGGTAATTGACTAGATTAAATTATGGAAATATTGATATGTCGAATGAATAAATTTGTGATAATTTAGATTTTTGGGATATATATAAATTGATTTAAAGCTATAATAAATATTGAATTACAAAATCTCTAGAGATGATAAATCTTATTGTAAATAAATAAATAAATAATATATTTCACCGTTTAAATTCAAGATCAAATATCCATACACATATATATATATATTGATCAATATGCATAAGTATGTAGAAGTAAGAAAAATATATAAATGTACATAGGAATTTTAAAATAAGAAATGTATACATACATGTTCAAATCAAACAAGGAATGTGTAGATAGGCATAGAAATATAAATAGGTATAAACATAATAAGTAAAATATATATATACAAGATAAAACAAGGAAAAAATAAATAAATAAATATATACATATGTAGGCATATGAATGGATATGTATGTAGACATACTAGGGAACATAGCATTTAATACAAACACCCATTTAATCAAATCAGCATAAAATATCAGTTCACCTTTTTGTTCAAAATCAGGCCAACGTTTGTACAAATCAAAACAAAACAAAAAGAAATATGTGAGAAATTGTACACAAAATATCCCAGCTTAGCTTCTTCTGCACGCCTCTATTTTATGTATATATTCAGATATCCATCACTGCCTTGTTCTTGGTTTCCTTATCTCGTTTGTATTCATTCGAACCCAAATAAAAAAACAAAAAAACAAAACAAACCTGTAAAGAAAACAAACTTGGGGAGGACAAAATTCAAATCAAACTAGTATCAAGCTTACAAATTTCCAAAGATCAACTCAGAATCAAGCAACTAAGGAAGATTTAGTTCAGTAATCAAGCAAATTCAGGATCAGGCTTACAATTTCCAAAATCAAGCAAAGTAGCAAACTCCAGATTTTCAAATTCAAGAGAAAACATTTCCTAGGCTTCTCTGTTCTTCCAGGAGTGGTGAGTAAATACTTAATTTAAAAACAGTTTTAAATCTATGATACTCAAATGCTTGTGATGGATTCTGTGGAAATATAGCTTATATATGTTTATGAATGTGAATGCATGTGTGAATATATGATGTGATTGTGTATATAGATATGTAAATGTATGGGTGTATGTCTAAAACAGGATATACCCTCTGTTGTCTCAACAGGTTCTAAAACTTTGCTAAGAAATTCCATATCTCTGTATAAAATCAAAAATATGGACAAGATCATTGAGAAACAAATGATCATATGAATGTAATATAAATTTTAAAAATAATATCAAGAATTCAAATGCAGTAATGATTTCAAAAATTGAAAATGACAGTGGAAATCAAAGATGAGTTATAAATCGATCAAGCTAATTTAAATTCTTGATTATGCAACCAGAATCGAGTTGTGAAATGATGAATTTAGGGGAAGAAATCAGGATTTTTAGTGTAGTAATTGTTGAGATATTCTGGGATGATCGATTTTTGCATTTTCGTTGGTCGACGTTGATCGACGGCGAGTTTCTCTATGGGGTTTGGGCTGGAAGAGGATGGGAAGTGGGGAAACGTGGGAAAATTGTTTGGGATTTTTTCTGATGGCCAGAGTTGATAGTCGAAGTCGAGCTAGGGTTCAAAGGTCGAATAGGAACGTCGATGTTGACGAGGGAATGGCGACGGCTATGGGTGATCGGAGGTGATCGCAATGGGGGGAAAATGATGCTAGGATTCGTGACGAAGTTTGGATGGGTCGGCATGGGCTCCGGTATCGAATTCGTCGATGGCGAAGAGGTTGGTGGTCGAGAGTTTTGTTCCAAGTTCAATCGACTAGTTCGATTTGGATTTGGGAAGGGATTGTAGGATCTGGGTGGTCGTGTGTGACGCCCCACCTCTATACCCACGCTAGCCAAGAACACTACGGTGTAGTGCTGTCAACTAGCACGGAGAATAAGGCTGTTGAGGAGCGACCATCCGTGTAATTGCTTTGGGCGAGCACCGATATGTCAGATAATAAAACATTGCATTTCATTTTTAGAGGAAACCCGACATACCGATACAAACTCAAAGCTACTACACAGTGGCTATAATAGTTTAGGACAATAGATATAAAAATAACACAGATAACATAAATGCGGAATACAGATGGAACGAAAAGTCTCATATATACAATAACTGATATCAGTTACAATACATTTGACACAATACAAATGATACAACTACAATTTTCGACTCAAGAAGTTATATATACAAGTACATTATCGACTAATATACATGAATACATTATCATCTTAAAACAGACACACTGGCTACTTCAACAAGACGAAGACCACTTCAAATGATATAAAAAGTCTTCATAGCTCTAGCAGCAACCCAAAGCTAAAAATCTACAACCTGTAAATACTCGGTCTGACCCGAGTATTACAATCAAAAGAAAATAATACTCGGATCAGTCTAATTCAAAATCAGTTATTAGAGCATAGAAGCAATAATAATCAATCTCAATATAGATGACAGTCACAGAAATCTCGTATATCCAACTCTCGATACGAGAATTGGATAACGGCAGATATAACACTAAACAGTGTTAATCCACAAAACAGAAATCCAAAGCAGTTTAAGCAATTGAAATGTCAATTTAAAAATATCAATGCTAATTGGCTGCAGTACACGCTAACGTGTACTGCCTCGCCAATACAGCCTATGAATTACGCAACAGGTCGATGAATTAAGAATAAAAGAGATATCGATTAAAATCTGTCAATTCGGTGTGGCTGCAGTGCACGCACGCGTGCACTGCCTCACCACAACAGAATATAAAGTCACCACAAGGGACAAGGGTAAAACTGCTACGAAAATGCAGCAGGTCAGCAAGTGCTCAGGGATGAACAGATGCAAGTGAAAATGACACATGGATATGCAGTGTATACCCAAGTACAACTAAAATAGAAATGGGTCAAGCATATATAGATATGCAGTGACAAAGTGAACCAAGTCGCAATGTCACAGCAAGATCAAGTGACCGTGGCAATCACAGGACAGACAAGTCAAAGCAGTGAAACCATGAGCAACAGCATGAATGCATAAAGCTGGACAGAGCAACACATACTCGAAGTGAACAGTGGAAGAGTAAGTGCACCCCAAAACAGTTCAGCTCAAATGAGCAAGTGCACATGAGAAGACTGCACATGGACAAGTATGCAACAGTGACTCAAATCATATGCAGTGAGATCAGAAGTGGACTGGTCGAAACAACATAGTGAGCTCAAGCTCAAAAACAACTAATACCAAGGTGACTAAAACCCAGTACTCAAGCAAGTGAATACAGAGAACTACAAAGGCTGCATACTAAATATGCAAAACCAAAGTTGCAGTGAACAACAAAATGCAATTTGAAATAGGCAGTGGCAATCCCACCTTGAAGTAATATAAGTGCAGACCGGTTACATGAATGACCAGACCCCAAATGTTTTCGACGTAGTGTACATGTTTGGACACTTAAATGATCAAATTCAGGCCGAAACATTACCCACAAAAATACTACCAAAAGAGATCAATGAATATGAAATGAGCTACAAATCTGAAACCACAAGGGTAGTCATACTCAAAATCAGGGGCCAGACATGCAACTCTCTACAATATGTACAAAGGGGGTACGTATCTACATGAAGTCAGATAACAATTGAACATCAAAATGCCACCTAAACTCACATACGAACAGGGTACAGGTTACAATGTCAACAAAGTATACAGGTGAAGCCAACTGACTCGAATGACTCAAGTGATACAAGGACAATGCTCAATGCACATTAATACTAAACTCAAACAATGCCAACATGATCAAGTTCAAAACAATGCCCCAATATCAGGTTAAAGTGAATCGAAAAAGAAACTGCAACATCAGGAAGTGCAGTCATGCCAATGACATTTAATATCATAATCAAAGTCAAGTGATATCAAGTGCAAGAGAAGTACACTATGCAGTGTTCAATACTGAAGCCACAAAATGTGCACAGCAACCAAATATCAAAGCAAACGAACAACTATAAGTACAGGGAACAACAGCAATGAATACTGTAACAAATGCAAGCTCAAATGGAACACAAGTCAGCGACAAGCTACAAACACTCAGTGCAGTGATACATGAAATCGCATGAACAAGTTCGAACAACCAGACAACATCACATTCACGAATGAAATGTTCAAGTGGAGACCAGAGAAGGTGGCCAGAGTGCTAAAATCACATTTTAAAATAATCGATGTAGCAGGTTCAAAACGAGACAGTGCCAAATCAAATGGACCGGGGTCGCACGTATATCACGAGTTCGAAAACAATTACGAAGTTAACCAGAAACAAAGACGAACTCGAAGCTATCAGATAAATCTCAAGCAACAACATACATATATTGAAGGTCAAACACCATAAATCGACAACTCAACAATTGAAAACGAACGAGAAAGAATATCACAGAATTCAAGCACTAACCAACTAAAAGTAGGAATTAGATGTGAGTATAATACTCACCTTTATCTCGACCAATTGGAGCAACCATGCTCAACAGAACGTGCCTTAGCTTCGAAAAGAGGATGGCGAGAATGAGTGCTATAATTTTGAAGCCCTAGCTTCAATTCCAGACTGAACGAAGACGTCAAGCCAGAACGACCAGCAAACGATCGAAGCCCCAATTCAAAGCGACAAAGAATCAAAGAGCCAAAGCCCTAATTTTTCAGATCGAACGAGACGAGATCGAAGCCGCCATTTTTATCTCCAGTAAAAAGGAACGGGCTAATTCGAGTATGCCCTAATTTGGAGACGAACCCACCATTATTTTGTTTATCTCGAAAAGGGCTTCGAACCAAAAGAATGAAAGAGGGGATCGGGCTCGAGAATAATAAAAAGGGGATAACCTTTAAACAAACTTCGAACGAAATTTAACTGGATTTAAAAACTCCACTGTAATAAGCTAAGGAAAAGAAATCGTGCAAAGACGATAATTATTCAGTATGGAATACCGGGTTGTTACAGACTTCCCTCCTTAAAGAAATTGCGTCCTCGCAATCATAAGGAATAAATGGACAAAAGGTAACAACCGTAAGAGCGTGGCAATGTCGAATGCATAAGCAAGGCAAATATCAGCAGGGGAGTATTAGATATGAAATCAAAAGGTTCGACTGCTTTAAATCAAAAGAATCAACATCGTGGGGATCAAGGAATCAAAATTAGACGACTATCAAAAGCAAGAATCAATCGAGTTCTAGCAATTGAAAGAAAAGGGATCAGAGCAGAAATCACGTACTGCACGAATTGAATGTGAGTAAATCAAATTACTCACCTGAATTGTCAGAGAAAAAGACGAAGCTCGAATCTCAAAATCGCAAATATTCAATCATCTAAAACGATAATCGAATTTTCACAAATATCTGATTATCAAAAACGATAATCAGAAATCACAAAGATTCGATTATCAAATCGAAAAATACTTAATTATCTCAAACGATAATCAAATTTCACAAATATCTGATTATCAAAAACGATAATCAGAAACACAAATATTCGATTAATCAAATCGAAAAATATTTAATTATCTCAAACGATAATCAAATTTCACAAATATCTGATTATCAAAAACGATAATCAGAAACACAAATATTCAATTAACGAGTCCGGAATTAACCGAAGTAGTAAAAGTATGGTTCCATACTCCTTACTTTTGCTAAATCGTTTAAATCTCTTTATCGTTTCCTTGAAAGTGCAGAATTGTGTGTTTTAAAAATAACATTTCACATTCTCAAACGGACAAGTCCGGAATTAAGCGAATCAGTAAAAGAAAGGGGTCATAGTCCTCGATTTTTCTGAAATGTTTAAATCGCTTCCTCGTTCTTTTGAAAATGTAAGCTGTAAAAATTTTTGAAAACAATTTTAATTTATATTTTTGAAACAACTTTTAAAAATAAAGAATTTTGAAAACACGTGATTAAATTAGCAATATCAGTATTGCGGGAGAACCGCTTGTAAATCCATTTCAAAATTGACGAGTATTGAAGTTAACACGTCAAAATCTCATCAAAATAACTGGCATCAAAATATAATGCCAAATGAATTTTCATTCATCAAAAATGTCACAAGAATCTTCTCAAAGATAGAAAAGGATATCATACCCTAAACTTGTATTCATAACAAGTCAATAACACATGAATTCACCAATACACAAAAATTGACAAAACTTGTCAATAGAAATCACGAAAATTGGTGAAGCACAAATTCTAGAAATCATCACAAGAAATCCAGAAATCACAAATAGAGGGGAAAGGCCTATCAGAAAAAACGGGAGTATGAAAACTCCAAAACACCGGTTTCACAAGACGAGACGCTATCTCATGGTGGCTAACCATTAAAGTTTCACACAGGAATGGTCCGAAGACCGTGGGTCGCTATCCCACGCATGTGAGTCGGAATCACACAGATTGAGGTCTAGGCTAACCTCGCAGAGAAAGAGACATCGCACATTTGCTAGTCTAAACCATAAAAAGGAAAAGGGAAATGCCTATCACAAAATGGGAGCATGAAAACTCCAAAACACCGGTATCACAAGACGAGACGCTATCTCATGGAAGCCATCCATTAAAGTTTCACACATGAATGGTCCGAAGACCGTGGGTCGCTATCCCACGCGTGTGAGTCGGAATCACACAGATTGAGGTCTAGGCTAACCTCGCAGAGAAAAAGACATGGGTGAGTGGAATCACACAAATTAAGGTCCAGACTAACCAAAAAGCAAAAAGGTATGTGTGAATGGAATCACACAAGTGGTGTCTAGTCTAACCTCGCAAACAAAAAGATATGTGTGAGTGGAATCACACAAATTAAGGTCCAGACTAACCAAAAAGCAAAAAGGTATGTGTGAATGGAATCACACAAGTGGTGTCTAGTCTAACCTCGCAAACAAAAAGATATGTGTGAGTGGAATCACACAAATTAAGGTCCAGACTAACCAAAAAGCAAAAAGGTATGTGTGAATGGAATCACACAAGTGGTGTCTAGTCTAACCTCGCAAACAAAAAGATATGTGTGAGTGGAATCACACAAATTAAGGTCCAGACTAACCAAAAAGCAAAAAGGTATGTGTGAATGGAATCACACAAGTGGTGTCTAGTCTAACCTCGCAAACAAAAAGATATGTGTGAGTGGAATCACACAAATTAAGGTCCAGACTAACCAAAAAGCAAAAAGGTATGTGTGAATGGAATCACACAAGTGGTGTCTAGTCTAACCTTGCAAACAAAAAGATATGTGTGAGTCGGAATCACACTACTGCGGTCTAGACTAACCTTGCGAACAAAGAGATACGTGTGAGTCGGAATCACACCACTGCGGTCTAGTCTAACCTTGCAAACAAAAAGACATCGCACAATTGCTAGTCTAAATCATAAAATGATCGTCATGATCAACGAGAAGTGTCAATTACACTAAGCTAGTAAATATAAAAGTTTAGCTTCATGTCCCATAACCACTTGCTTAACTTAAATATTTACGAACAAACTGTAAATCTACACTAGAAAATTGTCACAAAAGGTTCAATCGAACAAGTCCAGGAGTTAACCGACGAAGTAAACGCAAGCGTTTCATACCACTTGTTTTACTAGGCCGTTTAATTCAATTTCTCATACGAGTGAAATAAAGGCTTGTATATACTAATAGATCGGAAAACGGTTTAAGAAAAAGAGCTTTGTAGTAAAATAGTTTTGAAATCGTTTGGAAAAAAGGATTTTAATATTTACTACTAGTATAGAAAACCTTTATATTTTTAAAGTGACAAATCACAAAAATGATTGTAGAAACAATCAATCACAAGAATTCACATACGAAGATGTGAATGGAATCCAAAGAAATCGATACTGAATCCATCAGAAAGTATGTTCACAAAAATCCCGAAGAAAATGTCATCAAAGTTGCTAATAAATGATAGCAACAAATCGGGGAAATAATCAAGAATCGATTAAATTTGGAAACCAAGTCAATTCACTAAAATTTCACATTCGAAGACGTGAATAAAATCCAAAGAATTCGATTCCAAATTCATCAAAGTAGGAATACCCAAAAATTCTAGAAGTAGAAGTTATCAAAATCGACAAAGGTGATAACAACTAATTAGAAAAGAAGAATCGATTATCAACTGGAAAAACAAAGCAAAACGAGTAGAAATGCATAAATGACTTCAACAAAAGTAAGAATCAAGTCAATGTCGAAGCCAACAATTAATAGCCGCAGTCGAGTACAAAATGAATCAATCATCATTATCAAAGAAACCAACGGCAAACAAAATCAGAGTTTTGAAAATCAAGAAATTATCAGTTTCTCAAAAACAAAGTGACCGAAGTCAAATGGAATTCAAGATGAGGAAAACACAAAATATCAAGTTCAAAATCGCTGAGATTCAAACTAGATGTGAATGAGAAATCAAAATTACTCAATTTGCAACTGGTCCAGCTATTTTTCATCACAGTGTAACAGGTACACAATGACACTCATAGCATAGAACAAAAGTGGAACAAAGTCCAAAAGTCAAAATGGCTTTAATTTGCCAAATTAAAACAAAATCAACATCGGCTAAATCAATTCAGAGCCGAAAACACAAGAATAAGCGTTAGGAATTCATACCTAACAGTCAAAAATAGTCATATGTAAAGATGAGAGATAAAACATCGACAAATAGTTGTAACACATGCTCCATCTAAGTTATGTTTTATAATTGTCCTAAACCCCAGGCTCTGATACCAAGCTGTGACGCCCCACCTCTATACCCACGCTAGCCAAGAACACTACGGTGTAGTGCTGTCAACTAGCACGGAGAATAAGGCTGTTAAGGAGCGACCATCCGTGTAATTGCTTTGGGCGAGCACCGATATGTCAGATAATAAAACATTGCATTTCATTTTTAGAGGAAACCCGACATACCGATACAAACTCAAAGCTACTACACAGTGGCTATAATAGTTTAGGACAATAGATATAAAAATAACACAGATAACATAAATGCGGAATACAGATGGAACGAAAAGTCTCATATATACAATAACTGATATCAGTTACAATACATTTGACACAATACAAATGATACAACTACAATTGTCGACTCAAGAAGTTATATATACAAGTACATTATCGACTAATATACATGAATACATTATCATCTTAAAACAGACACACTGGCTACTTCAACAAGACGAAGACCACTTCAAATGATATAAAAAGTCTTCATAGCTCTAGCAGCAACCCAAAGCTAAAAATCTACAACCTGTAAATACTCGGTCTGACCCGAGTATTACATTCAAAAGAAAATAATACTCGGATCAGTCTAATTCAAAATTAGTTATTAGAGCATAGAAGCAATAATAATCAATCTCAATATAGATGACAGTCACAGAAATCTCGTATATCCAACTCTCGATACGAGAATTGGATAACGGCAGATATAACACTAAACAGTGTTAATCCACAAAACAGAAATCCAAAGCAGTTTAAGCAATTGAAATGTCAATTTAAAAATATCAATGCTAATTGGCTGCAGTACACGCTAACGTGTACTGCCTCGCCAATACAGCCTACGAATTACGCAACAGGTCGATGAATTAAGAATAAAAGAGATATCGATTAAAATCTGTCAATTCGGTGTGGCTGCAGTGCACGCACGCGTGCACTGCCTCACCACAACAGAATATAAAGTCACCACAAGGGACAAGGGTAAAACTGCTACGAAAATGCAGCAGGTCAGCAAGTGCTCAGGGATGAACAGATGCAAGTGAAAATGACACATGGATATGCAGTGTATACCCAAGTACAACTAAAATAGAAATGGGTCAAGCATATATAGATATGCAGTGACAAAGTGAACCAAGTCGCAATGTCACAGCAAGATCAAGTGACCGTGGCAATCACAGGACAGACAAGTCAAAGCAGTGAAACCATGGAGCAACAGCATGAATGCATAAAGCTGGACAGAGCAACACATACTCGAAGTGAACAGTGGAAGAGTAAGTGCACCCCGAAACAGTTCAGCTCAAATGAGCAAGTGCACATGAGAAGACTGCACATGGACAAGTATGCAACAGTGACTCAAATCATATGCAGTGAGATCAGAAGTGGACTGGTCGAAACAACATAGTGAGCTCAAGCTCAAAAACAACTAATACCAAGGTGACAAAAACCCAGTACTCAAGCAAGTGAATACAGAGAACTACAAAGGCTGCATACTAAATATGCAAAACCAAAGTTGCAGTGAACAACAAAATGCAATTTGAAATAGGCAGTGGCAATCCCACCTTGAAGTAATATAAGTGCAGACCGGTTACATGAATGACCAGACCCCAAATGTTTTCGACGTAGTGTACATGTTTGGACACTTAAATGATCAAATTCAGGCCGAAACAGTACCCACAAAAATACTACCAAAAGAGATCAATGAATATGAAATGAGCTACAAATCTGAAACCACAAGGGTAGTCATACTCAAAATCAGGGGCCAGACATGCAACTCTCTACAATATGTACAAAGGGGGTACGTATCTACATGAAGTCAGATAACAATTGAACATCAAAATGCCACCTAAACTCACATACGAACAGGGTACAGGTTACAATGTCAACAAAGTATACAGGTGAAGCCAACTGACTCGAATGACTCAAGTGATACAAGGACAATGCTCAATGCACATTAATACTAAACTCAAACAATGCCAACATGATCAAGTTCAAAACAATGCCCCAATATCAGGTTAAAGTGAATCGAAAAAGAAACTGCAACATCAGGAAGTGCAGTCATGCCAATGACATTTAATATCATAATCAAAGTCAAGTGATATCAAGTGCAAGAGAAGTACACTATGCAGTGTTCAATACTGAAGCCACAAAATGTGCACAGCAACCAAATATCAAAGCAAACGAACAACTATAAGTACAGGGAACAACAGCAATGAATACTGTAACAAATGCAAGCTCAAATGGAACACAAGTCAGCGACAAGCTACAAACACTCAGTGCAGTGATACATGAAATCGCATGAACAAGTTCGAACAACCAGACAACATCACATTCACGAATGAAATGTTCAAGTGGAGACCAGAGAAGGTGGCCAGAGTGCTAAAATCACATTTTAAAATAATCGATGTAGCAGGTTCAAAACGAGACAGTGCCAAATCAAATGGACCGGGGTCGCACGTATATCACGAGTTCGAAAACAATTACGAAGTTAACCAGAAACAAAGACGAACTCGAAGCTATCAGATAAATCTCAAGCAACAACATACATATATTGAAGGTCAAACACCATAAATCGACAACTCAACAATTGAAAACGAACGAGAAAGAATATCACAGAATTCAAGCACTAACCAACTAAAAGTAGGAATTAGATGTGAGTATAATACTCACCTTTATCTCGACCAATTGGAGCAACCATGCTCAACAGAACGTGCCTTAGCTTCGAAAAGAGGATGGCGAGAATGAGTGCTATAATTTTGAAGCCCTAGCTTCAATTCCAGACTGAACGAAGACGTCAAGCCAGAACGACCAGCAAACGATCGAAGCCCCAATTCAAAGCGACAAAGAATCAAAGAGCCAAAGCCCTAATTTTTCAGATCGAACGAGACGAGATCGAAGCCGCCATTTTTATCTCCAGTAAAAAGGAACGGACTAATTCGAGTATGCCCTAATTTGGAGACGAACCCGCCATTATTTTGTTTATCTCGAAAAGGGCTTCGAACCAAAAGAATGAAAGAGGGGATCGGGCTCGAGAATAATAAAAAGGGGATAACCTTTAAACAAACTTCGAACGAAATTTAACTGGATTTAAAAACTCCACTGTAATAAGCTAAGGAAAAGAAATCGTGCAAAGACGATAATTATTCAGTATGGAATACCGGGTTGTTACATCGTGTGTGACGGCGAGGTGGTGGTCGACTTGAGGAGGACCCCGACGTTGATCGTTGAAGGCCGGAGAGAACGTGCACGTGCACGGTGCACGCCGGTGTCTAGTGGAGTTAGAGACTTTGGGGAAGAAGGACCTGGCTCAGGTCAACTCTCGAAGCATTTGGTGATTTTCTCGAAGCAGGGACGGGATGGAAGTGTTTCATGTGTTGCTCGGGGTTTTTGCTTGATTTACTCGAGTTTGTCTCGGGTTTGTTTTTTTATAATAACCAGATTTTTTTTAACAGTGAAACATGAACAGATCCTGTAAAACAAAGTAATCTAGCTTTATTAATAAAGGAATATTTAACAAAAGTTCCAAAGTTTAAGGTAAATCAAAAACAATTTTCCAAGTTAATTATTGTTTAAAGTTCCAAAAACAAAGTAATTAATGGGTAGTTAATGATGAAATCATTAACTAGTGATTAAGGATAAAACCTTGAATTTGATTAAGTAAATTACTTAGTGTAAGTAATTAAATTGTAATTGCTAAATGTAATTAATTAAAGAGGATAATTACTTTATGGAAGTAATTAAGTAAAGTAATTAAGGATTAACTACATAGATAATTAATTGAAGGTTAATTAATTAATTAATGTGATTAATTAATGAATATGATTAATTAATGAAGTGATTAATAAAAGGATAATTACTTAGTTTAAAGGTAATTAGTGGATAATCAATGAAAGTAATTTATGAATAATTACTTAGTGGAAGTGATTTGAGGGTAATTAATAGGAGTAATCAAGGAATAATTACTTAGTGAAATTAATTAAAGGTTTAATTAATTAAAGGTAAGTGATTAATAATTGATTAATTAATGTAATTAATTAAGAATAATTAATTAATGTAATTAATTATAATATAGTTAATTAATGAGATTAATTAAAGATAAATTAATGTGATTAATTAAAGATTAATTAATGAGGATGATTAAGGATAATTAATTTCTGAAATTAATTAAAGGCTAATTACTTAATGTAATTAAAGAGTAATTAATCAAGGATGATTAATTAAGAAGGATAATTAAGGGATGATTAATTAATTTGTTTGTAATTAATTAATGTTAAGTATGTAGGATTTAAAAGAAATTGAAGTAATTAATTTAATTCATTTGTGGTTAATTAAATTAATTAGAGATGGTATGGTTGATTAATCTTGCTATGAATGATTGAATGATATTGTATGCCTTAGATTAGTTGATATCTCTCGTATGTGATATGGAATGCTATGTGATATAATATGTTTGGGTTAAAACAGTGAACCCTGTATTTAAAGTTTTAATTGTATTTCATTTGAATAACTTGGGTTAAGATGACATTGGATTCGAAGAGACAAGAGTCGAGTATTAGTTAATACCCGAAACCACTTCGATTCTATATAAATTGATATGTGATGTCAATTGGCTGAAATGGAATAATATGAACCTTTGAACTAAGTTAGAATACTTAGTATTTGAGTCGTGAAATAAGTGTTGAGCATAACAAGTAATGAACTCGTAGTGAAGTACGAGTTACCCGGGTTTCCTTTTAAATTAGACTTAGTATTTCAAATTATATGGGTTTACTCACGCTGGTTTCCAGCCTGACCCGGGTGTTACTTTGATGTAATGCTCGGGTCAGACCGAGTATTACAGATTTCAGGTAAGGACGTTCTGGAGTTCAGGAGACGAGCTGGATGGCAAGAACGTATGGAGTGTTTCCGCTGTGATATATTTCCGATTATCTGAGACATGTTGATTTGTATATGTCCAGTGTTTGAGTATGCGTGTAACTCTGGTGTATAAAAATGTAATTAACTGATACAGTATTCTTTTGTAAACTATTATTATTTGATATTATATTTTGATCCGCTGCGAATGTGAGAATCTGTGTAGTGTTTCTGTTTCTTCTTCTTCTTCTTCTATCTCTTTCTTCTTTTCCTAACTATCTGGAATTTTCGGGATTGAAAATTTCGGGTCGTTGCATTTGGTATCAAAGCTGAAAGGTTAAGCGAGGACCTTGGCTCTGGTGGGTGTACTCATAAGGATAGGGTCAATAGTACCCTGGAATGAGTTTAGTGTATATATATATGAGAGCGTACTTGTTATTTTCATATATAAAGGTTTTAAATGATTTTATATAAGAATATATTTTGATATATATATATATAAAGCAATATTTCTTTCTAATGAATATTAAGGTAAATGGTTGTTAAACTATTGGAATTAAATTAAGAGATAATAGAAATACAATCAAATTGAAATTAAATAAAGATAAGTTTGAAATGGATTCGAACTGAAATTAAAATCTTGAATTTGGGGAAGAGTTCAAACTCAGATAATAATGAATTAGTTATTATTATAAATGATTGTTGTGTGTATTAATAAGTAAGCAAAATGAAATGTTTTAGGGAAGTAAAACATTTAGGGAAGTATGACTTATAAGTTAGATTTGGAAAATGATATAAACCGGGAAGTTTTAAATCTGAGCCCAGAATTTGAAAATTGTTTCAAAGTGATAAAGAGATAATAAATAATATTATTTGAATGAAAGATCTTGATTCAAATAGGAGTTGTTTGAAAATTTAAAGGAATTTGTTTGAATTAAAAACCCAAGGAGGTTTAAAATTTAAGGATAGCTTGGTGTGTAAAGGAAATAATATGTATAGATGAGGGATATACATAGTATCAAAAATGGATTGAAATAAACTCTAAATGTTGAGTTTTAAATTTGGAATGAGATGTGATATCCAAGGTGATAAGTTTTTGAACTTATAAGATTATTAATGTGAAGTTTAAAATTTGAAATGGGAATTCAAATTGGGTAAGGTTGGCTGGATTAAGTAAATTGAATTTAACTTTGGGAAAGTTAAATAAGTTAACAAGCAACCTAAATTGGAAATTTCAAGATGAAATTGAAATTTAACTTGGGAAGTTAAATGGTTAATTTGAATTGGGAGTTTGTGTGATCTCAAAATGGGTTTGAGATCTGGAAATTGAAAATGGATGTTTTAGAATAAATTGGATGATGTCATCCTATTGTTATTAATAATCTTTAAAAGTGTGAATTGGATTTGTTTAAATGAATGAGGAATGAAGTGTGGTAATATATCCATTATTGAGATAAAAAGGGAAATTAAACTTTAATTTTAAATTAAGGATATGGAATTACTTTGAAATGAAAATTTGAATAATTAAATTTGTAAATTAAAATTGTTTTGAACTCTTATTTGAACTTTGAAATAAGTTAAGTAAAGATAAATTAAAATGGAATTTTGAGAATTGGACTCAGAATTAAATTGTTTAAAGAATTGGATTGTTGATTTTAAAATAAGGGTTAATTGATTTAAGGGGTTAAATCAACATTGGAAAATTTAGCTCGAATTTATATAATTCGAGATGGTTTAAGGTTGAGATTTAGATTTCATTAGTTCAAATTGAATTTAGTTTGAATTACTTAGAATTGAAGATGGATAAGTATAAAATTCAAATGGGAAATTTGAATTGAATTAATTTGAAATAAAATTGAAGATTGAATGAGTTCAAATTCAAATGGAAATTGGGATTAATTCATATAGAAATTGAAAAGATTTGAAATTGAAGTGGATTCAATTTGAAATTAGTCTAAATTAATTTGAATAATTTGAAATTGTAATTAAAGTGAATATGTTTAAAATCAAATGGAATTTGATTTGAATTTGGAAAGATATTGAGGTTAATTCAACTTGAATTGGGGATAAATCAAGTTCAAGGGAAATTGAAGTTATTCAAATTAGAAGTAAGTCAATTTAAATGGAAGTGGAAATTTAAATTGAATTGATGGGGAATTGAACAGTTTGACTTTGGTCTATTTTCAAATTAAATTGTTTTAATATAAATCTATTTTTCCAAACTATTTGCTATACAACTTTTCTTTTAAAATTCCAAAACTATCTTATATTTATTTAACAACTACTTTTGGAACTATTTAACTACTTTACAACTATTTTATAAACTAATCACTATTTTTCCTACTACTTTATAACTAGTTACTATTTTGCAATTATTTTACTATTTTTCAATTATTTTACGATTACTTAACTATTTTACAACTATTTTACAAACTAATAATTATTTTTCAACTATTTATCTATTTTTTTTTTAAAATTCAAGCTATTTTCTAAATATAAGCTGGTCAGAGTACAAACTGTTTATGATTAAATACCCAATTGAGATAAGAATTGAGTGATAATCCAAATGGGGATTAAGGAAAATGTGGATAAGTGAGGATGAATAGGAAGGAAATTGATTTAATTGATAATCAATGAAGATAAATACGTAGGATGTACGTATATTATTCTATTTGCATAGTGATTTGATCCAGATTCGAGCACATAATCTCGAGATAGTATTATCAATCCGAGTTGGGATTTTTCGCTCGATTTTCGTCGGCGAACCTGGATATGGATTTTTGATTGGTTCTGGATATTCTCTATCATAGTTGTGACTATACAAGGAGAATGACGGGTTCTGATCAAGAAACCAGATCTGAGTCCGCATTAGGAAGTCGGGTGGACAATACTAGTTCGGAAGTGAAATAGTGTGATCGAGTGAGCGATCAGTTTGATATAGCGTACGGATGATATGTGTACATCGTACGGGTTTGAATGAAATTGATATTGAAAATTTATGGATAAGAATTGTAAAATGGTTTTTGAAATGAAAAGTATATTTTGTGAAATATATGATGAGGTAAAATGGGAATTGGAAATTTCTATGATTTAAGATTTACTTTATGAAGAAAGGTAATGTGGTTAATAACTTTATAAAAGAGTAATCAAATTTGAATATTTGATTTGGGATAAACAAAGTTATATATCTTTGTTATATATGGTAAACTCTCCTTATTGAATCTATAGCCAGAAGAAAAGGGTTTTGAAGTATTTGAAGTATAAAAGGGAATTTATACAAGTATGAATTGATTCAAAGATTTTCCAAGATTATTATATATATATATGTATATATAAAGGATTTTGTGAAAATGATTTTGGGAAAAAGTTTTGGGAACCTATGGATTTCTAAAAAGGCTTTTGATTTTTGAGGAAAATCAAATTTGGAATTTGGAAAGCCTAGTTTGTGAATTATCGATTTTGGGAATCGATTTTGTAAAGGAGCTTTATATGAAATTCATACTCGGTGTATGATTTGAAAAATACTATATGTGTATAGTATAAAGTGTTTTGAAGTGGCTCTGGGAAAAAGGCGCTCCCTTGAAATGAACTTCTCAGGAGTACCATAGGTTGGTACTGCCTTGAGCCTCAAAGGGGGAGGTTCTAAAGTTGATCCCGTGAGGAGTCCGGACAAAACTAGTTCCTGAGGATTATTTGGTAGCGGAAGTCGAGGGGCTGATGCCTACAGGGGCATTTGGGTTATGCTGTGACGACAGTGTAACTCGATGTCACTGCGATCTACTGCAGACCATAGCGAAAGTCATGTGAGCCGCTGAGAGCCAACAGTCTACGTTTGATTTTATATCGGTAGACTGCGACACTATGGTAACATAGCGAAAGTCGTGTATGCCGCTGAGAGCCAACAGTCTACGTTTGATTTTATATCGATAGACTGCGACCTATGTAAGAGTGGAGAAGTTTCATTTTTGGCAGCGAAAATCGAGGGCGCTGATGCCTATAGTTACATGGACTTTTGCTGTGATGATAACGTAACCCTGGAATGTAACCGCGATCTGATGTGGGTTCCATGGCATAATCGAGGGGCACGGAGTGCCTACAGTTACATGGACTTTTGCTGCGATGGCAACGTAACCTAGGATGAAACTACGACCATGGATGGGGGTGATGATTTCCAGAGCATTCTCACTAAAGATATTTTCTCTATTTTCAAAACTGTTTTCTATATTTTCAATAAAATTATTTTCCAAAGTATTTTCACTGGGTGTTGGAAATGGGTCTGCTAAGTACTTATAGATTTTCAGTCACGCGTCTGATCAACGTTTGACTGAATTTCTGTGAGAACAAGGATGGACTTGTTGAAACATCGAGTTATAAAAGGTATTTTTATAAAAGCTATTTTGGTAATATTATGGAGATTTTAAAGTGATTTAAACTTTAGAATAAAAAGGGTTAAAAATGTTTAAAGAATAATTTAACTAAAATACACAGTAAATTAAATTTTTTGCTTCGTTCCTTTTCGAGGACGAAAAGTTCTAAAGGGGGGAGGAATGTGACAACCCGGATTTTTAGCATAAGTTAATCGGGTAATTGACTAGATTAAATTATGGAAATATTGATATGTCGAATGAATAAATTTGTGATAATTTAGATTTTTGGGATATATATAAATTGATTTAAAGCTATAATAAATATTGAATTACAAAATCTCTAGAGATGATAAATCTTATTGTAAATAAATAAATAAATAATATATTTCACCGTTTAATTTCAAGGTCAAATATCCATACATACATATATATATATATATTGATCAATATGCATAAGTATGTAGAAGTAAGAAAAATATATAAATGTACATGGGAATTTTAAAATAAGAAATGTATACATACATGTTCAAATCAAACAAGGAATGTGTAGATAAGCATATAAATATAAGTAGGTATAAACATATTGAGGAAAATATATATATAAGATAAAACAAGGAAAAAATAAATAAATATATATATACATATGTTGGCATATGAATGGATATGTATGTAGACATACTAGGGAACATAGCATTTAATACAAGCACCCATTTAATCAAATCAGCATAAAATATCAGTTCACCATTTTGTTCAAAATCAGGCCAGCGTTTGTACAAATCAAAACAAAACAAAAAGAAATATGTGAGAAATTGTACACAAAATATCCTAGCCTAGCTTCTTCTGCACGCCTCTATTTTATGTATATATTCAGATATCCATCACTGCCTTGTTCTTGGTTTCCTTATCTCGTTTGTATTCATTCGAACCCAAAAAAAAAAACAAAACAAAACAAACCTGTAAAGAAAACAAACCAAGGGAGGACAAAATTCAAATCAAACTAGTATCAAGCTTACAAATTTCCAAAGATCAACTCAGAATCAAGCAACTAAGGAAGATTTAGTTCAGTAATCAAGCAAATTCAGGATCAGGCTTACAATTTCCAAAATCAAGCAAAGTAGCAAACTCCAGATTTTCAAATTCAAGAGAAAACATTTCCTAGGCTTCTCTTTTCTTCCAGGAGTGGTGAGTAAATACTTAATTTAAAAACAGTTTTAAATCTGTGATACTCAAATGCTTGTGATGGATTCTGTGGAAATATAGCTTATATATGTTTATGAATGTGAATGCATGTGTGAATATATGATGTGATTGTGTATATAGATATGTAAATGTATGGGTGTATGTCTGAAACAGGATATACCCTCTGTTGTCTCAACAGGTTCTAAAACTTTGCTAAGAAATTCCATATCTCTGTATAAAATCAAAATTTTGGACAAGATCATTGAGAAACAAATGATCATATGAATGTAATATAAATTTTAAAAATAATATCAAGAATTCAAATGCAGTAATGATTTCAAAAATTGAAAATGACAGTGGAAATCAAAGATGAGTTATAAATCGATCAAGCTAATTTAAATTCTTGATTATGCAACCAGAATCGAGTTGTGAAATGATGAATTTAGGGGAAGAAATCAGGATTTTTAGTGTAGTAATTATTGAGATATTCTGGGATGATCGATTTTTGCATTTTCGTTGGTCGACATTGATCGACAGCGTGTTTCTCTATGGGGTTTGGGCTGGAAGAGGATGGGAAGTGGGGAAACGCGGGAAAATTGTTTGGGATTTTTTCTGATGGCCAGAGTTGATAGTTGGAGTCGAACTAGGGTTCAAAGGTCGAATAGGAACGTCGATGTTGATGAGGGAATGGCGACGGCTATGGGTGATCGAAGGTGATCGCGATGGGGGGAAAATGGTGCTGGGTTTCGTGATGAAGTTTGGATGGGTCGGCATGGGCTCCGGTGTCGAATTCGTCGATGGCGAAGAGGTTGGTGGTCGAGAGTTTTGTTCCAGGTTCAATCGACTAGTTCGATTTGGATTTGGGAAGGGATTGTTGGATTTGGGTGGCCGTGTGTGACGGCGAGGTGGTGGTCGACTTGAGGAGGACCCCGACGTTGATCGTTGAAGGCCGGAGAGAACGTGCACGTGCACGGTGCACGTGGGTGTTTGGTGGAGTTAGAGACTTTGGGGAAGAAGGACCTGGCTCGGGTCAACTCTCGAAGCATTTGGTGATTTTCTCGAAGCAGGGACGGGATGGAAGTGGTTCATGTGTTTCTCAGGGTTTTTGCTTGATTTACTCGAGTTTGTCTCGGGTTTGTTTTTTTATAATAACCAGATTTTTTTTAACAGTGAAACATGAACAGATCCTATAAAACAAAGTAATCTAGCTTTATTAATAAAGGAATGTTTAACAAAAGTTACAAAGTTTAAGGTAAATCAAAAACAATTTTCCAAGTTAATTATTGTTTAAAGTTCCAAAAACAAAGTAATTAATGGGTAGTTAATGATGAAATCATTAACTAGTGATTAAGGATAAAACCTTGAATTTGATTAAGTAAATTACTTAGTGTAAGTAATTAAATTGTAATTGCTAAATGTAATTAATTAAAGAGGATAATTACTTTATGAAAGTAATTAAGGAAAGTAATTAAGGATTAACTACTTAGATAATTAATTGAACGTTAATTAATTAATTAATGTGATTAATTAATGAATATGATTAATTAATGAAGTGATTAATAAAAGGATAATTACTTAGTTTAAAGGTAATTAGTGGATAATCAATGAAAGTAATTTATGAATAATTACTTAGTGGAAGTGATTTGAGGGTAATTAATGGGAGTAATCAAGGAATAATTACTTAGTGAAATTAATTAATTAATTAAAGGTTTAATTAATTAAAGGTAAGTTATTAATAATTGATTAATTAATGTAATTAATTAAGAATAATTAATTAATGTAATTAATTATAATATAGTTAATTAATGAGATAAATTAAAGATAAATTAATGTGATTAATTAAAGATTAATAATAAGGATGATTAAGGATAATTAATTTCTGAAATTAATTAAAGGCTAATTACTTAATGTAATTAAAGAGTAATTAATCAAGGATGATTAATTAAGATGGATAATTAATGGATGATTAATTAATTTGTTTGTAATTAATTAATGTTAAGTATGTAGGATTTAAAAGAAATTGAAGTGATTAATTTAATTCATTTGTGGTTAATTAAATTAATTAGAGATGTTATGGTTGATTAATCTTGCTATGAATGATTGAATGATATTGTATGCCTTAGATTAGTTGATATCTCTCGTATTTGATATGGAATGCTATGTGATATAATATGTTTGGGTTAAAACAGTGACACCCTGTATTTAAAGTTTGAATTGTATTTCATTTGAATAACTTGGGTTAAGATGACATTGGATTCGAAGAGACAGGAGTCGGGTATTAGTTAATACCCGAAACCACTTCGATTCTATATAGATTGATATGTGATGTCAATTGGCTGAAATGGAATAATATGAACCTTTGAACTAAGTTAGAATACTTAGTATTTGATTCGTGAAATAAGTGTTGAGCATAACAAGTAATGAACTCGTAGTGAAGTACGAGTTACCTGGGTTTCCTTTTAAATTGGACTTAGTATTTCAAATTATATGGGTTTACTCACGCTGGTTTCCAGCCTGACCCGGGTGTTACTTTGATGTAATGCTCGGGTCAGACCGAGTATTACAGATTTCAGGTAAGGATGTTCTGGAGCTCATGAGACGAGCTGGATGGCAGGAACGTATGGAGTGTTTCCGCTGTGATATATTTCTGATTATCTGAGACATGTTGATTTGTATATGTCCAGTGTTTGAGTATGCGTGTAACTCTAGTGTATAAAAATGTAATTAACTGATACAGTATTCTTTTGTAAACTGTTATTATTTGATATTATATTTTGATCCGTTGCGAATGTGAGAATCCGTGTAGTGTTTCTGTTTCTTCTTCTTCTTCTTCTATCTCTTTCTTCTTTTCCTAACTATCTGGAATTTTCGGGATTGAAAATTTCGGGTCGTTACAGATAGCTATTTAAGAGTTGTAGTTTATTCTGTTTATTTACACTTTGTATATTAAGTCAGTTATGACTACATTTCTTTGATCAACCAAGGGGGCATCGTCGTATGTTTCTCTTGGCGTATTATTGTAAATTATAATTGATCCAAAACCTGGGAAGCGTTATGGGATTATGTAACTTGAATATGAATTTGTTTTGAAATGTAATCAGTAAAATGTTGTTTTTGGTAATCTATGATTTTTTTCATGTTTAAGTGCTTCTAATATTATGGATACCATTAGCACTACTGTATTTTGTCACCGGAAGTTAATACTATCGATGACTGCAGCATCTGTAGCACTTAGCTTTTGGCCTCCATATATGGGATGTTACAACTTGGTATCAGAGCATAAGTTTATGAAAAAAACTTTAATTAAAAATGATTTTGAAAACATAATCCTAAAGAATTAGAGTAAGGTTGGGGTATTGGATAATGCTATAGTGACGTACTTGTATTTGCTATATATAAGTATATGCTTTATCTCTAGTCTCCTATCTTTGTTAGTTTATCCTTATAGATCTCATGAGGTGTAACGACCCGTAATTTTCGATAACTTAAATAATAAAATTTGATAAGATTTTCGAATTTAATATAGTGGAAATCAAAATTTATATTTGACAAATGGGAATTGTTTGAGTATGACTTAATAATATGGTTTAAATGTTAGAAGCCACTATATTATTGTAACGTTAATAAATTGAATAAATATGAAGTTAATTTGGTTATAATTGGAAATAAGGAATAAATCAAAATATTGGAGTTAATGTTGGAAGTATCTATTGTAAATGAAATTGGTTTTATTTGGAATGTGCAATCTGCTGTGGCAAGTAATTTAAGATTTTGGTTGTAAACAAAAGTTAATAAATGTGAAATATTAATGAATAACAATTATTTATTTATTATCTTATATAATCCAATTGAAATTAAATTTGGAAATAGTTGATTTTAATTTAGTGAATTAAATATTCAATTAATTTGAGTTAAGATGATAACTATAGGCTATTAGCATAGTGAAATATAAATTTGATGTTAATTGTATTCATAGGGTTTTGGTTGAGTTATAAGGTTATTTGAATTCATTTTATTTGGATAAAACTAATAAGTTGAATTTAATTAAAAATAGAAATTGAGTAAATTGGAAGTTTAATATATTAGTTGTTAAATAATTGAAGTTGTAAATTTATTTGAATATAGGGTTTAATATATAGGAAATTGATTTACTAAGTTAGTCTAAATTTTATTTGGATTAGAATAAAGTTTATGAACTTTAATATTGAATTAAAAGAGGATATATAAAAATTGAATATTTAATATTTTAATTAACTTGTCAAAATTGAAATTTTGCAAACGGTCTCGGATTTCGACGAAACTAGTTTCATCGGATCCGTAATAGTGAATTTTTGTAGGATTTCAATTTTCGTAGCAATCGGACTTGTCGTTTGGCCGTGCGAGCTTGAAACGCGTAGAAATTTAATGTCGAATTTAATTAAAATAATCAACTTCAAAAGCTATCTTCCACATACTATTGAATTAGGCCTTGGGACTAGTTCCATTGCGTTCGGAATATGGGTAAAACCTTATAAACGCCTGGCGGCACGTCTCGATTGGAGTTCGGACGATTTTGGACCTACCTATATAAATACGCACGCAAACCGAGAAATTTTGATTATTATTTTATTTCAGAAACCCTAATTTCAAACCATGGCCACCACCTATTCCATGGCCAGAAATTGCCGATCTTCTTTCCTTAATATCTCTCAATCCATTCAACGAAATCGAAAAATTCCAAATGCAAAAGTGTAGATCTCGACGAGCTCTTCGAATCCATACGTTTGATTGCTGCTAAAACATCACAGATTTTCCGAGATCTGGGATTGAAGGATGCACGTATTTTCTTGGATTGTGTGCAAACGGCGGCGAATGACGCGATGAAACTTGGCGCGTAGGTGGCTCTCAAGGTGGCGCACATAGTGGTGGTCGCTGATCAATCTCTGGTGGCTGATCTTTGCGTGCGTGTGGAGGTTTAAAGGATAAGGGTGGGTTCGGCTACGATCTGGGATTGGGAAGAAGAAAGTAACGTAATTTTTTTTATTATTTAATTATTTCATAACAATATATATCGTATCACTTCTAATTAGCATATCTTTTGCATACGAGCTCGGATCGACGTGCGGTTTTCTCCGTTGCATTCGTATCAAAATTCCGGACAACATGGAGCTAGTTTAGCTGCATTCCGAGACTGTTCAAATTTGGGCCTTTATTTGGATTTTAAATCGTCGATAAATCAAAGGTGAGTGTTTTAACCACTCATGCTTGACTAAATATGTTATGTTAGTTAATTTGAATTCATTAGTTAATATGAATATTTCTGGTTGCTAGTTAGTAGTTTAAAATTGATGTTTAGTTGAAATTTAATCGAATTGGATTAAATTGTTATTTAAATTAATGTTGAAATTTAATTGTTAGTTAAATACCCATCTATGATAACCTGCTATTTGTTATGACCTGTTGATTGAATGATGAATTATGATGTTGTTGATGTTTGATGTTTGGTACGTTAAAATTTTTATTCCAATTAAATGTGACATTCATTGCAGTTAATATCCATTCGATTTAATATTAAATTCCAATTTGCAAGTTTATACCTGTTAATGATAATAAATAGTCTATTGATGTTTATTGATTGATGGTTGAAATGTTTGAATTATTATTTCAGTTAAGTATGACCTTATTTCATTTAATCGTCATTTAATTAGCATGAACTTATAAATTGCCAGTTAATAACCGTTATTGATAATCAATTAAATTATGTTATCTATTGTCTGATTTGGATGATGATGTGATGGATGTTTAACTATTGATATTTGGATATTTGAATGTTGTGATTATTTTATGTTGTTCTAATACTGCAAGTTCCCATAGTGTTTATTTTATTTTATATTTATATTTAATTAAAATGGGATCGGGTTGAAATGATAAATACCCAATTAAACAACTTGGCCTAGGATAGACAATTAAAATAAGAAACCCGATTGGTCAACAAATTATTTCGAAATTAATTAACAACCTTAATGGATTTAATTTGGAACTTATAAATTATTTTACTCGAGTTTAAATGAAATAAATTAATGGATTTGATTGAATAAACTAATAAATTTATTTGAATTATAATAGAATAAATAAATGAATTGATTTAAGTTTATATGGAATTGGATTAAGTAAAATTTAAAGTTAAGTAAAAATTTAAGATCTATAGACTTGGTTTTGATTAAACGGATTTGAGACTTGATAGTGAAATTTAATTTAAGATTAAATGGAATTTGACATAAGTGGAATTTAAACTAAGTAAAGTTTGCGAATTTGATTAAGTGATAACTTAAATATAAAATGATTTTAAATTGAGTGAATTAGTTTAATTATGATTTTGTAACTTGGTTACGAAGTTAAATTGTTTTGAAACTTGTTGAGAAAAATAAAATTGTGTTAATTAATCAATGAACTAAATAAAGTGAAATAAGATTCTTTAATAGAAATTGAATTTGATTTTGTAAACGGGTTAACTAAAACTATTTGATTTAAAGGGGATTTAGTTAATGAAATTGATTTAACCGAATTCTAATTATATTTAATGAAGTAATGAATGTAAACATAAATGTGAATGAATCGAATTTTGTTTAAATGATTTTGAATTAAATTAAGAATCAAATTAAATCCATTGAATATGAAATAAATTTAATAAAGTAAATTGGAATCTTATTAAACTGAAATTGAATACTTGAATTGATTTGCTAAATAAATGTTGAACTAAATTTATTTGGAAATATGATTTAACTATTGAAACGAATTGAATTGTGAAATAATCAAATTTGAAAGTAAATTTGAAGTTGACTTTTGATTTGATTTGGTTTGAACTTTAAATATTAAATGACCATCGGTGTAATAATACGTAGTTATTAAAGAGACCGGGATCGGATATGGACATACTCTCCGTCGATACCGAAAACCACTTTAATAACTAATATACGCGGAGTGTTGATCCAGAACGAAGTGGATGGTTTTGGTGAACGCGTTGATTGAAGAAAGAGAATGATTTTGGATGACGCTTGATATGACTAAAACAGGAGCCCTGCCAGACCATTGAGGCTCGCCACCTCTAGCGGACACACTTCTTCGTTACCATATCTATTACTTTTGTGATTCGATTTGGGTGCACCCCTCGATTATGGGAGTGTTGTTTCGCGGTGTTGGGGTGGTAGCTGCTATGCCCAACATCAGTCCGGATGACGCAACTACTAGTATCCTAGTTGGTATCGCCTCATGTACCTTGTCATACTGATTATCCTATTCGCGACCACTACGATTTTGATTTGTGTTATACCTATGGGGTACCCTCTGATAACCACTAGTTTACGGTGGGGCTTACGGTGCTGTATAGACTATGACATTTATAAACTGTGTTAAGGGTGGAATGGGCCATGGCTTAACGCTAGGAATGATATTTTACTTTATGATAGACATTATTGTATATAGCGTATTCTATTATATAGTAGATAGTTTAACAGATCCTTAGGAGATGGAAATCCCAAACATCTCTTAAGTTAATGCACACACGTTAAACACTGGATATGAGGTGTCCAAAACTCGTAAACATCTCCAACACCGTCACACTCATATTTACTTATTCGATTTAACTTACATGAGATATTTTAGTTCAGACTCAAGTGTTTTGTCTTTCCATTATGCTTGGGTCAGCCTGAGCATTTCAGGTAAGGTTGAAGATCTATTCTGGAGGACGAAGACGGAGTTTGGTATTACATCATTTGTATTCTACTACTGTATTATTTTTCCGCTGCATTGTTGTATTATCTCTTATATGTATGTAACTCTGATTTATGATGTATAATAATAATCAAATTTATTTATTTAATAGCTTCATGAACTGTTATTTTATTATTATATCTTGTCCCTTCCGCTACGAGATTCTGAGTTTGTTTCTGTTCTTTCTTTTCTTTTCTTATTTAACCCCAATAACTATCTGTATTTTGGATTGTTTGAGTCGGCATGTGTGTATGTTTTGTCGACTTGAACGGTCAAAAATGTAGGTCGTTACATGAGGTTTGAATACAGATATGGACGGTAGAAGAGGAAGAGTTAGCCCAGGAGGGGAAGGCACCAATGGGAATGCCAGACCTAATATGAGGAGAAGGCAAGGTTAGGCGCAAGCAGAGAATGATGGTGCTGGAGTTCCGCAAGTTGGAATGGAAGCTATGTATCAGTTTTTCATACATGATGCAAGCGGGTGTTGCAGCTGGAGTGTTAGGAGGAAATGCTGCATGAGCAGGGGTTCCGGAAGTTCCAGTAGTTAACCATTATACTAAGTTGAGTAGAGATTATACTAATCTTGGAGGGAAGCCATTTATTGGAACTGTGGATGCCATTGAGGTGGAGAATTGGTTGCTGCATCGTGAGAGGATCTTTGTAGATTTGGGGCTCAATGATGAGCAAAAGAGGAGGCTTGCTTCGAGACAACATCATGGAGTAGCTTTGTTTTGGTGGAATAGTGTGAATGTGGCAGTGGATGAGGAAACCATGACATGGGAAGATTTCAAGAGGAGGTTCTATGAGAGGTTCATGTCTGTAATGGCATAGTCTTCTTTGATCAAAAAGTTTGCTGAGTTAGAGCAGGGAGAGATGTCTGTTTTGGAGTATGCTAGAAGGTTTGAGGTGTTAGCCAGATATGGGTATGCTTCGGTGGACACAGTGATGAAGAGGAACGAGAAGTTAATCAGGGGGTTGAAGCCTAAGTTAGCAAGGGCTACATTACCTCATATTAGAGATCCTTCTGATGTTGTAGTGGAGATGATCTTAAGACATGAGGAGATAATTGATTCTCTAAAGAAGAGTAAGGCTAAGGAGGTCCAGGTGGGCAGAGTCAGAAGAGGAAGTTTTTTCCTAAAAAAGGTGCTCAGAAGGTTGGAGTAGCTAAGAAAGGGAAGTCTGAGATTGTCTGTTTTAAGTGCGACAAGAAGGGACACTTTGCAAATGAGCATCGTGCTGGAAAAGTGAAGGAGGTGGGTGAGAAGAAGAATGTCAGGCGCTTCAATTGTGAGTAGATTGGCCACTATAAAAATCAATGCAAGGAGCCCGCTAAGGATGGAAAGGGCAAGGTGTATGCATTGGAGCCTGCTACTTCGAAGCCAATTGCTCAAGAGAAGGGAAATGTGGTTTTGGGAGGTACGCTTCAGATCCATGGTATGTCTGTTAACGTTCTATTTGATACTGGTGCATCGCATTCTTTTATATCTAGATGTTTGGTAGATAAGTTTAACCTAGAACCCACATATTTAGTTACTTCCTTACGGGTTGCGAATCCAATAGGAGGGTATGCAACTCTAGGGTTGAGATGTGACCAGTTAGAGTTTGACTTGTTAGGTCATAATTTTGTTTGCAGTTTGCATGTGTTTGATTTTTTGGGGTTCGAAATTATTCTTGGTATGGATTGTTTAAGTGAGTAAGATGCTAGAATAATTTGTCAGGATAGGAAAATATCGCTTAGACATCCTGATTGTAGCAACAAGATTGTTTATACCGTAGAAGGTTCTAGCGGTTAGGTGAATGCTTCATTCGGTGTTATGGAATTAGATGATGAGCCGAGTCGAGTTTTCGTGGTTAGAGAATTCACGGATATTTTTGAGCCTATAGTAGGATTGCCATCGAAAGGAGCCACTGAGTTTCGAATAGATTTTGTTCCAGGAGCAGAACTGGTAAGTAGGCCGCCAAGCAAGATGACCCCTACAAAGATGAGGGAGTTGAAAGTGCAGTTGGTGGATTTGGAAGGCAAGAGTTTTATCAGGCCGAGTAGTTCGTCTTAGGGAGCAGCTGCAGTGTTTGCTAAGAAGCCATGTTTCTCATCTCAGAATGTGTGTTAGAGTCCTAGAGACTGCTATTACACCGACTGTGCCAGAGGACTTAGTAGTATAACCGTATTTGACTATAGTGAGAAAGACGATTCGCATTGTTGCGAGAGATGAAAAGAGGTTTAGAACCAAGATGGTTAGGTAAGTCAAAGTCTAGTGGAGAGACGATGATAGGGACTGTACTTGGGAGATTGAGAGCAGGATTAGAGATACTTATCCTGACTTATTTGATGGTATGTAACGACCCGTAAAATTTTAACTGTTTTAATAACGTAATTAGTTGAAATTTTGTGAAATTTTAAACGATAAAATTTTGAAATATAAATTTGATATTTGGAATGCGTCTAATTAAACATAACAACTGGTAAATTTTCGTCCGAAAATATGAAAGTTTATTTCGCGCGTAAATTCACTTCAATCAGTTAAAAAGCAATGAAAATAAAATGTTTCCGAAACCTAAATATTTTTACATAGAAAAATTCTAAACCATCTTCTGAGCAAGATGTCAGTTTGTCGTTTTTCCAAATTCGGACATCTTTGGTTCCGTCGATCTTATTTTTCAGTGTTTTTCTTGCATTTTCGCTAGTAGAAAATTTCGAATTTTTATAAATTCAGCCGCACTACCGATATATGTATACCGTTTTGATCATCTCGTCGTACTGATCTCTACGGTATATTCGATTGTCAATTTTGACGTTCGTACGCGACGAAAATCGCGAAACGGACAACCGTATCAGTTATGAAATTTCAACCTTTTTATAGTTGCGCCCATTCAAATTTCAATATGGTAAAGAAACGGCCATAGCATTTATTTGGCTGAATAAATGGTCGTGGCTATTGCTGTACCTTCCCTTTCCAACTTTATAATTCGTTCTGTATTCTTCTTCGTATTAAATAAAAAAAAATTGCTTATTTCAAAAACTTTCTTTTCTGTTCGTTGAAAAGAAAATGGTTACTCTTCATTTTGCCAGAACTTCTCTACCCTTCCACCTATTCATCTTTTCTTTCAAATCCACCATCATGCCTTCTCCCATGTACGTCCTTCCACCACCAATCCTAATACCCACTGCCACCGTGTTTCCTCCACGAACAACCACTCAACCCGAAGCGACAACCTATTCGCCTCTCCCCTCGACACGCACAGCAGCAGCCAGTTCGCCACGGCCACCCAAGCACTGCTAACCTCGCCTATTTCCCGTTTGCCACTTCGTCAACGTCGCCGGCCTTGAGCCTCCTCCCAGATCGAGCACCTTCTCTCTTCCTCATTTTTTTTTCTTTCGACCCAGGCTACACCAGTCCAGCTGTGTTCCCACCAAAGCATCGGAGCACGCGAGCCTTGTTCCCACGTCACCAAAACATCAGCCGAGCCATCATGCCGTTTGCCTCCTGCCATAGACGAACCCCATTTCGCACAGCTCCATGCTCTCCCGCCATCCGTGAATGACTACCATCTGCTCGATATCGGCACTTCTCCTGGCCGCACGCCTCAGACCCCTTTCATCATCCTTCCTTTCATTCTTTTAACAGTAAGCTTTGTACATCCTTCCAGTTTTATAAAATATTATTGTCTCTATTCAATTTGGTTACAATATATGTGTTTGCATACAGGGATGGGTTGACATTTTCATTTATATAAAATATATCTTTGAAATTTGAAAGAAAATATATTAGATTATAAAAGCTTAGTCTGTTATATGGTATGTCGGTGTGTAGATATATATATGTTACAGTAAGAATTTTCGTCGGCCTAAGTGTTACATTTTATAAAGTTTGGTCAGTGTGCACATTGTTAGTATTGATATAAAGCAAGTATATAGACTTTATTTTAAATATTGATTTTTAAAGATATAACTGGTATATAAGTTACGCATATGTATATATTTGTCTATATAGATGATTCGTTTATAAAAGTACTTATTTCAAGCATATTATGTAGGCACGTTGATTTCTAGGTATGAGTTTATATTTGTTATATAAGGTATGTATATAGGTAAGTGTGTCATTTTATATAGTTATAACAGTCTACATTAGTTAATATATATAATGATATATATATATGTGATTTGACATTGTTTAAATTGGTAACTGTTAGTGGATAGATGTGCTTCATGTTTGCCCCTTTTGTTTTGAAGCACGCTATGCAAACGTATTTGCTGCCATTGTAGTTGGATAGTGTAAACATCTCGGATTCAGTGAGTGCATGATGAATTTTAATTTCCTTAAAAAAAAAATCTAGCATTTCAAACAAGTATATATATATATATACATTGATTTAGAAATATAATACGTATAATGTTTGATCTCAATACATATGTGTTTAAATATAAGATTAATTTGAAAAAAATGTACATGTATTTTTAAAATTGACTGTTGGGTTTAAAGAAAATAATAATAATATATATAAAATTGCAGCTTCTATCAAACTGATCCAATTTGTTTTTATCGATTCCTGTTATCAGCTTTGTCTGTCAAAATTCGTGCCAATCTTACTTCGCTTTGAGATTTGTTGTTGGATCGGTCGATGGTCTAGATCGTGATTCAATCGTAGCTTGTTGTGTATCAAACTTCTCTAGCCTCAAAAGGTGAGCACTCACTCACATTTAACGTTCTTTTATTTATTAAATTGGATTTCAATTGAAACGACAATTGAAATATGCTGCTGTTAGTTAATTACACTGTTATATATGCTATCAGTTCACCTATGACATCTGACACCATTTTCTGTTAATTATTTATGTGATGATAATACAGTTTGGCTGATAATTGATTGATTGTTGATGTTTATATTGGACGTTAAATTGTAAATGTTAAAATGATAAATAGTATGCAATTGAAATTGATATAGGATAGTTAAATGTTAAATTTGATTAAATGACATTTGTATAATATGACCCATTTGTATAATTTGATTAAATGACATTTGACACGTAGGATTTGTTTAATTATATTTTGAACCCCTGAATGTATGTTGTTAAATTGATGATGTATGAAATTGAAATCGATTGACAAGTGAAGAACCGTAATGTAATAATCTTTAATCTACATGAAATGATAGTGTAGATTCTAGAAATAATTATATTAATTCGTACAAATAACAATGCGAATTAATATGGTTATTTCGGGATTATTTGAATTGATTATTGGATTGTTATTGTTTATTGTTATTGCTTGTTTATTTACTTTGACACCATCCCAGTTATCACACTACAAGTTCCCTTTGATATGCTATAATCTTGAATTGAATTGGAATCGGGTTGAAATGATAAATACCCAAATTGAACTTTGACCTAGGAAAGAAAATTAAATAAAACCCGATTGGTCAATAATTTGATTTAAAAATAAACGAAGATTTTATTTGAATAAATAATATGGTTTTGAAATGAAGTTGAATTTGAATTTTAATGAAAGGAAAATGTTAATATTTAATAATCTGAAATAAAATATTAACAATGAAATTGTTGAAAGAATATTGTTTAATTTGAGAAATGATTAATTAAGTTGAAATTATTAAACTTTGAAATTATTGAATAATTAAGTTTTGAATTATTTAATAATTAAATAAGATTGAATTATTTAAAGATTAAATTTGATTGAATTTTTGAATAAGTGAATTTTACTTCGTAAATAATTGAAATTGAGTTTCTTTATAAATTAAGTTTTGGAAAATTATTTAAGAAAGTAAATAAGTGAAATTGGATTTCTTTAACAAGAAATGAAAATGCGATATTTTTGGAAGTAATGTAAGACTTGTAATTGAAAGAATTGATTTGACGAATTTAATTAATGAAGTTGAACTTAAGAAATTGATTTAACGATTTGGAAGTTTAATAGAAATTGTTTTGAATGATAAATTAATTTAACGATATTGAATGAAATCGATAAATGAATGAAAATTGATTTGAATGTTAAAACTAAATTGATTTAAATGATTTCGAAATGAAACTTTTGTACGAACTTGAATCAATATTTGAATTGTTTTAAATAAAATTTGAAATTGAATTATAAGACTTTGAAATGGTAATTTGGAAGTTTTGAAACGTAAATTATCGAAATTGATTTGGAAAGACAAACGAAATGTTGGTTTACGAATTGAAATTGAAATTGAAATTGATTTGGTTTTTGAAATATATAAACGACCAATCGGTGTAATAATTACGAAAGTTATTAAAGAGACCGGGATCGGTAATGGATATACTCTCTATCTGAACCGAAACCACTTTAATAACTATGCACGGAGTGATGATCCAGAATGAAGTGGTTGGATTGATGTACGTGTTGACTGAAGGAAGAGAACGATGATGGATAGCCTTGACACTTGTGTCAAATTGGAAATGACTAAAACAGGAGCTGTGCCGGGCCAATGGAGGATTTGCTACCTCAAGTGGACACACTTCTTCGAACTACTTATACTTGTTGTCGATTGGTGCACCCTTGATTTTGGGAGTGTTGTTTCATGGTGTTGCGGGCGCTGCGGCGTTGCGTTCTCACCAGTCCGGATCAGGCGAACGGTAGTATCACTACCTTGGGTATTGCCTCATGTGCCTTGTCATACTTGTATTCCATTTATGCGCGACCACTACGATTTTGATTTGTACCTTTAGTATATGGATTGCCCTCTGGTGACTTCCGGTTTTGGGGAAACTACGGTCTTGTATATGCTTTTGGGAATAATAATGTGTTAAGGGTGGAATGGGCCATGACTTAACGCTATTTTGATATCTTTATATTACTGATAGACATTATCTACTTATCGTACATTACTACATAGTAGATAGTTTAACGGATCCTTAAAGGATGGTTATTCCAAACATCCTTTGAGTTACTTGTATTTCAATTGCTATTTCACTTGAGTTGGATTTATTAATATAAGAATGTTAATCCTGACTCGAGTGTCTTGTGTTTTTGCTTTACGCTCGGGTCAGACTGAGTGTACCAGTATTTGAGACTCACCTTTGGAGTTGGAGCTTTGCTTGAAGATCCAGCCATCTATTCTGCTTTCAGTATTTGATGATTCCAGTGATGTATTCTGATTTGTATCTGATGTATCGTATTACTCTTCTGTTGTAAACTCTGATGTATTTTATATATTCATATAGTAGCTTCATAAACTACTATCTCTTTTATTTCCGCTGCACTTATTACTCTGTGTCTGTGATCTGTGATTATTTATTTACTGTATATGTTCAGTTTTGCCAAATTTAAATTAACAACGCGGTATTTTGAACAATTCAACTCCGGCATGAGTGTCTACCTATACACTTATAATGGATGCGAATGGTCCAAAATGTCGGGTCGTTACAATAACCGTATTTGACTATATGAGAAAGACGATTCGCATTGTTGCGAGAGATGAAAAGAGGTTTAGAACCAAGATGGTTAGGTAAGTCAAAGTCTAGTGGAGAGACGATGATAGGGACTGTACTTGGGAGATTGAGAGCAGGATTAGAGATACTTATCCTGACTTATTTGATGGTATGTTTTACCTTCTTATTTGATTTGTTCTGTACCTTATCATAATTTCGAGGACGCAATCCTTTAAGGAGGGGAGTTTGTAACACCCCAAATTTTGGTAACATTATTTAGGATATTTAATTAGCTAAATTAAATAATGTGTTGATTAGGGGATTGAGATTTGATTTTAATTAAGGTTAGCCATGCCATTTAACCAATGAATTAAAATAAGAGTTAATATGAAATAGAGAAGGGGTAAAATAGGAAAGATGCCATTCCTATATCCTTAAAACTTGGCCGTGTATTCCCATACATGTTTATTTCATTTCGTTTGATAAATTTTAAAACTTAAGGCCGACCACCATTAACAAGAGAAAGAGGAAGAAGATTAAGAAAAGCTAAGGAAGAAGCTAAATCAAATCAAATCCATTCAACTCTCAAACTTCCTAATCTCTAAAACTAAGGTGAATAACATTTACATCTCATATTTCTTTTGTTTTCGGTTTTGTGATGAAATCCGAACCTATTTGCAATGATTTGCCATGTTTTTGAACGATGGAATGATTATATATACTTGTTGATGATTTATGTTTGTTCATATAGACTTTATGACACGTTTTAAAGTGAAAACCCTATTAAATGACATTCAAATGCCTTGCAAACTTTTATGGAGACCAAAAATGATATTTTAGAAATGGGTTTCGATTTTCAAGATTTTTTGAATTTTATATAAATTTTCTAGTGAAAAAAAATGTTATTTTGGATTAAAAATTATTTACGGTTAAATAATTAATGGTTTGGGTCTGAAATTTATATGTGTTAGAAAATATATAAAAAGTGATTTTCAAAAATTTCTGTAGATTTTTTCTAAGTGTTTTAATGGATATATAAAATTATTTAAGGTATGGGACTTAAATATTTTATATATTTTTAAAAAGGAGAAGGGGCTTTTTGTAAATAAATTCAAATTGTTATTTTTGGAAATTCGGCAGTGCTTTTGAAAAGAGAAACTTGCAATCAATCAGATTTTGACAAACAAGGCAGGTTAGGTACAAAGAAATAGTTTAAAAATGACAAATCTACATGGTTTACATTGTTTCGATGCTTTCGGCATCAGGTTCCAACTCCTTATCTTCGCTTCCGACTCCATCGAAACCAATGCACATGGTATCAGGAAACTGGTATGTAGTGAATTGGTTGTAGGCTGAAGGTATAAGGTCAAAACCAAGGGGTTCCGAAGGGGTTGAGGCACTACTTTGCTTTTAAATAAAAATGCGCCTGCTTGCTTTTGACTAAGTAGCTTTCGACTTGGTTAGCTTTCGTCCGGGTCAATTGGTTTTAAAAGAAAAGGTTTCGATTGGGTTGCACTTTTGTTTTAAATAACTGCTTTTGACTATGCCGAAACCCTTGACTGCCGCTTTCTTCCTTTCCACTCAGATGGTTTCGAAAGGGTTGTTTTGCTTTTTAAATTTGGCCACTTCTCTAAAGCTTTCAAAGGGATGGTTTCGACACCATAACTACTTTACTTAGGAAATGGATTCGAAGCAGATGCTTTCGACTTAAATGATTTAATGACCCTTTTTCTCTAATTGAAGTATAACCTAAATGGTTTTCGAAAGAGACGGGTTTTAATGGTTTCGAAAGGTATTTCCACATGTTTTAAATTGAACCCAAGTGCTTTCGAAAGGTAGGTTTCGATACCTTCGAAAGTTTTTAATGAATGGTTTCGAAGGGATGGTTCCCTAGGGTTTCGAAAGGGTTGAAAGGAAAGGTTTTTCCTATGTTTTCGAAAGACAATATTTAAAGGTTTTAAAGAAGGATATCTAATTTTTTAAAGCTTTCGAAGGGAAGGTTTCTCAATGGTTTCGAAAGGAAGATTTTAAAGGGTTTTGAAAGAGATACTTTCAATGGTTTCGAAAGGGTTACTTTCAAGGGTTTCGAAAGCGTTGTTTAAAGGTTTTAAACAAAGGTTTCAAATATACTAACTAGGCAGCATAGGCTAAGTGTTTTAAGTTAAAAAGGGTTTTAACTTATTTTGGGGAATAGGTAATCCTCATTAAAAATTTTCAACATTATTTTGAGTAAAGTATATATAACATGGAAAAATAACTTAGAGTAAAGCTAAAGATGTATTTTCCTATGTAAGTATGATTTAAAAGGTTAAATCATTTTGAAAAGGTTTTTCAATGAAAAAGTTAAAAGCTAGTTAACCCTAAGAAAATGACTCAGATTAGAAGACCAAATAGGACTTGTGTGGGGTCACCCTATGCTCATTAGCTATTATCCCTTAGCTAGTTTAGTCCGGAATTCCAGTGTGTAGTGCTTAGTCACAGGTAAGACTAAAATGATGGTTACACATAGAAAGGAATAGTTATGTACAGAGATAGGTTATTGGTTAGCCCGCAAAATCATTTGGATCAGTTGACCCTTGGAGGAATAAGTTAAGGACAGATTGTCCAGAAGTTCTGTCTAACAGATGTTTAGACTATTTGATATTTTATCTGGGAGGCCCGAGTCAGCTAAAGGGATAGTTAGTCCAGTTTGTGGGCAATTAGCCCAATTTTCGGACAGATAGTCCATTTATTACCTGTTAATAGCATAACGAATATTGTTATTATTATTATTATTATTATTATCTGTTTGATTAACCAGTTTGGTTGCAATAAAAGATTTGCAAACTATATGTTTTGAAAATGATATTAGTGAGGGGAAACCCGTTCCGCTAAGCAGCGTGGCCTCACTTAATATCAATACACCGAGATGTAATAGTATTATTCACACTAGGCTTTATGTCCGACTCGAAGTTTCTATTTCCACTTAAACTCTCAGGTGCTCAAAACTGATTTGAGTAAGCTGAGGGTTGAGGTTTACAGGTTTTAGTTGTTTTGAAAAATAAAGCTTCCGAAGACGAGCAGGTGGCTGACGGATAGCTATTTAGGAGTTGCAGTTTATTCTGTTTATTTCTGCTGTGTATATTAAGTCAGTTATGACTACATTGCTTTGATCAACCAAGGGGGTATCGTCATATGTCGCTCTTGGTGTATTATTGTAAATTATAATTGATACAAAACCTGGGAAGCGTTATGGGATTATGTAACTTGGATACGAATTTGTTTTAAAATGTAATCAGTAAAATGTTGTTTTTGGAAATCTGTGATTTTGTTCATATTTAAGTGCTTCCGATGTTATGGATACGATTAGCATTACTGTATTTTGTCACCAGAAGTTAATACTATAGATGATTGCAGCATCTGTAGCGCTTAGCTTTTGGCCTCTAGATACGGGATGTTACAAACATTTTTATTAATTTTATTATTAATTTATAACATTATAAATTAATTTTGAATTATTAAACTCAACTAATAACACGGTTGTGTTGACTTCATAGTGTGAAATCCATCCTTAGTCAATATTTAAATGATTTAAGAACTGAAGCATGTTTGGACTTAGCTAAAATACGGTATCGAGCATGGGTTTAATTGCTTATAGATCATTTAGGAGAAATCCTATTTCTAATCTTTTTTAAGCTATATATTGTCATGATAATTGTGCATGTTTTCTTTTCTTCATTGCTATATCACTAAGATATATATAGTTTAGTCAATGGTCGGAAACTCTAATAATATCCGTAGTTAATTGGATAAACTACTTTAAAATATTTGGTTCAATCGATAACTTTTTTTGACTAAACTATTTTTCACTGACCATAGATTTTGACTTTAAGTTGACTAACAATTACGGCGATACTAAACTAACACAACAAAAGAAAATGAATCCTCTCTTGAGTAGTGTTTCACTTCATGTAGGTCAACTCATACCCTACTATGGTCATAACTTGATCTTGATATCATGTGATTCACTATAATCAAAGTATAGTCTATTTACTTAGGATCTACAATACTCTCAAGTTTGAAGGTTACTACACATCGTTACATGAGACCTTCTATTTTGACTTAGTTGTATCCACCTATATAAGAATCTTATTAATTCATCTTGTGATTGTTTCAAATAATCAGAAGTATGTAATTCCTTGGAGTTCTCAACGGTCATGAATAATTCATCATTCGTTGTGTAAAGAACATTATGTAAACTAATCTCAATGGCGATATTCTTTTCTGAATACATGTTTACTAGGAATGTTTAAGGATAAGTATCTGAGTATCGATTAAAAACTCATGGATACGAACACATTCACAATTGCCGTTGTAAAAATAATTTTCCTAATAATTTATACTTATATATGTTTAACGTATTAATATCGTTACTTAAATCGTAAAATAACAACATATAAAAGAAAATAAAATCAAAATTTTTTTGATGATAAGGATATGCAGTACAAAGCTGCACAGCTATACATAACATAGATAAAACATAATATTTGACTGACAAGCCTAATCGGTAGCCCAAAATGAATAAAGTCACAAGTATAGTAATACACCGAAGATGTTAGGAATACATGATAAAACATCACAGACATACATATATTCATATATTTATAATTATTGATCAAGTAGATAGAACATAGTAAGCCCGCCTTCACCATTCTGCATTGTTGTTGTTTCCAGTGGATTTCTGATCATCTACACTGCACTTTTAATGAAAAATTGAAGGGTCTAGGTGAGATTCCTATCAAAACAAATACAAAACACATAAAATTGTGAGCCATTGTCATGAATTGATGCGTTTTGAAATTAAAGTATCGGTCGTTTCTTTCCATCCACATTGTCAAAGCAAAAGCTATGACCAAAAGAGCTTCAATGGAGTCAGGGGTGCATGACTCCCATAACCGAAGCAAAGTTCTTTCTAACATAGTTATGTACACAGTTAGGTTGGAGGCATACAATGCCCAAACCCAAAGAGAAAAATCACAGTTGAAAAAATATGGTAGCAAGAGTCCGTCCAGTCATAAGAAAGGAAACAAGTCTAGGCTAAGCCCAGTTGCTTGGAAGCTAGGCACTCGGTAGTGTTTAGTTTGCTCGGCATAACTAGCAAAATATGAAATTTAAATTTTGGAGGTGCCTTAATAATCAAGAGACGACTAAAGTTTAGAGGCACACCAGAGTAGTTATAATAATACATGGATTTCACTGTGAATCTTTGGTGGATGCCACACCCATAAATTTAGGGATAAGAATTATGTTAGCATAATTGAGTCTGGCAATTAGGTATGGTTGAGAGTGAAAATTTTCAAATAATATGAAGATGCTAAATTTAAGGAAACCCCAGTATCTCTTATAGAAGGAGAGGGAAAAACCATCTAGACTTAGTGCCTTATCATTGGCCATGACGTTAAGCGCTGTCTAGATCTCATCAATATCAAATTCCTTATTAATGGAGCTATGAAGATGCGATCTATTAGGAAATAATAGATCCTGGTTCAAGATGTCGAGATCAGGGTCACGCTGCTAAAGGTAAGTTTTGAAATATCTGGTGAAAGTTGCAAGAATCTCCTTCTCATCCACATTCTCTCTGCCACCCTGTGGAAATAGGTGGTATTTAGATCACCCTCCTTAAGCCATTGAGCTCTGGATCTTTGCTTCCAATAAATCTCTTACCATCTCATGATACTATCAACTTCAGTCTCCATCTCCTTAAGAGTAGATTTCTCAGATGTAGAAAGAGAGGAGGTCTCTTCCTTAATGTTCATATCCAAGATCTTATTCTAAAGTTATTCCTTTTTTAGTCTAATGGACCACGTGGACCAGCAATCCATTATTTCAGGGATTTCCTTAAAAGCCAAAGCTTGGTAACTAGGACCATAACACCAAACATGGAAACTCAGAAGGAGTCCTGGAGATGTTCAATCATGTCATCAAACCCAGTCTCAAGTGTCTAGGAATTCTCAAATTTTAAGTGAGGACGGTGAGGGAAGCCAGCGCCAGAATCGAAGTGAACGGGACAATACAAAAAATAATGGAAGGATGGCCTCGTTAGGAGGGAAATGGGTGCTTGTCCTCAAAGGAAATATTAAGAAAAAATATCTATTTTAGCAATAGAAGGGAAAGAGCGCTTGTTGGACCAAGTGAAGGCACGGCTATTTAAAGGAAGGTCAATGAGGTCACAGGAGCAGATGAAGTCATTAAAAGCATCCATATCTAGGCTCCTTTAAAGCTATTTCTTTCCGATTGAAATCTTGTTATGTTAAAGTCACCCCCAATATCCACAGACCGTTAATGTGTGAGGCAAAATATGCATAGGAGTTCCAAAGGGAAACCTTATTGGTAGAGCAAAGCGGTCCGTATACATTGGAAAAAAAAATAAAGAATAGCAGTGGAAATATTTTGCAAAATCACATGCATAACGTGTTAGGCTTTTAGCATTTGCATAAGGGTCCATCTCGACTCGTCCTAAAGGGTTACAATTCCCCTTTTAGAACCCACAGTGTCCAGGACCGACAAACCAGATAAAAATCTACCACCTATACATCTAATTCTAGATTGGGTCGGGCAACAAAGTTTAGATTCTTGGATAAAAAAGATGTCCAAATGGAGTGGACGGATAATGTTTTTAATTAAGGCACACTTGCCTAAACACCCCTCCCCAAAGATCCCAGCCGGTCTGGAGATGGCATTTTTCCAGAAGCTGGAAGGGTTTTGGGGTGATAAGGTCACCGGAGGAGGAGTAGCGCTAGGGCTAGGGAGAGGCAAAAAGTGGGATGAAAAGAAGGAGGCTATTTTTTTTCTTCTGCCTCTTTATAATTAAAGAACAATCAAAAACATATTTTAGTTCGAACTAGAGTAGTTTACAAAAGTTAAGTTACGTAACAATTTATATAAGCGACGTTTCTTCAAACACCCATCAAAAATTACAAAATTCACTTCCGTCCCCTATCAAAAATAGGTTTCACGAGAAACCCATATCAATATTTCCAGCAGAAATGTATATTTTAATCAGCACATAATTGTAGTTAGAACTATAAATATTTGTAGTTCTATTGCATATTTGTAAAATGAAAATTTGCAGTCTACACCATAAGAATGCCCATTCAACACTTTAAATATTTTCAATCCACACTGCGAATATTTGTTTTATAAATTTGCATATTTTAAACTACAAATATATGCACTTTAAAATGCACATTTTTACTTAAAAGATTGATAGGGTTGTTTCATGAAACTTGTTTTTGAGAAGGATTTTTCAGGTATAAAGATTGAAACTAGGGAGTGAATCCTAATTTTCAATTTACATAATTGCTTCTAGGGCACACACTTAAGTTTATCATGACTAAAACATGCATCCATGTATGTACAAAAATCAAGTTTGCGTCAGAACGAGCTCAATGGATTAACCTAATGATGGATTACAACAATTCACATCCATGTAATAGAAAATAAATGGATCCATCTACGATCGAGCCCGATTGTTCAGCAAGATGATGGATCCTTGAACATACACCCAAGAAAGATGTTTGTATAAAGCATATGTCCACTTACAATCGGTTCCAAACCTGATAAGATAATGAACGACTTATTATTTAAATCCACTTTTGATCGAGTCTAAAGGTCTGATGAGATGAAGGCTAACTTCAAATATCCACTCACGATCTAGTCCAATGGCTTGGTGAGATGATGTTTGCACTATAGATCTCCATTTGTGATTGAATTCGACGATTGGAAGAGGAGATTTGTTTACGGCTAAGTCCTTATGTGATAAATTAATGTGCATGGAAAGGTTGATGTTTCCAACACATCTTTACAGACCTAACATACACATGCATTGGGTAAACTGAACACGAGGCATACTATGGGTGAGGTTTCCAATAGTAGATGAACCAACTAGCACCTACAATTGATCTTATGCTCGGAAAGTATGTTAGAATATTGGACTAGAATTCCATGAAAACATTATAATCTAGTTGATTTTTATTGAAATACACATAAAGCAACACGTATAAAGTTACTACTATATATGATTATGATGTTGTGGTGTAATTTTGTTTAACAAGCATATGAGATATGTAAAATAATAATAAAAAAGTAAGCATAAATAGGCTACATCATATTCATCATTAGGTTCAAATTACAATAAAATCGTACAAAAACAAAATGTCGGAACATGGTTTGAGGGAAATGATCACGTGATCCCATGTCCTAGTGTGCTAAGTGAATTACAGCTATTTACTAGTAATAAATTTAGTGGTTAAAATAATAAAAAATAAATGGTTGTAATTCTCTTGGCATGCCGAGACGCCGAAAATGAGACTAGGATATGACCAATTGAAAAAGCAAAAAAATTATTTAGTTTAGTTTTGTCAATGGACACTTTTGGATACTGATAGTGGCATACCAGTATTCGAATTCAAAGTCATTTTCAGATATCAGATATGCGCCATGAATACAGACAAATATCAGATATTTATGCCATTTGTCGACAAGCGATGCAGGCGGTTTTTAGATTTTTGGATATCTATTGACATACTTAATTTAGTTGATAACCTGCTCCTATTGGATGACGTATTCTTCTTCCTTACTTTTCATCCTCTCCGTGGTGTCTACTTTCTCTTGCTTTGTTGGTTTCAGCCTTGGTGGCTTTTTGATTATAAATGGATGTTCATTATCATCCAAATCTTCATAACCAGTAGAAACCCCAGTGAGGACACTATATATGTCACCGGTAAAATCCACCATTGCTACAATCATGTCATCTTTGTAGCATTAGGCCTAAATCATGGAACTAGAATGGATGCAGCAAATGTGGATACATAGATATGTTATCTAATATTTCTTTAGAAGATAATTTCAGGCTTTGTCAGTGTAACGACCTAGAATTTTAGTTATTTGAAACTGGAATATTTAATTAATTTTAAATATTGAAAGGTTAATTTTATAGATTAAATAACTTGGATTTCAAACACAGCGATTTATTGGGTAATTTAATTATTGAATTTAATAATCGAAAGTTGTTTAAATAATTGAATATTGGATTTTTATTTGGATAAAAATAATTTCAAAGCTTATTTAAATTCTATTAATAAGAATGAAGACAATAAAAACTTTTAAATTGGATTTAAAGGTGATTTTTTGATTTTGAAGATAGTTTGTTTTAATTAACGTGTAAAAATAGCCTTCCTGAGCACTGTCTCGGATTTCGATGAAACTAGTTTCATTGGATCCATAATAATGAATTATTATACGCCGTCAAATTTCATGGCGATCAGATGCATCGTTCGGCCATGTGAGATCGAAACGCGTTGAAATTAGTATTGAAAATTTAATATAATAATTGGGTTCAAAAGACTATCTTCTGCATACGATCAAATTAGGTCTTGAGATTAGTTCCATTGCACTCGGAATAGGGGTATAACATATAGAATGCCAAGTGGCACGTCTCGATTGGGATTCGAAATTATATAGCTAGATATTTTGAATTTAAACATATATATATATATATATATATTGATTTGACCATTCACAGCCCAAGCCACACCTCTGCCATGTTTCATTTCCATCAAGCCAGGCCTATACGAGCCCACACCCTCCTCTATGATACTTCACATCTTTCCCTCTATTATATAAGCCTCTGTCAGTAAAAAGAAAAGGGTCAAAAACTTCAAAAATTAATATCTCAATACTCAAGAAAAAAATCTGAAACAAGTTTTAAAAATCATGGTTCGATGAGAGCTTCGTGCTAATGTGAGTTAGGTGATGTTCGATCACTGTTTTGGCATGGTTATTTGTGAGAAGCGAGCTAGGGTTGGAATTTCCCATTGATTGAAGCTTTGATCGTCGAATTGGATGGCGTATTCAAGTTCGTAACGTCGAATAGCCCCTTGAGTCGAAGTTTCATTGGATTTGGCGACAAAAACTTTCACGCGTGCACAGTGATTTGTCGAAAGATGGCAACATGTCACGATGGCCATTCCTTGACCGAGCTTGATGATAATGGGTAGGATGGAAGCTTTCACAAATTGAAGATGAATGGAGGTGGTCTCGTGTCGTTTCGTGGAGGATCGAGGGAGTTTCTCTGTGCGTGTACACTCGGCCATGGGTTGTGTAACCTGTACATGTTCATTTGGGGAAGAATAGGAGGAAGGGTAATTTGTAATATAGTAGAATTTGTAATTATTTATTTATTTTTAAATTTAAATGTATCGATAACTTATAAAATTTATAACTCCTTCATACGAGGTCCGATCGAGACGAAACTTTTTGAGTTGCGCTCGTATCAATGAGTGCTTTGCAATAGAACTAGTTTGGACGAATTTGGAGACAGTTGAAATTTGGACTAAAATCGGATGTCGTTCGATTTTAGTTCCAAACCAGAACGCCTCGGCGACAACAGAAATTTTTTGTGAGTTAAGCTCACCTTTTTGGTTAACTAGTATGATATATAGTTGATAAAAATCCTTGTATGATTATTTTGATGAATTACTACATTTATATTAGTTAGATATATTCCCGCCTATTGAAGCGGATGCGACCCTATTACGTTCCCCTGTAAGAGCGGATGACCCTTTGTATACGAATCTTGTCTCGAAGCGGTTGATTTATATTTTATGATTGTATAACATTTGTGATGCAGGGAAACTGGTTGGAGGGATCCAACAGGATTCCTCGCTATTATTGAACTGTTCAATGATATTTCTTTTATATGGATTATTGAATAATAAATATGATTGTGGACTCTGTGATTATAACGTCGTTATATGTTTGAAAATAAAACCCAGTAATGATAGAAAATCAATATCGATATTGGTTAAGCGTTGGGTGGCTATTGGCCTCAAATTAGTATTTTAAAAATACTATAAATTGCCGTTTAAGTTGGAATTGATTTTTGAGGCAAGAAATGATTTTAAAATCGGAAATTGGGTTTCAGAAATATTTTTTTAAGGATTTTATAATTAAATATATTAGTATTGTTTTTAAGTCAATTAAATATATTAATATTGTTTTAAGTTAATTAGTTATATTAATATTGTTTTTAAGTTATTTAATTTTAACAATACTATTTTAAAGTTATTTAATTATATTAAAATTGTTTTAAAGTTGTATAATCATATTAATATTATTTTAAAGTTATTTAATTATTTTTATATTGTTTAATGGTTATTTTTTTATATTTAATACGTTTTAAGAATTTATAAAAAGGTTAATAAATTGAAAGGTTAATTATTTCAAGAATAATTATGGTTTGAAATTAATAATATTGATTATTAATAAGGTTTTAAAATAAATTATTATTATTTAAAAAAATGGTAAAGATTAATTATTATTGTTTATTTAATAATATTTTGGAAACGTTAATTAATATTAAGATGTTTAAAGTGAATAATTTTCATTTATTTATAATGTTTATTGTTAATAATTATTATTATATAATGGTGTTTTGAAGCAAAAGATTTTTAATTGTTTATAACTGTTTTAGAGGCCGATGAATAATGTTGAAGGACTTGGATTTTACAAATGAGCTTATAAATGGTTTAGAGATTATAAGGGATTTATAAACAAGTTTTAGAAGTGTACAAAGAGGATTTAAATATAATTTAAATGTATAAAAGGAGTTTTATAAATGGTTACAGTTTTTTTTATAAAATGGTTTATAAATGGTTTTAGAGAATTATAAGGAGTTTATGAATGATTTTTGAATCAAATAAAAATGGAATCTTTCTCAATGTGTAAATATACTTATACCGTTGGGATAAGTTTATGGATAGTTTCTAAATATTGAAAATATAGGAATTGGTGGATATATCTTTGTAAAAGTATTCTTATACAAGTAATTTACAAATGGTTTTATTTATGAAAGATTTATAAAAGGAGGCTACTGATTGCTTATATGCTTTACCAATGTTGGTTTTCCCCATGAAATAAATCCTTGATTGAATGTTGTTATTCGATAGTTAAATAACCAACTATCGAAGATTAGATCTAAACGTAACTTTGGAAATATTTAGGAGAAACACATGAATTATATGGCATAATCATCTCCGATGAGGTTGTATTGTGCGTATAAATCTCGTTTCGTTCTCCTAGGACAATGATAAGGATATCCATCCACTAACGTTTAGGAGGTTATCTCTGATCTTATCTTTGACTGTTTATTTCCTAAAGAACCGAGGTTGAGTTTACTGGAAATTATCGAATGTTGTTTCGAAGAGACTGGGATCGGGTATGTTATTCGAAAAACACTTCGATCCAACAAATGTGTTTCGATGTGAAGACATCATGAAGGGCATGGAATCGAAGATAGGTATGTGAAGTGCAAGGGCTAATCGCTACTAATCCTGAGGGTGATTCCAAAATGGATGTAGTAGGAGTAGTGCCCCCGGTTTCGTTCGGACCTAGACGGACTTGTATGGATGGATGTTGGTATTGCATTGTTGCCTGTAAGGCAGTATTAGCATTCCAAGTGGGAAGTGCTATTAAAAGGTAAAATGTAGCCTCGGACCTCATCAACCGGGAAATGACAAAAATCGGGTATGCAACATGGCCAAGTGGGTAGCTCCCAAGAAGGGTATGGTCATTCCAAATCTAGATCGGTTATTATCTCTCAATTGTATGCTTCGGGGCCCATTAACAGAAGGATGATCATATTCGGTACTACTAGCCAAGTGGTAGGCCAGTCCTATGTGGCTGTGGTATAAGATGTTCTTGTCAGACCCTGGTGCATTTATCTAGAGATGTACCTTCGAAAGGTAGTCCCTTACCTTGTCATAGTATGGAATACATTCTCCAATACGAGCCTTATGGTTTTAGTTGTATAACAAATATATTGGAATGTGAGATGCAAGCATTTCAGCTATATTCATATTTTACTTTGACCCCTAGACATTATTATAATATAAATGGATTTTCTATACAAAAAGGGTTTTTGGTTATTGTAAGGTGAAAACCCATCCGTGTTTATGTACAGCGTGGTCTTACGAGATACCTTTGGTTTCAAAGATTTTCTAAAACTTTAAAATCCAGTTGGGTGTGTTTTCTCATGCTGGTTTTCCAGACTGACTCGGGTGTTATTTTATTATAATGCTCGGGCCAGACCGAGTATATTGTAGATTAGTTTGGATGCTTGGAGCTTCAAGAGACGAGTTGGAGGCCCAGAGACGTATTCACGTAGATGGTTATGTTCCGTTGTATTCATTATTGTGCTATCAGCAATTGTGAGGACAGACTGTTATAACTGTCCAGGCCGAAATAGGTTAGTATACTCTGATTGATGTTTGTATATACACATATTACAGTTTTGTTTTCGTGTAAAGAGTTGTGGTATATTATAGATTATTCATTCCACTGTGAGATTCTATGTAGTTTAGTTTTCTTCTTATCTTCTTCCTTCTTCTTTTTCCCTAACAATCGGGTTTTCCAGCAATTCGATTGTTTGGCATGTGATACGATGGACGTATTAATGTCGATTTTCGAGGGTCGAAAAGCCCCGGTCGTTACATTTAGTATCAGAGCTGAAGGTTAAGCGAGAACCTTGGCTTTGGTGGGAATTACTCATTAGAGATAGGGTCAGTAGCACCCTAGAATTAGTTTGAGTGTGTATATATGAGCGCGTATTTGTTAGTGATAATAAAATGTTTTATATTATGTTGGTTGATCTATTGAGTGACTTATGGATCCTGGTCAATACGAGTAATTAACGTTATTGATAGGGATCACTAAACTCCTAAAGGGATATTTGACAAGGTATTATTTTGAAATTGGGTAAATGAAATAATTTTACCTTTATTATATTGTATATATAAAGGGATAGTTTTCAAAAAATTATTATAGTATATATGTGTGCTTGGTTGTTAGAGAATGATAATATTTGATTATTATCATTTGTGCTATTGTTGTGCTCTAATAAAAGTTGTCACTATTATAATGCAAACAAAGATTAACAATTAAGAATTGATTTTATATAACCAAATGGAATTATATAGATATGGTTTATATATGCGATTTATAAAAGGAGATGAAACTCTTGAAGTATATTATAAATATGATTGTAAGTAAAAAGATTCTAAAAGTTGAGAATTTAGGAATTTAAATTCCGTTGGTTTTGGAAATGTTTTTCAAAGTTTAGGAAAATAAAAATAGTATTATTTGAAAAATATTTTTGAATGGAAATATTTTTAAAAGGAATTAAGGAAAATTGGAAGCACTGAACTCACTTCGATCACTAGAAAATAATTTCGATGATGACTGCAGCATCATCGACGTTCATTTTTGGGCTTCCAAGGGAGAAATTGCTACCATTTGGAATTTTGTTTTGGTAAAACTAGCTTTGATTTTGAAAATTCAAAAGAATGATTTGATATACCAAAGGGATTTTGTGTGTGTGTGTGTATATATATATAATATTTCAAAATCATTGAAATAAATAAAACAGGGGTTTAAACTTGGAAATTTTCATTCAGGTGTTTTATGAAAATATGAGTAAATAAGTTTGATAACTTATAAAATTTGAGAATTAATAAGTTAAAACAATTTTTTAATTTGTTGAGTATAAATGTTGAGAAAAGCAAATTTGAAATGAAATTTAACTTAAATTAAGTTAAAATAATTTTTGAAATAAATTTGATTGAGATTTGAAATGAATCAGTGGATGAACTAAATTAAATGGTTATAGAATTTTTATAAAATCGTTTATAACTGGTTTTAGAGGATTATAAGGTGTTTATGAATGATTTTTGAATCAAATAAAAATAGAATCTTTCTCAACGTGTAAATATACTTATGTGGAAATTAGCCACAAGGGCCTCTTTAGCAAGTGCAATTAGTTTCTAGGACACACAACTGAAATAATTTCTTTTAAGGACAAAATGAAAAATAATTAGTTTCTAAGGCCTAAAAACCTATGAAATTATGTCCTTGAAAGTAATTGAACTGGTGACTTTGTCCTTAAAAGTAATTATTCTGCTGACTTTGGCCTTGAAATTAATTTATGTGGATGTGTGTCCTAGAAACTAATTGGACTGCAAAGTTTGTCCTTCTAGTGAAATGCCCCTATACTTATACTGTTGAGTTAAGTATATGGATAGTTTCTAAATATTGGAAATATAGGAACTGGTGAATATATCTTTTTAAAAGTATTCTTACACAAGTAATTTACAAATGGTTTTATTTATGAAAGATTTATAATAGAAGGCTAGTGATTGCTTATATGCTTAACCAAGTTGGTTTTCCCCATGAAATAAATCCTTGATTGAATGTTGTTATTCGATAGTTAAATAACCTATTATTGAAAATTAGATCCAAACGTAACTTTGGAAATATCTAGAAGAAACACGTGAGTTGTACGGCATAGTCATCTTCGATGAAGTTGTACTGTGCGTATAAATCTAGTTTCATTCTCCTAGGACAATGATAAGGAAATCCATCCACTAACGGTTAGGAGGTGATCTCCGATCTTATCTTTGACTGTTTATTTCCTAAAGAACCGGGGTTGAGTTTACTGGGAAATATCGAATATTGTTTCGAAGAGACCGGGATCAGGTATGTTATCCGAAAACCATTTCGATCAAACGAATGCGTTTCGAAGTGAAGATATCATAAAGAGCATGGAATCGAAGATAGAGATGTGAAGTGCAAGGGCTAATCGCTACTAATCCTGAGGGTGATTCCAAAATGGATGTAATAGGAGTAGTGCCTTCGGTTTCGTTCAGATCCAGAACGGACTTGTATGGATGAATGTTGGTATTGCATTATTACCTGGAAGGCAGTATTAACATTCCAAGTGGGAAGTTCTATTAAAAGGTAAAACGTAGCCTCAGACCTCATCAACCAGGAAATGACAAAAATCGAGCATGCAGTAGGGCCAAGTGGGTAGCTCTCAAGTAGGGTATGGTCATTCCAAATCTAGATCGGTTATTATCTCTCAATTGTATGCTTCGGGGCCCATTAACGGAAGGATGACCATATTCGGTACTACTAGTCAAGTGGTAGGCCAGTCCTGTGTGGCAGGGGTACAAGATGTTCTTGTCAGACCCCGGTGCATTTATCTAGAGATGTACCTTTGGAAAGTAGTCCCTTACCTTGTCATAGTATGGAATACATTCTCCAAACGAGGCTTACGGTTTTAGTTGTATACCAAATATGTTGGAGTATGAGATGCAAGCATTTCAGCTATATTCATATTATACTTTGACCCCTAGACATTATTATAATATAAATGGATTTTCTATAAAAAGGGTTTTTGTTTATCGTAAGGTAAAAACCCGTCCGTGTTTATGTGCGGCGTGGTCTTACGAGATACCTTTGAATTCAAAGATTTTCTAGAACTTTAAAATCCAGTTGGGTGTGTTTTCTCATGCTGGTTTCCCAGACTGACTTAGGTGTTATTTTATTATAATGCTTGGGTCAGACCGAGTATTTACAGATTAGTTTGGATGCTTGGAGCTTCAAGAGACAAGTTGGAGACCGAGAGACATATTCACGTAGATGGTTATTTTCATCTGTATTCATTGTTTTTTTATCAGCAATAGTGAGGACAGACTGTTGTAACTGTCCAGGCCAAAATATGTTATTATACTCAGATTAATGTTTGTATATACACATATTACAGTTTTGCTTTCGTGTAAAGAGTTGTGGTATATTATAGATTATTCGTTCCGCTGTGAGATTCTGTGTTGTTTATTTTTCTTCTTATCTTCTTCCTTCTTCTTTTTCCCTAACAATCAGGTTTTCCAACACTCGATTGCTCGACATGTGATACTCACTTTTTCTAATAATACATAGAGAAATATGTTATTTTCTAAAGAGATTTAACAAGATCATGATATGTTTTACAATCAGGTATAACACAGGAATTTTGACTCTCACTATTTCTAATAATACATAGAGAAATATGTTATTTTCTAAAGAGATTTAACAAGATCATAATATGTTTTACAGTTATAACACAATCAATCCAGAATCTATAAATCCTAAATAAATTAGCAAAGGAATGTAAATCTTACAGTTTTGAAGTGAAGACATCTTTGGGTGGATGCATTAATACTAATCTTCAACGTATTTCTTCAGATTTGATGATGGAGACCCTTTTGCATTTTCTTTTCCTTTGGTAAAATTATTGGATTTTTTCAAACATTTCAGAAATGATCCCTTAAATACAAAATGGGAAGAATAACGTTTTAATTTTTGGAATACATCAGTCTAAATAGAGAAGGGGGTCTATATATATTCTAAGGCAACCTTCGGGACCAGTATAATTATTAATAGCAATCTGCATTTTTCTGTCAAAAATTCAGGTACCTTTTCATTAATTATTTAAATGAAGTTGGTACACAATAATAACATAGGCCACATAATACATAAAACCAACATTTTCTCACTTGGCCATAATATTATAACATAATAAAGCACACATTTAAAATTGGCCAATATAGCTTTCATTAATCCTTAACCTGTTTGGTTCGAAATACAAAACCAAACTAATGTAATCAGAATAAAAAATGTTGTTATTTTATCTCCATTAATTATAACATTGGTATCTTTGCAATAATGGTTAATAATATTCATTCGATTCTCATAAGTAATTTGATTAGATTAAATAAAATTATGTGCATCATATTAACCAAATTTATAAATTCTAAGATAATACATAATTAAAAAGACTTTATACATAGCAATATATATATATATATAGTTTGCAACACCAAAATTATAATACGTTAACTTAACCCATGCCAGTAGCATGCTCTTTCTAAAGAGTGGGTTGAAGCACTTTTGTTAGAGAATCAGTTAACATAGCTCTTGTATTAATATGTTATATCATAATAGTACCAAATTTGACTCTGTCTTTAACAACAAGATATTTAATGTAATTCCACTTAGATGCACCACTTGATTTGCTATTCTGAGAGAAGAAAACAACAGCTTCCTTATCAAAAAATAAGGTGAGTGGCCTTGCAATACTATCAATTACTAAAAGTCCTGGTATAAAATTCTCTAACCAAACCGCTTGACCAGTAGCATGATAGCATGTCACAAATTTTGCTTGCATGTGGAAGATTCCCTTATAGACTGCTTAGCACTCTTCATGAAATAGGTCCTCCTGCAAGCATAAATATGTAACCTGATGTGTATTTCTTACTGTCAACACATCCAATAAAACCTAAATTAATATAACCAATAACTTCAAGGTTATTTGACCTCTCGTAAGTAGGCATATAATCTTTTGTCCCTTGCATATAGCATATAGCATAAAACTTTCTTGGCAGCTTTCCAAAGTTTCATTCCTGGATTAGTTCGATATCGACCATACCAACTACAAATGCAATATCAGGACGTGTATAAACTTGAGCATACATGAGAGTCCCTATTACAAAAGCACAAGGAATTTACTTCATTTGAGCACGTTCTATTTCATTTTTAGGACATTGACACTTGCTAAATTTGTCACCCTTGACAATAGGAGCAACACTAGGAAAGCAATTGTGCATGCTATATCTTTTAAGAACTTTCTCAATATAGGCTTTTTAGGATAAGCCTAAGATCCCATGAGACCGTTCTTAGTAAATTTCAATTCATATAACATAAGAGGCTCCACCAAGATCGTTTATTTCAAACTTAGTTGAAAGAAAATGTTATGTCTCATATAACATGTCTAAATCACAACTTGCTAATAAAATATCATCCACGTACAAAATGAGAAAGATAAATTTACTCCTACTAATCTTGAGATACATGCATTGACCTATTGTATTTTCTTTGTAACGACCTATAATTTTAGTCATTTGAATTTGAAATATTTAATTGATTTTAAATACTAAAAAGTTTATTTTATAAGTTGAATAACTTGAATAGCTTGAATTTCAAATTAGCGATTTATTCGATAATTAAATTGTTGAGTTTAATATTTGGAATTGTTTAAATAATTAAATCCTGAATTTAATTTGAATAAAATAATAATTTCAAAAGTTAATTTAAATTCTATTTGAATAAGAATGAAGAAAGCTTACTTTTGAATTTGAATTTACAAGCGATTAAACTTGTTTTGTAATAATCGTTTTAATTAATTGTAAAAATAGCCTTCTAGGGGACTGTCTCGGATTTCGACGAAACCAGTTTTATTGGATCCATAATAGTGTATTATTGTAAAATAATGAATTTCATGACGATCAAACATATCGTTTGGTCGTGCGAGATCGAAACACTTAGAAATGAATTACAAAAATTTATATAATAATGGGGTTTGAAATGCTATCTTCTGCATATGATCGAATTAGGTTTCGAGACTGCTCCATTGTGTTTTGGTATTACATTCCAGTGAGTAAAAATAAAAAATCTTCATTTTCAAAAATTAAAATCAAACCTAGTTCAAATCTAAAAATCACAAAACTTTGATCTTTGAGTGGCATTTGGCAAGTTCTTCACTTTGGTATGTGCACAGAAGGTCGCGACATCATTGAGGAGTCCAACAGTAAATGGATAGGAACTAGGTTTGGGGTTTTCATTCAATTGAGTCGATGATTGTCAAAATTGAGGTAATATTTGGATTCGGGACGTCAAACGGCACTTGCGGTCGATTTTTGGGGCGTGTGGCGCCTTTGAGGGAAACGCGACTTGGGGTGTCGACGTGATGCAGATCAGAAGTCATGATTTTAAGGGGAGCTTTGGGCATTGGTTGGTAGTGCTGAGTGATGGAGATTTGGTCGCGGAGTTTTGTGGAATTATCGGATTTGGGAATCGTTGAGGAATGAAGGAGGTAGGCAAAGAAGAGTGCACGACCATGGTGCATGCATGGATAGGGAGGGAAATTAGTTGATGGAGGATGAAAGGTTAAAGTTGTAATTAGCTAATAATGTTGCAATTAATTGATTTAATTATATTATTTAAATCGTAATCTTATAAATGCGATAACTCTCTCATACGAGGTCCAATCGAGGCGCGAATTTGTGCGTTACTCTCATAACGACGAAAGGTTCGTAATAGAACTGGATTGGATGAATTTGGAGACAGCTAGAATTTGGGCTAAAATCAGACGTCGTTTAATTTTAGTTCCAAACTGGAACGCCTCGACGAAAATTGGAAAAATTGCGAGTTAATCTCACCTTTTTAGTTAACCATGAATATTATATAGTCGATAAATATTATTAATTAGATGTTTGGATATTTATATGTTGTTGTTTAATTTTGATGAATTGTCACTTTAAAGGCAATTAATATATGAGTTGTGATGTAGGGGAACAGGTTGGAGGGATCCAACAGGATTTCTCGCCATTGTTGATTTTAATTTCAATAATATTCATGCTATATGAATCATTGAATATCAACCTAATTGTTTAACATTGTTATAAGTTCAAAACTTAAACCTGTACTGATAGAAAATCAATATCAGTATTGGTTGAGCGTTTGGTAGCTATTGGCCTTAAATTAGTATTTTTAGATACTATAAATTACCATTTGGGGTTAGGATTGATTGTGAAACAGGAAATGATTTCAAATCTGGAATTGGGTTCCGAAAATATTTTATTTTTAAGGATTTAATTTCAATTTCACTCTAACTTTAATATCTATTTTTTTAATTCATTAGAAATGTTTTCTTTCAAAAATTACTTATTTATATTTAATATTGTTTTAAAAATTACTTATTTATATTTAATATTGTTTTTAAAGTTCTTTACTTGTATTTAATATTGTTTTAAGATTTTTTATATTTTATATTGTTTTGAGGTTATTTTTATTTAATACCCTTTTAATGATTATTTATTTATACTTAATGTTGTTTTAAAGTTATTTATCAATATTTAATATTTTGTAGGTTAATTATTTTAAAAATAAATATGGCGTGAAATTAATAATATTGATTTATCAATAATTTTTTAGAAATTAATTATTACTATTATAATAATGGTAATGGTTAATTATTATTGTTTATTTAATAATGTTTTGAAAATATTAATCATTATTTTTAAGTTGTTTTGAAGTAAATAATTATTATCTATAAAAAAGATTTTTGTTAGTAATTACAACTATATAATAGTATCTGAAGTAAATAATTTTTAATTATTTATAAATCTTTCCGAGACCCATAAATAGAGTTTTATAAATGGACTTGTATTTTATAAAGAGAGTTTATAAAATGGTTTGAAGACTTAAGGGAGATTATTTTCAAGGTGAAAGAGTTTTATAAGCTATTAGATATTTATAAACTAATTTAAGAAATGGGTTTATAGATTTATAAAAGGAGTTTTATAAATGGTTTTGTGGATTTATAAAGGATTTATAAATGATTTTAGAAATGTACAAAAAGATTTTATAAGTAATTGAATTTATAAAAGAGGTTATAATAATGGTTTTTAGAGATTTATAACTAGTCATAAATGGGTTTAGAAATTTATAAAGGAATTTATAAATGGTTCTAGAATTGTGTAAAAAGGAATCTTCCTCCGTTCTGTGAATATACTTATACCGTTGAAATAAGTATATGGATATTTTCTAAGTATTGAAAAGGGATTTGTGAATATATCTTTGTAAAAGTATTTTATGTAAGTACCATAAGGTGATTTTAATTAATGAGAAGATTAATTTAAGAGGCTAGTGTTTGCTTATGTGCTTAACCAATGTTGGTTTTTTCCTATGGAATTAAATACCTGATTTGGATGTTTGTTTATTCAATAGTTAAATAACCGACTATCAAACATGGACCCAAAAACATAACTTTGGAAATATCTACGAGAAACACATGCGTTATATGGCATATTCATCTTAGATGATCCTGTATTGTGCATATAAATCTCGTTTCATTCTCCCAGAACAAATGACAAGGAATTACGTCCACTAACGGTTAGGAGGTGATCTCCACTCTTATCTTTGACTATTCATTTCCTAAAGAACCGGGGTTGAGCTTAATGGAAATCATCGAACGTTGTTTCGACGAGACCAGGATCAGATATGTTATTCGAAAACCACTTCAATCCAACTCAAGCGTTTCGAAGTGAAGACATTTTGAAGATGGTGGAATTGAAGACAGAGCTCTCAAGCATTTCGTTCAGTCCCAAAACGAACTTGTATAGATGAATGCTGGTATTGCATTATTACCTGGAGGGCAGTGTTAGCATTCCAAGTGGAAAGTGCTATATAGAGGTAAAACGTAGCTTCGATCCTTATCAATGGGAAATAACAAAAATCGGACATGCAGCGGGGCTAAGTGTGTTGTTCTAATCAAGGTATAGTCATTCCAATTCTAGATCGATTACTATCTATTCGTGTATTCTTCGGGGCCCATTAACAAAAGGGGTGATTTAGTCAAGTGGTAGTCCAGTCCTGTGTGGCAGGGGTACAAGTTGTTTTTGTCAGACCCCGATGCATTTTATCTAGAGATGTACCTTCGAAAGGTAGTTCCTTACCTTGTCATAGTATGGAATCTAATCTTCCATACGTGCCTTTGCAGTTTTGATTATAGAACCTATTATGCTTGAATTTAATTAATATAACAATTTCGGCTATGATTAATAAGTATTTGTATCTTAGGCACTATTATAATATCAAAAAATTTCATATGAAATGGTTTGGTTATCGTTAGGTTAAAACCTGTCCATGTTTATGTGCAGCGTGGTCTTACGAGATACCTTTATTTTCAAAATATTTTTGAAACATTAAACTTTAATTGAGGTGGGTTTTCTCACGCTAGTTTTCCAGACTGACTAGGGTGTTATTTTATTATAATGCTCAGATCAGAACAAGCATATTACAGATTAGTTGGATGCTTTGGAGCTTCAGGAGACGAGTTGGAGGCCCAGGGACATATCCGCGTATATGGTTACTTTTCCGTTGCATCCATTGTTGCATTTATCAGCAATTGTGAGGACATATTGTTATGAATGTCCAGGTTGAAATAAGTTAGTATACTTTGATTGATGTGTGTGTATATATATATTACAATTTGCTTTTGTGTAAATATTTGTTGTATATTATAGATTATTCGTTCCGCTGTGAGATTTTATGTTGTTTAGTTTTCTTCTTATCTTCTTTCTTCTTCTTTTTCCTTAACTATCCACCTTTCCATTCAATTTGAGTGGGTCATGTGTAGTTTATTGTCCGCTTAAATTGTATGGAAAAGTGGGTCGTTACATTCTTTAAATCCAAATTCGGTCATAACCTCATCAAACTTGAGATACCGCTATCGTGAAGCTTGTTTTAACCCATATATTGAATGATTTAACCTACATTCCATATGCTCCTTGCGTTCTATAGCAAACACTTCATGTTGTTTCATAAAAACTTCTTTATGCAATTTACCATTCAGAAATGCGGTTTTCACATCCAATTAATGTAGTTCCAAATCATAATGTGCAACGAGGTCTAAAACAATTCTTAATGAATCTTTCATTGAGACTGGAGAAAATGTATTATCAAAATGTACACCTTCTTGTTGTGTAGACCCTTTAGCAACTAGTCCGGCCTTAAATCTTTCAATGTTGCATTTGGAGTCAGTTTTAGTTTTATAGACTCATTTATAGCCTATAGGTTAAACCTCAATAGGTAACTCAATAAGATCCCAAACTTCATTAATTTTCATAGATTACATCTCATCATTCATGGCTTCTAACCATTTAGATAATTTATCACTCATAATAGCTTGCTTGAATGAGATAGGATCATCTCTATAATCTATATTACATCCTTCCTCAGTAAGGTATACGATATAATCACCAGGTATGGCGTATCTTCTCTCTCATTGTGATCTTCATAAGGGTTCTTGTGGCAACATAGGAGCTTCACCAACATTAGGAACATCATACACATAAGCTTCTTCATTAGCCTCTTGCACAAGAGGTATAGAATTTGTATCCTCTCGAATTATCAGAATTGGAACATAAGTTCGATTTTCCTCAAGGTTTACTGTTCTCTTTACAATACTCCCGCTTACGTTGCCATCTTCAAAAAATACAGCATGTCTAGTCTCTACTATTCTGGTGGTATGTTATGAGCAATAAAATTTGAAACCTTTGGATCTCTCTAGATAACCAATAAAATAACAGATAATGGTTCTGTAATCAAGTTTCTTTAGTTGTGGATTATAGACTTTTGCTTTAGCAAGACATAACCACACATGCAAGTACCTTAATTATGACTTTCTGCCAGTCCATAGTTCATAAGGTGTTTTTGGAATAGATTTACTAGGAACCCAATTTAGAATATGTGTAGCTGCTTTTAAATCTTCTATCCATAAAAAATTTAGCAATATGGTATTGCATATCACAGTTCGTATTATAGCCATTAGAGTACGATTACATCTTTCAGCAACCTATTCTATCGAGGATCTCCCAGCATAGAGTACTAGTGAATAATACTTTTTCTTGAAGAAATAAAGTGAACCGACTTGGACTTTGACCAAGGTTGATGTGTCTACCATAATATCCGCAGCCTCTATCTATTCGCACTATTTTAATTTTAAGGTTATGTTGATTCTCAACTTCTGCCTTAAATTTTTTGAATTTATCTAGTGCTTCAAATTTTTCATTAATCAAATACACATAACCATAACGAGAATATTCGTCAATGAAAGTAATAAACGATTTATGCCCGTTAATACCCGGATTAGGAAAAGGACCACATATATCAGTATGAATAGTTTCTTATAGCCCCTACTTCGAGTGGCGCCTTTCTTATTTCCCTTGACAAATTTTCCTTTAACAGATTCTACACAGTTGTCAAAATCAAAAAAATCTAATACTGGGAGAATTTCATTTCTGATGAGACGTTGCATTCAATCTCTTGAAATATGATCCAACTAGCGATGCCATAATTTGGAAGGATTCCCAACATCATGATTTCTCTTGACTCCACATTCATGATTAACACAAGTAATATTCATAGCAATAGAGATTTACAAAAGGATGAATTCAAATATAATTTATATAGATTGTCACATAATCCTCCAGAGCCAACACTTAGAGTTTTGGTATAGTTTCAGCTCATTATTTTCAAACTGAAACATAAAGTTACATGAATCAAGTCTAGAAACAAAAATTAAATTCTTAATCACACTAGGAATATAAACTACATCATGTAAATCAAGAATAAAGTCACTCTTCAAAACCAAACGAAGAGTTCCAACAGGCTCGACTTCAGCCCCTAATACGTTAGCTACTTTAAGTTTCCTTTCTCCTCTTTGAAGCATCCTCATAGAATGGAATCTTTTTTTAGCGAGTCAATCTTTAAACTTCATATAGTCCTTTCCTATGTGTCCACGCTTCTTACAGTGATGACACTTAGGAGCATGCACGGGTTTTGTACCGGATATACTAGTCTTGTTAATACCAGTAGCCATATTCACTTTATTTTTACCTTTACCATTGTCCTTATTCTCGATTTTGGAACTTGAACATAAATTAGTGCACAGTTTGGTTTCTCAGCCTTAATCCTTTCTTCTTCTTCAACACACATAGCAATTAATTCGCTAATTTTCCACTTTTCTTTCTACGTATTATAATTGACCTTGAAAGGACCAAATTGTGCAGGAAGAGAAGTCATAATAAAATGAACTAAAAAACCTTCAAAAATTTCTATATCCATGCCGTTCAATTTTTGCGGCCATATCATTCATCATCATGATATATTCGCATACACCGCTTATCCCATTATACTCGGTAGTGAGCATTTTCATTATGAGAGTACTTGCATTAGCCTTAGAAGTACTTTTAAATTACTCTTCGACAGAAGCCAAATACTATTTTGTAGTGAAAATATTATTTACATCGTCCTTCTCAGGAATACCTCCACTTATAGCAGCCGTAACAGTACTTTATATAATCCAGAAAGAATGCCGTTTGACTGCTCCTATTTTGCAAAATTAGCCTTTTCATCTTCAGTACTTGTCGCTATAATAATAGGTTTGTCCGTTAGTAATGCCTGTTGAATATCCAAAACACCAAGACAAATCTCAATTTGCTCTTTCCAAGTGGAAAAATTAGTTTCGTTCAATGGTACTATTCTAGAGATTTGAGCATAAACATTACTCAACGCTGTATTAGATTCAGAAAAAATGAAATGCTTGCTATTATCAGCTACAAATCCATAAATAGCATAACAACATTTAATTAACTGTATAAAGAAGGACTAACAGAAATTATACTGAAATAAATAATAAAACATCAAATTATATTTCAGTCCTATCATAACAGTTATTTGCATAAAATTTAATTCATATTACCGTTTGGTAGAAACAAACTGAATTTTTAAAATAAATAAATTTACTTAATAAATCATGATGACAATTAAAGTTGGTAAAATTACGATTCATAATATAATAAATATAAAACGTAATTTTATGAAAATTAACTTGTATCACCGTTGGGAAAAAACAAACTAAATCATTAAAACAAATAAATTCACTTAATAAATCATAATGAAAATTAAAGTTGGTAAAATTACTGTTCATAATTTATTAAATGTAAAAATGTAATTTCATGAAATTCAATTTGTATCACCGTTGGGCAAAAACAAACTGAATCATTAAAACAAATAAATTTACTTAATAAATCATAATGACAATTAAATTTTCTAAAATTACTGTTCGTAATTAGCTAAATGTAAAAATGTAATTTTATTAAAATCAATTTGTATCATCGTTGGGCAGAAACAAACTGAATCATTAAAATAAATAAATTCACTTAATAAATCATAATGGCAATTAAAGTCGGTAAAATTACCATTCATAATTTATTAAATATAAAACATAATTGCGACTTTAAATCACAAAATTCATTTTAGTAAGATGGCGTTATAATTCAAAGTTGATAGAAATTGACAACAACCAATTATTAAAAAAAGGTATATGGTTTAAAAAAAATATGCAAGAAACCATAGAGAATAATAACAGATTCAAAATGCAACATATATAGATATATCAAAACTCTTGGTCATGATCTAGTTTGGACCAAAATATCACACAAACTTAGTTGTATTAGATCCAACATATCAAAAGGAGAGTGCCCATGTGATTAATGACATGATGCTTCTTGGTTAAAGGTCTTCAACATTACATCTCCATAAAAAATACATTTATTAACATATATGCGCATACATAATAGATTAAAAAAATCTCCTTTTAAATATTTCATCCAAAATTATAAGAAAATATTTGTACATAAATTAGTTGAATCTGTATAACTTTTATACGAACCACTGAAAATCAATTTCGAAAAATATTTGCATCTTATATGAATTTATGATTGCTCCGATACGAAATGAAAGAGATCTAACAAGATCATAATATGTTTTGCAGTTTGAATAGGATCAATCCAGAATCCATAAATCTAAAATAAAATAGTAAAGAAATTTAAATCTTACAGTTCTAAAGTGAAGACATCTTTAGGCGGAATCATTAATACTAATCTTCAATAGTTTTCTTCAGATCTGATGATGGAGACCCTTTTGCGTTTTCTTTTCCTCTTTCGTTTTGTAAACTTATTGGACTTCTTTTTTTTTGAACATTTTAGATACAATCTCTTAAATACTAAATGGGCAGAAGAACATTTTAATTTTTAGAATATCATTAGTCCAAATAGAGAAGGGGACTATATATATTCTGAGACAACCTTTGTGACTAGTATAATTATTATTATCAATTTGAATTTTTCCATCAAAAAATCAGATGTCTTTTCATTATTTCTTTAAATGAAATTAGTGCACAATAAAAACATAGACCACATAATAAATAAATTCAAAATTTATATATCGAGAAGTATATGTTTTTCTAAACAGTTAAACTAATACCTAGCCCCACATTAAGTCCCCTCGTTGAATTCATTTAATCTATATGCTCATATATACTTTTTGATGAGAAACTATACATACATAAAATATACTCGTATATGTACACACTTATATTAATACATACATAGATAAACATGACACATGCGCATGTATACAGATATACATACATATATATATATGTATGTATGTATGTATGTATATATGTGTATATATATGTATATGTATGTATATATATATGTATATATGTAATATATGTCTATATTTATATATACGAGTATATATGCACGTCTAGGTGGACCTGCATTTAATCACAACGTGCATTTATTTATAGTTGCACCTATGGGATTAGATTTCACAGTACCATTGCCAGCATAAATTGAACCTGAAGCAACGATCGAGAAGATCGAGAAAACGGAAGAACATTTATAGAGCCAATAACTTGAAAGCATTCATAGTTTTAGCATTCGTTTCTTTTGTTTTGGTTTATTTTATACTACTGGAAATGGAAATAATATTTGTACTTTTACATGCATATGCTCTTTTCGCTATTGTGGGCTGTGAGAAAAAATGTATGGGCTGTGAGCAAAAATGTATTTAAATGCATCGTCACTTCACAATTCTATTAATAGCGAGAAATCAATGAGCAGGATTTCCACCGTGACTTTTTGAAATTTCAAATTTGAAAGTTGACTATGATATACAACCATGTTTATATTTTGAAATTTGACAGGTGGCATCAAATAAATTATTATTATGGCCAGTTTGGGATGATCACTTAAAGATCCCATTGGAGTCATTGGCAGTTTTTATGACTGTAGATGTCTATGAAAGATCCAAATGGTAACTTATGAAGCAACGAAACTGTTTGTGACTTAATCTGACATTGTTTCCATATGTATTTATCAATATATTTAAGCATTCATTAACCATGTTAATCAATGGTACTACTTTTATTCCGTTCTAAGTTATTAATCATTAGCGGAATCATCTCGTTTATCTTACCTATCAAGTTTTTAGTGCGTAAAAGATAAATATACAAAAATGGGATTTTCACTTGAAGGGCTTCTTTGTGCAGGTTAATAAGTTTTAAGGACATCAATTCTGAAAAATTAGTTTTAAGGATAAATTACAGGAAAAAGAATAATGAAGTTATCATTGTCAGTTATACAGAAATAATGATAAATGAATTTATCTTTTTTCTGTATAACTTAAAAAGATAAATAAATTTATCATTTTTCTATAAATTATCCTTAAAACTAATTATTTGGAATTGTTGTCATTAAAACTTATTACCCTGAAATAAGAAGCCCTTCAACCTAATTTCCACATACATACAAAAATACTCCATTATATACTATTACCGACCGTGTATTAGATTTATACCTTAATATTGCAATATTAAATTTATACCTTAATATTGCATGTCAAGTATTATGTTTGTTTGTTAAACAACGTTTGACTGGTTTTGACATCTAATATTATTACCTAATTATCATTATTTTTCACTTTTATGAATTCTAATTATCCATTAAAAGGGGTTTTCCCTCTTAGTGACATACTTGTAGAAATCATTGCTTGTATTAATATTACATGAAATTTCCATCCCGATGTAGAAGAAAATGAAAATGTTGCCGCTAAAATACATAATCAAAACTTGTTTGGTCAAAAAATCCAAATAACAACTGAAATAATAGCAATTGATGCCTATACACAAAAGCACATTCATAATATTCTTAATCCTTAAAATAAATAAAATAGCAGGTAGAATCTCATGCAACGCCATGTTCAAATATGGTAATGGATTCTTAAATGTCAAGCAGGCAGAGAACAGACCTTAGAATTGATCAATACAAAAGTTCCATTATTTTAAACGTATTTAAAAATAAAAATCATATTTTGTTTTATTTTAGTATTTTTAATTTAATTTATAGGATTTTGCACATTTCTCTTGCATTTACGGATTACTCATTCTCTACCTTAGCCACCAGTCCATAATATCCTAATCTCATTGAGTGGATCCAACACGTTTGATCTACCTCAACACTATATTCAAACAGCTTCCCATCCTTCTATCTCAATGCCAGTGCAGGCATCCATCACATTATACAGGCTATTTGCTCCTTACCACTTCATTTATGACATGATTTAGAACCATATTCCTCTCCCCAATGCTCAAGGCCTGTTCAAAGCCACATTCCAGTCAGCATGCTCAGTGCATTCCAGTACAGTCGTTTCAGTTTGTATTAGCATCCCAGTCCAACATTGCATCATTCAGTTTTCAGCATATGTCGTAGTAACAACACTCCTGCTCAACCGCTACTGAACATTCCAGTCTCCGATGCAACATGTTTCAAGTTGATCGAGTGTGGAGGTCGTTTTAACATGCTCCAACTTAGTCAATAAGAAATAAATATTTTAGGGCTCAAAGAATATGCAGTAAAATCAGGAGAAGTTTTCAGTAAGGCCGAATATAGCAACAAATTAATGAATAAGAAATAAGAAATAGAATAAACTATATTAGTTACATCTCAGACTTGGAATAAGTTAATTTTTAAAGAAATATGAAAAAAATACTTGTCATAGATAATTTTCATATGTCTCATGTACAATGCCTTCCTAAATCATGTATTTGTATAGCGGCCATCTATAGCAATAATCATCTATTAAAACCATGAGATATTATATTTTGAATCAAGAATAAGTTTCAACTTAATATCTTAAACTATGATAAATATTTAGCCAGACATGTTGTTACTGAATAATTACTTTGGTAGATTGAAAAATTGCTCCAAGAGAGACAAAGAATTTTGGCTAAGGTCTCATAAAGGATAACTAATAGGTATAATAAATGAAAAGATATAGCATTTCATAAGATGAAAGATAGGTTTCTTAGTGTTGTTGCCTTATTCACATAGTAAGTCAAAAAATATCTTCTCTAGTCAAACTGCGTATTTGAAAAGTTTAACAATGTTACAAAATTTTGAAAACGTTAACCACTGCATAGATTACCTAACCAACTAAAACCCAAATGGTAATAATAAGTGGGCCCTTATCAGATTTCCCAGTTTGGATCAAATGGATCATAAAGCATCACATTAGAAAAACATTTTTTGCATGCAACTATCTGATGTTTGCCACATATCTTTCTTGGAATAATATCATTTTAAGTGGACTTCTAGTATGGTACCATAGCAGAAAAAAAATGATTATAGTCACAATAAATAATAGTTTTATGAATATCAACAACGTACCATTTTAGTATTATTTAGTCTAATTTTTGCATGCAACCAATATGATGCATGCAACATATCTTTATTTAGATAGTAATATCATTTGAGTTGATATACATTATAGTGTCATAGCAAAAAAACATATGGTTAATAAAATTTCCCAAAAATAACAACTTATAAATACCAAAAAATAGATGTGTGTTTCATCACTAAATACAATTAATAAAAACATCATTAAATACAATTAATAAAAATATATTAAACATAGATAAACAAATTAAAAAAGCAGCAATAAAACAAAGGATAATTTTTAAATTTAGGCCAATTTTAAGAAATAATTACAAATTTAGACCAGTTTAATAACTTATTACAAAAATAAGCAACTTTGGCCACAACAGCGCCACGCGTACTAGAGGCATCTCAAATAACGCCAGTACAATTTTTTTTAAAAAATAAAAGTTTGCGGCATTTGAGATGCCGCCAGTGTACGGCATTTGAAATGTCATCCAGTGTTTTTTTTCTTAAAATAGGCTGCGGCATTTAAAATACCGCGAACTATTTAAAGAAAAAAAATTATACATGTGGCATCTGGCGCTGATGTGGCACAAAGTGGCCTATTTTTGTAGTAAGTTATAAAACTGGTCTAAATTTGTAATTAGTTTTTAAAATTGGGCTAAATTTAAATTTTTTCTAAAACAAAACCTGCAAAGTCATTTATTCATAAGTTTTATATGCTCTGTGATATTAAAAAAATAAAGTTAACAATATTTATATTTTATCTATGAATTGATATTATTTAGGGAATTTTACTGAAGCATTAAATCAAATAAATTCATGACTTGAATAACTTTAATTTGTGTTTAAAATAATTAGCTACATTTTTAATTGCGAAAGCAGCTTCAGTCACATAAATATATGCACATTCAAAACATTTACCGTATATTTTACTAAAATGGACTGAAATGCACTTTCATAGTAACTTGAAACTTTCAATATGAAATCAAGTAGCCTTGGAAGCTTCTCCTCTTTAATCTAAGAAACTGTTAGGCTGGAAAATTAGGGGGCTAAATGCTAAAAAACAACTTGATGTGAGAGAGCATAGGATAAACTTAAAGCTTCCTTTGTTGGTTTATTGGACCACAAACTTGATGATACTGATATTCATAAATTTGCTAAGAGTTTCAATCAATAGCGGGCCTATGTGACCAATAAGACTGGAGTCGATAAAAGCAGAATTATTATATTGTGGAATATTGAAATTTGGACAGTAGAATTTGTATCAAGTATAACTGTGACGCCCCACCTCTATACCCACGCTAGCCAAGAGCACTACGGTGTAGTGCTGTCAACTAGCACGGAGAATAAGGCTGTTGAGGAGCGACCATCCGTGTAATTGCTTTGTGCGAGCACCGATATGTCAGATAATAAAACGTTGCATTTCATTTTTCAGGAGGAAATCCGACATACCGATGCAAACTCAAAGCTACCACACAGTGGCTATAATAGTTTAGGACAATAGATATAAAAATAACACAGATAACATAAATGCGGAATACAGATGGAACGAAAAGTCTCATATATACAATAACTGATATCAGTTACAATACATTTGACACAATACAAATGATACAACTACAACTGTCGACTCAAGAAGTTATATATACACGTACATTATCGACTAACATACATGAATACATTATCATCTTAAAACAGACACACTGACTACTACAACAAGACGAAGACCACTTCAAATGATATAAAGAGTCTTCATAGCTCTAGCAGCAACCCAAAGCTAAAAATCTACAACCTGTAAATACTCGGTCTGACCCGAGTATTAAATTCAAAAGAAAATAATACACGGGTCAGTCTAATTCAAACTCAGTTATTAATGCACGGAAGCAATAATAATCAAATATCAAATGGACGACAGTCATAGAAATCTCGTATACCCAACTTCTCGATAAGAGAACCGGATAACGGCAGATATAACACTAAACAGTGTTAATCCACAAAACAGAAATCCAAAGCAGTTTAAACAATTGAAATGTCAATTTAAAAACATCAATGCTAATTGGCTGCAGTACACGCTAACGTGTACTGCCTCGCCAATACAGCCTACGAATTACGCAACAGGTCGATGAATCAAGAACAAAAGAAATATCGATTAAAACCTGTCAATTCAGTGTGGCTGCAGTGCACGCACGCGTGCACCGCCTCGCCACAACAGAATATAAAGTCACCACAAGGGACAAGGGTAAAACTGCTACGAAAATGCAGCCACCACTTGTATTTAAGGGCAAGGCTGCATCAGTGAAATGAAACAGTGTATCCAATGAAAGAGACAACAAGTGAAACAAGTTCAACATGTCGCAAAGCAAGGCACAGGGAAATAGCAAACTGAAGGCGAGAGCACCAAAGATATGGCACTACAACACTCAACAGAAAAGACGCAGATCAGCCTCATTAGAAGATAAGGTCATCAGTGAAGCAAAATGAAAAAATGCAAATGATACAAGGCATCAATGCAATGTATCAGATTCAAACTATGGGACAGAAGTCAGAGGCCAAAACACATTTTCAACAAAGTACATCCTACCAGGCTACAGAATGTCCTAATGCAGACAACCAAGCTATGGAACCAGCAACTATGGCTATAATCATAACACAAGACCAGGCACCAAGTACAGGCCTTATTGAAGTAATCTAACAGATACAAGCAATGATGCAGACCAACTAAACAAGGCTCAACTGAAAGGATGCAGTATGGCCAGAGTGAAGACTGCAATATCAAAAGAGTAGTAGACAACAAACTGAAACAAGTATCAGACTACCAGGAATATAACTAAAGGTACAAGAATGCAAAAGCTCAAGAATGAAATCAAAGCAAACTCATGTGGACAGTGAAATTGAATATGCAGTGACACACAAAGAAGCCCAGGCAACATCACCTTGCAACTATACTGGAATGCACATGCACTGCAGTTCATATGTACAACAAACTGTATGCAAGCATAGGGCATGAAACCAAAATGCAAATATGAATGCACCTTAGTAATGAAAAACTGCAACTTAAAATAAATCAGGGATGCTAACAATTTGTACCAAATCGAGACCACTGACTCAAATGGACCAGCAAGCTACAGCAGACACAGGAAGTGAAAAATAGTGGCAACTACACAAATGCAGTGAACCAGACAACATAATACATCTCATGTGCATAGAAATAATGCAACAGGGTGCAGAGAAATGCTACTTAAATGAACACAGTGGCAAGCATAACAACTGCAGCAAAACCAAGCTACAAAATGCCAACCTAAATGAACATATATGCAGACAGTATCAACATAACAATTGTAACTGGAACTACCAAAGCCTCGATAAGCATGCAAGTAAAATACAAAGTGGAGCAGTGGAGCTATATGAACATGACTCCATCAAATCAATCAGTGAAGCTACAAGTATAAATGCAAGTGTCCAGACAACAACAAAAATGCACAAACTTAAGTGACAAAGCATGCAAGGGAGAAATGCACTAAGCAAATGTCACGATGTCACAGTGTCGAGCCAAATCAAAAACAACCCGACAAAAATCGAACAAAGTAGGGAAAGTCATCAATATCCAAACGAAATCGAAGGGTAAACAACAAATCTCGGAAAACTTATACGGCCGAAAATCATCAATCGAGGAAACGAAATCGAATGGAAATCGAAATGGTGATACTCAATAATTTCGAACAAGGTTAAGATTTTAAAGGTCGAACAATTCATCACATAAAAGTGGATGGTTGAGATAAAGCAATTAACAGTTCAAAATCGAAATCGAGAGAACGAAGGAAAAACTAACAAATCGAAGCTATCTAGAAACGAACGAAAACCAACAGGGTCGAGTGAATTAGATGTGAGTAACTCACCTTGCTCCGAAGCGGCGACGAGCTCAACCTTTGTCGAAGCGAAGACGAGCACGACAAAGGCATAGACAAACTACAGAGCAGCGAACCTTCGATCGAGCTTCAATGTCGGCAGAAGCCCTAGTTTCGCGGCTGCCATTATTTCGTTTTCTTGTTCGATTTGTTATTAGGGTTAGAAAGATGAGAAAATGATAAAAGGATCCGGTTATACGCCTTAGTAACTTTTTTTTTCTTTTCTACAAATAACAAAATAAAATATCAACAAAATTCACCTACAAAAGCCCAATAACATTTTACCCATTTTTCTTAAATCAATTTATATAATAGAGAATTTTGCCAATACTAAAAAGACTTTCAAATTTGATTTAAAATCCCAAACAACGATTAACCATTTTATTAAAGAACTTTAAATACGATTTAAAACTCAATATCAATTGTCAACTAGATTAAATCGTCATTTTATCGATAATTAAAATTTATGAATTTCCGGGTTGTTACAGACTCCCCTCCTTAAAGAAATTGCGTCCTCGCAATCATAAGGAATAAATGGATAAAAGGTAACAACCATAAGAGCATGGCAATGTCGAAAGCATAAGCAGAGCAAATGTCAACAGGGAAGTATTGGAATTATGGAAGTATCGGATATGAAATCAAAAGGTTCGCCTGATTCAAAACAAAAGAATCAACATCGTGCGGATCAAGGAATCAAAATCAGACGACTATCAAAAGCAAGAATCAATCGAGTTCCAGCATTTAATAAAAAAGGAAAAACAGAGCAGAATTCACGTACTGCACGAATTGAATGTGAGTAAATCAAATTACTCACCTGAATTGCCAGAGAAAAAGACGAAGCTCGAATCTCAAAATCGTAAATATTCAATCATCAAAAACGATAATCGAATTTTCAAATCGCAAATATTTACTTATCTCAAACGATAATCAAATCAATAAATATTTAATTATCACAAATGAAAATCAAATTTCACAAATATCTGATTATCAAAAACGATAATCAGAAATCATAAATATTCGATTAATCAAATCGAAAAATATTTAATTATCTCGAACGATAATCAAATTTCACAAATATCTGATTATCAAAAACGATAATCAGAAGACAAATCAAATATCTAATTATCTCAGACGATAATCAGAAAACAAATCAAATATCTAATTATCTCAAACGATAATCAGAAAACAAATCAAATATCTAATTATCTCAAACGATAATCAGAAACACAAACATTCGATTAATCAAATCGAAAAATATTTAATTATCTCAAGCGATAATCAAATTTCACAAATATCTGATTATCAAAAACGATAATCAGAAACACAAACATTTGATTATCAAAAACGATAATCAGAAGTCATAAATATTCAATTAACGAGTCCGGAATTAACCGAAGTAGTAAAAGTATGGTTCCATACTCCGTACTTTTGCTAAATCGTTTAAATCCCTTTATCGTTTCCTTGAAAGTGCAGGATTGTGTGTTTTAAAATAACATTTCACATTCTCAAACGGACAAGTCCGGAATTAAGCGAACCAGTAAAAGAAAGGGGTCATAGTCCTCGATTTTGCTGAAACGTTTAAATCGCTTCCTCATTCTTTTGAAAATGCAAACTGTAAGAATTTGAAAACATTTTTAATTTATATTTTGAAACAACTTTTAAAAATAACGAATTTTGAAAATACGTGATTAAATTAGCAATATCAGTGTTGCGGGAGAACCGCTTGTAAATCCATTTCAAAATTGACGGTTACTGAAGTTAACACGTCAAAATCTCATCAAAATAACTGGCATCAAAATATAATACCAATGAATTTTCATTCATAAAAAATGTCACAAGAATCTTCTCAAAGATAGAAAGGGATATCATACCCTAAACTTGTATTCATAACAAGTCAATAACACATGAATTCACCAATACACAAAAATTGACAAAACTTGTCAATAGAAATCACGAAAATTGGTGAAGCACAAATTCTAGAAATCATCACAAGAAATCCAGAAATCACAAATAGAGGGGGAGGCCTAGCATAAAAACGGGAGTATGAAAACTCCAAAACACCGGTATCACAAGATGAGACGCTATCTCATGGTGGCTAACCATTAAAGTTTCACACAGGAATGGTCCGAAGACCGTGGGTCGCTATCCCACACGTGTGAGTCGGAATCACACAGATTGAGGTCTAGGCTAACCTCGCAGAGAAAGAGACATCGCACATTTGCTAGTCTAAATCATAAAAAGGAAAAGGGGAATGCCTATCACAAAATGGGAGCATGAAAACTCCAAAACACCGGTATCACAAGACGAGACGCTATCTCATGGAAGCCATCCATTAAATTTTCACACAGGAATGGTCCGAAGACCGTGGGTCGCTATCCCACATGTGTGAGTCGGAATCACACAGATTGAGGTCTAGGCTAACCTCGCAGAGAAAAAGATATGTGTGAGCGGAATCACACAAATTAAGGTCCAGACTAACCAAAAAGCAAAAAGGTATGTGTGAATGGAATCACACAAGTGGTGTCTAGTCTAACCTCGCAAACAAAAAGATATGTGTGAGTGGAATCACACAAATTAAGGTCCAGACTAACCAAAAAGCAAAAAGGTATGTGTGAATGGAATCACACAAGTGGTGTCTAGTCCAACCTTGCAAACAAAAAGATATGTGTGAGTGGAATCACACAAATTAAGGTCCAGACTAACCAAAAAGCAAAAAGGTATGTGTGAATGGAATCACACAAGTGGTGTCTAGTCTAACCACGCAAACAAAAAGATATGTGTGAGTGGAATCACACAAATTTAAGGTCCAGACTAACCAAAAAGCAAAAAGGTATGTGTGAATGGAATCACACAAGTGGTGTCTAGTCTAACCTTGCAAACAAAAAGATATGTGTGAGTCGGAATCACACTACTGTGGTCTAGACTAACCTTGCGAACAAAGAGATATGTGTGAGTCGGAATCACACCACTGCGGTCTAGTCTAACCTTGCAAACAAAGAGACATCGCACAATTGCTAGTCTAAATCATAAAATGATCGTCATGATCAATGAGAAGTGTCAATTACACTAAGCTAGTAAATATAAAAGTTTAGCTTCATGTCCCATAACCACTTGCTTAACTTAAATATTTACGAACAAACTGTAAATCTACACTAGAAAATTGTCACAAAAGGTTCAATCGAACAAGTCCAGGAGTTAACCGACGAAGTAAACGCAAGCGTTTCATACCACTTGTTTTACTAGGCCGTTTAATTCAATTTCTCATACGAGTGAAATAAAGGCTTGTATATACTAATAGATTGGAAAACGGTTTAAGAAAAAGAGCTTTGTAGTAAAATAGTTTTGAAGTCGTTTGGAAAAAAGGATTTTAATATTTACTACTAGTATAGAAAACCTTTATATTTTTAAAGTGACAAATCACAAAAATGATTGTAGAAACAATCAATCACAAGAATTCACATACGAAGATGTGAATGGAATCCAAAGAAATCGATACTGAATCCATCAGAAAGTATGTTCACAAAAATCCCGAAGAAAATGTCATCAAAGTTGCTAATAAATGATAGCAACAAATCGGGGAAATGATCAAGAATCGATTATCAACTGGAAAAACAAAGCAAAACGAGCAGAAATGCATAAATGACTTCAACAAAAGTAAGAATCAAGTCAATGCCGAAGTCAACAATTAATAGCTACAGTCGAGTACAAAATGAATCAATCATCATTATCAAAGAAACCAACGGCGAACAAAATCAGAGTCTTGAAAATCAAGAAATTAGCAATTTCTCAAAAACAAAGTGACTGAAGTCGAAGGGAAATCCAGATGAGGAAAACACAAAATATCAAGTTCCAAATCGCTGAGATTCAAACTAGATGTGAATGAGAAATCAAAATCACTCAATTTGCAACAGGTCCAGCTATTTTTCATCACAGTGTAACAGGTACACAATGACACTCATAACATAGAACAAAAGTGGAACAAAGTCCAAAAGTAAAAATGGCTTTAATTTGCCAAATTAAAACAAAATCGACATCGGCTAAATCAATTCAAAGCCGAAAACACAAGAATAAGCGTTAGGAATTCATACCTAACAGTAAAAAATAATCATATGTAAAGATGAGAGATAAAACATCGACAAATAGTTGTAACACATGCTCCATCTAAGTTATGTTTTATAATTGTCCTAAACCCCAGGCTCTGATACCAAGCTGTGACGCCCCACCTCTATACCCACGCTAGCCAAGAGCACTACGGTATAGTGCTGTCAACTAGCACGGAGAATAAGGCTGTTGAGGAGCGACCATCCGTGTAATTGCTTTGTGCGAGCACCGATATGTCAGATAATAAAACGTTGCATTTCATTTTTCAGGAGGAAATCCGACATACCGATGCAAACTCAAAGCTACCACACAGTGGCTATAATAGTTTAGGACAATAGATATAAAAATAACACAGATAACATAAATGCGGAATACAGATGGAACGAAAAGTCTCATATATACAATAACTGATATCAGTTACAATACATTTGACACAATACAAATGATACAACTACAACTGTCGACTCAAGAAGTAATATATACACATACATTATCGACTAACATACATGAATACATTATCATCTTAAAACAGACACACTGACTACTACAACAAGACGAAGACCACTTCAAATGATATAAAAAGTCTTCATAGCTCTAGCAGCAACCCAAAGCTAAAAATCTACAACCTGTAAATACTCGGTCTGACCCGAGTATTAAATTCAAAAGAAAATAATACATGGGTCAGTCTAATTCAAACTCAGTTATTAATGCACGGAAGCAATAATAATCAAATATCAAATGGACGACAGTCACAGAAATCTCGTATACCCAACTTCTCGATAAGAGAACCGGATAACGGCAGATATAACACTAAACAGTGTTAATCCACAAAAAAGAAATCCAAAGCAGTTTAAACAATTGAAATGTCAATTTAAAAACATCAATGCTAATTGGCTGCAGTACACGCTAACGTGTACTGCCTCGCCAATACAGCCTACGAATTACGCAACAGGTCGATGAATCAAGAACAAAAGAAATATCGATTAAAATCTGTCAATTCAGTGTGGCTGCAGTGCACGCACGCGTGCACCGCCTCGCCACAACAGAATATAAAGTCACCACAAGGGACAAGGGTAAAACTGCTACGAAAATGCAGCCACCACTTGTATTTAAGGGCAAGGCTGCATCAGTGAAATGAAACAGTGTATCCAATGAAAGAGACAACAAGTGAAACAAGTTCAACATGTCGCAAAGCAAGGCACAGGGAAATAGCAAACTGAAGGCGAGAGCACCAAAGATATGGCACTACAACACTCAACAGAAAAGACGCAGATCAGCCTCATTAGAAGATAAGGTCATCAGTGAAGCAAAATGAAAAAATGCAAATGATACAAGGCATCAATGCAATGTATCAGATTCAAACTATGGGACACAAGTCAGAGGCCAAAACACATTTTCAACAAAGTACATCCAACCAGGCTACAGAATGTCCTAATGCAGACAACCAAGCTATGGAACCAGCAACTATGGCTATAATCATAACACAAGACCAGGCACCAAGTACAGGCCTTATTGAAGTAATCTAACAGATACAAGCAATGATGCAGACCAACTAAACAAGGCTCAACTGAAAGGATGCAGTATGGCCAGAGTGAAGACTGCAATATCAAAAGAGTAGTAGACAACAAACTGAAACAAGTATCAGACTACCAGGAATATAACTAAAGGTACAAGAATGCAAAAGCTCAAGAATGAAATCAAAGCAAACTCATGTGGACAGTGAAATTGAATATGCAGTGACACACAAAGAAGCCCAGGCAACATCACCTTGCAACTATACTGGAATGCACATGCACTGCAGTTCATATGTACAACAAACTGTATGCAAGCATAGGGCATGAAACCAAAATGCAAATATGAATGCACCTTAGTAATGAAAAACTGCAACTTAAAATAAATCAGGGATGCTAACAATTTGTACCAAATCGAGACCACTGACTCAAATGGACCAGCAAGCTACAGCAGACACAGGAAGTGAAAAATAGTGGCAACTACACAAATGCAGTGAACCAGACAACATAATACATCTCATGTGCATAGAAATAATGCAACAGGGTGCAGAGAAATGCTACTTAAATGAACACAGTGGCAAGCATAACAACTGCAGCAAAACCAAGCTACAAAATGCCAACCTAAATGAACATATATGCAGACAGTATCAACATAACAATTGTAACTGGAACTACCAAAGCCTCGATAAGCATGCAAGTAAAATACAAAGTGGAGCAGTGGAGCTATATGAACATGACTCCATCAAATCAATCAGTGAAGCTACAAGTCAAAATGTAAGTGTCCAGACAACAACAAAAATGCACAAACTTAAGTGACAAAGCATGCAAGGGAGAAATGCACTAAGCAAATGTCACGATGTCACAGTGTCGAGCCAAATCAAAAACAACCCGACAAAAATCGAACAAAGTAGGGAAAGTCATCAATATCCAAACGAAATCGAAGGGTAAACAACAAATCTCAGAAAACTTATACGGCCGAAAATCATCAATCGAGGAAACGAAATCGAATGGAAATCGAAATGGTGATACTCAATAATTTCGAACAAGGTTAAGATTTTAAAGGTCGAACAATTCATCACATAAAAGTGGATGGTTGAGATAAAGCAATTAACAGTTCAAAATCGAAATCGAGAGAACGAAGGAAAAACTAACAAATCGAAGCTATCTAGAAACGAACGAAAACCAACAGGGTCGAGTGAATTAGATGTGAGTAACTCACCTTGCTCCGAAGCGGCGACGAGCTCAACCTTTGTCGAAGCGAAGACGAGCACGACAAAGGCATAGACAAACTACAGAGCAGCGAACCTTCGATCGAGCTTCAATGTCGGCAGAAGCCCTAGTTTCGCGGCTGCCATTATTTCGTTTTCTTGTTCGATTTGTTATTAGGGTTAGAAAGATGAGAAAATGATAAAAGGATCCGGTTATACGCCTTAGTAACTTTTTTTTTCTTTTCTACAAATAACAAAATAAAATATCAACAAAATTCACCTACAAAAGCCCAATAACATTTTACCCATTTTTCTTAAATCAATTTATATAATAGAGAATTTTGCCAATACTAAAAAGACTTTCAAATTTGATTTAAAATCCCAAACAACGATTAACCATTTTATTAAAGAATTTTAAATACGATTTAAAACTCAATATCAATTGTCAACTAGATTAAATCGTCATTTTATCGATAATTAAAATTTACGAATTTACGGGTTGTTACAATAACTCACTTTCTTGTTTGCTAAGGGTGGATTGCAGCAAGCTGTTACCAATGTATATGGAAGTAATGATAAATTTCAAAGAGTTTGGTTATGGGAGTACATTGAAGACTTTGCTAAAATTGTTAAAATGCTCTGGTTTATTCTTTGGGATTTTAACACTGTTCTTATTAATAATGAAATGAAGGGACCTAGTAGCAATCTCAACGGTGCAAATGAAGATTTTTGGAATGCTATTACTGATGTTGGTTACCAAGAATTGGAAACTGATGGTGCTAAGTTCATATGGAGGGGAAGTAAAAAAAATAGAAACTTTTAGCAAAAATTGATAGAATGATTGGGAATTTTGAGTTTCATAACAAATTTTATAATTATCAAGCATATTGTCTAGATCACTCTTTTGATGATCATACAATTTTTTTCATTTTTTTTTTCAAATTGATTACAAGTCACAATATGGGCAAAGGAACTCCTTTTAAATATAATAATGCTTGGACTTCTCTTAATGGATGCTTTGATGTGGTTAACTATGCTTTTAAAAATGAAGTTATGGCTAACGATCTTTATAGGTTTATTCGGTAGATAAAAAATGTTAAAAAACATCTTAGGATGTGAAGTGCAATAGAAGCTTAAAAGTGAGATGTGATAAAATTAGAGGAAAAAACAACTTTACTATTTAAATTAATAGACGATCCAACAAATGAGCCCATCATTCAAGAGTATAAAGAGAGCCTCGATGAACTTAATAGTATTATGTACGCTCAAGTAGTTGAACTTCATCAGAAAGCTAAAATCAACTTGAGTCAATGTAGCACTGTTTCTTCCAAACCAGTGTTCTGTTCTGATATCATAAATATATACGCATACACATAAAGTCCTCCGTTATATCTTGAATACACAACTTAACTAATACAAAAAAGGGGTCCGTCTCATAAGCTGAGTTATGACACGGTCCAGAACTTAATCTTTTTACACTTGTTTTGGTTTGCTATGTAAAAGCAAAACAGGAGGAGAAAAGCAAAACGTCACATAATAACTCTCAATGTTTGAAAAAAACTAAATAGATTAGAGCAAATCTCCTGGTGATTTTTTTACTTCTCAACCATTATGGTAGCATTTTGATAGATGAAAAATATCATATGTGAACATAATTATAGTCTTTAATAAATATAAAATAATATAAATGATAACCATTCTATTATTTATCACTTATCAGATTTGATTTTATAATTAAATCAGAAGTATTATATATCCATCAACAAATTTCCAACCTCGTATTCTTTCCAACCTTGCATTCTTTCTAAAACGGCGGAAGCTCATTTCGCAAATCATAAATCAAATAAGAGAAATCAAATAGTTAGAATTGAAAACAGTGACACCGTGCAAAAACCGGCAGTAGTCGAAGCGTGTACAGAAGTATACCTTGTGAAGAAAACAGAAAACAAGAGAAGCGTGTACAGAAGTATACCTGGTGAATTGTTCGATAGAAGTATGATAGCGTCAAGATCTTTGGTCGGTGTCGACGGTATATGAGGAGTGGATAATGATTTAGGGTTTTAATCGCCCGATAGAAAGAATGCGAGGTTGGAAAGAATGCGGAGTAGAGAGAGGACAGAGAGGAGGACAGAGTTTGAATCAGATAATGATTTAGGGTTTTCCAGGATAAATTTGACACGGAGGGTATTTTCGGTAATTCAAAAAGACGCGGTTGAAATCAGTTTATGGAGTTTTCATTATTAGTAGTAAAGATGGTATGGTTGTCCCAGTATTTTATTTTTAATTTCTATAATCATGTTCTTTTGAAGAGAAAATCGTTGACATAACCTTCAGGAATAGGAAGGTTTTGATTTTTATCATATTTATACATCACTTGAATCATCTTTACACTATTTTAGGACACTGTCAATAGATTAAGAGAGAAATGGTTTCTTGAGAAGCATTCTTTTTTTAGTTTTTCCGATTTCTTTGTAATTATTTGCCCAATTTGCTCCCTTGCAGTTTGAGTAGAGTATTTTGGATATTGATTTAGTAAGCGTTCGACCTATGAACCATCAAACCCATCTTAATTTTCATCCTTGGTAACATTGAAAGATATAGACGTCATGCTTGAAGAAATTAAAGTTTGCATTATATTATGAAAATTAAGCATATAGTTATTCCTGGGCACATCCCAAAGATAAAGAATTATTGCAGGACAAGAAAATATAGGAGGATTGCTCTCAGGGAATTCAACATTTTCATCAATATTTACTTTCCCCAAAAGAAAATATATAAGAATTAATACAATTGTGCTCCAGTGCTAATCACATCAATTTTCAGGTATTATTTTGGTTTCGGCATGTGCTTGGATCTAAACCATCTTGATTCCTATAAGAATGCATTGACCAATCTTGATCACTGACCATTAATTAGATATACAAGGTCCATATATTAGTATTTTCGATGAGATGAACTATGCATGAACTGAAAATATAGAATGTAAAGTATACCAATTTCGTCAAGGAAGTAATAGCATAGAAATTTTGTTCATTTGCGATGGTTTATACAATCTTAGTGGTAGTGTTGTAAAATGTTTAATAGCATTCCTGCATTTAACTAGGAAGTGTGTCTATACAAGAAAGGTTCCATCTGTGATAAAATTATCAATCAATATTACTATTTTTATAACAAGAGTGATACTTATTCAAGTAGAGCACTCATTATTATGTCTCGGAGGCTTGAACCCATGACCTTCAGAACTGTCTAAAGCACCAAACCTTTAACCACTTGAGCTAGAGATCGTTGACCAAGCAATATTACATTATTTAGTGTTTAACTATGCATATATCTTACTCATTAATAGATTTTGTCAACTGGTCAAGTTCTGTTGGAGAGTCATAGATATCAAATATGTCATTGATAACACAAATCAACACAATAATTTTGTCATTTGGATTCTACAATAAGAGAACCGTGGATCGGGAATCACAATCACTGGCCACAGGTACCATTCACTGGTTAATTTCATGCACTTTTTAATTCTTCTGCTATGCTTGCACTTTTCCACCAACTGTAATGACCTTATCACTCCTTAATCATAACGAAGAATTAATGTTGAGAATATTGTTTAATTTTGTATAAGCATCAAACCATAAATTTTCTTAAAGTTCTTGATGATGTAATGACTGAACTAGGTTGAAGTCAAATCTTGCCAAATTTTCTACTACTCCATTTATGTTATATCCATTAATTTTACAGTGGTCTAGGTATTTCTTTGCATGATACCTTTGTATAGTGTTATGATGTGGCTCTAAATCTGTCATACAAATTTGCAACTGCATTCTTGATAAGTCGGTTGCTTCATTGAGAATATCCTCTCCTGTGTCGAATTGTGAGGCTTCGTACAAGCTTAATAATTCTTGATGGTTTTTTCTGTGCTGAAACAGAGTTATTCCTTGCTTATTTATATACTTTTCAAACATATCTATACATTTTATATGTAAATTTGTTTTTCTTTTAATATAATAATATAATAATAATAATAACAACTTGATAATTGAGATAGTATTGAACAAAACTGCAAAGTATTGGAAGATTTGGGATAATGAAAAAAATTAAAATAGGAATTTGGTGGAAATTTCAATCGGCGTTTGAATTGAAATGGTAGAGTAGAGAATTTCCTATAATAATAACGAGTGAACACCGCTTAGGATTTTTCTACCTAAATATGGTTTGAGTTGTCGAAGCTTAGCACAAGATGTGATTTGGTTAAGGATTATCTAATTTTAAGTAAAGTTATTATAGTACAAGATTGGAATGTACCCAAAAATGCTATAGAGATAAGGGTTTCTTAGTTTGGCCAACTATTATAGGAAGTTTATTAAAAAGTTCACAAAGATTTTTGCGCCATTGATGCGCCTTACTAAGAAGAAATTAGTTTTCTCGTGGAGCTTGGAATGTGAGCATGTTTTTATTAAATTAATGGAGCTATTGACTTATACACCTATTTTAGTACTCCTTGACGGTTCGAAGGCATTAGCTATATATCGATGTTTGTGGTACATGATGGGGCATAATTTTGATGTAGGAAGTAGAGTTATTTGTTATACTAGTTGATAGTTGAAAGCACATGTGAAAATTTATCCAATCCATGATCTTGAGATGACAACTGTTGTTTTTCTCTCGAATCTTGGAGGTGAATTGAGTTATTTATAGGTCATAAGTTCCTATAGTATTGATGGTTGAGTTACCGATGCAACTGCAAGTATATTTTTTAGGGCTGAGATGACATGAGTTCCATATCATTGCTAAGCTAGCAGGGTTGAATGAGACCTTTTCAAATTTATAAAAAGAGAAATAAAAAATGAGTATAAACATGCTTATACCCATAGGAAACAACACTAAAACACACAAAGACAAGCATAGAAAAAACAAATAAGGAAACCACCTAAAGAAAAAGGAAAGGGAGAAATGGAAATAAAAAAGAAGAACCATAGAAAATACCAAACAAGGGAAAACACAGGAACTTCAAGCCCAGCACACACGTGCCGCTTCATCAAACTCTATGCCAGAATTACTTTGTCTTTCCTCACTTCATGTAGAGTAGAGTAATATAGGACCATTCTTGTGGTTTATTGTATTCAAATGTCCTATAATTTCTTCCTTTCCATATTTCCTTAATGAAAATCTTTAGAATAATTAAGAGCGCAAAAGATTCATTTGCTTCTCCATGTTGTGGCCTTGAAAATATATTTCCATTCACTTTTACTATCCCACATAGGCAAGTTCAACTTTCCCTTCGATAATATATACCCCAATTGTTATGAGTTATAGGACGGTTTAAAAAGGTGGAGAATGTCTTCCTCCTTGTCATTGAAGAAAAAAATCAATTAGCAACATTCAAACCCCTAATTATAGATTACTCAATGTATGTAACCCATTCCTCATCACTTTCCAATTGAAGTTAACTTTCTTTAGGATATATCAATTCCAAATCCTATTATTCCACCCGAACCTTCTTTACCCCTCGAAATCCTAAATTCTCTGGACTATATGAGTTTCCATATTATGTTTATTAGGCTAGGACATTGTCCATTTTAGATGCTCCTCAATGAGTTTTTAGGATACGACTCTGTTCAAGCACTAATATTATTCCTATTGGATTAAAATGGCAGAATACCATTCAAACTTGAGTTGTCTTGACCATAGAACGATTAAGGTATAATCGTGAGAACTTAAGTTCAAAAAACACCACATTAATGAGATTGCATAAAGGAATGGTTGAAGCATGGAATTTGGAGAATCAAGAAAAAGATGTCAATGTTTGCATGCATTGAGAACGCGGATGCGATTTTCATGGAAAATGAGATTTAGATATTTAGGTAAGGTTTTGGGAAGAGGATGATATGATTTTTGTTACAACCTGCACCTTAATGGGACAGAATTTCTACGGTTTTGGTAACCTGTAATAAACATAAGCATATCAAAGAGTGATCAATATAAACTCATAACGGAATAGAAAAATATAATAGAACATATGTACAGACTAAGACTACTACCTTAGAATCAATATTATTCCTTGGATATCTAGTCATCTTGTCAGCGTCAAGCATGAAAGAGAATACTCCACCATCTGTTGTTCCCGTCTTGTAGCAGTAGCATGTCCTACTAAATCTGTCATGTGGGTTGTAATTGGTGAGGGGGGGTCAAAAGAACGTTCCGGTGACTAGAAAATTATACACTTTAACCATAACATTAATTTATGCCGATTGATTTCTATTTAAGTGCTATGTCTATTATTTACGACTAACTCATTCAATCCTATATGCACGTACGATATGCCTAACCTCCTCCGAGGTATAACTATATATATATATGCCTATATACGTATACATATGCATATATATCAAAACATTGTACTACCCAAAAACCCTAGCCACTTAATACTTCTTAAATAGGGAGGAGGCAGACCCAACGACCATTTAATACCTCAACCCCGAAGTGGCCCTCCACAATGTAAATGCTAGTCAATCAGTCCTACTACAAAGGTCGATGATCCTTATATACGGTCTTATAATTTATAACTTAATTGTCATACTACTAAAGAATCTCAAAGACCCATCTAAGGGTTAACGAGTCCACCTCTAACAAACAAACAACTAAATAACTAACCTTTGAGGTATATGCATACACCATACAGATTCTACACTAGTAGAAGTGAAATCTGCTAGGGCATAACCCAAGCATATGCTAACAACCACTTGGGACCACTGGTGGTCATCTATATGCCAGCCAACTACTTCTAAATACCAGTTCAACAACAATGCCGACATAGCCCGTCGACCTTCCACTGTCGAAATCCCATTTAGACTAACCTAATGTAAGTTAAGGAAAATGTCACTTTTAGTTACTTAATACCTCTTACTAGAAATGAAGCAGACCTCATTTCCTTAAAAGTATTGGGTCATTTAACATTTCAAATCCAAGGCGAACCCTTGATATATTTTCCCCTATCTATCTGCAATGTGTAGCCCTTCCCCATGGGTCCTACGGTTGGGAATGTCCCATATTAGTAGTAAGTATACTTAACTTCTAGTAGCCTCTAGGTGAAGGGAAAACTTCTATTGTGTAACTCTACTGACCTCGCATCCCAATCCATTCTAAACCAAACCAATTATTCTAGGCCTAAATACCGGGCAAGGCTCACTAATTCATGTTTGTCCTAAACGTATATTAAGGTTGTATAATTTTCCACTATGAATATTATACTGCCTTCTAGCGTTTAATTCATATTTTATATGCTCATTTACTATATTCCATAAATGTCAATTGTCCGTAATAAATGGTACTATAATTCTAATTGGAAAATTTATAATAACATTTATTTATTTGTTCAAATTCAACCTATTATGCCTATTTATTTCCTATAAATGCCATATGTTATCCTTTAATCAGTCTCATTATACACATTTATGTCCCTATTTAATTCATGTAACTTCCTATTAACTGCACATTTATTGCCATATTAATTTTGGAGTTACTTTCTCTTTTCTATCTACACCTCCTAATATGTTACACTATTTATAACTAGGTGTCCTAAACATAACTAATGCGAAAATCGACTTATATTATGCTAAAAAATATATTTATTTTTTAATCGGTGGGTACGGTTATACTTATATGTGTGTGTATATATATAGCTATTCTTGACACATTAATTCCTACACTTAGGAATCTCATAATATTAATTTCCATATTTTAATATATTAGAGTTGTCCTTTCCAAAAAGGATTACCGTTATAATTTTTTATAAATCACCTATAAATGAAACTTTTGCTTCGTTTGAAATTACAAGGAATTATCTATTTTCATTTATTGAAATAGACAGTGCAAACTATGGAGAAGAATATCCATACTTTACATATCCCTATTCTTTTTGGTATATTCTTTATTAATTCAAACGACGCACTTTTTATACATATTTTTGGAAGTTAGATAATTTATGAAAATTACACAGAAATAGGTACAATTAAATTGTACCTCGCTTCCAATAAATTAAAATAAAAAAAATCACACTCCAAGTCAAATTAAGCCAATCTAAACTAATACTAACATTTTACAACCCAAATATAAATCTGAAATTAATTTTATAACTTTATCAACATTCCATTTTAACAAATTTAGGGACCGATTTCCAAATTTCCATATTATGGTGTATACTATATTCCAATTACCTAACTTACGAAGTATTAGGCAAGGTTTCAACTAAATACATTCGTTTTAAGTCGACAAGTCATCATATATTATATATGTATAATAATTAAATAAAATTCAATGATATAACTTTCGGTGTTATAAATAAATCATATAATTTTCCACTGACCTTTCAAGCTTTCCAAATCATCATTATCCGAATTCACCCCTTTACTTGACTTCTTTTCCATTCTAATCCAATAGAATATGTATAACAAAATATATACATACCATTAGAATTAGAGATATGAGAAGAGATTTGGGCTTAAGGGTAATATAAATTTATAATATATAAATTACCTTTTTTTTGGCAACGTTGATCACTTCTTCTTTTCTTTTCATTTATTTTCTGCACTTCTCCGATTATATATAAATAATATAATATTTTATAATTAATAAAAATAGTGGAGAAGGGAAAATGATTGAGCTTTGCTGCTTTGATTAGAAATTAAGAGAAGAGAAGTGAGGGGTTATGCTTGTATTTATAGGCGCTCGAACCAATCGTATCCGTTAAATTAAAAATAATAAATCTAGACCGTTCGGCCAAGGTTCAACCCTAGCCGCCACCAGAGACTAGTCGATCGCTTCCTTATAGGCAGTCTACTGGCCTAAGGAGGGGGTCGACCGATGGGGTCCCAAATTTATTATTATTTATTTTCTATTTTATTTTTTAATTATTTTCATTTCGAAAATTTCAAACGTTGATAACTACTTTGTTTGAGCTCCGATTGCAAAACTCCAAATATGAAAGTTTCTTAGAAAATTGCCACGAACGTAATGATGCAAGTTTTGTAGCCAAATTCTGATGTTTTCTTAAATTTCATTTTTGAGCTTTAATAATTATTAATTAATTATCATTAATTTTATGGGGTGTTACATGCTTCCTAATAAATAAATTAATTTCATCCATGAAATTCCTAAAGAGGTGAATCACATAACATCGCGTGCAACCATTCTAGACTATTAACCAATTAGTGTACAACCAATTTTGCAGCCAATCACGTACAAGTGCATGGTGTATCACAACATATATGATATGTATGCAGAATAATTTCAAATCGGTGCCACCTATATGAATGCATTGTTTTAAAAAAAAATTGAAAATATGATGCAAACAACCTATATATATTGGCAGTACTATATGTATGCAAATTTTCAAAAATCAAAAATTCTTTTCAAATAATAATTTCCATACTCCTACGAATAGGAGTATGGTTACACTAATTTTGCATCCATTCTCCACCATCCAATACCTAACACACAATTTCTAACATCCAAATTTTTTGAAAACCCAATTTTCTGAATCTATACACCTATGCCGAAAATGAAATTTAGATGGAGAATTTTATATTCTCATCCTTCTTTTAAATACATATTCCGTTGTATCTTGGAACATTTTATTTTTCGTCCAAATCTTTTCCAACGTTTCCAAGTACAATTTGCATAAAGAGGTTTATTTTTAATGTTAAAACATAATTACCGAAAATGTAAGTTTTTGTTCACTATCAACAAAGTATGGAAATATAAATTTTGAAGCTAAAACAAATTTTTTTCCTTGTTATTCCCTATGTTATTATTCCGTCATACTTATCGGACAGTAAAATTCATATTCACTAACAAATCGATCCTCCTTACACTAAGCATATGGCACTAGAATTTCTGGAAAATTTTCATTTTCCATCAAAAATCGTTTTCTCCCTTTAAGTTAAACTTGCAAAATAGTTTGAAAACCCTAAATTTCCAAAAGCATTTAAACACCTTTCAAAAGTACTTGAACAAAATTTTCCAAAAACATTTGAACCCTGCTTCTCAAAAGACTTGTCGCTCCATCCTTAAAGCAAATTAAGCCACATCTTAACATAATTGGGACTCAGTGAATAAGTTAATGTATATGACTGACCCTAGCATTGTGCAGTCAATCTTAGATTTGGGAACCTTTCCATTTACTTCTAAACAATGACATGCAAGCCTATTTATAAATTTTAGCTTTTAAAGCATAATGATAGTGACCCATGATTTTGCAACAACCCTTCTCTGTCCTCCGCTCGCTAAAATTTATTTTTCCCAAAATTCTAAATTTTTTTACCAATCTTATAAACTTCCATTCTTACCTACTTTTTATCGCTACTTAAGTGTCATTATGAGATTTCCTTATTAATGGTATTTCCTAAAATATATAGCGGTCAATGATCATCCAAACCATCAACATAGTAATAAAATAAAAATATATCTCATATCATATTGTACGCTTTTCCAATCACCGAATGAGATAGCTAGCGATTAAAACCCAAATACCCTAAAAGAAAACGATTGTTGGAAGCTCCCCTTCAACATCAACTAGTTTTATTGATGTTGTGGCCCTATCACCACTTACTCAATTAATAATGGGCACTTCTAATATGCCATTCAACTATAATCCACATGTATTAACTTACCTCCTTGGTTCCCAATAAGTAAGGTCCACCCATTGCTTCATTCAATACAACTGATTATGGGATATATTGTGCATTCCCATGCTGAGTGGGAAGAAGTATGAATTATGGACATTTAGAACAACTCTTCAAAAAATTATCTTGGTGGATTAACTTTCCTACCACCTGTCTTTTTCATATGCTTGCAACATAAACGTTCTTATCTCTTATCCGTCTAGATGAAATGTACGTCTTCAATCGGCAATCAATCGAAATCCACAATCATAAGGCAGCCTTGGCCCAACAAAGGATTCAAGTACCATCCAACCTCCTAGTTCTTCTATATGTCGTACTCATGTTTTTCTTGGTCAACGCCTTTAGGTACAACTAACGCTTCATGGGGTAATCGAGGTAGACAAATATATTTAATTCTATTTATTATGCCAACTCATAGTTGGCTCATCTACCTTCTCAGGATAAGGTTGCAACTACTTCTGCAGTTGAAATTTATAGAGTTAGGCATAATATATATATATATATGTATGTAGAAGTACGAATATGTTCTCTCAGCATATCCTGATTCCTATAATCAACTAACCTAAGCTCTGATACCAAATGTAATAATCTGCAAATTAATGGGCCTGAATTTCGACTAAATCGAAACACAAGTCCATTAGGGCATGGATCACTGGTTTAGGTAACCTGTAATAAACATAAGCTATCAAATAGCGATCAATATTAACTCATGGTTAACAAAAAATATAATAGAACACATATACCGACTAACGCTACAAACTTGAAATCAATACTATTACTTGGATATCTAGTTGCCTTATCAGTTCCGAACATGAAAGAAAAGACTCTACGATCTACCGTTCCCATCTTGCACCAGTAGTCTGTCCCTCAAAATCTATTCTCTAGGTTGTAATGAGGATTGGTTAGAACAACATTCTGGAGATAGAAATATTACGCACTTTTCTTATAACATTAATTTATACCGATTGATTACCATTTAAGTATCATGTCTATTATTTATGGCTAATCCGTTTAATCCTATATGCGCATACGATATCTTTAACCTCCTCCAAGGTATAACCGTGTGGATATATATATATATATATATATATATATGCCTATATACATATATATCTAAACATTGTACTATCCAAAAACCTTAGCTACTTAATACTTCTTGAATAGGGTGAAAGTAGACCTAACGACCATTTAATACCTTAACCCCAAAGCAGGCCCTCCGGAACGTAAACTTTAATCAATCAGTCCTAACTACATAGACCGATGACCCCTATATACAGTCTTATAATTTATAACTTAATTATCGTACTTTTAACATATCTCAAAGACTCATCTAAGGGTTAACTAGGCCACCTCCGACAAACAAACAACTAACTAACTAAACTTTGAGGTCTATGCATATCCCATATGGATTCTACACTGGTAGGAAGCGAAATCCGTTAGGACATAACCTGAGTCTTTGCTACTGACCGCTCAGGATTGCTATCAGTCATAACCTGTATGCTAGCCCTATTACTAAGTACCGGTTCAATAATGTTGGCATTAAAATTGGCCACCAACACTCAATTATGTAAAAGTACCAATATCTAGTATAATCACATAAATATGAAGAAAAATAAATGAAGAACAAAATTAAAGCAATCAGAAAGCAAGTAAAAAGAGACAAGATTTATAGTGGTTCGGCTAACTCTAGCCAACGTCCACTCCCAAATAATTCTTTTTATTATACTGAAGTTTGTTTATAGTTACAATCTGAAATCAAGAATAAAATTGGTAGAGTATATTCTAGGTTGAAGATAAAGAGAAGTAGAAAGAAGATCTTTTTGCTAATGCCAAGCCTTCTATATTTATAAGGGAAGACGTGCACGGATTGAGCTGAAATTTTGAGAAAACTTTTGGGAGACCAAGACGAGGCCACCCAAAAATTCCAAGCCCATTGGGTCCCACAATAAGGATTGGTATCGATCCATTTTAGTGTCCAAATTGGCTGCAATTCCTATGAGGGTTTTCCCATGATGTTAGCTACTTACTACCCAAATTTCTTGCAATTTTGACATACGGTTTGTGCGATATTGCATTTCCCATGAAGTAGTGTTGCTTGAATTCTGATTTCTGTTGATCCCTCTAGAGGGATAGGTACCGATCCCTCCATTCCCTTCCAAATGCCATGCGATCCCTAAGGGAGCTTTTACATATTGTATTATGCTTAGCCTCCAAGTTTCACACCAATTGGATTAGTAGAACTCGAGTTATTGATCAATCTTTCTTGCAATATGTTGTGAATGCTTATTATAGCCAATCCCTATGGAGGGATGGGTACCGATCCCTCCTACTTGCTCCAAATAATATGTGATCCCTATAGGGTGTTCCACATGTTGTAATTAGCTTGTCCTCCAAGTTTCATGTCAAATGGATGTGTAGCTGTTGAGATATTGACCAATCCCTGCTAGAATTGAATATATGGATCCCTATAAGGGAAGAGTACCGATCCCTATAAAGGGATCGGTACCGATCCCTTCAAGTTGCATGTTTTGTGGTGCGATCCCTAGGGTGAACTTCCTAGAGTCCCCTCTTCCTTCTCCTAGAGTTTCACTTCGATCCCTCTTATGTTTGTTGAGTTATTAATTGTTTTCTATTGAAATGCACTTGTTCCTATGTGTTAAACCATATTCCATACTTCGAACATTCTGCCTTGCATATCTATCAATTCCATTCAATCTCGACTTCATGTTATTATCTGTACTTGATTTCTAGGTCCCACAGTCATCACTCTGGACTCATCGGCCTCGATAATCATGAAGTTTGTTGGGTTAAATCCACATGTATACTGCCTTGGTAAATGATGGGTTAACACTTTGCCCCCCAAAAAAAGCCTTGCGATAGGAAGGTATGTTTTGAATTGCCGTAAATCCAAAATCAAAATTCACGATCCATTGATAGCAAGTATTTTCTAATCTAGAATCTAATCCGTTGTCAATCCAATTCCATGACCTCCCCAGTCGTCAGTGAAATCTATGACTATTCCGAGTCGATATCCAATTCCAAATACATTCTAAATCCTTAGCCGAATCCATATCTATCCAAAGCCAATCGCCAAATCCGTGATCTTACCAGATCGTTTGCGAAATCCAAAGCCTCGATCTCACCAGATCCTTGCCAAACACAATCCATATTCAGTAACCTGAGTAGGCTGATCCATCACGTTCAAGCGAAGCGATCTATGTTAGTCCTTGAGATGATGGTTTTGATGACAACAACCTTAGAATAAGATTATAAAATATAAATACTAACATTATAGTTTAGATATATATGTATATGCAGGATTTAACCATGCAGGTATCAAGAATGAAGACTTTACAGTATAGAGATTCAAGATATCAAGATTGAAGACTCATGAGTATCAAGAATATCAAGAATAGCAAGATTATCAAATAGTACAAGATAAGTATTGAGTCTAGAATTATGTTAAAACTTCATAATAGCACTGAAATCTTCACTCCATATTTCATTTGGGATGGAACCCATTTCTACCTTTTTAGTGGCTTACAAACCCACGACAAGTAGCTTACAAACCTACGACAAGTGGCTTACAAACCCACGACAAGTAGCTTACAAACCTACGACAAGTGGCTTATAAACCCACGAACATCCTGGTTTTGTACAAGTTCTCGAGTCCTGATGTGATGAGATATTCTGCAGGAAGAAGCTTGCAAAACTACTTCAAAATGATTTTCAAAACTACTTTTCAAAATGTTTTAGCCTTAAAAATTATATTTTCAAATGATTTTCAAAAAGATGTTTTAGCCGTAAAATATTCTTTGATTTTGTTTTTAAAATAAACTCTTGTTTTAAACTTCGTTTGTTTTAAGCTATCTTTAATAATAAATGTAATATTTATACTTAGATTTAAATATAAAATTATAGTAAAATTTTATATATATTATTCTCTATATTTACTTTAACTATAGTTAAGTATATTTATAAAGTTTAAAATAGTTTTAATATAAGATAGAAGTAATTTTCAAAGAAAAACAAATCACCAAAATTTCCTTTGGGATGTCGACATACCCAAGATACCCATGTCGACATAGTGGCAGTTGGTTTCAAAAATTTGAATTTCAAAAGAAGTGTCTATTCGTCATAACCTTTCATGAATAGACATGGTAGGGGATGTTTTCAACGAATTTTCAACAATATTTTTCTAGTTTTCACTCCTTTTCTTCTTCCACATTTCTTTATATATATTCTTACCATTACTCTGCCGAAATCACCATTGAATTTAACTAGATCATTTCTGGTTTGATTCTCTATCACTATCTCAACAAGATCCCAGTGCTATTCAGAGTTATAGGCTTCTTTATAATCAATCAAGTGAGAAAAGGTGTGATTGTAGCCTTGAAAATCAATCAAGTGAGAAAAGGTGTGATTGTAGCCTAGGAAATCAATTGGGTGAACTTGTTGCCCGGGAAATCAAGTATCTCTACCCAGAGGATTGTGAATCTGGAGTGGTGTACCTCGTGGCCTTGAAATCGAGGGTTGTAATTGTAAAGATTGTTTTTGAAAGGAAATCCGTACTTGTGTGCGGGACTGGATGTAGGGTAACTCCGAACCAGTATAAAATCCGGTGTGTTCTTTCCTTTACTGCTTTTACTTTATATTTGCATCTGTGTCTGAATATTGCATACATTTGTGTTCAAATTAATATAAACTCGAAAAGAATTAGTAATTCCTTAAAACACTATTCACCCCCCTCTAGTGTTTATACTAGCCTTAAGATCCGTAATCCGCATTTCTCACATTTGGTATTAGAGCAAGGTTTTCAAAGTTTCATAATCTGAATTTTGAAAAAAATTTAATGGCTATATTTGGAAATTTTGTTAATACTTGTTTAAAAATATTCAAATCATCATTGTATCATAAGTGTGCATATAATCTATATTCAAAGTCAAATCGTTCACAAGGTTTTTATGATGTGCAGGAAACATGTTTTATGGGTGTTGAGGAATCAATCCACAATGGACAAATTGTGCAGATCAAAAAGAATAAATGGATACTCGATAGTGGATGTTCTAGACACATGACTGGTAATCCGGATATGCTGAATGATATAATATACAAAGACGGAGGATTGGTTAACTTTGGAGACAACTCAAAAGGATATGTGATTGGCATCGGCAATGTCGGTAACTCTAAAACTCCTATTATTACTAACGTTTTGCTAGTTAAGAATCTGAAACATAATTTGCTAAGTATTAGTCAACTTTGCGATAAAGGATATAAAATTAAATTTGAAAAAGATAAGTGTCACATTGAAGATAATAATTCAACCATAATATTTGAGGGAATTAGGAAAAAGAATATTTATATTCTTAGTATGAAAGTTTCAAATGATAACTTGTGTCTTTTGGCAAATACAAGTGACCCTTGGATTTGGCATAAGAGATTTGGGCATTGAATTTCAAACTCTTATCTAGACTGTCAAAACATTATATAGTAAGAGGTCTCCCTAAAATGAATTTTAAAGTAGATAGTTTATGTGATGAATGTCAATTAGGAAAACTTATAAAAAGTTCCTTTAAATTAAAAGATATGATTTCAAATTCAAAACCTCTTGAATTACTTCATCTTGATTTATTTGGTCCATCTCAAATTCAGTCAATAAATCACAGTAAATATGTTTTTGAAATTGTAGATGATTATTCTAGATTTACATGGACAGTATTTTTGAAACATAAAAGTGATACTTTTGAATGTTTTAAGAACTTTACAAAAAGGATTCAAAATCAACTTTATGTAAAAATTATAACCATCCGTAGTGATCACGGTGGTGAATTTGAAAATGAAAAGTTTGAGGAATTCTGCAATAAAAAGGGGATAACTCACAATTTTTCATTTCCAAGAACTCCACAACAAAACAGAGTAGTAGAACGTAAAAATAGGATGATTCAAGAGTGTGCGAGAACTATGCTTTCAGATAGTAATTTACCAAAACATTTTTGGGCAGAAGCAGTTGCTACCGCCTGTTATATTTTAAATAGAATCTTAATAAGACCTTTAACTGATAAGACATCTTATGAACTTCTTCATGGAAAGAAACCTAAGGTATCTTATTTTAGAATTTTTGGAAGTAAATGTTTTATTTTAAATATAAAAGATAACTTAGATAAATTTGATCCTAAATCCGACAAAGGTATCTTTATCGGATATTCTAATAGAAGCAAAGCATACAGAGTGTTTAATTTAAGAACTAACACCATTGAAGAAACAATGCATATTTCATTCGATGAAAATCCCAAAAATTTTGTACAGACAAATGATGAAGAGGATTTAATTACTTAAAATCAAGAGTCAATTGAAACTAATAATGAATTTAATCATCCTAATAAAAGGATTAAACTTTTAAAAGATCATCCCATAGAAAATATTCTAGGAGATATGCAATCTGTTGTTACAACTAGAAATCAACTAAGTAAAATGAGCAATGTAGCTTTTATATCAACTATTGAACCCAAAAATCCAAAAGAAGCATCAACTAATGATTCATGGATTCTGGCTATGTAAGAAGAATTAAATCAATTCACTAGAAATCATGTTTGGGAACTTGTTCCTAGACCTGAAAATAAAACTATAATTGGAACAAAATGGGTTTATAAAAATAAAATGAATGAACAAAGTGAGGTCATTAGAAATAAAGCCTGGTTAGTTGCTCAAGGTTATTGTCAACAAGAAGGAATAGATTTTGATGAAACCTTTGCTCCCGTAGCAAGATTAGAAGCCATTAGGATTCTACTTGCTTTCGCAAATTATAATAATTTCAAATTATTTCAAATGGATGTTAAAAGTGCCTTTTTAAATGGATTTGTAAAAGAAGAAGTATATGTTGAACAACCACCACTTTTTGAAAATGAAAATTTTCCAAATCATGTTTACAAACTTAAGAAAGCTCTATATGGTCTAAAACAAGCTCCTAGAGCTTGGTATGATAGACTAAGATCTTACTTACTTCAATCAAACTTTGAAATTGGTAAAGTAGATAATACTCTTTTTATTAAAAGAAATAAAAATGATATTCAACTAGTACAAGTTTACGTATATGATATCATTTTCGGATCAACTAATTTTTAAATGAATAAAGAATTTTCTGAAATAATGACAAAAGAGTTTGAGATGAGTCAAATGGGTGAATTAAACTTCTTACTAGGATTACAAAAAAAACAATTAAATAATGGTATCTTTAGTAGTCAAGAAAAATATGCTAAAGACCTAGTTAGTAAATTTGGTTTGACTACTGCAAGTGGAAAACCCACTCCCATGGCAACCAATGAGTATCTAAGTAAAGAAGATCTCTCGAAAGATGTAGATCAAAAATTATATAGAGGAATGATTGGATCACTACTCTATATCACTGCTAGTAGACCTGATATCATGCATAGCGTTTGCCTCTGTGCAAGATATCAATTCCAACCTAAAGAGACCGACTTAAAAGCTGTAAAACGTATCATAAGATATATTAAACACACCATTGACTATGGCTTATTTTATCCTAAAAATGATTCTTTTGAATTAATATCTTACTGTGATGCTGACTATGCTGGTTGTAAGTCAGACCGAAAAAGTACAAGTGGAACTTGTCACTTTTAGGGCATTCTCTGATTTCCTGGTTTAGTACAAAGCAAAACACAGTTTCTCTATCAACAACTAAAGCAGAGTATATTTCTGGTGCTTTAGCTTGTTCTCAAGTAATATATATGCAACAAACTTTAAAAGATTTTGGTTTAAATATCTCAAGATCACCAATTTATTGTGATAATACTAGTACAATAAATTTAACCAAAAATACTACTCATCATGCTCGAACTAAACATATTGATATCAGACATCATTTTCTCAGAGATAATATAAGTAAGGAAGTAATTACTCTCGATTATATCAATTCCGAGAATCAAATTGCTGATATATTAACAAAACCCTTAAATGAATCTATATTTACTAAATTAAGAAGAGAATTAGGTATTTGTTCAATAATTGAAATATAAAATATAAATAACAAAGTATAATTAAAAATTAAATTAAAAATAAATCAAATAGTAAAAATATCAAGCACCATGTCGACATCCCCCTCCTAACCATGTCGACATATAATGATTTTTTATTTTTGAATTTTTCCCACCAAAATTCAAATAAGTGGTTATATATTCTTCTTGTTTCGAAAAATGGATCATTCTTTATGTTCTTTTTCTATTCTATCTTCTGAAAACATTTAAACAATGGCCTCCTCTTCCAAATCAAACAAAAATTCAATCTTTTCGTTCCCTTGTCCTACTTCAGGACCGTTTCAACAAACTACACTTGCACGAGTGACGAAAATGGAGGACTCTTTAAAGAATGCACTGCAATTAATGACTAAAATTCAAGTGGTACAACTTAGAATGGCCAAAGAACAAGAACGGCAAGGCAAAATTCTTAGAAATTTGCAAAAATTTCTAATGGACAATCATGCTAATCCGATCTTGATTGATGAAGAGTCTTCAGGAGATCAAGTGCAAGAGGACAGCGAGGAAGAAGAAGAAGAAGCCCCCATGGAAGAAGAGCACGCTGAAGATAACGACAAATTCGTTTGCGTTGGCGAAGTGTGCTTTGACAAAGATGGAAATCTTATCGAACAACGTGGAAATTTCTGTTTCCACTATCCAAATTGTTCGGTTCATAGATCTTCCATTTTTAAGGACACGCGTTAGTTTCTCTTTCCTCTTTCCTATTGTTGTATGTTTTTACTTACGTTCTCTACGCTCATGTAAATATAACAATATAAATGATTTGTGTTCTTATATTACAAATATTATCATATATAGATTCTTAGTTAGGAGAGTTTGTAATTTAGGACTAAAGTTTTAGTTTTAGAATTAAGTGTTGATTATTTATGATTACACTATCATTATAATCACATAGTATTAGACTAAGGGGGAGTTATATAGTTTGGAGTTAGTTTTTGTTGATGACAAAGGGGGAGAAGTATAAAATATAGGATAGTTAGGCATAGATTAAGGGGGAGTTATTAATTTTAGGGGGAGTCAATAGGATAGAAATAATATTTTATAAACAAAGGTTGTCATCATCAAAAAAGGGGAGATTGTTAGTCCTTGAGATGATGGTTTTGATGACAACAACCTTAGAATAAGATTATAAAATATAAATACTAACATTATAGTTTAGATATATATGTATATGCAGGATTTAACCATGCAGGTATCAAGAATGAAGACTGTACAGTATAGAGATTCAAGATATCAAGATTGAAGACTCATGAGTATCAAGAATATCAAGAATAGCAAGATATCAAATAGTACAAGATAAGTATTGAGTCTAGAATTATGTTAAAACTTCATAATAGCACTGAAATCTTCACTCCATATTTCATTTGGGATGGAGCCCATTTCTACCTTTTTAGTGGCTTACAAACCCACGACAAGTAGCTTACAAACCTACGACAAGTGGCTTACAAACCCACGAACATCCTGGTTTTGTACAAGTTCTCGAGTCCTGATGTGATGAGATATTCTGCAGGAAGAAACTTGCAAAACTACTTCAAAATAATTTTCAAAACTGCTTTTCAAAATGTTTTAGCCTTAAAATTATCTTTTCAAATGATTTTCAAAAAGATGTTTTAGCCTTAAAATATTCTTTGATTTTGTTTTTAAAATAAACTCTTGTTTTAAACTTCATTTGTTTTAAACTATCTTTAATAATAAATTTAATATTTATACTTAGATTTAAATATAAAATTATAGTAATTTTTTTTATATATTATTCTCTATATTTACTTTAACTATTGTTAAGTATATTTATAAAGTTTAAAATAGTTTTAATATAAGATAGAAGTAATTTTCAAAGAAAAACAAATCACCAAAATTTCCTTTGGGATTTCGACATACCCAAGATACCCATGTCGACATAGTGGCAGTTGGTTTCAAAATTTTGAATTTCAAAAGAAGTGTCTATTCGTCATAACCTTTCACGAATAGACTTGGATGTTGTTCTTCTATAAATAGGGGATGTTTTCAATGAATTTTCAACAATATTTTTCTAGTTTTCACTCCTCTTCTTCTTCCACATTTCTTTATATATATTCTTACCATTACTCTGCCGAAATCACCATTGAATTTAACTAGATCATTTCTGGTTTGATTCTCTATCACTATCTCAACAAGATCCCAGTGCTATTCAGAGTTATAGGCTTCTTTGTAATCAATCAAGTGAGAAAAGGTGTGATTGTAGCCTTGGAAATCAATCAAGTGATAAAAGGTGTGATTGTAGCCTAGGAAATCAATTGGGTGAACTTGTTGCCCGGGAAATCAAGTATTTCTACCCAGAGGATTGTGAGTCCGGAGTGGTGTACCTCGTGGCCTTGAAATCGAGTGTTGTAATTGTAAAGATAGTTTTTAAAAGGAAATCCGTACTTGTGTGCTGGACTGGATGTAGGGTAACTCCGAACCAGTATAAAATCCGGTGTGTTCTTTCCTTTACTACTTTTACTTTATATTTGCATCTGTGTTTGAATCTATGATCATATCTGTGTCTGAATATTGCATACATTTGTGTTCAAATTAATATAAACTCGAAAAGAATTAGTAATTCCTTAAAACACTATTCACCCCCCTATAGTGTTTATACTAGCCTTAAGATCCGTAATCCGCATTTCTCACAATCTACCCTTTGCCAGGCATAGTCCATACCTGACGACCTTGATCTCTCTGGATCCTTGCCGAGCACAATCCAAACTCGACGACCTGAGTCGGCCGATCCATCGCGTTCGGGTGAAGTGACCTACACCTTGCCAAGCATAGTTCATACCAGACGACCTTGATCTCTTCAGGACCTTGCCGAGCACAATCCATACTCGACGACCTGAGTAGGCCGATCCTTCCCGTTCGAGTGAAGCGATCTACCCCTTGCCAGGCATAGTCCATACCTGATGCCCTTGATCTCTCCGGATCCTTGCCGAGCATAATCCATATTCAACGACCTGAGTAGGCCGATCGGATGCGTTCGAGCGAAGCAACCTACCCCTTGCCAGGCATACTCCATACTTGACGACCTATATTAGCTATTACATTGATCCAAATTTGAATATTTCGAAGTCCATTTTCCAAAATATAAAATAAGAGTCCATACAACCAATAAACCAGAGTTCAAAGCAAACAAGAAGAAAAATTAGAAAAAGAAAAACTAATTTTAAAAACCCGAGCACTACGATTTATCATCATCTCAAAGCATGCCTAAGGACAGTCCTCGATCCCATACATGTGTAAGTGACTTAGCCGTCCTACTATAGAGTTTATTACTCATTCCATGCCATCCCTATCAATTGATGACAAGTTGATGATGATTCCTTGATCCAATGCCATTTTCATTCAAGGTGGACAGTGGTTGCTCCTGTTCACTACCGCAGCCCGAGTCCTTATGTATTGTTGTAACTGACCATTCCTCATGTGTTCTTTAATAACATCCTTTAAATGCCTGCAGTCATTTGTATTGTGCCTATCCAGCTCATGGAATAGGCAGTGCTTTCTTGATATCCATTTGCGTTCAGAGGGTTCCCTCCTTACCGGCCTCTAATATGGAAGGCGCCCTCGAGTATCCAGATATATCCATTTTAGGGTTTCATTCAATTCCGAGTAAAAAGAGAATTTGGGTTCCCCCATCCATCGCTTTGATTCATTGAAGCTATTATTTATGTTCCATTTACCCTTGTTCTTTCCTAAGCTTTCACCAGGATGTTCTCCACCCCATATCGTATTAATTTTCCTTGCCTCTTTATCAATTTTTGCATTTTCTTACCGTAGAAACCTTTCTGCTTCATGGTAGAATTCGCAAAGACCCATCAGTGGATCCCATATCAGTGATATCTTAAAATTTGAATTATCTGCAACTCATGACACTACCGCCATCAAAACCATCGATGGATCTGGTCGATCCACTGAAACAACTGCTGCATTGAACCTGATCATAAGCTTCCAGTGTTGGTAGTTTGAATTCTAGTGGATTCCAAGCATTCCTGATATTAGGAGCGAATAGACTTTTGTTTACATCCTCCAGATCCATGTTCACTAATCCTCCACGCTTAGCTTGCCTAATCATCTCTGCAAACCTATCAATGTCTTCCAGTGGTAGTCTCCAATCATCATGTCCAAGCTGCTCCCTGAGTCTACAAGGGAATTCTGAAACGTATTACTTTGGACGAGTATCCAAATACATGTCTTTGGGGATCGGTACCGATCCTTCTAAGATGGCCGAGGACCGCCTCCGGCTGCTCTGTTCCACTCATTTTTCCAATAGCTCCATCTTCATGCTCTCGGTTCTGATTTCCAGCGAATCTTGTTGCCTCAACTCCTTGATCCATAGCTCTAGTAGTCCCTATCGTTCCAACTCATTGGTTTTACATTCTAGCAGCTCCTATGGCTCCAGCCTGTCCGATTTGTCGGAGTAGATTCTACATCATCTCTTTCTGTCTTTTTAGCATCTGTTCATGTATAGTGTCCATCATTGTTCATATGTCATCTCTGGTGATGTAGATAGATGTTTGATTAGCTCCAGCTCTTGAGGAATCTTCATGATTCCTTTCATCATGGCTCCTATCCCCTTGCTTATCTCCTGATTGATTGTCCCACCATTGCTTCAAATCCAAGCTCTCTAATTGATTCCAAATCTGAACTCCAAATCGATGGAGGCTAGCTTTCTTAGTGAAAGCACAAAAATGTTGGTGTCAAAATTGACCACCAACACCCAATTATGTAAAAGTATCAATATCCAATCCAATCATAGAAATCCGAAGAGAAATAAATGACGAACAAAATTAAAACAATTAGAAAGCAAGTAAAAAAGACAAGGTTTACAGTGGTTCGGCTAACTCCGGGCAATGTCCACTCCCAAATAATCCTTTTTATTATACTGAAGTTTGTTTATAGTTACAATTTTAAATCAAGAATAAAATTGGCAGAGTGTAGCCTAAGTTGAACATAAAGAGAAGCAGAAAGAAGATCCTTTTTCTGACGCCATGCCTACTGTATTTATAAGGGAAGATTTGCATGGATTCGGCTGAAATTTTGATAGAAGATTCGGGAGACCAAGACGAGGCCACCCAAAAATTTCCAGGCCCATTGGGGCCCACAATAGAGATTGGTAAGAATCCCTTTTAGTGTGTCCAAATGGGCTGCAATCTCTATAAGGGGTGCCCCATAATGTTAGGTACTTGCTCCCCAAAGTTCGTGCAATTCCGACGTATGGTTTGTGAGATATCGCATTTTCTATGAAGTATTGTTGCTTGAATTCTGATTTCAGCCGATCCCTCTAGAGGGGTAGGTACCGATTCCCCCAGTCACTTTCAAATAACATGCGATCTCTAGGGGTGCTTCTCTGTGTTGTATTATGCTTAGCCTCTAAGTTTCATGCTAATTGGAATAGTAGAACTCGAGTTATTGATCAACCTTCGTTGCAATATGTTGTGAATGTTGATTATAGCCGAACCTTACGGAGGAATAGATACCAATCCCTCCAACTTGCTCCAAATGATATATGATCCCTAGGAGTGTTCCACATATTGTAATTAGCTTGTTCTCTAAGTATCATGTCAATTGGATGTGTAGATGTTGAGATATTGACTAATCACTACTAGAATTGAATACAATGGATCCATATAAGGAAAGAGTACCGATCCCCATAAAGGGATCGGTACCAATCTGTAACAACCCGCATATTTTATGATTGTATATTCTATAAAGGTGAGTTTTTGAACTCACATCTTTTTCTATTCTATCATTGTTGTTAGGTATGAATTCCTAGCATCCATTCATGTTCATTTGCTTTTGATTTGAATTGATTTGGTGAACATTTCAATTTTTGGTGTTTTGAAGTCAAAACTTTGAAAATCCTAGCTTTGATTTGTGAACATGTTTTTGGTGGTGAATCGGAGAGCCTATAGGGCTGGGTTGTTGATTGGCGAAAACCCCCTAAAGTCCATTGCTCGACCGGTTGCAAATGGTGAGAGTTTACTCTCCATTTGATAGGATGGAAAACAGTTTCAGCTCCAGCCAGTCGATTGGACTCCTGCAGTCAGTCGACTGACTGCAGGGTCTGAAAACTCTCGGGTTCTGGTTCAGTCGACTGACTGTAGAAGGTCAGTCGACTGACCTGCTTGATTTTTCCTATTTTGCCTATTTAGCGTGAGGTTCCAATTTTTATCGATTCGTGATTATCCGATTTATTGTTATCATTTATTATTGACTTTGATGACTTCTTTTTCGGAATTTTTGAGAATATCCATTTGGATGGATTCGGTATTAATTTCTTTGGATTTGATTCACATCTTCGAATGTGGATTTTTGTGATTGATTGTTTCTACAATCATTTCTGTGATTTGTGACTTTAAAATATAAAGGTTTTCTATACTAGTAGTAAATATTCAAACTCTTTTCCAAAGATGATTTCAACTCTACTTTTAAATATAAAAAACTTGTTTTCAAAACCGTTTTCCAAATCTATTAGTATATACAAACCTTTACCTCATTCGTATGAGAAATCTAATTAAACGGTTTAGCAAAACAAGTGGTATGAAACGCTTGCGTTTACTTTGCCGGTTAATTCTTGGACTTTTTCGATTGAACTCTTGTGACAATTTTCGAGCGGAAATCTACAATTTGTTCGTAAATATTTAAGTTAAGCTAGTGGTTATGGGACATGAAGCTAAACTCATATATTTACTAGCTTAGTGTAATCGACACTTTTATTGATCGATGATGATCATTTTGTGATTTAGACTAGCATTGTGCGATGTCTATTTGTTTGTTTGGGGTACAATCCCCGTTTGTGGAACTTCGGTTCAATTTGGCGGGGTAGCGACCCGTGGTCTTCGGGCCGTTTGTGGAGCTTCAGCTCAAAATTTATGGTTAGCGACCATGGAATAGCGTTCCGTTTGTGATACACATGTTGGTGAGTTTTCATGCTCCTATTTGTGATAGGCCTCCCCCTTTTGTGATTTTTGGATTTCTAGTTGATGATTTCTAGAATTTGTGTTTCACCCACTTTTGTGATTGGCAATGATATGTTTGTCAATATTTGTAGTTTGGTGAATAAAATAAAGAATATGATATTCTTTTGGGTGCTTTGAGATTTTTGGAGATATTGTATGATTTTGTTGTTGTTTAAATCATATTTGTTCTAGTATGACATTATTGTTATCATACGTTCTTATTATATCTCTGCTTTTATTTCATTCCTTTATTTGATATTTATAGCTAGACTGATCCGTTTATTATTTTCTTATTAAATAATACTCGGGTCAGACCGAGATGTTACAGGTGCTTCTGCTTGACTCCTTATCTGGGATCATCTTCTGACTTTTGTCTAACTACATTACAATTGTAGTTTTTGTTGTTATACATTTGAGATATAGACTCCATGAGGTATACATATTCTTTTGTCTAGCACTTGTATCTATTCTTTTGTGATATTGTGGATCTTGTTTGACCACTACTCTGATGTACACTTCTATGTGTTACACTCATATCTGTTTTCGCCTTTGAGATATGAACATCTGTGACTGATTTATGTTATGTTTATTTCTATATTTTTTTCCGAGGTCCACTTAGCCACTGTGTGGTAGCTTTGAGTTTGTATTTGGTATGTCGGATTTCCTCTTGAAATGAAATGCATGTTATACTATTTGACATATCGGTACTCGCACAAAGCAATTACACGGATGGTCGCTCCTCAACAGCCTTATTCTTTGCGCTAGTTGACGACATTACTCCGTAGTTTCCTTGGCTAGCATGAGTATAGAGGTGGGGCGTCACAGCTTGGTATCAGAGCCAAACTTTGGAACAATGTAGAATAATCTAGCAAGGATCATTGTCTTAAGTCTCTCTTAAGAGTCGTGCCATAGGATTTAATTCAAGTTTTCATACCGTTCTATTCTATTTCTTTTTATGATACCTTGTTTTATCAATCAAATTTGTTTGATATTCATTTCATGAATAACCTTTTTCCTCTTTTCTTTCTTTCTTAAAGAAGAGAAATTGTTAGACCAGGCCGTCCCAGCGCCGGTTAATCTAGTGCTACTCCTCAGGATGGAGTATTTATGTCTGCTCAGCAACTTCTAGATCTTGTGAGAAATGCTCAAGCTGCCGGACCTATTCCTGAGCCCACACATCCTAAATCTGGGTTTGCACGCTTGTGCAGTGATTACACCAACTTGGGTGGAAAGACATTCAAAGGTTCCGAGAGCATTATAGAAGTCCAGGCTTGGCTTCGAACATGCGACCGCATCTTTTCCCGCATGAATCTTATTGATCTTCATTGAGTCCAAGTGGCTTCTAGTATGCTCCAAGAAAGAGCATTAGACTGGTACGAGCTTTTGATATCTGAAATTATTGAAGCGGACCTTACTTGGGAGCAATTCCGGGAAAGGTTCGAGTTGAAATTCGTGCCGGAAGCTGAAAAAATATCTTTTGCCTGACGCTTTATAGACCTTGTTCAAGGTGAATCTTCTATGATGGACTACGTCGTGTCTTTCGAATCTCTATCTGAATATGGGGTCGAGTATATTAATACCCCATTGAAGAAAAATCAGAGATTTGTGTATGGCTTGAACAAGAGCCTCAAAAAGCCAATACTTCTGAAATTAGAAGTTTCTTTTGACCAACTTGTTGATATTGCTCTTCGACTCGAAGAGGCTGATAAAGATAGTGATGTTGAAGTCAAACACAACATCAATAAGAAGAGTCCTTTTAAACTCAAGCCTAATCCCAATAAAAGGGGAAGTAAACAACTTCGGTAGTGAATACTCCTAACCCTCGTCGTGGAGAATGTTACAATTGTGGTTCTAAGGACCACTATGCAAACAAGTGTCCCAAGTCTATTTCTTGCCGCTATTGCAAGAGTTCGGGTCATACTATATCTGTGTCCCAAACTTCAAGGCAAGAAGGAGGGCAAGCTAAATGTTGTACAAGCCCCTGCTGATACTTCTCGTGGTCAATGTATTTCTCATCCTACCCTAGATGGCATTATTATATTTCGTGAATTTCCTATTCGAGTTCTTTTTGTTACGGGTGCATATCACTCTTTTATATCAAAAGAACTTGTTGATGTATTGTCTTTGGATGTTATTGGCTTGATGACTTCTTTTAGGATTGCGAATCCGGTTGGTGGTTCCGCAACACTTAGTTTACTTTGTAAAGATGTCGAAATTATTTTATGTGATTATTCTTTCCATGCTGATTTGCATGTTATGCGTTACCTTGGTTTCGGAATGATTTTGGGAATGGATTGGCTTAACCGTTTTGAAGCCCATATCCTATGTCCTGAACGGACTATATATCTTCGGCATCCTCAATCTGTTAAGCAGATTTCTCTTGTTCTGAAAGATTCAGATTCCAATTCGAAAGCATCCTTATATTCTCTAAATCCTCATGATGACGATAACGATGATGAGGAAGATGTCATTTCCCTCATTCACATTGTTTGTGAATTTTCCGACATATTTGAGCTCGTTTTAGGATTACCACCTAAGCGAGCAATTGAGTTCAGAATTAATCTAATCCCTGGAGCTCTACCTATTACTCGTCCTCCTTATCGTATGTCCAATAAGGAAAATGAGGAGATGCGCAAACAATTATCCGAATTGGAAGCGAAGCAATTTATTTGATCTAGTTCCTCTCCATGGGGAGCTTCAGCTATTTTTGTGAAGAAATCTGATGGTACTCTTAGGCTTTGCGTTGACTACCGCAAGCTTAACAATCTCACCATAAGGAATAAATATCCCTTGCCTCGGATTGATGATTTATTCGATCAGCTTAGTGGTGCTAGAGTCTTTTCACAATTAGACTTAGCAACCGGTTTTCATAAGCTCCGTATTGTAGAGGATAACATTCCTTTGACATCGTTCCGTACTCGTTAGGGATCTTATGAATGGCTTGTTATGCCATTTGGTTTGACGAATGCTCCAGCTTATTTCGTTGACCTTATGAATCGAGTTTTCAAAGACTTCCTCGATCGATTTGTTCTCATCTTTATCGATGATATTATTATTTATTCTAAAACCGAAGAGGAGCATGAAAAACATCTTCGGATTGTGTTGGAAAATCTTAGGAGTAACCAATTGAAAGCAAAATTTTCTAAATGCCACTTTTGGCAATCTCGTGTGAAATTTTTGGGGCATATTATTTCTGAATCCGGAATTTCCGTGGATCCTTCAAAGATTGAAGCGATTCAAAATTGGAAGAGACCGGAGAGCATGACGGAAATTCGTAGCTTTCTCGGATTGGCGGGCTATTACCGTCGGTTCATAAAAGACTTTTCTAAAATTTCCGCGCCTCTTACTAATTTGACAAAGAAGGGAGTTAAATACATTTGGTCAGACAAATGTGAAGCTTCATTTCAAAAATTAAAAGAACTCCTTTCCGATGCTCCTATTCTTGTGATTCCCGATGGGAACCGAGATTTTATTATTTATACCGATGCTAGTCGTGTTGGTTTGGGTGCCATTCTCATGCAGCGGGAACGTGTTATCGCTTATGCTTCTAGGCAATTAAAGCCCGCCGAGACTAGATATGCCACTCATGATTTAGAGCTCTCGGCTATTGTTTTCGCCCTTAGAATTTGGCATCATTATCTTTTAGGAGAGAAATTTGTTCTCTACACTGATCACAAATCTTTGAAGTATTTATTTTCTAAAAAGGAACTCAATTTGCGTCAACAACGTTGGCTCGAGTTCCTTACATCTTATGATCTTGATATTCTTTAGACTCTCGGAAAAGGAAATAGTGTTGCTGATGCCCTTAGTCGTAAGCAACAAGCGGTTGTTTCCATGATGATATCCGAGTGGAATGATCTCGAGACTTTATCCACTTGTGAGATTCGAGATCGTAAATCCGATTTATGTTCATCTCTTGTTTTATGTAGCCTTAAGGCTCATCCTTCTCTTTTTGACCGCATTCTTGAAGCTCAAAAGCATGATCCCGAATTGGTTCTTCTTAGCCAAAGTTGTAGGGACAATATTGATATTGAAGGTTTGAAAGACTTTGATATTGATGCTCGCGTCGGTATTCGAAAATTTGGTAGACTTATGGTGCCAAATATTATTGATCTTCGTAAAGATATTTTAGAAGATTCTCATCGTTCTAAATTTACCATTCATCTCGGTAGTAGTAAAATGTACGCGGATATGAAGCGACTTTATTACTGGGAGGGAATGAAATCCGATATTGCTAACTTTGTTAAGTGTTGCATGACTTGCCAACTTGTTAAGACCAAGCATCAAAGGCCCGGTGGGTTATTGCAACCTTTGGAAATTCCAATATGGAAGTGGGATCAAATTTCCATGGACTTTATTGACGGTCTTCCCTATTCCCGTTCGGGACATGATAGCCTATAGGTGATAGTAGATAGACTTACTAAGTCCGCCCATTTTATCCCCGTTCGGTCCAATCGGACCGTACCTATTTTGGTTAAACTCTTTGTCAAGGAAATCTTTAGATTGCATGGAGTTCCTACTTCTATTGTTAGTGATCGTGATCCATTGTTTACTAGTGGATTTTGGAAAGGTCTTCAAAAAGCTTTGGGAACGAAGCTTAATTTTAGCACCGCTTATCATCCTCAGTCCGATGGACAAACGGAGCGTGTGAATCAAACTCTTGAAGATCTTCTTCGTGCATGTGTTCTTGATTTTGGTGGAAGTTGGGAAGATCATATTTCTCTTGTTGAATTTTCCTATAATAATAGCTTCCAATCTAGTATTGGTATGGCACCTTTCGAGGCACTATACGGAAGGCCATGCCGATCTCCTTCGTGTTGGCTTGAAGCCGGTGAGAAGCTGGTTTTAGGTCCAGATTTTATCCGTAATGCCATAGAAAAGATTGACCTTATTCGACATAGGATGAAAGAAGCTCAAAGTAGACAAAAATCCTATGCCAATAATCGAAGAAGGAAATTAGAATTTTCTATGGGAGATTTTGTGTTTATTCGTGTTTCACCTATGAAGGGTGTTGTGCGTTTTAGTAGATCGGGAAAATTAGCACCTCGATATATTGGCCCGTTTCCCATCACCGAACGCATTGGTTCCATGGCTTATCGCCTTTTGTTACCGGCTCAATTTTCTGCTATTCATGACGTATTCCATGTCTCTCTACTACGGAAATGCCTTCGAGATTCCGATTCTATTCTTGAGCCCGGTGTTATTGAAGAAATTGAAGTTTCGCCTAATTTGACTTATGAGCAACATCCTATTCGTATCATTGCTTCGGAAGTTAAACGCCTTTGAAATAAAGATGTTCCTCTTGTGAAAGTTCAATGGTCCTCAAATCCTAAGGATTGCTCTTGGGAATCCAGAGAATTCATCGAGCGAACTCATCCGGACTTGCTCTCTCATGCTCCTTAAGGTGAACTTTTTATTTCAAATTTCTTCTTTTTGTGTCGATATACTTTTATTGTTGTTACTTCTTATTTATTCCTTAAAGATTGCGAGGACGCAATTTCTTTAAGGAGGGGAGTCTGTAACAACCCGCATATTTTACGATTGTATATTTAAATGTTTTATTTAAATATAGAATCGTTAATCGGATTGAAGTCCGAAAAGCTACTTTTTGTAAACAGTCGAATTGGGACTCGAGACCACCTCCATTGAGTCCAAAATGGCGTTTACAACTTTTTTGAGTATAAACATCGATATGTTTGGAGTTGAGTAAAAATTATGACTTTTTCACTTTGGGCTTGGGTTCGGGTTTCAGCCCATTAACCCTACATATCAACCCAACTCCACTCCATTCCTCTTCACTCCTTCATATTATTTTCCTAACACTCAAGCTTTTAGAAAAATGGGGGAAGATAAAAAGAATTAGAATTCCTAAGCCCTAATCTTCTTTTCAAATTCAAGTTCTAGCTCCAACATCAAAGAAAAGCTTAGGTAAGCTCCCTCTTCATCTTCTCCAACTCATTTCCTCTTCAATTTCAGAAAATTTCCTAAACCCTAACTTAGGAAATGTTTTTCTTTTGAGCTTAGATTGAAGCTCCTTGGGTTAATATTGAAGAGAGATCAACCTATTGCTTGTTCTAGAGCTTATCATTTGTTTTTGGGTTTAAAGGTGAGTTTTTGAACTCACATCTTTGTCTATTCTATCATTGTTGTTAGGTATGAATTCCTAGCATCCATTCATGTTCATTTGCTTTTGATTTGAATTGATTTGGTGAACATTTCAATTTTTGGTGTTTTGAAGTCAAAACTTTGAAAATCCTAGCTTTGATTTGTGAACATGTTTTTGGTGGTGAATCGGAGAGCCTATAGGGCTGGGTTGTCGATTGGCGAAAACCCCTAAAGTCCATTGCTCGACCGGTTGCAAATGGTGAGAGTTTACTCTCCATTTGATAGGCTGGAAAATAGTTTCAGCTCCAGCCGGTCGACTGGCCTCCTGCAGTCAGTCGACTGACTGCAGGGTCTGAAAACTCTAGGGTTCTGGTTCAGTCGAATGACTGCAGAAGGTCAGTCGACTAACCTACTTGATTTTGCCTATTTAGCTTGAGGTTCCAATTTTTATCGATTCGTGATTATCCGATTTATTGTTATCATTTATTATTGACTTTGATGACTTCTTTTTCGGAATTTTTGAGAATATCCATTTTGATGGATTCGGTATCGATTTCTTTGGATTTGATTCACGTCTTCGAATGTGGATTTTTGTGATTGATTGTTTCTACAATCATTTTCTGTGATTTGTGACTGTAAAATATAAAGGTTTTCTATACTAGTAGTAAATATTCAAATTCTTTTCCAAAGATGATTTCAACTCTACTTTTAAATATAAAAGGCTTATTTTCAAAACCGTTTTCCAAATCTATTAGTATATACAAACCTTTACCTCATTCGTATGAGAAATCTAATTAAACGGTTTAGCAAAACAAGTGGTATGAAACGCTTGCGTTTACTTTGCCGGTTAATTCTTGGACTTGTTCGATTGAACTCTTGTGACAATTTTCGAGTGGAAATCTACAATTTTTTCGTAAATATTTAAGTTAAACTAGTGGTTATGGATATGAAGCTAAACTCATATATTTACTAGCTTAGTGTAATCGACACTTTTATTGATCGATGATGATCATTTTGTGATTTAGACTAGCGTTGTGCGATGTCTATTTGTTTGTTTGGGGATTACAATCTCCGTTTGTGGAACTTCGGTTCAATTTGGCGGGGTAGCGACCCGTGGTCTTCGGGCCGTTTGTGGAGCTTCGGCTCAAAATTTATGGTTAGCGACCCTGGAATAGCGTTCTGTTTGTGATACACGTGTTGGTGAGTTTTCATGCTCCCATTTGTGATAGGCCTCCCCCTTTTGTAATTTCTGGATTTCTAATTGATGATTTCTAGAATTTGTGTTTCACCAACTTTTGTGATTGGCAATGATATGTAGGATCTAGATTAACCCTAGAGGGGGGGTGAATAGGGTTATCGCAAATTTTCTCAAATTAAACGCGGAAACAATCAGCAGATAAATAAATATGCAGTAAAGTAAATCACACACAAATTTACCCAGCTTCGGCAACCCCTGCCTACTGCTGCATTCCCAGATTTCTATTAGAATTAAACAGTCTCCCGCTTACAAACACTCTGACAGACTCGCAGACACTCGCTCCCGCTCACAAACACTCCTACAGACTCGCACACCCTACTCCGCCTATAGAGTTTCGTTTACTCGCAAACTCTGCTCCCGCCTATAGAGTTTTGCAAACTCGCAGCCTCCCTGCTCACTGAACTAATTCTAACTAGACAATCTGACAACACCTAAACCCTAGGTGGTGATTCACTCTGACTGGACTTTGAGAAAACTGAAAATACAGAATACAGTTTGAACCCCAGGACAAAATATAGCTTGACAGTTTAAAAATACTTTTGCCCTCAGAATTAATTTGGCCTAAAAACTAGTTCAATAATACCTGGCCTAATTTAAAAACTAAATTAAACCCTAGACTTGATTTTAAAATTTAAAACCCTCTTTTAAATCATAAAAGCCCGGCCTGCTTTTAGTCTTCGACCACCCCTGATTATTATCGGCCCGATCTTTTATTTTGTACTAGCCCGATCCCCTTTGAATTCTTTCTTGAGAATGGCGGCTTCGATCTGGAAAGATTAGGGCTTTTGTCTTGTTCGTTCTTTCGATGCTTACTAGGGCTTCGGCCTTGCTTCTTTGAAATTTTCGAGAGCTTTGGCGTTGTGCAAATTAGGGCTTCGTTCCCTATTTCTCCAGACTGTTGAATTTGGGGATTTTAACCCTTGTGAGCTCGGCTTTGCTTGAGAATGAGATTCGTGCTTTGCTTCGGCCTTGCGCGCTCCTTAGGGTTTCTGAGATTCGACTTAAGGTATGTTGGTACTCGCGATTTCTTGATGTCGATTTTTTGATCCACTGCCTGTGATGATTTAGGTTTTTTTTTTGTTCGAATGATTTGACGTTGAAGCTCATAGTCGATGATGATACCTTCGGTTGCTTTTATATGGGTTCGAACTTTCCTGATATAGTGATAACTTGATTATCACGGCTTTGACTGATTCAAATGCGCGTATATTCGATATTGTATAGATATTACGATTTTCTCTTGACTGATTCAACTGTGTTTATTTTCGTATATACTACGTGATAGTCACGGCTTGGGTTTCTTGACTTGGTTTGTAATTATCGGCCTGTTTATCTCCGTGAATATAACTTTCTATTGACTTGTTCAACTTTGATTAAAAACATGGTTTTGAATTCCTTTGACTTTGAGATGAAAGATGACTTGTTCATTCACGGCTTTGTCTCTGATACTTGATTTTTCAAACATTGCATAATCTTTACTTTCTGATTCCATTTTGTCTTCGGCATTGAATGTGTTGATTAACTGGAGATTTTGAACTGAATTGTATTGAGTGGTGGTTGTGTCTGCATCTCGTTACTTGTCTTGCAATTTGCACTTTACCTGATTGGATATTGAACTGTATGTATGATCTCACCCTGTTTCATTTGGTATACTTCATTTGAGCATTATGTTTCAGCTTGTTTGAGCTTGAATGTCACTGAGTGTGTATTGCTTCATGTTGCCTTGGCATTTGCTGTTGGTTCACTTGGTAGCATTTCTTAGAGTCACTATGTATGTCTTGACTTTGATTGTTCATTTCTTTGCCTTGTTGAGTCAGTTGCCATTGTATGTGTTCATTCGATATTCTGATGACTACACTGTGTGCATGTATATTGTTCTCTGACCTTGTCGATACATTGCACGTGTAGTTGCACTGTTTTCAGATGTGGTCTTTGTGGTTGTTGTCCGGTTTGTACTTGACTGTTTGATTTGTTGCAGTGATATTTTTGTCGAGATCATTTTCACTTGTGTTGAATCTGATATTGATTTGACCTTGTGTACTCGAGTTGGCGAGGCAGTGCACATGTGTATACGTGTGTACTGCAGCCACTCGTAAATACCTGTCCCTAAAATAAATACTGATATGCACAGATATTACACAATCAAAGATGATGACGATAACCCATATATCTGAGGCACCAATAAAAACAAATTTATATTTTTGCAAACTTAAATTTGTTTATTTTCAGATTACTGCTGTAGTTGCAAATTATACAGGTACACAGAAGATAGGACAAGAACTGGAGCTGGACAATGCAGATAGATGCAGACGTGAAGACATAGTGAAATAACTGAGTGTTGAGTGTTGTAGTGAGGAAATCATTGTAATAATGAAAGTGTATGAGTGAGAGTGAGCTATAAATATGAAATCAGTGTATTGTAAACATTGTACTGAATAAAATATTATATTGAATAAAATTATTGTTTGAATTTGTTAAATTCTGTGCAATAGCATTATTATTCAATATTTATATTTATTCCTGTATGTGTAAAATAAAATCTGCAAACACATCTATAATTTGATATATATATTTTGTTATCATCAAACACTAAACACACATCAAACAATCTCCCCCTTTTGATGATGACAAACATATATTAAAGATTTTGAATTTCCAGTAGATGTGTCTAAACATGAGATATTTAGCTCCCCCTACATGTATGCTCCCCCTACATGAATACTCCCCCTACAACTGAGACCACTTCCTATTTAGAAGATTTAGGAAATTACAGACGAATAAAAGAACTATAGAAAATAACTAACAACATTTAACAAATTTGGTAAATAAATATTCCAGAAATACTTATTTTCTTATCAAAATCTCTTCCTTCTCCCCCTTTTGTTATCATCAAAAGACTGACAAAAAATAATGAAACAGTAGGGGAAAACAAATGGAAAAAATAGGGAAAAAACATAATATATCATAACAAGATAACAATTTCCACATTTTAGAGAATGGATCGATGATTTGGTTTTTATAATGAGAAGAGAGATGTTTTCTTCTATTTATTATAATTTTAAAAAGATTTGTCATTTAAGCACAAAAAAATAAGCACTTACTAATCACGCATAACCATAAGGACTTTTAAATGGGATTAGCAGTTACTTATTAGTTATCAAGCTCCATCCATGCATAACCATAAGGACTTTTAAATGAGAATGGAGTGATGATAACCTCTCATGATCCATCCATGCATAACCATAAGGACTTTTAAATGAGAATGGATACATGAGGAATATTTTAAAATTTTCTTTGATTTTTCCTTTTTAATTTAAAAAACAATTCACTCTACTCATTTTTCAAAACCATTATGAATGATAGAAAGATGGTAGAAATAGAAATGGTCGTGGAATAAGTTACCAAATTAATCATATTATGAAATTTCATAAACCAAACGTATTTCCACTACTGAATACCATATTCGAATCAATCTTTGAATGATATCCAAAACAGGTTTGAATTCTAGAAATTGAAGTTGAAAATAAATATCCAAGAGTATTTCAACCAAAAATTGAAAAATGATTAGTCAATTTCCATAATCCCCAAATCCAAACGTAATCTGGAAAATCTGTCTTCGGGGAGGGGTTTTGTGAAAATATCAGTAAGTTGATTCTCAGTTGAAATGAATCCAATGCAAATGTTTTTCCTAGCAATGTGATTTCAAAAAAAATGGTGTTTCACATCAACGTGTTTCGTGAGTGAATGATGAACAGGATTATTAGACAATGAAATTAGTGAGTGTCCTAGCATGAAGCATGTCCTACTAGTACTTTTCCTGTCAACCAGTGAACCCGTATAATCAACATTAGAATAGCCAACTAAATTAAAGTTTTCACACGAAAGATATCATAGTCCAAATTTGTGTGTGTGTGAAAAATATCTCAAAATTTCGTTTAGTGGTATTCAAATGTGATTCTTTAGAATTAAAGTGAAAACGTGCACACAAACACACAGAAAACATAATATGGGGTCTAGAAGCAGTTAAGAACCATTTCAACAGTATCAGATTCATCTTCAGAAATAAAACTACGGTGTTAACAAAACGCACACAACTTTTTATCAAATGAAGAGCGAGTGTGTATACCTTCCGTAGAATTACAGTTAAAGCATTACTGTTATCGCAAAAGCAATTTGAAGTTTTCACCAGTGAATCAGTAGTTTCAACAGTTTCTCAAAACTACCTTTTAGAGCATGAGCAATCAATCAATCCTCATAGTTTGACCAAACAGATTTAAGTTCATGAAAAATGGTTGATCAATTTTTAAGCACTGATTAAAGTCAAGTAATTAAAGATCAAGCAAGTTAGATCCATCACAATTACTTCGAGTAAGATGGTTGGTTAAAACTCAGAATTAACATCATCAATCATAACTGGCTGATTTAATTCAGATGCAGATTCTTACCGGTTATCTATCGTTTGAAAGAAATACAACTACCTGTTTTACCTGTACGATAATCATTCGTTGTTTGCTCATAGTAAATCTGTCACCTTTATACTAGGCTAAGGAACGTTGATTTGACGCCCGTTGTATATCTAGAACAGCCAGAATCCAGATAACACTAACATTGTTCCTTAGCCTGCCACCACACCTACACGGTTAAAGATGTATGTGACCTATTTGTTTTTATAGGTCCATGATTGTTAGTGGCAGAATAATTGTGAATAAACAATCCTTTTGGAACCCAAACTTGTTTTGTCTTTTCATTTTTGTTCCAATAGACATTAAATTTGTTTGTAGAATTCTTAGGAACCCAAACTTGTATAAATCTCGTCTTCTTGTTCCTATGACTACAATTTTCAATATGATGTCCAACTATTTCACATTCAGTAAAGATGCCCTTTCCTTTTGCACTATCGTCAACCTGTGATTTACCAAAACCTAGCCCTTTTCGGTTGTTAGCAAACAGTTGATTGCCTAATAACATATTCAATGATTTTTCTCCTTTAGAAAAGTTATTCAGTGATTTCTCAAGATCTAGGACTTTGGTTTTCAGTGTTGAGTTTTCAGACACAAGTGCAGTGCATCTATTTATAAAATCCTTTTTCCTAGTCTCAATAATTTCCTTTAGATTCAAGTTTTCTTTTTCAAGATTCTTAAAATTATTCTTCAGTTTTGATAATTCTGAATCTAAAGTTTTACAGTTTTTACATTCTAGGTTTTGAATTTTTTCAAGTTCAGATTCTAACCTAAAATTTTCACGGGCAAGTTCTCTCCTATCAGATTTCAGTTTTTCATTTTTAGAATCAAGAGCTTCAACTGTTTTAGTAAGATCGAGGCAAAAATAAACAAGATCTTTATAAGAATAGTTTTTTACCTCATTGTATTCTTTTGAGCTTGCTTCTGAATCTGATCTTGATTCCTCTGAGCTTGCTTCTGAATCTGATCTTACCGTAAGACACAGGTTAGCCTCCTCTGAGCTATCAGTTGAAACTTCCTCATCATCCCAAGTTGCTGCGAAGGCCTTCTTCTTCTTTTTCTTTCCTTTGTTGATTTTGAGGAGTGGACAATTTTGTTTGAAGTGACCAGGTTTGTTGCAATTATAGCAGATTAATTCGTTTTCAGAGTTGTCTGAATCTTTAGATCTATTACCACTGGTCTTCTTCTTTCGTGGCTTGAATTTCGACCATCTTCTGAAATTATTGACAGCCACCGTAAGTCCTTCAATTGGATCAACTTCTTCTTCATCACTCTCTTCTTTGCTTTTTAAGGCAATCATCTTCTTCTTTGGTTCGGAATTGATGCGTTCCTCCTTTGCTTTCAACTCAAGCTCATACGTCATCAGATTTCCGATCAAATCCTCCATGCGTAGTTTACTCAAATCTTTCGATTCTTGTATTGCCGTGACTTTTGCCTCAAAGTTCACTGGTAGGACTCGTAGTATTTTCCTTATCAGCTCTACCTCAGAGAATTCCTTTCCAAGCGCTCTAGCGTTGTATACCAGTGTTGAGAAGCGTCCAAACATGTCCTTTATACTCTCGCCTTTGTCCATCACAAAATTCTCGTATTCATTGCTGAACAGGGCCAGGCGAGACTCCTTGACTTGAGAAGTTCCTTCGTGTGTCACCTCCAAAGTATGCCAGATTTCCTGTGCTGTTTTACAATGAGAAATTCTATTAAATTCAGTTTTATCAAGAGCACAGATCAGAGCATTCATTGCCTTAGCATTGGTAGTTTTTAATTTCTTATCATTAGCATCCCACCTGTCCTTTGGTTTAGGAATCTCAGTATCACCTACAATTACAGTGGGAGATTTATAGCCAGATTTAATAATATCCCAAACATCGTAATCAACAGAACTAAGATAGATACTCATCCTAACTTTCCAGTAAGCATAATCATTACCATTAAACATTGGTGGCCAAGCAATAGATTGCCCCTCAGAAAAAGCATTATTTGATAGATTCATGACTCTAGAGTTAAAGAAAAATTTACCTCGCTCTGATACCACTTGTAGGATCTAGATTAACCCTAGAGGGGGGGTGAATAGGGTTATCGCAAATTTTCTCAAATTAAACGCGGAAACAATCAGCAGATAAATAAATATGCAGTAAAGTAAATCACACACAAATTTACCCAGCTTCAGCAACCCCTGCCTACTGCTGCATTCCCATATTTCTATTAGAATTAAACAGTCTCCCGCTTACAAACACTCTGACAGACTCGCAGACACTCGCTCCCGCTCACAAACACTCCTACAGACTCGCACACCCTGCTCCGCCTATAGAGTTTCGTTTACTCGCAAACTCTGCTCCCGCCTATAGAGTTTTGCAAACTCGCAGCCTCCCTGCTCACTGAACTAATTCTAACTAGACAATCTGACAACACCTAAACCCTAGGTGGTGATTCACTCTGACTGGACTTTGAGAAAACTGAAAATACAGAATACAGTTTGAACCCCAGGACAAAATATAGCTTGACAGTTTAAAAATACTTTTGCCCTCAGAATTAATTTGGCCTAAAAACTAGTTCAATAATACCTGGCCTAATTTAAAAACTAAATTAAACCCTAGACTTGATTTCTAAATTTAAAACCCTCTTTTAAATCATAAAAGCCCGGCTCGCTTTTAGTCTTCGACCACCCCTGATTATTATCGGCCCGATCTTTTATTTTGTACTAGCCCGATCCCCTTTGAATTCTTTCTTGAGAATGGCGGCTTCGATCTGGAAAGATTAGGGCTTTTGTCTTGTTCGTTCTTTCGATGCTTACTAGGGCTTCGGCCTTGCTTCTTTGAAATTTTCGAGAGCTTTGGCGTTGTGCAAATTAGGGCTTCGTTCCCTATTTCTCCAGACTGTTGAATTTGGGGATTTTAACCCTTGTGAGCTCGGCTTTGCTTGAGAATGAGATTCGTGCTTTGCTTCGGCCTTGCGCGCTCCTTAGGGTTTCTGAGATTCGACTTAAGGTATGTTGGTACTCGCGATTTCTTGATGTCGATTTTTTGATCCACTGCCTGTGATGATTTAGGTTTTTTTTTTGTTCGAATGATTTGACGTTGAAGCTCATAGTCGATGATGATACCTTCGGTTGCTTTTATATGGGTTCGAACTTTCCTGATATAGTGATAACTTGATTATCACGGCTTTGACTGATTCAAATGCGCGTATATTCGATATTGTATAGATATTACGATTTTCTCTTGACTGATTCAACTGCGTTTATTTTCGTATATACTACGTGATAGTCACGGCTTGGGTTTCTTGACTTGGTTTGTAATTATCGGCCTGTTTATCTCCGTGAATATAACTTTCTATTGACTTGTTCAACTTCGATTAAAAACATGGTTTTGAATTCCTTTGACTTTGAGATGAAAGATGACTTGTTCATTCACGGCTTTGTCTCTAATACTTGATTTTTCAAACATTGCATAATCTTTACTTTCTGATTCCATTTTGTCTTCGGCATTGAATGTGTTGATTAACTGGAGATTTTGAACTGAATTGTATTGAGTGGTGGTTGTGTCTACATCTCGTTACTTGTCTTGCAATTTGCACTTTACCTGATTGGATATTGAACTGTATGTATGATCTCACCCTGTTCATTTGGTATACTTCATTTGAGCATTATGTTTCAGCTTGTTTGAGCTTGAATGTCACTGAGTGTGTATTGCTTCATGTTGCCTTGGCATTTGCTGTTGGTTCACTTGGTAGCATTTCTTAGAGTCACTATGTATGTCTTGACTTTGATTGTTCATTTCTTTGCCTTGTTGAGTCAGTTGCCATTGTATGTGTTCATTCGATATTCTGATGACTACACTGTGTGCATGTATATTGTTCTCTGACCTTGTCGATACATTGCACGTGTAGTTGCACTGTTTTCAGATGTGGTCTTTGTGGTTGTTGTCCAGTTTGTACTTGACTGTTTGATTTGTTGCAGTGATATTTTTGTCGAGATCATTTTCACTTGTGTTGAATCTGATATTGATTTGACCTTGTGTACTCGAGTTGGCGAGGCAGTGCACATGTGTATACGTGTGTACTGCAGCCACTCGTAAATACCTGTCCCTGAAATAAATACTGATATGCACAGATATTACACAATCAAAGATGATGACGATAACCCATATATCTGAGGCACCAATAAAAACAAATTTATATTTTTGCAAACTTAAATTTGTTTATTTTCAGATTACTGCTGTAGTTGCAAATTATACAGGTACACAGAAGACAGGACAAGAACTGGAGCTGGACAATGCAGATAGATGCAGACGTGAAGACATAGTGAAATAACTGAGTGTTGAGTGTTGTAGTGAGGAAATCATTGTAATAATGAAAGTGTATGAGTGAGAGTGAGCTATAAATATGAAATCAGTGTATTGTAATCATTGTACTGAATAAAATATTATATTGAATAAACTTACTGTTTGAATTTGTTAAATTCTGTGCAATAGCATTATTATTCAATATTTATATTTATTCCTGTATGTGTAATATAAAATCTGCAAACACATCTATAATTTGATATATATATTTTGTTATCATCAAACACTAAACACACATCAAACATGATATGTTTGTCAATATTTGTAGTTTTGTGAATAAAATAAAGAATATGATATTCTTTTTGGTGCTTTGAGATTTTTCGGGATATTGTATGATTTTGTTGTTGTTTAAATCATATTTGTTCTAGTATGACATTATTGTTATCATACGTTCTTATTATTTCTCTGCTTTTATCTCATTCCTTTATTTGATATTTATAGCTAGACTGATCCGTTTATTATTTTCTTATTAAATAATACTCGGGTCAGACTGAGATGTTACAGGTGCTTATGCTTGACTCCTTATCTGGGATCATCTTCTGACTTTTGTCTAACTACCTTACAATTGTAGTTTTTGTTGTTATACATTCGAGATATAGACTCCATGATGTATACATATTCTTTTGTCTAGCACTTGTATCTATTCTTTTGTCATATTGTGGATCTTGTTTGACCACTACTCTGATGTACACTTCTATGTGTTATACTCATATCTGTTTTTGCCTTTGAGATATGAACATCTGTGACTGATTTATGTTATGTTTATTTCTATATTTGTTTCCGATGTCCACTTAGCCACTATGTGGTAGCTTTGAGTTTGTATTTGGTATGTCGGATTTCCTCTTGAAATGAAATGTATGTTATACTATCTGACATATCGGTACTCGCACAAAGAAATTACACGGATGGTCGCTCCTCAACAGCCTTATTCTTCGTGCTAGTTGACGACATTACTCCGTAGTGTCCTTGGCTAGCGTGAGTATAGAGGTGGGCCGTCACAGCTTGGTATCAGAGCCAAACTTCGGAACAATGTAGAATAATTTAGCAAGGATCATTGTCTTAAGTCTCTCTTAAGAGTCGTGCCATAGGATTTAATTCGAGTCTTCATACCGTTCTATCCTATTTCTTTTTATGATACCTTGTTTTATCAATCAAATTTGTTTGATATTCATTTCATGAATAACCTTTTTCCTCTTTTCTTTCTTTCTTAAAGAAGAGAAATGGTTAGACCAGGCCGTTCTAGCGCCGGTCAATCTAGTGCTACTCCTGAGGATGGTGTATTTATGTCTGCTCAGCAACTTCTAGATCTTGTGAGAAATGCTCAAGCTGCCGAACCTATTCCTGAGCCCACACATCCTAAATCTGGGTTTGCACGCTTGTGTAGTGATTACACCAACTTGGGTGGAAAGCCATTCAAAGGTTCCGAGAGAGTTATAGAAGTCCAGGCTTGGCTTCGAACATGCGACCGCATCTTTTCTCGCATGAATCTTATTGATCTTCATCGAGTCCAAGTGGCTTCTAGTTTGCTCCAAGAAATAGCATTAGACTGGTACGAGCTTTTGATCTCTGAAATTATTGAAGCGGACCTTACTTGGGAGCAATTCCGGGAAAGGATCGAGTTCAAATTCGTGCCGGAAGCTGAAAAAGTATCTTTAGCCCGACGCTTTATAGACCTTGTTCAAGGTGAATCTTCTGTGACGGACTACGTCGCGTCTTTTGAATCTCTATCTAAATATGGGGTCGAGTATATTAATACCCCATTAAAGAAAAATCAGAGATTTGTGTATGGCTTGAACAAGAGCCTCAAAAAGCCATTACTTCTGAAATTAGAAGTTTCTTTTGACCAACTTGTTGATATTGCTCTTCGACTCGAAGAGGCTGATAAAGATAGTGATGTTGAAGTCAAACACAACATCAATAAGAAGAGACCTTTTAAACTCAAGCCTAATCCCAATAAAAAGGGGAAGCAAACAACTTCGGTAGCGAATACTCCTAACCCTCGTCGCGGAGAATGTTACAATTGTGGTTCTAAGGACCACTATGCAAACAAGTGTCCCAAGTCTATTTCTTGCCGCTATTGCAAGAGTTCGGGTCATACTATATCTTTGTGTCCCAAACTTCAAGGCAAGAAGGAGGGCAAGATAAATGTTGTACAAGCCCCTGCTAATACTTCTCGTGGTCAAGGTATTTCTCATCCTATCCTTGATGGCATTATTATATTTCGTGAATTTCCTATTCGTGTTCTTTTTGTTACGGGTGCATCTCACTCTTTTATATCAAAAGAACTTGTTGATGCTTTGTCTTTGGATGTTATTGGCTTGATGACTTCTTTTAGGATTGTGAATCCGATTGGTGGATCCGCAACACTTAGTTTACTTTGTAAAGATGTCGAAATTATTTTATGTGATTATTCTTTCCATGCCGATTTGCATGTTATCCATTACTTGGTTTCGGAATGATTTTGGGAATGGATTGGCTTAATCGTTATGAAGCCCATATCCTATGTCCTGAACAGACTATATATCTTCGGCATCCTCAATCTGTTAAGCAGATTTCTCTTGTTCTGAAAGATTCAGATTCCAATTCGAAAGCATCCTTATATTCTCTAAATCCTCGTGATGACGATAACGATGATGAGGAAGATGTCATTTCCCTCATTCACAATGTTTGTGAATTTCCCAACATATTTGAGCCCGTTTTAGGATTACCACCTAAGCGAGCAATTGAGTTCAGAATTAATCTAATCACTGGAGCTCTACCTATTACTCGTCCTCCTTATCGTATGTCCAATAAGGAAAATGAGGAGATGCGCAAACAATTATCCGAATTGGAAGCGAAGCAATTTATTCGATCTAGTTCCTCTCCATGGGGAGCTTCAGCTATTTTTGTGAAGAAATCTGATGGTACTCTTAGGCTTTGCGTTGACTACCGCAAGCTTAACAATCTCACCATCATGAATTAATATCCCTTGCCTCGGATTGATGATTTATTCGATCAGCTTAGTGGTGCTAGAGTCTTTTCACAATTAGACTTAGCAACCGGTTTTCATCAGCTCCGTATTGCAGAGGATAACATTCCTTTGACATCGTTCCGTACTCGTTAGGGATCTTATGAATGGCTTGTTATGCCATTTGGTTTGACGAATGCTCCAGCTTATTTCGTTGACCTTATGAATCGAGTTTTCAAAGACTTCCTCGATCGATTTGTTCTCATCTTTATCGATGATATTATTATTTATTCTAAAACCGAAGAGGAGCATGAAAAACATCTTCGGATTGTGTTGGAATCTCTTAGGAGTAACCAATTGAAAGCAAAATTTTCAAAATGCCACTTTTGGCAATCTCGTGTGAAATTTTTGGGGCATATTATTTCTGAATCCGGAATTTCCGTGGATCCTTCAAAGATTGAAGCGATTCAAAATTGGAAGAGACCGGAGAGCATGACGGAAATTCGTAGCTTTCTCGGATTGGCGGGCTATTACCATCGGTTCATAAAAGACTTTTCTAAAATTTCCGTGCCTCTTACTAATTTGACAAAGAAGGGAGTTAAATACATTTGGTCAGACAAATGTGAAGCTTCATTTCAAAAATTAAAAGAACTCCTTTCCGATGCTCCTATTCTTGTGATTCCCGATGGGAACCAAGATTTTATTATTTATATCGATGCTAGTCGTGTTGGTTTGGCTGCCGTTCTCATGCAGCAGGAACGTGTTATCGCTTATGCTTCTAGATAATTAAAGCCTGCCAAGACTAGATATGCCACTCATGATTTAGAGCTCGCGGCTATTGTTTTCGCCCTTAGAATTTGGCGTCATTATCTTTTAGGAGAGAAATTTGTTCTCTACACGGATCACAAATCTTTGAAGTATTTATTTTCTCAAACGGAACTCAATTTGCATCAACAACGTTGGCTCGAGTTCCTTGCATCTTATGATCTTGATATTCTTTATATTCCCGGAAAAGGAAATCGTGTTGCTGATGCCCTTATTCGTAAGCAACAAGCGGTTGTTTCCATGATGATATCCGAGTGGAGTGATCACGAGACTTTATCCACTTGTGAGATTCGAGATTGTGAATCCGATTTATGTTCATCTCTTGTTTTATATAGCCTTGAGGCTCATCCTTCTCTTTTTGACCGCATTCTTGAAGCTCTAAAGCATGATCCTGAATTGGTTCTTCTTAGCCAAAGTTGTAGGGACAATATTGATATTGAAGGTTTGAAAGACTTTGATATTGATGCTCGCGGCGGTATTCGAAAATTTGGTAGACTTATGGTGCCAAATATTATTGATCTTCGTAAAGATATTTTAGAAGATTCTCATCGTTCGAAATTTACCATTCATACCGGTAGTAGTAAAATGTACGCGGATATGAAGCGAATTTATTACTGGGAGGGAATGAAATCCAATATTGCTAACTTTGTTAAGCGTTGCATGACTTGCCAACTTGTTAAGGCCGAGCATCAAAGGCCCGGTGGGTTATTGCAACCTTTGGATATTCCAATATGGAAGTGGGATCAAATTTCCATGGACTTTATTGACGGTCTTCCCCATTCCCGTTCGGGACATGATAGCCTATGGGTGATAGTACATAGACTTACTAAGTCCGCCCATTTTATCCCCGTTCGGTCCAATCGGACCGTACCTATTTTGGCTAAACTCTTTGTCAAGGAAATCTTTAGATTGCATGGAGTTCCTACTTCTATTGTTAGTGATCGTGATCCATTGTTTACTAGTGGATTTTGGAAAGGTCTTCAAAAAGCTTTGGGAACGAAGCTTAATTTTAGCACCGCTTATCATCCTCAGTCCGATGGACAAACGGAGCGTGTGAATCAAACTCTTGAAGATCTTCTTCGTGCATGTGTTCTTGATTTTGGTGGAAGTTGGAAAGATCATATTTCTCTTGTTGAATTTTCCTATAATAATAGCTTCCAATCTAGTATTGGTATGGCACCTTTCGAGGCACTATACGGAAGGCCATGCCGATCTCCTTCGTGTTGGCTTGAAGCCGGTGAGAAGCTGGTTTTAGGTCCAGATTTTATCCGTAATGCCACAGAAAAGATTGACCTTATTCGACATAGGATGAAAGAAGCTCAAAGTAGACAAAAATCCTATGCCAATAATCGAAGAAGGAAATTAGAATTTTCTATGGGAGATTTTGTGTTTATTCGTGTTTCACCTATGAAGGGTGTTGTGCGTTTCAGTAGATCAGGAAAATTAGCACCTCGATATATTGGCCCGTTTCCCATCACAGAACGCATTAGTTCCATGGCTTATCGCCTTTTGTTACCGGCTCAATTTTCTGCTATTCATGACGTATTCCATGTCTCTCTACTACGGAAATGCCTTCGAGATTCCGATTCTATTCTTGAGCCCGGTGTTATTGAAGAAATTGAAGTTTCGCCTAATTTGACTTATGAGCAACATCCTATTCGTATCATTGCTTCGAAAGTTAAACGTCTTCGAAATAAAGATGTTCCTCTTGTGAAAGTTCAATGGTCCTCAAATCCTAAGGATTGCTCTTGGGAATCCAGAGAATTCATCGAGCGAACACATCCGGACTTGCTCTCTCGTGCTCCTTAAGGTGAACTTTTTATTTCAAATTTCTTCTTTTTGTGTCGATATACTTTTATTGTTGTTACTTCTTATTTATTCCTTAAAGATTGCAAGGACGCAATTTCTCTAAGGAGGGGAGTCTGTAACAACCCGCATATTTTACGATTGTATATTTAAATGTTTTATTTAAATATAGAATCGTTAGTCAGATTGAAGTCCGAAAAGCTACTTTTTGTAAACAGTCGAATTGGGACTCGAGACCACCTCCATTGAGTCCAAAATGGCGTTTACAACTTTTTTGAGTATAAATATCGATATGTTTGGAGTTGAGTAAAAATTATGACCTTTTTACTTTGGGCTTGGGTTTGGGTTTCAACCCATTAACCCTACATATCAACCCAACTCCTCTCCATTCCTCTTCACTCCTTCATATTATTTTCCTAACACTCAAGCTTTTAGAAAAATGGGGGAAGATAAAAAGAATTAGAATTCCTAATCCCTAATCTTCTTTGCAAATTCAAGTTCTAGCTCCAACATCAAAGAAAAGATTAGGTAAGCTCCCTCTTCATCTTCTCCAACTCATTTCCTCTTCAATTGCAGAAAATTTCCTAAACCCTAACTTAGGAAATGTTTTTCTTTTGAGCTTAGATTGAAGCTCCTTGGGTTAATATTGAAGAGATATCAACCTATTGCTTGTTCTAGAGCTTATCATTTGTTTTTGGGTTTAAAGGTGAGTTTTTGAACTCACATCTTTGTCTATTCTATCATTGTTGTTAGGTATGAATTCCTAGCATCCATTCATGTTCATTTGCTTTTGATTTGAATTGATTTGGTGAACATTTCAATTTTTGGTGTTTTGAAGTCAAAACTTTGAAAATCCTAGCTTTGATTTGTGAACATGTTTTTGGTGGTGAATCGGAGAGCCTATAGGGCTGGGTTGTCGATTGGCGAAAACCCCTAAAGTCCATTGCTCGACCGGTTGAAAATGGTGAGAGTTTACTCTCCATTTGATAGGCTGGAAAATAGTTTCAGCTCTAGCCAGTCGACTGGCCTCCTGCAGTCAGTCGACTGACTGCAGGGTCTGAAAACTCTCGGGTTCTGGTTCAGTCGACTGACTGTAGAAGGTCAATCGACTGACCTGCTTGATTTTGCCTATTTTGCCTATTTAGCTTGAGGTTCCAATTTTTATCGATTCGTGATTATCCGATTTATTGTTATCATTTATTATTGACTTTGATGACTTCTTTTTCGGAATTTTTGAGAATATCCATTTTGATGGATTCGGTATCGATTTCTTTGGATTTGATTCACGTCTTCGAATGTGGATTTTTGTGATTGATTGTTTCTACAATCATTTCTGTGATTTGTGACTTCAAAATATAAAGGTTTTCTATACTAGTAGTAAATATTCAAACTCTTTTCCAAAGAAGAATTCAACTCTACTTTTAAATATAAAAAGCTTGTTTTCAAAACCGTTTTCCAAATCTATTAGTATATACAAACCTTTACCTCATTCGTATGAGAAATCTAATTAAACAGTTTAGCAAAACAAGTGGTATGAAACGCTTGCGTTTACTTTGCCGGTTAATTCTTGGACTTGTTCGATTGAACTCTCGTGACAATTTTCGAGTGGAAATCTACAATTTGTTCGTAAATATTTAAGTTAAGCTAGTGGTTATGGGACATGAAGCTAAACTCATATATTTACTAGCTTAGTGTAATCGACAATTTTATTGATCGATGATGATCATTTTGTGATTTAGACGTTGTGCGATGTCTATTTGTTTGTTTGGGGATTACAATCCCCGTTTGTGGAACTTCGGTTCAATTTGGCGGGGTAGCGACCCGTGGTCTTCGGGCCGTTTGTGGAGCTTCGGCTCAAAATTTATGGCTAACGATCATGGAATAGCGTTCCGTTTGTGACACACGTGTTGGTGAGTTTTCATGCTCCCATTTGTGATAGGCCTCCCCCTTTTGTGATTTTTGGATTTCTAATTGATGATTTCTAGAATTTGTGTTTCACCAACTTTTGTGATTGGCAATGATATGTTTGTCAATATTTGTAGTTTGGTGAATAAAATAAAGAATATGATATTCTTTTTGGTGCTTTGAGATTTTTGGAGATATTGTATGATTTTGTTGTTGTTTAAATCATATTTGTTCTAGTATGACATTATTGTTATCATACGTTCTTATTATATCTCTGCTTTTATTTCATTCCTTTATTTGATATTTATAGCTAGACTGATCCGTTTATTATTTTCTTATTAAATAATACTCGGGTCAGACCGAGATGTTACAGGTGCTTCTGCTTGACTCCTTATCTGGGATCATCTTCTGACATTTCTCTAACTTCATTACAATTGTAGTTTTGTTGTTATACATTCGAGATATAGATTCCATGATGTATACATATTCTTTTGTCTAGCACTTGTATCTATTCTTTTGTGATATTGTGGATCTTGTTTGACCACTACTCTGATGTACACTTCTATGTGTTATACTCATATCTGTTTCCGCCTTTGAGATATGAACATCTGTGACTGATTTATGTTATGTTTATTTCTATATTTCTTTTCGAGGTCCACTTAGCCACTGTGTGGTAGCTTTGAGTTTGTATTTGGTATGTCGGATTTCCTCTTGAAATGAAATGCATGTTATACTATTTGACATATCGGTACTCGCACAAAGAAATTACACGGATGGTCGCTCCTCAACAGCCTTATTCTTCATGCTAGTTGACGACATTACTCCGTAGTGTCCTTGGCTAGCGTGAGTATAGAGGTGGGGCGTCACACAATCACTTCAAGTTGCATGTTTTGGTGTGCGATTCCTAGGGTGAACTTCCTAGGATCCCCTCTTCCTGCTTCTAGAGTTTCACTTCAAACCCTCTAGTGGTTGTTGAGTTATTAATTGTTTTCTATCGAAATGCACTTGCTCATATGTGTTGAACCAGATTCCATTCTTCGAATATTCTGTCTTGCATATCTATCAATTCCATTCAGTCTCGACTGTATGTTATTATCTGTACTTGATTTTTGGGTCCTACAATCATCACTCTAGACTCATCGAAATCAATAATCGCGAAGTTTGTTGGATTAAATCCGCATGTATACTGTCTTGGAAAAAGATGGGTTAACAAACAACAATACTAACATAGCCCGTCGACCTTCTACAACTGAAATCCTGTTTAGACTAACCTAATGTAAGTACGGGATGCCTTTTTCAATTACTTAATACCTCTCATTAGAAATGAAGCAGACACCATTTCTTTAAAAGTACCGGACCATCTAATACTTCAAATCCGAGACGAACTCTGGGTATATTTTCCTATACCTATCCGCAATGCATATCCCTTCCCCAAGGGTCCTATGGTTGGGGATGCCCTATATCAGTACTTAGTATACACAACTATTGGTATCTTGTAGGTGAAGGGCAGACTTCTATTTTGTAACTCTGTTGACCTTGCATGCCAACCATTCTATACCAAACCAATTATCCTTGGCCTAAATATTGGGCTAGGCCCACTGATTCACGTTTATCCTAAACCTATAATTAAGGCTGTATAATTTGCCACTATGAAAATTATACTGGCTTCCAACGTTTAACTTCAATCTTATATGCTCATTTTATATATTCAATAAATGTCAATTGTCCGTAATAAATGGACATTATTATTCCAATTAGACAATTTCTAGTAACATTTATTTACTCATTCAAATTCAACCTATTATGCATATTCATTCCTATAAATGCCATATTAAATCCTTTAACTGGTCCCATTAAACACAATTATGTCCCCATTTAATTCTTGTAACTTCATATTAAATGCAAATTTATTGCCCTATTAATTTTAGAGTTACTATCTCTTTTCCATTACACCTCCTAATTTATTACGTTATTTATAACTAGATGTCCTAAGTATAACTAATGCGAAAATCGACGTATATTATGCTATATAAATATATTTATATTTTAAATCAGTGGGCACGGTTATACTTACATATATATATATTCTTATTCTTATTCCTAACACATTAATTCCTACACTTCAGAATTTTAGAATATTAATTTCCATATTTTAATTTATTAGAGTTATCCTTTCCAAAAAGGATTACCGTAATAATTTTCATAAATTAACTAAAAATGAGACTTTTTCTTAATTTGAAATTACAAGGAATTGTCTCTTTTCTTTTATTGAAATAGATAGTGCGAATTGCAGAGAAGAATATTGATGTGCACGTAAATGTTCATATTTTTACTTTCATATTTTATCGAATTAAATTAAATAAATAATCATATTGGGTATTTTAACATGTTTAAACCAAAATTCAAATTATTTTCAAATCATCACATATTCATCTTCATATAGGGGCAAAATGGTCATTTTTGTGCATATATTAATTTGAGAAAATTTAATTAGAAATTTATATATTATTTTTGTAGGAATTTGGATTCAAATGCAAGTGGTTTCATGAAGATATATGCATGCACAAGAGTGGAGAAAAACAAATGAAGATGGAAATAATTCATTCATGTATCATGGAGGACCCCACCTACCTTGATGTACAATTAGAAGCTAATGCACATGCCAATGGCCATTAAAGCTTCATGTACATTTAAATGAGGATTAACACATGATAATGATTACTTGGCCACCGCACTTCCTAGATGAGTAGTTTGGGTAGTTCTCAAAAGTTGGATTAGGGTTTCAAAACATGTATAAATACCCCTTATGTTTCATGTAATTAGGCCCCCTCTTCTTTTAGGCTCTTCCTCTTTAGTTTAGTTTAGGATCAAAATAAAATAAAAGCTCTCTTTCTCTTTTCATGGCTACTTAGCCTTTTTTTTAATTTCATGTAAGTTTCCTTTTTTTTATGCAATGTTAATTAGTGTTTTATTTTACTTACATGCTCTCTTTCTTTCATGCTAGTAGTGTAGATTTTCTTTTATGCAATTAGATTAGTTCTCTTTTCCACTAGCTTTTATTTTCCTTTCTTTTTAGTTTCATGCTGCATGCTACAATTGTTGATATGATAACAAATATGAGAGGCTAAACTCCTTCAATTTAGGGGTAATGAAGCTCTCTAATTATGTAGCTTCAACATAACTTGTTACTTTTGATCTCTTTTGTGCTTAATGGAAGAATGAATGTTGATGTGATTTATTGTTTCATGTTGAATTTGATAGTCTATGTTGTTCATAACAAATAGGCTATGGTTAAACAATCACAAACAATAATTACCACTTCATTTACATATGATGATGGTAATGAAGTGAATGTTGAAATTAAAATTTGATGGTATATATTTCTAATTAATAGTTAATAGACCATACCTAAAATAGATTTTCTTTCAGCTTTGTTGTCATATGTCATGAGAATTAAAAGTGGTTTAAATGTTGTTTTATAGTTTGATGGCTTATGTTGAGCTAACTAATAGCACAAATAGGCCATACTTATAATAAACACATCATTTACATTCACTTATGATCAAAAAAGAGCTATCATAATTTCATAATTTGTTGAACTATGTGATCTAAAGAGTGGAATTATCTCTAAATTGTCATTCTACTCTCATATTTTTATCACTTTCTTTTTGTCAATTTTCTTATATTTTTAGCTTAAACAACTCTCAAGTCATTAGTTAATTTGATTGAATAGGAAATTTAAAATCAACAATTCCCTGCGGATTGACCCGTACTCGCTACGTACTACAATAATACACCGTGCGCTTGCGGTTAATTTTAATTTAAATTCGTTCGACAGTTTTCTAACTCGATAGAATTCCCGTCGACGAACAAGTTTTTGGCGCCGTTGCCGGGGAATAGTTTTGATTTTTATTTTCTATTCTTCGAATTAGTTTGTTTGATTTTTATTGTGTGTGTGTTTTGTGTGTTGCATTAAAAAAATTTGCTTGTGTTTAATTTTTGTTTACATATTGTGTTTGTGTGTTGTTTTCTACTTCTAGTTGCATTTTGCATTTGATACTAAAAAAACTCCACAAACATTTCTCCAAATTTACATTGCATTTCATTTTCTATTGTAAAAACTTGCATTTTATTTTATTTACATTTCTTTTACATTGCATTGCATTTTATTTTACAAACTTGCACATCAATCTGTTACATTGCTATGCACAGCATAGTGCAAATCTGCACTTTTGCCAATCTCTACAAACCTCTCTGATCATCATCAACTTGCTGCCATACAAGCTTCATACAAACTCCATACTGCCAAAACTGCTCATCACATAACTGCTGCTGTTCATCGACCTCCACATCACTACATAAACCTCCTCATAACACTCTTCATATCACTTCAACCCATTCATCTTCCTTTCATTCTCTACATTCCCTCCTCTACTAACCACTGACCAAATACTTCAACCCACTGTGCCACAACCACCTCCTTTGGTGTACATTTCAAGTTTTTGTGTTTTGAAGTCTAAAACTCTAAAAATCTTAGCTTTGATGTGTGATCATGCCTTTGGTGGTGTATCGAAGAGCCTATAGGGCTGGGTTGTTGATTGGCATAAACCCCTAGCACCTATTGCTCGTTCGATCGCAAAATGGAAGAGTTTGCTCTTCATTTGGATAGGCTGAAAACCAGCCCCAGTGCCAGTCAGTCGACTGACCCCCTGCAATCAGTCGATTGGCTGTAGAAAATGAGCGTTTCGGGGACTGTCTGCAGAAACAGGGAGTCTCTGTTTCCTGCAGTCAGTCGATTGGCCCTCTGCAGTCAGTCAACTGACTGCAGGAAATGAGATTTTCGAGTTTCTAGATCAGTCGACTGGCCTCTGCAGTCAGTCGACTGACCTGCTTGTTTTTGCCTATTTTACCTATTTTGCTTGAGGTTTCAATTTTTATCGATTCGTGATTATCCGATTTATTGTTATAATTTATTATTGACTTTGATGACTTCTTTTTCGGGACTTTTGAGAATATCCATTTTGATGGATTCGGTATCAATTTCTTTGGATTTGATTCACATCTTCGAATGTGGATTTTGGTGATTGATTGTTTCTACAATCATTTATGTGATTTGTCACTTTAAAATATGAAGGTTTTCTATACTAGTAGTAAATATTCAAACTCTTTTTCAAAGATGATTTCAACTCTATTTTTAAATATAAAGCTTGTTTTTAAAACCGTTTTCCAATCTATTAGTATATACAAACCTTTACCTCATTCGTATGAGAAATCTAATTAAACGACTTAGTAAAACAAGTGGTATGAAACGCTTGCGTTCACTTCATCGGTTAATTCTTGGACTTGTTCGATTGAACTCTTGTGACAATTTTCGAGTGGAAGTCTACAATCTGTTCGTAAATATTTGAGTTAAGCTAGTGGTTATGGGACATGAAGCTAAACTCTTATATTTACTAGCTTAGTGTAATTTACACTTATTTTCGAGTGGAAGTCTACAATCTATTCGTAAATATTTGAGTTAAGCTAGTGGTTATGGGACATGAAGCTAAACTCTTATATTTACTAGCTTGGTGTAATTTACACTTATTTTTGAGTGGAAGTCTACAATCTGTTCGTAAATATTTGAGTTAAGCTAGTGGTTATGGGACATGAAGCTAAACTCTTATATTTACTAGCTTAGTGTAATTTACACTTGTCGATCATTAATGATCATTTTGTGATTTAGACTAGCGATCGAGAGATGTCTCTTTGTTGGTATGGGGATTAAAACCCATTTGGGGAGCTTCGGCTCAAATTTGGCGGGGTAGCGACCCGTGGTCTTCGGGCCGTTCGTGGAGCAATCAGCTCAATGAGTCTGTGCATGAGTCGTATCTTTTAGGGTGCGTCGATTTTCGGCTCATTTATCCGCATGGGGAACTGTACCATGACCAAATCGGCGCATGAGGCGTATCTTTTAGGGTGTGTCGATGTTCGGTTCATTTATTGGGTTAGCGAACCATGGAATAGCGTTCCATTTGTGATACACGTGTTGGTGAGTTTTCGTGCTCTCGTTTGTGATAGGCCTTCCCCCTTTTGAGATTTCTGGTTGTGATTTCTAGAATTTGTGTTTCACCAATTTTCATGGATTGGCATTGATATGTTTTGTCAATATTTGTGTTTTGGTGAATTATTTAAAGAATGTGATTCGTTTTGGTGTTTTGAGATGATGTGAGATATTGTATGATTTTTGTTGTTATTTGATGTATACTTGACACAATATGACATTTATGTTATCATACGTTTTTGGTCATATCTCTTATCCTATATCATTTTATCTGGTATTTATAGCTAGACTGATCCATTTATTATTTTCTTCTTAAATAATACTCGGGTCAGACCGAGGTATTTCAGGTGCTCCTGCTTGACTCCTTATCAGGGATTATCATCTGATTCTTTTGGCTAACTACTTTAGATTAGTAGTTTTTGTTATTATACATTTGAGATATAGACTCCTTGATGTATAATTATTCTTTTGTCTAGCACCTTATCTATTCTCTTGTGATGTAGTGGATCTTGTTTTACCACTACTTTGATGTACACTTCTTTGTGTTATATTCATATCTGTTTTCGCCTTTGTGATATGAATGTCTGTGACTGATTTGTGTTATGTTTATTTCTATATTTGTTTCCGAGGTCCACTTAGCCATTGTGTGGTAGCTTTGAGGTTGAATCGGTATGTCGGATTTCCTCTTGAAAGAAATGTAAGTTATAATTTCTGACATATCGGTACTCGCACAAAGAAATTACACAGATGGTCACTCCTCAATAGCCTTATTCTTCGCGCTAGTTGACGGCATTACTCCGTAGTGTTCTTGGCTAGTGTGAGTATAGAGTTGGGGCATCACCAATGCTAATTCAACTTCGAACTCAAAAATGAATTTCAAAATCACAATGGAAATGTGAATCACTTTGCAAATGATTTTGGCAATGGGAATAGTTTCAATTTTGGTGCAATTGACAATTTTGGTTCTCAACAAATTCAAATTGAAAATTCTCAAATTAATAATCATGAATTTGATTTAGTTGAGAAAATGGAAAAAGATTACGAGGATTTGTTGCGTGAAACCTACAAAAAAATTCGTGAGAAACAAAATCAAATCCCAGCTTGTGAAGAATCAAATAATAATCCACCGTTTATTGAAATTGACAATTTTTGTCCTCAACAAGTTCAAAGTGAAATTTTCATGTTAATAATTACAAATTTGACTTTGTTGGGCTTATGAACGAAATTTACAATGATCATATGGATTTGTTGACTGAAACATACAAAAAATTACGTGAACAACAAAATCAAATCCCAACGTGTGACGAGTCAAATGATAATCCACCTTCTACCCAAATCGATGATTTTCTAACAACAACTTTTGAAACTGAAAATGACAATCTTAATAAAGTTGTTGAAAACATGGTAATTGAGTTGGATTTCAATTCCTTTTCGGGTGTGGAACCAAATTTATAATTCGACCTTCCTTTTCTCGATTTCAAAAATTTAAATACAATAACTTTGGATTTTGAACTTGAGATATGCAATGAAGTTGTTGATAATCTAACAAAGGAAGACGAATTTAATGAACACGATTCCGTTGGTCTTTTTGAAAACGAGTTATTGAATTCTGAAGGGGAAGATTTAAATCACCATTTTGATTTTGAAATCAACAATTTTGAAGAAGTTTTCAATGATAAATTTGAATTTCAATTTGGTGAAATAAACTTGAACTTCAATCAATCGTTTTATCAACCCCGAAAATCATCGAAAAGGAAACAACTTGTAAGATTTTTAATAAAACGACATTCGTTTTCCAAAATCAACATTCAACTTTGAAATCATTTATGGTTTGGTTTTTCGAGCATAAGCTGTGTCTCGCATATTTGACGAGACAAATGAATCGGTCTTTGGAAGACCGTTTCATTTACTTTTTCACTATATACTTTCTGATCTCGTGTAAATACCCATCATTTTCATGTAAATATAGGTCATTTTTTTTGGTTTTATTCTTCTCCTTCCACTTGGGTTGATTGTGGGGACACAGTCAAAATCAAGTGTGGGGAAGTCTCATCTTCATTTTTAATATTTCATGGTAATTTTTAATTTTTCATGGTTTATTTTTACATTTTCTTTCCAAAACTTAGAAAAAAACAAAAAAAATCTCAAAATTTTTTTAAGCATTTTTTATTTATTTTTAAAGAAACACTATAGGATAAATATATGGTTTTGGTTTTTAGATTGAAATTTTTGAAAATTTATTTGTCTTAACAAAAATAAAAATGAAGTTTGATTTTAAATAACAATGGTTTAACTAATATATAGGAAGGTTCATGGTGATAATTATGAAGTATATCCTAATCGAAAATCTTTATTTAAAAAAGTGGTGAATTTAAAGTAAAGGATATAACATTTTTTTATCTTCTAAGTAAAATGGTGCTAAGATGATTTTGCAAAACTCTCTTTGAAAAAAACAAAAAAAACAAAAAAATATATATTTCTTGTATATATGTATATATTTATTAACACCTACGGTCGATAGGTGTACACACTTATGTGTACACTCAACATGCTTTGTGCCCTTCTCACGTAAGCCCGAATGGCAGTGCACGGTCGGTATATCTGGCCTCAGTTTATCTCAGCTAGGTGTATGTATTAAAAATTCTTTTATTAATAATTCCTACAGTCGATAGGTGTTCACACTCGTGTGTTTACTTGCCACGCTATGTATTCCCCTCACATAAGCCCGAAAGGCATTGCATGGGTAATATATCTGGTGTAACAACCCGCATATTTTACGATTGTATATTTAAATATTTATTTAAATATAACATCGTTATTCGGATTAAAGTCCGAAAAGCTACCTTTTGTAAACAGTCGAATTGGGACTCGAGACCACCTCCATTGAGTCCAAAATGGCGTTTACAACTTTTTTAAGTATAAGCATCGATATGTTTGGAGTTGAGTAGAATTTTGCTATTTTCTATTTTGGGCTTTTTGGGTTTGGGTTTGGGTTTCAGCCCATTAACCCAACTGAATGCCCTAACTCCACTCAACTTCCTTCATTCATTTTCATTTCCTAACACTCTCAAGCTTAAGAGAAAAATGGGGGAAAGAATGGGAAATTAGAATTCCAAACCCTAGTTTAATTAGGAAATACAAATTCTAGCTCCAACATCAAAGAGGAGCTAAGGTAAGCATCCTCTTCTTCTTCTCCATCTCAATCTCTCTTCAATTCTCAGAAATTCCTAACCCTAACTTAGGAAAAACTTCACCTTTGATAATAGATTGAAGATTCTAGAGGTGTGTTGAAGAGGAATTGTTCTTGCCTTGTTTTAAAAGCTTCTCATTCATTATTTTTGGGTTTAAAGGTGAGTTCTTTAACTCACATCTACGTCTATAACTTTCATTGTTGTTAGGTATGAATTCCTAACGCTTGTTCATGTTCATTTGCTTTTGATTTGAGTTGATTTGGTGAATTTTCCAAATTTGGTGTTTTGAAGTCAAATCTTTAAAAATCCTATCTTGGATGTTTTGACATGTTTTGGTGGTGTTTCGGAGAGCCTATAAGGCTGGGTTGTCGCTTGGCATAAATCCCTAGTCTCCGTTGCTCATCCGATCGCTTTCGGTTTGGATTTTCGCCCATTTTGGGCAAGGCTGATTTTTGCCTAGCAGGCAATTTCAGACGTTTGGAACAAAATCCAAACGTCTGGTTTCAAATTCAAACGTCTAGTTGAAAAATCCAGACGTCTGGAATTTGTCCTTGGAAAATGCAAAAAGGCAGTGGAAAAATCCAAACGTCTGGAAATCCAACCAGACGTCTAGCAGACGTCTGGTTGGAATTTCAGACGTCTGAAATGTGCAGTTTTGCCTATTTTGGGCCAGACATCTGGATCAACCCCCCAGACGCCTGGAACTGTTCACTTTGCCTAATTTGAGCTGTTTTGAGTGGATTTCCAATTTTTAATCGATATTTGTTGATCCGGTTAGTTGTTATCACTTATTATCGACTTTGATGACTTCTTTCTTTGGATTTTTGGGAATATCCATTTTGATGGATTTAGTATCGATTTCTTTGGATTTAATTCACGTCTTCGTATGTGAATTTTGGTGATTGATTGTTTCTACGATCATTTCTATGGTTTGTCACTTTGAAATGCAAAGGTTTCTATACTAGTAGTAAATATTCAAACCCTTTCATCAAAACGATTTCAACATTTACTTTCAATATCAAACTCGTTTTTAAAACCATTTTATTATCTATTAGTATATACAAACCTTTACCTCATTCGTTCGAGAAATCCAATTAAACGGCTTAGCAAAACAAGTGGTATGAAACGCTTGCGTTTACTTTGTCGGTTAATTCTTAGACTTGTTCGATTGAAACTCTTGTGAAAATTTTCGAGTGGAAATCTACAATTTGTTCGTAAATATTTAAGTTAAGCCAGTGGTTATGGGACATGAAGCTAAACTCATTTATTTACTAGCTTAGTGTAATTCACACTTTTATTGGTCTATGATGATCATTTTGTGGTTTAGACTAGCAATGTGCGATGTCTCTTTGTCCACGTGAGGGACTGTACCTCGTTTTATTGAGATTCGTCTCATTTCTCTTATGGGCTAGCGACCCATGTTTTTTATGGTGTTCGGTTCATCGGATGTACCGTTATTGTACTACATCGATGTCTCGGCTTTTTGGTTCATCGGATGTACCGTTATTGTACTACATCGATGTCTCGGCTTTTTGGTTCATCGGATGTACCGTTATTGTACTACATCGATGTCCCGGCTTTTTGGTTCATCAGATGTACCATTATTGTACTACATCAATGTCCCGGCTTTTTGGTTCATCAGACGTACCGTTATTATACTGCGTCGTTGCCCCTAATTTATGGAATAGCGCTCCATTTGTGATACACGTGTTGGTGAGTTTTCATGCTCCCGTTTGTGATAGGCCTCCCCCTTTGTGATTTTTGGATTTCTGGCTGATGATTTCTAGAATTTATGGTTCACCTCTTTTTGTGATTGGCAATGGTATGTTTGTCAATAATTGGGGTTTGGTGAATAAAATAAAGAATATGACTTTCTTTTTGGTGCTTTGAGATTCTTGAGATATTGTATGACTTTGTTGTTATTAAATGTATACTTGCCACAGTATGGAATTATGGTTATCATACGTATTTGTTATATCTCTTGCCCTATCTCATTTTATCTGATATTTATAGTTAGACTGGTCCGTTTATTATTTTCTTATTAAATAATACTCGGGTCAGACCGAGATGTTACAGGTGCTTCTGCTTGACTCCTCATTTGGGACTATTATCTGACTTTTGGCTAACTACTTAGCTTAGTAGTTTTTTCTTTTATACATTCGAGATAGAGACTCCTTGATGTATACATATTCTTTTGTTTGGCACTTTTATCTATTCTTTTGTGACGTAATGGATCATATATGACCATTACTTTGATGTACACTTTTATGTGTTATATTCACATCTGTTTCCGCCTTTGTGATATGAATATCCGTGACTGATTTGTGTTATGTTTATTTCTATATATGTTTCTGAAGGCCTCATAGCCACTGTGTGGTAGCTTTGAGTTTGTATTTGATATGTCGGGTTTCCTCTTGAAATGAAATGTAAGTTATATTATCTGACATATCGGTACTCGCACAAAGCAATTACACAGATGGTCGCTCCTCAACAGCCTTATTCTTCATGATAGTTGACGGCATTTCCTTGTAGTGTCCTTGGCTAGCGTGAGTATAGAGGTGGGGCGTCACATCTAGCCTCAGTTTTCCGGGTTAGGTATATGTAAATATTGTAAATATAAATTAAATTTTTTAAAAAAATATAGAGAGAGTAAGCAAATGAAATCCAAGCACTATTTTAACTTATTTGATTTGACTTGTTATTGAAAAGAAATGAAAATACCACTTTGAAAAACTTTGATAATCAACTAAGGATCAATTTCATAATTACACTATGTTATCAACCAAAACAACGAGTTAAACTATAGTCTATTTGTTATGATAACTTGATTTTTGTTGGAAATTTTGACGAGTAAATGACTTAAATTTTCAAGATAATGACCAAAACCTATATTTAACTTTTTTGTGTCGATTTAAAAGTAAACCCTTCATTTGTATATATTTTCAAAAACTTGCATTCGTCTCTTTGTAAATAAATCTTGCATTTTGTAAATATTTTCACTTTGCATTCGGATTTTGTAGGTAGTATCCGCTGAAAACTCTCACGAGACAACACTCGTCCTACTAGGGACACCTAAAGATTTAACGACTTGTTGCATATGCTCAATGCAATCGTGCTCCCTATGAAAACAGATTTATCTTAGTTTTTATTTATTCGAGGATGAATAAAAAGATAAGTGTGGGGGTATTTGATGTGCACGTAAATGTGCATATTTTTACTTCCATATTTTATCGGATTAAATTAAGTAAATGATCATATTGGGTATTTTAACACGTTTAAACAAAAATTCAAATTATTTTCAAATCATCACATATTCATCTTCATATAAGGGAAAAATTGTCATTTTTGTGCATATATTAATTTGAAAAAATTTAATTGGAAAATTCTATATTATTTTTGAAGGAATTTGGATTCAAATGCAAGTGGTTTCATGAAGATATACGCATGCACGAGAGTGAAGAGAAACAAATGAAGATGGAAATAATTCATTCATGTATCATTGAGGACCCCACCTACCTTGATGTACAATTAGAAGCTAATGCACATGCTAATGGCCATTAAAGCTTCATGTACATTTAAATGAGGATTAACACATGCTAATGATTACTTGGCCACCACACTTCCTAGAGGGGTAGTTTGGGTAGTTCCCAAAAGTTGGATTAGGGTTTCAAAACATGTATAAATACCCCTTATGTTTCATGTAATTAGGCTCCTTCTTCTTTTAGGCTCTTCCTTTTTAGTGTAGTTTAGGATCAAAATAAAAGAAAGCTCTCTTTCTCTTTTCATGGCTACTTATCTATTTTTTTTATTTCATGTAATTTTCCTTTTTTTATGCAATGTTAATTAATGTTTTATTATACTTACATGCTCTCTTTCTTTCATGCTAGTTGTGTAGATTTTCTTTTTTGCAATTAGATTAGTTCTCTTTTCCATTAGCTTTCATTTTCCTTTCTTTTTAGTTTCATGTTGCATGCTACAATTGTTGATATGATAACAAATATGATAGGCTAAACCCCTTCAATTTAGGGATAATGAAGCTCTCTAATTATGTGTAACAACCCGGGTTTTTGATCGTTAATTTTGAACATTTAATTCATTTTAAATGTTGAGTTTTGGAATGTGAATGGGATTTCAATATGAAGTGGATCGATCAAAAATAGTGTAATAAAAACTTAAGTTCCAAATAAAGTGATTTAATTTATAAATTTAATTGTTGCGTTAATAATAAAAAAACTCAATTAAATAATTGAATTGGAGTTGAATATGGAATCGAAACGATTTCTAATGTCGATATAAATTCTATTTGAATTTTAATTTAGTTAGTAAGATCTTAAAACTGGATTTTCAAGTGATTTCGTAAAATTTTGAAATCGTCGATTTAGTCGACGTGTTAAATAGCGATCCGGGGCATAGTCTCGGAATTCGACGTAACTAGTTCCATTGGATCCGTATTAGTGTATTATTATTGAATTTCAAATTTCGTAGCTTTTGGAGTTATCGTTTGATCGTATGGAATATAAACGCGTTGAAATTAAGATCGAAAATTCAATATAATAATGGGTCCAAAAAGCTATCTTCTCCATACGATCGAATTAGGACTCGAAACCTTTTCCATTGCGTTCAAAATAGGGGTATAACATTATAAACGCTAAGCAGTATGCCTCGATAGGGTATCAGAATTGTAAGTTACATTAAATGAGATATTTATAATTAAATAATATTGTAATCTGTCAAAATCAAGACAGCCTTCTAAAACACGCAACACCCTTTCTTTCAATTCAAAATCACGTCCCACTTTTTCCTCCTTTCAGTTCAAAAAAATTGAGTACGCCTGCTTCTCCTTTCTCCCTTCAATCAATTCGAATGAAAGAAAAAGAATTTAAACAGAAAAAAAGAAATATAACAACCACATTCATTTTTTCTCTCTTCCCATTTCGAACCAAAATCGATAGAAAGCAGGGGCAACGAATTCAATTCGAACGAAAAAAAATGAAGGCGAATTAAAGGCTCACGATGATGGCCAAGATGAGGCGGAGCGTGTCGCAACAATTGGTGGTGCGCGGGATACAAGGGGAGGCCGGCGTCAATCTGTGATGTTGAACGAAGTCGCGATCGATTCTAAGGCACTAGAGTGATTCCTGGAGGCTCTCAGGCAGCGCGCACGCGTGAGTGGAGGAGCACGATCGATGGAGATGGCCTCGAGCGTTGGGAGTAAGGGCGAACAAAGGGATAAGGGTGGACCAAGGTAGTGCGACGAGGCTTTAGCATTGATGGAAGGATTGCGTCGCGATAGGGCTTTGTCGAAGTCGCGGTGAACCTGAGGACATGCGAGCATTAGTATGTGAATCAGTGTTTTTTTTGTGTAAATTAATAAGAAGTTTCACCATATTTATAAAAAATCGGAAAAATTCTAAATTACATATCGTTTACATGCGAGGTCCAAAAATCACGAAGTCAATCATGTTAAATCCATAGCTGCAAATTCACATTCTGGTAGTGGTTTGGATTTTTTTGGAGTCCGTTGGGATTTTAAATTAAATCGAACTATGTTCGATTTAGTTTAAAATCGGGATATTCGGCAAATAAAAATCAAGGTGAGTAAATCTCACTCTTTTTGGATTGCTAGATATTAATTTTAGATAGTTAAAATTAATTCTGGATGTTTGGTCGAACTGATTATCTATTGAATGATAGTATATTATATATATAGTAGTATATATTAGTAGTTGGAGTGATATTCCCACACATTATAGCGGATGAGACCCTATACGCCCCGCATAATAGCGGATGACCCTATATACCGCGTTATCCCCCTCGAAGAGGGATTGGTATTTTTAGTTGTATTAACATCTGTGAATGTAGGGAAACAGGTTGGAGGGATCCAACTGGATTCTTCAAAAATGTTGAAATTAATTTCATATATTGTGATATATGGATTGTGTAGAATAATCTATTATAGATTGTTGTGGTTATTGTAATTGTTGGATGCTATTGAAGCACTGGCATGAATTTTGATATTTTAAATACCATAAATATATTTTTAAAATTTAAGGAAAAAAAGGAATTTTTGATATAAATTTTTTTATATTGGAATTGGGGTTATTTTAAAGAAATTGAGTTAAAAAAATATATATTTGATTTTTGGTTATACTTAATTATTGTGAATTATTAAATGGAGATTTTAAAAATGAATTATATAAAAAGAATATTCTGGAAATATAAAAAGGAGTTGAAGTCGATATTAAAATAGATTGGAAGTTATAAATGGGATTTATAAAGAGAAGGATTTATAAAATAGAATTTTATAAATAAGTTTGTTTTTTTAAAAACAAGTAAAACCCAAAGGAGTTATTAAATTTATAAACGATGTTTATAAATAGGGAAATCGATATCAGATGATAGATTGAAAATATAAATTTACAAGGAGAATTTATATTAGAATATGGAAATAGGGTGAGAAAAATAGTGGATACTATTTTTGAAAGTGGAAATTGTTAAGGAGATCGGAATGGAATGTGATGTGATTCGAAAGAATTTATAAATTGAATTGGTTATTAAGGTTTTAAAAATATATTTTTAATTCTGAGAAGTTAAGTTTGTTTTTAAAAGGAAAATTTTATTTTTTAAAAAACTATAGAATTTTAAACTAGTTAGGATTGAAATACTTCGGTAAGTAGATTTTCAAATGTTAAGTATTTATTTTAGTAAATTCTAACCTTTAAAATCAGCTTTGAAAATTTATTTGTTTACCTAAGAATGAGTTATTGATGTTTATAAAGGTGTTTTCGATATTTTAAATAATTACTTGAATATGATTTAAAAATAAATTATTATTCTTTTAAATTCTTATTATATATATATATATAGAGTTAGTAGTGATTGAAATTTTTTATTTATAAATTCTCTTGAGATTCGTAAATGAGGCTTATAAATGGATATGATTTTGAGGAGAGGAATTTTATAAGGGATTTGGAGGAAATGGAATTTCAAAATGTACGAATATGGGAATTTTGAAATGAAATTTGAATTTATAAAAGAAGTTATAAATTGTTGAATGGGGTTATAAATAAGTATACTGGGTTTTGGAAATTGAAAAAGGGAATTTATTAGTGATTCTGAAGACTTATGAGATAGGCTACGAAATATTCTCTCAAGTGTTGGTATTTGAAAAGATTTTGGAAAATAAGATCCATAATATTTTCCTAAGTATAAAAATGGAAATTTGGAAATATTTCTAAGTGTTGAGATGGTTTCAAAATATCCTGTTAAGGATTTAAGTATTTGAAATTGTTTTCAAATATTGGAATATGGAAAGAGATTTGGATATATATCTTAATAAATATATTTTGAAATAAATGTTTGAAGAATTATAAAATAAGGCCTAGTGTTTGCTTATGGATGTTTTATTGATAGTTAAATAACCGACTATCAATATAGGCCAATTTCGTTAATTGTTTCGAAGAACCCGGGATTTGATTTAATTATCCGAAAACCAGTTCGATCCGGTTTGAATGTAACGAATGAATACCGTGGAGATGATGAAGATGGTGATTCGGTTTGTCCAGACCCAAGACAACTTGTATGGACGAATGCTATGAGAACATCGTCATTGGAGGACAATGAGCATTCTATGTAGAATTGTGTTCTTGAAAGGTAATGCTTATCCTCAAGCTTCATCAAACGGGAATGACTAAAACAGGAGAGATGCAGCAAGGATAAGAGATCGCACCCAATTAAGGTATGTTATCACTTTTCTAGATGTCCTCAGAAACCTATATATTATGGATATGGTTGTGCATGAAAGAAGGAGTGCTCGATTGTAAGGGTGGGAACACCCGGGGTGATAACATATTCTGTCCAGGTTAGGGGTAAGCCGATCTTATGTAGAAGGGGATCCGGCGAGGTCCTCGGTACATTGTTCTAGAGGTGTACTGTGATGGGCGGTACCTCAGTGGCCCAGTCATTGTATGGAATCCATTCTCCAATAAGCACCTTACAGGTTTGATTGTACCCAACTATGCTGGAACGTGAGATGCAATCATTTCAGCTATTTTCTATTTACATTGATTAGACATTATTCTAATACTAGACGATTTTGATAAAAATGTTTTGGTTATCGTAAGGTAAAAACCCGTCTTGTTTATGTGTGACGTTGTCTTATGAGATACCTTTGTTTTCCAAAGGATTTTGAAATAAGTTAATAATTCAAATTGAGTGTGTTTTCTCACGCTGGTTTTCCAGACTTACTCGAGTGTTATTTTATTATAATGCTCGGTTTAGACCGATTACAGATTCAGGATAGGATGCCATGGAGCTCGGGAGACGAGCTGGATGACAAAGACGTATCTCCGTATTTAGTTTATATTTTCCTATGTATGAGGACAAGTTACTATAACTGTCCAGATTGATGTATGGGTTGTTGTACTCTGATGATTGTAAGTATATAAACTGTTACAGATTCTTTTTTATAAAAATCTATTATTATATATTATTATTTGTTCCGCTACGATTGTGAGATTTTATGTTGTTGTTTATTTTTCTTCTATCTCTTTCTTCTTCTTTACCCTAGTTATTCGCTCTTATGTGCAATTTGGGTTGAACAAGGAAGAATTATTATCAACTCAAAGGGTACGAAACGGCGGGTCGCTACACTTGGTATCAGAGCTGAAGGTTAAGCGAGAACCTTGGCTCTGGTGGGGATTTACTCATTAGAGATAGGATCAGTAGTACCCTAGAATGAGTTGAGTGTAATAATAGATATGAGCGCGTATATGTTAGTGAATATAATATATTTAATATTGTGTTAATTTATTTATTGAGTGGTATATAATTATGTTCGAGCAGTGGGACGCCACTAAATCGATAGGAGTTTCTAAACACTTAAACACGGTAAACTAACACAGTATGGTTTTGAAGCGGGTGAATGAAATAATTTTACCCAATCTATATTTTGATATAAAAGAGAATAATTTTCTGAAAATTATTATAGTGGTGTTTTTGGTTGTTATTATACAACCAAAGTAAGATTTTAAAACTTGGAATGGTTATAAAAACCAAATTGGATTGTATAAGAATGAATTATACAAATGAGTAAAAACCGAAAATTGATTCAAACCAGTATTTGGAAATTTAAATCTGAAGTTTGTATAATATTTTTCGAAGTATTATGGAGGTTAAAATATTATTATTATTTTTTGAATAAAAAATGGTTTTAAATGGATTTTAGAAGTGATATAGCAGTGAACTCACTTCGGTCGCTGGAAAATAACTCTGATGATGATCGCGACATCAATGGTGTTCATTTTCGAGTTTCTAAGTGATGAATTGCTACCATAGTAAATTGATATGGAGATTTCTCGGTGAAAACAAGTGATTGTTTCAAAAATTCCAAGGGAATTGTTTTGGATAAAATCAGGTTGATTTTGAAATTCTAAGGAAGTGGTTTGTTAAACAAATAAGAGTATATATATATATATATATATATTTGATTTCAAAGTAATTTGAAATAAATACCGGGTGATTACAAATTCTGAAATCCTGTGGAAGATGATATTTATAAGGAGGGAAGTGTGAAAAATTGAAGTTGGAATAAAATTTAAAGTAAGAAAGTTGAAATGGAATTCAACTTAAGTTTAGTTGAGTAAATAAAATTTTAGAAATTTAATTGACTGGGTTTGAGTTGAACTAATATAGTGTATTAGTGAAAAAGGAGTTAACTTAAGCGAAGTAATTGGAATATATAATGAAATTGAATGGATTAAAAATATAATTTTTTGGAGTGGAATTAGTTTAATTATGAATAACTCGAATTTGGTTTTGAAATGTTGGGTAAAAGGAATTGAAATTTAAATAAAAAGTGAATTGGATTTGAATCATATTGAATTGAATTAATTATGTAAATCTAAATTATAAAGTGACTACATGTAACAACCCGTGATTGCGGTTACCAAATAATAAATTAAAGTTGGGATTTTAATTTAATTGGAGCTATTAATGAATTTTTAATGTGGCTAATTTGTTCAAAATTTAGTCATTTTGAATAAATTAATATTTTTGGGCGTAAGTGTAAATGGAGCATTTCAAGGAAATTTATTTAGGGAAATTTGTAATTTATATTATTGCAAAATTTTATATGTGTAAAATAGTGCAATATTTGATTTGGGAAATTAATTTGCAATTTATTTGCAAAATGGTGATTTTGGCTAATATTAACTATAAACGGTGTTTTGGAAAAATTAGGGGTTAAAATGAAAAATATTGTTGATATAGGATTTTATGAAATTGCTAAAAGTAATTGTCAACATATTTTCATAATTTTCTATGGTTTGAAATGTATTTAGTAATTTGTATGTAGAGTGTACTTAGAGAAAATTGCCTATATATGTATGCACATGAATAATACAAAGTCCTAATGGGTATTAGATCCAATAACCCTAACCATTAGCCTATAAAGTATCTTTTACTCTCCCATTTCAGCCAACACTTCATTTCATAACCACTAAAACCTAATTAGAAAGCTCCAAAACCTAGTCATGGCCTCCTAAGCAAGACTCCAATCTACACCAAATCAAAGAGAGTTAATCCAAACTACTAAAAGAGGTAATAGCAATCACAAAACCCACCTCTAATTCATTCTTTAATTTCTGAAATTATTTGGTAATCCTCTTTTTTTTGTGCATTTAGATTGTGAAACTCTTTGATCTTCTTTTCATTGCTTGGAAAGAGGTAATATATGCTAGCTGAAATTATAATTAGTTTATTGCTGTTAGTAAATTAGGCATATCTCATTCATCTTAAATCGAAATTAAGATTTTCTTAAAGTTCTGGAAAGCTTATTCTGTAGCCTATAACTTTCATGTTTGGAGCTTTGCCTAATTTTGTGGTTTCAATGGTCGAAATCACGTTTGTTTGTCGCTGACCTGACAACAAACTACAAGGTTGATAAAATAAAACCCTGAAATTGATTTGGAAATAAGTTACTCGTTTTTGATCCGAATTAGATAATTTTGGATGTTCCGGAAAGCTTAAAACATAAGCTACAATTTTTGTTCAGTGAGTTTTCTGTAATATTGCCATTTAGATGACCTGAAATGCGTTCAAAGACAGAAGACCAATTCTGTCTTTAACAAGTTATCTTGAGTTTCAATCTGATATTGTTTTGCATGTATCTCTCTCGTTTTTTATCCAAATCTAATAATTTTGGATGTTCTGGAAAGCTTAGATTTAGAGCTAAAACTTTCATGTTTTGAGTTTCATGAAATTTCGAAGTTATTTTGGTCAAAATTGTACATTCTTACCACTGTCCCGAGAAAAAAAAGAAAAAAAAATAATAAATAATTTTTTTTTAAACCCAGTTCCAGATTATTTTCTCCACTTCGCGATGCCGCCACGATCGCATCCGAAGTCGGAATTCGACGTTTTTGGTCTCGTTGGAAAGGTGGAGTTTTGAACTCCATCTCTGTAAAATTTAGGCATCATCGGCATTCTTTTGGTACTTCGAATTTCGTGTCGAAGTTGAACTCTTGTCGCTGTTTGTAAACAGTGTGAATCTTATTCTGGGTCCAACTTTGAGACGTCGCTGCTACTTCGTCTCAACTCGGATTCCAGAAATTCTTTTTGTATCTTATAGTAGGGATGTTGGACTATATTCATATCAGTTTTCATGTCATTTGGATTCAGTTTGCTGGTCCAAATAAATTTCCGAACTTGGGTTCGCAGCAGTTTTTGAATGGTCAAACACTTAGAATGAAAATCAAATATCCCTTCTGTTTCCAGCTTTTGAGCGCCACTCCGCGATGCCTCCACGTTTGCATCGGAAGTCGGAATTCGACGTTTTTGGTCTCGTTAGAAAGGTGGAGTTCCGAACTCCATCTCAGGAAAATTTGGACAACATTGGAGTTCGTTTGGTACTTCGAATTTCGTGTCGAAGTTGAACTCTAGTCGCTGTTTGTAAACAGTGTAAATCTTGTTCTGGGTCCAAATTTGAGACGTCGCTGCCACTTCGTCTCAACTCGGAATCCAGAAATTCTTTTTGCATATTAAAGTAGGGATGTTGGAATACATGCCTGCAAATTTTCATGACATTTGGACACAGTTTGCTGGTCCAAATAAATTATCGAACTTGAGTTCACAGCTGTTTTTGAATGTTTACAAACACAGAATATTTTTGATGATTTTCTGGTTTTCATTGATTTCTTTGAGATTTGTCTCTAGATTTCGTACACGGGTTTTATGAATCATTTTCAAAAGATTTTTCACTCCTAAATGGCTTTTGAAAATTATTATATAATATTATTTTAATTATTAAATTAATTACTCCATAATAGGAGACATTTCAAAAGACCGTTTTAAAAGTGATTCCGAAAATCAATTATAAATCCGTTTTACACCATTATTTTCTATAATAAAAATCTCACACTCACTTTTAGCACGTCGAGCGAAGTGGAAAGGTGCTTAAACGGTTAGGAAATCTCCGGCCTATGGAAACCGTGTGTATTTTCTTTCCGGTTAATCCCCGACCTATTCGATTGATCGTTTTGACCTTTGGGTCTAGTTTACCGATGATATGAGGTAGACTTTTTATTGTTTGGAGTGTGAGCTTGCTATTGGTTAGGAAACCGTTTAGTGCGAACGTGGGGTATGGGACTCATTGTTAACACTTTACGGGTTCCTCTCCAAGAAGTTAGTGACACATTTGCCTCTGGGCGGCCAGTACTGGACCTCTGGGTCACCATGCCTCTGGGCAACCGTCTCTGGACACCTGCTCTATGGAGCAGTTTACTTTTCGGCGTGTGCCTCTGGGCCTTTATCCTTCTGGGAAGGATTTCGCCGTTTCGCGCGTTCCGCATCTGTGCGAGTGATCGATCACAACTTTACAGTACTTGGCAACAACGACTCTGGTCGGTGCACGTGCAAAACTTGTATTATCTGATGATTTTTATATCCATTCGAGTACCGCCATTCGGCGTTGGTTCTATGGAACCATACGATGTAAGTGCGATTACCTTATGGATTCACAGTGTCTCTGGACACTGCTTTTCAGTGTTTGATTTCATTGATTTTTCAGTATATCCCCATTACTCTTTGGAGCATCAATCTTTGCTTGGGCATTGATTACAGACTCTGGTCACTCTTGGGATTATTGCCTATGGGCATCTTTTTATAGCTTTGGCTACGCCGATGATATGAGGCGATTTTATTTATTCTACACTTTGGTGTTCATTTCTCTTTGGAGATTTTTATTGTTTATTGATGATTAGGGATCGTCATTATATTCATGTGGTTAATAATATACTTCTCTTTGGATAAGTACTGTTTTACTTATGTACCGCATTATTATATATCTCAGCTATTACTGATTGTTTAGCTAGCCTGACCCGAGTGTTTTCGCTCGGGTCAGACCGAGTTGTTTCAGGTTAGGTCTCTGGACTTTGCTTCTGTGCTTCCGCTTGGACATTATCTGCTATGCTGATAGATAGCGCTTTTATTTGTCCACTATTCCGCTACTCTCTTATTATTCAGACTTTGATATGTACATATTTTTGACTCACATGTGTGAGCAGTGGCTTTGTACCCACTTATGATATTTGGATCTATATTGATGATGTATTGTTCTGGGATTTTATATCTGTTATGTGATTCTGTTCTGTGATGTTTTTATCATTTATTATTATGCTTTGTCCTGATAGATCTTTAGCCATTTGTAATTTCGTTATAAGTATTTACCGAATATGTCGAACCACCTGATTGAGAAAAATTTAAATAGATTCCACCTTTCGACGTATTCGGTAGATAGTAATAGCTTGATTATAGATGGTCGCTTCCACTATACTCTATTCTCCGCTTTAACAGACAATATTACTCCCGTAATACTCTTTGTTACAGTGGGTCTCGGAGTGGGGCGTTACACTACATAACTATAAGTTATTAAATTTGGATTGGATTAGAAATAATATTGAATTGAAGTAAATATAAATTTGAGTTGTGAAATATTATAAAACCATATGGTATAAATCTTAAATGAAATAAAATTTACGTGAAAATTGGAATTATGAATAAATAAATTGGAATAGCTTATAATGAAATTGAAATTAATGGAATAAAAATATACTTAGGCTATACATAAATGTATAATCTCGAGTTAAAAATAAAATGTAAATATATTCGAGTATAAAATTGATGGAAATGTGAAAAATATGTTGTGTGACTTATAAAATGGAAAAGTGAAGTAGAAAACCAAAAATAAAATTGTTTAATATTTTGGGTGAAGGAAATAAAATCCAATTTGAATTATAAAAATGAACTTGAACTCATGTAACTTAAATGAAGTGATTTTTGAAATAAAACTCAAAAATTGAATGTGGCCTTGGATACAAACAAACTTAAGTTATAAGGTGGAAATAATATAAAATAACGGATTAACTTAAGTAAATATTTGAATGGACGGTTGACTCAATAAATTTGTGAAATGGTTATTTAATGAAGTAGCATGGAATAGAATTAAATATAAATTTATTTGAAATCAATTTAAAATAGTTATAAGCTTAAATTATTATTTTATTAAATGAATAGAGCTGAATTTGCATAGAAAAATTGTTGTATGACGCAAACGAAAGCAAATAAAATTCTATGAATAAATAGAATGTGAATAAATTGATTTTAAATCATTTTAGAATGGATATGAGTTTGTTTGGCATAAAATAAATTGAATGCAAGGAAATTAAGTTGTAAATCATTCGAAATGATATATGGATCGATGGAAAGTAATTAAATTAGTATCAGAACCTTATAAATGCTTATGATTATATGTTAGGATGCATTGTTTATGAAATTTATGTGTTCAACTATTTAAATAAGTGGAATGTTAATGAATTTCATATTTTGGTACTTACGTGGTTTAAATTGAGTAAGTACAGGTAACCGAAGGCTGTCGGGTTAGATTTGGGTTGCGTATTTGCATATGAAGTAACTTGCTTGCTTAATAATGCTTAACAATGCTAAAATAAAGTGCGTTTTCGGATTAAATACCACAAAATATAAATATTGATATATATATATATATATATATATATATTGTTTTCCGACCGTGTGGGTCGATGTATATATATTTATCTCTCTTGTCATACTGCAAAAGGTCCTCCGTATAAAGGAGACTCTGCCAAAAAAATTCGGAAATTTAGGGTGTTAGAAAAATTTTGAAAATTTTTGGAAAATTTTTGGAAAAATTTTGTTAACGACAATTTGATTTCGAATTGTAATTGGAATCATGGTTTAAATCTCCTATATATCGCCCGAGATCTCCTCCGAGATCTCATTTTCACACTTAAACGAGACGAGACATCAAATCTCCTTCATATCCCCCTTGACACTCATCTCGTCCGAGATATTCAAATCTGACCCGAAATATGGATCAAAATCTTAATCCGAGATCTCACCCGAAATTATACATTTTTCTTATTTTTCATAATATTTTTTATTTTCATATTGATTCAAAAGAAACTACTCAATCCAATTATAATTTACCAGCATCTTGAACATATTCTTTACTTTTTATCTTAATGATTCATAGCAAAAGGTTTCGCTTCTTTATTATGTTCAAATAAAATGATATTATTCAATCATTACCAAAACAATTAAGCTAATCAAGCTACTACTCTTCTAAAAATATCACTTTTTCCATGTAAATCAAGTATGTTACCATTATTATTTTTACTAAGAAAGTTATAACCGTTAAATAAATTTTTGACACATCGATTTTTGACACATAAGTACATCCGAGATATTCCCGAGATGCATTATAAGACCCGAGATGTTAATCCGAGGTGTACACCTGATATGTACTCATCTCATCTGAGTCTCTCCCGATACGAGATAACTTGTGTAAAAATTCCGAGACGAAACGTGACCGAAATCCGATATTTTAAACCTTGATTGGAATAAAGGATTTTGGAATAAAAATTGAGGACTAATTGTTTTGGTTGGAACTAAAGGGTTTAGAAAAGCGAATGTCGAGTTTTAACTAAGTGGGTTTTGGAAAAGTTAATGGGTTTGGAGCGTTTTTTCTGTCTTAGCAATTTCGGGGACGAAATTCTTTTAAGGGGGGAGGAATGTAACAACCCGGATTTTTTATCGTTAATTTTGAACATTTAATTCATTTTAAATGTTGAGTTTTGGAATGTGAATGGGATTTCAATATGAAGTTAATCGATCAAAAATAGTGTAATAAAAACTTAAGTTCCAAATATAGTGATTTAATTTATAAATTTAATTGTTGCGTTAATAACAAAAAAATCAATTAAATAATTGAATTGGAGTTAAATATGAAACCGAAATGATTTCTAATGTGGATATAAATTCTATTTGAATTTTAATTTAGTTAGTAAGATCTTAAAACTGGATTTTCAAGCGATTTCGTAAAATTTTGAAATCGTCGATTTAATCAACGCGTTAAATAGCGATTCAGGGCACAGTCTCGAAATTCGATGTAACTAGTTCCATTGGATCCGTAATAGTGTATTATTGTCGGATTTCAAATTTCGCAGCTTTTGGAGTTATCGTTTGATCGTATAGAATATAAACGCGTTGAAATTAATATCGAAAATTCAATATAATAATTGGGTCCAAAAGCTATCTTCTCCATACGATCGAATTAGGACTCGAAACCTTTTCCATTGCATTCGGAATAGGGGTATAACATTATAAACGCCTAGAGGCACGCCTCGATAAGGTATCGGAATTGTAAGTTACATTAAATGAGATATTTATAATTAAATAATATTGTAATCTATCAAAATCAAGATAGCCTTCTAAAACACGCCACACTCTTTCTTTCAATTCAAAATCACGTCCCCCTTTTCCTCCTTTCAGTTCGAAAAAATTGCGTACGCCTGTTTCTCCTTTCTCCCTTCAATTAATTCGAATGAAAGAAAAAGAGTTTAAACAGAAAAAAGAAATATAACAATCGCGTTCATTTTTTTCTCTTCTCATTTCAAACCAAAATCGACAAAAGCAAAGGGGAGGGAACGAATTCAATTCGAACAAAAAAAATACGAAGGCGAATTAAAGGCTCGCGGTGATGGCCGAGATGAGGCGGATCATGTCGCAACAATTGGTGGTGCGCGCGGGATAAAAGGGGAGGCCGACGTCGATCTATGATGTTGAACGAAGTCGCGATCGATTCTAAGGCACTCGAGTGATTCCTGGAGGCGCTCAGGCAGCGTGCACGCGCGAGGGGAGGAGCGCGATCGAGGGAGATGGCCTCGGGCGTTGGGATTAAGGGCGAACAAAGGGATAAGGGTGGACTAAGGCAATGTGACGAGGCTTTAGCGTTGATGGAATGATTGCATCGCGATAGGGTTTTGTCGAAGTCGCGGTGAACCTGAGGACGTGCGAGCAATAATAAGTTAATCGATGTTTTTTTACTGTAAATTAATAAGAAGTTCCACCATATTTATAAAAAATCGGAAAAATTCTAAATTACATATCGTTTACATGCGAGGTCCAAAAATCACGAAGTCAATCATGTTAAATTCGTAGCCGCAAATTCACATTGTGGTAGTGGTTTGGAATTTTTCGGCGTTCGTTGGGATTTTAAATTAATCGAACGATGTTCGATTTAGTTTAAAATTGAGATATTCGGCAAATAAAAATCAAGGTGAGTAAATCTCACTCCTTTTGGATTGCTAGATATTAATTTTAAATAGTTAAAATTAATTCTGGATGTTTGCTCGAATTGCTTATCTGTTGAATGATAGTATATTATATATATTGTAGTATATATTAGTAGTTGGAGTGATATTCCCATACATTATAGCGGATGAGACCCTATACGCCCCGCATTATAGCGGATGACCCTATATACCGCAATATCCCCGTCGAAGTGGGATAGGTATTTTTAGTTGTATTAACATCTGTGAAAGTAGGGAAACAGGTTGGAGGGATCCAATTGGAATCCTCAAAAATGTTGAAATTAATTTCATATATTGTGATATATGGATTGTGTAGAATAATCTATTATAGATTGTTATAGTGATTGGAATTATTGGATGCTATCGAAGCACTGGCCTGAATTTTGATATTTTAAATACCATAAATATATTTTTAAAATTTAAGGAATAAAAAGGAATTTTTGATATAAATATTTTTATATTGGAATTGGGGTTATTTTAAAGAAATTGAGTTAGAAAAATATATATTTGATTTTTGGTTATACTTAATTATGTAGAATTATTAAATGAAGATTTTAAAAATGAATTATATAAAAAGAATTTATAAATGATATTCTGGAAATATAAAAAGGAGTTGAAGTCGATATTAAAATAGATTGGAAGTTATAAATGGGATTTATAAAGAGATGGATTTATAAAATAGAATTTTATAAATAAGGTTGTTTTTTTAAAAACAAGTAAAACCCAAAGGAGTTATAAATTTATAAACGATGTTTATAAATAGGGAAATCGATATCAGATGATAGATTGAAAATATAAATTTACAGGGATAATTTATATTAGAATATGGAAATAGGGTGAGAAAAATAGTGGATACTATTTTTGAAAGTGGAAATTGTTAAGGAGATCGGAATGGAATGTGATGTGATTCGAAAGAATTTATAAATTGAATTGGTTATTGAGGTTTTAAAAATATATTTTTAATTCTAAGAAGTTAAGTTTGTTTTTAAAAGGAAAATTTTATTTTTTAAAAAACTATAGAATTTTAAACTAGTTAGGATTGAAATACTTCGGTAAATAGATTTTCAAATGTTAAGTATTTATTTTAGTAAATTCTAACCTTTAAAATCAGCTTTGAAAATTTATTTGTTTACCTAAGAATGAGTTATTGATGTTTATAAAGGTGTTTTCGATATTTTAAATAATTACTTGAATATGATTTAAAAATAAATTATTATTCTTTTAAATTCTTATTATATATATATATAGAGTTAGTAGTGATTGAAATTTTTTATTTATAAATTCTCTTGAGATTCCTAAATGAGGTTTATAAATGGATATGATTTTGAGGAGAGGAATTTTATAAGGGATTTGGAGGAAATGGAATTTCAAAATGTACGAATATGGGAATTTTGAAATGAAATTTGAATTTATAAAAGAAGTTATAAATTGTTGAATGGGGTTATAAATAAGTATACTGGGTTTTGGAAATTGAAAAAGGGAATTTATTAGTGATTCTGAAGACTTATGAGATAGGCTACGAAATATTCTCTCAAGTGTTGGTATTTGAAAAGATTTTGGAAAATAAGATCCATAATATTTTCCTAAGTATAAAAATGGAAATTTGGAAATATTTCTAAGTGTTGAGATGGTTTCAAAATATCCTGTTAAGGATTTAAGTATTTGAAATTGTTTTCAAATATTGGAATATGGAAAGAGATTTGGATATATATCTTAATAAAGATATTTTGAAATAAATGTTTGAAGAATTATAAAATAAGGCCTAGTGTCTTCTTATGGATGTTTTATTGATAGTTAAATAACCGACTATCAATATAGGCCAATTTCGTTAATCGTTTCGAAGAACCCGGGATTGGATTTAATTATCCGAAAACCAGTTCGATCCGGTTTGAATGTAACGAATGAATACCGTGGAGATGATGAAGATGGTGATTCGGTTTGTCCAGACCCAAGACAACTTGTATGGACGAATGCTATTAGAACATCGTCATTGGAGGACAATGAGCATTCTAAGTAGAATTGTGTTCTTGAAAGGTAACGCTTAGCCTCAAGCTTCATCAAACGGGAATGACTAAAACAGGGGCGATGCAGCAAGGATAAGAGGATCGCACCCAATTAAGGTATGTTATCACTTTTCTAGATGTCCTCAGAAACCCATATATTATGGATATGGTTGTGCATGAAAGAAGGAGTGCTCGATTGTAAGGGTGGGAACACCCGGGGTGATAACATATTCTGTCTATCCAGGTTAGGGGTAAGCCGATCTTATGTAGCAGGGGATCCGGCGAGGTCCTCGGTACATTGTTCTAGAGGTGTACTATGATGGGCGGTACCTCAGTGGCCCAGTCATTGTATGGAATCCATTCTCCAATAAGCACCGTACGGGTTTGATTGTGCCCAACTATGTTGGAACGTGAGATGCAACCATTTCAGCTATTTTCTATTTACATTGATTAGACATTATTCTAATACTAGACGATTTTGATAAAAATGTTTTGGTTATCGTAAGGTAAAAACCCGTCTTGTTTATGTGTGACGTTGTCTTATGAGATACCTTTGTTTTCCAAAGGATTTTGAAATAAGTTAATAATTCAAATTGAGTGTGTTTTCTCATGCTGGTTTTCCAGACTGACTCGAGTGTTATTTTATTATAATGCTCGGTTTAGACCGATTACAGATTCAGGATAGGATGCCATGGATCTCGGGAGACGAGCTGGATGACAAAGACGTATCTTCATATTTAGTTTATATTTTCCTATGTATGAGGACAAGTTACTATAACTGTCCAGATTGATGTATGGGTTGTTGTACTCTGATGATTGTAAGTATATAAACTGTTACAGATTCTTTTTTATAAAAATCTTTTATTATATATTATATTTTGTTCCGCTACGATTGTGAGATTCTATGTTGTTGTTTATTTTTCTTCTATCTCTTTCTTCTTCTTTACCCTAGTTATTCGCTCTTATGTGCAATTTGGGTTGAACAAGGAAGAATTATTATCAACTCAAAGGGTACGGAACGGCGGGTCGCTACACTTGGTATCAGAGCTGAAGGTTAAGCGAGAACCTTGGCTCTGGTGGGGATTTACTCATTAGAGATAGGGTCAGTAGTACCCTAGAATTAGTTGAGTGTAATAATAGATATGAGCGCGTATTTGTTAGTGAATATTAGATGTTTTATATTGTGTTAATTTATTTGTTGAGTGGTATATTAATTCTGTTTGAGCAGTGGGACGCCACTAAATCGATAGGAGTTTCTAAACACTTAAACACGGTAAACTGACACAGTCTGGTTTTGAAGCGGGTGAATTAAATAATTTTACCCAAACTATATTTTGATATAAAAGAGAATAATTTTCTGAAAATTATTATAGTGGTGTGTTTGGTTGTTATTATACAACCAAAGTAAGATTTTAAAACTTGGAATGGTTATAAAAACCAAATTGGATTGTATAAGAATGAATTATACAAATGAGTAAAAACCGAAAATTGATTCAAACCAGAATTTGGAAATTTAAATCCGAAGTTTGTATAATATTTTTCGAAGTATTATGGAGGTTAAAATATTATTATTATTTTTTGAATAAAAAATGGTTTTAAATGGATTTTAGAAGTGATATAGCACTGAACTCACTTCGGTCGCTGGAAAATAACTCTGATGATGATCGTGACATCAATGGTGTTCATTTTCGAGTTTCTAAGTGATGAATTGCTACCATAGTAAATTAATATCGAGATTTTTCGGTGAAAACAAGTGATTGTTTCAAAAATTCCGAGGGAATTGTTTTGGATAAAATCAGGTTGATTTTGAAATTCTAAGGAAGTGGTTTGTTAAACAAATAAGAGTGTGTGTGTGTGTGTGTGTGTATATATATATTTGATTTCAAAGTAATTTGAAATAAATACCCGGTGATTACAAATTCTGAAATCCTGTGGAAGATGATATTTATAAGGAGGGAAGTGTGAAAATTTGAAGTTGGAATAAAATTTAAAGTGAGAAAGTTGAAATGGAATTCAACTTAAGTTTAGTTGAGTAAATAAAATTTTAGAAATTTAATTGACTGGATTTGAGTTGAACTAATATAGTGTATTAATGAAAAAGGAGTTAACTTAAGCGAAGTAATTGGAATATATAATGAAATTGAATGGATTAAAAATAAAATTGTTTGGAGTGAAATTAGTTTAAGTATGAATAACTCGAATTTGGTTTTGAAATGTTGGGTAAAAGGAATTGAAATTTAAATAAAAAGTGAATTGGATTTGAATCATATTGAATTGAATTAATTATGTAAATGTGAAATATAAAGTGACAACATAACTATAAGTTATAAAATTTGGATTGGATTAGAAATAATATTGAATTGAAGTAAATATAAATTTGAGTTGTGAAATATTATAAAACCATATGGTATAAATCTTAAATGAAATAAAATTTAAGTGAAAAATTGGAATTGTGAATAAATAAATTGGAATAGCATATAATAAAATTGAAATTAATGGAATAAAAATATACTTAGGCTATAAATAAATGTATAATCTCGAGTTAAAAATAAAATGTGAATATATTCGAGTATAAAATTGATGGAAATGTGAAAAATTAGTTGTGTGACTTATAAAATGGAAAAGTGAAGTAGGAAACCAAAAATAAAATTGTTTGATATTTTGGGTGAAGGAAATAAAATCCTAATTTGAATTATAAAAATGAACTTGAACTCATGTAATTTAAATGAAGTGATTTTTGAAATAAAACTCAGAAATTGAATGTGGTCTTGGATACGAATTAAATAAATTCGAGAATGAATTCGAGTTTGGAATTAAAATTTGAAGTAGATTAAATGAATGAACTAATTAATTAATTAGTAAATGAAATGGAAGTTGGTTGAAATGAAATGAACTTAAGTTATAAGGTGGAAATAATATAAAATAACGGATTAACTTAAGTAAATATTTGAATGGAAGCTTGACTCAATAAATTTATGAAATGGTTATTTAATGAAGTAGCATGGAATAGAATTAAATATAAATTGATTTGAAATCAATTTAAAATAGTTATAAGCTTAAACGATTATTTTATTAAATGAATAGCGCCGAATTTGCATAGAAAAATTGTTGTACGACACAAACGAAAGTAAATAAAATACTATGAATAAATACAATGTGAATAAATTGATTTGAAATCATTTTGGAATGGATATGAGTTTGTTTGGAATAAAATAAATTGAATGCAAGGAAATTGAGTTGTAAATCATTCGAAATGATATATGGATCGATGGAAAGTAATTAAATTAGTATCAAAACCTTATAAATGCTTATGATTATATGTTAGGATTCATTGTTTATGAAATTTATGTGTTCAACTATTTAAATAAGTGGAATGTTAATGAATTTCATATTTTGGTACTTACGTGGTTTAAGTTGAGTAAGTACAGGTAACCAGAGGCTGTCGGGTTAGATTTGGGTTGCGTATTTGCATATGAAGTAACTTGCTTGCTTAATAATGCTTAACAATGCTAAAGTAAGGTACGTTTTCGGATTAAATACCGCAAAATATAAATATTAATATATATATTTTGTTTTCCGACCGTGTGGGTCGATGTATATATATTTAGCTCTCTTGTCATATTGCAAAAGGTCCTCCATACAAAGGAGACTACCAAAAAATTTCGAAAATTTAGGGTTGGAAAAATTTTGTTAACGACAATTTGATTTCGAATTGTAATTTGAATAAAGGATTTTGGAATAAAAATTGAGGACTAATTGTTTTGGTTGGAACTAAAGAGTTTAGAAAAGCGAATGTCGATTTTTAACTAAGTGGGTTTTGAAAAAGTTAATGGGTTTGGAGCGTTTTTCCTTTCTTAGCAATTTCGGGGACGAAATTCTTTTAAGGGGGGAGGAATGTAACAACCCAGATTTTTTATCGTTAAGTTTGAACATTTAATTCATTTTAAATGTTGATTTTTGGAATGTGAATGGGATTTCAATATGAAGTTGATCGATCAAAAATAGTGTAATAAAAACTTAAGTTCCAAATATAGTGATTTAATTTATAAATTTAATTGTTGCGTTAATAATAAAAAAATCAATTAAATAATTGAATTGGAGTTAAATATGAAACCGAAATGATTTCTAATGTCGATATAAATTATATTTGAATTTTAATTTTGTTAGTAAGATCTTAAAATTGGATTTTCAAGGGATTTCGTAAAATTTTGAAATCGTCGATTTAATCGACACGTTAAATAGCGATCCAGGGCACAGTCTCGGAATTCTACGTAACCAGTTCCATTGGATCTGTTGTAGTGTATTATTGTCGGATTTCAAATTTCATAGCTTTTGGAGTTATCGTTTGATCATACGGAATATAAACGCGTTGAAATTAATATCAAAAATTCAATATAATAATTCAGTCCAAAAAGCTATCTTCTCCATACGATCGAATTAGGACTCGAAACCTTTTCCATTGCGTTCGGAATAGGGGTATAACATTATAAACGCCTAGAGGCATGCCTCGATAGGGTATCGGAATTGTAAGTTACATTAAATGAGATATTTATAATTAAATAATATTGTATTCTGTCAAAATCAAGACAACCTTCTAAAACACGCCACACCCTTTCTTTCAATTCAAAATCGCGTCCCTCTTTTTCCTCCTTTCAGTTCAAAAAAATTTCGTACGCCTGTTTCTCCTTTCTCCCTTTAATCAATTCGAATGAAAGAAAAAGAATTTAAACAGAAAAAAAGAAATATAACAACCGCGTTCATTTTTTCTCTCTTCCCATTTCAAACCAAAATCGACAGAAAGTAAAGGGGGGACGAATTCAATTCGAATGGAAAAAAAAGGCGAATTAAAGGCCCACGATGATGGCCGAGATGAAGCGGAGCGTGTCGCAACAATTGGTGGTGCGCGCGGGATACAAGGTAGGCCGGCGTCGATCTATGATGTTGAATGAAGTCGCGATCGATTCTAAGGCACTCAAGTGATTCCTAGAGGTGCTCAGGCAGCGTGCACTGAGGGAGATGGCCTCGAGCGTTGGGATTAAAGGCGAACAGAGGGATAAGGGTGGACCAAGGCAGTGCGACGAGGCTTTAGCGTTGATGGAAGGATTGCGTCGCGTTAGGGCTTTGTCGAAGTAGCGGTGAACCTGAGGACGTGCGAGCATTAGTAAGTTAATCGGTGTTTTCTTACTGTAAATTAATAAGAAGTTTCACCATATTTATAAAAAATTGAAAAAAAATCTAAATTACATATCGTTTACATGCGAGGTCCAAAAATCACGAAGTCAATCAAGTTAAATTCGTAGCTGAAAATTCACATTCTGGTAGTGGTTTGGAATTTTTCGGAGTCCCGTTGAGATTTTAAATTAAATCGAACGATGTTCGATTTAGTTTAAAATTGGGATATTCGGAAAATAAAAATCAAGGTGAGTAAATCTCACTCTTTTTGGATTGCTAAATATTAATTTTAAATAGTTAAAATTAATTCTGGATGTTTGGTCGAATTGATTATCTGTTGAATGATAGTATATTATATATATAGTAGTATATATTAGTAGTTGGAGTGATATTCCTGCACATTATAGCGGATGAGACCCTATACGCCCGCATAATAGCGGATGACCCTATATACCGCGATATCTCCCTCGAAGCGGGATTGGTATTTTTCTGTTGTATTAACATCTGTGGATGTAGGGAAACAAGTTGGAGGGATCCTATAGGATTCCTCAAAAATGTTGAATTTAATTTCATATATTGTGATATATGGATTGTGTAGAATAATCTATTATAGATTGTTGTAGTGATTGGAATTATTGGATGCTACCGAAGCACTGGCCTGAATTTTGATATTTTAATTACCATAAATATATTTTTAAAATTTAAGGAATAAAAAGTAATTTTTGATATAAAAATATTTATATTGGAATTTGGGTTATTTTAAGGAAATTGAGTAAGAAAAAAATATATTGGATTTTTGGTTATACTTAATTATTGTGAATTATTAAATGGAGATTTTAAAAATGAATTATATAAATAGAATTTATAAATTATATTCTGGAAATATAAAAAGGAGTTGAAGTCGATATTAAAATAGATTGGAAGTTATAAATGGGATTTATAAAGAGATGGATTTATAAAATAGAATTTTATAAATAAGGTTGTTTTTTTTAAAACAAGTAAAACTCAAAGGAGTTATTAAATTTATAAACGATGTTTATAAATAGGGAAATCGATATCAGATGATAGATTGAAAATATAAATTTACAGGGAGAATTTATATTAGAATATGGAAATAGGGTGAGAAAAATAGTGGATACTATTTTTGAAAGTGGAAATGGTTAAGGAGATCGGAATGGAAGTGATGTTATGTGATTCGAAAGAATTTATAAATTGAATTGGTTATTGAGGTTTTAAGAATATATTTTTAATTCTGAGAAGCTAAGTTTGTTTTTAAAAGGGAATTTTTTAAAAAAAACTATAGAATTTTAAACTAGTTAGGATTGAAATACTTTGGTAAGTAGATTTTCAAATGTTAAATATTAATTTTAGTAAATTCTAACCTTTAAAATCAGCTTTGAAAATTTATTTGTTTATCTAAGAATGAGTTATTGATGTTTATAAAGGTGTTTTCGATATTTTAAATAATTAATTGAATATGTTTTAAAAATAATTTTTTATTCTTTTAAATACTTATTATATATATATAAAGAATTTGAAGTGTTTGAAAATTTTTATTTATAAATTCTCTCGAGATTCCTAAATGAGGCTTATAAATGGATATGATTTTGAGGAGAGGAATTTTATAAGGGATTTGGAGGAAATGGAATTTCAAAATGTATGAATATGGGAATTTTGAAATGAAATCTGAATTTATAAAAGAAGTTATAAATTGTTGAATGAGGTTATAAATAAGTATACTGGGTTTTGGAAATTGAAAAAGGGAATTTATTAGTGATTCTGAAGACTTATCAGATAGGCTACGAAATATTACCTTAAGTGTTGGTATTTGAAAAGATTTTGGAAAAAAAGATCCATAATATTTTCCTAAGTATAAAAATGGAAATTTGGAAATATTTCTAAGTGTTGAGATGGTTTGAAATTATCCTGTTATGGATTTAAGTCTTTGAAATTGTTTTCAAATATTGGAATATGGAAAGAGATTTGGATATATATCTTAATAGAGATATTTTAAAATAAATGTTCGAAGAATTATAAAATAAAGCCTAGTGTCTGCTTATGGATGTTTTATTGATAGTTAAATAACCGACTATCAATATAGGCCAATTTCGTTAATCGTTTCGAAGAGACCGGGATTGGATTTAATTATCCGAAACCAGTTCGATCCGGTTCGAACATAATAAATGAATACCGTGGAGATGATGAAAACGGTGATTCGGTTTCTCCAGACCCAGGACAACTTATATGGACGAATGCTATCAGAACATCGTCATTGGAGGACGATGAGCATTTTAAGTAGAATTTTGTTCTTGAAAGGCAACGCATAGCCTCAAGCCTCATCAAACGAGAATGACTAAAACATGGGAGATGCAGAAAGGCTAAGTGGGTCGCACCCAATTAGGGTATGTTATCACTTTTCGAGATGTCCTCGGAAACCTATATATTATGGATATGGTGGTGCATGAAAGAAGGGGCGCTCGATTGTAAGGGTGGGAATGCCCGGGGTGATAACATATTCAGTCTATCCAGGTTAGGGGTAGGCCAGTCTTGTGTAGCAAGGGATCCTGGCGAGGTCCTCAGTACATTGTTCTAGAGGTGTACTGTGAAGGGCGATACCCAGTGGCCCAGTCATTGTATGGAATCAATTCTTAAATTAGCATCGTACGGGTTTGATTGTGCCCAACTATGCTGGAACGTGAGATGCAAGCATTTCAGCTATTTTCTATTTACTTTGATTAGACATTATTATAATACCAGATGATTTTGATAAAAATGTTTTGGTTATCGTAAGGTAAAAACCCGTCATGTTTATGTGTGATGCAGTCTTATGAGATATCTTTGTTTTCCAAAGGATTTTGAAATAAGTTAATAACTCAAATTGAGTGTGTTTTCTTGCGCTGGTTTTCCAGACTGACTCGGGTGTTATTTTATTATAATGCTCGGGTCAAACCGAGTATTACAGATTCAGGATAGGATGCCATGGAGTTCAGGAGACGAGCTGGATGACAGAGACGTATCATTGTATTTAGTTTATATTTTATGTTGTATGAGGACAAGTTACTATAACTGTCCAGATTGATGTATAAGTTGTACTCTGATGATTGTAAGTATATAAACTCTTACAGATTCTTTTGTAAAAAAATCTGTTATTATATATTATAGTTTGTTCCGCTGCGATTGTGAGATTCTGTGTTGTTGTTTATTTTTCTTCTATCTCTTTCTTCTTCTTTACCCAAGTTATTCGCTCTTACGTACAATTTGGGTTGAACAAGGAAGAATTGTTATCAGCTCAAAGGGTACGGAATGGCAGGTCGCTACATTATGTAGCTTCAACATAACCTGTTAATTTTGATCTCTTTTGTGCTTAATGGAAGAATGAATGTTGATGTGATTTATTGTTTTATGTTGAATTTGATAGTCTATGTTGTTCATACAAATAGGCTATGCTTAAACAATCACAAACAATAATTACCTCTTTATTTACATATGATGATGGTAATGAAGTGAATGTTGAAATTTAAATTTGATGGTCTATATTTCTAATTAATAGTTAATAGACCATACTTAAAATAGAATTTGCTTTCAACTTTGTTGTCATATTTCATGAGAATTAAAAGTGGTTTAAAGGTTGTGTTATAGTTTGATGGCTTATGTTGAGCTAACTAATAGCACAAATAGGCCATACTTATAATAAACACATCATTTAAATTCACTTATGACCAAAAAAGAAATCATAATTTCATAATTTGTTGAACTATGTGATCTAGAGAGTAGATTTATCTCTAAATTGTCATTCTACTCTCATATTTTTATCACTTTCCTTTTGTCAATTTTCTTACATTTTTAGCTTAAACAACTCTCAAATCTTTGGTTAATTTGATTGAACAGGAAATTTAAAATCAACAATTTCCTGCGGATTGACCCGTACTCGCTACATACTACGATAGTACACCGTGCGCTTGCGGTTAATTTTAATTTAACTTCGTTCGACGGTTTTCTAACTCGATAGAATTCCCATCGACGAACAAATATCCATGCTTTATACATCTCTTTCCTTTTTTATATTCCTTTCTAATTCAGACTACACGCTTTTTATAGATTTTTTTGAAAGTTAGATAATCTGTGGAAATTACAAGGAAATAGATACAATTAAATTGTGCCCCACTTTCAATAAACAAAAACATAAAAATTCACATTCCAAGTCAAACTAAGGCAATCTAAACTAATACTAACATTTTACAACCCAACTATAAATCTAGAATTAACTTTACAACTTTATTAACATTCAACTTTAACAAATTTAGAGACCAATTTCCAAATTTCTAGATTATGGTGTACACTATATTCCAATTACCTAACCTACAGAGTATTTGGGTAAGGTTTCAATTAAATACATTCGTATTAATCCTACAACTCATCATATATTATATATGCATAATAATTAAATAAAATTCAACGATATAAATTTTAATGTTATAAGTAATCATATAATTTCCCACTCACCTTTCAAGCTTTCCAAATCTCCATTATCCAATTCATCTCTTTACTTGACATCTTTTCCATTCTAATCCAAAATAATATGTATAACAAGATATATACATACCATCAGAATTATAGATATGAGAAGAGATTTGAGGTTAAGAGGAATGCAGATTTATAATATAAAAATTACCTTTTTTCGCAACGTTGATTGCTTCTTCTCTTATATTTTCTACCCTTCTCTGATTTTATATAAATAATATAATATTTTATTATTAATAAAATTAGTGTAGATGGGAAAATGACAGGGCTTCATTGCTTTGATTTGAAAATATGAGAAGAGAAGTGAGGGGTTAGACCTGTATTTATAGGCGCTCGAATCAATCATATTAAAATAATTAAATTATGGGCGCTCGACCAAGATTCAACCTTAGCCGCTAATATAAGGGCCGATCGACCGACCTAAGGAGGGGTCGACCTATGGGGTCCCATATTTATTATTATTATTTATTTTCTATTTTTGTTTTTAATTATTTTTGCTCTGATAACTTCAAATGGTGATAACTTCTTTATTTTACCTCCGATCACAAAACTCCAAATATGACGGTTGCTCAGAAAATCGCCATGAATGCAATGGTGCAAGTTTCATGGCTAAATTTTGATGTTTTCTCGAATTCTATTTTTGAGCTTTAATAATTATTTATTAATTATCCTTAATTTTACAGTGTTTTACAATTCTCTTCAATTATCCCTTGGATGGGAAGAAGACTATTTATTTAAGAAAGATATCATGAAGTACCAACTTGAGGGTACATAGTTTGGGTTGCATAATAGTTGCATGTGAATGATATATCACCTTCGATTACTTTTTTGTCAAAATAAATTTAGGCTAGGATTTCACTTAAATTTAAGACTACACCTAGATTTAGGATTTTGGTTGCCATGTTCGAATAAGTAAATAGATTAGGATTATCTTACTTGAATGCTTGCATGTTTACTGCTTGTATGCTATTGGACTTAAGATAAAAGTCTTGTAGACTAGAAATGTGATACCTTGTTATCATAATTGTTGGAGGGTTGGAGAAGCGATATTATAAGTGAAACGATACAACTTAAGTTAAATTGAAATTTGAAGAGGAGTTATGATAATTTTTCCAATTTAAGGTATCATCATATTATGATATTCTTAGGTAAAATTAAAAAATAGTAAATGATTAAAATTATTTGATGCTAAGTGAAGAACCGTCCACATTCGAGTTGTTTCATCCTAGTATCCAAAAGTTGAATTGATTGATATACTACTGGGATAACTTAAGGTATTGTGTATTTGTACCGAGGGTTGCATGAGGCTAAATTTTCCATTGGGGAATATTTTGCTAAGGTTACTAGTTGTGGTGCATGACGACATTAGTATATAATGGTTACTAGCATGGATTGCACAAAATTACCTATGCACATACATTTGTAGCGATTTGGATTGAGTTTATATGTCGATGGTAAGGTTGATGAGTAAAGGTTGGAAGAACGACCCAATTGGAAGTACTTGGAAAGTGGAGGAGAAAACCCAATCTTTTCATTTCAACTCTTCACTGGAAGATCTTTCCATTTGCCCGTTTGTTAGGATTATTAGTTTTTTAGGTATGGATGAATGGTTTATGCAGATTTTTACTATAAAATTAGAAAATTGGTCGGTGTGATATGCTTTGTTGCATGGCTTATTTTTTGAGATACGACTTGACTCATTATATATCATTTTGAATACATATAGAAATTATCAGTATATTTTAGGATATTTTGCGTCTATGCCTATATGCAGTGATCTTGCATTCATATAGGAGTTGCACTAGTATAGTGCACTATTCACATGTCATATTCATGGCATATGTTGATTAATGGGTACGCTTTGTTCTGTGCATTTATTTTACCATTACTATGTATTGTTTATTTAAACCTATTTTTCCATTGCAATATATTTCTACCTGGATTCATATTATATATGGTATATGTATGGATATAATATCTCGTATCACTAGAAATATAAGGAAACATATATGTTTTATATGAATTGTGTAGATGCATTGTTTGGATACATTGTGTGTGGTGTGGTTTGAGTGTGTGTGTTTCACAAATTCATTAGCTGCTATTGTATGGTTGAGTCTACAAGTTACATTTTTCATCTTTTGGAATTTTGGAGATAAAACTCTTTTAAGGAGGAGAATGTAACACCCCGTAATTTTAATAAAAAATAAATAGCTAATTAAAAAGGGTATTTTAGTAATTTTACATAAAGCTAAAAATGAATTTTCACACAAGATGGAATTTGGAAAATATGACTTTTCCATTGCATCAAGTAGATTTTTCTAGCCCGAACTCATGTGTAAAGGTCAGAAGTGGATAGTGAATAAAGAAAATATAAAAAGTTTACCGTAGCACGCATTTCGAGTGCACTATTCCTCCGTTCCTATTTGAGCTGTCCCAAGGCACCCATTATATCTAACCATTGATTTTAACATCATCACCATCTATTTTCTATAGAGGGTCCCGCATATGATTTAAATAATTTTGATATATGGCTGTGATTTAATAGGGACGGATGGGACACATGGAATAGGGACGGAGGAACTCATCTGCATTTTGGGTTTTGCATTTATTTTGAAAAATTTAAGTCTAAGAATTAATTATAGGAATAAATAAAAATTTATGTAGTACGTAATTAACTGAATATTTTTGAATTACTCCAAAAAAAGAATAAAATAGTTTTATGTGCATTAAAAGAAAATATGAGAGATATTTACATGCACAAACTTTAAACCGCTTGAGATGGAAAACATTAATTATCATTAATAAAATTAATTATCATAATTAATTAAAGAAACATTCCATATTGTAAAAAGAGAAGATAAATATATATTCTTTTAAGGAAATTATTTCTTTAAGAAAAGATACGCTATCTCTTTATTTTGAAAGAATAAGGGTAAATCCAATTTTTGAATCCGGAAAGGTTAGCACCAATCAATTACAAATTGGTTGAGCACTTACCAATAAAGTGTAAGATTCCTAATTAATGTTAGTATACATACGTACATAAATATACATACATATACACATATAAACATGCACATACGTTTGAATATAATTAATAATCCCTTAGAATAATTAATAATATATATGTGTGTAGAATACTAATAAGTGGTATTAATTTATTTGAATGGTAATAAATGGTATTGATTTGAATTATGATAAATGATATTGATTTGAATTATAATATATGGTATTGATTTGAAAATTAAAATAAATGGTATTGATTTGAAATATAATTAATGACATTGACTACGAAAGGTTAAACTTATTTTCTTTAAGAAAGTAAAAGGAATGTAAGGGGAAGATATACGAATAAAGAAATAATTTTGCTAGACTTAAACTTGACCTAATTTTCACTTATAAATACATCTTTAACCATCATCTCTCTCATTCTAAACCCTAGGCGCCACTTATACCATTCTTTATATGTTCTTCTTATTCCTCCTCCAACCCTAAAACAAACTCTTCAAATATATTAAGAATCCAAACTTCAAATTGGAATATAAAACCAAATGAAAGAATAGAAGAATCAAATCAACAATTACAAGCTAAGAAGAGAAGGAAGAAACACCAATTAAAGTCAGTTAAGAGCGGTTTCTTTAAACATCGTTCCAAGATGAGTGGATTTATATACGATATGATTATGACATAGATAATTAGTCAAATTCCAATTAAATATATATATAGAATTAAAGATGTAATTTTTATTTGAAAAGATAATTTTATTGAAGGCTTATGCGATTTGAACTGTGTAGTTAAAGTGCTCGGCAGATTCAATGCGGCGGAGGTGCAAAAAGTCATAGCGGGGATATAGCGGATGACTCTCAAATAGCATATAAAACTCGTACGTAATGTTTTAACAAATATATAAATGGTAATTAAATGAAAAATTAACATTCAATTGAATTATAGTTAATACATAAATAATTTTAAATAAAAACAAGTGCGAATATACTGTAAATAAACGTAAAACAGTTATATAATATAATTGAATTTAGTAGGATATCAGAGTATTTTCATTTCTAAAAATATATTAAAAATTCAATTAAATAAATTAATTTCATAATTTTTATAATGTATAATTGTCATTTTTTAATTCATTTCTTTTAAAGAAGATATAGCGGAAATAGCGGAATATAGCGGGAATAATGGGATATAACGGATATAGCAGGGCTTAAAGCGGAAAGGCTATATTTGAGGCTATATGGAAAAATCATAGCGGTAGAAATCCGCTATGAGATATAGCAGGATTATAGCGGGGTAATAGCGCGACATTAACTGCACAGGATTTGAAAAACCCTAGGTAATAATTTTAAGAACACAATTGTTCTAAACTTGAAGGGAGGGTAAATTGGATAGAAATTCACCCATGGAATTATACAGGTCTAGTTTATTGTAACTAATTTGAATTGATCACGAAGAACCAGAATAAATCTTTGCATACACTATTTAAATTCATCTAAATTTGATTATAAACAAATTGGAATATACGTATTATTGAATAACTATTTACAATCTTTTAGATAAACTACATAAAAACGTTAAATGTGAATAAAGTTAAAACTGTATATAAATACTTATGTAAAGATGAACTATACAATTACACTTAAGCCCGGAATAATGGTAAATAAATTATAAAGGAGAATAAACAAAAATATAGTAGTCATATATCTTAATTTGAAGACCAGATGTCTGGATTTCAGAAATATCAAAATAGAAAGGAATTGGTTGAAATCTAGATTGGTTCAAGCATCTGAAAAAATAAGTTAGATTTTTGAAAAATCAGTCAGACGTCTGAATTGGAATTTGAACATCTGATTGCCTGTAGGAAATTTTAGTATAGTGAGCCAGTGTTTGAATATGTTGTTAAGATATCTTAATGGCTAAAGCAAGCCCAGGTTGAACCTTGACCTGTTGTAGGCCAAGTAGAGTAATTCAGGGGAAAACATGTTCTTGCTTCCTTTACTTTGGGAAGTCCACATAAGTAATGGGTCGTGCGCATGACGGAATTATATCACACCTACTGAAGTACCTCAGTTCACACTTCATGAAGTTGTTAAAAGTGACAATCAATGCTTTATGCGATGATATCGCAATCGGATGCTCATGTTATTAGTATAGCTGATTCCAGTCACATACTTGATGAAGACAACAAAGAGTCGACGGAGACATTCGTAATAATACGACAAGTAACCAACAGAGGAGTCAAATTAGTTAATGGACCCTTGTGTTATAGGTTGAAAGATGATGGCGTAGGATACGAGCACTAACAGGGAGCTTATCAGTGCATAGATGGCAAGTATTATCGGACTGTATATTTGATATAGTTGAAAAGTATTATCATATAGTGTATTCGATGAGCGATTTGGGCATTGGATGCACACTTGGCATAGTGCAATTTAAGCGATTCGATATTGAGTATGTTAATGGAATGTACAATTAAATAGTTCACTATTGAGTATGTTAACTTGATGAAAAGTATATCCATTGTCGGGATATACACTAGGGAGGTCCTTAAGTTCACTTAGTTCATGATGTCCAACCTTGGGGTAGAAACCTTCATAGGTCGTTATTGGATTTAGGCTTATTAAAATTTGTTAAACTACAATGTGTAAAGTGACCAATCCTTTAAATGTAGAGCACATACAAAAATGAATACCCTTGGTTTGTGTGGGTTATAACAGAAATTTAATTACTTGTCAATATCATACCACTAGTGATATAATTCACTCACCAAAACCTTGTCTGATCCCCTCCATTTCTCCCATTTATATCTATTATAGGTGGACACGGCAATAGGTAAGGTGACTAGGAAAATATGCGTGGAGAAGGCGACTTGACGCTTGGAGATATATTTATTTACAGTCATCTTCCCTATGTACCTTATTACATTTATTGGTCATAATTTGTTGTATTTATATTTGAAGACGCTATTTAGACATTTCTTGTATGAACAGCTTTTTCTTTTATATAGTAATGAAACTAGAATATATTCTGTATTTATATTTTATTCCTTCCGTCGTGAAACCTAAAAGTGTGATGTCTAAAGTTATATTTACCTCTATATCATACTAGTATAAAACACATGCATGTACATTTAATGGCTAAAAATAATTACTTTTTATTTAATGAAAAAAATGAGTGGGCGTGTGTGTAATAAGTACAAAAGTTTTGGTAATCACAATACTTTTATTTTAAGTTGTTTTATAGATGATGTCGGTGGCAATTTAGTTGTAAAATTCCGTTGATGGATAATTGGGAAGGGGATGGTGGTGAATGTGGCAAAACAGTTGTAAGATTTCGTTGATGGATGGAGTATTTTTGGAATTTCAAAAAGGCACCTTGGAAATCCTATTCATTGAATTTTCTTTATTATCAGTAGATATAAACCACATCAAAACCTAACGATTCATATTTCTTGACATGACGCGAGTTCAAATGCCGTTTTCAGACTTTGGATCAGTGTGTCCAAAGGTGCAGGTTGTTACATGGACAAACATACTAAACCAAAAATATGGATTAACTAAAAATTGTATCAATAGATATATATAAAAAAATCCACATAAAGTCATTGTTGAGAAATCAAGTGTTTTTAATAATATTTGTTTAACATAGAATATGATTTGATAGATTCATTCCCCCATGTTATCTGCCATAGATCCATCAAAGTATATGTATCATGCATGTATGCATGCTATGGTATAACCTCTATATTAAATTATACTGAATCAAAATTATGCTTGTGATAGAAAAATTATTGATTTATAAGCTTAGTTATGTATGACATATAATTTCCTTTTTTACCCAACTTTAATATACTCAATTTAATTATCAAAAGTAAGTATTATTTAGTGTAACATAAATTTCTAGTCATCAAAGTATTACCGAGAAATACTATGAATAATTTTATTCATATATTGCATTATTGAATGGATAAAAGGAAGAAACAGTTAGATTGAATAGAAGTTAAGATGCACGTAATATATACTTACCTAGACTATACATATACATACATGCATGTATGCATATATCTGTGCAGTTAAAGCGCTCGGCAGATTCAAAGCGGTGGAGGTGCAAAAAGTCATAGCGGGGATACATCGAGGATATAGCCGGATATAGCGGGATATAGCGGATGGCTCTAAAATAGCATATAAAACTAGTAATTAATGTTTTTACAAATATATAAATGGTAATTAAATAAAAAATTATCATTCAATTGAATTATAATTAATACATAAATAATTTTAAACAAAAAACATGTGCGAATATATTTGAAATAAACATAAAAGCGTTATATAACATAATTGAATTTAGTAGAATATTAGAGTATTTTCATTTCTGAAAATATATTAGAAATTAAATCAAATAAATTAGTTTCATAATTTTTATAATGAATAAATGCAATTTTTTAATTCATTTTATTAAAGAAGATATAGCGGAAATAGCGGAATATAGCGGGAATAATGGGATATAGCGGAAATAGCGGGGCTTAAAGCGGAAAGGCTATATTTTGGGGCTATATGGAAAAATCGTAGCGGTAGAAATCAGCTATAAGATATAGCGGGGTTATAGTGGGGTAATAGCGGGGCATTAACTACACATGCATATATATACACACACATCCGCCCAAGGTAAGTATATGTGGACATGAAGGAAGGTAAATAAAAAAGAGTGAAAATGGTGGCTCGAAGTAAAAGACAATAGGAAAGGTTGTTTGCATTTTTTATGTGTTTTTATTTTGATTTTAATGTGTTTTTAAGTATTTTTGAATAAACTTTCTTTATCAATATTAAATTTTAGTATGAAAATTATAAAAATTAAATGTTACATTAAAAAAGAATTTAGTATATCGAAAATGAAAAAAAGAAAGATATATCCAGCTTAAAAAATTACATTAAAGAAAATAAAAAAATCTTACGGATAAGTTGTAAACAAGTTGATAAAATATTGTTGGTACTGAATGTTGTTTCTAATGGCATCATGTGTGTTTGCTGCGCATTATAGAATGTGATGACTGAAAAGGTGAATTTATAGGTGATGAATAAAAGGAGCAATGGGGAAAAACGTGTTGTTGGTGTCTAAGGCATTGAATGCGTCTGATGAGTCAAACATAGACCATTCGCTTGTCCTACATAGTGGAAAGGGGAAAATATTTGTTTTTCTTGTTTTGATGTCCGACGCCTCGGTTACTAATAGAAACTTACTTTTATCATCGTTGTATTCCCTATACCATCAAATCAATCAGTTTCTCCAACTACACCGAGGGTTGAATCAAGACTGATGCAAATATATTACACATCCTTATCAGTGACGTAGACAACACATCCCTTGAGGAAAGAGGTCTACAAAAAAGATAAATTTTGTTTCGAGAAATATATTAGATCTCCATTCACAAGGATGAAGGTTACAATGGAAACATTTGAGCAGTAAACGAAGGAAGCTTTTTTACTTATGGCGTGAACTAGGGTTACTGCGATGTATGCGCCAGGTGTGAGGTATAGAATGAAAGTGGATTAAGGGTTGGGGTTAGAGATGGAGATGGAGACAAAAATGTTAGTGCCATGGGGTGTGGCGGTCTGTAGTTAAGGAGTTAGGGAATATATGATGAATACTAAAATTAGTTTAACAAAAAAGAAGGAAAAAGTTCTCCAATATTGTCAAACTTACCGTTAGGAAGGTTTGCCTATTGTAGGAGCCAAAACCAAATAGTTTGAGGCCTAAAAAACATATATGTTGTCTCACGCGGTTTCCTTAAATTTCATTCTTTTACTTTGCATAGCAATTCCCCTTTTTTCTTGTCTCCCTTCAAATTTCAAAATAAAGATGCCAAATTAAATATATCCAACTCTCAAATCAACATATCTAAAACCTATCTACCTTCCCACCTTATTTTCAAAAACACGTTGCACATGTACCCCATTCCACCACCAGACACAACAAACCGCTCCTCCGGTACTTGATGCCACGACAACCACACCTCCATTAATTGCAATCAGGTATCATATACTATATTTTTCACTCATAATTTCTTACCTGATTGATGATTAGTACTTGCAATGAGTGATCCAAATTTTGGTCCTATCTGAGGTAAAAATGTCTTACTTTTGGCTTTACCGTTTATTTTTTTTCGGTTATGCTATTTTCCATATGGAATTTGTTTGATTTTTGGTGAAAACTGAATATTTATTAGTGCTTCCTATACCATCTATTGATTATTATCTATATGATCTTAACTTTGGCAACACAATAACCTACATGACCTAATGCATTAGCCTTTGCAACAAATCCAGTCATATCCGCTTTTTCTTCATCGATGCAAAATTTCTCTGCATTCTCTTATTATTAAACTCTAAATATTATTATTTTCCCTCTCCCATAATCAATAATGTAGATTTATTAGGATATTCTTACTGGTAGTTCTGTATCTTTTTATTTCATCTACTTTCTAAATTTGTAGAAATGTTTAGTTTTTTTAATATTTGCTTGCGAATTATTTAAATACTTGTCTTATTATTATTTTGGAAGAATTTTTTTACTTCTATAATGATATTTATATGCTTTTAATCATCAATTTCATGTGTGTGACCATAAAAATTTTGGTAAGCAAAAAAATTAACATATTTTTTTTTGATTACTTTTGAATAATGATATTATTTTCTTCTTGTTGTAATAGAACAATGATGATATATATGCTTTAATCAGGATTAATTTTGGAAATTAATTTATAGTACAAAGCTTTTTAAAAATGATTTTACGATATTGTAATAAATATAGACATGTATCTCATGAGCATTTGAGAGAGAGAGAAAAAGCTCATTGCAATATTAAATAGGTAGTGGGTTTATTTCATAGAGATCATAATGTTTATATCGGATTTCATACACTAATTTGGTATTTTGGTACATTCAATCCTTTTGTTTTGAATCATTGTAGGAACTAAAAGATGTATAATTATTATTTTTATAGATTTTGGTTGTGAATTCAAAAAATAGATAAAGGTTTTTATACTACAGGATAGAAGTTCATATTAATATAACAAATTTGCTTTATATACTGATAGTAGTATCATTCTAAGTTAAGATTAGTTTTGACAATTACTTATACTATGATTTACACTTTATTTTTTTGTTTGTTAATATATCATGCAAGTTTGTGCCTAATTAAAAAAACTGCTGTCTCTATGTTACAAAATCCAGTTTGCTACATATGATTTTTTCAGTTCTACAAAATTTGTACTCTTTTCTAAATTATATGGTGTAGTTTTTATCTAACATTTTTTATCAACTCTCCTATATATATAATAATAATGGTAAAATTAGTTAGAAGCACGAGCTCCCCCTAGAATCCTTTGCCCGTAAGGAGATATAAGGTGGCATCCTTTGGGGTGAGGGAAAGATCAGTAAATAAATAACTTTTGGTTTTGTTTTAATGAACTTTGAAAGGGAATAAATAAATCTTGGAGAATTCATCTCTTATGTCAAAATTATATTCAGAATGACATAATTTAATTGCTCTATTTGAGAATTATACTCATCTTTGGTGCAAATCCATCGATCAAAGATCGCGAGAATGAATCTATTGACGGTCTAGTTGCTCAAATATCGATATTGTTGATATTTTTAGACTTTTGGTTTTTATGTTATTTCTAATTTGCAAGTTTTAATTAGTTTAGATTTGGTTATTTCAAAAAAATTAATTTTGTTTAAAAGGAACAATCGACATTTGATAAAAAACAGTTAGTAGTATATGATTGTGAAATTAAGCATTTTTCCTTTTAGAATTGGATGTTGATAAACAAGAACAGATTAAGAAGGGCATCAAGTAAGCTACTAAGTTTTAACTCTCAAAGCTTAAAGATATACAATTGTAAGTCTTCTCTAACTAAAAGTTTCCTTCCTTGAATTATTTGTACTATTATCCAACAAATAATTAATTTTTGAAATCGAATTCTTTGATATAGTTTTGTTGGAGAGAGCATGCTTTCTAACTGAAAGCTACTAAGTTTATGCTATATAATTTTGTTGGAGAAGGTGATTTAGATCCAATATTTTGGTATTTCTCATGCCCTTAATGATATTAAGTGTTGCAAATTTGACCTGTATCATTCTACATATCAGATTAAAGAGGAGATTCAGTATTATTCATAATTATTTTTAGCATTTTTTATGAACGTTTTATATATTAGATGGTGAAATAATATTATACATTGGTGTTTGAGGATTTTATTTTATAATAGCTTTTGTTTTTCTTTATTTACGAAGGAGTAACATTAGGTTGTTATCAACTAATGTTTAGTACTAACCGTTTTGATATACGTAAAATTCTAGTATCTTATTTCTTTAATATTTTGTACCGATATATTATTGCAAATCATATGCTATTGATTTATGGTATCTATCTACTTTTAACATTGTAGTTACCTTTTCTTTTATTTGTTGAGTAAATCTAACATATCATTTCGACCAAAAGAAAACAAGGAGAAAAAAGGGAAAAAGATATAGTACCTTGATGCTCTTGATATTAATATTGATATATTAAAATGTTGTTGGTTGATAACTGATCGGTTAAAGATTGGAATCTTAGTGTGTGTTATGCATTATATGCATCAGGGTATCCAAATATATGGTGTATTTTCACTAGTATAAGCATCAAATGCATGTACTGTACTTAATTTGTGCTACTTGAAACTATTGGAGAAATCTTTTATTGTAGTCTAAATAGGTGGCCAATTTGTTTAACTGGTATCTTGAGTGTGCTATCAACTTCTTCTCCTACACGAATGTATTATAGTAACATGATGGTGGGTTTATTTTTGAAAACAAAATCTGCAAAAAAGTTATGCTAAAAAGCTTTTAAAAAGAGGTGTTCAATAATGGCTTATTCCTTAATATGAGATCATAATCATCCTCTTATTTAAATGGCTTGAGGTATTTTTGTTAGAAATAAGGCTCGAGATATCACTTCAAATGTGAAACTTTTCTAAAATGACATATTTATATTATTTCCTACACTCCTATGTTGACAATGGTCATTTTGGTACCGTTGGAATTCTTTTATGTAGTATACAAGTTGGGCTATTATGTATATTATGTTATTTATAGTTTTGAATATATTTAACGTTGGGGTGTTATACTCTTAGCACAAAATGATAATTTTAAATTACATATTTAGTTTCAGTGTATGGTTTAATAATATACATGGTCAAAGAAACCATTGTGCATGCGTGTGTAATATATATATAGCAGTTTGGGTAAAAAATAAAATACAAAATGTGACACAATAGATCTCAATCTCTAGATCTTATTATGTTACACGTGCGGTTGACATTATCTTGAGATTCGATGTTTGAAATATATCATGTTCCCAATTTTACCATTTATTTGTGTTCAAAATAGAATTTCCATACACAACATACATACATATCATTTCTATAATTTACTAATTAATTGTTTTCATAGAATGATTATTTGGATAAAATATTATACATAGAACAAGATACATCGACCATGTTATGTTTATATACTAGGTTGAAATTAGGGGGAGATTTAACGTTCGAGATCTATCGTGTCCCTAATTGTATTATCTATTTGTGTTTCTAGAATTTGTTGTTAATTATTCTTTACCTTATAGTTTCTTTAATATTTTTAATTTATGTTTCTATTAACACAAATGATTTTTTATTGAACATGCTAACATTATGCGTTTAAGTGAACTTAATGAGAAACTGAAATAAATTTATTATCCCAAATTTATAAAGCTAACAGTCAGTTTTCCCCACCGTTATACGATTGTACTAGTATAAAGTAGAAAAAAAAAGATTGGTGAAAAAATGTTGTTGATGGCTAAAATGAAGGGCTTTGATATAAATCCAGTAGTTCACATCCAAATCCACAAAGCCCACGAAGGTAGTTCAATTCAATCTAGCTCTAAAATTTTATTCTAAAGCTCTTGCTCTTAATTTCATTCCCAAACACCGATAGATTTCCTTAAAACAATTCATTGAAATACCATTGTGTGAGCGCGAAACAGCAAGATAGAAGGATTGGTTATCTCATACTTCATACATCATGCTAACCATCTTGCTTTGTCTACATAATAGAAACCGTTGGATTTCTCAGTTCTGAACCCCTAATGTTCCTTGGCAACTAAACTGAAACTCACCGTGCGCTAATCTAATTCTATCTCTAATTTTCCAACAATTTCATCATATATGGCTGATAAATTAGGTTTCAAAACATAATGCGACATGCGAAATCAACTACCCAGCACGTAAGTGTTCTATGACATGCTTTAGATATTGATGTCTTTCATGCATATACTCATTCTAAGCTTACAGATTTGATAAGAATTTTCGTTGCATGTCCATCACTTGTTGATCCTGCCTTCATATTGGAGACCAAAGAGCATGATAGAGCCTTTTGACATGGTGACCTTAGAGTCGGCCGGGTCTAAGTCAGTATAGTTTTAATTTGTTAATATGTTATTCTGGGTTATCAAATTTGATTTCAAATTTACTATTGTTTTATATTAACTTGTTTCTCTCTCGATTCATTTCAAAATTTCTTACTTTATATATCCATGACACCATAAAAAATTATCTATTTTCCATGATAGACTGTTGTAAAAGTGTGTTGTATAACTTCACATTTAGAGTTGTGAACTATTAAGTTTTGAAAACATCTAGTTGTTATGCAAAATGAGCTATTCTTTTAGGCGGTATTTCAATAGTTAAAGGCTAATTCTGAAAACTTGTGAAAAAAATAATATACGAAATGTGCATTTTCAAAACATTAATTCTCAAAGGATGATAATGTTTCCACTAAAACACAACTTTCACCCAGTTAATGGAATAATAGAGTAAACCAATCAAAACCACTTCAAAAACCCATCATGCTCAAATATAAAAAATTAAACTATAAATAAAAAGAAAAAACTTGCATAACCGAGCAATATAATATAAAAAGCGAATTCTCAAATATATCCAGTTCTTTACTATCACCTTCAATGGAAGAGGAAAGACAGGTAAATAATGTAAGTATTTTATAAATAATAAACTAATGTAATATGACATTATATGCATACAATATTAATATCAACTAATATGCTTGCTATTCCATTATTTCTGTGAAAATCAATAATGTTTTTTTATTCAATATATCACTTTGTGTTGTAGTTATGTGCATTACATTTTGCCATTCATAATAATGTTTTGTCATATCATCCATTAATGAAACGCCAAAATGAGATTGACAATGTAAGTAAAATATATTTTATTGTTTTGAGATTAATATTTATGATTCAGGAGATTTTATTAGTATTTAAACTATGCAACATTCTACATCAAGATTCGAACAAGTTACATATTTTTTGAGATATTGATTTTTGATTTTAAACGTGAATCAGTTTTGAGATATCGAGTTTTCAACAAAGTTTATTTTGAGATTTTAGTTTTGAGAAGGGAAAACTTTTTAGAGAAGAGAGAATGAAAGAATGCTTGGCTTTTAACAAATGATAAGAAAAGAAAGTGAGTGTAGGTAAATGAGATAAGTGTTTGATTGAGTGAGAGGAGGGGTGTGTGAGGGGTGGTGTATTGGTGTTTGCAAATAGTACCACCCTTCTTAAAGGTTTGAAATTAGAGGCCAGAAAAGATGCAGGAATGATCTTGGCTACAAAAAATATGGCACCCTTGAATTCCACCATCCAATTTAAAGTTCGCAGTTTTTGCAGCTTTTTTTTCAAAATTAATTAAATCAAAGTTAATTTTTTATGTCATCTTATCAAAAGCTAAGTCTGCAATATTTGATTAATTAGGCCATAACCAACCGATGTGAATATCTGATTCCACTTGGACAATATAAATTGATTAATTTAAAAAGATTCAAGTATGGTTGATAGTTGCACTGAATAATCGGATGACAACGAGAAAAATATGAGATGGAAATCGCTTTATAATTCAATAAACATAGTGCCTAGTAAATATTTATTGCCTGGGTCGGTAGGCAGACTTGACTAGGGTTAGGTTTAATTTGGAAAGAAATATAGATGGGATGAACGAACTTTAATCAAGCTAATTTGGTTGGCAAATTGTCTTGTATATATATATATATATATATATGTTTGACCGAAAAGTGAACAATCACTTACAATCCGCTTATAATAGTAAGAAATAGAAAATGCTAACAAAGTAAAGTACACACAAATTTGGTAGTGATTTGGCCATAACATTCCTACATCTACTATTCATTTTTATTTCTTTTCTTACATCTCAGATTTTTACAAAGATTTGGATACAAAGTATAATGACTTATTGTCAAATATGTAGCTCCAAATCTCTATTCGGTGGTCTCTATTCGGCCGTCGTTGGTGTCTCCAAAAAGTTTTTCTTATGGCTGCTACAAGCTTAGGTATTTATAGGAGTGAAGAGGCTGGGAGTTAGCCATGTAAAATAGGTAGTTTCTCTATATAACATGCTCGGTTCAGTTATTTCCATATATAGAAGATACGATCCGGAATTTCCTTATATTTCAAATTTCCTTTCCATAAATATCTTGCTTGGCTCGCTGAAACAGGCTTTTTCGGTGGCCACTGATCGGACGGTAGTTGTGGATGCCTTTCTAGCCAAGTATAGTGAAGTTCCTCTCCTTGGTTTGGCATGGTTCTCCCCCGTTAGGCTCAACATTGCACTATATTGGATAAGAGACCTAATCCAGGTTGTAAATCATTGGACAAGATATCTTGTCCGGTAGTCCCTTGTACCGAGTAAGAACTCTTGTCCAGTGGCGAGACCACCAGATATGAAATCTTGCCCGACAGCTCCTCTACTGGACAAGATTTCTTATTTGATGGGAAAAACACCAAACAAGAAATTATGTCTGGTTGTAACTTGTACCAGACAACATTAAGGAATAACATCTACTTCTCTCCTTTGCGTGGTTCAACTTGGGTTGCCTTTTGCCTCTCTACTTCAAGGTTATTCAGACAAGTCGTTCTACCTATGGTACACATGCATTTATCGTTCTTGCAGTAGGTAGATTAACTTGTCCCCATCATTTCTTAGGTAAAAATGCCTAAAACACTTTCCTAAACAAAGCATGCTTCGTCGGATACAAAGTGAGCTTTGTTTAACATTTGCTGAGTGCCTAACTTAACTACATATTCCACCATCCTCATCAAGCAATCATTAATAACTACACGTACCTAGGTTCTGAATTTATTCTGGCCAGGCGTGCATCTTAGTCTAGTGGTAGAAATGGGCTCAACATCCTTTGGTTCGGTGGTGACACGACGAACAAAATATTGTGTTCGGTTGCTTGCTCTGTAACAACCCATACCTTAATAGGCATAAATTTTGACTAAATCAAAAGCCAAGTCTATTAGGGCACAAATTGTTGGTTTTGATAACTTATAATAAACACAAGCATATCATAGTGCGATAAATATATACTCATAGAAGATTTGAAAAATATAATATAACATATGTATTGACTAAGGTTACTACCTTGAAATATTATTCCTTGGATATTTAATTGTCTTGTCAGTTCCGAGCATGAATAAGAAGACTTCTTTAAATCTAACATGTTGGTTGTTATGAGGAGGGAAGTCAGAATAACGAGATAAATTTCAAAGTTATAAATAAATTATATAATTTCCTACTCACCTTTTAAGCTTTCCAAATCTCCAAATCTGAATCCAATCTTTTACTTGACTCATTTTCCTCTCTAATCTAAAAGGGTATGTATAACAAGGTGTATGCATACTATTAGAATTACAGATCTGAAAAGAGATTTGGTATTTAGGGGAATATAATAATAAAAATTAGTTTTTTTATGGTATTGATGCACTCCTTTTCTTCTTCTCTTTTATTTTCTATCCTTCTCCGATTACATATTTATATATAATATTTTATAATTTTTAGAAGTAGTGGAGAAGAGAAAATGGCATAGCTCCGCTGCTATGAGAAGAGAAGTGAGGGTTTAGGCCTTTATTTATAGATGCACGAATCAATCATAACCATTAGATTAAAATAGTTAAATCTGGGTCGTTGGCCAAGGTTCAAACCCTAACCGTCACGCTCTAGCTAGTCGATTGCACCCCTATAGGTAGTCGACCACTAGCAATCGACCAGTCCATAGCGGGGGTCGACTAGTGGGGTCTCGAATATTAATGATATTTATTACTATATTTGTTTTTTTAGTTATTTTTGCTCTCAACTTCGAACGCTAATAACCTTTTCGTTTGAGCTCCAATCGCGAAACTCCAAATGTGAAAGTTGCTCAGAAAATCATCGCGAGCACAATGGTATAGGTTTCGCGGCCAAATTCCAACATTTGCTCTAATTCCATTTTTGGAGCCTTATTAATTATTGTAAATTTTACGGGGTATTACATTCTCCCACCTTAAAAGAATTTCATCCCCAAAATTTCTCAAGGGTTGAGTCATGTAACATAGATTGCAATCGATCTAAACTAACAAACCAATTAGCGTACAACCAGTTTTGCAGCCAAATGTGTAAAGTGCATGGTGTATCACAACATATTAAATATGTATGTAGAATGACTCTAAGTATGTGCATCATATATGAATGCATTCTTTTAAAAACATTTTGAAAATATGATGCAAATAACCAGATATACTGGCAGTTTTATATGTATGCAAGTTTTCAAAATCCTTTTTCACATCAAAATTTCCATACTCCTGCGAGTAGAAGTATGGTTCAACCAATTTTGCATCCAATCCCTACCATCCAGAACCTAGCAAACAATTTTTAACATTTTTTTTAAATTTAGTTTCTGAGTCTATACTCATATGTCGAAAAAGGAATTTAGATGGAAAATTTTACAATTCCACCCTTCTTTTGGATACCTATTCTGTTAGCAACTTGGAACTTTCTCTTTTGCTCTCAAAACTTTTCCAATTTTTCAAAGTACAATTTGCGTAAGAAGTTTTATTTTTGGATGTTAAAGCATAATTATCCTAAGTGCAAGTTTCGTTTCGTTATCAACAAGGTATGGAAATAGAAATTTCCAAAGCTAAAACATCATTTTCCCTTATCATTATCTATGTTTGGTATACTGTCACCCTATTCGGATAATAAAATTCATATTTACTAACACATCGATGCTCCTTACACTAGTATGAGGCATTTAAATATCAAAAGACTTATTATTTCAAAAGAAAAATATTAAAACACAATTCCCAAAAGAATTTCCAACTCGCAAAACAGTTTGAAGAATTGAATTCCCAGAAGCATTTAAAGACCAAATATAATTTTATTATATATATATATATATATATATATATTTATTTAAAGCACTTGATAAAAATCTTCCAAAAATATTTGAACTCAACTTTTCAAAACTTACATCAAATTACTTGAAATTCCATTATACAAAGTTTATCCACCATTTTGTTTTCTAAAACATTCCACTGCTCATAAATTACTTCTAAAACCATTTATCAAATAATCATCAAATTTCCAAATCCTATTTTGAAATTATTTTATATCACTTCTAAATATACTATCAACATTTCATAATTTTTGAATACTTCTAAACCAACTTTCAAAAGCATTTAAACAAAAATTCTCAAGACTTTCGAATATAATTTTTCAAAACATCCACAGCTCTATTTTCAAAACAAATCAAGCCACATCTTAACATAATTAGGACTTAGTTAATGGGTTAATGCATATGAATTGACCATAGTATTGTGCAGTTAATCCTAGATTTGGGGAACCTTTTCTTTTTACACTAAAATAACAAACTACTTACAAACGTATTTATAAATTTTAGCTTTCCAGGCATGGATAGTGACCCGTGATTCAGCAATAACCTTTCCCATTTGTTTGGATGAAAGATATAATCTTCAATTGGCAATCCATAAAAATCCACAATCATAAGGTAGTCTAGGTCCCAACAAAGGTGTTAATTACCCTCCAGCTTCTGGGGTGCTTCTATATGTCGTGCTCAAGCTCTTCTTAGTCCACTTCTTACGATACGACCTTTTCCTCATAAGGTAATTGAGGTAGGAGCTGTGCAGTTAATGCCCCGCTATTACCCCGCTATAACCCCGCTATATCTCATAGCGGATTTCTACCGCTACAATTTTTCCATATAGCCCCAAAATATAGCCTTTCCGCTTTAAGACCCGTTATTTCCGCTATATCCCGTTATTCCCGCTATATTCCGCTATATCTTCTTTAATAAAATGAATTGAAAAATTGCATTTATACATTATAAAAATTATGAAACTAGTTTATTTGATTTAATTTTTAATATATTTTTAGAAATGAAAATACTCTAATATTCTACTAAATTCAATTATGTTAAATAACAGTTTTATGTTTATTTAAAGTATATTCGCACATGTTTTTATTTAAAATTATTTATGTATTAATTATAATTCAATTGAATGATATTTTTTCATTTAATTACCATTTATATATTTGAAAAAACATTAAGTACGAGTTTTATATGCTATTTTAGAGCCATCCGCTATATCCCGCTATACCCTCGCTGTATCCCCGCTATGACTTTTTGCACCTCCACCGCTTTGAATCCGCCGAGCGCTTTAACTGCACAGGATAGGAGTATAAATTTAACTCTATTTTTTTCAACTCATAGACACCTTGCCCATCCTTCGGAATATGGTTGCAACTACTTCTATAGTCGAAATCAATAGAGTTAGGGGTATAATATATATATATATATATATATAATTATAGGTAAAAATACAAATATGTTATCTCAGTGTATCCTAATTCCTATGTTCGACTAACATAATCTCTGATATCAAATGTAATAATCTACACCTTAATGGGCCCGAATTTTGACTAAATCGAAACCCAAGTCCATTAGGGCATAGATGATTAGTTTTGGTAATTTGTAATAAACACAAGTGTATAAGAGTGCGATAAATATAAAATCACAACAAAATTGTAAAATATAATATAACATACGTATTGATTAAGGCTACTACCATAGAATATTATTCCTTGAATATTTAATTTCTTTGTCAGCACCGAGTATGAATAAGAAGACTTCTTCTTCCCATCTTGCACCAGTGGCTAGTCCTTCTAAATCTAACATGTCGGCTGTTATGAGGAGGGGTCAGAACAATGGGATAAATTTCAATGTTATAAATAAATTATATAATTTCATACTCACCATCTAAGCTATTCAAATCTCCAAATCTGAATCCAATCCTTTACTTGACTCCTTTTTCTCACTAATGTAAAAGAATATGTATAACAAGGTGTATATATACTATTATAATTATAGGTCTGGAAAGATATTTGGGGTTTAGGGGAAAATGGATTTGTAATAATAAAAATTACCTTTTTCTGCAGTATTGGTTCACTCCTTCTCTTCATCTCTTTTATTTTCTACCCTTCATCGATTACACACACACACACATATATAGTATTTTATAATTTTTAGAAGTAATGGAGTAGAGAAAATGGCAGAGCTTCTCTGCTTGGATAATAAAATATGAGAAGAGAAGTGAGGGGTTATGACTTTATTTATAAGCACATGAATCAATCGACCATTAGATGAAAATAATCAATTTCGTCCCGTTCGCCAAGATTCAAACCATAGCTATCACGCTCTAATCGATAGGCCGCACCCCTATAGGTAGTTGACCACTAGCATTCGAACGACCCATAGTGGAAGTTGACCGGTGGGGTCCCGAATATTAATGGTATTTATTACTATATTTGTTTTCTAATTATTTCACTCTCGAAGCTTCAAACGCTAATAACTTTTTCGTTTGAGCTCCAATCGCAAAACTCCAAATATGAAAGGTGTTTAGAAAATCACCATAAACGCAATGGTGTAAATTTCATGACTAAATTACAACGTTTGCTCAAATTTCATTTGAAGCCTTATAAATTATTTATTAATTATCATAAATTTTATAGGGTGTTACATAAATTTGTAATTAATGTAAGTTAAAAGGAAATAAATAGGGTACTGATTAGAGAGATTAATATGACATTTATATGGGAATTGAATATGTATAATTGATGAATTTTGAAATTGGTAAATCGATTAAAGGAATTAAATGAGAATTGATTACAGACTGTCTAATTTTGGCATTAATGATAATTACTATGGGAAATAGACATTTATTAGACATTAAAAGGAATCCAAAGCATAAGCGTATAAATTAGAAATAATAATGTAGTGAATAAGTAAGTATTAATACTATTAATTATACGTAGAAAGCAATATAATTTTCATAGTAGGAAATCAAATAGCTTCAATTATACATTTAGGACAAATGTGAATTAGTGGGCTTAGCCCAACACATAGACTTTGGGTGATACGTTTGGTTAGTGGGTTGGGATGTGAGTCGGTAGAGTTACACATAAAAGGTCTGCCCTTTGCTTAGAGAATACCACCAATAAGAGGTAGTAAGTAACCTAAAGGGGCATTTTCCTTGATTTACTTAGATTAGTCTAAACGAGATTTCGGTTGTGGGAGGTCGGCGGGCTATGTCAGTGTTGTTGTTGGACCGATATTTAGTAGTAAGGCTAACATATAGGCTTTGACCACCAGCGGTCCCATGCGGTTGTTAGCAAAGACTCGGGTTATGCCCTGACAAATTTTGCTCCCAACTAGTATGAATCCATATGGAATACGCAAAGACCTTAAAGTTTTATTTAATTATTTGTTTGTTGTTTATTTAGTGGAGGTGGGCTAGTTAACCCTTAGATGAGTCTTTGAGCTATGTTAGTAGTACGACAACTAAATTATATATTTATATTAAAAAGTCGTATATAGGAGTCATCGGTCTTTGTAGTTCATTGACTAGCGTTGATGTTGCAAAGGGCCCGTTTTGGGGAATTGAGGTAGTAAATGACCGATGTGTCTGCCTCCCCCTATTTAAGAAGTATTAAGTGACCAGGGTTTTGGGTAGATAGGGTTAGATATATATGTTATATGCATATATAAATATAATGATACCTTGGAAAACCTAACCATATCATACGCACACATAACATTTAACGTATTAGCCATGAACAATAGACAAAACATTTAAATAGAAATCAATAGGCATAAATTAATGGGATGAGTAAAGTATGCAACTTTCAAATCACCAAAACGTTGTTCTGACCCCCCATAACTAGGAATGGCAATGGGGCGGGTTTTTAGTGCCCCATACCCGCCCCGGATTTTTTAGACCTCGCCCCAGACCCGCCCCGTAGACCCGGTGCGGGTCTGGAATTTTGCCCCGTACCCGGGACCCGTGCGGGTCAGGGTAGACCCGACCCGCCCCAAGACCCGATGAGTCTCTATGTATTGATTGAAAATTATGTAGCAACGTGCATATATTTATTTTTTTATACTCGTTATCACCAAATAATATATGAAATACAAATAACAATGTGTCTATGGGAAGTTAATAAAAATGATGTCTACAATAACAATTCAGAAAATATATACATATGTTATTGTATAATTATCAATGACGCAACTTAATACTAATTTTTTCTATAGATATTGATTGGAACATTTTAATATCCATGCTAGAATCACTTATAACTAAAAAGATTACTAAATCATTATAATAATAAAGTGGTTTCATGAGATGTTAGTAGTGCGGGTCGGGTTGGGGCGGGTCGGCCAAGCCCCAACCCGACCCTAGACCAAGAGTACTCAAGAACGGGTCACGGGTCTACCCGCCCCAATGACCGAATGGGGCGGATCTTGATGGGCCAAAACAGGGGCAGGTCGACCGGGTTTGGACCCTAGACCCGCCCCATTGCCATCCCTACCCATAACAACCCACAGGCTAGTTTTAGAAGGATTGGATACTGATGCAAGACAGGAAGGTAGGTGATGAAGTCTTCTTATTCATAATCGGTGCAACAAGGCAATTAAATATCCAAGGAATATTATTCCAAGGTAGTAACCTTAGTCAATATGTATGTTATATTATATTTTTCAATTCCGTCGTGTGTTTATATTTACCGCACTCTGATATACTTGTGTTTATTACATGTTACCAAAACTAATAATCCGTGACCTATTGGACTTTGGTTTTGAAATAGTCAAAATTCAGGCCCATTAAGGTGCAAGTTGTTACAAGCTTGGTATCGAGTCAATTTGTTTTCCTATATATAGGCTACGGTTACCTCCAACCGAACACTTCTTATCACTTTCCAACCTTTCCATACTTTCAAGCCTGTTCGTCTTCCAATTTTACCATCGCCTGGAACTTCTTCCAAATTACTTTCAAATTTAATTATAATTCATTCTTTCGGTGATTTACTAAGGTAAGTTCCCTCCTTTATTGATTTCTTTCAATTCATACTCGAATTTAACCATTACCTCCTTTTCACCTCCATTATTTTGGTTTGGAGAAATCTGGACAAGGGAAGCTGCAGCTATAAATGTTTAATACCCCTTAATACGCTTAGCTTATGGAGCCTTGGCCTTAAATTTTAAAAATCCATAAGGTTTAGTGTTTTAAGGCTTTGGTCGATTATGGCTAATTACCGAGCAAATAGGGACTGGACAAGGGTGATTAAATAAAGAATACAAGGCAACCTAGGTTATGCATGTGGAGTTAACTTAGTATTTCATGGCTTTTTAAAGACCAGGAGTGGATTGGTTTGTTGCCGCCAAACCAGAAACTTGTGCAAACGAGTGGGGCTGTGTGAAACCATTAAACCACTAAATTTCAATTCTAGGGGCTCTAAATCGATGTTATTTAATAATTTATTGCATTTTTATTGCACCTATACACACACGATCATAAACACACACATAGTGATAATGCATGAGATAGGTTGTTATATTAAATAGGTTTGTCGAGTCTTCGCAATACCCGTTCGTCAAGTGCTAATGGAGACCGAGCTCTTTCCTCTTCCGTTCCTCCTTATCTCATGTCGTCTGGGCACCAGACTGGTCAGCCCAGCTCTTGTCATTATTTAGTACATGGGTATGGTCCTTCATATCAACTGGTAGACCTTATTGAATCTGTGGCTTTCACTTTATCATTTTAGCCCATGGATACTATAACTGCTACCTATGGACTTCAAAGGGATGGTATGCTCTTAGCTAATTCTGGACAATGGGATCGTGCCCCTCCAAAAGGTTATATAGCCTACTCGCGGTATTATTGCATGGTCGGGGCCTCGCCTCCTCTTCCACAATGGACTATGGGTTTTCAGTTGTATTTGAATATTGCTCCCTTTCTATTCTATCCTAATGGGTACACCATATTGACTAGCTTTTATGTTGTCTTCATGCGAGAGTTTCAGGTTCTTCCTACTCGCTGGTAGATCAGATTTCTTTACGTGATCAAGAGTAAGGTCGAAGTTCCCCTTTTATCTATCTCGAAGTAGGGAGCAATTTAAAACCGGTGGAGGATATGTACTCAAAGTACATCTATTTTTGGATGTTGTATTGATGAACACCTTATCTATAGCTTGGTTTTAAACCTTCGTCTCTTGCATTTTCGTAAGGAGTATGAGCACAAAAGGAGGAAAGCTACAATCTAAGTTCAAGCAGCCGAGGTCGGATGTCCCTCCGACAGATGTTAAGAAGGCCATCTCATCGTTTAAGCCAAGCAAGAATATTGGGCAGTCGACCACGGAGCTTAAGATAGGGGAGATAGTGTCCTACCACCCAGTTAGAGATAAGGACTACCAAGATCCTCATGATGGCTCCCAAAAAAGGTCCTGCTCTCCTAGTAGCAAGTTAAGATAAAGGACTCATATCCATCCCTCCAAATCTCACAGGGCTTCACCTTTTCTCCTTTCGGACTCAGATGCTTCCAAATAGCAGAAGAAGACCGATTGGATGAGAGAGATTGCAGTTGCTCCCAAGGGTAATGAGAAGAAGGAAAAGGAAGGGACTGCAATCATCACCGACCCAGCGACCCAACCATAACAAGTTCCAACAACCATACAACCAAGGGACTCTATCGCCTTATTATTAGCTGACGCCCCACTCTTTCCTTTTCTGGTGTAGGAGAGTTGCAATCATTAAACAACATATGAAGGTAGCACAAGACACACTTGAAATCCTACATGGACAAGAGAAGGAAAGAGTTAGAGTTTGAGGTTGGAAATATGGTATTTATCAAAGTCTCCCCTTTTAGAAAAGTCATAAGGTTTGGAAAGTTAAGAAAATTAGCACCAAGATTTGTTGGGCCTTTCCAAGCTTTGAAAAAGATGGGAAGGCTTGCTTATCGCGTGGAGCTACCGGATAGGTTGGTAGGAGTCCATGATGTTTTTCACATTTCGCATTTAAGGAAATGCCTTCATGATACATCCATTGTGGTGGAGTTTGACCAATTTGGATTTGTTGAGATGGAGCCAATAGCATCCCGTGCTACCACACATATTATGAAGCACAGAACTAGGAACTCCAAGGCAAAGAAATAGGCTTGTCCGAGTACAATGAGGAGACAACCCGACAGAAAGCATATGGAAAACTGAAGAGAAGATGAGGATCTCTCATCCTAATTCTCACTGGCAAACTTTTCCCTTCAAATTTTTTTTATTGCATCGTGGTTGCTAGATTGGATGGTAAGAGATGGTTGCTGCACTTTTCACAACCACTTTGCACTCACGTTGAAATTTTTATGCATGTTTGCATACATACTTATATGTCACTGTTATATACTCATGATAGGATTGACCTCACTTATAGTATGTTTGCAGTACATAAAAACATTGCACTTTTGGTTGAGTAGATGGTTGTGTAGATAACCTGGTTGTATAACATGGATGATTATCGAGCATTACACTGTTCACCCCATGGAATGATTTCGGGGACGAAATCCTTTTAAGGAGGGAGAATGTAAACACTCCGAAAAATCAACCATAAATAAATAAATTATATACTTAAGTAGATAAAGTTAAAAATGAAATTTTTGTAAAAGTTAGAATTTTACCATGAAAGTTATGACGTTGCATTCATGGCGGTTTTTTTATCAATTTTTATATATAATATGTTGGAAACGGAGCTCAATGAGAAATTATAGACGTTTGAAGTTTCAGATTAAAATTAATTTAAATAGAAAATCAAATTCAAATAAATAATTAGTTCCAAAATTTGAAATTCAATAATTAAAAATAATTATATTTGGGGGTTAGGTATACGTTAGAACTAAGTAAACGTTAATTGGTATAGGAAGAAAATAATTAAAACAATGACCATGAATTAAGGTTCCCAAGATAAGAGGACCGGTCGACCACTCCTCTTGGACCGATCGACCGTTAACGGTCGACTGATGATGGTAAATGGTGGCTAGGGTTTGTGTGTTTTTAATATGTCGGGTTATATTATCTATAATTGACCATAATCCTAGGGTTCTGGTGCGTTCTAACCATTATAAATAAAAGACCAGCCCCTCACTTTCTTCGCAATTTATTTGGGAACATAACAGAACACTGTCAGTTTCTCTTCTAAATAGATTTGAGAAATTCTCTAGGATTACAGGTAAGGAGTTTAAATGTTCTTACTCGATTTCTAATTCCTTTTCTCTTTTAACCTCTTAATTTTTGAATCTATTTCCTATGCAATTCCCTTATTGCATATATATCTTAGAAGAGAGATCTAAAGGAGATTATTGTACGTGTGTCAAATCCAAAGAGGAGTAAACCTAAGGACCTCCAATGAGTGAAAATATTATTTTTTCTATTTTAGTAATTAAATAGTGTAGTTTGGATTTGATATATGTCTTAGGGAATTTTTGTTTACGAAAACATCACATTAAAACCCCTAAAATTCCCCCAAAGCGAAATGATAATTCTTAGGTTGGAATCTTAGTTTTTTGTATTGAAATAATGGAGTTTTTGTGGATTTTGCAATTTAAGTGTTTTACCTTCCATTCCACTTATTCTTTTTCTTTATATCTGATTAAGGGATTTGATTAGGAAATGGTGTGTAAGGTACAAATTCTTATTCGTAATTTTCATCGCCTATTTTTGCAAATTGAATAGAATTTCGCTCGTTTAATTTCATGTAAAAGAAGTTGAATGGAGTGTAAAATTAATTAAATTGTAATTTTCTATTTTTTTGATTTATTCCATTGTTTTAATATAAAATAAGTGGGATTTGGATTCTATATAAAAGTCTATTGATTTGATTGAGGGATATTGGATTAATGGCACATATGTTATAGTAGAAATGAGATTTGTATAATTTTGGAAGATTTGACATTAAAACGTTAGTTTAGAGCGTAATCTTTGCACGCATATTGTAACGACCCATAAATTTTAACTGTTTTAATAACGTAATTAACCAAAAAATTTTGTGAAATTTTAAATAATTAAATTTTGAAATATAAATTTGATATCTAGATTACGTCTTCTTAAACATAGCAACCGGTAAATTTTCATCAGAAAATATGCAAGTTTATTTTCCTGTGTAATTCTATTTCAATTCAAATCAGTTAATATTGGATGATAATAAAATATTTTCCAAACCTGAATATTGTTCTGTAGAGAATTTGTAAACCATCTTCTGAATGAGACGTCATATTTCGTTTCGTTAAATTTGGACTGTTATTGCTCCGTTCACCTTAATTTCGGCAGATTTGCAACATTTTTCGGTACCGATATCGACTTTGATCGGATGATCGTACCACTGATATCTGTATACCGTTTTGATCGTCTCATCGTACTGATCTCAACAGTGTATTCACTTTTTTATTTCGGTGCCCGATGTGTGGTGCAATCAGCGAAACGCTCAGTGTATCGATTCCGCAACCGAGTCTTTTATTTTTCTCGTGACTATTCGATATCCAATGTGAAACCAATAGCCTTTCATTATTACTAAATCTAGCTTTTTGGCTTTTATTATTCCCTGACTGTTGCTTTTACCCATGGTTAAATTTATATTCGCTGGTTCAATCTAATTTCAGTTCGTTCATTCCTATTCTCTTCCTTCTTTCTCTCTGCCTATTTTTTTCGTTTCTTCCATTCTTTTCTAAAAAAAGCAAGTAGACAGTTCGGCCTTTATTACCCAGCACAACCGCTTCCTCCCCAAGGCCAAACAACTCCAAAACCACTCGTGTAGCACATAAGCAACCTCACGCGTGCCTCTTCACCGCCCAGGCCACCACGTCTCCGACCAAACTCACCTTCCTCCTCAACTACATCCCGAGCCCGACCCGAGCCAACAACCGGAAGCCGAGAACCACCCCGCTCGCTGCAACCTCTGCCACTTCGCCACTGTTCCCAGACTTTTCCTCGTCACTGCCTTCGCCTCGTGCTTCTTCCCCACGCCACCAAGCCGAGCGATGCATATATTTGTAAGAAAATATCTTTGTTTTATGAAATATTGGTTTTAATATATAGTCTGTTTATAGTTTACTTTATAATATGAGCTATGGCGGTCCTTCTTCTATATATAAATAAGTTGTTTATGTTATATAGTTCATATATATGACTTATACTTTTGCAGTTTCCAGTTGCTTTTACCGTATAAACTTATATTGGTATTTGCTTATCTGGTTGTATGAATTTTTATTTGATATGTATGTAACTTATAGATATATTAGTCTGGAAGGAATAGTATATATATGTTATACTGTTTATATATTTACAGTAATATATACTGATTTGGTTTAAGTAATATATACAGTGATGATTTGGTTTTAAGTGTACGATTTCTGCATATAGGTGTAAGTAGCCTACATGTATGCATATATATATTCAGTCTACATTTTTTTCTATTGTTATTATATGGTCTGTAATGTATAAAAGTGTATAATTATAATATGTTTAAAGTGTTAACATTTATGTAGTTACATATATATAGTTATATACTATATTACCTGAGTTACATAAGTAAGACGATATACTGTTTATATAATATTGATGTTTAAAATGTATATATGTATATTTGTTTTAAAATTAATGGTTCATAGCCTGATACACATTTAACTGCTCATAAGTATAAGTATTAGCATACTGGCATTAGTTGTTTATATATATATATATATATATATATATATATATGTTACATAAACCTGTGTGTTTGCATGTATATTATACTATATATATATATATGTTAGATTTGTTTGTTATATGATAATATGTTAAGTTATATATATATGTTACAGGCTGTGTAGTTAATGCCCCGCTATTACCCCACTATAACCCCGCTATATCTTATAGCGGATTTCTACCGCTACGATTTTTCCATATAGCCCCAAAATATAGCCTTTCCACTTTAAGCACCGCTATTTCCGCTATATCCCGTTATTCCCGCTATATTCCGCTATTTCTGCTATATCTTCTTTAATAAAATGAATTAAAAAATTGCATTTATTCATTATAAAAATTATGAAACTAATTTATTTGATTTAATTTCTAATATATTTTCAGAAATGAAAATACTCTAATATTCTACTAAATTCAATTATGTTATATAACGGTTTTATGTTTATTTAAAATATATTCGCACATGTTTTTTGTTTAAAATTATTTATGTATTAAATATAATTCAATTGAATGATAATTTTTCATTTAAATACCATTTATATATTTGTAAAAACATTAATTACTAGTTTTATATGCTATTTTAGAGTCATCCGCTATATCCCGCTATATCCTCGTTGTATCCCCACTATGACTTTTTGCACCTCCACCGCTTTGAATCTGCCGAGCGCTTTAACTGCACAGGTTACAGGTTAGTTTATATTTTAGTTATATATATATGTTGTTTTAAAATATAACTTGTATTTAATTTTTAATGGTTTACATATATATATTTAATATAACAGCCATATGTATAGTCTGTTAGCTTAATATAAAGGTGATATTTTGTTTTATAAAATGCTGATTTTTAAAATTTGTTTTATATAATATAAGTGTGTACAATGAATGGTTATACTTGTTGTAATCTGGGTTTTATAATTTTTGATTTTGAATATAATAATATTGTATATATGTTGATATTAACATATGTGTTTTAATTTGAATAATAGAATTTGAATTACATGTATGTTCAATATAAATGTGTTTGAATTTAAAAATATGATTTATATATATATATATATATAGTTATATATATATATAAGTTCGCTTATACCAATTATATTCGTCGATCCATTCTTATTTGATTTCGTCTATTCCTATTTATCAGCTTTGTTCGTCAATTCGTGCCCATTTCACTTTGCTTTGGAATTCGCGCTTGGATTCGTAACTTACTTAGTTATCGAATTCCTCTAGCCTCGAAAGGTGAGCAATCACTCACGATATACATTCTTATATTTATTAAATTTGATTTCAATTGAAACGAAAATTGAAATATGCTGCTGTTAGCTATTTACATTTCCATATATATGTTGTTATCTGTATCTGTTCATCTGTGACATCTGACACCATTATCTGTTATTTATATTGATGATATATGCATGTTATGTTATTATCATATCTGTTATCACTCTGCATGTTCCCTGTTAGTATAGAATTCCCTATGGGTTGAAATGATACATACCCGAACGATCTATAGAATATGAGAAAATCGTTATGGATTGAAATGATAAACCCAAGCGATTTTCAATTGAATTGAATTTGGGATTGCGGGTTGAAAAGATATATACCCATATATATTTAAATTGCGGATTGAAATGATAAATATCCGTATCACTTGACCATAGGATAGAAAATTATATATAGACACCGTTGGTGTGTATATATATATATATATTTTAAAAATGATTTCTATGGTTTTGAAAAGAAATATATGGTTTTAATAAATATTGATTTTAAAGATTTATTAAAGTTGATTTAATAAAGTTGATATATAATATGTTTAAGTATTTATTTAATATATATAATTTCAAATATATAGTTTATAATGATTCAGGTTGGAAAGATAAATTTGAAATTGATTTGAAATTATATTTATTTAAGAATTTTGCTTAAAAAGTTTGATTTGAAATTTACTAAATTTGAAATTTTAAAGATATGTTTTATAACTTGAATTTGATTAAAAGCGACTTAAATGAATATTTCAAACTTATATAAATTTAAATGGAACATTTTGTTTATTTAAATTTTTAAATTGAAGTTGTATATAGATGTTATTGAAATGATTAAGTAAATATTTCAAAACTAAATAATAGTAAAGTGAATTTGATATATATATATATATATATGAAATTATCGAATTTAGTTTTGAAATATTTAAAGCTTTGAAATATATTGAAATTGAAATGGCTTATTTTTTGTTTCAAATATGTATTTGAAATCGATAATTTGAAATGGTTTATTGAGAAACTGAATCGAATTGAAATTGATGATTTGAGATTTGATTTAATTTGAATTTTGGAATTCGAGTTGATTTGAATCGATTTGTGAAATTTGAGGAAGCTATTTTCATATAAAGTATTTTTAAGCTATATCTAAAACTATTTATATTTTACTTTATAAATTATTTTAATATAAACTATTTTAATACAAATCATTTTCAATATAAATTATTTTATTATAAACTATTTTAACTTATAACTATTTTATGTAAACTAGTTTTGTTTTATAAACTATTTTATTACATACTATTATTAATATCTAAACTGTTTAAGGGTGGAAGTTATGATTTCAAACTTAAGGTTTTCTAAAATATTATGATTTCAAAGTGTTTTGGTTTCGGAAGTGTTATAACTTTGAAAGTACTGTGATTTTGGAAGTGAATATATTTGAAGTGAAAATGATATCGTATTTATTTGGTTTTTGAAATGAAAATGATATTTTGGTTTTGAGGTATAAACTATTTTGAAATGTCTGTAGTGTTATAATAACGTTTGGTTGTTAAAGAGGCCGGGATCGGATATGGGCATACTCTCTGTTGATACCGAAAACCACTTTAACAACTATGTACGCGGTGGAGATTCCAGAATGAAGTAGGATGGTGGCGACGATCCTAAAGATATATTTACGTGAACCCAACTCCCGTGAGTTGGCATAAGGTGGCTAAAACAGGAGCGATTCCGGGCCAATGAGGTAGCTCCTCTTATCGGACACACTCCATCGTATGCCATTCTATTACTTTGTGATTGATTTGGTGCGCACCTTTGATTCGGGAGTGTGGCTCGAGTTGGGCGATTACTGTGGCTTTGCGTTACCAACAGTCCGGATGCGTAATTGGTATATCTACCCTGGCATTGACTTGTTGTGCCGTGTCACCTACCCTAGCGCGCTTTCTACGAGTTTTTTTTGTGTCGTACCTATGGAGTATCCTCTGGTAGCTCCAGTTTACGGGGTATTACGGTACTGTATAGACTATTGGCACTATAAAATGTGTTAAGGGGGATATGGGTAACGCCTTAACGCTATTTTAATAGTTTACTTTACTATAGACATTATTATAATAGCGTATATTACTACATAGTAGATAGTTTAACGGATCCTTAAAGGATGGTTATCCCAAACATCCTTTAAGTTACTGGTATTTCGGTTGATATTTCACTTGAGTTGGATTTATTGATATTAGAACATTAATCATGACTCAAGTGTTTTGTGTTTTGCTGTACGCTCGGGTCAGACTGAGTGATACAGCATTTGAGACTCACCTTTGGAGTTGGAGCTTCGCTTGGAGATCCATCTATCAATTCTGCTTTCAGTTATTCAGTTGATTTCAGTGATGTATTCGGATTTTGTATTTGACTATTGCATTGAGACATCTATGTATTCGAGACCTCTGTTGTATCTTATTTAACTATGTTATATATATAGTAGCTTCATGAACTACTATTCTTTTGTTTCCGCTGCATTATTGTTATATTACTCTGTGTCTGTGATTCTATGATTATTTTATTTACTGTGTATGCTGAGTTTTGCCAAATATAAATTAACAATCTGAGGTTTTGAGCAATTCAAGTCCGACATGTGCGGATGCGAATGGTTGAAAATTTCAGGATGTTACATGTGGTATCAGAGCTCTGGTTTTAGGCAAACTTGGCATATATAGTAAATTTAATTATAGAATCACTTTCGTTCGAGCTTGAATCTCTTCCATTTTGACTCGGCTTTCTTTTGAATTTTGGAACGTTCCCTTCGGTTCCAAAATCCATTCTTGCCTCTCCCTATTCGTGTTTTCTTGATTACGGAGCACCCCATAGTTCCACTGAATGATTTGTAGAAGAGTGAAACTCCTTTACAATCGTTATTGATTCACCGGAGATTTCTGTATCCTCGGTTTACGATGCTGCTATCTTTTGCTATACCCGAATTCCATCTCTGGCGATCGAATGTCGATTTGCTCCAAAATTCTACCTCGATCTTATTTTAAAGTCACGGTTGTCCCGGTTAAGTTTGCCTGCGATTTATATAAGTCTATCCATCTTATCTATTTTGTTATTTATTTATCTTATCTTCGTTTCGAGCTTATCTTCGAATTTGAATTCTTTTGATTTGGGTCCCTTTAATTTGGATCTCTATCCTTGCTTTGAAATCAATTTGTATCATCGAGTGAGGGAGTGTATTTGTATTAATATTAAAATGTTTTATAGTGTGTTGTTTGAGTTGTTGATGTTGATTTGGGTTTTCGATCGATTCGTCTGATCAACGCTATCGATAGGAATTCCAAAACACTTGAACAGAGCAAACTGACACAATATTGTTTTTCAAACCCGGTAAAAGATATAATTTTGTATGATTATATATATAAATATAATTTTCTGAAATTGAATAGTTAAAGGAATTTATTGTTTTGTAAACCATTTGAATAAATGAAACTATAAATCATGGTTATAAATTGATTTGTAATTGAAATGAATTTAAAAATCAGAAATTTGAGAATTTAATTTCCGGTGATTTCAAACTTTGGTTTTAAAGTTTTAAAATGTATATATTTAAAGTATTTTCGAATAGAAATGGTTTCCAAAGAATTTTGAAAGTTTAAATCAGTACTCTTCTCTTGTGTCATTGGAAAATAATTTCAGTGATGGCGGCCGCATCATCGACATTTATTTTCGAGTTTCAGAGTGGAGTGACCATTCAGTAGCTTCGCTACACTTTTGTTTTAGAAATTAAGTTGATTTGAATTTCTTAAGTATGATTTGATTTATATATATATATAGGTATATTATTTTAAATTTAATTGATTTGATATATATAGTATATACATAATTATCTCTAAATTGTTGAAGTTAATCGGAAATTTAATTCTTAAATTTATGTTATGGGGTGATTTTAATTATAAAATAAAGCTAAAATTTTTGAATAAATATTTAAAAACTTGAAATAATTGAATTGGGAAAAAGTTTATTTGTATAATACCCAATATCATTCTAATATAACTTACCTAAATTATTCAGAAGTTGAATATGTAATTGGATACTATACAATATAAGATGATTTTATAAATAAAATTTGAGTGATCATAATAAATGTTATACACTTAAATTTTAATTATAAAAATGTTAATAGAGATAAATAGAATAGTAAGTTAATTGAATAACAAATGAGATAAATAAAATAAATTTTGTTTTGAAGAAATCAATAAATTGAAACCAAATCAACTTAATGAAATACCTTGAATTTAAAATCAATTATTGAATATTAATTTATTTAATTTGAAATTTACAAGGTTTTAAATTAATTGTTTTATCTTGTCTTTCAAACCTATTTTCTTTCTGGTTGCTTCTATCCTCCTACCTCGTTCCTTTTCGGGGACGAAAAGTTTTTAGTGGGGGAGAGTGTAACGACCCGTAAATTTTAACTGTTTTAATAACGTAATTAACTGAATTTTTTTGTGAAATTTTAAATAATTAAATTTTGAAATATAAATTTGATATCTAGATTACGTCTTCTTAAACATAGCAACCGGTAAATATTCATCAGAAAATATGCAAGTTTATTTTCCTGTGTAATTCTATTTCAATTCAAATCGGTTAATATTGGATGATAATAAAATATTTTCCAAACCTAAATATTTTTCTATAGAAAATTTGTAAACCATCTTCTGAATGAGACGTCATATTTCGTTTCGTCAAATTTGGAATGTTATTGCTCCGTTCACCTTAATTTCGACAGATTTGTAGCATTTTTCGATACCGATATCGACTTTGATCGGTTGATCGTACCACTGATATCTATATACCGTTTTGATCGTCTCATCGTACTGATCTCAACAGTGTATTCACTTCTTTATTTTGGAGCCCGATGTGTGGTGCAATCAGCGAAACGCTCAACGTATCGGTTCCGCAACCGAGTCTTTTAGTTTTCTCGTGACTATTCGCTATCCAACGTGAAACCAATAGCCTTTCAGTATTACTAAATCCAACTTTTTGGCTTTTATTATTCCCTGACTGTTGCTTTTCCCCATGGTTAAATTTATATTCGCTGGTTCAACCTAATTTTGGTTCGTTCATTCCAATTCTCTTCCTTCTTTCTCTCTGCCTATTTTTTTCGTTTCTGCCATTCTTATCTAAAAAAAGCAAGTAGACAGTTCGGCCTTCATTACCCAGCACAACCGCCTCCTCCCCAAGGCCCAACAACTCCAAAACCACTCGTGTAGGATGTAAGCAACCTCACGCGCGCCTCTTCACCGCCCAGGCCACCACGTCTCCGACCAAACACACCTTCCTCCTCACCCACATCCCCAGCCCGACTTGAGCCAACAACCAGAAGCCGAGCACCACCCCGCTCGCTGCAACCTCTTCCACTTCGCCACTGTTCCCAGACTTTTCCTCGTCACTGCCTTCGCCTCGTGCTTCTTCCCCACGCCACCAAGCCGAGCGATGCATATATTTGTAAGAAAATATCTGTGTTTTATATATTGGTTTTAATATATAGTCTGTTTATAGTTTACTTTATAATATGAGCTATGGCAGTCCTTCTTCTATATATAAATAAGTTGTTTATGTTATAAAAATCATATATATGACTTACACTTTTGTAGTTTCCAGTTGCTTTTACTGTATAAACTTATATTGGTATTTGCTTATCTGGTTGTATGAATTTTTATTTGATATGTATGTAACTTATAGATATATTAGTCTGGAAGGAATAGTATATATATGTTATACTGTTTATATACTTATAGTAATATATACTTATTTGGTTTAAGTAATATATACAGTGATGATTTGGTTTTAAGTGTACGATGTCTGCATATAGGTGTAAGTAGCCTGCATGTATGCATATATATATATTCAGTCTACATTTTTTTCTATTGTTATTATATGGTCTGTAAGGTATAAAAGTGTATAATGATAATATGTTTAAAGTGTTAACATTTATATAGTTACATATATATAGTTATATACTATATTACCTGGGTTACATAAGTAAGATGATATATTGTTTATATAATATTGATGTTTAAAACGTATATATGTATATTTGTTTTAAAATTAATGGTTCATAGCCTGATACACATTTAACTGCTTATAAGTATAAGTATTAGCATACTGGCATTAGTTGTTTATATATATATATATATATATATATATATTTATATATGTTACATAAACTTGTGTGTTTGCATGTGTATTATACTATATATATGTGTGTGTGTTATATTTGTTTGTTATATGATAATATGTTAAGTTATATATATATATTTGTTATAGGTCAGTTTATATTTTAGTTATATATATATATGTTGTTTTAAAATATAACTTGTATGTAAGTTTTAATGGTTTACACATATATATTTAATATAGCAGCCATATATATAGTCTGTTAGCTTAATATAAAAGTGATATTTTGTTTTATAAAATGCTGATTTTTAAAATTTGTTTTATATAATATAAGTGTGTACAATGAATGGTTATACTTGTCGTAATCTAGGTTTTATAATTTTTGATTTTGAATATAATAATAATGTATATATGTTGATATTAACATATGTGTTTTAATTTGAATAATAGAATTTGAATTAGTGGAAAATAGGTACAAGGACAAATTTTCATAAAAATTTTGGCTGAAGGACAACAAGTTTCATTTTTAGGCTGAAGGACAAACTTTGAAAGGTAATTAGGCTGAAGGGCAATGCTAAATACAACTAGCATTTTGTACAATGTAAAACTGGATATAATGCTAGTTATAATTAGCATTTTGTACAATGTTTGCACTGTACAAAATGCTACTATATTTAGCATTGTCCTTCAGCCTAATTTTCTTTCAAAGTTTGTCCTTGAGCCCAAAAATGAAACTTTGTGTCCTTCAACCTAAATTTTTTTCAAAGTTTGTCCTTGTGCCTAATTACCTCTTTGAATTACATGTATGTTCCATATAAATGTGTTTGAATTTAAAATTTGATTTATATATATATAGTTATATATATAAGTTCACTTATACCAATTATATTCATCGATCCAGTTCTGATTTGATTTCGTCTATTCCTATTTATCAGCTTTGTTCGTCAATTCGTGCCCATTTCACTTTGCTTTGGAATTCGCGCTTGGATTCATAACTTACTTCGTTATCTAATTCCTCTAGCCTCGAATGGTGAGCAATCACTCACGATTTACGTTCTTATATTTATTAAATTTGATTTCAATTGAAACGACAATTGAAATATGCTGCTGTTAGCTATTTACATTTCCATATATATGTCGTTATCTGTATCTGTTCATCTGTGACATCTGACACCATTATCTTTTATTCATATTGATGATATATGCCTGTTATGTTATTATCATATCTGTTATCACTCTGCAAGTTCCCTGTTAGTATAGAATTCCCTATGGGTTGAAATGTTACATACCCGAACGATCTATAGAATAGGAGAAAATCGTTATGGATTGAAATGATAAACCCAAGCGATTTTCAATTGAATTGAATTTGGGATTGCGGGTTGAAAAGATATATACCCATATATATTTAAATTGCGGATTGAAATGATAAATATCCGTATCACCTGACCATAGGATAGAAAATTATATACAGACACCATTGGTATATATATATATATTGAAAATGATTTCTATGGTTTTGAAAAGAAATATATGGTTTTAATAAATATTGATTTTAAAGATTTATTAGTTGATTTAATAAAGTTGATATATAATATGTTTAAGTATTTATTTAATATATATTTTCAAATATAGAGTTTATAATGATTCAGGTTGGAAAGATAAATTTGAAATTGATTTGAAATTATATTTATTTAAGAATTTTGCTTAAAAAGTTTGATTTGAAATTTATTAAATTTGAAATTTTAAAGATACGTTTTATAACTTGAATTTGTTTAAAAGTCACTTGAATGAATATTTCAAACTTATATAAATTTAAATGGGAAATTTTGTTTATTTAAATTTGTAAATTAAAGTTGTATTTAGATGTTATTGAAATGATTAAGTAAATATTTCAAAACTAAATAATAGTAAAGTGAATTTGATATATATATATATATATGAAATTATCGAATTTAGTTTTGAAATATTTAAAGCTTTGAAATATATTGAAATTGAAATGGCTTATTTTATGGTTCAAATATGTATTTGAAATCGATAATTTGAAATGGTTTATTGAGAAACTGAATCGAATTGAAATTGATGATTTGAGATTTGATTTAATTTGAATTTTGGAATTCGAGTTGATTTGAATCGATTTGTGAAATTTGAGGAAGCTATTTTCATATAAAGTATTTTTAAGCTATATCTAAAACTATTTATATTTTACTTTATAAATTATTTTAATATAAACTATTTTAATACAAATCATTTTCAATATAAATTATTTTATTATAAACTATTTTATGTAAACTAGTTTTATTTTATAAACTATTTTATTACAAACTATTATTAATATCTAAACTGTTTAAGGGTGGAAGTTATGATTTCAAAGTTAAGGTTTTCCAAAATATTATGATTTCAAAGTGTTTTTGCTTCGGAAGTGTTATAACTTTGAAAGTACCGTGATTTTGGAAGTGAATATATTTGAAGTGAAAATGATATCGTATTGATTTGGTTTTTGAAATGAAAATGATATTTTGGTTTTGAAGTATAAACTATTTTGAAATGACCGCAGTGTTATAATAACGTTTGATTGTTAAAGAGACCGGGATCGGATATGGACATACTCTTTGTCGATACCGAAAACCACTTTAACAACTGTGTACGCGTTGGAGATTCCAGAATGAAGTAGGATGGTGGCGACGATCCTAAAGGTATATTTACGTGAACCCAACTCCCGTGAGTTGGCATAAGGTGGCTAAAACAGGAGCGATTCCGGGCCAATGAGGTAGCTCCTCTTATCGGACACACTCCATCGTATGCCATTCTATTACTTTGTGATTGATTTGGTGCGCACCTTTGATTCGGGAGTGTGGCTCGAGTTGGGCGATTGCTGCGGCTTTGCGTTACCAACAGTCCGGATGCGTAATTGGTATATCTACCCTGGCATTGCCTTGTTGTGTCGTGTCACCTACCCTAGCGCGCTTTCTACGAGTTTGTTTAGTGTCGTACCTATGGAGTATCCTCTGGTAGCTCCAGTTTACGGGGTATTACGATACTGTATAGACTATTGGCACTATAAAATGTGTTAAGGGGGATATGGGTAACGCCTTAACGCTATTTTAATAGTTTACTTTACTATGGACATTATTATAATAGCGTATATTACTACATAATAGATGGTTTAACGGATCCTTAAAGGATGGTTATCCCAAACATCCTTTAAGTTATTGGTATTTCAGTTGATATTTCACTTGAGTTGGTTTTATTGATATTAGAACGTTAATCCTGACTCGAGTGTTTTGTGTTTTGCTTTACGCTCGGGTCAGACTGAGTGATACAACATTCGAGACTCACCTTTGGAGTTGGAGCTTCGCTTGGAGATCCATCTGTCGATTTTGCTTTCAGTTATTCAGTTGATTCCAGTGATGTATTCAGATTTTGTATTTGACTATTGTATTGAGACATTTATGTATTCGAGACCTCTGTTGTATCTTATTTAACTTTGTTATATATATAGTAGCTTCATGAACTACTATTCTTTTGTTTCCGATGCATTATTGTTATATTACTCTGTGTTTGTGATTCTGTGATTATTTTATTTACTGTATATGCTGAGTTTTGCCAAATATAAATTAACAATCTGAGATTTTGAGCAATTCAAGTTCGATATGTGCGGATGCGAATGGTTGAAAATTTCAGGACGTTGCATGTATAAATCAATAAGTGCACGTGTGTGTGTGTAATTATGTATATACACACACGCGTAATAACATACAATTATAATGTATTAATTACATAGTTAATTAGGTTAATAATTTTTGTTAAATCCCCCTCAGAAGAGTAATTAATTATGGATGCAAAACAAGAAGGATTTCTTATAAGGCTTAAATAATGAATACGGTGAAATGTGTGAAAATATATTTTGAGAGTATTGAATTATGACTGAGTTATAGGGGTGCGAGCTTGGTCAAAAGTACATAGAAGTCTGCCCAGCTAATCTGGCTACCAGCAGTGTGACTTTGGGGTGGATGTGAGACACCACCTATGATAAGTAACTATAGATGATGCGAGTTTAGTCCCAAATTCTGTAGGGTAAATTTGCCCAGCTAATTTGGCTGTCAGTATTACGAATAGTCGGACTAATGTGAGATGTCCCCATAGGGTACGGGTCATAATAAGAAGGACCTGTTTAGAGGGTTGAAGGTATTAAGTGGTTGCTTGAGTATCGGCCTCTTCCCCATGTATGAAGTATTAAATGGTCGTGATTCTGTACAGGATATCTCAGAAAGATCTACTTCAATATGATGTATTAAGTATCAAAAGAGATTTCCATGCAATGTCCGCTAGATAGGCACCTATGAGAAGTCCGCCTTGTGGTTAGGTATTAAATGATGAGGGCTTACCTCAAATGAGGTCTTAAATGGCCATAGTCTATCTAATTCCCGTTAAAGAGGTATTTAGTGGCTTAAGTACCATCTCTCGCATTGGTAGGACATTAATAATGATGGTTATGGGTTATTGGGTTGAAATGGTTATGGAATTTGATAAGCCTTAGGGCTTATAATTGGAAAGACTTTGAATATAACTAAAATGCGCAAGACATATTCTTATTTAAATTATATTGTCCAAGTACTAATATAGAAAGGCTTGAGATTTTCATGTTATTTTAACCTCCTTGTTACAACACATGCTAGGGAAGGAGACGATGATGCATATGGAGATGACAATGAGAGGAGCTTATGGGAATAGTCTATTTATCTATTTATATTATTTTCTGATGTACCCATTTAAAGATGACAATGTATTTTGAACATGTTGTATCTCGATTATGTAACGGCTATTATTGACATTGTGTTATGGTTTTATGACATTTGGAATTTTAAATAAAATATGTACTGTTCATGTTATTATATTTTATCCTTCCGTTGTGAGTTCTGAATGAGTTAATAAATAGCTTGTATCGTTCTTTTTACTAACCAACAGCCAGCTTTAAAATCTTTCCAACTATGGGGTACATAATTTATCTATTAAAATGGCCACTTGAAATTGTTTATCTAAAACTATAAATTTGAAGTTGATTTCGTGCCTAATCTTTTGAAGTTCATAGGACCGTGCCTCAACAAATTTATCATCTGTCATCTGGAATTTAGATAACATCCAACTGTATATTTTTTGCTCCAGCTTCCTCGATGTCGTATTTCTTTTGAAATACATCCTAGATCTTCTATACTGATTTGTTTGAGTTGTAGCAGTCATATAGGTCGTCACTCAAGCCATTGAGAACATAAATTTTGCAGAGGTAGTTATGGTCGTTCCAATCCTGTAGTGCTTTCTTATGGTCGTCCTTTGGTTGTTTGGGCAGAGCTGGCTTTTCAACTGTTAGAACATACGTCACCTTCCTGACCGTATGATAAAACTGCATCTTTTGCATCAATCTTTTGAAATGAAGTCCATTAAATCCTAATAGTTTGTTTGCATCATAGACAACAGAGTCATCGAACATCGAAACCATGAATCAAAAACATCTTAAAATTGTTAGTTCTATATCATCGAACTGAATTGTATGCATGGCTAAGTTGTGTACACTATAATAAAATACTCGTTTTACAACGGACAATACCGGGCCAGCGCCCGTCATATTATACGATGTTGTAATTGACCCAAAAGATTTTACAACGTTTTAAAACCGTTGTAGTAAACATTTTTTTACAATGGTCCACAGTTGTTGCAATAGGGTCTTTTACAATGGTAACTGCCCATTGCAATAGTATCTTTTACAATTGTTTTCGCCCGTTGCAGTACGGTTTTTTACTACAATTTTTTCCCGTTGTTAAAAAAATTCAAATGATAAAAAATAATATAAATACTATTATTTCACTCATAAATTTAAAATTAAATTCCTATTGAAAAAATATTGTATCAATAACAAATATATTCATTCATATCTACTAAAATAACAAAAAAGATCTATATTTCTAAATGCCAAAAGGATTCACGTATTAATCTCTTATAATACATAACCTATACAAGAAATATATGTATCTACCAATACAATGGAGATATAATGAATATATGATTTATCTAACTTTATGTATGCATTGATCCTTGAACTTTAGCAACTTGAACCACAACATCAGCTCTTTCAGCAACAACACGTTCATACAAATCTTTTAATGTAACTTATAGGACAACTAACTTATATCTATATACAATAGGAATACCTTCGAAGCTTTTGAAATTACGGAATTATCCTTTTAAACGCTAATAATAAACGAAGGCCATTTTCGTCCTTTACTTGCCCCACCTCACAACGTAATAATCGCACTCTTTCTCACGTTCTCTTTTCTTGAAGATCAATTCTAAACCCGATCATCGTTACTCATTTCAAAATCACGAAGGGATCCTTTTTGAAGATTTAGGTAAATAACTTCCACGATTTTAAGTTCCCCAATTTTTCATGTATAAATATTTAACTACAATTGAGCGTTTGATTATTTATCTAATTATTCTCAGTTTTCAATTTATTAGTTGCAGCAATGATTGTTTTATTTCTTTATTGGTGAGAGAAAGGGATTAAGAAGCTTTGGGAGTTTTGCTATTTATGTGGCTAATCTGATAATTAAGTTTTCCTTTGAGCCAAAAATGAAAAAACCAAACTTGAAAGTGTACCCCTTCCCCTATTCATGCATAATCATCAACTTTGGAGACATTGGTATTTGTATGTCAAGCGGCTGAACAATTTTACTGTTGCAGCTGGAATTTTGCTCGATTTGGTTTGAGATTCTCTAATGAAACAGCTAATGCAATGCAAGATCTTCCTCCTTCCATAACAAAATTTTTAAAGGTATTTGTGTAAGAAAATTGCAACTGAAAATCGTTACTATCAGTACTTTCAAATGGTCATGAATGATTTCAGGGTAGGTTGATGATGGAACTAAATTTAATGCTTGCATGTGGAGCAGCTGTACCTTCAATCTATCAACTTCAGAAATATAAGTTTCTTGATATATTTCTTCATATTCAAGTGAGTGAAATAGTATTATTAAACTTTGTCCATTATGCAATGGCATAGCAATGTTGTCTTGAATATCGTATGTTATTTTAGGCTGCTTATCTTGATGATAAAGCAAAGAAAAACTATGTTGGAAATTCTACTATGTTGATGGTAAGTCGTTAATGCTTAGTTCTGTTGCTTGATTTCAAGACATTGTCCATATTATAGTATTTCAGTTTTGACTGGCAAAATGCATAAATTTGAAGGAGATCCTTAAAATGCACATTAATGTATTAAGATACTATATTTTCCTTTTAGTTATAAATTAATTTGGTAGTTTCCTTTTAAATATGGTTATAAATATTAATTTCTATATGATCTTGACTGTTGGTAATCATAGTTTTGTTTTATGTTGCAGTCGTACCTTTTACAATCAACTTGCTTTACTGTTTGCTAAAGGTAAACAGTTCTATTTTTTGGTTGACAATATTCTAAGCATTATACCAAAAAAGCCCCATGGTTTGTTTACTCGGACAATTGATTTTTTCTAATACCGTATCGGGTCTTACATGTTCAAATTATTAAACTTTGAAGTTGAACTTAGATATATCCTCATGCTTTTAGTCAACATTGTCTCTGTCTTCTAATATTAGTGTTGTGAAGGTAAAAAAGGATTTTGCAGATAAAAAATTAAACATCCAAGATTTTTAGCCTATTAATTTGGCACCTATCAAATTTGAAGATCTCTTTAAAAGGAAGTTGTATGTCATATTTTGGATCTGCATTACACACATATTATGATTCACATATACTAGGGACCAATTAATTACTTTGTATTGACTAGAATTATACAATCTAATAGTACATATTGTCACCGTATGTTGATTTTTCTATAAAGCGTTGGCACAACAAGATTTTAAATATACAAATGTTTTGTTACTGGATCATAAAAATGGAGTATATACTGGACCCCAAGACAAAAAAATTCAAATTGTAATGAATATAAATAGTGTAATATTTTATCACTGTTGAATATTGAAAATTTTCCAAATGATTTGTTGTATACTTGACAATATCCACCACTTAATATGAATAGACATAACTTTAACTGATTAGTATTTATGCAGTTGTAATGCTTCTTATGTGCATCAGAATACATACTGCATAAAATGAATATTAACTACTTATGATGTAATTTTTTTTTTATATTGTTTGACTAACTGAATAGTTATGTGCAGAACAATATGACCACCCTTAATATTAACTAGAGGGTGTTCTTATTTATATTATGACATGAACTCACTTAAGAATAAAACTAATCATCTATTATTATTTTTAATTTAAAAGTTCGAATGTATGAATTTTGGTAATTGCTCGGTGGTATAGAAAGTAGAGTTGGAATTAAGGATTTTCATTGGCCAATGCTATGTTTGGATCGTTAATATGTCAATGTATCAATTAGTGTATGAAGAACATGTACTTATAAAGAAGTGTGGGTATACAAGATACGATTTCTCTACATTAACATGTCGTTGTATCTTACATGGCATCAATATGTCTATTTCGACCAGAAAAGGATGTGAATTCATTATCAAAGATGTATTTTTGAGTCCGTTCATACCCATTGGTAGTTTAGGCCACAAAATGATGGGAATTCATTACCAAAGATGTATTTTTGAACTCTGTTCATACCCATATGTTAGTTTAAACTTTGTTCTTTATTTTAAAATTGGTGACACCATATCATATCTACACTATTTTTATATATTCAATTTTCTACATTCAAAATTTTACAAACTAACTTAATATTCTTGGTTCAAAAGTTTGTTTGAATAATATATGCTCATTGACATTGTAGTGATGCTTGGTCTCCATTTGAAGGGAATAGATGTTTACGAAATATTTGGAAAAAATTCGAAAAATAATAATTGGTGATAAAGCAAGTTGTTTCATTAAAAAGTGGCATGGTAAGAGAATTAAAAACGACAATTGGAGAAACTTGCTTATTTAGAAGTACTTAATCATTAAGGAGCTCAACATAGTGTGACAAAAATTCTGCATAATGGAATTTCTCTACAGGAAAGATCCAAATTTGGCGATAGCAAAGCCAAGCAGTACAACATCAAGGGTAAGTTCATGCAAAAAACACTAGGAGGAAAATGTAGTAGCTGCGACAAAATGTGAAAACTCCATGGTTGGGCTAGAGCAAGATCAACGAGCTGGGTTGGAGCAAGACCAACGAGCTGATAAATAGTCATGAAGACACCGAATTCCAGTAGTGAGCTACTGTGAAGCAATGATGATGAGGTGCGACAAAGTAGCGATGAGCTTGCAAGGCAGAGAATCGGGTTTGGAGAAACAACGGTAGTGTATCTGAATCAGTTAATGTGAAAACGAGAGTCTTCTATGCAGGAGGCTATGCGAGGACCAATTCATTTTGGATTTCTTGAGATGGAACTTAATGCAGGCAGTGCAGTATAAAGAATGCACAGGACTGATATGGATAGTGTTTGTAGCATGTTGCACTGGAACTTCAACTTGAGTGATACTAATAGTTGTTGAGAGACTAAAATGCTGATGTTGATGTAAAGTGGAAAAAGTTGCTGCACCTGACAGCAGCTAAGAACATAAATGACAACATGATATGCTGCATGGATAGAAGGTGACAACGTGAAAAGTAGATGCTGAAACAAATATAATTTCCTGATGGCATGCATCATGATAACTTTTATACTCTCATGGTTCTTTCCTATAAATATGTTTTAACATATTTGTATGATATTTTTGACTCATTCGGAATGCGTAGATCATTGGAATTTTATGTAGAATAGAATTGTACTTCAATGGTGGTGATGTTATTTTTATTGAGTCTGAATATTTGAAGTTATCGTAAATAAGTTTCTATTTTAGAATTGTAGTTAGTGTAAGCCAACATCTCCTCTTCTTCTTTCATTATGGATTGAAGATGTTATAATGACTAAAAATGAAATTGTAAAATTATGTAGGTGAGGAAACCAAGGGAGGACATTAAAGGGGTTGTTTATACGGTGTTGACAGTTATATTCGTAATTATTGCAAAAAAAAATTGATTGAAATATTACTTTTTGCAAAAGAAGAAGAAGTTAATTCATAATTTTTCTTTACACATGTCATCTAACGTGCTTTAGTATTCTATATATATTAGAAATACCCTACTTTGAAGCTTCTGAAATTATATAACTACCACTATACAAGCTATATATAACCGGAATACTACCTTGGAGCTTTTGAAATTATCAAACTAGGGCAGGAAAAAGGTTTAAATTAAATCTAAAAAAAGTAAACGTTCATTCTTCTTAAATAGAGGACCATACTTGATCAGAACTTCATTTTAAACTAATCGATAAGGATTTTGAATTTGTATAAGCAAAAAAATACATCCATCAGATGACTGCAGCAACATCTCTCGACTTCAGGTAGCCTACACGGCTCTTTGGCAGCAACAACGTAGTAATCAATTTTGATTACTATTTTTGAAATTAATTACAACGAGTATTTGAAATTAATTACAGTGAGTTGCAATTTGCAATGGACACCGCAATACAAATAATGTTGTGAATAATTCTGTATTAGCTCAAGTATTCGTTATACTACTTATATAATTTTTATAACTTGAACATCACCTTCTAATCAGCATGCTTCTTAAAGAACATTTTCCATAAGAAGGAGCAGAAAAAAGCGATTCCAGCTCCCGATGCGAGCTGGTAATTATCATAAATTTCAAATTATTAAGGTTCAATAATTATCATAGAATGACACATATTATTTCATCAAATGATGAAAATTTTGTAATAAATAATTTACCATAATAATAGTGGCATTTGGGTCTTTTGGCATCAGCATTTATTCCCCAACCGGTCCTGTGATTTTCATATCATCCCTAGTCCTCAAATCACCTGTGACACATTAGTCATTCAAAGTGTTTCAAACAATAAAAAATCAATAACGAAAACTTTAATACAAAAATAATTAAACTTCTCATATAGGAAATTTGAGCACACTCCCTTAGCTATCTCTTCTTGACATTGGTATAGACCAGTCTCTTAACACAAAGGGATACTTGCATAAAACATTACAGTGCTTCAACACTCAAGCAATAAGTCCATCTTTTTTCTATTACATATATTTTTCTTCTTTGCATCATCTTGTCCTTCATTGGTTTTGTTATTTTTAGCGAATGGTGAGATGTTGGGAAGAAATATTCATCTGCAATAAAAACATAATACAAAATAACTTTGAAATGCTAGAATGTAAATCAGTAGAAAGCTAGAAAAAAAGTATCATCAATAAAAGCTCACTGTTTTGGAATCACCAAAATCTCTAAGAGCACTTCCTCCTATTGAATATAGTCTTAGTTTATGAGGCTTCCCATTCTTATTAACCGCATTAGAAATCTATCACACCTATCGACCGACCTTCACTATCGATAATGTGAAGTTAAACAGATTCAGACAAGTGTTAAACAGATTTAGATAGCACAAACTCATCCAGCATCGCTTTAAGTATTCTCCAGCATCACAAATAACATCGCTCATTGCAAATCCTATTAGCACTCTGCATATCAAAAATAGGTATCTTGTGACAGTATCTCTTAGAGCACATCAGCAAGCGAGGCACTCCAATCAACATGTATCCAAACAAAAGTGAACATCATATCTACAACCTCACTCAGCAACTATCAACAACCCTTCTTTGTAAAATCACGAGTGCATCTATCTTCGATGACGATAATTGTTCCAGGTGATGGCGAGTTCTTCTATTGTTCAAATGTGGCATTAACTTCACGATAGCAACATCGGCAAGCTTCAAGCAAACACAAACCAGTGAACCATCAAGATCTCGACCACGATTTCAGTGCGGGGACATCTCGCCACTTCAGGCATTGGTTCAACTTCACATCATCAATCATACGAGGATTATATATTATTTAAGGGAGGAGGTGAACTATTTTGGGGATGCTAAGAGAGGGGTTATGAGAAATGAGAATTGGGAAATGGAGATTTTGACTTTTTGAGAAACGTGAAGATGGAAAGGAATGAACGTGAGAGTCAAAAAATTTGAACTTGGAGAAAAATTTTCGGAGGACGAGGAAATCATTTTGCCTCGGAGCAAAAATATTTGTTATTTGCAACAAAAAAAACTTGTATATTTCGAAAAAGATAGCTACGAAAGAAAACATCTAAATGCATATGGAAGTAACCATTTGCAATATAATATTCATATTATTTGAATTTTAAACTTTTATACATTTTCAAGTTCTCTAAAATTATTAATAGTAACTAAAATTAATTATTAATTAACAATAATAATTAAAATTAATTATTTAATATTAATAATAAATATTTTACGTTTTTTATTAATTATTAATTATTTAAAAATTAATTATGAATTATTCAATATCATTAGTAATTATTCAATATTAAAATATTTATTGTAATTAAATATTAATTAATAATTAATTAAACTTAAATATTAACAGTAATTAAAAATCAATTATTAATTATTAATATCATTGATTATTAACTACTAAAAATTAAATAATAAAATTAATTATGAAAATTTTAATTATTAATTATTAATTAGAGAATAAATAATAGTAATTATTAATTAATTATTATTTATTTATTGATTATTAATTTATTAACTAAGTATTAACTATTTATTTGTTTGCTTATTTATTATTAATAGAAATTATTTCATATTTAGAATTAATTATTACTTATTATATATTAATTTTGGATTATTACTATTTAATATTTTATTTATTTATTATTAATTATTATTTATCAATTATTAACTATTAATTACTAATTATTAATAGGATTTATTTCATATTTCATATTAATTATTAATTAAAATTAAGTTCGTTTGAATATTGATTAACCAAAAATAAGTAAAAATAAAATTAAGTCCGTCGAGATCAATTATTTTCATATTTCATATAGTTGTGTACTAATAACTGGAAAGTGATATTAAGTCTGTTAGAATACCGATTAAATCCTCTTACAATGTCTAAAATAATCAAAGATCACGATGATTGGTTAAGAGTTGTTGAAAATTGGCATTTATTGCAACTGTGATAAACTAAAAAGGTTGTAATATGTAACAATTAGAACTAGTAAAAAAATAGTTGTGAAAATGGGTATCTATTACAACAAAAAAAGATGGTTGTAATAGGAGACTATTACAACGGGCAAACATGAAAGAGGTATTGTTACAAATTGGTATCTATTAAAACGAAAAGAAAAACAGTTTTAATAAGCATCCATTACAACAACAAATGAAAAATGTTGTAATAGGTATCTATTACAACAAGTAAAGAAAAAGAGTTGTTGAAAAGTGGCATCTATTACAAAAAGCAAGATAAAACCATTGTAATAGGTTTCTATTACAACATGTTTTTTTTACCATTATAAAAATTCCTTTTTGTTGTAGTAGTACTTTGTCGTTTTCTTTAAAATATGTTGGAAATGTTTTGATATTAAGTGAATTATTAAAAGTTGGAATAAGTGTATATGACTCTCTGGTGAATAGTCCCACATTGTAGGACTATAGCAAAGAATCAAGTATTTATACTTGATTCTTATAAGCTTATTTGGGCCCTTTGGGGAACCCAATGATGCTCTTTTATGAGGAGGGAGGTCGTACTTGACCACCACACATGCGCGCGCCGACTGACAGACCCGAGCTCGGGTTCGGGTAGGATTCCGGCTTGTTGTCGTGTAACATTTATATATATATATATATATATATATATATATATATATATATATATATATATATTTGGACGAAAATTGTTTTGTATTTGAAACGGTAAATTCAAGATCCATTTTTTGAGCCGACGTTACCCCACTATTCAGTAACGTTCATTTTTATATTTCGTCTATTTAATTAATGTTTAGATGAGACAAAAAATAGAACGACATACTTTCAAAGACCTTATCTTTTTCTCCACGAAATTTCTTCAAATAAAAAGGAAAGCAGAAGTTTTTAGTGCATCAGAGTCGACTTCATTTGTAAAGACAAGTCGATACCACAAAGAAGAGAGGGTATTTTATCCTAGAGACAACGATATTTTTCTAGACTGCTTTACATCACCGAACAAAATGTCAAAACGTCTTCAAGAGACTGGCGATATACACAACTTAGCCGAAGTTCATTGTTTCCCAACAAATTGAAGACATGCCCGCAAACAATGACTTCTCCTACAACCTTGAACGATGCTGCCCTGACGTCAATGTTTCAGGTTCTGATGGTGTCTGCTGCGCCGTTCGAATTCAAAGGCTTGCATTTTGAAACGATGGCGCCAAAAGATGGAGTTGTTTTTTACTATGTGGAAGGTGGTTGATGTACTGATAGTAGGCAAACCAAAGCTACCGAACAGACCCAACGAAGCTGAGACAGAGCAGATGCGAGCCTAGACTGACAAATCAAAAGTGTTGTAGACCTAGACGGAGCTAGATTAGTTGTGCAAGAATTTCATGCACAACGGACTCAGCGACGATCTGTACGACTACTACAATTTAGACAAGACAACAAAGGAGATTTGGGAAGCGCTGCAGAAAAAGTATGACACAAAGGAGGCAGAAACAAAGATGTATGCTATCAGCCGCTAACTCAAGTATCAGATGACGGATGACAGGTCAGTAGAGATGCAATCTCATGAGCTCTAGAAGATTTCTCATGTGATCGTCTCTGAAGGTATGATTATAGATGAACAGTTTTAGGTTGCAACATTGATTGATAAATTGCGCCATAGTTGGAAAGAATTTAAGAATAACCTCCGAGGAATTTTCATTAGAACGTCTGACAATTCACCTCTGTATTGAAGATGAATCTCATAAATAGGATATGAAAGAAGAAATTCTTGCTGTTTCAGGCAACACTAAGAAGGGGACGGTTTTGAAACCGAATTCCAAAAACTTTAAGAATCGGAACCGTAAGCTTAGTCAAAACTGAAATAAACAAAATTGGAACTCCCAAGGGACCAAAGAGGTTAGCAGGAACCACCCCAAAAAAATGACTATGTACAGTTGTTTCTTTGTTACAACCGTAGAAAACCAAGTCGCATGGCACACAAGTGTCAGAATAGGCCAAGCTTTGCACTGCAGGCTAACTTGATTGAGGAGCCTCTTACGGCTATGATTTCTGAGATTCACCTTGTTGGGGGATCAAAGAGTTGGTGGATTGATACTGGCGCTACACTCTATGTCTTCTATGACCGTGTTATGTTCAAAACATACACGGAGACCGAAGACAAGAAAGTGTTGTTTGGAGACTCTTACATCACTATTGTTGCTAGTATTAGAAGCGTAGAGTTGAACTTTACCTCTGGGAAGACCGTTATATTGAAAGACGTCATGCACACTACAGAGATGAGAAAGAATCTTGTTTCGGATTATCTTCTTAATAAGACTAGGTTTACATAGACCATTGGGACTGATTTGTATATCATCACTATGAATGGTATGTTGGGTAGGGGTTATGCAACCGATGGCTTGTTTATACTGAATGTTGAATGTAATAAAATGTCTGCTTCTGCTTATATAATGCATGATTTTAATATCTGGCACTTTAGACCATGTTATGTAAATAAACGAATAATAAAGAATAGAAGTAGCTTAGATTTAATGCTTAATATGACACAAAATGATTTTGAAAAATGTGCTTTTTGTAGTCAAGCAAAAATAACAAAAATCCCACATAAATATGTAATTAGAGAACTAGAAATATTAGACTTAATTCATTTTGATATATGTGAACTTGATGGCATTTTGACAAGAAATGAATGGTAAAGCTGAAAGGAAAAATAGAACCTTAATTGAATTAGTTGTTGCTATTTTACTTAATTCCGGTGCATCATCACATGGGTGAGGAAAAAAATTTATTGACTATATGTTATGTATTGAATAGAATCCCTAAGTTAAAAAGAAAATTTTCTCCTTTTGAAATCTTAAGAAATCATAAACCGAATGTTACTTAATTTAGAACTTGGGAATGTTTATGTTCGTATATCCGACCCTAAAAGAATTAAACTAGCAAGTAGAGCATACAAATATGTATTTATTGGCTATGTTATTAATAGCAAATCATATAGATTTTATGACCTAAATGCACATAATATAATAGAATCTAATGATTCTATTTTTTATGAATTGAGATTTCCCTTTAAATTGAGGAATAATGGAGGCACATCTAGTAACACCATGCCTATTAGAAAAGAACCTAATGAATTTTTTGAAATCGAACCTAGAAGTAAAAGAGCAAGGATTACAAAAGATTCTGGTTTAGATTTTTATGTTTTTACTATAGAGAAGGATCCCTTAAACTTCCAAGAAGCCTTATCTTCATTAAATGTCGGTTTTTGGTAAGAGGCTATAAATGATGAGATGGATTCTTAGGAATTCAATAAGCCTTGGTGTTAGTCCATAGGATAGTGGTTTTGATGACAACAACTATAGAAGTGTTGTAAAATATATATGTGCAGGAAATCTATATGCAGGTATCAACAAAAGAAGACTGTACAGTAAAGAAAACAAAATTGATGAAGACAAAGATCAAGAGTTCAAGATTGAAGACTCATGAGATTCAAGATATTCAAGAGTTCAAGACAAATAATATAGTTAGGTTAGATATTTGTTAAAACTCCTTGAAAGCACTATCATTCTTTTTTATCCAATTTACTCGTGGAATGGAATCCACTTCGTTCTTGTTAAAGGGATGGAACCCTAGTGAGATGGAACTCACGAAATATCTAGTGGAACGGATAGTAGCCCTATTTTGTTATCCACTAATTTTAATTCAAAATGATTTTCAAAATTATCTCTTGTTTTATAAAATGATTTTCAAATATTCCTTTTCAAAAGAAAAACCTTTTTCACATTTCCAAAAATGTTTTAGCCTCAAAATCATATTTATCATTTTGTTATATTTTGATTTCAAAATTGTCCTTGATATTTTAGCCTCAAAATCTATTTTAATATTATATTTACTTTAGTTTATTTACTTTGATTTTAAATATATTTTAGTATATATACATTCATAAGTATTTCTACTTCTAAATACCTTCTACAAATACATAGAGTCCATTTGAATAAAGTTGCATATGTTTTAAATCATCATTTTCAAAGTAAAGCAAATCATCACTTTTTACTAGACCATGTCGACATCCTATTTACCTGTCATGTCGACATGCTTCCCGTTACAGCAAAGGTTGTTTTCAAAAGAAGTGTCTATTCGTTTAAACCTCTTCGAATGGACACATCCATTCATTCTCTATAAATAGAGACTGTTATAGACGTTTTCCAGTAACTACTTTCTTTATTTTCTCTCCTCTTTACTCTCTTATCTTATTTTCTAATCATCCTATCCATATTTTGCCGAAATCTTAAGTGAATCAAACCAGAATATCTCTAGTTTGATTCTCTACCACTCTCTCCAAAGAATCTCAGTGCTTATCAGAGTTATAGATACATTTATACTCAAAGAAACTTGTGTGGGGTTATAAAGGTGTGATCGTGTCCTTGGAAATCGATCGGGTGAACTTGTGTCCTGTGAATCAAGTGGTTCTACCCAGAGACCTGAGAATCTGTAGGGTGTACCTCGTTGCCTTGGAATCGAGGGATTGTAATCTAGATTATTGTTGAATAGAAAGCCGTACGGGTTGTGCGGGACTGGATGTAGGGTAACACCGAACCAGTATAAAATTCCTGGTGTGTTCTTTCCTTTACTTGCTTTTTATTTATATTTGCATTTGTTTGTGATTCTGTGATTTGATCTGTGATTGTGTATTTGCATTAAGTTAGTTAATTCAATTTAAATCAAAGAAGTTTTAAAGAAATTCTTAAAACACTATTCACCCCCCCTCTAGTGTTAAATAGCCTTAAGATCATCTTCCGCGTCCCTTTCACTTGGCACTTAGTAGATTTACCATCTGGTTGTAAGTCTATAAGCTGTAAATGGGTACTTAAAAGAGAAATTAAAATCTGATGGCACAATTAATAAATATAAAGCCCGTTTAGTAGCTAAAGGGTTTAGGCAAAGAGAAAATATATACTTTTTTGATACTTTTTTATCTGTAACTAGAATTACATCCATTCGAGTACTAATTTTACTTGCATCTACTCATGATTTGATAATACACCAAATGGATTTTAAAACTGCCTTTTTAAATGGTGAATTTGAAGAGGAATTTTATATGGACCAATCTGAAGGTTTTGTAATTCATGATCAAGAACATAAAGTTTACCAGTTAGGTAAATCTTTATATAGTTTAAAACAAGGAAATAAGCAATGGCAAGAAAATTTTGGTTACTTAATAATCTCACACGGTTTCAAAGTTAATGAAAGTGACAAACGTATTTATTATAAATCTGAAAGCGACATTTCCACAATTATATGTCTATATATAGATGATCTACTTATTTTTGGTCAAACATTCATACCATAAACAGTGTTAAATCTTTGTTAAGTACCAACTTTGATATGAAAGATCTAGGTGAAGCGAGTGTAATCCTTGGTATTAAGATTACTAGGTCAAAAAAGAGAATTTCTTTGGATCAATCTCATTACATTGAGAAAATACTAAAGAAATACAATTACTTTGACTAAAAACCTGCATGTACACTATATGATCCTAGTGTAAAACTATTTAAGAACACCGATGAAGGTGTAAGGCAGTCTGAATATGTAAGCATTATTGGTAGCCTTCGATATGCCACTGATTGTACTAGACTCGACATTGCCTATGTCGCTATGTCGTGGGATTATTATGTAGGTTTACTATTAGACCTAGTATAGAGCACCGACATGCTATCAAAAGGGTCATGAAATACCTAAACCGAACCATGAACTTTGAGTTACATTATGAAAAGTTTCCAACTGTCCTTGAAGGATACACCGATGCAGACTGGAATACTTTATCTGATGATTCAAAAGCAACAATTGGCTATATCTTTAGCATTGCTGATGGAGTTGTTTCTTAGAAACCCAAGAAACAGACTATTTTGGCTCAGTCCACTATGGAGTCTGAGATGATAGCACTAGCCACAACTAGTGAAGAAGAATATTACTTAAGAAATCTGCTTCCTGATATTCCTTTATGGGAAAAACCGATCCTAGATGTATTGATCCATTGCGATAGTGTCGCAACTATTGCAAAAATACAGAACCATTATTACAATGGTAAGAGACGACAAATACTTCATAAGCACAACACTGTTAGAGAGCTACTCTCCTCAGGAGCTATTAGAGTGGATCACATACGCAGTGATGAGAATTTGGTATATCCTTTAACGAAAGGACTAGCTAGAGAGGAAGTACTTAGAACTTCTAAAAGAATGAGACTATTGTTATCAGATTGTTGAGTCACGCACAATGGTAACCCGACCCAATGACTGGAGATCTCAAAAACTAGGTTCAATAGGTAAGAATAAGTTGTGAAGTAATATGAGTTGAACATGCTATTTTTATATATTTAGAAGCATGCATTTTCTAAGGATTAGAGGATGAATTAATAAAAACTCTTAATGAGATCTATACTCTATATGGAGTGGAACACATACCTTCTGGAGTACTCTTGATAGACTCACATGTGTGTATCTGGAAATGTGGCCGTTTTCTATGATATTTTGGGCAAAATTTCAACAGCATTCAATAAATAAGAATAGACGTGCATGACCATAAATGCATGGGCTTATTTGATTGCACTCTAGAAAGATTGTATGTGGTTTGATGTCGGGAATAGAGTTCAGGACTACGTGTCACTCTAATAAAACCGAATCTTATCCTCTAAGTAAAGGTTCAAGTCAAAAGACACTTTTATTTATACATAATCTTATGTTTTCAGAAATTGCTGAAAAATATTTTTCAAAATTCAAGTAGGGGGATTGCTGAAAGTGATTTGAGATTAACTGAATTATTAAAAATTGTAATAAGGGTATATGTCTTTTTAGGGAATAGTACCACATTGTAGGACAATAGAAAAGAATCAAGTATTTATACTTGATTCTTAGAAGCTTCGTTGGGCCCTTTGGGCACTCAATGATGCTATTTTGTGATGAGGGAGGCCATGCTTGACCATCACGCATGCGCATGCCGATCGACCGACCCGGAGCCAGGTTTGGGTTTGTAGTGTTGCAACACTTATATTTTTGAACGAATATTATTTTGTATTTTCAGACCGTTATTTTTTGAAACGCTAAATTCAAGATCCATTTTTTGAACCGACGTTACCCCACTATCCAGTAACATTCATTTTTGTATTCCGTCTATTTAATTAATGTTTAAACGAGACAAAAAAATAGAATGGCATACTTTCAAAAACCCTATTTTCACTACGCCATAGATGGCCTATTGCAACGAAATTACAAGGTGTTGCTAGCTACAATGTAACGATAGCTATGCTGTTTTTTGTCTATTGCAACATTCACTTCAATGTGTTAGCATAGATATTAGCAAAATGTTGCAGTAGCTATAAATATATTCAAATTAAAAAAATTAATAAAATTTTACACCTCAGCGATCAACACCATCATTTAAAACAAAATCTCAACCATCAATCCACACCATCAATCCACACCTTAGCAATTTCCATTTCCCGCTTTACTTTTCTTTCTCGTTCCCCTCCGTGTGAAAATTAGGGCACGCGATTTTTCTTTCTCGTTCCTCTCTGTGAAAACTAGGGCACGCGATTCCAGTTGCTTTGATGCTCTGATTGATCGAATCTAGTGTGAGAAACGTTCCTGGTAGCTTGCTCCTTCGTTCTCCTTGATTGATTGCTCGAATTGCTTTGGCTTCGTCGTCGGGTGCGATGTGATATTATTTGGTATGTTTTCTGTCTTCTGGTTTACTTGATTATTCTCGATTTTGGTTACACTCGCACGCTTTTGTCGATGATGAATTGGGATTTATTTATATGCTTTATTTCCTATAATCTTGAGTTTAATCTTTCTGTTGGACTTTGAGAAACCTGGTATGTTGGATTGCGATGATGTATTGGTATGTTGGATTTTGGTTCACTGGCTTGATTTTGCTTTGCCGATGATGAATTGCGATGTGATATTATTTAGTATGTTGGATTTTGGTTCACTGGCTTGTTTTTGATTTCTGATCTGAGCTTATTAGCTCCTTTCTACTGCATTTGTTAAACCAGAACTTGAACCTTTGTTAAACTTGTTCACATACCTTTGTACCTTGCTCACATACCTTTATGCCTGATGCATTCACTATTTTTGCTTGATGGGCTGCCTATGTGTACTGCTGTGTTTCTTGCACTGGCTTGTCTACATTTTGCTGAACCTGGTTCTTGTTTGTTTTGTTGGTTGCTTGGTCCTGAGTTGAATCCAGTCGATGACTCGGGTTTGACCTTGTGCCGTGTCCATTTTTTTTGGTTTGTCTACATATCTGACTGCACTTGAGTATGAACTTGCACTTGAGTAGTTGCACTTGAGTAGTTTCTTGTACCAAGCCTTATGATGCATGTATGTTCATTCATGTACATGCATTTCTTGGTCATGTTATGTTGCTTGCTGTGTTGAGTACTACTTTGTGCACTTGGCTTCTCCTTTGTGCATTTTTGCCTGAACTGTTGCTTGCTGTCTTCCATACTGTCTTCCATACTGTCTTGTATCCATGTGTTGCATTCATGTTTGGCTTATGCACTTGTGAATAGCTGACTTGTGCACTGTTTTGCTACTGCACTGGTTTTTCTGCCATGTCCATTTTTGTGGGAATTTTCAATCGTCCATGAGATACAAAATGGGAAACGGCCTTGTGATATATGCAGTGATACACTGTGTATATCACAGGTTGTCCGTGCAAATATTTGGTCTCTGTCAGAAAAAAAATATGAAAAGAAACAACCCAAATACCTGAGGCAAATAATATAACAAAAATATTTTTATTTTCTGTTCGAGTTAAATATTATTTTCCAGATTACTGCTTTTGAATTATATGTGACAGGTATTGAAGACTGGACAGCTGGATACAAGCTTGAAGACAGAGTCAAATCAAATGTGCATGAGCTTGAAGACAGGTTTCAAAGAAGGCTCGATCTTCCGAAAGCCGGGACTGCGGTGCCCCGGACCCCCGCCGGCGCTGCGCCCGGACCCGCTTCTCGACTCGCCTTCGGCTCGGCACTCGGCTCGCCTTCGGCTCGACACTCAGCTCGTCATATATTTGTCAGTGTCGGTGTCTGTATAAATTGAAACTGCATATGTAATGAGTGAACTGAGTGATGTAGTGAGGAATATCTGTATATGTAAATATCAGTGTTATATATCATTGAATTGTAAAATAGTGGAGTTAGGAATTTGTACTATTTCAAATGTTGAAATAAAATATTTACTTAAATAAATTACTGTTTGAATATCAAATTCTGTGCAATAGCATTTTATTAAATAAATATTTATTTCTATTAAAAATCAAATATGCTCTACATTGTGGGCCCCACAAATTCAGAAAGTTAATATCTATAGCAACATTTTGGAATGTTGGTACAGACACCTATGGATGTTGCTATAGACCCAAATATGGTTCTATTGCAACAATATTTCTTATGTTGCCTTAGATAGTCAAAATGTTGCCTTTGAGGTCTGCGGCAACGCGGCAAAATGCATCACCGAGAAAGTGTTGTCTTTGCCCTTTTTTAGCCTACATCAACATTTTTTGGCACTTCCTGCATCACTTCTTTGGTGTTGCAGTATGCAATCTATGGCGTAGTGTTTCTTCTCCACGAAATTTCTTCAACCAAAAAAGCGAGTAGTAATTTTTAGTGCATCAGAATCGACTTCGTTTGTGCAGACGAGTCGATACCACAAAAAAGAGAGATTGTTTTATCCTAGAGGCGGCGGCGTTTTTCTAGACTGCTTTGCACCACTTAGCAGAACGACAAAACGTCTTCAAGAAAGTGACGACGTACACGACTCAGTCGAAGTTCATTGTTTTACAACAAGACATTTCGCCGCTATGGCCAAGTTGTGCAAGATAATCTAAATGCAGCCCCGTCTCCAAGGTAAAACAACCCAATCTGTTTGTATCGGCAGTCTTTTACATCGAAGAGGATTATCCTTGTTTGATTGCCTAAGTTATTGTGGACTGGCAAAGATGATTATCCTTGTTTTATACATAGAATGAAGAGATATTGGTTTTCAGCGGAGTACATGCATGCATACAAATTACAAATAAATCATATATGTCACAATTAACTAAGAATTCGGTCTTAAACGTCCAACTCTTCTTAAGTTTTCAAACTGTGGGTGTCTGCTAAGTCCAACTTGTTCATACTGAGCATTTGGCTATTGTTTCTGAATTATAGAAAAATTAATTACACAACATAGCTATTTATGTTTTTTAATTATATTTTAAAGAATATTCAAGGTTACTATCTGTTTATAATGGGTATACAAATGTATTAGTCAGTGATCATTCATCATGTTCTCTGTAAATAAAGAATGAGCATACATGGCAATAAAGTATTTTATCTTAGTTTGCAATAATTGAATTTTATTAGGTAATGAGTATATTATTTATTTGGCATGTAGAAAGTTGTGCAACCTTATTATGCAAAATGCGGTGATTGTTCATTAATCAAAGTAATGGATGAGCCTGATTTTTCTTCAGTTTTAGAATTTAGTTGAAATCATGGTTCGAGATTCCATCCGGCACGTCGGAATCCCGACCATCTCGGTTCGGTTTCGGCGTCGAACGGACCGGGATTTGTCTCAAAGTCCGTTTCGGTGTTTAGTATAAAAGAAAAAAAATCTGCTTTTAACTAATTACTTACCGCGTAGCTAGCAACATCCCGCAACAAGATAAATTGAAGAATCGAGCAACGAGCAAGAATTTTTGGGCTTTCTTGATTTTAGGGTTAAATTGAGCAAGAGAATTTGCAGGTTGAAACATCGAGACTGAAGCAGGATATCGAGCATGCATCTGAGCATGTGCAAGAAAATATCGAGCGGAGGTAGAGAGACACTGTATGGGAGAGGGAGGAGGAGATAAACGAAGAAGAAGAAATTGAGTTTAAGGAAGACGGCTCGGTTAGGAACGCTAATTTTAGAGCTGGAAAGTAAGGCCCCGTTTTGTGTTTTGTGTTTTCGTCTATACAAAAGTGCGTCCGTCTATACAAAAGTGCGTCCGTCGTATGTATTGTTAAAAAACAAATAATTTTGAGAAATGAAATTAACATGTAAAATAGAAAACAAGTTTATTTTGTTTTCCATGTTTCGAGAGATAACAAAAGCACGAAGAACAATCCAACTTCTTTGTTGTCCGTTGATTGTCGCAATGACTAAGAATTGTAGATCTTCTTTTCTTATTTCTTGGTATTTCTTAGTACAAGTTGAAAACACAAAACTCAAAATACAGAATAAACCAAACGGGCCATAAATATTTTAGATTTACAGCAAAACGTTTATTGGGCTTTATATTTTGTTTGTTTTATTCTTGTAAGGGATATCAATACGCACGATATCAATAGAGAAATACAAAGAGAGTATAACCATCATCTAATCCTATTAAGTTATAATTACAATTCTATGAGTTTTTTTTATATTTATTGACATATTGATGTAGAAAAGGTTTCAAAATACTACAGAGTGTGAAACCGGAATTTAAATGGAATATCCGAGATTTTCAAAACGGGACCGAAATTTTAAAAATTTCTATTAGCTGGAACGGAACTAAAAACCAAAATTTTGAACCTTGTTGAAATAAAGTCAAATTAATGAATATTTGGAGGGTGTGACATTAAAAAGGCTTTTAACTGCCCCACTTAGTTTAATCACTATACAACCAGAATATACGGATAAGTGGTCGTTTTTCAAATCTAAATATGTTTTATAGGTGAATGTTCCTATCATATCACTCAGGAAATTATCGTGTGTTATGCACCATATGACTTGCAAAATTTCATCCCTGTATAAAAAACTTTGAATTTCATTTCTGGCAATGGTGCTTTTTCATTTCAGTTTTTATTACTGAAGAAATTTTTAATGTCAAATTTGGGTCAGTTTTGACTTAAGTTAACTTTCATTTGGACAGGACGGACCATCTGCTTTCATTTTGATATATGATATTTTTGATGGGGTTCTCGGAACAGTGGGATTATTTATTTATCTGACAAAATGCGAAGTTCAAAGTTCAAACAAAAATTTTGATCTGGCATAATGCTAAGTTCAAACACAAATTTTTGTATGCTAAAGCTGGTAAAAGAAATCAAACATTAGAAAAAGAGCAGTTCCCATCTCCCTGGATAACGCTAAGTAAAAATATTCTATTATGGAAACAACCTCCGCCAAAGAAGATGATTAAGACCCAAAAGGATATGCACTTGAACAACCTCAAGAATGACGAGGAGCATAAGACTCAGACATACCCACTCTAAAGCATGCATAGGACCATGATAGAAGTATTACTTGTATACCTAAGGAAACCATATACTGTTCATAATAATCTCTTGTAAAATTACATTCTTACATACAATGTATGTATGTATGATTTTTTTTTTAATTGCTCCATGAATCTCAACCTAGTGTGGTATACTGGTACGAAAAATCGATATGATTAAATAATTGCTTTGTTAGCCATAAAAAAATAGTATGGGTATACTTAAACACCCTTCAATTAAACAAAATTGGAACTGGCATAAATTATATGGTGTAAGCAATTAAAAATGACAAATCTTTCTTCACACGATAATACGATAAAACTTAAATTCTCCTTTCTGGATAAACAAGAGTCTCCAGTTTTTTCATCATTTGGTTGAAATCATCGTCCGTCTTTATTAGACTCAGGCGAGTATACCGACTATCAGCTTCAAGAAGCACGCCTGATTGGGTTTTTATTTGTGCATTTCCGAGAACTGCTGCACAATCAATATCTTCCTTCCATTCACATTTCAGCCATCCATAAGCTATCATTCAGTTATATACAATCCCATTAAGTTATATTACATAAACTTGATTGAAGTTTGAAATGAAGATAGGGAAACTAGAGAAAGTCTTACAAGGTGAGGGCTCTCTGACTTTTTTGAAGTAATTGCAGTACTCGGGATACACTTTTTGTAAGGAAAAACGATCAGAAGATGCTACTAGCTTGCTTAGTTTAGCCCATCTCTTCATTAATGTAAGATAGCCAAACTTGTTGATATCTTTCTTTGTATCCCGATTTGTTTTCATTTGCAGCAAAATTTCTTTGATAAGTTTCAAAGTTCGGAGCTGTGAATCATGGGAAGTGCCTTCGGTGTTCTCGGTCATGTATTCAACTAACTTCTCGTATACTTTAACATCTTTAATCAATGCCCACCTGCATAATACCACTTAACGTTAATTATTGAAAGTATATCAACGGACGAATAAAGTTGCTGAATATGTAAAAAATATTCATACCCAAATCGACTTCCCGAATGTCCTGTGTACTTGGACATGGAGAACAACATGATATCCTCATCGGAGGGTTTTTTAATTGGAGTATAATGTGGCCAATAGTAAACATGATCATGAATGGCTAAAGATCCTTTGATTATGGAATGCCGAAGTAGACCATCCGGGTTATTAGGCGAAGTCACTAGTTCTATGAAGTTTTCAGGAGTAGTCGTGTTGACGTAGTCTGATGCATTTCCTTTCCATTCGTACCCTTTAAATTGGAAGAATTTTGTCTGCCTTCTGAACACCTATACACAGTGCAATGGAAAAACAAGGACTGGTTAATATTTGTTTTATCGTTCACACTTCCTTATATAGTTTAACCAAATATAAAAGAAACATTACCGGATAATAAGGAACATCAGCCACAACTTTTGCTGCCAGCGCCAGTGAATCGCCACTGACGTTTGGCGAAAGTGAAATAATTAAACCATTGAGAAGTTGAGTAACTCCAGTACCAAACACGATATATTTACCAGCAGTCTTGGCATTGCCAACAGCATCATGCAAAAGTCTAACATGCTTCTCAAGCTCTGCGTTAATAATATCACCAGAAGAGGGCCTAAAGAAATAGCTCATTCTATGCCATCCCGATTCCAGAACAGCAGCATTTGCGCTGTGTTTCATCCAATATTTCTCTAGAAACATGGCATCTCCACTGCAGACATACATACAGACAAACATACATCATTATTTTCCACATGATTGGTCCATGATGGTAAATCATATAACTGCATGTTATATATATATTACCTGACTACATCAGCAGGACAATCTGGAAGCAATACAGAGCAATCTTCACCGCTGTAGCAAGTGTTGCACTCGCACATTGGGACTCCATCGACGTTGATTCCATCAATATAAGCTCTGCCATGCCCTGAACAGTCCATGTCAGCCACTGCCTCGGCTTCTCTTACTGCTTTTCTTGTCCAACTTGGATTTATTATACGATATGCTACGATGCTGGCTATTACGGATAGGATTATGAGAAACATTCGCATCCATGGCTTCTTCTTTGTGGTAACTTGATCCATTTAAATGAATATATTATTTATTTCCTTAATTTCTTATTTGATTGTTTTGAGTTAATGTGGATTGGCAAAGAGGATCGTCCCTGGTTTATATAGAGAATGAAGGGGTATTGGTTTTCATCCCATACATGCATGCATACAAATAAGTCTCACCTGAGTATGACCCAATTAATTAAGAATTTGGTCTTGAACATTCAGGTCAAACTCTTGGTGCTGATTGAGTCCAACTTGCTAGACCTAAGCGTGTGACTACTGTTTTTGCAATGGCTTCTACATTATAAACAATTAATTAGACAGCATGGCTATTTACCTTTATTCTTCAGTAAAGAATATTTGATGTTGCTATGTATTTATAATGATATATATTATATATCCATTATTTGCCATTGGGTAGGATAGTGATCAAGTAATCTTCACTCGTCATGTTTTGTGTAACAATAAGCGAAAATGAGATAATGAAGTATTCAGCAGTATCTGGCGAAGCCCCATATCTCAACCATCCATTATTTAGAAGCATCTCAACCGTTGCTGTTATATTGTTATGTACATGGGCTGGATTGTATAAAGCCCACTACTATGTATTTAAATACCTAACTGTACAAGATGATCATGTATTATTCTTCTTCATTTTCTGCAATAAAGCATTTCAAATACAGATCCAAGTCTCTCTTCAATTCTGAAAATAATCTCATAAACTCAAAATTATCTTAACATGGTATCAGAGCTCAAAGAGGCTTAACAGCCATCTGTTCCATTAATCAAGAAACCCATCAGAAACTGTGTCATCATTTGGGTTAATCTTCATCAGAAATCAAATTCATCATTTGAAGAGATCATCTAATTAGTGATACAATCCAGTGTCGTGCCAACACAACAGTGGCTTCATCAGGATTCGTTCACATATTCTCACAGAAAATCAATCAAGAAAAACAGAAAACAAAGAAATCAAGAAATCAAGAATCATCTCAAAACCAAAGAAGGTGCCCTCCTGCACAACATATCAGATCAAAGAAGAAGATCATCACTTATATCATACGGTTGCACCAAAACTTACTGTGAGAAGTTCTTGACTCAACACTTTATTTTCTATATTGAATTGAATATTTTCTGCTCTTTGCATTTCCATTGTTTCTCTGTATTGGATCTTGTTCGAAATCATCATGGGTGATGAGTCGAATAATCAACCCAGCATGGCAAGCTCAGCTAATGAAAGTAGCAATAGTCAGCCAAGTATTGCTGCAGAAAAACTTATCAAGACAGTGATTAGTCCACAAATCCCTTTGTGACACGCTTTTTGGTATTAGCATGAACTACCAAATACGCCAATCTACAGATATTATCAAATCTTAATATCATTCACAAATAGAATCTAACAATTAAACTTTGTTTACAAATTCAAAATGTTCATTTACAAATATTACTAAATTTTAATATCACTTAAGAATAGGATTTTACAAATAAACTTCCTATACAAATTCGTTCTTCATTAATTAATAATATAAATAAAAAAACCAAAGTAACAAAAAATTACATGTTGCAACTTAGAATTAAAAATTCAAACTAACCCTACATGACTTCGACGCAAATATATGACTAAATATTTGTGCATGTGATTTACTCTTGAATGTGCATATACAAATTGTAGAGAAACAATTCGTGTGCGAAGCGCAGGTCGTAAAATTTGTAAATATAAATACCGGTACAACCGCACAAGGGTGAAGAAAACGGCCTTTCAGTTATATAATTTCGAAAAAAAAAATTGAATTTGAATTTGAACTTTTTTAATTTGAATATTAAAATTAAAAATTAAAAATTTCAATTTGAAATTACAAAATTTGAAAAAGATTTGGATTTTAAAATGATATTTTATGAAGGCTCTACTTGAATAAAGTACCGATTTTATTATAAAAAAAATTGAAATGACATTTTGAATTTTTAAATGATAAAACTTAATTTGAAAATTTAATTTTTGTCGAACTTTGAATTATCTTAAAAGTAAAAGGTTTGATTAATAAACCTTCTATAGAAGAGGAAAATATCTTAGCGGAATTTGAAATTTTGGGAATTTTAGGCCTCGTTTGGCTTGTCGTTTTTAGTTTTGTGTTTTCGTCTATACAAAAGCGCGTCCATTGTATGCATTGTTGAAAAACAAACGATTTTGAAAAATGAAATTAGCATGTAAAATAGAAAACAAGTTTATTTTGTTTTTCGTGTTTCGAGAGATAAGAAAAGCACGGGGAACAATCCAACTCCTTCGTTGTCCGTTGGTCGTCGCAACCGCTAAGAATTATAAATCTTCTTCTCTTGTTTCTTCATGTTTCTTAGTACAAGTTGAAACACAAAACTCAAAATACAAAATGAAACCAAACAGACCCTTAGGGCCCGTTTGGTTTGTTGTTTTTAGTTTTGTGTTTTCGTCTAAACAAAAATGTGCATTTCTTATGCATTGTTGGAAAACACACAATTTTGAAAAATGAAATTAACATAGAAAACAGAAAACAAGTTTATTGGATTTTTCGTGTTTTGAGACATAACAAAGGGACGGAAAACAATTCCTCCCCTCCATTTCCCATCCATCGTTGTAATGGCTAAGAATAGTAAAAAAATTCTCATGTTTTTTTGTATTTTGTAGTGTATGTTGAAAACACAAAACACAAAACTCAAAACGAAACCAAACGGACCCTTAGCTTTTCAATTTTGAAAATTTAAGTTTTTGGTCCGAAAATTTGAATTTTGAAACTTTTAATTTTTGAATTTCGTAAAATTCATACGGGCTTAAGGTTATACTGAACCATTTATACAAATATGCAAAGTGGATTAAATAACACATATAATAACATCACAACATACGTGGCTTTCAACCACGACGTACTAATGAGATGTACTATTAGTATAACATCTATCATATACTCACAAATAAAATCAACCATCAACAATCAATTCTTTGACCTATTTAGGTTTATGTCATGGTGTTTTTTATAAGCCCGTAAAATGAGTAACTTCTAAGTAACTCATACAACAATATCAAAACCAATATCAACATCAACAACAACCATGCATAAATGGATCAACTTCTACAACAATCATTCATACTGGTTATAAACACAATATCAACTACCTTAAAAACACAGGTATACTCATCCAGTAACAATCGCCATAACAATAATGGTTTAAATCCAACATCAATAGACGTGATATACATAATGACTATCAATGACAAAAATCGATCTACTACTACCAGACGAGGAGTCTTGCCAGTATAAATAAAATGCTAAAATCCAACATGCATTGAGATAATAACACAATATTTACACTATATACTCCTAGACAGGCTCTACATTACCTTACAAGTCATCATGACTCTACTTCCAATCCATAATTTATAAACTTCTAGTCACGACCTTAAAATTTCCCTTCTGGTATAATATCGTTTGGCTTTATATGACAATAGGGCATGTTCATCAAAATAACATCACAAGATTCAATTGCAATCCCGAATCAGCCAACTAGGATGGATATTAGCCTATCTGGTCTAACACACTTTGATCATCTTTCTACTCCTATTGTATGCAATCTATTTCATAATTTAAACTTTTTTCACAATGACAATAGTGATATTTGGTTTAAATTTTATTCTTACATTCATTTCGGAAAATCATCTATAATATACAACTTTCTCCTTAAGAAGAAGTAGTAATAATAATTGAACCAACTCTCTTTGTCAATAGTGATATGATATGTAAACAAGTAATAAACAAAGAAACATCACACAAATGTCTAATATCAGTTGGTATTAAAACTTTATTCCAAATACACAAAATATCACTTACCTCCAATAGATGTTACTCAATATAATGTGTAAAGAGAATAACAGAAGAAACATCACATGAATGTCCCATACCGTTCGGTGCTATAACTTCGTTCATTCAAAATACCCATTATACCGAATTACACAAAACTCAACACTACTCTTGATCGATATAAGAATGTTCAAGCACATATTGACTTCATATTTGTTTAAAAAAAATCTCTTTTTATATAAATTTACCGAAGTATTTATAAAAAAAGATTTACATCTCTATGGAAATTCCTTTGTAAAACACTTTAGTAAAATTCTTACATGAATAAGATAGTCGTAAACCAATTAGATTGGGGATATAATTATAGTCCTGCGTGATTCTATAAATACTTTGGTTCCGAAAATCCCCACTTCAAAATATTCTTCATTTCACAAACCAAATTTGTTGATTAATATATTCAAAATAGCTGATAAAATAATTCCGTAATTCTTTTCACGTCAAAATCTTTGCTTTAAATATTGATAAATATTTCTATTTTTAACTAACACTTCAAATATTTATAAATACAACACAAACTTCAAATTATCTACTTCAAACATTTATAGATGTATTTGTTTCAAATTTTTTAATATATATCTCAAATACTTTACTTTAAATATTTATAAATATCTCCACTTTAAGTTCTTACTTCAATTAAAATACATTTACTTCCAATCTTTAAAATATACTTTATCTCAATTTCATTACTCCAAATATTTATGAATATTATTTTAAAGGTATTTATAAATATAATCCCAAATACCCTAATAGTAGTAAAAATACCCATTCATTTCTATAATACATTCACAAGCCTGCATTCCACATCATATTTCAAACATAAAAAAAAATCAAATCACATGCATGCATCAAATCAAAATATATACAAATATGGAATGCATTTGAACTCAACTCACAACCAATTTACCAAATTATATCCAATAATTCATATTTAAATTTCTTAAATATTAAATTCCAAATTTCACCCACTGTTTATTTGACAAAATTATTTTTTCCAAACAAACTATTATCTTCCTCAAAATTTCATTTAAATCTTAAATGAAATTATAATAGACTTAAAATTTAATATGAACAATCTATTGGAATATTAAAATTATTTTTAGATAGATTTGTTTGAGAAATGATTCATATTCTACATATACATACATACATACATACATATATGAATGTGTATATATTTAAATTTCTAGCGTTAAATAAATATATTCTATGTTATTTTTATGGTAGATGAATATATAAGTTTTTTCTTAATTAACTTATCATTCGATATTTATTTAAAATGATATCGATTTGTGGGTGTGTGTATACACTATTGAATAAATCAACACTAGCCCGTGGGTTTCTTATTGACAAAGTTTATAGCATTTTATATTTCCAATATATTAGCTAGGAATAATTCATAGTATGTTAGCTATTTGTTTTCCTATTGGTACGGTATTTTGTTGAACTATGTGTTATATAAAGGCATTTACTAGAATCAAATAAATTATCTTTCACTGAGATTTCTTCTCTTCTTCTTTTCCTTTATTAAGTGGTTGAGGTTTATTACAAAGCATCATTTTTTATTGGGAGTAATATTACCTTCTTCTACAATCTGGTATCAGAGCGAGGTTGTGAGTTTTTTCTATTAACAAGATGGGTGACCTTCAAGGCGTTGGTGTAATCAAAAAGCTTAACAACCAGAATTACAATTCGTGGTAAACTTGTATGATGTCTTACTTGCAAGGCCAGGATTTATGGGAGGTTATGAATGGAAACGAAGTGAGATAGCCGAAGGCTGAAGATGCAAATAGGAAGTTATGAAAGTGGAAGATCAAAGCGGGCAAAGCCATGTTCGTTTTGAAGACAACAGTTGAAGAGGATGTACTGGAGCATATTCGAGATAAAGAAACTCCCAAAGAAGCTTGGGATGTGCTTGCCAAGAAGCTTTATCTAAGCAAATGGAAGAAGTCTCATTGAAAAAAAGAAGAAGAGGCACTCTATGCTACCAAAGGTAGGAGGAATTTAAAGCAGCATGCCTCAGTTGATCCTAAAAAGAATGACGACAAGGCGATAAGTCATCAAGGCAAATGGAGAGTCCATACAAGATGAAACTTGGCAACGACCAAAAGTTTGAATGGAAGTGCTACAACTTCCAAAAGAAGGGCCATATAGTGAAAGATTGCTGGTCAAAGATGAAAGGTGTGGAAAGTAATGCTATAATTTCCAAAGGTGAAGACGAATGGGATGCTGAGGTGCTCTTTACTGCAGATGAAGAGGAGATAACTTTACTACAACAACAGTCAATCAAATCGATTATGAGAATAATTGGATTGTTGACTCGAGCTGCTCAAACCATATGACCGGCGATAAAGAGAAGCTACATAACTTGTCAGAACACAAGGAAAGCCGGGTGGTGGTGACGGCGAATAACTCAAAATTACCGATTGCTCACATCGGTAATATGGTAGTTCCTCCCCATTGAAATGATACCGAGCTGCTGCTGCAAAATGTCTATCATGTCCCAGGTATGATGAAAAATCTTCTTTCGGTAGCACAATTAACATCTTCTGGTTATTTTGTTCTGTATGGACTGCACGATGTGAAAGTATACCAGGATCATGTTAAGATCATAAAAGAAATCATCATGAAGGGACAAAAATCGGAATTAGTCTATGTGATGTCTGTAGCAACCGAATGCATAGGTTAGACAAGAAGGTATGAGACTGCAGACTTATGGCACATGCAGCTAAGTCACGTTAGCTATTCTAGGTCAGATGTGATGATGAAGAAGTCAATGCTGAAGGGGCTTCCACAACTTGAAGCAAGAACAGACACTGTATGTGCAGGCTGTTAATATGGAAAAGCACACATGTTGCCATACGAAGGGTCCAAGTTCAAAGCCAAGGAACCACTATGGCTAATCCACTCTAATGTGTTTGGACCATTTAAGCAAGCTTCCATTAGTGGGATGAAGTACATGGTAACTTTCATTGACACTTTCTCAGGGTATGTGTGGGTTTACTTTATGAAGAAAAAATCTAAAACTTTTTCAAAGTCCAAAGAGTTCAAAAAAGTAGCAGAAGCAGAAGTTGGTAGAAGTCTTTATTGTCTACGTATAAAACACGGGGGAAAGTACACCTCAGATGAGTTTTCAGATTTTCTCCTGAAGTGTAAAATACGCCCTCAATTTACATGTGCTAACACTTCGCAGCAAAATGGGATAACAGAAAGAAGAACATGCACTTGGTAGAAATTTATCGAAGTATGCTTATGCAAAGAATGTTTCGGGCCATTTTGGGAAGAAGCAATGAATACTATAGTCTTCGTGACCAATAGGCGTCCTCAACAAAGGTTAATTTTCTCTCACCTTTTGAAAAAAGGTGGAACATAAAACCTTTTGTTGGTCATTTTCGAGTTTTTAGATCTGTATGTTGTGTTTATACCTGGTCAATTACGTAGCAAGATGGAAAAAAGGTTGTTAGATGTGTCTTTCTAGGATACGACAATCAACGGAAAGGATGGCGTCGTTGCGATCCAACAACTGGAAAGTGTTACACATCTCGAAATGTGGTGTTTGATGAAGCCTCTTCATGGTGGTCCTCAAACAAAGAAGTATTACCACACTCAGATATTTTCAAAATTTTGTTGCAATCCTCACAAGTCCAATTGAGATCAAACGAAACTAAAGACATAAATCAAGGTGGTGATGGCGAAGTAGGCGAAACTCAGAATCCTTGGCAAACTGGTGTGCATTAACAACTAAGCAAAAAATAGGCACTAATGAAGATGAAACACTAATTACGCCTAGAAGATCAACCCGGATCAGAAAACCAAATCCAAAATATGCAAATACTGCCATAGTAGAAGCATCATATGCAACAGAACCAGAGACATTTGAGGAAGCATCTCAGAATCCTGAATGGATTGAAACCATGGAAAAGGATATTGTCGAGTTAGAATGAAACCAGACCTGGGAGCTCGTTCCAAAGCCAAGAGATGTGAAGCCTATTTCCTGCCGATGGGTGTACAAGATTAAGCATCACACAAACGGATCAATAGAGAGACACAAGGTCTATTTGGTAGCTCGAGGGTTTTCTCAATAAGGACTAGATTGTGATGAAATGTTTAGTCTAGTTGCTAAGCTTACAACCGTATGAGTCCTACTAGCACTTGCAGCTAGTAAAAGTTAGAACTTGTGGCAATGGATGTGAAGAATGCATTTTTGCATGGGGAGTTGGATCGAGAGATCTACATGAATCAACCAATAGGTTTTCAGAGTCAAGATCATTCTGAGTATGTGTGTAATCTCTGTAAGGCTCTATATGGGTTAAAACAAGCACCAAGGCATGGTACGGTAAGATTGCTGAATTTCTTACTTATGTTGGTTATTTGGTGACATCTGCAGACTCTAGCTTGTTTGTCAAAGTTGAAAGAGGGAAACTAGCTATTGTGCTAGTATATGTGGATGATTTAATTATCATAGGAGATTTTGAAGAAGAAATTCTCCGAACTAAAGAGAAATTTTCAGTTCGTTTTCAGATAAAAGAACTTGGACAGCTCGAGCATTTTCTTAGTCTAGAGATTGATCGTCCAGAAGAATGAATATATCTCAATCAATAAAAGTATTCCAAAGATTTGTTGAAGAAATTGGGAATGCTCAAGTGCAAGCCAATCTCGACGCCGATGGAACCAAATGCAAAATTGTGTTCCTATAAAGGAAAAGATATGGAAGATGCTATGATGTACTAGTGGTTGGTAGGCAGTCTTATCTATTTAACCTTAACAAGGTTGGATATTTCCTTTGCAATAAGTGTGATGAGTCGCAACATGCAAAATCCGAAGAAACCGCATTTGGAAGTAGCTCTACGAATCTAGATATATGTAAAGAGTACACTTGGTTATAGTATTATGTACAAGAAAGGTGGAGAATGCAAGTTAGTTGGCTACTGTGACGCCGACTATACAGGTGACCATGATACTCGACGCTCAAATACTGGGTATGTGTTCATTCTTGGGTCTAAAGCAGTTTCTTGATGTAGCAAAAGACAATTAACGGTGTCTCTGTCAATCACAGAAGCGGAGTACCGACTAATGGCAATGGCAGCTCAAGTAAGCACTTGGCTTATGTTATTATTGAAGGACTTGCATTAGCCAACAGGGTATAGTATCCCTTTGTATTGAGACAACTTGTCAACAATAAGATTAGTAGAAAATCTAGTCTTTCACGCAAGAAGTAAGCATGTAGAGGTGCATTATCATTTTATTAGAGAGAAGGTCTTCCAAGAAGAAATTCGGTTAGAGCATGTTGGAACAAAAAGACAAGCAGCATTTTTTATTTCTAATATATTAGCTAAAAATAAGTCAGTTTGTTAGCTATTTTTTCCTATTAGTATGGTACTTCGTTGAACTATGTGCCTATATAAAGGCATTTACTAGTATCAAATAAATTACCTTCAACTGACAACTCTTTTCTTCTTCTTTTCCTTTATTAAGTGGCTGAGGTTTATTACAAAGCAGCATTTTTATTGGAAGAATATAACCTTATTCTACACATACACACACCTATATATGCACAGATACACAACTAAATACCAATCCACAAGCAACCATATAACAAACTCTTCAATACCGAGTCAATCGTATGCATAGTAATATTTAATTAATAAATATCTGTCATTTTGTTGTATTAATTACTCAACTCTTATCATCTGAAAAAACTACCATTCATCATTCGATATTTAATTCTCAAACAATATTGATTAATATAATTTTTAATTATATAAACTACGCATGCATATGATCAGTATCGATTTGATGAGGTAGACTATCATTCACAATTGTTACCAACTATTAACATGTGTTTATAAGTAAATATATTCCATATAAAAAATTGTAAATATAAGATTACAATTAAAAAGATTTGAAATTGACTTTTTATCCTCTCATCAAATTTCCATTGCCCTATCGCCATGCTCCAAAGCTGCATACATCCATCGACCACGTTGGATCTCGCACCCGCATCTCAACACCGCCCCTTATTCAACGCTTCTGGCATCGTCCTTCTCCTCAACCTTTCCATCCACATATCCATGCACACCACCCAAGTTGCGTCTCTCATAATTATGCCACATGCATCTGTGCTTGTCTCCAGGTTGCGGCTCCATCATGGGACCGCATCAGCCCCTCTTCCCTTTATGACATGTGTTCTCATCTCTTCTCACACGCACTTTGTTGGTCGGTCGATTATCAACATATATATATATATATATATCAATTAAAGTTGAAGTATACCATTTTTATTTCCCAATTATCAACATTTAAGTTGCTACTTGTTTTCTCTTCGGATCACTTATTTCTTGTACTCAAACTCGATATGCAAATTCTAACTTCAAAGCTTCCACCAATTCTCTAATGGAGACCAGGGTTTTAATTTTCTATGTAATTTAAATGGGAGAGGGAGACGGTGAGGCTATTTATAGCCACAATAAGATTAAATATCATCCACCTTTCCCTCTATTTTGAATTCACATATCCAAAGCCCAACTCAGTCCCATACAGCTCCATATTATGGCTGGCCATACCCCTAGGTTGGGCGTGCATGGTATTTGTCCTAATTAGTATACGATATACTAATTTTTTAATTAACTATTTAAATCCATATATTAATTAAATCAATATATACCAATTATATATTATTTTAAATAATTGTAGGCCTTAAATAAATAATTATATGCCATAAAAAATCTAATACAACATTGTAACACCCCATATTTTTGGTAACATTATTTAGGACATTTAATTAGCTAAATTAAATAAAATAATGAGTTGATTAGGGGATTGAGATTTGATTTTATTTAAGGGTAGCCATGCCATTTAACCAATGAATTAAAAGAAGAGTTAATATGAAATAGAGAAGGGATAAAATAGGAAAGAGGTCATTCCTATATCCTTAAGACTTGGCCGTGCATTCCCATACACGTGTATTTCATTTCATTTGATAAATTTTAAAACTTATGGTTGGCCACCATTAACAAGAGAAAGAGGAAGACGATTAGGAAAAGCTAAGGAAGAAGCTAAATCAAATCAAATCCATTCAAATCTCAAACTTCTTAATCTCTAAAGCTAAGGTGAATAACGTTTACATCTCATATTTCTTTTGTTTTCGGTTTTATGATGAAATCCAAACTTATTTGCAATGATTTGCCATGTTTTTGAACAATGGAATGATTATATGTACTTGTTGATGATTTATATTTGCATATAGACTTTATGACATGTTTTAAAGTGAAAACCCTATTAAATGACATTCAAATGCCTTGCGAATTTTTATATAGACCAAAAATGATATTTCAGAGACGGGTTTCGATTTTTAGAACTTTCTGAATTTTTGTAGATTTTATATAAATTTTCTAGTGAGAAAATGTTATTTTGGGTTAAAAATTATTTATGACTAAATAATTAATGGTTTGGGTTTGAAATTTATATATATTAGAAAACATATAAAAATTGATTTTTAGGAATTTTTGTAGAATTTTCCTAAGTGTTTTAATGGATATATAAAATTATTTAAGGTATGAGACTTAAATATTTTATATATTTTTAAAAAGGAGAAGTGGCTTTTTGTAAATAAATTCAAATTGTTATTTCTGGAAATTTAGCAGTGCTTTTGAAAAGAGAAACTTACAACCAATCGGATTTTGACAAACAAGGCAGGTTAGGTACAAAGAAATAGTTTAAAAAGGACAAATCTACATGGTTTACACTGTTTCGATGCTTTCGGCACCAGGTTCCGACTCTTTACCTTTGCCTCTGACTCCATCGAAACCAATGCATATGGTATCAGGGAACTGATACGTAGTGAATTGGATGTAGGCGAAAGGTATAGGGTCGAAACCAGGGGTTCCGAAGGGGTTGAGGCACTACTTTGCTTTTAAATGAAAATGCGCCTGCTTGCTTTTGACTAAGTAGCTTTCAACTTGGTTAGCTTTTGACCAGGTCAATTGGTTTTAAAAGAAAAGGTTTCGATTGGGTTGACACTTTTGTTCTAAATAACTGCTTTCGGCTATGTTAAAACCCCTTGACTGCCGTTTTCTTCCTTTCGACTCAGATGGTTTCGAATGGGTTGTTTTGCCTTTTAAATTTGGCCACTTCCTTAAAGCTTTTGAAGGGATGATTTTGACTCCATCACTTCTTTACTTAGGAAATGGATTCGAAGTAGATGCTTTCAACTTAAATGATTTAATGACCCTTTTTCTCTAATTTAAGTATAACCCAAATGGTTTCAAAAGAGACAGTTTTAATGGTTTCGAAAGGTATTTTCACATGTTTTAAATTGAACCCAAGTGCTTTCGAAAGATAGGTTTCGATGCCTTCAAAAGGTTTAATGAATGGTTTCAAAGGGGTGGTTCCACAGGGTTTCGAAAGGGTTGAAAGGAAAGGTTTTTCCTATGTTTTCGAAAGGCAATATTTAAAGGTTTTAATGAAGGATGTCAAATGTTTTAAAGCTTTCGAATGGAACGTTTCTTAATGGTTTTGAAAGGAAGAATTTAAATGGTTTCGAAAGAGTTACTTTTAATGGTTTTGATGGTTACTTTTAAAGGTTTTGAAAGGGTTGTTTAAAGGTTTTAAACAAAGGTTACGAATACACTAACTAGGCAGCATAGCCTAAGTGTTTTAAGTTAAAAAGAGTTTTAACTTGTTTTGGGGAATAGGTAATCCTCATTAAATTTCATCAACGTTATTTTGAGTAAAGTATATATAACATGATAAAATAGCTTAGAGTAAAGCTAAAGATATATTTTCCTTGTATAAGTATGATTTAAAAGGTTAAATTATTTTGAAAAGGTTTTTTAAGGAAAAAGATAAAGAGTAGTTAATCCTAAGAAAATGACTCAGATTAGAAGACCATATATGACTTGTGGAGGGTCGCACCCTATGCTCATTAGCTATTAAGCCTTAGTTAATTTAGTCCAGAATTCCAGTGTGTAGGACTTAGTCACAGGTAAGACTAAAATGATGGTTACAAACAGAAAAGAATATTTATGTACAGAGATAGGTTATTGGTTAGCCCGCAAATCCATTAGGATCAGTTGACCCTTGGAGGAATAAGTTAAGCACAGACCATCCAGAAGTTTTGTCTAACATATGTTTAGACTATTTTATATTTTATCTGGGAGGTCCGAGCCAGCAAAAGGGATAGTTAGTCTAATTTGCGGGCAGTTAACCCAATTTTCGAACAGATAATCATTTTATTACCTGTTAATAGCATAAAAGATATTGCTATTATTACTATTATTATAATCTGTTTGATTAACCAGTTTTGTTGCAGGAATATTTTTGCAAAATATATGTTTTAAATAGGATATTAGTGAGGGGAAATATGTTCCGTTAAGCGGCGTGGTCTCACTTATTATCAGAAAACCGAGATGTAACAGTATTATTCACACCAGACTTTATGTCTGACCTGTGCAGTTAATGCCACGCTATTACTTTGGTATAACCCTGCTATATCTCATAGCGCATTTCTACCGCTGCGAATTTTCCATATAGCCCCAATATAGCCTTTCCGCTTTAAGCCCCGCTATTTCCGCTATAGCACGTTATTCCCACTATATTTCGCTATTTCCGCTATATCTTCTTTAAAAGAAATGAATTGAAAAATGACATTTATACATTATAAAAATTATGAAATTAATTTATTTAATTGAATTTTTAATATATTTTTAGAAATGAAAATACTCTAATATTCTACTAAATTCAATTATGTTATATAACAGTTTTATGTTTATTTACAATATATTCGCACATGTTTTTATTTAAAATTATTTATGTATTAATTATAATTCAATTCAATGTTAATTTTTCATTTAATTACCATTTATAGATTTGTAAAAACATTAAGTACGCGTTTTATATGCAATTTAAGAGTAATCCGCTATATCCCGCTATATCTTCGCTGTATCCCCGCTATGACTTTTTGCACCTCCGTCGTGTTGAATCTACCGAGCGCTTTAACTGCACAGTGTCAAACTCGAAGTTTTTGTTTCCCCTTAAACTCTCGGGTGCTCAAAATTTATTTGAGTAGGCTAAGGGTTATGGTTTACAAGTTTTAGTTGTTTTGGAAAATAAAGCTTTCGGAGACAAGCAGGTGGCTGACGGATAGTGTGACAACCCGGATTTTTAGCATAAGTTAATCGGGTAATTGACTAGATTAAATTATGGAAATATTGATATGTCGAATGAATAAATTTGTGATAATTTAGATTTTTGGGATATATATAAATTGATTTAAAGCTATAATAAATATTGAATTACAAAATCTCTAGAGATGAAAAATCTTATTGTAAATAAATAAATAAATAATATATTTCACTGTTTAAATTCAAGATCAAATATCCATACATATATATATATATATATTGATCAATATGCATAAGTATGTAGAAGTAAGAAAAATATATAAATGTACATGGGAATTTTAAAATAAGAAATGTATACATACATGTTCAAATCAAACAAGGAATGTGTAGATAGGCATAGAAATATAAATAGGTATAAACATAATAAGGAAAATATATATATACAAGATAAAACAAGGAAAAAATAAATAAATAAATATATACATATGTAGGCATATGAATGGATATGTATGTAGACATACTAGGGAACATAGCATTTAATACAAGCACCCATTTAATCAAATCAGCATAAAATATCAGTTCACCTTTTTGTTCAAAATCAGGCCAACGTTTGTACAAATCAAAACAAAACAAAAAGAAATATGTGAGAAATTGTACACAAAATATCCCAGCCTAGCTTCTTCTACACGCCTCTATTTTATGTATATATTCAGATATCCATCACTGCCTTGTTCTTGGTTTCCTTATCTCGTTTGTATTCATTCGAACCTAAATAAAAAAACAAAAAAACAAAACAAACCTGTAAAGAAAACAAACCTGGGGAGGACAAAATTCAAATCAAACTAGTATCAAGCTTACAAATTTCCAAAGATCAACTCAGAATCAAGCAACTAAGGAAGATTTAGTTCAGTAATCAAGCAAATTCAGAATCAGGCTTACAATTTCCAAAATCAAGCAAAGTAGCAAACTCCAGATTTTCAAATTCAAGAGAAAACATTTCCCAGGCTTCTCTGTTCTTCCAGGAGTGGTGAGTAAAAACTTAATTTAAAAACAGTTTTAAATCTATGATACTCAAATGCTTGTGATGGATTCTGTGGAAATATAGCTTATATATGTTTATGAATGTGAATGCATGTGTGAATATATGATGTGATTGTGTATATAGATATGTAAATGTATGGGTGTATGTCTGAAACAGGATATACCCTCTGTTGTCTCAACAGGTTCTAAAACTTTGCTAATAAATTCCATATCTCTGTATAAAATCAAAAATTTGGACAAGATCATTGAGAAACAAATGATCATATGAATGTAATATAAATTTTAAAAATAATATCAAGAATTCAAATGCAGTAATGATTTCAAAAATTGAAAATGACAGTGGAAATCAAAGATGAGTTATAAATCGATCAAGCTAATTTAAATTCTTGATTATGCAACCAGAATCGAGTTGTGAAATGATGAATTTAGGGGAAGAAATCAGGATTTTTAGTGTAGTAATTGTTGAGATATTCTAGGATGATCGATTTTTGCATTTTCGTTGGTCGACGTTGATCGACGGCGAGTTTCTCTATGGGGTTTGGGCTGGAAGAGGATGGGAAGTGGGGAAACGTGGGAAAATTGTTTGGGATTTTTTCTGATGGCCAGAGTTGATAGTCGAAGTCGAGCTAGGGTTCAAAGGTCGAATAGGAACGTCGATGTTGACGAGGGAATGGCGACGGCTATGGGTGATCGGAGGTGATCGCAATGGGGGGAAAATGATGCTAGGATTTGTGACGAAGTTTGGATGGGTCGGCATGGGCTCCGGTGTCGAATTCGTCGATGGCGAAGAGGTTGGTGATCGAGAGTTTTGTTCCAGGTTCAATCGACTAGTTCGATTTGGATTTGGGAAGGGATTGTAGGATCTGGGTGGTCGTGTGTGACGGCGAGGTGGTGGTCGACTTGAGGAGGACCCCGACGTTGATCTTTGAAGGCCGGAGAGAACGTGCACGTGCACGGTGCACGTCGGTGTCTGGTGGAGTTAGAAACTTTGGGGAAGAAGGACCTGGCTACGGTCAACTCTCGAAGCATTTGGTGATTTTCTCGAAGCAGGGACGGGATGGAAGTGTTTCATGTGTTGCTCAGGGTTTTTGCTTGATTTACTCGAGTTTGTCTCGGGTTTGTTTTTTTATAATAACTAGATTTTTTTTAACAGTGAAACATGAACAGATCCTGTAAAACAAAGTAATCTAGCTTTATTAATAAAGGAATATTTAACAAAATTTCCAAAGTTTAAGGTAAATCAAAAATAATTTTCCAAGTTAATTATTGTTTAAAGTTCCAAAAACAAAGTAATTAATGGGTAGTTAATGATGAAATCATTAACTAGTGATTAAGGATAAAACCTTGAATTTGATTAAGTAAATTACTTAGTGTAAGTAATTAAATTGTAATTACTAAATGTAATTAATTAAAGAGGATAATTACTTTATGGAAGTAATTAAGTAAAGTAATTAAGGATTAACTACATAGATAATTAATTGAAGGTTAATTAATTAATTAATGTGATTAATTAATGAATATGATTAATTAATGAAGTGATTAATAAAAGGATAATTACTTAGTTTAAAGGTAATTAGTGGATAATCAATGAAAGTAATTTATGAATAATTACTTAGTGGAAATGATTTGAGGGTAATTAATAGGAGTAATCAAGGAATAATTACTTAGTTAAATTAATTAATTAATTAAAGGTTTAATTAATTAAAGGTAAGTGATTAATAATTGATTAATTAATTTAATTAATTAAGAATAATTAATTAATGTAATTAATTATAATATAGTTAATTAATGAGATTAATTAAAGATAAATTAATGTGATTAATTAAAGATTAATTAATGAGGATGATTAAGGATAATTAATTTCTGAAATTAATTAAAGGCTAATTACTTAATGTAATTAAAGAGTAATTAATCAAGGATGATTAATTAAGAAGGATAATTAAGGGATGATTAATTAATTTGTTTGTAATTAATTAATGTTAAGTATGTAGGATTTAAAAGAAATTGAAGTAATTAATTTAATTCATTTGTGGTTAAATAAATTAATTAGAGATGGTATGGTTGATTAATCTTGCTATGAATGATTGAATGATATTGTATGCCTTAGATTAGTTGATATCTCTCGTATGTGATATGGAATGCTATGTGATATAATATGTTTGGGTTAAAACAGTGACACCCTGTATTTAAAGTTTGAATTGTATTTCATTTGAATAACTTGGGTTAAGATGACATTGGATTCGAAGAGACAAGAGTCGAGTATTAGTTAATACCCGAAACCACTTCGATTCTATATAGATTGATATGTGATGTCAATTGGCTGAAATGGAATAATATGAACCTTTGAACTAAGTTAGAATACTTAGTATTTGAGTCGTGAAATAAGTGTTGAGCATAACAAGTAATGAACTCGTAGTGAAGTACGAGTTACCCGGGTTTCCTTTTAAATTAGACTTAGTATTTCAAATTATATGGGTTTACTCACGCTGGTTTCCAGCCTGACCCGGGTGTTACTTTGATGTAATACTCGGGTCAGACCGAGTATTACAGATTTCAGGTAAGGACGTTCTGGAGCTCAGGAGGCGAGCTGGATGGCAGGAACGTATGGAGTGTTTCCGCTGTGATATATTTCTGATTATCTGAGACATGTTGATTTGTATATGTCCAGTGTTTGAGTATGCGTGTAACTCTGGTGTATAAAAATGTAATTAACTGATACAGTATTCTTTTGTAAACTGTTATTATTTGATATTATATTTTGATCCGCTGCAAATGTGAGAATCTGTGTAGTGTTTCTGTTTCTTCTTCTTCTTCTATCTCTTTCTTCTTTTCCTAACTATCTGGAATTTTTGGGATTGAAAATTTCGAGTCATTGCATTTGGTATCAGAGCTGAAAGGTTAAGCGAGGACCTTGGCTCTGGTGGGTGTACTCATAAGGATAGGGTCAATAGTACCCTGGAATGAGTTTAGTGTATATATATATATATGAGAGCGTACTTGTTATTTTCATATATAAAGGTTTTAAATGATTTTATATAAGAATATATTTTGATATATATATATAAAGCAATATTTCTTTCTAATGAATATTAAGGTAAATGGTTGTTAAACTATTGGAATTAAATTAAGAGATAATAGAAATACAATCAAATTGAAATTAAATAAAGATAAGTTTGAAATGGATTCGAAATGAAATTAAAATCTTGAATTTGGGGAAGAGTTCAAACTAAGATAATAATGAATTAGTTATTATTATAAATGATTGTTGTGTGTATTAATAAGTAAGCAAAATGAAATGTTTTAGGGAAGTAAAACATTTAGGGAAGTATGACTTATAAGTTAGAATTGGAAAATGATATAAACCGGGAAGTTTTAAATCTGAGCCCAGAATTTGAAAATTGTTTCAAAGTGATAAAGAGATAATAAATAATATTATTTGAATGAAAGAGCTTGATTCAAATAGGAGTTGTTTGAAAATTTAAAGGAATTTGTTTGAATTAAAAACCCAAGGAGGTTTAAAATTTAAGGACAGCTTGGTGTGTAAAGGAAATAATATGTATAAATGAGGGATATACATAGTATCAAAAATGGGTTGAAATAAACTCTAAATGTTGAGTTTTAAATTTGGAATGAGATGTGATATCCAAGGTGATAAGTTTTTGAACTTATAAGATTATTAATGTGAAGTTTAAAATTTGAAAAGAATTCAAATTGGGTAAGGTTGGCTGGATTAAGTAAATTGAATTTAACTTTGGGAAAGTTAAATAAGTTAACAAGCAATCTAAATTGGAAATTTCAAGATGAAATTGAAATTTAACTTGGGAAGTTAAATGGTTAATTTGAATTGGGAGTTTGTGTGATCTCAAAATGGGTTTGAGATCTGGAAATTGAAAATGGATGTTTTAGAATAAATTGGATGATGTCATCCTATTGTTATTAATAATCTTTAAAAGTGTGAATTGGATTTGTTTAAATGAATGAGGAATGAAGTGTGGTAATATATCCATTATTGAGATAAAAAGGGAAATTAAACTTTAATTTGAAATTAAGGATATGGAATTACTTTGAAATGAAAATTTGAATAATTGAATTTGTAAATTAAAATTGTTTTGAACTCTTATTTGAACTTTGAAATAAGTTAAGTAAAGATAAATTAAAATGGAATTTTGAGAATTGGACTCAGAATTAAATTGTTTAAAGAATTGGATTGTTGATTTTAAAATAAGGGTTAATTGATTTAAGGGGTTAAATCAACATTGGAAAATTTAGCTCGAATTTATATAATTCGAGATGGTTTAAGGTTGAGATTTAGATTTCATTAGTTCAAATTGAATTTAGTTTGAATTACTTAGAATTGAAGATGGATAAGTATAAAATTCAAATGGGAAATTTGAATTGAATTAATTTGAAATAAAATTGAAGAATGAATGAGTTCAAATTCAAATGGAAATTGGGATTAATTCATATAGAAATTGAAAAGATTTGAAATTGAAGTGGATTCAATTTGAAATTAGTCTAAATTAATTTGAATAATTTGAAATTGTAATTAAAGTGAATATGTTTAAAATCAAATGGAATTTGATTTGAATTTGGAAAGATATTGAGGTTAATTCAACTTGAATTGGGGATAAATCAAGTTCAAGGGAAATTGAAGTTATTCAAACTAGAAGTAAGTCAATTTAAATGGAAGTGGAAATTTAAATTGAATTGATGGGGAATTGAACAGTTTGACTTTGGACTATTTTCAAAATAAATTGTTTTAATATAAATCTATTTTTCCAAACTATTTGCTATACAACTTTTCTTTTAAAATTCCAAAACTATCTTATATTTATTTAACAACTACTTTTGGAACTATTTAACTACTTTACAACTATTTTATAAACTAATCACTATTTTTCCTACTACTTTATAACTAGTTACTATTTTGCAATTATTTTACTATTTTTCAATTATTTTACGATTACTTAACTATTTTACAGCTATTTTACAAACTAATAATTATTTTTCAACTATTTATCTATTTTTTTAAAAAAAATTCAAGCTATTTTCTAAATATAAGCTGGTCAGAGTACAAACTATTTATGATTAAATACCCAATTGAGATAAGAATTGAGTGATAATCCAAATGGGGATTAAGGAAAATGTGGATAAGTGAGGATGAATAGGAAGGAAATTGATTTAATTGATAATCAATGAAGATAAATACGTAGGATGTACGTATATTATTCTATTTGCATAGTGATTTGATCCAGATTCGAGCACATAATCTCGAGATAGTATTATCAATCCAAGTTGGGATTTTTCGCTCGATATTCGTCGGCGAACCTGGATATGGATTTTTGATTGGTTCTGGATATTCTCTATCATAGTTGTGACTATGCAAGGAGAATGACGGGTTCTGATCAAGAAACCAGATCTGAGTCCGCATTAGGAAGTCGGGTGGACAATACTAGTTCGGAAGTGAAATAGTGTGATCGAGTGAGCGATCAGTTTGATATAGCGTACGGATGGTATGTGTACATCGTACAGGTTTGAATGAAATTGATATTGAAAATTTATGGATAAGAATTGTAAAATGGTTTTTGAAATGAAAAGTATATTTTGTGAAATATATGATGAGGTAAAATGGGAATTGGAAATTTCTATGATTTAAGATTTACTTTATGAAGAAAGGTAATGTGGTTAATAACTTTATAAAAGAGTAATCAAATTTGAATATTTGATTTGGGATAAACAAAGTTATATATCTTTGTTATATATGGTAAACTCTCCTTATTGAATCTATAGCCAGAAGAAAAGGGTTTTGAAGTATTTGAAGTATAAAAGGGAATTTATACAAGTATGAATTGATTTAAAGATTTTCCAAGATTATTATATATATATATGTATATATAAAGGATTTTGTGAAAATGATTTTGGGAAAAAGTTTTGGGAACCTATGGATTTCTAAAAAGGCTTTTGATTTTTGAGGAAAATCAAATTTGGAATTTGGAAAGCCTAGTTTGTGAATTATCGATTTTGGGAATCGATTTTGTAAAGGAGCTTTATATGAAATTCATACTCGGTGTATGATTTGAAAAATACTATATGTGTATAGTATAAAGTGTTTTAAAGTGGCTCTGGGAAAAAGGCGCTCCCTTGAAATGAACTTCTCAGGAGTACCATAGGTTGGTACTGCCTTGAGCCTCAAAGGGGGAGGTTCTAAAGTTGATCCTGTGAGGAGTCCGGACAAAACTAGTTCCTGAGGATTATTTGGTAGCGGAAGTCGAGGGGCTGATGCCTACATGGGCATTTGGGTTATGCTGTGACGACAGTGTAACTCGATGTCACTGCGATCTACTGCAGACCATAGCGAAAGTCGTGTGAGCCGCTGAGAGCCAACAGTCTACGTTTGATTTTATATCGGTAGACTGCGACACTATGGTAACATAGCAAAAGTCGTGTATGCCGCTGAGAGCCAACAGTCTACGTTTGATTTTATATCGATAGACTGCGACCTATGTAAGAGTGGAGAAGTTTCATTTTTGGCAGCGAAAATCGAGGGCGCTGATGCCTATAGTTACATGGACTTTTGCTATGATGACAACGTAACCCTGGAATGTAACCGCGATCTGATGTGGGTTCCATGGCGTAATCGAGGGGCACGGAGTGCCTACAGTTACATGGACTTTTGCTGCGATGGCAACGTAACCTAGGATGTAACTGCGACCATGGATTGGGGTGATGATTTCCAGAGCATTCTCACTAAAGATATTTTCTCTATTTTCAAAACTGTTTTCTATATTTTCAATAAAATTATTTTCCAAAGTATTTTCACTGGGTGTTGGAAATGGGTCTGCTAAGTACTTATAGATTTTCAGTCACGCGTCTGATCAACGTTTGACTGAATTTCTGTGAGAACAAGGATGGACTTGTTGAAACATCGAGTTATAAAAGGTATTTTTATAAAAGCTATTTTGGTAATATTATGGAGATTTTAAAGTGATTTAAACTTTAGAATAAAAAGGGTTAAAAATGTTTAAAGAATAATTTAACTAAAATACACAGTAAATTAAAATTTTTGCTTCGTTCCTTTTCGAGGACGAAAAGTTCTAAAGGGGGGAGGAATGTGACAACCCGGATTTTTAGCATAAGTTAATCGGGTAATTGACTAGATTAAATTATGGAAATATTGATATGTCGAATGAATAAATTTCTGATAATTTAGATTATTGGGATATATATAAATTGATTTAAAGCTATAATAAATATTGAATTACAAAATCTCTAGAGATGATAAATCTTATTGTAAATAAATAAATAAATAATATATTTCACCGTTTAAATTCAAGATCAAATATCCATACATATATATATATATATATTAATAAATATGCATAAGTATGTAGAAGTAGGAAAAATATATAAATGTACATGGGAATTTTAAAATAAGAAATGTATACATACATGTTCAAATCAAACAAGGAATGTGTAGATAAGCATATAAATATAAATAGGTATAAACATATTGAGGAAAATATATATATATAAGATAAAACAAGGAAAAAATAAATAAATATATATATACATATGTAGGCATATGAATGGATATGTATGTAGACATACTAGGGAACATAGCATTTAATACAAGCACCCATTTAATCAAATCAGCATAAAATATCAGTTCACCATTTTGTTCAAAATCAGGCCAGCGTTTGTACAAATCAAAACAAAACAAAAAGAAATATGTGAGAAATTGTACACAAAATATCCCAACCTAGCTTCTTCTGCACGCCTCTATTTTATGTATATATTCAGATATCCATCACTGCCTTGTTCTTGGTTTCCTTATCTCGTTTGTATTCATTCGAACCCAAAAAAAAACAAAACAAAACAAACCTGTAAAGAAAACAAACCAAGGGAGGAAAAAATTCAAATCAAACTAGTATCAAGCTTACAAATTTCCAAAGATCAACTCAGAATCAACTAAGGAAGATTTAGTTCAGTAATCAAGCAAATTCAGGATCAGGCTTACAATTTCCAAAATCAAGCAAAGTAGCAAACTCCAGATTTTCAAATTCAAGAGAAAACATTTCCCAGGCTTGTCTTTTCTTCCAGGAGTGGTGAGTAAATACTTAATTTAAAAACAGTTTTAAATCTGTGATACTCAAATGCTTGTGATGGATTCTGTGGAAATATAGCTTATATATGTTTATGAATGTGAATGCATGTGTGAATATATGATGTGATTGTGTATATAGATATGTAAATGTATGGGTGTATGTCTGAAACAGGATATACCCTCTGTTGTTTCAACAGGTTCTAAAACTTTGCTAAGAAATTCCATATCTCTGTATAAAATCAAAATTTTGGACAAGATCATTGAGAACCAAATGATCATATGAATGTAATATAAATTTTAAAAATAATATCAAGAATTCAAATGCAGTAATGATTTCAAAAATTGAAAATGACAGTGGAAATCAAAGATGAGTTATAAATCGATCAAGCTAATTTAAATTCTTGATTATGCAACCAGAATCGAGTTGTGAAATGATGAATTTAGGGGAAGAAATCAGGATTTTTAGTGTAGTAATTATTGAGATATTCTGGGATGATCGATTTTTTGCATTTTCGTTGGTCGACGTTGATCGATAGCGTGTTTCTCTATGGGGTTTGGGCTGGAAGAGGATGGGAAGTGGGGAAACGCGGGAAAATTGTTTGGGATTTTTCTGATGGCCAGAGTTGATAGTTGGAGTCGAACTAGGGTTCAAAGGTCGAATAGGAACGTCGATGTTGATGAGGGAATGGCGACGGCTATGGGTGATCAGAGGTGATCGCGATGGGGGGAAAATGGTGCTGGGTTTCGTGATGAAGTTTGGATGGGTCGGTATGGGCTCCGGTGTCGAATTCGTCGATGGCGAAGAGGTTGGTGGTCGAGAGTTTTGTTCCAGGTTCAATCGACTAGTTCGATTTGGATTTGGGAAGGGATTGTAGGATCTGGGTGGCCGTGTGTGACGGCGAGGTGGTGGTCGACTTGAGGAGGACCCCGACGTTGATCGTTGAAGGCCGGAGAGAACGTGCACGTGCACGGTGCACGTGGGTGTTTGGTGGAGTTAGAGACTTTGGGGAAGAAGGACCTGGCTCGGGTCAACTCTCGAAGCATTTGGTGATTTTCTCGAAGCAGGGACGGGATGGAAGTGGTTCATGTGTTTCTCGGGGTTTTTGCTTGATTTACTCGAGTTTGTCTCGGGTTTTTTTTTATAATAACCATATTTTTTTAACAGTGAAACATGAACAGATCCTATAAAACAAAGTAATCTAGCTTTATTAATAAAGGAATGTTTAACAAAAGTTACAAAGTTTAAGGTAAATCAAAAACAATTTTCCAAGTTAATTATTGTTTAAAGTTCCAAAAACAAAGTAATTAATGGGTAGTTAATGATGAAATCATTAACTAGTGATTAAGGATAAAACCTTGAATTTGATTAAGTAAATTACTTAGTGTAAGTAATTAAATTGTAATTACTAAATGTAATTAATTAAAGAGGATAATTACTTTATGAAAGTAATTAAGGAAAGTAATTAAGGATTAACTACTTAGATAATTAATTGAAGGTTAATTAATTAATTAATGTGATTAATTAATGAATATGATTAATTAATGAAGTGATTAATAAAAGGATAATTACTTAGTTTAAAGGTAATTAGTGGATAATCAATGAAAGTAATTTATGAATAATTACTTAGTGGAAGTGATTTGAGGGTAATTAATGGGAGTAATCAAGGAATAATTACTTAGTGAAATTAATTAATTAATTAAAGGTAAGTTATTAATAATTGATTAATTAATGTAATTAATTAAGAATAATTAATTATAATGTAATTAATTATAATATAGTTAATTAATGAGATAAATTAAAGATAAATTAATGTGATTAATTAAAGATTAATAATAAGGATGATTAAGGATAATTAATTTCTGAAATTAATTAAAGGCTAATTACTTAATGTAATTAAAGAGTAATAAATCAAGGATGATTAATTAAGATGGATAATTAAGGGATGATTAATTAATTTGTTTGTAATTAATTAATGTTAAGTATGTAGGATTTAAAAGAAATTGAAGTAATTAATTTAATTCATTTGTGGTTAATTAAATTAATTAGAGATGGTATGGTTGATTAATCTTGCTATGAATGATTGAATGATATTGTATGCCTTAGATTAGTTGATATCTCTCGTATGTGATATGGAATGCTATGTGATATAATATGTTTGGGTTAAAACAGTGACACCCTGTATTTAAAGTTTGAATTGTATTTCATTTGAATAACTTGGGTTAAGATGACATTGGATTCGAAGAGACAAGAGTCGAGTATTAGTTAATACCCGAAACCACTTCGATTCTATATAGATTGATATGTGATGTCAATTGGCTGAAATGGAATAATATGAACCTTTGAACTAAGTTAGAATACTTAGTATTTGAGTCGTGAAATAAGTGTTGAGCATAACAAGTAATGAACTCGTAGTGAAGTACGAGTTACCCGGGTTTCCTTTTAAATTAGACTTAGTATTTCAAATTATATGGGTTTACTCACGCTGGTTTCCAGCCTGACCCGGGTGTTACTTTGATGTAATGCTCGGGTCAGACCGAGTATTACAGATTTCAGGTAAGGACGTTCTGGAGCTCATGAGACGAGCTGGATGGCAGGAACGTATGGAGTGTTTCCGCTGTGATATATTTCTGATTATCTGAGACATGTTGATTTGTATATGTCCAGTGTTTGAGTATGCGTGTAACTCTGGTGTATAAAAATGTAATTAACTGATACAGTATTCTTTTGTAAACTGTTATTATTTGATATTATATTTTGATCCGTTGCGAATGTGAGAATCTGTGTAGTGTTTCTGTTTCTTCTTCTTCTTCTTCTATCTCTTTCTTCTTTTCCTAACTATCTGGAATTTTCGGGATTGAAAATTTCGGGTCGTTACAGATAGCTATTTAAGAGTTGTAGTTTATTCTGTTTATTTCCACTTTGTATATTAAGTCAGTTATGACTACATTTCTTTGATCAACCAAGGGGGCATCGTCGTATGTTTCTCTTGGCGTATTATTGTAAATTATAATTGATCCAAAACCTGGGAAGCGTTATGGGATTATGTAACTTGAATATGAATTTGTTTTGAAATGTAATTAGTAAAATGTTGTTTTTGGTAATCTATGATTTTTTTCATGTTTAAGTGCTTCTAATATTATGGATACCATTAGCACTACTGTATTTTGTCACCGGAAGTTAATACTATCGATGACTGCAGCATCTGTAGCACTTAGCTTTTGGCCTCCATATATGGGATGTTACAACTTGGTATCACAACATAAGTTTATGAAAAAAACTTTAATTAAAAATGATTTTGAAAACATAATCCTAAAGAATTAGAGTAAGGTTGGGGTATTGGATAATGCTATAGTGACGTACTTGTATTTGCTATATATAAGTATATGCTTTATCTCTAGTCTCCTATCTTTGTTAGGTTATCCTTATAGATCTCATGAGGTGTAACGACCCGTAATTTTCGATAACTTAAATAATAAAATTTGATAAGATTTTCGAATTTAATATAGTGGAAATCAAAATTTATGATTGACAAATGGGAATTGTTTGAGTATGACTTAATAATATGGTTTAAATGTTAGTAGCCACTATATTATTGTAACGTTAATAAATTGAATAAATATGAAGTTAATTTGGTTATAATTGGAAATAAGGAATAAATCAAAATATTGGAGTTAATGTTGGAAGTATCTATTGTAAATGAAATTGGTTTTATTTGGAATGTGCAATCTGCTGTGGCAAGTAATTTAAGATTTTGGTTGTAAACAAAAGTTAATAAATGTGAAATATTAATGAATAACAATTATTTATTTATTATCTTATTTAATCCAATTGAAATTAAATTTGGAAATAGTTGATTTTAATTTAGTGAATTAAATATTCAATTAATTTGAGTTAAGATGATAACCATAGGCTATTAGCATAGTGAAATATAAATTTGACGTTAATTGTATTCATAGGGTTTTGGTTGAGTTATAAGGTTATTTGAATTCATTTTATTTGGATAAAACTAATAAGTTGAATTTAATTAAAAATAGAAATTGAGTAAATTGGAAGTTTAATATATTAGTTGTTAAATAATTGAAGTTGTAAATTTATTTGAATATAGGGTTTAATATATAGGAAATTGATTTACTAAGTTAGTCTAAATTTTATTTGGATTAGAATAAAGTTTATGAACTTTAATATTGAATTAAAAGAGGATATATAAAAATTGAATATTTAATATTTTAAATAACTTGTCAAAATTGAAATTTTGCAAACTGTGACATCCCGGAATTTCTGACAATATCAATTTAATAATCTGCATTTAAAACTAAATTGATTTGATGATTTTGTTGATAAATTTGAATTGATTTAATAATTCTTCTTTTAATAAACATTTAAATTGAGAATTTATCTTTTAAAAGCTAAATAAAGTGTTTTCTATTTATAATGTATATAAATTTATATATATTGTAAATAGGTGAGCTTTGTTGTAAATTTAATTAATAAGGCATATTTTATAATTTTAATATTTTTGATAATTTGGAAATTTGATTTAATTTAATATTAAGCTATTAAATAAATAACCATAGGGTTTTAAATAGTTAAGATAAATGTTTAATTGATTTAATTATATCTTAGCTTAAGTTAAAATTAAATAAAAGGTTTGTTTTAAAATATGTTCAATAAATATGAGATAATAGTTCATTTAACAATAGGAAGTTATAATCTCTTTTATAAATTATTTAAATTTGACAAACTGTTATTTTCAAATAACATTATTAATGTATTGCTTTATATATATAAATATAAATAGATTTTTAAATAGGAATGTTGTTTTCAAATTTAATATGTGGTTATATATGTATATATATAACTTGATTTTAAAATTGGATTTTGAATTTATTTGAATTCAAAAGCCTTGAGATTAAAAGAGTAAATATTTAAAATGTTTAGATTTTAAAGGATAATTGTATAAGCTTTTATATAATTAGCTTTATTTTTATTTCTTAAAATTTATCTATATATATATATATTAATAAGTAAATGAAGTATTGAATAGTTAAGTTAAAATATAAAAGAGAATAAAAGTAAATACATTACCTAAAATCTAACAATATAGTCTATAAAGATACTCCCATATGTTGGCAAGGCTGTAAGATTTTGAAGGCAGGAATAAGCAAAACATAAGTAAACACTTGACACCATTCTTGAAAACATACGGCTGTAAGACATAGTAAGGAAAATACATGTTCATGTTGTACAGATAAATAGTATAAACTCTTAGACAATTCTGGAAATACATGATGGTAATGCAAGTAGGAATAAAAGTAATGTTCATGTTTGTACAGGTAGTATTGGATAAGTATGTACCTTGAAAGGAAGAAACTTATACACTAAGATATAAGTACATACGAAATGTATAGTAAAGGATGTATTTGTAGACATAAGGACATGAGCATTTAATGTTTGTATCTTTAGTACATTATATATCTCATTTCAGCCCTCTCTATAGAGAAATATCTCTGAAAATTTTGTACCAGGCAATATAAACAATACCCTGTAAAAACATCTTTCTATCTATTTATCAATATGCTCTAGCTTTTTCCATTTCATTTCGTTACCAAAAAGAAACTTAGCATTTTTTTCATTTTTAAGTTTTCAAAGACATACAAACTAAAGCTTAGTTTCAACTCAAACATTATTCAACTAAACAAAGCTGCAATCTTGAACAACTTCCTCAAAATTCCAAAGTCCTAAACATTCCAGATTCAAATATTAAAGCTTTCCAGTTTAAAGAAATCGAAGCTAGACAAAGTTTCAAGTTTTCTGGACTCAAAACAAAAGCATGCAAATACCATTTCCAGTTTCAAAGTTGCTCTCTGTTTATTTTCCGGTGAGTAACATTTTTATTAAAATAACTTAAGTAGTAATCTGGTTGCATGAAATCTCTGGAACTATCATGTTTGAATGCTTGAATATATTAGTGTTTTTCTCTGTATATGTATGAATGTATGATATGCATGTATGGTTTCATCTGGTTACTCTCTGCTTTTATCTTCCAGTTTTCCAGTTTTGGTTTAAAAGAAATAAAATTCAAATCTTTGATCTTGTCTCTGTTTAACTTAATATGCAAATCAAAACTTGATTGTTTAAATTTAAGCTTTAGTTTAAATTTGTACTTAAGTCAAATAACATTTATTTTTGACTCGGGAAACCAGGTTTATTGATCAAACTAAAAATAAGTCAAAATATAAACTATCAAGAATCTTTGATTCAAGTATATGAATCAAATGCTTAAAACAAAATTTGATTTTTGAAACTAAAATGGAAGTTTTTAGTAGAGGAAATTGATAGCAAGTCTGGTTTAACCAGAAAATGGTTATGAGGTGATTTCTGGCGATCTAATGGATAGTGGTGGTCGGGGATTCTCCCTGATGATGGAGGAGCAAGCGTAGTTGAGGGGAAAAATGAGTGGTGGTGATGCAAATCACCATGGAAGCAGTGAGGTTGATTTCTTATCTGTAACCCTAGTTTATGATCAAGTATGAATTCGATCATATCTGTCTCTATGGTTGTTCGAGTGTTAAGCGGCTTTGGGGAAATGCTAGCGGGGTTCATGACGAGGATGTGGCCGGAGTTTCAGCGTTTACGATGGTCGGAGGATCGAAGGCGAGGTGATTTCAGGGTTTGGGTTGGTGTCGTCCAGTTTGTTCCAGGTTTTGATATAGGAAGCTCGATTTTGATTGTTGGCTGTTGGAAGTGAATTGATGAACGTAGTTGGTTGTAGAGGGGTTTTCCGATGTGTGGAGATCATCGCTGGCGATCGGAGTGGGTGGCATCGATCGTGCACGTGCACGAGCACGTTTTATCATTTCTGGTAATTTTTGGGGAAGACGAATATTTCGACTCGGGTTTACTCGAGTTATTCGAGTATATTACTCGAAGCAGGAAGTGTTTGACTCGAAGTCAATTTAGTCTGGGCTCGGTGCAGTTTTAGTTTAATTCGAGTAGAGTGTTCCAGGCTTTTGTTAAAAAGGGTATAGCCTGGCAGTTTCAGGTCTTTTGAATACAATATAAAATCTGAAGCAAATTTAAAACCCAGTATAAATTAAGATTTTAAATCTAAATTCAAATTAAATTCGAATCTTAAGTTTTGAAAATGGAATAAGTTTATAACTTTAAAATGAGGTAAATAAGTTAAAGTTAAAATATACTTTAATGATTTGAAAATTTAAAAAGAAATTTAGTTTAAAATTTGTAAAGTGGAATTTAGTGATTGGATTCATTAAATTATTAAGTTAATTAAATAGATTGACAAATTTAATTAATAACTGGATTAATTAAGTAATTATGAGTTTTAAGCTCGTTAATTTAGTTTTAAGTAAATTAATTAGAAATAATTAAATTGGACTTAAGATCATTAATTTGAATAAATTAGATTTTTAAACTAATGGTTAAATGTTAATTAATCAAGAAATTAAAGGTTAATTAAGTTACGGTTTAAAACTTGAATTAATTAAATAATTAGTGGTTAATTTATATTTGGTTAAGGATAAATTAATTTGGAATTAATAAGGGTTTATCTAAGTTAAATTTCTTAAGAAAGAAATTTAGTACTGTTAATAGTAATAATGGTCATTAACTCAAGATTTGTTTTATAATTAATCAATATGAAATTTTAATAATTAATTAGATTGATTAATTAAATAAAATCAATTGTGGAATTGTTTAAGTGTAATTAAAGGAATTAGTTACTCAAGATAATGAATTAAATAAATTTGAATTATCTAAGTTGATTAATTGGTATATTTATGTGATTAAATTAAATAATTAATTAGATAAATTAATTAAAGATAAACATTTGTGAAAATGTTTAAGTGTAATTATTAAATGGAAGTAATTAAGGAATTTATTACTTAATAAAATTAATCGAGTTAAAACAATTTGTTTAAGTTAATTAATTTAGTTTAATTAATGTAAATAAATCATTGGATTATTTGATAAGTATAATTACTTAAATGTAATTAATGAAGTGAAATTACTTAATGAAGTAATTGATAATAATTACTATATGTAATTGATTGAAGATGTTTTGAGTATAATAGTAATTTGGATTAAATTACTTTGTGAAGTTAATCAAGGGATTAATATAGAAAATTAATTAAGGAGTAATTAATTTATTAAGTGAAGTAATTAAGGGTAGTTAATTACTGAATGGGATTAATCAAGGATGATTAATAATTATGGTTAAGTAAAAGTTAATAACTCAATGTAATTAATTTAAATGGAATAATTAATTCAAAAAAAAAATGTATTAGGAATCATTAATTATATGATTAATGATAAATTTAAAGGATTGTTTTAGTAAGATTAATTAATCAATAATAAGTGTTATAAGCAATTAATTAATTGTAATTAATTAAGGATAAATGTAATTAATTATGGTTAATTAATAAATAGGGTAATTAAAGATTAATTACTGTATTTGGTTATAAATAATTAATTTGTGTAATTAATTAAAGAATAATTACTCGAATGTAATTAAAAGATAATTAATCTAGGATGATTAATTAAGATGGAAATCTAGAGAATGATTAATTAATTGATTTGTAATTAATCAATGGTTAAGTAAGCATGATTTATAGAATGAAGTAATTAATTTAATTTACTTTAAATTAATTAGAGATTTGTAATTAATTTAATTCATTTTAAATTAATTATAAATGGTGTGATTATTAATCATTGCTTATGATGGATGATATTGATTTCCTTGATTGATTGTGATCTCAGATATGAGATGAGTAATATCTATTGTGATATGGATGCTTGTTTTAAGTATGATGATATTGATTATCTGTTTGAGTAGATAATATGGATTATCTGTTTATGATGATGATGTTATTATCCATTGTGATATTGTGATTTAACTATCTCTGTTGATATAGATAATTGAAATTGAATTGTTTTAAACCTTTAAAACAACTTGGCCTTAAAAGACACGGTTTGGATTTCGATGAGACCGGGATTGGGTTTCCGTATACCGGAATTCTAGGTCTGGAGACCCGAATACCACATCGATCCAAATTAACGATAGATCGTGAATCTCAAGTGAAGATGAAGATTCAGAGTGCAAGGGTTATTGTCGTTAACTCTGAGGGTGATTCCAAAATGAGTGTAACGAGATAATGCCTTCGGTTTCGTTCGAACCCGGAACGAACTTGTATGGATTGAATGCTTTCAGAACATCGTCAGGTGGGCGATGAGCATTCTAAGTGATGAGTTCTGTTAAAAGGTAATCGTGACCTCAAGCCTCATCAACCGGGAATGGCTAAAACAGGGGAGGTGCAACAAGGCTTCGTGGGTAGCACCCACTTGAGAGCGAGATATACCCCTGTCTAGATGTCCCTTTATATTCGGCTTAGTGGGCAGTTGATTCGCGACAACTGCTGGGGTTGTTTCGTTCGGAACTGTTCAGTAAGGAATGGTTCCGGCCTTGTGTTGTAGGGGAGCGGGCGTACTCCTCGGTACGGTGATCTAGGCCACGTACTGTGACGGGCGGTACCCCAGTAGCCCAGCCATTGTTGGAAACCCAATCTTCCTACGTGACCTTACGGTTTTGATTGTATTACCCACTTTGTGGCTAGTATGCTGGAATTTAATCATGTAACAATTTCAGCTATTTCATATTTACTTGAAAACCCTAGACCTACTATAATATCACTGGATTTCCTATCAAATGTTTGGTTAGCGTAAGGTAAAAACTTTTCCATGTTTATGTGTGGGAAGTCTTACGTGATACCTTTTATTTTCAAAGGATTTTTAAAGTTAAGCAACTTTAACCTGTTACTCATACCAGACCCATGTCTGACCCGGAGTTTATTTCTGTTTTTCCTTAAACTCTCGGGTACCCAAATTTTTACGGGTAGCCAAGGGATTCAGGTTTGCTTTGACGAATTATGGAGGAGCAAATGGAGCAGGAGGCTTCAGCGTTGTAGATATATATAGTGTTCCGCTGTGATGGTATCTCTGTGTGTATCTCTGTACTGTATTTGAGTTGTATTAACTAGACAGGAGTTTATAACTGTCTAGTATGTGTTGTATTATCTGTGTAACTCTGATGTATATGATAATATGTAATCTCTTATGTGATATATTATATTTTATTCGTTCCGCTGTTGAGATTCTGATGTTGTTTCTTCTTCTTCTCTATCTTTTCTATTTTCTCACCCCTTTCTTTCTTAAAGATGATGCAATTTTCTGGTAGTAGAAAGTTGGGTCGTCACACGTGGTATCAGAGCATAGGTTGAGCGAATACCTAAGCTCTGGAGTGGTGTCTATCTTAAGAGAGCGTATTTGTATTTTTATATATATATATTTATATATTCTACCTATTTGTTGGGTTACCTGTTCGGGTTTTCCAATATAAGTTATAAAAGGTAGATAGGGTAGTGGTGTGTATAACACGACTACCAATAGTTGGAGTTGTTGAGGTTGGAAGTGTATCTGTCGAGACCGTAGACCCAATACCGTCTCGAGTGAGCTTTGTTGTGGTATAAGGATTTCACCAATATCTGTTAGGGTTTGGAGATCATTTTTGAAGTGTAGTTTGGATGAGTAGAGTCTGGATCTGCCGATTAGACAGAAGCGAGTTATGATATTTTGATACCTCAGGAATCAGTAGCTGTGTGATGAGACACAGTGACTATGGATGTCTCTGAAGATTTTTCTTTGGAACAAGTTAAGGGAGAGTGTTTGCATCGGTATTGTGGCCGTGTTCAGCTGGGTGTTTCTATTTGGCGTTGAGGCCCGAGTTTCTCAAGGAGTTTGGATTAGGGAGTCTTTGTCGTTAGTGGCAGCGTCGCAGTTCTGATTTGTTCTGTGTGTAGGCAGGAGGCCATCTGTCAGCAGTTTTCTGGAAGTGAAGTTCAGGAGCAGCAGAGTGGATCCGTTTCTTCGATGGATTGGCTAGATAAGTTTAAGCTGTTCTGATTGGTAAAGAGAGAGCAGTTTTTCTTTGGATATTGGGTTGGATTGATCGCAAAAGTGACTTGCGATAGTGGAGTGTTCTCTTGGCTTTTCAGATATCTTTCGGGATTTCTGAGTTTTCTTCTTTATGGATCTGTTGAACCATATTTTTGGGATGTGTTGTCCGGTTTGTGCTCGGGTGTACCATCAGCATTTCTTCTACTCAGATCAGAGTTGTGCAGCGGAAGCAGTTGGGAGTGCATCTGTTTTTCTTTTCCGGATAGGAGATGTTGTTTTCTACTGATGATAGTAGAGGCCGTGTTCTTGGATTGTTTGTGTGTCGATCATTGTGATGAGTTGTTTTGAGACTTCAGCGAAGGTTGAGCCCATCAGTAGGGATAGAGGCAACCTGGATCGTCAGATGAGGTTTGTGGATAAGAGGCGGAGGAATTTGGATTTTGAAGTCTGGATTTGATTTTGAGCAAGTTTTCTCCGGTCAAAGGAGCTGTATAGATTGGGTAAGATTGGGAAGCCAGCTCCGAGATATCTCGGATCTTTTCTGTTGTTTTCTGAGGATAAGTGTTTGATCTTCTGGAGTGAATTGTCAGTTTGGACAACTGAAATTCGATGAGTTTCACGTATCTCTGAGGGAGTACGTGTATGATCTATCTCTGGTTTTGGAACCAGCAGTTCTAGAGGGTTTGGTTGTTGAGTCAGACTTGTCTGTAGTCTGATATCTGTTTGGTTTTGTAGATCTAGATGAGTAGGAGCTCTGTAGCTTAGTAGTGATTGTTCGGATTCTGTAGAGCGAGTATCCCAGTATATATACTTGGGAACTCGAGAGAACTCTATCCAGAATTTTGTCTGGATCATTAGATTTGTTTGTTTGGATGAGTTGTTTGCTATGGTTGTTAGCGTATAATTAATATATGCTTGTGTTTTAAAATTAAATCTTTAATTAGATTATTAAATTACCTTTGTTTTAAATTTTGGGGACGAAATTCTTTTAAGAGGGGAGGAATGTGACATCCCGGAATTTCTGACAATATCAATTTAATAATCTGCATTTAAAACTAAATTGATTTGATGATTTTGTTGATAAATTTGAATTGATTTAATAATTCTTCTTTTAATAAACATTTAAATTGAGAATTTATCTTTTAAAAGCTAAATAAAGTGTTTTCTATTTATAATGTATATAAATTTATATATATTGTAAATAGGTGAGCTTTGTTGTAAATTTAATTAATAAGGCATATTTTATAATTTTAATATTTTTGATAATTTGGAAATTTGATTTAATTTAATATTAAGCTATTAAATAAATAACCATAGGGTTTTAAATAGTTAAGATAAATGTTTAATTGATTTAATTATATCTTAGCTTAAGTTAAAATTAAATAAAAGGTTTGTTTTAAAATATGTTCAATAAATATGAGATAATAGTTCATTTAACAATAGGAAGTTATAATCTCTTTTATAAATTATTTAAATTTGACAAACTGTTATTTTCAAATAACATTATTAATGTATTGCTTTATATATATAAATATAAATAGATTTTTAAATAGGAATGTTGTTTTCAAATTTAATATGTGGTTATATATGTATATATATAACTTGATTTTAAAATTGGATTTTGAATTTATTTGAATTCAAAAGCCTTGAGATTAAAAGAGTAAATATTTAAAATGTTTAGATTTTAAAGGATAATTGTATAAGCTTTTATATAATTAGCTTTATTTTTATTTCTTAAAATTTATCTATATATATATATATTAATAAGTAAATGAAGTATTGAATAGTTAAGTTAAAATATAAAAGAGAATAAAAGTAAATACATTACCTAAAATCTAACAATATAGTCTATAAAGATACTCCCATATGTTGGCAAGGCTGTAAGATTTTGAAGGCAGGAATAAGCAAAACATAAGTAAACACTTGACACCATTCTTGAAAACATACGGCTGTAAGACATAGTAAGGAAAATACATGTTCATGTTGTACAGATAAATAGTATAAACTCTTAGACAATTCTGGAAATACATGATGGTAATGCAAGTAGGAATAAAAGTAATGTTCATGTTTGTACAGGTAGTATTGGATAAGTATGTACCTTGAAAGGAAGAAACTTATACACTAAGATATAAGTACATACGAAATGTATAGTAAAGGATGTATTTGTAGACATAAGGACATGAGCATTTAATGTTTGTATCTTTAGTACATTATATATCTCATTTCAGCCCTCTCTATAGAGAAATATCTCTGAAAATTTTGTACCAGGCAATATAAACAATACCCTGTAAAAACATCTTTCTATCTATTTATCAATATGCTCTAGCTTTTTCCATTTCATTTCGTTACCAAAAAGAAACTTAGCATTTTTTTCATTTTTAAGTTTTCAAAGACATACAAACTAAAGCTTAGTTTCAACTCAAACATTATTCAACTAAACAAAGCTGCAATCTTGAACAACTTCCTCAAAATTCCAAAGTCCTAAACATTCCAGATTCAAATATTAAAGCTTTCCAGTTTAAAGAAATCGAAGCTAGACAAAGTTTCAAGTTTTCTGGACTCAAAACAAAAGCATGCAAATACCATTTCCAGTTTCAAAGTTGCTCTCTGTTTATTTTCCGGTGAGTAACATTTTTATTAAAATAACTTAAGTAGTAATCTGGTTGCATGAAATCTCTGGAACTATCATGTTTGAATGCTTGAATATATTAGTGTTTTTCTCTGTATATGTATGAATGTATGATATGCATGTATGGTTTCATCTGGTTACTCTCTGCTTTTATCTTCCAGTTTTCCAGTTTTGGTTTAAAAGAAATAAAATTCAAATCTTTGATCTTGTCTCTGTTTAACTTAATATGCAAATCAAAACTTGATTGTTTAAATTTAAGCTTTAGTTTAAATTTGTACTTAAGTCAAATAACATTTATTTTTGACTCGGGAAACCAGGTTTATTGATCAAACTAAAAATAAGTCAAAATATAAACTATCAAGAATCTTTGATTCAAGTATATGAATCAAATGCTTAAAACAAAATTTGATTTTTGAAACTAAAATGGAAGTTTTTAGTAGAGGAAATTGATAGCAAGTCTGGTTTAACCAGAAAATGGTTATGAGGTGATTTCTGGCGATCTAATGGATAGTGGTGGTCGGGGATTCTCCCTGATGATGGAGGAGCAAGCGTAGTTGAGGGGAAAAATGAGTGGTGGTGATGCAAATCACCATGGAAGCAGTGAGGTTGATTTCTTATCTGTAACCCTAGTTTATGATCAAGTATGAATTCGATCATATCTGTCTCTATGGTTGTTCGAGTGTTAAGCGGCTTTGGGGAAATGCTAGCGGGGTTCATGACGAGGATGTGGCCGGAGTTTCAGCGTTTACGATGGTCGGAGGATCGAAGGCGAGGTGATTTCAGGGTTTGGGTTGGTGTCGTCCAGTTTGTTCCAGGTTTTGATATAGGAAGCTCGATTTTGATTGTTGGCTGTTGGAAGTGAATTGATGAACGTAGTTGGTTGTAGAGGGGTTTTCCGATGTGTGGAGATCATCGCTGGCGATCGGAGTGGGTGGCATCGATCGTGCACGTGCACGAGCACGTTTTATCATTTCTGGTAATTTTTGGGGAAGACGAATATTTCGACTCGGGTTTACTCGAGTTATTCGAGTATATTACTCGAAGCAGGAAGTGTTTGACTCGAAGTCAATTTAGTCTGGGCTCGGTGCAGTTTTAGTTTGATTCGAGTAGAGTGTTCCAGGCTTTTGTTAAAAAGGGTATAGCCTGGCAGTTTCAGGTCTTTTGAATACAATATAAAATCTGAAGCAAATTTAAAACCCAGTATAAATTAAGATTTTAAATCTAAATTCAAATTAAATTCGAATCTTAAGTTTTGAAAATGGAATAAGTTTATAACTTTAAAATGAGGTAAATAAGTTAAAGTTAAAATATACTTTAATGATTTGAAAATTTAAAAAGAAATTTAGTTTAAAATTTGTAAAGTGGAATTTAGTGATTGGATTCATTAAATTATTAAGTTAATTAAATAGATTGACAAATTTAATTAATAACTGGATTAATTAAGTAATTATGAGTTTTAAGCTCGTTAATTTAGTTTTAAGTAAATTAATTAGAAATAATTAAATTGGACTTAAGATCATTAATTTGAATAAATTAGATTTTTAAACTAATGGTTAAATGTTAATTAATCAAGAAATTAAAGGTTAATTAAGTTACGGTTTAAAACTTGAATTAATTAAATAATTAGTGGTTAATTTATATTTGGTTAAGGATAAATTAATTTGGAATTAATAAGGGTTTATCTAAGTTAAATTTCTTAAGAAAGAAATTTAGTACTGTTAATAGTAATAATGGTCATTAACTCAAGATTTGTTTTATAATTAATCAATATGAAATTTTAATAATTAATTAGATTGATTAATTAAATAAAATCAATTGTGGAATTGTTTAAGTGTATATAAAGGAATTAGTTACTCAAGATAATGAATTAAATAAATTTGAATTATCTAAGTTGATTAATTGGTATATTTATGTGATTAAATTAAATAATTAATTAGATAAATTAATTAAAGATAAACATTTGTGAAAATGTTTAAGTGTAATTATTAAATGGAAGTAATTAAGGAATTTATTACTTAATAAAATTAATCGAGTTAAAACAATTTGTTTAAGTTAATTAATTTAGTTTAATTAATGTAAATAAATCATTGGATTATTTGATAAGTATAATTACTTAAATGTAATTAATGAAGTGAAATTACTTAATGAAGTAATTGATAATAATTACTATATGTAATTGATTGAAGATGTTTTGAGTATAATAGTAATTTGGATTCAATTACTTTGTGAAGTTAATCAAGGGATTAATATAGAAAATTAATTAAGGAGTAATTAATTTATTAAGTGAAGTAATTAAGGGTAGTTAATTACTGAATGGGATTAATCAAGGATGATTAATAATTATGGTTAAGTAAAAGTTAATAACTCAATGTAATTAATTTAAATGGAATAATTAATTCAAAAAAAATGTATTAGGAATCATTAATTATATGATTAATGATAAATTTAAAGGATTGTTTTAGTAAGATTAATTAATCAATAATAAGTGTTATAAGCAATTAATTAATTGTAATTAATTAAGGATAAATGTAATTAATTATGGTTAATTAATAAATAGGGTAATTAAAGATTAATTACTGTATTTGGTTATAAATAATTAATTTGTGTAATTAATTAAAGAATAATTACTCGAATGTAATTAAAAGATAATTAATCTAGGATGATTAATTAAGATGGAAATCTAGAGAATGATTAATTAATTGATTTGTAATTAATCAATGGTTAAGTAAGCATGATTTATAGAATGAAGTAATTAATTTAATTTACTTTAAATTAATTAGAGATTTGTAATTAATTTAATTCATTTTAAATTAATTATAAATGGTGTGATTATTAATCATTGCTTATGATGGATGATATTGATTTCCTTGATTGATTGTGATCTCAGGTATGAGATGAGTAATATCTATTGTGATATGGATGCTTGTTTTAAGTATGATGATATTGATTATCTGTTTGAGTAGATAATATGGATTATCTGTTTATGATGATGATGTTATTATCCATTGTGATATTGTGATTTAACTATCTCTGTTGATATAGATAATTGAAATTGAATTGTTTTAAACCTTTAAAACAACTTGGCCTTAAAAGACACGGTTTGGATTTCGATGAGACCGGGATTGGGTTTCCGTATACCGGAATTCTAGGTCTGGAGACCCGAATACCACATCGATCCAAATTAACGATAGATCGTGAATCTCAAGTGAAGATGAAGATTCAGAGTGCAAGGGTTATTGTCGTTAACTCTGAGGGTGATTCCAAAATGAGTGTAACGAGATAATGCCTTCGGTTTCGTTCGAACCCGGAACGAACTTGTATGGATTGAATGCTTTCAGAACATCGTCAGGTGGGCGATGAGCATTCTAAGTGATGAGTTCTGTTAAAAGGTAATCGTGACCTCAAGCCTCATCAACCGGGAATGGCTAAAACAGGGGAGGTGCAGCAAGGCTTCGTGGGTAGCACCCACTTGAGAGCGAGATATACCCCTGTCTAGATGTCCCTTTATATTCGGCTTAGTGGGCAGTTGATTCGCGACAACTGCTGGGGTTGTTTCGTTCGGAACTGTTCAGTAAGGAATGGTTCCGGCCTTGTGTTGTAGGGGAGCGGGCGTACTCCTCGGTACGGTGATCTAGGCCACGTACTGTGACGGGCGGTACCCCAGTAGCCCAGCCATTGTTGGAAACCCAATCTTCCTACGTGACCTTACGGTTTTGATTGTATTACCCACTTTGTGGCTAGTATGCTGGAATTTAATCATGTAACAATTTCAGCTATTTCATATTTACTTGAAAACCCTAGACCTACTATAATATCACTGGATTTCCTATCAAATGTTTGGTTAGCGTAAGGTAAAAACTTTTCCATGTTTATGTGTGGGAAGTCTTACGTGATACCTTTTATTTTCAAAGGATTTTTAAAGTTAAGCAACTTTAACCTGTTACTCATACCAGACCCATGTCTGACCCGGAGTTTATTTCTGTTTTTCCTTAAACTCTCGGGTACCCAAATTTTTACGGGTAGCCAAGGGATTCAGGTTTGCTTTGACGAATTATGGAGGAGCAAATGGAGCAGGAGGCTTCAGCGTTGTAGATATATATAGTGTTCCGCTGTGATGGTATCTCTGTGTGTATCTCTGTACTGTATTTGAGTTGTATTAACTAGACAGGAGTTTATAACTGTCTAGTATGTGTTGTATTATCTGTGTAACTCTGATGTATATGATAATATGTAATCTCTTATGTGATATATTATATTTTATTCGTTCCGCTGTTGAGATTCTGATGTTGTTTCTTCTTCTTCTCTATCTTTTCTATTTTCTCACCCCTTTCTTTCTTAAAGATGATGCAATTTTCTGGTAGTAGAAAGTTGGGTCGTCACACAAACGGTCTCGGATTTCGACGAAACTAGTTTCATCGGATCCGTAATAGTGAATTTTTGTAGGATTTCAATTTTCGTAGCAATCGGACTTGTCGTTTGGCCGTGCGAGCTTGAAACGCGTAGAAATTTAATGTCGAATTTAATTAAAATAATCAACTTCAAAAGCTATCTTCCACATACTATTGAATTAGGCCTTGGGACTAGTTCCATTGCGTTCGGAATATGGGTAAAACCTTATAAACGCCTGGCGGCACGTCTCGATTGGAGTTCGGACGATTTTGGACCTACCTATATAAATATGCACGCAAACCGAGACAGTTTGATTATTATTTTATTTCAGAAACCCTAATTTCAAACCATGGCCACCACCTATTCCATGGCCAGAAATTGCCGATCTTCTTTCCTTAATATCTCTCAATCCATTCAACGAAATCGAAAAATTCCAAATGCAAAAGTGTAGATCTCGACGCGCTCTTCGAATCCATACGTTTGATTGCTGCTAAAACATCACAGCTTTTCCGAGATCTGGGATTGAAGGATGCACGTATTTTCTTGGATTGCGTGCAAACGGCGGCGAATGACGCGATGAAACTTGGCGCGTAGGTGGCTCTCAAGGTGGTGCACATAGTGGTGGTCGCTGATCAATCTCTGGTGGCTGATCTTTGCGTGCGTGTGGAGGTTTAAAGGATAAGGGTGGGTTCGGCTACGATCTGGGATTGGGAAGAAGAAAGTAACGTAATTTTTTTTATTATTTAATTATTTCATAACAATATATATCGTATAACTTCTAATTAGCATATCTTTTGCATACGAGCTCGGATCGACGTGCGGTTTTCTCCGTTGCGTTCGTATCAAAATTCCGGACAACATGGAGCTAGTTTAGCTGCATTCCGAGACTGTTCAAATTTGGGCCTTTATTTGGATTTTAAATCGTCGATAAATCAAAGGTGAGTGTTTTAACCACTCACGCTTGACTAAATATGTTATGTTAGTTAATTTGAATTCATTAGTTAATATGAATATTTCTGGTTGCTAGTTAGTAGTTTAAAATTGATGTTTAGTTGAAATTTAATCGAATTGGATTAAATTGTTATTTAAATTAATGTTGAAATTTAATTGTTAGTTAAATACCCATCTATGATAACCTGTTATTTGTTATGACCTGTTGATTGAATGATGAATTATGATGTTGTTGATGTTTGATGTTTGGTACGTTAAAATTGTTATTCCAATTAAATGTGACATTCATTGCAGTTAATATCCATTCGATTTAATATTAAATTCCAATTTGCAAGTTTATACCTGTTAATGATAATAAATAGTCTATTGATGTTTATTGATTGATGGTTGAAATGTTTGAATTATTATTTCAGTTAAGTATGACCTTATTTCATTTAATCGTCATTTAATTAGCATGAACTTATAAATTGCCAGTTAATAACCGTTATTGATAATCAATTAAATTATGTTATCTATTGTCTGATTTGGATGATGATGTGATGGATGTTTAACTATTGATATTTGGATATTTGAATGTTGTGATTATTTTATGTTGTTCTAATACTGCAAGTTCCCATAGTGTTTATTTTATTTTATATTTATATTTAATTAAAATGGGATCGGGTTGAAATGATAAATACCCAATTAAACAACTTGGCCTAGGATAGACAATTAAAATAAGAAACCCGATTGGTCAACAAATTATTTCGAAATTAATTAACAACCTTAATGGATTTAATTTGGAACTTATAAATGATTTTACTCGAGTTTAAATGAAATAAATTAATGGATTTGATTGAATAAACTAATAAATTTATTTGAATTATAATAGAATAAATAAATGAATTGATTTAAGTTTATATGGAATTGGATTAAGTAAAATTTAAAGTTAAGTAAAAATTTAAGATCTATAGACTTGGTTTTGATTAAACGGATTTGAGACTTGATAGTGAAATTTAATTTAAGATTAAATGGAATTTGACATAAGTGGAATTTAAACTAAGTAAAGTTTGCAAATTTGATTAAGTGATAACATAAATATAAAATGATTTTAAATTGAGTGAATTAGTTTAATTATGATTTTGTAACTTGGTTACGAAGTTAAATTGTTTTGAAACTTGTTGAGAAAAATAAAATTGTGTTAATTAATCAATGAACTAAATAAAGTGAAATAAGATTCTTTAATAGAAATTGAATTTGATTTTGTAAACGGGTTAACTAAAACTATTTGATTTAAAGGGGATTTAGTTAATGAAATTGATTTAACCGAATTCTAATTATATTTAATGAAGTAATGAATGAAAACATAAATGTGAATGAATCGAATTTTGTTTAAATGATTTTGAATTAAATTAAGAATCAAATTAAATCCATTGAATATGAAATAAATTTAATAAAGTAAATTGGAATCTTATTAAACTGAAATTGAATACTTGAATTGATTTGCTAAATAAATGTTGAACTAAATTTATTTGGAAATATGATTTAACTATTGAAACGAATTGAATTGTGAAATAATCAAATTTGAAAGTAAATTTGAAGTTGACTTTTGATTTGATTTGGTTTGAACTTTAAATATTAAATGACCATCGGTGTAATAATACGTAGTTATTAAAGAGACCGGGATCGGATATGGACATACTCTCCGTCGATACCGAAAACCACTTTAATAACTAATATACGTGGAGTGTTGATCCAGAACGAAGTGGATGGTTTTGGTGAACGCGTTGATTGAAGAAAGAGAACGATTTTGGATGACCCTTGATATGACTAAAACAGGAGCCCTGCCGGACCATTGAGGCTCGCCACCTCTAGTGGACACACTTCTTCGTTACCATATCTATTACTTTTGTGATTCGATTTGGGTGCACCCCTCGATTATGGGAGTGTTGTTTCGCGGTGTTGGGGTGGTAGCTGCTATGCCCAACATCAGTCCGGATGACGCAACTACTAGTATCCTAGTTGGTATCGCCTCATGTACCTTGTCATACTGATTATCCTATTCGCGACCACTACGATTTTGATTTGTGTTATACCTATGGGGTACCCTCTGATAACCACTAGTTTACGGTGGGGCTTACGGTGCTGTATAGACTATGACATTTATAAACTGTGTTAAGGGTGGAATGGGCCATGGCTTAACGCTAGGAATGATATTTTACTTTATGATAGACATTATTGTATATAGCGTATTCTATTATATAGTAGATAGTTTAACAGATCCTTAGGAGATGGAAATCCCGAACATCTCTTAAGTTAATGCACACACGTTAAACACTGGATATGAGGTGTCCAAAACTCGTAAACATCTCCAACGCCGTCACACTCATATTTACTTATTCGATTTAACTTACATGAGATATTTTAGTTCAGACTCGAGTGTTTTGTCTTTCCATTATGCTTGGGTCAGCCTGAGCATTTCAGATAAGGTTGAAGATCTATTCTGGAGGACGAAGACGGAGTTTGGTATTACATCATTTGTATTCTACTACTGTATTATTTTTCCGCTGCATTGTTGTATTATCTCTGATATGTATGTAACTCTGATTTATGATGTATAATAATAATCAAATTTATTTATTTGATAGCTTCATGAACTGTTATTTTATTATTATATCTTGTCCCTTCCGCTGCGAGATTCTGAGTTTGTTTCTGTTCTTTCTTTTCTTTTCTTATTTAACCCCAATAACTATCTGTATTTTGGATTGTTTGAGTAGGCATGTGTGTATGTTTTGTCGACTTGAACGGTCAAAAATGTAGGTCGTTACATGAGGTTTGAATACAGATATGGATGGTAGAAGAGGAAGAGTTAGCCCAGGAGGGGAAGGCACCGATGGGAATGCCAGACCTAATATGAGGAGAAGGCAAGGTTAGGCGCAAGCAGAGAATGATGGTGCTGGAGTTCCGCAAGTTGGAATGGAAGCTATGTATCAGTTTTTCATACATGATGCAAGCGGGTGTTGCAGCTGGAGTGTTAGGAGGAAATGCTGCAGGAGCAGGGGTTCCGGAAGTTCCAGTAGTTAACCATTATACTAAGTTGAGTGGAGATTATACTAAGCTTGGAGGGAAGCCATTTATTGGAACTGTGGATGCCATTGAGGTGGAGAATTGGTTGCTGCATCGTGAGAGGATCTTTGTAGATTTGGGGCTCAATGATGAGCAAAAGAGGAGGCTTGCTTCGAGACAGCATCAGGGAGTAGCTTTGTTTTGGTGGAATAGTGTGAATGTGGCAGTGGATGAGGAAACCATGACATGGGAAGATTTCAAGAGGAGGTTCTATGAGAGGTTCATGTCTGTAATGGCACAGTCTGCTTTGATCAAAAAGTTTGCTGAGTTAGAGCAGGGAGAGATGTCTGTTTTGGAGTATGCTAGAAGGTTTGAGGTGTTAGCCAGATACGGGTATGCTTCGGTGGACACAGTGATGAAGAGGAACGAGAAGTTAATCAGGGGGTTGAAGCCTAAGTTAGCAAGGGCTACATTACCTCATATTAGAGATCCTTCTGATGTTGTAGTGGAGATGACCTTAAGACATGAGGAGATAATTGATTCTCTAAAGAAGAGTAAGGCTAAGGAGGTCCAGGTGGGCAGAGTCAGAAGAGGAAGTTTTTTCCTAAAAAAGGTGCTCAGAAGGTTGGAGCAGCTAAGAAAGGGAAGTCTGAGATTGTCTGTTTTAAGTGCGACAAGAAGGGACACTTTGCAAATGAGCATCATGCTGGAAAAGTGAAGGAGGTGGGTGAGAAGAAGAATGTCAGGCGCTTCAATTGTGAGTAGATTGGCCACTATAAAAATCAATGCAAGGAGCCCGCTAAGGATGGAAAGGGCAAGGTGTATGCATTGGAGCCTGCTACTTCGAAGCCAATTGCTCAAGAGAAGGGAAATGTGGTTTTGGGAGGTACGCTTCAGATCCATGGTATGTCTGTTAACGTTCTATTTGATACTGGTGCATCGCATTCTTTTATATCTAGATGTTTGGTAGATAAGTTTAACCTAGAACCCACATATTTAGTTACTTCCTTACGGGTTGCGAATCCAATAGGAGGGTATGCAACTCTAGGGTTGAGATGTGACCAGTTAGAGTTTGACTTGTTAGGTCATAATTTTGTTTGCAGTTTGCATGTGTTTGATTTTTTGGGGTTCGAAATTATTCTTGGTATGGATTGTTTAAGTGAGTAAGATGCTAGGATAATTTGTCAGGATAGGAAAATATCGCTTAGACACCCTGATTGTAGCAACAAGATTGTTTATACCGTAGAAGGTTCTAGCGGTTAGGTGAATGCTTCATTCGGTGTTATGGAATTAGATGATGAGCCGAGTCGAGTTTTCGTGGTTAGAGAATTCACGGATATTTTTGAGCCTATAGTAGGATTGCCATCGAAAGGAGCCACTGAGTTTCGAATAGATTTTGTTCCAGGAGCAGAACCGGTAAGTAGGCCGCCAAGCAAGATGACCCCTACAGAGATGAGGGAGTTGAAAGTGCAGTTGGTGGATTTGGAAGGCAAGAGTTTTATCAGGCCGAGTAGTTCGTCTTGGGGAGCAGCTGCAGTGTTTGCTAAGAAGCCATGTTTCTCATCTCAGAATGTGTGTTAGAGTCCTAGAGACTGCTATTACACCGACTGTGCTAGAGGACTTAGTAGTATAACCGTATTTGACTATAGTGAGAAAGACGATTCGCATTGTTGCGAGAGATGAAAAGAGGTTTAGAACCAAGATGGTTAGGTAAGTCAAAGTCTAGTGGAGAGACGATGATAGGGACTATACTTGGGAGATTGAGAGCAGGATTAGAGATACTTATCCTGACTTATTTGATGGTATGTTTTACCTTCTTATTTGATTTGTTCTGTACCTTATCATAATTTCGAGGACGCAATTCTTTAAGGAGGGGAGTCTGTAACACCCCAAATTTTGGTAACATTATTTAGGATATTTAATTAGCTAAATTAAATAATGTGTTGATTAGGGGATTGAGATTTGATTTTAATTAAGGTTAGCCATGCCATTTAACCAATGAATTAAAATAAGAGTTAATATGAAATAGAGAAGGGGTAAAATAGGAAAGATGCCATTCCTATATCCTTAAAACTTGGCCGTGTATTCCCATACATGTTTATTTCATTTCGTTTGATAAATTTTAAAACTTAAGGCCGACCACCATTAACAAGAGAAAGAGGAAGAAGATTAAGAAAAGCTAAGGAAGAAGCTAAATCAAATCAAATCCATTCAACTCTCAAACTTCCTAATCTCTAAAACTAAGGTGAATAACATTTACATCTCATATTTCTTTTGTTTTCGGTTTTGTGATGAAATCCGAACCTATTTGCAATGATTTGCTATGTTTTTGAACGATGGAATGATTATATATACTTGTTGATGATTTATGTTTGTTCATATAGACTTTATGACACGTTTTAAAGTGAAAACCCTATTAAATGACATTCAAATGCCTTGCAAACTTTTATGGAGACCAAAAATGATATTTTAGAAATGGGTTTCGATTTTCAAGATTTTTTGAATTTTATATAAATTTTCTAGTGAAAAAAAATGTTATTTTGGATTAAAAATTATTTACGGTTAAATAATTAATGGTTTGGGTCTGAAATTTATATGTGTTAGAAAATATATAAAAAGTGATTTTCAAAAATTTCTGTAGAATTTTTCTAAGTGTTTTAATGGATATATAAAATTATTTAAGGTATGGGACTTAAATATTTTATATATTTTTAAAAAGGAGAAGGGGCTTTTTGTAAATAAATTCAAATTGTTATTTCTGGAAATTCGGCAGTGCTTTTGAAAAGAGAAACTTGCAATCAATCAGATTTTGACAAACAAGGCAGGTTAGGTACAAAGAAATAGTTTAAAAAGGACAAATCTACATGGTTTACATTGTTTCGATGCTTTCGGCATCAGGTTCCAACTCCTTATCTTCGCTTCCGACTCCATCGAAACCAATGCACATGGTATCAGGAAACTGGTATGTAGTGAATTGGTTGTAGGCTGAAGGTATAGGGTCGAAACCAAGGGGTTCCGAAGGGGTTGAGGTACTACTTTGCTTTTAAATAAAAATGCGCCTGCTTGCTTTTGACTAAGTAGCTTTCGACTTGGTTAGCTTTCGTCCGGGTCAATTGGTTTTAAAAGAAAAGGTTTCGATTGGGTTGCACTTTTGTTTTAAATAACTGCTTTTGACTATGCCGAAACCCTTGACTGCCGCTTTCTTCCTTTCCACTCAGATGGTTTCGAAAGGGTTGTTTTGCTTTTTAAATTTGGCCACTTCTCTAAAGCTTTCAAAGGGATGGTTTCGACACCATAACTACTTTACTTAGGAAATGGATTCGAAGCAGATGCTTTCGACTTAAATGATTTAATGACCCTTTTTCTCTAATTGAAGTATAACCTAAATGGTTTTCGAAAGAGACGGGTTTTAATGGTTTCGAAAGGTATTTCCACATGTTTTAAATTGAACCCAAGTGCTTTCGAAAGGTAGGTTTCGATATCTTCGAAATTTTTTAATGAATGGTTCGAAGGGATGGTTCCCCAGGGTTTCGAAAGGGTTGAAAGGAAAGGTTTTTCCTATGTTTTCGAAAGACAATATTTAAAGGTTTTAAAGAAGGATGTCTAATTTTTTAAAGCTTTCGAAGGGAAGGTTTCTCAATGGTTTCGAAAGGAAGATTTTAAAGGGTTTTGAAAGAGATACTTTCAATGGTTTCGAAAGGGTTACTTTCAAGGGTTTCGAAAGCGTTGTTTAAAGGTTTTAAACAAAGGTTTCAAATATACTAACTAGGCAGCATAGCCTAAGTGTTTTAAGTTAAAAAGGGTTTTAACTTATTTTGGGGAATAGGTAATCCTCATTAAATATTTTCAACATTATTTTGAGTAAAGTATATATAACATGGAAAAATAGCTTAGAGTAAAGCTAAAGATGTATTTTCCTATGTAAGTATGATTTAAAAGGTTAAATCATTTTGAAAAGGTTTTTCAATGAAAAAGTTAAAAGCTAGTTAACCCTAAGAAAATGACTCAGATTAGAAGACCAAATAGGACTTGTGTGGGGTCACCCTATGCTCATTAGCTATTAGCCCTTAGCTAGTTTAGTCCGGAATTCCAGTGTGTAGTGCTTAGTCACAGGTAAGACTAAAATGATGGTTACACATAGAAAGGAATAGTTATGTACAGAGATAGGTTATTGGTTAGCCCGCAAAATCATTTGGATCAGTTGACCCTTGGAGGAATAAGTTAAGGACAGATTGTCCAGAAGTTCTGTCTAACAGATGTTTAGACTATTTGATATTTTATCTGGGAGGCCCGAGTCAGCTAAAGGGATAGTTAGTCCAGTTTGTGGGCAATTAGCCCAATTTTCGGACAGATAGTCCATTTATTACCTGTTAATAGCATAACGAATATTGTTATTATTATTATTATTATTATAATCTGTTTGATTAACCAGTTTGGTTGCAATAAAAGATTTGCAAACTATATGTTTTGAAAATGATATTAGTGAGGGGAAACCCATTCCGCTAAGCAGCGTGGTCTCACTTAATATCAGTACACCGAGATGTAATAGTATTATTCACACTAGGCTTTATGTCCGACTCGAAGTTTCTATTTCCACTTAAACTCTCAGGTGCTCAAAACTGATTTGAGTAAGCTGAGGGTTGAGGTTTACAGGTTTTAGTTGTTTTGAAAAATAAAGCTTCCGAAGACGAGCAGGTGGCTGACGGATAGCTATTTAGGAGTTGCAGTTTATTCTGTTTATTTCTGCTGTGTATATTAAGTCAGTTATGACTACATTGCTTTGATCAACCAAGGGGGTATCGTCATATGTCGCTCTTGGTGTATTATTGTAAATTATAATTGATACAAAACCTGGGAAGCGTTATGGGATTATGTAACTTGGATACGAATTTGTTTTAAAATGTAATCAGTAAAATGTTGTTTTTGGAAATCTGTGATTTTGTTCATATTTAAGTGCTTCCGATGTTATGGATACGATTAGCATTACTGTATTTTGTCACCAGAAGTTAATACTATAGATGATTGCAGCATCTGTAGCGCTTAGCTTTTGGCCTCTAGATACGGGATGTTACAAACATTTTTATTAATTTTATTATTAATTTATAACATTATAAATTAATTTTGAATTATTAAACTCAACTAATAACACGGTTGTGTTGACTTCATAGTGTGAAATCCATCCTTAGTCAATATTTAAATGATTTAAGTACTGAAGCATGTTTGGACTTAGCTAAAATACGGTATCGAGCATGGGTTTAATTGCTTATAGATCATTTAGGAGAAATCCTATTTCTAATCTTTTTTAAGCTATATATTGTCATGATAATTGTGCATGTTTTCTTTTCTTCATTGCTATATCACTAAGATATATATAGTTTAGTCAATGGTCGGAAACTCTAATAATATCCGTAGTTAATTGGATAAACTACTTTAAAATATTTGGTTCAATCGATAACTTTTATTGACTAAACTATTTTTCACTGACCATAGATTTTGACTTTAAGTTGACTAACAATTACGGCGATACTAAACTAACACGACAAAAGAAAATGAATCCTCTCTTGAGTAGTGTTTCACTTCATGTAGGTCAACTCATACCCTACTATGGTCATAACTTGATCTTGATATCATGTGATTCACTATAATCAAAGTATAGTCTATTTACTTAGGATCTACAATACTCTCAAGTTTGAAGGTTACTACACATCGTTACATGAGACCTTCTATTTTGACTTAGTTGTATCCACCTATATAAGAATCTTATTAATTCATCTTATGATTGTTTCAAATAATCAGAAGTATGTAATTCCTTGGAGTTCTCAACGGTCATGAATAATTCATCATTCGTTGTGTAAAGAACATTATGTAAACTAATCTCAATGGCGATATTCTTTTCTGAATACATGTTTACTAGGAATGTTTAAAGATAAGTATCTGAGTATCGATTAAAAACTCATGGATACGAACACATTCACAATTGCCATTGTAAAAATAATTTTCCTAATAATTTATACTTATATATGTTTAACGTATTAATATCGTTACTTAAATCGTAATATAACAACATATAAAAGAAAATAAAATCAAAAATATTTTTGATGATAAGGATATGCAGTACAAAGCTGCACAGCTATACATAACATAGATAAAACATAATATTTGACTGCCAAGCCTAATCGATAGCCCAAAATGAATAAAGTCACAAGTATAGTAATACACCGAAGATGTTAGGAATACATGATAAAACATCACAGACATACATATAGTCATATATTTATAATTATTGATCAAGTAGATAGAACATAGTAAGCCCGCCTTCACCATTCTCCATTGTTGTTGTTTCCAGTGGATTTCTGATCATCTACACTGCACTTTTAATGAAAAACTGAAGGGTCTAGGTGAGATTCCTATCAAAACAAATACAAAACACATAAAATTGTGAGCCATTGTCATGAATTGATGAGTTTTGAAATTAAAGTATCGGTCGTTTCTTTCCATCCACATTGTCAAAGCAAAAGCTATGACCAAAAGAGCTTCAATGGAGTCAGGGGTGCATGACTCCCATAACCGAAGCAAAGTTCTTTCTAACATAGTTATGTACACAGTTAGGTTGGAGGCATACAATGCCCAAACCCAAAGAGAAAAATCACAGTTGAAAAAATATGGTAGCAAGAGTCCGTCCAGTCATAAGAAAGGAAACAAGTCTAGGCTAAGCCCAGTTGCTTGGAAGCTAGGCACTCGGTAGTGTTTAGTTTGCTCGGCATAACTAGCAAAATATGAAATTTAAATTTTGGAGGTGCCTTAATAATCAAGAGACGACTAAAGTTTAGAGGCACACCAGAGTAGTTATAATAATACATGGATTTCACTGTGAATCTTTGGTGGATGCCACACCCATAAATTTAGGGATAAGAATTATGTTAGCATAATTGAGTCTGGCAATTAGGTATGGTTGAGAGTGAAAATTTTCAAATAATATGAAGATGCTAAATTTAAGGAAACCCCAGTATCTCTTATAGAAGGAGAGGGAAAAACCATCTAGACTTAGTGCCTTATCATTGGCCATGACGTTAAGCGCTGTCTAGATCTCATCAATATCAAATTCCTTATTAATGGAGCTATGAAGATGCGATCTTTTAGGAAATAATAGATCCTGGTTCAAGATGTCGAGATCAGGGTCACGCTGCTAAAGGTAAGTTTTGAAATATCTGGTGAAAGTTGCAAGAATCTCCTTCTCATCCACATTCTCTCTGCCACCCTGTGGAAATAGGTGGTATTTAGATCACCCTCCTTAAGCCATTGAGCTCTGGATCTTTGCTTCCAATAAATCTCTTACCATCTCATGATACTATCAACTTCAGTCTCCATCTCCTTAAGAGTAGATTTCTCAGATGTAGAAAGAGAGGAGGTCTCTTCCTTAATGTTCATATCCAAGATCTTATTCTAAAGTTATTCCTTTTTTAGTCTAATGGACCACGTGGACCAGCAATCCATTATTTCAGAGATTTCCTTAAAAGCCAAAGCTTGGTAACTAGGACCATAACACCAAACATGGAAACTCAGAAGGAGTCCTGGAGACGTTCAATCATGTCATCAAACCCAGTCTCAAGTGTCTAGGAATTTTCAAATTTTAAGTGAGGACGGTGAGGGAAGCCAACGCCAGAATCGAAGTGAACGGGACAATACAAAAAATAATGGAAGGATGGCCTCGTTAGGAGGGAAATGGGTGCTTGTCCTCAAAGGAAATATTAAGAAAAAATATCTATTTTAGCAATAGAAGGGAAAGAGCGCTTGTTGGACCAAGTGAAGGCACGGCTATTTAAAGGAAGGTCAATGAGGTCACAGGAGCAGATGAAGTCATTAAAAGCATCCATATCTAGGCTCCTTTAAAGCTATTTCTTTCCGATTGAAATCTTGTTATGTTAAAGTCACCCCCAATATCACCGTTAATGTGTGAGGCAAAATATGCATAGGAGTTCCAAAGGGAAACCTTATCGGTAGAGCAAAGCGATCTGTATACATTGGAAAAATAAAAATAAAGAATAGCAGTGGAAATATTTTGCAAAATCACATGCATAACGTGTTAGGCTTTTAGCATTTGCATAAGGGTCCATCTCGACTCGTCCTAAAGGGTTACAATTCCCCTTTTAGAACCCACAGTGTCCAGGACCGACAAACCAGATAAAAATATACCACCTATACATCTAATTCTAGAATGGGTCGGGCAACAAAGTTTAGATTCTTGGATAAAAAAGATGTCCAAATGGAGTGGACGGATAATGTTTTTAATTAAGGCACACTTGCCTAAACACCCCTCCCCAAAGATCCCAGCCGGTCTGGAGATGGCATTTCGCCAGAAGCTGGAAGGGTTTTGGGGTGATAAGGTCACCGGAGGAGGAGTAGCGCTAGGGCTAGGGAGAGGCAAAAAGTGGGATGAAAAGAAGGAGGCTATTTTTTTCTTCTGCCTCTTTATAATTAAAGAACAATCAAAAACATATTTTAGTTCGAACAAGACTAGTTTACAAAAGTTAAGTTACGTAACAATTTATATAAGCGACGTTTCTTCAAACACCCATCAAAAATTACAAAATTCACTTCCGTCCCTTATCAAAAATAGGTTTCACGAGAAACCCATATCAATATTTCCAGCAGAAATGTATATTTTAATCAGCACATAATTGTAGTTAGAACTATAAATATTTGTAGTTCTATTGCATATTTGTAAAATGAAAATTTGCAGTCTACACCATAAGAATGCCCATTCAACCCTTTAAATATTTTCAATCCACACTGCGAATATTTGTTTTATAAATTTGCATATTTTAAACTACAAATATATGCACTTTAAAATGCACATTTTTACTTAAAAGATTGATAGGGTTGTTTCATGAAACTTGTTTTTGAGAAGGATTTTTCAGGTATAAAGATTGAAATTAGGGAGGGAATCCTAATTTTCAATTTACATAATTGCTTCTAGGGCACACACTTAAGTTTATCATGACTAAAAAATGCATCCATGTATGTACAAAAATCAAGTTTGCGTCAGAACGAGCTCAATGGATTAACCTAATGATGGATTACAACAATTCACATCCATGTAATAGAAAATATATGGATCCATCTACGATCGAGCCCGATTGTTCAGCAAGATGATGGATCCTTGAACATACACCCAAGAAAGATGTTTGTATAAAGCATATGTCCACTTACAATCGGTTCCAAACCTGATAAGATAATGAACGACTTATTATTTAAATCCACTTTTGATCGAGTCTAAAGTCTGATGAGATGAAGGCTAACTTCAAATATCCACTCACGATCTAGTCCAATGGCTTGGTGAGATGATGTTTGCACTATAGATCTCCATTTGTGATTGAATTCGACGATTGGAAGAGGAGATTTGTTTACGGCTAAGTCCTTATGCGATAAATTAATGTGCGTGGAAAGGTTGATGTTTCCAACACATCTTTACAGACCTAACATACACATGCATTGGGTAAACTGAACACGAGGCATACTATGGGTGAGGTTTCCAATAGTAGATGAACCAACTAGCACCTACAATTGATCTTATGCTCGGAAAGTATGTTAGAATATTGGACTAGAATTCCATGAAAACATTATAATCTAGTTGATTTTTATTGAAATACACATAAAGCAACACGTATAAAGTTACTACTATATATGATTATGATGTTGTGGTGTAATTTTGTTTAACAAGCATATGAGATATGTAAAATAATAATAAAAAAGTAAGCATAAATAGGCTACATCATATTCATCATTAGGTTCAAATTACAATAAAATCGTACAAAAACAAAATGTCGGAACATGGTTTGAGGGAAATGATCACGTGATCCCATGTCCTAGTGTGCTAAGTGAATTACAGCTATTTACTAGTAATAAATTTAGTGGTTAAAATAATAAAAAATAAATGGTTGTAATTCTCTTGGCATGCCGGGACGCCGAAAATGAGACTAGGATATGACCAATTGAAAAAGCAAAAAATTTATTTAGTTTAGTTTTGTCAATGGACACTTTTGGATACTGATAGTGGCATACCAGTATTCGAATTCAAAGTCATTTTCAGATATCATATATGCGCCATGAATACAGACAAATATCAGATATTTATGCCATTTGTCGACAAGCGATGCAGGCGGTTTTTAGATTTTTGGATATCTATTGACATACTTAATTTAGTTGATAACCTGCTCCTATTGGATGACGTATTCTTCTTCCTTACACTTTTCATCCTCTCCGTGGTGTCTACTTTCTCTTGCTTTGTTGGTTTCAGCCTTGGTGGCTTTTTGATTATAAATGGATGTTCATTATCATCCAAATCTTCATAACCAGTAGAAACCCCAGTGAGGACACTATATATGTCACCGGTAAAATCCACCATTGCTACAATCATGTCATCTTTGTAGCATTAGGCCTAAATCATGGAACTAGAATGGATGCAGCAAATGTGGATACATAGATATGTTATCTCATATTTCTTTAGAAGATAATTTCAGGCTTTGTCAGTGTAACGACCTAGAATTTTAATTATTTGAAACTGGAATATTTAATTAATTTTAAATATTGAAAGGTTAATTTTATAGATTAAATAACTTAGATTTCAAACACAGCGATTTATTAGGTAATTTAATTGTTGAATTTAATAATCGAAAGTTGTTTAAATAATTGAATATTGGATTTTTATTTGGATAAAAATAATTTCAAAGCTTATTTAAATTCTATTAATAAGAATGAAGACAATAAAAACTTTTAAATTGGATTTAAAGGTGATTTTTTGATTTTGAAGATAGTTTGTTTTAATTAACGTGTAAAAATAGCCTTCTTGAGCACTGTCTCGGATTTCGATGAAACTAGTTTCATTGGATCCATAATAACGAATTATTATACGCCGTCAAATTTCATGGCGATCAGATGCATCATTCGGCCGTGTGAGATCGAAACGCGTTGAAATTAGTATTGAAAATTTAATATAATAATTGGGTTCAAAAAGCTATCTTCTGCATACGATCAAATTAGGTCTTGAGATTAGTTCCATTGCACTCGGAATAGGGGTATAACATATAGAATGCCAAGTGGCACGTCTCGATTGGGATTCGAAATTATATAGCTAGATATTTTGAATTTAAACATATATATATATATATATATATATATTGATTTGACCATTCACAGCCCAAGCCACACCTCTGCCATGTTTCATTTCCATCAAGCCAGGCCTATACGAGCCCACACCCTCCTCTATGATACTTCACATCTTTCCCTCTATTATATAAGCCTCTGTCAGTAAAAAGAAAAGGGTCAAAAACTTCAAAAATTAATATCTCAATACTCAAGAAAAAAATCTGAAACAAGTTTTAAAAATCATGGTTCGATGAGAGCTTCGTGCTAATGTGAGTTAGGTGTTGTTCGATCACTGTTTTGGCATGGTTATTTGTGAGAAGCGAGCTAGGGTTGGAATTTCCCATTGATTGAAGCTTTGATCGTCGAATTGGATGGCGTATTCAAGTTCGTAACGTCGAATAGCCCCTTGAGTCGAAGTTTCATTGGATTTGGCGACAAAAACTTTCACGCGTGCACAGTGATTTGTCGAAAGATGGCAACATGTCACGATGGCCATTCCTTGACCGAGCTTGATGATAATGGGTAGGATGGAAGCTTTCACAAATTGAAGATGAATGGAGGTGGTCTCGTGTCGTTTCGTGGAGGATCGAGGGAGTTTCTCTGTGCGTGTACGCTCGGCCATGGGTTGTGTAACCTGTACATGTTCATTTGGGGAAGAATAGGAGGAAGGGTAATTTGTAATATAGTAGAATTTGTAATTATTTATTTATTTTTAAATTTAAATGTATCGATAACTTATAAAATTTATAACTCCTTCATACGAGGTCCGATCGAGACGAAACTTTTTGCGTTACGCTTGTATCAACGAGTGCTTTGCAACAGAACTAGTTTGGACGAATTTGGAGACAGTTGAAATTTGGACTAAAATTGGACGTCGTTCGATTTTAGTTCCAAACCAGAACGCCTCGGCAACATCAGAAATTTTTTGTGAGTTAAGCTCACCTTTTTGGTTAACTAGTATGATATATAGTTTATAAAAATCCTTGTATGATTATTTTGATGAATTACTACATTTATATTAGTTAGATATATTCCCGCCTATTGAAGCGGATGCGACCCTATTACGTTCCCCTGTAAGAGCGGATGACCCTTTGTATACGAATCCTGTCTCGAAGCGGTTGATTTATATTTTATGATTGTATAACATTTGTGATGCAGGGAAACTGGTTGGAGGGATCCAACAGGATTCCTCGCTATTATTGAACTGTTCAATGATATTTCTTTTATATGGATTATTGAATAATAAATATGATTGTGGACTCTGTGATTATAACGTCGTTATATGTTTGAAAATAAAACCCAGTAATGATAGAAAATCAATATCGATATTGGTTAAGCGTTGGGTGGCTATTGGCCTCAAATTAGTATTTTAAAAATACTATAAATTGCCGTTTAAGTTGGAATTGATTTTTGAGGCAAGAAATGATTTTAAAATCGGAAATTGGGGTTCAGAAATATTTCTTTAAGGATTGTATAATTAAATATATTAGTATTGTTTTTAAGTCAATTAAATATATTAATATTGTTTTAAGTTAATTAGTTATATTAATATTGTTTTTAAGTTATTTAATTTTAACAATACTATTTTAAAGTTATTTAATTATATTAATTTTTTTTAAAGTTGTATAATCATATTAATATTATTTTAAAGTTATTTAATTATTTTAATATTGTTTAATGGTTATTTTTTTATATTTAATACGTTTTAAGAATTTATAAAAAGGTTAATAAATTGAAAGGTTAATTATTTCAAGAATAATTATGGTTTGAAATTAATAATATTGATTATTAATAAGGTTTTAAAATAAATTATTATTATTTAAAAAAATGGTAAAGATTAATTATTATTGTTTATTTAATAATATTTTGGAAACGTTAATTAATATTAAGATGTTTAAAGTGAATAATTTTCATTTATTTATAATGTTTATTGTTAATAATTATTATTATATAATGGTGTTTTGAAGCAAAAGATTTTTAATTGTTTATAAATGTTTTAGAGGCCGATGAATAAGGTTGAAGGACTTGGATTTTACAAATGAGCTTATAAATGGTTTAGAGATTATAAGGGATTTATAAACAAGTTTTAGAAGTGTACAAAGAGGATTTAAATATAATTTAAATGTATAAAAGGAGTTTTATAAATGGTTACAAATTTTTTTTATAAAATGGTTTATAAATGGTTTTAGAGAATTATAAGTAGTTTATGAATGATTTTTGAATCAAATAAAAATGGAATCTTTCTCAATGTGTAAATATACTTATACCGTTGGGATAAGTTTATGGATAGTTTCTAAATATTGAAAATATAGGAATTGGTGGATATATCTTTGTAAAAGTATTCTTATACAAGTAATTTACAAATGGTTTTATTTATGAAAGATTTATAAAAGGAGGCTACTGATTGCTTATATGCTTTACCAATGTTGGTTTTCCCCATGAAATAAATCCTTGATTGAATGTTGTTATTCGATAGTTAAATAACCAACTATCGAAGATTAGATCTAAACGTAACTTTGGAAATATTTAGGAGAAACACATGAATTATATGGCACAGTCATCTCCGATGAGGTTGTATTGTGCGTATAAATCTCGTTTCGTTCTCCTAGGACAATGATAAGGATATCCATCCACTAACGGTTAGGAGGTTATCTCCGATCTTATCTTTGACTGTTTATTTCCTAAAGAACCGAGGTTGAGTTTACTGGAAATTATCGAATGTTGTTTCGAAGAGACTGGGATCGGGTATGTTATTCGAAAAACACTTCGATCCAACAAATGCGTTTCGATGTGAAGACATCATGAAGGGCATGGAATCGAAGATAGATATGTGAAGTGCAAGGGCTAATCGCTACTAATCCTGAGGGTGATTCCAAAATGGATGTAGTAGGAGTAGTGCCCCCGGTTTCGTTCGGACCTAGACGGACTTGTATGGATGAATGTTGGTATTGCATTGTTGCCTGTAAGGCAGTATTAGCATTCCAAGTGGGAAGTGCTATTAAAAGGTAAAATGTAGCCTCGGACCTCATCAACCGGGAAATGACAAAAATCGGATATGCAACATGGCCAAGTGGGTAGCTCCCAAGAAGGGTATGGTCATTCCAAATCTAGATCGGTTATTATCTCTCAATTGTATGCTTCGGGGCCCATTAACAGAAGGATGATCATATTCGGTACTACTAGCCAAGTGGTAGGCCAGTCCTATGTGGCTGTGGTATAAGATGTTCTTGTCAGACCCTGGTGCATTTGTCTAGAGATGTACCTTCGAAAGGTAGTCCCTTACCTTGTCATAGTATGGAATACATTCTCCAATACGAGCCTTACGGTTTTAGTTGTATAACAAATATATTGGAATGTGAGATGCAAGCATTTCAGCTATATTCATATTTTACTTTGACCCCTAGACATTATTATAATATAAATGGATTTTCTATACAAAAAGGGTTTTTGGTTATCGTAAGGTGAAAACCCATCCGTGTTTATGTACAGCGTGGTCTTACGAGATACCTTTGGTTTCAAAGATTTTCTAAAACTTTAAAATCCAGTTGGGTGTGTTTTCTCATGCTGGTTTTCCAGACTGACTCGGGTGTTATTTTATTATAATGCTCGGGCCAGACCGAGTATATTGTAGATTAGTTTGGATGCTTGGAGCTTCAAGAGGCGAGTTGGAGGCCCAGAGACGTATTCACGTAGATGGTTATGTTCCGATGTATTCATTATTGTGTTATCAGCAATTGTGAGGACAGACTGTTATAACTGTCCAGGCCGAAATAGGTTAGTATACTCTGATTGATGTTTGTATATACACATATTACAGTTTTGTTTTCGTGTAAAGAGTTGTGGTATATTATAGATTATTCATTCCACTGTGAGATTCTATGTAGTTTAGTTTTCTTCTTATCTTCTTCCTTCTTCTTTTTCCCTAATAATCGGGTTTTCCAGCAATTCGATTGCTTGGCATGTGATACGATGGACGTATTAATGTCGATTTTCGAGGGTCGAAAAGCCCCGGTCGTTACATTTAGTATCAGAGCTGAAGGTTAAGCGAGAACCTTGGCTTTGGTGGGAATTACTCATTAGAGATAGGGTCAGTAGAACCCTAGAATTAGTTTGAGTGTGTATATATGAGCGCGTATTTGTTAGTGATAATAAAATGTTTTATATTATGTTGGTTGATCTATTGAGTGACTTATGGATCCTGGTCAATACGAGTAATTAACGTTATTGATAGGGATCACTAAACTCCTAAAGGGCAATTTGACAAGGTATTATTTTGAAATTGGGTAAATGAAATAATTTTACCTTTATTATATTGTATATATAAAGGGATAGTTTTCAAAAAATTATTATAGTATATATGTGTGCTTGGTTGTTAGAGAATGATAATATTTGATTATTATCATTTGTGCTATTGTTGTGCTCTAATAAAAGTTGTCACTATTATAATGCAAACAAAGATTAACAATTAAGAATTGATTTTATATAACCAAATGGAATTATATAGATATGGTTTATATATGCGATTTATAAAAGGAGATGAAACTCTTGAAGTATATTATAAATATGATTGTAAGTAAAAAGATTCTAAAAGTTGAGAATTTAGGAATTTAAATTCCGTTGGTTTTGGAAATGTTTTTCAAAGTTTAGGAAAATAAAAATAGTATTATTTGAAAAATATTTTTGAATGGAAATATTTTTAAAAGGAATTAAGGAAAATTGGAAGCACTGAACTCACTTCGATCACTAGAAAATAATTTCGATGATGACTGCAGCATCATCGACGTTCATTTTTGGGCTTCCAAGGGAGAAATTGCTACCATTTGGAATTTTGTTTTGGTAAAACTAGCTTTGATTTTGAAAATTCAAAAGAATGATTTGATATACCAAAGGGATTTTGTGTGTGTGTGTATATATATATAATATTTCAAAATCATTGAAATAAATAAAACGGGGGTTTAAACTTGGAAATTTTCATTCAGGTGTTTTATGAAAATATGAGTAAATAAGTTTGATAACTTATAAAATTTGAGAATTAATAAGTTAAAACAATTTTTTAATTTGTTGAGTATAAATGTTGAGAAAAGCAAATTTGAAATGAAATTTAACTTAAATTAAGTTAAAATAATTTTTGAAATAAATTTGATTGAGATTTGAAATGAATCAGTGGATGAACTAAATTAAATGGTTATAGAATTTTTATAAAATGGTTTATAACTGGTTTTAGAGGATTATAAGGTGTTTATGAATGATTTTTGAATCAAATAAAAATGGAATCTTTCTCAACGTGTAAATATACTTATACTGTTGAGATAAGTATATGGATAGTTTCTAAATATTGAAAATATAAGAACTGGTGAATATATCTTTTTAAAAGTATTCTTACACAAGTAATTTACAAATGGTTTTATTTATGAAAGATTTATAATAGAAGGCTAGTGATTGCTTATATGCTTAACCAAGTTGGTTTTCCCCATGAAATAAATCCTTGATTGAATGTTGTTATTCGATAGTTAAATAACCTATTATTGAAAATTAGATCCAAACGTAACTTTGGAAATATCTAGAAGAAACACGTGAGTTGTATGGCATAGTCATCTTCGATGAGGTTGTACTGTGCGTATAAATCTAGTTTCATTCTCCTAGGACAATGATAAGGAAATCCAACCACTAACGGTTAGGAGGTGATCTCCGATCTTATCTTTGACTGTTTATTTCCTAAAGAACCGGGGTTGAGTTTACTGGGAAATATCGAATATTGTTTCGAAGAGACCGGGATCAGGTATGTTATCCAAAAACCATTTCGATTAAACGAATGCGTTTCGAAGTGAAGATATCATAAAGAGCATGGAATCGAAGATAGAGATGTGAAGTGCAAGGGCTAATCGCTACTAATCCTGAGGGTGATTCCAAAATGGATGTAATAGGAGTAGTGCCTTCGGTTTCGTTCAGATCCAGAACGGACTTGTATGGATGAATGTTGGTATTGCATTATTACCTGGAAGGAAGTATTAACATTCCAAGTGGGAAGTTCTATTAAAAGGTAAAACATAGCCTCAGACCTCATCAACCAGGAAATGACAAAAATCGGGCATGCAGTAGGGCCAAGTGGGTAGCTCTCAAGTAGGGTATGGTCATTCCAAATCTAGATCGGTTATTATCTCTCAATTGTATGCTTCGGGGCCCATTAACGGAAGGATGATCATATTCGGTACTACTAGTCAAGTGGTAGGCCAGTCCTGTGTGGCAGGGGTACAAGATGTTCTTGTCAGACCCCGGTGCATTTATCTAGAGATGTACCTTTGGAAAGTAGTCCCTTACCTTGTCATAGTATGGAATACAATCTCCAAACGAGGCTTACGGTTTTAGTTGTATACCAAATATGTTGGAGTATGAGATGCAAGCATTTCAGCTATATTCATATTATACTTTGACCCCTAGACATTATTATAATATAAATGGATTTTCTATAAAAATGGTTTTTGTTTATCGTAAGGTAAAAACCCGTCCGTGTTTATGTGCGGCGTGGTCTTACGAGATACCTTTGAATTCAAAGATTTTCTAGAACTTTAAAATCCAGTTGGGTGTGTTTTCTCATGCTGGTTTCCCAGACTGACTCAGGTGTTATTTTATTATAATGCTTGGGTCAGACCGAGTATTTATAGATTAGTTTGGATGCTTGGAGCTTCAAGAGACAAGTTGGAGACCGAGAGACATATTCACGTAGATGGTTATTTTCATCTGTATTCATTGTTTTTTTATCAGTAATAGTGAGGACAGACTGTTGTAACTGTCCAGGCCAAAATATGTTATTATACTCAGATTAATGTTTGTATATACACATATTACAGTTTTGCTTTCGTGTAAAGAGTTGTGGTATATTATAGATTATTCGTTCCGCTGTGAGATTCTGTGTTGTTTAGTTTTCTTCTTATCTTCTTCCTTCTTCTTTTTCCCTAACAATCAGGTTTTCCAACACTCGATTGCTCGACATGTGATACTCACTTTTTCTAATAATACATGGAGAAATATGTTATTTTCTAAAGAGATTTAACAAGATCATAATATGTTTTACAATCAGGTATAACACAGGAATTTTGACTCTCACTATTTCTAATAATACATAGAGAAATATGTTATTTTCTAAAGAGATTTAACAAGATCATAATATGTTTTACAGTTATAACACAATCAATCCAGAATCTATAAATCCTAAATAAATTAGCAAAGGAATTTAAATCTTACAGTTTTGAAGTGAAGACATCTTTGGGTGGATGCATTAATACTAATCTTCAACGTATTTCTTCAGATTTGATGATGGAGACCCTTTTGCATTTTCTTTTCCTTTGGTAAAATTATTGGATTTTTTTCAAACATTTCAGAAATGATCCCTTAAATACAAAATGGGAAGAATAACGTTTTAATTTTTGGAATACATCAGTCTAAATAGAGAAGGGGGTCTATATATATTCTAAGGCAACCTTCGGGACCAGTATAATTATTAATAGCAATCTGCATTTTTCCGTCAAAAATTCAGGTACCTTTTCATTAATTATTTAAATGAAGTTGGTACACAATAATAACATAGGCCACATAATAAATAAAACCAACATTTTCTCACTTGGCCGTAATATTATAACATAATAAAGCACACATTTAAAATTGGCCAATATAGCTTTCATTAATCCTTAACCTGTTTGGTTCGAAATACAAAACCAAACTAATGTAATCAGAATAAAAAATGTTGTTATTTGATCTCCATTAATTATAACATTGGTATCTTTGCAATAATGGTTAATAATATTCATTCGGTTCTCATAAGTAATTTGCTTAGATTAAATAAAATTATGTGCATCATATTAACCAAATTTATAAATTCAAAGATAATTCATAATTAAAAAGACTTTATACATAGCAATATATATATATAGTTTGCAACACCAAAATTATAATACGTTAACTTAACCCATGCCAGTAGCATGCTCTTTCTAAAGAGTGGGTTGAAGCACTTTTGTTAGAGAATCAGTTAACATAGCTCTTGTATTAATATGTTATATCATAATAGTACCAAATTTGACTCTGTCTTTAACAACAAGATATTTAATGTAATTCCACTTAGATGCACCACTTGATTTGCTATTCTGAGAGAAGAAAACAACAGCTTCCTTATCAAAAAATAAGGTGAGTGGCCTTGCAATACTATCAATTACTAAAAGTCCTGGTATAAAATTCTCTAACCAAACCGCTTGACCAGTAGCATGATAGCATGTCACAAATTTTGCTTGCATGTGGAAGATTCCCTTATAGACTGCTTAGCACTCTTCATGAAATAGGTCCTCCTGCAAGCATAAATATGTAACCTGATGTGTATTTCTTACTGTCAACACATCCAATAAAACCTAAATTAATATAACCAATAACTTCAAGGTTATTTGACCTCTCATAAGTAAGCATATAATCTTTTGTCCCTTGCATATAGCGTATAGCATAAAACTTTCTTGGCAGCTTTCCAAAGTTTCATTCCTGGATTAGTTCGATATCGACCATACCAACTACAAATGCAATATCAGGACGTGTATAAACTTGAGCATACATGAGAGTCCCTATTACAAAAGCACAAGGAATTTACTTCATTTGAGCACGTTCTATTTCATTTTTAGGACATTGACACTTGCTAAATTTGTCACCCTTGACAATAGGAGCAACACTAGGAAAGCAATTGTGCATGCTATATCTTTTAAGCACTTTCTCAATATAGGCTTTTTAGGATAAGCCTAAGATCCCATGAGACCGATCTTAGTAAATTTCAATTCATATAACATAAGAGGCTCCGCCAAGATCGTTTATTTCAAACTTAGTTGGCAGAAAATGTTATGTCTCATATAACATGTCTAAATCACAACTTGCTAATAAAATATCATCCACGTACAAAATGAGAAAGATAAATTTACTCCTACTAATCTTGAGATACATGCATTGACCTATTGTATTTTCTTTGTAACGACCTAGAATTTTAGTCATTTGAATTTGAAATATTTAATTGATTTTAAATACTAAAAAGTTTATTTTATAAGTTGAATAACTTGAATAGCTTGAATTTCAAATTAGCGATTTATTCGATAATTAAATTGTTGAGTTTAATATTTGGAATTGTTTAAATAATTAAATCCTGAATTTAATTTGAATAAAAAAATAATTTCAAAAGTTAATTTAAATTCTATTTGAATAAGAATGAAGAAAGCTTACTTTTGAATTTGAATTTACAAGCGATTAAACTTGTTTTGTAATAATCGTTTTAATTAATTGTAAAAATAGCCTTCTAGGGGACTGTCTCGGATTTCGACGAAACCAGTTTTATTGGATCCATAATAGTGTATTATTGTAAAATAATGAATTTCATGACGATCAAACATATCGTTTGGTCGTGCGAGATCGAAACACTTAGAAATGAATTACAAAAATTTATATAATAATGGGGTTTGAAATGCTATCTTCTGCATATGATCGAATTAGGTTTCGAGACTGCTCCATTGTGTTTTGGTATTACATTCCAGTGAGTAAAAATAAAAAACCTTCATTTTCAAAAATTAAAATCAAACCTAGTTCAAATCTAAAAATCACAAAACTTTGATCTTTGAGTGGCATTTGGCAAGTTCTTCACTTTGGTATGTGCACAGAAGGTCGCGACATCATTGAGGAGTCCAACAGTAAATGGATAGGAACTAGGTTTGGGGTTTTCATTCAATTGAGTTGATTATTGTCAAAATTGAGGTGATATTTGGATTCGGGACGTCAAACGGCACTTGCGGTCGATTTTTGGGGCGTGTGGCGCCTTAGAGGGAAACGCGACTTGGGGTGTCGACGTGATGCAGATCAGAAGTAATGATTTTAAGGGGAGCTTTGGGCATTGGTTGGTAGTGCTGAGTGATGGAGATTTGGTCGCGGAGTTCAGTGGAATTATCGGATTTGGGAATCGTTGAGGAATGAAGGAGGTAGGCAAAGAAGAGTGCACGGCCATGGTGCATGCGTGGATAGGGAGGGAAATTAGTTGATGGAGGATGAAAGGTTAAAGTTGTAATTAGCTAATAATGTTGCAATTAATTGATTTAATTATATTATTTAAATCGTAATCTTATAAATGCGATAACTCTCTCATACGAGGTCCAATCGAGGCGCGAATTTGTGCGTTACTCTCATAACGACGAAAGGTTCGTAATAGAACTAGATTGGATGAATTTGGAGACAGCTAGAATTTGGGCTAAAATCATACGTCGTTTAATTTTAGTTCCAAACTGGAACGCCTCGACGAAAATTGGAAAAATTGCGAGTTAATCTCACCTTTTTAGTTAACCATGAATATTATATAGTCGATAAATATTATTAATTGGATGTTTGGATATTTATATGTTGTTGTTTAATTTTGATGAATTGTCACTTTAAAGGCAATTAATATATGAGTTGTGATGTAGGGGAACAGGTTGGAGGGATCCAACAAGATTTCTCGCCATTGTTGATTTTAATTTCAATAATATTCATGCTATATGAATCATTGAATATCAACCTAATTGTTTAACATTGTAATAAGTTCAAAACTTAAACCTGTACTGATAGAAAATCAATATCAGTATTGGTTGAGCGTTTGGTAGCTATTGGCCTTAAATTAGTATTTTTAGATACTATAAATTACCATTTGGGGTTAGGATTGATTGTGAAACAGGAAATGATTTCAAATCTGGAATTGGGTTCCGAAAATATTTTATTTTTATGGATTTAATTTCAATTTCACTCTAACTTTAATATCTATTTTTTTTAATTCATTAGAAATGTTTTCTTTCAAAAATTACTTATTTATATTTAATATTGTTTTAAAAATTACTTATTTATATTTAATATTGTTTTTAAAGTTCTTTACTTGTATTTAATATTGTTTTAAGATTTTTTATATTTTATATTGTTTTGAGGTTATTTTTATTTAATACCGTTTTAATGATTATTTATTTATACTTAATGTTGTTTTAAAGTTATTTATCAATATTTAATATTTTGTAGGTTAATTATTTTAAAAATAAATATGGCGTGAAATTAATAATATTGATTTATCAATAATTTTTTAGAAATTAATTATTACTATTATAATAATGGTAATGGTTAATTATTATTGTTTATTTAATAATGTTTTGAAAATATTAATCATTATTTTTAAGTTGTTTTGAAGTAAATAATTATTATCTATAAAAAAGATTTTTGTTAGTAATTACAACTATATAATAGTATCTGAAGTAAATAATTTTTAATTATTTATAAATCTTTCCGAGACCCATAAATAGAGTTTTATAAATGGACTTGTATTTTATAAAGACAGTTTATAAAATGGTTTGAAGACTTAAGGGAGATTATTTTCAAGGTGAAAGAGTTTTATAAGCTGTTAGATATTTATAAACTAATTTAAGAAATGGGTTTATAGATTTATAAAAGGAGTTTTATAAATGGTTTTGTGGATTTATAAAGGATTTATAAATGATTTTAGAAATGTACAAAAAGATTTTATAAGTAATTGAATTTATAAAAGAGGTTATAATAATGGTTTTTAGAGATTTATAACTAGTCATAAATGGGTTTAGAAATTTATAAAGGAATTTATAAATGGTTCTAGAATTGTGTAAAAAGGGAATCTTCCTCTGTTCTGTGAATATACTTATACCGTTGAAATACGTATATGGATATTTTCTAAGTATTGAAAAGGGATTTGTGAATATATCTTTGTAAAAGTATTTTATGTAAGTACCATAAGGTGATTTTAATTAATGAGAAGATTAATTTAAGAGGCTAGTGTTTGCTTATGTGCTTAACCAATGTTGGTTTTTTCCTATGGAATTAAATACCTGATTTGGATGTTTGTTTATTCGATAGTTAAATAACCGACTATCAAACATGGACCCAAAAACATAACTTTGGAAATATCTACGAGAAACACATGAGTTATATGGCATATTCATCTTAGATGATCCTGTATTGTGCATATAAATCTCGTTTCATTCTCCCAGAACAAATGACAAGGAATTACGTCCACTAACGGTTAGGAGGTCATCTCCACTCTTATCTTTGACTATTCATTTCCTAAAGAACCGGGGTTGAGCTTAATGGAAATCATCGAACGTTGTTTCGATGAGACCAGGATCAGATATGTTATTCGAAAACCACTTCAATCCAACTCAAGCGTTTCGAAGTGAAGACATTTTGAAGATGGTGGAATTGAAGACAGAGCTCTCAAGCATTTCGTTCAGTCCCAAAACGAACTTGTATAGATGAATGCTGGTATTGCATTATTACCTGGAGGGCAGTGTTAGCATTCCAAGTGGAAAGTGCTATATAGAGGTAAAACGTAGCTTCGATCCTTATCAATGGGAAATAACAAAAATCGGACATGCAGCGGGGCTAAGTGTGTTGTTCTAATCAAGGTATATTCATTCCAATTCTAGATCGATTACTATCTATTCGTGTATTCTTCGGGGCCCATTAACAAAAGGGGTGATTTAGTCAAGTGGTAGTCCAGTCCTGTGTGGCAGGGGTACAAGTTGTTTTTGTCAGACCCCGATGCATTTTATCTAGAGATGTACCTTCGAAAGGTAGTTCCTTACCTTGTCATAGTATGGAATCTAATCTCCCATACGTGCCTTTGCAGTTTTGATTATAGAACCTATTATGCTTGAATTTAATTAATATAACAATTTCGGCTATGATTAATAAGTATTTGTATCTTAGGCACTATTATAATATCAAAAAATTTCATATGAAATGGTTTGGTTATCATTAGGTTAAAACCTGTCCATGTTTATGTGCAGCGTGGTCTTACGAGATACCTTTATTTTCAAAATATTTTTGAAACATTAAACTTTAATTGAGGTGGGTTTTCTCACGCTAGTTTTCCAGACTGACTAGGGTGTTATTTTATTATAATGCTCAGATCAGAACAAGCATATTACAGATTAGTTGGATGCTTTGGAGCTTCAGAAGACGAGTTCGAGGCCCAGGGACATATCCGCGTATATGGTTACTTTTCCGTTGCATCCATTGTTGCATTTATCAGCAATTGTGAGGACATATTATTATAAATGTCCAGGTTGAAATAAGTTAGTATACTCTGATTGATGTGTGTGTATATATATATATTACAATTTGCTTTTGTGTAAATATTTGTTGTATATTATAGATTATTCGTTCCGCTGTGAGATTTTATGTTGTTTAGTTTTCTTCTTATCTTCTTTCTTCTTCTTTTTCCTTAACTATCCACCTTTCCATTCAATTTGAGTGGGTCATGTGTAGTTTATTGTCCGCTTAAATTGTATGGAAAAGTGGGTCGTTACATTCTTTAAATCCAAATTCGGTCATAACCTCATCAAACTTGAGATACCGCTATCGTGAAGCTTGTTTTAACCCATATATTGAATGATTTAACCTACATTCCATATGCTCCTTGCGTTCTATAGCAAACACTTCATGTTGTTTCATAAAAACTTCTTTATGCAATTTACCATTCAGAAATGCGGTTTTAACATCCAATTAATGTAGTTCCAAATCATAATGTGCAACGAGGTCTAAAACAATTCTTAATGAATCTTTCATTGAGACTGGAGAAAATGTATTATCAAAATGTACACCTTCTTGTTGTGTAGACCCTTTAGCAACTAGTCCGGCCTTAAATCTTTCAATGTTGCATTTGGAGTCAGTTTTAGTTTTATAGACTCATTTATAGCCTATAGGTTAAACCTCAATAGGTAACTCAATAAGATCCCAAACTTCATTAATTTTCATAGATTACATCTCATCATTCATGGCTTCTAACCATTTAGATAATTTATCACTCATAATAACTTGCTTGAATGAGATAGGATCATCTCTATAATCTATATTACATCCTTCCTCAGTAAGGTATACGATATAATCACCAGGTATGGCGTATCTTCTCTCTCATTGTGATCTTCATAAGGGTTCTTGTGGCAACATAGGAGCTTCACCAACATTAGGAACATCATACACATAAGCTTCTTCATTAGCCTCTTGCACAAGAGGTATAGAATTTGTATCCTCTCGAATTATCAGAATTGGAACATAAGTTCGATTTTCCTCAAGGTTTACTGTTCTCTTTACAATACTCCCGCTTACGTTGCCATCTTCAAAAAATACAGCATGTCTAGTCTCTACTATTCTGGTGGTATGTTATGAGCAATAAAATTTGAAACCTTTGGATCTCTCTAGATAACCAATAAAATAACAGATAATGGTTCTGTAATCAAGTTTCTTTAGTTGTAGATTATAGACTTTTGCTTTAGCAAGACATAACCACACATGCAAGTACCTTAATTATGACTTTCTGCCAGTCCATAGTTCATAAGGTGTTTTTGGAATAGATTTACTAGGAACCCAATTTAGAATATGTGTAGCTGCTTTTAAATCTTCTATCCATAAAAAATTCGGCAATGTGGTATTGCATATCACAGTTCGTATTATAGCCATTAGTGTACGATTACATCTTTCAGCAACCTATTCTATCGAGGATCTCCCAGCATAGAGTACTAGTGAATAATACTTTTCCTGAAGAAATAAAGCGAACCGACTTGGACTTTGACCAAGGTTGATGTGTCTACCATAATATCCGCAGCCTCTATCTATTCGCACTATTTTAATTTTAAGGTTATGTTGATTCTCAACTTCTGCCTTAAATTTTTTGAATTTATCTAGTGCTTTAAATTTTTCATTAATCAAATACACATAACCATAACGAGAATATTCGTCAATGAAAGTAATAAACGATTTATGCCCGTTAATACCCGGATTAGGAAAAGGACCACATATATCAGTATGAATAGTTTCTTATAGCCCCTACTTCGAGTGGCGCCTTTCTTATTTCCCTTGACAAATTTTCCTTTAACAGATTCTACACAGTTGTCAAAATCAAAAAAATCTAATACTGGGAGAATTTCATTTCTGATGAGACGTTGCATTCAATCTCTTGAAATATGATCCAACTAGCGATGCCATAATTTGGAAGGATTCCCAACATCATGATTTCTCTTGATTCCACATTCATGATTAACACAAGTAATATTCATAGCAATAGAGATTTACAAAAGGATGAATTCAAATATAATTTATATAGATTGTCACATAATCCTCCAGAGCCAACACTTAGAGTTTTGGTATAGTTTCAGCTCATTATTGTCAAACTGAAACATAAAGTTACATGCATCAAGTCTAGAAACAAAAATTAAATTCTTAATCACACTAGGAATATAAACTACATCATGTAAATCAAGAATAAAGTCACTCTTCAAAACCAAACGAAGAGTTCCAACAGGCTCGACTTCAGCCCCTAATACGTTAGCTACTTTAAGTTTCCTTTCTCCTCTTTGAAGCATCCTCATAGAATGGAATCTTTTTTTAGCGAGTCAATCTTTAAACTTCATATAGTCCTTTCCTATGTGTCCACGCTTCTTACAGTGATGACACTTAGGAGCATGCACGGGTTTTGTACCGGATATACTAGTCTTGTTAATACCAGTAGCCATATTCACTTTATTTTTACCTTTACCATTGTCCTTATTTCTCGATTTTGGAACTTGAACATAAATTAGTGCACAGTTTGGTTTCTCAGCCTTAATCCTTTCTTCTTCTTCAACACACATAGCAATTAATTCGCTAATTTTCCACTTTTCTTTCTACGTATTATAATTGACCTTGAAAGGACCAAATTGTGCAGGAAGAGAAGTCATAATAAAATGAACTAAAAAACCTTCAAAAATTTCTATATCCATGCCGTTCAATTTTTGTGGCCATATCATTCATCATCATGATATATTCGCATACACCGCTTATCCCATTATACTCGGTAGTGAGCATTTTCATTATGAGAGTACTTGCATTAGCCTTAGAAGTACTTTTAAATTACTCTTCGACAGAAGCCAAATACTGTTTTGTAGTGAAAATATTATTTACATCGTCCTTCTCAGGAATACCTCCACTTATAGCAGCCGTAACAGTACTTTATATAATCCAGAAAGAATGCCGTTTGACTGCTCCTATTTTGCAAAATTAGCCTTTTCATCTTCAGTACTTGTCGCTATAATAATAGGTTTGTCCGTTAGTAATGCCTGTTGAATATCCAAAACACCAAGACAAATCTCAATTTGCTCTTTCCAAGTGGAAAAATTAGTTTCGTTCAATGGTACTATTCTAGAGATTTGAGCATAAACATTACTCAACGCTGTATTAGATTCAGAAAAAATGAAATGCTTGCTATTATCAGCTACAAATCCACAAATAGCATAACAACATTTAATTAACTGTATAAAGAAGGACTAACAGAAATTATACTGAAATAAATAATAAAACATCAAATTATATTTCAGTCCTATCATAACAGTTATTTGCATAAAATTTAATTCATATTACCGTTTGGTAGAAACAAACTGAATTTTTAAAATAAATAAATTTACTTAATAAATCATGATGACAATTAAAGTTGGTAAAATTACGATTCATAATCTAATAAATATAAAATGTAATTTTATGAAAATTAACTTGTATCACCGTTGGGAAAAAACAAACTAAATCATTAAAACAAATAAATTCACTTAATAAATCATAATGAAAATTAAAGTTGGTAAAATTACTGTTCATAATTTATTAAATGTAAAAATGTAATTTCATGAAATTCAATTTGTATCACCGTTGGGCAAAAACAAACTGAATCATTAAAACAAATAAATTTACTTAATAAATCATAATGACAATTAAATTTTCTAAAATTACTGTTCGTAATTAGCTAAATGTAAAAATGTAATTTTATTAAAATCAATTTGTATCATCGTTGGGCAGAAACAAACTGAATCATTAAAATAAATAATTTCACTTAATAAATCATAATGGCAATTAAAGTCGGTAAAATTACCATTCATAATTTATTAAATATAAAACATAATTGCGACTTTAAATCACAAAATTCATTTTAGTAAGATGGCGTTATAATTCAAAGTTGATAGAAATTGACAACAACCAATTATTAAAAAAATGTTATATGGTTTAAAAAAAATATGCAAGAAACCATAGAGAATAATAACAGATTCAAAATGCAACATATATAGATATATCAAAACTCTTGGTCATGATCTAGTTTGGACCAAAATATCACACAAACTTAGTTGTATTAGATCCAACATATCAAAAGGAGAGTGCCCATGTGATTAATGACATGATGCTTCTTGGTTAAAGGTCTTCAACATTACATCTCCATAAAAAATACATTTATTAACATATATGCGCATACATAATAGATTAAAAAAATCTCCTTTTAAATATTTCATCCAAATTTATAAGAAAATATTTGTACATAAATTAGTTGAATCTGTATAACTTTTATACGAACCACTGAAAATCAATTTCGAAAAATATTTGCATCTTATATGAATTTATGATTGCTCCGATACGAAATGAAAGAGATCTAACAAGATCATAATATGCTTTTCAGTTTGAATAGGATCAATCCAGAATCCATAAATCTAAAATAAAATAGTAAAGAAATTTAAATCTTACAGTTCTAAAGTGAAGACATCTTTAGGCGGAATCATTAATACTAATCTTCAATAGTTTTCTTCAGATCTGATGATGGAGACCCTTTTGCGTTTTCTTTTCCTCTTTCGTTTTGTAAACTTATTGGACTTCTTTTTTTTTTGAACATTTCAGATACAATCTCTTAAATACTAAATGGGCAGAAGAACATTTTAATTTTTAGAATATCATTAGTCCAAATAGAGAAGGGGACTATATATATTCTGAGACAACCTTTGTGACTAGTATAATTATTATTATCAATTTGAATTTTTCCATCAAAAATTCAGATGTCTTTTCATTAATTCTTTAAATGAAATTAGTGCACAATAATAACATAGACCACATAATAAATAAATTCAAAATTTATATATCGAGAAGTATATGTTTTTCTAAACAGTTAAACTAATACCTAGCCCCACATTAAGTCCCCTCGTTGAATTCATTTAATCTATATGCTCATATATACTTTTTGATGAGAAACTATACGTACATAAAATATACTCGTATATGTACACACTTATATTAATACATACATAGATAAACATGACACATGCGCATGTATACAGATATATATACATATATATATATATATATGTATGTATGTATGTATGTATATATGTGTATATATATGTATGTATATATATATATGTATATATGTAATATATGTCTATATTTATATATACGAGTATATATGCACGTCTAGGTGGACCTGCATTTAATCACAACGTGCATTTATTTATAGTTGCACCTATGGGATTAGATTTCACAGTACCATTGCCAGCATAAATTGAACCTGAAGCAACGATCGAGAAGATCGAGAAAACGGAAGAACATTTATAGAGCCAATAACTTGAAAGCATTCATAGTTTTAGCATTCGTTTCTTTTGTTTTGGTTTATTTTATACTACTGGAAATGGAAATAATATTTGTACTTTTACATGCATATGCTCTTTTCGCTATTGTGGGCTGTGAGAAAAAATGTATGGGCTGTGAGCAAAAATGTATTTAAATGCATCATCACTTCACAATTCTATTAATAGCGAGAAATCAATGAGCAGGATTTCCACCGTGACTTTTTGAAATTTCAAATTTGAAAGTTGACTATGATATACAACCATGTTTATATTTTGAAATTTGACAGGTGGCATCAAATAGATTATTATTATGGCCAGTTTGGGATGATCACTTAAAGATCCCATTGGAGTCATTGGCAGTTTTTATGACTGTAGATGTCTATGAAAGATCCAAATGGTAACTTATGAAGCAACGAAACTGTTTGTGACTTAATCTAACATTGTTTCCATATGTATTTATCAATATATTTTAGCATTCATTAACCATGTTAATCAATGGTACTACTTTTATTCCGTTCTAAGTTATTAATCATTAGCGGAATCATCTCGTTTATCTTACTTATCAAGTTTTTAGTGCGTAAAAGATAAATATACAAAAATGGGATTTTCACTTGAAGGGCTTCTTTTTGCAGGTTAATAAGTTTTAAGGACATCAATTCTGAAAAATTAGTTTTAAGGATAAATTACAGGAAAAAGAATAATGAAGTTATCATTGTCAGTTATACAGAAATAATGATAAATGAATTTATCTTTTTTCTGTATAACTTAAAAAGATAAATAAATTTATCATTTTTCTATAAATTATCCTTAAAACTAATTATTTGGAATCGTTGTCATTAAAACTTATTACCCTGAAATAAGAAGCCCTTCAACCTAATTTCCACATACATACAAAAATACTCCATTATATACTATTACCGACCGTGTATTAGATTTATACCTTAATATTGCAATATTAAATTTATACCTTAATATTGCATGTCAAGTATTATGTTTGTTTGTTAAACAACGTTTGACTGGTTTTGACATCTAATATTATTACCTAATTATCATTATTTTTCACTTTTATGAATTCTAATTATCCATAAAAGGGGTTTTCCCTCTTAGTGACATACTTGTAGAAATCATTGCTTGTATTAATATTACATGAAATTTCCATCCCGATGTAGAAGAAAATGAAAATGTTGCCGCTAAAATACATAATCAAAACTTGTTTGGTCAAAAAATCCAAATAACAACTGAAATAATAGCAATTGATGCCTATACACAAAAGCACATTCATAATATTCTTAATCCTTAAAATAAATAAAATAGCAGGTAGAATCTCATGCAACGCCATGTTCAAATATGGTAATGGATTCTTAAATGTCAAGCAGGCAGAGAACAGACCTTAGAATTGATCAATACAAAAGTTCCATTATTTTAAACGTATTTAAAAATAAAAATCATATTTTGTTTTATTTTAGTATTTTTAATTTAATTTATAGGATTTTGCACATTTCTCTTGCATTTACGGATTACTCATTCTCTACCTTAGCCACCAGTCCATAATATCCTAATCTCATTGAGTGGATCCAACACGTTTGATCTACCTCAACACTATATTCAAACAGCTTCCCATCCTTCTATCTCAATGCCAGTGCAGGCATCCATCACATTATACAGGCTATTTGCTCCTTACCACTTCATTTATGACATGATTTAGAACCATATTCCTCTCCCCAATGCTCAAGGCCTGTTCAAACCCACATTCCAGTCAGCATGCTCAGTGCATTCCAGTACAGTCGTTTCAGTTTGTATTAGCATCCCAGTCCAACATTGCATCATTCAGTTTTCAGCATCTGTCGTAGTAACAACACTCCTGCTCAACCGCTACTGAACATTCCAGTCTCCGATGCAACATGTTTCAAGTTGATCGAGTGTGGAGGTCGTTTTAGCATGCTCCAACTTAGTCAATAAGAAATAAATATTTTAGGGCTCAAAGAATATGCAGTAAAATCAGGAGAAGTTTTCAGTAAGGCCGAATATAGCAACAAATTAATGAATAAGAAATAAGAAATAGAATAAACTATATTAGTTACATCTCAGACTTGGAATAAGTTAATTTTTAAAGAAATATGAAAAAAATACTTGTCATAGATAATTTTCATATGTCTCATGTACAATGCCTTCCTAAATCATGTATTTGTATAGCGGCCGTCTATAGCAATAATCATCTATTAAAACCATGAGATATTATATTTTGAATCAAGAATAAGTTTCAACTTAATATCTTAAACTATGATAAATATTTAGCCAGACATGTTGTTACTGAATAATTACTTTGGTAGATTGAAAAATTGCTCCAAGAGAGACAAAGAATTTTGTCTAAGGTCTCATAAAGGATAACTAATAGGTATAATAAATGAAAAGATATAGCATTTCATAAGATGACAGATAGGTTTCTTAGTGTTGTTGCCTTATTCACATAGTAATTCAAAAAATATCTTCTCTAGTCAAACTGTGTATTTGAAAAGTTTAACAATGTTACAAAATTTTGAAAACGTTAACCACTGCATAGATTACCTAACCAACTAAAACCCAAATGGTAATAATAAGTGGGCCCTTATCAGATTTCCCAGTTTGGATCAAATGGATCATAAAGCATCACATTAGAAAAACATTTTTTGCATGCAACTATCTGATGTTTGTCACATATCTTTCTTGGAATAATATCATTTAAAGTGGACTTCTAGTATGGTACCATAACAGAAAAAAAATGATTATAGTCACAATAAATAATAGTTTTATGAATATCAACAACGTACCATTTTAGTATTATTTAGTCTAATTTTTGCATGCAACCAATATGATGCATGCAACATATCTTTATTTAGATAGTAATATCATTTGAGTTGATATACATTATAGTGTCATAGCAAAAAAACATATGGTTAATAAAATTTCCCAAAAATAACAACTTATAAATACCAAAAAATAGATGTGTGTTTCATCACTAAATACAATTAATAAAAACATCATTAAATACAATTAATAAAAATATATTAAACATAGATAAACAAATTAAAAAAACAGCAATAAAACAAAGGATAATTTTTAAATTTAGGCCAATTTTAAGAAATAATTACAAATTTAGACCAGTTTAATAACTTATTACAAAAATAAGCAACTTTGGCCACAACAGCGCCACGCGTACTGGAGGCATCTCAAATAACGCCAGTACAATTTTTTTTTTAAAAATAATAGTTTGCGGCATTTGAGATGCCGCCAGTGTACGGCATTTGAAATGTCATCCAGTGTTTTTTTCTTAAAATAGGCTGCGGCATTTAAAATACCGCGAACTATTTAAAGAAAAAAAATTATACAGGTGGCATTTGGCGCTGATGTGGCACAAAGTGGCCTATTTTTGTAGTAAGTTATAAACCTGGTCTAAATTTGTAATTAGTTTTTAAAATTGGGCTAAATTTAAATTTTTTCTAAAACAAAACTTGCATAGTCATTTATTCATAAGTTTTATATGCTCTGTGATATTCAAAAAATAAAGTTAACAATATTTATATTTTATCTATGAATTGATATTATTTAGGGAATTTTACTGAAGCATTAAATCAAATAAATTCATGACTTGAATAACTTTAATTTGTGTTTAAAATAATTAGCTACATTTTTAATTGCGAAAGCAGCTTCAGTCACATAAATATATGCACATTCATAACATTTACCGTATATTTTACTAAAATGGACTGAAATGCACTTTCATAGTAACTTGAAACTTTCAATATGAAATCAAGTAGCCTTGGAAGCTTCTCCTCTTTAATCTAAGAAACTGTTAGGCTGGAAAACTTTCAATATGTCTCTGTTAGGCTGGAAAATTAGGGGGCTAAATGCTAAAAAAATAACTTGATGTGAGAGAGCATAGGATAAACTTAAAGCTTCCTTTGTTGGTTTATTAGACCACAAACTTGATGATACTGATATTCATAAATTTGCTAAGAGTTTCAATCAATAGCGGGCCTATGTGACCAATAAGACTGGAGTCGATAAAAGCAGAATTATTATATTGTGGAATATTGAAATTTGGACAGCAGAATTTGTATCAAGTATAACTCACTTTCTTGTTTGCTAAGGGTGGATTGCAGCAAGCTGTTACCAATGTATATGGAAGTAATGATAAATTTCAGAGAGTTTGGTTATGGGAGTACATTGAAGACTTTGCTAAAATTGTTAAAATGCTCTGGTTTATTCTTTGGGATTTTAACACTGTTCTTATTAATAATGAAATGAAGGGACCTAGTAGCAATCTCAACGGTGCAAATGAAGATTTTTGGAATGCTATTACTGATGTTGGTTACCAAGAATTGGAAACTGATGGTGCTAAGTTCATATGGAGGGGAAGTAAAAAAAAAGAAACTTTTAGCAAAAATTGATAGAATGATTGGGAACTTTGAGTTTCATAACAAAATTTATAATTATCAAGCATATTGTCTAGATCACTCTTTTGATGATCATACAATTTTTTTCATTTTTTTTTTCAAATTGATTACAAGTCACAATATGGGCAAAGGAACTCCTTTTAAATATAATAATGCTTGGACTTCTCTTAATGGATGCTTTGATGTGGTTAACTATGCTTTTAAAAATGAAGTTATGGCTAGCGATCTTTAAAGGTTTATTCGGTAGATAAAAAATGTTAAAAAACATCTTAGGATGTGAAGTGCAATAGAAGCTTAAAAGTGAGATGTGATAAAATTAGAGGAAAAAACAACTTTACTATTTAAATTAATAGACGATCCAACAAATGAGCCCATCATTCAAGAGTATAAAGAGAGCCTCGATGAACTTAATAGTATTATGTACGCTCAAGTAGTTGAACTTCATCAGAAAGCTAAAATCAACTTGAGTCAATGTAGCACTGTTTCTTCCAAACCAGTGTTCTGTTCTGATATCTTAAATATATACGCATACACATAAAGTCCTCCGTTATATCTTGAATACACAACTTAACTAATACAAAAAAGGGGTCCGTCTCATAAGCTGAGTTATGACACGGTCCAGAACTTAATCTTTTTACACTTGTTTTGGTTTGCTATGTAAAAGCAAAACAGGAGGAGAAAAGCAAAACGTCACATAATAACTCTCAATGTTTGAAAAAAACTAAATAGATTAGAGCAAATCTCCTGGTGATTTTTTTACTTCTCAACCATTATGGTAGCATTTTGATAGATGAAAAATATCATATGTGAACATAATTATAGTCTTTAATAAATATAAAATAATATAAATGATAACCATTCTATTATTTATCACTTATCAGATTTGATTTTATAATTAAATCAGAAGTATTATATATCCATCAACAAATTTCCAACCTCGTATTCTTTCCAACCTTGCATTCTTTCTAAAACGGCGGAAGCTCATTTCGCAAATCATAAATCAAATAGTTAGAATGGAAAACAGTGACACCGTGCAAAAACCGGCAGTAGTCGAAGCGTGTACAGAAGTATACCTTGTGAAGAAAACAGAAGACAAGAGAAGCGTGTACAGAAGTATACCTGGTGAATTGTTCGATAGAAGTATGATAGCGTCAAGATCTCTGGTCGGTGTCGACGGTATAGGAGGTGTGGATAATGATTTAGGGTTTGAATCTAATAATGATTTAGGGTTTTAATCGTCCGATAGAAAGAATGCGGAGTAGAGAGAGGACAGAGAGGAGGACAAAGTTTGAATCAGATAATGATTTAGGGTTTTCCAGGATAAATTTGACACGGAGGGTATTTTCGGTAATTCAAAAAGACGCGGTTGAAATCATTTTATGGAGTTTTCATTATTAGTAGTAAAGATGGTATGGTTGTCCCAGTATTTTATTTTTAATTTCTATAATCATGTTCTTTTGAAGAGAAAATCGTTGACATAACCTTCAGGAATAGGAAGGTTTTGATTTTTATCATATTTATACATCACTTGAATCATCTTTAAACTATTTTAGGACACTGTCAATAGATTAAGAGAGAAATGGTTTCTTGAGAAGCATTCTTTTTTTAGTTTTTCCGATTTCTTTGTAATTATTTGCCCAATTTGCTCCCTTGCAGTTTGAGTAGAGTATTTTGGATATTGATTTAGTAAGCGTTCGACCTATGAACCATCAAACCCATCTTAATTTTCATCCTTGGTAACATTGAAAGATATAGACGTCATGCTTGAAGAAATTAAAGTTTGCATTATATTATGAAAAATTAAGCATATAGTTATTCCTTGGCACATCCCAAAGATAAAGAATTATTGTAGGACAAGAAAATATAGGAGGATTGCTCTCAGGGAATTCAACATTTTCATCAATATTTACTTTCCCCAAAAGAAAATATATAAGAATTAATACAATTGTGCTCCAGTGCTAATCACATCAATTTTCAGGTATTATTTTGGTTTCGGCATGTGCTTGGATCTAAACCATCTTGATTCCTATAAGAATGCATTGACCAATCTTGACCACTGACCATTAATTAGATATACAAGGTCCATATATTAGTATTTTCGATGAGATGAACTATGCATGAACTGAAAATATAGAATGTAAAGTATACCAATTTCGTCAAGGAAGTAATAGCATAGAAATTTTGTTCATTTGCGATGGTTTATACAATCTTAGTGGTAGTGTTGTAAAATGTTTAATAGCATTCCTGCATTTAACTAGGAAGTGTGTCTATACAAGAAAGGTTCCATCTGTGATAAAATTATCAATCAATATTACTATTTTTATAACAAGAGTGATACTTATTCAAGTAGAGCACTCATTATTATGTCTCGGAGGCTTGAACCCATGACCTTCAGAACTGTCTAAAGCACCAAACCTTTAACCACTTGAGCTAGAGATCGTTCACCAAGCAATATTACATTATTTAGTGTTTAACTATGCATATATCTTACTCATTAATAGATTTTGTCAACTGGTCAAGTTCTGTTGGAGAGTCATAGATATCAAATATGTCATTGATAACACAAATCAACACAATAATTTTGTCATTTTGATTCTACAATAAGAGAACCGTGGATCGGGAATCACAATCACTGGCCACAGGTACCATTCACTGGTTAATTTCATGCACTTTTTAATTCTTCTACTATGCTTGCACTTTTCCACCAACTGTAATGACCTTATCACTCCTTAATCATAACGAAGAATTAATGTTGAGAATATTGTTTAATTTTGTATAAGCATCAAACCATAAATTTTCTTAAAGTTCTTGATGATGTAATGACTGAACTAGGTTGAAGTCAAATCTTGCCAAATTTTCTACTACTCCATTTATGTTATATCCATTAATTTTACAGTGGTCTAGGTATTTCTTTGCATGATACCTTTGTATAGTGTTATGATGTGGCTCTAAATCTGTCATACAAATTTGCAACTGCATTCTTGATAAGTCGGTTGCTTCATTGAGAATATCCTCTCCTGTGTCGAATTGTGAGGCTTCGTACAAGCTTAATAATTCTTGATGGTTTTTTCTGTGCTGAAACAGAGTTATTCCTTGCTTATTTATATACTTTTCAAACATATCTATACATTTTATATGTAAATTAGTTTTTCTTTTAATATAATAATATAATAATAATAATAATAACTTGATAATTGAGATAGTATTGAACAAAACTGCAAAGTATTGGAAGATTTGGGATAATGAAAAAAATTAAAATAGGAATTTGGTGGAAATTTCAATCGGCGTTTGAATTGAAATGGTAGAGTAGAGAATTTCCTATAATAATAACGAGTGAACACCGCTTAGGATTTTTCTACCTAAATATGGTTTGAGTTGTCGAAGCTTAGCACAAGATGTGATTTGGTTAAGGATTATCTAATTTTAAGTAAAGTTATTATAGTACAAGATTGGAATGTACCCAAAAATGCTATAGAGATAAGGGTTTTCTTGGTTTGGCCAACTATTATAGGAAGTTTATTAAAAAGTTCACAAAGATTTTTGCGCCATTGATGCGCCTTACTAAGAAGAAATTAGTTTTCTCGTGGAGATTGGAATGTGAGCATGTTTTTATTAAATTAATGGAGCTATTGACTTATACACCTATTTTAGTACTCCTTGACGGTTCGAAGGCATTAGCTATATATCGATGTTTGTGGTACATGATGGGGCATAATTTTGATGTAGGAAGTAGAGTTATTTGTTATACTAGTTGATAGTTGAAAGCACATGTGAAAATTTATCCAATCCATGATCTTGAGATGACAACTGTTGTTTTGCTCTCGAATCTTGGAGGTGAATTGAGTTATTTATAGGTCATAAGTTCCTATAGTATTGATGGTTGAGTTATCGATGCAACTGCAAGTATATTTTTTAGGGCTGAGATGACATGAGTTCCATATCATTGCTAAGCTAGCAGGGTTGAATGAGACCTTTTCAAATTTATAAAAAGAGAAATAAAAAATGAGTATAAACATGCTTATACCCATAGGAAACAACACTAAAACACACAAAGACAAGCATAGAAAAAACAAATAAGGAAACCGCCTAAAGAAAAAGGAAAGGGAGAAATGGAAATAAAAAAGATGAACCATAGAAAATACCAAACAAGGGAAAACACAGGAACTTCAAGCCCAGCACACACGTGCCGCTTCATCAAACTCTATGCCAGAATTACTCTATACTAGAATTACTTTGTATTTCCTCACTTCATGTAGAGTAGAGTAATATAGGACCATTCTTGTGGTTTATTGTATTCAAATGTCATATAATTTCTTCCTTTCCATATTTCCTTAATGAAAATCTTTAGAATAATTAAGAGCGCAAAAGATTCATTTGCTTCTCCATGTTGTGGCCTTGAAAATATATTTCCATTCACTTTTACTATCCCACATAGGCAAGTGCAACTTTCCCTTCGATAATATATACCCCAATTGTTATGAGTTATAGGACGGTTTAAAAAGGTGGAGAATGTCTTCCTCCTTGTCATTGAAGAAAAAAATCAATTAGCAACATTCAAACCCCTAATTATAGATTACTCAATGTATGTAACCCATTCCTCATCACTTTCCAATTGAAGTTAACTTTCTTTAGGATATATCAATTCCAAATCCTATTATTCCACCCGAACCTTCTTTACCCCTCGAAATCCTAAATTCTCTGGACTATATGAGTTTCCATATTATGTTTATTAGGCTAGGACATTGTCCATTTTAGATGCTCCTCAATGAGTTTTTAGGATACGACTCTGTTCAAGCACTAATATTATTCCTATTGGATTAAAATGGCAGAATACCATTCAAACTTGAGTTGTCTTGACCATAGAACGATTAAGGTATAATCGTGAGAACTTAAGTTCAAAAAACACCACATTAATGAGATTGCATAAAGGAATGGTTGAAGCATGGAATTTGGAGAATCAAGAAAAAGATGTCAATGTTTGCATGCATTGAGAACGCGGATGCGATTTTCATGGAAAATGAGATTTAGATATTTAGGTAAGGTTTTGGGAAGAGGATGATATGATTCTTGTTACAACCTGCACCTTAATATGACAGAATTTCTACGGTTTTGGTAACCTGTAATAAACATAAGCATATCAAAGAGTGATCAATATAAACTCATAACGGAATAGAAAAATATAATAGAACATATGTACAGACTAAGACTACTACCTTAGAATCAATATTATTCCTTGGATATCTAGTCATCTTGTCAGCGTCAAGCATGAAAGAGAATACTCCACCATCTGTTGTTCCCGTCTTGTAGCAGTAGCATGTCCTACTAAATCTGTCATGTGGGTTGTAATTGGGGAGGGGGGGGGGGGTCAAAAGAACGTTTCGGTGACTAGAAAATTATACACTTTAACCATAACATTAATTTATGCCGATTGATTTCTATTTAAGTGCTATGTCTATTATTTACGACTAACTCATTCAATCCTATATGCACGTACGATATGCCTAACCTCCTCCGAGGTATAACTATATATATATGCCTATATACGTATACATATGCATATATATCAAAACATTGTACTACCCAAAAACCCTAGCCACTTAATACTTCTTAAATAGGGAGGAGGCAGACCCAACGACCATTTAATACCTCAACCCCGAAGTGGCCCTCCGCAATGTAAATGCTAGTCAATTAGTCCTACTACAAAGGTCGATGATCCTTATATACGGTCTTATAATTTATAACTTAATTTTCATACTACTAAAGAATCTCAAAGACCCATCTAAGGGTTAACGAGTCCACCTCTAACAAACAAACAACTAAATAACTAACCTTTGAGGTATATGCATACACCATACAGATTCTACACTAGTAGAAGTGAAATCCGCTAGGGCATAACCCGAGCATATGCTAACAACCACTTGGGACCACTGGTGGTCATCTATATGCCAGCCAACTACTTCTAAATACCAGTTCAACAACAATGCCGACATAGCCCGTCGACCTTCCACTGTCGAAATCCCATTTAGACTAACCTAATGTAAGTTAAGGAAAATGTCACTTTCAGTTACTTAATACCTCTTACTAGAAATGAAGCAGACCTCATTTCCTTAAAAGTATTGGGTCATTTAACATTTCAAATCCAAGGCGAACCCTTGATATATTTTCCCCTATCTATCTGCAATGTGTAGCCCTTCCACATAGGTCCTACGGTTGGGAATGTCCCATATTAGTAGTAAGTATACTTAACTTCTAGTAGCCTCTAGGTGAAGGGAAAACTTCTATTGTGTAACTCTACTGACCTCGCATCCCAATCCATTCTAAACCAAACCAATTATTCTAGGCCTAAATACCGGGCAAGGCTCACTAATTCATGTTTGTCCTAAACGTATATTAAGGTTGTATAATTTTCCACTATGAATATTATACTGCCTTCTAGCGTTTAATTCATATTTTATATGCTCATTTGCTATATTCCATAAATGTCAATTGTCCGTAATAAATGGTACTATAATTCTAATTGGAAAATTTATAATAACATTTATTTATTTGTTCAAATTCAACCTATTATGCCTATTTATTTCCTATAAATGCCATATTTTATCCTTTAATCAGTCTCATTATACACATTTATGTCCCTATTTAATTCATGTAACTTCCTATTAACTGCACATTTATTGCCATATTAATTTTGGAGTTACTTTCTCTTTTCTATCTACACCTCCTAATATGTTACAGTATTTATAACTAGGTGTCCTAAACATAACTAATGCGAAAATCGACTTATATTATGCTAAAAAATATATTTATTTTTTAATCGGTTGGTACGGTTATACTTATATGTGTGTGTATATATATAGCTATTCTTGACACATTAATTCCTACACTTAGGAATCTCATAATATTAATTTCCATATTTTAATATATTAGAGTTGTCCTTTCCAAAAAGGATTACCGTTATAATTTTTTATAAATCACCTATAAATGAAACTTTTGCTTCGTTTGAAATTACAAGGAATTATCTTTTTTTTATTGAAATAGACAGTGCAAACTATGGAGAAGAATATCCATACTTTACATATCCCTATTCTTTTTGGTATATTCTTTATTAATTCAAACGACGCACTTTTTATACATATTTTTGGAAGTTAGATAATTTATGAAAATTACACAGAAATAGGTACAATTAAATTGTACCTCGCTTCCAATAAATTAAAATAAAAAAAATCACACTCCAAGTCAAATTAAGCCAATCTAAACTAATACTAACATTTTACAACCCAAATATAAATCTGAAATTAATTTTATAACTTTATCAACATTCAATTTTAACAAATTTAGGGACCGATTTCCAAATTTCCATATTATGGTGTATACTATATTCCAATTACCTAACTTACGAAGTATTAGGCAAGGTTTCAACTAAATACATTCGTTTTAAGTCGACAAGTCATCATATATTATATATGTATAATAATTAAATAAAATTCAATGATATAACTTTCGGTGTTATAAATAAATCATATAATTTTCCACTGACCTTTCAAGCTTTCCAAATCATCATTATCCGAATTCACCCCTTTACTTGACTTCTTTTCCATTCTAATCCAATAGAATATGTATAACAAAATATATACATACCATTAGAATTAGAGATATGAGAAGATATTTGGGCTTAAGGGTAATATAAATTTATAATATAGAAATTACCTTTTTTTGGCAACGTTGATCACTTCTTCTTTTCTTTTCATTTATTTTCTACACTTCTCTGATTATATATAAATAATATAATATTTTATAATTAATAAAAATAGTGGAGAAGGGAAAATGATTGAGCTTTGCTGCTTTGATTAGAAATTAAGAGAAGAGAAGTGATGGGTTATGCTTGTATTTATAGGTGCTCGAACCAATCGTATCCGTTAAATTAAAAATAATAAATCTAGACCGTTCGGCCAAGGTTCAACCCTAGCCGCCACCAGAGACTAGTCGATCGCTTCCTTATAGGCAGTCTACTGGCCTAAGGAGGGGGTCGACCGATGGGGTCCCAAATTTATTATTATTTATTTTCTATTTTATTTTTTAATTATTTTCATTTCGAAAATTTCAAACGTTGATAACTACTTTGTTTGAGCTCCGATTGCAAAACTCCAAATATGAAAGTTTCTTAGAAAATTGCCACGAACGTAATGATGCAAGTTTTGTGGCCAAATTCTGATGTTTTCTTAAATTTCATTTTTGAGCTTTAATAATTATTAATTAATTATCATTAATTTTATGGGGTGTTACATGCTTCCCAATAAATAAATGAATTTCATCCATGAAATTCCTAAAGAGGTGAATCACATAACATCGCGTGCAACCATTCTAGACTATTAACCAATTAGTGTACAACCAATTTTGCAGCCAATCACGTACAAGTGCATGGTGTATCACAACATATATGATATGTATGCAGAATAATTTCAAATTGGTGCCACCTATATGAATGCATTGTTTTAAAAAAATTTTGAAAATATGATGCAAACAACCTATATATATTGGCAGTACTATATGTATGCAAATTTTCAAAAATCAAAAATTCTTTTCAAATAATAATTTCCATACTCCTACGAATAGGAGTATGGTTACACTAATTTTGCATCCATTCTGCACCATCCAATACCTAACACACAATTTCTAACATCCAAATTTTTTGAAAACCCAATTTTCTGAATCTATACACCTATGCCGAAAATGAAATTTAGATGAAGAATTTTATATTCTCATCCTTCTTTTAAATACATATTCCGTTGTACCTTGGAACATTTTATTTTTCGTCCAAATCTTTTCCAACGTTTCCAAGTACAATTTGCATAAAGAGGTTTATTGTTAATGTTAAAACATAATTATCGAAAATGTAAGTTTTTGTTCACTATCAACAAAGTATGGACATATAAATTTTGAAGCTAAAACAAATTTTTTTCCTTGTTATTCCCTATGTTATTATTCCGTCATACTTATCGGACAGTAAAATTCATATTCACTAACAAATCGATCCTCCTTACACTAAGCATATGGCACTAGAATTTCTGGAAAATTTTCATTTTCCATCAAAAATCGTTTTCTCCCTTTAAGTTAAACTTGCAAAATAGTTTGAAAACCCTAAATTTCCAAAAGCATTTAAACACCTTTCAAAAGTACTTGAACAAAATTTTCCAAAAACATTTGAACCCTGCTTCTCAAAAGACTTGTCGCTCCATCCTTAAAGCAAATTAAGCCACATCTTAACATAATTGGGACTCAGTGAATAAGTTAATGTATATGACTGACCCTAGCATTGTGCAGTCAATCTTAGATTTGGGAACCTTTCCATTTACTTCTAAACAATGACACGCAAGCCTATTTATAAATTTTAGCTTTTAAAGCATAAGGATAGTGACCCATGATTTTGCAACAACCCTTCTTTGTCCTCCGCTCGCTAAAATTTATTTTTCCCAAAATTCTAAATTTTTTTACCAATCTTATAAACTTCCATTCTTACCTACTTTTTATCGCTACTTAAGTGTCATTATGAGATTTCCTTATTAATGGTATTTCCTAAAATATATAGCGGTCAATGATCATCCAAACCATCAACATAGTAATAAAATAAGAATATATCTCATATTATATTGTACGCTTTTCCAATCACCGAATGAGATAGCTAGCGATTAAAACCCAAATACCCTAAAAGAAAACGATTATTGGAAGCTCCCCTTCAACATCAACTAGTTTTATTGATGTTGTGGCCCTATCACCACTTACTCAATTAATAATGGGCACTTCTAATATGCCATTCAACTATAATCCACATGTATTAACTTACCTCCTTGGTTCCCAATAAGTAAGGTCCACCTATTGCTTCATTCAATACAACTGATTATGGGATATATTGTGCATTCCCATGCTGAGTGGGAAGAAGTATGAATTATGGACATTTAGAACAACTCTTCAAAAAATTATCTTGGTGGATTAACTTTCCTACCACCTGTCTTTTTCATATGCTTGCAACATAAACGTTCTTATCTCTTATCCGTCTAGATGAAATGTACGTCTTCAATCGGCAATCAATCGAAATCCACAATCATAAGGCAGCCTTGGCCCAACAATGGATTCAAGTACCATCCAACCTCCTAGTTCTTCTATATGTCGTACTCATGTTTTTCTTGGTCAACGCCTTTAGGTACAGCTAACGCTTCATGGGGTAATCGAGGTAGACAAATATATTTAATTCTATTTATTATGCCAACTCATAGTTGGCTCATCTACCTTCTCAGGATAAGGTTGCAACTACTTCTGCAGTTGAAATTTATAGAGTTAGGCATAATATATATATATATATATATATGTATGTAGAAGTACGAATATGTTCTCTCAGCATATCCTGATTCCTATAATCGACTAACCTAAGCTCTGATACCAAATGTAATAATCTGCAAATTAATGGGCCTGAATTTCGACTAAATCGAAACAAAAGTCCATTAGGGCATGGATCACTGGTTTAGGTAACCTGTAATAAACATAAGCTATCAAATAGCGATCAATATTAACTCATGGTTAAAAAAAATATAATAGAACACATATACCGACTAAGGATACAAACTTGAAATCAATACTATTACTTGGATATCTAGTTGCCTTATCAGTTCCGAACATGAAAGAAAAGACTCTACGATCTACCGTTCCCATCTTGCACCAGTAGGCTGTCCCTCAAAATCTATTCTCTAGGTTGTAATGAGGATTGGTTAGAACAACATTCTGGAGATAGAAATATTACGCACTTTTCTTATAACATTAATTTATACCGATTGATTACCATTTAAGTATCATGTCTATTATTTATGGCTAATCCGTTTAATCCTATATGCGCATACGATATCTTTAACCTCCTCCAAGGTATAACCGTGTGGATATATATATGCCTATATACATATATATCTAAACATTGTACTATCCAAAAACCTTAGCTACTTAATACTTCTTGAATAGGGTGAAAGTAGACCTAACGACCATTTAATACCTCAACCCCAAAGCAGGCCCTCCGCCACGTAAACTTTAATCAATCAGTCCTAACTACATAGACCGATGACCTCTATATACAGTCTTATAATTTATAACTTAATTATCGTACTTTTAACATGTCTCAAAGACTCATCTAAGGGTTAACTAGGCCACCTCCGACAAACAAACAACTAACTAACTAAACTTTGAGGTCTATGCATATCCAATATGGATTCTACACTGGTAGGAAGCGAAATCCGTTAGGACATAACCTGAGTCTTTGCTACTGACCGCTCAGGATTGCTATCAGTCATAGCCTGTATGCTAGCCCTATTACTAAGTACCGGTTCAATAATGTTGGCATCAAAATTGGCCACCAACACTCAATTATGTAAAAGTACCAATATCTAGTATAATCACATAAATATGAAGAAAAATAAATGAAGAACAAAATTAAAGCAATCAGAAAGCAAGTAAAAAGAGACAAGATTTATAGTGGTTCGGCTAACTCTAGCCAACGTCCACTCCCAAATAATTCTTTTTATTATACTGAAGTTTGTTTATAGTTACAATCTGAAATCAAGAATAAAATTGGTAGAGTATATTCTAGGTTGAAGATAAAGAGAAGTAGAAAGAAGATCTTTTTGCTAATGCCAAGCCTTCTATATTTATAAGGGAAGACGTGCACGGATTGAGCTGAAATTTTGAGAAAACTTTTGGGAGACCAAGACGAGGCCACCCAAAAATTCCAGGCCCATTGGGTCCCACAATAAGGATTGGTATCGATCCCTTTTAGTGTCCAAATTGGCTGCAATTCCTATGAGGGTTTTCCCATGATGTTAGCTACTTACTACCCAAATTTCTTGCAATTTTGACATACGGTTTGTGCGATATTGCATTTCCCATGAAGTAGTGTTGCTTGAATTCTGATTTCTGTTGATCCCTCTAGAGGGATAGGTACCGATCCCTCCATTCCCTTCCAAATGCCATGCGATCCCTAAGGGAGCTTTTACATATTGTATTATGCTTAGCCTCCAAGTTTCACACTAATTGGATTAGTAGAACTCGAGTTATTGATCAATCTTTCTTGCAATATGTTGTGAATGCTTATTATAGCCAATCCCTATGGAGGAATAGGTACCGATCCCTCCTACTTGCTCCAAATAATATGTGATCCCTATAGGGTGTTCCACATGTTGTAATTAGCTTGTCCTCCAAGTTTCATGTCAAATGGATGTGTAGCTGTTGAGATATTGACCAATCCCTGCTAGAATTGAATATATGGATCCCTATAAGGGAAGAGTACCGATCCCTATAAAGGGATCGGTACCGATCCCTTCAAGTTGCATGTTTTGTGGTGCGATCCCTAGGGTGAACTTCCTAGAGTCCCCTCTTCCTTCTCCTAGAGTTTCACTTCGATCCCTCTTATGTTTGTTGAGTTATTAATTGTTTTCTATTGAAATGCACTTGTTCCTATGTGTTAAACCATATTCCATACTTCGAACATTCTGCCTTGCATATCTATCAATTCCATTCAATCTCGACTTCATGTTATTATCTGTACTTGATTTCTAGGTCCCACAGTCATCACTCTGGACTCATCGGCCCGATAATCATGAAGTTTGTTGGGTTAAATCCACATGTATACTGCCTTGGTAAATGATGGGTTAACACTTTTCCCCCCAAAACAAGCCTTGCGATAGGAAGGTATGTTTTGAATTGCCGTAAATCAAAAATCAAAATTCACGATCCATTGATAGAAAGTATTTTCTAATCTAGAATCTAATCCGTTGTCAATCCAATTCCATGACCTCCCCAGTCGTCAGTGAAATCCATGACTATTCCGAGTCGATATCCAATTCCGAATACATTCTAAATCCTTAGCCGAATCCATATCTATCCAAAGCCAATCGCCAAATCCGTGATCTTACCAGATCGTTTGCGATCGATCTCACCAGATCCTTGCCAAACACAATCCATATTCGGTAACCTGAGTAGGCCGATCCATCACGTTCAAGCGAAGCGATCTATGTTAGTCCTTGAGATGATGGTTTTGATGACAACAACCTTAGAATAAGATTATAAAATATAAATACTAACATTATAGTTTAGATATATATGTATATGCAGGATTTAACCATGCAGGTATCAAGAATGAAGACTTTACAGTATAGAGATTCAAGATATCAAGATTGAAGACTCATGAGTATCAAGAATATCAAGAATAGCAAGATTATCAAATAGTACAAGATAAGTATTGAGTCTAGAATTATGTTAAAACTTCATAATAGCACTGAAATCTTCACTCCATATTTCATTTGGGATGGAACCCATTTCTACCTTTTTAGTGGCTTACAAACCCACGACAAGTAGCTTACAAACCTACGACAAGTGGCTTACAAACCCACGACAAGTAGCTTACAAACCTACGACAAGTGGCTTACAAACCCACGAACATCCTGGTTTTGTACAAGTTCTCGAGTCCTGATGTGATGAGATATTCTGCAGGAAGAAGCTTGCAAAACTACTTCAAAATGATTTTCAAAACTACTTTTCAAAATGTTTTAGCCTTAAAAATTATATTTTCAAATGATTTTCAAAAAGATGTTTTAGCCGTAAAATATTCTTTGATTTTGTTTTTAAAATAAACTCTTGTTTTAAACTTCGTTTGTTTTAAGCTATCTTTAATAATAAATGTAATATTTATACTTAGATTTAAATATAAAATTATAGAAAAATTATATATATATTATTCTCTATATTTACTTTAACTATAGTTAAGTATATTTATAAAGTTTAAAATAGTTTTAATATAAGATAGAAGTAATTTTCAAAGAAAAGCAAATCACCAAAATTTCCTTTGGGATGTCGACATACCCAAGATACCCATGTCGACATAGTGGCAGTTGGTTTCAAAAATTTGAATTTCAAAAGAAGTGTCTATTCGTCATAACCTTTCATGAATAGACATGGTAGGGGATGTTTTCAACGAATTTTCAACAATATTTTTCTAGTTTTCACTCCTTTTCTTCTTCCACATTTCTTTATATATATTCTTACCATTACTTTGCCGAAATCACCATTGAATTTAATTAGATCATTTCTGGTTTGATTCTCTATCACTATCTCAACAAGATCCCAGTGCTATTCAGAGTTATAGGCTTCTTTATAATCAATCAAGTGAGAAAAGGTGTGATTGTAGCCTTGGAAATCAATCAAGTGAGAAAAGGTGTGATTGTAGCCTAGGAAATCAATTGGGTGAACTTGTTGCCCGGGAAATCAAGTATCTCTACCCAGAGGATTGTGAATATGGAGTGGTGTACCTCATGGCCTTGAAATCGAGGGTTGTAATTGTAAAGATTGTTTTTGAAAGGAAATCCGTACTTGTGTGCGGGACTGGATGTAGGGTAACTCCGAACCAGTATAAAATCCGGTGTGTTCTTTCCTTTACTGCTTTTACTTTATATTTGCATATGTGTTTGAATCTGTGATCATATCTGTGTCTGAATATTGCATACATTTGTGTTCAAATTAATATAAACTCGAAAAGAATTAGTAATTCCTTAAAACACTATTCACCCCCTCTAGTGTTTATACTAGCCTTAAGATCCGTAATCCGCATTTCTCACATTTGGTATTAGAGCAAGGTTTTCAAAGTTTCATAATCTGAATTTTGAAAAAAATTTAATGGCTATATTTGGAAATTTTGTTAATACTTGTTTAAAAATATTCAAATCGTCATTGTATCATAAGTGTGCATATAATCTATATTCAAAGTCCAATCGTTCACAAGGTTTTTATGATGTGTAGGAAACATGTTTTATGGGTGTTGAGGAATCAATCCACAATGGACAAACTGTGCAGATCAAAAAGAATAAATGGATACTCGATAGTGGATGTTCTAGACACATGACTGGTAATCCGGATATGCTGAATGATATAATATACAAAGACAGAGGATTGGTTAACTTTGGAGACAACTCAAAAGGATATGTGATTGGCATCGGCAATGTCGGTAACTCTAAAACTCCTATTATTACTAACGTTTTGCTAGTTAAGAATCTGAAACATAATTTGCTAAGTATTAGTCAACTTTGCGATAAAGGATATAAAATTAAATTTGAAAAAGATAAGTGTACATTGAAGATAATAATTCAACCATAATATTTGAGGGAATTAGGAAAAAGAATATTTATATTCTTAGTATGAAAGTTTCAAATGATAACTTGTGTCTTTTGGCAAATACAAGTGACCCTTGGATTTGGCATAAGAGATTTGGGCATTTGAATTTCAAACTCTTATCTAGACTGTCAAAACATGATATAGTAAGAGGTCTCCCTAAAATGAATTTTAAAGTAGATAGTTTATGTGATGAATGTCAATTAGGAAAACTTATAAAAAGTTCCTTTAAATTAAAAGATATGATTTCAAATTCAAAACCTCTTGAATTACTTCATCTTGATTTATTTGGTCCATCTCAAATTCAGTCAATAAATCACAGTAAATATGTTTTTGAAATTGTAGATGATTATTCTAGATTTACATGGACAGTATTTTTGAAACATAAAAGTGATACTTTTGAATGTTTTAAGAACTTTACAAAAAGGATTCAAAATCAACTTTATGTAAAAATTATAACCATCCGTAGTGATCACGGTGGTGAATTTGAAAATGAAAAGTTTGAGGAATTCTGCAATAAAAAGGGGATAACTCACAATTTTTCATTTCCAAGAACTCCACAACAAAACAGAGTAGTAGAACGTAAAAATAGGATGATTCAAGAGTGTGCGAGAACTATGCTTTCAGATAGTAATTTACCAAAACATTTTTGGGCAGAAGCAGTTGCTACCGCCTGTTATATTTTAAATAGAATCTTAATAAGACCTTTAACTGATAAGACATCTTATGAACTTCTTCATGGAAAGAAACCTAAGGTATCTTATTTTAGAATTTTTGGAAGTAAATGTTTTATTTTAAATACAAAAGATAACTTAGATAAATTTGATCCTAAATTCGACAAAGGTATCTTTATCGGATATTCTAATAGAAGCAAAGCATACAGAGTGTTTAATTTAAGAACTAACACCATTGAAGAAACAATGCATATTTCATTCGATGAAAATCCCAAAAATTTTGTACAGACAAATGATGAAGAGGATTTAATTACTTAAAATCAAGAGTCAATTGAAACTAATAATGAATTTAATCATCCTAATAAAAGGATTAAACTTTTAAAAGATCATCCCATAGAAAATATTCTAGGAGATATGCAATCTGTTGTTACAACTAGAAATCAACTAAGTAAAATGAGCAATGTAGCTTTTATATCAACTATTGAACTCAAAAATCCAAAAGAAGCATCAACTAATGATTCATGGATTCTGGCTATGCAAGAAGAATTAAATCAATTCACTAGAAATCATGTTTGGGAACTTGTTCCTAGACCTGAAAATAAAACTATAATTGGAACAAAATGGGTTTATAAAAATAAAATGAATGAACAAAGTGAGGTCATTAGAAATAAAGCCTAGTTAGTTGCTCAAGGTTATTGTCAACAAGAAGGAATAGATTTTGATGAAACCTTTGCTCCCGTAGCAAGATTAGAAGCCATTAGGATTCTACTTGCTTTCGCAAATTATAATAATTTCAAATTATTTCAAATGGATGTTAAAAGTGCCTTTTTAAATGGATTTGTAAAAGAAGAAGTATATGTTGAACAACCACCACTTTTTGAAAATGAAAATTTTCCAAATCATGTTTACAAACTTAAGAAAGCTCTATATGGTCTAAAACAAGCTCCTAGAGCTTGGTATGATAGACTAAGATCTTACTTACTTCAATCAAACTTTGAAATTGGTAAAGTAGATAATACTCTTTTTATTAAAAGAAATAAAAATGATATTCAACTAGTACAAGTTTACGTATATGATATCATTTTCGGATCAACTAATTTTTAAATGAATAAAGAATTTTCTGAAATAATGACAAAAGAGTTTGAGATGAGTCAAATGGGTGAATTAAACTTCTTACTAGGATTACAAAAAAAACAATTAAATAATGGTATCTTTAGTAGTCAAGAAAAATATGCTAAAGACCTAGTTAGTAAATTTGGTTTGACTACTGCAAGTGGAAAACCCACTCCCATGGCAACCAATGAGTATCTAAGTAAAGAAGATCTCTCGAAAGATGTAGATCAAAAATTATATAGAGGAATGATTGGATCACTACTCTATATCACTGCTAGTAGACCTGATATCATGCATAGCGTTTGCCTCTGTGCAAGATATCAATCCCAACCCAAAGAGACCGACTTAAAAGCTGTAAAACGTATCATAAGATATATTAAACACACCATTGACTATGGCTTATTTTATCCTAAAAATGATTCTTTTGAATTAATATCTTACTGTGATGCTGACTATGCTGGTTGTAAGTCAGACCGAAAAAGTACAAGTGGAACTTGTCACTTTTTAGGGCATTCTCTGATTTCCTAGTTTAGTACAAAGCAAAACACAGTTTCTCTATCAACAACTGAAGCAGAGTATATTTCTGCTGCTTTAGCTTGTTCTCAAGTAATATATATGCAACAAACTTTAAAAGATTTTGGTTTAAATATCTCAAGATCACCAATTTATTGTGATAATACTAGTGCAATAAATTTAACCAAAAATACTACTCATCATGCTCGAACTAAACATATTGATATCAGACATCATTTTCTCAGAGATAATATAAGTAAGGAAGTAATTACTCTCGATTATATCAATTCTGAGAATCAAATTGCTGATATATTAACAAAACTCTTAAATGAATCTATATTTACTAAATTAAGAAGAGAATTAGGTATTTGTTCAATAATTGAAATATAAAATATAAATAACAAAGTATAATTAAAAATTAAATTAAAAATAAATCAAATAGTAAAAATATCAAGCACCATGTCGACATCCCCCTCCTAACCATGTCGACATATAATGATTTTTTATTTTTGAATTTTTCCCACCAAAATTCAAATAAGTGGTTATATATTCTTCTTGTTTCGAAAAATGGATCATTCTTTATGTTCTTTTTCTATTCTATCTTCTGAAAACATTTAAACAATGGCCTCCTCTTCCAAATCAAACAAAAATTCAATCTTTTCGTTCCCTTGTCCTACTTCAGGACCGTTTCAACAAACTACACTTGCACGAGTGACGAAAATGGAGGACTCTTTAAAGAATGCACTGCAATTAATGACTAAAATTCAAGTGGTACAACTTAGAATGGCCAAAGAACAAGAACGGCAAGGCAAAATTCTTAGAAATTTGCAAAAATTACTAATGGACAATCATGCTAATCCGATCTTGATTGATGAAGAGTCTTCAGGAGATCAAGTGCAAGAGGACAGCGAGGAAGAAGAAGAAGAAGCCCCCATGGAAGAAGAGCACGCTGAAGATAACGACAAATTCGTTTGCGTTGGCGAAGTGTGCTTTGACAAAGATGGAAATCTTATCGAACAACGTGGAAATTTCTGTTTCCACTATCCAAATTGTTCGGTTCATAGATCTTCCATTTTTAAGGACACGCGTTAGTTTCTCTTTCCTCTTTCCTATTGTTGTATGTTTTTACTTACGTTCTCTACGCTCATGTAAATATAACAATATAAATGATTTGTGTTCTTATATTACAAATATTATCATATATAGATTCTTAGTTAGGAGAGTTTGTAATTTAGGACTAAAGTTTTAGTTTTAGAATTAAGTGTTGATTATTTATGATTACACTATCATTATAATCACATAGTATTAGACTAAGGGGGAGTTATATAGTTTGGAGTTAGTTTTTGTTGATGACAAAGGGGGAGAAGTATAAAATATAGGATAGTTAGGCATAGATTAAGGGGGAGTTATTAGTTTTAGGGGGAGTCAATAGGATAGAAATAATATTTTATAAACAAAGGTTGTCATCATCAAAAAAGGGGAGATTGTTAGTCCTTGAGATCATGGTTTTGATGACAACAACCTTAGAATAAGATTATAAAATATAAATACTAACATTATAGTTTAGATATATATGTATATGCAGGATTTAACCATGCAGGTATCAAGAATGAAGACTGTACAGTATAGAGATTCAAGATATCAAGATTGAAGACTCATGAGTATCAAGAATATCAAGAATAGCAAGATATCAAATAGTACAAGATAAGTATTGAGTCTAGAATTATGTTAAAACTTCATAATAGCACTGAAATCTTCACTCCATATTTCATTTGGGATGGAACCCATTTCTACCTTTTTAGTGGCTTACAAACCCACGACAAGTAGCTTACAAACCTACGACAAGTGGCTTACAAACCCACGAACATCCTGGTTTTGTACAAGTTCTCGAGTCCTGATGTGATGAGATATTCTGCAGGAAGAAACTTGCAAAACTACTTCAAAATAATTTTCAAAACTGCTTTTCAAAATGTTTTAGCCTTAAAATTATCTTTTCAAATGATTTTCAAAAAGATGTTTTAGCCTTAAAATATTCTTTGATTTTGTTTTTAAAATAAACTCTTGTTTTAAACTTCATTTGTTTTAAACTATCTTTAATAATAAATTTAATATTTATACTTAGATTTAAATATAAAATTATAGTAATTTTTTTTTATATATTATTCTCTATATTTACTTTAACTATTGTTAAGTACATTTATAAAGTTTAAAATAGTTTTAATATAAGATAGAAGTAATTTTCAAAGAAAAACAAATCACCAAAATTTCCTTTGGGATTTCGACATACCCAAGATACCCATGTCGACATAGTGGCAGTTGGTTTCAAAATTTTGAATTTCAAAAGAAGTGTCTATTCGTCATAACCTTTCACGAATAGACTTGGTTGTTGTTCTTCTATAAATAAGGGATGTTTTCAACGAATTTTCAACAATATTTTTCTAGTTTTCACTCCTCTTCTTCTTCCACATTTCTTTATATATATTCTTACCATTACTCTGCCAAAATCACCATTGAATTTAACTAGATCATTTCTGGTTTGATTCTCTATCACTATCTCAACAAGATCCCAGTGCTATTCAGAGTTATAGGCTTCTTTGTAATCAATCAAGTGAGAAAAGGTGTGATTGTAGCCTTGGAAATCAATCAAGTGAGAAAAGGTGTGATTGTAGCCTAGGAAATCAATTGGGTGAACTTGTTGCCCGGGAAATCAAGTATCTCTACCCAGAGGATTGTGAGTCTGGAGTGGTGTACCTCGTGGCCTTGAAATCGAGGGTTGTAATTGTAAAGATTGTTTTTAAAAGGAAATCCGTACTTGTGTGCGGGACTGGATGTAGGGTAACTCCGAACCAGTATAAAATCCGGTGTGTTCTTTCCTTTACTACTTTTACTTTATATTTGCATCTGTGTTTGAATCTATGATCATATCTGTGTCTGAATATTGCATACATTTGTGTTCAAATTAATATAAACTCGAAAAGAATTAGTAATTCCTTAAAACACTATTCACCCCCCTATAGTGTTTATACTAGCCTTAAGATCCGTAATCCGCATTTCTCACAATCTACCCTTTGCCAGGCATAGTCCATACCTGACGACCTTGATCTCTCTGGATCCTTGCCGAGCACAATCCAAACTCGACGACCTGAGTCAGCCGATCCATCACGTTCGGGTGAAGCGACCTACACCTTGCCAAGCATAGTTCATACCAGACGACCTTGATCTCTTCAGGACCTTGCCGAGCACAATCCATACTCGACGACCTGAGTAGGCCGATCCTTCCCGTTCGAGTGAAGCGATCTACCCCTTGCCAACATAGTCCATACCTGATGCCCTTGATCTCTCCGGATCCTTGCCGAGCATAATCCATATTCAACGACCTGAGTAGGCCGATCGGATGCGTTCGAGCGAAGCAACCTACCCCTTGCCAGGCATACTCCATACTTGACGACCTATATTAGCTATTACATTGATCCAAATTTGAATATTTCGAAGTCCATTTTCCAAAATATAAAATAAGAGTCCATACAACCAATAAACCAGAGTTCGAAGCAAACAAGAAGAAAAATTAGAAAAAGAAAAACTAATTTTAAAAACCCGAGCACTACGATTTATCATCATCTCAAAGCATGCCTAGGGACAGTCCTCGATCCCAAACATGTGTAAGTGACTTAGCCGTCCTACTATAGAGTTTATTACTCATTCCATGCCATCCCTATCAATTGATGACAAGTTGATGATGATTCCTTGATCCAATGCCATTTTCATTCAAGGTGGACAGTGGTTGCTCCTGTTCACTACCGCAGCCCGAGTCCTTATGTATTGTTGTAACTAACCATTCCTCATGTGTTATTTAATAACATCCTTTAAATGCCTGCAGTCATTTGTATTGTGCCCATCCAGCTCATGGAATAGGCAGTGCTTTCTTGATATCCATTTGCGTTCAGAGGGTTCCCTCCTTACCGGCCTCTAATATGGAAGGCGCCCTCGAGTATCCAGATATATCCGTTTTAGGGTTTCATTCAATTCCGAGTAAAAAAAGAATTTGGGTTCCCCCATTCGTCGCTTTGATTCATTGAAGCTATTATTTATATTCCATTTACCCTTGTTCTTTCCTAAGCTTTCACCAGGATGTTCTCCACCCCATATCGTATTAATTTTCCTTGCCTCTTTATCAATTTTTGCATTTTCTTACCGTAGAAACCTTTCTGCTTCATGGTAGAATTCGCAAAGACCCATCAGTGGATCCCATATCAATGATATCTTAAAATTTGAATTATCTGCAACTCCTGACACTACCGCCATCAAAACCATCGATGGATCTGGTCGATCCACTGAAACAACTGCTGCATTGAACCTGATCATAAGCTTCCAGTGTTGGTAGTTTGAATTCTAGTGGATTCCAAGCATTCCTGATATTAGGAGCGAATAGACTTTTGTTTACATCCTCCAGATCCATGTTCACTAATCCTCCATGCTTAGCTCGCCTAATCATCTCTGCAAACCTATCAATGTCTTCCAGTGGTTGTCTCCAATCATCATGTCCAAGCTGCTCCCTGAGTCTACAAGGGAATTCTGAAATGTATTACTTTGGACGAGTATCCAAATACATGTCTTTGGGGATCGGTACCGATCCTTCTAAGATGGCCGAGGACCGCCTCCGGCTGCTCTGTTCCACTCATTTTTCCAATAGCTCCATCTTCATGCTCTCGGTTCCGATTTCCAGCGAATCTTGCTGCCCCAACTCCTTGATCCATAGCTCTAGTAGTCCCTATCGTTCCAACTCATTGGTTTTACATTCTAGCAGCTCCTATGGCTCCAGCCTGTCCGATTTGTCGGAGTAGATTCTACATCATCTCTTTCTGTCTTTTTAGCATCTGTTCATGTATAGTGTCCATCATTGTTCATATGTCATCTCTAGTGATGTAGATAGATGTTTGATTAGCTCCAGCTCTTGAGGAATCTTCATGATTCCTTTCATCATGGCTCCTATCCCCTTGCTTATCTCCTGATTGATTGTCCCACCATTGCTTCAAATCCAAGCTCTCTAATTGATTCCAAATCTGAACTCCAAATCGATGGAGGCTAGCTTTCTTAGTGAAAGCACAAAAATGTTGGTGTCAAAATTGACCACCAACACCCAATTATGTAAAAGTATCAATATCCAATCCAATCATAGAAATCCGAAGAGAAATAAATGACGAACAAAATTAAAACAATTAGAAAGCAAGTAAAAAAGACAAGGTTTACAGTGGTTCGGCTAACTCCGGGCAATGTCCACTCCCAAATAATCCTTTTTATTATACTGAAGTTTGTTTATAGTTACAATTTGAAATCAAGAATAAAATTGGCAGAGTGTAGCCTAAGTTGAACATAAAGAGAAGCAGAAAGAAGATCCTTTTTCTGACGCCATGCCTGCTGTATTTATAAGGGAAGATTTGCATGGATTTGGCTGAAATTTTGATAGAAGATTCGGGAGACCAAGATGAGGCCACCCAAAAATTTCCAGGCCCATTGGGGCCCACAATAGAGATTGGTAAGAATCCCTTTTAGTGTGTCCAAATAGGCTGCAATCTCTATAAGGGGTGCCCCATAATGTTAGGTACTTGCTCCCCAAAGTTCGTGCAATTCCGACGTATGGTTTGTGAGATATCGCATTTTCTATGAAGTATTGTTGCTTGAATTCTGATTTCAGCCGATCCCTCTAGAGGGGTAGGTACCGATTCCCCCAGTCACTTTCAAATAACATGCGATCTCTAGGGGTGCTTCTCTGTGTTGTATTATGCTTAGCCTCTAAGTTTCATGCTAATTGGAATAGTAGAACTCGAGTTATTGATCAACCTTCGTTGCAATATGTTGTGAATGTTGATTATAGCCGAACCTTACGGAGGAATAGATACCAATCCCTCCAACTTGCTCCAAATGATATATGATCCCTAGGAGTGTTCCACATATTGTAATTAGCTTGTTCTCTAAGTATCATGTCAATTGGATGTGTAGATGTTGAGATATTGACTAATCACTACTAGAATTGAATACAATGGATCCATATAAGGAAAGAGTACCGATCCCCATAAAGGGATCGGTACCAATCTGTAACAACCCGCATATTTTATGATTGTATATTCTATAAAGGTGAGTTTTTGAACTCACATCTTTGTCTATTCTATCATTGTTGTTAGGTATGAATTCCTAGCATCCATTCATGTTCATTTGCTTTTGATTTGAATTGATTTGGTGAACATTTCAATTTTTGGTGTTTTGAAGTCAAAACTTTGAAAATCCTAGCTTTGATTTGTGAACATGTTTTTGGTGGTGAATCGGAGAGCCTATAGGGCTGGGTTGTTGATTGGCGAAAACCCCCTAAAGTCCATTGCTCGACCGGTTGCAAATGGTGAGAGTTTACTCTCCATTTGATAGGCTGGAAAACAGTTTCAGCTCCAGCCAGTCGATTGGACTCCTGCAGTCAGTCGACTGACTGCAGGGTCTGAAAACTCTCGGGTTCTGGTTCAGTCGACTGACTGTAGAAGGTCAGTCGACTGACCTGCTTGATTTTTCCTATTTTGCCTATTTAGCGTGAGGTTCCAATTTTTATCGATTCGTGATTATCCGATTTATTGTTATCATTTATTATTGACTTTGATGACTTCTTTTTCGGAATTTTTGAGAATATCCATTTGGATGGATTCGGTATCAATTTCTTTGGATTTGATTCACGTCTTCGAATGTGGATTTTTGTGATTGATTGTTTCTACAATCATTTCTGTGATTTGTGACTTTAAAATATAAAGGTTTTCTATACTAGTAGTAAATATTCAAACTCTTTTCCAAAGATGATTTCAACTCTACTTTTAAATATAAAAAACTTGTTTTCAAAACCGTTTTCCAAATCTATTAGTATATACAAACCTTTACCTCATTCGTATGAGAAATCTAATTAAACGGTTTAGCAAAACAAGTGGTATGAAACGCTTGCGTATACTTTGCCGGTTAATTCTTGGACTTGTTCGATTGAACTCTTGTGACAATTTTCGAGTGTAAATCTACAATTTGTTCGTAAATATTTAAGTTAAGCTAGTGGTTATGGGACATGAAGCTAAACTCATATATTTACTAGCTTAGTGTAATCGACACTTTTATTGATCGATGATGATCATTTTGTGATTTAGACTAGCATTGTGCGATGTCTATTTGTTTGTTTGGGGTACAATCCCCGTTTGTGGAACTTCGGTTCAATTTGGCGGGGTAGCGACCCGTGGTCTTCGGGCTGTTTGTGGAGCTTCAGCTCAAAATTTATGGTTAGCGACCATGGAATAGCGTTCCATTTGTGATACACATGTTGGTGAGTTTTCATGCTCCTATTTGTGATAGGCCTCCCCCTTTTGTGATTTTCTGATTTCTAGTTGATGATTTCTAGAATTTGTGTTTCACCCACTTTTGTGATTGGCAATGATATGTTTGTCAATATTTGTAGTTTGGTGAATAAAATAAAGAATATGATATTCTTTTTGGTGCTTTGAGATTTTTGGAGATATTGTATGATTTTGTTGTTGTTTAAATCATATTTGTTCTAGTATGACATTATTGTTATCATACGTTTTTATTATATCTCTGCTTTTATCTCATTCCTTTATTTGATATTTATAGCTAGACTGATCTGTTTATTATTTTCTTATTAAATAATACTCGGGTCAGACCGAGATGTTACAGGTGCTTCTGCCTTACTCCTTATCTGGGATCATCTTCTGACTTTTGTCTAACTACATTACAATTGTAGTTTTTGTTGTTATACATTCGAGATATAGACTCCATGAGGTATACATATTCTTTTGTCTAGCACTTGTATCTATTCTTTTGTGATATTGTGGATCTTGTTTGACCACTACTCTGATGTACACTTCTATGTGTTACACTCATATCTGTTTTCGCCTTTGAGATATGAACATCTGTGACTGATTTATGTTATGTTTATTTCTATATTTTTTTCCGAGGTCCACTTAGCCATTGTGTGGTAGCTTTGAGTTTGTATTTGGTATGTTGGATTTCCTCTTGAAATGAAATGCATGTTATACTATTTGACATATCGGTACTCGCACAAAGCAATTACACGGATGGTCGCTCCTCAACAGCCTTATTCTTTGCGCTAGTTGACGACATTACTCCGTAGTGTCCTTGGCTAGCGTGAGTATAGAGGTGGGGCGTCACAGCTTGGTATCAGAGCCAAACTTTGGAACAATGTAGAATAATCTAGCAAGGATCATTTTCTTAAGTCTCTCTTAAGAGTCGTGCCATAGGATTTAATTCAAGTTTTCATACCGTTCTATCCTATTTCTTTTTATGATACCTTGTTTTATCAATCAAATTTGTTTGATATTCATTTCATGAATAACCTTTTTCCTCTTTTCTTTCTTTCTTAAAGAAGAGAAATGGTTAGACCAGGCCGTCCCAGCGCCGGTTAATCTAGTGCTACTCCTCAGGATGGAGTACTTATGTCTGCTCAGCAACTTCTAGATCTTGTGAGAAATGCTCAAGCTGCCGGACCTATTCCTGAGCCCGCACATCCTAACTCTGGGTTTGCACGCTTGTGCAGTGATTACACCAACTTGGGTGGAAAGCCATTCAAAGGTTCCGAGAGCATTATAGAAGTCCAGGCTTGGCTTCGAACATGCGACCGCATCTTTTCCCGCATGAATCTTATTGATCTTCATCGAGTCCAAGTGGCTTCTAGTATGCTCCAAGAAAGAGCATTAGACTGGTACGAGCTTTTGATCTCTGAAGTTATTGAAGCGGACCTTACTTGGGAGCAATTCCGGGAAAGGTTCGAGTTGAAATTCATGCCGGAAGCTGAAAAAATATCTTTTGCCTGACGCTTTATAGACCTTGTTCAAGGTGAATCTTCTATGACGGACTACGTCGTGTCTTTCGAATCTCTATCTAAATATGGGGTCGAGTATATTAATACCCCATTAAAGAAAAATCAGAGATTTGTGTATGGCTTGAACAAGAGCCTCAAAAAGCCAATACTTCTGAAATTAGAAGTTTCTTTTGACCAACTTGTTGATATTGCTCTTCGACTCGAAGAGGCTGATAAAGATAGTGATGTTGAAGTCAAACACAACATCAATAAGAAGAGACCTTTTAAACTCAAGCCTAATCCCAATAAAAAGGGGAAGCAAACAACTTCGGTAGCGAATACTCCTAACCCTCGTCGTGGAGAATGTTACAATTGTGGTTCTAAGGACCACTATGCAAACAAGTGTCCCAAGTCTATTTCTTGCCGCTATTGCAAGAGTTCGGGTTATACTATATCTGTGTCCCAAACTTCAAGGCAAGAAGGAGGGCAAGCTAAATGTTGTACAAGCCCCTGCTGATACTTCTCGTGGTCAAGGTATTTCTCATCCTACCCTAGATGGCATTATTATATTTCGTGAATTTCCTATTCGAGTTCTTTTTATTACGGGTGCATCTCACTCTTTTATATCAAAAGAACTTGTTGATGTATTGTCTTTGGATGTTATTGGCTTGATGACTTCTTTTAGGATTGCGAATCCGGTTGGTGGTTCCGCAACACTTAGTTTACTTTGTAAAGATGTCGAAATTATTTTATGTGATTATTCTTTCCATGCTGATTTGCATGTTATGCGTTACCTTGGTTTCGGAATGATTTTGGGAATGGATTGGCTTAACCGTTTTGAAGCCCATATCCTATGTCCTGAACGGACTATATATCTTCGACATCCTCAATCTGTTAAGCAGATTTCTCTTGTTCTGAAAGATTCAGATTCCAATTCGAAAGCATCCTTATATTCTCTAAATCCTCATGATGACGATAACGATGATGAGGAAGATGTCATTTCCCTCATTCACATTGTTTGTGAATTTTCCGACATATTTGAGCTCGTTTTAGGATTACCACCTAAGCGAGCAATTGAGTTCATAATTAATCTAATCCCTGGAGCTCTACCTATTACTCGTCCTCCTTATCGTATGTCCAATAAGGAAAATGAGGAGATGCGCAAACAATTATCCGAATTGGAAGCGAAGCAATTTATTCGATCTAGTTCCTCTCCATGGGGAGCTTCAGCTATTTTTGTGAAGAAATCTGATGGTACTCTTAGGCTTTGCGTTGACTACCGCAAGCTTAACAATCTCACCATCATGAATAAATATCCCTTGCCTCGGATTGATGATTTATTCGATCAGCTTAGTGGTGCTAGAGTCTTTTCACAATTAGACTCAGCAATCGGTTTTCATCAGCTCCGTATTGCATAGGATAACATTCCTTTGACATCGTTCCGTACTCGTTAGGGATCTTATGAATGGCTTGTTATGCCATTTGGTTTGACGAATGCTCCAGCTTATTTCGTTGACCTTATGAATCGAGTTTTCAAAGACTTCCTCGATTGATTTGTTCTCATCTTTATCGATGATATTATTATTTATTCTAAAACCGAAGAGGAGCATGAAAAACATCTTCGGATTGTGTTGGAAACTCTTAGGAGTAACCAATTGAAAGCAAAATTTTCTAAATGCCACTTTTGGCAATCTCGTGTGAAATTTTTGGGGCATATTATTTCTGAATCCGGAATTTCCGTGGATCCTTCAAAGATTGAAGCGATTCAAAATTGGAAGAGACCGGAGAGCATGACGGAAATTCGTAGCTTTCTCGGATTGGCGGGCTATTACCGTCGGTTCATAAAAGACTTTTCTAAAATTTCCGCGCCTCTTACTAATTTGACAAAGAAGGGAGTTAAATACATTTGGTCAGACAAATGTGAAGCTTCATTTCAAAAATTAAAAGAACTCCTTTCCGATGCTCCTATTCTTGTGATTCCCGATGGGAACCGAGATTTTATTATTTATACCGATGCTAGTCGTGTTGGTTTGGGTGCCATTCTCATGCAGCGGGAACGTGTTATCGCTTATGCTTCTAGGCAATTAAAGCCCGCCGAGACTAGATATGCCACTCATGATTTAGAGCTCTCGGCTATTGTTTTCGCCCTTAGAATTTGGCGTCATTATCTTTTAGGAGAGAAATTTGTTCTCTACACGGATCACAAATCTTTGAAGTATTTATTTTCTAAAAAGGAACTCAATTTGCGTCAACAACGTTGGCTCGAGTTCCTTACATTTTATGATCTTGATATTCTTTAGACTCTCGGAAAAGGAAATAGTGTTGCTGATGCCCTTAGTCGTAAGCAACAAGCGATTGTTTCCATGATGATATTCGAGTGGAATGATCTCGAGACTTTATCCACTTATGAGATTCGAGATCGTGAATCCGATTTATGTTCATCTCTTGTTTTATGTAGCCTTAAGGCTCATCCTTCTCTTTTTGACCGCATTCTTGAAGCCCAAAAGCATGATCCCGAATTGGTTCTTCTTAGCCAAAGTTGTAGGGACAATATTGATATTGAAGGTTTGAAAGACTTTGATATTGATGCTCGCGGCGGTATTCGAAAATTTGGTAGACTTATGGTGCCAAATATTATTGATCTTCGTAAAGATATTTTAGAAGATTCTCATCGTTCTAAATTTACCATTCATCCCGGTAGTAGTAAAATGTACGCGGATATGAAGCGACTTTATTACTGGGAGGGAATGAAATCCGATATTGCTAACTTTGTTAAGTGTTGCATGACTTGCCAACTTGTTAAGGCCGAGCATCAAAGGCCCGATGGGTTATTGCAACCTTTGGAAATTCCAATATGGAAGTGGGATCAAATTTCCATGGACTTTATTGACGGTCTTCCCCATTCCCGTTCGGGACATGATAGCCTATGGGTGATAGTAGATAGACTTACTAAGTCCGCCCATTTTATCCCCGTTCGGTCCAATCGGACCGTACCTATTTTGGCTAAACTCTTTGTCAAGGAAATCTTTAGATTGCATGGAGTTCCTACTTCTATTGTTAGTGATCGTGATCCATTGTTTACTAGTGGATTTTGGAAAGGTCTTCAAAAAGCTTTGGGAACGAAGCTTAATTTTAGCACCGCTTATCATCCTCAATCCGATGGACAAACGGAGCGTGTGAATCAAACTCTTGAAGATCTTCTTCGTGCATGTGTTCTTGATTTTGGTGGAAGTTGGGAAGATCATATTTCTCTTGTTGAATTTTCCTATAATAATAGCTTCCAATCTAGTATTGGTATGGCACCTTTCGAGGCACTATACGGAAGGCCATGCCGATCTCCTTTGTGTTGGCTTGAAGCCGGTGAGAAGCTGCTTTTAGGTCCAGATTTTATCCGTAATGCCACAGAAAAGATTGACCTTATTCGACATAGGATGAAAGAAGCTCAAAGTAGACAAAAATCCTATGCCAATAATCGAAGAAGGAAATTAGAATTTTCTATGGGAGATTTTGTGTTTATTCGTGTTTCACCTATGAAGGGTGTTGTGCGTTTCAGTAGATCGGGAAAATTAGCACCTCGATATATTGGCCCGTTTCCCATCACCGAACGCATTGGTTCCATGGCTTATCGCCTTTTGTTACCGGCTCAATTTTCTGCTATTCATGACGTATTCCATGTCTCTCTACTACGGAAATGCCTTCGAGATTCTGATTCTATTCTTGAGCCCGGTGTTATTGAAGAAATTGAAGTTTCGCCTAATTTGACTTATGAGCAACATCCTATTCGTATCATTGCTTCGGAAGTTAAACGCCTTTGAAATAAAGATGTTCTTCTTGTGAAAGTTCAATGGTCCTCAAATCCTAAGGATTGCTCTTGGGAATCCAGAGAATTCATCGAGCGAACACATCCGGACTTGCTCTCTCGTGCTCCTTAAGGTGAACTTTTTATTTCAAATTTCTTCTTTTTGTGTCGATATACTTTTATTGTTGTTACTTCTTATTTATTCCTTAAAGATTGCGAGGACGCAATTTCTTTAAGGAGGGGAGTCTGTAACAACCCGCATATTTTACGATTGTATATTTAAATGTTTTATTTAAATATAGAATCGTTAATCGGATTGAAGTCCGAAAAGCTACTTTTTGTAAACAGTCGAATTGGGACTCGAGACCACCTCCATTGAGTCCAAAATAGCGTTTACAACTTTTTTGAGTATAAACATCGATATGTTTGGAGTTGAGTAAAAATTATGACTTTTTCACTTTGGGCTTGGGTTCGGGTTTCAGCCCATTAACCCTACATATCAACCCAACTCCACTCCATTCCTCTTCACTCCGTCATATTATTTTCCTAACACTCAAGCTTTTAGAAAAATGGGGGAAGATAAAAAGAATTAGAATTCCTAAGCCCTAATCTTCTTTGCAAATTCAAGTTCTAGCTCCAACATCAAAGAAAAGCTTAGGTAAGCTCCCTCTTCATCTTCTCCAACTCATTTCCTCTTCAATTTCAGAAAATTTCCTAAACCCTAACTTAGGAAATGTTTTTCTTTTGAGCTTAGATTGAAGCTCCTTGGGTTAATATTGAAGAGAGATCAACCTATTGCTTATTCTAGAGCTTATCATTTGTTTTTAGGCTTAAAGGTGAGTTTTTGAACTCACATCTTTGTCTATTCTATCATTGTTGTTAGGTATGAATTCCTAGCATCCATTCATGTTCATTTGCTTTTGATTTGAATTGATTTGGTGAACATTTCAATTTTTGGTGTTTTGAAGTCAAAACTTTGAAAATCCTAGCTTTGATTTGTGAACATGTTTTTGGTGGTGAATCGGAGAGCCTATAGGGCTGGGTTGTCGATTGGCGAAAACCCCTAAAGTCCATTGCTCGACCGGTTGCAAATGGTGAGAGTTTACTCTCCATTTGATAGGCTGGAAAATAGTTTCAGCTCCAGCCGGTCGACTGGCCTCCTGTAGTCAGTCGACTGACTGCAGGGTCTGAAAACTCTAGGGTTCTGGTTTAGTCAAATGACTGCAGAAGGTCAGTCGACTGACCTACTTGATTTTGCCTATTTAGCTTGAGGTTCCAATTTTTATCGATTCGTGATTATCCGATTTATTGTTATCATTTATTATTGACTTTGATGACTTCTTTTTTGGAATTTTTGAGAATATCCATTTTGATGGATTCGGTATCGATTTCTTTGGATTTGATTCACGTCTTCGAATGTGGATTTTTGTGATTGATTGTTTCTACAATTATTTTCTGTGATTTGTGACTGTAAAATATAAAGGTTTTCTATACTAGTAGTAAATATTCAAATTCTTTTCCAAAGATGATTTCAACTCTACTTTTAAATATAAAAGGCTTATTTTCAAAACCGTTTTCCAAATCTATTAGTATATACAAACCTTTACCTCATTCATATGAGAAATCTAATTAAACGGTTTAGCAAAACAAGTGGTATGAAACGCTTGCGTTTACTTTGCCGGTTAATTCTTGGACTTGTTCGATTGAACTCTTGTGACAATTTTCGAGTGGAAATCTACAATTTTTTCGTAAATATTTAAGTTAAACTAGTGGTTATGGACATGAAGCTAAACTCATATATTTACTAGCTTAGTGTAATCGACACTTTTATTGATCGATGATGATCATTTTGTGATTTAGACTAGCGTTGTGCGATGTCTATTTGTTTGTTTGGGGATTACAATCTCCGTTTGTGGAACTTCGGTTCAATTTGGCGGGGTAGCGACCCGTGGTCTTTGGGCCGTTTGTGGAGCTTCGGCCAAAATTTATGGTTAGCGACCCTGGAATAGCGTTCTGTTTGTGATACACGTGTTGGTGAGTTTTCATGCTCCCATTTGTGATAGGCCTCCCCCTTTTGTGATTTTCTGATTTCTAGTTGATGATTTCTAGAATTTGTGTTTCACCAACTTTTGTGATTGGCAATGATATGTTTGTCAATATTTGTAGTTTTGTGAATAAAATAAAGAATATGATATTCTTTTTGGTGCTTTGATATTTTTGGAGATATTGTATGATTTTGTTGTTGTTTAAATCATATTTGTTCTAGTATGACACTATTGTTATCATACGTTCTTATTATTTCTCTGCTTTTATCTCATTCCTTTATTTGATATTTATAGCTAGACTGATCCGTTTATTATTTTCTTATTAAATAATACTCGGGTCAGACTGAGATGTTACAGGTGCTTATGCTTGACTCCTTATCTGGGATCATCTTCTGACTTTTGTCTAACTACCTTACAATTGTAGTTTTTGTTGTTATACATTCGAGATATAGACTCCATGATGTATACATATTCTTTTGTCTAGCACTTGTATCTATTCTTTTGTCATATTGTGGATCTTGTTTGACCACTACTCTGATATACACTTCTATGTGTTATACTCATATCTGTTTTTGCCTTTGAGATATGAACATCTGTGACTGATTTATGTTATGTTTATTTCTATATTTGTTTCCGAGGTCCACTTAGCCACTATGTGGTAGCTTTGAGTTTGTATTTGGTATGTCGGATTTCCTCTTGAAATGAAATGTTTGTTATACTATCTGACATATCGGTACTCGCACAAAGCAATTACACGGATGGTCGCTCCTCAACAGCCTTATTCTTCGTGCTAGTTGACGACATTACTCCGTAGTGTCCTTGGCTAGCGTGAGTATAGAGGTGGGCCGTCACAGCTTGGTATCAGAGCCAAACTTCGGAACAATGTAGAATAATTTAGCAAGGATCATTGTCTTAAGTCTCTCTTAAGAGTCATGCCATAGGATTTAATTCTAGTCTTCATACCGTTCTATCCTATTTCTTTTTATGATACCTTGTTTTATCAATCAAATTTGTTTGATATTCATTTCATGAATAACCTTTTTCATCTTTTCTTTCTTTCTTAAAGAAGAGAAATGGTTAGACCAGGCCGTTCTAGCGCCGGTCAATCTAGTGCTACTCCTCAGGATGATGTATTTATGTCTGCTCTGCAACTTCTAGATTTTTTGAGAAATGCTCAAGCTGCCGGACCTATTCCTGAGCCCACACATCCTAAATCTAGGTTTGCACGCTTGTGCAGTGATTACACCAACTTGGGTGGAAAGCCATTCAAAGGTTCCGAGAGAGTTATAGAAGTCCAGGCTTGGCTTCGAACATGCGACCGCATCTTTTCTCGCATGAATCTTATTGATCTTCATCGAGTCCAAGTGGCTTCTAGTATGCTCCAAGAAAGAGCATTAGACTGGTACGAGCTTTTGATCTCTGAAATTATTGAAGCGGACCTTACTTGGGAGCAATTCCGGGAAAGGATCGAGTTCAAATTCGTGCCGGAAGCTGAAAAAGTATCTTTAGCCCGATGCTTTATAGACCTTGTTCAAGGTGAATCTTCTATGACGGACTACGTCGCGTCTTTCGAATCTCTATCTAAATATGGGGTCGAGTATATTAATACCCCATTGAAGAAAAATCAGAGATTTGTGTATGGCTTGAACAAGAGCCTCAAAAAGCCATTACTTCTGAAATTAGAAGTTTCTTTTGACCAACTTGTTGATATTGCTCTTCCACTCGAAGAGGCTGATAAAGATAGTGATGTTGAAGTCAAACACAACATCAATAAGAAGAGACCTTTTAAACTCAAGCCTAATCCCAATAAAAAGGGGAAGCAAACAACTTCGGTAGCGAATACTCCTAACCCTCGTCGTGGAGAATGTTACAATTGTGGTTCTAAGGACCACTATGCAAACAAGTGTCCCAAGTCTATTTCTTGCCGCTATTGCAGGAGTCCGAGTCATACTATATCTTTGTGTCCCAAACTTCAAGGCAAGAAGGAGGGCAAGATAAATGTTGTACAAGCCCCTGCTAATACTTCTCGTGGTCAAGGTATTTCTCATCCTATCCTTGATGGCATTATTATATTTCGTGAATTTCCTATTCGCGTTCTTTTTGTTACGGGTGCATCTCACTCTTTTATATCAAAAGAACTTGTTGATGCTTTGTCTTTGGATGTTATTGGCTTGATGACTTCTTTTAGGATTGTGAATCCGATTGGTGGATCCGCAACACTTAGTTTACTTTGTCAAGATGTCGAAATTATTTTATGTGATTATTCTTTCCATGCCGATTTGCATGTTATCCGTTACCTTGGTTTCGGAATGATTTTGGGAATGGATTGTCTTAATCGTTATGAAGCCCATATCCTATGTCCTGAACGGACTATATATCTTCGGCATCCTTAATCTGTTAAGCAGATTTCTCTTGTTCTGAAAGATTCAGATTCCAATTCGAAAGCATCCTTATATTCTCTAAATCCTCATGATGACGATAACGATGATGAGGAAGATGTCATTTCCCTCATTCACATTGTTTGTGAATTTCCCGACATATTTGAGCCCGTTTTAGGATTACCACCTAAGCGAGCAATTGAGTTCAGAATTAATCTAATCCCTGGAGCTTTACCTATTACTCGTCCTCCTTATCGTATGTCCAATAAGGAAAATGAGGAGATGCGCAAACAATTATCTGAATTGGAAGCGAAGCAATTTATTCGATCTAGTTCCTCTCCATGGGGAGCTTCAGCTATTTTTGTGAAGAAATCTGATGGTACTCTTAGGCTTTGCGTTGACTACCGCAAGCTTAACGATCTCACCATCAAGAATAAATATCCCTTGCCTCGGATTGATGATTTATTCGATCAGCTTAGTGGTGCTAGAGCCTTTTCACAGTTAGACTTAGCAACCGGTTTTCATCAGCTCCGTATTGTAGAGGATAACATTCCTTTGACATCGTTTCGTACTCGTTAGGGATCTTATGAATGGCTTGTTATGCCATTTGGTTTGACGAATGCTCCAGCTTATTTCGTTGACCTTATGAATCGAGTTTTCAAAGACTTCCTCGATCGATTTGTTCTCATCTTTATCGATGATATTCTTATTTATTCTAAACCCGAAGAGGAGCATGAAAAACATCTTCAGATTGTGTTGGAAACTCTTAGGAGTAACCAATTGAAAGCAAAATTTTCAAAATGCCACTTTTGGCAATCTCGTGTGAAATTTTTGGGGAATATTATTTCTGAATCCGGAATTTCCGTGGATCCTTCAAAGATTGAAGCGATTCAATATTGGAAGAGACCGGAGAGCATGACGGAAATTCGTAGCTTTCTCGGATTGGCGGGCTATTACCATCGGTTCATAAAAGACTTTTCTAAAATTTCCGTGCCTCTTACTAATTTGACAAAGAAGGGGGTTAAATACATTTGGTCAGACAAATGTGAAGCTTCATTTCAAAAATTAAAAGAACTCCTTTCCGATGCTCCTATTCTTGTGATTCCCGATGGGAACCAAGATTTTATTATTTATACCGATGCTAGTCGTGTTGGTTTGGGTGCCGTTCTCATGCAGCAGGAACGTGTTATCGCTTATGCTTCTAGATAATTAAAGCCTGCCAAGACTAGATATGCCACTCATGATTTAGAGCTCGCGGCTATTGTTTTCGCCCTTAGAATTTGGCGTCATTATCTTTTAGGAGAGAAATTTGTTCTCTACACGGATCACAAATCTTTGAAGTATTTATTTTCTCAAACGGAACTCAATTTGCATCAACAACGTTGACTCGAGTTCCTTGCATCTTATGATCTTGATATTCTTTATATTCCCGGAAAAGGAAATCGTGTTGCTGATGCCCTTATTCGTAAGCAACAAGCGGTTGTTTCCATGATGATATCCGAGTGGAGTGATCACAAGACTTTATCCACTTGTGAGATTCGAGATTGTGAATCCGATTTATGTTCATCTCTTGTTTTATATAGCCTTGAGGCTCATCCTTCTCTTTTTGACCGCATTCTTGAAGCTCTAAAGCATGATCCTGAATTGGTTCTTCTTAGCCAAAGTTGTAGGGACAAGATTGATATTGAAGGTTTGAAAGACTTTGATATTGATGCTCGCGGCGGTATTCAAAAATTTGGTAGACTTATGGTGCCAAATATTATTGATCTTCGTAAAGATATTTTAGAAGATTCTCATCGTTCGTAATTTACCATTCATACCGGTAGTAGTAAAATGTACGCGGATATGAAGCGACTTTATTACTGGGAGGGAATGAAATCTAATATTGCTAACTTTGTTAAGCGTTGCATGACTTGCCAACTTGTTAAGGCCGAGCATCAAAGGCCCGGTGGGTTATTGCAACCTTTGGATATTCCAATATGGAAGTGGGATCAAATTTCCATGGACTTTATTGACGGTCTTCCCCATTCCCGTTCGGGACATGATAGCCTATGGGTGATAGTAGATAGACTTACTAAGTCCGCCCATTTTATCCCCGTTTGGTCCAATCGGACCGTACCTATTTTGGCTAAACTCTTTGTCAAGGAAATCATTAGATTGCATGGAGTTCCTACTTCTATTGTTAGTGATCGTGATCCATTGTTTACTAGTGGATTTTGGAAAGGTCTTCAAAAAGCTTTAGGAACGAAGCTTAATTTTAGCACCGCTTATCATCCTCAGTCCGATGGACAAACGGAGCGTGTGAATCAAACTCTTGAAGATCTTCTTCGTGCATGTGTTCTTGATTTTGGTGGAAGTTAGGAAGATCATATTTCTCTTGTTGAATTTTCCTATAATAATAGCTTCCAATCTAGTATTGGTATGGCACCTTTCGAGGCACTATACGGAAGGCCATGCCGATCTCCTTTGTGTTGGCTTGAAGCCGGTGAGAAGCTGCTTTTAGGTCCAGATTTTATCTGTAATGCCATAGAAAAGATTGACCTTATTCGACATAGGATGAAAGAAGCTCAAAGTAGAAAAAAATCCTATGCCAATAATCGAAGAAGGAAATTATAATTTTCTATGGGAGATTTTGTGTTTATTCGTGTTTCACCTATGAAGGGTGTTGTGCGTTTCAGTAGATCAGGAAAATTAGCACCTCGATATATTGGCCCGTTTCCCATCACCGAACGCATTGGTTCCATGGCTTATCGCCTTTTGTTACCGGCTCAATTTTCTGCTATTCATGACGTATTCCATGTCTCTCTACTACGAAAATGCCTTCTAGATTCCGATTCTATTCTTGAGCCCGGTGTTATTGAAGAAATTGAAGTTTCGCCTAATTTGACTTATGAGCAACATCCTATTCGTATCATTGCTTCGGAAGTTAAACGTCTTCGAAATAAAGATGTTCCTCTTGTGAAAGTTCAATGGTCCTTAAATCCTAAGGATTGCTCTTGGGAATCCAGAGAATTCATCGAGCGAACACATCCGGACTTGCTCTCTCGTGCTCCTTAAGGTGAACTTTTTATTTCAAATTTCTTCTTTTTGTGTCGATATACTTTTATTGTTGTTACTTCTTATTTATTCCTTAAAGATTGCAAGGACGCAATTTCTCTAAGGAGGGGAGTCTGTAACAACCCGCATATTTTACGATTGTATATTTAAATGTTTTATTTAAATATAGAATCGTTAGTCAGATTGAAGTCCGAAAAGCTACTTTTTGTAAACAGTCGAATTGGGACTCGAGACCACCTCCATTGAGTCCAAAATGGCGTTTACAACTTTTTTGAGTATAAATATCGATATGTTTGGAGTTGAGTAAAAATTATGACCTTTTTACTTTGGGCTTGGGTTTGGGTTTCAGCTCATTAACCTTACATATCAACCCAACTCCTCTCCATTCCTCTTCACTCCTTCATATTATTTTCCTAACACTCAAGCTTTTAGAAAAATGGGGGAAGATAAAAAGAATTAGAATTCCTAAGCCCTAATCTTCTTTGCAAATTCAAGTTCTAGCTCCAACATCAAAGAAAAGCTTAGGTAAGCTCCCTCTTCATCTTCTCCAACTCATTTCCTCTTCAATTTCAGAAAATTTCCTAAACCCTAACTTAGGAAATGTTTTTCTTTTGAGCTTAGATTGAAGCTCCTTGGGTTAATATTGAAGAGAGATCAACCTATTGCTTGTTCTAGAGCTTATCATTTGTTTTTGGGTTTAAAGGTGAGTTTTTGAACTCACATCTTTGTCTATTCTATCATTGTTGTTAGGTATGAATTCCTAGCATCCATTCATGTTCATTTGCTTTTGATTTGAATTGATTTGGTGAACATTTCAATTTTTGGTGTTTTGAAGTCAAAACTTTGAAAATCCTAGCTTTGATTTGTGAACATGTTTTTGGTGGTGAATCGGAGAGCCTATAGGGCTGGGTTGTCGATTGGCGAAAACCCCTAAAGTCCATTGCTCGACCGGTTGCAAATGGTGAGAGTTTACTCTCCATTTGATAGGCTGGAAAGTAGTTTCAGCTCCAGCCAGTCGACTGGCCTCCTGCAGTCAGTCGACTGACTGCAGGGTCTGAAAACTCTCGGGTTCTGGTTCAGTCGACTGACTGGAGAAGGTCAGTCGACTGACCTGCTTGATTTTGCCTATTTTGCCTATTTAGCTTGAGGTTCCAATTTTTATCGATGCGTGATTATCCGATTTATTGTTATCATTTATTATTGACTTTGATGACTTCTTTTTCGGAATTTTTGAGAATATCCATTTTGATGGATTCGGTATCGATTTCTTTGGATTTGATTCACGTCTTCGAATGTGGATTTTTGTGATTGATTGTTTCTACAATCATTTCTGTGATTTGTGACTTCAAAATATAAAGGTTTTCTATACTAGTAGTAAATATTCAAACTCTTTTACAAAGAAGAATTCAACTCTACTTTTAAATATAAAAAGCTTGTTTTCAAAACCGTTTTCCAAATCTATTAGTATATACAAACCTTTACCTCATTCGTATGAGAAATCTAATTAAACGGTTTAGCAAAACAAGTGGTATGAAACGCTTGCGTTTACTTTGCCGGTTAATTCTTGGACTTGTTCGATTGAACTCTCGTGACAATTTTCGAGTGGAAATCTACAATTTGTTCGTAAATATTTAAGTTAAGCTAGTGGTTATGGGACATGAAGCTAAACTCATATATTTACTTACTTAGTGTAATCGACACTTTTATTGATCGATGATGATCATTTTGTGATTTAGAAGTTGTGCGATGTCTATTTGTTTGTTTGGGGATTACAATCCCCGTTTGTGGAACTTCGGTTCAATTTGGCGGGGTAGCGACCCGTGGTCTTCGGGCCGTTTGTGGAGCTTCGGCTCAAAATTAATGGCTAACGATCATGGAATAGCGTTCCGTTTGTGACACACGTGTTGGTGAGTTTTCATGCTCCCATTTGTGATAGGCCTCCCCCTTTTGTGATTTTTGGATTTCTAATTGATGATTTCTAGAATTTGTGTTTCACCAACTTTTGTGATTGGCAATGATATGTTTGTCAATATTTGTAGTTTGTTGAATAAAATAAAGAATATGATATTCTTTTTGGTGCTTTGAGATTTTTGGAGATATTGTATGATTTTGTTGTTGTTTAAATCATATTTGTTCTAGTATGACATTATTGTTATTATACGTTCTTATTATATCTCTGCTTTTATCTCATTCCTTTATTTGATATTTATAGCTAGACTGATCCGTTTATTATTTTCTTATTAAATAATACTCGGGTCAGACCGAGATGTTACAGGTGCTTCTGCTTGACTCCTTATCTGGGATCATCTTCTGACATTTCTCTAACTTCATTACAATTGTAGTTTTGTTGTTATACATTCGAGATATAGATTCCATGATGTATACATATTCTTTTGTCTAGCACTTGTATCTATTCTTTTGTGATATTGTGGATCTTGTTTGACCACTACTCTGATGTACACTTCTATGTGTTATACTCATATCTGTTTCCGCCTTTGAGATATGAACATCTATGACTGATTTATGTTATGTTTATTTCTATATTTCTTTTCGAGGTCCACTTAGCCACCGTGTGGTAGCTTTGAGTTTGTATTTGGTATGTCGGATTTCCTCTTGAAATGAAATGCATGTTATACTATTTGACATATCGGTACTCGCACAAAGCAATTACACGGATGGTCGCTCCTCAACAGCCTTATTCTTCGTGCTAGTTGACGACATTACTCCGTAGTGTCCTTGGCTAGCGTGAGTATAGAGGTGGGGCGTCACATAATCACTTCAAGTTGCATGTTTTGGTGTGCGATTCCTAGGGTGAACTTCCTAGGATCCCCTCTTCCTGCTTCTAGAGTTTCACTTCAAACCCTCTAGTGGTTGTTGAGTTATTAATTGTTTTCTATCGAAATGCACTTGCTCATATGTGTTGAACCAGATTCCATTCTTCGAATATTCTGCCTTGCATATCTATCAATTCCATTCAGTCTCTACTATATGTTATTATCTGTACTTGATTTTTGGGTCCTACAATCATCACTCTAGACTCATCGGAATCAATAATCGCGAAGTTTGTTGGATTAAATCCGCATGTATACTGTCTTGGAAAAAGATGGGTTAACAAACAACAATACTAACATAGCCCGTCAACCTTCTACAACTGAAATCCTGTTTAGACTAACCTAATGTAAGTACAGGATGCCTTTTTCAATTACTTAATACCTCTCATTAGAAATGAAGCAGACACCATTTCTTTAAAAGTACCGGACCATCTAATACTTCAAATCCGAGACGAACTCTGGGTATATTTTCCTATACCTATCCGCAATGCATATCCCTTCCCCAAGGGTCCTATGGTTGGGGATGCCCTATATCAGTACTTAGTATACACAACTATTGGTATCTTGTAGGTGAAGGGCAGACTTCTATTTTGTAACTCTGTTGACCTTGCATGCCAACCATTCTATACCAAACCAATTATCCTTGGCCTAAATATTGGGCTAGGCCCAATGATTCACGTTTATCCTAAACCTATAATTAAGGCTGTATAATTTGCCACTATGAAAATTATACTGGGTTCCAACGTTTAACTTCAATCTTATATGCTCATTTTATATATTCAATAAATGTCAATTGTCCGTAATAAATGGACATTATTATTCCAATTAGACAATTTCTAGTAACATTTATTTACTCATTCAAATTCAACCTATTATGCATATTCATTCCTATAAATACCGTATTAAATCCTTTAACTGGTCCCATTAAACACAATTATGTCCCCATTTAATTCTTGTAACTTCATATTAAATGCAAATTTATTGCCCTATTAATTTTAGAGTTACTATCTCTTTTCCATTACACCTCCTAATTTATTACGTTATTTATAACTAGATGTCCTAATTATAACTAATGCGAAAATCGACGTATATTATGCTATATAAATATATTTATATTTTAAATCAGTGGGCACGGTTATACTTATATATATATATATAAATATATATTCTTATTCCTAACACATTAATTCCTACACTTCAGAATTTTAGAATATTAGTTTCCATATTTTAATTTATTAGAGTTATCCTTTCCAAAAAGGATTACCGTAATAATTTTCATAAATTAACTAAAAATGAGACTTTTTCTTAATTTGAAATTACAAGGAATTGTCTCTTTTCTTTTATTGAAATAGACAGTGCGAATTACAGAGAAGAATATTGATGTGCACGTAAATGTTCATATTTTATCGAATTAAATTAAATAAATAATCATATTGGGTATTTTAACATGTTTAAACCAAAATTCAAATTATTTTCAAATCATCACATATTCATCTTCATATAGGGGCAAAATGGTCATTTTTGTGCATATATTAATTTGAGAAAATTTAATTAGAAATTTATATATTATTTTTGTAGGAATTTGGATTCAAATGCAAGTGGTTTCATGAAGATATATGCATGCACAAGAGTGGAGAAAAACAAATGAAGATGGAAATAATTCATTCATGTATCATGGAGGACCCCACCTACCTTGATGTACAATTAGAAGCTAATGCACATGCCAATGGCCATTAAAGCTTCATGTACATTTAAATGAGGATTAACACATGATAATGATTACTTGGCCACCGCACTTCCTAGATGAGTAGTTTGGGTAGTTCTCAAAAGTTGGATTAGGGTTTCAAAACATGTATAAATACCCCTTATGTTTCATGTAATTAGGCCCCCTCTTCTTTTAGGCTCTTCCTCTTTAGTTTAGTTTAGGATCAAAATAAAATAAAAGCTCTCTTTCTCTTTTCATGGCTACTTAGCCTTTTTATTTAATTTCATGTAAGTTTCCTTTTTTTATGCAATGTTAATTAGTGTTTTATTTTACTTACATGCTCTCTTTCTTTCATGCTAGTAGTGTAGATTTTCTTTTATGCAATTAGATTAGTTCTCTTTTCCACTAGCTTTTATTTTCCTTTCTTTTTAGTTTCATGCTGCATGCTACAATTGTTGATATGATAACAAATATGAGAGGCTAAACCCCTTCAATTTAGGGGTAATGAAGCTCTCTAATTATGTAGCTTCAACATAACTTGTTACTTTTGATCTCTTTTGTGCTTAATGGAAGAATGAATGTTGATGTGATTTATTGTTTCATGTTGAATTTGATAGTCTATGTTGTTCATAACAAATAGGCTATGGTTAAACAATCACAAACAATAATTACCACTTCATTTACATATGATGATGGTAATGAAGTGAATGTTGAAATTAAAATTTGATGGTATATATTTCTAATTAATAGTTAATAGACCATACCTAAAATAGATTTTTCTTTCAGCTTTGTTGTCATATGTCATGAGAATTAAAAGTGGTTTAAATGTTGTGTTATAGTTTGATGGCTTATGTTGAGCTAACTAATAGCACAAATAGGCCATACTTATAATAAACACATCATTTACATTCACTTATGACCAAAAAAGAGCTATCATAATTTCATAATTTGTTGAACTATGTGCTCTAAAGAGTGGATTTATCTCTAAATTGTCATTCTACTCTCATATTTTTATCACTTTCTTTTTGTCAATTTTCTTACATTTTTAGCTTAAACAACTCTCAAGTCATTAGTTAATTTGATTGAATAGGAAATTTAAAATCAACAATTCCCTGCGGATTGACCCGTACTCGCTACGTACTACGATAATACACCGTGCGCTTGCGGTTAATTTTAATTTAAATTCGTTCGACGGTTTTCTAACTCGATAGAATTCCCGTCGACGAACAAGTTTTTGGTGCCGTTGCCAGGGAATAGTTTTGATTTTTATTTTCTATTCTTCGAATTAGTTTGTTTGATTTTTATTGTGTGTGTGTTTTGTGTGTTGCATTAAAAAAATTTGCTTGTGTTTAATTTTTGTTTACATATTGTGTTTGTGTGTTGTTTTCTACTTCTAGTTGCATTTTGCATTTGATACTAAAAAAACTCCACAAACATTTCTCCAAATTTACATTGCATTTCATTTTCTATTGTAAAAACTTGCATTTTATTTTATTTACATTTCTTTTACATTGCATTGCATTTTATTTTACAAACTTGCACATCAATCTGTTACATTGCTATGCACAGCATAGTGCAAATCTGCACTTTTGCCAATCTCTACAAACCTCTCTGATCATCATCAAATTACTGCCATACAAGCTTCATACAAACTCCATACTGCCAAAACTGCTCATCACATAACTGCTGTTGTTCATCGACCTCCACATCACTACATAAACCTCCTTATAACACTCTTCATATCACTTCAACTCATTCATTCAACCCATTCATCTTCCTTTCATTCTCTACATTCCCTTCTCTACTAACCACTGACCAAATACTTCAACCCACTGTGCCACAACCACCTCCTTTGGTGAACATTTCAAGTTTTTGTGTTTTGAAGTCTAAAACTCTAAAAATCTTAGCTTTGATGTGTGATCATGCCTTTGGTGGTGTATCGAAGAGCCTATAGGGCTGGGTTGTCGATTGGCATAAACCCCTAGCACATATTGCTCGTCCGATCGCAAAATGGAAGAGTTTGCTCTTCATTTGGATAGGCTGAAAACCAGCCCCAGTGCCAGTCAGTCGACTGACCCCCTGCAATCAGTCGATTGGTTGTAGAAAATGAGCGTTTCGAGGACTGTCTGCAGAAACAGGGAGTCTCTGTTTCCTACAGTCAGTCGATTGGCCCTCTGCAGTCAGTCAACTGACTGCAGGAAATGAGATTTTCGAGTTTCTAGATCAGTCGACTGGCCTCTGCAGTCAGTCGACTGACCTGCTTGTTTTTGCCTATTTTACCTATTTTGCTTGAGGTTTCAATTTTTATCGATTCGTGATTATCCGATTTATTGTTATAATTTATTATTGACTTTGATGACTTCTTTTTCGGGACTTTTGAGAATATCCATTTTGATGGATTCGGTATTAATTTCTTTGGATTTGATTCAAATCTTCGAATGTGGATTTTGGTGATTGATTGTTTCTACAATCATTTATGTGATTTGTCACTTTAAAATATGAAGGTTTTCTATACTAGTAGTAAATATTCAAACTCTTTTTCAAAGATGATTTCAACTCTATTTTTAAATATAAAGCTTGTTTTTAAAACCGTTTTCCAATCTATTAGTATATACAAACCTTTACCTCATTCGTATGAGAAATCTAATTAAACGACTTAGTAAAACAAGTGGTATGAAACGCTTGCGTTCACTTCATCGGTTAATTCTTGGACTTGTTCGATTGAACTCTTGTGACAATTTTCGAGTGGAAGTCTACAATCTGTTCGTAAATATTTGAGTTAAGCTAGTGATTATGGGACATGAAGCTAAACTCTTATATTTACTAGCTTAGTGTAATTTACACTTATTTTCGAGTGGAAGTCTACAATCTGTTCGTAAATATTTGAGTTAAGCTAGTGGTTATGGGACATGAAACTAAACTCTTATATTTACTAGCTTAGTGTAATTTACACTTATTTTTGAGTGGAAGTCTACAATCTGTTCGTAAATATTTGAGTTAAGCTAGTGGTTATGGGACATGAAGCTAAACTCTTATATTTACTAGCTTAGTGTAATTTACACTTGTCGATCATTAATGATCATTTTGTGATTTAGACTAGCGATCGAGAGATGTCTCTTTGTTGGTATGGGGATTAAAACCCATTTGGGGAGCTTTGGCTCAAATTTGGCGGGGTAGCGACCCGTGGTCTTCAGGCCGTTCGTGGAGCAATCAGCTCAATGAGTCTGTGCATGAGTCGTATCTTTTAGGGTGCATCGATTTTCGGCTCATTTATCCGCATGGGGAACTGTACCATGACCAAATCGGCGCATGAGGCGTATCTTTTAGGGTGTGTCGATGTTCGGTTCATTTATTGGGTTAGCGACCCATGGAATAGCGTTCCATTTGTGATACACGTGTTGGTGAGTTTTCGTGCTCCCGTTTGTGATAGGCCTTCCCCCTTTTGAGATTTCTGGATTTCTGGTTGTGATTTCTAGAATTTGTGTTTCACCAATTTTCGTGGATTGGCATTGATATGTTTTGTCAATATTTGTGTTTTGGTGAATTATTTAAAGAATGTGATTCGTTTTGGTGTTTTGAGATGATGTGAGATATTGTATGATTTTTGTTGTTATTTGATGTATACTTGACACAGTATGACATTTATGTTATCATACGTTTTTGGTCATATCTCTTATCCTGTATCATTTTATCTGGTATTTATAGCTAGACTGATCCATTTATTATTTTCTTCTTAAATAATACTTGGGTCAGACCGAGGTATTTTAGGTGCTCCTGCTTGACTCCTTATCAGGGATTATCATCTGATTCTTTTGGCTAACTACTTTAGATTAGTAGTTTTTGTTATTATACATTTGAGATATAGACTCCTTGATGTATAATTATTCTTTTGTCTAGCACCTTATCTATTCTCTTGTGATGTAGTGGATCTTGTTTTACCACTACTTTGATGTACACTTCTTTGTGTTATATTCATATCTGTTTTCGCCTTTGTGATATGAATGTCTGTGACTGATTTGTGTTATGTTTATTTCTATATTTGTTTCCGAGGTCCACTTAGCCATTGTGTGGTAGCTTTGAGGTTGAATCGGTATGTCGGATTTCCTCTGGAAAAGAAATGTAAGTTATAATTTCTGACATATCGGTACTCGCACAAAGAAATTACACAGATGGTCGCTCCTCAACAGCCTTATTCTTCGCGCTAGTTGACGGCATTACTCCGTAGTGTTCTTGGCTAGCGTGAGTATAGAGTTGGGGCATCACCAATGCTAATTCAACTTCGAACTCAAAAATGAATTTCAAAATCACAATGGAAATGTGAATCACTTTGCAAATGATTTTGGCAATGGGAATAGTTTCAATTTTGGTGCAATTGACAATTTTGGTTCTCAACAAATTCAAATTGAAAATTCTCAAATTAATAATCATGAATTTGATTTAGTTGAGAAAATGGAAAAAGATTACGAGGATTTGTTGCGTGAAACCTACAAAAAAATTCGTGAGAAACAAAATCAAATCCCAGCTTGTGAAGAATCAAATAATAATCCACCGTTTATTGAAATTGACAATTTTTGTCCTCAACAAGTTCAAAGTGAAATTTTCATGTTAATAATTACAAATTTGACTTTGTTGGGCTTATGAACGAAATTTACAATGATCATATGGATTTGTTGATTGAAACATACAAAAAATTACGTGAACAACAAAATCAAATCCCAACGTGTGACGAGTCAAATGATAATCCACCTTCTACCCAAATCGATGATTTTCAAACAACAACTTTTGAAACTGAAAATGACAATCTTAATAAAGTTGTTGAAAACATGGTAATTGAGTTGGATTTCAATTCCTTTTCGGGTGTGGAACCAAATTTATAATTCGACCTTCCTTTTTTCGATTTCAAAATTTTAAATACAATAACTTTGGATTTTGAACTTGAGATATGCAATGAAGTTGTTGATAATCTAACAAAGGAAGACGAATTTAATGAACACGATTTCGTTGGTCTTTTTGAAAACGAGTTATTGAATTCTGAAGGGGAAGATTTAAATCACCATTTTGATTTTGAAATCAACAATTTTGAATAAGTTTTCAATGATAAATTTGAATTTCAATTTGGTGAAATAAACTTGAACTTCAATCAATCGTTTTATCAACCCCGAAAATCATCGAAAAGGAAACAACTTATAAGATTTTTAATAAAACGACATTCGTTTTCCAAAATCAACATTCAACTTTGAAATCATTTATGGTTTGGTTTTTCGAGCTTAAGCTGTGTCTCGCATATTTGACGAGACAAATGAATCGGTCTTTGGAAGACCGTTTCATTTACTTTTTCACTATATACTTTCTGATCTCGTGTAAATACCCATCATTTTCATGTAAATATAGGTCATTTTTTTTTGGTTTTATTCTTCTCCTTCCACTTGGGTTGATTGTGGGGACACAGTCAAAATCAAGTGTGGGGGAAGTCTCATCGTCATTTTTAATATTTCATGGTAATTTTTAATTTTTCATGGTTTATTTTTACATTTTCTTTCCAAAACTTAGAAAAAAACAAAAAAAATCTCAAAATTTTTTTAAGCATTTTTTATTTATTTTTAAAGAAACACTATAGGATAAATATATGGTTTTGGTTTTTAGATTGAAATTTTTGAAAATTTATTTGTCTTAACAAAAATAAAAATGAAGTTTGATTTTAAATAACAATGGTTTAACTAATATATAGGAAGGTTCATGGTGATAATTATGAAGTATATCCTAATCGAAAATCTTTGTTTAAAAAAGTGGTGAATTTAAAGTAAAGGATATAACATTTTTTTTATCTTCTAAGTAAAATGGTGCTAAGATGATTTTGCAAAACTCTCTTTGAAAAAAAACAAAAAAAAACAAAAAAATATATATTTCTTGTATATATGTATATATTTATTAACACCTACGGTCGATAGGTGTACACACTTATGTGTACACTCAACATGCTTTGTGCCCTTCTCACGTAAGCCCGAAAGGCAGTGCACGGTCGGTATATCTGGCCTCAGTTTATCTCAGCTAGGTGTATGTATTAAAAATTCTTTTATTAATAATGCCTATAGTCGATAGGTGTTCACACTCGTGTGTTTACTTGCCACGCTATGTATTCCCCTCACATAAGCCCGAAAGGCATTGCATGGGTAATATATCTGGTGTAACAACCCGCATATTTTACGATTGTATATTTAAATATTTATTTAAATATAGCATCGTTATTCGGATTAAAGTCCGAAAAGCTACCTTTTGTAAACAGTCGAATTGGGACTCGAGACCACCTCCATTGAGTCCAAAATGGCGTTTACAACTTTTTTAAGTATAAGCATCGATATGTTTGGAGTTGAGTAGAATTTTGCTATTTTCTATTTTGGGCTTTTTGGGTTTGGGTTTGGGTTTCAGCCCATTAACCCAACTGAATGCCCTAACTCCACTCAACTTCCTTCATTCATTTTCATTTCCTAACACTCTCAAGCTTAAGAGAAAAATGGGGGAAAGAATGGGAAATTAGAATTCCAAACCCTAGTTTAATTAGGAAATACAAATTCTAGCTCCAACATCAAAGAGAAGCTAAGGTAAGCATCCTCTTCTTCTTCTCCATCTCAATCTCTCTTCAATTCTCAGAAATTCCTAACCCTAACTTAGGAAAAACTTCACCTTTGATAATAGATTGAAGATTCTAGAGGTGTGTTGAAGAGGAATTGTTCTTGCCTTGTTTTAAAAGCTTCTCATTCATTGTTTTTGGGTTTAAAGGTGAGTTCTTTAACTCACATCTACGTCTATAACTTTCATTGTTGTTAGGTATGAATTCCTAACTCTTGTTCATGTTCATTTGCTTTTGATTTGAGTTGATTTGGTGAATTTTCCAAATTTGGTGTTTTGAAGTCAAATCTTTAAAAATCCTATCTTGGATGTTTTGACATGTTTTGGTGGTGTTTCGGAGAGCCTATAAGGCTGGGTTGTCGCTTGGCATAAATCCCTAGTCTCCGTTGCTCATCCGATCGCTTTCGGTTTGGATTTTCGCCCATTTTGGGCAAGGCTGATTTTTGCCTAGCAGGCAATTTCAGACGTTTGGAACAAAATCCAGACGTCTGGTTTCAAATTCAAACGTCTGGTTGAAAAATCCAGACGTCTGGAATTTGTCCCTGGAAAATGCAAAAAGGCAGTGGAAAAATCCAAACGTTTGGAAATCCAACCAGACGTCTAGCAGACGTCTGGTTGGAATTTCAGACGTCTGAAATGTGCAGTTTTGCCTATTTTGGGCCAGACATCTGGATCAACCCCCCAGACGCCTGGAACTGTTCACTTTGCCTAATTTGAGCTGTTTTGAGTGGATTTCCAATTTTTAATCGATATTTGTTGATCCGGTTAGTTGTTATCACTTATTATCGACTTTGATGACTTCTTTCTTTGGATTTTTGGGAATATCCATTTTGATGGATTTAGTATCGATTTCTTTGGATTTAATTCACGTCTTCGTATGTGAATTTTGGTGATTGATTGTTTCTACGATCATTTCTATGGTTTGTCACTTTGAAATGCAAAGGTTTCTATACTAGTAGTAAATATTCAAACCCTTTCATCAAAACGATTTCAACATTTACTTTCAATATCAAACTCGTTTTTAAAACCGTTTTATAATCTATTAGTATATACAAACCTTTACCTCATTCGTTCGAGAAATCCAATTAAACGGCTTAGCAATACAAGTGGTATGAAACGCTTGCGTTTACTTTGTCGGTTAATTCTTAGACTTGTTCGATTGAAACTCTTGTGACAATTTTCGAGTGGAAATCTACAATTTGTTCGTAAATATTTAAGTTAAGCCAGTGGTTATGGGACATGAAGCTAAACTCATTTATTTACTAGCTTAGTGTAATTCACACTTTTATTGGTCTATGATGATCATTTTGTGGTTTAGACTAGCAATGTGCGATGTCTCTTTGTCCACGTGAGGGACTGTATCTCGTTTTATTGAGATTCGTCTCATTTCTCTTATGGGCTAGTGACCCATGTTTTTTTATGGTGTTCGGTTCATCGGATGTACCGTTATTGTACTACATCGATGTCTCGGATTTTTGGTTCATCGGATGTACCGTTATTGTACTACATCGATGTCTCGGCTTTTTGGTTCATCGGATGTACCGTTATTGTACTACATCGATGTCCCGGCTTTTTGGTTCATCAGATGTACCATTATTGTACTACATCAATGTCCCGGCTTTTTGGTTCATCGGACGTACCGTTATTGTACTGCGTCGTTGCCCCTAATTTATGGAATAGCGCTCCATTTGTGATACACGTGTTGGTGAGTTTTCATGCTCCCGTTTGTGATAGGCCTCCCCCTTTGTTATTTTTGGATTTCTGGCTGATGATTTCTAGAATTTATGTTTCACCTCTTTTTGTGATTGGCAATGGTATGTTTGTCAATAATTGGGGTTTGGTGAATAAAATAAAGAATATGACATTCTTTTTGGTGCTTTGAGATTCTTGAGATATTGTATGACTTTGTTGTTATTAAATGTATACTTGCCACAGTATGGAATTATGGTTATCATATGTATTTGTTATATCTCTTGCCCTATCTCATTTTATCTGATATTTATAGTTAGACTGGTTCGTTTATTATTTTCTTATTAAATAATACTCGAGTCAGACCGAGATGTTACAGGTGCTTCTGCTTGACTCCTCATTTGGGAGTATTATCTGACTTTTGGCTAACTACTTAGCTTAGTAGTTTTTTCTTTTATACATTCGAGATAGAGACTCCATGATGTATACATATTCTTTTGTCTGGCACTTTTATCTATTCTTTTGTGACGTAATGGATCATATATGACCATTACTTTGATGTGCACTTTTATGTGTTATATTCACATCTGTTTCCGCCTTTGTGATATGAATATCCGTGACTGATTTGTGTTATGTTTATTTCTATATATATTTCCGAAGGCCTCATAGCCACTGTGTGGTAGCTTTGAGTTTGTATTTGATATGTCGGGTTTCCTCTTGAAATGAAATGTAAGTTATATTATCTGACATATCGGTACTCGCACAAAGCAATTACACAGATGGTCGCTCCTCAACAGCCTTATTCTTCATGATAGTTGACGGCATTTCCTCGTAGTGTCCTTGGCTAGCGTGAGTATAGAGGTGGGGCGTCACATCTAGCCTCAGTTTTCCGGGTTAGGTATATGTAAATATTGTAAATATAAATTAATTTTTTTAAAAAAATATAGAGAGAGTAAGCAAATGAAATCCAAGCACTATTTTAACTTATTTGATTTGACTTGTTATTGAAAAGAAATGAAAATACCACTTTGAAAAACTTTGATAATCAACTAAGGATCAATTTCATAATTACACTATGTTATCAACCAAAACAACGAGTTAAACTATAGTCTATTTGTTATGATAACTTGATTTTTGTTGGAAATTTTGACGAGTAAATGACTTAAATTTTCAAGATAATGACCAAAACCTATATTTAACTTTTTTGTGTCGATTTAAAAGTAAACCCTTCATTTGTATATATTTTCAAAAACTTGCATTCGTCTCTTTGTAAATAAATCTTGCATTTTGTAAATATTTTCACTTTGCATTCGGATTTTGTAGGTAGTATCCGCTGAAAACTCTCACGAGACAACACTCGTCCTACTAGGGACACCTAAAGATTTAACTACTTGTTGCATATGCTCAATGCAATCGTGCTCCCTATGAAAACAGATTTATCTTAGTTTTTTATTTATTCGAAGACGAATAAAAAGATAAGTGTGGGGGTATTTGATGTGCACGTAAATGTGCATATTTTTACTTCCATATTTTATCGGATTAAATTAAGTAAATGATCATATTGGGTATTTTAACATGTTTAAACAAAAATTCAAATTATTTTCAAATCATCACATATTCATCTTCATATAAGGGAAAAATTGTCATTTTTGTGCATATATTAATTTGAAAAAAATTAATTGGAAAATTCTATATTATTTTTGAAGGAATTTGGATTCAAATGCAAGTGGTTTCATGAAGATATACGCATGCACGAGAGTGAAGAGAAACAAATGAAGATGGAAATAATTCATTCATGTATCATTGAGGACCCCACCTACCTTGATGTACAATTAGAAGCTAATGCACATGCTAATGGCCATTAAAACTTCATGTACATTTAAATGAGGATTAACACATGCTAATGATTACTTGGCCACCACACTTCCTAGAGGGGTAGTTTGGGTAGTTCCCAAAAGTTGGATTAGGGTTTCAAAACATGTATAAATACCCCTTATGTTTCATGTAATTAGGCTCCTTCTTCTTTTAGGCTCTTCCTTTTTAGTGTAGTTTAGGATCAAAATAAAAGAAAGCTCTCTTTCTCTTTTCATGGCTACTTATCTATTTTTTATTTCATGTAATTTTCCTTTTTTTTATGCAATGTTAATTAATGTTTTATTTTACTTACATGCTCTCTTTCTTTCATGCTAGTTGTGTAGATTTTCTTTTTTGCAATTAGATTAGTTCTCTTTTCCATTAGCTTTCATTTTCCTTTCTTTTTAGTTTCATGTTGCATGCTACAATTGTTGATATGATAACAAATATGATAGGCTAAACCCCTTCAATTTAGGGATAATGAAGCTCTCTAATTATGTGTAACAACCCGGGTTTTTGATCGTTAATTTTGAACATTTAATTCATTTTAAATGTTGAGTTTTGGAATGTGAATGGGATTTCAATATGAAGTGGATCGATCAAAAATAGTGTAATAAAAACTTAAGTTCCAAATATAGTGATTTAATTTATAAAGTTAATTGTTGTGTTAATAATAAAAAAACTCAATTAAATAATTGAATTGGAGTTGAATATGGAATCGAAACGATTTCTAATGTCGATATAAATTCTATTTGAATTTTAATTTAGTTAGTAAGATCTTAAAACTGGATTTTCAATTGATTTCATAAAATTTTGAAATCGTCGATTTAGTTGACGTGTTAAATAGCGATCCGGGGCATAGTCTCGGAATTCGACGTAACTAGTTCCATTGGATCCATATTAGTGTATTATTATTGAATTTCAAATTTCGTAGCTTTTGGAGTTATCGTTTGATCGTACGGAATATAAACGCGTTGAAATTAATATCGAAAATTCAATATAATAATGGGTCCAAAAAGCTATCTTCTCCATGCGATCGAACTAGGACTCGAAACCTTTTCCATTGCGTTCAAAATAGGGGTATAACGTTATGAACGCTAAGCAGTATGCCTCGATAGGGTATCAGAATTGTAAGTTACATTAAATGAGATATTTATAATTAAATAATATTGTAATCTGTCAAAATCAAGACAGCCTTCTAAACCACGCCACACCCTTTCTTTCAATTCAAAATCACGTCCCACTTTTTCCTCCTTTCAGTTCAAAAAAATTGAGTACGCCTGCTTCTCCTTTCTCCCTTCAATCAATTCGAATGAAAGAAAAAGAATTTAAACAAAAAAAAGAAATATAACAACCACGTTCATTTTTTCTCTCTTCCCATTTCGAACCAAAATCGATAGAAAGCAGGGGCAACGAATTCAATTCGAACGAAAAAAAATGAAGGCGAATTAAAGGCTCACGATGATGGCCAAGATGAGGCGGAGCGTGTCGCAACAATTGGTGGTGTGCGGGATACAAGGGGAGGCCGGCGTCAATCTGTGATGTTGAACGAAGTCGCGATCGATTCTAAGGCACTAGAGTGATTCCTGGAGGCTATCAGGCAGCGCGCACGCGTGAGTGGAGGAGCACGATCGATGGAGATGGCCTCGAGCGTTGGGATTAAGGGCGAACAAAGGGATAAGGGTGGACCAAGGTAGTGCGATGAGGCTTTAGCATTGATGGAAGGATTGCGTCGCGATAGGGCTTTGTCGAAGTCGCGGTGAACCTGAGGACATGCGAGCATTAGTATGTGAATCAGTGTTTTTTTTGTGTAAATTAATAAGAAGTTTCACCATATTTATAAAAAATCGGAAAAATTCTAAATTACATATCGTTTACATGCAAGGTCCAAAAATCACGAAGTCAATCATGTTAAATCCATAGCTGCAAATTCACATTCTGGTAGTGGTTTGGATTTTTTTGGAGTCCGTTGGGATTTTAAATTAAATCGAACTATGTTCGATTTAGTTTAAAATCGGGATATTCGGCAAATAAAAATCAAGGTGAGTAAATCTCACTCTTTTTGGATTGCTAGATATTAATTTTAGATAGTTAAAATTAATTCTGGATGTTTGGTCGAACTGATTATCTATTGAATGATAGTATATTATATATATAGTAGTATATATTAGTAGTTGGAGTGATATTCCCACACATTATAGCGGATGAGACCCTATACGCCCTGCATAATAGCGGATGACCCTATATACCGCGATATCCCCCTCAAAGAGGGATTGGTATTTTTAGTTGTATTAACATCTGTGAATGTAGGGAAACAGGTTGGAGGGATCCAACTGGATTCTTCAAAAATGTTGAAATTAATTTCATATATTGTGATATATGGATTGTGTAGAATAATCTATTATAGATTGTTGTGGTTATTGGAATTGTTGGATGCTATTGAAGCACTGGCATGAATTTTGATATTTTAAATACCATAAATATATTTTTAAAATTTAAGGAAAAAAAGGAATTTTTGATATAAATTTTTTTATATTGGAATTAGGGTTATTTTAAAGAAATTGAGTTAAAAAAATATATATTTGATTTTTGGTTATACTTAATTATTGTGAATTATTAAATGGAGATTTTAAAAATGAATTATATAAAAAGAATATTCTGGAAATATAAAAAGGAGTTGAAGTTGATATTAAAATAGATTGGAAGTTATAAATGGGATTTATAAAGAGATGGATTTATAAAATAGAATTTTATAAATAAGGTTGTTTTTTTAAAAACAAGTAAAACCCAAAGGAGTTATTAAATTTATAAACGATGTTTATAAATAGGGAAATCGATATCAGATGATAGATTGAAAATATAAATTTACAAGGAGAATTTATATTAGAATATGGAAATAGGGTGAGAAAATAGTGGATACTATTTTTGAAAGTGGAAATTGTTAAGGAGATCGGAATGGAATGTAATGTGATTCGAAAGAATTTATAAATTGAATTGGTTATTAAGGTTTTAAAAATATATTTTTAATTCTGAGAAGTTAAGTTTGTTTTTAAAAGGAAAATTTTATTTTTTAAAAAACTATAGAATTTTAAACTAGTTAGGATTGAAATATTTCGGTAAGTAGATTTTCAAATGTTAAGTATTTATTTTAGTAAATTCTAACCTTTAAAATCAGCTTTGAAAATTTATTTGTTTACCTAAGAATGAGTTATTGATGTTTATAAAGGTGTTTTCGATATTTTAAATAATTACTTAAATATGATTTAAAAATAAATTATTATTCTTTTAAATTCTTATTATATATATATAGAGTTAGTAGTGATTGAAATTTTTTATTTATAAATTCTCTTGAGATTCGTAAATGAGGCTTATAAATGGATATGATTTTGAGGAGAGGAATTTTATAAGGGATTTGGAGGAAATGGAATTTCAAAATGTACGAATATGGGAATTTTGAAATGAAATTTGAATTTATAAAAGAAGTTATAAATTGTTGAATGGGGTTATAAATAAGTATACTGGGTTTTGGAAATTGAAAAAGGGAATTTATTAGTGATTCTGAAGACTTATGAGATAGGCTACGAAATATTCTCTCAAGTGTTGGTATTTGAAAAGATTTTGGAAAATAAGATCCATAATATTTTCCTAAGTATAAAAATGGAAATTTGGAAATATTTCTAAGTGTTGAGATGGTTTCAAAATATCCTGTTAAGGATTTAAGTATTTGAAATTGTTTTCAAATATTGGAATATGGAAAGAGATTTGGATATATATCTTAATAAAGATATTTTGAAATAAATGTTTGAAGAATTATAAAATAAGGCCTAGTGTCTGCTTATGGATGTTTTATTGATAGTTAAATAACCGACTATCAATATAGGCCAATTTCGTTAATCGTTTCGAAGAACCCGGGATTGGATTTAATTATCCGAAAACCAGTTCGATCCGGTTTGAATGTAAAGAATGAATACCATGGAGATAATGAAGATGGTGATTCGGTTTGTCCAGACCCAAGACAACTTGTATGGAAGAATGCTATCAGAACATCGTCATTGGAGGACAATGAGCATTCTATGTAGAATTGTGTTCTTGAAAGGTAACGCTTAGCCTCAAGCTTCATCAAACGGGAATGACTAAAACAGGAGAGATGCAACAAGGATAAGAGGATCGCACCCAATTAAGGTATGTTATCACTTTTCTAGATGTCCTCAGAAACCTATATATTATGGATATGGTTGTGCATGAAAGAAGGAGTGCTCGATTGTAAGGGTGGGAACACCCGGGGTGATAACATATTCTGTCTATCCAGGTTAGGGGTAAGCCGATCTTATGTAGAAGGGGATCCGGCGAGGTCCTTGGTACATTGTTCTAGAGGTGTACTGTGATGGGCGGTACCTCAGTGGCCCAGTCATTGTATGGAATCCATTCTCCAATAAGCACCGTACAGGTTTGATTGTACCCAACTATGCTGGAACGTGAGATGCAATCATTTCAGCTATTTTCTATTTACATTGATTAGACATTATTCTAATACTAGACGATTTTGATAAAAATGTTTTGGTTATCGTAAGGTAAAAACCCGTCTTGTTTATGTGTGATGTTGTCTTATGAGATACCTTTGTTTTCCAAAGGATTTTGAAATAAGTTAATAATTCAAATTGAGTGTGTTTTCTCACGCTGGTTTTCCAGACTTACTCGAGTGTTATTTTATTATAATTCTCGGTTTAGACCGATTACAGATTCAGGATAGGATGCCATGGAGCTCGGGAGACGAGCTGGATGACAAAGACGTATCTCCGTATTTAGTTTATATTTTCCTATGTATGAGGACAAGTTACTATAACTGTCCAGATTGATGTATGGGTTGTTGTACTCTGATGATTGTAAGTATATAAACTGTTACAGATTCTTTTTTATAAAAATCTATTATTATATATTATATTTTGTTCCGCTACGATTGTGAGATTTTATGTTGTTGTTTATTTTTCTTCTATCTCTTTCTTCTTCTTTACCCTAGTTATTCGCTCTTATGTGCAATTTGGGTTGAACAAGGAAGAATTATTATCAACTCAAAGGGTACGAAACGGCGGGTCGCTACACTTGGTATCAGAGCTGAAGGTTAAGCGAGAACCTTGGCTCTAGTGGGGATATACTCATTAGAGATAGGGTCAGTAGTACCCTAGAATGAGTTGAGTGTAATAATAGATATGAGCGTGTATTTGTTAGTGAATATAATATATTTAATATTGTGTTAATTTATTTATTGAGTGGTATATAATTATGTTCGAGTAGTGGGACGCCACTAAATCGATAGGAGTTTCTAAACACTTAAACACGGTAAACTGACACAGTATGGTTTTGAAGCGGGTGAATGAAATAATTTTACCCAAACTATATTTTGATATAAAAGAGAATAATTTTCTGAAAATTATTATAGTGGTGTTTTTGGTTGTTATTATACAACCAAAGTAAGATTTTAAAACTTGGAATGGTTATAAAAACCAAATTGGATTGTATAAGAATGAATTATACAAATGAGTAAAAACCGAAAATTGATTCAAACCAGTATTTGGAAATTTAAATCCGAAGTTTGTATAATATTTTTCGAAGTATTATGGAGGTTAAAATATTATTATTATTTTTTGAATAAAAAATGGTTTTAAATGGATTTTAGAAGTGATATAGCAGTGAACTCACTTCGGTCGCTGGAAAATAACTCTGATGATGATCGCGACATCAATGGTGTTCATTTTCGAGTTTCTAAGTGATGAATTGCTACCATAGTAAATTGATATGGAGATTTCTCGGTGAAAACAAGTGATTGTTTCAAAAATTCCAAGGGAATTGTTTTGGATAAAATCAGGTTGATTTTGAAATTCTAAGGAAGTGGTTTGTTAAACAAATAAGAGTATATATATATATTTGATTTCAAAGTAATTTGAAATAAATACCGGGTGATTACAAATTCTGAAATCCTATGGAAGATGATATTTATAAGGAGGGAAGTGTGAAAATTTGAAGTTGGAATAAAATTTAAAGTAAGAAAGTTGAAATGGAATTCAACTTAAGTTTAGTTGAGTAAATAAAATTTTAGAAATTTAATTGACTGGGTTTGAGTTGAACTAATATAGTGTATTAGCGAAAAAGGAGTTAACTTAAGCGAAGTAATTGGAATATATAATGAAATTGAATGGATTAAAAATATAATTTTTTGGAGTGGGATTAGTTTAATTATGAATAACTCGAATTTGGTTTTGAAATGTTGGGTAAAAGGAATTGAAATTTAAAATAAAAAGTGAATTGGATTTGAATCATATTGAATTGAATTAATTATGTAAATCTAAATTATAAAGTGACTACATAACTATAAGTTATTAAATTTGGATTGGATTAGAAATAATATTGAATTGAAGTAAATATAAATTTGAGTTGTGAAATATTATAAAACCATATGGTATAAATCTTAAATGAAATAAAATTTACGTGAAAAATTGGAATTATGAATAAATAAATTGGAATAGCTTATAATGAAATTGAAATTAATGGAATAAAAATATACTTAGGCTATACATAAATGTATAATCTCGAGTTAAAAATAAAATGTAAATATATTCGAGTATAAAATTGATGGAAATGTGAAAAATAAGTTGTGTGACTTATAAAATGGAAAAGTGAAGTAGAAAACCAAAAATAAAATTGTTTAATATTTTGGGTGAAGGAAATAAAATCCAATTTGAATTATAAAAATGAACTTGAACTCATGTAACTTAAATGAAGTGATTTTTGAAATAAAACTCAAAAATTGAATGTGGCCTTGGATACAAACAAACTTAAGTTATAAGGTGGAAATAATATAAAATAACGGATTAACTTAAGTAAATATTTGAATGGACGGTTGACTCAATAAATTTGTGAAATGGTTATTTAATGAAGTAGCATGGAATAGAATTAAATATAAATTGATTTGAAATTAATTTAAAATAGTTATAAGCTTAAATTATTATTTTATTAAATGAATAGAGCTGAATTTGCATAGAAAAATTGTTGTATGATGCAAACGAAAGCAAATAAAATTCTATGAATAAATAGAATGTGAATAAATTGATTTTAAATCATTTTAGAATGGATATGAGTTTGTTTGGCATAAAATAAATTGAATGCAAGGAAATTAAGTTGAAAATCATTCGAAATGATATATGGATCGATGGAAAGTAATTAAATTAGTATCAGAACCTTATAAATGCTTATGATTATATGTTAGGATGCATTGTTTATGAAATTTATGTGTTCAACTATTTAAATAAGTGGAATGTTGATGAATTTCATATTTTGGTACTTACGTGGTTTAAATTGAGTAAGTACAGGTAACCGAAGGCTGTCGGGTTAGATTTGGGTTGCGTATTTGCATATGAAGTAACTTGCTTGCTTAATAATGCTTAACAATGCTAAAATAAAGTGCGTTTTCGGATTAAATACCACAAAATATAAATATATATATATATATTGTTTTCCGACTGTGTGGGTCGATGTATATATATTTATCTCTCTTGTCATATTGCAAAAGGTCCTCCGTATAAAGGAGACTCTGCCAAAAAAAATCGGAAATTTAGGGTGTTAGAAAAATTTTGAAAATTTTTGGAAAAATTTTGTTAACGACAATTTGATTTCGAATTGTAATTGGAATCATGGTTTTAAATCTCTTATATATCGCCCGAGATCTCCTCCGAGATCTCATTTTCACACTTAAACGAGACGAGACATCAAATCTCTTTCATATCCCCCTAGACACTCATCTCGTCCGAGATATTCAAATCTCACCCGAAATATGGATCAAAATCTTAATCCGAGATCTCACCCGAAATTATACATTTTTCTTATTTTTCATAATATTTTTTATTTTCATATTGATTCAAAAGAAACTACTCAATCCAATTATAATTTACCAGCTTCTTGAACATATTCTTTACTTTTTATCTTAATGATTCATAGCAAAAGGTTTCGCTTCTTTATTATGTTCAAATAAAATGATATTATTCAATCATTACCAAAACAATTAAGCTAATCAAGCTACTACTCTTCTAAAAATATTACTTTTTCCATGTAAATCAAGTATGTTACCATTATTATTTTTACTAAGAAAGTTATAACCGTTAAATAAATTTTTGACACATCGATTTTTGACACATAAGTACATCCGAGATATTCCCGAGATGCATTATAAGACCCGAGATGTCAATCCGAGATGTACACCTGATATGTACTCATCTCATCTGAGTCTCTCCCGATACGAGATAACTTGTGTAAAAATTCCGAGACGAAACGTGACCGAAATCCGATATTTTAAACCTTGATTGGAATAAAGGATTTTGGAATAAAAATTGAGGACTAATTGTTTTGGTTGGAACTAAAGGGTTAAGAAAAGCGAATGTCGAGTTTTAACTAAGTGGGTTTTGGAAAAGTTAATGGGTTTGGAGCGTTTTTTCTGTCTTAGCAATTTCGGGGACGAAATTCTTTTAAGGGGGGAGGAATGTAACAACCCGGATTTTTTATCGTTAATTTTGAACATTTAATTCATTTTAAATGTTGAGTTTTGGAATGTGAATGGGATTTCAATACGAAGTTAATCGATCAAAAATAGTGTAATAAAAACTTAAGTTCCAAATATAGTGATTTAATTTATAAATTTAATTGTTGCGTTAATAACAAAAAAATCAATTAAATAATTGAATTGGAGTTAAATATGAAACCGAAATGATTTCTAATGTGGATATAAATTCTATTTGAATTTTAATTTAGTTAGTAAGATCTTAAAACTGGATTTTCAAGCGATTTCGTAAAATTTGAAATCGTCGATTTAATCAACGCGTTAAATAGCGATTCAGGGCACAGTCTCGGAATTCGATGTAACTAGTTCCATTGGATCCGTAATAGTGTATTATTGTCGGATTTCAAATTTCGCAGCTTTTGGAGTTATCGTTTGATCGTATAGAATATAAACGCGTTGAAATTAATATCGAAAATTCAATATAATAATTGGGTCCAAAAGCTATCTTCTCCATACGATCGAATTAGGACTCGAAACCTTTTCCATTGCATTCGGAATAGGGGTATAACATTATAAATGCCTAGAGGCACGCCTCGATAAGGTATCGGAATTGTAAGTTACATTAAATGAGATATTTATAATTAAATAATATTGTAATCTGTCAAAATCAAGATAGCCTTCTAAAACACGCCACACTCTTTCTTTCAATTCAAAATCACGTCCATCATTTCCTTCTTTCAGTTCAAAAAAATTGCGTACGCCTGTTTCTCCTTTATCCCTTCAATCAATTCGAATGAAAGAAAAAGAGTTTAAACAGAAAAAAGAAATATAACAATCGCGTTCATTTTTCTCTCTTCTCATTTCAAACCAAAATCGACAAAAGCAAAGGGGAGGGAATGAATTCAATTCGAACAAAAAAAATACGAAGGCGAATTAAAGGCTCGCGATGATGGCCGAGATGAGGCGGATCATGTCGCAACAATTGGTGGTGCGCGCGGGATAAAAGGGGAGGCCGACGTCGATCTATGATGTTGAACGAAGTCGTGATCGATTCTAAGGCACTCGAGTGATTCCTGGAGGCGCTCAGGCAGCGTGCACGCGCGAGGGGAGGAGCGCGATCGAGGGAGATGGCCTCGGGCGTTGGGATTAAGGGCGAACAAAGGGATAAGGGTGGACTAAGGCAATGTGACGAGGCTTTAGCGTTGATGGAATGATTGCATCATGATAGGGTTTTGTCGAAGTCGCGGTGAACCTGAGGACGTGCGAGCAATAATAAGTTAATCGATGTTTTTTTACTGTAAATTAATAAGAAGTTTCACCATATTTATAAAAAATCGGAAAAATTCTAAATTACATATCGTTTACATGCAAGGTCCAAAAATCACGAAGTCAATCATGTTAAATTCGTAGCCGCAAATTCACATTGTGGTAGTGGTTTGGAATTTTTCGGCGTTCGTTGGGATTTTAAATTAAATCGAACGATGTTCGATTTAGTTTAAAATTGAGATATTCGGCAAATAAAAATCAAGGTGAGTAAATCTCACTCCTTTTGGATTGCTAGATATTAATTTTAAATAGTTAAAATTAATTCTGGATGTTTGGTCGAATTGCTTATCTGTTGAATGATAGTATATTATATATATTGTAGTATATATTAGTAGTTGGAGTGATATTCCCATACATTATAGCAGATGAGACCCTATATGCCCCGCATTATAGCGGATGACCCTATATACCGCAATATCCCCGTCGAAGTGGGATAGGTATTTTTAGTTGTATTAACATCTGTGAAAGTAGGGAAACAGGTTGGAGGGATCCAATTGGAATCCTCAAAAATGTTGAAATTAATTTCATATATTGTGATATATGGATTGTGTAGAATAATCTATTATAGATTGTTATAGTGATTGGAATTATTGGATGCTATCGAAGCACTGGCCTGAATTTTGATATTTTAAATACCATAAATATATTTTTTAAATTTAAGGAATAAAAAGGAATTTTTGATATAAATATTTTTATATTGGAATTGGGGTTATTTTAAAGAAATTGAGTTAGAAAAATATATATTTGATTTTTGGTTATACTTAATTATGTAGAATTATTAAATGAAGATTTTAAAAATGAATTATATAAAAAGAATTTATAAATGATATTCTGGAAATATAAAAAGGAGTTGAAGTCGATATTAAAATAGATTGGAAGTTATAAATGGGATTTATAAAGAGATGGATTTATAAAATAGAATTTTATAAATAAGGTTGTTTTTTTAAAAACAAGTAAAACTCAAAGGAGTTATTAAATTTATAAACGATGTTTATAAATAGGGAAATCGATATCAGATGATAGATTGAAAATATAAATTTACAGGGAGAATTTATATTAGAATATGGAAATAGGGTGAGAAAAATAGTGGATACTATTTTTGAAAGTGGAAATTGTTAAGGAGATCGGAATGGAATGTGATGTGATTCGAAAGAATTTATAAATTGAATTGGTTATTGAGGTTTTAAAAATATATTTTTAATTCTGAGAAGTTAAGTTTGTTTTTAAAAGGAAAATTTTATTTTTTAAAAAACTATAGAATTTTAAACTAGTTAGGATTGAAATACTTCGGTAAGTAGATTTTCAAATGTTAAGTATTTATTTTAGTAAATTCTAACCTTTAAAATCAGCTTTGAAAATTTATTTGTTTACCTAAGAATGAGTTATTGATGTTTATAAAGGTGTTTTCGACATTTTAAATAATTACTTGAATATGATTTAAAAATAAATTATTATTATTTTAAATTCTTATTATATATATATAGAGTTAGTAGTGATTGAAAATTTTTATTTATAAATTCTCTTGAGATTCGTAAATGAGGCTTATAAATGGATATGATTTTGAGGAGAGGAATTTTATAAGGGATTTGGAGGAAATGGAATTTCAAAATGTACGAATATGGGAATTTTGAAATGAAATTTGAATTTATAAAAGAAGTTATAAATTGTTGAATGGGGTTATAAATAAGTATACTGGGTTTTGGAAATTGAAAAAGGGAATTTATTAGTGATTCTGAAGACTTATGAGATAGGCTACGAAATATTCTCTCAAGTGTTGGTATTTGAAAAGATTTTGGAAAATAAGATCCATAATATTTTTGTGATATCTCGGGATTTCAAGAAGTTTAAAATGTGATAATCTCTTAATTTAAATTATTTTAAATTGATAATTTGTTATTTTCAAATATTTTATAACCAAATAATAATAATATGATGTTTTAATTATAGTATAGATTGATTATAATAAGAATAATAATTTAAATTGTATTATTTTATAAATTTGATTTTTAAATAGATTTATCATTTCCAAAATTAATAAGTATTGTTTAAATATGTATATATATGTCTTGAGTTGTTTTTAAATGAAATATATCAATTTCAAACTTAATAAAATGTTTATTTAAAAATATAAATGTTGAGTTGATTTTTTAAATTGGATTTTAAAAGTCAAATTTGAATTTGAATTTGGATTTAAATTTGAATCTTTTAAGATAATTATTTTATTATATTTGGGTATAAAAATATATGAACAAGACTTTTATTTAAAATAAGACTTTTGTTTTATTTTGTTTTCCTTAAAGAGATTTTGTATATAAATTTAGAAAGTATTTATTTAATAGTAAATAAATACATATATTTTCACTTAAAAATGAATTAAATATATTGTATATGATTATATTAGAATAAATGAGTTTTATTTTATTTTCTTTTAAGTTTCCATTTATTTATAATATAGAAAAGCATTTATAATTAAGAAATGAATTTATTAATTAAGAAATTAATATAAAAGCTTTTAAACTCTTTTTAAAAAAAATAATATAAAAATGGAAAATTACAAGTGTTAATTTTATATGCATGTAAAATACATGTGTAAGGTAATCAAATAAGGGTAGAGACAAGTGTCATTTTCTTATCATTTTTCTTTGATTTTTAATAAACCATAAATTAAGTTATATAAACCTACATCTACATTTCTTTTTCTTCTCTAAGCTCATTTTCAAAACAAACTAAAACCAAAAGAAAACTGTACAACCGAAATCATCTCCAAACTAAAATCATTTCCAGCTCAAATATCCAAACTGAAATTCATCTCAAACCTGAAACCTTCCCCTGATCAAAATCAATACCCTGTAATTTATTTCTAAAACCAATATCATTTCCACAAACCAAAACATTGATTCATTTCCAAATCAAAAATCTTCAACCTGAAATTTCTCAAACCTGGAATCATTTCAAAAGCCTAAGTTCAAAAGCCTGTGACCATTTTCCTGTTTCAAACCAAGTCTGTAATCAATTTTCAAGATTTGCATGCAATAAAATCTGAGGCCACAGCAAGTTTTCAAAAGCTTTCAGTTTTAAAGAAATCAAAATGTAAAGTTTTCAAAGCTTACAACCAGAGGCCAAGATTTTCAAGTTTTTAAAGCAAGCATTTCAATTTTTCCAGAGCTTCCAGTTTCTCTGTTCAACATAATAGGTGAGTAAACAATTCTTTTGCAAAAATTAAAATGAATTTAAATTGCTTTCGAATGATTTCTGAATGAAGTACATTTGCATGTTCATTTATATGTGTGTATTCTGTATGTATATGAGAATTGAAGTGTGCATGTATGATTAAAGTGTTAATTGCTCTGTTTATCTTCTTTAAACAAGTGAGTGAACCTAATTTTAAAAACAGTTTGATCTATGCTTATACTTGATGCCTGTGATAAATTGTAGATGTAATATTGTAAACTGTTTGCATGGATAGATTAAGATGTTTGGCTGTTTATAAAATGTGAAAAATCTTTGCATGTTTATATTTATGGATGTACACTGTTTGTATGAGTAAATTGAACTGTGCATGTTAAATATGTCTGTGTTTCCAGGTTTTAGTGTCAACCATATAATCAAAATTTCATATATTTTTATTTATCCACTGTTAGGATTTTAATTAAAGACAAATTAGTTTAGTTTTAGCATGATCTAAGTAATAAAAATATAAACAAGTATATATGTTTTGAAATATACTTGCATTTGTGAAACAACAGTAAAGATCTTTTAAAACATGTAAAATCAAATGATGAATTTGATTAATTCAAGTTCATGTCTTGAATCCATTTGAAAAATTAGGATTTTTAGAATCAAAGTCAAGATTTTAAATGAAGTAAGGAATGAGAATTTGAGAATTTTCTGGAATTGGGATTTTTGGTGATAATTTATGATCACGAGATTTCTGGAGATCGGGATTTCAGGTAGAGGTAGTATGAAGGTCGGGGATTAAGGGAAAAATAGTCGAAGATTTTTCAGGTGGACGTGGAAGTGGATCGACAGCAAGATAGGGTTTTGAGGCCAGTTGTGGTCGTGATGGGTTCTTGGGTCCTAGCAGCGTCATGGTGACGATTCGAGCGTGCGGTCCAGGGGGATCGATGGAGGAGTTGACGATGCACCTCTGGGTGATTTTCGGTGGCAAGAAACGAGCTGTGGTGGCGGTGCGAAGGGCTTAGGTGGCTGGGTTTTGGTTCCTGTTTGCTCGAGTTTTCTCGTTTCCGATTTTAAGCTTTGGGGTGATGTTTGGGTGGTCGGAATTGGTTGTAGAGGTGATCGAAGATGGGTTGAAGGTGTCGGCGGTGGTCGATGTCGTCGCGATCAACTGTGCACGTGCACGTGAACGAGGATGAGTGTCAGTGTATCAGTTGTCTGGTTTTAGGTTCGTGAGTTTTTTTTTTCTCGAGTGGGTATCGGGGAAGAAAGCTTTTGGCTCGGGGTTTTTGTAAGGTTGTACGCGAGATTGAGTAAACTGTTAAGTTCAAACAGTTTTAAAAATTTAAAATTTAACTCTGTTTTAAAAGAAGAAATAAAAGAAGGAATACTTGGTTTGTTTCAAATGACTTAAACCCATAGTAAGATGTTTAAATCAGTTTCTAAAATTTAAAATAAAAGTAAGTTTTAAATTTTGGAAAATCAAGTTAAACAATTGTCTTGAAATTTCATTTCTTTGAAATGAATGATTTGAATAAATTAAATGGTATGAATTGATTTACTTAATTTTATTAAGTTAAAATCCTTAAGTTATTTTCAAACTTAATTTGAAAATAAGGTAATTAATAAGGAAATGGTTTGTCTTAAAACTTAATTTAAATTTAAAACTAATAGAATAAATAAGAGTGATTTACTAATTGAATTAGTTAATGGTTAAGGATAAGTAAATTAACAATTAAGGTTTTCAAGTGATTTATTAATTTGTAATTAAGGATTGTTAATTTATAATTTAAGATAAATAATTAATGATTATTTATTTTATTTTATTCTAAACTTAATTAATGATTTAATTAAGTAAGTTAATTACTAAGATCAAATGTTTTAATGATAATTAAGATTTTTAATGAGTTAAAATTAATTAAGTTTAATTAATTTAATTAATTAATTTTTGATAAGGATTAATTAAATAAGGGTTAATTAAACTAGTAATTAAGAAGTACTTAATAAAGTTTTATTAAATAATAATTAAGTTTTCTTAATTAATAATTAAGAAATTATTAAATTATAATTAAAGTTAATTAAGGATTAATTAACTGTTATTAAGGTTAGTTAATTATCATTAAAGATTGATTAATAGATAATTATGGATTAATTAAATTGGTAATTAAGGTTGTTAATTAATAATTAACTTTTATTAATTAATAACTAAGAAAAATTAATTAGTTAATTAAGTTTAATTAATTAAGGATTGATTACTTTGTATTAAAGGATATTGATTAATAATTAAGGTTTATTAATTAATAGTTAAAGAATAATTAATCAAGGATTAATTAATTTGTTTAAAGGGTAATTAAGGATGAGTTACTCAGTTATGATTTAAGAAATGAATGTGATTTATTTAAGTAAATTAATTTGTTAATTAATTAAGGATAGTCACTTAGTAATTGATTAAGTATAATTACTTAATAAGATTGGTTAAGTATAATTACTTAGTGTAAGTAATTAATAAATGAATTACTATATGAAATTGGTGTATTTAATCAAAAAGGATTTATAAAAGAAATTAAAGTAATTAAGAATAGTTAATTACTGTTGATGATTATGTAAGGTTGATAAATGAAAGTAATTAATTAATGTATGATTAATTAATGTAATTAATTAAGAAATAATGTAATTAATTATAGTTAATTAATTAATTAAAGTAATTAATTAAGGATAATTAATTATTATAATTAATGAGAGTAATTAAAGGTTAATTACTATAAATGATTAAGGATAATTAATTTGTAAAATTAATTAAAGGATAATTACTTTATGTAATTAATGAATAATTAATCAAGAGTGATTAATATTTAATGATTAATTAATTAAATGGATAAGTAATTAATTAATGATTGATTAAGCAAGGTTAGGAATTAATTCTTAAGTAATTAATTTAATTTAAGTGGATTAATTTAATTATAATAGAGATTAATAAATGGTTGCTTATGAATGATGGTTGAGTAGAATGTCTGATTTGGTTGATATCTATTGGATGATATACTATGATATATCTGTGATAAATGTGTGATATTTATCTATGTTAATGCTATGTGAATTCAAGTATTAAATTGAATTGAATTGTTTAAACCTTTAAACAACTTGGCCTTAAAAGATACGTTTTGGATTTCGATGAGACCGGGATCGGGTTTCCGTATACCGGATTTCCAGGTCTGGAGACACGAATACCACATCGATCCAAATTAACGATAGGTCGTGAATCAAGTGAAGATGAAGATTCAGAGTGCAAGGGTTATTGTCGTTAACTCTGAGGGTGATTCCAAAACGAGTGTAACGAGATAATGCCTTCGGTTTCGTTCGAACCCGGAACGAACTTGTATGGATTGAATGCTTTCAGCACATCGTCAGGTGGACGATGAGCATTCTAAGTGATGTGTTCTTTTCTAAGGTAATCGTGACCTCAAGCCTCACAAACCGGGAATGGCTAAAACAGGGGAGGTGCAGCAAGGTTAGTGGGTAGCACCCAAGTAGGACAAGGTTACCTCTGTCTAGATGTCCCTTTCTATTTTCGACTTAGTGGTGCGGTTGCTGATCCCAACCGTGAGGTATCTTGTGCGGGAATTATCCAGTAAGGGATGTTCCGACCTTGTGTTGCAGGGGATTGGGAGTGATCCTCGGTACGGTGATCTAGGCCACGTACTGTGACGAGCGGTACCCCGGTAGCCCTGCCGTTGTATGGAATCCAATTTCCAATAAGTGATAACGGACTTGATTGTATAACCCACTTTGTTGGCTAGTATGCTGGAATTTAATAATGTAACAATTTCAGCTATTTCATATTTATTTGAAAACCCTAGACCCTATTATAATACAATCGAATTTCCTATCAAATGTTTTGGTTAGCGTAAGGTAAAAACTTACCCATGTTTATTTGTGGGGAGTCTTACGTGATACCTTTTGTTTCAAAGGTTTTTAAAGTTAAACAACTTTAACCCGTTTACTCACACCAGACCCATGTCTGACCCAAGTGTTTATTTTCTGTTTTATTAAACTCTTGGGTACTCAAATTTTTGCGAGTAGCCAAGGGATTCAGGTTTAGTCTTGACGAATTGTGGAGGAGAAATGGAGCAGGAGGCTTCAGCGTTGTAGATATAGATAGTAGTTTCCGCTGTGTTGATCTTGTTTAGATCTTTGTTTTGTATTGAGATGTAATAACTAGACAGATGTTTATAACTGTCTAGTATGTGATGTGTCATCTATGTAACTCTGATAGATGATGTATATGATACTATGTAATAGTTATGTGATATATTATATTTTATTCCGTTTCCGCTGTGAGTATTTGTGTTTGTTTCTTTCTCTTCTTTTCTATTTCTATCCCTTTCTTTCTTATTAACGATGCGTCATTCTGTGGAATGAGTGGCGGGATGTTACAATTTTCCTAAGTATAAAAATGGAAATTTGGAAATATTTCTAAGTGTTGAGATGGTTTCAAAATATCCTGTTAAGGATTTAAGTATTTGAAATTGTTTTCAAATATTGGAATATGGAAAGAGATTTGGATATATATCTTAATAAAGATATTTTGAAATAAATGTTTGAAGAATTATAAAATAAGGCCTAGTGTCTGCTTATGGATGTTTTATTGATAGTTAAATAACCGACTATCAATATAGGCCAATTTTGTTAATCGTTTCGAAGAACCCGGGATTGGATTTAATTATCCGAAAACCAGTTCGATCCGGTTTGAATGTAACGAATGAATACCGTGGAGATGATGAAGATGGTGATTCGGTTTGTCCAGAGCCAAGACAACTTGTATGGACGAATGCTATCAGAACATCGTCATTGGAGGACAATGAGCATTCTAAGTAGAATTGTGTTCTTGAAAGGTAACGCTTAGCCTCAAGCTTCATCAAACGGGAATGACAAAAACAGGGGAGATGCAGCAAGGATAAGAGGATCGCACCCAATTAAGGTATGTTATCACTTTTCTAGATGTCCTCAGAAACCTATATATTATGGATATGGTTGTGCATGAAAGAAGGAGTGCTCGATTGTAAGGGTGGGAACACCCGGGGTGATAACATATTCTGTCTATCCAGGTTAGGGGTAAGCCGATCTTATGTAGCAGGGGATCCGGCGAGGTCCTCGGTACATTGTTCTAGAGGTGTACTATGATGGGCGGTACCTCAGTGGCCCAGTCATTGTATGGAATCCATTCTCCAATAAGCACCGTACGGGTTTGATTGTGCCCAACTATGTTGGAACGTGAGATGCAACCATTTCAGCTATTTTCTATTTACATTGATTAGACATTATTCTAATACTAGACGATTTTGATAAAAATGTTTTGGTTATCGTAAGGTAAAAACCCGTCTTGTTTATGTGTGACGTTGTCTTATGAGATACCTTTGTTTTCCAAAGGATTTTGAAATAAGTTAATAATTCAAATTGAGTGTGTTTTCTCACGCTGGTTTTCCAGACTGACTCGAGTGTTATTTTATTATAATGCTCGGTTTAGACCGATTACAGATTCAGGATAGGATGCCATGGAGCTCGGGAGACGAGCTGGATGACAAAGACGTATCTCCGTATTTAGTTTATATTTTCCTATGTATGAGGACAAGTTACTATAACTGTCCAGATTGATGTATGGGTTGTTGTACTCTGATGATTGTAAGTATATAAACTGTTACAGATTCTTTTTTATAAAAATCTATTATTATATATTATATTTTGTTCCGCTACGATTGTGAGATTCTATGTTGTTGTTTATTTTTCTTCTATCTCTTTCTTCTTCTTTACCCTAGTTATTCGCTCTTATGTGCAATTTGGGTTGAACAAGGAAGAATTATTATCAACTCAAAGGGTACGGAACGGCGGGTCGCTACACTTGGTATCAGAGCTGAAGGTTAAGCGAGAACCTTGGCTCTGGTGGGGATTTACTCATTAGAGATAGGGTCAGTAGTACCCTAGAATTAGTTGAGTGTAATAATAGATATGAGCGCGTATTTGTTAGTGAATATTAGATGTTTTATATTGTGTTAATTTATTTGTTGAGTGGTATATTAATTCTGTTTGAGCAGTGGGACGCCACTAAATCGATAGGAGTTTCTAAACACTTAAACATGGTAAACTAACACAGTATGGTTTTGAAGCGGGTGAATGAAATAATTTTACCCAAACTATATTTTGATATAAAAGAGAATAATTTTCTGAAAATTATTATAGTGGTGTGTTTGGTTGTTATTATACAACCAAAGTAAGATTTTAAAACTTGGAATGGTTATAAAAACCAAATTGGATTGTATAAGAATGAATTATACAAATGAGTAAAAACCGAAAATTGATTCAAACCAGAATTTGGAAATTTAAATCCGAAGTTTGTATAATATTTTTCGAAGTATTATGGAGGTTAAAATATTATTATTATTTTTTGATTAAAAAAATGGTTTTAAATGGATTTTAGAAGTGATATAGCACTGAACTCACTTCGGTCGTTGGAAAATAACTCTGATGATGATCGTGACATCAATGGTGTTCATTTTCGAGTTTCTAAGTGATGAATTGCTACCATAGTAAATTGATATGGAGATTTTTCGGTGAAAACAAGTGATTGTTTCAAAAATTCCGAGGGAATTGTTTTGGATAAAATCAGGTTGATTTTGAAATTCTAAGGAAGTGGTTTGTTAAACAAATAAGAGTGTGTGTGTGTGTGTATATATATATATATATATATATATATTTGATTTCAAAGTAATTTGAAATAAATACCGGGTGATTACAAATTCTGAAATCCTGTGGAAGATGATATTTATAAGGAGGGAAGTGTGAAAATTTGAAGTTGGAATAAAATTTAAAGTGAGAAAGTTGAAATGGAATTCAACTTAAGTTTAGTTGAGTAAATAAAATTTTAGAAATTTAATTGACTGGATTTGAGTTGAACTAATATAGTGTATTAATGAAAAAGGAGTTAACTTAAGCGAAGTAATTGGAATATATAATGAAATTGAATGGATTAAAAATAAAATTGTTTGGAGTGAAATTAGTTTAAGTATGAATAACTCGAATTTGGTTTTGAAATGTTGGGTAAAAGGAATTGAAATTTAAATAAAAAGTTAATTGGATTTGAATCATATTGAATTGAATTAATTATGTAAATGTGAAATATAAAGTGACTACATAACTATAAGTTATAAAATTTGGATTGGATTAGAAATAATATTGAATTGAAGTAAATATAAATTTGAGTTGTGAAATATTATAAAACCATATGGTATAAATCTTAAATGAAATAAAATTTAAGTGAAAAATTGGAATTGTGAATAAATAAATTGGAATAGCTTATAATAAAATTGAAATTAATGGAATAAAAATATACTTAGGCTATAAATAAATGTATAATCTCGAGTTAAAAATAAAATGTGAATATATTCGAGTATAAAATTGATGGAAATGTGAAAAATTAGTTGTGTGACTTATAAAATGGAAAAGTGAAGTAGAAAACCAAAAATAAAATTGTTTGACATTATGGGTGAAGGAAATAAAATCCAAATTTGAATTATAAAAATGAACTTGAACTCATGTAATTTAAATGAAGTGATTTTTGAAATAAAACTCAGAAATTGAATGTGGCCTTAGATACGAATTAAATAAATTAGAGAATGAATTCGAGTTTGGAATTAAAATTTGAAGTAGATTAAATGAATGAACTAATTAATTAATTAGTAAATGAAATGGAAGTTGGTTGAAATGAAATGAACTTAAGTTATAAGGTGGAAATAATATAAAATAACGGATTAACTTAAGTAAATATTTGAATGGAAGCTTGACTCAATAAATTTATGAAATGGTTATTTAATGAAGTAGCATGGAATAGAATTAAATATAAATTGATTTGAAATCAATTTAAAATAGTTATAAGCTTAAACGATTATTTTATTAAATGAATAGCGCCGAATTTGCATAGAAAAATTGTTGTACGACGCAAACGAAAGTAAATAAAATACTATGAATAAATACAATGTGAATAAATTGATTTGAAATCATTTTGGAATGGATATGAGTTTGTTTGGAATAAAATAAATTGAATGCAAGGAAATTGAGTTGTAAATCATTCGAAATGATATATGGATCGTTGGAAAGTAATTAAATTAGTATCAAAACCTTATAAATGCTTATGATTATATGTTAGGATTCATTGTTTATGAAATTTATGTGTTCAACTATTTAAATAAGTGGAATGTTAATGAATTTCATATTTTGGTACTTACGTGGTTTAAGTTGAGTAAGTACAGGTAACCAGAGGCTGTCGGGTTAGATTTGGGTTGCGTATTTGCATATGAAGTAACTTGCTTGCTTAATAATGCTTAACAATGCTAAAGTAAGGTACGTTTTTGGATTAAATACCGCAAAATATAAATATTGATATATATATTTTGTTTTTCGACCGTGTGGGTCGATGTATATATATTTATCTCTCTTGTCATATTGCAAAAGGTCCTCCATACAAAGGAAACTACCAAAAAATTTCGAAAATTTAGGGTTGGAAAAATTTTGTTAACGACAATTTGATTTCGAATTGTAATTTGAATAAAGGATTTTGGAATAAAAATTGAGGACTAATTGTTTTGGTTGGAACTAAAGAGTTTAGAAAAGCGAATGTCGATTATTAACTAAGTGGGTTTTGAAAAAGTTAATGGGTTTGGAGCGTTTTTCCTTTCTTAGCAATTTCGGGGACGAAATTCTTTTAAGGGGGGAGGAATGTAACAACCCAGATTTTTTATCGTTAATTTTGAACATTTAATTCATTTTAAATGTTGAGTTTTGGAATGTGAATGGGATTTCAATATGAAGTTGATCGATCAAAAATAGTGTAATAAAAACTTAAGTTCCAAATATAGTGATTTAATTTATAAATTTAATTGTTGCGTTAATAATAAAAAAATCAATTAAATAATTGAATTGGAGTTAAATATGAAACCGAAATGATTTCTAATGTCCATATAAACTATATTTGAATTTTAATTTTGTTAGTAAGATCTTAAAACTGGATTTTCAAGGGATTTCGTAAAATTTTGAAATCGTCGATTTAATCGACACGTTAAATAGCGATCCAGGGCACAGTCTCGGAATTCTACGTAACCAGTTCCATTGGATCTGTTGTAGTGTATTATTGTCGGATTTCAAATTTCATAGCTTTTGGAGTTATCGTTTGATCATACGGAATATAAACGCGTTGAAATTAATATCGAAAATTCAATTTAATAATTCGGTCCAAAAAGCTATCTTCTCCATACGATCGAATTAGGACTCGAAACCTTTTCCATTGCGTTCGGAATAGGGGTATAACATTGTAAACGCCTAGAGGCATGCCTCGATAGGGTATCGGAATTGTAAGTTACATTAAATGAGATATTTATAATTAAATAATATTGTATTCTGTCAAAATCAAGACAACCTTCTAAAACACGCCACACCCTTTCTTTCAATTCAAAATCGCGTCCCTCTTTTTCCTCTTTTCAGTTCAAAAAAATTGCGTACGCCTGTTTCTCCTTTCTCCCTTTAATCAATTCGAATGAAAGAAAAAGAATTTAAATAGAAAAAAAGAAATATAACAACCGCGTTCATTTTTTCTCTCTTCCCATTTCAAACCAAAATCGACAGAAAGTAAAGGGGGGACGAATTCAATTCGAATGGAAAAAAAAGGCGAATTAAAGGCCCACGATGATGGTCGAGATGAGGCGGAGCGTGTCGCAACAATTGGTGGTGCGCGCGGGATACAAGGGTAGGCCGGCGTCGATCTATGATGTTGAATGAAGTCGCGATCGATTCTAAGGCACTCAAGTGATTCCTAGAGGTGCTCAGGCAGCGTGCACCGAGGGAGATGGCCTCGAGCGTTGGGATTAAAGGCGAACAGAGGGATAAGGGTGGACCAAGGCAGTGCGACGAGGCTTTAGCGTTGATGGAAGGATTGCGTCGCGTTAGGGCTTTGTCGAAGTAGCGGTGAACCTGAGGACGTGCGAGCATTAGTAAGTTAATCGGTGTTTTCTTACTGTAAATTAATAAGAAGTTTCACCATATTTATAAAAAATTGAAAAAAAAACTAAATTACATATCGTTTACATGCGAGGTCCAAAAATCACGAAGTCAATCAAGTTAAATTCGTAGCTGAAAATTCACATTCTGGTAGTGGTTTGGAATTTTTCGGAGTCCCGTTGGGATTTTAAATTAAATCGAACGATGTTCGATTTAGTTTAAAATTGGGATATTCGGAAAATAAAAATCAAGGTGAGTAAATCTCACTCTTTTTGGATTGCTAAATATTAATTTTAAATAGTTAAAATTAATTCTGGATGTTTGGTCGAATTGATTATCTGTTGAATGATAGTATATTATATATATAGTAGTATATATTAGTAGTTGGAGTGATATTCCTGCACATTATAGCGGATGAGACCCTATACGCCCGCATAATAGCGGATGACCCTATATACCGCGATATCTCCCTCGAAGCGGGATTGGTATTTTTCTGTTGTATTAACATCTGTGGATGCAGGGAAACAAGTTGGAGGGATCCTATAGGATTCCTCAAAAATGTTGAATTTAATTTCATATATTGTGATATATGGATTGTGTAGAATAATCTATTATAGATTGTTGTAGTGATTGGAATTATTGGATGCTACCGAAGCACTGGCCTGAATTTTGATATTTTAGTTACCATAAATATATTTTTAAAATTTAAGGAATAAAAAGGAATTTTCGATATAAAAATATTTATATTGGAATTTGGGTTATTTTAAGGAAATTGAGTTAGAAAAAAATATATTGGATTTTTGGTTATACTTAATTATTGTGAATTATTAAATGGAGATTTTAAAAATGAATTATATAAATAGAATTTATAAATTATATTCTGGAAATATAAAAAGGAGTTGAAGTCGATATTAAAATAGATTGGAAGTTATAAATGGGATTTATAAAGAGATGGATTTATAAAATAGAATTTTATAAATAAGGTTGTTTTTTTTAAAACAAGTAAAACTCAAAGGAGTTATTAAATTTATAAACGATGTTTATAAATAGGGAAATCGATATCAGATGATAGATTGAAAATATAAATTTACAGGGAGAATTTATATTAGAATATGGAAATAGGGTGAGAAAAATAGTGGATACTATTTTTGAAAGTGGAAATGGTTAAGGAGATCGGAATGGAAGTGATGTTATGTGATTCGAAAGAATTTATAAATTGAATTGGTTATTGAGGTTTTAAGAATATATTTTTAATTCTGAGAAGCTAAGTTTGTTTTTAAAAGGGAATTTTTAAAAAAAAAACTATAGAATTTTAAACTAGTTAGGATTGAAATACTTTGGTAAGTAGATTTTCAAATGTTAAATATTAATTTTAGTAAATTCTAACCTTTAAAATCAGCTTTGAAAATTTATTTGTTTATCTAAGAATGAGTTATTGATATTTATAAAGGTGTTTTCGACATTTTAAATAATTAATTGAATATGTTTTAAAAATAAATTTTTATTCTTTTAAATACTTATTATATATATAAAGAATTTGAAGTGTTTGAAAATTTTTATTTATAAATTCTCTCGAGATTCCTAAATGAGGCTTATAAATGGATATGATTTTGAGGAGAGGAATTTTATAAGGGATTTGGAGGAAATGGAATTTCAAAATGTATGAATATGGGAATTTTGAAATGAAATCTGAATTTATAAAAGAAGTTATAAATTGTTGAATGAGGTTATAAATAAGTATACTGGGTTTTGGAAATTGAAAAAGGGAATTTATTAGTGATTCTGAAGACTTATCAGATAGGCTATGAAATATTACCTTAAGTGTTGGTATTTGAAAAGATTTTGAAAAAAAGATCCATAATATTTTCCTAAGTATAAAAATGGAAATTTGGAAATATTTCTAAGTGTTGAGATGGTTTGAAATTATCCTGTTATGGATTTAAGTCTTTGAAATTGTTTTCAAATATTGGAATATGGAAAGAGATTTGGATATATATCTTAATAGAGATATTTTAAAATAAATGTTTGAAGAATTATAAAATAAAGCCTAGTGTCTGCTTATGGATGTTTTATTGATAGTTAAATAACCGACTATCAATGTAGGCCAATTTCGTTAATCGTTTCGAAGAGACCGGGATTGGATTTAATTATCCGAAACCAGTTCGATCCGGTTCGAACATAATGAATGAATACCGTGGAGATGATGAAAACGGTGATTCGGTTTCTCCAGACCCAGGACAACTTATATGGACGAATGCTATCAGAACATCGTCATTGGAGGACGATGAGCATTCTAAGTAGAATTTTGTTCTTGAAAGGCAACGCATAGCCTCAAGCCTCATCAAACGAGAATGACTAAAACATGGGAGACGCAGAAAGGCTAAGTGGGTCGCACCCAATTAGGGTATGTTATCACTTTTCGAGATGTCCTCGGAAACCTATATATTATGGATATGGTGGTGCATGAAAGAAGGGGCGCTCGATTGTAAGGGTGGGAATGCCCGGGGTGATAACATATTCAGTCTATCCAGGTTAGGGGTAGGCCAGTCTTGTGTAGCAAGGGATCCTGGCGAGGTCCTCAGTACATTGTTCTAGAGGTGTACTGTGAAGGGCGATACCCAGTGGCACAGTCATTGTATGGAATCAATTCTTAAATTAGCGTCGTACGGGTTTGATTGTGCCCAACTATGCTGGAACGTGAGATGCAAGCATTTCAGCTATTTTCTATTTACTTTGATTAGACATTATTATAATACCAGATGATTTTGATAAAAATGTTTTGGTTATCGTAAGGTAAAAACCCGTCATGTTTATGTGTGACGCAGTCTTATGAGATATCTTTGTTTTCCAAAGGATTTTGAAATAAGTTAATAACTCAAATTGAGTGTGTTTTCTTGCGCTGGTTTTCCAGACTGACTCGGGTGTTATTTTATTATAATGCTCGGGTCAAACCGAGTATTACAGATTCAGGATAGGATGCCATGGAGTTCAGGAGACGAGCTGGATGACAGAGACGTATCTTTGTATTTAGTTTATATTTTCTGTTGTATGAGGACAAGTTACTATAACTGTCCAGATTGATGTATAGGTTGTACTCTGATGATTGTAAGTATATAAACTCTTACAGATTCTTTTGTAAAAAAATCTGTTATTATATATTATAGTTTGTTCCGCTGCGATTGTGAGATTCTGTGTTGTTGTTTATTTTTCTTCTATCTCTTTCTTCTTCTTTGCCCAAGTTATTCGCTCTTACGTACAATTTGGGTTGAACAAGGAAGAATTGTTATCAGCTCAAAGGGTACGGAATGGCAGGTCGCTACATTATGTAGCTTCAACATAACTTGTTAATTTTGATCTCTTTTGTGCTTAATGGAAGAATGAATGTTGATGTGATTTATTGTTTTATGTTGAATTTGATAGTCTATGTTGTTCATACAAATAGGCTATGCTTAAACAATCACAAACAATAATTACCTCTTTATTTACATATGATGATGGTAATGAAGTGAATGTTGAAATTTAAATTTGATGGTCTATATTTCTAATTAATAGTTAATAGACCATACTTAAAATAGAATTTGCTTTCAACTTTGTTGTCATATTTCATGAGAATTAAAAGTGGTTTAAAGGTTGTGTTATAGTTTGATGGCTTATGTTGAGCTAACTAATAGCACAAATAGGCCATACTTATAATAAACACATCATTTAAATTCCCTTATGACCAAAAAAGAGATCATAATTTCATAATTTGTTGAACTATGTGATCTAGAGAGTAGATTTATCTCTAAATTGTCATTCTACTCTCATATTTTTATCACTTTCCTTTTGTCAATTTTCTTACATTTTTAGCTTAAACAACTCTCAAATCTTTGGTTAATTTGATTGAACAGGAAATTTAAAATCAACAATTTCCTGCGGATCGACCCGTACTCGCTACATACTACGATAGTACACCGTGCGCTTGCGGTTAATTTTAATTTAACTTCGTTCGACGGTTTTCTAACTCAATAGAATTCCCATCGACGAACAAATATCCATGCTTTATACATCTCTTTCCTTTTTTATATTCCTTTCTAATTCAGACTACACGCTTTTTATAGATTTTTTTGAAAGTTAGATAATCTGTGGAAATTACAAGGAAATAGATACAATTAAATTGTGCCCCACTTTCAATAAACAAAAACATAAAAATTCACATTCCAAGTCAAACTAAGGCAATCTAAACTAATACTAACATTTTACAACCCAACTATAAATCTAGAATTAACTTTACAACTTTATTAACATTCAACTTTAACAAATTTAGAGACCGATTTCCAAATTTCTAGATTATGGTGTACACTATATTCCAATTACCTAACCTACAGAGTATTTGGGTAAGGTTTCAATTAAATACATTCGTATTAATCCTACAACTCATCATATATTATATATGCATAATAATTAAATAAAATTCAACGATATAAATTTTAATGTTATAAGTAATCATATAATTTCCCACTCACCTTTCAAGCTTTCCAAATCTCCATTATCCAATTCATCTCTTTACTTGACATCTTTTCCATTCTAATCCAAAATAATATGTATAACAAGATATATACATACCATCAGAATTATAGATATGAGAAGAGATTTGAGGTTAAGAGGAATACAGATTTATAATATAAAAATTACCTCTTTTCGCAACGTTGATTGCTTCTTCTCTTATATTTTCTACCCTTCTCCGATTTTATATAAATAATATAATATTTTATTATTAATAAAATTAGTGGAGATGGGAAAATGACAGAGCTTCATTGCTTTGATTTGAAAATATGAGAAGAGAAGTGAGGAGTTAGACCTGTATTTATAGGCGCTCAAATCAATCATATTAAAATAATTAAATTATGGGCGCTCGACCAAGATTCAACCTTAGCCGCTAATATAAGGGCCGATCGACCGACCTAAGGAGGGGGTCGACCTATGGGGTCCCATATTTATTATTATTATTTATTTTCTATTTTTGTTTTTAATTATTTTTGCTCTGATAACTTCAAATGGTGATTACTTCTTTATTTTACCTCCGATCACAAAACTCCAAATATGACGGTTGCTCAGAAAATCGCCATGAATGCAATGGTGCAAGTTTCATGGCTAAATTTTGATGTTTTCTCGAATTCTATTTTTGAGCTTTAATAATTATTTATTAATTATCCTTAATTTTACAGTGTTTTACAATTCTCTTCAATTATCCCTTGGATGGGAAGAAGACTATTTATTTAAGAAAGATATCATGAAGTACCAACTTGAGGGTACATAGTTTGGGTTGCATAATAGTTGCATGTGAATGATATATCACCTTCGATTACTTTTTTGTCAAAATAAATTTAGGCTAGGATTTCACTTAAATTTAAGACTACACCTAGATTTAGGATTTTGGTTGCCATGTTCGAATAAGTAAATAGATTAGGATTATCTTACTTGAATGCTTGCATGTTTACTGCTTGTATGCTATTGGACTTAAGATAAAAGTCTTGTAGACTAGAAATGTGATACCTTGTTATCATAATTGTTGGAGGGTTGGAGAAGCGATATTATAAGTGAAACGATACAACTTAAGTTAAATTGAAAATTGAAGAGGAGTTATGATAATTTTTCCAATTTAAGGTATCATCATATTATGATATTCTTAGGTAAAAATAAAAAATAGTAAATGATTAAAATTATTTGATGCTAAGTGAAGCACCGTCCACATTCGAGTTGTTTCATCCTAGTATCCAAAAGTTGAATTGATTGATATACTACTGGGATAACTTAAGGTATTGTGTATTTGTACCGAGGGTTGCATGAGGCTAAATTTTCCATTGGGGAATATTTTGCTAAGGTTACTAGTTGTGGTGCATGACGACATTAGTATATAATGGTTACTAGCATGGATTGCACAAATTTACCTATGCACATACATTTGTAGCGATTTGGATTGAGTTTATATGTCGATGGTAAGGTTGATGAGTAAAGGTTGGAAGAACGACCCAATTGGAAGTACTTGGAAAGTGGAGGAGAAAACCCAATCTTTTCATTTCAACTCTTCACTGGAAGATCTTTCCATTTGCCCGTTTGTTAGGATTATTAGTTTTTTAGGTATGGATGAATGGTTTATGCAGATTTTTACTATAAAATTAGAAAATTGGTCGGTGTGATATGCTTTGTTGCATGGCTTATTTTTTGAGATACGACTTGACTCATTATATATCATTTTGAATACATATAGAAATTATCAGTATATTTTAGGATATTTTGCGTCTATGCCTATATGCAGTGATCTTGCATTCATATAGGAGTTGCACTAGTATAGTGCACTATTCACATGTCATATTCATGGCATATGTTGATTAATGGGTACGCTTTGTTCTGTGCATTTATTTTACCATTACTATGTATTGTTTATTTAAACCTATTTTTCCATTGCAATATATTTCTACCTGGATTCATATTATATATGGTATATGTATGGATATAACATCTCGTATCACTAGAAATATAAGGAAACATATATGTTTTATATGAATTGTTTAGATGCATTGTTTGGATACATTGTGTGTGGTGTGGTTTGAGTGTGTGTGTTTCACAAATTCATTAGCTGCTATTGTATGGTTGAGTCTACAAGTTACATTTTTCATCTTTTGGAATTTTGGAGATAAAACTCTTTTAAGGAGGAGAATGTAACACCCCGTAATTTTAATAAAAAATAAATAGCTAATTAAAAAGGGTATTTTAGTAATTTTACATAAAGCTAAAAATGAATTTTCACACAAGATGGAATTTGGAAAATATGACTTTTCCATTGCATCAAGTAGATTTTTCTAGCCCGAACTCATGTGTAAAGGTCAGAAGTGGATAGTGAATAAAGAAAATATAAAAAGTTTACCGTAGCACGCATTTCGAGTGCACTATTCCTCCGTTCCTATTTGAGCTGTCCCAAGGCACCCATTATATCTAACCATTGATTTTAACATCATCACCATCTATTTTCTATAGAGGGTCTCGCATATGATTTAAATAATTTTGATATATGGCTGTGATTTAATAGGGACGGATGGGACACATGGAATAGGGACGGAGGAACTCATCTGCATTTTGGGTTTTGCATTTATTTTGAAAATTTTAAGTCTAAGAATTAATTATAGGAATAAATAAAAATTTATGTAGTACGTAATTAACTGAATATTTTTGAATTACTCCAAAAAAAGAATAAAATAGTTTTATGTGCATTAAAAGAAAATATGAGAGATATTTACATGCACAAACTTTAAACCGCTTGAGATGGAAAACAGTAATTACCATTAATAAAATTAATTATCATAATTAATTAAAGAAACATTCCATATTGTAAAAAGAGAAGATAAATATATATTCTTTTAAGGAAATTATTTCTTTAAGAAAAGATACGCTATCTCTTTATTTTGAAAGAATAAGGGTAAATCCAATTTTTGAATCTGGAAAGGTTAGCACCAATCAATTACAAATTGGTTGAGCACTTACCAATAAAGAGTAAGATTCCTAATTAATGTTAGTATACATACGTACATAAATATACATACATATACACATATAAACATGCACATACGTTTGAATATAATCAATAATCCCTTAGAATAATTAATATATATGTGTGTAGAATACTAATAAGTGGTATTAATTGATTTGAATGGTAATAAATGGTATTGATTTGAATTATGATAAATGATATTGATTTGAATTATAATATATGGTATTGATTTGAAAATTAAAATAAATGGTATTGATTTGAAATATAATTAATGACATTGACTACGAAAGGTTAAACTTATTTTCTTTAAGAAAGTAAAAGGAATGTAAGGGGAAGATATACGAATAAAGAAATAATTTTGCTAGACTTAAACTTGACCTAATTTTCACTTATAAATACATCTTTAACCATCATCTCTCTCATTCTAAACCCTAGGCGCCACTTATACCATTCTTTATATGTTCTTCTTATTCCTCCTCCAACCCTAAAACAAACTCTTCAAATATATTAAGAATCCAAACTTCAAATTGGAATATAAAACCAAATGAAAGAATAGAAGAATCAAATCAACAATTACAAGCTAAGAAGAGAAGGAAGAAACACCAATTAAAGTCAGTTAAGAGCGGTTTCTTTAAACATCGTTCCAAGATGAGTGGATTTATATACGATATGATTATGACATAGATAATTAGTCAAATTCCAATTAAATATATATATAGAATTAAAGATGTAATTTTTATTTGAAAAGATAATTTTATTGAAGGCTTATGCGATTTGAACTGTGTAGTTAAAGCACTCGGCAGATTCAATGCGGCGGAGGTGCAAAAAGTCATAGCGGGGATATAGCGGATGACTCTCAAATAGCATATAAAACTCGTACGTAATGTTTTTACAAATATATAAATGGTAATTAAATGAAAAATTAACATTCAATTGAATTATAGTTAATACATAAATAATTTTAAATAAAAACAAGTGCGAATATACTGTAAATAAATGTAAAACAGTTATATAATATAATTGAATTTAGTAGGATATCAGAGTATTTTCATTTCTAAAAATATATTAAAAATTCAATTAAATAAATTAATTTCATAATTTTTATAATGTATAATTGTCATTTTTCAATTCATTTCTTTTAAAGAAGATATAGCGGAAATAGCGGAATATAGCGGGAATAATGAGATATAACGGAAATAGCGGGGCTTAAAGCGGAAAGGCTATATTTGAGGCTATATGGAAAAATCATAGCGGTAGAAATCCGCTATGAGATATAGCAGGATTATAGCGGGGTAATAGCGCGACATTAACTGCACAGGATTTGAAAAACCCTAGGTAATAATTTTAAGAACACAATTGTTCTAAACTTGAAGGGAGGGTAAATTGGATAGAAATTCACCCATGGAATTATACAGGTCTAGTTTATTGTAACTAATTTGAATTGATCAAGAAGAACCAGAATAAATCTTTGCATACACTATTTAAATTCATCTAAATTTGATTATAAACAAATTGGAATATACGTATTATTGAATAACTATTTACAATCTTTTAGATAAACTACATAAAAACGTTAAATGTGAATAAAGTTAAAACTGTATATAAATACTTATGTAAAGATGAACTATACAATTACACTTAAGCCCGGAATAATGGTAAATAAATTATAAAGGAGAATAAACAAAAATATAGTAGTCATATATCTTAATTTGAAGACCAGATGTATGGATTTCAGAAATATCAAAATAGAAAGGAATTGGTTGAAATCTAGATTGGTTCAAGCATCTGAAAAAATAAGTTAGATTTTTGAAAAATCAGTCAGACGTCTGAATTGGAATTTGAACGTCTGATTGCCTGTAGGAAATTTTAGTATAGTGAGCCAGTGTTTGAATATGTTGTTAAGATATCTTAATGGCTAAAGCAAGCCCAGGTTGAACCTTGACCTGGTGTAGGCCAAGTAGAGTAATTCAGGGGAAAACATGTTCTTGCTTCCTTTACTTTGGGAAGTCCACATAAGTAATGGGTCGTGCACATGACGGAATTATATCACACCTACTGAAGTACCTCAGTTCACACTTCATGAAGTTGTTAAAAGTGACAATCAATGCTTTATGCGATGATATCGCAATCAGATGCTCATGTTATTAGTATAGCTGATTCCAGTCACATACTTGATGAAGACAACAAAGAGTTGACGGAGACATTCGTAATAATACGACAAGTAACCTACAGAGGAGTCAAATTAGTTAATGGACCCTTGTGTTATAGGTTGAAAGATGATGGCGTAGGATACGAGCACTAACAGGGAGCTTATCAATGCATAGATGGCAAGTATTATCGGACTGTATATTTGATATAGTTGAAAAGTATTATCATATAGTGTATTCGACGAGCGATTTGGGCATTGGATGCACACTTGGCATATTGCAATTTAAGCGATTCGATATTGAGTATGTTAATGGAATGTACAATTAAATAGTTCACTATTGAGTATGTTAACTTGATGAAAAGTATATCCATTGTCGGGATATACACTAGGGAGGTCCTTAAGTTCACTTAGTTCATGATGTCCAACCTTGGGGTAGAAACCTTCATAGGTCGTTATTGGATTTAGGCTTATTAAAATTTGTTAAACTACAATGTGTTACCAATCCTTTAAATGTAGAGCACATACACAAATGAATACCCTTGGTTTGTGTGGGTTATAACAGAAATTTAATTACTTGTCAATATCATACCACTAGTGATATAATTCACTCACCAAAACCTTGTCTGATCCCCTCCATTTCTCCCATTTATATCTATTATAGGTGGACACGGCAATAGGTAAGGTGACTAGGAAAATATGCGTGGAGAAGGCGACTTGACGCTTGGAGATATATTTATTTACAGTCAGTTTCCCTATGTACCTTATTACATTTATTGGTCATAATTTGTTGTATTTATATTTGAAGACGCTATTTATACATTTCTTGTATGAACAGCTTTTTCTTTTATATAGTAATGAAACTAGAATATATTCTGTATTTATATTTTATTCCTTCCGTCGTGAAACCTAAAAGTGTGATGTCTAAAGTTATATTTACCTCTATATCATACTAGTATAAAACACATGCATGTACATTTAATGGCTAAAAATAATTACTTTTTATTTAATGAAAAAAATGAGTGGGCGTGTGTGTAATAAGTACAAAAGTTTTGGTAATCACAATACTTTTATTTTAAGTTGTATTATAGATGATGTCGGTGGCAATTTAGTTGTAAAATTCCGTTGATGGATAATTGGGAAGGGGATGGTGGTGAATGTGGCAAAACAGTTGTAAGATTTCGTTGATGGATGGAGTATTTTTGGAATTTCAAAAAGGCACCTTGGAAATCCTATTCATTGAATTTTCTTTATTATCAATAGATATAAACCACATCAAAACCTAACGATTCATATTTCTTGACATGACGCGAGTTCAAATGCCGTTTTCAGACTTTGGATCGGTGTGTCCAAAGGTGCAGGTTGTTACATGGACAAACATACTAAACCAAAAATATGGATTAACTAAAAATTGTATCAATAGATATATATAAAAAAATCCACATAAAGTCATTGTTGAGAAATCAAGTGTTTTTAATAATATTTATTTAACATAGAATATGATTTGATAGATTCATTCCCCCATGTTATCTGCCATAGATCCATCAAAGTATATGTATCATGCATGTATGCATGCTATGGTATAACCTCTATATTAAATTATACTGAATCAAAATTATGCTTGTGATAGAAAAATTATTGATTTATAAGCTTAGTTATGTATGACATATAATTTCCTTTTTTACCCAACTTTAATATACTCAATTTAATTATCAAAAGTAAGTATTATTTAGTGTAACATAAATTTCTAGTCATCAAAGTATTACCGAGTAATACTATGAATAATTTTATTCATATATTGCATTATTGAATGGATAAAAGGAAGAAACAATTAGATTGAATAGAAGTTAAGATGCACGTAATATATACTTACCTAGACTATACATATACATACATGCATGTATGCATATATCTGTGCAGTTAAAGCGCTCGGTAGATTCAAAGCGGTGGAGGTGCAAAAAGTCATAGCGGGGATACAGCGAGGATATAGCCGGATATAGCGGGATATAGCGGATGGCTCTAAAATAGCATATAAAACTAGTAATTAATGTTTTTACAAATATATAAATGGTAATTAAATAAAAAATTATCATTCAATTGAATTATAATTAATACATAAATAATTTTAAACAAAAAACATGTGCGAATATATTTGAAATAAACATAAAAGCGTTATATAACATAATTGAATTTAGTAGAATATTAGAGTATTTTCATTTCTGAAAATATATTAGAAATTAAATCAAATAAATTAGTTTCATAATTTTTATAATGAATAAATGCAATTTTTTAATTCATTTTATTAAAGAAGATATAGCGGAAATAGCGGAATATAGCGGGAATAATGGGATATAGCGGAAATAGCGGGGCTTAAAGCGGAAAGGCTATATTTTGGGGCTATATGGAAAAATCGTAGCGGTAGAAATCAGCTATAAGATATAGCGGGGTTATAGTGGGGTAATAGCGGGGCATTAACTACACATGCATATATATACACACACATCCGCCCAAGGTAAGTATATGTGGACATGAAGGAAGGTAAATAAAAAAGAGTGAAAATGGTGGCTCGAAGTAAAAGACAACAGGAAAGGTTGTTTGCATTTTTTATGTGTTTTTATTTTGATTTTAATGTGTTTTTAAGTATTTTTGAATAAACTTTCTTTATCAATATTAAATTTTAGTATGAAAATTATAAAAATTAAATGTTACATTAAAAAAGAATTTAGTATATCGAAAATGAAAAAAAGAAAGATATATCCAGCTTAAAAAATTACATTAAAGAAAATAAAAAAATCTTACGGATAAGTTGTAAACAAGTTGATAAAATATTGTTGGTACTGAATGTTGTTTCTAATGGCATCATGTGTGTTTGCTGCGCGTTATAGAATGTGATGACTAAAAAGGTGAATTTATAGGTGATGAATAAAAGGAGCAATGGGGAAAAACGTGTTGTTGGTGTCTAAGGCATTGAATGCGTCTGATGAGTCAAACATAGACCATTCGCTTGTCCTACATAGTGGAAAGGGGAAAATATTTGTTTTTCTTGTTTTGATGTCCAACGCCTCGGTTACTAATAGAAACTTACTTTTATCATCGTTGTATTCCCTATACCATCAAATCAATCAGTTTCTCCAACTACACCGAGGGTTGAATCAAGACTTATGCAAATATATTACACCATCCTTATCAGTGACGTAGACAACACATCCCTTGAGGAAAGAGGTCTACAAAAAAGATAAATTTTGTTTCGAGAAATATATTGGATCTCCATTCACAAGGATGAAGGTTACAATGGAAACATTTGAGCAGTAAACGAAGGAAGCTTTTTTACTTATGGCGTGAACTAGGGTTACTGCGATGTATGCGCCAGGTGTGAGGTATAGAATGAAAGTGGATTAAGGGTTGGGGTTAGAGATGGAGATGGAGACAAAAATGTTAGTGCCATGGGGTGTGGCGGTCTGTAGTTAAGGAGTTAGGGAATATATGATGAATACTAAAATTAGTTTAACAAAAAAGAAGGAAAAAGTTCTCCAATATTGTCAAACTTACCGTTAGGAAGGTTTGCCTATTGTAGGAGCCAAAACCAAATAGTTTGAGGCCTAAAAAACATATATGTTGTCTCACGCGGTTTCCTTAAATTTCATTCTTTTACTTTGCATAGCAATTCCCCTTTTTTCTTGTCTCCCTTCAAATTTCAAAATAAAGATGCCAAATTAAATATATCCAACTCTCAAATCAACATATCTAAAACCTATCTACCTTCCCACCTTATTTTCAAAAACACGTGCACATGTACCCCATTCCACCACCAGACACAACAAACCGCTCCTCCGGTACTTTGAATTAATTTAGTAACTATTTCGAACAAATCTCGATGCCACGACAACCACACCTCCATTAATTGCAATCAGGTATCATATACTATATTTTTCACTCATAATTTCTTACCTGATTGATGATTAGTACTTGCAATGAGTTATCCAAATTTTGGTCCTATCTGAGGTAAAATGTCTTACTTTTGGCTTTACCGTTTATTTTTTTTCGGTTATGCTATTTTCCATATGGAATTTGTTTGATTTTTGGTGAAAACTGAATATTTATTAGTGCTTCCTATACCATCTATTGATTATTATCTATATGATCTTAACTTTGGCAACACAATAACCTACATGACCTAATGCATTAGCCTTTGCAACAAATCCAGTCATATCCGCTTTTTCTTCATCGATGCAAAATTTCTCTGCATTCTCTTATTATTAAACTCTAAATATTATTATTTTCCCTCTCCCATAATCAATAATGTAGATTTATTAGGATATTCTTATTGGTAGTTCTGTATCTTTTTATTTCATCTACTTTCTAAATTTGTAGAAATGTTTAGTTTTTTTAATATTTGCTTGCGAATTATTTAAATACTTGTCTTATTATTATTTTGGAAGAATTTTTTTACTTCTATAATGATATTTATATGCTTTTAATCATCAATTTCATGTATGTGACCATAAAAATTTTGGTAAGCAAAAAAATTAACATATATTTTTTTGATTACTTTTGAATAATGATATTATTTTCTTCTTGTTGTAATAGAACAATGATGATATATATGCTTTAATCAGGATTAATTTTGGAAATTAATTTATAGTACAAAGCTTTTTAAAAATGATTTTACGATATTGTAATAAATATAGACATGTATCTCATGAGCATTTGAGAGAGAGAGAAAAAGCTCATTGCAATATTAAATAGGTAGTGGGTTTATTTCATAGAGATCATAATGTTTATATCGGATTTCATACACTAATTTGGTATTTTGGTACATTCAATCCTTTTGTTTTGAATCATTGTAGGAACTAAAAGATGTATAATTATTATTTTTATAGATTTTGGTTGTGAATTCAAAAAATAGATAAAGGTTTTTATACTACAGGATAGAAGTTCATATTAATATAACAAATTTGCTTTATATACTGATAGTAGTATCATTCTAAGTTAAGATTAGTTTTGACAATTACTTATACTATGATTTACACTTTATTTTTTTGTTTGTTAATATATCATGCAAGTTTGTGCCTAATTAAAAAAACTGCTGTCTCTATGTTACAAAATCCAGTTTGCTACATATGATTTTTTCAGTTCTACAAAATTTGTACTCTTTTCTAAATTATATGGTGTAGTTTTTATCTAACATTTTTTATCAACTCTCCTATATATATAATAATAATGGTAAAATTAGTTAGAAGCACGAGCTCCCCCTAGAATCCTTTGCCCATAAGGAGATATAAGGTGGCATCCTTTGGGGTGAGGGAAAGATCAGTAAATAAATAACTTTTGGTTTTGTTTTAATGAACTTTGAAAGGGAATAAATAAATCTTGGAGAATTCATCTCTTATGTCAAAATCATATTCAGAATGACATAATTTAATTGCTCTATTTGAGAATTATACTCATCTTTGGTGCAAATCCATCCATCAAAGATCGCGAGAATGAATCTATTGACGGTCTAGTTGCTCAAATATCGATATTGTTGATATTTTTAGACTTTTGGTTTTTATGTTATTTCTAATTTGCAAGTTTTAATTAGTTTATATTTGGTTATTTCAAAAAATTAATTTTGTTTAAAAGGAACAATCGACATTTGATAAAAAACAGTTAGTAGTATATGATTGTGAAATTAAGCATTTTTCCTTTTAGAATTGGATGTTGATAAACAAGAACAGATTAAGAAGGGCATCAAGTAAGCTACTAAGTTTTAACTCTCAAAGCTTAAAGATATACAATTGTAAGTCTTCTCTAACTAAAAGTTTCCTTCCTTGAATTATTTGTACTATTATCCAACAAATAATTAATTTTTGAAATCGAATTCTTTGATATAGTTTTGTTGGAGAGAGCATGCTTTCTAACTGAAAGCTACTAAGTTTATGCTATATAATTTTGTTGGAGAAGGTGCTTTAGATCCAATATTTTGGTATTTCTCATGCCCTTAATGATATTAAGTGTTGCAAATTTGACCTGTATCATTCTACATATCAGATTAAAGAGGAGATTCAGTATTATTCATAATTATTTTTAGCATTTTTTATGAACGTTTTATATATTAGATGGTGAAATAATATTATACATTGGTGTTTGAGGATTTTATTTTATAATAGCTTTTGTTTTTCTTTATTTACGAAGGAGTAACATTAGGCTGTTATCAACTAATGTTTAGTACTAACCGTTTTGATATACGTAAAATTCTAGTATCTTATTTCTTTAATATTTTGTACCGATATATTATTGCAAATCATATGCTATTGATTTATGGTATCTATCTACTTTTAACATTGTAGTTACCTTTTCTTTTATTTGTTGAGTAAATCTAACATATCATTTCGACCAAAAGAAAACAAGGAGAAAAAAGGGAAAAAGATATAGTACCTTGATGCTCTTGATATTAATATTGATATATTAAAATGTTGTTGGTTGATAACTGATCGGTTAAAGATTGGAATCTTAGTGTGTGTTATGCATTATATGCATCAGGGTATCCAAATATATGGTGTATTTTCACTAGTATAAGCATCAAATGCATGTACTGTACTTAATTTGTGCTACTTGAAACTACTGGAGAAATCTTTTATTGTAGTCTAAATAGGTGGCCAATTTGTTTAACTGGTATCTTGAGTGTGCTATCAACTTCTTCTCCTACACGAATGTATTATAGTAACATGATGGTGGGTTTATTTTTGAAAACAAAATCTGCAAAAAAGTTATGCTAAAAAGCTTTTAAAAAGAGGTGTTCAATAATGGCTTATTCCTTAATATGAGATCATAATCATCCTCTTATTTAAATGGCTTGAGGTATTTTTGTTAGAAATAAGGCTCGAGATATCACTTCAAATGTGAAACTTTTCTAAAATGACATATTTATATTATTTCCTACACTCCTATGTTGACAATGGTCATTTTGGTACCATTGGAATTCTTTTATGTAGTATACAAGTTGGGCTATTATGTATATTATGTTATTTATAGTTTTGAATATATTTAACGTTGGGGTGTTATAATCTTAGCACAAAATGATAATTTTAAATTACATATTTAGTTTCAGTGTATGGTTTAATAATATACATGGTCAGAGAAACCATTGTGCGTGCGTGTGTAATATATATATAGCAGTTTGGGTAAAAAATAAAATACAAAATGTTACACAATAGATCTCAATCTCTAGATCTTATTATGTTACACGTGCGGTTGACATTATCTTGAGATTCGACGTTTGAAATATATCATGTTCCCAATTTTACCATTTATTTGTGTTCAAAATAGAATTTCCATACACAACATACATACATATCATTTCTATAATTTACTAATTAATTGTTTTTCTACTACACAGAGAATGATTATTTGGATAAAATATTATACATAGAACAAGATACATCGACCATGTTATGTTTATATACTAGGTTGAAATTAGGGGGAGATTTAACGTTCGAGATCTATCGTGTCCCTAATTGTATTATCTATTTGTGTTTCTAGAATTTGTTGTTAATTATTCTTTACCTTATAGTTTCTTTAATATTTTTAATTTATGTTTCTATTAACACAAATGATTTTTTATTGAACATGCTAACATTATGCGTTTAAGTGAACTTAATAAGAAACTGAAATAAATTTATTATCCCAAATTTATAAAGCTAACAGTCAGTTTTCCCCACCGTTATACGGTTGTACTAGTATAAAGTAGAAAAAAAAAGATTGGTGAAAAAATGTTGTTGATGGCTAAAATGAAGGGCTTTGATATAAATCCAGTAGTTCACATCCAAATCCACAAAGCCCACGAAGGTAGTTCAATTCAATCTAGCTCTAAAATTTTATTCTAAAGCTCTTGCACTTAATTTCATTCCCAAACACCGATAGATTTCCTTAAAACAATTCATTGAAATACCATTGTGTGAGCGCGAAACAGCAAGATAGAAGGATTGGTTATCTCATACTTCATACATCATGCTAACCATCTTGCTTTGTCTGCATAATAGAAACCGTTGGATTTCTCAGTTCTGAACCCCTAATGTTCCTTGGCAACTAAACTGAAACTCACCGTGCGCTAATCTAATTCTATCTCTAATTTTCCAACAATTTCATCATATATGGCTGATAAATTAGGTTTCAAATCATAATGCGACATGCGAAATCAACTACCCAGCACGTAAGTGTTCAATGACATGCTTTAGATATTGATGTCATTCATGCATCTACTCATTCTAAGCTTACAGATTTGATAAGAATTTTCGTTGCATGTCCATCACTTGTTGATCCTGCCTTCATATTGGAGACCAAAGAGCATGATAGAGCCTTTTGACATGGTGACCTTAGAGTCGGCCGGGTCTAAGTCAGTATAGTTTTAATTTGTTAATATGTTATTCTGGGTTATCAAATTTGATTTCAAATTTACTATTGTTTTATATTAACTTGTTTCTCTCTCGATTCATTTCAAAATTTCTTACTTTATATATCCATGACACCATAAAAAATTATCTATTTTCCATGATAGACTGTTGTAAAAGTGTGTTGTATAACTTCACATTTAGAGTTGTGAACTGTTAAGTTTTGAAAACATCTAGTTGTTATGCAAAATGAGCTATTCTTTTAGGCGGTATTTCAATAGTTAAAGGCTAATTCTGAAAACTTGTGAAAAAAATAATATACGAAATGTGCATTTTCAAAACATTAATTCTCAAAGGATGATAATGTTTCCACTAAAACACAACTTTCACCCAGTTAATGGAATAATAGAGTAAACCAATCAAAACCACTTCAAAAACCCATCATGCTCAAATATAAAAAATTAAACTATAAATAAAAAGAAAAAACTTGCATAACTGAGCAATATAATATAAAAAGCGAATTCTCAAATATATCCAGTTCTTTACTATCACCTTCAATGGAAGAGGGAAGACAGGTAAATAATGTAAGTATTTTATAAATAATAAACTAATGTAATATGACATTATATGCATACAATATTAATATCAACTAATATGCTTGCTATTCCATTATTTCTGTGAAAATCAATAATGTTTTTTTATTCAATATACCACTTTGTGTTGTAGTTATGTGCATTACATTTTGCCATTCATAATAATGTTTTCTCATATCATCCATTAATGAAACGCCAAAATGAGATTGACAATGTAAGTAAAATATATTTTATTGTTTTGAGATTAATATTTATGATTCAGGAGATTTTATTAGTATTTAAACTATGCAACATTCTACATCAAGATTCGAACAAGTTACATATTTTTTGAGATATTGATTTTTGATTTTAAACGTGAATCAGTTTTGAGATATCGAGTTTTCAACAAAGTTTATTTTGAGATTTTAGTTTTGAGAAGGGAAAACTTTTTAGAGAAGAGAGAATGAAAGAATGCTTGGCTTTTAACAAATGATAAGAAAAGAAAGTGTAATATCCTGGAAATTTTAACAATATCAATTTAATAATCTGTTGAATAGTTAAATTGATATTGATGATCTTTGATAATAAAATTTGAATTTAATTTAATAATCTAATTAAATAAGTATCAATATGTTAATTTCAAATAATAAGTATAATGTATTATTTTTATTAATATGAATGGATTTTAAAGAATATGGAATTTTTATTTAATTGAATGAATAATTATATATGTATATATATAACTTAACTTTTAAATTGAATCTTAGGATTTAATTTAATTTGAATTTGAATTTAAGTTTTGAAATTCAAAAGAATAAATATTTAAATTGTTTTGGATTTTAGAATATTTGTATAAACTTTTATTTATAAAATATAATTAGTTTGTTTCTTTAAAAAGTAATATATATATATAGATAAGTGTTTAAATAAATAAGATAAATACTTAAAAGACAAGTGTTATTATATGAAGCCTTTAATTTAACAAGTGTAAATTAAATGATGAACTCATAGGACAAGTGTCTTAATTATTTTCCATTTTCTTTTATTTTATAAAATCATAAATATACATGTATATAAACATTTGCTTTTCTTCATTTCATTCTTTCTATTCTTCTTTTTAAAATCAAGAGAAACTCAAAAACCTTTCCTCTAAGCAAATCTGAAACAAATCAGATCAGTAAACAAATCTTCCTCAAACCAAAAACCAAAATCAACAACCCATAATTCATCCTCAAAAATCAAATCCCTGTAATCTCATTTTTACAAATTCAAACCAAAGCCTGTGATTCATTTTCATTTTCAAAAAGCAAACCTGGAATCAAGTTTGCAAACCGAAATCAGTGAGCATCTTCCTCAAACAAAAGATCTGTAATCATCTCAAAACAACCAGTTGCATTCTCTTCCATCTGTAATCAAAATCAAGTTTAAAGCCTGCCTTCATTTTTCATCTCTGGAATCAATTCAAACTGTCTGCATTCATTCTTCAACATGGAAACAAGCATGCATGTAGATTTAAAGCAATTTAAGCTTCAGCAACTCCAGTTATTAAATCAAGTGAGGCATGCTAGTTTAAAGATTCAATGGGGCATTCCAGTTTAAGGTTCCCAGTTTCAAGATTTTCAAAAAAAATAAGGCTCTGTCTCCATTTTAATTGGTGAGTAACTTTAAAATTTAAAATAAAATTGGTTGCATGCTAGTATGGATGAATATAAATGTGTATTGCATAGATGAATGTCTGATGTGAATTTTTATTTGTATGCATGCATGTAACCCCTCTGTTCTTGTTTTCCTGGGAGTAAACTACCCTATTGAACCTAAATCTATTTATAGGTATTGATGTTTGTGATTGATTTTGGGTATGTTATGAATAATATTTGTCTAAGTATGAATATACCTGTATATGTATGTATATAGGTAGATGTTGTTGCATGCATATCTGTATATGGTTATATACATATCTCTGTTAAATTATAGGCTCAAAGCCACTAAAACAAAAATTCAACTGCTCCTTACATAATCAATTTTAGACAATGAGTTATAAAAGAAAAATGATTATAAGACTAACATATTTAAAAATAAAATAAAATTTTAGGTGTTATATTTAGTAATTATTGTAGAAACTAGAATATACAGTAAAAATCAACTCAAGGCAGAGAATAAAATTGTCTGGAATTCTTGATTTTATTCTACAACTTGATTCGAATTTAGGAATAATGAATTTTGATGTGAATATATAGATTTTTAGGTTTGGGGTTGTTGTGAATTTTCAAGTTGATCAAAATGGGAAGTTTTGTCAATTTCTGACAAACGGCGACTAGTGGTTGGTCGAGCTTTGGCCTGAAGGTGGTTGGTGTGGCAAGGAACTTGGGAAAAATGTCAGATGGATGATCGATTCATGGTGGCGACAGTAGGAGGTCAACATTGTTTTTAACCCTAGTTTTAACTGGTCGTGATAAAATGATCACCACGGATTCTCTAATGGATCGAGTGTATTAGGGTTTGGAGAGAAGGAAGTTTGGTCGTAGGCGAGGCTATGGTCGGAGGTGGAAGTTCTCTGGTGGATGGAGCGCCGTGGGGGAAGTGTTGTCAGGTTTGGGTGAAGTAGGTAGTTTCTGTTCCAGGTTTTGATTTTTAGGCTCGATTTTGATTTCGCGAATTGATCGAAGAATTGATGATCGTGAGATGGTGTAGGGAGGAACGTCGACTTGTGGGGATACATTTACACGTGCACGGTCGTAAATGTATCTCTGGTGAAGTCTGGGTTTTACAGGGGAGGCTACTCGAGATTTTCTCGAGTTTTGATCGAGTGATGCTCGAAGATTTTGGAGAGGCGACTCGAAGTAATTAGATGGTCTCAAGTATTTTTAGTGGTTGCCAGGTTTTGGAAAAAAAACCCTGTCTGTTTAAATTTAACTGAACTTAAATTTATAAGAAAGATTAAAACTGAGGGTTAAATCAAAGTTTTAATATTTGGAGTAAAGTTTGGTTTTGAATCTTAGATTGAGATTTAAAATAAGTTTTATAAATTTAAATATGAATTTGTTAGCACCTTTTAAACTTCTTTATAAATAAGTATTTCTTTAACTTGTAAATTAAAAGAGTTTTAGAAATGTTGTTTAAAACATTGTAAAAGATAAATTAGTATTCATTTTAAATCTAGAATTTAAAATGAAATTTAAAAGTTAATTTGAAATGGATGTCTTCAAATGTATTTAAGAATGATAATTTAACCTTTGATAAGAAAATGTTTTATCTTAAAGTAATTAGAGATTTGTGTTCATTGAATTAATTAGGAAATTTAATGGATAATTAATTTAATTGATTAATTAATCATTTGGATTAATTAAATAGGTAATTAATGGTTTAAACTAATTAATTAGTGATTAAGATTAATTAATTAGAATAATTAATTTGTAATTAAGGATTATAATTAGAATATTAATTAATGGTTAGGAATTAATTAATAAGTAATTAAATATTAATTAAGTTATGGTTGACACTTAATTAATTTAGTAATTAGAGATTAATAAATTGGTTATTAAGATTTATTAATTTAGAATTAATAATAATTAATATAAGTTAATTACTTAAGGAAAGTAATTAAATAATAGTTAATGAAGTCATTAACTATGGATTATTTAATAATTAATTAATAGGATTAATTTAATAGTTAATTAGAATAATTAATTTAAAGATAATCAATTATAGAATTTGTTTAAATGTAATTACTTATTGGAAGTAATTAAGAATTAATTACTTATGGTAATTAATTGAAGTTGATTTGATTTAGTTTAAATTAATTAATTAAGTTTAATTAATTTATGATAATCAAGAGATGATTTGATAATAATTACTTAATGTAATTATTAAAATAAGATTATTTAGGGAAGTAAATAATAAGATTATTACTGGAAGTAATTAGTTGAATAATGATTTTATTAATAGAAGTAATTTGAGTTAATTACTTTGAATAATTAATCAAGGGATTAATTAAGAAATTAATTAAGGAAGTAATTAATTTAGTTAATGAAAGTAATTAAGGGGAGTTAATTACTAGATGAGATTAATCAAGAGTGATTAATAAATGTTGTTTAAATAAAGGTTAATTACTTAATGAAATTAATTTAATTAAGTAATTAATAATTAAGTTGTAATTAAGGATCATTAATTAATATAATTAATGATGTAATTAAGATTGGTTAATTAAGTAATAATTAATAAATGAAGTAATTAATCAATGTAATTAATTAAGGATTAATGTAATTAATTATAGTTGATTAAGTTAATTAATTTTAGTAAATTAATTAATGAAGTAATTAAAGGTTAATTTCTATAAGTGGTTAAGAATAATTAATTTAAGTAATTAATTGAGGATAAATTACTTGGATGTAATTAAAAGATAATTAATCAAAGATGATTAATTGAAATGAATTATTAGAGGATAATTAATTAATTGATTGTAATTAATTAATGGTTAAGTAAGATGGATTTATAAAATGAAGTAATTAATTTAATTCAATTTAAATTAATTTAAGATGATATAAATCATTACTTATGAATGGGTGTTAGAATTGGAATGCTTTGCATTGATTGATATCTCTGATGAGATATATGCTGTGTGATATGGATGTTAGTTGAATTGTGATGATAATATGGATTATCTGTTATATTGATAATGTTGATTATCTATTATGAATTATCTTTCTATGTGTATAAAGATAATGAATTGAATTGTTTTAACCTTTAAAACAACTTGGCCCTTAAAAGATACGTTTTTGATTTCGATGAGACCGGGATCGGGTTTCCGTATACCGGTATTCCAGGTCTGGAGACCCGAATACCACATCGATCCAAATTTACGATAGGTCGTGAATCTCAAGTGAAGATGAAGATTCAGAGTGCAAGGGTTATTGTCGTTAACTCTGAGGGTGATTCCAAAACGAGTGTAACGAGATAATGCCTTCGGTTTCGTTCGAACCCGGAACGAACTTGTATGGATTGAATGCTTTCAGCACATCGTCAGGCGGACGATGAGCATTCTAAGTGATATGTTCTGATTAAAGGTAATCGTAACCTCAAGCCTCACAAACCGGGAATGGCTAAAACAGGGGAGGTGCAGCAAGGTTAGTGGGTAGCACCCAAGTAGGACAAGGTTACCTCTGTCTAGATGTCCCTTTCTATTTTCGACTTAGTGGTGCGGTTGCTGATCCCAACCGTGAGGTATCTTGTGCGGGAATTATCCAGTAAGGGATGTTCCGACCTTGTGTTGCAGGGGATTGGGAGTGATCCTCGGTACGGTGATCTAGGCCACGTACTGTGACGGGCGGTACCCCAGTAGCCCTGCCATTGTATGGAAACCCATTCTTCCTACGTGCCCTTACGGTTTTGATTGTATAACCCACCTTGTGGCTAGTATGCTGGAATTTAATAATGTAACAATTTCAGCTATTTCATATTTATTTGAAAACCCTAGACCCTATTATAATATAACTGGATTTCCTATCAAATGTTTTGGTTAGCGTAAGGTAAAAACTTACCCATGTTTATTTGTGGGGAGTCTTACGTGATACCTTTTCTTTCTAAAGGTTTTGAAGTTAAGCAAGTTTAACCTGTTACTCACACCAGACCCATGTCTGACCCAAGTGTTTATTTCTGTTTTATAAACTCTTGGGTACTCAAATTTTTACGAGTAGCCAAGGGATTCAGGTTAGCCTTGACGAATTGTGGAGGAGCAATGGAGCAGGAGGCTTCAGCGTTGTAGATATAGATAGTAGTTTCCGCTGTGTTGATCTTGTTTAGATCTTTGTTTTGTATTGAGTTGTAATAACTAGACAGATGTTTATAACTGTCTAGTATATGATGTGTAATCTGTGTAACTCTGATAGATGTATATGATACTATGTAATAGTTTATGTTATTAATATAATTTATTTGTTCCGCTGTGAGATCGTTGTTGTTGTTTCTTTCTTTCTTCTCTTCTTTTCTATTTTCTACCCCTTTCTTTCTTTATAACGATGCGTCATTCTGTGGAATGAGTGGCGGGTCGTCACATTGGTATCAGAGCGAGGTTGAGTGAATACCTAGGTTCAGAAGGATTGTTCATTAGAGATAAGATCTGTAGCAACCTATTTGAGTCTGAGTATATCTATATACGAGAGCGCGTATTTGTTAGTTATATAAAATGGTTTTATATTGTGTTAATTGATCGGTTGGGTGGTATATGGATTCTGGTCAATACGAGTAGCTAACGTTATTGATAGGGATCTCTAAACACTTGAACCAGGTCAACGGACACAATATTGTTTTAAGGAGGTAGATGAAATAATTTTACCCAAAAATAATTTCTATATAAAAAGTATCATTTTAAATATATATATTTATGTATTTCTACCTATTTGTTAGGTTACCTGTTCGGGTTTTCCAATATAAGTTATAAAGGTAGATAAGGTGGTAGTGTGTGTAACACGACTATCAATGGTTGGAATTTTAGTGTTGAGGTTGGAAGTGTATTTGTCGAGACTGTAGACCTAATACCGTCTCGAGTGAACTTTGCAATTGTAAGGATTTCACAATCTCTGAAGAAAAACCTGTTAAGGTTCAGAGTTTATCTTTGGAGTTGGATGAGTAAAGTTGGATCTGTCGGTTGAACAGAAGTGAGTGATGGTACCTTGATACCTCAGGTAATAGTAGCTGTATGATGAGATACAGTGACGATGGATGTTCCCGAAGATGTTTTCTTTGGAACAAGCTTAAGGAAGTGTATCTGCTTCGGTGTTGTGGCTGAGTTCAGCATGGTGTTTCTGTTTTGTTTGAGGTTCGAGTTTCTCGAAGAGCTTTGATTTGGGAATCTTTGGCATATGTGGCAGCAGTGCAACTCGGAGTATTCTGCGCGTTGGCAGGAAAGTTTTCTGGCTGAGCAGTCTTTCTAGGTGAAGTTCAGAAGCAGCATAGTGGATCCATTTCTTTGATGAATTGGATAAATAAGTGTAAGCTGTTCTGATTGGTAAAGATAGAATAGTCTGTTTGGAATTAGGATGGGTTGATCGCAAAAGTGACTTGCGATTGTTTAAGTGTTCTCTTGGGTTGTCAGAATTTTTCTGGATGTCTTCAGAGAAGTCAGAAGTTTGTCCGCATCTGAAGGTTGAGTTTTCTTATCGACTTGGATTCCAGGAGTGATACCGGTGGTTCAGTCTAGTGGAAGGATGTTTCCTAGAGATGGAGTTGGTGAAGCAGCTCAAGTTTTGCTGGAGTATCTGAGTTTTCTTTATGGATCAGTGAACCTTATTTCTGGAATGAGTTGTCCAGTCTATGCTTGTGTTCTACCTCAGATCAGAGTTGAGCAGCGAAAGTAGTTTGGAGTGTATCTCTGATAGGAGGAGTAAGTTTAGAATCTACTGATGTTGTGAAGTAGAGTTATGTTTGGATCTCGTCTGTGTTCTGATTTGGATAAGTATTTGGACTTCTGAATTGAATTGTCAGTTTGGATAACTGGAATTCATTGAGTTTTACGTATCTCTAAGGGAATACGTATTTGATCTATCTTTGGTTTTAGAATCAGCAGTTCTGGAAGTTGGGTAGTTGAGTCAGACTCGTCTGTAGTCTGATATTCTGTTTAGTTCTGTAGATCTAGATGAGTAGGAGATCTATAGCTTAGTAGTTTAGATTGTTTGTAGAGCGAGTATTCCGGTATATATATATATACTTGGGGAAACTCGAGGTATTTTATCTAGAATTTAGTCTAGATAGATAGAATTGTTTGATTGAATGATTTGGTTGCTATGGTTGCTAGCATATGGATGATAGTATATGCTTGTGTTTTAAATTAAAATCTTTAATAAGATTATTAAATTACCTTTGTTTAAATTTCGGGGACGAAATTATTTTAAGGGGGGAGGAATGTAATATCCCGGAAATTTTAACAATATCAATTTAATAATCTGTTGAATAGTTAAATTGATATTGATGATCTTTGATAATAAAATTTGAATTTAATTTAATAATCTAATTAAATAAGTATCAATATGTTAATTTCAAATAATAAGTATAATGTATTATTTTTATTAATATGAATGGATTTTAAAGAATATGGAATTTTTATTTAATTGAATGAATAATTATATATGTATATATATAACTTAACTTTTAAATTGAATCTTAGGATTTAATTTAATTTGAATTTGAATTTAAGTTTTGAAATTCAAAAGAATAAATATTTAAATTGTTTTGGATTTTAGAATATTTGTATAAACTTTTATTTATAAAATATAATTAGTTTGTTTCTTTAAAAAGTAATATATATATATTGATAAGTGTTTAAATAAATAAGATAAATACTTAAAAGACAAGTGTTATTATATGAAGCCTTTAATTTAACAAGTGTAAATTAAATGATGAACTCATAGGACAAGTGTCTTAATTATTTTCCATTTTCTTTTATTTTATAAAATCATAAATATACATGTATATAAACATTTGCTTTTCTTCATTTCATTCTTTCTATTCTTCTTTTTAAAATCAAGAGAAACTCAAAAACCTTTCCTCTAAGCAAATCTGAAACAAATCAGATCAGTAAACAAATCTTCCTCAAACCAAAAACCAAAATCAACAACCCATAATTCATCCTCAAAAATCAAATCCCTGTAATCTCATTTTTACAAATTCAAACCAAAGCCTGTGATTCATTTTCATTTTCAAAAAGCAAACCTGGAATCAAGTTTGCAAACCGAAATCAGTGAGCATCTTCCTCAAACAAAAGATCTGTAATCATCTCAAAACAACCAGTTGCATTCTCTTCCATCTGTAATCAAAATCAAGTTTAAAGCCTGCCTTCATTTTTCATCTCTGGAATCAATTCAAACTATCTGCATTCATTCTTCAACATGGAAACAAGCATGCATGTAGATTTAAAGCAATTTAAGCTTCAGCAACTCCAGTTATTAAATCAAGTGAGGCATGCTAGTTTAAAGATTCAATGAGGCATTCCAGTTTAAGGTTCCCAGTTTCAAGATTTTCAAAAAAAATAAGGCTCTGTCTCCATTTTAATTGGTGAGTAACTTTAAAATTTAAAATAAAATTGGTTGCATGCTAGTATGGATGAATATAAATGTGTATTGCATAGATGAATGTCTGATGTGAATTTTTATTTGTATGCATGCCTGTAACCCCTCTGTTCTTGTTTTCCTGGGAGTAAACTACCCTATTGAACCTAAATCTATTTATAGGTATTGATGTTTGTGATTGATTTTGGGTATGTTATGAATAATATTTGTCTAAGTATGAATATACCTGTATATGTATGTATATAGGTAGATGTTGTTGCATGCATATCTGTATATGGTTATATACATATCTCTGTTAAATTATAGGCTCAAAGCCACTAAAACAAAAATTCAACTGCTCCTTACATAATCAATTTTAGACAATGAGTTATAAAAGAAAAATGATTATAAGACTAACATATTTAAAAATAAAATAAAATTTTAGGTGTTATATTTAGTAATTATTGTAGAAACTAGAATATACAGTAAAAATCAACTCAAGGCAGAGAATAAAATTGTCTGGAATTCTTGATTTTATTCTACAACTTGATTCGAATTTAGGAATAATGAATTTTGATGTGAATATATAGATTTTTAGGTTTGGGGTTGTTGTGAATTTTCAAGTTGATCAAAATGGGAAGTTTTGTCAATTTCTGACAAACGGCGACTAGTGGTTGGTCGAGCTTTGGCCTGAAGGTGGTTGGTGTGGCAAGGAACTTGGGAAAAATGTCAGATGGATGATCGATTCATGGTGGCGACAGTAGGAGGTCAACATTGTTTTTAACCCTAGTTTTAACTGGTCGTGATAAAATGATCACCACAGATTCTCTAATGGATCGAGTGTATTAGGGTTTGGAGAGAAGGAAGTTTGGTCGTAGGCGAGGCTATGGCCGGAGGTGGAAGTTCTCTGGTGGATGGAGCGCCGTGGGGGAAGTGTTGTCAGGTTTGGGTGAAGTAGGTAGTTTCTGTTCCAGGTTTTGATTTTTAGGCTCGATTTTGATTTCGCAAATTGATCGAAGAATTGATGATCGTGAGATGGTGTAGGGAGGAACGTCGACTTGTGGGGATACTCGGCGATGGTCGGAGTTGACGCTGGTGGTCGTACACGTGCACGGTCGTAAATGTATCTCTGGTGAAGTCTGGGTTTTACAGGGGAGGCTACTCGAGATTTTCTCGAGTTTTGATCGAGTGATGCTCGAAGATTTTGGAGAGGCGACTCGAAGTAATTAGATGGTCTCAAGTATTTTTAGTGGTTGCCAGGTTTTGGAAAAAAAACCCTGTCTGTTTAAATTTAACTGAACTTAAATTTATAAGAAAGATTAAAACTGAGGGTTAAATCAAAGTTTTAATATTTGGAGTAAAGTTTGGTTTTGAATCTTAGATTGAGATTTAAAATAAGTTTTATAAATTTAAATATGAATTTGTTAGCACCTTTTAAACTTCTTTATAAATAAGTATTTCTTTAACTTGTAAATTAAAAGAGTTTTAGAAATGTTGTTTAAAACATTGTAAAAGATAAATTAGTATTCATTTTAAATCTAGAATTTAAAATGAAATTTAAAAGTTAATTTGAAATGGATGTCTTCAAATGTATTTAAGAATGATAATTTAACCTTTGATAAGAAAATGTTTTATCTTAAAGTAATTAGAGATTTGTGTTCATTGAATTAATTAGGAAATTTAATGGATAATTAATTTAATTGATTAATTAATCATTTGGATTAATTAAATAGGTAATTAATGGTTTAAACTAATTAATTAGTGATTAAGATTAATTAATTAGAATAATTAATTTGTAATTAAGGATTATAATTAGAATATTAATTAATGGTTAGGAATTAATTAATAAGTAATTAAATATTAATTAAGTTATGGTTGACACTTAATTAATTTAGTAATTAGAGATTAATAAATTGGTTATTAAGATTTATTAATTTAGAATTAATAATAATTAATAGAAGTTAATTACTTAAGGAAAGTAATTAAATAATAGTTAATGAAGTCATTAACTATGGATTATTTAATAATTAATTAATAGGATTAATTTAATAGTTAATTAGAATAATTAATTTAAAGATAATCAATTATAGAATTTGTTTAAATGTAATTACTTATTGGAAGTAATTAAGAATTAATTACTTATTGTAATTAATTGAAGTTGATTTGATTTAGTTTAAATTAATTAATTAAGTTTAATTAATTTAGGATAATCAAGAGATGATTTGATAATAATTACTTAATGTAATTATTAAAATAAGATTATTTAGGGAAGTAAATAATAAGATTATTACTGGAAGTAATTAGTTGAATAATGATTTTATTAATAGAAGTAATTTGAGTTAATTACTTTGAATAATTAATCAAGGGATTAATTAAGAAATTAATTAAGGAAGTAATTAATTTAGTTAATGAAAGTAATTAAGGGGAGTTAATTACTAGATGAGATTAATCAAGAGTGATTAATAAATGTTGTTTAAATAAAGGTTAATTACTTAATGAAATTAATTTAATTAAGTAATTAATAATTAAGTTGTAATTAAGGATCATTAATTAATATAATTAATGATGTAATTAAGATTGGTTAATTAAGTAATAATTAATAAATGAAGTAATTAATCAATGTAATTAATTAAGGATTAATGTAATTAACTATAGTTGATTAAGTTAATTAATTTTAGTAAATTAATTAATGAAGTAATTAAAGGTTAATTTCTATAAGTGGTTAAGAATAATTAATTTAAGTAATTAATTGAGGATAAATTACTTGGATGTAATTAAAAGATAATTAATCAAAGATGATTAATTGAAATGAATTATTAGAGGATAATTAATTAATTGATTGTAATTAATTAATGGTTAATTAAGATGGATTTATAAAATGAAGTAATTAATTTAATTAAATTTAAATTAATTTAAGATGATATAAATCATTACTTATGAATGGGTGTTAGAATTGGAATGCTTTGCATTGATTGATATCTCTGATGAGATATATGTTGTGTGATATGGATGTTAGTTGAATTGTGATGATAATATGGATTATCTGTTATATTGATAATGTTGATTATCTATTATGAATTATCTTTCTATGTGTATAAAGATAATGAATTGAATTGTTTTAACCTTTAAAACAACTTGGCCCTTAAAAGATACGTTTTGGATTTCGATGAGACCGGGATCGGGTTTCCGTATACCGGTATTCCAGGTCTGGAGACCCGAATACCACATCGATCCAAATTTACGATAGGTCGTGAATCTCAAGTGAAGATGAAGATTCAGAGTGCAAGGGTTATTGTCGTTAACTCTGAGGGTGATTCCAAAACGAGTGTAACGAGATAATGCCTTCGGTTTCGTTCGAACCCGGAACGAACTTGTATGGATTGAATGCTTTCAGCACATCGTCAGGCGGACGATGAGCATTCTAAGTGATATGTTCTGATTAAAGGTAATCGTAACCTCAAGCCTCACAAACCGGGAATGGCTAAAACAGGGGAGGTGCAGCAAGGTTAGTGGGTAGCACCCAAGTAGGACAAGGTTACCTCTGTCTAGATGTCCCTTTCTATTTTCGACTTAGTGGTGCGGTTGCTGATCCCAACCGTGAGGTATCTTGTGCGGGAATTATCCAGTAAGGGATGTTCCGACCTTGTGTTGCAGGGGATTGGGAGTGATCCTCGGTACGGTGATCTAGGCCACGTACTGTGACGGGCGGTACCCCAGTAGCCCTGCCATTGTATGGAAACCCATTCTTCCTACGTGCCCTTACGGTTTTGATTGTATAACCCACCTTGTGGCTAGTATGCTGGAATTTAATAATGTAACAATTTCAGCTATTTCATATTTATTTGAAAACCCTAGACCCTATTATAATATAACTGGATTTCCTATCAAATGTTTTGGTTAGCGTAAGGTAAAAACTTACCCATGTTTATTTGTGGGGAGTCTTACGTGATACCTTTTCTTTCTAAAGGTTTTGAAGTTAAGCAAGTTTAACCTGTTACTCACACCAGACCCATGTCTGACCCAAGTGTTTATTTCTGTTTTATAAACTCTTGGGTACTCAAATTTTTACGAGTAGCCAAGGGATTCAGGTTAGCCTTGACGAATTGTGGAGGAGCAATGGAGCAGGAGGCTTCAGCGTTGTAGATATAGATAGTAGTTTCCGCTGTGTTGATCTTGTTTAGATCTTTGTTTTGTATTGAGTTGTAATAACTAGACAGATGTTTATAACTGTCTAGTATATGATGTGTAATCTGTGTAACTCTGATAGATGTATATGATACTATGTAATAGTTTATGTTATTAATATAATTTATTCGTTCCGCTGTGAGATCGTTGTTGTTGTTTCTTTCTTTCTTCTCTTCTTTTCTATTTTCTACCCCTTTCTTTCTTCATAACGATGCGTCATTCTGTGGAATGAGTGGCGGGTCGTCACAGAAAGTGAGTGTAGGTAAATGAGATAAGTGTTTGATTGAGTGAGAGGAGGGGTGTGTGAGGGGTGGTGTATTGGTGTTTGCAAATAGTACCACCCTTCTTAAAGGTTTGAAATTAGAGGCCAGAAAAGATGCACGAATGATCTTGGCTACAAAAAATATGGCACCCTTGAATTCCACCATCCAATTTAAAGTTCGCAGTTTTTGCAGCTTTTTTTTCAAAATTAATTAAATCAAAGTTAATTTTTTATGTCATCTTATCAAAAGCTAAGTCTGCAATATTTGATTAATTAGGCCATAACCAACCGATGTGAATATCTGATTCCACTTGGACAATATAAATTGATTAATTTAAAAAGATTCAAGTATGGTTGATAGTTGCACTAAATAATCGGATGACAACGAGAAAATTATGAGATGGAAATCGCTTTATAATTCAATAAACATAGTGCCTAGTAAATATTTATTGCCTGGGTCGGTAGGCAGACTTGACTAGGGTTAGGTTTAATTTGGAAAGAAATATAGATGGGATGAACGAACTTTAATCAAGCTAATTTGGTTGGCAAATTGTCTTGTATATATATATATATATATATATATATATATATGTTTGACCGAAAAGTGAACAATCACTTACAATCCGCTTATAATAGTAAGAAATAGAAAATGCTAACAAAGTAAAGTACACACAAATTTGGTAGTGATTTGGCCATAACATTCCTACATCTACTATTCATTTTTATTTCTTTTCTTACATCTCAGATTTTACAAAGATTTGGATACAAAGTATAATGACTTATTGTCAAATATGTAGCTCCAAAGCTCTATTCGGTGGTCTCTATTCGGCCGTCGTTGGTGTCTCCAAAAAGTTTTTCTTATGGCTGCTACAAGCTTAGGTATTTATAGGAGTGAAGAGGCTGGGAGTTAGCCATGTAAAATAGGTAGTTTCTCTATATAACATGCTCGGTTCAGTTATTTCCATATATAGAAGATACGATCCGGAATTTCCTTATATTTCAAATTTCCTTTCCATAAATATCTTGCTTGGCTCGCTGAAACAGGCTTTTTTGGTGGCCACTGATCGGACGGTAGTTGTGGATGCCTTTCTAGCCAAGTATAGTGAAGTTCCTCTCCTTGGTTTGGCATGGTTCTCCCCCGTTAGGCTCAACATTGCACTATATTGGACAAGAGACCTAATCCAGGTTGTAAATCATTGGACAAGATATATTGTCCGGTAGTCCCTTGTACCGAGTAAGAACTCTTGTCCAATGGCGAGACCACCAGATATGAAATCTTGCCCGACAGCTCCTCTACTGGACAAGATTTCTTATTTGATGGGAAAAACACCAAACAAGAAATTATGTCTGGTTGTAACTTGTACCAGACAACATTAAGGAATAACATCTACTTCTCTCCTTTGCGTGGTTCAACTTGGGTTGCCTTTTGCCTCTCTACTTCAAGGTTATTCAGACAAGTCGTTCTACCTATGGTACACATGCATTTATCGTTCTTGCAGTAGGTAGATTAACTTGTCCCCATCATTTCTTAGGTAAAAATGCCTAAAACACTTTCCTAAACAAAGCATGCTTCGTCGGATACAAAGTGAGCTTTGTTTAACATTTGCTGAGTGCCTAACTTAACTACATATTCCACCATCCTCATCAAGCAATCATTAATAACTACACGTACCTAGGTTCTGAATTTATTCTGGCCAGGCGTGCATCTTAGTCTAGTGGTAGAAATGGGCTCAACATCCTTTGGTTCGGTGGTGACACGACGAACAAAATATTGTGTTCGGTTGCTTGCTCTGTAACAACCCATACCTTAATAGGCGTAAATTTTGACTAAATCAAAAGCCAAGTCTATTAGGGCACAAATTGTTGGTTTTGATAACTTATAATAAACACAAGCATATCATAGTGCGATAAATATATACTCATAGAAGATTTGAAAAATATAATATAACATATGTATTGACTAAGGTTACTACCTTGAAATATTATTCCTTGGATATTTAATTGTCTTGTCAGTTCCGAGCATGAATAAGAAGACTTCTTTAAATCTAACATGTTGGTTGTTATGAGGAGGGAAGTCAGAATAACGAGATAAATTTCAAAGTTATAAATAAATTATATAATTTCCCACTCACCTTTTAAGCTTTCCAAATCTCCAAATCTGAATCCAATCTTTTACTTGACTCATTTTCCTCTCTAATCTAAAAGGGTATGTATAACAAGGTGTATGCATACTATTAGAATTATAGATCTGAAAAGAGATTTGGTATTTAGGGGAATATAATAATAAAAATTAGTTTTTTTATGGTATTGATGCACTCCTTTTCTTCTTCTCTTTTATTTTCTATCCTTCTCCGATTACATATTTATATATAATATTTTATAATTTTTAGAAGTAGTGGAGAAGAGAAAATGGCAGAGCTCCGCTGCTATGAGAAGAGAAGTGAGGGTTTAGGCCTTTATTTATAGATGCACGAATCAATCGTAACCATTAGATTAAAATAGTTAAATCTGGGCCGTTGGCCAAGGTTCAAACCCTAACCGTCACGCTCTAGCTAGTCGATTGCACCCCTATAGGTAGTCGACCACTAGCAATCGACCAGTCCATAGCGTGGGTCGACTAGTGGGGTCTCGAATATTAATGATATTTATTACTATATTTGTTTTTTTAGTTATTTTTGCTCTCAACTTCGAACGCTAATAACCTTTTCGTTTGAGCTCCAATCGCGAAACTCCAAATGTGAAAGTTGCTCAGAAAATCATCGCGAGCACAATGGTATAGGTTTCGCGACCAAATTCCAACATTTGCTCTAATTCCATTTTTGGAGCCTTATTAATTATTGTAAATTTTACGGGGTATTACATTCTCCCACCTTAAAAGAATTTCATCCCCAAAATTTCTCAAGGGTTGAGTCATGTAACATAGATTGCAATCGATCTAAACTAACAAACCAATTAGCGTACAACCAGTTTTGCAGCCAAATGTGTAAAATGCATGGTGTATCACAACATATAAAATATGTACGTAGAATGACTCTAAGTATGTGCATCATATATGAATGCATTCTTTTAAAAACATTTTGAAAATATGATGCAAATAACCAGATATACCGGCAGTTTTATATGTACGCAAGTTTTCAAAATCCTTTTTCACATCAAAATTTCCATACTCCCGCGAGTAGGAGTATGGTTCAACCAATTTTGCATCCAATCCCTACCATCCAGAACCTAGCAAACAATTTTTAACATTTTTTTTAAATTTAGTTTCTGAGTCTATACTCATATGTCGAAAAAGGAATTTAGATGGAAAATTTTACAATTCCACCCTTCTTTTGGATACCTATTCCGTTATCAACTTGGAACTTTCTCTTTTGCTCTCAAAACTTTTCCAATTTTTCAAAGTACAATTTGCGTAAGAAGTTTTATTTTGGATGTTAAAGCATAATTATCCTAAGTGCAAGTTTCGTTTCGTTATCAACAAGGTATGGAAATAGAAAATTCCAAAGCTAAAACATCATTTTCCCTTATCATTATCTATGTTTGGTATACTGTCACCCTATTCGGATAATAAAATTCATATTTACTAACACATCGATGCTCCTTACACTAGTATGAGGCATTTAAATATCAAAAGATTTATTATTTCAAAAGAAAAATATTAAAACACAATTCCCAAAAGAATTTCCAACTCGCAAAACAGTTTGAAGAATTGAATTCCCAGAAGCATTTAAAGACCAAATATAATTTTATTATATATTTATATATATATATTTATTTATTTAAAGCACTTGATAAAAATCTTCCAAAAATATTTGAACTCAACTTTTCAAAACTTACATCAAATTACTTGAAATTCCATTATACAAAGTTTATCCACCATTTTGTTTTCTAAAACATTCCACTGCTCATAAATTACTTCTAAAACCATTTATCAAATAATCATCAAATTTCCAAATCCTATTTTGAAATTATTTTATATCACTTCTAAATATACTATCAACATTTCATAATTTTCGAATACTTCTAAACCAACTTTCAAAAGCATTTAAACAAAAATTCTCAAGACTTTCGAATATAATTTTTCAAAACATCCACAGCTCTATTTTCAAAACAAATCAAGCCACATCTTAACATAATTAGGACTTAGTTAATGGGTTAATGCATATGAATTGACCATAGTATTGTGCAGTTAATCCTAGATTTGGGGAACCTTTTCTTTTTACACTAAAATAACAAACTACTTACAAACGTATTTATAAATTTTAGCTTTCCAGGCATGGATAGTGACCCGTGATTCAGCAATAACCTTTCCCATTTGTTTGGATGAAAGATATAATCTTCAATTGGCAATCCATAAAAATCCACAATCATAAGGTAGTCTAGGTCCCAACAAAGGTGTTAATTACCCTCCAGCTTTTGGGGTGCTTCTATATGTCGTGCTCAAGCTCTTCTTAGTCCACTTCTTACGATACGACCTTTTCCTCATAAGGTAATTGAGGTAGGAGCTATGCAGTTAATGCCCCGCTATTACCCCGCTATAACCCCGCTATATCTCATAGCGGATTTCTACCGCTACGATTTTTCCATATAGCCCCAAAATATAGCCTTTCCGCTTTAAGACCCGTTCTTTCCGCTATATTCCGTTATTCCCGCTATATTCCGCTATTTCCGCTATATCTTCTTTAATAAAATGAATTGAAAAATTGCATTTATACATTATAAAAATTATGAAACTAGTTTATTTGATTTAATTTTTAATATATTTTTAGAAATGAAAGTACTCTAATATTCTACTAAATTCAATTATGTTAAATAACAGTTTTATGTTTATTTAAAGTATATTCGCACATGTTTTTATTTAAAATTATTTATGTATTAATTATAATTCAATTGAATGATATTTTTTCATTTAATAACCATTTATATATTTGAAAAAACATTAAGTACGAGTTTTATATGCTATTTTAGAGCCATCCGCTATATCCCGCTATACCCTCGCTGTATCCCCGCTATGACTTTTTGCACCTCCACCGCTTTGAATCCGCCGTGCGCTTTAACTGCACAGGATAGGAGTATAAATTTAACTCTATTTTTTTCAACTCATAGACACCTTGCCCATCCTTCGGAATATGGTTGCAACTACTTCTATAGTCGAAATCAATAGAGTTAGGGGTATAATATATATATATATATATATAATTCTAGATAAAAATACAAATATGTTATCTCAGTGTATCCTAATTCCTATGTTCGACTAACATAATCTCTGATATCAAATGTAATAATCTACACCTTAATGGGCCCGAATTTTGACTAAATCGAAACCCAAGTCCATTAGGGCATAGATGATTAGTTTTGGTAATTTGTAATAAACACAAGTGTATAAGAGTGCGATAAATATAAAATCACAACAAAATTGTAAAATATAATATAACATACGTATTGATTAAGGCTACTACCATAGAATATTATTCCTTGAATATTTAATTTCTTTGTCAGCACCGAGTATGAATAAGAAGACTTCTTCTTCCCATCTTGCACCAGTGGCTAGTCCTTCTAAATCTAACATTTCGGCTGTTATGAGGAGGGGTCAGAACAATGGGATAAATTTCAATGTTATAAATAAATTATATAATTTCATACGCACCATCTAAGCTATTCAAATCTCCAAATCTGAATCCAATCCTTTACTTGACTCCTTTTTCTCACTAATGTAAAAGAATATGTATAACAAGGTGTATATATACTATTATAATTATAGGTCTGGAAAGATATTTGGGGTTTAGGGGAAAATGGATTTGTAATAATAAAAATTACCTTTTTCTGCTGTATTGGTTCACTCCTTCTCTTCATCTCTTTTATTTTCTACCCTTCATCGATTACACACACACACATATATAGTATTTTATAATTTTTAGAAGTAGTGGAGTAGAGAAAATGGCAGAGCTTCACTACTTGGATAATAAAATATGAGAAGAGAAGTGAGGGGTTATGACTTTATTTATAAGCACATGAATCAATCGACCATTAGATGAAAATAATCAATTTCGTCCCGTTCGCCAAGGTTCAAACCATAGCTATCACGCTCTAATCGATAGGCCGCACCCCTATAGGTAGTTGACCACTAGCAGTCGAACGACCCATAGTGGAAGTTGACCGGTGGGGTCCTGAATATTAATGGTATTTATTACTATATTTGTTTTCTAATTATTTCACTCTCGAAGCTTCAAACGCTAATAACTTTTTCGTTTGAGCTCCAATCGCAAAACTCCAAATATGAAAGGTGTTTAGAAAATCACCATAAACGCAATGGTGTAAATTTCATGACTAAATTACAACGTTTGCTCAAATTTCATTTGAAGCCTTATAAATTATTTATTAATTATCATAAATTTTATAGGGTGTTACATAAATTTGTAATTAATGTAATTTAAAAGGAAATAAATAGGGTACTGATTAGAGAGATTAATATGACATTTATATGGGAATTGAATATGTATAATTGATGAATTTTGAAATTGGTAAATCGATTAAAGGAATTAAATGAGAATTGATTACAGACTGTCTAATTTTGGCATTAATGATAATTACTATGGGAAATAGACATTTATTAGACATTAAAAGGAATCCAAAGCATAAGCGTATAAATTAGAAATAATAATGTAGTGAATAAGTAAGTATTAATACTATTAATTATACGTAGAAAGCAATATAATTTTCATAGTAGGAAATCAAATAGCTTCAATTATACATTTAGGACAAATGTGAATTATTGGGCTTAGCCCAACACATAGACTTTGGGTGATACGTTTGGTTAGTGGGTTGGGATGTGAGTCGGTAGAGTTACACATAAAAGGTCTGCCCTTTGCTTAGAGAATACCACCAATAAGAGGTAGTAAGTAACCTAAAGGGGCATTTTCCTTGATTTACTTAGATTAGTCTAAACGAGATTTCGGTTGTGGGAGGTCGGCGGGCTATGTCACTGTTGTTGTTGGACCGATATTTAGTAGTAAGGCTAACATATAGGCTTTGACCACCAGCGGTCCCATGCGGTTGTTAGCAAAGACTCGGGTTATGCCCTGACAAATTTTGCTCCCAACTAGTATGAATCCATATGGAATACGCAAAGACCTTAAAGTTTTATTTAATTATTTGTTTGTTGTTTATTTAGTGGAGGTGGGCTAGTTAACCCTTAGATGAGTCTTTGAGCTATGTTAGTAGTACGACAACTAAATTATATATTTATATTAAAAAGTCGTATATAGGAGTCATCGGTCTTTGTAGTTCATTGACTAGCGTTGATGTTGCAAAGAGCCCGCTTTGGGGAATTGAGGTAGTAAATGACCGATGTGTCTGCCTCCCCCTATTTAAGAAGTATTAAGTGACCAGGGTTTTGGGTAGATAGGGTTAGATATATATGTTATATGCATATATAAATATAATGATACCTTGGAAAACCTAACCATATCATACGCACACATAACATTTAACGTATTAGCCATGAACAATAGACAAAACATTTAAATAGAAATCAATAGGTATAAATTAATGGGATGAGTAAAGTATGCAACTTTCAAATCACCAAAACGTTGTTCTGACCCCCCATAACTAGGAATGGCAATGGGGCGGGTTGGGGCGGGTTTTTAGTGCCCCATACCCGCCCCGGATTTTTTAGACCTCGCCCCAGACCCGCCCCGTAGACCCGGTGCGGGTCTGGAATTTTGCCCCGTACCCGGGACCCGTGCGGGTCAGGGTAGACCCGACCCGCCCCAAGACCCGATGAGTCTCTATGTATTGATTGAAAATTATGTAGCAACGTACATATATTTATTTTTTTATACTCGTTATCACCAAATAATATATGAAATACAAATAACAATGTGTCTATGGGAAGTTAATAAAAATGATGTCTACAATAACAATTCAGAAAATATATACATATGTTATTGTATAATTATCAATGACGCAACTTAATACTAATTTTTTCTATAGATATTGATTGGAACATTTTAATATCCATGCTAGAATCACTTATAACTAAAAAGATTACTAAATCATTATAATAATAAAGTGGTTTCATGAGATGTTAGTAGTGCGGGTCGGGTTGGGGCGGGTCGGCCAAGCCCCAACCCGACCCTAGACCAAGAGTACTCAAGAATGGGTCACGGGTCTACCCGCCCCAATGACCCAATGGGGCGGGTCTTGATGGGCCAAAACAGGGGCGGGTCGACCGGGTTTGGACCCTAGACCCGCCCCATTGCCATCCCTACCCATAACAACCCACAGGCTAGTTTTAGAAGGATTGGATACTGATGCAAGACAGGAAGGTAGATGATGAAGTCTTCTTATTCATAATCGGTGCAACAAGGCAATTAAATATCCAAGGAATAATATTCCAAGGTAGTAACCTTAGTCAATATGTATGTTATATTATATTTTTCAATTCCGTCGTGTGTTTATATTTACCGCACTCTGATATACTTGTGTTTATTACATGTTACCAAAACTAATAATCCGTGACCTATTGGACTTTGGTTTTGAAATAGTCAAAATTCAGGCCCATTAAGGTGCAAGTTGTTACAAGCTTGGTATCGAGTCAATTTGTTTTCCTATATATAGGCTACAGTTACCTCCAACCGAACACTTCTTATCACTTTCCAACCTTTCCATACTTTCAAGCCTGTTCGTCTTCCAATTTTACCATCGCCTGGAACTTCTTCCAAATTACTTTCAAATTTAATTATAATTCATTCTTTCGGCGATTTACTAAGGTAAGTTCCCTCCTTTATTGATTTCTTTCAATTCATACTCGAATTTAACCATTACCTCCTTTTCACCTCCATTATTTTGGTTTGGAGAAATCTGGACAAGGGAAGCTGCAGCTATAAATGTTTAATACCCCTTAATACGCTTAGCTTATGGAGCCTTGGCCTTAAATTTTAAAAATCCATAAGGTTTTAGTGTTTTAAGGCTTTGGTCGATTATGGCTAATTACCGAGCAAATAGGGACTGGACAAGGGTGATTAAATAAAGAATACAAGGCAACCTAGGTTATTCATGTGGAGTTAACTTAGTATTTCATGGCTTTTTAAAGACCAGGAGTGGATTGGTTTGTTGCCGCCAAACCAGAAACTTGTGCAAACGAGTGGGGCTGTGTGAAACCATTAAACCACTAAATTTCACTTCTAGGGGCTCTAAATCGATGCTATTTAATAATTTATTGCATTTTTATTGCACCTATACACACACGATCATAAACACACACATAGTGATAATGCATGAGATAGGTTGTTATATTAAATAGGTTTGTCGAGTCATCGCAATACCCGTTTGTCAAGTGCAAATGGAGACCGAGCTCTTTCCTCTTCCGTTCCTCCTTATCTCATGTCGTCTGGGCACCAGACTGGTCAGCCCAGCTCTTGTCATTATTTAGTACATGGGTATGGTCCTTCATATCAACTGGTAGACGTTATTGAATCTGTGGCTTTCACTTTATCATTTAAGCCCCTGGATACTATAACTGCTACCTATGGACTTCAAAGGGATGGTATGCTCTTACCTAATTCTGGACAATGGGATCGTGCCCCTCCAAAAGGTTATATAGCCTACTCGCGGTATTATTGCATGGTCGGGGCCTCGCCTCCTCTTCCACAATGGACTATGGGTTTTCAGTTGTATTTGAATATTTCTCCCTTTCTGTTCTATCCTAATGGGTACACCATATTGACTAGCCTTTATGTTGTCTTCATGCGAGAGTTTCAGGTTCTTCCTACTCGCTGGTAGATCAGATTTCTTTACGTGATCAAGAGTAAGGTCGAAGTTCCCCTTTTATCTATCTCGAAGTAGGGAGCAATTTAAAACCGGTGGAGGATATGTACTCAAAGTACATCTATTTTTGGATGTTGTATTGATGAACACCTTATCTATAGCTTGGTTTTAAACCTTCGTCTCTTGCATTTTCGTAAGGAGTATGAGCACAAAAGGAGGAAAGCTACAATCTAAGTTCAAGCAGCCGAGGTCGGATGTCCCTCCGACAGATGTTAAGAAGGCCATCTCATCGTTTAAGCCAAGCAAGAATATTGGGCAGTCGACCACGGAGCTTAAGATAGGGGAGATAGTGTCCTACCACCCAGTTAGAGATAAGGACTACCAAGATCCTCATGATGGCTCCCAAAAAAGGTCCCGCTCTCCTAGTAGCAAGTTAAGATAAAGGACTCCTATCCATCCCTCCAAATCTCACAGGGCTTCACCTTTTCTCCTTTCGGACTCAGATGCTTCCAAATAGCAGAAGAAGACCGATTGGATGAGAGAGATTGCAGTTGCTCCCAAGGGTAATGAGAAGAAGGAAAAGGAAGGGACTGCAATCATCACCGACCCAGCGACCCAACCATAACAAGTTCCAACAACCATACAACCAAGGGACTCTATCGCCTTATTATTAGCTGACGCCCCACTCTTTCCTTTTCTGGTGTAGGAGAGTTGCAATCATCAAACAACATATGAAGGTAGCACAAGACACACTTGAAATCCTACATGGACAAGAGAAGGAAAGAGTTAGAGTTTGAGGTTGGAAATATGGTATTTATCAAAGTCTCCCCTTTTAGAAAAGTCATAAGGTTTGGAAAGTTAAGAAAATTAGCACCAAGATTTGTTGGGCCTTTCCAAGCTTTGAAAAAGATGGGAAGGCTTGCTTATCGCGTGGAGCTACCGGTAGGTTGGTAGGAGTCCATGATGTTTTTCACATTTCGCATTTAAGGAAATGCCTTCATGATACATCCATTGTGGTGGAGTTTGACCAATTTGGATTTGTTGAGATGGAGCCAATAGCATCCCGTGCTACCACACGTATTATGAAGCACATAACTAGGAACTCCACGGCAAAGAAATAGGCTTGTCCGAGTATAATGAGGAGACAACCCGACAGAAAGCATATGGAAAACTGAAGAGAAGATGAGGATCTCTCATCCTAATTCTCACTGGCAAACTTTTCCCTTCAATTTTTTTTTATTGCATCGTGGTTGCTAGATTGGATGGTAAGAGATGGTTGCTGCACTTTTCACAACCACTTTGCACTCACGTTGAAATTTTTATGCATGTTTGCATACATACTTATATGTCACTGTTATATACTCATGATAGGATTGACCTCACTTATAGTATGTTTGCAGTACATAAAAACATTGCACTTTTGGTTGAGTAGATGGTTGTGTAGATAACCTGGTTGTATAACATGGATGATTATCGAGCATTACACTGTTCACCCCATGGAATGATTTCGGGGACGAAATCCTTTTAAGGAGGGAGAATGTAAACACTCCGAAAAATCAACCATAAATAAATAAATTATATACTTAAGTAGATAAAGTTAAAAATGAAATTTTTGTAAAAGTTAGAATTTTACCATGAAAGTTATGACGTTGCATTCATGGCGGTTTTTTATCAATTTTTATATATAATATGTTGGAAACGGAGCTCAATGAGAAATTATAGACGTTTGAAGTTTCAGATTAAAATTAATTTAAATAGAAAATCAAATTCAAATAAATAATTAGTTCCAAAATTTGAAATTCAATAATTAAAAATAATTATATTTGGGGGTTAGGTATACGTTAGAACTAAGTAAACGTTAATTGGTATAGGAAGAAAATAATTAAAACAACGACCATGAATTAAGGTTCCCAAGATAAGAGGACCGGTCGACCACTCCTCTTGGACCGATCGACCGTTAACGGTCGACTGATGATGGTAAATGGTGGCTAGGGTTTGTGTGTTTTTAATATGTCGGGTTATATTATCTATAATTGACCATAATCCTAGGGTTCTGGTGCGTTCTAACCATTATAAATAAAAGACCAGCCCCTCACTTTCTTCGCAATTTATTTGGGAACATAACAGAACACTGTCAGTTTCTCTTCTAAATAGATTTGAGAAATTCTCTAGGATTACAGGTAAGGAGTTTAAATGTTCTTACTCGATTTCTAATTCCTTTTCTCTTTTAACCTCTTAATTTTTGAATCTATTTCCTATGTAATTCCCTTATTGCATATATATCTTAGAAGAGAGATCTAAAGGAGATTATTGTACGTGTGTCAAATCCAAAGAGGAGTAAACCTAAGGACCTCCAATGAGTGAAAATATTATTTTTTCTATTTTAGTAATTAAATAGTGTAGTTTGGATTTGATATATGTCTTAGGGAATTTTTGTTTACGAAAACATCACATTAAAACCCCTAAAATTCCCCCAAAGCGAAATGATAATTCTTAGGTTGGAATCTTAGTTTTTTGTATTGAAATAATGGAGTTTTTGTGGATTTTGCAATTTAAGTGTTTTACCTTCCATTCCACTTATTCTTTTTCTTTATATCTGATTAAGGGATTTGATTAGGAAATGGTGTGTAAGGTACAAATTCTTATTCGTAATTTTCATCGCCTATTTTTGCAAATTGAATAGAATTTCGCTCGTTTAATTTCATGTAAAAGAAGTTGAATGGAGTGTAAAATTAATTAAATTGTAATTATCTATTTTTTTGATTTATTCCATTGTTTTAATATAAAATAAGTGGGATTTGGATTCTATATAAAAGTCTATTGATTTGATTGAGGGATATTGGATTAATGGCACATACGTTATAGTAGAAATGAGATTTGTATAATTTTGGAAGATTTGACATTAAAACGTTAGTTTAGAGCGTAATCTTTGCACGCATATTGTAACGACCCATAAATTTTAACTGTTTTAATAACGTAATTAACCAAATTTTTTTGTGAAATTTTAAATAATTAAATTTTGAAATATAAATTTGATATCTAGATTACGTCTTCTTAAACATAGCAACCGGTAAATTTTCATCAGAAAATATGCAAGTTTATTTTCCTGTGTAATTCTATTTCAATTCAAATCAGTTAATATTGGATGATAATAAAATATTTTCCAAACCTGAATATTGTTCTGTAGAGAATTTGTAAACCATCTTCTGAATGAGACGTCATATTTCGTTTCGTTAAATTTGGACTGTTATTGCTCCGTTCACCTTAATTTCGGCAGATTTGCAACATTTTTCGGTACCGATATCGACTTTGATCAGATGATCGTACCACTGATATCTGTATACCGTTTTGATCATCTCATCGTACTGATCTCAACAGTGTATTCACTTTTTTATTTCGGTGCCCGATGTGTGGTGCAATCAGCGAAACGCTCAGTGTATCGGTTCCGCAACCGAGTCTTTTATTTTTCTCGTGACTATTCGATATCCAACGTGAAACCAATAGCCTTTCATTATTACTAAATCTTGCTTTTTGGCTTTTATTATTCCCTGACTGTTGCTTTTACCCATGGTTAAATTTATATTCGCTGGTTCAATCTAATTTCAGTTCGTTCATTCCTATTCTCTTCCTTCTTTCTCTCTGCCTATTTTTTTCGTTTCTTCCATTCTTTTCTAAAAAAAGCAAGTAGACAGTTCGGCCTTTATTACCCAGCACAACCGCTTCCTCCCCAAGGCCAAACAACTCCAAAACCACTCGTGTAGCACATAAGCAACCTCACGCGTGCCTCTTCACCGCCCAGGCCACCACGTCTCCGACCAAACTCACCTTCCTCCTCAACCACATCCCGAGCCCGACCTGAGCCAACAACCGGAAGCCGAGCACCACCCCGCTCGCTGCAACCTCTGCCACTTCGCCACTGTTCCCAGACTTTTCCTCGTCACTGCCTTCGCCTCGTGCTTCTTCCCCACGCCACCAAGCCGAGCGATGCATATATTTGTAAGAAAATATCTTTGTTTTATGAAATATTGGTTTTAATATATAGTCTGTTTATAGTTTACTTTATAATATGAGCTATGGCGGTCCTTCTTCTATATATAAATAAGTTGTTTATGTTATATAGTTCATATATATGACTTATACTTTTGCAGTTTCCAGTTGCTTTTACTGTATAAACTTATATTGGTATTTGCTTATCTGGTTGTATGAATTTTTATTTGATATGTATGTAACTTATAGATATATTAGTCTAGAAGGAATAGTATATATATGTTATACTGTTTATATATTTACAGTAATATATAATGATTTGGTTTAAGTAATATATACAGTGATGATTTGGTTTTAAGTGTACGATTTCTGCATATAGGTGTAAGTAGCCTGCATGTATGCATATATATATTCAGTCTACATTTTTTTCTATTGTTATTATATGGTCTGTAATGTATAAAAGTGTATAATGATAATATGTTTAAAGTGTTAACATTTATGTAGTTACATATATATAGTTATATACTATATTACCTGAGTTACATAAGTAAGACGATATACTGTTTATATAATATTGATGTTTAAAATGTATATATGTATATTTGTTTTAAAATTAATGGTTCATAGCCTGATACACATTTAACTGCTCATAAGTATAAGTATTAGCATACTGGCATTAGTTGTTTATATATATATATATGTGTGTTACATAAACATGTGTGTTTGCATGTATATTATACTATATATATATATATATATATTAGATTTGTTTGTTATATGATAATATGTTAAGTTATATATATATGTTACAGGCTGTGTAGTTAATGCCCCGCTATTACCCCACTATAACCCCGCTATATCTTATAGCGGATTTCTACCGCTACGATTTTTCCATATAGCCCCAAAATATAGCCTTTCCACTTTAAGCACCGCTATTTCCGCTATATCCCGTTATTCCCGCTATATTCCGCTATTTCTGCTATATCTTCTTTAATAAAATGAATTAAAAAATTGCATTTATTCATTATAAAAATTATGAAACTAATTTATTTGATTTAATTTCTAATATATTTTTAGAAATGAAAATACTCTAATATTCTACTAAATTCAATTATGTTATATAACGGTTTTATGTTTATTTAAAATATATTCGCACATGTTTTTTGTTTAAAATTATTTATGTATTAAATATAATCAATTGAATGATAATTTTTCATTTAAATACCATTTATATATTTGTAAAAACATTAATTACTAGTTTTATATGCTATTTTAGAGCCATCCGCTATATCCCGCTATATCCTCGTTGTATCCCCACTATGACTTTTTGCACCTCCACCGCTTTGAATCTGCCGAGCGCTTTAACTGCACAGGTTACAGGTTAGTTTATATTTTAGTTATATATATATATGTTGTTTTAAAATATAACTTGTATTTAATTTTTAATGGTTTACATATATATATTTAATATAACAGCCATATGTATAGTCTGTTAGCTTAATATAAAGGTGATATTTTGTTTTATAAAATGCTGATTTTTAAAATTTGTTTTATATAATATAAGTGTGTACAATGAATGGTTATACTTGTTGTAATCTGGGTTTTATAATTTTTGATTTTGAATATAATAATATTGTATATATGTTGATATTAACATATGTGTTTTAATTTGAATAATAGAATTTGAATTACATGTATGTTCAATATAAATGTGTTTGAATTTAAAATATGATTTATATATATATAGTTATATATATAAGTTCGCTTATACCAATTATATTCGTCGATCCATTCTTATTTGATTTCGTCTATTCCTATTTATCAGCTTTGTTCGTCAATTCGTGCCCATTTCACTTTGCTTTGGAATTCGCGCTTGGATTCGTAACTTACTTAGTTATCGAATTCCTCTAGCCTCGAAAGGTGAGCAATCACTCACGATATACATTCTTATATTTATTAAATTTGATTTCAATTGAAACGACAATTGAAATATGCTGCTGTTAGCTATTTACATTTCCATATATATGTTGTTATCTGTATCTGTTCATCTGTGACATCTGACACCATTATCTGTTATTTATATTGATGATATATGCATGTTATGTTATTATCATATCTGTTATCACTCTGCATGTTCCCTGTTAGTATAGAATTCCCTATGGGTTGAAATGATACATACCCGAACAATCTATAGAATATGAGAAAATCGTTATGGATTAAAATGATAAACCCAAGCGATTTTCAATTGAATTGAATTTGGGATTGCGGGTTGAAAACATATATACCCGTATATATTTAAATTGCGGATTGAAATGATAAATATCCGTATCACTTGACCATAGGATAGAAAATTATATATAGACACCGTTGGTATATATATATATATATATTTAAAATGATTTCTATGGTTTTGAAAAGAAATATATGGTTTTAATAAATATTGATTTTAAAGATTTATTAAAGTTGATTTAATAAAGTTGATATATAATATGTTTAAGTATTTATTTAATATATATAATTTCAAATATAGAGTTTATAATGATTCAGGTTGGAAAGATAAATTTGAAATTGATTTGAAATTATATTTATTTAAGAATTTTCTTAAAAAGTTTGATTTGAAATTTATAATTGGAAATTTTAAAGATATGTTTTATAACTTGAATTTGATTAAAAGCGACTTAAATGAATATTTCAAACTTATATAAATTTAAATGGAACATTTTGTTTATTAAAATTTTTAAATTGAAGTTGTATTTAGATGTTATTGAAATGATTAAGTAAATATTTCAAAACTAAATAATAGTAAAGTGAATTTGATATATATATATGAAATTATCGAATTTAGTTTTGAAATATTTAAAGCTTTGAAATATATTGAAATTGAAATGGCTTATTTTATGGTTCAAATATGTATTTGAAATCGATAATTTGAAATGGTTTATTGAGAAACTGAATCGAATTGAAATTGATGATTTGAGATTTGATTTAATTTGAATTTTGGAATTCGAGTTGATTTGAATCGATTTGTGAAATTTGAGGAAGCTATTTTCATATAAAGTATTTTTAAGCTATATCTAAAACTATTTATATTTTACTTTATAAATTATTTTAATATAAACTATTTTAATACAAATCATTTTCAATATAAATTATTTTATTATAAACTATTTTATGTAAACTAGTTTTATTTTATAAACTATTTTATTACAAACTATTATTAATATCTAAACTGTTTAAGGGTGGAAGTTATGATTTCAAAGTTAAGGTTTTCCAAAATATTATGATTTCAAAGTGTTTTTGCTTCGGAAGTGTTATAACTTTGAAAGTACCGTGATTTTGGAAGTGAATATATTTGAAGTGAAAATGATATCGTATTGATTTTGTTTTTGAAATGAAAATGATATTTTGGTTTTGAAGTATAAACTATTTTGAAATGACCGCAGTGTTATAATAACGTTTGGTTGTTAAAGAGACCGGGATCGGATATGGACATACTCTTTGTCGATACCGAAAACCACTTTAACAACTGTGTACGCGGTGGAGATTCCAGAATGAAGTAGGATGGTGGCGACGATCCTAAAGGTATATTTACGTGAACCCAACTCCCGTGAGTTGGCATAAGGTGGCTAAAACAGGAGCGATTTCGGGCCAATGAGGTAGCTCCTCTTATCAGACACACTCCATCGTATGCCATTCTATTACTTTGTGATTGATTTGGTGCGCACCTTTGATTCGGGAGTGTGGCTCGAGTTGGGCGATTGCTGCGGCTTTGCGTTACCAACAGTCCGGATGCGTAATTGGTATATCTACCCTGGCATTGCCTTGTTGTGTCGTGTCACCTACCCTAGCGCGCTTTCTACGAGTTTTTTTTGTGTCGTACCTATGGAGTATCCTCTGGTAGCTCCAGTTTACGGGGTATTACGGTACTGTATAGACTATTGGCACTATAAAATGTGTTAAGGGGGATATGGGTAACGCCTTAACGCTATTTTAATAGTTTACTTTACTATAGACATTATTATAATAGCATATATTACTACATAGTAGATAGTTTAACGGATCCTTAAAGGATGGTTATCCCAAACATCCTTTAAGTTACTGGTATTTCGGTTGATATTTCACTTGAGTTGGATTTATTGATATTAGAACATTAATCATGACTCAAGTGTTTTGTGTTTTACTTTACGCTCGGGTCAGACTGAGTGATACATCATTCGAGACTCACCTTTGGAGTTGGAGCTTCGCTTGGAGATCCATCTATCGATTCTGCTTTCAGTTATTCAGTTGATTTCAGTGATGTATTCGGATTTTGTATTTGACTATTGCATTGAGACATCTATGTATTCGAGACCTCTGTTGTATCTTATTTAACTATGTTATATATATAGTAGCTTCATGAACTACTATTCTTTTGTTTCCGCTGCATTATTGTTATATTACTCTGTGTCTGTGATTCTATGATTATTTTATTTACTGTATATGCTGAGTTTTGCCAAATATAAATTAACAATCTGAGGTTTTGAGCAATTCAAGTCCGACATGTGCGGATGCGAATGGTTGAAAATTTCAGGATGTTACATGTGGTATCAGAGCTCTTGTTTTAGGCAAACTTGGCATATATAGTAAATTTAATTACAGAATCAATTTCGTTCGAGCTTGAATCTCTTCCATTTTGACTCGGCTTTCTTTTGAATTTTGGAACGTTCCCTTCGGTTCCAAAATCCATTCTTGCCTCTCCCTATTCGTGTTTTCTGGATTCCGGAGCACCCCATAGTTCCACTGAATGATTTGTAGAACAGTGAAACTCCTTTACAATCGGTATTGATTCACCGGAGATTTCTGTATCCTCGGTTTACGATGCTGCTATCTTTTGCTATACCCGAATTCCATCTCTGGCGATCGAATGTCGATTTGCTCCAAAATTCTACCTCGATCTTATTTTAAAGTCACGGTTGTCCCGGTTAAGGTTGCCCGTGATTTATATAAGTCTATCCATCTTATCTATTTTGTTATTTATTTATCTTATCTTCGTTTCGAGCTTATCTTCGAATTTGAATTCTTTTGATTAGGGTCCCTTTAATTTGGATCTCTATCCTTGCTTTGAAATCAATTTGTATCATCGAGTGAGGGAGTGTATTTGTATTAATATTAAAATGTTTTATAGTGTGTTGTTTGAGTTGTTGATGTTGATTTGGGTTTTCGATCGATTCGTCTGATCAACGCTATCGATAGGAATTCCAAAACACTTGAACAGAGCAAACTGACACAATATTGTTTTTCAAACCTGGTAAAAGATATAATTTTGTATGATTATATATATAAATATAATTTTCTGAAATTGAATAGTTAAAGGAATTTATTGTTTTGTAAACCATTTGAATAAATGAAACTATAAATCATGGTTATAAATTGATTTGTAATTGAAATGAATTTAAAAATCAGGAATTTGAGAATTTAATTTCCGGTGATTTCAAACTTTGGTTTTAAAGTTTTAAAATGTATATAATTTAAAGTATTTTCGAATAGAAATGGTTTCCAAAGAATTTTGAAAGTTTAATTTTGAGAGTGCTCTTCTCTTATGTCATTGGAAAATAATTTCAGTGATGGCGGCCGCATCATCGACATTTATTTTCGAGTTTCAGAGTGGAGTGACCATTCAGTAGCTTCGCTACACTTTTGTTTTAGAAATTAAGTTGATTTGAATTTCTTAAGTATGATTTGATTTATATATATAGGTATATTATTTTAAATTTAATTGATTTGATATATATAGTATATACATAATTTTCTCTAAATTGTTGAAGTTAATCGGAAATTTAATTCTTAAATTTATGTTATGGGGTGATTTTAATTATAAAATAAATCTAAAATTTTTGAATAAATATTTAAAAACTTGAAATAATTGAATTGGGAAAAAGTTTATTTGTATAATACCCAATATCATTCTAATATAACTTACCTAAATTATTCAGAAGTTGAATATGTAATTGGATACTATACAATATAAGATGATTTTATAAATAAAATTTGAGTGATCATAATAAATGATATACACTTAAATTTTAATTATAAAAATGTTAATAGAGATAAATAGAATAATAAGTTAATTGAATAACAAATGAGATAAATAAAATAAATTTTGTTTTGAAGAAATCAATAAATTGAAACCAAATCAACTTAATGAAATACCTTGAATTTAAAATCAATTATTGAATATTAATTTATTTAATTTGAAATTTACAAGGTTTTAAATTAATTGTTTTATCTTGTCTTTCAAACCTATTTTCTTTCTGGTTGCTTCTATCCTCCTACCTCGTTCCTTTTCGGGGACGAAAAGTTTTTAGTGGGGGAGAGTGTAACGACCCGTAAATTTTAACTGTTTTAATAACGTAATTAACTGAATTTTTTTGTGAAATTTTAAATAATTAAATTTTGAAATATAAATTTGATATCTAGATTACGTCTTCTTAAACATAGCAACCGGTAAATTTTCATCAGAAAATATGCAAGTTTATTTTCCTGTGTAATTCTATTTCAATTCAAATCGGTTAATATTGGATGATAATAAAATATTTTCCAAACCTAAATATTTTTCTATAGAAAATTTGTAAACCATCTTCTGAATGAGACGTCATATTTCGTTTCGTTAAATTTGGAATGTTATTGCTCCGTTCACCTTAATTTCGACAGATTTGCAGCATTTTTCGATACCGATATCGACTTTGATCGGTTGATCGTACCACTGATATCTGTATACCGTTTTGATCGTCTCATCGTACTGATCTCAACAGTGTATTCACTTCTTTATTTTGGAGCCCGATGTGTGGTGCAATCAGCGAAACGCTCAGCGTATCGGTTCCGCAACCGAGTCTTTTAGTTTTCTCGTGACTATTCGCTATCCAACGTGAAACCAATAGCCTTTTAGTATTACTAAATCCAACTTTTTGGCTTTTATTATTCCCTGACTGTTGCTTTTCCCCATGGTTAAATTTATATTCGCTGGTTCAACCTAATTTTGGTTCGTTCATTCCTATTCTCTTCCTTCTTTCTCTCTGCCTATTTTTTTCGTTTCTGCCATTCTTATCTAAAAAAAAGCAAGTAGACAGTTCGGCCTTCATTACCCAGCACAACCGCCTCCTCCCCAAGGCCCAACAACTCCAAAACCACTCGTGTAGCACGTAAGCAACCTCACGCGCGCCTCTTCACCGCCTAGGCCACCACGTCTCCGACCAAACACACCTTCCTCCTCACCCACATCCCCAGCCCGACTTGAGCCAACAACCGGAAGCCGAGCACCACCCCGCTCGCTGCAACCTCTTCCACTTCGCCACTGTTCCCAGACTTTTCCTCGTCACTGCCTTCGCCTCGTGCTTCTTCCCCACGCCACCAAGCCGAGCGATGCATATATTTGTAAGAAAATATCTGTGTTTTATATATTGGTTTTAATATATAGTCTGTTTATAGTTTACTTTATAATATGAGCTATGGCAGTCCTTCTTCTATATATATAAATAAGTTGTTTATGTTATAAAAATCATATATATGACTTACACTTTTGTAGTTTCCAGTTGCTTTTACTGTATAAACTTATATTGGTATTTGCTTATCTGGTTGTATGAATTTTTATTTGATATGTATGTAACTTATAGATATATTAGTCTGGAAGGAATAGTATATATATGTTATACTGTTTATATACTTATAGTAATATATACTTATTTGGTTTAAGTAATATATACAGTGATGATTTGGTTTTAAGTGTACGATGTCTGCATATAGGTGTAAGTAGCCTGCATGTATGCATATATATATATATTCAGTCTACATTTTTTTCTATTGTTATTATATGGTCTATAATGTATAAAAGTGTATAATGATAATATGTTTAAAGTGTTAACATTTATGTAGGTACATATATATAGTTATATACTATATTACCTGGGTTACATAAGTAAGATGATATATTGTTTATATAATATTGATGTTTAAAACGTATATATGTATATTTGTTTTAAAATTAATGGTTCATAGCCTGATACACATTTAACTGCTTATAAGTATTAAGTATTAGCATACTGGCATTAGTTGTTTATATATATATATATATATTTATATATGTTACATAAACTTGTGTGTTTGCATGTGTATTATACTATATATATGTGTGTGTGTTAGATTTGTTTGTTATATGATAATATGTTAAGTTATATATATATATATATTTGTTATAGGTCAGTTTATATTTTAGTTATATATATATATGTTGTTTAAAAATATAACTTGTATGTAAGTTTTAATGGTTTACACATATATATTTAATATAGCAGCCATATATATAGTCTGTTAGCTTAATATAAAAGTGATATTTTGTTTTATAAAATGCTGATTTTTAAAATTTGTTTTATATAATATAAGTGTGTACAATGAATGGTTATACTTGTCGTAATCTAGGTTTTATAATTTTTGATTTTGAATATAATAATAATGTATATATGTTGATGTTAACATATGTGTTTTAATTTGAATAATAGAATTTGAATTAGTGGAAAATAGGTACAAGGACAAATTTTCATAAAAATTTTGGCTGAAGGACAACAAGTTTCATTTTTAGGCTGAAGGACAAACTTTGAAAGGTAATTAGGCTGAAGGACAATGCTAAATACAACTAGCATTTTGTACAATGTAAAACTGGATATAATGCTAGTTATAATTAGCATTTTGTACAATGTTTGCACTGTACAAAATGCTACTATATTTAGCATTGTCCTTCAGCCTAATTTTCTTTCAAAGTTTGTCCTTGAGCCCAAAAATGAAACTTTGTGTCCTTCAGCCTAATTTTTTTTCAAAGTTTGTCCTTGTGCCTAATTACCTCTTTGAATTACATGTATGTTCCATATAAATGTGTTTGAATTTAAAATTTGATTTATATATATATAGTTATATATATAAGTTCACTTATACCAATTATATTCATCGATCCAGTTCTGATTTGATTTCGTCTATTCCTATTTATCAGCTTTGTTCGTCAATTCGTGCCCATTTCACTTTGCTTTGGAATTCGCGCTTGGATTCGTAACTTACTTCGTTATCGAATTCCTCTAGCCTCGAATGGTGAGCAATCACTCACGATTTACGTTCTTATATTTATTAAATTTGATTTCAATTGAAACGACAATTGAAATATGGTGCTGTTAGCTATTTACATTTCCATATATATGTCGTTATCTGTATCTGTTCATCTGTGACATCTGACACCATTATCTGTTATTCATATTGATGATATATGCCTGTTATGTTATTATCATATCTGTTATCACTCTGCAAGTTCCCTGTTAGTATAGAATTCCCTATGGGTTGAAATGTTACATACCCGAACGATCTATAGAATAGGAGAAAATCGTTATGGATTGAAATGATAAACCCAAGCGATTTTCAATTGAATTGAATTTGGGATTGCGGGTTGAAAAGATATATACCCGTATATATTTAAATTGCGGATTGAAATGATAAATATCCGTATCACCTGACCATAGGATAGAAAATTATATACAGACACCATTGGTATATATATATATTGAAAATGATTTCTATGGTTTTGAAAAGAAATATATGGTTTTAATAAATATTGATTTTAAAGATTTATTAAAGTTGATTTAATAAAGTTGATATATAATATGTTTAAGTATTTATTTAATATATATTTTCAAATATAGAGTTTATAATGATTCAGGTTGGAAAGATAAATTTGAAATTGATTTGAAATTATATTTATTTAAGAATTTTGCTTAAAAAGTTTGATTTGAAATTTATTAAATTTGAAATTTTAAAGATACGATTTATAACTTGAATTTGTTTAAAAGTCACTTAAATGAATATTTCAAACTTATATAAATTTAAATGGGAAATTTTGTTTATTTAAATTTGTAAATTAAAGTTGTATTTAGATGTTATTGAAATGATTAAGTAAATATTTCAAAACTAAATAATAGTAAAGTGAATTTGATATATATATATATATATATATGAAATTATCGAATTTAGTTTTGAAATATTTAAAGCTTTGAAATATATTGAAATTGAAATGGCTTATTTTATGGTTCAAATATGTATTTGAAATCGATAATTTGAAATGGTTTATTGAGAAACTGAATCGAATTGAAATTGATGATTTGAGATTTGATTTAATTTGAATTTTGGAATTCGAGTTGATTTGAATCGATTTGTGAAATTTGAGGAAGCTATTTTCATATAAAGTATTTTTAAGCTATATCTAAAACTATTTATATTTTACTTTATAAATTATTTTAATATAAACTATTTTAATACAAATCATTTTCAATATAAATTATTTTATTATAAACTATTTTATGTAAACTAGTTTTATTTTATAAACTATTTTATTACAAACTATTATTAATATCTAAACTGTTTAAGGGTGGAAGTTATGATTTCAAAGTTAAGGTTTTCCAAAATATTATGATTTCAAAGTGTTTTTGCTTCGGAAGTGTTATAACTTTGAAAGTACCGTGATTTTGGAAGTGAATATATTTGAAGTGAAAATGATATCGTATTGATTTTGTTTTTGAAATGAAAATGATATTTTGGTTTTGAAGTATAAACTATTTTGAAATGACCGCAGTGTTATAATAACGTTTGGTTGTTAAAGAGACCGGGATCGGATATGGACATACTCTTTGTCGATACCGAAAACCACTTTAACAACTGTGTACGCGGTGGAGATTCCAGAATGAAGTAGGATGGTGGCGACGATCCTAAAGGTATATTTACGTGAACCCAACTCCCGTGAGTTGGCATAAGGTGGCTAAAACAGGAGCGATTTCGGGCCAATGAGGTAGCTCCTCTTATCAGACACACTCCATCGTATGCCATTCTATTACTTTGTGATTGATTTGGTGCGCACCTTTGATTCGGGAGTGTGGCTCGAGTTGGGCGATTGCTGCGGCTTTGCGTTACCAACAGTCCGGATGCGTAATTGGTATATCTACCCTGGCATTGCCTTGTTGTGTCGTGTCACCTACCCTAGCGCGCTTTCTACGAGTTTGTTTAGTGTCGTACCTATGGAGTATCCTCTGGTAGCTCCACTTTACGGGGTATTACGGTACTGTATAGACTATTGGCACTATAAAATGTGTTAAGGGGGATATGGGTAACGCCTTAACGCTATTTTAATAGTTTACTTTACTATAGACATTATTATAAAAGCGTATATTACTACATAATAGATGGTTTAACGGATCCTTAAAGGATGGTTATCCCAAACATCCTTTAAGTTATTGGTATTTTAGTTGATATTTCACTTGAGTTGGTTTTATTGATATTAGAACGTTAATCCTGACTCGAGTGTTTTGTGTTTTGCTTTACGCTCGGGTCAGACTGAGTGATACAGCATTCGAGACTCACCTTTGGAGTTGGAGCTTTGCTTGGAGATCCATCTGTCGATTCTGCTTTCAGTTATTCAGTTGATTCCAGTGATGTATTCAGATTTTGTATTTGACTATTGTATTGAGACATTTATGTATTCGAGACCTCTGTTGTATCTTATTTAACTTTGTTATATATATAGTAGCTTCATGAACTACTATTCTTTTGTTTCCGCTGCATTATTGTTATATTACTCTGTGTTTGTGATTCTATGATTATTTTATTTACTGTATATGCTGAGTTTTGCCAAATATAAATTAACAATCTGAGATTTTGAGCAATTCAAGTTAGACATGTGCGGATGCGAATGGTTGAAAATTTCAGGACGTTGCATGTATAAATCAATAAGTGCACGTGTGTGTGTGTATACACACACGCGTAATAACATACAATTATAATGTATTAATTACATAGTTAATTAGGTTAATAATTTTTGTTAAATCCCCCTCAGAAGAGTAATTAATTATGGATGCAAAACAAGAAGGATTTCTTATAAGGCTTAAATAATGAATACGGTGAAATGTGTGAAAATATATTTTGAGAGTGTATGAATTATGACTAAGTTATAAGGGTGCGAGCTTGGTCAAAAGTACATAGAAGTCTGCCCAGCTAATCTGGCTACCAGCAGTGTGACTTTGGGGTGGATGTGAGACACCACCTATGATAAGTAACTATAGATGATGCGAGTTTAGTCCCAAATTCTGTAGGGTAAATTTGCCCAGCTAATTTGGCTGTCAGTATTAGGAATAGTCGGACTAATATGAGATGTCCCCATAGGGTACGGGTCATAATAAGAAGGACCTGTTTAGAGGGTTGAAGGTATTAAGTGGTTGCTTGAGTATCGGCCTCTTCCCCATGTATGAAGTATTAAATGGTCGTGATTCTGTACAGGATATCTCAGAAAGATCTGCTTCAATATGATGTATTAAGTATCAAAAGAGATTTCCATGCAATGTCCGCTAGATAGGCACCTATGAGAAGTCCGCCTTGTGGTTAGGTATTAAATGATGAGGGCTTACCTCAAATGAGGTCTTAAATGGCCATAGTCTATCTAATTCCCGTTAAAGAGGTATTTAGTGGCTTAAGTACCATCTCTCGCATTGGTAGGACATTAATAATGATGGTTATGGGTTATTGGGTTGAAATGGTTATGGAATTTGATAAGCCTTAGGGCTTATAATTGGAAAGACTTTGAATATAACTAAAATGCGCAAGACATATCCTTATTTAAATTATATTGTCCAAGTACTAATATAGAAAGGCTTGAGATTTTCATGTTATTTTAACCTCCTTGTTACAACACATGCTAGGGAAGGAGACGATGATGCATATGGAGATGACAATGAGAGGAGCTTATGGGAATAGTCTATTTATCTATTTATATTATTTTCTAATGTACCCATTTAAAGATGACAATGTATTTTGAACATGTTGTATCTCGATTATGTAACGGCTATTATTGACATTGTGTTATGGTTTTATGACATTTGGAATTTTAAATAAAATATGTACTGTTCATGTTATTATATTTTATCCTTCCGTTGTGAGTTCTGAATGAGTTAATAAATAGCTTGTATCGTTCTTTTTACTAACCAACATCCAGCTTTAAAATCTTTCCAACTATGGGGTACATAATTTATCTATTAAAATGGCCACTTGAAATTGTTTATCTAAAACTATAAATTTGAAGTTGATTTCGTGCCTAATCTTTTGAAGTTCATAGGACCGTGCCTCAACAAATTTATCATCTGTCATCTGGAATTTAGATAACATCCAACTGTATATTTTTTTGCTCCAGCTTCCTCGATGTCGTATTTCTTTTGAAATACATCCTAGATCTTCTATACTGATTTGTTTGAGTTGTAGCAGTCATATAGGTCGTCACTCAAGCCATTGAGAACATAAATTTTGCAGAGGTAATTATGGTCGTTCCAATCCTGTAGTGCTTTCTTATGGTCGTCCTTTGGTTGTTTGGGCAGAGCTGGCTTTTCAACTGTTAGAACATACATCACCTTCCTGACCGTATGATAAAACTGCATCTTTTGCATCAATCTTTTGAAATGAAGTCCATTAAATCCTAATAGTTTGTTTGCATCATAGACAACAGAGTCATCGAACATCGAAACCATGAATCAAAAACATCTTAAAATTGTTAGTTCTATATCATCGAACTGAATTGTATGCATGGCTAAGTTGTGTACACTATAATAAAATACTCGTTTTACAACGGACAATACCGGGCCAGCGCCCGTCATATTATACGATGTTGTAATTGACCCAAAAGATTTTACAACGTTTTAAAACCGTTGTAGTAAACATTTTTTTACAATGGTCCACAGTTGTTGCAATAGGGTCTTTTACAACGGTAACTGCCCATTGCAATAGTATCTTTTACAATTGTTTTCGCCCGTTGCAGCACGGTTTTTTACTACAATTTTTTCCCGTTGTTAAAAAAAATTCAAATGATAAAAAATAATATAAATACTATTATTTCACTCATAAATTTAAAATTAAATTCCTATTGAAAAAATATTGTATCAATAACAAATATATTCATTCATATCTACTAAAATAACAAAAAAGATCTATATTTCTAAATGCCAAAAGGATTCACGTATTAATCTCTTATAATACATAACCTATACAAGAAATATATGTATCTACCAATACAATGGAGATATAATGAATATATGATTTATCTAACTTTATGTATGCATTGATCCTTGAACTTTAGCAACTTGAACCACAACATCAGCTCTTTCAGCAACAACACGTTCATACAAATCTTTTAATGTAACTTATAGGACAACTAACTTATATCTTATCTTATATATAAAGCAAATAGTTGAGGAGGTGAAGCCTTTTGTGTTCTACCGAAATAACTCATTGCTGCATTGCAAACAAAATGTCAAATGGAGGACAAATATGTAATTTCGTTTTCCCACGTCACGCTTACCCACATTTCCCATTAAGTTTCTCTTGTTCTCTATTCTTCAATCGATATGGCACTGCCACTACTCTTCACGATGACGATGAAATCCCTAACTGCTTTAAATCAATATCTGATGTCTCCATTCACTCTCTCCTCCATGGTTCATCCTCCTATTTTGATGGGTCCTCTTCTCCAGATAATGGAGTTGCTTATTTTACTTTGATTTTACTTTGAAAGGTATGATTACTTTTCATTTGGATGAAATTATTTGGTCTATGCATTTGTCTATGCATACTCAATTTGTTCAAAAATAACAGAGTTTAAACAAGATGGGAAACTCGACGACTTATTTCTTATTGGGACAATGGTGCGCCAATCTTCTTACTTCCTACGATTTTATAAATGGTAGAGCAAATCAATTAAGATCGAGGTTTATGAATTATTCGCCACAGGTATTGTTTATTTTTCTCTCCTTTATCTGATCTATTACATGAGCATATTAATTCAGATAAATTGATGCTATTAAAAACCATAATTTTTAGTCATTAATTTATTGCAATATTTTATCAATATTTCAGTAGTAGATTTTGATTAAAATTATAGGTTTCTTAGAATATAGGAAGCTTAATATTGTACCGTCTTGATTGACTGCTATCATGGTTTAAGCTACTTTTTGGCTCCTATGACCTATTAGTATTATAGAAGAGAAGCTACACATTTTGTTTACTATATCAAAAATATTTTTTGACTACTTAATCAAAAGCTATTATTTTGGTTCATTGACGTAGCCTAATTTAAAGAAACCGTTTTCTTTTGATCAATTTAGCTGTTGGTTTTGGTGTATACCAATTCCAAATTAAATTGTTAATCATCATGATTTTTTTTAGTTGATACTTTTATGATGGGACTGAGTACAAGCTTTTCACTAGGGGCAACAAGTGTAGATTACAATTTATAGCATTTGGTACTAATTTGAATCAGGGATTTACATTGCCTTTTTTATTAGGTGTTGTTTTTTATTAGGTGTTGTTTATTTTTTATTGAATGTAACTTTGAATTTTGTTTGATTTTTTTGTTGATATCGGGTCAAGTTATCATAGCAGATGGAATGGGAGGAGCTGCTTTGTAAGAATTGGTTAGAGTTGGTAATGATGACTTCATTGGATAAAGTATCAAAGCACGGGAGATGTAGCTGTCATTCAAGGTGTATTAATTTGATTTCCAGCATGAATTTTTGTTTTTGCACTGATCTTCAGTTTCCAAAGGCGTTCGGCAATTACGACATTCAAGCTTTTAACATTTTTTGTACGGAAAGCATCGTAAGAACGTATGTAGCAATCGGTCAAAAATGGTTCGGTTTTATTATAGTCTAAAGTTTTGAATGTAACTTTGAATTTCGTTTGATTTTTTTAGATATTGGGTTAAACTGTCATAGCAATAGCAGATGGAATGGGAGGAGCTGCTTTGTATGAATTGGTTAGAATTGGTAATGACGACTTCATTGGGATAACTATAAAAGTGTGGACGATTTAGCTATCATTCAAGGTATATTAATTTGATTTCCAATATGAGTTTTTGAATTAGTTTTCCAAACTTTCATACAACAATGAAATTTACATCTACTGATCATTTTCTTATAGCCTCAATGATTTTGTAATATTTTATCAAACAAAATATATAGTACCACTATTATCTTTTTTGTTCATGCGTGCTTATAATATTTTATGTTGTACGTACCAAAAATTGATTACTAATATGAATCACTGCATATTTTATTGTTTAACTGTAAAACTAATTATAAGCATGATGTAGATATTGTATTTGATAGTATAATGATAATCAGATAAACATGGTGTGGATTTTAGATTTGGCTACATTTTGGTACTTTTGGAAACTAATCAAAGCAGGTTTTCTACATTTTCCCTTCCATGTAAGGGCTCTGGATATCATTTGTTGAAATATTTCTTTGTTTGGTCATTGACTTATTAAAAGCCTTACAAAAACTATATTTAAATATGTATTCTTCAATGGAAGGAAACCAATGATTAGATGTATTCTCTTTAGTCATTTAGTTATAATATACTTAAAAGAGTTATGGTTAGGTGCATTATATTTGATCAACCAAGTCAAAATGAAGCCTTTTTTGGAATATCCAAATCGTCCTTCTCAGAAATTCAAAATATATAATGTAGGGTCCCTTTTGTAATTTTGTTTCGCCACTTACCAATACAAGCATTATCCCAAGATTTACTAAGCAGTTTCCCAATTTCTCTTGATAATATACAAAATTGTTCATCGTTTAGCTTCCAATCGTGAGATTCTTATGCAATTCTTTCTCCTTCAAATCTTAGGATCATAAGGCTTTGGGTTCGAATTTGAATTTAAGTCGCAATCCTGAATATTTTAATTTGAAGTCTGTTGAATCTAGCGTCATGATGGGAAGTTACTGAGATGAATATTGAAGCACTATCAAGTGGATTATGAATCAGATTACTAAGAGACCGCCATCACTGCTTTGATTGTTTCATGAAAGGTGTGAAATTTTACATAGACATAATGCAAAATTTGAGTACAATACTTCAAAATTTTGGGATTTAAAGCACATTCATACGAGTTTACAGTATAACTGTATAAAATGAGAACAGGTCTTTTCTCAGTTATTGCTGCAACAGATAAACAAAGAACATCAAAGATACATGGTTTCTACTACGGCTTTCAGGTACCTAAGATCAGAGCTGATTTTGTTTACCCTGTTCATATCTAATCATTTCCTATTACGTTAATGATATATTCTTATAGCATATAATTCAATTTCTGATGCGAAAAAAGGTTTACCCTTTGCTTGCTGCTATTGATATTGAAATTGGCATTTGTGCATTGCAAATAGTTCGCAACATGCATTAACCAAGAAGTAAGGTTAGTTATCGTGTTCAATATTTTACAGGAATCTTCATGATTTGATTATACAACGTAAAATATGAGTTTATATTCGTGTAAGATTTTATAATTTTTATTTACCTAATATATGATTTTCCTCTTTTAACTGTGAAATATTTGTGCCTTTGGTAATGTTAATATAAGCAGTACTTTATTTGTGTAAAAGGTGCATGTATCTGACATCATTGTGACCATACACACTAAAAGATACAAATTATGAATAATCTATGTAGGAGCAACTCAAAAGTTAGTACTTAAGATTGATCTACGGGGACTTAGTATTTCTCACGTCAAGAGTTACTTCAAGGTAATTTAGTTCTTTCATATGTATATCTTGAAATTGTGACGTTGCTTAAGTTTTTATGTAGGACATTAATTGATATTCTGTTCCGTAAATCAAATGCATAGAAACAAGAAACTGGACGAAGTAGAGAAGTGAAGTCTTGCACTACTTCTTCTTCAGGTTTTACTTTATGCCTTTGGAGTGCCACTTCCTTTGAATTTTTTTGTACATCTGTATATAAAGATAACATTAATAAAATTGATCTAAATTTTATTATCAAAAGAGATAGAAGTGATGATCTGTTTATATATATAGTTCTGTTCTTGACTTTTTTAATTTTATTATCCAGTTATATTTTGTTACAATTGTATTCTGATTTATAGTTATACAGTTGCCGAGTATGCTAAGAAAATAGGGTATTATAAACTTGCTTATGTTATTATTTATGGTACCTTTTATCTGAATCTGGTGTCTTCCTCCAACTTACCAGTGCACATTGGTAAATGCATAAAATTCATTTAATGGTGAGGAATGCGCAATAGAACTATTTATACTAACTGTTTAAAATGATCAGTAGTCCTAGGATTGATGATGGATTGATCATTAAGGAAGTACTCCAATTAGCACTGTTAAAAAAATACTGGACCAACTACTAGATGCTTGACGAAATATGTACTCTATGCAATCCTATCTCTCCCCATTCAATTTCGGGTTTTTCTTCCATGTTTTGCATTTATATCTCGGCTTTCCCCCTTTACTATGTTTCCCTTTCATGCTTATGTGTTATGCCGTCTGAAACATAGTTTTATGAACGACTTCAGTTAATCCACCTGCAAATTTCATACATATTTGGACTGTTTGCTTAATTTTATGGGCTTCCTTTGTTCACTTAATTCAACTTTTAAACATAATTTGATTTTTTTTCAAAACCTTTTACTTTGTTGTTAACTGTAAATTCATTGCAAAGATAGATTTCATGATAATTTACCCTATATTCTTTTTTGTTTGTACTATAAAATGAAAGTATAAGCAATGAAGACGTAGAATGTTGACCTCTATGTGTTATTAATTGAGGTTGTGATCTGTAGATAAACTAAGGTCAACTTCTCATGTTTATTTATACAATCAGTTAGTAAGATATTGTTGCTTATGTGGATTAGAGTACAATTGTGTATTCTTATTTTTTTTCAAACAAAATTGGATACCATCAACAGTAGGAGGAAGTTAATTATGAAGTTGGCATTACGATATTGGAGCGGTTATTGGTGGAACTAGAGATAGGTAAAGCTAAGCATATGCACATCTTTTGTTCTGTGAGAGAAAGTTTCATCTGTTTTAAAATTTATCTTTTGCTTTATGTGTGCATCCAACTTTGTGCATGGAGTAATCCACCTAAAACAAACAATTTAAGAACCTCTAATGAAATTCTTCACTGTTGAACCAATGGACCAAAGAAGAGGCAACAACTATCCAGTCTAAAGCTCACTTTGCAAATTTCGTAATGTTATGCTATTCACACATCCATCGGTCTCCAAATGTTTATATGCATTGGTTTTTGAAAATATAACAGTCCATAATACACTAGGCTTTTGAAAGTTCGTAGACAGTTTCGTATATATGCATATAAGTTTTCAAATTTATTATTTTCTGTGTGGACCAGGTGTGGACTAGATTTAGTACTATCAGTACCACTAATATCCTAACCCATACGTCCATTATTTCACAGTCGGTAAAGTGAATTTGCATTTATTTTTGTTACCATACGCCCCAGACGTGCCAACGAGATATTATCATTTCTGTACAACTGTATGAACAAAAATTTCCACCTTTACTACTGCAACTCATTTTCATCTAACATAAAAAAATCCCTTATAAAACGTTTTTAACTCCGTCATCAACTTATTACTGATGTCGGTCTCAAGCCCGGAACAAGGAGGAGGGAAAACGATTACAACAACTACACTTAGTACTTACAATTTACTGTCAAATAGTTTGTGAGCTATAATATGTCATTTTGTTTCCTTCTCATCATAAAATGCTACCATATTTATTTCTAATTACCTACTATATGTAACGAAGAACATATTCTATTTCCGTTACGAATCAAAGTTGTTGTCTACCGTTTGCATGAGCATGCAAGGAGAATTCATAATTCCGTACGTTTATTACTTTTCTTTCTGTCCACATAAGGTAGGTCTGATATAAAGCTTCTTTCCATGTTTGATACAAACATTTCATTTACATGCCCATCGACCGTGGATGCATTCTGAAAGTTAGTATCCAAAACATGCAACATTACGTGTACGTCAAAGTCATTTTATAAAATTCAATATACCTCACACACATTGTTTTTTAACACCAGTTCCTTCTGCGCACGTGCATCGCACGTGCCAACCTACTCGTCTATATATAATAGGAATACCTTCGTTTGAAGCTTTTGAAATTACGGAATTATCCTTTTAAACGCTAATAATAAACGAAGGCCATTTTCGTCCTTTGCTTGCCCCACCTCACAACGTAATAATCGCACTCTTTCTCACGTTCTCTTTTCTTGAAGATCAAATCTAAACCCAATCATCGTTACTCATTTCAAAATCACGAAGGGATCCTTTTTGAAGATTGAGGTAAATAACTTCCACGATTTTAAGTTCCCCAATTTTTCATGTATAAATATTTAACTACAATTGAGCGTTTGATTATTTATCTAATTATTCTCAGTTTTCAATTTATTAGTTGCAACAATGATTGTTTTATTTCTTTATTGGTGAGAGAAAGGGATTAAGAAGCTTTGGGAGTTTTGCTATTTATGTGGCTAATCTGATAATTAAGTTTTCCTTTGAGCCAAAAATGAAAAAACCCAACTTGAAAGTGTACCCCTTCCCCTATTCATGCATAATCATCAACTTTGGAGACATTGGTATTTGTATGTCAAGCGGCTGAACAATTTTACTGTTGCAGCTGGAATTTTGCTCGATTTGGTTTGAGATTCTCTAATGAAACAGCTAATGCAATGCAAGATCTTCCTCCTTCCATAACAAAATTTTTAAAGGTATTTGTGTAAGAAAATTGCAACTGAAAATCGTTACTATCAGTACTTTCAAATGGTCATGAATGATTTCAGGGTAGGTTGATGATGGAACTAAATTTAATGCTTGCATGTGGAGCAGCTGTACCTTCAATCTATCTACTTCAGAAATATAAGTTTCTTGATATATTTCTTCATATTCAAGTGAGTGAAATAGTATTATTAAACTTTGTCCATTATGCAATGGCATAGCAATGTTGTCTTGAATATCGTATGTTATTTTAGGCTGCTTATCTTGATGATAAAGCAAAGAAAAACTATGTTGGAAATTCTACTATGTTGATGGTAAGTCGTTAATGCTTAGTTCTGTTGCTTGATTTCAAGACATTGTCCATATTATAGTATTTCAGTTTTGACTGGCAAAATGCATAAATTTGAAGGAGATCCTTAAAATGCACATTAATGTATTAAGATACTATATTTTCCTTTTAGTTATAAATTAATTTGGTAGTTTCCTTTTAAATATGGTTATAAATATTAATTTCTATATGATCTTGACTGTTGGTAATCATAGTTTTGTTTTATGTTGCAGTCGTACCTTTTACAATCAACTTGCTTTACTGTTTGCTAAAGGTAAACAGTTCTATTTTTTGGTTGACAATATTCTAAGCATTATACCAAAAAAGCCCCATGGTTTGTTTACTCGGACAATTGATTTTTTCTAATACCGTATCGGGTCTTACATGTTCAAATTATTAAACTTTGAAGTTGAACTTAGATATATCCTCATGCTTTTAGTCAACATTGTCTCTGTCTTCTAATATTAGTGTTGTGAAGGTAAAAAAGGATTTTGCAGATAAAAAATTAAACATCCAAGATTTTTAGCCTATTAATTTGGCACCTATCAAATTTGAAGATCTTTTTAAAAGGAAGTTGTATGTCATATTTTGGATCTGCATTACACACATATTATGATTCACATATACTAGGGACCAATTAATTACTTTGTATTGACTAGAATTATACAATCTAATAGTACATATTGTCACCGTATGTTGATTTTTCTATAAAGCGTTGGCACAACAAGATTTTAAATATACAAATGTTTTGTTACTGGATCATAAAAATGGAGTATATACTGGACCCCAAGACAAAAAAATTCAAATTGTAATGAATATAAATAGTGTAATATTTTATCACTGTTGAATATTGAAAATTTTCCAAATGATTTGTTGTATACTTGACAATATCCACCACTTAATATGAATAGACATAACTTTAACTGATTAGTATTTATGCAGTTGTAATGCTTCTTATGTGCATCAGAATACATACTGCATAAAATGAATATTAACTACTTATGATGTAATTTTTTTTTATATATTGTTTGACTAACTGAATAGTTATGTGCAGAACAATATGACCACCCTTAATATTAACTAGAGGGTGTTCTTATTTATATTATGACATGAACTCACTTAAGAATAAAACTAATCATCTATTATTATTTTTAATTTAAAAGTTCGAATGTATGAATTTTGGTAATTGCTCGGTGGTATAGAAAGTAGAGTTGGAATTAAGGGTTTTCATTGGCCAATGCTATGTTTGGATCGTTAATATGTCAATGTATCAATTAGTGTATGAAGAACATGTACTTATAAAGAAGTGTGGGTATACAAGATACGATTTCTCTACATTAACATGTCGTTGTATCTTACATGGCATCAATATGTCTATTTCGACCAGAAAAGGATGTGAATTCATTATCAAAGATGTATTTTTGAGTCCGTTCATACCCATTGGTAGTTTAGGCCACAAAATGATGGGAATTCATTACCAAAGATGTATTTTTGAACTCTGTTCATACCCATATGTTAGTTTAAACTTTGTTCTTTATTTTAAAATTGGTGACACCATATCATATCTACACTATTTTTATATATTCAATTTTCTACATTCAAAATTTTACAAACTAACTTAATATTCTTGGTTCAAAAGTTTGTTTGAATAATATATGCTCATTGACATTGTAGTGATGCTTGGTCTCCATTTGAAGGGAATAGATGTTTACGAAATATTTGGAAAAAATTCGAAAAATAATAATTGGTGATAAAGCAAGTTGTTTCATTAAAAAGTGGCATGGTAAGAGAATTAAAAACGACAATTGGAGAAACTTGCTTATTTAGAAGTACTTAATCATTAAGGAGCTCAACATAGTGTGACAAAAATTCTGCATAATGGAATTTCTCTACAGGAAAGATCCAAATTTGGCGATAGCAAAGCCAAGCAGTACAACATCAAGGGTAAGTTCATGCAAAAAACACTAGGAGGAAAATGTAGTAGCTGCGACAAAATGTGAAAACTCCATGGTTGGGCTAGAGCAAGATCAACGAGCTGGGTTGGAGCAAGACCAACGAGCTGATAAATAGTCATGAAGACACCGAATTCCAGTAGTGAGCTACTGTGAAGCAATGATGATGAGGTGCGACAAAGTAGCGATGAGCTTGCAAGGCAGAGAATCGGGTTTGGAGAAACAACGGTAGTGTATCTGAATCAGTTAATGTGAAAACGAGAGTCTTCTATGCAGGAGGCTATGCGAGGACCAATTCATTTTGGATTTCTTGAGATGGAACTTAATGCAGGCAGTGCAGTATAAAGAATGCACAGGACTGATATGGATAGTGTTTGTAGCATGTTGCACTGGAACTTCAACTTGAGTGATACTAATAGTTGTTGAGAGACTAAAATGCTGATGTTGATGTAAAGTGGAAAAAGTTGCTGCACCTGACAGCAGCTAAGAACATAAATGACAACATGATATGCTGCATGGATAGAAGGTGACAACGTGAAAAGTAGATGCTGAAACAAATATAATTTCCTGATGGCATGCATCATGATAACTTTTATACTCTCATGGTTCTTTCCTATAAATATGTTTTAACATATTTGTATGATATTTTTGACTCATTCGGAATGCGTAGATCATTGGAATTTTATGTAGAATAGAATTGTACTTCAATGGTGGTGATGTTATTTTTATTGAGTCTGAATATTTGAAGTTATCGTAAATAAGTTTCTATTTTAGAATTGTAGTTAGTGTAAGCCAACATCTCCTCTTCTTCTTTCATTATGGATTGAAGATGTTATAATGACTAAAAATGAAATTGTAAAATTATGTAGGTGAGGAAACCAAGGGAGGACATTAAAGGGGTTGTTTATACGGTGTTGACAGTTATATTCGTAATTATTGCAAAAAAAAATTGATTGAAATATTACTTTTTGCAAAAGAAGAAGAAGTTAATTCATAATTTTTCTTTACACATGTCATCTAACGTGCTTTAGTATTCTATATATATTAGAAATACCCTACTTTGAAGCTTCTGAAATTATATAACTACCACTATACAAGCTATATATAACCGGAATACTACCTTGGAGCTTTTGAAATTATCAAACTAGGGCAGGAAAAAGGTTTAAATTAAATCTAAAAAAAGTAAACGTTCATTCTTCTTAAATAGAGGACCATACTTGATCAGAACTTCATTTTAAACTAATCGATAAGGATTTTGAATTTGTATAAGCAAAAAAATACATCCATCAGATGACTGCAGCAACATCTCTCGACTTCAGGTAGCCTACACGGCTCTTTGGCAGCAACAACGTAGTAATCAATTTTGATTACTATTTTTGAAATTAATTACAACGAGTATTTGAAATTAATTACAGTGAGTTGCAATTTGCAATGGACACCGCAATACAAATAATGTTGTGAATAATTCTGTATTAGCTCAAGTATTCGTTATACTACTTATATAATTTTTATAACTTGAACATCACCTTCTAATCAGCATGCTTCTTAAAGAACATTTTCCATAAGAAGGAGCAGAAAAAAGCGATTCCAGCTCCCGATGCGAGCTGGTAATTATCATAAATTTCAAATTATTAAGGTTCAATAATTATCATAGAATGACACATATTATTTCATCAAATGATGAAAATTTTGTAATAAATAATTTACCATAATAATAGTGGCATTTGGGTCTTTTGGCATCAGCATTTATTCCCCAACCGGTCCTGTGATTTTCATATCATCCCTAGTCCTCAAATCACCTGTGACACATTAGTCATTCAAAGTGTTTCAAACAATAAAAAATCAATAACGAAAACTTTAATACAAAAATAATTAAACTTCTCATATAGGAAATTTGAGCACACTCCCTTAGCTATCTCTTCTTGACATTGGTATAGACCAGTCTCTTAACACAAAGGGATACTTGCATAAAACATTACAGTGCTTCAACACTCAAGCAATAAGTCCATCTTTTTTCTATTACATATATTTTTCTTCTTTGCATCATCTTGTCCTTCATTGGTTTTGTTATTTTTAGCGAATGGTGAGATGTTGGGAAGAAATATTCATCTGCAATAAAAACATAATACAAAATAACTTTGAAATGCTAGAATGTAAATCAGTAGAAAGCTAGAAAAAAAGTATCATCAATAAAAGCTCACTGTTTTGGAATCACCAAAATCTCTAAGAGCACTTCCTCCTATTGAATATAGTCTTAGTTTATGAGGCTTCCCATTCTTATTAACCGCATTAGAAATCTATCACACCTATCGACCGACCTTCACTATCGATAATGTGAAGTTAAACAGATTCAGACAAGTGTTAAACAGATTTAGATAGCACAAACTCATCCAGCATCGCTTTAAGTATTCTCCAGCATCACAAATAACATCGCTCATTGCAAATCCTATTAGCACTCTGCATATCAAAAATAGGTATCTTGTGACAGTATCTCTTAGAGCACATCAGCAAGCGAGGCACTCCAATCAACATGTATCCAAACAAAAGTGAACATCATATCTACAACCTCACTCAGCAACTATCAACAACCCTTCTTTGTAAAATCACGAGTGCATCTATCTTCGATGACGATAATTGTTCCAGGTGATGGCGAGTTCTTCTATTGTTCAAATGTGGCATTAACTTCACGATAGCAACATCGGCAAGCTTCAAGCAAACACAAACCAGTGAACCATCAAGATCTCGACCACGATTTCAGTGCGGGGACATCTCGCCACTTCAGGCATTGGTTCAACTTCACATCATCAATCATACGAGGATTATATATTATTTAAGGGAGGAGGTGAACTATTTTGGGGATGCTAAGAGAGGGGTTATGAGAAATGAGAATTGGGAAATGGAGATTTTGACTTTTTGAGAAACGTGAAGATGGAAAGGAATGAACGTGAGAGTCAAAAAATTTGAACTTGGAGAAAAATTTTCGGAGGACGAGGAAATCATTTTGCCTCGGAGCAAAAATATTTGTTATTTGCAACAAAAAAAACTTGTATATTTCGAAAAAGATAGCTACGAAAGAAAACATCTAAATGCATATGGAAGTAACCATTTGCAATATAATATTCATATTATTTGAATTTTAAACTTTTATACATTTTCAAGTTCTCTAAAATTATTAATAGTAACTAAAATTAATTATTAATTAACAATAATAATTAAAATTAATTATTTAATATTAATAATAAATATTTTACGTTTTTTATTAATTATTAATTATTTAAAAATTAATTATGAATTATTCAATATCATTAGTAATTATTCAATATTAAAATATTTATTGTAATTAAATATTAATTAATAATTAATTAAACTTAAATATTAACAGTAATTAAAAATCAATTATTAATTATTAATATCATTGATTATTAACTATTAAAAATTAAATAATAAAGTTAATTATGAAAATTTTAATTATTAATTAGAAAATAAATAATAGTAATTATTAATTAATTATTATTTATTTATTGATTATTAATTTATTAACTAAGTATTAACTATTTATTTGTTTGCTTATTTATTATTAATAGAAATTATTTCATATTTAGAATTAATTATTACTTATTATATATTAATTTTGGATTATTACTATTTAATATTTTATTTATTTATTATTAATTATTATTTATCAATTATTAACTATTAATTACTAATTATTAATAGGATTTATTTCATATTTCATATTAATTATTAATTAAAATTAAGTTCGTTTGAATACTGATTAACCAAAAATAAGTAAAAATAAAATTAAGTCCGTCGAGATCAATTATTTTCATATTTCATATAGTTGTGTACTAATAACTGGAAAGTGATATTAAGTCTGTTAGAATACCGATTAAATCCTCTTACAATGCCTAAAATAATCAAAGATCACGATGATTGGTTAAGAGTTGTTGAAAATTGGCATTTATTGCAACTGTGATAAACTAAAAAGGTTGTAATATGTAACAATTAGAACTAGCAAAAAAAATAGTTGTGAAAATGGGTATCTATTACAACAACAAAAAAAGATGGTTGTAATAGGAGACTATTACAACGGGCAAACATGAAAGAGGTATTGTTACAAATTGGTATCTATTAAAACGAAAAGAAAAACAGTTTTAATAAGCATCCATTACAACAACAAATGAAAAATGTTGTAATAGGTATCTATTACAACAAGTAAAGAAAAAGAGTTGTTGAAAAGTGGCATCTATTACAAAAAGCAAGGTAAAACCATTGTAATAGGTTTCTATTACAACATGTTTTTTTTACCATTATAAAAATTCCTTTTTGTTGTAGTAGTACTTTGTCGTTTTCTTTAAAATATGTTGGAAATGTTTTGATATTAAGTGAATTATTAAAAGTTGGAATAAGTGTATATGACTCTCTGGTGAATAGTCCCACATTGTAGGACTATAGCAAAGAATCAAGTATTTATACTTGATTCTTATAAGCTTATTTGGGCCCTTTGGGGAACCCAATGATGCTCTTTTATGAGGAGGGAGGTTGTACTTGACCACCACACATGCGCGCGCCGACTGACAGACCCGAGCTCGGGTTCGGGTAGGATTCCGGCTTGTTGTCGTGTAACATTTATATATATATATATATATATATATATATATATATATGGACGAAAATTGTTTTGTATTTGAAACGGTAAATTCAAGATCCATTTTTTGAGCCGACGTTACCCCACTATTCAGTAACGTTCATTTTTATATTTCGTCTATTTAATTAATGTTTAGATGAGACAAAAAATAGAACGACATACTTTCAAAGACCTTATCTTTTTCTCCACGAAATTTCTTCAAATAAAAAGGAAAGCAGAAATTTATAGTGCATCAGAGTCGACTTCATTTGTAAAGACAAGTCGATACCACAAAGAAGAGAGGTTATTTTATCCTAGAGACAACGATATTTTTCTAGACTGCTTTACATCACCGAACAAAATGTCGAAACCTCTTCAAGAGACCGGCGATATACACGACTTAGCTGAAGTTCATTGTTTCCCAACAAATTGAAGACATGCCCGCAAACAATGACTTCTCCTACAACCATGAACGATGCTGCCCTGACGTCAATGTTTCAGGTTCTGATGGTGTCTGCTGCGCCGTTCGAATTCAAAGGCTTGCATTTTGAAACGATGGCGCCAAAAGATGGAGTTGTTTTTTACTATGTGGAAGGTGGTTGATGTACTGATAGTAGGCAAACCACAACTACCGAACAGACCCAACGAAGCTGAGACAGAGCAGATGCGAGCCTAGACAGACAAATCAAAAGTGCTGTAGACCTAGACGGAGCTAAATTAGTTGTGCAAGAATTTCATGCACAACGGACTCGGCGACGATCTGTACGACTACTACAATTTAGACAAGACAACAAAGGAGATTTGGGAAGCGCTGCAGAAAAAGTATGACGCAAAGGAGGCAGAAACAAAGATGTATGCTATCAGCCGCTAACTCAAGTATCAGATGACGGATGACAGGTCAGTAGAGATGCAATCTCATGAGCTCTAGAAGATTTCTCATGTGATCGTCTCTGAAGGTATGATTATAGATGAACAGTTTTAGGTTGCAACATTGATTGATAAATTGCGCCATAGTTGGAAAGAATTTAAGAATAACCTCCGAGGAATTTTCATTAGAACGTCTGACAATTCACCTCTGTATTGAAGATGAATCTCATAAATAGGATATGAAAGAAGAAATTCTTGCTGTTTCAGGCAACACTAAGAAGGGGACGGTTTTGAAACCGAATTCCAAAAACTTTAAGAATCGGAACCGCAAGCTTAGTCAAAACTGAAATAAACAAAATTGGAACTCACAAGGGACCAAAGAGGTTAGCAGGAACCACCCCAAAAAAATGACTATGTACAGTTGTTTCTTTGTTACAACCGTAGAAAACCAAGTCGCATGGCACACAAGTGTCGGAATAGGCCAAGCTTTGCACTGCAGGCTAACTTGATTGAGGAGCCTCTTACGGCTATGATTTCTGAGATTCACCTTGTTGGGGGATCAAAGAGTTGGTGGATTGATACTGGCGCTACACTCTATGTCTTCTATGACCGTGTTATGTTCAAAACATACACGGAGACCGAAGACAAGAAAGTGTTGTTTGGAGACTCTTACATCACTATTGTTGCTAGTATTAGAAGCGTAGAGCTGAACTTTACCTCTGGGAAGACCGTTATATTGAAAGACATCATGCACACTACAGAGATGAGAAAGAATCTTGTTTCGGATTATCTTCTTAATAAGACTAGGTTTACATAGACCATTGGGACTGATTTGTATATCATCACTATGAATGGTATGTTGGGTAGGGGTTATGCAACCGATGGCTTGTTTAAACTGAATGTTGAATGTAATAAAATGTCTGCTTCTGCTTATATAATGCATGATTTTAATATCTGGCACTTTAGACCATGTTATGTAAATAAACGAATAATAAAGAATAGAAGTAGCTTAGATTTAATGCTTAATATGACACAAAATGATTTTGAAAAATGTGCTTTTTGTAGTCAAGCAAAAATAACAAAAATCCCACATAAATATGTAATTAGAGAACTAGAAATATTAGACTTAATTCATTTTGATATATGTGAACTTGATGGCATTTTGACAAGAAATGAATGGTAAAGCTGAAAGGAAAAATAGAACCTTAATTGAATTAGTTGTTGCTATTTTACTTAATTCTGGTGCATCATCACATGGGTGAGGAAAAAAAATTATTGACTATATGTTATGTATTGAATAGAATCCCTAAGTTAAAAAGAAAATTTTCTCCTTTTGAAATCTTAAGAAATCATAAACCGAATGTTACTTAATTTAGAACTTGGGAATGTTTATGTTCGTATATCCGACCCTAAAAGAATTAAACTAGCAAGTAGAGCATACAAATATGTATTTATTGGCTATGTTATTAATAGCAAATCATATAGATTTTATGACCTAAATGCACATAATATAATAGAATCTAATGATTCTATTTTTTATGAATTGAGATTTCCCTTTAAATTGAGGAATAATGGAGGCACATCTAGTAACACCATGCCTATTAGAAAAGAACCTAATGAATTTTTTGAAATCGAACCTAGAAGTAAAAGAGCAAGGATTACAAAAGATTCTGGTTTAGATTTTTATGTTTTTACTATAGAGAAGGATCCCTTAAACTTCCAAGAAGCCTTATCTTCATTAAATGTCGGTTTTTGGTAAGAGGCTATAAATGATGAGATGGATTCTTAGGAATTCAATAAGCATTGGCACTTAGTAGATTTACCATCTGGTTGTAAGTCTATAAGCTGTAAATGGGTACTTAAAAGAGAAATTAAAATCTGATGGCACAATTAATAAATATAAAGCCCGTTTAGTAGCTAAAGGGTTTAGGCAAAGAGAAAATATATACTTTTTTGATACTTTTTTATCTGTAACTAGAATTACATCCATTCGAGTACTAATTTTACTTGCATCTACTCATGATTTGATAATACACCAAATGGATTTTAAAACTGCCTTTTTAAATGGTGAATTTGAAGAGGAATTTTATATGGACCAAGCTGAAGGTTTTGTAATTCATGATCAAGAACATAAAGTTTACAAGTTAGGTAAATCTTATATAGTTTAAAACAAGGACATAAGCAATGGCAAGAAAATTTTGGTTACTTAATAATCTCACACGGTTTCAAAGTTAATGAAAGTGACAAACGTATTTATTATAAACCTGAAAACGACATTTCCACAATTATATGTCTATATATAGATGATCTACTTATTTTTGGTCAAACATTCATACCATAAACAGTGTTAAATCTTTTTTAAGTACCAACTTTGATATGAAAGATCTAGGTGAAGCGAGTGTAATCCTTGATATTAAGATTACTAGGTCAAAAAAGGGAATTTCTTTGGATCAATCTCATTACATTGAGAAAATACTAAAGAAATACAATTACTTTGACTAAAAACCTGCATGTACATGATATGATCCTAGTGTAAAACTATTTAAGAACACCGATGAAGGTGTAAGGCAGTCTGATTATGTAAGCATTATTGGTAGCCTTCGATATGCCACTGATTGTACTAGACTCGACATTGCCTATGTCGCTATGTCGTGGGATTATTATGTAGGTTTACTATTAGACCTAGTATAGAGCACCGACATGCTATCAAAAGGGTCATGAAATACCTAAACCGAACCATGAACTTTGAGTTACATTATGAAAAGTTTCCAACTGTCCTTGAAGGATACACCGATGCAGACTGGAATACTTTATCTGATGATTCAAAAGCAACAATTGGCTATATCTTTAGCATTGCTGATGGAGTTGTTTCTTAGAAACCCAAGAAACAGACTATTTTGGCTCAGTCCACTATGGAGTCTGAGATGATAGCACTAGCCACAACTAGTGAAGAAGAATATTACTTAAGAAATCTGCTTCCTGAGATTCCTTTATGGGAAAAACCGATCCTAGATGTATTGATCCATTGCGATAGTGTCGCAACTATTGCAAAAATACAGAACCATTATTACAACGGTAAAAGATGACAAATACGTCATAAGCACAACACTGTTAGAGAGCTACTCTCCTCAGGAGCTATTAGAGTGGATCACATACGCAGTGATGAGAATTTGATAGATCCTTTAACGAAAGGACTAGCTAGAGAGGAAGTCCTTAGAACTTCTAAAAGAATGAAACTATTGTTATTAGATTGTTGAGTCACGCACAATGGTAACCCGACCCAATGACTGGAGATCTCAAAAACTAGGTTCAATAGGTAAGAATAAGTTGTGAAGTAATATGAGTTGAACATGCTATTTTTATATATTTAGAAGCATGCATTTTCTAAGGATTAGAGGATGAATTAATAAAAACTCTTAATGAGATCTATACTCTATATGGAGTGGAACACATACCTTCTGGAGTACTCTTGATAGACTCACATGTGTGTATCTGGAAATGTGGCCGTTTTCTATGATATTTTGGGCAAAATTTCAACAGCATTCAATAAATAAGAATAGACGTGCATGACCATAAATGCATGGGCTTATTTGATTGCACTCTAGAAAGATTGTATGTGGTTTGATGTCGGAAATAGAGTTCAGGACTACGTGTCACTCTAATAAAACCGAATCTTATCCTCTAAGTAAAGGTTCAAGTCAAAAGACACTTTTATTTATACATAATCTTATGTTTTCAGAAATTGCTAAAAAATATTTTTCAAAATTCAAGTAGGGGGATTGCTGAAAGTGATTTGAGATTAACTGAATTATTAAAAATTGGAATAAGGGTATATGTCTTTTTAAGGAATAGTACCACATTGTAGGACAATAGAAAAAAATCAAGTATTTATACTTGATTCTTAGAAGCTTCGTTGGGCCCTTTGGGCACTCAATGATGCTATTTTGTGATGAGGGAGGCCATGCTTGACCATCACGCATGCGCATGCCGATCGACCGACCCGGAGCCAGGTTTGGGTTTGTAGTGTTGCAACACTTATATTTTTGGACGAATATTATTTTGTATTTTCAAACCGTTATTTTTTTAAACGCTAAATTCAAGATCCATTTTTTGAACCGACGTTACCTCACTATCCAGTAACATTCATTTTTGTATTCCGTCTATTTAATTAATGTTTAAACGAGACAAAAAAATAGAATGACATACTTTCAAAAACCCTATTTTCTTCTCCACGAAATTTCTTCAACCAAAAAAGCGAGTAGTAATTTTTAGTGCATCAGAATCGACTTCGTTTGTGCAGACGAGTCGATACCACAAAAAAGAGAGATTGTTTTATCCTAGAGGCGGCAGCGTTTTTCTAGACTGCTTTGCACCACTTAGCAGAACGACAAAACGTCTTCAAGAAAGTGACGACGTACACGACTCAGCCGAAGTTCATTGTTTTACAACAAGACATTTCGCCGCTATGGCCAAGTTGTGCAAGATAATCTAAATGCAGCCCCGTCTCCAAGGTAAAACAACCCAATCTGTTTGTATCGGCAGTCTTTTACATCGAAGAGGATTATCCTTGTTTGATTGCCTAAGTTATTGTGGACTGGCAAAGAGGGTTATCCTTGTTTTATACATAGAATGAAGAGATATTGGTTTTCAGCGGAGTACATGCATGCATACAAATTACAAATAAATCATATATGTCACAATTAACTAAGAATTCGGTCTTAAACGTCCAAGTCTTCTTAAGTTTTCAAACTGTGGGTGTCTGCTAAGTCCAACTTGTTCATACTGAGCATTTGGCTATTGTTTCTGAATTATAGAAAAATTAATTACACAACATAGCTATTTATGTTTTTTAATTATATTTTAAAGAATATTCAAGGTTGCTATCTGTTTATAATGGGTATACAAATGTATTAGTCAGTGATCATTCATCATGTTCTGTGTAAATAAAGAATGAGCATACATGGCAATAAAGTATTTTATCTTAGTTTGCAATAATTGAATTTTATTAGGTAATGAGTATATTATTTATTTGGCATGTAGAAAGTTGTGCAACCTTATTATGCAAAATGCGGTGATTGTTCATTAATCAAAGTAATGGATGAGCCTGATTTTTCTTTAGTTTTAGAATTTAGTTGAAATCATGGTTCGAGATTCCGTCCGGCACGTCGGAATCCCGACCATCTCGGTTCGGTTTCGGCGTCGAACGGACCGGGATTTGTCTCAAAGTCCGTTTCGGTGTTTAGTATAAAAGAAAAAAAATCTGCTTTTAACTAATTACTTACCGCGTAGCTAGCAACATCCCGCAACAAGATAAATTGAAGAATCGAGCAACGAGCAAGAATTTTTGGGCTTTCTTGATTTTAGGGTTACATTGAGCAAGAGAATTTGCAGGTTGAAACATCGAGACTGAAGCAGGATATCGAGCATGCATCTGAGCATATGCAAGAAAATATCGAGCGGAGGTAGAGAGACACTGTATGGGAGAGGGAGGAGGAGATAAACGAAGAAGAAGAAATTGAGTTTAAGGAAGACGGCTCGGTTAGGAACGCTAATTTTAGAGCTGGAAAGTAAGGCCCCGTTTTGTGTTTTGTGTTTTGTGTTTTCGTCTATACAAAAGTGCGTCCGTCTATACAAAAGTGCGTCCGTCGTATGTATTGTTAAAAAACAAATAATTTTGAGAAATGAAATTAACATGTAAAATAGAAAACAAGTTTATTTTGTTTTTCATGTTTCGAGAGATAACAAAAGCACGAAGAACAATCCAACTTCTTTGTTGTCCGTTGATTGTCGCAATGACTAAGAATTGTAGATCTTCTTTTCTTATTTCTTGGTATTTCTTAGTACAAGTTGAAAACATAAAACTCAAAATACAGAATAAACCAAACGGGCCATAAATATTTTAGATTTACAGCAAAACGTTTATTGGGCTTTTTATTTTGTTTGTTTTATTCTTGTAAGGGATATCAATACGCACGATATCAATAGAGAAATACAAAGAGAGTATAACCATCATCTAATCCTATTAAGTTATAATTACAATTCTATGAGTTTTTTTTATATTTATTGACATATTGATGTAGAAAAGGTTTCAAAATACTACAGAGTCTGAAACCGGAATTTAAATGGAATATCTGAGATTTTCAAAACGGGACCGAAATTTTAAAAATTTCTATTAACTGGAACGGAACTAAAAACCAAAATTTTGAACCTTGTTGAAATAAAGTCAAATTAATGAATATTTGGAGGGTGTGACATTAAAAAGGCTTTTAACTGCCCCACTTAGTTTAATCACTATACAACCAGAATATACGGATAAGTGGTCGTTTTTCAAATCTAAATATGTTTTATAGGTGAATGTTCCTATCATATCACTCAGGAAATTATCGTGTGTTATGCACCATATGACTTGCAAAATTTCATCCCTGTATAAAAAACTTTGAATTTCATTTCTGGCAATGGTGCTTTTTCATTTCAGTTTTTATTACTGAAGAAATTTTTAATGTCAAATTTGGGTCAGTTTTGACTTAAGTTAACTTTCATTCGGAAGGATAGACGGGGTTTGGTAAGCAAGCAAATGGGCAAGTAGCCAAGTGGCATAGATATATGTAATGATATAAGTTTGAGTTGTTGAGAACTTATGTCTTTTATTTCAACAGGACTTACCATATGCTTTTATTTCAACAGAACATTAGAAAAAGAGCAGTTCCCATCTCCCTAGATAACGCTCAGTGTCTAAGCACAGTAAAAATACTCTATAATGGAAACAACCTCCGCCAAAGAAGATGATTAAGACCAAAAGGATATGCACTTGAACAACCTCAAGAATGACGAGGAGCATAAGACTCAGACATACCCACTCTAAAGCATGCATAGGACCATGATAGAAGTATTACTTGTATACCTAAGGAAACCATATACTGTTCATAATAATCTCTTGTAAAATTACATTCTTACATACAATGTATGTATGTATGATTTTTTTTTTAATTGCTCCATGAATCTCAACCTAGTGTGGTATACTGGTACGAAAAATCGATATGATTAAATAATTGCTTTGTTAGCCATAAAAAAATAGTATGGGTATACTTAAACACCCTTCAATTAAACAAAATTGGAACTGGCATAAATTATATGGTGTAAGCAATTAAAAATGACAAATCTTTCTTCACACGATAATACGATAAAACTTAAATTCTCCTTTCTGGATAAACAAGAGTCTCCAGTTTTTTCATCATTTGGTTGAAATCATCGTCCGTCTTTATTAGACTCAGGCGAGTATACCGACTATCAGCTTCAAGAAGCACGCCTGATTGGGTTTTTATTTGTGCATTTCCGAGAACTGCTGCACAATCAATATCTTCCTTCCATTCACATTTCAGCCATCCATAAGCTATCATTCAGTTATATACAATCCCATTAAGTTATATTACATAAACTTGATTGAAGTTTGAAATGAAGATAGGGAAACTAGAGAAAGTCTTACAAGGTGAGGGCTCTCTGACTTTTTTGAAGTAATTGCAGTACTCGGGATACACTTTTTGTAAGGAAAAACGATCAGAAGATGCTACTAGCTTGCTTAGTTTAGCCCATCTCTTCATTAATGTAAGATAGCCAAACTTGTTGATATCTTTCTTTGTATCCCGATTTGTTTTCATTTGCAGCAAAATTTCTTTGATAAGTTTCAAAGTTCGGAGCTGTGAATCATGGGAAGTGCCTTCGGTGTTCTCGGTCATGTATTCAACTAACTTCTCGTATACTTTAACATCTTTAATCAATGCCCACCTGCATAATACCACTTAACGTTAATTATTGAAAGTATATCAACGGACGAATAAAGTTGCTGAATATGTAAAAAATATTCATACCCAAATCGACTTCCCGAATGTCCTGTGTACTTGGACATGGAGAACAACATGATATCCTCATCGGAGGGTTTTTTAATTGGAGTATAATGTGGCCAATAGTAAACATGATCATGAATGGCTAAAGATCCTTTGATTATGGAATGCCGAAGTAGACCATCCGGGTTATTAGGCGAAGTCACTAGTTCTATGAAGTTTTCAGGAGTAGTCGTGTTGACGTAGTCTGATGCATTTCCTTTCCATTCGTACCCTTTAAATTGGAAGAATTTTGTCTGCCTTCTGAACACCTATACACAGTGCAATGGAAAAACAAGGACTGGTTAATATTTGTTTTATCGTTCACACTTCCTTATATAGTTTAACCAAATATAAAAGAAACATTACCGGATAATAAGGAACATCAGCCACAACTTTTGCTGCCAGCGCCAGTGAATCGCCACTGACGTTTGGCGAAAGTGAAATAATTAAACCATTGAGAAGTTGAGTAACTCCAGTACCAAACACGATATATTTACCAGCAGTCTTGGCATTGCCAACAGCATCATGCAAAAGTCTAACATGCTTCTCAAGCTCTGCGTTAATAATATCACCAGAAGAGGGCCTAAAGAAATAGCTCATTCTATGCCATCCCGATTCCAGAACAGCAGCATTTGCGCTGTGTTTCATCCAATATTTCTCTAGAAACATGGCATCTCCACTGCAGACATACATACAGACAAACATACATCATTATTTTCCACATGATTGGTCCATGATGGTAAATCATATAACTGCATGTTATATATATATTACCTGACTACATCAGCAGGACAATCTGGAAGCAATACAGAGCAATCTTCACCGCTGTAGCAAGTGTTGCACTCGCACATTGGGACTCCATCGACGTTGATTCCATCAATATAAGCTCTGCCATGCCCTGAACAGTCCATGTCAGCCACTGCCTCGGCTTCTCTTACTGCTTTTCTTGTCCAACTTGGATTTATTATACGATATGCTACGATGCTGGCTATTACGGATAGGATTATGAGAAACATTCGCATCCATGGCTTCTTCTTTGTGGTAACTTGATCCATTTAAATGAATATATTATTTATTTCCTTAATTTCTTATTTGATTGTTTTGAGTTAATGTGGATTGGCAAAGAGGATCGTCCCTGGTTTATATAGAGAATGAAGGGGTATTGGTTTTCATCCCATACATGCATGCATACAAATAAGTCTCACCTGAGTATGACCCAATTAATTAAGAATTTGGTCTTGAACATTCAGGTCAAACTCTTGGTGCTGATTGAGTCCAACTTGCTAGACCTAAGCGTGTGACTACTGTTTTTGCAATGGCTTCTACATTATAAACAATTAATTAGACAGCATGGCTATTTACCTTTATTCTTCAGTAAAGAATATTTGATGTTGCTATGTATTTATAATGATATATATTATATATCCATTATTTGCCATTGGGTAGGATAGTGATCAAGTAATCTTCACTCGTCATGTTTTGTGTAACTAAGTATGTTTATACATTGAAGAAGTTTGTTTCTCTTTTGCAATAATTGAATTCTGGTTAGCAGTTAAATAGTGTATCATTTAGCATGAAGCGGTGTGTTGTGCAGTCTTATTAACTATAATGTGGTGATTGTTCTTTAATCAGAGCAATTCAATTTTCTTCAGTTTGTGAATTTTGTTAAAATAAAGTCAAATTAATGGATTTTTGCAGGGTGCGACGTTAAAAGGCATTTAAAGTTCCCCATCTGGTTAAATCGCTGTACAGCTAAAATTGTACAAGTAAGGACTAATTTTTATAAAATCTAAATATGATATATATAGTTTAATCCCCATATCCAAGCCTGGGTAATGGTATTGTCTAAAATATATAATTATAGACACGTTTTTATAAATCCCAAAATATATGCTATAGGGAAATGTTCCTAAGGTACCAATCAAGAAATTATCGATGTTATACCCCATTAGTTGCCAAATTTTATCCCCATCCTGAAGCCTTGGAATTTCATTTCGAGAGGTACTTTATTATTCAAATTGATATTATTCAATAATTTCATATACTGATCAGTTACTTGTAACGAGTTGGCCATGGTTGTATACTAAATGATACATGCAGACAGCAGACAGACACAAAAGCCACCAAAGTGGACGCACAAGAAAGGAAGTGGGGGTTACCCAGAACCATCTAATGAGAACAAGAAATTAATCAATGTTAAATGATAAAAAAAAAAGTAGGTATATTTGCATGCATTTCCTTTGCCATTTAATATTTCAAGTGCCAAATTTGGGTCAGTTTTGACTCATGCCATATTCCATTTGGAAAGATGGATGGGGCCTGGTAAGTAAGCAAGTTGATGACACACACATGTATGTACGTACACAAGCACACATGCACACATACGTACAAGTTTGAGTTGTTGATGCCTCTGATAGCGATAGTTTTGAACAAGTAATGAATAGTTAACGAAATAGTATAATTCATTTACATTATTGTTTTGACAAAATGTAAAACTCCAAGTCTCCAACACAAAACCTTATATGCTAAGCTGATGAAAGAAATTGAACGTTGAAGTCGTATTCTACCGAATGGCATTTGTTATGTACAACAATCATCAACAAGTTTCAAACCAAAGTGAAGAAAAATTCACAGCTACAACAATGCTAGTTCGGGAGAAATTTTTGGGGTGAAGTATCACATTCAATAAGCAATAAGCAAGCAATCCCTTTGTGACACGCTTTTTGGTATTAGCGTGAACTACCAAATACGCCAATCTACAGATATTATCAAATCTTAATATCATTCACAAATAGAATCTAACCATTAAACTTTGTTTACAAATTCAAAATGTTCATTTACAAATATTACTAAATTTTAATATCACTTAAGAATCGGATTTTACAAATAAACTTCCTATACAAATTCGTTCTTCATTAATTAATAATATAAATAAAAAAACCAAAGTAACAAAAAATTACATGTTGCAACTTAGAATTAAAAATTCAAACTAACCCTACATGACTTCGACGCAAATATATGACTAAATATTTGTGCATGTGATTTACTCTTGAATGTGCATATACAAATTGTAGAGAAACAATTCGTGTGCGAAGCGCAGGTCGTAACATTTGTAAATATAAATACCGGTACAACCGCACAAGGGTGAAGAAAGCGGCCTTTCAGTTATATAATTTCGAAAAAAAAAATTGAATTTGAATTTGAACTTGAACTTTTTTAATTTGAATATTAAAATTAAAAATTAAAAATTTCAATTTGAAATTACAAAATTTGAAAAAGATTTGGATTTTAAAATGATATTTTATGAAGGCTCTACTTGAATAAAGTACCGATTTTATTATAAAAAAAATTGAAATGACATTTTGAATTTTTAAATGATAAAACTTAATTTGAAAATTTAATTTTTGTCGAACTTTGAATTATCTTAAAAGTAAAAGGTTTGATTAATAAACCTTCTATAGAAGAGGAAAATATCTTAGCGGAATTTGAAATTTTGGGAATTTTAGGCCTCGTTTGGCTTGTCGTTTTTAGTTTTGTGTTTTCGTCTATACAAAAGCGCGTCCGTTGTATGCATTGTTGAAAAACAAACGATTTTGAAAAATGAAATTAGCATGTAAAATAGAAAACAAGTTTATTTTGTTTTTCGTGTTTCGAGAGATAAGAAAAGCACGGGGAACAATCCAACTCCTTCGTTGTCCGTTGGTCGTCGCAACCGCTAAGAATTATAAATCTTCTTCTCTTGTTTCTTCATGTTTCTTAGTACAAGTTGAAACACAAAACTCAAAATACAAAATGAAACCAAACAGACCCTTAGGGCCCGTTTGGTTTGCTGTTTTTAGTTTTGTGTTTTCGTCTAAACAAAAATGTGCATTTCTTATACATTGTTGGAAAACACACAATTTTGAAAAATGAAATTAACATAGAAAATAGAAAACAAGTTTATTGGATTTTTCGTGTTTTGAGACATAACAAAGGGACGGAAAACAATTCCTCCCCTCCATTTCCCATCCATCGTTGTAATGGCTAAGAATAGTAAAAAAATTCTCATGTTTTTTTGTATTTTGTAGTGTATGTTGAAAACACAAAACACAAAACTCAAAACGAAACCAAACAGACCCTTAGCTTTTCAATTTTGAAAATTTAAGTTTCTGGTCCGAAAATTTGAATTTTGAAACTTTTAATTTTTGAATTTCGTAAAATTCATACGGGCTTAAGGTTATACTGAACCATTTATACAAATATGCAAAGTGGATTAAATAACACATATAATAACATCACAACATACGTGGCTTTCAACCACGACGTACCAATGAGATGTACTATTAGTATAACATCTATCATATACTCACAAATAAAATCAACCATCAACAATCAATTCTTTGACCTATTTAGGTTTATGTCATGGTGTTTTTTATAAGCCCGTAAAATGAGTAACTGCTAAGTAACTCATACAACAATATCAAAACCAATATCAACATCAACAACAACCATGCATAAATGGATCAACTTCTACAACAATCATTCATACTGGTTATAAACACAATATCAACTACCTTAAAAACACAGGTATACTCATCCAGTAACAATCGCCATAACAATAATGGTTTAAATCCAACATCAATAGACGTGATATACATAATGACTATCAATGACAAAAATCGATCTACTACTACCAGACGAGGAGTCTTGCCAGCATAAATAAAATGCTAAAATCCAACATGCATTGAGATAATAACACAATATTTACACTATATACTCCTAGACAGGCTCTACATTACCTTACAAGTCATCATGACTCTACTTCCAATCCATAATTTATAAACTTCTAGTCACGACCTTAAAATTTCCCTTCTGGTATAATATCGTTTGGCTTTATATGACAATAGGGCATGTTCATCAAAATAACATCACAAGATTCAATTGCAATCCCGAATCAGCCAACTAGGATGGATATTAGCCTATCTGGTCTAACACACTTTGATCATCTTTCTACTCCTATTGTATGCAATCTATTTCATAATTTAAACTTTTTTCACAATGACAATAGTGATATTTGGTTTAAATTTTATTCTTACATTCATTTCGGAAAATCATCTATAATATACAACTTTCTCCTTAAGAAGAAGTAGTAATAATAATTGAACCAACTCTCTTTGTCAATAGTGATATGATATGTAAACAAGTAATAAACAAAGAAACATCACACAAATGTCTAATATCAGTTGGTATTAAAACTTTATTCCAAATACACAAAATATCACTTAACTCCAATAGATGTTACTCAATATAATGTGTAAAGAGAATAACAGAAGAAACATCACATGAATGTCCCATACCGTTCGGTGCTATAACTTCGTTCATTCAAAATACCCATTATACTGAATTACACAAAACTCAACACTACTCTTGATCGATATAAGAATGTTCAAGCACATATTGACTTCATATTTGTTTAAAAAAAAATCTCTTTTTATATAAATTTACCGAAGTATTTATAAAAAAAGATTTACATCTCTATGGAAATTCCTTTGTAAAACACTTTAGTAAAATTCTTACATGAATAAGATAGTCGTAAACCAATTAGATTGGGGATATAATTATAGTCCCGCGTGATTCTATAAATACTTTGGTTCCGAAAATCCCCACTTCAAAATATTCTTCATTTCACAAACCAAATTTTTTGATTAATATATTCAAAATAGCTGATAAAATAATTCCGTAATTCTTTTCACGTCAAAATCTTTGCTTTAAATATTGATAAATATTTCTACTTTTAACTAACACTTCAAATATTTATAAATACAACACAAACTTCAAATTATTTACTTCAAACATTTATAGATGTATTTGTTTCAAAATTTTTAATATATATCTCAAATACTTTACTTTAAATATTTATAAATATCTCCACTTTAAGTTCTTACTTCAATTAAAATACATTTACTTCCAATCTTTAAAATATACTTTATCTCAATTTCATTACTCCAAATATTTATGAATATTATTTTAAAGGTATTTATAAATATAATCCCAAATACCCTAATAGTAGTAAAAATACCCATTCATTTCTATAATACATTCACAAGCCTGCATTCCACATCATATTTCAAACATAAAAAAAAATCAAATCACATGCATGCATCAAATCAAAATATATACAAATATGGAATGCATTTGAACTCAACTCACAACCAATTTACCAAATTATATCCAATAATTCATATTTAAATTTCTTAAATATTAAATTCCAAATTTCACCCACTGTTTATTTGACAAAATTATTTTTTCCAAACAAACTATTATCTTCCTCAAAATTTCATTTAAATCTTAAATGAAATTATAATAGACTTAAAATTTAATATGAACAATCTATTGGAATATTAAAATTATTTTTAGATAGATTTGTTTGAGAAATGATTCATATTCTACATATACATACATACATACATACATACATACATACATACATACATATATGAATGTGTATATATTTAAATTTCTAGCGTTAAATAATTATATTCTATGTTATTTTTATGGTAGATGAATATATAAGTTTTTTCTTAATTAACTTATCATTCGATATTTATTTAAAATGATATCGATTTGTGGGTGTGTGTATACACAATTGAATAAATCAACACTAGCCCGTGGGTTTCTTATTGATAAAGTTTATAGCATTTTATATTTCCAATATATTAGCTAGGAATAATTCATAGTCTGTTAGCTATTTGTTTTCCTATTGGTACGGTATTTTGTTGAACTATGTGTTATATAAAGGCATTTACTAGAATCAAATAAATTATCTTTCACTGAGATTTCTTCTCCTCTTCTTTTCCTTTATTAAGTGGCTGAGGTTTATTACAAAGCATCATTTTTTATTGGGAGTAATATTACCTTCTTCTACAATCTGGTATCAGAGCGAGGTTGTCAGTTTTTTCTATTAACAAGATGGGTGACCTTCAAGGCGTTGGTGTAATCAAAAAGCTTAACAACCAGAATTACAATTCATGGTAAACTTGTATGATGTCTTACTTGCAAGGCCAGGATTTATGGGAGGTTATGAATGGAAACGAAGTGAGATAGCCGAAGGCTGAAGATGCAAATAGGAAGTTATGAAAGTGGAAGATCAAAGCGGGCAAAGCCATGTTCGTTTTGAAGACAACAGTTGAAGAGGATGTACTGGAGCATATTCGAGATAAAGAAACTCCCAAAGAAGCTTGGGATGTGCTTGCCAAGAAGCTTTATCTAAGCAAATGGAAGAAGTCTCATTGAAAAAAAGAAGAAGAGGCACTCTATGCTACCAAAGGTAGGAGGAATTTAAAGCAGCATGCCTCAGTTGATCCTAAAAAGAATGACGACAAGGCGATAAGTCATCAAGGCAAATGGAGAGTCCATACAAGACGAAACTTGGCAATGACCAAAAGTTTGAATGGAAGTGCTACAACTTCCAAAAGAAGGGCCATATAGTGAAAGATTGCTGGTCAAAGATGAAAGGTGTGGAAAGTAATGCTATAATTTCCAAAGGTGAAGACGAATGGGATGCTGAGGTGCTCTTTACTGCAGATGAAGAGGAGATAACTTTACTACAACAACAGTCAATCAAATCGATTATGAGAATAATTGGATTGTTGACTCGAGCTGCTCAAACCATATGACCGGCGATAAAGAGAAGCTACATAACTTGTCAGAACACAAGGAAAGCCGGGTGGTGGTGACGGCGAATAACTCAAAATTACCGATTGCTCACATCGGTAATATGGTAGTTCCTCCCCATTGAAATGATACCGAGCTGCTGCTGCAAAATGTCTATCATGTCCCAGGTATGATGAAAAATCTTCTTTTGGTAGCACAATTAACATCTTCTGGTTATTTTGTTCTGTATGGACTGCACGATGTGAAAGTATACCAGGATCATGTTAAGATCATAAAAGAAATCATCATGAAGGGACAAAAATCGGAATTAGTCTATGTGATGTCTGTAGCAACCGCATGCATAGGTTAGACAAGAAGGTATGAGACTGCAGACTTATGGCACATGCAGCTAAGTCACGTTAGCTATTCTAGGTCAGATGTGATGATGAAGAAGTCAATGCTGAAGGGGCTTCCACAACTTGAAGTAAGAACAGACACTGTATGTGCAGGCTGTTAATATGGAAAAGCACACATGTTGCCATACGAAGGGTCCAAGTTCAAAGCCAAGGAACCACTATGGCTAATCCACTCTAATGTGTTTGGACCATTTAAGCAAGCTTCCATTAGTGGGATGAAGTACATGGTAACTTTCATTGACACTTTCTCAGGGTATGTGTGGGTTTACTTTATGAAGAAAAAATCTAAAACTTTTTCAAAGTCCAAAGAGTTCAAAAAAGTAGCAGAAGCAGAAGTTGGTAGAAGTCTTTATTGTCTACGTATAAAACACGGGGGAAAGTACACCTCAGATGAGTTTTCAGATTTTCTCCTGAAGTGTAAAATACGCCATCAATTTACATGTGCTAACACTTCGCAGCAAAATGGGATAACAGAAAGAAGATCATGCACTTGGCAGAAATTTATCGAAGTATGCTTATGCAAAGAATGTTTCGGGCCATTTTGGGAAGAAGCAATGAATACTATAGTCTTCGTGACCAATAGGCTTCCTCAACAAAGGTTAATTTTCTCTCACCTTTTGAAAAAAGGTGGAACATAAAACCTTTTGTTGGTCATTTTCGAGTTTTTAGATCTGTATGTTGTGTTTATACCTGGTCAATTACGTAGCAAGATGGAAAAAAGGTTGTTAGATGTGTCTTTCTAGGATACGACAATCAACAGAAAGGATGGCGTCGTTGCGATCCAACAACTGGAAAGTGTTACACATCTCGAAATGTGGTGTTTGATGAAGCCTCTTCATGGTGGTCCTCAAACAAAGAAGTATTACCACACTCAGATATTTTCAAAATTTTGTTGCAATCCTCACAAGTCCAATTGAGATCAAACGAAACTAAAGACATAAATCAAGGTGGTGATGGCGAAGTAGGTGAAACTCAGAATCCTTGGCAAACTGGTGTGCATTAACAACTAAGCAAAAAAATAGGCACTAATGAAGATGAAACACTAATTACGCCTAGAAGATCAACCCGGATCAGAAAACCAAATCCAAAATATGCAAATACTGCCATAGTAGAAGCAGCATATGCAACAAAACCAGAGACATTTGAGGAAGCATCTCAGAATCCTGAATGGATTGAAACCATGGAAAAGGATATTGTCGAGTTAGAATGGAACCAGACCTGGGAGCTCGTTCCAAAGCCAAGAGATGTGAAGCCTATTTCCTGCCGATGGGTGTACAAGATTAAGCATCACACAAACGGATCAATAGAGAGACACAAGGTCTATTTGGTAGCTCGAGGGTTTTCTCAATATGGACTAGATTGTGATGAAATGTTTAGTCTAGTTGCTAAGCTTACAACCGTATGAGTCCTACTAGCACTTGCAGCTAGTAAAAGTTAGAACTTGTGGCAATGGATGTGAAGAATGCATTTTTGCATGGGGAGTTGGATCGAGAGATCTACATGAATCAACCAATAGGTTTTCAGAGTCAAGATCATTCTGAGTATGTGTGTAATCTCTGTAAGGCTCTATATGGGTTAAAACAAGCACCAAGGGCATGGTACGGTAAGATTGCTGAATTTCTTACTTATGTTGGTTATTTGGTGACATCTGCAGACTCTAGCTTGTTTGTCAAAGTTGAAAGAGGGAAACTAGCTATTGTGCTAGTATATGTGGATGATTTAATTATCATAGGAGATTTTGAAGAAGAAATTCTCCGAACTAAAGAGAAATTTTCAGTTCGTTTTCAGATAAAAGAACTTGGACAGCTCGAGCATTTTCTTAGTCTAGAGATTGATCGTCCAGAAGAATGAATATATCTCAATCAATAAAAGTATTCCAAAGATTTGTTGAAGAAATTGGGAATGCTCAAGTGCAAGCCAATCTCGACGCCGATGGAACCAAATGCAAAATTGTGTTCCTATAAAGGAAAAGATATGGAAGATGTTATGATGTACTAGTGGTTGGTAGGCAGTCTTATCTATTTAACCTTAACAAGGTTGGATATTTCCTTTGCAATAAGTGTGATGAGTCGCAACATGCAAAATCCGAAGAAACCGCATTTGGAAGTAGCTCTACGAATCTAGATATATGTAAAGAGTACACTTAGTTATAGTATTATGTACAAGAAATGTGGAGAATGCAAGTTAGTTGGCTACTGTGACGCCGACTATACAGGTGACCATGATACTCGACGCTCAAATACTGGGTATGTGTTCATTCTTGGGTCTAAAGCAGTTTCTTGATGTAGCAAAAGACAATTAACAGTGTCTCTGTCAATCACAGAAGCGGAGTACCGACTAATGGCAATGGCAGCTCAAGTAAGCACTTGGCTTATGTTATTATTGAAGGACTTGCATTAGCCAACAGGGTATAGTATCCCTTTGTATTGCGACAACTTGTCAACAATAAGATTAGTAGAAAATCTAGTCTTTCACGCAAGAAGTAAGCATGTAGAGGTGCATTATCATTTTATTAGAGAGAAGGTCTTCCAAGAAGAAATTCGGTTAGAGCATGTTGGAACAAAAAGACAAGCAGCGTTTTTTATTTCTAATATATTAGCTAAAAATAAGTCAGTTTGTTAGCTATTTTTTCCTATTAGTATGGTACTTCGTTGAACTATGTGCCTATATAAAGGCATTTACTAGTATCAAATAAATTACCTTCAACTGACAACTCTTTTCTTCTTCTTTTCCTTTATTAAGTGGCTGAGGTTTATTACAAAGCAGCATTTTTATTGTAAGAATATAACCTTATTCTACACATACACACACCTATATATGCACAGATACACAACTACATACCAATCCACAAGCAACCATATAACAAACTCTTCAATACCGAGTCAATCGTATGCATAGTAATATTTAATTAATAAATATCTGTCATTTTGTTGTATTAATTACTCAACTCTTATCATCTGAAAAAACTACCATTCATCATTCGATATTTAATTCTCAAACAATATTGATTAATATAATTTTTAATTATATAAACTACGCATGCATATGATCAGTATCGATTTGATGAGGTAGACTATCATTCACAATTGTTACCAACTATTAACATGTGTTTATAAGTAAATATATTCCATATAAAAAATTGTAAATATAAGATTACAATTAAAAAGATTTGAAATTGACTTTTTATCCTCTCATCAAATTTCCATTGCCCTATCGCCATGCTCCAAAGCTGCATACATCCATCGACCATGTTGGATCTCGCACCCGCATCTCAACACCGCCCCTTATTCAACGCTTCTGGCATCGTCCTTCTTCTCAACCTTTCCATCCACAGATCCATGCACACCACCCAAGTTGCGTCTCTCATAATTATGCCACATGCATCTGTGCTTGTCTCCAGGTTGCGGCTCCATCATGGGACCGCATCAGCCCCTCTTCCCTTTATGACATGTGTTCTCATCTCTTCTCACACGCACTTTGTCGGTCGGTCGATTATCAACATATATATATATATATATATCAATTAAAGTTGAAGTATACCATTTTTATTTCCCAATTATCAACATTTAAGTTGCTACTTGTTTTCTCTTCGGATCACTTATTTCTTGTACTCAAACTCGATATGCAAATTCTAACTTCAAAGCTTCCATCAATTCTCTAATGGAGACCAGGGTTTTAATTTTCTATGTAATTTAAATGGGAGAGGGAGACGGTGAGGCTATTTATAGCCACAATAAGATTAAATATCATCCACCTTTCCCTCTATTTTGAATTCACATATCCAAAGCCCAACTCAGTCCCATACAGCTCCATATTATGGCTGGCCATACCCCTAGGTTGGGCGTGCATGGTATTTGTCCTAATTAGTATACGATATACTAATTTTTTAATTAACTATTTAAATCCATATATTAATTAAATCAATATATACCAATTATATATTATTTTAAATAATTGTAGGCCTTAAATAAATAATTATATGCCATAAAAAATCTAATACAACATTGTAACACCCCATATTTTTGGTAACATTATTTAGGACATTTAATTAGCTAAATTAAATAAAATAATGAGTTGATTAGGGGATTGAGATTTGATTTTATTTAAGGGTAGCCATGCCATTTAACCAATGAATTAAAAGAAGAGTTAATATGAAATAGAGAAGGGATAAAATAGGAAAGAGGTCATTCCTATATCCTTAAGACTTGGCCATGCATTCCCATACACGTGTATTTCATTTCATTTGATAAATTTTAAAACTTATGGTCGGCCACCATTAACAAGAGAAAGAGGAAGACGATTAGGAAAAGCTAAGGAAGAAGCTAAATCAAATCAAATCCATTCAAATCTCAAACTTCTTAATCTCTAAAGCTAAGGTGAATAACGTTTACATCTCATATTTCTTTTGTTTTCGGTTTTATGATGAAATCCAAACTTATTTGCAATGATTTGCCATGTTTTTGAACAATGGAATGATCATATGTACTTGTTGATGATTTATATTTGCATATAGACTTTATGACATGTTTTAAAGTGAAAACCCTATTAAATGACATTCAAATGCCTTGCGAATTTTTATATAGACCAAAAATGATATTTCAGAGACGGGTTTCGATTTTTAGAACTTTCTGAATTTTTGTAGATTTTATATAAATTTTCTAGTGAGAAAATGTTATTTTGGGTTAAAAATTATTTATGACTAAATAATTAATGGTTTGGGTTTGAAATTTATATATATTAGAAAACATATAAAAATTGATTTTTAGGAATTTTTGTAGAATTTTCCTAAGTGTTTTAATGGATATATAAAATTATTTAAGGTATGAGACTTAAATATTTTATATATTTTTAAAAAGGAGAAGGGGCTTTTTGTAAATAAATTCAAATTGTTATTTCTAGAAATTTAGCAGTGCTTTTGAAAAGAGAAACTTACAACCAATCGGATTTTGACAAACAAGGCAGGTTAGGTACAAAGAAATAGTTTAAAAAGGAAAAATCTACATGGTTTACACTGTTTCGATGCTTTCGGCACCAGGTTCCGACTCTTTACCTTTGCCTCTAACTCCATCGAAACCAATGCATATGGTATCAGGGAACTGATACGTAGTGAATTGGATGTAGGCGAAAGGTATAGGGTCGAAACCAGGGGTTCCGAAGGGGTTGAGGCACTACTTTGCTTTTAAATGAAAATGCGCCTGCTTGCTTTTGACTAAGTAGCTTTCAACTTGGTTAGCTTTTGACCAGGTCAATTGGTTTTAAAAGAAAAGGTTTCGATTGGGTTGACACTTTTGTTCTAAATAACTGCTTTCGGCTATGTCAAAACCCTTGACTGCCGCTTTCTTCCTTTCGACTCAGATGGTTTCGAATGGGTTGTTTTGCCTTTTAAATTTGGCCACTTCCTTAAAGCTTTTGAAGGGATGATTTTGACTCCATCACTTCTTTACTTAGGAAATGGATTCAAAGTAGATGCTTTCAACTTAAATGATTTAATGACCCTTTTTCTCTAATTTAAGTATAACCCAAATGGTTTCAAAAGAGACAGTTTTAATGGTTTCGAAAGGTATTTTCACATGTTTTAAATTGAACCCAAGTGCTTTCGAAAGATAGGTTTCGATGCCTTCAAAAGGTTTAATGAATGGTTTCAAAGGGGTGGTTCCACAGGGTTTCGAAAGGGTTGAAAGGAAAGGTTTTTCTTATGTTTTCGAAAGGCAATATTTAAAGGTTTTAATGAAGGATGTCAAATGTTTTAAAGCTTTCGAATGGAACGTTTCTTAATGGTTTTGAAAGGAAGAATTTAAATGGTTTCGAAAGAGTTACTTTTAATGGTTTTGATGGTTACTTTGAAAGGTTTTGAAAGGGTTGTTTAAAGGTTTTAAACAAAGGTTACGAATACACTAACTAGGCAGCATAGCCTAAGTGTTTTAAGTTAAAAAGAGTTTTAACTTGTTTTGGGGAATAGGTAATCCTCATTAAATTTGATCAACGTTATTTTGAGTAAAGTATATATAACATGATAAAATAGCTTAGATTAAAGCTAAAGATATATTTTCCTTATATAAGTATGATTTAAAAGGTTAAATTATTTTGAAAAGGTTTTTTAAGGAAAAAGATAAAGGGTAGTTAATCCTAAGAAAATGACTCAGATTAGAAGACCATATATGACTTGTGGAGGGTCGCACCCTATGCTCATTAGCTATTAAGCCTTAGTTAATTTAGTCCAGAATTCCAGTGTGTAGGGCTTAGTCATAGGTAAGACTAAAATGATGGTTACACACAGAAAAGAATATTTATGTACAGAGATAGGTTATTGGTTAGCCCGCAAATCCATTAGGATTAGTTGACCCTTGGAGGAATAAGTTAAGCACAGACCATCCAGAAGTTTTGTCTAACATATTTTTAGACTATTTTATATTTTATCTGGGAGGTCCGAGCCAGCAAAAGGGATAGTTAGTCTAATTTGCGGGCAGTTAACTTTCGAACAGATAATCATTTTATTACCTGTTAATAGCATAAAAGATATTGCTATTATTATTATTATTATTATAATCTGTTTGATTAACCAGTTTTGTTGCAGGAATATTTTTGCAAAATATATGTTTTAAATAGGATATTAGTGAGGGGAAATATGTTCCGTTAAGCGGCGTGGTCTCACTTATTATCAGAAAACCGAGATGTAACAGTATTATTCACACCAGACTTTATGTCTGACCTGTGCAGTTAATGCCACGCTATTACTTTGCTATAACCCTGCTATATCTCATAGCGCATTTCTACCGCTGCGAATTTTCAATATAGCCCCAATATAGCCTTTCCGCTTTAAGCCCCGCTATTTCCGCTATAGCACGTTATTCCCGCTATATTTCGCTATTTCCGCTATATCTTCTTTAAAAGAAATGAATTGAAAAATGACATTTATACATTATAAAAATTATGAAATTAATTTATTTAATTGAATTTTTAATATATTTTTAGAAATGAAAATACTCTAATATTCTACTAAATTCAATTATGTTATATAACAGTTTTATGTTTATTTACAATATATTCGCACATGTTTTTATTTAAAATTATTTATGTATTAATTATAATTCAATTCAATGTTAATTTTTCATTTAATTACCATTTATAGATTTGTAAAAACATTAAGTACGCGTTTTATATGCAATTTAAGAGTAATCCGCTATATCCCGCTATATCTTCGCTGTATCCCCGCTATGACTTTTTGCACCTCCGTCGTGTTGAATCTACCGAGCGCTTTAATTGCACAGTGTCAAACTCGAAGTTTTTGTTTCCCCTTAAACTCTCGGGTGCTCAAAATTTATTTGAGTAGGCTAAGGGTTATGGTTTACAAGTTTTAGTTGTTTTGGAAAATAAAGCTTCCGGAGACAAGCAGGTGGCTGACGGATAGTGTGACAACCCGGATTTTTAGCATAAGTTAATCGGGTAATTGACTAGATTAAATTATGGAAATATTGATATGTCGAATGAATAAATTTGTGATAATTTAGATTTTTGGGATATATATAAATTGATTTAAAGCTATAATAAATATTGAATTACAAAATCTCTAGAGATGATAAATCTTATTGTAAATAAATAAATAAATAATATATTTCACCGTTTAAATTCAAGATCAAATATCCATACATATATATATATATATATATATATATATATATATTGATCAATATGCATAAGTATGTAGAAGTAAGAAAAATATATAAATGTACATGGGAATTTTAAAATAAGAAATGTATACATACATGTTCAAATCAAACAAGGAATGTGTAGATAGGCATAGAAATACAAAAATAGGTATAAACATAATAAGGAAAATATATATATACAAGATAAAACAAGGAAAAAATAAATAAATAAATATATACATATATAGGCATATGAATGGATATGTATGTAGACATACTAGGGAACATAGCATTTAATACAAGCACCCATTTAATCAAATCAGCATAAAATATCAGTTCACCTTTTTGTTCAAAATCAGGCCAACGTTTGTACAAATCAAAACAAAACAAAAAAAAAATATGTGAGAAATTGTACACAAAATATCCCAGCCTAGCTTCTTCTGCACGCCTCTATTTTATGTATATATTCAGATATCCATCACTGCCTTGTTCTTGGTTTCCTTATCTCGTTTGTATTCATTCGAACCCAAATATAAAAACAAAAAAACAAAACAAACCTGTAAAGAAAACAAACCTGGGGAGGACAAAATTCAAATCAAACTAGTATCAAGCTTACAAATTTCCAAAGATCAACTCAGAATCAAGAAACTAAGGAAGATTTAGTTCAGTAATCAAGCAAATTCAGGATCAGGCTTACAATTTCCAAAATCAAGCAAAGTAGCAAACTCCAGATTTTCAAATTCAAGAGAAAACATTTCCCAGGCTTCTCTGTTCTTCCAGGAGTGGTGAGTAAATACTTAATTTAAAAACAGTTTTAAATCTATGATACTCAAATGCTTGTGATGGATTGTGGAAATATAGCTTATATATGTTTATGAATGTGAATGCATGTGTGAATATATGATGTGATTGTGTATATAGATATGTAAATGTATGGGTGTATGTCTAAAACATGATATACCCTCTGTTGTCTCAACAGGTTCTAAAACTTTGCTAAGAAATTCCATATCTCTGTATAAAATCAAAAATTTGGACAAGATCATTGAGAAACAAATGATCATATGAATGTAATATAAATTTTAAAAATAATATCAAGAATTCAAATGCAGTAATGATTTCAAAAATTGAAAATGACAGTGGAAATCAAAGATGAGTTATAAATCGATCAAGCTAATTTAAATTCTTGATTATGCAACCAGAATCGAGTTGTGAAATGATGAATTTAGGGAAAGAAATCAGGATTTTTAGTGTAGTAATTGTTGAGATATTCTGGGATGATCGATTTTTGCATTTTCGTTGGTCGACGTTGATCGACGGCGAGTTTCTCTATGGGGTTTGGGCTGGAAGAGGATGGGAAGTGGGGAAACGTGGGAAAATTGTTTGGGATTTTTTCTGATGGCCAGAGTTGATAGTCGAAGTCGAGCTAGGGTTCAAAGGTTGAATAGGAACGTCGATGTTGACGAGGGAATGGCGACGGCTATGGGTGATCGGAGGTGATCGCAATGGGGGGAAAATGATGCTAGGATTCGTGACGAAGTTTGGATGGGTCGGCATGGGCTCCGGTGTCGAATTCGTCGATGGCGAAGAGGTTGGTGGTCGAGAGTTTTGTTCCAGGTTCAATCGACTAGTTCGATTTGGATTTGGGAAGGGATTGTAGGATCTGGGTGGTCGTGTGTGACGGCGAGGTGGTGGTCGACTTGAGGAGGACCCCGACGTTGATCGTTGAAGGCCGGAGAGAACGTGCACGTGCACGGTGCACGTCGGTGTCTGGTGGAGTTAGAGACTTTGGGGAAGAAGGACCTGGCTCAGGTCAACTCTCGAAGCATTTGGTGATTTTCTCGAAGCAGGGACAGGATGGAAGTGTTTCATGTGTTGCTCAGGGTTTTTGCTTGATTTACTCGAGTTTGTCTCGGGTTTGTTTTTTTATAATAACCAGATTTTTTTTAACAGTGAAACATGAACAGATCCTGTAAAACAAAGTAATCTAGCTTTATTAATAAAGGAATATTTAACAAAAGTTCCAAAGTTTAAGGTAAATCAAAAACAATTTTCCAAGTTAATTATTAATTAAAGTTCCAAAAACAAAGTAATTAATGGGTAGTTAATGATGAAATCATTAACTAGTGATTAAGGATAAAACCTTGAATTTGATTAAGTAAATTACTTAGTGTAAGTAATTAAATTGTAATTACTAAATGTAATTAATTAAAGAGGATAATTACTTTATGGATTTGAAGTATAAAAGGGAATTTATACAAGTATGAATTGATTCAAAGATTTTCCAAGATTATTATATATATATGTATATATAAAGGATTTTGTGAAAATGATTTTGGGAAAAAGTTTTGGGAACCTATGGATTTCTAAAAAGGCTTTTGATTTTTGAGGAAAATCGAATTTGGAATTTGGAAAGCCTAGTTTGTGAATTATCGATTTTGGGAATCGATTTTGTAAAGGAGCTTTATATGAAATTCATACTCGGTGTATGATTTGAAAAATACTATATGTGTATAGTATAAAGTTTTTTGAAGTGGATATGGGAAAAAGGCGCTCCCTTGAAATGAACTTCTCAGGAGTACTATAGGTTGGTACTGCCTTGAGCCTCAAAGGGGGAGGTTCTAAAGTTGATCCTGTGAGGAGTCCGGACAAAACTAGTTCCTGAGGATTATTTGGTAGCGGAAGTCGAGGGGCTGATGCCTACAGGGGCATTTGGGTTATGCTTCGACGACAGTGTAACTCGATGTCACTGCGATCTACTGCAGACCATAGCGAAAGTCGTGTGAGCCGTTGAGAGCCAACAGTCTACGTTTGATTTTATATCGGTAGACTGCGACACTATGGTAACATAGCGAAAGTCGTGTATGCCGCTGAGAGCCAACAGTCTACGTTTGATTTTATATCGATAGACTGCGACCTATGTAAGAGTGGAGAAGTTTCATTTTGGCAGCGAAAATCGAGGGCGCTGATGCCTATAGTTACATGGACTTTTGCTGTGATGACAACGTAACCCTGGAATGTAACCGCGATCTGATGTGGGTTCCATGGCGTAATCGAGGGGCACGGAGTGCCTATAGTTACATGGACTTTTGCTGCGATGGCAACGTAACCTAGGATGTAACTGCGACCATGGATGGGGGTGATGATTTCCAGAGCATTCTCACTAAAGATATTTTCTCTATTTTCAAAACTGTTTTCTATATTTTCAATAAAATTATTTTCCAAAGTATTTTCACTGGGTGTTGGAAATGGGTCTGCTAAGTACTTATAGATTTTCAGTCACGCGTCTGATCAACGTTTGACTGAATTTCTGTGAGAACAAGGATGGACTTGTTGAAACATCGAGTTATAAAAGGTATTTTTATAAAAGCTATTTTGGTAATATTATGGAGATTTTAAAGTGATTTAAACTTTAGAATAAAAAGGGTTAAAAATGTTTAAAGAATAATTTAACTAAAATACACAGTAAATTAAAATTTTTGCTTCGTTCCTTTTCGAGGACGAAAAGTTCTAAAGGGGGGAGGAATGTGACAACCCGGATTTTTAGCATAAGTTAATCGGGTAATTGACTAGATTAAATTATGGAAATATTGATATGTCGAATGAATAAATTTCTGATAATTTAGATTATTGGGATATATATAAATTGATTTAAAGCTATAATAAATATTGAATTACAAAATCTCTAGAGATGATAAATCTTATTGTAAATAAATAAATAAATAATATATTTCACCGTTTAAATTCAAGATCAAATATCCATACATATATATATATATATTAATAAATATGCATAAGTATGTAGAAGTAAGAAAAATATATAAATGTACATGGGAATTTTAAAATAAGAAATGTATACATACATGTTCAAATCAAACAAGGAATGTGTAGATAAGCATATAAATATAAATAGGTATAAACATATTGAGGAAAATATATATATATAAGATAAAACAAGGAAAAAATAAATAAATATATATATACATACGTAGGCATATGAATGGATATGTATGTAGACATACTAGGGAACATAGCATTTAATACAAGCACCCATTTAATCAAATCAGCATAAAATATCAGTTCACCATTTTGTTCAAAATCATCCAGCGTTTGTACAAATCAAAACAAAACAAAAAGAAATATGTGAGAAATTGTACACAAAATATCCCAGCCTAGCTTCTTCTGCACGCCTCTATTTTATGTATATATTCAGATATCCATCACTGCCTTGTTCTTGGTTTCCTTATCTCGTTTGTATTCATTCGAACCCAAAAAAACAAAACAAAATAAACTTGTAAAGAAAACAAACCAAGGGAGGACAAAATTCAAATCAAACTAGTATCAAGCTTACAAATTTCCAAAGATCAACTCAGAATCAAGCAACTAAGGAAGATTTAGTTCAGTAATCAAGCAAATTCAGGATCAGGCTTACAATTTCCAAAATCAAGCAAAGTAGCAAACTCCAGATTTTCAAATTCAAGAGAAAACATTTCCCAGGCTTCTCTTTTCTTCCAGGAGTGGTGAGTAAATACTTAATTTAAAAACAGTTTTAAATCTGTGATACTCAAATGCTTGTGATGGATTCTGTGGAAATATAGCTTATATATGTTTATGAATGTGAATGCATGTGTGAATATATGATGTGATTGTGTATATAGATATGTAAATGTATGGGTGTATGTCTGAAACAGGATATACCCTCTGTTGTTTCAACAGGTTCTAAAACTTTGCTAAGAAATTCCATATCTCTGTATAAAATCAAAATTTTGGACAAGATCATTGAGAAACAAATGATCATATGAATGTAATATAAATTTTAAAAATAATATCAAGAATTCAAATGCAGTAATGATTTCAAAAATTGAAAATGACAGTGGAAATCAAAGATGAGTTATAAATCGATCAAGCTAATTTAAATTCTTGATTATGCAACCAGAATCGAGTTGTGAAATGATGAATTTAGGGGAAGAAATCAGGATTTTTAGTGTAGTAATTATTGAGATATTCTGGGATGATCGATTTTTGCATTTTCGTTGGTCGACGTTGATCGACAGCGTGTTTCTCTATGGGGTTTGGGCTGGAAGAGGATGGGAAGTGGGGAAACGCGGGAAAATTGTTTGGGATTTTTTCTGATGGCCAGAGTTGATAGTTGGAGTCGAACTAGGGTTCAAAGGTCGAATAGGAACGTCGATGTTGATGAGGGAATGGCGACGGCTATGGGTGATCGGAGGTGATCGCGATGGGGGGGAAAATGGTGCTGGGTTTCGTGATGAAGTTTGGATGGGTCGGCATGGGCTCCGGTGTCGAATTCGTCGATGGCGAAGAGGTTGGTGGTCGAGAGTTTTGTTCCAGGTTCAATCGACTAGTTCGATTTGGATTTGGGAAGGGATTGTAGGATCTGGGTGGCCGTGTGTGACGGCGAGGTGGTGGTCGACTTGAGGAGGACCCCGACGTTGATCGTTGAAGGCCGGAGAGAACGTGCACGTGCACGGTGCACGTGGGTGTTTGGTGGAGTTAGAGACTTTGGGGAAGAAGGACCTGGCTCGGGTCAACTCTCGAAGCATTTGGTGATTTTCTCGAAGCAGGGACGGGATGGAAGTGGTTCATGTGTTTCTCGGGGTTTTTGCTTGATTTACTCGAGTTTGTCTCGGGTTTGTTTTTTTATAATAACCAGATTTTTTTTAACAGTGAAACATGAACAGATCCTATAAAACAAAGTAATCTAGCTTTATTAATAAAGGAATGTTTAACAAAAGTTACAAAGTTTAAGGTAAATCAAAAACAATTTTCCAAGTTAATTATTGTTTAAAGTTCCAAAAACAAAGTAATTAATGGGTAGTTAATGATGAAATCATTAACTAGTGATTAAGGATAAAACCTTGAATTTGATTAAGTAAATTACTTAGTGTAAGTAATTAAATTGTAATTACTAAATGTAATTAATTAAAGAGGATAATTACTTTATGAAAGTAATTAAGGAAAGTAATTAAGGATTAACTACTTAGATAATTAATTGAAGGTTAATTAATTAATTAATGTGATTAATTAATGAATATGATTAATTAATGAAGTGATTAATAAAAGGATAATTACTTAGTTTAAAGGTAATTAGTGGATAATCAATGAAAGTAATTTATGAATAATTACTTAGTGGAAGTGATTTGAGGGTAATTAATGGGAGTAATCAAGGAATAATTACTTAGTGAAATTAATTAATTAATTATAGGTTTATTTAATTAAAGGTAAGTTATTAATAATTGATTAATTAATGTACACTACGCCATAGATGGCCTATTGCAACGAAATTACAAGGTGTTGCTAGCTACAATGTAACGATAGCTATGCTGTTTTTTGTCTATTGCAACATTCACTTCAATGTGTTAGCATAGATATTAGCAAAATGTTGCAGTAGCTATAAATATATTCAAATTAAAAAAATTAATAAAATTTTACACCTCAGCGATCCACACCATCATTTAAAACAAAATCTCAACCATCAATCCACACCTTAGCAATTTCCATTTCCCGATTTACTTTTCTTTCTCGTTCCCCTTCGTGTGAAAATTAGGGCACGCGATTTTTCTTTCTCGTTCCTCTCTGTGAAAACTAGGGCACGCGATTCCAGTTGCTTTGATGCTCTGATTGATCGAATCTAGTGTGAGAAACGTTCCTGGTAGCTTGCTCCTTCGTTCTCCTTGATTGATTGCTCGAATTGCTTTGGCTTCGTCGTCGGGTGCGATGTGAGATTATTTGGTATGTTTTCTGTCTTCTGGTTTACTTGATTATTCTCGATTTTGGTTACACTCGCACGCTTTTGTCGATGATGAATTGGGATTTATTTATATGCTTTATTTCCTATAATCTCGAGTTTAATCTTTCTGTTGGACTTTGAGAAATCTGGTATGTTGGATTGCGATGATGTATTGGTATGTTGGATTTTGGTTCACTGGCTTGATTTTGCTTTGCCGATGATGAATTGCGATGTGATATTATTTGGTATGTTGGATTTTGGTTCACTGGCTTGTTTTTGATTTCTGATCTGAGCTTGTTAGCTCCTTTCTACTGCATTTGTTAAACCAGAACTTGAACCTTTGTTAAACTTGTTCACATACCTTTGTACCTTGCTCACATACCTTTATGCCTGATGCATTCACTGTTTTTGCTTGATGGGCTGCCTATGTGTACTGCTGTGTTTCTTGCACTGGCTTGTCTACATTTTGCTGAACCTGGTTCTTGTTTGTTTTGTTGGTTGCTTGGCCCTGAGTTGAATCCAGTCGATGACTCGGGTTTGACCTTGTGCCGTGTCCATTTTTTTTGGTTTGTCTACATATCTGGCTGCACTTGAGTATGAACTTGCACTTGAGTAGTTGCACTTGAGTAGTTTCTTGTACCAAGCCTTATGATGCATGTATGTTCATCCATGTACATGCATTTCTTGGTCATGTTATGTTGCTTGCTGTGTTGAGTACTACTTTGTGCACTTGGCTTCTCCTTTGTGCATTTTTGCCTAAACTGTTGCTTGCTGTCTTCCATACTGTCTTGTATCCATGTGTTGCATTCATGTTTGGCTTATGCACTTGTGAATAGCTGACTTGTGCACTGTTTTGCTACTGCACTGGTTTTTCTGCCATGTCCATTTTTGTGGGAATTTTCAATCGTCCATGAGATAAAAAATGGGAAACGGCCTTGTGATATATGCAGTGATACACTGTGTATATCACAGGTTGTCCGTGCAAATATTTGGTCTCTGTCAGAAAAAAATATGAAAAGAAACAACCCAAATACCTGAGGCAAATAATATAACAAAAATATTTTTATTTTCTGTTCGAGTTAAATATTATTTTCCAGATTACTGCTTTTGAATTATATGTGACAGGTATTGAAGACTGGACAGCTGGATACAAGCTTGAAGACAGAGTCAAATCAAATGTGCATGAGCTTGAAGACAGGTTTCAAAGAAGGTCGATCCCCGCCGGGACTGCGGTGCCCCGGACCCCCGCCGGCGCTGCGCCCGGACCCGCTTCTCGGCTCGCCTACGGCTCGGCACTCGGCTCGCCTTCGGCTCGACACTCAGCTCGTCATATATTTGTCAGTGTCGGTGTCTGTATAAATTGAAACTGCATATGTAATGAGTGAACTGAGTGATGTAGTGAGGAATATCTGTATATGTAAATATCAGTGTTATATATCATTGAATTGTAAAATAGTGGAGTCAGGAATTTGTACTATTTCAAATGTTGAAATAAAATATTTATTTAAATAAATTACTGTTTGAATATCAAATTCTGTGCAATAGCATTTTATTAAATAAATATTTATTTCTATTAAAAAATCATATATGCTCTACATTGTGGGCCCCACAAATTCAGAAAGTTAATATTTATAGCAACATTTTGGAATGTTGGTACAGACACCTATGGATGTTGCTATAGACCCAAATATGGTTCTATTGCAACAATATTTCTTATGTTGCCTTAGATAGTCAAAATGTTGCCTTTGAGGTCTGCGGCAACGCGGCAAAATGCATCACCGAGAAAGTGTTGCCTTTGCCCTTTTTTAGCCTACAGCAACATTTTTTGGCACTTCCTGCATCACTTCTTTGGTGTTGCAGTATGCAATCTATGGCGTAGTGGTAATTAATTAAGAATAATTAATTAATGTAACTAATTATAATATAGTTAATTAATGAGATTAATTAAAGATAAATTAATGTGATTAATTATAGATTAATAATAAGGATGATTAAGGATAATTAATTTTTGAAATTAATTAAAGGCTAATTACTTAATGTAATTAAAGAGTAATTAATCAAGGATGATTAATTAAGATGGATAATTAAGGGATGATTAATTAATTTGTTTGTAATTAATTAATGTTAAGTATGTAGGATTTAAAAGAAATTGAAGTAATTAATTTAATTCATTTGTGGTTAATTAAATTAATTAGAGATGGTATGGTTGATTAATCTTGCTATGAATGATTGAATGATATTGTATGCCTTATATTAGTTGATATCTCTCGTATGTGATATGGAATGCTATGTGATATAATATGTTTGGGTTAAAACAGTGACACCCTGTATTTAAAGTTTGAATTGTATTTCATTTGAATAACTTGGGTTAAGATGAAATTGGATTCGAAGAGACAAGAGTCGGGTATTAGTTAATACCCGAAACCACTTCGATTCTATATAGATTGATATGTGATGTCAATTGGCTGAAATGGAATAATATGAACCTTTGAACTAAGTAAGAATACTTAGTATTTGAGTCATGAAATAAGTGTTGAGCATAACAAGTAATGAACTCGTAGTGAAGTACGAGTTACCTGGGTTTCCTTTTAAATTGGACTTAGTATTTCAAATTATATGGGTTTACTCACGCCGGTTTCCAGCCTGACCCGGGTGTTACTTTGATGTGATGCTCGGGTCAGACTAAGTATTACAGATTTCAGGTAAGGACGTTCTGGAGCTCATGAGACGAGCTGGATGGCAGGAACGTATGGAGTGTTTCCGCTGTGATATATTTCTGATTATCTGAGACATGTTGATTTGTATATGTCCAGTGTTTGAGTATGCGTGTAACTCTGGTGTATAAAAATGTAATTAACTGATACAGTATTCTTTTGTAAACTGTTATTATTTGATATTATATTTTGATCCGTTGCGAATGTGAGAATCTGTGTAGTGTTTCTGTTTCTTCTTCTTCTTCTTCTATCTCTTTCTTCTTTTCCTAACTATCTGGAATTTTCAGGATTGAAAATTTCGGGTCGTTACAGATAGCTATCTAAGAGTTGTAGTTTATTCTGTTTATTTCCACTTTGTATATTAAGTCAGTTATGACTACATTTCTTTGATCAACCAAGGGGGCATCGTCGTATGTTTCTCTTGGCGTATTATTGTAAATTATAATTGATCCAAAACCTGGGAAGCGTTATGGGATTATGTAACTTGAATATGAATTTGTTTTGAAATGTAATCAGTAAAATGTTGTTTTTGGTAATCTATGATTTTTTTCATGTTTAAGTGCTTCTAATATTATGGATACCATTAGCACTACTGTATTTTGTCACCGGAAGTTAATAGTATCGATGACTGCAGCATCTGTAGCACTTAGCTTTTGGCCTCCATATATGGGATGTTACAACTTGGTATCACAGCATAAGTTTATGAAAAAAACTTTAATTAAAAATGATTTTGAAAACATAATCCTAAAGAATTAGAGTAAGGTTGGGGTATTGGATAATGCTATAGTGACGTACTTGTATTTGCTATATATAAGTATATGCTTTATCTCTAGTCTCCTATCTTTGTTAGGTTATCCTTATAGATCTCATGAGGTGTAACGACCCGTAATTTTCGATAACTTAAATAATAAAATTTGATAAGATTTTCGAATTTAATATAGTGGAAATCAAAATTTATGATTGACAAATGGGAATTGTTTGAGTATGACTTAATAATATGGTTTAAATGTTAGTAGCCACTATATTATTGTAACGTTAATAAATTGAATAAATATGAAGTTAATTTGGTTATAATTGGAAATAAGGAATAAATCAAAATATTGGAGTTAATGTTGGAAGTATCTATTGTAAATGAAATTGGTTTTATTTGGAATGTGCAATCTGCTGTGGCAAGTAATTTAAGATTTTGGTTGTAAACAAAAGTTAATAAATGTGAAATATTAATGAATAACAATTATTTATTTATTATCTTATTTAATCCAATTGAAATTAAATTTGGAAATAGTTGATTTTAATTTAGTGAATTAAATATTCAATTAATTTGAGTTAAGATGATAACGATAGGCTATTAGCATAGTGAAATATAAATTTGATGTTAATTGTATTCATAGGGTTTTGGTTGAGTTATAAGGTTATTTGAATTCATTTTATTTGGATAAAACTAATAAGTTGAATTTAATTAAAAATAGAAATTGATTAAATTGGAAGTTTAATATATTAGTTGTTAAATAATTGAAGTTGTAAATTTATTTGAATATAGGGTTTAATATATAGGAAATTGATTTACTAAGTTAGTCTAAATTTTATTTGGATTAGAATAAAGTTTATGAACTTTAATATTGAATTAAAAGAGGATATATAAAAATTGAATATTTAATATTTTAATTAACTTGTCAAAATTGAAATTTTGCAAACGGTCTCGGATTTCGACGAAACTAGTTTCATCGGATCCGTAATAGTGAATTTTTGTAGGATTTCAATTTTCGTAGCAATCGTACTTGTCGTTTGGCCGTGCGAGCTTGAAACGCGTAGAAATTTAATGTCGAATTTAATTAAAATAATCAACTTTAAAAGCTATCTTCCACATACTATTGAATTAGGCCTTGGGACTAGTTCCATTGCGTTCGGAATATGGGTAAAACCTTATAAACGCCTGGCGGCACGTCTCGATTGGAGTTCGGACGATTTTGGACCTACCTATATAAATATGCACGCAAACCGAGACAGTTTGATTATTATTTTATTTCAGAAACCCTAATTTCAAACCATGGCCACCACCTATTCCATGGCCAGAAATTGCCGATCTTCTTTCCTTAATATCTCTCAATCCATTCAACGAAATCGAAAAATTCCAAATGCAAAAGTGTAGATCTCGACGAGCTCTTCGAATCCATACGTTTGATTGCTGCTAAAACATCACAGATTTTCCGAGATCTGGGATTGAAGGATACACGTATTTTCTTGGATTGCGTGCAAGCGGCGGCGAATGACGCGATGAAACTTGGCACGTAGGTGGCTCTCAAGGTGGCGCACATAGTGGTGGTCGCTGATCAATCTCTGGTGGCTGATCTTTGCGTGCGTGTGGAGGTTTAAAGGATAAGGGTGGGTTCGGCTACGATCTGGGATTAGGAAGAAGAAAGTAACGTAATTTTTATCTTTTGCATACGAGCTCGGATCGACGTGCGGTTTTCTCCGTTGCGTTCGTATCAAAATTCCGGACAACATGGAGCTAGTTTAGCTGCATTCCGAGACTGTTCAAATTTGGGCCTTTATTTGGATTTTAAATCGTCGATAAATCAAAGGTGAGTGTTTTAACCACTCACGCTTGACTAAATATGTTATGTTAGTTAATTTGAATTCATTAGTTAATATGAATATTTCTGGTTGCTAGTTAGTAGTTTAAAATTGATGTTTAGTTGAAATTTAATCGAATTGGATTAAATTGTTATTTAAATTAATGTTGAAATTTAATTGTTAGTTAAATACCCATCTATGATAACCTGTTATTTGTTATGACCTGTTGATTGAATGATGAATTATGATGTTGTTGATGTTTGATGTTTGGTACGTTAAAATTGTTATTCCAATTAAATGTGACATTCATTGCAGTTAATATCCATTCGATTTAATATTAAATTCCAATTTGCAAGTTTATACCTGTTAATGATAATAAATAGTCTATTGATGTTTATTGATTGATGGTTGAAATGTTTGAATTATTATTTCAGTTAAGTATGACCTTATTTCATTTAATCGTCATTTAATTAGCATGAACTTATAAATTTCCAGTTAATAACCGTTATTGATAATCAATTAAATTATGTTATCTATTGTCTGATTTGGATGATGATGTGATGGATGTTTAACTATTGATATTTGGATATTTGAATGTTGTGATTATTTTATGTTGTTCTAATACTGCAAGTTCCCATAGTGTTTATTTTATTTTATATTTATATTTAAATAAAATGGGATCGGGTTGAAATGATAAATACCCAATTAAACAACTTGGCCTAGGATAGACAATTAAAATAAGAAACCCGATTGGTCAACAAATTATTTTCGAAATTAATTAACAGCCTTAATGGATTTAATTTGGAACTTATAAATGATTTTACTCGAGTTTAAATGAAATAAATTAATGGATTTGATTGAATAAACTAATAAATTTATTTGAATTATAATAGAATAAATAAATGAATTGATTTAAGTTTATATGGAATTGGATTAAGTAAAATTTAAAGTTAAGTAAAAATTTAAGATCTATAGACTTGGTTTTGATTAAACGGATTTGAGACTTGATAGTGAAATTTAATTTAAGATTAAATGGAATTTGACATAAGTGGAATTTAAACTAAGTAAAGTTTGCAAATTTGATTAAGTGATAACTTAAATATAAAATGATTTTAAATTGAGTGAATTAGTTTAATTATGATTTTGTAACTTGGTTACGAAGTTAAATTGTTTTGAAACTTGTTGAGAAAAATAAAATTGTGTTAATTAATCAATGAACTAAATAAAGTGAAATAAGATTCTTTAATAGAAATTGAATTTGATTTTGTAAACGGGTTAACTAAAACTATTTGATTTAAAGGGGATTTAGTTAATGAAATTGATTTAACCGAATTCTAATTATATTTAATGAAGTAATGAATGTAAACATAAATGTGAATGAATCGAATTTTGTTTAAATGATTTTGAATTAAATTAAGAATCAAATTAAATCCATTGAATATGAAATAAATTTAATAAAGTAAATTGGAATCTTATTAAACTGAAATTGAATACTTGAATTGATTTGCTAAATAAATGTTGAACTAAATTTATTTGGAAATATGATTTAACTATTGAAACGAATTGAATTGTGAAATAATCAAATTTGAAAGTAAATTTGAAGTTGACTTTTGATTTGATTTGGTTTGAACTTTAAATATTAAATGACCATCGGTGTAATAATACGTAGTTATTAAAGAGACCGGGATCGGATATGGACATACTCTCCGTCGATACCGAAAACCACTTTAATAACTAATATACGCGGAGTGTTGATCCAGAACGAAGTGGATGGTTTTGGTGAACGCGTTGATTGAAGAAAGAGAACGATTTTGGATGACCCTTGATATGACTAAAACAGGAGCCCTGCCGGACCATTGAGGCTCGCCACCTCTAGCGGACACACTTCTTCGTTACCATATCTATTACTTTTGTGATTCGATTTGGGTGCACCCCTCGATTATGGGAGTGTTGTTTCGCGGTGTTGGGGTGGTAGCTGCTATGCCCAACATCAGTCCAGATGACGCAACTACAAGTATCCTAGTTGGTATCGCCTCATGTACCTTGTCATACTGATTATCCTATTCGCGACCACTATGATTTTGATTTGTGTTATACCTATGGGGTACCCTCTGATAACCACTAGTTTACGGTGGGGCTTACGGTGCTGTATAGACTATGACATTTATAAACTGTGTTAAGGGTGGAATGGGCCATGGCTTAACGCTAGGAATGATATTTTACTTTATGATAGACATTATTGTATATAGCGTATTCTATTATATAGTAGATAGTTTAACAGATCCTTAGGAGATGGAAATCCCGAACATCTCTTAAGTTAATGCACACACGTTAAACACTGGATATGAGGTGTCCAAAACTCGTAAACATCTCCAACGCCGTCACACTCATATTTACTTATTCGATTTAACTTACATGAGATATTTTAGTTCAGACTCGAGTGTTTTGTCTTTCCATTATGCTTGGGTCAGCCTGAGCATTTCAGATAAGGTTGAAGATCTATTCTGGAGGACGAAGACGGAGTTTGGTATTACATCATTTGTATTCTACTACTGTATTATTTTTCCGCTGCATTGTTGTATTATCTCTGATATGTATGTAACTCTGATTTATGATGTATAATAATAATCAAATTTATTTATTTGATAGCTTCATGAACTGTTATTTTATTATTATATCTTGTCCCTTCCGCTGCGAGATTCTGAGTTTGTTTCTGTTCTTTCTTTTCTTTTCTTATTTAACCCCAATAACTATCTGTATTTTGGATTGTTTGAGTCGGCATGTGTGTATGTTTTGTCGACTTGAACGGTCAAAAATGTAGGTCGTTACATGAGGTTTGAATACAGATATGGACGGTAGAAGAGGAAGAGTTAGCCCAGGAGGGGAAGGCACCGATGGGAATGCCAGACCTAATATGAGGAGAAGGCAAGGTTAGGCGCAAGTAGAGAATGATGGTGCTGGAGTTCCGCAAGTTGGAATGGAAGCTATGTATCAGTTTTTCATACATGATGCAAGCGGGTGTTGCAGCTGGAGTGTTAGGAGGAAATGCTGCAGGAGCAGGGGTTCCGGAAGTTCCAGTAGTTAACCATTATACTAAGTTGAGTGGAGATTATACTAAGCTTGGAGGGAAGCCATTTATTGGAACTGTGGATGCCATTGAGGTGGAGAATTGGTTGCTGCATCGTGAGAGGATCTTTGTAGATTTGGGGCTCAATGATGAGCAAAAGAGGAGGCTTGCTTCGAGACAGCATCAGGGAGTAGCTTTGTTTTGGTGGAATAGTGTGAATGTGGCAGTGGATGAGGAAACCGTGACATGGGAAGATTTCAAGAGGAGGTTCTATGAGAGGTTCATGTATGTAATGGCATAGTCTGCTTTGATCAAAAAGTTTGCTGAGTTAGAGCAGGGAGAGATGTCTGTTTTGGAGTATGCTAGAAGGTTTGAGGTGTTAGCTAGATATGGGTATGCTTTGGTGGACACAGTGATGAAGAGGAACGAGAAGTTAATCAGGGGGTTGAAGCCTAAGTTAGCAAGGGCTACATTACCTCATATTAGAGATCCTTCTGATGTTGTAGTGGAGATGACCTTAAGACATGAGGAGATAATTGATTCTCTAAAGAAGAGTAAGGCTAAGGAGGTCCAGGTGGGCAGAGTCAGAAGAGGAAGTTTTTTCCTAAAAAAGGTGCTAAGAAGGTTGGAGCAGCTAAGAAAGGGAAGTCTGAGATTGTCTGTTTTAAGTGCGACAAGAAGGGACACTTTGCAAATGAGCATCGTGCTGGAAAAGTGAAGGAGGTGGGTGAGAAGAAGAATGTCAGGCGCTTCAATTGTGAGTAGATTGGCCACTATAAAAATCAATGCAAGGAGCCCGCTAAGGATGGAAAGGGCAAGGTGTATGCATTGGAGCCTGCTACTTCGAAGCCAATTGCTCAAGAGAAGGGAAATGTGGTTTTGGGAGGTACGCTTCAGATCCATGGTATGTCTGTTAATGTTCTATTTGATACTGGTGCATCGCATTCTTTTATATCTAGATGTTTGGTAGATAAGTTTAACCTAGAACCCACATATTTAGTTACTTCCTTACGGGTTGCGAATCCAATAGGAGGGTATGCAACTCTAGGGTTGAGATGTGACCAGTTAGAGTTTGACTTGTTAGGTCATAATTTTGTTTGCAGTTTGCATGTGTTTGATTTTTTGGGGTTCGAAATTATTCTTGGTATGGATTGTTTAAGTGAGTAAGATGCTAGGATAATTTGTCAGGATAGGAAAATATCGCTTAGACACCCTGATTGCAGCAACAAGATTGTTTATACCGTAGAAGGTTCTAGCGGTTAGGTGAATGCTTCATTCGGTGTTATGGAATTAGATGATGAGCCGAGTCGAGTTTTCGTGGTTAGAGAATTCACGGATATTTTTGAGCCTATAGTAGGATTGCCATCGAAAGGAGCCACTGAGTTTCGAATAGATTTTGTTCCAGGAGCAGAACCGGTAAGTAGGCCGCCAAGCAAGATGACCCCTACAGAGATGATGGAGTTGAAAGTGCAGTTGGTGGATTTGGAAGGCAAGAGTTTTATCAGGCCGAGTAGTTCGTCTTGGGGAGCAGCTGCAGTGTTTGCTAAGAAGCCATGTTTCTCATCTCAGAATGTGTGTTAGAGTCCTAGAGACTGCTATTACACCGACTGTGCCAGAGGACTTAGTAGTATAATCGTATTTGACTATAGTGAGAAAGACGATTCGCATTGTTGCGAGAGATGAAAAGAGGTTTTGAACCAAGATGGTTAGGTAAGTCAAAGTCTAGTGGAGAGACGATGATAGGGACTGTACTTGGGAGATTGAGAGCAGGATTAGAGATACTTATCCTGACTTATTTGATGGTATGTTTTACCTTCTTATTTGATTTGTTCTGTACCTTATCATAATTTCGAGGACGCAATTCTTTAAGGAGGGGAGTCTGTAACACCCCAAATTTTGGTAACATTATTTAGGATATTTAATTAGCTAAATTAAATAATGTGTTGATTAGGGGATTGAGATTTGATTTTAATTAAGGTTAGCCATGCCATTTAACCAATGAATTAAAATAAAAGTTAATATGAAATAGAGAAGGGGTAAAATAGGAAAGATGCCATTCCTATATCCTTAAAACTTGGCCGTGTATTCCCATACATGTTTATTTCATTTCGTTTGATAAATTTTAAAACTTAAGGCCGACCACCAATAACAAGAGAAAGAGGAAGAAGATTAAGAAAAGCTAAGGAAGAAGCTAAATCAAATCAAATCCATTCAACTCTCAAACTTCCTAATCTCTAAAACTAAGGTGAATAACATTTACATCTTATATTTCTTTTGTTTTCGGTTTTGTGATGAAATCCGAACCTATTTGCAATGATTTGCCATGTTTTTGAACGATGGAATGATTATATATACTTGTTGATGATTTATGTTTGTTCATATAGACTTTATGACACGTTTTAAAGTGAAAACCCTATTAAATGACATTCAAATGCCTTGCAAACTTTTATGGAGACCAAAAATGATATTTTAGAAATGGGTTTCGATTTTCAAGATTTTTTGAATTTTATATAAATTTTCTAGTGAAAAAAAATGTTATTTTGGATTAAAAATTATTTACGGTTAAATAATTAATGGTTTGGGTCTGAAATTTATATGTGTTAGAAAATATATAAAAAGTGATTTTCAAATATTTCTGTAGAATTTTTCTAAGTGTTTTAATGGATATATAAAATTATTTAAGGTATGAGACTTAAATATTTTATATATTTTTAAAAAGGAGAAGGGGCTTTTTGTAAATAAATTCAAATTGTTATTTCTGGAAATTCGGCAGTGCTTTGAAAAGAGAAACTTGCAATCAATCAGATTTTGACAAACAAGGCAGGTTAGGTACAAAGAAATAGTTTAAAAAGGACAAATCTACATGGTTTACATTGTTTCGATGCTTTCGGCATCAGGTTCCAACTCCTTATCTTCGCTTCCGACTCCATCGAAACCAATGCACATGGTATCAGGAAACTGGTATGTAACGACCACGACTTTCTCTCCATAGAAAGTCGTATCGCTAATAAGAAAGAAAGGGGTGAGAAGTATAAAAGAGAAGAAGAGAAAAGAAACAAACACAAATACTCACAGCGGAAACGAACAAAATATATTATATCACATAAATATTACATAGTATTATATACAACACTTATCAGAGTTACACAGATTCACATCATATACTAGACAGTTATAAACATCTGTCTAGTTATTACAACTCAAATACAAGACAAGACACTATCACAGATATCAACACAGCGGAATACTATATCTACGAACGCCGAAGCCTCCTGCTCCATTGCTCCTCCAGAATTCGTCAAGGCTAAACCTGAATCCCTTGGCTACTCGTAAAAATTTGAGTACCCAAGAGTTTATAAAACAGAAATAAACAACTTGGGTCAGACATGGGTCTGGTGTGAGTAAACGGGTTAAAATTGTTTAACTTCAAAACCTTTTGAAGACAAAGGTATCACGTAAGACTTCCCACACATAAACATGGAAAAGTTTTTACCTTACGCTAACCAAAACATTTGATAGAAAATCCAGTTATATTATAATAGGGTCTAGGGTTTTCAAGTAAAATACAGAAATAGCTGAAATGCTTACATCTCACATTACAACATAGTTGGGCACAACTAATACGTACGGCACTTATTGGATTTTGGATTCCATACAATGGCAGGGCTACTGGGGTACCGCCCGTCACAGTACGTGGCCTAGATCACCGTACCGAGGATCACTCCCAATCCCCTGCAACACAAGGCCGGAACATCCCTTACTGGATAATTCCCGCACAAGATACCTCACGGTTGGGATCAGCAACCGCACACACTAAGCCGAAATAAGAAGGGACTTCTAGACAGAGGTAATCTTGTCCTACTTGGGTGCTACCCACTAACCTTGCTGCACCTCCCCTGTTTTAGCCATTCCCGGTTTGTGAGGCTTGAGGTCACGATTACCTTTAAATAGAACACATCTATCTTAGAATGCTCATCGTCCACCTGACGATGTGCTGAAAGCATTCAATCCATATAAGTTCGTTCCGGGTTCGAACGAAACCGAAGGCATTATCTCGTTACACTCGTTTTGGAATCACCCTCAGAGTTAACGACAATAACCCTTGCACTCTGAATCTTCATCTTCACTTGATTCACGACCTATCGTAAATTTGGATCGATGTGGTATTCGGGTCTCCAGACCTGGAAATCCGGTATACGGAAACCCGATCCCGGTCTCATCGAAATCCAAAACGTATCTTTTAAGGCCAAGTTGTTTTAAAGGTTAAAACAATTTAATTCAATTATCTTTATACACATAGAAAGATCATTCACAATAGATAATCAACATTATCAGATAATCCATATTATCATCACAATTCAACTAACATCTATATCATACAGCATATATCTCATCAGAGATATCAATCAATGCAAAGCATTCAGTATTATCATCCATCCATAGGTAATGATTTATATCATCTCTAATTAATTTAAAGTGAATTAAATTAATTACTTCATTCTATAAATCCTGCTTACTTAACCATTAATTAATTACAATTTAATTAATTATCCTTTAATAATTCATTTCAATTAATCATCTTTGATTAATTACCTTTTTATTACATTCAAGTAATTTATTCTCAATTAATTACTTAAATTAATTATCCTTAACCACTTATAGTAATTAACCTTTAATTACTTCATTAATTAATTAACTAAAATTAATTAACTTAATCAACTATAATTAATTACATTAATCCGTAATTAATTACATTGATTAATTACTTCATTTATTAATTATTACTTAATTAACCAATCTTAATTACATCATTAATTATTTTAATTAATGATCCTTAATTACAACTTAATTATTAATTACTTAATTAAATTAATTACATTAAGTAATTAACCTTTAATTAAACAACATTTATTAATCACCCTTGATTAATCTCATCTAGTAATTACTCCCCTTAATTACTTTCATTAACTAAATTAATTACTCCTTAATTAATTCCTTAATTAATCCCTTGATTAATTATTCAAAGTAATTAACTCAAATTACTTCTAATTATAAAATTATTTATTCAACTAATTACTTCCAGTAATTATCTTATTATTTACTTCCTTAAATAATCTTACCTTAATAATTACATTAAGTAATTATTATCAAATCATCTCTTGATTATTCTAAATTAATTAAACTTAATTAATTAATTTAACTAAATCAAATTAACTCAATTAATTACAAATGAGTAATTAATTTCTTAATTATCAATTAATTAATTTCTAATTACTAAATTAATTGCTTAATTAAACTTTAATCACCTTATTAATAAATTTCTAATCATTTATTAAAAATCTATATTTATCTAATAAATGATTAATCCCAAATTAATTAACCCTAGCTAATTAACTTATAATCCTAATTATTTAATAAATTAACATTAACCCATTAATGAATTAAATTATAAAATTACCTTTTTATTACCTCATTAATTAAATGAATCCTATATCATTAAACCTTAATTACTTTAAAATAAAGTATTAACCTTATATCTATTTTGATTATTATTAATAAAAGCTTTGAAAATATTTTACTTTTAAATCTTTCCTTTAATACATTTCAAATTAAAGATCTCAAAATAATTACAAATTAAACTTAACATCATTTAAACAAATTTAAAAACATTTTTATATCAAATGTTAAAGAACATCTATTATTAACAAAGAACTAGTTATCAACAAAAATTGTTTTTTTTTTTTTATAAAACTTGATTTATTTTAAAAGTTAAAACTGTTTTTAACTCAATTCTTCAGACCCGAGACAATATCGTCAATTACCCGAGCTAAACAACCCAATACCCGAGACTATACTCGAGTAACTCACGATCTTCCACCGCTTCGAGAAAACCCACGAAAAACTCGAGCTCGACCCAACATTCTTCTTCTTCCCCAATCTATCGAAAGAACCTGATACCATCGTGCACATGTGCACGTGTACACAAGTTCGCCGCCACTCCGGCCCACTTCGCCGTCGCCTACAAGTCGATCATCATCACGTCGTCAAACCCGGCCTCACAAATTCACGAATCCAACAGCACAACAAAACGAACCCCTTTGATCGAAAAACTGGAACCAACCCAATCCACAAAACTTCCTCGTCGACGACGAACTCACCACCAGAAAACTTGCCGACCACACCAGATAACCGCCTCGACTTCCAGCACCAATCCCTCACCATGCGATCACCTCCGATCATCCACTGACGCCACATGAAGCTCAACAACCAACACACCCAAATCGAGTCGACGAACCCTAATTCGCCCCATCCTGGCCACCACAGTTATCCTTAAAAACCCTCACTATTTTTCACGTGACCACCAGATCACCAACCACCTCCAGCCTTGGTCTCGCCACCATCATCCCTGCCGTTCGTCTTAAATCGGCGAACATTCGAATTCTGATCAACTCAGAATATCACATCATCCACACTCTTTAAAATCATACAACTTATGCTAAAAATCATCATTTCACATCACTAATCTGCTTATGGTATCAAATCACAGAATTTAAAACATTGTTTTTTTATGTATATTTAATTTCTACTGTTATTTCATATTCTAGAGTTGATTACTGGATTAAGAGATTTAAAACTATTTTTAGGATTTGTATAACATTGTTATAAACAAATTTTATTTATAAATCATGGCCTAAATTTATTTGTATGAGAAGATAAAGATTTTAAGAAAAATCTGGATCCTGTAAAAACAACAGAGTCCTATATATATGAATATATATACAGATAATCCTTAGCATAACACAATATATACATACATTTACATTCATATCACACATGCAAACTTCATTCACTACCTTTCTACAAAGGATCATTTCATTCATCAGATATAAACATAGATAAAACTGTTTTTAAAACTTAAATTTACTCACAGCATCAACATGAAAATAGATTTTAGGTGGGAAATTTGCTTACCAGGTTATAAAATAGAGACAGGCTTTTAGGTTTATCTATTTATATCTACTGATATAATATATACATGCAATTCAAAACAAAGCATTCCTGTAAAAGCTTTATACTATATTTCTACAACATTTATCACAAGCATCTAAGTCTAGATTTAAAGCTGTTTTTAAATTCAAGGTTTACTCACTGGAAAACTAGAACAGAGGGGCAGTTTTTATATATATACAGATATATTCACATAGGGTCAAAGCAATTCATGTATATATCCAGATAATCAATCATTCAAACAACTTCTTCATATAGGATTATCACATGCAAATAAAGCTAGCAACCATATTACTGTTTTTAAACGTTTTGTTTACTCACCTAATTAAAGAAGACAGAGCCTTCATTTTTCTGAAAACAGCCTTTGCTTTGATTAAATTTGAAAACTTGAGTTGCTTCCTTATTTTTGATTTAAGCTTGCATGCCTTTGAATTTGCTTTTAATTCCAGTTTTTGCTTGCCTCTGTTTTGAAGAATACATGCAGACTTATTTCCAGGTTTAAGAAATGATTTCAGGCTTTGATTTTGATCTTGGAAAATGATTTACAGGTTTTGATTTGAATTTGATTTCTGGTTTTGAGGAGTGTTACTCACTGATTTTGTTTTTGAGAAATTTGTTTTCAGCTGAAGTTTTTCTTTAGTTTTGGAATTTAAGAGAATAGAAAAAAGAATGAAGAGAATGAAGTATATGTTTATATAAGTTAATATGTAGTTTATTAAAAATAAAAATAAAAGAAAACTAAAATTTAAAAACTTGCCATGTGTCATTTAGAGTTGTTAATAAATTTACACTTGTTATGTAGGTGTCTTTATATATAGATTTACACATGTCATTTAAGTAACACTTATTCATTTTAAATGTAAATAAAGCCTTTTCTTAATTATTAAAATACTTATCTATATATATTAAAGAGAAACAAAAGCTAATTACATTTATAAATAAAAGTTTATACAAATATTCTAAATCCAAATCAATTTAAATATTTATTCTTTTGAATTTCAAAACTTTAAATTCAAATTCAAATCAAATTAAATTCTAAGATTCAATTTAAAAATTAAGTTATATATATATATATACACTTATATAACTACTTATCAATTTAAAAATATAACAATTCCATAGTCTTTTAAAATCCATTCATATTTATAAAAATAATACATTATACTTATTATTTGGAAATAACATATTTGATACTTATTTAATTAGATTATTAAATTAAATTCAAATCTTATTATCAAAGATTATCCATATCAATTTAATTATTCAACAGATTATTAAATTGATATTGTTAAAATTTCCGGGATATTACATTCCTCCCCCCTTAAAATAATTTCGTCCCCGAAATTTAAACAAAGGTAATTTAATAATCTTATTAAAGATTTTAATTTAAAACACAAGCATCTACTATCATCCATATGCTAACAACCATAGCAACCAAACATCCAAACAATCAATTCTAACTATCCAGACAAAATTCTAGATAAAATTCCTCGAGTTTCCCCAAGTATATATATATACCGGGATACTCGCTCTACAAACAACCTAAACTACTAAGCTATAGATCTCCTACACATCTAGATCTACAGAACTAATCAGGTTATCAGACTACAGACGAGTCTGACTCAACTACCAAACTTCCAAAACTGCAGATTCTACAACCAGAGATAGATCAAATACGTATTCCCTTAGAGATACGTAAAACTCTGAATTCCAGTTATCCAAACTGACAATTCAATTCAGAAGTCCAAATACTTATCCAAATCAGAACACAGACTAGATCCAAACATAACTCTCTACTTCACAACTATCAGTAGATTCCAAACTTACTTCTCCCATCCAGAGATACACTCCAAACTGCTTTCGCTGCTCAACTCTGATCTGAGGTAGAACACAAGCACAGACTGGACAACTCACTTCTAGAAATAAGGTTCACTGATCCATAAAGAAAAACTCGGATACTCCAGCAAAACTTGAGTTGCATCACCAACTCCATCTCTAGGAAACATCCTTCCACTAGACTGAACCACCAGTATCACTCATGGAATCCAGTCGATAAGAAAACTCAACCTTCAGATGCGGACAAACTCCTGACTTCTTTGAAGACATCCAGAAAAACTCTGACAACCCAAGAGAATACTCAGCCAATCGCAAGTCACTTTTGCGATCAACCCAGCCTAATTCCAAACAGACTGTTCTCTCTTTACCAATCAGAACAGCTTACACTTATTTATCCAATTTATCGAAGAAATGGATCCACTCTGCTGCTTCTGATCTTCACTTCCAGAAAAACTGCTCATCCAGAAAACTTCCTGCCATCACAGAACACTCCGAGCTGCACTGCTGACACTGATGCTCTTATCCAAAGCTCTTCGAGAAACTCGGACTCCAAACCAAACAGAAACACCATGCTTAACTCAGCCACAATACCAAAGCATACACACTCCCTTAATCTTGTTCCAAAGAAAACATCTTCGGGAACATCCATCGTCACTGTATCTCATCATACAGCTACTATTACCTGAGGTATCAAGGTACCATCACTCACTTCTGCCTCATCGACAGATCCAACTCTACTCATCCACACTTCAAAGATAAACTCCGAACCTTTAAAAGGTTTCCTTCAGAGATCGATGAAATCCTTTACCATAGCAAAGCTTACTCGAGACGGTATTAGGTCTACAGTCTCGACAGATACACTTCCAACCTCAATACTCAAACTCCAACCATTGGTAGTCGTGTTACACACACCACTACCCTATCTACCTTTATATCCTATATTGGAAAACCCGAACAGGTAACCCAATAAATAGGTAGAAATATATATATATTTAAAATGATACTTTTTATATAGAAATTATTTCTGGGTAAAATTATTTCATTTACCTCTTTAAAACAATATTGTGTCGAATTGTTCTATACAAGCGTTTAGAGATCCCTATCAATGTTGTGGCGTCCCACACATTGACCAGAATCCATAAACTACTCAATAAACCAATCAACACAATATAAAACAATTTTATATTTACTAACAAATACGCGCTCATATCTATTAATACTCTCAAAATTCCCACCAGAGCCAAGGTTATCGCCAGCCTAAGCTCTGATACCACTGTAACGACCACGACTTTCTCTCCATAGAAAGTCGTATCGCTAATAAGAAAGAAAGGGGTGAGAAGTATAAAAGAGAAGAAGAGAAAAGAAACAAACACAAATACTCACAGCGGAAACGAACAAAATATATTATATCACATAAATATTACATAGTATTATATACAACACTTATCAGAGTTACACAGATTCACATCATATACTAGACAGTTATAAACATCTGTCTAGTTATTACAACTCAAATACAAGACAAGACACTATCACAGATATCAACACAGCGGAATACTATATCTACGAACGCCGAAGCCTCCTGCTCCATTGCTCCTCCAGAATTCGTCAAGGCTAAACCTGAATCCCTTGGCTACTCGTAAAAATTTGAGTACCCAAGAGTTTATAAAACAGAAATAAACAACTTGGGTCAGACATGGGTCTGGTGTGAGTAAACGGGTTAAAATTGTTTAACTTCAAAACCTTTTGAAGACAAAGGTATCACGTAAGACTTCCCACACATAAACATGGAAAAGTTTTTACCTTACGCTAACCAAAACATTTGATAGAAAATCCAGTTATATTATAATAGGGTCTAGGGTTTTCAAGTAAAATACAGAAATAGCTGAAATGCTTACATCTCACATTACAACATAGTTGGGCACAACTAATACGTACGGCACTTATTGGATTTTGGATTCCATACAATGGCAGGGCTACTGGGGTACCGCCCGTCACAGTACGTGGCCTAGATCACCGTACCGAGGATCACTCCCAATCCCCTGCAACACAAGGCCGGAACATCCCTTACTGGATAATTCCCGCACAAGATACCTCACGGTTGGGATCAGCAACCGCACACACTAAGCCGAAATAAGAAGGGACTTCTAGACAGAGGTAATCTTGTCCTACTTGGGTGCTACCCACTAACCTTGCTGCACCTCCCCTGTTTTAGCCATTCCCGGTTTGTGAGGCTTGAGGTCACGATTACCTTTAAATAGAACACATCTATCTTAGAATGCTCATCGTCCACCTGACGATGTGCTGAAAGCATTCAATCCATATAAGTTCGTTCCGGGTTCGAACGAAACCGAAGGCATTATCTCGTTACACTCGTTTTGGAATCACCCTCAGAGTTAACGACAATAACCCTTGCACTCTGAATCTTCATCTTCACTTGATTCACGACCTATCGTAAATTTGGATCGATGTGGTATTCGGGTCTCCAGACCTGGAAATCCGGTATACGGAAACCCGATCCCGGTCTCATCGAAATCCAAAACGTATCTTTTAAGGCCAAGTTGTTTTAAAGGTTAAAACAATTTAATTCAATTATCTTTATACACATAGAAAGATCATTCACAATAGATAATCAACATTATCAGATAATCCATATTATCATCACAATTCAACTAACATCTATATCATACAGCATATATCTCATCAGAGATATCAATCAATGCAAAGCATTCAGTATTATCATCCATCCATAGGTAATGATTTATATCATCTCTAATTAATTTAAAGTGAATTAAATTAATTACTTCATTCTATAAATCCTGCTTACTTAACCATTAATTAATTACAATTTAATTAATTATCCTTTAATAATTCATTTCAATTAATCATCTTTGATTAATTACCTTTTTATTACATTCAAGTAATTTATTCTCAATTAATTACTTAAATTAATTATCCTTAACCACTTATAGTAATTAACCTTTAATTACTTCATTAATTAATTAACTAAAATTAATTAACTTAATCAACTATAATTAATTACATTAATCCGTAATTAATTACATTGATTAATTACTTCATTTATTAATTATTACTTAATTAACCAATCTTAATTACATCATTAATTATTTTAATTAATGATCCTTAATTACAACTTAATTATTAATTACTTAATTAAATTAATTACATTAAGTAATTAACCTTTAATTAAACAACATTTATTAATCACCCTTGATTAATCTCATCTAGTAATTACTCCCCTTAATTACTTTCATTAACTAAATTAATTACTCCTTAATTAATTCCTTAATTAATCCCTTGATTAATTATTCAAAGTAATTAACTCAAATTACTTCTAATTATAAAATTATTTATTCAACTAATTACTTCCAGTAATTATCTTATTATTTACTTCCTTAAATAATCTTACCTTAATAATTACATTAAGTAATTATTATCAAATCATCTCTTGATTATTCTAAATTAATTAAACTTAATTAATTAATTTAACTAAATCAAATTAACTCAATTAATTACAAATGAGTAATTAATTTCTTAATTATCAATTAATTAATTTCTAATTACTAAATTAATTGCTTAATTAAACTTTAATCACCTTATTAATAAATTTCTAATCATTTATTAAAAATCTATATTTATCTAATAAATGATTAATCCCAAATTAATTAACCCTAGCTAATTAACTTATAATCCTAATTATTTAATAAATTAACATTAACCCATTAATGAATTAAATTATAAAATTACCTTTTTATTACCTCATTAATTAAATGAATCCTATATCATTAAACCTTAATTACTTTAAAATAAAGTATTAACCTTATATCTATTTTGATTATTATTAATAAAAGCTTTGAAAATATTTTACTTTTAAATCTTTCCTTTAATACATTTCAAATTAAAGATCTCAAAATAATTACAAATTAAACTTAACATCATTTAAACAAATTTAAAAACATTTTTATATCAAATGTTAAAGAACATCTATTATTAACAAAGAACTAGTTATCAACAAAAATTGTTTTTTTTTTTTATAAAACTTGATTTATTTTAAAAGTTAAAACTGTTTTTAACTCAATTCTTCAGACCCGAGACAATATCGTCAATTACCCGAGCTAAACAACCCAATACCCGAGACTATACTCGAGTAACTCACGATCTTCCACCGCTTCGAGAAAACCCACGAAAAACTCGAGCTCGACCCAACATTCTTCTTCTTCCCCAATCTATCGAAAGAACCTGATACCATCGTGCACATGTGCACGTGTACACAAGTTCGCCGCCACTCCGGCCCACTTCGCCGTCGCCTACAAGTCGATCATCATCACGTCGTCAAACCCGGCCTCACAAATTCACGAATCCAACAGCACAACAAAACGAACCCCTTTGATCGAAAAACTGGAACCAACCCAATCCACAAAACTTCCTCGTCGACGACGAACTCACCACCAGAAAACTTGCCGACCACACCAGATAACCGCCTCGACTTCCAGCACCAATCCCTCACCATGCGATCACCTCCGATCATCCACTGACGCCACATGAAGCTCAACAACCAACACACCCAAATCGAGTCGACGAACCCTAATTCGCCCCATCCTGGCCACCACAGTTATCCTTAAAAACCCTCACTATTTTTCACGTGACCACCAGATCACCAACCACCTCCAGCCTTGGTCTCGCCACCATCATCCCTGCCGTTCGTCTTAAATCGGCGAACATTCGAATTCTGATCAACTCAGAATATCACATCATCCACACTCTTTAAAATCATACAACTTATGCTAAAAATCATCATTTCACATCACTAATCTGCTTATGGTATCAAATCACAGAATTTAAAACATTGTTTTTTTATGTATATTTAATTTCTACTGTTATTTCATATTCTAGAGTTGATTACTGGATTAAGAGATTTAAAACTATTTTTAGGATTTGTATAACATTGTTATAAACAAATTTTATTTATAAATCATGGCCTAAATTTATTTGTATGAGAAGATAAAGATTTTAAGAAAAATCTGGATCCTGTAAAAACAACAGAGTCCTATATATATGAATATATATACAGATAATCCTTAGCATAACACAATATATACATACATTTACATTCATATCACACATGCAAACTTCATTCACTACCTTTCTACAAAGGATCATTTCATTCATCAGATATAAACATAGATAAAACTGTTTTTAAAACTTAAATTTACTCACAGCATCAACATGAAAATAGATTTTAGGTGGGAAATTTGCTTACCAGGTTATAAAATAGAGACAGGCTTTTAGGTTTATCTATTTATATCTACTGATATAATATATACATGCAATTCAAAACAAAGCATTCCTGTAAAAGCTTTATACTATATTTCTACAACATTTATCACAAGCATCTAAGTCTAGATTTAAAGCTGTTTTTAAATTCAAGGTTTACTCACTGGAAAACTAGAACAGAGGGGCAGTTTTTATATATATACAGATATATTCACATAGGGTCAAAGCAATTCATGTATATATCCAGATAATCAATCATTCAAACAACTTCTTCATATAGGATTATCACATGCAAATAAAGCTAGCAACCATATTACTGTTTTTAAACGTTTTGTTTACTCACCTAATTAAAGAAGACAGAGCCTTCATTTTTCTGAAAACAGCCTTTGCTTTGATTAAATTTGAAAACTTGAGTTGCTTCCTTATTTTTGATTTAAGCTTGCATGCCTTTGAATTTGCTTTTAATTCCAGTTTTTGCTTGCCTCTGTTTTGAAGAATACATGCAGACTTATTTCCAGGTTTAAGAAATGATTTCAGGCTTTGATTTTGATCTTGGAAAATGATTTACAGGTTTTGATTTGAATTTGATTTCTGGTTTTGAGGAGTGTTACTCACTGATTTTGTTTTTGAGAAATTTGTTTTCAGCTGAAGTTTTTCTTTAGTTTTGGAATTTAAGAGAATAGAAAAAAGAATGAAGAGAATGAAGTATATGTTTATATAAGTTAATATGTAGTTTATTAAAAATAAAAATAAAAGAAAACTAAAATTTAAAAACTTGCCATGTGTCATTTAGAGTTGTTAATAAATTTACACTTGTTATGTAGGTGTCTTTATATATAGATTTACACATGTCATTTAAGTAACACTTATTCATTTTAAATGTAAATAAAGCCTTTTCTTAATTATTAAAATACTTATCTATATATATTAAAGAGAAACAAAAGCTAATTACATTTATAAATAAAAGTTTATACAAATATTCTAAATCCAAATCAATTTAAATATTTATTCTTTTGAATTTCAAAACTTTAAATTCAAATTCAAATCAAATTAAATTCTAAGATTCAATTTAAAAATTAAGTTATATATATATATATATACACTTATATAACTACTTATCAATTTAAAAATATAACAATTCCATAGTCTTTTAAAATCCATTCATATTTATAAAAATAATACATTATACTTATTATTTGGAAATAACATATTTGATACTTATTTAATTAGATTATTAAATTAAATTCAAATCTTATTATCAAAGATTATCCATATCAATTTAATTATTCAACAGATTATTAAATTGATATTGTTAAAATTTCCGGGATATTACATGGTATGTAGTGAATTGGTTGTAGGCTGAAGGTATAGGGTCGAAACCAAGGGGTTCCAAAGGGGTTGAGGCACTACTTTGCTTTTAAATAAAAATGCGCCTGCTTGCTTTTGACTAAGTAGCTTTCGACTTGGTTAGCTTTCGTCCGGGTCAATTGGTTTTAAAAGAAAAGGTTTCGATTGGGTTGCACTTTTGTTTTAAATAACTGCTTTTGACTATGCCGAAACCCTTGACTGCCGCTTTCTTCCTTTCCACTCAGATGGTTTCGAAAGGGTTGTTTTGCTTTTTAAATTTGGCCACTTCTCTAAAGCTTTCAAAGGGATGGTTTCGACACCATAACTACTTTACTTAGGAAATGGATTCGAAGCAGATGCTTTCGACTTAAATGATTTAATGACCCTTTTTCTCTAATTGAAGTATAACCTAAATGGTTTTCGAAAGAGATGGGTTTTAATGGTTTCAAAAGGTATTTCCACATGTTTTAAATTGAACCCAAGTGCTTTCGAAAGGTAGGTTTCGATACCTTCAAAAGTTTTTAATGAATGGTTTCGAAGGGATGGTTCCCCAGGGTTTCGAAAGGGTTGAAAGGAAAGGTTTTTCCTATGTTTTCGAAAGACAATATTTAAAGGTTTTAAAGAAGGATGTCTAATTTTTTAAAGCTTTCGAAGGGAAGGTTTCTCAATGGTTTCGAAAGGAAGATTTTAAAGGGTTTTGAAAGAGATACTTTCAATGGTTTCGAAAGGGTTACTTTCAAGGGTTTCGAAAGCGTTGTTTAAAGGTTTTAAACAAAGGTTTCAAATATACTAACTAGGCATCATAGCCTAAGTGTTTTAAGTTAAAAAGGGTTTTAACTTATTTTGGGGAATAGGTAATCCTTATTAAATTTTTTCAACATTATTTTGAGTAAAGTATATATAACATGGAAAAATAGCTTAGAGTAAAGCTAAAGATGTATTTTCCTATGTAAGTATGATTTAAAAGGTTAAATCATTTTGAAAAGGTTTTTCAATGAAAAAGTTAAAAGCTAGTTAACCCTAAGAAAATGACTCAGATTAGAAGACCAAATAGGACTTGTGTGGGGTCACCCTATGCTCATTCGCTATTAGCCCTTAGCTAGTTTAGTCCGGAATTCCAGTGTGTAGTGCTTGGTCACAGGTAAGACTAAAATGATGGTTACACATAGAAAGGAATAGTTATGTACAGAGATAGGTTATTGGTTAGCCCGCAAAATCATTTGGATCAGTTGACCCTTGGAGGAATAAGTTAAGGACAGATTGTCCAGAAGTTCTATCTAACAGATGTTTAGACTATTTGATATTTTATCTGGGAGGCCCGAGTCAGCTAAAGGGATAGTTAGTCCAGTTTGTGGGCAATTAGCCCAATTTTCGGACAGATAGTCCATTTATTACCTGTTAATAGCATAACGAATATTGTTATTATTATTATTATTATAATCTGTTTGATTAACCAGTTTGGTTGCAATAAAAGATTTGCAAACTATATGTTTTGAAAATGATATTAGTGAGGGGAAACCCGTTCCGCTAAGCAGCGTGGTCTCACTTAATATCAGTACACCGAGATGTAATAGTATTATTCACACTAGGCTTTATGTCCGACTCGAAGTTTCTATTTCCACTTAAACTCTCAGGTGCTCAAAACTGATTTGAGTAAGCTGAGGGTTGAGGTTTACAGGTTTTAGTTGTTTTGAAAAATAAAGCTTCCGAAGACGAGCAGGTGGCTGACGGATAGCTATTTAGGAGTTGCAGTTTATTCTGTTTATTTCTGCTGTGTATATTAAGTCAGTTATGACTACATTGCTTTGATCAACCAAGGGGGTATCGTCTAATGTCGCTCTTGGTGTATTATTGTAAATTATAATTGATACAAAACCTGGGAAGCGTTATGGGATTATGTAACTTGGATACGAATTTGTTTTAAAATGTAATCAGTAAAATGTTGTTTTTGGAAATCTGTGATTTTGTTCATATTTAAGTGCTTCCGATGTTATGGATACGATTAGCATTACTGTATTTTGTCACCAGAAGTTAATACTATAGATGATTGCAGCATCTGTAGCGCTTAGATTTTGGCCTCTAGATACGGGATGTTACAAACATTTTTATTAATTTTATTATTAATTTATAACATTATAAATTAATTTTGAATTATTAAACTCAACTAATAACACGGTTGTGTTGACTTCATAGTGTGAAATCCATCCTTAGTCAATATTTAAATGATTTAAGTACTGAAGCATGTTTGGACTTAGCTAAAATACGGTATCGAGCATGGGTTTAATTGCTTATAGATCATTTAGGAGAAATCCTATTTTTAATCTTTTTTAAGCTATATATTGTCATGATAATTGTGCATGTTTTCTTTTCTTCATTGCTATATCACTAAGATATATATAGTTTAGTCAATGGTCGGAAACTCTAATAATATCCGTAGTTAATTGGATAAACTACTTTAAAATATTTGGTTTAATCGATAACTTTTATTGACTAAACTATTTTTCACTGACCATAGATTTTGACTTTAAGTTGACTAACAATTACGGCGATACTAAACTAACACGACAAAAGAAAATGAATCCTCTCTTGAGTAGTGTTTCACTTCATATAGGTCAACTCATACCCTACTATGGTCATAACTTGATCTTGATATCATGTGATTCACTATAATCAAAGTATAGTCTATTTACTTAGGATCTACAATACTCTCAAGTTTGAAGGTTACTACACATCGTTACATGAGACCTTCTATTTTGACTTAGTTGTATCCACCTATATAAGAATCTTATTAATTCATCTTGTGATTGTTTCAAATAATCAGAAGTATGTAATTCCTTGGAGTTCTCAACGGTCATGAATAATTCATCATTCGTTGTGTAAAGAACATTATGTAAACTAATCTCAATGTCGATATTCTTTTCTGAATACATGTTTACTAGGAATGTTTAAGGATAAGTATCTGAGTATCGATTAAAAACTCATGGATACGAACACATTCACAATTGCCATTGTAAAAATAATTTTCCTAATAATTTATACTTATATATGTTTAACGTATTAATATCGTTACTTAAATCGTAATATAACAACATATAAAAGAAAATAAAATCAAAAATATTTTTGATGATAAGGATATGCAGTACAAAGCTGCATAGCTATACATAACATAGATAAAACATAATATTTGACTGACAAGCCTAATCGGTAGCCCAAAATGAATAATGTCACAAGTATAGTAATACACCGAAGATGTTAGGAATACATGATAAAACATCACAGACATACATATAGTTATATATTTATAATTATTGATCAAGTAGATAGAACATAGTAAGCCCGCCTTCACCATTCTCCATTGTTGTTGTTTCCAGTGGATTTCTGATCATCTACACTGCACTTTTAATGAAAAACTGAAGGGTCTAGGTGAGATTCCTATCAAAACAAATACAAAACACATAAAATTGAGAGCCATTGTCATGAATTGATGAGTTTTGAAATTAAAGTATCGGTCGTTTCTTTCCATCCATATTGTCAAAGAAAAAGCTATGACCAAAAGAGCTTCAATGGAGTCATGGGTGCATGACTCCCATAACCGAAGCAAAGTTCTTTCTAACATAGTTATGTACACAGTTAGGTTGGAGGCATACAATGCCCAAACCCAAAGAGAAAAATCACAGTTGAAAAAATATGGTAGCAAGAGTCCGTCCAGTCATAAGAAAGGAAACAAGTCTAGGCTAAGCCCAGTTGCTTGGAAGCTAGGCACTTGGTAGTGTTTAGTTTGGTCGGCATAACTAGCAAAATATGAAATTTAAATTTTGGAGGTGCCTTAATAATCAAGAGACGACTAAAGTTTAGAGGCACACCAGAGTAGTTATAATAATACATGGATTTCACTGTGAATCTTTGGTGGATGCCACACCCATAAATTTAGGGATAAGAATTATGTTAGCATAATTGAGTCTGGCAATTAGGTATGGTTGAGAGTGAAAATTTTCAAATAATATGAAGATGCTAAATTTAAGAAAACCCCAGTATCTCTTATAGAAGGAGAGGGAAAAACCATCTAGACTTAGTGCCTTATCATTGGCCATGACGTTAAGCGCTGTCTAGATCTCATCAATATCAAATTCCTTATTAATGGAGCTATGAAGATGCGATCTTTTAGGAAATAATAGATCCTGGTTCAAGATGTCGAGATCAGGGTCACGCTGCTAAAGGTAAGTTTTGAAATATCTGGTGAAAGTTGCAAGAATCTCCTTCTCATCCACATTCTCTCTGCCACCCTGTGGAAATAGGTGGTATTTAGATCACCCTCCTTAAGCCATTGAGCTCTGGATCTTTGCTTCCAATAAATCTCTTACCATCTCATGATACTATCAACTTCAGTCTCCATCTCCTTAAGAGTAGATTTCTCAGATGTAGAAAGAGAGGAGGTCTCTTCCTTAATGTTCATATCCAAGATCTTATTCTAAAGTTATTCCTTTTTTAGTCTAATGGACCACGTGGACCAGCAATCCATTATTTCAGAGATTTCCTTAAAAGCCAAAGCTTGGTAACTAGGACCATAACACCAAACATGGAAACTCAGAAGGAGTCCTGGAGACGTTCAATCATGTCATCAAACCCAGTCTCAAGTGTCTAGGAATTCTCAAATTTTAAGTGAGGACGGTGAGGGAAGCCAACGCTAGAATCGAAGTGAACAGGACAATACAAAAAATAATGGAAGGATGGCCTCGTTAGGAGGGAAATGGGTGCTTGTCCTCAAAGGAAATATTAAGAAAAAATATCTATTTTAGCAATAGAAGGGAAAGAGCGCTTGTTGGACCAAGTGAAGGCACAGCTATTTAAAGGAAGGTCAATGAGGTCACAGGAGCAGATGAAGTCATTAAAAGCATCCATATCTAGGCTCCTTTAAAGCTATTTCTTTCCGATTGAAATCTTGTTATGTTAAAGTCACCCCCAATATCCACAGACGGTTAATGTGTGAGGCAAAATATGCATAGGAGTTCCAAAGGGAAACCTTATCGGTAGAGCAAAGCGATCTGTATACATTGGAAAAATAAATATAAAGAATAACAGTGGAAATATTTTGCAAAATCACATGCATAACGTGTTAGGCTTTTAGCATTTGCATAAGGGTCCATCTCGACTCGTCCTAAAGGGTTACAATTCCCCTTTTAGAACCCATAGTGTCCAGGACCGACAAACCAGATAAAAATCTACCACCTATACATCTAATTCTAGAATGGGTCGGGCAACAAAGTTTAGATTCTTGGATAAAAAAGATGTCCAAATGGAGTGGACGGATAATGTTTTTAATTAAGGCACACTTGCCTAAACACCCCTCCCCAAAGATCCCAGCCGGTCTGGAGATGGCATTTCGCCAGAAGCTGGAAGGGTTTTGGGGTGATAAGGTCACCGGAGGAGGAGTAGCGCTAGGGCTAGGGAGAGGCAAAAAGTGGGATGAAAAGAAGGAGGCTATTTTTTTCTTCTGCCTCTTTATAATTAAAGAACAATCAAAAACATATTTTAGTTCGAACAAGACTAGTTTACAAAAGTTAAGTTACGTAACAATTTATATAAGCGACGTTTCTTCAAACACCCATCAAAAATTACAAAATTCACTTCCGTCCCCTATCAAAAATAGGTTTCACTAGAAACCCATATCAATATTTCCAACAAAAATGTATATTTTAATCAGCACATAATTGTAGTTAGAACTATAAATATTTGTAGTTCTATTGCATATTTGTAAAATGAAAATTTGCAGTCTACACCATAAAAATGCCCATTCAACACTTTAAATATTTTCAATCCACACTGCGAATATTTGTTTTATAAATTTGCATATTTTAAACTACAAATATATGCACTTTAAAATGCACATTTTTACTTAAAAGATTGATAGGGTTGTTCCTTGAAACTTGTTTTTGAGAAGGATTTTTCAGGTATAAAGATTGAAATTAGGGAGTGAATCCTAATTTTCAATTTACATAATTGCTTCTAGGGCACACACTTAAGTTTATCATGACTAAAACATGCATCCATGTATGTACAAAAATCAAGTTTGCGTCAGAACGAGCTCAATGGATTAACCTAATGATGGATTACAACAATTCACATCCATGTAATAGAAAATAAATGGATCCATCTACGATCGAGCCCGATTGTTCAGCAAGATGATGGATCCTTGAACATACACCCAAGAAAGATGTTTGTATAAAGCATATGTCCACTTACAATCGGTTCCAAACCTGATAAGATAATGAACGACTTATTATTTAAATCCACTTTTGATCGAGTCTAAAGGTCTGATGAGATGAAGGCTAACTTCAAATATCCACTCACGATCTAGTCCAATGGCTTGGTGAGATGATGTTTGCACTATAGATCTCCATTTGTGATTGAATTCGACGATTGGAAGAGGAGATTTGTTTACGGCTAAGTCCTTATGCGATAAATTAATGTGCGTGGAAAGGTTGATGTTTCCAACACATCTTTACAGACCTAACATACACATGCATTGGGTAAACTGAACACGAGGCATACTATGGGTGAGGTTTCCAATAGTAGATGAACCAACTAGCACCTACAATTGATCTTATGCTCGGAAAGTATGTTAGAATATTGGACTAGAATTCCATGAAAACATTATAATCTAGTTGATTTTTATTGAAATACACATAAAGCAACACGTATAAAGTTACTACTATATATGATTACGATGTTGTGGTGTAATTTTGTTTAACAAGCATATGAGATATGTAAAATAAAAAAAAAAGTAAGCATAAATAGGCTACATCATATTCATCATTAGGTTCAAATTACAATAAAATCGTACAAAAACAAAATGTCGGAACATGGTTTGAGGGAAATGATCACGTGATCCCATGTCCTAGTGTGCTAAGTGAATTACAGCTATTTACTAGTAATAAATTTAGTGGTTAAAATAATAAAAAATAAATGGTTCTAATTCTCTTGGCATGCCGGGACGCCGAAAATGAGACTAGGATATGACCAATTGAAAAAGCAAAAAAATTATTTAGTTTAGTTTTGTCAATGGACACTTTTGGATACTGATAGTGGCATACCAGTATTCGAATTCAAAGTCATTTTCAGATATCAGATATCCGCCATGAATACAGACAAATATCAGATATTTATGCCATTTGTCGACAAGCGATGCAGGCGGTTTTTAGATTTTTGGATATCTATTGACATACTTAATTTAGTTGATAACCTGCTCCTATTGGATGACGTATTCTTCTTCCTTACTTTTCATCCTCTCCGTGGTGTCTACTTTCTCTTGCTTTATTGGTTTCAGCCTTGGTGGCTTTTTGATTATAAATGGATGTTCATTATCATCCAAATCTTCATAACCAGTAGAAACCCCAGTGAGGACACTATATATGTCACCGGTAAAATCCACCATTGCTACAATCATGTCATCTTTGTAGCATTAGGCCTAAATCATGGAACTAGAATGGATGCAACAAATGTGGATACATAGATATGTTATCTCATATTTCTTTAGAAGATAATTTCAGGCTTTGTCAGTGTAACGACTTAGAATTTTAGTTATTTGAAACTGGAATATTTAATTAATTTTAAATATTGAAAGGTTAATTTTATAGATTAAATAACTTGGATTTCAAACACAGCGATTTATTGGGTAATTTAATTGTTGAATTTAATAATCGAAAGTTGTTTAAATAATTGAATATTGGATTTTTATTTGGATGAAAATAATTTCAAAGCTTATTTAAATTCTATTAATAAGAATGAAGACAATAAAAACTTTTAAATTGGATTTAAAGGTGATTTTTTGATTTTGAAGATAGTTTGTTTTAATTAACGTGTAAAAATAGCCTTCCTGAGCACTGTCTCGGATTTCGATGAAACTAGTTTCATTGGATCCATAATAACGAATTATTATACGCCGTCAAATTTCATGGCGATCAGATGCATCGTTCGGCCGTGTGAGATCGAAACGCGTTGAAATTAGTATTGAAAATTTAATATAATAATTGGGTTCAAAAAGCTATCTTCTGCATACGATCAAATTAGGTCTTGAGATTAGTTCCATTGCACTCGGAATAGGGGTATAACATATAGAATGCCAAGTGGCACGTCTCGATTGGGATTCGAAATTATATAGCTAGATATTTTGAAATTAAACATATATATATATATATATATATATATTGATTTGACCATTCACAGCCCAAGCCACACCTCTGCCATGTTTCATTTCCATCAAGCCAGGCCTATACGAGCCCACACCCTCCTCTATGATACTTCACATCTTTCCCTCTATTATATAAGCCTCTGTCAGTAAAAAGAAAAGGGTCAAAAACTTCAAAAATTAATATCTCAATACTCAAGAAAAAAATCTGAAACAAGTTTTAAAAATCATGGTTCGATGAGAGCTTCGTGCTAATGTGAGTTAGGTGATGTTCGATCACTATTTTGGCATGGTTATTTGTGAGAAGCGAGCTAGGGTTGGAATTTCCCATTGATTGAAGCTTTGATCGTCGAATTGGATGGCGTATTCAAGTTCGTAACGTCGAATAGCCCCTTGAGTCGAAGTTTCATTGGATTTGGCGACAAAAACTTTCACGCGTGCACAGTGATTTGTCGAAAGATGGAAACATGTCACGATGGCCATTCCTTGACCGAGCTTGATGATAATGGGTAGGATGGAAGCTTTCACAAATTGAAGATGAATGGAGGTGGTCTCGTGTCGTTTCGTGGAGGATCGAGGGAGTTTCTCTGTGCGTGTACGCTCGGCCATGGGTTGTGTAACCTGTACATGTTCATTTGGGGAAGAATAGGAGGAAGGGTAATTTGTAATATAGTAGAATTTGTAATTATTTATTTATTTTTAAATTTAAATGTATCGATAACTTATAAAATTTATAACTCCTTCATACGAGGTCCGATCGAGACGAAACTTTTTGCATTGCGCTCGTATCAACGAGTGCTTTGCAATAGAACTAGTTTGGATGAATTTGGAGACAGTTGAAATTTGGACTAAAATCGGACGTCATTCGATTTTAGTTCCAAACCAGAACGCCTCGGCGACAACAGAAAATTTCGGTGAGTTAAGCTCACCTTTTTGGTTAACTAGTATGATATATAGTTGATAAAAATCCTTGTATGATTATTTTGATGAATTACTACATTTATATTAGTTAGATATATTCCCGCCTATTGAAGCGGATGCGACCCTATTACGTTCCCCTGTAAGAGCGGATGACCCTTTGTATACGAATCCTGTCTCGAAGCGGTTGATTTATATTTTATGATTGTATAACATTTGTGATGCAGGGAAACTGGCTGGAGGGATCCAACAGGATTCCTCGCTATTATTGAACTGTTCAATGATATTTCTTTTATATGGATTATTGAATAATAAATATGATTGTGGACTCTGTGATTATAACGTCGTTATATGTTTGAAAATAAAACCCAGTAATGATAGAAAATCAATATCGATATTGGTTAAGCGTTGGGTGGCTATTGGCTTCAAATTAGTATTTTAAAAATACTATAAATTGCCGTTTAAGTTGGAATTGATTTTTGAGGCAAGAAATGATTTTAAAATCGGAAATTGGGTTTCAGAAATATTTTTTTAAGGATTGTATAATTAAATATATTAGTATTGTTTTTAAGTCAATTAAATATATTAATATTGTTTTAAGTTAATTAGTTATATTAATATTGTTTTTAAGTTATTTAATTTTAACAATACAATTTTAAAGTTATTTAATTATATTAAAATTGTTTTAAAGTTGTATAATCATATTAATATTATTTTAAAGTTATTTAATTATTTTAATATTGTTTAATGGTTATTTTTTTATATTTAATACGTTTTAAGAATTTATAAAAAGGTTAATAAATTGAAAGGTTAATTATTTCAAGAATAATTATGGTTTGAAATTAATAATATTGATTATTAATAAGGTTTTAAAATAAATTATTATTATTTAAAAAAATGGTAAAGATTAATTATTATTGTTTATTTAATAATATTTTGGAAACGTTAATTAATATTAAGATGTTTAAAGTGAATAATTTTCATTTATTTATAATGTTTATTGTTAATAATTATTATTATATAATGGTGTTTTGAAGCAAAAGATTTTTAATTGTTTATAAATGTTTTAGAGGCCGATGAATAAGGTTGAAGGACTTGGATTTTACAAATGAGCTTATAAATGGTTTAGAGATTATAAGGGATTTATAAACAAGTTTTAGAAGTGTACAAAGAGGATTTAAATATAATTTAAATGTATAAAAGGAGTTTTATAAATGGTTACAAATTTTTTTATAAAATGGTTTATAAATGGTTTTAGAGAATTATAAGGAGTTTATGAATGATTTTTGAATCAAATAAAAATGGAATCTTTCTCAATGTGTAAATATACTTATACCGTTGGGATAAGTTTATGGATAGTTTCTAAATATTGAAAATATAGGAACTGGTGGATATATCTTTGTAAAAGTATTCTTATACAAGTAATTTACAAATGGTTTTATTTATGAAAGATTTATAAAAGGAGGCTACTGATTGCTTATATGCTTTACCAATGTTGGTTTTCCCCATGAAATAAATCCTTGATTGAATGTTGTTATTCGATAGTTAAATAACCAACTATCGAAGATTAGATCTAAACGTAACTTTGGAAATATTTAGGAGAAACACATGAATTATATGGCACAGTCATCTCCGATGAGGTTGTATTGTGCGTATAAATCTCGTTTCGTTCTCCTAGGACAATGATAAGGATATCCATCCACTAACGGTTAGGAGGTTATCTCCGATCTTATCTTTGATTGTTTATTTCCTAAAGAACCGAGGTTGAGTTTACTGGAAATTATCGAATGTTGTTTCGAAGAGACTGGGATCGGGTATGTTATTCGAAAAACACTTCGATCCAACAAATGCGTTTCGATGTGAAGACATCATGAAGGGCATGGAATCGAAGATAGATATGTGAAGTGCAAGGGCTAATCGCTACTAATCCTGAGGGTGATTCCAAAATGGATGTAGTAGGAGTAGTGCCCCCGGTTTCGTTCGGACCTAGACGGACTTGTATGGATGAATGTTGGTATTGCATTGTTGCCTGTAAGGCAGTATTAGCATTCTAAGTGGGAAGTGCTATTAAAAGGTAAAATGTAGCCTCGGACCTCATCAACCGGGAAATGACAAAAATCGGGTATGCAACATGGCCAAGTGGGTAGCTCCCAAGAAGGGTATGGTCATTCCAAATCCAGATCGGTTATTATCTCTCAATTGTATGCTTCGGGGCCCATTAACAGAAGGATGATCATATTCGGTACTACTAGCCAAGTGGTAGGCCAGCCCTATGTGGCTGTGGTATAAGATGTTCTTGTCAGACCCTGGTGCATTTATCTAGAGATGTACCTTCGAAAGGTAGTCCCTTACCTTGTCATAGTATGGAATACATTCTCCAATACGAGCCTTACGGTTTTAGTTGTATAACAAATATATTGGAATGTGAGATGCAAGCATTTCAGCTATATTCATATTTTACTTTGACCCCTAGACATTATTATAATATAAATGGATTTTCTATACAAAAAGGGTTTTTGGTTATCGTAAGGTGAAAACCCATCCGTGTTTATGTACAGCGTGGTCTTACGAGATACCTTTGGTTTCAAAGATTTTCTAAAACTTTAAAATCCAGTTGGGTGTGTTTTCTCATGCTGGTTTTCCAGACTGACTCGGGTGTTATTTTATTATAATGCTCGGGCCAGACCGAGTATATTGTAGATTAGTTTGGATGCTTGGAGCTTCAAGAGACGAGTTGGAGGCCCAGAGACGTATTCACGTAGATGGTTATGTTCCGCTGTATTCATTATTGTGTTATCAGCAATTGTGAGGACAGACTGTTATAACTGTCCAGGCCGAAATAGGTTAGTATACTCTGATTGATGTTTGTATATACACATATTACAGTTTTGTTTTCGTGTAAAGAGTTGTGGTATATTATAGATTATTCATTCCACTGTGAGATTCTATGTAGTTTAGTTTTCTTCTTATCTTCTTCCTTCTTCTTTTTCCCTAACAATCGGGTTTTCCAGCAATTTGATTGCTTGGCATGTGATACGATGGACGTATTAATGTCGATTTTCGAGGGTCGAAAAGCCCCGGTCGTTACATTTAGTATCATAGCTGAAGGTTAAGCGAGAACCTTGGCTTTGGTGGGAATTACTTATTAGAGATAGGGTCAGTAGCACCCTAGAATTAGTTTGAGTGTGTATATATGAGCGCGTATTTGTTAGTGATAATAAAATGTTTTATATTATGTTGGTTGATCTATTGAGTGACTTATGGATCCTGGTCAATACGAGTAATTAACGTTATTGATAGGGATCACTAAACTCCTAAAGGGCAATTTGACAAGGTATTATTTTGAAATTGGGTAAATGAAATAATTTTACCTTTATTATATTGTATATATAAAGGGATAGTTTTCAAAAAATTATTATAGTATATATGTGTGCTTGGTTGTTAGAGAATGATAATATTTGATTATTATCATTTGTGCTATTGTTGTGCTCTAATAAAAGTTGTCACTATTATAATGCAAACAAAGATTAACAATTAAGAATTGATTTTATATAACCAAATGGAATTATATAGATATGGTTTATATATGCGATTTATAAAAGGAGATGAAACTCTTGAAGTATATTATAAATATGATTGTAAGTAAAAAGATTCTAAAAGTTGAGAATTTAGGAATTTAAATTCCGTTGGTTTTGGAAATGTTTTTCAAAGTTTAGGAAAATAAAAATAGTATTATTTGAAAAATATTTTTGAATGGAAATATTTTTAAAAGGAATTAAGGAAAATTGGAAGCACTGAACTCACTTCGATCACTAGAAAATAATTTCGATGATGACTGCAGCATCATCGACGTTCATTTTTGGGCTTCCAAGGGAGAAATTGCTACCATTTGGAATTTTGTTTTGGTAAAACTAGCTTTGATTTTGAAAATTCAAAAGAATGATTTGATATACCAAAGGGATTTTGTGTGTGTGTGTATATATATAATATTTCAAAATCATTGAAATAAATAAAACGGGGGTTTAAACTTGGAAATTTTCATTCAGGTGTTTTATGAAAATATGAGTAAATAAGTTTGATAACTTATAAAATTTGAGAATTAATAAGTTAAAACAATTTTTTAATTTGTTGAGTATAAATGTTGAGAAAAGCAAATTAAAAATGAAATTTAACTTAAATTAAGTTAAAATAATTTTTGAAATAAATTTGATTGAGATTTGAAATGAATCAGTGGATGAACTAAATTAAATGGTTATAGAATTTTTATAAAATGGTTTATAACTGGTTTTAGAGGATTATAAGGTGTTTATGAATGATTTTTGAATCAAATAAAAATGGAATCTTTCTCAACGTGTAAATATACTTATACTGTTGAGATAAGTATATGGATAGTTTCTAAATATTGAAAATATAGGAACTGGTGAATATATCTTTTTAAAAGTATTCTTACACAAGTAATTTTCAAATGGTTTTATGTATGAAAGATTTATAATAGAAGGCTAGTGATTGCTTATATGCTTAACCAAGTTGGTTTTCCCCATGAAATAAATCCTTGATTGAATGTTGTTATTCGATAGTTAAATAACCTATTATTGAAAATTAGATCCAAACGTAACTTTGGAAATATCTAGAAGAAACACGTGAGTTGTATGGCATAGTCGTCTTCGATAAGGTTGTACTGTGCGTATAAATCTAGTTTCATTCTCCTAGGACAATGATAAGGAAATCCATCCACTAACGGTTAGGAGGTGATCTCCGATCTTATCTTTGACTGTTTATTTCCTAAAGAACCGGGGTTGAGTTTACTGGGAAATATCGAATATTGTTTCGAAGAGACCGGGATCAGGTATGTTATCCGAAAACCATTTCGATCAAACGAATGCGTTTCGAAGTGAAGATATCATAAAGAGCATGGAATCGAAGATAGAGATGTGAAGTGCAAGGGCTAATCGCTACTAATCCTGAGGGTGATTCCAAAATGGATGTAATAGGAGTAGTGCCTTCGGTTTCGTTCAGATCCAGAACGGACTTGTATGGATGAATGTTGGTATTGCATTATTACCTGGAAGGCAGTATTAACATTCCCAGTGGGAAGTTCTATTAAAAGGTAAAACGTAGCCTCCGACCTCATCAACCAGGAAATGACAAAAATCGGGCATGCAGTAGGGCCAAGTGGGTAGCTCTCAAGTAGGGTATGGTCATTCCAAATCTAGATCGGTTATTATCTCTCAATTGTATGCTTCGGGGCCCATTAACGGAAGGATGATCATATTCGGTACTACTAGTCAAGTGGTAGGCCAGTCCTGTGTGGCAGGGGTACAAGATGTTCTTGTCAGACCCCGGTGCATTTATCTAGAGATGTACCTTTGGAAAGTAGTCCCTTACCTTGTCATAGTATGGAATACATTCTCCAAACGAGGCTTACGGTTTTAGTTGTATACCAAATATGTTGGAGTATGAGATGCAAGCATTTCAGCTATATTCATATTATACTTTGACCCCTAGACATTATTATAATATAAATGGATTTTCTATAAAAAGGGTTTTTGTTTATCGTAAGGTAAAAACCCGTCCGTGTTTATGTGCGGCGTGGTCTTACGAGATACCTTTGAATTCAAAGATTTTCTAGAACTTTAATGTAACGACCACGACTTTCTCTCCATAGAAAGTCGTATCGCTAATAAGAAAGAAAGGGGTGAGAAATAGAAAAGAAGAGAAAGAGAAAGAAAACAACACAAATACTCACAGCGGAAACGGAACAAAATATAATATATCATATAACTATTACATAGTATCATAAACATCTATCAGAGTTACACAAATTACACATCATATACTAGACAGTTATAAACATCTGTCTAGTTATTACAACTCAATACAAAACAAAGATCTAAACAAGATCAACACAGTGGAAACTACTATCTATATTTACAACGCTGAAGCCTCCTGCTCCATTGCTCCTCCACAATTCGTCAAGGCTAACCTGAATCCCTTGGCTACTCGTAAAAATTTGAGTACCCAAGAGTTTATAAAACAGAAATAAACAACTTGGGTCAGACATGGGTCTGGTGTGAGTAACAGGTTAAACTTGTTTAACTTCAAAACCTTTTGAAAGAAAAGGTATCACGTAAGACTTCCCACAAATAAACATGGGTAAGTTTTTACCTTACGCTAACCAAAACATTTGATAGGAAATTCGATTGTATTATAATAGGGTCTAGGGTTTTCAAGTAAAATACAGAAATAGCTGAAATGCTTACATCTCACATTTCAACATAGTTGGGCACAACTAATACGTACGGCACTTATTGGAGTTTGGATTCCATACAATGGCAGGGCTACCGGGGTACCGCCCGTCACAGTACGTGGCCTAGATCACCGTACCGAGGATCACTCCCAATCCCCTGCAACACAAGGTCGGAACATCCCTTACTGGATAATTCCCGCACAAGATACCTCACGGTTGGGATCAGCAACCGCACCACTAAGTCGAAAATAGAAAGGGACATCTAGACAGAGGTAACCTTGTCCTACTTGGGTGCTACCCACTAACCTTGCTGCACCTCCCCTGTTTTAGCCATTCCCGGTTTGTGAGGCTTGAGGTCACGATTACCTTAGAAAAGAACACATCACTTAGAATGCTCATCGTCCACCTGACGATGTTCTGAAAGCATTCAATCCATACAAGTTCGTTCCGGGTTCGAACGAAACCGAAGGCATTATCTCGTTACACTCGTTTTGGAATCACCCTCAGAGTTAACGACAATAACCCTTGCACTTTGAATCTTCATCTTCACTTGATTCACGACCTATCGTTAATTTGGATCGATGTGGTATTCGGGTCTCCAAACCTGGAAATCCGGTATACGGAAACCCGATCCCGGTCTCATCGAAATCCAAAGCGTATCTTTTAAGGCCAAGTTGTTTTAAAGTTAAAACAATTCAATTCAATTATCTTTATACACATAGAAGGATAATTCACAATAGATAATCAACATTATCAGATAATCCATATTATCATCACAATTCAACTAAACATCCATATCACGCAGCATATATCTCATCAGAGATATCAATCAATGCAAAGCATTCAATATTAACACCCATTCATAAGTAATGATTTATATCATCTCTAATTAATTTAAAGTGAATTAAATTAATTACTTCATTCTATAAATCCTGCTTACTTAATCATTAATTAATTACAAATTAATTAATTATCCTTTAATTACCCTTTAATTCCATTCAGGTAATTTATCTTTAATTAATTACTTAAATTAATTATCCTTAACCACTTATAGTAATTAACCTTTAATTACTTCATTAATTAATTAACTATAATATAATTAAATTAATCAACTATAATTAATTACATTAATCCTTAATTAATTACATTAATTAATCACTTCAATTATTAATTATTACTTAATTAACCAATCTTAATTACATCATTAATTATATTAATTAATGATCCTTAATTACAAATTAATTATTAATTACTTAATTAAATTAATTACATTAAGTAATTAACCTTTAATTAAACAACATTTATTAATCATTCATTGATTAACCTCATTCAGTAATTAACTACCCTTAATTACTTTTATTAACTAAATTAATTATTCCTTAATTAATTTCTTAATTAATCCCTTGATTAATTATTCAAAGTAATTAAACTCAAATTACTTTTATTAATACATCACCATTCAATTAATTACTTCCAGTAATTATCTTATTATTTACTTCCCTAAATAATAATACCTTATTAATTACATTAAGTAATTATTAATCAAATCATCTCTTGATTATTCTAAATTAATTAATACTTAATTAATTAACTTAAATAAATCAAATTAACTTAATTAATTACAATGAGTAATTAATTTCTCTTAATTACTTCCATTAAGTAATTCATTTAAAACAAATTCTATAATTTATTATCTTTAAATTAATTAATCTAATTAACTATTAAAATTTAATTACATTAATTAATTATTTAATAATCCATAGTTAATGACCTTCATTAACTATTAACAACTCTTTAATTACTTTTCTTAAGTAATTAACTTAGATTAAGTATTATTAATTTCAAATTAATAAATCTTTGTAACCAATTAATTAATCTTTAATTATTTAATTAAGTGTTAACCATAACTTAATAAATATTTAATTACTCTATTAATTAATTCTTAACCATTCATTAATACTTTAATTTATAATCCTTAATTATAAATTAATTATTCCTAATTAATTAATCTTAATTATTAATTAATTTGTTTAAACCTTTAATTGTCTATTAATTAATCCAAATGATTAATTAATCAAATAAATTAATTATCCATTAAATTCCTTATAATTTAAATGAACACAAATCTCTAATTTTCTTAAGATAAAACTTTGTTCTTATTAATAATCAAGTTATCATTTACAAAGTATTTTAAATCCTTAATTATAAATTAATTAATTCAAATCATTAATTAATCAAATTAATTTAACCATTTTAATTACCTTAAAGATTTAATGATTTAAACTTTAAGATAAAACATTTCTTATCAAAGGTTACATTATCATTCTTAAATACATTTGAAAACATACATTTCAAATTAACTTTTAAATTTCATTTTAAATTCTGTATTTAAAATGAATACCAATTTATTTTTAACAAAGTTTTAAAACCAATTTAAAACTTTTACTTGTTAAAAATTTCTTATCTCTTATAAAAGAATTTTAAAAGAGTTTAAACCAAATTCCTTTTTAATTTCAAACATTTAAATCTAACTACCATTTAAAACTTATTTAAAACATTTAAATTTATAAAATTTATTTATTTCAAATCTTTAAGATTCAAAACCAACTTGAATCTATATAGTTAAACTTTGATTTAAATTCTTGTTTAAATATTACTCCACAATTTAAATTCTGTTTAAAATTTTCTTTACAAATTTAAATCCAGTTTAAATTTTATAAACAGACAGTTTTTCTTTTTCTTCAAAAACCTGGCAACAACTTACAAACTCGAACACACACACTAAAACTTCGAGTCGCACCCTCTAAAACTTCGAGCATCGCACGAAACAACTCGCATACGAACCCGAGACCTTCCCCTGTTAAATCCCAGATTTCACCAGAGATACACCAACGATCTCGTGCACGTGCACGGTCATCCACTTCAACTCCGGTCATCGACGACATCTTCCACCAGTCGACGTTCATCCCTACACCATATCACGATCGCGATTTCTTCGATCACTGCTCGAATTCGAAATTCGATCATCTCCCAGGCCTGGAACTCATCAGTTCGAATTTGCCAAAGCCTGTCATCACCCAAAGCTCGCCGTTCCGATCATCTGAGGTCCACCCACTCCGGCCTCGAACTCTACCACACACCAACTATCCAATTCCCAAATATCATAGCACTCGATTCATCCTTCATCCTGAAATGACCCAATTCTTAAAACCCATCAAAACTAGGGTTTAACCATTAAAATTCAAACTGCATCCATTCTAATAAGTTTTAACCACTTCTCTAATTTTTCTGAGCATCTCCTATACCTTCTTCATCACTCAGAAGAATCCCAAGACTTCTCAATTCATGAATCAACATAATTTACTAAAAATTTATTTTTAGTTCAATTCTAAATGGCAATTTTAACTAACACCTAAAAATACAGATTCTTAATTTAAAAATCTAGTTTTTATTATTACTTTGGTTTTATGATACTGAATCACAAGTTTAACATATTTGAGTTTTCACTTTTATGTATATGCACAGATATATTTTGGTTACAGAGAAACTTAACTTTTTTTTTTTTTGACTTAATTTAAATTTTTAAACATTAGTATATAATAAATCAAACAATTCTTGTTTGTAAATTAAGTCCTAAACAAAACTAGATCAAGTGATAAGGAATTTCGAATAGAATTTTAAGCCTGGCAACCAAAACAAGAACAGAGCAATCAATACATCATATTGTCACAGCAGATTCCACTATACATACATGCAATACATATTTGTCACAAAGATTTAACATGCAACTTATTTATAATTTAAACTTTAGAAATAGTGATGTTACTCACCTGTTTAAAGATGACAGAGCCTACTTTATTTTGAAAAGCTTTTGAACTTAAAACTTGCATGCCTCATTGATTTAAAAATTTGAGTTGTTGAGCTTAAAACTGCTTTGAACCATATGCATGCTGGCTTCCAGATTGAAGAAAGAATGCAAGCAGGCTCTTTGATTTTTACAGTTGATTCCAGGTTGAAAAATGAAGGCAGACAGACTTTTGAATATGATGCAGATCTAAAAGAATTTCAGGCCTTTGTTTTTTTGATTTGAAGAAGAATGTTACAAGTTGATTTGCAATTAGTTTGAGGAGTGTTACGGATCTTTGATTTGATTTGAGGCAACTGATTTCTGATTTCAGATTTGAGCATGAACACATTTTGCTTGAGAAATAATTACTGATTTTAATCTCAGATTTTTAGATTTAGAGAAAGAAGTTTTGGGAAATATGGATTACTGATTTGTTTTCAGATTTGTATTTAGAGAAGAAGATTTAAGTTTCTCTTGGCTTTTGAAAAAGAATGAAGATTAGAAAGAATGAATTGAAGAAATGCCAATGTTAATATACATGTATACTTTTGATTTATAAAATAAAAGAAAATGAAAATAAATAAGGACACTTGTCCTATACATTTGTTTATTTAATTACACATGTTTTACTAAGGGTTTAGATAAATGACACATGTCTTATAAGTATTTATTCATAATTCTATTTATTTTAAAAGTAATTAAAAAGCCCTTTTCTTATTTATTTAAACACTTATCTATATATATTTCTTTTTAAAGAGAAACAAAAACTAATTATATTTATAAATAAAAGTTTATACAAATATTATAATATCCAACAATTTAAATATTTATTCTTTTGAACTTCAACTTTAAATTCAATTTAAAATAACAATTCCTTTTAGCATTAAAATTCATACATATTAAAATAATACATTATACTTGTTATTTGAAATTAACATATTTTATAATTTAAACAAGAGATTATATTATCAAGAAATATTTAAAAAGAAATAAAACAAACCAATTTTGTAAATCTTATTTATTTAAACTTAAGTAAAAAATATTTCTTAAACAATTAAATATTTACCTGAAGTATTTTAAAACTATAAAATTACATATTTAAATATCTTTGAAAAGTCCAGATTAAATTAAATATAAATTTCCAATTTACCAAAGCTTCTATTTACAATATATATAAATAAATATATATATATTCAAATAGAATATATCTTATTAACTTTTAAAAGATAAAATCATCAATTAGTACTAATTTAATCAGATTATTAAATTAAATTCAAATTTTATTATCAAAGATTATCCATATCAATTTAATTATTCAACAGATTATTAAATTGATATTGTTAAAATTTCCGGGATATTACATTCCTCCCCCCTTAAAATAATTTCGTCCCCGAAATTTAAACAAAGGTAATTTAATAATCTTATTAAAGATTTAAATTCAAAACACAAGCATCTACTATCATCCATATGCTAACAACCATAGCAACCAAATCATCCAATCAAACAATTCTAACTATCTAGACTAAATTCTAGATAAAATTCCTCGAGTTTCCCCAAGTATATATATATACCGGGATACTCGCTCTACAAATAATCTAAACAACTAAACTATAGATCTCCTACACATCTAGATCTATAGAACTAAACAGACTATCAGACTACAGACGAGTCTGACTCAACTACCCAACTTCCAGAACTGCTGATTCTACAACCAAAGATAGATCAAATACGTATTCCCTCAGAGATACGTAAAACTCAATGAATTCCAATTATCCAAATTGACAATTCAACCAAGTAGACCAATTACTTATCCAAATCAGAACACATAAGAGATCCAAACTTACTTCTCCCATCCAGAGATACACTCCAAACTGCTTTCGCTGCTCAACTCTGATATGAGGTAGGACACAAGCACAGACTGGACAACTCATTCCAGAAATAAGGTTCACTGATCCATAAATAAAACTCAGATATTCCAGCAAAACTTGAGTTGCTTCGCCAACTCCATCTCTAGGAAACATCCTTCCACTAGACTGAACCACCGGTATCACTCCTGGAATCCAAGTCGATAAGAAAACTCAACCTTCAGATGCGGACAACTCCTGACTTCTCTGAAGATATCCAGAAAAACTCTGATAACCCAAGAGAACACTCAAACTATCGCAAGTCACTTTTGCGATCAACCCAGTCTATTTCCAAAGAAAACCGTTCCTCTTTTAAAAATCAGAACAGCTCAACTTAATATCCAATCCATCGAAGAAATGGATCCACTCTGCTGCTTCTGAACTGCACCTTTAGAAAAACTGCTCAGCCAGAAAACTTCCTGCCAACACAGAATACTCCGAGCTGCACTGCTGCCACTGATGCTCCTATCCAAAGCTCTTCGAGAAACTCGAACTCCAAACCAAACAGAAACACCATGCTGAACTCAGCCACAACACCGAAGCATACACACTTCCTTAATCTTGTTCCAAAGAAAACATCTTCGGGAACATCCATCGTCACTGTATCTCATCATACAGCTACTATTACCTGAGGTATCAAGGTACCATCACTCGCTTCTGTTCAACCGACAGATCCAACCTTACTCATCCAAACTTCAAAGATAAACTCCGAACCTTTAAAAGGTTTCCTTCAGAGATCGATGAAATCCTTTACCATAGCAAAGCTTACTCGAGACGATATTAGGTCTACAGTCTCGACAGATACACTTCCAACCTCAATACTCAGACTCCAACCATTGGTAGTCGTGTTACACACACCACTACCCTATCTACCTTTATATCCTATATTGGAAAACCCGAACAGGTAACCCAACAAATAGGTAGAAATATATATATATATTTAAAATGGTACTTTTTATATAGAAATTATTTCTGGGTAAAATTATTTCATTTACCTCTTTAAAACAATATTGTGTCCGCTGGCCTGGTTCAAGTGTTTAGAGATCCCTATCAATAACGTTAGCTACTCGTATTGACCAGAATCCATATACCACTCAACCGATCAATTAACACAATATAAAATCATTTTTAGATAACTAACAATTACGCGCTCTCAAGATAGACACCACTTCAGAGCCTAGGTATTCACTCTACCTACTGCTCTGATATTCACTTAACCAAAAGCTTAGGCATTCGCTCAACCTATGCTCTGATACCACTGTAACGACCACGACTTTCTCTCCATAGAAAGTCGTATCGCTAATAAGAAAGAAAGGGGTGAGAAATAGAAAAGAAGAGAAAGAGAAAGAAAACAACACAAATACTCACAGCGGAAACGGAACAAAATATAATATATCATATAACTATTACATAGTATCATAAACATCTATCAGAGTTACACAAATTACACATCATATACTAGACAGTTATAAACATCTGTCTAGTTATTACAACTCAATACAAAACAAAGATCTAAACAAGATCAACACAGTGGAAACTACTATCTATATTTACAACGCTGAAGCCTCCTGCTCCATTGCTCCTCCACAATTCGTCAAGGCTAACCTGAATCCCTTGGCTACTCGTAAAAATTTGAGTACCCAAGAGTTTATAAAACAGAAATAAACAACTTGGGTCAGACATGGGTCTGGTGTGAGTAACAGGTTAAACTTGTTTAACTTCAAAACCTTTTGAAAGAAAAGGTATCACGTAAGACTTCCCACAAATAAACATGGGTAAGTTTTTACCTTACGCTAACCAAAACATTTGATAGGAAATTCGATTGTATTATAATAGGGTCTAGGGTTTTCAAGTAAAATACAGAAATAGCTGAAATGCTTACATCTCACATTTCAACATAGTTGGGCACAACTAATACGTACGGCACTTATTGGAGTTTGGATTCCATACAATGGCAGGGCTACCGGGGTACCGCCCGTCACAGTACGTGGCCTAGATCACCGTACCGAGGATCACTCCCAATCCCCTGCAACACAAGGTCGGAACATCCCTTACTGGATAATTCCCGCACAAGATACCTCACGGTTGGGATCAGCAACCGCACCACTAAGTCGAAAATAGAAAGGGACATCTAGACAGAGGTAACCTTGTCCTACTTGGGTGCTACCCACTAACCTTGCTGCACCTCCCCTGTTTTAGCCATTCCCGGTTTGTGAGGCTTGAGGTCACGATTACCTTAGAAAAGAACACATCACTTAGAATGCTCATCGTCCACCTGACGATGTTCTGAAAGCATTCAATCCATACAAGTTCGTTCCGGGTTCGAACGAAACCGAAGGCATTATCTCGTTACACTCGTTTTGGAATCACCCTCAGAGTTAACGACAATAACCCTTGCACTCTGAATCTTCATCTTCACTTGATTCACGACCTATCGTTAATTTGGATCGATGTGGTATTCGGGTCTCCAAACCTGGAAATCCGGTATACGGAAACCCGATCCCGGTCTCATCGAAATCCAAAGCGTATCTTTTAAGGCCAAGTTGTTTTAAAGTTAAAACAATTCAATTCAATTATCTTTATACACATAGAAGGATAATTCACAATAGATAATCAACATTATCAGATAATCCATATTATCATCACAATTCAACTAAACATCCATATCACGCAGCATATATCTCATCAGAGATATCAATCAATGCAAAGCATTCAATATTAACACCCATTCATAAGTAATGATTTATATCATCTCTAATTAATTTAAAGTGAATTAAATTAATTACTTCATTCTATAAATCCTGCTTACTTAATCATTAATTAATTACAAATTAATTAATTATCCTTTAATTACCCTTTAATTCCATTCAGGTAATTTATCTTTAATTAATAACTTAAATTAATTATCCTTAACCACTTATAGTAATTAACCTTTAATTACTTCATTAATTAATTAACTATAATATAATTAAATTAATCAACTATAATTAATTACATTAATCCTTAATTAATTACATTAATTAATCACTTCAATTATTAATTATTACTTAATTAACCAATCTTAATTACATCATTAATTATATTAATTAATGATCCTTAATTACAAATTAATTATTAATTACTTAATTAAATTAATTACATTAAGTAATTAACCTTTAATTAAACAACATTTATTAATCATTCATTGATTAACCTCATTCAGTAATTAACTACCCTTAATTACTTTTATTAACTAAATTAATTATTCCTTAATTAATTTCTTAATTAATCCCTTGATTAATTATTCAAAGTAATTAAACTCAAATTACTTTTATTAATACATCACCATTCAATTAATTACTTCCAGTAATTATCTTATTATTTACTTCCCTAAATAATAATACCTTATTAATTACATTAAGTAATTATTAATCAAATCATCTCTTGATTATTCTAAATTAATTAATACTTAATTAATTAACTTAAATAAATCAAATTAACTTAATTAATTACAATGAGTAATTAATTTCTCTTAATTACTTCCATTAAGTAATTCATTTAAAACAAATTCTATAATTTATTATCTTTAAATTAATTAATCTAATTAACTATTAAAATTTAATTACATTAATTAATTATTTAATAATCCATAGTTAATGACCTTCATTAACTATTAACAACTCTTTAATTACTTTTCTTAAGTAATTAACTTAGATTAAGTATTATTAATTTCAAATTAATAAATCTTTGTAACCAATTAATTAATCTTTAATTATTTAATTAAGTATTAACCATAACTTAATAAATATTTAATTACTCTATTAATTAATTCTTAACCATTCATTAATACTTTAATTTATAATCCTTAATTATAAATTAATTATTCCTAATTAATTAATCTTAATTATTAATTAATTTGTTTAAACCTTTAATTATCTATTAATTAATCCAAATGATTAATTAATCAAATAAATTAATTATCCATTAAATTCCTTATAATTTAAATGAACACAAATCTCTAATTTTCTTAAGATAAAACTTTGTTCTTATTAATAATCAAGTTATCATTTACAAAGTATTTTAAATCCTTAATTATAAATTAATTAATTCAAATCATTAATTAATCAAATTAATTTAACCATTTTAATTACCTTAAAGATTTAATGATTTAAACTTTAAGATAAAACATTTCTTATCAAAGGTTACATTATCATTCTTAAATACATTTGAAAACATCCATTTCAAATTAACTTTTAAATTTCATTTTAAATTCTGTATTTAAAATGAATACCAATTTATTTTTAACAAAGTTTTAAAACCAATTTAAAACTTTTACTTGTTAAAAATTTCTTATCTCTTATAAAAGAATTTTAAAAGAGTTTAAACCAAATTCCTTTTTAATTTCAAACATTTAAATCTAACTACCATTTAAAACTTATTTAAAACATTTAAATTTATAAAATTTATTTATTTCAAATCTTTAAGATTCAAAACCAACTTGAATCTATATAGTTAAACTTTGATTTAAATTCTTGTTTAAATATTACTCCACAATTTAAATTCTGTTTAAAATTTTCTTTACAAATTTAAATCCAGTTTAAATTTTATAAACAGACAGTTTTTCTTTTTCTTCAAAAACCTGGCAACAACTTACAAACTCGAACACACACACTAAAACTTTGAGTCGCACCCTCTAAAACTTCGAGCATCGCACGAAACAACTCGCATACGAACCCGAGACCTTCCCCTGTTAAATCCCAGATTTCACTAGAGATACACCAACGATCTCGTGCACGTGCACGGTCATCCACTTCAACTCCGGTCATCGACGACATCTTCCACCAGTCGACGTTCATCCCTACACCATATCACGATCGCGATTTCTTCGATCACTGCTCGAATTCGAAATTCGATCATCTCCCAGGCCTGGAACTCATCAGTTCGAATTTGCCAAAGCCTGTCATCACCCAAAGCTCACCGTTCCGATCATCTGAGGTCCACCCACTCCGGCCTCGAACTCTACCACACACCAACTATCCAATTCCCAAATATCATAGCACTCGATTCATCCTTCATCCTGAAATGACCCAATTCTTAAAACCCATCAAAACTAGGGTTTAACCATTAAAATTCAAACTGCATCCATTCTAATAAGTTTTAACCACTTCTCTAATTTTTCTGAGCATCTCCTATACCTTCTTCATCACTCAGAAGAATCCCAAGACTTCTCAATTCATGAATCAACATAATTTACTAAAAATTTATTTTTAGTTCAATTCTAAATGGCAATTTTAACTAACACCTAAAAATACAGATTCTTAATTTAAAAATCTAGTTTTTATTATTACTTTGGTTTTATGATACTGAATCACAAGTTTAACATATTTGAGTTTTCACTTTTATGTATATGCACAGATATATTTTGGTTACAGAGAAACTTAACTTTATTTATTTTATTTTATTTTTTGACTTAATTTAAATTTTTAAACATTAGTATATAATAAATCAAACAATTCTTGTTTGTAAATTAAGTCCTAAACAAAACTAGATCAAGTGATAAGGAATTTCGAATAGAATTTTAAGCCTGGCAACCAAAACAAGAACAGAGCAATCAATACATCATATTGTCACAGCAGATTCCACTATACATACATGCAATACATATTTGTCACAAAGATTTAACATGCAACTTATTTACAATTTAAACTTTAGAAATAGTGATGTTACTCACCTGTTTAAAGATGACAGAGCCTACTTTATTTTGAAAAGCTTTTGAACTTAAAACTTGCATGCCTCATTGATTTAAAAATTTGAGTTGTTGAGCTTAAAACTGCTTTGAACCATATGCATGCTGGCTTCCAGATTGAAGAAAGAATGCAAGCAGGCTCTTTGATTTTTACAGTTGATTCCAGGTTGAAAAATGAAGGCAGACAGACTTTTGAATATGATGCAGATCTAAAAGAATTTCAGGCCTTTGTTTTTTTGATTTGAAGAAGAATGTTACAAGTTGATTTGCAATTAGTTTGAGGAGTGTTACGGATCTTTGATTTGATTTGAGGCAACTGATTTCTGATTTCAGATTTGAGCATGAACACATTTTGCTTGAGAAATAATTACTGATTTTAATCTCAGATTTTTAGATTTAGAGAAAGAAGTTTTGGGAAATATGGATTACTGATTTGTTTTCAGATTTGTATTTAGAGAAGAAGATTTAAGTTTCTCTTGGCTTTTGAAAAAGAATGAAGATTAGAAAGAATGAATTGAAGAAATGCCAATGTTAATATACATGTATACTTTTGATTTATAAAATAAAAGAAAATGAAAATAAATAAGGACACTTGTCCTATACATTTGTTTATTTAATTACACATGTTTTACTAAGGGTTTAGATAAATGACACATGTCTTATAAGTATTTATTCATAATTCTATTTATTTTAAAAGTAATTAAAAAGCCCTTTTCTTATTTATTTAAACACTTATCTATATATATTTCTTTTTAAAGAGAAACAAAAACTAATTATATTTATAAATAAAAGTTTATACAAATATTATAATATCCAACAATTTAAATATTTATTCTTTTGAACTTCAACTTTAAATTCAATTTAAAATAACAATTCCTTTTAGCATTAAAATTCATACATATTAAAATAATACATTATACTTGTTATTTGAAATTAACATATTTTATAATTTAAACAAGAGATTATATTATCAAGAAATATTTAAAAAGAAATAAAACAAACCAATTTTGTAAATCTTATTTATTTAAACTTAAGTAAAAAATATTTCTTAAACAATTAAATATTTACCTGAAGTATTTTAAAACTATAAAATTACATATTTAAATATCTTTGAAAAGTCCAGATTAAATTAAATATAAATTTCCAATTTACCAAAGCTTCTATTTACAATATATATAAATAAATATATATATATTCAAATAGAATATATCTTATTAACTTTTAAAAGATAAAATCATCAATTAGTACTAATTTAATCAGATTATTAAATTAAATTCAAATTTTATTATCAAAGATTATCCATATCAATTTAATTATTCAACAGATTATTAAATTGATATTGTTAAAATTTCCGGGATATTACATTTAAAATCCAGTTGGGTGTGTTTTCTCATGCTGGTTTCCCAGACTGACTCAGGTGTTATTTTATTATAATGCTTGGGTCAGACCGAGTATTTACAGATTAGTTTGGATGCTTGGAGCTTCAAGAGACAAGTTGGAGACCGAGAGACATATTCACGTAGATGGTTATTTTCATCTGTATTCATTGTTTTTTTATCAGCAATAGTGAGGACAGACTGTTGTAACTGTCTAGGCCAAAATATGTTATTATACTCAGATTAATGTTTGTATATACACATATTACAGTTTTTCTTTCGTGTAAAGAGTTGTGGTATATTATAGATTATTCGTTCCGCTGTGAGATTCTGTGTTGTTTAGTTTTCTTCTTATCTTCTTCCTTCTTCTTATAAAATGGTTTGAAGACTTAAGGGAGATTATTTTCAAGGTGAAAGAGTTTTATAAGCTGTTAGATATTTATAAACTAATTTAAGAAATGGGTTTATAGATTTATAAAAGGAGTTTTATAAATGGTTTTGTGGATTTATAAAGGATTTATAAATGATTTTAGAAATGTACAAAAAGATTTTATAAGTAATTGAATTTATAAAAGAGGTTATAATAATGGTTTTTAGAGATTTAGAACTAGTCATAAATGGGTTTAGAAATTTATAAAGGAATTTATAAATGGTTCTAGAATTGTGTAAAAAGGGAATCTTCCTCCGTTCTGTGAATATACTTATACCGTTGAAATAAGTATATGGATATTTTCTAAGTATTGAAAAGGGATTTGTGAATATATCTTTGTAAAAGTATTTTATGTAAGTACCATAAGGTGATTTTAATTAATGAGAAGATTAATTTAAGAGGCTAGTGTTTGCTTATGTGCTTAACCAATGTTGGTTTTTTCCTATGGAATTAAATACCTGATTTGGATGTTTGTTTATTCGATAGTTAAATAACCGACTATCAAACATGGACCCAAAAACATAACTTTGGAAATATCTACGAGAAACACATGAGTTATATGGCATATTCATCTTAGATGATCCTGTATTGTGCATATAAATCTCGTTTCATTCTCCCAGAACAAATGACAAGGAATTACGTCCACTAACGGTTAGGAGGTGATCTCCACTCTTATCTTTGACTATTCATTTCCTAAAGAACCGGGGTTGAGCTTAATGGAAATCATCGAACGTTGTTTCGACGAGACCAGGATCAGATATGTTATTCGAAAACCACTTCAATCCAACTCAAGCGTTTCGAAGTGAAGACATTTTGAAGATGGTGGAATTGAAGACAGAGCTCTCAAGCATTTCATTCAGTCCCAAAACGAACTTGTATAGATGAATGCTGGTATTGCATTATTACCTGGAGGGCAGTGTTAGCATTCCAAGTGGAAAGTGCTATATAGAGGTAAAACGTAGCTTCGATCCTTATCAATGGGAAATAACAAAAATCGGACATGCAGCGGGGCTAAGTGTGTTGTTCTAATCAAGGTATAGTCATTCCAATTCTAGATCGATTACTATCTATTCGTGTATTCTTCGGGGCCCATTAACAAAAGGGGTGATTTAGTCAAGTGGTAGTCCAGTCCTGTGTGGCAGGGGTACAAGTTGTTTTTGTCAGACCCCGATGCATTTTATCTAGAGATGTACCTTCGAAAGGTAGTTCCTTACCTTGTCATAGTATGGAATCTAATCTCCCATACGTGCCTTTGCAGTTTTGATTATAGAACCTATTATGCTTGAATTTAATTAATATAACAATTTCGGCTATGATTAATAAGTATTTGTATCTTAGGCACTATTATAATATCAAAAAATTTCATATGAAATGGTTTGGTTATCGTTAGGTTAAAACCTGTCCATGTTTATGTGTAGCGTGGTCTTACGAGATACCTTTATTTTCAAAATATTTTTGAAACATTAAACTTTAATTGAGGTGGGTTTTCTCACGCTAGTTTTCCAGACTGACTAGGGTGTTATTTTATTATAATGCTCAGATCAGAACAAGCATATTACAGATTAGTTGGATGCTTTGGAGCTTCAGGAGACGAGTTGGAGGCCCAGGGACATATCCGCGTATATGGTTACTTTTCCATTGCATCCATTGTTGCATTTATCAGCAATTGTGAGGACATATTGTTATAAATGTCCAGGTTGAAATAAGTTAGTATACTCTGATTGATGTGTGTGTGTATATATATATATATATTACAATTTGCTTTTGTGTAAATATTTGTTGTATATTATAGATTATTCGTTCCGCTGTGAGATTTTATGTTGTTTAGTTTTCTTCTTATCTTCTTTCTTCTTCTTTTTCCTTAACTATCCACCTTTCCATTCAATTTGAGTGGGTCATGTGTAGTTTATTGTCCGCTTAAATTGTATGGAAAAGTGGGTCGTTACATTCTTTAAATCCAAATTCGGTCATAACCTCATCAAACTTGAGATACCGCTATCGTGAAGCTTGGTTTAACCCATATATTGAATGATTTAACCTACATTCCATATGCTCCTTGCGTTCTATAGCAAACACTTCATGTTGTTTCATAAAAACTTCTTTATGCAATTTACCATTCAGAAATGCGGTTTTCACATCCAATTAATGTAGTTCCAAATCATAATGTGCAACGAGGTCTAAAACAATTCTTAATGAATCTTTCATTGAGACTGGAGAAAATGTATTATCAAAATGTACACCTTCTTGTTGTGTAGACCCTTTAGCAACTAGTCCGGCCTTAAATCTTTCAATGTTGCATTTGGAGTCAGTTTTAGTTTTATAGACTCATTTATAGCCTATAGGTTAAACCTCAATAGGTAACTCAATAAGATCCCAAACTTCATTAATTTTCATAGATTACATCTCATCATTCATGGCTTCTAACCATTTAGATAATTTATCACTCATAATAGCTTGCTTGAATGAGATAGGATCATCTCTATAATCTATATTACATCCTTCCTCAGTAAGGTATACGATATAATTACCAGGTATGGCGTATCTTCTCTCTCATTGTGATCTTCATAAGGGTTCTTGTGGCAACATAGGAGCTTCACCAACATTAGGAACATCATACACATAAGCTTCTTCATTAGCCTCTTACACAAGAGGTATAGAATTTGTATCCTCTCGAATTATCAGAATTGGAACATAAGTTCGATTTTCCTCAAGATTTACTGTTCTCTTTACAATACTCCCGCTTACGTTGCCATCTTCAAAAAATACAGCATGTCTAGTCTCTACTATTCTGGTGGTATGTTATGAGCAATAAAATTTGAAACCTTTGGATCTCTCTAGATAACCAATAAAATAACAGATAATGGTTCTGTAATCAAGTTTCTTTAGTTGTAGATTATAGACTTTTGCTTTAGCAAGACATAACCACACATGCAAGTACCTTAATTATGACTTTCTGCCAGTCCATAGTTCATAAGGTGTTTTTGGAATAGATTTACTAGGAACCCAATTTAGAATATGTGTAGCTGCTTTTAAATCTTCTATCCATAAAAAATTCGGCAATGTGGTATTGCATATCACAGTTCGTATTATAGCCATTAGTGTACGATTACATCTTTCAGCAACCTATTCTATCGAGGATCTCCCAACATAGAGTACTAGTGAATAATACTTTTTCCTGAAGAAATAAAGCGAACCGACTTGGACTTTGACCAAGGTTGATGTGTCTACCATAATATCCGCAGCCTCTATCTATTCGCACTATTTTAATTTTAAGGTTATGTTGATTCTCAACTTCTGCCTTAAATTTTTTGAATTTATCTAGTGCTTCAAATTTTTCATTAATCAAATACACATAACCATAACGAGAATATTCGTCAATGAAAGTAATAAACGATTTATGCCCGTTAATACCCGGATTAGGAAAAGGACCACATATATCAGTATGAATAGTTTCTTATAGCCCCTACTTCGAGTGGCGCCTTTCTTATTTCCCTTGACAAATTTTCCTTTAACAGATTCTACACAGTTGTCAAAATCAAAAAAATCTAATACTGGGAGAATTTCATTTCTGATGAGACGTTGCATTCAATCTCTTGAAATATGATCCAACTAGCGATGCCATAATTTGGAAGGATTCCCAACATCATGATTTCTCTTGACTCCACATTCATGATTAACACAAGTAATATTCATAGCAATAGAGATTTACAAAAGGATGAATTCAAATATAATTTATATAGATTGTCACATAATCCTCCAGAGCCAACACTTAGAGTTTTGGTATAGTTTCAGCTCATTATTTTCAAACTGAAACATAAAGTTACATGCATCAAGTCTAGAAACAAAAATTAAATTCTTAATCACACTAGGAATATAAACTACATCATGTAAATCAAGAATAAAGTCACTCTTCAAAACCAAACGAAGAGTTCCAACAGGCTCGACTTCATCCCCTAATACGTTAGCTACTTTAAGTTTCCTTTCTCCTCTTTGAAGCATCCTCATAGAATGGAATCTTTTTTTAGCAAGTCAATCTTTAAACTTCATATAGTCCTTTCCTATGTGTCCACGCTTCTTACAGTGATGACACTTAGGAGCATGCACGGGTTTTGTACCGGATATACTAGTCTTGTTAATACCAGTAGCCATATTCACTTTATTTTTACCTTTACCATTGTCCTTATTTCTCGATTTTGGAACTTGAACATAAATTAGTGCACAGTTTGGTTTCTCAGCCTTAATCCTTTCTTCTTCTTCAACACACATAGCAATTAATTCGCTAATTTTCCACTTTTCTTTCTACGTATTATAATTGACCTTGAAAGGACCAAATTGTGCAGGAAGAGAAGTCATAATAAAATGAACTAAAAAACCTTCAAAAATTTCTATATCCATGCCGTTCAATTTTTGCGGCCATATCATTCATCATCATGATATATTCGCATACACCGCTTATCCCATTATACTCGGTAGTGAGCATTTTCATTACGAGAGTACTTGCATTAGCCTTAGAAGTACTTTTAAATTACTCTTCGACAGAAGCCAAATACTGTTTTGTAGTGAAAATATTATTTACATCGTCCTTCTCAGGAATACCTCCACTTATAGCAGCCGTAACAGTACTTTATATAATCCAGAAAGAATGCCGTTTGACTGCTCCTATTTTGCAAAATTAGCCTTTTCATCTTCAGTACTTGTCGCTATAATAATAGGTTTGTCCGTTAGTAATGCCTGTTGAATATCCAAAACACCAAGACAAATCTCAATTTGCTCTTTCCAAGTGGAAAAATTAGTTTCGTTCAATGGTACTATTCTAGAGATTTGAGCATAAACATTACTCAACGCTGTATTAGATTCAGAAAAAATGAAATGCTTGCTATTATCAGCTACAAATCCACAAATAGCATAACAACATTTAATTAACTGTATAAAGAAGGACTAACAGAAATTATACTGAAATAAATAATAAAACATCAAATTATATTTCAGTCCTATCATAACAGTTATTTGCATAAAATTTAATTCATATTACCGTTTGGTAGAAACAAACTGAATTTTTAAAATAAATAAATTTACTTAATAAATCATGATGACAATTAAAGTTGGTAAAATTACGATTCATAATCTAATAAATATAAAACGTACTTTTATGAAAATTAACTTGTATCACCGTTGGGAAAAAACAAACTAAATCATTAAAACAAATAAATTCACTTAATAAATCATAATGAAAATTAAAGTTGGTAAAATTACTGTTCATAATTTATTAAATGTAAAAATGTAATTTCATGAAATTCAATTTGTATCACCGTTGGGCAAAAACAAACTGAATCATTAAAACAAATAAATTTACTTAATAAATCATAATGACAATTAAATTTTCTAAAATTACTGTTCGTAATTAGCTAAATGTAAAAATGTAATTTTATTAAAATCAATTTGTATCATCGTTGGGCAGAAACAAACTGAATCATTAAAATAAATAAATTCACTTCATAAATCATAATGGCAATTAAAGTCGGTAAAATTACCATTCATAATTTATTAAATATAAAACATAATTGCGACTTTAAATCACAAAATTCATTTTAGTAAGATGGCGTTATAATTCAAAGTTGATAGAAATTGATAACAACCAATTATTAAAAAAATGTTATATGGTTTAAAAAAAATATGCAAGAAACCATAGAGAATAATAACAAATTCAAAATGCAACATATATAGATATATCAAAACTCTTGGTCATGATCTAGTTTGGACCAAAATATCACACAAACTTAGTTGTATTAGATCCAACATATCAAAAGGAGAGTGCCCATGTGATTAATGACATGATGCTTCTTGGTTAAAGGTCTTCAACATTACATCTCCATAAAAAATACATTTATTAACATATATGCGCATACATAATAGATTAAAAAAATCTCCTTTTAAATATTTCATCCAAAATTATAAGAAAATATTTGTACATAAATTAGTTGAATCTGTATAACTTTTATACGAACCACTGAAAATCAATTTCGAAAAATATTTGCATCTTATATAAATTTATGATTGCTCCGATACGAAATGAAAGAGATCTAACAAGATCATAATATGTTTTACAGTTTGAATAGGATCAATCCAGAATCCATAAATCTAAAATAAAATAGTAAAGAAATTTAAATCTTACAGTTCTAAAGTGAAGACATCTTTAGGCGGAATCATTAATACTAATCTTCAATAGTTTTCTTCAGATCTGATGATGGAGACCCTTTTGCGTTTTCTTTTCCTCTTTCGTTTTGTAAACTTATTGGACTTCTTTTTTTTTGAACATTTCAGATACAATCTCTTAAATACTAAATGGGCAGAAGAACATTTTAATTTTTAGAATATCATTAGTCCAAATAGAGAAGGGGACTATATATATTCTGAGACAACCTTTGTGACTAGTATAATTATTATTATCAATTTGAATTTTTCCATCAAAAATTCAGATGTCTTTTCATTAATTCTTTAAATGAAATTAGTGCACAATAATAACATAGACCACATAATAAATAAATTCAAAATTTATATATCGAGAAGTATATGTTTTTCTAAACAGTTAAACTAATACCTAGCCCCACATTAAGTCCCCTCGTTGAATTCATTTAATCTATATGCTCATATATACTTTTTGATGAGAAACTATACGTACATAAAATATACTCGTATATGTACACACTTATATTAATACATACATAGATAAACATGACACATGCGCATGTATATAGATATATATACATATATATATATATATGTATGTATGTATGTATGTATGTATATATGTGTATATATATGTATATGTATGTATGTATATATATATATATGTATATATGTAATATATGTCTATATTTATATATACGAGTATATATGCACATCTAGGTGGACCTGCATTTAATCACAACGTGCATTTATTTATAGTTGCACCTATGGGATTAGATTTCACAGTACCATTGCCAGCATAAATTGAACCTGAAGCAACGACCGAGAAGATCGAGAAAACGGAAGAACATTTATAGAGCCAATAACTTGAAAGCATTCATAGTTTTAGCATTCGTTTCTTTTGTTTTGGTTTATTTTATACTACTGGAAATGGAAATAATATTTGTACTTTTACATGCATATGCTCTTTTCGCTATTGTGGGCTGTGAGAAAAAATGTATGGGCTGTGAGCAAAAATGTATTTAAATGCATCGTCACTTCACAATTCTATTAATAGCGAGAAATCAATGAGTAGGATTTCCACCGTGACTTTTTGAAATTTCAAATTTGAAAGTTGACTATGATATACAACCATGTTTATATTTTGAAATTTGACAGGTGGCATCAAATAAATTATTATTATGGCCAGTTTGGGATGATCACTTAAAGATCCCATTGGAGTCATTGGCAGTTTTTATGACTGTAGATGTCTATGAAAGATCCAAATGGTAACTTATGAAGCAACGAAACTGTTTGTGACTTAATCTGACATTGTTTCCATATGTATTTATCAATATATTTTAGCATTCATTAACCATGTTAATCAATGGTACTACTTTTATTCTGTTCTAAGTTATTAATCATTAGCGGAATCATCTCGTTTATCTTACCTATCAAGTTTTTAGTGCGTAAAAGATAAATATACAAAAATGGGATTTTCACTTGAAGGGCTTCTTTGTGCAGGTTAATAAGTTTTAAGGACATCAATTCTGAAAAATTAGTTTTAAGGATAAATTACAGGAAAAAGAATAATGAAGTTATCATTGTCAGTTATACAGAAATAATGATAAATGAATTTATCTTTTTTCTGTATAACTTAAAAAGATAAATAAATTTATCATTTTTCTATAAATTATCCTTAAAACTAATTATTTGGAATTGTTGTCATTAAAACTTATTACCCTGAAATAAGAAGCCCTTCAACCTAATTTCCACATACATACAAAAATACTCCATTATATACTATTACCGACCGTGTATTAGATTTATACCTTAATATTGCAATATTAAATTTATACCTTAATATTGCATGTCAAGTATTATGTTTGTTTGTTAAACAACGTTTGACTGGTTTTGACATCTAATATTATTACCTAATTATCATTATTTTTCACTTTTATGAATTCTAATTATCCATAAAAGGGGTTTTCCCTCTTAGTGACATACTTGTAGAAATCATTGCTTGTATTAATATTACATGAAATTTCCATCCCGATGTAGAAGAAAATGAAAATGTTGCCGCTAAAATACATAATCAAAACTTGTTTGGTCAAAAAATCCAAATAACAACTGAAATAATAGCAATTGATGCCTATACACAAAAGCACATTCATAATATTCTTAATCCTTAAAATAAATAAAATAGCAGGTAGAATCTCATGCAACGCCATGTTCAAATATGGTAATGGATTCTTAAATGTCAAGCAGGCAGAGAACAGACCTTAGAATTGATCAATACAAAAGTTCCATTATTTTAAACGTATTTAAAAATAAAAATCATATTTTGTTTTATTTTAGTATTTTTAATTTAATTTATAGGATTTTTCACATTTCTCTTGCATTTACGGATTACTCATTCTCTACCTTAGCCACCAGTCCATAATATCCTAATCTCATTGAGTGGATCCAACACGTTTGATCTACCTCAACACTATATTCAAACAGCTTCCCATCCTTCTATCTCAATGCCAGTGCAGGCATCCATCACATTATACAGGCTATTTGCTCCTTACCACTTCATTTATGACATGATTTAGAACCATATTCCTCTCCCCAATGCTCAAGGCCTGTTCAAAGCCACATTCCAGTCAGCATGCTCAGTGCATTCCAGTACAGTCGTTTCAGTTTGTATTAGCATCCCAGTCCAACATTGTATCATTCAGTTTTCAGCATCTGTCGTAGTAACAACACTCCTGCTCAACCGCTACTGAACATTCCAGTCTCCGATGCAACATGTTTCAAGTTGATCGAGTGTGGAGGTCGTTTTAGCATGCTCCAACTTAGTCAATAAGAAATAAATATTTTAGGGCTCAAAGAATATGCAGTAAAATCAGGAGAAGTTTTCAGTAAGGCCGAATATAGCAACAAATTAATGAATAAGAAATAAGAAATAGAATAAACTATATTAGTTACATCTCAGACTTGGAATAAGTTAATTTTTAAAGAAATATGAAAAAAATACTTGTCATAGATAATTTTCATATGTCTCATGTACAATGCCTTCCTAAATCATGTATTTGTATAGCGGCCGTCTATAGCAATAATCATCTATTAAAACCATGAGATATTATATTTTGAATCAAGAATAAGTTTCAACTTAATATCTTAAACTATGATAAATATTTAGCCAGACATGTTGTTACTGAATAATTACTTTGGTAGATTGAAAAATTGCTCCAAGAGAGACAAAGAATTTTGGCTAAGGTCTCATAAAGGATAACTAATAGGTATAATAAATGAAAAGATATAGCATTTCATAACATGACAAATAGGTTTCTTAGTGTTGTTGCCTTATTCACATAGTAAGTCAAAAAATATCTTCTCTAGTCAAACTGTGTATTTGAAAAGTTTAACAATGTTACAAAATTTTGAAAACGTTAACCACTGCATAGATTACCTAACCAACTAAAACCCAAATGGTAATAATAAGTGGGCCCTTATCAGATTTCCCAGTTTGGATCAAATGGATCATAAAGCATCACATTAGAAAAACATTTTTTGCATGCAACTATCTGATGTTTGCCACATATCTTTCTTGGAATAATATCATTTTAAGTGGACTTCTAGTATGGTACCATAGCAGAAAAAAAATGGTTATAGTCACAATAAATAATAGTTTTATGAATATCAACAACGTACCATTTTAGTATTATTTAGTCTAATTTTTGCATGCAACCAATATGATGCATGCAACATATCTTTATTTAGATAGTAATATCATTTGAGTTGATATACATTATAGTGTCATAGCAAAAAACATATGGTTAATAAAATTTCCCAAAAATAACAACTTATAAATACCAAAAAATAGATGTGTGTTTCATCACTAAATACAATTAATAAAAACATCATTAAATACAATTAATAAAAATATATTAAACATAGATAAACAAATTAAAAAAGCAGCAATAAAACAAAGGATAACTTTTAAATTTAGGCCAATTTTAAGAAATAATTACAAATTTAGACCAGTTTAATAACTTATTACAAAAATAAGCAACTTTGGCCACAACAGCGCCACGCGTACTGGAGGCATCTCAAATAACGCCAGTACAATTTTTTTTAAAAAATAATAGTTTGCGGCATTTGAGATGCCGCCAGTGTACGGCATTTGAAATGCCATCTAGTGTTTTTTTTCTTAAAATAGGCTGCGGCATTTAAAATACCGCGAACTATTTAAAGAAAAAAAATTATACAGGCGGCATCTGGCGCTGATGTGGCACAAAGTGGCCTATTTTTGTAGTAAGTTATAAAACTGGTTTAAATTTGTAATTAGTTTTTAAAATTGGGCTAAATTTAAATTTTTTCTAAAACAAAACCTGCAAAGTCATTTATTCATAAGTTTTATATGCTCTGTGATATTCAAAAAATAAAGTTAACAATATTTATATTTTATCTATGAATTGATATTATTTAGGGAATTTTACTGAAGCATTAAATCAAATAAATTCATGACTTGAATAACTTTAATTTGTGTTTAAAATAATTAGCTACATTTTTAATTGCAAAAGCAGCTTCAATCACATAAATATATGCACATTCATAACATTTACCGTATATTTTACTAAAATGGACTGAAATGCACTTTCATAGTAACTTGAAACTTTCAATATGAAATCAAGTAGCCTTGGAAGCTTATCCTCTTTAATCTAAGAAACTATTAGGCTGGAAAACTTTCAATATGTCTCTGTTAGGCTGGAAAATTAGGGGGATAAATGCTAAAAAAACAACTTGATATGAGAGAGCATAGGATAAACTTAAAGCTTCCTTTGTTGGTTTATTGGACCACAAACTTGATGATACTGATATTCATAAATTTGCTAAGAGTTTCAATCAATAGCGGGCCTATGTGACCAATAAGACTGGAGTCGATAAAAGCAGAATTATTATATTGTGGAATATTGAAATTTGGACAGCATAATTTGTATCAAGTATAACTCACTTTCTTGTTTGCTAAGGGTGGATTGCAGCAAGCTGTTACCAATGTATATGGAAGTAATGATAAATTTCAGAGAGTTTGGTTATGGGAGTACATTGAAGACTTTGCTAAAATTGTTAAAATGCTCTGGTTTATTCTTTGGGATTTTAACATTGTTCTTATTAATAATGAAATGAAGGGACCTAGTAGCAATCTCAACGGTGCAAATGAAGATTTTTGGAATGCTATTACTGATGTTGGTTACCAAGAATTGGAAACTGATGGTGCTAAGTTCATACGGAGGGGAAGTAAAAAAAATAGAAACTTTTAGCAAAAATTGATAGAATGATTGGGAACTTTGAGTTTCATAACAAATTTTATAATTATCAAGCATATTGTCTAGATCACTCTTTTGATGATCATACAATTTTTTTCATTTTTTTTTTCAAATTGATTACAAGTCACAATATGGGCAAAGGAACTCCTTTTAAATATAATAATGCTTGGACTTCTCTTAATGGATGCTTTGATGTGGTTAACTATGCTGTTAAAAATGAAGTTATGGCTAACGATCTTTACAGGTTTATTCGGTAGATAAAAAATGTTAAAAAACATCTTAGGATGTGAAGTGCAATAGAAGCTTAAAAGTGAGATGTGATAAAATTAGAGGAAAAAACAACTTTACTATTTAAATTAATAGACGATCCAACAAATGAGCCCATCATTCAAGAGTATAAAGAGAGCCTCGATGAACTTAATAGTATTATGTACGCTCAAGTAGTTGAACTTCATCAGAAAGCTAAAATCAACTTGAGTCAATGTAGCACTGTTTCTTCCAAACCAGTGTTCTGTTCTGATATCTTAAATATTTACGCATACACATAAAGTCCTCCGTTATATCTTGAATACACAACTTAACTAATACAAAAAAGGGGTCCGTCTCATAAGCTGAGTTATGACACGGTCCAGAACTTAATCTTTTTACACTTGTTTTGGTTTGCTATGTAAAAGCAAAACAGGAGGAGAAAAGCAAAACGTCACATAATAACTCTCAATGTTTGAAAAAAACTAAATAGATTAGAGCAAATCTCCTGGTGATTTTTTTACTTCTCAACCATTATGGTAGCATTTTGATAGATGAAAAATATCATATGTGAACATAATTATAGTCTTTAATAAATATAAAATAATATAAATGATAACCATTCTATTATTTATCACTTATCAGATTTGATTTTATAATTAAATCAGAAGTATTATATATCCATCAACAAATTTCCAACCTCGTATTCTTTCCAACCTTGCATTCTTTCTAAAACGGCGGAAGCTCATTTCACAAATCATAAATCAAATAAGAGAAATCAAATAGTTAGAATGGAAAACAGTGACACCGTGCAAAAACCGGCAGTAGTCGAAGCGTGTACAGAAGTATACCTTGTGAAGAAAACAGAAGACAAGAGAAGCGTGTACAGAAGTATACCTGGTGAATTGTTCGATAGAAGTATGATAGCGTCAAGATCTCTGGTCGGTGTCGACGGTATAGGAGGTGTGGATAATAATTTAGGGTTTGAATCTAATAATGATTTAGGGTTTTAATCGTCCGATAGAAAGAATGCGAGGTTGGAAAGAATGCAGAGTAGAGAGAGGACAGAGAGGAGGACAGAGTTTGAATCAGATAATGATTTAGGGTTTTCCAGGATAAATTTGACACGGAGGGTATTTTCGGTAATTCAAAAAGACGCGGTTGAAATCAGTTTATGGAGTTTTCATTATTAGTAGTAAAGATGGTATGGTTGTCCCAGTATTTTATTTTTAATTTCTATAATCATGTTCTTTTGAAGAGAAAATCGTTGACATAACCTTCAGGAATAGGAAGGTTTTGATTTTTATCATATTTATACATCACTTGAATCATCTTTACACTATTTTAGGACACTGTCAATAGGTTAAGAGAGAAATGGTTTCTTGAGAAGCATTCTTTTTTTAGTTTTTCCGATTTCTTTGTAATTATTTGCCCAATTTGCTCCCTTGCAGTTTGAGTAGAGTATTTTGGATATTGATTTAGTAAGCGTTCGACCTATGAACCATCAAACCCATCTTAATTTTCATCCTTGGTAACATTGAAAGATATAGACGTCATGCTTGAAGAAATTAAAGTTTGCATTATATTATGAAAAATTAAGCATATAGTTATTCCTTGGCACATCCCAAAGATAAAGAATTATTGTAGGACAAGAAAATATAGGAGGATTGCTATCAGGGAATTCAACATTTTCATCAATATTTACTTTCCCCAAAAGAAAATATATAAGAATTAATACAATTGTGCTCCAGTGCTAATCACATCAATTTTCAGGTATTATTTTGGTTTCGGCATGTGCTTGGATCTAAACCATCTTGATTCCTATAAGAATGCATTGACCAATCTTGACCACTGACCATTAATTAGATATACAAGGTCCATATATTAGTATTTTCGATGAGATGAACTATGCATGAACTGAAAATATAGAATGTAAAGTATACCAATTTCATCAAGGAAGTAATAGCATAGAAATTTTGTTCATTTGCGATGGTTTATACAATCTTAGTGGTAGTGTTGTAAAATGTTTAATAGCATTCCTGCATTTAACTAGGAAGTGTGTCTATACAAGAAAGGTTCCATCTGTGATAAAATTATCAATCAATATTACTATTTTTATAACAAGAGTGATACTTATTCAAGTAGAGCACTCATTATTATGTCTCATAGGCTTGAACCCATGACCTTCAGAACTGTCTAAAGCACCAAACCTTTAACCACTTGAGCTAGAGATCGTTGACCAAGCAATATTACATTATTTAGTGTTTAACTATGCATATATCTTACTCATTAATAGATTTTTTCAACTTGTCAAGTTCTGTTGGAGAGTCATAGATATCAAATATGTCATTGATAACACAAATCAACACAATAATTTTGTCATTTGGATTCTACAATAAGAGAACCGTGGATCGGGAATCACAATCACTGGCCACAGGTACCATTCACTGGTTAATTTCATGCACTTTTTAATTCTTCTGCTATGCTTGCACTTTTCCACCAACTGTAATGACCTTATCACTCCTTAATCATAACGAAGAATTAATGTTGAGAATATTGTTTAATTTTGTATAAGCATCAAACCATAAATTTTCTTAAAGTTCTTGATGATGTAATGACTGAACTAGGTTGAAGTCAAATCTTGCCAAATTTTCTACTACTCCATTTATGTTATATCCATTAATTTTACAGTGGTCTAGGTATTTCTTTGCATGATACCTTTGTATAGTGTTATGATGTGGCTCTAAATCTGTCATACAAATTTGCAACTGCATTCTTGATAAGTCGGTTGCTTCATTGAGAATATCCTCTCCTGTGTCGAATTGTGAGGCTTCGTACAAGCTTAATAATTCTTGATGGTTTTTTCTGTGCTGAAACAGAGTTATTCCTTGCTTATTTATATACTTTTCAAACATATCTATACATTTTATATGTAAATTAGTTTTTCTTTTAATATAATAATAATAATAACAACTTGATAATTGAGATAGTATTGAACAAAACTGCAAAGTATTGGAAGATTTGGGATAATGAAAAAAATTAAAATAGGAATTTGGTGGAAATTTCAATCGGCGTTTGAATTGAAATGGTAGAGTAGAGAATTTCCTATAATAATAACGAGTGAACACCGCTTAGGATTTTTCTACCTAAATATGGTTTGAGTTGTCGAAGCTTAGCACAAGATGTGATTTGGTTAAGGATTATCTAATTTTAAGTAAAGTTATTATAGTACAAGATTGGAATGTACCCAAAAATGCTATAGAGATAAGGGTTTTCTTGGTTTGGCCAACTATTATAGGAAGTTTATTAAAAAGTTCACAAAGATTTTTGCGCCATTGATGCGCCTTACTAAGAAGAAATTAGTTTTCTCGTGGAGCTTGGAATGTGAGCATGTTTTTATTAAATTAATGGAGCTATTGACTTATACACCTATTTTAGTACTCCTTGACGGTTCGAAGGCATTAGCTATATATCGATGTTCGTGGTACATGATGGGGCATAATTTTGATGTAGGAAGTAGAGTTATTTGTTATACTAGTTGATAGTTGAAAGCACATGTGAAAATTTATCCAATCCATGATCTTGAGATGACAACTGTTGTTTTGCTCTCGAATCTTGGAGGTGAATTGAGTTATTTATAGGTCATAAGTTCCTATAGTATTGATGGTTGAGTTATCGATGCAACTGCAAGTATATTTTTTAGGGCTGAGATGACATGAGTTCCATATCATTGCTAAGCTAGCAGGGTTGAATGAGACCTTTTCAAATTTATAAAAAGAGAAATAAAAAATGAGTATAAACATGCTTATACCCATAGGAAACAACACTAAAACACACAAAGACAAGCATAGAAAAAACATATAAGGAAACCACCTAAAGAAAAAGGAAAGGGAGAAATGGAAATAAAAAAGTAGAACCATAGAAAATACCAAACAAGGGAAAACACAGGAACTTCAAGCCCAGCACACACGTGCCGCTTCATAAAACTCTATGCCAGAATTACTCTATACCAGAATTACTTTGTCTTTCCTCACTTCATGTAGAGTAGAGTAATATAGGACCATTCTTGTGGTTTATTGTATTCAAATGTCCTATAATTTCTTCCTTTCCATATTTCCTTAATGAAAATCTTTAGAATAATTAAGAGCGCAAAAGATTCATTTGCTTCTCCATGTTGTGGCCTTGAAAATATATTTCCATTCACTTTTACTATCCCACATAGGCAAGTGCAACTTTCCCTTTGATAATATATACCCCAATTGTTATGAGTTATAGGACGGTTTAAAAAGGTGGAGAATGTCTTCCTCCTTGTCATTGAAGAAAAAAATCAATTAGCAACATTCAAACCCCTAATTATAGATTACTCAATGTATGTAACCCATTCCTCATCACTTTCCAATTGAAGTTAACTTTCTTTAGGATATATCAATTCCAAATCCTATTATTCCACCCGAACCTTCTTTACCCCTCGAAATCCTAAATTCTCTGGACTATATGAGTTTCCATATTATGTTTATTAGGCTAGGACATTGTCCATTTTAGATGCTCCTCAATGAGTTTTTAGGATACGACTCTGTTCAAGCACTAATATTATTCCTATTGGATTAAAATGGCAGAATACCATTCAAACTTGAGTTGTCTTGACCATAGAACGATTAAGGTATAATCGTGAGAACTTAAGTTCAAAAAACACCACATTAATGATATTGCATAAAGGAATGGTTGAAGCATGGAATTTGGAGAATCAAGAAAAAGATGTCAATGTTTGCATGCATTGAGAACGCGGATGCGATTTTCATGGAAAATGAGATTTAGATATTTAGGTAAGGTTTTGGGAAGAGGATGATATGATTCTTGTTACAACCTGCACCTTAATATGACAGAATTTCTACGGTTTTGGTAACCTGTAATAAACATAAGCATATCAAAGAGTGATCAATATAAACTCATAACGGAATAGAAAAATATAATAGAACATATGTACAGACTAAGACTACTACCTTAGAATCAATATTATTCCTTGGATATCTAGTCATCTTGTCAGCGTCAAGCATGAAAGAGAATACTCCACCATCTGTTGTTCCCGTCTTGTAGCAGTAGCATGTCCTACTAAATCTGTCATGTGGGTTGTAATTGGGGAGGGGGGGTCAAAAGAACGTTCCGGTGACTAGAAAATTATACACTTTAACCATAACATTAATTTATGCCGATTGATTTCTATTTAAGTGTTATGTCTATTATTTACGACTAACTCATTCAATCCTATATGCACGTACGATATGCCTAACCTCCTCCGAGGTATAACTATATATATATGCCTATATATGTATACATATGCATATATATCAAAACATTGTACTACCCAAAAACCCTAGCCACTTAATACTTCTTAAATAGGGAGGAGGCAGACCCAACGACCATTTAATACCTCAACCCCGAAGTGGCCCTCCGCAATGTAAATGCTAGTCAATCAGTCCTACTACAAAGGTCGATGATCCTTATATACGGTCTTATAATTTATAACTTAATTGTCATACTACTAAAGAATCTCAAAGACCCATCTAAGGGTTAACGAGTCCACCTCTAACAAACAAACAACTAAATAACTGACCTTTGAGGTATATGCATACACCATACAGATTCTACACTAGTAGAAGTGAAATCCACTAGGGCATAACCCGAGCATATGCTAACAACCACTTGGGACCACTGGTGGTCATCTATATGCCAGCCAACTACTTCTAAATACCAGTTCAACAACAATGCCGACATAGCCCGTCGACCTTCCACTGTCGAAATCCCATTTAGACTAACCTAATGTAAGTTAAGGAAAATGTCACTTTCAGTTACTTAATACCTCTTACTAGAAATGAAGCAGACCTCATTTCCTTAAAAGTATTGGGTCATTTAACATTTCAAATCCAAGGCGAACCCTTGATATATTTTCCCCTATCTATCTGCAATGTGTAGCCCTTCCCCATGGGTCCTACGGTTGGGAATGTCCCATATTAGTAGTAAGTATACTTAACTTCTAGTAGCCTCTAGGTGAAGGGAAAACTTCTATTGTGTAACTCTACTGACCTCGCATCCCAATCCATTCTAAACCAAACCAATTATTCTAGGCCTAAATACCGGGCAAGGCTCACTAATTCATGTTTGTCCTAAACGTATATTAAGGTTGTATAATTTTCCACTATGAATATTATACTGCCTTCTAGCGTTTAATTCATATTTTATATGCTCATTTACTATATTCCATAAATGTCAATTGTCCGTAATAAATGATACTATAATTCTAATTGGAAAATTTATAATAACATTTATTTATTTGTTCAAATTCAACCTATTATGCCTATTTATTTCCTATAAATGCCATATTTTATCCTTTAATCAGTCTCATTATACACATTTATGTCCCTATTTAATTCATGTAACTTCCTATTAACTGCACATTTATTGCCATATTAATTTTGGAGTTACTTTCTCTTTTCTATCTACACCTCCTAATATGTTACACTATTTATAACTAGGTGTCCTAAACATAACTAATGCGAAAATCGACTTATATTATGCTAAAAAATATATTTATTTTTTAATCGGTGGGTACGGTTATACTTATATGTGTGTGTACATATATAGCTATTCTTGACACATTAATTCCTACACTTAGGAATCTCATAATATTAATTTCCATACTTTAATATATTAGAGTTGTCCTTTCCAAAAAGGATTACCGTTATAATTTTTTATAAATCACCTATAAATGAAACTTTTGCTTCGTTTGAAATTACAAGGAATTATCTATTTTCTTTTATTGAAATAGATAGTGCAAACTATGGAGAAGAATATCCATACTTTACATATCCCTATTCTTTTTGGTATATTCTTTATTAATTCAAACGACGCACTTTTTATACATATTTTTGGAAGTTAGATAATTTATGAAAATTACACAGAAATAGGTACAATTAAATTGTACCTCGCTTCCAATAAATTAAAATAAAAAAAATCACACTCCAAGTCAAATTAAGCCAATCTAAACTAATACTAACATTTTACAACCCAAATATAAATCCGAAATTAATTTTATAACTTTATCAACATTCAATTTTAACAAATTTAGGGACCGATTTCCAAATTTCCATATTATGGTGTATACTATATTCCAATTACCTAACTTACGAAGTATTAGGCAAGGTTTCAACTAAATACATTCGTTTTAAGTCGAAAAGTCATCATATATTATATATGTATAATAATTAAATAAAATTCAATGATATAACTTTCGGTGTTATAAATAAATCATATAATTTTCCACTGACCTTTCAAGCTTTCCAAATCATCATTATTCGAATTCAACCCTTTACTTGACTTCTTTTCCATTCTAATCCAATAGAATATGTATAACAAAATATATACATACCATTAGAATTAGAGATATGAGAAGAGATTTGGGCTTAAGGGTAATATAAATTTATAATATAGAAATTACCTTTTTTTGGCAACGTTGATCACTTCTTCTTTTCTTTTCATTTATTTTCTGCACTTCTCCGATTATATATAAATAATATAATATTTTATAATTAAAAAAAATAGTGGAGAAGGGAAAATGATTGAGCTTTGCTGCTTTGATTAGAAATTAAGAGAAGAGAAGTGAGGGGTTATGCTTGTATTTATAGGCGCTCGAACCAATCGTATCCGTTAAATTAAAAATAATAAATCTAGACCGTTCGGCCAAGGTTCAACCCTAGCCGCCACCAGAGACTAGTCGATCGCTTCCTTATAGGCAGTCTACTGGCCTAAGGAGGGGGTCGACCGATGGGGTCCCAAATTTATTATTATTTATTTTCTATTTTATTTTTTAATTATTTTCATTTCGAAAATTTCAAACGTTGATAACTACTTTGTTTGAGCTCCGATTGCAAAACTCCAAATATGAAAGTTTCTTAGAAAATTGCCACGAACGTAATGATGCAAGTTTTGTGGCCAAATTCTGATGTTTTCTTAAATTTCATTTTTGAGCTTTAATAATTATTAATTAATTATCATTAATTTTATGGGGTGTTACATGCTTCCCAATAAATAAATGAATTTCATCCATGAAATTCCTAAAGAGGTGAATCACATAACATCGCGTGCAACCATTCTAGACTATTAACCAATTAGTGTACAACCAATTTTGCAGCCAATCACGTACAAGTGCATGGTGTATCACAACATATATGATATGTATGCAGAATAATTTCAAATCGGTGCCACCTATATGAATGCATTGTTTTAAAAAAAATTGAAAATATGATGCAAACAACCTATATATATTGGCAGTACTATATGTATGCAAATTTTCAAAAATCAAAAATTCTTTTCAGATAATAATTTCCATACTCCTACGAATAGGAGTATGGTTACACTAATTTTGCATCCATTCTCCACCATCCAATACCTAACACACAATTTCTAACATCCAAATTTTTTGAAAACCCTATTTTCTGAATCTATACACCAATGCCGAAAATGAAATTTAGATGGAGAATTCTATATTCTCATCCTTCTTTTAAATACATATTCCGTTGTACCTTGGAACATTTTATTTTTCATCCAAATCTTTTCCAACGTTTCCAAGTACAATTTGCATAAAGAGGTTTATTTTTAATGTTAAAACATAATTATCGAAAATGTAAGTTTTTGTTCACTATCAACAAAGTATGGAAATATAAATTTTGAAGCTAAAACAAATTTTTTTCCTTGTTATTCCCTATGTTATTATTCCGTCATACTTATCGGACAGTAAAATTCATATTCACTAACAAATCGATCCTCCTTACACTAAGCATATGGCACTAGAATTTCTGGAAAATTTTCATTTTCCATCAAAAATCGTTTTCTCCCTTTAAGTTAAACTTGCAAAATAGTTTGAAAACCCTAAATTTCCAAAAGCATTTAAACACCTTTCAAAAGTACTTGAACAAAATTTTCCAAAAACATTTGAACCCTGCTTCTCAAAAGACTTGTCGCTCCATCCTTAAAGCAAATTAAGCCACATCTTAACATAATTGGGACTCAGTGAATAAGTTAATGTATATGACTGACCCTAGCATTGTGCAGTCAATCTTAGATTTGGGAACCTTTCCATTTACTTCTAAACAATGACACGCAAGCCTATTTATAAATTTTAGCTTTTAAAGCATAAGGATAGTGACCCATGATTTTGCAACAACCCTTCTCTGTCCTCCGCTCGCTAAAATTTATTTTTCCCAAAATTCTAAATTTTTTACCAATCTTATAAACTTCCATTCTTACCTACTTTTTATCGCTACTTAAGTGTCATTATGAGATTTCCTTATTAATGGTATTTCCTAAAATATATAGCGGTCAATGATCATCCAAACCATCAACATAGTAATAAAATAAGAATATATCTCATATCATATTGTACGCTTTTCCAATCACCGAATGAGATAGCTAGCGATTAAAACCCAAATACCCTAAAAGAAAACGATTGTTGGAAGCTCCCCTTCAACATCAACTAGTTTTATTGATGTTTTGGCCCTATCACCACTTACTCAATTAATAATGGGCACTTCTAATATGCCATTCAACTATAATCCACATGTATTAACTTACCTCCTTGGTTCCCAATAAGTAAGGTCCACCCATTGCTTCATTCAATACAACTGATTATGGGATATATTGTGCATTCCCATGCTGAGTGGGAAGAAGTATGAATTATGGACATTTAGAACAACTCTTCAAAAAATTATCTTGGTGGATTAACTTTCCTACCACCTGTCTTTTTCATATGCTTGCAACATAAACGTTCTTATCTCTTATCCGTCTAGATGAAATGTACGTCTTCAATCGGCAATCAATCGAAATCCACAATCATAAGGCAGCCTTGGCCCAACAAAGGATTCAAGTACCATCCAACCTCCTAGTTCTTCTATATGTCATACTCATGTTTTTCTTGGTCAACGCCTTTAGGTACAGCTAACGCTTCATGGGGTAATCGAGGTAGACAAATATATTTAATTCTATTTATTATGCCAACTCATAGTTGGCTCATCTACCTTCTCAGGATAAGGTTGCAACTACTTCTGCAGTTGAAATTTATAGAGTTAGGCATAATATATATATATATATATATGTATGTATGTATGTATGTATGTATGTAGAAGTACGAATATGTTCTCTCAGCATATCCTGATTCCTATAATCGACTAACCTAAGCTCTGATACCAAATGTAATAATCTGCAAATTAATGGGCCTGAATTTCGACTAAATCAAAACACAAGTCCATTAGGGCATGGATCACTGGTTTAGGTAACCTGTAATAAACATAAGCTATCAAATAACGATCAATATTAACTCATGGTTAACAAAAAATATAATAGAACACATATACTGACTAAGGATACAAACTTGAAATCAATACTATTACTTGGATATCTAGTTGCCTTATCAGTTCCGAACATGAAAGAAAAGACTCTACGATCTACCGTTCCCATCTTACACCAGTAGTCTGTCCCTCAAAATCTATTCTCTAGGTTGTAATGAGGATTGGTTAGAACAACATTCTGGAGATAGAAATATTACGCACTTTTCTTATAACATTAATTTATACCGATTGATTACCATTTAAGTATCATGTCTATTATTTATGGCTAATCCGTTTAATCCTATATGCGCATACGATATCTTTAACCTCCTCCAAGGTATAACCGTGTGGATATATATATGCCTATATACATATATATCTAAACATTGTACTATCCAAAAACCTTAGCTACTTAATACTTCTTGAATAGGGTGAAAGTAGACCTAACGACCATTTAATACCTCAACCCCAAAGCAGGCCCTCCGCAACGTAAACTTTAATCAATCAGTCCTAACTACATAGATCGATGACCCCTATATACAGTCTTATAATTTATAACTTAATTATCGTACTTTTAACATATCTCAAAGACTCATCTAAGGGTTAACTAGGCCACCTCCGACAAACAAACAACTAACTAACTAAACTTTGAGGTCTATGCATATCCCATATGGATTCTACACTGGTAGGAAGCGAAATCCGTTAGGACATAACCTGAGTCTTTGCTACTGACCGCTCAGGATTGCTATCAGTCATAGCCTGTATGCTAGCCCTATTACTAAGTACCGGTTCAATAATGTTGGCATCAAAATTGGCCACCAACACTCAATTATGTAAAAGTACCAATATCTAGTATAATCACATAAATATGAAGAAAAATAAATGAAGAACAAAATTAAAGCAATCAGAAAGCAAGTAAAAAGAGACAAGATTTATAGTGGTTCGGCTAACTCTAGCCAACGTCCACTCCCAAATAATTCTTTTTATTATACTGAAGTTTGTTTATAGTTACAATCTGAAATCAAGAATAAAATTGGTAGAGTATATTCTAGGTTGAAGATAAAGAGAAGTAGAAAGAAGATCTTTTTGCTAATGCCAAGCCTTCTAAATTTATAAGGGAAGACGTGCACGGATTGAGCTGAAATTTTGAGAAAACTTTTGGGAGACCAAGACGAGGCCACCCAAAAATTCCAGGCCCATTGGGTCCCACAATAAGGATTGGTATCGAACCCTTTTAGTGTCCAAATTGGCTGCAATTCCTATGAGGGTTTGCCCATGATGTTAGCTACTTACTACCCAAATTTCTTGCAATTTTGACATACGGTTTGTGCGATATTGCATTTCCCATGAAGTAGTGTTGCTTGAATTCTGATTTCTGTTGATCCCTCTAGAGGGATAGGTACCGATCCCTCCATTCCCTTCCAAATGCCATGCGATCCCTAAGGGAGCTTTTACATATTGTATTATGCTTAGCCTCCAAGTTTCACACTAATTGGATTAGTAGAACTCGAGTTATTGATCAATCTTTCTTGCAATATGTTGTGAATGCGTATTATAGCCAATGCCTATGGAGGGATAGGTACCGATCCCTCCTACTTGCTCCAAATAATATGTGATCCCTATAGGGTGTTCCACATGTTGTAATTAGCTTGTCCTCCAAGTTTCATGTCAAATGGATGTGTAGCTGTTGAGATATTGACCAATCCCTGATAGAATTGAATATATGGATCCCTATAAGGGAAGAGTACCGATCCCTTCAAGTTGCATGTTTTGTGGTGCGATCCCTAGGGTGAACTTCCTAGAGTCCCCTCTTCCTTCTCCTAGAGTTTCACTTCGATCCCTCTTATGTTTGTTGAGTTATTAATTGTTTTCTATTGAAATGCACTTGTTCCTATGTGTTAAACCATATTCCATACTTCGAACATTCTGCCTTGCATATCTATCAATTCCATTCAATCTCGACTTCATGTTATTATCAGTACTTGATTTCTAGGTCCCACAGTCATCACTCTGGACTCATCGGCCCGATAATCATGAAGTTTGTTGGGTTAAATCCACATGTATACTGCCTTGGTAAATGATGGGTTAACACTTTGCCCCCCAAAACAAGCCTTGCGATAGGAAGGTATGTTTTGAATTGCCGTAAATCCAAAATCAAAATTCACGATCCATTGATAGCAAGTATTTTCTAATCTAGAATCTAATCCGTTGTCAATCCAATTCCATGACCTCCCTAGTCGTCAGTGAAATCCATGACTATTCCGAGTCGATATCCAATTCTGAATACATTCTAAATCCTTAGCCGAATCCATATCTATCCAAAGCCAATCGCCAAATCCGTGATCTTACCAGATCGTTTGCGATCGATCTCACCAGATCCTTGCCAAACACAATCCATATTCAGTAACCTGAGTAGGCCGATCCATCACGTTCAAGCGAAGCGCTCTATGTTAGTCCTTGAGATGATGGTTTTGATGACAACAACCTTAGAATAAGATTATAAAATATAAATACTAACATTATAGTTTAGATATATATGTATATGCAGGATTTAACCATGCAGGTATCAAGAATGAAGACTTTACAGTATAGAGATTCAAGATATCAAGATTGAAGACTCATGAGTATCAAGAATATCAAGAATAGCAAGATTATCAAATAGTACAAGATAAGTATTGAGTCTAGAATTATGTTAAAACTTCATAATAGCACTGAAATCTTCACTCCATATTTCAATTGGGATGGAACCCATTTCTACCTTTTTAGTGGCTTACAAACCCACGACAAGTAGCTTACAAACCTACGACAAGTGGCTTACAAACCCACGACAAGTAGCTTACAAACCTACGACAAGTGGCTTACAAACCCACGAACATCCTGGTTTTGTACAAGTTCTCGAGTCCTGATGTGATGAGATATTCTGCAGGAAGAAGCTTGCAAAACTACTTCAAAATGATTTTCAAAACTACTTTTCAAAATGTTTTAGCCTTAAAAATTATATTTTCAAATGATTTTCAAAAAGATGTTTTAGCCGTAAAATATTCTTTGATTTTGTTTTTAAAATAAACTCTTGTTTTAAACTTCGTTTGTTTTAAGCTATCTTTAATAATAAATGTAATATTTATACTTAGATTTAAATATAAAATTATAGTAAAATTTTATATATATTATTCTCTATATTTACTTTAACTATAGTTAAGTATATTTATAAAGTTTAAAATAGTTTTAATATAAGATAGAAGTAATTTTCAAAGAAAAACAAATCACCAAAATTTCCTTTGGGATGTAGACATACCCAAGATACCCATGTCGACATAGTGGCAGTTGGTTTCAAAAATTTGAATTTCAAAAGAAGTGTCTATTCGTCATAACCTTTCATGAATAGACATGGTAGGCGATGTTTTCAACGAATTTTCAACAATATTTTTCTAGTTTTCACTCCTTTTCTTCTTCCACATTTCTTTATATATATTCTTACCATTACTCTGCCGAAATCACCATTGAATTTAACTAGATCATTTCTGGTTTGATTCTCTATCACTATCTCAACAAGATCCCAGTGCTATTCAGAGTTATAGGCTTCTTTATAATCAATCAAGTGAGAAAAGGTGTGATTGTAGCCTTGGAAATCAATCAAGTGAGAAAAGGTGTGATTGTAGCCTAGGAAATCAATTGGGTGAACTTGTTGCCCGGGAAATCAAGTATCTCTACCCAGAGGATTGTGAATCTGGAGTGGTGTACCTCGTGGCCTTAAAATCGAGGGTTGTAATTGTAAAGATTGTTTTTGAAAGGAAATCCGTACTTGTGTGCGGGACTGAATGTAGGGTAACTCCGAACCAGTATAAAATCCGATGTGTTCTTTCCTTTACTGCTTTTACTTTATATTTGCATCTGTGTTTGAATCTGTGATCATATCTGTGTCTGAATATTGCATACATTTGTGTTCAAATTAATATAAACTCGAAAAGAATTAGTAATTCCTTAAAACACTATTCACCCCCCTCTAGTGTTTATACTAGCCTTAAGATCCATAATCCGCATTTCTCACATTTGGTATTAGAGCAAGGTTTTCAAAGTTTCATAATCTGAATTTTGAAAAAAATTTAATGGCTATATTTGGAAATTTTGTTAATACTTGTTTAAAAATATTCAAATCATCATTGTATCATAAGTGTGCATATAATCTATATTCAAAGTCAAATCGTTCACAAGGTTTTTATGATGTGCAGGAAACATGTTTTATGGGTGTTGAGGAATCAATCCACAATGGACAAACTATGCAGATCAAAAAGAATAAATGGATACTCGATAGTGGATGTTCTAGACACATGACTGGTAATCCGGATATGCTGAATGATATAATATACAAAGACGGAGGATTGGTTAACTTTGGAGACAACTCAAAAGGATATGTGATTAGCATCGGCAATGTCGGTAACTCTAAAACTCCTATTATTACTAACGTTTTGCTAGTTAAGAATCTGAAACATAATTTGCTAAGTATTAGTCAACTTTGCGATAAAGGATATAAAATTAAATTTGAAAAAGATAAGTGTCACATTGAAGATAATAATTCAACCATAATATTTGAGGGAATTAGGAAAAAGAATATTTATATTCTTAGTATGAAAGTTTCAAATGATAACTTGTGTCTTTTGGCAAATACAAGTGACCCTTGGATTTGGCATAAGAGATTTGGGCATTTGAATTTCAAACTCTTATCTAGACTGTCAAAACATGATATAGTAAGAGGTCTCCCTAAAATGAATTTTAAAGTAGATAGTTTATGTGATGAATGTCAATTAGGAAAACTTATAAAAAGTTCCTTTAAATTAAAAGATATGATTTCAAATTCAAAACCTCTTGAATTACTTCATCTTGATTTATTTGGTCCATCTCAAATTCAGTCAATAAATCACAGTAAATATGTTTTTGAAATTGTAGATGATTATTCTAGATTTACATGGACAGTATTTTTGAAACATAAAAGTGATACTTTTGAATGTTTTAAGAACTTTACAAAAAGGATTCAAAATCAACTTTATGTAAAAATTATAACCATCCGTAGTGATCACGGTGGTGAATTTGAAAATGAAAAGTTTGAGGAATTCTGCAATAAAAAGGGGATAACTCACAATTTTTCATTTCCAAGAACTCCACAACAAAACAGAGTAGTAGAACGTAAAAATAGGATGATTCAAGAGTGTGCGAGAACTATGCTTTCAGATAGTAATTTACCAAAACATTTTTGGGCAGAAGCAGTTGCTACCGCCTGTTATATTTTAAATAGAATCTTAATAAGACCTTTAACTGATAAGACATCTTATGAACTTCTTCATGGAAAGAAACCTAAGGTATCTTATTTTAGAATTTTTGGAAGTAAATGTTTTATTTTAAATACAAAAGATAACTTAGATAAATTTGATCCTAAATCCGACAAAGGTATCTTTATCGGATATTCTAATAGAAGCAAAGCATACAGAGTGTTTAATTTAAGAACTAACACCATTGAAGAAACAATGCATATTTCATTCGATGAAAATCCCAAAAATTTTGTACAGACAAATGATGAAGAGGATTTAATTACTTAAAATCAAGAGTCAATTGAAACTAATAATGAATTTAATCATCCTAATAAAAGGATTAAACTTTTAAAAGATCATCCCATAGAAAATATTCTAGGAGATATGCAATCTGTTGTTACAACTAGAAATCAACTAAGTAAAATGAGCAATGTAGCTTTTATATCAACTATTGAACCCAAAAATCCAAAAGAAGCATCAACTAATGATTCATGGATTCTGGCTATGCAAGAAGAATTAAATCAATTCACTAGAAATCATGTTTGGGAACTTGTTCCTAGACCTGAAAATAAAACTATAATTGGAACAAAATGGGTTTATAAAAATAAAATGAATGAACAAAGTGAGGTCATTAGAAATAAAGCCTAGTTAGTTGCTCAAGGTTATTGTCAACAAGAAGGAATAGATTTTGATGAAACCTTTGCTCCCGTAGCAAGATTAGAAGCCATTAGGATTCTACTTGCTTTCGCAAATTATAATAATTTCAAATTATTTCAAATGGATGTTAAAAGTGCCTTTTTAAATGGATTTGTAAAAGAAGAAGTATATGTTGAACAACCACCACTTTTTGAAAATGAAAATTTTCCAAATCATGTTTACAAACTTAAGAAAGCTCTATATGGTCTAAAACAAGCTCCTAGAGCTTGGTATGATAGACTAAGATCTTACTTACTTCAATCAAACTTTGAAATTGGTAAAGTAGATAATACTCTTTTTATTAAAAGAAATAAAAATGATATTCAACTAGTACAAGTTTACGTATATGATATCATTTTCGGATCAACTAATTTTTAAATGAATAAAGAATTTTCTGAAATAATGACAAAAGAGTTTGAGATGAGTCAAATGGGTGAATTAAACTTCTTACTAGGATTACAAAAAAAACAATTAAATAATGGTATCTTTAGTAGTCAAGAAAAATATGCTAAAGACCTAGTTAGTAAATTTGGTTTGACTACTGCAAGTGGAAAACCCACTCCCATGGCAACCAATGAGTATCTAAGTAAAGAAGATCTCTCGAAAGATGTAGATCAAAAATTATATAGAGGAATGATTGGATCACTACTCTATATCACTGCTAGTAGACCTGATATCATGCATAGCGTTTGCCTCTGTGCAAGATATCAATCCCAACCTAAAGAGACCGACTTAAAAGCTGTAAAACGTATCATAAGATATATTAAACACACCATTGACTATGGCTTATTTTATCCTAAAAATGATTCTTTTGAATTAATATCTTACTGTGATGCTGACTATGCTGGTTGTAAGTCAGACCGAAAAAGTACAAGTGGAACTTGTCACTTTTTAGGGCATTCTTTGATTTCCTGGTTTAGTACCAAGCAAAACACAGTTTCTCTATCAACAACTGAAGCAGAGTATATTTCTGCTGCTTTAGCTTGTTCTCAAGTAATATATATGCAACAAACTTTAAAAGATTTTGGTCTAAATATCTCAAGATCACCAATTTATTGTGATAATACTAGTGCAATCAATTTAACCAAAAATACTACTCATCATGCTCGAACTAAACATATTGATATTAGACATCATTTTCTCAGAGATAATATAAGTAAGGAAGTAATTACTCTCGATTATATCAATTCTGAGAATCAAATTGCTGATATATTAACAAAACCCTTAAATGAATCTATATTTACTAAATTAAGAAGAGAATTAGGTATTTGTTCAATAATTGAAATATAAAATATAAATAACAAAGTATAATTAAAAATTAAATTAAAGATAAATCAAATAGTAAATATATCAAGCACCATGTCGACATCCCCCTCCTAACCATGTCGACATATAATGATTTTTTATTTTTTATTTTTTCCCACCAAAATTCAAATAAGTGGTTATATATTCTTCTTGTTTCGAAAAATGGATCATTCTTTATGTTCTTTTTCTATTCTATCTTCTGAAAACATTTAAACAATGACCTCCTCTTCCAAATCAAACAAAAATTCAATCTTTTCGTTCCCTTGTCCTACTTCAGGACCATTTCAACAAACTACACTTGTACGAGTGACGAAAATGGAGGACTCTTTAAAGAATGCACTGCAATTAATGACTAAAATTCAAGTGGTACAACTTAGAATGGCCAAAGAACAAGAACGGCAAGGCAAAATTCTTAGAAATTTGCAAAAATTTCTAATGGACAATCATGCTAATCCGATCTTGATTGATGAAGAGTCTTCAGGAGATCAAGTGCAAGAGGACAGCGAGGAAGAAGAAGAAGAAGCCCCTATGGAAGAAGAGCACGCTGAAGATAACGACAAATTCGTTTGCGTTGGCGAAGTGTGCTTGACAAAGATTGAAATCTTATCGAACAACGTGGAAATTTCTGTTTCCACTATCCAAATCGTTCGGTTCATAGATCTTCCATTTTTAAGGACACGCATTAGTTTCTCTTTCCTCTTTCCTATTGTTGTATGTTTTTACTTACGTTCTCTACGCTCATGTAAATATAACAATATAAATGATTTGTGTTCTTATATTACAAATATTATCATATATAGATTCTTAGTTAGGAGAGTTTGTAATTTAGGACTAAAGTTTTAGTTTTAGAATTAAGTGTTGATTATTTATGATTACACTATCATTATAATCACATAGTATTAGACTAAGGGGGAGTTATATAGTTTGGAGTTAGTTTTTGTTGATGACAAAGGGGGAGAAATATAAAATATAGGATAGTTAGGCATAGATTAAGGGGGAGTTATTAGTTTTAGGGGGAGTCAATAGGATAGAAATAATATTTTATAAACAAAGGTTGTCATCATCAAAAAAGGGGAGATTGTTAGTCCTTGAGATGATGGTTTTGATGACAACAACCTTAGAATAAGATTATAAAATATAAATACTAACATTATAGTTTAGATATATATGTATATGCAGGATTTAACCATGCAGATATCAAGAATGAAGACTGTACAGTATAGAGATTCAAGATATCAAGATTGAAGACTCATGAGTATCAAGAATATCAAGAATAGCAAGATATCAAATAGTACAAGATAAGTATTGAGTCTAGAATTATGTTAAAACTTCATAATAGCACTGAAATCTTCACTCCATATTTCATTTGGGATGGAACCCATTTCTACCTTTTTAGTGGCTTACAAACCCACGACAAGTAGCTTACAAACCTACGACAAGTGGCTTACAAACCCACGAACATCCTGGTTTTGTACAAGTTCTCGAGTCCTGATGTGATGAGATATTCTGCAGGAAGAAACTTGCAAAACTACTTCAAAATAATTTTCAAAACTGCTTTTCAAAATGTTTTAGCCTTAAAATTATCTTTTCAAATGATTTTCAAAAAGATGTTTTAGCCTTAAAATATTCTTTGATTTTGTTTTTAAAATAAACTCTTGTTTTAAACTTCATTTGTTTTAAACTATCTTTAATAATAAATTTAATATTTATACTTAGATTTAAATATAAAATTATAGTAATTTTTTTTATATATTATTCTCTATATTTACTTTAACTATTGTTAAGTATATTTATAAAGTTTAAAATAGTTTTAATATAAGATAGAAGTAATTTTCAAAGAAAAACAAATCACCAAAATTTCCTTTGGGATGTAGACATACCCAAGATACCCATGTCGACATAGTGGCAGTTGGTTTCAAAAATTTGAATTTCAAAAGAAGTGTCTATTCGTCATAACCTTTCATGAATAGACTTGGTTGTTGTTCTTCTATAAATAGGGGATGTTTTCAACGAATTTTCAACAATATTTTTCTAGTTTTCACTCCTCTTCTTCTTCCACATTTCTTTATATACTTACCATTACTCTGTCGAAATCACCATTGAATTTAACTAGATCATTTCTGGTTTGATTCTCTATCACTATCTCAACAAGATCCCAGTGCTATTCAGAGTTATAGGCTTCTTTGTAATCAATCAAGTGAGAAAAGGTGTGATTGTAGCCTTGGAAATCAATCAAGTGAGAAAAGGTGTGATTGTAGCCTAGGAAATCAATTGGGTGAACTTGTTGCCCGGGAAATCAAGTATCTCTACCCAGAGGATTGTGAGTCTGGAGTGGTGTACCTCGTGGCCTTGAAATCGAGGGTTGTAATTGTAAAGATTGTTTTTAAAAGGAAATCCGTACTTGTGTGCGGGACTGGATGTAGGGTAGCTCCGAACTAGTATAAAATCCGGTGTGTTCTTTCCTTTACTACTTTTACTTTATATTTGCATCTGTGTTTGAATCTATGATCATATCTGTGTCTGAATATTGCATACATTTGTGTTCAAATTAATATAAACTCGAAAAGAATTAGTAATTCCTTAAAACACTATTCACCCCCTATAGTGTTTATACTAGCCTTAAGATCCGTAATCCGCATTTCTCACAATCTACCCTTTGCCAGGCATAGTCCATACCTGACGACCTTGATCTCTCTGGATCCTTGCCGAGCACAATCCAAACTCGACGACCTGAGTCGGCCGATCCATCGCGTTCGGGTGAAGCGACCTACACCTTGCCAAGCATAGTTCATACCAGACGACCTTGATCTCTTCAGGACCTTGCCGAGCACAATCCATACTCGACGACCTGAGTAGGCCGATCCTTCCCGTTCGAGTGAAGCGATCTACCCCTTGCCAGGCATAGTCCATACCTGATGCCCTTGATCTCTCCGGATCCTTGCCAAGCATAATCCATATTCAACGACCTGAGTAGGCCGATCGGATGCGTTCGAGCGAAGCAACCTACCCCTTGCCAGGCATACTCCATACTTGACGACCTATATTAGCTATTACATTGATCCAAATTTGAATATTTCGAAGTCCATTTTCCAAAATATAAAATAAGAGTCCATACAACCAATAAACCAGAGTTCGAAGCAAACAAGAAGAAAAATTAGAAAAAGAAAAACTAATTTTAAAAACCCGAGCACTACGATTTATCATCATCTCAAAGCATGCCTAGGGACAGTCCTCGATCCCATACATGTGTAAGTGACTTAGCCGTCCTACTATAGAGTTTATTACTCATTCCATGCCATCCCTATCAATTGATGACAAGTTGATGATGATTCCTTGATCCAATGCCATTTTCATTCAAGGTGGACAGTGGTTGCTCCTGTTCACTACCGCAGCCCGAGTCCTTATGTATTGTTGTAACTGACCATTCCTCATGTGTTCTTTAATAACATCCTTTAAATGCCTGCAGTCATTTGTATTGTGCCCATCCAGCTCATGGAATAGGCAGTGCTTTCTTGATATCCATTTGCGTTCAGAAGGTTCCCTCCTTACCGGCCTCTAATATGGAAGGCGCCCTCGAGTATCCAGATATATCCGTTTTAGGGTTTCATTCAATTCCGAGTAAAAAGAGAATTTGGGTTCCCCCATCCGTCGCTTTGATTCATTGAAGCTATTATTTATGTTCCATTTACCCTTGTTCTTTCCTAAGCTTTCACCAGGATGTTCTCCACCCCATATCGTATTAATTTTCCTTGCCTCTTTATCAATTTTTGCATTTTCTTACCGTAGAAACCTTTCTGCTTCATGGTAGAATTCGCAAAGACCCATCAGTGGATCCCATATCAGTGATATCTTAAAATTTGAATTATCTGCAACTCCTGACACTACCGCCATCAAAACCATCGATGGATCTGGTCGATCCACTGAAACAACTGCTGCATTGAACCTGATCATAAGCTTCTAGTGTTGGTAGTTTGAATTCTAGTGGATTCCAAGCATTCCTGATATTAGGAGCGAATAGACTTTTGTTTACATCCTCCATATCCATGTTCACTAATCCTCCACGCTTAGCTCGCCTAATCATCTCTGCAAACCTATCAATGTCTTCCAGTGGTAGTCTCCAATCATCATGTCCAAGCTGCTCCCTGAGTCTACAAGGGAATTCTGAAACGTATTACTTTGGACGAGTATCCAAATACATGTCTTTGGGGATCGATACCGATCCTTCTAAGATGGCCGAGGACCGCCTCCGGCTGCTCTGTTCCACTCATTTTTCCAATAGCTCCATCTTCATGCTCTCGGTTCTGATTTCCAGCGAATCTTGCTGCCTCAACTCCTTGATCCATAGCTCTAGTAGTCCCTATCGTTCCAACTCATTGGTTTTACATTCTAGCAGCTCCTATGGCTCCAGCCTGTCCGATTTGTCGGAGTAGATTCTACATCATCTCTTTCTGTCTTTTTAGCATCTGTTCATGTATAGTGTCCATCATTGTTCATATGTCATCTCTGGTGATGTAGATAGATGTTTGATTAGCTCCAGCTCTTGAGGAATCTTCATGATTCCTTTCATCATGGCTCCTATCCCCTTGCTTATCTCCTGATTGATTGTCCCACCATTGCTTCAAATCCAAGCTCTCTAATTGATTCCAAATCTGAACTCCAAATCGATGGAGGCTAGCTTTCTTAGTGAAAGCACAAAAATGTTGTTGTCAAAATTGACCACCAACACCCAATTATGTAAAAGTATCAATATCCAATCCAATCATAGAAATCCGAAGAGAAATAAATGACGAACAAAATTAAAACAATTAGAAAGCAAGTAAAAAAGACAAGGTTTACAGTGGTTCGGCTAACTCCGGGCAATGTCCACTCCCAAATAATCCTTTTTATTATACTGAAGTTTGTTTATAGTTACAATTTGAAATCAAGAATAAAATTGGCAGAGTGTAGCCTAAGTTGAACATAAAGAGAAGCAGAAAGAAGATCCTTTTTCTGATGCCATGCCTGCTGTATTTATAAGGGAAGATTTGCATGGATTCGGCTGAAATTTTGATAGAAGATTCGGGAGACCAAGACGAGGCCACCCAAAAATTTCCAGGCCCATTGGGGCCCACAATAGAGATTGGTAAGAATCCCTTTTAGTGTGTCCAAATGGGCTGCAATCTCTATAAGGGGTGCCCCATAATGTTAGGTACTTGCTCCCCAAAGTTCGTGCAATTCCGACGTATGGTTTGTGAGATATCGCATTTTCTATGAAGTATTGTTGCTTGAATTCTGATTTCAGCCGATCCCTCTAGAGGGGTAGGTACCGATTCCCCCAGTCACTTTCAAATAACATGCGATCTCTAGGGGTGCTTCTCTGTGTTGTATTATGCTTAGCCTCTAAGTTTCATGCTAATTGGAATAGTAGAACTCGAGTTATTGATCAACCTTCGTTGCAATATGTTGTGAATGTTGATTATAGCCGAACCTTACGGAGGAATAGATACCAATCCCTCCAACTTGCTCCAAATGATATATGAAACCTAGGAGTGTTCCACATATTGTAATTAGCTTGTTCTCTAAGTATCATGTCAATTGTATGTGTAGATGTTGAGATATTGACTAATCACTACTAGAATTGAATACAATGGATCCATATAAGGAAAGAGTACCGATCCCCATAAAGGGATCGGTACCAATCTGTAACAACCCGCATATTTTATGATTGTATATTCTATAAAGGTGAGTTTTTGAACTCACATCTTTGTCTATTCTATCATTGTTGTTAGGTATGAATTCCTAGCATCCATTCATGTTCATTTGCTTTTGATTTGAATTGATTTGGTGAACATTTCAATTTTTGGTGTTTTGAAGTCAAAACTTTGAAAATCCTAGCTTTGATTTGTGAACATGTTTTTGGTGGTGAATCGGAGAGCCTATAGGGCTGGGTTGTTGATTGGCGAAAACCCCCTAAAGTCCATTGCTCGACCGGTTGCAAATGGTGAGAGTTTACTCTCCATTTGATAGGCTGGAAAATAGTTTCAGCTCCAGCCAGTCGATTAGACTCCTGCAGTCAGTCGACTGACTGCAGGGTCTGAAAACTCTCGGGTTCTGGTTCAGTCGACTGACTGTAGAAGGTCAGTCGTCTGACCTGCTTGATTTTTCCTATTTTGCCTATTTAGCGTGAGGTTCCAATTTTTATCGATTCGTGATTATCCGATTTATTGTTATCATTTATTATTGACTTTGATGACTTCTTTTTTGGAATTTTTGAGAATATCCATTTGGATGGATTCTGTATCAATTTCTTTGGATTTGATTCACGTCTTCGAATGTGGATTTTTGTGATTGATTGTTTCTACAATCATTTCTGTGATTTGTGACTTTAAAATATAAAGGTTTTCTATACTAGTAGTAAATATTCAAACTCTTTTCCAAAGATGATTTCAACTCTACTTTTAAATATAAAAAACTTGTTTTCAAAACCGTTTTCCAAATCTATTAGTATATACAAACCTTTACCTCATTCGTATGAGAAATCTAATTAAACGGTTTAGCAAAACAAGTGGTATGAAACGCTTGCGTTTACTTTGCCGGTTAATTCTTGGACTTGTTCGATTGAACTCTTGTGACAATTTTCGAGTGGAAATCTACAATTTGTTCGTAAATATTTAAGTTAAGCTAGTGGTTATGGGACATGAAGCTAAACTCATATATTTACTAGCTTAGCGTAATCGACACTTTTATTGATCGATGATGATCATTTTGTGATTTAGACTAGCATTGTGCGATGTCTATTTGTTTGTTTGGGGTACAATCCCCGTTTGTGGAACTTCGGTTCAATTTGGTGAGGTAGCGACCCGTGGTCTTCGGGCCGTTTGTGGAGCTTCAGCTCAAAATTTATGGTTAGCGACCATGGAATAGCGTTCCATTTGTGATACACATGTTGGTGAGTTTTCATGCTCCTATTTGTGATAGGCCTCCCCCTTTTGTGATTTTTGGATTTCTAGTTGATGATTTCTAGAATTTGTGTTTCACCCACTTTTGTGATTGGCAATGATATGTTTGTCAATATTTGTAGTTTGGTGAATAAAATAAAGAATATGATATCCTTTTTGGTGCTTTGAGATTTTTGGAGATATTGTATGATTTTGTTGTTGTTTAAATCATATTTGTTCTAGTATGACATTATTGTTATCATACGTTCTTATTATATCTCTGCTTTTATCTCATTCCTTTATTTGATATTTATAGCCAGACTGATCCGTTTATTATTTTCTTATTAAATAATACTCGGGTCAGACCGAGATGTTACAGGTGCTTCTGCTTGACTCCTTATCTGGGATCATCTTCTGACTTTTGTCTAACTACATTACAATTGTAGTTTTTGTTGTTATACATTCGAGATATAGGCTCCATGAGGTATACATATTCTTTTGTCTAGCACTTGTATCTATTCTTTTGTGATATTGTGGATCTTGTTTGACCACTACTCTGATGTACACTTCTATGTGTTACACTCATATCTGTTTTCGCCTTTGAGATATGAACATCTGTGACTGATTTATGTTATGTTTATTTCTATATTTTTTCCGAGGTCCACTTAGCCACTGTGTGGTAGCTTTGAGTTTGTATTTGGTATGTCGGATTTCCTCTTGAAATGAAATGCATGTTATACTATTTGACATATCGGTACTCGCACAAAGCAATTACACGGATGGTCGCTCCTCAACAGCCTTATTCTTTGCGCTAGTTGACGACATTACTCCGTAGTGTCCTTGGCTAGCGTGAGTATAGAGGTGGGGCGTCACAGCTTGGTATCAGAGCCAAACTTTGGAACAATGTAGAATAATCTAGCAAGGATCATTGTCTTAAGTCTCTCTTAAGAGTCGTGCCATAGGATTTAATTCAAGTTTTCATACCGTTCTATCCTATTTCTTTTTATGATACCTTGTTTTATCAATCAAATTTGTTTGATATTCATTTCATGAATAACCTTTTTCCTCTTTTCTTTCTTTCTTAAAGAAGAGAAATGGTTAGACCAGGCCGTCCCAGCGCCGGTTAATCTAGTGCTACTCCTCAGGATGGAGTATTTATGTCTGCTCAGCAACTTCTAGATCTTGTGAGAAATGCTCAAGCTACCGGACCTATTCCTGAGCCCACACATCCTAAATCTGGGTTTGCACGCTTGTGCAGTGATTACACCAACTTGGGTGGAAAGCCATTCAAAGGTTCCGAGAGCATTATAGAAGTCCAGGCTTGGGTTCGAACATGCGACCGCATCTTTTCCCGCATGAATCTTATTGATCTTCATCGAGTCCAAGTGGCTTCTAGTATGCTCCAAGAAAGAGCATTAGACTGGTACGAGCTTTTGATCTCTAAAATTATTGAAGCAGACCTTACTTGAGAGCAATTCCGGGAAAGGTTCGAGTTGAAATTCGTGCCGGAAGCTGAAAAAATATCTTTTGCCTGATGCTTTATAGACCTTGTTCAAGGTGAATCTTCTATGACGGACTACGTCGTGTCTTTCGAATCTCTATCTAAATATGGGGTCGAGTATATTAATACCCCATTGAAGAAAAATCAGAGATTTGTGTATGGCTTGAACAAGAGCCTCAAAAAGCCAATACTTCTGAAATTAGAAGTTTCTTTTGACCAACTTGTTGATATTGCTCTTCGACTCGAAGAGGCTGATAAAGATAGTGATGTTGAAGTCAAACACAACATCAATAAGAAGAGACCTTTTAAACTCAAGCCTAATCCCAATAAAAGGGGAAGTAAACAACTTCGGTAGTGAATACTCCTAACCCTCGTCGTGGAGAATGTTACAATTGTGGTTCTAAGGACCACTATGCAAACAAGTGTCCCAAGTCAATTTCTTGCTGCTATTGCAAGAGTTCGGGTCATACTATATCTGTGTCCCAAACTTCAAGGCAAGAAGGAGGGCAAGCTAAATGTTGTACAAGCCCCTGCTGATACTTCTCGTGGTCAAGGTATTTCTCATCCTACCCTAGATGGCATTATTATATTTCGTGAATTTCCTATTCGAGTTCTTTTTGTTACGGGTGCATCTCACTCTTTTATATCAAAAGAACTTGTTGATGTATTGTCTTTGGATGTTATTGGCTTGAAGACTTCTTTTAGGATTGCGAATCCGGTTGGTGGTTCCGCAACACTTAGTTTACTTTGTAAAGATGTCGAAATTATTTTATGTGATTATTCTTTCCATGCTGATTTGCATGTTATGCGTTACCCTGGTTTCGGAATGATTTTGGGAATGGATTGGCTTAACCGTTTTGAAGCCCATATCCTATGTCCTGAATGGACTATATATCTTCGGCATCCTCAATCTGTTAAGCAGATTTATCTTATTCTGAAAGATTCGGATTCCAATTCGAAAGCATCCTTATATTCTCTAAATCCTCATTATGACGATAACGATGATGAGGAAGATGTCATTTCCCTCATTCACATTGTTTGTGAATTTTCCGACATATTTGAGCTCGTTTTAGGATTACCACCTAAGCGAGCAATTGAGTTCAGAATTAATCTAATCCCTGGAGCTCTACCTATTACTCGTCCTCCTTATCGTATGTCCAATAAGGAAAATGAGGAGATGCGCAAACAATTATCCGAATTGGAAGCGAAGCAATTTATTCGATCTAGTTCCTCTCCATGGGGAGCTTCAGCTATTTTTGTGAAGAAATCTGATGGTACTCTTAGGCTTTGCGTTGACTACCGCAAGCTTAACAATCTCACCATCATGAATAAATATCCCTTGCCTCGGATTGATGATTTATTCGATCAGCTTAGTGGTGTTAGAGTCTTTTCACAATTAGACTTAGCAATCGGTTTTCATCAGCTCCGTATTGCAGAGGATAACATTCCTTTGACATCGTTCCGTACTCGTTAGGGATCTTATGAATGGCTTGTAATGCCATTTGGTTTGACGAATGCTCCAGCTTATTTCGTTGACCTTATGAATCGAGTTTTCAAAGACTTCCTCGATCGATTTGTTCTCATCTTTATCGATGATATTATTATTTATTCTAAAACCGAAGAGGAGCATGAAAAACATCTTCGGATTGTGTTGGAAACTCTTAGGAGTAACCAATTGAAAGCAAAATTTTCTAAATGCCACTTTTGGCAATCTCGTGTGAAATTTTTGGGGCATATTATTTCTGAATCCGGAATTTCCGTGGATCCTTCAAAGATTGAGCGATTCAAAATTGGAAGAGACCGGAGAGCATGACGGAAATTCGTAGCTTTCTCGGATTGGCGGGCTATTACCGTCGGTTCATAAAAGACTTTTCTAAAATTTCCGCGCCTCTTACTAATTTGACAAAGAAGGGAGTTAAATACATTTGGTCAGACAAATGTGAAGCTTCATTTCAAAAATTAAAAGAACTCCTTTCCGATGCTCCTATTCTTGTGATTCCCGATGGGAACCGAGATTATATTATTTATACCGATGCTAGTCGTGTTGGTTTGGGTGCCATTCTCATGCAGCGGGAACGTGTTATCGCTTATGCTTCTAGGTAATTAAAGCCCGCCGAGACTAGATATGCCACTCATGATTTAGAGCTCTCAGCTATTGTTTTCGCCCTTAGAATTTGGCGTCATTATCTTTTAGGAGAGAAATTTGTTCTCTACACGGATCACAAATCTTTGAAGTATTTATTTTCTAAAAAGGAACTCAATTTGCGTCAACAACGTTGGCTCGAGTTCCTTACATCTTATGATCTTGATATTCTTTAGACTCTCGGAAAAGGAAATAGTGTTGCTGATGCCCTTAGTCGTAAGCAACAAGCGGTTGTTTCCATGATGATATCCGAGTGGAATGATCTCGAGACTTTATCCACTTGTGAGATTCGAGATCGTGAATCTGATTTATGTTCATCTCTTGTTTTATGTAGCCTTAAGGCTCATCCTTCTCTTTTTGACCGCATTCTTGAAGCTCAAAAGCATGATCTCGAATTGGTTCTTCTTAGCCAAAGTTGTGGGGACAATATTGATATTGAAGGTTTGAAAGACTTTGATATTGATGCTCGCGGCGGTATTCGAAAATTTGGTAGACTTATGGTGCCAAATATTATTGATCTTCGTAAAGATATTTTAGAAGATTCTCATCGTTCTAAATTTACCATTCATCCCGGTAGTAGTAAAATGTACGCGGATATGAAGCGACTTTATTACTGGGAGGGAATGAAATCTGATATTGCTAACTTTGTTTAGTGTTGCATGACTTGCCAACTTGTTAAGGCCGAGCATCAAAGGCCCGGTGGGTTATTGCAACCTTTGGAAATTCCAATATGGAAGTGGGATCAAATTTCCATGGAATTTATTGACGGTCTTTCCCATTCCCGTTCGGGACATGATAGCCTATGGGTGATAGTAGATAGACTTACTAAGTCCGCCCATTTTATCCCCGTTCGGTCCAATCGGACCGTACCTATTTTGGCTAAACTCTTTGTCAAGGAAATCTTTAGATTGCATGGAGTTCCTACTTCTATTGTTAGTGATCGTGATCCATTGTTTACTAGTGGATTTTGGAAAGGTCTTCAAAAAGCTTTGGGAACGAAGCTTAATTTTAGCACCGCTTATCATCATCAGTCCGATGGATAAACGGAGCGTGTGAATCAAACTCTTGAAGATCTTCTTCGTGCATGTGTTCTTGATTTTGGTGGAAGTTGGGAAGATCATATTTCTCTTGTTGAATTTTCCTATAATAATAGCTTCCAATCTAGTATTGGTATGGCACCTTTCGAGGCACTATACGGAAGGCCATGCCGATCTCCTTCGTGTTGGCTTGAAGCCGGTGAGAAGCTGGTTTTAGGTCCAGATTTTATCCGTAATGCCACAGAAAAGATTGACCTTATTCGACATAGGATGAAAGAACCTCAAAGTAGACAAAAATCCTATGCCAATAATCGAAGAAGGAAATTAGAATTTTCTATGGGAGATTTTGTGTTTATTCGTGTTTCACCTATGAAGGGTGTTGTGCGTTTCAGTAGATCGGGAAAATTAGCACCTCGATATATTGGCCCGTTTCCCATCACCGAACGCATTGGTTCCATGGCTTATCGCCTTTTGTTACCGGCTCAATTTTCTGCTATTCATGACGTATTCCATGTCTCTCTACTACGGAAATGCCTTTGAGATTCCGATTCTATTCTTGAGCCCGGTGTTATTGAAGAAATTGAAGTTTTGCCTAATTTGACTTATGAGCAACATCCTATTCGTATCATTGCTTCGGAAGTTAAACGCCTTTGAAATAAAGATGTTCCTCTTGTGAAAGTTCAATGGTCCTCAAATCCTAAGGATTGCTCTTGGGAATCCAGAGAATTCATCGAGCGAACACATCCGGACTTGCTCTCTCGTGCTCCTTAAGGTGAACTTTTTATTTCAAATTTCTTCTTTTTGTGTCGATATACTTTTATTGTTGTTACTTCTTATTTATTCCTTAAAGATTACGAGGACGCAATTTCTTTAAGGAGGGGAGTCTGTAACAACCCGCATATTTTACGATTGTATATTTAAATGTTTTATTTAAATATAGAATCGTTAATCGGATTGAAGTCCGAAAAGCTACTTTTTGTAAACAGTCGAATTGGGACTCGAGACCACCTCCATTGAGTCCAAAATGGCGTTTACAACTTTTTTGAGTATAAACATCGATATGTTTGGAGTTGAGTAAAAATTATGACTTTTTCACTTTGGGATTGGGTTCGGGTTTCAGCCCATTAACCCTACATATCAACCCAACTCCACTCCATTCCTCTTCACTCCTTCATATTATTTTCCTAACACTCAAGCTTTTAGAAAAATGGGGGAAGATAAAAAGAATTAGAATTCCTAAGCCCTAATCTTCTTTGCAAATTCAAGTTCTAGCTCCAACATCAAAGAAAAGCTTAGGTAAGCTCCCTCTTCATCTTCTCCAACTCATTTCCTCTTCAATTTCAGAAAATTTCCTAAACCCTAACTTAGGAAATGTTTTTCTTTTGAGCTTAGATTGAAGCTCCTTGGGTTAATATTGAAGAGAGATCAACCTATTGCTTGTTCTAGAGCTTATCATTTGTTTTTGGGTTTAAAGGTGAGTTTTTGAACTCACATCTTTGTCTATTCTATCATTGTTGTTAGGTATGAATTCCTAGCATCCATTCATGTTCATTTGCTTTTGATTTGAATTGATTTGGTGAACATTTCAATTTTTGGTGTTTTGAAGTCAAAACTTTGAAAATCCTAGCTTTGATTTGTGAACATGTTTTTGGTGGTGAATCGGAGAGCCTATAGGGCTGGGTTGTCGATTGGCGAAAACCCCTAAAGTCCATTGCTTGACCGGTTGCAAATGGTGAGAGTTTACTCTCCATTTGATAGGCTGGAAAATAGTTTCAGCTCCAGCCGGTCGACTGGCCTCCTGCAGTCAGTCGACTAACTGCAGGGTCTGAAAACTCTAGGGTTCTGGTTCAGTCGAATGACTGCAGAAGGTCAGTCGACTGAGATGTTACAGGTGCTTATGCTTGACTCCTTATCTGGGATCATCTTCTGACTTTTGTCTAACTACCTTACAATTGTAGTTTTTGTTGTTATACATTCGAGATATAGACTCCATGATGTATACATATTCTTTTGTCTAGCACTTGTATCTGTTCTTTTGTCATATTGTGGATCTTGTTTGACCACTACTCTGATGTACACTTCTATGTGTTATACTCATATCTGTTTTTGCCTTTGAGATATGAACATCTGTGACTGATTTATGTTATGTTTATTTCTATATTTGTTTCCGAGGTCCACTTAGCCACTATGTGGTAGCTTTGAGTTTGTATTTGGTATGTCGGATTTCCTCTTGAAATGAAATGTATGTTATACTATCTGACATATCGGTACTCGCACAAAGCAATTACACGGATGGTCGCTCCTCAACAGCCTTATTCTTCGTGCTAGTTGACGACATTACTCCGTAGTGTCCTTGGCTAGCGTGAGTATAGAGGTGGGCCGTCACAGCTTGGTATCAGAGCCAAACTTCGGAACAATGTAGAATAATTTAGCAAGGATCATTGTCTTAAGTCTCTCTTAAGAGTCGTGCCATAGGATTTAATTCTAGTCTTCATACCGTTCTATCCTATTTCTTTTTATGATACCTTGTTTTATCAATCAAATTTGTTTGATATTCATTTCATGAATAACCTTTTTCCTCTTTTCTTTCTTTCTTAAAGAAGAGAAATGGTTAGACCAGGCCGTCCTAGCGCCGGTCAATCTAGTGCTACTCCTTAGGATGGTGTATTTATGTCTGCTCAGCAACTTCTAGATCTTGTGAGAAATGCTCAAGCTGCCGGACCTATTCCTGAGCCCACACATCCTAAATCTGGGTTTGCACGCTTGTGCAGTGATTACACCAACTTGGGTGGAAAGCCATTCAAAGGTTCCGAGAGAGTTATAGAAGTCCAGGCTTGGCTTCGAACATGCGACCGCATCTTTTCTCGCATGAATCTTATTGATCTTCATCGAGTCCAAGTGGCTTCTAGTATGCTCCAAGAAAGAGCATTAGACTGGTACGAGCTTTTGATCTCTGAAATTATTGAAGCAGACCTTACTTGGGAGCAATTCCGGGAAAGGATCGAGTTCAAATTCGTGTCGGAAGCTGAAAAAGTATCTTTAGCCCGACGCTTTATAGACCTTGTTCAAGGTGAATCTTCTGTGACGGACTACGTCGCGTCTTTCGAATCTCTATCTAAATATGGGGTCGAGTATATTAATACCCCATTGAAGAAAAATCAGAGATTTGTGTATGGCTTGAACAAGAGCCTCAAAAAGCCAATACTTCTGAAATTAGAAGTTTCTTTTGACCAACTTGTTGATATTGCTCTTCGACTCGAAGAGGCTGATAAAGATAGTGATGTTGAAGTCAAACACAACATCAATAAGAAGAGACCTTTTAAACTCAATCCTAATCCCAATAAAAAGGGGAAGCAAACAACTTCGGTAGCGAATACTCCTAACCCTCGTCGTGGAGAATGTTACAAATGTGGTTCTAAGGACCACTATGCAAACAAGTGTCCCAAGTCTATTTCTTGCCGCTATTGCAAGAGTTCGAGTCATACTATATCTTTGTGTCCCAAACTTCAAGGCAAGAAGGAGGGCAAGATAAATGTTGTACAAGCCCCTGCTAATACTTCTCGTGGTCAAGGTATTTCTCATCCTATCCTTGATGGCATTATTATATTTCGTGAATTTCCTATTCGCGTTCTTTTTGTTACGGGTGCATCTCACTCTTTTATATCAAAAGAACTTGTTGATGCTTTGTCTTTGGATGTTATTGGCTTGATGACTTCTTTTAGGATTGTGAATCCGATTGGTTGATCCGCAACACTTAGTTTACTTTGTAAAGATGTCGAAATTATTTTATGTGATTATTCTTTCCATGCCGATTTGCATGGTATCCGTTACCTTGGTTTCGGAATGATTTTGGGAATGGATTGGCTTAATCGTTATGAAGCCCATATCCTATGTCCTGAACGGACTATATATCTTCGGCATCCTCAATCTGTTAAGCAGATTTCTCTTGTTCTGAAAGATTCAGATTCCAATTCGAAAGCATCCTTATATTCTCTAAATCCTCGTGATGACGATAACGATGATGAGGAAGATGTCATTTCCCTCATTCACATTGTTTGTGAATTTCCCGACATATTTGAGCCCGTTTTAGGATTACCACCTAAGCGAGCAATTGAGTTCAGAATTAATCTAATCCCTGGAGCTCTACCTATTACTCGTCCTCCTTATCGTATGTCCAATAAGGAAAATGAGGAGATGCGCAAACAATTATCTGAATTGGAAGCGAAGCAATTTATTCGATCTAGTTCCTCTCCATGGGGAGCTTCAGCTATTTTTGTGAAGAAATCTGATGGTACTCTTAGGCTTTGCGTTGACTACCGCAAGCTTAACGATCTCACCATCAAGAATAAATATCCCTTGCCTCGGATTGATGATTTATTCGATCAGCTTAGTGGTGCTAGAGCCTTTTCACAGTTAGACTTAGCAACCGGTTTTCATCAGCTCCGTATTGTAGAGGATAACATTCCTTTGACATCGTTTCGTACTCGTTAGGGATCTTATGAATGGCTTGTTATGCCATTTGGTTTGACGAATGCTCCAGCTTATTTCGTTGACCTTATGAATCGAGTTTTCAAAGACTTCCTCGATCGATTTGTTCTCATCTTTATCGATGATATTCTTATTTATTCTAAACCCGAAGAGGAGCATGAAAAACATCTTCAGATTGTGTTGGAAACGCTTAGGAGTAACCAATTGAAAGCAAAATTTTCAAAATGCCACTTTTGGCAATCTCGTGTGAAAATTTTGGGGCATATTATTTCTAAATCCGGAATTTCCATGGATCCTTCAAAGATTGAAGCGATTCAAAATTGGAAGAGACCGGAGAGCATGACGGAAATTCGTAGCTTTCTCGGATTGGCGGGCTATTACCATCGGTTCATAAAAGACTTTTCTAAAATTTTCGTGCCTCTTACTAATTTGACAAAGAAGGGAGTTAAATACATTTGGTCAGACAAATGTGAAGCTTCATTTCAAAAATTAAAAGAACTCCTTTCCGATGCTCCTATTCTTGTGATTCCCGATGGGAACCAAGATTGTATTATTTATACCGATGCTAGTCGTGTTGGTTTGGGTGCCGTTCTCATGCAGCAGGAACGTGTTATCGCTTATGCTTCTAGATAATTAAAGCCTGCCAAGACTAGATATGCCACTCATGATTTAGAGCTCGCGGCTATTGTTTTCGCCCTTAGAATTTGGCGTCATTATCTTTTAGGAGAGAAATTTGTTCTCTACACGGATCACAAATCTTTGAAGTATTTATTTTCTCAAACGGAACACAATTTGCATCAACAACGTTGGCTCGAGTTCCTTGCATCTTATGATCTTGATATTCTTTATATTCCCGGAAAAGGAAATCGTGTTGCTGATGCCCTTATTCGTAAGCAACAAGCGGTTGTTTCCATGATGATATCCGAGTGGAGTGATCACGAGACTTTATCCACTTGTGAGATTCGAGATTGTGAATTTGATTTATGTTCATCTCTTGTTTTATATAGCCTTGAGGCTCATCCTTCTCTTTTTGACTGCATTCTTGAAGCTCTAAAGCATGATCCTGAATTGGTTCTTCTTAGCCAAAGTTGTAGGGACAATATTGATATTGAAGGTTTGAAAGACTTTGATATTGATGCTCGCGGCGGTATTCGAAAATTTGGTAGACTTATGGTGCCAAATATTATTGATCTTCGTAAAGATATTTTAGAAGATTCTCATCGTTCTAAATTTACCATTCATCCCGGTAGTAGTAAAATGTACGCGGATATGAAGCGACTTTATTACTGGGAGGGAATGAAATCCAATATTGCTAACTTTGTTAAGCGTTGCATGACTTGCCAACTTGTTAAGGCCGAGCATCAAAGGCCCGGTGGGTTATTGCAACCTTTGGATATTCCAATATGGAAGTGGGATCAAATTTCCATGGACTTTATTGACGGTCTTCCCCATTCCCGTTCGGGACATGATAGCCTATGGGTGATAGTAGATAGACTTACTAAGTCCGCCCATTTTATCCCCGTTTGGTCCAATCGGACCGTACCTATTTTGGCTAAACTCTTTGTCAAGGAAATCATTAGATTGCATGGAGTTCCTACTTCTATTGTTAGTGATCGTGATCCATTGTTTACTAGTGGATTTTGGAAAGGTCTTCAAAAAGCTTTGGGAACGAAGCTTAATTTTAGCACCGCTTATCATCCTCAGTCCGATGAACAAACGGAGCGTGTGAATCAAACTCTTGAAGATCTTCTTCGTGCATGTGTTCTTGATTTTGGTGGAAGTTAGGAAGATCATATTTCTCTTGTTGAATTTTCCTATAATAATAGCTTCCAATCTAGTATTGGTATGGCACCTTTCGAGGCACTATACGGAAGGCCATGCCGATCTCCTTCGTGTTGGCTTGAAGCCAGTGAGAAGCTGCTTTTAGGTCCAGATTTTATCCGTAATGCCACAGAAAAGATTGACCTTATTCGACATAGGATGAAAGAAGCTCAAAGTAGACAAAAATCCTATGCCAATAATCGAAGAAGGAAATTAGAATTTTCTATGGGAGATTTTGTGTTTAATCGTGTTTCACCTATGAAGGGTGTTGTGCGTTTCAGTAGATCAGGAAAATTAGCACCTCGATATATTGGCCCGTTTCCCATCACCGAACGCATTGGTTCCATGGCTTATCGCCTTTTGTTACCGGCTCAATTTTCTGCTATTCATGACGTATTCCATGTCTCTCTACTATGGAAATGCCTTCGAGATTCCGATTCTATTCTTGAGCCCGGTGTTATTGAAGAAATTGAAGTTTCGCCTAATTTGACTTATGAGCAACATCCTATTCATATCATTGCTTTGGAAGTTAAACGTCTTCGAAATAAAGATGTTCCTCTTGTGAAAGTTCAATGGTCCTCAAATCCTAAGGATTGCTCTTGGGAATCCAGAGAATTCATCGAGCGAACACATCCGGACTTGCTCTCTCGTGCTCCTTAAGGTGAACTTTTTATTTCAAATTTCTTCTTTTTGTGTCGATATACTTTTATTGTTGTTACTTCTTATTTATTCCTTAAAGATTGCAAGGACGCAATTTCTCTAAGGAGGGGAGTCTGTAACAACCCGCATATTTTACGATTGTATATTTAAATGTTTTATTTAAATATAGAATCGTTAGTCAGATTGAAGTCCGAAAAGCTACTTTTTGTAAACAGTCGAATTGGGACTCGAGACCACCTCCATTGAGTCCAAAATGGCGTTTAAGACTTTTTTGAGTATTAATATCGATATGTTCGGAGTTGAGTAAAAATTATGACCTTTTTACTTTGGGCTTGGGTTTGGGTTTCAGCCCATTAACCCTACATATCAACCCAACTCCTCTCCATTCCTCTTCACTCCTTCATATTATTTTCCTAACACTCAAGCTTTTAGAAAAATGGGGGAAGATAAAAAGAATTAGAATTCCTAAGCCCTAATCTTCTTTGCAAATTCAAGTTCTAGCTCCAACATCAAAGAAAAGCTTAGGTAAGCTCCCTCTTCATCTTCTCCAACTCATTTCCTCTTCAATTTCAGAAAATTTCCTAAACCCTAACTTAGGAAATGTTTTTCTTTTGAGCTTAGATTGAAGCTCCTTGGGTTAATATTGAAGAGAGATCAACCTATTGCTTGTTCTAGAGCTTATCATTTGTTTTTGGGTTTAAAGGTGAGTTTTTGAACTCACATCTTTGTCTATTCTATCATTGTTGTTAGGTATGAATTCCTAGCATCCATTCATGTTCATTTGCTTTTGATTTGAATTGATTTGGTGAACATTTCAATTTTTGGTGTTTTGAAGTCAAAACTTTGAAAATCCTAGCTTTGATTTGTGAACATGTTTTTGGTGGTGAATCGGAGAGCCTATAGGGCTGGGTTGTCGATTGGAGAAAACCCCTAAAGTCCATTGCTCGACCGGTTGCAAATGGTGAGAGTTTACTCTCCATTTGATAGGCTGGAAAATAGTTTCAGCTCCAGCCAGTCGACTGGCCTCCTGCAGTTAGTCGACTGACTGCAGGGTCTGAAAACTCTCGGGTTCTGGTTCAGTCGACTGACTGGAGAAGGTCAGTCGACTGACCTGCTTGATTTTGCCTATTTTGCCTATTTAGCTTGAGGTTCCAATTTTTATCGATTCGTGATTATCCGATTTATTGTTATCATTTATTATTGACTTTGATGACTTCTTTTTCGGAATTTTTGAGAATATCCATTTTGATGGATTCGGTATCGATTTCTTTGGATTTGATTCACGTCTTCGAATGTGGATTTTTGTGATTGATTGTTTCTACAATCATTTCTTTGATTTGTGACTTCAAAATATAAAGGTTTTCTATACTAGTAGTAAATATTCAAACTCTTTTCCAAAGAAGAATTCAACTCTACTTTTAAATATAAAAAGCTTGTTTTCAAAACCGTTTTCCAAATCTATTAGTATATACAAACCTTTACCTCATTCGTATGAGAAATCTAATTAAACGGTTTAGCAAAACAAGTGGTATGAAACGCTTGCGTTTACTTTGCCGGTTAATTCTTGGACTTGTTCGATTGAACTCTCGTGACAATTTTCGAGTGGAAATCTACAATTTGTTCGTAAATATTTAAGTTAAGCTAGTGTTTATGGGACATGAAGCTAAACTCATATATTTACTAGCTTAGTGTAATCGACACTTTTATTGATCGATGATGATCATTTTGTGATTTAGACGTTGTGCGATGTCTATTTGTTTGTTTGGGTATTACAATCCCCGTTTGTGGAACTTCGGTTCAATTTGGCGGGGTAGCGACCCGTGGTCTTCGGGCCGTTTGTGGAGCTTCAGCTCAAAATTTATGGCTAACGATCATGGAATAGCGTTCCGTTTGTGACATACGTGTTGGTGAGTTTTCATGCTCCCATTTGTGATAAGCCTCCCCCTTTTATATTTTTGGATTTCTAATTGATGATTTCTAGAATTTGTGTTTCACCAACTTTTGTGATTGGCAATGATATGTTTGTCAATATTTGTAGTTTGGTGAATAAAATAAAGAATATGATATTCTTTTTGGTGCTTTGAGATTTTTGGAGATATTGTATGATTTTGTTGTTGTTTAAATCATATTTGTTCTAGTATGACATTATTGTTATTATACGTTCTTATTATATCTCTGCTTTTATCTCATTCCTTTATTTGATATTTATAGCTAGACTGATCCGTTTATTATTTTCTTATTAAATAATACTCGGGTCAGACCGAGATGTTACAGGTGCTTCTGCTTGACTCCTTATCTGGGATCATCTTCTGACATTTCTCTAACTTCATTACAATTGTAGTTTTGTTGTTATACATTCGAGATATAGATTCCATGATGTATACATATTCTTTTGTCTAGCACTTGTATCTATTCTTTTGTGATATTGTGGATCTTGTTTGACCACTACTCTGATGTACACTTCTATGTGTTATACTCATATCTGTTTCCGCCTTTGAGATATGAACATCTGTGACTGATTTATGTTATGTTTATTTCTATATTTCTTTTCGAGGTCCACTTAGCCACTGTGTGGTAGCTTTGAGTTTGTATTTGGTATGTCGGATTTCCTCTTGAAATGAAATGCATGTTATACTATTTGACATATCGGTACTCGCACAAAGCAATTACACGGATGGTCGCTCCTCAACAGCCTTATTCTTCGTGCTAGTTGACGACATTACTCCGTAGTGTCCTTGGCTAGCGTGAGTATAGAGGTGGGGCATCACACAATCACTTCAAGTTGCATGTTTTGGTGTGCGATTCCTAGGGTGAACTTCCTAGGATCCCCTCTTCCTGCTTTTAGAGTTTCACTTCAAACCCTCTTGTGGTTGTTGAGTTATTAATTGTTTTCTATCAAAATGCACTTGCTCATATGTGTTGAACCAGATTCCATTCTTCGAATATTCTGCCTTGCATATCTATCAATTCCATTCAGTCTCGACTGTATGTTATTATCTGTACTTGATTTTTGGGTCCTACAATCATCACTCTAGACTCATCGGAATCAATAATCGCGAAGTTTGTTGGATTAAATCCGCATGTATACTGTCTTGGAAAAAGATGGGTTAACAAACAACAATACTAACATAGCCCGTCGACCTTCTACAACTGAAATCCTGTTTAGACTAACCTAATGTAAGTACAGGATGCCTTTTTCAATTACTTAATACCTCTCATTAGAAATGAAGCAAACACCGTTTCTTTAAAAGTACCGGACCATCTAATACTTCAAATCCGAGACGAACTTTGGGTATATTTTCCTATACCTATCCGCAATGCATATCCCTTCCCCAAGGGTCCTATGGTTGGGGATGCCCTATATCAGTACTTAGTATACACAACTATTGGTATCTTGTAGGTGAAGGGCAGACTTCTATTTTGTAACTCTGTTGACCTTGCATGCCATCCATTCTATACCAAACCAATTATCCTTGGCCTAAATATTGGGCTAGGCCCACTGATTCACGTTTATCCTAAACCTATAATTAAGGCTGTATAATTTGCCACTATGAAAATTATACTGGCTTCCAACGTTTAACTTCAATCTTATATGCTCATTTTATGTATTCAATAAATGTCAATTGTCCGTAATAAATGGACATTATTATTCCAATTAGACAATTTCTAGTAACATTTATTTACTCATTCAAATTCAACCTATTATGCATATTCATTCCTATAAATGCCATATTAAATCTTTAACTGGTCCCATTAAACACAATTATGTCCCCATTTAATTCTTGTAACTTCATATTAAATGCAAATTTATTGCCCTATTAATTTTAGAGTTACTATCTCTTTTCCATCACACCTCCTAATTTATTACGTTATTTATAACTAGATGTCCTAATTATAACTAATGCGAAAATCGACGTATATTATGCTATATAAATATATTTATACTTTAAATCAGTGGGCACGGTTATACTTATATATATATATTTATATTCCTATTCCTAACACATTAATTCCTACACTTCAGAATTTTAGAATATTAATTTCCATATTTTAATTTATTAGAGTTATCCTTTCCAAAAAGGATTACCGTAATAATTTTCATAAATTAACTAAAAATGAGACTTTTTCTTAATTTGAAATTACAAGGAATTGTCTCTTTTCTTTTATTGAAATAGACAGTGCGAATTGCAGAGAAGAATATTGATGTGCACGTAAATGTTCATATTTTTACTTTCATATTTTATCGAATTAAATTAAATAAATAATCATATTGGGTATTTTAACATGTTTAAACCAAAATTCAAATTATTTTCAAATCATCACATATTCATCTTCATATAGGGGCAAAATGGTCAATTTTGTGCATATATTAATTTGAGAAAATTTAATTAGAAATTTATATATTATTTTTGTAGGAATTTGGATTCAAATGCAAGTGGTTTCATGAAGATATATGCATGCACAAGAGTGGAGAAAAACAAATGAAGATGGAAATAATTCATTCATGTATCATGGAGGACCCCACCTACCTTGATGTACAATTAGAAGTTAATGCACATGCCAATGGCCATTAAAGCTTCATGTACATTTAAATGAGGATTAACACATGATAATGATTACTTGGCCACCGCACTTCCTAGATGAGTAGTTTGGGTAGTTCTCAAAAGTTGGATTAGGGTTTCAAAACATGTATAAATACCCCTTATGTTTCATGTAATTAGGCCCCCTCTTCTTTTAGGCTCTTCCTCTTTAGTTTAGTTTAGGATCAAAATAAAATAAAAGCTCTCTTTCTCTTTTCATGGCTACTTAGCCTTTTTATTTAATTTCATGTAAGTTTCCTTTTTTATGCAATGTTAATTAGTGTTTTATTTTACTTACATGCTCTCTTTCTTTCATGCTAGTAGTGTAGATTTTCTTTTATGCAATTAGATTAGTTCTCTTTTCCACTAGCTTTTATTTTCCTTTCTTTTTAGTTTCATGCTGCATGCTACAATTGTTGATATGATAACAAATATGAGAGACTAAACCCCTTCAATTTAGGGGTAATGAAGCTCTCTAATTATGTAGCTTCAACATAACTTGTTACTTTTGATCTCTTTTGTGCTTAATGGAAGAATGAATGTTGATGTGATTTATTGTTTCATGTTGAATTTGATAGTCTATGTTGTTCATAACAAATAGGCTATGGTTAAACAATCACAAACAATAATTACCACTTCATTTACATATGATGATGGTAATGAAGTGAATGTTGAAATTAAAATTTGATGGTATATATTTCTAATTAATAGTTAATAGACCATACCTAAAATAGATTTTTCTTTCAGCTTTGTTGTCATATGTCATGAGAATTAAAAGTGGTTTAAATGTTGTGTTATAGTTTGATGGCTTATGTTGAGCTAACTAATAGCACAAATAGGCCATACTTATAATAAACACATCATTTACATTCACTTATGACCAAAAAAGAGCTATCATAATTTCATAATTTGTTGAACTATGTGATCTAAAGAGTGGATTTATCTCTAAATTGTCATTCTACTCTCATATTTTTATCACTTTCTTTTTGTCAATTTTCTTACATTTTTAGCTTAAACAACTCTCAAGTCATTAGTTAATTTGATTGAATAGGAAATTTAAAATCAACAGTTCCCTGCGGATTGACCCGTACTCGCTACGTACTACGATAATACACCGTGCGCTTGCGGTTAATTTTAATTTAAATTCGTTCGACGGTTTTCTAACTCGATAGAATTCCCGTCGACGAACAAGTTTTTGGCGCCGTTGCCGGGGAATAGTTTTGATTTTTATTTTCTATTCTTCGAATTAGTTTGTTTGATTTTTATTGTGTGTGTGTTTTGTGTGTTGCATTAAAAAAAATTTGCTTGTGTTTAATTTTTGTTTACATATTGTGTTTGTGTGTTGTTTTCTACTTCTAGTTGCATTTTGCATTTGATACTAAAAAAAACTCCACAAACATTTCTCCAAATTTACATTGCATTTCATTTTCTATTGTAAAAACTTGCATTTTATTTTATTTACATTTCTTTTACATTGCATTGCATTTTATTTTACAAACTTGCACATCAATCTGTTACATTGCTATGCACAGCATAGTGCAAATCTGCACTTTTGCCAATCTCTACAAACCTCTCTGATCATCATCAACTTGCTGCCATACAAGCTTCATACAAACTCCATACTGCCAAAACTGCTCATCACATAACTGCTGCTGTTCATTGACCTCCACATCACTACATAAACCTCCTCATAACACTCTTCATATCACTTCAACTCATTCATTCAACCCATTCATCTTCCTTTCATTCTCTACATTCCCTCCTCTACTAACCACTGACCAAATACTTCAACCCACTGTGCCACAACCACCTCCTTTGGTGAACATTTCAAGTTTTTGTGTTTTGAAGTCTAAAACTCTAAAAATCTTAGATTTGATGTGTGATCATGCCTTTGGTGGTGTATCGAAGAGCCTATAGGGCTGGGTTGTCGATTGGCATAAACCCCTAGCACCTATTGCTCGTCCGATCGCAAAATGGAAGAGTTTGCTCTTCATTTGGATAGGCTGAAAACCAGCCCCAGTGCCAGTCAGTCGACTGACCCCCTGCAATCAGTCGATTGGTTGTAGAAAATGAGCGTTTCGGGGACTGTCTGTAGAAACAGGGAGTCTCTATTTCCTGCAATCAGTCGATTGGCCCTCTGCAGTCAGTCAACTGACTGCAGGAAATGAGATTTTCGAGTTTCTAGATCAGTCGACTGGCCTCTGCAGTCAGTCGACTGACCTGCTTGTTTTTGCCTATTTTACCTATTTTGCTTGAGGTTTCAATTTTTATCGATTCGTGATTATCCGATTTATTGTTATAATTTATTATTGACTTTGATGACTTCTTTTTCGGGACTTTTGAGAATATCCATTTTGATGGATTCGGTATCAATTTCTTTGGATTTGATTCACATCTTCGAATGTGGATTTTGGTGATTGATTGTTTCTACAATCATTTATGTGATTTGTCACTTTAAAATATGAAGGTTTTCTATACTAGTAGTAAATATTCAAACTCTTTTTCAAAGATGATTTCAACTCTATTTTTAAATATAAAGCTTGTTTTTAAAACCGTTTTCCAATCTATTAGTATATACAAACCTTTACCTCATTCGTATGAGAAATCTAATTAAACGACTTAGTAAAACAAGTGGTATGAAACGCTTGCGTTCACTTCATCGGTTAATTCTTGGACTTGTTTGATTGAACTCTTGTGACAATTTTCGAGTGGAAGTCTACAATCTGTTCGTAAATATTTGAGTTAAGCTAGTGGTTATGGGACATGAAGCTAAACTCTTATATTTACTAGCTTAGTGTAATTTACACTTATTTTCGAGTGGAAGTCTACAATCTGTTCGTAAATATTTGAGTTAAGCTAGTGGTTATGGGACATGAAGCTAAACTCTTATATTTACTAGCTTAGTGTAATTTACACTTATTTTTGAGTGGAAGTCTACAATCTGTTCGTAAATATTTGAGTTAAGCTAGTGGTTATGGGACATGAAGCTAAACTCTTATATTTACTAGCTTAGTGTAATTTACACTTGTCGATCATTAATGATCATTTTGTGATTTAGACTAGCGATCGAGAGATGTCTCTTTGTTGGTATGGGGATTAAAACCCATTTGGGGAGCTTCGGCTCAAATTTGGCGGGGTAGCGACCCGTGGTCTTCGGGCCGTTCGTGGAGCAATCAGCTCAATGAATCTGTGCATGAGTCGTATCTTTTAGGGTGCGTCGATTTTCGGCTCATTTATCCGCATGGGGAACTGTACCATGACCAAATCGGCGCATGAGGCGTATCTTTTAGGGTGTGTTGATGTTCGGTTCATTTATTGGGTTAGCGACCCATGGAATAGCGTTTCATTTGTGATACACGTGTTGGTGAGTTTTCGTGCTCCCGTTTGTGATAGGCTTTCCCCCTTTTGAGATTTCTGGATTTCTGGTTGTGATTTCTAGAATTTGTGTTTCACCAATTTTCGTGGATTGGCATTGATATGTTTTGTCAATATTTGTGTTTTAGTGAATTATTTAAAGAATGTGATTCGTTTTGGTGTTTTGAGATGATGTGAGATATTGTATGATTTTTGTTGTTATTTGATGTATACTTGACACTGTATGACATTTATGTTATCATATGTTTTTGGTCATATCTCTTATCCTATATCATTTTATCTGGTATTTATAGCTAGACTGATCCATTTATTATTTTCTTCTTAAATAATACTCGGGTCAGACCGAGGTATTTCAGGTGCTCCTGCTTGACTCCTTATCAGGGATTATCATCTGATTCTTTTGGCTAACTACTTTAGATTAGTAGTTTTTGTTATTATACATTTGAGATATAGACTCCTTGATGTATAATTATTCTTTTGTCTAGCACCTTATCTATTCTCTTGTGATGTAGTGGATCTTGTTTTACCACTACTTTGATGTACACTTCTTTGTGTTATATTCATATCTGTTTTCGCCTTTGTGATATGAATGTTTGTGACTGATTTGTGTTATGTTTATTTCTATATTTGTTTCCGAGGTCCACTTAGCCATTGTGTGGTAGCTTTGAGGTTGAATCGGTATGTCGGATTTCCTCTTGAAAAGAAATATAAGTTATAATTTCTGACATATCGGTACTCGCACAAAGAAATTACACAGATGGTCGCTCCTCAACAGCCTTATTCTTCGCGCTAGTTGACGGCATTACTCCGTAGTGTTCTTGGCTAGCGTGAGTATAGAGTTGGGGCATCACCAATGCTAATTCAACTTCGAACTCAAAAATGAATTTCAAAATCACAATGGAAATGTGAATCACTTTGCAAATGATTTTGGCAATGGGAATAGTTTCAATTTTGGTGCAATTGACAATTTTGGTTCTCAACAAATTCAAATTGAAAATTCTCAAATTAATAATCATGAATTTGATTTAGTTGAGAAAATGGAAAAAGATTACGAGGATTTGTTGCGTGAAACCTACAAAAAAATTCATGAGAAACAAAATCAAATCCCAGCTTGTGAAGAATCAAATAATAATCCACCGTTTATTGAAATTGACAATTTTTGTCCTCAACAAGTTCAAAGTGAAATTTTCATGTTAATAATTACAAATTTGACTTTGTTGGGCTTATGAACGAAATTTACAATGATCATATGGATTTGTTGACTGAAACATACAAAAAATTACGTGAACAACAAAATCAAATCCCAACGTGTGACGAGTCAAATGATAATCCACCTTCTACCCAAATCGATGATTTTCAAACAACAACTTTTGAAACTGAAAATGACAATCTTAATAAAGTTGTTGAAAACATGGTAATTGAGTTGGATTTCAATTCCTTTTCGGGTGTGGAACCAAATTTATAATTCGACCTTCCTTTTCTCGATTTCAAAAATTTAAATACAATAACTTTGGATTTTGAACTTGAGATATGCAATGAAGTTGTTGATAATCTAACAAAGGAAGACGAATTTAATGAACACGATTTCTTTGGTCTTTTTGAAAACGAGTTATTGAATTCTGAAGGGGAAGATTTAAATCACCATTTTGATTTTGAAATCAACAATTTTGAAGAAGTTTTCAATGATAAATTTGAATTTCAATTTGGTGAAATAAACTTGAACTTCAATCAATCGTTTTATCAACCCCGAAAATCATCGAAAAGGAAACAACTTGTAAGATTTTTAATAAAACGACATTCGTTTTCCAAAATCAACATTCAACTTTGAAATCATTTATGGTTTGGTTTTTCGAGCTTAAGCTGTGTCTCGCATATTTGACGAGACAAATGAATCGGTCTTTGGAAGACCGTTTCATTTACTTTTTCACTATATACTTTCTGATCTCGTGTAAATACCCATCATTTTCATGTAAATATAGGTCATTTTTTTTTGGTTTTATTCTTCTCCTTCCACTTGGGTTAATTGTGGGGACACAGTCAAAATCAAGTGTGGGGGAAGTCTCATCTTCATTTTTAATATTTCATGGTAATTTTTAATTTTTCATGGTTTATTTTTACATTTTCTTTCCAAAACTTAGAAAAAAACAAAAAAAAATCTCAATTTTTTTTAAACATTTTTTATTTATTTTTAAAGAAACACTATAGGATAAATATATGGTTTTGGTTTTTAGATTGAAATTTTTGAAAATTTATTTGTCTTAACAAAAATAAAAATGAAGTTTGATTTTAAATAACAATGGTTTAACTAATATATAGGATATAACATTTTTTTTATCTTCTAAGTAAAATGGTGCTAAGATGATTTTGCAAAACTCTCTTTGAAAAAAAACAAAAAAAAACAAAAAAAAATATATTTCTTGTATATATGTATATATTTATTAACACCTACGGTCGATAGGTGTACACACTTATGTGTACACTCAACATGCTTTGTGCCCTTCTCACGTAAGCCCGAAAGGCAGTGCACGGTCGGTATATCTGGCCTCAGTTTATCTCAGCTAGGTGTATGTATTAAAAATTCTTTTATTAATAATGCCTACAGTCGATAGGTGTTCACACTCGTGTGTTTACTTGCCACGCTATGTATTCCCCTCACATACGCCCGAAAGGCATTGCATGGGTAATATATCTGGTGTAACAACCCGCATATTTTACGATTGTATATTTAAATATTTATTTAAATATAGCATCGTTATTCGGATTAAAGTCCGAAAAGCTACCTTTTGTAAACAGTCGAATTGGGACTCGAGACCGCCTCCATTGAGTCCAAAATGGCGTTTACAACTTTTTTAAGTATAAGCATCGATATGTTTGGAGTTGAGTAGAATTTTGCTATTTTCTATTTTGGGCTTTTTGGGTTTGGGTTTGGGTTTCAGCCCATTAACCCAACTGAATGCCCTAACTCCACTCAACTTCCTTCATTCATTTTCATTTCCTAACACTCTCAAGCTTAAGAGAAAAATGGGGGAAAGAATGGGAAATTAGAATTCCAAACCCTAGTTTAATTAGGAAATACAAATTCTAGCTCCAACATCAAAGAGAGGCTAAGGTAAGCATCCTCTTCTTCTTCTCCATCTCAATCTCTCTTCAATTCTCAGAAATTCCTAACCCTAACTTAGGAAAAACATCACCTTTGATAATAGATTGAAGATTCTAGAGGTGTGTTGAAGAAGAATTGTTCTTGCCTTGTTTTAAAAGCTTCTCATTCATTGTTTTTGGGTTTAAAGGTGAGTTCTTTAACTCACATCTACGTCTATAACTTTCATTGTTTTAGGTATGAATTCCTAACGCTTGTTCATGTTCATTTGCTTTTGATTTGAGTTGATTTGGTGAATTTTCCAAATTTGGTGTTTTGAAGTCAAATCTTTAAAAATCCTATCTTGGATGTTTTGACATGTTTTGGTGGTGTTTCGGAGAGCCTATAAGGCTGGGTTGTCGCTTGGCATAAATCCCTAGTCTCCGTTGCTCATCCGATCGCTTTCGGTTTGGATTTTCGCCCATTTTGGGCAAGGCTGATTTTTGCCTAGCAGGCAATTTCAGACGTTTGGAACAAAATCCAGACGTCTGGTTTCAAATTCAAACGTCTGGTTGAAAAATCCAAACGTCTGGAATTTGTCCCTGGAAAATGCAAAAAGGCAGTGGAAAAATCCAAACGTCTGGAAATCCAACCAGACGTCTACCAGACGTCTGGTTGGAATTTCAAACGTCTGAAATGTGCAGTTTTGCCTATTTTGGGCCAGACATCTGGATCAACCCCCCAGACGCCTGGAACTGTTCACTTTGCCTAATTTGAGCTGTTTTGAGTGGATTTCCAATTTTTAATCGATATTTGTTGATCCGGTTAGTTGTTATCACTTATTATCGACTTTGATGACTTCTTTCTTTGGATTTTTGGGAATATCCATTTTGATGGATTTAGTATCGATTTCTTTGGATTTAATTCACGTCTTCGTATGTGAATTTTGGTGATTGATTGTTTCTACGATCATTTCTATGGTTTGTCACTTTGAAATGCAAAGGTTTCTATACTAGTAGTAAATATTCAAACCCTTTCATCAAAACGATTTCAACATTTACTTTCAATATCAAACTCGTTTTTAAAACCGTTTTATAATCTATTAGTATATACAAACCTTTACCTCATTCGTTCGAGAAATCCAATTAAACGGCTTAGCAAAACAAGTGGTATGAAACGCTTGCGTTTACTTTGTCGGTTAATTCTTAGACTTGTTCGATTAAAACTCTTGTGACAATTTTCGAGTGGAAATCTACAATTTGTTCGTAAATATTTAAGTTAAGCCAGTGGTTATGGGACATGAAGCTAAACTCATTTATTTACTAGCTTAGTGTAATTCACACTTTTATTGGTCTATGATGATCATTTTGTGGTTTAGACTAGCAATGTGCGATGTCTCTTTGTCCACGTGAGGGACTGTACCTCGTTTTATTGAGATTCGTCTCATTTCTCTTATGGGCTAGCGACCCATGTTTTTTTATGGTGTTCGGTTCATCGGATGTACCGTTATTGTACTACATCGATGTCTCGGCTTTTTGGTTCATCGGATGTACCGTTATTGTACTACATCGATGTCTCGGCTTTTTGGTTCATCGGATGTACCGTTATTGTACTACATCGATGTCCCGGCTTTTTGGTTCATCAGATGTACCATTATTGTACTACATCAATGTCCCGGCTTTTTGGTTCATCGGACGTACCGTTATTGTATTGCGTCGTTGCCCCTAATTTATGGAATAGCGCTCCATTTGTGATACACGTGTTGGTGAGTTTTCATGCTCCCGTTTGTGATAGGCCTCCCCCTTTGTGATTTTTGGATTTCTGGCTGATGATTCTAGAATTTATGTTTCACCTCTTTTTGTGATTGGCAATGGTATGTTTGTCAATAATTGGGGTTTGGTGAATAAAATAAAGAATATGACATTCTTTTTGGTGCTTTGAGATTCTTGAGATATTGTATGACTTTGTTGTTATTAAATGTATACTTGCCACAGTATGGAATTATGGTTATCATACGTATTTGTTATATCTCTTGCCCTATCTCATTTTATCTGATATTTATAGTTAGACTGGTCCGTTTATTATTTTCTTATTAAATAATACTCGGGTCAGAACGAGATGTTACAGGTGCTTCTGCTTGACTCCTCATTTGGGACTATTATCTGACTTTTGGCTAACTACTTAGCTTAGTAGTTTTTTCTTTTATACATTCGAGATAGAGACTCCTTGATGTATACATATTCTTTTGTCTGGCACTTTTATCTATTCTTTTGTGACGTAATGGATCATATATGACCATTACTTTGATGTACACTTTTATGTGTTATATTCACATCTGTTTCCGCCTTTGTGATATGAATATCCGTGACTGATTTGTGTTATGTTTATTTCTATATATGTTTCCGAAGGCCTCATAGCCACTGTGTGGTAGCTTTGAGTTTGTATTTGATATGTCGGGTTTCCTCTTGAAATGAAATGTAAGGTATATTATCTGACATATCGGTACTCGCACAAAGCAATTACACAGATGGTCGCTCCTCAACAGCCTTATTCTTCATGATAGTTGACGGCATTTTCTCGTAGTGTCCTTGGCTAGCGTGAGTATAGAGGTGGGACGTCACATCTAGCCTCAGTTTTCCGGGTTAGGTATATGTAAATATTGTAAATATAAATTATTTTTTTTTTAAAAATTTAGAGAGAGTAAGCAAATGAAATCCAAGCACTATTTTAACTTATTTGATTTGACTTGTTATTGAAAAGAAATGAACATACCACTTTGAAAAACTTTGATAATCAACTAAGGATCAATTTCATAATTACACTATGTTATCAACCAAAACAATGAGTTAAACTATAGTCTATTTGTTATGATAACTTGATTTTTGTTGGAAATTTTGACGAGTAAATGACTTAAATTTTCAAGATAATGACCAAAACCTATATTTAACTTTTTTGTGTCGATTTAAAAGTAAACCCTTCATTTGTATATATTTTCAAAAACTTGCATTCGTCTCTTTGTAAATAAATCTTGCATTTTGTAAATATTTTCACTTTGCATTCGGATTTTGTAGGTAGTATCCGCTGAAAACTCTCACGAGACAACACTCGTTCTACTAGGGACACCTAAAGATTTAACGACTTGTTGCATATGCTCAATGCAATCGTGTTCCCTATGAAAACAGATTTATCTTAGTTTTTTATTTATTAGAGGACGAATAAAAAGATAAGTGTGGGGGTATTTGATGTGCACGTAAATGTGCATATTTTTACTTCCATATTTTATCGGATTAAATTAAGTAAATGATCATATTGGGTATTTTAACATGTTTAAACAAAAATTCAAATTATTTCAAATCATCACATATTCATCTTCATATAAGGGAAAAATTGTCATTTTTGTGCATATATTAATTTGAAAAATTTTAATTGGAAAATTCTATATTATTTTTGAAGGAATTTGGATTCAAATGCAAGTGGTTTCATGAAGATATACGCATGCACGAGAGTGAAGAGAAACAAATGAAGATGGAAATAATTCATTCATGTATCATTGAGGACCCCACCTACCTTGATGTACAATTAGAAGCTAATGCACATGCTAATGGCCATTAAAGCTTCATGTACATTTAAATGAGGATTAACACATGCTAATGATTACTTGGCCACCACACTTCCTAGAGGGGTAGTTTGGGTAGTTCCCAAAAGTTGGATTAGGGTTTTAAAACATGTATAAATACCCATTATGTTTCATGTAATTAGGCTCCTTCTTCTTTTAGGCTCTTCCTTTTTAGTGTAGTTTAGGATCAAAATAAAAGAAAGCTCTCTTTCTCTTTTCATGGCTACTTATCTATTTTTTTTATTTCATGTAATTTTCCTTTTTTTTATGCAATGTTAATTAATGTTTTATTTTACTTACATGCTCTCTTTCTTTCATGCTAGTTGTGTAGATTTTCTTTTTTGCAATTAGATTAGTTCTCTTTTCCATTAGCTTTCATTTTCCTTTCTTTTTAGTTTCATGTTGCATGCTACAATTGTTGATATGATAACAAATATGATAGGCTAAACCCCTTCAATTTAGGGATAATGAAGCTCTCTAATTATGTGTAACAACTCGGGTTTTTGATCGTTAATTTTGAACATTTAATTCATTTTAAATGTTGAGTTTTGGAATGTGAATAGGATTTCAATATGAAGTGGATCGATCAAAAATAGTGTAATAAAAACTTAAGTTCCAAATATAGTGATTTAATTTATAAATTTAATTGTTGCGTTAATAATAAAAAAACTCAATTAAATAATTGAATTGGAGTTGAATATGGAATCGAAACGATTTCTAATGTCGATATAAATTCTATTTGAATTTTAATTTAGTTAGTAAGATCTTAAAACTGGATTTTCAAGTGATTTCGTAAAATTTTGAAATCGTCGATTTTGTGGACGTGTTAAATAGCGATCCGGGGTATAGTCTCGGAATTCGACGTAACTAGTTCCATTGGATCCATATTAGTGTATTATTATTGAATTTCAAATTTCGTAGCTTTTGGAGTTATCGTTTGATCGTACGGAATATAAACGCGTTGAAAATAATATCGAAAATACAATATAATAATGGGTCCAAAAAGCTATCTTCTCCATACGATCGAATTAGGACTCGAAACCTTTTCCATTGCGTTCAAAATAGGGGTATAATGTTATAAACGCTAAGCTGTATGCCTCGATAGGGTATCAGAATTGTAAGTTACATTAAATGAGATATTTATAATTAAATAATATTGTAATCTGTCAAAATCAAGACAGCCTTCTAAAACATGCCACACCCTTTCTTTCAATTCAAAATCACGTCCCACTTTTTCCTCCTTTCAGTTCAAAAAAATTGAGTACGCCTGCTTCTCCTTTCTCCCTTCAATCAATTCGAATGAAAGAAAAAGAATTTAAACAGAAAAAAAGAAATATAACAACCACGTTCATTTTTTCTCTCTTCCCATTTCAAACCAAAATCGATAGAAAGCAGGGGCAACGAATTCAATTCGAATGAAAAAAAATGAAGGTGAATTAAAGGCTCACGATGATGGCCAAGATGAGGCGGAGCGTGTCGCAACAATTGGTGGTGCGCGGGATACAAGGGGAGGCCGGCGTCAATCTGTGATGTTGAACGAAGTCGCGATCGATTCTAAGGCACTAGAGTGATTCCTGGAGGCTCTCAGGCAGCGCGCACGCGTGAGTGGAGGAGCACGATCGATGGAGATGGCCTCGAGCGTTGGGATTAAGGGCGAACAAAGGGATAAGGGTGGACCAAGGTAGTGCGACGAGGCTTTAGCATTGATGGAAGGATTGCGTCGCGATAGGGCTTTGTCGAAGTCGCGGTGAACCTGAGGACATGCAAGCATTAGTATGTGAATCAGTGTTTTTTTTTTGTAAATTAATAAGAAGTTTCACCATATTTATAAAAAAATCGGAAAAATTCTAAATTACATATCGTTTACATGCGAGGTCCAAAAATCACGAAGTCAATCATGTTAAATCCATAGCTGCAAATTCACATTCCGGTAGTGGTTTGGATTTTTTTGGAGTCCGTTGGGATTTTAAATTAAATCGAACTATGTTCGATTTAGTTTAAAATCGGGATATTCGGCAAATAAAAATCAAGGTGAGTAAATCTCACTCTTTTTGGATTGCTAGATATTAATTTTAGATAGTTAAAATTAATTCTGGATGTTTGGTCGAACTGATTATCTATTGAATGATAGTATATTATATATATAGTAGTATATATTAGTAGTTGGAGTGATATTCCCACACATTATAGCAGATGAGACCCTATACGCCCCGCATAATAGCGTATGACCCTATATACCACGATATCCCCCTCGAAGAGGGATTGGTATTTTTAGTTGTATTAACATCTGTGAATGTAGGGAAACAGGTTGGAGGGATCCAACTGGATTCTTCAAAAATGTTGAAATTAATTTCATATATTGTGATATATGGATTGTGTAGAATAATCTATTATAGATTGTTGTGGTTATTGGAATTGTTGGATGCTATTGAAGCACTGGCATGAATTTTGATATTTTAAATACCATAAATATATTTTTAAAATTTAAGGAAAAAAAGGAATTTTTGATATAAATTTTTTTATATTGGAATTGGGGTTATTTTAAAGAAATTGAGTTAAAAAAATATATATTTGATTTTTGGTTATACTTAATTATTGTGAATTATTAAATAGAGATTTTAAAAATGAATTATATAAAAAGAATATTCTGGAAATATAAAAAGGAGTTGAAGTCGATATTAAAATAGATTAGAAGTTATAATTGGGATTTATAAAGAGATGGATTTATAAAATAGAATTTTATAAATAAGGTTGTTTTTTTAAAAACAAGTAAAACCCAAAGGAGTTATTAAATTTATAAACGATGTTTATAAATAGGGAAATCGATATCAGATGATAGATTGAAAATATAAATTTACAAGGAGAATTTATATTAGAATATGGAAATAGGGTGAGAAAAATAGTGGATACTATTTTTGAAAGTGGAAATTGTTAAGGAGATCGGAATGGAAGGTGATGTGATTCGAAAGAATTTATAAATTGAATTGGTTATTAAGGTTTTAAAAATATATTTTTAATTCTGAGAAGTTAAGTTTGTTTTTAAAAGGAAAATTTTATTTTTTAAAAAACTATAGAATTTTAAACTAGTTGGGATTGAAATACTTCGGTAAGTAGATTTTCAAATGTTAAGTATTTATTTTAGTAAATTCTAACCTTTAAAATCAGCTTTGAAAATTTATTTGTTTACCTAAGAATGAGTTATTGATGTTTATAAAGGTGTTTTCGATATTTTAAATAATTACTTGAATATGATTTAAAAATAAATTATTATTCTTTTAAATTCTTATTATATATATATATAGAGTTAGTAGTGATTGAAATTTTTTATTTATAAATTCTCTTGAGATTCGTAAATGAGGCTTATAAATGGATATGATTTTGAGGAGAGGAATTTTATAAGGGATTTGGAGGAAATGGAATTTCAAAATGTACGAATATGGGAATTTTGAAATGAAATTTGAATTTATAAAAGAAGTTATAAATTGTTGAATGGGGTTATAAATAAGTATACTGGGTTTTGGAAATTGAAAAAGGGAATTTATTAGTGATTCTGAAGACTTATGAGATAGGCTACGAAATATTCTCTCAAGTGTTGGTATTTGAAAAGATTTTGGAAAATAAGATACATAATATTTTCCTAAGTATAAAAATGGAAATTTGGAAATATTTCTAAGTGTTGAGATGGTTTCAAAATATCCTGTTAAGGATTTAAGTATTTGAAATTGTTTTCAAATATTGGAATATGGAAAGAGATTTGGATATATATCTTAATAAAGATATTTTGAAATAAATGTTTGAAGAATTATAAAATAAGGCCTAGTGTCTGCTTATGGATGTTTTATTGATAGTTAAATAACCGACTATCAATATAGGCCAATTTCGTTAATCGTTTCGAAGAACCCGGGATTGGATTTAATTATCCGAAAACCAGTTCGATCCGGTTTGAATGTAACGAATGAATACCGTGGAGATGATGAAGATGGTGATTCGGTTTGTCCAGACCCAAGACAACTTGTATGGACGAATGCTATCAGAACATCGTCATTGGAGGACAATGAGCATTCTATGTAGAATTGTGTTCTTGAAAGGTAACGCTTAGCCTCAAGCTTCATCAAACGGGAATGACTAAAACAGGAGAGATGCAGCAAGGATAAGAGGATCGCACCCAATTAAGGTATGTTATCACATTTCTAGATGTCCTCAGAAACCTATATATTATGGATATGGTTGTGCATGAAAGAAGGAGTGCTCGATTGTAAGGGTGGGAACACACGGGGTGATAACATATTCTGTCTATCCAGGTTAGGGGTAAGCCGATCTTATGTAAAAGGGGATCCGGCGAGGTCCTCGGTACATTGTTCTAGAGGTGTACTGTGATGGGCGGTACCTCAGTGGCCCAGTCATTGTATGGAATCCATTCTCCAATAAGCACCATACAGGTTTGATTGTACCCAACTATGTTGGAACGTGAGATGCAATCATTTCAGCTATTTTCTATTTACATTGATTAGACATTATTCTAATACTAGACGATTTTGATAAAAATGTTTTGGTTATCGTAAGGTAAAAACCCGTCTTGTTTATGTGTGACGTTGTCTTATGAGATACCTTTGTTTTCCAAAGGATTTTGAAATAAGTTAATAATTCAAATTGAGTGTGTTTTCTCACGCTGGTTTTCCAGACTTACTCGAGTGTTATTTTATTATAATGCTCGGTTTAGACCGATTACAGATTCAGGATAGGATGCCATGGAGCTCGGGAGACGAGCTGGATGACAAAGACATATCTCCGTATTTAGTTTATATTTTCCTATGTATGAGGACAAGTTACTATAACTGTCCAGGTTGATGTATGGGTTGTTGTACTCTGATGATTGTAAGTATATAAACTGTTACAGATTCTTTTTTATAAAAATCTATTATTATATATTATATTTTGTTCCGCTACGATTGTGAGATTTTATGTTGTTTATTTTTCTTCTATCTCTTTCTTCTTCTTTACCCTAGTTATTCGCTCTTATGTGCAATTTGGGTTGAACAAGGAAGAATTATTATCAACTCAAAGAGTACGAAACGGCGGGTCGCTACACTTGGTATCAGAGCTGAAGGTTAAGCGAGAACCTTGGCTCTGGTGGGGATTTACTCATTAGAGATAGGGTCAGTAGTACCCTAGAATGAGTTGAGTGTAATAATAGATATGAGCGCGTATTTGTTAGTGAATATAATATATTTAATATTGTGTTAATTTATTTATTGAGTGGTATATAATTATGTTCGAGCAGTGGGACGCCACTAAATCGATAGGAGTTTCTAAACACTTAAACACGGTAAACTGACACAGTATGGTTTTGAAGCCAGTGAATGAAATAATTTTACCCAAACTATATTTTGATATAAAAGAGAATAATTTTCTGAAAATTTTTATAGTGGTGTTTTTGGTTGTTATTATACAACCAAAGTAAGATTTTAAAACTTGGAATGGTTATAAAAAGCAAATTGGATTGTATAAGAATGAATTATACAAATGAGTAAAAACCGAAAATTGATTCAAACCAATATTTGGAAATTTAAATTCGAAGTTTGTATAATATTTTTCGAAGTATTATGGAGGTTAAAATATTATTATTATTTTTTGAATAAAAAATGGTTTTAAATGGATTTTAGAAGTGATATAGCAGTGAACTCACTTCGGTCGCTGGAAAATAACTCTGATGATGATCGCGACATCAATGGTGTTCATTTTCGAGTTTCTAAGTGATGAATTGCTACCATAGTAAATTGATATGGAGATTTCTCGATGAAAACAAGTGATTGTTTCAAAAATTCCAAGGGAATTGTTTTGGATAAAATCAGGTTGATTTTGAAATTCTAAGGAAGTGGTTTGTTAAACAAATAAGAGTGTATATATATATATATTTGATTTCAAAGTAATTTGAAATAAATACCGGGTGATTACAAATTCTGAAATCCTGTGGAAGATGATATTTATAAGGAGGGAAGTGTGAAAAATTGAAGTTGGAATAAAATTTAAAGTAAGAAAGTTGAAATGGAATTCAACTTAAGTTTAGTTGAGTAAATAAAATTTTAGAAATTTAATTGACTGGGTTTGAGTTGAACTAATATAGTGTATTAGTGAAAAAGGAGTTAACTTAAGCGAAGTAATTGGAATATATAATGAAATTGAATGGATTAAAAATATAATTTTTTGGAGTGGAATTAGTTTAATTATGAATAACTCGAATTTGGTTTTGAAATGTTGGGTAAAAGGAATTGAAATTTAAATAAAAAGTGAATTGGATTTGAATCATATTGAATTGAATTAATTATGTAAATCTAAATTATAAAGTGACTACATAACTATAAGTTATTAAATTTGGATTGGATTAGAAATAATATTGAATTGAAGTAAATATAAATTTGAGTTGTGAAATATTATAAAACCATATGGTGTAAATCTTAAATGAAATAAAATTTACGTGAAAAATTGGAATTATGAATAAATAAATTGGAATAGCTTATAATGAAATTTAAATTAATGGAATAAAAATATACTTAGGCTATACATAAATGTATAATCTCGAATGTAAATATATTCGAGTATAAAATTGATGGAAATGTGAAAAATAAGTTGTGTGACTTATAAAATGGAAAAGTGAAGTAGAAAACCAAAAATAAAATTGTTTAATATTTTGGGTGAAGGAAATAAAATCCAATTTGAATTATAAAAATGAACTTGAACTCATGTAACTTAAATGAAGTGATTTTTGAAATAAAACTCAAAAATTGAATGTGGCCTTGGATACAAACAAACTTAAGTTATAAGGTGGAAATAATATAAAATAACGAATTAACTTAAGTAAATATTTGAATGGACGGTTGACTCAATAAATTTGTGAAATGGTTATTTAATGAAGTAGCATGGAATAGAATTAAATATAAATTGATTTGAAATCAATTTAAAATAGTTATAAGCTTAAATTATTATTTTATTAAATGAATAGAGCTGAATTTGCATAGAAAAATTGTTGTATGACGCAAACGAAAGCAAATAAAATTCTATGAATAAATAGAATGTGAATAAATTGATTTTAAATCATTTTAGAATGGATATGAGTTTGTTTGGCATAAATAAATTGAATGCAAGGAAATTAAGTTGTAAATCATTCGAAATGATATATGGATCGATGGAAAGTAATTAAATTAGTATCAGAACCTTATAAATGCTTATGATTATATGTTAGGATTCATTGTTTATGAAATTTATGTGTTCAACTATTTAAATAAGTGGAATGTTAATGAATTTCATATTTTGGTACTTACGTGGTTTAAATTGAGTAAGTACAGGTAACCGAAGGCTGTCGGGTTAGATTTGGGTTGCGTATTTGCATATGAAGTAACTTGCTTGCTTAATAATGCTTAACAATGCTAAAATAAAGTGCGTTTTCGGATTAAATACCACAAAATATAAATATTGATATATATATATATATTGTTTTCCGACCGTGTGGGTCGATGTATATATATTTATCTCTCTTGTCATATTGCAAAAGGTCCTCCGTATAAAGGAGACTCTGCCAAAAAAAATCGGAAATTTAGGGTGTTAGAAAAATTTTGAAAATTTTTGGAAAATTTTTGGAAAAATTTTGTTAACGACAATTTGATTTCGAATTGTAATTGGAATCATGGTTTTAAATCTCCTATATATCGCCCGAGATCTCCTCCGAGATCTCATTTTCACACTTAAACGAGACGAGACATCAAATCTCCTTCATATCCCCCTAGACACTCATCTCGTCCGAGATATTCAAATCTCACCCGAAATATGGATCAAAATCTTAATCCGAGATCTCACCCGAAATTATACATTTTTCTTATTTTTCATAATATTTTTTATTTTCATATTGATTCAAAAGAAACTACTCAATCCAATTATAATTTACAAGCTTCTTGAACATATTCTTTACTTTTTATCTTAATGATTCATAGCAAAAGGTTTCGCTTCTTTATTATGTTCAAATAAAATGATATTATTCAATCATTACCAAAACAATTAAGCTAATCAAGCTACTACTCTTCTAAAAATATTACTTTTTCCATGTAAATCAAGTATGTTACCATTATTATTTTTACTAAGAAAGTTATAACCGTTAAATAAATTTTTGACACATCGATTTTTGACACATAAGTACATCCGAGATATTCCCGAGATGCATTATAAGACCCGAGATGTCAATCCGAGATGTACACCTGATATGTACTCATCTCATCTGAGTCTCTCCCGATACGAGATAACTTGTGTAAAAATTCCGAGACGAAACGTGACCAAAATCCGATATTTTAAACCTTGATTGGAATAAAGGATTTTGGAATAAAAATTGAGGACTAATTATTTTGGTTGGAACTAAAGGGTTTAGAAAAGCGAATGTCGAGTTTTAACTAAGTGGGTTTTGGAAAAGTTAATGGGTTTGGAGCGTTTTTTCTGTCTTAGCAATTTCCGGGACGAAATTCTTTTAAGGGGGGAGGAATGTAACAACCCGGATTTTTTATCGTTAATTTTGAACATTTAATTCATTTTAAATGTTGAGTTTTGGAATGTGAATGGGATTTCAATATGAAGTTAATCGATCAAAAATAGTGTAATAAAAACTTAAGTTCCAAATATAGTGATTTAATTTATAAATTTAATTGTTGCGTTAATAACAAAAAAATCAATTAAATAATTGAATTGGAGTTAAATATGAAACCGAAATGATTTCTAATGTGGATATAAATTCTATTTGAATTTTAATTTAGTTAGTAAGATCTTAAAACTGGATTTTCAAGCGATTTCGTAAAATTTTGAAATCGTCGATTTAATCAACGCGTTAAATAGCGATTCAGGGCACAGTCTCGGAATTCGATGTAACTAGTTCCATTGGATCCGTAATAGTGTATTATTGTCGGATTTCAAATTTCGCAGCTTTTGGAGTTATCGTTTGATCGTATAGAATATAAACGCGTTGAAATTAATATCGAAAATTCAATATAATAATTGGGTCCAAAAGCTATCTTCTCCATACGATCGAATTAGGACTCGAAACCTTTTCCATTGCATTCAGAATAGGGGTATAACATTATAAACGCCTAGAGGCACGCCTCGATAAGGTATCGGAATTGTAAGTTACATTAAATGAGATATTTATAATTAAATAATATTGTAATCTGTCAAAATCAAGATAGCCTTCTAAAACACGCCACACTCTTTCTTTCAATTCAAAATCACGTCCCTCTTTTCCTCCTTTCAGTTCAAAAAAATTGCGTACGCCTGTTTCTCCTTTCTCCCTTCAATCAATTCGAATGAAAGAAAAAGAGTTTAAACAGAAAAAAGAAATATAACAATCGCGTTCATTTTTTTCTCTTCTCATTTCAAACCAAAATCGACAAAAGCAAAGGGGAGGGAACGAATTCAATTCGAACAAAAAAAATACGAAGGCGAATTAAAGGCTCGCGATGATGGCCGAGATGAGGCAGATCATGTCGCAACAATTGGTGGTGCACGCGGGAAAAAAGGGGAGGCCGACGTCGATCTATGATGTTGAACGAAGTCGCGATCGATTCTAAGGCACTCGAGTGATTCCTGGAGGCGCTCAGGCAGCGTGCACGCGCAAGGGGAGGAGCGCGATCGAGGGAGATGGCCTCGGGCGTTGGGATTAAGGGCGAACAAAGGGATAAGGGTGGACTAAGGCAATGTGACGAGGCTTTAGCGTTGATGGAATGATTGCATCGCGATAGGGTTTTGTCGAAGTCGCGGTGAACCTGAGGACGTGCGAGCAATAATAAGTTAATCGATGTTTTTTTACTGTAAATTAATAAGAAGTTTCACCATATTTATAAAAAATCAGAAAAATTCTAAATTACATATCGTTTACATGCAAGGTCCAAAAATCACGAAGTCAATCATGTTAAATTCCTAGCCGCAAATTCAATTTGTGGTAGTGGTTTGGAATTTTTCGGCGTTCGTTGGGATTTTAAATTAAATCGAACGATGTTCGATTTAGTTTAAAATTGAGATATTCGGCAAATAAAAATCAAGGTGAGTAAATCTCACTCCTTTTGGATTGCTAGATATTAATTTTAAATAGTTAAAATTAATTCTGGATGTTTGGTCGAATTGCTTATCTGTTGAATGATAGTATATTATATATATTGTAGTATATATTAGTAGTTGGAGTGATATTCCCATACATTATAGCGGATGAGACCCTATACGCCCCGCATTATAGCGGATGACCCTATATACCGCAATATCCCCGTCGAAGTGGGATAGGTATTTTTAGTTGTATTAACATCTGTGAAAGTAGGGAAACAGGTTGGAGGAATCCAATTGGAATCCTCAAAAATGTTGAAATTAATTTCATATATTGTGATATATGGATTGTGTAGAATAATCTATTATAGATTGTAATAGTGATTGGAATTATTGGATGCTATCGAAGCACTGGCCTGAATTTTGATATTTTAAATACCATAAATATATTTTTAAAATTTAAGGAATAAAAAGGAATTTTTGATATAAATATTTTTATATTGGAATTGGGGTTATTTTAAAGAAATTGTGTTAGAAAAATATATATTTGATTTTTGGTTATACTTAATTATGTAGAATTATTAAATGAAGATTTTAAAAATGAATTATATAAAAAGAATTTATAAATGATATTCTGGAAATATAAAAAGGAGTTGAAGTCGATATTAAAATAGATTGGAAGTTATAAATGGGATTTATAAAGAGATGGATTTATAAAATAGAATTTTATAAATAAGGTTGTTTTTTAAAAACAAGTAAAACTCAAAGGAGTTATTAAATTTATAAACGATGTTTATAAATAGGGAAATCGATATCAGATGATAGATTGAAAATATAAATTTACAGGGAGAATTTATATTAGAATATGGAAATAGGGTGAGAAAAATAGTGGATACTATTTTTGAAAGTGGAAATTGTTAAGGAGATCGGAATGGAATGTGATGTGATTCGAAAGAATTTATAAATTGAATTGGTTATTGAGGTTTTAAAAATATATTTTTAATTCTGAGAAGTTAAGTTTGTTTTTAAAAGAAAAATTTTATTTTTTAAAAAACTACAGAATTTTAAACTAGTTAGGATTGAAATACTTTGGTAAGTAGATTTTCAAATGTTAAGTATTTATTTTAGTAAATTCTAACTTTTAAAATCAGCTTTGAAAATTTATTTGTTTACCTAAGAATGAGTTATTGATGTTTATAAAGGTGTTTTCGACATTTTAAATAATTACTTGAATATGATTTAAAAATAAATTATTATTCTTTTAAATTCTTATTATATATATATATATAGAGTTAGTAGTGATTGAAAATTTTTATTTATAAATTCTCTTGAGATTCGTAAATGAGGCTTATAAATGGATATGATTTTGAGGAGAGGAATTTTATAAGGGATTTGGAGGAAATGGAATTTCAAAATGTACGAATATGGGAATTTTGAAATGAAATTTGAATTTATAAAAGAAGTTATAAATTGTTGAATGGGGTTATAAATAAGTATACTGGGTTTTGGAAATTGAAAAAGGGAATTTATTAGTGATTCTGAAGACTTATGAGATAGGCTACGAAATATTCTCTCAAGTGTTGGTATTTGAAAAGATTTTGGAAAATAAGATCCATAATATTTTCCTAAGTATAAAAATGGAAATTTGGAAATATTTCTAAGTGTTGAGATGGTTTCAAAGTATCCTGTTAAGGATTTAAGTATTTGAAATTGTTTTCAAATATTGGAATATGGAAAGAGATTTGGATATATATCTTAATAAAGATATTTTGAAATAAATGTTTGAAGAATTATAAAATAAGGCCTAGTGTCTGCTTATGGATGTTTTATTGATAGTTAAATAACCGACTATCAATATAGGCCAATTTCGTTAATCGTTTCGAAGAACCCGGGATTGGATTTAATTATCCGAAAACCAGTTCGATCCGGTTTGAATGTAACGAATGAATACCGTGGAGATGATGAAGATGGTGATTCGGTTTGTCCAGACCCAAGACAACTTGTATGGACGAATGCTATCAGAACATCGTCATTGGAGGACAATGAGCATTCTAAGTAGAATTGTGTTCTTGAAAGGTAACGCTTAGCCTCAAGCTTCATCAAACGGGAATGACAAAAACAGGGGAGATGCAGCAAGGATAAGAGGATCGCACCCAATTAAGGTATGTTATCACTTTTCTAGATGTCCTCAGAAACCTATATATTATGGATATGGTTGTGCATGAAAGAAGGAGTGCTCGATTGTAAGGGTGGGAACACCCAGGGTGATGACATATTCTGTCTAACCAGGTTAGGGGTAAGTCGATCTTATGTAGCAGGGGATCCGGCGAGGTCCTCGGTACATTGTTCTAGAGGTGTACTATGATGGGCGGTACCTCAGTGGCCCAGTCATTGTATGGAATCCATTCTCCAATAAGCACCGTACGGGTTTGATTGTGCCCAACTATGTTGGAACGTGAGATGCAACCATTTCAGCTATTTTCTATTTACATTGATTAGACATTATTCTAATACTAGACGATTTTGATAAAAATGTTTTGGTTATCGTAAGGTAAAAACCCGTCTTGTTTATGTGTGACGTTGTCTTATGAGATACCTTTGTTTTCCAAAGGATTTTGAAATAAGTTAATAATTCAAATTGAGTGTGTTTTCTCACGCTGGTTTTCCAGACTGACTCGAGTGTTATTTTATTATAATGCTCGGTTTAGACCGATTACAGATTCAGGATAGGATGCCATGGAGCTCGGGAGACGAGCTGGATGACAAAGACGTATCTTCGTATTTAGTTTATATTTTCCTATGTATGAGGACAAGTTACTATAACTGTCCAGATTGATGTATGGGTTGTTGTACTCTGATGATTGTAAGTATATAAACTGTTACAGATTCTTTTTTATAAAAATCTATTATTATATATTATATTTTGTTCCGCTACGATTGTGAGATTCTATGTTGTTGTTTATTTTTCTTCTATCTCTTTCTTCTTCTTTACCCTAGTTATTCGCTCTTATGTGCAATTTGGGTTGAACAAGGAAGAATTATTATCAACTCAAAGGGTACGGAACGGCGGGTCGCTACACTTGGTATCAGAGCTGAAGGTTAAGCGAGAACCTTGGCTCTAGTGGCGATTTACTCATTAGAGATAGGGTCAGTAGTACCCTAGAATTAGTTGAGTGTAATAATAGATATGAGCGCGTATTTGTTAGTGAATATTAGATGTTTTATATTGTGTTAATTTATTTGTTGAGTGGTATATTAATTCTGTTTGAGCAGTGGGACGCCACTAAATCGATAGGAGTTTCTAAACACTTAAACACGGTAAACTGACACAGTATGGTTTTGAAGCGGGTGAATGAAATAATTTTACCCAAACTATATTTTGATATAAAAGAGAATAATTTTCTGAAAATTATTATAGTGGTGTGTTTGGTTGTTATTATACAACCAAAGTAAGATTTTAAAACTTGGAATGGTTATAAAAACCAAATTGGATTGTATAAGAATGAATTATACAAATGAGTAAAAACCGAAAATTGATTCAAACCAGAATTTGGAAATTTAAATCCGAAGTTTGTATAATATTTTTCGAAGTATTATGGAGGTTAAAATATTATTATTATTTTTTGAATAAAAAAATGGTTTTAAATGGATTTTAGAAGTGATATAGCACTGAACTCACTTCGGTCGCTGGAAAATAACTCTGATGATGATCGTGACATCAATGGTGTTCATTTTCGAGTTTCTAAGTGATGAATTGCTACCATAGTAAATTGATATGGAGATTTTTCGGTGAAAACAAGTGATTGTTTCAAAAATTCCGAGGGAATTGTTTTGGATAAAATCAGGTTGATTTTGAAATTCTAAGGAAGTGGTTTGTTAAACAAATAAGAGTGTGTGTGTGTATATATATATATATATATTTGATTTCAAAGTAATTTGAAATAAATACCGAGTGATTACAAATTCTGAAATCCTGTGGAAGATGATATTTATAAGGAGGGAAGTGTGAAAATTTGAAGTTGGAATAAAATTTAAAGTGAGAAAGTTGAAATGGAATTCTACTTAAGTTTAGTTGAGTAAATAAAATTTTAGAAATTTAATTGACTGGATTTGAGTTGAACTAATATAGTGTATTAATGAAAAAGGAGTTAACTTAAGCGAAGTAATTGGAATATATAATGAAATTGAATGGATTAAAAATAAAATTGTTTGGAGTGAAATTAGTTTAAGTATGAATAACTCGAATTTGGTTTTGAAATGTTGGGTAAAAGGAATTGAAATTTAAATAAAAAGTGAATTGGATTTGAATCATATTGAATTGAATTAATTATGTAAATGTGAAATATAAAGTGACTACATAACTATAAGTTATAAATTTTGGATTGGATTAGAAATAATATTGAATTGAAGTAAATACAAAATTTGAGTTGTGAAATATTATAAAACCATATGGTATAAATCTTAAATGAAATAAAATTTAAGTGAAAAATTGGAATTGTGAATAAATAAATTGGAATAGCTTATAATAAAATTGAAATTAATGGAATAAAAATATACTTAGGCTATAAATAAATGTATAATCTCGAGTTAAAAATAAAATGTGAATATATTCGAGTATAAAATTGATGGAAATGTGAAAAATTAGTTGTGTGACTTATAAAATGGAAAAGTGAAGTAGAAAACCAAAAATAAAATTGTTTGACATTTTGGGTGAAGGAAATAAAATCCAAATTTGAATTATAAAAATGAACTTGAACTCATGTAATTTAAATGAAGTGATTTTTGAAATAAAACTCAGAAATTGAATGTGGCCTTGGATACGAATTAAATAAATTCGAGAATGAATTCGAGTTTGGAATTAAAATTTGAAGTAGATTAAATGAATGAACTAATTAATTAATTAGTAAATTAAATGGAAGTTGGTTGAAATGAAATGAACTTAAGTTATAAGGTGGAAATAATATAAAATAACGGATTAACTTAAGTAAATATTTGAATGGAAGCTTGACTCAATAAATTTATGAAATGGTTATTTAATGAAGTAGCATGGAATAGAATTAAATATAAATTGATTTGAAATCAATTTAAAATAGTTATAAGCTTAAATGATTATTTTATTAAATGAATAGCGCCGAATTTTCATAGAAAAATTGTTGTACGACGCAAACGAAAGTAAATAAAATACTATGAATAAATACAATGTGAATAAATTGATTTGAAATCATTTTGGAATGGATATGAGTTTGTTTGGAATAAAATAAATTGAATGCAAGGAAATTGAGTTGTAAATCATTCGAAATGATATATGGATCGTTGGAAAGTAATTAAATTAGTATCAAAACCTTATAAATGCTTATGATTATATGTTAGGATTCATTGTTTATGAAATTTATGTGTTCAACTATTTAAATAAGTGGAATGTTAATGAATTTCATATTTTGGTACTTACGTGGTTTAAGTTGAGTAAGTACAGGTAACCAGAGGCTGTCGGGTTAGATTTGGGTTGCGTATTTGCATATGAAGTAACTTGCTTGCTTAATAATGCTTAACAATGCTAAAGTAAGGTACGTTTTCGGATTAAATACCGCAAAATATAAATATTGATATATATATTTTGTTTTCCGACCGTGTGGGTCGATGTATATATATTTATCTCTCTTGTCATATTGCAAAAGGTCCTCCATACAAAGGAGACTACCAAAAAATTTCGAAAATTTAGGGTTGAAAAAATTTTGTTAACGGCAATTTGATTTCGAATTGTAATTTGAATAAAGGATTTTGGAATAAAAATTGAGGACTAATTGTTTTGGTTGGAACTAAAGAGTTTAGAAAAGCGAATGTCGATTTTTAACTAAGTGGGTTTTGAAAAAGTTAATGGGTTTGGAGCGTTTTTCCTTGCTTAGCAATTTCGGGGACGAAATTCTTTTAAGGGGGAGGAATATAACAACCCAGATTTTTTATCGTTAATTTTGAACATTTAATTCATTTTAAATGTTGAGTTTTGGAATGTGAATGGGATTTCAATATGAAGTTGATCGATCAAAAATAGTGTAATAAAAACTTAAGTTCCAAATATAGTGATTTAATTTATAAATTTAATTGTTGCGTTAATAATAAAAAAATCAATTAAATAATTGAATTGGAGTTAAATATGAAACCGAAATGATTTCTAATGTCGATATAAATTATATTTGAATTTTAATTTTGTTAGTAAGATCTTAAAACTGGATTTTCAAGGGATTTCGTAAAATTTTGAAATCGTCGATTTAATCGACACGTTAAATAGCGATCCAGGGCACAGTCTCGGAATTCTACGTAACCAGTTCCATTGGATCTGTTGTAGTGTATTATTGTCGGATTTCAAATTTCATAGCTTTTGGAGTTATCGTTTGATCATACGGAATATAAACGCGTTGAAATTAATATCGAAAATTCAATATAATAATTCGGTCCAAAAAGCTATCTTCTCCATACGATCGAATTAGGACTCGAAACCTTTTCCATTGCGTTCGAAATAGGGGTATAACATTATAAACGCCTAGAGGCATGCCTCGATAGGGTATCGGAATTGTAAGTTACATTAAATGAGATATTTATAATTAAATAATATTGTATTCTGTCAAAATCAAGACAACCTTCTAAAACACGCCACACCCTTTCTTTCAATTCAAAATCGCGTCCCTCTTTTTCCTCCTTTCAGTTCAAAAAAATTGTGTACGCCTGTTTCTCCTTTCTCCCTTTAATCAATTCAAATGAAAGAAAAAGAATTTAAACAGAAAAAAATAAATATAACAACCGCGTTCATTTTTTCTCTCTTCCCATTTCAAACCAAAATCGACAGAAAGTAAAGGGGGGACGAATTCAATTCGAATGGAAAAAAAGGCGAATTAAAGGCCCACGATGATGGCCGAGATGAGGCGGAGCGTGTCGCAACAATTGGTGGTGCGCGCGGGATACAAGTGTAGGCCGGCGTCGATCTATGATGTTGAATGAAGTCGCGATCGATTCTAAGGCACTCAAGTGATTCCTAGAGGTGCTCAGGCAGCATGCACCGAGGGAGATGGCCTCGAGCGTAGGGATTAAAGGCGAACAGAGGGATAAGGGTGGACCAAGGCAGTGCGACGAGGCTTTAGCATTGATGGAAGGATTGCGTCGCGTTAGGGCTTTGTCGAAGTAGCGGTGAACCTGAGGACGTGCGAGCATTAGTAAGTTAATCGGTGTTTTCTTACTGTAAATAAATAAGAAGTTTCACCATATTTATAAAAAATTGAAAAAAATCTAAATTACATATCGTTTACATGCGAGGTCCAAAAATCACGAAGTCAATCAAGTTAAATTCGTAGCTGAAAATTCACATTCTGGTAGTGGTTTGGAATTTTTCGGAGTCCCGTTGGGATTTTAAATTAAATCGAACGATGTTCAATTTAGTTTAAAATTGGGATATTCGGAAAATAAAAATCAAGGTGAGTAAATCTCACTCTTTTTGGATTGCTAAATATTAATTTTAAATAGTTAAAATTAATTCTGGATGTTTGGTCGAATTGATTATCTGTTGAATGATAGTATATTATATATATAGTAGTATATATTAGTAGTTGGAGTGATATTCCTGCACATTATAGCGGATGAGACCCTATACGCCCGCATAATAGCGGATGACCCTATATACCGCGATATCTCCCTCGAAGCGGGATTGGTATTTTTCTGTTGTATTAACATCTGTGGATGCAGGGAAACAAGTTGGAGGGATCCTATAGGATTCCTCAAAAATGTTGAATTTAATTTCATATATTGTGATATATGGATTGTGTAGAATAATCTATTATAGATTGTTGTAGTGATTGGAATTATTGGATGCTACCGAAGCACTGGCCTGAATTTTGATATTTTAATTACCATAAATATATTTTTAAAATTTAAGGAATAAAAAGGAATTTTTGATATAAAAATATTTATATTGGAATTTGGGTTATTTTAAGGAAATTGAGTTAGAAAAAAATATATTGGATTTTTGGTTATACTTAATTATTGTGAATTATTAAATGGAGATTTTAAAAATGAATTATATAAATAGAATTTATAAATTATATTCTGGAAATATAAAAAGGAGTTGAAGTCGATATTAAAATAGATTGGAAGTTATAAATGGGATTTATAAAGAGATGGATTTATAAAATAGAATTTTATAAATAAGGTTGTTTTTTTTGAAAACAAGTAAAACTCAAAGGAGTTATTAAATTTATAAACGATGTTTATAAATAGGGAAATCGATATCAGATGATAGATTGAAAATATAAATTTACAGGGAGAATTTATATTAGAATATGGAAATAGGGTGAGAAAAATAGTGGATACTATTTTTGAAAGTGGAAATGGTTAAGGAGATCGGAATGGAAGTGATGTTATGTGATTCGAAAGAATTTATAAATTGAATTGGTTATTGAGGTTTTAAGAATATATTTTTAATTCTGAGAAGCTAAGTTTGTTTTTAAAAGGGAATTTTTTTTTAAAAAAACTATAGAATTTTAAACTAGTTAGGATTGAAATACTTTGGTAAGTAGATTTTCAAATGTTAAATATTAATTTTAGTAAATTCTAACCTTTAAAATCAGCTTTGAAAATTTATTTGTTTATCTAAGAATGAGTTATTGATGTTTATAAAGGTGTTTTCGATATTTTAAATAATTAATTGAATATGTTTTAAAAATAAATTTTTATTCTTTTAAATACTTATTATATATATATAAAGAATTTGAAGTGTTTGAAAATTTTTATTTATAAATTCTCTCGAGATTCCTAAATGAGGCTTATAAATGGATATGATTTTGAGGAGAGGAATTTTATAAGGGATTTGGAGGAAATGGAATTTCAAAGTGTATGAATATGGGAATTTTGAAATGAAATCTGAATTTATAAAATAAGTTATAAATTGTTGAATGAGGTTATAAATAAGTATACTGGGTTTTGGAAATTGAAAAAGGGAATTTATTAGTGATTCTGAAGACTTATCAGATAGGCTACGAAATATTACCTTAAGGGTTGGTATTTGAAAAGATTTTGGAAAAAAAGATCCATAATATTTTCCTAAGTATAAAAATGGAAATTTGGAAATATTTCTAAGTGTTGAGATGGTTTGAAATTATCCTGTTATGGATTTAAGTCTTTGAAATTGTTTTCAAATATTGGAATATGGAAAGAGATTTGGATATATATCTTAATAGAGATATTTTAAAATAAATGTTTGAAGAATTATAAAATAAAGCCTAGTGTCTGCTTATGGATGTTTTATTGATAGTTAAATAACCGACTATCAATATAGGCCAATTTCATTAATCGTTTCGAAGAGACCGGGATTGGATTTAATTATCCGAAACCAGTTCGATCCGGTTCGAACATAATGAATGAATACCGTGGAGATGATGAAAACGGTGATTCGGTTTCTCCAGACCCAGGACAACTTATATGGACGAATGCTATCAGAACATCGTCATTGGAGGACGATGAGCATTCTAAGTAGAATTTTGTTCTTGAAAGGCAACGCATAGCCTCAAGCCTCATCAAACGAGAATGACTAAAACATGGGAGATGCAGAAAGGCTAAGTGGGTCGCACCCAATTATGGTATGTTATCACTTTTCGAGATGTCCTCGGAAACCTATATATTATGGATATGGTAGTGCATGAAAGAAGGGGCGCTCGATTGTAAGGGTGGGAATGCCCGGGGTGATAACATATTCAGTCTATCCAGGTTAGGGGTAGGCCAGTCTTGTGTAGCAAGGGATCCTGGCGAGGTCCTCAGTACATTGTTCTACAGGTGTACTGTGAAGGGAGATACCCAGTGGCCCAGTCATTGTATGGAATCAATTCTTAAATTAGCGTCGTACGGGTTTGATTGTGCCCAACTATGCTGGAACGTGAGATGCAAGCATTTCAGCTATTTTCTATTTACTTTGATTAGACATTATTATAATACCATATAATTTTGATAAAAATGTTTTGGTTATCGTAAGGTAAAATCCCGTCATGTTTATGTGTAACGCAGTCTTATGAGATATCTTTGTTTTCCAAAGGATTTTGAAATAAGTTAATAACTCAAATTGAGTGTGTTTTCTTGCGCTGGTTTTCCAGACTGACTCGGGTGTTATTTTATTATAATGCTCGGGTCAAACCGAGTATTACAGATTCAGGATAGGATGCCATGGAGTTCAGGAGACGAGCTGGATGACAGAGACGTATCTTTGTATTTAGTTTATATTTTCTGTTGTATGAGGACAAGTTACTATAACTGTCCAGATTGATGTATAGGTTGTACTCTGATGATTGTAAGTATATAAACTCTTACAGATTCTTTTGTAAAAAAATCTGTTATTATATATTATAGTTTGTTCCGCTGCGATTGTGAGATTCTGTGTTGTTGTTTATTTTTCTTCTATCTCTTTCTTCTTCTTTACCCAAGTTATTCGCTCTTACGTACAATTTGGGTTGAACAAGGAAGAATTGTTATCAGCTCAAAGGGTACGGAATGGCAGGTCGCTACATTATGTAGCTTCAACATAACTTGTTAATTTTGATCTCTTTTGTGCTTAATGGAAGAATGAATGTTGATGTGATTTATTGTTTTATGTTGAATTTGATAGTCTATGTTGTTCATACAAATAGGCTATGCTTAAACAATCACAAACAATAATTACCTCTTTATTTACATATGATGATGGTAATGAAGTGAATGTTGAAATTTAAATTTGATGGTCTATATTTCTAATTAATAGTTAATAGACCATACTTAAAATAGAATTTGCTTTCAACTTTGTTGTCATATTTCATGAGAATTAAAAGTGGTTTAAAGGTTGTGTTATAGTTTGATGGCTTATGTTGAGCTAACTAATAGCACAAATAGGCCATACTTATAATAAACACATCATTTAAATTCACTTATGACCAAAAAAGAGATCATAATTTCATAATTTGTTGAACTATGTGATCTAGAGAGTAGATTTATCTCTAAATTGTCATTCTACTCTCATATTTTTATCACTTTCCTTTTGTCAATTTTCTTACATTTTTAGCTTAAACAACTCTCAAATCTTTGGTTAATTTGATTGAACAGGAAATTTAAAATCAACAATTTCCTGCGGATCGACCCATACTCGCTACATACTACGATAGTACACCGTGCGCTTGCGGTTAATTTTAATTTAACTTCGTTCGACGGTTTTCTAACTCGATAGAATTCCCATCGACGAACAAATATCCATGCTTTATACATCTCTTTCCTTTTTTATATTCCTTTCTAATTCAGACTACACGCTTTTTATAGATTTTTTTGAAAGTTAGATAATCTGTGGAAATTACAAGGAAATAGATACAATTAAATTGTGCCCCACTTTCAATAAACAAAAACATAAAAATTCACATTCCAAGTCAAACTAAGGCAATCTAAACTAATACTAACATTTTACAACCCAACTATAAAACTAGAATTAACTTTACAACTTTATTAACATTCAACTTTAACAAATTTAGAGACCGATTTCCAAATTTCTAGATTATGGTGTACACTATATTCCAATTACCTAACCTACAGAGTATTTGGGTAAGGTTTCAATTAAATACATTCGTATTAATCCTACAACTCATCATATATTATATATGCATAATAATTAAATAAAATTCAACGATATAAATTTTAATGTTATAAGTAATCATGTAATTTCCCACTCACCTTTCAAGCTTTCCAAATCTCCATTATCCAATTCATCTCTTTACTTGACATCTTTTCCATTCTAATCCAAAATAATATGTATAACAAGATATATACATACCATCAGAATTATAGATATGAGAAGAGATTTGAGGTTAAGAGAAATACAGATTTATAATATAAAAATTACCTTTTTTCGCAACGTTGATTGCTTCTTCTCTTATATTTTCTACCCTTCTCCGATTTTATATAAATAATATAATATTTTATTATTAATAAAATTAGTGGAGATGGGAAAATGACAGAGCTTCATTGCTTTGATTTGAAAATATGAGAAAAGAAGTGAGGGGTTAGACTTGTATTTATAGGCGCTCGAATCAATCATATTAAAATAATTAAATTATGGGCGCTCGACCAAGATTCAACCTTAGCAGCTAATATAAGGGCCGATCGACCGACCTAAGGAGGGGGTCGACCTATGGGGTCCCATATTTATTATTATTATTTATTTTCTATTTTTTTTTTTAATTATTTTTGCTCTGATAACTTCAAATGGTGATTACTTCTTTATTTTACCTCCGATCACAAAACTCCAAATATGACGGTTGCTCAGAAAATCGCCATGAATGCAATGGTGCAAGTTTCATGGCTAAATTTTGATGTTTTCTCGAATTCTATTTTTGAGCTTTAATAATTATTTATTAATTATCCTTAATTTTACAGTGTTTTACAATTCTCTTCAATTATCCCTTGGATGGGAAGAAGACTATTTATTTAAGAAAGATATCATGAAGTACCAACTTGAGGGTACATAGTTTGGGTTGCATAATAGTTGCATGTGAATGATATATCACCTTCGATTACTTTTTTGTCAAAATAAATTTAGGCTAGGATTTCACTTAAATTTAAGACTACACCTAGATTTAGGATTTTGGTTGCCATGTTCGAATAAGTAAATAGATTAGGATTATCTTACTTGAATGCTTGCATGTTTACTGCTTGTATGCTATTGGACTTAAGATAAAAGTCTTGTAGACTAGAAATGTGATACCTTGTTATCATAATTGTTGGAGGGTTGGAGAAGCGATATTATAAGTAAACGATACAACTTAAGTTAAATTGAAATTTGAAGAGGAGTTATGATAATTTTTCCAATTTAAGGTATCATCATATTATGATATTCTTAGGTAAAAATAAAAAATAGTAAATGATTAAAATTATTTGATGCTAAGTGAAGCACCGTCCACATTCGAGTTGTTTCATCCTAGTATCCAAAATTTGAATCGATTGATATACTACTGGGATAACTTAAGGTATTGTGTATTTGTACCGAGGGTTGCATGAGGCTAAATTTTCCATTGGGGAATATTTTGCTAAGGTTACTAGTTGTGGTGCATGACGACATTAGTATATAATGGTTACTAGCATGGATTGCACAAATTTACCTATGCACATACATTTGTAGCGATTTGGATTGAGTTTATATGTCGATGGTAAGGTTGATGAGTAAAGGTTGGAAGAACGACCCAATTGGAAGTACTTGGAAAGTGGAGGAGAAAACCCAATCTTTTCATTTCAACTCTTCACTGGAAGATCTTTCCATTTGCCCGTTTGTTAGGATTATTAGTTTTTTAGGTATGGATGAATGGTTTATGCAGATTTTTACTATAAAATTAGAAAATTGGTCGGTGTGATATGCTTTGTTGCATGGCTTATTTTTTGAGATACGACTTGACTCATTATATATCATTTTGAATACATATAGAAATTATCAGTATATTTTAGGATATTTTGCGTCTATGCCTATATGCAGTGATCTTGCATTCATATAGGAGTTGCACTAGTATAGTGCACTATTCACATGTCATATTCATGGCATATGTTGATTAATGGGTACGCTTTGTTCTGTGCATTTATTTTACCATTACTATGTATTGTTTATTTAAACCTATTTTTCCATTGCAATATATTTCTGTTTGCACAAAAAATGGACAAACACCTCAAAGTTGTATGATTTAGTAGATCTTATGTTGTTCTTAGTGATTTGGGTGATTTATGCAAATATATGAAAAGCAGGGGCTAAACTGTAAAAAGACACGCAGATTTATAGTGGTTCAGCCAGAATGTGCCTACGTCCACTTTATATGTTATTTCTCTTCTCTTGTTTTGATTACAAGTACAAAGCTTTGATACAAGTAAAAGAAAGTTGTTTGAAAGTTCTCTCCGTGCTTGAGCTCTCCAACTTGTCCCCATGCTTCGCCGAACCAACTCACCTCCCATGCTTTGCCGAACCAACTCATCCCCATGCTTCGCCGAACCAACTCACCTCCCATGCTTCGCCGAACCAACTCATCCCCATGCTTCGCCGAACCAGCTCACCTCCCATGCTTCGCCGAACCAGCTCACCTCCCATGCTTCCCCGAACCAGCTCACCTCCCATGCTTCGCCGAACCAGCTCACCTCCCATGCTTCGCCGAACCAACTCATCCCCATGCTTCGCCGAACCAACTCACCTCCCATGCTTCGCCGAACCAGCTCACCTCCCATGCTTCGCCAAACCAGCTCACCTCCCATGCTTCGCCGAACCAACTCACCTCCCATGCTTCGCCGAACCAACTCACCTCCCATGCTTCGCCGAACCAGCTCACCTCCCATGCTTCGCCGAACCATCTCACCTCCCATGCTTCGCCGAACCAACTCATCCCCATGCTTCGCCGAACCAGCTCACCTCCCATGCTTCGCCGAACCAGCTCACCTCCCATGCTTCGCCGAACCAGCTCACCTCCCATGCTTCCCCGAACCAGCTCACCTCCCATGCTTCGCCGAACCAGCTCACCTCCCATGCTTCGCCGAACCAACTCATCCCCATGCTTCGCCGAACCAACTCACCTCCCATGCTTCGCCAAACCAGCTCACCTCCCATGCTTCGCCGAACCAGCTCACCTCCCATGCTTCGCCGAACCAACTCACCCCCATGCTTCGCCGAACCAACTCACCTCCCATGCTTCGCCGAACCAACTCATCCCCATGCTTCGCCGAACCAACTCACCTCCCATGCTTCGCCGAACCAACTCACCTCCTACCACCGGACCAAACGCTGCCGGACCAAGACGTGCCAGGCCAGATCACATCAGCCCAGGCCCACCAGCAGCTATATACATCCAAGACCCCTGCTCCCACCCTCACTCTATAAATAGAGGGGCAGGGGTACGACAATGGGGGACAAGTTGGAGAGCTCAAGCACGGAGAGAACTTTCAAACAACTTTCTTTTACTTGTATCAAAGCTTTGTACTTGTAATCAAAACAAGAGAAGAGAAATAACATATAAAGTGGACGTAGGCACATTCTGGCTGAACCACTATAAATCTACGTGTCTTTTTACAGTTTAGCCCCTGCTTTTCATATATTTGCATAAATCACCCAAATCACTAAGAACAACATAAGATCTACTAAATCATACAACTTTGAGGTGTTTGTCCATTTTTTGTGCAAACATTTTTGGTGCTTTCACTGAGAAATCGAAGCTCGAAGCTTCAGCTTCATCCGCTTAACAAGTTTTCCTAACAGCATCGTCCGCCACTTGGAAAACATGCCTCCCAAATAGAGAAAAAATGTTAACAAAGGAAAAAACATCGCATCCAGCAGTCTTCCAGATCCAGCTGTCACGAATCAAGTAAATCGTCCTCCTCCAGCAACAGTAACAAATGAAGAACAGGCTAACCCAACCACTCCTGCCACAGAACAGCCTGCAGCAATTACTAGAGCAGATCTGGACAGAGTTGTGGTTGAAGTAACTAACCGCTTCACGTCCCAGCAGGAAGCCTTGGTGGACCATCTCATGTCACGCTTAAGGGACGCTGAAGAATCCAACCGCAACACTGAATCATGGGGCAAGTCCCAGTCTGGAGGATCTCAGAGACAACAAAGATCTTCCTTCTTCGAAGGAGCTAACGGCAGAAGTAGCCATGGTAGGAGCCGAGACCGAGCACAGCCCTAAGTTAGGCCTGAGGAAACGTTTGGTACGGAACCCAACGGGGGAGGTACCGGGCGAAGGTCAACTGTAGCTGAGCCTGTCATGCTGCCTAACCATAGAAACGCCAGTGAACGGGGCCGAGCTAGAGTCCAGCCCGAAGTTGGACCCGAGGAAGTGCTTAGATCAGAACCCAGCAGAGGGAGATCAAGGCAAGGGCCAACTGTAGCTGACCCGAGCATGCTCCCAGAAGACCAAAGGCAGCCACTGGAAAATATGAGGAATGATAGACGATACCATCCCTACAGGTCATCTGGACGGAATCAATCCCACAGAACAGAACCAAACTCGTTTCTATCTGCTCCAAATTCTGATGAAAGGATGGCGCGCTTATTCAGAGAGTGCGTCCAACGGGAGCAAAGAGATCGAGGGATAGGCGCTAGGGTGACAAGCCCTTTCGCCCGCAACATTGAAATTGCTATCACCCCCCGAGAATGGAAGATGCCAACAATGGAACCTTACAAAGGAACCTCCGACCCCGTTGTACACTTGCAGAGATACACACAACATATGCTCATGAGTGGATCGACAGAGGGAGTACTGTGCAAATGCTTTCCACTCTTCTTAGCAGATCTCGCTACCTCCTGGTTCTGTCATCTACCTCAGGGATCCATCAGCTCATGGGAAATGTTGAAAGAAAAGTTCATCAGCCAGTTCTGCATTCATGTGGAACAACCTAAGGATGCTTATTCCCTATCCAGTATCAAGCAGAAACCTGGAGAGAAGCTGCAGCAATACCTAACCCGATTCAATGCCGCAACGGCCACAGTCCAAGATGCCGACGAGAAGCTTATCCTAATGGCCCTCTGTAGTGGTGTGCATCCGGATACTAAATTTGCTAGAAGATTGACAAAAGAAAAACCAGCTACTTTACCCGATTTTTCCTATGAGGCCGGGAAATATATGAGGCTTGAAGACGCTGCCACTAAAGGGCAGTCGGGGCGACAAAATAAGGCAGCTTACGGCAGCACGTCCGCTGTAGCAAAGGACGTTCGAAGGGATGCTTCTAGAGACAATGCTGGGGGCAAGAAGGGAGAAAAGTGCTTGTATCGGCCAGGACCGAGATTTGACGCTTATACTCCTTTAAATGAAACGATCGAAAACATCTCCCGTGACACTCAAGACGAAGTTAGATACAAACGCCCCCCGCACAAGAAGAAACCAGATATCCTAAACTTGAGAAGCTAGCCTATTGCCTACTAATCACATCACGAAAACTGCGTCACTATTTCCGATCTCATTCCATCAGAGTTCTGACCGATCAACCACTAAGGCAGGTACTCCATCGTCTCGACGCTTCTGGGCGACTACTTAAATGGTGCATTAAACTAAGTCAATATGATATCACCTACCATCCTCGCACCGCCATCAACGAACAAGGCTCGAGGGCAGGTGTGGTAATAATCACTCCCAAGGGAAATGAACTACACTATGCTATAAGGTCAGGATTCACTGCCACCAACAAACGATGCAGAGTATGAAGCAGTGATAGCTGGATTAGAACTTGCCTTAGAAATCAGAGCCAATTCTTTGTGTCTTCATAGCGATTCTCAACTTATTGTAAATCAAATACTAGTAGGATTCCAGGCTCGAGAAGAATGACTCATAGCATATTTAAAGAAGACCAAGTTGCTTCTCAATCGATGGGATCACTATTTAATCAAACACATCCCTCAGGAAGCAGAACCCCTAAATAAAGTATTTTTAGCAAAAGTTATTAACTTCTTGATCAAAAAATGTTCTATGCAGGTACGGAGTTCCATTCAAAATCATATCGGACAAGGGACTTCAGTTTGACAGCGAGGAGTTCGCCAACTGGTGCCAAGAGCATGGAATTCACCAAAGCTTCTCATCCGTAGCTTATTCCCAGGCAAACGGAAAAGTCGAAGCCGTCAACAAAATTCTCAAAACTCTAATAAAAAAGAAACTCGAAAAGTCAAAGGGCGCTTGGGTGGATGAACCTCCTACGGCACTATGGGCCAATCGCACGTCTTTCAGAACATCAACGGGGCATACTCCTTTTCTCTTTGGCATACGGATCGGAGGCTATGCTCCCAATTGAAACTATAGTGCCTTCCCATCGTAGGATCCACTACAACCCAGAAGAGAACGAAGAGTTCCTCCTCATGTCTTTCGATCTAATTGAGGAAAGAAGAAATGATGCAGCCCCCCAGGGCAGCAGCTCACAAGCAAAAAGTGGCAACGCAATACAACTCCAAAGTCAAGCATCGTAGCTTACAGAAAGGAGATCTTATCCTCAAGCGAATCTTCCCACGCCCCGGAGCGCTAGATCCAATCTGGGACGGACCATATGTAATTCATAAAGATCTTCGCAATGGAGCTTATATTTTGTCAACAGTGGACGGGGAGGTGTTCCAGAGGGCATGGAACATCCAACACCTTCGTCGATACTTTTCTTAACTCATACTGCCCATATGAAGTGAATTAACAAAGAGAATCAGTGGACGTAGGCATTTTCGTGTCGAACCACTTTAAAAAACTTGTCTCTTTTTAACTTGTTCCTTCATATCTTGGCTGCTTGTTAACTGTATCCTTTTCTGTTGAACAAAATCCTGTGCAAATAGCATTTTCATTCAAGGCGCTCCGCAGCGCAACCTCTCCTGGACAAAACCTAACAGGTACTATGCGAATCTATGCCCTCGCCAATGAGACACTTTCGCTCCGGCATCCCTCTGCTGCGGGTTAACTCATTGCTCGCGACGGCCCTTAAAGCCAACTGTAATGAGCCGATTATAAGCCACCGAGAAGGCCGACTATAGCCGAGGCAGCTCATTACGGCGTTAGGCTCGCCGGCAACTGTGAACCGACTATAAGCCCCAACATAAGGTGTGGCCAGCCAGGGGCAGTTCACAGTTGACGATCGGCACCCACGCTAGCCGGCCATAGTAAATCGAATAATACCCACGATTACGGGCCATAATGGCCCGGGTAGTTACTGTGCGCGATCTCGGCTCCGATGTGTCTTAAGTGCGGCTGTGGTAAAAAAGAATTAACTCCCCGCGGAGGCGTAAGATGGGTGACAAATGTCTCCAAGACCCACAGCTAGGGAAAGTGACTACAAAACCCGTTTGCCACGAACTTAAGCACATCGAAGGCCTTCCGTGATTGGAAGTTTTACTATTTCACCTATTTCAATTTTACGTAAAAAGCTTTATAACAACCCCTAAAGTACAGGATACAGAGTAGGAGATACTCGCCAATGGGTGCAGGGACTCACAATCGGATGGTAGGGCATTCAACTGCTTTCCATGCTCGGTCATACAAGATACTCAAAACTGCCATCTACAATTAGAGCATGAAAGGCGGTATTTTCTTCTTTTGTGTACAAATACATGACTATAATTTGTTCGCACCACACGCTAACATTGCAAGTCATGAAATTATGTTTTAAACCAGAACCCGACATCAAACACAATTTAATTACAAGAATATACGTAGCTATATTTCTCATACGACATGCCAAAATAACAACAAACATTCAGAAGACGACAAAATCAGCTTAAGTTAAAGAATTACACGTCAAAAATAAGACTATTTATTACAAGTGGAAAATTATTACAACCTAAATGTTACTTCACTGTTTTAAAACTAACATATACAACCCTGTCAAATCCACAAAAAGAGTCTTTCCAGGTATAATCAAGGGGCCGGCTGCATTGGAGTTTTATCCTTGTCCTGTTGACCACCTGTCCAGTCAAAGAAAGGATTCATTAGCAATAAGCAACCAAGTTAATGGAGAGACTAAAAAGGAAGACTTACCAGCACCTGCTTCTTGGCTATCCTGATCGTCGTCCTCTACTTGCACGCCTACCTCCTCAGCAGCAAGCAACCGCATACCTTCCTTCACCGCCACCTTCTCCTCCTTGGCAAATTGAGCCGTGACCGCATCCATGCTGAAGACCACGCCACCATCTTTATCCGCATCGGCCTTAGCCTTCTCCAAAGCCCGAAGATAGATCTTAGCCATGACCCTGGGATAATCATCCATCCAGGATAGGTTGCCCTGCTTCCAGGTACGGAAGTACATGTCCTGAAGCATTTCGTCCATCATCTCCTCATTTTCCTCAAACTCCCTCATCCGGGCCTCGGAAGCCGACAACCTTCCAACGGCAGTTTCTCTCTCCAATCGGTATCTCGAGCAGTCAGCCTGAAGGGATTTCCGCATCGCCTCCATCTCCTCCTTCAGCCTAACCTGAGCAAGCTCTGCGGATTCAAGCTTCCCCGACAGCTCCTCTACCCGCTCAAGATCCGCCCTCCGAACCTCATCCACTGTCGAGATGGCCATATTTATCTGCTCCTTGCAGGCAGCCTCCATCTTCCGCAGTTCTGCCTTACTAGCCTCCTCCATAGCCTTCCTCAACCGCCCGAAGGCAGCCTCATGCTGAGAAATCTGAATGGCCTGATCAGCAAGCTGTTTGGCCTGGTCCGAAACCATCAATCGTAGTCGGATGTTGGCACTCCAATCTCCTCTCCAGCCTTAACCAGCCGGGCATGATGCCCCATCAGCTTCCTAGTCTCCTCCGCCACCCGATCAATATTAGCCTTGGCCTCGTCTCCCATGGTAACTATCCGAGTAGTAAGTAGATCGAGATCTAAGGACTTAGCCTCATCGAGCACCCGTACCATGGGATTGTGGGGAAGAAGGTGCTCACCAGTAACCTCGTCAAAGGTAATATCATGGGAACTTGGATCCAGATCAGGATGACCCGCAAATGGATTACGAGCCAAGTCAGGACGATCAATCTGAATAACGGTAGGGTTTTCGGACGGGTGCGGAGAGAGTGCAAACTCGCTATCCTCCTCCGTGATATCAAGAAGAGGCTGAACTGGGGGCTGAGGACCAAGTGAAGGTTCAGATGAGGGATGACTCCTCTTTCTCCTTTGAATACCCTCTTCAATAACCCCGAGAAGAGGACGGTAGCCGACTATATCCCCGGAACGGTGGGTCGAAGGCTTCGGCTTGGCGGAAGCTTTGGAAAGCTTGTATTGTTCAAGCCTGTGTCGAAGATCTGAGGCTTTGGCCGTTTTACCTGCTCCTGATATGAAGAACTAGTGTCACAAGCTTACATTAATCCATAATTCAAGAAACGCGATAAATTAAAAGTTAAAAGAAGAAAGGAAACACGTCTGGTATACAAACCCTGGGGAGAAGTAGGATACTGCAATAAGTCCTGAATTTCATTCCAGGACGGGAGCGGATCATAAAATATTCCTAAGTCCCTATCATAAATGGAGCCTGTAGAAGTCAAAAATTCACCTTGAGTCGTCGGAGCCACTGTTGGGTAGATTCTCACCACCGGTCCAAAGCTTCGCCGATCCAACCTGCTTCGCATGCAACGACCCTGCCGAACCAACTCATCCCCATGCTCTGCCGAACCAGCTCACCTCCCATGCTCTGCCGAACCAACTCATCCCCATGCTTCGCCGAACCAACTCACCTCCCATGCTTCGCCGAACCAACTCATCCCCATGCTTCGCCGAACCAACTCACCTCCCATGCTTCGCTGAACCAACTCATCCCCATGCTTCGCCGAACCAGCTCACCTCCCATGCTTCGCCGAACCAGCTCACCTCCCATGCTTCCCCGAACCAGCTCACCTCCCATGCTTCGCCGAACCAGCTCACCTCCCATGCTTCGCCGAACCAACTCATCCCCATGCTTCGCCGAACCAACTCACCTCCCATGCTTCGCCGAACCAGCTCACCTCCCATGCTTCGCCGAACCAGCTCACCTCCCATGCTTCGCCGAACCAACTCACCTCCCATGCTTCGCCGAACCAGCTCACCTCCCATGCTTCGCCGAACCATCTCACCTCCCATGCTTCGCCGAACCAACTCATCCCCATGCTTCGCCGAACCAACTCACCTCCCATGCTTCCCCGAACCAGCTCACCTCCCATGCTTCGTCGAACCAGCTCACCTCCCATGCTTCGCCAAACCAACTCATCCCCATGCTTCGCCGAACCAACTCACCTCCCATGCTTCGCCAAACCAGCTCACCTCCCATGCTTCGCCGAACCAGCTCACCTCCCATGCTTCGCCGAACCAACTCACCTCCCATGCTTCGCCGAACCAACTCATCCCCATGCTTCGCCGAACCAACTCACCTCCCATGCTTCGCCGAACCAACTCATCCCCATGCTTCGCCGAACCAACTCACCTCCCATGCTTCGCCGAACCAACTCACCTCCTACCACCGGACCAAACGCTGCCGGACCAAGACGTGCCAGGCCAGATCACATCAGCCCAGGCCCACCAGCAGCTATATACATCCAAGACCCCTGCTCCCACCCTCACTCTATAAATAGAGGGGCAGGGGTACGACAATGGGGGACAAGTTGGAGAGCTCAAGCACGGAGAGAACTTTCAAACAACTTTCTTTTACTTGTATCAAAGCTTTGTACTTGTAATCAAAACAAGAGAAGAGAAATAACATATAAAGTGGACGTAGGCACATTCTGGCTGAACCACTATAAATCTGCGTGTCTTTTTACAGTTTAGCCCCTGCTTTTCATATATTTGCATAAATCACCCAAATCACTAAGAACAACATAAGATCTACTAAATCATACAACTTTGAGGTGTTTGTCCATTTTTTGTGCAAACAATTTCTACCTGGATTCATATTATATATGGTATATGTATGGATATAATATCTCGTATCACTAGAAATATAAGGAAACATATATGTTTTATATGAATTGTTTAGATGCATTGTTTGGATACATTATGTGTGGTGTGGTTTGAGTGTGTGTGTTTCACAAATTCATTAGCTGCTATTGTATGGTTGAGTCTACAAGTTACATTTTTCATCTTTTGGAATTTTGGAGATAAAACTCTTTTAAGGAGGAGAATGAAACACCCCGTAATTTTAATAAAAAATAAATAGCTAATTAAAAAGGGTATTTTAGTAATTTTACATAAAGCTAAAAATGAATTTTCACACAAGATGGAATTTGGAAAATATGACTTTTCCATTGCATCAAGTAGATTTTTCTAGCCCGAACTCATGTGTAAAGGTTAGAAGTGGATAGTGAATAAAGAAAATATAAAAAGTTTACCGTAGCACGCATTTCGAGTGCACTATTCCTCCGTTCCTATTTGAGCTATCCCAAGGCACCTATTATATCTAACCATTGATTTTAACATCATCACCATCTATTTTCTATAGAGGGTCCCGCATATGATTTAAATAATTTTGATATATGGCTGTGATTTAATAGGGACGGATGGGACACATGGAATAGGGACGGAGGAACTCATCTGTATTTTGGGTTTTGCATTTATTTTGAAAAATTTAAGTCTAAGAATTAATTATAGGAATAAATAAAAATTTATGTAGTACGTAATTAACTGAATATTTTTGAATTACTCCAAAAAAAAATAAAATAGTTTTATGTGCATTAAAAGAAAATATGAGAGATATTTACATGCACAAACTTTAAACCGCTTGAGATGGAAAACATTAATTACCATTAATAAAATTAATAATCATAATTAATTAAAGAAACATTCCATATTGTAAAAAGAGAAGATAAATATATATTCTTTTAAGGAAATTATTTCTTTAAGAAAAGATATGCTATCTCTTTATTTTGAAAGAATAAGGGTAAATCCAATTTTTGAATCTGGAAAGGTTAGCACCAATCAATTACAAATTGGTTGAGCACTTACCAATAAAGAGTAAGATTCCTAATTAATGTTAGTATACATACATACATAAATATACATACATATACACATATAAACATGCACATACGTTTGAATATAATCAATAATCCCTTAGAATAATTAATATATATGTGTGTAGAATACTAATAAGTGGTATTAATTGATTTGAATGGTAATAAATGGTATTGATTTGAATTATGATAAATGATATTGATTTGAATTATAATATATGGTATTGATTTGAAAATTAAAATAAATGGTATTGATTTGAAATATAATTAATGACATTGACTATGAAAGGTTAAACTTATTTTCTTTAAGAAAGTAAAAGGAATGTAAGGGGAAGATATACGAATAAAGAAATAATTTTGCTAGACTTAAACTTGACCTAATTTTCACTTATAAATACATCTTTAACCATCATCTCTCTCATTCTAAACCCTAGGCGCCACTTATACCATTCTTTATATGTTCTTCTTATTCCTCCTCCAACCCTAAAACAAACTCTTCAAATATATTAAGAATCCAAACTTCAAATTGGAATATAAAACCAAATGAAAGAATAGAAGAATCAAATCAACAATTACAAGCTAAGAAGAGAAGGAAGAAACACCAATTAAAGTCAGTTAAGAGCGGTTTCTTTAAACATCGTTCCAAGATGAGTGGATTTATATACGATATGATTATGACATAGATAATTAGTCAAATTCCAATTAAATATATATATAGAATTAAAGATGTAATTTTTATTTGAAAAGATAATTTTATTGAAGGCTTATGCGATTTGAACTGTGTAGTTAAAGCGCTCGGCAGATTCAATGCGGCGGAGGTGCAAAAAGTCATAGCGGGGATATAGCGGATGACTCTCAAATAGCATATAAAACTCGTACGTAATGTTTTTACAAATATATAAATGGTAATTAAATGAAAAATTAATCTTCAATTGAATTATAGTTAATACATAAATAATTTTAAATAAAAACAAGTGCGAATATACTGTAAATAAACGTAAAACAGTTATATAATATAATTGAATTTAGTAGGATATCAGAGTATTTTCATTTCTAAAAATATATTAAAAATTAAATTAAATAAATTAATTTCATAATTTTTATAATGTATAATTGTCATTTTTCAATTCATTTCTTTTAAAGAAGATATAGCGGAAATAGCGGAATATAGCGGGAATAATGGGATATAACGGAAATAGCGGGGCTTAAAGCGGAAAGGCTATATTTGAGGCTATATGGAAAAATCATAGCGGTAGAAATCCGCTATGAGATATAGCAGGATTATAGCGGGGTAATAGCGTGACATTAACTGCACAGGATTTGAAAAACCCTAGGTAATAATTTTAAGAACACAATTGTTCTAAACTTGAAGGGAGGGTAAATTGGATAGAAATTCACCCATGGAATTATACGGGTCTAGTTTATTGTAACTAATTTGAATTGATCAAGAAGAACCAGAATAAATCTTTGCATACACTATTTAAATTCATCTAAATTTGATTATAAACAAATTGGAATATACGTATTATTGAATAACTATTTACAATCTTTTAGATAAACTACATAAAAACGTTAAATGTGAATAAAGTTAAAACTGTATATAAATACTTATGTAAAGATGAACTATACAATTACACTTAAGCCCGGAATAATGGTAAATAAATTATAAAGGAGAATAAACAAAAATATAGTAGTCATATATCTTAATTTGAAGACCAGATGTCTAGATTTCAGAAATATCAAAATAGAAAGGAATTGGTTGAAATCTAGATTGGTTCAAGCATCTGAAAAAATAAGTTAGATTTTTGAAAAATCAGTCAGACGTCTGAATTGGAATTTGAACGTCTGATTGCCTGTAGGAAATTTTAGTATAGTGAGCCAGTGTTTGAATATGTTGTTAAGATATCTTAATGGCTAAAGCAAGCCCAGGTTGAACCTTGACCTGGTGTAGGCCAAGTAGAGTAATTCAGGGGAAAACATGTTCTTACTTCCTTTACTTTGGGAAGTCCACATAAGTAATGGGTCGTGCGCATGACGGAATTATATCACACCTACTGAAGTACCTCAGTTCACACTTCATGAAGTTGTTAAAAGTGACAATCAATGCTTTATGCGATGATATCGCAATCGGATGCTCATGTTATTAGTATAGCTGATTCCAGTCACATACTTGATGAAGACAACAAAGAGTCGACGGAGACATTCGTAATAATACGACAAGTAACCTACAGAGGAGTCAAATTAGTTAATGGACCCTTGTGTTATAGGTTGAAAGATGATGGCGTAGGATACGAGCACTAACAGGGAGCTTATCAGTGCATAGATGGCAAGTATTATTGGACTGTATATTTGATATAGTTGAAAAGTATTATCATATAGTGTATTCGATGAGCGATTTGGGCATTGGATGCACACTTGGCATAGTGCAATTTAAGCGATTCGATATTGAGTATGTTAATGGAATGTACAATTAAATAGTTCACTATTGAGTATGTTAACTTGATGAAAAGTATATCCATTGTCGGGATATACACTAGGGAGGTCCTTAAGTTCACTTAGTTCATGATGTCCAACCTTGGGGTAGAAACCTTCATAGGTCGTTATTGGATTTAGGCTTATTAAAATTTGTTAAACTACAATGTGTAAAGTGACCAATCCTTTAAATGTAGAGCACATACACAAATGAATACCCTTGGTTTGTGTGGGTTATAACAGAAATTTAATTACTTGTCAATATCATACCACTAGTGATATAATTCACTCACCAAAACCTTGTCGGATCCCCTCCATTTCTCCCATTTATATCTATTATAGGTGGACACGGCAATAGGTAAGGTGACTAGGAAAATATGCTTGGAGAAGGCGACTTGACGCTTGGAGATATATTTATTTACAGTCATCTTCCCTATGTACCTTATTACATTTATTGGTCATAATTTGTTGTATTTATATTTGAAGACGCTATTTAGACATTTCTTGTATGAACAGCTTTTTCTTTTATATAGTAATGAAACTAGAATATATTCTGTATTTATATTTTATTCCTTCCGTCGTGAAACCTGAAAGTGTGATGTCTAAAGTTATATTTACCTCTATATCATACTAGTATAAAACACATGCATGTACATTTAATGGCTAAAAATAATTACTTTTTATTTAATGAAAAAAATGAGTGGGCATGTGTGTAATAAGTACAAAAGTTTTGGTAATCACAATACTTTTATTTTAAGTTGTTTTATAGATGATGTCGGTGGCAATTTAGTTGTAAAATTTCGTTGATGGATAATTGGGAAGGGGATGGTGGTGAATGTGGCAAAACAGTTGTAAGATTTCGTTGATGGATGGAGTATTTTTGGAATTTCAAAAAGGCACCTTGGAAATCCTATTCATTGAATTTTCTTTATTATCAGTAGATATAAACCACATCAAAACCTAACGATTCATATTTCTTGACATGACGCGAGTTCAAATGCCGTGTTCAGACTTTGGATCGGTGTGTCCAAAGGTGCAGGTTGTTACATGGACAAACATACTAAACCAAAAATATGGATTAACTAAAAATTGTATCAATAGATATATATAAAAAAATCCACATAAAGTCATTGTTGAGAAATCAAGTGTTTTTAATAATATTTATTTAACATAGAATATGATTTGATAGATTCATTCCCCCATGTTATCTGCCATAGATCCATCAAAGTATATGTATCATGCATGTATGCATGCTATGGTATAACCTCTATATTAAATTATACTGAATCAAAATTATGCTTGTGATAGAAAAATTATTGATTTATAAGCTTAGTTATGTATGACATATAATTTCCTTTTTTACCCAACTTTAATATACTCAATTTAATTATCAAAAGTAAGTATTATTTAGTGTAACATAAATTTCTAGTCATCAAAGTATTACCGAGTAATACTATGAATAATTTTATTCATATATTGCATTATTGAATGGATAAAAGGAAGAAACAATTAGATTGAATAGAAGTTAAGATGCACGTAATATATACTTACCTAGACTATACATATACATACATGCATGTATGCATATATCTGTGCAGTTAAAGCGCTCGGCAGATTCAAAGCGGTGGAGGTGCAAAAAGTCATAGCGGGGATACAGCGAGGATATAGCCGGATATAGCGGGATATAGCGGATGGCTCTAAAATAGCATATAAAACTAGTAATTAATGTTTTTACAAATATATAAATGGTAATTAAATAAAAAATTATCATTCAATTGAATTATAATTAATACATAAATAATTTTAAACAAAAAACATGTGCGAATATATTTGAAATAAACATAAAAGCGTTATATAACATAATTGAATTTAGTAGAATATTAGAGTATTTTCATTTCTGAAAATATATTAGAAATTAAATCAAATAAATTAGTTTCATAATTTTTATAATGAATAAATGCAATTTTTTAATTCATTTTATTAAAGAAGATATAGCGGAAATAGCGGAATATAGCGGGAATAATGGGATATAGCGGAAATAGCGGGGCTTAAAGCGGAAAGACTATATTTTGGGGCTATATGGAAAAATCGTAGCGGTAGAAATCAGCTATAAGATATAGCGGGGTTATAGTGGGGTAATAGCGGGGCATTAACTACACATGCATATATATACACACACATCCGCCCAAGGTAAGTATATGTGGACATGAAGGAAGGTAAATAAAAAAGAGTGAAAATGGTGGCTCGAAGTAAAAGACAATAGGAAAGGTTGTTTGCATTTTTTATGTGTTTTTATTTTGATTTTAATGTGTTTTTAAGTATTTTTGAATAAACTTTCTTTATCAATATTAAATTTTAGTATGAAAATTATAAAAATTAAATGTTACATTAAAAAAGAATTTAGTATATCGAAAATGAAAAAAAGAAAGATATATCTAGCTTAAAAAATTACATTAAAGAAAATAAAAAAATCTTACGGATAAGTTGTAAACAAGTTGATAAAATATTATTGGTACTGAATGTTGTTTCTAATGGCATCATGTGTGTTTGCTGCGCATTATAGAATGTGATGACTAAAAAGGTGAATTTATAGGTGATGAATAAAAGGAGCAATGGGGAAAAACGTGTTGTTGGTGTCTAAGGCATTGAATGCGTCTGATGAGTCAAACATAGACCATTCGCTTGTCCTACATAGTGGAAAGGGGAAAATATTTGTTTTTCTTGTTTTGATGTCCGACGCCTCGGTTACTAATAGAAACTTACTTTTATCATCGTTGTATTCCCTATACCATCAAATCAATTAGTTTCTCCAACTACACCGAGGGTTGAATCAAGACTGATGCAAATATATTACACCATCCTTATCAGTGACGTAGACAACACATCCCTTGAGGAAAGAGGTCTACAAAAAAGATAAATTTTGTTTCGAGAAATATATTGGATCTCCATTCACAAGGATGAAGGTTACAATGGAAACATTTGAGCAGTAAACGAAGGAAGCTTTTTTACTTATGGCGTGAACTAGGGTTACTGCGATGTATGCGCCAGGTGTGAGGTATAGAATGAAAGTGGATTAAGGGTTGGGGTTAGAGATGGAGATGGAGACAAAAATGTTAGTGCCATGGGGTGTGGCGGTCTGTAGTTAAGGAGTTAGGGAATATATGATGAATACTAAAATTAGTTTAACAAAAAAGAAGGAAAAAGTTCTCCAATATTGTCAAACTTACCGTTAGGAAGGTTTGCCTATTGTAGGAGCCAAAACCAAATAGTTTGAGGCCTAAAAAACATATATGTTGTCTCACGCGGTTTCCTTAAATTTCATTCTTTTACTTTGCATAGCAATTCCCCTTTTTTCTTGTCTCCCTTCAAATTTCAAAATAAAGATGCCAAATTAAATATATCCAACTCTCAAATCAACATATCTAAAACCTATCTACCTTCCCACCTTATTTTCAAAAACACGTTGCACATGTACCCCATTCCACCACCAGACACAACAAACCGCTCCTCCGGTACTTGATGCCACGACAACCACACCTCCATTAATTGCAATCAGGTATCATATACTATATTTTTCACTCATAATTTCTTACCTGATTGATGATTAGTACTTGCAATGAGTGATCCAAATTTTGGTCCTATCTGAGGTAAAATGTCTTACTTTTGGCTTTACCGTTTATTTTTTTTTCGGTTATGCTATTTTCCATATGGAATTTGTTTGATTTTTGGTGAAAACTGAATATTTATTAGTTCTTCCTATACCATCTATTGATTATTATCTATATGATCTTAACTTTGGCAACACAATAACCTACATGACCTAATGCATTAGCCTTTGCAACAAATCCAGTCATATCCGCTTTTTCTTCATCGACGCAAAATTTCTCTGCATTCTCTTATTATTAAACTCTAAATATTATTATTTTCCCTCTCCCATAATCAATAATGTAGATTTATTAGGATATTCTTACTGGTAGTTCTGTATCTTTTTATTTCATCTACTTTCTAAATTTGTAGAAATGTTTAGTTTTTTTAATATTTGCTTGCGAATTATTTAAATACTTGTCTTATTATTATTTTGGAAGAATTTTTTTACTTCTATAATGATATTTATATGCTTTTAATCATCAATTTCATGTGTGTGACCATAAAAATTTTGGTAAGCAAAAAAATTAACATATATTTTTTTGATTACTTTTGAATAATGATATTATTTTCTTCTTGTTGTAATAGAACAATGATGATATATATGCTTTAATCAGGATTAATTTTGGAAATTAATTTATAGTACAAAGCTTTTTAAAAATGATTTTACGATATTGTAATAAATATAGACATGTATCTCGTGAGCATTTGAGAGAGAGAGAGAGAAAAAGCTCATTGCAATATTAAATAGGTAGTGGGTTTATTTCATAGAGATCATAATGTTTATATCGGATTTCATACACTAATTTGGTATTTTGGTACATTCAATCCTTTTGTTTTGAATCATTGTAGGAACTAAAAGATGTATAATTATTATTTTTATAGATTTTGGTTGTGAATTCAAAAAATAGATAAAGGTTTTTATACTACAGGATAGAAGTTCATATTAATATAACAAATTTGCTTTATATACTGATAGTAGTATCATTCTAAGTTAAGATTAGTTTTGACAATTACTTATACTATGATTTACACTTTATTTTTTTGTTTGTTAATATATCATGCAAGTTTGTGCCTAATTAAAAAAACTACTGTCTCTATGTTACAAAATCCAGTTTGCTACATATGATTTTTTCAGTTCTACAAAATTTGTACTCTTTTCTAAATTATATGGTGTAGTTTTTATCTAACATTTTTTATCAACTCTCCTATATATATAATAATAATGGTAAAATTAGTTAGAAGCACGAGCTCCCCCTAGAATCCTTTGCCCATAAGGAGATATAAGGTGGTATCCTTTGGGGTGAGGGAAAGATCAGTAAATAAATAACTTTTGGTTTTGTTTTAATGAACTTTGAAAGGGAATAAATAAATCTTGGAGAATTCATCTCTTATGTCAAAATCATATTCAGAATGACATAATTTAATTGCTCTATTTGAGAATTATACTCATCTTTGGTGCAAATCCATCCATCAAAGATCGCGAGAATGAATCTATTGACGGTCTAGTTGCTCAAATATCGATATTGTTGATATTTTTAGACTTTTGGTTTTTATGTTATTTCTAATTTGCAAGTTTTAATTAGTTTATATTTGGTTATTTCAAAAAAATTAATTTTGTTTAAAAGGAACAATCGACATTTGATAAAAAACAGTTAGTAGTATATGATTGTGAAATTAAGCATTTTTCCTTTTAGAATTGGATGTTGATAAACAAGAACAGATTAAGAAGGGCATCAAGTAAGCTACTAAGTTTTAACTCTCAAAGCTTAAAGATATACAATTGTAAGTCTTCTCTAACTAAAAGTTTCCTTCCTTGAATTATTTGTACTATTATCCAACAAATAATTAATTTTTGAAATCGAATTCTTTGATATAGTTTTGTTGGAGAGAGCATGCTTTCTAACTGAAAGATACTAAGTTTATGCTATATAATTTTGTTGGAGAAGGTGCTTTAGATCCAATATTTTGGTATTTCTCATGCCCTTAATGATATTAAGTGTTGCAAATTTGACCTGTATCATTCTACATATCAGATTAAAGAGGAGATTCAGTATTATTCATAATTATTTTTAGCATTTTTTATGAACGTTTTATATATTAGATGGTGAAATAATATTATACATTGGTGTTTGAGGATTTTATTTTATAATAGCTTTTGTTTTTCTTTATTTACGAAGGAGTAACATTAGGCTGTTATCAACTAATGTTTAGTACTAACTGTTTTGATATACGTAAAATTCTAGTATCTTATTTCTTTAATATTTTGTACTGATATATTATTGCAAATCATATGCTATTGATTTATGGTATCTATCTACTTTTAACATTGTAGTTACCTTTTCTTTTATTTGTTGAGTAAATCTAACATATCATTTCGACCAAAAGAAAACAAGGAGAAAAAAGGGAAAAAGATATAGTACCTTGATGCTCTTGATATTAATATTGATATATTAAAATGTTGTTGGTTGATAACTGATCGGTTAAAGATTGGAATCTTAGTGTGTGTTATGCATTATATGCATCAGGGTATCCAAATATATGGTGTATTTTCACTAGTATAAGCATCAAATGCATGTACTGTACTTAATTTGTGCTACTTGAAACTACTGGAGAAATCTTTTATTGTAGTCTAAATAGGTGGCCAATTTGTTTAACTGGTATCTTGAGTGTGCTATCAACTTCTTCTCCTACACGAATGTATTATAGTAACATGATGGTGGGTTTATTTTTGAAAACAAAATCTGCAAAAAAGTTATGCTAAAAAGCTTTTAAAAAGAGGTGTTCAATAATGGCTTATTCCTTAATATGAGATCATAATCATCCTCTTATTTAAATGGCTTGAGGTATTTTTGTTAGAAATAAGGCTCGAGATATCACTTCAAATGTGAAACTTTTCTAAAATGACATATTTATATTATTTCCTACACTCCTATGTTGACAATGGTCATTTTGGTACCGTTGGAATTCTTTTATGTAGTATACAAGTTGGGCTATTATGTATATTATGTTATTTATAGTTTTGAATATATTTAACGTTGGGGTGTTATAATCTTAGCACAAAATGATAATTTTAAATTACATATTTAGTTTCAGTGTATGGTTTAATAATATACATGGTCAGAGAAACCATTGTGCGTGCGTGTGTAATATATATATAGCAGTTTGGGTAAAAAATAAAATACAAAATGTGACACAATAGATCTCAATCTCTAGATCTTATTATGTTACACGTGCGGTTGACATTATCTTGAGATTCGATGTTTGAAATATATCATGTTCCCAATTTTACCATTTATTTGTGTTCAAAATAGAATTTCCATACACAACATACATACATATCATTTCTATAATTTACTAATTAATTGTTTTTCTACTACACAAAGAATGATTATTTGGATAAAATATTATACATAGAACAAGATACATCGACCATGTTATGTTTATATACTAGGTTGAAATTAGGGGGAGATTTAACGTTCGAGATCTATCGTGTCCCTAATTGTATTATCTATTTGTGTTTCTAGAATTTGTTGTTAATTATTCTTTACCTTATAGTTTCTTTAATATTTTTAATTTATGTTTCTATTAACACAAATGATTTTTTATTGAACATGCTAACATTATGCGTTTAAGTGAACTTAATGAGAAACTGAAATAAATTTATTATCCCAAATTTATAAAGCTAACAGTCAGTTTTCCCCACCGTTATACGGTTGTACTAGTATAAAGTAGAAAAAAAAAGATTGGTGAAAAAATGTTGTTGATGGCTAAAATGAAGGGCTTAGATATAAATCCAGTAGTTCACATCCAAATCCACAAAGCCCACGAAGGTAGTTCAATTCAATCTAGCTCTAAAATTTTATTCTAAAGCTCTTGCACTTAATTTCATTCCCAAACACCGATAGATTTCCTTAAAATAATTCATTGAAATACCATTGTGTGAGCGCGAAACAACAAGATAGAAGGATTGGTTATCTCATACTTCATACATCATGCTAACCATCTTGCTTTGTCTGCATAATAGAAACCATTGGATTTCTCAGTTCTGAACCCCTAATGTTCCTTGGCAACTAAACTGAAACTCATCGTGCGCTAATCTAATTCTATCTCTAATTTTCCAACAATTTCATCATATATGGCTGATAAATTAGGTTTCAAATCATAATGCGACATGCGAAATCAACTACCCAGCACGTAAGTGTTCAATGACATGCTTTAGATATTGATGTCTTTCATGCATCTACTCATTCTAAGCTTACAGATTTGATAAGAATTTTCGTTGCATGTCCATCACTTGTTGATCCTGCCTTCATATTGGAGACCAAAGAGCATGATAGAGCCTTTTGACATGGTGACCTTAGAGTCGGCCGGGTCTAAGTCAGTATAGTTTTAATTTGTTAATATGTTATTATGGGTTATCAAATTTGATTTCAAATTTACTATTGTTTTATATTAACTTGTTTCTCTCTCGATTCATTTCAAAATTTCTTACTTTATATATCCATGACACCATAAAAAATTATCTATTTTCCATGATAGACTGTTGTAAAAGTGTGTTGTATAACTTCACATTTAGAGTTGTGAACTGTTAAGTTTTGAAAACATCTAGTTGTTATGCAAAATGAGCTATTCTTTTAGGCGGTATTTCAATAGTTAAAGGCTAATTCTGAAAACTTGTGAAAAAAATAATATACGAAATGTGCATTTTCAAAACATTAATTCTCAAAGGATGATAATGTTTCCACTAAAACACAACTTTCACCCAGTTAATGGAATAATAGAGTAAACCAATCAAAACCACTTCAAAAACCCATCATGCTCAAATATAAAAAATTAAACTATAAATAAAAAGAAAAAACTTGCATAACCGAGCATGTATGCAAGTTTTCAAAATCCTTTTTCACATCAAAATTTCCATACTCCCGCGAGTAGGAGTATGGTTCAACCAATTTTGCATCCAATCCCTACCATCCAGAACCTAGCAAACAATTTTTAACATTTTTTTTAAATTTAGTTTCTGAGTCTATACTCATATGTCGAAAAAGGAATTTAGATGGAAAATTTTACAATTCCACCCTTCTTTTGGATACCTATTCCGTTAGCAACTTGGAACTTTCTCTTTTGCTCTCAAAACTTTTCCAATTTTTCAAAGTACAATTTGCGTAAGAAGTTTTATTTTTGGATGTTAAAGCATAATTATCCTAAGTGCAAGTTTCGTTTCGTTATCAACAAGGTATGGAAATAGAAAATTCCAAAGCTAAAACATCATTTTCCCTTATCATTATCTATGTTTGGTATACTGTCACCCTATTCGGATAATAAAATTCATATTTACTAACACATCGATGCTCCTTACACTAGTATGAGGCATTTAAATATCAAAAGATTTATTATTTCAAAAGAAAAATATTAAAACACAATTCCCAAAAGAATTTCCAACTCGCAAAACAGTTTGAAGAATTGAATTCCCAGAAGCATTTAAAGACCAAATATAATTTTATTATATATTTATATATATATTTATTTATTTAAAGAACTTGATAAAAATCTTCCAAAAATATTTGAACTCAACTTTTCAAAACTTACATCAAATTACTTGAAATTCCATTATACAAAGTTTATCCACCATTTTGTTTTCTAAAACATTCCACTGCTCATAAATTACTTCTAAAACCATTTATCAAATAATCATCAAATTTCCAAATCCTATTTTGAAATTATTTTATATCACTTCTAAATATACTATCAACATTTCATAATTTTCGAATACTTCTAAACCAACTTTCAAAAGCATTTAAACAAAAATTCTCAAGACTTTCGAATATAATTTTTCAAAACATCCACAGCTCTATTTTCAAAACAAATCAAGCCACATCTTAACATATTTAGGATTTAGTTAATGGGTTAATGCATATGAATTGACCATAGTATTGTGCAGTTAATCCTAGATTTGGGGAACCTTTTCTTTTTACACTAAAATAACAAACTACTTACAAACGTATTTATAAATTTTAGCTTTCCAGGCATGGATAGTGACCTGTAATTCAGCAATAACCTTTCCCATTTGTTTGGATGAAAGATATAATCTTCAATTGGCAATCCATAAAAATCCACAATCATAAGGTAGTCTAGGTCCCAACAAAGGTGTTAATTACCCTCCAGCTTCTGGGGTGCTTCTATATGTCGTGCTCAAGCTCTTCTTAGTCCACTTCTTACGATACGACCTTTTCCTCATAAGGTAATTGAGGTAGGAGCTGTGCAGTTAATGCCCCGCTATTACCCCGCTATAACCCCGCTATATCTCATAGCGGATTTCTACCGCTACGATTTTTCCATATAGCCCCAAAATATAGCCTTTCCGCTTTAAGACCCGTTATTTCCGCTATATCCCGTTATTCCCGCTATATTCCGCTATTTCCGCTATATCTTCTTTAATAAAATGAATTGAAAAATTGCATTTATACATTATAAAAATTATGAAACTAGTTTATTTGATTTAATTTTTAATATATTTTTAGAAATGAAAATACTCTAATATTCTACTAAATTCAATTATGTTAAATAACAGTTTTATGTTTATTTAAAGTATATTCCCACATGTTTTTATTTAAAATTATTTATGTATTAATTATAATTCAATTGAATGATATTTTTTCATTTAATTACCATTTATATATTTGAAAAAACATTAAGTACGAGTTTTATATGCTATTTTAGAGCCATCCGCTATATCCCGCTATACCCTCGCTGTATCCCCGCTATGACTTTTTGCACCTCCACCGCTTTGAATCCGCCGAGCGCTTTAACTGCATAGGATAGGAGTATAAATTTAACTCTATTTTTTTCAACTCATAGACACCTTGCCCATCCTTCGGAATATGGTTGCAACTACTTCTATAGTCGAAATCAATAGAGTTAGGGGTATAATATATATATATATATAATTATAGATAAAAATACAAATATGTTATCTCAGTGTATCCTAATTCCTATGTTCGACTAACATAATCTCTGATATCAAATGTAATAATCTACACCTTAATGGGCCCGAATTTTTACTAAATCGAAACCCAAGTCCATTAGGGCATAGATGATTAGTTTTGGTAATTTGTAATAAACACAAGTGTATAAGAGTGCGATAAATATAAAATCACAACAAAATTGTAAAATATAATATAACATACGTATTGATTAAGGCTACTACCATAGAATATTATTCCTTGAATATTTAATTTCTTTGTCAGCACCGAGTATGAATAAGAAGACTTCTTCTTCCCATCTTGCACCAGTGGCTAGTCCTTCTAAATCTAACATGTCGGCTGTTATGAGGAGGGGTCAGAACAATGGGATAAATTTCAATGTTATAAATAAATTATATAATTTCATACGCACCATCTAAGCTATTCAAATCTCCAAATCTGAATCCAATCCTTTACTTGACTCCTTTTTCTCACTAATGTAAAAGAATATGTATAACAAGGTGTATATATACTATTATAATTATAGGTCTGGAAAGATATTTGGGGTTTAGGGGAAAATGGATTTGTAATAATAAAAATTACCTTTTTCTGCCGTATTGGTTCACTCCTTCTCTTCATCTCTTTTATTTTCTACCCTTCATCGATTACACACACACACATATATAGTATTTTATAATTTTTAGAAGTAGTGGAGTAGAGAAAATGGCAGAGCTTTACTGCTTGGATAATAAAATATGAGAAGAGAAGTAAGGGGTTATGACTTTATTTATAAGCACATGAATCAATCGACCATTAGATAAAAATAATCAATTTCGTCCCGTTCGCCAAGGTTCAAACCATAGCTATCACGCTCTAATCGATAGGCCGCACCCCTATAGGTAGTTGACCACTAGCAGTCGAACGACCCATAGTGGAAGTTGACCGGTGGGGTCCCGAATATTAATGGTATTTATTACTATATTTGTTTTCTAATTATTTCACTCTCGAAGCTTCAAACGCTAATAACTTTTTCGTTTGAGCTTCAATCGCAAAACTCCAAATATGAAAGGTGTTTAGAAAATCACCATAAACGCAATGGTGTAAATTTCATGACTAAATTACAACGTTTGCTCAAATTTCATTTGAAGCCTTATAAATTATTTATTAATTATCATAAATTTTATAGGGTGTTACATAAATTTGTAATTAATGTAAGTTAAAAGGAAATAAATAGGGTACTGATTAGAGAGATTAATATGACATTTATATGGGAATTGAATATGTATAATTGATGAATTTTGAAATTGGTAAATCGATTAAAGGAATTAAATGAGAATTGATTACAGACTGTCTAATTTTGGCATTAATGATAATTACTATGGGAAATAGACATTTATTAGACATTAAAAGGAATCCAAAGCATAAGCGTATAAATTAGAAATAATAATGTAGTGAATAAGTAAGTATTAATACTATTAATTATACGTAAAAAGCAATATAATTTTCATAGTAGGAAATCAAATAGCTTCAATTATACATTTAGGACAAATGTGAATTAGTGGGCTTAGCCCAACACATAGACTTTGGGTGATACGTTTGGTTAGTGGGTTGGGATGTGAGTCGGTAGAGTTACACATAAAAGGTCTGCCCTTTGCTTAGAGAATACCACCAATAAGAGGTAGTAAGTAACCTAAAGGGGCATTTTCCTTGATTTACTTAGATTAGTCTAAACGAGATTTCGGTTGTGGGAGGTCGGCGGGCTATGTCAGTGTTGTTGTTGGACCGATATTTAGTAGTAAGGCTAACATATAGGCTTTGACCACCAGCGGTCCCATGCGGTTGTTAGCAAAGACTCGGGTTATGCCCTGACAAATTTTGCTCCCAACTAGTATGAATCCATATGGAATACGCAAAGACCTTAAAGTTTTATTTAATTATTTGTTTGTTGTTTATTTAGTGGAGGTGGGCTAGTTAACCCTTAGATGAGTCTTTGAGCTATGTTAGTAGTACGACAACTAAATTATATATTTATATTAAAAAGTCGTATATAGGAGTCATCGGTCTTTGTAGTTCATTGACTAGCGTTGATGTTGCAAAGGGCCCGCTTTGGGGAATTGAGGTAGTAAATGACAGATGTGTCTGCCTCCCCCTATTTAAGAAGTATTAAGTGACCAGGGTTTTGGGTAGATAGGGTTAGATATATATGTTATATGCATATATAAATATAATGATACCTTGGAAAACCTAACCATATCATACGCACACATAACATTTAACGTATTAGCCATGAACAATAGACAAAACATTTAAATAGAAATCAATAGGCATAAATTAATGGGATGAGTAAAGTATGCAACTTTCAAATCACCAAAACGTTGTTCTGACCCCCCATAACTAGGAATGGCAATGGGGCGGGTTGGGGCGGGTTGGGGCGGGTTTTTAGTGCCCCATACCCGCCCCGGATTTTTTAGACCTCGCCCCAGACCCGCCCCGTAGACCCGGTGCGGGTCTGGAATTTTGCCCCGTACCCGGGACCCGTGCGGGTCAGGGTAGATCCGACCCGCCCCAAGACCCGATGAGTCTCTATGTATTGATTGAAAATTATGTAGCAACGTACATATATTTATTTTTTTATACTCGTTATCACCAAATAATATATGAAATACAAATAACAATGTGTCTATGGGAAGTTAATAAAAATGATGTCTACAATAACAATTCAGAAAATATATACATATGTTATTGTATAATTATCAATGACGCAACTTAATACTAATTTTTTCTATAGATATTGATTGGAACATTTTAATATCCATGCTAGAATCACTTATAACTAAAAAGATTACTAAATCATTATAATAATAAAGTGGTTTCATGAGATGTTAGTAGTGCGGGTCGGGTTGGGGCGGGTCGGCCAAGCCCCAACCCGACCCTAGACCAAGAGTACTCAAGAACGGGTCACGGGTCTACCCGCCCCAATGACCCAATGGGGCGGGTCTTGATGGGCCAAAACAGGGGCGGGTCGACCGGGTTTGGACCCTAGACCCGCCCCATTGCCATCCCTACCCATAACAACCCACAGGCTAGTTTTAGAAGGATTGGATACTGATGCAAGACAGGAAGGTAGATGATGAAGTCTTCTTATTCATAATCGGTGCAACAAGGAAATTAAATATCCAAGGAATAATATTCCAAGGTAGTAACCTTAGTCAATATGTATGTTATATTATATTTTTCAATTCCGTCGTGTGTTTATATTTACCGCACTCTGATATACTTGTGTTTATTACATGTTACCAAAACTAATAATTCGTGACCTATTGGACTTTGGTTTTGAAATAGTCAAAATTCAGGCCCATTAAGGTGCAAGTTGTTACAAGCTTGGTATCGAGTCAATTTGTTTTCCTATATATAGGCTACAGTTACCTCCAACCGAACACTTCTTATCACTTTCCAACCTTTCCATACTTTCAAGCCTGTTCGTCTTCCAATTTTACCATCGCTTGGAACTTCATCCAAATTACTTTCAAATTTAATTATAATTCATTCTTTCGGCGATTTACTAAGGTAAGTTCCCTCCTTTATTGATTTCTTTCAATTCATACTCGAATTTAACCATTACCTCCTTTTCACCTCCATTATTTTGGTTTGGAGAAATCTGGACAAGGGAAGCTGCAGCTATAAATGTTTAATACCCCTTAATACGCTTAGCTTATGGAGCCTTGGCCTTAAATTTTAAAAATCCATAAGGTTTTAGTGTTTTAAGGCTTTGGTCGATTATGGCTAATTACCGAGCAAATAGGGACTGGACAAGGGTGATTAAATAAAGAATACAAGGCAACCTAGGTTATGCATGTGGAGTTAACTTAGTATTTCATGGCTTTTTAAAGACCAGGAGTGGATTGGTTTGTTGCCGCCAAACCAGAAACTTGTGCAAACGAGTGGGGCTGTGTGAAACCATTAAACCACTAAATTTCACTTCTAGGGGCTCTAAATCGATGCTATTTAATAATTTATTGCATTTTTATTGCACCTATACACACACGATCATAAACACACACATAGTGATAATGCATGAGATAGGTTGTTATATTAAATAGGTTTGTCGAGTCATCGCAATACCCGTTCGTCAAGTGCTAATGGAGACCGAGCTCTTTCCTCTTCCGATCCTCCTTATCTCATGTCGTCTGGGCACCAGACTGGTCAGCCCGGCTCTTGTCATTATTTAGTACATGGGTATGGTCCTTCATATCAACTGGTAGACCTTATTGAATCTGTGGCTTTCACTTTATCATTTAAGCCCCTGGATACTATAACTGCTACCTATGGACTTCAAAGGGATGGTATGCTCTTACCTAATTCTGGACAATGGGATCGTGCCCCTCCAAAAGGTTATATAGCCTACTCGCGGTATTATTGCATGGTCGGGGCCTCGCCTCCTCTTCCACAATGGACTATGGGTTTTCAGTTGTATTTGAATATTGCTCCCTTTCTGTTCTATCCTAATGGGTACACCATATTGACTAGCCTTTATGTTGTCTTCATGCGAGAGTTTCAGGTTCTTCCTACTCGTTGGTAGATCAGATTTCTTTACGTGATCAAGAGTAAGGTCGAAGTTCCCCTTTTATCTATCTCGAAGTAGGGAGCAATTTAAAACCGGTGGAGGATATGTACTCAAAGTACATCTATTTTTGGATGTTGTATTGATGAACACCTTATCTATAGCTTGGTTTTAAACCTTCGTCTCTTGCATTTTCGTAAGGATTATGAGCACAAAAGGAGGAAAGCTACAATCTAAGTTCAAGCAGCCGAGGTCGGATGTCCCTCCGACAGATGTTAAGAAGGCCATCTCATCGTTTAAGCCAAGCAAGAATATTGGGCAGTCGACCACGGAGCTTAAGATAGGGGAGATAGTGTCCTACCACCCAGTTAGAGATAAGGACTACCAAGATCCTCATGATGGCTCCCAAAAAAGGTCCCGCTCTCCTAGTAGCAAGTTAAGATAAAGGACTCCTATCCATCCCTCCAAATCTCACAGGGCTTCACTTTTCTCCTTTCGGACTCAGATGCTTCCAAATAGCAGAAGAAGACCGATTGGATGAGAGAGATTGCAGTTGCTCCCAAGGGTAATGAGAAGAAGGAAAAGGAAGGGACTGCAATCATCACCGACCCAGCGACCCAACCATAACAAGTTCCAACACCATACAACCAAGGGACTTTATCGCCTTATTATTAGCTGATGCCCCACTCTTTCCTTTTCTGGTGTAGGAGAGTTGCAATCATCAAACAACATATGAAGGTAGCACAAGACACACTTGAAATCCTACATGGACAAGAGAAGGAAAGAGTTAGAGTTTGAGGTTGGAAATATGGTATTTATCAAAGTCTCCCCTTTTAGAAAAGTCATAAGGTTTGGAAAGTTAAGAAAATTAGCACCAAGATTTGTTGGGCCTTTCCAAGCTTTGAAAAAGATGGGAAGGCTTGCTTATCGCGTGGAGCTACCGGATAGGTTGGTAGGAGTCCATGATGTTTTTCACATTTCGCATTTAAGGAAATGCCTTCATGATACATCCATGGTGGTGGAGTTTGACCAATTTGGATTTGTTGAGATGGAGCCAATAGCATCCCGTGCTACCACACGTATTATGAAGCACAGAACTAGGAACTCCATGGCAAAGAAATAGGCTTGTCCGAGTACAATGAGGAGACAACCCGACAGAAAGCATATGGAAAACTGAAGAGAAGATGAGGATCTCTCATCCTAATTCTCACTGGCAAACTTTTCCCTTCAAATTTTTTTTATTGCATCGTGGTTGCTAGATTGGATGGTAAGAGATGGTTGCTGCACTTTTCACAACCACTTTGCACTCACGTTGAAATTTTTATGCATGTTTGCATACATACTTATATGTCACTGTTATATACTCATGATAGGATTGACCTCACTTATAGTATGTTTGCAGTACATAAAAACATTGCACTTTTGGTTGAGTAGATGGTTGTGTAGATAACCTGGTTGTATAACATGGATGATTATCGAGCATTACACTGTTCACCCCATGGAATGATTTCGGGGACGAAATCCTTTCAAGGAGGGAGAATGTAAACACTCCGAAAAATCAACCATAAATAAATAAATTATATACTTAAGTAGATAAAGTTAAAAATGAAATTTTTGTAAAAGTTAGAATTTTACCATGAAAGTTATGACGTTGCATTCATGGCGGGTTTTTTATCAATTTTTATATATAATATGTTGGAAACGGAGCTCAATGAGAAATTATAGACGTTTGAAGTTTCAGATTAAAATTAATTTAAATAGAAAATCAAATTCAAATAAATAATTAGTTCCAAAATTTGAAATTCAATAATTAAAAATAATTATATTTGGGGGTTAGGTATACGTTAGAACTAAGTAAACGTTAATTGGTATAGGAAGAAAATAATTAAAACAACGACCATGAATTAAGGTTCCCAAGATAAGAGGACCGGTCGATCACTCCTCTTGGACCGATCGACCGTTAACGGTCGACTGATGATGGTAAATGGTGGCTAGGGTTTGTGTGTTTTTAATATGTCGGGTTATATTATCTATAATTGACCATAATCCTAGGGTTCTGGTGCGTTCTAACCATTATAAATAAAAGACCAGCCCCTCACTTTCTTCGCAATTTATTTGGGAACATAACAGAACACTGTCAGTTTCTCTTCTAAATAGATTTGAGAAATTCTCTAGGATTATAGGTAAGGAGTTTAAATGTTCTTACTCGATTTCTAATTCCTTTTCTCTTTTAACCTCTTAATTTTTGAATCTATTTCCTATGCAATTCCCTTATTGCATATATATCTTAGAAGAGAGATCTAAAGGAGATTATTGTACGTGTGTCAAATCCAAAGAGGAGTAAACCAAAGGACCTCCAATGAGTGAAAATATTATTTTTTCTATTTTAGTAATTAAATAGTGTAGTTTGGATTTGATATATGTCTTAGGGAATTTTTGTTTACGAAAACATCACATTAAAACCCCTAAAATTCCCCCAAAGCGAAATGATAATTCTTAGGTTGGAATCTTAGTTTTTTGTATTGAAATAATGTAGTTTTTGTGGATTTTACAATTTAAGTGTTTTACCTTCCATTCAACTTATTCTTTTTCTTTATATCTGATTAAGGGATTTGATTAGGAAATGGTGTGTAAGGTACAAATTCTTATTCGTAATTTTCATCGCCTATTTTTGCAAATTGAATAGAATTTCGCTCGTTTAATTTCATGTAAAAGAAGTTGAATGGAGTGTAAAATTAATTAAATTGTAATTTTCTATTTTTTTGATTTATTCCATTGTTTTAATATAAAATAAGTGGGATTTGGATTCTATATAAAAGTCTATTGATTTGATTGAGGGATATTGGATTAATGGCACATACGTTATAGTAGAAATGAGATTTGTATAATTTTGGAAGATTTGACATTAAAACGTTAGTTTAGAGCGTAATCTTTGCACGCATATTGTAACGACCCATAAATTTTAACTGTTTTAATAACGTAATTAACCAAATTTTTTTGTGAAATTTTAAATAATTAAATTTTGAAATATAAATTTGATATCTAGATTACGTCTTCTTAAACATAGCAACCGGTAAATTTTCATCAGAAAATATGCAAGTTTATTTTCCTGTGTAATTCTATTTCAATTCAAATCAGTTAATATTGGATGATAATAAAATATTTTCCAAACCTGAATATTGTTCTGTAGAGAATTTGTAAACCATCTTCTGAATGAGACGTCATATTTCATTTCGTTAAATTTGGACTGTTATTGCTCCGTTCACCTTAATTTCGGCAGATTTGCAACATTTTTCGGTACCGATATCGACTTTGATCGGATGATCGTACCACTAATATCTGTATACCGTTTTGATCGTCTCATCGTACTGATCTCAACAGTGTATTCACTTTTTTATTTCGGTGCCCGATGTGTGGTGCAATCAGCGAAACGCTCAGCGTATCGGTTCCGCAACCGAGTCTTTTATTTTTCTCGTGACTATTCGATATCCAACGTGAAACCAATAGCCTTTCATTATTACTAAATCTAGCTTTTTGGCTTTTATTATTCCCTGACTGTTGCTTTTACCCATGGTTAAATTTATATTCGCTCGTTCAATCTAATTTCAGTTCGTTCATTCCTATTCTCTTCCTTCTTTCTCTCTGCCTATTTTTTTCGTTTCTTCCATTCTTTTCTAAAAAAAGCAAGTAGACAGTTCGGCCTTTATTACCCAGCACAACCGCTTCCTCCCTAAGGCCAAACAACTCCAAAACCACTCGTGTAGCACATAAGCAACCTCACGTGCGCCTCTTCACCGCCCAGGCCACCACGTCTCCGACCAAACTCACCTTCCTCCTCAACCACATCCCGAGCCCGACCTGAGCCAACAACCGGAAGCCGAGCACCACCCCGCTCGCTGCAACCTCTGCCACTTCGCCACTGTTCCCAGACTTTTCCTCATCACTGCCTTCGCCTCGTGCTTCTTCCCCATGCCACCAAGCCGAGCAATGCATATATTTGTAAGAAAATATCTTTGTTTTATGAAATATTGGTTTTAATATATAGTCTGTTTATAGTTTACTTTATAATATGAGCTATGGCGGTCCTTCTTCTATATATAAATAAGTTGTTTATGTTATATAGTTCATATATATGACTTATACTTTTGCAGTTTCCAGTTGCTTTTACTGTATAAACTTATATTGGTATTTGCTTATCTGGTTGTATGAATTTTTATTTGATATGTATGTAACTTATAGATATATTAGTCTGGAAGGAATAGTATATATATGTTATACTGTTTATATATTTACAGTAATATATACTGATTTGGTTTAAGTAATATATACAGTGATGATTTGGTTTTAAGTGTACGATTTCTGCATATAGGTGTAAGTAGCCTGCATGTATGCATATATATATTCAGTCTACATTTTTTTCTATTGTTATTATATGGTCTGTAATGTATAAAAGTGTATAATGATAATATGTTTAAAGTGTTAACATTTATGTAGTTACATATATATAGTTATATACTATATTACCTGAGTTACATAAGTAAGACAATATACTGTTTATATAATATTGATGTTTAAAATGTATATATGTATATTTGTTTTAAAATTAATGGTTCATAGCCTGATACACATTTAACTGCTCATAAGTATAAGTATTAGCATACTGGCATTAGTTGTTTATATATATATATATATGTGTTACATAAACCTGTGTGTTTGCATGTATATTATACTATATATATATATATGTTAGATTTGTTTGTTATATGATAATATGTTAAGTTATATATATATGTTACAGGCTGTGTAGTTAATGCCCCGCTATTACCCCACTATAACCCCGCTATATCTTATAGCGGATTTCTACCGCTACGATTTTTCCATATAGCCCCAAAATATAGCCTTTCCACTTTAAGCACCGCTATTTCCGCTATATCCCGATATTCCCGCTATATTCCGCTATTTCTGCTATATCTTCTTTAATAAAATGAATTAAAAAATTGCATTTATTCATTATAAAAATTATGAAACTAATTTATTTGATTTAATTTCTAATATATTTTTAGAAATGAAAATACTCTAATATTCTACTAAATTCAATTATGTTATATAACGGTTTTATGTTTATTTAAAATATATTCGCACATGTTTTTTGTTTAAAATTATTTATGTATTAAATATAATTCAATTGAATGATAATTTTTCATTTAAATACCATTTATATATTTGTAAAAACATTAATTACTAGTTTTATATGCTATTTTAGAGCCATCCGCTATATCCCGCTATATCCTCGTTGTATCCCCACTATGACTTTTTGCACCTCTACCGCTTTGAATCTGCCGAGCGCTTTAACTACACAGGTTACAGGTTAGTTTATATTTTAGTTATATATATATATGTTGTTTTAAAATATAACTTGTATTTAATTTTTAATGGTTTACATATATATATTTAATATAACAGCCATATGTATAGTCTGTTAGCTTAATATAAAGGTGATATTTTGTTTTATAAAATGCTGATTTTTAAAATTTGTTTTATATAATATAAGTGTGTACAATGAATGGTTATACTTGTTGTAATCTGGGTTTTATAATTTTTGATTTTGAATATAATAATATTGTATATATGTTGATATTAACATATGTGTTTTAATTTGAATAATAGAATTTGAATTACATGTATGTTCAATATAAATGTGTTTGAATTTAAAATATGATTTATATATATATATATATAGTTATATATATAAGTTCGCTTATACCAATTATATTCGTCGATCCATTCTTATTTGATTTCGTATATTCCTATTTATCAGCTTTGTTCGTCAATTCGTGCCCATTTCACTTTGCTTTGGAATTCGCGCTTGGATTCGTAACTTACTTAGTTATCGAATTCCTCTAGCCTCGAAAGGTGAGCAATCACTCACGATATACATTCTTATATTTATTAAATTTGATTTCAATTGAAACGACAATTGAAATATGCTGCTGTTAGCTATTTACATTTCCATATATATGTTGTTATCTATATCTGTTCATCTGTGACATCTGACACCATTATCTGTTATTTATATTGATGATATATGCATGTTATGTTATTATCATATCTGTTATCACTCTGCATGTTCCCTGTTAGTATAGAATTCCCTATGGGTTGAAATGATACATACCCGAACGATCTATAGAATATGAGAAAATCGTTATGGATTGAAATGATAAACCCAAGCGATTTTCAATTGAATTGAATTTGGGATTGCGGGTTGAAAAGATATATACCCGTATATATTTAAATTGCGGATTGAAATGATAAATATCCGTATCACTTGACCATAGGATAGAAAATTATATATAGACACCGTTGGTATATATATATATATATATATATATATATTTTAAAAATGATTTCTATGGTTTTGAAAAGAAATATATGGTTTTAATAAATATTGATTTTAAAGATTTATTAAAGTTGATTTAATAAAGTTGATATATAATATGTTTAAGTATTTATTTAATATATATAATTTCAAATATAGAGTTTATAATGATTCAGGTTGGAAAGATAAATTTGAAATTGATTTGAAATTATATTTATTTAAGAATTTTGCTTAAAAAGTTTGATTTGAAATTTATTAAATTTGAAATTTTAAAGATATGTTTTATAACTTGAATTTGATTAAAAGCGACTTAAATGAATATTTCAAACTTATATAAATTTAAATGGAACATTTTGTTTATTTAAATTTTTAAATTGAAGTTGTATTTAGATGTTATTGAAATGATTAAGTAAATATTTCAAAACTAAATAATAGTAAAGTGAATTTGATATATATATATGAAATTATCGAATTTAGTTTTGAAATATTTAAAGCTTTGAAATATATTGAAATTGAAATGGCTTATTTTTTGTTTCAAATATGTATTTGAAATCGATAATTTGAAATGGTTTATTGAGAAACTGAATCGAATTGAAATTGATGATTTGAGATTTGATTTAATTTGAATTTTGGAATTCGAGTTGATTTGAATCGATTTGTGAAATTTGAGGAAGCTATTTTCATATAAAGTATTTTTAAGCTATATCTAAAACTATTTATATTTTACTTTATAAATTATTTTAATATAAACTATTTTAATACAAATCATTTTCAATATAAATTATTTTATTATAAACTATTTTAACTTATAACTATTTTATGTAAACTAGTTTTGTTTTATAAACTATTTTATTACATACTATTATTAATATCTAAACTGTTTAAGGGTGGAAGTTATAAACTTAAGGTTTTCTAAAATATTATGATTTCAAAGTGTTTTGGTTTCGGAAGTGTTATAACTTTGAAAGTACTGTGATTTTGGAAGTGAATATATTTGAAGTGAAAATGATATCGTATTGATTTGGTTTTTGAAATGAAAATGATATTTTGGTTTTGAGGTATAAACTATTTTGAAATGTCTGTAGTGTTATAATAACGTTTGGTTGTTAAAGAGGCCGGGATCGGATATGGGCATACTCTCTGTCGATACCGAAAACCACTTTAACAACTATGTATGCAGTGGAGATTCCAGAATGAAGTAGGATGGTGGCGACGATCCTAAAGGTATATTTACGTGAACCCAACTCCCGTGAGTTGGCATAAGGTGGCTAAAACAGGAGCGATTCCGGGCCAATGAGGTAGCTCCTCTTATCGGACACACTCCATCGTATGCCATTCTATTACTTTGTGATTGATTTGGTGCGCACCTTTGATTCGGGAGTGTGGCTCGAGTTGGGCGATTACTGTGGCTTTGCGTTACCAACAGTCCGGATGCGTAATTGGTATATCTACCCTGGCATTGACTTGTTGTGCCGTGTCACCTACCCTAGCGCGCTTTCTACGAGTTTTTTTTGTGTCGTACCTATGGAGTATCCTCTGGTAGCTCTAGTTTACGGGGTATTACGGTACTGTATAGACTATTGGCACTATAAAATGTGTTAAGGGGGATATGGGTAACGCCTTAACGCTATTTTAATAGTTTACTTTACTATAGACATTATTATAATAGCGTATATTACTACATAGTAGATAGTTTAACGGATCCTTAAAGGATGGTTATCCCAAACATCCTTTAAGTTACTGGTATTTCGGTTGATATTTCACTTGAGTTGGATTTATTGATATTAGAACATTAATTATGACTCAAGTGTTTTGTGTTTTGCTTTACGCTCGGGTCAGACTGAGTGATACAGCATTCGAGACTCACCTTTGGAGTTGGAGCTTCGCTTGGAGATCCATCTATCGATTCTGCTTTCAGTTATTCAGTTGATTTCAGTGATGTATTCGGATTTTGTATTTGACTATTGCATTGAGACATCTATGTATTCGAGACCTCTGTTGTATCTTATTTAACTATGTTATATATATAGTAGCTTCATGAACTACTATTCTTTTGTTTCCGCTGCATTATTGTTTTATTACTCTGTGTCTGTGATTCTATGATTATTTTATTTACTGTATATGCTGAGTTTTGCCAAATATAAATTAACAATCTGAGGTTTTGAGCAATTCAAGTCCGACATGTGCGGATGCGAATGGTTGAAAATTTCAGGATGTTACATGTGGTATCAGAGCTCTGGTTTTAGGCAAACTTGGCATATATAGTAAATTTAATTACAGAATCACTTTCGTTCGAGCTTGAATCTCTTCCATTTTGACTCGGCTTTCTTTTGAATTTTGGAACGTTCCCTTCGGTTCCAAAATCCATTCTTCCCTCTCCCTATTCGTGTTTTCTTGATTCCGGAGCACCCCATAGTTCCACTGAATGATTTGTAGAAGAGTGAAACTCCTTTACAATCGGTATTGATTCACCGGAGATTTCTGTATCCTTGGTTTATGATGCTGCTATCTTTAGCTATACCCGAATTCCATCGCTGGCGATCGAATGTCGATTTGCTCCAAAATTCTACCTCGATCTTATTTTAAAGTCACGGTTGTCCCGGTTAAGGTTGCCCGCGATTTATATAAGTCTATCCATCTTATCTATTTTGTTATTTATTTATCTTATCTTCGTTTCGAGCTTATCTTCGAATTTGAATTCTTTTGATTTGGGTCCCTTTAATTTAGATCTCTATCCTTGCTCTGAAATCAATTTGTATCATCGAGTGAGGGAGTGTATTTGTATTAATATTAAAATGTTTTATAGTGTGTTGTTTGAGTTGTTGATGTTGATTTGGGTTTTCGATCGATTCGTCTGATCAACGCTATCGATAGGAATTCCAAAACACTTGAACAGAGCAAACTGACACAATATTGTTTTTCAAACCTGGTAAAAAATACAATTTTGTATGATTATATATATAAATATAATTTTCTGAAATTGAATAGTTAAAGGAATTTATTGTTTTGTAAACCATTTGAATAAATGAAACTATAAATCATGGTTATAAATTGATTTGTAATTGAAATAAATTTAAAAATCAGGAATTTGAGAATTTAATTTCCGGTGATTTCAAACTTTGGTTTTAAAGTTTTAAAATGTATATAATTTAAAGTATTTTCAAATAGAAATGGTTTCCAAAGAATTTTGAAAGTTTAAATCAGTGCTCTTCTCTTGTGTCATTGGAAAATAATTTCAGTGATGGCGGCCGCATCATCGACATTTATTTTCGAGTTTCAGAGTGGAGTGACCATTCAGTAGCTTCGCTACACTTTTGTTTTAGAAATTAAGTTGATTTGAATTTCTTAAGTATGATTTGATTTATATATATAGGTATATTATTTTAAATTTAATTGATTTGATATATATAGTATATACATAATTATCTCTAAATTGTTGAAGTTAATCGGAAATTTAATTCTTAAATTTATGTTATGGGGTGATTTTAATTATAAAATAAAGCTAAAATTTTTGAATAAATATTTAAAAACTTGAAATAATCGAATTGGGAAAAAGTTTATTTGTATAATACCCAATATCATTCTAATATAACTTACCTAAATTATTCAGAAGTTGAATATGTAATTGGATACTATACAATATAAGATGATTTTATAAATAAAATTTGAGTGATCATAATAAATGTTATACACTTAAATTTTAATTATAAAAATGTTAATAGAGATAAATAGAATAGTAAGTTAATTGAATAACAAATGAGATAAATAAAATAAATTTTGTTTTGAAGAAATCAATAAATTGAAACCAAATCAACTTAATGAAATACCTTGAATTTAAAATCAATTATTGAATATTAATTTATTTAATTTGAAATTTACAAGGTTTTAAATTAATTGTTTTATCTTGTCTTTCAAACCTATTTTCTTTCTGGTTGCTTCTATCCTCCTACCTCGTTCCTTTTCGGGGACGAAAAGTTTTTAGTGGGGGAGAGTGTAACGATCCGTAAATTTTAACTGTTTTAATAACGTAATTAACTGAATTTTTTTGTGAAATTTTAAATAATTAAATTTTGAAATATAAATTTGATATCTAGATTACGTCTTCTTAAACATAGCAACCGGTAAATATTCATCAGAAAATATGCAAGTTTATTTTCCTGTGTAATTCTATTTCAATTCAAATCGGTTAATATTGGATGATAATAAAATATTTTCCAAACCTAAATATTTTTCTATAGAAAATTTGTAAACCATCTTCTGAATGAGACGTCATATTTCGTTTCGTCAAATTTGGAATGTTATTGCTCCGTTCACCTTAATTTCGACAGATTTGTAGCATTTTTCGATACCGATATCGACTTTGATCGGTTGATCGTACCACTGATATCTGTATACCGTTTTGATCGTCTCATCGTACTGATCTCAACAGTGTATTCACTTCTTTATTTTGGAGCCCGATGTGTGGTGAAATCAGCGAAACGCTCAGCGTATCGGTTCCGCAACCGAGTCTTTTAGTTTTCTCGTGACTATTCGCTATCCAACGTGAAACCAATAGCCTTTCAGTATTACTAAATCCAACTTTTTGGCTTTTATTATTCCCTGACTGTTGCTTTTCCCCATGGTTAAATTTATATTCGCTGGTTCAACCTAATTTTGGTTCGTTCATTCCTATTCTCTTCCTTCTTTCTCTCTGCCTATTTTTTTCGTTTCTGCCATTCTTATCTAAAAAAAGCAAGTAGACAGTTCGGCCTTCATTACCCAGCACAACCGCCTCCTCCCCAAGGCCCAACAACTCCAAAACCACTCGTGTAGCACGTAAGCAACCTCACGCGCGCCTCTTCATCGCCCAGGCCACCACGTCTCCGACCAAACACACCTTCCTCCTCACCCACATCCCCAGCCCGACTTGAGCCAACAACCGGAAGCCGAGCACCACCCCGCTCGCTGCAACCTCTTCCACTTCGCCACTGTTCCCAGACTTTTCCTCGTTACTGCCTTCGCCTCGTGCTTCTTCCCCACACCACCAAGCCGAGCGATGCATATATTTGTAAGAAAATATCTGTGTTTTATATATTGGTTTTAATATATAGTCTGTTTATAGTTTACTTTATAATATGAGCTATGGCAGTCCTTCTTCTATATATAAATAAGTTGTTTATGTTATAAAAATCATATATATGACTTACACTTTTGTAGTTTCCAGTTGCTTTTACTGTATAAACTTATATTGGTATTTGCTTATCTGGTTGTATGAATTTTTATTTGATATGTATGTAACTTATAGATATATTAGTCTGGAAGGAATAGTATATATATGTTATACTGTTTATATACTTATAGTAATATATACTTATTTGGTTTAAGTAATATATACAGTGATGATTTGGTTTTAAGTGTACGATGTCTGCATATAGGTGTAAGTAGCCTGCATGTATGCATATATATATATATTCAGTCTACATTTTTTTCTATTGTTATTATATGGTCTGTAATGTATAAAAGTGTATAATGATAACATGTTTAAAGTGTTAACATTTATGTAGTTACATATATATAGTTATATACTATATTACCTGGGTTACATAAGTAAGATGATATATTGTTTATATAATATTGATGTTTAAAACGTATATATGTATATTTGTTTTAAAATTAATGGTTCATAGCCTGATACACATTTAACTGCTTATAAGTATAAGTATTAGCATACTGGCATTAATTGTTTTTATATATATATATTTATATATGTTACATAAACTTGTGTGTTTGCATGTGTATTATACTATATATATGTGTGTGTGTGTGTTAGATTTGTTTGTTATATGATAATATGTTAAGTTATATATATATATATTTGTTATAGGTCAGTTTATATTTTAGTTATATATATATATGTTGTTTTAAAATATAACTTGTATGTAAGTTTTAATGGTTTACACATATATATTTAATATAGCAGCCATATATATAGTCTGTTAGCTTAATATAAAAGTGATATTTTGTTTAATAAAATGCTGATTTTTAAAATTTGTTTTATATAATATAAGTGTGTACAATGAATGGTTATACTTGTCGTAATCTAGGTTTTATAATTTTTGATTTTGAATATAATAATAATGTATATATGTTGATATTAACATATGTGTTTTAATTTGAATAATAGAATTTGAATTAGTGGAAAATAGGTACAAGGACAAATTTTCATAAAAATTTTGGCTGAAGGACAACAAGTTTCATTTTTAGGCTGAAGGACAAACTTTGAAAGGTAATTAGGCTGAAGAACAATGCTAAATACAACTAGCATTTTGTACAATGTAAAACTAGATATAATGCTAGTTATAATTAGCATTTTGTACAATGTTTGCACTGTACAAAATGCTACTATATTTAGCATTGTCCTTCAGCCTAATTTTCTTTCAAAGTTTGTCCTTGAGCCCAAAAATGAAACTTTGTGTTCTTCAGCCTAAATTTTTTTCAAAGTTTGTCCTTGTGCCTAATTACCTCTTTGAATTACATGTATGTTCCATATAAATGTGTTTGAATTTAAAATTTGATTTATATATATATAGTTATATATATAAGTTCACTTATACCAATTATATTCATCGATCCAGTTCTGATTTGATTTCGTCTATTCCTATTTATCAGCTTTGTTCGTCAATTCGTGCCCATTTCACTTTGCTTTGGAATTCGCGCTTGGATTCGTAACTTACTTCGTTATCGAATTCCTCTAGCCTCGAATGGTGAGCAATCACTCACGATTTACGTTCTTATATTTATTAAATTTGATTTCAATTGAAACGACAATTGAAATATGTTGCTGTTAGCTATTTACATTTCCATATATATGTCGTTATCTGTATCTGTTCATCTGTGACATCTGACACCATTATCTGTTATTCATATTGATGATATATGGTTGTTATGTTATTATCATATTTGTTATCACTCTGCAAGTTCCCTGTTAGTATAGAATTCCCTATGGGTTGAAATGTTACATACCCGAACGATTTATAGAATAGGAGAAAATCGTTATGGATTGAAATGATAAACCCAAGCGATTTTCAATTGAATGGAATTTGGGATTGCGGGTTGAAAAGATATATACCCGTATATATTTAAATTGCGGATTGAAATGATAAATATCCGTATCACCTGACCATAGGATAGAAAATTATATACAGACACCATTGGTATATATATATATATTGAAAATGATTTCTATGGTTTTGAAAAGAAATATATGGTTTTAATAAATATTGATTTTAAAGATTTATTAAAGTTGATTTAATAAAGTTGATATATAATATGTTTAAGTATTTATTTAATATATATTTTCAAATATAGAGTTTATAATGATTCAGGTTGGAAAGATAAATTTGAAATTGATTTGAAATTATATTTATTTAAAAATTTTGCTTAAAAAGTTTGATTTGAAATTTATTAAATTTGAAATTTTAAAGATACGTTTTATAACTTGAATTTGTTTAAAAGTCACTTAAATGAATATTTCAAACTTATATAAATTTAAATGGGAAATTTTGTTTATTTAAATTTGTAAATTAAAGTTGTATTTAGATGTTATTGAAATGATTAAGTAAATATTTCAAAACTAAATAATAGTAAAGTGAATTTGATATATATATATATATATGAAATTATCGAATTTAGTTTTGAAATATTTAAAGCTTTGAAATATATTGAAATTGAAATGGCTTATTTTATGGTTCAAATATGTATTTGAAATCGATATTTTGAAATGGTTTATTGAGAAACTGAATCGAATTGAAATTGATGATTTGAGATTTGATTTAATTTGAATTTTGGAATTCGAGTTGATTTGAATCGATTTGTGAAATTTGAGGAAGCTATTTTCATATAAAGTATTTTTAAGCTATATCTAAAACTATATATATTTTACTTTATAAATTATTTTAATATAAACTATTTTAATACAAATCATTTTCAATATAAATTATTTTATTATAAACTATTTTATGTAAACTAGTTTTATTTTATAAACTATTTTATTACAAACTATTATTAATATCTAAACTGTTTAAGGGTGGAAGTTATGATTTCAAAGTTAAGGTTTTCCAAAATATTATGATTTCAAAGTGTTTTTGCTTCGGAAGTGTTATAACTTTGAAAGTACCGTGATTTTAAAAGTGAATATATTTGAAGTGAAAATGATATCGTATTGATTTGGTTTTTGAAATGAAAATGATATTTTGGTTTTGAAGTATAAACTATTTTGAAATGACCGCAGTGTTATAATAACGTTTGGTTGTTAAAGAGACCGGGATCGGATATGGACATACTCTTTGTCGATACCGAAAACCACTTTAACAACTGTGTACGCGGTGGAGATTCCAGAATGAAGTAGGATGGTGGCGACGATCCTAAAGGTATATTTACGTGAACCCAACTCCCGTGAGTTGGCATAAGGTGGCTAAAATAGGAGCGATTCCGGGCCAATGAGGTAGCTCCTCTTATCGGACACACTCCATCGTATGCCATTCTATTACTTTGTGATTGATTTGGTGCGCACCTTTGATTCAGGAGTGTGGCTCGAGTTGGGCGATTGCTGCGGCTTTGCGTTACCAATAGTCCGGATGCGTAATTGGTATATCTACCCTGGCATTGCCTTGTTGTGTCGTGTCACCTACCCTAGCGCGCTTTCTACGAGTTTGTTTAGTGTCGTACCTATGGAGTATCCTCAGGTAGCTCCAGTTTACGGGGTATTACGGTACTGTATAGACTATTGGCACTATAAAATGTGTTAAGGGGGATATGGGTAACGCCTTAACGCTATTTTAATAGTTTACTTTACTATAGACATTATTATAATAGCGTATATTACTACATAATAGATGGTTTAACGGATCCTTAAAGGATGGTTATCCCAAACATCCTTTAAGTTATTGGTATTTCAGTTGATATTTCACTTGAGTTGGTTTTATTGATATTAGAACGTTAATCCTGACTCGAGTGTTTTGTGTTTTGATTTACGCTCGGGTCAGACTGAGTGATACAGCATTCGAGACTCACCTTTGGAGTTGGAGCTTCGCTTGGAGATCCATCTGTCGATTCTGCTTTCAGTTATTCAGTTGATTCCAATGATGTATTCAGATTTTGTATTTGACTATTGTATTGAGACATTTATGTATTCGAGACCTCTGTTGTATCTTATTTAACTTTGTTATATATATAGTAGCTGAAAGTCTATATGGATCGATAATATAGTTAAACTACGACTAGCAAGTGCGGAATTATAAATAATAGTAAATGGCAATAATAAAAATGACACCAGGGATTTTTATACTGGTTCGAACTTCTCGTTCTACGTCCAGTCCCAGACTGCTTCTGGAATTTCTCGAATAACCCTCACTTAACCCGGAGGAACAGGTATTACACCGCCTGAGCAACCGAACAGGACTTTTCTGCCTAAGCAACCGAATAGGACTTTTCCGCCTAAGCAACCGAATAGGACTTCAAATACAATTTGGTAAATTGTTTCTTGACTTGTGTGTTCTTTGAATAACACGAATATAGTCAATGTAGTACACCCTTCCTATAACTTCTTGATATGATGATTTGAATGTGCAAAGATATGAAGTATAGATTGAAAATCGCTTGTGATTATGATAATACAAAGCAAGTATAGATAGAAAGAATTGGTTAATGAAATAGTGGATTTTCATCTCTATTTATAGTATTGAATAGTTTTAATTCAATAGTTGCAACTATTAGAAGGAGTGCAACTGTTGGTGAAGAAGGCAACTCTTCAAAATTTGAATTTTCATGAAGAGATGCTTCAGTTCGTCAAGTTCAGATGTCTGAGAAAAAGTGACAGATGGCTAAGTAAGTTTAAACAGTCAAATAGGCAGAAGAAACAAATTTCTGTGAATTTAGACGTCTGTTCATTTAATTTAGACGTCTGTTTTTATGACAGACGTCTGTATTAAAGTGACAGACGTCTGTTTTTATGACAGATGGCTAAATAAAAGTGACAGATGTCTGAATTTGTACTGATTTGTTCCTCTTCTTTATTTTAGTGATTCTGAACTTGAGAAACTTTTGAAAATACTTTTATGTCTATAAAAAGATATTTTATATTTGTAGAACATGTTTTCCAAAAATTATTTGTGTGTGTGTGTGTTATCATCATATCAGAGATTGTACAAAAATATCTAACCGGAAATAATAATCAGTATACTAGAAAGCTTGAGCTTAGTTTGTTGACGATATGATAATAGCTTTTCTTTGTAGATTCCTGCAAGAATATTTGACATCATAGTATATAGTTTGAAATATATAGTTGTCACATTAAAATCGAAGAAGGCAGGTTCCAACAGTAGCTTCATGAACTACTATTCTTTTGTTTCCACTGCATTATTGTTATATTACTCTGTGTTTGTGATTCTGTGATTATTTTATTTACTGTATATGCTGAGTTTTGCCAAATATAAATTAACAATCTGAGATTTTGAGCAATTCAAGTTCGACATGTGCGGATGCGAATGGTTGAAAATTTCAGGACGTTGCATGTATAAATCAATAAGTGCACGTGTGTGTGTGTATACACACACGCGTAATAACATACAATTATAATGTATTAATTACATAGTTAATTAGGTTAATAATTTTTGTTAAATCCCCCTCAGAAGAGTAATTAATTATGGATGCAAAACAAGAAGGATTTCTTATAAGGCTTAAATAATGAATACGGTGAAATGTGTGAAAATATATTTTGAGAGTGTATTGAATTATGACTAAGTTATAAGGGTGCGAGCTTGGTCAAAAGTACATAGAAGTCTGCCCAGCTAATCTGGCTACTAGCAGTGTGACTTTGGGGTGGATGTGAGACACCACCTATGATAAGTAACTATAGATGATGCGAGTTTAGTCCCAAATTCTATAGGGTAAATTTGCCCAGCTAATTTGGCTGTCAGTATTACGAATAGTCGGACTAATGTGAGATGTCCCCATAGGGTACGGGTCATAATAAGAAGGACCTGTTTAGAGGGTTGAAGGTATTAAGTGGTTGCTTGAGTATCGGCCTCTTCCCCATGTATGAAGTATTAAATGGTCGTGATTCTGTACAGGATATCTCAGAAAGATCTGCTTCAATATGATGTATTAAGTATCAAAAGAGATTTCCATGCAATGTCCGCTAGATAGGCACCTATGAGAAGTCCGCCTTGTGGTTAGGTATTAAATGATGAGGGCTTACCTCAAATGAGGTCTTAAATGGCCATAGTCTATCTAATTCCCGTTAAAGAGGTATTTAGTGGCTTAAGTACCATCTCTCGCATTGGTAGGACATTAATAATGATGGTTATGGGTTATTGGGTTGAAATGGTTATGGAATTTGATAAGCCTTAGGGCTTATAATTGGAAAGACTTTGAATATAACTAAAATGCGCAAGATATATCCTTATTTAAATTATATTGTCCAAGTACTAATATAGAAAGGCTTGAGATTTTCATGTTATTTTAACCTCCTTGTTACAACACATGCTAGGGAAGGAGACGATGATGCATATGGAGATGACAATGAGAGGAGCTTATGGGAATAGTCTATTTATCTATTTATATTATTTTCTGATGTACCCATTTAAAGATGACAATGTATTTTGAACATGTTGTATCTCGATTATGTAACGGCTATTATTGACATTGTGTTATGGTTTTATGACATTTGGAATTTTAAATAAAATATGTACTGTTCATGTTATTATATTTTATCCTTCCGTTGTGAGTTCTGAATGAGTTAATAAATAGCTTGTATCGTTCTTTTTACTAACCAACAGCCAGCTTTAAAATCTTTCCAACTATGGGGTACATAATTTATCTATTAAAATGGCCACTTGAAATTGTTTATCTAAAACTATAAATTTGAAGTTGATTTCGTGCCTAATCTTTTGAAGTTCATAGGACCGTGCCTCAACAAATTTATCATCTGTCATCTGGAATTTAGATAACATCCAACTGTATATTTTTTTGCTCCAGCTTCCTCGATGTCGTATTTCTTTTGAAATACATCCTAGATCTTCTATACTGATTTGTTTGAGTTGTAGCAGTCATATAGGTCGTCACTCAAGCCATTGAGAACATAAATTTTGCAGAGGTAGTTATGGTCGTTCCAATCCTGTAGTGCTTTCTTATGGTCGTCCTTTGGTTGTTTGGGCAGAGCTGGCTTTTCAACTGTTAGAACATACGTCACCTTCCTGACCGTATGATAAAACTGCATCTTTTGCATCAATCTTTTGAAATGAAGTCCATTAAATCCTAATAGTTTGTTTGCATCATAGACAACAGAGTCATCGAACATCGAAACCATGAATCAAAAACATCTTAAAATTGTTAGTTCTATATCATCGAACTGAATTGTATGCCTGGCTAAGTTGTGTACACTATAATAAAATACTCGTTTTACAACGGACAATACCGGGCCAGCGCCCGTCATATTATACGATGTTGTAATTGACCCAAAAGATTTTACAACGTTTTAAAACCGTTGTAGTAAACATTTTTTTACAATGGTCCACAGTTGTTGCAATAGGGTCTTTTACAACGGTAACTGCCCATTGCAATAGTATCTTTTACAATTGTTTTCGCCCGTTGCAGTACGGTTTTTTACTACAATTTTTTCCCGTTGTTAAAAAAATTCAAATGATAAAAAATAATATAAATACTATTATTTCACTCATAAATTTAAAATTAAATTCCTATTGAAAAAATATTGTATCAATAACAAATATATTCATTCATATCTACTAAAATAACAAAAAAGATCTATATTTCTAAATGCCAAAATGATTCATGTATTAATCTCTTATAATACATAACCTATACAAGAAATATATGTATCTACCAATACAATGGAGATATAATGAATATATGATTTATCTAACTTTATGTATGCATTGATCCTTGAACTTTAGCAACTTGAACCACAACATCAGCTCTTTCAGCAACAACACGTTCATACAAATCTTTTAATGTAACTTATAGGACAACTAACTTATCTTATATATAAAGGGAATACTTGAGGAGGTGAAGCCTTTTTCGGATTGCCAAAAATGTCCTTTCCGCTCTCCACTAGGTTTTAAATTCCTTATATAATTGATGAGGGTATATTCGACTGTCCTCTCTCCACATGCTCCACAATCGGTTCACTACCACGTTCCGACCACGTCTGCAAATACAGTTCTACAAATGAAGCCTTTATTTTCCACGTTCTCATCTCATTGCTCCCTTCTCTTCTATGCCTCAATTCCTCAATCCTATTTCTTCATCCTCTCAATTTCTGACCTTACACGCTAGCGTCATCCCTGCCCAAAAGCTTAACAGGAGTTCCTGATGTAGGAGGCATGAGATGTGAAGCAGACAATTCATCAGATCCCAGAATTCTTCTAGGCCACCACGATCCGTACCTACTTCTGACCCAAACTATCTTCCTCATTTCCATCTGAAACTCCCATCGAAACCGCTGTTGAAATCGATCCACCTCAACCACCGGAAAATGTGAGATCTCCTAAAGTTTCCATTTATCGGCTGGAAAATCTTAACTTTTCCATTCTTCGGTACAAGCTGATCTGGATTCGTTGTTTCGAACTGTAACAATTGTTCTGCTGCTTTTTATGCTGTATTTCTGATATATTTTCTCTTCGTTTTTGTTAAAGATGATTTTTGAACCGCCTCCAAAATAACCGAAATTCAATGGCTACTACCAAAGAATGAGAAGCATCAGAACTGGATACGATCTATCCATCACCACCTTTTCTCCCGATGGTCGCGTCTTCCAGATCAAGTATGCTGCCAAGGCCGTCGACATCAAATGCAAAGAGAGGATAGTTCTGGCAAGTTCTTCGTCTTACACTTTGTTTTTCTAGGTTTTACAGATTTTCGTAATTAGGGCTTTGTTGTTATTGTAGGGAGTGGAGAAGCTGATTACTTCGAAGATGATGTTGCCTGGATCTAATTGGACGATTCATTTGGTTCACCGTGAATCAGACATAGTTCACCGTGAATTGGGCACGGTACTTTACCTGATTTTATTATTGAAACATCATAATATGAAAATTATATTGAACTTTAGATGACCTCAGATATATCTTTTAACAGACGGATTTTCTATGATAGCAGGTATCCACGAGTGTGGTATGTGGGCTTATTGTGCTGCTCTTCTATGACGATTGAACAATGTTTTCGATCGTGAAAGGTTTCCTCCCAACTCTCTGTAGGGTAAAGGTATTTGCATTTGTGTCGGTTTATACAAATTTTAAATATATTTACCAAGGAATTATTATTAAGGTATATTTGTTCACTTCTGGACCATTGTTTCGTTAAAACTGCACTAATACTTTCATAGATCTTAAGGCAGGTAAACATGCATTTGTTTACTTCACGCCGATAGTTCTTCATAAATCATGGTCATTATTTTTGGAAATCGTTAAAGGGATTCCAATATTGAATAAGAAAAGGCCATTTTTACAATTTTTCTGTGGCATTTTGTTGTATTTTGATAATTAGTCAACAACACTTTGTCTGTATTTTCAGTTTTTTTTTATACTGTGTAATGTTCTCAAAAAAATGAATCATGTGAAAAATATGCCTATTTTCTAGACATGGAAATGAATGTTTTTTTGGTAAGTTTGGTTATGTTAAAATCTTTTGTTTAATGAATACTTTGTTAGCCCAACAATGTTTATTTCACATTTTATTTTATTTTCACCTGTAGTCTTCCCAGTAATTCACTTATGATCATGTCAAATGTTACAAATCAGTAATGTTACTTGATTGAGTAATTAAGTTTTAATAGTTATGTCAGAAAAAACAAACTACTACAGCTAATATCAAAAGAAAACTATTTCTTCTGATATACCTATATATACAAAACTGTATTGCTAACCTCTAATTTCTTTTCTGACTTGAACACCAGCTTCTTCTTCTTCCTCATCAGCAAAACTTTTCTCTACATATCATAACAGTAATCATAAGGTCACACATAACCATTTTTTATCAATAAAATGATATATGGCTTATCTGAAACAATCAACCACTTTGAGTATGGCGAAGAACTATTGTTGCCTCTAATAATTATATTACTATATTATTGCCATCAATTTTGAATCTAACTACTAAGTTCGTTCTTCTTCATTTATTTGCAGTTACTAAAATAATGGATGCTTCAATGCTGACATGTTGGCCCATGATATTCCAACAGAAGGTATAATATTGTTGCCCAGCGTATCATACTTTCTATCAAGTATGGTTATGATTCATGCATACAAAGATGCCCATGAAAGACTATAAATGCTTTTCAGCAGGTAGCAGGTTGAAAAATTCTTCAAAAGGGTATTCACCATAGCATCATCAGTTGCCATGAAATGTCTTATACAGCTCAGCCACCGCAATTTCTAGATCAAAACCAAGTAGGTTTCCCTGTTGAAAAATGTTTTACAATGTTGGGTATGATATAGTTTTCAATTTTTGTTTTTGAGAAGATATAATTTGATTAAGTGTCCAATATTTATCAAGAAATTGTTATTTAACATTTTATTCCGATATTACAATGCGTGAAAATAAGATTAATATAACCACTTTAAACATTGGCCATTCAAACATTGGCCTTTCAGCCCCAATTTTATGGCAACTGCGAATGGATTTTAGATTGTATATCAAACAAGTTTTACATGTAACCATAGGAGTTTCGACTGTAGGGTAGTGAAAATTAACATCAGCGATGAAATTATTGCAAAACATATCTCATTTATATCTTAAGCCTTATAGTTTAGGGTGAACTAACCTTTTACAAGCGTTTCGTGGTCATAAGATAATCAATTTTGATTATAAATGGCCAGCAAAAGAGCCAAAGAGATATGCTTTAACGTCCTTTCAAACACAGAAAATCAATAGTTAATTATTCATTTTTGTTTGTGAGAATTAGATGACATTTTTAGTGACTTATATGTTCAATTTTCCAAAAAGAATATTTTATTTGCATTACCTTAGTGTTTATATGACAATAAACCTTCACTGGAATTTTATATGTTTACTTATTAAATATATTATCCACAACTGCGATTTTTTTATGTTTACTGTTCTCTATTGCTATGTGGATGTGTTTTGGTTACTTGAAATATAAAATCAAACACAATTTAAACTTAAAGATCGGTATATTGGTGTTTATTTGATACATGGAAAGTGGGTATAATTACAGGGTGTGATCTTTCTTAGGAGCAGGCGAGTGACTCTTTTTTAAATTTCTTCTATAGATAGAGAATTTATAACTAACCATTCAATTACGTTTATGTGAATTGAATGGCATTTATGGTGACTTATAAGTTATTCTTATACCTGTTAGTTATTTCCTGACAAAATTTCTGTCAGTTATTTGCTTCAACGAGTAGAAAGTTTAGAATTACAATTCATTTTACAGAGATTTCAAATGTTAAACTTTATTTAGAACGGTATTATGGTGAAATTTAGTTTTGTACCTATAGGTTCTATTTTTAATGTTTCAATTTGTGCATTTTTTCCTTTCACATTTTCACTATTTACCCATGCATCTCTGTTTTATGCTATATTTCGTAAATTTTGTTCATATCTAATGAATATGTTACATTCTATTTGCAAATGGAGATAACAAAATCTTTTCTCCAAGGCTATTCAAAAAAGAAAGTGATACGCAGTGAGCTCTTTTTTTTCGTTTTAGTTTTCAAATTTCCATTTAGTTTATATCGTATACACACACACCAAATCAAGGGTTTTGAATTACTAGCTAATGACAATTTACTACAGTTGCTCTTACCAATTTTTCCTTTTTTTAATAATATCTGTTATCTTATAATAGTCTATAATCGTTTATGCCTTGAATTGAATATACATGCAGTAATTGGATAGGCTAAAAAGCTAGATGTACATGTTGTTAAAATATTGAGATTGAATAACTTACCAAGTTTGATAATTGTGAATGCAGTAGTTATTGGGTAACGGATAATTTCTTCCTTTATATTCAATTCAGTGTTCAGTTTTCATATCATAAGACCATTAATAATTGTTATTCTTTCCATATTCCAACATGAATTTCAATTATGGAAATAAAAAAAGTAAGCTCATGTATCTTTGCTAAAACAATTCAAGTTTAATGTAACGACCCACCTTATTTCAAGATCTTATTTAATTCTAATCATCCTTTCCATTTGTAAATCATAAATTTTAATTTTTCACAATATTTAATTTCAAGATCTTATTTAATTTAATATTTTTCATTATTGAAAAATACGGGTTGTTACATTTAAACCAAAGGAACGAAAATAAGGCAGCAATTGCTTTTTATTCAATAGTTTTGATTGATTGATTCATAAATTGTGTTTTTACAGTCAAATTGAATTTGTAATCAGTGTATGGAGCAGTGACGAAATTAACATGCTAAGAGCAACATGTGAACAAATAGAAAAGATGGTGCAAGAGATGAAAGTTCTGAAAAACAGAAATGGAAATGTTTATTAATTCAATCTTAGTTCTACTGTTAGTCTCATATTCATTATTTGGTAATTGCTAATGTATTGAGAATTAATTGCTAATGTATTGACAATCTGTACCTCTTCAATGTTTTATTTAAATTTTATTTTGATAATATGGAAATTAGTTCGAAAAGGGAATCAAATGGGGACCTAATGACAAGTATGGGATAGTGAATAATATTGTTGCATTGTTTTGTTTCTATTACATATAATTAAATTATTTTAGTTTGATATTAGTTGATTTTTATAGTTTGTTTCTGGAGATTTGGGAAATCAGTTTCTTCTCACTTTCTTCATTATTACACCAACAAGTAAAATCGTATTTAGTTAAATAATTATATATGCAATTCCATAATTGACTGAGCCATGTCAAATCATAATTGACATGAGTTACTTTTAAATCGCCCCCCAAATGAGCTATATTAATTGTGAGATAACATGCATCTTTATATTTAGTTCTCAATAGATTTTTATCCTCGGTACTTCAAAAATGAGCTACAGTAAATACATCATGATTTCAAGCAACACTTCAAAAAATTTCAGTGTATTTAACTGTTCGTTTTCAAACATTGTACAAGTTCCCAAGCGATTATCAAAACTGCAATAAAATGAAGCTCCATACATATAAATGATTCAATTAAAATAAAACATTTGATAAATTATTTTTTATATGTTTTCTTAGTTAAAGAGTCAGGCTAAATTTGTCAGTTTGGATTCTTTCGATTTTCAACAAAATAAAAAAGTGAGAACTGTATGCTTGACCGTGATGTAAAAAGTGTGATATAGAACTTTATAAACCATCTTACATTAACTTTAGCTAATAACTTTTTATTTTTATTGTTTGCAGTGCCTTCATAAAGTAGTCTGAAGAAAGTACGGTAGCCCAAAGCATTTTCGCTGAGCGAGGGATTTTCAGTAGTAGTTTTGTTGTTATTTTAAACTATGCTTCACACTTGCAAATTAAGTTTTGGAGATTGACTGGACAGATAAATCTTTTCTTCATGATTTGCATATTTGTAGAGCTACTATAATCATTAGTATGCTATATATTCTGTATTATTATAGTATTTATAATCTGAAATTCTTGCTTGCGATTATTCGTGCATTCGTAGTTTGTGCAAAAATATTCATGCTCATCTTTATGTGTTGTCCCTTACTCCAAATGTAGATATATTTTGGAGTTTTTAAATACCAGTCCCTCTTCCGCACGTGCGCAGATTTTAACTCCGCCATCAACTTACTGCTGATGTCGGTCTCAAGCTCGGAACAAGGAGGAGAGAAAACGGTTACGACGAGTACACTAACTACCTACAATTTACTATCAAATAGTTTCTCAGGTGCAACAACTCATTCTGTTTCCCTATCCCCACAAAATGCTTTCATACCTACCTCTGATCACCTACTATACGTAATCAAGACCATATTCTATTTCCATTACACATCAAAGTTATTCTCTACGGTTTGCATGAACATGCGTTAATAATTCGTTACACCGTATGTACATTACTTTTCTTCCTACCCACACAATGTCAGTATGATCTAACGCTTCTTCCCATGTTCGATACAAATTTTCTACGTCCACGTCCATCAGCTGTAGATTCATTCTGCATGTCAGTATCCAAAATATTCAACAATACATGTACATCACAGTCATTTTGTCACATTCATCAACTCTCAAAGACATTGTTTCTTAACACCAGCTCCTTCTGCGCACGTGCATCGCACGTGCCAATCTACTCGTATCTATATATAATAGGAATACCTTCGTTTGAAGCTTTTGAAATTACGGAATTATCCTTTTAAACGCTAATAATAAACGAAGGCCATTTTCGTCCTTTGCTTGCCCCACCTCACAACGTAATAATCGCACTCTTTCTCACGTTCTCTTTTCTTGAAGATCAAATCTAAACCCGATCATCGTTACTCATTTCAAAATCACGAAGGGATCCTTTTTAAAGATTTAGGTAAATAACTTCCACGATTTTAAGTTCCCCAATTTTTCATGTATAAATATTTAACTACAATTGAGCGTTTGATTATTTATCTAATTATTCTCAGTTTTCAATTTATTAGTTGCAGCAATGATTGTTTTATTTCTTTATTGGTGAGAGAAAGGGATTAAGAAGCTTTGGGAGTTTTGCTATTTATGTGGCTAATCTGATAATTAAGTTTTCCTTTGAGCCAAAAATGAAAAAACCCAACTTGAAAGTGTACCCCTTCCCCTATTCATGCATAATCATCAACTTTGGAGACATTGGTATTTGTATGTCAAGCGGCTGAACAATTTTACTGTTGCAGCTGGAATTTTGCTCGATTTGGTTTGAGATTCTCTAATGAAACAGCTAATGCAATGCAAGATCTTCCTCCTTCCATAACAAAATTTTTAAAGGTATTTGTGTAAGAAAATTGCAACTGAAAATCGTTACTATCAGTACTTTCAAATGGTCATGAATGATTTCAGGGTAGGTTGATGATGGAACTAAATTTAATGCTTGCATGTGGAGCAGCTGTACCTTCAATCTATCTACTTCAGGAATATAAGTTTCTTGATATATTTCTTCATATTCAAGTGAGTGAAATAGTATTATTAAACTTTGTCCATTATGCAATGGCATAGCAATGTTGTCTTGAATATCGTATGTTATTTTAGGCTGCTTATCTTGATGATAAAGCAAAGAAAAACTATGTTGGAAATTCTACTATGTTGATGGTAAGTCGTTAATGCCTAGTTCTGTTGCTTGATTTCAAGACATTGTCCATATTATAGTATTTCAGTTTTGACTGGCAAAATGCATAAATTTGAAGGAGATTGTGATATCCCGGGATTTCGAGAAGTTTAAAATGTGATAATCTCTTAATTTAAATTATTTTAAATTGATAAATTTGTTATTTTCAAATATTTTGATATGAAATGTATGAATAAAGTTTTTATTAAAATAAGATTTGTTTTACAATATTTTCTTTAAAAGAAATTTTATTTATGTAAATTTGGGAAATATTTATTTAATAGTAATAAATATAAAAGTTTTATTTTTACACTTAAAAATGAATTAAATATATTGTATATGATTTTATTAGGATATAATTAGTTTATTTTATTTTCTTTTAAAGGTGTCATTTATTTATAATATAGGAAAGCATTTATTAAATAAGGTATGTATTTATTTAATTAGGAAAATTCATTTTTAAAGGCTTTTAAATAATTTTAAAACAAATGAAAATTAAATAATGACAAGTGTTAAAATTCTAAACATGTTAAATACATGTGTTAACAAGATAAATAAGGGTAGAGACAAGTGTCATCCTTTAATTTTATTTTCTTTAAATTTTAATAAAATCTAAATTACCTATATAAACTTTCACCTCCTCTCTTCTTTTTCTTTTCTTATCTTTTTCATTTGCAAAGACAAAAATTCTCAAACCAGAAAATGTTCAAACCGAAATCATCTTCTCAAACAAAACTGAAATTCTTCTCAAACCCAAAATGAAATTTCCTCAAACCAGATCAAAGCTAAATTCTCAAATTCAAGACCTGTAACCCTTTGTTCTTGCAAGCTTGTAATCTGAAATCTACTCAAACCTGTTGACATTGATCTGATCAAAAATCAAGTTCTGTAAACAAAAAGCTGTAAATCAAATCTCCTCAAACCTGAAATTCATCTTCAAAAAGCCTAATTCTCAAGTTCAAAAGCCTGTTAACATTTGCCTGTTTCAAATCAAGTCTGGCACCATTCCAAGTGCATGCAAGTGAATCTGGAGTTTCAAGAGCCTTCCTGTTTTTAAAGTTTCAAAAGCAAGTGTTTCAGTTTTCAAAACAAGCAGATAAAATTCAAAGCAAATTCAAGTTCAGTTTCAAGTTTTCAAAGCAAATTCAGTTTTTCAAAGATTCCAGTTTATCACTTCTCTGTTCAACATTAAATAGGTGAGTAAACTTTACTTTAAAAACAGTTTGAATCTATATTGCAAGTGATAAATTTATATGGATATGATATAATATGGTTGCCTAAACGATTATTTCTAGAATATGTTGAAACTGCCCTGTTTATATGACTGTATATAACCGAGTATATATTTCTTGTCTCTGTTATTTTAAAACTAGTAAGCAAACCCCTTATATCTGCCTATATCCTTTGATATTGTGATGGATGCCTGAAGTATTATCTAGAATGTGTTTGCATGTATGAAATTATGTGTTGTATGTATATAAACATAGAATAATCTATGTGCATGTCTGTGTATATAGATGTTAGTCTCTGTAGTGTTCCTAGACTCAAGATCATCACCAACGAATTAATTTTAGACCATGATCTTTAAAGAAAAATTGATTATAACATTGTGATATCATTTTTAAAAATAGATTTAAGTGGATATATCAAGTAATTATTTCAAAAACAAGGATTTACAGTGATGATCTAATATAAGTCAGAAATCGACCAATTTAATTTCACAATTAAATTCCATAACTAGATTCGTGCTAGGAAATGATGATTTTAGATATAGATTCCATGACATTTAAATTTGGGGATATTGAGTATTCTCGAGTTGATCGAAATTTCTATTTTCTTCGATTCTCGACGTTTGGCGAAGAATTGGGCATCGAATCTGAGGCTGAAGGAATATGGAGGAGTGGAGATCATCAGAAAAATAATCGGTGGATTTATTAACCACCGTGGTGGCAGGACGACGTGATTATAGGGTTTTATGTCAGTTTTTAGTCGGGGTCGAAAAGTGGATCACTGCTCTGTCATCGGAGCATCGGAGGAGGCCGGTCATGGGGGAAAAGAAGCGTATGACGTTGGCAAAGCTTCGGGTGAAGTCTCGTGACCTCTGATGGTCGGAGTTGTCTGGACGAGGGAGGATTAGGTGATGGGTTCATGGTTTCAATTTGATCGTTTATGTCGATTTTGTTTTGGGTTGTGATGAATGTCTGGGATGGTCGGAATCTAGTGTAGGAGTCGTCGTCGACCTATCGGAGGTAGATAGGATGAACGGAGTTTCGTTGTTGGGTGGTGCACGTGCACGTGTGCACGGCGATGATGTGGTGCCTGGAAGGTTGGGTTTGGGAAGAAGATGATTTCTCGTGATTTGTCTCGAGGAATTTCGTGAGTGACTCGGGGAAATGAAGAGATGGACGTGAGTTTGTCTCGTGTACGTGAGAATTGTGGTTCCAGATTTCCAGTTTTTAAACTTAAGCTAAATCTAAAAAAAAAAAAATATAGAAGAAGAGGATGAAGAACTCGAGTCTGAACTCGAGAAATGGTCGGGTTGAACCCGAAGCAGGAGTTTGAACAGTTTTTTTTTAAAAGAATAAGTTTTTATAAAACAAAGTTTGGAAATTTAAGAAGAACTTTAGTTTAAACTTTCCTTAAACTAAAATTCTTTTATTTATAATAAATGTACCTTTAACATTCTGGATTAGGAATTATATTATTGATTAACTTTAATTTGTTAAGATTAATCTTTAAGTTATTCTAAAGTTTATTTTTTTTATATAATTAAGTGTTAGTTAAAAGAATAAATGTTTTAAAAATAAGGTGATTAGATAATTAATAAAGAAAATGTTTTATCTTTAACTTAATCAAAGTTTGATAATAAATGAGGTGATTTAAAGAGTCATTAATTTATTTAATTAATTAATGATTAAGGATTAATTAATTTATAATTAAGGGTTATAATTAATTAATTAAAGGTTAATCAAATGTAATTAAGGATTATTAATTAAGTAATTAAAGATTTATTAATTAATGATTAGAGATAAATTAATTAAGTAATTAAGATGGGTTAATTAAGTAATTAAAGGTAAACTAATGATAATTAAGAAGTACTTAATAAAGTTTTATTAAATAATAATTAAGTTTTCTTAATTAATAATTAAGAAATTATTAAATTATAATTAAAGTTAATTAAGGATTAATTAACTGTTATTAAGGTTAGTTAATTATCATTAAAGATTGATTAATAGATAATTATGGATTAATTAAATTGGTAATTAAGGTTGTTAATTAATAATTAACTTTTATTAATTAATAACTAAGAATAATTAATTAGTTAATTAAGTTTAATTAATTAAGGATTGATTACTTTGTATTAAAGGATATTGATTAATAATTAAGGTTTATTAATTAATAGTTAAAGAATAATTAATCAAGGATTAATTAATTTGTTTAAAGGGTAATTAAGGATGAATTACTTAGTTATGATTTATGATATGAATGTGATTTATTTAAGTAAATTAATTTGTTAATTAATTAAGGATAGTCACTTGGAAATTAAAGTATAATTACTTAATATAATTTGTTAAATGAAATTACTTAGTGTAAGTAATTAACAAATGAATTACTGTATGTAATTGGTGTAATTAATCAAAAAGGATTTATAAAAGAAATTAAGGTAATTAAGAGGTAATTAAGAATAATTAATTACTGTTAATGATTATTTAAGTTGATTTATGAAAGTAATTAATTAATGCATGATTAATTAATGTAATTAATTAAGGAATAATGTAATTAATTATAGATTAATTAAAGAAATTAATTAATTAAGGATCATTAATTATTGTAATTAATGAGAGTAATTAAAGGTTAATTACTATAAAGGATTAAAGATAATTAAATTGTGAAATTAATTAAAGAATAATTACTTTATGTAATTAATGAAGAATTAATCAAGAGTGATTAATATTTAATGATTAATTAATTAAATGGATAAGTAATTAATTAATGATTGATTAAGCAAGGTTAGGAATTAATTCTTAAGTAATTAATTTAATTTAAGTGGATTAAATTAATTATAATAGAGATTAATAAATGGTTGCTTATGAATGATGGTTGAGTAGAATGTCTGATTTGGTTGATATCTATTGGATGATATACTATGATATTCTGTGATATGATATTGGATATATCTATGATAAATATGTGATATTTATCTATGTTAATGCTATGTGAATTCAAGTATTAAATTGAATTGAATTGTTTAAACCTTTAAAACAACTTGGCCTTAAAAGATACGTTTTGGATTTCGATGAGACCGGGATCGGGTTTCCGTATACCGGTATTCCAGGTCTGGAGACCCGAATACCACATCGATCCAAATTAACGATAGGTCGTGAATCTCAAGTGAAGATGAAGATTCAGAGTGCAAGGGTTATTGTCGTTAACTCTGAGGGTGATTCCAAAACGAGTGTAACGAGATAATGCCTTCGGTTTCGTTCGAACCCGGAACGAACTTGTATGGATTGAATGCTTTCAGCACATCGTCAGGCGGACGATGAGCATTCTAAGTGATATGTTCTGATTAAAGGTAATCGTAACCTCAAGCCTCATCAACCGGGAATGGCTAAAACAGGGGAGGTGCAGCAAGGTTTCGTGGGTAGCACCCACTGAGAGCAAGATAGATCCCTGTCTAGAGGTCCCTTTTCTTTTATTCGGCTTAGTGTGTGGTTGGTCGCGCCAACTACGGGATTGTCTTGTTCGGAATTATCCAGTAAGGGATGGTTCCGGCTTTGTGTTGCAGGGGAGCGGGCGTACTCCTCGGTACGGTGATCTAGGCCACGTACTGTGACGGGCGGTACCCCAGTAGCCCTGCCATTGTATGGAATCCAAACTCCAATAAGTGCCGTACGTATTAGTTGTGCCCAACTATGTTGGAATGTGAGATGTAAGCATTTCAGCTATTTCTGTATTTTACTTGGAAACCCTAGACCCTATTATAATATAACTGGATTTCCTATCAAATGTTTTAGTTAGCGTAAGGTAAAAACTTACCCATGTTTATGTGTGGGGAGTCTTACGTGATACTTTTGTTTTCAAAGGTTTTCAAAGTTAAGCAATTTAAACCGTTTACTCACACCAGACCCATGTCTGACCCAAGTGTTTATTTTCTGTTTTATTAAACTCTTGGGTACTCAATATTGTATTGAGTAGTCGAGGGATTCAGGTTAGTCTTGACGAATACTGGAGGAGCTGAGGAGCAGGAGGCTTCAACGTGTAGATATATAGAGTTTCCACTGTGTATGTTGTATTGTACTGATGTACTTGTGATGTATAATAGACAGAAGTTTATAACTGTCTATTCTATGTTGTATAAATTGTATACTCTGATGTATATGATACTATGTAATGTCTTATGTGATATAATATATTTCTCGTTCCGCTGTGAGATCTCTGATGTGTTGTTGTTCTTTCTTCTTTTCTTTTCTTCTTCTATCCCTTTCTTTCTTTATAACGATGCGTCTTTCTGGGCAAAGAAAGCCGGGTCGTTACATTTGGTATCAGAGCAGTAGGTTGAGTGAATACCTAGGCTCTGAAGTGGTGTCTATCTTGAGAGCGCGTAATTGTTAGTTATATAAAAATGATTTTATATTGTGTTAATTGATCGGTTAAGTGGTATATGGATTCTGGTCAATACGAGTAGCTAACGTTATTGATAGGGATCTCTAAACACTTGAACCAGGCCAACGGACACAATATTGTTTTAAAGAGGTAAATGAAATAATTTTACCCAGAAATAATTTCTATATAAAAAGTATCATTTTAAATATATATATATTTCTACCTATTTGTTGGGTTACCTGTTCGGGTTTTCCAATATAAGTTATAAAGGTAGATAAGGTGGTAGTGTGAGTAACACGACTACCAATAGTTAGAATTTGAGTGTTGAGGTTGGAAGTATATCTGACGAGACTGTAGATCTAATACCGTCTCGAGTAAACTTTGATATGGTGTAAGGATTTCATATCTCTAAAGGAAACCTGTTAAGGTTCGGAGTCCATTATTGAAGTATAAGTAGAATCGTGCTCGTGTGAGCGGATTTTTGAGAGTTTGGATCTGTTGGTTGAACAGAAGCGAGTGATGGTATTTTGGGTAACTCAGGAAAGTAGTAACTGTGTGATAAGACGCAGTGACTATGGATATCTCAGAAGATGTTTTCTTTTGGAGCAAGTTTGAGGATGTGTGTCTGCTTCAGTGTTGTGACTGAGTTCAGCATGATGTTTGTGTTTGGTTTGAAGTCCGAGTTTCTCTAGAAGCTTTGGATAAGGAGTCTTAGGCATCTGTGTCAGCAGTATAGCTCAAGTGTTCTGTGTTCCTGTGGGAAGATCTTTTGGCTTAGAAGTTTCTTAGAATTGGAGTTCAGAAGCTGCAGAGTAGATTCATTTTTTTTCAAATGGATTGGTCAAGCACTAGACTGTTTCGATGGATTAAGAAAGAACAGTAATTTTTGGATATTGGACTGGATAGGATCGCAAAAGTGACTTGCGATAGTTTGAGTGTTCTCTTGGGAAATCTTTTGCTTGAGTTTGAGACATCTCTAGAAGATGTAGGAGTTATAGAGTTGTCAGAGATTTTATGGGAAGTGTTGATCTAGTTTGTGTTCGAGTTCATAGACGACATCTAGATCAGAGTTGAGCAGCGAAAGCTTGGTAGTAGTTGTTCTAGAGTAGAAGCAACCGGAAGTTGCAGTGTTTGGATTAAAGGGTTCCTATAGGAAGCTTTTCAAGATTTGAAGGTCAGATTGGTGAGAGAATCTGTTTTGTCTTGATAAAAGAAGTATTTGGAATCTACTAATGATTGAGGAGTAGAGTTTGAGTTCTGGATTTCCGTAGATCTTGAGAGGATCCGTTTGTTGGATTGTTTGTGGTCCGGTTTGTTTCGAGAAGCATCAGCAATGGTTGAGCTGATCAGGAAAGGTGAAGGTAGCCTAGAATCATCAGAAGAGTTCTGTGGATTAGAGATGGAGAATTTTGGAATTCGAAGTTGGAGACTTCGTTGTTATTTCTTCGGTAAAGGAAGCAATTGAGTTTGGGTAAGACTAGGAAGATAGCTCCGAGTATATTGGATCTTTCTGAGTTTTTGTGAGGATATGTGTTTTGGCTTCGGTATTGAATTACCAGTTTGGATTTAATAGAGCGAGTAACCCAGTATCTGTATCGGGGAAACTCGGGATAATTTTAGGTAGTTTATCCGGATCTATGTCCGGATAGCTAGAGTTGTTTGTTCGGATAAAATTGTTTGTTTAGATAAAATTGTTTGTTTGGATGAATGGTTGTTTGATTGATAGTATATGGCTGTTAAGTATAATTGAATTGTTTTAAAATTGGTTGAAATAAATATAAAAATCTTTGGATTATCTTTTGTTTTAAATTTCGAGGACGAAATTCTTTTAAGGGGGAAGGAATGTGATATCCCGGGATTTCGAGAAGTTTAAAATGTGATAATCTCTTAATTTAAATTATTTTAAATTGATAAATTTGTTATTTTCAAATATTTTGATATGAAATGTATGAATAAAGTTTTTATTAAAATAAGATTTGTTTTACAATATTTTCTTTAAAAGAAATTTTATTTATGTAAATTTGGGAAATATTTATTTAATAGTAATAAATATAAAAGTTTTATTTTTACACTTAAAAATGAATTAAATATATTGTATATGATTTTATTAGGATATAATTAGTTTATTTTATTTTCTTTTAAAGGTGTCATTTATTTATAATATAGGAAAGCATTTATTAAATAAGGTATGTATTTATTTAATTAGGAAAATTCATTTTTAAAGGCTTTTAAATAATTTTAAAACAAATGAAAATTAAATAATGACAAGTGTTAAAATTCTAAACATGTTAAATACATGTGTTAACAAGATAAATAAGGGTAGAGACAAGTGTCATCCTTTAATTTTATTTTCTTTAAATTTTAATAAAATCTAAATTACCTATATAAACTTTCACCTCCTCTCTTCTTTTTCTTTTCTTATCTTTTTCATTTGCAAAGACAAAAATTCTCAAACCAGAAAATGTTCAAACCGAAATCATCTTCTCAAACAAAACTGAAATTCTTCTCAAACCCAAAATGAAATTTCCTCAAACCAGATCAAAGCTAAATTCTCAAATTCAAGACCTGTAACCCTTTGTTCTTGCAAGCTTGTAATCTGAAATCTACTCAAACCTGTTGACATTGATCTGATCAAAAATCAAGTTCTGTAAACAAAAAGCTGTAAATCAAATCTCCTCAAACCTGAAATTCATCTTCAAAAAGCCTAATTCTCAAGTTCAAAAGCCTGTTAACATTTGCCTGTTTCAAATCAAGTCTGGCACCATTCCAAGTGCATGCAAGTGAATCTGGAGTTTCAAGAGCCTTCCTGTTTTTAAAGTTTCAAAAGCAAGTGTTTCAGTTTTCAAAACAAGCAGATAAAATTCAAAGCAAATTCAAGTTCAGTTTCAAGTTTTCAAAGCAAATTCAGTTTTTCAAAGATTCCAGTTTATCACTTCTCTGTTCAACATTAAATAGGTGAGTAAACTTTACTTTAAAAACAGTTTGAATCTATATTGCAAGTGATAAATTTATATGGATATGATATAATATGGTTGCCTAAACGATTATTTCTAGAATATGTTGAAACTGCCCTGTTTATATGACTGTATATAACCGAGTATATATTTCTTGTCTCTGTTATTTTAAAACTAGTAAGCAAACCCCTTATATCTGCCTATATCCTTTGATATTGTGATGGATGCCTGAAGTATTATCTAGAATGTGTTTGCATGTATGAAATTATGTGTTGTATGTATATAAACATAGAATAATCTATGTGCATGTCTGTGTATATAGATGTTAGTCTCTGTAGTGTTCCTAGACTCAAGATCATCACCAACGAATTAATTTTAGACCATGATCTTTAAAGAAAAATTGATTATAACATTGTGATATCATTTTTAAAAATAGATTTAAGTGGATATATCAAGTAATTATTTCAAAAACAAGGATTTACAGTGATGATCTAATATAAGTCAGAAATCGACCAATTTAATTTCACAATTAAATTCCATAACTAGATTCGTGCTAGGAAATGATGATTTTAGATATAGATTCCATGACATTTAAATTTGGGGATATTGAGTATTCTCGAGTTGATCGAAATTTCTATTTTCTTCGATTCTCGACGTTTGGCGAAGAATTGGGCATCGAATCTGAGGCTGAAGGAATATGGAGGAGTGGAGATCATCAGAAAAATAATCGGTGGATTTATTAACCACCGTGGTGGCAGGACGACGTGATTATAGGGTTTTATGTCAGTTTTTAGTCGGGGTCGAAAAGTGGATCACTGCTCTGTCATCGGAGCATCGGAGGAGGCCGGTCATGGGGGAAAAGAAGCGTATGACGTTGGCAAAGCTTCGGGTGAAGTCTCGTGACCTCTGATGGTCGGAGTTGTCTGGACGAGGGAGGATTAGGTGATGGGTTCATGGTTTCAATTTGATCGTTTATGTCGATTTTGTTTTGGGTTGTGATGAATGTCTGGGATGGTCGGAATCTAGTGTAGGAGTCGTCGTCGACCTATCGGAGGTAGATAGGATGAACGGAGTTTCGTTGTTGGGTGGTGCACGTGCACGTGTGCACGGCGATGATGTGGTGCCTGGAAGGTTGGGTTTGGGAAGAAGATGATTTCTCGTGATTTGTCTCGAGGAATTTCGTGAGTGACTCGGGGAAATGAAGAGATGGACGTGAGTTTGTCTCGTGTACGTGAGAATTGTGGTTCCAGATTTCCAGTTTTTAAACTTAAGCTAAATCTAAAAAAAAAAAAATATAGAAGAAGAGGATGAAGAACTCGAGTCTGAACTCGAGAAATGGTCGGGTTGAACCCGAAGCAGGAGTTTGAACAGTTTTTTTTTAAAAGAATAAGTTTTTATAAAACAAAGTTTGGAAATTTAAGAAGAACTTTAGTTTAAACTTTCCTTAAACTAAAATTCTTTTATTTATAATAAATGTACCTTTAACATTCTGGATTAGGAATTATATTATTGATTAACTTTAATTTGTTAAGATTAATCTTTAAGTTATTCTAAAGTTTATTTTTTTTATATAATTAAGTGTTAGTTAAAAGAATAAATGTTTTAAAAATAAGGTGATTAGATAATTAATAAAGAAAATGTTTTATCTTTAACTTAATCAAAGTTTGATAATAAATGAGGTGATTTAAAGAGTCATTAATTTATTTAATTAATTAATGATTAAGGATTAATTAATTTATAATTAAGGGTTATAATTAATTAATTAAAGGTTAATCAAATGTAATTAAGGATTATTAATTAAGTAATTAAAGATTTATTAATTAATGATTAGAGATAAATTAATTAAGTAATTAAGATGGGTTAATTAAGTAATTAAAGGTAAACTAATGATAATTAAGAAGTACTTAATAAAGTTTTATTAAATAATAATTAAGTTTTCTTAATTAATAATTAAGAAATTATTAAATTATAATTAAAGTTAATTAAGGATTAATTAACTGTTATTAAGGTTAGTTAATTATCATTAAAGATTGATTAATAGATAATTATGGATTAATTAAATTGGTAATTAAGGTTGTTAATTAATAATTAACTTTTATTAATTAATAACTAAGAATAATTAATTAGTTAATTAAGTTTAATTAATTAAGGATTGATTACTTTGTATTAAAGGATATTGATTAATAATTAAGGTTTATTAATTAATAGTTAAAGAATAATTAATCAAGGATTAATTAATTTGTTTAAAGGGTAATTAAGGATGAATTACTTAGTTATGATTTATGATATGAATGTGATTTATTTAAGTAAATTAATTTGTTAATTAATTAAGGATAGTCACTTGGAAATTAAAGTATAATTACTTAATATAATTTGTTAAATGAAATTACTTAGTGTAAGTAATTAACAAATGAATTACTGTATGTAATTGGTGTAATTAATCAAAAAGGATTTATAAAAGAAATTAAGGTAATTAAGAGGTAATTAAGAATAATTAATTACTGTTAATGATTATTTAAGTTGATTTATGAAAGTAATTAATTAATGCATGATTAATTAATGTAATTAATTAAGGAATAATGTAATTAATTATAGATTAATTAAAGAAATTAATTAATTAAGGATCATTAATTATTGTAATTAATGAGAGTAATTAAAGGTTAATTACTATAAAGGATTAAAGATAATTAAATTGTGAAATTAATTAAAGAATAATTACTTTATGTAATTAATGAAGAATTAATCAAGAGTGATTAATATTTAATGATTAATTAATTAAATGGATAAGTAATTAATTAATGATTGATTAAGCAAGGTTAGGAATTAATTCTTAAGTAATTAATTTAATTTAAGTGGATTAAATTAATTATAATAGAGATTAATAAATGGTTGCTTATGAATGATGGTTGAGTAGAATGTCTGATTTGGTTGATATCTATTGGATGATATACTATGATATTCTGTGATATGATATTGGATATATCTATGATAAATATGTGATATTTATCTATGTTAATGCTATGTGAATTCAAGTATTAAATTGAATTGAATTGTTTAAACCTTTAAAACAACTTGGCCTTAAAAGATACGTTTTGGATTTCGATGAGACCGGGATCGGGTTTCCGTATACCGGTATTCCAGGTCTGGAGACCCGAATACCACATCGATCCAAATTAACGATAGGTCGTGAATCTCAAGTGAAGATGAAGATTCAGAGTGCAAGGGTTATTGTCGTTAACTCTGAGGGTGATTCCAAAACGAGTGTAACGAGATAATGCCTTCGGTTTCGTTCGAACCCGGAACGAACTTGTATGGATTGAATGCTTTCAGCACATCGTCAGGCGGACGATGAGCATTCTAAGTGATATGTTCTGATTAAAGGTAATCGTAACCTCAAGCCTCATCAACCGGGAATGGCTAAAACAGGGGAGGTGCAGCAAGGTTTCGTGGGTAGCACCCACTGAGAGCAAGATATATCCCTGTCTAGAGGTCCCTTTTCTTTTATTCGGCTTAGTGTGTGGTTGGTCGCGCCAACTACGGGATTGTCTTGTTCGGAATTATCCAGTAAGGGATGGTTCCGGCTTTGTGTTGCAGGGGAGCGGGCGTACTCCTCGGTACGGTGATCTAGGCCACGTACTGTGACGGGCGGTACCCCAGTAGCCCTGCCATTGTATGGAATCCAAACTCCAATAAGTGCCGTACGTATTAGTTGTGCCCAACTATGTTGGAATGTGAGATGTAAGCATTTCAGCTATTTCTGTATTTTACTTGGAAACCCTAGACCCTATTATAATATAACTGGATTTCCTATCAAATGTTTTAGTTAGCGTAAGGTAAAAACTTACCCATGTTTATGTGTGGGGAGTCTTACGTGATACTTTTGTTTTCAAAGGTTTTCAAAGTTAAGCAATTTAAACCGTTTACTCACACCAGACCCATGTCTGACCCAAGTGTTTATTTTCTGTTTTATTAAACTCTTGGGTACTCAATATTGTATTGAGTAGTCGAGGGATTCAGGTTAGTCTTGACGAATACTGGAGGAGCTGAGGAGCAGGAGGCTTCAGCGTGTAGATATATAGAGTTTCCACTGTGTATGTTGTATTGTACTGATGTACTTGTGATGTATAATAGACAGAAGTTTATAACTGTCTATTCTATGTTGTATAAATTGTATACTCTGATGTATATGATACTATGTAATATCTTATGTGATATAATATATTTCTCGTTCCGCTGTGAGATCTCTGATGTGTTGTTGTTCTTTCTTCTTTTCTTTTCTTCTTCTATCCCTTTCTTTCTTTATAACGATGCGTCTTTCTGGGCAAAGAAAGCCGGGTCGTTACAGAGATCCTTAAAATGCACATTAATGTATTAAGATACTATATTTTCCTTTTAGTTATAAATTAATTTGGTAGTTTCCTTTTAAATATGGTTATAAATATTAATTTCTATATGATCTTGACTGTTGGTAATCATAGTTTTGTTTTATGTTGCAGTCGTACCTTTTACAATCAACTTGCTTTACTGTTTGCTAAAGGTAAACAGTTCTATTTTTTGGTTGACAATATTCTAAGCATTATACCAAAAAAGCCCCATGGTTTGTTTACTCGGACAATTGATTTTTTCTAATACCGTATCGGGTCTTACATGTTCAAATTATTAAACTTTGAAGTTGAACTTAGATATATCCTCATGCTTTTAGTCAACATTGTCTCTGTCTTCTAATATTAGTGTTGTGAAGGTAAAAAAGGATTTTGCAGATAAAAAATTAAACATCCAAGATTTTTAGCCTATTAATTTGGCACCTATCAAATTTGAAGATCTCTTTAAAAGGAAGTTGTATGTCATATTTTGGATCTGCATTACACACATATTATGATTCACATACACTAGGGACCAATTAATTACTTTGTATTGACTAGAATTATACAATCTAATAGTACATATTGTCACCGTATGTTGATTTTTCTATAAAGCGTTGGCACAACAAGATTTTAAATATACAAATGTTTTGTTACTGGATCATAAAAATGGAGTATATACTGGACCCCAAGACAAAAAAATTCAAATTGTAATGAATATAAATAGTGTAATATTTTATCACTGTTGAATATTGAAAATTTTCCAAATGATTTGTTGTATACTTGACAATATCCACCACTTTTTTTTTGATGCTATAATCTTTTTTTTTTTAAGAAAAGAATATATAACTAACAGGAGAAAAAACGCCTTTCTCCGATGGCTTACAGGAAAACAAGAAACAAAGAAAACCGAAGGACTGTACAACACCAAAACCGCTAACAAACAGCGGACAAGCAAAGCTAAGACAACAGTAAAAGAAACAAAAGGAGAGTACAACAACACCACCCGAAGAAGCAGCAGAAGAAGGAAAAACCAGACCACCACCAATCACAAACCCGCCTTGACCAAGAGGATAAGGCCAGACCACCAAACACAAACCCGCCTTGTCCAAGTGGATAAGGCCAGACCACCAAACCAACCCAAAAAGAGAGCTACCAGTAAGGCGCAATAAAAGTAGGACCAGGGGTTGCCCACTTCAAAATAGAGAGCCAGAAGCGATGAAGCCAAGACTCCCAGCCAAATGAATCGAATACCCCGGGGATGAGACGGAGCCAAGCTGAGCAGCCCAAACGTGACCACCGACCAATCACCAGCAAAAATCAGAAGAAAGATCACCCGAACTAGTCATAGAGCAGGAGAAAACCACCAAAGAACTAGCAGATAAAAGGGAGCCGGTCCCCGAAACTAGTCAACTAGTTCACTACCCTGGCCAAAGGATAGCCAAAGAAACCTGTAACTGTGAAACTAACAAACACATTAAAAACCAACAGGAGGGGGGGGACAGAGCGTCATGAGCCGGCCAACGCTCGAAAACATAGATCAGCCTATTCCCAACCGAGCTTGAGACAAATCACACGAGATAGAGAGTAGACCAACAAGACGCTCCGCTCGGGAACTCAAACGGCCCCTAAAAGGTCTACCATGGAAAGCGAGATATACGTCGTTCCTCACACGCCGAATAATAGAGGGGGGGTCCATTCGAGTGTTCTCGAAGGTTGCCTTATTCCGCGCGCACCAGAGGTGCCAGCAGATGAGGCATGGAATCAAGCGGAAAACGATAGCACGAAGAGTCTTACCAGCGTTCCCAGACCACCATGAGTTACGGAGATCTGAGGGCGAGTTGGCCGACCGATTAATGCCAAGAAGGTTTCCAAAGTAATTCCAGCAACATCTGGCAGAATAACCACTAAAGAACAAATGGTTCCTGGATTCGGAGTCCCCGATGCCGCAGCATCTACATCGAGAAACGAAAGGAATACCGATAGATTGGAGGTTCTCGTCAAGAGGCAATCCATCATGGAGAATACGCCACATCAAAGTGGAGACTTTAGGGGGAATACGAGAGTCCCAGATGAAGGAAAAAGCAGGGCGAATCGGTTCTTGGGTTCTAATCGAAGACCAAGCTTTCAGAATGGAAAAGGAAGAGCCATCCCATCCTGAAGATCCACCATGAGAGTCAGAAAACTGTTTCACTGACTGCATGTGTTTCCAGGTCTCACTAGCAAAAGACGGAGAGCCCGAGAAATTTGTGCCCGCAAGACTGCGGTATTTCGCATGAAGGAAAGATGCCCAAAGGGAGTTGTTAGCACCAAATCTGTGCCATAATTTACAGGCAAAAGCTGCGCAAAGGTCCTTAGGATTGCGCAGACCCAGTCCCCCTTCATTTTTGGGTCGACAGACCACGTCCCACGACACCCAATGGTGTCGACGGACACTGTCCTTGTTGCCCCAGAAAAAAGAAGAAGCCAGAGATCGGTACGAACGAAAGAAAGACGAGGTAGGGGTCATAACCGCGAAAACATGAGTTCCCATCGAGTCCAATACGGACTTGATAAGAACAAGTCTTCCAGCTTGAGATAAAAGAGAAGCATTCCAACGTAAGATTTTTCCCCTTACTTTATCAGTCAAGGGGTCAAAAATAGCATTGATCTTTCTTCCGCGGTACAGCACAACACCCAGGTACGGAAGAGGGAGAGCGGCTTCCTTGAAGACCGAAACCGACTCGATCCAAGAAGCTCGAGCGGGGGGCAAATCTTTCGCATGAACAAAGCAGCTTTTGGCGGGGTTGACTAACTGGCCCGATGCCCGCTCATATTGATGAAGAAACCTGAGGAGCCGCTGGATAGACGAGACACTGCCATTAGAGAAAATAACAACATCATCAGCGAAGGATAGGGAAGAGATTAGGGGGCAATCCCTTGGAATCCCGAAGCGCTGAATCTGGCCGTAGATAGTTAAGGATTGGAGACCGCGAACGAATGCCCCTGCCGCGATCACAAAGAGAGAAGGCGAGAGAGGGTCTCCCTGACGTAAACCCCTGCCTTCCTTAAAGTAACCATTGGCCGAACCATTGATGAGCACCGAAAACCAACAGTTGGAAATGAGCCTCCACACCAAGTCAATAAGTTGTTCGGGGAAGCCGAAGGCTCTTAAGACCTTGATGATGAAAAACCAGGACATACGATCGTAGGCCTTAGCCATATCCAGTTTGAAGACAACATTAGAACCCCTGGTCTTCCGGTCGATCTGGGAAATAAGTTCCTGAGCGAGAAGGACGTTGTCAGTAATCAACCGTCCTTTGACAAAACCCGCCTGAGAAGGCGAGATAATTCGTTCAAGGAAGGGAGCCAAGCGAGAAGCCAGAATTTTAGAAATCACTTTGTTCGAAAAGTTGCAGAGACTGATAGGCCGGAAATCCATACAGGACCTCGGATGCTCGCATTTTGGAATAAGGATGAGGTTGGTAGAAGTCCAACCAGAAGGCAGGGACCCTCCAGAAAAAAAGGACTGGACAGCAAGGCAAAAATCCTCCTGAATAATAGACCAGGCACACCTGAAAAAAACACCATTGAAGCCGTCTGGACCGCTGGCACTATCCTTGCTTAGGGCAAAGACAGAAGCACGAATCTCCTCTGCGGTTGGGAGTTCTGCGAGAGCGTCCCTTTCCGGAGACATCACAACCCGAGTAATAAAAGCCATCAGAGACGGGTCAGAAACCGAGACCGATGGAGAACCCAAAAAGGATTGAAAATGGGACAGAACGGTCTCTTTAACATCTTCTGGCGAAGAGGCCACAGATTGATCCGGACGCAAAATCTCACGAATGGTGAGGAGGTGATTCTTCTTACGAATAGTGGAATGGAAGAATTTAGAGTTAGAGTCACCGACGACAACCCATTTGATTCTAGCCTTCTGTCGAAGGTAGTCATTCTCGATACGAAGTTCCGAGGAGAAAATGGTTTGAGCAAGAGCCCAAGCCTCCTTGTTAGCCTCGTTAGGTTCCTCGTCAAGAAGGGATTCAGCAGCAATAAGAGATTCTTCGGCCAAGCGAACGCGGTCGAAAATATTCTTGAAGACCTGAAGATTCCAAACCTTAAGGCAAGCTTTCAACCGCTTTAGCTTACGACTGAATAGCTCACAGGGAGAAGCAACAAGAGGAGCGCTCCAAGACTCGGCCACAACTTGAAAAAAGGAATGGTGAGATCTCCACATGCTCTGGAAACGAAAAGAAGATGGACCCGTTAAAGAACGGGGCGAGCAGCGAACAACCAAAGGAGCATGATCAGAGAACGACCGATGGAGATGCGCGATCGAGAAGGAAAACGGAAGACGAAGCCACCCTTCCGACCCGAAAACACGATCCAGTCGGGAAAGGATACGGTTGGGTCCCTCCTGGTTGTTGGACCAGGTGAAAGCATGACAATATCCACCACTTAATATGAATAGACATAACTTTAACTGATTAGTATTTATGCAGTTGTAATGCTTCTTATGTGCATCAGAATACATACTGCATAAAATGAATATTAACTACTTATGATGTAATTTTTTTTTATATATTGTTTGACTAACTGAATAGTTATGTGCAGAACAATATGACCACCCTTAATATTAACTAGAGGGTGTTCTTATTTATATTATGACATGAACTCACTTAAGAATAAAACTAATCATCTATTATTATTTTTAATTTAAAAGTTCGAATGTATGAATTTTGGTAATTGCTCGGTGGTATAGAAAGTAGAGTTGGAATTAAGGATTTTCATTGGCCAGTGCTATGTTTGGATCGTTAATATGTCAATGTATCAATTAGTGTATGAAGAACATGTACTTATAAAGAAGTGTGGGTATACAAGATACGATTTCTCTACATTAACATGTCGTTGTATCTTACATGGCATCAATATGTCTATTTCGACCAGAAAAGGATGTGAATTCATTATCAAAGATGTATTTTTGAGTCCGTTCATACCCATTGGTAGTTTAGGCCACAAAATGATGGGAATTCATTACCAAAGATGTATTTTTGAACTCTGTTCATACCCATATGTTAGTTTAAACTTTGTTCTTTATTTTAAAATTGGTGACACCATATCATATCTACACTATTTTTATATATTCAATTTTCTACATTCAAAATTTTACAAACTAACTTAATATTCTTGGTTCAAAAGTTTGTTTGAATAATATATGCTCATTGACATTGTAGTGATGCTTGGTCTCCATTTGAAGGGAATAGATGTTTACGAAATATTTGGAAAAAATTCGAAAAATAATAATTGGTGATAAAGCAAGTTGTTTCATTAAAAAGTGGCATGGTAAGAGAATTAAAAACGACAATTGGAGAAACTTGCTTATTTAGAAGTACTTAATCATTAAGGAGCTCAACATAGTGTGACAAAAATTCTGCATAATGGAATTTCTCTACAGGAAAGATCCAAATTTGGCGATAGCAAAGCCAAGCAGTACAACATCAAGGGTAAGTTCATGCAAAAAACACTAGGAGGAAAATGTAGTAGCTGCGACAAAATGTGAAAACTCCATGGTTGGGCTAGAGCAAGATCAACGAGCTGGGTTGGAGCAAGACCAACGAGCTGATAAAATAGTCATGAAGACACCGAATTCCAGTAGTGAGCTACTGTGAAGCAATGATGATGAGGTGCGACAAAGTAGCGATGAGCTTGCAAGGCAGAGAATCGGGTTTGGAGAAACAACGGTAGTGTATCTGAATCAGTTAATGTGAAAACGAGAGTCTTCTATGCAGGAGGCTATGCGAGGACCAATTCATTTTGGATTTCTTGAGATGGAACTTAATGCAGGCAGTGCAGTATAAAGAATGCACAGGACTGATATGGATAGTGTTTGTAGCATGTTGCACTGGAACTTCAACTTGAGTGATACTAATAGTTGTTGAGAGACTAAAATGCTGATGTTGATGTAAAGTGGAAAAAGTTGCTGCACCTGACAGCAGCTAAGAACATAAATGACAACATGATATGCTGCATGGATAGAAGGTGACAACGTGAAAAGTAGATGCTGAAACAAATATAATTTCCTGATGGCATGCATCATGATAACTTTTATACTCTCATGGTTCTTTCCTATAAATATGTTTTAACATATTTGTATGATATTTTTGACTCATTCGGAATGCGTAGATCATTGGAATTTTATGTAGAATAGAATTGTACTTCAATGGTGGTGATGTTATTTTTATTGAGTCTGAATATTTGAAGTTATCGTAAATAAGTTTCTATTTTAGAATTGTAGTTAGTGTAAGCCAACATCTCCTCTTCTTCTTTCATTATGGATTGAAGATGTTATAATGACTAAAAATGAAATTGTAAAATTATGTAGGTGAGGAAACCAAGGGAGGACATTAAAGGGGTTGTTTATACGGTGTTGACAGTTATATTCGTAATTATTGCAAAAAAAAATTGATTGAAATATTACTTTTTGCAAAAGAAGAAGAAGTTAATTCATAATTTTTCTTTACACATGTCATCTAACGTGCTTTAGTATTCTATATATATTAGAAATACCCTACTTTGAAGCTTCTGAAATTATATAACTACCACTATACAAGCTATATATAACCGGAATACTACCTTGGAGCTTTTGAAATTATCAAACTAGGGCAGGAAAAAGGTTTAAATTAAATCTAAAAAAAGTAAACGTTCATTCTTCTTAAATAGAGGACCATACTTGATCAGAACTTCATTTTAAACTAATCGATAAGGATTTTGAATTTGTATAAGCAAAAAAATACATCCATCAGATGACTGCAGCAACATCTCTCGACTTCAGGTAGCCTACACGGCTCTTTGGCAGCAACAACGTAGTAATCAATTTTGATTACTATTTTTGAAATTAATTACAACGAGTATTTGAAATTAATTACAGTGAGTTGCAATTTGCAATGGACACCGCAATACAAATAATGTTGTGAATAATTCTGTATTAGCTCAAGTATTCGTTATACTACTTATATAATTTTTATAACTTGAACATCACCTTCTAATCAGCATGCTTCTTAAAGAACATTTTCCATAAGAAGGAGCAGAAAAAAGCGATTCCAGCTCCCGATGCGAGCTGGTAATTATCATAAATTTCAAATTATTAAGGTTCAATAATTATCATAGAATGACACATATTATTTCATCAAATGATGAAAATTTTGTAATAAATAATTTACCATAATAATAGTGGCATTTGGGTCTTTTGGCATCAGCATTTATTCCCCAACCGGTCCTGTGATTTTCATATCATCCCTAGTCCTCAAATCACCTGTGACACATTAGTCATTCAAAGTGTTTCAAACAATAAAAAATCAATAACGAAAACTTTAATACAAAAATAATTAAACTTCTCATATAGGAAATTTGAGCACACTCCCTTAGCTATCTCTTCTTGACATTGGTATAGACCAGTCTCTTAACACAAAGGGATACTTGCATAAAACATTACAGTGCTTCAACACTCAAGCAATAAGTCCATCTTTTTTCTATTACATATATTTTTCTTCTTTGCATCATCTTGTCCTTCATTGGTTTTGTTATTTTTAGCGAATGGTGAGATGTTGGGAAGAAATATTCATCTGCAATAAAAACATAATACAAAATAACTTTGAAATGCTAGAATGTAAATCAGTAGAAAGCTAGAAAAAAAGTATCATCAATAAAAGCTCACTGTTTTGGAATCACCAAAATCTCTAAGAGCACTTCCTCCTATTGAATATAGTCTTAGTTTATGAGGCTTCCCATTCTTATTAACCGCATTAGAAATCTATCACACCTATCGACCGACCTTCACTATCGATAATGTGAAGTTAAACAGATTCAGACAAGTGTTAAACAGATTTAGATAGCACAAACTCATCCAGCATCGCTTTAAGTATTCTCCAGCATCACAAATAACATCGCTCATTGCAAATCCTATTAGCACTCTGCATATCAAAAATAGGTATCTTGTGACAGTATCTCTTAGAGCACATCAGCAAGCGAGGCACTCCAATCAACATGTATCCAAACAAAAGTGAACATCATATCTACAACCTCACTCAGCAACTATCAACAACCCTTCTTTGTAAAATCACGAGTGCATCTATCTTCGATGACGATAATTGTTCCAGGTGATGGCGAGTTCTTCTATTGTTCAAATGTGGCATTAACTTCACGATAGCAACATCGGCAAGCTTCAAGCAAACACAAACCAGTGAACCATCAAGATCTCGACCACGATTTCAGTGCGGGGACATCTCGCCACTTCAGGCATTGGTTCAACTTCACATCATCAATCATACGAGGATTATATATTATTTAAGGGAGGAGGTGAACTATTTTGGGGATGCTAAGAGAGGGGTTATGAGAAATGAGAATTGGGAAATGGAGATTTTGACTTTTTGAGAAACGTGAAGATGGAAAGGAATGAACGTGAGAGTCAAAAAATTTGAACTTGGAGAAAAATTTTCGGAGGACGAGGAAATCATTTTGCCTCGGAGCAAAAATATTTGTTATTTGCAACAAAAAAAACTTGTATATTTCGAAAAAGATAGCTACGAAAGAAAACATCTAAATGCATATGGAAGTAACCATTTGCAATATAATATTCATATTATTTGAATTTTAAACTTTTATACATTTTCAAGTTCTCTAAAATTATTAATAGTAACTAAAATTAATTATTAATTAACAATAATAATTAAAATTAATTATTTAATATTAATAATAAATATTTTACGTTTTTTATTAATTATTAATTATTTAAAAATTAATTATGAATTATTCAATATCATTAGTAATTATTCAATATTAAAATATTTATTGTAATTAAATATTAATTAATAATTAATTAAACTTAAATATTAATAGTAATTAAAAATCAATTATTAATTATTAATATCATTGATTATTAACTACTAAAAATTAAATAATAAAATTAATTATGAAAATTTTAATTATTAATTATTAATTAGAGAATAAATAATAGTAATTATTAATTAATTATTATTTATTTATTGATTATTAATTTATTAACTAAGTATTAACTATTTATTTGTTTGCTTATTTATTATTAATAGAAATTATTTCATATTTAGAATTAATTATTACTTATTATATATTAATTTTGGATTATTACTATTTAATATTTTATTTATTTATTATTAATTATTATTTATCAATTATTAACTATTAATTACTAATTATTAATAGGATTTATTTCATATTTCATATTAATTATTAATTAAAATTAAGTTCGTTTGAATACTGATTAACCAAAAATAAGTAAAAATAAAATTAAGTCCGTCGAGATCAATTATTTTCATATTTCATATAGTTGTGTACTAATAACTGGAAAGTGATATTAAGTCTGTTAGAATACCGATTAAATCCTCTTACAATGTCTAAAATAATCAAAGATCACGATGATTGGTTAAGAGTTGTTGAAAATTGGCATTTATTGCAACTGTGATAAACTAAAAAGGTTGTAATATGTAACAATTAGAACTAGCAAAAAAATAGTTGTAAAAATGGGTATCTATTACAACAACAAAAAAAGATGGTTGTAATAGGAGACTATTACAACGGGCAAACATGAAAGAGGTATTGTTACAAATTGGTATCTATTAAAACGAAAAGAAAAACAGTTTTAATAAGCATCCATTACAACAACAAATGAAAAATGTTGTAATAGGTATCTATTACAACAAGTAAAGAAAAAGAGTTGTTGAAAAGTGGCATCTATTACAAAAAGCAAGGTAAAACCATTGTAATAGGTTTCTATTACAACATGTTTTTTTTACCATTATAAAAATTCCTTTTTGTTGTAGTAGTACTTTGTCGTTTTCTTTAAAATATGTTGGAAATGTTTTGATATTAAGTGAATTATTAAAAGTTGGAATAAGTGTATATGACTCTCTGGTGAATAGTCCCACATTGTAGGACTATAGCAAAGAATCAAGTGTATATGACTCTCTGGTGAACAGACCCAACGAAGCTGAGACAGAGCAGATGCGAGCCTAGACAGACAAATCAAAAGTGCTGTAGACCTAGACGGAGCTAAATTAGTTGTGCAAGAATTTCATGCACAACGGACTCGGCGACGATCTGTACGACTACTACAATTTAGACAAGACAACAAAGGAGATTTGGGAAGCGCTGCAGAAAAAGTATGACGCAAAGGAGGCAGAAACAAAGATGTATGCTATCAGCCGCTAACTCAAGTATCAGGTGACGGATGACAGGTCAGTAGAGATGCAATCTCATGAGCTCTAGAAGATTTCTCATGTGATCGTCTCTGAAGGTATGATTATAGATGAACAGTTTTAGGTTGCAACATTGATTGATAAATTGCGCCATAGTTGGAAAGAATTTAAGAATAACCTCCGAGGAATTTTCATTAGAATGTCTGACAATTCACCTCTGTATTGAAGATGAATCTCATAAATAGGATATGAAAGAAGAAATTCTTGCTGTTTCAGGCAACACTAAGAAGGGGACGGTTTTGAAACCGAATTCCAAAAACTTTAAGAATCGGAACCGCAAGCTTAGTCAAAACTGAAATAAACAAAATTGGAACTCACAAGGGACCAAAGAGGTTAGCAGGAACCACCCAAAAAAAATGACTATGTACAGTTGTTTCTTTGTTACAACCGTAGAAAACCAAGTCGCATGGCACACAAGTGTCAGAATAGGCCAAGCTTTGCACTGCAGGCTAACTTGATTGAGGAGCCTCTTACGGCTATGATTTCTGAGATTCACCTTGTTGGGGGATCAAAGAGTTGGTGGATTGATACTGGCGCTACACTCTATGTCTTCTATGACCGTGTTATGTTCAAAACATACACGGAGACCGAAGACAAGAAAGTGTTGTTTGGAGACTCTTACATCACTATTGTTGCTAGTATTAGAAGCGTAGAGCTGAACTTTACCTCTGGGAAGACCGTTATATTGAAAGACTTCATGCACACTACAGAGATGAGAAAGAATCTTGTTTCGGATTATCTTCTTAATAAGACTAGGTTTACATAGACCATTGGGACTGATTTGTATATCATCACTATGAATGGTATGTTGGGTAGGGGTTATGCAACCGATGGCTTGTTTAAACTGAATGTTGAATGTAATAAAATGTCTGCTTCTGCTTATATAATGCATGATTTTAATATCTGGCACTTTAGACCATGTTATGTAAATAAACGAATAATAAAGAATAGAAGTAGCTTAGATTTAATGCTTAATATGACACAAAATGATTTTGAAAAATGTGCTTTTTGTAGTCAAGCAAAAATAACAAAAATCCCACATAAATATGTAATTAAAGAACTAGAAATATTAGACTTAATTCATTTTGATATATGTGAACTTGATGGCATTTTGACAAGAAATGAATGGTAAAGCTGAAAGGAAAAATAGAACCTTAATTGAATTAGTTGTTGCTATTTTACTTAATTCTGGTGCATCATCACATGGATGAGGAAAAAAATTTATTGACTATATGTTATGTATTGAATAGAATCCCTAAGTTAAAAAGAAAATTTTCTCCTTTTGAAATCTTAAGAAATCATAAACCGAATGTTACTTAATTTAGAACTTGGGAATGTTTATGTTCGTATATCCGACTCTAAAAGAATTAAACTAGCAAGTAGAGCATACAAATATGTATTTATTGGCTATGTTATTAATAGCAAATCATATAGATTTTATGACCTAAATGCACATAATATAATAGAATCTAATGATTCTATTTTTTATGAATTGAGATTTCCCTTTAAATTGAGGAATAATGGAGGCACATCTAGTAACACCATGCCTATTAGAAAAGAACCTAATGAATTTTTTGAAATCGAACCTAGAAGTAAAAGAGCAAGGATTACAAAAGATTCTGGTTTAGATTTTTATGTTTTTACTATAGAGAAGGATCCCTTAAACTTCCAAGAAGCCTTATCTTCATTAAATGTCGGTTTTTGGTAAGAGGCTATAAATGATGAGATGGATTCTTAGGAATTCAATAAGCCTTGGCACTTAGTAGATTTACCATCTGGTTGTAAGTCTATAAGCTGTAAATGGGTACTTAAAAGAGAAATTAAAATCTGATGGCACAATTAATAAATATAAAGCCCGTTTAGTAGCCAAAGGGTTTAGGCAAAGAGAAAATATATACTTTTTTGATACTTTTTTATCTGTAACTAGAATTACATCCATTCGAGTACTAATTTTACTTGCATATACTCATGATTTGATAATACACCAAATGGATTTTAAAACTGCCTTTTTAAATGGTGAATTTGAAGAGGAATTTTATATGGACCAAGCTGAAGGTTTTGTAATTCATGATCAAGAACATAAAGTTTACAAGTTAGGTAAATCTTTATATAGTTTAAAACAAGGACATAAGCAATGGCAAGAAAATTTTGGTTACTTAATAATCTCACACGGTTTCAAAGTTAATGAAAGTGACAAACGTATTTATTATAAATCTGAAAATGACATTTCCACAATTATATGTCTATATATAGATGATCTACTTATTTTTGGTCAAACATTCATACCATAAACAGTGTTAAATCTTTGTTAAGTACCAACTTTGATATGAAAGATCTAGGTGAAGCGAGTGTAATCCTTGGTATTAAGATTACTAGGTCAAAAAAGGGAATTTCTTTGGATCAATCTCATTACATTGAGAAAATACTAAAGAAATACAATTACTTTGACTAAAAACCTGCATGTACACTATATGATCCTAGTGTAAAACTATTTAAGAACACCGATGAAGGTGTAAGGCAGTTTGATTATGTAAGCATTATTGGTAGCCTTCGATATGCCACTGATTGTACTAGACTCGACATTGCCTATGTCGCTATGTCGTGGGATTATTATGTAGGTTTACTATTAGACCTAGTATAGAGCACCGACATGCTATCAAAAGGGTCATGAAATACCTAAACCGAACCATGAACTTTGAGTTACATTATGAAAAGTTTCCAACTGTCCTTGAAGGATACACCGATGCAGATTGGAATACTTTATCTGATGATTCAAAAGCAACAATTGGCTATATCTTTAGCATTGCTGATGGAGTTGTTTCTTAGAAACCCAAGAAACAGACTATTTTGGCTCAGTCCACTATGGAGTCTGAGATGATAGCACTAGCCACAACTAGTGAAGAAGAATATTACTTAAGAAATCTGCTTCCTGAGATTCCTTTATGGGAAAAACCGATCCTAGATGTATTGATCCATTGCGATAGTGTCGCAACTATTGAAAAAATACAGAACCATTATTACAACGGTAAGAGACGACAAATACGTCATAAGCACAACACTGTTAGAGAGCTACTCTCCTCAGGAGCTATTAGAGTGGATCACATACGCAGTGATGAGAATTTGGTAGATCCTTTAACGAAAGGACTAGCTAGAGAGGAAGTCCTTAGAACTTCTAAAAGAATGAGACTATTGTTATTAGATTGTTGAGTCACGCACAATGGTAACCCGACCCAATGACTGGAGATCTCAAAAACTAGGTTCAATAGGTAAGAATAAGTTGTGAAGTAATATGAGTTGAACATGCTATTTTTATATATTTAGAAGCATGCATTTTCTAAGGATTAGAGGATGAATTAATAAAAACTCTTAATGAGATCTATACTCTATATGGAGTGGAACACATACCTTCTGGAGTACTCTTGATAGACTCACATGTGTGTATCTGGAAATGTGGCCGTTTTCTATGATATTTTGGGCAAAATTTCAATAGCATTCAATAAATAAGAATAGACGTGCATGACCATAAATGCATGGGCTTATTTGATTGCACTCTAGAAAGATTGTATGTGGTTTGATGTCGGGAATAGAGTTCAGGACTACGTGTCACTCTAATAAAACCGAATCTTATCCTCTAAGTAAAGGTTCAAGTCGAAAGACACTTTTATTTATACATAATCTTATGTTTTCAGAAATTGCTGAAAAATATTTTTCAAAATTCAAGTAGGGGGATTACTGAAAGTGATTTGAGATTAACTGAATTATTAAAAATTGGAATAAGGGTATATGTCTTTTTAGGGAATAGTACCACATTGTAGGACAATAGAAAAGAATCAAGTATTTATACTTGATTTTTAGAAGCTTCGTTGGGCCCTTTGGGCACTCAATGATGCTATTTTGTGATTAGGGAGGCCATGCTTGACCATCACGCATGCGCATGCCGATCGACCGACCCGGAGCCAGGTTTGGGTTTGTAGTGTTGCAACACTTATATTTTTGAACGAATATTATTTTGTATTTTCAGATCGTTATTTTTTGAAACGCTAAATTCAAGATCCATTTTTTGAACCGACGTTACCCCACTATCCAGTAACATTCATTTTTGTATTCCGTCTATTTAATTAATGTTTAAACGAGACAAAAAAATAGAATGACATACTTTCAAAAACCCTATTTTCTTCTCCATGAAATTTCTTCAACCAAAAAAGCGAGTAGTAATTTTTAGTGCATCAGAATCGACTTCGTTTGTGCAGACGAGTCGATATCACAAAAAAGAGAGATTGTTTTATCCTAGAGGCGGCGGCGTTTTTCTAGACTGCTTTGCACCACTTAGCAGAACGACAAAACGTCTTCAAGAAAGTGACGACGTACACGACTCAGCCGAAGTTCATTGTTTTACAACAAGACATTTCGCCGCTATGGCCAAGTTGTGCAAGATAATCTAAATGCAGCCCCGTCTCCAAGGTAAAACAACCCAATCTGTTTGTATCGGCAGTCTTTTACATCGAAGAGGATTATCCTTGTTTGATTGCCTAAGTTATTGTGGACTGGCAAAGAGGATTATCCTTGTTTTATACATAGAATGAAGAGATATTGGTTTTCAGCGGAGTACATGCATGCATACAAATTACAAATAAATCATATATGTCACAATTAACTAAGAATTCGGTCTTAAACGTCCAACTCTTCTTAAGTTTTCAAACTGTGGGTGTCTGCTAAGTCCAACTTGTTCATACTGAGCATTTGGCTATTGTTTCTGAATTATAGAAAAATTAATTACACAACATAGCTATTTATGTTTTTTAATTATATTTTAAAGAATATTCAAGGTTGCTATCTGTTTATAATGGGTATACAAATGTATTAGTCAGTGATCATTCATCATGTTCTGTGTAAATAAAGAATGAGCATACATGGCAATAAAGTATTTTATCTTAGTTTGCAATAATTGAATTTTATTAGGTAATGAGTATATTATTTATTTGGCATGTAGAAAGTTGTGCAACCTTATTATGCAAAATGCGGTGATTGTTCATTAATCAAAGTAATGGATGAGCCTGATTTTTCTTCAGTTTTAGAATTTAGTTGAAATCATGGTTCGAGATTCCATCCGGCACGTCGGAATCCCGACCATCTCGGTTCGGTTTCGGCGTCGAACGGACCGGGATTTGTCTCAAAGTCTGTTTCGGTGTTTAGTATAAAAGAAAAAAAAATCTGCTTTTAACTAATTACTTACCGCGTAGCTAGCAACATCCCGCAACAAGATAAATTGAAGAATCGAGCAACGAGCAAGAATTTTTGGGCTTTCTTGATTTTAGGGTTACATTGAGCAAGAGAATTTGCAGGTTGAAACATCGAGACTGAAGCAGGATATCGAGCATGCATCTGAGCATGTGCAAGAAAATATCGAGCGGAGGTAGAGAGACATTGTATGGGAGAGGGAGGAGGAGATAAACGAAGAAGAAGAAATTGAGTTAAGGAAGACGGCTCGGTTAGGAACGCTAATTTTAGAGCTGGAAAGTAAGGCCCCGTTTTGTATTTTGTGTTTTCGTCTATACAAAAATGCGTCCGTCTATACAAAAGTGCGTCCGTCGTATGTATTGTTAAAAAACAAATAATTTTGAGAAATGAAATTAACATGTAAAATAGAAAACAAGTTTATTTTGTTTTTCATGTTTCGAGAGATAACAAAAGCACGAAGAACAATCCAACTTCTTCGTTGTCCGTTGATTGTCGCAATGACTAAGAATTGTAGATCTTCTTTTCTTATTTCTTGGTATTTCTTAGTACAAGTTGAAAACACAAAACTCAAAATACAAAATAAACCAAACGGGCCATAAATATTTTAGATTTACAGCAAAACGTTTATTGGGCTTTTTATTTTGTTTGTTTTATTCTTGTAAGGGATATCAGTTCGCACGATATCAATAGAGAAATACAAAGAGAGTATAACCATCATCTAATCCTATTAAGTTATAATTACAATTCTATGAGTTTTTTTTATATTTATTGACATATTGATGTAGAAAAGGTTTCAAAATACTACAGAGTTTGAAACCGGAATTTAAATGGAATATCTGAGATTTTCAAAACGGGACCGAAATTTTAAAAATTTCTATTAACTGGAACGGAACTAAAAACCAAAATTTTGAACCTTGTTGAAATAAAGTCAAATTAATGAATATTTGGAGGGTGTGACATTAAAAAGGCTTTTAACTGCCCCACTTAGTTTAATCACTATACAACCAGAATATACGGATAAGTGGTCGTTTTTCAAATCTAAATATGTTTTATAGGTGAATGTTCCTATCATATCACTCAGGAAATTATCGTGTGTTATGCACCATATGACTTGCAAAATTTCATCCCTGTATAAAAAACTTTGAATTTCATTTCTGGCAATGGTGCTTTTTCATTTCAGTTTTTATTACTGAAGAAATTTTTAATGTCAAATTTGGGTCAGTTTTGACTTAAGTTAACTTTCATTCGGAAGGATAGACGGGGTTTGGTAAGCAAGCAAATGGGCAAGTAGCCAAGTGGCATAGATATATGTAATGATATAAGTTTGAGTTGTTGAGAACTTATGTCTTTTATTTCAACAGGACTTACCATATGCTTTTATTTCAACAGAACATTAGAAAAAGAGCAGTTCCCATCTCCCTAGATAACGCTCAGTGTCTAAGCACAGTAAAAATACTCTATAATGGAAACAACCTCCGCCAAAGAAGATGATTAAGACCAAAAGGATATGCACTTGAACAACCTCAAGAATGACGAGGAGCATAAGACTCAGACATACCCACTCTAAAGCATGCATAGGACCATGATAGAAGTATTACTTGTATACCTAAGGAAACCATATACTGTTCATAATAATCTCTTGTAAAATTACATTCTTACATACAATGTATGTATGTATGATTTTTTTTTTAATTGCTCCATGAATCTCAACCTAGTGTGGTATACTGGTACGAAAAATCGATATGATTAAATAATTGCTTTGTTAGCCATAAAAAAATAGTATGGGTATACTTAAACACCCTTCAATTAAACAAAATTGGAACTGGCATAAATTATATGGTGTAAGCAATTAAAAATGACAAATCTTTCTTCACACGATAATACGATAAAACTTAAATTCTCCTTTCTGGATAAACAAGAGTCTCCAGTTTTTTCATCATTTGGTTGAAATCATCGTCCGTCTTTATTAGACTCAGGCGAGTATACCGACTATCAGCTTCAAGAAGCACGCCTGATTGGGTTTTTATTTGTGCATTTCCGAGAACTGCTGCACAATCAATATCTTCCTTCCATTCACATTTCAGCCATCCATAAGCTATCATTCAGTTATATACAATCCCATTAAGTTATATTACATAAACTTGATTGAAGTTTGAAATGAAGATAGGGAAACTAGAGAAAGTCTTACAAGGTGAGGGCTCTCTGACTTTTTTGAAGTAATTGCAGTACTCGGGATACACTTTTTGTAAGGAAAAACGATCAGAAGATGCTACTAGCTTGCTTAGTTTAGCCCATCTCTTCATTAATGTAAGATAGCCAAACTTGTTGATATCTTTCTTTGTATCCCGATTTGTTTTCATTTGCAGCAAAATTTCTTTGATAAGTTTCAAAGTTCGGAGCTGTGAATCATGGGAAGTGCCTTCGGTGTTCTCGGTCATGTATTCAACTAACTTCTCGTATACTTTAACATCTTTAATCAATGCCCACCTGCATAATACCACTTAACGTTAATTATTGAAAGTATATCAACGGACGAATAAAGTTGCTGAATATGTAAAAAATATTCATACCCAAATCGACTTCCCGAATGTCCTGTGTACTTGGACATGGAGAACAACATGATATCCTCATCGGAGGGTTTTTTAATTGGAGTATAATGTGGCCAATAGTAAACATGATCATGAATGGCTAAAGATCCTTTGATTATGGAATGCCGAAGTAGACCATCCGGGTTATTAGGCGAAGTCACTAGTTCTATGAAGTTTTCAGGAGTAGTCGTGTTGACGTAGTCTGATGCATTTCCTTTCCATTCGTACCCTTTAAATTGGAAGAATTTTGTCTGCCTTCTGAACACCTATACACAGTGCAATGGAAAAACAAGGACTGGTTAATATTTGTTTTATCGTTCACACTTCCTTATATAGTTTAACCAAATATAAAAGAAACATTACCGGATAATAAGGAACATCAGCCACAACTTTTGCTGCCAGCGCCAGTGAATCGCCACTGACGTTTGGCGAAAGTGAAATAATTAAACCATTGAGAAGTTGAGTAACTCCAGTACCAAACACGATATATTTACCAGCAGTCTTGGCATTGCCAACAGCATCATGCAAAAGTCTAACATGCTTCTCAAGCTCTGCGTTAATAATATCACCAGAAGAGGGCCTAAAGAAATAGCTCATTCTATGCCATCCCGATTCCAGAACAGCAGCATTTGCGCTGTGTTTCATCCAATATTTCTCTAGAAACATGGCATCTCCACTGCAGACATACATACAGACAAACATACATCATTATTTTCCACATGATTGGTCCATGATGGTAAATCATATAACTGCATGTTATATATATATTACCTGACTACATCAGCAGGACAATCTGGAAGCAATACAGAGCAATCTTCACCGCTGTAGCAAGTGTTGCACTCGCACATTGGGACTCCATCGACGTTGATTCCATCAATATAAGCTCTGCCATGCCCTGAACAGTCCATGTCAGCCACTGCCTCGGCTTCTCTTACTGCTTTTCTTGTCCAACTTGGATTTATTATACGATATGCTACGATGCTGGCTATTACGGATAGGATTATGAGAAACATTCGCATCCATGGCTTCTTCTTTGTGGTAACTTGATCCATTTAAATGAATATATTATTTATTTCCTTAATTTCTTATTTGATTGTTTTGAGTTAATGTGGATTGGCAAAGAGGATCGTCCCTGGTTTATATAGAGAATGAAGGGGTATTGGTTTTCATCCCATACATGCATGCATACAAATAAGTCTCACCTGAGTATGACCCAATTAATTAAGAATTTGGTCTTGAACATTCAGGTCAAACTCTTGGTGCTGATTGAGTCCAACTTGCTAGACCTAAGCGTGTGACTACTGTTTTTGCAATGGCTTCTACATTATAAACAATTAATTAGACAGCATGGCTATTTACCTTTATTCTTCAGTAAAGAATATTTGATGTTGCTATGTATTTATAATGATATATATTATATATCCATTATTTGCCATTGGGTAGGATAGTGATCAAGTAATCTTCACTCGTCATGTTTTGTGTAACAATAAGCGAAAATGAGATAATGAAGTATTCAGCAGTATCTGGCGAAGCCCCATATCTCAACCATCCATTATTTAGAAGCATCTCAACCGTTGCTGTTATATTGTTATGTACATGGGCTGGATTGTATAAAGCCCACTACTATGTATTTAAATACCTAACTGTACAAGATGATCATGTATTATTCTTCTTCATTTTCTGCAATAAAGCATTTCAAATACAGATCCAAGTCTCTCTTCAATTCTGAAAATAATCTCATAAACTCAAAATTATCTTAACATGGTATCAGAGCTCAAAGAGGCTTAACAGCCATCTGTTCCATTAATCAAGAAACCCATCAGAAACTGTGTCATCATTTGGGTTAATCTTCATCAGAAATCAAATTCATCATTTGAAAAGATCATCTAATTAGTGATACAATCCAGTGTCGTGCCAACACAACAGTGGCTGCATCAGGATTCGTTCACATATTCTCACAGAAAATCAATCAAGAAAAACAGAAAACAAAGAAATCAAGAAATCAAGAATCATCTCAAAACCAAAGAAGGTGCCCTCCTGCACAACATATCAGATCAAAGAAGAAGATCATCACTTATATCATACGGTTGCACCAAAACTTACTGTGAGAAGTTCTTGACTCAACACTTTATTTTCTATATTGAATTGAATATTTTCTGCTCTTTGCATTTCCATTGTTTCTCTGTATTGGATCTTGTTCGAAATCATCATGGGTGATGAGTCGAATAATCAACCCAGCATGGCAAGCTCAGCTAATGAAAGTAGCAATAGTCAGCCAAGTATTGCTGCAGAAAAACTTATCAAGACAGTGATTAGTCCACAAATCCCTTTGTGACACGCTTTTTGGTATTAGCATGAACTACCAAATACGCCAATCTACAGATATTATCAAATCTTAATATCATTCACAAATAGAATCTAACAATTAAACTTTGTTTACAAATTCAAAATGTTCATTTACAAATATTACTAAATTTTAATATCACTTAAGAATAGGATTTTACAAATAAACTTCCTATACAAATTCGTTCTTCATTAATTAATAATATAAATAAAAAAACCAAAGTAACAAAAAATTACATGTTGCAACTTAGAATTAAAAATTCAAACTAACCCTACATGACTTCGACGCAAATATATGACTAAATATTTGTGCATGTGATTTACTCTTGAATGTGCATATACAAATTGTAGAGAAACAATTCGTGTGCGAAGCGCAGGTCGTAAAATTTGTAAATATAAATACCGGTACAACCGCACAAGGGTGAAGAAAACGGCCTTTCAGTTATATAATTTCGAAAAAAAAAATTGAATTTGAATTTGAACTTTTTTAATTTGAATATTAAAATTAAAAATTAAAAATTTCAATTTGAAATTACAAAATTTGAAAAAGATTTGGATTTTAAAATGATATTTTATGAAGGCTCTACTTGAATAAAGTACCGATTTTATTATAAAAAAAATTGAAATGACATTTTGAATTTTTAAATGATAAAACTTAATTTGAAAATTTAATTTTTGTCGAACTTTGAATTATCTTAAAAGTAAAAGGTTTGATTAATAAACCTTCTATAGAAGAGGAAAATATCTTAGCGGAATTTGAAATTTTGGGAATTTTAGGCCTCGTTTGGCTTGTCGTTTTTAGTTTTGTGTTTTCGTCTATACAAAAGCGCGTCCATTGTATGCATTGTTGAAAAACAAACGATTTTGAAAAATGAAATTAGCATGTAAAATAGAAAACAAGTTTATTTTGTTTTTCGTGTTTCGAGAGATAAGAAAAGCACGGGGAACAATCCAACTCCTTCGTTGTCCGTTGGTCGTCGCAACCGCTAAGAATTATAAATCTTCTTCTCTTGTTTCTTCATGTTTCTTAGTACAAGTTGAAACACAAAACTCAAAATACAAAATGAAACCAAACAGACCCTTAGGGCCCGTTTGGTTTGCTGTTTTTAGTTTTGTGTTTTCGTCTAAACAAAAATGTGCATTTCTTATGCATTGTTGGAAAACACACAATTTTGAAAAATGAAATTAACATAGAAAACAGAAAACAAGTTTATTGGATTTTTCGTGTTTTGAGACATAACAAAGGGACGGAAAACAATTCCTCCCCTCCATTTCCCATCCATCGTTGTAATGGCTAAGAATAGTAAAAAAATTCTCATGTTTTTTTGTATTTTGTAGTGTATGTTGAAAACACAAAACACAAAACTCAAAACGAAACCAAACGGACCCTTAGCTTTTCAATTTTGAAAATTTAAGTTTTTGGTCCGAAAATTTGAATTTTGAAACTTTTAATTTTTGAATTTCGTAAAATTCATACGGGCTTAAGGTTATACTGAACCATTTATACAAATATGCAAAGTGGATTAAATAACACATATAATAACATCACAACATACGTGGCTTTCAACCACGACGTACTAATGAGATGTACTATTAGTATAACATCTATCATATACTCACAAATAAAATCAACCATCAACAATCAATTCTTTGACCTATTTAGGTTTATGTCATGGTGTTTTTTATAAGCCCGTAAAATGAGTAACTTCTAAGTAACTCATACAACAATATCAAAACCAATATCAACATCAACAACAACCATGCATAAATGGATCAACTTCTACAACAATCATTCATACTGGTTATAAACACAATATCAACTACCTTAAAAACACAGGTATACTCATCCAGTAACAATCGCCATAACAATAATGGTTTAAATCCAACATCAATAGACGTGATATACATAATGACTATCAATGACAAAAATCGATCTACTACTACCAGACGAGGAGTCTTGCCAGTATAAATAAAATGCTAAAATCCAACATGCATTGAGATAATAACACAATATTTACACTATATACTCCTAGACAGGCTCTACATTACCTTACAAGTCATCATGACTCTACTTCCAATCCATAATTTATAAACTTCTAGTCACGACCTTAAAATTTCCCTTCTGGTATAATATCGTTTGGCTTTATATGACAATAGGGCATGTTCATCAAAATAACATCACAAGATTCAATTGCAATCCCGAATCAGCCAACTAGGATGGATATTAGCCTATCTGGTCTAACACACTTTGATCATCTTTCTACTCCTATTGTATGCAATCTATTTCATAATTTAAACTTTTTTCACAATGACAATAGTGATATTTGGTTTAAATTTTATTCTTACATTCATTTCGGAAAATCATCTATAATATACAACTTTCTCCTTAAGAAGAAGTAGTAATAATAATTGAACCAACTCTCTTTGTCAATAGTGATATGATATGTAAACAAGTAATAAACAAAGAAACATCACACAAATGTCTAATATCAGTTGGTATTAAAACTTTATTCCAAATACACAAAATATCACTTACCTCCAATAGATGTTACTCAATATAATGTGTAAAGAGAATAACAGAAGAAACATCACATGAATGTCCCATACCGTTCGGTGCTATAACTTCGTTCATTCAAAATACCCATTATACCGAATTACACAAAACTCAACACTACTCTTGATCGATATAAGAATGTTCAAGCACATATTGACTTCATATTTGTTTAAAAAAAATCTCTTTTTATATAAATTTACCGAAGTATTTATAAAAAAAGATTTACATCTCTATGGAAATTCCTTTGTAAAACACTTTAGTAAAATTCTTACATGAATAAGATAGTCGTAAACCAATTAGATTGGGGATATAATTATAGTCCCGCGTGATTCTATAAATACTTTGGTTCCGAAAATCCCCACTTCAAAATATTCTTCATTTCACAAACCAAATTTGTTGATTAATATATTCAAAATAGCTGATAAAATAATTCCGTAATTCTTTTCACGTCAAAATCTTTGCTTTAAATATTGATAAATATTTCTATTTTTAACTAACACTTCAAATATTTATAAATACAACACAAACTTCAAATTATCTACTTCAAACATTTATAGATGTATTTGTTTCAAATTTTTTAATATATATCTCAAATACTTTACTTTAAATATTTATAAATATCTCCACTTTAAGTTCTTACTTCAATTAAAATACATTTACTTCCAATCTTTAAAATATACTTTATCTCAATTTCATTACTCCAAATATTTATGAATATTATTTTAAAGGTATTTATAAATATAATCCCAAATACCCTAATAGTAGTAAAAATACCCATTCATTTCTATAATACATTCACAAGCCTGCATTCCACATCATATTTCAAACATAAAAAAAAATCAAATCACATGCATGCATCAAATCAAAATATATACAAATATGGAATGCATTTGAACTCAACTCACAACCAATTTACCAAATTATATCCAATAATTCATATTTAAATTTCTTAAATATTAAATTCCAAATTTCACCCACTGTTTATTTGACAAAATTATTTTTTCCAAACAAACTATTATCTTCCTCAAAATTTCATTTAAATCTTAAATGAAATTATAATAGACTTAAAATTTAATATGAACAATCTATTGGAATATTAAAATTATTTTTAGATAGATTTGTTTGAGAAATGATTCATATTCTACATATACATACATACATACATACATATATGAATGTGTATATATTTAAATTTCTAGCGTTAAATAAATATATTCTATGTTATTTTTATGGTAGATGAATATATAAGTTTTTTCTTAATTAACTTATCATTCGATATTTATTTAAAATGATATCGATTTGTGGGTGTGTGTATACACTATTGAATAAATCAACACTAGCCCGTGGGTTTCTTATTGACAAAGTTTATAGCATTTTATATTTCCAATATATTAGCTAGGAATAATTCATAGTCTGTTAGCTATTTGTTTTCCTATTGGTACGGTATTTTGTTGAACTATGTGTTATATAAAGGCATTTACTAGAATCAAATAAATTATCTTTCACTGAGATTTCTTCTCTTCTTCTTTTCCTTTATTAAGTGGTTGAGGTTTATTACAAAGCATCATTTTTTATTGGGAGTAATATTACCTTCTTCTACAATCTGGTATCAGAGCGAGGTTGTGAGTTTTTTCTATTAACAAGATGGGTGACCTTCAAGGCGTTGGTGTAATCAAAAAGCTTAACAACCAGAATTACAATTCGTGGTAAACTTGTATGATGTCTTACTTGCAAGGCCAGGATTTATGGGAGGTTATGAATGGAAACGAAGTGAGATAGCCGAAGGCTGAAGATGCAAATAGGAAGTTATGAAAGTGGAAGATCAAAGCGGGCAAAGCCATGTTCGTTTTGAAGACAACAGTTGAAGAGGATGTACTGGAGCATATTCGAGATAAAGAAACTCCCAAAGAAGCTTGGGATGTGCTTGCCAAGAAGCTTTATCTAAGCAAATGGAAGAAGTCTCATTGAAAAAAAGAAGAAGAGGCACTCTATGCTACCAAAGGTAGGAGGAATTTAAAGCAGCATGCCTCAGTTGATCCTAAAAAGAATGACGACAAGGCGATAAGTCATCAAGGCAAATGGAGAGTCCATACAAGATGAAACTTGGCAACGACCAAAAGTTTGAATGGAAGTGCTACAACTTCCAAAAGAAGGGCCATATAGTGAAAGATTGCTGGTCAAAGATGAAAGGTGTGGAAAGTAATGCTATAATTTCCAAAGGTGAAGACGAATGGGATGCTGAGGTGCTCTTTACTGCAGATGAAGAGGAGATAACTTTACTACAACAACAGTCAATCAAATCGATTATGAGAATAATTGGATTGTTGACTCGAGCTGCTCAAACCATATGACCGGCGATAAAGAGAAGCTACATAACTTGTCAGAACACAAGGAAAGCCGGGTGGTGGTGACGGCGAATAACTCAAAATTACCGATTGCTCACATCGGTAATATGGTAGTTCCTCCCCATTGAAATGATACCGAGCTGCTGCTGCAAAATGTCTATCATGTCCCAGGTATGATGAAAAATCTTCTTTCGGTAGCACAATTAACATCTTCTGGTTATTTTGTTCTGTATGGACTGCACGATGTGAAAGTATACCAGGATCATGTTAAGATCATAAAAGAAATCATCATGAAGGGACAAAAATCGGAATTAGTCTATGTGATGTCTGTAGCAACCGAATGCATAGGTTAGACAAGAAGGTATGAGACTGCAGACTTATGGCACATGCAGCTAAGTCACGTTAGCTATTCTAGGTCAGATGTGATGATGAAGAAGTCAATGCTGAAGGGGCTTCCACAACTTGAAGCAAGAACAGACACTGTATGTGCAGGCTGTTAATATGGAAAAGCACACATGTTGCCATACGAAGGGTCCAAGTTCAAAGCCAAGGAACCACTATGGCTAATCCACTCTAATGTGTTTGGACCATTTAAGCAAGCTTCCATTAGTGGGATGAAGTACATGGTAACTTTCATTGACACTTTCTCAGGGTATGTGTGGGTTTACTTTATGAAGAAAAAATCTAAAACTTTTTCAAAGTCCAAAGAGTTCAAAAAAGTAGCAGAAGCAGAAGTTGGTAGAAGTCTTTATTGTCTACGTATAAAACACGGGGGAAAGTACACCTCAGATGAGTTTTCAGATTTTCTCCTGAAGTGTAAAATACGCCCTCAATTTACATGTGCTAACACTTCGCAGCAAAATGGGATAACAGAAAGAAGAACATGCACTTGGTAGAAATTTATCGAAGTATGCTTATGCAAAGAATGTTTCGGGCCATTTTGGGAAGAAGCAATGAATACTATAGTCTTCGTGACCAATAGGCGTCCTCAACAAAGGTTAATTTTCTCTCACCTTTTGAAAAAAGGTGGAACATAAAACCTTTTGTTGGTCATTTTCGAGTTTTTAGATCTGTATGTTGTGTTTATACCTGGTCAATTACGTAGCAAGATGGAAAAAAGGTTGTTAGATGTGTCTTTCTAGGATACGACAATCAACGGAAAGGATGGCGTCGTTGCGATCCAACAACTGGAAAGTGTTACACATCTCGAAATGTGGTGTTTGATGAAGCCTCTTCATGGTGGTCCTCAAACAAAGAAGTATTACCACACTCAGATATTTTCAAAATTTTGTTGCAATCCTCACAAGTCCAATTGAGATCAAACGAAACTAAAGACATAAATCAAGGTGGTGATGGCGAAGTAGGCGAAACTCAGAATCCTTGGCAAACTGGTGTGCATTAACAACTAAGCAAAAAATAGGCACTAATGAAGATGAAACACTAATTACGCCTAGAAGATCAACCCGGATCAGAAAACCAAATCCAAAATATGCAAATACTGCCATAGTAGAAGCATCATATGCAACAGAACCAGAGACATTTGAGGAAGCATCTCAGAATCCTGAATGGATTGAAACCATGGAAAAGGATATTGTCGAGTTAGAATGAAACCAGACCTGGGAGCTCGTTCCAAAGCCAAGAGATGTGAAGCCTATTTCCTGCCGATGGGTGTACAAGATTAAGCATCACACAAACGGATCAATAGAGAGACACAAGGTCTATTTGGTAGCTCGAGGGTTTTCTCAATAAGGACTAGATTGTGATGAAATGTTTAGTCTAGTTGCTAAGCTTACAACCGTATGAGTCCTACTAGCACTTGCAGCTAGTAAAAGTTAGAACTTGTGGCAATGGATGTGAAGAATGCATTTTTGCATGGGGAGTTGGATCGAGAGATCTACATGAATCAACCAATAGGTTTTCAGAGTCAAGATCATTCTGAGTATGTGTGTAATCTCTGTAAGGCTCTATATGGGTTAAAACAAGCACCAAGGCATGGTACGGTAAGATTGCTGAATTTCTTACTTATGTTGGTTATTTGGTGACATCTGCAGACTCTAGCTTGTTTGTCAAAGTTGAAAGAGGGAAACTAGCTATTGTGCTAGTATATGTGGATGATTTAATTATCATAGGAGATTTTGAAGAAGAAATTCTCCGAACTAAAGAGAAATTTTCAGTTCGTTTTCAGATAAAAGAACTTGGACAGCTCGAGCATTTTCTTAGTCTAGAGATTGATCGTCCAGAAGAATGAATATATCTCAATCAATAAAAGTATTCCAAAGATTTGTTGAAGAAATTGGGAATGCTCAAGTGCAAGCCAATCTCGACGCCGATGGAACCAAATGCAAAATTGTGTTCCTATAAAGGAAAAGATATGGAAGATGCTATGATGTACTAGTGGTTGGTAGGCAGTCTTATCTATTTAACCTTAACAAGGTTGGATATTTCCTTTGCAATAAGTGTGATGAGTCGCAACATGCAAAATCCGAAGAAACCGCATTTGGAAGTAGCTCTACGAATCTAGATATATGTAAAGAGTACACTTGGTTATAGTATTATGTACAAGAAAGGTGGAGAATGCAAGTTAGTTAGCTACTGTGACGCCGACTATACAGGTGACCATGATACTCGACGCTCAAATACTGGGTATGTGTTCATTCTTGGGTCTAAAGCAGTTTCTTGATGTAGCAAAAGACAATTAACGGTGTCTCTGTCAATCACAGAAGCGGAGTACCGACTAATGGCAATGGCAGCTCAAGTAAGCACTTGGCTTATGTTATTATTGAAGGACTTGCATTAGCCAACAGGGTATAGTATCCCTTTGTATTGAGACAACTTGTCAACAATAAGATTAGTAGAAAATCTAGTCTTTCACGCAAGAAGTAAGCATGTAGAGGTGCATTATCATTTTATTAGAGAGAAGGTCTTCCAAGAAGAAATTCGGTTAGAGCATGTTGGAACAAAAAGACAAGCAGCATTTTTTATTTCTAATATATTAGCTAAAAATAAGTCAGTTTGTTAGCTATTTTTTCCTATTAGTATGGTACTTCGTTGAACTATGTGCCTATATAAAGGCATTTACTAGTATCAAATAAATTACCTTCAACTGACAACTCTTTTCTTCTTCTTTTCCTTTATTAAGTGGCTGAGGTTTATTACAAAGCAGCATTTTTATTGGAAGAATATAACCTTATTCTACACATACACACACCTATATATGCACAGATACACAACTAAATACCAATCCACAAGCAACCATATAACAAACTCTTCAATACCGAGTCAATCGTATGCATAGTAATATTTAATTAATAAATATCTGTCATTTTGTTGTATTAATTACTCAACTCTTATCATCTGAAAAAACTACCATTCATCATTCGATATTTAATTCTCAAACAATATTGATTAATATAATTTTTAATTATATAAACTACGCATGCATATGATCAGTATCGATTTGATGAGGTAGACTATCATTCACAATTGTTACCAACTATTAACATGTGTTTATAAGTAAATATATTCCATATAAAAAATTGTAAATATAAGATTACAATTAAAAAGATTTGAAATTGACTTTTTATCCTCTCATCAAATTTCCATTGCCCTATCGCCATGCTCCAAAGCTGCATACATCCATCGACCACGTTGGATCTCGCACCCGCATCTCAACACCGCCCCTTATTCAACGCTTCTGGCATCGTCCTTCTCCTCAACCTTTCCATCCACATATCCATGCACACCACCCAAGTTGCGTCTCTCATAATTATGCCACATGCATCTGTGCTTGTCTCCAGGTTGCGGCTCCATCATGGGACCGCATCAGCCCCTCTTCCCTTTATGACATGTGTTCTCATCTCTTCTCACACGCACTTTGTTGGTCGGTCGATTATCAACATATATATATATATATATATATATATATATCAATTAAAGTTGAAGTATACCATTTTTATTTCCCAATTATCAACATTTAAGTTGCTACTTGTTTTCTCTTCGGATCACTTATTTCTTGTACTCAAACTCGATATGCAAATTCTAACTTCAAAGCTTCCACCAATTCTCTAATGGAGACCAGGGTTTTAATTTTCTATGTAATTTAAATGGGAGAGGGAGACGGTGAGGCTATTTATAGCCACAATAAGATTAAATATCATCCACCTTTCCCTCTATTTTGAATTCACATATCCAAAGCCCAACTCAGTCCCATACAGCTCCATATTATGGCTGGCCATACCCCTAGGTTGGGCGTGCATGGTATTTGTCCTAATTAGTATACGATATACTAATTTTTTAATTAACTATTTAAATCCATATATTAATTAAATCAATATATACCAATTATATATTATTTTAAATAATTGTAGGCCTTAAATAAATAATTATATGCCATAAAAAATCTAATACAACATTGTAACACCCCATATTTTTGGTAACATTATTTAAGACATTTAATTAGCTAAATTAAATAAAATAATGAGTTGATTAGGGGATTGAGATTTGATTTTATTTAAGGGTAGCCATGCCATTTAACCAATGAATTAAAAGAAGAGTTAATATGAAATAGAGAAGGGATAAAATAGGAAAGAGGTCATTCCTATATCCTTAAGACTTGGCCGTGCATTCCCATACACGTGTATTTCATTTCATTTGATAAATTTTAAAACTTATGGTTGGCCACCATTAACAAGAGAAAGAGGAAGACGATTAGAAAAAGCTAAGGAAGAAGCTAAATCAAATCAAATCCATTCAAATCTCAAACTTCTTAATCTCTAAAGCTAAGGTGAATAACGTTTACATCTCATATTTCTTTTGTTTTCGGTTTTATGATGAAATCCAAACTTATTTGCAATGATTTGCCATGTTTTTGAACAATGGAATGATTATATGTACTTGTTGATGATTTATATTTGCATATAGACTTTATGACATGTTTTAAAGTGAAAACCCTATTAAATGACATTCAAATGCCTTGCGAATTTTTATATAGACCAAAAATGATATTTCAGAGACGGGTTTCGATTTTTAGAACTTTCTGAATTTTTGTAGATTTTATATAAATTTTCTAGTGAGAAAATGTTATTTTGGGTTAAAAATTATTTATGACTAAATAATTAATGGTTTGGGTTTGAAATTTATATATATTAGAAAACATATAAAAATTGATTTTTAGGAATTTTTGTAGAATTTTCCTAAGTGTTTTAATGGATATATAAAATTATTTAAGGTATGAGACTTAAATATTTTATATATTTTTAAAAAGGAGAAGTGGCTTTTTGTAAATAAATTCAAATTGTTATTTCTGGAAATTTAGCAGTGCTTTTGAAAAGAGAAACTTACAACCAATCGGATTTTGACAAACAAGGCAGGTTAGGTACAAAGAAATAGTTTAAAAAGGACAAATCTACATGGTTTACACTGTTTCGATGCTTTCGGCACCAGGTTCCGACTCTTTACCTTTGCCTCTGACTCCATCGAAACCAATGCATATGGTATCAGGGAACTGATACGTAGTGAATTGGATGTAGGCGAAAGGTATAGGGTCGAAACCAGGGGTTCCGAAGGGGTTGAGGCACTACTTTGCTTTTAAATGAAAATGCGCCTGCTTGCTTTTGACTAAGTAGCTTTCAACTTGGTTAGCTTTTGACCAGGTCAATTGGTTTTAAAAGAAAAGGTTTCGATTGGGTTGACACTTTTGTTCTAAATAACTGCTTTCGGCTATGTTAAAACCCCTTGACTGCCGTTTTCTTCCTTTCGACTCAGATGGTTTCGAATGGGTTGTTTTGCCTTTTAAATTTGGCCACTTCCTTAAAGCTTTTGAAGGGATGATTTTGACTCCATCACTTCTTTACTTAGGAAATGGATTCGAAGTAGATGCTTTCAACTTAAATGATTTAATGACCCTTTTTCTCTAATTTAAGTATAACCCAAATGGTTTCAAAAGAGACAGTTTTAATGGTTTCGAAAGGTATTTTCACATGTTTTAAATTGAACCCAAGTGCTTTCGAAAGATAGGTTTCGATGCCTTCAAAAGGTTTAATGAATGGTTTCAAAGGGGTGGTTCCACAGGGTTTCGAAAGGGTTGAAAGGAAAGGTTTTTCCTATGTTTTCGAAAGGCAATATTTAAAGGTTTTAATGAAGGATGTCAAATGTTTTAAAGCTTTCGAATGGAACGTTTCTTAATGGTTTTGAAAGGAAGAATTTAAATGGTTTCGAAAGAGTTACTTTTAATGGTTTTGATGGTTACTTTTAAAGGTTTTGAAAGGGTTGTTTAAAGGTTTTAAACAAAGGTTACGAATACACTAACTAGGCAGCATAGCCTAAGTGTTTTAAGTTAAAAAGAGTTTTAACTTGTTTTGGGGAATAGGTAATCCTCATTAAATTTCATCAACGTTATTTTGAGTAAAGTATATATAACATGATAAAATAGCTTAGAGTAAAGCTAAAGATATATTTTCCTTGTATAAGTATGATTTAAAAGGTTAAATTATTTTGAAAAGGTTTTTTAAGGAAAAAGATAAAGAGTAGTTAATCCTAAGAAAATGACTCAGATTAGAAGACCATATATGACTTGTGGAGGGTCGCACCCTATGCTCATTAGCTATTAAGCCTTAGTTAATTTAGTCCAGAATTCCAGTGTGTAGGACTTAGTCACAGGTAAGACTAAAATGATGGTTACACACAGAAAAGAATATTTATGTACAGAGATAGGTTATTGGTTAGCCCGCAAATCCATTAGGATCAGTTGACCCTTGGAGGAATAAGTTAAGCACAGACCATCCAGAAGTTTTGTCTAACATATGTTTAGACTATTTTATATTTTATCTGGGAGGTCCGAGCCAGCAAAAGGGATAGTTAGTCTAATTTGCGGGCAGTTAACCCAATTTTCGAACAGATAATCATTTTATTACCTGTTAATAGCATAAAAGATATTGCTATTATTATTATTATTATTATAATCTGTTTGATTAACCAGTTTTGTTGCAGGAATATTTTTGCAAAATATATGTTTTAAATAGGATATTAGTGAGGGGAAATATGTTCCGTTAAGCGGCGTGGTCTCACTTATTATCAGAAAACCGAGATGTAACAGTATTATTCACACCAGACTTTATGTCTGACCTGTGCAGTTAATGCCACGCTATTACTTTGGTATAACCCTGCTATATCTCATAGCGCATTTCTACCGCTGCGAATTTTCCATATAGCCCCAATATAGCCTTTCCGCTTTAAGCCCCGCTATTTCCGCTATAGCACGTTATTCCCACTATATTTCGCTATTTCCGCTATATCTTCTTTAAAAGAAATGAATTGAAAAATGACATTTATACATTATAAAAATTATGAAATTAATTTATTTAATTGAATTTTTAATATATTTTTAGAAATGAAAATACTCTAATATTCTACTAAATTCAATTATGTTATATAACAGTTTTATGTTTATTTACAATATATTCGCACATGTTTTTATTTAAAATTATTTATGTATTAATTATAATTCAATTCAATGTTAATTTTTCATTTAATTACCATTTATAGATTTGTAAAAACATTAAGTACGCGTTTTATATGCAATTTAAGAGTAATCCGCTATATCCCGCTATATCTTCGCTGTATCCCCGCTATGACTTTTTGCACCTCCGTCGTGTTGAATCTACCGAGCGCTTTAACTGCACAGTGTCAAACTCGAAGTTTTTGTTTCCCCTTAAACTCTCGGGTGCTCAAAATTTATTTGAGTAGGCTAAGGGTTATGGTTTACAAGTTTTAGTTGTTTTGGAAAATAAAGCTTTCGGAGACAAGCAGGTGGCTGACGGATAGTGTGACAACCCGGATTTTTAGCATAAGTTAATCGGGTAATTGACTAGATTAAATTATGGAAATATTGATATGTCGAATGAATAAATTTGTGATAATTTAGATTTTTGGGATATATATAAATTGATTTAAAGCTATAATAAATATTGAATTACAAAATCTCTAGAGATGATAAATCTTATTGTAAATAAATAAATAAATAATATATTTCACTGTTTAAATTCAAGATCAAATATCCATACATATATATATATATATATATATATATATATTGATCAATATGCATAAGTATGTAGAAGTAAGAAAAATATATAAATGTACATGGGAATTTTAAAATAAGAAATGTATACATACATGTTCAAATCAAACAAGGAATGTGTAGATAGGCATAGAAATATAAATAGGTATAAACATAATAAGGAAAATATATATATACAAGATAAAACAAGGAAAAAATAAATAAATAAATATATACATATGTAGGCATATGAATGGATATGTATGTAGACATACTAGGGAACATAGCATTTAATACAAGCACCCATTTAATCAAATCAGCATAAAATATCAGTTCACCTTTTTGTTCAAAATCAGGCCAACGTTTGTACAAATCAAAACAAAACAAAAAGAAATATGTGAGAAATTGTACACAAAATATCCCAGCCTAGCTTCTTCTACACGCCTCTATTTTATGTATATATTCAGATATCCATCACTGCCTTGTTCTTGGTTTCCTTATCTCGTTTGTATTCATTCGAACCTAAATAAAAAAACAAAAAAACAAAACAAACCTGTAAAGAAAACAAACCTGGGGAGGAAAAAATTCAAATCAAACTAGTATCAAGCTTACAAATTTCCAAAGATCAACTCAGAATCAAGCAACTAAGGAAGATTTAGTTCAGTAATCAAGCAAATTCAGAATCAGGCTTACAATTTCCAAAATCAAGCAAAGTAGCAAACTCCAGATTTTCAAATTCAAGAGAAAACATTTCCCAGGCTTCTCTGTTCTTCCAGGAGTGGTGAGTAAAAACTTAATTTAAAAACAGTTTTAAATCTATGATACTCAAATGCTTGTGATGGATTCTGTGGAAATATAGCTTATATATGTTTATGAATGTGAATGCATGTGTGAATATATGATGTGATTGTGTATATAGATATGTAAATGTATGGGTGTATGTCTGAAACAGGATATACCCTCTGTTGTCTCAACAGGTTCTAAAACTTTGCTAATAAATTCCATATCTCTGTATAAAATCAAAAATTTGGACAAGATCATTGAGAAACAAATGATCATATGAATGTAATATAAATTTTAAAAATAATATCAAGAATTCAAATGCAGTAATGATTTCAAAAATTGAAAATGACAGTGGAAATCAAAGATGAGTTATAAATCGATCAAGCTAATTTAAATTCTTGATTATGCAACCAGAATCGAGTTGTGAAATGATGAATTTAGGGGAAGAAATCAGGATTTTTAGTGTAGTAATTGTTGAGATATTCTAGGATGATCGATTTTTGCATTTTCGTTGGTCGACGTTGATCGACGGCGAGTTTCTCTATGGGGTTTGGGCTGGAAGAGGATGGGAAGTGGGGAAACGTGGGAAAATTGTTTGGGATTTTTTCTGATGGCCAGAGTTGATAGTCGAAGTCGAGCTAGGGTTCAAAGGTCGAATAGGAACGTCGATGTTGACGAGGGAATGGCGACGGCTATGGGTGATCGGAGGTGATTGCAATGGGGGGAAAATGATGCTAGGATTTGTGACGAAGTTTGGATGGGTCGGCATGGGCTCCGGTGTCGAATTCGTCGATGGCGAAGAGGTTGGTGATCGAGAGTTTTGTTCCAGGTTCAATCGACTAGTTCGATTTGGATTTGGGAAGGGATTGTAGGATCTGGGTGGTCGTGTGTGACGGCGAGGTGGTGGTCGACTTGAGGAGGACCCCGACGTTGATCTTTGAAGGCCGGAGAGAACGTGCACGTGCACGGTGCACGTCGGTGTCTGGTGGAGTTAGAGACTTTGGGGAAGAAGGACCTGGCTACGGTCAACTCTCGAAGCATTTGGTGATTTTCTCGAAGCAGGGACGGGATGGAAGTGTTTCATGTGTTGCTCAGGGTTTTTGCTTGATTTACTCGAGTTTGTCTCGGGTTTGTTTTTTTATAATAACTAGATTTTTTTTAACAGTGAAACATGAACAGATCCTGTAAAACAAAGTAATCTAGCTTTATTAATAAAGGAATATTTAACAAAAGTTCCAAAGTTTAAGGTAAATCAAAAATAATTTTCCAAGTTAATTATTGTTTAAAGTTCCAAAAACAAAGTAATTAATGGGTAGTTAATGATGAAATCATTAACTAGTGATTAAGGATAAAACCTTGAATTTGATTAAGTAAATTACTTAGTGTAAGTAATTAAATTGTAATTACTAAATGTAATTAATTAAAGAGGATAATTACTTTATGGAAGTAATTAAGTAAAGTAATTAAGGATTAACTACATAGATAATTAATTGAAGGTTAATTAATTAATTAATGTGATTAATTAATGAATATGATTAATTAATGAAGTGATTAATAAAAGGATAATTACTTAGTTTAAAGGTAATTAGTGGATAATCAATGAAAGTAATTTATGAATAATTACTTAGTGGAAATGATTTGAGGGTAATTAATAGGAGTAATCAAGGAATAATTACTTAGTTAAATTAATTAATTAATTAAAGGTTTAATTAATTAAAGGTAAGTGATTAATAATTGATTAATTAATTTAATTAATTAAGAATAATTAATTAATGTAATTAATTATAATATAGTTAATTAATGAGATTAATTAAAGATAAATTAATGTGATTAATTAAAGATTAATTAATGAGGATGATTAAGGATAATTAATTTCTGAAATTAATTAAAGGCTAATTACTTAATGTAATTAAAGAGTAATTAATCAAGGATGATTAATTAAGAAGGATAATTAAGGGATGATTAATTAATTTGTTTGTAATTAATTAATGTTAAGTATGTAGGATTTAAAAGAAATTGAAGTAATTAATTTAATTCATTTGTGGTTAAATAAATTAATTAGAGATGGTATGGTTGATTAATCTTGCTATGAATGATTGAATGATATTGTATGCCTTAGATTAGTTGATATCTCTCGTATGTGATATGGAATGCTATGTGATATAATATGTTTGGGTTAAAACAGTGACACCCTGTATTTAAAGTTTGAATTGTATTTCATTTGAATAACTTGGGTTAAGATGACATTGGATTCGAAGAGACAAGAGTCGAGTATTAGTTAATACCCGAAACCACTTCGATTCTATATAGATTGATATGTGATGTCAATTGGCTGAAATGGAATAATATGAACCTTTGAACTAAGTTAGAATACTTAGTATTTGAGTCGTGAAATAAGTGTTGAGCATAACAAGTAATGAACTCGTAGTGAAGTACGAGTTACCCGGGTTTCCTTTTAAATTAGACTTAGTATTTCAAATTATATGGGTTTACTCACGCTGGTTTCCAGCCTGACCCGGGTGTTACTTTGATGTAATACTCGGGTCAGACCGAGTATTACAGATTTCAGGTAAGGACGTTCTGGAGCTCAGGAGGCGAGCTGGATGGCAGGAACGTATGGAGTGTTTCCGCTGTGATATATTTCTGATTATCTGAGACATGTTGATTTGTATATGTCCAGTGTTTGAGTATGCGTGTAACTCTGGTGTATAAAAATGTAATTAACTGATACAGTATTCTTTTGTAAACTGTTATTATTTGATATTATATTTTGATCCGCTGCAAATGTGAGAATCTGTGTAGTGTTTCTGTTTCTTCTTCTTCTTCTATCTCTTTCTTCTTTTCCTAACTATCTGGAATTTTTGGGATTGAAAATTTCGAGTCATTGCATTTGGTATCAGAGCTGAAAGGTTAAGCGAGGACCTTGGCTCTGGTGGGTGTACTCATAAGGATAGGGTCAATAGTACCCTGGAATGAGTTTAGTGTATATATATATGAGAGCGTACTTGTTATTTTCATATATAAAGGTTTTAAATGATTTTATATAAGAATATATTTTGATATATATATATAAAGCAATATTTCTTTCTAATGAATATTAAGGTAAATGGTTGTTAAACTATTGGAATTAAATTAAGAGATAATAGAAATACAATCAAATTGAAATTAAATAAAGATAAGTTTGAAATGGATTCGAAATGAAATTAAAATCTTGAATTTGGGGAAGAGTTCAAACTAAGATAATAATGAATTAGTTATTATTATAAATGATTGTTGTGTGTATTAATAAGTAAGCAAAATGAAATGTTTTAGGGAAGTAAAACATTTAGGGAAGTATGACTTATAAGTTAGAATTGGAAAATGATATAAACCGGGAAGTTTTAAATCTGAGCCCAGAATTTGAAAATTGTTTCAAAGTGATAAAGAGATAATAAATAATATTATTTGAATGAAAGAGCTTGATTCAAATAGGAGTTGTTTGAAAATTTAAAGGAATTTGTTTGAATTAAAAACCCAAGGAGGTTTAAAATTTAAGGACAGCTTGGTGTGTAAAGGAAATAATATGTATAAATGAGGGATATACATAGTATCAAAAATGGGTTGAAATAAACTCTAAATGTTGAGTTTTAAATTTGGAATGAGATGTGATATCCAAGGTGATAAGTTTTTGAACTTATAAGATTATTAATGTGAAGTTTAAAATTTGAAAAGAATTCAAATTGGGTAAGGTTGGCTGGATTAAGTAAATTGAATTTAACTTTGGGAAAGTTAAATAAGTTAACAAGCAATCTAAATTGGAAATTTCAAGATGAAATTGAAATTTAACTTGGGAAGTTAAATGGTTAATTTGAATTGGGAGTTTGTGTGATCTCAAAATGGGTTTGAGATCTGGAAATTGAAAATGGATGTTTTAGAATAAATTGGATGATGTCATCCTATTGTTATTAATAATCTTTAAAAGTGTGAATTGGATTTGTTTAAATGAATGAGGAATGAAGTGTGGTAATATATCCATTATTGAGATAAAAAGGGAAATTAAACTTTAATTTGAAATTAAGGATATGGAATTACTTTGAAATGAAAATTTGAATAATTGAATTTGTAAATTAAAATTGTTTTGAACTCTTATTTGAACTTTGAAATAAGTTAAGTAAAGATAAATTAAAATGGAATTTTGAGAATTGGACTCAGAATTAAATTGTTTAAAGAATTGGATTGTTGATTTTAAAATAAGGGTTAATTGATTTAAGGGGTTAAATCAACATTGGAAAATTTAGCTCGAATTTATATAATTCGAGATGGTTTAAGGTTGAGATTTAGATTTCATTAGTTCAAATTGAATTTAGTTTGAATTACTTAGAATTGAAGATGGATAAGTATAAAATTCAAATGGGAAATTTGAATTGAATTAATTTGAAATAAAATTGAAGAATGAATGAGTTCAAATTCAAATGGAAATTGGGATTAATTCATATAGAAATTGAAAAGATTTGAAATTGAAGTGGATTCAATTTGAAATTAGTCTAAATTAATTTGAATAATTTGAAATTGTAATTAAAGTGAATATGTTTAAAATCAAATGGAATTTGATTTGAATTTGGAAAGATATTGAGGTTAATTCAACTTGAATTGGGGATAAATCAAGTTCAAGGGAAATTGAAGTTATTCAAACTAGAAGTAAGTCAATTTAAATGGAAGTGGAAATTTAAATTGAATTGATGGGGAATTGAACAGTTTGACTTTGGACTATTTTCAAAATAAATTGTTTTAATATAAATCTATTTTTCCAAACTATTTGCTATACAACTTTTCTTTTAAAATTCCAAAACTATCTTATATTTATTTAACAACTACTTTTGGAACTATTTAACTACTTTACAACTATTTTATAAACTAATCACTATTTTTCCTACTACTTTATAACTAGTTACTATTTTGCAATTATTTTACTATTTTTCAATTATTTTACGATTACTTAACTATTTTACAGCTATTTTACAAACTAATAATTATTTTTCAACTATTTATCTATTTTTTTAAAAAAAATTCAAGCTATTTTCTAAATATAAGCTGGTCAGAGTACAAACTATTTATGATTAAATACCCAATTGAGATAAGAATTGAGTGATAATCCAAATGGGGATTAAGGAAAATGTGGATAAGTGAGGATGAATAGGAAGGAAATTGATTTAATTGATAATCAATGAAGATAAATACGTAGGATGTACGTATATTATTCTATTTGCATAGTGATTTGATCCAGATTCGAGCACATAATCTCGAGATAGTATTATCAATCCAAGTTGGGATTTTTCGCTCGATATTCGTCGGCGAACCTGGATATGGATTTTTGATTGGTTCTGGATATTCTCTATCATAGTTGTGACTATGCAAGGAGAATGACGGGTTCTGATCAAGAAACCAGATCTGAGTCCGCATTAGGAAGTCGGGTGGACAATACTAGTTCGGAAGTGAAATAGTGTGATCGAGTGAGCGATCAGTTTGATATAGCGTACGGATGGTATGTGTACATCGTACAGGTTTGAATGAAATTGATATTGAAAATTTATGGATAAGAATTGTAAAATGGTTTTTGAAATGAAAAGTATATTTTGTGAAATATATGATGAGGTAAAATGGGAATTGGAAATTTCTATGATTTAAGATTTACTTTATGAAGAAAGGTAATGTGGTTAATAACTTTATAAAAGAGTAATCAAATTTGAATATTTGATTTGGGATAAACAAAGTTATATATCTTTGTTATATATGGTAAACTCTCCTTATTGAATCTATAGCCAGAAGAAAAGGGTTTTGAAGTATTTGAAGTATAAAAGGGAATTTATACAAGTATGAATTGATTTAAAGATTTTCCAAGATTATTATATATATATATGTATATATAAAGGATTTTGTGAAAATGATTTTGGGAAAAAGTTTTGGGAACCTATGGATTTCTAAAAAGGCTTTTGATTTTTGAGGAAAATCAAATTTGGAATTTGGAAAGCCTAGTTTGTGAATTATCGATTTTGGGAATCGATTTTGTAAAGGAGCTTTATATGAAATTCATACTCGGTGTATGATTTGAAAAATACTATATGTGTATAGTATAAAGTGTTTTAAAGTGGCTCTGGGAAAAAGGCGCTCCCTTGAAATGAACTTCTCAGGAGTACCATAGGTTGGTACTGCCTTGAGCCTCAAAGGGGGAGGTTCTAAAGTTGATCCTGTGAGGAGTCCGGACAAAACTAGTTCCTGAGGATTATTTGGTAGCGGAAGTCGAGGGGCTGATGCCTACATGGGCATTTGGGTTATGCTGTGACGACAGTGTAACTCGATGTCACTGCGATCTACTGCAGACCATAGCGAAAGTCGTGTGAGCCGCTGAGAGCCAACAGTCTACGTTTGATTTTATATCGGTAGACTGCGACACTATGGTAACATAGCAAAAGTCGTGTATGCCGCTGAGAGCCAACAGTCTACGTTTGATTTTATATCGATAGACTGCGACCTATGTAAGAGTGGAGAAGTTTCATTTTTGGCAGCGAAAATCGAGGGCGCTGATGCCTATAGTTACATGGACTTTTGCTATGATGACAACGTAACCCTGGAATGTAACCGCGATCTGATGTGGGTTCCATGGCGTAATCGAGGGGCACGGAGTGCCTACAGTTACATGGACTTTTGCTGCGATGGCAACGTAACCTAGGATGTAACTGCGACCATGGATTGGGGTGATGATTTCCAGAGCATTCTCACTAAAGATATTTTCTCTATTTTCAAAACTGTTTTCTATATTTTCAATAAAATTATTTTCCAAAGTATTTTCACTGGGTGTTGGAAATGGGTCTGCTAAGTACTTATAGATTTTCAGTCACGCGTCTGATCAACGTTTGACTGAATTTCTGTGAGAACAAGGATGGACTTGTTGAAACATCGAGTTATAAAAGGTATTTTTATAAAAGCTATTTTGGTAATATTATGGAGATTTTAAAGTGATTTAAACTTTAGAATAAAAAGGGTTAAAAATGTTTAAAGAATAATTTAACTAAAATACACAGTAAATTAAAATTTTTGCTTCGTTCCTTTTCGAGGACGAAAAGTTCTAAAGGGGGGAGGAATGTGACAACCCGGATTTTTAGCATAAGTTAATCGGGTAATTGACTAGATTAAATTATGGAAATATTGATATGTCGAATGAATAAATTTCTGATAATTTAGATTATTGGGATATATATAAATTGATTTAAAGCTATAATAAATATTGAATTACAAAATCTCTAGAGATGATAAATCTTATTGTAAATAAATAAATAAATAATATATTTCACCGTTTAAATTCAAGATCAAATATCCATACATATATATATATATTAATAAATATGCATAAGTATGTAGAAGTAGGAAAAATATATAAATGTACATGGGAATTTTAAAATAAGAAATGTATACATACATGTTCAAATCAAACAAGGAATGTGTAGATAAGCATATAAATATAAATAGGTATAAACATATTGAGGAAAATATATATATATAAGATAAAACAAGGAAAAAATAAATAAATAAATATATACATATGTAGGCATATGAATGGATATGTATGTAGACATACTAGGGAACATAGCATTTAATACAAGCACCCATTTAATCAAATCAGCATAAAATATCAGTTCACCATTTTGTTCAAAATCAGGCCAGCGTTTGTACAAATCAAAACAAAACAAAAAGAAATATGTGAGAAATTGTACACAAAATATCCCAACCTAGCTTCTTCTGCACGCCTCTATTTTATGTATATATTCAGATATCCATCACTGCCTTGTTCTTGGTTTCCTTATCTCGTTTGTATTCATTCGAACCCAAAAAAAAACAAAACAAAACAAACCTGTAAAGAAAACAAACCAAGGGAGGAAAAAATTCAAATCAAACTAGTATCAAGCTTACAAATTTCCAAAGATCAACTCAGAATCAACTAAGGAAGATTTAGTTCAGTAATCAAGCAAATTCAGGATCAGGCTTACAATTTCCAAAATCAAGCAAAGTAGCAAACTCCAGATTTTCAAATTCAAGAGAAAACATTTCCCAGGCTTGTCTTTTCTTCCAGGAGTGGTGAGTAAATACTTAATTTAAAAACAGTTTTAAATCTGTGATACTCAAATGCTTGTGATGGATTCTGTGGAAATATAGCTTATATATGTTTATGAATGTGAATGCATGTGTGAATATATGATGTGATTGTGTATATAGATATGTAAATGTATGGGTGTATGTCTGAAACAGGATATACCCTCTGTTGTTTCAACAGGTTCTAAAACTTTGCTAAGAAATTCCATATCTCTGTATAAAATCAAAATTTTGGACAAGATCATTGAGAACCAAATGATCATATGAATGTAATATAAATTTTAAAAATAATATCAAGAATTCAAATGCAGTAATGATTTCAAAAATTGAAAATGACAGTGGAAATCAAAGATGAGTTATAAATCGATCAAGCTAATTTAAATTCTTGATTATGCAACCAGAATCGAGTTGTGAAATGATGAATTTAGGGGAAGAAATCAGGATTTTTAGTGTAGTAATTATTGAGATATTCTGGGATGATCGATTTTTTGCATTTTCGTTGGTCGACGTTGATCGATAGCGTGTTTCTCTATGGGGTTTGGGCTGGAAGAGGATGGGAAGTGGGGAAACGCGGGAAAATTGTTTGGGATTTTTCTGATGGCCAGAGTTGATAGTTGGAGTCGAACTAGGGTTCAAAGGTCGAATAGGAACGTCGATGTTGATGAGGGAATGGCGACGGCTATGGGTGATCAGAGGTGATCGCGATGGGGGGAAAATGGTGCTGGGTTTCGTGATGAAGTTTGGATGGGTCGGTATGGGCTCCGGTGTCGAATTCGTCGATGGCGAAGAGGTTGGTGGTCGAGAGTTTTGTTCCAGGTTCAATCGACTAGTTCGATTTGGATTTGGGAAGGGATTGTAGGATCTGGGTGGCCGTGTGTGACGGCGAGGTGGTGGTCGACTTGAGGAGGACCCCGACGTTGATCGTTGAAGGCCGGAGAGAACGTGCACGTGCACGGTGCACGTGGGTGTTTGGTGGAGTTAGAGACTTTGGGGAAGAAGGACCTGGCTCGGGTCAACTCTCGAAGCATTTGGTGATTTTCTCGAAGCAGGGACGGGATGGAAGTGGTTCATGTGTTTCTCGGGGTTTTTGCTTGATTTACTCGAGTTTGTCTCGGGTTTTTTTTATAATAACCATATTTTTTTAACAGTGAAACATGAACAGATCCTATAAAACAAAGTAATCTAGCTTTATTAATAAAGGAATGTTTAACAAAAGTTACAAAGTTTAAGGTAAATCAAAAACAATTTTCCAAGTTAATTATTGTTTAAAGTTCCAAAAACAAAGTAATTAATGGGTAGTTAATGATGAAATCATTAACTAGTGATTAAGGATAAAACCTTGAATTTGATTAAGTAAATTACTTAGTGTAAGTAATTAAATTGTAATTACTAAATGTAATTAATTAAAGAGGATAATTACTTTATGAAAGTAATTAAGGAAAGTAATTAAGGATTAACTACTTAGATAATTAATTGAAGGTTAATTAATTAATTAATGTGATTAATTAATGAATATGATTAATTAATGAAGTGATTAATAAAAGGATAATTACTTAGTTTAAAGGTAATTAGTGGATAATCAATGAAAGTAATTTATGAATAATTACTTAGTGGAAGTGATTTGAGGGTAATTAATGGGAGTAATCAAGGAATAATTACTTAGTGAAATTAATTAATTAATTAAAGGTAAGTTATTAATAATTGATTAATTAATGTAATTAATTAAGAATAATTAATTATAATGTAATTAATTATAATATAGTTAATTAATGAGATAAATTAAAGATAAATTAATGTGATTAATTAAAGATTAATAATAAGGATGATTAAGGATAATTAATTTCTGAAATTAATTAAAGGCTAATTACTTAATGTAATTAAAGAGTAATAAATCAAGGATGATTAATTAAGATGGATAATTAAGGGATGATTAATTAATTTGTTTGTAATTAATTAATGTTAAGTATGTAGGATTTAAAAGAAATTGAAGTAATTAATTTAATTCATTTGTGGTTAATTAAATTAATTAGAGATGGTATGGTTGATTAATCTTGCTATGAATGATTGAATGATATTGTATGCCTTAGATTAGTTGATATCTCTCGTATGTGATATGGAATGCTATGTGATATAATATGTTTGGGTTAAAACAGTGACACCCTGTATTTAAAGTTTGAATTGTATTTCATTTGAATAACTTGGGTTAAGATGACATTGGATTCGAAGAGACAAGAGTCGAGTATTAGTTAATACCCGAAACCACTTCGATTCTATATAGATTGATATGTGATGTCAATTGGCTGAAATGGAATAATATGAACCTTTGAACTAAGTTAGAATACTTAGTATTTGAGTCGTGAAATAAGTGTTGAGCATAACAAGTAATGAACTCGTAGTGAAGTACGAGTTACCCGGGTTTCCTTTTAAATTAGACTTAGTATTTCAAATTATATGGGTTTACTCACGCTGGTTTCCAGCCTGACCCGGGTGTTACTTTGATGTAATGCTCGGGTCAGACCGAGTATTACAGATTTCAGGTAAGGACGTTCTGGAGCTCATGAGACGAGCTGGATGGCAGGAACGTATGGAGTGTTTCCGCTGTGATATATTTCTGATTATCTGAGACATGTTGATTTGTATATGTCCAGTGTTTGAGTATGCGTGTAACTCTGGTGTATAAAAATGTAATTAACTGATACAGTATTCTTTTGTAAACTGTTATTATTTGATATTATATTTTGATCCGTTGCGAATGTGAGAATCTGTGTAGTGTTTCTGTTTCTTCTTCTTCTTCTATCTCTTTCTTCTTTTCCTAACTATCTGGAATTTTCGGGATTGAAAATTTCGTGTCGTTACAGATAGCTATTTAAGAGTTGTAGTTTATTCTGTTTATTTCCACTTTGTATATTAAGTCAGTTATGACTACATTTCTTTGATCAACCAAGGGGGCATCGTCGTATGTTTCTCTTGGCGTATTATTGTAAATTATAATTGATCCAAAACCTGGGAAGCGTTATGGGATTATGTAACTTGAATATGAATTTGTTTTGAAATGTAATTAGTAAAATGTTGTTTTTGGTAATCTATGATTTTTTTCATGTTTAAGTGCTTCTAATATTATGGATACCATTAGCACTACTGTATTTTGTCACCGGAAGTTAATACTATCGATGACTGCAGCATCTGTAGCACTTAGCTTTTGGCCTCCATATATGGGATGTTACAACTTGGTATCACAGCATAAGTTTATGAAAAAAACTTTAATTAAAAATGATTTTGAAAACATAATCCTAAAGAATTAGAGTAAGGTTGGGGTATTGGATAATGCTATAGTGACGTACTTGTATTTGCTATATATAAGTATATGCTTTATCTCTAGTCTCCTATCTTTGTTAGGTTATCCTTATAGATCTCATGAGGTGTAACGACCCGTAATTTTCGATAACTTAAATAATAAAATTTGATAAGATTTTCGAATTTAATATAGTGGAAATCAAAATTTATGATTGACAAATGGGAATTGTTTGAGTATGACTTAATAATATGGTTTAAATGTTAGTAGCCACTATATTATTGTAACGTTAATAAATTGAATAAATATGAAGTTAATTTGGTTATAATTGGAAATAAGGAATAAATCAAAATATTGGAGTTAATGTTGGAAGTATCTATTGTAAATGAAATTGGTTTTATTTGGAATGTGCAATCTGCTGTGGCAAGTAATTTAAGATTTTGGTTGTAAACAAAAGTTAATAAATGTGAAATATTAATGAATAACAATTATTTATTTATTATCTTATTTAATCCAATTGAAATTAAATTTGGAAATAGTTGATTTTAATTTAGTGAATTAAATATTCAATTAATTTGAGTTAAGATGATAACCATAGGCTATTAGCATAGTGAAATATAAATTTGACGTTAATTGTATTCATAGGGTTTTGGTTGAGTTATAAGGTTATTTGAATTCATTTTATTTGGATAAAACTAATAAGTTGAATTTAATTAAAAATAGAAATTGAGTAAATTGGAAGTTTAATATATTAGTTGTTAAATAATTGAAGTTGTAAATTTATTTGAATATAGGGTTTAATATATAGGAAATTGATTTACTAAGTTAGTCTAAATTTTATTTGGATTAGAATAAAGTTTATGAACTTTAATATTGAATTAAAAGAGGATATATAAAAATTGAATATTTAATATTTTAAATAACTTGTCAAAATTGAAATTTTGCAAACTGTGACATCCCGGAATTTCTGACAATATCAATTTAATAATCTGCATTTAAAACTAAATTGATTTGATGATTTTGTTGATAAATTTGAATTGATTTAATAATTCTTCTTTTAATAAACATTTAAATTGAGAATTTATCTTTTAAAAGCTAAATAAAGTGTTTTCTATTTATAATGTATATAAATTTATATATATTGTAAATAGGTGAGCTTTGTTGTAAATTTAATTAATAAGGCATATTTTATAATTTTAATATTTTTGATAATTTGGAAATTTGATTTAATTTAATATTAAGCTATTAAATAAATAACCATAGGGTTTTAAATAGTTAAGATAAATGTTTAATTGATTTAATTATATCTTAGCTTAAGTTAAAATTAAATAAAAGGTTTGTTTTAAAATATGTTCAATAAATATGAGATAATAGTTCATTTAACAATAGGAAGTTATAATCTCTTTTATAAATTATTTAAATTTGACAAACTGTTATTTTCAAATAACATTATTAATGTATTGCTTTATATATATAAATATAAATAGATTTTTAAATAGGAATGTTGTTTTCAAATTTAATATGTGGTTATATATGTATATATATAACTTGATTTTAAAATTGGATTTTGAATTTATTTGAATTCAAAAGCCTTGAGATTAAAAGAGTAAATATTTAAAATGTTTAGATTTTAAAGGATAATTGTATAAGCTTTTATATAATTAGCTTTATTTTTATTTCTTAAAATTTATCTATATATATATATTAATAAGTAAATGAAGTATTGAATAGTTAAGTTAAAATATAAAAGAGAATAAAAGTAAATACATTACCTAAAATCTAACAATATAGTCTATAAAGATACTCCCATATGTTGGCAAGGCTGTAAGATTTTGAAGGCAGGAATAAGCAAAACATAAGTAAACACTTGACACCATTCTTGAAAACATACGGCTGTAAGACATAGTTAGGAAAATACATGTTCATGTTGTACAGATAAATAGTATAAACTCTTAGACAATTCTGGAAATACATGATGGTAATGCAAGTAGGAATAAAAGTAATGTTCATGTTTGTACAGGTAGTATAGGATAAGTATGTACCTTGAAAGGAAGAAACTTATACACTAAGATATAAGTACATACGAAATGTATAGTAAAGGATGTATTTGTAGACATAAGGACATGAGCATTTAATGTTTGTATCTTTAGTACATTATATATCTCATTTCAGCCCTCTCTATACAGAAATATCTCTGAAAATTTTGTACCAGGCAATATAAACAATACCCTGTAAAAACATCTTTCTATCTATTTATCAATATGCTCTAGCTTTTTCCATTTCATTTCGTTACCAAAAAGAAACTTAGCATTTTTTTCATTTTTAAGTTTTCAAAGACATACAAACTAAAGCTTAGTTTCAACTCAAACATTATTCAACTAAACAAAGCTGCAATCTTGAACAACTTCCTCAAAATTCCAAAGTCCTAAACATTCCAGATTCAAATATTAAAGCTTTCCAGTTTAAAGAAATCGAAGCTAGACAAAGTTTCAAGTTTTCTGGACTCAAAACAAAAGCATGCAAATACCATTTCCAGTTTCAAAGTTGCTCTCTGTTTATTTTCCGGTGAGTAACATTTTTATTAAAATAACTTAAGTAGTAATCTGGTTGCATGAAATCTCTGGAACTATCATGTTTGAATGCTTGAATATATTAGTGTTTTTCTCTGTATATGTATGAATGTATGATATGCATGTATGGTTTCATCTGGTTACTCTCTGCTTTTATCTTCCAGTTTTCCAGTTTTGGTTTAAAAGAAATAAAATTCAAATCTTTGATCTTGTCTCTGTTTAACTTAATATGCAAATCAAAACTTGATTGTTTAAATTTAAGCTTTAGTTTAAATTTGTACTTAAGTCAAATAACATTTATTTTTGACTCGGGAAACCAGGTTTATTGATCAAACTAAAAATAAGTCAAAATATAAACTATCAAGAATCTTTGATTCAAGTATATGAATCAAATGCTTAAAACAAAATTTGATTTTTGAAACTAAAATGGAAGTTTTTAGTAGAGGAAATTGATAGCAAGTCTGGTTTAACCAGAAAATGGTTATGAGGTGATTTCTGGCGATCTAATGGATAGTGGTGGTCGGGGATTCTCCCTGATGATGGAGGAGCAAGCGTAGTTGAGGGGAAAAATGAGTGGTGGTGATGCAAATCACCATGGAAGCAGTGAGGTTGATTTCTTATCTGTAACCCTAGTTTATGATCAAGTATGAATTCGATCATATCTGTCTCTATGGTTGTTCGAGTGTTAAGCGGCTTTGGGGAAATGCTAGCGGGGTTCATGACGAGGATGTGGCCGGAGTTTCAGCGTTTACGATGGTCGGAGGATCGAAGGCGAGGTGATTTCAGGGTTTGGGTTGGTGTCGTCCAGTTTGTTCCAGGTTTTGATATAGGAAGCTCGATTTTGATTGTTGGCTGTTGGAAGTGAATTGATGAACGTAGTTGGTTGTAGAGGGGTTTTCCGATGTGTGGAGATCATCGCTGGCGATCGGAGTGGGTGGCATCGATCGTGCACGTGCACGAGCACGTTTTATCATTTCTGGTAATTTTTGGGGAAGACGAATATTTCGACTCGGGTTTACTCGAGTTATTCGAGTATATTACTCGAAGCAGGAAGTGTTTGACTCGAAGTCAATTTAGTCTGGGCTCGGTGCAGTTTTAGTTTGATTCGAGTAGAGTGTTCCAGGCTTTTGTTAAAAAGGGTATAGCCTGGCAGTTTCAGGTCTTTTGAATACAATATAAAATCTGAAGCAAATTTAAAACCCAGTATAAATTAAGATTTTAAATCTAAATTCAAATTAAATTCGAATCTTAAGTTTTGAAAATGGAATAAGTTTATAACTTTAAAATGAGGTAAATAAGTTAAAGTTAAAATATACTTTAATGATTTGAAAATTTAAAAAGAAATTTAGTTTAAAATTTGTAAAGTGGAATTTAGTGATTGGATTCATTAAATTATTAAGTTAATTAAATAGATTGACAAATTTAATTAATAACTGGATTAATTAAGTAATTATGAGTTTTAAGCTCGTTAATTTAGTTTTAAGTAAATTAATTAGAAATAATTAAATTGGACTTAAGATCATTAATTTGAATAAATTAGATTTTTAAACTAATGGTTAAATGTTAATTAATCAAGAAATTAAAGGTTAATTAAGTTACGGTTTAAAACTTGAATTAATTAAATAATTAGTGGTTAATTTATATTTGGTTAAGGATAAATTAATTTGGAATTAATAAGGGTTTATCTAAGTTAAATTTCTTAAGAAAGAAATTTAGTACTGTTAATAGTAATAATGGTCATTAACTCAAGATTTGTTTTATAATTAATCAATATGAAATTTTAATAATTAATTAGATTGATTAATTAAATAAAATCAATTGTGGAATTGTTTAAGTGTAATTAAAGGAATTAGTTACTCAAGATAATGAATTAAATAAATTTGAATTATCTAAGTTGATTAATTGGTATATTTATGTGATTAAATTAAATAATTAATTAGATAAATTAATTAAAGATAAACATTTGTGAAAATGTTTAAGTGTAATTATTAAATGGAAGTAATTAAGGAATTTATTACTTAATAAAATTAATCGAGTTAAAACAATTTGTTTAAGTTAATTAATTTAGTTTAATTAATGTAAATAAATCATTGGATTATTTGATAAGTATAATTACTTAAATGTAATTAATGAAGTGAAATTACTTAATGAAGTAATTGATAATAATTACTATATGTAATTGATTGAAGATGTTTTGAGTATAATAGTAATTTGGATTAAATTACTTTGTGAAGTTAATCAAGGGATTAATATAGAAAATTAATTAAGGAGTAATTAATTTATTAAGTGAAGTAATTAAGGGTAGTTAATTACTGAATGGGATTAATCAAGGATGATTAATAATTATGGTTAAGTAAAAGTTAATAACTCAATGTAATTAATTTAAATGGAATAATTAATTCAAAAAAAAAAGTATTAGGAATCATTAATTATATGATTAATGATAAATTTAAAGGATTGTTTTAGTAAGATTAATTAATCAATAATAAGTGTTATAAGCAATTAATTAATTGTAATTAATTAAGGATAAATGTAATTAATTATGGTTAATTAATAAATAGGGTAATTAAAGATTAATTACTGTATTTGGTTATAAATAATTAATTTGTGTAATTAATTAAAGAATAATTACTCGAATGTAATTAAAAGATAATTAATCTAGGATGATTAATTAAGATGGAAATCTAGAGAATGATTAATTAATTGATTTGTAATTAATCAATGGTTAAGTAAGCATGATTTATAGAATGAAGTAATTAATTTAATTTACTTTAAATTAATTAGAGATTTGTAATTAATTTAATTCATTTTAAATTAATTATAAATGGTGTGATTATTAATCATTGCTTATGATGGATGATATTGATTTCCTTAATTGATTGTGATCTCAGATATGAGATGAGTAATATCTATTGTGATATGGATGCTTGTTTTAAGTATGATGATATTGATTATCTGTTTGAGTAGATAATATGGATTATCTGTTTATGATGATGATGTTATTATCCATTGTGATATTGTGATTTAACTATCTCTGTTGATATAGATAATTGAAATTGAATTGTTTAAAACCTTTAAAACAACTTGGCCTTAAAAGACACGGTTTGGATTTCGATGAGACCGGGATTGGGTTTCCGTATACCGGAATTCTAGGTCTGGAGACCCGAATACCACATCGATCCAAATTAACGATAGATCGTGAATCTCAAGTGAAGATGAAGATTCAGAGTGCAAGGGTTATTGTCGTTAACTCTGAGGGTGATTCCAAAATGAGTGTAACGAGATAATGCCTTCGGTTTCGTTCGAACCCGGAACGAACTTGTATGGATTGAATGCTTTCAGAACATCGTCAGGTGGGCGATGAGCATTCTAAGTGATGAGTTCTGTTAAAAGGTAATCGTGACCTCAAGCCTCATCAACCGGGAATGGCTAAAACAGGGGAGGTGCAACAAGGCTTCGTGGGTAGCACCCACTTGAGAGCGAGATATACCCCTGTCTAGATGTCCCTTTATATTCGGCTTAGTGGGCAGTTGATTCGCGACAACTGCTGGGGTTGTTTCGTTCGGAACTGTTCAGTAAGGAATGGTTCCGGCCTTGTGTTGTAGGGGAGCGGGCGTACTCCTCGGTACGATGATCTATGCCACGTACTGTGACGGGCGGTACCCCAGTAGCCCAGCCATTGTTGGAAACCCAATCTTCCTACGTGACCTTACGGTTTTGATTGTATTACCCACTTTGTGGCTAGTATGCTGGAATTTAATCATGTAACAATTTCAGCTATTTCATATTTACTTGAAAACCCTAGACCTACTATAATATCACTGGATTTCCTATCAAATGTTTGGTTAGCGTAAGGTAAAAACTTTTCCATGTTTATGTGTGGGAAGTCTTACGTGATACCTTTTATTTTCAAAGGATTTTTAAAGTTAAGCAACTTTAACCTGTTACTCATACCAGACCCATGTCTGACCCGGAGTTTATTTCTGTTTTTCCTTAAACTCTCGGGTACCCAAATTTTTACGGGTAGCCAAGGGATTCAGGTTTGCTTTGACGAATTATGGAGGAGCAAATGGAGCAGGAGGCTTCAGCGTTGTAGATATATATAGTGTTCCGCTGTGATGGTATCTCTGTGTGTATCTCTGTACTGTATTTGAGTTGTATTAACTAGACAGGAGTTTATAACTGTCTAGTATGTGTTGTATTATCTGTGTAACTCTGATGTATATGATAATATGTAATCTCTTATGTGATATATTATATTTTATTCGTTCCGCTGTTGAGATTCTGATGTTGTTTCTTCTTCTTCTCTATCTTTTCTATTTTCTCACCCCTTTCTTTCTTAAAGATGATGCAATTTTCTGGTAGTAGAAAGTTGGGTCGTCACACGTGGTATCAGAGCATAGGTTGAGCGAATACCTAAGCTCTGGAGTGGTGTCTATCTTAAGAGAGCGTATTTGTATTTTTATATATATATATTTATATATTCTACCTATTTGTTGGGTTACCTGTTCGGGTTTTCCAATATAAGTTATAAAAGGTAGATAGGGTAGTGGTGTGTATAACACGACTACCAATAGTTGGAGTTGTTGAGGTTGGAAGTGTATCTGTCGAGACCGTAGACCCAATACCGTCTCGAGTGAGCTTTGTTGTGGTATAAGGATTTCACCAATATCTGTTAGGGTTTGGAGATCATTTTTGAAGTGTAGTTTGGATGAGTAGAGTCTGGATCTGCCGATTAGACAGAAGCGAGTTATGATATTTTGATACCTCAGGAATCAGTAGCTGTGTGATGAGACACAGTGACTATGGATGTCTCTGAAGATTTTTCTTTGGAACAAGTTAAGGGAGAGTGTTTGCATCGGTATTGTGGCCGTGTTCAGCTGGGTGTTTCTATTTGGCGTTGAGGCCCGAGTTTCTCAAGGAGTTTGGATTAGGGAGTCTTTGTCGTTAGTGGCAGCGTCGCAGTTCTGATTTGTTCTGTGTGTAGGCAGGAGGCCATCTGTCAGCAGTTTTCTGGAAGTGAAGTTCAGGAGCAGCAGAGTGGATCCGTTTCTTCGATGGATTGGCTAGATAAGTTTAAGCTGTTCTGATTGGTAAAGAGAGAGCAGTTTTTCTTTGGATATTGGGTTGGATTGATCGCAAAAGTGACTTGCGATAGTGGAGTGTTCTCTTGGCTTTTCAGATATCTTTCGGGATTTCTGAGTTTTCTTCTTTATGGATCTGTTGAACCATATTTTTGGGATGTGTTGTCCGGTTTGTGCTCGGGTGTACCATCAGCATTTCTTCTACTCAGATCAGAGTTGTGCAGCGGAAGCAGTTGGGAGTGCATCTGTTTTTCTTTTCCGGATAGGAGATGTTGTTTTCTACTGATGATAGTAGAGGCCGTGTTCTTGGATTGTTTGTGTGTCGATCATTGTGATGAGTTGTTTTGAGACTTCAGCGAAGGTTGAGCCCATCAGTAGGGATAGAGGCAACCTGGATCGTCAGATGAGGTTTGTGGATAAGAGGCGGAGGAATTTGGATTTTGAAGTCTGGATTTGATTTTGAGCAAGTTTTCTCCGGTCAAAGGAGCTGTATAGATTGGGTAAGATTGGGAAGCCAGCTCCGAGATATCTCGGATCTTTTCTGTTGTTTTCTGAGGATAAGTGTTTGATCTTCTGGAGTGAATTGTCAGTTTGGACAACTGAAATTCGATGAGTTTCACGTATCTCTGAGGGAGTACGTGTATGATCTATCTCTGGTTTTGGAACCAGCAGTTCTAGAGGGTTTGGTTGTTGAGTCAGACTTGTCTGTAGTCTGATATCTGTTTGGTTTTGTAGATCTAGATGAGTAGGAGCTCTGTAGCTTAGTAGTGATTGTTTGGATTCTGTAGAGCGAGTATCCCAGTATATATACTTGGGAACTCGAGAGAACTCTATCCAGAATTTTGTCTGGATCATTAGATTTGTTTGTTTGGATGAGTTGTTTGCTATGGTTGTTAGCGTATAATTAATATATGCTTGTGTTTTAAAATTAAATCTTTAATTAGATTATTAAATTACCTTTGTTTTAAATTTCGGGGACGAAATTCTTTTAAGAGGGGAGGAATGTGACATCCCGGAATTTCTGACAATATCAATTTAATAATCTGCATTTAAAACTAAATTGATTTGATGATTTTGTTGATAAATTTGAATTGATTTAATAATTCTTCTTTTAATAAACATTTAAATTGAGAATTTATCTTTTAAAAGCTAAATAAAGTGTTTTCTATTTATAATGTATATAAATTTATATATATTGTAAATAGGTGAGCTTTGTTGTAAATTTAATTAATAAGGCATATTTTATAATTTTAATATTTTTGATAATTTGGAAATTTGATTTAATTTAATATTAAGCTATTAAATAAATAACCATAGGGTTTTAAATAGTTAAGATAAATGTTTAATTGATTTAATTATATCTTAGCTTAAGTTAAAATTAAATAAAAGGTTTGTTTTAAAATATGTTCAATAAATATGAGATAATAGTTCATTTAACAATAGGAAGTTATAATCTCTTTTATAAATTATTTAAATTTGACAAACTGTTATTTTCAAATAACATTATTAATGTATTGCTTTATATATATAAATATAAATAGATTTTTAAATAGGAATGTTGTTTTCAAATTTAATATGTGGTTATATATGTATATATATAACTTGATTTTAAAATTGGATTTTGAATTTATTTGAATTCAAAAGCCTTGAGATTAAAAGAGTAAATATTTAAAATGTTTAGATTTTAAAGGATAATTGTATAAGCTTTTATATAATTAGCTTTATTTTTATTTCTTAAAATTTATCTATATATATATATATTAATAAGTAAATGAAGTATTGAATAGTTAAGTTAAAATATAAAAGAGAATAAAAGTAAATACATTACCTAAAATCTAACAATATAGTCTATAAAGATACTCCCATATATTGGCAAGGCTGTAAGATTTTGAAGGCAGGAATAAGCAAAACATAAGTAAACACTTGACACCATTCTTGAAAACATACGGCTGTAAGACATAGTAAGGAAAATACATGTTCATGTTGTACAGATAAATAGTATAAACTCTTAGACAATTCTGGAAATACATGATGGTAATGCAAGTAGGAATAAAAGTAATGTTCATGTTTGTACAGGTAGTATTGGATAAGTATGTACCTTGAAAGGAAGAAACTTATACACTAAGATATAAGTACATACGAAATGTATAGTAAAGGATGTATTTGTAGACATAAGGACATGAGCATTTAATGTTTGTATCTTTAGTACATTATATATCTCATTTCAGCCCTCTCTATAGAGAAATATCTCTGAAAATTTTGTACCAGGCAATATAAACAATACCCTGTAAAAACATCTTTCTATCTATTTATCAATATGCTCTAGCTTTTTCCATTTCATTTCGTTACCAAAAAGAAACTTAGCATTTTTTTCATTTTTAAGTTTTCAAAGACATACAAACTAAAGCTTAGTTTCAACTCAAACATTATTCAACTAAACAAAGCTGCAATCTTGAACAACTTCCTCAAAATTCCAAAGTCCTAAACATTCCAGATTCAAATATTAAAGCTTTCCAGTTTAAAGAAATCGAAGCTAGACAAAGTTTCAAGTTTTCTGGACTCAAAACAAAAGCATGCAAATACCATTTCCAGTTTCAAAGTTGCTCTCTGTTTATTTTCCGGTGAGTAACATTTTTATTAAAATAACTTAAGTAGTAATCTGGTTGCATGAAATCTCTGGAACTATCATGTTTGAATGCTTGAATATATTAGTGTTTTTCTCTGTATATGTATGAATGTATGATATGCATGTATGGTTTCATCTGGTTACTCTCTGCTTTTATCTTCCAGTTTTCCAGTTTTGGTTTAAAAGAAATAAAATTCAAATCTTTGATCTTGTCTCTGTTTAACTTAATATGCAAATCAAAACTTGATTGTTTAAATTTAAGCTTTAGTTTAAATTTGTACTTAAGTCAAATAACATTTATTTTTGACTCGGGAAACCAGGTTTATTGATCAAACTAAAAATAAGTCAAAATATAAACTATCAAGAATCTTTGATTCAAGTATATGAATCAAATGCTTAAAACAAAATTTGATTTTTGAAACTAAAATGGAAGTTTTTAGTAGAGGAAATTGATAGCAAGTCTGGTTTAACCAGAAAATGGTTATGAGGTGATTTCTGGCGATCTAATGGATAGTGGTGGTCGGGGATTCTCCCTGATGATGGAGGAGCAAGCGTAGTTGAGGGGAAAAATGAGTGGTGGTGATGCAAATCACCATGGAAGCAGTGAGGTTGATTTCTTATCTGTAACCCTAGTTTATGATCAAGTATGAATTCGATCATATCTGTCTCTATGGTTGTTCGAGTGTTAAGCGGCTTTGGGGAAATGCTAGCGGGGTTCATGACGAGGATGTGGCCGGAGTTTCAGCGTTTACGATGGTCGGAGGATCGAAGGCGAGGTGATTTCAGGGTTTGGGTTGGTGTCGTCCAGTTTGTTCCAGGTTTTGATATAGGAAGCTCGATTTTGATTGTTGGCTGTTGGAAGTGAATTGATGAACGTAGTTGGTTGTAGAGGGGTTTTCCGATGTGTGGAGATCATCGCTGGCGATCGGAGTGGGTGGCATCGATCGTGCACGTGCACGAGCACGTTTTATCATTTCTGGTAATTTTTGGGGAAGACGAATATTTCGACTCGGGTTTACTCGAGTTATTCGAGTATATTACTCGAAGCAGGAAGTGTTTGACTCGAAGTCAATTTAGTCTGGGCTCGGTGCAGTTTTAGTTTGATTCGAGTAGAGTGTTCCAGGCTTTTGTTAAAAAGGGTATAGCCTGGCAGTTTCAGGTCTTTTGAATACAATATAAAATCTGAAGCAAATTTAAAACCCAGTATAAATTAAGATTTTAAATCTAAATTCAAATTAAATTCGAATCTTAAGTTTTGAAAATGGAATAAGTTTATAACTTTAAAATGAGGTAAATAAGTTAAAGTTAAAATATACTTTAATGATTTGAAAATTTAAAAAGAAATTTAGTTTAAAATTTGTAAAGTGGAATTTAGTGATTGGATTCATTAAATTATTAAGTTAATTAAATAGATTGACAAATTTAATTAATAACTGGATTAATTAAGTAATTATGAGTTTTAAGCTCGTTAATTTAGTTTTAAGTAAATTAATTAGAAATAATTAAATTGGACTTAAGATCATTAATTTGAATAAATTAGATTTTTAAACTAATGGTTAAATGTTAATTAATCAAGAAATTAAAGGTTAATTAAGTTACGGTTTAAAACTTGAATTAATTAAATAATTAGTGGTTAATTTATATTTGGTTAAGGATAAATTAATTTGGAATTAATAAGGGTTTATCTAAGTTAAATTTCTTAAGAAAGAAATTTAGTACTGTTAATAGTAATAATGGTCATTAACTCAAGATTTGTTTTATAATTAATCAATATGAAATTTTAATAATTAATTAGATTGATTAATTAAATAAAATCAATTGTGGAATTGTTTAAGTGTATATAAAGGAATTAGTTACTCAAGATAATGAATTAAATAAATTTGAATTATCTAAGTTGATTAATTGGTATATTTATGTGATTAAATTAAATAATTAATTAGATAAATTAATTAAAGATAAACATTTGTGAAAATGTTTAAGTGTAATTATTAAATGGAAGTAATTAAGGAATTTATTACTTAATAAAATTAATCGAGTTAAAACAATTTGTTTAAGTTAATTAATTTAGTTTAATTAATGTAAATAAATCATTGGATTATTTGATAAGTATAATTACTTAAATGTAATTAATGAAGTGAAATTACTTAATGAAGTAATTGATAATAATTACTATATGTAATTGATTGAAGATGTTTTGAGTATAATAGTAATTTGGATTCAATTACTTTGTGAAGTTAATCAAGGGATTAATATAGAAAATTAATTAAGGAGTAATTAATTTATTAAGTGAAGTAATTAAGGGTAGTTAATTACTGAATGGGATTAATCAAGGATGATTAATAATTATGGTTAAGTAAAAGTTAATAACTCAATGTAATTAATTTAAATGGAATAATTAATTCAAAAAAAATGTATTAGGAATCATTAATTATATGATTAATGATAAATTTAAAGGATTGTTTTAGTAAGATTAATTAATCAATAATAAGTGTTATAAGCAATTAATTAATTGTAATTAATTAAGGATAAATGTAATTAATTATGGTTAATTAATAAATAGGGTAATTAAAGATTAATTACTGTATTTGGTTATAAATAATTAATTTGTGTAATTAATTAAAGAATAATTACTCGAATGTAATTAAAAGATAATTAATCTAGGATGATTAATTAAGATGGAAATCTAGAGAATGATTAATTAATTGATTTGTAATTAATCAATGGTTAAGTAAGCATGATTTATAGAATGAAGTAATTAATTTAATTTACTTTAAATTAATTAGAGATTTGTAATTAATTTAATTCATTTTAAATTAATTATAAATGGTGTGATTATTAATCATTGCTTATGATGGATGATATTGATTTCCTTGATTGATTGTGATCTCAGGTATGAGATGAGTAATATCTATTGTGATATGGATGCTTGTTTTAAGTATGATGATATTGATTATCTGTTTGAGTAGATAATATGGATTATCTGTTTATGATGATGATGTAATTATCCATTGTGATATTGTGATTTAACTATCTCTGTTGATATAGATAATTGAAATTGAATTGTTTTAAACCTTTAAAACAACTTGGCCTTAAAAGACACGGTTTGGATTTCGATGAGACCGGGATTGGGTTTCCGTATACCGGAATTCTAGGTCTGGAGACCCGAATACCACATCGATCCAAATTAACGATAGATCGTGAATCTCAAGTGAAGATGAAGATTCAGAGTGCAAGGGTTATTGTCGTTAACTCTGAGGGTGATTCCAAAATGAGTGTAACGAGATAATGCCTTCGGTTTCGTTCGAACCCGGAACGAACTTGTATGGATTGAATGCTTTCAGAACATCGTCAGGTGGGCGATGAGCATTCTAAGTGATGAGTTCTGTTAAAAGGTAATCGTGACCTCAAGCCTCATCAACCGGGAATGGCTAAAACAGGGGAGGTGCAGCAAGGCTTCGTGGGTAGCACCCACTTGAGAGCGAGATATACCCCTGTCTAGATGTCCCTTTATATTCGGCTTAGTGGGCAGTTGATTCGCGACAACTGCTGGGGTTGTTTCGTTCGGAACTGTTCAGTAAGGAATGGTTCCGGCCTTGTGTTGTAGGGGAGCGGGCGTACTCCTCGGTACGGTGATCTTGGCCACGTACTGTGACGGGCGGTACCCCAGTAGCCCAGCCATTGTTGGAAACCCAATCTTCCTACGTGACCTTACGGTTTTGATTGTATTACCCACTTTGTGGCTAGTATGCTGGAATTTAATCATGTAACAATTTCAGCTATTTCATATTTACTTGAAAACCCTAGACCTACTATAATATCACTGGATTTCCTATCAAATGTTTGGTTAGCGTAAGGTAAAAACTTTTCCATGTTTATGTGTGGGAAGTCTTACGTGATACCTTTTATTTTCAAAGGATTTTTAAAGTTAAGCAACTTTAACCTGTTACTCATACCAGACCCATGTCTGACCCGGAGTTTATTTCTGTTTTTCCTTAAACTCTCGGGTACCCAAATTTTTACGGGTAGCCAAGGGATTCAGGTTTGCTTTGACGAATTATGGAGGAGCAAATGGAGCAGGAGGCTTCAGCGTTGTAGATATATATAGTGTTCCGCTGTGATGGTATCTCTGTGTGTATCTCTGTACTGTATTTGAGTTGTATTAACTAGACAGGAGTTTATAACTGTCTAGTATGTGTTGTATTATCTGTGTAACTCTGATGTATATGATAATATGTAATCTCTTATGTGATATATTATATTTTATTCGTTCCGCTGTTGAGATTCTGATGTTGTTTCTTCTTCTTCTCTATCTTTTCTATTTTCTCACCCCTTTCTTTCTTAAAGATGATGCAATTTTCTGGTAGTAGAAAGTTGGGTCGTCACACAAACGGTCTCGGATTTCGATGAAACTAGTTTCATCGGATCCGTAATAGTGAATTTTTGTAGGATTTCAATTTTCGTAGCAATCGGACTTGTCGTTTGGCCGTGCGAGCTTGAAACGCGTAGAAATTTAATGTCGAATTTAATTAAAATAATCAACTTCAAAAGCTATCTTCCACATACTATTGAATTAGGCCTTGGGACTAGTTCCATTGCGTTCGGAATATGGGTAAAACCTTATAAACGCCTGGCGGCACGTCTCGATTGGAGTTCGGACGATTTTGGACCTACCTATATAAATATGCACGCAAACCGAGACAGTTTGATTATTATTTTATTTCAGAAACCCTAATTTCAAACCATGGCCACCACCTATTCCATGGCCAGAAATTGCCGATCTTCTTTCCTTAATATCTCTCAATCCATTCAACGAAATCGAAAAATTCCAAATGCAAAAGTGTAGATCTCGACGCGCTCTTCGAATCCATACGTTTGATTGCTGCTAAAACATCACAGCTTTTCCGAGATCTGGGATTGAAGGATGCACGTATTTTCTTGGATTGCGTGCAAACGGCGGCGAATGACGCGATGAAACTTGGCGCGTAGGTGGCTCTCAAGGTGGTGCACATAGTGGTGGTCGCTGATCAATCTCTGGTGGCTGATCTTTGCGTGCGTGTGGAGGTTTAAAGGATAAGGGTGGGTTCGGCTACGATCTGGGATTGGGAAGAAGAAAGTAACGTAATTTTTTTTATTATTTAATTATTTCATAACAATATATATCGTATAACTTCTAATTAGCATATCTTTTGCATACGAGCTCGGATCGACGTGCGGTTTTCTCCGTTGCGTTCGTATCAAAATTCCGGACAACATGGAGCTAGTTTAGCTGCATTCCGAGACTGTTCAAATTTGGGCCTTTATTTGGATTTTAAATCGTCGATAAATCAAAGGTGAGTGTTTTAACCACTCACGCTTGACTAAATATGTTATGTTAGTTAATTTGAATTCATTAGTTAATATGAATATTTCTGGTTGCTAGTTAGTAGTTTAAAATTGATGTTTAGTTGAAATTTAATCGAATTGGATTAAATTGTTATTTAAATTAATGTTGAAATTTAATTGTTAGTTAAATACCCATCTATGATAACCTGTTATTTGTTATGACCTGTTGATTGAATGATGAATTATGATGTTGTTGATGTTTGATGTTTGGTACGTTAAAATTGTTATTCCAATTAAATGTGACATTCATTGCAGTTAATATCCATTCGATTTAATATTAAATTCCAATTTGCAAGTTTATACCTGTTAATGATAATAAATAGTCTATTGATGTTTATTGATTGATGGTTGAAATGTTTGAATTATTATTTCAGTTAAGTATGACCTTATTTCATTTAATCGTCATTTAATTAGCATGAACTTATAAATTGCCAGTTAATAACCGTTATTGATAATCAATTAAATTATGTTATCTATTGTCTGATTTGGATGATGATGTGATGGATGTTTAACTATTGATATTTGGATATTTGAATGTTGTGATTATTTTATGTTGTTCTAATACTGCAAGTTCCCATAGTGTTTATTTTATTTTATATTTATATTTAATTAAAATGGGATCGGGTTGAAATGATAAATACCCAATTAAACAACTTGGCCTAGGATAGACAATTAAAATAAGAAACCCGATTGGTCAACAAATTATTTCGAAATTAATTAACAACCTTAATGGATTTAATTTGGAACTTATAAATGATTTTACTCGAGTTTAAATGAAATAAATTAATGGATTTGATTGAATAAACTAATAAATTTATTTGAATTATAATAGAATAAATAAATGAATTGATTTAAGTTTATATGGAATTGGATTAAGTAAAATTTAAAGTTAAGTAAAAATTTAAGATCTATAGACTTGGTTTTGATTAAACGGATTTGAGACTTGATAGTGAAATTTAATTTAAGATTAAATGGAATTTGACATAAGTGGAATTTAAACTAAGTAAAGTTTGCAAATTTGATTAAGTGATAACATAAATATAAAATGATTTTAAATTGAGTGAATTAGTTTAATTATGATTTTGTAACTTGGTTACGAAGTTAAATTGTTTTGAAACTTGTTGAGAAAAATAAAATTGTGTTAATTAATCAATGAACTAAATAAAGTGAAATAAGATTCTTTAATAGAAATTGAATTTGATTTTGTAAACGGGTTAACTAAAACTATTTGATTTAAAGGGGATTTAGTTAATGAAATTGATTTAACCGAATTCTAATTATATTTAATGAAGTAATGAATGAAAACATAAATGTGAATGAATCGAATTTTGTTTAAATGATTTTGAATTAAATTAAGAATCAAATTAAATCCATTGAATATGAAATAAATTTAATAAAGTAAATTGGAATCTTATTAAACTGAAATTGAATACTTGAATTGATTTGCTAAATAAATGTTGAACTAAATTTATTTGGAAATATGATTTAACTATTGAAACGAATTGAATTGTGAAATAATCAAATTTGAAAGTAAATTTGAAGTTGACTTTTGATTTGATTTGGTTTGAACTTTAAATATTAAATGACCATCGGTGTAATAATACGTAGTTATTAAAGAGACCGGGATCGGATATGGACATACTCTCCGTCGATACCGAAAACCACTTTAATAACTAATATACGTGGAGTGTTGATCCAGAACGAAGTGGATGGTTTTGGTGAACGCGTTGATTGAAGAAAGAGAACGATTTTGGATGACCCTTGATATGACTAAAACAGGAGCCCTGCCGGACCATTGAGGCTCGCCACCTCTAGTGGACACACTTCTTCGTTACCATATCTATTACTTTTGTGATTCGATTTGGGTGCACCCCTCGATTATGGGAGTGTTGTTTCGCGGTGTTGGGGTGGTAGCTGCTATGCCCAACATCAGTCCGGATGACGCAACTACTAGTATCCTAGTTGGTATCGCCTCATGTACCTTGTCATACTGATTATCCTATTCGCGACCACTACGATTTTGATTTGTGTTATACCTATGGGGTACCCTCTGATAACCACTAGTTTACGGTGGGGCTTACGGTGCTGTATAGACTATGACATTTATAAACTGTGTTAAGGGTGGAATGGGCCATGGCTTAACGCTAGGAATGATATTTTACTTTATGATAGACATTATTGTATATAGCGTATTCTATTATATAGTAGATAGTTTAACAGATCCTTAGGAGATGGAAATCCCGAACATCTCTTAAGTTAATGCACACACGTTAAACACTGGATATGAGGTGTCCAAAACTCGTAAACATCTCCAACGCCGTCACACTCATATTTACTTATTCGATTTAACTTACATGAGATATTTTAGTTCAGACTCGAGTGTTTTGTCTTTCCATTATGCTTGGGTCAGCCTGAGCATTTCAGATAAGGTTGAAGATCTATTCTGGAGGACGAAGACGGAGTTTGGTATTACATCATTTGTATTCTACTACTGTATTATTTTTCCGCTGCATTGTTGTATTATCTCTGATATGTATGTAACTCTGATTTATGATGTATAATAATAATCAAATTTATTTATTTGATAGCTTCATGAACTGTTATTTTATTATTATATCTTGTCCCTTCCGCTGCGAGATTCTGAGTTTGTTTCTGTTCTTTCTTTTCTTTTCTTATTTAACCCCAATAACTATCTGTATTTTGGATTGTTTGAGTAGGCATGTGTGTATGTTTTGTCGACTTGAACGGTCAAAAATGTAGGTCGTTACATGAGGTTTGAATACAGATATGGATGGTAGAAGAGGAAGAGTTAGCCCAGGAGGGGAAGGCACCGATGGGAATGCCAGACCTAATATGAGGAGAAGGCAAGGTTAGGCGCAAGCAGAGAATGATGGTGCTGGAGTTCCGCAAGTTGGAATGGAAGCTATGTATCAGTTTTTCATACATGATGCAAGCGGGTGTTGCAGCTGGAGTGTTAGGAGGAAATGCTGCAGGAGCAGGGGTTCCGGAAGTTCCAGTAGTTAACCATTATACTAAGTTGAGTGGAGATTATACTAAGCTTGGAGGGAAGCCATTTATTGGAACTGTGGATGCCATTGAGGTGGAGAATTGGTTGCTGCATCGTGAGAGGATCTTTGTAGATTTGGGGCTCAATGATGAGCAAAAGAGGAGGCTTGCTTCGAGACAGCATCAGGGAGTAGCTTTGTTTTGGTGGAATAGTGTGAATGTGGCAGTGGATGAGGAAACCATGACATGGGAAGATTTCAAGAGGAGGTTCTATGAGAGGTTCATGTCTGTAATGGCACAGTCTGCTTTGATCAAAAAGTTTGCTGAGTTAGAGCAGGGAGAGATGTCTGTTTTGGAGTATGCTAGAAGGTTTGAGGTGTTAGCCAGATACGGGTATGCTTCGGTGGACACAGTGATGAAGAGGAACGAGAAGTTAATCAGGGGGTTGAAGCCTAAGTTAGCAAGGGCTACATTACCTCATATTAGAGATCCTTCTGATGTTGTAGTGGAGATGACCTTAAGACATGAGGAGATAATTGATTCTCTAAAGAAGAGTAAGGCTAAGGAGGTCCAGGTGGGCAGAGTCAGAAGAGGAAGTTTTTTCCTAAAAAAGGTGCTCAGAAGGTTGGAGCAGCTAAGAAAGGGAAGTCTGAGATTGTCTGTTTTAAGTGCGACAAGAAGGGACACTTTGCAAATGAGCATCATGCTGGAAAAGTGAAGGAGGTGGGTGAGAAGAAGAATGTCAGGCGCTTCAATTGTGAGTAGATTGGCCACTATAAAAATCAATGCAAGGAGCCCGCTAAGGATGGAAAGGGCAAGGTGTATGCATTGGAGCCTGCTACTTCGAAGCCAATTGCTCAAGAGAAGGGAAATGTGGTTTTGGGAGGTACGCTTCAGATCCATGGTATGTCTGTTAACGTTCTATTTGATACTGGTGCATCGCATTCTTTTATATCTAGATGTTTGGTAGATAAGTTTAACCTAGAACCCACATATTTAGTTACTTCCTTACGGGTTGCGAATCCAATAGGAGGGTATGCAACTCTAGGGTTGAGATGTGACCAGTTAGAGTTTGACTTGTTAGGTCATAATTTTGTTTGCAGTTTGCATGTGTTTGATTTTTTGGGGTTCGAAATTATTCTTGGTATGGATTGTTTAAGTGAGTAAGATGCTAGGATAATTTGTCAGGATAGGAAAATATCGCTTAGACACCCTGATTGTAGCAACAAGATTGTTTATACCGTAGAAGGTTCTAGCGGTTAGGTGAATGCTTCATTCGGTGTTATGGAATTAGATGATGAGCCGAGTCGAGTTTTCGTGGTTAGAGAATTCACGGATATTTTTGAGCCTATAGTAGGATTGCCATCGAAAGGAGCCACTGAGTTTCGAATAGATTTTGTTCCAGGAGCAGAACCGGTAAGTAGGCCGCCAAGCAAGATGACCCCTACAGAGATGAGGGAGTTGAAAGTGCAGTTGGTGGATTTGGAAGGCAAGAGTTTTATCAGGCCGAGTAGTTCGTCTTGGGGAGCAGCTGCAGTGTTTGCTAAGAAGCCATGTTTCTCATCTCAGAATGTGTGTTAGAGTCCTAGAGACTGCTATTACACCGACTGTGCTAGAGGACTTAGTAGTATAACCGTATTTGACTATAGTGAGAAAGACGATTCGCATTGTTGCGAGAGATGAAAAGAGGTTTAGAACCAAGATGGTTAGGTAAGTCAAAGTCTAGTGGAGAGACGATGATAGGGACTGTACTTGGGAGATTGAGAGCAGGATTAGAGATACTTATCCTGACTTATTTGATGGTATGTTTTACCTTCTTATTTGATTTGTTCTGTACCTTATCATAATTTCGAGGACGCAATTCTTTAAGGAGGGGAGTCTGTAACACCCCAAATTTTGGTAACATTATTTAGGATATTTAATTAGCTAAATTAAATAATGTGTTGATTAGGGGATTGAGATTTGATTTTAATTAAGGTTAGCCATGCCATTTAACCAATGAATTAAAATAAGAGTTAATATGAAATAGAGAAGGGGTAAAATAGGAAAGATGCCATTCCTATATCCTTAAAACTTGGCCGTGTATTCCCATACATGTTTATTTCATTTCGTTTGATAAATTTTAAAACTTAAGGCCGACCACCATTAACAAGAGAAAGAGGAAGAAGATTAAGAAAAGCTAAGGAAGAAGCTAAATCAAATCAAATCCATTCAACTCTCAAACTTCCTAATCTCTAAAACTAAGGTGAATAACATTTACATCTCATATTTCTTTTGTTTTCGGTTTTGTGATGAAATCCGAACCTATTTGCAATGATTTGCTATGTTTTTGAACGATGGAATGATTATATATACTTGTTGATGATTTATGTTTGTTCATATAGACTTTATGACACGTTTTAAAGTGAAAACCCTATTAAATGACATTCAAATGCCTTGCAAACTTTTATGGAGACCAAAAATGATATTTTAGAAATGGGTTTCGATTTTCAAGATTTTTTGAATTTTATATAAATTTTCTAGTGAAAAAAAATGTTATTTTGGATTAAAAATTATTTACGGTTAAATAATTAATGGTTTGGGTCTGAAATTTATATGTGTTAGAAAATATATAAAAAGTGATTTTCAAAAATTTCTGTAGAATTTTTCTAAGTGTTTTAATGGATATATAAAATTATTTAAGGTATGGGACTTAAATATTTTATATATTTTTAAAAAGGAGAAGGGGCTTTTTGTAAATAAATTCAAATTGTTATTTCTGGAAATTCGGCAGTGCTTTTGAAAAGAGAAACTTGCAATCAATCAGATTTTGACAAACAAGGCAGGTTAGGTACAAAGAAATAGTTTAAAAAGGACAAATCTACATGGTTTACATTGTTTCGATGCTTTCGGCATCAGGTTCCAACTCCTTATCTTCGCTTCCGACTCCATCGAAACCAATGCACATGGTATCAGGAAACTGGTATGTAGTGAATTGGTTGTAGGCTGAAGGTATAGGGTCGAAACCAAGGGGTTCCGAAGGGGTTGAGGTACTACTTTGCTTTTAAATAAAAATGCGCCTGCTTGCTTTTGACTAAGTAGCTTTCGACTTGGTTAGCTTTCGTCCGGGTCAATTGGTTTTAAAAGAAAAGGTTTCGATTGGGTTGCACTTTTGTTTTAAATAACTGCTTTTGACTATGCCGAAACCCTTGACTGCCGCTTTCTTCCTTTCCACTCAGATGGTTTCGAAAGGGTTGTTTTGCTTTTTAAATTTGGCCACTTCTCTAAAGCTTTCAAAGAGATGGTTTCGACACCATAACTACTTTACTTAGGAAATGGATTCGAAGCAGATGCTTTCGACTTAAATGATTTAATGACCCTTTTTCTCTAATTGAAGTATAACCTAAATGGTTTTCGAAAGAGACGGGTTTTAATGGTTTCGAAAGGTATTTCCACATGTTTTAAATTGAACCCAAGTGCTTTCGAAAGGTAGGTTTCGATATCTTCGAAATTTTTTAATGAATGGTTCGAAGGGATGGTTCCCCAGGGTTTCGAAAGGGTTGAAAGGAAAGGTTTTTCCTATGTTTTCGAAAGACAATATTTAAAGGTTTTAAAGAAGGATGTCTAATTTTTTAAAGCTTTCGAAGGGAAGGTTTCTCAATGGTTTCGAAAGGAAGATTTTAAAGGGTTTTGAAAGAGATACTTTCAATGGTTTCGAAAGGGTTACTTTCAAGGGTTTCGAAAGCGTTGTTTAAAGGTTTTAAACAAAGGTTTCAAATATACTAACTAGGCAGCATAGCCTAAGTGTTTTAAGTTAAAAAGGGTTTTAACTTATTTTGGGGAATAGGTAATCCTCATTAAATTTTTTCAACATTATTTTGAGTAAAGTATATATAACATGGAAAAATAGCTTAGAGTAAAGCTAAAGATGTATTTTCCTATGTAAGTATGATTTAAAAGGTTAAATCATTTTGAAAAGGTTTTTCAATGAAAAAGTTAAAAGCTAGTTAACCCTAAGAAAATGACTCAGATTAGAAGACCAAATAGGACTTGTGTGGGGTCACCCTATGCTCATTAGCTATTAGCCCTTAGCTAGTTTAGTCCGGAATTCCAGTGTGTAGTGCTTAGTCACAGGTAAGACTAAAATGATGGTTACACATAGAAAGGAATAGTTATGTACAGAGATAGGTTATTGGTTAGCCCGCAAAATCATTTGGATCAGTTGACCCTTGGAGGAATAAGTTAAGGACAGATTGTCCAGAAGTTCTGTCTAACAGATGTTTAGACTATTTGATATTTTATCTGGGAGGCCCGAGTCAGCTAAAGGGATAGTTAGTCCAGTTTGTGGGCAATTAGCCCAATTTTCGGACAGATAGTCCATTTATTACCTGTTAATAGCATAACGAATATTGTTATTATTATTATTATTATTATAATCTGTTTGATTAACCAGTTTGGTTGCAATAAAAGATTTGCAAACTATATGTTTTGAAAATGATATTAGTGAGGGGAAACCCATTCCGCTAAGCAGCGTGGTCTCACTTAATATCAGTACACCGAGATGTAATAGTATTATTCACACTAGGCTTTATGTCCGACTCGAAGTTTCTATTTCCACTTAAACTCTCAGGTGCTCAAAACTGATTTGAGTAAGCTGAGGGTTGAGGTTTACAGGTTTTAGTTGTTTTGAAAAATAAAGCTTCCGAAGACGAGCAGGTGGCTGACGGATAGCTATTTAGGAGTTGCAGTTTATTCTGTTTATTTCTGCTGTGTATATTAAGTCAGTTATGACTACATTGCTTTGATCAACCAAGGGGGTATCGTCATATGTCGCTCTTGGTGTATTATTGTAAATTATAATTGATACAAAACCTGGGAAGCGTTATGGGATTATGTAACTTGGATACGAATTTGTTTTAAAATGTAATCAGTAAAATGTTGTTTTTGGAAATCTGTGATTTTGTTCATATTTAAGTGCTTCCGATGTTATGGATACGATTAGCATTACTGTATTTTGTCACCAGAAGTTAATACTATAGATGATTGCAGCATCTGTAGCGCTTAGCTTTTGGCCTCTAGATACGGGATGTTACAAACATTTTTATTAATTTTATTATTAATTTATAACATTATAAATTAATTTTGAATTATTAAACTCAACTAATAACACGGTTGTGTTGACTTCATAGTGTGAAATCCATCCTTAGTCAATATTTAAATGATTTAAGTACTGAAGCATGTTTGGACTTAGCTAAAATACGGTATCGAGCATGGGTTTAATTGCTTATAGATCATTTAGGAGAAATCCTATTTCTAATCTTTTTTAAGCTATATATTGTCATGATAATTGTGCATGTTTTCTTTTCTTCATTGCTATATCACTAAGATATATATAGTTTAGTCAATGGTCGGAAACTCTAATAATATCCGTAGTTAATTGGATAAACTACTTTAAAATATTTGGTTCAATCGATAACTTTTATTGACTAAACTATTTTTCACTGACCATAGATTTTGACTTTAAGTTGACTAACAATTACGGCGATACTAAACTAACACGACAAAAGAAAATGAATCCTCTCTTGAGTAGTGTTTCACTTCATGTAGGTCAACTCATACCCTACTATGGTCATAACTTGATCTTGATATCATGTGATTCACTATAATCAAAGTATAGTCTATTTACTTAGGATCTACAATACTCTCAAGTTTGAAGGTTACTACACATCGTTACATGAGACCTTCTATTTTGACTTAGTTGTATCCACCTATATAAGAATCTTATTAATTCATCTTATGATTGTTTCAAATAATCAGAAGTATGTAATTCCTTGGAGTTCTCAACGGTCATGAATAATTCATCATTCGTTGTGTAAAGAACATTATGTAAACTAATCTCAATGGCGATATTCTTTTCTGAATACATGTTTACTAGGAATGTTTAAAGATAAGTATCTGAGTATCGATTAAAAACTCATGGATACGAACACATTCACAATTGCCATTGTAAAAATAATTTTCCTAATAATTTATACTTATATATGTTTAACGTATTAATATCGTTACTTAAATCGTAATATAACAACATATAAAAGAAAATAAAATCAAAAATATTTTTGATGATAAGGATATGCAGTACAAAGCTGCACAGCTATACATAACATAGATAAAACATAATATTTGACTGCCAAGCCTAATCGATAGCCCAAAATGAATAAAGTCACAAGTATAGTAATACACCGAAGATGTTAGGAATACATGATAAAACATCACAGACATACATATAGTCATATATTTATAATTATTGATCAAGTAGATAGAACATAGTAAGCCCGCCTTCACCATTCTCCATTGTTGTTGTTTCCAGTGGATTTCTGATCATCTACACTGCACTTTTAATGAAAAACTGAAGGGTCTAGGTGAGATTCCTATCAAAACAAATACAAAACACATAAAATTGTGAGCCATTGTCATGAATTGATGAGTTTTGAAATTAAAGTATCGGTCGTTTCTTTCCATCCACATTGTCAAAGCAAAAGCTATGACCAAAAGAGCTTCAATGGAGTCAGGGGTGCATGACTCCCATAACCGAAGCAAAGTTCTTTCTAACATAGTTATGTACACAGTTAGGTTGGAGGCATACAATGCCCAAACCCAAAGAGAAAAATCACAGTTGAAAAAATATGGTAGCAAGAGTCCGTCCAGTCATAAGAAAGGAAACAAGTCTAGGCTAAGCCCAGTTGCTTGGAAGCTAGGCACTCGGTAGTGTTTAGTTTGCTCGGCATAACTAGCAAAATATGAAATTTAAATTTTGGAGGTGCCTTAATAATCAAGAGACGACTAAAGTTTAGAGGCACACCAGAGTAGTTATAATAATACATGGATTTCACTGTGAATCTTTGGTGGATGCCACACCCATAAATTTAGGGATAAGAATTATGTTAGCATAATTGAGTCTGGCAATTAGGTATGGTTGAGAGTGAAAATTTTCAAATAATATGAAGATGCTAAATTTAAGGAAACCCCAGTATCTCTTATAGAAGGAGAGGGAAAAACCATCTAGACTTAGTGCCTTATCATTGGCCATGACGTTAAGCGCTGTCTAGATCTCATCAATATCAAATTCCTTATTAATGGAGCTATGAAGATGCGATCTTTTAGGAAATAATAGATCCTGGTTCAAGATGTCGAGATCAGGGTCACGCTGCTAAAGGTAAGTTTTGAAATATCTGGTGAAAGTTGCAAGAATCTCCTTCTCATCCACATTCTCTCTGCCACCCTGTGGAAATAGGTGGTATTTAGATCACCCTCCTTAAGCCATTGAGCTCTGGATCTTTGCTTCCAATAAATCTCTTACCATCTCATGATACTATCAACTTCAGTCTCCATCTCCTTAAGAGTAGATTTCTCAGATGTAGAAAGAGAGGAGGTCTCTTCCTTAATGTTCATATCTAAGATCTTATTCTAAAGTTATTCCTTTTTTAGTCTAATGGACCACGTGGACCAGCAATCCATTATTTCAGAGATTTCCTTAAAAGCCAAAGCTTGGTAACTAGGACCATAACACCAAACATGGAAACTCAGAAGGAGTCCTGGAGACGTTCAATCATGTCATCAAACCCAGTCTCAAGTGTCTAGGAATTTTCAAATTTTAAGTGAGGACGGTGAGGGAAGCCAACGCCAGAATCGAAGTGAACGGTACAATACAAAAAATAATGGAAGGATGGCCTCGTTAGGAGGGAAATGGGTGCTTGTCCTCAAAGGAAATATTAAGAAAAAATATCTATTTTAGCAATAGAAGGGAAAGAGCGCTTGTTGGACCAAGTGAAGGCACGGCTATTTAAAGGAAGGTCAATGAGGTCACAGGAGCAGATGAAGTCATTAAAAGCATCCATATCTAGGCTCCTTTAAAGCTATTTCTTTCCGATTGAAATCTTGTTATGTTAAAGTCACCCCCAATATCACCGTTAATGTGTGAGGCAAAATATGCATAGGAGTTCCAAAGGGAAACCTTATCGGTAGAGCAAAGCGATCTGTATACATTGGAAAAATAAAAATAAAGAATAGCAGTGGAAATATTTTGCAAAATACATGCATAACGTGTTAGGCTTTTAGCATTTGCATAAGGGTCCATCTCGACTCGTCCTAAAGGGTTACAATTCCCCTTTTAGAACCCACAGTGTCCAGGACCGACAAACCAGATAAAAATATACCACCTATACATCTAATTCTAGAATGGGTCGGGCAACAAAGTTTAGATTCTTGGATAAAAAAGATGTCCAAATTGAGTGGACGGATAATGTTTTTAATTAAGGCACACTTGCCTAAACACCCCTCCCCAAAGATCCCAGCCGGTCTGGAGATGGCATTTCGCCAGAAGCTGGAAGGGTTTTGGGGTGATAAGGTCACCGGAGGAGGAGTAGCGCTAGGGCTAGGGAGAGGCAAAAAGTGGGATGAAAAGAAGGAGGCTATTTTTTTCTTCTGCCTCTTTATAATTAAAGAACAATCAAAAACATATTTTAGTTCGAACAAGACTAGTTTACAAAAGTTAAGTTACGTAACAATTTATATAAGCGACGTTTCTTCAAACACCCATCAAAAATTACAAAATTCACTTCCGTCCCCTATCAAAAATAGGTTTCACGAGAAACCCATATCAATATTTCCAGCAGAAATGTATATTTTAATCAGCACATAATTGTAGTTAGAACTATAAATATTTGTAGTTCTATTGCATATTTGTAAAATGAAAATTTGCAGTCTACACCATAAGAATGCCCATTCAACCCTTTAAATATTTTCAATCCACACTGCGAATATTTGTTTTATAAATTTGCATATTTTAAACTACAAATATATGAACTTTAAAACGCACATTTTTACTTAAAAGATTGATAGGGTTGTTTCATGAAACTTGTTTTTGAGAAGGATTTTTCAGGTATAAAGATTGAAATTAGGGAGGGAATCCTAATTTTCAATTTACATAATTGCTTCTAGGGCACACACTTAAGTTTATCATGACTAAAAAATGCATCCATGTATGTACAAAAATCAAGTTTGCGTCAGAACGAGCTCAATGGATTAACCTAATGATGGATTACAACAATTCACATCCATGTAATAGAAAATATATGGATCCATCTACGATCGAGCCCGATTGTTCAGCAAGATGATGGATCCTTGAACATACACCCAAGAAAGATGTTTGTATAAAGCATATGTCCACTTACAATCGGTTCCAAACCTGATAAGATAATGAACGACTTATTATTTAAATCCACTTTTGATCGAGTCTAAAGTCTGATGAGATGAAGGCTAACTTCAAATATCCACTCACGATCTAGTCCAATGGCTTGGTGAGATGATGTTTGCACTATAGATCTCCATTTGTGATTGAATTCGACGATTGGAAGAGGAGATTTGTTTACGGCTAAGTCCTTATGCGATAAATTAATGTGCGTGGAAAGGTTGATGTTTCCAACACATCTTTACAGACCTAACATACACATGCATTGGGTAAACTGAACACGAGGCATACTATGGGTGAGGTTTCCAATAGTAGATGAACCAACTAGCACCTACAATTGATCTTATGCTCGGAAAGTATGTTAGAATATTGGACTAGAATTCCATGAAAACATTATAATCTAGTTGATTTTTATTGAAATACACATAAAGCAACACGTATAAAGTTACTACTATATATGATTATGATGTTGTGGTGTAATTTTGTTTAACAAGCATATGAGATATGTAAAATAATAATAAAAAAGTAAGCATAAATAGGCTACATCATATTCATCATTAGGTTCAAATTACAATTAAATCGTACAAAAACAAAATGTCGGAACATGGTTTGAGGGAAATGATCACGTGATCCCATGTCCTAGTGTGCTAAGTGAATTACAGCTATTTACTAGTAATAAATTTAGTGGTTAAAATAATAAAAAATAAATGGTTGTAATTCTCTTGGCATGCCGGGACGCCGAAAATGAGACTAGGATATGACCAATTGAAAAAGCAAAAAATTTATTTAGTTTAGTTTTGTCAATGGACACTTTTGGATACTGATAGTGGCATACCAGTATTCGAATTCAAAGTCATTTTCAGATATCATATATGCGCCATGAATACAGACAAATATCAGATATTTATGCCATTTGTCGACAAGCGATGCAGGCGGTTTTTAGATTTTTGGATATCTATTGACATACTTAATTTAGTTGATAACCTGCTCCTATTGGATGACGTATTCTTCTTCCTTACACTTTTCATCCTCTCCGTGGTGTCTACTTTCTCTTGCTTTGTTGGTTTCAGCCTTGGTGGCTTTTTGATTATAAATGGATGTTCATTATCATCCAAATCTTCATAACCAGTAGAAACCCCAGTGAGGACACTATATATGTCACCGGTAAAATCCACCATTGCTACAATCATGTCATCTTTGTAGCATTAGGCCTAAATCATGGAACTAGAATGGATGCAGCAAATGTGGATACATAGATATGTTATCTCATATTTCTTTAGAAGATAATTTCAGGCTTTGTCAGTGTAACGACCTAGAATTTTAATTATTTGAAACTGGAATATTTAATTAATTTTAAATATTGAAAGGTTAATTTTATAGATTAAATAACTTAGATTTCAAACACAGCGATTTATTAGGTAATTTAATTGTTGAATTTAATAATCGAAAGTTGTTTAAATAATTGAATATTGGATTTTTATTTGGATAAAAATAATTTCAAAGCTTATTTAAATTCTATTAATAAGAATGAAGACAATAAAAACTTTTAAATTGGATTTAAAGGTGATTTTTTGATTTTGAAGATAGTTTGTTTTAATTAACGTGTAAAAATAGCCTTCTTGAGCACTGTCTCGGATTTCGATGAAACTAGTTTCATTGGATCCATAATAACGAATTATTATACGCCGTCAAATTTCATGGCGATCAGATGCATCATTCGGCCGTGTGAGATCGAAACGCGTTGAAATTAGTATTGAAAATTTAATATAATAATTGGGTTCAAAAAGCTATCTTCTGCATACGATCAAATTAGGTCTTGAGATTAGTTCCATTGCACTCGGAATAGGGGTATAACATATAGAATGCCAAGTGGCACGTCTCGATTGGGATTCGAAATTATATAGCTAGATATTTTGAATTTAAACATATATATATATATATTGATTTGACCATTCACAGCCCAAGCCACACCTCTGCCATGTTTCATTTCCATCAAGCCAGGCCTATACGAGCCCACACCCTCCTCTATGATACTTCACATCTTTCCCTCTATTATATAAGCCTCTGTCAGTAAAAAGAAAAGGGTCAAAAACTTCAAAAATTAATATCTCAATACTCAAGAAAAAAATCTGAAACAAGTTTTAAAAATCATGGTTCGATGAGAGCTTCGTGCTAATGTGAGTTAGGTGTTGTTCGATCACTGTTTTGGCATGGTTATTTGTGAGAAGCGAGCTAGGGTTGGAATTTCCCATTGATTGAAGCTTTGATCGTCGAATTGGATGGCGTATTCAAGTTCGTAACGTCGAATAGCCCCTTGAGTCGAAGTTTCATTGGATTTGGCGACAAAAACTTTCACGCGTGCACAGTGATTTGTCGAAAGATGGCAACATGTCACGATGGCCATTCCTTGACCGAGCTTGATGATAATGGGTAGGATGGAAGCTTTCACAAATTGAAGATGAATGGAGGTGGTCTCGTGTCGTTTCGTGGAGGATCGAGGGAGTTTCTCTGTGCGTGTACGCTCGGCCATGGGTTGTGTAACCTGTACATGTTCATTTGGGGAAGAATAGGAGGAAGGGTAATTTGTAATATAGTAGAATTTGTAATTATTTATTTATTTTTAAATTTAAATGTATCGATAACTTATAAAATTTATAACTCCTTCATACGAGGTCCGATCGAGACGAAACTTTTTGCGTTACGCTTGTATCAACGAGTGCTTTGCAACAGAACTAGTTTGGACGAATTTGGAGACAGTTGAAATTTGGACTAAAATTGGACGTCGTTCGATTTTAGTTCCAAACCAGAACGCCTCGGCAACATCAGAAATTTTTTGTGAGTTAAGCTCACCTTTTTGGTTAACTAGTATGATATATAGTTTATAAAAATCCTTGTATGATTATTTTGATGAATTACTACATTTATATTAGTTAGATATATTCCCGCCTATTGAAGCGGATGCGACCCTATTACGTTCCCCTGTAAGAGCGGATGACCCTTTGTATACGAATCCTGTCTCGAAGCGGTTGATTTATATTTTATGATTGTATAACATTTGTGATGCAAGGAAACTGGTTGGAGGGATCCAACAGGATTCCTCGCTATTATTGAACTGTTCAATGATATTTCTTTTATATGGATTATTGAATAATAAATATGATTGTGGACTCTGTGATTATAACGTCGTTATATGTTTGAAAATAAAACCCAGTAATGATAGAAAATCAATATCGATATTGGTTAAGCGTTGGGTGGCTATTGGCCTCAAATTAGTATTTTAAAAATACTATAAATTGCCGTTTAAGTTGGAATTGATTTTTGAGGCAAGAAATGATTTTAAAATCGGAAATTGGGTTTCAGAAATATTTCTTTAAGGATTGTATAATTAAATATATTAGTATTGTTTTTAAGTCAATTAAATATATTAATATTGTTTTAAGTTAATTAGTTATATTAATATTGTTTTTAAGTTATTTAATTTTAACAATACTATTTTAAAGTTATTTAATTATATTAATTTTTTTTAAAGTTGTATAATCATATTAATATTATTTTAAAGTTATTTAATTATTTTAATATTGTTTAATGGTTATTTTTTTATATTTAATACGTTTTAAGAATTTATAAAAAGGTTAATAAATTGAAAGGTTAATTATTTCAAGAATAATTATGGTTTGAAATTAATAATATTGATTATTAATAAGGTTTTAAAATAAATTATTATTATTTAAAAAAATGGTAAAGATTAATTATTATTGTTTATTTAATAATATTTTGGAAACGTTAATTAATATTAAGATGTTTAAAGTGAATAATTTTCATTTATTTATAATGTTTATTGTTAATAATTATTATTATATAATGGTGTTTTGAAGCAAAAGATTTTTAATTGTTTATAAATGTTTTAGAGGCCGATGAATAAGGTTGAAGGACTTGGATTTTACAAATGAGCTTATAAATGGTTTAGAGATTATAAGGGATTTATAAACAAGTTTTAGAAGTGTACAAAGAGGATTTAAATATAATTTAAATGTATAAAAGGAGTTTTATAAATGGTTACAAATTTTTTTATAAAATGGTTTATAAATGGTTTTAGAGAATTATAAGTAGTTTATGAATGATTTTTGAATCAAATAAAAATGGAATCTTTCTCAATGTGTAAATATACTTATACCGTTGGGATAAGTTTATGGATAGTTTCTAAATATTGAAAATATAGGAATTGGTGGATATATCTTTGTAAAAGTATTCTTATACAAGTAATTTACAAATGGTTTTATTTATGAAAGATTTATAAAAGGAGGCTACTGATTGCTTATATGCTTTACCAATGTTGGTTTTCCCCATGAAATAAATCCTTGATTGAATGTTGTTATTCGATAGTTAAATAACCAACTATCGAAGATTAGATCTAAACGTAACTTTGGAAATATTTAGGAGAAACACATGAATTATATGGCACAGTCATCTCCGATGAGGTTGTATTGTGCGTATAAATCTCGTTTCGTTCTCCTAGGACAATGATAAGGATATCCATCCACTAACGGTTAGGAGGTTATCTCCGATCTTATCTTTGACTGTTTATTTCCTAAAGAACCGAGGTTGAGTTTACTGGAAATTATCGAATGTTGTTTCGAAGAGACTGGGATCGGGTATGTTATTCGAAAAACACTTCGATCCAACAAATGCGTTTCGATGTGAAGACATCATGAAGGGCATGGAATCGAAGATAGATATGTGAAGTGCAAGGGCTAATCGCTACTAATCCTGAGGGTGATTCCAAAATGGATGTAGTAGGAGTAGTGCCCCCGGTTTCGTTCGGACCTAGACGGACTTGTATGGATGAATGTTGGTATTGCATTGTTGCCTGTAAGGCAGTATTAGCATTCCAAGTGGGAAGTGCTATTAAAAGGTAAAATGTAGCCTCGGACCTCATCAACCGGGAAATGACAAAAATCGGATATGCAACATGGCCAAGTGGGTAGCTCCCAAGAAGGGTATGGTCATTCCAAATCTAGATCGGTTATTATCTCTCAATTGTATGCTTCGGGGCCCATTAACAGAAGGATGATCATATTCGGTACTACTAGCCAAGTGGTAGGCCAGTCCTATGTGGCTGTGGTATAAGATGTTCTTGTCAGACCCTGGTGCATTTGTCTAGAGATGTACCTTCGAAAGGTAGTCCCTTACCTTGTCATAGTATGGAATACATTCTCCAATACGAGCCTTACGGTTTTAGTTGTATAACAAATATATTGGAATGTGAGATGCAAGCATTTCAGCTATATTCATATTTTACTTTGACCCCTAGACATTATTATAATATAAATGGATTTTCTATACAAAAAGGGTTTTTGGTTATCGTAAGGTGAAAACCCATCCGTGTTTATGTACAGCGTGGTCTTACGAGATACCTTTGGTTTCAAAGATTTTCTAAAACTTTAAAATCCAGTTGGGTGTGTTTTCTCATGCTGGTTTTCCAGACTGACTCGGGTGTTATTTTATTATAATGCTCGGGCCAGACCGAGTATATTGTAGATTAGTTTGGATGCTTGGAGCTTCAAGAGGCGAGTTGGAGGCCCAGAGACGTATTCACGTAGATGGTTATGTTCCGATGTATTCATTATTGTGTTATCAGCAATTGTGAGGACAGACTGTTATAACTGTCCAGGCCGAAATATGTTAGTATACTCTGATTGATGTTTGTATATACACATATTACAGTTTTGTTTTCGTGTAAAGAGTTGTGGTATATTATAGATTATTCATTCCACTGTGAGATTCTATGTAGTTTAGTTTTCTTCTTATCTTCTTCCTTCTTCTTTTTCCCTAATAATCGGGTTTTCCAGCAATTCGATTGCTTGGCATGTGATACGATGGACGTATTAATGTCGATTTTCGAGGGTCGAAAAGCCCCGGTCGTTACATTTAGTATCAGAGCTGAAGGTTAAGCGAGAACCTTGGCTTTGGTGGGAATTACTCATTAGAGATAGGGTCAGTAGAACCCTAGAATTAGTTTGAGTGTGTATATATGAGCGCGTATTTGTTAGTGATAATAAAATGTTTTATATTATGTTGGTTGATCTATTGAGTGACTTATGGATCCTGGTCAATACGAGTAATTAACGTTATTGATAGGGATCACTAAACTCCTAAAGGGCAATTTGACAAGGTATTATTTTGAAATTGGGTAAATGAAATAATTTTACCTTTATTATATTGTATATATAAAGGGATAGTTTTCAAAAAATTATTATAGTATATATGTGTGCTTGGTTGTTAGAGAATGATAATATTTGATTATTATCATTTGTGCTATTGTTGTGCTCTAATAAAAGTTGTCACTATTATAATGCAAACAAAGATTAACAATTAAGAATTGATTTTATATAACCAAATGGAATTATATAGATATGGTTTATATATGCGATTTATAAAAGGAGATGAAACTCTTGAAGTATATTATAAATATGATTGTAAGTAAAAAGATTCTAAAAGTTGAGAATTTAGGAATTTAAATTCCGTTGGTTTTGGAAATGTTTTTCAAAGTTTAGGAAAATAAAAATAGTATTATTTGAAAAATATTTTTGAATGGAAATATTTTTAAAAGGAATTAAGGAAAATTGGAAGCACTGAACTCACTTCGATCACTAGAAAATAATTTCGATGATGACTGCAGCATCATCGACGTTCATTTTTGGGCTTCCAAGGGAGAAATTGCTACCATTTGGAATTTTGTTTTGGTAAAACTAGCTTTGATTTTGAAAATTCAAAAGAATGATTTGATATACCAAAGGGATTTTGTGTGTGTGTGTATATATATATAATATTTCAAAATCATTGAAATAAATAAAACGGGGGTTTAAACTTGGAAATTTTCATTCAGGTGTTTTATGAAAATATGAGTAAATAAGTTTGATAACTTATAAAATTTGAGAATTAATAAGTTAAAACAATTTTTTAATTTGTTGAGTATAAATGTTGAGAAAAGCAAATTTGAAATGAAATTTAACTTAAATTAAGTTAAAATAATTTTTGAAATAAATTTGATTGAGATTTGAAATGAATTAGTGGATGAACTAAATTAAATGGTTATAGAATTTTTATAAAATGGTTTATAACTGGTTTTAGAGGATTATAAGGTGTTTATGAATGATTTTTGAATCAAATAAAAATGGAATCTTTCTCAACGTGTAAATATACTTATACTGTTGAGATAAGTATATGGATAGTTTCTAAATATTGAAAATATAAGAACTGGTGAATATATCTTTTTAAAAGTATTCTTACACAAGTAATTTACAAATGGTTTTATTTATGAAAGATTTATAATAGAAGGCTAGTGATTGCTTATATGCTTAACCAAGTTGGTTTTCCCCATGAAATAAATCCTTGATTGAATGTTGTTATTCGATAGTTAAATAACCTATTATTGAAAATTAGATCCAAACGTAACTTTGGAAATATCTAGAAGAAACACGTGAGTTGTATGGCATAGTCATCTTCGATGAGGTTGTACTGTGCGTATAAATCTAGTTTCATTCTCCTAGGACAATGATAAGGAAATCCATCCACTAACGGTTAGGAGGTGATCTCCGATCTTATCTTTGACTGTTTATTTCCTAAAGAACCGGGGTTGAGTTTACTGGGAAATATCGAATATTGTTTCGAAGAGACCGGGATCAGGTATGTTATCCAAAAACCATTTCGATTAAACGAATGCGTTTCGAAGTGAAGATATCATAAAGAGCATGGAATCGAAGATAGAGATGTGAAGTGCAAGGGCTAATCGCTACTAATCCTGAGGGTGATTCCAAAATGGATGTAATAGGAGTAGTGCCTTCGGTTTCATTCAGATCCAGAACGGACTTGTATGGATGAATGTTGGTATTGCATTATTACCTGGAAGGAAGTATTAACATTCCAAGTGGGAAGTTCTATTAAAAGGTAAAACATAGCCTCAGACCTCATCAACCAGGAAATGACAAAAATCGGGCATGCAGTAGGGCCAAGTGGGTAGCTCTCAAGTAGGGTATGGTCATTCCAAATCTAGATCGGTTATTATCTCTCAATTGTATGCTTCGGGGCCCATTAACGGAAGGATGATCATATTCGGTACTACTAGTCAAGTGGTAGGCCAGTCCTGTGTGGCAGGGGTACAAGATGTTCTTGTCAGACCCCGGTGCATTTATCTAGAGATGTACCTTTGGAAAGTAGTCCCTTACCTTGTCATAGTATGGAATACAATCTCCAAATGAGGCTTACGGTTTTAGTTGTATACCAAATATGTTGGAGTATGAGATGCAAGCATTTCAGCTATATTCATATTATACTTTGACCCCTAGACATTATTATAATATAAATGGATTTTCTATAAAAATGGTTTTTGTTTATCGTAAGGTAAAAACCCGTCCGTGTTTATGTGCGGCGTGGTCTTACGAGATACCTTTGAATTCAAAGATTTTCTAGAACTTTAAAATCCAGTTGGGTGTGTTTTCTCATGCTGGTTTCCCAGACTGACTCAGGTGTTATTTTATTATAATGCTTGGGTCAGACCGAGTATTTACAGATTAGTTTGGATGCTTGGAGCTTCAAGAGACAAGTTGGAGACCGAGAGACATATTCACGTAGATGGTTATTTTCATCTGTATTCATTGTTTTTTTATCAGTAATAGTGAGGACAGACTGTTGTAACTGTCCAGGCCAAAATATGTTATTATACTCAGATTAATGTTTGTATATACACATATTACAGTTTTGCTTTCGTGTAAAGAGTTGTGGTATATTATAGATTATTCGTTCCGCTGTGAGATTCTGTGTTGTTTAGTTTTCTTCTTATCTTCTTCCTTCTTCTTTTTCCCTAACAATCAGGTTTTCCAACACTCGATTGCTCGACATGTGATACTCACTTTTTCTAATAATACATGGAGAAATATGTTATTTTCTAAAGAGATTTAACAAGATCATAATATGTTTTACAATCAGGTATAACACAGGAATTTTGACTCTCACTATTTCTAATAATACATAGAGAAATATGTTATTTTCTAAAGAGATTTAACAAGATCATAATATGTTTTACAGTTATAACACAATCAATCCAGAATCTATAAATCCTAAATAAATTAGCAAAGGAATTTAAATCTTACAGTTTTGAAGTGAAGACATCTTTGGGTGGATGCATTAATACTAATCTTCAACGTATTTCTTCAGATTTGATGATGGAGACCCTTTTGCATTTTCTTTTCCTTTGGTAAAATTATTGGATTTTTTTCAAACATTTCAGAAATGATCCCTTAAATACAAAATGGGAAGAATAACGTTTTAATTTTTGGAATACATCAGTCTAAATAGAGAAGGGGGTCTATATATATTCTAAGGCAACCTTCGGGACCAGTATAATTATTAATAGCAATCTGCATTTTTCCGTCAAAAATTCAGGTACCTTTTCATTAATTATTTAAATGAAGTTGGTACACAATAATAACATAGGCCACATAATAAATAAAACCAACATTTTCTCACTTGGCCGTAATATTATAACATAATAAAGCACACATTTAAAATTGGCCAATATAGCTTTCATTAATCCTTAACCTGTTTGGTTCGAAATACAAAACCAAACTAATGTAATCAGAATAAAAAATGTTGTTATTTGATCTCCATTAATTATAACATTGGTATCTTTGCAATAATGGTTAATAATATTCATTCGGTTCTCATAAGTAATTTGCTTAGATTAAATAAAATTATGTGCATCATATTAACCAAATTTATAAATTCAAAGATAATTCATAATTAAAAAGACTTTATACATAGCAATATATATATATAGTTTGCAACACCAAAATTATAATACGTTAACTTAACCCATGCCAGTAGCATGCTCTTTCTAAAGAGTGGGTTGAAGCACTTTTGTTAGAGAATCAGTTAACATAGCTCTTGTATTAATATGTTATATCATAATAGTACCAAATTTGACTCTGTCTTTAACAACAAGATATTTAATGTAATTCCACTTAGATGCACCACTTGATTTGCTATTCTGAGAGAAGAAAACAACAGCTTCCTTATCAAAAAATAAGGTGAGTGGCCTTGCAATACTATCAATTACTAAAAGTCCTGGTATAAAATTCTCTAACCAAACCGCTTGACCAGTAGCATGATAGCATGTCACAAATTTTGCTTGCATGTGGAAGATTCCCTTATAGACTGCTTAGCACTCTTCATGAAATAGGTCCTCCTGCAAGCATAAATATGTAACCTGATGTGTATTTCTTACTGTCAACACATCCAATAAAACCTAAATTAATATAACCAATAACTTCAAGGTTATTTGACCTCTCATAAGTAAGCATATAATCTTTTGTCCCTTGCATATAGCGTATAGCATAAAACTTTCTTGGCAGCTTTCCAAAGTTTCATTCCTGGATTAGTTCGATATCGACCATACCAACTACAAATGCAATATCAGGACGTGTATAAACTTGAGCATACATGAGAGTCCCTATTACAAAAGCACAAGGAATTTACTTCATTTGAGCACGTTCTATTTCATTTTTAGGACATTGACACTTGCTAAATTTGTCACCCTTGACAATAGGAGCAACACTAGGAAAGCAATTGTGCATGCTATATCTTTTAAGCACTTTCTCAATATAGGCTTTTTAGGATAAGCCTAAGATCCCATGAGACCGATCTTAGTAAATTTCAATTCATATAACATAAGAGGCTCCGCCAAGATCGTTTATTTCAAACTTAGTTGGCAGAAAATGTTATGTCTCATATAACATGTCTAAATCACAACTTGCTAATAAAATATCATCCACGTACAAAATGAGAAAGATAAATTTACTCCTACTAATCTTGAGATACATGCATTGACCTATTGTATTTTCTTTGTAACGACCTAGAATTTTAGTCATTTGAATTTGAAATATTTAATTGATTTTAAATACTAAAAAGTTTATTTTATAAGTTGAATAACTTGAATAGCTTGAATTTCAAATTAGCGATTTATTCGATAATTAAATTGTTGAGTTTAATATTTGGAATTGTTTAAATAATTAAATCCTGAATTTAATTTGAATAAAAAAATAATTTCAAAAGTTAATTTAAATTCTATTTGAATAAGAATGAAGAAAGCTTACTTTTGAATTTGAATTTACAAGCGATTAAACTTGTTTTGTAATAATCGTTTTAATTAATTGTAAAAATAGCCTTCTAGGGGACTGTCTCGGATTTCGACGAAACCAGTTTTATTGGATCCATAATAGTGTATTATTGTAAAATAATGAATTTCATGACGATCAAACATATCGTTTGGTCGTGCGAGATCGAAACACTTAGAAATGAATTACAAAAATTTATATAATAATGGGGTTTGAAATGCTATCTTCTGCATATGATCGAATTAGGTTTCGAGACTGCTCCATTGTGTTTTGGTATTACATTCCAGTGAGTAAAAATAAAAAACCTTCATTTTCAAAAATTAAAATCAAACCTAGTTCAAATCTAAAAATCACAAAACTTTGATCTTTGAGTGGCATTTGGCAAGTTCTTCACTTTGGTATGTGCACAGAAGGTCGCGACATCATTGAGGAGTCCAACAGTAAATGGATAGGAACTAGGTTTGGGGTTTTCATTCAATTGAGTTGATTATTGTCAAAATTGAGGTGATATTTGGATTCGGGACGTCAAACGGCACTTGCGGTCGATTTTTGGGGCGTGTGGCGCCTTAGAGGGAAACGCGACTTGGGGTGTCGACGTGATGCAGATCAGAAGTAATGATTTTAAGGGGAGCTTTGGGCATTGGTTGGTAGTGCTGAGTGATGGAGATTTGGTCGCGGAGTTCAGTGGAATTATCGGATTTGGGAATCGTTGAGGAATGAAGGAGGTAGGCAAAGAAGAGTGCACGGCCATGGTGCATGCGTGGATAGGGAGGGAAATTAGTTGATGGAGGATGAAAGGTTAAAGTTGTAATTAGCTAATAATGTTGCAATTAATTGATTTAATTATATTATTTAAATCGTAATCTTATAAATGCGATAACTCTCTCATACGAGGTCCAATCGAGGCGCGAATTTGTGCGTTACTCTCATAACGACGAAAGGTTCGTAATAGAACTAGATTGGATGAATTTGGAGACAGCTAGAATTTGGGCTAAAATCATACGTCGTTTAATTTTAGTTCCAAACTGGAACGCCTCGACGAAAATTGGAAAAATTGCGAGTTAATCTCACCTTTTTAGTTAACCATGAATATTATATAGTCGATAAATATTATTAATTGGATGTTTGGATATTTATATGTTGTTGTTTAATTTTGATGAATTGTCACTTTAAAGGCAATTAATATATGAGTTGTGATGTAGGGGAACAGGTTGGAGGGATCCAACAAGATTTCTCGCCATTGTTGATTTTAATTTCAATAATATTCATGCTATATGAATCATTGAATATCAACCTAATTGTTTAACATTGTAATAAGTTCAAAACTTAAACCTGTACTGATAGAAAATCAATATCAGTATTGGTTGAGCGTTTGGTAGCTATTGGCCTTAAATTAGTATTTTTAGATACTATAAATTACCATTTGGGGTTAGGATTGATTGTGAAACAGGAAATGATTTCAAATCTGGAATTGGGTTCCGAAAATATTTTATTTTTATGGATTTAATTTCAATTTCACTCTAACTTTAATATCTATTTTTTTTAATTCATTAGAAATGTTTTCTTTCAAAAATTACTTATTTATATTTAATATTGTTTTAAAAATTACTTATTTATATTTAATATTGTTTTTAAAGTTCTTTACTTGTATTTAATATTGTTTTAAGATTTTTTATATTTTATATTGTTTTGAGGTTATTTTTATTTAATACCGTTTTAATGATTATTTATTTATACTTAATGTTGTTTTAAAGTTATTTATCAATATTTAATATTTTGTAGGTTAATTATTTTAAAAATAAATATGGCGTGAAATTAATAATATTGATTTATCAATAATTTTTTAGAAATTAATTATTACTATTATAATAATGGTAATGGTTAATTATTATTGTTTATTTAATAATGTTTTGAAAATATTAATCATTATTTTTAAGTTGTTTTGAAGTAAATAATTATTATCTATAAAAAAGATTTTTGTTAGTAATTACAACTATATAATAGTATCTGAAGTAAATAATTTTTAATTATTTATAAATCTTTCCGAGACCCATAAATAGAGTTTTATAAATGGACTTGTATTTTATAAAGACAGTTTATAAAATGGTTTGAAGACTTAAGGGAGATTATTTTCAAGGTGAAAGAGTTTTATAAGCTGTTAGATATTTATAAACTAATTTAAGAAATGGGTTTATAGATTTATAAAAGGAGTTTTATAAATGGTTTTGTGGATTTATAAAGGATTTATAAATGATTTTAGAAATGTACAAAAAGATTTTATAAGTAATTGAATTTATAAAAGAGGTTATAATAATGGTTTTTAGAGATTTATAACTAGTCATAAATGGGTTTAGAAATTTATAAAGGAATTTATAAATGGTTCTAGAATTGTGTAAAAAGGGAATCTTCCTCCGTTCTGTGAATATACTTATACCGTTGAAATACGTATATGGATATTTTCTAAGTATTGAAAAGGGATTTGTGAATATATCTTTGTAAAAGTATTTTATGTAAGTACCATAAGGTGATTTTAATTAATGAGAAGATTAATTTAAGAGGCTAGTGTTTGCTTATGTGCTTAACCAATGTTGGTTTTTTCCTATGGAATTAAATACCTGATTTGGATGTTTGTTTATTCGATAGTTAAATAACCGACTATCAAACATGGACCCAAAAACATAACTTTGGAAATATCTACGAGAAACACATGAGTTATATGGCATATTCATCTTAGATGATCCTGTATTGTGCATATAAATCTCGTTTCATTCTCCCAGAACAAATGACAAGGAATTACGTCCACTAACGGTTAGGAGGTCATCTCCACTCTTATCTTTGACTATTCATTTCCTAAAGAACCGGGGTTGAGCTTAATGGAAATCATCGAACGTTGTTTCGATGAGACCAGGATCAGATATGTTATTCGAAAACCACTTCAATCCAACTCAAGCGTTTCGAAGTGAAGACATTTTGAAGATGGTGGAATTGAAGACAGAGCTCTCAAGCATTTCGTTCAGTCCCAAAACGAACTTGTATAGATGAATGCTGGTATTGCATTATTACCTGGAGGGCAGTGTTAGCATTCCAAGTGGAAAGTGCTATATAGAGGTAAAACGTAGCTTCGATCCTTATCAATGGGAAATAACAAAAATCGGACATGCAGCGGGGCTAAGTGTGTTGTTCTAATCAAGGTATAGTCATTCCAATTCTAGATCGATTACTATCTATTCGTGTATTCTTCGGGGCCCATTAACAAAAGGGGTGATTTAGTCAAGTGGTAGTCCAGTCCTGTGTGGCAGGGGTACAAGTTGTTTTTGTCAGACCCCGATGCATTTTATCTAGAGATGTACCTTCGAAAGGTAGTTCCTTACCTTGTCATAGTATGGAATCTAATCTCCCATACGTGCCTTTGCAGTTTTGATTATAGAACCTATTATGCTTGAATTTAATTAATATAACAATTTCGGCTATGATTAATAAGTATTTGTATCTTAGGCACTATTATAATATCAAAAAATTTCATATGAAATGGTTTGGTTATCATTAGGTTAAAACCTGTCCATGTTTATGTGCAGCGTGGTCTTACGAGATACCTTTATTTTCAAAATATTTTTGAAACATTAAACTTTAATTGAGGTGGGTTTTCTCACGCTAGTTTTCCAGACTGACTAGGGTGTTATTTTATTATAATGCTCAGATCAGAACAAGCATATTACAGATTAGTTGGATGCTTTGGAGCTTCAGAAGACGAGTTCGAGGCCCAGGGACATATCCGCGTATATGGTTACTTTTCCGTTGCATCCATTGTTGCATTTATCAGCAATTGTGAGGACATATTATTATAAATGTCCAGGTTGAAATAAGTTAGTATACTCTGATTGATGTGTGTGTATATATATATATTACAATTTGCTTTTGTGTAAATATTTGTTGTATATTATAGATTATTCGTTCCGCTGTGAGATTTTATGTTGTTTAGTTTTCTTCTTATCTTCTTTCTTCTTCTTTTTCCTTAACTATCCACCTTTCCATTCAATTTGAGTGGGTCATGTGTAGTTTATTGTCCGCTTAAATTGTATGGAAAAGTGGGTCGTTACATTCTTTAAATCCAAATTCGGTCATAACCTCATCAAACTTGAGATACCGCTATCGTGAAGCTTGTTTTAACCCATATATTGAATGATTTAACCTACATTCCATATGCTCCTTGCGTTCTATAGCAAACACTTCATGTTGTTTCATAAAAACTTCTTTATGCAATTTACCATTCAGAAATGCGGTTTTAACATCCAATTAATGTAGTTCCAAATCATAATGTGCAACGAGGTCTAAAACAATTCTTAATGAATCTTTCATTGAGACTGGAGAAAATGTATTATCAAAATGTACACCTTCTTGTTGTGTAGACCCTTTAGCAACTAGTCCGGCCTTAAATCTTTCAATGTTGCATTTGGAGTCAGTTTTAGTTTTATAGACTCATTTATAGCCTATAGGTTAAACCTCAATAGGTAACTCAATAAGATCCCAAACTTCATTAATTTTCATAGATTACATCTCATCATTCATGGCTTCTAACCATTTAGATAATTTATCACTCATAATAACTTGCTTGAATGAGATAGGATCATCTCTATAATCTATATTACATCCTTCCTCAGTAAGGTATACGATATAATCACCAGGTATGGCGTATCTTCTCTCTCATTGTGATCTTCATAAGGGTTCTTGTGGCAACATAGGAGCTTCACCAACATTAGGAACATCATACACATAAGCTTCTTCATTAGCCTCTTGCACAAGAGGTATAGAATTTGTATCCTCTCGAATTATCAGAATTGGAACATAAGTTCGATTTTCCTCAAGGTTTACTGTTCTCTTTACAATACTCCCGCTTACGTTGCCATCTTCAAAAAATACAGCATGTCTAGTCTCTACTATTCTGGTGGTATGTTATGAGCAATAAAATTTGAAACCTTTGGATCTCTCTAGATAACCAATAAAATAACAGATAATGGTTCTGTAATCAAGTTTCTTTAGTTGTAGATTATAGACTTTTGCTTTAGCAAGACATAACCACACATGCAAGTACCTTAATTATGACTTTCTGCCAGTCCATAGTTCATAAGGTGTTTTTGGAATAGATTTACTAGGAACCCAATTTAGAATATGTGTAGCTGCTTTTAAATCTTCTATCCATAAAAAATTCGGCAATGTGGTATTGCATATCACAGTTCGTATTATAGCCATTAGTGTACGATTACATCTTTCAGCAACCTATTCTATCGAGGATCTCCCAGCATAGAGTACTAGTGAATAATACTTTTCCTGAAGAAATAAAGCGAACCGACTTGGACTTTGACCAAGGTTGATGTGTCTACCATAATATCCGCAGCCTCTATCTATTCGCACTATTTTAATTTTAAGGTTATGTTGATTCTCAACTTCTGCCTTAAATTTTTTGAATTTATCTAGTGCTTTAAATTTTTCATTAATCAAATACACATAACCATAACGAGAATATTCGTCAATGAAAGTAATAAACGATTTATGCCCGTTAATACCCGGATTAGGAAAAGGACCACATATATCAGTATGAATAGTTTCTTATAGCCCCTACTTCGAGTGGCGCCTTTCTTATTTCCCTTGACAAATTTTCCTTTAACAGATTCTACACAGTTGTCAAAATCAAAAAAATCTAATACTGGGAGAATTTCATTTCTGATGAGACGTTGCATTCAATCTCTTGAAATATGATCCAACTAGCGATGCCATAATTTGGAAGGATTCCCAACATCATGATTTCTCTTGACTCCACATTCATGATTAACACAAGTAATATTCATAGCAATAGAGATTTACAAAAGGATGAATTCAAATATAATTTATATAGATTGTCACATAATCCTCCAGAGCCAACACTTAGAGTTTTGGTATAGTTTCAGCTCATTATTGTCAAACTGAAACATAAAGTTACATGCATCAAGTCTAGAAACAAAAATTAAATTCTTAATCACACTAGGAATATAAACTACATCATGTAAATCAAGAATAAAGTCACTCTTCAAAACCAAACGAAGAGTTCCAACAGGCTCGACTTCAGCCCCTAATACGTTAGCTACTTTAAGTTTCCTTTCTCCTCTTTGAAGCATCCTCATAGAATGGAATCTTTTTTTAGCGAGTCAATCTTTAAACTTCATATAGTCCTTTCCTATGTGTCCACGCTTCTTACAGTGATGACACTTAGGAGCATGCACGGGTTTTGTACCGGATATACTAGTCTTGTTAATACCAGTAGCCATATTCACTTTATTTTTACCTTTACCATTGTCCTTATTTCTCGATTTTGGAACTTGAACATAAATTAGTGCACAGTTTGGTTTCTCAGCCTTAATCCTTTCTTCTTCTTCAACACACATAGCAATTAATTCGCTAATTTTCCACTTTTCTTTCTACGTATTATAATTGACCTTGAAAGGACCAAATTGTGCAGGAAGAGAAGTCATAATAAAATGAACTAAAAAACCTTCAAAAATTTCTATATCCATGCCGTTCAATTTTTGTGGCCATATCATTCATCATCATGATATATTCGCATACACCGCTTATCCCATTATACTCGGTAGTGAGCATTTTCATTATGAGAGTACTTGCATTAGCCTTAGAAGTACTTTTAAATTACTCTTCGACAGAAGCCAAATACTGTTTTGTAGTGAAAATATTATTTACATCGTCCTTCTCAGGAATACCTCCACTTATAGCAGCCGTAACAGTACTTTATATAATCCAGAAAGAATGCCGTTTGACTGCTCCTATTTTGCAAAATTAGCCTTTTCATCTTCAGTACTTGTCGCTATAATAATAGGTTTGTCCGTTAGTAATGCCTGTTGAATATCCAAAACACCAAGACAAATCTCAATTTGCTCTTTCCAAGTGGAAAAATTAGTTTCGTTCAATGGTACTATTCTAGAGATTTGAGCATAAACATTACTCAACGCTGTATTAGATTCAGAAAAAATGAAATGCTTGCTATTATCAGCTACAAATCCACAAATAGCATAACAACATTTAATTAACTGTATAAAGAAGGACTAACAGAAATTATACTGAAATAAATAATAAAACATCAAATTATATTTCAGTCCTATCATAACAGTTATTTGCATAAAATTTAATTCATATTACCGTTTGGTAGAAACAAACTGAATTTTTAAAATAAATAAATTTACTTAATAAATCATGATGACAATTAAAGTTGGTAAAATTACGATTCATAATCTAATAAATATAAAATGTAATTTTATGAAAATTAACTTGTATCACCGTTGGGAAAAAACAAACTAAATCATTAAAACAAATAAATTCACTTAATAAATCATAATGAAAATTAAAGTTGGTAAAATTACTGTTCATAATTTATTAAATGTAAAAATGTAATTTCATGAAATTCAATTTGTATCACCGTTGGGCAAAAACAAACTGAATCATTAAAACAAATAAATTTACTTAATAAATCATAATGACAATTAAATTTTCTAAAATTACTGTTCGTAATTAGCTAAATGTAAAAATGTAATTTTATTAAAATCAATTTGTATCATCGTTGGGCAGAAACAAACTGAATCATTAAAATAAATAATTTCACTTAATAAATCATAATGGCAATTAAAGTCGGTAAAATTACCATTCATAATTTATTAAATATAAAACATAATTGCGACTTTAAATCACAAAATTCATTTTAGTAAGATGGCGTTATAATTCAAAGTTGATAGAAATTGACAACAACCAATTATTAAAAAAATGTTATATGGTTTAAAAAAAATATGCAAGAAACCATAGAGAATAATAACAGATTCAAAATGCAACATATATAGATATATCAAAACTCTTGGTCATGATCTAGTTTGGACCAAAATATCACACAAACTTAGTTGTATTAGATCCAACATATCAAAAGGAGAGTGCCCATGTGATTAATGACATGATGCTTCTTGGTTAAAGGTCTTCAACATTACATCTCCATAAAAAATACATTTATTAACATATATGCGCATACATAATAGATTAAAAAAATCTCCTTTTAAATATTTCATCCAAATTTATAAGAAAATATTTGTACATAAATTAGTTGAATCTGTATAACTTTTATACGAACCACTGAAAATCAATTTCGAAAAATATTTGCATCTTATATGAATTTATGATTGCTCCGATACGAAATGAAAGAGATCTAACAAGATCATAATATGCTTTTCAGTTTGAATAGGATCAATCCAGAATCCATAAATCTAAAATAAAATAGTAAAGAAATTTAAATCTTACAGTTCTAAAGTGAAGACATCTTTAGGCGGAATCATTAATACTAATCTTCAATAGTTTTCTTCAGATCTGATGATGGAGACCCTTTTGCGTTTTCTTTTCCTCTTTCGTTTTGTAAACTTATTGGACTTCTTTTTTTTTTGAACATTTCAGATACAATCTCTTAAATACTAAATGGGCAGAAGAACATTTTAATTTTTAGAATATCATTAGTCCAAATAGAGAAGGGGACTATATATATTCTGAGACAACCTTTGTGACTAGTATAATTATTATTATCAATTTGAATTTTTCCATCAAAAATTCAGATGTCTTTTCATTAATTCTTTAAATGAAATTAGTGCACAATAATAACATAGACCACATAATAAATAAATTCAAAATTTATATATCGAGAAGTATATGTTTTTCTAAACAGTTAAACTAATACCTAGCCCCACATTAAGTCCCCTCGTTGAATTCATTTAATCTATATGCTCATATATACTTTTTGATGAGAAACTATACGTACATAAAATATACTCGTATATGTACACACTTATATTAATACATACATAGATAAACATGACACATGCGCATGTATACAGATATATATACATATATATATATATGTATGTATGTATGTATGTATGTATATATGTGTATATATATGTATGTATATATATATATGTATATATGTAATATATGTCTATATTTATATATACGAGTATATATGCACGTCTAGGTGGACCTGCATTTAATCACAACGTGCATTTATTTATAGTTGCACCTATGGGATTAGATTTCACAGTACCATTGCCAGCATAAATTGAACCTGAAGCAACGATCGAGAAGATCGAGAAAACGGAAGAACATTTATAGAGCCAATAACTTGAAAGCATTCATAGTTTTAGCATTCGTTTCTTTTGTTTTGGTTTATTTTATACTACTGGAAATGGAAATAATATTTGTACTTTTACATGCATATGCTCTTTTCGCTATTGTGGGCTGTGAGAAAAAATGTATGGGCTGTGAGCAAAAATGTATTTAAATGCATCATCACTTCACAATTCTATTAATAGCGAGAAATCAATGAGCAGGATTTCCACCGTGACTTTTTGAAATTTCAAATTTGAAAGTTGACTATGATATACAACCATGTTTATATTTTGAAATTTGACAGGTGGCATCAAATAGATTATTATTATGGCCAGTTAGGGATGATCACTTAAAGATCCCATTGGAGTCATTGGCAGTTTTTATGACTGTAGATGTCTATGAAAGATCCAAATGGTAACTTATGAAGCAACGAAACTGTTTGTGACTTAATCTAACATTGTTTCCATATGTATTTATCAATATATTTTAGCATTCATTAACCATGTTAATCAATGGTACTACTTTTATTCCGTTCTAAGTTATTAATCATTAGCGGAATCATCTCGTTTATCTTACTTATCAAGTTTTTAGTGCGTAAAAGATAAATATACAAAAATGGGATTTTCACTTGAAGGGCTTCTTTTTGCAGGTTAATAAGTTTTAAGGACATCAATTCTGAAAAATTAGTTTTAAGGATAAATTACAGGAAAAAGAATAATGAAGTTATCATTGTCAGTTATACAGAAATAATGATAAATGAATTTATCTTTTTTCTGTATAACTTAAAAAGATAAATAAATTTATCATTTTTCTATAAATTATCCTTAAAACTAATTATTTGGAATCGTTGTCATTAAAACTTATTACCCTGAAATAAGAAGCCCTTCAACCTAATTTCCACATACATACAAAAATACTCCATTATATACTATTACCGACCGTGTATTAGATTTATACCTTAATATTGCAATATTAAATTTATACCTTAATATTGCATGTCAAGTATTATGTTTGTTTGTTAAACAACGTTTGACTGGTTTTGACATCTAATATTATTACCTAATTATCATTATTTTTCACTTTTATGAATTCTAATTATCCATAAAAGGGGTTTTCCCTCTTAGTGACATACTTGTAGAAATCATTGCTTGTATTAATATTACATGAAATTTCCATCCCGATGTAGAAGAAAATGAAAATGTTGCCGCTAAAATACATAATCAAAACTTGTTTGGTCAAAAAATCCAAATAACAACTGAAATAATAGCAATTGATGCCTATACACAAAAGCACATTCATAATATTCTTAATCCTTAAAATAAATAAAATAGCAGGTAGAATCTCATGCAACGCCATGTTCAAATATGGTAATGGATTCTTAAATGTCAAGCAGGCAGAGAACAGACCTTAGAATTGATCAATACAAAAGTTCCATTATTTTAAACGTATTTAAAAATAAAAATCATATTTTGTTTTATTTTAGTATTTTTAATTTAATTTATAGGATTTTGCACATTTCTCTTGCATTTACGGATTACTCATTCTCTACCTTAGCCACCAGTCCATAATATCCTAATCTCATTGAGTGGATCCAACACGTTTGATCTACCTCAACACTATATTCAAACAGCTTCCCATCCTTCTATCTCAATGCCAGTGCAGGCATCCATCACATTATACAGGCTATTTGCTCCTTACCACTTCATTTATGACATGATTTAGAACCATATTCCTCTCCCCAATGCTCAAGGCCTGTTCAAACCCACATTCCAGTCAGCATGCTCAGTGCATTCCAGTACAGTCGTTTCAGTTTGTATTAGCATCCCAGTCCAACATTGCATCATTCAGTTTTCAGCATCTGTCGTAGTAACAACACTCCTGCTCAACCGCTACTGAACATTCCAGTCTCCGATGCAACATGTTTCAAGTTGATCGAGTGTGGAGGTCGTTTTAGCATGCTCCAACTTAGTCAATAAGAAATAAATATTTTAGGGCTCAAAGAATATGCAGTAAAATCAGGAGAAGTTTTCAGTAAGGCCGAATATAGCAACAAATTAATGAATAAGAAATAAGAAATAGAATAAACTATATTAGTTACATCTCAGACTTGGAATAAGTTAATTTTTAAAGAAATATGAAAAAAATACTTGTCATAGATAATTTTCATATGTCTCATGTACAATGCCTTCCTAAATCATGTATTTGTATAGCGGCCGTCTATAGCAATAATCATCTATTAAAACCATGAGATATTATATTTTGAATCAAGAATAAGTTTCAACTTAATATCTTAAACTATGATAAATATTTAGCCAGACATGTTGTTACTGAATAATTACTTTGGTAGATTGAAAAATTGCTCCAAGAGAGACAAAGAATTTTGTCTAAGGTCTCATAAAGGATAACTAATAGGTATAATAAATGAAAAGATATAGCATTTCATAAGATGACAGATAGGTTTCTTAGTGTTGTTGCCTTATTCACATAGTAATTCAAAAAATATCTTCTCTAGTCAAACTGTGTATTTGAAAAGTTTAACAATGTTACAAAATTTTGAAAACGTTAACCACTGCATAGATTACCTAACCAACTAAAACCCAAATGGTAATAATAAGTGGGCCCTTATCAGATTTCCCAGTTTGGATCAAATGGATCATAAAGCATCACATTAGAAAAACATTTTTTGCATGCAACTATCTGATGTTTGTCACATATCTTTCTTGGAATAATATCATTTAAAGTGGACTTCTAGTATGGTACCATAACAGAAAAAAAATGATTATAGTCACAATAAATAATAGTTTTATGAATATCAACAACGTACCATTTTAGTATTATTTAGTCTAATTTTTGCATGCAACCAATATGATGCATGCAACATATCTTTATTTAGATAGTAATATCATTTGAGTTGATATACATTATAGTGTCATAGCAAAAAAACATATGGTTAATAAAATTTCCCAAAAATAACAACTTATAAATACCAAAAAATAGATGTGTGTTTCATCACTAAATACAATTAATAAAAACATCATTAAATACAATTAATAAAAATATATTAAACATAGATAAACAAATTAAAAAAACAGCAATAAAACAAAGGATAATTTTTAAATTTAGGCCAATTTTAAGAAATAATTACAAATTTAGACCAGTTTAATAACTTATTACAAAAATAAGCAACTTTGGCCACAACAGCGCCACGCGTACTGGAGGCATCTCAAATAACGCCAGTACAATTTTTTTTTTAAAAATAATAGTTTGCGGCATTTGAGATGCCGCCAGTGTACGGCATTTGAAATGTCATCCAGTGTTTTTTTCTTAAAATAGGCTGCGGCATTTAAAATACCGCGAACTATTTAAAGAAAAAAAATTATACAGGTGGCATTTGGCGCTGATGTGGCACAAAGTGGCCTATTTTTGTAGTAAGTTATAAACCTGGTCTAAATTTGTAATTAGTTTTTAAAATTGGGCTAAATTTAAATTTTTTCTAAAACAAAACTTGCATAGTCATTTATTCATAAGTTTTATATGCTCTGTGATATTCAAAAAATAAAGTTAACAATATTTATATTTTATCTATGAATTGATATTATTTAGGGAATTTTACTGAAGCATTAAATCAAATAAATTCATGACTTGAATAACTTTAATTTGTGTTTAAAATAATTAGCTACATTTTTAATTGCGAAAGCAGCTTCAGTCACATAAATATATGCACATTCATAACATTTACCGTATATTTTACTAAAATGGACTGAAATGCACTTTCATAGTAACTTGAAACTTTCAATATGAAATCAAGTAGCCTTGGAAGCTTCTCCTCTTTAATCTAAGAAACTGTTAGGCTGGAAAACTTTCAATATGTCTCTGTTAGGCTGGAAAATTAGGGGGCTAAATGCTAAAAAAATAACTTGATGTGAGAGAGCATAGGATAAACTTAAAGCTTCCTTTGTTGGTTTATTAGACCACAAACTTGATGATACTGATATTCATAAATTTGCTAAGAGTTTCAATCAATAGCGGGCCTATGTGACCAATAAGACTGGAGTCGATAAAAGCAGAATTATTATATTGTGGAATATTGAAATTTGGACAGCAGAATTTGTATCAAGTATAACTCACTTTCTTGTTTGCTAAGGGTGGATTGCAGCAAGCTGTTACCAATGTATATGGAAGTAATGATAAATTTCAGAGAGTTTGGTTATGGGAGTACATTGAAGACTTTGCTAAAATTGTTAAAATGCTCTGGTTTATTCTTTGGGATTTTAACACTGTTCTTATTAATAATGAAATGAAGGGACCTAGTAGCAATCTCAACGGTGCAAATGAAGATTTTTGGAATGCTATTACTGATGTTGGTTACCAAGAATTGGAAACTGATGGTGCTAAGTTCATATGGAGGGGAAGTAAAAAAAAAGAAACTTTTAGCAAAAATTGATAGAATGATTGGGAACTTTGAGTTTCATAACAAAATTTATAATTATCAAGCATATTGTCTAGATCACTCTTTTGATGATCATACAATTTTTTTCATTTTTTTTTTCAAATTGATTACAAGTCACAATATGGGCAAAGGAACTCCTTTTAAATATAATAATGCTTGGACTTCTCTTAATGGATGCTTTGATGTGGTTAACTATGCTTTTAAAAATGAAGTTATGGCTAGCGATCTTTAAAGGTTTATTCGGTAGATAAAAAATGTTAAAAAACATCTTAGGATGTGAAGTGCAATAGAAGCTTAAAAGTGAGATGTGATAAAATTAGAGGAAAAAACAACTTTACTATTTAAATTAATAGACGATCCAACAAATGAGCCCATCATTCAAGAGTATAAAGAGAGCCTCGATGAACTTAATAGTATTATGTACGCTCAAGTAGTTGAACTTCATCAGAAAGCTAAAATCAACTTGAGTCAATGTAGCACTGTTTCTTCCAAACCAGTGTTCTGTTCTGATATCTTAAATATATACGCATACACATAAAGTCCTCCGTTATATCTTGAATACACAACTTAACTAATACAAAAAAGGGGTCCGTCTCATAAGCTGAGTTATGACACGGTCCAGAACTTAATATTTTTACACTTGTTTTGGTTTGCTATGTAAAAGCAAAACAGGAGGAGAAAAGCAAAACGTCACATAATAACTCTCAATGTTTGAAAAAAACTAAATAGATTAGAGCAAATCTCCTGGTGATTTTTTTACTTCTCAACCATTATGGTAGCATTTTGATAGATGAAAAATATCATATGTGAACATAATTATAGTCTTTAATAAATATAAAATAATATAAATGATAACCATTCTATTATTTATCACTTATCAGATTTGATTTTATAATTAAATCAGAAGTATTATATATCCATCAACAAATTTCCAACCTCGTATTCTTTCCAACCTTGCATTCTTTCTAAAACGGCGGAAGCTCATTTCGCAAATCATAAATCAAATAGTTAGAATGGAAAACAGTGACACCGTGCAAAAACCGGCAGTAGTCGAAGCGTGTACAGAAGTATACCTTGTGAAGAAAACAGAAGACAAGAGAAGCGTGTACAGAAGTATACCTGGTGAATTGTTCGATAGAAGTATGATAGCGTCAAGATCTCTGGTCGGTGTCGACGGTATAGGAGGTGTGGATAATGATTTAGGGTTTGAATCTAATAATGATTTAGGGTTTTAATCGTCCGATAGAAAGAATGCGGAGTAGAGAGAGGACAGAGAGGAGGACAAAGTTTGAATCAGATAATGATTTAGGGTTTTCCAGGATAAATTTGACACGGAGGGTATTTTCGGTAATTCAAAAAGACGCGGTTGAAATCATTTTATGGAGTTTTCATTATTAGTAGTAAAGATGGTATGGTTGTCCCAGTATTTTATTTTTAATTTCTATAATCATGTTCTTTTGAAGAGAAAATCGTTGACATAACCTTCAGGAATAGGAAGGTTTTGATTTTTATCATATTTATACATCACTTGAATCATCTTTAAACTATTTTAGGACACTGTCAATAGATTAAGAGAGAAATGGTTTCTTGAGAAGCATTCTTTTTTTAGTTTTTCCGATTTCTTTGTAATTATTTGCCCAATTTGCTCCCTTGCAGTTTGAGTAGAGTATTTTGGATATTGATTTAGTAAGCGTTCGACCTATGAACCATCAAACCCATCTTAATTTTCATCCTTGGTAACATTGAAAGATATAGACGTCATGCTTGAAGAAATTAAAGTTTGCATTATATTATGAAAAATTAAGCATATAGTTATTCCTTGGCACATCCCAAAGATAAAGAATTATTGTAGGACAAGAAAATATAGGAGGATTGCTCTCAGGGAATTCAACATTTTCATCAATATTTACTTTCCCCAAAAGAAAATATATAAGAATTAATACAATTGTGCTCCAGTGCTAATCACATCAATTTTCAGGTATTATTTTGGTTTCGGCATGTGCTTGGATCTAAACCATCTTGATTCCTATAAGAATGCATTGACCAATCTTGACCACTGACCATTAATTAGATATACAAGGTCCATATATTAGTATTTTCGATGAGATGAACTATGCATGAACTGAAAATATAGAATGTAAAGTATACCAATTTCGTCAAGGAAGTAATAGCATAGAAATTTTGTTCATTTGCGATGGTTTATACAATCTTAGTGGTAGTGTTGTAAAATGTTTAATAGCATTCCTGCATTTAACTAGGAAGTGTGTCTATACAAGAAAGGTTCCATCTGTGATAAAATTATCAATCAATATTACTATTTTTATAACAAGAGTGATACTTATTCAAGTAGAGCACTCATTATTATGTCTCGGAGGCTTGAACCCATGACCTTCAGAACTGTCTAAAGCACCAAACCTTTAACCACTTGAGCTAGAGATCGTTGACCAAGCAATATTACATTATTTAGTGTTTAACTATGCATATATCTTACTCATTAATAGATTTTGTCAACTGGTCAAGTTCTGTTGGAGAGTCATAGATATCAAATATGTCATTGATAACACAAATCAACACAATAATTTTGTCATTTTGATTCTACAATAAGAGAACCGTGGATCGGGAATCACAATCACTGGCCACAGGTACCATTCACTGGTTAATTTCATGCACTTTTTAATTCTTCTACTATGCTTGCACTTTTCCACCAACTGTAATGACCTTATCACTCCTTAATCATAACGAAGAATTAATGTTGAGAATATTGTTTAATTTTGTATAAGCATCAAACCATAAATTTTCTTAAAGTTCTTGATGATGTAATGACTGAACTAGGTTGAAGTCAAATCTTGCCAAATTTTCTACTACTCCATTTATGTTATATCCATTAATTTTACAGTGGTCTAGGTATTTCTTTGCATGATACCTTTGTATAGTGTTATGATGTGGCTCTAAATCTGTCATACAAATTTGCAACTGCATTCTTGATAAGTCGGTTGCTTCATTGAGAATATCCTCTCCTGTGTCGAATTGTGAGGCTTCGTACAAGCTTAATAATTCTTGATGGTTTTTTCTGTGCTGAAACAGAGTTATTCCTTGCTTATTTATATACTTTTCAAACATATCTATACATTTTATATGTAAATTAGTTTTTCTTTTAATATAATAATAATATAATAATAATAATAATAACTTGATAATTGAGATAGTATTGAACAAAACTGCAAAGTATTGGAAGATTTGGGATAATGAAAAAAATTAAAATAGGAATTTGGTGGAAATTTCAATCGGCGTTTGAATTGAAATGGTAGAGTAGAGAATTTCCTATAATAATAACGAGTGAACACCGCTTAGGATTTTTATACCTAAATATGGTTTGAGTTGTCGAAGCTTAGCACAAGATGTGATTTGGTTAAGGATTATCTAATTTTAAGTAAAGTTATTATAGTACAAGATTGGAATGTACCCAAAAATGCTATAGAGATAAGGGTTTTCTTGGTTTGGCCAACTATTATAGGAAGTTTATTAAAAAGTTCACAAAGATTTTTGCGCCATTGATGCGCCTTACTAAGAAGAAATTAGTTTTCTCGTGGAGATTGGAATGTGAGCATGTTTTTATTAAATTAATGGAGCTATTGACTTATACACCTATTTTAGTACTCCTTGACGGTTCGAAGGCATTAGCTATATATCGATGTTTGTGGTACATGATGGGGCATAATTTTGATGTAGGAAGTAGAGTTATTTGTTATACTAGTTGATAGTTGAAAGCACATGTGAAAATTTATCCAATCCATGATCTTGAGATGACAACTGTTGTTTTGCTCTCGAATCTTGGAGGTGAATTGAGTTATTTATAGGTCATAAGTTCCTATAGTATTGATGGTTGAGTTATCGATGCAACTGCAAGTATATTTTTTAGGGCTGAGATGACATGAGTTCCATATCATTGCTAAGCTAGCAGGGTTGAATGAGACCTTTTCAAATTTATAAAAAGAGAAATAAAAAATGAGTATAAACATGCTTATACCCATAGGAAACAACACTAAAACACACAAAGACAAGCATAGAAAAAACAAATAAGGAAACCACCTAAAGAAAAAGGAAAGGGAGAAATGGAAATAAAAAAGATGAACCATAGAAAATACCAAACAAGGGAAAACACAGGAACTTCAAGCCCAGCACACACGTGCCGCTTCATCAAACTCTATGCCAGAATTACTCTATACTAGAATTACTTTGTATTTCCTCACTTCATGTAGAGTAGAGTAATATAGGACCATTCTTGTGGTTTATTGTATTCAAATGTCATATAATTTCTTCCTTTCCATATTTCCTTAATGAAAATCTTTAGAATAATTAAGAGCGCAAAAGATTCATTTGCTTCTCCATGTTGTGGCCTTGAAAATATATTTCCATTCACTTTTACTATCCCACATAGGCAAGTGCAACTTTCCCTTCGATAATATATACCCCAATTGTTATGAGTTATAGGACGGTTTAAAAAGGTGGAGAATGTCTTCCTCCTTGTCATTGAAGAAAAAAATCAATTAGCAACATTCAAACCCCTAATTATAGATTACTCAATGTATGTAACCCATTCCTCATCACTTTCCAATTGAAGTTAACTTTCTTTAGGATATATCAATTCCAAATCCTATTATTCCACCCGAACCTTCTTTACCCCTCGAAATCCTAAATTCTCTGGACTATATGAGTTTCCATATTATGTTTATTAGGCTAGGACATTGTCCATTTTAGATGCTCCTCAATGAGTTTTTAGGATACGACTCTGTTCAAGCACTAATATTATTCCTATTGGATTAAAATGGCAGAATACCATTCAAACTTGAGTTGTCTTGACCATAGAACGATTAAGGTATAATCGTGAGAACTTAAGTTCAAAAAACACCACATTAATGAGATTGCATAAAGGAATGGTTGAAGCATGGAATTTGGAGAATCAAGAAAAAGATGTCAATGTTTGCATGCATTGAGAACGCGGATGCGATTTTCATGGAAAATGAGATTTAGATATTTAGGTAAGGTTTTGGGAAGAGGATGATATGATTCTTGTTACAACCTGCACCTTAATATGACAGAATTTCTACGGTTTTGGTAACCTGTAATAAACATAAGCATATCAAAGAGTGATCAATATAAACTCATAACGGAATAGAAAAATATAATAGAACATATGTACAGACTAAGACTACTACCTTAGAATCAATATTATTCCTTGGATATCTAGTCATCTTGTCAGCGTCAAGCATGAAAGAGAATACTCCACCATCTGTTGTTCCCGTCTTGTAGCAGTAGCATGTCCTACTAAATCTGTCATGTGGGTTGTAATTGGGGAGGGGGGGGGGTCAAAAGAACGTTTCGGTGACTAGAAAATTATACACTTTAACCATAACATTAATTTATGCCGATTGATTTCTATTTAAGTGCTATGTCTATTATTTACGACTAACTCATTCAATCCTATATGCACGTACGATATGCCTAACCTCCTCCGAGGTATAACTATATATATATGCCTATATACGTATACATATGCATATATATCAAAACATTGTACTACCCAAAAACCCTAGCCACTTAATACTTCTTAAATAGGGAGGAGGCAGACCCAACGACCATTTAATACCTCAACCCCGAAGTGGCCCTCCGCAATGTAAATGCTAGTCAATTAGTCCTACTACAAAGGTCGATGATCCTTATATACGGTCTTATAATTTATAACTTAATTTTCATACTACTAAAGAATCTCAAAGACCCATCTAAGGGTTAACGAGTCCACCTCTAACAAACAAACAACTAAATAACTAACCTTTGAGGTATATGCATACACCATACAGATTCTACACTAGTAGAAGTGAAATCCGCTAGGGCATAACCCGAGCATATGCTAACAACCACTTGGGACCACTGGTGGTCATCTATATGCCAGCCAACTACTTCTAAATACCAGTTCAACAACAATGCCGACATAGCCCGTCGACCTTCCACTGTCGAAATCCCATTTAGACTAACCTAATGTAAGTTAAGGAAAATGTCACTTTCAGTTACTTAATACCTCTTACTAGAAATGAAGCAGACCTCATTTCCTTAAAAGTATTGGGTCATTTAACATTTCAAATCCAAGGCGAACCCTTGATATATTTTCCCCTATCTATCTGCAATGTGTAGCCCTTCCACATAGGTCCTACGGTTGGGAATGTCCCATATTAGTAGTAAGTATACTTAACTTCTAGTAGCCTCTAGGTGAAGGGAAAACTTCTATTGTGTAACTCTACTGACCTCGCATCCCAATCCATTCTAAACCAAACCAATTATTCTAGGCCTAAATACCGGGCAAGGCTCACTAATTCATGTTTGTCCTAAACGTATATTAAGGTTGTATAATTTTCCACTATGAATATTATACTGCCTTCTAGCGTTTAATTCATATTTTATATGCTCATTTACTATATTCCATAAATGTCAATTGTCCGTAATAAATGGTACTATAATTCTAATTGGAAAATTTATAATAACATTTATTTATTTGTTCAAATTCAACCTATTATGCCTATTTATTTCCTATAAATGCCATATTTTATCCTTTAATCAGTCTCATTATACACATTTATGTCCCTATTTAATTCATGTAACTTCCTATTAACTGCACATTTATTGCCATATTAATTTTGGAGTTACTTTCTCTTTTCTATCTACACCTCCTAATATGTTACACTATTTATAACTAGGTGTCCTAAACATAACTAATGCGAAAATCGACTTATATTATGCTAAAAAATATATTTATTTTTTAATCGGTTGGTACGGTTATACTTATATGTGTGTGTATATATATAGCTATTCTTGACACATTAATTCCTACACTTAGGAATCTCATAATATTAATTTCCATATTTTAATATATTAGAGTTGTCCTTTCCAAAAAGGATTACCGTTATAATTTTTTATAAATCACCTATAAATGAAACTTTTGCTTCGTTTGAAATTACAAGGAATTATCTTTTTTTTTATTGAAATAGACAGTGCAAACTATGGAGAAGAATATCCATACTTTACATATCCCTATTCTTTTTGGTATATTCTTTATTAATTCAAACGACGCACTTTTTATACATATTTTTGGAAGTTAGATAATTTATGAAAATTACACAGAAATAGGTACAATTAAATTGTACCTCGCTTCCAATAAATTAAAATAAAAAAAATCACACTCCAAGTCAAATTAAGCCAATCTAAACTAATACTAACATTTTACAACCCAAATATAAATCTGAAATTAATTTTATAACTTTATCAACATTCAATTTTAACAAATTTAGGGACCGATTTCCAAATTTCCATATTATGGTGTATACTATATTCCAATTACCTAACTTACGAAGTATTAGGCAAGGTTTCAACTAAATACATTCGTTTTAAGTCGACAAGTCATCATATATTATATATGTATAATAATTAAATAAAATTCAATGATATAACTTTCGGTGTTATAAATAAATCATATAATTTTCCACTGACCTTTCAAGCTTTCCAAATCATCATTATCCGAATTCACCCCTTTACTTGACTTCTTTTCCATTCTAATCCAATAGAATATGTATAACAAAATATATACATACCATTAGAATTAGAGATATGAGAAGATATTTGGGCTTAAGGGTAATATAAATTTATAATATAGAAATTACCTTTTTTTGGCAACGTTGATCACTTCTTCTTTTCTTTTCATTTATTTTCTACACTTCTCTGATTATATATAAATAATATAATATTTTATAATTAATAAAAATAGTGGAGAAGGGAAAATGATTGAGCTTTGCTGCTTTGATTAGAAATTAAGAGAAGAGAAGTGATGGGTTATGCTTGTATTTATAGGTGCTCGAACCAATCGTATCCGTTAAATTAAAAATAATAAATCTAGACCGTTCGGCCAAGGTTCAACCCTAGCCGCCACCAGAGACTAGTCGATCGCTTCCTTATAGGCAGTCTACTGGCCTAAGGAGGGGGTCGACCGATGGGGTCCCAAATTTATTATTATTTATTTTCTATTTTATTTTTTAATTATTTTCATTTCGAAAATTTCAAACGTTGATAACTACTTTGTTTGAGCTCCGATTGCAAAACTCCAAATATGAAAGTTTCTTAGAAAATTGCCACGAACGTAATGATGCAAGTTTTGTGGCCAAATTCTGATGTTTTCTTAAATTTCATTTTTGAGCTTTAATAATTATTAATTAATTATCATTAATTTTATGGGGTGTTACATGCTTCCCAATAAATAAATGAATTTCATCCATGAAATTCCTAAAGAGGTGAATCACATAACATCGCGTGCAACCATTCTAGACTATTAACCAATTAGTGTACAACCAATTTTGCAGCCAATCACGTACAAGTGCATGGTGTATCACAACATATATGATATGTATGCAGAATAATTTCAAATTGGTGCCACCTATATGAATGCATTGTTTTAAAAAAATTTTGAAAATATGATGCAAACAACCTATATATATTGGCAGTACTATATGTATGCAAATTTTCAAAAATCAAAAATTCTTTTCAAATAATAATTTCCATACTCCTACGAATAGGAGTATGGTTACACTAATTTTGCATCCATTCTGCACCATCCAATACCTAACACACAATTTCTAACATCCAAATTTTTTGAAAACCCAATTTTCTGAATCTATACACCTATGCCGAAAATGAAATTTAGATGAAGAATTTTATATTCTCATCCTTCTTTTAAATACATATTCCGTTGTACCTTGGAACATTTTATTTTTCGTCCAAATCTTTTCCAACGTTTCCAAGTACAATTTGCATAAAGAGGTTTATTGTTAATGTTAAAACATAATTATCGAAAATGTAAGTTTTTGTTCACTATCAACAAAGTATGGACATATAAATTTTGAAGCTAAAACAAATTTTTTTCCTTGTTATTCCCTATGTTATTATTCCGTCATACTTATCGGACAGTAAAATTCATATTCACTAACAAATCGATCCTCCTTACACTAAGCATATGGCACTAGAATTTCTGGAAAATTTTCATTTTCCATCAAAAATCGTTTTCTCCCTTTAAGTTAAACTTGCAAAATAGTTTGAAAACCCTAAATTTCCAAAAGCATTTAAACACCTTTCAAAAGTACTTGAACAAAATTTTCCAAAAACATTTGAACCCTGCTTCTCAAAAGACTTGTCGCTCCATCCTTAAAGCAAATTAAGCCACATCTTAACATAATTGGGACTCAGTGAATAAGTTAATGTATATGACTGACCCTAGCATTGTGCAGTCAATCTTAGATTTGGGAACCTTTCCATTTACTTCTAAACAATGACACGCAAGCCTATTTATAAATTTTAGCTTTTAAAGCATAAGGATAGTGACCCATGATTTTGCAACAACCCTTCTTTGTCCTCCGCTCGCTAAAATTTATTTTTCCCAAAATTCTAAATTTTTTTACCAATCTTATAAACTTCCATTCTTACCTACTTTTTATCGCTACTTAAGTGTCATTATGAGATTTCCTTATTAATGGTATTTCCTAAAATATATAGCGGTCAATGATCATCCAAACCATCAACATAGTAATAAAATAAGAATATATCTCATATTATATTGTACGCTTTTCCAATCACCGAATGAGATAGCTAGCGATTAAAACCCAAATACCCTAAAAGAAAACGATTATTGGAAGCTCCCCTTCAACATCAACTAGTTTTATTGATGTTGTGGCCCTATCACCACTTACTCAATTAATAATGGGCACTTCTAATATGCCATTCAACTATAATCCACATGTATTAACTTACCTCCTTGGTTCCCAATAAGTAAGGTCCACCTATTGCTTCATTCAATACAACTGATTATGGGATATATTGTGCATTCCCATGCTGAGTGGGAAGAAGTATGAATTATGGACATTTAGAACAACTCTTCAAAAAATTATCTTGGTGGATTAACTTTCCTACCACCTGTCTTTTTCATATGCTTGCAACATAAACATTCTTATCTCTTATCCGTCTAGATGAAATGTACGTCTTCAATCGGCAATCAATCGAAATCCACAATCATAAGGCAGCCTTGGCCCAACAATGGATTCAAGTACCATCCAACCTCCTAGTTCTTCTATATGTCGTACTCATGTTTTTCTTGGTCAACGCCTTTAGGTACAGCTAACGCTTCATGGGGTAATCGAGGTAGACAAATATATTTAATTCTATTTATTATGCCAACTCATAGTTGGCTCATCTACCTTCTCAGGATAAGGTTGCAACTACTTCTGCAGTTGAAATTTATAGAGTTAGGCATAATATATATATATATATATATATGTATGTAGAAGTACGAATATGTTCTCTCAGCATATCCTGATTCCTATAATCGACTAACCTAAGCTCTGATACCAAATGTAATAATCTGCAAATTAATGGGCCTGAATTTCGACTAAATCGAAACAAAAGTCCATTAGGGCATGGATCACTGGTTTAGGTAACCTGTAATAAACATAAGCTATCAAATAGCGATCAATATTAACTCATGGTTAAAAAAAATATAATAGAACACATATACCGACTAAGGATACAAACTTGAAATCAATACTATTACTTGGATATCTAGTTGCCTTATCAGTTCCGAACATGAAAGAAAAGACTCTACGATCTACCGTTCCCATCTTGCACCAGTAGGCTGTCCCTCAAAATCTATTCTCTAGGTTGTAATGAGGATTGGTTAGAACAACATTCTGGAGATAGAAATATTACGCACTTTTCTTATAACATTAATTTATACCGATTGATTACCATTTAAGTATCATGTCTATTATTTATGGCTAATCCGTTTAATCCTATATGCGCATACGATATCTTTAACCTCCTCCAAGGTATAACCGTGTGGATATATATATGCCTATATACATATATATCTAAACATTGTACTATCCAAAAACCTTAGCTACTTAATACTTCTTGAATAGGGTGAAAGTAGACCTAACGACCATTTAATACCTCAACCCCAAAGCAGGCCCTCCGCAACGTAAACTTTAATCAATCAGTCCTAACTACATAGACCGATGACCTCTATATACAGTCTTATAATTTATAACTTAATTATCGTACTTTTAACATGTCTCAAAGACTCATCTAAGGGTTAACTAGGCCACCTCCGACAAACAAACAACTAACTAACTAAACTTTGAGGTCTATGCATATCCAATATGGATTCTACACTGGTAGGAAGCGAAATCCGTTAGGACATAACCTGAGTCTTTGCTACTGACCGCTCAGGATTGCTATCAGTCATAGCCTGTATGCTAGCCCTATTACTAAGTACCGGTTCAATAATGTTGGCATCAAAATTGGCCACCAACACTCAATTATGTAAAAGTACCAATATCTAGTATAATCACATAAATATGAAGAAAAATAAATGAAGAACAAAATTAAAGCAATCAGAAAGCAAGTAAAAAGAGACAAGATTTATAGTGGTTCGGCTAACTCTAGCCAACGTCCACTCCCAAATAATTCTTTTTATTATACTGAAGTTTGTTTATAGTTACAATCTGAAATCAAGAATAAAATTGGTAGAGTATATTCTAGGTTGAAGATAAAGAGAAGTAGAAAGAAGATCTTTTTGCTAATGCCAAGCCTTCTATATTTATAAGGGAAGACGTGCACGGATTGAGCTGAAATTTTGAGAAAACTTTTGGGAGACCAAGACGAGGCCACCCAAAAATTCCAGGCCCATTGGGTCCCACAATAAGGATTGGTATCGATCCCTTTTAGTGTCCAAATTGGCTGCAATTCCTATGAGGGTTTTCCCATGATGTTAGCTACTTACTACCCAAATTTCTTGCAATTTTGACATACGGTTTGTGCGATATTGCATTTCCCATGAAGTAGTGTTGCTTGAATTCTGATTTCTGTTGATCCCTCTAGAGGGATAGGTACCGATCCCTCCATTCCCTTCCAAATGCCATGCGATCCCTAAGGGAGCTTTTACATATTGTATTATGCTTAGCCTCCAAGTTTCACACTAATTGGATTAGTAGAACTCGAGTTATTGATCAATCTTTCTTGCAATATGTTGTGAATGCTTATTATAGCCAATCCCTATGGAGGAATAGGTACCGATCCCTCCTACTTGCTCCAAATAATATGTGATCCCTATAGGGTGTTCCACATGTTGTAATTAGCTTGTCCTCCAAGTTTCATGTCAAATGGATGTGTAGCTGTTGAGATATTGACCAATCCCTGCTAGAATTGAATATATGGATCCCTATAAGGGAAGAGTACCGATCCCTATAAAGGGATCGGTACCGATCCCTTCAAGTTGCATGTTTTGTGGTGCGATCCCTAGGGTGAACTTCCTAGAGTCCCCTCTTCCTTCTCCTAGAGTTTCACTTCGATCCCTCTTATGTTTGTTGAGTTATTAATTGTTTTCTATTGAAATGCACTTGTTCCTATGTGTTAAACCATATTCCATACTTCGAACATTCTGCCTTGCATATCTATCAATTCCATTCAATCTCGACTTCATGTTATTATCTGTACTTGATTTCTAGGTCCCACAGTCATCACTCTGGACTCATCGGCCCGATAATCATGAAGTTTGTTGGGTTAAATCCACATGTATACTGCCTTGGTAAATGATGGGTTAACACTTTTCCCCCCAAAACAAGCCTTGCGATAGGAAGGTATGTTTTGAATTGCCGTAAATCAAAAATCAAAATTCACGATCCATTGATAGAAAGTATTTTCTAATCTAGAATCTAATCCGTTGTCAATCCAATTCCATGACCTCCCCAGTCGTCAGTGAAATCCATGACTATTCCGAGTCGATATCCAATTCCGAATACATTCTAAATCCTTAGCCGAATCCATATCTATCCAAAGCCAATCGCCAAATCCGTGATCTTACCAGATCGTTTGCGATCGATCTCACCAGATCCTTGCCAAACACAATCCATATTCGGTAACCTGAGTAGGCCGATCCATCACGTTCAAGCGAAGCGATCTATGTTAGTCCTTGAGATGATGGTTTTGATGACAACAACCTTAGAATAAGATTATAAAATATAAATACTAACATTATAGTTTAGATATATATGTATATGCAGGATTTAACCATGCAGGTATCAAGAATGAAGACTTTACAGTATAGAGATTCAAGATATCAAGATTGAAGACTCATGAGTATCAAGAATATCAAGAATAGCAAGATTATCAAATAGTACAAGATAAGTATTGAGTCTAGAATTATGTTAAAACTTCATAATAGCACTGAAATCTTCACTCCATATTTCATTTGGGATGGAACCCATTTCTACCTTTTTAGTGGCTTACAAACCCACGACAAGTAGCTTACAAACCTACGACAAGTGGCTTACAAACCCACGACAAGTAGCTTACAAACCTACGACAAGTGGCTTACAAACCCACGAACATCCTGGTTTTGTACAAGTTCTCGAGTCCTGATGTGATGAGATATTCTGCAGGAAGAAGCTTGCAAAACTACTTCAAAATGATTTTCAAAACTACTTTTCAAAATGTTTTAGCCTTAAAAATTATATTTTCAAATGATTTTCAAAAAGATGTTTTAGCCGTAAAATATTCTTTGATTTTGTTTTTAAAATAAACTCTTGTTTTAAACTTCGTTTGTTTTAAGCTATCTTTAATAATAAATTTAATATTTATACTTAGATTTAAATATAAAATTATAGAAAAATTATATATATATTATTCTCTATATTTACTTTAACTATAGTTAAGTATATTTATAAAGTTTAAAATAGTTTTAATATAAGATAGAAGTAATTTTCAAAGAAAAGCAAATCACCAAAATTTCCTTTGGGATGTCGACATACCCAAGATACCCATGTCGACATAGTGGCAGTTGGTTTCAAAAATTTGAATTTCAAAAGAAGTGTCTATTCGTCATAACCTTTCATGAATAGACATGGTAGGGGATGTTTTCAACGAATTTTCAACAATATTTTTCTAGTTTTCACTCCTTTTCTTCTTCCACATTTCTTTATATATATTCTTACCATTACTCTGCCGAAATCACCATTGAATTTAATTAGATCATTTCTGGTTTGATTCTCTATCACTATCTCAACAAGATCCCAGTGCTATTCAGAGTTATAGGCTTCTTTATAATCAATCAAGTGAGAAAAGGTGTGATTGTAGCCTTGGAAATCAATCAAGTGAGAAAAGGTGTGATTGTAGCCTAGGAAATCAATTGGGTGAACTTGTTGCCCGGGAAATCAAGTATCTCTACCCAGAGGATTGTGAATATGGAGTGGTGTACCTCATGGCCTTGAAATCGAGGGTTGTAATTGTAAAGATTGTTTTTGAAAGGAAATCCGTACTTGTGTGCGGGACTGGATGTAGGGTAACTCCGAACCAGTATAAAATCCGGTGTGTTCTTTCCTTTACTGCTTTTACTTTATATTTGCATATGTGTTTGAATCTGTGATCATATCTGTGTCTGAATATTGCATACATTTGTGTTCAAATTAATATAAACTCGAAAAGAATTAGTAATTCCTTAAAACACTATTCACCCCCCTCTAGTGTTTATACTAGCCTTAAGATCCGTAATCCGCATTTCTCACATTTGGTATTAGAGCAAGGTTTTCAAAGTTTCATAATCTGAATTTTGAAAAAAATTTAATGGCTATATTTGGAAATTTTGTTAATACTTGTTTAAAAATATTCAAATCGTCATTGTATCATAAGTGTGCATATAATCTATATTCAAAGTCAAATCGTTCACAAGGTTTTTATGATGTGCAGGAAACATGTTTTATGGGTGTTGAGGAATCAATCCACAATGGACAAACTGTGCAGATCAAAAAGAATAAATGGATACTCGATAGTGGATGTTCTAGACACATGACTGGTAATCCGGATATGCTGAATGATATAATATACAAAGACAGAGGATTGGTTAACTTTGGAGACAACTCAAAAGGATATGTGATTGGCATCGGCAATGTCGGTAACTCTAAAACTCCTATTATTACTAACGTTTTGCTAGTTAAGAATCTGAAACATAATTTGCTAAGTATTAGTCAACTTTGCGATAAAGGATATAAAATTAAATTTGAAAAAGATAAGTGTACATTGAAGATAATAATTCAACCATAATATTTGAGGGAATTAGGAAAAAGAATATTTATATTCTTAGTATGAAAGTTTCAAATGATAACTTGTGTCTTTTGGCAAATACAAGTGACCCTTGGATTTGGCATAAGAGATTTGGGCATTTGAATTTCAAACTCTTATCTAGACTGTCAAAACATGATATAGTAAGAGGTCTCCCTAAAATGAATTTTAAAGTAGATAGTTTATGTGATGAATGTCAATTAGGAAAACTTATAAAAAGTTCCTTTAAATTAAAAGATATGATTTCAAATTCAAAACCTCTTGAATTACTTCATCTTGATTTATTTGGTCCATCTCAAATTCAGTCAATAAATCACAGTAAATATGTTTTTGAAATTGTAGATGATTATTCTAGATTTACATGGACAGTATTTTTGAAACATAAAAGTGATACTTTTGAATGTTTTAAGAACTTTACAAAAAGGATTCAAAATCAACTTTATGTAAAAATTATAACCATCCGTAGTGATCACGGTGGTGAATTTGAAAATGAAAAGTTTGAGGAATTCTGCAATAAAAAGGGGATAACTCACAATTTTTCATTTCCAAGAACTCCACAACAAAACAGAGTAGTAGAACGTAAAAATAGGATGATTCAAGAGTGTGCGAGAACTATGCTTTCAGATAGTAATTTACCAAAACATTTTTGGGCAGAAGCAGTTGCTACCGCCTGTTATATTTTAAATAGAATCTTAATAAGACCTTTAACTGATAAGACATCTTATGAACTTCTTCATGGAAAGAAACCTAAGGTATCTTATTTTAGAATTTTTGGAAGTAAATGTTTTATTTTAAATACAAAAGATAACTTAGATAAATTTGATCCTAAATTCGACAAAGGTATCTTTATCGGATATTCTAATAGAAGCAAAGCATACAGAGTGTTTAATTTAAGAACTAACACCATTGAAGAAACAATGCATATTTCATTCGATGAAAATCCCAAAAATTTTGTACAGACAAATGATGAAGAGGATTTAATTACTTAAAATCAAGAGTCAATTGAAACTAATAATGAATTTAATCATCCTAATAAAAGGATTAAACTTTTAAAAGATCATCCCATAGAAAATATTCTAGGAGATATGCAATCTGTTGTTACAACTAGAAATCAACTAAGTAAAATGAGCAATGTAGCTTTTATATCAACTATTGAACTCAAAAATCCAAAAGAAGCATCAACTAATGATTCATGGATTCTGGCTATGCAAGAAGAATTAAATCAATTCACTAGAAATCATGTTTGGGAACTTGTTCCTAGACCTGAAAATAAAACTATAATTGGAACAAAATGGGTTTATAAAAATAAAATGAATGAACAAAGTGAGGTCATTAGAAATAAAGCCTAGTTAGTTGCTCAAGGTTATTGTCAACAAGAAGGAATAGATTTTGATGAAACCTTTGCTCCCGTAGCAAGATTAGAAGCCATTAGGATTCTACTTGCTTTCGCAAATTATAATAATTTCAAATTATTTCAAATGGATGTTAAAAGTGCCTTTTTAAATGGATTTGTAAAAGAAGAAGTATATGTTGAACAACCACCACTTTTTGAAAATGAAAATTTTCCAAATCATGTTTACAAACTTAAGAAAGCTCTATATGGTCTAAAACAAGCTCCTAGAGCTTGGTATGATAGACTAAGATCTTACTTACTTCAATCAAACTTTGAAATTGGTAAAGTAGATAATACTCTTTTTATTAAAAGAAATAAAAATGATATTCAACTAGTACAAGTTTACGTATATGATATCATTTTCGGATCAACTAATTTTTAAATGAATAAAGAATTTTCTGAAATAATGACAAAAGAGTTTGAGATGAGTCAAATGGGTGAATTAAACTTCTTACTAGGATTACAAAAAAAACAATTAAATAATGGTATCTTTAGTAGTCAAGAAAAATATGCTAAAGACCTAGTTAGTAAATTTGGTTTGACTACTGCAAGTGGAAAACCCACTCCCATGGCAACCAATGAGTATCTAAGTAAAGAAGATCTCTCGAAAGATGTAGATCAAAAATTATATAGAGGAATGATTGGATCACTACTCTATATCACTGCTAGTAGACCTGATATCATGCATAGCGTTTGCCTCTGTGCAAGATATCAATCCCAACCCAAAGAGACCGACTTAAAAGCTGTAAAACGTATCATAAGATATATTAAACACACCATTGACTATGGCTTATTTTATCCTAAAAATGATTCTTTTGAATTAATATCTTACTGTGATGCTGACTATGCTGGTTGTAAGTCAGACCGAAAAAGTACAAGTGGAACTTGTCACTTTTTAGGGCATTCTCTGATTTCCTAGTTTAGTACAAAGCAAAACACAGTTTCTCTATCAACAACTGAAGCAGAGTATATTTCTGCTGCTTTAGCTTGTTCTCAAGTAATATATATGCAACAAACTTTAAAAGATTTTGGTTTAAATATCTCAAGATCACCAATTTATTGTGATAATACTAGTGCAATAAATTTAACCAAAAATACTACTCATCATGCTCGAACTAAACATATTGATATCAGACATCATTTTCTCAGAGATAATATAAGTAAGGAAGTAATTACTCTCGATTATATCAATTCTGAGAATCAAATTGCTGATATATTAACAAAACTCTTAAATGAATCTATATTTACTAAATTAAGAAGAGAATTAGGTATTTGTTCAATAATTGAAATATAAAATATAAATAACAAAGTATAATTAAAAATTAAATTAAAAATAAATCAAATAGTAAAAATATCAAGCACCATGTCGACATCCCCCTCCTAACCATGTCGACATATAATGATTTTTTATTTTTGAATTTTTCCCACCAAAATTCAAATAAGTGGTTATATATTCTTCTTGTTTCGAAAAATGGATCATTCTTTATGTTCTTTTTCTATTCTATCTTCTGAAAACATTTAAACAATGGCCTCCTCTTCCAAATCAAACAAAAATTCAATCTTTTCGTTCCCTTGTCCTACTTCAGGACCGTTTCAACAAACTACACTTGCACGAGTGACGAAAATGGAGGACTCTTTAAAGAATGCACTGCAATTAATGACTAAAATTCAAGTGGTACAACTTAGAATGGCCAAAGAACAAGAACGGCAAGGCAAAATTCTTAGAAATTTGCAAAAATTACTAATGGACAATCATGCTAATCCGATCTTGATTGATGAAGAGTCTTCAGGAGATCAAGTGCAAGAGGACAGCGAGGAAGAAGAAGAAGAAGCCCCCATGGAAGAAGAGCACGCTGAAGATAACGACAAATTCGTTTGCGTTGGCGAAGTGTGCTTTGACAAAGATGGAAATCTTATCGAACAACGTGGAAATTTCTGTTTCCACTATCCAAATTGTTCGGTTCATAGATCTTCCATTTTTAAGGACACGCGTTAGTTTCTCTTTCCTCTTTCCTATTGTTGTATGTTTTTACTTACGTTCTCTACGCTCATGTAAATATAACAATATAAATGATTTGTGTTCTTATATTACAAATATTATCATATATAGATTCTTAGTTAGGAGAGTTTGTAATTTAGGACTAAAGTTTTAGTTTTAGAATTAAGTGTTGATTATTTATGATTACACTATCATTATAATCACATAGTATTAGACTAAGGGGGAGTTATATAGTTTGGAGTTAGTTTTTGTTGATGACAAAGGGGGAGAAGTATAAAATATAGGATAGTTAGGCATAGATTAAGGGGGAGTTATTAGTTTTAGGGGGAGTCAATAGGATAGAAATAATATTTTATAAACAAAGGTTGTCATCATCAAAAAAGGGGAGATTGTTAGTCCTTGAGATCATGGTTTTGATGACAACAACCTTAGAATAAGATTATAAAATATAAATACTAACATTATAGTTTAGATATATATGTATATGCAGGATTTAACCATGCAGGTATCAAGAATGAAGACTGTACAGTATAGAGATTCAAGATATCAAGATTGAAGACTCATGAGTATCAAGAATATCAAGAATAGCAAGATATCAAATAGTACAAGATAAGTATTGAGTCTAGAATTATGTTAAAACTTCATAATAGCACTGAAATCTTCACTCCATATTTCATTTGGGATGGAACCCATTTCTACCTTTTTAGTGGCTTACAAACCCACGACAAGTAGCTTACAAACCTACGACAAGTGGCTTACAAACCCACGAACATCCTGGTTTTGTACAAGTTCTCGAGTCCTGATGTGATGAGATATTCTGCAGGAAGAAACTTGCAAAACTACTTCAAAATAATTTTCAAAACTGCTTTTCAAAATGTTTTAGCCTTAAAATTATCTTTTCAAATGATTTTCAAAAAGATGTTTTAGACTTAAAATATTCTTTGATTTTGTTTTTAAAATAAACTCTTGTTTTAAACTTCATTTGTTTTAAACTATCTTTAATAATAAATTTAATATTTATACTTAGATTTAAATATAAAATTATAGTAATTTTTTTTATATATTATTCTCTATATTTACTTTAACTATTGTTAAGTATATTTATAAAGTTTAAAATAGTTTTAATATAAGATAGAAGTAATTTTCAAAGAAAAACAAATCACCAAAATTTCCTTTGGGATTTCGACATACCCAAGATACCCATGTCGACATAGTGGCAGTTGGTTTCAAAATTTTGAATTTCAAAAGAAGTGTCTATTCGTCATAACCTTTCACGAATAGACTTGGTTGTTGTTCTTCTATAAATAAGGGATGTTTTCAACGAATTTTCAACAATATTTTTCTAGTTTTCACTCCTCTTCTTCTTCCACATTTCTTTATATATATTCTTACCATTACTCTGCCGAAATCACCATTGAATTTAACTAGATCATTTCTGGTTTGATTCTCTATCACTATCTCAACAAGATCCCAGTGCTATTCAGAGTTATAGGCTTCTTTGTAATCAATCAAGTGAGAAAAGGTGTGATTGTAGCCTTGGAAATCAATCAAGTGAGAAAAGGTGTGATTGTAGCCTAGGAAATCAATTGGGTGAACTTGTTGCCCGGGAAATCAAGTATCTCTACCCAGAGGATTGTGAGTCTGGAGTGGTGTACCTCGTGGCCTTGAAATCGAGGGTTGTAATTGTAAAGATTGTTTTTAAAAGGAAATCCGTACTTGTGTGCGGGACTGGATGTAGGGTAACTCCGAACCAGTATAAAATCCGGTGTGTTCTTTCCTTTACTACTTTTACTTTATATTTGCATCTGTGTTTGAATCTATGATCATATCTGTGTCTGAATATTGCATACATTTGTGTTCAAATTAATATAAACTCGAAAAGAATTAGTAATTCCTTAAAACACTATTCACCCCCCTATAGTGTTTATACTAGCCTTAAGATCCGTAATCCGCATTTCTCACAATCTACCCTTTGCCAGGCATAGTCCATACCTGACGACCTTGATCTCTCTGGATCCTTGCCGAGCACAATCCAAACTCGACGACCTGAGTCAGCCGATCCATCACGTTCGGGTGAAGCGACCTACACCTTGCCAAGCATAGTTCATACCAGACGACCTTGATCTCTTCAGGACCTTGCCGAGCACAATCCATACTCGACGACCTGAGTAGGCCGATCCTTCCCGTTCGAGTGAAGCGATCTACCCCTTGCCAACATAGTCCATACCTGATGCCCTTGATCTCTCCGGATCCTTGCCGAGCATAATCCATATTCAACGACCTGAGTAGGCCGATCGGATGCGTTCGAGCGAAGCAACCTACCCCTTGCCAGGCATACTCCATACTTGACGACCTATATTAGCTATTACATTGATCCAAATTTGAATATTTCGAAGTCCATTTTCCAAAATATAAAATAAGAGTCCATACAACCAATAAACCAGAGTTCGAAGCAAACAAGAAGAAAAATTAGAAAAAGAAAAACTAATTTTAAAAACCCGAGCACTACGATTTATCATCATCTCAAAGCATGCCTAGGGGCAGTCCTCGATCCCAAACATGTGTAAGTGACTTAGCCGTCCTACTATAGAGTTTATTACTCATTCCATGCCATCCCTATCAATTGATGACAAGTTGATGATGATTCCTTGATCCAATGCCATTTTCATTCAAGGTGGACAGTGGTTGCTCCTGTTCACTACCGCAGCCCGAGTCCTTATGTATTGTTGTAACTAACCATTCCTCATGTGTTATTTAATAACATCCTTTAAATGCCTGCAGTCATTTGTATTGTGCCCATCCAGCTCATGGAATAGGCAGTGCTTTCTTGATATCCATTTGCGTTCAGAGGGTTCCCTCCTTACCGGCCTCTAATATGGAAGGCGCCCTCGAGTATCCAGATATATCCGTTTTAGGGTTTCATTCAATTCCGAGTAAAAAAAGAATTTGGGTTCCCCCATTCGTCGCTTTGATTCATTGAAGCTATTATTTATATTCCATTTACCCTTGTTCTTTCCTAAGCTTTCACCAGGATGTTCTCCACCCCATATCGTATTAATTTTCCTTGCCTCTTTATCAATTTTTGCATTTTCTTACCGTAGAAACCTTTCTGCTTCATGGTAGAATTCGCAAAGACCCATCAGTGGATCCCATATCAATGATATCTTAAAATTTGAATTATCTGCAACTCCTGACACTACCGCCATCAAAACCATCGATGGATCTGGTCGATCCACTGAAACAACTGCTGCATTGAACCTGATCATAAGCTTCCAGTGTTGGTAGTTTGAATTCTAGTGGATTCCAAGCATTCCTGATATTAGGAGCGAATAGACTTTTGTTTACATCCTCCAGATCCATGTTCACTAATCCTCCATGCTTAGCTCGCCTAATCATCTCTGCAAACCTATCAATGTCTTCCAGTGGTTGTCTCCAATCATCATGTCCAAGCTGCTCCCTGAGTCTACAAGGGAATTCTGAAATGTATTACTTTGGACGAGTATCCAAATACATGTCTTTGGGGATCGGTACCGATCCTTCTAAGATGGCCGAGGACCGCCTCCGGCTGCTCTGTTCCACTCATTTTTCCAATAGCTCCATCTTCATGCTCTCGGTTCCGATTTCCAGCGAATCTTGCTGCCCCAACTCCTTGATCCATAGCTCTAGTAGTCCCTATCGTTCCAACTCATTGGTTTTACATTCTAGCAGCTCCTATGGCTCCAGCCTGTCCGATTTGTCGGAGTAGATTCTACATCATCTCTTTCTGTCTTTTTAGCATCTGTTCATGTATAGTGTCCATCATTGTTCATATGTCATCTCTAGTGATGTAGATAGATGTTTGATTAGCTCCAGCTCTTGAGGAATCTTCATGATTCCTTTCATCATGGCTCCTATCCCCTTGCTTATCTCCTGATTGATTGTCCCACCATTGCTTCAAATCCAAGCTCTCTAATTGATTCCAAATCTGAACTCCAAATCGATGGAGGCTAGCTTTCTTAGTGAAAGCACAAAAATGTTGGTGTCAAAATTGACCACCAACACCCAATTATGTAAAAGTATCAATATCCAATCCAATCATAGAAATCCGAAGAGAAATAAATGACGAACAAAATTAAAACAATTAGAAAGCAAGTAAAAAAGACAAGGTTTACAGTGGTTCGGCTAACTCCGGGCAATGTCCACTCCCAAATAATCCTTTTTATTATACTGAAGTTTGTTTATAGTTACAATTTGAAATTAAGAATAAAATTGGCAGAGTGTAGCCTAAGTTGAACATAAAGAGAAGCAGAAAGAAGATCCTTTTTCTGACGCCATGCCTGCTGTATTTATAAGGGAAGATTTGCATGGATTTGGCTGAAATTTTGATAGAAGATTCGGGAGACCAAGATGAGGCCACCCAAAAATTTCCAGGCCCATTGGGGCCCACAATAGAGATTGGTAAGAATCCCTTTTAGTGTGTCCAAATAGGCTGCAATCTCTATAAGGGGTGCCCCATAATGTTAGGTACTTGCTCCCCAAAGTTCGTGCAATTCCGACGTATGGTTTGTGAGATATCGCATTTTCTATGAAGTATTGTTGCTTGAATTCTGATTTCAGCCGATCCCTCTAGAGGGGTAGGTACCGATTCCCCCAGTCACTTTCAAATAACATGCGATCTCTAGGGGTGCTTCTCTGTGTTGTATTATGCTTAGCCTCTAAGTTTCATGCTAATTGGAATAGTAGAACTCGAGTTATTGATCAACCTTCGTTGCAATATGTTGTGAATGTTGATTATAGCCGAACCTTACGGAGGAATAGATACCAATCCCTCCAACTTGCTCCAAATGATATATGATCCCTAGGAGTGTTCCACATATTGTAATTAGCTTGTTCTCTAAGTATCATGTCAATTGGATGTGTAGATGTTGAGATATTGACTAATCACTACTAGAATTGAATACAATGGATCCATATAAGGAAAGAGTACCGATCCCCATAAAGGGATCGGTACCAATCTGTAACAACCCGCATATTTTATGATTGTATATTCTATAAAGGTGAGTTTTTGAACTCACATCTTTGTCTATTCTATCATTGTTGTTAGGTATGAATTCCTAGCATCCATTCATGTTCATTTGCTTTTGATTTGAATTGATTTGGTGAACATTTCAATTTTTGGTGTTTTGAAGTCAAAACTTTGAAAATCCTAGCTTTGATTTGTGAACATGTTTTTGGTGGTGAATCGGAGAGCCTATAGGGCTGGGTTGTTGATTGGCGAAAACCCCCTAAAGTCCATTGCTCGACCGGTTGCAAATGGTGAGAGTTTACTCTCCATTTGATAGGCTGGAAAACAGTTTCAGCTCCAGCCAGTCGATTGGACTCCTGCAGTCAGTCGACTGACTGCAGGGTCTGAAAACTCTCGGGTTCTGGTTCAGTCGACTGACTGTAGAAGGTCAGTCGACTGACCTGCTTGATTTTTCCTATTTTGCCTATTTAGCGTGAGGTTCCAATTTTTATCGATTCGTGATTATCCGATTTATTGTTATCATTTATTATTGACTTTGATGACTTCTTTTTCGGAATTTTTGAGAATATCCATTTGGATGGATTCGGTATCAATTTCTTTGGATTTGATTCACGTCTTCGAATGTGGATTTTTGTGATTGATTGTTTCTACAATCATTTCTGTGATTTGTGACTTTAAAATATAAAGGTTTTCTATACTAGTAGTAAATATTCAAACTCTTTTCCAAAGATGATTTCAACTCTACTTTTAAATATAAAAAACTTGTTTTCAAAACCGTTTTCCAAATCTATTAGTATATACAAACCTTTACCTCATTCGTATGAGAAATCTAATTAAACGGTTTAGCAAAACAAGTGGTATGAAACGCTTGCGTATACTTTGCCGGTTAATTCTTGGACTTGTTCGATTGAACTCTTGTGACAATTTTCGAGTGTAAATCTACAATTTGTTCGTAAATATTTAAGTTAAGCTAGTGGTTATGGGACATGAAGCTAAACTCATATATTTACTAGCTTAGTGTAATCGACACTTTTATTGATCGATGATGATCATTTTGTGATTTAGACTAGCATTGTGCGATGTCTATTTGTTTGTTTGGGGTACAATCCCCGTTTGTGGAACTTCGGTTCAATTTGGCGGGGTAGCGACCCGTGGTCTTCGGGCCGTTTGTGGAGCTTCAGCTCAAAATTTATGGTTAGCGACCATGGAATAGCGTTCCATTTGTGATACACATGTTGGTGAGTTTTCATGCTCCTATTTGTGATAGGCCTCCCCCTTTTGTGATTTTCTGATTTCTAGTTGATGATTTCTAGAATTTGTGTTTCACCCACTTTTGTGATTGGCAATGATATGTTTGTCAATATTTGTAGTTTGGTGAATAAAATAAAGAATATGATATTCTTTTTGGTGCTTTGAGATTTTTGGAGATATTGTATGATTTTGTTGTTGTTTAAATCATATTTGTTCTAGTATGACATTATTGTTATCATACGTTTTTATTATATCTCTGCTTTTATCTCATTCCTTTATTTGATATTTATAGCTAGACTGATCTGTTTATTATTTTCTTATTAAATAATACTCGGGTCAGACCGAGATGTTACAGGTGCTTCTGCCTTACTCCTTATCTGGGATCATCTTCTGACTTTTGTCTAACTACATTACAATTGTAGTTTTTGTTGTTATACATTCGAGATATAGACTCCATGAGGTATACATATTCTTTTGTCTAGCACTTGTATCTATTCTTTTGTGATATTGTGGATCTTGTTTGACCACTACTCTGATGTACACTTCTATGTGTTACACTCATATCTGTTTTCGCCTTTGAGATATGAACATCTGTGACTGATTTATGTTATGTTTATTTCTATATTTTTTTCCGAGGTCCACTTAGCCATTGTGTGGTAGCTTTGAGTTTGTATTTGGTATGTCGGATTTCCTCTTGAAATGAAATGCATGTTATACTATTTGACATATCGGTACTCGCACAAAGCAATTACACGGATGGTCGCTCCTCAACAGCCTTATTCTTTGCGCTAGTTGACGACATTACTCCGTAGTGTCCTTGGCTAGCGTGAGTATAGAGGTGGGGCGTCACAGCTTGGTATCAGAGCCAAACTTTGGAACAATGTAGAATAATCTAGCAAGGATCATTTTCTTAAGTCTCTCTTAAGAGTCGTGCCATAGGATTTAATTCAAGTTTTCATACCGTTCTATCCTATTTCTTTTTATGATACCTTGTTTTATCAATCAAATTTGTTTGATATTCATTTCATGAATAACCTTTTTCCTCTTTTCTTTCTTTCTTAAAGAAGAGAAATGGTTAGACCAGGCCGTCCCAGCGCCGGTTAATCTAGTGCTACTCCTCAGGATGGAGTACTTATGTCTGCTCAGCAACTTCTAGATCTTGTGAGAAATGCTCAAGCTGCCGGACCTATTCCTGAGCCCGCACATCCTAACTCTGGGTTTGCACGCTTGTGCAGTGATTACACCAACTTGGGTGGAAAGCCATTCAAAGGTTCCGAGAGCATTATAGAAGTCCAGGCTTGGCTTCGAACATGCGACCGCATCTTTTCCCGCATGAATCTTATTGATCTTCATCGAGTCCAAGTGGCTTCTAGTATGCTCCAAGAAAGAGCATTAGACTGGTACGAGCTTTTGATCTCTGAAGTTATTGAAGCGGACCTTACTTGGGAGCAATTCCGGGAAAGGTTCGAGTTGAAATTCATGCCGGAAGCTGAAAAAATATCTTTTGCCTGACGCTTTATAGACCTTGTTCAAGGTGAATCTTCTATGACGGACTACGTCGTGTCTTTCGAATCTCTATCTAAATATGGGGTCGAGTATATTAATACCCCATTAAAGAAAAATCAGAGATTTGTGTATGGCTTGAACAAGAGCCTCAAAAAGCCAATACTTCTGAAATTAGAAGTTTCTTTTGACCAACTTGTTGATATTGCTCTTCGACTCGAAGAGGCTGATAAAGATAGTGATGTTGAAGTCAAACACAACATCAATAAGAAGAGACCTTTTAAACTCAAGCCTAATCCCAATAAAAAGGGGAAGCAAACAACTTCGGTAGCGAATACTCCTAACCCTCGTCGTGGAGAATGTTACAATTGTGGTTCTAAGGACCACTATGCAAACAAGTGTCCCAAGTCTATTTCTTGCCGCTATTGCAAGAGTTCGGGTTATACTATATCTGTGTCCCAAACTTCAAGGCAAGAAGGAGGGCAAGCTAAATGTTGTACAAGCCCCTGCTGATACTTCTCGTGGTCAAGGTATTTCTCATCCTACCCTAGATGGCATTATTATATTTCGTGAATTTCCTATTCGAGTTCTTTTTATTACGGGTGCATCTCACTCTTTTATATCAAAAGAACTTGTTGATGTATTGTCTTTGGATGTTATTGGCTTGATGACTTCTTTTAGGATTGCGAATCCGGTTGGTGGTTCCGCAACACTTAGTTTACTTTGTAAAGATGTCGAAATTATTTTATGTGATTATTCTTTCCATGCTGATTTGCATGTTATGCGTTACCTTGGTTTCGGAATGATTTTGGGAATGGATTGGCTTAACCGTTTTGAAGCCCATATCCTATGTCCTGAACGGACTATATATCTTCGACATCCTCAATCTGTTAAGCAGATTTCTCTTGTTCTGAAAGATTCAGATTCCAATTCGAAAGCATCCTTATATTCTCTAAATCCTCATGATGACGATAACGATGATGAGGAAGATGTCATTTCCCTCATTCACATTGTTTGTGAATTTTCCGACATATTTGAGCTCGTTTTAGGATTACCACCTAAGCGAGCAATTGAGTTCATAATTAATCTAATCCCTGGAGCTCTACCTATTACTCGTCCTCCTTATCGTATGTCCAATAAGGAAAATGAGGAGATGCGCAAACAATTATCCGAATTGGAAGCGAAGCAATTTATTCGATCTAGTTCCTCTCCATGGGGAGCTTCAGCTATTTTTGTGAAGAAATCTGATGGTACTCTTAGGCTTTGCGTTGACTACCGCAAGCTTAACAATCTCACCATCATGAATAAATATCCCTTGCCTCGGATTGATGATTTATTCGATCAGCTTAGTGGTGCTAGAGTCTTTTCACAATTAGACTTAGCAATCGGTTTTCATCAGCTCCGTATTGCATAGGATAACATTCCTTTGACATCGTTCCGTACTCGTTAGGGATCTTATGAATGGCTTGTTATGCCATTTGGTTTGACGAATGCTCCAGCTTATTTCGTTGACCTTATGAATCGAGTTTTCAAAGACTTCCTCGATTGATTTGTTCTCATCTTTATCGATGATATTATTATTTATTCTAAAACCGAAGAGGAGCATGAAAAACATCTTCGGATTGTGTTGGAAACTCTTAGGAGTAACCAATTGAAAGCAAAATTTTCTAAATGCCACTTTTGGCAATCTCGTGTGAAATTTTTGGGGCATATTATTTCTGAATCCGGAATTTCCGTGGATCCTTCAAAGATTGAAGCGATTCAAAATTGGAAGAGACCGGAGAGCATGACGGAAATTCGTAGCTTTCTCGGATTGGCGGGCTATTACCGTCGGTTCATAAAAGACTTTTCTAAAATTTCCGCGCCTCTTACTAATTTGACAAAGAAGGGAGTTAAATACATTTGGTCAGACAAATGTGAAGCTTCATTTCAAAAATTAAAAGAACTCCTTTCCGATGCTCCTATTCTTGTGATTCCCGATGGGAACCGAGATTTTATTATTTATACCGATGCTAGTCGTGTTGGTTTGGGTGCCATTCTCATGCAGCGGGAACGTGTTATCGCTTATGCTTCTAGGCAATTAAAGCCCGCCGAGACTAGATATGCCACTCATGATTTAGAGCTCTCGGCTATTGTTTTCGCCCTTAGAATTTGGCGTCATTATCTTTTAGGAGAGAAATTTGTTCTCTACACGGATCACAAATCTTTGAAGTATTTATTTTCTAAAAAGGAACTCAATTTGCGTCAACAACGTTGGCTCGAGTTCCTTACATTTTATGATCTTGATATTCTTTAGACTCTCGGAAAAGGAAATAGTGTTGCTGATGCCCTTAGTCGTAAGCAACAAGCGATTGTTTCCATGATGATATTCGAGTGGAATGATCTCGAGACTTTATCCACTTATGAGATTCGAGATCGTGAATCCGATTTATGTTCATCTCTTGTTTTATGTAGCCTTAAGGCTCATCCTTCTCTTTTTGACCGCATTCTTGAAGCTCAAAAGCATGATCCCGAATTGGTTCTTCTTAGCCAAAGTTGTAGGGACAATATTGATATTGAAGGTTTGAAAGACTTTGATATTGATGCTCGCGGCGGTATTCGAAAATTTGGTAGACTTATGGTGCCAAATATTATTGATCTTCGTAAAGATATTTTAGAAGATTCTCATCGTTCTAAATTTACCATTCATCCCGGTAGTAGTAAAATGTACGCGGATATGAAGCGACTTTATTACTGGGAGGGAATGAAATCCGATATTGCTAACTTTGTTAAGTGTTGCATGACTTGCCAACTTGTTAAGGCCGAGCATCAAAGGCCCGATGGGTTATTGCAACCTTTGGAAATTCCAATATGGAAGTGGGATCAAATTTCCATGGACTTTATTGACGGTCTTCCCCATTCCCGTTCGGGACATGATAGCCTATGGGTGATAGTAGATAGACTTACTAAGTCCGCCCATTTTATCCCCGTTCGGTCCAATCGGACCGTACCTATTTTGGCTAAACTCTTTGTCAAGGAAATCTTTAGATTGCATGGAGTTCCTACTTCTATTGTTAGTGATCGTGATCCATTGTTTACTAGTGGATTTTGGAAAGGTCTTCAAAAAGCTTTGGGAACGAAGCTTAATTTTAGCACCGCTTATCATCCTCAATCCGATGGACAAACGGAGCGTGTGAATCAAACTCTTGAAGATCTTCTTCGTGCATGTGTTCTTGATTTTGGTGGAAGTTGGGAAGATCATATTTCTCTTGTTGAATTTTCCTATAATAATAGCTTCCAATCTAGTATTGGTATGGCACCTTTCGAGGCACTATACGGAAGGCCATGCCGATCTCCTTTGTGTTGGCTTGAAGCCGGTGAGAAGCTGCTTTTAGGTCCAGATTTTATCCGTAATGCCACAGAAAAGATTGACCTTATTCGACATAGGATGAAAGAAGCTCAAAGTAGACAAAAATCCTATGCCAATAATCGAAGAAGGAAATTAGAATTTTCTATGGGAGATTTTGTGTTTATTCGTGTTTCACCTATGAAGGGTGTTGTGCGTTTCAGTAGATCGGGAAAATTAGCACCTCGATATATTGGCCCGTTTCCCATCACCGAACGCATTGGTTCCATGGCTTATCGCCTTTTGTTACCGGCTCAATTTTCTGCTATTCATGACGTATTCCATGTCTCTCTACTACGGAAATGCCTTCGAGATTCTGATTCTATTCTTGAGCCCGGTGTTATTGAAGAAATTGAAGTTTCGCCTAATTTGACTTATGAGCAACATCCTATTCGTATCATTGCTTCGGAAGTTAAACGCCTTTGAAATAAAGATGTTCTTCTTGTGAAAGTTCAATGGTCCTCAAATCCTAAGGATTGCTCTTGGGAATCCAGAGAATTCATCGAGCGAACACATCCGGACTTGCTCTCTCGTGCTCCTTAAGGTGAACTTTTTATTTCAAATTTCTTCTTTTTGTGTCGATATACTTTTATTGTTGTTACTTCTTATTTATTCCTTAAAGATTGCGAGGACGCAATTTCTTTAAGGAGGGGAGTCTGTAACAACCCGCATATTTTACGATTGTATATTTAAATGTTTTATTTAAATATAGAATCGTTAATCGGATTGAAGTCCGAAAAGCTACTTTTTGTAAACAGTCGAATTGGGACTCGAGACCACCTCCATTGAGTCCAAAATAGCGTTTACAACTTTTTTGAGTATAAACATCGATATGTTTGGAGTTGAGTAAAAATTATGACTTTTTCACTTTGGGCTTGGGTTCGGGTTTCAGCCCATTAACCCTACATATCAACCCAACTCCACTCCATTCCTCTTCACTCCGTCATATTATTTTCCTAACACTCAAGCTTTTAGAAAAATGGGGGAAGATAAAAAGAATTAGAATTCCTAAGCCCTAATCTTCTTTGCAAATTCAAGTTCTAGCTCCAACATCAAAGAAAAGCTTAGGTAAGCTCCCTCTTCATCTTCTCCAACTCATTTCCTCTTCAATTTCAGAAAATTTCCTAAACCCTAACTTAGGAAATGTTTTTCTTTTGAGCTTAGATTGAAGCTCCTTGGGTTAATATTGAAGAGAGATCAACCTATTGCTTATTCTAGAGCTTATCATTTGTTTTTGGGCTTAAAGGTGAGTTTTTGAACTCACATCTTTGTCTATTCTATCATTGTTGTTAGGTATGAATTCCTAGCATCCATTCATGTTCATTTGCTTTTGATTTGAATTGATTTGGTGAACATTTCAATTTTTGGTGTTTTGAAGTCAAAACTTTGAAAATCCTAGCTTTGATTTGTGAACATGTTTTTGGTGGTGAATCGGAGAGCCTATAGGGCTGGGTTGTCGATTGGCGAAAACCCCTAAAGTCCATTGCTCGACCGGTTGCAAATGGTGAGAGTTTACTCTCCATTTGATAGGCTGGAAAATAGTTTCAGCTCCAGCCGGTCGACTGGCCTCCTGTAGTCAGTCGACTGACTGCAGGGTCTGAAAACTCTAGGGTTCTGGTTTAGTCAAATGACTGCAGAAGGTCAGTCGACTGACCTACTTGATTTTGCCTATTTAGCTTGAGGTTCCAATTTTTATCGATTCGTGATTATCCGATTTATTGTTATCATTTATTATTGACTTTGATGACTTCTTTTTTGGAATTTTTGAGAATATCCATTTTGATGGATTCGGTATCGATTTCTTTGGATTTGATTCACGTCTTCGAATGTGGATTTTTGTGATTGATTGTTTCTACAATTATTTTCTGTGATTTGTGACTGTAAAATATAAAGGTTTTCTATACTAGTAGTAAATATTCAAATTCTTTTCCAAAGATGATTTCAACTCTACTTTTAAATATAAAAGGCTTATTTTCAAAACCGTTTTCCAAATCTATTAGTATATACAAACCTTTACCTCATTCATATGAGAAATCTAATTAAACGGTTTAGCAAAACAAGTGGTATGAAACGCTTGCGTTTACTTTGCCGGTTAATTCTTGGACTTGTTCGATTGAACTCTTGTGACAATTTTCGAGTGGAAATCTACAATTTTTTCGTAAATATTTAAGTTAAACTAGTGGTTATGGACATGAAGCTAAACTCATATATTTACTAGCTTAGTGTAATCGACACTTTTATTGATCGATGATGATCATTTTGTGATTTAGACTAGCGTTGTGCGATGTCTATTTGTTTGTTTGGGGATTACAATCTCCGTTTGTGGAACTTCGGTTCAATTTGGCGGGGTAGCGACCCGTGGTCTTTGGGCCGTTTGTGGAGCTTCGGCCAAAATTTATGGTTAGCGACCCTGGAATAGCGTTCTGTTTGTGATACACGTGTTGGTGAGTTTTCATGCTCCCATTTGTGATAGGCCTCCCCCTTTTGTAATTTCTGGATTTCTAATTGATGATTTCTAGAATTTGTGTTTCACCAACTTTTGTGATTGGCAATGATATGTTTGTCAATATTTGTAGTTTTGTGAATAAAATAAAGAATATGATATTCTTTTTGGTGCTTTGAGATTTTTGGAGATATTGTATGATTTTGTTGTTGTTTAAATCATATTTGTTCTAGTATGACACTATTGTTATCATACGTTCTTATTATTTCTCTGCTTTTATCTCATTCCTTTATTTGATATTTATAGCTAGACTGATCCGTTTATTATTTTCTTATTAAATAATACTCGGGTCAGACTGAGATGTTACAGGTGCTTATGCTTGACTCCTTATCTGGGATCATCTTCTGACTTTTGTCTAACTACCTTACAATTGTAGTTTTTGTTGTTATACATTCGAGATATAGACTCCATGATGTATACATATTCTTTTGTCTAGCACTTGTATCTATTCTTTTGTCATATTGTGGATCTTGTTTGACCACTACTCTGATATACACTTCTATGTGTTATACTCATATCTGTTTTTGCCTTTGAGATATGAACATCTGTGACTGATTTATGTTATGTTTATTTCTATATTTGTTTCCGAGGTCCACTTAGCCACTATGTGGTAGCTTTGAGTTTGTATTTGGTATGTCGGATTTCCTCTTGAAATGAAATGTTTGTTATACTATCTGACATATCGGTACTCGCACAAAGCAATTACACGGATGGTCGCTCCTCAACAGCCTTATTCTTCGTGCTAGTTGACGACATTACTCCGTAGTGTCCTTGGCTAGCGTGAGTATAGAGGTGGGCCGTCACAGCTTGGTATCAGAGCCAAACTTCGGAACAATGTAGAATAATTTAGCAAGGATCATTGTCTTAAGTCTCTCTTAAGAGTCATGCCATAGGATTTAATTCTAGTCTTCATACCGTTCTATCCTATTTCTTTTTATGATACCTTGTTTTATCAATCAAATTTGTTTGATATTCATTTCATGAATAACCTTTTTCATCTTTTCTTTCTTTCTTAAAGAAGAGAAATGGTTAGACCAGGCCGTTCTAGCACCGGTCAATCTAGTGCTACTCCTCAGGATGATGTATTTATGTCTGCTCAGCAACTTCTAGATTTTTTGAGAAATGCTCAAGCTGCCGGACCTATTCCTGAGCCCACACATCCTAAATCTAGGTTTGCACGCTTGTGCAGTGATTACACCAACTTGGGTGGAAAGCCATTCAAAGGTTCCGAGAGAGTTATAGAAGTCCAGGCTTGGCTTCGAACATGCGACCGCATCTTTTCTCGCATGAATCTTATTGATCTTCATCGAGTCCAAGTGGCTTCTAGTATGCTCCAAGAAAGAGCATTGGACTGGTACGAGCTTTTGATCTCTGAAATTATTGAAGCGGACCTTACTTAAGAGCAATTCCGGGAAAGGATCGAGTTCAAATTCGTGCCGGAAGCTGAAAAAGTATCTTTAGCCCGATGCTTTATAGACCTTGTTCAAGGTGAATCTTCTATAACGGACTACGTCGCGTCTTTCGAATCTCTATCTAAATATGGGGTCGAGTATATTAATACCCCATTGAAGAAAAATCAGAGATTTGTGTATGGCTTGAACAAGAGCCTCAAAAAGCCATTACTTCTGAAATTAGAAGTTTCTTTTGACCAACTTGTTGATATTGCTCTTCCACTCGAAGAGGCTGATAAAGATAGTGATGTTGAAGTCAAACACAACATCAATAAGAAGAGACCTTTTAAACTCAAGCCTAATCCCAATAAAAAGGGGAAGCAAACAACTTCGGTAGCGAATACTCCTAACCCTCGTCGTGGAGAATGTTACAATTGTGGTTCTAAGGACCACTATGCAAACAAGTGTCCCAAGTCTATTTCTTGCCGCTATTGCAGGAGTCCGAGTCATACTATATCTTTGTGTCCCAAACTTCAAGGCAAGAAGGAGGGCAAGATAAATGTTGTACAAGCCCCTGCTAATACTTCTCGTGGTCAAGGTATTTCTCATCCTATCCTTGATGGCATTATTATATTTCGTGAATTTCCTATTCGCGTTCTTTTTGTTACGGGTGCATCTCACTCTTTTATATCAAAAGAACTTGTTGATGCTTTGTCTTTGGATGTTATTGGCTTGATGACTTCTTTTAGGATTGTGAATCCGATTGGTGGATCCGCAACACTTAGTTTACTTTGTCAAGATGTCGAAATTATTTTATGTGATTATTCTTTCCATGCCGATTTGCATGTTATCCGTTACCTTGGTTTCGGAATGATTTTGGGAATGGATTGTCTTAATCGTTATGAAGCCCATATCCTATGTCCTGAACGGACTATATATCTTCGGCATCCTTAATCTGTTAAGCAGATTTCTCTTGTTCTGAAAGATTCAGATTCCAATTCGAAAGCATCCTTATATTCTCTAAATCCTCATGATGACGATAACGATGATGAGGAAGATGTCATTTCCCTCATTCACATTGTTTGTGAATTTCCCGACATATTTGAGCCCGTTTTAGGATTACCACCTAAGCGAGCAATTGAGTTCAGAATTAATCTAATCCCTGGAGCTTTACCTATTACTCGTCCTCCTTATCGTATGTCCAATAAGGAAAATGAGGAGATGCGCAAACAATTATCTGAATTGGAAGCGAAGCAATTTATTCGATCTAGTTCCTCTCCATGGGGAGCTTCAGCTATTTTTGTGAAGAAATCTGATGGTACTCTTAGGCTTTGCGTTGACTACCGCAAGCTTAACGATCTCACCATCAAGAATAAATATCCCTTGCCTCGGATTGATGATTTATTCGATCAGCTTAGTGGTGCTAGAGCCTTTTCACAGTTAGACTTAGCAACCGGTTTTCATCAGCTTCGTATTGTAGAGGATAACATTCCTTTGACATCGTTTCGTACTCGTTAGGGATCTTATGAATGGCTTGTTATGCCATTTGGTTTGACGAATGCTCCAGCTTATTTCGTTGACCTTATGAATCGAGTTTTCAAAGACTTCCTCGATCGATTTGTTCTCATCTTTATCGATGATATTCTTATTTATTCTAAACCCGAAGAGGAGCATGAAAAACATCTTCAGATTGTGTTGGAAACTCTTAGGAGTAACCAATTGAAAGCAAAATTTTCAAAATGCCACTTTTGGCAATCTCGTGTGAAATTTTTGGGGAATATTATTTTTGAATCCGGAATTTCCGTGGATCCTTCAAAGATTGAAGCGATTCAATATTGGAAGAGACCGGAGAGCATGACGGAAATTCGTAGCTTTCTCGGATTGGCGGGCTATTACCATCGGTTCATAAAAGACTTTTCTAAAATTTCCGTGCCTCTTACTAATTTGACAAAGAAGGGGGTTCAATACATTTGGTCAGACAAATGTGAAGCTTCATTTCAAAAATTAAAAGAACTCCTTTCCGATGCTCCTATTCTTGTGATTCCCGATGGGAACCAAGATTTTATTATTTATACCGATGCTAGTCGTGTTGGTTTGGGTGCCGTTCTCATGCAGCAGGAACGTGTTATCGCTTATGCTTCTAGATAATTAAAGCCTGCCAAGACTAGATATGCCACTCATGATTTAGAGCTCGCGGCTATTGTTTTCGCCCTTAGAATTTGGCGTCATTATCTTTTAGGAGAGAAATTTGTTCTCTACACGGATCACAAATCTTTGAAGTATTTATTTTCTCAAACGGAACTCAATTTGCATCAACAACGTTGACTCGAGTTCCTTGCATCTTATGATCTTGATATTCTTTATATTCCCGGAAAAGGAAATCGTGTTGATGATGCCCTTATTCGTAAGCAACAAGCGGTTGTTTCCATGATGATATCCGAGTGGAGTGATCACAAGACTTTATCCACTTGTGAGATTCGAGATTGTGAATCCGATTTATGTTCATCTCTTGTTTTATATAGCCTTGAGGCTCATCCTTCTCTTTTTGACCGCATTCTTGAAGCTCTAAAGCATGATCCTGAATTGGTTCTTCTTAGCCAAAGTTGTAGGGACAAGATTGATATTGAAGGTTTGAAAGACTTTGATATTGATGCTCGCGGCGGTATTCAAAAATTTGGTAGACTTATGGTGCCAAATATTATTGATCTTCGTAAAGATATTTTAGAAGATTCTCATCGTTCGTAATTTACCATTCATACCGGTAGTAGTAAAATGTACGCGGATATGAAGCGACTTTATTACTGGGAGGGAATGAAATCTAATATTGCTAACTTTGTTAAGCGTTGCATGACTTGCCAACTTGTTAAGGCCGAGCATCAAAGGCCCGGTGGGTTATTGCAACCTTTGGATATTCCAATATGGAAGTGGGATCAAATTTCCATGGACTTTATTGACGGTCTTCCCCATTCCCGTTCGGGACATGATAGCCTATGGGTGATAGTAGATAGACTTACTAAGTCCGCCCATTTTATCCCCGTTTGGTCCAATCGGACCGTACCTATTTTGGCTAAACTCTTTGTCAAGGAAATCATTAGATTGCATGGAGTTCCTACTTCTATTGTTAGTGATCGTGATCCATTGTTTACTAGTGGATTTTGGAAAGGTCTTCAAAAAGCTTTAGGAACGAAGCTTAATTTTAGCACCGCTTATCATCCTCAGTCCGATGGACAAACGGAGCGTGTGAATCAAACTCTTGAAGATCTTCTTCGTGCATGTGTTCTTGATTTTGGTGGAAGTTAGGAAGATCATATTTCTCTTGTTGAATTTTCCTATAATAATAGCTTCCAATCTAGTATTGGTATGGCACCTTTCGAGGCACTATACGGAAGGCCATGCCGATCTCCTTTGTGTTGGCTTGAAGCCGGTGAGAAGCTGCTTTTAGGTCCAGATTTTATCTGTAATGCCATAGAAAAGATTGACCTTATTCGACATAGGATGAAAGAAGCTCAAAGTAGAAAAAAATCCTATGCCAATAATCGAAGAAGGAAATTATAATTTTCTATGGGAGATTTTGTGTTTATTCGTGTTTCACCTATGAAGGGTGTTGTGCGTTTCAGTAGATCAGGAAAATTAGCACCTCGATATATTGGCCCGTTTCCCATCACCGAACGCATTGGTTCCATGGCTTATCGCCTTTTGTTACCGGCTCAATTTTCTGCTATTCATGATGTATTCCATGTCTCTCTACTACGAAAATGCCTTCTAGATTCCGATTCTATTCTTGAGCCCGGTGTTATTGAAGAAATTGAAGTTTCGCCTAATTTGACTTATGAGCAACATCCTATTCGTATCATTGCTTCGGAAGTTAAACGTCTTCGAAATAAAGATGTTCCTCTTGTGAAAGTTCAATGGTCCTTAAATCCTAAGGATTGCTCTTGGGAATCCAGAGAATTCATCGAGCGAACACATCCGGACTTGCTCTCTCGTGCTCCTTAAGGTGAACTTTTTATTTCAAATTTCTTCTTTTTGTGTCGATATACTTTTATTGTTGTTACTTCTTATTTATTCCTTAAAGATTGCAAGGACGCAATTTCTCTAAGGAGGGGAGTCTGTAACAACCCGCATATTTTACGATTGTATATTTAAATGTTTTATTTAAATATAGAATCGTTAGTCAGATTGAAGTCCGAAAAGCTACTTTTTGTAAACAGTCGAATTGGGACTCGAGACCACCTCCATTGAGTCCAAAATGGCGTTTACAACTTTTTTGAGTATAAATATCGATATGTTTGGAGTTGAGTAAAAATTATGACCTTTTTACTTTGGGCTTGGGTTTGGGTTTCAGCTCATTAACCTTACATATCAACCCAACTCCTCTCCATTCCTCTTCACTCCTTCATATTATTTTCCTAACACTCAAGCTTTTAGAAAAATGGGGGAAGATAAAAAGAATTAGAATTCCTAAGCCCTAATCTTCTTTGCAAATTCAAGTTCTAGCTCCAACATCAAAGAAAAGCTTAGGTAAGCTCCCTCTTCATCTTCTCCAACTCATTTCCTCTTCAATTTCAGAAAATTTCCTAAACCCTAACTTAGGAAATGTTTTTCTTTTGAGCTTAGATTGAAGCTCCTTGGGTTAATATTGAAGAGAGATCAACCTATTGCTTGTTCTAGAGCTTATCATTTGTTTTTGGGTTTAAAGGTGAGTTTTTGAACTCACATCTTTGTCTATTCTATCATTGTTGTTAGGTATGAATTCCTAGCATCCATTCATGTTCATTTGCTTTTGATTTGAATTGATTTGGTGAACATTTCAATTTTTGGTGTTTTGAAGTCAAAACTTTGAAAATCCTAGCTTTGATTTGTGAACATGTTTTTGGTGGTGAATCGGAGAGCCTATAGGGCTGGGTTGTCGATTGGCGAAAACCCCTAAAGTCCATTGCTCGACCGGTTGCAAATGGTGAGAGTTTACTCTCCATTTGATAGGCTGGAAAGTAGTTTCAGCTCCAGCCAGTCGACTGGCCTCCTGCAGTCAGTCGACTGACTGCAGGGTCTGAAAACTCTCGGGTTCTGGTTCAGTCGACTGACTGGAGAAGGTCAGTCGACTGACCTGCTTGATTTTGCCTATTTTGCCTATTTAGCTTGAGGTTCCAATTTTTATCGATGCGTGATTATCCGATTTATTGTTATCATTTATTATTGACTTTGATGACTTCTTTTTCGGAATTTTTTAGAATATCCATTTTGATGGATTCGGTATCGATTTCTTTGGATTTGATTCACGTCTTCGAATGTGGATTTTTGTGATTGATTGTTTCTACAATCATTTCTGTGATTTGTGACTTCAAAATATAAAGGTTTTCTATACTAGTAGTAAATATTCAAACTCTTTTCCAAAGAAGAATTCAACTCTACTTTTAAATATAAAAAGCTTGTTTTCAAAACCGTTTTCCAAATCTATTAGTATATACAAACCTTTACCTCATTCGTATGAGAAATCTAATTAAACGGTTTAGCAAAACAAGTGGTATGAAACGCTTGCGTTTACTTTGCCGGTTAATTCTTGGACTTGTTCGATTGAACTCTCGTGACAATTTTCGAGTGGAAATCTACAATTTGTTCGTAAATATTTAAGTTAAGCTAGTGGTTATGGGACATGAAGCTAAACTCATATATTTACTAGCTTAGTGTAATCGACACTTTTATTGATCGATGATGATCATTTTGTGATTTAGAAGTTGTGCGATGTCTATTTGTTTGTTTGGGGATTACAATCCCCGTTTGTGGAACTTCGGTTCAATTTGGCGGGGTAGCGACCCGTGGTCTTCGGGCCGTTTGTGGAGCTTCGGCTCAAAATTAATGGCTAACGATCATGGAATAGCGTTCCGTTTGTGACACACGTGTTGGTGAGTTTTCATGCTCCCATTTGTGATAGGCCTCCCCCTTTTGTGATTTTTGGATTTCTAATTGATGATTTCTAGAATTTGTGTTTCACCAACTTTTGTGATTGGCAATGATATGTTTGTCAATATTTGTAGTTTGTTGAATAAAATAAAGAATATGATATTCTTTTTGGTGCTTTGAGATTTTTGGAGATATTGTATGATTTTGTTGTTGTTTAAATCATATTTGTTCTAGTATGACATTATTGTTATTATACGTTCTTATTATATCTCTGCTTTTATCTCATTCCTTTATTTGATATTTATAGCTAGACTGATCCGTTTATTATTTTCTTATTAAATAATACTCGGGTCAGACCGAGATGTTACAGGTGCTTCTGCTTGACTCCTTATCTGGGATCATCTTCTGACATTTCTCTAACTTCATTACAATTGTAGTTTTGTTGTTATACATTCGAGATATAGATTCCATGATGTATACATATTCTTTTGTCTAGCACTTGTATCTATTCTTTTGTGATATTGTGGATCTTGTTTGACCACTACTCTGATGTACACTTCTATGTGTTATACTCATATCTGTTTCCGCCTTTGAGATATGAACATCTATGACTGATTTATGTTATGTTTATTTCTATATTTCTTTTCGAGGTCCACTTAGCCACCGTGTGGTAGCTTTGAGTTTGTATTTGGTATGTCGGATTTCCTCTTGAAATGAAATGCATGTTATACTATTTGACATATCGGTACTCGCACAAAGCAATTACACGGATGGTCGCTCCTCAACAGCCTTATTCTTCGTGCTAGTTGACGACATTACTCCGTAGTGTCCTTGGCTAGCGTGAGTATAGAGGTGGGGCGTCACATAATCACTTCAAGTTGCATGTTTTGGTGTGCGATTCCTAGGGTGAACTTCCTAGGATCCCCTCTTCCTGCTTCTAGAGTTTCACTTCAAACCCTCTAGTGGTTGTTGAGTTATTAATTGTTTTCTATCGAAATGCACTTGCTCATATGTGTTGAACCAGATTCCATTCTTCGAATATTCTGCCTTGCATATCTATCAATTCCATTCAGTCTCTACTATATGTTATTATCTGTACTTGATTTTTGGGTCCTACAATCATCACTCTAGACTCATCGGAATCAATAATCGCGAAGTTTGTTGGATTAAATCCGCATGTATACTGTCTTAGAAAAAGATGGGTTAACAAACAACAATACTAACATAGCCCGTCGACCTTCTACAACTGAAATCCTGTTTAGACTAACCTAATGTAAGTACAGGATGCCTTTTTCAATTACTTAATACCTCTCATTAGAAATGAAGCAGACACCATTTCTTTAAAAGTACCGGACCATCTAATACTTCAAATCCGAGACGAACTCTGGGTATATTTTCCTATACCTATCCGCAATGCATATCCCTTCCCCAAGGGTCCTATGGTTGGGGATGCCCTATATCAGTACTTAGTATACACAACTATTGGTATCTTGTAGGTGAAGGGCAGACTTCTATTTTGTAACTCTGTTGACCTTGCATGCCAACCATTCTATACCAAACCAATTATCCTTGGCCTAAATATTGGGCTAGGCCCAATGATTCACGTTTATCCTAAACCTATAATTAAGGCTGTATAATTTGCCACTATGAAAATTATACTGGGTTCCAACGTTTAACTTCAATCTTATATGCTCATTTTATATATTCAATAAATGTCAATTGTCCGTAATAAATGGACATTATTATTCCAATTAGACAATTTCTAGTAACATTTATTTACTCATTCAAATTCAACCTATTATGCATATTCATTCCTATAAATACCGTATTAAATCCTTTAACTGGTCCCATTAAACACAATTATGTCCCCATTTAATTCTTGTAACTTCATATTAAATGCAAATTTATTGCCCTATTAATTTTAGAGTTACTATCTCTTTTCCATTACACCTCCTAATTTATTACGTTATTTATAACTAGATGTCCTAATTATAACTAATGCGAAAATCGACGTATATTATGCTATATAAATATATTTATATTTTAAATCAGTGGGCACGGTTATACTTATATATATATATAAATATATATTCTTATTCCTAACACATTAATTCCTACACTTCAGAATTTTAGAATATTAGTTTCCATATTTTAATTTATTAGAGTTATCCTTTCCAAAAAGGATTACCGTAATAATTTTCATAAATTAACTAAAAATGAGACTTTTTCTTAATTTGAAATTACAAGGAATTGTCTCTTTTCTTTTATTGAAATAGACAGTGCGAATTACAGAGAAGAATATTGATGTGCACGTAAATGTTCATATTTTATCGAATTAAATTAAATAAATAATCATATTGGGTATTTTAACATGTTTAAACCAAAATTCAAATTATTTTCAAATCATCACATATTCATCTTCATATAGGGGCAAAATGGTCATTTTTGTGCATATATTAATTTGAGAAAATTTAATTAGAAATTTATATATTATTTTTGTAGGAATTTGGATTCAAATGCAAGTGGTTTCATGAAGATATATGCATGCACAAGAGTGGAGAAAAACAAATGAAGATGGAAATAATTCATTCATGTATCATGGAGGACCCCACCTACCTTGATGTACAATTAGAAGCTAATGCACATGCCAATGGCCATTAAAGCTTCATGTACATTTAAATGAGGATTAACACATGATAATGATTACTTGGCCACCGCACTTCCTAGATGAGTAGTTTGGGTAGTTCTCAAAAGTTGGATTAGGGTTTCAAAACATGTATAAATACCCCTTATGTTTCATGTAATTAGGCCCCCTCTTCTTTTAGGCTCTTCCTCTTTAGTTTAGTTTAGGATCAAAATAAAATAAAAGCTCTCTTTCTCTTTTCATGGCTACTTAGCCTTTTTATTTAATTTCATGTAAGTTTCCTTTTTTTATGCAATGTTAATTAGTGTTTTATTTTACTTACATGCTCTCTTTCTTTCATGCTAGTAGTGTAGATTTTCTTTTATGCAATTAGATTAGTTCTCTTTTCCACTAGCTTTTATTTTCCTTTCTTTTTAGTTTCATGCTGCATGCTACAATTGTTGATATGATAACAAATATGAGAGGCTAAACCCCTTCAATTTAGGGGTAATGAAGCTCTCTAATTATGTAGCTTCAACATAACTTGTTACTTTTGATCTCTTTTGTGCTTAATGGAAGAATGAATGTTGATGTGATTTATTGTTTCATGTTGAATTTGATAGTCTATGTTGTTCATAACAAATAGGCTATGGTTAAACAATCACAAACAATAATTACCACTTCATTTACATATGATGATGGTAATGAAGTGAATGTTGAAATTAAAATTTGATGGTATATATTTCTAATTAATAGTTAATAGACCATACCTAAAATAGATTTTTCTTTCAGCTTTGTTGTCATATGTCATGAGAATTAAAAGTGGTTTAAATGTTGTGTTATAGTTTGATGGCTTATGTTGAGCTAACTAATAGCACAAATAGGCCATACTTATAATAAACACATCATTTACATTCACTTATGACCAAAAAAGAGCTATCATAATTTCATAATTTGTTGAACTATGTGCTCTAAAGAGTGGATTTATCTCTAAATTGTCATTCTACTCTCATATTTTTATCACTTTCTTTTTGTCAATTTTCTTACATTTTTAGCTTAAACAACTCTCAAGTCATTAGTTAATTTGATTGAATAGGAAATTTAAAATCAACAATTCCCTGCGGATTGACCCGTACTCGCTACGTACTACGATAATACACCGTGCGCTTGCGGTTAATTTTAATTTAAATTCGTTCGACGGTTTTCTAACTCGATAGAATTCCCGTCGACGAACAAGTTTTTGGTGCCGTTGCCAGGGAATAGTTTTGATTTTTATTTTCTATTCTTCGAATTAGTTTGTTTGATTTTTATTGTGTGTGTGTTTTGTGTGTTGCATTAAAAAAATTTGCTTGTGTTTAATTTTTGTTTACATATTGTGTTTGTGTGTTGTTTTCTACTTCTAGTTGCATTTTGCATTTGATACTAAAAAAACTCCACAAACATTTCTCCAAATTTACATTGCATTTCATTTTCTATTGTAAAAACTTGCATTTTATTTTATTTACATTTCTTTTACATTGCATTGCATTTTATTTTACAAACTTGCACATCAATCTGTTACATTGCTATGCACAGCATAGTGCAAATCTGCACTTTTGCCAATCTCTACAAACCTCTCTGATCATCATCAAATTGCTGCCATACAAGCTTCATACAAACTCCATACTGCCAAAACTGCTCATCACATAACTGCTGTTGTTCATCGACCTCCACATCACTACATAAACCACCTTATAACACTCTTCATATCACTTCAACTCATTCATTCAACCCATTCATCTTCCTTTCATTCTCTACATTCCCTTCTCTACTAACCACTGACCAAATACTTCAACCCACTGTGCCACAACCACCTCCTTTGGTGAACATTTCAAGTTTTTGTGTTTTGAAGTCTAAAACTCTAAAAATCTTAGCTTTGATGTGTGATCATGCCTTTGGTGGTGTATCGAAGAGCCTATAGGGCTGGGTTGTCGATTGGCATAAACCCCTAGCACATATTGCTCGTCCGATCGCAAAATGGAAGAGTTTGCTCTTCATTTGGATAGGCTGAAAACCAGCCCCAGTGCCAGTCAGTCGACTGACCCCCTGCAATCAGTCGATTGGTTGTAGAAAATGAGCGTTTCGAGGACTGTCTGCAGAAACAGGGAGTCTCTGTTTCCTACAGTCAGTCGATTGGCCCTCTGCAGTCAGTCAACTGACTGCAGGAAATGAGATTTTCGAGTTTCTAGATCAGTCGACTGGCCTCTGCAGTCAGTCGACTGACCTGCTTGTTTTTGCCTATTTTACCTATTTTGCTTGAGGTTTCAATTTTTATCGATTCGTGATTATCCGATTTATTGTTATAATTTATTATTGACTTTGATGACTTCTTTTTCGGGACTTTTGAGAATATCCATTTTGATGGATTCGGTATTAATTTCTTTGGATTTGATTCAAATCTTCGAATGTGGATTTTGGTGATTGATTGTTTCTACAATCATTTATGTGATTTGTCACTTTAAAATATGAAGGTTTTCTATACTAGTAGTAAATATTCAAACTCTTTTTCAAAGATGATTTCAACTCTATTTTTAAATATAAAGCTTGTTTTTAAAACCGTTTTCCAATCTATTAGTATATACAAACCTTTACCTCATTCGTATGAGAAATCTAATTAAACGACTTAGTAAAACAAGTGGTATGAAACGCTTGCGTTCACTTCATCGGTTAATTCTTGGACTTGTTCGATTGAACTCTTGTGACAATTTTCGAGTGGAAGTCTACAATCTGTTCGTAAATATTTGAGTTAAGCTAGTGGTTATGGGACATGAAGCTAAACTCTTATATTTACTAGCTTAGTGTAATTTACACTTATTTTCGAGTGGAAGTCTACAATCTGTTCGTAAATATTTGAGTTAAGCTAGTGGTTATGGTACATGAAACTAAACTCTTATATTTACTAGCTTAGTGTAATTTACACTTATTTTTGAGTGGAAGTCTACAATCTGTTCGTAAATATTTGAGTTAAGCTAGTGGTTATGGGACATGAAGCTAAACTCTTATATTTACTAGCTTAGTGTAATTTACACTTGTCGATCATTAATGATCATTTTGTGATTTAGACTAGCGATCGAGAGATGTCTCTTTGTTGGTATGGGGATTAAAACCCATTTGGGGAGCTTTGGCTCAAATTTGGCGGGGTAGCGACCCGTGGTCTTCGGGCCGTTCGTGGAGCAATCAGCTCAATGAGTCTGTGCATGAGTCGTATCTTTTAGGGTGCATCGATTTTCGGCTCATTTATCCGCATGGGGAACTGTACCATGACCAAATCGGCGCATGAGGCGTATCTTTTAGGGTGTGTCGATGTTCGGTTCATTTATTGGGTTAGCGACCCATGGAATAGCGTTCCATTTGTGATACACGTGTTGGTGAGTTTTCGTGCTCCCGTTTGTGATAGGCCTTCCCCCTTTTGAGATTTCTGGATTTCTGGTTGTGATTTCTAGAATTTGTGTTTCACCAATTTTCGTGGATTGGCATTGATATGTTTTGTCAATATTTGTGTTTTGGTGAATTATTTAAAGAATGTGATTCGTTTTGGTGTTTTGAGATGATGTGAGATATTGTATGATTTTTGTTGTTATTTGATGTATACTTGACACAGTATGACATTTATGTTATCATACGTTTTTGGTCATATCTCTTATCCTGTATCATTTTATCTGGTATTTATAGCTAGACTGATCCATTTATTATTTTCTTCTTAAATAATACTTGGGTCAGACCGAGGTATTTTAGGTGCTCCTGCTTGACTCCTTATCAGGGATTATCATCTGATTCTTTTGGCTAACTACTTTAGATTAGTAGTTTTTGTTATTATACATTTGAGATATAGACTCCTTGATGTATAATTATTCTTTTGTCTAGCACCTTATCTATTCTCTTGTGATGTAGTGGATCTTGTTTTACCACTACTTTGATGTACACTTCTTTGTGTTATATTCATATCTGTTTTCGCCTTTGTGATATGAATGTCTGTGACTGATTTGTGTTATGTTTATTTCTATATTTGTTTCCGAGGTCCACTTAGCCATTGTGTGGTAGCTTTGAGGTTGAATCGGTATGTCGGATTTCCTCTGGAAAAGAAATGTAAGTTATAATTTCTGACATATCGGTACTCGCACAAAGAAATTACACAGATGGTCGCTCCTCAACAGCCTTATTCTTCGCGCTAGTTGACGGCATTACTCCGTAGTGTTCTTGGCTAGCGTGAGTATAGAGTTGGGGCATCACCAATGCTAATTCAACTTCGAACTCAAAAATGAATTTCAAAATCACAATGGAAATGTGAATCACTTTGCAAATGATTTTGGCAATGGGAATAGTTTCAATTTTGGTGCAATTGACAATTTTGGTTCTCAACAAATTCAAATTGAAAATTCTCAAATTAATAATCATGAATTTGATTTAGTTGAGAAAATGGAAAAAGATTACGAGGATTTGTTGCGTGAAACCTACAAAAAAATTCGTGAGAAACAAAATCAAATCCCAGCTTGTGAAGAATCAAATAATAATCCACCGTTTATTGAAATTGACAATTTTTGTCCTCAACAAGTTCAAAGTGAAATTTTCATGTTAATAATTACAAATTTGACTTTGTTGGGCTTATGAACGAAATTTACAATGATCATATGGATTTGTTGATTGAAACATACAAAAAATTACGTGAACAACAAAATCAAATCCCAACGTGTGACGAGTCAAATGATAATCCACCTTCTACCCAAATCGATGATTTTCAAACAACAACTTTTGAAACTGAAAATGACAATCTTAATAAAGTTGTTGAAAACATGGTAATTGAGTTGGATTTCAATTCCTTTTCGGGTGTGGAACCAAATTTATAATTCGACCTTCCTTTTTTCGATTTCAAAATTTTAAATACAATAACTTTGGATTTTGAACTTGAGATATGCAATGAAGTTGTTGATAATCTAACAAAGGAAGACGAATTTAATGAACACGATTTCGTTGGTCTTTTTGAAAACGAGTTATTGAATTCTGAAGGGGAAGATTTAAATCACCATTTTGATTTTGAAATCAACAATTTTGAATAAGTTTTCAATGATAAATTTGAATTTCAATTTGGTGAAATAAACTTGAACTTCAATCAATCGTTTTATCAACCCCGAAAATCATCGAAAAGGAAACAACTTGTAAGATTTTTAATAAAACGACATTCGTTTTCCAAAATCAACATTCAACTTTGAAATCATTTATGGTTTGGTTTTTCGAGCTTAAGCTGTGTCTCGCATATTTGACGAGACAAATGAATCGGTCTTTGGAAGACCGTTTCATTTACTTTTTCACTATATACTTTCTGATCTCGTGTAAATACCCATCATTTTCATGTAAATATAGGTCATTTTTTTTTGGTTTTATTCTTCTCCTTCCACTTGGGTTGATTGTGGGGACACAGTCAAAATCAAGTGTGGGGGAAGTCTCATCGTCATTTTTAATATTTCATGGTAATTTTTAATTTTTCATGGTTTATTTTTACATTTTCTTTCCAAAACTTAGAAAAAAACAAAAAAAATCTCAAAATTTTTTTAAGCATTTTTTATTTATTTTTAAAGAAACACTATAGGATAAATATATGGTTTTGGTTTTTAGATTGAAATTTTTGAAAATTTATTTGTCTTAACAAAAATAAAAATGAAGTTTGATTTTAAATAACAATGGTTTAACTAATATATAGGAAGGTTCATGGTGATAATTATGAAGTATATCCTAATCGAAAATCTTTGTTTAAAAAAGTGGTGAATTTAAAGTAAAGGATATAACATTTTTTTTATCTTCTAAGTAAAATGGTGCTAAGATGATTTTGCAAAACTCTCTTTGAAAAAAAACAAAAAAAAAACAAAAAAATATATATTTCTTGTATATATGTATATATTTATTAACACCTACGGTCGATAGGTGTACACACTTATGTGTACACTCAACATGCTTTGTGCCCTTCTCACGTAAGCCCGAAAGGCAGTGCACGGTCGGTATATCTGGCCTCAGTTTATCTCAGCTAGGTGTATGTATTAAAAATTCTTTTATTAATAATGCCTATAGTCGATAGGTGTTCACACTCGTGTGTTTACTTGCCACGCTATGTATTCCCCTCACATAAGCCCGAAAGGCATTGCATGGGTAATATATCTGGTGTAACAACCCGCATATTTTACGATTGTATATTTAAATATTTATTTAAATATAGCATCGTTATTCGGATTAAAGTCCGAAAAGCTACCATTTGTAAACAGTCGAATTGGGACTCGAGACCACCTCCATTGAGTCCAAAATGGCGTTTACAACTTTTTTAAGTATAAGCATCGATATGTTTGGAGTTGAGTAGAATTTTGCTATTTTCTATTTTGGGCTTTTTGGGTTTGGGTTTGGGTTTCAGCCCATTAACCCAACTGAATGCCCTAACTCCACTCAACTTCCTTCATTCATTTTCATTTCCTAACACTCTCAAGCTTAAGAGAAAAATGGGGGAAAGAATGGGAAATTAGAATTCCAAACCCTAGTTTAATTAGGAAATACAAATTCTAGCTCCAACATCAAAGAGAAGCTAAGGTAAGCATCCTCTTCTTCTTCTCCATCTCAATCTCTCTTCAATTCTCAGAAATTCCTAACCCTAACTTAGGAAAAACTTCACCTTTGATAATAGATTGAAGATTCTAGAGGTGTGTTGAAGAGGAATTGTTCTTGCCTTGTTTTAAAAGCTTCTCATTCATTGTTTTTGGGTTTAAAGGTGAGTTCTTTAACTCACATCTACGTCTATAACTTTCATTGCTGTTAGGTATGAATTCCTAACTCTTGTTCATGTTCATTTGCTTTTGATTTGAGTTGATTTGGTGAATTTTCCAAATTTGGTGTTTTGAAGTCAAATCTTTAAAAATCCTATCTTGGATGTTTTGACATGTTTTGGTGGTGTTTCGGAGAGCCTATAAGGCTGGGTTGTCGCTTGGCATAAATCCCTAGTCTCCGTTGCTCATCCGATCGCTTTCGGTTTGGATTTTCGCCCATTTTGGGCAAGGCTGATTTTTGCCTAGCAGGCAATTTCAGACGTTTGGAACAAAATCCAGACGTCTGGTTTCAAATTCAAACGTCTGGTTGAAAAATCCAGACGTCTGGAATTTGTCCCTGGAAAATGCAAAAAGGCAGTGGAAAAATCCAAACGTCTGGAAATCCAACCAGACGTCTAGCAGACGTCTGGTTGGAATTTCAGACGTCTGAAATGTGCAGTTTTGCCTATTTTGGGCCAGACATCTGGATCAACCCCCCAGACGCCTGGAACTGTTCACTTTGCCTAATTTGAGCTGTTTTGAGTGGATTTCCAATTTTTAATCGATATTTGTTGATCCGGTTAGTTGTTATCACTTATTATCGACTTTGATGACTTCTTTCTTTGGATTTTTGGGAATATCCATTTTGATGGATTTAGTATCGATTTCTTTGGATTTAATTCACGTCTTCGTATGTGAATTTTGGTGATTGATTGTTTCTACGATCATTTCTATGGTTTGTCACTTTGAAATGCAAAGGTTTCTATACTAGTAGTAAATATTCAAACCCTTTCATCAAAACGATTTCAACATTTACTTTCAATATCAAACTCGTTTTTAAAACCGTTTTATAATCTATTAGTATATACAAACCTTTACCTCATTCGTTCGAGAAATCCAATTAAACGGCTTAGCAAAACAAGTGGTATGAAACGCTTGCGTTTACTTTGTCGGTTAATTCTTAGACTTGTTCGATTGAAACTCTTGTGACAATTTTCGAGTGGAAATCTACAATTTGTTCGTAAATATTTAAGTTAAGCCAGTGGTTATGGGACATGAAGCTAAACTCATTTATTTACTAGCTTAGTGTAATTCACACTTTTATTGGTCTATGATGATCATTTTGTGGTTTAGACTAGCAATGTGCGATGTCTCTTTGTCCACGTGAGGGACTGTATCTCGTTTTATTGAGATTCGTCTCATTTCTCTTATGGGCTAGTGACCCATGTTTTTTTATGGTGTTCGGTTCATCGGATGTACCGTTATTGTACTACATCGATGTCTCGGATTTTTGGTTCATCGGATGTACCGTTATTGTACTACATCGATGTCTCGGCTTTTTGGTTCATCGGATGTACCGTTATTGTACTACATCGATGTCCCGGCTTTTTGGTTCATCAGATGTACCATTATTGTACTACATCAATGTCCCGGCTTTTTGGTTCATCGGACGTACCGTTATTGTACTGCGTCGTTGCCCCTAATTTATGGAATAGCGCTCCATTTGTGATACACGTGTTGGTGAGTTTTCATGCTCCCGTTTGTGATAGGCCTCCCCCTTTGTTATTTTTGGATTTCTGGCTGATGATTTCTAGAATTTATGTTTCACCTCTTTTTGTGATTGGCAATGGTATGTTTGTCAATAATTGGGGTTTGGTGAATAAAATAAAGAATATGACATTCTTTTTGGTGCTTTGAGATTCTTGAGATATTGTATGACTTTGTTGTTATTAAATGTATACTTGCCACAGTATGGAATTATGGTTATCATATGTATTTGTTATATCTCTTGCCCTATCTCATTTTATCTGATATTTATAGTTAGACTGGTTCGTTTATTATTTTCTTATTAAATAATACTCGAGTCAGACCGAGATGTTACAGGTGCTTCTGCTTGACTCCTCATTTGGGAGTATTATCTGACTTTTGGCTAACTACTTAGCTTAGTAGTTTTTTCTTTTATACATTCGAGATAGAGACTCCATGATGTATACATATTCTTTTGTCTGGCACTTTTATCTATTCTTTTGTGACGTAATGGATCATATATGACCATTACTTTGATGTGCACTTTTATGTGTTATATTCACATCTGTTTCCGCCTTTGTGATATGAATATCCGTGACTGATTTGTGTTATGTTTATTTCTATATATATTTCCGAAGGCCTCATAGCCACTGTGTGGTAGCTTTGAGTTTGTATTTGATATGTCGGGTTTCCTCTTGAAATGAAATGTAAGTTATATTATCTGACATATCGGTACTCGCACAAAGCAATTACACAGATGGTCGCTCCTCAACAGCCTTATTCTTCATGATAGTTGACGGCATTTCCTCGTAGTGTCCTTGGCTAGCGTGAGTATAGAGGTGGGGCGTCACATCTAGCCTCAGTTTTCCGGGTTAGGTATATGTAAATATTGTAAATATAAATTAATTTTTTTAAAAAAATATAGAGAGAGTAAGCAAATGAAATCCAAGCACTATTTTAACTTATTTGATTTGACTTGTTATTGAAAAGAAATGAAAATACCACTTTGAAAAACTTTGATAATCAACTAAGGATCAATTTCATAATTACACTATGTTATCAACCAAAACAACGAGTTAAACTATAGTCTATTTGTTATGATAACTTGATTTTTGTTGGAAATTTTGACGAGTAAATGACTTAAATTTTCAAGATAATGACCAAAACCTATATTTAACTTTTTTGTGTCGATTTAAAAGTAAACCCTTCATTTGTATATATTTTCAAAAACTTGCATTCGTCTCTTTGTAAATAAATCTTGCATTTTGTAAATATTTTCACTTTGCATTCGGATTTTGTAGGTAGTATCCGCTGAAAACTCTCACGAGACAACACTCGTCCTACTAGGGACACCTAAAGATTTAACGACTTGTTGCATATGCTCAATGCAATCGTGCTCCCTATGAAAACAGATTTATCTTAGTTTTTTATTTATTCGAAGACGAATAAAAAGATAAGTGTGGGGGTATTTGATGTGCACGTAAATGTGCATATTTTTACTTCCATATTTTATCGGATTAAATTAAGTAAATGATCATATTGGGTATTTTAACATGTTTAAACAAAAATTCAAATTATTTTCAAATCATCACATATTCATCTTCATATAAGGGAAAAATTGTCATTTTTGTGCATATATTAATTTGAAAAAAATTAATTGGAAAATTCTATATTATTTTTGAAGGAATTTGGATTCAAATGCAAGTGGTTTCATGAAGATATACGCATGCACGAGAGTGAAGAGAAACAAATGAAGATGGAAATAATTCATTCATGTATCATTGAGGACCCCACCTACCTTGATGTACAATTAGAAGCTAATGCACATGCTAATGGCCATTAAAACTTCATGTACATTTAAATGAGGATTAACACATGCTAATGATTACTTGGCCACCACACTTCCTAGAGGGGTAGTTTGGGTAGTTCCCAAAAGTTGGATTAGGGTTTCAAAACATGTATAAATACCCCTTATGTTTCATGTAATTAGGCTCCTTCTTCTTTTAGGCTCTTCCTTTTTAGTGTAGTTTAGGATCAAAATAAAAGAAAGCTCTCTTTCTCTTTTCATGGCTACTTATCTATTTTTTATTTCATGTAATTTTCCTTTTTTTTATGCAATGTTAATTAATGTTTTATTTTACTTACATGCTCTCTTTCTTTCATGCTAGTTGTGTAGATTTTCTTTTTTGCAATTAGATTAGTTCTCTTTTCCATTAGCTTTCATTTTCCTTTCTTTTTAGTTTCATGTTGCATGCTCCAATTGTTGATATGATAACAAATATGATAGGCTAAACCCCTTCAATTTAGGGATAATGAAGCTCTCTAATTATGTGTAACAACCCGGGTTTTTGATCGTTAATTTTGAACATTTAATTCATTTTAAATGTTGAGTTTTGGAATGTGAATGGGATTTCAATATGAAGTGGATCGATCAAAAATAGTGTAATAAAAACTTAAGTTCCAAATATAGTGATTTAATTTATAAAGTTAATTGTTGTGTTAATAATAAAAAAACTCAATTAAATAATTGAATTGGAGTTGAATATGGAATCGAAACGATTTCTAATGTCGATATAAATTCTATTTGAATTTTAATTTAGTTAGTAAGATCTTAAAACTGGATTTTCAATTGATTTCATAAAATTTTGAAATCGTCGATTTAGTTGACGTGTTAAATAGCGATCCGGGGCATAGTCTCGGAATTCGACGTAACTAGTTCCATTGGATCCATATTAGTGTATTATTATTGAATTTCAAATTTCGTAGCTTTTGGAGTTATCGTTTGATCGTACGGAATATAAACGCGTTGAAATTAATATCGAAAATTCAATATAATAATGGGTCCAAAAGCTATCTTCTCCATGCGATCGAACTAGGACTCGAAACCTTTTCCATTGCGTTCAAAATAGGGGTATAACGTTATGAACGCTAAGCAGTATGCCTCGATAGGGTATCAGAATTGTAAGTTACATTAAATGAGATATTTATAATTAAATAATATTGTAATCTGTCAAAATCAAGACAGCCTTCTAAAACACGCCACACCCTTTCTTTCAATTCAAAATCACGTCCCACTTTTTCCTCCTTTCAGTTCAAAAAAATTGAGTACGCCTGCTTCTCCTTTCTCCCTTCAATCAATTCGAATGAAAGAAAAAGAATTTAAACAAAAAAAAGAAATATAACAACCACGTTCATTTTTTCTCTCTTCCCATTTCGAACCAAAATCGATAGAAAGCAGGGGCAACGAATTCAATTCGAACGAAAAAAAATGAAGGCGAATTAAAGGCTCACGATGATGGCCAAGATGAGGCGGAGCGTGTCGCAACAATTGGTGGTGTGCGGGATACAAGGGGAGGCCGGCGTCAATCTGTGATGTTGAACGAAGTCGCGATCGATTCTAAGGCACTAGAGTGATTCCTGGAGGCTATCAGGCAGCGCGCACGCGTGAGTGGAGGAGCACGATCGATGGAGATGGCCTCGAGCGTTGGGATTAAGGGCGAACAAAGGGATAAGGGTGGACCAAGGTAGTGCGATGAGGCTTTAGCATTGATGGAAGGATTGCGTCGCGATAGGGCTTTGTCGAAGTCGCGGTGAACCTGAGGACATGCGAGCATTAGTATGTGAATCAGTGTTTTTTTTGTGTAAATTAATAAGAAGTTTCACCATATTTATAAAAAATCGGAAAAATTCTAAATTACATATCGTTTACATGCAAGGTCCAAAAATCACGAAGTCAATCATGTTAAATCCATAGCTGCAAATTCACATTCTGGTAGTGGTTTGGATTTTTTTGGAGTCCGTTGGGATTTTAAATTAAATCGAACTATGTTCGATTTAGTTTAAAATCGGGATATTCGGCAAATAAAAATCAAGGTGAGTAAATCTCACTCTTTTTGGATTGCTAGATATTAATTTTAGATAGTTAAAATTAATTCTGGATGTTTGGTCGAACTGATTATCTATTGAATGATAGTATATTATATATATAGTAGTATATATTAGTAGTTGGAGTGATATTCCCACACATTATAGCGGATGAGACCCTATACGCCCCGCATAATAGCGGATGACCCTATATACCGCGATATCCCCCTCAAAGAGGGATTGGTATTTTTAGTTGTATTAACATCTGTGAATGTAGGGAAACAGGTTGGAGGGATCCAACTGGATTCTTCAAAAATGTTGAAATTAATTTCATATATTGTGATATATGGATTGTGTAGAATAATCTATTATAGATTGTTGTGGTTATTGGAATTGTTGGATGCTATTGAAGCACTGGCATGAATTTTGATATTTTAAATACCATAAATATATTTTTAAAATTTAAGGAAAAAAAGGAATTTTTGATATAAATTTTTTTATATTGGAATTGGGGTTATTTTAAAGAAATTGAGTTAAAAAAATATATATTTGATTTTTGGTTATACTTAATTATTGTGAATTATTAAATGGAGATTTTAAAAATGAATTATATAAAAAGAATATTCTGGAAATATAAAAAGGAGTTGAAGTTGATATTAAAATAGATTGGAAGTTATAAATGGGATTTATAAAGAGATGGATTTATAAAATAGAATTTTATAAATAAGGTTGTTTTTTTAAAAACAAGTAAAACCCAAAGGAGTTATTAAATTTATAAACGATGTTTATAAATAGGGAAATCGATATCAGATGATAGATTGAAAATATAAATTTACAAGGAGAATTTATATTAGAATATGGAAATAGGGTGAGAAAATAGTGGATACTATTTTTGAAAGTGGAAATTGTTAAGGAGATCGGAATGGAATGTAATGTGATTCGAAAGAATTTATAAATTGAATTGGTTATTAAGGTTTTAAAAATATATTTTTAATTCTGAGAAGTTAAGTTTGTTTTTAAAAGGAAAATTTTATTTTTTAAAAAACTATAGAATTTTAAACTAGTTAGGATTGAAATATTTCGGTAAGTAGATTTTCAAATGTTAAGTATTTATTTTAGTAAATTCTAACCTTTAAAATCAGCTTTGAAAATTTATTTGTTTACCTAAGAATGAGTTATTGATGTTTATAAAGGTGTTTTCGATATTTTAAATAATTACTTAAATATGATTTAAAAATAAATTATTATTCTTTTAAATTCTTATTATATATATATAGAGTTAGTAGTGATTGAAATTTTTTATTTATAAATTCTCTTGAGATTCGTAAATGAGGCTTATAAATGGATATGATTTTGAGGAGAGGAATTTTATAAGGGATTTGGAGGAAATGGAATTTCAAAATGTACGAATATGGGAATTTTGAAATGAAATTTGAATTTATAAAAGAAGTTATAAATTGTTGAATGGGGTTATAAATAAGTATACTGGGTTTTGGAAATTGAAAAAGGGAATTTATTAGTGATTCTGAAGACTTATGAGATAGGCTACGAAATATTCTCTCAAGTGTTGGTATTTGAAAAGATTTTGGAAAATAAGATCCATAATATTTTCCTAAGTATAAAAATGGAAATTTGGAAATATTTCTAAGTGTTGAGATGGTTTCAAAATATCCTGTTAAGGATTTAAGTATTTGAAATTGTTTTCAAATATTGGAATATGGAAAGAGATTTGGATATATATCTTAATAAAGATATTTTGAAATAAATGTTTGAAGAATTATAAAATAAGGCCTAGTGTCTGCTTATGGATGTTTTATTGATAGTTAAATAACCGACTATCAATATAGGCCAATTTCGTTAATCGTTTCGAAGAACCCGGGATTGGATTTAATTATCCGAAAACCAGTTCGATCCGGTTTGAATGTAACGAATGAATACCGTGGAGATAATGAAGATGGTGATTCGGTTTGTCCAGACCCAAGACAACTTGTATGGAAGAATGCTATCAGAACATCGTCATTGGAGGACAATGAGCATTCTATGTAGAATTGTGTTCTTGAAAGGTAACGCTTAGCCTCAAGCTTCATCAAACGGGAATGACTAAAACAGGAGAGATGCAGCAAGGATAAGAGGATCGCACCCAATTAAGGTATGTTATCACTTTTCTAGATGTCCTCAGAAACCTATATATTATGGATATGGTTGTGCATGAAAGAAGGAGTGCTCGATTGTAAGGGTGGGAACACCCGGGGTGATAACATATTCTGTCTATCCAGGTTAGGGGTAAGCCGATCTTATGTAGAAGGGGATCCGGCGAGGTCCTTGGTACATTGTTCTAGAGGTGTACTGTGATGGGCGGTACCTCAGTGGCCCAGTCATTGTATGGAATCCATTCTCCAATAAGCACCGTACAGGTTTGATTGTACCCAACTATGCTGGAACGTGAGATGCAATCATTTCAGCTATTTTCTATTTACATTGATTAGACATTATTCTAATACTAGACGATTTTGATAAAAATGTTTTGGTTATCGTAAGGTAAAAACCCGTCTTGTTTATGTGTGACGTTGTCTTATGAGATACCTTTGTTTTCCAAAGGATTTTGAAATAAGTTAATAATTCAAATTGAGTGTGTTTTCTCACGCTGGTTTTCCAGACTTACTCGAGTGTTATTTTATTATAATTCTCGGTTTAGACCGATTACAGATTCAGGATAGGATGCCATGGAGCTCGGGAGACGAGCTGGATGACAAAGACGTATCTCCGTATTTAGTTTATATTTTCCTATGTATGAGGACAAGTTACTATAACTGTCCAGATTGATGTATGGGTTGTTGTACTCTGATGATTGTAAGTATATAAACTGTTACAGATTCTTTTTTATAAAAATCTATTATTATATATTATATTTTGTTCCGCTACGATTGTGAGATTTTATGTTGTTGTTTATTTTTCTTCTATCTCTTTCTTCTTCTTTACCCTAGTTATTCGCTCTTATGTGCAATTTGGGTTGAACAAGGAAGAATTATTATCAACTCAAAGGGTACGAAACGGCGGGTCGCTACACTTGGTATCAGAGCTGAAGGTTAAGCGAGAACCTTGGCTCTAGTGGGGATATACTCATTAGAGATAGGGTCAGTAGTACCCTAGAATGAGTTGAGTGTAATAATAGATATGAGCGCGTATTTGTTAGTGAATATAATATATTTAATATTGTGTTAATTTATTTATTGAGTGGTATATAATTATGTTCGAGCAGTGGGACGCCACTAAATCGATAGGAGTTTCTAAACACTTAAACACGGTAAACTGACACAGTATGGTTTTGAAGCGGGTGAATGAAATAATTTTACCCAAACTATATTTTGATATAAAAGAGAATAATTTTCTGAAAATTATTATAGTGGTGTTTTTGGTTGTTATTATACAACCAAAGTAAGATTTTAAAACTTGGAATGGTTATAAAAACCAAATTGGATTGTATAAGAATGAATTATACAAATGAGTAAAAACCGAAAATTGATTCAAACCAGTATTTGGAAATTTAAATCCGAAGTTTGTATAATATTTTTCGAAGTATTATGGAGGTTAAAATATTATTATTATTTTTTGAATAAAAAATGGTTTTAAATGGATTTTAGAAGTGATATAGCAGTGAACTCACTTCGGTCGCTGGAAAATAACTCTGATGATGATCGCGACATCAATGGTGTTCATTTTCGAGTTTCTAAGTGATGAATTGCTACCATAGTAAATTGATATGGAGATTTCTCGGTGAAAACAAGTGATTGTTTCAAAAATTCCAAGGGAATTGTTTTGGATAAAATCAGGTTGATTTTGAAATTCTAAGGAAGTGGTTTGTTAAACAAATAAGAGTATATATATATATTTGATTTCAAAGTAATTTGAAATAAATACCGGGTGATTACAAATTCTGAAATCCTATGGAAGATGATATTTATAAGGAGGGAAGTGTGAAAATTTGAAGTTGGAATAAAATTTAAAGTAAGAAAGTTGAAATGGAATTCAACTTAAGTTTAGTTGAGTAAATAAAATTTTAGAAATTTAATTGACTGGGTTTGAGTTGAACTAATATAGTGTATTAGCGAAAAAGGAGTTAACTTAAGCGAAGTAATTGGAATATATAATGAAATTGAATGGATTAAAAATATAATTTTTTGGAGTGGGATTAGTTTAATTATGAATAACTCGAATTTGGTTTTGAAATGTTGGGTAAAAGGAATTGAAATTTAAAATAAAAAGTGAATTGGATTTGAATCATATTGAATTGAATTAATTATGTAAATCTAAATTATAAAGTGACTACATAACTATAAGTTATTAAATTTGGATTGGATTAGAAATAATATTGAATTGAAGTAAATATAAATTTGAGTTGTGAAATATTATAAAACCATATGGTATAAATCTTAAATGAAATAAAATTTACGTGAAAAATTGGAATTATGAATAAATAAATTGGAATAGCTTATAATGAAATTGAAATTAATGGAATAAAAATATACTTAGGCTATACATAAATGTATAATCTCGAGTTAAAAATAAAATGTAAATATATTCGAGTATAAAATTGATGGAAATGTGAAAAATAAGTTGTGTGACTTATAAAATGGAAAAGTGAAGTAGAAAACCAAAAATAAAATTGTTTAATATTTTGGGTGAAGGAAATAAAATCCAATTTGAATTATAAAAATGAACTTGAACTCATGTAACTTAAATGAAGTGATTTTTGAAATAAAACTCAAAAATTGAATGTGGCCTTGGATACAAACAAACTTAAGTTATAAGGTGGAAATAATATAAAATAACGGATTAACTTAAGTAAATATTTGAATGGACGGTTGACTCAATAAATTTGTGAAATGGTTATTTAATGAAGTAGCATGGAATAGAATTAAATATAAATTGATTTGAAATTAATTTAAAATAGTTATAAGCTTAAATTATTATTTTATTAAATGAATAGAGCTGAATTTGCATAGAAAAATTGTTGTATGACGCAAACGAAAGCAAATAAAATTCTATGAATAAATAGAATGTGAATAAATTGATTTTAAATCATTTTAGAATGGATATGAGTTTGTTTGGCATAAAATAAATTGAATGCAAGGAAATTAAGTTGAAAATCATTCGAAATGATATATGGATCGATGGAAAGTAATTAAATTAGTATCAGAACCTTATAAATGCTTATGATTATATGTTAGGATGCATTGTTTATGAAATTTATGTGTTCAACTATTTAAATAAGTGGAATGTTGATGAATTTCATATTTTGGTACTTACGTGGTTTAAATTGAGTAAGTACAGGTAACCGAAGGCTGTCGGGTTAGATTTGGGTTGCGTATTTGCATATGAAGTAACTTGCTTGCTTAATAATGCTTAACAATGCTAAAATAAAGTGCGTTTTCGGATTAAATACCACAAAATATAAATATATATATATTGTTTTCCGACTGTGTGGGTCGATGTATATATATTTATCTCTCTTGTCATATTGCAAAAGGTCCTCCGTATAAAGGAGACTCTGCCAAAAAAAATCGGAAATTTAGGGTGTTAGAAAATTTTTGAAAATTTTGGGAAAATTTTTGGAAAAATTTTGTTAACGACAATTTGATTTCGAATTGTAATTGGAATCATGGTTTTAAATCTCTTATATATCGCCCGAGATCTCCTCCGAGATCTCATTTTCACACTTAAACGAGACGAGACATCAAATCTCTTTCATATCCCCCTAGACACTCATCTCGTCCGAGATATTCAAATCTCACCCGAAATATGGATCAAAATCTTAATCCGAGATCTCACCCGAAATTATACATTTTTCTTATTTTTCATAATATTTTTTATTTTCATATTGATTCAAAAGAAACTACTCAATCCAATTATAATTTACCAGCTTCTTGAACATATTCTTTACTTTTTATCTTAATGATTCATAGCAAAAGGTTTCGCTTCTTTATTATGTTCAAATAAAATGATATTATTCAATCATTACCAAAACAATTAAGCTAATCAAGCTACTACTCTTCTAAAAATATTACTTTTTCCATGTAAATCAAGTATGTTACCATTATTATTTTTACTAAGAAAGTTATAACCGTTAAATAAATTTTTGACACATCGATTTTTGACACATAAGTACATCCGAGATATTCCCGAGATGCATTATAAGACCCGAGATGTCAATCCGAGATGTACACCTGATATGTACTCATCTCATCTGAGTCTCTCCCGATACGAGATAACTTGTGTAAAAATTCCGAGACGAAACGTGACCGAAATCCGATATTTTAAACCTTGATTGGAATAAAGGATTTTGGAATAAAAATTGAGGACTAATTGTTTTGGTTGGAACTAAAGGGTTAAGAAAAGCGAATGTCGAGTTTTAACTAAGTGGGTTTTGGAAAAGTTAATGGGTTTGGAGCGTTTTTTCTGTCTTAGCAATTTCGGGGACGAAATTCTTTTAAGGGGGGAGGAATGTAACAACCCGGATTTTTTATCGTTAATTTTGAACATTTAATTCATTTTAAATGTTGAGTTTTGGAATGTGAATGGGATTTCAATACGAAGTTAATCGATCAAAAATAGTGTAATAAAAACTTAAGTTCCAAATATAGTGATTTAATTTATAAATTTAATTGTTGCGTTAATAACAAAAAAATCAATTAAATAATTGAATTGGAGTTAAATATGAAACCGAAATGATTTCTAATGTGGATATAAATTCTATTTGAATTTTAATTTAGTTAGTAAGATCTTAAAACTGGATTTTCAAGCGATTTCGTAAAATTTGAAATCGTCGATTTAATCAACGCGTTAAATAGCGATTCAGGGCACAGTCTCGGAATTCGATGTAACTAGTTCCATTGGATCCGTAATAGTGTATTATTGTCGGATTTCAAATTTCGCAGCTTTTGGAGTTATCGTTTGATCGTATAGAATATAAACGCGTTGAAATTAATATCGAAAATTCAATATAATAATTGGGTCCAAAAGCTATCTTCTCCATACGATCGAATTAGGACTCGAAACCTTTTCCATTGCATTCGGAATAGGGGTATAACATTATAAATGCCTAGAGGCACGCCTCGATAAGGTATCGGAATTGTAAGTTACATTAAATGAGATATTTATAATTAAATAATATTGTAATCTGTCAAAATCAAGATAGCCTTCTAAAACACGCCACACTCTTTCTTTCAATTCAAAATCACGTCCATCTTTTCCTTCTTTCAGTTCAAAAAAATTGCGTACGCCTGTTTCTCCTTTATCCCTTCAATCAATTCGAATGAAAGAAAAAGAGTTTAAACAGAAAAAAGAAATATAACAATCGCGTTCATTTTTCTCTCTTCTCATTTCAAACCAAAATCGACAAAAGCAAAGGGGAGGGAATGAATTCAATTCGAACAAAAAAAATACGAAGGCGAATTAAAGGCTCGCGATGATGGCCGAGATGAGGCGGATCATGTCGCAACAATTGGTGGTGCGCGCGGGATAAAAGGGGAGGCCGACGTCGATCTATGATGTTGAACGAAGTCGTGATCGATTCTAAGGCACTCGAGTGATTCCTGGAGGCGCTCAGGCAGCGTGCACGCGCGAGGGGAGGAGCGCGATCGAGGGAGATGGCCTCGGGCGTTGGGATTAAGGGCGAACAAAGGGATAAGGGTGGACTAAGGCAATGTGACGAGGCTTTAGCGTTGATGGAATGATTGCATCATGATAGGGTTTTGTCGAAGTCGCGGTGAACCTGAGGACGTGCGAGCAATAATAAGTTAATCGATGTTTTTTTACTGTAAATTAATAAGAAGTTTCACCATATTTATAAAAAATCGGAAAAATTCTAAATTACATATCGTTTACATGCAAGGTCCAAAAATCACGAAGTCAATCATGTTAAATTCGTAGCCGCAAATTCACATTGTGGTAGTGGTTTGGAATTTTTCGGCGTTCGTTGGGATTTTAAATTAAATCGAACGATGTTCGATTTAGTTTAAAATTGAGATATTCGGCAAATAAAAATCAAGGTGAGTAAATCTCACTCCTTTTGGATTGCTAGATATTAATTTTAAATAGTTAAAATTAATTCTGGATGTTTGGTCGAATTGCTTATCTGTTGAATGATAGTATATTATATATATTGTAGTATATATTAGTAGTTGGAGTGATATTCCCATACATTATAGCAGATGAGACCCTATATGCCCCGCATTATAGCGGATGAACCTATATACCGCAATATCCCCGTCGAAGTGGGATAGGTATTTTTAGTTGTATTAACATCTGTAAGAGTAGGGAAACAGGTTGGAGGGATCCAATTGGAATCCTCAAAAATGTTGAAATTAATTTCATATATTGTGATATATGGATTGTGTAGAATAATCTATTATAGATTGTTATAGTGATTGGAATTATTGGATGCTATCGAAGCACTGGCCTGAATTTTGATATTTTAAATACCATAAATATATTTTTTAAATTTAAGGAATAAAAAGGAATTTTTGATATAAATATTTTTATATTGGAATTGGGGTTATTTTAAAGAAATTGAGTTAGAAAAATATATATTTGATTTTTGGTTATACTTAATTATGTAGAATTATTAAATGAAGATTTTAAAAATGAATTATATAAAAAGAATTTATAAATGATATTCTGGAAATATAAAAAGGAGTTGAAGTCGATATTAAAATAGATTGGAAGTTATAAATGGGATTTATAAAGAGATGGATTTATAAAATAGAATTTTATAAATAAGGTTGTTTTTTTAAAAACAAGTAAAACTCAAAGGAGTTATTAAATTTATAAACGATGTTTATAAATAGGGAAATCGATATCAGATGATAGATTGAAAATATAAATTTACAGGGAGAATTTATATTAGAATATGGAAATAGGGTGAGAAAAATAGTGGATACTATTTTTGAAAGTGGAAATTGTTAAGGAGATCGGAATGGAATGTGATGTGATTCGAAAGAATTTATAAATTGAATTGGTTATTGAGGTTTTAAAAATATATTTTTAATTCTGAGAAGTTAAGTTTGTTTTTAAAAGGAAAATTTTATTTTTTAAAAAACTATAGAATTTTAAACTAGTTAGGATTGAAATACTTCGGTAAGTAGATTTTCAAATGTTAAGTATTTATTTTAGTAAATTCTAACCTTTAAAATCAGCTTTGAAAATTTATTTGTTTACCTAAGAATGAGTTATTGATGTTTATAAAGGTGTTTTCGACATTTTAAATAATTACTTGAATATGATTTAAAAATAAATTATTATTATTTTAAATTCTTATTATATATATATAGAGTTAGTAGTGATTGAAAATTTTTATTTATAAATTCTCTTGAGATTCGTAAATGAGGCTTATAAATGGATATGATTTTGAGGAGAGGAATTTTATAAGGGATTTGGAGGAAATGGAATTTCAAAATGTACGAATATGGGAATTTTGAAATGAAATTTGAATTTATAAAAGAAGTTATAAATTGTTGAATGGGGTTATAAATAAGTATACTGGGTTTTGGAAATTGAAAAAGGGAATTTATTAGTGATTCTGAAGACTTATGAGATAGGCTACGAAATATTCTCTCAAGTGTTGGTATTTGAAAAGATTTTGGAAAATAAGATCCATAATATTTTTGTGATATCTCGGGATTTCAAGAAGTTTAAAATGTGATAATCTCTTAATTTAAATTATTTTAAATTGATAATTTGTTATTTTCAAATATTTTATAACCAAATAATAATAATATGATGTTTTAATTATAGTATAGATTGATTATAATAAGAATAATAATTTAAATTGTATTATTTTATAAATTTGATTTTTAAATAGATTTATCATTTCCAAAATTAATAAGTATTGTTTAAATATGTATATATATGTCTTGAGTTGTTTTTAAATGAAATATATCAATTTCAAACTTAATAAAATGTTTATTTAAAAATATAAATGTTGAGTTGATTTTTTAAATTGGATTTTAAAAGTCAAATTTGAATTTGAATTTGGATTTAAATTTGAATCTTTTAAGATAATTATTTTATTATATTTGGGTATAAAAATATATGAACAAGACTTTTATTTAAAATAAGACTTTTGTTTTATTTTGTTTTCCTTAAAGAGATTTTGTATATAAATTTAGAAAGTATTTATTTAATAGTAAATAAATACATATATTTTCACTTAAAAATGAATTAAATATATTGTATATGATTATATTAGAATAAATGAGTTTTATTTTATTTTCTTTTAAGTTTCCATTTATTTATAATATAGAAAAGCATTTATAATTAAGAAATGAATTTATTAATTAAGAAATTAATATAAAAGCTTTTAAACTCTTTTTAAAAAAAATAATATAAAAATGGAAAATTACAAGTGTTAATTTTATATGCATGTAAAATACATGTGTAAGGTAATCAAATAAGGGTAGAGACAAGTGTCATTTTCTTATCATTTTTCTTTGATTTTTAATAAACCATAAATTAAGTTATATAAACCTACATCTACATTTCTTTTTCTTCTCTAAGCTCATTTTCAAAACAAACTAAAACCAAAAGAAAACTGTACAACCGAAATCATCTCCAAACTAAAATCATTTCCAGCTCAAATATCCAAACTGAAATTCATCTCAAACCTGAAACCTTCCCCTGATCAAAATCAATACCCTGTAATTTATTTCTAAAACCAATATCATTTCCACAAACCAAAACATTGATTCATTTCCAAATCAAAAATCTTCAACCTGAAATTTCTCAAACCTGGAATCATTTCAAAAGCCTAAGTTCAAAAGCCTGTGACCATTTTCCTGTTTCAAACCAAGTCTGTAATCAATTTTCAAGATTTGCATGCAATAAAATCTGAGGCCACAGCAAGTTTTCAAAAGCTTTCAGTTTTAAAGAAATCAAAATGTAAAGTTTTCAAAGCTTACAACCAGAGGCCAAGATTTTCAAGTTTTTAAAGCAAGCATTTCAATTTTTCCAGAGCTTCCAGTTTCTCTGTTCAACATAATAGGTGAGTAAACAATTCTTTTGCAAAAATTAAAATGAATTTAAATTGCTTTCGAATGATTTCTGAATGAAGTACATTTGCATGTTCATTTATATGTGTGTATTCTGTATGTATATGAGAATTGAAGTGTGCATGTATGATTAAAGTGTTAATTGCTCTGTTTATCTTCTTTAAACAAGTGAGTGAACCTAATTTTAAAAACAGTTTGATCTATGCTTATACTTGATGCCTGTGATAAATTGTAGATGTAATATTGTAAACTGTTTGCATGGATAGATTAAGATGTTTGGCTGTTTATAAAATGTGAAAAATCTTTGCATGTTTATATTTATGGATGTACACTGTTTGTATGAGTAAATTGAACTGTGCATGTTAAATATGTCTGTGTTTCCAGGTTTTAGTGTCAACCATATAATCAAAATTTCATATATTTTTATTTATCCACTGTTAGGATTTTAATTAAAGACAAATTAGTTTAGTTTTAGCATGATCTAAGTAATAAAAATATAAACAAGTATATATGTTTTGAAATATACTTGCATTTGTGAAACAACAGTAAAGATCTTTTAAAACATGTAAAATCAAATGATGAATTTGATTAATTCAAGTTCATGTCTTGAATCCATTTGAAAAATTAGGATTTTTAGAATCAAAGTCAAGATTTTAAATGAAGTAAGGAATGAGAATTTGAGAATTTTCTGGAATTGGGATTTTTGGTGATAATTTATGATCACGAGATTTCTGGAGATCGGGATTTCAGGTAGAGGTAGTATGAAGGTCGGGGATTAAGGGAAAAATAGTCGAAGATTTTTCAGGTGGACGTGGAAGTGGATCGACAGCAAGATAGGGTTTTGAGGCCAGTTGTGGTCGTGATGGGTTCTTGGGTCCTAGCAGCGTCATGGTGACGATTCGAGCGTGCGGTCCAGGGGGATCGATGGAGGAGTTGACGATGCACCTCTGGGTGATTTTCGGTGGCAAGAAACGAGCTGTGGTGGCGGTGCGAAGGGCTTAGGTGGCTGGGTTTTGGTTCCTGTTTGCTCGAGTTTTCTCGTTTCCGATTTTAAGCTTTGGGGTGATGTTTGGGTGGTCGGAATTGGTTGTAGAGGTGATCGAAGATGGGTTGAAGGTGTCGGCGGTGGTCGATGTCGTCGCGATCAACTGTGCACGTGCACGTGAACGAGGATGAGTGTCAGTGTATCAGTTGTCTGGTTTTAGGTTCGTGAGTTTTTTTTTTTTCTCGAGTGGGTATCGGGGAAGAAAGCTTTTGGCTCGGGGTTTTTGTAAGGTTGTACGCGAGATTGAGTAAACTGTTAAGTTCAAACAGTTTTAAAAATTTAAAATTTAACTCTGTTTTAAAAGAAGAAATAAAAGAAGGAATACTTGGTTTGTTTCAAATGACTTAAACCCATAGTAAGATGTTTAAATCAGTTTCTAAAATTTAAAATAAAAGTAAGTTTTAAATTTTGGAAAATCAAGTTAAACAATTGTCTTGAAATTTCATTTCTTTGAAATGAATGATTTGAATAAATTAAATGGTATGAATTGATTTACTTAATTTTATTAAGTTAAAATCCTTAAGTTATTTTCAAACTTAATTTGAAAATAAGGTAATTAATAAGGAAATGGTTTGTCTTAAAACTTAATTTAAATTTAAAACTAATAGAATAAATAAGAGTGATTTACTAATTGAATTAGTTAATGGTTAAGGATAAGTAAATTAACAATTAAGGTTTTCAAGTGATTTATTAATTTGTAATTAAGGATTGTTAATTTATAATTTAAGATAAATAATTAATGATTATTTATTTTATTTTATTCTAAACTTAATTAATGATTTAATTAAGTAAGTTAATTACTAAGATCAAATGTTTTAATGATAATTAAGATTTTTAATGAGTTAAAATTAATTAAGTTTAATTAATTTAATTAATTAATTTTTGATAAGGATTAATTAAATAAGGGTTAATTAAACTAGTAATTAAGAAGTACTTAATAAAGTTTTATTAAATAATAATTAAGTTTTCTTAATTAATAATTAAGAAATTATTAAATTATAATTAAAGTTAATTAAGGATTAATTAACTGTTATTAAGGTTAGTTAATTATCATTAAAGATTGATTAATAGATAATTATGGATTAATTAAATTGGTAATTAAGGTTGTTAATTAATAATTAACTTTTATTAATTAATAACTAAGAAAAATTAATTAGTTAATTAAGTTTAATTAATTAAGGATTGATTACTTTGTATTAAAGGATATTGATTAATAATTAAGGTTTATTAATTAATAGTTAAAGAATAATTAATCAAGGATTAATTAATTTGTTTAAAGGGTAATTAAGGATGAGTTACTCAGTTATGATTTAAGAAATGAATGTGATTTATTTAAGTAAATTAATTTGTTAATTAATTAAGGATAGTCACTTAGTAATTGATTAAGTATAATTACTTAATAAGATTGGTTAAGTATAATTACTTAGTGTAAGTAATTAATAAATGAATTACTATATGAAATTGGTGTATTTAATCAAAAAGGATTTATAAAAGAAATTAAAGTAATTAAGAATAGTTAATTACTGTTGATGATTATGTAAGGTTGATAAATGAAAGTAATTAATTAATGTATGATTAATTAATGTAATTAATTAAGAAATAATGTAATTAATTATAGTTAATTAATTAATTAAAGTAATTAATTAAGGATAATTAATTATTATAATTAATGAGAGTAATTAAAGGTTAATTACTATAAATGATTAAGGATAATTAATTTGTAAAATTAATTAAAGGATAATTACTTTATGTAATTAATGAATAATTAATCAAGAGTGATTAATATTTAATGATTAATTAATTAAATGGATAAGTAATTAATTAATGATTGATTAAGCAAGGTTAGGAATTAATTCTTAAGTAATTAATTTAATTTAAGTGGATTAAATTAATTATAATAGAGATTAATAAATGGTTGCTTATGAATGATGGTTGAGTAGAATGTCTGATTTGGTTGATATCTATTGGATGATATACTATGATATATCTGTGATAAATGTGTGATATTTATCTATGTTAATGCTATGTGAATTCAAGTATTAAATTGAATTGAATTGTTTAAACCTTTAAACAACTTGGCCTTAAAAGATACGTTTTGGATTTCGATGAGACCGGGATCGGGTTTCCGTATACCGGATTTCCAGGTCTGGAGACACGAATACCACATCGATCCAAATTAACGATAGGTCGTGAATCAAGTGAAGATGAAGATTCAGAGTGCAAGGGTTATTGTCGTTAACTCTGAGGGTGATTCCAAAACGAGTGTAACGAGATAATGCCTTCGGTTTCGTTCGAACCCGGAACGAACTTGTATGGATTGAATGCTTTCAGCACATCGTCAGGTGGACGATGAGCATTCTAAGTGATGTGTTCTTTTCTAAGGTAATCGTGACCTCAAGCCTCACAAACCGGGAATGGCTAAAACAGGGGAGGTGCAGCAAGGTTAGTGGGTAGCACCCAAGTAGGACAAGGTTACCTCTGTCTAGATGTCCCTTTCTATTTTCGACTTAGTGGTGCGGTTGCTGATCCCAACCGTGAGGTATCTTGTGCGGGAATTATCCAGTAAGGGATGTTCCGACCTTGTGTTGCAGGGGATTGGGAGTGATCCTCGGTACGGTGATCTAGGCCACGTACTGTGACGGGCGGTACCCCGGTAGCCCTGCCGTTGTATGGAATCCAATTTCCAATAAGTGATAACGGACTTGATTGTATAACCCACTTTGTTGGCTAGTATGCTGGAATTTAATAATGTAACAATTTCAGCTATTTCATATTTATTTGAAAACCCTAGACCCTATTATAATACAATCGAATTTCCTATCAAATGTTTTGGTTAGCGTAAGGTAAAAACTTACCCATGTTTATTTGTGGGGAGTCTTACGTGATACCTTTTGTTTCAAAGGTTTTTAAAGTTAAACAACTTTAACCCGTTTACTCACACCAGACCCATGTCTGACCCAAGTGTTTATTTTCTGTTTTATTAAACTCTTGGGTACTCAAATTTTTGCGAGTAGCCAAGGGATTCAGGTTTAGTCTTGACGAATTATGGAGGAGAAATGGAGCAGGAGGCTTCAGCATTGTAGATATAGATAGTAGTTTCCGCTGTGTTGATCTTGTTTAGATCTTTGTTTTGTATTGAGATGTAATAACTAGACAGATGTTTATAACTGTCTAGTATGTGATGTGTCATCTATGTAACTCTGATAGATGATGTATATGATACTATGTAATAGTTATGTGATATATTATATTTTATTCCGTTTCCGCTGTGAGTATTTGTGTTTGTTTCTTTCTCTTCTTTTCTATTTCTATCCCTTTCTTTCTTATTAACGATGCGTCATTCTGTGGAATGAGTGGCGGGATGTTACAGTGGTATCAGAGCAGTAGGTTGAGTGAATACCTAGGCTCTGTAGTGGTGTCTATCTTGAGAGCGCGTAAGAGCGCGTAATTGTTAGTTATATAAAAATGGTTTTATATTGTGTTAATTGATCGGTTGAGTGGTATATGGATTCTGGTCAATACGAGTAGCTAACGTTATTGATAGAGATCTCTAAACACTTGAACCAGGCCAACGGACACAATATTGTTTTAAAGAGGTAGATGAAATAATTTTACCCAGAAATAATTTCTATATAAAAAAATATATATCATTTTAAATATATATATTTATGTATTTCTACCTATTTATTGGGTTACCTGTTCGGGTTTTCCAATATAAGTTATAAAGGTAGATAAGGTGGTAGTGTGTGTAACACAATTACCAATAGTTGGAGTTTGAATGTTTGAGGTTGGAAGTATATATCGAGACTGTAAACCCAATACCGTCTCGAGTAAGCTTTGCTGTGGTGAAGGATTTCATCAATCTCCGAAGGAAACTGTAATGGTTCGGAGTTTATCTTTGAAGTTTGGATGAGTAAAGTTGGATCTGTCGGTTGAACAGAAGCGAGTGATGGTACCTTGATACCTCAGGTAATAGTAGCTGTATGATGAGATACAGTGACGATGGATGTTCCCGAAGATGTTTTCTTTGGAACAAGATTAAGGAAGTGTGAATGTTTCGGTGTTGTGGCTGAGTTCAGCACGGTGTTTCTGTTTGGTTTGGAGTTCGAGTTTCTCGAAGATCTTTGGAATAGGAAGTCCTTGGCATCAGTGTCAGCAGTGCAGCTCGGAGTGTTCTGTGATGGCAAGAAGTTTTCTAGCTGAGCATATTTTCTGGAATGTGATGGTCTAGTTTGTGTTTGAGTTCATCGACGGCATCTAGATCAGAGTTGAGCAGCGAAAGCTTTGTAGTAGTTGTTCTAGAGTGGAAGCAACCGGAAGTTGCAGTGTTTGGATTAGAGGGTTCCTACAGGAAGCTTTTCAAGATCTGAAGGTCAGATTGGTGAGCGCATTTGTTTTGTCTTTTCCGATAGGAGAAGTAAGATTGGAATCTACTGATGATTGTGGAATAAAATTTGTGTTCTGGATTTCTGTAAGATCTTGAGAGGATCCGTTTGTTGGATTGTTTTTGGTCCTGTTTGTTTCGAGAAGCATCAGCGATGGTTGAGCAGATCAGGAAGGATGAAGGCAGCCCAGAATCGTCAGAAGAGTTCTGTGGATTAGAGATGGAGAAATTTGGAATTCGAAGTTGGAGACTTCGTTGTTATTTCTTCGGTAAAAGGAAGCAATTGAGTTTGGGTAAGACTAGGAAGATAGCTCCGAGTATATTGGATCTTTCTGAGTTTTTGTGAGGATTTGTGTTTTGGCTTCGGTATTGAATTACCAGTTTGGATTTAATAGAGCGAGTAACCCAGTATCTGTATCGGGGAAACTCGGGATAATTTTAGGTAGTTTATCCGGATCTATGTCCGGATAGCTAGAGTTGTTTGTTCGAATAAAATTGTTTGTTTAGATAAAATTGTTTGTTTGGATGAATGGTTGTTTGATTGATAGTATATGGCTGTTAAGTATAATTGAATTGTTTTAAAATTGGTTGAAATAAATATAAAAATCTTTGGATTATCTTTTGTTTTAAATTTCGAGGACGAAATTCTTTTAAGGGGGAAGGAATGTGATATCCCGGGATTTCGAGAAGTTTAAAATGTGATAATCTCTTAATTTAAATTATTTTAAATTGATAATTTGTTATTTTCAAATATTTTATAACCAAATAATAATAATATGATGTTTTAATTATAGTATAGATTGATTATAATAAGAATAATAATTTAAATTGTATTATTTTATAAATTTGATTTTTAAATAGATTTATCATTTCCAAAATTAATAAGTATTGTTTAAATATGTATATATATGTCTTGAGTTGTTTTTAAATGAAATATATCAATTTCAAACTTAATAAAATGTTTATTTAAAAATATAAATGTTGAGTTGATTTTTTAAATTGGATTTTAAAAGTCAAATTTGAATTTGAATTTGGATTTAAATTTGAATCTTTTAAGATAATTATTTTATTATATTTGGGTATAAAAATATATGAACAAGACTTTTATTTAAAATAAGACTTTTGTTTTATTTTGTTTTCCTTAAAGAGATTTTGTATATAAATTTAGAAAGTATTTATTTAATAGTAAATAAATACATATATTTTCACTTAAAAATGAATTAAATATATTGTATATGATTATATTAGAATAAATGAGTTTTATTTTATTTTCTTTTAAGTTTCCATTTATTTATAATATAGAAAAGCATTTATAATTAAGAAATGAATTTATTAATTAAGAAATTAATATAAAAGCTTTTAAACTCTTTTTAAAAAAAAAAATATAAAAATGGAAAATTACAAGTGTTAATTTTATATGCATGTAAAATACATGTGTAAGGTAATCAAATAAGGGTAGAGACAAGTGTCATTTTCTTATCATTTTTCTTTGATTTTTAATAAACCATAAATTAAGTTATATAAACCTACATCTACATTTCTTTTTCTTCTCTAAGCTCATTTTCAAAACAAACTAAAACCAAAAGAAAACTGTACAACCGAAATCATCTCCAAACTAAAATCATTTCCAGCTCAAATATCCAAACTGAAATTCATCTCAAACCTGAAACCTTCCCCTGATCAAAATCAATACCCTGTAATTTATTTCTAAAACCAATATCATTTCCACAAACCAAAACATTGATTCATTTCCAAATCAAAAATCTTCAACCTGAAATTTCTCAAACCTGGAATCATTTCAAAAGCCTAAGTTCAAAAGCCTGTGACCATTTTCCTGTTTCAAACCAAGTCTGTAATCAATTTTCAAGATTTGCATGCAATAAAATCTGAGGCCACAGCAAGTTTTCAAAAGCTTTCAGTTTTAAAGAAATCAAAATGTAAAGTTTTCAAAGCTTACAACCAGAGGCCAAGATTTTCAAGTTTTTAAAGCAAGCATTTCAATTTTTCCAGAGCTTCCAGTTTCTCTGTTCAACATAATAGGTGAGTAAACAATTCTTTTGCAAAAATTAAAATGAATTTAAATTGCTTTCGAATGATTTCTGAATGAAGTACATTTGCATGTTCATTTATATGTGTGTATTCTGTATGTATATGAGAATTGAAGTGTGCATGTATGATTAAAGTGTTAATTGCTCTGTTTATCTTCTTTAAACAAGTGAGTGAACCTAATTTTAAAAACAGTTTGATCTATGCTTATACTTGATGCCTGTGATAAATTGTAGATGTAATATTGTAAACTGTTTGCATGGATAGATTAAGATGTTTGGCTGTTTATAAAATGTGAAAAATCTTTGCATGTTTATATTTATGGATGTACACTGTTTGTATGAGTAAATTGAACTGTGCATGTTAAATATGTCTGTGTTTCCAGGTTTTAGTGTCAACCATATAATCAAAATTTCATATATTTTTATTTATCCACTGTTAGGATTTTAATTAAAGACAAATTAGTTTAGTTTTAGCATGATCTAAGTAATAAAAATATAAACAAGTATATATGTTTTGAAATATACTTGCATTTGTGAAACAACAGTAAAGATCTTTTAAAACATGTAAAATCAAATGATGAATTTGATTAATTCAAGTTCATGTCTTGAATCCATTTGAAAAATTAGGATTTTTAGAATCAAAGTCAAGATTTTAAATGAAGTAAGGAATGAGAATTTGAGAATTTTCTGGAATTGGGATTTTTGGTGATAATTTATGATCACGAGATTTCTGGAGATCGGGATTTCAGGTAGAGGTAGTATGAAGGTCGGGGATTAAGGGAAAAATAGTCGAGATTTTTCAGGTGGACGTGGAAGTGGATCGATAGCAAGATAGGGTTTTGAGGCCAGTTGTGGTCGTGATGGGTTCTTGGGTCCTAGCAGCGTCATGGTGACGATTCGAGCGTGCGGTCCAGGGGGATCGATGGAGGAGTTGACGATGCACCTCTGGGTGATTTTCGGTGGCAAGAAACGAGCTGTGGTGGCGGTGCGAAGGGCTTAGGTGGCTGGGTTTTGGTTCCTGTTTGCTCGAGTTTTCTCGTTTCCGATTTTAAGCTTTGGGGTGATGTTTGGGTGGTCGGAATTGGTTGTAGAGGTGATCGAAGATGGGTTGAAGGTGTCGGCGGTGGTCGATGTCGTCGCGATCAACTGTGCACGTGCACGTGAACGAGGATGAGTGTCAGTGTATCAGTTGTCTGGTTTTAGGTTCGTGAGTTTTTTTTTTTTCTCGAGTGGGTATCGGGGAAGAAAGCTTTTGGCTCGGGGTTTTTGTAAGGTTGTACGCGAGATTGAGTAAACTGTTAAGTTCAAACAGTTTTAAAAATTTAAAATTTAACTCTGTTTTAAAAGAAGAAATAAAAGAAGGAATACTTGGTTTGTTTCAAATGACTTAAACCCATAGTAAGATGTTTAAATCAGTTTCTAAAATTTAAAATAAAAGTAAGTTTTAAATTTTGGAAAATCAAGTTAAACAATTGTCTTGAAATTTCATTTCTTTGAAATGAATGATTTGAATAAATTAAATGGTATGAATTGATTTACTTAATTTTATTAAGTTAAAATCCTTAAGTTATTTTCAAACTTAATTTGAAAATAAGGTAATTAATAAGGAAATGGTTTGTCTTAAAACTTAATTTAAATTTAAAACTAATAGAATAAATAAGAGTGATTTACTAATTGAATTAGTTAATGGTTAAGGATAAGTAAATTAACAATTAAGGTTTTCAAGTGATTTATTAATTTGTAATTAAGGATTGTTAATTTATAATTTAAGATAAATAATTAATGATTATTTATTTTATTTTATTCTAAACTTAATTAATGATTTAATTAAGTAAGTTAATTACTAAGATCAAATGTTTTAATGATAATTAAGATTTTTAATGAGTTAAAATTAATTAAGTTTAATTAATTTAATTAATTAATTTTTGATAAGGATTAATTAAATAAGGGTTAATTAAACTAGTAATTAAGAAGTACTTAATAAAGTTTTATTAAATAATAATTAAGTTTTCTTAATTAATAATTAAGAAATTATTAAATTATAATTAAAGTTAATTAAGGATTAATTAACTGTTATTAAGGTTAGTTAATTATCATTAAAGATTGATTAATAGATAATTATGGATTAATTAAATTGGTAATTAAGGTTGTTAATTAATAATTAACTTTTATTAATTAATAACTAAGAAAAATTAATTAGTTAATTAAGTTTAATTAATTAAGGATTGATTACTTTGTATTAAAGGATATTGATTAATAATTAAGGTTTATTAATTAATAGTTAAAGAATAATTAATCAAGGATTAATTAATTTGTTTAAAGGGTAATTAAGGATGAGTTACTCAGTTATGATTTAAGAAATGAATGTGATTTATTTAAGTAAATTAATTTGTTAATTAATTAAGGATAGTCACTTAGTAATTGATTAAGTATAATTACTTAATAAGATTGGTTAAGTATAATTACTTAGTGTAAGTAATTAATAAATGAATTACTATATGAAATTGGTGTATTTAATCAAAAAGGATTTATAAAAGAAATTAAAGTAATTAAGAATAGTTAATTACTGTTGATGATTATGTAAGGTTGATAAATGAAAGTAATTAATTAATGTATGATTAATTAATGTAATTAATTAAGAAATAATGTAATTAATTATAGTTAATTAATTAATTAAAGTAATTAATTAAGGATAATTAATTATTATAATTAATGAGAGTAATTAAAGGTTAATTACTATAAATGATTAAGGATAATTAATTTGTAAAATTAATTAAAGGATAATTACTTTATGTAATTAATGAATAATTAATCAAGAGTGATTAATATTTAATGATTAATTAATTAAATGGATAAGTAATTAATTAATGATTGATTAAGCAAGGTTAGGAATTAATTCTTAAGTAATTAATTTAATTTAAGTGGATTAAATTAATTATAATAGAGATTAATAAATGGTTGCTTATGAATGATGGTTGAGTAGAATGTCTGATTTGGTTGATATCTATTGGATGATATACTATGATATATCTGTGATAAATGTGTGATATTTATCTATGTTAATGCTATGTGAATTCAAGTATTAAATTGAATTGAATTGTTTAAACCTTTAAACAACTTGGCCTTAAAAGATACGTTTTGGATTTCGATGAGACCGGGATCGGGTTTCCGTATACCGGATTTCCAGGTCTGGAGACACGAATACCACATCGATCCAAATTAACGATAGGTCGTGAATCAAGTGAAGATGAAGATTCAGAGTGCAAGGGTTATTGTCGTTAACTCTGAGGGTGATTCCAAAACGAGTGTAACGAGATAATGCCTTCGGTTTCGTTCGAACCCGGAACGAACTTGTATGGATTGAATGCTTTCAGCACATCGTCAGGTGGACGATGAGCATTCTAAGTGATGTGTTCTTTTCTAAGGTAATCGTGACCTCAAGCCTCACAAACCGGGAATGGCTAAAACAGGGGAGGTGCAGCAAGGTTAGTGGGTAGCACCCAAGTAGGACAAGGTTACCTCTGTCTAGATGTCCCTTTCTATTTTCGACTTAGTGGTGCGGTTGCTGATCCCAACCGTGAGGTATCTTGTGCGGGAATTATCCAGTAAGGGATGTTCCGACCTTGTGTTGCAGGGGATTGGGAGTGATCCTCGGTACGGTGATCTAGGCCACGTACTGTGACGGGCGGTACCCCGGTAGCCCTGCCGTTGTATGGAATCCAATTTCCAATAAGTGATAACGGACTTGATTGTATAACCCACTTTGTTGGCTAGTATGCTGGAATTTAATAATGTAACAATTTCAGCTATTTCATATTTATTTGAAAACCCTAGACCCTATTATAATACAATCGAATTTCCTATCAAATGTTTTGGTTAGCGTAAGGTAAAAACTTACCCATGTTTATTTGTGGGGAGTCTTACGTGATACCTTTTGTTTCAAAGGTTTTTAAAGTTAAACAACTTTAACCCGTTTACTCACACCAGACCCATGTCTGACCCAAGTGTTTATTTTCTGTTTTATTAAACTCTTGGGTACTCAAATTTTTGCGAGTAGCCAAGGGATTCAGGTTTAGTCTTGACGAATTGTGGAGGAGAAATGGAGCAGGAGGCTTCAGCGTTGTAGATATAGATAGTAGTTTCCGCTGTGTTGATCTTGTTTAGATCTTTGTTTTGTATTGAGATGTAATAACTAGACAGATGTTTATAACTGTCTAGTATGTGATGTGTCATCTATGTAACTCTGATAGATGATGTATATGATACTATGTAATAGTTATGTGATATATTATATTTTATTCCGTTTCCGCTGTGAGTATTTGTGTTTGTTTCTTTCTCTTCTTTTCTATTTCTATCCCTTTCTTTCTTATTAACGATGCGTCATTCTGTGGAATGAGTGGCGGGATGTTACAATTTTCCTAAGTATAAAAATGGAAATTTGGAAATATTTCTAAGTGTTGAGATGGTTTCAAAATATCCTGTTAAGGATTTAAGTATTTGAAATTGTTTTCAAATATTGGAATATGGAAAGAGATTTGGATATATATCTTAATAAAGATATTTTGAAATAAATGTTTGAAGAATTATAAAATAAGGCCTAGTGTCTGCTTATGGATGTTTTATTGATAGTTAAATAACCGACTATCAATATAGGCCAATTTTGTTAATCGTTTCGAAGAACCCGGGATTGGATTTAATTATCCGAAAACCAGTTCGATCCGGTTTGAATGTAACGAATGAATACCGTGGAGATGATGAAGATGGTGATTCGGTTTGTCCAGAGCCAAGACAACTTGTATGGACGAATGCTATCAGAACATCGTCATTGGAGGAAAATGAGCATTCTAAGTAGAATTGTGTTCTTGAAAGGTAACGCTTAGCCTCAAGCTTCATCAAACGGGAATGACAAAAACAGGGGAGATGCAGCAAGGATAAGAGGATCGCACCCAATTAAGGTATGTTATCACTTTTCTAGATGTCCTCAGAAACCTATATATTATGGATATGGTTGTGCATGAAAGAAGGAGTGCTCGATTGTAAGGGTGGGAACACCCGGGGTGATAACATATTCTGTCTATCCAGGTTAGGGGTAAGCCGATCTTATGTAGCAGGGGATCCGGCGAGGTCCTCGGTACATTGTTCTAGAGGTGTACTATGATGGGCGGTACCTCAGTGGCCCAGTCATTGTATGGAATCCATTCTCCAATAAGCACCGTACGGGTTTGATTGTGCCCAACTATGTTGGAACGTGAGATGCAACCATTTCAGCTATTTTCTATTTACATTGATTAGACATTATTCTAATACTAGACGATTTTGATAAAAATGTTTTGGTTATCGTAAGGTAAAAACCCGTCTTGTTTATGTGTGACGTTGTCTTATGAGATACCTTTGTTTTCCAAAGGATTTTGAAATAAGTTAATAATTCAAATTGAGTGTGTTTTCTCACGCTGGTTTTCCAGACTAACTCGAGTGTTATTTTATTATAATGCTCGGTTTAGACCGATTACAGATTCAGGATAGGATGCCATGGAGCTCGGGAGACGAGCTGGATGACAAAGACGTATCTCCGTATTTAGTTTATATTTTCCTATGTATGAGGACAAGTTACTATAACTGTCCAGATTGATGTATGGGTTGTTGTACTCTGATGATTGTAAGTATATAAACTGTTACAGATTCTTTTTTATAAAAATCTATTATTATATATTATATTTTGTTCCGCTACGATTGTGAGATTCTATGTTGTTGTTTATTTTTCTTCTATCTCTTTCTTCTTCTTTACCCTAGTTATTCCCTCTTATGTGCAATTTGGGTTGAACAAGGAAGAATTATTATCAACTCAAAGGGTACGGAACGGCGGGTCGCTACACTTGGTATCAGAGCTGAAGGTTAAGCGAGAACCTTGGCTCTGGTGGGGATTTACTCATTAGAGATAGGGTCAGTAGTACCCTAGAATTAGTTGAGTGTAATAATAGATATGAGCGCGTATTTGTTAGTGAATATTAGATGTTTTATATTGTGTTAATTTATTTGTTGAGTGGTATATTAATTCTGTTTGAGCAGTGGGACGCCACTAAATCGATAGGAGTTTCTAAACACTTAAACATGGTAAACTAACACAGTATGGTTTTGAAGCGGGTGAATGAAATAATTTTACCCAAACTATATTTTGATATAAAAGAGAATAATTTTCTGAAAATTATTATAGTGGTGTGTTTGGTTGTTATTATACAACCAAAGTAAGATTTTAAAACTTGGAATGGTTATAAAAACCAAATTGGATTGTATAAGAATGAATTATACAAATGAGTAACCACCGAAAATTGATTCAAACCAGAATTTGGAAATTTAAATCCGAAGTTTGTATAATATTTTTCGAAGTATTATGGAGGTTAAAATATTATTATTATTTTTTGATTAAAAAAATGGTTTTAAATGGATTTTAGAAGTGATATAGCACTGAACTCACTTCGGTCGTTGGAAAATAACTCTGATGATGATCGTGACATCAATGGTGTTCATTTTCGAGTTTCTAAGTGATGAATTGCTACCATAGTAAATTGATATGGAGATTTTTCGGTGAAAACAAGTGATTGTTTCAAAAATTCCGAGGGAATTGTTTTGGATAAAATCAGGTTGATTTTGAAATTCTAAGGAAGTGGTTTGTTAAACAAATAAGAGTGTGTGTGTGTGTGTGTATATATATATATATATATATATATATTTGATTTCAAAGTAATTTGAAATAAATACCGGGTGATTACAAATTCTGAAATCCTGTGGAAGATGATATTTATAAGGAGGGAAGTGTGAAAATTTGAAGTTGGAATAAAATTTAAAGTGAGAAAGTTGAAATGGAATTCAACTTAAGTTTAGTTGAGTAAATAAAATTTTAGAAATTTAATTGACTGGATTTGAGTTGAACTAATATAGTGTATTAATGAAAAAGGAGTTAACTTAAGCGAAGTAATTGGAATATATAATGAAATTGAATGGATTAAAAATAAAATTGTTTGGAGTGAAATTAGTTTAAGTATGAATAACTCGAATTTGGTTTTGAAATGTTGGGTAAAAGGAATTGAAATTTAAATAAAAAGTGAATTGGATTTGAATCATATTGAATTGAATTAATTATGTAAATGTGAAATATAAAGTGACTACATAACTATAAGTTATAAAATTTGGATTGGATTAGAAATAATATTGAATTGAAGTAAATATAAATTTGAGTTGTGAAATATTATAAAACCATATGGTATAAATCTTAAATGAAATAAAATTTAAGTGAAAAATTGGAATTGTGAATAAATAAATTGGAATAGCTTATAATAAAATTGAAATTAATGGAATAAAAATATACTTAGGCTATAAATAAATGTATAATCTCGAGTTAAAAATAAAATGTGAATATATTCGAGTATAAAATTGATGGAAATGTGAAAAATTAGTTGTGTGACTTATAAAATGGAAAAGTGAAGTAGAAAACCAAAAATAAAATTGTTTGACATTATGGGTGAAGGAAATAAAATCCAAATTTGAATTATAAAAATGAACTTGAACTCATGTAATTTAAATGAAGTGATTTTTGAAATAAAACTCAGAAATTGAATGTGGCCTTAGATACGAATTAAATAAATTAGAGAATGAATTCGAGTTTGGAATTAAAATTTGAAGTAGATTAAATGAATGAACTAATTAATTAATTAGTAAATGAAATGGAAGTTGGTTGAAATGAAATGAACTTAAGTTATAAGGTGGAAATAATATAAAATAACGGATTAACTTAAGTAAATATTTGAATGGAAGCTTGACTCAATAAATTTATGAAATGGTTATTTAATGAAGTAGCATGGAATAGAATTAAATATAAATTGATTTGAAATCAATTTAAAATAGTTATAAGCTTAAACGATTATTTTATTAAATGAATAGCGCCGAATTTGCATAGAAAAATTGTTGTACGACGCAAACGAAAGTAAATAAAATACTATGAATAAATACAATGTGAATAAATTGATTTGAAATCATTTTGGAATGGATATGAGTTTGTTTGGAATAAAATAAATTGAATGCAAGGAAATTGAGTTGTAAATCATTCGAAATGATATATGGATCGTTGGAAAGTAATTAAATTAGTATCAAAACCTTATAAATGCTTATGATTATATGTTAGGATTCATTGTTTATGAAATTTATGTGTTCAACTATTTAAATAAGTGGAATGTTAATGAATTTCATATTTTGGTACTTACGTGGTTTAAGTTGAGTAAGTACAGGTAACCAGAGGCTGTCGGGTTAGATTTGGGTTGCGTATTTGCATATGAAGTAACTTGCTTGCTTAATAATGCTTAACAATGCTAAAGTAAGGTACGTTTTTGGATTAAATACCGAAAAATATAAATATTGATATATATATTTTGTTTTTCGACCGTGTGGGTCGATGTATATATATTTATCTCTCTTGTCATATTGCAAAAGGTCCTCCATACAAAGGAAACTACCAAAAAATTTCGAAAATTTAGGGTTGGAAAAATTTTGTTAACGACAATTTGATTTCGAATTGTAATTTGAATAAAGGATTTTGGAATAAAAATTGAGGACTAATTGTTTTGGTTGGAACTAAAGAGTTTAGAAAAGCGAATGTCGATTATTAACTAAGTGGGTTTTGAAAAAGTTAATGGGTTTGGAGCGTTTTTCCTTTCTTAGCAATTTCGGGGACGAAATTCTTTTAAGGGGGGAGGAATGTAACAACCCAGATTTTTTATCGTTAATTTTGAACATTTAATTCATTTTAAATGTTGAGTTTTGGAATGTGAATGGGATTTCAATATGAAGTTGATCGATCAAAAATAGTGTAATAAAAACTTAAGTTCCAAATATAGTGATTTAATTTATAAATTTAATTGTTGCGTTAATAATAAAAAAATCAATTAAATAATTGAATTGGAGTTAAATATGAAACCGAAATGATTTCTAATGTCCATATAAACTATATTTGAATTTTAATTTTGTTAGTAAGATCTTAAAACTGGATTTTCAAGGGATTTCGTAAAATTTTGAAATCGTCGATTTAATCGACACGTTAAATAGCGATCCAGGGCACAGTCTCGGAATTCTACGTAACCAGTTCCATTGGATCTGTTGTAGTGTATTATTGTCGGATTTCAAATTTCATAGCTTTTGGAGTTATCGTTTGATCATACGGAATATAAACGCGTTGAAATTAATATCGAAAATTCAATTTAATAATTCGGTCCAAAAAGCTATCTTCTCCATACGATCGAATTAGGACTCGAAACCTTTTCCATTGCGTTCGGAATAGGGGTATAACATTGTAAACGCCTAGAGGCATGCCTCGATAGGGTATCGGAATTGTAAGTTACATTAAATGAGATATTTATAATTAAATAATATTGTATTCTGTCAAAATCAAGACAACCTTCTAAAACACGCCACACCCTTTCTTTCAATTCAAAATCGCGTCCCTCTTTTTCCTCTTTTCAGTTCAAAAAAATTGCGTACGCCTGTTTCTCCTTTCTCCCTTTAATCAATTCGAATGAAAGAAAAAGAATTTAAATAGAAAAAAAGAAATATAACAACCGCGTTCATTTTTTCTCTCTTCCCATTTCAAACCAAAATCGACAGAAAGTAAAGGGGGGACGAATTCAATTCGAATGGAAAAAAAAGGCGAATTAAAGGCCCACGATGATGGTCGAGATGAGGCGGAGCGTGTCGCAACAATTGGTGGTGCGCGCGGGATACAAGGGTAGGCCGGCGTCGATCTATGATGTTGAATGAAGTCGCGATCGATTCTAAGGCACTCAAGTGATTCCTAGAGGTGCTCAGGCAGCGTGCACCGAGGGAGATGGCCTCGAGCGTTGGGATTAAAGGCGAACAGAGGGATAAGGGTGGACCAAGGCAGTGCGACGAGGCTTTAGCGTTGATGGAAGGATTGCGTCGCGTTAGGGCTTTGTCGAAGTAGCGGTGAACCTGAGGACGTGCGAGCATTAGTAAGTTAATCGGTGTTTTCTTACTGTAAATTAATAAGAAGTTTCACCATATTTATAAAAAATTGAAAAAAAACTAAATTACATATCGTTTACATGCGAGGTCCAAAAATCACGAAGTCAATCAAGTTAAATTCGTAGCTGAAAATTCACATTCTGGTAGTGGTTTGGAATTTTTCGGAGTCCCGTTGGGATTTTAAATTAAATCGAACGATGTTCGATTTAGTTTAAAATTGGGATATTCGGAAAATAAAAATCAAGGTGAGTAAATCTCACTCTTTTTGGATTGCTAAATATTAATTTTAAATAGTTAAAATTAATTCTGGATGTTTGGTCGAATTGATTATCTGTTGAATGATAGTATATTATATATATAGTAGTATATATTAGTAGTTGGAGTGATATTCCTGCACATTATAGCGGATGAGACCCTATACGCCCGCATAATAGCGGATGACCCTATATACCGCGATATCTCCCTCGAAGCGGGATTGGTATTTTTCTGTTGTATTAACATCTGTGGATGCAGGGAAACAAGTTGGAGGGATCCTATAGGATTCCTCAAAAATGTTGAATTTAATTTCATATATTGTGATATATGGATTGTGTAGAATAATCTATTATAGATTGTTGTAGTGATTGGAATTATTGGATGCTACCGAAGCACTGGCCTGAATTTTGATATTTTAGTTACCATAAATATATTTTTAAAATTTAAGGAATAAAAAGGAATTTTCGATATAAAAATATTTATATTGGAATTTGGGTTATTTTAAGGAAATTGAGTTAGAAAAAAATATATTGGATTTTTGGTTATACTTAATTATTGTGAATTATTAAATGGAGATTTTAAAAATGAATTATATAAATAGAATTTATAAATTATATTCTGGAAATATAAAAAGGAGTTGAAGTCGATATTAAAATAGATTGGAAGTTATAAATGGGATTTATAAAGAGATGGATTTATAAAATAGAATTTTATAAATAAGGTTGTTTTTTTTAAAACAAGTAAAACTCAAAGGAGTTATTAAATTTATAAACGATGTTTATAAATAGGGAAATCGATATCAGATGATAGATTGAAAATATAAATTTACAGGGAGAATTTATATTAGAATATGGAAATAGGGTGAGAAAAATAGTGGATACTATTTTTGAAAGTGGAAATGGTTAAGGAGATCGGAATGGAAGTGATGTTATGTGATTCGAAAGAATTTATAAATTGAATTGGTTATTGAGGTTTTAAGAATATATTTTTAATTCTAAGAAGCTAAGTTTGTTTTTAAAAGGGAATTTTTAAAAAAAAACTATAGAATTTTAAACTAGTTAGGATTGAAATACTTTGGTAAGTAGATTTTCAAATGTTAAATATTAATTTTAGTAAATTCTAACCTTTAAAATCAGCTTTGAAAATTTATTTGTTTATCTAAGAATGAGTTATTGATATTTATAAAGGTGTTTTCGACATTTTAAATAATTAATTGAATATGTTTTAAAAATAAATTTTTATTCTTTTAAATACTTATTATATATATAAAGAATTTGAAGTGTTTGAAAATTTTTATTTATAAATTCTCTCGAGATTCCTAAATGAGGCTTATAAATGGATATGATTTTGAGGAGAGGAATTTTATAAGGGATTTGGAGGAAATGGAATTTCAAAATGTATGAATATGGGAATTTTGAAATGAAATCTGAATTTATAAAAGAAGTTATAAATTGTTGAATGAGGTTATAAATAAGTATACTGGGTTTTGGAAATTGAAAAAGGGAATTTATTAGTGATTCTGAAGACTTATCAGATAGGCTATGAAATATTACCTTAAGTGTTGGTATTTGAAAAGATTTTGAAAAAAAGATCCATAATATTTTCCTAAGTATAAAAATGGAAATTTGGAAATATTTCTAAGTGTTGAGATGGTTTGAAATTATCCTGTTATGGATTTAAGTCTTTGAAATTGTTTTCAAATATTGGAATATGGAAAGAGATTTGGATATATATCTTAATAGAGATATTTTAAAATAAATGTTTGAAGAATTATAAAATAAAGCCTAGTGTCTGCTTATGGATGTTTTATTGATAGTTAAATAACCGACTATCAATGTAGGCCAATTTCGTTAATCGTTTCGAAGAGACCGGGATTGGATTTAATTATCCGAAACCAGTTCGATCCGGTTCGAACATAATGAATGAATACCGTGGAGATGATGAAAACGGTGATTCGGTTTCTCCAGACCCAGGACAACTTATATGGACGAATGCTATCAGAACATCGTCATTGGAGGACGATGGGCATTCTAAGTAGAATTTTGTTCTTGAAAGGCAACGCATAGCCTCAAGCCTCATCAAACGAGAATGACTAAAACATGGGAGACGCAGAAAGGCTAAGTGGGTCGCACCCAATTAGGGTATGTTATCACTTTTCGAGATGTCCTCGGAAACCTATATATTATGGATATGGTGGTGCATGAAAGAAGGGGCGCTCGATTGTAAGGGTGGGAATGCCCGGGGTGATAACATATTCAGTCTATCCAGGTTAGGGGTAGGCCAGTCTTGTGTAGCAAGGGATCCTGGCGAGGTCCTCAGTACATTGTTCTAGAGGTGTACTGTGAAGGGCGATACCCAGTGGCACAGTCATTGTATGGAATCAATTCTTAAATTAGCGTCGTACGGGTTTGATTGTGCCCAACTATGCTGGAACGTGAGATGCAAGCATTTCAGCTATTTTCTATTTACTTTGATTAGACATTATTATAATACCAGATGATTTTGATAAAAATGTTTTGGTTATCGTAAGGTAAAAACCCGTCATGTTTATGTGTGACGCAGTCTTATGAGATATCTTTGTTTTCCAAAGGATTTTGAAATAAGTTAATAACTCAAATTGAGTGTGTTTTCTTGCGCTGGTTTTCCAGACTGACTCGGGTGTTATTTTATTATAATGCTCGGGTCAAACCGAGTATTACAGATTCAGGATAGGATGCCATGGAGTTCAGGAGACGAGCTGGATGACAGAGACGTATCTTTGTATTTAGTTTATATTTTCTGTTGTATGAGGACAAGTTACTATAACTGTCCAGATTGATGTATAGGTTGTACTCTGATGATTGTAAGTATATAAACTCTTACAGATTCTTTTGTAAAAAAATCTGTTATTATATATTATAGTTTGTTCCGCTGCGATTGTGAGATTCTGTGTTGTTGTTTATTTTTCTTCTATCTCTTTCTTCTTCTTTGCCCAAGTTTGTGACGACCCGGCTTTTTCTCCTCAAAAAGTCGTATCATCTTGAAGAAAGAAAGAGATAGAAAAGAGAAAAGATAGAGAAGAAAGAAAGAAACACATCAGAATCTAAACAGCGGAACGAATAAATTATATTAATCAAATAAGATATTACATTGTATCATATACATCAGAGATACACAGCTTATACAACACATACTAGACAGTTATAAACATCTGTCTAGTCATTACAACTCAAATACAACTCAACAAATGACTCATACAGACTAACACAGCGGAACACTATATCTACGAACGCTGAAGCCTCCTGCTCCATTGCTCCTCCAAAGATTCGTCAAAGCAAACCTGAATCCCTTGGCTACTCGTAAAAATTTGAGTACCCAAGGTTTAATAAAACAGAAAATAAACACTTGGGTCAGACATGGGTCTGGTGTGAGTAAACGGTTTAAATTGCTTAACTTCAAAACCTTTGAAAACAAAGGTATCACGTAAGACTCCCCACAAATAAACATGGGTAAGTTTTTACCTTACGCTAACCAAAACATTTGATAGGAAATCCAGTTATATTATAATAGGGTCTAGGGTTTTCAAGTAAAATACAGAAATAGCTGGAATGCTTACATCTCACGTTCCAACATAGTTGGGCACAACTAAATCGTACGGCACTTATTGGATTTTGGATTCCATACAATGGCAGAGCTACCGGGGTACCGCTCGTCACAGTACGTGGCCTAGATCAACGTACCGAGGATCACTCCCAATCCCCTGCAACACAAGGCCGGAACATCCCTTACTGGATAATTCCCGCATAAGAAACCCCGCGGTTGGAGCCAGCAACCGCCCACACAGCCGAAATAAAAAGGGACTCTAGACAGAGGAATCTTATACTACTTGGGTGCTACCCACTAACCTTGCTGCACCTCCCCTGTTTTAGCCATTCCCGGTTTGATGAGGCTTGAGGTCACGATTACCTTTAATCAGAACACATCACTTAGAATGCTCATCGTCCACCTGACGATGTGCTGAAAGCATTCAATCCATACAAGTTCGTTCCGGGTTCGAACGAAACCGAAGGCATTATCTCATTACACTCATTTTGGAATCACCCTCAGAGTTAACGACAATAACCCTTGCACTCTGAATCTTCATCTTCACTTGAGATTCACGACCTATCGTTAATTTGGATCGATGTGGTATTCGGGTCTCCAGACCTGGAATACCGGTATACGGAAACCCGATCCCGGTCTCATCGAAATCCAAAACGTATCTTTAAGGCCAAGTTGTTTAAAGGTTTAAACAATTTGATTCAATTCAATACTTGAATTCACACAGCATTTAACATAGATAAATATCACACATTTATCACAGATATATTCAATATCATATCACAGCATATCATCCAATAGATATCATCCAATATTAACAATCAGCTATAAGCAACAATTATTAACCCTATATTATAATTAATTTAATTATCTTAAATTAAATTAATTACTTTAAGAATTAATTATCTAACCTTGCTTAATCAATCATTAATTAATTACAAACCTTTAATTAATTAATTACTCATTAAATATTAATCATCCTTGATTAATTATTCATTAATTACATAAAGTAATTATTCTTTAATTAAATTTACAAATTAATTATTCTTAATCATTAATACTAATTCACCTTTAATTACTTTTATTAATTACATTAATTAATAATCCTTAATTAATTATTTCCATAAATTAATTAACTAAAATTAATTATATTAATTAATTAAACTTTAATTAATCATTTCTATTAATTCACCTTAATTAATCATAAACAATAATTATCATCATGTAATTACTTACCTTAATTAATTATCTTCTTAATTAATTATATTAATCCATTGATTAATTACACCAAATAATAATCCTTAATTACTTTTACAAAGTAACCATATTTCAATTATTTCTCACTAAATAATTCCCTTTTATTAATTACATCCTGTAATTATACATTAATAACTTACAATAAGTAAATACACTTATCAATCTTATTAAGTATTCCTACTTAACCCTTTATCAAGTGATTTATCTTTAATTAATCCACAAATTAATTAACTTAATTCAATCACATTCATTTCACTAATTATACTTGAGTAATTCATCCTTTAATTACTCTTAAATAAATTAATTAATCTTTAATTACAGATTAATTATTCTTTTAATCATTAATTAACAAACCTTAATTATCAATTAATAAAACTTAATAACAGTTTAATAAATCCTTAATTACTATTTGATTAATCCTTATTTAATCTTTAATTACAAATTAATCACCCCTTAATTAATAATTAATAAAACCTAATTATTAATTAATAAACTTAATTACAAATTAAGTACTTCTTAATTACCAATTAACTAACCTCTAATTACAAATTAATTAATCTTTAATTACTAAATTAATAAGTCTCTAATCATTAATTAATCAGTTTCTAATCACTTAATTAATTAATCCTTAATTATTAATTAATAAACCTTTATTAATTTATCAATTCTTAATTACCCATTTATTAATCTCTGATTACTTAATTAATGCTTAATTACAACTTAATTAATTAATCGCTAATTACAACTTAATTTCTTAATTAATTAATCACTTAACCTAGCTTAACCCATCTTTAATTAAAACTTAAAATAAATTCTTAACTTAAATTAACATTTAATAAATCTCTTATTACTCAAAATAGTTTTAAAGATAATTAAATTTAGTCTTAACTTGGTTAAACTTAAACTTGATAACCTATGATTTATAACCCGAGGTAAACCCAAAGTTACTCGAGCATATACCAAGTAACTCACGATATCCACTCAACTTCGAGACAAACACCAGAATCTTCGAGTACGCCCCGATAATCACCTTTCTTCCCCAAAAATAAACAACGCTGCCAAAACCAAACGTGTACACGTGCACGTGCACAGCGCAACCCCGCCGTCGCGACCACCGATGATCCTTCCCACATGTCGACGATGCACCCTAGAATCGATTCCAACCATCGATTACACACCACTTAACCCAAATCAAAAACACAGATTCCAGTCGAACCTGGAAAACTCGGCATCACCAGAAAACGCTCTCGAACCACCCACGCCAACCACCGGTGACGCTACAACTCGGGCCACACCTTGCCGACCTTCCACACTGCCATTTCCCAAAGCCTCGAGAAACTCGCATCACCAGAGACGATGCAGAGATCAAAATTCCGACCCCGACCTTAAACCCTAGTTTCGCCCAACGCCGACACGACGTCGATCGATTGCCACCTTCGCTATTTTTCCTGACCTCGCCGACCCTTCCTCCATCTCCAGTCGAAACCTCGACGACCACAGAACCTCCGACCATCAGAAATTCCTCAAACTCATTCTCTGGTCATCACTAAAATGCACATTCAATCCTAAACTAAAATTCATGATTTTCATTTTAAAAATCTTAGTTTTCAAAGAAGATTCAGGTTATATACATGAATCAGCAAACCATGATGATTGATTTTAACATGTTCTCAAGTTTTCCACTGTTCTTCTTGATTTCCAGAAAATCTCAAACTTATTTCACATAAACATATTTTTAAAATTTTGATTATGCTTAATCAAAGATAACTTGTTTAAATTCCTCAGCCTATAAGAGATTGTATGAAGAGAACTTGATTTTTGTTCAAGATTTAGCCTGTTAGTATAAAAACAGAGACATGCATAGGTTACAGATATTCACACTTATAAATCTACATATTTATAACATGCAAGCCAAAATTACACACATGTATATATCAGGTATTCACACTTATAAATACACATGCAAGCATTTATCATTCCAGAAATCTATCAAGCAACAAAACAATTATTACTTAGGATTTTAAGTAGATGTTTACTCACCTTTTAACCAAAATGCAGAGATGATTTTAAAACTGAGATGAAGCTTGAACTTTGAAAACTTGTTACTGGAAATCTATTGTAATCTTCTTGAAAACTGAAATGTCTAGTTGTTGCTTGATTATCTTGCTTTAACTTTCAAACTGAAAAGCTTTGATACTTGAAAATTTGAATCAGAAGAAAATGCTTTGAAGAACTGAAAACCATGGCCTCTTTGAAACTGGAAACTTGAAAACTTTAAGATCTTTGATTTCGGGTTGCATTTTGAGGATGTTACAGGCTTTGGTAATTTGATTACAGAGATTTGTACTTTTGGTTAAAGGTTTGATCTGTGATTTGCTTTTCAGGTTTTGAGATTTTAGACTACAGGCTTTAGAGAAGATGACAGGCTTGCATTTTAGTTTGAGAATTTGTTTTGAGGAATGTTTACAAGGTTTGATTTATTTCTGGTTGAAGGTTTGGATTTAGAAAATGTTTACAGGCTAGTTTTCTTGCTAGCTTTTGAAATGAGAAGATAGAAAAAAGGAAATGAAGAGGAAGATATATGTTTATATAAGTAAATTTAGACTTAATTAAAAATAAAAGAAAAATAAAATAAATGTGACACTTGTCTTCAACCTTACCTAATTACTTAACACATGTTACTTAGCATGATTTAGATGTTAACACTTGTAATTAATTACTTTTTATATTATTTCTAAAAGATTTTAAAAGCTTTTATTATTAATTTCCTAATTGATTAATACATTTCTTAATTTATAAATACTTTCCTAAACCTTAAGTAAATAAAATCTTTAAAAGGAAATAGAATATAAACCAATTATATTCTAATAAAATCATATATATTATATTTAATCCATTTTTAAATGAATATTCAAATGCTTTTGTATTTATTCCTATTAAATAAATACTCTTTCAAATTTCTATAAATAAATTTCTTTAAAGAGAATAATACAAAACAAATCTTATTTTTAAATAAAACTTTTATTCATATATTTTAAATCCAAACTATATTATTATTTTATTTTAAGATTTAAGATATATATATTTCTTTAAATTCAATTCTTAAATTCAATTTCAAAGTTAATTTAAAATCTAAATTTAAAATCAACTCAAATAAATATAGATATCCATTTTAAACAATTACATTATAAATTGTAAATAATCATCCTATTTAAAAATCAATTTAAATACACATATATATACTTTTAAACAATACTTATTAAATTTGAAATTATATGTCTATTAAAAAAATCTATTTCTACTTATATTTAAAAACAACTCAATATTAAATTGTTTGAAAACAACAACCTTTACCAATATTTAATAATTAATTTAAAAGATTATCTCATTTTAAATTCTCTGAAATCCCGGGATATCACATTCCTTCCCCCTTAAAAGAATTTCGTCCTCGAAATTTAAAACAAAAGATAATCCAAAGTTTTATTTTATTTCAAAAATTTTCAAACAATTTTAGCATACATATCAGCCAACACAAATAAACAACCAATTTCATCCAGACAAACAATTCAATCAAACAAACAATTCTAGCTATCCGGACCTAGATCCCGGATAAGCTTCCTAAATTTCCTCGAGTTTCCCCAAGTATATATATATACCGGGATACTCGTTCTAAAGACAATCTTAAACTACGAAGCTACAGAGCTCCTACTTATCTAAATCTACAAAACTAAACAGGATATCAGACTACAGACAAGTCTGACTCAACAACCAAATCCTTCCCGAACTACTGGTTCCAAAACCAGAGATAGATCAAACACGTATTTCCTCAAAGATACGCGATATACTCTGAATCTCAGTTATCCAAACTGGCAATTCAATCCTGTAGATCAAACACTTATCCAAATCAGAATATAGAAGAGATCCAAAACAACTCGGAGCTGACTTCACAGACTTACCCAATCTTGTAGCTCCTTTTACCAGAGAAAATTTCAACAATAACGAAGTCTCCAACTTTGAATTCCAAATTCCTCCGTCTCTAGTCTTCAGAACTCTTCTGACAATTCCGGACTGCCTATATCTATTCCGAACAGCTCAACCTTTGCTGATGTTTATAAAAACAAACTAGATCAAAACAATCCAACAAACGGATCCTTTCAAGATTTACAGAAATCCAGTACACAAACTCTACTTCACAAACCTCAGTAGACTAAATCTACTTCTCTTATCCGGAAAAGACAAAACAGATGCACTGCTAAGCTGAACTCAAATCCAGAAAAATTTCCTGTAGAAATCTCTAATACTGCAACTTCCAGTTGCTTCCACTCTACAACAGCTGCAATCTTGCTTCCGCTGCACAACTCTGATCTGGAGAAGATGAGAATGTCGTCGATGAATTCGAGCACAAACTAATCACATCTCGGAAATATGGTTCAAAGATCCATAAAAAGAAAACTCAGAAGTTCTATGAAATACTGAGCTGCTTCACCAAATCCTTTCTCTAGGAGACATCCTTCTACTAAGTTGAACCACCGGTACCACTCCTGAAATCAAGTCAATACAGAACTCAATCTCAAATGCAGACAAACTTCTGACTTCGCTAAAGATATCCAGAAAGTCTCAGATAACTCAAGAGAATATTCACTATCGCAAGTCACTTTTGCGATTCACTCAGCTTAATTCCAAATAAACTGTTCTCTCTTAACCACTCAGAACAGCTTATGCTTGACTAACCCATCCATCGAAGAACTGGATCCACTCTGATGCTTCTGAACTCCAACTCTAGAAAAACTGCTTAGCCAGAAGATCTTCTTGCCGGCACACGAAACACTCCTAGCTGCACTGCTGACCCAGATGCCAAAGACTCCCTATCCAAAGCTTCGAGAAACTCGGACTCCAAACCAAACAGAAAAGACTCTGCTGAACTCAGCCACAACACCGAAACATACATACTTCCTTAATTTTGTTTCAAAGAAAACATCTTCGGGAACATCCATCGTCACTGTATCTCATCATACAGCTACTATTACCTGAGGTATCAAGGTACCATCACTCGCTTTTGTTCAACCGACAGATCCAACCTTACTCATCCAAACTTCAAAGATAAACTCCGAACCATTACAGTTTCCTTCGGAGATCGATGAAATTCTTCACCACAGCAAAGCTTACTCGAGACGGTATTAGGTCTACAGTCTCGACAAATACACTTCCAACCTCAACATTCAGACTCCAATCAATGGTAGTCGTGTTACACACAACCTACCTCATCTACCTTTATATCCTATATTGGAAAACCCGAACAGGTAACCCAACAAATAGGTAGAAATATATATATATAAAATGATACTTTTTATATAGAAATTATTTTTGGGTAAAATTATTTCATTTACCTCTTTAAAACAATACTGTGTCGAATTGTTCTATTTAAGTGTTTAGAGATCCCTATCAATAACGTTAATTACTCGTATTGACCAGAATCCATAAACTACTCAATAAACCAACCAACACAATATAAAACCATTTTATATTCACTAACAAATACGCGCTCATATCTATTAATACACTCAAAGTCCCACCAGAGCCAAGGTTATCGCTAGCCCTCGCTCTGATACCAAATGTGACGACCCGGCTTTTTCTCCTCAAAAAGTCGTATCATCTTGAAGAAAGAAAGAGATAGAAAAGAGAAAAGATAGAGAAGAAAGAAAGAAACACATCAGAATCTAAACAGCGGAACGAATAAATTATATTAATCAAATAAGATATTACATTGTATCATATACATCAGAGATACACAGCTTATACAACACATACTAGACAGTTATAAACATCTGTCTAGTCATTACAACTCAAATACAACTCAACAAATGACTCATACAGACTAACACAGCGGAACACTATATCTACGAACGCTGAAGCCTCCTGCTCCATTGCTCCTCCAAAGATTCGTCAAAGCAAACCTGAATCCCTTGGCTACTCGTAAAAATTTGAGTACCCAAGGTTTAATAAAACAGAAAATAAACACTTGGGTCAGACATGGGTCTGGTGTGAGTAAACGGTTTAAATTGCTTAACTTCAAAACCTTTGAAAACAAAGGTATCACGTAAGACTCCCCACAAATAAACATGGGTAAGTTTTTACCTTACGCTAACCAAAACATTTGATAGGAAATCCAGTTATATTATAATAGGGTCTAGGGTTTTCAAGTAAAATACAGAAATAGCTGGAATGCTTACATCTCACGTTCCAACATAGTTGGGCACAACTAAATCGTACGGCACTTATTGGATTTTGGATTCCATACAATGGCAGAGCTACCGGGGTACCGCTCGTCACAGTACGTGGCCTAGATCAACGTACCGAGGATCACTCCCAATCCCCTGCAACACAAGGCCGGAACATCCCTTACTGGATAATTCCCGCATAAGAAACCCCGCGGTTGGAGCCAGCAACCGCCCACACAGCCGAAATAAAAAGGGACTCTAGACAGAGGAATCTTATACTACTTGGGTGCTACCCACTAACCTTGCTGCACCTCCCCTGTTTTAGCCATTCCCGGTTTGATGAGGCTTGAGGTCACGATTACCTTTAATCAGAACACATCACTTAGAATGCTCATCGTCCACCTGACGATGTGCTGAAAGCATTCAATCCATACAAGTTCGTTCCGGGTTCGAACGAAACCGAAGGCATTATCTCATTACACTCATTTTGGAATCACCCTCAGAGTTAACGACAATAACCCTTGCACTCTGAATCTTCATCTTCACTTGAGATTCACGACCTATCGTTAATTTGGATCGATGTGGTATTCGGGTCTCCAGACCTGGAATACCGGTATACGGAAACCCGATCCCGGTCTCATCGAAATCCAAAACGTATCTTTAAGGCCAAGTTGTTTAAAGGTTTAAACAATTTGATTCAATTCAATACTTGAATTCACACAGCATTTAACATAGATAAATATCACACATTTATCACAGATATATTCAATATCATATCACAGCATATCATCCAATAGATATCATCCAATATTAACAATCAGCTATAAGCAACAATTATTAACCCTATATTATAATTAATTTAATTATCTTAAATTAAATTAATTACTTTAAGAATTAATTATCTAACCTTGCTTAATCAATCATTAATTAATTACAAACCTTTAATTAATTAATTACTCATTAAATATTAATCATCCTTGATTAATTATTCATTAATTACATAAAGTAATTATTCTTTAATTAAATTTACAAATTAATTATTCTTAATCATTAATACTAATTCACCTTTAATTACTTTTATTAATTACATTAATTAATAATCCTTAATTAATTATTTCCATAAATTAATTAACTAAAATTAATTATATTAATTAATTAAACTTTAATTAATCATTTCTATTAATTCACCTTAATTAATCATAAACAATAATTATCATCATGTAATTACTTACCTTAATTAATTATCTTCTTAATTAATTATATTAATCCATTGATTAATTACACCAAATAATAATCCTTAATTACTTTTACAAAGTAACCATATTTCAATTATTTCTCACTAAATAATTCCCTTTTATTAATTACATCCTGTAATTATACATTAATAACTTACAATAAGTAAATACACTTATCAATCTTATTAAGTATTCCTACTTAACCCTTTATCAAGTGATTTATCTTTAATTAATCCACAAATTAATTAACTTAATTCAATCACATTCATTTCACTAATTATACTTGAGTAATTCATCCTTTAATTACTCTTAAATAAATTAATTAATCTTTAATTACAGATTAATTATTCTTTTAATCATTAATTAACAAACCTTAATTATCAATTAATAAAACTTAATAACAGTTTAATAAATCCTTAATTACTATTTGATTAATCCTTATTTAATCTTTAATTACAAATTAATCACCCCTTAATTAATAATTAATAAAACCTAATTATTAATTAATAAACTTAATTACAAATTAAGTACTTCTTAATTACCAATTAACTAACCTCTAATTACAAATTAATTAATCTTTAATTACTAAATTAATAAGTCTCTAATCATTAATTAATCAGTTTCTAATCACTTAATTAATTAATCCTTAATTATTAATTAATAAACCTTTATTAATTTATCAATTCTTAATTACCCATTTATTAATCTCTGATTACTTAATTAATGCTTAATTACAACTTAATTAATTAATCGCTAATTACAACTTAATTTCTTAATTAATTAATCACTTAACCTAGCTTAACCCATCTTTAATTAAAACTTAAAATAAATTCTTAACTTAAATTAACATTTAATAAATCTCTTATTACTCAAAATAGTTTTAAAGATAATTAAATTTAGTCTTAACTTGGTTAAACTTAAACTTGATAACCTATGATTTATAACCCGAGGTAAACCCAAAGTTACTCGAGCATATACCAAGTAACTCACGATATCCACTCAACTTCGAGACAAACACCAGAATCTTCGAGTACGCCCCGATAATCACCTTTCTTCCCCAAAAATAAACAACGCTGCCAAAACCAAACGTGTACACGTGCACGTGCACAGCGCAACCCCGCCGTCGCGACCACCGATGATCCTTCCCACATGTCGACGATGCACCCTAGAATCGATTCCAACCATCGATTACACACCACTTAACCCAAATCAAAAACACAGATTCCAGTCGAACCTGGAAAACTCGGCATCACCAGAAAACGCTCTCGAACCACCCACGCCAACCACCGGTGACGCTACAACTCGGGCCACACCTTGCCGACCTTCCACACTGCCATTTCCCAAAGCCTCGAGAAACTCGCATCACCAGAGACGATGCAGAGATCAAAATTCCGACCCCGACCTTAAACCCTAGTTTCGCCCAACGCCGACACGACGTCGATCGATTGCCACCTTCGCTATTTTTCCTGACCTCGCCGACCCTTCCTCCATCTCCAGTCGAAACCTCGACGACCACAGAACCTCCGACCATCAGAAATTCCTCAAACTCATTCTCTGGTCATCACTAAAATGCACATTCAATCCTAAACTAAAATTCATGATTTTCATTTTAAAAATCTTAGTTTTCAAAGAAGATTCAGGTTATATACATGAATCAGCAAACCATGATGATTGATTTTAACATGTTCTCAAGTTTTCCACTGTTCTTCTTGATTTCCAGAAAATCTCAAACTTATTTCACATAAACATATTTTTAAAATTTTGATTATGCTTAATCAAAGATAACTTGTTTAAATTCCTCAGCCTATAAGAGATTGTATGAAGAGAACTTGATTTTTGTTCAAGATTTAGCCTGTTAGTATAAAAACAGAGACATGCATAGGTTACAGATATTCACACTTATAAATCTACATATTTATAACATGCAAGCCAAAATTACACACATGTATATATCAGGTATTCACACTTATAAATACACATGCAAGCATTTATCATTCCAGAAATCTATCAAGCAACAAAACAATTATTACTTAGGATTTTAAGTAGATGTTTACTCACCTTTTAACCAAAATGCAGAGATGATTTTAAAACTGAGATGAAGCTTGAACTTTGAAAACTTGTTACTGGAAATCTATTGTAATCTTCTTGAAAACTGAAATGTCTAGTTGTTGCTTGATTATCTTGCTTTAACTTTCAAACTGAAAAGCTTTGATACTTGAAAATTTGAATCAGAAGAAAATGCTTTGAAGAACTGAAAACCATGGCCTCTTTGAAACTGGAAACTTGAAAACTTTAAGATCTTTGATTTCGGGTTGCATTTTGAGGATGTTACAGGCTTTGGTAATTTGATTACAGAGATTTGTACTTTTGGTTAAAGGTTTGATCTGTGATTTGCTTTTCAGGTTTTGAGATTTTAGACTACAGGCTTTAGAGAAGATGACAGGCTTGCATTTTAGTTTGAGAATTTGTTTTGAGGAATGTTTACAAGGTTTGATTTATTTCTGGTTGAAGGTTTGGATTTAGAAAATGTTTACAGGCTAGTTTTCTTGCTAGCTTTTGAAATGAGAAGATAGAAAAAAGGAAATGAAGAGGAAGATATATGTTTATATAAGTAAATTTAGACTTAATTAAAAATAAAAGAAAAATAAAATAAATGTGACACTTGTCTTCAACCTTACCTAATTACTTAACACATGTTACTTAGCATGATTTAGATGTTAACACTTGTAATTAATTACTTTTTATATTATTTCTAAAAGATTTTAAAAGCTTTTATTATTAATTTCCTAATTGATTAATACATTTCTTAATTTATAAATACTTTCCTAAACCTTAAGTAAATAAAATCTTTAAAAGGAAATAGAATATAAACCAATTATATTCTAATAAAATCATATATATTATATTTAATCCATTTTTAAATGAATATTCAAATGCTTTTGTATTTATTCCTATTAAATAAATACTCTTTCAAATTTCTATAAATAAATTTCTTTAAAGAGAATAATACAAAACAAATCTTATTTTTAAATAAAACTTTTATTCATATATTTTAAATCCAAACTATATTATTATTTTATTTTAAGATTTAAGATATATATATTTCTTTAAATTCAATTCTTAAATTCAATTTCAAAGTTAATTTAAAATCTAAATTTAAAATCAACTCAAATAAATATAGATATCCATTTTAAACAATTACATTATAAATTGTAAATAATCATCCTATTTAAAAATCAATTTAAATACACATATATATACTTTTAAACAATACTTATTAAATTTGAAATTATATGTCTATTAAAAAAATCTATTTCTACTTATATTTAAAAACAACTCAATATTAAATTGTTTGAAAACAACAACCTTTACCAATATTTAATAATTAATTTAAAAGATTATCTCATTTTAAATTCTCTGAAATCCCGGGATATCACAAAGTTATTCGCTCTTACGTACAATTTGGGTTGAACAAGGAAGAATTGTTATCAGCTCAAAGGGTACGGAATGGCAGGTCGCTACATTATGTAGCTTCAACATAACTTGTTAATTTTGATCTCTTTTGTGCTTAATGGAAGAATGAATGTTGATGTGATTTATTGTTTTATGTTGAATTTGATAGTCTATGTTGTTCATACAAATAGGCTATGCTTAAACAATCACAAACAATAATTACCTCTTTATTTACATATGATGATGGTAATGAAGTGAATGTTGAAATTTAAATTTGATGGTCTATATTTCTAATTAATAGTTAATAGACCATACTTAAAATAGAATTTGCTTTCAACTTTGTTGTCATATTTCATGAGAATTAAAAGTGGTTTAAAGGTTGTGTTATAGTTTGATGGCTTATGTTGAGCTAACTAATAGCACAAATAGGCCATACTTATAATAAACACATCATTTAAATTCCCTTATGACCAAAAAAGAGATCATAATTTCATAATTTGTTGAACTATGTGATCTAGAGAGTAGATTTATCTCTAAATTGTCATTCTACTCTCATATTTTTATCACTTTCCTTTTGTCAATTTTCTTACATTTTTAGCTTAAACAACTCTCAAATCTTTGGTTAATTTGATTGAACAGGAAATTTAAAATCAACAATTTCCTGCGGATCGACCCGTACTCGCTACATACTACGATAGTACACCGTGCGCTTGCGGTTAATTTTAATTTAACTTCGTTCGACGGTTTTCTAACTCAATAGAATTCCCATCGACGAACAAATATCCATGCTTTATACATCTCTTTCCTTTTTTATATTCCTTTCTAATTCAGACTACACGCTTTTTATAGATTTTTTTGAAAGTTAGATAATCTGTGGAAATTACAAGGAAATAGATACAATTAAATTGTGCCCCACTTTCAATAAACAAAAACATAAAAATTCACATTCCAAGTCAAACTAAGGCAATCTAAACTAATACTAACATTTTACAACCCAACTATAAATCTAGAATTAACTTTACAACTTTATTAACATTCAACTTTAACAAATTTAGAGACCGATTTCCAAATTTCTAGATTATGGTGTACACTATATTCCAATTACCTAACCTACAGAGTATTTGGGTAAGGTTTCAATTAAATACATTCGTATTAATCCTACAACTCATCATATATTATATATGCATAATAATTAAATAAAATTCAACGATATAAATTTTAATGTTATAAGTAATCATATAATTTCCCACTCACCTTTCAAGCTTTCCAAATCTCCATTATCCAATTCATCTCTTTACTTGACATCTTTTCCATTCTAATCCAAAATAATATGTATAACAAGATATATACATACCATCAGAATTATAGATATGAGAAGAGATTTGAGGTTAAGAGGAATACAGATTTATAATATAAAAATTACCTCTTTTCGCAACGTTGATTGCTTCTTCTCTTATATTTTCTACCCTTCTCCGATTTTATATAAATAATATAATATTTTATTATTAATAAAATTAGTGGAGATGGGAAAATGACAGAGCTTCATTGCTTTGATTTGAAAATATGAGAAGAGAAGTGAGGAGTTAGACCTGTATTTATAGGCGCTCAAATCAATCATATTAAAATAATTAAATTATGGGCGCTCGACCAAGATTCAACCTTAGCCGCTAATATAAGGGCCGATCGACCGACCTAAGGAGGGGGTCGACCTATGGGGTCCCATATTTATTATTATTATTTATTTTCTATTTTTGTTTTTAATTATTTTTGCTCTGATAACTTCAAATGGTGATTACTTCTTTATTTTACCTCCGATCACAAAACTCCAAATATGACGGTTGCTCAGAAAATCGCCATGAATGCAATGGTGCAAGTTTCATGGCTAAATTTTGATGTTTTCTCGAATTCTATTTTTGAGCTTTAATAATTATTTATTAATTATCCTTAATTTTACAGTGTTTTACAATTCTCTTCAATTATCCCTTGGATGGGAAGAAGACTATTTATTTAAGAAAGATATCATGAAGTACCAACTTGAGGGTACATAGTTTGGGTTGCATAATAGTTGCATGTGAATGATATATCACCTTCGATTACTTTTTTGTCAAAATAAATTTAGGCTAGGATTTCACTTAAATTTAAGACTACACCTAGATTTAGGATTTTGGTTGCCATGTTCGAATAAGTAAATAGATTAGGATTATCTTACTTGAATGCTTGCATGTTTACTGCTTGTATGCTATTGGACTTAAGATAAAAGTCTTGTAGACTAGAAATGTGATACCTTGTTATCATAATTGTTGGAGGGTTGGAGAAGCGATATTATAAGTGAAACGATACAACTTAAGTTAAATTGAAAATTGAAGAGGAGTTATGATAATTTTTCCAATTTAAGGTATCATCATATTATGATATTCTTAGGTAAAAATAAAAAATAGTAAATGATTAAAATTATTTGATGCTAAGTGAAGCACCGTCCACATTCGAGTTGTTTCATCCTAGTATCCAAAAGTTGAATTGATTGATATACTACTGGGATAACTTAAGGTATTGTGTATTTGTACCGAGGGTTGCATGAGGCTAAATTTTCCATTGGGGAATATTTTGCTAAGGTTACTAGTTGTGGTGCATGACGACATTAGTATATAATGGTTACTAGCATGGATTGCACAAATTTACCTATGCACATACATTTGTAGCGATTTGGATTGAGTTTATATGTCGATGGTAAGGTTGATGAGTAAAGGTTGGAAGAACGACCCAATTGGAAGTACTTGGAAAGTGGAGGAGAAAACCCAATCTTTTCATTTCAACTCTTCACTGGAAGATCTTTCCATTTGCCCGTTTGTTAGGATTATTAGTTTTTTAGGTATGGATGAATGGTTTATGCAGATTTTTACTATAAAATTAGAAAATTGGTCGGTGTGATATGCTTTGTTGCATGGCTTATTTTTTGAGATACGACTTGACTCATTATATATCATTTTGAATACATATAGAAATTATCAGTATATTTTAGGATATTTTGCGTCTATGCCTATATGCAGTGATCTTGCATTCATATAGGAGTTGCACTAGTATAGTGCACTATTCACATGTCATATTCATGGCATATGTTGATTAATGGGTACGCTTTGTTCTGTGCATTTATTTTACCATTACTATGTATTGTTTATTTAAACCTATTTTTCCATTGCAATATATTTCTACCTGGATTCATATTATATATGGTATATGTATGGATATAACATCTCGTATCACTAGAAATATAAGGAAACATATATGTTTTATATGAATTGTTTAGATGCATTGTTTGGATACATTGTGTGTGGTGTGGTTTGAGTGTGTGTGTTTCACAAATTCATTAGCTGCTATTGTATGGTTGAGTCTACAAGTTACATTTTTCATCTTTTGGAATTTTGGAGATAAAACTCTTTTAAGGAGGAGAATGTAACACCCCGTAATTTTAATAAAAAATAAATAGCTAATTAAAAAGGGTATTTTAGTAATTTTACATAAAGCTAAAAATGAATTTTCACACAAGATGGAATTTGGAAAATATGACTTTTCCATTGCATCAAGTAGATTTTTCTAGCCCGAACTCATGTGTAAAGGTCAGAAGTGGATAGTGAATAAAGAAAATATAAAAAGTTTACCGTAGCACGCATTTCGAGTGCACTATTCCTCCGTTCCTATTTGAGCTGTCCCAAGGCACCCATTATATCTAACCATTGATTTTAACATCATCACCATCTATTTTCTATAAAGGGTCTCGCATATGATTTAAATAATTTTGATATATGGCTGTGATTTAATAGGGACGGATGGGACACATGGAATAGGGACGGAGGAACTCATCTGCATTTTGGGTTTTGCATTTATTTTGAAAATTTTAAGTCTAAGAATTAATTATAGGAATAAATAAAAATTTATGTAGTACGTAATTAACTGAATATTTTTGAATTACTCCAAAAAAAGAATAAAATAGTTTTATGTGCATTAAAAGAAAATATGAGAGATATTTACATGCACAAACTTTAAACCGCTTGAGATGGAAAACAGTAATTACCATTAATAAAATTAATTATCATAATTAATTAAAGAAACATTCCATATTGTAAAAAGAGAAGATAAATATATATTCTTTTAAGGAAATTATTTCTTTAAGAAAAGATACGCTATCTCTTTATTTTGAAAGAATAAGGGTAAATCCAATTTTTGAATCTGGAAAGGTTAGCACCAATCAATTACAAATTGGTTGAGCACTTACCAATAAAGAGTAAGATTCCTAATTAATGTTAGTATACATACGTACATAAATATACATACATATACACATATAAACATGCACATACGTTTGAATATAATCAATAATCCCTTAGAATAATTAATATATATGTGTGTAGAATACTAATAAGTGGTATTAATTGATTTGAATGGTAATAAATGGTATTGATTTGAATTATGATAAATGATATTGATTTGAATTATAATATATGGTATTGATTTGAAAATTAAAATAAATGGTATTGATTTGAAATATAATTAATGACATTGACTACGAAAGGTTAAACTTATTTTCTTTAAGAAAGTAAAAGGAATGTAAGGGGAAGATATACGAATAAAGAAATAATTTTGCTAGACTTAAACTTGACCTAATTTTCACTTATAAATACATCTTTAACCATCATCTCTCTCATTCTAAACCCTAGGCGCCACTTATACCATTCTTTATATGTTCTTCTTATTCCTCCTCCAACCCTAAAACAAACTCTTCAAATATATTAAGAATCCAAACTTCAAATTGGAATATAAAACCAAATGAAAGAATAGAAGAATCAAATCAACAATTACAAGCTAAGAAGAGAAGGAAGAAACACCAATTAAAGTCAGTTAAGAGCGGTTTCTTTAAACATCGTTCCAAGATGAGTGGATTTATATACGATATGATTATGACATAGATAATTAGTCAAATTCCAATTAAATATATATATAGAATTAAAGATGTAATTTTTATTTGAAAAGATAATTTTATTGAAGGCTTATGCGATTTGAACTGTGTAGTTAAAGCACTCGGCAGATTCAATGCGGCGGAGGTGCAAAAAGTCATAGCGGGGATATAGCGGATGACTCTCAAATAGCATATAAAACTCGTACGTAATGTTTTTACAAATATATAAATGGTAATTAAATGAAAAATTAACATTCAATTGAATTATAGTTAATACATAAATAATTTTAAATAAAAACAAGTGCGAATATACTGTAAATAAATGTAAAACAGTTATATAATATAATTGAATTTAGTAGGATATCAGAGTATTTTCATTTCTAAAAATATATTAAAAATTCAATTAAATAAATTAATTTCATAATTTTTATAATGTATAATTGTCATTTTTCAATTCATTTCTTTTAAAGAAGATATAGCGGAAATAGCGGAATATAGCGGGAATAATGAGATATAACGGAAATAGCGGGGCTTAAAGCGGAAAGGCTATATTTGAGGCTATATGGAAAAATCATAGCGGTAGAAATCCGCTATGAGATATAGCAGGATTATAGCGGGGTAATAGCGCGACATTAACTGCACAGGATTTGAAAAACCCTAGGTAATAATTTTAAGAACACAATTGTTCTAAACTTGAAGGGAGGGTAAATTGGATAGAAATTCACCCATGGAATTATACAGGTCTAGTTTATTGTAACTAATTTGAATTGATCAAGAAGAACCAGAATAAATCTTTGCATACACTATTTAAATTCATCTAAATTTGATTATAAACAAATTGGAATATACGTATTATTGAATAACTATTTACAATCTTTTAGATAAACTACATAAAAACGTTAAATGTGAATAAAGTTAAAACTGTATATAAATACTTATGTAAAGATGAACTATACAATTACACTTAAGCCCGGAATAATGGTAAATAAATTATAAAGGAGAATAAACAAAAATATAGTAGTCATATATCTTAATTTGAAGACCAGATGTATGGATTTCAGAAATATCAAAATAGAAAGGAATTGGTTGAAATCTAGATTGGTTCAAGCATCTGAAAAAATAAGTTAGATTTTTGAAAAATCAGTCAGACGTCTGAATTGGAATTTGAACGTCTGATTGCCTGTAGGAAATTTTAGTATAGTGAGCCAGTGTTTGAATATGTTGTTAAGATATCTTAATGGCTAAAGCAAGCCCAGGTTGAACCTTGACCTGGTGTAGGCCAAGTAGAGTAATTCAGGGGAAAACATGTTCTTGCTTCCTTTACTTTGGGAAGTCCACATAAGTAATGGGTCGTGCACATGACGGAATTATATCACACCTACTGAAGTACCTCAGTTCACACTTCATGAAGTTGTTAAAAGTGACAATCAATGCTTTATGCGATGATATCGCAATCAGATGCTCATGTTATTAGTATAGCTGATTCCAGTCACATACTTGATGAAGACAACAAAGAGTTGACGGAGACATTCGTAATAATACGACAAGTAACCTACAGAGGAGTCAAATTAGTTAATGGACCCTTGTGTTATAGGTTGAAAGATGATGGCGTAGGATACGAGCACTAACAGGGAGCTTATCAATGCATAGATGGCAAGTATTATCGGACTGTATATTTGATATAGTTGAAAAGTATTATCATATAGTGTATTCGACGAGCGATTTGGGCATTGGATGCACACTTGGCATATTGCAATTTAAGCGATTCGATATTGAGTATGTTAATGGAATGTACAATTAAATAGTTCACTATTGAGTATGTTAACTTGATGAAAAGTATATCCATTGTCGGGATATACACTAGGGAGGTCCTTAAGTTCACTTAGTTCATGATGTCCAACCTTGGGGTAGAAACCTTCATAGGTCGTTATTGGATTTAGGCTTATTAAAATTTGTTAAACTACAATGTGTTACCAATCCTTTAAATGTAGAGCACATACACAAATGAATACCCTTGGTTTGTGTGGGTTATAACAGAAATTTAATTACTTGTCAATATCATACCACTAGTGATATAATTCACTCACCAAAACCTTGTCTGATCCCCTCCATTTCTCCCATTTATATCTATTATAGGTGGACACGGCAATAGGTAAGGTGACTAGGAAAATATGCGTGGAGAAGGCGACTTGACGCTTGGAGATATATTTATTTACAGTCAGTTTCCCTATGTACCTTATTACATTTATTGGTCATAATTTGTTGTATTTATATTTGAAGACGCTATTTATACATTTCTTGTATGAACAGCTTTTTCTTTTATATAGTAATGAAACTAGAATATATTCTGTATTTATATTTTATTCCTTCCGTCGTGAAACCTGAAAGTGTGATGTCTAAAGTTATATTTACCTCTATATCATACTAGTATAAAACACATGCATGTACATTTAATGGCTAAAAATAATTACTTTTTATTTAATGAAAAAAATGAGTGGGCGTGTGTGTAATAAGTACAAAAGTTTTGGTAATCACAATACTTTTATTTTAAGTTGTATTATAGATGATGTCGGTGGCAATTTAGTTGTAAAATTCCGTTGATGGATAATTGGGAAGGGGATGGTGGTGAATGTGGCAAAACAGTTGTAAGATTTCGTTGATGGATGGAGTATTTTTGGAATTTCAAAAAGGCACCTTGGAAATCCTATTCATTGAATTTTCTTTATTATCAATAGATATAAACCACATCAAAACCTAACGATTCATATTTCTTGACATGACGCGAGTTCAAATGCCGTTTTCAGACTTTGGATCGGTGTGTCCAAAGGTGCAGGTTGTTACATGGACAAACATACTAAACCAAAAATATGGATTAACTAAAAATTGTATCAATAGATATATATAAAAAAATCCACATAAAGTCATTGTTGAGAAATCAAGTGTTTTTAATAATATTTATTTAACATAGAATATGATTTGATAGATTCATTCCCCCATGTTATCTGCCATAGATCCATCAAAGTATATGTATCATGCATGTATGCATGCTATGGTATAACCTCTATATTAAATTATACTGAATCAAAATTATGCTTGTGATAGAAAAATTATTGATTTATAAGCTTAGTTATGTATGACATATAATTTCCTTTTTTACCCAACTTTAATATACTCAATTTAATTATCAAAAGTAAGTATTATTTAGTGTAACATAAATTTCTAGTCATCAAAGTATTACCGAGTAATACTATGAATAATTTTATTCATATATTGCATTATTGAATGGATAAAAGGAAGAAACAATTAGATTGAATAGAAGTTAAGATGCACGTAATATATACTTACCTAGACTATACATATACATACATGCATGTATGCATATATCTGTGCAGTTAAAGCGCTCGGTAGATTCAAAGCGGTGGAGGTGCAAAAAGTCATAGCGGGGATACAGCGAGGATATAGCCGGATATAGCGGGATATAGCGGATGGCTCTAAAATAGCATATAAAACTAGTAATTAATGTTTTTACAAATATATAAATGGTAATTAAATAAAAAATTATCATTCAATTGAATTATAATTAATACATAAATAATTTTAAACAAAAAACATGTGCGAATATATTTGAAATAAACATAAAAGCGTTATATAACATAATTGAATTTAGTAGAATATTAGAGTATTTTCATTTCTGAAAATATATTAGAAATTAAATCAAATAAATTAGTTTCATAATTTTTATAATGAATAAATGCAATTTTTTAATTCATTTTATTAAAGAAGATATAGCGGAAATAGCGGAATATAGCGGGAATAATTGGATATAGCGGAAATAGCGGGGCTTAAAGCGGAAAGGCTATATTTTGGGGCTATATGGAAAAATCGTAGCGGTAGAAATCAGCTATAAGATATAGCGGGGTTATAGTGGGGTAATAGCGGGGCATTAACTACACATGCATATATATACACACACATCCGCCCAAGGTAAGTATATGTGGACATGAAGGAAGGTAAATAAAAAAGAGTGAAAATGGTGGCTCGAAGTAAAAGACAACAGGAAAGGTTGTTTGCATTTTTTATGTGTTTTTATTTTGATTTTAATGTGTTTTTAAGTATTTTTGAATAAACTTTCTTTATCAATATTAAATTTTAGTATGAAAATTATAAAAATTAAATGTTACATTAAAAAAGAATTTAGTATATCGAAAATGAAAAAAAGAAAGATATATCCAACTTAAAAAATTACATTAAAGAAAATAAAAAAATCTTACGGATAAGTTGTAAACAAGTTGATAAAATATTGTTGGTACTGAATGTTGTTTCTAATGGCATCATGTGTGTTTGCTGCGCGTTATAGAATGTGATGACTGAAAAGGTGAATTTATAGGTGATGAATAAAAGGAGCAATGGGGAAAAACGTGTTGTTGGTGTCTAAGGCATTGAATGCGTCTGATGAGTCAAACATAGACCATTCGCTTGTCCTACATAGTGGAAAGGGGAAAATATTTGTTTTTCTTGTTTTGATGTCCAACGCCTCGGTTACTAATAGAAACTTACTTTTATCATCGTTGTATTCCCTATACCATCAAATCAATCAGTTTCTCCAACTACACCGAGGGTTGAATCAAGACTTATGCAAATATATTACACCATCCTTATCAGTGACGTAGACAACACATCCCTTGAGGAAAGAGGTCTACAAAAAAGATAAATTTTGTTTCGAGAAATATATTGGATCTCCATTCACAAGGATGAAGGTTACAATGGAAACATTTGAGCAGTAAACGAAGGAAGCTTTTTTACTTATGGCGTGAACTAGGGTTACTGCGATGTATGCGCCAGGTGTGAGGTATAGAATGAAAGTGGATTAAGGGTTGGGGTTAGAGATGGAGATGGAGACAAAAATGTTAGTGCCATGGGGTGTGGCGGTCTGTAGTTAAGGAGTTAGGGAATATATGATGAATACTAAAATTAGTTTAACAAAAAAGAAGGAAAAAGTTCTCCAATATTGTCAAACTTACCGTTAGGAAGGTTTGCCTATTGTAGGAGCCAAAACCAAATAGTTTGAGGCCTAAAAAACATATATGTTGTCTCACGCGGTTTCCTTAAATTTCATTCTTTTACTTTGCATAGCAATTCCCCTTTTTTCTTGTCTCCCTTCAAATTTCAAAATAAAGATGCCAAATTAAATATATCCAACTCTCAAATCAACATATCTAAAACCTATCTACCTTCCCACCTTATTTTCAAAAACACGTGCACATGTACCCCATTCCACCACCAGACACAACAAACCGCTCCTCCGGTACTTGATGCCACGACAACCACACCTCCATTAATTGCAATCAGGTATCATATACTATATTTTTCACTCATAATTTCTTACCTGATTGATGATTAGTACTTGCAATGAGTTATCCAAATTTTGGTCCTATCTGAGGTAAAATGTCTTACTTTTGGCTTTACCGTTTATTTTTTTTCGGTTATGCTATTTTCCATATGGAATTTGTTTGATTTTTGGTGAAAACTGAATATTTATTAGTGCTTCCTATACCATCTATTGATTATTATCTATATGATCTTAACTTTGGCAACACAATAACCTACATGACCTAATGCATTAGCCTTTGCAACAAATCCAGTCATATCCGCTTTTTCTTCATCGATGCAAAATTTCTCTGCATTCTCTTATTATTAAACTCTAAATATTATTATTTTCCCTCTCCCATAATCAATAATGTAGATTTATTAGGATATTCTTACTGGTAGTTCTGTATCTTTTTATTTCATCTACTTTCTAAATTTGTAGAAATGTTTAGTTTTTTTAATATTTGCTTGCGAATTATTTAAATACTTGTCTTATTATTATTTTGGAAGAATTTTTTTACTTCTATAATGATATTTATATGCTTTTAATCATCAATTTCATGTGTGTGACCATAAAAATTTTGGTAAGCAAAAAAATTAACATATATTTTTTTGATTACTTTTGAATAATGATATTATTTTCTTCTTGTTGTAATAGAACAATGATGATATATATGCTTTAATCAGGATTAATTTTGGAAATTAATTTATAGTACAAAGCTTTTTAAAAATGATTTTACGATATTGTAATAAATATAGACATGTATCTCATGAGCATTTGAGAGAGAGAGAAAAAGCTAATTGCAATATTAAATAGGTAGTGGGTTTATTTCATAGAGATCATAATGTTTATATCGGATTTCATACACTAATTTGGTATTTTGGTACATTCAATCCTTTTGTTTTGAATCATTGTAGGAACTAAAAGATGTATAATTATTATTTTTATAGATTTTGGTTGTGAATTCAAAAAATAGATAAAGGTTTTTATACTACAGGATAGAAGTTCATATTAATATAACAAATTTGCTTTATATACTGATAGTAGTATCATTCTAAGTTAAGATTAGTTTTGACAATTACTTATACTATGATTTACACTTTATTTTTTTGTTTGTTAATATATCATGCAAGTTTGTGCCTAATTAAAAAAACTGCTGTCTCTATGTTACAAAATCCAGTTTGCTACATATGATTTTTTCAGTTCTACAAAATTTGTACTCTTTTCTAAATTATATGGTGTAGTTTTTATCTAACATTTTTTATCAACTCTCCTATATATATAATAATAATGGTAAAATTAGTTAGAAGCACGAGCTCCCCCTAGAATCCTTTGCCCATAAGGAGATATAAGGTGGCATCCTTTGGGGTGAGGGAAAGATCAGTAAATAAATAACTTTTGGTTTTGTTTTAATGAACTTTGAAAGGGAATAAATAAATCTTGGAGAATTCATCTCTTATGTCAAAATCATATTCAGAATGACATAATTTAATTGCTCTATTTGAGAATTATACTCATCTTTGGTGCAAATCCATCCATCAAAGATCGCGAGAATGAATCTATTGACGGTCTAGTTGCTCAAATATCGATATTGTTGATATTTTTAGACTTTTGGTTTTTATGTTATTTCTAATTTGCAAGTTTTAATTAGTTTATATTTGGTTATTTCAAAAAATTAATTTTGTTTAAAAGGAACAATCGACATTTGATAAAAAACAGTTAGTAGTATATGATTGTGAAATTAAGCATTTTTCCTTTTAGAATTGGATGTTGATAAACAAGAACAGATTAAGAAGGGCATCAAGTAAGCTACTAAGTTTTAACTCTCAAAGCTTAAAGATATACAATTGTAAGTCTTCTCTAACTAAAAGTTTCCTTCCTTGAATTATTTGTACTATTATCCAACAAATAATTAATTTTTGAAATCGAATTCTTTGATATAGTTTTGTTGGAGAGAGCATGCTTTCTAACTGAAAGCTACTAAGTTTATGCTATATAATTTTGTTGGAGAAGGTGCTTTAGATCCAATATTTTGGTATTTCTCATGCCCTTAATGATATTAAGTGTTGCAAATTTGACCTGTATCATTCTACATATCAGATTAAAGAGGAGATTCAGTATTATTCATAATTATTTTTAGCATTTTTTATGAACGTTTTATATATTAGATGGTGAAATAATATTATACATTGGTGTTTGAGGATTTTATTTTATAATAGCTTTTGTTTTTCTTTATTTACGAAGGAGTAACATTAGGCTGTTATCAACTAATGTTTAGTACTAACCGTTTTGATATACGTAAAATTCTAGTATCTTATTTCTTTAATATTTTGTACCGATATATTATTGCAAATCATATGCTATTGATTTATGGTATCTATCTACTTTTAACATTGTAGTTACCTTTTCTTTTATTTGTTGAGTAAATCTAACATATCATTTCGACCAAAAGAAAACAAGGAGAAAAAAGGGAAAAAGATATAGTACCTTGATGCTCTTGATATTAATATTGATATATTAAAATGTTGTTGGTTGATAACTGATCGGTTAAAGATTGGAATCTTAGTGTGTGTTATGCATTATATGCATCAGGGTATCCAAATATATGGTGTATTTTCACTAGTATAAGCATCAAATGCATGTACTGTACTTAATTTGTGCTACTTGAAACTACTGGAGAAATCTTTTATTGTAGTCTAAATAGGTGGCCAATTTGTTTAACTGGTATCTTGAGTGTGCTATCAACTTCTTCTCCTACACGAATGTATTATAGTAACATGATGGTGGGTTTATTTTTGAAAACAAAATCTGCAAAAAAGTTATGCTAAAAAGCTTTTAAAAAGAGGTGTTCAATAATGGCTTATTCCTTAATATGAGATCATAATCATCCTCTTATTTAAATGGCTTGAGGTATTTTTGTTAGAAATAAGGCTCGAGATATCACTTCAAATGTGAAACTTTTCTAAAATGACATATTTATATTATTTCCTACACTCCTATGTTGACAATGGTCATTTTGGTACCATTGGAATTCTTTTATGTAGTATACAAGTTGGGCTATTATGTATATTATGTTATTTATAGTTTTGAATATATTTAACGTTGGGGTGTTATAATCTTAGCACAAAATGATAATTTTAAATTACATATTTAGTTTCAGTGTATGGTTTAATAATATACATGGTCAGAGAAACCATTGTGCGTGCGTGTGTAATATATATATAGCAGTTTGGGTAAAAAATAAAATACAAAATGTTACACAATAGATCTCAATCTCTAGATCTTATTATGTTACACGTGCGGTTGACATTATCTTGAGATTCGATGTTTGAAATATATCATGTTCCCAATTTTACCATTTATTTGTGTTCAAAATAGAATTTCCATACACAACATACATACATATCATTTCTATAATTTACTAATTAATTGTTTTTCTACTACACAGAGAATGATTATTTGGATAAAATATTATACATAGAACAAGATACATCGACCATGTTATGTTTATATACTAGGTTGAAATTAGGGGGAGATTTAACGTTCGAGATCTATCGTGTCCCTAATTGTATTATCTATTTGTGTTTCTAGAATTTGTTGTTAATTATTCTTTACCTTATAGTTTCTTTAATATTTTTAATTTATGTTTCTATTAACACAAATGATTTTTTATTGAACATGCTAACATTATGCGTTTAAGTGAACTTAATAAGAAACTGAAATAAATTTATTATCCCAAATTTATAAAGCTAACAGTCAGTTTTCCCCACCGTTATACGGTTGTACTAGTATAAAGTAGAAAAAAAAAGATTGGTGAAAAAATGTTGTTGATGGCTAAAATGAAGGGCTTTGATATAAATCCAGTAGTTCACATCCAAATCCACAAAGCCCACGAAGGTAGTTCAATTCAATCTAGCTCTAAAATTTTATTCTAAAGCTCTTGCACTTAATTTCATTCCCAAACACCGATAGATTTCCTTAAAACGATTCATTGAAATACCATTGTGTGAGCGCGAAACAGCAAGATAGAAGGATTGGTTATCTCATACTTCATACATCATGCTAACCATCTTGCTTTGTCTGCATAATAGAAACCGTTGGATTTCTCAGTTCTGAACCCCTAATGTTCCTTGGCAACTAAACTGAAACTCACCGTGCGCTAATCTAATTCTATCTCTAATTTTCCAACAATTTCATCATATATGGCTGATAAATTAGGTTTCAAATCATAATGCGACATGCGAAATCAACTACCCAGCACGTAAGTGTTCAATGACATGCTTTAGATATTGATGTCATTCATGCATCTACTCATTCTAAGCTTACAGATTTGATAAGAATTTTCGTTGCATGTCCATCACTTGTTGATCCTGCCTTCATATTGGAGACCAAAGAGCATGATAGAGCCTTTTGACATGGTGACCTTAGAGTCGGCCGGGTCTAAGTCAGTATAGTTTTAATTTGTTAATATGTTATTCTGGGTTATCAAATTTGATTTCAAATTTACTATTGTTTTATATTAACTTGTTTCTCTCTCGATTCATTTCAAAATTTCTTACTTTATATATCCATGACACCATAAAAAATTATCTATTTTCCATGATAGACTGTTGTAAAAGTGTGTTGTATAACTTCACATTTAGAGTTGTGAACTGTTAAGTTTTGAAAACATCTAGTTGTTATGCAAAATGAGCTATTCTTTTAGGCGGTATTTCAATAGTTAAAGGCTAATTCTGAAAACTTGTGAAAAAAATAATATACGAAATGTGCATTTTCAAAACATTAATTCTCAAAGGATGATAATGTTTCCACTAAAACACAACTTTCACCCAGTTAATGGAATAATAGAGTAAACCAATCAAAACCACTTCAAAAACCCATCATGCTCAAATATAAAAAATTAAACTATAAATAAAAAGAAAAAACTTGCATAACCGAGCAATATAATATAAAAAGCGAATTCTCAAATATATCCAGTTCTTTACTATCACCTTCAATGGAAGAGGGAAGACAGGTAAATAATGTAAGTATTTTATAAATAATAAACTAATGTAATATGACATTATATGCATACAATATTAATATCAACTAATATGCTTGCTATTCCATTATTTCTGTGAAAATCAATAATGTTTTTTTATTCAATATACCACTTTGTGTTGTAGTTATGTGCATTACATTTTGCCATTCATAATAATGTTTTCTCATATCATCCATTAATGAAACGCCAAAATGAGATTGACAATGTAAGTAAAATATATTTTATTGTTTTGAGATTAATATTTATGATTCAGGAGATTTTATTAGTATTTAAACTATGCAACATTCTACATCAAGATTCGAACAAGTTACATATTTTTTGAGATATTGATTTTTGATTTTAAACGTGAATCAGTTTTGAGATATCGAGTTTTCAACAAAGTTTATTTTGATATTTTAGTTTTGAGAAGGGAAAACTTTTTAGAGAAGAGAGAATGAAAGAATGCTTGGCTTTTAACAAATGATAAGAAAAGAAAGTGTAATATCCCGGAAATTTTAACAATATCAATTTAATAATCTGTTGAATAGTTAAATTGATATTGATGATCTTTGATAATAAAATTTGAATTTAATTTAATAATCTAATTAAATAAGTATCAATATGTTAATTTCAAATAATAAGTATAATGTATTATTTTTATTAATATGAATGGATTTTAAAGAATATGGAATTTTTATTTAATTGAATGAATAATTATATATGTATATATATAACTTAACTTTTAAATTGAATCTTAGGATTTAATTTAATTTGAATTTGAATTTAAGTTTTGAAATTCAAAAGAATAAATATTTAAATTGTTTTGGATTTTAGAATATTTGTATAAACTTTTATTTATAAAATATAATTAGTTTGTTTCTTTAAAAAGTAATATATATATATAGATAAGTGTTTAAATAAATAAGATAAATACTTAAAAGACAAGTGTTATTATATGAAGCCTTTAATTTAACAAGTGTAAATTAAATGATGAACTCATAGGACAAGTGTCTTAATTATTTTCCATTTTCTTTTATTTTATAAAATCATAAATATACATGTATATAAACATTTGCTTTTCTTCATTTCATTCTTTCTATTCTTCTTTTTAAAATCAAGAGAAACTCAAAAACCTTTCCTCTAAGCAAATCTGAAACAAATCAGATCAGTAAACAAATCTTCCTCAAACCAAAAACCAAAATCAACAACCCATAATTCATCCTCAAAAATCAAATCCCTGTAATCTCATTTTTACAAATTCAAACCAAAGCCTGTGATTCATTTTCATTTTCAAAAAGCAAACCTGGAATCAAGTTTGCAAACCGAAATCAGTGAGCATCTTCCTCAAACAAAAGATCTGTAATCATCTCAAAACAACCAGTTGCATTCTCTTCCATCTGTAATCAAAATCAAGTTTAAAGCCTGCCTTCATTTTTCATCTCTGGAATCAATTCAAACTGTCTGCATTCATTCTTCAACATGGAAACAAGCATGCATGTAGATTTAAAGCAATTTAAGCTTCAGCAACTCCAGTTATTAAATCAAGTGAGGCATGCTAGTTTAAAGATTCAATGAGGCATTCCAGTTTAAGGTTCCCAGTTTCAAGATTTTCAAAAAAAATAAGGCTCTGTCTCCATTTTAATTGGTGAGTAACTTTAAAATTTAAAATAAAATTGGTTGCATGCTAGTATGGATGAATATAAATGTGTATTGCATAGATGAATGTCTGATGTGAATTTTTATTTGTATGCATGCCTGTAACCCCTCTGTTCTTGTTTTCCTGGGAGTAAACTACCCTATTGAACCTAAATCTATTTATAGGTATTGATGTTTGTGATTGATTTTGGGTATGTTATGAATAATATTTGTCTAAGTATGAATATACCTGTATATGTATGTATATAGGTAGATGTTGTTGCATGCATATCTGTATATGGTTATATACATATCTCTGTTAAATTATAGGCTCAAAGCCACTAAAACAAAAATTCAACTGCTCCTTACATAATCAATTTTAGACAATGAGTTATAAAAGAAAAATGATTATAAGACTAACATATTTAAAAATAAAATAAAATTTTAGGTGTTATATTTAGTAATTATTGTAGAAACTAGAATATACAGTAAAAATCAACTCAAGGCAGAGAATAAAATTGTCTGGAATTCTTGATTTTATTCTACAACTTGATTCGAATTTAGGAATAATGAATTTTGATGTGAATATATAGATTTTTAGGTTTGGGGTTGTTGTGAATTTTCAAGTTGATCAAAATGGGAAGTTTTGTCAATTTCTGACAAACGGCGACTAGTGGTTGGTCGAGCTTTGGCCTGAAGGTGGTTGGTGTGGCAAGGAACTTGGGAAAAATGTCAGATGGATGATCGATTCATGGTGGCGACAGTAGGAGGTCAACATTGTTTTTAACCCTAGTTTTAACTGGTCGTGATAAAATGATCACCACGGATTCTCTAATGGATCGAGTGTATTAGGGTTTGGAGAGAAGGAAGTTTGGTCGTAGGCGAGGCTATGGTCGGAGGTGGAAGTTCTCTGGTGGATGGAGCGCCGTGGGGGAAGTGTTGTCAGGTTTGGGTGAAGTAGGTAGTTTCTGTTCCAGGTTTTGATTTTTAGGCTCGATTTTGATTTCGCGAATTGATCGAAGAATTGATGATCGTGAGATGGTGTAGGGAGGAACGTCGACTTGTGGGGATACATTTACACGTGCACGGTCGTAAATGTATCTTTGGTGAAGTCTGGGTTTTACAGGGGAGGCTACTCGAGATTTTCTCGAGTTTTGATCGAGTGATGCTCGAAGATTTTGGAGAGGCGACTCGAAGTAATTAGATGGTCTCAAGTATTTTTAGTGGTTGCCAGGTTTTGGAAAAAAAACCCTGTCTGTTTAAATTTAACTGAACTTAAATTTATAAGAAAGATTAAAACTGAGGGTTAAATCAAAGTTTTAATATTTGGAGTAAAGTTTGGTTTTGAATCTTAGATTGAGATTTAAAATAAGTTTTATAAATTTAAATATGAATTTGTTAGCACCTTTTAAACTTCTTTATAAATAAGTATTTCTTTAACTTGTAAATTAAAAGAGTTTTAGAAATGTTGTTTAAAACATTGTAAAAGATAAATTAGTATTCATTTTAAATCTAGAATTTAAAATGAAATTTAAAAGTTAATTTGAAATGGATGTCTTCAAATGTATTTAAGAATGATAATTTAACCTTTGATAAGAAAATGTTTTATCTTAAAGTAATTAGAGATTTGTGTTCATTGAATTAATTAGGAAATTTAATGGATAATTAATTTAATTGATTAATTAATCATTTGGATTAATTAAATAGGTAATTAATGGTTTAAACTAATTAATTAGTGATTAAGATTAATTAATTAGAATAATTAATTTGTAATTAAGGATTATAATTAGAATATTAATTAATGGTTAGGAATTAATTAATAAGTAATTAAATATTAATTAAGTTATGGTTGACACTTAATTAATTTAGTAATTAGAGATTAATAAATTGGTTATTAAGATTTATTAATTTAGAATTAATAATAATTAATATAAGTTAATTACTTAAGGAAAGTAATTAAATAATAGTTAATGAAGTCATTAACTATGGATTATTTAATAATTAATTAATAGGATTAATTTAATAGTTAATTAGAATAATTAATTTAAAGATAATCAATTATAGAATTTGTTTAAATGTAATTACTTATTGGAAGTAATTAAGAATTAATTACTTATGGTAATTAATTGAAGTTGATTTGATTTAGTTTAAATTAATTAATTAAGTTTAATTAATTTAGGATAATCAAGAGATGATTTGATAATAATTACTTAATGTAATTATTAAAATAAGATTATTTAGGGAAGTAAATAATAAGATTATTACTGGAAGTAATTAGTTGAATAATGATTTTATTAATAGAAGTAATTTGAGTTAATTACTTTGAATAATTAATCAAGGGATTAATTAAGAAATTAATTAAGGAAGTAATTAATTTAGTTAATGAAAGTAATTAAGGGGAGTTAATTACTAGATGAGATTAATCAAGAGTGATTAATAAATGTTGTTTAAATAAAGGTTAATTACTTAATGAAATTAATTTAATTAAGTAATTAATAATTAAGTTGTAATTAAGGATCATTAATTAATATAATTAATGATGTAATTAAGATTGGTTAATTAAGTAATAATTAATAAATGAAGTAATTAATCAATGTAATTAATTAAGGATTAATGTAATTAATTAAGGATTAATGTAATTAATTATAGTTGATTAAGTTAATTAATTTTAGTAAATTAATTAATGAAGTAATTAAAGGTTAATTTCTATAAGTGGTTAAGAATAATTAATTTAAGTAATTAATTGAGGATAAATTACTTGGATGTAATTAAAAGATAATTAATCAAAGATGATTAATTGAAATGAATTATTAGAGGATAATTAATTAATTGATTGTAATTAATTAATGGTTAAGTAAGATGGATTTATAAAATGAAGTAATTAATTTAATTCAATTTAAATTAATTTAAGATGATATAAATCATTACTTATGAATGGGTGTTAGAATTGGAATGCTTTGCATTGATTGATATCTCTGATGAGATATATGCTGTGTGATATGGATGTTAGTTGAATTGTGATGATAATATGGATTATCTGTTATATTGATAATGTTGATTATCTATTATGAATTATCTTTCTATGTGTATAAAGATAATGAATTGAATTGTTTTAACCTTTAAAACAACTTGGCCCTTAAAAGATACGTTTTGGATTTCGATGAGACCGGGATCGGGTTTCCGTATACCGGTATTCCAGGTCTGGAGACCCGAATACCACATCGATCCAAATTTACGATAGGTCGTGAATCTCAAGTGAAGATGAAGATTCAGAGTGCAAGGGTTATTGTCGTTAACTCTGAGGGTGATTCCAAAACGAGTGTAACGAGATAATGCCTTCGGTTTCGTTCGAACCCGGAACGAACTTGTATGGATTGAATGCTTTCAGCACATCGTCAGGCGGACGATGAGCATTCTAAGTGATATGTTCTGATTAAAGGTAATCGTAACCTCAAGCCTCACAAACCGGGAATGGCTAAAACAGGGGAGGTGCAGCAAGGTTAGTGGGTAGCACCCAAGTAGGACAAGGTTACCTCTGTCTAGATGTCCCTTTCTATTTTCGACTTAGTGGTGCGGTTGCTGATCCCAACCGTGAGGTATCTTGTGCGGGAATTATCCAGTAAGGGATGTTCCGACCTTGTGTTGCAGGGGATTGGGAGTGATCCTCGGTACGGTGATCTAGGCCACGTACTGTGACGGGCGGTACCCCAGTAGCCCTGCCATTGTATGGAAACCCATTCTTCCTACGTGCCCTTACGGTTTTGATTGTATAACCCACCTTGTGGCTAGTATGCTGGAATTTAATAATGTAACAATTTCAGCTATTTCATATTTATTTGAAAACCCTAGACCCTATTATAATATAACTGGATTTCCTATCAAATGTTTTGGTTAGCGTAAGGTAAAAACTTACCCATGTTTATTTGTGGGGAGTCTTACGTGATACCTTTTCTTTCTAAAGGTTTTGAAGTTAAGCAAGTTTAACCTGTTACTCACACCAGACCCATGTCTGACCCAAGTGTTTATTTCTGTTTTATAAACTCTTGGGTACTCAAATTTTTACGAGTAGCCAAGGGATTCAGGTTAGCCTTGACGAATTGTGGAGGAGCAATGGAGCAGGAGGCTTCAGCGTTGTAGATATAGATAGTAGTTTCCGCTGTGTTGATCTTGTTTAGATCTTTGTTTTGTATTGAGTTGTAATAACTAGACAGATGTTTATAACTGTCTAGTATATGATGTGTAATCTGTGTAACTCTGATAGATGTATATGATACTATGTAATAGTTTATGTTATTAATATAATTTATTTGTTCCGCTGTGAGATCGTTGTTGTTGTTTCTTTCTTTCTTCTCTTCTTTTCTATTTTCTACCCCTTTCTTTCTTCATAACGATGCGTCATTCTGTGGAATGAGTGGCGGGTCGTCACATTGGTATCAGAGCGAGGTTGAGTGAATACCTAGGTTCAGAAGGATTGTTCATTAGAGATAAGATCTGTAGCAACCTATTTGAGTCTGAGTATATCTATATACGAGAGCGCGTATTTGTTAGTTATATAAAATGGTTTTATATTGTGTTAATTGATCGGTTGGGTGGTATATGGATTCTGGTCAATACGAGTAGCTAACGTTATTGATAGGGATCTCTAAACACTTGAACCAGGTCAACGGACACAATATTGTTTTAAGGAGGTAGATGAAATAATTTTACCCAAAAATAATTTCTATATAAAAAGTATCATTTTAAATATATATATTTATGTATTTCTACCTATTTGTTAGGTTACCTGTTCGGGTTTTCCAATATAAGTTATAAAGGTAGATAAGGTGGTAGTGTGTGTAACACGACTATCAATGGTTGGAATTTTAGTGTTGAGGTTGGAAGTGTATTTGTCGAGACTGTAGACCTAATACCGTCTCGAGTGAACTTTGCAATTGTAAGGATTTCACAATCTCTGAAGAAAAACCTGTTAAGGTTCAGAGTTTATCTTTGGAGTTGGATGAGTAAAGTTGGATCTATCGGTTGAACAGAAGTGAGTGATGGTACCTTGATACCTCAGGTAATAGTAGCTGTATGATGAGATACAGTGACGATGGATGTTCCCGAAGATGTTTTCTTTGGAACAAGCTTAAGGAAGTGTATCTGCTTCGGTGTTGTGGCTGAGTTCAGCATGGTGTTTCTGTTTTGTTTGAGGTTCGAGTTTCTCGAAGAGCTTTGATTTGGGAATCTTTGGCATATGTGGCAGCAGTGCAACTCGGAGTATTCTGCGCGTTGGCAGGAAAGTTTTCTGGCTGAGCAGTCTTTCTAGGTGAAGTTCAGAAGCAGCATAGTGGATCCATTTCTTTGATGAATTGGATAAATAAGTGTAAGCTGTTCTGATTGGTAAAGATAGAATAGTCTGTTTGGAATTAGGATGGGTTGATCGCAAAAGTGACTTGCGATTGTTTAAGTGTTCTCTTGGGTTGTCAGAATTTTTCTGGATGTCTTCAGAGAAGTCAGAAGTTTGTCCGCATCTGAAGGTTGAGTTTTCTTATCGACTTGGATTCCAGGAGTGATACCGGTGGTTCAGTCTAGTGGAAGGATGTTTCCTAGAGATGGAGTTGGTGAAGCAGCTCAAGTTTTGCTGGAGTATCTGAGTTTTCTTTATGGATCAGTGAACCTTATTTCTGGAATGAGTTGTCCAGTCTATGCTTGTGTTCTACCTCAGATCAGAGTTGAGCAGCGAAAGTAGTTTGGAGTGTATCTCTGATAGGAGGAGTAAGTTTAGAATCTACTGATGTTGTGAAGTAGAGTTATGTTTGGATCTCGTCTGTGTTCTGATTTGGATAAGTATTTGGACTTCTGAATTGAATTGTCAGTTTGGATAACTGGAATTCATTGAGTTTTACGTATCTCTAAGGGAATACGTATTTGATCTATCTTTGGTTTTAGAATCAGCAGTTCTGGAAGTTGGGTAGTTGAGTCAGACTCGTCTGTAGTCTGATATTCTGTTTAGTTCTGTAGATCTAGATGAGTAGGAGATCTATAGCTTAGTAGTTTAGATTGTTTGTAGAGCGAGTATTCCGGTATATATATATATACTTGGGGAAACTCGAGGTATTTTATCTAGAATTTAGTCTAGATAGATAGAATTGTTTGATTGAATGATTTGGTTGCTATGGTTGCTAGCATATGGATGATAGTATATGCTTGTGTTTTAAATTAAAATCTTTAATAAGATTATTAAATTACCTTTGTTTAAATTTCGGGGACGAAATTATTTTAAGGGGGGAGGAATGTAATATCCCGGAAATTTTAACAATATCAATTTAATAATCTGTTGAATAGTTAAATTGATATTGATGATCTTTGATAATAAAATTTGAATTTAATTTAATAATCTAATTAAATAAGTATCAATATGTTAATTTCAAATAATAAGTATAATGTATTATTTTTATTAATATGAATGGATTTTAAAGAATATGGAATTTTTATTTAATTGAATGAATAATTATATATGTATATATATAACTTAACTTTTAAATTGAATCTTAGGATTTAATTTAATTTGAATTTGAATTTAAGTTTTGAAATTCAAAAGAATAAATATTTAAATTGTTTTGGATTTTAGAATATTTGTATAAACTTTTATTTATAAAATATAATTAGTTTGTTTCTTTAAAAAGTAATATATATATATAGATAAGTGTTTAAATAAATAAGATAAATACTTAAAAGACAAGTGTTATTATATGAAGCCTTTAATTTAACAAGTGTAAATTAAATGATGAACTCATAGGACAAGTGTCTTAATTATTTTCCATTTTCTTTTATTTTATAAAATCATAAATATACATGTATATAAACATTTGCTTTTCTTCATTTCATTCTTTCTATTCTTCTTTTTAAAATCAAGAGAAACTCAAAAACCTTTCCTCTAAGCAAATCTGAAACAAATCAGATCAGTAAACAAATCTTCCTCAAACCAAAAACCAAAATCAACAACCCATAATTCATCCTCAAAAATCAAATCCCTGTAATCTCATTTTTACAAATTCAAACCAAAGCCTGTGATTCATTTTCATTTTCAAAAAGCAAACCTGGAATCAAGTTTGCAAACCGAAATCAGTGAGCATCTTCCTCAAACAAAAGATCTGTAATCATCTCAAAACAACCAGTTGCATTCTCTTCCATCTGTAATCAAAATCAAGTTTAAAGCCTGCCTTCATTTTTCATCTCTGGAATCAATTCAAACTATCTGCATTCATTCTTCAACATGGAAACAAGCATGCATGTAGATTTAAAGCAATTTAAGCTTCAGCAACTCCAGTTATTAAATCAAGTGAGGCATGCTAGTTTAAAGATTCAATGAGGCATTCCAGTTTAAGGTTCCCAGTTTCAAGATTTTCAAAAAAAATAAGGCTCTGTCTCCATTTTAATTGGTGAGTAACTTTAAAATTTAAAATAAAATTGGTTGCATGCTAGTATGGATGAATATAAATGTGTATTGCATAGATGAATGTCTGATGTGAATTTTTATTTGTATGCATGCCTGTAACCCCTCTGTTCTTGTTTTCCTGGGAGTAAACTACCCTATTGAACCTAAATCTATTTATAGGTATTGATGTTTGTGATTGATTTTGGGTATGTTATGAATAATATTTGTCTAAGTATGAATATACCTGTATATGTATGTATATAGGTAGATGTTGTTGCATGCATATCTGTATATGGTTATATACATATCTCTGTTAAATTATAGGCTCAAAGCCACTAAAACAAAAATTCAACTGCTCCTTACATAATCAATTTTAGACAATGAGTTATAAAAGAAAAATGATTATAAGACTAACATATTTAAAAATAAAATAAAATTTTAGGTGTTATATTTAGTAATTATTGTAGAAACTAGAATATACAGTAAAAATCAACTCAAGGCAGAGAATAAAATTGTCTGGAATTCTTGATTTTATTCTACAACTTGATTCGAATTTAGGAATAATGAATTTTGATGTGAATATATAGATTTTTAGGTTTGGGGTTGTTGTGAATTTTCAAGTTGATCAAAATGGGAAGTTTTGTCAATTTCTGACAAACGGCGACTAGTGGTTGGTCGAGCTTTGGCCTGAAGGTGGTTGGTGTGGCAAGGAACTTGGGAAAAATGTCAGATGGATGATCGATTCATGGTGGCGACAGTAGGAGGTCAACATTGTTTTTAACCCTAGTTTTAACTGGTCGTGATAAAATGATCACCACGGATTCTCTAATGGATCGAGTGTATTAGGGTTTGGAGAGAAGGAAGTTTGGTCGTAGGCGAGGCTATGGCCGGAGGTGGAAGTTCTCTGGTGGATGGAGCGCCGTGGGGGAAGTGTTGTCAGGTTTGGGTGAAGTAGGTAGTTTCTGTTCCAGGTTTTGATTTTTAGGCTCGATTTTGATTTCGCAAATTGATCGAAGAATTGATGATCGTGAGATGGTGTAGGGAGGAACGTCGACTTGTGGGGATACTCGGCGATGGTCGGAGTTGACGTTGGTGGTCGTACACGTGCACGGTCGTAAATGTATCTCTGGTGAAGTCTGGGTTTTACAGGGGAGGCTACTCGAGATTTTCTCGAGTTTTGATCGAGTGATGCTCGAAGATTTTGGAGAGGCGACTCGAAGTAATTAGATGGTCTCAAGTATTTTTAGTGGTTGCCAGGTTTTGGAAAAAAAACCCTGTCTGTTTAAATTTAACTGAACTTAAATTTATAAGAAAGATTAAAACTGAGGGTTAAATCAAAGTTTTAATATTTGGAGTAAAGTTTGGTTTTGAATCTTAGATTGAGATTTAAAATAAGTTTTATAAATTTAAATATGAATTTGTTAGCACCTTTTAAACTTCTTTATAAATAAGTATTTCTTTAACTTGTAAATTAAAAGAGTTTTAGAAATGTTGTTTAAAACATTGTAAAAGATAAATTAGTATTCATTTTAAATCTAGAATTTAAAATGAAATTTAAAAGTTAATTTGAAATGGATGTCTTCAAATGTATTTAAGAATGATAATTTAACCTTTGATAAGAAAATGTTTTATCTTAAAGTAATTAGAGATTTGTGTTCATTGAATTAATTAGGAAATTTAATGGATAATTAATTTAATTGATTAATTAATCATTTGGATTAATTAAATAGGTAATTAATGGTTTAAACTAATTAATTAGTGATTAAGATTAATTAATTAGAATAATTAATTTGTAATTAAGGATTATAATTAGAATATTAATTAATGGTTAGGAATTAATTAATAAGTAATTAAATATTAATTAAGTTATGGTTGACACTTAATTAATTTAGTAATTAGAGATTAATAAATTGGTTATTAAGATTTATTAATTTAGAATTAATAATAATTAATAGAAGTTAATTACTTAAGGAAAGTAATTAAATAATAGTTAATGAAGTCATTAACTATGGATTATTTAATAATTAATTAATAGGATTAATTTAATAGTTAATTAGAATAATTAATTTAAAGATAATCAATTATAGAATTTGTTTAAATGTAATTACTTATTGGAAGTAATTAAGAATTAATTACTTATTGTAATTAATTGAAGTTGATTTGATTTAGTTTAAATTAATTAATTAAGTTTAATTAATTTAGGATAATCAAGAGATGATTTGATAATAATTACTTAATGTAATTATTAAAATAAGATTATTTAGGGAAGTAAATAATAAGATTATTACTGGAAGTAATTAGTTGAATAATGATTTTATTAATAGAAGTAATTTGAGTTAATTACTTTGAATAATTAATCAAGGGATTAATTAAGAAATTAATTAAGGAAGTAATTAATTTAGTTAATGAAAGTAATTAAGGGGAGTTAATTACTAGATGAGATTAATCAAGAGTGATTAATAAATGTTGTTTAAATAAAGGTTAATTACTTAATGAAATTAATTTAATTAAGTAATTAATAATTAAGTTGTAATTAAGGATCATTAATTAATATAATTAATGATGTAATTAAGATTGGTTAATTAAGTAATAATTAATAAATGAAGTAATTAATCAATGTAATTAATTAAGGATTAATGTAATTAACTATAGTTGATTAAGTTAATTAATTTTAGTAAATTAATTAATGAAGTAATTAAAGGTTAATTTCTATAAGTGGTTAAGAATAATTAATTTAAGTAATTAATTGAGGATAAATTACTTGGATGTAATTAAAAGATAATTAATCAAAGATGATTAATTGAAATGAATTATTAGAGGATAATTAATTAATTGATTGTAATTAATTAATGGTTAATTAAGATGGATTTATAAAATGAAGTAATTAATTTAATTCAATTTAAATTAATTTAAGATGATATAAATCATTACTTATGAATGGGTGTTAGAATTGGAATGCTTTGCATTGATTGATATCTCTGATGAGATATATGTTGTGTGATATGGATGTTAGTTGAATTGTGATGATAATATGGATTATCTGTTATATTGATAATGTTGATTATCTATTATGAATTATCTTTCTATGTGTATAAAGATAATGAATTGAATTGTTTTAACCTTTAAAACAACTTGGCCCTTAAAAGATACGTTTTGGATTTCGATGAGACCGGGATCGGGTTTCCGTATACCGGTATTCCAGGTCTGGAGACCCGAATACCACATCGATCCAAATTTACGATAGGTCGTGAATCTCAAGTGAAGATGAAGATTCAGAGTGCAAGGGTTATTGTCGTTAACTCTGAGGGTGATTCCAAAACGAGTGTAACGAGATAATGCCTTCGGTTTCGTTCGAACCCGGAACGAACTTGTATGGATTGAATGCTTTCAGCACATCGTCAGGCGGACGATGAGCATTCTAAGTGATATGTTCTGATTAAAGGTAATCGTAACCTCAAGCCTCACAAACCGGGAATGGCTAAAACAGGGGAGGTGCAGCAAGGTTAGTGGGTAGCACCCAAGTAGGACAAGGTTACCTCTGTCTAGATGTCCCTTTCTATTTTCGACTTAGTGGTGCGGTTGCTGATCCCAACCGTGAGGTATCTTGTGCGGGAATTATCCAGTAAGGGATGTTCCGACCTTGTGTTGCAGGGGATTGGGAGTGATCCTCGGTACGGTGATCTAGGCCACGTACTGTGACGGGCGGTACCCCAGTAGCCCTGCCATTGTATGGAAACCCATTCTTCCTACGTGCCCTTACGGTTTTGATTGTATAACCCACCTTGTGGCTAGTATGCTGGAATTTAATAATGTAACAATTTCAGCTATTTCATATTTATTTGAAAACCCTAGACCCTATTATAATATAACTGGATTTCCTATCAAATGTTTTGGTTAGCGTAAGGTAAAAACTTACCCATGTTTATTTGTGGGGAGTCTTACGTGATACCTTTTCTTTCTAAAGGTTTTGAAGTTAAGCAAGTTTAACCTGTTACTCACACCAGACCCATGTCTGACCCAAGTGTTTATTTCTGTTTTATAAACTCTTGGGTACTCAAATTTTTACGAGTAGCCAAGGGATTCAGGTTAGCCTTGACGAATTGTGGAGGAGCAATGGAGCAGGAGGCTTCAGCGTTGTAGATATAGATAGTAGTTTCCGCTGTGTTGATCTTGTTTAGATCTTTGTTTTGTATTGAGTTGTAATAACTAGACAGATGTTTATAACTGTCTAGTATATGATGTGTAATCTGTGTAACTCTGATAGATGTATATGATACTATGTAATAGTTTATGTTATTAATATAATTTATTCGTTCCGCTGTGAGATCGTTGTTGTTGTTTCTTTCTTTCTTCTCTTCTTTTCTATTTTCTACCCCTTTCTTTCTTCATAACGATGCGTCATTCTGTGGAATGAGTGGCGGGTCGTCACAGAAAGTGAGTGTAGGTAAATGAGATAAGTGTTTGATTGAGTGAGAGGAGGGGTGTGTGAGGGGTGGTGTATTGGTGTTTGCAAATAGTACCACCCTTCTTAAAGGTTTGAAATTAGAGGCCAGAAAAGATGCACGAATGATCTTGGCTACAAAAAATATGGCACCCTTGAATTCCACCATCCAATTTAAAGTTCGCAGTTTTTGCAGCTTTTTTTTCAAAATTAATTAAATCAAAGTTAATTTTTTATGTCATCTTATCAAAAGCTAAGTCTGCAATATTTGATTAATTAGGCCATAACCAACCGATGTGAATATCTGATTCCACTTGGACAATATAAATTGATTAATTTAAAAAGATTCAAGTATGGTTGATAGTTGCACTAAATAATCGGATGACAACGAGAAAAATATGAGATGGAAATCGCTTTATAATTCAATAAACATAGTGCCTAGTAAATATTTATTGCCTGGGTCGGTAGGCAGACTTGACTAGGGTTAGGTTTAATTTGGAAAGAAATATAGATGGGATGAACGAACTTTAATCAAGCTAATTTGGTTGGAAAATTGTCTTGTATATATATATATATATATATATATATATATATATATATATATATATATATGTTTGACCGAAAAGTGAACAATCACTTACAATCCGCTTATAATAGTAAGAAATAGAAAATGCTAACAAAGTAAAGTACACACAAATTTGGTAGTGATTTGGCCATAACATTCCTACATCTACTATTCATTTTTATTTCTTTTCTTACATCTCAGATTTTACAAAGATTTGGATACAAAGTATAATGACTTATTGTCAAATATGTAGCTCCAAAGCTCTATTCGGTGGTCTCTATTCGGCCGTCGTTGGTGTCTCCAAAAATTTTTCTTATGGCTGCTACAAGCTTAGGTATTTATAGGAGTGAAGAGGCTGGGAGTTAGCCATGTAAAATAGGTAGTTTCTCTATATAACATGCTCGGTTCAGTTATTTCCATATATAGAAGATACGATCCGGAATTTCCTTATATTTCAAATTTCCTTTCCATAAATATCTTGCTTGGCTCGCTGAAACAGGCTTTTTTGGTGGCCACTGATCGGACGGTAGTTGTGGATGCCTTTCTAGCCAAGTATAGTGAAGTTCCTCTCCTTGGTTTGGCATGGTTCTCCCCCGTTAGGCTCAACATTGCACTATATTGGACAAGAGACCTAATCCAGGTTGTAAATCATTGGACAAGATATATTGTCCGGTAGTCCCTTGTACCGAGTAAGAACTCTTGTCCAATGGCGAGACCACCAGATATGAAATCTTGCCCGACAGCTCCTCTACTGGACAAGATTTCTTATTTGATGGGAAAAACACCAAACAAGAAATTATGTCTGGTTGTAACTTGTACCAGACAACATTAAGGAATAACATCTACTTCTCTCCTTTGCGTGGTTCAACTTGGGTTGCCTTTTGCCTCTCTACTTCAAGGTTATTCAGACAAGTCGTTCTACCTATGGTACACATGCATTTATCGTTCTTGCAGTAGGTAGATTAACTTGTCCCCATCATTTCTTAGGTAAAAATGCCTAAAACACTTTCCTAAACAAAGCATGCTTCGTCGGATACAAAGTGAGCTTTGTTTAACATTTGCTGAGTGCCTAACTTAACTACATATTCCACCATCCTCATCAAGCAATCATTAATAACTACACGTACCTAGGTTCTGAATTTATTCTGGCCAGGCGTGCATCTTAGTCTAGTGGTAGAAATGGGCTCAACATCCTTTGGTTCGGTGGTGACACGACGAACAAAATATTGTGTTCGGTTGCTTGCTCTGTAACAACCCATACCTTAATAGGCATAAATTTTGACTAAATCAAAAGCCAAGTCTATTAGGGCACAAATTGTTGGTTTTGATAACTTATAATAAACACAAGCATATCATAGTGCGATAAATATATACTCATAGAAGATTTGAAAAATATAATATAACATATGTATTGACTAAGGTTACTACCTTGAAATATTATTCCTTGGATATTTAATTGTCTTGTCAGTTCCGAGCATGAATAAGAAGACTTCTTTAAATCTAACATGTTGGTTGTTATGAGGAGGGAAGTCAGAATAACGAGATAAATTTCAAAGTTATAAATAAATTATATAATTTCCCACTCACCTTTTAAGCTTTCCAAATCTCCAAATCTGAATCCAATCTTTTACTTGACTCATTTTCCTCTCTAATCTAAAAGGGTATGTATAACAAGGTGTATGCATACTATTAGAATTATAGATCTGAAAAGAGATTTGGTATTTAGGGGAATATAATAATAAAAATTAGTTTTTTTATGGTATTGATGCACTCCTTTTCTTCTTCTCTTTTATTTTCTATCCTTCTCCGATTACATATTTATATATAATATTTTATAATTTTTAGAAGTAGTGGAGAAGAGAAAATGGCAGAGCTCCGCTGCTATGAGAAGAGAAGTGAGGGTTTAGGCCTTTATTTATAGATGCACGAATCAATCGTAACCATTAGATTAAAATAGTTAAATCTGGGCCGTTGGCCAAGGTTCAAACCCTAACCGTCACGCTCTAGCTAGTCGATTGCACCCCTATAGGTAGTCGACCACTAGCAATCGACCAGTCCATAGCGTGGGTCGACTAGTGGGGTCTCGAATATTAATGATATTTATTACTATATTTGTTTTTTTAGTTATTTTTGCTCTCAACTTCGAACGCTAATAACCTTTTCGTTTGAGCTCCAATCGCGAAACTCCAAATGTGAAAGTTGCTCAGAAAATCATCGCGAGCACAATGGTATAGGTTTCGCGACCAAATTCCAACATTTGCTCTAATTCCATTTTTGGAGCCTTATTAATTATTGTAAATTTTACGGGGTATTACATTCTCCCACCTTAAAAGAATTTCATCCCCAAAATTTCTCAAGGGTTGAGTCATGTAACATAGATTGCAATCGATCTAAACTAACAAACCAATTAGCGTACAACCAGTTTTGCAGCCAAATGTGTAAAATGCATGGTGTATCACAACATATAAAATATGTACGTAGAATGACTCTAAGTATGTGCATCATATATGAATGCATTCTTTTAAAAACATTTTGAAAATATGATGCAAATAACCAGATATACCGGCAGTTTTATATGTACGCAAGTTTTCAAAATCCTTTTTCACATCAAAATTTCCATACTCCCGCGAGTAGGAGTATGGTTCAACCAATTTTGCATCCAATCCCTACCATCCAGAACCTAGCAAACAATTTTTAACATTTTTTTTAAATTTAGTTTCTGAGTCTATACTCATATGTCGAAAAAGGAATTTAGATGGAAAATTTTACAATTCCACCCTTCTTTTGGATACCTATTCCGTTATCAACTTGGAACTTTCTCTTTTGCTCTCAAAACTTTTCCAATTTTTCAAAGTACAATTTGCGTAAGAAGTTTTATTTTGGATGTTAAAGCATAATTATCCTAAGTGCAAGTTTCGTTTCGTTATCAACAAGGTATGGAAATAGAAAATTCCAAAGCTAAAACATCATTTTCCCTTATCATTATCTATGTTTGGTATACTGTCACCCTATTCGGATAATAAAATTCATATTTACTAACACATCGATGCTCCTTACACTAGTATGAGGCATTTAAATATCAAAAGATTTATTATTTCAAAAGAAAAATATTAAAACACAATTCCCAAAAGAATTTCCAACTCGCAAAACAGTTTGAAGAATTGAATTCCCAGAAGCATTTAAAGACCAAATATAATTTTATTATATATTTATATATATATATTTATTTATTTAAAGCACTTGATAAAAATCTTCCAAAAATATTTGAACTCAACTTTTCAAAACTTACATCAAATTACTTGAAATTCCATTATACAAAGTTTATCCACCATTTTGTTTTCTAAAACATTCCACTGCTCATAAATTACTTCTAAAACCATTTATCAAATAATCATCAAATTTCCAAATCCTATTTTGAAATTATTTTATATCACTTCTAAATATACTATCAACATTTCATAATTTTCGAATACTTCTAAACCAACTTTCAAAAGCATTTAAACAAAAATTCTCAAGACTTTCGAATATAATTTTTCAAAACATCCACAGCTCTATTTTCAAAACAAATCAAGCCACATCTTAACATAATTAGGACTTAGTTAATGGGTTAATGCATATGAATTGACCATAGTATTGTGCAGTTAATCCTAGATTTGGGGAACCTTTTCTTTTTACACTAAAATAACAAACTACTTACAAACGTATTTATAAATTTTAGCTTTCCAGGCATGGATAGTGACCCGTGATTCAGCAATAACCTTTCCCATTTGTTTGGATGAAAGATATAATCTTCAATTGGCAATCCATAAAAATCCACAATCATAAGGTAGTCTAGGTCCCAACAAAGGTGTTAATTACCCTCCAGCTTCTGGGGTGCTTCTATATGTCGTGCTCAAGCTCTTCTTAGTCCACTTCTTACGATACGACCTTTTCCTCATAAGGTAATTGAGGTAGGAGCTATGCAGTTAATGCCCCGCTATTACCCCGCTATAACCCCGCTATATCTCATAGCGGATTTCTACCGCTACGATTTTTCCATATAGCCCCAAAATATAGCCTTTCCGCTTTAAGACCCGTTCTTTCCGCTATATTCCGTTATTCCCGCTATATTCCGCTATTTCCGCTATATCTTCTTTAATAAAATGAATTGAAAAATTGCATTTATACATTATAAAAATTATGAAACTAGTTTATTTGATTTAATTTTTAATATATTTTTAGAAATGAAAGTACTCTAATATTCTACTAAATTCAATTATGTTAAATAACAGTTTTATGTTTATTTAAAGTATATTCGCACATGTTTTTATTTAAAATTATTTATGTATTAATTATAATTCAATTGAATGATATTTTTTCATTTAATAACCATTTATATATTTGAAAAAACATTAAGTACGAGTTTTATATGCTATTTTAGAGCCATCCGCTATATCCCGCTATACCCTCGCTGTATCCCCGCTATGACTTTTTGCACCTCCACCGCTTTGAATCCGCCGTGCGCTTTAACTGCACAGGATAGGAGTATAAATTTAACTCTATTTTTTTCAACTCATAGACACCTTGCCCATCCTTCGGAATATGGTTGCAACTACTTCTATAGTCGAAATCAATAGAGTTAGGGGTATAATATATATATATATATATATATATATATAATTCTAGATAAAAATACAAATATGTTATCTCAGTGTATCCTAATTCCTATGTTCGACTAACATAATCTCTGATATCAAATGTAATAATCTACACCTTAATGGGCCCGAATTTTGACTAAATCGAAACCCAAGTCCATTAGGGCATAGATGATTAGTTTTGGTAATTTGTAATAAACACAAGTGTATAAGAGTGCGATAAATATAAAATCACAACAAAATTGTAAAATATAATATAACATACGTATTGATTAAGGCTACTACCATAGAATATTATTCCTTGAATATTTAATTTCTTTGTCAGCACCGAGTATGAATAAGAAGACTTCTTCTTCCCATCTTGCACCAGTGGCTAGTCCTTCTAAATCTAACATTTCGGCTGTTATGAGGAGGGGTCAGAACAATGGGATAAATTTCAATGTTATAAATAAATTATATAATTTCATACGCACCATCTAAGCTATTCAAATCTCCAAATCTGAATCCAATCCTTTACTTGACTCCTTTTTCTCACTAATGTAAAAGAATATGTATAACAAGGTGTATATATACTATTATAATTATAGGTCTGGAAAGATATTTGGGGTTTAGGGGAAAATGGATTTGTAATAATAAAAATTACCTTTTTCTGCTGTATTGGTTCACTCCTTCTCTTCATCTCTTTTATTTTCTACCCTTCATCGATTACACACACACACATATATAGTATTTTATAATTTTTAGAAGTAGTGGAGTAGAGAAAATGGCAGAGCTTCACTGCTTGGATAATAAAATATGAGAAGAGAAGTGAGGGGTTATGACTTTATTTATAAGCACATGAATCAATCGACCATTAGATGAAAATAATCAATTTCGTCCCGTTCGCCAAGGTTCAAACCATAGCTATCACGCTCTAATCGATAGGCCGCACCCCTATAGGTAGTTGACCACTAGCAGTCGAACGACCCATAGTGGAAGTTGACCGGTGGGGTCCTGAATATTAATGGTATTTATTACTATATTTGTTTTCTAATTATTTCACTCTCGAAGCTTCAAACGCTAATAACTTTTTCGTTTGAGCTCCAATCGCAAAACTCCAAATATGAAAGGTGTTTAGAAAATCACCATAAACGCAATGGTGTAAATTTCATGACTAAATTACAACGTTTGCTCAAATTTCATTTGAAGCCTTATAAATTATTTATTAATTATCATAAATTTTATAGGGTGTTACATAAATTTGTAATTAATGTAATTTAAAAGGAAATAAATAGGGTACTGATTAGAGAGATTAATATGACATTTATATGGGAATTGAATATGTATAATTGATGAATTTTGAAATTGGTAAATCGATTAAAGGAATTAAATGAGAATTGATTACAGACTGTCTAATTTTGGCATTAATGATAATTACTATGGGAAATAGACATTTATTAGACATTAAAAGGAATCCAAAGCATAAGCGTATAAATTAGAAATAATAATGTAGTGAATAAGTAAGTATTAATACTATTAATTATACGTAGAAAGCAATATAATTTTCATAGTAGGAAATCAAATAGCTTCAATTATACATTTAGGACAAATGTGAATTATTGGGCTTAGCCCAACACATAGACTTTGGGTGATACGTTTGGTTAGTGGGTTGGGATGTGAGTCGGTAGAGTTACACATAAAAGGTCTGCCCTTTGCTTAGAGAATACCACCAATAAGAGGTAGTAAGTAACCTAAAGGGGCATTTTCCTTGATTTACTTAGATTAGTCTAAACGAGATTTCGGTTGTGGGAGGTCGGCGGGCTATGTCAGTGTTGTTGTTGGACCGATATTTAGTAGTAAGGCTAACATATAGGCTTTGACCACCAGCGGTCCCATGCGGTTGTTAGCAAAGACTCGGGTTATGCCCTGACAAATTTTGCTCCCAACTAGTATGAATCCATATGGAATACGCAAAGACCTTAAAGTTTTATTTAATTATTTGTTTGTTGTTTATTTAGTGGAGGTGGGCTAGTTAACCCTTAGATGAGTCTTTGAGCTATGTTAGTAGTACGACAACTAAATTATATATTTATATTAAAAAGTCGTATATAGGAGTCATCGGTCTTTGTAGTTCATTGACTAGCGTTGATGTTGCAAAGAGCCCGCTTTGGGGAATTGAGGTAGTAAATGACCGATGTGTCTGCCTCCCCCTATTTAAGAAGTATTAAGTGACCAGGGTTTTGGGTAGATAGGGTTAGATATATATGTTATATGCATATATAAATATAATGATACCTTGGAAAACCTAACCATATCATACGCACACATAACATTTAACGTATTAGCCATGAACAATAGACAAAACATTTAAATAGAAATCAATAGGCATAAATTAATGGGATGAGTAAAGTATGCAACTTTCAAATCACCAAAACGTTGTTCTGACCCCCCATAACTAGGAATGGCAATGGGGCGGGTTGGGGCGGGTTTTTAGTGCCCCATACCCGCCCCGGATTTTTTAGACCTCGCCCCAGACCCGCCCCGTAGACCCGGTGCGGGTCTGGAATTTTGCCCCGTACCCGGGACCCGTGCGGGTCAGGGTAGACCCGACCCGCCCCAAGACCCGATGAGTCTCTATGTATTGATTGAAAATTATGTAGCAACGTACATATATTTATTTTTTTATACTCGTTATCACCAAATAATATATGAAATACAAATAACAATGTGTCTATGGGAAGTTAATAAAAATGATGTCTACAATAACAATTCAGAAAATATATACATATGTTATTGTATAATTATCAATGACGCAACTTAATACTAATTTTTTCTATAGATATTGATTGGAACATTTTAATATCCATGCTAGAATCACTTATAACTAAAAAGATTACTAAATCATTATAATAATAAAGTGGTTTCATGAGATGTTAGTAGTGCGGGTCGGGTTGGGGCGGGTCGGCCAAGCCCCAACCCGACCCTAGACCAAGAGTACTCAAGAATGGGTCACGGGTCTACCCGCCCCAATGACCCAATGGGGCGGGTCTTGATGGGCCAAAACAGGGGCGGGTCGACCGGGTTTGGACCCTAGACCCGCCCCATTGCCATCCCTACCCATAACAACCCACAGGCTAGTTTTAGAAGGATTGGATACTGATGCAAGACAGGAAGGTAGATGATGAAGTCTTCTTATTCATAATCGGTGCAACAAGGCAATTAAATATCCAAGGAATAATATTCCAAGGTAGTAACCTTAGTCAATATGTATGTTATATTATATTTTTCAATTCCGTCGTGTGTTTATATTTACCGCACTCTGATATACTTGTGTTTATTACATGTTACCAAAACTAATAATCCGTGACCTATTGGACTTTGGTTTTGAAATAGTCAAAATTCAGGCCCATTAAGGTGCAAGTTGTTACAAGCTTGGTATCGAGTCAATTTGTTTTCCTATATATAGGCTACAGTTACCTCCAACCGAACACTTCTTATCACTTTCCAACCTTTCCATACTTTCAAGCCTGTTCGTCTTCCAATTTTACCATCGCCTGGAACTTCTTCCAAATTACTTTCAAATTTAATTATAATTCATTCTTTCGGCGATTTACTAAGGTAAGTTCCCTCCTTTATTGATTTCTTTCAATTCATACTCGAATTTAACCATTACCTCCTTTTCACCTCCATTATTTTGGTTTGGAGAAATCTGGACAAGGGAAGCTGCAGCTATAAATGTTTAATACCCCTTAATACGCTTAGCTTATGGAGCCTTGGCCTTAAATTTTAAAAATCCATAAGGTTTTAGTGTTTTAAGGCTTTGGTCGATTATGGCTAATTACCGAGCAAATAGGGACTGGACAAGGGTGATTAAATAAAGAATACAAGGCAACCTAGGTTATTCATGTGGAGTTAACTTAGTATTTCATGGCTTTTTAAAGACCAGGAGTGGATTGGTTTGTTGCCGCCAAACCAGAAACTTGTGCAAACGAGTGGGGCTGTGTGAAACCATTAAACCACTAAATTTCACTTCTAGGGGCTCTAAATCGATGCTATTTAATAATTTATTGCATTTTTATTGCACCTATACACACACGATCATAAACACACACATAGTGATAATGCATGAGATAGGTTGTTATATTAAATAGGTTTGTCGAGTCATCGCAATACCCGTTCGTCAAGTGCAAATGGAGACCGAGCTCTTTCCTCTTCCGTTCCTCCTTATCTCATGTCGTCTGGGCACCAGACTGGTCAGCCCAGCTCTTGTCATTATTTAGTACATGGGTATGGTCCTTCATATCAACTGGTAGACGTTATTGAATCTGTGGCTTTCACTTTATCATTTAAGCCCCTGGATACTATAACTGCTACCTATGGACTTCAAAGGGATGGTATGCTCTTACCTAATTCTGGACAATGGGATCGTGCCCCTCCAAAAGGTTATATAGCCTACTCGCGGTATTATTGCATGGTCGGGGCCTCGCCTCCTCTTCCACAATGGACTATGGGTTTTCAGTTGTATTTGAATATTTCTCCCTTTCTGTTCTATCCTAATGGGTACACCATATTGACTAGCCTTTATGTTGTCTTCATGCGAGAGTTTCAGGTTCTTCCTACTCGCTGGTAGATCAGATTTCTTTACGTGATCAAGAGTAAGGTCGAAGTTCCCCTTTTATCTATCTCGAAGTAGGGAGCAATTTAAAACCGGTGGAGGATATGTACTCAAAGTACATCTATTTTTGGATGTTGTATTGATGAACACCTTATCTATAGCTTGGTTTTAAACCTTCGTCTCTTGCATTTTCGTAAGGAGTATGAGCACAAAAGGAGGAAAGCTACAATCTAAGTTCAAGCAGCCGAGGTCGGATGTCCCTCCGACAGATGTTAAGAAGGCCATCTCATCGTTTAAGCCAAGCAAGAATATTGGGCAGTCGACCACGGAGCTTAAGATAGGGGAGATAGTGTCCTACCACCCAGTTAGAGATAAGGACTACCAAGATCCTCATGATGGCTCCCAAAAAAGGTCCCGCTCTCCTAGTAGCAAGTTAAGATAAAGGACTCCTATCCATCCCTCCAAATCTCACAGGGCTTCACCTTTTCTCCTTTCGGACTCAGATGCTTCCAAATAGCAGAAGAAGACCGATTGGATGAGAGAGATTGCAGTTGCTCCCAAGGGTAATGAGAAGAAGGAAAAGGAAGGGACTGCAATCATCACCGACCCAGCGACCCAACCATAACAAGTTCCAACAACCATACAACCAAGGGACTCTATCGCCTTATTATTAGCTGACGCCCCACTCTTTCCTTTTCTGGTGTAGGAGAGTTGCAATCATCAAACAACATATGAAGGTAGCACAAGACACACTTGAAATCCTACATGGACAAGAGAAGGAAAGAGTTAGAGTTTGAGGTTGGAAATATGGTATTTATCAAAGTCTCCCCTTTTAGAAAAGTCATAAGGTTTGGAAAGTTAAGAAAATTAGCACCAAGATTTGTTGGGCCTTTCCAAGCTTTGAAAAAGATGGGAAGGCTTGCTTATCGCGTGGAGCTACCGGTAGGTTGGTAGGAGTCCATGATGTTTTTCACATTTCGCATTTAAGGAAATGCCTTCATGATACATCCATTGTGGTGGAGTTTGACCAATTTGGATTTGTTGAGATGGAGCCAATAGCATCCCGTGCTACCACACGTATTATGAAGCACATAACTAGGAACTCCACGGCAAAGAAATAGGCTTGTCCGAGTATAATGAGGAGACAACCCGACAGAAAGCATATGGAAAACTGAAGAGAAGATGAGGATCTCTCATCCTAATTCTCACTGGCAAACTTTTCCCTTCAATTTTTTTTTATTGCATCGTGGTTGCTAGATTGGATGGTAAGAGATGGTTGCTGCACTTTTCACAACCACTTTGCACTCACGTTGAAATTTTTATGCATGTTTGCATACATACTTATATGTCACTGTTATATACTCATGATAGGATTGACCTCACTTATAGTATGTTTGCAGTACATAAAAACATTGCACTTTTGGTTGAGTAGATGGTTGTGTAGATAACCTGGTTGTATAACATGGATGATTATCGAGCATTACACTGTTCACCCCATGGAATGATTTCGGGGACGAAATCCTTTTAAGGAGGGAGAATGTAAACACTCCGAAAAATCAACCATAAATAAATAAATTATATACTTAAGTAGATAAAGTTAAAAATGAAATTTTTGTAAAAGTTAGAATTTTACCATGAAAGTTATGACGTTGCATTCATGGCGGTTTTTTATCAATTTTTATATATAATATGTTGGAAACGGAGCTCAATGAGAAATTATAGACGTTTGAAGTTTCAGATTAAAATTAATTTAAATAGAAAATCAAATTCAAATAAATAATTAGTTCCAAAATTTGAAATTCAATAATTAAAAATAATTATATTTGGGGGTTAGGTATACGTTAGAACTAAGTAAACGTTAATTGGTATAGGAAGAAAATAATTAAAACAACGACCATGAATTAAGGTTCCCAAGATAAGAGGACCGGTCGACCACTCCTCTTGGACCGATCGACCGTTAACGGTCGACTGATGATGGTAAATGGTGGCTAGGGTTTGTGTGTTTTTAATATGTCGGGTTATATTATCTATAATTGACCATAATCCTAGGGTTCTGGTGCGTTCTAACCATTATAAATAAAAGACCAGCCCCTCACTTTCTTCACAATTTATTTGGGAACATAACAGAACACTGTCAGTTTCTCTTCTAAATAGATTTGAGAAATTCTCTAGGATTACAGGTAAGGAGTTTAAATGTTCTTACTCGATTTCTAATTCCTTTTCTCTTTTAACCTCTTAATTTTTGAATCTATTTCCTATGTAATTCCCTTATTGCATATATATCTTAGAAGAGAGATCTAAAGGAGATTATTGTACGTGTGTCAAATCCAAAGAGGAGTAAACCTAAGGACCTCCAATGAGTGAAAATATTATTTTTTCTATTTTAGTAATTAAATAGTGTAGTTTGGATTTGATATATGTCTTAGGGAATTTTTGTTTACGAAAACATCACATTAAAACCCCTAAAATTCCCCCAAAGCGAAATGATAATTCTTAGGTTGGAATCTTAGTTTTTTGTATTGAAATAATGGAGTTTTTGTGGATTTTGCAATTTAAGTGTTTTACCTTCCATTCCACTTATTCTTTTTCTTTATATCTGATTAAGGGATTTGATTAGGAAATGGTGTGTAAGGTACAAATTCTTATTCGTAATTTTCATCGCCTATTTTTGCAAATTGAATAGAATTTCGCTCGTTTAATTTCATGTAAAAGAAGTTGAATGGAGTGTAAAATTAATTAAATTGTAATTATCTATTTTTTTGATTTATTCCATTGTTTTAATATAAAATAAGTGGGATTTGGATTCTATATAAAAGTCTATTGATTTGATTGAGGGATATTGGATTAATGGCACATACGTTATAGTAGAAATGAGATTTGTATAATTTTGGAAGATTTGACATTAAAACGTTAGTTTAGAGCGTAATCTTTGCACGCATATTGTAACGACCCATAAATTTTAACTGTTTTAATAACGTAATTAACCAAATTTTTTTGTGAAATTTTAAATAATTAAATTTTGAAATATAAATTTGATATCTAGATTACGTCTTCTTAAACATAGCAACCGGTAAATTTTCATCAGAAAATATGCAAGTTTATTTTCCTGTGTAATTCTATTTCAATTCAAATCAGTTAATATTGGATGATAATAAAATATTTTCCAAACCTGAATATTGTTCTGTAGAGAATTTGTAAACCATCTTCTGAATGAGACGTCATATTTCGTTTCGTTAAATTTGGACTGTTATTGCTCCGTTCACCTTAATTTCGGCAGATTTGCAACATTTTTCGGTACCGATATCGACTTTGATCAGATGATCGTACCACTGATATCTGTATACCGTTTTGATCATCTCATCGTACTGATCTCAACAGTGTATTCACTTTTTTATTTCGGTGCCCGATGTGTGGTGCAATCAGCGAAACGCTCAGTGTATCGGTTCCGCAACCGAGTCTTTTATTTTTCTCGTGACTATTCGATATCCAACGTGAAACCAATAGCCTTTCATTATTACTAAATCTTGCTTTTTGGCTTTTATTATTCCCTGACTGTTGCTTTTACCCATGGTTAAATTTATATTCGCTGGTTCAATCTAATTTCAGTTCGTTCATTCCTATTCTCTTCCTTCTTTCTCTCTGCCTATTTTTTTCGTTTCTTCCATTCTTTTCTAAAAAAAGCAAGTAGACAGTTCGGCCTTTATTACCCAGCACAACCGCTTCCTCCCCAAGGCCAAACAACTCCAAAACCACTCGTGTAGCACATAAGCAACCTCACGCGTGCCTCTTCACCGCCCAGGCCACCACGTCTCCGACCAAACTCACCTTCCTCCTCAACCACATCCCGAGCCCGACCTGAGCCAACAACCGGAAGCCGAGCACCACCCCGCTCGCTGCAACCTCTGCCACTTCGCCACTGTTCCCAGACTTTTCCTCGTCACTGCCTTCGCCTCGTGCTTCTTCCCCACGCCACCAAGCCGAGCGATGCATATATTTGTAAGAAAATATCTTTGTTTTATGAAATATTGGTTTTAATATATAGTCTGTTTATAGTTTACTTTATAATATGAGCTATGGCGGTCCTTCTTCTATATATAAATAAGTTGTTTATGTTATATAGTTCATATATATGACTTATACTTTTGCAGTTTCCAGTTGCTTTTACTGTATAAACTTATATTGGTATTTGCTTATCTGGTTGTATGAATTTTTATTTGATATGTATGTAACTTATAGATATATTAGTCTAGAAGGAATAGTATATATATGTTATACTGTTTATATAATTACAGTAATATATAATGATTTGGTTTAAGTAATATATACAGTGATGATTTGGTTTTAAGTGTACGATTTCTGCATATAGGTGTAAGTAGCCTGCATGTATGCATATATATATTCAGTCTACATTTTTTTCTATTGTTATTATATGGTCTGTAATGTATAAAAGTGTATAATGATAATATGTTTAAAGTGTTAACATTTATGTAGTTACATATATATAGTTATATACTATATTACCTGAGTTACATAAGTAAGACGATATACTGTTTATATAATATTGATGTTTAAAATGTATATATGTATATTTGTTTTAAAATTAATGGTTCATAGCCTGATACACATTTAACTGCTCATAAGTATAAGTATTAGCATACTGGCATTAGTTGTTTATATATATATATATATGTGTGTTACATAAACATGTGTGTTTGCATGTATATTATACTATATATATATATATATATGTTAGATTTGTTTGTTATATGATAATATGTTAAGTTATATATATATGTTACAGGCTGTGTAGTTAATGCCCCGCTATTACCCCACTATAACCCCGCTATATCTTATAGCGGATTTCTACCGCTACGATTTTTCCATATAGCCCCAAAATATAGCCTTTCCACTTTAAGCACCGCTATTTCCGCTATATCCCGTTATTCCCGCTATATTCCGCTATTTCTGCTATATCTTCTTTAATAAAATGAATTAAAAAATTGCATTTATTCATTATAAAAATTATGAAACTAATTTATTTGATTTAATTTCTAATATATTTTTAGAAATGAAAATACTCTAATATTCTACTAAATTCAATTATGTTATATAACGGTTTTATGTTTATTTAAAATATACTGTTTATATACTTATAGTAATATATACTTATTTGGTTTAAGTAATATATACAGTGATGATTTGGTTTTAAGTGTACGATGTCTGCATATAGGTGTAAGTAGCCTGCATGTATGCATATATATATATATATTCAGTCTACATTTTTTTCTATTGTTATTATATGGTCTATAATGTATAAAAGTGTATAATGATAATATGTTTAAAGTGTTAACATTTATGTAGGTACATATATATAGTTATATACTATATTACCTGGGTTACATAAGTAAGATGATATATTGTTTATATAATATTGATGTTTAAAACGTATATATGTATATTTGTTTTAAAATTAATGGTTCATAGCCTGATACACATTTAACTGCTTATAAGTATTAAGTATTAGCATACTGGCATTAGTTGTTTATATATATATATATATTTATATATGTTACATAAACTTGTGTGTTTGCATGTGTATTATACTATATATATGTGTGTGTGTTAGATTTGTTTGTTATATGATAATATGTTAAGTTATATATATATATATATTTGTTATAGGTCAGTTTATATTTTAGTTATATATATATATGTTGTTTAAAAATATAACTTGTATGTAAGTTTTAATGGTTTACACATATATATTTAATATAGCAGCCATATATATAGTCTGTTAGCTTAATATAAAAGTGATATTTTGTTTTATAAAATGCTGATTTTTAAAATTTGTTTTATATAATATAAGTGTGTACAATGAATGGTTATACTTGTCGTAATCTAGGTTTTATAATTTTTGATTTTGAATATAATAATAATGTATATATGTTGATGTTAACATATGTGTTTTAATTTGAATAATAGAATTTGAATTAGTGGAAAATAGGTACAAGGACAAATTTTCATAAAAATTTTGGCTGAAGGACAACAAGTTTCATTTTTAGGCTGAAGGACAAACTTTGAAAGGTAATTAGGCTGAAGGACAATGCTAAATACAACTAGCATTTTGTACAATGTAAAACTGGATATAATGCTAGTTATAATTAGCATTTTGTACAATGTTTGCACTGTACAAAATGCTACTATATTTAGCATTGTCCTTCAGCCTAATTTTCTTTCAAAGTTTGTCCTTGAGCCCAAAAATGAAACTTTGTGTCCTTCAGCCTAATTTTTTTTCAAAGTTTGTCCTTGTGCCTAATTACCTCTTTGAATTACATGTATGTTCCATATAAATGTGTTTGAATTTAAAATTTGATTTATATATATATAGTTATATATATAAGTTCACTTATACCAATTATATTCATCGATCCAGTTCTGATTTGATTTCGTCTATTCCTATTTATCAGCTTTGTTCGTCAATTCGTGCCCATTTCACTTTGCTTTGGAATTCGCGCTTGGATTCGTAACTTACTTCGTTATCGAATTCCTCTAGCCTCGAATGGTGAGCAATCACTCACGATTTACGTTCTTATATTTATTAAATTTGATTTCAATTGAAACGACAATTGAAATATGGTGCTGTTAGCTATTTACATTTCCATATATATGTCGTTATCTGTATCTGTTCATCTGTGACATCTGACACCATTATCTGTTATTCATATTGATGATATATGCCTGTTATGTTATTATCATATCTGTTATCACTCTGCAAGTTCCCTGTTAGTATAGAATTCCCTATGGGTTGAAATGTTACATACCCGAACGATCTATAGAATAGGAGAAAATCGTTATGGATTGAAATGATAAACCCAAGCGATTTTCAATTGAATTGAATTTGGGATTGCGGGTTGAAAAGATATATACCCGTATATATTTAAATTGCGGATTGAAATGATAAATATCCGTATCACCTGACCATAGGATAGAAAATTATATACAGACACCATTGGTATATATATATATTGAAAATGATTTCTATGGTTTTGAAAAGAAATATATGGTTTTAATAAATATTGATTTTAAAGATTTATTAAAGTTGATTTAATAAAGTTGATATATAATATGTTTAAGTATTTATTTAATATATATTTTCAAATATAGAGTTTATAATGATTCAGGTTGGAAAGATAAATTTGAAATTGATTTGAAATTATATTTATTTAAGAATTTTGCTTAAAAAGTTTGATTTGAAATTTATTAAATTTGAAATTTTAAAGATACGATTTATAACTTGAATTTGTTTAAAAGTCACTTAAATGAATATTTCAAACTTATATAAATTTAAATGGGAAATTTTGTTTATTTAAATTTGTAAATTAAAGTTGTATTTAGATGTTATTGAAATGATTAAGTAAATATTTCAAAACTAAATAATAGTAAAGTGAATTTGATATATATATATATATATATGAAATTATCGAATTTAGTTTTGAAATATTTAAAGCTTTGAAATATATTGAAATTGAAATGGCTTATTTTATGGTTCAAATATGTATTTGAAATCGATAATTTGAAATGGTTTATTGAGAAACTGAATCGAATTGAAATTGATGATTTGAGATTTGATTTAATTTGAATTTTGGAATTCGAGTTGATTTGAATCGATTTGTGAAATTTGAGGAAGCTATTTTCATATAAAGTATTTTTAAGCTATATCTAAAACTATTTATATTTTACTTTATAAATTATTTTAATATAAACTATTTTAATACAAATCATTTTCAATATAAATTATTTTATTATAAACTATTTTATGTAAACTAGTTTTATTTTATAAACTATTTTATTACAAACTATTATTAATATCTAAACTGTTTAAGGGTGGAAGTTATGATTTCAAAGTTAAGGTTTTCCAAAATATTATGATTTCAAAGTGTTTTTGCTTCGGAAGTGTTATAACTTTGAAAGTACCGTGATTTTGGAAGTGAATATATTTGAAGTGAAAATGATATCGTATTGATTTTGTTTTTGAAATGAAAATGATATTTTGGTTTTGAAGTATAAACTATTTTGAAATGACCGCAGTGTTATAATAACGTTTGGTTGTTAAAGAGACCGGGATCGGATATGGACATACTCTTTGTCGATACCGAAAACCACTTTAACAACTGTGTACGCGGTGGAGATTCCAGAATGAAGTAGGATGGTGGCGACGATCCTAAAGGTATATTTACGTGAACCCAACTCCCGTGAGTTGGCATAAGGTGGCTAAAACAGGAGCGATTTCGGGCCAATGAGGTAGCTCCTCTTATCAGACACACTCCATCGTATGCCATTCTATTACTTTGTGATTGATTTGGTGCGCACCTTTGATTCGGGAGTGTGGCTTGAGTTGGGCGATTGCTGCGGCTTTGCGTTACCAACAGTCCGGATGCGTAATTGGTATATCTACCCTGGCATTGCCTTGTTGTGTCGTGTCACCTACCCTAGCGCGCTTTCTACGAGTTTGTTTAGTGTCGTACCTATGGAGTATCCTCTGGTAGCTCCACTTTACGGGGTATTACGGTACTGTATAGACTATTGGCACTATAAAATGTGTTAAGGGGGATATGGGTAACGCCTTAACGCTATTTTAATAGTTTACTTTACTATAGACATTATTATAAAAGCGTATATTACTACATAATAGATGGTTTAACGGATCCTTAAAGGATGGTTATCCCAAACATCCTTTAAGTTATTGGTATTTTAGTTGATATTTCACTTGAGTTGGTTTTATTGATATTAGAACGTTAATCCTGACTCGAGTGTTTTGTGTTTTGCTTTACGCTCGGGTCAGACTGAGTGATACAGCATTCGAGACTCACCTTTGGAGTTGGAGCTTTGCTTGGAGATCCATCTGTCGATTCTGCTTTCAGTTATTCAGTTGATTCCAGTGATGTATTCAGATTTTGTATTTGACTATTGTATTGAGACATTTATGTATTCGAGACCTCTGTTGTATCTTATTTAACTTTGTTATATATATAGTAGCTTCATGAACTACTATTCTTTTGTTTCCGCTGCATTATTGTTATATTACTCTGTGTTTGTGATTCTATGATTATTTTATTTACTGTATATGCTGAGTTTTGCCAAATATAAATTAACAATCTGAGATTTTGAGCAATTCAAGTTAGACATGTGCGGATGCGAATGGTTGAAAATTTCAGGACGTTGCATGTATAAATCAATAAGTGCACGTGTGTGTGTGTATACACACACGCGTAATAACATACAATTATAATGTATTAATTACATAGTTAATTAGGTTAATAATTTTTGTTAAATCCCCCTCAGAAGAGTAATTAATTATGGATGCAAAACAAGAAGGATTTCTTATAAGGCTTAAATAATGAATACGGTGAAATGTGTGAAAATATATTTTGAGAGTGTATGAATTATGACTAAGTTATAAGGGTGCGAGCTTGGTCAAAAGTACATAGAAGTCTGCCCAGCTAATCTGGCTACCAGCAGTGTGACTTTGGGGTGGATGTGAGACACCACCTATGATAAGTAACTATAGATGATGCGAGTTTAGTCCCAAATTCTGTAGGGTAAATTTGCCCAGCTAATTTGGCTGTCAGTATTAGGAATAGTCGGACTAATATGAGATGTCCCCATAGGGTACGGGTCATAATAAGAAGGACCTGTTTAGAGGGTTGAAGGTATTAAGTGGTTGCTTGAGTATCGGCCTCTTCCCCATGTATGAAGTATTAAATGGTCGTGATTCTGTACAGGATATCTCAGAAAGATCTGCTTCAATATGATGTATTAAGTATCAAAAGAGATTTCCATGCAATGTCCGCTAGATAGGCACCTATGAGAAGTCCGCCTTGTGGTTAGGTATTAAATGATGAGGGCTTACCTCAAATGAGGTCTTAAATGGCCATAGTCTATCTAATTCCCGTTAAAGAGGTATTTAGTGGCTTAAGTACCATCTCTCGCATTGGTAGGACATTAATAATGATGGTTATGGGTTATTGGGTTGAAATGGTTATGGAATTTGATAAGCCTTAGGGCTTATAATTGGAAAGACTTTGAATATAACTAAAATGCGCAAGACATATCCTTATTTAAATTATATTGTCCAAGTACTAATATAGAAAGGCTTGAGATTTTCATGTTATTTTAACCTCCTTGTTACAACACATGCTAGGGAAGGAGACGATGATGCATATGGAGATGACAATGAGAGGAGCTTATGGGAATAGTCTATTTATCTATTTATATTATTTTCTAATGTACCCATTTAAAGATGACAATGTATTTTGAACATGTTGTATCTCGATTATGTAACGGCTATTATTGACATTGTGTTATGGTTTTATGACATTTGGAATTTTAAATAAAATATGTACTGTTCATGTTATTATATTTTATCCTTCCGTTGTGAGTTCTGAATGAGTTAATAAATAGCTTGTATCGTTCTTTTTACTAACCAACATCCAGCTTTAAAATCTTTCCAACTATGGGGTACATAATTTATCTATTAAAATGGCCACTTGAAATTGTTTATCTAAAACTATAAATTTGAAGTTGATTTCGTGCCTAATCTTTTGAAGTTCATAGGACCGTGCCTCAACAAATTTATCATCTGTCATCTGGAATTTAGATAACATCCAACTGTATATTTTTTTGCTCCAGCTTCCTCGATGTCGTATTTCTTTTGAAATACATCCTAGATCTTCTATACTGATTTGTTTGAGTTGTAGCAGTCATATAGGTCGTCACTCAAGCCATTGAGAACATAAATTTTGCAGAGGTAATTATGGTCGTTCCAATCCTGTAGTGCTTTCTTATGGTCGTCCTTTGGTTGTTTGGGCAGAGCTGGCTTTTCAACTGTTAGAACATACATCACCTTCCTGACCGTATGATAAAACTGCATCTTTTGCATCAATCTTTTGAAATGAAGTCCATTAAATCCTAATAGTTTGTTTGCATCATAGACAACAGAGTCATCGAACATCGAAACCATGAATCAAAAACATCTTAAAATTGTTAGTTCTATATCATCGAACTGAATTGTATGCATGGCTAAGTTGTGTACACTATAATAAAATACTCGTTTTACAACGGACAATACCGGGCCAGCGCCCGTCATATTATACGATGTTGTAATTGACCCAAAAGATTTTACAACGTTTTAAAACCGTTGTAGTAAACATTTTTTTACAATGGTCCACAGTTGTTGCAATAGGGTCTTTTACAACGGTAACTGCCCATTGCAATAGTATCTTTTACAATTGTTTTCGCCCGTTGCAGCACGGTTTTTTACTACAATTTTTTCCCGTTGTTAAAAAAAATTCAAATGATAAAAAATAATATAAATACTATTATTTCACTCATAAATTTAAAATTAAATTCCTATTGAAAAAATATTGTATCAATAACAAATATATTCATTCATATCTACTAAAATAACAAAAAAGATCTATATTTCTAAATGCCAAAAGGATTCACGTATTAATCTCTTATAATACATAACCTATACAAGAAATATATGTATCTACCAATACAATGGAGATATAATGAATATATGATTTATCTAACTTTATGTATGCATTGATCCTTGAACTTTAGCAACTTGAACCACAACATCAGCTCTTTCAGCAACAACACGTTCATACAAATCTTTTAATGTAACTTATAGGACAACTAACTTATATCTTATCTTATATATAAAGCAAATAGTTGAGGAGGTGAAGCCTTTTGTGTTCTACCGAAATAACTCATTGCTGCATTGCAAACAAAATGTCAAATGGAGGACAAATATGTAATTTCGTTTTCCCACGTCACGCTTACCCACATTTCCCATTAAGTTTCTCTTGTTCTCTATTCTTCAATCGATATGGCACTGCCACTACTCTTCACGATGACGATGAAATCCCTAACTGCTTTAAATCAATATCTGATGTCTCCATTCACTCTCTCCTCTATGGTTCATCCTCCTATTTTGATGGGTCCTCTTCTCCAGATAATGGAGTTGCTTATTTTACTTTGATTTTACTTTGAAAGGTATGATTACTTTTCATTTGGATGAAATTATTTGGTCTATGCATTTGTCTATGCATACTCAATTTGTTCAAAAATAACAGAGTTTAAACAAGATGGGAAACTCGACGACTTATTTCTTATTGGGACAATGGTGCGCCAATCTTCTTACTTCCTACGATTTTATAAATGGTAGAGCAAATCAATTAAGATCGAGGTTTATGAATTATTCGCCACAGGTATTGTTTATTTTTCTCTCCTTTATCTGATCTATTACATGAGCATATTAATTCAGATAAATTGATGCTATTAAAAACCATAATTTTTAGTCATTAATTTATTGCAATATTTTATCAATATTTCAGTAGTAGATTTTGATTAAAATTATAGGTTTCTTAGAATATAGGAAGCTTAATATTGTACCGTCTTGATTGACTGCTATCATGGTTTAAGCTACTTTTTGGCTCCTATGACCTATTAGTATTATAGAAGAGAAGCTACACATTTTGTTTACTATATCAAAAATATTTTTTGACTACTTAATCAAAAGCTATTATTTTGGTTCATTGACGTAGCCTAATTTAAAGAAACCGTTTTCTTTTGATCAATTTAGCTGTTGGTTTTGGTGTATACCAATTCCAAATTAAATTGTTAATCATCATGATTTTTTTTAGTTGATACTTTTATGATGGGACTGAGTACAAGCTTTTCACTAGGGGCAACAAGTGTAGATTACAATTTATAGCATTTGGTACTAATTTGAATCAGGGATTTACATTGCCTTTTTTATTAGGTGTTGTTTTTTATTAGGTGTTGTTTATTTTTTATTGAATGTAACTTTGAATTTTGTTTGATTTTTTTGTTGATATTGGGTCAAGTTATCATAGCAGATGGAATGGGAGGAGCTGCTTTGTAAGAATTGGTTAGAGTTGGTAATGATGACTTCATTGGATAAAGTATCAAAGCACGGGAGATGTAGCTGTCATTCAAGGTGTATTAATTTGATTTCCAGCATGAATTTTTGTTTTTGCACTGATCTTCAGTTTCCAAAGGCGTTCGGCAATTACGACATTCAAGCTTTTAACATTTTTTGTACGGAAAGCATCGTAAGAACGTATGTAGCAATCGGTCAAAAATGGTTCGGTTTTATTATAGTCTAAAGTTTTGAATGTAACTTTGAATTTCGTTTGATTTTTTTAGATATTGGGTTAAACTGTCATAGCAATAGCAGATGGAATGGGAGGAGCTGCTTTGTATGAATTGGTTAGAATTGGTAATGACGACTTCATTGGGATAACTATAAAAGTGTGGACGATTTAGCTATCATTCAAGGTATATTAATTTGATTTCCAATATGAGTTTTTGAATTAGTTTTCCAAACTTTCATACAACAATGAAATTTACATCTACTGATCATTTTCTTATAGCCTCAATGATTTTGTAATATTTTATCAAACAAAATATATAGTACCACTATTATCTTTTTTGTTCATGCGTGCTTATAATATTTTATGTTGTACGTACCAAAAATTGATTACTAATATGAATCACTGCATATTTTATTGTTTAACTGTAAAACTAATTATAAGCATGATGTAGATATTGTATTTGATAGTATAATGATAATCAGATAAACATGGTGTGGATTTTAGATTTGGCTACATTTTGGTACTTTTGGAAACTAATCAAAGCAGGTTTTCTACATTTTCCCTTCCATGTAAGGGCTCTGGATATCATTTGTTGAAATATTTCTTTGTTTGGTCATTGACTTATTAAAAGCCTTACAAAAACTATATTTAAATATGTATTCTTCAATGGAAGGAAACCAATGATTAGATGTATTCTCTTTAGTCATTTAGTTATAATATACTTAAAAGAGTTATGGTTAGGTGCATTATATTTGATCAACCAAGTCAAAATGAAGCCTTTTTTGGAATATCCAAATCGTCCTTCTCAGAAATTCAAAATATATAATGTAGGGTCCCTTTTGTAATTTTGTTTCGCCACTTACCAATACAAGCATTATCCCAAGATTTACTAAGCAGTTTCCCAATTTCTCTTGATAATATACAAAATTGTTCATCGTTTAGCTTCCAATCGTGAGATTCTTATGCAATTCTTTCTCCTTCAAATCTTAGGATCATAAGGCTTTGGGTTCGAATTTGAATTTAAGTCGCAATCCTGAATATTTTAATTTGAAGTCTGTTGAATCTAGCGTCATGATGGGAAGTTACTGAGATGAATATTGAAGCACTATCAAGTGGATTATGAATCAGATTACTAAGAGACCGCCATCACTGCTTTGATTGTTTCATGAAAGGTGTGAAATTTTACATAGACATAATGCAAAATTTGAGTACAATACTTCAAAATTTTGGGATTTAAAGCACATTCATACGAGTTTACAGTATAACTGTATAAAATGAGAACAGGTCTTTTCTCAGTTATTGCTGCAACAGATAAACAAAGAACATCAAAGATACATGGTTTCTACTACGGCTTTCAGGTACCTAAGATCAGAGCTGATTTTGTTTACCCTGTTCATATCTAATCATTTCCTATTACGTTAATGATATATTCTTATAGCATATAATTCAATTTCTGATGCGAAAAAAGGTTTACCCTTTGCTTGCTGCTATTGATATTGAAATTGGCATTTGTGCATTGCAAATAGTTCGCAACATGCATTAACCAAGAAGTAAGGTTAGTTATCGTGTTCAATATTTTACAGGAATCTTCATGATTTGATTATACAACGTAAAATATGAGTTTATATTCGTGTAAGATTTTATAATTTTTATTTACCTAATATATGATTTTCCTCTTTTAACTGTGAAATATTTGTGCCTTTGGTAATGTTAATATAAGCAGTACTTTATTTGTGTAAAAGGTGCATGTATCTGACATCATTGTGACCATACACACTAAAAGATACAAATTATGAATAATCTATGTAGGAGCAACTCAAAAGTTAGTACTTAAGATTGATCTACGGGGACTTAGTATTTCTCACGTCAAGAGTTACTTCAAGGTAATTTAGTTCTTTCATATGTATATCTTGAAATTGTGACGTTGCTTAAGTTTTTATGTAGGACATTAATTGATATTCTGTTCCGTAAATCAAATGCATAGAAACAAGAAACTGGACGAAGTAGAGAAGTGAAGTCTTGCACTACTTCTTCTTCAGGTTTTACTTTATGCCTTTGGAGTGCCACTTCCTTTGAATTTTTTTGTACATCTGTATATAAAGATAACATTAATAAAATTGATCTAAATTTTATTATCAAAAGAGATAGAAGTGATGATCTGTTTATATATATAGTTCTGTTCTTGACTTTTTTAATTTTATTATCCAGTTATATTTTGTTACAATTGTATTCTGATTTATAGTTATACAGTTGCCGAGTATGCTAAGAAAATAGGGTATTATAAACTTGCTTATGTTATTATTTATGGTACCTTTTATCTGAATCTGGTGTCTTCCTCCAACTTACCAGTGCACATTGGTAAATGCATAAAATTCATTTAATGGTGAGGAATGCGCAATAGAACTATTTATACTAACTGTTTAAAATGATCAGTAGTCCTAGGATTGATGATGGATTGATCATTAAGGAAGTACTCCAATTAGCACTGTTAAAAAAATACTGGACCAACTACTAGATGCTTGACGAAATATGTACTCTATGCAATCCTATCTCTCCCCATTCAATTTCGGGTTTTTCTTCCATGTTTTGCATTTATATCTCGGCTTTCCCCCTTTACTATGTTTCCCTTTCATGCTTATGTGTTATGCCGTCTGAAACATAGTTTTATGAACGACTTCAGTTAATCCACCTGCAAATTTCATACATATTTGGACTGTTTGCTTAATTTTATGGGCTTCCTTTGTTCACTTAATTCAACTTTTAAACATAATTTGATTTTTTTTCAAAACCTTTTACTTTGTTGTTAACTGTAAATTCATTGCAAAGATAGATTTCATGATAATTTACCCTATATTCTTTTTTGTTTGTACTATAAAATGAAAGTATAAGCAATGAAGACGTAGAATGTTGACCTCTATGTGTTATTAATTGAGGTTGTGATCTGTAGATAAACTAAGGTCAACTTCTCATGTTTATTTATACAATCAGTTAGTAAGATATTGTTGCTTATGTGGATTAGAGTACAATTGTGTATTCTTATTTTTTTTCAAACAAAATTGGATACCATCAACAGTAGGAGGAAGTTAATTATGAAGTTGGCATTACGATATTGGAGCGGTTATTGGTGGAACTAGAGATAGGTAAAGCTAAGCATATGCACATCTTTTGTTCTGTGAGAGAAAGTTTCATCTGTTTTAAAATTTATCTTTTGCTTTATGTGTGCATCCAACTTTGTGCATGGAGTAATCCACCTAAAACAAACAATTTAAGAACCTCTAATGAAATTCTTCACTGTTGAACCAATGGACCAAAGAAGAGGCAACAACTATCCAGTCTAAAGCTCACTTTGCAAATTTCGTAATGTTATGCTATTCACACATCCATCGGTCTCCAAATGTTTATATGCATTGGTTTTTGAAAATATAACAGTCCATAATACACTAGGCTTTTGAAAGTTCGTAGACAGTTTCGTATATATGCATATAAGTTTTCAAATTTATTATTTTCTGTGTGGACCAGGTGTGGACTAGATTTAGTACTATCAGTACCACTAATATCCTAACCCATACGTCCATTATTTCACAGTCGGTAAAGTGAATTTGCATTTATTTTTGTTACCATACGCCCCAGACGTGCCAACGAGATATTATTATTTCTGTACAACTGTATGAACAAAAATTTCCACCTTTACTACTGCAACTCATTTTCATCTAACATAAAAAAATCCCTTATAAAACGTTTTTAACTCCGTCATCAACTTATTACTGATGTCGGTCTCAAGCCCGGAACAAGGAGGAGGGAAAACGATTACAACAACTACACTTAGTACTTACAATTTACTGTCAAATAGTTTGTGAGCTATAATATGTCATTTTGTTTCCTTCTCATCATAAAATGCTACCATATTTATTTCTAATTACCTACTATATGTAACGAAGAACATATTCTATTTCCGTTACGAATCAAAGTTGTTGTCTACCGTTTGCATGAGCATGCAAGGAGAATTCATAATTCCGTACGTTTATTACTTTTCTTTCTGTCCACATAAGGTAGGTCTGATATAAAGCTTCTTTCCATGTTTGATACAAACATTTCATTTACATGCCCATCGACCGTGGATGCATTCTGAAAGTTAGTATCCAAAACATGCAACATTACGTGTACGTCAAAGTCATTTTATAAAATTCAATATACCTCACACACATTGTTTTTTAACACCAGTTCCTTCTGCGCACGTGCATCGCACGTGCCAACCTACTCGTCTATATATAATAGGAATACCTTCGTTTGAAGCTTTTGAAATTACGGAATTATCCTTTTAAACGCTAATAATAAACGAAGGCCATTTTCGTCCTTTGCTTGCCCCACCTCACAACGTAATAATCGCACTCTTTCTCACGTTCTCTTTTCTTGAAGATCAAATCTAAACCCAATCATCGTTACTCATTTCAAAATCACGAAGGGATCCTTTTTGAAGATTGAGGTAAATAACTTCCACGATTTTAAGTTCCCCAATTTTTCATGTATAAATATTTAACTACAATTGAGCGTTTGATTATTTATCTAATTATTCTCAGTTTTCAATTTATTAGTTGCAACAATGATTGTTTTATTTCTTTATTGGTGAGAGAAAGGGATTAAGAAGCTTTGGGAGTTTTGCTATTTATGTGGCTAATCTGATAATTAAGTTTTCCTTTGAGCCAAAAATGAAAAAACCCAACTTGAAAGTGTACCCCTTCCCCTATTCATGCATAATCATCAACTTTGGAGACATTGGTATTTGTATGTCAAGCGGCTGAACAATTTTACTGTTGCAGCTGGAATTTTGCTCGATTTGGTTTGAGATTCTCTAATGAAACAGCTAATGCAATGCAAGATCTTCCTCCTTCCATAACAAAATTTTTAAAGGTATTTGTGTAAGAAAATTGCAACTGAAAATCGTTACTATCAGTACTTTCAAATGGTCATGAATGATTTCAGGGTAGGTTGATGATGGAACTAAATTTAATGCTTGCATGTGGAGCAGCTGTACCTTCAATCTATCAACTTCAGAAATATAAGTTTCTTGATATATTTCTTCATATTCAAGTGAGTGAAATAGTATTATTAAACTTTGTCCATTATGCAATGGCATAGCAATGTTGTCTTGAATATCGTATGTTATTTTAGGCTGCTTATCTTGATGATAAAGCAAAGAAAAACTATGTTGGAAATTCTACTATGTTGATGGTAAGTCGTTAATGCTTAGTTCTGTTGCTTGATTTCAAGACATTGTCCATATTATAGTATTTCAGTTTTGACTGGCAAAATGCATAAATTTGAAGGAGATCCTTAAAATGCACATTAATGTATTAAGATACTATATTTTCCTTTTAGTTATAAATTAATTTGGTAGTTTCCTTTTAAATATGGTTATAAATATTAATTTCTATATGATCTTGACTGTTGGTAATCATAGTTTTGTTTTATGTTGCAGTCGTACCTTTTACAATCAACTTGCTTTACTGTTTGCTAAAGGTAAACAGTTCTATTTTTTGGTTGACAATATTCTAAGCATTATACCAAAAAAGCCCCATGGTTTGTTTACTCGGACAATTGATTTTTTCTAATACCGTATCGGGTCTTACATGTTCAAATTATTAAACTTTGAAGTTGAACTTAGATATATCCTCATGCTTTTAGTCAACATTGTCTCTGTCTTCTAATATTAGTGTTGTGAAGGTAAAAAAGGATTTTGCAGATAAAAAATTAAACATCCAAGATTTTTAGCCTATTAATTTGGCACCTATCAAATTTGAAGATCTTTTTAAAAGGAAGTTGTATGTCATATTTTGGATCTGCATTACACACATATTATGATTCACATATACTAGGGACCAATTAATTACTTTGTATTGACTAGAATTATACAATCTAATAGTACATATTGTCACCGTATGTTGATTTTTCTATAAAGCGTTGGCACAACAAGATTTTAAATATACAAATGTTTTGTTACTGGATCATAAAAATGGAGTATATACTGGACCCCAAGACAAAAAAATTCAAATTGTAATGAATATAAATAGTGTAATATTTTATCACTGTTGAATATTGAAAATTTTCCAAATGATTTGTTGTATACTTGACAATATCCACCACTTAATATGAATAGACATAACTTTAACTGATTAGTATTTATGCAGTTGTAATGCTTCTTATGTGCATCAGAATACATACTGCATAAAATGAATATTAACTACTTATGATGTAATTTTTTTTTATATATTGTTTGACTAACTGAATAGTTATGTGCAGAACAATATGACCACCCTTAATATTAACTAGAGGGTGTTCTTATTTATATTATGACATGAACTCACTTAAGAATAAAACTAATCATCTATTATTATTTTTAATTTAAAAGTTCGAATGTATGAATTTTGGTAATTGCTCGGTGGTATAGAAAGTAGAGTTGGAATTAAGGGTTTTCATTGGCCAATGCTATGTTTGGATCGTTAATATGTCAATGTATCAATTAGTGTATGAAGAACATGTACTTATAAAGAAGTGTGGGTATACAAGATACGATTTCTCTACATTAACATGTCGTTGTATCTTACATGGCATCAATATGTCTATTTCGACCAGAAAAGGATGTGAATTCATTATCAAAGATGTATTTTTGAGTCCGTTCATACCCATTGGTAGTTTAGGCCACAAAATGATGGGAATTCATTACCAAAGATGTATTTTTGAACTCTGTTCATACCCATATGTTAGTTTAAACTTTGTTCTTTATTTTAAAATTGGTGACACCATATCATATCTACACTATTTTTATATATTCAATTTTCTACATTCAAAATTTTACAAACTAACTTAATATTCTTGGTTCAAAAGTTTGTTTGAATAATATATGCTCATTGACATTGTAGTGATGCTTGGTCTCCATTTGAAGGGAATAGATGTTTACGAAATATTTGGAAAAAAATCGAAAAATAATAATTGGTGATAAAGCAAGTTGTTTCATTAAAAAGTGGCATGGTAAGAGAATTAAAAACGACAATTGGAGAAACTTGCTTATTTAGAAGTACTTAATCATTAAGGAGCTCAACATAGTGTGACAAAAATTCTGCATAATGGAATTTCTCTACAGGAAAGATCCAAATTTGGCGATAGCAAAGCCAAGCAGTACAACATCAAGGGTAAGTTCATGCAAAAAACACTAGGAGGAAAATGTAGTAGCTGCGACAAAATGTGAAAACTCCATGGTTGGGCTAGAGCAAGATCAACGAGCTGGGTTGGAGCAAGACCAACGAGCTGATAAAATAGTCATGAAGACACCGAATTCCAGTAGTGAGCTACTGTGAAGCAATGATGATGAGGTGCGACAAAGTAGCGATGAGCTTGCAAGGCAGAGAATCGGGTTTGGAGAAACAACGGTAGTGTATCTGAATCAGTTAATGTGAAAACGAGAGTCTTCTATGCAGGAGGCTATGCGAGGACCAATTCATTTTGGATTTCTTGAGATGGAACTTAATGCAGGCAGTGCAGTATAAAGAATGCACAGGACTGATATGGATAGTGTTTGTAGCATGTTGCACTGGAACTTCAACTTGAGTGATACTAATAGTTGTTGAGAGACTAAAATGCTGATGTTGATGTAAAGTGGAAAAAGTTGCTGCACCTGACAGCAGCTAAGAACATAAATGACAACATGATATGCTGCATGGATAGAAGGTGACAACGTGAAAAGTAGATGCTGAAACAAATATAATTTCCTGATGGCATGCATCATGATAACTTTTATACTCTCATGGTTCTTTCCTATAAATATGTTTTAACATATTTGTATGATATTTTTGACTCATTCGGAATGCGTAGATCATTGGAATTTTATGTAGAATAGAATTGTACTTCAATGGTGGTGATGTTATTTTTATTGAGTCTGAATATTTGAAGTTATCGTAAATAAGTTTCTATTTTAGAATTGTAGTTAGTGTAAGCCAACATCTCCTCTTCTTCTTTCATTATGGATTGAAGATGTTATAATGACTAAAAATGAAATTGTAAAATTATGTAGGTGAGGAAACCAAGGGAGGACATTAAAGGGGTTGTTTATACGGTGTTGACAGTTATATTCGTAATTATTGCAAAAAAAAATTGATTGAAATATTACTTTTTGCAAAAGAAGAAGAAGTTAATTCATAATTTTTCTTTACACATGTCATCTAACGTGCTTTAGTATTCTATATATATTAGAAATACCCTACTTTGAAGCTTCTGAAATTATATAACTACCACTATACAAGCTATATATAACCGGAATACTACCTTGGAGCTTTTGAAATTATCAAACTAGGGCAGGAAAAAGGTTTAAATTAAATCTAAAAAAAGTAAACGTTCATTCTTCTTAAATAGAGGACCATACTTGATCAGAACTTCATTTTAAACTAATCGATAAGGATTTTGAATTTGTATAAGCAAAAAAATACATCCATCAGATGACTGCAGCAACATCTCTCGACTTCAGGTAGCCTACACGGCTCTTTGGCAGCAACAACGTAGTAATCAATTTTGATTACTATTTTTGAAATTAATTACAACGAGTATTTGAAATTAATTACAGTGAGTTGCAATTTGCAATGGACACCGCAATACAAATAATGTTGTGAATAATTCTGTATTAGCTCAAGTATTCGTTATACTACTTATATAATTTTTATAACTTGAACATCACCTTCTAATCAGCATGCTTCTTAAAGAACATTTTCCATAAGAAGGAGCAGAAAAAAGCGATTCCAGCTCCCGATGCGAGCTGGTAATTATCATAAATTTCAAATTATTAAGGTTCAATAATTATCATAGAATGACACATATTATTTCATCAAATGATGAAAATTTTGTAATAAATAATTTACCATAATAATAGTGGCATTTGGGTCTTTTGGCATCAGCATTTATTCCCCAACCGGTCCTGTGATTTTCATATCATCCCTAGTCCTCAAATCACCTGTGACACATTAGTCATTCAAAGTGTTTCAAACAATAAAAAATCAATAACGAAAACTTTAATACAAAAATAATTAAACTTCTCATATAGGAAATTTGAGCACACTCCCTTAGCTATCTCTTCTTGACATTGGTATAGACCAGTCTCTTAACACAAAGGGATACTTGCATAAAACATTACAGTGCTTCAACACTCAAGCAATAAGTCCATCTTTTTTCTATTACATATATTTTTCTTCTTTGCATCATCTTGTCCTTCATTGGTTTTGTTATTTTTAGCGAATGGTGAGATGTTGGGAAGAAATATTCATCTGCAATAAAAACATAATACAAAATAACTTTGAAATGCTAGAATGTAAATCAGTAGAAAGCTAGAAAAAAAGTATCATCAATAAAAGCTCACTGTTTTGGAATCACCAAAATCTCTAAGAGCACTTCCTCCTATTGAATATAGTCTTAGTTTATGAGGCTTCCCATTCTTATTAACCGCATTAGAAATCTATCACACCTATCGACCGACCTTCACTATCGATAATGTGAAGTTAAACAGATTCAGACAAGTGTTAAACAGATTTAGATAGCACAAACTCATCCAGCATCGCTTTAAGTATTCTCCAGCATCACAAATAACATCGCTCATTGCAAATCCTATTAGCACTCTGCATATCAAAAATAGGTATCTTGTGACAGTATCTCTTAGAGCACATCAGCAAGCGAGGCACTCCAATCAACATGTATCCAAACAAAAGTGAACATCATATCTACAACCTCACTCAGCAACTATCAACAACCCTTCTTTGTAAAATCACGAGTGCATCTATCTTCGATGACGATAATTGTTCCAGGTGATGGCGAGTTCTTCTATTGTTCAAATGTGGCATTAACTTCACGATAGCAACATCGGCAAGCTTCAAGCAAACACAAACCAGTGAACCATCAAGATCTCGACCACGATTTCAGTGCGGGGACATCTCGCCACTTCAGGCATTGGTTCAACTTCACATCATCAATCATACGAGGATTATATATTATTTAAGGGAGGAGGTGAACTATTTTGGGGATGCTAAGAGAGGGGTTATGAGAAATGAGAATTGGGAAATGGAGATTTTGACTTTTTGAGAAACGTGAAGATGGAAAGGAATGAACGTGAGAGTCAAAAAATTTGAACTTGGAGAAAAATTTTCGGAGGACGAGGAAATCATTTTGCCTCGGAGCAAAAATATTTGTTATTTGCAACAAAAAAAACTTGTATATTTCGAAAAAGATAGCTACGAAAGAAAACATCTAAATGCATATGGAAGTAACCATTTGCAATATAATATTCATATTATTTGAATTTTAAACTTTTATACATTTTCAAGTTCTCTAAAATTATTAATAGTAACTAAAATTAATTATTAATTAACAATAATAATTAAAATTAATTATTTAATATTAATAATAAATATTTTACGTTTTTTATTAATTATTAATTATTTAAAAATTAATTATGAATTATTCAATATCATTAGTAATTATTCAATATTAAAATATTTATTGTAATTAAATATTAATTAATAATTAATTAAACTTAAATATTAACAGTAATTAAAAATCAATTATTAATTATTAATATCATTGATTATTAACTATTAAAAATTAAATAATAAAGTTAATTATGAAAATTTTAATTATTAATTAGAAAATAAATAATAGTAATTATTAATTAATTATTATTTATTTACTGATTATTAATTTATTAACTAAGTATTAACTATTTATTTGTTTGTTTGTTTATTTATTATTAATAGGAATTATTTCATATTTAAAATTAATTATTACTTATTATATATTAATTTTGGATTATTACTATTTAATATTATTTTTATTTATTTTTATTTATTATTTATCAATTATTAACTATTAATTACTAATTATTAATTATTAATAGGATTTATTTCATATTTCATATTAATTATTAATTAAAATTAAGTTTGTTTGAATACTGATTAACTAAAATTAAGTAAAAATAAAATTAATTCCGTCGAGATTTATTATTTTCCTATTTCATATTTCATATAGTTATGTACTAATAACTGGAAAGTAATATTAAGTCTGTTAGAATACTAATTAAATCCTCTTACAATGTCTAAGATAATCAAAGATAACGATGATTGGTTAAGAGTTGTTGAAAATTGGCATTTATTGCAACTGTGATAAACTAAAAAAGTTGTAATATGTAACAATTAGAACTAGCAAAAAAATAGTTGTGAAAATGGGTATCTATTACAACAACAAAAAAAGATGGTTGTAATAGGAGACTATTACAACGGGCAAACATGAAAGAGGTATTGTTACAAATTGGTATCTATTAAAACGAAAAGAAAAACAGTTTTAATAAGCATCCATTACAACAACAAATGAAAAATGTTGTAATAGGTATCTATTACAACAAGTAAAGAAAAAGAGTTGTTGAAAAGTGGCATCTATTACAAAAAGCAAGGTAAAACCATTGTAATAGGTTTCTATTACAACATGTTTTTTTTACCATTATAAAAATTCCTTTTTGTTGTAGTAGTACTTTGTCGTTTTCTTTAAAATATGTTGGAAATGTTTTGATATTAAGTGAATTATTAAAAGTTGGAATAAGTGTATATGACTCTCTGGTGAATAGTCCCACATTGTAGGACTATAGCAAAGAATCAAGTATTTATACTTGATTCTTATAAGCTTATTTGGGCCCTTTGGGGAACCCAATGATGCTCTTTTATGAGGAGGGAGGTTGTACTTGACCACCACACATGCGCGCGCCGACTGACAGACCCGAGCTCGGGTTCGGGTAGGATTCCGGCTTGTTGTCGTGTAACATTTATATATATATATATATATATATATATATATATATATATATGGACGAAAATTGTTTTGTATTTGAAACGGTAAATTCAAGATCCATTTTTTGAGCCGACGTTACCCCACTATTCAGTAACGTTCATTTTTATATTTCGTCTATTTAATTAATGTTTAGATGAGACAAAAAATAGAACGACATACTTTCAAAGACCTTATCTTTTTCTCCACGAAATTTCTTCAAATAAAAAGGAAAGCAGAAATTTATAGTGCATCAGAGTCGACTTCATTTGTAAAGACAAGTCGATACCACAAAGAAGAGAGGTTATTTTATCCTAGAGACAACGATATTTTTCTAGACTGCTTTACATCACCGAACAAAATGTCGAAACCTCTTCAAGAGACCGGCGATATACACGACTTAGCTGAAGTTCATTGTTTCCCAACAAATTGAAGACATGCCCGCAAACAATGACTTCTCCTACAACCATGAACGATGCTGCCCTGACGTCAATGTTTCAGGTTCTGATGGTGTCTGCTGCGCCGTTCGAATTCAAAGGCTTGCATTTTGAAACGATGGCGCCAAAAGATGGAGTTGTTTTTTACTATGTGGAAGGTGGTTGATGTACTGATAGTAGGCAAACCACAACTACCGAACAGACCCAACGAAGCTGAGACAGAGCAGATGCGAGCCTAGACAGACAAATCAAAAGTGCTGTAGACCTAGACGGAGCTAAATTAGTTGTGCAAGAATTTCATGCACAACGGACTCGGCGACGATCTGTACGACTACTACAATTTAGACAAGACAACAAAGGAGATTTGGGAAGCGCTGCAGAAAAAGTATGACGCAAAGGAGGCAGAAACAAAGATGTATGCTATCAGCCGCTAACTCAAGTATCAGATGACGGATGACAGGTCAGTAGAGATGCAATCTCATGAGCTCTAAAAGATTTCTCATGTGATCGTCTCTGAAGGTATGATTATAGATGAACAGTTTTAGGTTGCAACATTGATTGATAAATTGCGCCATAGTTGGAAAGAATTTAAGAATAACCTCCGAGGAATTTTCATTAGAACGTCTGACAATTCACCTCTGTATTGAAGATGAATCTCATAAATAGGATATGAAAGAAGAAATTCTTGCTGTTTCAGGCAACACTAAGAAGGGGACGGTTTTGAAACCGAATTCCAAAAACTTTAAGAATCGGAACCGCAAGCTTAGTCAAAACTGAAATAAACAAAATTGGAACTCACAAGGGACCAAAGAGGTTAGCAGGAACCACCCCAAAAAAATGACTATGTACAGTTGTTTCTTTGTTACAACCGTAGAAAACCAAGTCGCATGGCACACAAGTGTCGGAATAGGCCAAGCTTTGCACTGCAGGCTAACTTGATTGAGGAGCCTCTTACGGCTATGATTTCTGAGATTCACCTTGTTGGGGGATCAAAGAGTTGGTGGATTGATACTGGCGCTACACTCTATGTCTTCTATGACCGTGTTATGTTCAAAACATACACGGAGACCGAAGACAAGAAAGTGTTGTTTGGAGACTCTTACATCACTATTGTTGCTAGTATTAGAAGCGTAGAGCTGAACTTTACCTCTGGGAAGACCGTTATATTGAAAGACGTCATGCACACTACAGAGATGAGAAAGAATCTTGTTTCGGATTATCTTCTTAATAAGACTAGGTTTACATAGACCATTGGGACTGATTTGTATATCATCACTATGAATGGTATGTTGGGTAGGGGTTATGCAACCGATGGCTTGTTTAAACTGAATGTTGAATGTAATAAAATGTCTGCTTCTGCTTATATAATGCATGATTTTAATATCTGGCACTTTAGACCATGTTATGTAAATAAACGAATAATAAAGAATAGAAGTAGCTTAGATTTAATGCTTAATATGACACAAAATGATTTTGAAAAATGTGCTTTTTGTAGTCAAGCAAAAATAACAAAAATCCCACATAAATATGTAATTAGAGAACTAGAAATATTAGACTTAATTCATTTTGATATATGTGAACTTGATGGCATTTTGACAAGAAATGAATGGTAAAGCTGAAAGGAAAAATAGAACCTTAATTGAATTAGTTGTTGCTATTTTACTTAATTCTGGTGCATCATCACATGGGTGAGGAAAAAAAATTATTGACTATATGTTATGTATTGAATAGAATCCCTAAGTTAAAAAGAAAATTTTCTCCTTTTGAAATCTTAAGAAATCATAAACCGAATGTTACTTAATTTAGAACTTGGGAATGTTTATGTTCGTATATCCGACCCTAAAAGAATTAAACTAGCAAGTAGAGCATACAAATATGTATTTATTGGCTATGTTATTAATAGCAAATCATATAGATTTTATGACCTAAATGCACATAATATAATAGAATCTAATGATTCTATTTTTTATGAATTGAGATTTCCCTTTAAATTGAGGAATAATGGAGGCACATCTAGTAACACCATGCCTATTAGAAAAGAACCTAATGAATTTTTTGAAATCGAACCTAGAAGTAAAAGAGCAAGGATTACAAAAGATTCTGGTTTAGATTTTTATGTTTTTACTATAGAGAAGGATCCCTTAAACTTCCAAGAAGCCTTATCTTCATTAAATGTCGGTTTTTGGTAAGAGGCTATAAATGATGAGATGGATTCTTAGGAATTCAATAAGCATTGGCACTTAGTAGATTTACCATCTGGTTGTAAGTCTATAAGCTGTAAATGGGTACTTAAAAGAGAAATTAAAATCTGATGGCACAATTAATAAATATAAAGCCCGTTTAGTAGCTAAAGGGTTTAGGCAAAGAGAAAATATATACTTTTTTGATACTTTTTTATCTGTAACTAGAATTACATCCATTCGAGTACTAATTTTACTTGCATCTACTCATGATTTGATAATACACCAAATGGATTTTAAAACTGCCTTTTTAAATGGTGAATTTGAAGAGGAATTTTATATGGACCAAGCTGAAGGTTTTGTAATTCATGATCAAGAACATAAAGTTTACAAGTTAGGTAAATCTTATATAGTTTAAAACAAGGACATAAGCAATGGCAAGAAAATTTTGGTTACTTAATAATCTCACACGGTTTCAAAGTTAATGAAAGTGACAAACGTATTTATTATAAACCTGAAAACGACATTTCCACAATTATATGTCTATATATAGATGATCTACTTATTTTTGGTCAAACATTCATACCATAAACAGTGTTAAATCTTTTTTAAGTACCAACTTTGATATGAAAGATCTAGGTGAAGCGAGTGTAATCCTTGATATTAAGATTACTAGGTCAAAAAAGGGAATTTCTTTGGATCAATCTCATTACATTGAGAAAATACTAAAGAAATACAATTACTTTGACTAAAAACCTGCATGTACATGATATGATCCTAGTGTAAAACTATTTAAGAACACCGATGAAGGTGTAAGGCAGTCTGATTATGTAAGCATTATTGGTAGCCTTCGATATGCCACTGATTGTACTAGACTCGACATTGCCTATGTCGCTATGTCGTGGGATTATTATGTAGGTTTACTATTAGACCTAGTATAGAGCACCGACATGCTATCAAAAGGGTCATGAAATACCTAAACCGAACCATGAACTTTGAGTTACATTATGAAAAGTTTCCAACTGTCCTTGAAGGATACACCGATGCAGACTGGAATACTTTATCTGATGATTCAAAAGCAACAATTGGCTATATCTTTAGCATTGCTGATGGAGTTGTTTCTTAGAAACCCAAGAAACAGACTATTTTGGCTCAGTCCACTATGGAGTCTGAGATGATAGCACTAGCCACAACTAGTGAAGAAGAATATTACTTAAGAAATCTGCTTCCTGAGATTCCTTTATGGGAAAAACCGATCCTAGATGTATTGATCCATTGCGATAGTGTCGCAACTATTGCAAAAATACAGAACCATTATTACAACGGTAAAAGACGACAAATACGTCATAAGCACAACACTGTTAGAGAGCTACTCTCCTCAGGAGCTATTAGAGTGGATCACATACGCAGTGATGAGAATTTGGTAGATCCTTTAACGAAAGGACTAGCTAGAGAGGAAGTCCTTAGAACTTCTAAAAGAATGAAACTATTGTTATTAGATTGTTGAGTCACGCACAATGGTAACCCGACCCAATGACTGGAGATCTCAAAAACTAGGTTCAATAGGTAAGAATAAGTTGTGAAGTAATATGAGTTGAACATGCTATTTTTATATATTTAGAAGCATGCATTTTCTAAGGATTAGAGGATGAATTAATAAAAACTCTTAATGAGATCTATACTCTATATGGAGTGGAACACATACCTTCTGGAGTACTCTTGATAGACTCACATGTGTGTATCTGGAAATGTGGCCGTTTTCTATGATATTTTGGGCAAAATTTCAACAGCATTCAATAAATAAGAATAGACGTGCATGACCATAAATGCATGGGCTTATTTGATTGCACTCTAGAAAGATTGTATGTGGTTTGATGTCGGAAATAGAGTTCAGGACTACGTGTCACTCTAATAAAACCGAATCTTATCCTCTAAGTAAAGGTTCAAGTCAAAAGACACTTTTATTTATACATAATCTTATGTTTTCAGAAATTGCTGAAAAATATTTTTCAAAATTCAAGTAGGGGGATTGCTGAAAGTGATTTGAGATTAACTGAATTATTAAAAATTGGAATAAGGGTATATGTCTTTTTAAGGAATAGTACCACATTGTAGGACAATAGAAAAAAATCAAGTATTTATACTTGATTCTTAGAAGCTTCGTTGGGCCCTTTGGGCACTCAATGATGCTATTTTGTGATGAGGGAGGCCATGCTTGACCATCACGCATGCGCATGCCGATCGACCGACCCGGAGCCAGGTTTGGGTTTGTAGTGTTGCAACACTTATATTTTTGGACGAATATTATTTTGTATTTTCAGACCGTTATTTTTTTAAACGCTAAATTCAAGATCCATTTTTTGAACCGACGTTACCTCACTATCCAGTAACATTCATTTTTGTATTCCGTCTATTTAATTAATGTTTAAACGAGACAAAAAAATAGAATGACATACTTTCAAAAACCCTATTTTCTTCTCCACGAAATTTCTTCAACCAAAAAAGCGAGTAGTAATTTTTAGTGCATCAGAATCGACTTCGTTTGTGCAGACGAGTCGATACCACAAAAAAGAGAGATTGTTTTATCCTAGAGGCGGCGGCGTTTTTCTAGACTGCTTTGCACCACTTAGCAGAACGACAAAACGTCTTCAAGAAAGTGACGACGTACACGACTCAGCCGAAGTTCATTGTTTTACAACAAGACATTTCGCCGCTATGGCCAAGTTGTGCAAGATAATCTAAATGCAGCCCCGTCTCCAAGGTAAAACAACCCAATCTGTTTGTATCGGCAGTCTTTTACATCGAAGAGGATTATCCTTGTTTGATTGCCTAAGTTATTGTGGACTGGCAAAGAGGGTTATCCTTGTTTTATACATAGAATGAAGAGATATTGGTTTTCAGCGGAGTACATGCATGCATACAAATTACAAATAAATCATATATGTCACAATTAACTAAGAATTCGGTCTTAAACGTCCAAGTCTTCTTAAGTTTTCAAACTGTGGGTGTCTGCTAAGTCCAACTTGTTCATACTGAGCATTTGGCTATTGTTTCTGAATTATAGAAAAATTAATTACACAACATAGCTATTTATGTTTTTTAATTATATTTTAAAGAATATTCAAGGTTGCTATCTGTTTATAATGGGTATACAAATGTATTAGTCAGTGATCATTCATCATGTTCTGTGTAAATAAAGAATGAGCATACATGGCAATAAAGTATTTTATCTTAGTTTGCAATAATTGAATTTTATTAGGTAATGAGTATATTATTTATTTGGCATGTAGAAAGTTGTGCAACCTTATTATGCAAAATGCGGTGATTGTTCATTAATCAAAGTAATGGATGAGCCTGATTTTTCTTTAGTTTTAGAATTTAGTTGAAATCATGGTTCGAGATTCCGTCCGGCACGTCGGAATCCCGACCATCTCGGTTCGGTTTCGGCGTCGAACGGACCGGGATTTGTCTCAAAGTCCGTTTCGGTGTTTAGTATAAAAGAAAAAAAATCTGCTTTTAACTAATTACTTACCGCGTAGCTAGCAACATCCCGCAACAAGATAAATTGAAGAATCGAGCAACGAGCAAGAATTTTTGGGCTTTCTTGATTTTAGGGTTACATTGAGCAAGAGAATTTGCAGGTTGAAACATCGAGACTGAAGCAGGATATCGAGCATGCATCTGAGCATATGCAAGAAAATATCGAGCGGAGGTAGAGAGACACTGTATGGGAGAGGGAGGAGGAGATAAACGAAGAAGAAGAAATTGAGTTTAAGGAAGACGGCTCGGTTAGGAACGCTAATTTTAGAGCTGGAAAGTAAGGCCCCGTTTTGTGTTTTGTGTTTTCGTCTATACAAAAGTGCGTCCGTCTATACAAAAGTGCGTCCGTCGTATGTATTGTTAAAAAACAAATAATTTTGAGAAATGAAATTAACATGTAAAATAGAAAACAAGTTTATTTTGTTTTTCATGTTTCGAGAGATAACAAAAGCACGAAGAACAATCCAACTTCTTTGTTGTCCGTTGATTGTCGCAATGACTAAGAATTGTAGATCTTCTTTTCTTATTTCTTGGTATTTCTTAGTACAAGTTGAAAACATAAAACTCAAAATACAGAATAAACCAAACGGGCCATAAATATTTTAGATTTACAGCAAAACGTTTATTGGGCTTTTTATTTTGTTTGTTTTATTCTTGTAAGGGATATCAATACGCACGATATCAATAGAGAAATACAAAGAGAGTATAACCATCATCTAATCCTATTAAGTTATAATTACAATTCTATGAGTTTTTTTATATTTATTGACATATTGATGTAGAAAAGGTTTCAAAATACTACAGAGTCTGAAACCGGAATTTAAATGGAATATCTGAGATTTTCAAAACGGGACCGAAATTTTAAAAATTTCTATTAACTGGAACGGAACTAAAAACCAAAATTTTGAACCTTGTTGAAATAAAGTCAAATTAATGAATATTTGGAGGGTGTGACATTAAAAAGGCTTTTAACTGCCCCACTTAGTTTAATCACTATACAACCAGAATATACGGATAAGTGGTCGTTTTTCAAATCTAAATATGTTTTATAGGTGAATGTTCCTATCATATCACTCAGGAAATTATCGTGTGTTATGCACCATATGACTTGCAAAATTTCATCCCTGTATAAAAAACTTTGAATTTCATTTCTGGCAATGGTGCTTTTTCATTTCAGTTTTTATTACTGAAGAAATTTTTAATGTCAAATTTGGGTCAGTTTTGACTTAAGTTAACTTTCATTCGGAAGGATAGACGGGGTTTGGTAAGCAAGCAAATGGGCAAGTAGCCAAGTGGCATAGATATATGTAATGATATAAGTTTGAGTTGTTGAGAACTTATGTCTTTTATTTCAACAGGACTTACCATATGCTTTTATTTCAACAGAACATTAGAAAAAGAGCAGTTCCCATCTCCCTAGATAACGCTCAGTGTCTAAGCACAGTAAAAATACTCTATAATGGAAACAACCTCCGCCAAAGAAGATGATTAAGACCCAAAAGGATATGCACTTGAACAACCTCAAGAATGACGAGGAGCATAAGACTCAGACATACCCACTCTAAAGCATGCATAGGACCATGATAGAAGTATTACTTGTATACCTAAGGAAACCATATACTGTTCATAATAATCTCTTGTAAAATTACATTCTTACATACAATGTATGTATGTATGATTTTTTTTTTAATTGCTCCATGAATCTCAACCTAGTGTGGTATACTGGTACGAAAAATCGATATGATTAAATAATTGCTTTGTTAGCCATAAAAAAATAGTATGGGTATACTTAAACACCCTTCAATTAAACAAAATTGGAACTGGCATAAATTATATGGTGTAAGCAATTAAAAATGACAAATCTTTCTTCACACGATAATACGATAAAACTTAAATTCTCCTTTCTGGATAAACAAGAGTCTCCAGTTTTTTCATCATTTGGTTGAAATCATCGTCCGTCTTTATTAGACTCAGGCGAGTATACCGACTATCAGCTTCAAGAAGCACGCCTGATTGGGTTTTTATTTGTGCATTTCCGAGAACTGCTGCACAATCAATATCTTCCTTCCATTCACATTTCAGCCATCCATAAGCTATCATTCAGTTATATACAATCCCATTAAGTTATATTACATAAACTTGATTGAAGTTTGAAATGAAGATAGGGAAACTAGAGAAAGTCTTACAAGGTGAGGGCTCTCTGACTTTTTTGAAGTAATTGCAGTACTCGGGATACACTTTTTGTAAGGAAAAACGATCAGAAGATGCTACTAGCTTGCTTAGTTTAGCCCATCTCTTCATTAATGTAAGATAGCCAAACTTGTTGATATCTTTCTTTGTATCCCGATTTGTTTTCATTTGCAGCAAAATTTCTTTGATAAGTTTCAAAGTTCGGAGCTGTGAATCATGGGAAGTGCCTTCGGTGTTCTCGGTCATGTATTCAACTAACTTCTCGTATACTTTAACATCTTTAATCAATGCCCACCTGCATAATACCACTTAACGTTAATTATTGAAAGTATATCAACGGACGAATAAAGTTGCTGAATATGTAAAAAATATTCATACCCAAATCGACTTCCCGAATGTCCTGTGTACTTGGACATGGAGAACAACATGATATCCTCATCGGAGGGTTTTTTAATTGGAGTATAATGTGGCCAATAGTAAACATGATCATGAATGGCTAAAGATCCTTTGATTATGGAATGCCGAAGTAGACCATCCGGGTTATTAGGCGAAGTCACTAGTTCTATGAAGTTTTCAGGAGTAGTCGTGTTGACGTAGTCTGATGCATTTCCTTTCCATTCGTACCCTTTAAATTGGAAGAATTTTGTCTGCCTTCTGAACACCTATACACAGTGCAATGGAAAAACAAGGACTGGTTAATATTTGTTTTATCGTTCACACTTCCTTATATAGTTTAACCAAATATAAAAGAAACATTACCGGATAATAAGGAACATCAGCCACAACTTTTGCTGCCAGCGCCAGTGAATCGCCACTGACGTTTGGCGAAAGTGAAATAATTAAACCATTGAGAAGTTGAGTAACTCCAGTACCAAACACGATATATTTACCAGCAGTCTTGGCATTGCCAACAGCATCATGCAAAAGTCTAACATGCTTCTCAAGCTCTGCGTTAATAATATCACCAGAAGAGGGCCTAAAGAAATAGCTCATTCTATGCCATCCCGATTCCAGAACAGCAGCATTTGCGCTGTGTTTCATCCAATATTTCTCTAGAAACATGGCATCTCCACTGCAGACATACATACAGACAAACATACATCATTATTTTCCACATGATTGGTCCATGATGGTAAATCATATAACTGCATGTTATATATATATTACCTGACTACATCAGCAGGACAATCTGGAAGCAATACAGAGCAATCTTCACCGCTGTAGCAAGTGTTGCACTCGCACATTGGGACTCCATCGACGTTGATTCCATCAATATAAGCTCTGCCATGCCCTGAACAGTCCATGTCAGCCACTGCCTCGGCTTCTCTTACTGCTTTTCTTGTCCAACTTGGATTTATTATACGATATGCTACGATGCTGGCTATTACGGATAGGATTATGAGAAACATTCGCATCCATGGCTTCTTCTTTGTGGTAACTTGATCCATTTAAATGAATATATTATTTATTTCCTTAATTTCTTATTTGATTGTTTTGAGTTAATGTGGATTGGCAAAGAGGATCGTCCCTGGTTTATATAGAGAATGAAGGGGTATTGGTTTTCATCCCATACATGCATGCATACAAATAAGTCTCACCTGAGTATGACCCAATTAATTAAGAATTTGGTCTTGAACATTCAGGTCAAACTCTTGGTGCTGATTGAGTCCAACTTGCTAGACCTAAGCGTGTGACTACTGTTTTTGCAATGGCTTCTACATTATAAACAATTAATTAGACAGCATGGCTATTTACCTTTATTCTTCAGTAAAGAATATTTGATGTTGCTATGTATTTATAATGATATATATTATATATCCATTATTTGCCATTGGGTAGGATAGTGATCAAGTAATCTTCACTCGTCATGTTTTGTGTAACTAAGTATGTTTATACATTGAAGAAGTTTGTTTCTCTTTTGCAATAATTGAATTCTGGTTAGCAGTTAAATAGTGTATCATTTAGCATGAAGCGGTGTGTTGTGCAGTCTTATTAACTATAATGTGGTGATTGTTCTTTAATCAGAGCAATTCAATTTTCTTCAGTTTGTGAATTTTGTTAAAATAAAGTCAAATTAATGGATTTTTGCAGGGTGCGACGTTAAAAGGCATTTAAAGTTCCCCATCTGGTTAAATCGCTGTACAGCTAAAATTGTACAAGTAAGGACTAATTTTTATAAAATCTAAATATGATATATATAGTTTAATCCCCATATCCAAGCCTGGGTAATGGTATTGTCTAAAATATATAATTATAGACACGTTTTTATAAATCCCAAAATATATGCTATAGGGAAATGTTCCTAAGGTACCAATCAAGAAATTATCGATGTTATACCCCATTAGTTGCCAAATTTTATCCCCATCCTGAAGCCTTGGAATTTCATTTCGAGAGGTACTTTATTATTCAAATTGATATTATTCAATAATTTCATATACTGATCAGTTACTTGTAACGAGTTGGCCATGGTTGTATACTAAATGATACATGCAGACAGCAGACAGACACAAAAGCCACCAAAGTGGACGCACAAGAAAGGAAGTGGGGGTTACCCAGAACCATCTAATGAGAACAAGAAATTAATCAATGTTAAATGATAAAAAAAAAAGTAGGTATATTTGCATGCATTTCCTTTGCCATTTAATATTTCAAGTGCCAAATTTGGGTCAGTTTTGACTCATGCCATATTCCATTTGGAAAGATGGATGGGGCCTGGTAAGTAAGCAAGTTGATGACACACACATGTATGTACGTACACAAGCACACATGCACACATACGTACAAGTTTGAGTTGTTGATGCCTCTGATAGCGATAGTTTTGAACAAGTAATGAATAGTTAACGAAATAGTATAATTCATTTACATTATTGTTTTGACAAAATGTAAAACTCCAAGTCTCCAACACAAAACCTTATATGCTAAGCTGATGAAAGAAATTGAACGTTGAAGTCGTATTCTACCGAATGGCATTTGTTATGTACAACAATCATCAACAAGTTTCAAACCAAAGTGAAGAAAAATTCACAGCTACAACAATGCTAGTTCGGGAGAAATTTTTGGGGTGAAGTATCACATTCAATAAGCAATAAGCAAGCAATCCCTTTGTGACACGCTTTTTGGTATTAGCGTGAACTACCAAATACGCCAATCTACAGATATTATCAAATCTTAATATCATTCACAAATAGAATCTAACCATTAAACTTTGTTTACAAATTCAAAATGTTCATTTACAAATATTACTAAATTTTAATATCACTTAAGAATCGGATTTTACAAATAAACTTCCTATACAAATTCGTTCTTCATTAATTAATAATATAAATAAAAAAACCAAAGTAACAAAAAATTACATGTTGCAACTTAGAATTAAAAATTCAAACTAACCCTACATGACTTCGACGCAAATATATGACTAAATATTTGTGCATGTGATTTACTCTTGAATGTGCATATACAAATTGTAGAGAAACAATTCGTGTGCGAAGCGCAGGTCGTAACATTTGTAAATATAAATACCGGTACAACCGCACAAGGGTGAAGAAAGCGGCCTTTCAGTTATATAATTTCGAAAAAAAAAATTGAATTTGAATTTGAACTTGAACTTTTTTAATTTGAATATTAAAATTAAAAATTAAAAATTTCAATTTGAAATTACAAAATTTGAAAAAGATTTGGATTTTAAAATGATATTTTATGAAGGCTCTACTTGAATAAAGTACCGATTTTATTATAAAAAAAATTGAAATGACATTTTGAATTTTTAAATGATAAAACTTAATTTGAAAATTTAATTTTTGTCGAACTTTGAATTATCTTAAAAGTAAAAGGTTTGATTAATAAACCTTCTATAGAAGAGGAAAATATCTTAGCGGAATTTGAAATTTTGGGAATTTTAGGCCTCGTTTGGCTTGTCGTTTTTAGTTTTGTGTTTTCGTCTATACAAAAGCGCGTCCGTTGTATGCATTGTTGAAAAACAAACGATTTTGAAAAATGAAATTAGCATGTAAAATAGAAAACAAGTTTATTTTGTTTTTCGTGTTTCGAGAGATAAGAAAAGCACGGGGAACAATCCAACTCCTTCGTTGTCCGTTGGTCGTCGCAACCGCTAAGAATTATAAATCTTCTTCTCTTGTTTCTTCATGTTTCTTAGTACAAGTTGAAACACAAAACTCAAAATACAAAATGAAACCAAACAGACCCTTAGGGCCCGTTTGGTTTGCTGTTTTTAGTTTTGTGTTTTCGTCTAAACAAAAATGTGCATTTCTTATACATTGTTGGAAAACACACAATTTTGAAAAATGAAATTAACATAGAAAATAGAAAACAAGTTTATTGGATTTTTCGTGTTTTGAGACATAACAAAGGGACGGAAAACAATTCCTCCCCTCCATTTCCCATCCATCGTTGTAATGGCTAAGAATAGTAAAAAAATTCTCATGTTTTTTTGTATTTTGTAGTGTATGTTGAAAACACAAAACACAAAACTCAAAACGAAACCAAACAGACCCTTAGCTTTTCAATTTTGAAAATTTAAGTTTTTGGTCCGAAAATTTGAATTTTGAAACTTTTAATTTTTGAATTTCGTAAAATTCATACGGGCTTAAGGTTATACTGAACCATTTATACAAATATGCAAAGTGGATTAAATAACACATATAATAACATCACAACATACGTGGCTTTCAACCACGACGTACCAATGAGATGTACTATTAGTATAACATCTATCATATACTCACAAATAAAATCAACCATCAACAATCAATTCTTTGACCTATTTAGGTTTATGTCATGGTGTTTTTTATAAGCCCGTAAAATGAGTAACTGCTAAGTAACTCATACAACAATATCAAAACCAATATCAACATCAACAACAACCATGCATAAATGGATCAACTTCTACAACAATCATTCATACTGGTTATAAACACAATATCAACTACCTTAAAAACACAGGTATACTCATCCAGTAACAATCGCCATAACAATAATGGTTTAAATCCAACATCAATAGACGTGATATACATAATGACTATCAATGACAAAAATCGATCTACTACTACCAGACGAGGAGTCTTGCCAGCATAAATAAAATGCTAAAATCCAACATGCATTGAGATAATAACACAATATTTACACTATATACTCCTAGACAGGCTCTACATTACCTTACAAGTCATCATGACTCTACTTCCAATCCATAATTTATAAACTTCTAGTCACGACCTTAAAATTTCCCTTCTGGTATAATATCGTTTGGCTTTATATGACAATAGGGCATGTTCATCAAAATAACATCACAAGATTCAATTGCAATCCCGAATCAGCCAACTAGGATGGATATTAGCCTATCTGGTCTAACACACTTTGATCATCTTTCTACTCCTATTGTATGCAATCTATTTCATAATTTAAACTTTTTTCACAATGACAATAGTGATATTTGGTTTAAATTTTATTCTTACATTCATTTCGGAAAATCATCTATAATATACAACTTTCTCCTTAAGAAGAAGTAGTAATAATAATTGAACCAACTCTCTTTGTCAATAGTGATATGATATGTAAACAAGTAATAAACAAAGAAACATCACACAAATGTCTAATATCAGTTGGTATTAAAACTTTATTCCAAATACACAAAATATCACTTAACTCCAATAGATGTTACTCAATATAATGTGTAAAGAGAATAACAGAAGAAACATCACATGAATGTCCCATACCGTTCGGTGCTATAACTTCGTTCATTCAAAATACCCATTATACTGAATTACACAAAACTCAACACTACTCTTGATCGATATAAGAATGTTCAAGCACATATTGACTTCATATTTGTTTAAAAAAAAATCTCTTTTTATATAAATTTACCGAAGTATTTATAAAAAAAGATTTACATCTCTATGGAAATTCCTTTGTAAAACACTTTAGTAAAATTCTTACATGAATAAGATAGTCGTAAACCAATTAGATTGGGGATATAATTATAGTCCCGCGTGATTCTATAAATACTTTGGTTCCGAAAATCCCCACTTCAAAATATTCTTCATTTCACAAACCAAATTTTTTGATTAATATATTCAAAATAGCTGATAAAATAATTCCGTAATTCTTTTCACGTCAAAATCTTTGCTTTAAATATTGATAAATATTTCTACTTTTAACTAACACTTCAAATATTTATAAATACAACACAAACTTCAAATTATTTACTTCAAACATTTATAGATGTATTTGTTTCAAAATTTTTAATATATATCTCAAATACTTTACTTTAAATATTTATAAATATCTCCACTTTAAGTTCTTACTTCAATTAAAATACATTTACTTCCAATCTTTAAAATATACTTTATCTCAATTTCATTACTCCAAATATTTATGAATATTATTTTAAAGGTATTTATAAATATAATCCCAAATACCCTAATAGTAGTAAAAATACCCATTCATTTCTATAATACATTCACAAGCCTGCATTCCACATCATATTTCAAACATAAAAAAAAATCAAATCACATGCATGCATCAAATCAAAATATATACAAATATGGAATGCATTTGAACTCAACTCACAACCAATTTACCAAATTATATCCAATAATTCATATTTAAATTTCTTAAATATTAAATTCCAAATTTCACCCACTGTTTATTTGACAAAATTATTTTTTCCAAACAAACTATTATCTTCCTCAAAATTTCATTTAAATCTTAAATGAAATTATAATAGACTTAAAATTTAATATGAACAATCTATTGGAATATTAAAATTATTTTTAGATAGATTTGTTTGAGAAATGATTCATATTCTACATATACATACATACATACATACATACATACATACATACATACATATATGAATGTGTATATATTTAAATTTCTAGCGTTAAATAATTATATTCTATGTTATTTTTATGGTAGATGAATATATAAGTTTTTTCTTAATTAACTTATCATTCGATATTTATTTAAAATGATATCGATTTGTGGGTGTGTGTATACACAATTGAATAAATCAACACTAGCCCGTGGGTTTCTTATTGATAAAGTTTATAGCATTTTATATTTCCAATATATTAGCTAGGAATAATTCATAGTCTGTTAGCTATTTGTTTTCCTATTGGTACGGTATTTTGTTGAACTATGTGTTATATAAAGGCATTTACTAGAATCAAATAAATTATCTTTCACTGAGATTTCTTCTCCTCTTCTTTTCCTTTATTAAGTGGCTGAGGTTTATTACAAAGCATCATTTTTTATTGGGAGTAATATTACCTTCTTCTACAATCTGGTATCAGAGCGAGGTTGTCAGTTTTTTCTATTAACAAGATGGGTGACCTTCAAGGCGTTGGTGTAATCAAAAAGCTTAACAACCAGAATTACAATTCATGGTAAACTTGTATGATGTCTTACTTGCAAGGCCAGGATTTATGGGAGGTTATGAATGGAAACGAAGTGAGATAGCCGAAGGCTGAAGATGCAAATAGGAAGTTATGAAAGTGGAAGATCAAAGCGGGCAAAGCCATGTTCGTTTTGAAGACAACAGTTGAAGAGGATGTACTGGAGCATATTCGAGATAAAGAAACTCCCAAAGAAGCTTGGGATGTGCTTGCCAAGAAGCTTTATCTAAGCAAATGGAAGAAGTCTCATTGAAAAAAAGAAGAAGAGGCACTCTATGCTACCAAAGGTAGGAGGAATTTAAAGCAGCATGCCTCAGTTGATCCTAAAAAGAATGACGACAAGGCGATAAGTCATCAAGGCAAATGGAGAGTCCATACAAGACGAAACTTGGCAATGACCAAAAGTTTGAATGGAAGTGCTACAACTTCCAAAAGAAGGGCCATATAGTGAAAGATTGCTGGTCAAAGATGAAAGGTGTGGAAAGTAATGCTATAATTTCCAAAGGTGAAGACGAATGGGATGCTGAGGTGCTCTTTACTGCAGATGAAGAGGAGATAACTTTACTACAACAACAGTCAATCAAATCGATTATGAGAATAATTGGATTGTTGACTCGAGCTGCTCAAACCATATGACCGGCGATAAAGAGAAGCTACATAACTTGTCAGAACATAAGGAAAGCCGGGTGGTGGTGACGGCGAATAACTCAAAATTACCGATTGCTCACATCGGTAATATGGTAGTTCCTCCTCATTGAAATGATACCGAGCTGCTGCTGCAAAATGTCTATCATGTCCCAGGTATGATGAAAAATCTTCTTTCGGTAGCACAATTAACATCTTCTGGTTATTTTGTTCTGTATGGACTGCACGATGTGAAAGTATACCAGGATCATGTTAAGATCATAAAAGAAATCATCATGAAGGGACAAAAATCGGAATTAGTCTATGTGATGTCTGTAGCAACCGCATGCATAGGTTAGACAAGAAGGTATGAGACTGCAGACTTATGGCACATGCAGCTAAGTCACGTTAGCTATTCTAGGTCAGATGTGATGATGAAGAAGTCAATGCTGAAGGGGCTTCCACAACTTGAAGTAAGAATAGACACTGTATGTGCAGGCTGTTAATATGGAAAAGCACACATGTTGCCATACGAAGGGTCCAAGTTCAAAGCCAAGGAACCACTATGGCTAATCCACTCTAATGTGTTTGGACCATTTAAGCAAGCTTCCATTAGTGGGATGAAGTACATGGTAACTTTCATTGACACTTTCTCAGGGTATGTGTGGGTTTACTTTATGAAGAAAAAATCTAAAACTTTTTCAAAGTCCAAAGAGTTCAAAAAAGTAGCAGAAGCAGAAGTTGGTAGAAGTCTTTATTGTCTACGTATAAAACACGGGGGAAAGTACACCTCAGATGAGTTTTCAGATTTTCTCCTGAAGTGTAAAATACGCCATCAATTTACATGTGCTAACACTTCGCAGCAAAATGGGATAACAGAAAGAAGATCATGCACTTGGCAGAAATTTATCGAAGTATGCTTATGCAAAGAATGTTTCGGGCCATTTTGGGAAGAAGCAATGAATACTATAGTCTTCGTGACCAATAGGCTTCCTCAACAAAGGTTAATTTTCTCTCACCTTTTGAAAAAAGGTGGAACATAAAACCTTTTGTTGGTCATTTTCGAGTTTTTAGATCTGTATGTTGTGTTTATACCTGGTCAATTACGTAGCAAGATGGAAAAAAGGTTGTTAGATGTGTCTTTCTAGGATACGACAATCAACAGAAAGGATGGCGTCGTTGCGATCCAACAACTGGAAAGTGTTACACATCTCGAAATGTGGTGTTTGATGAAGCCTCTTCATGGTGGTCCTCAAACAAAGAAGTATTACCACACTCAGATATTTTCAAAATTTTGTTGCAATCCTCACAAGTCCAATTGAGATCAAACGAGACTAAAGACATAAATCAAGGTGGTGATGGCGAAGTAGGTGAAACTCAGAATCCTTGGCAAACTGGTGTGCATTAACAACTAAGCAAAAAAATAGGCACTAATGAAGATGAAACACTAATTACGCCTAGAAGATCAACCCGGATCAGAAAACCAAATCCAAAATATGCAAATACTGCCATAGTAGAAGCAGCATATGCAACAAAACCAGAGACATTTGAGGAAGCATCTCAGAATCCTGAATGGATTGAAACCATGGAAAAGGATATTGTCGAGTTAGAATGGAACCAGACCTGGGAGCTCGTTCCAAAGCCAAGAGATGTGAAGCCTATTTCCTGCCGATGGGTGTACAAGATTAAGCATCACACAAACGGATCAATAGAGAGACACAAGGTCTATTTGGTAGCTCGAGGGTTTTCTCAATATGGACTAGATTGTGATGAAATGTTTAGTCTAGTTGCTAAGCTTACAACCGTATGAGTCCTACTAGCACTTGCAGCTAGTAAAAGTTAGAACTTGTGGCAATGGATGTGAAGAATGCATTTTTGCATGGGGAGTTGGATCGAGAGATCTACATGAATCAACCAATAGGTTTTCAGAGTCAAGATCATTCTGAGTATGTGTGTAATCTCTGTAAGGCTCTATATGGGTTAAAACAAGCACCAAGGGCATGGTACGGTAAGATTGCTGAATTTCTTACTTATGTTGGTTATTTGGTGACATCTGCAGACTCTAGCTTGTTTGTCAAAGTTGAAAGAGGGAAACTAGCTATTGTGCTAGTATATGTGGATGATTTAATTATCATAGGAGATTTTGAAGAAGAAATTCTCCGAACTAAAGAGAAATTTTCAGTTCGTTTTCAGATAAAAGAACTTGGACAGCTCGAGCATTTTCTTAGTCTAGAGATTGATCGTCCAGAAGAATGAATATATCTCAATCAATAAAAGTATTCCAAAGATTTGTTGAAGAAATTGGGAATGCTCAAGTGCAAGCCAATCTCGACGCCGATGGAACCAAATGCAAAATTGTGTTCCTATAAAGGAAAAGATATGGAAGATGTTATGATGTACTAGTGGTTGGTAGGCAGTCTTATCTATTTAACCTTAACAAGGTTGGATATTTCCTTTGCAATAAGTGTGATGAGTCGCAACATGCAAAATCCGAAGAAACCGCATTTGGAAGTAGCTCTACGAATCTAGATATATGTAAAGAGTACACTTAGTTATAGTATTATGTACAAGAAATGTGGAGAATGCAAGTTAGTTGGCTACTGTGACGCCGACTATACAGGTGACCATGATACTCGACGCTCAAATACTGGGTATGTGTTCATTCTTGGGTCTAAAGCAGTTTCTTGATGTAGCAAAAGACAATTAACAGTGTCTTTGTCAATCACAGAAGCGGAGTACCGACTAATGGCAATGGCAGCTCAAGTAAGCACTTGGCTTATGTTATTATTGAAGGACTTGCATTAGCCAACAGGGTATAGTATCCCTTTGTATTGCGACAACTTGTCAACAATAAGATTAGTAGAAAATCTAGTCTTTCACGCAAGAAGTAAGCATGTAGAGGTGCATTATCATTTTATTAGAGAGAAGGTCTTCCAAGAAGAAATTCGGTTAGAGCATGTTGGAACAAAAAGACAAGCAGCGTTTTTTATTTCTAATATATTAGCTAAAAATAAGTCAGTTTGTTAGCTATTTTTTCCTATTAGTATGGTACTTCGTTGAACTATGTGCCTATATAAAGGCATTTACTAGTATCAAATAAATTACCTTCAACTGACAACTCTTTTCTTCTTCTTTTCCTTTATTAAGTGGCTGAGGTTTATTACAAAGCAGCATTTTTATTGTAAGAATATAACCTTATTCTACACATACACACACCTATATATGCACAGATACACAACTAAATACCAATCCACAAGCAACCATATAACAAACTCTTCAATACCGAGTCAATCGTATGCATAGTAATATTTAATTAATAAATATCTGTCATTTTGTTGTATTAATTACTCAACTCTTATCATCTGAAAAAACTACCATTCATCATTCGATATTTAATTCTCAAACAATATTGATTAATATAATTTTTAATTATATAAACTACGCATGCATATGATCAGTATCGATTTGATGAGGTAGACTATCATTCACAATTGTTACCAACTATTAACATGTGTTTATAAGTAAATATATTCCATATAAAAAATTGTAAATATAAGATTACAATTAAAAAGATTTGAAATTGACTTTTTATCCTCTCATCAAATTTCCATTGCCCTATCGCCATGCTCCAAAGCTGCATACATCCATCGACCATGTTGGATCTCGCACCCGCATCTCAACACCGCCCCTTATTCAACGCTTCTGGCATCGTCCTTCTTCTCAACCTTTCCATCCACAGATCCATGCACACCACCCAAGTTGCGTCTCTCATAATTATGCCACATGCATCTGTGCTTGTCTCCAGGTTGCGGCTCCATCATGGGACCGCATCAGCCCCTCTTCCCTTTATGACATGTGTTCTCATCTCTTCTCACACGCACTTTGTCGGTCGGTCGATTATCAACATATATATATATATATATATATATATCAATTAAAGTTGAAGTATACCATTTTTATTTCCCAATTATCAACATTTAAGTTGCTACTTGTTTTCTCTTCGGATCACTTATTTCTTGTACTCAAACTCGATATGCAAATTCTAACTTCAAAGCTTCCATCAATTCTCTAATGGAGACCAGGGTTTTAATTTTCTATGTAATTTAAATGGGAGAGGGAGACGGTGAGGCTATTTATAGCCACAATAAGATTAAATATCATCCACCTTTCCCTCTATTTTGAATTCACATATCCAAAGCCCAACTCAGTCCCATACAGCTCCATATTATGGCTGGCCATACCCCTAGGTTGGGCGTGCATGGTATTTGTCCTAATTAGTATACGATATACTAATTTTTTAATTAACTATTTAAATCCATATATTAATTAAATCAATATATACCAATTATATATTATTTTAAATAATTGTAGGCCTTAAATAAATAATTATATGCCATAAAAAATCTAATACAACATTGTAACACCCCATATTTTTGGTAACATTATTTAGGACATTTAATTAGCTAAATTAAATAAAATAATGAGTTGATTAGGGGATTGAGATTTGATTTATTTAAGGGTAGCCATGCCATTTAACCAATGAATTAAAAGAAGAGTTAATATGAAATAGAGAAGGGATAAAATAGGAAAGAGGTCATTCCTATATCCTTAAGACTTGGCCATGCATTCCCATACACGTGTATTTCATTTCATTTGATAAATTTTAAAACTTATGGTCGGCCACCATTAACAAGAGAAAGAGGAAGACGATTAGGAAAAGCTAAGGAAGAAGCTAAATCAAATCAAATCCATTCAAATCTCAAACTTCTTAATCTCTAAAGCTAAGGTGAATAACGTTTACATCTCATATTTCTTTTGTTTTCGGTTTTATGATGAAATCCAAACTTATTTGCAATGATTTGCCATGTTTTTGAACAATGGAATGATCATATGTACTTGTTGATGATTTATATTTGCATATAGACTTTATGACATGTTTTAAAGTGAAAACCCTATTAAATGACATTCAAATGCCTTGCGAATTTTTATATAGACCAAAAATGATATTTCAGAGACGGGTTTCGATTTTTAGAACTTTCTGAATTTTTGTAGATTTTATATAAATTTTCTAGTGAGAAAATGTTATTTTGGGTTAAAAATTATTTATGACTAAATAATTAATGGTTTGGGTTTGAAATTTATATATATTAGAAAACATATAAAAATTGATTTTTAGGAATTTTTGTAGAATTTTCCTAAGTGTTTTAATGGATATATAAAATTATTTAAGGTATGAGACTTAAATATTTTATATATTTTTAAAAAGGAGAAGGGGCTTTTTGTAAATAAATTCAAATTGTTATTTCTAGAAATTTAGCAGTGCTTTTGAAAAGAGAAACTTACAACCAATCGGATTTTGACAAACAAGGCAGGTTAGGTACAAAGAAATAGTTTAAAAAGGACAAATCTACATGGTTTACACTGTTTCGATGCTTTCGGCACCAGGTTCCGACTCTTTACCTTTGCCTCTAACTCCATCGAAACCAATGCATATGGTATCAGGGAACTGATACGTAGTGAATTGGATGTAGGCGAAAGGTATAGGGTCGAAACCAGGGGTTCCGAAGGGGTTGAGGCACTACTTTGCTTTTAAATGAAAATGCGCCTGCTTGCTTTTGACTAAGTAGCTTTCAACTTGGTTAGCTTTTGACCAGGTCAATTGGTTTTAAAAGAAAAGGTTTCGATTGGGTTGACACTTTTGTTCTAAATAACTGCTTTCGGCTATGTCAAAACCCTTGACTGCCGCTTTCTTCCTTTCGACTCAGATGGTTTCGAATGGGTTGTTTTGCCTTTTAAATTTGGCCACTTCCTTAAAGCTTTTGAAGGGATGATTTTGACTCCATCACTTCTTTACTTAGGAAATGGATTCAAAGTAGATGCTTTCAACTTAAATGATTTAATGACCCTTTTTCTCTAATTTAAGTATAACCCAAATGGTTTCAAAAGAGACAGTTTTAATGGTTTCGAAAGGTATTTTCACATGTTTTAAATTGAACCCAAGTGCTTTCGAAAGATAGGTTTCGATGCCTTCAAAAGGTTTAATGAATGGTTTCAAAGGGGTGGTTCCACAGGGTTTCGAAAGGGTTGAAAGGAAAGGTTTTTCTTATGTTTTCGAAAGGCAATATTTAAAGGTTTTAATGAAGGATGTCAAATGTTTTAAAGCTTTCGAATGGAACGTTTCTTAATGGTTTTGAAAGGAAGAATTTAAATGGTTTCGAAAGAGTTACTTTTAATGGTTTTGATGGTTACTTTGAAAGGTTTTGAAAGGGTTGTTTAAAGGTTTTAAACAAAGGTTACGAATACACTAACTAGGCAGCATAGCCTAAGTGTTTTAAGTTAAAAAGAGTTTTAACTTGTTTTGGGGAATAGGTAATCCTCATTAAATTTGATCAACGTTATTTTGAGTAAAGTATATATAACATGATAAAATAGCTTAGATTAAAGCTAAAGATATATTTTCCTTATATAAGTATGATTTAAAAGGTTAAATTATTTTGAAAAGGTTTTTTAAGGAAAAAGATAAAGGGTAGTTAATCCTAAGAAAATGACTCAGATTAGAAGACCATATATGACTTGTGGAGGGTCGCACCCTATGCTCATTAGCTATTAAGCCTTAGTTAATTTAGTCCAGAATTCCAGTGTGTAGGGCTTAGTCATAGGTAAGACTAAAATGATGGTTACACACAGAAAAGAATATTTATGTACAGAGATAGGTTATTGGTTAGCCCGCAAATCCATTAGGATTAGTTGACCCTTGGAGGAATAAGTTAAGCACAGACCATCCAGAAGTTTTGTCTAACATATTTTTAGACTATTTTATATTTTATCTGGGAGGTCCGAGCCAGCAAAAGGGATAGTTAGTCTAATTTGCGGGCAGTTAACTTTCAAACAGATAATCATTTTATTACCTGTTAATAGCATAAAAGATATTGCTATTATTATTATTATTATTATAATCTGTTTGATTAACCAGTTTTGTTGCAGGAATATTTTTGCAAAATATATGTTTTAAATAGGATATTAGTGAGGGGAAATATGTTCCGTTAAGCGGCGTGGTCTCACTTATTATCAGAAAACCGAGATGTAACAGTATTATTCACACCAGACTTTATGTCTGACCTGTGCAGTTAATGCCACGCTATTACTTTGCTATAACCCTGCTATATCTCATAGCGCATTTCTACCGCTGCGAATTTTCAATATAGCCCCAATATAGCCTTTCCGCTTTAAGCCCCGCTATTTCCGCTATAGCACGTTATTCCCGCTATATTTCGCTATTTCCGCTATATCTTCTTTAAAAGAAATGAATTGAAAAATGACATTTATACATTATAAAAATTATGAAATTAATTTATTTAATTGAATTTTTAATATATTTTTAGAAATGAAAATACTCTAATATTCTACTAAATTCAATTATGTTATATAACAGTTTTATGTTTATTTACAATATATTCGCACATGTTTTTATTTAAAATTATTTATGTATTAATTATAATTCAATTCAATGTTAATTTTTCATTTAATTACCATTTATAGATTTGTAAAAACATTAAGTACGCGTTTTATATGCAATTTAAGAGTAATCCGCTATATCCCGCTATATCTTCGCTGTATCCCCGCTATGACTTTTTGCACCTCCGTCGTGTTGAATCTACCGAGCGCTTTAATTGCACAGTGTCAAACTCGAAGTTTTTGTTTCCCCTTAAACTCTCGGGTGCTCAAAATTTATTTGAGTAGGCTAAGGGTTATGGTTTACAAGTTTTAGTTGTTTTGGAAAATAAAGCTTCCGGAGACAAGCAGGTGGCTGACGGATAGTGTGACAACCCGGATTTTTAGCATAAGTTAATCGGGTAATTGACTAGATTAAATTATGGAAATATTGATATGTCGAATGAATAAATTTGTGATAATTTAGATTTTTGGGATATATATAAATTGATTTAAAGCTATAATAAATATTGAATTACAAAATCTCTAGAGATGATAAATCTTATTGTAAATAAATAAATAAATAATATATTTCACCGTTTAAATTCAAGATCAAATATCCATACATATATATATATATATATATATATATTGATCAATATGCATAAGTATGTAGAAGTAAGAAAAATATATAAATGTACATGGGAATTTTAAAATAAGAAATGTATACATACATGTTCAAATCAAACAAGGAATGTGTAGATAGGCATAGAAATACAAAAATAGGTATAAACATAATAAGGAAAATATATATATACAAGATAAAACAAGGAAAAAATAAATAAATAAATATATACATATATAGGCATATGAATGGATATGTATGTAGACATACTAGGGAACATAGCATTTAATACAAGCACCCATTTAATCAAATCAGCATAAAATATCAGTTCACCTTTTTGTTCAAAATCAGGCCAACGTTTGTACAAATCAAAACAAAACAAAAAAAAAATATGTGAGAAATTGTACACAAAATATCCCAGCCTAGCTTCTTCTGCACGCCTCTATTTTATGTATATATTCAGATATCCATCACTGCCTTGTTCTTGGTTTCCTTATCTCGTTTGTATTCATTCGAACCCAAATATAAAAACAAAAAAACAAAACAAACCTGTAAAGAAAACAAACCTGGGGAGGACAAAATTCAAATCAAACTAGTATCAAGCTTACAAATTTCCAAAGATCAACTCAGAATCAAGAAACTAAGGAAGATTTAGTTCAGTAATCAAGCAAATTCAGGATCAGGCTTACAATTTCCAAAATCAAGCAAAGTAGCAAACTCCAGATTTTCAAATTCAAGAGAAAACATTTCCCAGGCTTCTCTGTTCTTCCAGGAGTGGTGAGTAAATACTTAATTTAAAAACAGTTTTAAATCTATGATACTCAAATGCTTGTGATGGATTGTGGAAATATAGCTTATATATGTTTATGAATGTGAATGCATGTGTGAATATATGATGTGATTGTGTATATAGATATGTAAATGTATGGGTGTATGTCTAAAACATGATATACCCTCTGTTGTCTCAACAGGTTCTAAAACTTTGCTAAGAAATCCATATCTCTGTATAAAATCAAAAATTTGGACAAGATCATTGAGAAACAAATGATCATATGAATGTAATATAAATTTTAAAAATAATATCAAGAATTCAAATGCAGTAATGATTTCAAAAATTGAAAATGACAGTGGAAATCAAAGATGAGTTATAAATCGATCAAGCTAATTTAAATTCTTGATTATGCAACCAGAATCGAGTTGTGAAATGATGAATTTAGGGAAAGAAATCAGGATTTTTAGTGTAGTAATTGTTGAGATATTCTGGGATGATCGATTTTTGCATTTTCGTTGGTCGACGTTGATCGACGGCGAGTTTCTCTATGGGGTTTGGGCTGGAAGAGGATGGGAAGTGGGGAAACGTGGGAAAATTGTTTGGGATTTTTTCTGATGGCCAGAGTTGATAGTCGAAGTCGAGCTAGGGTTCAAAGGTTGAATAGGAACGTCGATGTTGACGAGGGAATGGCGACGGCTATGGGTGATCGGAGGTGATCGCAATGGGGGGAAAATGATGCTAGGATTCGTGACGAAGTTTGGATGGGTCGGCATGGGCTCCGGTGTCGAATTCGTCGATGGCGAAGAGGTTGGTGGTCGAGAGTTTTGTTCCAGGTTCAATCGACTAGTTCGATTTGGATTTGGGAAGGGATTGTAGGATCTGGGTGGCCGTGTGTGACGGCGAGGTGGTGGTCGACTTGAGGAGGACCCCGACGTTGATCGTTGAAGGCCGGAGAGAACGTGCACGTGCACGGTGCACGTCGGTGTCTGGTGGAGTTAGAGACTTTGGGGAAGAAGGACCTGGCTCAGGTCAACTCTCGAAGCATTTGGTGATTTTCTCGAAGCAGGGACAGGATGGAAGTGTTTCATGTGTTGCTCAGGGTTTTTGCTTGATTTACTCGAGTTTGTCTCGGGTTTGTTTTTTTATAATAACCAGATTTTTTTTAACAGTGAAACATGAACAGATCCTGTAAAACAAAGTAATCTAGCTTTATTAATAAAGGAATATTTAACAAAAGTTCCAAAGTTTAAGGTAAATCAAAAACAATTTTCCAAGTTAATTATTGTTTAAAGTTCCAAAAACAAAGTAATTAATGGGTAGTTAATGATGAAATCATTAACTAGTGATTAAGGATAAAACCTTGAATTTGATTAAGTAAATTACTTAGTGTAAGTAATTAAATTGTAATTACTAAATGTAATTAATTAAAGAGGATAATTACTTTATGGATTTGAAGTATAAAAGGGAATTTATACAAGTATGAATTGATTCAAAGATTTTCCAAGATTATTATATATATATGTATATATAAAGGATTTTGTGAAAATGATTTTGGGAAAAAGTTTTGGGAACCTATGGATTTCTAAAAAGGCTTTTGATTTTTGAGGAAAATCGAATTTGGAATTTGGAAAGCCTAGTTTGTGAATTATCGATTTTGGGAATCGATTTTGTAAAGGAGCTTTATATGAAATTCATACTCGGTGTATGATTTGAAAAATACTATATGTGTATAGTATAAAGTTTTTTGAAGTGGATATGGGAAAAAGGCGCTCCCTTGAAATGAACTTCTCAGGAGTACTATAGGTTGGTACTGCCTTGAGCCTCAAAGGGGGAGGTTCTAAAGTTGATCCTGTGAGGAGTCCGGACAAAACTAGTTCCTGAGGATTATTTGGTAGCGGAAGTCGAGGGGCTGATGCCTACAGGGGCATTTGGGTTATGCTTCGACGACAGTGTAACTCGATGTCACTGCGATCTACTGCAGACCATAGCGAAAGTCGTGTGAGCCGTTGAGAGCCAACAGTCTACGTTTGATTTTATATCGGTAGACTGCGACACTATGGTAACATAGCGAAAGTCGTGTATGCCGCTGAGAGCCAACAGTCTACGTTTGATTTTATATCGATAGACTGCGACCTATGTAAGAGTGGAGAAGTTTCATTTTGGCAGCGAAAATCGAGGGCGCTGATGCCTATAGTTACATGGACTTTTGCTGTGATGACAACGTAACCCTGGAATGTAACCGCGATCTGATGTGGGTTCCATGGCGTAATCGAGGGGCACGGAGTGCCTATAGTTACATGGACTTTTGCTGCGATGGCAACGTAACCTAGGATGTAACTGCGACCATGGATGGGGGTGATGATTTCCAGAGCATTCTCACTAAAGATATTTTCTCTATTTTCAAAACTGTTTTCTATATTTTCAATAAAATTATTTTCCAAAGTATTTTCACTGGGTGTTGGAAATGGGTCTGCTAAGTACTTATAGATTTTCAGTCACGCGTCTGATCAACGTTTGACTGAATTTCTGTGAGAACAAGGATGGACTTGTTGAAACATCGAGTTATAAAAGGTATTTTTATAAAAGCTATTTTGGTAATATTATGGAGATTTTAAAGTGATTTAAACTTTAGAATAAAAAGGGTTAAAAATGTTTAAAGAATAATTTAACTAAAATACACAGTAAATTAAAATTTTTGCTTCGTTCCTTTTCGAGGACGAAAAGTTCTAAAGGGGGGAGGAATGTGACAACCCGGATTTTTAGCATAAGTTAATCGGGTAATTGACTAGATTAAATTATGGAAATATTGATATGTCGAATGAATAAATTTCTGATAATTTAGATTATTGGGATATATATAAATTGATTTAAAGCTATAATAAATATTGAATTACAAAATCTCTAGAGATGATAAATCTTATTGTAAATAAATAAATAAATAATATATTTCACCGTTTAAATTCAAGATCAAATATCCATACATATATATATATATTAATAAATATGCATAAGTATGTAGAAGTAAGAAAAATATATAAATGTACATGGGAATTTTAAAATAAGAAATGTATACATACATGTTCAAATCAAACAAGGAATGTGTAGATAAGCATATAAATATAAATAGGTATAAACATATTGAGGAAAATATATATATATAAGATAAAACAAGGAAAAAATAAATAAATATATATATACATACGTAGGCATATGAATGGATATGTATGTAGACATACTAGGGAACATAGCATTTAATACAAGCACCCATTTAATCAAATCAGCATAAAATATCAGTTCACCATTTTGTTCAAAATCATCCAGCGTTTGTACAAATCAAAACAAAACAAAAAGAAATATGTGAGAAATTGTACACAAAATATCCCAGCCTAGCTTCTTCTGCACGCCTCTATTTTATGTATATATTCAGATATCCATCACTGCCTTGTTCTTGGTTTCCTTATCTCGTTTGTATTCATTCGAACCCAAAAAAAACAAAACAAAATAAACTTGTAAAGAAAACAAACCAAGGGAGGACAAAATTCAAATCAAACTAGTATCAAGCTTACAAATTTCCAAAGATCAACTCAGAATCAAGCAACTAAGGAAGATTTAGTTCAGTAATCAAGCAAATTCAGGATCAGGCTTACAATTTCCAAAATCAAGCAAAGTAGCAAACTCCAGATTTTCAAATTCAAGAGAAAACATTTCCCAGGCTTCTCTTTTCTTCCAGGAGTGGTGAGTAAATACTTAATTTAAAAACAGTTTTAAATCTGTGATACTCAAATGCTTGTGATGGATTCTGTGGAAATATAGCTTATATATGTTTATGAATGTGAATGCATGTGTGAATATATGATGTGATTGTGTATATAGATATGTAAATGTATGGGTGTATGTCTGAAACAGGATATACCCTCTGTTGTTTCAACAGGTTCTAAAACTTTGCTAAGAAATTCCATATCTCTGTATAAAATCAAAATTTTGGACAAGATCATTGAGAAACAAATGATCATATGAATGTAATATAAATTTTAAAAATAATATCAAGAATTCAAATGCAGTAATGATTTCAAAAATTGAAAATGACAGTGGAAATCAAAGATGAGTTATAAATCGATCAAGCTAATTTAAATTCTTGATTATGCAACCAGAATCGAGTTGTGAAATGATGAATTTAGGGGAAGAAATCAGGATTTTTAGTGTAGTAATTATTGAGATATTCTGGGATGATCGATTTTTGCATTTTCGTTGGTCGACGTTGATCGACAGCGTGTTTCTCTATGGGGTTTGGGCTGGAAGAGGATGGGAAGTGGGGAAACGCGGGAAAATTGTTTGGGATTTTTTCTGATGGCCAGAGTTGATAGTTGGAGTCGAACTAGGGTTCAAAGGTCGAATAGGAACGTCGATGTTGATGAGGGAATGGCGACGGCTATGGGTGATCGGAGGTGATCGCGATGGGGGGGAAAATGGTGCTGGGTTTCGTGATGAAGTTTGGATGGGTCGGCATGGGCTCCGGTGTCGAATTCGTCGATGGCGAAGAGGTTGGTGGTCGAGAGTTTTGTTCCAGGTTCAATCGACTAGTTCGATTTGGATTTGGGAAGGGATTGTAGGATCTGGGTGGCCGTGTGTGACGGCGAGGTGGTGGTCGACTTGAGGAGGACCCCGACGTTGATCGTTGAAGGCCGGAGAGAACGTGCACGTGCACGGTGCACGTGGGTGTTTGGTGGAGTTAGAGACTTTGGGGAAGAAGGACCTGGCTCGGGTCAACTCTCGAAGCATTTGGTGATTTTCTCGAAGCAAGGACGGGATGGAAGTGGTTCATGTGTTTCTCGGGGTTTTTGCTTGATTTACTCGAGTTTGTCTCGGGTTTGTTTTTTTATAATAACCAGATTTTTTTTAACAGTGAAACATGAACAGATCCTATAAAACAAAGTAATCTAGCTTTATTAATAAAGGAATGTTTAACAAAAGTTACAAAGTTTAAGGTAAATCAAAAACAATTTTCCAAGTTAATTATTGTTTAAAGTTCCAAAAACAAAGTAATTAATGGGTAGTTAATGATGAAATCATTAACTAGTGATTAAGGATAAAACCTTGAATTTGATTAAGTAAATTACTTAGTGTAAGTAATTAAATTGTAATTACTAAATGTAATTAATTAAAGAGGATAATTACTTTATGAAAGTAATTAAGGAAAGTAATTAAGGATTAACTACTTAGATAATTAATTGAAGGTTAATTAATTAATTAATGTGATTAATTAATGAATATGATTAATTAATGAAGTGATTAATAAAAGGATAATTACTTAGTTTAAAGGTAATTAGTGGATAATCAATGAAAGTAATTTATGAATAATTACTTAGTGGAAGTGATTTGAGGGTAATTAATGGGAGTAATCAAGGAATAATTACTTAGTGAAATTAATTAATTAATTATAGGTTTATTTAATTAAAGGTAAGTTATTAATAATTGATTAATTAATGTACACTACGCCATAGATGGCCTATTGCAACGAAATTACAAGGTGTTGCTAGCTACAATGTAACGATAGCTATGCTGTTTTTTGTCTATTGCAACATTCACTTCAATGTGTTAGCATAGATATTAGCAAAATGTTGCAGTAGCTATAAATATATTCAAATTAAAAAAATTAATAAAATTTTACACCTCAGCGATCCACACCATCATTTAAAACAAAATCTCAACCATCAATCCACACCTTAGCAATTTCCATTTCCCGATTTACTTTTCTTTCTCGTTCCCCTCCGTGTGAAAATTAGGGCACGCGATTTTTCTTTCTCGTTCCTCTCTGTGAAAACTAGGGCACGCGATTCCAGTTGCTTTGATGCTCTGATTGATCGAATCTAGTGTGAGAAACGTTCCTGGTAGCTTGCTCCTTCGTTCTCCTTGATTGATTGCTCGAATTGCTTTGGCTTCGTCGTCGGGTGCGATGTGAGATTATTTGGTATGTTTTCTGTCTTCTGGTTTACTTGATTATTCTCGATTTTGGTTACACTCGCACGCTTTTGTCGATGATGAATTGGGATTTATTTATATGCTTTATTTCCTATAATCTCGAGTTTAATCTTTCTGTTGGACTTTGAGAAATCTGGTATGTTGGATTGCGATGATGTATTGGTATGTTGGATTTTGGTTCACTGGCTTGATTTTGCTTTGCCGATGATGAATTGCGATGTGATATTATTTGGTATGTTGGATTTTGGTTCACTGGCTTGTTTTTGATTTCTGATCTGAGCTTGTTAGCTCCTTTCTACTGCATTTGTTAAACCAGAACTTGAACCTTTGTTAAACTTGTTCACATACCTTTGTACCTTGCTCACATACCTTTATGCCTGATGCATTCACTGTTTTTGCTTGATGGGCTGCCTATGTGTACTGCTGTGTTTCTTGCACTGGCTTGTCTACATTTTGCTGAACCTGGTTCTTGTTTGTTTTGTTGGTTGCTTGGCCCTGAGTTGAATCCAGTCGATGACTCGGGTTTGACCTTGTGCCGTGTCCATTTTTTTTGGTTTGTCTACATATCTGGCTGCACTTGAGTATGAACTTGCACTTGAGTAGTTGCACTTGAGTAGTTTCTTGTACCAAGCCTTATGATGCATGTATGTTCATCCATGTACATGCATTTCTTGGTCATGTTATGTTGCTTGCTGTGTTGAGTACTACTTTGTGCACTTGGCTTCTCCTTTGTGCATTTTTGCCTAAACTGTTGCTTGCTGTCTTCCATACTGTCTTGTATCCATGTGTTGCATTCATGTTTGGCTTATGCACTTGTGAATAGCTGACTTGTGCACTGTTTTGCTACTGCACTGGTTTTTCTGCCATGTCCATTTTTGTGGGAATTTTCAATCGTCCATGAGATAAAAAATGGGAAACGGCCTTGTGATATATGCAGTGATACACTGTGTATATCACAGGTTGTCCGTGCAAATATTTGGTCTCTGTCAGAAAAAAATATGAAAAGAAACAACCCAAATACCTGAGGCAAATAATATAACAAAAATATTTTTATTTTCTGTTCGAGTTAAATATTATTTTCCAGATTACTGCTTTTGAATTATATGTGACAGGTATTGAAGACTGGACAGCTGGATACAAGCTTGAAGACAGAGTCAAATCAAATGTGCATGAGCTTGAAGACAGGTTTCAAAGAAGGTCGATCCCCGCCGGGACTGCGGTGCCCCGGACCCCCGCCGGCGCTGCGCCCGGACCCGCTTCTCGGCTCGCCTACGGCTCGGCACTCGGCTCGCCTTCGGCTCGACACTCAGCTCGTCATATATTTGTCAGTGTCGGTGTCTGTATAAATTGAAACTGCATATGTAATGAGTGAACTGAGTGATGTAGTGAGGAATATCTGTATATGTAAATATCAGTGTTATATATCATTGAATTGTAAAATAGTGGAGTCAGGAATTTGTACTATTTCAAATGTTGAAATAAAATATTTATTTAAATAAATTACCGTTTGAATATCAAATTCTGTGCAATAGCATTTTATTAAATAAATATTTATTTCTATTAAAAAATCATATATGCTCTACATTGTGGGCCCCACAAATTCAGAAAGTTAATATTTATAGCAACATTTTGGAATGTTGGTACAGACACCTATGGATGTTGCTATAGACCCAAATATGGTTCTATTGCAACAATATTTCTTATGTTGCCTTAGATAGTCAAAATGTTGCCTTTGAGGTCTGCGGCAACGCGGCAAAATGCATCACCGAGAAAGTGTTGCCTTTGCCCTTTTTTAGCCTACAGCAACATTTTTTGGCACTTCCTGCATCACTTCTTTGGTGTTGCAGTATGCAATCTATGGCGTAGTGGTAATTAATTAAGAATAATTAATTAATGTAACTAATTATAATATAGTTAATTAATGAGATTAATTAAAGATAAATTAATGTGATTAATTATAGATTAATAATAAGGATGATTAAGGATAATTAATTTTTGAAATTAATTAAAGGCTAATTACTTAATGTAATTAAAGAGTAATTAATCAAGGATGATTAATTAAGATGGATAATTAAGGGATGATTAATTAATTTGTTTGTAATTAATTAATGTTAAGTATGTAGGATTTAAAAGAAATTGAAGTAATTAATTTAATTCATTTGTAGTTAATTAAATTAATTAGAGATGGTATGGTTGATTAATCTTGCTATGAATGATTGAATGATATTGTATGCCTTATATTAGTTGATATCTCTCGTATGTGATATGGAATGCTATGTGATATAATATGTTTGGGTTAAAACAGTGACACCCTGTATTTAAAGTTTGAATTGTATTTCATTTGAATAACTTGGGTTAAGATGAAATTGGATTCGAAGAGACAAGAGTCGGGTATTAGTTAATACCCGAAACCACTTCGATTCTATATAGATTGATATGTGATGTCAATTGGCTGAAATGGAATAATATGAACCTTTGAACTAAGTAAGAATACTTAGTATTTGAGTCATGAAATAAGTGTTGAGCATAACAAGTAATGAACTCGTAGTGAAGTACGAGTTACCTGGGTTTCCTTTTAAATTGGACTTAGTATTTCAAATTATATGGGTTTACTCACGCCGGTTTCCAGCCTGACCCGGGTGTTACTTTGATGTGATGCTCGGGTCAGACTAAGTATTACAGATTTCAGGTAAGGACGTTCTGGAGCTCATGAGACGAGCTGGATGGCAGGAACGTATGGAGTGTTTCCGCTGTGATATATTTCTGATTATCTGAGACATGTTGATTTGTATATGTCCAGTGTTTGAGTATGCGTGTAACTCTGGTGTATAAAAATGTAATTAACTGATACAGTATTCTTTTGTAAACTGTTATTATTTGATATTATATTTTGATCCGTTGCGAATGTGAGAATCTGTGTAGTGTTTCTGTTTCTTCTTCTTCTTCTTCTATCTCTTTCTTCTTTTCCTAACTATCTGGAATTTTCAGGATTGAAAATTTCGGGTCGTTACAGATAGCTATCTAAGAGTTGTAGTTTATTCTGTTTATTTCCACTTTGTATATTAAGTCAGTTATGACTACATTTCTTTGATCAACCAAGGGGGCATCGTCGTATGTTTCTCTTGGCGTATTATTGTAAATTATAATTGATCCAAAACCTGGGAAGCGTTATGGGATTATGTAACTTGAATATGAATTTGTTTTGAAATGTAATCAGTAAAATGTTGTTTTTGGTAATCTATGATTTTTTTCATGTTTAAGTGCTTCTAATATTATGGATACCATTAGCACTACTGTATTTTGTCACCGGAAGTTAATAGTATCGATGACTGCAGCATCTGTAGCACTTAGCTTTTGGCCTCCATATATGGGATGTTACAACTTGGTATCACAGCATAAGTTTATGAAAAAAACTTTAATTAAAAATGATTTTGAAAACATAATCCTAAAGAATTAGAGTAAGGTTGGGGTATTGGATAATGCTATAGTGACGTACTTGTATTTGCTATATATAAGTATATGCTTTATCTCTAGTCTCCTATCTTTGTTAGGTTATCCTTATAGATCTCATGAGGTGTAACGACCCGTAATTTTCGATAACTTAAATAATAAAATTTGATAAGATTTTCGAATTTAATATAGTGGAAATCAAAATTTATGATTGACAAATGGGAATTGTTTGAGTATGACTTAATAATATGGTTTAAATGTTAGTAGCCACTATATTATTGTAACGTTAATAAATTGAATAAATATGAAGTTAATTTGGTTATAATTGGAAATAAGGAATAAATCAAAATATTGGAGTTAATGTTGGAAGTATCTATTGTAAATGAAATTGGTTTTATTTGGAATGTGCAATCTGCTGTGGCAAGTAATTTAAGATTTTGGTTGTAAACAAAAGTTAATAAATGTGAAATATTAATGAATAACAATTATTTATTTATTATCTTATTTAATCCAATTGAAATTAAATTTGGAAATAGTTGATTTTAATTTAGTGAATTAAATATTCAATTAATTTGAGTTAAGATGATAACGATAGGCTATTAGCATAGTGAAATATAAATTTGATGTTAATTGTATTCATAGGGTTTTGGTTGAGTTATAAGGTTATTTGAATTCATTTTATTTGGATAAAACTAATAAGTTGAATTTAATTAAAAATAGAAATTGATTAAATTGGAAGTTTAATATATTAGTTGTTAAATAATTGAAGTTGTAAATTTATTTGAATATAGGGTTTAATATATAGGAAATTGATTTACTAAGTTAGTCTAAATTTTATTTGGATTAGAATAAAGTTTATGAACTTTAATATTGAATTAAAAGAGGATATATAAAAATTGAATATTTAATATTTTAATTAACTTGTCAAAATTGAAATTTTGCAAACGGTCTCGGATTTCGACGAAACTAGTTTCATCGGATCCGTAATAGTGAATTTTTGTAGGATTTCAATTTTCGTAGCAATCGTACTTGTCGTTTGGCCGTGCGAGCTTGAAACGCGTAGAAATTTAATGTCGAATTTAATTAAAATAATCAACTTTAAAAGCTATCTTCCACATACTATTGAATTAGGCCTTGGGACTAGTTCCATTGCGTTCGGAATATGGGTAAAACCTTATAAACGCCTGGCGGCACGTCTCGATTGGAGTTCGGACGATTTTGGACCTACCTATATAAATATGCACGCAAACCGAGACAGTTTGATTATTATTTTATTTCAGAAACCCTAATTTCAAACCATGGCCACCACCTATTCCATGGCCAGAAATTGCCGATCTTCTTTCCTTAATATCTCTCAATCCATTCAACGAAATCGAAAAATTCCAAATGCAAAAGTGTAGATCTCGACGAGCTCTTCGAATCCATACGTTTGATTGCTGCTAAAACATCACAGATTTTCCGAGATCTGGGATTGAAGGATACACGTATTTTCTTGGATTGCGTGCAAGCGGCGGCGAATGACGCGATGAAACTTGGCACGTAGGTGGCTCTCAAGGTGGCGCACATAGTGGTGGTCGCTGATCAATCTCTGGTGGCTGATCTTTGCGTGCGTGTGGAGGTTTAAAGGATAAGGGTGGGTTCGGCTACGATCTGGGATTGGGAAGAAGAAAGTAACGTAATTTTTATCTTTTGCATACGAGCTCGGATCGACGTGCGGTTTTCTCCGTTGCGTTCGTATCAAAATTCCGGACAACATGGAGCTAGTTTAGCTGCATTCCGAGACTGTTCAAATTTGGGCCTTTATTTGGATTTTAAATCGTCGATAAATCAAAGGTGAGTGTTTTAACCACTCACGCTTGACTAAATATGTTATGTTAGTTAATTTGAATTCATTAGTTAATATGAATATTTCTGGTTGCTAGTTAGTAGTTTAAAATTGATGTTTAGTTGAAATTTAATCGAATTGGATTAAATTGTTATTTAAATTAATGTTGAAATTTAATTGTTAGTTAAATACCCATCTATGATAACCTGTTATTTGTTATGACCTGTTGATTGAATGATGAATTATGATGTTGTTGATGTTTGATGTTTGGTACGTTAAAATTGTTATTCCAATTAAATGTGACATTCATTGCAGTTAATATCCATTCGATTTAATATTAAATTCCAATTTGCAAGTTTATACCTGTTAATGATAATAAATAGTCTATTGATGTTTATTGATTGATGGTTGAAATGTTTGAATTATTATTTCAGTTAAGTATGACCTTATTTCATTTAATCGTCATTTAATTAGCATGAACTTATAAATTTCCAGTTAATAACCGTTATTGATAATCAATTAAATTATGTTATCTATTGTCTGATTTGGATGATGATGTGATGGATGTTTAACTATTGATATTTGGATATTTGAATGTTGTGATTATTTTATGTTGTTCTAATACTGCAAGTTCCCATAGTGTTTATTTTATTTTATATTTATATTTAAATAAAATGGGATCGGGTTGAAATGATAAATACCCAATTAAACAACTTGGCCTAGGATAGACAATTAAAATAAGAAACCCGATTGGTCAACAAATTATTTTCGAAATTAATTAACAGCCTTAATGGATTTAATTTGGAACTTATAAATGATTTTACTCGAGTTTAAATGAAATAAATTAATGGATTTGATTGAATAAACTAATAAATTTATTTGAATTATAATAGAATAAATAAATGAATTGATTTAAGTTTATATGGAATTGGATTAAGTAAAATTTAAAGTTAAGTAAAAATTTAAGATCTATAGACTTGGTTTTGATTAAACGGATTTGAGACTTGATAGTGAAATTTAATTTAAGATTAAATGGAATTTGACATAAGTGGAATTTAAACTAAGTAAAGTTTGCAAATTTGATTAAGTGATAACTTAAATATAAAATGATTTTAAATTGAGTGAATTAGTTTAATTATGATTTTGTAACTTGGTTACGAAGTTAAATTGTTTTGAAACTTGTTGAGAAAAATAAAATTGTGTTAATTAATCAATGAACTAAATAAAGTGAAATAAGATTCTTTAATAGAAATTGAATTTGATTTTGTAAACGGGTTAACTAAAACTATTTGATTTAAAGGGGATTTAGTTAATGAAATTGATTTAACCGAATTCTAATTATATTTAATGAAGTAATGAATGTAAACATAAATGTGAATGAATCGAATTTTGTTTAAATGATTTTGAATTAAATTAAGAATCAAATTAAATCCATTGAATATGAAATAAATTTAATAAAGTAAATTGGAATCTTATTAAACTGAAATTGAATACTTGAATTGATTTGCTAAATAAATGTTGAACTAAATTTATTTGGAAATATGATTTAACTATTGAAACGAATTGAATTGTGAAATAATCAAATTTGAAAGTAAATTTGAAGTTGACTTTTGATTTGATTTGGTTTGAACTTTAAATATTAAATGACCATCGGTGTAATAATACGTAGTTATTAAAGAGACCGGGATCGGATATGGACATACTCTCCGTCGATACCGAAAACCACTTTAATAACTAATATACGCGGAGTGTTGATCCAGAACGAAGTGGATGGTTTTGGTGAACGCGTTGATTGAAGAAAGAGAACGATTTTGGATGACCCTTGATATGACTAAAACAGGAGCCCTGCCGGACCATTGAGGCTCGCCACCTCTAGCGGACACACTTCTTCGTTACCATATCTATTACTTTTGTGATTCGATTTGGGTGCACCCCTCGATTATGGGAGTGTTGTTTCGCGGTGTTGGGGTGGTAGCTGCTATGCCCAACATCAATCCGGATGACGCAACTACAAGTATCCTAGTTGGTATCGCCTCATGTACCTTGTCATACTGATTATCCTATTCGCGACCACTATGATTTTGATTTGTGTTATACCTATGGGGTACCCTCTGATAACCACTAGTTTACGGTGGGGCTTACGGTGCTGTATAGACTATGACATTTATAAACTGTGTTAAGGGTGGAATGGGCCATGGCTTAACGCTAGGAATGATATTTTACTTTATGATAGACATTATTGTATATAGCGTATTCTATTATATAGTAGATAGTTTAACAGATCCTTAGGAGATGGAAATCCCGAACATCTCTTAAGTTAATGCACACACGTTAAACACTGGATATGAGGTGTCCAAAACTCGTAAACATCTCCAACGCCGTCACACTCATATTTACTTATTCGATTTAACTTACATGAGATATTTTAGTTCAGACTCGAGTGTTTTGTCTTTCCATTATGCTTGGGTCAGCCTGAGCATTTCAGATAAGGTTGAAGATCTATTCTGGAGGACGAAGACGGAGTTTGGTATTACATCATTTGTATTCTACTACTGTATTATTTTTCCGCTGCATTGTTGTATTATCTCTGATATGTATGTAACTCTGATTTATGATGTATAATAATAATCAAATTTATTTATTTGATAGCTTCATGAACTGTTATTTTATTATTATATCTTGTCCCTTCCGCTGCGAGATTCTGAGTTTGTTTCTGTTCTTTCTTTTCTTTTCTTATTTAACCCCAATAACTATCTGTATTTTGGATTGTTTGAGTCGGCATGTGTGTATGTTTTGTCGACTTGAACGGTCAAAAATGTAGGTCGTTACATGAGGTTTGAATACAGATATGGACGGTAGAAGAGGAAGAGTTAGCCCAGGAGGGGAAGGCACCGATGGGAATGCCAGACCTAATATGAGGAGAAGGCAAGGTTAGGCGCAAGTAGAGAATGATGGTGCTGGAGTTCCGCAAGTTGGAATGGAAGCTATGTATCAGTTTTTCATACATGATGCAAGCGGGTGTTGCAGCTGGAGTGTTAGGAGGAAATGCTGCAGGAGCAGGGGTTCCGGAAGTTCCAGTAGTTAACCATTATACTAAGTTGAGTGGAGATTATACTAAGCTTGGAGGGAAGCCATTTATTGGAACTGTGGATGCCATTGAGGTGGAGAATTGGTTGCTGCATCGTGAGAGGATCTTTGTAGATTTGGGGCTTAATGATGAGCAAAAGAGGAGGCTTGCTTCGAGACAGCATCAGGGAGTAGCTTTGTTTTGGTGGAATAGTGTGAATGTGGCAGTGGATGAGGAAACCGTGACATGGGAAGATTTCAAGAGGAGGTTCTATGAGAGGTTCATGTCTGTAATGGCATAGTCTGCTTTGATCAAAAAGTTTGCTGAGTTAGAGCAGGGAGAGATGTCTGTTTTGGAGTATGCTAGAAGGTTTGAGGTGTTAGCTAGATATGGGTATGCTTTGGTGGACACAGTGATGAAGAGGAACGAGAAGTTAATCAGGGGGTTGAAGCCTAAGTTAGCAAGGGCTACATTACCTCATATTAGAGATCCTTCTGATGTTGTAGTGGAGATGACCTTAAGACATGAGGAGATAATTGATTCTCTAAAGAAGAGTAAGGCTAAGGAGGTCCAGGTGGGCAGAGTCAGAAGAGGAAGTTTTTTCCTAAAAAAGGTGCTAAGAAGGTTGGAGCAGCTAAGAAAGGGAAGTCTGAGATTGTCTGTTTTAAGTGCGACAAGAAGGGACACTTTGCAAATGAGCATCGTGCTGGAAAAGTGAAGGAGGTGGGTGAGAAGAAGAATGTCAGGCGCTTCAATTGTGAGTAGATTGGCCACTATAAAAATCAATGCAAGGAGCCCGCTAAGGATGGAAAGGGCAAGGTGTATGCATTGGAGCCTGCTACTTCGAAGCCAATTGCTCAAGAGAAGGGAAATGTGGTTTTGGGAGGTACGCTTCAGATCCATGGTATGTCTGTTAATGTTCTATTTGATACTGGTGCATCGCATTCTTTTATATCTAGATGTTTAGTAGATAAGTTTAACCTAGAACCCACATATTTAGTTACTTCCTTACGGGTTGCGAATCCAATAGGAGGGTATGCAACTCTAGGGTTGAGATGTGACCAGTTAGAGTTTGACTTGTTAGGTCATAATTTTGTTTGCAGTTTGCATGTGTTTGATTTTTTGGGGTTCGAAATTATTCTTGGTATGGATTGTTTAAGTGAGTAAGATGCTAGGATAATTTGTCAGGATAGGAAAATATCGCTTAGACACCCTGATTGCAGCAACAAGATTGTTTATACCGTAGAAGGTTCTAGCGGTTAGGTGAATGCTTCATTCGGTGTTATGGAATTAGATGATGAGCCGAGTCGAGTTTTCGTGGTTAGAGAATTCACGGATATTTTTGAGCCTATAGTAGGATTGCCATCGAAAGGAGCCACTGAGTTTCGAATAGATTTTGTTCCAGGAGCAGAACCGGTAAGTAGGCCGCCAAGCAAGATGACCCCTACAGAGATGATGGAGTTGAAAGTGCAGTTGGTGGATTTGGAAGGCAAGAGTTTTATCAGGCCGAGTAGTTCGTCTTGGGGAGCAGCTGCAGTGTTTGCTAAGAAGCCATGTTTCTCATCTCAGAATGTGTGTTAGAGTCCTAGAGACTGCTATTACACCGACTGTGCCAGAGGACTTAGTAGTATAATCGTATTTGACTATAGTGAGAAAGACGATTCGCATTGTTGCGAGAGATGAAAAGAGGTTTTGAACCAAGATGGTTAGGTAAGTCAAAGTCTAGTGGAGAGACGATGATAGGGACTGTACTTGGGAGATTGAGAGCAGGATTAGAGATACTTATCCTGACTTATTTGATGGTATGTTTTACCTTCTTATTTGATTTGTTCTGTACCTTATCATAATTTCGAGGACGCAATTCTTTAAGGAGGGGAGTCTGTAACACCCCAAATTTTGGTAACATTATTTAGGATATTTAATTAGCTAAATTAAATAATGTGTTGATTAGGGGATTGAGATTTGATTTTAATTAAGGTTAGCCATGCCATTTAACCAATGAATTAAAATAAAAGTTAATATGAAATAGAGAAGGGGTAAAATAGGAAAGATGCCATTCCTATATCCTTAAAACTTGGCCGTGTATTCCCATACATGTTTATTTCATTTCGTTTGATAAATTTTAAAACTTAAGGCCGACCACCATTAACAAGAGAAAGAGGAAGAAGATTAAGAAAAGCTAAGGAAGAAGCTAAATCAAATCAAATCCATTCAACTCTCAAACTTCCTAATCTCTAAAACTAAGGTGAATAACATTTACATCTTATATTTCTTTTGTTTTCGGTTTTGTGATGAAATCCGAACCTATTTGCAATGATTTGCCATGTTTTTGAACGATGGAATGATTATATATACTTGTTGATGATTTATGTTTGTTCATATAGACTTTATGACACGTTTTAAAGTGAAAACCCTATTAAATGACATTCAAATGCCTTGCAAACTTTTATGGAGACCAAAAATGATATTTTAGAAATGGGTTTCGATTTTCAAGATTTTTTGAATTTTATATAAATTTTCTAGTGAAAAAAAATGTTATTTTGGATTAAAAATTATTTACGGTTAAATAATTAATGGTTTGGGTCTGAAATTTATATGTGTTAGAAAATATATAAAAAGTGATTTTCAAATATTTCTGTAGAATTTTTCTAAGTGTTTTAATGGATATATAAAATTATTTAAGGTATGAGACTTAAATATTTTATATATTTTTAAAAAGGAGAAGGGGCTTTTTGTAAATAAATTCAAATTGTTATTTCTGGAAATTCGGCAGTGCTTTGAAAAGAGAAACTTGCAATCAATCAGATTTTGACAAACAAGGCAGGTTAGGTACAAAGAAATAGTTTAAAAAGGACAAATCTACATGGTTTACATTGTTTCGATGCTTTCGGCATCAGGTTCCAACTCCTTATCTTCGCTTCCGACTCCATCGAAACCAATGCACATGGTATCAGGAAACTGGTATGTAGTGAATTGGTTGTAGGCTGAAGGTATAGGGTCGAAACCAAGGGGTTCCAAAGGGGTTGAGGCACTACTTTGCTTTTAAATAAAAATGCGCCTGCTTGCTTTTGACTAAGTAGCTTTCGACTTGGTTAGCTTTCGTCCGGGTCAATTGGTTTTAAAAGAAAAGGTTTCGATTGGGTTGCACTTTTGTTTTAAATAACTGCTTTTGACTATGCCGAAACCCTTGACTGCCGCTTTCTTCCTTTCCACTCAGATGGTTTCGAAAGGGTTGTTTTGCTTTTTAAATTTGGCCACTTCTCTAAAGCTTTCAAAGGGATGGTTTCGACACCATAACTACTTTACTTAGGAAATGGATTCGAAGCAGATGCTTTCGACTTAAATGATTTAATGACCCTTTTTCTCTAATTGAAGTATAACCTAAATGGTTTTCGAAAGAGATGGGTTTTAATGGTTTCAAAAGGTATTTCCACATGTTTTAAATTGAACCCAAGTGCTTTCGAAAGGTAGGTTTCGATACCTTCAAAAGTTTTTAATGAATGGTTTCGAAGGGATGGTTCCCCAGGGTTTCGAAAGGGTTGAAAGGAAAGGTTTTTCCTATGTTTTCGAAAGACAATATTTAAAGGTTTTAAAGAAGGATGTCTAATTTTTTAAAGCTTTCGAAGGGAAGGTTTCTCAATGGTTTCGAAAGGAAGATTTTAAAGGGTTTTGAAAGAGATACTTTCAATGGTTTCGAAAGGGTTACTTTCAAGGGTTTCGAAAGCGTTGTTTAAAGGTTTTAAACAAAGGTTTCAAATATACTAACTAGGCATCATAGCCTAAGTGTTTTAAGTTAAAAAGGGTTTTAACTTATTTTGGGGAATAGGTAATCCTTATTAAATTTTTTCAACATTATTTTGAGTAAAGTATATATAACATGGAAAAATAGCTTAGAGTAAAGCTAAAGATGTATTTTCCTATGTAAGTATGATTTAAAAGGTTAAATCATTTTGAAAAGGTTTTTCAATGAAAAAGTTAAAAGCTAGTTAACCCTAAGAAAATGACTCAGATTAGAAGACCAAATAGGACTTGTGTGGGGTCACCCTATGCTCATTCGCTATTAGCCCTTAGCTAGTTTAGTCCGGAATTCCAGTGTGTAGTGCTTAGTCACAGGTAAGACTAAAATGATGGTTACACATAGAAAGGAATAGTTATGTACAGAGATAGGTTATTGGTTAGCCCGCAAAATCATTTGGATCAGTTGACCCTTGGAGGAATAAGTTAAGGACAGATTGTCCAGAAGTTCTATCTAACAGATGTTTAGACTATTTGATATTTTATCTGGGAGGCCCGAGTCAGCTAAAGGGATAGTTAGTCCAGTTTGTGGGCAATTAGCCCAATTTTCGGACAGATAGTCCATTTATTACCTGTTAATAGCATAACGAATATTGTTATTATTATTATTATTATAATCTGTTTGATTAACCAGTTTGGTTGCAATAAAAGATTTGCAAACTATATGTTTTGAAAATGATATTAGTGAGGGGAAACCCGTTCCGCTAAGCAGCGTGGTCTCACTTAATATCAGTACACCGAGATGTAATAGTATTATTCACACTAGGCTTTATGTCCGACTCGAAGTTTCTATTTCCACTTAAACTCTCAGGTGCTCAAAACTGATTTGAGTAAGCTGAGGGTTGAGGTTTACAGGTTTTAGTTGTTTTGAAAAATAAAGCTTCCGAAGACGAGCAGGTGGCTGACGGATAGCTATTTAGGAGTTGCAGTTTATTCTGTTTATTTCTGCTGTGTATATTAAGTCAGTTATGACTACATTGCTTTGATCAACCAAGGGGGTATCGTCTAATGTCGCTCTTGGTGTATTATTGTAAATTATAATTGATACAAAACCTGGGAAGCGTTATGGGATTATGTAACTTGGATACGAATTTGTTTTAAAATGTAATCAGTAAAATGTTGTTTTTGGAAATCTGTGATTTTGTTCATATTTAAGTGCTTCCGATGTTATGGATACGATTAGCATTACTGTATTTTGTCACCAGAAGTTAATACTATAGATGATTGCAGCATCTGTAGCGCTTAGATTTTGGCCTCTAGATACGGGATGTTACAAACATTTTTATTAATTTTATTATTAATTTATAACATTATAAATTAATTTTGAATTATTAAACTCAACTAATAACACGGTTGTGTTGACTTCATAGTGTGAAATCCATCCTTAGTCAATATTTAAATGATTTAAGTACTGAAGCATGTTTGGACTTAGCTAAAATACAGTATCGAGCATGGGTTTAATTGCTTATAGATCATTTAGGAGAAATCCTATTTTTAATCTTTTTTAAGCTATATATTGTCATGATAATTGTGCATGTTTTCTTTTCTTCATTGCTATATCACTAAGATATATATAGTTTAGTCAATGGTCGGAAACTCTAATAATATCCGTAGTTAATTGGATAAACTACTTTAAAATATTTGGTTTAATCGATAACTTTTATTGACTAAACTATTTTTCACTGACCATAGATTTTGACTTTAAGTTGACTAACAATTACGGCGATACTAAACTAACACGACAAAAGAAAATGAATCCTCTCTTGAGTAGTGTTTCACTTCATATAGGTCAACTCATACCCTACTATGGTCATAACTTGATCTTGATATCATGTGATTCACTATAATCAAAGTATAGTCTATTTACTTAGGATCTACAATACTCTCAAGTTTGAAGGTTACTACACATCGTTACATGAGACCTTCTATTTTGACTTAGTTGTATCCACCTATATAAGAATCTTATTAATTCATCTTGTGATTGTTTCAAATAATCAGAAGTATGTAATTCCTTGGAGTTCTCAACGGTCATGAATAATTCATCATTCGTTGTGTAAAGAACATTATGTAAACTAATCTCAATGTCGATATTCTTTTCTGAATACATGTTTACTAGGAATGTTTAAGGATAAGTATCTGAGTATCGATTAAAAACTCATGGATACGAACACATTCACAATTGCCATTGTAAAAATAATTTTCCTAATAATTTATACTTATATATGTTTAACGTATTAATATCGTTACTTAAATCGTAATATAACAACATATAAAAGAAAATAAAATCAAAAATATTTTTGATGATAAGGATATGCAGTACAAAGCTGCATAGCTATACATAACATAGATAAAACATAATATTTGACTGACAAGCCTAATCGGTAGCCCAAAATGAATAATGTCACAAGTATAGTAATACACCGAAGATGTTAGGAATACATGATAAAACATCACAGACATACATATAGTTATATATTTATAATTATTGATCAAGTAGATAGAACATAGTAAGCCCGCCTTCACCATTCTCCATTGTTGTTGTTTCCAGTGGATTTCTGATCATCTACACTGCACTTTTAATGAAAAACTGAAGGGTCTAGGTGAGATTCCTATCAAAACAAATACAAAACACATAAAATTGAGAGCCATTGTCATGAATTGATGAGTTTTGAAATTAAAGTATCGGTCGTTTCTTTCCATCCATATTGTCAAAGAAAAAGCTATGACCAAAAGAGCTTCAATGGAGTCATGGGTGCATGACTCCCATAACCGAAGCAAAGTTCTTTCTAACATAGTTATGTACACAGTTAGGTTGGAGGCATACAATGCCCAAACCCAAAGAGAAAAATCACAGTTGAAAAAATATGGTAGCAAGAGTCCGTCCAGTCATAAGAAAGGAAACAAGTCTAGGCTAAGCCCAGTTGCTTGGAAGCTAGGCACTTGGTAGTGTTTAGTTTGCTCGGCATAACTAGCAAAATATGAAATTTAAATTTTGGAGGTGCCTTAATAATCAAGAGACGACTAAAGTTTAGAGGCACACCAGAGTAGTTATAATAATACATGGATTTCACTGTGAATCTTTGGTGGATGCCACACCCATAAATTTAGGGATAAGAATTATGTTAGCATAATTGAGTCTGGCAATTAGGTATGGTTGAGAGTGAAAATTTTCAAATAATATGAAGATGCTAAATTTAAGAAAACCCCAGTATCTCTTATAGAAGGAGAGGGAAAAACCATCTAGACTTAGTGCCTTATCATTGGCCATGACGTTAAGCGCTGTCTAGATCTCATCAATATCAAATTCCTTATTAATGGAGCTATGAAGATGCGATCTTTTAGGAAATAATAGATCCTGGTTCAAGATGTCGAGATCAGGGTCACGCTGCTAAAGGTAAGTTTTGAAATATCTGGTGAAAGTTGCAAGAATCTCCTTCTCATCCACATTCTCTCTGCCACCCTGTGGAAATAGGTGGTATTTAGATCACCCTCCTTAAGCCATTGAGCTCTGGATCTTTGCTTCCAATAAATCTCTTACCATCTCATGATACTATCAACTTCAGTCTCCATCTCCTTAAGAGTAGATTTCTCAGATGTAGAAAGAGAGGAGGTCTCTTCCTTAATGTTCATATCCAAGATCTTATTCTAAAGTTATTCCTTTTTTAGTCTAATGGACCACGTGGACCAGCAATCCATTATTTCAGAGATTTCCTTAAAAGCCAAAGCTTGGTAACTAGGACCATAACACCAAACATGGAAACTCAGAAGGAGTCCTGGAGACGTTCAATCATGTCATCAAACCCAGTCTCAAGTGTCTAGGAATTCTCAAATTTTAAGTGAGGACGGTGAGGGAAGCCAACGCTAGAATCGAAGTGAACAGGACAATACAAAAAATAATGGAAGGATGGCCTCGTTAGGAGGGAAATGGGTGCTTGTCCTCAAAGGAAATATTAAGAAAAAATATCTATTTTAGCAATAGAAGGGAAAGAGCGCTTGTTGGACCAAGTGAAGGCACAGCTATTTAAAGGAAGGTCAATGAGGTCACAGGAGCAGATGAAGTCATTAAAAGCATCCATATCTAGGCTCCTTTAAAGCTATTTCTTTCCGATTGAAATCTTGTTATGTTAAAGTCACCCCCAATATCCACAGACGGTTAATGTGTGAGGCAAAATATGCATAGGAGTTCCAAAGGGAAACCTTATCGGTAGAGCAAAGCGGTCTGTATACATTGGAAAAATAAATATAAAGAATAGCAGTGGAAATATTTTGCAAAATCACATGCATAACGTGTTAGGCTTTTAGCATTTGCATAAGGGTCCATCTCGACTCGTCCTAAAGGGTTACAATTCCCCTTTTAGAACCCATAGTGTCCAGGACCGACAAACCAGATAAAAATCTACCACCTATACATCTAATTCTAGAATGGGTCGGGCAACAAAGTTTAGATTCTTGGATAAAAAAGATGTCCAAATGGAGTGGACGGATAATGTTTTTAATTAAGGCACACTTGCCTAAACACCCCTCCCCAAAGATCCCAGCCGGTCTGGAGATGGCATTTCGCCAGAAGCTGGAAGGGTTTTGGGGTGATAAGGTCACCGGAGGAGGAGTAGCGCTAGGGCTAGGGAGAGGCAAAAAGTGGGATGAAAAGAAGGAGGCTATTTTTTTCTTCTGCCTCTTTATAATTAAAGAACAATCAAAAACATATTTTAGTTCGAACAAGACTAGTTTACAAAAGTTAAGTTACGTAACAATTTATATAAGCGACGTTTCTTCAAACACCCATCAAAAATTACAAAATTCACTTCCGTCCCCTATCAAAAATAGGTTTCACTAGAAACCCATATCAATATTTCCAACAAAAATGTATATTTTAATCAGCACATAATTGTAGTTATAACTATAAATATTTGTAGTTCTATTGCATATTTGTAAAATGAAAATTTGCAGTCTACACCATAAAAATGCCCATTCAACACTTTAAATATTTTCAATCCACACTGCGAATATTTGTTTTATAAATTTGCATATTTTAAACTACAAATATATGCACTTTAAAATGCACATTTTTACTTAAAAGATTGATAGGGTTGTTCCTTGAAACTTGTTTTTGAGAAGGATTTTTCAGGTATAAAGATTGAAATTAGGGAGTGAATCCTAATTTTCAATTTACATAATTGCTTCTAGGGCACACACTTAAGTTTATCATGACTAAAACATGCATCCATGTATGTACAAAAATCAAGTTTGCGTCAGAACGAGCTCAATGGATTAACCTAATGATGGATTACAACAATTCACATCCATGTAATAGAAAATAAATGGATCCATCTACGATCGAGCCCGATTGTTCAGCAAGATGATGGATCCTTGAACATACACCCAAGAAAGATGTTTGTATAAAGCATATGTCCACTTACAATCGGTTCCAAACCTGATAAGATAATGAACGACTTATTATTTAAATCCACTTTTGATCGAGTCTAAAGGTCTGATGAGATGAAGGCTAACTTCAAATATCCACTCACGATCTAGTCCAATGGCTTGGTGAGATGATGTTTGCACTATAGATCTCCATTTGTGATTGAATTCGACGATTGGAAGAGGAGATTTGTTTACGGCTAAGTCCTTATGCGATAAATTAATGTGCGTGGAAAGGTTGATGTTTCCAACACATCTTTACAGACCTAACATACACATGCATTGGGTAAACTGAACACGAGGCATACTATGGGTGAGGTTTCCAATAGTAGATGAACCAACTAGCACCTACAATTGATCTTATGCTCGGAAAGTATGTTAGAATATTGGACTAGAATTCCATGAAAACATTATAATCTAGTTGATTTTTATTGAAATACACATAAAGCAACACGTATAAAGTTACTACTATATATGATTACGATGTTGTGGTGTAATTTTGTTTAACAAGCATATGAGATATGTAAAATAATAAAAAAAAAGTAAGCATAAATAGGCTACATCATATTCATCATTAGGTTCAAATTACAATAAAATCGTACAAAAACAAAATGTCGGAACATGGTTTGAGGGAAATGATCACGTGATCCCATGTCCTAGTGTGCTAAGTGAATTACAGCTATTTACTAGTAATAAATTTAGTGGTTAAAATAATAAAAAATAAATGGTTCTAATTCTCTTGGCATGCCGGGACGCCGAAAATGAGACTAGGATATGACCAATTGAAAAAGCAAAAAAATTATTTAGTTTAGTTTTGTCAATGGACACTTTTGGATACTGATAGTGGCATACCAGTATTCGAATTCAAAGTCATTTTCAGATATCAGATATCCGCCATGAATACAGACAAATATCAGATATTTATGCCATTTGTCGACAAGCGATGCAGGCGGTTTTTAGATTTTTGGATATCTATTGACATACTTAATTTAGTTGATAACCTGCTCCTATTGGATGACGTATTCTTCTTCCTTACTTTTCATCCTCTCCGTGGTGTCTACTTTCTCTTGCTTTATTGGTTTCAGCCTTGGTGGCTTTTTGATTATAAATGGATGTTCATTATCATCCAAATCTTCATAACCAGTAGAAACCCCAGTGAGGACACTATATATGTCACCGGTAAAATCCACCATTGCTACAATCATGTCATCTTTGTAGCATTAGGCCTAAATCATGGAACTAGAATGGATGCAACAAATGTGGATACATAGATATGTTATCTCATATTTCTTTAGAAGATAATTTCAGGCTTTGTCAGTGTAACGACTTAGAATTTTAGTTATTTGAAACTGGAATATTTAATTAATTTTAAATATTGAAAGGTTAATTTTATAGATTAAATAACTTGGATTTCAAACACAGCGATTTATTGGGTAATTTAATTGTTGAATTTAATAATCGAAAGTTGTTTAAATAATTGAATATTGGATTTTTATTTGGATGAAAATAATTTCAAAGCTTATTTAAATTCTATTAATAAGAATGAAGACAATAAAAACTTTTAAATTGGATTTAAAGGTGATTTTTTGATTTTGAAGATAGTTTGTTTTAATTAACGTGTAAAAATAGCCTTCCTGAGCACTGTCTCGGATTTCGATGAAACTAGTTTCATTGGATCCATAATAACGAATTATTATACGCCGTCAAATTTCATGGCGATCAGATGCATCGTTCGGCCGTGTGAGATCGAAACGCGTTGAAATTAGTATTGAAAATTTAATATAATAATTGGGTTCAAAAAGCTATCTTCTGCATACGATCAAATTAGGTCTTGAGATTAGTTCCATTGCACTCGGAATAGGGGTATAACATATAGAATGCCAAGTGGCACGTCTCGATTGGGATTCGAAATTATATAGCTAGATATTTTGAATTTAAACATATATATATATATATATATATATTGATTTGACCATTCACAGCCCAAGCCACACCTCTGCCATGTTTCATTTCCATCAAGCCAGGCCTATACGAGCCCACACCCTCCTCTATGATACTTCACATCTTTCCCTCTATTATATAAGCCTCTGTCAGTAAAAAGAAAAGGGTCAAAAACTTCAAAAATTAATATCTCAATACTCAAGAAAAAAATCTGAAACAAGTTTTAAAAATCATGGTTCGATGAGAGCTTCGTGCTAATGTGAGTTAGGTGATGTTCGATCACTATTTTGGCATGGTTATTTGTGAGAAGCGAGCTAGGGTTGGAATTTCCCATTGATTGAAGCTTTGATCGTCGAATTGGATGGCGTATTCAAGTTCGTAACGTCGAATAGCCCCTTGAGTCGAAGTTTCATTGGATTTGGCGACAAAAACTTTCACGCGTGCACAGTGATTTGTCGAAAGATGGAAACATGTCACGATGGCCATTCCTTGACCGAGCTTGATGATAATGGGTAGGATGGAAGCTTTCACAAATTGAAGATGAATGGAGGTGGTCTCGTGTCGTTTCGTGGAGGATCGAGGGAGTTTCTCTGTGCGTGTACGCTCGGCCATGGGTTGTGTAACCTGTACATGTTCATTTGGGGAAGAATAGGAGGAAGGGTAATTTGTAATATAGTAGAAATTGTAATTATTTATTTATTTTTAAATTTAAATGTATCGATAACTTATAAAATTTATAACTCCTTCATACGAGGTCCGATCGAGACGAAACTTTTTGCATTGCGCTCGTATCAACGAGTGCTTTGCAATAGAACTAGTTTGGATGAATTTGGAGACAGTTGAAATTTGGACTAAAATCGGACGTCATTCGATTTTAGTTCCAAACCAGAACGCCTCGGCGACAACAGAAAATTTCGGTGAGTTAAGCTCACCTTTTTGGTTAACTAGTATGATATATAGTTGATAAAAATCCTTGTATTTATTTTGATGAATTACTACATTTATATTAGTTAGATATATTCCCGCCTATTGAAGCGGATGCGACCCTATTACGTTCCCCTGTAAGAGCGGATGACCCTTTGTATACGAATCCTGTCTCGAAGCGGTTGATTTATATTTTATGATTGTATAACATTTGTGATGCAGGGAAACTGGCTGGAGGGATCCAACAGGATTCCTCGCTATTATTGAACTGTTCAATGATATTTCTTTTATATGGATTATTGAATAATAAATATGATTGTGGACTCTGTGATTATAACGTCGTTATATGTTTGAAAATAAAACCCAGTAATGATAGAAAATCAATATCGATATTGGTTAAGCGTTGGGTGGCTATTGGCTTCAAATTAGTATTTTAAAAATACTATAAATTGCCGTTTAAGTTGGAATTGATTTTTGAGGCAAGAAATGATTTTAAAATCGGAAATTGGGTTTCAGAAATATTTTTTTAAGGATTGTATAATTAAATATATTAGTATTGTTTTTAAGTCAATTAAATATATTAATATTGTTTTAAGTTAATTAGTTATATTAATATTGTTTTTAAGTTATTTAATTTTAACAATACAATTTTAAAGTTATTTAATTATATTAAAATTGTTTTAAAGTTGTATAATCATATTAATATTATTTTAAAGTTATTTAATTATTTTAATATTGTTTAATGGTTATTTTTTTATATTTAATACGTTTTAAGAATTTATAAAAAGGTTAATAAATTGAAAGGTTAATTATTTCAAGAATAATTATGGTTTGAAATTAATAATATTGATTATTAATAAGGTTTTAAAATAAATTATTATTATTTAAAAAAATGGTAAAGATTAATTATTATTGTTTATTTAATAATATTTTGGAAACGTTAATTAATATTAAGATGTTTAAAGTGAATAATTTTCATTTATTTATAATGTTTATTGTTAATAATTATTATTATATAATGGTGTTTTGAAGCAAAAGATTTTTAATTGTTTATAAATGTTTTAGAGGCCGATGAATAAGGTTGAAGGACTTGGATTTTACAAATGAGCTTATAAATGGTTTAGAGATTATAAGGGATTTATAAACAAGTTTTAGAAGTGTACAAAGAGGATTTAAATATAATTTAAATGTATAAAAGGAGTTTTATAAATGGTTACAAATTTTTTTATAAAATGGTTTATAAATGGTTTTAGAGAATTATAAGGAGTTTATGAATGATTTTTGAATCAAATAAAAATGGAATCTTTCTCAATGTGTAAATATACTTATACCGTTGGGATAAGTTTATGGATAGTTTCTAAATATTGAAAATATAGGAACTGGTGGATATATCTTTGTAAAAGTATTCTTATACAAGTAATTTACAAATGGTTTTATTTATGAAAGATTTATAAAAGGAGGCTACTGATTGCTTATATGCTTTACCAATGTTGGTTTTCCCCATGAAATAAATCCTTGATTGAATGTTGTTATTCGATAGTTAAATAACCAACTATCGAAGATTAGATCTAAACGTAACTTTGGAAATATTTAGGAGAAACACATGAATTATATGGCACAGTCATCTCCGATGAGGTTGTATTGTGCGTATAAATCTCGTTTCGTTCTCCTAGGACAATGATAAGGATATCCATCCACTAACGGTTAGGAGGTTATCTCCGATCTTATCTTTGATTGTTTATTTCCTAAAGAACCGAGGTTGAGTTTACTGGAAATTATCGAATGTTGTTTCGAAGAGACTGGGATCGGGTATGTTATTCGAAAAACACTTCGATCCAACAAATGCGTTTCGATGTGAAGACATCATGAAGGGCATGGAATCGAAGATAGATATGTGAAGTGCAAGGGCTAATCGCTACTAATCCTGAGGGTGATTCCAAAATGGATGTAGTAGGAGTAGTGCCCCCGGTTTCGTTCGGACCTAGACGGACTTGTATGGATGAATGTTGGTATTGCATTGTTGCCTGTAAGGCAGTATTAGCATTCTAAGTGGGAAGTGCTATTAAAAGGTAAAATGTAGCCTTGGACCTCATCAACCGGGAAATGACAAAAATCGGGTATGCAACATGGCCAAGTGGGTAGCTCCCAAGAAGGGTATGGTCATTCCAAATCCAGATCGGTTATTATCTCTCAATTGTATGCTTCGGGGCCCATTAACAGAAGGATGATCATATTCGGTACTACTAGCCAAGTGGTAGGCCAGCCCTATGTGGCTGTGGTATAAGATGTTCTTGTCAGACCCTGGTGCATTTATCTAGAGATGTACCTTCGAAAGGTAGTCCCTTACCTTGTCATAGTATGGAATACATTCTCCAATACGAGCCTTACGGTTTTAGTTGTATAACAAATATATTGGAATGTGAGATGCAAGCATTTCAGCTATATTCATATTTTACTTTGACCCCTAGACATTATTATAATATAAATGGATTTTCTATACAAAAAGGGTTTTTGGTTATCGTAAGGTGAAAACCCATCCGTGTTTATGTACAGCGTGGTCTTACGAGATACCTTTGGTTTCAAAGATTTTCTAAAACTTTAAAATCCAGTTGGGTGTGTTTTCTCATGCTGGTTTTCCAGACTGACTCGGGTGTTATTTTATTATAATGCTCGGGCCAGACCGAGTATATTGTAGATTAGTTTGGATGCTTGGAGCTTCAAGAGACGAGTTGGAGGCCCAGAGACGTATTCACGTAGATGGTTATGTTCCGCTGTATTCATTATTGTGTTATCAGCAATTGTGAGGACAGACTGTTATAATTGTCCAGGCCGAAATAGGTTAGTATACTCTGATTGATGTTTGTATATACACATATTACAGTTTTGTTTTCGTGTAAAGAGTTGTGGTATATTATAGATTATTCATTCCACTGTGAGATTCTATGTAGTTTAGTTTTCTTCTTATCTTCTTCCTTCTTCTTTTTCCCTAACAATCGGGTTTTCCAGCAATTTGATTGCTTGGCATGTGATACGATGGACGTATTAATGTCGATTTTCGAGGGTCGAAAAGCCCCGGTCGTTACATTTAGTATCATAGCTGAAGGTTAAGCGAGAACCTTGGCTTTGGTGGGAATTACTTATTAGAGATAGGGTCAGTAGCACCCTAGAATTAGTTTGAGTGTGTATATATGAGCGCGTATTTGTTAGTGATAATAAAATGTTTTATATTATGTTGGTTGATCTATTGAGTGACTTATGGATCCTGGTCAATACGAGTAATTAACGTTATTGATAGGGATCACTAAACTCCTAAAGGGCAATTTGACAAGGTATTATTTTGAAATTGGGTAAATGAAATAATTTTACCTTTATTATATTGTATATATAAAGGGATAGTTTTCAAAAAATTATTATAGTATATATGTGTGCTTGGTTGTTAGAGAATGATAATATTTGATTATTATCATTTGTGCTATTGTTGTGCTCTAATAAAAGTTGTCACTATTATAATGCAAACAAAGATTAACAATTAAGAATTGATTTTATATAACCAAATGGAATTATATAGATATGGTTTATATATGCGATTTATAAAAGGAGATGAAACTCTTGAAGTATATTATAAATATGATTGTAAGTAAAAAGATTCTAAAAGTTGAGAATTTAGGAATTTAAATTCCGTTGGTTTTGGAAATGTTTTTCAAAGTTTAGGAAAATAAAAATAGTATTATTTGAAAAATATTTTTGAATGGAAATATTTTTAAAAGGAATTAAGGAAAATTGGAAGCACTGAACTCACTTCGATCACTAGAAAATAATTTCGATGATGACTGCAGCATCATCGACGTTCATTTTTGGGCTTCCAAGGGAGAAATTGCTACCATTTGGAATTTTGTTTTGGTAAAACTAGCTTTGATTTTGAAAATTCAAAAGAATGATTTGATATACCAAAGGGATTTTGTGTGTGTGTGTATATATATAATATTTCAAAATCATTGAAATAAATAAAACGGGGGTTTAAACTTGGAAATTTTCATTCAGGTGTTTTATGAAAATATGAGTAAATAAGTTTGATAACTTATAAAATTTGAGAATTAATAAGTTAAAACAATTTTTTAATTTGTTGAGTATAAATGTTGAGAAAAGCAAATTAAAAATGAAATTTAACTTAAATTAAGTTAAAATAATTTTTGAAATAAATTTGATTGAGATTTGAAATGAATCAGTGGATGAACTAAATTAAATGGTTATAGAATTTTTATAAAATGGTTTATAACTGGTTTTAGAGGATTATAAGGTGTTTATGAATGATTTTTGAATCAAATAAAAATGGAATCTTTCTCAACGTGTAAATATACTTATACTGTTGAGATAAGTATATGGATAGTTTCTAAATATTGAAAATATAGGAACTGGTGAATATATCTTTTTAAAAGTATTCTTACACAAGTAATTTTCAAATGGTTTTATGTATGAAAGATTTATAATAGAAGGCTAGTGATTGCTTATATGCTTAACCAAGTTGGTTTTCCCCATGAAATAAATCCTTGATTGAATGTTGTTATTCGATAGTTAAATAACCTATTATTGAAAATTAGATCCAAACGTAACTTTGGAAATATCTAGAAGAAACACGTGAGTTGTATGGCATAGTCATCTTCGATAAGGTTGTACTGTGCGTATAAATCTAGTTTCATTCTCCTAGGACAATGATAAGGAAATCCATCCACTAACGGTTAGGAGGTGATCTCCGATCTTATCTTTGACTGTTTATTTCCTAAAGAACCGGGGTTGAGTTTACTGGGAAATATCGAATATTGTTTCGAAGAGACCGGGATCAGGTATGTTATCCGAAAACCATTTCGATCAAACGAATGCGTTTCGAAGTGAAGATATCATAAAGAGCATGGAATCGAAGATAGAGATGTGAAGTGCAAGGGCTAATCGCTACTAATCCTGAGGGTGATTCCAAAATGGATGTAATAGGAGTAGTGCCTTCGGTTTCGTTCAGATCCAGAACGGACTTGTATGGATGAATGTTGGTATTGCATTATTACCTGGAAGGCAGTATTAACATTCCCAGTGGGAAGTTCTATTAAAAGGTAAAACGTAGCCTCCGACCTCATCAACCAGGAAATGACAAAAATCGGGCATGCAGTAGGGCCAAGTGGGTAGCTCTCAAGTAGGGTATGGTCATTCCAAATCTAGATCGGTTATTATCTCTCAATTGTATGCTTCGGGGCCCATTAACGGAAGGATGATCATATTCGGTACTACTAGTCAAGTGGTAGGCCAGTCCTGTGTGGCAGGGGTACAAGATGTTCTTGTCAGACCCCGGTGCATTTATCTAGAGATGTACCTTTGGAAAGTAGTCCCTTACCTTGTCATAGTATGGAATACATTCTCCAAACGAGGCTTACGGTTTTAGTTGTATACCAAATATGTTGGAGTATGAGATGCAAGCATTTCAGCTATATTCATATTATACTTTGACCCCTAGACATTATTATAATATAAATGGATTTTCTATAAAAAGGGTTTTTGTTTATCGTAAGGTAAAAACCCGTCCGTGTTTATGTGCGGCGTGGTCTTACGAGATACCTTTGAATTCAAAGATTTTCTAGAACTTTAATGTAACGACCACGACTTTCTCTCCATAGAAAGTCGTATCGCTAATAAGAAAGAAAGGGGTGAGAAATAGAAAAGAAGAGAAAGAGAAAGAAAACAACACAAATACTCACAGCGGAAACGGAACAAAATATAATATATCATATAACTATTACATAGTATCATAAACATCTATCAGAGTTACACAAATTACACATCATATACTAGACAGTTATAAACATCTGTCTAGTTATTACAACTCAATACAAAACAAAGATCTAAACAAGATCAACACAGTGGAAACTACTATCTATATTTACAACGCTGAAGCCTCCTGCTCCATTGCTCCTCCACAATTCGTCAAGGCTAACCTGAATCCCTTGGCTACTCGTAAAAATTTGAGTACCCAAGAGTTTATAAAACAGAAATAAACAACTTGGGTCAGACATGGGTCTGGTGTGAGTAACAGGTTAAACTTGTTTAACTTCAAAACCTTTTGAAAGAAAAGGTATCACGTAAGACTTCCCACAAATAAACATGGGTAAGTTTTTACCTTACGCTAACCAAAACATTTGATAGGAAATTCGATTGTATTATAATAGGGTCTAGGGTTTTCAAGTAAAATACAGAAATAGCTGAAATGCTTACATCTCACATTTCAACATAGTTGGGCACAACTAATACGTACGGCACTTATTGGAGTTTGGATTCCATACAATGGCAGGGCTACCGGGGTACCGCCCGTCACAGTACGTGGCCTAGATCACCGTACCGAGGATCACTCCCAATCCCCTGCAACACAAGGTCGGAACATCCCTTACTGGATAATTCCCGCACAAGATACCTCACGGTTGGGATCAGCAACCGCACCACTAAGTCGAAAATAGAAAGGGACATCTAGACAGAGGTAACCTTGTCCTACTTGGGTGCTACCCACTAACCTTGCTGCACCTCCCCTGTTTTAGCCATTCCCGGTTTGTGAGGCTTGAGGTCACGATTACCTTAGAAAAGAACACATCACTTAGAATGCTCATCGTCCACCTGACGATGTTCTGAAAGCATTCAATCCATACAAGTTCGTTCCGGGTTCGAACGAAACCGAAGGCATTATCTCGTTACACTCGTTTTGGAATCACCCTCAGAGTTAACGACAATAACCCTTGCACTCTGAATCTTCATCTTCACTTGATTCACGACCTATCGTTAATTTGGATCGATGTGGTATTCGGGTCTCCAAACCTGGAAATCCGGTATACGGAAACCCGATCCCGGTCTCATCGAAATCCAAAGCGTATCTTTTAAGGCCAAGTTGTTTTAAAGTTAAAACAATTCAATTCAATTATCTTTATACACATAGAAGGATAATTCACAATAGATAATCAACATTATCAGATAATCCATATTATCATCACAATTCAACTAAACATCCATATCACGCAGCATATATCTCATCAGAGATATCAATCAATGCAAAGCATTCAATATTAACACCCATTCATAAGTAATGATTTATATCATCTCTAATTAATTTAAAGTGAATTAAATTAATTACTTCATTCTATAAATCCTGCTTACTTAATCATTAATTAATTACAAATTAATTAATTATCCTTTAATTACCCTTTAATTCCATTCAGGTAATTTATCTTTAATTAATTACTTAAATTAATTATCCTTAACCACTTATAGTAATTAACCTTTAATTACTTCATTAATTAATTAACTATAATATAATTAAATTAATCAACTATAATTAATTACATTAATCCTTAATTAATTACATTAATTAATCACTTCAATTATTAATTATTACTTAATTAACCAATCTTAATTACATCATTAATTATATTAATTAATGATCCTTAATTACAAATTAATTATTAATTACTTAATTAAATTAATTACATTAAGTAATTAACCTTTAATTAAACAACATTTATTAATCATTCATTGATTAACCTCATTCAGTAATTAACTACCCTTAATTACTTTTATTAACTAAATTAATTATTCCTTAATTAATTTCTTAATTAATCCCTTGATTAATTATTCAAAGTAATTAAACTCAAATTACTTTTATTAATACATCACCATTCAATTAATTACTTCCAGTAATTATCTTATTATTTACTTCCCTAAATAATAATACCTTATTAATTACATTAAGTAATTATTAATCAAATCATCTCTTGATTATTCTAAATTAATTAATACTTAATTAATTAACTTAAATAAATCAAATTAACTTAATTAATTACAATGAGTAATTAATTTCTCTTAATTACTTCCATTAAGTAATTCATTTAAAACAAATTCTATAATTTATTATCTTTAAATTAATTAATCTAATTAACTATTAAAATTTAATTACATTAATTAATTATTTAATAATCCATAGTTAATGACCTTCATTAACTATTAACAACTCTTTAATTACTTTTCTTAAGTAATTAACTTAGATTAAGTATTATTAATTTCAAATTAATAAATCTTTGTAACCAATTAATTAATCTTTAATTATTTAATTAAGTGTTAACCATAACTTAATAAATATTTAATTACTCTATTAATTAATTCTTAACCATTCATTAATACTTTAATTTATAATCCTTAATTATAAATTAATTATTCCTAATTAATTAATCTTAATTATTAATTAATTTGTTTAAACCTTTAATTATCTATTAATTAATCCAAATGATTAATTAATCAAATAAATTAATTATCCATTAAATTCCTTATAATTTAAATGAACACAAATCTCTAATTTTCTTAAGATAAAACTTTGTTCTTATTAATAATCAAGTTATCATTTACAAAGTATTTTAAATCCTTAATTATAAATTAATTAATTCAAATCATTAATTAATCAAATTAATTTAACCATTTTAATTACCTTAAAGATTTAATGATTTAAACTTTAAGATAAAACATTTCTTATCAAAGGTTACATTATCATTCTTAAATACATTTGAAAACATACATTTCAAATTAACTTTTAAATTTCATTTTAAATTCTGTATTTAAAATGAATACCAATTTATTTTTAACAAAGTTTTAAAACCAATTTAAACTTTTACTTGTTAAAAATTTCTTATCTCTTATAAAAGAATTTTAAAAGAGTTTAAACCAAATTCCTTTTTAATTTCAAACATTTAAATCTAACTACCATTTAAAACTTATTTAAAACATTTAAATTTATAAAATTTATTTATTTCAAATCTTTAAGATTCAAAACCAACTTGAATCTATATAGTTAAACTTTGATTTAAATTCTTGTTTAAATATTACTCCACAATTTAAATTCTGTTTAAAATTTTCTTTACAAATTTAAATCCAGTTTAAATTTTATAAACAGACAGTTTTTCTTTTTCTTCAAAAACCTGGCAACAACTTACAAACTCGAACACACACACTAAAACTTCGAGTCGCACCCTCTAAAACTTCGAGCATCGCACGAAACAACTCGCATACGAACCCGAGACCTTCCCCTGTTAAATCCCAGATTTCACCAGAGATACACCAACGATCTCGTGCACGTGCACGGTCATCCACTTCAACTCCGGTCATCGACGACATCTTCCACCAGTCGACGTTCATCCCTACACCATATCACGATCGCGATTTCTTCGATCACTGCTCGAATTCGAAATTCGATCATCTCCCAGGCCTGGAACTCATCAGTTCGAATTTGCCAAAGCCTGTCATCACCCAAAGCTCGCCGTTCCGATCATCTGAGGTCCACCCACTCCGGCCTCGAACTCTACCACACACCAACTATCCAATTCCCAAATATCATAGCACTCGATTCATCCTTCATCCTGAAATGACCCAATTCTTAAAACCCATCAAAACTAGGGTTTAACCATTAAAATTCAAACTGCATCCATTCTAATAAGTTTTAACCACTTCTCTAATTTTTCTGAGCATCTCCTATACCTTCTTCATCACTCAGAAGAATCCCAAGACTTCTCAATTCATGAATCAACATAATTTACTAAAAATTTATTTTTAGTTCAATTCTAAATGGCAATTTTAACTAACACCTAAAAATACAGATTCTTAATTTAAAAATCTAGTTTTTATTATTACTTTGGTTTTATGATACTGAATCACAAGTTTAACATATTTGAGTTTTCACTTTTATGTATATGCACAGATATATTTTGGTTACAGAGAAACTTAACTTTTTTTTTTTTTTTGACTTAATTTAAATTTTTAAACATTAGTATATAATAAATCAAACAATTCTTGTTTGTAAATTAAGTCCTAAACAAAACTAGATCAAGTGATAAGGAATTTCGAATAGAATTTTAAGCCTGGCAACCAAAACAAGAACAGAGCAATCAATACATCATATTGTCACAGCAGATTCCACTATACATACATGCAATACATATTTGTCACAAAGATTTAACATGCAACTTATTTATAATTTAAACTTTAGAAATAGTGATGTTACTCACCTGTTTAAAGATGACAGAGCCTACTTTATTTTGAAAAGCTTTTGAACTTAAAACTTGCATGCCTCATTGATTTAAAAATTTGAGTTGTTGAGCTTAAAACTGCTTTGAACCATATGCATGCTGGCTTCCAGATTGAAGAAAGAATGCAAGCAGGCTCTTTGATTTTTACAGTTGATTCCAGGTTGAAAAATGAAGGCAGACAGACTTTTGAATATGATGCAGATCTAAAAGAATTTCAGGCCTTTGTTTTTTTGATTTGAAGAAGAATGTTACAAGTTGATTTGCAATTAGTTTGAGGAGTGTTACGGATCTTTGATTTGATTTGAGGCAACTGATTTCTGATTTCAGATTTGAGCATGAACACATTTTGCTTGAGAAATAATTACTGATTTTAATCTCAGATTTTTAGATTTAGAGAAAGAAGTTTTGGGAAATATGGATTACTGATTTGTTTTCAGATTTGTATTTAGAGAAGAAGATTTAAGTTTCTCTTGGCTTTTGAAAAAGAATGAAGATTAGAAAGAATGAATTGAAGAAATGCCAATGTTAATATACATGTATACTTTTGATTTATAAAATAAAAGAAAATGAAAATAAATAAGGACACTTGTCCTATACATTTGTTTATTTAATTACACATGTTTTACTAAGGGTTTAGATAAATGACACATGTCTTATAAGTATTTATTCATAATTCTATTTATTTTAAAAGTAATTAAAAAGCCCTTTTCTTATTTATTTAAACACTTATCTATATATATTTCTTTTTAAAGAGAAACAAAAACTAATTATATTTATAAATAAAAGTTTATACAAATATTATAATATCCAACAATTTAAATATTTATTCTTTTGAACTTCAACTTTAAATTCAATTTAAAATAACAATTCCTTTTAGCATTAAAATTCATACATATTAAAATAATACATTATACTTGTTATTTGAAATTAACATATTTTATAATTTAAACAAGAGATTATATTATCAAGAAATATTTAAAAAGAAATAAAACAAACCAATTTTGTAAATCTTATTTATTTAAACTTAAGTAAAAAATATTTCTTAAACAATTAAATATTTACCTGAAGTATTTTAAAACTATAAAATTACATATTTAAATATCTTTGAAAAGTCCAGATTAAATTAAATATAAATTTCCAATTTACCAAAGCTTCTATTTACAATATATATAAATAAATATATATATATTCAAATAGAATATATCTTATTAACTTTTAAAAGATAAAATCATCAATTAGTACTAATTTAATCAGATTATTAAATTAAATTCAAATTTTATTATCAAAGATTATCCATATCAATTTAATTATTCAACAGATTATTAAATTGATATTGTTAAAATTTCCGGGATATTACATTCCTCCCCCCTTAAAATAATTTCGTCCCCGAAATTTAAACAAAGGTAATTTAATAATCTTATTAAAGATTTAAATTCAAAACACAAGCATCTACTATCATCCATATGCTAACAACCATAGCAACCAAATCATCCAATCAAACAATTCTAACTATCTAGACTAAATTCTAGATAAAATTCCTCGAGTTTCCCCAAGTATATATATATACCGGGATACTCGCTCTACAAATAATCTAAACAACTAAACTATAGATCTCCTACACATCTAGATCTATAGAACTAAACAGACTATCAGACTACAGACGAGTCTGACTCAACTACCCAACTTCCAGAACTGCTGATTCTACAACCAAAGATAGATCAAATACGTATTCCCTCAGAGATACGTAAAACTCAATGAATTCCAATTATCCAAATTGACAATTCAACCAAGTAGACCAATTACTTATCCAAATCAGAACACATAAGAGATCCAAACTTACTTCTCCCATCCAGAGATACACTCCAAACTGCTTTCGCTGCTCAACTCTGATATGAGGTAGGACACAAGCACAGACTGGACAACTCATTCCAGAAATAAGGTTCACTGATCCATAAATAAAACTCAGATATTCCAGCAAAACTTGAGTTGCTTCGCCAACTCCATCTCTAGGAAACATCCTTCCACTAGACTGAACCACCGGTATCACTCCTGGAATCCAAGTCGATAAGAAAACTCAACCTTCAGATGCGGACAACTCCTGACTTCTCTGAAGATATCCAGAAAAACTCTGATAACCCAAGAGAACACTCAAACTATCGCAAGTCACTTTTGCGATCAACCCAGTCTATTTCCAAAGAAAACCGTTCCTCTTTTAAAAATCAGAACAGCTCAACTTAATATCCAATCCATCGAAGAAATGGATCCACTCTGCTGCTTCTGAACTGCACCTTTAGAAAAACTGCTCAGCCAGAAAACTTCCTGCCAACACAGAATACTCCGAGCTGCACTACTGCCACTGATGCTCCTATCCAAAGCTCTTCGAGAAACTCGAACTCCAAACCAAACAGAAACACCATGCTGAACTCAGCCACAACACCGAAGCATACACACTTCCTTAATCTTGTTCCAAAGAAAACATCTTCGGGAACATCCATCGTCACTGTATCTCATCATACAGCTACTATTACCTGAGGTATCAAGGTACCATCACTCGCTTCTGTTCAACCGACAGATCCAACCTTACTCATCCAAACTTCAAAGATAAACTCCGAACCTTTAAAAGGTTTCCTTCAGAGATCGATGAAATCCTTTACCATAGCAAAGCTTACTCGAGACGATATTAGGTCTACAGTCTCGACAGATACACTTCCAACCTCAATACTCAGACTCCAACCATTGGTAGTCGTGTTACACACACCACTACCCTATCTACCTTTATATCCTATATTGGAAAACCCGAACAGGTAACCCAACAAATAGGTAGAAATATATATATATATATTTAAAATGGTACTTTTTATATAGAAATTATTTCTGGGTAAAATTATTTCATTTACCTCTTTAAAACAATATTGTGTCCGCTGGCCTGGTTCAAGTGTTTAGAGATCCCTATCAATAACGTTAGCTACTCGTATTGACCAGAATCCATATACCACTCAACCGATCAATTAACACAATATAAAATCATTTTTAGATAACTAACAATTACGCGCTCTCAAGATAGACACCACTTCAGAGCCTAGGTATTCACTCTACCTACTGCTCTGATATTCACTTAACCAAAAGCTTAGGCATTCGCTCAACCTATGCTCTGATACCACTGTAACGACCATGACTTTCTCTCCATAGAAAGTCGTATCGCTAATAAGAAAGAAAGGGGTGAGAAATAGAAAAGAAGAGAAAGAGAAAGAAAACAACACAAATACTCACAGCGGAAACGGAACAAAATATAATATATCATATAACTATTACATAGTATCATAAACATCTATCAGAGTTACACAAATTACACATCATATACTAGACAGTTATAAACATCTGTCTAGTTATTACAACTCAATACAAAACAAAGATCTAAACAAGATCAACACAGTGGAAACTACTATCTATATTTACAACGCTGAAGCCTCCTGCTCCATTGCTCCTCCACAATTCGTCAAGGCTAACCTGAATCCCTTGGCTACTCGTAAAAATTTGAGTACCCAAGAGTTTATAAAACAGAAATAAACAACTTGGGTCAGACATGGGTCTGGTGTGAGTAACAGGTTAAACTTGTTTAACTTCAAAACCTTTTGAAAGAAAAGGTATCACGTAAGACTTCCCACAAATAAACATGGGTAAGTTTTTACCTTACGCTAACCAAAACATTTGATAGGAAATTCGATTGTATTATAATAGGGTCTAGGGTTTTCAAGTAAAATACAGAAATAGCTGAAATGCTTACATCTCACATTTCAACATAGTTGGGCACAACTAATACGTACGGCACTTATTGGAGTTTGGATTCCATACAATGGCAGGGCTACCGGGGTACCGCCCGTCACAGTACGTGGCCTAGATCACCGTACCGAGGATCACTCCCAATCCCCTGCAACACAAGGTCGGAACATCCCTTACTGGATAATTCCCGCACAAGATACCTCACGGTTGGGATCAGCAACCGCACCACTAAGTCGAAAATAGAAAGGGACATCTAGACAGAGGTAACCTTGTCCTACTTGGGTGCTACCCACTAACCTTGCTGCACCTCCCCTGTTTTAGCCATTCCCGGTTTGTGAGGCTTGAGGTCACGATTACCTTAGAAAAGAACACATCACTTAGAATGCTCATCGTCCACCTGACGATGTTCTGAAAGCATTCAATCCATACAAGTTCGTTCCGGGTTCGAACGAAACCGAAGGCATTATCTCGTTACACTCGTTTTGGAATCACCCTCAGAGTTAACGACAATAACCCTTGCACTCTGAATCTTCATCTTCACTTGATTCACGACCTATCGTTAATTTGGATCGATGTGGTATTCGGGTCTCCAAACCTGGAAATCCGGTATACGGAAACCCGATCCCGGTCTCATCGAAATCCAAAGCGTATCTTTTAAGGCCAAGTTGTTTTAAAGTTAAAACAATTCAATTCAATTATCTTTATACACATAGAAGGATAATTCACAATAGATAATCAACATTATCAGATAATCCATATTATCATCACAATTCAACTAAACATCCATATCACGCAGCATATATCTCATCAGAGATATCAATCAATGCAAAGCATTCAATATTAACACCCATTCATAAGTAATGATTTATATCATCTCTAATTAATTTAAAGTGAATTAAATTAATTACTTCATTCTATAAATCCTGCTTACTTAATCATTAATTAATTACAAATTAATTAATTATCCTTTAATTACCCTTTAATTCCATTCAGGTAATTTATCTTTAATTAATTACTTAAATTAATTATCCTTAACCACTTATAGTAATTAACCTTTAATTACTTCATTAATTAATTAACTATAATATAATTAAATTAATCAACTATAATTAATTACATTAATCCTTAATTAATTACATTAATTAATCACTTCAATTATTAATTATTACTTAATTAACCAATCTTAATTACATCATTAATTATATTAATTAATGATCCTTAATTACAAATTAATTATTAATTACTTAATTAAATTAATTACATTAAGTAATTAACCTTTAATTAAACAACATTTATTAATCATTCATTGATTAACCTCATTCAGTAATTAACTACCCTTAATTACTTTTATTAACTAAATTAATTATTCCTTAATTAATTTCTTAATTAATCCCTTGATTAATTATTCAAAGTAATTAAACTCAAATTACTTTTATTAATACATCACCATTCAATTAATTACTTCCAGTAATTATCTTATTATTTACTTCCCTAAATAATAATACCTTATTAATTACATTAAGTAATTATTAATCAAATCATCTCTTGATTATTCTAAATTAATTAATACTTAATTAATTAACTTAAATAAATCAAATTAACTTAATTAATTACAATGAGTAATTAATTTCTCTTAATTACTTCCATTAAGTAATTCATTTAAAACAAATTCTATAATTTATTATCTTTAAATTAATTAATCTAATTAACTATTAAAATTTAATTACATTAATTAATTATTTAATAATCCATAGTTAATGACCTTCATTAACTATTAACAACTCTTTAATTACTTTTCTTAAGTAATTAACTTAGATTAAGTATTATTAATTTCAAATTAATAAATCTTTGTAACCAATTAATTAATCTTTAATTATTTAATTAAGTATTAACCATAACTTAATAAATATTTAATTACTCTATTAATTAATTCTTAACCATTCATTAATACTTTAATTTATAATCCTTAATTATAAATTAATTATTCCTAATTAATTAATCTTAATTATTAATTAATTTGTTTAAACCTTTAATTATCTATTAATTAATCCAAATGATTAATTAATCAAATAAATTAATTATCCATTAAATTCCTTATAATTTAAATGAACACAAATCTCTAATTTTCTTAAGATAAAACTTTGTTCTTATTAATAATCAAGTTATCATTTACAAAGTATTTTAAATCCTTAATTATAAATTAATTAATTCAAATCATTAATTAATCAAATTAATTTAACCATTTTAATTACCTTAAAGATTTAATGATTTAAACTTTAAGATAAAACATTTCTTATCAAAGGTTACATTATCATTCTTAAATACATTTGAAAACATCCATTTCAAATTAACTTTTAAATTTCATTTTAAATTCTGTATTTAAAATGAATACCAATTTATTTTTAACAAAGTTTTAAAACCAATTTAAAACTTTTACTTGTTAAAAATTTCTTATCTCTTATAAAAGAATTTTAAAAGAGTTTAAACCAAATTCCTTTTTAATTTCAAACATTTAAATCTAACTACCATTTAAAACTTATTTAAAACATTTAAATTTATAAAATTTATTTATTTCAAATCTTTAAGATTCAAAACCAACTTGAATCTATATAGTTAAACTTTGATTTAAATTCTTGTTTAAATATTACTCCACAATTTAAATTCTGTTTAAAATTTTCTTTACAAATTTAAATCCAGTTTAAATTTTATAAACAGACAGTTTTTCTTTTTCTTCAAAAACCTGGCAACAACTTACAAACTCGAACACACACACTAAAACTTTGAGTCGCACCCTCTAAAACTTCGAGCATCGCACGAAACAACTCGCATACGAACCCGAGACCTTCCCCTGTTAAATCCCAGATTTCACTAGAGATACACCAACGATCTCGTGCACGTGCACGGTCATCCACTTCAACTCCGGTCATCGACGACATCTTCCACCAGTCGACGTTCATCCCTACACCATATCACGATCGCGATTTCTTCGATCACTGCTCGAATTCGAAATTCGATCATCTCCCAGGCCTGGAACTCATCAGTTCGAATTTGCCAAAGCCTGTCATCACCCAAAGCTCACCGTTCCGATCATCTGAGGTCCACCCACTCCGGCCTCGAACTCTACCACACACCAACTATCCAATTCCCAAATATCATAGCACTCGATTCATCCTTCATCCTGAAATGACCCAATTCTTAAAACCCATCAAAACTAGGGTTTAACCATTAAAATTCAAACTGCATCCATTCTAATAAGTTTTAACCACTTCTCTAATTTTTCTGAGCATCTCCTATACCTTCTTCATCACTCAGAAGAATCCCAAGACTTCTCAATTCATGAATCAACATAATTTACTAAAAATTTATTTTTAGTTCAATTCTAAATGGCAATTTTAACTAACACCTAAAAATACAGATTCTTAATTTAAAAATCTAGTTTTTATTATTACTTTGGTTTTATGATACTGAATCACAAGTTTAACATATTTGAGTTTTCACTTTTATGTATATGCACAGATATATTTTGATTACAGAGAAACTTAACTTTATTTATTTTATTTTATTTTTTGACTTAATTTAAATTTTTAAACATTAGTATATAATAAATCAAACAATTCTTGTTTGTAAATTAAGTCCTAAACAAAACTAGATCAAGTGATAAGGAATTTCGAATAGAATTTTAAGCCTGGCAACCAAAACAAGAACAGAGCAATCAATACATCATATTGTCACAGCAGATTCCACTATACATACATGCAATACATATTTGTCACAAAGATTTAACATGCAACTTATTTACAATTTAAACTTTAGAAATAGTGATGTTACTCACCTGTTTAAAGATGACAGAGCCTACTTTATTTTGAAAAGCTTTTGAACTTAAAACTTGCATGCCTCATTGATTTAAAAATTTGAGTTGTTGAGCTTAAAACTGCTTTGAACCATATGCATGCTGGCTTCCAGATTGAAGAAAGAATGCAAGCAGGCTCTTTGATTTTTACAGTTGATTCCAGGTTGAAAAATGAAGGCAGACAGACTTTTGAATATGATGCAGATCTAAAAGAATTTCAGGCCTTTGTTTTTTTGATTTGAAGAAGAATGTTACAAGTTGATTTGCAATTAGTTTGAGGAGTGTTACGGATCTTTGATTTGATTTGAGGCAACTGATTTCTGATTTCAGATTTGAGCATGAACACATTTTGCTTGAGAAATAATTACTGATTTTAATCTCAGATTTTTAGATTTAGAGAAAGAAGTTTTGGGAAATATGGATTACTGATTTGTTTTCAGATTTGTATTTAGAGAAGAAGATTTAAGTTTCTCTTGGCTTTTGAAAAAGAATGAAGATTAGAAAGAATGAATTGAAGAAATGCCAATGTTAATATACATGTATACTTTTGATTTATAAAATAAAAGAAAATGAAAATAAATAAGGACACTTGTCCTATACATTTGTTTATTTAATTACACATGTTTTACTAAGGGTTTAGATAAATGACACATGTCTTATAAGTATTTATTCATAATTCTATTTATTTTAAAAGTAATTAAAAAGCCCTTTTCTTATTTATTTAAACACTTATCTATATATATTTCTTTTTAAAGAGAAACAAAAACTAATTATATTTATAAATAAAAGTTTATACAAATATTATAATATCCAACAATTTAAATATTTATTCTTTTGAACTTCAACTTTAAATTCAATTTAAAATAACAATTCCTTTTAGCATTAAAATTCATACATATTAAAATAATACATTATACTTGTTATTTGAAATTAACATATTTTATAATTTAAACAAGAGATTATATTATCAAGAAATATTTAAAAAGAAATAAAACAAACCAATTTTGTAAATCTTATTTATTTAAACTTAAGTAAAAAATATTTCTTAAACAATTAAATATTTACCTGAAGTATTTTAAAACTATAAAATTACATATTTAAATATCTTTGAAAAGTCCAGATTAAATTAAATATAAATTTCCAATTTACCAAAGCTTCTATTTACAATATATATAAATAAATATATATATATTCAAATAGAATATATCTTATTAACTTTTAAAAGATAAAATCATCAATTAGTACTAATTTAATCAGATTATTAAATTAAATTCAAATTTTATTATCAAAGATTATCCATATCAATTTAATTATTCAACAGATTATTAAATTGATATTGTTAAAATTTCCGGGATATTACATTTAAAATCCAGTTGGGTGTGTTTTCTCATGCTGGTTTCCCAGACTGACTCAGGTGTTATTTTATTATAATGCTTGGGTCAGACCGAGTATTTACAGATTAGTTTGGATGCTTGGAGCTTCAAGAGACAAGTTGGAGACCGAGAGACATATTCACGTAGATGGTTATTTTCATCTGTATTCATTGTTTTTTTATCAGCAATAGTGAGGACAGACTGTTGTAACTGTCTAGGCCAAAATATGTTATTATACTCAGATTAATGTTTGTATATACACATATTACAGTTTTTCTTTCGTGTAAAGAGTTGTGGTATATTATAGATTATTCGTTCCGCTGTGAGATTCTGTGTTGTTTAGTTTTCTTCTTATCTTCTTCCTTCTTCTTATAAAATGGTTTGAAGACTTAAGGGAGATTATTTTCAAGGTGAAAGAGTTTTATAAGCTGTTAGATATTTATAAACTAATTTAAGAAATGGGTTTATAGATTTATAAAAGGAGTTTTATAAATGGTTTTGTGGATTTATAAAGGATTTATAAATGATTTTAGAAATGTACAAAAAGATTTTATAAGTAATTGAATTTATAAAAGAGGTTATAATAATGGTTTTTAGAGATTTAGAACTAGTCATAAATGGGTTTAGAAATTTATAAAGGAATTTATAAATGGTTCTAGAATTGTGTAAAAAGGGAATCTTCCTCCGTTCTGTGAATATACTTATACCGTTGAAATAAGTATATGGATATTTTCTAAGTATTGAAAAGGGATTTGTGAATATATCTTTGTAAAAGTATTTTATGTAAGTACCATAAGGTGATTTTAATTAATGAGAAGATTAATTTAAGAGGCTAGTGTTTGCTTATGTGCTTAACCAATGTTGGTTTTTTCCTATGGAATTAAATACCTGATTTGGATGTTTGTTTATTCGATAGTTAAATAACCGACTATCAAACATGGACCCAAAAACATAACTTTGGAAATATCTACGAGAAACACATGAGTTATATGGCATATTCATCTTAGATGATCCTGTATTGTGCATATAAATCTCGTTTCATTCTCCCAGAACAAATGACAAGGAATTACGTCCACTAACGGTTAGGAGGTGATCTCCACTCTTATCTTTGACTATTCATTTCCTAAAGAACCGGGGTTGAGCTTAATGGAAATCATCGAACGTTGTTTCGACGAGACCAGGATCAGATATGTTATTCGAAAACCACTTCAATCCAACTCAAGCGTTTCGAAGTGAAGACATTTTGAAGATGGTGGAATTGAAGACAGAGCTCTCAAGCATTTCATTCAGTCCCAAAACGAACTTGTATAGATGAATGCTGGTATTGCATTATTACCTGGAGGGCAGTGTTAGCATTCCAAGTGGAAAGTGCTATATAGAGGTAAAACGTAGCTTCGATCCTTATCAATGGGAAATAACAAAAATCGGACATGCAGCGGGGCTAAGTGTGTTGTTCTAATCAAGGTATAGTCATTCCAATTCTAGATCGATTACTATCTATTCGTGTATTCTTCGGGGCCCATTAACAAAAGGGGTGATTTAGTCAAGTGGTAGTCCAGTCCTGTGTGGCAGGGGTACAAGTTGTTTTTGTCAGACCCCGATGCATTTTATCTAGAGATGTACCTTCGAAAGGTAGTTCCTTACCTTGTCATAGTATGGAATCTAATCTCCCATACGTGCCTTTGCAGTTTTGATTATAGAACCTATTATGCTTGAATTTAATTAATATAACAATTTCGACTATGATTAATAAGTATTTGTATCTTAGGCACTATTATAATATCAAAAAATTTCATATGAAATGGTTTGGTTATCGTTAGGTTAAAACCTGTCCATGTTTATGTGTAGCGTGGTCTTACGAGATACCTTTATTTTCAAAATATTTTTGAAACATTAAACTTTAATTGAGGTGGGTTTTCTCACGCTAGTTTTCCAGACTGACTAGGGTGTTATTTTATTATAATGCTCAGATCAGAACAAGCATATTACAGATTAGTTGGATGCTTTGGAGCTTCAGGAGACGAGTTGGAGGCCCAGGGACATATCCGCGTATATGGTTACTTTTCCATTGCATCCATTGTTGCATTTATCAGCAATTGTGAGGACATATTGTTATAAATGTCCAGGTTGAAATAAGTTAGTATACTCTGATTGATGTGTGTGTATATATATATATATATTACAATTTGCTTTTGTGTAAATATTTGTTGTATATTATAGATTATTCGTTCCGCTGTGAGATTTTATGTTGTTTAGTTTTCTTCTTATCTTCTTTCTTCTTCTTTTTCCTTAACTATCCACCTTTCCATTCAATTTGAGTGGGTCATGTGTAGTTTATTGTCCGCTTAAATTGTATGGAAAAGTGGGTCGTTACATTCTTTAAATCCAAATTCGGTCATAACCTCATCAAACTTGAGATACCGCTATCGTGAAGCTTGTTTTAACCCATATATTGAATGATTTAACCTACATTCCATATGCTCCTTGCGTTCTATAGCAAACACTTCATGTTGTTTCATAAAAACTTCTTTATGCAATTTACCATTCAGAAATGCGGTTTTCACATCCAATTAATGTAGTTCCAAATCATAATGTGCAACGAGGTCTAAAACAATTCTTAATGAATCTTTCATTGAGACTGGAGAAAATGTATTATCAAAATGTACACCTTCTTGTTGTGTAGACCCTTTAGCAACTAGTCCGGCCTTAAATCTTTCAATGTTGCATTTGGAGTCAGTTTTAGTTTTATAGACTCATTTATAGCCTATAGGTTAAACCTCAATAGGTAACTCAATAAGATCCCAAACTTCATTAATTTTCATAGATTACATCTCATCATTCATGGCTTCTAACCATTTAGATAATTTATCACTCATAATAGCTTGCTTGAATGAGATAGGATCATCTCTATAATCTATATTACATCCTTCCTCAGTAAGGTATACGATATAATTACCAGGTATGGCGTATCTTCTCTCTCATTGTGATCTTCATAAGGGTTCTTGTGGCAACATAGGAGCTTCACCAACATTAGGAACATCATACACATAAGCTTCTTCATTAGCCTCTTACACAAGAGGTATAGAATTTGTATCCTCTCGAATTATCAGAATTGGAACATAAGTTCGATTTTCCTCAAGATTTACTGTTCTCTTTACAATACTCCCGCTTACGTTGCCATCTTCAAAAAATACAGCATGTCTAGTCTCTACTATTCTGGTGGTATGTTATGAGCAATAAAATTTGAAACCTTTGGATCTCTCTAGATAACCAATAAAATAACAGATAATGGTTCTGTAATCAAGTTTCTTTAGTTGTAGATTATAGACTTTTGCTTTAGCAAGACATAACCACACATGCAAGTACCTTAATTATGACTTTCTGCCAGTCCATAGTTCATAAGGTGTTTTTGGAATAGATTTACTAGGAACCCAATTTAGAATATGTGTAGCTGCTTTTAAATCTTCTATCCATAAAAAATTCGGCAATGTGGTATTGCATATCACAGTTCGTATTATAGCCATTAGTGTACGATTACATCTTTCAGCAACCTATTCTATCGAGGATCTCCCAGCATAGAGTACTAGTGAATAATACTTTTTCCTGAAGAAATAAAGCGAACCGACTTGGACTTTGACCAAGGTTGATGTGTCTACCATAATATCCGCAGCCTCTATCTATTCGCACTATTTTAATTTTAAGGTTATGTTGATTCTCAACTTCTGCCTTAAATTTTTTGAATTTATCTAGTGCTTCAAATTTTTCATTAATCAAATACACATAACCATAACGAGAATATTCGTCAATGAAAGTAATAAACGATTTATGCCCGTTAATACCCGGATTAGGAAAAGGACCACATATATCAGTATGAATAGTTTCTTATAGCCCCTACTTCGAGTGGCGCCTTTCTTATTTCCCTTGACAAATTTTCCTTTAACAGATTCTACACAGTTGTCAAAATCAAAAAAATCTAATACTGGGAGAATTTCATTTCTGATGAGACGTTGCATTCAATCTCTTGAAATATGATCCAACTAGCGATGCCATAATTTGGAAGGATTCCCAACATCATGATTTCTCTTGACTCCACATTCATGATTAACACAAGTAATATTCATAGCAATAGAGATTTACAAAAGGATGAATTCAAATATAATTTATATAGATTGTCACATAATCCTCCAGAGCCAACACTTAGAGTTTTGGTATAGTTTCAGCTCATTATTTTCAAACTGAAACATAAAGTTACATGCATCAAGTCTAGAAACAAAAATTAAATTCTTAATCACACTAGGAATATAAACTACATCATGTAAATCAAGAATAAAGTCACTCTTCAAAACCAAACGAAGAGTTCCAACAGGCTCGACTTCATCCCCTAATACGTTAGCTACTTTAAGTTTCCTTTCTCCTCTTTGAAGCATCCTCATAGAATGGAATCTTTTTTTAGCAAGTCAATCTTTAAACTTCATATAGTCCTTTCCTATGTGTCCACGCTTCTTACAGTGATGACACTTAGGAGCATGCACGGGTTTTGTACCGGATATACTAGTCTTGTTAATACCAGTAGCCATATTCACTTTATTTTTACCTTTACCATTGTCCTTATTTCTCGATTTTGGAACTTGAACATAAATTAGTGCACAGTTTGGTTTCTCAGCCTTAATCCTTTCTTCTTCTTCAACACACATAGCAATTAATTCGCTAATTTTCCACTTTTCTTTCTACGTATTATAATTGACCTTGAAAGGACCAAATTGTGCAGGAAGAGAAGTCATAATAAAATGAACTAAAAAACCTTCAAAAATTTCTATATCCATGCCGTTCAATTTTTGCGGCCATATCATTCATCATCATGATATATTCGCATACACCGCTTATCCCATTATACTCGGTAGTGAGCATTTTCATTACGAGAGTACTTGCATTAGCCTTAGAAGTACTTTTAAATTACTCTTCGACAGAAGCCAAATACTGTTTTGTAGTGAAAATATTATTTACATCGTCCTTCTCAGGAATACCTCCACTTATAGCAGCCGTAACAGTACTTTATATAATCCAGAAAGAATGCCGTTTGACTGCTCCTATTTTGCAAAATTAGCCTTTTCATCTTCAGTACTTGTCGCTATAATAATAGGTTTGTCCGTTAGTAATGCCTGTTGAATATCCAAAACACCAAGACAAATCTCAATTTGCTCTTTCCAAGTGGAAAAATTAGTTTCGTTCAATGGTACTATTCTAGAGATTTGAGCATAAACATTACTCAACGCTGTATTAGATTCAGAAAAAATGAAATGCTTGCTATTATCAGCTACAAATCCACAAATAGCATAACAACATTTAATTAACTGTATAAAGAAGGACTAACAGAAATTATACTGAAATAAATAATAAAACATCAAATTATATTTCAGTCCTATCATAACAGTTATTTGCATAAAATTTAATTCATATTACCGTTTGGTAGAAACAAACTGAATTTTTAAAATAAATAAATTTACTTAATAAATCATGATGACAATTAAAGTTGGTAAAATTACGATTCATAATCTAATAAATATAAAACGTAATTTTATGAAAATTAACTTGTATCACCGTTGGGAAAAAACAAACTAAATCATTAAAACAAATAAATTCACTTAATAAATCATAATGAAAATTAAAGTTGGTAAAATTACTGTTCATAATTTATTAAATGTAAAAATGTAATTTCATGAAATTCAATTTGTATCACCGTTGGGCAAAAACAAACTGAATCATTAAAACAAATAAATTTACTTAATAAATCATAATGACAATTAAATTTTCTAAAATTACTGTTCGTAATTAGCTAAATGTAAAAATGTAATTTTATTAAAATCAATTTGTATCATCGTTGGGCAGAAACAAACTGAATCATTAAAATAAATAAATTCACTTCATAAATCATAATGGCAATTAAAGTCGGTAAAATTACCATTCATAATTTATTAAATATAAAACATAATTGCGACTTTAAATCACAAAATTCATTTTAGTAAGATGGCGTTATAATTCAAAGTTGATAGAAATTGATAACAACCAATTATTAAAAAAATGTTATATGGTTTAAAAAAATATGCAAGAAACCATAGAGAATAATAACAGATTCAAAATGCAACATATATAGATATATCAAAACTCTTGGTCATGATCTAGTTTGGACCAAAATATCACACAAACTTAGTTGTATTAGATCCAACATATCAAAAGGAGAGTGCCCATGTGATTAATGACATGATGCTTCTTGGTTAAAGGTCTTCAACATTACATCTCCATAAAAAATACATTTATTAACATATATGCGCATACATAATAGATTAAAAAAATCTCCTTTTAAATATTTCATCCAAAATTATAAGAAAATATTTGTACATAAATTAGTTGAATCTGTATAACTTTTATACGAACCACTGAAAATCAATTTCGAAAAATATTTGCATCTTATATAAATTTATGATTGCTCCGATACGAAATGAAAGAGATCTAACAAGATCATAATATGTTTTGCAGTTTGAATAGGATCAATCCAGAATCCATAAATCTAAAATAAAATAGTAAAGAAATTTAAATCTTACAGTTCTAAAGTGAAGACATCTTTAGGCGGAATCATTAATACTAATCTTCAATAGTTTTCTTCAGATCTGATGATGGAGACCCTTTTGCGTTTTCTTTTCCTCTTTCGTTTTGTAAACTTATTGGACTTCTTTTTTTTTGAACATTTCAGATACAATCTCTTAAATACTAAATGGGCAGAAGAACATTTTAATTTTTAGAATATCATTAGTCCAAATAGAGAAGGGGACTATATATATTCTGAGACAACCTTTGTGACTAGTATAATTATTATTATCAATTTGAATTTTTCCATCAAAAATTCAGATGTCTTTTCATTAATTCTTTAAATGAAATTAGTGCACAATAATAACATAGACCACATAATAAATAAATTCAAAATTTATATATCGAGAAGTATATGTTTTTCTAAACAGTTAAACTAATACCTAGCCCCACATTAAGTCCCCTCGTTGAATTCATTTAATCTATATGCTCATATATACTTTTTGATGAGAAACTATACGTACATAAAATATACTCGTATATGTACACACTTATATTAATACATACATAGATAAACATGACACATGCGCATGTATATAGATATATATACATATATATATATATATGTATGTATGTATGTATGTATGTATATATGTGTATATATATGTATATGTATGTATGTATATATATATATGTATATATGTAATATATGTCTATATTTATATATACGAGTATATATGCACGTCTAGGTGGACCTGCATTTAATCACAACGTGCATTTATTTATAGTTGCACCTATGGGATTAGATTTCACAGTACCATTGCCAGCATAAATTGAACCTGAAGCAACGACCGAGAAGATCGAGAAAACGGAAGAACATTTATAGAGCCAATAACTTGAAAGCATTCATAGTTTTAGCATTCGTTTCTTTTGTTTTGGTTTATTTTATACTACTGGAAATGGAAATAATATTTGTACTTTTACATGCATATGCTCTTTTCGCTATTGTGGGCTGTGAGAAAAAATGTATGGGCTGTGAGCAAAAATGTATTTAAATGCATCGTCACTTCACAATTCTATTAATAGCGAGAAATCAATGAGTAGGATTTCCACCGTGACTTTTTGAAATTTCAAATTTGAAAGTTGACTATGATATACAACCATGTTTATATTTTGAAATTTGACAGGTGGCATCAAATAAATTATTATTATGGCCAGTTTGGGATGATCACTTAAAGATCCCATTGGAGTCATTGGCAGTTTTTATGACTGTAGATGTCTATGAAAGATCCAAATGGTAACTTATGAAGCAACGAAACTGTTTGTGACTTAATCTGACATTGTTTCCATATGTATTTATCAATATATTTTAGCATTCATTAACCATGTTAATCAATGGTACTACTTTTATTCTGTTCTAAGTTATTAATCATTAGCGGAATCATCTCGTTTATCTTACCTATCAAGTTTTTAGTGCGTAAAAGATAAATATACAAAAATGGGATTTTCACTTGAAGGGCTTCTTTGTGCAGGTTAATAAGTTTTAAGGACATCAATTCTGAAAAATTAGTTTTAAGGATAAATTACAGGAAAAAGAATAATGAAGTTATCATTGTCAGTTATACAGAAATAATGATAAATGAATTTATCTTTTTTCTGTATAACTTAAAAAGATAAATAAATTTATCATTTTTCTATAAATTATCCTTAAAACTAATTATTTGGAATTGTTGTCATTAAAACTTATTACCCTGAAATAAGAAGCCCTTCAACCTAATTTCCACATACATACAAAAATACTCCATTATATACTATTACCGACCGTGTATTAGATTTATACCTTAATATTGCAATATTAAATTTATACCTTAATATTGCATGTCAAGTATTATGTTTGTTTGTTAAACAACGTTTGACTGGTTTTGACATCTAATATTATTACCTAATTATCATTATTTTTCACTTTTATGAATTCTAATTATCCATAAAAGGGGTTTTCCCTCTTAGTGACATACTTGTAGAAATCATTGCTTGTATTAATATTACATGAAATTTCCATCCCGATGTAGAAGAAAATGAAAATGTTGCCGCTAAAATACATAATCAAAACTTGTTTGGTCAAAAAATCCAAATAACAACTGAAATAATAGCAATTGATGCCTATACACAAAAGCACATTCATAATATTCTTAATCCTTAAAATAAATAAAATAGCAGGTAGAATCTCATGCAACGCCATGTTCAAATATGGTAATGGATTCTTAAATGTCAAGCAGGCAGAGAACAGACCTTAGAATTGATCAATACAAAAGTTCCATTATTTTAAACGTATTTAAAAATAAAAATCATATTTTGTTTTATTTTAGTATTTTTAATTTAATTTATAGGATTTTTCACATTTCTCTTGCATTTACGGATTACTCATTCTCTACCTTAGCCACCAGTCCATAATATCCTAATCTCATTGAGTGGATCCAACACGTTTGATCTACCTCAACACTATATTCAAACAGCTTCCCATCCTTCTATCTCAATGCCAGTGCAGGCATCCATCACATTATACAGGCTATTTGCTCCTTACCACTTCATTTATGACATGATTTAGAACCATATTCCTCTCCCCAATGCTCAAGGCCTGTTCAAAGCCACATTCCAGTCAGCATGCTCAGTGCATTCCAGTACAGTCGTTTCAGTTTGTATTAGCATCCCAGTCCAACATTGTATCATTCAGTTTTCAGCATCTGTCGTAGTAACAACACTCCTGCTCAACCGCTACTGAACATTCCAGTCTCCGATGCAACATGTTTCAAGTTGATCGAGTGTGGAGGTCGTTTTAGCATGCTCCAACTTAGTCAATAAGAAATAAATATTTTAGGGCTCAAAGAATATGCAGTAAAATCAGGAGAAGTTTTCAGTAAGGCCGAATATAGCAACAAATTAATGAATAAGAAATAAGAAATAGAATAAACTATATTAGTTACATCTCAGACTTGGAATAAGTTAATTTTTAAAGAAATATGAAAAAAATACTTGTCATAGATAATTTTCATATGTCTCATGTACAATGCCTTCCTAAATCATGTATTTGTATAGCGGCCGTCTATAGCAATAATCATCTATTAAAACCATGAGATATTATATTTTGAATCAAGAATAAGTTTCAACTTAATATCTTAAACTATGATAAATATTTAGCCAGACATGTTGTTACTGAATAATTACTTTGGTAGATTGAAAAATTGCTCCAAGAGAGACAAAGAATTTTGGCTAAGGTCTCATAAAGGATAACTAATAGGTATAATAAATGAAAAGATATAGCATTTCATAACATGACAAATAGGTTTCTTAGTGTTGTTGCCTTATTCACATAGTAAGTCAAAAAATATCTTCTCTAGTCAAACTGTGTATTTGAAAAGTTTAACAATGTTACAAAATTTTGAAAACGTTAACCACTGCATAGATTACCTAACCAACTAAAACCCAAATGGTAATAATAAGTGGGCCCTTATCAGATTTCCCAGTTTGGATCAAATGGATCATAAAGCATCACATTAGAAAAACATTTTTTGCATGCAACTATCTGATGTTTGCCACATATCTTTCTTGGAATAATATCATTTTAAGTGGACTTCTAGTATGGTACCATAGCAGAAAAAAATGGTTATAGTCACAATAAATAATAGTTTTATGAATATCAACAACGTACCATTTTAGTATTATTTAGTCTAATTTTTGCATGCAACCAATATGATGCATGCAACATATCTTTATTTAGATAGTAATATCATTTGAGTTGATATACATTATAGTGTCATAGCAAAAAACATATGGTTAATAAAATTTCCCAAAAATAACAACTTATAAATACCAAAAAATAGATGTGTGTTTCATCACTAAATACAATTAATAAAAACATCATTAAATACAATTAATAAAAATATATTAAACATAGATAAACAAATTAAAAAAGCAGCAATAAAACAAAGGATAACTTTTAAATTTAGGCCAATTTTAAGAAATAATTACAAATTTAGACCAGTTTAATAACTTATTACAAAAATAAGCAACTTTGGCCACAACAGCGCCACGCGTACTGGAGGCATCTCAAATAACGCCAGTACAATTTTTTTTTAAAAATAATAGTTTGCGGCATTTGAGATGCCGCCAGTGTACGGCATTTGAAATGCCATCTAGTGTTTTTTTTCTTAAAATAGGCTGCGGCATTTAAAATACCGCGAACTATTTAAAGAAAAAAAATTATACAGGCGGCATCTGGCGCTGATGTGGCACAAAGTGGCCTATTTTTGTAGTAAGTTATAAAACTGGTTTAAATTTGTAATTAGTTTTTAAAATTGGGCTAAATTTAAATTTTTTCTAAAACAAAACCTGCAAAGTCATTTATTCATAAGTTTTATATGCTCTGTGATATTCAAAAAATAAAGTTAACAATATTTATATTTTATCTATGAATTGATATTATTTAGGGAATTTTACTGAAGCATTAAATCAAATAAATTCATGACTTGAATAACTTTAATTTGTGTTTAAAATAATTAGCTACATTTTTAATTGCAAAAGCAGCTTCAATCACATAAATATATGCACATTCATAACATTTACCGTATATTTTACTAAAATGGACTGAAATGCACTTTCATAGTAACTTGAAACTTTCAATATGAAATCAAGTAGCCTTGGAAGCTTATCCTCTTTAATCTAAGAAACTATTAGGCTGGAAAACTTTCAATATGTCTCTGTTAGGCTGGAAAATTAGGGGGATAAATGCTAAAAAAACAACTTGATGTGAGAGAGCATAGGATAAACTTAAAGCTTCCTTTGTTGGTTTATTGGACCACAAACTTGATGATACTGATATTCATAAATTTGCTAAGAGTTTCAATCAATAGCGGGCCTATGTGACCAATAAGACTGGAGTCGATAAAAGCAGAATTATTATATTGTGGAATATTGAAATTTGGACAGCATAATTTGTATCAAGTATAACTCACTTTCTTGTTTGCTAAGGGTGGATTGCAGCAAGCTGTTACCAATGTATATGGAAGTAATGATAAATTTCAGAGAGTTTGGTTATGGGAGTACATTGAAGACTTTGCTAAAATTGTTAAAATGCTCTGGTTTATTCTTTGGGATTTTAACATTGTTCTTATTAATAATGAAATGAAGGGACCTAGTAGCAATCTCAACGGTGCAAATGAAGATTTTTGGAATGCTATTACTGATGTTGGTTACCAAGAATTGGAAACTGATGGTGCTAAGTTCATACGGAGGGGAAGTAAAAAAAATAGAAACTTTTAGCAAAAATTGATAGAATGATTGGGAACTTTGAGTTTCATAACAAATTTTATAATTATCAAGCATATTGTCTAGATCACTCTTTTGATGATCATACAATTTTTTTCATTTTTTTTTTCAAATTGATTACAAGTCACAATATGGGCAAAGGAACTCCTTTTAAATATAATAATGCTTGGACTTCTCTTAATGGATGCTTTGATGTGGTTAACTATGCTGTTAAAAATGAAGTTATGGCTAACGATCTTTACAGGTTTATTCGGTAGATAAAAAATGTTAAAAAACATCTTAGGATGTGAAGTGCAATAGAAGCTTAAAAGTGAGATGTGATAAAATTAGAGGAAAAAACAACTTTACTATTTAAATTAATAGACGATCCAACAAATGAGCCCATCATTCAAGAGTATAAAGAGAGCCTCGATGAACTTAATAGTATTATGTACGCTCAAGTAGTTGAACTTCATCAGAAAGCTAAAATCAACTTGAGTCAATGTAGCACTGTTTCTTCCAAACCAGTGTTCTGTTCTGATATCTTAAATATTTACGCATACACATAAAGTCCTCCGTTATATCTTGAATACACAACTTAACTAATACAAAAAAGGGGTCCGTCTCATAAGCTGAGTTATGACACGGTCCAGAACTTAATCTTTTTACACTTGTTTTGGTTTGCTATGTAAAAGCAAAATAGGAGGAGAAAAGCAAAACGTCACATAATAACTCTCAATGTTTGAAAAAAACTAAATAGATTAGAGCAAATCTCCTGGTGATTTTTTTACTTCTCAACCATTATGGTAGCATTTTGATAGATGAAAAATATCATATGTGAACATAATTATAGTCTTTAATAAATATAAAATAATATAAATGATAACCATTCTATTATTTATCACTTATCAGATTTGATTTTATAATTAAATCAGAAGTATTATATATCCATCAACAAATTTCCAACCTCGTATTCTTTCCAACCTTGCATTCTTTCTAAAACGGCGGAAGCTCATTTCACAAATCATAAATCAAATAAGAGAAATCAAATAGTTAGAATGGAAAACAGTGACACCGTGCAAAAACCGGCAGTAGTCGAAGCGTGTACAGAAGTATACCTTGTGAAGAAAACAGAAGACAAGAGAAGCGTGTACAGAAGTATACCTGGTGAATTGTTCGATAGAAGTATGATAGCGTCAAGATCTCTGGTCGGTGTCGACGGTATAGGAGGTGTGGATAATAATTTAGGGTTTGAATCTAATAATGATTTAGGGTTTTAATCGTCCGATAGAAAGAATGCGAGGTTGGAAAGAATGCAGAGTAGAGAGAGGACAGAGAGGAGGACAGAGTTTGAATCAGATAATGATTTAGGGTTTTCCAGGATAAATTTGACACGGAGGGTATTTTCGGTAATTCAAAAAGACGCGGTTGAAATCAGTTTATGGAGTTTTCATTATTAGTAGTAAAGATGGTATGGTTGTCCCAGTATTTTATTTTTAATTTCTATAATCATGTTCTTTTGAAGAGAAAATCGTTGACATAACCTTCAGGAATAGGAAGGTTTTGATTTTTATCATATTTATACATCACTTGAATCATCTTTACACTATTTTAGGACACTGTCAATAGGTTAAGAGAGAAATGGTTTCTTGAGAAGCATTCTTTTTTTAGTTTTTCCGATTTCTTTGTAATTATTTGCCCAATTTGCTCCCTTGCAGTTTGAGTAGAGTATTTTGGATATTGATTTAGTAAGCGTTCGACCTATGAACCATCAAACCCATCTTAATTTTCATCCTTGGTAACATTGAAAGATATAGACGTCATGCTTGAAGAAATTAAAGTTTGCATTATATTATGAAAAATTAAGCATATAGTTATTCCTTGGCACATCCCAAAGATAAAGAATTATTGTAGGACAAGAAAATATAGGAGGATTGCTATCAGGGAATTCAACATTTTCATCAATATTTACTTTCCCCAAAAGAAAATATATAAGAATTAATACAATTGTGCTCCAGTGCTAATCACATCAATTTTCAGGTATTATTTTGGTTTCGGCATGTGCTTGGATCTAAACCATCTTGATTCCTATAAGAATGCATTGACCAATCTTGACCACTGACCATTAATTAGATATACAAGGTCCATATATTAGTATTTTCGATGAGATGAACTATGCATGAACTGAAAATATAGAATGTAAAGTATACCAATTTCATCAAGGAAGTAATAGCATAGAAATTTTGTTCATTTGCGATGGTTTATACAATCTTAGTGGTAGTGTTGTAAAATGTTTAATAGCATTCCTGCATTTAACTAGGAAGTGTGTCTATACAAGAAAGGTTCCATCTGTGATAAAATTATCAATCAATATTACTATTTTTATAACAAGAGTGATACTTATTCAAGTAGAGCACTCATTATTATGTCTCATAGGCTTGAACCCATGACCTTCAGAACTGTCTAAAGCACCAAACCTTTAACCACTTGAGCTAGAGATCGTTGACCAAGCAATATTACATTATTTAGTGTTTAACTATGCATATATCTTACTCATTAATAGATTTTTTCAACTTGTCAAGTTCTGTTGGAGAGTCATAGATATCAAATATGTCATTGATAACACAAATCAACACAATAATTTTGTCATTTGGATTCTACAATAAGAGAACCGTGGATCGGGAATCACAATCACTGGCCACAGGTACCATTCACTGGTTAATTTCATGCACTTTTTAATTCTTCTGCTATGCTTGCACTTTTCCACCAACTGTAATGACCTTATCACTCCTTAATCATAACGAAGAATTAATGTTGAGAATATTGTTTAATTTTGTATAAGCATCAAACCATAAATTTTCTTAAAGTTCTTGATGATGTAATGACTGAACTAGGTTGAAGTCAAATCTTGCCAAATTTTCTACTACTCCATTTATGTTATATCCATTAATTTTACAGTGGTCTAGGTATTTCTTTGCATGATACCTTTGTATAGTGTTATGATGTGGCTCTAAATCTGTCATACAAATTTGCAACTGCATTCTTGATAAGTCGGTTGCTTCATTGAGAATATCCTCTCCTGTGTCGAATTGTGAGGCTTCGTACAAGCTTAATAATTCTTGATGGTTTTTTCTGTGCTGAAACAGAGTTATTCCTTGCTTATTTATATACTTTTCAAACATATCTATACATTTTATATGTAAATTAGTTTTTCTTTTAATATAATAATAATAATAACAACTTGATAATTGAGATAGTATTGAACAAAACTGCAAAGTATTGGAAGATTTGGGATAATGAAAAAAATTAAAATAGGAATTTGGTGGAAATTTCAATCGGCGTTTGAATTGAAATGGTAGAGTAGAGAATTTCCTATAATAATAACGAGTGAACACCGCTTAGGATTTTTCTACCTAAATATGGTTTGAGTTGTCGAAGCTTAGCACAAGATGTGATTTGGTTAAGGATTATCTAATTTTAAGTAAAGTTATTATAGTACAAGATTGGAATGTACCCAAAAATGCTATAGAGATAAGGGTTTTCTTGGTTTGGCCAACTATTATAGGAAGTTTATTAAAAAGTTCACAAAGATTTTTGCGCCATTGATGCGCCTTACTAAGAAGAAATTAGTTTTCTCGTGGAGCTTGGAATGTGAGCATGTTTTTATTAAATTAATGGAGCTATTGACTTATACACCTATTTTAGTACTCCTTGACGGTTCGAAGGCATTAGCTATATATCGATGTTCGTGGTACATGATGGGGCATAATTTTGATGTAGGAAGTAGAGTTATTTGTTATACTAGTTGATAGTTGAAAGCACATGTGAAAATTTATCCAATCCATGATCTTGAGATGACAACTGTTGTTTTGCTCTCGAATCTTGGAGGTGAATTGAGTTATTTATAGGTCATAAGTTCCTATAGTATTGATGGTTGAGTTATCGATGCAACTGCAAGTATATTTTTTAGGGCTGAGATGACATGAGTTCCATATCATTGCTAAGCTAGCAGGGTTGAATGAGACCTTTTCAAATTTATAAAAAGAGAAATAAAAAATGAGTATAAACATGCTTATACCCATAGGAAACAACACTAAAACACACAAAGACAAGCATAGAAAAAACATATAAGGAAACCACCTAAAGAAAAAGGAAAGGGAGAAATGGAAATAAAAAAGTAGAACCATAGAAAATACCAAACAAGGGAAAACACAGGAACTTCAAGCCCAGCACACACGTGCCGCTTCATAAAACTCTATGCCAGAATTACTCTATACCAGAATTACTTTGTCTTTCCTCACTTCATGTAGAGTAGAGTAATATAGGACCATTCTTGTGGTTTATTGTATTCAAATGTCCTATAATTTCTTCCTTTCCATATTTCCTTAATGAAAATCTTTAGAATAATTAAGAGCGCAAAAGATTCATTTGCTTCTCCATGTTGTGGCCTTGAAAATATATTTCCATTCACTTTTACTATCCCACATAGGCAAGTGCAACTTTCCCTTCGATAATATATACCCCAATTGTTATGAGTTATAGGACGGTTTAAAAAGGTGGAGAATGTCTTCCTCCTTGTCATTGAAGAAAAAAATCAATTAGCAACATTCAAACCCCTAATTATAGATTACTCAATGTATGTAACCCATTCCTCATCACTTTCCAATTGAAGTTAACTTTCTTTAGGATATATCAATTCCAAATCCTATTATTCCACCCGAACCTTCTTTACCCCTCGAAATCCTAAATTCTCTGGACTATATGAGTTTCCATATTATGTTTATTAGGCTAGGACATTGTCCATTTTAGATGCTCCTCAATGAGTTTTTAGGATACGACTCTGTTCAAGCACTAATATTATTCCTATTGGATTAAAATGGCAGAATACCATTCAAACTTGAGTTGTCTTGACCATAGAACGATTAAGGTATAATCGTGAGAACTTAAGTTCAAAAAACACCACATTAATGATATTGCATAAAGGAATGGTTGAAGCATGGAATTTGGAGAATCAAGAAAAAGATGTCAATGTTTGCATGCATTGAGAACGCGGATGCGATTTTCATGGAAAATGAGATTTAGATATTTAGGTAAGGTTTTGGGAAGAGGATGATATGATTCTTGTTACAACCTGCACCTTAATATGACAGAATTTCTACGGTTTTGGTAACCTGTAATAAACATAAGCATATCAAAGAGTGATCAATATAAACTCATAACGGAATAGAAAAATATAATAGAACATATGTACAGACTAAGACTACTACCTTAGAATCAATATTATTCCTTGGATATCTAGTCATCTTGTCAGCGTCAAGCATGAAAGAGAATACTCCACCATCTGTTGTTCCCGTCTTGTAGCAGTAGCATGTCCTACTAAATCTGTCATGTGGGTTGTAATTGGGGAGGGGGGGGGTCAAAAGAACGTTCCGGTGACTAGAAAATTATACACTTTAACCATAACATTAATTTATGCCGATTGATTTCTATTTAAGTGTTATGTCTATTATTTACGACTAACTCATTCAATCCTATATGCACGTACGATATGCCTAACCTCCTCCGAGGTATAACTATATATATATGCCTATATATGTATACATATGCATATATATCAAAACATTGTACTACCCAAAAACCCTAGCCACTTAATACTTCTTAAATAGGGAGGAGGCAGACCCAACGACCATTTAATACCTCAACCCCGAAGTGGCCCTCCGCAATGTAAATGCTAGTCAATCAGTCCTACTACAAAGGTCGATGATCCTTATATACGGTCTTATAATTTATAACTTAATTGTCATACTACTAAAGAATCTCAAAGACCCATCTAAGGGTTAACGAGTCCACCTCTAACAAACAAACAACTAAATAACTGACCTTTGAGGTATATGCATACACCATACAGATTCTACACTAGTAGAAGTGAAATCCGCTAGGGCATAACCCGAGCATATGCTAACAACCACTTGGGACCACTGGTGGTCATCTATATGCCAGCCAACTACTTCTAAATACCAGTTCAACAACAATGCCGACATAGCCCGTCGACCTTCCACTGTCGAAATCCCATTTAGACTAACCTAATGTAAGTTAAGGAAAATGTCACTTTCAGTTACTTAATACCTCTTACTAGAAATGAAGCAGACCTCATTTCCTTAAAAGTATTGGGTCATTTAACATTTCAAATCCAAGGCGAACCCTTGATATATTTTCCCCTATCTATCTGCAATGTGTAGCCCTTCCCCATGGGTCCTACGGTTGGGAATGTCCCATATTAGTAGTAAGTATACTTAACTTCTAGTAGCCTCTAGGTGAAGGGAAAACTTCTATTGTGTAACTCTACTGACCTCGCATCCCAATCCATTCTAAACCAAACCAATTATTCTAGGCCTAAATACCGGGCAAGGCTCACTAATTCATGTTTGTCCTAAACGTATATTAAGGTTGTATAATTTTCCACTATGAATATTATACTGCCTTCTAGCGTTTAATTCATATTTTATATGCTCATTTACTATATTCCATAAATGTCAATTGTCCGTAATAAATGATACTATAATTCTAATTGGAAAATTTATAATAACATTTATTTATTTGTTCAAATTCAACCTATTATGCCTATTTATTTCCTATAAATGCCATATTTTATCCTTTAATCAGTCTCATTATACACATTTATGTCCCTATTTAATTCATGTAACTTCCTATTAACTGCACATTTATTGCCATATTAATTTTGGAGTTACTTTCTCTTTTCTATCTACACCTCCTAATATGTTACACTATTTATAACTAGGTGTCCTAAACATAACTAATGCGAAAATCGACTTATATTATGCTAAAAAATATATTTATTTTTTAATCGGTGGGTACGGTTATACTTATATGTGTGTGTACATATATAGCTATTCTTGACACATTAATTCCTACACTTAGGAATCTCATAATATTAATTTCCATACTTTAATATATTAGAGTTGTCCTTTCCAAAAAGGATTACCGTTATAATTTTTTATAAATCACCTATAAATGAAACTTTTGCTTCGTTTGAAATTACAAGGAATTATCTATTTTCTTTTATTGAAATAGATAGTGCAAACTATGGAGAAGAATATCCATACTTTACATATCCCTATTCTTTTTGGTATATTCTTTATTAATTCAAACGACGCACTTTTTATACATATTTTTGGAAGTTAGATAATTTATGAAAATTACACAGAAATAGGTACAATTAAATTGTACCTCGCTTCCAATAAATTAAAATAAAAAAAATCACACTCCAAGTCAAATTAAGCCAATCTAAACTAATACTAACATTTTACAACCCAAATATAAATCCGAAATTAATTTTATAACTTTATCAACATTCAATTTTAACAAATTTAGGGACCGATTTCCAAATTTCCATATTATGGTGTATACTATATTCCAATTACCTAACTTACGAAGTATTAGGCAAGGTTTCAACTAAATACATTCGTTTTAAGTCGAAAAGTCATCATATATTATATATGTATAATAATTAAATAAAATTCAATGATATAACTTTCGGTGTTATAAATAAATCATATAATTTTCCACTGACCTTTCAAGCTTTCCAAATCATCATTATTCGAATTCAACCCTTTACTTGACTTCTTTTCCATTCTAATCCAATAGAATATGTATAACAAAATATATACATACCATTAGAATTAGAGATATGAGAAGAGATTTGGGCTTAAGGGTAATATAAATTTATAATATAGAAATTACCTTTTTTTGGCAACGTTGATCACTTCTTCTTTTCTTTTCATTTATTTTCTGCACTTCTCCGATTATATATAAATAATATAATATTTTATAATTAAAAAAAATAGTGGAGAAGGGAAAATGATTGAGCTTTGCTGCTTTGATTAGAAATTAAGAGAAGAGAAGTGAGGGGTTATGCTTGTATTTATAGGCGCTCGAACCAATCGTATCCGTTAAATTAAAAATAATAAATCTAGACCGTTCGGCCAAGGTTCAACCCTAGCCGCCACCAGAGACTAGTCGATCGCTTCCTTATAGGCAGTCTACTGGCCTAAGGAGGGGGTCGACCGATGGGGTCCCAAATTTATTATTATTTATTTTCTATTTTATTTTTTAATTATTTTCATTTCGAAAATTTCAAACGTTGATAACTACTTTGTTTGAGCTCCGATTGCAAAACTCCAAATATGAAAGTTTCTTAGAAAATTGCCACGAACGTAATGATGCAAGTTTTGTGGCCAAATTCTGATGTTTTCTTAAATTTCATTTTTGAGCTTTAATAATTATTAATTAATTATCATTAATTTTATGGGGTGTTACATGCTTCCCAATAAATAAATGAATTTCATCCATGAAATTCCTAAAGAGGTGGATCACATAACATCGCGTGCAACCATTCTAGACTATTAACCAATTAGTGTACAACCAATTTTGCAGCCAATCACGTACAAGTGCATGGTGTATCACAACATATATGATATGTATGCAGAATAATTTCAAATCGGTGCCACCTATATGAATGCATTGTTTTAAAAAAATTGAAAATATGATGCAAACAACCTATATATATTGGCAGTACTATATGTATGCAAATTTTCAAAAATCAAAAATTCTTTTCAGATAATAATTTCCATACTCCTACGAATAGGAGTATGGTTACACTAATTTTGCATCCATTCTCCACCATCCAATACCTAACACACAATTTCTAACATCCAAATTTTTTGAAAACCCTATTTTCTGAATCTATACACCAATGCCGAAAATGAAATTTAGATGGAGAATTCTATATTCTCATCCTTCTTTTAAATACATATTCCGTTGTACCTTGGAACATTTTATTTTTCATCCAAATCTTTTCCAACGTTTCCAAGTACAATTTGCATAAAGAGGTTTATTTTTAATGTTAAAACATAATTATCGAAAATGTAAGTTTTTGTTCACTATCAACAAAGTATGGAAATATAAATTTTGAAGCTAAAACAAATTTTTTTCCTTGTTATTCCCTATGTTATTATTCCGTCATACTTATCGGACAGTAAAATTCATATTCACTAACAAATCGATCCTCCTTACACTAAGCATATGGCACTAGAATTTCTGGAAAATTTTCATTTTCCATCAAAAATCGTTTTCTCCCTTTAAGTTAAACTTGCAAAATAGTTTGAAAACCCTAAATTTCCAAAAGCATTTAAACACCTTTCAAAAGTACTTGAACAAAATTTTCCAAAAACATTTGAACCCTGCTTCTCAAAAGACTTGTCGCTCCATCCTTAAAGCAAATTAAGCCACATCTTAACATAATTGGGACTCAGTGAATAAGTTAATGTATATGACTGACCCTAGCATTGTGCAGTCAATCTTAGATTTGGGAACCTTTCCATTTACTTCTAAACAATGACACGCAAGCCTATTTATAAATTTTAGCTTTTAAAGCATAAGGATAGTGACCCATGATTTTGCAACAACCCTTCTCTGTCCTCCGCTCGCTAAAATTTATTTTTCCCAAAATTCTAAATTTTTTACCAATCTTATAAACTTCCATTCTTACCTACTTTTTATCGCTACTTAAGTGTCATTATGAGATTTCCTTATTAATGGTATTTCCTAAAATATATAGCGGTCAATGATCATCCAAACCATCAACATAGTAATAAAATAAGAATATATCTCATATCATATTGTACGCTTTTCCAATCACCGAATGAGATAGCTAGCGATTAAAACCCAAATACCCTAAAAGAAAACGATTGTTGGAAGCTCCCCTTCAACATCAACTAGTTTTATTGATGTTTTGGCCCTATCACCACTTACTCAATTAATAATGGGCACTTCTAATATGCCATTCAACTATAATCCACATGTATTAACTTACCTCCTTGGTTCCCAATAAGTAAGGTCCACCCATTGCTTCATTCAATACAACTGATTATGGGATATATTGTGCATTCCCATGCTGAGTGGGAAGAAGTATGAATTATGGACATTTAGAACAACTCTTCAAAAAATTATCTTGGTGGATTAACTTTCCTACCACCTGTCTTTTTCATATGCTTGCAACATAAACGTTCTTATCTCTTATCCGTCTAGATGAAATGTACGTCTTCAATCGGCAATCAATCGAAATCCACAATCATAAGGCAGCCTTGGCCCAACAAAGGATTCAAGTACCATCCAACCTCCTAGTTCTTCTATATGTCATACTCATGTTTTTCTTGGTCAACGCCTTTAGGTACAGCTAACGCTTCATGGGGTAATCGAGGTAGACAAATATATTTAATTCTATTTATTATGCCAACTCATAGTTGGCTCATCTACCTTCTCAGGATAAGGTTGCAACTACTTCTGCAGTTGAAATTTATAGAGTTAGGCATAATATATATATATATATATATGTATGTATGTATGTATGTATGTATGTAGAAGTACGAATATGTTCTCTCAGCATATCCTGATTCCTATAATCGACTAACCTAAGCTCTGATACCAAATGTAATAATCTGCAAATTAATGGGCCTGAATTTCGACTAAATCAAAACACAAGTCCATTAGGGCATGGATCACTGGTTTAGGTAACCTGTAATAAACATAAGCTATCAAATAACGATCAATATTAACTCATGGTTAACAAAAAATATAATAGAACACATATACCGACTAAGGATACAAACTTGAAATCAATACTATTACTTGGATATCTAGTTGCCTTATCAGTTCCGAACATGAAAGAAAAGACTCTACGATCTACCGTTCCCATCTTACACCAGTAGTCTGTCCCTCAAAATCTATTCTCTAGGTTGTAATGAGGATTGGTTAGAACAACATTCTGGAGATAGAAATATTACGCACTTTTCTTATAACATTAATTTATACCGATTGATTACCATTTAAGTATCATGTCTATTATTTATGGCTAATCCGTTTAATCCTATATGCGCATACGATATCTTTAACCTCCTCCAAGGTATAACCGTGTGGATATATATATATGCCTATATACATATATATCTAAACATTGTACTATCCAAAAACCTTAGCTACTTAATACTTCTTGAATAGGGTGAAAGTAGACCTAACGACCATTTAATACCTCAACCCCAAAGCAGGCCCTCCGCAACGTAAACTTTAATCAATCAGTCCTAACTACATAGATCGATGACCCTTATATACAGTCTTATAATTTATAACTTAATTATCGTACTTTTAACATATCTCAAAGACTCATCTAAGGGTTAACTAGGCCACCTCCGACAAACAAACAACTAACTAACTAAACTTTGAGGTCTATGCATATCCCATATGGATTCTACACTGGTAGGAAGCGAAATCCGTTAGGACATAACCTGAGTCTTTGCTACTGACCGCTCAGGATTGCTATCAGTCATAGCCTGTATGCTAGCCCTATTACTAAGTACCGGTTCAATAATGTTGGCATCAAAATTGGCCACCAACACTCAATTATGTAAAAGTACCAATATCTAGTATAATCACATAAATATGAAGAAAAATAAATGAAGAACAAAATTAAAGCAATCAGAAAGCAAGTAAAAAGAGACAAGATTTATAGTGGTTCGGCTAACTCTAGCCAACGTCCACTCCCAAATAATTCTTTTTATTATACTGAAGTTTGTTTATAGTTACAATCTGAAATCAAGAATAAAATTGGTAGAGTATATTCTAGGTTGAAGATAAAGAGAAGTAGAAAGAAGATCTTTTTGCTAATGCCAAGCCTTCTAAATTTATAAGGGAAGACGTGCACGGATTGAGCTGAAATTTTGAGAAAACTTTTGGGAGACCAAGACGAGGCCACCCAAAAATTCCAGGCCTATTGGGTCCCACAATAAGGATTGGTATCGAACCCTTTTAGTGTCCAAATTGGCTGCAATTCCTATGAGGGTTTGCCCATGATGTTAGCTACTTACTACCCAAATTTCTTGCAATTTTGACATACGGTTTGTGCGATATTGCATTTCCCATGAAGTAGTGTTGCTTGAATTCTGATTTCTGTTGATCCCTCTAGAGGGATAGGTACCGATCCCTCCATTCCCTTCCAAATGCCATGCGATCCCTAAGGGAGCTTTTACATATTGTATTATGCTTAGCCTCCAAGTTTCACACTAATTGGATTAGTAGAACTCGAGTTATTGATCAATCTTTCTTGCAATATGTTGTGAATGCGTATTATAGCCAATGCCTATGGAGGGATAGGTACCGATCCCTCCTACTTGCTCCAAATAATATGTGATCCCTATAGGGTGTTCCACATGTTGTAATTAGCTTGTCCTCCAAGTTTCATGTCAAATGGATGTGTAGCTGTTGAGATATTGACCAATCCCTGATAGAATTGAATATATGGATCCCTATAAGGGAAGAGTACCGATCCCTTCAAGTTGCATGTTTTGTGGTGCGATCCCTAGGGTGAACTTCCTAGAGTCCCCTCTTCCTTCTCCTAGAGTTTCACTTCGATCCCTCTTATGTTTGTTGAGTTATTAATTGTTTTCTATTGAAATGCACTTGTTCCTATGTGTTAAACCATATTCCATACTTCGAACATTCTGCCTTGCATATCTATCAATTCCATTCAATCTCGACTTCATGTTATTATCAGTACTTGATTTCTAGGTCCCACAGTCATCACTCTGGACTCATCGGCCCGATAATCATGAAGTTTGTTGGGTTAAATCCACATGTATACTGCCTTGGTAAATGATGGGTTAACACTTTGCCCCCCAAAACAAGCCTTGCGATAGGAAGGTATGTTTTGAATTGCCGTAAATCCAAAATCAAAATTCACGATCCATTGATAGCAAGTATTTTCTAATCTAGAATCTAATCCGTTGTCAATCCAATTCCATGACCTCCCTAGTCGTCAGTGAAATCCATGACTATTCCGAGTCGATATCCAATTCTGAATACATTCTAAATCCTTAGCCGAATCCATATCTATCCAAAGCCAATCGCCAAATCCGTGATCTTACCAGATCGTTTGCGATCGATCTCACCAGATCCTTGCCAAACACAATCCATATTCAGTAACCTGAGTAGGCCGATCCATCACGTTCAAGCGAAGCGCTCTATGTTAGTCCTTGAGATGATGGTTTTGATGACAACAACCTTAGAATAAGATTATAAAATATAAATACTAACATTATAGTTTAGATATATATGTATATGCAGGATTTAACCATGCAGGTATCAAGAATGAAGACTTTACAGTATAGAGATTCAAGATATCAAGATTGAAGACTCATGAGTATCAAGAATATCAAGAATAGCAAGATTATCAAATAGTACAAGATAAGTATTGAGTCTAGAATTATGTTAAAACTTCATAATAGCACTGAAATCTTCACTCCATATTTCAATTGGGATGGAACCCATTTCTACCTTTTTAGTGGCTTACAAACCCACGACAAGTAGCTTACAAACCTACGACAAGTGGCTTACAAACCCACGACAAGTAGCTTACAAACCTACGACAAGTGGCTTACAAACCCACGAACATCCTGGTTTTGTACAAGTTCTCGAGTCCTGATGTGATGAGATATTCTGCAGGAAGAAGCTTGCAAAACTACTTCAAAATGATTTTCAAAACTACTTTTCAAAATGTTTTAGCCTTAAAAATTATATTTTCAAATGATTTTCAAAAAGATGTTTTAGCCGTAAAATATTCTTTGATTTTGTTTTTAAAATAAACTCTTGTTTTAAACTTCGTTTGTTTTAAGCTATCTTTAATAATAAATGTAATATTTATACTTAGATTTAAATATAAAATTATAGTAAAATTTTATATATATTATTCTCTATATTTACTTTAACTATAGTTAAGTATATTTATAAAGTTTAAAATAGTTTTAATATAAGATAGAAGTAATTTTCAAAGAAAAACAAATCACCAAAATTTCCTTTGGGATGTAGACATACCCAAGATACCCATGTCGACATAGTGGCAGTTGGTTTCAAAAATTTGAATTTCAAAAGAAGTGTCTATTCGTCATAACCTTTCATAAATAGACATGGTAGGCGATGTTTTCAACGAATTTTCAACAATATTTTTCTAGTTTTCACTCCTTTTCTTCTTCCACATTTCTTTATATATATTCTTACCATTACTCTGCCGAAATCACCATTGAATTTAACTAGATCATTTCTGGTTTGATTCTCTATCACTATCTCAACAAGATCCCAGTGCTATTCAGAGTTATAGGCTTCTTTATAATCAATCAAGTGAGAAAAGGTGTGATTGTAGCCTTGGAAATCAATCAAGTGAGAAAAGGTGTGATTGTAGCCTAGGAAATCAATTGGGTGAACTTGTTGCCCGGGAAATCAAGTATCTCTACCCAGAGGATTGTGAATCTGGAGTGGTGTACCTCGTGGCCTTAAAATCGAGGGTTGTAATTGTAAAGATTGTTTTTGAAAGGAAATCCGTACTTGTGTGCGGGACTGAATGTAGGGTAACTCCGAACCAGTATAAAATCCGATGTGTTCTTTCCTTTACTGCTTTTACTTTATATTTGCATCTGTGTTTGAATCTGTGATCATATCTGTGTCTGAATATTGCATACATTTGTGTTCAAATTAATATAAACTCGAAAAGAATTAGTAATTCCTTAAAACACTATTCACCCCCCTCTAGTGTTTATACTAGCCTTAAGATCCATAATCCGCATTTCTCACATTTGGTATTAGAGCAAGGTTTTCAAAGTTTCATAATCTGAATTTTGAAAAAAATTTAATGGCTATATTTGGAAATTTTGTTAATACTTGTTTAAAAATATTCAAATCATCATTGTATCATAAGTGTGCATATAATCTATATTCAAAGTCAAATCGTTCACAAGGTTTTTATGATGTGCAGGAAACATGTTTTATGGGTGTTGAGGAATCAATCCACAATGGACAAACTATGCAGATCAAAAAGAATAAATGGATACTCGATAGTGGATGTTCTAGACACATGACTGGTAATCCGGATATGCTGAATGATATAATATACAAAGACGGAGGATTGGTTAACTTTGGAGACAACTCAAAAGGATATGTGATTAGCATCGGCAATGTCGGTAACTCTAAAACTCCTATTATTACTAACGTTTTGCTAGTTAAGAATCTGAAACATAATTTGCTAAGTATTAGTCAACTTTGCGATAAAGGATATAAAATTAAATTTGAAAAAGATAAGTGTCACATTGAAGATAATAATTCAACCATAATATTTGAGGGAATTAGGAAAAAGAATATTTATATTCTTAGTATGAAAGTTTCAAATGATAACTTGTGTCTTTTGGCAAATACAAGTGACCCTTGGATTTGGCATAAGAGATTTGGGCATTTGAATTTCAAACTCTTATCTAGACTGTCAAAACATGATATAGTAAGAGGTCTCCCTAAAATGAATTTTAAAGTAGATAGTTTATGTGATGAATGTCAATTAGGAAAACTTATAAAAAGTTCCTTTAAATTAAAAGATATGATTTCAAATTCAAAACCTCTTGAATTACTTCATCTTGATTTATTTGGTCCATCTCAAATTCAGTCAATAAATCACAGTAAATATGTTTTTGAAATTGTAGATGATTATTCTAGATTTACATGGACAGTATTTTTGAAACATAAAAGTGATACTTTTGAATGTTTTAAGAACTTTACAAAAAGGATTCAAAATCAACTTTATGTAAAAATTATAACCATCCGTAGTGATCACGGTGGTGAATTTGAAAATGAAAAGTTTGAGGAATTCTGCAATAAAAAGGGGATAACTCACAATTTTTCATTTCCAAGAACTCCACAACAAAACAGAGTAGTAGAACGTAAAAATAGGATGATTCAAGAGTGTGCGAGAACTATGCTTTCAGATAGTAATTTACCAAAACATTTTTGGGCAGAAGCAGTTGCTACCGCCTGTTATATTTTAAATAGAATCTTAATAAGACCTTTAACTGATAAGACATCTTATGAACTTCTTCATGGAAAGAAACCTAAGGTATCTTATTTTAGAATTTTTGGAAGTAAATGTTTTATTTTAAATACAAAAGATAACTTAGATAAATTTGATCCTAAATCCGACAAAGGTATCTTTATCGGATATTCTAATAGAAGCAAAGCATACAGAGTGTTTAATTTAAGAACTAACACCATTGAAGAAACAATGCATATTTCATTCGATGAAAATCCCAAAAATTTTGTACAGACAAATGATGAAGAGGATTTAATTACTTAAAATCAAGAGTCAATTGAAACTAATAATGAATTTAATCATCCTAATAAAAGGATTAAACTTTTAAAAGATCATCCCATAGAAAATATTCTAGGAGATATGCAATCTGTTGTTACAACTAGAAATCAACTAAGTAAAATGAGCAATGTAGCTTTTATATCAACTATTGAACCCAAAAATCCAAAAGAAGCATCAACTAATGATTCATGGATTCTGGCTATGTAAGAAGAATTAAATCAATTCACTAGAAATCATGTTTGGGAACTTGTTCCTAGACCTGAAAATAAAACTATAATTGGAACAAAATGGGTTTATAAAAATAAAATGAATGAACAAAGTGAGGTCATTAGAAATAAAACCTAGTTAGTTGCTCAAGGTTATTGTCAACAAGAAGGAATAGATTTTGATGAAACCTTTGCTCCCGTAGCAAGATTAGAAGCCATTAGGATTCTACTTGCTTTCGCAAATTATAATAATTTCAAATTATTTCAAATGGATGTTAAAAGTGCCTTTTTAAATGGATTTGTAAAAGAAGAAGTATATGTTAAACAACCACCACTTTTTGAAAATGAAAATTTTCCAAATCATGTTTACAAACTTAAGAAAGCTCTATATGGTCTAAAACAAGCTCCTAGAGCTTGGTATGATAGACTAAGATCTTACTTACTTCAATCAAACTTTGAAATTGGTAAAGTAGATAATACTCTTTTTATTAAAAGAAATAAAAATGATATTCAACTAGTACAAGTTTACGTATATGATATCATTTTCGGATCAACTAATTTTTAAATGAATAAAGAATTTTCTGAAATAATGACAAAAAAGTTTGAGATGAGTCAAATGGGTGAATTAAACTTCTTACTAGGATTACAAAAAAAACAATTAAATAATGGTATCTTTAGAAGTCAAGAAAAATACGCTAAAGACCTAGTTAGTAAATTTGGTTTGACTACTGCAAGTGGAAAACCCACTCCCATGGCAACCAATGAGTATCTAAGTAAAGAAGATCTCTCGAAAGATGTAGATCAAAAATTATATAGAGCAATGATTGGATCACTACTCTATATCACTGCTAGTAGACCTGATATCATGCATAGCGTTTGCCTCTGTGCAAGATATCAATCCCAACCTAAAGAGACCGACTTAAAAGTTGTAAAACGTATCATAAGATATATTAAACACACCATTGACTATGGCTTATTTTATCCTAAAAATGATTCTTTTGAATTAATATCTTACTGTGATGCTGACTATGCTGGTTGTAAGTCAGACCGAAAAAGTACAAGTGGAACTTGTCACTTTTTAGGGCATTCTCTGATTTCCTGGTTTAGTACCAAGCAAAACACAGTTTCTCTATCAACAACTGAAGCAGAGTATATTTCTGCTGCTTTAGCTTGTTCTCAAGTAATATATATGCAACAAACTTTAAAAGATTTTGGTCTAAATATCTCAAGATCACCAATTTATTGTGATAATACTAGTGCAATAAATTTAACCAAAAATACTACTCATCATGCTCGAACTAAACATATTGATATTAGACATCATTTTCTCAGAGATAATATAAGTAAGGAAGTAATTACTCTCGATTATATCAATTCTGAGAATCAAATTGCTGATATATTAACAAAACCCTTAAATGAATCTATATTTACTAAATTAAGAAGAGAATTAGGTATTTGTTCAATAATTGAAATATAAAATATAAATAACAAAGTATAATTAAAAATTAAATTAAAGATAAATCAAATAGTAAATATATCAAGCACCATGTCGACATCCCCCTCCTAACCATGTCGACATATAATGATTTTTTATTTTTTATTTTTTCCCACCAAAATTCAAATAAGTGGTTATATATTCTTCTTGTTTCGAAAAATGGATCATTCTTTATGTTCTTTTTCTATTCTATCTTCTGAAAACATTTAAACAATGACCTCCTCTTCCAAATCAAACAAAAATTCAATCTTTTCGTTCCCTTGTCCTACTTCAGGACCATTTCAACAAACTACACTTGTACGAGTGACGAAAATGGAGGACTCTTTAAAGAATGCACTGCAATTAATGACTAAAATTCAAGTGGTACAACTTAGAATGGCCAAAGAACAAGAACGGCAAGGCAAAATTCTTAGAAATTTGCAAAAATTTCTAATGGACAATCATGCTAATCCGATCTTGATTGATGAAGAGTCTTCAGGAGATCAAGTGCAAGAGGACAGCGAGGAAGAAGAAGAAGAAGCCCCCATGGAAGAAGAGCACGCTGAAGATAACGACAAATTCGTTTGCGTTGGCGAAGTGTGCTTGACAAAGATGGAAATCTTATCGAACAACGTGGAAATTTCTGTTTCCACTATCCAAATCGTTCGGTTCATAGATCTTCCATTTTTAAGGACACGCATTAGTTTCTCTTTCCTCTTTCCTATTGTTGTATGTTTTTACTTACGTTCTCTACGCTCATGTAAATATAACAATATAAATGATTTGTGTTCTTATATTACAAATATTATCATATATAGATTCTTAGTTAGGAGAGTTTGTAATTTAGGACTAAAGTTTTAGTTTTAGAATTAAGTGTTGATTATTTATGATTACACTATCATTATAATCATATAGTATTAGACTAAGGGGGAGTTATATAGTTTGGAGTTAGTTTTTGTTGATGACAAAGGGGGAGAAATATAAAATATAGGATAGTTAGGCATAGATTAAGGGGGAGTTATTAGTTTTAGGGGGAGTCAATAGGATAGAAATAATATTTTATAAACAAAGGTTGTCATCATCAAAAAAGGGGAGATTGTTAGTCCTTGAGATGATGGTTTTGATGACAACAACCTTAGAATAAGATTATAAAATATAAATACTAACATTATAGTTTAGATATATATGTATATGCAGGATTTAACCATGCAGATATCAAGAATGAAGACTGTACAGTATAGAGATTCAAGATATCAAGATTGAAGACTCATGAGTATCAAGAATATCAAGAATAGCAAGATATCAAATAGTACAAGATAAGTATTGAGTCTAGAATTATGTTAAAACTTCATAATAGCACTGAAATCTTCACTCCATATTTCATTTGGGATGGAACCCATTTCTACCTTTTTAGTGGCTTACAAACCCACGACAAGTAGCTTACAAACCTACGACAAGTGGCTTACAAACCCACGAACATCTTGGTTTTGTACAAGTTCTCGAGTCCTGATGTGATGAGATATTCTGCAGGAAGAAACTTGCCAAACTACTTCAAAATAATTTTCAAAACTGCTTTTCAAAATGTTTTAGCCTTAAAATTATCTTTTCAAATGATTTTCAAAAAGATGTTTTAGCCTTAAAATATTCTTTGATTTTGTTTTTAAAATAAACTCTTGTTTTAAACTTCATTTGTTTTAAACTATCTTTAATAATAAATTTAATATTTATACTTAGATTTAAATATAAAATTATAGTAATTTTTTTTATATATTATTCTCTATATTTACTTTAACTATTGTTAAGTATATTTATAAAGTTTAAAATAGTTTTAATATAAGATAGAAGTAATTTTCAAAGAAAAACAAATCACCAAAATTTCCTTTGGGATGTAGACATACCCAAGATACCCATGTCGACATAGTGGCAGTTGGTTTCAAAAATTTGAATTTCAAAAGAAGTGTCTATTCGTCATAACCTTTCATGAATAGACTTGGCTGTTGTTCTTCTATAAATAGGGGATGTTTTCAACGAATTTTCAACAATATTTTTCTAGTTTTCACTCCTCTTCTTCTTCCACATTTCTTTATATATATTCTTACCATTACTCTGTCGAAATCACCATTGAATTTAACTAGATCATTTCTGGTTTGATTCTCTATCACTATCTCAACAAGATCCCAGTGCTATTCAGAGTTATAGGCTTCTTTGTAATCAATCAAGTGAGAAAAGGTGTGATTGTAGCCTTGGAAATCAATCAAGTGAGAAAAGGTGTGATTGTAGCCTAGGAAATCAATTGGGTGAACTTGTTGCCCGGGAAATCAAGTATCTCTACCCAGAGGATTGTGAGTCTGGAGTGGTGTACCTCGTGGCCTTGAAATCGAGGGTTGTAATTGTAAAGATTGTTTTTAAAAGGAAATCCGTACTTGTGTGCGGGACTGGATGTAGGGTAGCTCCGAACTAGTATAAAATCCGGTGTGTTCTTTCCTTTACTACTTTTACTTTATATTTGCATCTGTGTTTGAATCTATGATCATATCTGTGTCTGAATATTGCATACATTTGTGTTCAAATTAATATAAACTCGAAAAGAATTAGTAATTCCTTAAAACACTATTCACCCCCTATAGTGTTTATACTAGCCTTAAGATCCGTAATCCGCATTTCTCACAATCTACCCTTTGCCAGGCATAGTCCATACCTGACGACCTTGATCTCTCTGGATCCTTGCCGAGCACAATCCAAACTCGACGACCTGAGTCGGCCGATCCATCGCGTTCGGGTGAAGCGACCTACACCTTGCCAAGCATAGTTCATACCAGACGACCTTGATCTCTTCAGGACCTTGCCGAGCACAATCCATACTCGACGACCTGAGTAGGCCGATCCTTCCCGTTCGAGTGAAGCGATCTACCCCTTGCCAGGCATAGTCCATACCTGATGCCCTTGATCTCTCCGGATCCTTGCCAAGCATAATCCATATTCAACGACCTGAGTAGGCCGATCGGATGCGTTCGAGCGAAGCAACCTACCCCTTGCCAGGCATACTCCATACTTGACGACCTATATTAGCTATTACATTGATCCAAATTTGAATATTTCGAAGTCCATTTTCCAAAATATAAAATAAGAGTCCATACAACCAATAAACCAGAGTTCGAAGCAAACAAGAAGAAAAATTAGAAAAAGAAAAACTAATTTTAAAAACCCGAGCACTACGATTTATCATCATCTCAAAGCATGCCTAGGGACAGTCCTCGATCCCATACATGTGTAAGTGACTTAGCCGTCCTACTATAGAGTTTATTACTCATTCCATGCCATCCCTATCAATTGATGACAAGTTGATGATGATTCCTTGATCCAATGCCATTTTCATTCAAGGTGGACAGTGGTTGCTCCTGTTCACTACCGCAGCCCGAGTCCTTATGTATTGTTGTAACTGACCATTCCTCATGTGTTCTTTAATAACATCCTTTAAATGCCTGCAGTCATTTGTATTGTGCCCATCCAGCTCATGGAATAGGCAGTGCTTTCTTGATATCCATTTGCGTTCAGAAGGTTCCCTCCTTACCGGCCTCTAATATGGAAGGCGCCCTCGAGTATCCAGATATATCCGTTTTAGGGTTTCATTCAATTCCGAGTAAAAAGAGAATTTGGGTTCCCCCATCCGTCGCTTTGATTCATTGAAGCTATTATTTATGTTCCATTTACCCTTGTTCTTTCCTAAGCTTTCACCAGGATGTTCTCCACCCCATATCGTATTAATTTTCCTTGCCTCTTTATCAATTTTTGCATTTTCTTACCGTAGAAACCTTTCTGCTTCATGGTAGAATTCGCAAAGACCCATCAGTGGATCCCATATCAGTGATATCTTAAAATTTGAATTATCTGCAACTCCTGACACTACCGCCATCAAAACCATCGATGGATCTGGTCGATCCACTGAAACAACTGCTGCATTGAACCTGATCATAAGCTTCTAGTGTTGGTAGTTTGAATTCTAGTGGATTCCAAGCATTCCTGATATTAGGAGCGAATAGACTTTTGTTTACATCCTCCATATCCATGTTCACTAATCCTCCACGCTTAGCTCGCCTAATCATCTCTGCAAACCTATCAATGTCTTCCAGTGGTAGTCTCCAATCATCATGTCCAAGCTGCTCCCTGAGTCTACAAGGGAATTCTGAAACGTATTACTTTGGACGAGTATCCAAATACATGTCTTTGGGGATCGGTACCGATCCTTCTAAGATGGCCGAGGACCGCCTCCGGCTGCTCTGTTCCACTCATTTTTCCAATAGCTCCATCTTCATGCTCTCGGTTCTGATTTCCAGCGAATCTTGCTGCCTCAACTCCTTGATCCATAGCTCTAGTAGTCCCTATCGTTCCAACTCATTGGTTTTACATTCTAGCAGCTCCTATGGCTCCAGCCTGTCCGATTTGTCGGAGTAGATTCTACATCATCTCTTTCTGTCTTTTTAGCATCTGTTCATGTATAGTGTCCATCATTGTTCATATGTCATCTCTGGTGATGTAGATAGATGTTTGATTAGCTCTAGCTCTTGAGGAATCTTCATGATTCCTTTCATCATGGCTCCTATCCCCTTGCTTATCTCCTGATTGATTGTCCCACCATTGCTTCAAATCCAAGCTCTCTAATTGATTCCAAATCTGAACTCCAAATCGATGGAGGCTAGCTTTCTTAGTGAAAGCACAAAAATGTTGGTGTCAAAATTGACCACCAACACCCAATTATGTAAAAGTATCAATATCCAATCCAATCATAGAAATCCGAAGAGAAATAAATGACGAACAAAATTAAAACAATTAGAAAGCAAGTAAAAAAGACAAGGTTTACAGTGGTTCGGCTAACTCCGGGCAATGTCCACTCCCAAATAATCCTTTTTATTATACTGAAGTTTGTTTATAGTTACAATTTGAAATCAAGAATAAAATTGGCAGAGTGTAGCCTAAGTTGAACATAAAGAGAAGCAGAAAGAAGATCCTTTTTCTGACGCCATGCCTGCTGTATTTATAAGGGAAGATTTGCATGGATTCGGCTGAAATTTTGATAGAAGATTCGGGAGACCAAGACGAGGCCACCCAAAAATTTCCAGGCCCATTGGGGCCCACAATAGAGATTGGTAAGAATCCCTTTTAGTGTGTCCAAATGGGCTGCAATCTCTATAAGGGGTGCCCCATAATGTTAGGTACTTGCTCCCCAAAGTTCGTGCAATTCCGACGTATGGTTTGTGAGATATCGCATTTTCTATGAAGTATTGTTGCTTGAATTCTGATTTCAGCCGATCCCTCTAGAGGGGTAGGTACCGATTCCCCCAGTCACTTTCAAATAACATGCGATCTCTAGGGGTGCTTCTCTGTGTTGTATTATGCTTAGCCTCTAAGTTTCATGCTAATTGGAATAGTAGAACTCGAGTTATTGATCAACCTTCGTTGCAATATGTTGTGAATGTTGATTATAGCCGAACCTTACGGAGGAATAGATACCAATCCCTCCAACTTGCTCCAAATGATATATGAAACCTAGGAGTGTTCCACATATTGTAATTAGCTTGTTCTCTAAGTATCATGTCAATTGGATGTGTAGATGTTGAGATATTGACTAATCACTACTAGAATTGAATACAATGGATCCATATAAGGAAAGAGTACCGATCCCCATAAAGGGATCGGTACCAATCTGTAACAACCCGCATATTTTATGATTGTATATTCTATAAAGGTGAGTTTTTGAACTCACATCTTTGTCTATTCTATCATTGTTGTTAGGTATGAATTCCTAGCATCCATTCATGTTCATTTGCTTTTGATTTGAATTGATTTGGTGAACATTTCAATTTTTGGTGTTTTGAAGTCAAAACTTTGAAAATCCTAGCTTTGATTTGTGAACATGTTTTTGGTGGTGAATCGGAGAGCCTATAGGGCTGGGTTGTTGATTGGCGAAAACCCCCTAAAGTCCATTGCTCGACCGGTTGCAAATGGTGAGAGTTTACTCTCCATTTGATAGGCTGGAAAATAGTTTCAGCTCCAGCCAGTCGATTAGACTCCTGCAGTCAGTCGACTGACTGCAGGGTCTGAAAACTCTCGGGTTCTGGTTCAGTCGACTGACTGTAGAAGGTCAGTCGACTGACCTGCTTGATTTTTCCTATTTTGCCTATTTAGCGTGAGGTTCCAATTTTTATCGATTCGTGATTATCCGATTTATTGTTATCATTTATTATTGACTTTGATGACTTCTTTTTTGGAATTTTTGAGAATATCCATTTGGATGGATTCTGTATCAATTTCTTTGGATTTGATTCACGTCTTCGAATGTGGATTTTTGTGATTGATTGTTTCTACAATCATTTCTGTGATTTGTGACTTTAAAATATAAAGGTTTTCTATACTAGTAGTAAATATTCAAACTCTTTTCCAAAGATGATTTCAACTCTACTTTTAAATATAAAAAACTTGTTTTCAAAACCGTTTTCCAAATCTATTAGTATATACAAACCTTTACCTCATTCGTATGAGAAATCTAATTAAACGGTTTAGCAAAACAAGTGGTATGAAACGCTTGCGTTTACTTTGCCGGTTAATTCTTGGACTTGTTCGATTGAACTCTTGTGACAATTTTCGAGTGGAAATCTACAATTTGTTCGTAAATATTTAAGTTAAGCTAGTGGTTATGGGACATGAAGCTAAACTCATATATTTACTAGCTTAGCGTAATCGACACTTTTATTGATCGATGATGATCATTTTGTGATTTAGACTAGCATTGTGCGATGTCTATTTGTTTGTTTGGGGTACAATCCCCGTTTGTGGAACTTCGGTTCAATTTGGCGAGGTAGCGACCCGTGGTCTTCGGGCCGTTTGTGGAGCTTCAGCTCAAAATTTATGGTTAGCGACCATGGAATAGCGTTCCATTTGTGATACACATGTTGGTGAGTTTTCATGCTCCTATTTGTGATAGGCCTCCCCCTTTTGTGATTTTTGGATTTCTAGTTGATGATTTCTAGAATTTGTGTTTCACCCACTTTTGTGATTGGCAATGATATGTTTGTCAATATTTGTAGCTTGGTGAATAAAATAAAGAATATGATATCCTTTTTGGTGCTTTGAGATTTTTGGAGATATTGTATGATTTTGTTGTTGTTTAAATCATATTTGTTCTAGTATGACATTATTGTTATCATACGTTCTTATTATATCTCTGCTTTTATCTCATTCCTTTATTTGATATTTATAGCCAGACTGATCCGTTTATTATTTTCTTATTAAATAATACTCGGGTCAGACCGAGATGTTACAGGTGCTTCTGCTTGACTCCTTATCTGGGATCATCTTCTGACTTTTGTCTAACTACATTACAATTGTAGTTTTTGTTGTTATACATTCGAGATATAGGCTCCATGAGGTATACATATTCTTTTGTCTAGCACTTGTATCTATTCTTTTGTGATATTGTGGATCTTGTTTGACCACTACTCTGATGTACACTTCTATGTGTTACACTCATATCTGTTTTCGCCTTTGAGATATGAACATCTGTGACTGATTTATGTTATGTTTATTTCTATATTTTTTCCGAGGTCCACTTAGCCACTGTGTGGTAGCTTTGAGTTTGTATTTGGTATGTCGGATTTCCTCTTGAAATGAAATGCATGTTATACTATTTGACATATCGGTACTCGCACAAAGCAATTACACGGATGGTCGCTCCTCAACAGCCTTATTCTTTGCGCTAGTTGACGACATTACTCCGTAGTGTCCTTGGCTAGCGTGAGTATAGAGGTGGGGCGTCACAGCTTGGTATCAGAGCCAAACTTTGGAACAATGTAGAATAATCTAGCAAGGATCATTGTCTTAAGTCTCTCTTAAGAGTCGTGCCATAGGATTTAATTCAAGTTTTCATACCGTTCTATCCTATTTCTTTTTATGATACCTTGTTTTATCAATCAAATTTGTTTGATATTCATTTCATGAATAACCTTTTTCCTCTTTTCTTTCTTTCTTAAAGAAGAGAAATGGTTAGACCAGGCCGTCCCAGCGCCGGTTAATCTAGTGCTACTCCTCAGGATGGAGTATTTATGTCTGCTCAGCAACTTCTAGATCTTGTGAGAAATGCTCAAGCTACCGGACCTATTCCTGAGCCCACACATCCTAAATCTGGGTTTGCACGCTTGTGCAGTGATTACACCAACTTGGGTGGAAAGCCATTCAAAGGTTCCGAGAGCATTATAGAAGTCCAGGCTTGGGTTCGAACATGCGACCGCATCTTTTCCCGCATGAATCTTATTGATCTTCATCGAGTCCAAGTGGCTTCTAGTATGCTCCAAGAAAGAGCATTAGACTGGTACGAGCTTTTGATCTCTAAAATTATTGAAGCAGACCTTACTTGAGAGCAATTCCGGGAAAGGTTCGAGTTGAAATTCGTGCCGGAAGCTGAAAAAATATCTTTTGCCTGATGCTTTATAGACCTTGTTCAAGGTGAATCTTCTATGACGGACTACGTCGTGTCTTTCGAATCTCTATCTAAATATGGGGTCGAGTATATTAATACCCCATTGAAGAAAAATCAGAGATTTGTGTATGGCTTGAACAAGAGCCTCAAAAAGCCAATACTTCTGAAATTAGAAGTTTCTTTTGACCAACTTGTTGATATTGCTCTTCGACTCGAAGAGGCTGATAAAGATAGTGATGTTGAAGTCAAACACAACATCAATAAGAAGAGACCTTTTAAACTCAAGCCTAATCCCAATAAAAGGGGAAGTAAACAACTTCGGTAGTGAATACTCCTAACCCTCGTCGTGGAGAATGTTACAATTGTGGTTCTAAGGACCACTATGCAAACAAGTGTCCCAAGTCAATTTCTTGCCGCTATTGCAAGAGTTCGGGTCATACTATATCTGTGTCCCAAACTTCAAGGCAAGAAGGAGGGCAAGCTAAATGTTGTACAAGCCCCTGCTGATACTTCTCGTGGTCAAGGTATTTCTCATCCTACCCTAGATGGCATTATTATATTTCGTGAATTTCCTATTCGAGTTCTTTTTGTTACGGGTGCATCTCACTCTTTTATATCAAAAGAACTTGTTGATGTATTGTCTTTGGATGTTATTGGCTTGAAGACTTCTTTTAGGATTGCGAATCCGGTTGGTGGTTCCGCAACACTTAGTTTACTTTGTAAAGATGTCGAAATTATTTTATGTGATTATTCTTTCCATGCTGATTTGCATGTTATGCGTTACCCTGGTTTCGGAATGATTTTGGGAATGGATTGGCTTAACCGTTTTGAAGCCCATATCCTATGTCCTGAACGGACTATATATCTTCGGCATCCTCAATCTGTTAAGCAGATTTCTCTTATTCTGAAAGATTCGGATTCCAATTCGAAAGCATCCTTATATTCTCTAAATCCTCATGATGACGATAACGATGATGAGGAAGATGTCATTTCCCTCATTCACATTGTTTGTGAATTTTCCGACATATTTGAGCTCGTTTTAGGATTACCACCTAAGCGAGCAATTGAGTTCAGAATTAATCTAATCCCTGGAGCTCTACCTATTACTCGTCCTCCTTATCGTATGTCCAATAAGGAAAATGAGGAGATGCGCAAACAATTATCCGAATTGGAAGCGAAGCAATTTATTCGATCTAGTTCCTCTCCATGGGGAGCTTCAGCTATTTTTGTGAAGAAATCTGATGGTACTCTTAGGCTTTGCGTTGACTACCGCAAGCTTAACAATCTCACCATCATGAATAAATATCCCTTGCCTCGGATTGATGATTTATTCGATCAGCTTAGTGGTGTTAGAGTCTTTTCACAATTAGACTTAGCAATCGGTTTTCATCAGCTCCGTATTGCAGAGGATAACATTCCTTTGACATCGTTCCGTACTCGTTAGGGATCTTATGAATGGCTTGTAATGCCATTTGGTTTGACGAATGCTCCAGCTTATTTCGTTGACCTTATGAGTCGAGTTTTCAAAGACTTCCTCGATCGATTTGTTCTCATCTTTATCGATGATATTATTATTTATTCTAAAACCGAAGAGGAGCATGAAAAACATCTTCGGATTGTGTTGGAAACTCTTAGGAGTAACCAATTGAAAGCAAAATTTTCTAAATGCCACTTTTGGCAATCTCGTGTGAAATTTTTGGGGCATATTATTTCTGAATCCGGAATTTCCGTGGATCCTTCAAAGATTGAAGCGATTCAAAATTGGAAGAGACCGGAGAGCATGACGGAAATTCGTAGCTTTCTCGGATTGGCGGGCTATTACCGTCGGTTCATAAAAGACTTTTCTAAAATTTCCGCGCCTCTTACTAATTTGACAAAGAAGGGAGTTAAATACATTTGGTCAGACAAATGTGAAGCTTCATTTCAAAAATTAAAAGAACTCCTTTCCGATGCTCCTATTCTTGTGATTCCCGATGGAAACCGAGATTATATTATTTATACCGATGCTAGTCGTGTTGGTTTGGGTGCCATTCTCATGCAGCGGGAACGTGTTATCGCTTATGCTTCTAGGTAATTAAAGCCCGCCGAGACTAGATATGCCACTCATGATTTAGAGCTCTCAGCTATTGTTTTCGCCCTTAGAATTTGGCGTCATTATCTTTTAGGAGAGAAATTTGTTCTCTACACGGATCACAAATCTTTGAAGTATTTATTTTCTAAAAAGGAACTCAATTTGCGTCAACAACGTTGGCTCGAGTTCCTTACATCTTATGATCTTGATATTCTTTAGACTCTCGGAAAAGGAAATAGTGTTGCTGATGCCCTTAGTCGTAAGCAACAAGCGGTTGTTTCCATGATGATATCCGAGTGGAATGATCTCGAGACTTTATCCACTTGTGAGATTCGAGATCGTGAATCTGATTTATGTTCATCTCTTGTTTTATGTAGCCTTAAGGCTCATCCTTCTCTTTTTGACCGCATTCTTGAAGCTCAAAAGCATGATCTCGAATTGGTTCTTCTTAGCCAAAGTTGTGGGGACAATATTGATATTGAAGGTTTGAAAGACTTTGATATTGATGCTCGCGGCGGTATTCGAAAATTTGGTAGACTTATGGTGCCAAATATTATTGATCTTCGTAAAGATATTTTAGAAGATTCTCATCGTTCTAAATTTACCATTCATCCCGGTAGTAGTAAAATGTACGCGGATATGAAGCGACTTTATTACTGGGAGGGAATGAAATCCGATATTGCTAACTTTGTTTAGTGTTGCATGACTTGCCAACTTGTTAAGGCCGAGCATCAAAGGCCCGGTGGGTTATTGCAACCTTTGGAAATTCCAATATGGAAGTGGGATCAAATTTCCATGGAATTTATTGACGGTCTTTCCCATTCCCGTTCGGGACATGATAGCCTATGGGTGATAGTAGATAGACTTACTAAGTCCGCCCATTTTATCCCCGTTCGGTCCAATCGGACCGTACCTATTTTGGCTAAACTCTTTGTCAAGGAAATCTTTAGATTGCATGGAGTTCCTACTTCTATTGTTAGTGATCGTGATCCATTGTTTACTAGTGGATTTTGGAAAGGTCTTCAAAAAGCTTTGGGAACGAAGCTTAATTTTAGCACCGCTTATCATCATCAGTCCGATGGATAAACGGAGCGTGTGAATCAAACTCTTGAAGATCTTCTTCGTGCATGTGTTCTTGATTTTGGTGGAAGTTGGGAAGATCATATTTCTCTTGTTGAATTTTCCTATAATAATAGCTTCCAATCTAGTATTGGTATGGCACCTTTCGAGGCACTATACGGAAGGCCATGCCGATCTCCTTCGTGTTGGCTTGAAGCCGGTGAGAAGCTGGTTTTAGGTCCAGATTTTATCCGTAATGCCACAGAAAAGATTGACCTTATTCGACATAGGATGAAAGAACCTCAAAGTAGACAAAAATCCTATGCCAATAATCGAAGAAGGAAATTAGAATTTTCTATGGGAGATTTTGTGTTTATTCGTGTTTCACCTATGAAGGGTGTTGTGCGTTTCAGTAGATCGGGAAAATTAGCACCTCGATATATTGGCCCGTTTCCCATCACCGAACGCATTGGTTCCATGGCTTATCGCCTTTTGTTACCGGCTCAATTTTCTGCTATTCATGACGTATTCCATGTCTCTCTACTACGGAAATGCCTTCGAGATTCCGATTCTATTCTTGAGCCCGGTGTTATTGAAGAAATTGAAGTTTTGCCTAATTTGACTTATGAGCAACATCCTATTCGTATCATTGCTTCGGAAGTTAAACGCCTTTGAAATAAAGATGTTCCTCTTGTGAAAGTTCAATGGTCCTCAAATCCTAAGGATTGCTCTTGGGAATCCAGAGAATTCATCGAGCGAACACATCCGGACTTGCTCTCTCGTGCTCCTTAAGGTGAACTTTTTATTTCAAATTTCTTCTTTTTGTGTCGATATACTTTTATTGTTGTTACTTCTTATTTTTTCCTTAAAGATTACGAGGACGCAATTTCTTTAAGGAGGGGAGTCTGTAACAACCCGCATATTTTACGATTGTATATTTAAATGTTTTATTTAAATATAGAATCGTTAATCGGATTGAAGTCCGAAAAGCTACTTTTTGTAAACAGTCGAATTGGGACTCGAGACCACCTCCATTGAGTCCAAAATGGCGTTTACAACTTTTTTGAGTATAAACATCGATATGTTTGGAGTTGAGTAAAAATTATGACTTTTTCACTTTGGGATTGGGTTCGGGTTTCAGCCCATTAACCCTACATATCAACCCAACTCCACTCCATTCCTCTTCACTCCTTCATATTATTTTCCTAACACTCAAGCTTTTAGAAAAATGGGGGAAGATAAAAAGAATTAGAATTCCTAAGCCCTAATCTTCTTTGCAAATTCAAGTTCTAGCTCCAACATCAAAGAAAAGCTTAGGTAAGCTCCCTCTTCATCTTCTCCAACTCATTTCCTCTTCAATTTCAGAAAATTTCCTAAACCCTAACTTAGGAAATGTTTTTCTTTTGAGCTTAGATTGAAGCTCCTTGGGTTAATATTGAAGAGAGATCAACCTATTGCTTGTTCTAGAGCTTATCATTTGTTTTTGGGTTTAAAGGTGAGTTTTTGAACTCACATCTTTGTCTATTCTATCATTGTTGTTAGGTATGAATTCCTAGCATCCATTCATGTTCATTTGCTTTTGATTTGAATTGATTTGGTGAACATTTCAATTTTTGGTGTTTTGAAGTCAAAACTTTGAAAATCCTAGCTTTGATTTGTGAACATGTTTTTGGTGGTGAATCGGAGAGCCTATAGGGCTGGGTTGTCGATTGGCGAAAACCCCTAAAGTCCATTGCTTGACCGGTTGCAAATGGTGAGAGTTTACTCTCCATTTGATAGGCTGGAAAATAGTTTCAGCTCCAGCCGGTCGACTGGCCTCCTGCAGTCAGTCGACTAACTGCAGGGTCTGAAAACTCTAGGGTTCTGGTTCAGTCGAATGACTGCAGAAGGTCAGTCGACTGAGATGTTACAGGTGCTTATGCTTGACTCCTTATCTGGGATCATCTTCTGACTTTTGTCTAACTACCTTACAATTGTAGTTTTTGTTGTTATACATTCGAGATATAGACTCCATGATGTATACATATTCTTTTGTCTAGCACTTGTATCTGTTCTTTTGTCATATTGTGGATCTTGTTTGACCACTACTCTGATGTACACTTCTATGTGTTATACTCATATCTGTTTTTGCCTTTGAGATATGAACATCTGTGACTGATTTATGTTATGTTTATTTCTATATTTGTTTCCGAGGTCCACTTAGCCACTATGTGGTAGCTTTGAGTTTGTATTTGGTATGTCGGATTTTCTCTTGAAATGAAATGTATGTTATACTATCTGACATATCGGTACTCGCACAAAGCAATTACACGGATGGTCGCTCCTCAACAGCCTTATTCTTCGTGCTAGTTGACGACATTACTCCGTAGTGTCCTTGGCTAGCGTGAGTATAGAGGTGGGCCGTCACAGCTTGGTATCAGAGCCAAACTTCGGAACAATGTAGAATAATTTAGCAAGGATCATTGTCTTAAGTCTCTCTTAAGAGTCGTGCCATAGGATTTAATTCTAGTCTTCATACCGTTCTATCCTATTTCTTTTTATGATACCTTGTTTTATCAATCAAATTTGTTTGATATTCATTTCATGAATAACCTTTTTCCTCTTTTCTTTCTTTCTTAAAGAAGAGAAATGGTTAGACCAGGCCGTCCTAGCGCCGGTCAATCTAGTGCTACTCCTTAGGATGGTGTATTTATGTCTGCTCAGCAACTTCTAGATCTTGTGAGAAATGCTCAAGCTGCCGGACCTATTCCTGAGCCCACACATCCTAAATCTGGGTTTGCACGCTTGTGCAGTGATTACACCAACTTGGGTGGAAAGCCATTCAAAGGTTCCGAGAGAGTTATAGAAGTCCAGGCTTGGCTTCGAACATGCGACCGCATCTTTTCTCGCATGAATCTTATTGATCTTCATCGAGTCCAAGTGGCTTCTAGTATGCTCCAAGAAAGAGCATTAGACTGGTACGAGCTTTTGATCTCTGAAATTATTGAAGCAGACCTTACTTGGGAGCAATTCCGGGAAAGGATCGAGTTCAAATTCGTGCCGGAAGCTGAAAAAGTATCTTTAGCCCGACGCTTTATAGACCTTGTTCAAGGTGAATCTTCTGTGACGGACTACGTCGCGTCTTTCGAATCTCTATCTAAATATGGGGTCGAGTATATTAATACCCCATTGAAGAAAAATCAGAGATTTGTGTATGGCTTGAACAAGAGCCTCAAAAAGCCAATACTTCTGAAATTAGAAGTTTCTTTTGACCAACTTGTTGATATTGCTCTTCGACTCGAAGAGGCTGATAAAGATAGTGATGTTGAAGTCAAACACAACATCAATAAGAAGAGACCTTTTAAACTCAATCCTAATCCCAATAAAAAGGGGAAGCAAACAACTTCGGTAGCGAATACTCCTAACCCTCGTCGTGGAGAATGTTACAAATGTGGTTCTAAGGACCACTATGCAAACAAGTGTCCCAAGTCTATTTCTTGCCGCTATTGCAAGAGTTCGAGTCATACTATATCTTTGTGTCCCAAACTTCAAGGCAAGAAGGAGGGCAAGATAAATGTTGTACAAGCCCCTGCTAATACTTCTCGTGGTCAAGGTATTTCTCATCCTATCCTTGATGGCATTATTATATTTCGTGAATTTCCTATTCGCGTTCTTTTTGTTACGGGTGCATCTCACTCTTTTATATCAAAAGAACTTGTTGATGCTTTGTCTTTGGATGTTATTGGCTTGATGACTTCTTTTAGGATTGTGAATCCGATTGGTTGATCCGCAACACTTAGTTTACTTTGTAAAGATGTCGAAATTATTTTATGTGATTATTCTTTCCATGCCGATTTGCATGGTATCCGTTACCTTGGTTTCGGAATGATTTTGGGAATGGATTGGCTTAATCGTTATGAAGCCCATATCCTATGTCCTGAACGGACTATATATCTTCGGCATCCTCAATCTGTTAAGCAGATTTCTCTTGTTATGAAAGATTCAGATTCCAATTCGAAAGCATCCTTATATTCTCTAAATCCTCGTGATGACGATAACGATGATGAGGAAGATGTCATTTCCCTCATTCACATTGTTTGTGAATTTCCCGACATATTTGAGCCCGTTTTAGGATTACCACCTAAGCGAGCAATTGAGTTCAGAATTAATCTAATCCCTGGAGCTCTACCTATTACTCGTCCTCCTTATCGTATGTCCAATAAGGAAAATGAGGAGATGCGCAAACAATTATCTGAATTGGAAGCGAAGCAATTTATTCGATCTAGTTCCTCTCCATGGGGAGCTTCAGCTATTTTTGTGAAGAAATCTGATGGTACTCTTAGGCTTTGCGTTGACTACCGCAAGCTTAACGATCTCACCATCAAGAATAAATATCCCTTGCCTCGGATTGATGATTTATTCGATCAGCTTAGTGGTGCTAGAGCCTTTTCACAGTTAGACTTAGCAACCGGTTTTCATCAGCTCCGTATTGTAGAGGATAACATTCCTTTGACATCGTTTCGTACTCGTTAGGGATCTTATGAATGGCTTGTTATGCCATTTGGTTTGACGAATGCTCCAGCTTATTTCGTTGACCTTATGAATCGAGTTTTCAAAGACTTCCTCGATCGATTTGTTCTCATCTTTATCGATGATATTCTTATTTATTCTAAACCCGAAGAGGAGCATGAAAAACATCTTCAGATTGTGTTGGAAACGCTTAGGAGTAACCAATTGAAAGCAAAATTTTCAAAATGCCACTTTTGGCAATCTCGTGTGAAAATTTTGGGGCATATTATTTCTGAATCCGGAATTTCCATGGATCCTTCAAAGATTGAAGCGATTCAAAATTGGAAGAGACCGGAGAGCATGACGGAAATTCGTAGCTTTCTCGGATTGGCGGGCTATTACCATCGGTTCATAAAAGACTTTTCTAAAATTTCCGTGCCTCTTACTAATTTGACAAAGAAGGGAGTTAAATACATTTGGTCAGACAAATGTGAAGCTTCATTTCAAAAATTAAAAGAACTCCTTTCCGATGCTCCTATTCTTGTGATTCCCGATGGGAACCAAGATTGTATTATTTATACCGATGCTAGTCGTGTTGGTTTGGGTGCCGTTCTCATGCAGCAGGAACGTGTTATCGCTTATGCTTCTAGATAATTAAAGCCTGCCAAGACTAGATATGCCACTCATGATTTAGAGCTCGCGGCTATTGTTTTCGCCCTTAGAATTTGGCGTCATTATCTTTTAGGAGAGAAATTTGTTCTCTACACGGATCACAAATCTTTGAAGTATTTATTTTCTCAAACGGAACACAATTTGCATCAACAACGTTGGCTCGAGTTCCTTGCATCTTATGATCTTGATATTCTTTATATTCCCGGAAAAGGAAATCGTGTTGCTGATGCCCTTATTCGTAAGCAACAAGCGGTTGTTTCCTTGATGATATCCGAGTGGAGTGATCACGAGACTTTATCCACTTGTGAGATTCGAGATTGTGAATTTGATTTATGTTCATCTCTTGTTTTATATAGCCTTGAGGCTCATCCTTCTCTTTTTGACTGCATTCTTGAAGCTCTAAAGCATGATCCTGAATTGGTTCTTCTTAGCCAAAGTTGTAGGGACAATATTGATATTGAAGGTTTGAAAGACTTTGATATTGATGCTCGCGGCGGTATTCGAAAATTTGGTAGACTTATGGTGCCAAATATTATTGATCTTCGTAAAGATATTTTAGAAGATTCTCATCGTTCTAAATTTACCATTCATCCCGGTAGTAGTAAAATGTACGCGGATATGAAGCGACTTTATTACTGGGAGGGAATGAAATCCAATATTGCTAACTTTGTTAAGCGTTGCATGACTTGCCAACTTGTTAAGGCCGAGCATCAAAGGCCCGGTGGGTTATTGCAACCTTTGGATATTCCAATATGGAAGTGGGATCAAATTTCCATGGACTTTATTGACGGTCTTCCCCATTCCCGTTCGGGACATGATAGCCTATGGGTGATAGTAGATAGACTTACTAAGTCCGCCCATTTTATCCCCGTTTGGTCCAATCGGACCGTACCTATTTTGGCTAAACTCTTTGTCAAGGAAATCATTAGATTGCATGGAGTTCCTACTTCTATTGTTAGTGATCGTGATCCATTGTTTACTAGTGGATTTTGGAAAGGTCTTCAAAAAGCTTTGGGAACGAAGCTTAATTTTAGCACCGCTTATCATCCTCAGTCCGATGAACAAACGGAGCGTGTGAATCAAACTCTTGAAGATCTTCTTCGTGCATGTGTTCTTGATTTTGGTGGAAGTTAGGAAGATCATATTTCTCTTGTTGAATTTTCCTATAATAATAGCTTCCAATCTAGTATTGGTATGGCACCTTTCGAGGCACTATACAGAAGGCCATGCCGATCTCCTTCGTGTTGGCTTGAAGCCAGTGAGAAGCTGCTTTTAGGTCCAGATTTTATCCGTAATGCCACAGAAAAGATTGACCTTATTCGACATAGGATGAAAGAAGCTCAAAGTAGACAAAAATCCTATGCCAATAATCGAAGAAGGAAATTAGAATTTTCTATGGGAGATTTTGTGTTTAATCGTGTTTCACCTATGAAGGGTGTTGTGCGTTTCAGTAGATCAGGAAAATTAGCACCTCGATATATTGGCCCGTTTCCCATCACCGAAACCATTGGTTCCATGGCTTATCGCCTTTTGTTACCGGCTCAATTTTCTGCTATTCATGACGTATTCCATGTCTCTCTACTATGGAAATGCCTTCGAGATTCCGATTCTATTCTTGAGCCCGGTGTTATTGAAGAAATTGAAGTTTCGCCTAATTTGACTTATGAGCAACATCCTATTCATATCATTGCTTTGGAAGTTAAACGTCTTCGAAATAAAGATGTTCCTCTTGTGAAAGTTCAATGGTCCTCAAATCCTAAGGATTGCTCTTGGGAATCCAGAGAATTCATCGAGCGAACACATCCGGACTTGCTCTCTCGTGCTCCTTAAGGTGAACTTTTTATTTCAAATTTCTTCTTTTTGTGTCGATATACTTTTATTGTTGTTACTTCTTATTTATTCCTTAAAGATTGCAAGGACGCAATTTCTCTAAGGAGGGGAGTCTGTAACAACCCGCATATTTTACGATTGTATATTTAAATGTTTTATTTAAATATAGAATCGTTAGTCAGATTGAAGTCCGAAAAGCTACTTTTTGTAAACAGTCGAATTGGGACTCGAGACCACCTCCATTGAGTCCAAAATGGCGTTTAAGACTTTTTTGAGTATTAATATCGATATGTTCGGAGTTGAGTAAAAATTATGACCTTTTTACTTTGGGCTTGGGTTTGGGTTTCAGCCCATTAACCCTACATATCAACCCAACTCCTCTCCATTCCTCTTCACTCCTTCATATTATTTTCCTAACACTCAAGCTTTTAGAAAAATGGGGGAAGATAAAAAGAATTAGAATTCCTAAGCCCTAATCTTCTTTGCAAATTCAAGTTCTAGCTCCAACATCAAAGAAAAGCTTAGGTAAGCTCCCTCTTCATCTTCTCCAACTCATTTCCTCTTCAATTTCAGAAAATTTCCTAAACCCTAACTTAGGAAATGTTTTTCTTTTGAGCTTAGATTGAAGCTCCTTGGGTTAATATTGAAGAGAGATCAACCTATTGCTTGTTCTAGAGCTTATCATTTGTTTTTGGGTTTAAAGGTGAGTTTTTGAACTCACATCTTTGTCTATTCTATCATTGTTGTTAGGTATGAATTCCTAGCATCCATTCATGTTCATTTGCTTTTGATTTGAATTGATTTGGTGAACATTTCAATTTTTGGTGTTTTGAAGTCAAAACTTTGAAAATCCTAGCTTTGATTTGTGAACATGTTTTTGGTGGTGAATCGGAGAGCCTATAGGGCTGGGTTGTCGATTGGAGAAAACCCCTAAAGTCCATTGCTCGACCGGTTGCAAATGGTGAGAGTTTACTCTCCATTTGATAGGCTGGAAAATAGTTTCAGCTCCAGCCAGTCGACTGGCCTCCTGCAGTTAGTCGACTGACTGCAGGGTCTGAAAACTCTCGGGTTCTGGTTCAGTCGACTGACTGGAGAAGGTCAGTCGACTGACCTGCTTGATTTTGCCTATTTTGCCTATTTAGCTTGAGGTTCCAATTTTTATCGATTCGTGATTATCCGATTTATTGTTATCATTTATTATTGACTTTGATGACTTCTTTTTCGGAATTTTTGAGAATATCCATTTTGATGGATTCGGTATCGATTTCTTTGGATTTGATTCACGTCTTCGAATGTGGATTTTTGTGATTGATTGTTTCTACAATCATTTCTGTGATTTGTGACTTCAAAATATAAAGGTTTTCTATACTAGTAGTAAATATTCAAACTCTTTTCCAAAGAAGAATTCAACTCTACTTTTAAATATAAAAAGCTTGTTTTCAAAACCGTTTTCCAAATCTATTAGTATATACAAACCTTTACCTCATTCGTATGAGAAATCTAATTAAACGGTTTAGCAAAACAAGTGGTATGAAACGCTTGCGTTTACTTTGCCGGTTAATTCTTGGACTTGTTCGATTGAACTCTCGTGACAATTTTCGAGTGGAAATCTACAATTTGTTCGTAAATATTTAAGTTAAGCTAGTGTTTATGGGACATGAAGCTAAACTCATATATTTACTAGCTTAGTGTAATCGACACTTTTATTGATCGATGATGATCATTTTGTGATTTAGACGTTGTGCGATGTCTATTTGTTTGTTTGGGTATTACAATCCCCGTTTGTGGAACTTCGGTTCAATTTGGCGGGGTAGCGACCCGCGGTCTTCGGGCCGTTTGTGGAGCTTCAGCTCAAAATTTATGGCTAACGATCATGGAATAGCGTTCCGTTTGTGACATACGTGTTGGTGAGTTTTCATGCTCCCATTTGTGATAAGCCTCCCCCTTTTATATTTTTGGATTTCTAATTGATGATTTCTAGAATTTGTGTTTCACCAACTTTTGTGATTGGCAATGATATGTTTGTCAATATTTGTAGTTTGGTGAATAAAATAAAGAATATGATATTCTTTTTGGTGCTTTGAGATTTTTGGAGATATTGTATGATTTTGTTGTTGTTTAAATCATATTTGTTCTAGTATGACATTATTGTTATTATACGTTCTTATTATATCTCTGCTTTTATCTCATTCCTTTATTTGATATTTATAGCTAGACTGATCCGTTTATTATTTTCTTATTAAATAATACTCGGGTCAGACCGAGATGTTACAGGTGCTTCTGCTTGACTCCTTATCTGGGATCATCTTCTGACATTTCTCTAACTTCATTACAATTGTAGTTTTGTTGTTATACATTCGAGATATAGATTCCATGATGTATACATATTCTTTTGTCTAGCACTTGTATCTATTCTTTTGTGATATTGTGGATCTTGTTTGACCACTACTCTGATGTACACTTCTATGTGTTATACTCATATCTGTTTCCGCCTTTGAGATATGAACATCTGTGACTGATTTATGTTATGTTTATTTCTATATTTCTTTTCGAGGTCCACTTAGCCACTGTGTGGTAGCTTTGAGTTTGTATTTGGTATGTCGGATTTCCTCTTGAAATGAAATGCATGTTATACTATTTGACATATCGGTACTCGCACAAAGCAATTACACGGATGGTCGCTCCTCAACAGCCTTATTCTTCGTGCTAGTTGACGACATTACTCCGTAGTGTCCTTGGCTAGCGTGAGTATAGAGGTGGGGCATCACACAATCACTTCAAGTTGCATGTTTTGGTGTGCGATTCCTAGGGTGAACTTCCTAGGATCCCCTCTTCCTGCTTTTAGAGTTTCACTTCAAACCCTCTTGTGGTTGTTGAGTTATTAATTGTTTTCTATCAAAATGCACTTGCTCATATGTGTTGAACCAGATTCCATTCTTCGAATATTCTGCCTTGCATATCTATCAATTCCATTCAGTCTCGACTGTATGTTATTATCTGTACTTGATTTTTGGGTCCTACAATCATCACTCTAGACTCATCGGAATCAATAATCGCGAAGTTTGTTGGATTAAATCCGCATGTATACTGTCTTGGAAAAAGATGGGTTAACAAACAACAATACTAACATAGCCCGTCGACCTTCTACAACTGAAATCCTGTTTAGACTAACCTAATGTAAGTACAGGATGCCTTTTTCAATTACTTAATACCTCTCATTAGAAATGAAGCAAACACCGTTTCTTTAAAAGTACCGGACCATCTAATACTTCAAATCCGAGACGAACTTTGGGTATATTTTCCTATACCTATCCGCAATGCATATCCCTTCCCCAAGGGTCCTATGGTTGGGGATGCCCTATATCAGTACTTAGTATACACAACTATTGGTATCTTGTAGGTGAAGGGCAGACTTCTATTTTGTAACTCTGTTGACCTTGCATGCCATCCATTCTATACCAAACCAATTATCCTTGGCCTAAATATTGGGCTAGGCCCACTGATTCACGTTTATCCTAAACCTATAATTAAGGCTGTATAATTTGCCACTATGAAAATTATACTGGCTTCCAACGTTTAACTTCAATCTTATATGCTCATTTTATGTATTCAATAAATGTCAATTGTCCGTAATAAATGGACATTATTATTCCAATTAGACAATTTCTAGTAACATTTATTTACTCATTCAAATTCAACCTATTATGCATATTCATTCCTATAAATGCCATATTAAATCTTTAACTGGTCCCATTAAACACAATTATGTCCCCATTTAATTCTTGTAACTTCATATTAAATGCAAATTTATTGCCCTATTAATTTTAGAGTTACTATCTCTTTTCCATCACACCTCCTAATTTATTACGTTATTTATAACTAGATGTCCTAATTATAACTAATGCGAAAATCGACGTATATTATGCTATATAAATATATTTATACTTTAAATCAGTGGGCACGGTTATACTTATATATATATATTTATATTCCTATTCCTAACACATTAATTCCTACACTTCAGAATTTTAGAATATTAATTTCCATATTTTAATTTATTAGAGTTATCCTTTCCAAAAAGGATTACCGTAATAATTTTCATAAATTAACTAAAAATGAGACTTTTTCTTAATTTGAAATTACAAGGAATTGTCTCTTTTCTTTTATTGAAATAGACAGTGCGAATTGCAGAGAAGAATATTGATGTGCACGTAAATGTTCATATTTTTACTTTCATATTTTATCGAATTAAATTAAATAAATAATCATATTGGGTATTTTAACATGTTTAAACCAAAATTCAAATTATTTTCAAATCATCACATATTCATCTTCATATAGGGGCAAAATGGTCATTTTTGTGCATATATTAATTTGAGAAAATTTAATTAGAAATTTATATATTATTTTTGTAGGAATTTGGATTCAAATGCAAGTGGTTTCATGAAGATATATGCATGCACAAGAGTGGAGAAAAACAAATGAAGATGGAAATAATTCATTCATGTATCATGGAGGACCCCACCTACCTTGATGTACAATTAGAAGTTAATGCACATGCCAATGGCCATTAAAGCTTCATGTACATTTAAATGAGGATTAACACATGATAATGATTACTTGGCCACCGCACTTCCTAGATGAGTAGTTTGGGTAGTTCTCAAAAGTTGGATTAGGGTTTCAAAACATGTATAAATACCCCTTATGTTTCATGTAATTAGGCCCCCTCTTCTTTTAGGCTCTTCCTCTTTAGTTTAGTTTAGGATCAAAATAAAATAAAAGCTCTCTTTCTCTTTTCATGGCTACTTAGCCTTTTTATTTAATTTCATGTAAGTTTCCTTTTTTATGCAATGTTAATTAGTGTTTTATTTTACTTACATGCTCTCTTTCTTTCATGCTAGTAGTGTAGATTTTCTTTTATGCAATTAGATTAGTTCTCTTTTCCACTAGCTTTTATTTTCCTTTCTTTTTAGTTTCATGCTGCATGCTACAATTGTTGATATGATAACAAATATGAGAGACTAAACCCCTTCAATTTAGGGGTAATGAAGCTCTCTAATTATGTAGCTTCAACATAACTTGTTACTTTTGATCTCTTTTGTGCTTAATGGAAGAATGAATGTTGATGTGATTTATTGTTTCATGTTGAATTTGATAGTCTATGTTGTTCATAACAAATAGGCTATGGTTAAACAATCACAAACAATAATTACCACTTCATTTACATATGATGATGGTAATGAAGTGAATGTTGAAATTAAAATTTGATGGTATATATTTCTAATTAATAGTTAATAGACCATACCTAAAATAGATTTTTCTTTCAGCTTTGTTGTCATATGTCATGAGAATTAAAAGTGGTTTAAATGTTGTGTTATAGTTTGATGGCTTATGTTGAGCTAACTAATAGCACAAATAGGCCATACTTATAATAAACACATCATTTACATTCACTTATGACCAAAAAAGAGCTATCATAATTTCATAATTTGTTGAACTATGTGATCTAAAGAGTGGATTTATCTCTAAATTGTCATTCTACTCTCATATTTTTATCACTTTCTTTTTGTCAATTTTCTTACATTTTTAGCTTAAACAACTCTCAAGTCATTAGTTAATTTGATTGAATAGGAAATTTAAAATCAACAGTTCCCTGCGGATTGACCCGTACTCGCTACGTACTACGATAATACACCGTGCGCTTGCGGTTAATTTTAATTTAAATTCGTTCGACGGTTTTCTAACTCGATAGAATTCCCGTCGACGAACAAGTTTTTGGCGCCGTTGCCGGGGAATAGTTTTGATTTTTATTTTCTATTCTTCGAATTAGTTTGTTTGATTTTTATTGTGTGTGTGTTTTGTGTGTTGCATTAAAAAAAATTTGCTTGTGTTTAATTTTTGTTTACATATTGTGTTTGTGTGTTGTTTTCTACTTCTAGTTGCATTTTGCATTTGATACTAAAAAAAACTCCACAAACATTTCTCCAAATTTACATTGCATTTCATTTTCTATTGTAAAAACTTGCATTTTATTTTATTTACATTTCTTTTACATTGCATTGCATTTTATTTTACAAACTTGCACATCAATCTGTTACATTGCTATGCACAGCATAGTGCAAATCTGCACTTTTGCCAATCTCTACAAACCTCTCTGATCATCATCAACTTGCTGCCATACAAGCTTCATACAAACTCCATACTGCCAAAACTGCTCATCACATAACTGCTGCTGTTCATTGACCTCCACATCACTACATAAACCTCCTCATAACACTCTTCATATCACTTCAACTCATTCATTCAACCCATTCATCTTCCTTTCATTCTCTACATTCCCTCCTCTACTAACCACTGACCAAATATTTCAACCCACTGTGCCACAACCACCTCCTTTGGTGAACATTTCAAGTTTTTGTGTTTTGAAGTCTAAAACTCTAAAAATCTTAGATTTGATGTGTGATCATTTCTTTGGTGGTGTATCGAAGAGCCTATAGGGCTGGGTTGTCGATTGGCATAAACCCCTAGCACCTATTGCTCGTCCGATCGCAAAATGGAAGAGTTTGCTCTTCATTTGGATAGGCTGAAAACCAGCCCCAGTGCCAGTCAGTCGACTGACCCCCTGCAATCAGTCGATTGGTTGTAGAAAATGAGCGTTTCGGGGACTGTCTGTAGAAACAGGGAGTCTCTATTTCCTGCAGTCAGTCGATTGGCCCTCTGCAGTCAGTCAACTGACTGCAGGAAATGAGATTTTCGAGTTTCTAGATCAGTCGACTGGCCTCTGCAGTCAGTCGACTGACCTGCTTGTTTTTGCCTATTTTACCTATTTTGCTTGAGGTTTCAATTTTTATCGATTCGTGATTATCCGATTTATTGTTATAATTTATTATTGACTTTGATGACTTCTTTTTCGGGACTTTTGAGAATATCCATTTTGATGGATTCGGTATCAATTTCTTTGGATTTGATTCACATCTTCGAATGTGGATTTTGGTGATTGATTGTTTCTACAATCATTTATGTGATTTGTCACTTTAAAATATGAAGGTTTTCTATACTAGTAGTAAATATTCAAACTCTTTTTCAAAGATGATTTCAACTCTATTTTTAAATATAAAGCTTGTTTTTAAAACCGTTTTCCAATCTATTAGTATATACAAACCTTTACCTCATTCGTATGAGAAATCTAATTAAACGACTTAGTAAAACAAGTGGTATGAAACGCTTGCGTTCACTTCATCGGTTAATTCTTGGACTTGTTTGATTGAACTCTTGTGACAATTTTCGAGTGGAAGTCTACAATCTGTTCGTAAATATTTGAGTTAAGCTAGTGGTTATGGGACATGAAGCTAAACTCTTATATTTACTAGCTTAGTGTAATTTACACTTATTTTCGAGTGGAAGTCTACAATCTGTTCGTAAATATTTGAGTTAAGCTAGTGGTTATGGGACATGAAGCTAAACTCTTATATTTACTAGCTTAGTGTAATTTACACTTATTTTTGAGTGGAAGTCTACAATCTGTTCGTAAATATTTGAGTTAAGCTAGTGGTTATGGGACATGAAGCTAAACTCTTATATTTACTAGCTTAGTGTAATTTACACTTGTCGATCATTAATGATCATTTTGTGATTTAGACTAGCGATCGAGAGATGTCTCTTTGTTGGTATAAGGATTAAAACCCATTTGGGGAGCTTCGGCTCAAATTTGGCGGGGTAGCGACCCGTGGTCTTCGGGCCGTTCGTGGAGCAATCAGCTCAATGAATCTGTGCATGAGTAGTATCTTTTAGGGTGCGTCGATTTTCGGCTCATTTATCCGCATGGGGAACTGTACCATGACCAAATCGGCGCATGAGGCGTATCTTTTAGGGTGTGTTGATGTTCGGTTCATTTATTGGGTTAGCGACCCATGGAATAGCGTTTCATTTGTGATACACGTGTTGGTGAGTTTTCGTGCTCCCGTTTGTGATAGGCTTTCCCCCTTTTGAGATTTCTGGATTTCTGGTTGTGATTTCTAGAATTTGTGTTTCACCAATTTTCGTGGATTGGCATTGATATGTTTTGTCAATATTTGTGTTTTAGTGAATTATTTAAAGAATGTGATTCGTTTTGGTGTTTTGAGATGATGTGAGATATTGTATGATTTTTGTTGTTATTTGATGTATACTTGACACTGTATGACATTTATGTTATCATATGTTTTTGGTCATATCTCTTATCCTATATCATTTTATCTGGTATTTATAGCTAGACTGATCCATTTATTATTTTCTTCTTAAATAATACTCGGGTCAGACCGAGGTATTTCAGGTGCTCCTGCTTGACTCCTTATCAGGGATTATCATCTGATTCTTTTGGCTAACTACTTTAGATTAGTAGTTTTTGTTATTATACATTTGAGATATAGACTCCTTGATGTATAATTATTCTTTTGTCTAGCACCTTATCTATTCTCTTGTGATGTAGTGGATCTTGTTTTACCACTACTTTGATGTACACTTCTTTGTGTTATATTCATATCTGTTTTCGCCTTTGTGATATGAATGTTTGTGACTGATTTGTGTTATGTTTATTTCTATATTTGTTTCCGAGGTCCACTTAGCCATTGTGTGGTAGCTTTGAGGTTGAATCGGTATGTCGGATTTCCTCTTGAAAAGAAATATAAGTTATAATTTCTGACATATCGGTACTCGCACAAAGAAATTACACAGATGGTCGCTCCTCAACAGCCTTATTCTTCGCGCTAGTTGACGGCATTACTCCGTAGTGTTCTTGGCTAGCGTGAGTATAGAGTTGGGGCATCACCAATGCTAATTCAACTTCGAACTCAAAAATGAATTTCAAAATCACAATGGAAATGTGAATCACTTTGCAAATGATTTTGGCAATGGGAATAGTTTCAATTTTGGTGCAATTGACAATTTTGGTTCTCAACAAATTCAAATTGAAAATTCTCAAATTAATAATCATGAATTTGATTTAGTTGAGAAAATGGAAAAAGATTACGAGGATTTGTTGCGTGAAACCTACAAAAAAATTCATGAGAAACAAAATCAAATCCCAGCTTGTGAAGAATCAAATAATAATCCACCGTTTATTGAAATTGACAATTTTTGTCCTCCACAAGTTCAAAGTGAAATTTTCATGTTAATAATTACAAATTTGACTTTGTTGGGCTTATGAACGAAATTTACAATGATCATATGGATTTGTTGACTGAAACATACAAAAAATTACGTGAACAACAAAATCAAATCCCAACGTGTGACGAGTCAAATGATAATCCACCTTCTACCCAAATCGATGATTTTCAAACAACAACTTTTGAAACTGAAAATGACAATCTTAATAAAGTTGTTGAAAACATGGTAATTGAGTTGGATTTCAATTCCTTTTCGGGTGTGGAACCAAATTTATAATTCGACCTTCCTTTTCTCGATTTCAAAAATTTAAATACAATAACTTTGGATTTTGAACTTGAGATATGCAATGAAGTTGTTGATAATCTAACAAAGGAAGACGAATTTAATGAACACGATTTCTTTGGTCTTTTTGAAAACGAGTTATTGAATTCTGAAGGGGAAGATTTAAATCACCATTTTGATTTTGAAATCAACAATTTTGAAGAAGTTTTCAATGATAAATTTGAATTTCAATTTGGTGAAATAAACTTGAACTTCAATCAATCGTTTTATCAACCCCGAAAATCATCGAAAAGGAAACAACTTGTAAGATTTTTAATAAAACGACATTCGTTTTCCAAAATCAACATTCAACTTTGAAATCATTTATGGTTTGGTTTTTCGAGCTTAAGCTGTGTCTCGCATATTTGACGAGACAAATGAATCGGTCTTTGGAAGACCGTTTCATTTACTTTTTCACTATATACTTTCTGATCTCGTGTAAATACCCATCATTTTCATGTAAATATAGGTCATTTTTTTTTGGTTTTATTCTTCTCCTTCCACTTGGGTTAATTGTGGGGACACAGTCAAAATCAAGTGTGGGGGAAGTCTCATCTTCATTTTTAATATTTCATGGTAATTTTTAATTTTTCATGGTTTATTTTTACATTTTCTTTCCAAAACTTAGAAAAAAACAAAAAAAATCTCAATTTTTTTTAAACATTTTTTTATTTATTTTTAAAGAAACACTATAGGATAAATATATGGTTTTGGTTTTTAGATTGAAATTTTTGAAAATTTATTTGTCTTAACAAAAATAAAAATGAAGTTTGATTTTAAATAACAATGGTTTAACTAATATATAGGATATAACATTTTTTTATCTTCTAAGTAAAATGGTGCTAAGATGATTTTGCAAAACTCTCTTTGAAAAAAAACAAAAAAAAACAAAAAAAAATATATTTCTTGTATATATGTATATATTTATTAACACCTACGGTCGATAGGTGTACACACTTATGTGTACACTCAACATGCTTTGTGCCCTTCTCACGTAAGCCCGAAAGGCAGTGCACGGTCGGTATATCTGGCCTCAGTTTATCTCAGCTAGGTGTATGTATTAAAAATTCTTTTATTAATAATGCCTACAGTCGATAGGTGTTCACACTCGTGTGTTTACTTGCCACGCTATGTATTCCCCTCACATACGCCCGAAAGGCATTGCATGGGTAATATATCTGGTGTAACAACCCGCATATTTTACGATTGTATATTTAAATATTTATTTAAATATAGCATCGTTATTCGGATTAAAGTCCGAAAAGCTACCTTTTGTAAACAGTCGAATTGGGACTCGAGACCGCCTCCATTGAGTCCAAAATGGCGTTTACAACTTTTTTAAGTATAAGCATCGATATGTTTGGAGTTGAGTAGAATTTTGCTATTTTCTATTTTGGGCTTTTTGGGTTTGGGTTTGGGTTTCAGCCCATTAACCCAACTGAATGCCCTAACTCCACTCAACTTCCTTCATTCATTTTCATTTCCTAACACTCTCAAGCTTAAGAGAAAAATGGGGGAAAGAATGGGAAATTAGAATTCCAAACCCTAGTTTAATTAGGAAATACAAATTCTAGCTCCAACATCAAAGAGAGGCTAAGGTAAGCATCCTCTTCTTCTTCTCCATCTCAATCTCTCTTCAATTCTCAGAAATTCCTAACCCTAACTTAGGAAAAACATCACCTTTGATAATAGATTGAAGATTCTAGAGGTGTGTTGAAGAAGAATTGTTCTTGCCTTGTTTTAAAAGCTTCTCATTCATTGTTTTTGGGTTTAAAGGTGAGTTCTTTAACTCACATCTACGTCTATAACTTTCATTGTTTTAGGTATGAATTCCTAACGCTTGTTCATGTTCATTTGCTTTTGATTTGAGTTGATTTGGTGAATTTTCCAAATTTGGTGTTTTGAAGTCAAATCTTTAAAAATCCTATCTTGGATGTTTTGACATGTTTTGGTGGTGTTTCGGAGAGCCTATAAGGCTGGGTTGTCGCTTGGCATAAATCCCTAGTCTCCGTTGCTCATCCGATCGCTTTCGGTTTGGATTTTCGCCCATTTTGGGCAAGGCTGATTTTTGCCTAGCAGGCAATTTCAGACGTTTGGAACAAAATCCAGACGTTTGGTTTCAAATTCAAACGTCTGGTTGAAAAATCCAAACGTCTGGAATTTGTCCCTGGAAAATGCAAAAAGGCAGTGGAAAAATCCAAACGTCTGGAAATCCAACCAGACGTCTACCAGACGTCTGGTTGGAATTTCAGACGTCTGAAATGTGCAGTTTTGCCTATTTTGGGCCAGACATCTGGATCAACCCCCCAGACGCCTGGAACTGTTCACTTTGCCTAATTTGAGCTGTTTTGAGTGGATTTCCAATTTTTAATCGATATTTGTTGATCCGGTTAGTTGTTATCACTTATTATCGACTTTGATGACTTCTTTCTTTGGATTTTTGGGAATATCCATTTTGATGGATTTAGTATCGATTTCTTTGGATTTAATTCACGTCTTCGTATGTGAATTTTGGTGATTGATTGTTTCTACGATCATTTCTATGGTTTGTCACTTTGAAATGCAAAGGTTTCTATACTAGTAGTAAATATTCAAACCCTTTCATCAAAACGATTTCAACATTTACTTTCAATATCAAACTCGTTTTTAAAACCGTTTTATAATCTATTAGTATATACAAACCTTTACCTCATTCGTTCGAGAAATCCAATTAAACGGCTTAGCAAAACAAGTGGTATGAAACGCTTGCGTTTACTTTGTCGGTTAATTCTTAGACTTGTTCGATTAAAACTCTTGTGACAATTTTCGAGTGGAAATCTACAATTTGTTCGTAAATATTTAAGTTAAGCCAGTGGTTATGGGACATGAAGCTAAACTCATTTATTTACTAGCTTAGTGTAATTCACACTTTTATTGGTCTATGATGATCATTTTGTGGTTTAGACTAGCAATGTGCGATGTCTCTTTGTCCACGTGAGGGACTGTACCTCGTTTTATTGAGATTCGTCTCATTTCTCTTATGGGCTAGCGACCCATGTTTTTTTATGGTGTTCGGTTCATCGGATGTACCGTTATTGTACTACATCGATGTCTCGGCTTTTTGGTTCATCGGATGTACCGTTATTGTACTACATCGATGTCTCGGCTTTTTGGTTCATCGGATGTACCGTTATTGTACTACATCGATGTCCCGGCTTTTTGGTTCATCAGATGTACCATTATTGTACTACATCAATGTCCCGGCTTTTTGGTTCATCGGACGTACCGTTATTGTATTGCGTCGTTGCCCCTAATTTATGGAATAGCGCTCCATTTGTGATACACGTGTTGGTGAGTTTTCATGCTCCCGTTTGTGATAGGCCTCCCCCTTTGTGATTTTTGGATTTCTGGCTGATGATTCTAGAATTTATGTTTCACCTCTTTTTGTGATTGGCAATGGTATGTTTGTCAATAATTGGGGTTTGGTGAATAAAATAAAGAATATGACATTCTTTTTGGTGCTTTGAGATTCTTGAGATATTGTATGACTTTGTTGTTATTAAATGTATACTTGCCACAGTATGGAATTATGGTTATCATACGTATTTGTTATATCTCTTGCCCTATCTCATTTTATCTGATATTTATAGTTAGACTGGTCCGTTTATTATTTTCTTATTAAATAATACTCGGGTCAGAACGAGATGTTACAGGTGCTTCTGCTTGACTCCTCATTTGGGACTATTATCTGACTTTTGGCTAACTACTTAGCTTAGTAGTTTTTTCTTTTATACATTCGAGATAGAGACTCCTTGATGTATACATATTCTTTTGTCTGGCACTTTTATCTATTCTTTTGTGACGTAATGGATCATATATGACCATTACTTTGATGTACACTTTTATGTGTTATATTCACATCTGTTTCCGCCTTTGTGATATGAATATCCGTGACTGATTTGTGTTATGTTTATTTCTATATATGTTTCCGAAGGCCTCATAGCCACTGTGTGGTAGCTTTGAGTTTGTATTTGATATGTCGGGTTTCCTCTTGAAATGAAATGTAAGGTATATTATCTGACATATCGGTACTCGCACAAAGCAATTACACAGATGGTCGCTCCTCAACAGCCTTATTCTTCATGATAGTTGACGGCATTTCCTCGTAGTGTCCTTGGCTAGCGTGAGTATAGAGGTGGGACGTCACATCTAGCCTCAGTTTTCCGGGTTAGGTATATGTAAATATTGTAAATATAAATTAATTTTTTTTTAAAAAATTTAGAGAGAGTAAGCAAATGAAATCCAAGCACTATTTTAACTTATTTGATTTGACTTGTTATTGAAAAGAAATGAACATACCACTTTGAAAAACTTTGATAATCAACTAAGGATCAATTTCATAATTACACTATGTTATCAACCAAAACAATGAGTTAAACTATAGTCTATTTGTTATGATAACTTGATTTTTGTTGGAAATTTTGACGAGTAAATGACTTAAATTTTCAAGATAATGACCAAAACCTATATTTAACTTTTTTGTGTCGATTTAAAAGTAAACCCTTCATTTGTATATATTTTCAAAAACTTGCATTCGTCTCTTTGTAAATAAATCTTGCATTTTGTAAATATTTTCACTTTGCATTCGGATTTTGTAGGTAGTATCCGCTGAAAACTCTCACGAGACAACACTCGTTCTACTAGGGACACCTAAAGATTTAACGACTTGTTGCATATGCTCAATGCAATCGTGTTCCCTATGAAAACAGATTTATCTTAGTTTTTTATTTATTAGAGGACGAATAAAAAGATAAGTGTGGGGGTATTTGATGTGCACGTAAATGTGCATATTTTTACTTCCATATTTTATCGGATTAAATTAAGTAAATGATCATATTGGGTATTTTAACATGTTTAAACAAAAATTCAAATTATTTCAAATCATCACATATTCATCTTCATATAAGGGAAAAATTGTCATTTTTGTGCATATATTAATTTGAAAAATTTTAATTGGAAAATTCTATATTATTTTTGAAGGAATTTGGATTCAAATGCAAGTGGTTTCATGAAGATATACGCATGCACGAGAGTGAAGAGAAACAAATGAAGATGGAAATAATTCATTCATGTATCATTGAGGACCCCACCTACCTTGATGTACAATTAGAAGCTAATGCACATGCTAATGGCCATTAAAGCTTCATGTACATTTAAATGAGGATTAACACATGCTAATGATTACTTGGCCACCACACTTCCTAGAGGGGTAGTTTGGGTAGTTCCCAAAAGTTGGATTAGGGTTTTAAAACATGTATAAATACCCATTATGTTTCATGTAATTAGGCTCCTTCTTCTTTTAGGCTCTTCCTTTTTAGTGTAGTTTAGGATCAAAATAAAAGAAAGCTCTCTTTCTCTTTTCATGGCTACTTATCTATTTTTTTTATTTCATGTAATTTTCCTTTTTTTTATGCAATGTTAATTAATGTTTTATTTTACTTACATGCTCTCTTTCTTTCATGCTAGTTGTGTAGATTTTCTTTTTTGCAATTAGATTAGTTCTCTTTTCCATTAGCTTTCATTTTCCTTTCTTTTTAGTTTCATGTTGCATGCTACAATTGTTGATATGATAACAAATATGATAGGCTAAACCCCTTCAATTTAGGGATAATGAAGCTCTCTAATTATGTGTAACAACTCGGGTTTTTGATCGTTAATTTTGAACATTTAATTCATTTTAAATGTTGAGTTTTGGAATGTGAATAGGATTTCAATATGAAGTGGATCGATCAAAAATAGTGTAATAAAAACTTAAGTTCCAAATATAGTGATTTAATTTATAAATTTAATTGTTGCGTTAATAATAAAAAAACTCAATTAAATAATTGAATTGGAGTTGAATATGGAATCGAAACGATTTCTAATGTCGATATAAATTCTATTTGAATTTTAATTTAGTTAGTAAGATCTTAAAACTGGATTTTCAAGTGATTTCGTAAAATTTTGAAATCGTCGATTTTGTGGACGTGTTAAATAGCGATCCGGGGTATAGTCTCGGAATTCGACGTAACTAGTTCCATTGGATCCATATTAGTGTATTATTATTGAATTTCAAATTTCGTAGCTTTTGGAGTTATCGTTTGATCGTACGGAATATAAACGCGTTGAAATTAATATCGAAAATACAATATAATAATGGGTCCAAAAAGCTATCTTCTCCATACGATCGAATTAGGACTCGAAACCTTTTCCATTGCGTTCAAAATAGGGGTATAATGTTATAAACGCTAAGCTGTATGCCTCGATAGGGTATCAGAATTGTAAGTTACATTAAATGAGATATTTATAATTAAATAATATTGTAATCTGTCAAAATCAAGACAGCCTTCTAAAACACGCCACACCCTTTCTTTCAATTCAAAATCACGTCCCACTTTTTCCTCCTTTCAGTTCAAAAAAATTGAGTACGCCTGCTTCTCCTTTCTCCCTTCAATCAATTCGAATGAAAGAAAAAGAATTTAAACAGAAAAAAAGAAATATAACAACCACGTTCATTTTTTCTCTCTTCCCATTTCGAACCAAAATCGATAGAAAGCAGGGGCAACGAATTCAATTCGAATGAAAAAAAATGAAGGCGAATTAAAGGCTCACGATGATGGCCAAGATGAGGCGGAGCGTGTCGCAACAATTGGTGGTGCGCGGGATACAAGGGGAGGCCGGCGTCAATCTGTGATGTTGAACGAAGTCGCGATCGATTCTAAGGCACTAGAGTGATTCCTGGAGGCTCTCAGGCAGCGCGCACGCGTGAGTGGAGGAGCACGATCGATGGAGATGGCCTCGAGCGTTGGGATTAAGGGCGAACAAAGGGATAAGGGTGGACCAAGGTAGTGCGACGAGGCTTTAGCATTGATGGAAGGATTGCGTCGCGATAGGGCTTTGTCGAAGTCGCGGTGAACCTGAGGACATGCAAGCATTAGTATGTGAATCAGTGTTTTTTTTTTGTAAATTAATAAGAAGTTTCACCATATTTATAAAAAAATCGGAAAAATTCTAAATTACATATCGTTTACATGCGAGGTCCAAAAATCACGAAGTCAATCATGTTAAATCCATAGCTGCAAATTCACATTCCGGTAGTGGTTTGGATTTTTTTGGAGTCCGTTGGGATTTTAAATTAAATCGAACTATGTTCGATTTAGTTTAAAATCGGGATATTCGGCAAATAAAAATCAAGGTGAGTAAATCTCACTCTTTTTGGATTGCTAGATATTAATTTTAGATAGTTAAAATTAATTCTGGATGTTTGGTCGAACTGATTATCTATTGAATGATAGTATATTATATATATAGTAGTATATATTAGTAGTTGGAGTGATATTCCCACACATTATAGCAGATGAGACCCTATACGCCCCGCATAATAGCGTATGACCCTATATACCGCGATATCCCCCTCGAAGAGGGATTGGTATTTTTAGTTGTATTAACATCTGTGAATGTAGGGAAACAGGTTGGAGGGATCCAACTGGATTCTTCAAAAATGTTGAAATTAATTTCATATATTGTGATATATGGATTGTGTAGAATAATCTATTATAGATTGTTGTGGTTATTGGAATTGTTGGATGCTATTGAAGCACTGGCATGAATTTTGATATTTTAAATACCATAAATATATTTTTAAAATTTAAGGAAAAAAAGGAATTTTTGATATAAATTTTTTTATATTGGAATTGGGGTTATTTTAAAGAAATTGAGTTAAAAAAAATATATATTTGATTTTTGGTTATACTTAATTATTGTGAATTATTAAATGGAGATTTTAAAAATGAATTATATAAAAAGAATATTCTGGAAATATAAAAAGGAGTTGAAGTCGATATTAAAATAGATTAGAAGTTATAATTGGGATTTATAAAGAGATGGATTTATAAAATAGAATTTTATAAATAAGGTTGTTTTTTTAAAAACAAGTAAAACCCAAAGGAGTTATTAAATTTATAAACGATGTTTATAAATAGGGAAATCGATATCAGATGATAGATTGAAAATATAAATTTACAAGGAGAATTTATATTAGAATATGGAAATAGGGTGAGAAAAATAGTGGATACTATTTTTGAAAGTGGAAATTGTTAAGGAGATCGGAATGGAAGGTGACGTGATTCGAAAGAATTTATAAATTGAATTGGTTATTAAGGTTTTAAAAATATATTTTTAATTCTGAGAAGTTAAGTTTGTTTTTAAAAGGAAAATTTTATTTTTTAAAAAACTATAGAATTTTAAACTAGTTGGGATTGAAATACTTCGGTAAGTAGATTTTCAAATGTTAAGTATTTATTTTAGTAAATTCTAACCTTTAAAATCAGCTTTGAAAATTTATTTGTTTACCTAAGAATGAGTTATTGATGTTTATAAAGGTGTTTTCGATATTTTAAATAATTACTTGAATATGATTTAAAAATAAATTATTATTCTTTTAAATTCTTATTATATATATATATAGAGTTAGTAGTGATTGAAATTTTTTATTTATAAATTCTCTTGAGATTCGTAAATGAGGCTTATAAATGGATATGATTTTGAGGAGAGGAATTTTATAAGGGATTTGGAGGAAATGGAATTTCAAAATGTACGAATATGGGAATTTTGAAATGAAATTTGAATTTATAAAAGAAGTTATAAATTGTTGAATGGGGTTATAAATAAGTATACTGGGTTTTGGAAATTGAAAAAGGGAATTTATTAGTGATTCTGAAGACTTATGAGATAGGCTACGAAATATTCTCTCAAGTGTTGGTATTTGAAAAGATTTTGGAAAATAAGATACATAATATTTTCCTAAGTATAAAAATGGAAATTTGGAAATATTTCTAAGTGTTGAGATGGTTTCAAAATATCCTGTTAAGGATTTAAGTATTTGAAATTGTTTTCAAATATTGGAATATGGAAAGAGATTTGGATATATATCTTAATAAAGATATTTTGAAATAAATGTTTGAAGAATTATAAAATAAGGCCTAGTGTCTGCTTATGGATGTTTTATTGATAGTTAAATAACCGACTATCAATATAGGCCAATTTCGTTAATCGTTTCGAAGAACCCGGGATTGGATTTAATTATCCGAAAACCAGTTCGATCCGGTTTGAATGTAACGAATGAATACCGTGGAGATGATGAAGATGGTGATTCGGTTTGTCCAGACCCAAGACAACTTGTATGGACGAATGCTATCAGAACATCGTCATTGGAGGACAATGAGCATTCTATGTAGAATTGTGTTCTTGAAAGGTAACGCTTAGCCTCAAGCTTCATCAAACGGGAATGACTAAAACAGGAGAGATGCAGCAAGGATAAGAGGATCGCACCCAATTAAGGTATGTTATCACATTTCTAGATGTCCTCAGAAACCTATATATTATGGATATGGTTGTGCATGAAAGAAGGAGTGCTCGATTGTAAGGGTGGGAACACACGGGGTGATAACATATTCTGTCTATCCAGGTTAGGGGTAAGCCGATCTTATGTAAAAGGGGATCCGGCGAGGTCCTCGGTACATTGTTCTAGAGGTGTACTGTGATGGGCGGTACCTCAGTGGCCCAGTCATTGTATGGAATCCATTCTCCAATAAGCACCATACAGGTTTGATTGTACCCAACTATGCTGGAACGTGAGATGCAATCATTTCAGCTATTTTCTATTTACATTGATTAGACATTATTCTAATACTAGACGATTTTGATAAAAATGTTTTGGTTATCGTAAGGTAAAAACCCGTCTTGTTTATGTGTGACGTTGTCTTATGAGATACCTTTGTTTCCAAAGGATTTTGAAATAAGTTAATAATTCAAATTGAGTGTGTTTTCTCACGCTGGTTTTCCAGACTTACTCGAGTGTTATTTTATTATAATGCTCGGTTTAGACCGATTACAGATTCAGGATAGGATGCCATGGAGCTCGGGAGACGAGCTGGATGACAAAGACATATCTCCGTATTTAGTTTATATTTTCCTATGTATGAGGACAAGTTACTATAACTGTCCAGGTTGATGTATGGGTTGTTGTACTCTGATGATTGTAAGTATATAAACTGTTACAGATTCTTTTTTATAAAAATCTATTATTATATATTATATTTTGTTCCGCTACGATTGTGAGATTTTATGTTGTTTATTTTTCTTCTATCTCTTTCTTCTTCTTTACCCTAGTTATTCGCTCTTATGTGCAATTTGGGTTGAACAAGGAAGAATTATTATCAACTCAAAGAGTACGAAACGGCGGGTCGCTACACTTGGTATCAGAGCTGAAGGTTAAGCGAGAACCTTGGCTCTGGTGGGGATTTACTCATTAGAGATAGGGTCAGTAGTACCCTAGAATGAGTTGAGTGTAATAATAGATATGAGCGCGTATTTGTTAGTGAATATAATATATTTAATATTGTGTTAATTTATTTATTGAGTGGTATATAATTATGTTCGAGCAGTGGGACGCCACTAAATCGATAGGAGTTTCTAAACACTTAAACACGGTAAACTGACACAGTATGGTTTTGAAGCCAGTGAATGAAATAATTTTACCCAAACTATATTTTGATATAAAAGAGAATAATTTTCTGAAAATTTTTATAGTGGTGTTTTTGGTTGTTATTATACAACCAAAGTAAGATTTTAAAACTTAGAATGGTTATAAAAAGCAAATTGGATTGTATAAGAATGAATTATACAAATGAGTAAAAACCGAAAATTGATTCAAACCAATATTTGGAAATTTAAATTCGAAGTTTGTATAATATTTTTCGAAGTATTATGGAGGTTAAAATATTATTATTATTTTTTGAATAAAAAATGGTTTTAAATGGATTTTAGAAGTGATATAGCAGTGAACTCACTTCGGTCGCTGGAAAATAACTCTGATGATGATCGCGACATCAATGGTGTTCATTTTCGAGTTTCTAAGTGATGAATTGCTACCATAGTAAATTGATATGGAGATTTCTCGATGAAAACAAGTGATTGTTTCAAAAATTCCAAGGGAATTGTTTTGGATAAAATCAGGTTGATTTTGAAATTCTAAGGAAGTGGTTTGTTAAACAAATAAGAGTGTATATATATATATATTTGATTTCAAAGTAATTTGAAATAAATACCGGGTGATTACAAATTCTGAAATCCTGTGGAAGATGATATTTATAAGGAGGGAAGTGTGAAAAATTGAAGTTGGAATAAAATTTAAAGTAAGAAAGTTGAAATGGAATTCAACTTAAGTTTAGTTGAGTAAATAAAATTTTAGAAATTTAATTGACTGGGTTTGAGTTGAACTAATATAGTGTATTAGTGAAAAAGGAGTTAACTTAAGCGAAGTAATTGGAATATATAATGAAATTGAATGGATTAAAAATATAATTTTTTGGAGTGGAATTAGTTTAATTATGAATAACTCGAATTTGGTTTTGAAATGTTGGGTAAAAGGAATTGAAATTTAAATAAAAAGTGAATTGGATTTGAATCATATTGAATTGAATTAATTATGTAAATCTAAATTATAAAGTGACTACATAACTATAAGTTATTAAATTTGGATTGGATTAGAAATAATATTGAATTGAAGTAAATATAAATTTGAGTTGTGAAATATTATAAAACCATATGGTGTAAATCTTAAATGAAATAAAATTTACGTGAAAAATTGGAATTATGAATAAATAAATTGGAATAGCTTATAATGAAATTTAAATTAATGGAATAAAAATATACTTAGGCTATACATAAATGTATAATCTCGAATGTAAATATATTCGAGTATAAAATTGATGGAAATGTGAAAAATAAGTTGTGTGACTTATAAAATGGAAAAGTGAAGTAGAAAACCAAAAATAAAATTGTTTAATATTTTGGGTGAAGGAAATAAAATCCAATTTGAATTATAAAAATGAACTTGAACTCATGTAACTTAAATGAAGTGATTTTTGAAATAAAACTCAAAAATTGAATGTGGCCTTGGATACAAACAAACTTAAGTTATAAGGTGGAAATAATATAAAATAACGAATTAACTTAAGTAAATATTTGAATGGACGGTTGACTCAATAAATTTGTGAAATGGTTATTTAATGAAGTAGCATGGAATAGAATTAAATATAAATTGATTTGAAATCAATTTAAAATAGTTATAAGCTTAAATTATTATTTTATTAAATGAATAGAGCTGAATTTGCATAGAAAAATTGTTGTATGACGCAAACGAAAGCAAATAAAATTCTATGAATAAATAGAATGTGAATAAATTGATTTTAAATCATTTTAGAATGGATATGAGTTTGTTTGGCATAAATAAATTGAATGCAAGGAAATTAAGTTGTAAATCATTCGAAATGATATATGGATCGATGGAAAGTAATTAAATTAGTATCAGAACCTTATAAATGCTTATGATTATATGTTAGGATTCATTGTTTATGAAATTTATGTGTTCAACTATTTAAATAAGTGGAATGTTAATGAATTTCATATTTTGGTACTTACGTGGTTTAAATTGAGTAAGTACAGGTAACCGAAGGCTGTCGGGTTAGATTTGGGTTGCGTATTTGCATATGAAGTAACTTGCTTGCTTAATAATGCTTAACAATGCTAAAATAAAGTGCGTTTTCGGATTAAATACCACAAAATATAAATATTGATATATATATATATATATTGTTTTCCGACCGTGTGGGTCGATGTATATATATTTATCTCTCTTGTCATATTGCAAAAGGTCCTCCGTATAAAGGAGACTCTGCCAAAAAAAATCGGAAATTTAGGGTGTTAGAAAAATTTTGAAAATTTTTGGAAAATTTTTGGAAAAATTTTGTTAACGACAATTTGATTTCGAATTGTAATTGGAATCATGGTTTTAAATCTCCTATATATCGCCCGAGATCTCCTCCGAGATCTCATTTTCACACTTAAACGAGACGAGACATCAAATCTCCTTCATATCCCCCTAGACACTCATCTCGTCCGAGATATTCAAATCTCACCCGAAATATGGATCAAAATCTTAATCCGAGATCTCACCCGAAATTATACATTTTTCTTATTTTTCATAATATTTTTTATTTTCATATTGATTCAAAAGAAACTACTCAATCCAATTATAATTTACAAGCTTCTTGAACATATTCTTTACTTTTTATCTTAATGATTCATAGCAAAAGGTTTCGCTTCTTTATTATGTTCAAATAAAATGATATTATTCAATCATTACCAAAACAATTAAGCTAATCAAGCTACTACTCTTCTAAAAATATTACTTTTTCCATGTAAATCAAGTATGTTACCATTATTATTTTTACTAAGAAAGTTATAACCGTTAAATAAATTTTTGACACATCGATTTTTGACACATAAGTACATCCGAGATATTCCCGAGATGCATTATAAGACCCGAGATGTCAATCCGAGATGTACACCTGATATGTACTCATCTCATCTGAGTCTCTCCCGATACGAGATAACTTGTGTAAAAATTCCGAGACGAAACGTGACCAAAATCCGATATTTTAAACCTTGATTGGAATAAAGGATTTTGGAATAAAAATTGAGGACTAATTATTTTGGTTGGAACTAAAGGGTTTAGAAAAGCGAATGTCGAGTTTTAACTAAGTGGGTTTTGGAAAAGTTAATGGGTTTGGAGCGTTTTTTCTGTCTTAGCAATTTCCGGGACGAAATTCTTTTAAGGGGGGAGGAATGTAACAACCCGGATTTTTTATCGTTAATTTTGAACATTTAATTCATTTTAAATGTTGAGTTTTGGAATGTGAATGGGATTTCAATATGAAGTTAATCGATCAAAAATAGTGTAATAAAAACTTAAGTTCCAAATATAGTGATTTAATTTATAAATTTAATTGTTGCGTTAATAACAAAAAAATCAATTAAATAATTGAATTGGAGTTAAATATGAAACCGAAATGATTTCTAATGTGGATATAAATTCTATTTGAATTTTAATTTAGTTAGTAAGATCTTAAAACTGGATTTTCAAGCGATTTCGTAAAATTTTGAAATCGTCGATTTAATCAACGCGTTAAATAGCGATTCAGGGCACAGTCTCGGAATTCGATGTAACTAGTTCCATTGGATCCGTAATAGTGTATTATTGTCGGATTTCAAATTTCGCAGCTTTTGGAGTTATCGTTTGATCGTATAGAATATAAACGCGTTGAAATTAATATCGAAAATTCAATATAATAATTGGGTCCAAAAGCTATCTTCTCCATACGATCGAATTAGGACTCGAAACCTTTTTCATTGCATTCAGAATAGGGGTATAACATTATAAACGCCTAGAGGCATGCCTCGATAAGGTATCGGAATTGTAAGTTACATTAAATGAGATATTTATAATTAAATAATATTGTAATCTGTCAAAATCAAGATAGCCTTCTAAAACACGCCACACTCTTTCTTTCAATTCAAAATCACGTCCCTCTTTTCCTCCTTTCAGTTCAAAAAAATTGCGTACGCCTGTTTCTCCTTTCTCCCTTCAATCAATTCGAATGAAAGAAAAAGAGTTTAAACAGAAAAAAGAAATATAACAATCGCGTTCATTTTTTTCTCTTCTCATTTCAAACCAAAATCGACAAAAGCAAAGGGGAGGGAACGAATTCAATTCGAACAAAAAAAATACGAAGGCGAATTAAAGGCTCGCGATGATGGCCGAGATGAGGCAGATCATGTCGCAACAATTGGTGGTGCACGCGGGAAAAAAGGGGAGGCCGACGTCGATCTATGATGTTGAACGAAGTCGCGATCGATTCTAAGGCACTCGAGTGATTCCTGGAGGCGCTCAGGCAGCGTGCACGCGCGAGGGGAGGAGCGCGATCGAGGGAGATGGCCTCGGGCGTTGGGATTAAGGGCGAACAAAGGGATAAGGGTGGACTAAGGCAATGTGACGAGGCTTTAGCGTTGATGGAATGATTGCATCGCGATAGGGTTTTGTCGAAGTCGCGGTGAACCTGAGGACGTGCGAGCAATAATAAGTTAATCGATGTTTTTTTACTGTAAATTAATAAGAAGTTTCACCATATTTATAAAAAATCAGAAAAATTCTAAATTACATATCGTTTACATGCAAGGTCCAAAAATCACGAAGTCAATCATGTTAAATTCCTAGCCGCAAATTCAATTTGTGGTAGTGGTTTGGAATTTTTCGGCGTTCGTTGGGATTTTAAATTAAATCGAACGATGTTCGATTTAGTTTAAAATTGAGATATTCGGCAAATAAAAATCAAGGTGAGTAAATCTCACTCCTTTTGGATTGCTAGATATTAATTTTAAATAGTTAAAATTAATTCTGGATGTTTGGTCGAATTGCTTATCTGTTGAATGATAGTATATTATATATATTGTAGTATATATTAGTAGTTGGAGTGATATTCCCATACATTATAGCGGATGAGACCCTATACGCCCCGCATTATAGCGGATGACCCTATATACCGCAATATCCCCGTCGAAGTGGGATAGGTATTTTTAGTTGTATTAACATCTGTGAAAGTAGGGAAACAGGTTGGAGGAATCCAATTGGAATCCTCAAAAATGTTGAAATTAATTTCATATATTGTGATATATGGATTGTGTAGAATAATCTATTATAGATTGTAATAGTGATTGGAATTATTGGATGCTATCGAAGCACTGGCCTGAATTTTGATATTTTAAATACCATAAATATATTTTTAAAATTTAAGGAATAAAAAGGAATTTTTGATATAAATATTTTTATATTGGAATTGGGGTTATTTTAAAGAAATTGTGTTAGAAAAATATATATTTGATTTTTGGTTATACTTAATTATGTAGAATTATTAAATGAAGATTTTAAAAATGAATTATATAAAAAGAATTTATAAATGATATTCTGGAAATATAAAAAGGAGTTGAAGTCGATATTAAAATAGATTGGAAGTTATAAATGGGATTTATAAAGAGATGGATTTATAAAATAGAATTTTATAAATAAGGTTGTTTTTTAAAAACAAGTAAAACTCAAAGGAGTTATTAAATTTATAAATGATGTTTATAAATAGGGAAATCGATATCAGATGATAGATTGAAAATATAAATTTACAGGGAGAATTTATATTAGAATATGGAAATAGGGTGAGAAAAATAGTGGATACTATTTTTGAAAGTGGAAATTGTTAAGGAGATCGGAATGGAATGTGATGTGATTCGAAAGAATTTATAAATTGAATTGGTTATTGAGGTTTTAAAAATATATTTTTAATTCTGAGAAGTTAAGTTTGTTTTTAAAAGAAAAATTTTATTTTTTAAAAAACTACAGAATTTTAAACTAGTTAGGATTGAAATACTTTGGTAAGTAGATTTTCAAATGTTAAGTATTTATTTTAGTAAATTCTAACTTTTAAAATCAGCTTTGAAAATTTATTTGTTTACCTAAGAATGAGTTATTGATGTTTATAAAGGTGTTTTCGACATTTTAAATAATTACTTGAATATGATTTAAAAATAAATTATTATTCTTTTAAATTCTTATTATATATATATATAGAGTTAGTAGTGATTGAAAATTTTTATTTATAAATTCTCTTGAGATTCGTAAATGAGGCTTATAAATGGATATGATTTTGAGGAGAGGAATTTTATAAGGGATTTGGAGGAAATGGAATTTCAAAATGTACGAATATGGGAATTTTGAAATGAAATTTGAATTTATAAAAGAAGTTATAAATTGTTGAATGGGGTTATAAATAAGTATACTGGGTTTTGGAAATTGAAAAAGGGAATTTATTAGTGATTCTGAAGACTTATGAGATAGGCTACGAAATATTCTCTCAAGTGTTGGTATTTGAAAAGATTTTGGAAAATAAGATCCATAATATTTTCCTAAGTATAAAAATGGAAATTTGGAAATATTTCTAAGTGTTGAGATGGTTTCAAAGTATCCTGTTAAGGATTTAAGTATTTGAAATTGTTTTCAAATATTGGAATATGGAAAGAGATTTGGATATATATCTTAATAAAGATATTTTGAAATAAATGTTTGAAGAATTATAAAATAAGGCCTAGTGTCTGCTTATGGATGTTTTATTGATAGTTAAATAACCGACTATCAATATAGGCCAATTTCGTTAATCGTTTCGAAGAACCCGGGATTGGATTTAATTATCCGAAAACCAGTTCGATCCGGTTTGAATGTAACGAATGAATACCGTGGAGATGATGAAGATGGTGATTCGGTTTGTCCAGACCCAAGACAACTTGTATGGACGAATGCTATCAGAACATCGTCATTGGAGGACAATGAGCATTCTAAGTAGAATTGTGTTCTTGAAAGGTAACGCTTAGCCTCAAGCTTCATCAAACGGGAATGACAAAAACAGGGGAGATGCAGCAAGGATAAGAGGATCGCACCCAATTAAGGTATGTTATCACTTTTCTAGATGTCCTCAGAAACCTATATATTATGGATATGGTTGTGCATGAAAGAAGGAGTGCTCGATTGTAAGGGTGGGAACACCCAGGGTGATGACATATTCTGTCTAACCAGGTTAGGGGTAAGTCGATCTTATGTAGCAGGGGATCCGGCGAGGTCCTCGGTACATTGTTCTAGAGGTGTACTATGATGGGCGGTACCTCAGTGGCCCAGTCATTGTATGGAATCCATTCTCCAATAATCACCGTACGGGTTTGATTGTGCCCAACTATGTTGGAACGTGAGATGCAACCATTTCAGCTATTTTCTATTTACATTGATTAGACATTATTCTAATACTAGACGATTTTGATAAAAATGTTTTGGTTATCGTAAGGTAAAAACCCGTCTTGTTTATGTGTGACGTTGTCTTATGAGATACCTTTGTTTTCCAAAGGATTTTGAAATAAGTTAATAATTCAAATTGAGTGTGTTTTCTCACGCTGGTTTTCCAGACTGACTCGAGTGTTATTTTATTATAATGCTCGGTTTAGACCGATTACAGATTCAGGATAGGATGCCATGGAGCTCGGGAGACGAGCTGGATGACAAAGACGTATCTTCGTATTTAGTTTATATTTTCCTATGTATGAGGACAAGTTACTATAACTGTCCAGATTGATGTATGGGTTGTTGTACTCTGATGATTGTAAGTATATAAACTGTTACAGATTCTTTTTTATAAAAATCTATTATTATATATTATATTTTGTTCCGCTACGATTGTGAGATTCTATGTTGTTGTTTATTTTTCTTCTATCTCTTTCTTCTTCTTTACCCTAGTTATTCGCTCTTATGTGCAATTTGGGTTGAACAAGGAAGAATTATTATCAACTCAAAGGGTACGGAACGGCGGGTCGCTACACTTGGTATCAGAGCTGAAGGTTAAGCGAGAACCTTGGCTCTAGTGGCGATTTACTCATTAGAGATAGGGTCAGTAGTACCCTAGAATTAGTTGAGTGTAATAATAGATATGAGCGCGTATTTGTTAGTGAATATTAGATGTTTTATATTGTGTTAATTTATTTGTTGAGTGGTATATTAATTCTGTTTGAGCAGTGGGACGCCACTAAATCGATAGGAGTTTCTAAACACTTAAACACGGTAAACTGACACAGTATGGTTTTGAAGCGGGTGAATGAAATAATTTTACCCAAACTATATTTTGATATAAAAGAGAATAATTTTCTGAAAATTATTATAGTGGTGTGTTTGGTTGTTATTATACAACCAAAGTAAGATTTTAAAACTTGGAATGGTTATAAAAACCAAATTGGATTGTATAAGAATGAATTATACAAATGAGTAAAAACCGAAAATTGATTCAAACCAGAATTTGGAAATTTAAATCCGAAGTTTGTATAATATTTTTCGAAGTATTATGGAGGTTAAAATATTATTATTATTTTTTGAATAAAAAAATGGTTTTAAATGGATTTTAGAAGTGATATTGCACTGAACTCACTTCGGTCGCTGGAAAATAACTCTGATGATGATCGTGACATCAATGGTGTTCATTTTCGAGTTTCTAAGTGATGAATTGCTACCATAGTAAATTGATATGGAGATTTTTCGGTGAAAACAAGTGATTGTTTCAAAAATTCCGAGGGAATTGTTTTGGATAAAATCAGGTTGATTTTGAAATTCTAAGGAAGTGGTTTGTTAAACAAATAAGAGTGTGTGTGTGTATATATATATATATATATTTGATTTCAAAGTAATTTGAAATAAATACCGAGTGATTACAAATTCTGAAATCCTGTGGAAGATGATATTTATAAGGAGGGAAGTGTGAAAATTTGAAGTTGGAATAAAATTTAAAGTGAGAAAGTTGAAATGGAATTCTACTTAAGTTTAGTTGAGTAAATAAAATTTTAGAAATTTAATTGACTGGATTTGAGTTGAACTAATATAGTGTATTAATGAAAAAGGAGTTAACTTAAGCGAAGTAATTGGAATATATAATGAAATTGAATGGATTAAAAATAAAATTGTTTGGAGTGAAATTAGTTTAAGTATGAATAACTCGAATTTGGTTTTGAAATGTTGGGTAAAAGGAATTGAAATTTAAATAAAAAGTGAATTGGATTTGAATCATATTGAATTGAATTAATTATGTAAATGTGAAATATAAAGTGACTACATAACTATAAGTTATAAATTTTGGATTGGATTAGAAATAATATTGAATTGAAGTAAATATAAATTTGAGTTGTGAAATATTATAAAACCATATGGTATAAATCTTAAATGAAATAAAATTTAAGTGAAAAATTGGAATTGTGAATAAATAAATTGGAATAGCTTATAATAAAATTGAAATTAATGGAATAAAAATATACTTAGGCTATAAATAAATGTATAATCTCGAGTTAAAAATAAAATGTGAATATATTCGAGTATAAAATTGATGGAAATGTGAAAAATTAGTTGTGTGACTTATAAAATGGAAAAGTGAAGTAGAAAACCAAAAATAAAATTGTTTGACATTTTGGGTGAAGGAAATAAAATCCAAATTTGAATTATAAAAATGAACTTGAACTCATGTAATTTAAATGAAGTGATTTTTGAAATAAAACTCAGAAATTGAATGTGGCCTTGGATACGAATTAAATAAATTCGAGAATGAATTCGAGTTTGGAATTAAAATTTGAAGTAGATTAAATGAATGAACTAATTAATTAATTAGTAAATTAAATGGAAGTTGGTTGAAATGAAATGAACTTAAGTTATAAGGTGGAAATAATATAAAATAACGGATTAACTTAAGTAAATATTTGAATGGAAGCTTGACTCAATAAATTTATGAAATGGTTATTTAATGAAGTAGCATGGAATAGAATTAAATATAAATTGATTTGAAATCAATTTAAAATAGTTATAAGCTTAAATGATTATTTTATTAAATGAATAGCGCCGAATTTGCATAGAAAAATTGTTGTACGACGCAAACGAAAGTAAATAAAATACTATGAATAAATACAATGTGAATAAATTGATTTGAAATCATTTTGGAATGGATATGAGTTTGTTTGGAATAAAATAAATTGAATGCAAGGAAATTGAGTTGTAAATCATTCGAAATGATATATGGATCGTTGGAAAGTAATTAAATTAGTATCAAAACCTTATAAATGCTTATGATTATATGTTAGGATTCATTGTTTATGAAATTTATGTGTTCAACTATTTAAATAAGTGGAATGTTAATGAATTTCATATTTTGGTACTTACGTGGTTTAAGTTGAGTAAGTACAGGTAACCAGAGGCTGTCGGGTTAGATTTGGGTTGCGTATTTGCATATGAAGTAACTTGCTTGCTTAATAATGCTTAACAATGCTAAAGTAAGGTACGTTTTCGGATTAAATACCGCAAAATATAAATATTGATATATATATTTTGTTTTCCGACCGTGTGGGTCGATGTATATATATTTATCTCTCTTGTCATATTGCAAAAGGTCCTCCATACAAAGGAGACTACCAAAAAATTTCGAAAATTTAGGGTTGAAAAAATTTTGTTAACGGCAATTTGATTTCGAATTGTAATTTGAATAAAGGATTTTGGAATAAAAATTGAGGACTAATTGTTTTGGTTGGAACTAAAGAGTTTAGAAAAGCGAATGTCGATTTTTAACTAAGTGGGTTTTGAAAAAGTTAATGGGTTTGGAGCGTTTTTCCTTGCTTAGCAATTTCGGGGACGAAATTCTTTTAAGGGGGAGGAATATAACAACCCAGATTTTTTATCGTTAATTTTGAACATTTAATTCATTTTAAATGTTGAGTTTTGGAATGTGAATGGGATTTCAATATGAAGTTGATCGATCAAAAATAGTGTAATAAAAACTTAAGTTCCAAATATAGTGATTTAATTTATAAATTTAATTGTTGCGTTAATAATAAAAAAATCAATTAAATAATTGAATTGGAGTTAAATATGAAACCGAAATGATTTCTAATGTCGATATAAATTATATTTGAATTTTAATTTTGTTAGTAAGATCTTAAAACTGGATTTTCAAGGGATTTCGTAAAATTTTGAAATCGTCGATTTAATCGACACGTTAAATAGCGATCCAGGGCACAGTCTCGGAATTCTACGTAACCAGTTCCATTGGATCTGTTGTAGTGTATTATTGTCGGATTTCAAATTTCATAGCTTTTGGAGTTATCGTTTGATCATACGGAATATAAACGCGTTGAAATTAATATCGAAAATTCAATATAATAATTCGGTCCAAAAAGCTATCTTCTCCATACGATCGAATTAGGACTCGAAACCTTTTCCATTGCGTTCGAAATAGGGGTATAACATTATAAACGCCTAGAGGCATGCCTCGATAGGGTATCGGAATTGTAAGTTACATTAAATGAGATATTTATAATTAAATAATATTGTATTCTGTCAAAATCAAGACAACCTTCTAAAACACGCCACACCCTTTCTTTCAATTCAAAATCGCGTCCCTCTTTTTCCTCCTTTCAGTTCAAAAAAATTGTGTACGCCTGTTTCTCCTTTCTCCCTTTAATCAATTCAAATGAAAGAAAAAGAATTTAAACAGAAAAAAAGAAATATAACAACCGCGTTCATTTTTTCTCTCTTCCCATTTCAAACCAAAATCGACAGAAAGTAAAGGGGGGACGAATTCAATTCGAATGGAAAAAAAGGCGAATTAAAGGCCCACGATGATGGCCGAGATGAGGCGGAGCGTGTCGCAACAATTGGTGGTGCGCGCGGGATACAAGTGTAGGCCGGCGTCGATCTATGATGTTGAATGAAGTCGCGATCGATTCTAAGGCACTCAAGTGATTCCTAGAGGTGCTCAGGCAGCATGCACCGAGGGAGATGGCCTCGAGCGTAGGGATTAAAGGCGAACAGAGGGATAAGGGTGGACCAAGGCAGTGCGACGAGGCTTTAGCATTGATGGAAGGATTGCGTCGCGTTAGGGCTTTGTCGAAGTAGCGGTGAACCTGAGGACGTGCGAGCATTAGTAAGTTAATCGGTGTTTTCTTACTGTAAATAAATAAGAAGTTTCACCATATTTATAAAAAATTGAAAAAAATCTAAATTACATATCGTTTACATGCGAGGTCCAAAAATCACGAAGTCAATCAAGTTAAATTCGTAGCTGAAAATTCACATTCTGGTAGTGGTTTGGAATTTTTCGGAGTCCCGTTGGGATTTTAAATTAAATCGAACGATGTTCAATTTAGTTTAAAATTGGGATATTCGGAAAATAAAAATCAAGGTGAGTAAATCTCACTCTTTTTGGATTGCTAAATATTAATTTTAAATAGTTAAAATTAATTCTGGATGTTTGGTCGAATTGATTATCTGTTGAATGATAGTATATTATATATATAGTAGTATATATTAGTAGTTGGAGTGATATTCCTGCACATTATAGCGGATGAGACCCTATACGCCCGCATAATAGCGGATGACCCTATATACCGCGATATCTCCCTCGAAGCGGGATTGGTATTTTTCTGTTGTATTAACATCTGTGGATGCAGGGAAACAAGTTGGAGGGATCCTATAGGATTCCTCAAAAATGTTGAATTTAATTTCATATATTGTGATATATGGATTGTGTAGAATAATCTATTATAGATTGTTGTAGTGATTGGAATTATTGGATGCTACCGAAGCACTGGCCTGAATTTTGATATTTTAATTACCATAAATATATTTTTAAAATTTAAGGAATAAAAAGGAATTTTTGATATAAAAATATTTATATTGGAATTTGGGTTATTTTAAGGAAATTGAGTTAGAAAAAAATATATTGGATTTTTGGTTATACTTAATTATTGTGAATTATTAAATGGAGATTTTAAAAATGAATTATATAAATAGAATTTATAAATTATATTCTGGAAATATAAAAAGGAGTTGAAGTCGATATTAAAATAGATTGGAAGTTATAAATGGGATTTATAAAGAGATGGATTTATAAAATAGAATTTTATAAATAAGGTTGTTTTTTTTGAAAACAAGTAAAACTCAAAGGAGTTATTAAATTTATAAACGATGTTTATAAATAGGGAAATCGATATCAGATGATAGATTGAAAATATAAATTTACAGGGAGAATTTATATTAGAATATGGAAATAGGGTGAGAAAAATAGTGGATACTATTTTTGAAAGTGGAAATGGTTAAGGAGATCGGAATGGAAGTGATGTTATGTGATTCGAAAGAATTTATAAATTGAATTGGTTATTGAGGTTTTAAGAATATATTTTTAATTCTGAGAAGCTAAGTTTGTTTTTAAAAGGGAATTTTTTTTAAAAAAAACTATAGAATTTTAAACTAGTTAGGATTGAAATACTTTGGTAAGTAGATTTTCAAATGTTAAATATTAATTTTAGTAAATTCTAACCTTTAAAATCAGCTTTGAAAATTTATTTGTTTATCTAAGAATGAGTTATTGATGTTTATAAAGGTGTTTTCGATATTTTAAATAATTAATTGAATATGTTTTAAAAATAAATTTTTATTCTTTTAAATACTTATTATATATATATAAAGAATTTGAAGTGTTTGAAAATTTTTATTTATAAATTCTCTCGAGATTCCTAAATGAGGCTTATAAATGGATATGATTTTGAGGAGAGGAATTTTATAAGGGATTTGGAGGAAATGGAATTTCAAAGTGTATGAATATGGGAATTTTGAAATGAAATCTGAATTTATAAAATAAGTTATAAATTGTTGAATGAGGTTATAAATAAGTATACTGGGTTTTGGAAATTGAAAAAGGGAATTTATTAGTGATTCTGAAGACTTATCAGATAGGCTACGAAATATTACCTTAAGGGTTGGTATTTGAAAAGATTTTGGAAAAAAAGATCCATAATATTTTCCTAAGTATAAAAATGGAAATTTGGAAATATTTCTAAGTGTTGAGATGGTTTGAAATTATCCTGTTATGGATTTAAGTCTTTGAAATTGTTTTCAAATATTGGAATATGGAAAGAGATTTGGATATATATCTTAATAGAGATATTTTAAAATAAATGTTTGAAGAATTATAAAATAAAGCCTAGTGTCTGCTTATGGATGTTTTATTGATAGTTAAATAACCGACTATCAATATAGGCCAATTTCATTAATCGTTTCGAAGAGACCGGGATTGGATTTAATTATCCGAAACCAGTTCGATCCGGTTCGAACATAATGAATGAATACCGTGGAGATGATGAAAACGGTGATTCGGTTTCTCCAGACCCAGGACAACTTATATGGACGAATGCTATCAGAACATCGTCATTGGAGGACGATGAGCATTCTAAGTAGAATTTTGTTCTTGAAAGGCAACGCATAGCCTCAAGCCTCATCAAACGAGAATGACTAAAACATGGGAGATGCAGAAAGGCTAAGTGGGTCGCACCCAATTATGGTATGTTATCACTTTTCGAGATGTCCTCGGAAACCTATATATTATGGATATGGTAGTGCATGAAAGAAGGGGCGCTCGATTGTAAGGGTGGGAATGCCCGGGGTGATAACATATTCAGTCTATCCAGGTTAGGGGTAGGCCAGTCTTGTGTAGCAAGGGATCCTGGCGAGGTCCTCAGTACATTGTTCTACAGGTGTACTGTGAAGGGAGATACCCAGTGGCCCAGTCATTGTATGGAATCAATTCTTAAATTAGCGTCGTACGGGTTTGATTGTGCCCAACTATGCTGGAACGTGAGATGCAAGCATTTCAGCTATTTTCTATTTACTTTGATTAGACATTATTATAATACCATATAATTTTGATAAAAATGTTTTGGTTATCGTAAGGTAAAATCCCGTCATGTTTATGTGTAACGCAGTCTTATGAGATATCTTTGTTTTCCAAAGGATTTTGAAATAAGTTAATAACTCAAATTGAGTGTGTTTTCTTGCGCTGGTTTTCCAGACTGACTCGGGTGTTATTTTATTATAATGCTCGGGTCAAACCGAGTATTACAGATTCAGGATAGGATGCCATGGAGTTCAGGAGACGAGCTGGATGACAGAGACGTATCTTTGTATTTAGTTTATATTTTCTGTTGTATGAGGACAAGTTACTATAACTGTCCAGATTGATGTATAGGTTGTACTCTGATGATTGTAAGTATATAAACTCTTACAGATTCTTTTGTAAAAAAATCTGTTATTATATATTATAGTTTGTTCCGCTGCGATTGTGAGATTCTGTGTTGTTGTTTATTTTTCTTCTATCTCTTTCTTCTTCTTTACCCAAGTTATTCACTCTTACGTACAATTTGGGTTGAACAAGGAAGAATTGTTATCAGCTCAAAGGGTACGGAATGGCAGGTCGCTACATTATGTAGCTTCAACATAACTTGTTAATTTTGATCTCTTTTGTGCTTAATGGAAGAATGAATGTTGATGTGATTTATTGTTTTATGTTGAATTTGATAGTCTATGTTGTTCATACAAATAGGCTATGCTTAAACAATCACAAACAATAATTACCTCTTTATTTACATATGATGATGGTAATGAAGTGAATGTTGAAATTTAAATTTGATGGTCTATATTTCTAATTAATAGTTAATAGACCATACTTAAAATAGAATTTGCTTTCAACTTTGTTGTCATATTTCATGAGAATTAAAAGTGGTTTAAAGGTTGTGTTATAGTTTGATGGCTTATGTTGAGCTAACTAATAGCACAAATAGGCCATACTTATAATAAACACATCATTTAAATTCACTTATGACCAAAAAAGAGATCATAATTTCATAATTTGTTGAACTATGTGATCTAGAGAGTAGATTTATCTCTAAATTGTCATTCTACTCTCATATTTTTATCACTTTCCTTTTGTCAATTTTCTTACATTTTTAGCTTAAACAACTCTCAAATCTTTGGTTAATTTGATTGAACAGGAAATTTAAAATCAACAATTTCCTGCGGATCGACCCGTACTCGCTACATACTACGATAGTACACCGTGCGCTTGCGGTTAATTTTAATTTAACTTCGTTCGACGGTTTTCTAACTCGATAGAATTCCCATCGACGAACAAATATCCATGCTTTATACATCTCTTTCCTTTTTTATATTCCTTTCTAATTCAGACTACACGCTTTTTATAGATTTTTTTGAAAGTTAGATAATCTGTGGAAATTACAAGGAAATAGATACAATTAAATTGTGCCCCACTTTCAATAAACAAAAACATAAAAATTCACATTCCAAGTCAAACTAAGGCAATCTAAACTAATACTAACATTTTACAACCCAACTATAAAACTAGAATTAACTTTACAACTTTATTAACATTCAACTTTAACAAATTTAGAGACCGATTTCCAAATTTCTAGATTATGGTGTACACTATATTCCAATTACCTAACCTACAGAGTATTTGGGTAAGGTTTCAATTAAATACATTCGTATTAATCCTACAACTCATCATATATTATATATGCATAATAATTAAATAAAATTCAACGATATAAATTTTAATGTTATAAGTAATCATGTAATTTCCCACTCACCTTTCAAGCTTTCCAAATCTCCATTATCCAATTCATCTCTTTACTTGACATCTTTTCCATTCTAATCCAAAATAATATGTATAACAAGATATATACATACCATCAGAATTATAGATATGAGAAATGATTTGAGGTTAAGAGAAATACAGATTTATAATATAAAAATTACCTTTTTTCGCAACGTTGATTGCTTCTTCTCTTATATTTTCTACCCTTCTCCGATTTTATATAAATAATATAATATTTTATTATTAATAAAATTAGTGGAGATGGGAAAATGACAGAGCTTCATTGCTTTGATTTGAAAATATGAGAAAAGAAGTGAGGGGTTAGACTTGTATTTATAGGCGCTCGAATCAATCATATTAAAATAATTAAATTATGGGCGCTCGACCAAGATTCAACCTTAGCAGCTAATATAAGGGCCGATCGACCGACCTAAGGAGGGGGTCGACCTATGGGGTCCCATATTTATTATTATTATTTATTTTCTATTTTTGTTTTTAATTATTTTTGCTCTGATAACTTCAAATGGTGATTACTTCTTTATTTTACCTCCGATCACAAAACTCCAAATATGACGGTTGCTCAGAAAATCGCCATGAATGCAATGGTGCAAGTTTCATGGCTAAATTTTGATGTTTTCTCGAATTCTATTTTTGAGCTTTAATAATTATTTATTAATTATCCTTAATTTTACAGTGTTTTACAATTCTCTTCAATTATCCCTTGGATGGGAAGAAGACTATTTATTTAAGAAAGATATCATGAAGTACCAACTTGAGGGTACATAGTTTGGGTTGCATAATAGTTGCATGTGAATGATATATCACCTTCGATTACTTTTTTGTCAAAATAAATTTAGGCTAGGATTTCACTTAAATTTAAGACTACACCTAGATTTAGGATTTTGGTTGCCATGTTCGAATAAGTAAATAGATTAGGATTATCTTACTTGAATGCTTGCATGTTTACTGCTTGTATGCTATTGGACTTAAGATAAAAGTCTTGTAGACTAGAAATGTGATACCTTGTTATCATAATTGTTGGAGGGTTGGAGAAGCGATATTATAAGTAAACGATACAACTTAAGTTAAATTGAAATTTGAAGAGGAGTTATGATAATTTTTCCAATTTAAGGTATCATCATATTATGATATTCTTAGGTAAAAATAAAAAATAGTAAATGATTAAAATTATTTGATGCTAAGTGAAGCACCGTCCACATTCGAGTTGTTTCATCCTAGTATCCAAAATTTGAATCGATTGATATACTACTGGGATAACTTAAGGTATTGTGTATTTGTACCGAGGGTTGCATGAGGCTAAATTTTCCATTGGGGAATATTTTGCTAAGGTTACTAGTTGTGGTGCATGACGACATTAGTATATAATGGTTACTAGCATGGATTGCACAAATTTACCTATGCACATACATTTGTAGCGATTTGGATTGAGTTTATATGTCGATGGTAAGGTTGATGAGTAAAGGTTGGAAGAACGACCCAATTGGAAGTACTTGGAAAGTGGAGGAGAAAACCCAATCTTTTCATTTCAACTCTTCACTGGAAGATCTTTCCATTTGCCCGTTTGTTAGGATTATTAGTTTTTTAGGTATGGATGAATGGTTTATGCAGATTTTTACTATAAAATTAGAAAATTGGTCGGTGTGATATGCTTTGTTGCATGGCTTATTTTTTGAGATACGACTTGACTCATTATATATCATTTTGAATACATATAGAAATTATCAGTATATTTTAGGATATTTTGCGTCTATGCCTATATGCAGTGATCTTGCATTCATATAGGAGTTGCACTAGTATAGTGCACTATTCACATGTCATATTCATGGCATATGTTGATTAATGGGTACGCTTTGTTCTGTGCATTTATTTTACCATTACTATGTATTGTTTATTTAAACCTATTTTTCCATTGCAATATATTTCTGTTTGCACAAAAAATGGACAAACACCTCAAAGTTGTATGATTTAGTAGATCTTATGTTGTTCTTAGTGATTTGGGTGATTTATGCAAATATATGAAAAGCAGGGGCTAAACTGTAAAAAGACACGCAGATTTATAGTGGTTCAGCCAGAATGTGCCTACGTCCACTTTATATGTTATTTCTCTTCTCTTGTTTTGATTACAAGTACAAAGCTTTGATACAAGTAAAAGAAAGTTGTTTGAAAGTTCTCTCCGTGCTTGAGCTCTCCAACTTGTCCCCATGCTTCGCCGAACCAACTCACCTCCCATGCTTCGCCGAACCAACTCATCCCCATGCTTCGCCGAACCAACTCACCTCCCATGCTTCGCCGAACCAACTCATCCCCATGCTTCGCCGAACCAGCTCACCTCCCATGCTTCGCCGAACCAGCTCACCTCCCATGCTTCCCCGAACCAGCTCACCTCCCATGCTTCGCCGAACCAGCTCACCTCCCATGCTTCGCCGAACCAACTCATCCCCATGCTTCGCCGAACCAACTCACCTCCCATGCTTCGCCGAACCAGCTCACCTCCCATGCTTCGCCAAACCAGCTCACCTCCCATGCTTCGCCGAACCAACTCACCTCCCATGCTTCGCCGAACCAACTCACCTCCCATGCTTCGCCGAACCAGCTCACCTCCCATGCTTCGCCGAACCATCTCACCTCCCATGCTTCGCCGAACCAACTCATCCCCATGCTTCGCCGAACCAGCTCACCTCCCATGCTTCGCCGAACCAGCTCACCTCCCATGCTTCGCCGAACCAGCTCACCTCCCATGCTTCCCCGAACCAGCTCACCTCCCATGCTTCGCCGAACCAGCTCACCTCCCATGCTTCGCCGAACCAACTCATCCCCATGCTTCGCCGAACCAACTCACCTCCCATGCTTCGCCAAACCAGCTCACCTCCCATGCTTCGCCGAACCAGCTCACCTCCCATGCTTCGCCGAACCAACTCACCCCCATGCTTCGCCGAACCAACTCACCTCCCATGCTTCGCCGAACCAACTCATCCCCATGCTTCGCCGAACCAACTCACCTCCCATGCTTCGCCGAACCAACTCACCTCCTACCACCGGACCAAACGCTGCCGGACCAAGACGTGCCAGGCCAGATCACATCAGCCCAGGCCCACCAGCAGCTATATACATCCAAGACCCCTGCTCCCACCCTCACTCTATAAATAGAGGGGCAGGGGTACGACAATGGGGGACAAGTTGGAGAGCTCAAGCACGGAGAGAACTTTCAAACAACTTTCTTTTACTTGTATCAAAGCTTTGTACTTGTAATCAAAACAAGAGAAGAGAAATAACATATAAAGTGGACGTAGGCACATTCTGGCTGAACCACTATAAATCTACGTGTCTTTTTACAGTTTAGCCCCTGCTTTTCATATATTTGCATAAATCACCCAAATCACTAAGAACAACATAAGATCTACTAAATCATACAACTTTGAGGTGTTTGTCCATTTTTTGTGCAAACATTTTTGGTGCTTTCACTGAGAAATCGAAGCTCGAAGCTTCAGCTTCATCCGCTTAACAAGTTTTCCTAACAGCATCGTCCGCCACTTGGAAAACATGCCTCCCAAATAGAGAAAAAATGTTAACAAAGGAAAAAACATCGCATCCAGCAGTCTTCCAGATCCAGCTGTCACGAATCAAGTAAATCGTCCTCCTCCAGCAACAGTAACAAATGAAGAACAGGCTAACCCAACCACTCCTGCCACAGAACAGCCTGCAGCAATTACTAGAGCAGATCTGGACAGAGTTGTGGTTGAAGTAACTAACCGCTTCACGTCCCAGCAGGAAGCCTTGGTGGACCATCTCATGTCACGCTTAAGGGACGCTGAAGAATCCAACCGCAACACTGAATCATGGGGCAAGTCCCAGTCTGGAGGATCTCAGAGACAACAAAGATCTTCCTTCTTCGAAGGAGCTAACGGCAGAAGTAGCCATGGTAGGAGCCGAGACCGAGCACAGCCCTAAGTTAGGCCTGAGGAAACGTTTGGTACGGAACCCAACGGGGGAGGTACCGGGCGAAGGTCAACTGTAGCTGAGCCTGTCATGCTGCCTAACCATAGAAACGCCAGTGAACGGGGCCGAGCTAGAGTCCAGCCCGAAGTTGGACCCGAGGAAGTGCTTAGATCAGAACCCAGCAGAGGGAGATCAAGGCAAGGGCCAACTGTAGCTGACCCGAGCATGCTCCCAGAAGACCAAAGGCAGCCACTGGAAAATATGAGGAATGATAGACGATACCATCCCTACAGGTCATCTGGACGGAATCAATCCCACAGAACAGAACCAAACTCGTTTCTATCTGCTCCAAATTCTGATGAAAGGATGGCGCGCTTATTCAGAGAGTGCGTCCAACGGGAGCAAAGAGATCGAGGGATAGGCGCTAGGGTGACAAGCCCTTTCGCCCGCAACATTGAAATTGCTATCACCCCTCGAGAATGGAAGATGCCAACAATGGAACCTTACAAAGGAACCTCCGACCCCGTTGTACACTTGCAGAGATACACACAACATATGCTCATGAGTGGATCGACAGAGGGAGTACTGTGCAAATGCTTTCCACTCTTCTTAGCAGATCTCGCTACCTCCTGGTTCTGTCATCTACCTCAGGGATCCATCAGCTCATGGGAAATGTTGAAAGAAAAGTTCATCAGCCAGTTCTGCATTCATGTGGAACAACCTAAGGATGCTTATTCCCTATCCAGTATCAAGCAGAAACCTGGAGAGAAGCTGCAGCAATACCTAACCCGATTCAATGCCGCAACGGCCACAGTCCAAGATGCCGACGAGAAGCTTATCCTAATGGCCCTCTGTAGTGGTGTGCATCCGGATACTAAATTTGCTAGAAGATTGACAAAAGAAAAACCAGCTACTTTACCCGATTTTTCCTATGAGGCCGGGAAATATATGAGGCTTGAAGACGCTGCCACTAAAGGGCAGTCGGGGCGACAAAATAAGGCAGCTTACGGCAGCACGTCCGCTGTAGCAAAGGACGTTCGAAGGGATGCTTCTAGAGACAATGCTGGGGGCAAGAAGGGAGAAAAGTGCTTGTATCGGCCAGGACCGAGATTTGACGCTTATACTCCTTTAAATGAAACGATCGAAAACATCTCCCGTGACACTCAAGACGAAGTTAGATACAAACGCCCCCCGCACAAGAAGAAACCAGATATCCTAAACTTGAGAAGCTAGCCTATTGCCTACTAATCACATCACGAAAACTGCGTCACTATTTCCGATCTCATTCCATCAGAGTTCTGACCGATCAACCACTAAGGCAGGTACTCCATCGTCTCGACGCTTCTGGGCGACTACTTAAATGGTGCATTAAACTAAGTCAATATGATATCACCTACCATCCTCGCACCGCCATCAACGAACAAGGCTCAAGGGCAGGTGTGGTAATAATCACTCCCAAGGGAAATGAACTACACTATGCTATAAGGTCAGGATTCACTGCCACCAACAAACGATGCAGAGTATGAAGCAGTGATAGCTGGATTAGAACTTGCCTTAGAAATCAGAGCCAATTCTTTGTGTCTTCATAGCGATTCTCAACTTATTGTAAATCAAATACTAGTAGGATTCCAGGCTCGAGAAGAATGACTCATAGCATATTTAAAGAAGACCAAGTTGCTTCTCAATCGATGGGATCACTATTTAATCAAACACATCCCTCAGGAAGCAGAACCCCTAAATAAAGTATTTTTAGAAAAAGTTATTAACTTCTTGATCAAAAAATGTTCTATGCAGGTACGGAGTTCCATTCAAAATCATATCGGACAAGGGACTTCAGTTTGACAGCGAGGAGTTCGCCAACTGGTGCCAAGAGCATGGAATTCACCAAAGCTTCTCATCCGTAGCTTATTCCCAGGCAAACGGAAAAGTCGAAGCCGTCAACAAAATTCTCAAAACTCTAATAAAAAAGAAACTCGAAAAGTCAAAGGGCGCTTGGGTGGATGAACCTCCTACGGCACTATGGGCCAATCGCACGTCTTTCAGAACATCAACGGGGCATACTCCTTTTCTCTTTGGCATACGGATCGGAGGCTATGCTCCCAATTGAAACTATAGTGCCTTCCCATCGTAGGATCCACTACAACCCAGAAGAGAACGAAGAGTTCCTCCTCATGTCTTTCGATCTAATTGAGGAAAGAAGAAATGATGCAGCCCCCCAGGGCAGCAGCTCACAAGCAAAAAGTGGCAACGCAATACAACTCCAAAGTCAAGCATCGTAGCTTACAGAAAGGAGATCTTATCCTCAAGCGAATCTTCCCACGCCCCGGAGCGCTAGATCCAATCTGGGACGGACCATATGTAATTCATAAAGATCTTCGCAATGGAGCTTATATTTTGTCAACAGTGGACGGGGAGGTGTTCCAGAGGGCATGGAACATCCAACACCTTCGTCGATACTTTTCTTAACTCATACTGCCCATATGAAGTGAATTAACAAAGAGAATCAGTGGACGTAGGCATTTTCGTGTCGAACCACTTTAAAAAACTTGTCTCTTTTTAACTTGTTCCTTCATATCTTGGCTGCTTGTTAACTGTATCCTTTTCTGTTGAACAAAATCCTGTGCAAATAGCATTTTCATTCAAGGCGCTCCGCAGCGCAACCTCTCCTGGACAAAACCTAACAGGTACTATGCGAATCTATGCCCTCGCCAATGAGACACTTTCGCTCCGGCATCCCTCTGCTGCGGGTTAACTCATTGCTCGCGACGGCCCTTAAAGCCAACTGTAATGAGCCGATTATAAGCCACCGAGAAGGCCGACTATAGCCGAGGCAGCTCATTACGGCGTTAGGCTCGCCGGCAACTGTGAACTGACTATAAGCCCCAACATAAGGTGTGGCCAGCCAGGGGCAGTTCACAGTTGACGATCGGCACCCACGCTAGCCGGCCACAGTAAATCGAATAATACCCACGATTACGGGCCATAATGGCCCGGGTAGTTACTGTGCGCGATCTCGGCTCCGATGTGTCTTAAGTGCGGCTGTGGTAAAAAAGAATTAACTCCCCGTGGAGGCGTAAGATGGGTGACAAATGTCTCCAAGACCCACAGCTAGGGAAAGTGACTACAAAACCCGTTTGCCACGAACTTAAGCACATCGAAGGCCTTCCGTGATTGGAAGTTTTACTATTTCACCTATTTCAATTTTACGTAAAAAGCTTTATAACAACCCCTAAAGTACAGGATACAGAGTAGGAGATACTCGCCAATGGGTGCAGGGACTCACAATCGGATGGTAGGGCATTCAACTGCTTTCCATGCTCGGTCATACAAGATACTCAAAACTGCCATCTACAATTAGAGCATGAAAGGCGGTATTTTCTTCTTTTGTGTACAAATACATGACTATAATTTGTTCGCACCACACGCTAACATTGCAAGTCATGAAATTATGTTTTAAACCAGAACCCGACATCAAACACAATTTAATTACAAGAATATACGTAGCTATATTTCTCATACGACATGCCAAAATAACAACAAACATTCAGAAGACGACAAAATCAGCTTAAGTTAAAGAATTACACGTCAAAAATAAGACTATTTATTACAAGTGGAAAATTATTACAACCTAAATGCTACTTCACTGTTTTATAACTAACATATACAACCCTGTCAAATCCACAAAAAGAGTCTTTCCAGGTATAATCAAGGGGCCGGCTGCATTGGAGTTTTATCCTTGTCCTGTTGACCACCTGTCCAGTCAAAGAAAGGATTCATTAGCAATAAGCAACCAAGTTAATGGAGAGACTAAAAAGGAAGACTTACCAGCACCTGCTTCTTGGCTATCCTGATCGTCGTCCTCTACTTGCACGCCTACCTCCTCAGCAGCAAGCAACCGCATACCTTCCTTCACCGCCACCTTCTCCTCCTTGGCAAATTGAGCCGTGACCGCATCCATGCTGAAGACCACGCCACCATCTTTATCCGCATCGGCCTTAGCCTTCTCCAAAGCCCGAAGATAGATCTTAGCCATGACCCTGGGATAATCATCCATCCAGGATAGGTTGCCCTGCTTCCAGGTACGGAAGTACATGTCCTGAAGCATTTCGTCCATCATCTCCTCATTTTCCTCAAACTCCCTCATCCGGGCCTCGGAAGCCGACAACCTTCCAACGGCAGTTTCTCTCTCCAATCGGTATCTCGAGCAGTCAGCCTGAAGGGATTTCCGCATCGCCTCCATCTCCTCCTTCAGCCTAACCTGAGCAAGCTCTGCGGATTCAAGCTTCCCCGACAGCTCCTCTACCCGCTCAAGATCCGCCCTCCGAACCTCATCCACTGTCGAGATGGCCATATTTATCTGCTCCTTGCAGGCAGCCTCCATCTTCCGCAGTTCTGCCTTACTAGCCTCCTCCATAGCCTTCCTCAACCGCCCGAAGGCAGCCTCATGCTGAGAAATCTGAATGGCCTGATCAGCAAGCTGTTTGGCCTGGTCCGAAACCATCAATCGTAGTCGGATGTTGGCACTCCAATCTCCTCTCCAGCCTTAACCAGCCGGGCATGATGCCCCATCAGCTTCCTAGTCTCCTCCGCCACCCGATCAATATTAGCCTTGGCCTCGTCTCCCATGGTAACTATCCGAGTAGTAAGTAGATCGAGATCTAAGGACTTAGCCTCATCGAGCACCCGTACCATGGGATTGTGGGGAAGAAGGTGCTCACCAGTAACCTCGTCAAAGGTAATATCATGGGAACTTGGATCCAGATCAGGATGACCCGCAAATGGATTACGAGCCAAGTCAGGACGATCAATCTGAATAACGGTAGGGTTTTCGGACGGGTGCGGAGAGAGTGCAAACTCGCTATCCTCCTCCGTGATATCAAGAAGAGGCTGAACTGGGGGCTGAGGACCAAGTGAAGGTTCAGATGAGGGATGACTCCTCTTTCTCCTTTGAATACCCTCTTCAATAACCCCGAGAAGAGGACGGTAGCCGACTATATCCCCGGAACGGTGGGTCGAAGGCTTCGGCTTGGCGGAAGCTTTGGAAAGCTTGTATTGTTCAAGCCTGTGTCGAAGATCTGAGGCTTTGGCCGTTTTACCTGCTCCTGATATGAAGAACTAGTGTCACAAGCTTACATTAATCCATAATTCAAGAAACGCGATAAATTAAAAGTTAAAAGAAGAAAGGAAACACGTCTGGTATACAAACCCTGGGGAGAAGTAGGATACTGCAATAAGTCCTGAATTTCATTCCAGGACGGGAGCGGATCATAAAATATTCCTAAGTCCCTATCATAAATGGAGCCTGTAGAAGTCAAAAATTCACCTTGAGTCGTCGGAGCCACTGTTGGGTAGATTCTCACCACCGGTCCAAAGCTTCGCCGATCCAACCTGCTTCGCATGCAACGACCCTGCCGAACCAACTCATCCCCATGCTCTGCCGAACCAGCTCACCTCCCATGCTCTGCCGAACCAACTCATCCCCATGCTTCGCCGAACCAACTCACCTCCCATGCTTCGCCGAACCAACTCATCCCCATGCTTCGCCGAACCAACTCACCTCCCATGCTTCGCTGAACCAACTCATCCCCATGCTTCGCCGAACCAGCTCACCTCCCATGCTTCGCCGAACCAGCTCACCTCCCATGCTTCCCCGAACCAGCTCACCTCCCATGCTTCGCCGAACCAGCTCACCTCCCATGCTTCGCCGAACCAACTCATCCCCATGCTTCGCCGAACCAACTCACCTCCCATGCTTCGCCGAACCAGCTCACCTCCCATGCTTCGCCGAACCAGCTCACCTCCCATGCTTCGCCGAACCAACTCACCTCCCATGCTTCGCCGAACCAGCTCACCTCCCATGCTTCGCCGAACCATCTCACCTCCCATGCTTCGCCGAACCAACTCATCCCCATGCTTCGCCGAACCAACTCACCTCCCATGCTTCGCCGAACCAGCTCACCTCCCATGCTTCGCCGAACCAGCTCACCTCCCATACTTCGCCGAACCAGCTCACCTCCCATGCTTCCCCGAACCAGCTCACCTCCCATGCTTCGTCGAACCAGCTCACCTCCCATGCTTCGCCGAACCAACTCATCCCCATGCTTCGCCGAACCAACTCACCTCCCATGCTTCGCCAAACCAGCTCACCTCCCATGCTTCGCCGAACCAGCTCACCTCCCATGCTTCGCCGAACCAACTCACCTCCCATGCTTCGCCGAACCAACTCATCCCCATGCTTCGCCGAACCAACTCACCTCCCATGCTTCGCCGAACCAACTCATCCCCATGCTTCGCCGAACCAACTCACCTCCCATGCTTCGCCGAACCAACTCACCTCCTACCACCGGACCAAATGCTGCCGGACCAAGACGTGCCAGGCCAGATCACATCAGCCCAGGCCCACCAGCAGCTATATACATCCAAGACCCCTGCTCCCACCCTCACTCTATAAATAGAGGGGCAGGGGTACGACAATGGGGGACAAGTTGGAGAGCTCAAGCACGGAGAGAACTTTCAAACAACTTTCTTTTACTTGTATCAAAGCTTTGTACTTGTAATCAAAACAAGAGAAGAGAAATAACATATAAAGTGGACGTAGGCACATTCTGGCTGAACCACTATAAATCTGCGTGTCTTTTTACAGTTTAGCCCCTGCTTTTCATATATTTGCATAAATCACCCAAATCACTAAGAACAACATAAGATCTACTAAATCATACAACTTTGAGGTGTTTGTCCATTTTTTGTGCAAACAATTTCTACCTGGATTCATATTATATATGGTATATGTATGGATATAATATCTCGTATCACTAGAAATATAAGGAAACATATATGTTTTATATGAATTGTTTAGATGCATTGTTTGGATACATTATGTGTGGTGTGGTTTGAGTGTGTGTGTTTCACAAATTCATTAGCTGCTATTGTATGGTTGAGTCTACAAGTTACATTTTTCATCTTTTGGAATTTTGGAGATAAAACTCTTTTAAGGAGGAGAATGAAACACCCCGTAATTTTAATAAAAAATAAATAGCTAATTAAAAAGGGTATTTTAGTAATTTTACATAAAGCTAAAAATGAATTTTCACACAAGATGGAATTTGGAAAATATGACTTTTCCATTGCATCAAGTAGATTTTTCTAGCCCGAACTCATGTGTAAAGGTTAGAAGTGGATAGTGAATAAAGAAAATATAAAAAGTTTACCGTAGCACGCATTTCGAGTGCACTATTCCTCCGTTCCTATTTGAGCTGTCCCAAGGCACCTATTATATCTAACCATTGATTTTAACATCATCACCATCTATTTTCTATAGAGGGTCCCGCATATGATTTAAATAATTTTGATATATGGCTGTGATTTAATAGGGACGGATGGGACACATGGAATAGGGACGGAGGAACTCATCTGTATTTTGGGTTTTGCATTTATTTTGAAAAATTTAAGTCTAAGAATTAATTATAGGAATAAATAAAAATTTATGTAGTACGTAATTAACTGAATATTTTTGAATTACTCCAAAAAAAAAAAATAGTTTTATGTGCATTAAAAGAAAATATGAGAGATATTTACATGCACAAACTTTAAACCGCTTGAGATGGAAAACATTAATTACCATTAATAAAATTAATAATCATAATTAATTAAAGAAACATTCCATATTGTAAAAAGAGAAGATAAATATATATTCTTTTAAGGAAATTATTTCTTTAAGAAAAGATATGCTATCTCTTTATTTTGAAAGAATAAGGGTAAATCCAATTTTTGAATCTGGAAAGGTTAGCACCAATCAATTACAAATTGGTTGAGCACTTACCAATAAAGAGTAAGATTCCTAATTAATGTTAGTATACATACATACATAAATATACATACATATACACATATAAACATGCACATACGTTTGAATATAATCAATAATCCCTTAGAATAATTAATATATATGTGTGTAGAATACTAATAAGTGGTATTAATTGATTTGAATGGTAATAAATGGTATTGATTTGAATTATGATAAATGATATTGATTTGAATTATAATATATGGTATTGATTTGAAAATTAAAATAAATGGTATTGATTTGAAATATAATTAATGACATTGACTATGAAAGGTTAAACTTATTTTCTTTAAGAAAGTAAAAGGAATGTAAGGGGAAGATATACGAATAAAGAAATAATTTTGCTAGACTTAAACTTGACCTAATTTTCACTTATAAATACATCTTTAACCATCATCTCTCTCATTCTAAACCCTAGGCGCCACTTATACCATTCTTTATATGTTCTTCTTATTCCTCCTCCAACCCTAAAACAAACTCTTCAAATATATTAAGAATCCAAACTTCAAATTGGAATATAAAACCAAATGAAAGAATAGAAGAATCAAATCAACAATTACAAGCTAAGAAGAGAAGGAAGAAACACCAATTAAAGTCAGTTAAGAGCGGTTTCTTTAAACATCGTTCCAAGATGAGTGGATTTATATACGATATGATTATGACATAGATAATTAGTCAAATTCCAATTAAATATATATATAGAATTAAAGATGTAATTTTTATTTGAAAAGATAATTTTATTGAAGGCTTATGCGATTTGAACTGTGTAGTTAAAGCGCTCGGCAGATTCAATGCGGCGGAGGTGCAAAAAGTCATAGCGGGGATATAGCGGATGACTCTCAAATAGCATATAAAACTCGTACGTAATGTTTTTACAAATATATAAATGGTAATTAAATGAAAAATTAATCTTCAATTGAATTATAGTTAATACATAAATAATTTTAAATAAAAACAAGTGCGAATATACTGTAAATAAACGTAAAACAGTTATATAATATAATTGAATTTAGTAGGATATCAGAGTATTTTCATTTCTAAAAATATATTAAAAATTCAATTAAATAAATTAATTTCATAATTTTTATAATGTATAATTGTCATTTTTCAATTCATTTCTTTTAAAGAAGATATAGCGGAAATAGCGGAATATAGCGGGAATAATGGGATATAACGGAAATAGCGGGGCTTAAAGCGGAAAGGCTATATTTGAGGCTATATGGAAAAATCATAGCGGTAGAAATCCGCTATGAGATATAGCAAGATTATAGCGGGGTAATAGCGTGACATTAACTGCACAGGATTTGAAAAACCCTAGGTAATAATTTTAAGAACACAATTGTTCTAAACTTGAAGGGAGGGTAAATTGGATAGAAATTCACCCATGGAATTATACGGGTCTAGTTTATTGTAACTAATTTGAATTGATCAAGAAGAACCAGAATAAATCTTTGCATACACTATTTAAATTCATCTAAATTTGATTATAAACAAATTGGAATATACGTATTATTGAATAACTATTTACAATCTTTTAGATAAACTACATAAAAACGTTAAATGTGAATAAAGTTAAAACTGTATATAAATACTTATGTAAAGATGAACTATACAATTACACTTAAGCCCGGAATAATGGTAAATAAATTATAAAGGAGAATAAACAAAAATATAGTAGTCATATATCTTAATTTGAAGACCAGATGTCTAGATTTCAGAAATATCAAAATAGAAAGGAATTGGTTGAAATCTAGATTGGTTCAAGCATCTGAAAAAATAAGTTAGATTTTTGAAAAATCAGTCAGACGTCTGAATTGGAATTTGAACGTCTGATTGCCTGTAGGAAATTTTAGTATAGTGAGCCAGTGTTTGAATATGTTGTTAAGATATCTTAATGGCTAAAGCAAGCCCAGGTTGAACCTTGACCTGGTGTAGGCCAAGTAGAGTAATTCAGGGGAAAACATGTTCTTACTTCCTTTACTTTGGGAAGTCCACATAAGTAATGGGTCGTGCGCATGACGTAATTATATCACACCTACTGAAGTACCTCAGTTCACACTTCATGAAGTTGTTAAAAGTGACAATCAATGCTTTATGCGATGATATCGCAATCGGATGCTCATGTTATTAGTATAGCTGATTCCAGTCACATACTTGATGAAGACAACAAAGAGTCGACGGAGACATTCGTAATAATACGACAAGTAACCTACAGAGGAGTCAAATTAGTTAATGGACCCTTGTGTTATAGGTTGAAAGATGATGGCGTAGGATACGAGCACTAACAGGGAGCTTATCAGTGCATAGATGGCAAGTATTATTGGACTGTATATTTGATATAGTTGAAAAGTATTATCATATAGTGTATTCGATGAGCGATTTGGGCATTGGATGCACACTTGGCATAGTGCAATTTAAGCGATTCGATATTGAGTATGTTAATGGAATGTACAATTAAATAGTTCACTATTGAGTATGTTAACTTGATGAAAAGTATATCCATTGTCGGGATATACACTAGGGAGGTCCTTAAGTTCACTTAGTTCATGATGTCCAACCTTGGGGTAGAAACCTTCATAGGTCGTTATTGGATTTAGGCTTATTAAAATTTGTTAAACTACAATGTGTAAAGTGACCAATCCTTTAAATGTAGAGCACATACACAAATGAATACCCTTGGTTTGTGTGGGTTATAACAGAAATTTAATTACTTGTCAATATCATACCACTAGTGATATAATTCACTCACCAAAACCTTGTTGGATCCCCTCCATTTCTCCCATTTATATCTATTATAGGTGGACACGGCAATAGGTAAGGTGACTAGGAAAATATGCTTGGAGAAGGCGACTTGACGCTTGGAGATATATTTATTTACAGTCATCTTCCCTATGTACCTTATTACATTTATTGGTCATAATTTGTTGTATTTATATTTGAAGACGCTATTTAGACATTTCTTGTATGAACAGCTTTTTCTTTTATATAGTAATGAAACTAGAATATATTCTGTATTTATATTTTATTCCTTCCGTCGTGAAACCTGAAAGTGTGATGTCTAAAGTTATATTTACCTCTATATCATACTAGTATAAAACACATGCATGTACATTTAATGGCTAAAAATAATTACTTTTTATTTAATGAAAAAAATGAGTGGGCGTGTGTGTAATAAGTACAAAAGTTTTGGTAATCACAATACTTTTATTTTAAGTTGTTTTATAGATGATGTCGGTGGCAATTTAGTTGTAAAATTTCGTTGATGGATAATTGGGAAGGGGATGGTGGTGAATGTGGCAAAACAGTTGTAAGATTTCGTTGATGGATGGAGTATTTTTGGAATTTCAAAAAGGCACCTTGGAAATCCTATTCATTGAATTTTCTTTATTATCAGTAGATATAAACCACATCAAAACCTAACGATTCATATTTCTTGACATGACGCGAGTTCAAATGCCGTGTTCAGACTTTGGATCGGTGTGTCCAAAGGTGCAGGTTGTTACATGGACAAACATACTAAACCAAAAATATGGATTAACTAAAAATTGTATCAATAGATATATATAAAAAAATCCACATAAAGTCATTGTTGAGAAATCAAGTGTTTTTAATAATATTTATTTAACATAGAATATGATTTGATAGATTCATTCCCCCATGTTATCTGCCATAGATCCATCAAAGTATATGTATCATGCATGTATGCATGCTATGGTATAACCTCTATATTAAATTATACTGAATCAAAATTATGCTTGTGATAGAAAAATTATTGATTTATAAGCTTAGTTATGTATGACATATAATTTCCTTTTTTACCCAACTTTAATATACTCAATTTAATTATCAAAAGTAAGTATTATTTAGTGTAACATAAATTTCTAGTCATCAAAGTATTACCGAGTAATACTATGAATAATTTTATTCATATATTGCATTATTGAATGGATAAAAGGAAGAAACAATTAGATTGAATAGAAGTTAAGATGCACGTAATATATACTTACCTAGACTATACATATACATACATGCATGTATGCATATATCTGTGCAGTTAAAGCGCTCGGCAGATTCAAAGCGGTGGAGGTGCAAAAAGTCATAGCGGGGATACAGCGAGGATATAGCCGGATATAGCGGGATATAGCGGATGGCTCTAAAATAGCATATAAAACTAGTAATTAATGTTTTTACAAATATATAAATGGTAATTAAATAAAAAATTATCATTCAATTGAATTATAATTAATACATAAATAATTTTAAACAAAAAACATGTGCGAATATATTTGAAATAAACATAAAAGCGTTATATAACATAATTGAATTTAGTAGAATATTAGAGTATTTTCATTTCTGAAAATATATTAGAAATTAAATCAAATAAATTAGTTTCATAATTTTTATAATGAATAAATGCAATTTTTTAATTCATTTTATTAAAGAAGATATAGCGGAAATAGCGGAATATAGCGGGAATAATGGGATATAGCGGAAATAGCGGGGCTTAAAGCGGAAAGACTATATTTTGGGGCTATATGGAAAAATCGTAGCGGTAGAAATCAGCTATAAGATATAGCGGGGTTATAGTGGGGTAATAGCGGGGCATTAACTACACATGCATATATATACACACACATCCGCCCAAGGTAAGTATATGTGGACATGAAGGAAGGTAAATAAAAAAGAGTGAAAATGGTGGCTCGAAGTAAAAGACAATAGGAAAGGTTGTTTGCATTTTTTATGTGTTTTTATTTTGATTTTAATGTGTTTTTAAGTATTTTTGAATAAACTTTCTTTATCAATATTAAATTTTAGTATGAAAATTATAAAAATTAAATGTTACATTAAAAAAGAATTTAGTATATCGAAAATGAAAAAAAGAAAGATATATCTAGCTTAAAAAATTACATTAAAGAAAATAAAAAAATCTTACGGATAAGTTGTAAACAAGTTGATAAAATATTGTTGGTACTGAATGTTGTTTCTAATGGCATCATGTGTGTTTGCTGCGCATTATAGAATGTGATGACTAAAAAGGTGAATTTATAGGTGATGAATAAAAGGAGCAATGGGGAAAAACGTGTTGTTGGTGTCTAAGGCATTGAATGCGTCTGATGAGTCAAACATAGACCATTCGCTTGTCCTACATAGTGGAAAGGGGAAAATATTTGTTTTTCTTGTTTTGATGTCCGACGCCTCGGTTACTAATAGAAACTTACTTTTATCATCGTTGTATTCCCTATACCATCAAATCAATTAGTTTCTCCAACTACACCGAGGGTTGAATCAAGACTGATGCAAATATATTACACCATCCTTATCAGTGACGTAGACAACACATCCCTTGAGGAAAGAGGTCTACAAAAAAGATAAATTTTGTTTCGAGAAATATATTGGATCTCCATTCACAAGGATGAAGGTTACAATGGAAACATTTGAGCAGTAAACGAAGGAAGCTTTTTTACTTATGGCGTGAACTAGGGTTACTGCGATGTATGCGCCAGGTGTGAGGTATAGAATGAAAGTGGATTAAGGGTTGGGGTTAGAGATGGAGATGGAGACAAAAATGTTAGTGCCATGGGGTGTGGCGGTCTGTAGTTAAGGAGTTAGGGAATATATGATGAATACTAAAATTAGTTTAACAAAAAAGAAGGAAAAAGTTCTCCAATATTGTCAAACTTACCGTTAGGAAGGTTTGCCTATTGTAGGAGCCAAAACCAAATAGTTTGAGGCCTAAAAAACATATATGTTGTCTCACGCGGTTTCCTTAAATTTCATTCTTTTACTTTGCATAGCAATTCCCCTTTTTTCTTGTCTCCCTTCAAATTTCAAAATAAAGATGCCAAATTAAATATATCCAACTCTCAAATCAACATATCTAAAACCTATCTACCTTCCCACCTTATTTTCAAAAACACGTTGCACATGTACCCCATTCCACCACCAGACACAACAAACCGCTCCTCCGGTACTTGATGCCACGACAACCACACCTCCATTAATTGCAATCAGGTATCATATACTATATTTTTCACTCATAATTTCTTACCTGATTGATGATTAGTACTTGCAATGAGTGATCCAAATTTTGGTCCTATCTGAGGTAAAATGTCTTACTTTTGGCTTTACCGTTTTTTTTTTTTCGGTTATGCTATTTTCCATATGGAATTTGTTTGATTTTTGGTGAAAACTGAATATTTATTAGTTCTTCCTATACCATCTATTGATTATTATCTATATGATCTTAACTTTGGCAACACAATAACCTACATGACCTAATGCATTAGCCTTTGCAACAAATCCAGTCATATCCGCTTTTTCTTCATCGACGCAAAATTTCTCTGCATTCTCTTATTATTAAACTCTAAATATTATTATTTTCCCTCTCCCATAATCAATAATGTAGATTTATTAGGATATTCTTACTGGTAGTTCTGTATCTTTTTATTTCATCTACTTTCTAAATTTGTAGAAATGTTTAGTTTTTTTAATATTTGCTTGCGAATTATTTAAATACTTGTCTTATTATTATTTTGGAAGAATTTTTTTACTTCTATAATGATATTTATATGCTTTTAATCATCAATTTCATGTGTGTGACCATAAAAATTTTGGTAAGCAAAAAAATTAACATATATTTTTTTGATTACTTTTGAATAATGATATTATTTTCTTCTTGTTGTAATAGAACAATGATGATATATATGCTTTAATCAGGATTAATTTTGGAAATTAATTTATAGTACAAAGCTTTTTAAAAATGATTTTACGATATTGTAATAAATATAGACATGTATCTCGTGAGCATTTGAGAGAGAGAGAGAGAAAAAGCTCATTGCAATATTAAATAGGTAGTGGGTTTATTTCATAGAGATCATAATGTTTATATCGGATTTCATACACTAATTTGGTATTTTGGTACATTCAATCCTTTTGTTTTGAATCATTGTAGGAACTAAAAGATGTATAATTATTATTTTTATAGATTTTGGTTGTGAATTCAAAAAATAGATAAAGGTTTTTATACTACAGGATAGAAGTTCATATTAATATAACAAATTTTCTTTATATACTGATAGTAGTATCATTCTAAGTTAAGATTAGTTTTGACAATTACTTATACTATGATTTACACTTTATTTTTTTGTTTGTTAATATATCATGCAAGTTTGTGCCTAATTAAAAAAACTACTGTCTCTATGTTACAAAATCCAGTTTGCTACATATGATTTTTTCAGTTCTACAAAATTTGTACTCTTTTCTAAATTATATGGTGTAGTTTTTATCTAACATTTTTTATCAACTCTCCTATATATATAATAATAATGGTAAAATTAGTTAGAAGCACGAGCTCCCCCTAGAATCCTTTGCCCATAAGGAGATATAAGGTGGTATCCTTTGGGGTGAGGGAAAGATCAGTAAATAAATAACTTTTGGTTTTGTTTTAATGAACTTTGAAAGGGAATAAATAAATCTTGGAGAATTCATCTCTTATGTCAAAATCATATTCAGAATGACATAATTTAATTGCTCTATTTGAGAATTATACTCATCTTTGGTGCAAATCCATCCATCAAAGATCGCGAGAATGAATCTATTGACGGTCTAGTTGCTCAAATATCGATATTGTTGATATTTTTAGACTTTTGGTTTTTATGTTATTTCTAATTTGCAAGTTTTAATTAGTTTATATTTGGTTATTTCAAAAAAATTAATTTTGTTTAAAAGGAACAATCGACATTTGATAAAAAACAGTTAGTAGTATATGATTGTGAAATTAAGCATTTTTCCTTTTAGAATTGGATGTTGATAAACAAGAACAGATTAAGAAGGGCATCAAGTAAGCTACTAAGTTTTAACTCTCAAAGCTTAAAGATATACAATTGTAAGTCTTCTCTAACTAAAAGTTTCCTTCCTTGAATTATTTGTACTATTATCCAACAAATAATTAATTTTTGAAATCGAATTCTTTGATATAGTTTTGTTGGAGAGAGCATGCTTTCTAACTGAAAGATACTAAGTTTATGCTATATAATTTTGTTGGAGAAGGTGCTTTAGATCCAATATTTTGGTATTTCTCATGCCCTTAATGATATTAAGTGTTGCAAATTTGACCTGTATCATTCTACATATCAGATTAAAGAGGAGATTCAGTATTATTCATAATTATTTTTAGCATTTTTTATGAACGTTTTATATATTAGATGGTGAAATAATATTATACATTGGTGTTTGAGGATTTTATTTTATAATAGCTTTTGTTTTTCTTTATTTACGAAGGAGTAACATTAGGCTGTTATCAACTAATGTTTAGTACTAACTGTTTTGATATACGTAAAATTCTAGTATCTTATTTCTTTAATATTTTGTACTGATATATTATTGCAAATCATATGCTATTGATTTATGGTATCTATCTACTTTTAACATTGTAGTTACCTTTTCTTTTATTTGTTGAGTAAATCTAACATATCATTTCGACCAAAAGAAAACAAGGAGAAAAAAGGGAAAAAGATATAGTACCTTGATGCTCTTGATATTAATATTGATATATTAAAATGTTGTTGGTTGATAACTGATCGGTTAAAGATTGGAATCTTAGTGTGTGTTATGCATTATATGCATCAGGGTATCCAAATATATGGTGTATTTTCACTAGTATAAGCATCAAATGCATGTACTGTACTTAATTTGTGCTACTTGAAACTACTGGAGAAATCTTTTATTGTAGTCTAAATAGGTGGCCAATTTGTTTAACTGGTATCTTGAGTGTGCTATCAACTTCTTCTCCTACACGAATGTATTATAGTAACATGATGGTGGGTTTATTTTTGAAAACAAAATCTGCAAAAAAGTTATGCTAAAAAGCTTTTAAAAAGAGGTGTTCAATAATGGCTTATTCCTTAATATGAGATCATAATCATCCTCTTATTTAAATGGCTTGAGGTATTTTTGTTAGAAATAAGGCTCGAGATATCACTTCAAATGTGAAACTTTTCTAAAATGACATATTTATATTATTTCCTACACTCCTATGTTGACAATGGTCATTTTGGTACCGTTGGAATTCTTTTATGTAGTATACAAGTTGGGCTATTATGTATATTATGTTATTTATAGTTTTGAATATATTTAACGTTGGGGTGTTATAATCTTAGCACAAAATGATAATTTTAAATTACATATTTAGTTTCAGTGTATGGTTTAATAATATACATGGTCAGAGAAACCATTGTGCGTGCGTGTGTAATATATATATAGCAGTTTGGGTAAAAAATAAAATACAAAATGTGACACAATAGATCTCAATCTCTAGATCTTATTATGTTACACGTGCGGTTGACATTATCTTGAGATTCGATGTTTGAAATATATCATGTTCCCAATTTTACCATTTATTTGTGTTCAAAATAGAATTTCCATACACAACATACATACATATCATTTCTATAATTTACTAATTAATTGTTTTTCTACTACACAAAGAATGATTATTTGGATAAAATATTATACATAGAACAAGATACATCGACCATGTTATGTTTATATACTAGGTTGAAATTAGGGGGAGATTTAACGTTCGAGATCTATCGTGTCCCTAATTGTATTATCTATTTGTGTTTCTAGAATTTGTTGTTAATTATTCTTTACCTTATAGTTTCTTTAATATTTTTAATTTATGTTTCTATTAACACAAATGATTTTTTATTGAACATGCTAACATTATGCGTTTAAGTGAACTTAATGAGAAACTGAAATAAATTTATTATCCCAAATTTATAAAGCTAACAGTCAGTTTTCCCCACCGTTATACGGTTGTACTAGTATAAAGTATAAAAAAAAAGATTGGTGAAAAAATGTTGTTGATGGCTAAAATGAAGGGCTTAGATATAAATCCAGTAGTTCACATCCAAATCCACAAAGCCCACGAAGGTAGTTCAATTCAATCTAGCTCTAAAATTTTATTCTAAAGCTCTTGCACTTAATTTCATTCCCAAACACCGATAGATTTCCTTAAAATAATTCATTGAAATACCATTGTGTGAGCGCGAAACAGCAAGATAGAAGGATTGGTTATCTCATACTTCATACATCATGCTAACCATCTTGCTTTGTCTGCATAATAGAAACCATTGGATTTCTCAGTTCTGAACCCCTAATGTTCCTTGGCAACTAAACTGAAACTCACCGTGCGCTAATCTAATTCTATCTCTAATTTTCCAACAATTTCATCATATATGGCTGATAAATTAGGTTTCAAATCATAATGCGACATGCGAAATCAACTACCCAGCACGTAAGTGTTCAATGACATGCTTTAGATATTGATGTCTTTCATGCATCTACTCATTCTAAGCTTACAGATTTGATAAGAATTTTCGTTGCATGTCCATCACTTGTTGATCCTGCCTTCATATTAGAGACCAAAGAGCATGATAGAGCCTTTTGACATGGTGACCTTAGAGTCGGCCGGGTCTAAGTCAGTATAGTTTTAATTTGTTAATATGTTATTATGGGTTATCAAATTTGATTTCAAATTTACTATTGTTTTATATTAACTTGTTTCTCTCTCGATTCATTTCAAAATTTCTTACTTTATATATCCATGACACCATAAAAAATTATCTATTTTCCATGATAGACTGTTGTAAAAGTGTGTTGTATAACTTCACATTTAGAGTTGTGAACTGTTAAGTTTTGAAAACATCTAGTTGTTATGCAAAATGAGCTATTCTTTTAGGCGGTATTTCAATAGTTAAAGGCTAATTCTGAAAACTTGTGAAAAAAATAATATACGAAATGTGCATTTTCAAAACATTAATTCTCAAAGGATGATAATGTTTCCACTAAAACACAACTTTCACCCAGTTAATGGAATAATAGAGTAAACCAATCAAAACCACTTCAAAAACCCATCATGCTCAAATATAAAAAATTAAACTATAAATAAAAAGAAAAAACTTGCATAACCGAGCATGTATGCAAGTTTTCAAAATCCTTTTTCACATCAAAATTTCCATACTCCCGCGAGTAGGAGTATGGTTCAACCAATTTTGCATCCAATCCCTACCATCCAGAACCTAGCAAACAATTTTTAACATTTTTTTTAAATTTAGTTTCTGAGTCTATACTCATATGTCGAAAAAGGAATTTAGATGGAAAATTTTACAATTCCACCCTTCTTTTGGATACCTATTCCGTTAGCAACTTGGAACTTTCTCTTTTGCTCTCAAAACTTTTCCAATTTTTCAAAGTACAATTTGCGTAAGAAGTTTTATTTTTGGATGTTAAAGCATAATTATCCTAAGTGCAAGTTTCGTTTCGTTATCAACAAGGTATGGAAATAGAAAATTCCAAAGCTAAAACATCATTTTCCCTTATCATTATCTATGTTTGGTATACTGTCACCCTATTCGGATAATAAAATTCATATTTACTAACACATCGATGCTCCTTACACTAGTATGAGGCATTTAAATATCAAAAGATTTATTATTTCAAAAGAAAAATATTAAAACACAATTCCCAAAAGAATTTCCAACTCGCAAAACAGTTTGAAGAATTGAATTCCCAGAAGCATTTAAAGACCAAATATAATTTTATTATATATTTATATATATATTTATTTATTTAAAGAACTTGATAAAAATCTTCCAAAAATATTTGAACTCAACTTTTCAAAACTTACATCAAATTACTTGAAATTCCATTATACAAAGTTTATCCACCATTTTGTTTTCTAAAACATTCCACTGCTCATAAATTACTTCTAAAACCATTTATCAAATAATCATCAAATTTCCAAATCCTATTTTGAAATTATTTTATATCACTTCTAAATATACTATCAACATTTCATAATTTTCGAATACTTCTAAACCAACTTTCAAAAGCATTTAAACAAAAATTCTCAAGACTTTCGGATATAATTTTTCAAAACATCCACAGCTCTATTTTCAAAACAAATCAAGCCACATCTTAACATATTTAGGATTTAGTTAATGGGTTAATGCATATGAATTGACCATAGTATTGTGCAGTTAATCCTAGATTTGGGGAACCTTTTCTTTTTACACTAAAATAACAAACTACTTACAAACGTATTTATAAATTTTAGCTTTCCAGGCATGGATAGTGACCTGTAATTCAGCAATAACCTTTCCCATTTGTTTGGATGAAAGATATAATCTTCAATTGGCAATCCATAAAAATCCACAATCATAAGGTAGTCTAGGTCCCAACAAAGGTGTTAATTACCCTCCAGCTTCTGGGGTGCTTCTATATGTCGTGCTCAAGCTCTTCTTAGTCCACTTCTTACGATACGACCTTTTCCTCATAAGGTAATTGAGGTAGGAGCTGTGCAGTTAATGCCCCGCTATTACCCCGCTATAACCCCGCTATATCTCATAGCGGATTTCTACCGCTACGATTTTTCCATATAGCCCCAAAATATAGCCTTTCCGCTTTAAGACCCGTTATTTCCGCTATATCCCGTTATTCCCGCTATATTCCGCTATTTCCGCTATATCTTCTTTAATAAAATGAATTGAAAAATTGCATTTATACATTATAAAAATTATGAAACTAGTTTATTTGATTTAATTTTTAATATATTTTTAGAAATGAAAATACTCTAATATTCTACTAAATTCAATTATGTTAAATAACAGTTTTATGTTTATTTAAAGTATATTCCCACATGTTTTTATTTAAAATTATTTATGTATTAATTATAATTCAATTGAATGATATTTTTTCATTTAATTACCATTTATATATTTGAAAAAACATTAAGTACGAGTTTTATATGCTATTTTAGAGCCATCCGCTATATCCCGCTATACCCTCGCTGTATCCCCGCTATGACTTTTTGCACCTCCACCGCTTTGAATCCGCCGAGCGCTTTAACTGCATAGGATAGGAGTATAAATTTAACTCTATTTTTTTCAACTCATAGACACCTTGCCCATCCTTCGGAATATGGTTGCAACTACTTCTATAGTCGAAATCAATAGAGTTAGGGGTATAATATATATATATATATATAATTATAGATAAAAATACAAATATGTTATCTCAGTGTATCCTAATTCCTATGTTCGACTAACATAATCTCTGATATCAAATGTAATAATCTACACCTTAATGGGCCCGAATTTTGACTAAATCGAAACCCAAGTCCATTAGGGCATAGATGATTAGTTTTGGTAATTTGTAATAAACACAAGTGTATAAGAGTGCGATAAATATAAAATCACAACAAAATTGTAAAATATAATATAACATACGTATTGATTAAGGCTACTACCATAGAATATTATTCCTTGAATATTTAATTTCTTTGTCAGCACCGAGTATGAATAAGAAGACTTCTTCTTCCCATCTTGCACCAGTGGCTAGTCCTTCTAAATCTAACATGTCGGCTGTTATGAGGAGGGGTCAGAACAATGGGATAAATTTCAATGTTATAAATAAATTATATAATTTCATACGCACCATCTAAGCTATTCAAATCTCCAAATCTGAATCCAATCCTTTACTTGACTCCTTTTTCTCACTAATGTAAAAGAATATGTATAACAAGGTGTATATATACTATTATAATTATAGGTCTGGAAAGATATTTGGGGTTTAGGGGAAAATGGATTTGTAATAATAAAAATTACCTTTTTCTGCCGTATTGGTTCACTCCTTCTCTTCATCTCTTTTATTTTCTACCCTTCATCGATTACACACACACACATATATAGTATTTTATAATTTTTAGAAGTAGTGGAGTAGAGAAAATGGCAGAGCTTTACTGCTTGGATAATAAAATATGAGAAGAGAAGTAAGGGGTTATGACTTTATTTATAAGCACATGAATCAATCGACCATTAGATAAAAATAATCAATTTCGTCCCGTTCGCCAAGGTTCAAACCATAGCTATCACGCTCTAATCGATAGGCCGCACCCCTATAGGTAGTTGACCACTAGCAGTCGAACGACCCATAGTGGAAGTTGACCGGTGGGGTCCCGAATATTAATGGTATTTATTACTATATTTGTTTTCTAATTATTTCACTCTCGAAGCTTCAAACGCTAATAACTTTTTCGTTTGAGCTTCAATCGCAAAACTCCAAATATGAAAGGTGTTTAGAAAATCACCATAAACGCAATGGTGTAAATTTCATGACTAAATTACAACGTTTGCTCAAATTTCATTTGAAGCCTTATAAATTATTTATTAATTATCATAAATTTTATAGGGTGTTACATAAATTTGTAATTAATGTAAGTTAAAAGGAAATAAATAGGGTACTGATTAGAGAGATTAATATGACATTTATATGGGAATTGAATATGTATAATTGATGAATTTTGAAATTGGTAAATCGATTAAAGGAATTAAATGAGAATTGATTACAGACTGTCTAATTTTGGCATTAATGATAATTACTATGGGAAATAGACATTTATTAGACATTAAAAGGAATCCAAAGCATAAGCGTATAAATTAGAAATAATAATGTAGTGAATAAGTAAGTATTAATACTATTAATTATACGTAGAAAGCAATATAATTTTCATAGTAGGAAATCAAATAGCTTCAATTATACATTTAGGACAAATGTGAATTAGTGGGCTTAGCCCAACACATAGACTTTGGGTGATACGTTTGGTTAGTGGGTTGGGATGTGAGTCGGTAGAGTTACACATAAAAGGTCTGCCCTTTGCTTAGAGAATACCACCAATAAGAGGTAGTAAGTAACCTAAAGGGGCATTTTCCTTGATTTACTTAGATTAGTCTAAACGAGATTTCGGTTGTGGGAGGTCGGCGGGCTATGTCAGTGTTGTTGTTGGACCGATATTTAGTAGTAAGGCTAACATATAGGCTTTGACCACCAGCGGTCCCATGCGGTTGTTAGCAAAGACTCGGGTTATGCCCTGACAAATTTTGCTCCCAACTAGTATGAATCCATATGGAATACGCAAAGACCTTAAAGTTTTATTTAATTATTTGTTTGTTGTTTATTTAGTGGAGGTGGGCTAGTTAACCCTTAGATGAGTCTTTGAGCTATGTTAGTAGTACGACAACTAAATTATATATTTATATTAAAAAGTCGTATATAGGAGTCATCGGTCTTTGTAGTTCATTGACTAGCGTTGATGTTGCAAAGGGCCCGCTTTGGGGAATTGAGGTAGTAAATGACAGATGTGTCTGCCTCCCCCTATTTAAGAAGTATTAAGTGACCAGGGTTTTGGGTAGATAGGGTTAGATATATATGTTATATGCATATATAAATATAATGATACCTTGGAAAACCTAACCATATCATACGCACACATAACATTTAACGTATTAGCCATGAACAATAGACAAAACATTTAAATAGAAATCAATAGGCATAAATTAATGGGATGAGTAAAGTATGCAACTTTCAAATCACCAAAACGTTGTTCTGACCCCCCATAACTAGGAATGGCAATGGGGCGGGTTGGGGCGGGTTGGGGCGGGTTTTTAGTGCCCCATACCCGCCCCGGATTTTTTAGACCTCGCCCCAGACCCGCCCCGTAGACCCGGTGCGGGTCTGGAATTTTGCCCCGTACCCGGGACCCGTGCGGGTCAGGGTAGATCCGACCCGCCCCAAGACCCGATGAGTCTCTATGTATTGATTGAAAATTATGTAGCAACGTACATATATTTATTTTTTTATACTCGTTATCACCAAATAATATATGAAATACAAATAACAATGTGTCTATGGGAAGTTAATAAAAATGATGTCTACAATAACAATTCAGAAAATATATACATATGTTATTGTATAATTATCAATGACGCAACTTAATACTAATTTTTTCTATAGATATTGATTGGAACATTTTAATATCCATGCTAGAATCACTTATAACTAAAAAGATTACTAAATCATTATAATAATAAAGTGGTTTCATGAGATGTTAGTAGTGCGGGTCGGGTTGGGGCGGGTCGGCCAAGCCCCAACCCGACCCTAGACCAAGAGTACTCAAGAACGGGTCACGGGTCTACCCGCCCCAATGACCCAATGGGGCGGGTCTTGATGGGCCAAAACAGGGGCGGGTCGACCGGGTTTGGACCCTAGACCCGCCCCATTGCCATCCCTACCCATAACAACCCACAGGCTAGTTTTAGAAGGATTGGATACTGATGCAAGACAGGAAGGTAGATGATGAAGTCTTCTTATTCATAATCGGTGCAACAAGGAAATTAAATATCCAAGGAATAATATTCCAAGGTAGTAACCTTAGTCAATATGTATGTTATATTATATTTTTCAATTCCGTCGTGTGTTTATATTTACCGCACTCTGATATACTTGTGTTTATTACATGTTACCAAAACTAATAATTCGTGACCTATTGGACTTTGGTTTTGAAATAGTCAAAATTCAGGCCCATTAAGGTGCAAGTTGTTACAAGCTTGGTATCGAGTCAATTTGTTTTCCTATATATAGGCTACAGTTACCTCCAACCGAACACTTCTTATCACTTTCCAACCTTTCCATACTTTCAAGCCTGTTCGTCTTCCAATTTTACCATCGCCTGGAACTTCATCCAAATTACTTTCAAATTTAATTATAATTCATTCTTTCGGCGATTTACTAAGGTAAGTTCCCTCCTTTATTGATTTCTTTCAATTCATACTCGAATTTAACCATTACCTCCTTTTCACCTCCATTATTTTGGTTTGGAGAAATCTGGACAAGGGAAGCTGCAGCTATAAATGTTTAATACCCCTTAATACGCTTAGCTTATGGAGCCTTGGCCTTAAATTTTAAAAATCCATAAGGTTTTAGTGTTTTAAGGCTTTGGTCGATTATGGCTAATTACCGAGCAAATAGGGACTGGACAAGGGTGATTAAATAAAGAATACAAGGCAACCTAGGTTATGCATGTGGAGTTAACTTAGTATTTCATGGCTTTTTAAAGACCAGGAGTGGATTGGTTTGTTGCCGCCAAACCAGAAACTTGTGCAAACGAGTGGGGCTGTGTGAAACCATTAAACCACTAAATTTCACTTCTAGGGGCTCTAAATCGATGCTATTTAATAATTTATTGCATTTTTATTGCACCTATACACACACGATCATAAACACACACATAGTGATAATGCATGAGATAGGTTGTTATATTAAATAGGTTTGTCGAGTCATCGCAATACCCGTTCGTCAAGTGCTAATGGAGACCGAGCTCTTTCCTCTTCCGATCCTCCTTATCTCATGTCGTCTGGACACCAGACTGGTCAGCCCGGCTCTTGTCATTATTTAGTACATGGGTATGGTCCTTCATATCAACTGGTAGACCTTATTGAATCTGTGGCTTTCACTTTATCATTTAAGCCCTTGGATACTATAACTGCTACCTATGGACTTCAAAGGGATGGTATGCTCTTACCTAATTCTGGACAATGGGATCGTGCCCCTCCAAAAGGTTATATAGCCTACTCGCGGTATTATTGCATGGTCGGGGCCTCGCCTCCTCTTCCACAATGGACTATGGGTTTTCAGTTGTATTTGAATATTGCTCCCTTTCTGTTCTATCCTAATGGGTACACCATATTGACTAGCCTTTATGTTGTCTTCATGCGAGAGTTTCAGGTTCTTCCTACTCGCTGGTAGATCAGATTTCTTTACGTGATCAAGAGTAAGGTCGAAGTTCCCCTTTTATCTATCTCGAAGTAGGGAGCAATTTAAAACCGGTGGAGGATATGTACTCAAAGTACATCTATTTTTGGATGTTGTATTGATGAACACCTTATCTATAGCTTGGTTTTAAACCTTCGTCTCTTGCATTTTCGTAAGGATTATGAGCACAAAAGGAGGAAAGCTACAATCTAAGTTCAAGCAGCCGAGGTCGGATGTCCCTCCGACAGATGTTAAGAAGGCCATCTCATCGTTTAAGCCAAGCAAGAATATTGGGCAGTCGACCACGGAGCTTAAGATAGGGGAGATAGTGTCCTACCACCCAGTTAGAGATAAGGACTACCAAGATCCTCATGATGGCTCCCAAAAAAGGTCCCGCTCTCCTAGTAGCAAGTTAAGATAAAGGACTCCTATCCATCCCTCCAAATCTCACAGGGCTTCACTTTTCTCCTTTCGGACTCAGATGCTTCCAAATAGCAGAAGAAGACCGATTGGATGAGAGAGATTGCAGTTGCTCCCAAGGGTAATGAGAAGAAGGAAAAGGAAGGGACTGCAATCATCACCGACCCAGCGACCCAACCATAACAAGTTCCAACACCATACAACCAAGGGACTTTATCGCCTTATTATTAGCTGATGCCCCACTCTTTCCTTTTCTGGTGTAGGAGAGTTGCAATCATCAAACAACATATGAAGGTAGCACAAGACACACTTGAAATCCTACATGGACAAGAGAAGGAAAGAGTTAGAGTTTGAGGTTGGAAATATGGTATTTATCAAAGTCTCCCCTTTTAGAAAAGTCATAAGGTTTGGAAAGTTAAGAAAATTAGCACCAAGATTTGTTGGGCCTTTCCAAGCTTTGAAAAAGATGGGAAGGCTTGCTTATCGCGTGGAGCTACCGGATAGGTTGGTAGGAGTCCATGATGTTTTTCACATTTCGCATTTAAGGAAATGCCTTCATGATACATCCATGGTGGTGGAGTTTGACCAATTTGGATTTGTTGAGATGGAGCCAATAGCATCCCGTGCTACCACACGTATTATGAAGCACAGAACTAGGAACTCCATGGCAAAGAAATAGGCTTGTCCGAGTACAATGAGGAGACAACCCGACAGAAAGCATATGGAAAACTGAAGAGAAGATGAGGATCTCTCATCCTAATTCTCACTGGCAAACTTTTCCCTTCAAATTTTTTTTATTGCATCGTGGTTGCTAGATTGGATGGTAAGAGATGGTTGCTGCACTTTTCACAACCACTTTGCACTCACGTTGAAATTTTTATGCATGTTTGCATACATACTTATATGTCACTGTAATATACTCATGATAGGATTGACCTCACTTATAGTATGTTTGCAGTACATAAAAACATTGCACTTTTGGTTGAGTAGATGGTTGTGTAGATAACCTGGTTGTATAACATGGATGATTATCGAGCATTACACTGTTCACCCCATGGAATGATTTCGGGGACGAAATCCTTTCAAGGAGGGAGAATGTAAACACTCCGAAAAATCAACCATAAATAAATAAATTATATACTTAAGTAGATAAAGTTAAAAATGAAATTTTTGTAAAAGTTAGAATTTTACCATGAAAGTTATGACGTTGCATTCATGGCGGGTTTTTTATCAATTTTTATATATAATATGTTGGAAACGGAGCTCAATGAGAAATTATAGACGTTTGAAGTTTCAGATTAAAATTAATTTAAATAGAAAATCAAATTCAAATAAATAATTAGTTCCAAAATTTGAAATTCAATAATTAAAAATAATTATATTTGGGGGTTAGGTATACGTTAGAACTAAGTAAACGTTAATTGGTATAGGAAGAAAATAATTAAAACAACGACCATGAATTAAGGTTCCCAAGATAAGAGGACCGGTCGACCACTCCTCTTGGACCGATCGACCGTTAACGGTCGACTGATGATGGTAAATGGTGGCTAGGGTTTGTGTGTTTTTAATATGTCGGGTTATATTATCTATAATTGACCATAATCCTAGGGTTCTGGTGCGTTCTAACCATTATAAATAAAAGACCAGCCCCTCACTTTCTTCGCAATTTATTTGGGAACATAACAGAACACTGTCAGTTTCTCTTCTAAATAGATTTGAGAAATTCTCTAGGATTATAGGTAAGGAGTTTAAATGTTCTTACTCGATTTCTAATTCCTTTTCTCTTTTAACCTCTTAATTTTTGAATCTATTTCCTATGCAATTCCCTTATTGCATATATATCTTAGAAGAGAGATCTAAAGGAGATTATTGTACGTGTGTCAAATCCAAAGAGGAGTAAACCAAAGGACCTCCAATGAGTGAAAATATTATTTTTTCTATTTTAGTAATTAAATAGTGTAGTTTGGATTTGATATATGTCTTAGGGAATTTTTGTTTACGAAAACATCACATTAAAACCCCTAAAATTCCCCCAAAGCGAAATGATAATTCTTAGGTTGGAATCTTAGTTTTTTGTATTGAAATAATGGAGTTTTTGTGGATTTTACAATTTAAGTGTTTTACCTTCCATTCAACTTATTCTTTTTCTTTATATCTGATTAAGGGATTTGATTAGGAAATGGTGTGTAAGGTACAAATTCTTATTCGTAATTTTCATCGCCTATTTTTGCAAATTGAATAGAATTTCGCTCGTTTAATTTCATGTAAAAGAAGTTGAATGGAGTGTAAAATTAATTAAATTGTAATTTTCTATTTTTTTGATTTATTCCATTGTTTTAATATAAAATAAGTGGGATTTGGATTCTATATAAAAGTCTATTGATTTGATTGAGGGATATTGGATTAATGGCACATACGTTATAGTAGAAATGAGATTTGTATAATTTTGGAAGATTTGACATTAAAACGTTAGTTTAGAGCGTAATCTTTGCACGCATATTGTAACGACCCATAAATTTTAACTGTTTTAATAACGTAATTAACCAAATTTTTTTGTGAAATTTTAAATAATTAAATTTTGAAATATAAATTTGATATCTAGATTACGTCTTCTTAAACATAGCAACCGGTAAATTTTCATCAGAAAATATGCAAGTTTATTTTCCTGTGTAATTCTATTTCAATTCAAATCAGTTAATATTGGATGATAATAAAATATTTTCCAAACCTGAATATTGTTCTGTAGAGAATTTGTAAACCATCTTCTGAATGAGTCGTCATATTTCATTTCGTTAAATTTGGACTGTTATTGCTCCGTTCACCTTAATTTCGGCAGATTTGCAACATTTTTCGGTACCGATATCGACTTTGATCGGATGATCGTACCACTAATATCTGTATACCGTTTTGATCGTCTCATCGTACTGATCTCAACAGTGTATTCACTTTTTTATTTCGGTGCCCGATGTGTGGTGCAATCAGCGAAACGCTCAGCGTATCGGTTCCGCAACCGAGTCTTTTATTTTTCTCGTGACTATTCGATATCCAACGTGAAACCAATAGCCTTTCATTATTACTAAATCTAGCTTTTTGGCTTTTATTATTCCCTGACTGTTGCTTTTACCCATGGTTAAATTTATATTCGCTCGTTCAATCTAATTTCAGTTCGTTCATTCCTATTCTCTTCCTTCTTTCTCTCTGCCTATTTTTTTCGTTTCTTCCATTCTTTTCTAAAAAAAGCAAGTAGACAGTTCGGCCTTTATTACCCAGCACAACCGCTTCCTCCCCAAGGCCAAACAACTCCAAAACCACTCGTGTAGCACATAAGCAACCTCACGTGCGCCTCTTCACCGCCCAGGCCACCACGTCTCCGACCAAACTCACCTTCCTCCTCAACCACATCCCGAGCCCGACCTGAGCCAACAACCGGAAGCCGAGCACCACCCCGCTCGCTGCAACCTCTGCCACTTCGCCACTGTTCCCAGACTTTTCCTCATCACTGCCTTCGCCTCGTGCTTCTTCCCCATGCCACCAAGCCGAGCAATGCATATATTTGTAAGAAAATATCTTTGTTTTATGAAATATTGGTTTTAATATATAGTCTATTTATAGTTTACTTTATAATATGAGCTATGGCGGTCCTTCTTCTATATATAAATAAGTTGTTTATGTTATATAGTTCATATATATGACTTATACTTTTGCAGTTTCCAGTTGCTTTTACTGTATAAACTTATATTGGTATTTGCTTATCTGGTTGTATGAATTTTTATTTGATATGTATGTAACTTATAGATATATTAGTCTGGAAGGAATAGTATATATATGTTATACTGTTTATATATTTACAGTAATATATACTGATTTGGTTTAAGTAATATATACAGTGATGATTTGGTTTTAAGTGTACGATTTCTGCATATAGGTGTAAGTAGCCTGCATGTATGCATATATATATTCAGTCTACATTTTTTTCTATTGTTATTATATGGTCTGTAATGTATAAAAGTGTATAATGATAATATGTTTAAAGTGTTAACATTTATGTAGTTACATATATATAGTTATATACTATATTACCTGAGTTACATAAGTAAGACAATATACTGTTTATATAATATTGATGTTTAAAATGTATATATGTATATTTGTTTTAAAATTAATGGTTCATAGCCTGATACACATTTAACTGCTCATAAGTATAAGTATTAGCATACTGGCATTAGTTGTTTATATATATATATATGTGTTACATAAACCTGTGTGTTTGCATGTATATTATACTATATATATATATATATATATATGTTAGATTTGTTTGTTATATGATAATATGTTAAGTTATATATATATGTTACAGGCTGTGTAGTTAATGCCCCGCTATTACCCCACTATAACCCCGCTATATCTTATAGCGGATTTCTACCGCTACGATTTTTCCATATAGCCCCAAAATATAGCCTTTCCACTTTAAGCACCGCTATTTCCGCTATATCCCGATATTCCCGCTATATTCCGCTATTTCTGCTATATCTTCTTTAATAAAATGAATTAAAAAATTGCATTTATTCATTATAAAAATTATGAAACTAATTTATTTGATTTAATTTCTAATATATTTTTAGAAATGAAAATACTCTAATATTCTACTAAATTCAATTATGTTATATAACGGTTTTATGTTTATTTAAAATATATTCGCACATGTTTTTTGTTTAAAATTATTTATGTATTAAATATAATTCAATTGAATGATAATTTTTCATTTAAATACCATTTATATATTTGTAAAAACATTAATTACTAGTTTTATATGCTATTTTAGAGCCATCCGCTATATCCCGCTATATCCTCGTTGTATCCCCACTATGACTTTTTGCACCTCTACCGCTTTGAATCTGCCGAGCGCTTTAACTACACAGGTTACAGGTTAGTTTATATTTTAGTTATATATATATGTTGTTTTAAAATATAACTTGTATTTAATTTTTAATGGTTTACATATATATATTTAATATAACAGCCATATGTATAGTCTGTTAGCTTAATATAAAGGTGATATTTTGTTTTATAAAATGCTGATTTTTAAAATTTGTTTTATATAATATAAGTGTGTACAATGAATGGTTATACTTGTTGTAATCTGGGTTTTATAATTTTTGATTTTGAATATAATAATATTGTATATATGTTGATATTAACATATGTGTTTTAATTTGAATAATAGAATTTGAATTACATGTATGTTCAATATAAATGTGTTTGAATTTAAAATATGATTTATATATATATATATATAGTTATATATATAAGTTCGCTTATACCAATTATATTCGTCGATCCATTCTTATTTGATTTCGTATATTCCTATTTATCAGCTTTGTTCGTCAATTCGTGCCCATTTCACTTTGCTTTGGAATTCGCGCTTGGATTCGTAACTTACTTAGTTATCGAATTCCTCTAGCCTCGAAAGGTGAGCAATCACTCACGATATACATTCTTATATTTATTAAATTTGATTTCAATTGAAACGACAATTGAAATATGCTGCTGTTAGCTATTTACATTTCCATATATATGTTGTTATCTGTATCTGTTCATCTGTGACATCTGACACCATTATCTGTTATTTATATTGATGATATATGCATGTTATGTTATTATCATATCTGTTATCACTCTGCATGTTCCCTGTTAGTATAGAATTCCCTATGGGTTGAAATGATACATACCTGAACGATCTATAGAATATGAGAAAATCGTTATGGATTGAAATGATAAACCCAAGCGATTTTCAATTGAATTGAATTTGGGATTGCGGGTTGAAAAGATATATACCCGTATATATTTAAATTGCGGATTGAAATGATAAATATCCGTATCACTTGACCATAGGATAGAAAATTATATATAGACACTGTTGGTATATATATATATATATATATATATATTTTAAAAATGATTTCTATGGTTTTGAAAAGAAATATATGGTTTTAATAAATATTGATTTTAAAGATTTATTAAAGTTGATTTAATAAAGTTGATATATAATATGTTTAAGTATTTATTTAATATATATAATTTCAAATATAGAGTTTATAATGATTCAGGTTGGAAAGATAAATTTGAAATTGATTTGAAATTATATTTATTTAAGAATTTTGCTTAAAAAGTTTGATTTGAAATTTATTAAATTTGAAATTTTAAAGATATGTTTTATAACTTGAATTTGATTAAAAGCGACTTAAATGAATATTTCAAACTTATATAAATTTAAATGGAACATTTTGTTTATTTAAATTTTTAAATTGAAGTTGTATTTAGATGTTATTGAAATGATTAAGTAAATATTTCAAAACTAAATAATAGTAAAGTGAATTTGATATATATATATGAAATTATCGAATTTAGTTTTGAAATATTTAAAGCTTTGAAATATATTGAAATTGAAATGGCTTATTTTTTGTTTCAAATATGTATTTGAAATCGATAATTTGAAATGGTTTATTGAGAAACTGAATCGAATTGAAATTGATGATTTGAGATTTGATTTAATTTGAATTTTGGAATTCGAGTTGATTTGAATCGATTTGTGAAATTTGAGGAAGCTATTTTCATATAAAGTATTTTTAAGCTATATCTAAAACTATTTATATTTTACTTTATAAATTATTTTAATATAAACTATTTTAATACAAATCATTTTCAATATAAATTATTTTATTATAAACTATTTTAACTTATAACTATTTTATGTAAACTAGTTTTGTTTTATAAACTATTTTATTACATACTATTATTAATATCTAAACTGTTTAAGGGTGGAAGTTATAAACTTAAGGTTTTCTAAAATATTATGATTTCAAAGTGTTTTGGTTTCGGAAGTGTTATAACTTTGAAAGTACTGTGATTTTGGAAGTGAATATATTTGAAGTGAAAATGATATCGTATTGATTTGGTTTTTGAAATGAAAATGATATTTTGGTTTTGAGGTATAAACTATTTTGAAATGTCTGTAGTGTTATAATAACGTTTGGTTGTTAAAGAGGCCGGGATCGGATATGGGCATACTCTCTGTCGATACCGAAAACCACTTTAACAACTATGTATGCAGTGGAGATTCCAGAATGAAGTAGGATGGTGGCGACGATCCTAAAGGTATATTTACGTGAACCCAACTCCCGTGAGTTGGCATAAGGTGGCTAAAACAGGAGCGATTCCGGGCCAATGAGGTAGCTCCTCTTATCGGACACACTCCATCGTATGCCATTCTATTACTTTGTGATTGATTTGGTGCGCACCTTTGATTCGGGAGTGTGGCTCGAGTTGGGCGATTACTGTGGCTTTGCGTTACCAACAGTCCGGATGCGTAATTGGTATATCTACCCTGGCATTGACTTGTTGTGCCGTGTCACCTACCCTAGCGCGCTTTCTACGAGTTTTTTTTGTGTCGTACCTATGGAGTATCCTCTGGTAGCTCTAGTTTACGGGGTATTACGGTACTGTATAGACTATTGGCACTATAAAATGTGTTAAGGGGGATATGGGTAACGCCTTAACGCTATTTTAATAGTTTACTTTACTATAGACATTATTATAATAGCGTATATTACTACATAGTAGATAGTTTAACGGATCCTTAAAGGATGGTTATCCCAAACATCCTTTAAGTTACTGGTATTTCGGTTGATATTTCACTTGAGTTGGATTTATTGATATTAGAACATTAATTATGACTCAAGTGTTTTGTGTTTTGCTTTACGCTCGGGTCAGACTGAGTGATACAGCATTCGAGACTCACCTTTGGAGTTGGAGCTTCGCTTGGAGATCCATCTATCGATTCTGCTTTCAGTTATTCAGTTGATTTCAGTGATGTATTCGGATTTTGTATTTGACTATTGCATTGAGACATCTATGTATTCGAGACCTCTGTTGTATCTTATTTAACTATGTTATATATATAGTAGCTTCATGAACTACTATTCTTTTGTTTCCGCTGCATTATTGTTTTATTACTCTGTGTCTGTGATTCTATGATTATTTTATTTACTGTATATGCTGAGTTTTGCCAAATATAAATTAACAATCTGAGGTTTTGAGCAATTCAAGTCCGACATGTGCGGATGCGAATGGTTGAAAATTTCAGGATGTTACATGTGGTATCAGAGCTCTGGTTTTAGGCAAACTTGGCATATATAGTAAATTTAATTACAGAATCACTTTCGTTCGAGCTTGAATCTCTTCCATTTTGACTCGGCTTTCTTTTGAATTTTGGAACGTTCCCTTCGGTTCCAAAATCCATTCTTCCCTCTCCCTATTCGTGTTTTCTTGATTCCGGAGCACCCCATAGTTCCACTGAATGATTTGTAGAAGAGTGAAACTCCTTTACAATCGGTATTGATTCACCGGAGATTTCTGTATCCTTGGTTTATGATGCTGCTATCTTTAGCTATACCCGAATTCCATCGCTGGCGATCGAATGTCGATTTGCTCCAAAATTCTACCTCGATCTTATTTTAAAGTCACGGTTGTCCCGGTTAAGGTTGCCCGCGATTTATATAAGTCTATCCATCTTATCTATTTTGTTATTTATTTATCTTATCTTCGTTTCGAGCTTATCTTCGAATTTGAATTCTTTTGATTTGGGTCCCTTTAATTTAGATCTCTATCCTTGCTCTGAAATCAATTTGTATCATCGAGTGAGGGAGTGTATTTGTATTAATATTAAAATGTTTTATAGTGTGTTGTTTGAGTTGTTGATGTTGATTTGGGTTTTCGATCGATTCGTCTGATCAACGCTATCGATAGGAATTCCAAAACACTTGAACAGAGCAAACTGACACAATATTGTTTTTCAAACCTGGTAAAAAATACAATTTTGTATGATTATATATATAAATATAATTTTCTGAAATTGAATAGTTAAAGGAATTTATTGTTTTGTAAACCATTTGAATAAATGAAACTATAAATCATGGTTATAAATTGATTTGTAATTGAAATAAATTTAAAAATCAGGAATTTGAGAATTTAATTTCCGGTGATTTCAAACTTTGGTTTTAAAGTTTTAAAATGTATATAATTTAAAGTATTTTCAAATAGAAATGGTTTCCAAAGAATTTTGAAAGTTTAAATCAGTGCTCTTCTCTTGTGTCATTGGAAAATAATTTCAGTGATGGCGGCCGCATCATCGACATTTATTTTCGAGTTTCAGAGTGGAGTGACCATTCAGTAGCTTCGCTACACTTTTGTTTTAGAAATTAAGTTGATTTGAATTTCTTAAGTATGATTTGATTTATATATATAGGTATATTATTTTAAATTTAATTGATTTGATATATATAGTATATACATAATTATCTCTAAATTGTTGAAGTTAATCGGAAATTTAATTCTTAAATTTATGTTATGGGGTGATTTTAATTATAAAATAAAGCTAAAATTTTTGAATAAATATTTAAAAACTTGAAATAATCGAATTGGGAAAAAGTTTATTTGTATAATACCCAATATCATTCTAATATAACTTACCTAAATTATTCAGAAGTTGAATATGTAATTGGATACTATACAATATAAGATGATTTTATAAATAAAATTTGAGTGATCATAATAAATGTTATACACTTAAATTTTAATTATAAAAATGTTAATAGAGATAAATAGAATAGTAAGTTAATTGAATAACAAATGAGATAAATAAAATAAATTTTGTTTTGAAGAAATCAATAAATTGAAACCAAATCAACTTAATGAAATACCTTGAATTTAAAATCAATTATTGAATATTAATTTATTTAATTTGAAATTTACAAGGTTTTAAATTAATTGTTTTATCTTGTCTTTCAAACCTATTTTCTTTCTGGTTGCTTCTATCCTCCTACCTCGTTCCTTTTCGGGGACGAAAAGTTTTTAGTGGGGGAGAGTGTAACGATCCGTAAATTTTAACTGTTTTAATAACGTAATTAACTGAATTTTTTTGTGAAATTTTAAATAATTAAATTTTGAAATATAAATTTGATATCTAGATTACGTCTTCTTAAACATAGCAACCGGTAAATATTCATCAGAAAATATGCAAGTTTATTTTCCTGTGTAATTCTATTTCAATTCAAATCGGTTAATATTGGATGATAATAAAATATTTTCCAAACCTAAATATTTTTCTATAGAAAATTTGTAAACCATCTTCTGAATGAGACGTCATATTTCGTTTCGTCAAATTTGGAATGTTATTGCTCCGTTCACCTTAATTTCGACAGATTTGTAGCATTTTTCGATACCGATATCGACTTTGATCGGTTGATCGTACCACTGATATCTGTATACCGTTTTGATCGTCTCATCGTACTGATCTCAACAGTGTATTCACTTCTTTATTTTGGAGCCCGATGTGTGGTGCAATCAGCGAAACGCTCAGCGTATCGGTTCCGCAACCGAGTCTTTTAGTTTTCTCGTGACTATTCGCTATCCAACGTGAAACCAATAGCCTTTCAGTATTACTAAATCCAACTTTTTGGCTTTTATTATTCCCTGACTGTTGCTTTTCCCCATGGTTAAATTTATATTCGCTGGTTCAACCTAATTTTGGTTCGTTCATTCCTATTCTCTTCCTTCTTTCTCTCTGCCTATTTTTTTCGTTTCTGCCATTCTTATCTAAAAAAAGCAAGTAGACAGTTCGGCCTTCATTACCCAGCACAACCGCCTCCTCCCCAAGGCCCAACAACTCCAAAACCACTCGTGTAGCACGTAAGCAACCTCACGCGCGCCTCTTCATCGCCCAGGCCACCACGTCTCCGACCAAACACACCTTCCTCCTCACCCACATCCCCAGCCCGACTTGAGCCAACAACCGGAAGCCGAGCACCACCCCGCTCGCTGCAACCTCTTCCACTTCGCCACTGTTCCCAGACTTTTCCTCGTTACTGCCTTCGCCTCGTGCTTCTTCCCCACACCACCAAGCCGAGCGATGCATATATTTGTAAGAAAATATCTGTGTTTTATATATTGGTTTTAATATATAGTCTGTTTATAGTTTACTTTATAATATGAGCTATGGCAGTCCTTCTTCTATATATAAATAAGTTGTTTATGTTATAAAAATCATATATATGACTTACACTTTTGTAGTTTCCAGTTGCTTTTACTGTATAAACTTATATTGGTATTTGCTTATCTGGTTGTATGAATTTTTATTTGATATGTATGTAACTTATAGATATATTAGTCTGGAAGGAATAGTATATATATGTTATACTGTTTATATACTTATAGTAATATATACTTATTTGGTTTAAGTAATATATACAGTGATGATTTGGTTTTAAGTGTACGATGTCTGCATATAGGTGTAAGTAGCCTGCATGTATGCATATATATATATTCAGTCTACATTTTTTTCTATTGTTATTATATGGTCTGTAATGTATAAAAGTGTATAATGATAACATGTTTAAAGTGTTAACATTTATGTAGTTACATATATATAGTTATATACTATATTACCTGGGTTACATAAGTAAGATGATATATTGTTTATATAATATTGATGTTTAAAACGTATATATGTATATTTGTTTTAAAATTAATGGTTCATAGCCTGATACACATTTAACTGCTTATAAGTATAAGTATTAGCATACTGGCATTAATTGTTTTTATATATATATATATTTATATATGTTACATAAACTTGTGTGTTTGCATGTGTATTATACTATATATATGTGTGTGTGTGTGTTAGATTTGTTTGTTATATGATAATATGTTAAGTTATATATATATATATTTGTTATAGGTCAGTTTATATTTTAGTTATATATATATATGTTGTTTTAAAATATAACTTGTATGTAAGTTTTAATGGTTTACACATATATATTTAATATAGCAGCCATATATATAGTCTGTTAGCTTAATATAAAAGTGATATTTTGTTTAATAAAATGCTGATTTTTAAAATTTGTTTTATATAATATAAGTGTGTACAATGAATGGTTATACTTGTCGTAATCTAGGTTTTATAATTTTTGATTTTGAATATAATAATAATGTATATATGTTGATATTAACATATGTGTTTTAATTTGAATAATAGAATTTGAATTAGTGGAAAATAGGTACAAGGACAAATTTTCATAAAAATTTTGGCTGAAGGACAACAAGTTTCATTTTTAGGCTGAAGGACAAACTTTGAAAGGTAATTAGGCTGAAGAACAATGCTAAATACAACTAGCATTTTGTACAATGTAAAACTAGATATAATGCTAGTTATAATTAGCATTTTGTACAGTGTTTGCACTGTACAAAATGCTACTATATTTAGCATTGTCCTTCAGCCTAATTTTCTTTCAAAGTTTGTCCTTGAGCCCAAAAATGAAACTTTGTGTCCTTCAGCCTAAATTTTTTTCAAAGTTTGTCCTTGTGCCTAATTACCTCTTTGAATTACATGTATGTTCCATATAAATGTGTTTGAATTTAAAATTTGATTTATATATATATAGTTATATATATAAGTTCACTTATACCAATTATATTCATCGATCCAGTTCTGATTTGATTTCGTCTATTCCTATTTATCAGCTTTGTTCGTCAATTCGTGCCCATTTCACTTTGCTTTGGAATTCGCGCTTGGATTCGTAACTTACTTCGTTATCGAATTCCTCTAGCCTCGAATGGTGAGCAATCACTCACGATTTACGTTCTTATATTTATTAAATTTGATTTCAATTGAAACGACAATTGAAATATGTTGCTGTTAGCTATTTACATTTCCATATATATGTCGTTATCTGTATCTGTTCATCTGTGACATCTGACACCATTATCTGTTATTCATATTGATGATATATGGTTGTTATGTTATTATCATATTTGTTATCACTCTGCAAGTTCCCTGTTAGTATAGAATTCCCTATGGGTTGAAATGTTACATACCCGAACGATTTATAGAATAGGAGAAAATCGTTATGGATTGAAATGATAAACCCAAGCGATTTTCAATTGAATGGAATTTGGGATTGCGGGTTGAAAAGATATATACCCGTATATATTTAAATTGCGGATTGAAATGATAAATATCCGTATCACCTGACCATAGGATAGAAAATTATATACAGACACCATTGGTATATATATATATATATTGAAAATGATTTCTATGGTTTTGAAAAGAAATATATGGTTTTAATAAATATTGATTTTAAAGATTTATTAAAGTTGATTTAATAAAGTTGATATATAATATGTTTAAGTATTTATTTAATATATATTTTCAAATATAGAGTTTATAATGATTCAGGTTGGAAAGATAAATTTGAAATTGATTTGAAATTATATTTATTTAAAAATTTTGCTTAAAAAGTTTGATTTGAAATTTATTAAATTTGAAATTTTAAAGATACGTTTTATAACTTGAATTTGTTTAAAAGTCACTTAAATGAATATTTCAAACTTATATAAATTTAAATGGGAAATTTTGTTTATTTAAATTTGTAAATTAAAGTTGTATTTAGATGTTATTGAAATGATTAAGTAAATATTTCAAAACTAAATAATAGTAAAGTGAATTTGATATATATATATATATGAAATTATCGAATTTAGTTTTGAAATATTTAAAGCTTTGAAATATATTGAAATTGAAATGGCTTATTTTATGGTTCAAATATGTATTTGAAATCGATATTTTGAAATGGTTTATTGAGAAACTGAATCGAATTGAAATTGATGATTTGAGATTTGATTTAATTTGAATTTTGGAATTCGAGTTGATTTGAATCGATTTGTGAAATTTGAGGAAGCTATTTTCATATAAAGTATTTTTAAGCTATATCTAAAACTATTTATATTTTACTTTATAAATTATTTTAATATAAACTATTTTAATACAAATCATTTTCAATATAAATTATTTTATTATAAACTATTTTATGTAAACTAGTTTTATTTTATAAACTATTTTATTACAAACTATTATTAATATCTAAACTGTTTAAGGGTGGAAGTTATGATTTCAAAGTTAAGGTTTTCCAAAATATTATGATTTCAAAGTGTTTTTGCTTCGGAAGTGTTATAACTTTGAAAGTACCGTGATTTTAAAAGTGAATATATTTGAAGTGAAAATGATATCGTATTGATTTGGTTTTTGAAATGAAAATGATATTTTGGTTTTGAAGTATAAACTATTTTGAAATGACCGCAGTGTTATAATAACGTTTGGTTGTTAAAGAGACCGGGATCGGATATGGACATACTCTTTGTCGATACCGAAAACCACTTTAACAACTGTGTACGCGGTGGAGATTCCAGAATGAAGTAGGATGGTGGCGACGATCCTAAAGGTATATTTACGTGAACCCAACTCCCGTGAGTTGGCATAAGGTGGCTAAAATAGGAGCGATTCCGGGCCAATGAGGTAGCTCCTCTTATCGGACACACTCCATCGTATGCCATTCTATTACTTTGTGATTGATTTGGTGCGCACCTTTGATTCAGGAGTGTGGCTCGAGTTGGGCGATTGCTGCGGCTTTGCGTTACCAATAGTCCGGATGCGTAATTGGTATATCTACCCTGGCATTGCCTTGTTGTGTCGTGTCACCTACCCTAGCGCGCTTTCTACGAGTTTGTTTAGTGTCGTACCTATGGAGTATCCTCAGGTAGCTCCAGTTTACGGGGTATTACGGTACTGTATAGACTATTGGCACTATAAAATGTGTTAAGGGGGATATGGGTAACGCCTTAACGCTATTTTAATAGTTTACTTTACTATAGACATTATTATAATAGCGTATATTACTACATAATAGATGGTTTAACGGATCCTTAAAGGATGGTTATCCCAAACATCCTTTAAGTTATTGGTATTTCAGTTGATATTTCACTTGAGTTGGTTTTATTGATATTAGAACGTTAATCCTGACTCGAGTGTTTTGTGTTTTGATTTACGCTCGGGTCAGACTGAGTGATACAGCATTCGAGACTCACCTTTGGAGTTGGAGCTTCGCTTGGAGATCCATCTGTCGATTCTGCTTTCAGTTATTCAGTTGATTCCAATGATGTATTCAGATTTTGTATTTGACTATTGTATTGAGACATTTATGTATTCGAGACCTCTGTTGTATCTTATTTAACTTTGTTATATATATAGTAGCTGAAAGTCTATATGGATCGATAATATAGTTAAACTACGACTAGCAAGTGCGGAATTATAAATAATAGTAAATGGCAATAATAAAAATGACACCAGGGATTTTTATACTGGTTCGAACTTCTCGTTCTACGTCCAGTCCCAGACTGCTTCTGGAATTTCTCGAATAACCCTCACTTAACCCGGAGGAACAGGTATTACACCGCCTGAGCAACCGAACAGGACTTTTCTGCCTAAGCAACCGAATAGGACTTTTCCGCCTAAGCAACCGAATAGGACTTCAAATACAATTTGGTAAATTGTTTCTTGACTTGTGTGTTCTTTGAATAACACGAATATAGTCAATGTAGTACACCCTTCCTATAACTTCTTGATATGATGATTTGAATGTGCAAAGATATGAAGTATAGATTGAAAATCGCTTGTGATTATGATAATACAAAGCAAGTATAGATAGAAAGAATTGGTTAATGAAATAGTGGATTTTCATCTCTATTTATAGTATTGAATAGTTTTAATTCAATAGTTGCAACTATTAGAAGGAGTGCAACTGTTGGTGAAGAAGGCAACTCTTCAAAATTTGAATTTTCATGAAGAGATGCTTCAGTTCGTCAAGTTCAGATGTCTGAGAAAAAGTGACAGATGGCTAAGTAAGTTTAAACAGTCAAATAGGCAGAAGAAACAAATTTCTGTGAATTTAGACGTCTGTTCATTTAATTTAGACGTCTGTTTTTATGACAGACGTCTGTATTAAAGTGACAGACGTCTGTTTTTATGACAGATGGCTAAATAAAAGTGACAGATGTCTGAATTTGTACTGATTTGTTCCTCTTCTTTATTTTAGTGATTCTGAACTTGAGAAACTTTTGAAAATACTTTTATGTCTATAAAAAGATATTTTATATTTGTAGAACATGTTTTCCAAAAATTATTTGTGTGTGTGTGTGTTATCATCATATCAGAGATTGTACAAAAATATCTAACCGGAAATAATAATCAGTATACTAGAAAGCTTGAGCTTAGTTTGTTGACGATATGATAATAGCTTTTCTTTGTAGATTCCTGCAAGAATATTTGACATCATAGTATATAGTTTGAAATATATAGTTGTCACATTAAAATCGAAGAAGGCAGGTTCCAACAGTAGCTTCATGAACTACTATTCTTTTGTTTCCACTGCATTATTGTTATATTACTCTGTGTTTGTGATTCTGTGATTATTTTATTTACTGTATATGCTGAGTTTTGCCAAATATAAATTAACAATCTGAGATTTTGAGCAATTCAAGTTCGACATGTGCGGATGCGAATGGTTGAAAATTTCAGGACGTTGCATGTATAAATCAATAAGTGCACGTGTGTGTGTATATACACACACGCGTAATAACATACAATTATAATGTATTAATTACATAGTTAATTAGGTTAATAATTTTTGTTAAATCCCCCTCAGAAGAGTAATTAATTATGGATGCAAAACAAGAAGGATTTCTTATAAGGCTTAAATAATGAATACGGTGAAATGTGTGAAAATATATTTTGAGAGTGTATTGAATTATGACTAAGTTATAAGGGTGCGAGCTTGGTCAAAAGTACATAGAAGTCTGCCCAGCTAATCTGGCTACTAGCAGTGTGACTTTGGGGTGGATGTGAGACACCACCTATGATAAGTAACTATAGATGATGCGAGTTTAGTCCCAAATTCTATAGGGTAAATTTGCCCAGCTAATTTGGCTGTCAGTATTACGAATAGTCGGACTAATGTGAGATGTCCCCATAGGGTACGGGTCATAATAAGAAGGACCTGTTTAGAGGGTTGAAGGTATTAAGTGGTTGCTTGAGTATCGGCCTCTTCCCCATGTATGAAGTATTAAATGGTCGTGATTCTGTACAGGATATCTCAGAAAGATCTGCTTCAATATGATGTATTAAGTATCAAAAGAGATTTCCATGCAATGTCCGCTAGATAGGCACCTATGAGAAGTCCGCCTTGTGGTTAGGTATTAAATGATGAGGGCTTACCTCAAATGAGGTCTTAAATGGCCATAGTCTATCTAATTCCCGTTAAAGAGGTATTTAGTGGCTTAAGTACCATCTCTCGCATTGGTAGGACATTAATAATGATGGTTATGGGTTATTGGGTTGAAATGGTTATGGAATTTGATAAGCCTTAGGGCTTATAATTGGAAAGACTTTGAATATAACTAAAATGCGCAAGATATATCCTTATTTAAATTATATTGTCCAAGTACTAATATAGAAAGGCTTGAGATTTTCATGTTATTTTAACCTCCTTGTTACAACACATGCTAGGGAAGGAGACGATGATGCATATGGAGATGACAATGAGAGGAGCTTATGGGAATAGTCTATTTATCTATTTATATTATTTTCTGATGTACCCATTTAAAGATGACAATGTATTTTGAACATGTTGTATCTCGATTATGTAACGGCTATTATTGACATTGTGTTATGGTTTTATGACATTTGGAATTTTAAATAAAATATGTACTGTTCATGTTATTATATTTTATCCTTCCGTTGTGAGTTCTGAATGAGTTAATAAATAGCTTGTATCGTTCTTTTTACTAACCAACAGCCAGCTTTAAAATCTTTCCAACTATGGGGTACATAATTTATCTATTAAAATGGCCACTTGAAATTGTTTATCTAAAACTATAAATTTGAAGTTGATTTCGTGCCTAATCTTTTGAAGTTCATAGGACCGTGCCTCAACAAATTTATCATCTGTCATCTGGAATTTAGATAACATCCAACTGTATATTTTTTTGCTCCAGCTTCCTCGATGTCGTATTTCTTTTGAAATACATCCTAGATCTTCTATACTGATTTGTTTGAGTTGTAGCAGTCATATAGGTCGTCACTCAAGCCATTGAGAACATAAATTTTGCAGAGGTAGTTATGGTCGTTCCAATCCTGTAGTGCTTTCTTATGGTCGTCCTTTGGTTGTTTGGGCAGAGCTGGCTTTTCAACTGTTAGAACATACGTCACCTTCCTGACCGTATGATAAAACTGCATCTTTTGCATCAATCTTTTGAAATGAAGTCCATTAAATCCTAATAGTTTGTTTGCATCATAGACAACAGAGTCATCGAACATCGAAACCATGAATCAAAAACATCTTAAAATTGTTAGTTCTATATCATCGAACTGAATTGTATGCATGGCTAAGTTGTGTACACTATAATAAAATACTCGTTTTACAACGGACAATACCGGGCCAGCGCCCGTCATATTATACGATGTTGTAATTGACCCAAAAGATTTTACAACGTTTTAAAACCGTTGTAGTAAACATTTTTTTACAATGGTCCACAGTTGTTGCAATAGGGTCTTTTACAACGGTAACTGCCCATTGCAATAGTATCTTTTACAATTGTTTTCGCCCGTTGCAGTACGGTTTTTTACTACAATTTTTTCCCGTTGTTAAAAAAATTCAAATGATAAAAAATAATATAAATACTATTATTTCACTCATAAATTTAAAATTAAATTCCTATTGAAAAAATATTGTATCAATAACAAATATATTCATTCATATCTACTAAAATAACAAAAAAGATCTATATTTCTAAATGCCAAAATGATTCATGTATTAATCTCTTATAATACATAACCTATACAAGAAATATATGTATCTACCAATACAATGGAGATATAATGAATATATGATTTATCTAACTTTATGTATGCATTGATCCTTGAACTTTAGCAACTTGAACCACAACATCAGCTCTTTCAGCAACAACACGTTCATACAAATCTTTTAATGTAACTTATAGGACAACTAACTTATCTTATATATAAAGGGAATACTTGAGGAGGTGAAGCCTTTTTCGGATTGCCAAAAATGTCCTTTCCGCTCTCCACTAGGTTTTAAATTCCTTATATAATTGATGAGGGTATATTCGACTGTCCTCTCTCCACATGCTCCACAATCGGTTCACTACCACGTTCCGACCACGTCTGCAAATACAGTTCTACAAATGAAGCCTTTATTTTCCACGTTCTCATCTCATTGCTCCCTTCTCTTCTATGCCTCAATTCCTCAATCCTATTTCTTCATCCTCTCAATTTCTGACCTTACACGCTAGCGTCATCCCTGCCCAAAAGCTTAACAGGAGTTCCTGATGTAGGAGGCATGAGATGTGAAGCAGACAATTCATCAGATCCCAGAATTCTTCTAGGCCACCACGATCCGTACCTACTTCTGACCCAAACTATCTTCCTCATTTCCATCTGAAACTCCCATCGAAACCGCTGTTGAAATCGATCCACCTCAACCACCGGAAAATGTGAGATCTCCTAAAGTTTCCATTTATCGGCTGGAAAATCTTAACTTTTCCATTCTTCGGTACAAGCTGATCTGGATTCGTTGTTTCGAACTGTAACAATTGTTCTGCTGCTTTTTATGCTGTATTTCTGATATATTTTCTCTTCGTTTTTGTTAAAGATGATTTTTGAACCGCCTCCAAAATAACCGAAATTCAATGGCTACTACCAAAGAATGAGAAGCATCAGAACTGGATACGATCTATCCATCACCACCTTTTCTCCCGATGGTCGCGTCTTCCAGATCAAGTATGCTGCCAAGGCCGTCGACATCAAATGCAAAGAGAGGATAGTTCTGGCAAGTTCTTCGTCTTACACTTTGTTTTTCTAGGTTTTACAGATTTTCGTAATTAGGGCTTTGTTGTTATTGTAGGGAGTGGAGAAGCTGATTACTTCGAAGATGATGTTGCCTGGATCTAATTGGACGATTCATTTGGTTCACCGTGAATCCGACATAGTTCACCGTGAATTGGGCACGGTACTTTACCTGATTTTATTATTGAAACATCATAATATGAAAATTATATTGAACTTTAGATGACCTCAGATATATCTTTTAACAGACGGATTTTCTATGATAGCAGGTATCCACGAGTGTGGTATGTGGGCTTATTGTGCTGCTCTTCTATGACGATTGAACAATGTTTTCGATCGTGAAAGGTTTCCTCCCAACTCTCTGTAGGGTAAAGGTATTTGCATTTGTGTCGGTTTATACAAATTTTAAATATATTTACCAAGGAATTATTATTAAGGTATATTTGTTCACTTCTGGACCATTGTTTCGTTAAAACTGCACTAATACTTTCATAGATCTTAAGGCAGGTAAACATGCATTTGTTTACTTCACGCCGATAGTTCTTCATAAATCATGGTCATTATTTTTGGAAATCGTTAAAGGGATTCCAATATTGAATAAGAAAAGGCCATTTTTACAATTTTTCTGTGGCATTTTGTTGTATTTTGATAATTAGTCAACAACACTTTGTCTGTATTTTCAGTTTTTTTTTATACTGTGTAATGTTCTCAAAAAAATGAATCATGTGAAAAATATGCCTATTTTCTAGACATGGAAATGAATGTTTTTTTGGTAAGTTTGGTTATGTTAAAATCTTTTGTTTAATGAATACTTTGTTAGCCCAACAATGTTTATTTCACATTTTATTTTATTTTCACCTGTAGTCTTCCCAGTAATTCACTTATGATCATGTCAAATGTTACAAATCAGTAATGTTACTTGATTGAGTAATTAAGTTTTAATAGTTATGTCAGAAAAAACAAACTACTACAGCTAATATCAAAAGAAAACTATTTCTTCTGATATACCTATATATACAAAACTGTATTGCTAACCTCTAATTTCTTTTCTGACTTGAACACCAGCTTCTTCTTCTTCCTCATCAGCAAAACTTTTCTCTACATATCATAACAGTAATCATAAGGTCACACATAACCATTTTTTATCAATAAAATGATATATGGCTTATCTGAAACAATCAACCACTTTGAGTATGGCGAAGAACTATTGTTGCCTCTAATAATTATATTACTATATTATTGCCATCAATTTTGAATCTAACTACTAAGTTCGTTCTTCTTCATTTATTTGCAGTTACTAAAATAATGGATGCTTCAATGCTGACATGTTGGCCCATGATATTCCAACAGAAGGTATAATATTGTTGCCCAGCGTATCATACTTTCTATCAAGTATGGTTATGATTCATGCATACAAAGATGCCCATGAAAGACTATAAATGCTTTTCAGCAGGTAGCAGGTTGAAAAATTCTTCAAAAGGGTATTCACCATAGCATCATCAGTTGCCATGAAATGTCTTATACAGCTCAGCCACCGCAATTTCTAGATCAAAACCAAGTAGGTTTCCCTGTTGAAAAATGTTTTACAATGTTGGGTATGATATAGTTTTCAATTTTTGTTTTTGAGAAGATATAATTTGATTAAGTGTCCAATATTTATCAAGAAATTGTTATTTAACATTTTATTCCGATATTACAATGCGTGAAAATAAGATTAATATAACCACTTTAAACATTGGCCATTCAAACATTGGCCTTTCAGCCCCAATTTTATGGCAACTGCGAATGGATTTTAGATTGTATATCAAACAAGTTTTACATGTAACCATAGGAGTTTCGACTGTAGGGTAGTGAAAATTAACATCAGCGATGAAATTATTGCAAAACATATCTCATTTATATCTTAAGCCTTATAGTTTAGGGTGAACTAACCTTTTACAAGCGTTTCGTGGTCATAAGATAATCAATTTTGATTATAAATGGCCAGCAAAAGAGCCAAAGAGATATGCTTTAACGTCCTTTCAAACACAGAAAATCAATAGTTAATTATTCATTTTTGTTTGTGAGAATTAGATGACATTTTTAGTGACTTATATGTTCAATTTTCCAAAAAGAATATTTTATTTGCATTACCTTAGTGTTTATATGACAATAAACCTTCACTGGAATTTTATATGTTTACTTATTAAATATATTATCCACAACTGCGATTTTTTTATGTTTACTGTTCTCTATTGCTATGTGGATGTGTTTTGGTTACTTGAAATATAAAATCAAACACAATTTAAACTTAAAGATCGGTATATTGGTGTTTATTTGATACATGGAAAGTGGGTATAATTACAGGGTGTGATCTTTCTTAGGAGCAGGCGAGTGACTCTTTTTTAAATTTCTTCTATAGATAGAGAATTTATAACTAACCATTCAATTACGTTTATGTGAATTGAATGGCATTTATGGTGACTTATAAGTTATTCTTATACCTGTTAGTTATTTCCTGACAAAATTTCTGTCAGTTATTTGCTTCAACGAGTAGAAAGTTTAGAATTACAATTCATTTTACAGAGATTTCAAATGTTAAACTTTATTTAGAACGGTATTATGGTGAAATTTAGTTTTGTACCTATAGGTTCTATTTTTAATGTTTCAATTTGTGCATTTTTTTCCTTTCACATTTTCACTATTTACCCATGCATCTCTGTTTTATGCTATATTTCGTAAATTTTGTTCATATCTAATGAATATGTTACATTCTATTTGCAAATGGAGATAACAAAATATTTTCTCCAAGGCTATTCAAAAAAGAAAGTGATACGCAGTGAGCTCTTTTTTTTCGTTTTAGTTTTCAAATTTCCATTTAGTTTATATCGTATACACACACACCAAATCAAGGGTTTTGAATTACTAGCTAATGACAATTTACTACAGTTGCTCTTACCAATTTTTCCTTTTTTTAATAATATCTGTTATCTTATAATAGTCTATAATCGTTTATGCCTTGAATTGAATATACATGCAGTAATTGGATAGGCTAAAAAGCTAGATGTACATGTTGTTAAAATATTGAGATTGAATAACTTACCAAGTTTGATAATTGTGAATGCAGTAGTTATTGGGTAACGGATAATTTCTTCCTTTATATTCAATTCAGTGTTCAGTTTTCATATCATAAGACCATTAATAATTGTTATTCTTTCCATATTCCAACATGAATTTCAATTATGGAAATAAAAAAAGTAAGCTCATGTATCTTTGCTAAAACAATTCAAGTTTAATGTAACGACCCACCTTATTTCAAGATCTTATTTAATTCTAATCATCCTTTCCATTTGTAAATCATAAATTTTAATTTTTCACAATATTTAATTTCAAGATCTTATTTAATTTAATATTTTTCATTATTGAAAAATACGGGTTGTTACATTTAAACCAAAGGAACGAAAATAAGGCAGCAATTGCTTTTTATTCAATAGTTTTGATTGATTGATTCATAAATTGTGTTTTTACAGTCAAATTGAATTTGTAATCAGTGTATGGAGCAGTGACGAAATTAACATGCTAAGAGCAACATGTGAACAAATAGAAAAGATGGTGCAAGAGATGAAAGTTCTGAAAAACAGAAATGGAAATGTTTATTAATTCAATCTTAGTTCTACTGTTAGTCTCATATTCATTATTTGGTAATTGCTAATGTATTGAGAATTAATTGCTAATGTATTGACAATCTGTACCTCTTCAATGTTTTATTTAAATTTTATTTTGATAATAGGGAAATTAGTTCGAAAAGGGAATCAAATGGGGACCTAATGACAAGTATGGGATAGTGAATAATATTGTTGCATTGTTTTGTTTCTATTACATATAATTAAATTATTTTAGTTTGATATTAGTTGATTTTTATAGTTTGTTTCTGGAGATTTGGGAAATCAGTTTCTTCTCACTTTCTTCATTATTACACCAACAAGTAAAATCGTATTTAGTTAAATAATTATATATGCAATTCCATAATTGACTGAGCCATGTCAAATCATAATTGACATGAGTTACTTTTAAATCGCCCCCCAAATGAGCTATATTAATTGTGAGATAACATGCATCTTTATATTTAGTTCTCAATAGATTTTTATCCTCGGTACTTCAAAAATGAGCTACAGTAAATACATCATGATTTCAAGCAACACTTCAAAAAATTTCAGTGTATTTAACTGTTCGTTTTCAAACATTGTACAAGTTCCCAAGCGATTATCAAAACTGCAATAAAATGAAGCTCCATACATATAAATGATTCAATTAAAATAAAACATTTGATAAATTATTTTTTATATGTTTTCTTAGTTAAAGAGTCAGGCTAAATTTGTCAGTTTGGATTCTTTCGATTTTCAACAAAATAAAAAAGTGAGAACTGTATGCTTGACCGTGATGTAAAAAGTGTGATATAGAACTTTATAAACCATCTTACATTAACTTTAGCTAATAACTTTTTATTTTTATTGTTTGCAGTGCCTTCATAAAGTAGTCTGAAGAAAGTACGGTAGCCCAAAGCATTTTCGCTGAGCGAGGGATTTTCAGTAGTAGTTTTGTTGTTATTTTAAACTATGCTTCACACTTGCAAATTAAGTTTTGGAGATTGACTGGACAGATAAATCTTTTCTTCATGATTTGCATATTTGTAGAGCTACTATAATCATTAGTATGCTATATATTCTGTATTATTATAGTATTTATAATCTGAAATTCTTGCTTGCGATTATTCGTGCATTCGTAGTTTGTGCAAAAATATTCATGCTCATCTTTATGTGTTGTCCCTTACTCCAAATGTAGATATATTTTGGAGTTTTTAAATACCAGTCCCTCTTCCGCACGTGCGCAGATTTTAACTCCGCCATCAACTTACTGCTGATGTCGGTCTCAAGCTCGGAACAAGGAGGAGAGAAAACGGTTACGACGAGTACACTAACTACCTACAATTTACTATCAAATAGTTTCTCAGGTGCAACAACTCATTCTGTTTCCCTATCCCCACAAAATGCTTTCATACCTACCTCTGATCACCTACTATACGTAATCAAGACCATATTCTATTTCCATTACACATCAAAGTTATTCTCTACGGTTTGCATGAACATGCGTTAATAATTCGTTACACCGTATGTACATTACTTTTCTTCCTACCCACACAATGTCAGTATGATCTAACGCTTCTTCCCATGTTCGATACAAATTTTCTACGTCCACGTCCATCAGCTGTAGATTCATTCTGCATGTCAGTATCCAAAATATTCAACAATACATGTACATCACAGTCATTTTGTCACATTCATCAACTCTCAAAGACATTGTTTCTTAACACCAGCTCCTTCTGCGCACGTGCATCGCACGTGCCAATCTACTCGTATCTATATATAATAGGAATACCTTCGTTTGAAGCTTTTGAAATTACGGAATTATCCTTTTAAACGCTAATAATAAACGAAGGCCATTTTCGTCCTTTGCTTGCCCCACCTCACAACGTAATAATCGCACTCTTTCTCACGTTCTCTTTTCTTGAAGATCAAATCTAAACCCGATCATCGTTACTCATTTCAAAATCACGAAGGGATCCTTTTTAAAGATTTAGGTAAATAACTTCCACGATTTTAAGTTCCCCAATTTTTCATGTATAAATATTTAACTACAATTGAGCGTTTGATTATTTATCTAATTATTCTCAGTTTTCAATTTATTAGTTGCAGCAATGATTGTTTTATTTCTTTATTGGTGAGAGAAAGGGATTAAGAAGCTTTGGGAGTTTTGCTATTTATGTGGCTAATCTGATAATTAAGTTTTCCTTTGAGCCAAAAATGAAAAAACCCAACTTGAAAGTGTACCCCTTCCCCTATTCATGCATAATCATCAACTTTGGAGACATTGGTATTTGTATGTCAAGCGGCTGAACAATTTTACTGTTGCAGCTGGAATTTTGCTCGATTTGGTTTGAGATTCTCTAATGAAACAGCTAATGCAATGCAAGATCTTCCTCCTTCCATAACAAAATTTTTAAAGGTATTTGTGTAAGAAAATTGCAACTGAAAATCGTTACTATCAGTACTTTCAAATGGTCATGAATGATTTCAGGGTAGGTTGATGATGGAACTAAATTTAATGCTTGCATGTGGAGCAGCTGTACCTTCAATCTATCTACTTCAGGAATATAAGTTTCTTGATATATTTCTTCATATTCAAGTGAGTGAAATAGTATTATTAAACTTTGTCCATTATGCAATGGCATAGCAATGTTGTCTTGAATATCGTATGTTATTTTAGGCTGCTTATCTTGATGATAAAGCAAAGAAAAACTATGTTGGAAATTCTACTATGTTGATGGTAAGTCGTTAATGCCTAGTTCTGTTGCTTGATTTCAAGACATTGTCCATATTATAGTATTTCAGTTTTGACTGGCAAAATGCATAAATTTGAAGGAGATTGTGATATCCCGGGATTTCGAGAAGTTTAAAATGTGATAATCTCTTAATTTAAATTATTTTAAATTGATAAATTTGTTATTTTCAAATATTTTGATATGAAATGTATGAATAAAGTTTTTATTAAAATAAGATTTGTTTTACAATATTTTCTTTAAAAGAAATTTTATTTATGTAAATTTGGGAAATATTTATTTAATAGTAATAAATATAAAAGTTTTATTTTTACACTTAAAAATGAATTAAATATATTGTATATGATTTTATTAGGATATAATTAGTTTATTTTATTTTCTTTTAAAGGTGTCATTTATTTATAATATAGGAAAGCATTTATTAAATAAGGTATGTATTTATTTAATTAGGAAAATTCATTTTTAAAGGCTTTTAAATAATTTTAAAACAAATGAAAATTAAATAATGACAAGTGTTAAAATTCTAAACATGTTAAATACATGTGTTAACAAGATAAATAAGGGTAGAGACAAGTGTCATCCTTTAATTTTATTTTCTTTAAATTTTAATAAAATCTAAATTACCTATATAAACTTTCACCTCCTCTCTTCTTTTTCTTTTCTTATCTTTTTCATTTGCAAAGACAAAAATTCTCAAACCAGAAAATGTTCAAACCGAAATCATCTTCTCAAACAAAACTGAAATTCTTCTCAAACCCAAAATGAAATTTCCTCAAACCAGATCAAAGCTAAATTCTCAAATTCAAGACCTGTAACCCTTTGTTCTTGCAAGCTTGTAATCTGAAATCTACTCAAACCTGTTGACATTGATCTGATCAAAAATCAAGTTCTGTAAACAAAAAGCTGTAAATCAAATCTCCTCAAACCTGAAATTCATCTTCAAAAAGCCTAATTCTCAAGTTCAAAAGCCTGTTAACATTTGCCTGTTTCAAATCAAGTCTGGCACCATTCCAAGTGCATGCAAGTGAATCTGGAGTTTCAAGAGCCTTCCTGTTTTTAAAGTTTCAAAAGCAAGTGTTTCAGTTTTCAAAACAAGCAGATAAAATTCAAAGCAAATTCAAGTTCAGTTTCAAGTTTTCAAAGCAAATTCAGTTTTTCAAAGATTCCAGTTTATCACTTCTCTGTTCAACATTAAATAGGTGAGTAAACTTTACTTTAAAAACAGTTTGAATCTATATTGCAAGTGATAAATTTATATGGATATGATATAATATGGTTGCCTAAACGATTATTTCTAGAATATGTTGAAACTGCCCTGTTTATATGACTGTATATAACCGAGTATATATTTCTTGTCTCTGTTATTTTAAAACTAGTAAGCAAACCCCTTATATCTGCCTATATCCTTTGATATTGTGATGGATGCCTGAAGTATTATCTAGAATGTGTTTGCATGTATGAAATTATGTGTTGTATGTATATAAACATAGAATAATCTATGTGCATGTCTGTGTATATAGATGTTAGTCTCTGTAGTGTTCCTAGACTCAAGATCATCACCAACGAATTAATTTTAGACCATGATCTTTAAAGAAAAATTGATTATAACATTGTGATATCATTTTTAAAAATAGATTTAAGTGGATATATCAAGTAATTATTTCAAAAACAAGGATTTACAGTGATGATCTAATATAAGTCAGAAATCGACCAATTTAATTTCACAATTAAATTCCATAACTAGATTCGTGCTAGGAAATGATGATTTTAGATATAGATTCCATGACATTTAAATTTGGGGATATTGAGTATTCTCGAGTTGATCGAAATTTCTATTTTCTTCGATTCTCGACGTTTGGCGAAGAATTGGGCATCGAATCTGAGGCTGAAGGAATATGGAGGAGTGGAGATCATCAGAAAAATAATCGGTGGATTTATTAACCACCGTGGTGGCAGGATGACGTGATTATAGGGTTTTATGTCAGTTTTTAGTCGGGGTCGAAAAGTGGATCACTGCTCTGTCATCGGAGCATCGGAGGAGGCCGGTCATGGGGGAAAAGAAGCGTATGACGTTGGAAAAGCTTCGGGTGAAGTCTCGTGACCTCTGATGGTCGGAGTTGTCTGGACGAGGGAGGATTAGGTGATGGGTTCATGGTTTCAATTTGATCGTTTATGTCGATTTTGTTTTGGGTTGTGATGAATGTCTGGGATGGTCGGAATCTAGTGTAGGAGTCGTCGTCGACCTATCGGAGGTAGATAGGATGAACGGAGTTTCGTTGTTGGGTGGTGCACGTGCACGTGTGCACGGCGATGATGTGGTGCCTGGAAGGTTGGGTTTGGGAAGAAGATGATTTCTCGTGATTTGTCTCGAGGAATTTCGTGAGTGACTCGGGGAAATGAAGAGATGGACGTGAGTTTGTCTCGTGTACGTGAGAATTGTGGTTCCAGATTTCCAGTTTTTAAACTTAAGCTAAATCTAAAAAAAAAAATATATAGAAGAAGAGGATGAAGAACTCGAGTCTGAACTCGAGAAATGGTCGGGTTGAACCCGAAGCAGGAGTTTGAACAGTTTTTTTTTAAAAGAATAAGTTTTTATAAAACAAAGTTTGGAAATTTAAGAAGAACTTTAGTTTAAACTTTCCTTAAACTAAAATTCTTTTATTTATAATAAATGTACCTTTAACATTCTGGATTAGGAATTATATTATTGATTAACTTTAATTTGTTAAGATTAATCTTTAAGTTATTCTAAAGTTTATTTTTTTTATATAATTAAGTGTTAGTTAAAAGAATAAATGTTTTAAAAATAAGGTGATTAGATAATTAATAAAGAAAATGTTTTATCTTTAACTTAATCAAAGTTTGATAATAAATGAGGTGATTTAAAGAGTCATTAATTTATTTAATTAATTAATGATTAAGGATTAATTAATTTATAATTAAGGGTTATAATTAATTAATTAAAGGTTAATCAAATGTAATTAAGGATTATTAATTAAGTAATTAAAGATTTATTAATTAATGATTAGAGATAAATTAATTAAGTAATTAAGATGGGTTAATTAAGTAATTAAAGGTAAACTAATGATAATTAAGAAGTACTTAATAAAGTTTTATTAAATAATAATTAAGTTTTCTTAATTAATAATTAAGAAATTATTAAATTATAATTAAAGTTAATTAAGGATTAATTAACTGTTATTAAGGTTAGTTAATTATCATTAAAGATTGATTAATAGATAATTATGGATTAATTAAATTGGTAATTGAGGTTGTTAATTAATAATTAACTTTTATTAATTAATAACTAAGAATAATTAATTAGTTAATTAAGTTTAATTAATTAAGGATTGATTACTTTGTATTAAAGGATATTGATTAATAATTAAGGTTTATTAATTAATAGTTAAAGAATAATTAATCAAGGATTAATTAATTTGTTTAAAGGGTAATTAAGGATGAATTACTTAGTTATGATTTATGATATGAATGTGATTTATTTAAGTAAATTAATTTGTTAATTAATTAAGGATAGTCACTTGGAAATTAAAGTATAATTACTTAATATAATTTGTTAAATGAAATTACTTAGTGTAAGTAATTAACAAATGAATTACTGTATGTAATTGGTGTAATTAATCAAAAAGGATTTATAAAAGAAATTAAGGTAATTAAGAGGTAATTAAGAATAATTAATTACTGTTAATGATTATTTAAGTTGATTTATGAAAGTAATTAATTAATGCATGATTAATTAATGTAATTAATTAAGGAATAATGTAATTAATTATAGATTAATTAAAGAAATTAATTAATTAAGGATCATTAATTATTGTAATTAATGAGAGTAATTAAAGGTTAATTACTATAAAGGATTAAAGATAATTAAATTGTGAAATTAATTAAAGAATAATTACTTTATGTAATTAATGAAGAATTAATCAAGAGTGATTAATATTTAATGATTAATTAATTAAATGGATAAGTAATTAATTAATGATTGATTAAGCAAGGTTAGGAATTAATTCTTAAGTAATTAATTTAATTTAAGTGGATTAAATTAATTATAATAGAGATTAATAAATGGTTGCTTATGAATGATGGTTGAGTAGAATGTCTGATTTGGTTGATATCTATTGGATGATATACTATGATATTCTGTGATATGATATTGGATATATCTATGATAAATATGTGATATTTATCTATGTTAATGCTATGTGAATTCAAGTATTAAATTGAATTGAATTGTTTAAACCTTTAAAACAACTTGGCCTTAAAAGATACGTTTTGGATTTCGATGAGACCGGGATCGGGTTTCCATATACCGGTATTCCAGGTCTGGAGACCCGAATACCACATCGATCCAAATTAACGATAGGTCGTGAATCTCAAGTGAAGATGAAGATTCAGAGTGCAAGGGTTATTGTCGTTAACTCTGAGGGTGATTCCAAAACGAGTGTAACGAGATAATGCCTTCGGTTTCGTTCGAACCCGGAACGAACTTGTATGGATTGAATGCTTTCAGCACATCGTCAGGCGGACGATGAGCATTCTAAGTGATATGTTCTGATTAAAGGTAATCGTAACCTCAAGCCTCATCAACCGGGAATGGCTAAAACAGGGGAGGTGCAGCAAGGTTTCGTGGGTAGCACCCACTGAGAGCAAGATAGATCCCTGTCTAGAGGTCCCTTTTCTTTTATTCGGCTTAGTGTGTGGTTGGTCGCGCCAACTACGGGATTGTCTTGTTCGGAATTATCCAGTAAGGGATGGTTCCGGCTTTGTGTTGCAGGGGAGCGGGCGTACTCCTCGGTACGGTGATCTAGGCCACGTACTGTGACGGGCGGTACCCCAGTAGCCCTGCCATTGTATGGAATCCAAACTCCAATAAGTGCCGTACGTATTAGTTGTGCCCAACTATGTTGGAATGTGAGATGTAAGCATTTCAGCTATTTCTGTATTTTACTTGGAAACCCTAGACCCTATTATAATATAACTGGATTTCCTATCAAATGTTTTAGTTAGCGTAAGGTAAAAACTTACCCATGTTTATGTGTGGGGAGTCTTACGTGATACTTTTGTTTTCAAAGGTTTTCAAAGTTAAGCAATTTAAACCGTTTACTCACACCAGACCCATGTCTGACCCAAGTGTTTATTTTCTGTTTTATTAAACTCTTGGGTACTCAATATTGTATTGAGTAGTCGAGGGATTCAGGTTAGTCTTGACGAATACTGGAGGAGCTGAGGAGCAGGAGGCTTCAACGTGTAGATATATAGAGTTTCCACTGTGTATGTTGTATTGTACTGATGTACTTGTGATGTATAATAGACAGAAGTTTATAACTGTCTATTCTATGTTGTATAAATTGTATACTCTGATGTATATGATACTATGTAATGTCTTATGTGATATAATATATTTCTCGTTCCGCTGTGAGATCTCTGATGTGTTGTTGTTCTTTCTTCTTTTCTTTTCTTCTTCTATCCCTTTCTTTCTTTATAACGATGCGTCTTTCTGGGCAAAGAAAGCCGGGTCGTTACATTTGGTATCAGAGCAGTAGGTTGAGTGAATACCTAGGCTCTGAAGTGGTGTCTATCTTGAGAGCGCGTAATTGTTAGTTATATAAAAATGATTTTATATTGTGTTAATTGATCGGTTAAGTGGTATATGGATTCTGGTCAATACGAGTAGCTAACGTTATTGATAGGGATCTCTAAACACTTGAACCAGGCCAACGGACACAATATTGTTTTAAAGAGGTAAATGAAATAATTTTACCCAGAAATAATTTCTATATAAAAAGTATCATTTTAAATATATATATATTTCTACCTATTTGTTGGGTTACCTGTTCGGGTTTTCCAATATAAGTTATAAAGGTAGATAAGGTGGTAGTGTGAGTAACACGACTACCAATAGTTAGAATTTGAGTGTTGAGGTTGGAAGTATATCTGACGAGACTGTAGATCTAATACCGTCTCGAGTAAACTTTGATATGGTGTAAGGATTTCATATCTCTAAAGGAAACCTGTTAAGGTTCGGAGTCCATTATTGAAGTATAAGTAGAATCGTGCTCGTGTGAGCGGATTTTTGAGAGTTTGGATCTGTTGGTTGAACAGAAGCGAGTGATGGTATTTTGGGTAACTCAGGAAAGTAGTAACTGTGTGATAAGACGCAGTGACTATGGATATCTCAGAAGATGTTTTCTTTTGGAGCAAGTTTGAGGATGTGTGTCTGCTTCAGTGTTGTGACTGAGTTCAGCATGATGTTTGTGTTTGGTTTGAAGTCCGAGTTTCTCTAGAAGCTTTGGATAAGGAGTCTTAGGCATCTGTGTCAGCAGTATAGCTCAAGTGTTCTGTGTTCCTGTGGGAAGATCTTTTGGCTTAGAAGTTTCTTAGAATTGGAGTTCAGAAGCTGCAGAGTAGATTCATTTTTTTTCAAATGGATTGGTCAAGCACTAGACTGTTTCGATGGATTAAGAAAGAACAGTAATTTTTGGATATTGGACTGGATAGGATCGCAAAAGTGACTTGCGATAGTTTGAGTGTTCTCTTGGGAAATCTTTTGCTTGAGTTTGAGACATCTCTAGAAGATGTAGGAGTTATAGAGTTGTCAGAGATTTTATGGGAAGTGTTGATCTAGTTTGTGTTCGAGTTCATAGACGACATCTAGATCAGAGTTGAGCAGCGAAAGCTTGGTAGTAGTTGTTCTAGAGTAGAAGCAACCGGAAGTTGCAGTGTTTGGATTAAAGGGTTCCTATAGGAAGCTTTTCAAGATTTGAAGGTCGGATTGGTGAGAGAATCTGTTTTGTCTTGATAAAAGAAGTATTTGGAATCTACTGATGATTGAGGAGTAGAGTTTGAGTTCTGGATTTCCGTAGATCTTGAGAGGATCCGTTTGTTGGATTGTTTGTGGTCCGGTTTGTTTCGAGAAGCATCAGCAATGGTTGAGCTGATCAGGAAAGGTGAAGGTAGCCTAGAATCATCAGAAGAGTTCTGTGGATTAGAGATGGAGAATTTTGGAATTCGAAGTTGGAGACTTCGTTGTTATTTCTTCGGTAAAGGAAGCAATTGAGTTTGGGTAAGACTAGGAAGATAGCTTCGAGTATATTGGATCTTTCTGAGTTTTTGTGAGGATATGTGTTTTGGCTTCGGTATTGAATTACCAGTTTGGATTTAATAGAGCGAGTAACCCAGTATCTGTATCGGGGAAACTCGGGATAATTTTAGGTAGTTTATCCGGATCTATGTCCGGATAGCTAGAGTTGTTTGTTCGGATAAAATTGTTTGTTTAGATAAAATTGTTTGTTTGGATGAATGGTTGTTTGATTGATAGTATATGGCTGTTAAGTATAATTGAATTGTTTTAAAATTGGTTGAAATAAATATAAAAATCTTTGGATTATCTTTTGTTTTAAATTTCGAGGACGAAATTCTTTTAAGGGGGAAGGAATGTGATATCCCGGGATTTCGAGAAGTTTAAAATGTGATAATCTCTTAATTTAAATTATTTTAAATTGATAAATTTGTTATTTTCAAATATTTTGATATGAAATGTATGAATAAAGTTTTTATTAAAATAAGATTTGTTTTACAATATTTTCTTTAAAAGAAATTTTATTTATGTAAATTTGGGAAATATTTATTTAATAGTAATAAATATAAAAGTTTTATTTTTACACTTAAAAATGAATTAAATATATTGTATATGATTTTATTAGGATATAATTAGTTTATTTTATTTTCTTTTAAAGGTGTCATTTATTTATAATATAGGAAAGCATTTATTAAATAAGGTATGTATTTATTTAATTAGGAAAATTCATTTTTAAAGGCTTTTAAATAATTTTAAAACAAATGAAAATTAAATAATGACAAGTGTTAAAATTCTAAACATGTTAAATACATGTGTTAACAAGATAAATAAGGGTAGAGACAAGTGTCATCCTTTAATTTTATTTTCTTTAAATTTTAATAAAATCTAAATTACCTATATAAACTTTCACCTCCTCTCTTCTTTTTCTTTTCTTATCTTTTTCATTTGCAAAGACAAAAATTCTCAAACCAGAAAATGTTCAAACCGAAATCATCTTCTCAAACAAAACTGAAATTCTTCTCAAACCCAAAATGAAATTTCCTCAAACCAGATCAAAGCTAAATTCTCAAATTCAAGACCTGTAACCCTTTGTTCTTGCAAGCTTGTAATCTGAAATCTACTCAAACCTGTTGACATTGATCTGATCAAAAATCAAGTTCTGTAAACAAAAAGCTGTAAATCAAATCTCCTCAAACCTGAAATTCATCTTCAAAAAGCCTAATTCTCAAGTTCAAAAGCCTGTTAACATTTGCCTGTTTCAAATCAAGTCTGGCACCATTCCAAGTGCATGCAAGTGAATCTGGAGTTTCAAGAGCCTTCCTGTTTTTAAAGTTTCAAAAGCAAGTGTTTCAGTTTTCAAAACAAGCAGATAAAATTCAAAGCAAATTCAAGTTCAGTTTCAAGTTTTCAAAGCAAATTCAGTTTTTCAAAGATTCCAGTTTATCACTTCTCTGTTCAACATTAAATAGGTGAGTAAACTTTACTTTAAAAACAGTTTGAATCTATATTGCAAGTGATAAATTTATATGGATATGATATAATATGGTTGCCTAAACGATTATTTCTAGAATATGTTGAAACTGCCCTGTTTATATGACTGTATATAACCGAGTATATATTTCTTGTCTCTGTTATTTTAAAACTAGTAAGCAAACCCCTTATATCTGCCTATATCCTTTGATATTGTGATGGATGCCTGAAGTATTATCTAGAATGTGTTTGCATGTATGAAATTATGTGTTGTATGTATATAAACATAGAATAATCTATGTGCATGTCTGTGTATATAGATGTTAGTCTCTGTAGTGTTCCTAGACTCAAGATCATCACCAACGAATTAATTTTAGACCATGATCTTTAAAGAAAAATTGATTATAACATTGTGATATCATTTTTAAAAATAGATTTAAGTGGATATATCAAGTAATTATTTCAAAAACAAGGATTTACAGTGATGATCTAATATAAGTCAGAAATCGACCAATTTAATTTCACAATTAAATTCCATAACTAGATTCGTGCTAGGAAATGATGATTTTAGATATAGATTCCATGACATTTAAATTTGGGGATATTGAGTATTCTCGAGTTGATCGAAATTTCTATTTTCTTCGATTCTCGACGTTTGGCGAAGAATTGGGCATCGAATCTGAGGCTGAAGGAATATGGAGGAGTGGAGATCATCAGAAAAATAATCGGTGGATTTATTAACCACCGTGGTGGCAGGACGACGTGATTATAGGGTTTTATGTCAGTTTTTAGTCGGGGTCGAAAAGTGGATCACTGCTCTGTCATCGGAGCATCGGAGGAGGCCGGTCATGGGGGAAAAGAAGCGTATGACGTTGGCAAAGCTTCGGGTGAAGTCTCGTGACCTCTGATGGTCGGAGTTGTCTGGACGAGGGAGGATTAGGTGATGGGTTCATGGTTTCAATTTGATCGTTTATGTCGATTTTGTTTTGGGTTGTGATGAATGTCTGGGATGGTCGGAATCTAGTGTAGGAGTCGTCGTCGACCTATCGGAGGTAGATAGGATGAACGGAGTTTCGTTGTTGGGTGGTGCACGTGCACGTGTGCACGGCGATGATGTGGTGCCTGGAAGGTTGGGTTTGGGAAGAAGATGATTTCTCGTGATTTGTCTCGAGGAATTTCGTGAGTGACTCGGGGAAATGAAGAGATGGACGTGAGTTTGTCTCGTGTACGTGAGAATTGTGGTTCCAGATTTCCAGTTTTTAAACTTAAGCTAAATCTAAAAAAAAAAAAATATAGAAGAAGAGGATGAAGAACTCGAGTCTGAACTCGAGAAATGGTCGGGTTGAACCCGAAGCAGGAGTTTGAACAGTTTTTTTTTAAAAGAATAAGTTTTTATAAAACAAAGTTTGGAAATTTAAGAAGAACTTTAGTTTAAACTTTCCTTAAACTAAAATTCTTTTATTTATAATAAATGTACCTTTAACATTCTGGATTAGGAATTATATTATTGATTAACTTTAATTTGTTAAGATTAATCTTTAAGTTATTCTAAAGTTTATTTTTTTTATATAATTAAGTGTTAGTTAAAAGAATAAATGTTTTAAAAATAAGGTGATTAGATAATTAATAAAGAAAATGTTTTATCTTTAACTTAATCAAAGTTTGATAATAAATGAGGTGATTTAAAGAGTCATTAATTTATTTAATTAATTAATGATTAAGGATTAATTAATTTATAATTAAGGGTTATAATTAATTAATTAAAGGTTAATCAAATGTAATTAAGGATTATTAATTAAGTAATTAAAGATTTATTAATTAATGATTAGAGATAAATTAATTAAGTAATTAAGATGGGTTAATTAAGTAATTAAAGGTAAACTAATGATAATTAAGAAGTACTTAATAAAGTTTTATTAAATAATAATTAAGTTTTCTTAATTAATAATTAAGAAATTATTAAATTATAATTAAAGTTAATTAAGGATTAATTAACTGTTATTAAGGTTAGTTAATTATCATTAAAGATTGATTAATAGATAATTATGGATTAATTAAATTGGTAATTAAGGTTGTTAATTAATAATTAACTTTTATTAATTAATAACTAAGAATAATTAATTAGTTAATTAAGTTTAATTAATTAAGGATTGATTACTTTGTATTAAAGGATATTGATTAATAATTAAGGTTTATTAATTAATAGTTAAAGAATAATTAATCAAGGATTAATTAATTTGTTTAAAGGGTAATTAAGGATGAATTACTTAGTTATGATTTATGATATGAATGTGATTTATTTAAGTAAATTAATTTGTTAATTAATTAAGGATAGTCACTTGGAAATTAAAGTATAATTACTTAATATAATTTGTTAAATGAAATTACTTAGTGTAAGTAATTAACAAATGAATTACTGTATGTAATTGGTGTAATTAATCAAAAAGGATTTATAAAAGAAATTAAGGTAATTAAGAGGTAATTAAGAATAATTAATTACTGTTAATGATTATTTAAGTTGATTTATGAAAGTAATTAATTAATGCATGATTAATTAATGTAATTAATTAAGGAATAATGTAATTAATTATAGATTAATTAAAGAAATTAATTAATTAAGGATCATTAATTATTGTAATTAATGAGAGTAATTAAAGGTTAATTACTATAAAGGATTAAAGATAATTAAATTGTGAAATTAATTAAAGAATAATTACTTTATGTAATTAATGAAGAATTAATCAAGAGTGATTAATATTTAATGATTAATTAATTAAATGGATAAGTAATTAATTAATGATTGATTAAGCAAGGTTAGGAATTAATTCTTAAGTAATTAATTTAATTTAAGTGGATTAAATTAATTATAATAGAGATTAATAAATGGTTGCTTATGAATGATGGTTGAGTAGAATGTCTGATTTGGTTGATATCTATTGGATGATATACTATGATATTCTGTGATATGATATTGGATATATCTGTGATAAATATGTGATATTTATCTATGTTAATGCTATGTGAATTCAAGTATTAAATTGAATTGAATTGTTTAAACCTTTAAAACAACTTGGCCTTAAAAGATACGTTTTGGATTTCGATGAGACCGGGATCGGGTTTCCGTATACCGGTATTCCAGGTCTGGAGACCCGAATACCACATCGATCCAAATTAACGATAGGTCGTGAATCTCAAGTGAAGATGAAGATTCAGAGTGCAAGGGTTATTGTCGTTAACTCTGAGGGTGATTCCAAAACGAGTGTAACGAGATAATGCCTTCGGTTTCGTTCGAACCCGGAACGAACTTGTATGGATTGAATGCTTTCAGCACATCGTCAGGCGGACGATGAGCATTCTAAGTGATATGTTCTGATTAAAGGTAATCGTAACCTCAAGCCTCATCAACCGGGAATGGCTAAAACAGGGGAGGTGCAGCAAGGTTTCGTGGGTAGCACCCACTGAGAGCAAGATATATCCCTGTCTAGAGGTCCCTTTTCTTTTATTCGGCTTAGTGTGTGGTTGGTCGCGCCAACTACGGGATTGTCTTGTTCGGAATTATCCAGTAAGGGATGGTTCCGGCTTTGTGTTGCAGGGGAGCGGGCGTACTCCTCGGTACGGTGATCTAGGCCACGTACTGTGACGGGCGGTACCCCAGTAGCCCTGCCATTGTATGGAATCCAAACTCCAATAAGTGCCGTACGTATTAGTTGTGCCCAACTATGTTGGAATGTGAGATGTAAGCATTTCAGCTATTTCTGTATTTTACTTGGAAACCCTAGACCCTATTATAATATAACTGGATTTCCTATCAAATGTTTTAGTTAGCGTAAGGTAAAAACTTACCCATGTTTATGTGTGGGGAGTCTTACGTGATACTTTTGTTTTCAAAGGTTTTCAAAGTTAAGCAATTTAAACCGTTTACTCACACCAGACCCATGTCTGACCCAAGTGTTTATTTTCTGTTTTATTAAACTCTTGGGTACTCAATATTGTATTGAGTAGTCGAGGGATTCAGGTTAGTCTTGACGAATACTGGAGGAGCTGAGGAGCAGGAGGCTTCAGCGTGTAGATATATAGAGTTTCCACTGTGTATGTTGTATTGTACTGATGTACTTGTGATGTATAATAGACAGAAGTTTATAACTGTCTATTCTATGTTGTATAAATTGTATACTCTGATGTATATGATACTATGTAATATCTTATGTGATATAATATATTTCTCGTTCCGCTGTGAGATCTCTGATGTGTTGTTGTTCTTTCTTCTTTTCTTTTCTTCTTCTATCCCTTTCTTTCTTTATAACGATGCGTCTTTCTGGGCAAAGAAAGCCGGGTCGTTACAGAGATCCTTAAAATGCACATTAATGTATTAAGATACTATATTTTCCTTTTAGTTATAAATTAATTTGGTAGTTTCCTTTTAAATATGGTTATAAATATTAATTTCTATATGATCTTGACTGTTGGTAATCATAGTTTTGTTTTATGTTGCAGTCGTACCTTTTACAATCAACTTGCTTTACTGTTTGCTAAAGGTAAACAGTTCTATTTTTTGGTTGACAATATTCTAAGCATTATACCAAAAAAGCCCCATGGTTTGTTTACTCGGACAATTGATTTTTTCTAATACCGTATCGGGTCTTACATGTTCAAATTATTAAACTTTGAAGTTGAACTTAGATATATCCTCATGCTTTTAGTCAACATTGTCTCTGTCTTCTAATATTAGTGTTGTGAAGGTAAAAAAGGATTTTGCAGATAAAAAATTAAACATCCAAGATTTTTAGCCTATTAATTTGGCACCTATCAAATTTGAAGATCTCTTTAAAAGGAAGTTGTATGTCATATTTTGGATCTGCATTACACACATATTATGATTCACATACACTAGGGACCAATTAATTACTTTGTATTGACTAGAATTATACAATCTAATAGTACATATTGTCACCGTATGTTGATTTTTCTATAAAGCGTTGGCACAACAAGATTTTAAATATACAAATGTTTTGTTACTGGATCATAAAAATGGAGTATATACTGGACCCCAAGACAAAAAAATTCAAATTGTAATGAATATAAATAGTGTAATATTTTATCACTGTTGAATATTGAAAATTTTCCAAATGATTTGTTGTATACTTGACAATATCCACCACTTTTTTTTTGATGCTATAATCTTTTTTTTTTTAAGAAAAGAATATATAACTAACAGGAGAAAAAACGCCTTTCTCCGATGGCTTACAGGAAAACAAGAAACAAAGAAAACCGAAGGACTGTACAACACCAAAACCGCTAACAAACAGCGGACAAGCAAAGCTAAGACAACAGTAAAAGAAACAAAAGGAGAGTACAACAACACCACCCGAAGAAGCAGCAGAAGAAGGAAAAACCAGACCACCACCAATCACAAACCCGCCTTGACCAAGAGGATAAGGCCAGACCACCAAACACAAACCCGCCTTGTCCAAGTGGATAAGGCCAGACCACCAAACCAACCCAAAAAGAGAGCTACCAGTAAGGCGCAATAAAAGTAGGACCAGGGGTTGCCCACTTCAAAATAGAGAGCCAGAAGCGATGAAGCCAAGACTCCCAGCCAAATGAATCGAATACCCCGGGGATGAGACGGAGCCAAGCTGAGCAGCCCAAACGTGACCACCGACCAATCACCAGCAAAAATCAGAAGAAAGATCACCCGAACTAGTCATAGAGCAGGAGAAAACCACCAAAGAACTAGCAGATAAAAGGGAGCCGGTCCCCGAAACTAGTCAACTAGTTCACGACCCTGGCCAAAGGATAGCCAAAGAAACCTGTAACTGTGAAACTAACAAACACATTAAAAACCAACAGGAGGGGGGGGACAGAGCGTCATGAGCCGGCCAACGCTCGAAAACATAGATCAGCCTATTCCCAACCGAGCTTGAGACAAATCACACGAGATAGAGAGTAGACCAACAAGACGCTCCGCTCGGGAACTCAAACGGCCCCTAAAAGGTCTACCATGGAAAGCGAGATATACGTCGTTCCTCACACGCCGAATAATAGAGGGGGGGTCCATTCGAGTGTTCTCGAAGGTTGCCTTATTCCGCGCGCACCAGAGGTGCCAGCAGATGAGGCATGGAATCAAGCGGAAAACGATAGCACGAAGAGTCTTACCAGCGTTCCCAGACCACCATGAGTTACGGAGATCTGAGGGCGAGTTGGCCGACCGATTAATGCCAAGAAGGTTTCCAAAGTAATTCCAGCAACATCTGGCAGAATAACCACTAAAGAACAAATGGTTCCTGGATTCGGAGTCCCCGATGCCGCAGCATCTACATCGAGAAACGAAAGGAATACCGATAGATTGGAGGTTCTCGTCAAGAGGCAATCCATCATGGAGAATACGCCACATCAAAGTGGAGACTTTAGGGGGAATACGAGAGTCCCAGATGAAGGAAAAAGCAGGGCGAATCGGTTCTTGGGTTCTAATCGAAGACCAAGCTTTCAGAATGGAAAAGGAAGAGCCATCCCATCCTGAAGATCCACCATGAGAGTCAGAAAACTGTTTCACTGACTGCATGTGTTTCCAGGTCTCACTAGCAAAAGACGGAGAGCCCGAGAAATTTGTGCCCGCAAGACTGCGGTATTTCGCATGAAGGAAAGATGCCCAAAGGGAGTTGTTAGCACCAAATCTGTGCCATAATTTACAGGCAAAAGCTGCGCAAAGGTCCTTAGGATTGCGCAGACCCAGTCCCCCTTCATTTTTGGGTCGACAGACCACGTCCCACGACACCCAATGGTGTCGACGGACACTGTCCTTGTTGCCCCAGAAAAAAGAAGAAGCCAGAGATCGGTACGAACGAAAGAAAGACGAGGTAGGGGTCATAGCCGCGAAAACATGAGTTCCCATCGAGTCCAATACGGACTTGATAAGAACAAGTCTTCCAGCTTGAGATAAAAGAGAAGCATTCCAACGTAAGATTTTTCCCCTTACTTTATCAGTCAAGGGGTCAAAAATAGCATTGATCTTTCTTCCGCGGTACAGCACAACACCCAGGTACGGAAGAGGGAGAGCGGCTTCCTTGAAGACCGAAACCGACTCGATCCAAGAAGCTCGAGCGGGGGGCAAATCTTTCGCATGAACAAAGCAGCTTTTGGCGGGGTTGACTAACTGGCCCGATGCCCGCTCATATTGATGAAGAAACCTGAGGAGCCGCTGGATAGACGAGACACTGCCATTAGAGAAAATAACAACATCATCAGCGAAGGATAGGGAAGAGATTAGGGGGCAATCCCTTGGAATCCCGAAGCGCTGAATCTGGCCGTAGATAGTTAAGGATTGGAGACCGCGAACGAATGCCCCTGCCGCGATCACAAAGAGAGAAGGCGAGAGAGGGTCTCCCTGACGTAAACCCCTGCCTTCCTTAAAGTAACCATTGGCCGAACCATTGATGAGCACCGAAAACCAACAGTTGGAAATGAGCCTCCACACCAAGTCAATAAGTTGTTCGGGGAAGCCGAAGGCTCTTAAGACCTTGATGATGAAAAACCAGGACATACGATCGTAGGCCTTAGCCATATCCAGTTTGAAGACAACATTAGAACCCCTGGTCTTCCGGTCGATCTGGGAAATAAGTTCCTGAGCGAGAAGGACGTTGTCAGTAATCAACCGTCCTTTGACAAAACCCGCCTGAGAAGGCGAGATAATTCGTTCAAGGAAGGGAGCCAAGCGAGAAGCCAGAATTTTAGAAATCACTTTGTTCGAAAAGTTGCAGAGACTGATAGGCCGGAAATCCATACAGGACCTCGGATGCTCGCATTTTGGAATAAGGATGAGGTTGGTAGAAGTCCAACCAGAAGGCAGGGACCCTCCAGAAAAAAAGGACTGGACAGCAAGGCAAAAATCCTCCTGAATAATAGACCAGGCACACCTGAAAAAAACACCATTGAAGCCGTCTGGACCGCTGGCACTATCCTTGCTTAGGGCAAAGACAGAAGCACGAATCTCCTCTGCGGTTGGGAGTTCTGCGAGAGCGTCCCTTTCCGGAGACATCACAACCCGAGTAATAAAAGCCATCAGAGACGGGTCAGAAACCGAGACCGATGGAGAACCCAAAAAGGATTGAAAATGGGACAGAACGGTCTCTTTAACATCTTCTGGCGAAGAGGCCACAGATTGATCCGGACGCAAAATCTCACGAATGGTGAGGAGGTGATTCTTCTTACGAATAGTGGAATGGAAGAATTTAGAGTTAGAGTCACCGACGACAACCCATTTGATTCTAGCCTTCTGTCGAAGGTAGTCATTCTCGATACGAAGTTCCGAGGAGAAAATGGTTTGAGCAAGAGCCCAAGCCTCCTTGTTAGCCTCGTTAGGTTCCTCGTCAAGAAGGGATTCAGCAGCAATAAGAGATTCTTCGGCCAAGCGAACGCGGTCGAAAATATTCTTGAAGACCTGAAGATTCCAAACCTTAAGGCAAGCTTTCAACCGCTTTAGCTTACGACTGAATAGCTCACAGGGAGAAGCAGCAAGAGGAGCGCTCCAAGACTCAGCCACAACTTGAAAAAAGGAATGGTGAGATCTCCACATGCTCTGGAAACGAAAAGAAGATGGACCCGTTAAAGAACGGGGCGAGCAGCGAACAACCAAAGGAGCATGATCAGAGAACGACCGATGGAGATGCGCGATCGAGAAGGAAAACGGAAGACGAAGCCACCCTTCCGACCCGAAAACACGATCCAGTCGGGAAAGGATACGGTTGGGTCCCTCCTGGTTGTTGGACCAGGTGAAAGCATGACAATATCCACCACTTAATATGAATAGACATAACTTTAACTGATTAGTATTTATGCAGTTGTAATGCTTCTTATGTGCATCAGAATACATACTGCATAAAATGAATATTAACTACTTATGATGTAATTTTTTTTTTATATATTGTTTGACTAACTGAATAGTTATGTGCAGAACAATATGACCACCCTTAATATTAACTAGAGGGTGTTCTTATTTATATTATGACATGAACTCACTTAAGAATAAAACTAATCATCTATTATTATTTTTAATTTAAAAGTTCGAATGTATGAATTTTGGTAATTGCTCGGTGGTATAGAAAGTAGAGTTGGAATTAAGGATTTTCATTGGCCAGTGCTATGTTTGGATCGTTAATATGTCAATGTATCAATTAGTGTATGAAGAACATGTACTTATAAAGAAGTGTGGGTATACAAGATACGATTTCTCTACATTAACATGTCGTTGTATCTTACATGGCATCAATATGTCTATTTCGACCAGAAAAGGATGTGAATTCATTATCAAAGATGTATTTTTGAGTCCGTTCATACCCATTGGTAGTTTAGGCCACAAAATGATGGGAATTCATTACCAAAGATGTATTTTTGAACTCTGTTCATACCCATATGTTAGTTTAAACTTTGTTCTTTATTTTAAAATTGGTGACACCATATCATATCTACACTATTTTTATATATTCAATTTTCTACATTCAAAATTTTACAAACTAACTTAATATTCTTGGTTCAAAAGTTTGTTTGAATAATATATGCTCATTGACATTGTAGTGATGCTTGGTCTCCATTTGAAGGGAATAGATGTTTACGAAATATTTGGAAAAAATTCGAAAAATAATAATTGGTGATAAAGCAAGTTGTTTCATTAAAAAGTGGCATGGTAAGAGAATTAAAAACGACAATTGGAGAAACTTGCTTATTTAGAAGTACTTAATCATTAAGGAGCTCAACATAGTGTGACAAAAATTCTGCATAATGGAATTTCTCTACAGGAAAGATCCAAATTTGGCGATAGCAAAGCCAAGCAGTACAACATCAAGGGTAAGTTCATGCAAAAAACACTAGGAGGAAAATGTAGTAGCTGCGACAAAATGTGAAAACTCCATGGTTGGGCTAGAGCAAGATCAACGAGCTGGGTTGGAGCAAGACCAACGAGCTGATAAATAGTCATGAAGACACCGAATTCCAGTAGTGAGCTACTGTGAAGCAATGATGATGAGGTGCGACAAAGTAGCGATGAGCTTGCAAGGCAGAGAATCGGGTTTGGAGAAACAACGGTAGTGTATCTGAATCAGTTAATGTGAAAACGAGAGTCTTCTATGCAGGAGGCTATGCGAGGACCAATTCATTTTGGATTTCTTGAGATGGAACTTAATGCAGGCAGTGCAGTATAAAGAATGCACAGGACTGATATGGATAGTGTTTGTAGCATGTTGCACTGGAACTTCAACTTGAGTGATACTAATAGTTGTTGAGAGACTAAAATGCTGATGTTGATGTAAAGTGGAAAAAGTTGCTGCACCTGACAGCAGCTAAGAACATAAATGACAACATGATATGCTGCATGGATAGAAGGTGACAACGTGAAAAGTAGATGCTGAAACAAATATAATTTCCTGATGGCATGCATCATGATAACTTTTATACTCTCATGGTTCTTTCCTATAAATATGTTTTAACATATTTGTATGATATTTTTGACTCATTCGGAATGCGTAGATCATTGGAATTTTATGTAGAATAGAATTGTACTTCAATGGTGGTGATGTTATTTTTATTGAGTCTGAATATTTGAAGTTATCGTAAATAAGTTTCTATTTTAGAATTGTAGTTAGTGTAAGCCAACATCTCCTCTTCTTCTTTCATTATGGATTGAAGATGTTATAATGACTAAAAATGAAATTGTAAAATTATGTAGGTGAGGAAACCAAGGGAGGACATTAAAGGGGTTGTTTATACGGTGTTGACAGTTATATTCGTAATTATTGCAAAAAAAAATTGATTGAAATATTACTTTTTGCAAAAGAAGAAGAAGTTAATTCATAATTTTTCTTTACACATGTCATCTAACGTGCTTTAGTATTCTATATATATTAGAAATACCCTACTTTGAAGCTTCTGAAATTATATAACTACCACTATACAAGCTATATATAACCGGAATACTACCTTGGAGCTTTTGAAATTATCAAACTAGGGCAGGAAAAAGGTTTAAATTAAATCTAAAAAAAGTAAACGTTCATTCTTCTTAAATAGAGGACCATACTTGATCAGAACTTCATTTTAAACTAATCGATAAGGATTTTGAATTTGTATAAGCAAAAAAATACATCCATCAGATGACTGCAGCAACATCTCTCGACTTCAGGTAGCCTACACGGCTCTTTGGCAGCAACAACGTAGTAATCAATTTTGATTACTATTTTTGAAATTAATTACAACGAGTATTTGAAATTAATTACAGTGAGTTGCAATTTGCAATGGACACCGCAATACAAATAATGTTGTGAATAATTCTGTATTAGCTCAAGTATTCGTTATACTACTTATATAATTTTTATAACTTGAACATCACCTTCTAATCAGCATGCTTCTTAAAGAACATTTTCCATAAGAAGGAGCAGAAAAAAGCGATTCCAGCTCCCGATGCGAGCTGGTAATTATCATAAATTTCAAATTATTAAGGTTCAATAATTATCATAGAATGACACATATTATTTCATCAAATGATGAAAATTTTGTAATAAATAATTTACCATAATAATAGTGGCATTTGGGTCTTTTGGCATCAGCATTTATTCCCCAACCGGTCCTGTGATTTTCATATCATCCCTAGTCCTCAAATCACCTGTGACACATTAGTCATTCAAAGTGTTTCAAACAATAAAAAATCAATAACGAAAACTTTAATACAAAAATAATTAAACTTCTCATATAGGAAATTTGAGCACACTCCCTTAGCTATCTCTTCTTGACATTGGTATAGACCAGTCTCTTAACACAAAGGGATACTTGCATAAAACATTACAGTGCTTCAACACTCAAGCAATAAGTCCATCTTTTTTCTATTACATATATTTTTCTTCTTTGCATCATCTTGTCCTTCATTGGTTTTGTTATTTTTAGCGAATGGTGAGATGTTGGGAAGAAATATTCATCTGCAATAAAAACATAATACAAAATAACTTTGAAATGCTAGAATGTAAATCAGTAGAAAGCTAGAAAAAAAGTATCATCAATAAAAGCTCACTGTTTTGGAATCACCAAAATCTCTAAGAGCACTTCCTCCTATTGAATATAGTCTTAGTTTATGAGGCTTCCCATTCTTATTAACCGCATTAGAAATCTATCACACCTATCGACCGACCTTCACTATCGATAATGTGAAGTTAAACAGATTCAGACAAGTGTTAAACAGATTTAGATAGCACAAACTCATCCAGCATCGCTTTAAGTATTCTCCAGCATCACAAATAACATCGCTCATTGCAAATCCTATTAGCACTCTGCATATCAAAAATAGGTATCTTGTGACAGTATCTCTTAGAGCACATCAGCAAGCGAGGCACTCCAATCAACATGTATCCAAACAAAAGTGAACATCATATCTACAACCTCACTCAGCAACTATCAACAACCCTTCTTTGTAAAATCACGAGTGCATCTATCTTCGATGACGATAATTGTTCCAGGTGATGGCGAGTTCTTCTATTGTTCAAATGTGGCATTAACTTCACGATAGCAACATCGGCAAGCTTCAAGCAAACACAAACCAGTGAACCATCAAGATCTCGACCACGATTTCAGTGCGGGGACATCTCGCCACTTCAGGCATTGGTTCAACTTCACATCATCAATCATACGAGGATTATATATTATTTAAGGGAGGAGGTGAACTATTTTGGGGATGCTAAGAGAGGGGTTATGAGAAATGAGAATTGGGAAATGGAGATTTTGACTTTTTGAGAAACGTGAAGATGGAAAGGAATGAACGTGAGAGTCAAAAAATTTGAACTTGGAGAAAAATTTTCGGAGGACGAGGAAATCATTTTGCCTCGGAGCAAAAATATTTGTTATTTGCAACAAAAAAAACTTGTATATTTCGAAAAAGATAGCTACGAAAGAAAACATCTAAATGCATATGGAAGTAACCATTTGCAATATAATATTCATATTATTTGAATTTTAAACTTTTATACATTTTCAAGTTCTCTAAAATTATTAATAGTAACTAAAATTAATTATTAATTAACAATAATAATTAAAATTAATTATTTAATATTAATAATAAATATTTTACGTTTTTTATTAATTATTAATTATTTAAAAATTAATTATGAATTATTCAATATCATTAGTAATTATTCAATATTAAAATATTTATTGTAATTAAATATTAATTAATAATTAATTAAACTTAAATATTAATAGTAATTAAAAATCAATTATTAATTATTAATATCATTGATTATTAACTACTAAAAATTAAATAATAAAATTAATTATGAAAATTTTAATTATTAATTATTAATTAGAGAATAAATAATAGTAATTATTAATTAATTATTATTTATTTATTGATTATTAATTTATTAACTAAGTATTAACTATTTATTTGTTTGCTTATTTATTATTAATAGAAATTATTTCATATTTAGAATTAATTATTACTTATTATATATTAATTTTGGATTATTACTATTTAATATTTTATTTATTTATTATTAATTATTATTTATCAATTATTAACTATTAATTACTAATTATTAATAGGATTTATTTCATATTTCATATTAATTATTAATTAAAATTAAGTTCGTTTGAATACTGATTAACCAAAAATAAGTAAAAATAAAATTAAGTCCGTCGAAATCAATTATTTTCATATTTCATATAGTTGTGTACTAATAACTGGAAAGTGATATTAAGTCTGTTAGAATACCGATTAAATCCTCTTACAATGTCTAAAATAATCAAAGATCACGATGATTGGTTAAGAGTTGTTGAAAATTGGCATTTATTGCAACTGTGATAAACTAAAAAGGTTGTAATATGTAACAATTAGAACTAGCAAAAAAATAGTTGTAAAAATGGGTATCTATTACAACAACAAAAAAAGATGGTTGTAATAGGAGACTATTACAACGGGCAAACATGAAAGAGGTATTGTTACAAATTGGTATCTATTAAAACGAAAAGAAAAACAGTTTTAATAAGCATCCATTACAACAACAAATGAAAAATGTTGTAATAGGTATCTATTACAACAAGTAAAGAAAAAGAGTTGTTGAAAAGTGGCATCTATTACAAAAAGCAAGGTAAAACCATTGTAATAGGTTTCTATTACAACATGTTTTTTTTACCATTATAAAAATTCCTTTTTGTTGTAGTAGTACTTTGTCGTTTTCTTTAAAATATGTTGGAAATGTTTTGATATTAAGTGAATTATTAAAAGTTGGAATAAGTGTATATGACTCTCTGGTGAATAGTCCCACATTGTAGGACTATAGCAAAGAATCAAGTGTATATGACTCTCTGGTGAACAGACCCAACGAAGCTGAGACAGAGCAGATGCGAGCCTAGACAGACAAATCAAAAGTGCTGTAGACCTAGACGGAGCTAAATTAGTTGTGCAAGAATTTCATGCACAACGGACTCGGCGACGATCTGTACGACTACTACAATTTAGACAAGACAACAAAGGAGATTTGGGAAGCGCTGCAGAAAAAGTATGACGCAAAGGCGGCAGAAACAAAGATGTATGCTATCAGCCGCTAACTCAAGTATCAGGTGACGGATGACAGGTCAGTAGAGATGCAATCTCATGAGCTCTAGAAGATTTCTCATGTGATCGTCTCTGAAGGTATGATTATAGATGAACAGTTTTAGGTTGCAACATTGATTGATAAATTGCGCCATAGTTGGAAAGAATTTAAGAATAACCTCCGAGGAATTTTCATTAGAATGTCTGACAATTCACCTCTGTATTGAAGATGAATCTCATAAATAGGATATGAAAGAAGAAATTCTTGCTGTTTCAGGCAACACTAAGAAGGGGACGGTTTTGAAACCGAATTCCAAAAACTTTAAGAATCGGAACCGCAAGCTTAGTCAAAACTGAAATAAACAAAATTGGAACTCACAAGGGACCAAAGAGGTTAGCAGGAACCACCCAAAAAAAATGACTATGTACAGTTGTTTCTTTGTTACAACCGTAGAAAACCAAGTCGCATGGCACACAAGTGTCAGAATAGGCCAAGCTTTGCACTGCAGGCTAACTTGATTGAGGAGCCTCTTACGGCTATGATTTCTGAGATTCACCTTGTTGGGGGATCAAAGAGTTGGTGGATTGATACTGGCGCTACACTCTATGTCTTCTATGACCGTGTTATGTTCAAAACATACACGGAGATCGAAGACAAGAAAGTGTTGTTTGGAGACTCTTACATCACTATTGTTGCTAGTATTAGAAGCGTAGAGCTGAACTTTACCTCTGGGAAGACCGTTATATTGAAAGACTTCATGCACACTACAGAGATGAGAAAGAATCTTGTTTCGGATTATCTTCTTAATAAGACTAGGTTTACATAGACCATTGGGACTGATTTGTATATCATCACTATGAATGGTATGTTGGGTAGGGGTTATGCAACCGATGGCTTGTTTAAACTGAATGTTGAATGTAATAAAATGTCTGCTTCTGCTTATATAATGCATGATTTTAATATCTGGCACTTTAGACCATGTTATGTAAATAAACGAATAATAAAGAATAGAAGTAGCTTAGATTTAATGCTTAATATGACACAAAATGATTTTGAAAAATGTGCTTTTTGTAGTCAAGCAAAAATAACAAAAATCCCACATAAATATGTAATTAAAGAACTAGAAATATTAGACTTAATTCATTTTGATATATGTGAACTTGATGGCATTTTGACAAGAAATGAATGGTAAAGCTGAAAGGAAAAATAGAACCTTAATTGAATTAGTTGTTGCTATTTTACTTAATTCTGGTGCATCATCACATGGATGAGGAAAAAAATTTATTGACTATATGTTATGTATTGAATAGAATCCCTAAGTTAAAAAGAAAATTTTCTCCTTTTGAAATCTTAAGAAATCATAAACCGAATGTTACTTAATTTAGAACTTGGGAATGTTTATGTTCGTATATCCGACTCTAAAAGAATTAAACTAGCAAGTAGAGCATACAAATATGTATTTATTGGCTATGTTATTAATAGCAAATCATATAGATTTTATGACCTAAATGCACATAATATAATAGAATCTAATGATTCTATTTTTTATGAATTGAGATTTCCCTTTAAATTGAGGAATAATGGAGGCACATCTAGTAACACCATGCCTATTAGAAAAGAACCTAATGAATTTTTTGAAATCGAACCTAGAAGTAAAAGAGCAAGGATTACAAAAGATTCTGGTTTAGATTTTTATGTTTTTACTATAGAGAAGGATCCCTTAAACTTCCAAGAAGCCTTATCTTCATTAAATGTCGGTTTTTGGTAAGAGGCTATAAATGATGAGATGGATTCTTAGGAATTCAATAAGCCTTGGCACTTAGTAGATTTACCATCTGGTTGTAAGTCTATAAGCTGTAAATGGGTACTTAAAAGAGAAATTAAAATCTGATGGCACAATTAATAAATATAAAGCCCGTTTAGTAGCCAAAGGGTTTAGGCAAAGAGAAAATATATACTTTTTTGATACTTTTTTATCTGTAACTAGAATTACATCCATTCGAGTACTAATTTTACTTGCATATACTCATGATTTGATAATACACCAAATGGATTTTAAAACTGCCTTTTTAAATGGTGAATTTGAAGAGGAATTTTATATGGACCAAGCTGAAGGTTTTGTAATTCATGATCAAGAACATAAAGTTTACAAGTTAGGTAAATCTTTATATAGTTTAAAACAAGGACATAAGCAATGGCAAGAAAATTTTGGTTACTTAATAATCTCACACGGTTTCAAAGTTAATGAAAGTGACAAACGTATTTATTATAAATCTGAAAATGACATTTCCACAATTATATGTCTATATATAGATGATCTACTTATTTTTGGTCAAACATTCATACCATAAACAGTGTTAAATCTTTGTTAAGTACCAACTTTGATATGAAAGATCTAGGTGAAGCGAGTGTAATCCTTGGTATTAAGATTACTAGGTCAAAAAAGGGAATTTCTTTGGATCAATCTCATTACATTGAGAAAATACTAAAGAAATACAATTACTTTGACTAAAAACCTGCATGTACACTATATGATCCTAGTGTAAAACTATTTAAGAACACCGATGAAGGTGTAAGGCAGTCTGATTATGTAAGCATTATTGGTAGCCTTCGATATGCCACTGATTGTACTAGACTCGACATTGCCTATGTCGCTATGTCGTGGGATTATTATGTAGGTTTACTATTAGACCTAGTATAGAGCACCGACATGCTATCAAAAGGGTCATGAAATACCTAAACCGAACCATGAACTTTGAGTTACATTATGAAAAGTTTCCAACTGTCCTTAAAGGATACACCGATGCAGATTGGAATACTTTATCTGATGATTCAAAAGCAACAATTGGCTATATCTTTAGCATTGCTGATGGAGTTGTTTCTTAGAAACCCAAGAAACAGACTATTTTGGCTCAGTCCACTATGGAGTCTGAGATGATAGCACTAGCCACAACTAGTGAAGAAGAATATTACTTAAGAAATCTGCTTCCTGAGATTCCTTTATGGGAAAAACCGATCCTAGATGTATTGATCCATTGCGATAGTGTCGCAACTATTGAAAAAATACAGAACCATTATTACAACGGTAAGAGACGACAAATACGTCATAAGCACAACACTGTTAGAGAGCTACTCTCCTCAGGAGCTATTAGAGTGGATCACATACGCAGTGATGAGAATTTGGTAGATCCTTTAACGAAAGGACTAGCTAGAGAGGAAGTCCTTAGAACTTCTAAAAGAATGAGACTATTGTTATTAGATTGTTGAGTCACGCACAATGGTAACCCGACCCAATGACTGGAGATCTCAAAAACTAGGTTCAATAGGTAAGAATAAGTTGTGAAGTAATATGAGTTGAACATGCTATTTTTATATATTTAGAAGCATGCATTTTCTAAGGATTAGAGGATGAATTAATAAAAACTCTTAATGAGATCTATACTCTATATGGAGTGGAACACATACCTTCTGGAGTACTCTTGATAGACTCACATGTGTGTATCTGGAAATGTGGCCGTTTTCTATGATATTTTGGGCAAAATTTCAACAGCATTCAATAAATAAGAATAGACGTGCATGACCATAAATGCATGGGCTTATTTGATTGCACTCTAGAAAGATTGTATGTGGTTTGATGTCGGGAATAGAGTTCAGGACTACGTGTCACTCTAATAAAACCGAATCTTATCCTCTAAGTAAAGGTTCAAGTCGAAAGACACTTTTATTTATACATAATCTTATGTTTTCAGAAATTGCTGAAAAATATTTTTCAAAATTCAAGTAGGGGGATTACTGAAAGTGATTTGAGATTAACTGAATTATTAAAAATTGGAATAAGGGTATATGTCTTTTTAGGGAATAGTACCACATTGTAGGACAATAGAAAAGAATCAAGTATTTATACTTGATTTTTAGAAGCTTCGTTGGGCCCTTTGGGCACTCAATGATGCTATTTTGTGATTAGGGAGGCCATGCTTGACCATCACGCATGCGCATGCCGATCGACCGACCCGGAGCCAGGTTTGGGTTTGTAGTGTTGCAACACTTATATTTTTGAACGAATATTATTTTGTATTTTCAGATCGTTATTTTTTGAAACGCTAAATTCAAGATCCATTTTTTGAACCGACGTTACCCCACTATCCAGTAACATTCATTTTTGTATTCCGTCTATTTAATTAATGTTTAAACGAGACAAAAAAATAGAATGACATACTTTCAAAAACCCTATTTTCTTCTCCATGAAATTTCTTCAACCAAAAAAGCGAGTAGTAATTTTTAGTGCATCAGAATCGACTTCGTTTGTGCAGACGAGTCGATATCACAAAAAAGAGAGATTGTTTTATCCTAGAGGCGGCGGCGTTTTTCTAGACTGCTTTGCACCACTTAGCAGAACGACAAAACGTCTTCAAGAAAGTGACGACGTACACGACTCAGCCGAAGTTCATTGTTTTACAACAAGACATTTCGCCGCTATGGCCAAGTTGTGCAAGATAATCTAAATGCAGCCCCGTCTCCAAGGTAAAACAACCCAATCTGTTTGTATCGGCAGTCTTTTACATCGAAGAGGATTATCCTTGTTTGATTGCCTAAGTTATTGTGGACTGGCAAAGAGGATTATCCTTGTTTTATACATAGAATGAAGAGATATTGGTTTTCAGCGGAGTACATGCATGCATACAAATTACAAATAAATCATATATGTCACAATTAACTAAGAATTCGGTCTTAAACGTCCAACTCTTCTTAAGTTTTCAAACTGTGGGTGTCTGCTAAGTCCAACTTGTTCATACTGAGCATTTGGCTATTGTTTCTGAATTATAGAAAAATTAATTACACAACATAGCTATTTATGTTTTTTAATTATATTTTAAAGAATATTCAAGGTTGCTATCTGTTTATAATGGGTATACAAATGTATTAGTCAGTGATCATTCATCATGTTCTGTGTAAATAAAGAATGAGCATACATGGCAATAAAGTATTTTATCTTAGTTTGCAATAATTGAATTTTATTAGGTAATGAGTATATTATTTATTTGGCATGTAGAAAGTTGTGCAACCTTATTATGCAAAATGCGGTGATTGTTCATTAATCAAAGTAATGGATGAGCCTGATTTTTCTTCAGTTTTAGAATTTAGTTGAAATCATGGTTCGAGATTCCATCCGGCACGTCGGAATCCCGACCATCTCGGTTCGGTTTCGGCGTCGAACGGACCGGGATTTGTCTCAAAGTCTGTTTCGGTGTTTAGTATAAAAGAAAAAAAAATCTGCTTTTAACTAATTACTTACCGCGTAGCTAGCAACATCCCGCAACAAGATAAATTGAAGAATCGAGCAACGAGCAAGAATTTTTGGGCTTTCTTGATTTTAGGGTTACATTGAGCAAGAGAATTTGCAGGTTGAAACATCGAGACTGAAGCAGGATATCGAGCATGCATCTGAGCATGTGCAAGAAAATATCGAGCGGAGGTAGAGAGACATTGTATGGGAGAGGGAGGAGGAGATAAACGAAGAAGAAGAAATTGAGTTAAGGAAGACGGCTCGGTTAGGAACGCTAATTTTAGAGCTGGAAAGTAAGGCCCCGTTTTGTATTTTGTGTTTTCGTCTATACAAAAATGCGTCCGTCTATACAAAAGTGCGTCCGTCGTATGTATTGTTAAAAAACAAATAATTTTGAGAAATGAAATTAACATGTAAAATAGAAAACAAGTTTATTTTGTTTTTCATGTTTCGAGAGATAACAAAAGCACGAAGAACAATCCAACTTCTTCGTTGTCCGTTGATTGTCGCAATGACTAAGAATTGTAGATCTTCTTTTCTTATTTCTTGGTATTTCTTAGTACAAGTTGAAAACACAAAACTCAAAATACAAAATAAACCAAACGGGCCATAAATATTTTAGATTTACAGCAAAACGTTTATTGGGCTTTTTATTTTGTTTGTTTTATTCTTGTAAGGGATATCAGTTCGCACGATATCAATAGAGAAATACAAAGAGAGTATAACCATCATCTAATCCTATTAAGTTATAATTACAATTCTATGAGTTTTTTTTATATTTATTGACATATTGATGTAGAAAAGGTTTCAAAATACTACAGAGTTTGAAACCGGAATTTAAATGGAATATCTGAGATTTTCAAAACGGGACCGAAATTTTAAAAATTTCTATTAACTGGAACGGAACTAAAAACCAAAATTTTGAACCTTGTTGAAATAAAGTCAAATTAATGAATATTTGGAGGGTGTGACATTAAAAAGGCTTTTAACTGCCCCACTTAGTTTAATCACTATACAACCAGAATATACGGATAAGTGGTCGTTTTTCAAATCTAAATATGTTTTATAGGTGAATGTTCCTATCATATCACTCAGGAAATTATCGTGTGTTATGCACCATATGACTTGCAAAATTTCATCCCTGTATAAAAAACTTTGAATTTCATTTCTGGCAATGGTGCTTTTTCATTTCAGTTTTTATTACTGAAGAAATTTTTAATGTCAAATTTGGGTCAGTTTTGACTTAAGTTAACTTTCATTCGGAAGGATAGACGGGGTTTGGTAAGCAAGCAAATGGGCAAGTAGCCAAGTGGCATAGATATATGTAATGATATAAGTTTGAGTTGTTGAGAACTTATGTCTTTTATTTCAACAGGACTTACCATATGCTTTTATTTCAACAGAACATTAGAAAAAGAGCAGTTCCCATCTCCCTAGATAACGCTCAGTGTCTAAGCACAGTAAAAATACTCTATAATGGAAACAACCTCCGCCAAAGAAGATGATTAAGACCAAAAGGATATGCACTTGAACAACCTCAAGAATGACGAGGAGCATAAGACTCAGACATACCCACTCTAAAGCATGCATAGGACCATGATAGAAGTATTACTTGTATACCTAAGGAAACCATATACTGTTCATAATAATCTCTTGTAAAATTACATTCTTACATACAATGTATGTATGTATGATTTTTTTTTAATTGCTCCATGAATCTCAACCTAGTGTGGTATACTGGTACGAAAAATCGATATGATTAAATAATTGCTTTGTTAGCCATAAAAAAATAGTATGGGTATACTTAAACACCCTTCAATTAAACAAAATTGGAACTGGCATAAATTATATGGTGTAAGCAATTAAAAATGACAAATCTTTCTTCACACGATAATACGATAAAACTTAAATTCTCCTTTCTGGATAAACAAGAGTCTCCAGTTTTTTCATCATTTGGTTGAAATCATCGTCCGTCTTTATTAGACTCAGGCGAGTATACCGACTATCAGCTTCAAGAAGCACGCCTGATTGGGTTTTTATTTGTGCATTTCCGAGAACTGCTGCACAATCAATATCTTCCTTCCATTCACATTTCAGCCATCCATAAGCTATCATTCAGTTATATACAATCCCATTAAGTTATATTACATAAACTTGATTGAAGTTTGAAATCTATTATCTATAATAGAAAACAGGAAACCACTCCTGCTGAGTTGGACAACTTGTCTTCTTTCCTTCCTACCCTTTCTACTATTTTACATTTCCTTTTTTTTAATTTTTTTTCTTTCATCGCTTTTCCAATGACCGGTTCAGCTACATCCTTTTTCACGCAAATTTTTTTGCCACTTCCCTACCCTTCCAGCCGCTCACCCCATCTTCCCCCCACGTTTTCTTCCCTTTCCCATTATCTCCCCTCAACTTCTCTTCTCCCCATCCTTTCCATTCTCAAACCCTAATTTGATTTTTACACCTCTTTTCTCCTGCTCTTCCTCCGTTCCCTATTAATTTTCCAACATTCATTCAAACCCTCCATTCTTCCTTCTTCTCCCGTCCATACAGCTACCCCTCCACTTCCTTCCGTTCCTTCACTTTTTCCACCACCGACCGCTGCCGTTACTCTCCTCAACTTTTCTTACTACCAATACTACGTTATCGGGTACCTAATTCCTTTGTTCGCTGTTCTTCCCGTCAGAAGCTCTTCCGGTCAGAAGTGGCGACAGGTTAGGTATGAAACCCCTACATCTGTTGAATTTCTTATTTCCGTCTGTATTGAATCCTTCGTACGCATCTGTACTGGTATACTGATTGTTTACATTTTGTAATTGTACCCGGTTTACTAGATTTTTTACACGCAATTCCCATTTACTTTTCAGCAAGAATGAAATGATGATTTTTGCATTGCATCTTGCTTAGAAGACGAAGATAAGTTGATTGATTCAATCAATGAAAATTTTCGGACAGCTAAAGAAGCCTCCAAAGTTTTCGACGATTTAACGAAGAACATAAACTTAAAAGGCTTAAAGGAGCTACGTCAGATGCTAAAGGTACTGCAACCGAGACAAAATGTCTTCTGCCACAGTATGCTTGCTTGGATTCTCTGATTGAAAAACCTGGTATTATCTTTGCTTGGCCAAACGTATTCTTTAGGGAAAAATCTTTTTTTAGCACTTTTTTGAGTAAAATTATTCCCTCTCTGTGTCGCAGTAATCTAATCTAAAAGTGTACTGTACAAGATTCATAAGTAAATTGAGTACTGCTGTTTTAATCTACCATCAGGAACTTTTAATGTGCTCACGCTTGATAAATCCACTGCCTTTTGTAAAATTCATTTCATTCAGGCTAAGGTTGCAGCGTTCATCTTCATTATCTTCATGCCAATACTGTAGATAAAAATAAAATATGCCTCTTTAGTCCTAAAAATACTGATTTGCTTTGTAACTTAAATTACTGACTATTTGGTATTACAATATGCAGCTTGAACCAGCATTTTAGGTATTCGCAGTTAACTCATAGGCGGCACAGGTACTTTCCAGGTAATTACTCTACTTCTTCGTGCTATTTGAGACAGTGTTGACCCGGATAGCCCACCGACTTCTGAACAGGGTTTAAAGATATTGCTGGGGCAGCACACCGACGAGCGTAGAAACTACACACAGAACATAGTGTACAAAGAGGTCTTCGACAAACTAACAGGTCTGGTTTTTATCTATCTTATAACACTACGTAATTGAACCCCCATTTCAGATATGTTTTTCTTATATATATATATATGTGTGTGTGTGTTTGTGTGTGTATATATATATATATATGCAGATCTGCCTCATACAGAAGACTGTGTACAACAAAATGAGCAAGCTTAGCAATTCGCATACGATATCCACGCCCCTGTCTGTCTTTCGAGTTTCTTCTGGTATGAACCGATGACTTTTACTGCGAACTGCATTTTTCACTGCTTATGTTTGTACATTTTAATATTTTCTGCATAACACACAATGGGTAGACGGTCCTTTTTTGGTTTTGTAAATTTCATTCTTTTCTTTGGATGCCGGTTGCTTGCCAATTGACAGAGTACTTTGAATTTAAGTTGATTTAACTAATCATCTATTCGGACTATCACTACAATACTATCACTTTTTCCATTACCCGTTTGTTGGATTCTAAACAAAATTCTGCATATTACTGTCATCCAGATTACTGCCCATCCTATTTTATGAATTGCTTGATGTCTGTGTTTATGCAACATATAACTTTGCCGAGTTGTTCTACTTTTTCTTAGCTGTCCCTGTATTTTTGTTAAAATTAGGCTTCTACTAATATTGGACAAGTTTGCTGTATAACTTACCAGCCATTTTTTTCCTTCATATTTGACATATACCCAAACCTGGTGGTTACTGTATGTGTCTTTTTACTTCAAATTTACATTTTCAAAATAGTATCATTCAATCCTCAATGCATTTCCTGCATAGAAATTACAAAAGGTTTTATTTCCTATCGACATTAAGGTGGAAACTGCCATGAATATTGGGATACTACTGACTGTACAGAGAAATAGGCGAACTGAACAAAAAATCAGCAATATTTTTTTTTGGAAAAACATCATCTTTGATAATATGAAAATGGTTATCTACAGGCTACTTCTGACTAACATCAACTGTTGTTTTGAATAGTAAACGAAGACTATTTGTGTAATGACATAGGGTTATTCCTGATTATGGTACGAAATTATTTTGGATGACAAGAGAAGCAAATATTACGTGGAATATGTGATAATGTCAAAAGTAATTTGTTCTTAATGTTATATTATCGAACATCTAATGTTATACCAGTTTGATTTAAAACAAAGTTAGTCTTTACTGAAAGTTTCATGGTGATATACTTATGCAGACCATGTACCATATGCATAAGAAGTGTTATCCAATACATGGTATGTTCATAAGTTTAATGATGTTTGCACATGTTGGCCGTGTTACATATGGTATCTTCTGACGTTATACTACAAATTTATTAGTATGAGAACCTGTTGTGAATAACAGTTGTTATCAGCACATGATAATACAGTACCATCCCTTTCCTCCATTTCTTATCTACTAATCTATTTGAAATTTAAAGCGTTCAGAAACAAAGGCACTCAAGAGAAGACTTATATTTGTTGACAACCAAAAATGATGTGGACAAAGTGCAAGGTCTAAATGCGATAGGTGCTCCTATTTCCATCTTTAACGCAGACATATACTTTCTACATCATGAGCATGGGGCAAACGAGATTTAGTTATTATTGCGAAAGGTGGGTTTAAAATGGGGCACGCCCATCTCTTTTAAAATTAGAGTGCAAATTTTGTATTCATATCATAGTTTTAAAATATGGTTCAAATACTGTATTATTATCATCAGAACTGTAGACGTTGTATTTAAATTTTGACCAGTAATGCTATCATCTTTTTTTCTTCACGGTAAATAAAATTGGTGACAAATATTGGTTACACAAGTCTTCTGAATATATTAATGTAAAATTTGATCATTTTGTTCTATATGCGTTTGCACCATCACTTAATTAGGCAATACTGTACAGTGTGCTGAATATGGTTTCCATTTTTAAAAATAAATAAATATGCTGCAAAACAGTACAGAGATCTACATCACAACCCATTACTGTTTCAGTGTATTCCTTTACATAAGTCCATGCCATAATTGTCTGCACTCACTGATTTATACGTTCAACGTTTTTGGCTGGCAAATTTTTACCTCCATTTCATATTTTCAGAAGCTTATATATTTGTACAATTAAATCTGTAGATAACGGATAGAGCTATTTCAACTTCCATGTCACTCGCATGAATGATTAAAACATTTAGCAAAATATTGCACCTCAAAATAAGTTCGTGTAAAATAATACATTTCCCCTGTCCACGTCAGCATTGGATCAAAAATTTTCATGCCAACTTACTATCATATATATGTGATGTCCTGTTCGTTACGTGCAATGCATGAAGCTATATAACATAAAAGGGACAAAACAAATATTAAATTGAGGACCTCTTCACCTTGGTTTTACATGTCATGCATGATGTGTAAAGGATCTGCATATCTTGAAGGAACACAATACTTATGTTCCAAATGCCCCAACCAGTCACAGAACCTCTTAATAGGTCGATATCTTTTTTTCCTTAGCCAAACTATCATGATTATATATTTTAATTACCTATTCTACTGCAGGTATCGTTTGAACATCGATATTGTTGATGGTACTACCTCATCAACTGTGACCGCGTTTGACAAAGAGGCAAAGAAACTTCTTGGTGTCAACGTAGATGAAATGATCAAAATCTCAAAGATGGTTAACCAAATTCAGAAATTAATATTCTCTTTACCATTACATTTTCACCATATTTTCATTCCCTTTACTACTTTTGTTTTTCGCTGCTTCAGGAAAACGGAGATAAGAAGGTGGAAAACATTTTTCAACAACCAGTAGGAATAGACGCTATTTTTGAATTTAGGCCGAACAACTACGAAATGAATAACAAAGATACAATCCTCACAGCTCGAAAAATAACAAAGAAAACCATGCCTTCTCAGTTATCTTCTTCAGCATCACAGGTAAAATTTTCGCGCATTTATATGCGCAATGATATTTTAATATAGTTAAATTGTTAAAACACCTACATTTTTTTCAATTTTTTCTTTTATAATTTGTGTACCATATTTTAGATCACAACGTTGACTGCACAAAATACAAACATAGATAATGGTGCATCCCAATCCACCTACACCACTTCAACTACGTCTGATTACAAAGGAAAGAAACCGGTAATAAAACATCTGACTAATCTAACTATGTGCTTGAAATTGTGTACTCAAACTACTTATGTTCATCACTATTTTAAAATTCATATAGGCCGTTCATGATATTCTCAATGAAAGTACTCAAAGCAATCCTCCTTCATCAACTACAAAAAAGGGTGGAAGAAGAGATGTTTACATAGCTATACGTCTGCTGACACACTTTGCATTAACCAATCTACCATTTACATAGTTTTAATTTATTATAATATTGTACAAGTCCACATTAACCTTCCCCTTTCTATTATAAAACTTTCTTGATCTTTGTTTTTCGATAACTGAAACTACTGCTACCAACCTAATCAATGGTACTAAACAACATTATTTTTTTCGTAGGATGAAGATAATGTTGGCAGTCGACTAGACTCTGTCTGCACTCAATGTGCAGAAAAGCATAGGAAGAAATAAATGTTACCGTCCAAAAATCAAGCTGGAGAAAAGGACTGGACAAAAAATATATAATTCCATTCTCACATAATAAACTTGCTACTCTTCCTTCTGTATTTACATTTTTCTTTTTTTCTCCCTGTTCTTTATTACTATGTGCTCTTCCTTTATCTTTTAATAACATTCATTTACCTATTGCTACTCATTAACTACTTTTCCAACATGACTTTTTACTATCACGGTTACAAAAATCAAATATATTCTAATTGTTGCATTGCAATCATAATGACTAACATATACCTTATTATTTAGCTTTGCATCATACCAAAACAAATACAAGACAACATCATCACGAATTCACATAACACACCACCACTAAAACCTCCACGTGCCCGTGTGCGAAGCACGGGCCTCAATCTAGTGAAGATAGGGAAACTAGAGAAAGTCTTACAAGGTGAGGGCTCTCTGACTTTTTTGAAGTAATTGCAGTACTCGGGATACACTTTTTGTAAGGAAAAACGATCAGAAGATGCTACTAGCTTGCTTAGTTTAGCCCATCTCTTCATTAATGTAAGATAGCCAAACTTGTTGATATCTTTCTTTGTATCCCGATTTGTTTTCATTTGCAGCAAAATTTCTTTGATAAGTTTCAAAGTTCGGAGCTGTGAATCATGGGAAGTGCCTTCGGTGTTCTCGGTCATGTATTCAACTAACTTCTCGTATACTTTAACATCTTTAATCAATGCCCACCTGCATAATACCACTTAACGTTAATTATTGAAAGTATATCAACGGACGAATAAAGTTGCTGAATATGTAAAAAATATTCATACCCAAATCGACTTCCCGAATGTCCTGTGTACTTGGACATGGAGAACAACATGATATCCTCATCGGAGGGTTTTTTAATTGGAGTATAATGTGGCCAATAGTAAACATGATCATGAATGGCTAAAGATCCTTTGATTATGGAATGCCGAAGTAGACCATCCGGGTTATTAGGCGAAGTCACTAGTTCTATGAAGTTTTCAGGAGTAGTCGTGTTGACGTAGTCTGATGCATTTCCTTTCCATTCGTACCCTTTAAATTGGAAGAATTTTGTCTGCCTTCTGAACACCTATACACAGTGCAATGGAAAAACAAGGACTGGTTAATATTTGTTTTATCGTTCACACTTCCTTATATAGTTTAACCAAATATAAAAGAAACATTACCGGATAATAAGGAACATCAGCCACAACTTTTGCTGCCAGCGCCAGTGAATCGCCACTGACGTTTGGCGAAAGTGAAATAATTAAACCATTGAGAAGTTGAGTAACTCCAGTACCAAACACGATATATTTACCAGCAGTCTTGGCATTGCCAACAGCATCATGCAAAAGTCTAACATGCTTCTCAAGCTCTGCGTTAATAATATCACCAGAAGAGGGCCTAAAGAAATAGCTCATTCTATGCCATCCCGATTCCAGAACAGCAGCATTTGCGCTGTGTTTCATCCAATATTTCTCTAGAAACATGGCATCTCCACTGCAGACATACATACAGACAAACATACATCATTATTTTCCACATGATTGGTCCATGATGGTAAATCATATAACTGCATGTTATATATATATTACCTGACTACATCAGCAGGACAATCTGGAAGCAATACAGAGCAATCTTCACCGCTGTAGCAAGTGTTGCACTCGCACATTGGGACTCCATCGACGTTGATTCCATCAATATAAGCTCTGCCATGCCCTGAACAGTCCATGTCAGCCACTGCCTCGGCTTCTCTTACTGCTTTTCTTGTCCAACTTGGATTTATTATACGATATGCTACGATGCTGGCTATTACGGATAGGATTATGAGAAACATTCGCATCCATGGCTTCTTCTTTGTGGTAACTTGATCCATTTAAATGAATATATTATTTATTTCCTTAATTTCTTATTTGATTGTTTTGAGTTAATGTGGATTGGCAAAGAGGATCGTCCCTGGTTTATATAGAGAATGAAGGGGTATTGGTTTTCATCCCATACATGCATGCATACAAATAAGTCTCACCTGAGTATGACCCAATTAATTAAGAATTTGGTCTTGAACATTCAGGTCAAACTCTTGGTGCTGATTGAGTCCAACTTGCTAGACCTAAGCGTGTGACTACTGTTTTTGCAATGGCTTCTACATTATAAACAATTAATTAGACAGCATGGCTATTTACCTTTATTCTTCAGTAAAGAATATTTGATGTTGCTATGTATTTATAATGATATATATTATATATCCATTATTTGCCATTGGGTAGGATAGTGATCAAGTAATCTTCACTCGTCATGTTTTGTGTAACAATAAGCGAAAATGAGATAATGAAGTATTCAGCAGTATCTGGCGAAGCCCCATATCTCAACCATCCATTATTTAGAAGCATCTCAACCGTTGCTGTTATATTGTTATGTACATGGGCTGGATTGTATAAAGCCCACTACTATGTATTTAAATACCTAACTGTACAAGATGATCATGTATTATTCTTCTTCATTTTCTGCAATAAAGCATTTCAAATACAGATCCAAGTCTCTCTTCAATTCTGAAAATAATCTCATAAACTCAAAATTATCTTAACATGGTATCAGAGCTCAAAGAGGCTTAACAGCCATCTGTTCCATTAATCAAGAAACCCATCAGAAACTGTGTCATCATTTGGGTTAATCTTCATCAGAAATCAAATTCATCATTTGAAGAGATCATCTAATTAGTGATACAATCCAGTGTCGTGCCAACACAACAGTGGCTGCATCAGGATTCGTTCACATATTCTCACAGAAAATCAATCAAGAAAAACAGAAAACAAAGAAATCAAGAAATCAAGAATCATCTCAAAACCAAAGAAGGTGCCCTCCTGCACAACATATCAGATCAAAGAAGAAGATCATCACTTATATCATACGGTTGCACCAAAACTTACTGTGAGAAGTTCTTGACTCAACACTTTATTTTCTATATTGAATTGAATATTTTCTGCTCTTTGCATTTCCATTGTTTCTCTGTATTGGATCTTGTTCGAAATCATCATGGGTGATGAGTCGAATAATCAACCCAGCATGGCAAGCTCAGCTAATGAAAGTAGCAATAGTCAGCCAAGTATTGCTGCAGAAAAACTTATCAAGACAGTGATTAGCCCACAAAGCAATCTTGTCACAGTCCAATTGAATGAAGATAACTTTCTTCTTTGGAGATTACAAATTGAGACTGCAGTTCAAGGATATGGTCTTGAAGGCCACATTCTTGGAACAATCCCAATTCCTTCCAAATGTGTAACTGATCAAGGAAATAAACTTGTCAGTAATGAGGATTATATCAAATATCATAGGCAGGATAGATTAATTTGTTCCTGGCTATTATCTTCAATAAGCACAAACTTGTTATCACATGTCATTGGATGCAAAACTGCAAATGATATATGGACAACTATTGAAAAAGTGTTCAATACACAATCGGCAGCCAAAGTGATGTACTATAAAAGACAACTGCACAACATAAAGAAAGACAATAGCACTATGAGAGAATACATCTTCAAAATCAAAGGAATATGTGATTCACTGGAGGCAGCGAATCACAAAGTATCAGATTCAGAACACATTCTGACCATCCTCAATGGATTGAGTGAGGATTATGAATCAGTTATTGCTGTTATAGCATCACAGAAGGATTTACCATCACTTGATGACGTTTATTCTATACTACTTTCTCATGAGGCTAGAATTGATAATAAAAGACCACAAGAATCAGAGTTTACAATCAACTACACAGCCACCTCAAGAAACAAAGTTCAAAATAACAACAAGTCAGACCAGACTACACAGAAAGGAGGAACACAGAGAGGAGGTTATTCAAACAGATCAAGAGGAAGGGGGAGATACATCAGTAACAACAAACCAAAGTGTCAAATCTGTGAAAAGATTGGACACACTGCCACAAAGTGTTATTTTAGATACTCTAATCACAACAACAATCAAAAAGGTGGAAAGTACAGTGTCAACATGGCTCAGACTAGCTCTAGCAGTCAATCAGATAACAAAGATCATAATGCAAGTGAAAATAATCAATCCATGGATGATGACTGCTGGTACCCAGACTCAGGAGCAACCAACCATATAACAAATAATCTTGACAATCTAAATCTTAGCAATAGAGAATACAAATGTAAAAAATCCATTTGTATGGGGAATGGTAAGTGCATCAACATCTCACATATAGGAAATGCTACTATTAAAGGTAAGAAACAATTATTTTTATATAACTTACTGAGAGTACCAAAAATCAAAAAGAATCTCATAAGTGTATCTCAGTTTGCTAATGATAACAATGTCTATTTTGAGTTCTACCCTAGATACTGCCTTGTTAGAGATATACTAACTAAAGATGTTTTATTACAGGGTGATGTTGAAGGAGGACTATACAGATTTAAATCTGTCAACAGCAGCCAACACACAAATGAGAAAAAATGTTGTAATTACTGTGAAATAGAAAACAATAACAGTATCTTTGATGTATGGCATTATAGACTTGGTCATCCTAATACTAAAGTTGTTAAGCAAGTTCTCTCTGAAAATAATATAGTATATAATAATATAACTCTTCCCTATGTATGCACCTATTGTCAAATGAGGAAAAGTCATAAACTACCATTTGGTGACTCTATAACTAAGTATTCTAAGCCACTTGAACTTATTGTCACTGATCTCTGGGGACCTGCCCCAATACACTCAGATTATGGATTCAAATATTATATATCATTTGTTGATGCACACACAAGACACACTTGGATATACTTTCTGAAAAATAAATCCGACACATGCAATGTTGTGATAAATTTCATTACAATGATTGAAAAACAGCTTGGTATGTATGTCAAAACCATACAATCAGATGGAGGGACTGAATATAAGCCACTTAAAGATTATTTTAAGGTAAGAGGAATAATTCATCGCTTTACCTGTCCCTATACTTCGGAACAAAATGGTTTAGTAGAGAGAAAACACAGGCATATAGTAGAATCAAGACTTAGTTTACTAGCTCATGCAAATCTACCACTAAAGTTTTGGCCAGAAGCATTCAGTACAGCTGTCTATCTCATTAATAGACTGCCAACCAAAACTTTAGATGGTATATCACCCATTGAAAAGTTGCAAGGAACAAAACCATATTATCATAGTTTAAAAATCTTTGGATGCTTATGTTTTCCATGTATAAGACCCTATAATAATAATAAATTAAATTTTAGATCAAAACAATGTACCTTTCTGGGATATGCTTCTAATCAGAAAGGGTACAAATGTATTGATAATGATGGAAGGATCTTTATAAGTAGGCATGTTATGTTTAATGAAAAAGTATTTCCTTTTAAAATTCCTGAAGTAAAAACTATAAAAAAAGTGCACAATCCATATGTGTCTATACCTGAGTTACCACTGATGTCTGAAAGCAAGAGCTCAGTAGAAATGAGGAGGACTACTGCTGATCATCAATCACACTCACCGATATCTGCTCAACAAAATCCAGAGTGGGAAGATGACCACAGTCCTGCCATCCACTCACCTACACATCCAATGAATGAAGAGGATCAAAACCATGATTCAGAAAGCAGTATCAATCGCAATGAAAGTGCTGAGTTACCTCAAACTGAAGCTCCAGTCAGACCCAGTCACCCTATGGTCACCAAAGCCAAAAGTAGGATATTCAAGCCCAAGACATATATTGCCAACATCAATGCTGATGAACCATATACATTCAATCAAGCTGCAAAAAAAAAAAAACTGGAAGGCAGCAATGGATGAAGAGTATAGTGCTCCTATGAAAAACAAAACTTGGGATCTAGTATGTCAACCTGCACACAAAATTATTATAGGTTGCAGGTGGACATACAAGATAAAAAGGAATCCTGATGGATCCATCAATAAATATAAGGCAAGATTAGTTGCCCAAGGGTACACTCAACAGTAAGGGTTTGACTTTACTGAGACATTTTTCCCAGTAGTCAAGCCTACTACCATAAGGCTTATTATCACAATTTCCATATATAAAGGACGGAATATAAGGCAATTGGATGTCAACAATGCCTTCTTAAATGGCATACTAGAAGAAGAAATTTATATGATGCAACCACCTGGTTATGAACAAGACTCAAATCTTGTGTGTAAACTGAACAAGGCAATATATGGGCTAAAACAAGCCATGAGGGTATGGTTTGATAGATTAAAATCAACTTTAATGTCAATAGGATATCAATCTATCAAATCAAACACCTCTCTATTCATTAAAAATAATACATCATCAATCATTTACATACTAATTTATGTTGATGATTTAATTATCATAGGAAATAACTAGGATGAAATCAATCAAGTCATACTGTATTTGAACAAGCAGTTCTCAATCAAGGACCTGGGACATATCAATTATTTTTTGGGAATAGAAGTACACAAGTTCTCAAACTCAGAAATCATCTTATGTCAGAAAAAATACATAACAGAACTGCTTGTCAAAACAAAAATGGAAGATGCTAAACCTATGGCTACTCCCATGATCAGCAATCAAAACTTATCAAAAAACAGTGGAGAAGCCATAAGTAATATTAAACAATATAGAAGTGTTATAGGGGCATTACAATATGTCACTATAACACGACCAGATATTGCTTTCAGTGTTAACAAACTCTCTCAATTTATGCAGAATCCACTAGATGAACACTGGAAGGCTGTAAAAAGGGTTCTGAGATATCTAAAGGGAACAATCAATCATGGAATGATATTCAAAGCAAGCAAGAATCTTAATATAACAGGCTATGCAGACTCAGATTGGGGTACTGACCCTGATGACAGAAAATCAGTTACAGGATACTGCATATTTGTTGGAGGTAACTTAATATCATGGAGTTCAAAAAAACAATCAACCATTTCTAGATCTAGCACTGAAGCCGAATATAGAAGCATAGCAAGTGCTACAGCAGAAATAATGTGGCTACAGTCAATCATAAAGGAACTAAAACTGGAGGCAAGCATCAAAGCAACATTATGGTGCGATAATCAGAGTGCCGTTTACATGACTGCAAATCCTATAATGCACTCAAGGACTAAACATATTGAAATAGACTTACACTTTGTCAGAGACCAAGTACTCAAAGGGAATTTACAAGTAAACCACTTACCAGCCACTTACCAAATGGCAGATACACTAACGAAGTCACTATCAAAAAGAAATTTTCTTCAATTCAAAAGTGACCTCAAAGTTACAGAAAATTGGTCTTCAGACAAGCGAAGCCAGCTACAATCCGAGGAAACTCAGATCTAATCAATTTTGGACTACGCTCTTCTTAAGCGAAGGTCAAGAGAAGAAAAACATCTCAAAGTCATCAACTTTCTCATGGCACAGCTCAGATAACTTCAGTCAAAACTCAAATCAACAAAGATCATCACTAATTTGTACTAGAAATTAGGAATTTCACTCAAACCCTAACCCTGAGAGAGCTAGGGTTCGAGGGGGGGATAAGCGAAAATGAGATAATGAAGTATTCAGCAGTATCTGGCGATCCGCGTACATATACTAGAAGCCCCATATCTCAACCATCCATTATTTTAGAAGCATCTCAACCCTTGCTGTTATATTGTTATGTACATGGGCTGGATTGTATAAAGCCCACTACTATGTATTTAAATACCTAACTGTACAAGATGATCATGTATTATTCTTCTTCATTTTCTGCAATAAAGCATTTCAAATACAGATCCAAGTCTCTCTTCAATTCTGAAAATAATCTCATAAACTCAAAATTATCTTAACAGTAACTAAGTATGTTTATACATTGAAGAAGTTTGTTTCTCTTTTGCAATAATTGAATTCTGGTTAGCAGTTAAATAGTGTATCATTTAGCATGAAGCGGTGTGTTGTGCAGTCTTATTAACTATAATGTGGTGATTGTTCTTTAATCAGAGCAATTCAATTTTCTTCAATTTGTGAATTTTGTTAAAATAAAGTCAAATTAATGGATTTTTGCAGGGTGCGACGTTAAAAGGCATTTAAAGTTCCCCATCTGGTTAAATCGCTGTACAGCTAAAATTGTACAAGTAAGGACTAATTTTTATAAAATCTAAATATGTTATATATAGTGTAATCCCCATATCCAAGCCTGGGTAATGGTATTGTCAAAAATATATAATTATAGACACATTTTTATAAATCCCAAAATATATGCTATAGGGAAATGTTCCTATGGTACCAATCAGGAAATTATCGATGTTATACCCCATTAGTTGCAAAATTTTATCCCCATCCTGAAGCCTTGGAATTTCATTTCGAGAGGTACTTTATTATTCAAAATTGATATTATTCAATATAAGAAATTTCATATACTGATCAGTTACTTGTAACGAGTTGGCCATGGTTGTATGCCAAATGATACATGCAGACAGCAGACAGACACAAAAGCCGCCGGCACCACCAAAGTGGACGCACAAGAAAGGAAGTGGGGATTACCCAGAACCATCTAATGAGAACAAGAAATTAATCAATGTTAAATGATAAAAAAAGTATGTATATTTGCATGCATTTCCTTTGCCATTTAATATTTCAAGTGCCAAATTTGGGTCAGTTTTGACTCATGCCATATTCCATTGGAAAGATGGATGGGGTCTGGTAAGCAAGCAAATGGGTAAGTGACGCAGCGGATAATTCAAAACGATCTTCAATCGACGTAAATAGCAATATGTGGATTGATGGATACTGAAATGCCCGAATTCGTTGATCCGAAGATACCGAACTCCAGCTATCTCTGACTCGTTGATCCGAAGATACCGGGAAAGAGATCTACGATTCTTCGACGTTGAACTTGCGCACAAGATTCCGTGAATCGGCTTCAACAAACGATGATCCGAGCGCACTCGAATGACGTTAGTGGAGATAGGAGATACACTCGACTACCAATTGAAATTGAAAGCACAAAGCTAACAAAAGAGAATTTTATTCAATATTCAACAACCTCCAAAAGTTACAACTCACCCACTATTTATAGTCGTTACAACTCAACATACCAAAAACAAAAGAAAAAAAAACAAAGTACTTAGGTCGGTTACGACCTATAGATGAAGACTTACTTTCTCTGCCGACCTAATTTTCGTTCGTTTCTCTGCCGACCTAATTTTCGTTCGCGACTTAGAATTGGCAGTGGTTCCCTTTACCTTGGCAATGACTCAGCTTATCTCGGCAATCGACTCATGGGGAATATCTCGGTTCCGACTTATGGGTATCTCGTCGCCGACTTATGGGTATCTCGTCTCCGACTTATGGGTATCTCGTCTCCGACTTATGGGGTATCTCGGCTCCGACTTAGGCTTTAGGTCGTGTCGCGAACTAGGGTTTTGGGCGGCAGCGAAGTGGTGTCGTGAGTCGCGGTGATGGGTCGGAGGCAACTTTAGGTCGTGGGTCGGTGATGATAGGTCGGAACTGGGATTAGGTCGTAGGTCGGAGCTCTTGGTCTTCAACTCGAGATATACTACATCATCCAGGTATGCCGCTTCATCATCCTCCCCTTGTTGACAAAAATTCGACCTCGAATTTGTACTTCTCTCTTCTTCAACAAGCTCATCTCCATGGTACGGAATCAAATGTTTAACGTTGAAAACGTCAGCAGTGTGAATGTGTTCGGGCAACTTTAACTGATAAGCATTGTCATTGATTTTCTTCAAGATTTCTACTGGTCCAATCTTGCGAGCTTTCAACTTGTTGTAAGTCCCAACTGGAAAACGATCTTTCGTCAATACTGCGTAAACAAAATCACCCTCTTTGAAGACTACACTCCTTCGTTTCTTATCCGCCATTTGTTTGTACTTCTCATTTGTCTTTTCCAATCGTTCCTGAACGATTCTATGGCACTCCGTCAACCCTTCAACAAAATCAGCAGCTTTCTTAACTGTCTTCTTTGATTGTGGTATTACCGTTAAATCCAACGGGCCCTTCGGTAAGCTCGAATAAACAATCTGGAATGGACTGAACCCAGTACTTCGATTCACAGCATGATTATGGGCAAATTCTGCCTGACATAACTTCACATCCCAACTCTTTAGATTATCTTGAACAAGACACCTCAACAAGTTTCCCAACGATCGATTAACCACCTCCGTTTGTCCATCAGTTTGCAGATGATAAGCACTACTAAACTTCAGCTTTGTTCCCACCATCTTCCACAAACTCAACCAAAAGTGACTCAGAAATCGAGTATCTCTATCTGACACAATAGATTCTGGCAATCCATGAAGTCGATAGATCTCCTTGAAAAACAACTGAGCAACATGAACAGCATCTGCCGTTTTCTTACAAGTAATAAAGTGTGCCATTTTCGAGAATCTGTCCACCACCACATATATGGAATCATTACCACGCTGCGTTCTCGGCAATCCCAACACAAAGTCCATGCTGATATCAACCCATGGTTTGGTAGGCACCGGTAATGGCATATATAACCCTGCATTCGTCGCTGTTCCTTTCGAAACCTGACAAATATGACACCTCTCCACAAATCTTTCTACCTCTTTCCTCATTGATGGCCAAAAGTAGGACTGTGAAATCAACTGCAAGGTACGGTCTCTCCCAACATGTCCCTCTTCGTGTAACTCCTTGATAATCTTCATTCTCAGACTACCCTCTAGGATGCACAATCGACTTCCTTTAAAAAGAAACCCATCTACCATCAAAAACTCATCCGTCTTTCCCTCCTTAACTTTATCAACACACTTCATGAAGTAAGGATCTTCAACAAATAATTCCGGCAACATTTCAAAACCTGTCACTTCAACTTTCATTGTCGTCAACAAATGACTCCTTCTGCTCAAAGCATCAGCCACACGATTGGTTATCCCTGACTTGTGCTTAACGACAAAAGTAAACTGCTGTAAATAAGCAATCCACGATGCATGTCTCGCTGAAATCTTGTCTTGCCCTTGCAAATGCTTCAATGCTTCATGATCGGTGTAAAGAACAAACTCCTTCTGAAATAGATAGTGTCTCCAGTGTTTAATAGATTGCACAACAGCATAAAACTCCACATCATATGTACTGTATCGCATCTTCGCTCCGGACAACTTCTCACTGAAATATGCAATAGGACGCCCCTTCTGACTCAACACCCCTCCAATCCCAACCTTGGATGCATCAGTATGTAGTTCAAACACCAACTGAAAATCAGGTAGCACTAGAATTGGTGCAGATGTCAGCAATTCCTTGATTTTTCCAAAAGCAATCCCTGCTTCCTCTGACCATGAAAACTGTTTGCCTTTCATACAATCTGTAACAGGCGCCATCACACTACTAAAGTGTGGGATAAACCTTCGATAAAATGAAGCCAACCCATGAAAACTACGAACTTCCGTTATCGTCTTGGGCTGCGGCCAATTTCTGATCGCCTCAACTTTACTTTGGTCAACCTGTATTCCTTTCTCTGAAACAACATACCCCAGAAATAAAACACTATGCGTCATGAACACGCATTTCTTCGTTGCAGCATAGAATTGTTCTTGTCGCAATACCATCAGCACTTCTCTAAGATGATTCAAATGTTCCTCTGGACTCCCACTGTAAATAAGAATATCATCGAAATACACCACCACGAATTTCCCAATGAACGGTCGAAAAATCTGATTCATCACCCTCATGAAAGTACTTGGTGCATTGGATAAACCAAATGGCATGACTAACCATTCGTATAGACCCTCCCTGGTTTTAAAAGCAGTCTTCCACTCATCTCCTGGTCTGATACGAATTTGATGATATCCGCTCTTCAAATCAATCTTAGAAAAGATAGTAGCTCCGCTTATCTGATCCAACAAGTCATCCAACCTCGGCATTGGAAATCTATATCTCACGGTAATCTTATTCAATGCTCGACTGTCAGTGCACATTCTCCATGTCCCATCCTTCTTGGGTACCAATAAAGCTGGTACAGCACAAGGACTCAGACTCTCCTGCACACGCCCCTGTTCAAGCAATTCCTCTACCTGCCTCCGCAATTCTTCATGTTCCTTCGGACTCATTCGATAATGTGGTCTGTGTGGCAATACAGCACCGGGAACAAGATCTATCTGATGTTGTATATCCCTCAACGGTGGCAACTCCGTTGGTAACTCCTCTGGAAATACATCGTCAAATTCTTTCAGAACTGGTTTAACTTCTTCTGGAATTTCAACCTCTTCACTGCTTTCTCGTCCAATCAACAAGAATACTTCCGGCTCTTCTTCAACTTCTTTAACAAACTCCTTCAAAGTCAATAGAGTTTTCAGTTCTTCGATTTCCTCCACTTTGTTTTCTTCCTGTTGGCGTTTCTTCGGAACCAGAGTAATCTTTGTACCTTCGAACATGAAACTGTAACTGTTGGTCCGTCCGTCATGTTGTACTGCTCTATCAAACTGCCACGGTCTCCCCAGCAACAAATGACAAACGTCCATATCTACGACGTCACACCAGATTTCATCTTTGTATTTCTGCCCAATTGAAAACTTCACACAAGCTCTACGTCCAACTTTCACTTCACCACCCTTCCTCAACCAAGCTAACTTGTACGGTTTAGGATGTTTCTCGGTTTTCAACTCCAACTTCTTCACCGCTTCTGTAGAGATAATATTATCACAACTTCCAGCATCAATAACAAATTTACAAACTCTTCCCAGAATAGTGCATGTAGATTGAAAGATATTGTTTCTCAACCAACTACTTTCCTCCTCTTGCTTCGGTGTTAAACAACTTCTCCTCATCATCAATGCGTACCCGTCATCTCCCGACAGTAAATCTTCCTCCTCAACTGGTAAAGAATTAGAGCATTCAGCTTCTTCATCCTCATCCTCAACCTCAGCAATCATTGCTCTCTTCTTTGGCTTTGGACACTCATTGCTTTTATGACCCAACTCCTGACAGTTGTAACATTTGAAACCGTTGTTAACCTTCGCCTTCTCAACCTCCTTCATCACTGGTTTACCGATAGGTTTGGAAATATTAGCACTTCCACTAACACCCTTCACTTGATTGTTGGAATTAGTAAACACACCACCTCCTCGTCTACCCTGCTTCTCCCAAGCCAACGCTTTCTGATGTGCTTCCGCCACAGATCTTGGATCGAACATATTAACCATATCCTGAATCTGCATTCTCAATCCCCCAATGAATCTAGATGTCAGCTGCTCTTCCGTCTCCATAATGTCATTCCTCGCAATAAGCTGGTAAAACTCATCCGCGTAATCATTAACAGTCTTTGTGCCCTGCCTCAAGTTCTGCAAACGTTGATACATCAGAGATTGATAATTGTAAGGTAAGAACGTTGCTTTCATCAATTTCTTCATCTTCTCCCAAGATTCAACTTTTGACTTTCCCATTCGTTCACGTGTAAGTTTAGTTTGCTGCCACCATGCCAAAGCTCGACCCCTCAACCTTGTAGCAACCAACTTCACTCTACGACGTTCTGGAACTTCTTTGAAATCAAAAATTTCTTCAACATTAGCCACCCAATCCAAAAACTCTTCGGCTTGCATACCACCTTTGAATTCAGGAATTTCAGTTTTCATTCCCGATTCCCACTTGTGATCGTACTCCGACTGATTCCTTCCTCGTCCACGTCCTCGTCCATGAACACTACCACCATCATACTCTTCTTCACCATCCGATGTATATCGATGTCGATCCTGACCACCAACATCTCTACCACCATCACGTCTTCCACCAACATTCCTACGATCCACATTTCTCCGATCTCGATCGGTCACATTTCTATCACAATCTCGATCCACGCTTCTATGATCACTATCAACACTTCTCTCTCGATTTGAATGTGGTGAAACTCTACTTCTCCCATGGCTCGACTCAGGTGAAACCCTTCTCTGATTTTGACTCATTTCCAACATCATCCTCTCTAATCGACCAATCCCTTCCGTAAGCTTCTCATTGAAATTCTCGTTGATTCGTTGCTCCATTTCGTCGGCCTCTTCTCTTCCGTACAAAGCATTAATATTGCGATGACGTTGAACTCGTCTTGGCAGCATGATTGAATACTTCACAAACACTTCAACACTTCAAATTCTCGGCTCCAAGACTCGATTTAGCTATGATTGGCTAAAACAAGCTCTGATACCAAACTGACGCAGCGGATAATTCAAAACGATCTTCAATCGACGTAAATAGCAATATGTGGATTGATGGATACTGAAATGCCCGAATTCGTTGATCCGAAGATACCGAACTCCAGCTATCTCTGACTCGTTGATCCGAAGATACCGGGAAAGAGATCTACGATTCTTCGACGTTGAACTTGCGCACAAGATTCCGTGAATCGGCTTCAACAAACGATGATCCGAGCGCACTCGAATGACATTAGTGGAGATAGGAGATACACTCGACTACCAATTGAAATTGAAAGCACAAAGCTAACAAAAGAGAATTTTATTCAATATTCAACAACCTCCAAAAGTTACAACTCACCCACTATTTATAGTCGTTACAACTCAACATACCAAAAACAAAAGAAAAAAAAACAAAGTACTTAGGTCGGTTACGACCTATAGATGAAGACTTACTTTCTCTGCCGACCTAATTTTCGTTCGTTTCTCTGCCGACCTAATTTTCGTTCGCGACTTAGAATTGGCAGTGGTTCCCTTTACCTCGGCAACGACTCAGCTTATCTCGGCAATCGACTCATGGGGAATATCTCGGTTCCGACTTATGGGTATCTCGTCGCCGACTTATGGGTATCTCGTCTCCGACTTATGGGTATCTCGTCTCCGACTTATGGGGTATCTCGGCTCCGACTTAGGCTTTAGGTCGTGTCGCGAACTAGGGTTTTGGGCGGCAGCGAAGTGGTGTCGTGAGTCGCGGTGATGGGTCGGAGGCAACTTTAGGTCGTGGGTCGGTGATGATAGGTCGGAACTGGGATTAGGTCGTAGGTCGGAGCTCTTGGTCGTCAACTCGAGATATACTGCATCATCCAGGTATGCCGCTTCATCAGTAAGTAAGCAAGTTGACGATACACACATGTATGTACGTATACAAGCACACATACACACATACGTACAAGTTTGAGTTGTTGATGCCTCTGATAGCGATAGTTTTGAACAAGTAATGAATAGTTAGTATAATTCATTTATATTATTGTTTTGACAAAATGTAAATCTCCAAGTCTCCAACACAAAACCTTATATGTTAAGCTGATAAAAGAAATTGAACGTTGAAGTCGTATTCTACCGAATGGCATTTGTTATGTACAACAATCATCAACAAGTTTCAAACCAAAGTGAAGAAAAATTCACAGCTACAACAATGCTAGTTCAGGAGAAATTTTTGGGGTGAAGTATCACATTCAATAAGCAATAAGCAAGCAACCTCTTTGTGCCACGCTTTTTGGTGTTAGCATGAACTACCAAATACGTCAAACTACAGATATTATCAAATCTTAATATTATTCAAAAATAGAATCTAACAATTAAAATTTATTTACAAATTCAAAATGCTCATTTGCAAATATTACTAAATTTTAATATCACTTAAAAATAGGATTTTACAAATAAACTTCCTATACAAATTCGTTCTTCATTAATTAATAATATAAATAAAAAATCAAAGTAATAAAAAATTAGATGTTGCAGCTTAGAATTAAAAATTCAAACTAACCCTACACGATTTCGACGTAAATATATGACTAAATATTTGTGCAAGTCATTTACTCTTGAATGTGCATATACAATTTATAGAGAAACAATTCGCGTGCGAAGCGCAGGTCGTAACATTTGTAAATATAAATACCGGTACAACCGTACAAGGGTGGAGAAAATGCCTTTCAGTTATATAATTTCAAAAAAAAATTGAATTTGAATTTATTTTAATTTGAATATTAAAATTTATAATGAAAATTTTCAATTTGAAATTACAAAATTTGAAAATGATTTGGATTTTAAAATGATATTTTATGAATGTTCTACTTGAATAAAGTACCGATTTTATTATAAAAAATCAAAATGACATTTTGAATTTTTAAATGATAAAACTTAATTTGAAAATTTAGTTTTTGTCGAACTTTGAATTATCTTAAAAGTAAAAGGTTTGATTAATAAACCTTCTACAGAAGAGGAAAATATCTTAGCGGAATTTGAAATTTTGGGAATTTTAGCTTTTCAATTTTGAAAATTTGAATTGTGTCTGAAAATTTGAATTTTGAAACTTTTAATTTTTGAATTTCGTAAAATTCATAAGGGCTTAAGGTTATACCGAACCATTTATACAAATATGCAAAGTGGATTAAATAACACATATAATAACATCACAACATACGTGGCTTTCAACCACGACATACCAGATGAGATGTACTAATAGTATAACATTTATCATATACTCACAAATAAAATCAACCATCAACAATCAATTCTTTGACCTATTTAGGTTTATGTCATGGTGTTGTTTATAAGCCCGTAAAATGAGTAACTGCCAAGTAACTCATACAACAATATCAGAACCAATATCAACACCAACAACAACCATGCGTAATGGATCAACTTCTATAACAATCATTCATACTGTGGTTATAAACACAATATCAGCTACCTTAAAAACACAGGTATAATCATCCAGTAACAATCGCCATAACAATAAAGGTTTAAATCCAACATCAATAGATGTGATATACATAATGACTATCAATGACAAAAATTAATCTACTACTACCAGACGAGGAGTCTCGCCAGTATAAATAAAATGCTAAAATCCAACATGCATTGAGATAATAACATAATATTTACACTCTATACTCCTAGACGGGCTCTATATTATCTTACAAGTCATCATGACTCTACTTCCAATCCACAATTTATAAACTTCTAGTCACGACCTTAAAATTTCCCTTTTGGTATAAGGTCGTTTCGCTCTATGTGACAATAGGCCATGTTCATCAAAATAACATCAAAATATTCAATTGCAATCCCGAATCAGCCAACTAGGATGGATATTAGCCTATCTGGTCTAACACACTGTGATCATCTTTATATTCCTATTGTATGCAATCTATTTTATAATTTAAACTTTTTTCACAACAACAATAGTGATATTTGGTTTAAATTTTATTCTTACATTCATTTCGGAAAATCATCTATAATATACAACTTTCTCCTTAAGGAGAAGTAATAATAATAATTGAACCAACTCTCTTTGTCAATAGTGATATGATATGTAAACAAGTAATAACCAAAGAAACATCACACAAATGTCTCATATCATTTGGTATTATAACTTTATTCTAAATACACAAAATATCATTTAACTCCAATTGATGTTACTTAATATAATGTGTAAAGAGAATAACAGAAGAAACATCACACGGACGTCCCATACTGTTCGGTGCTATAACTTCGTTCATTCAAAATACCCATTATACCGAATTACACAAAACTCAACACTACACTTGATCGATACAAGAATGTTCAAGCACATATTGACTTCATATTTGTTTAAAAAAAATCTCTTTTTATATAAATTTACCTAAGTATTTATAAAAAATGATTTACATCTCTATGGAAATTCCTTTGTAAAACACTTTAGTAAAATTCTTTCATGAATAAGATAATCGTAAACCAATTAGACTAAAATAGTGGATATAATTATAGTCCCATGTGATTCTATAAATACTTTGGTTCCTGAAATCCCCACTTCAAAATATTCTTCATTTCACAAACCAAAATTTTCGATTAATATATTCAAAATCAAATATTCAAAATAGCTGATAAAACAATTCCGTAATTCTTTTCACTTCAAAATCTTTCCTTTAAATATTGATAAATATTACTACTTCTTAACTAACACTTCAAATATTTATAAATACAATGCAAACTTCAAATTATTTACTTCAAATATTTATAGATGTATTTGTTTCAAAATATTTAATATATATCTCAAATACTTTACTTTAAATATTTATAAATATCTCCACTTTAAGTTCTTACTTCAATTAAAATACATTTACTTCCAATCCTTAAAATATACTTTATCTCAATTTCATTACTCCAAATATCTATGAATATTATTTTAAAGGAATTTATAAATATAATCCCAAATACCCTAATAGTAGTAAAAATATCCATTCATTTACAATTCTATAATACACTCACAAGCCTGCATTCCACATCATATTTCAATTACTAAAAAAAATCAAATCACATGCATGCATCAATCAAAATATATACAAATATGGAATGTATTTGAAATCACAACCAATTTACCAAATTATATCCAATAATTCATATTTAAATTTCTTAAATATTAAATTCCAAATTTCACCCACTGTTTGTTTGACAAAATTATTTGGTCCAAACAAACTATTCTCTTCCTCAAAATTTCATTTAAATCTTAAATGAAATTATAATAGACTTAAAATTTAATATGAAAAATCTATTGGAATATTAAAAGTATTTTCAAATAGATTTTTTTGAGAAATGATTCATATTCCACACATACATACATACATATATGAATGTGTATATATTTAAATTTCTAGCGTTAAATAAATATATTCTATTTTATTTTTATGGTAGATGAATATATAAGTTTTTCTCAATTAACTTACCATTCTATATTTATTTAAAATGATATCGATTTGTGGGTGTGTGTATACCCTATTGAATAAATCAACACCAGCTCGTGGGTTTCTTATTGACAAAGTTTATAGTATTTTATATTTCCAATATATTAGCTAGGAATAATTCATAGTCTGTTGGCTATTTTTTCCCCTATTGGTACGGTATTTCGTTGAACTATGTGCATATATAAAGGCATTTACTAGAATCAAATAAATTATCTTTCATTGAGATTTCTTCTCTTCTTCTTTGCCTTTATTAAGTGGTTGAGGTTTATTACAAAGCGGCATTTTTTTATTGAAAGTAGTATTACCTTCTTCTACAATCTGTTATTAGAGCAAGGTTGTGAACTTTTTCTATTAACAAGATAGGTGACCTTCAAGGCGTTGGTGTAATCAAGAAGCTTAACAACCAGAATTACAATTCGTGGTAAACTTGTATGATATCTTACTTGCAAGGCTAGGATTTATGGGAGGTTATGAATGGAAACGACGTGAGACAGCCGGAGGCTGAAGATGCAAAAACGAAGTTGTGAAAGTGGAAGATCAAAGCGGGCAAAGCCATGTTCATTTTGAAGACAACAGTTGAAGAGGATGTACTAGAGCGCATCGAGATAAAGAAACCCAAAAGAAACTTGGGATGTGCTTGCCAAGAAGCTTTAGCTAAGCAAATGGAAGAAGTCTCATTGAAAAAAGAAGAAGAGGCACTCTATGCTACCAAAGGCAGGAGGAAGTCGAAGCAGCATGCCTCAGGTGATTCTAAAAAGAATGACGACAAGGCGATAAGTCATCAAGGCAAATGGAGAATCCATACAAGAGGAAACTTGGCAATGGCCAAAAGTTTGAAGGGAAGTGCTACAACTTCCAAAAGAAGGGCCACATAGTGAAAGATTGCTGGTCAAAGATGTGGTGAGTAATGCTGTAATTTCCAAAGGTGAAGACGAATGGGATGTTGAGGTGCTCTTTACTACAGATGAAGAGGAGATAACCTTTACTACAACAATAGTCAATCAAATCGATTATGAGAATAATTGGATTGTTGACTCGAACTGCTCAAACCATATGACCGGCAATAAAGAGAAGCTACATAACTTGTCAGAACACAAGGAAAGCTGGGTGGTGGTGACGACGAATAACACCAAATTACCGATTGCTCACATCGGTAATATGGTAGTTCTTCCCCATTGAAATGATACCGAGCTGCTGCTCCAAAATGTCTATCATGTCCCAGGTATGAAGAAAAATCTTCTTTCGGTAGCACAATTAACTTCTTCTGGTTATTTTGTTCTGTTTGGACTGCAAGATGTGAAAGTATACCAGGATCATGTTAAGATCATAGAAGAACTAATCATGAAGAGGCAAAAATTGGAATCGGTCTGTGTGATGTCTCTAGTTACTCCATACATAGATAAGACAAGAAGGTATGAGACTGCAAACTTATGGCACATGCGGCTAAGTCACGTTAGTTATTCTAAGTTAGATGTGATGATGAAGAAGTCAATGCTGAAGGGGCTTCCACCACTTGAAGTAAGAATAGACACTATATGTGCAGGCTATCAATATGGAAAATCACACCTATTGCCATACGAAGGGTCCAAGTTCAAAGTCAAGGAACCACTACAGCTAATCCACTCTAATGTGTTTGGACCAGTTAAGCAGCTTCCATTAATGGGATGAAGTACATGGTAAATTTCATTTACACTTTCTCAAGGTATGTGTGGGTTTACTTTATGAAGAAAAAATCCAAAACTTTTTCAATGTCCAAAAAGTTCAAAAAAGTAGCAAAAGCAGAAGTTGGTAGAAGTCTTTGTTGTCTATGTACAGAACACGAGGGAAAGTACACCTCATATGAGTTTTGAGATTTTCTCCTGAAGTGTAAAATATGCCATCAATTTACATATGCTAGCACTCCGCACCAAAATGGGGTAGCAGAAAGGAAGAACAAGCACTTGGCAGAAATATGTTGAAGTATGCTTATGCAAAGAATGTTTCGGGCCATTTTGGGCAGAAGCAATGAATACTATAGTCTTCGTGACCAATAGGCTTCCTCAACAAAGGTTAGGTTTTCTCTCACCTTTTGAAAAAATGTGGAACATAAAACCTTCTGTTGGTCATTTTTGAGTTTTTGGATCTGTATGTTATGTGTTTATACCTAGTCAATTACGTAGCAAGATGGAAAAAAAGGCTGTTAGATGTGTCTTTGTAGGATACGACAATCAATGGAAAGGATGGCGTTATTGCGATCCAACAACTGCAAAGTGCTACACATCTCAAAATGTGGTGTTTGATGAAGCCTCTTCATGGTGGTCCTAAGACAAAGAAGTATTTCCACGCTTAGATATTTTCAAAAATTTGTTGCAATCCTCACAAGTCTAATTGAGATCAAACGAAACTAAAGACACAAATCAAGGTGGTGATGGCAAAGTAGGCGAAACTCAAAATCCTTGGAAAACTGGTGTGCATTAAAAACTAAGCAAAAAAGCAAGCACTAATGAAGATGATACACTAATTACGCCTAGAAGATCAACCAGGATCAGAAAACCAAATCCAAAATATGAAAATGCTGCCATAGTAGAAGAAGCATATGCAACCGAACCAGAGACATTTGAGGAAGCATCACAAAATCCTGAATGGATTGAAACCATGGAAAAGGAAATTATCGAGTTAGAATGAAACCAGACCTGGGAGCTCGTTCCAAAGCCAAGAGATGTGAAGCCTATTTCCTGCATATGGGTGTACAAGATTAAGCATCGCACAAATGGATCAGTAGAGAGACACAAGGTCTGTTTGGTAGCTTAAGGATTTTCTCTTCAATATGGACTAGATTATGATGAAACGTTTAGTCTAGTTGCTAAGCTTACAGCTGTATGAGTCTTACTAGCACTTGCAGCTAGTAAAACTTGGAACTTGTGGCAATGGATGTGAAGAATGCATTTTTGCATGGGGAGTTGGATCGAGAGATCTACATGAATCAACCAATAGGTTTTCAGAGTCAAGATCATTCTAAGTATGTGTGTAATCTCTGTAAGGCTCTATATGGGTTAAAACAAGCACCAAGGGCATGGTACGGTAAGATTGCTGAATTTCTTACTTATGCTGGTTATTTGGTGACATATGCAGACTCTAGCTTGTTTGTCAAAGCTGAAAGAGGGAAACTAGTTATTGTGCTAGTATATGTGGATGATTTAATTATCATAGGAGATTTTGAAGAAGAAATTCTCCGAACTAAAGAGAAATTTTCAGTTCGTTTCTAGATAAAAGAACTTGGACAGCTCGAGCATTTTCTTAGTCTAGAGATTGATCGTATAGAAGAACGAATATATCTCAATCAATAAAAGTATTCCAAAGATTTATTAAAGAAATTGGGAATGCTCAAGTGCAAGCCAATCTCGACACCGATGGAACCAAATGCCAAATTGTGTTCCTATAAAGGAAAAGATATGGAAGATGCTATGATGTACTAGTGGTTGGTAGGCAGTCTTATCTATTTAACCTTAACAAGGTCAGATATTTCCTTTGCAATAAGTGTGATGAGTCGCTACATGCAAAATCCAAAGAAACCGCATTTGGAAGTAGCTCTACGAATTTAGGGATATGTAAAGAGTACACTTGGTTATAGAATTATGTACAAGAAAGGTGGAAAATGCAAGTTAGCTGGCCACTGTGACGCCGACTATACAGGTGACCATGATACTCGACGCTCAACTACTGGGTATGTGTTCATGCTTGGTTCTGAAGCAGTTTCTTGATGTAGTAAAAGACAACCAACAGTGTCTCTGTCAATCACAGAAGTGGAGTACTGACCAATGGAAATGGCACCACAAGTAAGCACTTGGCCTATGTTATTATTGAAGGACTTGCATTAGCCAACAGGGTATAGTATCCCTTTGTATTGCGACAACTTGTCAGCAATAAGATTAGTAGAAAATCCAGTCTTTCACGCAAGAAGTAAGCATGTAGAGATGCATTTATCATTTTATTAGAGAGAAGGTCTTGCAAGAAGAAATTTGGTTGGAGAATGTTGGAACAAAAAGACAACCTGCATTTTATATTTCTAATATATTAGCTAAAAATAAGTCGTAGTCTGTTAGCATTTTTTTTCCTATTAGTATGGTACTTCGTTGAACTATGTGCCTATATAAAGGCATTTACTAGTATCAAATAAATTACCTTTAACTGACAACTCTTTTCTTCTTCTTTGCCTTTATTAAGTGACTGAGGTTTATTACAAAGCAGCATTTTTTATTGGAAGAATATAACCTTATTCTACACATACACACCCCTATATATGCACACATACACAACTATATACCAATCCACAAGCAACCATATAACAAACTCTTCAATACCGAGTCAATCGTATGAATAGTAATATTTAATTAATAAATATATATCATTTTGTTGTATTAATTACTCAACTCGTATCATCTGAAAAACCTACCATTCATCATTTGATGTTTAATTCTCAAACAATATTGATTAATATATTTTTAATTATATAAACTATGCATGCATATGATTAGTATCGATTTGATGAGGTGGACTATCATTCACAATTGTTACCAACCATCAACATGTGTTTATAAGTAAATATATTCCATATAAAAAATTGTAAATATAAGATTACAATTAAAAAGATTTGATATTGACTTTTTATCCTCTCATCAAATTTCCATTGCCCTATCACCATGCTCTAAAGTTGCATGCATCCATCGACCACGTTGGATCTTGCACCTGCATCTCAACACCGCCCTTCATTCAACGCTTCTGGCATCATCCTTCTCCTCAACCTTGCCATCCATAGATCCATGCACGCCACCCAAGTTGCGTCTCTCATCATTACGCCATATGCATCTGTGCTTGTCTCCAGGTTGCGGCTCCATCACAGAACCGCATCGGGCCCTCTTCCCTTTATGACATGTGTTCTCATCTCCTCTCACATGCACTTTGTTGATCTGTCGGTTATCAACATATATATATATATATATATCAATTAAAGTTAAAGTATACCTTTTTTATTTCCCAATTATCGACATTTAAGTTGCTACCTGTTTTCTCTTTGGATCACTTGTTTCTTGTACTCAAACTCGATATGCAAATTCTAACTTCAAAGCTTCCACCAATTCTCTAATGGAGACTAGGTTTTAGTTTTCTATGTAATTTAAATGGGAGGGAGACGGTGAGGCTATTTATAGCCATAATAAGATTAAATATCTTCCACCTTTCTCTCTATTTTGAATTCACATATCCAAAGCCCAAATCCGTCCCATATAGCTCCATATTATGGCTGGCCATACCCCTAGGTTGGGCGTGCATGGTATTTGTACTAATTGGTATACGATATACTAATTTTTTAATTAACTATTTAAATCCATATATTAATTAAATCGATATATAAAAATTATGTATTATTTTAATTAATTTTAAGGCCTTAAATAAATAATTATATGCCATAAAAATCTAATACAACATTGTAACACCCCATATTGTTGGTAACATTATTTAGGATATTTAATTAGCTAAATTAAATTAAATAATATGTTGATTAGGGGATTGAGATTTGATTTAATTTAAGGTTAGCCGTGCCATTTAACCAATGAATTAAAAGAAGAGTTAATATGAATTAGAGAAGGGATAAAATAGGAAAGAAGTCATTCCTATATCCTTAAAACCTGGCCATGCATTCCTATACACATTTATTTCATTTTATTTGATAAATTTAAAACTTAAGGTCAGCCACCATTAACAAGAGAAAGAGGAAGAAGATTAAGAAAAGCTAAGAAAGAAGCTAAATCAAATCAAATCCATTCAAATCTCTAACTCCTTAATCTCTAAAGCTAAGGTGAATAACGTTTACATCTAACATTTCTTTTGTTTTCGGTTTTATGATGAAATCTGGACCTATTTGCAATGATTTGCCATGTTTTTGAACAATGGAATGATTATATATATACTTGTTGATGATTTATGTTTGTTCATATAGACTTTATGACATGTTTTAAGGTGAAAACCTTATTAAATGACATTCAAATGTCTTGCGAATTTTTATATAGACCAGAAATGATATTCTAGAGATGATTTTCGACTTTCAGAATTTTCAGAATTTTTTCGGATTTTATATAAATTTTCTAGTGAAAAAAATGTTATTTTGGGTTAAAAATTATTTACGGTTAAATAATTAATGGTTTGGGTCTGAAATTTATATATATTATAAAACATATAAAAAATGATTTTTAGGAATTTTTGTAGAATTTTCCTAAGTGTTTTAATGGATATATAAAATTATTTAAGGTATGAGACTTAAATGTTTTATATATTTTTAAAAGGGAGAAGGGGCTTTTTGTAAATAAATTCAAATTGTTATTTCTAGAAATTTAGCAGTGCTTTTGAAAAATGAAACTTGCAACCAATCATATTTTAACAAACAAGGCAAGTTAGGTACAAAGAAATAGTTTAAAAAGGACAAATCTACATGGTTTGCACTGTTTTTATGCTTTCGGCACCAGGTTCCGACTCTTACCTTCGCCTCCGACTCCATCGAAACCAATGTACATGGTATTAGGGAATTGGTAAGTAGTGAATTGGATGTAGACGGAAGGTATAGGGTCGAAACCAGGGATTCCGAAGGGGTTGAGGCACTACTTTGCTTTTAAATGAAAATGCGCCTGCTTGCTTTCAACTAAGTAGCTTTCAATTTGGTTAGCTTTCAACAAGGTCAATTGGTTTTAAAAATGAAGATTTTGATTGGGTTGACGCTTTTGTTTTAAATAACTGCTTTCGACTATGTCGAAATCCTTGACTGCCAATTTCTTCCTTTCGACTCAGATGGTTTCGAAAGGGTTGTTTTGGCTTTTAAATTTGGCCACTTCCCTAAAGCTTTCGAAGGGATGGTTTTGACACCATCACTTCTTTAGTTAGAAATGGATTCGAAGTAGAGCTTTCGACTTAAATGATTTAATGACCCTTTTTCTCTAATTTAAGTATAACCCAAATGGTTTCGAAAGAGACAGTTTTAATGGTTTTGAAAGGTATTTTTACATGTTTTAAATTGAACCCAAGTGCTTTCGAAAGGTAGGTTTTGATGCCTTCGATAGGTTTTAATGAATGGTTCGAAGGGGTGGTTCTCCAGGGTTGAAAGGAAAGGTTTTTCCTATGTTTTTGAAAGGCAATATTTAAAGGTTTTAATGAAGGATGTCTAATGTTTTAAAGCTTTCGAATGGAAGGTTTCTCAATGGTTTCAAAAGGAAGATTTTAAATGGTTTCGAAAGAGATACTTTCAATGGTTTTGATGGTTACTTTCAAGGGTTTTGAAAGGGTTGTTTAAAGGTTTTAAACAAAGGTTTCGAATATACTAACCAGGCAGCATAACCTAAGTGTTTTAAGTTAAAAAGAGTTTTAACTTATTTTAAGGAATAGGTAATCCTCATTAATATCATCAACATTATTTTGAGTAAAGTATATATAACATTATAAAATAGATTAGAGTCAAGCTAAAGATATATTTTCCTTGTATAAGTATGATTTAAAGGTTAAATCATTTTGAAAAGGTTTTTCAAGGAAAAAGATAAAGGGTAGTTAATCCTAAGAAAATGAGTCAGATTAGAAGACCAGATAAGACTTGTGTGGGGTCACGCCCTATGTTCATTAGCTATTAGGCCCTAGCTACTTTAGTCCAGAATTCCAGTGTGTAGGGCTTAGTCACAGGTAAGACTAAAATGATGGTTACATACAGAAAGGAATATTTATGTACAGAGATAGGTTATCGGTTAGCTTGCAAAACCATTAGGATCAGTTGACCCTTGAAGGAATAAGTTAAGGATAGACCATCCAGAAGTTTTGTCTAATAGATGTTTAGACTATTTGATATTTTATCTAGGAGGCCTGAGTTAGCAAAAGGGACAATTAGTCCAGTCTGCTGGCAGTTAACCCAATTTTTGGACAAATAGTCATTTTATTACCTGTTAATAGCATAACAGATATTTCTATTTTTATTATTATTATAATCTATTTGATTAACCAGTTTGGTTGTAGGAATGTTTTTTGTAAAATATATGTTTTGAAAAGGATATTGGTGAGGGGAAACCCGTTCCGCTAAGCGGCGTGGTCTCACTTAATATCATAAAATCGAGATGTAATAGTATTATTCACACCAGGCTTTATGTCTGACTCGAAGTTTTTGTTTCCCCTTAAACTCTCGGGTGCTCAAAATTGATTTGAGTATGCTAAGGGTTGAGGTTTACAGGTTTTAGCTATTTTGGCGAATAAATCTTCCGGAGACGAGCAGGTGGCTGATGGATAGCTATTTAAGAGTTTCAGTTTATTCTGTTTATTTCTACAATGTATACTAAGTCAGTTATGACTACATTTCTTTGATCAACCAAGGGGGCATCATTATATGTCGCTCTTGGCATATTATTGTAAATTACAATTGATCCAAAACCTGGGAAGCGTTATGGGATTATGTAACTTGGATATGAATTTGTTTTGAAATGTAATCAACAAAATGTTATTTTTGGAAATCTATGATTTTTTTTGTTCAACTGCTTCTGATATTATGGATACCATTAGCACTACTATATTTTGTCACCAGAAGTTAATACTATAGATGACTGCATCGTCTGTAGTGCTTAGCTTTTGGCCTTTAGATATGGGATGTTACAACTTGGTATCAGAGCATAGGTTTATGAAAAAAACTTTAACTAAAAATGATTCTGAAAACATAATCCTAAAGAATTAGAGTAAGGTTGGGGTATGGGATAATGCTATAGTGATGTACTTGTATTTGCTATATATAAGTATACGCTTTATCTCTAGTCTCCTATCTTTGTTAGGTTATTCTTCTGTATCTCATGAGGTTTGAATATAGATATGGACGGTAGAAGAGGAAGAGTTAACCTAGGAGGGGAAGGCACTGATGGGAAAGCCATACCTAATACGAGGAGAAGCCAAGGTCAGGCGCAAGCAGAGAATGATGGTGCTGGAGTCCCGCAAGTTGGAATGGAAGCTATGTATCAGTTTTTCATGAATATGATGCAAGCGGGTGTTGCAGCTGGAGTGTTAGGAGGAAATGTTGCAGGAGCAGGGGTTCCGGAAGTTCCAGTAGTTAACCATTATGCTAAGCTGAGTGGAGATTATACTAAGCTGGAGGGAAGCCATTTATTGGAACCGAGGATGCCATTGAGGTGGAGAATTGGTTGCTGCATTGTGAGAGGATCTTTGCAGATATAAGGCTCAATGATGAGCAAAAGAGGAGGTTTGCTTCGAGACAGCTTTAGGGAGCAGCTTTGTTTTGGTGGAATAGTGTGAATGTGGCAGTGGATGAGGAAACCATGACATGGGCAGATTTCAAGAGGAGGTTCCAGGAGAGGTTCATGTCTGTAATGGCACAGTCTACTCTGATCAAAATGTTTGCTGAGTTAGAGCAGGGAGAGATGTCTGCTTTGGAGTATGCTAGAAGGTTTGAGGAGTTGGCCAGATATGGGTATGCTTTAGTGGACACAGTGATGAAGAGTTTCGAGAAGTTCATCAGAGGGTTGAAGCCTGAGTTAGCAAGGGCTACATTACCTCATATTAGAGATCCTTCTGATGTTGTAGTGGAGATGGCCTTAAGGCATGAGGAGATAATTGATTCTCTAGAGAAGAGTAAGGCTAAGGAGTTCCAGGTGAGGCAGAGAAAGTTCTTTCCTAAAAAAGGTGCTCAGACGGGTGAAGCAGCTAAGAAAGGGAAGTCTGAAAATGCTTGTTTTAAGCGCAACAAGAAGCGGCATTTTGCAAATGAGTGTCGTGCTGGAAAAGCAAAGGAGGTGGCGGGGAAGAAGAATGTTAGGTGCTTCAACTATGACCAGATTGGCCACTATAAAAATCAATGCAAGGAGCCCGCTAAGGATGGAAAGGGCAAAGTGTATGCATTGGAGCCTGCTACTTCGAAGCCAACAGCTCAGGAGAAGGGAAAGGCAGTTTTGGGAGGTATGCTTCAGATCCATGGTATGTCTGTAGCGTTCTTTTTGATATTGGTGCATTGCATTCTTTTATATCTAGATGTTTGGTAGATAAACTTAACCTAGAACCCACATATTTAGTTACTTCCTTACGGATTGCGAATCCAATAGGAGGTAGCAACTCTAGGGTTGAGATGTGACCAGTTAGAGTTTGACTTGTTAGGTCATACTTTTGTTTGTAGTTTGCATGTGTTTGATTTTGTGGGGTTTGGAATTATTCTTGGTATGGATTGGTTAAGTGAGCAAGATGCTAGGATAATTTGCCAGGATAGGAAAATATCGCTTAGACACCCTGATTGTAGCAATATGATTGTTTATACCATAGAAGGTTCTAGCGGTAAGGTGAATGCTTCATTGGGTGTTATGGAATTGGATGATGAGTTGAGTCGAGTTTTCATGGTTAGAGAATTCACTGATGTTTTTGATCCTATAGTAGGATTGCCACCGAAATGAGCCATTGAGTTTCGGATAGATTTGGTTCCAGGAGCAGAACCGGTGAGTAGGCCGCCAAGCAGGATGACCCCTACAGAGATGAAGGAGTTGAAAGTGCGGTTGGTGGATTTGGAAGGCAAGAGTTTTATCAGGTCGAGTAGTTTTCCTTGGGGAGCAGCTGTAGTGTTTGCTAAGAAGCCGGATGGATCGTTAAGGTTATGTATCGATTATCGTAAATTGAATGAGAGGATGATAAAGAATCGATATCCATTTCAGAGGATTAACGATTTGTTCGACCAGTTCAATATACTTTCTCAGTTAGATTTGGTAACGGGTTTCCATTAGCTCGGAGTAGCAAATGATAGTATACCTTTGATGACATTTAGGTCTAGATATGGGTTGTATGAATGGTTAGTTATGCCGTTCGAACTGACTAATGCGCCAGCTTTCTTTGTGGATTTGATGAACCGGGTTTTCCGAGAGCACTTGGATAGGTTCATATTGGTCTTCATAGATGATATCTTGATATACTCTAAGGATGAAAGAGAGCATGAAGTTCATCTTAGAGTTGTGCTTGAGACGCTGAGGCAGCAACAGCTAAAGGCGAAGTTTTCGAAGTGTCATTTCTGGAAGAAGAAAGTGAAGTTTCTTGGTCATGTAGTCTCAGAGAAAGGGTTGTCAATAGATCCAACTAAGATTGAAGCAGTGAATAGTTAGAAGAGACCCAAGACGGTGACCGAGATAAAGAGTTTCCTTGGATTAGCTAGTTATTATCGGAGATTCATTAAAGATTTCTCGCGGATAGCTGCACCGATGTCTAAGCAAACGCGAGAGGATATGAAGTTTGTGTGGACTGATAAGTGTGAGGAAGCGTTCCAGAGTTTGAAACACTTATTGACCCATGCACCAGTTTTGGTTGTTCCGGAAGTGAATCAGGATTTGGTGGTTAATACAGATGCATGTGGAACAGGATTAGGAGCTGCGCTGATGCAGAAAGGTAAAGTGATTGCCCATGCTTTTAGACGGCTTAGACCGCATGAGGTCAGATATCCGATGCATGATTTGAAGTTGGCGGTAGTGATTTTTGCGTTGAAGGTGTGAAGACATTACCTTTTGAGAGAGAGGTTTGAGTTATATACAGATCATAAGTCATTGAAGCATTTATTCTCTCAGAAGGAGCTAAACATGAGACAACAGAGGTGGCTAGAATTTATTGCCGCTTATGATTCTGGGATTATGTACACACTGGGGAAAGGCAACAAAGTTGCAAATGCACTTAGCAGGAAACATCAGAATGTAGTATTGGCGATGATTGCTGAGTGGAAAGATTTGGAATCCTTGTCAGCTTGTAAAGTGCAGTGGAGATCCGAGGCTGGGTCTAGTGAAATGGCTGTTGTATTATCTTGTTTGGAAGTTCGACCAGTGATGATCGAAATGATTATTTCAAATAATCACAAGTACGTAATTCCTTAGAGTTCTCAACAGTCATGAATAATTCATCATTCATTGTGTAAAGAACACTATGTACACTAATCTCAATGTCGATATTCTTTTCTGAATACATGTTAACTAGGAACGTTTAAGTAAAGTATCTGAGTATCGAGTAAAAACTCATGGATACGAACACATTCATAATTGCCATTGAAAAATAATTTTCCTAATAATTTATACTTATATATGTTTAATGTATTAATATCATTACTTAAATAGTAATATAACAACATATATAAAAGAAAAGAAAATCAAAAATATTTTTTTAATGATAAGGATATGCAGCACAAAGCTGCACAATTGTACATAACGTAGATAAAACATAATATTTGACTAACAAGCCTAATCGGTAGCCCAAAATGAACAAATTCACAAGTATAGTAATACACCGAAGATGTTAAGAATACATGATAAAACATTATAGACATACATATAGTCACATAGCTATAGTTATTGGTTAAGTAGATAGAAAATAGTAAGCCTGCCTTCACCATTCTCTATTGCCGTTGTTTCTAGTGGATTCCTGATCATCTGCACTGCACTTCTAATGAAAAACTGAAGGGTCTAGGCGAGGTTCCTGTCAAAAAAATACAAACACATAAAATTGTGAGCCACTGTCATGAATTGATGAGTTTTGAAATTAAAGTATCGGTCGTTTCTTTCCATCCATATTGTCTAACCAAAAGCTATGACCAAAAGAGCTTCAATGGAGTCAGGGGTGCATGACTCCCATAACCAAAGCAAAGTTCTTTCTAACTTAGTTATGTACACAGTTAGGTTGGAGGCATACAATGCCCAAACCACAAAAGAAGAATCACAGCTGAAAAAATATGGTAGCAAGAGTCCGTCCAGTCATAGGAAAGAAAGCAAGTCTAGGCTAGCCCAGTTGCTTGGAAGCTAGGCACTCGGTAGTGTTTAGTTTGCTCAGCATAACTAGCAAAATATGAAATTTAAATTTTGGAGGTGCCTTGATAATCAAGAGACAACTAAAGTTTAGAGGCACACCAGAGTAGTTATAATAATACATGGATTTCACTGTGAATCTTTGGTGGATGCCACACCCTTAAATTTAGGGATAAGAATTATGTTAGCGTAATTGAGTCTGGCAATTAGGTATGGTTATGAGTGAAAATTTTCAAATAATATGAAGATGCTAAATTTAAGGAAACCTCGGTATCTCTTATAGAAGGAGAGGGAAAAACCATCTAGGTTCAGCGCCTTATCATTGGCCATGATGTTCAGCCCTGTCTAGATCTCATCGATATCAAATTCCTTATTAATGGAGCTATGAAGATGCGAGCTTTTAGGAAATAACAGATCCTAGTTTAAGATGTCGAGATTAGGGTCACACTGCTGAAGGTAAGTTCTGAAATGTCTAGTGAAAGTTGCAAGAATCTCCTTCTCATCCACAATCTCTCTGCCACCCTGTGGAAATAGGTGGTATTTAGATCACCCTCCTTAAGCAATTGAGCTCTGGATCTTTGCTTCCAAGAAATCTCTTACCGTCTCATGATACTATCAAGTTCAGTCTCCATCTCCTTAAGAGTAGATTTCTCAGATGTAGAAAGAGGGGAGGTCTCTTCCATAATGTCCATATCCAAGATCTTATTCTAAAGTTATTCCTTTTTTAGCCTAATGGACCACGGGGACCAGCAAACCATTATTTCAGAGATTTCCTTAAAAGCCAAAGCTTGGTAACTAGGACCTTAACACCAAACATGGAAACTCAGAAGGAGTCCTAGAGATGTTCAATCATGTCATCAAACCCAGTCTCAAGTGTCTAGGAATTCTCAAATTTTAATTGAGGATGGTGAGGCCATCGCCAGAGTCGAAGAGAACATGACAATATAAAAAATAATGGAAGGTTGGCCTCATTGGGAGGAAAATGGGTGCATGTCCTCAAAGGAAATATTAAGAAAATAATATCTAGTTTAGCAATAGAAGGGAAAGAGCGCCTATTGGACCAAGTAAAGGTACGATTATTTAAAGGAAGGTCAATGAGGTCACGGGAGCAGATGAAGTCATTAAAAGCATCTGTATCTAGGCTCCTTCAAAGCTATTTCTTTCCGATTGAAATCTTGTTATGTTAAAGTCACCCCCAATATCCACAGACCATTAATGTGTGAGGCAAAATATGCATAGGAGTTCCAAAGGGAAACCTTATCGGTAGAGCAAAGCGGTCTGTATACATTGGAAAAAAAATAAAGAATAGCAGTGGAAATATTTTGCAAAATCACATGCATAACGTGCTAGGCTTTTAGCGTTTGCATAAGGGTCCATCTCGAATCGTCCCAAAGGGTGACAATTCCAACTTTAGAACCCACATTGTCTAGGACTGACCAACTGGATAAAAATCTACCACCTATACATGTAATTCTAGAATGGTTCGGGCAACAAAGATTAGATTCTTGGATAAAAAAGATGTCCTAATGGAGTGGATGGATAAAGTTTTTAATTAAGGCAACACTTGCCTAAACACCCGTCCCCAAAGATTCCAACTCACTAGCTTCATAGGGAACAAAAGACTCTCTCCCATTCTAAATTCTTGATTACAGAAACAATATTCGACGATTGGCTAATATCAAAACTAGAGGCAGCAACAATAATAGTAGAATGATTAAGAGAGCATAATATATTAGGAACGAAAACACTACCTTCCAATGGATGACCACCACTACGAGAAAGTAGGCACCCACTTTGCTTGACAACCGCCACAGTAATGGTAGAGTTATAAGTAGGATTCTAGGCTGGCATGACAGTCGAGGCATGCGTCAGAGCAGTGCTGAACAGTTGCAGGTTTGTTTCCATATCCATCATGCAATCATTATCCTGTTGGGCTCCAAGGTGTAGGTTCATTTGGTAGTCCATGTCCTTATTCAGGTAGAAGTCCTTCTCTTTCAAGTTCGTTGGAGCAGGTTCTAGATTTAGCAGAGGCCCCACTCAGATGGGCCTAAAGGTTCAGCATTTGAATGGAGATCAACTTCATCATCAGAGGAAGCAATTGCTACCATCCTTTTCCCCTAAGCGATTTCCTCCCTCCTTGCCTGAATCGTTGCCTCCTCCAACATCACATCATCTGTGAAACTAAGCGTGGGAGATGACATACCTAACCATGTTTAAATACTTTCGTTATTAAAGAGGTACACAGACTTTTCAGCCCAAAACCTGAGAGTATCGACATCACCTAAAATTTTATCTTCAGGTCCAATCGGGGGATGGCGAAGAATCCAATGCTCATAGTAATTCTAAAGTCATGTCTGAATGCTTGAGTGATGAGAGACCTAGGCATGGCAGTAGTCTTGTCGATTTTGAGTTTGACAAAAGCGAAATGATGGTCAATAGTGTCCCAGGAACAGTGGTTGGCAGCTAGAAATTCGCCTATGGGGAATAGGATATCTCTAAGTTCAGCATCTCCATGAAGGAAAGGAGGGAGTCCAGTAATACAAATCCATGACGCTTCAAAAAAGCATGCTTGAAGCTCTCTCGTATCAACAACCATTGTCTTGCATAGACAGTACCATTGTCTTTGTGAAAGAAGCCATTCTTGATTGCAACACTAAGTAGTTGAAGATCGAGAAAGCGCACCATGAAGGAGCAGTTGTTGTGAATAGTGATGCGCCAGTCGCCACATCTGAAATGAAATTCCAAACACCCACGGAGGTCCACCAAGGACCATAGACCATCGACGATAGAGAAGATAAAATACATCTAGGCATCCAACAGGTGTGCTTTACTTGCATGCAAGGTGGTAGTAGAAGAAAACAATTTAGCTAGGGAAATGGAAAGTGACTTTTAGGGGCTATTAAAAGGCAGGGGAGTGGGGATGGGGGTTGAAGATGTGGCTAAGGTAGTTTGGATAACATGGTAGACCAGATCTAAATTACTAAAACTCAAAGGGACATCACACATGGGTGCGACATGATTCGTCCCGTCCATTGAATCCAATTTATTGCAGCGAGAAGAGAAGTGACTGTATTTCCTACATCGAAAACAAAGCATAACATTTCAAAATAAACGAGCCACGTTTTCCCAAGTCCACACCTAAAGCACCTATTTTTTGCCCTAATTTTTTCCATATAGGCAAACACGTGTCCTTTTCCTATTGCTCTTGCTGTTGGAAATGGATTTGAATTTGATGGTACAAAGGATGGTTTAGGCGATGAGGATCTTACAACTTCAGCGTAGGAACGACGTATATTAGGGGCAGAGGCCAAAGATGATAGCATGAAGACAAATGGAATCTTGATACCTGCCTTAATGAACATTGGGTAGAAATCCGATTCCTAGATCCCAGCCGGTCTGGAGGTAGCACTTCGCCAGAAGCTGGAAGGGTTTTGGGGTGATAAGGTCACCGAAGGAGGAGATCGATTACGGAAATTAGGTGGGAGGAGGAGCAGCGCTAGGGTTAGGGAGAGGCGAAAAGTGGGATGAAAGGAAGGAGGCTATTTTTTTCTTCTGCCTCTTTATAGTTGAAGAACAATCAAAATAATATTTTAGTTCAAACAAGACTAGGGCTAATTCTATTACCACCCCTCCTTTTGCCTTTCCCACCCCAGCAGATTATTTTAAAATTAAATGACATTTTTATCCTATAGTAACCAGACATAACACAGAACATATAGTAACCACGCTGTACATAAAGTTGAGCTGCTGGGACGTTGTCGGGAACGAAACCCACGCCATATATTAATGGGGAATGATATAAAACCTCATTGGATACAGAGTTGTAGTCTCCCGAGAGTTTTCCATAATTCACTACTACATACGGACGAGGGAAATATACAATCCACGTTACACAACAACGTGGTCTCCAGTATGTGATACGCTACCCGTTAACGTGGTACTTATTGTGATCTCGTTTAGTGTGGACGTGCTTTCTGATATATCCACGTTTTGACCTTGCGTCGCTACTTTAATAATGAAATATTTGACCTGAACTTGTAATAATCAACAGAATCTTTTTTGCTTGCAAATAAACAATTACTTGCTTAATTGGCAATAAACACAGTTGAAATACTTGAACACAGTTGCTTGTTTGCAATTGCTTGTTTGCAAATACTTGAACACAGTTGAACAATTGTTTGTTTGCAAATAAACATATTTGTAATAATGAAATACTTGAACACGGTTGAACACAATTGCTTGCAAATGAACAATGGAACACAACAGAGCTTTACTTGCACAATGGAACACGGTTGAACAGAGCAACTAAACAAATATGAAACAAACACACAATTGCAAATATAAAACAGTTATCAAACAAATATACTTGCAAATATGAAACAAATATCAAACAAATAAACAATCAAACACATAATTTCATACATATATGTTCCATAGAGTAATACATGAAGTTCTATAGAGTAATATACTTGCACAGTGGTTTCAATGGCTTTTTAGTAAAGTGAGAAGAAGGGAGAGAGGGATTTGATTTTTATTTTAGATGTTAATTAGTTTTTACTGAAGTGAGAAAAAGGAGAGAGGAGGAGGAAAGTAGGGTTCTTTGAAGTGAGGGACAATTTTGGAATATAATGGGGTGGCAACAGAAAAAATTGGGGTGTCCATTTTTTTTCTTAACTAGTGGGGTGGGAAAGGCAATAAACGAGGTGTTAATAGAATTAGCCCAAGACTAGTTTACAAAAAGTTCAAACAAGACTAGTTACGTAACAATTTATATAAGTGACGTTTCTTCAAACACCCATAAAAAATTACAAAATTCACTTCAATCCCCTGTCAAAATTAGGTTTCACGAGAAACCCATATCAATATTTCCAGCAACAATGTATATTTTAATCTGCACATAATTGTAGTTAGAACTATAAATATTTGTAAATTGAAAATTTGCAGTCTACACCACAAGAATGCCCATTCAGCACTTTAAATATTTGCAATCCACACTGTGAATATTTTTTTTATAAATTTGAACTTTTAAACTGCAAATATGTGCACTTAAAAATGCACATTTTTACTTAAAAGATTGACAAGGCCACACACTTTAAAATGCATATATTTTAAACTGCAAATATTTGTAATCCACACTGCTAATATTTGTTTTATAAATTTGCACATTTTAAACTGCAAATATTTGTTTCATGAAACTTTTTTTTGAGAGGGATTTTTCAGGTATTAAGATTGAAAATAGGGGGTGGAAACTAATTTTCAATTTACGTAATTGCTTCTAGGGCACACACTTAAGTTTATCATGACTAAAACACGCATCCATGTATGTACAAAAATCAAGTTTGCGTTAGAATGAGCTCAATGGATTAACCCAATGACGGATTATAACGATTCACATCCATGTAACAGAAAAGAAATGGATCCATCTGCGATCGAGCCTTATTGTTCAGCAAGATGATGGATCCTTGAACATTTACCCAAGAAAGATGTTTGTATAAAGCAAATATCCACTTACACTCGGTTCTAAACCCGATAAGATAATGGACGACTTATTATTTATATCCGCTTTTGATCGAGTCTAAAAATCTGATGAGATGAAGGACTAGATTCAAATATCCACTCACGATCTAGTCCAATGGCTCGGTGAGATGATGTTTGCACTATAGATCTCCATTTGTGATTGAATTCGATGATTGGAAGAGGAGATTTGTTTGTGGTTGAGTCCTTATGTGATAAATTAATGTATGTGGAAAGGTTGATGTTTCCAATACATCTTTACAGACCTAACATACACATGCATTGGATAAACTGAACTCGGGGCTATGGGTGAGGGTTCCAAAAGTAGATGAACCAACTAGCATCTATAATTGATCTTCTGCTCGGAAAGTGTAACGACCCCGAATTTTAATCTATTTTAAATCGATAATTAAATTTATTTTTGAATAAAAATTTGTGAAATAGATGGTTAAAGAGATGCGAATTTCCCCGATATCCAAGTATATCTGAATAAATCGTTTAAAAATTTAAATTCTTGTATATATGAGAATATATATATGTATTCGAACATATCTGAGTAAATTTGAAATAATATAATATGTATTTGATCTGAATTTAAAATGTAAGTAAATGGTTTAAGAAATGAAAATATATAAGATGTTAGAATATAAAGTTAAGATATATATCTTAATCTCGTGTTAATAAACTATGTAATGATATAAAATAACACATTGGTTAAATAAAATCCAACAACATGATAAAAATAGAAATGTATTCACTTATATTATAAAAACAAATAGAATACAAACATTAATATGTATTCATGTTTGAACACTTGCAAAAGAAGATGCTAGTATAAATATCTATGTACAAAATCAAATTGGGTAAGTATATTTGTACAGCCAAAATAAAGTCAGAGGACAAAGCAAAAGAAACAAATACAAACTGAATTGAAAAGAATATGATAGCAAATATCTCAAGTATAGATTAACAAAGAAGACATAAAGTACCATGGCAATAAATGCCAATATCTTTAGCCACCAAATTATAGAAACCATCAGCCGAAATGAAGATAAGTTGTACATGTCAATTTAATACCATCATCTTTAGTACACAAGATAAATCTTACCATAGCCTACAAAACTTAGAAAATCTCTGATCAAAGATTTATAAAACAATTTCCAGTACAAAACCCATCTCTGTATATTTCCTTCATTATTTCCATTCCAGTTCATTCACCTTCGAAACTGAGCAAAAATCTGAAGTTGAAAATCATTCAAACTTAAACAAGATTCCATTTAAAATACAACCCATACAAATCAGAGATTAAAGTAGAGACTTCAACTTGCAAACTTTCAAGCCTACTTCAAACATAAAGCTCTGTTCTTCTTTTCTTTTGAAACCAAGGTGAGCAACTCTTCTTGTTTACTTGTGAGTAACCTCACTCTTAATGGTTATGCTTATATACCTGTTGAATATTCATGTTGAGTAAGTATGGAATGAGTGAATATTAATTTAATTCTAATCAGTACATATGAATATATGATATACAAGGCAGGTGAATTAACAGAGTACTCCCTGTGTTTAGTTCCCAGGCTTTGGTTTGCAAAAGAAATTCAAAATCTTTTTGTTATTCTTTGTTTAAACTTAAGTTTTAAATGAAATTGTTTGTTTAACTACGAGTTTAGTTTGGTAATTCATTCAAGTAAATAAATGTAAACATTTCTGGAAACCAAGGTACTGAGTGAAACTTTAAAATGGTCAAACTTCAAATTTCTTAATTTACAAATCCAGGTTTATAACTTGAATCCTTAAACTAAAATTGGATTTTAAAACAAGAATCAAAATTTTTAGATGGGGGTTTAAGAAGCAGTATGGGTTTGTTCGAATTTCGAAAATTTGGCATTCTAAGGCAACCCACTGTCTTGTGTTGATTGAGGTTTGGGCTGGCGATAGAGGGGCCTTTGGTGAGTCGAGGAAAAATGATGGGGTGGTCAACAGTTGGTCGTGGTGGCGGCGGCGTGAGATTTTCATCCCTAAACCTAGTTTTTGTGTGCTGTTAAGTTTCGTTCGCACGGGGCCATCAGGCGATCGAGTGTCACGTGCGTTGGTGGTTGGGTAGGGGAGAGGTAGACGAGGCTGTAGCCAGGGGTGGTGGACTTCTGGTGGTCGGAAATCGGCGAGGTCGGCGAAGTTTCCAGGCTTGGGTGTTGTTTCCCTGTTCGTTCCAGGTCTCGTGATCGAGTTGTTTTCGTTTGCGAAGAGAAGGAGTGCTGTCGTCGATCTGGTGTGGGAAGGGGCGGTGAGTCCGATTTCACGGCGTCGCGATGATGATCGGAGTCAACGTCAATCGGTGTGCACGTGCACCGTGCATCTCTGTACTGTTGAGTGTGGGTCTGGGAAGAACTCGAAAATTTACTCGGGTAGATTATTGTTTGGCTCGGGAGTTACTCATGCTTTTTAGGGGTTTTCTCGAAGTAAAACATGGGAAACTCGGGTAGGTCTGTTTCCTTAGTTTTTTACAGTAGCTAAGTATGACTCGAATTTGCTCGGGTAGATTATTATTTGGCTCGGGGAAACTTGCATTTTTCTCGAAGTAATTTGGTGGGGAACTCGGGTCATTTGTTTCAAGTTTAAAACTGAACCAGATTTAAACAGTTTTTAAAGTGTGGATTTTAAAATTTAAAACCAATGTTAAATTGAGAAATATTAAGTGTTTAAAATTTCCAGACTTTTGAAATAAAATAAAGTTTTAATTTAAACACTTTTAAACAAATTTAAAGAGATTTAAATTAAGTAAATTCGATTTAAACCCCTTCATCACTAAGTATTGTTTTAATTTGTAATTTAAAGTTTTAACGGTTAGTTTATACAGTGATTTAAAGTTAAATTAATGATCGTTGAACTTGGAGTTTAAAATTAAAGTTCAAAGAAAATTTGAAATAAATGTTTCCAAACATATTTAAGTGAAACTTAGATAAATAAATGGAAAATGGGTTTTCTTTTAAGAAATGAAGATTAAGATTTAAATTCATTAACTATTTAAGATAATTAGGATGATAATTGATAATTTGTAAATTATAAGTTTAAATGTATTAACTAAAGTTTAAATCAATAATCACTTGACGATTTAGAAAATAAAAATTACTTAGAGAAGTAATTAAAAGGGATTAATTATTGATTAAAGGTTGATAAATTAAGTGATTGTACAATAATTTATTTAAAGGATAATTAATTAATGTGATAAATTAATTAAGGTGATTAATTTGAGGATAATTAATTAAAGGTTAATTAATTAATTAATGGAATTGATTGGGGATAATCACTTACTGTAATTAATTAAGGTTAATTAATCAAATGATAATTAATTAAGGGTAATTAATTAATTTAAGAATAATTTAATAATTTTAAGTTAATTAATAAAGGATTGAATGTTAATTAATTAAAATGGTTAGTAATTAATTAATGTTGATTGAACCAGGATCAGCGACTAATCTGATTTAATTTGATCAGATGAATAAATTGATTTTACCTATGTATATTTGGATTCTATTGAATGATTTGATTGTTGATATCCCTGATTGTGATGCTTTGTGATACACCCTGATTTGTATTGTGATCTATGATAAATTATCCGTGATGTAATCTATTATCCGTGATATATATCTGTGATCTGTACGATAAGCGTTATAATTTGTATCGCTTATCAACTATATTTCTGTATTCTGATCTATGATGATTCATTGTGTTGCACTATTGTGTTAAACCCCTGGACTACACTGTTACACACACAAATATGGATTTCACGTGGAAATCGGTTAAGTCACAGATAATGTAAATTTGATGTTTTTGAAATGGAAATTTTAATTTCAATTGATTTGGAAATTAGAAATTTGGGTTTAAAGTGAAAAGCTTTTGAAATGGAATTTCAAAGATAAAAGTTATTTTGAATAACTTAATCGAGTTTTGGAAATTTAAATAATTTGATTTAAATTTGAATTCAAGTTTGGAATTGAATCCTATGATTTGAAACTAGGGATTAAAGATGATATAAATGTGTTTATATGAAGTTAAACCATTTTAAAAGTAAAATTTTGAGAATTTGGATTTAACCCAAGAACCTTAACTCGTATAAATGAATCAGATTTCTGAAATGAAACTGTTTGTTTCCTAATAATAAAAGCTTTCATATAAGAAATGGAATTCTAGTTTAATTAAAGAAATTTCAAGATTGAATTGAAAAATGGATTTTCCAAGTTATGAATGAAATTGTTTTTGAAAGCTATGAATTGAATCTGTTATTTTTAACAGATTTAAAATGATGATTTGCTTAAACCATTCGAAATGAAATTGTTTTGAAAGCTATAAGTTGAATCTTTGTTTTAAAGATTTAACGAATTAATCAAATTGAAACGGAAATTGATTTGGAAAATCTGTGAATGAATCTTTTGTTTAAAAGATTAAAGTGTGGAAATTGTTTAAACCGTTGAAGGTGGTTAAAATAAATCTTTTTGTTTAAAGATTTGAAATGGTAATTTGTTAAACCATTTGAAAAGAAAGTTTGGGTAATAAGTTGTGACTTAATTGAAATCCCAATATCCGTATATTTTTAAATATTGCGCTCACTATTCGGTTTAGCCGGGAGAGGACCTTTGTGTCACATAACCCATTCCGAATAGTGATACGTCGTATATGGATAGCATTTGAAGACCGGTGTTGAAGACCGGATATTTTTCGAAAATGAAAGGACAACCTGTCGAATGTCTCTGCACTGAGTTGCTCCGGTATAGAGATTTATATCACTCTTTTTGTGACGGGAAGTCCGGACGTGATTGGAAATTACCCGGAATTGCAAGGGCTTCGTAAGAAGTGCCTTCGGTTCTGTTCGATCCCGAAACAGACTTGTATGGTTACATGTCTGACATTACACTTTGAGATATAAAGCCGATTTCTTTCAAATACATATCTGTTGGTGGCGGAGAATTTATTCTCTTAGCTTAACACCCTTCTCTGAGACGTACGAGCTCAAAGGTTATGTAGTTGAAATTTATCAGCGATATATCCCAATTTGGTAATGTGGCATGCTGAGTGTTGCTGTGTGATGATCAGTGTTTGATCATTTGTGATATGATCATTTGTTTGATCTTATATCTTTGTGATCATAGGTTGATCATCTGTTGACCCAAAGCGTGGCTTTTTGAAAAAGCGTAGCTTTGTGGACGAGACTTCATCAGGGCCTCACAACCCGGAAATGGTCGAAACGGGAATGTTGCGGCAAGGTTATGAGGGTCGCGCCCTTTAGGGTATGTCATTTCCTTCAGGAAAAGGGTGGTATTATGGTATGGAGCCCTGATACTTACTCATGTGGATACACTTATTTATTATGTGTGATGTTGGTTACCGAGGCCTCGGATAAAGGTCCCAAAGGACCGGGGGATGGCATAGTCGTGAGTTACCTGTTACAGGGGTAACCCGGCCTTGTTTGGCAGAGAGCAGTTTGTCTCTCGGGGCGTCCCGCCAGAGGCGTTCCCATGCGACGGAAGGAAGTTCCTTAGCCTGACCATTTGTTGGAAATCCATTTCTCCAATACGGAACTTGTACGGTATTAGTTGTAGAACCTGCCATTTACGTACGGTGGTCACCACTGTTTAGATGGTAGCTATAGTAGGCATACGATACTGGTCGTATGCTGGCTAAGATTAATATTATACTTTCGAAATGTTTTCTGCACTATGCACTAGTAATAATAACCAATGATTTTGCGTAGTAAGCATCTTTGACTATCATAAGAAGAAATCTCCTCCAATTCTGCGTTTGCATTGTGTGTGTGGCGGGAGGTCTTATGGTAGTTTCATTTTCCAAAAAGCATTGCGGATTTCAATGTTTAAAATCCTTTGTTGTTGTTTAAAGATAAAACTGTTTTTGTTGCTCACACCAGTCCCATGACTGATCCGGAGTTTATTGTTCCCTTCCTAAACTCTGGGTGCTCATAATTTTCCACATGAGCAGTCTAGAGTTGGGTTTCTTTTCAGATATTCAGGTTTAGTAGATTATCTGGAGCTAGTTCATTCATCGGAGTTGCTTATCTTGGAGTTGTGGATTCATTCTTGTCTGAAGATCATTTTGGAGTTATCACTTCTATTGATATTGTTCCGCTGCTGATGTTATCTTTTCTTTTCCGCTGCTATTTGTTGTATCATATCTCTGATGTATATTGATATTCATTGTATCATTCTGTTGTAACAGATATTGTATATCAATGTATTATTCTTTTCTTCCGCTGTGTTATTTACTTAATTGTGTTATAGCTCCGGCGAATCGGATTTGAACGGTCGAATCTGCGGCATTCTAGTACAATGTGAAGTACGGATGTTGATTTTCGAGCGGGCAAAACCCGATACGTTACAGAAAGTATGTTAGACTATTGGACTAAGAATTCCGTGAAAATATTATAATCTAGTTGATTTTTATTGAAACACACATATAGCAACATGTATAAAGTTACTACTGTATATGATTATGATGTTGTGGTGTAATTTTGTTTAACAAGCATATGAGATATGTAAAATATTAATAAAAAAGTAAGCATAAATAGGCTACATCATATTCATCAATAGGTTCAAAGTACAATAAAATCATACAAAAACAAAATGTCGGAACATGGCTTGAGGGAAATAATCACGTGATCCCATGTCCTAGTCTGCTAAGTAAATTACAGCTATTTATTAATAATAAATTTAGTGGTTAAAATAATAAAAAATAAATGGTTGTAATTCACTTGGCATGCCGGGACACCGAAAATGAGACTAGGATATAACCAAATGAAAAAGAAAAAATTATTTAGTTTAGTCTTGTCAATGGACACTTTTGGATACTAATAGTGGCATACCAGTATTCGAATTCAAAGTCGTTTTTAGATATCAGATATGCAAGTCCATGAATACAGACAAATATCAGATATTTATGCCATTCGTCGATAAGCGATGCAGGCGGATTTTAGATTTTTGGATATCTATTGACAAACTTAATTTAGTTGATAATGCTCCTGTTGGATGATGTATTCTTCTTCCTTACTTTTCATCCCCTCCATGGTGTCTACTTTCTCTTGCTTTGTTGGTTTCAGCCTTGGTGGCTTTTTTATTATAAATGGATGTTCATTATCATCCAAATCTTCATAACTAGTAGAAACCCCAGTGAGGACACTATATATGTTACCGGTAACATCCACCATTGCTACAATCATGTCATCTTTGTAGCATCATTCCTAAATCCTGAAACTAGAATGGATGCAGCAAATGTGGATACCTAGATAAGTTATCTCATATCTCTTCAGAAGACAGTTTCAGGCTTTGTTAGTGTAACGACCCAGAATTTTAGTTATTTGAAATTAGAATATTTAATTAATTTTAAATATTGAGAAGTTAATTTTATAGATTAAATAACTTGGATTTCAAACACAGCGAATTATTGGGTAATTTAATTGTTGAATTTAATAATCGAAAATTATTTAAATAATTGAATCTTGGATTTTTATTCAGATAAAAATAATTTCAAAGCTTATTTAAATTCTGTTAGCGCCAAAATTGGTCACTAACCCCCAAATCCAGATGAAAGCACCAAATACCAGTCACAGCTCAGAGATAGAATGTATGTAGAGAGTAATAATATGAAGAACAGTTAAAACTGAAATGAAAGCAGTAAAGAACAACAGATTTTATAGTGGTTCGGCTAACTCCGGCCTACGTCCACTCCAGAAGTTTGCTTTTTATTGCTGTAATAATCGATTACAGTTACAAAATGGCAGAGTTGCCTTAGCCTTAGAAAAGAGAAAGTAAGAGAGCAGAAAGAAGATCCCTCATTTGGAGACCCTCATGCTGTATTTATAGGCAAAAGCAGGTTGTTGGGCTTCCTGAGTAGTTTGGGCCCAACGTGGCCATAGCCGATCCCCACTTCATTATGCCGAGTGACCCTGAGCAGTTGGCATGCTGAACCAAGGGAGGTATGCCGAACGAGCGGAAGTATGCCGATCCACCATGGAGTGCCGAACAACTCAAATGCCGAACATACAACTGCCGAACATACAAATGCCGAACACCCAAATGTCGAACGGTCCATCTATGCCGAATGCTCATCTAATGCCGAACGATCCACTTATGCCGAACGCTCCTCTAATGCCGAACGATCCACCTATGCCGAACGCTCGTCCAATGCCGAACGATCCACCTATGCCGAACGCTCGTCCAATGCTGGACGATCCCTCTATGCCGAACGTTCTTCCAATGCCGAACGATCCTTCTAATGCCGAGCAGCCTCCAACGCCGAACCATCCCAGTGCCGAGCAGCCTCCAATACCGAACCATCCCAATGCCGAGCAGCCTCCAACGCCGAACCATCCCAATGCCGAGCGACATCTGCCAAACTGCCTAGGCCGAGCCATGCAATTTCTCCACTCCTTTTCCCAACGGCATATCCAAGTGAACTTCATCATTTTAAACCGAATCCTTCATACTTTAGTCTCGATAGTTGTGAAGTTGTTTAAGTTAAATCCGTCTGTCCGCGGCCTTGCCAAAAGGTGGGTTAACACTTGCCCCCCAAAACATGCCTTGCCGTGAAAGGTGTGTTTTGAATAGCCTCAAGTCCAATATCTCAAGTATGTATGTTATCCACATCCATACTTTCCAATTCATAATCCAATCCATTACCAAGCCATCTCATCCGAGTGGCACGGCCATATCCTGATCCATTTCCGCGACTGTTCCGAGTTGATGTCTGATTCTTATCCAGTAACCAAGTCCTTATCCAATTCCACATCCATCTGAACCCGACTACCGAGTTCCAATCCATCCATATCCAATAACCTATAACCATATCCGTGACCTCTCCGGGTCGATATCCAAATCCGGGACCGCTCCGGGTCCTTGTCCGAATCCTTGGCTATCCATAGCCAATATCTAAATCCGTAACCTCTCCGGGTTCTTGCCAAGCGCAATCCACACTTGACGACCTATGTTAAGTAATCCCATGGTGTTCATGGTTCAGTGTCCCTGAACGTCGAATAATGCCGTGGCTTAAGTCCTAAGCCGAATCCTGGTCACTCCGGACCCTTGCCGAGCATAGTCCATACTCGACGACCTAAAATAGTAACTGATAGTATATGGCCTAAGTCCTAGGCCGAATCCTGGTCTCTCCGGACCCTTGCCAAGCATAGTCCATACTCGACGACCTTTTAGCCAAAATCCAAAGAAAATCCAATCCAAATCCAATCCGAAATCCAAATCCAAACAGAAAAACAGAAATCCAAACCAAAAAATAAACATCCAAACCTAAATCCAAACCAGAAAACGAGCAAAACAGGGAGTTCAAACCAAACTCCAAAACCAAACTAGAAAAAGCAAATGTCCAAGTCAAAGGAAAAAACAAATTTCACAAACCAGGGCGTCTCGGTAAGTCATCATCTTAGAGCATGCCTGAGGGTTATCTCCGACCCCGTACATGAGTAAGTGATTTAACCGTTTGCCCGGAGTTTGTTACTTATTCCAAACCATTAAAATTAGTTGATGACCAATCGGCCACCATTCCTGGGCCTCATGCCCTCGTCGTTCAAGGTAGGCGGTGGCTGCTCCTGTTCCACCACCGCATTCCGAGTTCCGACATACTGTCGCAACTGACCATTCCTTATATGCTCCTCGATTATATCCTTTAGATGTCGGCAGCTGTTAGTATCATGCCCGTCCAGGTCATGAAAGAGACAGTGCCTTAGCGATGCCCTTTCACGTTCTGTGGGTTCCCTCCTCGATGGCCTTCGATAGGGAAGGCGATCTCGAGTATCTAAGAAAATCCGCTCCAACGTTGCGTTCAATCCTGTGTAAGTGGAGAACTTTGGTTCTCCCCAGCGCTTCCTTTTCCCTTTATCCTTGCCCCCACCTGAGCTTTCGCCGAGTAGTCCTCCATCCTTAGTCATGTTTACTTCCTTTGACCTCACATCCAAACATGCATCCTCTTGTCGAAGAAATCTTTCAGCTTCATGAAAGAATTCACCAAGATCCAATGGTGGGTCCCGTACCAGTGATACTTTGAAATCCGAGTTATCTCTGACTCCTGATACCGCAGCCATCAGAACCATTGATGGATCTGGCCGATCCACCGAAGCGACTGCTGCATTAAATCGAGTTAAGAATGTCATGAGCGATTCATCTGCCCCCTGTTTGACTGACGTTAGCGTCATCACGTTCTTTGGCCTTTTTATGTGAACTCGAAACTGACTTAAGAACTTGTCCACCAGTTATGTCCATGTTCCAATGGATCCATCCTCCAGCTGTCTAAACCACATAGCAGCAATTTCAGTCAAGTACAGGGGGAAACATCGGGCCATAACCTCCTCCGTTGCCCCTGGCACTTCCATATGCCTAGTGTACCTCATCAAGTGGTCGGTGGGATCCGTCTTCCCGTTGTATACTTCCAGAGTGGGTAGTTTGAAATCGGACGGATTCCTAGCTGTCCTGATGTTCCGGGTAAATGGACTTTTGTTAACTCCTTCTGAATCCCTATTTGTCAGACCTCCGCGAATAGTCCGCCTGATAATGTCAGCCAATCCAGTGTTTCCAACCAATCCAGACTGCCCCCCAAGTCCCCGAGGAAATTCTGGCACATATTCTTCATCACGTACTCCTGTATTCCTATCGATGCCAGGCCGCGTAGCGTTATCCGGTATCCCTCCATGAACTGGTCCAGCATCACCTGGTGGTGTGCCCCCGAGTCTAGGTCCATCTAGATTGTTAACTGTTTGTTGATTGGGAGCTGCACCCTGCTGATTCACTCCATCTGTCCGTTGGTTGAGTTCCTCTAGTCCAGCTCCACGATCTTGAGCAACTGCAGTTCCTGGTTGTCCAAATTGCCTAAGAAGAGCCTGCATCATCTCCTCTTGCCGTTTCATCATCTGCTCTTGCATAGAATTCATCATCACTTGCATCTCGTCTCGAGTTATGTAGATGGATGCATGACCCTCTCCAGCTCCAGAAGATGCCGCTTGACTTCCTTCCTGATTGCTCCTTTCCACTGCTTGCTTCCTCGTTGGTGGTCTTGCCATTGCTTTCTAAGATCCAAGTTCCTAACTCCAAAATTCCTGAGTTCAATTCTCAGTGAAAGCATCAAAGTGTTAGCGCCAAAATTGGTCACTAACCCCCAAATCCAGATGAAAGCACCAAATACCAGTCACAGCTCAGAGATAGAATGTATGTAGAGAGTAATAATATGAAGAACAGTTAAAACTGAAATGAAAGCAGTAAAGAACAACAGATTTTATAGTGGTTCGGCTAACTCCGGCCTACGTCCACTCCAGAAGTTTGCTTTTTATTGCTGTAATAATCGATTACAGTTACAAAATGGCAGAGTTGCCTTAGCCTTAGAAAAGAGAAAGTAAGAGAGCAGAAAGAAGATCCCTCATTTGGAGACCCTCATGCTGTATTTATAGGCAAAAGCAGGTTGTTGGGCTTCCTGAGTAGTTTGGGCCCAACGTGGCCATAGCCGATCCCCACTTCATTATGCCGAGTGACCCTGAGCAGTTGGCATGCTGAACCAAGGGAGGTATGCCGAACGAGCGGAAGTATGCCGATCCACCATGGAGTGTCGAACAACTCAAATGCCGAACATACAAATGTCGAACACCCAAATGTCGAACGGTCCATCTATGCCGAATGCTCATCTAATGCCGAACGATCCACCTATGCCGAATGCTCCTCTAATGCCGAACGATCCACCTATGCCGAATGCTCCTCTAATGCCGAACGATCCACCTATGCCGAACGCTCGTCCAATGCCGGACGATCCACCTATGTCGAACGCTCGTCCAATGCCGGACGATCCCTCTATGCCGAACGTTCTTCCAATGCCGAACGATCCTTCTAATGCCGAGCAGCCTCCAATGCCGAACCATCCCAATGCCGAGCAGCCTCCAACGCCGAACCATCCCAATGCCGAGCAGCCTCCAACGCCGAACCATCCCAATGCCGAGCAGCCTCCAATGCCGAACCATCCCAATGCCGAGCGACATCTGCCAAACTACCTAGGCCGAGCCATGCAATTTCTCCACTCCTTTTCCCAACGGCATATCCAAGTGAACTTCATCATTTTAAACCGAATCCATCATACTTTAGTCCCGATAGTTGTGAAGTTGTTTAAGTTAAATCCGTCTGTTCGCGGCCTTGCCAAAAGGCGGGTTAACAAATTCTATTAATAAGAATGAAGACAATAAAAACTTTTAAATTGGATTTAAAGGTGATTTGCTTGATTTTGAAAATAGTTCGTTTTAATTACTGTGTAAAAATAGCCTTCCTGGGCACTGTCTCAAATTTCGATGAAACCAGTTTCACTAGATCCATAATAATGAATTATTGTACATCGTCAAGTTTCATGGTAATCAAATGCATCGTTTGGCCGTGTTAGATCGAAATGCGTTGAAATTAATATTGAAAATTTAATATAATAATTGGGTTCAAAAAGCTATTTTCTACATACGATCAAATTAGGTTTTAAGACTTGTTCCATTGCGTTTGGAATAGGGGTATAACATATAGAACGTCAAGTGGCACGTCTCAATTGGGATTCAAAATTATATAGCTAGATATTTTGAATTTAAACATATATATATATATATTGATTTGACAAATCACAGCCTAAGCCACACCTCTGCCATGTTTCAACTCCATCATGCCTGGCCTATACGAGCCCACACCCTCCTCTATGATACTTCACATCTTTCCCTCTATTATATAAGCCTCTGTCAGTAAAAAGAAAAGGGTCAAAAACTTGAAAAATTAATATCTCAAAATTTACTTAAGAAAAAAATCGGAAACATGTTTTAAAAATCATGGTTCGATGAGAGCTTCGTGCTGATGTGAGTTAGGTGATGTTCGATCACTATTTTAGCATGGTCGTTTATGAGCAGCGAGCTAGGGTTGGAATTTCCCGTTGATTGAAGCTTCAATCGTCAAATTGGATGGCGTATTCGAGTTCGTAACGTCGATTTGCCCCTTGCGCCGAAGTTTCATTGGATTTGGCGACAAAAACTGTCGCGCATGCACAGTGATTTGTCGAACGATGGCAATAGGTCACGATGGCCATTCCTTGACCGAGCTTGATGATAATGGGTAGGATGGAAGCTCTCGCAAATCGAAGATGAATGGAGGTGGTCTCGTGTTATTTCATGGAGGATCGAGGAAGTTTCTCTGTGCGTGTACGCTCGGTCATGGGTTGTGTAACCTGTACATGTTCGTTTGGGGAAGAAAAGGAGGAAGAGTAATTTTGTAATATAGTGAAATTTGTAATTATTTATTTATTTTTAAGTTTAAATGTATCGATAACTTACAAAATTTATAACTCCTTCATACGGGGTCCGATCAAGACGAAACTTTTTGCATTACGCTCGTATCGACGAGTGCTTCGCAATGGAACTAGTTTGGATGAATTTAAAGACTGTTGAAATTTGGACTAAAATAGTTCCAAACCAGAACGCTTTGGCGACAATAGAAAATTTCGGTGAGTTAAAATCACCTTTTTGGTTAACTAATATGATATATAGTTGATAAAAATCCTTGTATGATTGTTTGGCTGAATTACTATATTTACATTAGTTAGATATATTCCCGCCTATTGCAGCGGATGAGATCCTATTACGTTCCTCTGTAAAAGCGGGTAACCCTTTGTATACGAATCCTGCCTCGAAGTGGTTGATTTATATTTTATGATTGTATAACGTTTGTGATGCAGGGAAACAGGTTTGAGGGATCCAACGAGATTCCTCGCTTTTATTGAATTATTCAATGATATTTCTTTTATATGAATTATTGAATAATAAGTATGATTGTGGTTTCTATGATTATAACGTCATTATATGTTTGAAAATAAAACCCAATAGTGATAGAAAATCAATATCGATATTGGTTAAGTGTTGGGTGGCTGTTGGCCTCAAATTAGTATTTTAAAAATACTATAAATTGCCGTTTAAGTTGGAATTCATTTTTGAGGCAAGAAACGATTTTAAAATCTGAGATTTGGTTTCGGAAATATTTTGTTTAAGGATTATCCAATTAAATATATTAGTATTGTTTTTAAGTCAATTAAATATATTAATATTGTTTTTAAGTTAATCAGTTATATTAATATTATTTTTAAGTTATTTAATATTAATAATACTATTTTAAAGTTATTTAATTATATTAAAATTGTTTTAAAGTTATATAATCATATTAATATTATTTTAAAGTAATTTAATTATTTTAATATTTTTTAAAGATTATTTGTTTATATTTAATATGTTTTAAGAATTTATGAAAAGGTTAATAAATTGAAAGGTTAATTATTTCAAGAATGATTATGGTTTGAAATTAATAATAATGATTATTAATAAGGTTTTAAAAATAAATTATTATTATTTATAAAATGTTAAAGATTAATTATTATTGTTTATTTAACAATATTTTGGAATCATTAATTATTATTAAAATGTTTAAAGTGAATAATTTTCATTTATTTGTAATGTTTATTGTTAATAGTTATTATTATTATATAATGATGTTTTGAAGTAAAATATTTTTAATTCTTTATAAATGTTTAGAGACCCACGAATAGGGTTGAAGGACTTGGATTTTATAAAAGAGCTTATGTAACGACCCGTAAATTTTAACTGTTTTAAAAACGTATTAGTTGAAATTTTGTGAAATTTTAAACGATAAAATTTTGAAATAAAAATTTGATATTTGGAATGCGTCTAATTAATCATAGCAACTAGTAAATTTTCATCAGATAATTTGGAAGTTTATTTTCTAATGTAATTTTATTTCAATTTAATCAGTTAGTAATTGATAAAAATAAACTATTTTCGAAACCTGAATATTTTTACATAGAAAATTCTAAACCATCTTCTGAGCAAGACGTCATTTTTCGTTTTTTTTAAATCGGACTTCTTTAGCTCCGTCGATCTTATTTTTCTGCGTTTTTGCTGCATTTTTCGCTAGTAGAAAATTCGAATTTTTATAATTCAATCATACCATTGATATCTGTATACCGTTTTGATCGTCTTATCGTACTCATTTCTGCGGTATATTCAAATCTGTGTTTCGAAGCCCGATCGCAGCAGAATCTGCGAAATGGTCATCCGTATCGGTACCGTTTGAATTTTAACTCATTTGTCTGTTCGTTATCCGCTGCGTAAATTCCAATGATCATTAGCATCTAATTTCCTTGAAGTCAAAGACTTTAGACCTATACAATTCCCTACGTTGAATATTTCACCGTTCGTTTTAAATTTTGTTCGTCCAACCTTCTATGTTCCCGAGACAATTTTATTAAACAGCAAAGCTTTACAAAATGTTTCATACAAACATTTTCTTCTCCACCATTTTCTCACCTTCCACCACTTTGCTACCCGTACAGCATCACTCATTGTCCAATGTTCCCTCAACCCGTGCCGAAGCTTCCACCAACACCCTGCTCTGACCCAAACATCACGTCCACCGACCTCTTGCCCAATGTCAGCCAACCGTGATTCACCTTTAACCGTCCAACACAGAACGCAAGCAGCTGCCACCAAAATAACTCCCTCCCCTGCCGAGCAGTCTGCCACCTTAGCACCAGCTCCGACCTTCCTAAAATGCCGAGTTTCACTTCGCCCATCTCCTTTTTGCTAACCGACCGCCTACCGAGCCTTCACCATCAACCACCGTGCCACCGCTCGTACATGCCGCGTCCAACCCCTCCCCTTTCCTGTTCGAACCTAGCCTCGATAGTCCGACTCCGCCTCCTTCATCTCCGGCCTCCGCCCAATCTCCTACTCACCACCTGAAACCGCCCATCCTTCTTTTGCTCGTCGCCATCCATTCCCACTGGACTCGTCTCCGCCTACGCCACTGGAACCACCGTCCCACTTCGCCGCCTATAGCTGCAGCAGCCCGAGATCTATAGCTCCGTTCACCCCTCTTTTCCTTCTAGCCGAGTCTCCTTCCAGTTTACAAATTTGTGAAAAAAAGGTATTCATACTCTATATTATATTAGTTAGTAGTATATATATGTTTATATAATAGTTATGTACAAAGTTTATATATGCTATTCTATGAATTCAAGTACAACAATATATTTTGTCAAGTTTCATATTTTTTCCTGTCGCATATTTTCATTCGCTTGAAATTTATCCGACATATGATCTATATGTATAAAGTTTTACTTTAGTAGATATTAATAATAATATGTTTAAGTTTATTTGTCTGTTAGTTCATATGGGTATAAGTTTGTATATTATGCTTGAGGAGATAATGTGAGTTTTTAAAAATGAGTTGATATAATAAATACTTATCTGTCTGCATAAGTTAATATTAGAATATAAATATATTCTGTAATTGCTTTACAAAGTATATATGAATACAATACATACTATATATCCGGGTACATATAATACAGTTTATAAGATAATGGTCACTCGTATATATTTGTGAAAATTTGCGTGAGTTCTGGTTACACTTTACTTTTCAGTTATGTATTGTTTTTTTAAAATATAGGCATGTAAGTGGTACATATGTATCTAGTACACGTGTCCTATTGAATGTATATGCACATATATATTAGTTGCCTACATATTCTCTTTTCTCGGTTTTAAGCCTGCATGTAGATATGGGTTGCACAATTGTTCAAAACCTGCACATATATCTGTATTTGTTATGTATACGTTAATTTGAATATACGTATGTTTCTGTTGGGATTTTGAGGTATAAGTATATTTAGTTTGATGTATATATAGATTTAAGTTGTTCATATATATATATATATAGAATTTTATCAAATGAGTCTATAGAAAATCTTGTTTGCATAACAAATCGCTGTTTATATACTGAAGTTATATGAGTTTTAGAGTTTCAGTATGAATATTTTAGTATTTATAAGTTGTAATTGTTCCTATTTTATTTACAGTATATATATTTGCTTTGCACATCCTTGGTTATTAGTCTGATCTATATATACTGTTTATAAATGAAATCTACATACAGGGTTTGTATATTGATGTCCATAAGTTTACGTATGTATGACTTGTCGAGTTATATATATTGATTTCAATAAGGTATTGACTTTATAATAAAATAACTTATTCAGATTTTGGTTTATATATAAGTATTATTGATTTCAAAGTATTTATTTTCCAATATATTATGATTTTGTGTTCGATTTTTATATATACATATATATTTTATTTTATTAGTGTTTTTAAATTTATTCTGGTTTAAGAAAAATAAAATATATAATTTCGTTTCAACTTATATCAAAACTGATTCAATTTGTTCATCGATTTCGGTTATCAACTCTATCTGTCGAATTCGTGCAAATCCTGTCCTTGCTTTGGTAATCGTCATTTGGATTTGGTCAATTTCGCAATTCAAAGCGTAGCCTGTTGTGTTGTCTATCTTCTTGTGTTCTCTAGCCTCGAAAGGTGAGCAATCACGCACGATTAACGTTCTTTTATTTATTAAATTTGATTTCAATTGAAATGACAAATTGAAATATGCTGTTATTAGTTATTTACACTGTTATATAGGCTATTTCCTGTATCTGTTCACCTATGACTTCTGACACCATTATTTGTCATTTATGCGATGATAATACAGTTTGGTTGATAATTGATTGATTGTTGATGTTTATATTGGACGTTAAATTGTTAATGTTAAAATGATAAATAGTATGCAATTGAACTTGATATAGGATAGTTAAATGTTGAATTTGATTAGTTAAATGTGTATAATATGACCCCTTTAAATGTTAAATAAATTGACACGTAGAATAGTGTTAACTACACTTTGAACCATTGAATGTATGTTGTATAATTTATGTAATAAAAATTTGAATAATGAATGACAAGTGAAGAACCGTTTAAATATTAATGTAATAATCTTTAATCTACATGAAATGATAGTGTAGATTCTAGAAATAATTGTATTAATTTGCACAAACAACAATGTGAATTAATACGATTATTTCGGGATTATTTGAATTGATTATTGGATTGATATTGATTGTTGTTATTGCTTGTTTATTTACTTTGACACCATCCCAGTTTCACACTGCAAGTTCCCTTTGCTATGCTTTGATTTTGAATTGAATTGGAATCGGGTTGAAATGATAAATACCCAAATGAACTTGGCCTAGGATAGAGAATTAAATAAAACCTGATTGGTCAATAATTTGATTTAAAAATAAAATAAAGATTTTATTGGATAAATAATAAGGTTTTGAAATGAAATTGGAATTTGAACTTTTATGGAAGGAAAATGTTAATATTTAATAATCTAAATCAAGATATTAACATAGTAGTTGATGAAAGAATGTTGTTTTAAAATTTGAATTACTAATAATTAAGTTTAAAATTATTTAATAATTAAGTTTTGAAAATTATTTAATAATTAAGTTTTGAAAATTATTTAATAATTAAATAAAATTGAATTATTTAATAGTTAAATAAAAAATTGAACCTCTTGAATTAGTGAAATTTAGTTCTTTATTAATTGAGTTTTGAAATGTGTAACTAAGCAAATGAATAAGTGAAATTGAATTTCTTTAACAAGAAATGAAAATGTGATATTTTTGAAATTAATGTAAGACTTGTAATTTAGAGAACTTGATTTGAAGAATTTAATTTAATTAAATTTGTAAGGTTGATATAATGGAGTTGAAATTAAGTAATTGATTTAGTGAATTGAAAATTAAATAGAAATTGTTTGAATGATAAATTTACTTAACGAATATTGAATGAAATCGATAAATGAAGTTAAACTGATTTGAATGTTAAATTAAATTAATTTAAATGATTTCGGAATGAAACTTATATACGAACTTGAATCAATATTTGAATTGTTTTAAATAAAATTTGAAATTGTATTATAAGATTTTGAAATGGTAATTTGGATGTTTTGAAATGTAAATTTTGGAAATTGGTTTAGAAAGACAAATGAAATGTTGGTTTACAAATTCTATTTGAAATTGTAATTGATTTGGTTTTTGAAATATATTAAACGACCAATCGGTGTAATAATTACGAAAGTTATTAAAGAGACCGGAATCGGTTAGGGACATACTCACTGTCTAAACCGAAAACCACTTTAATAACTATACGCGGAGTGTGATCCAGAATGAAGTGGTTGGAATGATGTACGTGATGACTGAAGAAAGAGAACGATAATGGATAGCCTTGACACTTGTGTCAAATTGGAAATGACTAAAACAGGAGCCGTGCCGGGCCAAATGGGGGTTAGCTACCTCGAGCGGACACACATCTTCGAAAACTACTCATTACTTGTTGTCGATTGGTGCACCCTTGATTTGGGAGTGTTGTTTCGCGGTGTTGCGATCGCTGCGGCGATGCGTTTTCACCAGTCCGGATCAGGCAAACGGTAGTTTCACTACCTTGGGTATTGCCTCATGTGCCTTGTCATACTTGTATCCCTATATACGCGACCACTACGATTTGTTTTGTGTTATACCTATGGAGTACTCCCTGATATCCCAGTAGTTTACGGTGGAGTTTACAGTGCTGTATAGACTATAACGCTTATATAAAATGTGTTAAGGGGGATAATGGTAACGCCTTAACACTATTTTGATATTTTATATTATTGTTAGACATTATCTACTTATCGTACACTACTACATAGTAGATAGTTTAACGGATCCTTAAAGGATGGTTATTCCAAACATCCTTTGAGTTACTTGTATTTCAGTTGCTATTTCACTTGAGTTAGATTTATTGATATAAGAATATTAATCCTAACTCGAGTGTTTTGTGTTTTGCTTTACGCTCGGGTCAGACTGAGTGTACCAGTATTCGAGACTCACCTTTGGAGTTGGAGCTTCACTTGGAGATCTAGCTATCTATCCAGCTTTCATATATCCAGTTGATTCCAGTGATGTATTCTGATATTGTATTTGATTATTGTATTCGAGACATCTGTTGTACCTTATTTAACTCTGATATGTATATAGTAGCTTCATGAACTACTATCTTTTGCTTCCGCTGCATTTATTTCTCTGTGTCTGTGATCTGTGATTATTTATTTACTGTATATACTCAGTTTTGCCAAATTTAAATTAGCAATTCGATATTTTGAATTATTCAAGTCCGACATGTGCGGATGCGAATAGTTTATAATAACGGGTCGTTACAGCTTATAAATGGTTTAGAGATTATAAAGGATTTATAAACAAGTTTTAGAAGTGTACAAAGAGGATTTAAATTTAATTTTAAACTATAAAAGGAGTGTTATAAATGGTTACAGAAGTTTTTATAAAATAATTTATAAATGGTTTTAGAGGATTATAAGGTGTTTATGAATGATTCTTGAATCAAATAAAAATGGAATCTTTCACAGCGTGTAAATATACTTATGCTGTTTAGATAAGTATATGGATAGTTTCTAAATATTGAAAATATAGGAATTGGTGGATATATCTTTGTAAAAGTATTCTTATACAAGTAATTTACAAATGGTTTATTTATGAAATATTTATAAAAGGAGGCTAGTGATTGCTTATATGCTTAACCAATGTTGGTATTCCCCATGAAATAAATCCTTGATTGAATGTTGTTATTCGATAGTTAAATAACCGACTATCGAAAATTAGATCCAAACGTAACTTTGGAAATATCTAGGAGAAACATGTGAGTTATATGGCGTAGTCATCTTCGATGAGGTTGTACTATGCATATAAATCTCGTTTCGTTCTCGTAGGACAATGATAAGGATATCCATCCACTAACGGTTAGAAGGTGATCTACGATCTTATCTTTGACTATTTATTTCCTAAAGAACCGGGATTGAGTTTACTGGGAATTTTTGAATGTTGTTTCAAAGAGATCGGGATCGGGCATATTATCCGAAAACCACTTCGATCCAATGAATGCATTTCGAAGTGAAGACATCATGAAGAGCATGGAATTAAAGATAGAGATGTGAAGTGCAAAGGCTAATTGCTACTAATCCTAAGGGTGATTCCAAAATGGATGTAACAGACTTGTATGGATGAATACTGGTACTACATTGTTGCCTGGAAGGCAGTATTAGCATTCCAAATGGAAAGTGCTATTAACTCAGACCTCATCAACTTGGAAATGACAAAAATCGGGCATGCAACAGGGCCAAGTTGGTAGCTCCCAAGTAGGGTATGGTCATTCCAAATCTAGATCGGTTATTATCTCTCAATTGTATGCTTCGGGGCCCATTAACTGAAGGATGATCATATTCGGTACTACTAGTCAAGTGGTAGGCCAGTCCTGCGTGGCAGGGGTACAAGATGTTCTTGTCAGACCCCGGTGCATTTATCTAGAGATGTACCTTCGGAAGGTAGTCCCTTACCTTGTCATAGTATGGAATACATTCTCAAATACGAGCCTTACGGTTTTTGTTGTATACCAAATATGTTGGAATGTGCGATGCAAGCATTTCAGCTATATTCATATTTTACTTTGACCCCTAGACATTACTATAATATTAATGGATTTTCTATAAAAAAGGGTTTTCGTTTATCGTAAGGTAAAAACCCATCCGTGTTTATGTGCGGTGTGGTCTTACGAGATACCTTTGATTTCAAAGATTTTCTATGTAACGAACTGCTATTTCGAACCATTCAAATCGACAATCATCCACACATGTCAGACTTGAATTTGCTCAAAACAACATATTGTTAATTTATATTAGGCAAAACTTAGCATATACAGTAAATAAATCAATCACAGAATCACAGACACAAAGTTTAATAACAATAAGTAACGAAACAGATAAATAGTAGTTCATGAAGCTACTACAACATCAGAGTCTAAAACAAGATACAACAGAGATCTCAATACACAAAGTAGTCCTAAATACAAAAGCAACTGACAAGCCTGAACATAACATGAAATGACCCACTTAAATTTTTTTTTTAACAGTGGCCATTTAATCAAGAAAATATTTAATTCCAATTTTCTTCTGTCCAGGATCTTTATGCCAATAAGAATATTGGTTTGCTTAAATTATCTTAAACTTATATATATGAGGATATATAAGTCATTTTCTACTTGAATCAGAGTACAGAAATTTTGAAAGTAGAAATTTGTTTGAGTATTACTTAAAGGAAATACTCTCTACATAGCAATAATGTTTCTAAAAACTAGATTCTCAAAGTACACTTGGGTTAATGCATAACTATTGATTTTATGTCTCAAGACTTATCATTTTACATAAATTCCCATAATTTTATTACTGTATAAACTGTGCTTTTGCTTGTGCATGTGTGTGTGCATGTTTCTGTGCATGTGTGTGTCAGTGGGAAATTCAGGTGCCTTATTTTTCTTGTTAACAAAATTGTCTGAGTCTACCCTATACTTGGGTTATGAAACAGATCTGAAAACTTAATTTAAAACTCTTTGGTGCTGGTTTAACCCAGGCTCAAGAAAATGGCTATGTTAGCCCTATTCAGTTTGCACTATTTCTCAACAAAACACATTTTATTTTGGTTTTCTTCTCTAAGGCAACTCAAAACCTTTTTGCCAGATTTTTCTTTACTTAAACATGGATTTTCTTATGTCAGTTCTTTGGATATACATTCAATCCATAAATCCTTTATTCTCAGATTTTTCTAACATTATAGCCTAACTGTTCTTGAAGCTTAAAATTCATTTTCTTAGCAAAGCATTTTGCAAACAAAATACATAAGTTCCAGCTGATACATATAAGTTCAACACTTACAAAACAGTAAATAACAATACATTGGTTTTTCTAAGCAACTTAAACAAAATATCTTAACCTAGTTCAACATGAATATTTAATTTAACTTCAACAAAGTCTTTAAAAATAGCATCCAAATCTCTAAACAGTTAACTCATCCAAAGCCTGATCAACAAAATTCCTATTTACCTGCATAATCACCATGAACTGCCTCATACAAATATGAGACACCCAATGGTGCATAAACACAAAAGGGTCAGACTAATTGTCTGGTATGAATAATCTAACTGAAAACATGATCTTATTCAATTCTATTTATATTCTAGTACTTTGTATGAATAAAGAAACTCAGTATCTTCTTTGTGCATGTTTTTGTGAGGCATGTGCATTCATATCAGTGCCAAATAGATTATATATGATCACAATGATTTAATTCATAGAAAACAATCATAAGATTCACTAATAAAACATCATAAACCAACCAATGCAATCATCAATTCAGTCATCATGCCCCTTTTACAATTTTACTGGCCATCAGGGATTTTGCCCAAGCCTCTCCTGAACCTATTTCTAAAGTTCACTATCAAATATAATAGGGCCTTTAGCTACTTTCTCTTTTTAAAACACACACTGCCTGGGACATCTCTCTGTTAACCCAGCACACTCAGGCCCCTGGGTATAAACATACCATGTGTGAGCTTGCAATGTTCCCCTTGCCAAGCTATATTTTGTAGCCCTAAGATCCCAAGTCCTTAGTTAAATTACTAAGTGTTATTTCCTTTTTCATAACTGTGCTAATCTCTTCTGCATCTCACTTTTCAATCAGAGAAAAATAAACAATTCAACCAACATGTATTCATCCAGAGTTTGGTAAGTTATATTCTCAGAAGCAAACATTTAATCATGAAAAACAGATGTGATTTCTTAGCACATTATTTTGCCTATGGGTTTCAATGGATCAAGTTATAAACATATGGCCATGAGTAGTTTATTAGTTATCCTCTCTTACCTCTAGTTCAATCAGATTCTTCTTAATCTTGAAGATCTGGCTAAACCATAAGTATATTTTGATTTGAGTAGTTCATAAAACATAGAAGCTCAACACATGTATAACATTGCACTTCTACATTTTCTTTTGGTTTAATTAACATGAGACATAAGAAACAACACAATGTTGCAGCCCCATATTTCTTTCCATTTACAGACCATATATCTACCACATGAATCCTGGGATTTTATAAATAACTTTATGAAGAAAACCCATAAAAGAAATCACTCCATCTCAAAGTTAATCCCTATCACAGATAAACATTTAAAACATGAAATCCATGACTCTTATTGTTGGGTAAATCACTATGAAGGGTTTTACACTTGACAGATCATTAACAAATCAAATCATAAAATGAACATAACTTGCAACAGTGAATTATTAATTCAAATAGGCTGCCTCAATATTCAGGACTTAATGCCAAAGTTTTCAGTGAGGTTACTCACACTTAATTCCTTTTTTTTCTAAGCCTTGCTTTTCTTTTGATCCTCTGCCTTCCTCTAACTCTAATGGTCGGTGCTCTGGCTTATTTTTTTTTTCTTTAGGTTATGAAGAGCAAATGGGTATGATCTCACTACACTAAGCCTCTTTATACAAATCCTGGCTGTTACTAGGGTTTATGGAATTACCCAATGTCAGTTCTACCCCATACAAAACATAGTCTTCCTCTTATTTGATTCAAGAAAATAAGAGGGTATGTGGTCCTTGCTAATTTTTCAAAAAATAAACCTTATTCTTTTAATTTTTCCCCCGGGTCATGTTATATGTATGACTTTAATTTTCCTAAGCAAAAAGAATTGCTGGAAATGGATAAAGTATTTATTCAAGGGTTCATACCATTTCCATGCAAGCTTTGTTTTCTACCTGCAGTGTTTGACTGTGTACATGTATAACACATGTATGCTTATTTTTTTGCCTAAGCCTTTTTACTATTTCTGCCTATATATTCACATTTGTTTTCTTTATGCTAAACTTTTTTAAAGACCTGATCATTTCTGCCTACATATATATTTGTAATTTATTTATCCTATCATATATATATTAACTGTTGCCTATTTTATCACACAGAAAAATGTGTGCATGTTTGTGCACTATCATGTGCACATGTACATGTTTTTAAACTATGTATCTGCAAATCAGTTTCCTATCTCTACCTTTTCAGTGCAATTTCAAACAATTACAAACTAAATTAAATCATGAAATTACTCACAAAAATCAGGGTTATCACATATACCCCTCCTTTTAGGAATTGTGTCCCACAATTCTTTCATACTTAACTTAAGTACCATTACTTCAGAAAATCAATTTCTGATCTCAAATCATTCTCAAATCAATCATTTGATTAAACTCTAGGCATATCAAAACAAAAATCACAATATAATTCAATCAAAACATTCATCAGTATATATAAATTTACCTTTCATTCAATCAAACAGTTGTGGATAATCATTTCTGATTTTATCCTCCACTTCCCATGTGCAATCATTTGGGTCAAGACTCCATTGCACTTTCACTAATTTAATTTCTTTGTTTCTCAATTTCTTAGTTTCTTTAGAAACTATGCCCACTGGCTCCTTTTCATAGATCATTCTAGGGTCAATCTGCACATCCTTAGAGGATTTTAGGATTGCCTCCTTATCATGAACCCATCTTCTAAGTTGAGACACATGAAAACCATCATGCATTGCTCTCATTTCTTCTGGCAACTCTAGGTTATAGGCTACAGTTCCTATTCTTTCTAAAATTTTATGTGGCCCTATATATCTAGGAATCAACTTTCCTTGTTTCCCAAACCTTAGAACCTTTTTCATGGGTGATATTTTGATAAATACATAATCTCCAACATCATATTGTACTGCCTTCCTTCTTTGATCTGCATATTTCCTTTGCCTATCTTGGGCAGAAGCAATTCTTTTTCTGATCAAAGCTATCTTTTCAAAAGTTTCCTTCACATTTTCTGGTCCTAAGACCACTTTTTCCCCAGATTCAAGCCAACTTGAGGGTGATGAACATGGTCTCCCATAAAGAGCTTCAAAGGGTGCCATGCCTATGCTACTATGATGGCTATTGTTGTATGCAAATTCAGCTAAAAAGATACGATCCTCCCAACTTCCTCCCCAATCCAGTACACAAGTTCTTAACATGTCTTCAAGCAATTTGTTCACAATTTCTGTTTGGCCATCAGATTGAGGATGGTATGATGTGCTTAAGCATAAATCAGTCCCCATTGCCTTGTGAAAACTCTGCCAAAACTTTGAAGTGAAGATGGTATCTCTATCACTTACTATAGTCTTTGGTATACCATGCAGCCTGACTACTTCTTTAATAAACAACTGGGCTAGTGTATTTGCATTTCTTTCTGATTTCACTGGTATAAAGTGGGCTGACTTGGTTAACCTATCAACCACTACCCAAATACTATCATTTCCCCTCCTAGTTCTAGGCAAACCATCAATGAAATCCATTGATATGTCTTCCTATTTCCACTGTGGTATTTGCATAGGTTGAAGCATCCCTGAGGGTTTTTGATACTCAGCCTTCACCTGTTGGCAAACCATACATTTGGATACATAGGTTGCTACTGCACTCTTCATACCACTCCACCAATAATCTCTTTTGAGGTTGTGATACATTCTTGTGCTTCCTGGGTGTATAGTATATTTGCTTTTGTGGTAAGCATCCAAGATTTCTTGCTTCAACTCATCAATTGCTGGAACACATATTCTTTTTCCTTTCTTCAAATGGCCTTGATCATTCAACTGAAAACCTTCCACTGCCTTACCATTTAATATCTGAGTTTTCTTTTCAAATAAAAATGGATCTTGGTCTTGTAGCTCTACAACTTTATTCTTCAATTCTGATCCCAGAGTAATAAAACTTAAATTTCCCATTTCTACATTCCCACTGCATAAGCTCATATTTTCTATGTTATCACTTTCTATCTCTGAATCAATTTCTTCTATCATTAATCTAGCCACTTTAGCATGTTGTCTACTTAGGGCATCTGCTACTTTATTAGCCTTACCAGGTGTGTACAATATTTCAAAATCATATGAGGCTAAGAGTTCAATCCATCTTTGCTGCCTCATATTTAATTCTTTTTGTGAAAACAAATATTTAAGTGATTTATGGTCTTTATACACTTCAAATTTTGCTCCTAAAAAGTAGTGTCTCCATAACTTAAGAGCATACACTATAACAACCAAGTCAAGGTCATGAGTAGCATACCTTACCTCACTTGATTTCAACTGCCTAGAAGCATAAGCTATCATTTGATGTTGTTGCATCAACACTGCCTCAAGCCCTTGTCCACTTGCATCAGTATACACCACCAAGTTTTCATTTCCTTCAGGCACTTTAAGAATTGGAGCTTGTACTAGTGCTTCCTTTAATTTCCCAAAGGCTTTCTCACACTCTTCAGTCCAAGTAAACACTTGATTTTTCCTAGTCAATCTGGTTAATGGAATTGAGATTTTTGCAAAATCTTTTATAAATCTCCTATAGTAACCGGCCATTCCCATGAATGATCTGACTTCAGTGACATTAGTAGGCCTTTTCCAAGCTTGCACTGCAATGACTTTATTGGAATATACAGATATTCCTTTTTCTGATATAATATGGCCTAGAAAATTCACTTCGTTTTGCCAAAAAGTGCATTTTGAAAATTTGGCTTTTAAGTCTTCCTGTCTCAATTTCTCAAATACCATATGCAAATGGTTTTCATGCTCTCTGATTGACTTAGAATAAATTAGTATATCATCAATAAATATCAATACAAACTTATCCAAGTATTCTCTAAAAATCCTATTCATCAAATCAACAAAATAGGAAGGAGCATTTGTCAAACCAAATGGCATTACTAAAAATTCATAAAGTCCATATCTTGTGTTCAAGGCTGTATACTTAATGCTTTCTTCTTCCACTTTCATCTGATGAAAGCCTGAAGCTAAATCAAGTCTAGAAAATATTTTTGCACCACTCAATTGATCAAAGAGATCATCAATTCTTGGTAAGGGATATTTATTTTTAACTGTGACTTTATTTAATTCCCTATAATCAATACATAACCTAAGGGATCCATCTTGTTTCTTAACAAAGACTACTGGTGTTCCCCATGATGAGCTATTGGGTCTAATAAAACCTTTTTCTTCTAGTTCAACCAATTGCTTTTTCAGCTCCATCAACTCCTTAGGCCCCATTCTGGTTGGTCTTTTAACTACTGGGCTAGCTCTTGGAATAATTTTAATTGAGAACTCAACTGGCCTGTGGTTTGGAATTCCCCTAACTTCACCAAATACATCAACATATTGATTTACTATGGGGATTTCTTCTAATGCAGGCATGGGTTTTTCATTAGGCAATGTAAAAAGGTTGGCTATACTTCTATTCTTGTTTGCCTCATAAAGAACTACTATTCTTTGTCCATCAGAAACTTTCAATGATATGGTGGATGTCTCCATATTTATGATAGCCTTATATCTACTCAACCAATCAACTCCTAAAATAATCCCTATGCCCGAATATTGCAACACATATAGGTCTGACTCAAACACATGTCTTCCTATATTTAATCCTAGTTGCATACATATCATACCCAGAACACATGAACTACCTATAGGGCTTCTAATTAACAGTGGCTTATCAACAATCATACAATTCAATTTTAATTGTTGTGCAATATCATGGGAGATCAATGAGTGTGTAGCCCCAGTATCATACACTACTGCAAAAGGTATTGAGTGAATAAGCAAAGTACCTTCAACTTGACCATGCTTTTCAACACTTGATCCCTCAGCTGCCTTGCCTTTCCCTTCCAAAGCCCCTAATTTTCCTTGCTTAAAATCTGGACAATTCCTCTTTATGTGACCCTCCTTCCCACAATGGTGACAATTGAAGGATGCAGGCCTAACATTGGTGCATCTATTCTTCATATGCCCCTCTTGGCCACAGTTATAGCAAGTGATTTTCTTCTTAACTTCAGTAGCCCTGATTTTTATTGGTTTCTTGGTGGAAGCTATGTCTGTTTTCTTCTTATCATAAGGGTGAAATTTACCCTTTCCCTTCTTGTTTTGTTTATTCTTGAATGCCCTGAAATTATCTCTAGCTTTATCATGTTGTTCAATGCTCAGAGTCAAATCCAAAACTTGATCAAAAGTCTTGTCCTTGTATGGTAGCATGGCTCTACTAAGGCTAGGGTTCAGCCCTTGAATATATCTGCCATTCTTAGCCTCCTCAGTAATGATGAGTTCTGCACCATACTTTGCCAATGATTCAAACTTCCGAGTGTACTCAGTGACACTCATAATCCCTTGCCTTAATTTAATGAATTCCTCTAGCAAAGATTCCTTAGCTGATGCAGGGACAAATCTGCCTTCCAACATTGCTTTAAATTGATCCCATGTCACTTCTCCTTCAGGTCTTCCAGCTATGATAACCTCCAACCAATCCAAAGCTGCTCCTCTCAATTGCCTGGATGCAATTTGCCTCTTCCTTTGGTCTTCAACTTGCATGTCTGCAAAGATCCTTTCCAAAATTCTAAGACAATTTTGAACTCCCATAACTCCTTCCGTGCCATCAAAATTTTTTCCTCCAAGATTGGTAAAAGTCTTGAGTAGTTTGGAAAGCTCCTCATGTGGATTTTCCTGCCTGTTGCCTACTCCATCCCTTATGGCTCTCATGAATTCTTGCACATTCACCATGGGTGGTTCACTTGTTCCTACATTATGATGTCTGGGTCCTACCATAGCTCTATGGATATAACACTTAGGTTAGTCTGTTTTGTCTAATACTCTATAGATTAATTCATTTCAATCTATCACTTATTCTGTCATAATAGATATCAATAGTGTAAACATTAACAAACAAGACATCCAAAGCAGTCAACACTTCCATACATCCAATGCAAACATGTTCATACAAAATTTTGCTATGTTATTAATCAACATAGCTCTGATACCAAATGAAATGACCCACTTAAATTTTTTTTTAATAGTGGCCATTTAATCAAGAAAATATTTAATTCCAATTTTCTTCTGTCCAGGATATTTATGCCAATAAGAATATTAGTTTGCTTAAATTATCTTAAACTTATATATATGAGGATATATAAGTCATTTTCTACTTGAATCAGAGTACAAAAATTTTGAAAGTAGAAATCTGTTTGAGTATTACTTAAAGGAAATACTCTCTACATAGCAATAGTGTTTCTAAAAACTAGATTCTCAAAGTACACTTGGGTTAATGCATAACTATTGATTTTATGTCTCAAGACTTATCATTTTACATAAATTCCCATAATTTTATTACTGTATAAACAGTGCTTTTGCTTGTGCATGTGTGTGTGCATGTTTCTGTGCATGTGTGTGTCAGTGGGAAATTCAGGTGCCTTATTTTTCTTGTTAACAAAATTGTCTGAGTCTACCATATACTTGGGTTATGAAACATATCTGAAAACTTAATTTAAAACTCTTGGGTGCTGGCTTAACCCAGGCTCAAGAAAATGGCTATGTTAGCCCTATTCAGTTTGCACTATTTCTCAACAAAACACATTTTATTTTGGTTTTCTTCTCTAAGGCAACTCAAAACCTTTTTGCCAGATTTTTCTTTACTTAAACATGGATTTTCTTATGTCAGTTCTTTGGATATACATTCAATCCATAAATCCTTTATTCTCAGATTTTTCTAACATTATAGCCTAACTGTTCTTGAAGCTTAAAATTCATTTTCTTAGCAAAGCATTTTGCAAACAAAATACATAAGTTCCAGCTGATACATATAAGTTCAACACTTACAAAACAGTAAATAACAATACATTGGTTTTTCTAGGCAACTTAAACAAAATATCTTAACCTAGTTCAACATGAATATTTAATTTAACTTCAGCAAAGTCTTTAAAAATAGCATCCAAATCTCTAAGCAGTTAACTCATCCAAAGCCTGATCAACAAAATTCCTATTTACCTGCATAATCACCATGAACTGCCTCATACAAATATGAGAAACCCAATGGTGCATAAACACAAAAGGGTCAGACTAATTGTCTGGTATGAATAATCTAACTGAAAACATGATCTTATTCAATTCTATTTATATTCTAGTACTTTGTATGAATAAAGAAACTCAGTATCTTCTTTGTGCATGTTTTTGTGAGGCATGTGCATTCATATCAGTGCCAAACAGATTATATATGATCACAATGATATAATTTATAGAAAACAATCATAAGATTCACCAATAAAACATCATAAACCAACCAATGCAATCATCAATTCAGTCATCATGCCCCTTTTACAATTTTACTGGCCATCAGGGATTTTGCCCAAGCCTCTCCTGAACCTATTTCTAAAGTTCACTATCAAATATAATAGGGCCTTTAGCTACTTTCTCTTTTTAAAAAACACACTGCCTGGGACATCTCTCTGTTAACCCAGCACACTCAGGCCCCTGGGTATAAACATACCATGTGTGAGCTTGCAATGTTCCCCTTGCCAAGCTATATTTTGTAGCCCTAAGATCCCAAGTCCTTAGTTAAATTACTAAGTGTTATTTCCTTTTTCATAACTGTGTTAATCCCTTCTGCATCTCACTTTTCAATCAGAGAAAAATAAACAATTCAACCAACATGTATTCATCCAGAGTTTGGTAAGTTATATTCTCAAAAGCAAACATTTAATAATGAAAAACAGATGTGATTTCTTAGCACATTATTTTGCCTATGGGTTTCAATGGATCAAGTTATAAACATATGGCCATGAGTAGTTTATTAGTTATCCTCTCTTACCTCTAGTTCAATCAGATTCTTCTTAATCTTGAAGATCTGGCTAAACCATAAGTATATTTTGATTTGAATAGTTCATAAAACATAGAAGCTCAGCACATGTATAACATTGCACTTCTACATTTTCTTTTGTTTTAATTAACTTGAGACATAAGCAACAACACAATGTTGCAGCCCCATATTTCTTTCCATTTACAAACCATATATCTACCACATGAATCCTGGGATTTTATAAATAACTTTATGAACAAAAACCCATAAAAGAAATCACTCCATCTCAAAGTTAATCCCTATCACAGATAAACATTTAAAACATGAAATCCATGACTCTTATTTTTGGGTAAATCACTATGAAGGGTTTTACACTTGACAGATCATTAACAAATCAAATCATAAAATGAACATAACTTGCAACAGTGAATTATTAATTCAAATAGGCTGCCTCAATATTCAGAACTTAATGCCAAAGTTTTCAGTGAGGTTACTCACACTTAATTCCTTTTTTTCCTAAGCCTTGCTTTTCTTTTGATCCTCTGCCTTCCTCTAACTCTAATGGCCGGTGCTTTGGCTTATATTTTTTTTTCTTTAGGTTATGAAGAGAAAATGGGTATGATCTCACTACACTAAGCCTCTTTATACAAATCCTGGCTGTTACTAGGGTTTATGGAATTACCCAATGCCAGTTCTACCCCATACAAAACATAGTCTGCCTCTTATTTGATTCAAGAAAATAAGAGGGTATGTGGTCCTTGCTAATTTTTTAGAAAATAAACCTTATTCTTTTAATTTTTCCCCCGGGTCATGTTATATGTATGACTTTAATTTTCCTAAGCAAAAAGAATTGCTGGAAATGGATAAAGTATTTATTCAAGGGTTCATACCATTTCCATGCAAGCTTTGTTTTCTACCTGCAGTGTTTGACTGTGTACATGTATAACACATGTATGCTTATTTTTTTGCCTAAGTCTTTTTACTATTTCTGCCTATATATACACATTTGTTTTCTTTATGCTAAACTTTTTTAAAGACCTGATCATTTCTGCCTATATATATATTTGTAATTTATTTATCCTATCATATATATATTAACTGTTGCCTATTTTATCACACAGAAAATGTGTGCATGTTTGTGCACTATCATGTGCACATGTACATGTTTTTAAACTATGTATCTGCAAATCAGTTTCCTATCTCTACCTTTTCAGTGCAATTTCAAACAAATACAAACTAAATTAAATCATGAAATTACTCACAAAAATCAGGGTTATCACATAACAACTAGAAATATCTAAAATAATTGAAAGTTGAATAGATATAAGAAAAATCTTCAAGCAAAACTCCAAGCTCCAAAGGTGAGTCTCAAATGCTATGACAGTCAGTCTGACCCGAGCATAAAGCAAAACACAAAACACTCGAGTCAGGATTAACATTCTTATGCAAGTAAATCAACTCAAGTGAAATGTCCAGTGAAATACAAAATAACTTAAGGATGTTTGGGATTCCCATTCTTCAAGGATCCATTAAGCTATCTACGTACATAGTACAATATGCTACATAGATAATGTCTACAGTAAAGTAAAATATTAAAATAGCGTTAAGGCGTTACCCATATCCCCCTTAACACATTTTATATATTCTCATAGTCTATATAGATACTATATGCTCCACCAAACCGGTGGTTTACTCAGGGAGCAATCCATAGGTACGGTACAAACCAAACTCGTAGTGTGCGCGATAAGGCATGTAACAAGGCACGCGAGGCAATGCCTAGGGTAGGATTCTGCCATTTTGCAGAGCCGGGTTGGTGGTAACACATAGCAACTACTACTGCCCACCTCGAGACACACTTCCAAAATCAAAGGTGTACCCAATCAAATCACAAAGTAATAGAATGGTATTGAAGAAGCATGCTCGATCGGAGGTGCAACCTCACTTGGCCCAGGTATAGCTCCTGTTTTTGTCACATCAAGCTGACTCGCGGGAGTTAGGGTTATGTTAATACCTCATATAGAATCGTTCGCCAAACCATCCTACTTCATTCTGGATTCTCACCACGTACATAGTTGTTAAAGTGGTTTCTGGTATTGGTAGAGAGTATGACAATATCCGATCCTGGTCTTTTTAACAACCAAATGCTTATTTCACACCATGGTCATTTTCATTTCAAACAGTTCATATTTCATATCAAAATATCATATTCATTTCAAAAATCATATTACTTTCGAAATCATATTCACTTTCGAAATCATATCACTTTCGAAATCATATTCACTTTCGAAATCATGTTCACTTCTAAAATCATAACCACAAAATAGTTTAAACCTTCATATCAAAATATTCGCATTTAAATCCATTAAATCTAAATCATAACGGTTCCAACTTAAACAGTTTAAATATTGAAAATAGTATATATATATATTGAAATAGTTATAAATTAAAAATAGTTTATATTTAAAATAGGTTATAGATTAAAATAGTTATATATTAAAAGTAGTTTATATATTAAAAATAGTTTATATATTAAAAATAGTTTGTACCGAAAATAGTTTCAAATTAGAATTATTTCTTCCAATTTCACAAATCAATTCAAATCAACTTTAGTTCCAAATTCAACTTAAATCAATCTCAGTTCAACAATTTCAAATTCTCATTAAAACCATTTTAAATTTATATCGATTTCAAATCCAGGTTTGAACTACAAATTTAAACCACTTCCAATTCAATAGGTTTTCAAAGTTTCAATATCCAAACAATTTACAATAACTCAATTTGATAAATTTAATTTATATTTCAAAAATTCAACTTTAAATTTTATTTAAAATTTGAAAATATTCACTTAATCATTTTTATAAGCATTTAAATAAAATCTCAAATTGCAAATTTAAATCAATATTAAATATTCAATTTCAATTTTATTTAAATTTGAAATATTCATTTAATCACCATTAATCAAAACCTAGTTATCAAATTATAAAAAAAATCATATCTTTAAAATCTTAAAATTAATAAGTTTCGAATCAATTTTCATTTAAATACAATTCTTGAACAAATTAAATTACAAGTCCACTTTAACTTATCTTTCCAACCTTTATTTATTTAAGTTATTACAAAATTCTATTTTAAAAATAATAACATAAATCCAAATAAATATTTAAACATATTATATATATATATATAAGATATTACAAAAATCTATTTTTAAAATATTAATATAAATTGTAAATAAATATTTAGAACATATTATATATAAATAAATTTTAAACTAAATTCTTATTAAATTTTATTATATAAATTATTATTAAATTAAATCTTATTATTATTAAATCAAATTTAAATCTTATTTTATATATTTTAAAAATAATAGAGTTATAAGTAAAATTTTATAATTTACATTTTAAAACTTAACTTATAATTATAAAATTTTCAAAACATATACTTTTAAAAATCTAAATTTTACACATATATTAAAATTAAAATATCTTTATAATATATTCTAAAAATCAATATTTATTAAAAACCCATATATTTCCTTTCAAAACCTTGGAAATCATTTTTCAAAAATAGACCAACGGTGTCCGCATATAATTTTCTATCCTATGGTCAAGTGATACGGATATTTATCATTTCAATCTGTAATTATTTAAATTTACGGGTATATATCATTTCAACCCGCAATCCTAAAATTTCAAAATCAATAAAATCGCTTGGGTTTATCATTTCAACCCATAACGATTTTCCCTAATCTATAATATCATTCGGGTATGTATCATTTCAACCCATAGGGAATTTCTAAACTAACAGGGAACTTGCAGAGTGAGAACAATAGAATAAAATAGCAAAACATATCCATGGAAAATATGATCATAATTAACAATTTAGATATAATATATTCAAGGGGTTATGGTGTCATATATCAATTAACATAGGTTAGCAATTTTAAATAATAATATATTATATTCAATAATTAAATAACTAACAATTCAAATTTAACAACATATTTCAATCATCATTTCATGTGAAATAAATTTACTAAACATAAGAATGTTAATCGTGAGTGATTGCTCACCTTTCGTGGCTATGGAAACAATGATAGCGAAGAAAGTGATATAGACATGCACATGGATACGGGCACTCCACAACAACACTCAAAATCTGCTGCAACAAGTTCGACAGAGGCAAGCAAAGCACTGAATTTGATAAAATCATATATATATATATTTCTTTTTAAAATAATATCTACTAAAATCCATATATTTCTTTTCAAAAATTTCAAATAAATATACAAACATAATATATATTATTACAAAAATCTGTTTTCAAAATATAATCATAAATTTAGATAAACACTTTAAACATATTATATAAATACCTCTCTTTATATATATATATATATATATATAATAGAAGAGGATGGGAAAATAGCTGCAGTGGGGTTTGACGCGAGGCTGGAGGTTTCAGATCCGGCTGTCAAGGCTGCAAATGTAGAAGGAGTGGGTGTGTAGCAGTCAGGCGTTGAAGTGATGGGGCTGCGTGTGATGCAAGGCAAGCTACTGGGTGATAGAGGCGGGTCTGGTTGCTGAGGGGTTAGGTGCTTGGGTCTGGTGCACTATGGAAGTCGATGGCCGAGCATGGGCGGAAGGAGTATGGGTTTTGGCGCGGGCGGAGATGAGACCGAGTGGATAAAGGAGGAGCGAAGGCTTGTGTCAGGTCGAAAGTGCTCGGCTACTGGGAAGGGCTGATTGGAAAAAAAATATGGTGGAGGAATAATATGGTGCAGGCGGCAATGGTGGAAGAAGGTGGTCTCGGGTCTGGAAAGCTAGGGGCACTGTTGTGGGCGTTCGATCAGGGAAAAGTGGTCGGAGGGGTGAGCTCGGCGGCTGGCGTGGCTGATGAGGAAGTGGGTTTTGGCGTGTTGAGCAATGGGTGGACCTGGTCACCGGAAGAAAGCGGGGTTTGGAAAGAAGATGCTATAAATAATTTATATATATATTATATATTTTGTAAAGTATGCACAGAACAAAGAGAGGAAGAGACCTAGGAAAATGAACGAACCAGCATATATATATATATATATATATATATATATATGACAATAGGAATGGTAAAAGTCATGAAAATTTAGGGAATAATTAAAAGCAAGTGGTAGTTAAATTACACGGAGGACAACTGAATAGATACAGGAACCCAAAAGCCCAAATGCGGAACCGATACGGAAATCGTTTCGCAAATTTCGCCTCGTACCGGATGCCGAATTACAGGAATGAATATACTGCGGAGATCAGCACGAGAAGATGAACAAAATGGTACATAGATATGAGCGATACGATCATCCTATCAAAAGTCGATATTCGCTGCAAAATTGCTGCTATTTGGCCAAAAATAAGATAAACGGAGCTATAGCAGTCCAATTTTGGCGAAACGAATTATGACGTCTCACTCAAAAAATGATTTACATTTTTCTTATGTAAAAATATTCATATTTCAAAAATATCTTATTTCCAACAACTTTAACTGAATTTTAAATTGAAATTGAAAATTACGCAACTGAATAAACTTCCATATTTTCAAATGAAAATCTGCCACTTGCTATGCTTCAATATACGCATACCAAATATCAAATTTCTATTCCTAAAATTGTATTATATATTTTCAAGAAAAAATTTCGTTAATTACTTTATAAAAATCGTTAAAATTTCTGGGTCTTTACATTCTATAACTTTAAAATCCAGTTGGGTTTTTTCTCGCACGGGTTTTCCAGACTGACTCGAGTGTTCTTTTATTATAATGCTTAGACCAATCCGAGTATATTACAGATTAGTTTGGATGCTTGGAGCTTCAAGAAACGAGTTGGAGGCCCAGAGACGTATTCACGTAGATGGTTATTTTTCGCTCTATTCATTGTTGTGTTAGCAGCAATTGTGAGGACAGACTGTTATAACTGTCCAGGCCGAAATTGTTTAGTATACTCTGATTGATGTTTGTATATACACATATTACAGTTTTGCTTTCGTGTAAAGAGTTGTGGTATATTATAGATTATTCGTTCCGCTGTGAGATTCTATGTTGTTTAGTTTTCTTCTTATCTTCTTCCTTCTTCTTTTTCCCTAACAATCGGGTTTTCCAGCACTCGATTGCTACGCATGTGATATGGTGGACGTATTAGTGTCGATTTTCAAGGGTCGAAAAACCCCGGTCGTTACATTTGGTATCAGAGCTAAAGGTTAAGCAAGAACCTTGGCTTTGGTGGGAATTACTTATTAGAGATAGGGTCAGTAGCACCCTAGAATGAGTTTGAGTGTGTATATATGAGCGTGTATTTGTTAGTGATAAAAAAATGTTTTATATTGTGTTGGTTGATCTATTGAGTGACTTATGGATCTTGGTCAATACAAGTAAGTAACATTATTGATAGGGATCTCTAAACTCTTGAAAGGGCAATTTGACATGGTATTGTTTTGAAATTGGGTAAATGAAATAATTTTACCTTTATTATATTGTATATATAAAGGGATAATTTTCAAAAAATTACTATAGTATATATGGTGTGCTTAGTTGTTAGAGAATGATAATATTTGATTATTATCATTTGTTGCTATTGTTGTGCTCTAATAAAAGTTGTCACTATTATAATGTAAACAAAGATTAACAATTAAGAATTGATTTTATATAACCAAATGGAATTATATAGATATGGTTTATATATGTGATTTATAAAAGGAAATGAAACTCCTAAAGTATATTATAAATATGATTGTAAGTAAAAAGATTTTAAAAGCTGGGAATTTAGGAATTTAAATTCCGTTCGTTTTGGAAATGTTTTTCAAAGTTTAGGAAAATAATAATAGTATTATTTGAAAAATATTTTTGAATGGAAATATTTTTTAAAAGGAATTTTAAGGAAAATTGAAAGCGCTGAACTCACTTCGGTCACTAGAAAATAATTTCGATGATGACTGCAGCATCATCGACGTTCATTTTCGGGTTTCCAAGAGAGAAATTGCTGCCATTTGGAGTTTTTTTTGGTAAAACTAGCTTTGATTTTGAAAATTCAAAAGAATGATTTGATATACCATGGGATTTTGTGTGTGTGTATATTTATATATATAATATTTCAAAATGATTGAAATAAATAAGAATGGGGGTTTAAACTTGGAAATTTTCATTGAGGTGTTTTATGAAAATATGAGTAAATAAGTTTGATAACTTTTAAAATTTAAGAATTAATAAGTTAAACAATGTTTTAATTTGTTGAGTATAAATGTTGAGAAAAACAAATTTGAAATTAAATTTAACTTAAATTAAGTTAAATAAACTAATTTTTGAAATAAATTTGATTGAGATTTGAAATGAATTAGTGGATGAACTAAATTAATAAATTAGTGAGTTGAATATGGTTTTGGAATATGGTTGAAATATTGAATTGAACAATGGAATTGAGATTTGATTTGATTTAAAACGAATAGGACTTAAGTTGTGAAGTGGTAATAAACATAAGAAGTGTCATATGAATGTTTATAAAATTGAGTGAAATTTTATGAAATAATTCATAAATGAATTTAGTATGAAGTGAAATGTTGTTAAACATAGAATTTGGTGGAATAATTCTTAAGTGATGCTAGTATTGAAAGAACAATACTAAGAAATGCAGTGATGGTGAATAAAAAGGGAATTTGGTATAGCTAAGAAATCAATTGAAATAAATACGTAAGTTGTATGCATATTATTTTATTCGCATAACGGTCTGATCCAAATTCGAGTACATGATTTCGAGATGATTTACATCGGTCCGAACAAGGATTTTTCACTCATTCTCGACGACGAACACTGGATATGGATTTTTGATTGATTATGGAGTTTTCTATCATAGTATATGGCTATGCAAGGAAAATGACGGTTTCTAATCAAGGAACTAGATCTGAGTCCGCACTAGAGTAGTCGTGTGAACGATAGTTCGGAAGTGAAATTGTGTGATCGAGTGAGCGATCGAGCGTACGGATGGTATATGTACATCGTACGGGCTTAAATAAATTAAGTGTTGAGAATTGAAATTGTAGAATAATATGATTATGAACAATACGTTGGGATATGTAACACCCCGTATTTTTATATAATTAATTTAGCGTATAACGAAAAGTAGTAAAAATAAACATTTTTAGAATTATCGGAATATGGCTTTGGAACTTGTACCATTGCGTTCGGGGCGATTTTTTGATAAGTTTCCATATATAACTTTTCAAAATCCAAGTCAATATGAAGAAGTTAGGAACGAAACATAATCAAGTAACCGAACGAAAAAATATAATATAATACGAATATGGGCCGACCAGAAGGTCAACCCAATAGGCGCAACGGTCAACCGCACGGTCGACCGTTGGATAAGGGCGATCGACCGCCCGTACGACCTGGACGAATTTTCGTCCAGGTACGTGCATTGACGTTTTTTCGCGTTTTTGCGTAATCTGAGCCCTACGTTCTTCAATCCTTTGACTCCAAACGACCCTATGACGTGGTGGCTCCAGGTTCAATCCAAGAATCCAATGGTCTGAGGTCCCTAAGGTCCAATATAAATAGGACCCTAGGCCTAGCTATCTTCTCACAATTAGATTTTCTCCCATGGGTTCATTGCCCAAGGCTAAACCCTAAATAGAAAATTATCCTTTGGGTTCTTGGCCTAAGGCGGAACCCTAAAAAGAAATTATTTCTAGGGAGAAGATCTTCTAAAATAAAATATTATACACCTTGGAAGAACGGGATCCAGAAGGGCTGTGGAGCCAAGCGGAGCACAAGCAAAGCTAGGTGAATGGATTTATTTATATATCTTTTAAGTTTAAGATATTTTATCGTTAGATTCCCGTTTAGAAAATTTTATTCAGTAATTAATTATATTAATTAAATTATGCTGAATTATAAGAAAACTTGCAGTTTATTTACAGTATTAGTATTTATACACTGTTTTCTATGCTTTATTTACATCCTTTTCTACGTTTTGGATTTTTATGCAAGCGTCGGTTTTCTTCTATCCTCTCCTTTTTTTTCGTGTATGGATTAGAATAGATTAAACGCGAATATGGATTAAATAATTAAGAATACTAAAATGAAGGAAATTAAATGTAAAATAATAAGTTGAGGAATAGAATTACTGTAATAAATTGCATTAAAATGAAAAAGTTAATTTGGGAGTAATTATTAGATTAATTGGTTGGTTTAGAAAATAGGATACATTTCCATAACTTAATATCTAAAAGATAATGATAAACGTAACTGCTAGAATAAAAGAAATAAAAAGGGGGAATTAGTGTAAAATAGAGAAACCACTGTATTTTACACTACTCCAAAATAATAAAAAGAGATATCTTGCAGTTACGGATTATTGTTTATAGTATTATTCAATATTAATATATGGAAATGGATTATATAGTTTTCATAACCATCCAGATAAAATAGGATTACTTCCTAAACTAGCAGACAATAAAGTAAAGTATGATTTGAAACAAGAAAATTATTAATTTAAGAATTTGAGGCTATAAAAAAATTAATGAGCCTAAGTCTGCATTTACTGCACAGGCTATTTAACTAGGCAATTATTATGATAAGCGAATTATGTAATATTAAAGAATTAAAGAAAATTCTATATCATAATAAAAGAAGGAAGACTAGAGAAGACAAGAAACGCTTGTAATTATATAACGAACTATAAAAGAAGAAAAAGTAACAATTACAAGTAGAATTATAACATAGGTTATAATTATGAAATAAGAATGGAAAAGCTTATTGTGAGACTTATAATAAATTGGTAAGCAATGATAGTAGAGAATAATGATAGAAGTTTATTTAAACAACTTATATTAAGTCAATAAGCAAATAAAACAGAAATAATAAAAGAGGCTTATTTTATTGAACTTAAGGATTTATATATTAAGTTAAATAAGCAAGATAATGAATGTGGCTTATACTAACAGCATTCCCTATTAGACCTATGGTTATCCAACAATAGTTAGAAGTGAGACGAGGGCAAGAATATGCTAATTAAATTAAAATAAGTAGCCAACAGAATAAGAAAGCAAACTAAACGCAAATTAAAAGATTAGACTTTGGGTCTAATAGAAGAATCGAAATGCTTTTGAAGCAGCCCAAAGGATGAAGCGCCTAACGAAGCAGTTCATCATGGATTTCAGCAATGGGGAAGCACGTCCAACTTAGTATTTTTGGGCTTCAAGGAAGTACGAGACTTCAATGGGACGTGAGGATACTCTAGTATGGCCCTTTGGGTAGGCCTAACGAAGCTGTATCCCCAAAGGCAGGTCTGTAGGTGTTCCATCAAGAGAGTATGCCTTGACTGCATTTGCATTATAGGCCTAACGAAGCAGACCTTTGTAGGCAATCAGAAGGGCTTGGTGTTCGGAGTAGGATATTCGTATGTCCAGTACTTGTAAGTAAGTTTAAGGATACTTGCATGCGGATATCGGCCAGCATCAAGACCAAGAGCGATTTCAGGAAAGACTAGAGTTAAACCAACAGGCCAATGATTCTATCACTATCGAGACATTGGATGGGGGGCACCGCCAATTGAATGTTAGATTGTTTGCAGTAGGGCACGACCACTTAACTCTTTAGAAGTCTTTCGATTAGTTGAGGGGTGGCTGCGTGGGGCCATAGCCATGATGAGAAAGAGACAGACCAACTAGAATACCTGTATTGTAGGCCTAACGAAGCAGTCCTTTACAGATATTGAAAATCCCCGACTGAGTTCCGTACAAGGTAGACCTTGTTGGCTGGATTCAGATAGTAGATAGAAAGATTACGTAGTCCTCAATGTACACACTGGGTGGTACATTGTGGATGTCCGAGCACTGGTATAAACAAGTGCGGACGCGATTTACGTTTTCATAGTAAGTAGTGGAGCGTTTGTATTGTAGGCCTTACAAAGCAGTCCTTTACAGATGTAGCTATGAAACGCACACGGAGTAAAACAATGGAGTATCTGTATTGTAGGCCTTACGAAGCAATCCTTTACAGATATAACCACGGAGTAAGACGATGGAGCATCTGTATTGTAGGCCTTACAAAGCAGTCCTTTACAGATGTAGTTACGGAACGCTCTCGAAGCAAGACGATGGAGCTCTTTTCGAGGAGGATACGGATGGTGCCATATGTGGACCTAGGACCAATATGGTCATTGGGCATATAGCTACATATATGTATATATTAGTTATTAGGTTTTAATCTACTATGGAGTAGATGGGCACGATTCACGAATAGAGATGAGAATATTGTAACCTAATGAACCTAATATAAGAGTAAATGGAAATAAAACGATATATGTAGAATTAAGCCTAGAAGTATATAATTTATCCATTCACCAGAACTTTTGTTCTGACCCCCTCCTTATAACATCCTACATGTTATGTAGATGGCAGAGACTTCTCAGCTATGTGACACTTGCTTAGGAAGTGTTATTATTTGGGTGAGTATTTACTTAATATTATATTTTAATCAATTCCGATGTGAGATAATTAATTGAGCTCTGATATGTTTATCTTTGTCTATTTGCAGGATACCAGATACCCAACTCGGACTTCAGTGGGCTTAGGTTTTATCATTTTTGCGAAAAATCCCGTCCCACTGGAATTCGGGTTGTTACATTTGGTATCAGAGCCTAGGTTTAGGATTCCTAGGTAGATAGTGAGTGAACGTATTTGATTTTTTGAATAAAATATAAATATATTATGTACTAAAATCCAAATAGTCCCCAACCATAGATTTTAACATATGGAAAGTTTTTAGAAGTATATTTGTGCATAGTTTGCTAGTTGGGTTTGGGATGACCCAAGTATGTAGAGCCCTATGTTATTACCAATTTATAGCATACAAATAAGCCATGTTTTGAGAGAAAATTTGTATCCGTATGTTTTAGGAAGTAGGGAAGTTCCTCAGGGATAGTAGAGAGAGTGTTTTTAATTCGGGAAGAATAAGAAGTTTTAGTATGAAGAAAATCAACTTTATGTCTAACCCAATAAAAATGAAACTTTTGAATTAAAAAAGTTAAAAAATATAATTATTTAATATATTTTAGGAAGCAAATATTGGATTTTTGAAAAAAAAAGTGGTATGAAATTTGAATTGATTTTTATATGATGTAAATTTTGTTAAAAGTGAGATTCTTTTTGAAGAATTATAGAGCATGTATAGCTCGCTAGTTTCTTTGTAGGTAAACAAAGATTTTAAATATAAAAACCTAGAGTGTGTTAAGTATCGAGAACGTAGGTTACAACATTTATTGTTGTAATGGATGTTTTCTTGAAAAATAAAGAACGCATAGACTATGGCATTATTGTTATAGTAGGTGACTCCAAAAGAAAATGTTTTTACATAACAATTGGGATTTATTAATATTTATTTAATTGAATCCATATACTAGTATTTTTTTGGGTTGTAGTAACGGTGTTTTATCCAACATATGTTTTGACCCAAATAAAAATGTGTTTTGAATATATTTTCTAAGTATAGAAATAAAGTGGTTTGTAAGTATACTTATTAGTTAAATAAGTATATGAAAATGTTTTCTTGTTAGGAAAATATTAAAAACAGTTTTGAAAATGAGTTCTTTTGAAAAAAAATGTAAGTTAAGTATTAGGAAATTAATAAATTTCGTAGGAAATGTCTATTATAAGTGAATATAGATTAAACATACTTTAATCTATTGGAATGAAATGAATAATGATATAGTTTTCTATGGAACCAAAACACAAATAAAGATTTTTGTGCAAGTTATAAGGAATACGTGAAAGAGATGTATAAGGTATGGAAAGCACCATATTTATATAGCCTATTTCGATAAAATATAAAATAAGTTCCTTGTAATTTCACATAAACATGAAAGCCTCTTTTAAAGGATTCATAGAAGGTTATAGCGTTCATGGTTTCTCATAAGAGAAAGTAGTTCCAATACATTAAGGTATAAAGCCATTAGGTGTAATAAGAAGTGTAATAATTAGAGACAGTGTAATAATACAAATGTCCCCATTTGTAGTAAGTTAGAAACTCCTCCAAGGTTAGGTAATTAGAAGAGTAGGAAAGTTAAGGGATTTTTGATAAAATATTTGTTCTTATCTACTCCAATTTTTGTAAATTTGAAAATCTTTGAAATGAAGATGTTTTGAAAACATGTGAGGACATTTTTGGAAGTCATGAAAAGAAAAATGTTTTAAGAAGAAGCAAGGCATGTTTTAAAGAAAAATGGTTTGGTGGAAAAGTAAATAAGTTTTTGGAAGAGAAAAACTTAGTAAACAGTTAAATTTAAAAAGTCCAAAATATTTTTAAGGAAAGTTGTAAAGGTCTTTAAAAGAAAAAGAGGAATAAGTTTTGAACTTAGAATTTGTAAGTTTTCTCCTCTAGGTTTGGGGAATTATTTAAATTCAAAAAGCTGTAAAGATGCAAGTCTAGAAAGATAAAATGTTAAGTAACCAAGTACTTTTGAATTTAATAGAAACTTCAAAGTAACACTTTTAAAGGCAAGAATTTTGGGATTTTATGTTTCAAAAATTTAGAAGCTTTAACTTTTAAAACAAAATGATAAATACCAAACCAAACTTTTAAATATGGAGTAGATAAGAATCATTTCCTAGGTATGACGGGAAAAAGGGTAAGGCTATGTAAGAGATAGAAGTGATTACTTTTAGTAGTAATAATAAAAGTTCCCGTAAAGTGTATAGGACACTAGTGAAAACCTAGGAATGTTGCTTCATGTGTGTAGACTATAGAAGAATAGTGAAGTGATATTAGTAAGATAGTAAGACACACGTGGTTGGGATAGATAGACCTTATTTGGGGAAAATGAAGGTAAAGATAAAGAGAAAATTTCCCAAGCTTAGTTGCCTTTTTAGATAGAGACTGCATAGATTGAAATCCTGATCCATTGCAGTTAATAAGACTTAGTTATTCCTTTTTGAGCATGGAATAGAAGAGATGAATAGATCTTATTCGTCATGAGTAATACAACGAAAGTTGGTAATAAGTAATAGACGGAAGGAGGAGCATATGAGTTACTTGGATTCCTAGAGTAGGACCTTTCTATGTCAGAGTGGACATGGTCCTAGACCACCTAGCCCTAGATGATAGCCGTGTTTAGTTGCTATATTAAAAGAAGAGTAAAAGCAAATAAAAGGTAACTAAAAGAAAAACAGTAAGATCTAAAGAAAGCAACATAAACGTCAATAGAAATAAATGAGAATTGCAAAAGAAAAATACATCTTTCCCATAAATTAAGCTTGGGAAAAAGTTTGAAAAGATTTAAAAAGCTATTTTCTTATGTAAACCGTAAAAATAAAAAGGAATTTTTATAAGATTGTAACTCAAAATTCCAAGTATGGGGAAAGATGTGCGTAAAGGAAAATCGGAGAAATATAAAGTTTCTCCATTTTCTGTCTTCTTTCTAACATAAGAACTCGAATTCAGAAAATTATATTTTTCTGAAATTCGAATATTAAAAGTTGTGTGTTAAGATTTGGATGAAAAATTGTTGAACTACACCCCTATTCAATAGGAGTGTGGGAAAAATTGGGTGCAAAATGTTTTAATTTTTCGAAAAATTGCATTCATATAGAAATTGCAAGTATATTTAGGTTGTGTGCATCATGTTTTAAAAGTAAAATTTTAAAATAAAAAGCATTTATATAGAAGGTACCACTTAGTAATTTATGTACATGCATATTTTTTGTCTTGAAAAACACTTTTGCATGAAAGCATGGATGGTTGCAAAATTGGATGAACACAAAATGGTTGTAATTAATGTGAGTTTACATAATTTTTACCCTTGTCAAATTTCGAGGACGAAATTTCCTAAGGGTGGGAGAATGTAATACCCCGTATTTTTATATAATTAAAATTAAGTGTATAACGATAAGTAATAAAAATAAATATTTTTGGAATTATCGGAATATGGCTTCGGAACTTGTACCATTGCGTACGGTGCGATTTTCTGATCAGTTTCCATATATAACTTGTCAAAATCCGAGCCAATATGAAGAAGTTAGGAACAAAACAGAATCAAGTAACCGAATGAAAAAAATATAATACGAATATGGGCCCACCAGTAGGTCGACCCAATAGGCGCAACAGTCGACCGCCCGGTCGACCCGCGTACGACCTGGACGAATTTTCGTCCAGGTACATGCATTGACGTTTTTTCACGTTTTTGCACGATCTGAGCCCTACGTTCTTCAATCCTTTGGCTCCGAACGACCCTGTGACATGGTGGCTCCAGGTTCAATCCAAAAATCCAACGATTTGAGGTCCCCAAGGTCCAATATAAATAGGACCCTAGGCCTAGCTATCCTATCACAATTAGATTTTCTCCCATGGATTCATTGTCCAAGGCTGAACCCTAAATAGAAAATATTTCTTTGGGTTCTTGGCCTATGGCGGAACCCTAAAAAGAAAATAATTTCTAGGGAGAAGATCTTCTAAATTAAAATATTATACACCTTGTAAGAAATCCAGAAGGGCTGTAGTGCCAAGCGGAGCACAAGCGCAGCTAAGGACGACATGTGAGTGGATTTATTTATATATCTTTTAAGTTTAAGATATATTATCATTAGATTCCCGTTTAGAAAATTTTATTCAGTAATTAATAATATTAATTAATTTATGCTGTATTATAAGAAAACTTGCAGTTTATTTACAATATTAGTATTTATACACTGTTTTCTATGCCTTATTTACATCCTTTTCTACGTTTTGGATTTTTATGCAAGCGTCAGTTTTCTTCTATCCTTTCCTTTTTCTTCACGTATGGATTAGAATAGATTAAATGCGAATATGGATTAAATAATTAAGAATATTGAAATAAAGGAAATTAGATGTAAAATAATAAAAGTTGAGGAATATAATTACTGTAATAAATTGCATTAAAACGGGAAAAGTTAATTTGGGAGTAATTATTAGATTAATTGGTTAGTTTAGAAAATAGGAAACATTTCCATAACTTAATATCTAAAAGATAACAATAAATGTAACTGCCAGAATAAAAGAAATGAAAAGGGGGAATTAGTGTAAAATAGAGAAATCATTGTATTTTACACTACTCTAAAATTATAAAAGAGATATCTTGCAGTTACAAATTATTGTTTATACTATTATTCAATATTAAGATATGAAAATGGATTATATAGTTTTCATAACCAACCAAATAAAATAGGATTACTTCCTAAAATAGCAAACAATAAAGAAAAGTATGATTTGAAACAAGAAAATTATCAATTTAAGAATTTGAGGCTATAAAAAAATTAATGAGCTTAAGTCTGCATTTACTGCGTAGGCTATTTAACTAGGCAATTATTATGCTAAGCGAATTATGTAATATTAAAGAATTAAAGAAAATTCAATATCATAATAAAAGAAGGCAGACTAGAGCAGACAAGAAACACCTGTAATTATATAACGGACTATAAAAGAAGAAAAAGTAACAATTACAAGTAGAATTATAACATAGGTTATTATTATGAAATAAGAACGGAAAAGCTTATCGTGAGAATTTTAATAAATTGGTAAGCAATGATAGTAGAGAATAACGATAGAAACTTATTTAAACAACTTATATTAAGTCGATAAGCAAATAAAATAGAAATAATAAAAGAGGCTTATTTTATTGAACTTAAGGATTTATATATTAAGTTAAATAAGCAAGATAATGAATGTGGCTCATACTAACAGCATTCCCTATTAGACCTATGGTTATCTCACAATAGTTAGAAGTGAGATGAGGGCAAGAATATGCTAATTAAATTAAAATAAGTAGCCAACAGAATAAGGAAAAAAACTAAACACAAATTAAAAGATTAGACTAAGTGTCTAATAGAAGAATCGAAATGCGTTTGGAGCAGCCCAAAGGATGAAGCTCATAATGAAGCAGTTCATCACGGATTTCAGCAATGGAGAAACACATCCAACTTAGTATTTTTGGGCTTTAAGGAAGTACGAGACTTCAAAGGGACGTGAGGATACTCTAGGATGGCCCTCTGGGTAGGCCTAACGAAGCTGTATCCCCGGAGGTAGGTCTGTAGGTGTTCCATCAATAGAGTATGCTTTAACTGCATTTGCATTGTAGGCCTGACGAAGCAGACCTTTATAGGCAGTCAGAAGGGCTTGGTGTTCGGAGTAGGGTATTTGTATGTCCAGTACTTGCAAGTAAGTTTAAGGATAGTCACATGCGGATATTGGCCAGCATCAAGACCAAGAGCGATTTCGGGAAAGACTATAGTTAAACCAACAGGCCAATGATTCTTTCACTATTGAGATATTTGATGGGGGCACCGCCAATTGGATGTTAGATTGTTTGCAGTAGAGCACGGCTACTTAACTCTTTAGCAGTCTTTCGATTAGTTGAGGGGTGGCTGCGTGGGGCCATAGCCACGATGAGAAAGAGACATACCAACTAGAATATATGTATTGTAGGCCTAACGAAGCAGTCCATTACAGATATAGAAAATCCCCGACTGAGTTTTGTACAAGTTAGACCATGTTGGCGGGATTCAGATAGTAGATAGAACGATTACGTAGTCCTCAATGTACGCTCTGGGTGGAACATTGTGGATGTCCGAGCACTGGTATAGACTAGTGCGGACGTGATTTACGTTTTCATAATAAGTAGTGGAGCGTTTGTATTGTAGGCCTTACAAAGCAGTCCTTTACAGATGTAGCTACGAAACGATCGTGGGAAAAAACGATGGAGTATCTGTATTGTAGGCCTTACGAAGCAGTCCTTTATAGATATAACTATAGAGCAAGACGATGGAGCATCTATATTGTAGGCCTTATGAAGCAGTCCTTTACAGATGTAGTTACAGAATGCTCTCGAAGCAAGACGATGGAACCCTTTTCGAGGAGGATACGGAAAGTACCAGGGGTGGTACCTAGGACCAATATGGTCATTGGGCATATAACTACATATATGTATATATATTAGTTATTAGGCTTTAATCTACTATGGAGTAGATGGGCACGATTCACGAATAGAGATGAGAATATTGTAACCTAATGAACCTAATATAAGAGTAAATGGAAATAAAACGATATATGTAGAATTAAGCCTAGAAGTATATAATTTATCCATTCACCTGAACTTTTGTTCTGACCCCCTCCTCATAACATCCTACAGGTTAGGTAGATGGCAGAGACTTCTCAGCTATGTGACACTTACTTAGGAAGTGTTATTATTTGGGTGAGTATTTACTTACTATTATATTTTAATCAATTCTACTGTGAGATAATTAATTGAGCCCTGATATATTTATCTTTGCCTATTTGCAGTATACCAGATACCCAACTCGGACTTCAGTGGGCTTGGGTTTTAGCATTTTTGCGAAAAATCTGGACCCACTGGAATTCGGGTTGTTATAGGATATCATTAGTAAATAAGATGCAGGTATACAAAAGCTAAAGCTAGTTGATGCCTTTGATTTCATAAGTAAAATTTGGTTGCCCAACAAAAAGGTACATTTTTATATTGTTGTTGGAATTTGATGGTTTTATGATTGAGCCACTTCGCTTTGGTTTTCTTTTGCTGGTTTGTTCCCTGAGTGGCAATTCGTATTTGTTTCGATTGAGCCACGCAAAGGAGATGCTCGTAGAATTTTTGAAAATTTAAATAGTTAGAAATTTCGAAGAAAATTTTTGATAACTAAAATTTGATTTTGGGTTGTAACCTGAATGATTTAATGGATGATATTAGTTGGAATCCACGAATGAATTTGAAAACTTAGTAAAATTAATAACAAGGTTTCAATAAATTGGTTTAGGATGTTAAAGGCTTAAAAGGATTTGGTAAGTTATTTCAACTAATTGGTTTTAAAAAGTAACGGGGTTTTGGCATTTTTCCTACCTTAGAAATTTCGTGGACAAAATTCTTTTTAAGGAGGGAAGAATGTAACGACCTAGAATTTTAGTTATTTGAAATTGGAATATTTAATTAATTTTAAATAATAAGAAGTTAATTTTATAGATTAAATAACTTGGATTTCAAACACAGGGATTTATTGGGTAATTTAATTGTTGAATTTAATAATCAAATATTATTTAAATAATTGAATCTTGGATTTTTATTTTGATAAAAATAATTTCAAAGCTTATTTAAATTCTATTAATAAGAATGAAGACAATAAAAACTTTTAAATTGGATTTGAAAGTGATTTGCTTGATTTTGAAAATAGTTCGTTTTAATTAACGTGTAAAAATAGCCTTCCGGGACACTATCTCGGATTTCGACGAAACCAGTTTCATTGTATCCACAATAACGAATTATTGTACACCGTCAGATTTCAAGGTGATCAGATGCATCATTTGGTCGTGTGAGATCGAAACGCGTTGAAATTAATATTGAAATTTAATATAACAATTGGGTTTAAAAAGCTATCTTCTGCATACGATCAAATTAGATCTTGAGACTAGTTCTATTGCGTTTAGAATAGGGGTATAACATATAGAACGTCAGGCGGCACGTCTCGATTGTGATTCGAAATTATATAGCTAGATATTTTGAATATATATATATATATATATACCGATTTGACCATTCACGGCCTAAGCCATACCTCTGCCATGTTTCATCTCCATAAAGGCAGGCCTATATGAGCCAACACCCTCCTCTATGATACTTCACATTTTTCCCTCTTTTATATAAGCCTCTGTCGGTAAAAAGAAAATGGTCAAAAAGTTCAAAAATTAATATCCCAAAATTTACTCAAGAAAAAAAAATCCGAAATAAGTTTTAAAAATCATGGTTCGATGAGAGTTTCGTGCTGATGTGAGTTAGGTGATGTTCGATCATTGTTTTGGCATGGTCATTTGTGAGCAGCGAGCTAGGGTTGGAATTTCCTATTGATTAAAGCTTCGATCGTCAAATTGGATGACGTATTCAAGTTCGTAACTTCGATTAGCCCCTTGCGTCGAAGTTTCGTTGGATTTGGCGACAAAAACTATCGCGCATGCATAGTGATTTATCAAACGATGGCAACAGGTCGCGATGGCCATTCCTTGACCGAGCTTGATGATAATGGGTAGGATGGAAGCTCTCGCAAATCGAAGATGAATGGAGGTGGTCTCGTTTTATTTCATGGAGGATCGAGGGAGTTTCTCTGTGCGTGTACGCTCGGTCATGGGTTGTGTAACCTGTACATGTTCGTTTGGGGAAGAAAAGGAGGAAGAGTAATTTTGTAATATAGTGGAATTTGTAATTATTTATTTATTTTTAAGTTTAAATGTATCGATAAGTTATAAAATTTATAGCTCCATCATACGAGATCCGATCGAGACCAAACTTTTTGCGTTGCGCTCGTATCGATGAGTGCTTCGCAATGGAAATGGTTTGGACGAATTTGGAGACTATTAAAATTTGGACTAAATTCGAACGTCGTTCGATTTTAGTTCCAAACCGGTCCTCGGCGACAACAGAAAATTTCAGTGAGTTAAACTCACCTTTTTGGTTAACTAGTTTGATATATAGTTGATAAAAATCCTTCTATGATTGTTTGGATGAATTACTATTTTTATATTAGTTGGATATATTCCTGTCTATTGGAGCGGATGAGACCCTATTACGTTCTCCTGTAAGAACGGATGACCCTTTGTGTATGAATCCTACCTCGAAGCGGTTGATTTATATTTTATGATTGTATAATGTTTGTGATGTAGGGAAACAGGTTGGAGGGATCCAACGGGATTCCTTGCTATTATTTAATTGTTCAATGATATTTCTTTTATATGGATTATTGAATAATAAATATGATTGTGGACACTGTGATTATGACGTCGTTATATGTTTGAAAATAAAACCCAGTAGTGGTAGAAAATCAATACCGATATTTGTTAAGTGTTGGGTAGCTATTGGCCTCAAATTAGTATTTTAAAAATATTATAAATTGTCGTTTAAATTGAAATTGATTTTTAAGGAAAGAAACAATTTTGAAATCCGAAATTGGGTTTCGGAAATATTTTGTTTAAGGATTATCTAATTAAATATATTAGCATTGTTTTTAAGTCAATTAAATATATTAATATTGTTATTAAGTTAATTAGTTATATAAATATTGTTTTTAAGTTATTTAATTTTGATAATACTATTTTAAAGTTATTTAATTATATTAAAATTGTTTTAAAGTTATATAATCATATTAATATTATTTTAAAGTTATTTAATTACTTTAATATTGTTTAAAGGTTATTTGTTTATATTTAATATGTTCTAAGAATTTATAAAAAGGTTAATAAATTGAAAGGTTAATTATTTCAAGAATAATTATGGTTTGAAATTAATAATAATGATTATTAATAAGGTTTTAAAAATAAATTATTATTATTTATAAAAAGGGTAAAGATTAATTATTATTGTCTATTTAACAACATTTTAGAATCATTAATTATTATTAAGATGTTTAAATTGGATAATTTTCATTTATTTATAATTTTTATTGTTAATAATTTTTATTATATAATGGTGTTTTGAAGTAAAAGATTTTTAATTGTTTATAAATGTTTTAGAGACCCATGAATAGGGTTGAAGGACTTGGATTTTATAAAAGTGCTTATAAATGGTTTATAGATTTTAAAGGATTTATAAACAAGTTTTAGAAGTGTACAAAGAGAATATAAATTTAATTTAAATGTATAAAAGGAGTTTTATAAATGGTTACAAAAGTTTTTATAAAATGGTTTATAAATGGTTTTAGAGGATTATAAGGTGTTTATGAATGATTCTTGAATCAAATAAAAATGGAATCTTTCACAGCTTGTAAATATACTTATACTGTTTAGATAAGTATATGGATAGTTTCTAAATATTGAAAATATAGGAATTGGTGGATATATCTTTGTAAAAGTATTCTTATACAAGTAATTTACAAATGGTTTTATTTATGAAAGATTTATAAATGGAGGCTAGTGATTGCTTATATGCTTAACCAATGTTGGTTTTCCCTATGAAATAAATCCTTGACTGAATGTTATTATTCGATAGTTAAATAACTGACTATAGAAAATTAGATCCATACGTAACTTTGGAAATACCTAGGAGAAACATGTGAGTTATATGGCACAGTCATCTCCGATGAGGTTGTACTGTGCATATTAATCTAGTTTCGTTCTCCTAGGACAATGATAAGGAAATCCATCCACTAACGATTAAGAGGTGATCTCCGATCTTATCTTTGACTGTTTATTTCCTAAAGAACTGGGGTTGAGTTTCCTAGGAATTATCGAATGTTGTTTCGAAGAGACCGGGATCAGTTATGTTATCCGAAAACCATTTCGATCCAAGGAATGCGTTTCGAACTGAAGACATCATGAAGAGCATAGAATCAAAGATAGAGATGTGAAGTGCAAGGGCTAATCGCTACTAATCTTGAGGGTGATTCCAAAATGGATGTAATATGAGTAGTGCCTTCGGTTTCGTTCAGACCTAGAATGGACTTGTATGGATGAATGCTGGTATTGCATTGTTGCTTGGAAGGTAGTATTAGCATTCCAAGTGGGAAGTGCTATTATAAGGTAAAACGTAGCCTCAGACCTCATTAACCGAGAAATGACAAAAATCAGGCATGTAGCAGGGCCAAGTGGGTAGCTCCCATGTAGGGTATGGTCATTCCAAATTTAGATTGGTTATTATCTCTCAATTTTATGCTTCGGGGCCTATTAATGGAAGGATGATCATATTTGGTACTACTAGTCAAGTGGTAGGCCAGTTCTGTGTGGCAGGGGTACAAGATGTTCTTGTCAAACCCCGGTGCATTTATCTAGAGATGTACCTTCGGAAGGTAGTCCCTTACCTTGTCATAGTATGGAATACATTCTCCAATACAAGCCTTACGGTTTTATTTGTATACCAAATATGTTGGAATGTGAGATGCAAGCATTTCACCTATATTCATATTTTACTTTGACCCTTAGACATTACTATAATATAAATGGATTTTCTATAAAAAGGGTTTTTGGTTATCGTAAGATAAAAACCCGTCCGTGTTTATGTGCGGCGTGGTATTACGAGATACCTTTGATTTCAAAGATTTTCTAGAACTTTAAAATCCAGTTGGGTGTGTTTTCTCATGCTGGTTTTCCAGACTGACTCGGGTGTTATTTTATTATAAAGCTCGGGTCAGACCGAGTATTTACAGATTAGTTTGGATGCTTGGAGCTTCAAGAGTCGAGCTAGAGGCCCAGAGACATATTCACGTAGATGGTTATTTTCCGCTGTATTCATTGTTATGTTATCAGCAATTGTGAGGACAGACTGTTATAACTGTCCAGGCCGAAATAGGTTAGTATACTCTGATTGATGTTTGTATATACGCATATTGTAGTTTTGCTTTTATGTAAAGAGTTATGGTATATTATAGATTATTCGTTCCACTGTGAGATTCTGTGTTGTTTAGTTTTCTTCTTATCTTCTTCCTTCTTTTTCCCTCACAATCGGGTTTTTCGGCAATCGATTGCTCAGCATGTGATACGATGGACATATTAGTGTCGATTTTCGAGAGTCGAAAAAGCCCCGGTCGTTACAGTCAGTATAGGAATGTTGACTCTCATTATTTCCAATAATACATAGGGAAATATGTTATTTGCTAAAGAGATTTAACAAGGTCATAATATGTTTTACAGTTATAACACAATCAATCTTGAATCTATAAATCCAAAATAAATTAGCAAAGGAATTTAAATCTTACAGTTCTGAAGTGAAGACATCTTTAGGTGGAAGTGTTAATACTAATCTTCAATGTATTTCTTCAAATTTGATGATGGAGACCCTTTTGCGTTTTCTTTTCCTTTTTCTTTTTGTAAAATTTTTGGATTACATCAGTCCAAATAGAGAAGGAGGTCTATATATATTATAAGGCCACCTTTGGGACCAGTATAATTATTAATAGCAATCTGCATTTTTTCATCAAAAATTCAGATACCTTTCATTAATTATTTAAATGAAGTTGGTACACAATAATAACATAGGCCACATAATAAATAAAACTAACATTTTCTCACTTGGCCGTAATATTATAACATAATAAAGCACACATTCAAAATTGGCCAATATAGCTTTCATTAATCCTTAACCTGTTTGGTTCGAAATACAAAACCAAACTAATGTAATCGGAATAAAAAATGTTGTTATTTGATCTCCATTAATTATAACATTGGTATCTTTGCAATAATGGTTAATAATATTCATTTGGTTCTCATAAGTAATTTGCTTAGATTAAAAAAAAATTATTTGCATCATATTAACCAAATTTATAAATTCAAAGCCAATACACAATTAAAAAAGACTTTATACATAGCAATATATATATATATATATATAGTTTGCAACACCAAAATTATAATACGTTAACTAAACCCATGCCAGCAGCATGCTCTCTGTAAAGAGTGGGTTGAAGCACTTTTGTTAGAGAATCAACTAACATAGCTCTTGTATTAATATGTTATCTCATAATAGTACCAAATTTGACTATGTCTTTAACAACAAGATATTTGATGTCAATCCACTTTGATGCACCACTTGATTTGTTATTCTTAGAGAAGAAAACAACAGCTTCATTATCGAAAAATAAGGTGAGTGGCCTTGCAATGCTATCAATTACTGGAAGTCCTGGTATAAAATTCTTTAACCAAACTGCTTGACCAGTAGCATGATAGAATGTCACAAATTCTGCTTACATGTGGAAGATTCCCTTATAGACTGCTTAGCACTCTTCATGAAATTGGTCCTCCTGCAAGCATAAATATGTAAGCTGATGTGTATTTCTTACTATCAACACATCCAATAAAATCTAAATCAAAATAACCAATAACTTCAAGGTTATTTGACCTCTTGTAATTGAGAATATAATCTTTTGTCCCTTTCATATAGCGTATAGCGTAAAACTTTCTTGGTAGCTTTCCAAAGTTCCTTTCCTGGATTATTTCGATATCGGCCAAGCATACCAACTGCAAACATAATATCAGGACGTGTATAAACTTGAGCATACATGAGAGTCCCTATTACAAAAGCATAAGGAATTTACATTATTTGAGCACGTTCTATTTCATTTTTTGGACATTGAAACTTGCAGAATTTGTCACCCTTGACAATAGGAGCAACACTAGGAAAGCAATTGTGCATGCTATATCTTTTAAGCACTTTCTCAATATAGGCATTTTGGGATAAGCCTAAGATCCCACGAGGCCAATCTTAATAAATTTCAATTCATATAACATAAGAGGCTCCACCAAGATCGTTTATTTCAAACTTAGTTGATAGAAAACGTTATGTCTCATATGACATGTCTAAATCACTACTTGCTAATAAAATATCATTCACGTACAAAATGAGAAAGATAAATTTACTCGTACTAATCTTGAGATATATGCATTTACCCATTGTGTAATGACCCAGAATTTTAGTCATTTGAATTTGGAATATTTAATTGATTTTAAATACTAAAAAGTTAATTTTACAAGTTGAATAACTTGAATTTCAAATTAGCGATTTATTCGATAATTAAATTGTTGAATTTAATATTTGGAATTGTTTAAATAATTAAATCCTGAATTTAATTTGAATAAAATAATAATTTCAAAAGTTGATTTAAATTCTATTTGAATAAGAATGAAGAAAGGTTACTTTTGAATTTGAATTTACAAGCAATTAAACTTGTTTTATAATAGTTGTTTTAATTAACTTGTGAAAATAGCCTTCCAGGACACTGTCTCGGGTTCCGATGAAACCAGTTTCATTAGATCTGCAATAGTGTTTTATTGTATGATAACGAATTTCATAGCGATCAGACATATCGTTTGGTCGTCCGAGATCGAAACGCTTAGAAATGAATTATAGAAATTTATATAATAACGAGGTTTGAAAAGCTATCTTCTGCATTTGATCGAATTAGGTCTCGCGGCTGCTCCATTGTGGTCTGGTATTACATTCCAGTGAGCAAAAATAAAAAATCTTCATTTTCAAAAATTAAAATCAAACCCAATTTAAATCTAAAAGTCACAAAACTTTGATCTTTGAGTGGCATATGGAAAGTTCTTCACTTTGGTAAGTGTATAGAAGGTCGCGGCATCATTGAGGAGTCCAACAGTAAATGGATAGGAACTAGGATTTGGGTTTTCATTCGATTTAGTCTATGATTGTCGAAATTGAGGTGATATTTGGATTCGGGACGTCAAATGGCACTTGCAGCCGATTTTTGGGGGCATGTGGTGCCTTGTAGAGGAACACGACTTAGGGGGTCGACGTGATGCAGGTTAGAAGTCACGATTTTAAGGGGATCTTCGGGCGTTGGTTGGTAGTGCCGAGTGATGGAGATTTGGTCGCAGAGTTCAGTGGAATTATCGGATTTGGGAATCATTGAGGAATGAATGAGCTAGGGGAAGAAGAGTGCATAGCCATGGTGCACGTGTGGACAGGGAGGGAAATTAGTTGATGAAGGAAGAAAGGTTAAAGTTGTAATTTGTTAATAATGTTGTAATTGATTAATTTAATTATATTATTTGAATTGTAATCTTATAAATGTGATAACTCTCTCATACAAGGTCCAATCGAGGCGCGAATTTTTGCATTGCACTCATAACAACGAAAGGTTCATACTAGAGCTGGATTGGACGAATTTGGAGACAGCTAAAATTTGGGCTAAAATCGAACGTTGTTTAATTTTAGTTCCAAACCGGAACGCCTCTACGAAAATTGAAAAAATTATGAGTTAATATTACCTTTTTAGTTAACCAGGAATATTATATAGTCGATAAAAATTATTGATTGGATGTTTGGATATTTATATGTTGATTGTTTAATTATGATGAATTATCACTTTAAATGCAACTAATATATGAGTTGTGATGTAGGGGAACAGGTTTGAGGGATCCAACGAGATTCCTCACCATTGTTGATTTTAATTTCAAAAATATTCCTGTTATATGAATCATTGAATATCAACCTGATTGTTTAACATTGTTATATGTTCAAAACATAAACCCTGTAGTGATAGAAAATCAATATCAATATTGGTTGAGCGTTTGGTAGTTATTGGCCTTAAATTAGTATCTTTAAATACTATAAATTGCCATTTAGGGTTAGGATTGATTGTGAAACAGGAAATGATTTTAAATCTAGAATTAGGTTCCGAAAATATTTTGTTTTTAAGGATTTAATTTCTATTTCACTCCAACTTTATTATCTGTTTTTTTAAGTCATTAGAAATGTTTTCTTTCAAAATTACTTATTTATATTTAATATTGTTTTAAAAATTAATTATTTATATTTAATATTGTTTTAAAGTTCTTTACTTATATTTAATAATGTTTTAAGTTTTTTTTATATTTTTATTGTTTTGAGGTTATTTTTATTTAATACTTTTTAAGGATTATTTATTTATACTTAATGTTGTTTTAAAGTTATTTATCAATATTTAATATTTTGTAGGTTAATTATTTTAAAAATAAATATGGCGTGAAATTAATAATATTGATTTATCAATAATGTTTTAGAAATTAATTATTAACATTTATAATAGTGGAAAAGGTTAATTTTTATTGTTTATTTAATAATGTTTTGAAAATAATAATTATTATTTTTAAGTTGTTTTGAAGTAAACAATTATTATCTACAAAATGATTTTTGTTAGTAATTACAATTATATAATAGTATCTGAAGTGAATGATTTTTAATTATTTATAAATGTTTCCGACACCCATAAATAGAGTTTTGGAAATGGACTTGGATTTTATAACGAGAGTTTATAAAATGGTTTGAAGACTTAAGGGAGATAATTTACAAGGTGAAAGAGTTTTATAAGTTGTTAGATATTTATAAACTAATTTAAGAAATGGGTTTATATATTTATAAAAGGAGTTTTATAAATGGTTTTGTGGATTTATAAAGGATTTATAAATGATTTTAGAAATGTACAAAAAGAATTTATAAGTAATTGAATTTATAAACGAGGTTATAAATGATTTTCAGAGATTTATAACTAGTCATAAATAGGTTTAGAAATTTATAAAGGAATTTATAAACGGTTCTAGAATTGTGTAAAAAGGGAATCTTCCTCCGTTCTGTGAATATACTTATACTGTTGAAATAAGTATATGTATATTTTCTGAGTATTGAAAAGGGATTTATGAATATATCTTTGTAAAAGTATTTTATGTAAGTATGATAAGGTGATTTTAATTAATGAGAAGATTAATTTAACAGGCTAGTGTTTGCTTATTTGCTTAACCAATGTTGGTTTGTCCCTATGGAATTAAATCCCTGATTTGGATGTTTGTTTATTCGATAGTTAAATAACTGACTATAAAACATGGACCCAAAAACATAACTTTGGAAATATCTAGGAGAAACACATGGGTTATATGGCATAGTCATCTCCGATGATCTTGTACTGTGCATATAAATCTCGTTTCATTCTCCTAGAACAAATGATAAGGAAATCCGTCCACTAACGGTTAGGAGGTGATCTCCGCACTTATCTTTGACTGTTCATTTTCTAAAGAACTGGGGTTAAGCTTACTAGAAATCATCGAACGTTGTTTCGACGAGACCAGGATCTGATATGTTATTCGAAAAACACTTCGATCCAACTCAAGCATTTCGAAGTGAAGATATCTTGAAGATGGTGGAATTTAAGAGTAGCTCTCAAGCATTTCGTTCAATCCCAGAACGAACTTGTATGAATGAATGCTGGTGTTGCATTATTGCCTGGAGGGCAGTGTTAACATTCTAAGTGGAAAGTGCTATATAAAGGTAAAACGTAGCCTCAATCCACATTAATGGGAAATAACAAAAATCGAACATGCAGCAGGGCTAAGTGGGTTGCTCCCATCAGGGTATAGTCATTCCAATTCTAGATCGATTACAATCTATTCATGTATGCTTCGGGGCCCATTAACAAAAGGGGTGATCATATTCGGTACTACTTGTCAAGTGGTAGTGTAGTCCTATGTGGCAGGGGTACAAGTTGTTCTTGTCAGACCTCGATGCATTTTATCTAGAGATGTACCTTCGAAAGGTAGTTCCTTGCCTTGTCATAGTATGGAATCTAATCTCTAATATGTGTCTTTACGGTTTTGATTGTAGAACCTATTATGATTGAATTTAATTAATATAACAATTTGGGCTATGATTAATAAGTATTTGCATCTTAGGCACTATTATAATATCAGAGAATTTCATATGAAATGGTTTGGTTATCATAAGGTTAAAACCTATCCATGTTTATGTGCGGCGTGGTCTTACAAGATACCTTTATTTTCAAAATATTTTTGAAACAATAAACTTTAATTGAGGTGGGTTTTCTCACGCTACTTTTCCAGACTGACTAGGGTGTTATTTTATTATAATGCTCGGATCAGACTGAGCATATTACAGATTAATTGAATGCTTTGGAGCTTAAGGAGATGAGTTGGAGGCCCAAGGACATATTCGCATATATGGTTACTTTTCCGTTGCATTCATTGTTATATTTATCACTAATTGTGAGGACATATTGTTATAAATGTCCAGGCTAAAATAAGTTAGTATACTCTGATTGATGTCTGTGTGTATGTATGTATATATATGTATATATATATATATTACAATTTGCATTTGTGTAAAGATTTGCTGTATATTATAGATTATTCATTCCGATGTGAGATTCTATGTTGTTTAGTTTTCTTATCTTCTTTCTTCTTCTTTATCCTTAACTATCCACCTTTCCGTTCAATTCGACTGGGTCATGTGTATTTTATTGTCCGCTTAAACTATACTGAAAAGTGAGTCGTTACATTCTTTAAATATAAATTCGGTCATAACCTCATCAAACTTGAGATACCGCTGTCATGAAGCTTGTTTTAACCCATATATCGAATGATTTAACCTACATGCCATATGCTCCTTGCGTTCTACAACAAACCCTTCATATTGTTTCATAAAAACTTCTTTATGCAATTTACCATTCATAAATGCTGTTTTCACATCCATTTAATGTAGTTCCAAATCATAATGTTCAACGAGGGATAAAACAATTCTTAATGAATCTTTCATTGAGACTGGAAAAAATGTATTATCGAAATATTCACCTTCTTGTTGTGTAGACCCTTTAGCAAATAGTCTGGCCTTAAATCTTTCAATGTTGCATTTGGAGTCAGTTTTAGTTTTATAGACTCATTTACGGCCTATAGGTTAAACCTCGACAGGTAACTCAATAAGATCCCAAACTTCATTAATTTCCATAGATTACATCTCGTCATTCATGGCTTCTAACCATTTAGATGATTTATCACTCATAATAGCTTGCTTGAATGAGATAGGATCATCTCTATTACCTATATTACATCCTTTCTTGGTAAGGTATACGATATAATCATCAGGTATGGCATATCTTCTCTTTCTTTGTGATCTTTATAAAGGTTCTTGTGGCAACATAGGAGTTTCATCAACATTAGGAACATCATAAACATAAGCTTCTTCATTAGCCTCTTGCATAAGAGGTACAGAATTTGTATCCTCTCAAATTATCGGAATTGGAACATAAGTTCGATTTTCCTTAAAGTTTACTGTTCTCTTTACAATACTCCCATTTACGTTGCCATCTTCAAAAAATACGGCATGTCTAGTCTCTACTATTTTGGTGGTATGTAATGAGCAATAAAATTTGAAACCTTTGGATCTCTCTGGATAACCAATAAAATAACAAATAATGGTTATGTAATCAAGTTTCTTTAGTTGTAGATTATAGACTTTTGCTTTAGCAAGACATAACCACACATGTAAGTACCCTAATTATGACTTTCCGCTAGTCCATAGTTCATAAGGTGTTTTTGGAATAGATTTACTAGGAACCCGATTTAGAATATGTGTAGCTGCTTTAAAATCTTCTGTCCATAAAAAATTCGGCAATGTGGTATTGCATATCACAGTTCATATTATAGCCATTAGTGTACGATTACATCTTTCAGCAACTCTATTCTATCAAGGATCTCCCAACATAGAGTACTGGTGAACGATATCTTTTTATTGAAGAAATAAAGCGAACTGACTTGGACTTTTGACCAAGGTTGATGTGTCTACCATAATATCCACAGCCTCTATTTGATCGCACTATTTTAATTTTAAGGTTATGTTGATTCTCAACTTCAGCCTTAAATTTTTTGAATTTATCTAATGCTTCAAATTTTTCATTAATCAAATACACATAACCATAACGAGAATAATCGTTAATGAAAGTAATAAACGATTTATGCCCGTTAATACACGGATTAGGAAAAGGACCACATATATTAGTATGAATAGTTTCTTATAGCCCCTACTTCGAGTGGAACCTTTCTTATTTCCCTTGACAAATTTTCCTTTAACACATTCTATGCAGTTGTCAAAATCAAAAAATCTAATGATGGGAGAATTTCATTTCTGATGAGACGTTGCATTCAATCTCTTGAAATATGATCCAACTAGCGATGCCATAATTTGGAAGGATTCCCAACATCATGATTTCTCTTGACTCCACATTTATGATTAACACAAGTAATATTCATAGTAATAGAGATACACAAAAGGAAGAATTCAAATATAATTTATATAGATTGTCACATAATAATCTAGAACCAACAAACTTAGAGTTTTGGTATAGTTTCAACTCATTATTTCCAAACTGAAACTTAAAGTTACATGCATAAAGTCTAGAAACAGAAATTAATTTCTTAACCACACTAGGAATATAAACAACATCATGTAAATCAAGAATAAAGTCACTCTTCAAAACCAAATGAAGAGTTCCAACAGGCTCGACTTCAGCCCCTAAAACGTTAGCAACTTTAAGTTTTCTTTCCCCCCTTTGAAGCATCCTCACGGAATGGAATCTTTTTGTAGCGAGTCAATCTTTAAACTTCATATAGTCCTTTCCTATGTGTCCGCGCTTCTTACAGCGTTGACACTTAGGAGCATGCACGGGTTTTGTACCGGATATACTAGTCTTGTTAATACCAGTAGCCATATTCACTTTATTTTTACCTTTACCATTGTCCTTATTTCTCGGTTTTGGAATTTGAACAGAAATTAGTGCACAGTTAGGTTTCTCAGCCTTAATCCTTTCTTCTTCTTCAACACACATAGCAATTAATTCGCTCATTTTCCACTTTTCTTTCTACGTATTATAATTGATCTTGAAAGGACTAAATTGTGTAGGAAGAGAAGTCATAATAAAATGAACTAAAAACCTTCAAAAATTGCTATATCCATGCCGTTCAATTTTTGCGGCCATATCATTCATCATCTTGATATATTCGCATACACCACTTGTCTCGTTATACTTAGTAGTGAGCATTTTCATTATGAGAGTACTTGCATTAGCGTTAGAAGTACTTTTAAATTACTCTTCGACAGAAGCCAAATACTGTTTTGTAGTGAAAATATTATTTACACCGTCCTTCTCAGGAATACCTCCGCTTATAGCGGCCCTAATAGTACTTTTTATAATCTAGAGAAAATGCCGTTTGACTGCTCCTATTTTGCAAAATTATCCTTTTTATCTTCAGTACTTGTCACTATAATAGTAGGTTTATCCGTTAGTAATGCCTGTTGAATATCCAAAACACCAAGAAAAATTTCAATTTGCTCTTTCCAAGTGGAAAAATTAGTTTCGTTCAATGGTACTATTCTAGAGATTTGAGCATGAACATTATTCAACGCTGCATTAGATTCAGAAAAAATGAAATGCTTACTATTATAAGCTATAAATTCACAAATAGCATAACAACATTAAATCAAATGTATAAAGAGGGACTAATAGTAATTATACTGAAATAAATAATAAAACATCAAATTATATTTCAGTCCTGTCATAACATTTATTTGCATAAAATTTAATTCATATTACCGTCTGGCAGAAACAAACTAAAATTTTAAAATAAATAAATTCACTTAATAAATCACGATGACAATTAAAGTTGGTAAAATTATGATTCATAATCTATTAAATATAAAACTTAACTTTATGAAAATTAACTTGTATAACCATTGGGAAAAAACAAACTAAATCATTAAAACAAAAAAATTCACTTAATAAATCATAATGACAATTAAAGTTGGTAAAATTAATGTTCATAATTTATTAAATGTAAAAATGTAATTTCATGAAAATCAATTTGTATCATCGTTGGGCAGAAACAAACTGAATCATTAAAACAAATAAATTTACTTAATAAATCATAATGACAATTAAAGTTGCTAAAATTATTGTTCGTAATTTGCTAAATGTAAAAACGTAATTTGATTAAAATCAATTTGTATCATTGTTGGGCAGAAAAAACTGAATCATTAAAATAAATAAATTCACTTAATAAATCGTAATGGCAATTAAAGTTAGTAAAATTACCGTTCATAATTTATTAAATATAAAACATAATTGCGACTTTAAATCACAAAATTCATTTTAGTAAAATGGCGTTATAATTCATAGTTGATAGAAATTGACAACATCCAATTATTAAAAAAATGTTATATGGTTTATAAAAAAACACAACAAACCATAGAGAATAATAACAGATTCAAATGCAACATATATAGATATATCAAAAATCTTGGCCATGATCTAGTTTGGACCAAAATTTCACACAAACTTAGTTGTATTAGATCCAACATATCAAAAGAAGAGTGCCCATGTGATTAATGACATGATGCCTCTTGGTTAAAGGTCTTCAACATTACATCTCCATAAACAATACATTGATTAACATATATGCGCATACATAATAGATAAAAAATATTCTCCTTTTAAATATTTCATCCAAAATTATAAGAAAATATTTGTACATAAATTAGTTGAATCTGTATAGCTTTTATATGTTAACCCTGAATTATCCACGACCTAAGAAGTATACGTCTCAAGACTTAACGAGTTAAGGATTGCGAGACTTAACAAGTTGACTTAGATGATCTACGACTCAGTAGACTCCGACCTAAGGAATGGTCCTACTCAGCGACCTACGAGTCAAAAGGTTAGCGACCTGAGACATGGTGGGACTTAACAGTTTACGAGCTAACAAGTTTACGACTCAATGGATGTACGACTTGAGGGCTTGACGACTCAGCGAGTTAAACGACCTACGACTTAAGAAGTTAAGAAGTCTCCGACTTAACTACTCAACGAGTTAAAGTCTCTACGACTTAAGAAGGTTTCGACTTAACATGCTACGACTCATCAGGCTTACGACTTAAAAGGACCTTACAACTCACAAAGTCTGTAGTCTGTACGACTTAAGAAGAGTTACGACTCATCAGTCTTACGACTCATCTGATCTACGACTCATGAGGTCTTACGACTCATCACTCTTACGACTCATGAGGACCTGCGACTCATGAGAACTGACGACTCATGAGGTCTTACGACTCATTACTCTTACGACTCATGAGGACGTGCGACTCATGAGAACTGACGACTCATGAGGTCTTACGACTCATCAGATCTACGACTTAAGGGCTATCAAGCTGGAATCCAAGGCCCTTGCCTGTGCTACTTTGATCTGATGAGTCGACTACGACTTAGCACTTCTCTTCCAACTGAGCCACAAGATGGACCAAATATGGCGCCCACGAGACATCTTAAGTCGAATACGAGTCACAACTTACCATGAGTCGGTCACGACTCATGACTTGGCCAAACCGAGAGCTCAGAAATCTGCTCCTATAAATAGGCCACCACTTCCAACATGAAGAGGACTTTTGGCAATTCATTTCTCCAAGCGCCGTTACGCTGTCGAAGCCTCCTCTCATTCAGCAATCAAAGATCCTCAAGCATTCAAGACACTACAACAATCTTCGAGAAGAGCTCCTAACATCCTACACGGATTCGTCGAGTTTCATCATCAAAGACTGAGCTAGTAGTCAAGAGTGCTTTCATAATCAAGTTGTATTGTATTTTGAAGGATATTGTATCGAATTGTAACTGAATCAGCAATAAAAGACTATAAAGTGGACGTAGGCTCAATTACGGGCCGAACCACTATAAATCTGTTGTTCATTTACTGCTTTACTGCTATTTTCAGTTTATATTCTGTTCCCGTACCAACGGGTGGTGCTTTCACAATTCTAATACACACACCGGGTGTTAGCGTTCACTTTTTACCGTTAACATTTTGGTGCTTTCACTGAGAAACCAACTCAGGCGATCATCCACCGTTGCTTCGCAAAGACTCATAAAAAGAACCTCTCTTAAAAACCAGATCCGAAATAATGGCTCCTGGAAGAAGAGGTAGACCTATCAGATCCGGAAATGCTCACGAAGGGACTTCCGCTTCCCCAACAACAGACCAAGCAACTCCAACCGTTGGAGTCACCAGGGCTGAATTGGATGACGTAGTTTCTGGATTATACCAACAAATTGAAACTCAAAATGCTTTAATGATGGATAGAATAACTACCCTGCTCGGGGCAAATCGTCAACCAGAAAACCATCAAACCACCCTTCCTGAAATGCCACCTTTCCAAGCTGATGGTTCTATGCCGCAACCAACTTGTCATGAACATATGCCCGGGCAAACTTCCGAGGGAAGAACTGGTGCTTGCCCGGAGGTGTCTTTGAACAATAAAGAGTACCTGTCTGAAATGGTTGGCCGCATCATGAAAGAGAGCATGCAAAGGGAAGAGGATGAGGCTGACTGGGGATTTGCGCCAAGCAGAACTCCGTTTACTGAAAGGATCCTGAGAGCGGAATTCCCAAGGAAATTTGCACCTCCTACTATCCAAGCCTATAGGGGAACCACTGACCCTAATCATTTCCTATACAAATATGATTGGCATATGACCGGTGCAAGAGCATCAGACGAGATCAAGTGTCGATACTTTCCAGTATACCTGGAAGGTGTGGCTTTACTTTGGTTTACAAAGCTTCCAGTTCGGTCTGTAGATAAGTTCTCCGACTTAACGCAAAAGTTTAAAGAACAGTTCAGATTGTATGCTTCAAAAGCTAAGGATATAATGTCACTGTCTAACCTTGAACAAGCGCCCGGAGAATCAATCAAATCTTTCTTGAGCCGTTTCAATATAGCTTTAGCCGAAGTAGAAAATGCGGAACCATGCATGATCCTGACTTATTTGATGCGAGCCATTGATAAATCAAGTAAATTTGGAATATGGCTAAAAATGAAGGAACCGAACTCACTTGATAAATTCTATAAAAAGGCCGACGAGTTCATTCGCCTTGAAAGCCTTTCTACGACGTCGAAGGTGGTTGCTGCCCAAACTAATAACAACAGTATCCCATCTAAGAAAAGAGAATCTGAAAGTCAGAAAAGGGAGAATGAAGGAGGAAAGAGCCAGGGAAATGAAAAGAAACCTCGCCGCTTTAATTCTTCGGATTATACTCCTTTAACTGATACACCAAGAAATATCTTTTTTGCAACAAAAGACGTTGTCCGGTATCCTAAGCCACCTGAGATGACGAAAGGTGCAAAGAGTAATGGAAAATTCTGCCAATTTCACAATCAACCTGGCCATGACACTGACCAATGTCGCCAGTTAAAGAAAGTGATTGAAGAATTGCTGGAACAAGGTAAACTCCAACAATACGTTAAGAGAAGCGGAGTCGATCCAACCTCATCCACTCGGGATCAACAACACCCTACCCATCAATCCGATTCTCACAACAACACTACAGTGCAAGATTCAGAAAAGCTTGTCATTAATGCTATCACAGGGGGACCATACCCAGCAAGCAGAAGTTGGGATGACTATTAATTACCCACAAAACTGCGACTGGGGCATCTCTCACTTTCTCTGGCATAAAAATCCAAAAGCTATGAATCAAGCACAAATGGAAATCCAGCTTGGAGATTCTGAAACAACAATAACTAGCATTCATTTTTTACTTAACAGCATTGCTTGAATTTGTAAAGATAATGATAGATGTGTAACTTCTGCATTGTAAACCGCTGAGAAATCAGCGTGACTCAATAATGAAAAACTATGCATTCTGTGTTTTCTATTATAAAATGCCTGTTATATTTCGATGTGTAAATACTCTAAATGTATTGCTAAAATGTCGATCTAATACTGCAGGTCATTAAAGCAAAGCCCACCCATCGCAAAGCTAAGCGAGCCTTACAAATCATTTATTAAAGCAAATTTCAAGCAACAAAAATTCCAAACTCAAATCCCATACAAGAGGAACTTCACATAAAAAGTTGACGGCTCCACTGTGTCAAGCCCTCGTTAACTGGTTGCGATCGTTGATATAAAAAGGCATCCAACCAAATAACTTGCGTTTACTCTGTGGAGTCATTCAACAGTGAAGTCTACTTCTTCGGATAAAGCAACTTACTTGCAAAAGAAAGGAAGACGCGCTTGGAAATGATGATAAAGGATTGCAGATTGGCGGATGATGATACAACATGAGCGGGCAAACGTGGAAACAGCCAAAGGGATGTATGCCTCTCAACAGGAAAGCAGGTAGATCCACTAAAGGGATACCTTCCCAAGCAGAAGGAATAAGACCCTCGCTAACTGATTGTGATGCATCCGATCAGGCAGCTTGTGTCCATCCCATGGATCTACTTGCCCCTAAGACGCAACCTTTCTGGCACACCAACCAAAGCCTTCTAACGAGGCACGCCAATAAATGGGAGTGCTTTACTCAATCAAAAAGATTGGTAGGACCACCGAAGGGGCACCTCGTTAATTAATTGCGATCGTTTGTACAAACAAACATCCAATCAAGCAACTTGCGCCTGTCCCGTGGACCCCTCCGACCATGAGAAAGTAACTTCCAGGCAATCACAAGCCCTCTTCGGAGGCACAAGCCATCTTCGGAGGCAAAAGCCCTTTTCGGAGGCACAAGCCCTCTTCGGAGGCACAAGCCCTCTTCGGAGGCACAAGCCCTCTTCAGAGGCACAAGCCATCTTCGGAGGCAAAAGCCCTTTTCGGAGGCACATTTCACCTGTGTAGAAGTGCAAAATGCTTCTCTTCGGAGACCCACTTCACCAGAGCTGAAATGCCAAAACTGCTTCTCTTCGGAGACCAAAATTGCTTCTCTTCAGAGACCAAAAGACCTCTTCAGAAGCGTACTTCACCTTGCTTGAAGTACCAAAAATAAACCCTTTACTGGGGCATAAAATCAAGACCTTCTTCAGAAGCTCATTTCATTGTACAGGAAAATTCACTTTCAAACAAATAAAAGTGATCATTCCCAGAAGTCGAAATGTTCTTCAGGAAGAAAAAGAAAATAAAAATTTCTCCAAAGACAAGATATACTCTATTAAAAAGCAGAATAATTCTTCCCTGAAAAAGTGGAAAGTTATTCTCTAAAATAAGAGTATCGGTCTTGTGAAAGCAAGAAATATTACAATATACTTGTGGTATGGGGGCAGCATTATACAATTCAGTTACAGTAATAAAAGTAATATACAAGCGACATACCACAAGTTCATTGCAATATCACGTAATAAAGATGTGGAGTAAATGCGTTCTTGAAACATAGACAAAAAGTTTGTACAAATAGAAAGAATCGTTTACTCTACACTTCAAATGAAAAACAGATGTATTCCTACATACACAAGGATTTGTACAAGAAAAATATCTATTTATTTCAACACTATGAGAATTTTTTTACATTGTACAGGTTACAAAAAGAAGCGGAGACCGGTATCCGCACAATCCCCGGTCAATACAAAAAGCAGAAAAGCCAAAATCAAACTCATTTCCCCTTCTTCCCACCCTTGGAGCTTTTACCCGGCCTGGTAATTAGCTTCGTAGGCCGTATCGGAGAAGAAGGAGAAAGAGACTCAGCCGGATCAATCTCTGCTTCATCCCCAGCAGGAGAAGAACTCTTCTTTCCTTTCTTCGAAACCGCACGCTTTCCCTTCTTCTTGGAAGAAGACTCGCTCCCCGGAGCAAGAAATGTAGAAAGCTTTGTGTCGTAGTCAAAAGACCGCTCCGGGGTCTTCTCGCTATCTTCCAAACCTTCTGCCTTCTGTTCTTCGGAAGCAAGTGGTTCGTCTAAACCTTGAAGGGCTGCTATTGGTTCTTCCTGTGAACCTGGTTGAGAAGCTGGAAGAGATATAACTTGAGAAGGAGGAGGAACGACAGTTGAAGAAGGAAGAATTGATGCAGTTTCCGGCACGACTGCTGCATAATAAAAGAAATCAAAATCAGTATTCTCCGAGAAAAAAGAAGACCGTGAATCGTCAAAGTTACCTGGAGAAGCCGGTTTAGCGAGATCAATCTCAAATTCCCGAGCTTGGAAGTCCTTCATTGCCTCTTCCTCTGTAGGGGTGGTTACAGTTTCTTTGTCAACCTTAGCGGGAGGCGTGGAATGAGAACTAGAGCCAGTAATATCCGCATGAGCTAAAGCCGAAGTATAAGCAGGAGCAATAGGAGGTGTTTCTTTCTCAGGAAGCTTCTCTCCCGTCGCCTCGGCCCGCACTCGGATAAGCTGCTCTTTTCCTTTGGCAAGGGCAGCACGATCGCTCTCACTTAAGTAGGTAGCTTGAAGATCTGTTTCAGAATATCCGGCACCACCAAATAAGTCAATGATTGCCTCCCATACTTCCGCTAAGGTGACTTCATATTCTGGTCCCAAAAATGAAAGGCTCCCACGCCCCAGGACACAATGCATATAAAAGTCGAACAGAGTCGCGTCAACGGTGGCTATGGTCGCCTTATGGGATTCTTCGGCTGCAGCTTTACCAGAAAGAACTTCATCACGTTCTCTTTCAGCCTTCAGTAGCTGAGATTGCAGTCTTATAATTTCTAAATCTTGAGAGCTGACTTTCTCTCGAAGCTGAACAACATCATCGCGGTATTTTCTCGTAACCTGCTGTTCTGCTTCGAGTTTCACCTCAATATCTCTCTGAGCAGCATGGGCGTCTCGAACTTGTTTTTGAAGCATTTCTTCTTTCTGAGAATAAGAAGTGGAAGAAGTAGCAAGCTCTTTTTTAAGTCTTTCAACTTCAGCTTCGAGCTTCCCATAACCATCGCTAATGCTTTTCATCTCCGCGTCATGCTGCTTATGCCATTTGTCCCACTCGGACTTATCATTCTCCATGGTCATCATCGCCTCAAGGTTCATATGGTTGACCCTTTGAAGTTCATCAACCAGCTTCTGCCATCCAGACATTCTTTCGATGTCAAGCTTTACAGCATCGACATTTTTCAGCATCGCCTGCTTATCAATGGGGACCAAATCCAAATCAAAACGCACTCCTTTCAGACACCAATTCGGAAATCGGCTCTGGAGTGTGGGAGGACCATCTCCAGCTTGGTATTCTGGCCTATTAATGATTGTCTGAATGTCAGACTCCTTAAGGGCAGGAGAACCAGAAGATGTATTAGGAGGAATAGAAGCGGTAGTCTTTTCCGAGATATTAGATGTATCTTTCTCGCCAAGTCTGATCCGTTTGCTGGAATCATCGGAAGTATGACTCTTCCCCTTGTCATCGTAAAATTTCCTCTTGTAAGGATCGTCGCTTCTGCGGGAAGAGTCACGTCGCTCGTCCCTACTCCCATGGTATTCCTCATCTTCTCTCCGGCGACGCTCTTCATGAGCTCGCCTCTCATGAGCCTTTCTGGTAGCCCTCTCCTCATCAGTTTCCTTCACAGCACCAATATAACTCCTAAAGTCATAAGCCTCACGGCTTCCGTAACGCTGAAATTTGTTGTAGTAAGAGCCGCTTCGCCCCATCAGAGAACCTGAAATTGAAGAAAAAGACCAGTTTTAGAAATCCTCAAGTTGAAGAAGCTAAGTGCATATAAGTGCCAAAATTCTAAGTGTGTGTGATGTGCAGACTGCGCGCATCAGACTACAAACCACTTTTGGGTGTAGAAATGGCAATAAGTTGTGTGGAAGGCGTTGTGGTTTGTTGCAAAGAAGAAGTTGCTTCGACAACAGGAGGGACCACTTTAGAAACATCATCTTTAAAAAGCTCCTGAGAGGTTATCATGATGTCGCTCAGACTGTCAAAAGTATCATCGCCATGGTGCATGGGAGAATTCTCTTTTTCAACTTCCACCTCAGCCGTCTTTTCAAGAGTGTGAAGATTTTCCTCCTCTTCAACAACCGGGGCAAGTGCTAACTTACTGGACGGTCCAGCAATGTCGGTAGAAGTAGAACACTTTACCAATGAAGTCTCAGCGGTAAGATCTTGCGGTAAAAGTTCTTTAGCAGGAACAGGGGCATCTGACTCCTCAGCAGGAGAATCAGGGACTTCATGTGGCTGAGTGGAACGGGAAGGATGTAAGAGTCCAAATTCATGGAGGAACTCATCTCTCAATAGAAATTGAACACTCCTCTCCTCAACCGACACGGCCATAAGCCTCTCAAAGGTAATCTTGTGACGAGGTTCCCTAGAGGGGGGAGGAAGCGCTGAAACAGTAGAAAAAGAAGTTAACACTTGACAATTTGGACTTCAAAGAATTTAGAAAACACAGGGAAAAGATAGATAATCGTACTTCCCACTCTCCAAATGGCGTAAAATCCCGGGGGACAACGAACAAAGAAAAACTGGCTCAGAAACCCAGGAACGCTTTCGGGAAGACCAATAATCAGTTTACGATTCCTGGCACTCCTTACAACTGTGATAGAGGGATGGTCTTTGGTCTTTGTAAATGAGCATAGAAAGCAAATTTCTCCAAAACTGGGGAAACGGTCCAGCATTCTCCTAAAAAGCACACACAGTCCCAGTAGGATGGCGTAGCCATTAGGATGAAGTTGAAAAGGGAAGATAGATAATCGAAGGAGAAGTTATCGGAGACAGTCATTAAACGGGGGAATCGCTCCACTCAAGCACATTTGGCGGTTCACTGCGATGAAGCCGTGGGGCGGCCTATCAGCAGTGTCATTTATTCCAGGGAGCAAAGCGTCAGATTCAGCGATGCCAAACTGGGTGCATAGTTGACGGAAGACTTTATGACTCAGAGTGGTAGGAATCCTTTCCGGGGGATCATTCAGCGGGGTAGCAATTGGAAAAGCTTCTCCAGCTGATTCCAAATCTTCTTGATGGGATGCCATTCTACACAATCAGCCGAATGTTCAAAAGTGAAGGTGCACGTTTCCTAAAAGTGTGAAGTGCTGTGCAAAACTAATGAAAATAAGAAAAAGCAAGTATAACTGGAATTAAACTAACTGACAATCAGTCGATTACGAGATTTCAAAACTTGTTAATGCTCAAGTGCAGTGTTAATGCAGACAAATAAGTTTTAGTTAACCATTACGATTCTGCTTTAATACTTCACTTGAGTTGGTTATTGTGTAGCATTTCACTCATACAGTTCATTTAATTTAATCTTTATCAACTAATCTGTCATCCGATATGGGCAGTCGGTGGCAGTATATTCGTCCCAGTTTTTTGTAAATGTTATAACAGGCAGTTAGAATTATTGACAATCTATAAAAAGTGCAACAAAATTCAAGAGTCCAAAGTTCAAACAACTCAAGTCTTAGCATGGGGCAGATTTTCCTAAGTCCTAGCTCGTTCACGGTCTAAAAGATATGCCATGAATCAAGTTGAGTCGTAACTCTCCAATCGTACCACACATTCAAGCAAAGTGAACAAGTGCTAAGTCGCGAACGACTCAAATGGTTCCTACGAGCTAGGGTTAACTATTCTCTAAGTCGTAAGTCGTAACTCGGCTACGACTCAAAGCTTGGTTGCTGTAAGTGATAAGTCGATCCAGAATTTAGTCCATCTAACTCCTGACTCGTTTGATCCCTAACTTGTTAACCATATATCCATCCAACTCCTAACCCTTGACTATCCAACCCGTTAACCCATTCACCGGTTAGCTTCTTCGTCAACCCTATTTCTAAAACTACCACAGATCACAAATCATTACAATCCATATCAAGCCACCTTAATTCCATGAATATCCTACATAGCAGTATTCGCAAGGACCGAGGGAAGAATTCATGGAGAAAGGTCGATAGCAATGGTCAGCGATTGGGAAAAGGGAGAAGACGCTTACGCAATGTAACTGGAAGTGGTTGGAGGTAAATCGAGTCGAAATCGCCTTTGGAAGCTTGAGATCTTGTTAATGGCAGATACGACTTAAAGCACAAGTGATAGGAAGAAGAAGATAAGAGGTACGACCTAAGCGTTTTATACCTCAGGTCGAAGGAATTGGAATCGACTCGCACGAACTAAAATGAATCGAAACACACGACCTACGACTTAGGCGTGTATTTCGAGGGGCAAATGTTAACCCTGAATTATCCACGACCTAAGAAGTATACGTCTCAAGACTTAACGAGTTAAGGATTGCGAGACTTAACAAGTTGACTTAGATGATCTACGACTCAGTAGACTCCGACCTAAGGAATGGTCCTACTCAGCGACCTACGAGTCAAAAGGTTAGCGACCTGAGACATGGTGGGACTTAACAGTTTACGAGCTAACAAGTTTACGACTCAATGGATGTACGACTTGAGGGCTTGACGACTCAGCGAGTTAAACGACCTACGACTTAAGAAGTTAAGAAGTCTCCGACTTAACTACTCAACGAGTTAAAGTCTCTACGACTTAAGAAGGTTTCGACTTAACATGCTACGACTCATCAGGCTTACGACTTAAAAGGACCTTACAACTCACAAAGTCTGTAGTCTGTACGACTTAAGAAGAGTTACGACTCATCAGTCTTACGACTCATCTGATCTACGACTCATGAGGTCTTACGACTCATCACTCTTACGACTCATGAGGACCTGCGACTCATGAGAACTGACGACTCATGAGGTCTTACGACTCATTACTCTTACGACTCATGAGGACGTGCGACTCATGAGAACTGACGACTCATGAGGTCTTACGACTCATCAGATCTACGACTTAAGGGCTATCAAGCTGGAATCCAAGGCCCTTGCCTGTGCTACTTTGATCTGATGAGTCGACTACGACTTAGCACTTCTCTTCCAACTGAGCCACAAGATGGACCAAATATGGCGCCCACGAGACATCTTAAGTCGAATACGAGTCACGACTTACCATGAGTCGGTCACGACTCATGACTTGGCCAAACCGAGAGCTCAGAAATCTGCTCCTATAAATAGGCCACCACTTCCAACATGAAGAGGACTTTTGGCAATTCATTTCTCCAAGCGCCGTTACGCTGTCGAAGCCTCCTCTCATTCAGCAATCAAAGATCCTCAAGCATTCAAGACACTACAACAATCTTCGAGAAGAGCTCCTAACATCCTACACGGATTCGTCGAGTTTCATCATCAATAATTGAGCTAGTAGTCAAGAGTGCTTTCATAATCAAGTTGTATTGTATTTTGAAGGATATTGTATCGAATTGTAACCGAATCAGCAATAAAAGACTATAAAGTGGACGTAGGCTCAATTACGGGCCGAACCACTATAAATCTGTTGTTCATTTACTGCTTTACTGCTATTTTCAGTTTATATTCTGTTCCCGTACCAACGGGTGGTGCTTTCACAATTCTAATACACACACCGGGTGTTAGCGTTCACTTTTTACCGTTAACAGCTTTTATACGAACCACTGAAAATCAATTTTGAAAAATATTTGCATCTTATATGAATTTACGATTGTTCCGATACGAAATGAAAGAGATTTAACAAGATCATAATATGTTTTGCAGTTAGAACAGGATCAATCCAAAATCCATAAATCTAAAATAAAATAGTAAAGAAATTTAAATCTTACAGTTCTGAAGTGAAGACATCTTTAGGCAGAATCATTTATAATGACCTTCAATAGTTTTCTTCAGATATGATAATGAAGACACTTTTGCGTTTTCTTTTCCTCTTTCCTTTTGTAAACTTATTGGACTTCTTTTTTTTGAATGTTTAAGAAAAATCTCTTAAATACAAAATGGGCAGAAGAGCATTTTAATATTGGAATATCATTAGACCAAATAGAGAAGGGGTCTACATATATTTCGAGACAACCTTTGGGACTAGTATAATAATTATTATCAATCTGAATTTTTCCATCAAAAATTCAGATGTCTTTTCATTAATTCTTTAAATGAAATTAGTGCACAATAATAACATTGACCACATAATAAATAAAACTAACAATTTTCAAAACTTATATATCAAGAAGCATATGTTTTTCTAAACAGTTAAACTGATACCTAGCCCCACATCAAGTTCCCTTGTTGAAATCATTTAATCTATATGCTCATATATACCTTTTGATGAGAAACTATATGTACATAAAATATACTTGTATATGTACACACTTATATTAATACATACATAGATAAACATGACACATGTGCATGTATACAGATATGTATACATATGTATATATGTAATATATATCTATATTTTGGTTGTCCTAGTATTTTATTTTTAGTTTCTATAATCATTTTCTTTTGAAGAGAAAATCGTTGCCATAACCTTCAGGAATAGGAAGGTTTTGATTTTTATCATATCTATACATCACCTGAACCATCTTTACACTATATTAGGACACTGTCAATAGATTAAGAGAGAAATGGTTTTTTGAGAAGCATTCTTTATTTAGTTTTTTCGACTTCTTTGTAATTATTAGCCCAATGTGCTCCTTTGTAGTTTGAGTATAGTATTTTGGATATTGATTTAGTAAGCGTTCGACCTATGAACCATCAAACCCATCTTAATTTTCATCCTTGGTAACATTGAAAGATATAGATGTCATGCTTGAAGAAATTAAAATTTGCATTATATTATGAAAAATTAAGCATATAGTTATTCCTTGGCACATCCCAAATCATCCCAAAGATAAAGAATTATTGCAGGAAAAGAAAATATAGGAGGATTTCTCTCAAGGAATTCAACATTTTCATCAATAACTACTTTCCCTAAAAGAAAATATGTATGCATTAATACAATATTGCTCCATAGCTAATCACAACAATTTTTAGGTATTATTTTGGTTTCGGTATGTGCTTGGATCTAAACCATCTTGATTCCTATAAGAATGCATTGACCAATCTTGACCACTGACCATTAATAGATATACAAGGTCCATATATTAGTATTTTCGATGAGATGAACTATGCATGAACTGAAAATATAGAACATAGAGTATACCAATTTCGTCAAGGAAGTAATAGCATAGATATTTTGTTCATTTGCGATGGTTTATACAATCTTAGTGGCAGTGTTGTACAATGTTTTATAGCATTCCTGCATGTAACTAGAAAGTGAGTCTATACAAGAAAGGTTCCATCTGTGATAAAATTATCAATCAATATTACTACTTTTATAATAAGAGTGATACTTATTCAAGTAGAGCACTCATTATTATGTCTCAGAGGTTTGAACCCATAACCTTTAGAACCTTTGTTTAAAGCACCATAACATTAACCACTTGAGCTAGAGATCGTTGACTAAGCAATATTACAATATTTAGTGTTTAACTATGCATATATCTTACTCATTAATAGATTTTGTCAACTGGTCAAGTTCTGTTGGAGAGTCACAGATATCAAATATGTCATTGATAACATAAATCAACACAATAATTTTTGTCATTTGGATTCTACAATAAGAGAACCATGGATCGGGAATCACAATCACTGGCCACAGGTACCATTTCATTGGTTGATTTCGTGCACTTTTTAATTCTTCTGCTATGCTTGCACTTTTCCACCAACTGTAATGACTTTAACACTCCTTAATCATAACGAAGAATTAATGTTGAGAATATTGTTGAATTTTGTATAAGCATCCAACCATAAAATTTCTTAAAGTTCCTGATGATGTAATGAGTGAACTAGGTTGAAGTCAAATCTTGCCAAATTTTCTAATACTCCATTTATGTTATATCGATTAATTTTACAGTGGTCTAGGTATTTCTTTGCATGATACCTTTGTATAGTTTTATGATGTGGCTCTAAATCTTTCATACAAATTTGCAGCTGCATTCTTGGTAAGTCGGTTGCTTCATTGAGAATCTCCTGTGTTAAAGTGTGAAGCTTCGTACAAGCTTAATAATTCTTGAAGGTTTTTTCCGTGCTGAAACAGAGTTATTCCTTGCTTATTTATATACTTTTCAAACATATCTGTATATTTTATATGTAAATTTGTTTTTCTTTTAAAAGAATAATAATAATAATAATAATATAATAATAATAATAATAACAACTTGATAATTGAGATAGTATTCAACAGAATTGCAAAGTATTGGAAGATTTGGGATAATGAAAAAAATTAAAATAGGAATTTGGTGGCAATTTCAATCGGCGTTTGAATTGAAATGGTAGAGTAGCGAATTTCCTGTAATAATAAAGAGTGAACACCGCTTAGGATTTTTCTACCTAAATATGGTTTGAGTTGTCGAAGCTTAGCACAAGATGTGATTTGGCTAAGGATTATCTAATTTTAAGTAAAGTTATTATAGTACATGATTTGAATGTACCCAAAAATGCTATAGAGATAAGGGTTTTCTTGGTTTGGCCGACTATTATAGGAAGTTTATTAAAAAGTTCACAAAGATTTTTGCGCCATTGATTCGCCTTACTAAGAAGAAATTAGTTTTCTCGTGGAGCTTGGAATGTGAGCATGTTTTTATTAAATTAATGGAGCTATTGACTTATACACCTATTTTAGTACTCCTTGACGGTTCGAAGGCATTAGCTATATATCGATGATTGTGGTATAGGATGGGACATAATTTTGATGTAGGAAGTAGAGTTGTTTGTTATACTAGTCGATAGTTGAAAGCACATGTGAAAATTTATCCAATCCATGATATTGAGATGACAATTGTTGTTTTTCTCTCGAGTCATGGAGGTTAATTGAGTTATTTATAGGTCATAAGTCCCTATAGTATTGATGGTTGAGTTATCGATGCAACTGCAAATACATTTTTTAGGGTTGAGATGAGATGAGTTCCATATCATTGCAAAGCTAGCAGGGTTGAATGAGCCCATTTCAAATTTAGAAAAAGAGAAATAAAAATTAAGTATAAACGTGCTTATACCAATAGGAAACAACACTAAAACACACAAACACGAGCATAGAAAAAATAAATAAGGCAACTACCTAAAGAAAAAGGATAGGGAGAAATGGAAATAAAAAAGAAGAAGCATAAAAATACCAAACATCAGGAAACATAGGAACCTCAAGCCCAGCACACAAGTGCCGCTTCATCAAATTCTATACCAAAATTACTCTATACCAGAATTACTTTGTCTTTCCTCACTTCATGTAGGGTAGAGTAATATTGGACCATTCTTGTGGTTTATTATATTCAAATATCTCCCATAATTTCTTCCTTTCCATATTTCCTTAATGAAAATCTTCAGAATAATTAAGAGCGCAAAAGATTCATTTGCTTCTCCATGTAGTGGCCTTGAAAATATATTTCCATTCACCTTTACTATCCTACATAGGCAAGTGCAACATTCCCTTCGATAATATCTACCCCAAATGTTATGAGTTATGGGACGGTTTAAAAAGGTGGAGAATGTCTTCCTCCTTGTCATTGAAGAAAAACATCAATTAGCAACATTCAAACCTCTATTTATAGATTACTCAATGTATGTAACCCATTCCTCATCACTTTCCAATTGAAGTTAACTTTCTTTATGATATATCAATTCCAAATCCTATTATTCCACCCGAACCTTCTTTACCCCTCGGAATCCTAAATTCTCTGGACTATATGAGTTTCCATATCATGTTTATTAGGCTAGGACATTGTCCATTTTAGATGTTCTTCAATGAGTTTTTGGGGTACGAATCTGTTCAAGCATTAAATATTATTCCTATTGGATTAAAATGGCAGAATACCATTCCAACTTGAATTGTCTTGACCATAGAACGGTTAAGGTATAATCGTGAGAACTTAAGTTCGGAAAACACCACATTAATGAGATTACATAAAGGAATGGTTGAAGCATGGAATTTGGAGAATCAAGAAAAAGATGTTAATGTTTGCACGCATTGAGAACGCGGATGCGATTTTCATGGAAAATGAGATTTAGAGATTTAGGTAAGGTTTTGGGAAGAGGATGATATGATTCTTGTTAAACCTGCACCTTAATGGGCCAGAATTTTGACAGTTTTGGTAACCTGTAATAAACATAAGCATATCAAAGAGTGATCAATATAAACTCATAATGAATAGAAAAATATAATAGAACATATGTATAGACTAAGACTACTACCTTGGAATCAATATAATTCCTTGGATATCCAGTCATCTTGTCAGCGTCGAGCATGAAAGAGAATACTCCACCATCTGCCGTTCCCGTCTTGTAGCAGTAGCCTGTCCTACTAAATTTGTCTTGTGGGTTGTAACTGGGGAGGGGGGGTCAAAAGAACGTTCTGGTGACTAGAAAATTACACACTTTAACCATAACATTAATTTATGTCGATTGATTTCTATTTAAGTGCTATGTCTATTATTTACGGTAATTCGTTCAATCCTATATGCACGTACGATATGCCTAACCTCCTCTGAGGTATAACTATATATATGCCTATACACATATACATATGCATATATATCAAAACGTTATACTACCCAAAAACCCTAGCCACTTAATATTTCTTAAATAGGGAGGAGGCAGACCCAACGACCATTTAATACCTCAACCCTGAAGTGGCCCTCCGCAACGTAAATGCTAGTCAATCGGTCCTAACTACAAAGGTCGATGATCCTTATATACGGTCTTATTATTTATAACTTAATTGTCGTACTACTAACGCATCTCAAAGGTCCATCTAAGGGTTGACTAGTCCACCTCCAACAAACAAACAACTAAATAACTAACATTTGAGGTATATGCATACACCATACAGATTCTACACTAGTAGGAAGTGAAATCTGCTAGGGCATAAACCGAGCATATGCTACCAACCACTTGGGACCACTGGTGGTCATAGACTATATGCCAGCCAACTACTACTAAATACCAGTTCAACAACAATACTGACATAGCCCGCCGACCTTCCACTATCGAAATCCCATTTAGACTAGCCTAATGTAAGACAAGGAAAATTTCACTCTTAGTTACTTAATACCTCTTACTAGAAATGAAGCAGACCTCATTTCCTTAAAAGTATTGGGTCATTTAACATTTCAAATCCAAAGCAAACCCTTGGTATATTTTCCCCTATCTATCCGCAATGTGTAGCTCTTCCCCATGGGTTCTATGGTTGGGAATGTCCCACATCAGTAGTAAGTATACATAATAGCTAGTAGCCTCTAGGTGAAGGGCAAACTTCTATTGTGTAAGTCTACTGACCTCACATCCCAATCCATTCTAAACCAAACCAATTATTATAGGCCAAAATACTGGGCTAGGCTCATTAATTCATGTTTGTCCTAAATGTATATTAAGGCTGTATAATTTTCCACTATGAATATTATACTGCCTTCTAGCGTTTAATTCATATTTTATATGCACATTTACTATATTCCATAAATGTCAATTGTCCGTAATAAATGGTCATTATAATTATAATTGGACAATTTATAATAACATTTATTTATTTGTTCAAATTCAACCTATTATGCCTATTCATTTCCCATAAATGCCATATTTTCTCCTTTAATCAGTCTCATTAAACACATTTATGTCCCTATTTAATTCATGTCTCATTAAACACATTTATGTCCCTATTTAATTCATGTAACTCCCTATTAAGTGCACATTTATTGTCATATTAATTTTGGAGTTACTTTCTCTTTTCTATCTACACCTCCTAATATATTACACTATTTATAACTAGGTGTCCTAAACATAACTAATGCGAAAATCGACGTATATTATGCTAAAAAATATATTTATTTTTTAATCGGTGGATGCGGTTATACTTATATGTGTGTATATATAGCTATTCTTGACACATTAATTCCTACACTTAGGAATTTCATAATATTAGTTTCCATATTTTAATATATTAGATTTATCCTTTCCAAAAAGGATTACCGTTATAATTTTTTGATAAATCACCTATAAATGAAACTTTTGCTTCATTTGAAATTATAAGGAATTATCTATTTTCTTTTATTGAAATAGACAGTGCAAACTATGGAAAAGAATATCTATACTTTACATATCCCTATTCTTTTTAGTATATTTTTTGTAAATTCAAACGACGCACTTTTTATACATATTTTTGGAAGTTAGATAATTTATGAAAATTACATGAAAATAGATACAATTAAATTATACCTCGCTTCCAATAAATTAAAATAAAAAAATCACACACCAATGCAAATTAAGGCAATCTAAACTAATACTAACATTTTACAACCCAAATATAAATCTAAAATTAATTTTATAACTTTATCAACATTCAATTTTAACAAATTTAGGGACCGATTTCTAAATTTCTAGATTACAGTGTATACTATATTCCAATTACCTAACTTACGAAGTCTGTAGGCAAGGTTTCAACTAAATATGTTCATTAAGTCTACAAGTCATCGTATATTATATATGTATAATAATTAAATAAAATTTAATGATATAACTTTCAGTGTTATAAATAAATCATATAATTTTCCACTATCCTTTCAAGCTTTCCAAATCTTCATTATCCGAATTCATCCCTTTACTTGACTTTTTTTCCATTCTAATCCAAAAGAATATATATATATATATATATATAACAAAATATATACATACCATTAGAATTAGAGAGCTGAGAAGAGATTTGGGCTAAAGGGTAATATGAATTTATAATATAGAAATTACCTTTTTTGGCAACATTGATCACTTCTTCTCTTCTTTTCTTTTATTTTCTGCCCTTCTCCGATTATAGATAAATAATATAATATTTTATAATTAATTAAAATAGTGGAGAAGGGAAAATGACAGAGCTTTGCTGCTTTGATTAGAAATTATGAGAAGAGAAGTGAGGGGTTATGCTTGTATTTATAGGCGCTCGAATCAGTCGTATCCGTTAAATTAAAAATAATAAAATCCAGGCCGTTCGGCCAAGGTTCAACCCTAGCCGCCACCATAAGAATAGTCGACCGCTTCCTTATAGGCGGTCTACCGGCCTAAGGAAGGGGTCGACCGATGGGGTCCCAAATTTATTATTATTTATTTTTGATTTTCTTTTTTTAATTATTTTCATTTTGAAAACTTCAAACGCTGATAACTTCTTTGTTTGAGTTCCGATTGCAAAACTCCAAATATGAAAGTTTCTTAGAAAATTTCCACAACGCAATGATGCAAGTTTTGTGGCCAAATTTTGATGTTTTCTTAAATTCTATTTTTGAGCTTTAATAATTATTAATTAATTATCATTAATTTTATGGGGTGTTACATGCTCCCCCTTAAATAAATGAATTTCATCCATGAAATTCCTAAAGAGGTGAATCACATAACTTCACGTGCAACCATTCTAAACTATTAACCAATTAGTGTACAACCAATTTTGCAGCCAATCATGTACAAGTGCATGGTGTGTCACAACATATATGATATGTATGCGAAATAATTTCAAATCGGTGCCACCTATATGAATGCATTCTTTTAAAAACATTTTTGAAAATATGAAGCAAACAACTTATATATATTGGCAGTACTATATGTATGCAAATTTTCAAAAATAAAAAATCCTTTTTCAGATAATAATTTCCACACTCTTACGAATAAGAGTATGGTTACACTAATTTTGCATCCATTCTCTACCATCCAATACCTAACACACAATTTCTAACATCCAAATTTTTTGAAAACCCAGTTTTCTGAATCTATACTCCTATGCCGGAAAAGAAATTTAGATGGAGAATTTTATATTCTCTTCCTTCTTTTAAATACATATTCCATCATACCTTGGAATCTTCTCTTTTGCGCCCAAATCTTTTCAACATTTCCAAGTACAATTTGCATAAAGAGGATTATTTTTAATGTTAAAACATAATTATCCAAAACGTAAGTTTTTGTTCACTATCAACAAAGTATGGAAATTGAAATATTGAAGCTAAAAAAATTCTTTTCCTTGTTATTCCCTATGTTTTTATACTATCATACTTATCGGATGGTAAATTCATATTCACTAACAAATCGATCCTCCTTACACTAAGCATGTGGCACTAGAATATTCAAAAAATTACATTTTTCGTCAAAAATCGTTTTCTCTCTTTAAGTTAAACTTGCAAAATAGTTTGAAAACCTAAATTTACAAAAGCATTTAAACACCTTTCAAAAGCACTTGAACAAAACTTTTCAAAAACATTTGAACCCTGCTTCTCAAAAGATTTGCCGCTCCATCCTTAAAACAAATCAAGCCACATCTTAACATAATTGGGACTCAGTGAATAAGTTAATGTATTTGACTGACCCTAGCATTGTGCAGCCAATCTTAGATTTGGGAACCTTTCCATTTACTTCTAAACAATGACACACAAGCCTATTTATAAATTTTAGCTTTTAAAGCATAAGGATAGTGATTCATGATTTTAACAACCCTTATGTGTCCTCCGCTTGCTAAAATTTATTTTTCCCAAAATTCTAAATTTTTTTACTAACCTAATTTCCTAATTTATCTTACAAATTTCCAGTCTTACCTACTTTTTATCGCTACTTAAGTGTCATTATGAGATTTCCTTATTCACAGTATTTCCTAAAACATATAGCAGTCAAAGATCATCCAAACCATCAACATAGTAATAAAATAAGAATATATCTCATATCATATCGTACACTTTTCAATCACCAAATGAGACAACTAGCGATTACAACCCAAATAACCTAAAAGAAAACGATTGTTGGAAGCTCCCCTTCAACATCAAATAGTTTTATTGATGTTGTGGCCATATCACCACTTACTCAATTAAGAATGGACACTTCTAATATGCCATTCAACTATAATCCACATGTCTTCACTTACCTTATTGGTTCCCAATAAGTAAGGTCCACCCATTGTTTCATTCAATACAACTGACTATGGGATATATTTTGCATTCCCACGCTGAGTGGGTAAGAAGTATGAATTATGGACATTTAGAATAACTCTTTGAAAAATTGTCTTGGTGGAAAAACTTTCCTACCACCTGTCTTTTTCAGATGCTTGCAACATAAAGGTTCTGACCTCCTATCCATCTAGATGAAATGTACGTCTTCAATCGGCAATCAATCGAAATCCACAATCATAAGGCAGCCAAGGCCCAACAAAGGAATCAAGTACCATCCAACCTCCTGGATTCTTCTATATGTCGTACTCATGCTTTTCTTGGCAACGCCTTATACAACTAATGCTTCATGGGGTAATCAGGGTAGATGTATATATTTAATTCTATTTATTATGCCAACTCATAATTGCCTCATCTACATTCTCAGGATAAGGTTGCAACTACTTCTGCAGTTGAAATTTATAGAGTTAGGCATATAATATATATATATATATATGTAAAAGTACAAATATGTTCTCTCAGCATATCCTGATTCCTATGATCGACTACCCTAGCTCTGATACCAAATGTAACAATCTGCACATTAATGGGCCTGAATTTCGACTAAATCAAAACACAGGTCCATTAGGGCATGGATCATTGGTTTTGGTAACCTGTAATAAACATAAGCATATTAAATAGTAATCAATATTAACTCATAGTGAACAAAAAAATATAATAGAACACATATACCGACTAAGGTTACAAACTTAGAATCAATATTATTACTTGGATATCTGTTGCCTTATCAGTTCCGAACATGAAAGAAAAGACTCTACAATCTGCAGTTCCCATCTTGCACCAGTAGTCTATCCCTTAAAATATATTCTATGGGTTGCAATGAGGATTGGTCAGAACAACGTTCTGGAGATAGAAATATTACACACTTTTCTCATAACATTAATTTATACCGATTGATTACCATTTAAGTATTATGTCTATTATTTACGGCTAATTCGTTTAATCCTATATGCGCATACGATATTCCAAACCTCCTCCGAGGTATAACCGTGTGTGTGTGTGTGTATGCCTACATACATATATATCTAAACATTGTACTATCCAAAAACCCAGACACTTAATACTTCCTGAATAGGGTGAAAGAAGACCCAACGACCATTTAATACCTCAACCCCAAAGCAGGCCCTCCGCAACATAAACTTTAATCAATCGGTCCTAGCTACATAGATCGATGACCTCTATATACAGCCTTATAATTTATAACTTAATTATTATACTACTAACGCATCTCAAAGACTCATCTAAGGGTTAACTAGGCTACCTCCGACAAACAAACAACTAACTAACTAAACTATGAGGTCTGTGCATATCCCATATGGATTCTACACTGGTAGGAAGCAAAATCTATTAGGGCATAACCTAAGTCTTTGCTACTAACCGCTTGGGATTGCTATCAATCATAGCTTGTTTGGTAGCCCTATTACTAAATACCGGTTCAATAATGTTGGCATCAAAATTGGCTACCCACACTCAATTATGTAAAAGTACCAATATCAAGTCTAATCATAGAAATATGAAGAAAAATAAATGAAGAACAAAATTAAAGCAATCAGAAAGCAAGTAAAAAGAGACAAGATTTATAGTGGTTCGACTAACTCTAGCCAACGTCCACTACCAAATAATCCTTTTTATTAAACTAAAGTTTGTTTATAGTTACAATCCGAAATCAAGAATAAAATTGGTAGAGTATATTCTAGGTTGAAGATAAAGAAAAGTAGAAAGAAGATCCTTTTGCTAACGCCAAGGCTTCTGTATTTTTAAGGGAAGAAGTGTACGGATTGGGCGGAAATTTTGATAAAAGTTTTGGGAGACCAAGACGAGGCCATCCAAAAATTTCCAAGCCCATTGGGGCCCACAATAGGGATCGGTACCGATCCCTTTTTGTGTGTCAAAATGGTCTGCAATCCCAATGAGGGTTGCCCCATGATGTTAGCTACTTGTTGCCCAAATTTCGTGCAATTTTGACATATGGTTTGTGCGATATTGCATTTATTGTGAAGTACTGTTGCTTGAATTCTAATTTATGCTGATCCCTCCAGTCTCTTCCAAATGCCATGCGATCCCTAAGGGAGCTTTTCCATGTTGTATTCTGCTTAGCCTCCAAGTTTCATGCCAATTGGATTAGTAGAACTCAATTATTGATCAATCTTTCTTGCAATATGTTGTGAATGCTGATTATAGCCAATCCCTATGGAGGGATAGGTACCGATCCCTCCAACTTGCTCCAGATAATATGCGATCCCTATGGGATGTTTCACATGTTGTAATTAGCTTGTCCATCAAGTTTCATGTAAATTGGATGTGTAGCTGTTGAGATATTAACTAATCACTGCTAGAATTGAATATAGTGGATCCCTATAAAGGAAGAGTACCGATCCTTATGAAGGGATCGGTACTGATCCTTTCAAGTTGCATGTTTTGTGGTGCGATCCCAAAGGTGAACTTCCTAGGGTCCCCTCTTCCTTCTCCTAGAGTTTCACTTCGATCCCTCTTATGGTTGTTGGGTTATCAATTGTTTTTTGTCGAAATGAACTTGTTCCTATGTATTGAACCATATTACATACTTCGAACATTCTACCTTGCACATCTATCAAGTCCATTCAATATCGACTTCATGTTATTATCTATAATTGATTTCTAGGTCCCACAATCATCACTCTGGACTCATCGGCCTCGATAATCATGAAGTTTGTTGGGTTAAATCCACCTGTATACTGCCTTGGCAAAAGATGGTTAACACTCCCCCCCCAAAACATGCCTTACGATAGGAAGGTATGTTTTGAATTACCGTAAATCCAAAATCGAAATCCACGATCCATTGATAGCCATAGTTTCTAATCTAGAATCTAATCCGCTGTCAATCCAAATCCACGATCTCTCCAGTCGTTAGTGAAATTCATGACTGTTCCGAGTCGATATCCAATTCCGAATACATTCAAAATCCTTAGCCGAATCCATATCTATCCAAAGCCAATAGCCAAATCCGTGATCTTAGCGGATCGTTTGTGAAATCCAAAGCCTCGACCTCACCGGATCCTTGCCGAACACAATCCATATTCAATGACCTGAGTAGGTCGATCCATCATGTTCAAGCGAAGCGACCTACCCCTTGCCAGGCCGAGTTCATACCTGATGACCTTGATCTCTCCGGATCCTTGCTGAGCACAATTCAAACTCGACGACCTGTGTAGGCCGATCCATCATGTTCGAGTGAAGCGAGCTGCACCTTGCCAGGCATAGTTCATACCTGACGACCTTGATCTCTCTAGGTCCTTGCTAAACATAATCCATACTCGATTACCTGAGTAGGCCGATCCATCTCGTTCGAATGAAGCGATCTACCCCTTTCCAGACATAGTCCATACCTAATGCCCTTGATCTCTCTGAATCCTTGCCGAGCACAATCCATACTCGACGACCTGAGTAGGCCGATCTAATGCGTTCGAGCGAAGCAACCTATCCCTTGCCAGGCATACTCCATACCTGACGACCTATGTTATCTATTACATTGATCCAATTTTGAATATTTCGAAGTCCATTTGCCAAAATATAAATTAAGAGTCCATACAGCCAATAAACCAGAGTTCGAAGCAAACAAGAAGAAAAATAAGAAAAAGAAAAACTAATTTTACAAATCCAAGCACTATGATTTATCATCATCTCAGAGCATGCCTAGGGACAGTCCTCGATCCCATACATGTGTAAGTGACTTAGCCGTCCTACTGCGGAGTTTGTAACTTATTCCATGCCATCCCAATCAATTGATGACAAGTTGATGATGATTCCTTGATCCACTGCCATTTTCATTCAAGGTGGACGGTGGCTGCTCATGTTCCACTACCGCAGCCCGAGTCCTTATGTATTGTTATAACCGACCATTCCTCACGTGTTCCTTAATGATATCCTTTAAATGTCTTCAGTCATTTGTATTGAGCCCATCTAGCTCATGGAATAGGCAGCGCTGTCCTGATGTCCATTTGCATTTAGAGGGTTCCCTTCTTGCCAACCTCTAATATGGAAGGTGCCCTCGAGTATTCAGATATATCCGTTCTAGGGTTTCATTCAATTCTGAGTAAGAAGAGAATTTAGGTTCCACCATCTGTTGCTTTGATCCATCGAAGCTATTATCCATGTTCCGTTCACCCTTATCCTTTCCCGAGCTTTCACCAGGCAGTTCTCCACCCCATACCATATTAATTTTCCTTGCCTCTTTATCAACTTTCGCATTTTCTTGTCGTAGAAATCTTTCTGCTTCATGGTAGAATTCCCAAAGACCCGTCGGTGGATCCCATATCAGTGATATCTTAAAATCTGAATTATCTGCAACTCCTAACACTGCCGCCGTCAAAACCATCGATGGATCTGGTCGATCCACTGAAACGACTACTACATTGAACATAATCACAAGCTTCCAATGTTGGTAGTTTGAATTCTAGTGAATTCCTAGCATTCCTGATATTAGGAGCGAATGGACTTCTATTTACATCCTTCGGATCCCTGTTCACTAATCCTCCATGCATGGCTCGCCTGATCATCTCTGCAAACCTATCATTGTCTTCCAATGGTAGTCTCCAATCATCATGTCCAAGCTGCCCCCTGAGTCTATAAGGGAATTATGGAACGTATTACTCTGGATGAGCAACCAAATTCCGATTCGCACTAAGATCCATGGGATTGACCATAGATCCTCCACCATCACGATCGACTAGACCCGAGGGCATGCCCTCATGTCTTTGGGGACCGGTGACGATCCCTACGAGATGGTCGGGGACTACCTCTGGCTGCTCTGTTCCACTCTTTTGTCCAATAGCTCCATCTTCATGCTCCCGTTTCTAATTTTCAACGAATCTCGCCGCCTCAGCTCCTTGATCCATAACTCTAGTAGTCCCTATCATTCCAACTCCTCGGTTTTACGTTCCAACAACTCCTATTGCTCTAGGCTGTCCATTTTGTCGGAGTAGATTATACATCATCTCCTCCTTTCTTTTCAGCATCTGTTCCTGCATAGTGTCCATCATTGTTCCTATTTCATCTCTGGTGATGTAGATAGATGTTTGATTAGCTCCAGCTCTTGTGGAAGTCTCACGATTCCTTTTATGATGGCTCCTATCCCTTGCTTGTCTCCTTGTTGAGTGTCTCACCATTGCTCCAAATCCAAGCTCTCTAATTGATTCCAATCTAAACTCTAAATCCATGGAGGCTAGCTTTCTTAGTGAAAGCACCAAAGTATTGGCATCAAATTTGACCACCAACATCCAAGTATGTAAAAGTATCAATATCCAATCCAATTACAGAAATATAAAGAGAAATAAATGATGAATAAAATTAAAACAATCAAAAAGCAAGTAAAAAGAGACAAGATTTACAGTGGTTCGGCTAACTCCGGCCAAAGTCCACTCCTAAAAAATCCTTTTTATTATACTGAAGTTTGTTTATAGTTACAATTTGAAATCAAGAATAAAATTGGCAGAGTGTAGCCTAGGTTGAACATAAAGAGAAGCAGAAAGAAGATCCTTTTTCTGACGCCGTGCCTGCTGTATTTATAAGGGAAGATGTGCATGGATTGGGCTGAAATTTTGATAAAAGATTCGGCAGACCAAGACGATGCCACCTAAAAATTTCCAGGTCCATTAGGGCCCACAATATGGATCGGTACCGATCTCTTTTAGTGTGTCCAAATGGGTTACAATCTCTATGAGGGGTGCCCCATGATGTTAGGTACTTGCTCCCCAAATTTTATGCAATTTTGACGTATGGTTTGTGAGATATAGAATTTTCTATGAAGTATTGTTGTTTGAATTCTGATTTCGGCCGATCCCTTTAGAGTGATAGGTATCGATTCCTCTAGTCACATCCAAATGGCATGCGATCCCTAGAGGAGCTTCTCCATGTTGTATTATGCTTAGCCTCTAAGTTTCATGCTAATTGGATTAGTAGAACTCGAGTTATTGATCAATCTTCGTTGCAATATGTTGTGAATGCTGATTATAGCTGATCCTCCTGGACGAACAGATACCGATCCCTCCAACTTGCTCCAAATGATATATGATCCCTATGAGTGTTCCACATGTTGTAATTAGCTTGTCCTCTAAGTTTTATGTCAATTGGATGTGTAGATGTTGAGATATTGAATAATCACTGCTAGAACTGAATATAGTGGATCCCTATAAGGGAAGAGTACCGATCCCCATGAAGGGATCGATACCGATCACTTCATGTTGCATGTTTTGGGGTGCAATTCCTAGTGTAAACTTCTTAGGATCCCTTATTCCTGCTCCTAGATTTTCACTTCGAACCCTCTTGTGGTTGTTGAGTTATTAATAGTTTTCTATCGAAATGCATTTGCTGTTATGTGTTGAACCGGATTCCATATTTCGAACATTCTTCCTTGCATATCTATCAATTCCATTCAATCTCGACTTTATGTTATTATCTGTACTTGATTTTTGGGTCCTACAATCATCACTTTGGACTCATCGTCCTCGATAATCGTGAAGTTTGTTAGATTAAATCTGCATGTATACTGTCTTGGCAAAAGATGGGTTAACAAACAACAATACTAACATAGCCCATCGACCTTCTACAACTGAAATCCTGTTTAGACTAACCTAATATAAGTACAGGATGCCTTTTTCGGTTACTTAATACCTTTCATTAGAAATGAAGCAAACACCATTTCTTTAAAAGTACCGGACCATCTAATACTTCAAATCCGAGACGAACACTGGGTATATTTTCCTATACCTATCCGCAATGCATATCCCTTCCCCATGGGTCCTATGGTTGGGGATGTCCTATATTAGTAGTTAGTATACACAACTGTTGGTATCTTCTAGGTGAAGGGCAGACTTCTATTTTGTAACTCTACTAACCTTGCGTGCCAACCATTCTAAACCAAACCAATTATCCTTGGCCTAAATATTAGGCTAGGCCCACTTATTCATGTTTATCCTAAACCTATAATTAAGGCTGTATAATTTGCCACTATGAAAATTATACTGCCTTCCAGCATTTAACTTCAATCTTATATGCTCATTTGATATATTCCATAAATGTCAATTGTCCGTAATAAATGGATATTATTATTCCAATTAGACAGTTTCTAGTAACATTTATTTACTCATTCAAATTCAACCTATTATGCATATTCATTCTCATAAATGCCATATTAAATCCTTTAACCGGTCCCATTAAACACAATTACGTCCCCATTTAATTTCTGTAACTTCCTATTAAATGCAAATTTATTTCCTTATTAATTTTGGAATTACTATCTCTTTTCCATCACACCTCCTAATTTATTACGTTATTTATAACTAGATGTCCTAATTATAACTAATGCGAAATCAACGTATATTACGCTATATAAATATATTTATATTTTTAATCGGTAGGCACGGTTATACTTATATATATATATATATGTATATATTCTTATTCCTAACACATTAATTACTACACTTCGGAATTTTAGAATATAAATTTCCATATTTTAATTTATTAGAGTTATCCTTTCCAAAAAGGATTATCGTAATAATTTTCATAAATTAACTAAAAATGAGACTTTTGCTTCATTTGAAATTACAAGGAATTGTTTCTTTTCTTTTATTGAAATAGACAGTGCGAATTACAGAAAAGAATATCCATGCTTTACACATCTCTTTCCTTTTTTGTATATTCCTTGCTAATTCAGACTACACACTTTTTATAGATATTTTTTAAAGTTAGATAATCAGTGGAAATTACACAGAAATAGATACATTAAATTGTGCCCCGCTTTCAATAAATGAAAACATAAAAATTCACATTCCAAGTCAAATAAAGGCAATCTAAACTAATACTAAAATTTTACAACCCAACTATAAATCTACAATTAACTTTACAACTTTATTAACATTCAACTTTAACAAATTTAAGGACCGATTTCCAAATTTCTAGATTATGGTGTACACTATATTCCAATTACCTAACCTACGGAGTATGTGGGCAAGATTTCAATTAAATACATTCGTATTAATCCTACAACTCATCATATATTATATATGCATAATAATTAAATAAAATTCAACGATATAAATTTCAATGTTATAAGTAAGTCATATAATTTCCCACCCACCTTTCAAGCTTTCCATCTCCATTATCCAAATTCATCCCCTTACTTGACATCTTTTCCATTCTAATCCAAAAGAATATGTATAACAAGATATATACATACCATCAGAATTATAGATATGAGAAGAGATTTAAGGTTAAGAGGAATATAGATTTATAATATAAAAATTACGTTTTTTCGCAACGTTGATTGCTTCATATCTTCTTCTCTTTTATTTTCAACCCTTCTCCGATATTATATATAATATTTTATTATTAATAAAAATAGTGGAGAAGTGAAAATGACAGAGCTTCCTTGCTTTGATTTGAAAATATGAGAAGAGAAGTGAGGGGTTAGACCTGTATTTTTAGGTGCTCGAATCAAATATATTAAAATAATTAAATTATGGTCTTTCAACCAAGGTTCAAACCTAGCCACCAATATATGGGCCGATCGACCGACCCAAGGAGGGGGTCGACCTATGGGGTCCCATATTTATTATTATTATTTATTTTCTATTTTTGTTTTTTAATTATTTTTGCTCTGAAAACTTCAAATGCAGATAACTTCTTTATTTGACCTCCGATCAAAAAACTCCAAATATGAAAGTTGCTCAGAAAATCGCCATAAATGCAATGGTGCAAGTTTCATGGCTACATTTTAATGTTTTCTCAAATTCTATTTTTGAGCTTTAATAATTATTTATTAATTATCCTTAATTTTACAGTGTGTTACAATTCTCTTCAATTATCCCTAGGATGGGTAGAAGACTATTTATTTAAGAAAGATATCATGAAGTACCAACTTGAGGGTATATAGTTTGGGTTGCATAACAGTTGCATGTGAACAATATATCACCTTCCATTACTTTTTTGTCAAAACAAATTTAGGCTAGGATTTCACTTAAATTTAGGACTACACCTAGATTTAGGATTTTGGTTGCCATGTTCGAATAAGTAAATAAAGTAGGATTATCTTACTTGAATGCTTGAATGTTTACTGCTTGTATGCTATTGAACTTAAGGTAAAAGTCTTGTAAACTAAAAATGTGATACCTTGTTATCATAATTGTTGGAGGGTTGGAGAAGCGATATTATAAGTGAAATGATACAACTTAAGTTAAATTGAAATTTGAAGAGGAGTTATGATAATTTTTCCAATTTAAGACATCATCAGATTTTGATATTCTTAGGTGAAAATAAGAAATAGTAAATGATTCAAATTATTTGATGCTAGGTAAAGCACCGTCCACATTCGAGTCGTCTCATCCTAGTATCCAAAAGTTGAAGTGATCGATATACTATTAGGATAACTTAAGGTATTGTGTATTTGCACCGAGGGTTGCATGAGGCTAAATTTTCCATTGGGGAATATTTTGCTAAGGTTATTAGTTATGGTGCATGAGGACATTAGTATATAATGGTTACTAGCATGGATTGCACACGTTTACCTATGCACATACATTTGTAGTGATTTGGATTGAGTTTATATGCAAGTGGTAAGGTTGATGAGTAAAGGTTGGAAGAACGACCCAATTGGAAGTACTTGGAAAGTGGAGGAGAAAACCCGATCTTTTCATTTCGACTATTCACTGGAGGATCATTCCATTTGCCCGTTTGTTAGGATGATTAGTTTTTTAGGTATGGATGAATGGTTATTGGAGATTTTTACTATAAAATTAGAAAATTGGTTGGCGTGATATGCTTTGTTGCATGGCCTTTTTTTGAGATACGACTTGACTCATTATATATCATTTTGCATACATATAGAAATTATCAATATATTTTAGGATATTTTGCGTCCATGCCTATATGTAGTGATCTTGCATTCATATAGGAGTTGCACTAGTACAATGCGTTATTCACATGTCATATTCATGGCATATGTTGATTGATGGGTACGCTTTGTTATGTGCAATTATTTTATCATTACTATGTATTGTTTATTTAAACCTATTTTTCCATTGCAATATATTGCTACCTGGATTTAAATTATATATGGCATATGTATGGATATAATATCTTGTATCACTAGAAATATAAGGAAACTTATATGTTTTATATGAATTGTTTAGATGCATTGTTTGGATACATTGTGTGTGGTGTGGTTTGAGTGTGTGTATTGCACAAATTCATTGGCTGCTATTGTATGGTTGAATCTACAAGTTACATTTTTCATCTTTGGAATTTTGGAGATGAAACTCTTTTAAGGAGGAGAATGTAACACCCCGTAATTTTAATAAAAAATAAATATCCAATTAAAAAGGGTGTTTTAGTAATTTTACATAAAGCTAAAAATGAATTTTCACACAAGATGGAATTTGGAAAATATGACTTTTTCATTGCATCAAGTAGATTTTTCTAGCCCGAACTCATGTATAATGGTCAGAAGTGGATAGTAAATAAAGAAAATATGAAATGTTTACCGTAGCACGCATTTCGAGTGCACTATTCCTCCATTCCTATTTGAGCTGTCCCAAGGCGCCCATTATATCTTAACCATTGATTTCAACAACATCATCATTATCTATTCTCTATATAGGGTCCCGCATATTAATTAAATAATTTTGATATATGGTTGTGATTTAATAGGGACGGAGGGGATACATGGAATGGGGACGGAGGAATTCATCTGCATCGCGGGTTTTGCATCTATTTTGAAAATTTTAAGTCTAAGAATTAATTATAGGAAAAAATAAAAATTTGTGTAGTAAGTAATTAATTGAATATTTTTGAATTACTCTAAAATGGAATAAAATAGTTTTATGTGCATTAAAAGAAAATATGAGAGATATTTACATGCACGAACTTTAAACCGCTTGAGATGGAAAACATTAATTACCATTAATAAAATTAATTATCATAATTAATTAAAGAAACATTCCATGTTTTAAAAAGAGAAGATAAATATATATTCTTTTAAGGAAATTATTTCTTTAAGAAAAGATACGCTATCTCTTTATTTTGAAGGAATAAGGGTAAATCCAATTTTTGAATCTGGAAAGGTTAGCACTAATCAATTACAAATTGGTTGACCACTTACCAATAAAGAATAAGATTCCTAATTAATGTTAGTATACATACGTACATAAATATACATACATATATACATATAAACATGCACACACGTTTGAATATAATCAATAATCCCTTAGAATAATTAATAATATATATGTGTGTAGAATACTAATAAATGATATTAATTGATTTGAATGATAATAAATGGTATTGATTTGAATTATAATAAATGATATTGATTCGAATTATAATAAATGGTATTGATTTGAAAATTAAAATAAATGGTATTGATTTGAAATATAATTAATGACGTTGACTAGGAAAGGTTAAACTTATTTTCTTTAAGAAAGTAAAAGGAATGTAAGGGGAAGATATATGAATAAAGAAATAATTTTGCTAGACTTAAACTTCACCTAATTTCCACTTATAAATACATGTTTAACCGTAATCTCTCTCCTTCTAAACCCTAGGCGCCACTTATACTATTCTTTATATTTTCTTCTTATTCCTCCTCCAACCCTAAAACAAACTCTTCAAATATATTAAGAATCCAACTTCAAATTGGAATGTAAAATCAAATGAAAGAACAAAAGAGAATCAAATCAACAATTACAAGCTAAGAAGAGAAGGAAGAAACACCAACTAAAGTCAGTTAAGAGAGGTTTCTTTAAACGGCATTCCAAGATGAGTGGATTTATCTATGATAAGATTATGACGTAGATAGTTAGTCAAATTCCAATTATTTATACGAGTACATATGCACGTCCATGTGGGCCTGCATTTAACCACAATGTGCATGCATTTTTATTTGTACCCATGGAAGTAGATTTGATAGTAGCATCCCCATATTTGAATGCCGCCTAGGCAGAAACCGCTATTTTTTTGTTCAGACTGCAATAACTTCTTCATACTAACTCGAAATCAGACAAAACTTCGACCGATGAACTCCTACCTAAATTACAGACAATATGGTATACTCGGATACTTCATCTTGTGAATGCACACTGTAGTTCTCCAAGGGGACTGACAGTTTACTTAGAAAATAACATGGCACAACATCCTCTTATTTGAACTCCGCCTAGTGCAGAAGCCGCTATTTTTTTTATTCAGACTGCTATATTTTCTTCATACTAACTCGGAATCCGGCGAGACTTCGACAGATTAACTCCCACCTAAATTACGAACAATATGGAACACTCGGATACTTCATCTTATGAACGCACACTTTAGTTCTCCATGGGGACTGACAGTTGTACTTAGAAAATAACAGGCTACCACATCCCCATATTTCAACTCCGCCTAGTGTAGAAGCCGCTATTTTTTTGTTCAGACTGCAATAACTTCTTCATACTAACTCGGAATCAGGCGATACTTCGACCAATGAACTCCCACCTAAATTACGGACAATACGGTATAATTGAATACTTCATCTTGTGAACGCACACTGTAGTTCTCCATGGTGACTGACAGTTGTACTTAGAAAATAACAGGCTATATCCCCACTTCAACGCTCACTATAGTTCTTAATGGAGACTGATAGTTTACTTAGAAAATAACATGCTACCACATCCCCATATTTGAACTCCGCCTAGTGCAGAAGCCGCTATTTTTTTGTTCAGTCTGCAATAACTTCTTCATACTAATTCGGAACCCGGTGAGACTTCAACCGATTAACTCCCACCTAAATTACAGACAATATGGAACAATCGTATACTTCATCTTATGAACGCACACTGTAGTTCTCCACGGGGACTGACAGTTGTACTTAATAAATAACAGGCTACCAAATCTCCATATATGAACTCTGCCTAGTGCAGAAGCCGCTATTTTTTTGTTCAGACTGCAATAACTTCTCCATACTAATTTGGAATTCGGTGAGACTTCGACCGGTTAACTCCCACCTAAATTACAGACAATATGGAACACTCGGATACTTCATCCTGTGAACGCACACTGTAGTTCTCCATGGGGACTGACAGTTGTACTTAGAAAATAACAGGCTACCACATCCCCGTATTTGAACTCCGCCTAGTGCAGAAGCCGCTATTTTTTTTGTTCAGACTGCTATATTTTCTTCATACTAACTCGGAATTCGGTGAGACTTCGACGGATTAACTCCCACCTAAATTATGGAAAATATGGAACACTCGGATACTTCATCTTCTGAACGCACACTGTAGTTATCCATGGGGACTGAGAGTTGTACTTAAAAAATAACAGGCTACCACATCCCCATATTTGAACTTCGCCTAGTGCAGAAGCCGCTATTTTTTTTGTTCGGTCTGCAATAACTTCTTCATACTAATTCGAAACCCGGTGAGACTTCGACGGATTAACTCCCACCTAAATTACGGACAATATGGAACACTCGGATACTTCATCTTGTGAACGCACACTATAGTTCTCCATGGGTACTAACAGTTATACTTAGAAAATAATAGGATACCACATCCCCACATTTGAACTCCGCCTAGTGCAGAAGCCGCTATTTTTTTTGTTCAGACTGCAATATTTTCTTCATACTAACTCGGAATCCGGCGAGACTTCGACCAATTAACTCCCACCTAAATTACAGACAGTATGAAACACTCGGATACTTCATTTTGTGAACGTACATTGTAGTTCTCCATGGGGACGGACAGTTGTACTTAGAAAATAACAGGCTATCACATCCCAATATTTAAACACCGCCTAGTGCAGAAACCGCTATTTTTTTTGTTCAGACTGTAATAATTTCTTCATACTAACTTGGAATCTGACAAAACTTCGACCGATGAACTCCCACCTAAATTACGGACAATATGGTACACTCGGATACTTCATCTTGTGAACGCATACTGTAGTTCTCCATAGTGACTAATAGTTGTACTTAGAAATTAATAGGCTATATTCCCATATTTGAATACTATTTCTCTATGAGATGTAAAAGGGTATATTTGGAATTTCAAAAAGACACCGAGTAAATCTATTTAATGAATTCTCTTTATTAGTAGTAAAGATATAGAATTAAAGATGTGATTTTTATTTGAAAAAATAATTTTTATTGAAGGCTTATGTGATTTGACAAACCCTAGGTAATAATTTTAAGAACACAATTGTTCTAAACTTGAAGAGAGGGTAAATTGGATAGAAATTCACCTATGGAATTATATAGGTCTAGTTTATTGTAACTAATTTGAATTGATCAAGAAGAACCAGAATAAAGCTTTGCATACACTATTTAATTCATCTAAATTTAGTTATAAACAAATTGGAATATACGTATCGTTGAATAACTATTTACAATCTTTTAGACAAACTACATAAAAACGTTAAATGTGGATAAAGTTAAAATTGTATATAAATACTTATGTAAAGATGAACTATACAATTACACTTAAGCCCGGAATAATGGAAAATAAATTATAAAGGAGAATAAACAAAAATATAGCAGTCATATATCTTAATTCGAAGACCAGATGTATGTATTTCAGAAATACCAAAATAGAAAGGAATTCGTTGAAATCTAGATTGGTTCAGGCATCTGAAAAAATAAGTTAGATTTTTGAAAAATCAGTCAGACGTCTAAATTGGAATTTGAATGTCTGATTGCCTATAGAAAATTTTATTATAGTGAGCCAGTGTCTGAATATATTGTTAAGACATCTCAATGCTAACACAAGCCCAGGTTGAACCTTGACCTGGTGCAGGCCAAGTAGAGTAATTCAAGGAAAAACATGTTCTCACTTCCTTTACTTTGGGAAGTCCACATAAGTAATGGGTTGTGCACATGATGGAATTATATCACACTTAATTACCTTAGTTCACACTTCATGAAGTTGTTAAAAGTGACACTCAATGCTTATGCGATTATATCGCAATCAGATGCTCTTGTTATTAGTATAGCTGATTCTAGTCACATAATTGGTGAAGACAACAAAGAGTCGACGGAGACATTCGTAATAATACGATAAATAACCTACAGAGGAGTCAAATTAGTTAATTGACCCTTGTGCTATAGGTTGAAAGATGATGGCGTAGGTTACAAGCACTAATCGGGAGTTTATCAGTGTATAGATGGCAAGTATTATCGGACTATATATTTGATATAGTTTAAAAGTATTATCAAATAGTGTATTCGATGAGCGGGTTCGGCATTGGATGCACACTTGGCATGGTGCAATTTATGCGATTCGATATTGAGTATGTTAACGGAATGTACAATTAAATAATTCACTATTGAGTATGTTAACTCGATGAAAAATATATCCATTGTCGGGACATACACTAGAGACGTCCTTAAGTTTACTTAGTTCCTAGATGTCCAACCTTGGGGTAGAAACCTTCATAGGTCATTATTCGATTTAGGCTTATTAAAAATTGTTAAGCTACAATGTTTAAAGTGACCAATCCTTTTAATGTAGCCCACGTACACAAATGAACACCCTTGGTTTGTGTAGATTATAATTGAAATTTAGTTACTTGTCAATATCGTACCACTAGTGATATAATTCACTCGCCAAAACCTTGTCTGATCCCCTCCATTTCTCCCCTTTATATCTATTATAGGCGGACACAGCAATAGGTAAGGTGACTAGGAAAATATGCGTGGAGAAGGCGACTTGACGCTTGGAGATATATTTATTTATAGTCATTTTCCCTATGTACCTTATTACATTTACTGGTCAAACTTTGTTGTATTTATATTTGAAGACGCTATTTAGACATTTCTTGTATGAACAACTTTTTCTTTTATATAGTAATGAAATTAGAATATATTCTGTATTTATATTTTGTTCCTTCCGTCGTGAAACCTAAAAGTGTAATGTCTAAAGTTATATTTACCTCTATATCATACTAGTATAAAACACACGCATGTGCATTTAATGGCTAAAAATATTTACTTTTTATTTAATGAAAAAAATGAGTGGACGTGTGTGTATGAAGTGCAAAAGTTTTGGTAGTCACAACATTTTTATTTTAAGTTGTTTTGTTGATGATGTCGGTGGCAATTTAGTTGTAAAATTCTGTTGATGGATAATTGGGAAGGGAATGGTGGTGAACGTGGCAAACATTGGTGAGATTCCATTGATGGATGGGGTATTTTTGGAATTTTAAAAAGACACCATGAAAATCCTATTCATTGAATTTTCTTTATTAGTAGTAGAGATAAACCACATCAAAACCTAACAATTCATATTTCTTGACATGACGCGAGTTCAAATTCTATTTTCGGACTTTGGATCGGTGTGTCCAAAGTTGCAGGTTATTACATGGACAATCATACTAAACCAAAAATATGGATTAACTAAAAATTGTATCACTGGATATATATAAAAATATCCACATAAAGTCATTGTTGAGAAATCAAGTGTTTTTAATAATATTTATTTAACATAAAATATGATTTGATAGATTCATTCCCCATGTTATCTGCCATAGATCCATCCAAGGATATGTATCATGCATGTATGCATGCTATGGTATAACCTCTATACTAAATTCTACTGAATCAAAATTATGCTTGTGATAGGAAAATTATTGATTGATAAGCTTAGTTATGTATGACATATAATTTCCTTTTTTACCCTACTTTAATATACTCAATTTTAATTAGCAAAAGTAAGTATTATTTTGTGTAACATAAATTTCTAGTCATCAAAGTATTACCGAGTAAAACTATAAATATTTTTTTTTTGAAATGATACTTTATATACAACATGTCACCGGGACAACATATCACATGACAATAAACGTTCGAATCACGCTACGTAAGTTTCGAACTTGTGACCTCTCGCACCAAAGCCGAATTACTTAACCATTTGAACAATGGTGCTTGTCAAACTATGCATAATTTTATTCGTATATTGCATTATTGAATGGATAAAAGGAAGAAACAATTGGATTGAATAGAAGTTAAGATGCACGTAATATATACTTACCTAGGCTATACATATACATGCATGCATGCATACACACACACACACACCCCAAGGTAAGTATATGTGGACATGAAGGAAGGTAAATAAAAAAGAGTGAAAATGGTGGCTTGAAGTAAAAGATAATAGGAAAGGATGTTTGCATTTTTTTTATGTGTTTTTATTTTGGTTTTAATGTGTTTTTAAGTATTTTTGAATGAACTTTCTTTATCAATATTAAATTTTAGTATGAAAATTATAAAAATTAAATGTTACGTTAAAAAAGAATTTAGTACATTGGAAATGAAAAAAAGAAAAACATGTCCAGCTTAAAAAATTATATTAAAGGAAATAAAAAAATCTTACGGATAAGTTGTAAACATGCTGATAAAATATTGTTGGTACTGAATGTTGTTTCTAATGGCATCATGTGTGTTCACTGCGCATTATAGAATGTGATGACTGAAAAGGTGAATTTATAGGTAATGGATAAAAGGAACAATGGGGGAAAACATGTTGTTGGTGTTTATGGCATTGAATGTGTCTGATGAGTCAAACATAGACCATTCGCTTGTCTTACATAGTGGAAAAGGGAAAATATTTGTTTTTCTTGTTTTGATGTCTGACACCTCGGTTACTAATAGAAACTTACTTTTATCATCGTTGTATTCCCCCATACCATCAAATCAATCACTTTCTCCAACTACAGTATGGGTTGAATCAAGACTGATGCAAATAGATTACTCCATCCTGATCGGTGACGTAGACAACACATCCCTTGAGGAAAGAGGTCTACAAAAAAGATAAATTTTGTTTCGAGAAATATATTAGATCTCCTTTCACAAGGATGAAGGTTACAATGGAAACTTTTGAGCAATAAACGAAAGAAGCTTTTTTACTTATGGCATGAACTAGGGTTACTACGATGTAAGTGCTAGGTGTGAGGTATAGAATGAAAGTGGATGAAGAGTTGGGGTTGGAGATGGAGACAAAAATGTTAGTGCCATGGGGTGTGGTGGTCTGTAGTTAAGGAGTTAGGGAATATACGATGAATACTAAAATTAGTTTAATAAAAAAAAGAAGGAAAAAATTCTTCAGTATTGTCAAACTTACCGTTAGGAAGGTTTTCCTATTGTAGGAGCCAAAACCAAATAGTTTGAGGCCCAAAAAACATGTATGTTGTCTCACGCGGTTTCCTTAAATTTCATTCTTTTACTTTGCATAACAATTCCCTTTTTTTCTTGTCTCCCTTCAAATTTCAAAATCAAGATGCCAAATTGAATATATCCAATTCTCAAATCAACATATCTAAAACCCTATCTACCTTCCCACCTTATTTTCAAAAACACGTTGCGCATGTACCCCATTCTACCACTAGACACAACAAACCGCTCCTCGATACTTGATGCCACGACAACCACACCTCCATTAATTGCAATCAGGTATCATATACTATATTTTTCACTCATAATTTCTTACCTGATTGATGATCGGTACTTGCAATGAGTGATCCAAATTTTGGTCCTATCTAAGGTAAAATGTCTTACTTTTGGCTTTACCTTTTATTTTATTTTCGGTTATGCTATTTTCCATATGGAATTTTTCTGATTTTTGGTGAAAACTGAATACTTATATATGCTTCCAATATCAACCATTGATTATTATCTATATGATCTTAAGTTTGGCATCACAATAACCTACATGATCTAATGCATTAGCCTTTGCAACTAATCCAGTCATATTCGCTTTTTCTTCATCGATGCAAAATTTATCTACATTCTCTTATTATTATACTCTAAATATTATTATTTTTCCCTCTCCCATAATCAATGATGTAGGTTTATTAGGATATTCCTACTGGTATTTCTGTATCTTTTTTGTTTCATCTGATTTCTAAATTTGTAGAAATGTTTAGTTTTTTGTGATCTTTGTTTGCAAATTATTTAAACATTTGTCTTATTATTATTTTGGAAGAAATTTTTTACTTCTATAATGATATTTATATGCTTTCAATCATCAATTTCATGTGTGTGACCATAAAATTTTTGGTAAGCAAAAAACTTAACATATTTTTTCTTGATTATTTTTGAATAATGATATTATTTTCTTCTTGTTGTAAAAGAACAATGATGATATATATGCTTTAATCAGGATTAATTTTGGAAATTAATTTGTAGTACAAAGCTTTTTAAAAAATGATTTTACAATATTGTAATAAATATAGACATATATCACATGAGCATTTGAGAGAGAGAAAAAGCTCTTTGCAATATTAAATAAGTAGTGGGTTTATTTCATAGAGACCATGATGTTTATATCGGATTTCGTACACTAATTCGGTATTTTGGTACATTCAATCCTTTTGTTTTGAATCATTGTAGGAACTAAAAGCTGTATAATTATTATTTTTACAGATTTTGTTTGTGAATTCAGAAAGTAGATAAAGGTTTTTATACTACAGGATAGAAGTTCATATTAATTTAACAAATTTGCTTTAAGCAGTATCATTCTAAGTTAAGATTAATTTTGACAATTACTTATACTGTGGTTTACACTTTATTTTTTTCGTCTGTTAATATATCATGCAAGTTTGTGCCTAATTAAAAAAACTTCTATCTCTATGTTACAAAATTCAATTTGCTACATATGATTTTTTCAGTTCTACAAAATTTGTACTCTTTTCTAAATTATATAGTGTAGTTTTTATCTAACATTTTTTTATCAACTCTCCTATATATATATAATCATAATGGTAAAATTAGTTAGAAGCACAAGCTCCCCATAGACTCCTTTGCCCACAAGGAGATATTAGGTGGCATCCTTTGGAGGCGAGGGAAAGATCAGTAAATAAATAACTTTTGGTTTTGTTTTAATGAACTTTGAAAGGGAATAAATAAATCTTGTAGAATTCATCTCTTATGTCCAAATCATATTCAGAACGACATAATTTAATTGCTCTATTTGAGAATTATACCCATCTTTGGTGTAAACCCATCCACCAAAGATCGGGAGAATGAATCTGTTGACGATCTAGTTGTTCAATTATCGATATTGTTGATATATTTAGACTTTTGGTTTTTATGTTATTTCTAATTTGCAAGTTTTAATTAGTTTATATTTGGTTATTTCAAAAAAATTAATTTTTTTTAAAAGGAACAATCGACATTTGATAAAAAACAGTTAGTATTATGTGACTGTGAAATTAAGCATTTTTCCTTTTAGAATTAGATGCTGATAAACAAGAACAGATTAAGAAAGGCATCAAGTAAGCTACCAAGTTTTAACTCTCAAAGCTTAAAGATATACAATCGTAAGTCTTCTCTAACTAAAAGTTTTCTTCCTTGAATTATTTGTACTATTACAACAAATAATTAATTTTTGAAATCGAATTATTTGATATAGTTTTGTTGGAGATAGCATGCTTTCTAACTGAAAGGTACTAAGTTTATGATATATAATTTTGTTGGAGAAGGTGCTTTAGATCCAATATTTTGGTATTTCTCATGCCCTTAATGATATTAAGTGTTGCAATTTTGACCAGCATCATCCTACATATCAAATTAAAGAGGAGATTCAATATTAATATTTTCAGCATTTTTTATGAACGTTTTATCTATTAGATGGTGAAGTAATACCATACATTGGTGTTTGAGGATTTTATTTTATAATAGCTTTTATTTTTCTTTATTTACGAAGGAGTAACATTAGGTTGTTATCAACTAATGTTTAGTACTAACCGTTTTGATATACGTAAAATTCTCGTAACTTATTTCTTTAATATTTTGTACCGATATATTATTGCAAATCATGTGCTATTGATTTAAGGTATATATCTACTTTTAACATTGTAGTTACCTTTGATTTTATTTGTTGAGTGAATTTAACATATCATTTCGACAAAAAGAAAACAAGGAGGAAAAAAGGAAAAGATACAGTATCTTGATGCTCTTGATATTAATACTGATATATTAAAATGTTGTTGGTTGATAATTGATCGGTTAAAGATTGGAATCTTAGTGTGTGTTATGCATTATATGCATCAGGGTATCCAAATATATGGTGTATTTTCACTAGTATAAGCATCGAATGCATGTATTGTACTTAATTTTTGCTGCTTGAAACCACTAGAGAAATCTTTTATTGTAGTCTACATAAGTGGCCAATTTGTTTAACTGGTATTTGTTGGGGAAAATCCCTTCAGATGATCAGTCTAAGGGAATAAAAAACCCAATGCAGTGGAAAACAACTGGATCATGATTGTAGTGAGACGAAACAAACAGAGATAAACACTAGAACAGACAGTCACAGATCAATGCAATGTAGAAAAATAAATAACACCAGTATTTATAGTGTTTCCACTACCGTGAGGCAGTGTACATTCACTTGGGGAGAGGTGATTTTATTAATCACTAAAAGATTAGAGTTGCAAGATTGATTCACTTTTGGATGCTATACATAAGAAGAATTTACAATACAGATAAAATTCTGCCGAGTTTCAGCTCTCTAGGATGGTTTCCATTGTTTTCCAGAAGCTCCACTACTTATAGAGTGAAGAAATGAGGAGGGGTAGCCGCTATATAGCAGCCCTGAGGTTTGGTTTGGCACATCTGGTCCGGCAAACAACACAATAGCATTTGGTTTGGCAAACAAAACTCAAGATCTGGACCGGCATGGTCCAATACCGAACCAAATATTTGGTTCGATTTTAACTTGGTTCGGCATCACTTGGTTCGATCAATATGGTTCGGTGTCCATCTGGTTCCGCATTTGCATCTGGTCCAGCACTCAATGCCCGAACAAGAAAACTGGACCGGCTTTCATCTGGAGTGGCACTACTTGGTTCGGCACACAGCATTTGGACCGACATCACTACTTTAGTTTAGACCAGCATGACTAAATACCGAACGAGATATTTCGTTCGGCATCACAAGGAGCGGCAAAGGAAATTGCTTTCACTAAATGAGATCAGTATTCCCCATTTCACCGCTCCAGACTTCTCATTCACCAAATCACCGAAACAAAACCTCTTACCTTCATACCGCTCCAAACCCTAAACGAGATCCTCAAATCCTCATCAGACCAAACCCTAGCTCCACCGAACAGACACCGCCGGACCACCATCTTGGTTCGGTCCTCCTCAATGCCACTCCAGCTACGGTTTCCAGTCCCGTGACTTCCTCCTCCGCCTCTTCCTTTGAGTTGGAATTTCAGGTATCAAATTCAACAATCTCCACCTTGATACCAAATTCCATCAAAGCATCCAAATCCATCTACACCTTTATGTTCCAAGCAATGGATACTTACCCAATGTGCTTTGGCAATGCCATCACCCATTGCACTCTGTCAACGAAATCCGGCAAGGCCACCGCCCGTCAACAATGTGTTCGAAGTACCCAGTCGATGTAGAACCTATCAATCTCCACTATGAAAGCAAACGTCTCCATAAACCATCTCAACTCTCCTCCCGTGCCACCTCATGACACCTAACACTTCATTAAGCGAATCAAGTCCGAACAATGCTCGAACTTAGCAACAGGCAACGACTTGGTAAACATGTCTGCTGCATTCTCCTTTGTGTGAACTTTCTGAAGACGAACTAGCTTCTCTTCACTCATCGAGACAAAGAATGACTCTCTCACCTCAATATGCTTCGTCCCTAAGCTGAATGCCAGATTTTCAGCTAAGTGAATTACATTCTGACTATCACAGTACACATCCACCCCTTCATATACGAAGCCCAAATCACATAACAGTCGCCTCAAATAAAGCACCTCCTTAGCTGCTTCAACCACAACTATGAGCTCTGCCTCTGTAGTGGACAAAGCCACAATCGTCTACAACCTCGCTCTCCAACCGATCGTTGTCCCACCAAAGGTGAACACATATCAGGAGGTTGACTTCCTTCGATCTCTATCACCGACATAATCAGAATCGCAAAATCCAACCGAGCTGAAATCTCTTCCCCTGCCGCCAAAGACAAGTCCATGGTTTGGAGTTCCTCTAAGGTATCTGAAGTTACACTTCACTGCTTCCCAATGCGTCTTTCCTGGATTTGCCATGAACCTACTCACCAATCCAACCGCCTGTGCAATGTCAGGCCTAGTGCAGACCATGGCATACATCAGGCTGCCAATTGCACATGCATATGGGACCTTCATCATATAAGCCTTGTCTTTTCCGAGATCAGAGAGCCTTTACTAGAAAGATGTATGTGCAAAGACATGGGTGTGCTGATTGCCTCTGCCCCTTCCATGCTAAACCGAGCAAGCACCTTTCGAATGTACTCCTTTTGAGTGAGGCTCAAAAGTCCTAGCTTTCTATCCCTTTGATACCATCGTTGTATCCCATTAGTATGCCCTTGTATGCTCTAGCCTCCAACTTGTCATCACCTGTATGGTGAACGTACACCGGACAACCAAAAATTCGGAAGTAACCAAGATACATTGCTTTACCTCTCAACTTTTTCTCTGGAATCTTCCCATCTATGGTTAAGCACGGAATTCTATTTATGATATGCACCGCAGTTGATAATGCCTCAGCCTAAAAGTCTCTATACAAGCCCACCGTCAATCTCAAGCAATGAGCCTTCTCCAGTAGAGTCATGTTCATCCTTTCTGCAACCCCATTGGATTGCGGATCGCTGGGTGTAGTGAAATGTCCCTGAATTCCATGCTGTCTACAAAACTTGAGGAACTACCTAGAGACAAATTCACCGCCATTATCAGATCTCGGCACCTTCAACCTAGAATCAGATTGATTCTCAACAAGCACTTTCCAGTCTTTGAACTTCTCAAAACTTTCTGATTTGGCCTTCATCACATACACCCATACTTTCCGAGAAAAGTCGTCAATGAAAGAGATAAAATACTTTGCTCCTCCAATAGAAGGAGTAGCAACTAGTCCCAGACATCTCTATGCATGTACTCAAGTACTCGCCTCGATCTATGGAGTCCAACTCCAAAAGATACTTTAGTTTGCTGGCCTAACACACACTCCTGGTAAAAGTCCATCTTGTCGAAGGTTTCTCCTTCGATCATCTTCCGTCCCCAAAGTAACTCTAAGCCCTTCTCTGAAATATGACTCAACCTGAGATGCCAAAGCCTTGTGGCATCCAAAGCACGAGAACTGTCTACTCCAACACATGACTGTCCAAAAACTATGGTTCCTTTTAGCAAATACAGATTTCGAAACACATCTCCTTTCATAAGAACTAGTGCACCTCTCGAAACCTTTAGATTATCCTTCTCGATAGTTACTTTACATGACGACCCATATTTCGGAAGGTTTAAATCAACAATAATCCACACATGTCCGACTTAAACAATCCGAAACATAGATAATCAATAGGCTTAATTAACAAAAAAAAAGAAAAAGAAAACAAACACAGAATCTTGCAGCGGAATGATAAAATATAATAATCAAATAAACAGTTCATGAACTGTTTACTATACATTTGATTATAATTTATACAACATTTATCAGAGTTATACATATACAACAGAACAAGATATAATGCAGTAGAACAACATGATGTTGGGAATGATATTAGTAATAATAATATACCAAATCTTCGTCTTCATCCTCTAGAGAATAATCTTCGATAAGCTGAAAACTCAGGGCTAACCCGAGCGTAATGAAAAGACAAAACACTCGAGTCAGGACTAAAATATTCTTATGTGAGTCAAATCGATTTCTCATATAACATGAGTGTCGTAGCATCAGAGATGTTTACGTGGTTTTATATCTCATATCCGGTGTATAACGTGCGTGTAATAACTCAAGAGATGTTACGGTATTTTCCATCTCTTAAGGATCCGTCAAAATATTTATATGTAGTAGAATACGCTACATATATAATGTCTAATTAATAAAATAAATATCAAAATAGCATTAAGGCTTTACATCGATCCCCCTTAACGCATTTTTCAGCATTATCGTACAGTTTGCATATATAACACCAGTAAACCGTTGGTGGATAGGGATGCGTCCTGATACGACAACACTAAATCAAAATCGTAGTGGTTTCGTATAGGGATAAAAGTATGACAAGGCACGTGAGGCAATGCCCAAGGTAGGATACTACCAGTTTACCCTTCCCGGCTGGTGGTAACCCCTAACGGCCCACCGCGTCCAACACTACCAAAATCCGTGGGTGCGCACCAGTCGATTACAATATCATGATAGTAATACGAAGAAGTGTGTCCGCTAGAGGTAGCTAGCCTTATTGGCCGGTATGGCTCCTGTTTTAGTCATTTCAAATTGACACAAGTTTCAGGCCAATCCACATCGTTCTCTTTCTTCAAATCCAGCAAACGAGGCCAAATCCAACCACTTCGTTCTAGAGTCTCCTCCGCGTACACAGTTGTTAAAGTGGTTCCAATATTGACAGAGAGTATGCCAATAAGAGGCCCCGGTCTCCTTAACAACCAAACGTCGTTTTACACACTAGTTGGTTCTTTTAGATTTCGAAAACAGTTCGTACTTGATATCAAAATATCATATTCGCTTCAAAATCAAATTCATTTCGAAATCATCATATTCGCTTCAAAAATCAAATCCATTTCGAAATCATCATATTCACTCAAAATATACTATTAAAATCATATTCGTCTTAATATCTCGATTTCAGTTCCAATTCAAAATTGCTTCGAATTTTCATTTGGGTTATAACTTCAATTTAACCCAATTTAAATCCATGATTTAAAAATAACCTTCCAGCCTTTTGACCAGTTTGAATTTTAGAAAATATTTTGAAAATTTAAATTGTTTAAAAATAGTTTAAATAATTAAAATAGTTTGATATAAAATGATTTAAGTATTTAAAATGCTATATTTGGTAAAATAGTTTGGAAAATCAAAATAAATTGAATATGTAAAAAAAGTAGATTTTGAATCATTTATATAAAATAATTTATATGAAAATAGTTTCAACGTCAAACTGATTCAATTTCCAAATCTTCTCAATTCAAATCAATTCAATTTCCATTTCCATTTGAATTGCTTCAACTCCGAATCCAAATTAATTTAATTTCTATTTTAATTCCAATTCTATTAATTTCAATTCAATTCTCAATTCCAACCGTTTTGATTTATATAAATTCAATTTTGATTTCAGAATACCGATTAAAATCACTAAATTAAAATTAAACTTCAATCTTCGAATTTAGATTCAAAACTTAAAATAAATTACATTCTTGAATCCAGATCTATATACCCAATTATATTACTTTTACTTAGCAATAATTCAAAGTTCGAATGAAATTTCAAATCTTTTTAAAACAAATCAATTTTCGAAATTCAAATCAAATTTATATTATAACTTCAAAATCTCAACTTCGATTATTTAAACAATTCCTATTACCAAATTTAAATTTCAACACTCCGAGCTCAAGTTCGAAAATAATTTGACTTCTATAAATTTGATTTTTATTTCTTTAAATCAAAATCATTTTAATAAATTTCAAATCAAAAATTTTATAATCCTTAAATTTAACCAATCCGGTGTTCGTATATAATTTTCTATCCTATGGCCAAGTGATCAGTAATTTCAATTTAATTTCAGGGATGGATATATATCATTTCAATCCAAATCACAGTGTCATAGGTATATATCATAGCGTTCGAATTTAACTGAAAATTCTGCAAGCTCTAAATTCCACCAATTTGATTTCATAGCAAAGATCTCGTTAATACGTACCCAACGCAACTGCCCGCGTTGGATTTGGACCTAAAACGAACGAGTTATGAATTTATACACTTAAATTTACAAAATATAATTAGTTTAAATTAATAAAAATCTTTATTTCCATACCCAGTACTAAACCCAACCCATAGAGCCTAAGCCCGCCTATGCTTTCTTCCTTCTCTCAAACTATCGCCTGAAGCTTCTTTCAGTACGCCCTCTTCGTGTCAGTGACGCACCCAAAACGCTCGCCTACGGCCAAACAACTTGCCAGGCTCTGACAACCCTGACCATACCTACGATTTGCCCTACGCTGCCCCAAATCGAATTGCGACGTGCTTCCAGAAAAAGACAAACGAGGGTCGCGATCTTCCCCACAACGCCGCGCCACCTCTCCTACCAACTCGCCTTCGGCTGTAGATCATCGTGCTACCCTTCCCTCCACCCATCTCCTCCCCTAGCTTTGACAGACCCAAACGCTAGTCGAACCCAAAATTGTCGAGCAACAGCAACCCACCCAAAACGCGTTCGAACGCCATCAAAACAGATCATCGCCGAGCTCTCATTTCATGATTTTTAGATTCGAACTTTGTTTGATATTTAATTTTTGAAATTGAAGATGTTCGTACATTTTTTTAATTTTCTTCTGCATTCAAAAAAAAATCAAAGAGGGGAAACGTATTTTAAAAGGTAAGGAATATGCACGATCATAGGGTGGCTGAGTGAACGTTTTGCGGCTGATTTGAATGATGATAATAATATATATATTTAAAATTCTCAAAATATCTAGATTTTATCCTGAACCCTAATCGAGGCGTATCGCCTTGCGTTCCTAATGTTATACCCCTATTTCGAATGCAATGGAACAAGTTTCGAGGCCTAATTCGATCGTATGTGGAAGATAGCTTTTTAAATCGAATTATTATATTAAATCTTCGATATTAATTTCAACGCGTTTCTATCCCGTATGACCAAACGATAACTCTAAATGCTACGAAATTTGAAATCCGATAATAATACACTATTACGGATCCAATGGAACTGGTTTCGTCGAATTCCGAGACTGTGGCCAAGATGGCTATCATTACTCGTTAATTAAAATATAAAATTTCCAATTTCTATTAGTCACTTTTAAACTCAATTTTAAAAGTTAACAATCTTCATACATATTTAAATAAAATTTAAATCAACTTCCGACATCATTTTTTATTTACACTAATTCAAGGTTCAATTATTTAAATAATTGCAATAGTAAATTTAAACGATTTAATTTTCAATAAATCACCATTAATAAACAATTCACCATTTATTAACAATTACTTTATTATCATCTAAATAATTCAACATTCATTCTTCAATTACAGAAATCGACTACAAACACATTCAATAAATAGAATTTTCATTTCAATAGTTGTTATTGCTTAAATCTTCGAAATTCATTATTTCATATTTTTATTCAAGTTCATATTCAATAACTACACCAATAATTCACTAAATTTTATTTTTAATCATTTTTATTCAATAATCACATTAAATTTATTAATTTAGAATAGCTAAAAATACGTGTCGTTACATTCTCCCCCACTCAAAAAAATTCGTCCTCGAAAAGGGACTAAGTATAGAATTTAACACTTGATATATTTAATTCAAAATAATCAACCTATAAACTTTAAAATCTTATTAGAAAACCTTTACTACACTTCTACTATGCCACTCCGATCGTGAAACACCCCACACCGCTTAGTATTCCCAAAAAGGGGACACCAAAGGATGTGGTGCGTTATAGGTATAGCTAAAGCATCATAGAGACTAAGATTTACAAGACGAATAAGTAAAAGCAGCGGAAAACATTTAAATAATAACTTATCATTCAGAATTAAACTTCATATCAAAATAAGTCATAAAAACATAACATGTCTCAAAAACTCAAAATCACTCATGTCTAATGAAAATACATCTCAGTCTCACATCAGAGTAAAAGATAACAATAATAATCCCTCTCACAAGTGCCAATCCATCATAAGCCAAATGAAAAAGATGAAAAGCAGAAGAATACATCTGAAATGAGAAAACTCCAGAAATGAATCTCCAAGCAACCGGAATCAACTATCCTCAACTCTGCTGGCCTATTGGGGAAAAAGGATAGATAGAGGAGTGGGTCAGACAATAGGTCTGGTGAGTGAAAGCAATTACTAGCATTTCTAAGCAAGATAAAGATAATAGACTAAGCAATAGTTCTAGCATGAAAGGAAGATACAGAAAAGATAAAACTTGCATAAAATACTGTTTCTGATTCTGTTTTCTTTGATTGTTTGCACCTGTCTTAAACTACTATGATTAGGCTGAAACCCTAATCCTATCTCAACTACTAACTTTGTTAGGCTAAAATCCTAATCCTACCCATTGATCGGCCTTTCCTATCTCTGTTGTGCCACTGTGAACCAATCTTGTTGGTCCCACAGCAAAAGACATCTCTTAGCGCTTAGGACGTAGTAGCGAATTATTTACCCTATTGATGTCGCATGCTCGTTCATCACCGGTACACATTAACTGTCGCCACCAACTTGACCCTTTATTTACCCTAATCAGCATAAGCGTGCCCAGCCTCACCCACGTATGAGACCATCAGTCCTCGACCTGAAAGTGAATGCCGTCGGTACTGGTCCTAACAAACAAATCTTCTAACTTTGCGCCCCTTGCGCAAATCCCCAAATTTGAGCCTCTATCTATTGGCCACTTATTTACCCTAATCAGCATAAGCGTGCCCAGCCTCACCCACGTGTGAGACCATCAGTCCTAGACCTGAAAGGGAATGCTGCCGGTATGGGCCACTATTGCTATATTTGCTTATTAACTTAATCCAAGATCTAAGTTTGAAAATAAGCCCCTTCTGTTATTTCTTTCTTTCTAATTATAACCTATGTGTTATAATTGTTCTTACAACTGTTACTCTTCTATTTTCTCTTTTTTAGTTATAACCACTTGTTGTAATCATGCTTGCAAATATCTCAAATTTGCCTATTTCAGTCCATCTCCATTTTATTTCAGTTTTTCTCATTTTACATCTAATTTTTGTAAATCTATTTTTCTATTTTAATCCATATTTGCGAATTCTTTTCTTTTTAATATTTTATTCGCGTCAAAAAGGATTAAATCTATATAAAAAGAAACTAACATTTACAAGCTAAATTCCAACTTAAAACAGATGTAAATAACTGTAAATAACTGCAAATAACTGAATAAAATAGTTGAATAAAAATAGACTGAAAAGAACTTTTGAAATTTACTTAAAAACTGACTGTAAATAAACTTACATAAAAACTGTCTTAAAATTGTAGAAAAACTACAACCATTGAGAACCCTATTATTTTAAATTGCTTACAAATCGAAAATAATTACAAAACACTCACATATAGTCCTTAGTTCTAATCCTAGGCCTTCCTGGATCCACTTCTAGGGTGTAAAATATTTTTATTAAAAAGATTTCCTCTCCAGAAAAATTTTCTATTTAGGGTTTAGCCTCAGGCAATGAACCCAATTGGGAGAAAATCTGAATGAGAAAAATAGCTAGGCCTAGGGTTCTATTTATAGTGTGGCTTAGGTATCTCAGGCCGTCGAATTTGAAGATTTAATCTGGTGCAACCACGTCATAGGCTCACTAGGAACCATTGGATGCAGCTACGAACGCACAAAATTTCACCAAAAATCAGATTTACAGTCTTCGGATCGCACCTGGACGAAAAATCGTCTAGGGAAGAATGTATGTCGACCTGGCCAATAGGCTCGTCGACCTATGGGTCGACCCAAGTCAGACGCGGGTCGACCTGTAATGTGTCTGCCTTCTTTTTTTTCATTTTTGTTTAATTATATATATAATTCTGATTTTCTTTGTTTCTCTCGTAACTTCTCCACACTAACTCGGATTTCAACAAGTTATATATGAAAATTGCTCAGAAAATTACCACCGACCAGTGGTACAACTCCTATGGCTCAATTCTGACAATTTCCCAACCCTATTTTATTATTCAATTAATTTGTTAATTAATTATTATTACTCTGATTTTTAAGGTTGTTACATTCCCCCCTCCTTAAAGGATTTTGCCCCCGAAATCTCCAAGGATAGAAGAATGAAATAAATATTTCCATCGAAATTACACAACCACATATTCAACCATCATTCATTACATCCATTGTCCTTAAGCTTTTTAATACAATTTATGATATATGCAATAGTGTAGTGTCAATGTCCCTAACTAATGCAAAAGATTAAGCGGTCTACTGATTCAGTCGACCTCCTTTTTATGCGCTTATGTTCGTCCCATGTATCCAAATGAATGCAAATTCCCTAATGACAACTGATAGTTCTATATGCATGCTACAATCATCATCCAATTGCCACAATCATATGATAATCACCCATTCATAGCAACTATGAAATGAAAATGCAAGTGCACACACAACCATATGCATATGCTTTAGTGACCTAGCTAGGCTGATCTCTAAGAGATAATTGATGCAGCCCAAACTGACCAATCGTGCACCTTAAGTCGCCAGTGACCTAATTCCAGCGAGTCGCTCCTCCTCGTGAAGTCGAACGAAACCTTAGATCCCAAAGAAGAAGCCGCTCCATAATTCTGTAGGTCGCGAGCGACCTACCGCTTCCCTAAATCGCGAATTGCATTAAGTCGAAGCCGCTCCTTAAGTCGCGAACGACCCAACGGTGCCTTTAAGTCGCGCCAGCGACCTAGTGATGATAACAAGCTCCAACGACCTAGTGATGGAAGCAAGCTACGACCTAGTAAACAATTCCAGCTTAGGTCGCGAAGCCTAGGTCGTTCGAAAAGCAAGACGCGAACGAGCAGCAAATCTCCTTTAGGTCGCAAGTAGGACAATTCCCGAGCTACCGAAGATCTTAAGTCGCGGCGCACTATAGGTCGCCTCAGTCTCTTAGGTCGCGAGAAGTTTAAGTCGCTTGAAGATGAACTGTTTGTTAAGGCGCTGATGTTTTAGGTCACTCTAGTGTTAAGTCGCGTAATGAACTGTTGTGATGTAATGTTTTTAAGTCGCTTGCTGTATTTTCTTTAAGTCGTTTGTATTTTTCTCTCTTATGTCATTTGTATGGTAAGTCGTTGTGAAGTGTTGTAATTTTCTTAAGTCGTTTGTGTGTGTTGTAAACCCTATAAATAGGGATGTGATGTCATTGTAAAAAGTTGGTTGATTTTGAATAAACTTTTGTTTGAGTGCTTTGTGCCTCTTCTCAAATTGGTAGTTGAGTGTAATCTCATATCTCCACCTTCGGCATTCGAGTGCGCTCGAATCAACGATTGTTGAAGCCGATTCACGGAATCTAATGCGCTAGATCAACGTTCGAAGAATAGTAGATCTTCCTTCACGGCATCGTGCGCGATCAACGTGACGAAGATAGCTAGAATCTGGTATCTTTGAGATCAACGGATTTGGGCGTTTGGTATTTTCAATCCACCGATTGCTACTTTCACCGTTTCATACATTTCAGTTATCCGCTGCTGCGTCATTTGGTGTTAGAGCTAGACTTAGCCAATCATAGCTAAGCCGAGTCTTGGAGCCAATTCTTATTGAAGAGTTAAAGCCGAGGGCTAGAAGTTGAAGTTGTGCATCACTTTGTTGTTCAAGGCCGAGAGTAGATCCGAGCTTAGTGAAGAAGCCATGGATCACTTTGTAGATCAAGGCCGAGTTAAAGATTTGAGAAAGTTAAAGTTTGTGAAGATTCAATCATGCCGCCGAGAAGAGCTAATCGCCATCAGAATGTTGAAGCGTTGTATAGAAGAGAAGAAGCCAAGCAAATGGAACAACGCATCAATGAAAAGTTTGATGAAGGCATTGGGAAGTTAGAGAAACTGATGAATGATATGAATCAAAGTCAAAGGAGAAGGTCGCCAGTCTCGAACCATGGAGGAAACAGAGTTTCGCCATCGGTTACGGAAGCGAGAAGGGTGTCGCCGCAATCTTACCGAGAAAGAAGAGAATCTTCAGTTTCATTGAGAAGAGAACATCATGAGTATAGAGATGAAGAGAGAAGAACTCCACGTGAGTTTGAACATGAGCCATATCGTGATGATGAAAGACAAAGTAGAAGGGATATGCGTGATCATAGAGATGTGGGTGGTCGAGATCGTTATCGAAGTACATCTGTTTTTGATGAAGATGGTGGTAGATGTAGTGTCCATTCTCGAGATCGAGACCAAGTACGAAATGCATATCGGGATGTTGAAGATGATCGACGATGGGAGTCGGGGATGAAAACTGAAATTTTAGAATTCAAGGGTGGAATGGTAGCGGAGGAATTTTTGGATTGGTTGTCTAATGTGGAAGAAATTTTTGACTTTAAGAAGGTTCCTGAGCATCGAAGAGTTAAGTTGGTTACTACTCGTTTGAAAGGAAGAGCTATGGCATGGTGGCAGCAAACTAAATTAACACGGGAGAGAATGGGAAAGTCAAAGATTGAATCATGGGAGAAGATGAAGAAATTAATGAAGGCTACATTATTGTCGTATAATTATCAATCTCTTATGTATCAATGATTGCAGAATCTGAGACAGGGAACAAAGTCAGTGAATGATTATGCGGATGAATTTTATCAACTGATTGCGAGGAATGACATCATGGAGACAGAGGAGCAGTTGACAGCTAGATTTGTTGGAGGGTTGAGAATGCAGATTCAAGATATGGTGAATATTTATGATCCAAGATCTGTTGCCGAAGCACATCAGAAAGCTCTTGCCTGGGAGAAACAAGGGAGACGAGGTGGTGGTGTGTTTACAAATTCCAACAATCAAATGAAAGGGGCTAGTAGAAATGCGAATGTTACCAAGGCTGTTGCAAAACCGGTTGTTAGTGAAGTTTCTAAGACCAAGGTCAATAGTGGTATCAAATGCTTCAATTGTCAGGAGTTTGGTCACAAAAGCAATGAATGTCTGAATCCAAAGAAGCGAGTGATGGTAGCTGAGGTTGAGGATGAGGATGTAGAAGCTGAATGTTCTAATTCACCACATGATGAGGAGGAAGAGAAAGTGTCGGGAGATGAAGGGTATTCATTAATGATGAGGAGATCATGTTTAACGCCAAAGCAAGAAGATGATTCTAGTTGTTTGAGGAGCAATATTTTCCAGTCGACATGCACTATTCTGGGGAAGGTTTGTAAATTTGTCATCGATGCAGGAAGCTGTGATAATATCATTTCTTCAGAAGTTGTAAAGAAGTTGTCATTGAAAACAGAAAAGCATCCAAACCCCCACAAATTAGCTTGGTTGAGGTAAGGAGGGGAAGTGAAGGTTAATCGAAGAACTTGTGTTAATTTTTCCATTGGGAAGAAATATAAAGACGAAATTTGGTGTGATGTGGTTGATATGGATGTCTGCCATTTGTTGTTGGGGAGACCATGGCAATACGATAGAGTTGTGCAACATGATGGTCGCACCAACAGCTACAGTTTTATGTTCGAGGATACACGAATCATTTTGGTTCCTAAAAGGCGTCAACAGAGTGAAAACAAATTGGAGGAAATCGAGGAGCTAAAGACTTTGTTGTCTTTAAAGGAGTTTGTTGATATGGAAGATGAAGTCGATTGTTTTCAATCACCAAAGTTTGATAAAGATGAAGTTGATGATTTGCAACCAACGAAATCTGATGAACATGAGGTTGAAAATTCACAACCAGCAAAGTTGGATGAGGATGAAGAAAGTAAGTCAGGAGATGAAGAGGGTGATTTATTGGTGAAGAAGGTGGATTCGACTAGTCTACAATCTACAAGAGAGCTTGTTAAAGAAGTGGAGGAAAGCGCAGAAGTATTCCTGTTGAATGAAAATGAAACCAGTAAACGTGTTGAAATTCTCGAAGAGGTTGAGCCAGTGGTGAATGAATGTGAAGATGTAGCTCCTGTAGAGTTGTCCAAGGAATTACTACCACTGAGGGACGTACAACATCATGTTGATCTAGTGCCAGGTGATATTGTACCGCATATGCCACGTAATCATATGGGTTCGACAGAGCAGGTAGAGTTGAGAAGACTGGTTGATGGGTTTCTGTTCGAAGGAAGGCAATTGTATACTCCTAATGGCAATTGGCGAATAAGAGTTATCAAAGACTTACACGTAGAAAGACACGGGGACTGTGATCGTACCATGCAGTTGATTGCAACGTCTTGTTTTGGGCTGTCAATAAGGAAGGAGGTTGAAAGGTTTGTTCAGAGGAGCCACAATTATCAAATTTCAAAAGAGTCCGCGACAAAGTCAGGTTTATATATGTCATTACCTATACAAACTAGATTATGGGTGGAGGTAAGTTTGGACTTTGTATTGAGTTTGATGAGAACGCAATATGGCAATGAATCTATCTACATGATGGTTGAACGACTTCTTGTTGGTACTTACAACAAGCTGGATGCTGGCAGAACGGGTCGTTTGGAAATCATGAAGGAAATTTGTGAGAATGATTGTAACTTGAGTTTGCCGGACTATTCTCATATTGCTAACGTTGACAATGTCAAACATTCGGTTTCGTTTCACAAGGACGAGAGTGTCGAAGACAAAGAACTTTTAAATTCGAGGACGAATTTTTCTCAACTAGGGGAGGATGATGCAGCCCAAACTGACCAATCGTGCACCTTAAGTCGCCAGCGACCTAATTCCAGCGAGTCGCTCCTCCTCGTGAAGTCGAACGAAACCCTAGATCCCAAAGAAGATGCCGCTCCAGAATTCTGTAGGTCGCGAGCGACCTACCGCTTCCCTAAATCGTGAATTGCATTGAGTCGAAGCCGCTCCTTAAGTCGCGAACGACCCAATGGTGCCTTTAAGTCGCGCCAGCGACCTAGTGATGATAACGAGCTCCAGCGACCTAGTGATGGAAGCGAGCTACGACCTAGTAAACAATTCCAGCTTAGGTCGTGAAGCCTAGGTCGTTGGAAAAGCAAAACGCGAACGAGCAGCAAATCTCCTTTAGGTCGCAAGCAAGACAATTCCCGAGCTACCGAAGATCTTAAGTCGCGACGCACTATAGGTCGCCTCAGTCTCTTAGGTCGCGAGAAGTTTAAGTCACTTGAAGATGAACTGTTTGTTAAGGCGCTGATGTTTTAGGTCGCTCCAGTGTTAAGTCGCGTAATGAACTGTTGTGATGTAATGTTTTTAAGTCGCTTGCTGTATTTTCTTTAAGTCGTTTGTATTTTTCTCTCTTATGTCATTTGTATGGTAAGTCGTTGTGAAGTGTTGTAATTTTCTTAAGTCGTTTGTGTGTGTTGTAAACCCTATAAATAGAGATGTGATGTCATTGTAAAAAGTTGGTTGATTTTGAATAAACTTTTGTTTGAGTGCTTTTTGCCTCTTCTCAAATTGGTAGTTAAGTGTAATCTTCTATCTCCACCTTCGGCATTCGAGTGCGCTCGAATCAACGATTGTTGAAGCCGATTCACGGAATCTAGTGCGCTAGATCAACGTTCGAAGAATCGTAGATCTTCCTTCACGGCATCGTGCGCGATCAACGTGACGAAGATAGCTAGAATCTGGTATCTTTGAGATCAACGGATTTGGGCGTTTGGTATTTTCAATCCACCGATTGCTACTTTCACCGTTTCATACATTTCAGTTATCCGCTGCTGCGTCAATAATAGTGCCTAGTGTGTGTATATGCGTCCATTAGCATCCACTAGCAAACACTTGCAACCACTTGCGTCCAACATACATAACATGTTCTAGTAACATGTTTACATTCAGTCCTACCATCCATAGGTTAAATCCTAAGATCTACCCTCCAAAAGGATACTAAAGGAAAGAACCTATTCAAAACTAAAGATGGAAATAGGAAATTCAAGACATACCATCGAAGAGATGCAGATAAGAGATACGTATTTTCTCTTCAGCCACCCACGTAGCGTCCTCAATACTATCTCCCCACTGCACCTTAACCAAAGGGACTTCCTTATTCCTAAGCTTCTTGATATCATGTCCAACGATCTTGGTAGGAATGCGATGAACTGATGCTTCTCTCTCCACTTCAACTTCCTCAAGTTGGCTAGGTTCCACTACCTCTGCTGAATCATGTAAGCACTTTCTCAAGTGCGAAACATGAAAAACATCATGAACTCCCGCGAACATCTCTAGTAGCTTTATCCGATACGCCATCTTCCCTACCCTTTTCACAATGGGGAACGGTCCTACGAATCTGAAAGCAAGTTTCCCACTTGATCCAAACCTCACTACCTTTCTTAGCGGAGACACCTTAATGAAAACCAAATCTCCTACCTCGAACTCAATATCCCTTCTCCGCTTATCTGCATAGGATTTTTGTCTATCTTGGGCCGTGTTCATTCTTCTTCTAATTAAATCTATCTTTTTCGAAGTCTCTCTAACCATGTCAGGACCAAGTAGCAATCTTTCTGTAGACTCCAACCAACATGAAGGCGACTTGCAAGGTCTTCCATAAAGGGCTTCAAAAGGAGCAATCCTAATGCTAGCCTAAAAACTATTGTTATAAGCGAATTCCACTAAAGGAAGGTGCTCCTCCCAAGTCCCTCCAAAATCAAGAATGCACATCCTCAACAAATCTTCAAGAAATCTATTAACTCTCTCTGTTTGGCCATCAGTTTGAGGGTGATAGGCTGTACTCAATCTAAGTTGTGTCCCTAAAGCCTCTTGCAAGCTCCTTCAAAACTCGCTAGTAAAGATAGGGTCTTTGTCGCTCACTATGCTAGAGGTAACTCCATGAAGTCGGACTATCTCACGAATGTATATGGATGCCAAATAAGGTGTTGTCCTCTTACTCTTGTCCGGAATGAAGTGGGCGCTCCAAGTCAAATGATCTACAATCACCCAAATACTGGTATTCCCCTTCCTAGATCGGGGTAAACCATCTATGAAGTCCATCGAAACACTATCCCGCTTCCATTCGGGTACATCCAATGGTTGAAGCAATCCACCAGGCCTCTGCTGCTTCGCCTTAACCCTTTGGCACACAAGACACTTAGCCACAAACTCGGCTACATCCTTCTTCATGCCACTCCAATAAAACACTCTCTTCATGTCCCTATACATCTTATCACCACCCGGATGAATAGTCATCCGAGAATGGTGTGCTTCTGCTAGAACTGCACACATCAAATCACCAGTGCGGGGGACACAAAGTCTTCCATCTCTCCTTAGCCACCCTTTACTATCGATGGAATAGCGTTGGAGATGTCTAGAGACCTCTCCTCTACTAATCCTATCTAGAATATCCACAAGCTCTGAATCCTCTCGCTGCCTTGAGCCAATCAGATCTATGAGGATAGGATTAACCTCAAGTGCTGCCAATGATCCAGGAGTCATGTCCGTAGAGGGCTTAAAATCAAAGGTGGAAATAAACTCTAGGCCTTTCTACTCCGTGAACATTGGGCTAAGGGTTGTTCTCTTCCTACTTAACGCATCTGCAACCACATTCCCCTTGCCGGGGGTGTAAGCTATCTCAATGTCATATGATGCCAGAAACTCCATCCAATGCTACTGCCTCAAGTTTAAATCCTTTTGTGAGGACAGGTACTTCAATGATTTATGGTCAGTGAAAAGCTCGAACCTCTCTCCTAGCAAGTAATGCCTCCAAGACTTGAGCGCGAAAACAATAGCAGCCAGCTCCAAATCATGGGTGGGTTAGTTCTTCTCATGAGTTCTCAACTGTCTACTCCCATAACATACTACCCTCCCCTCCTGCATCAATATTTCCCCAAGGCCAGTCCCACATGCATCAGTGTATACTGTAAAAGGCTTAGCTCCGTTGGGTAAAACTAACATTGGTGCACCAGTAAGGGCCCTCTTTAGCATCGTGAAGGAGTCCTCACAATCCATGCCCCATACGAATGCCGCATTCTTCTTAGTGAGGTGAGTAAGAGGTGCTGAAATCTTAGCAAAATCTCTAATAAACTTCCTATAATAACCAGCCAAACCTAGGAAGCTTCTAACTTCGGTAGCGTTCTTAGGGGCCTTCCAATCCTGTACCGCTACTACCTTAGCGGGATCCATAGCTAGACCCTCTCTTGAGACTACATGCCCCAAGAAACATACCTCCTCACGCCAAAAGTGACACTTCGAGAATTTTTCTTTCAACTGATGAACACGAAGTGTACGAAGAACCTCCTCAAGATGAATAACATGCTCTTCCATACTCTTGGAAAACACCACAATGTCATCCACAAACACTACAACGAACTTATTTAGGACATCTCGAAAAATATGGCTCATCAGTTCGACAAAATAGGCTGGGGAATTGGTCAGCCCAAACGGCATAACCAAGCACTCAAAGAATCCATCGGGTGTCCTAAATGTTGTCTTATTGATGCTATCGTCAGCGACCCTAAGCTGATGAAATCCAGTGGCTAAGTCAAGCTGGGAAAATACTGAAGAGCCAACCAACTGATAGAAAAGATCGTATATCCTAGGAAGTGGGTAACGGTTCTTCTTCATGAGCTTATTCAACTATCTATAGTCTACATAAAGTCGAAGGGAACCATCCGCCTTTGTAGCGAAGACGACTGGCGTCCCCCACTCAGATATTCTCCGTCTGATGAAGCCTTTCTCTAATAGCTCACCCATCTACTTACTTAACTCCTTCCTCTCCCTAGGAGCCATATGTCTCATGGGTAATGCCACTGGCTTAGCATTGTCATTCAGATAGATCCTAAAATCGATCTCTCTCTTAGGGGTAGCCCCTTAACCTCCTCAAAAACGTCTGGGAAATCTCTAACAACTGGAACTGAATTTAACTCTCCTAGTGATGAATCAAGGGAATAAAGGAAGCTCAACTTGACTGACCCCTGCGGGTCGCAAGAAACCTCGAGAGTCCGTCCGCTACATATCCCTAGCCTGACGACTCTCCTCTCGCAGTTCAATATTGCACCATAAGTGGATAACCAGTCCATCCCCAAAATCACATCCCATATCTAGAAAATTCCAGTACATAGGCGTCACAATCAAACTCTACGCCTAGTATAAATTTTTTCAAACCCTTACAAATCATTGATAAATGTGCCGATCCTCATAATGGGTTTGAAACAACTATAGGGTTTACAACTAGAGAAATATCTAAGTGCAAATAATCAACCAAGGAACTAGAATTGAAAGAATGCGATGCTCCAGAGTCAAAAAGAGTCCGAATTGGAAAATCTGAAATAGGGATCAAACCTTCTACAGAGACTTTCCTACCTCGATCTGGTCCACTACTAGAAGGTGCTACATCCAAAGCCTGTATTTGCACCGTAGGTGCGCCTGATCTCTGCCCCATCCTCTGAGGACAAGCTCTACTAAGGTGTCCAGGCTGCCCACAGCTGTAACACCTCCCCTTCATCGTGTCCTTCTTATAGTCCTTTGAGTAATGCTCAACCAATCCACAATTATGACATTTCTCACCCTTCTTGATCGGTCCCTTTTGAGGTCCTCCTCCTTTCTTCTTGTCCTTATCCTTCTTATTCTTCTACCACTCCTTCTTAGATTTTTCTGATTTAGGAACCCCCTTAACCTCTTCTTTCTTAGCAACATCTGATATGAGAGCCATTTCCACATATGACTCATACATCACTCCCATAGGTACATGTGTCAATGCCAACCCTTGGAGGGGCTGGTTCAAACCCTTAGAAAACTCTATGGCCTTCTTATGCGGTGTATTAACAATCTCCATCCCGAACATCGATAACTCATTAAACTGATTTATATACTCTTTCACCGAAAGTCTCCCCTGCTTCAGACTAATGAACTTCTCCAACTGCATGCTTTCCTCGGCTTGCGACAAGAACTTTCTCTCAAACCTTTTCTCGAAATCCAACCCAACCAATGTCTCCACCCTCCATCTCTACAATCTCCCAATAGTAATAAGCCTCTCCCTTCAGCTGCCAAGATGCAAGCTGAACTCTCTATCGGTCTTTCAATCCTAACAGCCCAAATATCCGCTCTGTATTCCTCAACCAAGTTCGTGCCTCTATGAAATCTTCCGTGCGAGAAAACGTCTTGCCTCCTAGATTAGCAAAGTCCTTGCATAGCTTAGAAAAATTGGCTGCTGCTGGTGGATTAACGAGACCTCCACCCGCCGGTGCTGCATTGGGCGCTTGACTTTGCACCTATAGTGCCGTAGCTTGGAGGTATCTACGGAACCAGCCAGGGACTTGGACACCCTCTGGAAGATTTGGGCCGTCCTCCATTCTATGCAAAGAAAAGAAAATTTAGGCTCGAAAGAATCGAAAGAAGGTTGAACTGGACTTTGAGGGGAATTTTGTAATAACTCTCTTATACTTGAAAACTATTTCTATAATAAGAGTTTCTTTCTGAAAAATACTTTTAGTTTGAAGATATGATACCTTTGAAAAATACTTTACTTTTAAAACAAGTTTTTAGGAATCCAGTAACCTTAGGCTCTGATACCAAATAAAACAACCCACACCCCTTAGTATTCCCAAAAGGGGCACACCAAAGGATGTGGTGCGTTATAGGTACAACTAAAGCATCATAGAGACTAAGATTCACAAGACGAATAAGTAAAAACAGCGGGAAACATTTAAATAATAACTTATCATTCAGAATTAAACTTCATCTCAAAATAAGTCATAAAAACATAACATGTCCCAAAACTCAAAATCTCTTATGTCTTATGAAAATACATCTCAGTCTCACATAATCAGGATACAAAAATAACAATAATAATCCCGCTCACAAGTTCCAATCCATCATAAGCCAAATGAAAAAGATGAAAAGCAGAAGAATACATCTGAAATGAGAAAACTCCAGAAATGAATCTCCAAGCAACCTGAATCAACTATCCTCAACTCTGCTGGCTTATTGAGGAAAAAGGAAAGATAGAGGAGTGGATCAGACAATAAGTTTGGTGAGTGAAAGTAATTACTAGCATTTCTAAGGAAGATAAAGATAATAGACTAAGCAATAGTTCTAGCATGAAAGGAAGATACAGAAAAGATAAAACTTGCATAAAATACTGTTTCTGATTCTGTTTGACTGTTTGCTTTGATTGTTTGCACTTGTCTTAAGCTGCCGTGATTAGGCTGAAACGCCAATCCTATCTCAACTGCTAACTTGATTAGGATGAAATCCTAATCCTACCCATTAATCGGCCTTTCCTATCTCTGTTGTGCCACTGTGAACCAATCTTGTTGGTCCCACAACAAAAGACACCTCTTAGCGCTTAGGATGTAGTAGTGAACTATTGACCCTAATCGATGCCGCATGCTCGGTCCTCGTCCATACACACTAACTGTCGCCCTCTACTTGACCCATTATTTACCCTAATCAGCATAAGCGCGCCCAGCCTCACCTATGTATGAGACCATCAGTCCTCGACCTAAAAGGAAATGCTGCCAGTGCTGGTCCTAACAAACAAATCTTCTAACTTTGTGCCCCTTGCCTAAATCCCCAAATTTGAGCCTCTATCTATTGGCCACTTATTTACCATAATCAGCATAAGTGTGCCCAGCCTCACCCATGTGTGAGACCATCAGTCCTAGACCTGAAAGGGAATGCTGCCGGTACGGGCCACTACTGCTATATTTGCTTATTAACTTAATCCTAGATCTAAGTTTTAAAATAAACCCCTTCTGTTATTTCTTTCTTTCTAATTATAACCTACGTGTTATAATTGTTCTTGCAACTGTTACTCTTCTATTTTCTCTTTTTTAGTTATAACCACTTGTTGTAATCATGCTTGCAAATGTCTCAAATTTGTCTATTTCAGTCCATCTCCATTTTATTCAGTTTTTCTCATTTTACATCTGATTTCTATAAATCTAGTGTTTTTCTATTTTAATCCATATTTTCTAATTCTTCTCTTTTTAATATTTTATTCGCGTAAAAAAGGATTAAATCTATATAAAAAGAAACTAACATTTACAGGCTAAATTCCAACTTAAAACAAATGTAAATAACTGTAAATAACTGCAAATAACTGAATATAATAGCTGACTAAAAATAGACTGAAAAGAACTTCTGAAATTTACTTAAAAATTAACTGTAAATAACCTTACATAAAAACTGTCTCAAAATTTTACAAAAACAACAACTATTGAGAACCCTATTATTTTAAATTGCTTATAAATCTAAAATAATTACAAAACACTCACATGTGGTCTTTAGCTCTAATGCTAGGCCTTCCTGGATCCACTTTTAGGGTGTAAAATATTTTTATTAAAAAGATTTCTTCCCTAGAAAAATTTTCTATTTAGGGTTTAGCCTCAGGCAATGAACCCAATTGGGAGAAAATATGAATGAGAAAAATAGCTAGGCCTAGGGTTCTATTTATAGTGTGGCTTAGGTATCTCAGGCCGTCGAATTTGAAGATTTAATCTGGTGCAACCACGTCATAGGCTCACTAGGAACCATCAGATGCAGCTACAAACGCATAAGATTTCACCAAAAATCGGATTTACAGTCTTCGGCTCGCACCTGGACGAAAAATCGTCCAGGGAAGAATGCGGGTTGACCTGGCCAATAGGCTGGTCGACCTGTGGATCGACCCGACTCAGGCACGGGTTGACCCAACTCAGGTGCGGGTCGACCCGTAATGGGTCTGCCTTCTTCTTCTTTTTTCATTTTTGTTTAATTATATATATAATTCTGATTTTCTTTGTTTCTCTCCTAACTTCTCCATACTGACTCGGATTTCAACAAGTTATATATGAAAATTGCTCAAAAATTTACCACAGACCCAATGGTGCAACTCCCGTGGCTCAATTTTGACAATTTCAACCCTATTTTATTAATCAATTAATTTGTTAATTAATTATTATTACCCTAATTTTTTGGGTTGTTACAGATCGACCTACGGAAATTACAACTTATATAGAAAACAAGTTATAAAATTTTTAAAACTTCAAAAATTTTCTAACACCCGAATTTACGCAAAATTTTGGTAGAGTCTCCTTTGCGCGGCTCGATCATAAATTTTTACAATACAATATACAACACAAATATATACCAAACATATCAAATATACATTTCATCTCAATGATAAGGCATCCCGTAGGGAAAAATATAAAAGCGCAGTATGTAATCCGAGATATGTACCTTATTATTATTAATACGAGCAAGTTCGCTCGTATTAAGTAAGCAAAAGCATATAAAATCCGCGGATACGCCTAAACTGTCTTCGTATGTACTTATCTCAACTTAATTTAGAATATTATCACTTATGAAGATATGGAAATCATATATGAGTTAAATAGAATCACATAGCATGAATTTTGAATCCAAATCATAAACATTAGCACCAATACACGACAAAACAATCATATACAGCCAAAACAATAAAATCGATGATTTACAACCAAAAACCATTCACAATTATTAATATTCATCCAATTAATCCAAACTATCACGATTTACATTTCCAATATCAATATTTTAATTTATACACTTCATTTCTTATTAACATCCAAATTTCATCAACATTTAATTGATTTACTTCCAATTTATCCAAATCTATTTCATTTGCATTCAATTTATTCAATTCAATTTGTTAAATTTCAATTGTTTCATTTTACGTTTAGCAACATATTATATCAATTCATTTATTCACATTCATCCTACACTTAAGTTCATTTTCATTTTAAATTAATGTTATTTCATTTACTCATTTTATTAATACAATTCACTAACTTCTTCCATTTATTCATTTCGGTTAGGTTTTCATAAGTTAAAGTTCATTTCATAATTCAATATTAGCTTTCTTCCCTTAACATCGATATTTAATTAATTTAACATCCTGTTTAACTAACATTTATCAAAGTTATAAACTATTAACTTTACTTTACATTTTCACGAAACATTTGAATTATAATGTTCATATCTCCAATTTTAGCATCAACATCATTAATGAATTATTTCTTATATCCTTACTTAAGTTTCTTTACGACTTAATTCACATTTAATTTCACAATTTCATTTAATAACAAATTTATTTGTGAAACATTTTATTAATCATCACTTTAGTTTATAATCATTCTATAAAAGTCCAACTTCTTATATATGACTTTATCTAAGTTTATAATTATCTCAAAAGTTACAAATTCAATTTCAAAATTTCTTTGCAAATTTATATTTAATTCTATAACCAATTTACAAAGATATTAGTTAATTCATTTGTCTACTTTCTTAAGTTCTACTTACTTATTCCATTTAGTCATTAATCATTTCATAATATACTAATTAAGTATATAACATTTATTGTTACAACTAAATTTCCATTTATATACATTTTAATTACTTTTAAGTTTTGTTTACTTGTATAATATCCCATTACATATCCAAATCATCATTTTAACTTTTAACATTTGGTAAGTCTTATTATATGTTATTAAAATGCAATTTGGTATTATACAAATTAATCCGATTCATTTTAATTAATTATAATGTTTACTATTTTAACTTGTTTAAATTTTCTTTATTTTCAATTTTAGAGTTGCAAACTTCAAATCTAGAGTTACTCAAAACATTTAGCTTAGATTTCTTAATTCTCTTATTTTATAAGTTCTGGTTATTCAAATATTTCATTTCATTCAAATAATTTGAAGATTATTAATTAACAGAACTTAAAAAAATTTAAATACTGGGTCATTTTAAATAATTTGAAATAAGTATATATACTTATATCTTTTGTATATCAAATCATACTTTTGGAGTTTAAACCAAAATCCATTTATCAAAACAATTTCGTAGAAAAGCTTCTCAGAACTCTCCCTCACTTTGAGACTCGAAAATGAACGTCGATGATGCTGCGCAGTCATCACCGAAATTATTTTCCAACAACAGAAAAGGGGAGTACTGAATTCATTCCTTTTAAAATTTATTTGAAAACAATTTGTAACTGTATATACTTTTAAACAATACTGATATTATTTTCCAAACCTTGAAAACCTTTTTTAGAAACATCGGAATTTAAAATTCTCAAATTCTCAATTTTATATTCATTTTACTTGCAAATTATATTTTATAAATCACATTTATATAGTTTCATTTTCTTATAATTATATAATAGCTAATAGTTTAGGAATATTGACTAATCAAACAATAAATGATAATGATCAATATTATCATTTCCAATAACCAATTCATTTAACTATCTAAATTTCAAAAAACCATTCTTTTATATATAAAATATAATCCTAGATAAAATTATTTCATTTACCAAATTTCGAAAACAATATCATGTCAAGTTGCTCTGTTCAAGTGTTTAGAGATCCCTATCAATAACGTTAATTACTCATATTAACCAGAATCCATAAGCCACTCAACTGACCAATCAACACAATATAAAACAATTTTATATCACTAACAAATACGCGCTCATATTTATTAATACACTCAAACTCATTCTAGGGTACTACTGACCCTATCTCTAATGAGTTACCCCATTAAAGCCAAGGTTCTCGCTTAACCTTCCGCTCTGATACCACATGTGACGACCCACATTTCGGAAGGTTTAAATCGACAATAATCCATACCTGTCCGACTTAAACAATCCGGAACATAGATAATCAATGGGGTCAATTAAGAAAAAATAAGATAAGAAGAAGAAAAGAAACATAGAATCTCACAGCGGAACGATAAAATATAATAATCAAATAAACAGTTCATGAAGCTGTTTACAATACATTTGATTATAATTTATACAACATTTATCAGGGTTATACATATACAACAGAACAAGATATAATGCAGCAGAACAACATGATGCTGGGAATAATATTAGTCCAAATCTTCGTCTTCGCCCTCTAGAGAATAATCTTCGATAAGCTGAAAACTCAGGGCTGACCCGAGCGATATGAAAAGACAAAACACTCGAGTCAAGAGTAAAATATTTTTATGTGAGTCAAATCGATTTCGCATATAACATGAGTACCATGGCGTCAGAAATGTTTACGGGGTTTTACTTCTCTTATCCGGTGTATAACGTGCATGCAATAACTCAAGAGATGTTATGGGATTTTCCATCTCTTAAGGATCCGTCAAAATATTTATATGTAGTAGAATACGCTACATATATAATGTCTAATTAATAAAATAAATATCAAAATAGTGTTAAGGCTTTACATTGATCCCTCTTAACGCGTTTTTAAGCATAGGGATGCGCCGTGATATGACAACACTAAATCAAAATCGTAGTGGTCTCGTATAGGGATAAAAGTATGACAAGGCACGTGAGGCAATGCCCAAGGTAGGATACTACTAGTTTACCCTTCCCGGTTGGTGGTAACCCTTAATGGCCCAGTGCGTCCAACACTCCCAAAATCCAAGGGTGCGCACCAATCGATAACAATATCATGATAGTATTACGAAGAAGTGTGTCCGCTAGAGATTGCTAGCCTCATTGGCCGGTACAGTTCCTGTTTTAGTCATTTCAAATTGACACAAGTGTCAGGCCAATCCATCATCGTTCTCTTTCTTCAAATCCAGCAAACAACGCCAAATCCAACCACTTCATTCTGGAGTCTCCTCAGCGTACACAGTTGTTAAAGTGGTTCCAATATTGACAGAGAGTATGCCAATAAGAGGTCCCGGTCTCTTTAACAACCAAACGTCGTTTTACACGCCGGTTGGTTCTTTTACATTTCGAAAACAGTTCGCACTTGATATCAAAATATCATATTCGCTTCAAAATCAAATTCATTTTGAAATCATCATATTCGCTTCAAAAATCAAATCCATTTTGAAATCATCATATTCGCTCAAAATATACTATTAAAATCATGTTCGTCTTAATATCTCGATTTCAGTTCCAATTCAAAATTGCTTCGAATTTTCATTTGGGTTATAACTTCAATTTAACCCAATTCATATTTAAATCCATGATTTAAATATAAACCTTCCAGCCTTTGACTAGTTTGAATTTTAGAAAAATAGTTTAAAAATCTAAATTGTTTAAAAATAGTTTAAATAATTAAAATAGTTTGATATAAAATGATTTAAGTATTTAAAATGCTTTATTAGGTAAAATAGTTTGGAAAATCAAAATAAATTGAATATGTAAAAAAAGTAGATTTTAAATAGTTTATATTAAAATAATTTATTTGAAAATAGTTGCAACGTCAAACTGATTCAATTTCCAAATCTTCTCAATTCAAATCAATTCAATTTCCATTTCCATTTAAATTGCTTCAATTCTGAATCCAAATTAATTTAATTTCTATTTTAATTCCAATTAATTCCAATTCTATTAATTTCAATTCAATTCTTAATTCCAACCGTTTCGATTTATATAAATTCGAGTTTGATTTCAGAATACCGATTAAAATCACTGAATTCAAATTAAACTTCAATCTTCGAATTTAGATTCAAAACTTAAAATAAATTCCATTCTTGAGTCCAAATCTATATATCCAATTATATTACTTTTGCTTAGCAATAATTCAAAGTTCGAATGAAATTTCAAATCTTTTTAAAACAAATCAATTTTCGAAATTCAAATCATATCTCTATTACAACTTCAAAATCTCAACTTTGATTATTTAAACAATTCCCGTTACCAAATTTAAATTTCAAAACTCGGAGCTCAACTTCGAAAATAATTTGATTTCTATAAATTTGATTTTTATTTCTTTAAATCAAAATCATTTAAATAAATTTCAAATCAAAAATGTTAAAATCCTTTACTTTAACCAATCCGGTGTCCGTATATAATTTTCTATCATATGGCCAAGTGATTAGTAATTTCAATTTAATTTCAGTGATGGATATATATCATTTCAATCCAAATCACAATGTCATAGGTATATATCATTTCAACTTATTTCTTAATTTATTCATAATAATTAAATTAACAATTTTATATACTGTAAATAATTTACCAGGTGATAATAGGATATATATATATAAATTTTTAAAAATAAATAAACCTCCAATCATCCAAATATCAATCAATTATCATCCATCACAATCAATCATTCATACAGTCAGAATAATTCACAACAATTTCATAGTTATTAAAATTAGGTATTTTACAGGCAATTAAATTCCAATTTCAAATTTAACTGTCAATTTTAATTTTTAACAGTTAATTCAAATGACAATTTAAATGACAATTAAATTTATCAAACAACGATCAATAAAATCAATTCACTTCACGATATAAATTTCACTACATAAAAAAAATTAGTACTTGTGAGCGTATAAACACTCACCTTTTATTTTTTGTTGTCGCTTTCGCGTTCTGCTTCCGATTAAATTCGAACGCGTTCGAATTTAACTGAAAATTCTGCAAGCTCTAAAATCAACCAATTTTATTCCATAGCAAAGATCTCGTTAATACAACCCAACACAACTAACCGTGTTGGATTTGGACCTAAAACGAACGAGTTAAGAATTTATAAACCTAAATTTACAAAATATAATTAGTTTAAATTAATAAAAAAATTATTTCCATACCCAGTACTAAACCCAGCCCATACAGCCCAAGCCCGCCTATGCTTTCTTCCTTCTCTCAAACTGTTGCCTGAAGCTTCGTTCGTGTACGCCCTCTTCATGTCAGTGACGCACCCAAAACGCTCGCCTACGGCCACCGCCAAACAACTTTCCAGGCTCCTACGACCCTGACCATACTTTCGATTTTCCCTACGCTGCCCCAAATCGAATCACGATATGCTTCCAAAAAAAGACAAACGAGGGTTGAGATCTTCCCCCACAGCGCCACGCCACCTCTCGCCTTCCCCTACCGACTCGCCTTCGACTATAAATCATCGTGCTACCCTTCCCTCCGCCCATCCCTTCCCTAGCTTTAACAGACCCAAACCCTAGTCAAACCCAAAACTGTCGAGCAATAGCAAACCACCTAAAACGCCTTCAAAACAGATCATCGCCTAGCTCTCATTTCATGATTTTTAGATTCGAACTTTGTTCGATTTTTATTTTTGAAATTGAAGATGTTCATACATTTTTTTATTTTATTTTCTTCTACGTTCAAAAAAAATCAAAGAGTGGAAACGTATTTTAAAAGGTAAGGAATTAGGCACGATCATAGGGTGGTTGGGTGAACGTTTTTGCGGCTGATGTGAATGATGATAATAATATATATTTAAAATTCTCAAAATATCTAGATATTTATCCTGAACCCCAATCGAGGCGTGCCGCCTGGCATTCCTAATGCTATACCCCTATTCCGAATGCAATGGACCAAGTTTCGAGGTTTAATTTGATCGTATGTGGAGATAGCTTTTCGAAACGAATTATTATATTAAATCTTCGATATTTATTTCAACGCGTTTCTATCCCGTATGACCAAACGATAACTCCAAATGCTACGAAATTTGAAATCCGATGATAATACACTATTACGGATCCAATGGAACTGGTTTCGTCGAATTCCGAGACTATGGCCAAAATGGCTAACATTACACGTTAATTGAAATATAAAATTTCCAATTTCTATTATTCACTTTTAAACTCAATTTGAAAAGTTAACAATCTTCATACATATTTAAATAAAATTTAAATCAACTTCCGACATCATTTTTCATTCACACTAATTCAAGATTCAATTATTTAAATAATTGCAATATTAAATTTAAATGATTTAATTTTCAATAAATCAACATTAATAAATAATTCATCATTTATTAACAATTATTTTATTTTAAAAGCTGAAATTTCATTTAGAAAAGTGCTGTATTAAAACTGCGATAACTTGAGATTTTGAACTCCAAAAGAGCTCAATCTTTTTGCAAATTAAAGGGCTTTCAGTAAGCTATAAAGTTTCTCTTTACCACTTTAAAATATTTTGCTTTTTACTGAGTCCAAAATGGATTTGAAAGTGGATAGACATTTCTGTCCTCTTAAGAAATTTCTAAGATTAAGCTGAAAATAAATCTAGCATAACTTTCAAACCGTAAATCTGATTTTGATGATCTTTATATTGCTGGAAAGCTTAAACTGAGTAGAACAACTTTCATTTGATAAAAAAATTCAGATTTGGTTGTTTGCTGGATCTCGGGGTGGGGCTTCATAGCTTTATCATCTAAATAATTCAACATTCATTCTTCAATTGCAGACATCGATTACAAACATATTCAAAAAATAGAATTTTCATTCAACAGTTGTTATTTCCTAAATCTTCGGAATTCATTATTTCGTATTTTTATTCAAGTTCATATTCAATAACTACACTAATAATTCACTAAATTTTATTTTTAACCATTTTCATTCACTAATCACATTAAATTTATTAATTTAAAATAGCTAAAAATACGGATCGTTACACCTTGCATCCCAAAGATGCCAATTGTCCTAAAGAAATTAAGGACTTCCGAAGACCTGGAACATACCGGACACCTATCAAAGTGCTTATCACTCCATCAAACATCATGATCCTCACTGTACCTTCACCCATTGCTCTACAGCTAGCATCATTACCCATAAGAATAGTGCTTCCCTCTCGTCCAACGAACGAACCAAAGTAATCCTTATTAGGTGTCATATGAAAAGATGCCCCCGAGTCCAGCACCCAATGGTCTGAGACATCCGATACTGCTGCAGACAACACATCGTCAAATACAGACTTCTCCATCGCAAATAATGAAGATCCGTCTTCTTCCTTCTTTGTCAAATATGGACAATCATTTATCCAATGACTGGGTTTCTTACAAATAAAGCACTTCCCATTCTTAGACTTTCCTCTCCTGCCATTACCAGGCTCCCTGGACTTAGAACGCCCTCTAGAGTGCCAATTCTTCTTATCTTCTCTACCTCTTTCAACAAACAGGTCGTGACTACTACTTCCACCTCTACTTCCTTCACTTATCTCCTTCATCTGATCTCTTAAACTCTTAGATAGAAGGCCTGACTTCACATCTTCCACTGTTAATGTGTCTCTAGCGAAGATAAGGCTGTTAGCGAAACCTGTGTAACGCTCCAGAAGAGAACGCAAAAGAATCTTTTCCATTTGCTCCGCATCCATCTTCAAGTCAACAGTCTTCATCTTCATCATGGGATCATCAAAGAAATTAAGATGTTCCTTCACTGAAGTACCCTCTCTCATCCGGATGGTGAAAAATGTCTTCAGTAATATCAGACGGTTAGTCAGAGATTTCTTCAAGTAGAGATTTTCCAGCTTGGTCCAAATGCCCAAGCCGTGGTCTCACTGCTAACCTCTGAGATGACATTTTCTCCCATAGCTAGTTGTAAAGTAGTAAACGCCCATTTCTCCATCTCCTTCCTTTCCGTGGTTGAGATCTCAACCGTCAACTCCTCAGGGGCAAACACTACTGGATGGACTTCATTCCTCATTAGAACAGCCTTCATCCTCCATTGTCACTTCTCGAAGTCTTTATCCCCATTCCATTTTTCTATTGCCAATTGTGATCCTGACGCGATTTACGTCCCTCTGACATAGGTCTTGAAACAATTAGAGTCGCTTCATCTTCTACCATAGCGTCTAACACTCCTCAATCAACCTTGCAGCTCCGATACCAGAATGTTGGGGAAAATCCCTTTAGATGATCAGTCTAAGGGAATAAAAAACTCAACGCAGCGGAAAACAACTGGATCGTGATTGTAGTGAGACGAAACAAACAGAGATAAACACCAGAACAAACAATCACAGATCAATGCAATGCAGAAAAATAAATAACATCAATATTTATAGTGGTTCCACTACCGTGGGGCAGTGTACGTCCACTTGGGGAGAGAAGATTTTATTAATCACTGAAATATTAGAGTTACAAGATTAATTCGTTTTTGGAGGCTATACATAAGAAGAATTTACAACGCAGATAAAATTCTATAGAGTTTCAACTCTATAAGATGGCTGCCATTATTGTCTAGAAGCTCCACTATTTCTAGAGTGAAGAAATGAGGAGGGGTAGCTGCTATATAGCAGCCCTGAGGTTTGGTTCAGCACATCTGGTCCGGCAAACAACACAATAGCATTTGGTTCGGCAAACAACACTCAATATCTAAACCGACATGGTCCAATACCGAACCAAATATTTGGTTCGGCATCACTTGGTTCGATCAACTAGGTTCGGTGTCCATCTGGTTCGGCATTTACATCTGGTTCGGCACTCAATGCCCAAACAAGAAAACTAGACCGACACTCATCTGGAGTGGCACTGCTTGGTACGGAGCATTTGGACCAGCATCACTATTTCAGTTTGGACCGGCATGCCCAAATACCGAACGAGATATTTCGTTCGGCATCACATGGAGCGGCAAAGGAAATTGCTTTCACCGAACGAGATCAGTATTCCTCATTTCCCCGCTCCAAACTTCTCCTTCACCAAATCACCGAACCAAAACCTCTTACCTTCATACCGCTCCAAACCCCAAACGAGTTCCTCAAATCCTCACCGGACCAAACCCTAGCTCCACCAAACGGACACCGCCGGACCACCATCTTGGTTCGGTCCTCCTCAATGCCCCTCTAGCTAGGGTTTCCAGCCCCATGACTTCCTCCTCCGCCTCTTCCTTCGATTTGGAATTTCAGGTATCAAATTCAACAGTATCTTAAGTGTGCTATTAACTTCTTCTCCTACACGAATGTATTATAGTAACATGATGGTGGGTTTATTTTTGAAAAGAGAATGTGCAAAAAAGTTAAGCTAAAAATCTTTAAAAAGAGGTGTTCAATAATGGCTTATTCCTTAATATGAGATCATAATCATCTTAAATGGCTTGAGGTATTTTTGTTAGAAATAAGGCTCAAGATATCACTCCAAATGTGAAACTTTGCTAAAATGACATATTTATATTATTTCCTACACTCCTATGTTGACAATGGTCATTTTGGTAACACTTTTGGAATTCTTTTATGTAGTATACAAGTTGGCTATTATGTATATTATGTTATTTATAGTTTTGAATATATTTAATGTTGGGGTGTTATAATCTTAGCACAAAATGATAATTTTAAATTACTTATTTAGTTTCGGTGCGTGGTTTAATAATATACACGGTCAGAGAAACCATTGAGCATGGGTGTGTAATATATATAGCAGTTTGGGTAAAAAATAAAATACAAAATGTGACACAATAGATCTCAATCGCTATATCTTATTATGTTATACGTGCGGTTGACATTATCTTGAGATTCGATGTTTGAAATATATCATGTCCCTAATTTTACCATTTATTTGTGTTCAAAATAGAATTTTCATACACAACATACATATATATCATTTCTATAATTTACTAATTAATTGTTTTTCTACTACACAGGGGATGATTATTTGGATAAAATATTATACATAGAACAAGATGCATCGACCATGTTATGTTTATATATTAGGTTGAAATTAGGGGGAGATTTAACGTTTGAGATCTATCGTGTCCCTAATTGTATTATCTATTTGTGTTTCTAGAATTTGCTGTTATTATTCTTTACCTTATAGTTTCTTTAATATTTATAATTTATATTTATGTTAACACAAATGATTTTTTATTGAACATGCTAACATTATGCATTTAAGTGAAATTAATGAGAAACTAAAATAAATTTTGTTATCCTAAATTTATAAAGCTAACAGTCAGTTTCCCCCACCGTTATACGGTTGTACTAGCGTAAAGTAGTAAATAAAAGATTAGTGAAAAAATGTTGTTGATGGCTAAAATGAAGAGCTTTTGATATAAATCCAGTAGTTCACATCCAAATCCACAAAGCCCACGAAGGTAGTTCAATTCAACCTAGCTCCAAAATTTTATTCTAAAGCTCTTGCACTTAATTTCATTCCCAAACACCGATAGATTTCCTTAAAACAATTCATTGAAATACCATTGTATGAGCGCGAAACAGCAAGATAAAAGGATTGGCTATCTCATACTTCATACATCATGCTAACCATCTTGCTTTGTCTGCATAATAGAAACCGTTGGATTTCTCCAGTTCTGAACCCCTAATGTTCTTTGGCAACTAAACTGAAACTCGCCACGCGCTAATCTAATTGTATCCCTAATTTTCCAACAATTTCATCATATACGGCTGATAAATTGAGTTTCAAATCATAATGCGACATGTGAAATCAACTACCCAGCATGTAAGTGTTCAATGTCAGGCTTTAGATATTGATGTCTTTTATGCATCTACTCATTCTAAGCTTACAGATTTGACAAGAATTTTCATTGCATGTCCATCCCTTGTTGATGCTGCCTTCATATTGGAGATCAAAGAGCATGATGGACCCTTTTGACATGGTAATCTTAGAGTCGGCCAGGCCTAAGTCTGTATAGTTTTAATTTGTTACTATGTTATCTTGGGTTATCAAATTTGATTTCAAATTTACTGTTGTTTTATATTAACTTGTTTTCTCTCTCGATGCATTTCAAAATTGCTTACTTTATATATCCATGAAACCATAAAAAATTATCTATTTTCCATGATAGACTGTTGTAAAAGTGTGTGTATAACTTCACATTTAGAGTTGTGAACTGTTAAGTTTCGAAAACATCTAGTTGTTGTGCAAAATGAGCTATTCTTTTAGGCAGTATTTCAATAGTTAAAGGCTAATTCTGAAAACTTGTGAAAAAACTAATATATGAAATGTGCATTTTCAAACATTAATTATCAAAGGATGATAATGGTTCCACCAAAACACAACTTTCACCCAGTTAATGGAATAATAGAGTAAACCAATCAAAACCACTTCAAACACCTATCATGCTCAGACAAACAAAATTAAACTATAAATAAAAAGAAAAAACTTGCATAACCGAGCAACATAATATAGAAAGTGAATTCTCAAACGTATCAAGTTCTTTACTATCACCTTCAATGGAAGAGGAAAGACATGTAAATAATGTAAGTATTTTATAAATAATAAACTAATGTAATATGACATTCTATGTATACAATATTAATATTAACTAATATGCTTGCTATTCCATTATTTGTGTGAAAATCAAAAATGTTTATTTATAATATATCACTTTTTGTTGTAGTTACGTGCATTACATTTTGCCATTCATAATAACGTTTTCTCATACCATCCATTAATGAAACACAAAAATGAGATTGACAATGTAAGTAAAATATATTTTATTGTTTTGAGATTAATATTTATGATTCAGGAGATTTTATTAGTATTTAAACTATGCAACATTCTACATCGAGATTCGAACAAGTTACATATTTTTTAAGATATTGATTTTTTATTTTAAACGTGAATCAATTTTGAGATATCGAGTTTTCAACAAAGTTTATTTTGAGATTTTTAGTTTTGAGAAGGAAAAACTTTTTATAGAAGAGAGAATGAAAGAATGCTTGGCTTTTAACAAATGATAAGAAAAGAAACTGAGTGTAGGTGGATGAGATAAGTGTTTGATTGAGTGAGAGGAAGGGTGTGTGAGGGGTGGTGTATTGTTGTTTGCAAATAGTATCACTCTTCCTAAAGGTTTGAAATTGGAGGCCAGAAAAGGTGCAGGAATGATCTTGGCTACAAAAAATATGGTACCCTTGAATTCCACCATCCAATTTAAAGTTTACAGTTTTTGCAGCTTTTGTTTTCAAAATTACTTAAATCAAAGTTAATTTTTTATGTCATCTTATCAAAAGCCAAGTCTTCAATATTTGATTAATTAGGCCATAACCAACCGATGTGAATATCTGACTCCACATGGACAATATAAATTGATTAATTTAAAAAGATTCAAGTATGGATGACAGTTGCACTGAATAATCGAATGACAACGAGAAAAATATGAGATGGAATTCACTTTATAATTCCATAAACATAGTGCCTAGTAAATATTTATTGCCTGGGTCGATGGGCAGACTTGACTAGGGTTGGGTTTAATTTGGAAATAAATATAGATGGGATGAACGAACTTTAATCAAGCTAATTTGGCTGGCAAATTGTCTTGTGTGTTTGTATATATGTGTATGTTTGACTGAAAAGTGAACAATCACTTACAATCCACTTATAATAGTAAGAAATAGAAAATGCTAACAAAGTAAATACACACAAATTTGGTAGTGATTTGGCCATAACATTCCTACATCTACTATTCATTTTTATTTCTTTTCTTACAGCTCAGATTTTACAAAGATTTGGATACAAATTATAATGACTAGCTCCAAAGCTCTGTTCGGTGGTCTCTATTCGGTCGTCGTTGGTGTCTCCAAAATGTTTTTCTTATGACTGCTAGAAGCTTAGGTATTTATAGGAGTGAAGAGGCTAGGAGTTAGCCATATAAAATAGGTAGTTTCTCTATATAACATGCTCGGTTCAGTTATATCCATATATAGAAGATACGATCCAGAATTTCCTTATATTTCAGATTTCATTTCCATAAATATCTTGCTTGGTTCGCTAAAACAAGCTTTTTCGGTGGCCACTGGATTGGACGGTGGTTGTGGATGCCTTTCTAGTCAAGTATAGTGAAGTTCCCCCACCTTGGTTCGGCATGGTTCTCTCCCGTTAGGCTCAACATTGCACTATATTGGACAAGAGATCTTGTCCAGGGTGTAAATCATTGGACAAGATATCTTGTCCGGTAGTCCCTTGTATCGGACAAGAACTCTTGTCCGGCGGTGGCGAGACCACCAGATTTGAAATCTTGCCCGACGGCTCCACTACTAGTCAAGATTTCATGTTTGATGGGAAAAACACCAAACAAGAAATTATGTCTGGTTGTAACTTGTACCGGACAACATTAAGGAATAACATCTACTTCTCTCCTTTGTGTGGTTCAACTTGGGTTGCCTTTTTCCTCTCTACTTCAAGTTTATACAAACAAGTCGTTCTACCTATGGTACACATGCATTTGTCATTTCTGCAGTAGGTCGATTAACTTGTCTCCATCATTTCTTAGGTAAAAATGCCTATAACACTTTCCTAAACAAAGCATGCTTCGTCGGATACAAAGTGTGCTTTGTTTAACTTTCCCGAGTGCCTAACTTAACTACATATTCCACCATCCTCATTAAGCAATCATTAATAACTACACGTACCTAGGTTCTGAATTTATTCTAGCCAGGCGTGCATCTTAGTCCAGTGCTAGAAATGGGCTTGATGTCCTTTGGTTCGATGGTGACACGATGAACAAAATATTGTGTTCGGTTGCTTGCTCTGTAACAACCCATACCTTAATTGGCACAAATTTTGACTAAATAGAAAGCCAAGTCTATTAGGGCACAGACCGTTGGTTTTGGTAACTTATAATAAACACAAGCATATCATAGTATGATAAATATATACTCACAGAAGAATCGAAAAATATAATATAACATATGTATTGATTAAGGCTACTACATTGGAATATTATTCCTTGGATATTTAATTGCCTTGTCAGTGCCGAGCATGAATAAGAAGACTTCTTTATCCATCGTTCCCGTCTTGCACCAGTATCCAGTCCTTCTAAATCTAACATGTTGGTTGTTATGAGGAGGGAAGTCAGAATAACGAGATAAATTTCAAAGTTATAAATAAATTATATAATTTCCCACCCACCTTTTATGCTTTCCAAATTTCCAAATCTGAATCCAATCCTTTACTTGACTCCTTTTTCTCTCTAATCCAAAAGGGTATGTATAATAAGGTGTATGCATACTATTAGAATTACAGATCTGAAAAGAGATTTGGTATTTAGGAGGAAATAGATTTATAATAATAAAAATTAGTTTTTTGGTGTATTGATGCACTCCTTCTCTTCTTCTCTGTTATTTTCTACCCTTCTCCGATTATAAATTTATATGTAATATTTTATAATTTTTTAAAGTAGTGGAGAAGAGAAAATGGCAGAGCTCCGCTGCTATGAGAAGAGAAGCGAGGGGTTGGGCCTTTATTTATAGATGCAAAAATCAGTCGTAACCATTAGATTAAAATAGTTAAATTTGGGCCGTTGGCCAAGGTTCAAACCCTAGCCATCACGCTCTAGCTGGTCGACTGCACTCCTATAGGAAATCGACCACTAGCAATCGACCAGTCCATAGTGGAAGTCGACTAGTGGGGTCCCGAATATTAATGATATCTATTACATTATTTGGTTTTTTAATTATTTTTGCTCTCGAAACTTCAAACGCTAATAACCTTTTCGTTTGAGCTCCAATCGCGAAACTCCAAATGTGAAAGTTGCTCAGAAAATCGTCGCGAACACAATGGTACAGATTTCGCGACCAAATTCCAACATTTGCTCTAATTCCATTTTGGAGCCTTATTAATTGTTTATTAATTATTGTAAATTTTACGGGGTATTACATTCTCCTACCTTAAAAGAATTTCGTCTTCAAAATTTCTCAAGGGTTGAGTCGTGTAACATAGATTGCAACCAATCTAAACTAACAAACCAATTAGCGTACAACCAATTTTGCAGCCAAATGTGTAAAGTGCATGGTGTATCATAACATATAAGATATGTATATAGAATGATTCTAAGTAGGTGCAGTATATATAAATGCATTCTTTTAAAAATATTTTGAAAATATGATGCAAACAACAAGATATACCAGCAGTTTTATATGTATGCAAGTTTTCAAAATCCTTTTTCACATAAACATTGCCACACTCCCGCGAGTAGGAGTATGGTTCAACTAATTTTGCATCCAATCCCTACCATCCAGAACCTAGCAAACAATTTTTAACATCTTTTTAAAAAAAAATTAGTTTCTGAATCTATATTCATATGTCGAAAAAGGAATTTAGATGGAAAATTTTACAATTCCACCCTTCTTTGGATACCTATTCCATTTGCAACTTGGAACTTTCTCTTTTGCTCTCAAAACTTTTCCAACTTTTCGAAGTACAATTTGCATGAGAAGTTTTATTTTTGGATGTTAAAGCATAATTATTCTAAATGCAAGTTTCGTTTCATTATCAACAAGGTATGGAAATAGAAAATTCCAAAGCTAAAACATCCTTTTCCCTTATCATTATCTATGTTTAGTATACTGTCACCCTATTCGGACAATAAAATTCATATTTACTAACACATCGATGCTCATTACGCTAGTATGTGGCATTTAAAAATCAAAAGATTTCTTATTTCAAAAGAAAAATATTAAACACAATTTCCAAAAGAATTTCCAACTCGTAAAACAGTTTGAAGGATTGAATTCCCAGAAGCATTTAAAGACCAAATATAATTTTATTATTTATTTATTTATTTAAAGCACTTGAAAAAAATCTTCCAAAAATATTGGAACTCAACTTTTCAAAACTTACACCAAATTACCTGAAATTCCTTTATACAAAGTTTATCCACCATTTTGTTTTCTAAAACATTCCACTACTTATAAATTACTTCCAAAACCATTTATCAAATAATCATTAAATTTCCAAATCCTATTTTGAAATTATTTTATATCACTTTTAAATATACCATCAATATTACATAATTTTTGAATACTTCTAAACCAACTTTCAAAAGCATTTAAACAAAAATTCTCAGGACTTTCGAATATAATTTTTCAAAACATCCACCACTCTATTTTCAAAACAAATCAAGCCACATCTTAACATAATTAGGACTTAGTCAATGGGTTAATGCATATGGATTGACCATAGTATTGTGTAGTTAATCCTAGATTTGGAGAACCTTTTATTTTTACACTAAAATAACAAACTACCTACAAACATATTTATAAATTTTAGCTTTTCAGACATGGATATGACCTGTGATTCAGCAATAACCTTTCCCATTTGTCTAGATGAAAGGTATAATCTTCAATTGGCAATCCATCAAAATCCACAATCATAAGGTAGCCTAGGTTCCCAACAAAGGTGCCAAGTAGCATCCAGCTTCTGGGGTGCTTCTATATGTCGTGGTCATGCTCTTTTTAGTCCACCTCTTACGATACGACCTTTTCCTCATAGGGTTATTGAGGTAGTAGTATATATTTAACTCTATTTTTTTCAACTCATAGTCACCTTGCCCATCCTTTGGAATATGGTTGCAACTACTTCTATAGTCGAAATCTATAGAGTTAGCGGTATAATATATATATATATATATATATATATATATAATTATAAGTAAAAATACAAATATGTTATCTCAGCGTATCCTAATTCTTATGTTCGACTTACATAATCCTTGATATCAAATGTAATAACCTACACCTTAATGGGCCCGAATTTTGACTAAATCGAAACCCTAGTCCATTAGGGCATAGATCATTAGTTTTGGTAATTTGTAATAAACACAAGTGTATTAGAGTGCGATAAATATAAACTCACAGCGAAATTGTAAAATATAATCTAACATACGTATTGATTAAGGCTACTACCTTGGAATAATATTCCTTGAATATTTAATTTCTTTGTCAGCACCGAGCATGAATAAGAAGACTTCATCTTCCCATCTTGCACCAGTGTCTAGTCCTTCTAAATCTAACATGTCGGTTGTTATGAGGAGGGGTCAGAACAATGGGATAAATTTCAATGTTATAAATAAATTATATAATTTCCTACCCACCTTCTAAGCTTTACAAATCTCCAAATCTGAATCCAATCCTTTACTTGACTCCTTTTTCTCTCTAATGTAAAAGAATATGTATAACAAAGTGTATCCGTACTATTATAATGACGGGTCTGGAAAGATATTTAGGGTTTAGGGGAAAATAGATTTGTAATAATAAAAGTTACCTTTTTCTGCAGTATTGGTTCACTCCTTCTCTTCATCTCTTTTATTTTCTACCCTTCATCGATTATACACACACGCACGCGCACACACATATATATAGTATTTTATCATTTTTAGAATTAGTGGAGTAGAGAAAATGACAGAGCTTCACTGCTTGGATAATAAAATATGAGAAGAGAAGTGAGGGGTTATGACTTTATTTATAGGCATACGAATCAATCGATCGTCAGATGAAAATAATCAATTCCGTCCCGTTCGCCAAGGTTCAAACCATAGCTATCACGCTCTAATCGATAGACCGCACCCCTATAGGCAGTCGATCGCTAGCAGTCGAACGACCCATAGTGGAAGTTGACCGGTGGGGTCCCAAATATTAATGGTATTTATTACTATATTTGTTTTCTAATTATTTTCACTCTCAAAGCTTCAAACGCTAATAACTTTTTCGTTTGAGCTCCAATCGCAAAACTCCAAATATGAAAGGTGTTTAGAAAATCGCCATAAACGCAATGGTGCAAATTTCATGACTAAATTACAACGTTTGCTCAAATTCCATTTTGAAGCCTTATAAATTATTTATTAATTATCGTAAATTTTATGGGGTGTTACATATATTTGTAATTAATGTAAGTTAAATGGAATTAAATAGGGTACTGATTAGAGAGATTAATATGACATTTATATGGGAATTGAATATGTATAATTAATGAATTTTGAAATTGGTAAATAGATTAAAGGAATTAAATGAGAATTGATTACAGATTGTCTAATTTTGACATTAATGATAATTAATATGGGAAATAGACATTTATTAGACATTAAAAGGAATCGAAAGCATAAGCGTATAAATTAGAAATAATATTGTAGTGAATAATTAAGTATTAGTACTATTAATTATACGTAGAAAGCAATATAATTTGCATAGTAGGAAATCATATAGCTTTAATTATACATCTAGGACAAATGTGAATTAGTGGGCTTAGCCCAACACAAGACTTTGGGTGATACATTTGGTTAGTGGGTTGGGATGTGAGTCAGTAGAGTTACACAAAAAATGTCTGCCCTTTGCCTAGAGGCTACCAGCAGTTGTGTATACTTACCGCTGATGTTGAGCATCTCCAACCATAGGACCCATGGGGAAGGCATATGCATTGCAGATAGATAGGGGAAAATATACTAAGGGTTCAACTCGGATTTGAAGTATTAAATAGCCCAAGTACTTTTAAGGAAATGAGCTCTGCTTCAATTCCAATAACAGGTAGTAAGTAACGTAAATGTGCATTTTCCTTGACTTACTTGGATTAGTCTAAATGATATTTCGGCTGTGGGAGGTCGGCGGGCTATGTCAGTGTTGTTGTTGAACTAATATTTAGTAGTAAGTATAACATATAGGCTTTGACCACCAGCGGTCCCATGCGGTTGTTAGCAAAGACTCAGGTTACATCTTGACAGATTTCGCTCCCTCCTAGTATGAATCCATATGGAATACGCAAAGACCTTAAAGTTTTATTTAATTATTTATTTGGTGTTTATTTAGTGGAGGTGGGCTAGTTAACTCTTAGATGAGTCTTTGAGTTATGTTAGTAGAACGACAACTAAATTATATATTTATATTATAAAGCCGTATATATGAGTCATCGGTCTTTGTAGGTAGAACCGATTGACTAGGTTGATGTTGCAAAGGGCCCGCTTTGGGGAATTGAGGTAGTAAATGATCGATGTGTCTGCCTCCCCCATATTTAAGAAATATTAAGTGGTCAGGGTTTTAGGTAGATAGGGTTAGATATATATGTTATAGGCATATATAAATATAATGATACCTTGGGGAACCTAACCATATCATACGCACACATAACATTTAACGGATTAGCCGTGAACAATAGACAAAACATTTAAATAGAAATCAATGGGCATAAATTAATGGCATGAGTAAAGTATGCAACTTTCAAATCACCGGAACGTCGTTCTAACCCCATATAACAACCCATAGGTTAGTTTTAGAAGGATTGGATAATGATGCAAGACAGGAACGACATATGATGAAGTCTTCTTATTCATAATCGATGCTAACAAGGCAATTAAATATCCAAGGAATAATATTAGCAACCTTAGTCAATATGTATGTTATATTATATTTTTCAATTCCGTCGTGAGTTTATATTTACCGCACTCTGATATACTTGTGTTTATTACATGTTACCAAAACCAATGATTCGTGACCTATTGGACTTAGGTATTGATATAGTCAAAATTCTAGCTCATTTAGGTGCAAGTTATTACAAGCTTGGTACCGAGTCAATTTGTTTGCCTATATATAGGCTAGGGTTACCTCCAACTGAACACTTCTTATCACTTTCCAACCTTTCCATACTTTCAAGCCAGTTCATCTTCCAATTGTACCATCGCCTGGATCTTCTTCCAAATCACTTTCAACTTCAATTTTAATTCATTCTTTCGTCGATTTACTAAGGTAAGTTCCTTCCTTTATTGATTTCTTTCAATTCATACTCGAATTTAACCATTACCTCTTTTTCACCTCCATCATTTTGGTTTGGAGAAATCTGGGCAAGAGAAGCTGCAGCTATAAATGTTTAATACCCTTTAGTAGCTTAGCTTGTGGAGCCTTGGCCTTAAATTTTAACAACCTTAGGGTTTTAGTGTTTTATGGCTTTGGTCAATTATGGCTAATTACTGAGCAAATAGGGACTGGACAAGGGTGATTAAATAAAGGATACAAGGAAACCTAGGTTATGCATATGGAGTTAACTTAGTATTTCATGGCTTTTTAAAGGCCATGAGTGGATTGGTTCGGTGATTGGTTTGTTGTCGCCAAACCAAAAACTAGTGCAAATGAGTGGGGCCGTGTGAAACCATTAAACCACTAAATTTCAATTACTAGGGGCTCTAGACCGATGCTATTTAATAATTTATTGCATTTTTATAGCACATATACACATACGATCACAAACAAACACATAGTGATAATGCATGGACAGGTTGTTATATTAAATAGGTTTGTCGAGTCATCGCAATACCTATTCGTCAAGTGCTAATGGAGACCGAGCTCTTTCCTCTTCTGTTCCTCCTTATCTCGTGTCGTCTGGGCACCAGACTAGTCAGCCCAGCTCTTATCATTCTTTGGTACATGGGTATGGTCCTTCACATCTACTGGTAGATCTTATTGAATCAGTGGCTTTCACTTTATCATTTAAGCCATTGGATACTATAGCTGCTACCCATGGACTTCAAAGGGATGGTATGCACTTACCTAATTCTGGACAATGGGATCGTGCCCCTCCAAAAGGATATATAGCCTACTCGCGATACTATTGCATGGTCGGGGCCTTGCCTCCTCTTCCACAATGGATTATGGGTTTTCAGTGGTATTTGAATATCTCTCCCTTTCTGTTCTATCCTAATGGATACACCATATTGACTAGCCTTTATGTTGTCTTCATGCGAGAGTTTCAGGTTCTTCCCACTCGCCAGTAGATCAGATTTCTTTACGTGATCAAGAGTAAGGTCGAAATTCCCCTTTTATCTATCTTGAAGCAGGGAGCAATTTTAAACCGGTGGAGGATATGTACTCAAAGTACATCTATTTTTGGATGTTGTATTGATGGACTCCTTATCTATAGCTTAGTTTTAACCCTTCGTCTCTTGCATTTTCGTAGGGAGTATGAGCACAAAAGGAGGAAAGCTACAATCTAAGTTCATGCAGCCGAGGCCGGATGTCCCTCCGACAAATGTTAAGAAGGCCATCTCATCGTTTAGGCTAAGCAAGAATATTGGGCAGTCGACCATGAAGCTTAAGACGGGGGAGAGAGTGTCTTACCACCCAGTTAGAGATAAAGATTGCTAAAATCCTCATGATGGCTCCCAAAAAAGGTACCGCTCTCCTAGTAGAAAATTAAGATAAAGGACTCCTATCCATCCCTCCAAATCTCACTGGGCTTCACCTTTTCTCCTTTCGGACTCAGATGCTTCCAAGTAGTAGAAGAAGACTGATAGGATGAGAGAGATTGGAGTTGCTCCCAAGGGTAATGAGAAGGAGAAGGAAAAGGAAGGGACTGCAATCATCACCGACCCCAGCGACCCCAACCATAACGAGTTCCAACAACCATACAACCAAGGGACTCTATCGCCTTATTATTAGCTGACGCCCCACTCTTTCCTTTACTGGTGTAGCCGAGTTGCCATCATCAAACAATGTATGAAGGCAGCACAAGACACACTAGAAATCCTACGTGGACAAGAGAAGGAAAGAGTTGGAGTTTGAGGTTGGAAATATGGTATTTATCAAAGTCTCTCCTCTTAGAAAAGTCATAAGGTTTGGAAAGTTAAGAAAATTAGCACCAAGAATTGTTGGGCCTTTCCAAGCTCTGAAAAAGATAGGAAGGCTTGCTTATCGCGTGGACCTACCGGATAGGTTGGTAGGAGTCCATGATGTTTTTCACATTTCGCATTTAAGGAAATGCCTTCATGATACAACCATTGTGGTAGAGTTTGACCAGTTAGGACTTGTTGAGATGGAGCCAATAGCATCTCGTGCTACCACACGTATTATGAAGCACGGAACTAGAAAACTCCACAATAAAGAAATAGGCTTGTCCGAGTACAATGTGGAGACAACCCGACGAAAAGCATATGGAAAACTGAAGGGAAGATGAGGATCTCTCATCCTGATTTTTACTGGCAAACTTTTCCCTTCAATTTTTTTATTACATCGTGGTTGCTAGATTGGATGGTAGGAGATGGTTGCTACACTTTTCAGAACCACTTTGCACTCATGTAGAAATTTTTATGCATGTTTAGCGTGTTTGCATACATACTTATATGTCACTGTTATATACTCATGCTAGGATTGACCTCACTTATAGTATGTTTGCAGTACATAAAAATATTGCACTTTTGGTTGAGTAGATGGTTGTGTAGATAACTTGGTTGTATAACATAGATGTTTATCAAGCGTTACACTGTTCACCCCTTGGAAAGATTTCGGAGACGAAATCCTTTTAAGGAGGGAGAATGTAAACACTCCGAAAAATCAACCATAAATAAATAAATTGTATAAACTAATTTAAATTGATAAAGTTAAAAATGAAAATTTTGTAAAAGTTAGAATTTTACCATGAAAGTTATGACGTTGCATTCGTGGCGGTTTTTTCAATTTTCATATATAATATGTTGGAAACGGAGCTCAACAAGAAATTATGGACGTTTGAAGTTTCAGATTTAAATTAATTTAAATAGAATTCAAATTCAAATAAAATAACTAGTTCCAAAATTTGAAATTCAATAGTTAACAATAATTATATTTGGGGGTTAGGTAAACGTTAAAACTAACGTAAACGTTAATTGGTATAAGAAGAAAATAATTAAAACAACGGCCACGAATTAAGGTTCCCAAGATAAGAGGACAGGTCGATCACTCCTCTTGGACCGATCGACCGCTAACGGTCGACCGATGATGGTAAATGGTGGCTAGGGTTTGTGTGTTTTTAACGTGTCGGGTTATATTATCTCTAATTGACCATAATCTTAGGGTTCTGGTGCGTTCTAATCACTATAAATAAAAACCCAGCCCCTCACTTTTCTTCGCAATTTATTTGGGAACATAACAGAACTCTGTCAGTTTCTCTTCTAAATAGATTCGAGAAATTCTCTAGGATTACAGGTAAGGAATTTTAAATGTTCTTACTCAATTTCTAATCCCTTTTCTCTTTTAACCTCTAAATTTTTGAATCTATTTCCTTCGCAATTCTCTTATTGCATATATATCTAAGAAGAGAGATCTAAAGGAGATTATTGTACGCGTGTCAAATCCAAAGAGGAGTAAATCTAAGGACCTCCAATGAGTGAAAATATTATTTTTTCTATTTCAGCAATTAAATAGTTTATTTTGGATTTGATATATGCCTTAGGGAGTTTTGTTTACGAAAACATCACATTAAAACCCCTAAAATTCCCCCAAAGCAAAATGTTAATTCTTAGGTTGGAATCTTAGTTTTTTGTATTGAAATAATGAAGTTTTTGTGGATTTTGCAGTTTAAGTGTTTTACCTTCCATTCCAATTATTCTTTTTCTTTATATCTGATTAAGGGATTTGATTAGGAAATGGTGTGTAAGGTACGAATTCTTATTCGTAATTTTTATCGTCTATTTTTGCAAATTGAATAGAATTTCGCTTGTTTAATTTCGTGTAAAAGAAGTTGAATAGAGTGTAAAATCGATTAAATTGTAAGTTTCTATTTTGTGATTTATTACATTATTTTAATATAAAATAAGTGGGATTTGGATTCTATATAAAAGTCTATTGATTTGATTGAGGGATATTAGATTAATGGCACATACATTATAATAGAAATGAGACTTGTATAATTTTGGAAGATTTGACATTAAAACGTTAGTTTAGAGCGTAATCTTCGCACGCATATAAATCAATAAGTGCACATGTGTGTGTGTATATAAACTAGCATAATAACGTATTAATTATGTAGTTAATTAGGTTAATAATTTTCATTAAATCCCCTTTAGGAGAGTAATTAATTATGGATGCAAAATAAAAAGGATTTCTTATAAGGCTTAAATAATGAATACGGTGAAATATGTGAAAATATATTTTGAGAGTGTACTGAATTATGACTAAGTTATGGGGATGCGAGCTCATCAAAAGTACACAAAAATCTGCCCAGTTAATCTGGCTACCAGCAGTGTGAATTTGGGGCGGTTGTGAGACATTGCCTATGATAAGTAACTACGGATGACGCGAGGTTAGTCCCAAATTTCGTAGGGTAAATTTTCCCAGCTATTCTGGTTGCCAGTACTACGAATAGTCGGACTAATATGAGATGTCTTTATAGGGTATGGGTCATAATAAGAAGGACCTGCTTAGAGGGTTGAAGGTATTAAGTGGTTGCTTAAGGATCGGGCTCTTCCCAAGTATGAAGTATTAAATGGTCGGGATTCTGTAGAGGATATCTCAGAAAGGTTTGCTTCAATATGACGTATTAACTATCCAAAGAGATTTCCGTGCAATGTCAACTAGATAAGCACATGTGAGAAGTCCGCCTTGGGGTTAGGTATTAAATGATGAGGGCTTACCTCAAATGAGGTCTTAAATGGCAGAGTCTATCTAATTCCCGTTAAAGAGGTATTAAGTGGCTTAGGTACCATCTCTCGCATTGGTAGGACGTTAATAATGATGGTTATGGGTTATTGGGTTGAAATGGTTAAGGAATTTGATAAGCCTTAGGGCTTATAATTGGAAAGACTTTGAATATAACTAAAATGCGTAAGACATATTTTTATTTAAATTATATTGTCCAAGTACTAATATAGAAAGGCTTGAGATTTTCATGTTATTCTGACTCCCTCCTCGTTACAACACATGCTAGGGAAGGAGACGATGGTGCAGATGGAGATGACAATGAGAGGAGCTTGTGGGAATAGTCTATTTATCTATTTATATTATTTTCTGATGTACCCATTTAAAGATGACAATGTATTTTGAACATGTTGTATCTCGGTTATGTAACAGTTATTATTGACATTGTGTTATGGTTTTATGACATTTGGAATTTTAAATAAAATAGGTATTGTTCATGTTATTATATTTTATCCTTCCGTTGTGAGTTCTGAATGAGTTAATAAATAGTTTTGTATTGTTCTTTTTACGAACAGCAGCCAGCTTTAAAATCTTTCCAACTATGGGGTATATAATTAATCTATTAAAATGACTACTTGAAATTGTTTATCTAAAACTATAAATTTGAAGTTGATTTCGTGCCTAATCTTTTGAAGTTTAGGACTGCGCCTCACCAAATTTATCATCTGTCATCTGAAACTTTAGATAACATCCCACTGTATATTTTTTCGCTCCAACTTCCTCGTGTCGTATTTCTTTTGAAATACATCCTAGATCTTCTATGTTGATTTGTTTGAGTTGTAGCAAGCATAAAGGTCGTCACTTAAGCCATTGAGAACATAAATTTTGCAGAGGTAGTTATGGTCGTTCCAATCTTGCAATGTTTTCTTATGGTCGTCCTTTGGTTGTTTGGGTAGAGCCGACTTTTCAACTGTTAGAACATACGTCACCTTCCTGACCGTTATAAAACTGCATCTTTTGCTTCAATCTTTTGAAATAAAGTCCCTTAAATCCTAATAGTTTGTTTGCATCATAGGCAACAAAGTCGTAGAACATCGAAACCATGAATTAGAAACATCTTAAAATTGTTAGTTCTAGTTCATCGAACTGAATTGTGTGCATGGTTAAGTAGTGTACACTACAATAAAATACCATTTTTACAACGGGCAATACCGGGTCAGTGTCCGTCATATTATGCGACGTTGTAACTGATCCAAAAGATTTTACAACGTTTTAAAACCGTTGTAAAAGCCCGCTGTAGTAAACATTTTTTTACAACGGTCCACAGTCGTTGCAATATGGTCTTTTACAACGGTAACTGTCCGTTGCAATAGTATCTTTTACAATTGTTTTCGCCCGTTGCAGTAGGGTCTTTTACAACTATTTTTTCCCGTTGTTAAAAAAATTCAAAAAAAAAAAAAAATAGACTTTTGGAGAGAATGAGATACTCAAATAAACTTTTGGATGGTACAACTATATCAGCTAGAGAGAATGGGCATACGTGTATAATCCACAAGTTTCTTCTCTCTAAAAGGTACGGTTGTACCACGTGAAAAAAGGAAAATGTAGCAAAGTTCTAGCAAAACATTGTAAATACATCAAAGATATAGAAATAATCATCACCTGGATGAAAGCCAAAATAGAGGACCATACTTGACCAGAACTTCATTTTAAACTAATCGATAAGGATTTTGAATTTGTATAAGCAAAAAAATACATCCATCAGATGACTGCAGCAACATCTCTCGACTTCAGGTAGCCTACACGGCTCTTTGGCAGCAACAACGTAGTAATCAATTTTGATTACTATTTTTGAAATTAATTACAACGAGTATTTGAAATTAATTACAGTGAGTTGCAATTTGCAATGGACACCGCAATACAAATAATGTTGTGAATAATTCTGTATTAGCTCAAGTATTCGTTATACTACTTATATAATTTTTATAACTTGAACATCACCTTCTAATCAGCATGCTTCTTAAAGAACATTTTCCATAAGAAGGAGCAGAAAAAAGCGATTCCAGCTCCCGATGCGAGCTGGTAATTATCATAAATTTCAAATTATTAAGGTTCAATAATTATCATAGAATGACACATATTATTTCATCAAATGATGAAAATTTTGTAATAAATAATTTACCATAATAATAGTGGCATTTGGGTCTTTTGGCATCAGCATTTATTCCCCAACCGGTCCTGTGATTTTCATATCATCCCTAGTCCTCAAATCACCTGTGACACATTAGTCATTCAAAGTGTTTCAAACAATAAAAAATCAATAACGAAAACTTTAATACAAAAATAATTAAACTTCTCATATAGGAAATTTGAGCACACTCCCTTAGCTATCTCTTCTTGACATTGGTATAGACCAGTCTCTTAACACAAAGGGATACTTGCATAAAACATTACAGTGCTTCAACACTCAAGCAATAAGTCCATCTTTTTTCTATTACATATATTTTTCTTCTTTGCATCATCTTGTCCTTCATTGGTTTTGTTATTTTTAGCGAATGGTGAGATGTTGGGAAGAAATATTCATCTGCAATAAAAACATAATACAAAATAACTTTGAAATGCTAGAATGTAAATCAGTAGAAAGCTAGAAAAAAAGTATCATCAATAAAAGCTCACTGTTTTGGAATCACCAAAATCTCTAAGAGCACTTCCTCCTATTGAATATAGTCTTAGTTTATGAGGCTTCCCATTCTTATTAACCGCATTAGAAATCTATCACACCTATCGACCGACCTTCACTATCGATAATGTGAAGTTAAACAGATTCAGACAAGTGTTAAACAGATTTAGATAGCACAAACTCATCCAGCATCGCTTTAAGTATTCTCCAGCATCACAAATAACATCGCTCATTGCAAATCCTATTAGCACTCTGCATATCAAAAATAGGTATCTTGTGACAGTATCTCTTAGAGCACATCAGCAAGCGAGGCACTCCAATCAACATGTATCCAAACAAAAGTGAACATCATATCTACAACCTCACTCAGCAACTATCAACAACCCTTCTTTGTAAAATCACGAGTGCATCTATCTTCGATGACGATAATTGTTCCAGGTGATGGCGAGTTCTTCTATTGTTCAAATGTGGCATTAACTTCACGATAGCAACATCGGCAAGCTTCAAGCAAACACAAACCAGTGAACCATCAAGATCTCGACCACGATTTCAGTGCGGGGACATCTCGCCACTTCAGGCATTGGTTCAACTTCACATCATCAATCATACGAGGATTATATATTATTTAAGGGAGGAGGTGAACTATTTTGGGGATGCTAAGAGAGGGGTTATGAGAAATGAGAATTGGGAAATGGAGATTTTGACTTTTTGAGAAACGTGAAGATGGAAAGGAATGAACGTGAGAGTCAAAAAATTTGAACTTGGAGAAAAATTTTCGGAGGACGAGGAAATCATTTTGCCTCGGAGCAAAAATATTTGTTATTTGCAACAAAAAAAACTTGTATATTTCGAAAAAGATAGCTACGAAAGAAAACATCTAAATGCATATGGAAGTAACCATTTGCAATATAATATTCATATTATTTGAATTTTAAACTTTTATACATTTTCAAGTTCTCTAAAATTATTAATAGTAACTAAAATTAATTATTAATTAACAATAATAATTAAAATTAATTATTTAATATTAATAATAAATATTTTACGTTTTTTATTAATTATTAATTATTTAAAAATTAATTATGAATTATTCAATATCATTAGTAATTATTCAATATTAAAATATTTATTGTAATTAAATATTAATTAATAATTAATTAAACTTAAATATTAACAGTAATTAAAAATCAATTATTAATTATTAATATCATTGATTATTAACTATTAAAAATTAAATAATAAAGTTAATTATGAAAATTTTAATTATTAATTAGAAAATAAATAATAGTAATTATTAATTAATTATTATTTATTTACTGATTATTAATTTATTAACTAAGTATTAACTATTTATTTGTTTGTTTGTTTATTTATTATTAATAGGAATTATTTCATATTTAAAATTAATTATTACTTATTATATATTAATTTTGGATTATTACTATTTAATATTATTTTTATTTATTTTTATTTATTATTTATCAATTATTAACTATTAATTACTAATTATTAATTATTAATAGGATTTATTTCATATTTCATATTAATTATTAATTAAAATTAAGTTTGTTTGAATACTGATTAACTAAAATTAAGTAAAAATAAAATTAATTCCGTCGAGATTTATTATTTTCCTATTTCATATTTCATATAGTTATGTACTAATAACTGGAAAGTAATATTAAGTCTGTTAGAATACTAATTAAATCCTCTTACAATGTCTAAGATAATCAAAGATAACGATGATTGGTTAAGAGTTGTTGAAAATTGGCATTTATTGCAACTGGTAAACTAAAAAGGTTGTAATATGTAACAATTAGAACTAGAAAAAAAATAGTTGTGAAAATGGGTATCTATTACAACAACAAAAGAAGATGGTTGTAATAGGAGTCTATTACAACGGGCAAACATGAAAGAGGTATTGTTAAAAATTGGTATCTATTAAAACGAAAAGAAAAACAGTTTTAGTAAGCATCCATTACAACGACAAATGAAAAATGTTGTGATAGGTATCTATTACAACAAGTAAAGAAAAAGAGTTGTTGAAAAGTGACATCTATTACAAAAAGCAAGGTAAAACCATTATAATAGGTTTCTGTTACAACAGGTTTTTTTTACCATTATAAAAATGCCTTTTTGTTATAGTAGTACTTTGCCGTTTTCTTTAAGATATGTTGGAAATGTTTTGATATTAAGTGAATAATTAAAAATTGGAATAAGTGTATATGACTCTCTGGTGAATAGTCACACATTGTAGGACTATAACAAAGAATCAAGTATTTATACTTGATTCTTAGACGCTTATTTGGGCCCTTTGGGGCACCCAATGATGCTCTTTTATGAGGAGGGAGGTCGTGCTTGACCACCACACATGCGCACACCGACTGACCGACCCAAGCTCGGGTTCGGGTTCGGATTCCGGCTTGTTGTCGTGTAACATTTATATATATTTGGACGAAAATTGTTTTGTATTTGAAACAGTAAATTCAAGATCCATTTTTTAAGCCGACGTTACCCCACTATTCAGTAACGTTCATTTTTATATTTCTCTATTTAATTAATGTTTAGATGAGACAAAAAATAGAACGACATACTTTCAAAAACCTTATCTTTTTCTCCACGAAATTTCTTCAAATAAAAAGGTAAGCAGAAATTTTTAGTGCATCAAAGTCGACTTCATTTGTACAGACAAGTCGATACCACAAAGAAGAGAGGTTATTTTATCCTAGAGACAACGATATTTTTCTAGACTGCTTTACATCACCGAGCAAAATGTCGAAACGTCTTCAAGGGAGTGGCGATATACACGACTTAGCCGAAGTTCATTATTTCCCAACAAATTGAAGACATGCCCACAAACAATGACTTCTCCATCAACCTTGGACGATGCTGCCCCGACGTCAATGTTTCAGGTTCCGATGGTGTCTGCTACGCCGTTCGGATTCGAGGGCTTGCGTTTTGAAACGATGGCGCCAAAAGATGGAGTTCTTTCTTACTATGTGGAAGGTGGTTGATGTACTGATAGTAGGCAAACCACAGCTACCGGATATACCCAACGAAGCTGAGACAGAGCAGATGCGAGCCTAGACAGACAAATCAAAAGTGCTGTAGACCTAGACGAAGCTAGATTATTTGTGCAAGAATTTCATGCACAACGGACTAAGCGACGATCTGTACGACTACTACAATTAGACAAGACAACAAAAGAGATTTGGGAAGCGCTGCAGAAAAAGTATGACACAAAGGAGGCAGAAACAAAGAAGTATGCTATCAGCCGCTAACTCAAGTATCAAATGAAAGATGACAGGTCAGTAGAGATGCAATCTCATGAGCTCTAGAAGATTGCTCATGTGATCGTCTCTGAAGGTATGATTATAGATGAACAGTTTCAGGTTGCAACATTGATTGATAAATTGCGCCCTAGTTGGAAAGAATTTAAGAATAACCTCTGAGGAGTTTTCATTAGAACGTCTGACAACTCACCTCCGTATTGAAGATGAATCTCGTAAATAGGATATGAAAGAACAAATTCTTGCTGTTTCAGGCAACACTAAGAAGGGGACGGTTTTGAAACCGAATTCCAAAAACTTTAAGAATCGGAACCGCAAGCTCAGTCAAAACTGCAATAAACAAAATTGGAACTCACAAGGGACCAAAGAGGTTAGCAAGAACCGCCCCAAAAAAATGACTCTGTACGGTTGTTTCTTTGTTATAACCGTAGAAAACCAAGTCACATGGCACACAAGTGTCAGAATAGGCCAAGCTTTGCACCGCAGGCTAACCTCATTGAGGAGCCTCTTACGGCTATGATTTTTGAGATTCACCTTGCTGGGGGATCAGAGGGTTGGTGGATTGATACTGGTGCTACACTCTATGTCTGCTATGACCGTGTTATGTTCAAAACATACATGGAGACCGAGGACAAGAAAGTGTTGTTTGGAGACTCTTACACCACTATTGTTGCTAGTATTAGAAGCGTAGAGCTGAAGTTTACCTCTGGGAAGACCGTTATTTTGAAAGACGTCATGCACACTACAGAGATGAGAAAGAATCTTGTTTCGGATTATCTTCTTAATAAGACGGTTTACACAGACTATTGGGGCTGATTTGTATATTATCTGGTATGCTTGTGGGTAGGGATTATGCAATCGATGGCTTGTTTAAACTGAATGTTGAATGTAATAAAATGTCTGCTTCTGCTTATATAATGCATGATTTTAATATCTGGCACTCTAGACCATGTTATGTAAATAAACGAATAATAAAGAACAGAAGTAGCTTAGATTTAATGCTTAATATGACACTAAATGATTTTGAAAAATGTGCTTTTTGTAGTCAAGCAAAAATAACAAAAATCCCATATAAATCTGTAATTAGAGAATTAGAAACATTAGACTTAATTCATTCTGATATATGTGAACTTGATGGCATTTTGACAAGAAATGAATGGTAAAGCTGAAAGGAAAAATAGAACCTTAATTGAATTAGTTGTTGCTATTTTACTTAATTCTGGTGCATCATCACATGGGTGAGGAAATTTTTTTATTGACTATATGTTATGTATTGAATAGAATCCCTAAGTTAAAAAGAAAATTTTCTCCTTTTGAAATCATAAGAAATCATAAACCGAATGTTTCTTATTTTAGAACTTAGGAATGTTTATGATTGTATATCCGACCCTAAAAGAATTAAACTAGCAAGTAGAGCATACGAATATGTATTTATTGGCTATGTTATTAAGAGCAAATCATATAGATTTTATGACCTGAATGCACATAATATAATTGAATCCAATGATTCTATTTTTTATGAATTGAGATTTCCCTTTAAATTGAGGAATAATAGGGGCACATCTAGTAACACCATGCCTATTAGAAAAGAACCTAATGAATTTTTTAAAATCGGACCTAGAAGTAAAAGAGCAAGAATTGCAAAAGATTTTGATTCAAATTTTTATGTTTTTACTATAGAGAAGGATCCCTTAAACTTCCAAGAAGCCTTATCTTCATTAAATGCCAGTTTTTGGTATGAGGCTATAAATGATGAGACTTAGGAATTCAATAAGCCTTGACACTTAGTAGATTTACCATCTGGCTGTAAGTCTATAAGCTGTAAATGGGTACTTAAAATAGAAATTAAAATCTGATGACACAATTAATAAATACAAAGCCCGTTTAGTAGCTAAAGGGTTTAGGCAAAGAGAAAATATATACTTTTTTGATACTTTTTTACCTCTAACTAGAATTACATCCATTCGAGTACTAATTTTTCTTGCATCTATTCATGATTTGATAATACACCAAATGGATTTTAAAACTGCCTTTTTAAATGGTGAATTTGAAGAGGAATTTTATATGGACCAAGCTGAAGGTTTTGTAATTCATGATCAAGAACATAAAGTTTACAAGTTAGGTAAATCTTTATATAGTTTAAAACAAGGACATAAGCAATGGCAAAAAAATTTTGATTACTTAATAATTTCACACGGTTTCAAAGTTAATGAAAGTGACAAACGTATTTATTATAAATCTGAAAACGACATTTGCACAATTATATGTCTATATATAGATGATCTACTTATTTTTGGTCAAACATTCATACCATAAACAGTGTTAAATCTTTGTTAAGTGCCGACTTTGATATGAAAGATTTAGGTGAAGCGAGTGTAATCCTTGGTATTAAGATTACTAGGTCAAAAAAGGGAATTTCTTTGGATCAGTCTCATTACATTGAGAAGATACTAAAGAAATATAATTACTTTGACTAAAAACCTGCATGTACACCATATGATTCTAGTGTAAAACTATTTAAGAACACTGATGAAGATGTAAGACAGTCTGATTATGTAAGCATCATTGGTAGCCTTCGGTATGCCACTGATTCTACTAGACTCGACATTGCCTATGTCGCTATGTCATGGGATTATTATGTAGGTTTACTAGTAGACCTAGTATAGAGCACCGACATGCTATCGAAAGGGTCATGAGATACCTAAACCGAACCATGAACCTTGAGTTACATTATGAAAAGTTTCCAACTGTCCTTGAAGGATACATCGATGCAGATTAGAATACTTTATCTGATGATTCAAAAGCAACAATTGGCTATATCTTTAGCATTGCTGATGGAGTTATTTCTTGGAAACCCAAGAAACAGACAATTTTGGCTTAGTCCACTATGGAGTCTGAGATGATAGCACTAGCCACAACTAGTGAAGAAGCAGATTACTTAAGGAATCTGCTTGCTGAGATTTCTTTATGGGAAAAACCGATACTAGATGTATTGATCCATTGCGATAGTGTCGCGACTATTGCAAAAATACAGAACCATTATTACAACGGTAAGAGACGACAAATACGTCATAAGCACAGCACTGTTAGAGAGCTACTCTCTTCAGGAGCTATTAGAGTGGATCACATACGCAATGATGAAAATTTGGCAGATCCTTTAACGAAAGGACTAGCTAGAGAGGAAGTTCTTAGAACTTCTAAAAGAATGAGACTATTGCTATTAGATTGTTGAGTCACGCACAATGGTAACCCGACCCAATGACTGGAGATCTCAAAAACTAGGTTCAATGGGTAAGAATAAGTTGTGAAGTAATATGAGTTGAACATGCTATTTTTATATATTTAAAAGCATGCATTTCCTAAGGATTAGAGGATGAATTAATAAAAACTCTTAGTGAGATCTATACTCTATATGGAGTGGAGCACATACATTCCGGAGTACTCTTCATAGACTCACATGTGTGGATGTGAAAATATGGCTGTTTCCTATGATATTTTGGGCAAAATTCCAACAGCATTCAATAAATAAAAATAGACGTACATGACCATAAATGCATGAGCTTATTTGATTGCACTCTAGAAAGATTGTATGTGGTTTGATGTCAGGAATAGAGTTCAAGACTTTGTGTCACTCTAATAAAAACCGAATCTTATCCTCTAAGTAAAGGTTCAAGTCAAAAGACACATTTATTTATACATAATCTTATGTTTTCAGAAATTGCTCGAAAAATATTTTTCAAAATTCAAGTAGGGGGATTGCTGAAAGTGTTTTGATATTAACCGAATTATTAAAAATTGGAATAAGTGTATTTGTATCTTTAGTGAATAGTACCATATTGTAGGACAATATAAAATAATCAAGTATTTATACTTGATTCTTAGAAGTTTCGTTGGGCCCTTTGGGCACTCAATGATGCTATTTTGTGAGGAGAGAGACCATGCTTGACCACCACGCATGCGCATGCCGATCGACCGACCCGACCCGACCCGGAGCCAGGTTTGGGTTTGTAGTGTTGCAACACTTATATTTTTGAACGAATATTGTTTTGTATTTTCAAACCGTTACTTTTTGAAACGCTAAAGTCAAGATCCATTTTTTGAACCGACGTGACCCCACTATCTAGTAGCATTCATTTTTGTATTCCGTCTATTTAATTAATGTTTAAACGAGACAAAAAAATAGAATGTCATACTTTCAAAAACCCTATCTTCTTCTCCATGAAATTTCTTCAAACAAAAAAGCGAGTAGTAATTTTTAGTGCATCAGAATCGACTTCGTTTGTGTAGACGAGTCGATACCACAAAAAAGAGAGGTTGTTTTATCCTAGAGGCGGCGACATTTTTCTAGACTGCTTTGCACCACTTAGCAGAACGACAAAACTTCTGTAAGAAAGTGACGACGTACACGACTCAGCCGAAGTTCATTGTTTTACAACAAGACATTTCGCCGCTATGGCCAAGTTGTGCAAGATAATCTGAATGCAGCTCTGTCTCCAAGGTAAAACAACCCAATCTGTTTGTATCGGCAGTCTTTTGCATCGAAGAGGATTATCCTTGTTTGATTGCCTAAGTTATTGTGGACCGGCAAAGAGAATTATCCTTGTTTTATACATAGAATGAAGAGATATTGGTTTTCAGCGGAGTACATGCATGCATACAAATTACAAATAAATCATACATGTCACACTTAACTAAGAATTCAGCCTTAAACGTCCAAGTCTTCTTAAGTATTCAATCTGTAGGTGTCTGCTAAGTCCAACTTGTTCATACTGAGCATTTGGCTATTGTTTCTGTATTATAGAAAAATTAATTACACAACATGGCTATTTATGTTTTTTAATTATATCTTAAAGAATATTCAAGGTTGCTATCTGTTTATAATGGGTAGACAAATGTATTAGCCGGTGATCATTCATCATGTTCTATGTAAATAAAGAATGAGCATACATGGCAATAAAGTATTTTATCTTAGTTTGCAATAATTGAATTTTATTAGGTAATGAGTATATTATTTATTTGGCATGAAGCAAGTTGTGCAACCTTATTATGCAAAATGCGGTGATTGTTCATTAATCAAAGTAATGGATGAGCCTGCTTTTTCTTCAGTTTTAGAATTTAGTTGAAATCATAGTTCGAGATTCCGTCCGGCACGTCGGAATTCCGGCCATCTCGGTCCGGTTCCGACGTCGAACAGACCGGGATTTGTCTCAAACTTCGTTTCGGTGTTTAGCATAAAAGAAAAAAAAAATATGCTTTTAATTAATTACTTACCGCGTAGCTAGCAACATCCAGCAACAAGATAAATGGAAGAATCAAGCAACGAGCAAGAATTTTTGGACTTTCTTGATTTTAGGGTTACATTGAGCAAGAGAATTTGCAGGTTGAAACATCGAGATTGAAGCAGGATATCGAGCATGCATATGAGCATGTGCAAAAAAATATCGAGCGGAGGTAGAGAGACAGTGTGTGAGAGAGAGAGAGGAGGAGATAAACGTAGAAGAAGAAATTGCGTTTAAGGAAGACGGCTCGGTTAAGAACGCTAATTTTAGAGCTAGAAAGTAAGGCTCCGTTTTGTGTTTTTGTGTATACAAAAGTGCGACCGTCGTATGTATTGTTAAAAAACAAATAATTTTAAGAAATGAAATTAACATGTAAAATAGAAAACAAGTTTATTTTGTTTTTCATGTTTCGAGAGATAACAAAAGCACAAAGAACAATCCAACTCCTTCGTTGTCCATTGATCGTCGCAATGGCTAAGAATTGTAGATCTTCTTTTCTTATTTCTTGGTATTTCTTAGTACAAGTTGAAAACACAAAACTCAAACTACAAAATTAAACCAAAAAGACCCTAAATATTTTAGGTTTACAACAAAACGTTTATTGGGCTTTTTATTTTGTTTATTTTATTCTTGTAAGGGATATCAATACTCACGATATCAATAGAGAAATACAAAGAGAGTATAACCATCTTCTAATCCTATTAAATTATAGTTACAATTCTATGAGTTTTTTTATTTATTGACATATTGATGTAGAAAAGGTTTCAAAATGCTACGGAGTCTGAAACCGGAATAAAAACGGAATATTCGAAATTTTCGAAACGGGACCGAAATTTTAAAATTTTCTATTAGCTAGAACGGAACTAAAAACTGAAATTTTGAACCTTGGTTGAACTAAAGTCAAATTAATGAATATTTGGAGGGTGTGACATTAAAGAGGCTTTTAACTACCCCACTTAGTTTAATCACTATACAACCAGAATATACGGATAAGTGGTCGTTTTTCAAATCTAAATATGTTTTATAGGTGAATGTTCCTATCGTATCACATAGGAAATTATCGTGTGTTATGCACCATATGACTTGCAAAATTTCATTCCTGTATAAAAAACTTTGAATTTCATTTCTGGCAATGGTGCTTTTTCATTTCAGTTTTTATTACTGAAGAAATTTTTAATGTCAAATTTGGGTCAGTTTTGACTTAAGTTAACTTTCATTCGAAAGGATAGACGGGGTTTGGTAAGCAAGCAAATGGGCAAGTAGCCAAGTGGCATAGATATATGTAATGATATAAGTTTGAGTTGTTGAGAACTTATGTCTTTTATTTCAACAGGACTTACCATCTGCTTTTATTTCAACAGAACATTAGAAAAAGAGCAATTCCTATCTCCCTGGATAACGCTCAGTGTCTAAGCACAGTAAAAATACTCTATAATGGAAACAACCTCCGCCAAAGAAGATGATTAAGACCCAAAAGGATATGCACTTGAACAACCTCAAGAATGACGAGGAGCATAAGACTCAGACATACCCACTCTAAAGCATGCATAGGACCATGATTAAAGTATTACTTGTAACCCCACTCTAAAATGGCAGCTCAAGAATAATAACAAGGTGGCCATGACGCAAACAAATCTAGGTTCCCATAGCCGCTTCAACTCAAATTGATTGTGCCACAGTTACGTTGAGGATTGATTAGATGTGCAAGAAGCGATTCACGATCCAAAGGGTGATGCATCCTCCTTGTACGGAGAGTACTATGCTACACCGTAGTCGAGATATAACACAGAGTCAAGAAATCTTTAACCGATTACAGTTCAACTTTTGTAATCGATTAGCTAGAACATAAGTGTTAAATGCCATGCTTTAGATGTTGACGTCTTGAATACACCTACTCACACTAACTCATCTTATTGATCCCAGATTTGACAAGGATATCAATTCCATGCCCATCACTTTGTTATTATGTTATTCTTGGCAAGATGCAGACACTGGACAGAGTGATTTCATAGTTGGCGGAATCCAAGTCAGTATAGTTTAGTTTTGTTATTATGTTATTGTGTGACATCAAATTTAATATATATATGACACCTAAGGAAACCGTATATTGTTCGTAGTAATCTCTTGTAAAAGTGCGTCATAAAACTTCACAGTTTCAGTAATCGATTATATTAAAATTTCAAAACATCTGGTTGTTGTGCAAAATGAGCTATTTTATTATGCGTTGTTTTAGTAATTACATATTAATTTGAAAATTAGTGAAACTACTAATATATGAAATGTGCTGCATTTTATTGTTTCATATTTTAGGTATATTATTCAAATTTAGTTAGGTCAAAGTTAATTTTTATGTTATTTTTTCTAAAGCGTACCCTACAAAATGCACTTTATAAGATTAGTTAGGCCTACAAAATGTACTTTACAAGATTAGTTAGGCCATAATTGACTGATGTTAACAACTAGCTCCACTTGGTCAACATGACTTGAATCAGATTGAAAAGAACCAAGGATATATAGTTGGCAGTTATATTGAATAATCGGATGATAACTAGAAAATACGGGATGAAAATTATTCTAAATTCCATAAATATGGATCCTAGTGAATATTTTTTGTCTGGATCGATGTGCAAACTTGACTAAGGTTAAGTTTAATTTGGAAAGAAAGATAGATAAGATGAATGAACTTTAGTGAAGCTAACTTTATTGGCAAATTGTGTTCCATATATAAAAATAAAATGAAGCTAACTTAATTGGCAAATTCTGTTCCATATATACAAGTGGTGCAACTTCTTGATTTTGATCTGGAACAAGTAACATTTAAGTCATAACATTCAATTCATAATCTTTTGTTTCAAAGGATGAAGATAAACTCCCTTCATACTGATAGAGTGTAATATAGGATTTGGGTATCATTGTTATCCTAGAGATATTTGTTTCCATAGATGTTCAAACACAAACACGCACACACAACTAATTACATTCTTACATACAATGTATGTATGTATGATTTTTTTAATTGCTCCATGAATCTCACCCCAGTGTAGTATACTAGTACGAAAAATTGATATGATAAAGTAAGTACTTTGTTAGCCATACAAAGATAATATGGATATACTTAAACACCCTTCAATTAAATAAAATTGGAACAAGCATAAATTATATGGTGTAAGCAAAAATGACAAATCTTTCTTCACACGATAATACGGTAAAACTTAAATTCTGCTTTCTGGATAAACAAGAGTCTCCAGTTTTTTCATCATTTGGTTGAAATCATCGTCCGTCTTTATTAGACTCAGACGAGTATACCGACTATCAGCTTCAAGAAGCACGCCTGATTGGGTTTTTATTTGTGCATCTCCGAGTACTGCTGCACAATCAATATCTTCCTTCCATTCACATTTCAGCCATCCATAAGCTGTCATTCAATTATATACAATCACATTAAGTTATATCACATAAACTTGATTAAAGCTTGAAATGAAGATAGAGAAACTAGAGAAAGTCTTACAGGGTGAGGGCTCTCTGACTTTTTTGAAGTAATTACAGTACTCGGGATACACTTTTTGTAAGGAAAAACGGTCAGAAGATGCTACTAGCTTGCTTAGTTTAGCCCATCTCTTCATTAATGTAAGATAGCCAAACTTGTTGATATCGTTCTTTTTATCCCGATTTGTTTTCATTTGCAGCAAAATTTCTTTGATAAGTTTCAAAGTTCGGAGTTGTGAATCATGGGAAGTGCCTTCGGTGTTCTCGGTCATGTATTCAACTAACTTCTCGTATACCTTAACATCTTTGATCAATGCCCACCTGCATAATACCAATTAACGTTAATTATTGAAAGTATATCAATGGACTAATAAAGTTGCTGAATATGTAAAAAATCTTCATACCCAAATCGACTTCCCGAATGTCCAGTGTACTTGGACATGGAGAACAACATGATATCCTCATCGGAGGGTTCTTTAATTGGAGTATAATGTGGCCAATAGTAAACATGATCATGAATGGCTAATGATCCTTTGATTATGGAATGCCGAAGTAGGCCATCCGGGTTATTAGGCGAAGTCACTAGTTCTATGAAGTTTTCAGGAGTAGTCGTGTTCACGTGAGTAGTCGTGTTCACGTAGTCTGATGCATTTCCTTTCCATTCGTACCCTTTAAATTGGAAGAATTTTGTCTGCCTTCTGAACACCTATACACAATGCAATGGAAAAACAAGGACTGGTTAATTTTTGTTTTATCGTTCACACTTCCTTATATAGTTTAACCAAATATAAAAGAAACATTACCGGATAATAAGGAACATCAGCCACAACTTTTGCTGCCAGCGCCGGTGAATCACCACTGACGTTTGGCGAAAGTGAAATAATTAAACCATTGAGAAGTTGAGTAACTCCAGTACCAAACACGATATATTTACCAGCAGTCTTGGCATTGCCAACAGCATCATGCAAAAGTCTAACATGCTTCTCAAGCTCTGCGTTAATAATATCACCAGAAGAGGGCCTAAAGAAATAGCTCATTCTATGCCATCCCGATTCCAGAACAGCAGCATTTGCGCTGTGTTTCATCCAATATTTCTCTAGAAACATGGCATCTCCACTGCAGACATACATACAGACAAACATACATCATTATTTTCCACATGATTGGTCCATGATGGTAAATCATATAACTGCATGTTATATATATATTACCTGACTACATCAGCAGGACAATCTGGAAGCAATACAGAGCAATCTTCACCGCTGTAGCAAGTGTTGCACTCGCACATTGGGACTCCATCGACGTTGATTCCATCAATATAAGCTCTGCCATGCCCTGAACAGTCCATGTCAGCCACTGCCTCGGCTTCTCTTACTGCTTTTCTTGTCCAACTTGGATTTATTATACGATATGCTACGATGCTGGCTATTACGGATAGGATTATGAGAAACATTCGCATCCATGGCTTCTTCTTTGTGGTAACTTGATCCATTTAAATGAATATATTATTTATTTCCTTAATTTCTTATTTGATTGTTTTGAGTTAATGTGGATTGGCAAAGAGGATCGTCCCTGGTTTATATAGAGAATGAAGGGGTATTGGTTTTCATCCCATACATGCATGCATACAAATAAGTCTCACCTGAGTATGACCCAATTAATTAAGAATTTGGTCTTGAACATTCAGGTCAAACTCTTGGTGCTGATTGAGTCCAACTTGCTAGACCTAAGCGTGTGACTACGTACTGTTTTTGCAATGGCTTCTACATTATAAACAATTAATTAGACAGCATGGCTATTTACCTTTATTCTTCAGTAAAGAATATTTGATGTTGCTATGTATTTATAATGATATATATTATATATCCATTATTTGCCATTGGGTAGGATAGTGATCAAGTAATCTTCACTCGTCATGTTTTGTGTAAATAAGTAGATCAAGTAATCATCACTCGTCATGTTTTGTGTAAAAAAGTATGTTTATACATTGAAGAAGTTTGTTTTCTCTTTTGCAATAATTGAATTCTGACTAGTAGTTAAAAAGTGTATCATTTAGCATGAAGGGGTGGGTTGTGCAGTCTTATTAACTATAATGTGGCGATTGTTCTTTAATCAGAGCAATTCAATTTTCTTCAGTTTGTGAATTTTGTTAAATTAAAGTCAAATTAATGGATTTTTGCAGGATGTGACGTTAAAAGGCATTTAACTTTCCCCATCTGGTTAAATAGCTGTACAGCTAAAATTGTACAAGTAAGGACTAATTTTTATAAAATCTAAATATGTTATATATAGTTTAATTAATCCCCATTTCCAAGCCTGGGTAATGGTATCGCCTAAATTATATAATTATAGACACGTTATAAATCCCAAAATATATGCTACAGGGGAATGTTCCTTCGGTATCAATCAGGGAATTATCGAAGTTATACCCCATTATTTGCAAAATTTTATCCCCATCCTGAAGCCTTGGAATTTCATTTCCAGAGGTACTGTATTATTCAAATTGATATTATTCAATATAAGAAATTTCATATACTGATTAGTTACTTGCAACGAGTTGGCCATGGTTGTATACTAAGTGATATATGCAGTCAGCAGACAGACACAAAAGTCTCCAGCACCACCAAAGTGGATGCATGAACCTACAAGAAAGGAAGTGGTGGTTACCCGGAACCATCTAATTAATGAGAACAAGAAATTAATCAATGTAAAATGATAAAAAAAAAAAGTACGTATATTTGCATGCATTTCCTTTGCCATTTAATATTTCAAGTGTCAAGCTTGGGTCAGTTTTGACTCATGTTATATTCCATTTGGAAAGATGGATGGGGTCTGGTAAGCAAGCAAATGGGTAAGTAGGCAAGTTGGTGGGGTGTGTGTGTCAACGGAGCAGACTATATGATTTCATACTGATAGCGATGCCTTTGAACAAGTAATTAGTCGTTAATGAAATAGTATAATTCATTTATATTATTGTTTTACAAAATATAAAACTCCAAGTGACGCAGCGGCGGATAACAGAAATGTATGAAACGGTGAAAGTAACAATTGATGAATTTAAGAGTACCCAAATGATGAAATGATACAACGATGAATTGATGGATTGAAGATACCCAAGATAAAGGCCCAAATCCGTTGATCACGAAGATACCAGATTCTAGCAATCTTCGACACGTTGATCGCGCACGATGTCGTGAGAGAAGATCTACAATTCTTCGAATGTTGATCAAGCGCACTTGATTCCGTGAATTGGCTTCAACAATCGTTGATTCGAGCACACTCGAATGCCGAAAGTGGAGATAGAAGATCACACTCAACTACCAATTTAAGAAGAGACACAAAGCACTCAAACAAAGTTTTATTCAAAATCAACTCCATTTACAAATGACACCACCATCCCTATTTATAGGGTTACAACAACACAACACAGTCTTCACCGACCTAACATAGGTCGCCAACGACCTAACAGACACGTTACAACACACGCGACCTAAAACATTACAACACAACAACATACAGTCGTGCGACCTACGACTTAAAGTATTTACAACAGTTACAACGACTTAAGCACAACGACATAAGAACAAACGAGTTAACATACACGAGTTACAACACAACGACCTAAGAATACAACACACGCGACCTAAGGACTCAGCGACTTAAGAAATCCAAGCTTCATGCGACCTAAAACTTGAGCGACGTATGATCGAGCGACCTAAGAACATGGCACATTCTTCAGGCTGAACTTCGGCTTTGTGAGCGACCTACGAGATAACGATTTAACATCTGGAGCGACCTAAGCTTCGCGACTTATGGTAGGTCGTTCGTGACCTAAAGAAAGCGGCATGTGAGCGTGATGCAGCCCAGACTGATGAAGATTTAGGTCGCCAACGACCTAACTCCCCTGATTTACGACCTAACACTTTATTCTTTAAGTCGCGCAATTTTAGGTCGCAAACGAGCTATATGAGGACCAACCAAGCAAGATGATAAGCTGTCCAAGCGACCTACGACTTAACGAATTAGAGGTCTTTTCCTTAGGTCGCTCACGACCTAACAAGTCACGTGAAAAGGAGTTACGACCTAACTCTATCTGCCAGCTACGACCTAAAGTGCTACGACATAAAAAACTACGACCTAAAGAGTTACGACTTAATAAGATAGGTCGCGCCACTATACAGATAAGTCGCTCCAATATGCCGCTTCACTTAGGTCGCGAACGACTTTCCGTCCTTAGGTCGCGAGAAGCTTTAAGTCGCTCAGGACATACGAGCGAGCTACGACCTATGTTAGGTCGCTCACATATACCTATCCATGATAGGTCGCTGAAGATGATATTCCTTAGGTCGCGAGAAGTTATGTCGCTCCTTCTTATGATGCTATCTTCTTTATGTCGCTGTCGTTTCTCTTGTGACGCTCCTACCTTAAGTCGCTCGACCCTAGACCGCATCCATCTTAGGTCGCTCAGGCCTAGATCGCTCAACTCCTTAGGTCGCTCATCCTATAGGTCGCACAAGATATTCCGAAAGCTGATTCTCCTCATGTTGCTGAAGCTTATGCCGCGTGGTGTTGCATTGTTATGTCGTTATGTTGTAATTCCTTATGACATTTGTATGTTGTATTTGTTATGTCGTTATGTTGTAATATGTCTTGTGTTGTAAATATGTTAAGTCGCTTGATGTTGTAATGTTTAGGTCGCGTCTGTCTTAGGTCGTGAGTCGCTGTTTGTTTTAGGTCGTGAAGGCCTTGTAATGTGTTTGTTTGTTTTAGGTCGCAAGAGTTAGGTCGTTGCCGACCTATGTGTTGTAATATGTTGTGGAAGTATGTGAGTTGTAACCCTATAAATAGGGAGTGTTGGTCATTTGTAAGAGTTAGTTGATTTTGAATAAACTTTTGTTTGAGAGCTTTGTGCCTCTTCTTAAATTGGTAGTTGAGTGTAATCTCCTATCTCCTCTTTCGGCATTCGAGTGCGCTCGGATCAACGATCGTAGAAGCCAATTCACGGTATCAAGTGCGCTTGATCAACGTCTGAAGAATTATAGATCTTTAAATACGGTATCATGCGCGATCAACGTGTTTGAGATAGCTAGAATCCGGCATCTTTGGATCAACGGATTTGGGCCTTTGGTATTCTTCAATTCACCGATTGCTACTTTCACCGTTTCATCATTTTCGTTATCCGCTGCTGCATCAGAGCGACTTAAGGCAATCTGGCTGATACAATCAGTAGCTTGTCCCAGTAGGTCGCTGGAGCGACTTAAACTTAACTCGTTACCATCCTTAGGTCGCTGGAGCGACTTAAAACATAACTCGTTAGTCTTAGGTCGAGACTTACTACGTCGAAGCTCTTTAGGTTGTGGCTCGTTTTGCCTGACATAACTCGTAAGGTCGCTTGAGCGACTTATCAATTCGTTAGGTCGCTCGCGACCTAAGCTCTCATCAGATTGTGCTGCATCATCCTCCCCGGGTTGACAAGAATTCGACCTCGAATTTGCACCTTCCTCTTCTTCATCAAGCTTATTCCTGTAATACGGAATTAAATGTTTAACGTTGAAAACATCTGCAGTGTGGATGTGATCCGGCAACTTTAAACGATAAGCATTATCATTGATCTTCTTCAAGACTTCCACTGGACCAATCTTTCGCGCTTTCAATTTATTGTACGTTCCCACTGGAAAACGATCTTTTGTCAACACGGCGTAAACCAAATCACCTTCTCTGAAGTTCACACTCCTTCGCTTTTTATCTGCCAGTTGTTTATACTTCTCATTTGATGCAAGAAGTCGTTCATGAACAGTTCTGTGGCACTCCTACAACTCAGTTACAAAATCACAAGCTCGCTTAACAACTCCCTTCTGATATGGCACGATCGTCAAATCTAACGGTCCCTTCGGAATCGCTGAATATACAACTTGAAACGGACTGAATCCAGTACTTCGATTGACTGCATGATTATGTGCAAACTCCACCTGACATAACTTCATATCCCAGCTCTTCAAGTTATCTTTCACAAGACATCTCAATAAGTTTCCAAATGATCTATTCACCACTTCCGTTTGCCCATCTGTTTGCGGATGATAGGCGCTACTAAAATTCAGCTTCGTTCCAACCATCTTCCACAAACTTAACCAAAAATGGCTTAGAAATCTAGTATCCCGATCAAAAACAATAGATTCAGGTAGCCCATGTAATCGATACACCTCTTTAAAGAACAATTGAGCAACACGGACGACATCAGCTGTCTTCTTACAAGCTATGAAATGCGCCATTTTTGAAAATCTATCCACCACAACAAATATAGAATCATTTCCCCTTTGAGTTCTAGGCAAACCCAAAACAAAATCCATGCTCACATCAACCCACGGTCTAGTAGGCACAGGTAATGGTATATACAATCCCGCATTCGTCGTTGTCCCTTTGGAAACTTGACAAATATGACATCTCTCCACAAATCTTTCAACTTCTTTCCGCATGGATGGCCAAAAATATGATTCAGAAATCAATTGCAAAGTACGATCTCTACCCACATGACCTTCCTCATGCAACTCCTTCACAATCTTCATTCGTAAGCGGCACTCTGGTATACACAATTGATTCCCCTTAAAAAGAAAACCATCCACCAACACGTACTCATCCGTCTTCCCCTTCTTGACTTCATCAACAAACTTCGCAAAGTAAGGATCATCAACAAACAATTCTGGAAACACATCAAACCCCGTGACTTCAACCTTCATTGTAGTCAACAAATGATTCCTTCGACTCAATGCATCTGCCACACGGTTTGTAATTCCCGACTTATGCTTCACCACAAATGTAAACTGTTGCAGGTATGCGATCCACGAAGCATGTCTGGCTGCAATTTTGTCATGTCCCTGCAAATGTTTCAGTGCTTCATGATCAGTATATAAAAAAAATTCTTTATGGAACAAATAGTGTCTCCAATGTTTTATAGCTTGAACAATAGCATAGAATTCCACATCATAAGTATTATATCTCATCTTGGCTCCCGATAGCTTCTCACTGAAATATGCAATAAGACGTCCCTTCTGACTCAACACCCCTCCAATTCCAACCTTAGATGCATCAGTATGTAACTCAAACAACAATTGAAAATCCGTCAGCACTAGAATTGGTGCTGTCGTCAAAAGTTCCTTGATTCGCTAAAAAGCAAATCCTGCTTCCTCTGACCATGAAAACTGCTTCCCCTTCATACAATCAGTAACTGGTGCCATCACGCTACTGAAGTGTGGAATAAATCTTCGGTAGAATGATGCTAAACCATGAAAGCTTCTAACTTCTGTTATCGTCCTGGGTTGTGGCCAATTTCTTATTGCTTCAACTTTATTCTGATCCACCTGTATACCTCCTTCTGAAATAACATATCCCAAAAATAAAACGCTATGCATCATGAACACACATTTCTTCGTTGCAGCATAGAATTGTTCCTGTCGCAGTATCATCAACACTTCTCTTAGATGATGCAAGTGTTCTTCTGGGCTTCCACTGTATATCAGTATATCATCAAAATACACCACCACGAACTTCCCAATAAATGGTCTAAAGATCTGATTCATCACCCGCATAAATGTACTAGGTGCATTCGAAAGACCAAATGGCATAACCAGCCATTCGTACAACCCCTCCCATGTCTTGAACGCTATTTTCCATTCATCCCCTGGTCGAATTCGAATTTGATGATAACCACTCTTCAAATCAATCTTCGAAAAGATAGTAGCCCCGCTCAACTGATCTAACAAATCATCAAGCCTCGGCATCGGAAATATGTATCTGACAGTTATTTTATTGAGTGCCCTGCTATCCGTACACATCCTCCACGTTCCATCCTTCTTCGGCACTAACAAAGCTGGCACCGCACAAGGACTTAAACTTTTCTGTACACGCCCCTATTCAAGCAACTCTTCCACTTGCCTTCTCAACTCCTCATGTTCCTTTGGACTCATTCTGTAATGTGGTCTATATGGTAACACAGCTCCTAGAACAAGATCTATTTGGTGTTGTATGTCCCTCAATGGCGGTAACTCCGTTGGCAGCTCTTCAGGAAATACATCTTCAAATTCTTCCAGCACTGGCTTTACTTCTTCAGGAATTTCAACCACTTCATTACTCTCACGTCCAATCAACAAAAATACTTCAGGCTCCTCTTCTACTTCCTTAACAAACTCCTTCAAAGATAGCAAAGTTTTAAGTTCTTCAATCTCCTCCAACTTGCTTTCTTCTTGTTGTCACTTCTTAGGAACTAAAGTGATTTTAGTACCTTCAAACATGAAACTGTAACTGTTAGTACGACCATCATGTTGCACAGCTCTATCATACTGCCATGGTCTCTCCAACAACAGATGGCATACATCCATATCCACAACATCACACCAAATTTCATCTTTGTATTTCTTCCCAATCGAAAAATTCACACAAGCTCTTCGTCCAACCTTCACTTCCCCACCTTTCCTCAACCAAGCTAACTTGTAAGGTTTCAGATGCTTCTCAATCTTTAATGTCAACTTCTTCACAGCCTCGGTAGAAATGATGTTATCACAGCTGCCCGCATCAATGACAAACTTGCAAACCCTTCCCAAGATAGTGCACGTTGACTGAAAGATGTTACTCCTCAACCAGCTAGTTTCCTCCTCTTGCTTTGGTGTTAAGCAATTTCTCCTCATCATCAATGAATACCCATCATCTCCTGACAACAATTCTTCTCCCTCCTCATCATGTGGTGAATTAGAACATTCAGCTTCTACATCCTCATCCTCAACATCAGCTACCATCACTCGCTTCTTTGGCTTCGGACATTCATTGCTTTTGTGGCCAAACTCTTGACAATTAAAGCACTTGATATTGCTGTTGACTTTGGTCTTTGCAACTTCACTAACAACCGGTTTTGCAACAGCCTTGGAAACATTCGCATTGCTACTATCCCCTTTCATTTGATTGTTGGAATTTGTAAACACACCACTACCTCTCCTACCTTGCTTCTCCCAAGCTAGAGCTTTTTGATGTGCTTCAGCAACAGATCTGGGATCAAACATATTCACCATATCTTGAATCTGCATTCTCAACCCTCCAACAAATCTAGCGGTCAACTGTTCCTCTGTCTCCATAATATCATTCCTCGCAATCAATTGATAAAATTCATCCGCATAATCATTCACTGACTTTGTTCCCTGTCTCAGATTCTGCAATCGTTGATACATAAGAGATTGATAATTATACGGCAAGAATGTAGCCTTCATTAATTTCTTCATCTTCTCCCATGACTCAATCTTTGACTTTCCCATTCACTCCCGGGTTAGTTTAGTTTGCTGCCACCATGCCATAGCTCTCCCTTTCAAACGTGTAGCAACCAACTTAACTCTCCGATGCTCGGAAACTTCCTTAAAGTCAAAAATCTCTTCAACATTAGACAACCAATCAAGGAATTCTTCAGCTTGCATACTACCCTTGAATTCTAGAATTTCAGTTTTCATCCCCGACTCCCATCGACGATCATCTTCTACATCCCGATATGCATTCCGTACTTGGTCTCGATCTCGAGAATGAACACTACATCTTCCACCATCTTCATCAAAAATAGATGTACTTCGATAACGATCTCGACCATCAACATCTCTTTAATCACGCATATCTCTTCGACTTTGTCTTTCAACATCATGATATGGCTCATGTTCAAACTCACGTGGAGTTCTTCTCTCTTCATCTCTATACTCATGATGTTCTCTTCTCAATGAAACTGAAGATTCTCTTCTTTCTCGGTAAGATTGCGGCAACACCCTCCTCGCTTCCGTAACCGATGGCGAAACTCTGTTTCCTCCATGGTTCGAGACTGGCGACCTTCTCCTTTGACTTTGATTCATATCATTCATAAGTTTCTCTAACTTCCCAATGCCTTCATCAAACTTTTCATTGATGCGTTGTTCCATTTGCTCGGCTTCTTCTCTTCTATACAACGCTTCAACATTCTGATGGCGATTAGCTCTTCTCGGCGGCATGATTGAATCTTCACAAACTTAAACTCTCGGCCTTGACTTACAAATGAACAAACAATGCACGGCTTGAATTCTTCAAATAGAATTGGCTCCAAAGACTCGGCTTAGCTATGATTGGCTAAGTCTAGCTCTGATACCAAATGACGCAGTGGCGGATAACAGAAATGTATGAAACGGTGAAAGTAGCAATCGATGAATTTAAGAGTACCCAAATGATGAAATGATACAATGATGAATTGATGGATTGAAGATACCCAAGATAAAGGCCCAAATCCGTTGATCACGAAGATACCAGATTCTAGCAATCTTCGACACGTTGATCGCGCACGATGCCGTGAGAGAAGATCTACAATTCTTCGAACGTTGTTCAAGCGCACTTGATTCCATGAATTGGCTTCAACAATCGTTGATTCGAGCGCACTCGAATGCCGAAAGTGGAGATAGGAGATCACACTCAACTACCAATTTAAGAAGAGGCATAAAGCACTCAAACAAAGTTCTATTCAAAATCAACTCACTTTACAAATGACACCACCATCCCTATTTATAGGGTTACAACAACACAACATAGTCTTCACCGACCTAACATAGGTCGCCAACGACCTAACAGACACGTTACAACACACGCAACCTAAAACACTACAACACAACAACATACAACCGTGCGACCTACGACTTAAAGTATTTACAACAGTTACAACGACTTAAGCACAACGACATAAGAACAAACGAGTTAACATACACGAGTTACAACACAACGACCAAAGAATACAACACACGCGACCTAAGGACTCAGCGACTTAAGAAATCCAAGCTTCTTGTGACCTAAAACTTGAGCGACGTATAATCGAGCGACCTAAGAACATGGCACATTCTTCAGGCTGAACTTCGGCTTTGTGAGCGACCTACGAGATAATGACTTAACATCTGGAGCGACCTAAGCTTCGCGACTTATGGTAGGTCGTTCGCGACCTAAAGAAAGCGGCATGTGAGCGACTTAAGGCAATCTGACCGATACAATCAGTAGCTTGTCCCAGTAGGTCGCTGGAGCGACTTAAACTTAACTCGTTACCATCCTTAGGTCACTGGAACAACTTAAAACATAACTCGTTAGTCTTAGGTCGAGACTTACTAGGTCGAAGCTCTTTAGGTTGTGGCTCATTTTGCCTGACATAACTCGTAAGGTCGCTTGAGCGACTTATCAATTCGTTAAGTCGCTCGCAACCTAAGCTCTCATCAGATTGCATTTCATCACCAAGTCTCCAACACACAACTTTATATGTTAAGCTAATAAAAGAAATTGAACGTCGAAGTCTATGCGTGTATGTATGTGTGTGTCCACACACACCTGAAAGTATTAAATTGGCCAAAGGCCCAAATATACATAACCGGGTAAGAAACCCGAAAATACACTTTGCACAAGCAAGACCACATAAACTTCTTATGTAATCCTAGCTGCTCACTTCAACTCATTAGCTCCCCGCTCTTCGAAGAAAACATAAAACCCTAGCCGATTAGGGCTTCTCGAATTTGAGGCGATCTTCTGTTTATTAAGACCTACGAAAGCTTCAAGGGGTTTTTTAGATCCTTACGATGCGCGCGCGCACACACATATATATATGTGTATGAGTACGCGCGCGCGTGCGTGTATGTGCATTCAATAACATCTCAAACAGTACAGCATTTCAAATGTCCTTTGATCCCCACCACAAGTTCCGATTTAAATAATAAGGGTAATGGAAAAAACTATTATTTAAATTGGAACTTATGGTGGAAATAAGAGGGCAATTTGGATGGTGCACTGTTTGGAGTGCTATTGAACGCTCCATATATATATATATATATATATCAAGGTTCGAGAACTCGATTTCCTTCATTTGAAATTTTCTTAGTTTCGGAAGATTTCGAAAAATTTGAAAGTTTCGATTTTTAATAATTTATGAATAAAATTGTAATAATGTTCTTATGTACGATACCATCGAAATTTCGAGGTACCGTCTGATACCTCACACCTTGACACACACACACATATAAATATATATAGACACTCACGCACATACACAATAGTTTGAGTTGTTGATATCAACAGAACAGACTATATGATTTCATACTGATAACGATAATTTTGAACAAGTAATGAGTGGTTAATGAAATAGCGTAATTCATTTATATTATTTTTTTGACAAAATGTAAAACTCCAAGTCTCCAACACAAGACTTTATATGCTAAGCCGATAAAAGAAATTGAACGGTGAAGTACTATTCTACCGAATAGCATTTGTTATGTACAACAAAAACGTCACTCTATGGATATTACCAAATTATAATATCACTTAAAAATAGAACTTGCCAATTAAACTTTGTTTACAAGTTCAAAATGTTCATCTACAAATATTACTAAACCTTAATATCACTTGAAAATAGAATCTAACAAATAAACTTCATTTACAAATTCGTTCTTTATTAATTAATAATATAAAAAAATAAAGTAACAAAAAATTAGATGTTGCAACTTAGAAATAAAAATTCAAACTAACTACACATGATTTCATTCTAAAAATATAACTAAATATTTTTATAAATCATTTACTGTTGAATGTGTTAAGATATATAATTTGTATGAAAACAATTCACGAGTGAAGCACTTGCTGTTATTGCACACGAAGCGCGTGCCGAAAGGTGGTAAATATAAATACCGTAAAACGATAGAGAAACCGATCGTTTAGTTATATAATTTTGAAAAAAAAATTGAATTTTAAATTAAAATTTTTAAATTTGAATTTAAAATTCAAAATTAAAATTTTTAATTTGAAAATACAAAATTTGAAAATACAAAATTTGAAAATTTAAAATTATAAGATTTGAATTTTAGAATGGCATTTTATGAATGCTCTACTTGAATAAAGTACTAATTTTATTATAAAAAAAACTAAAATGACATTTTGAATTTTTAAATGATAAAATTTAATTTTTCTCGAACCTTGAATTATCTTAAAAGTAAAAAGTTCGATCAACAAACTTTCTACAGAAGAGGAAAATATCTTACTAGAAATTGAAATTTTGAGAATTTTAGTTTTTCGATTTTGAAAATTTGAGTTTCGAGTCTAAAAATATGAATTTTGAACTTGGAATTTTAATTTTTGACCTTTGAAAAATTCATAAGGGCTTAAGGTTATACCCGAACCGTTTATAAAAACATGCAAAGTGGATCAAATAACACATAATAACATCACAACATACATGGTTGTCAACCATACGTAACAGATGAGGTGTGCTAATAATATAACATCTACCATATACTCACAAATATAATCAACCATCAATAATCAATTCTTTTACCTATTTAGGTTTATGTCATGGTGTTGTTTATAAGCTCGTAACATGCAAATAACTCATACAACAATACCACATTCAATATCAACATCAACATCAACAAAACATGCATAATGGATCAACATCTATAACAATCATTTGTGCTGGTTATAAACACAATATCAACTACCTTAAAAACACAGGTATAATAATCCAGTAACAATCCTCATAACAATTAAGGTTTAAATCTAAGATTAATAGAGGTAATATACATAATGACTATCAGTGACAAAAACTGATTTACTACTACCAAACAAGGAGTCTCACCAATATAAATAAAATGATAAAATCCAACATGCATTGATATAATAACACTATATTTACACTTTATACTCCTAGACAATCTTTAGGTTACCCTACAAGACATCATCACTCTATTTCCAATCAATCATTCATAAACTTCTAGTGACGATCTTAAAATTTCCCTTTTGGTAATAGACCGTTAGGCTTTGTGTGACAATAGGGCATGCTCGTCGAATAATGTCAAAAGATTCAATTGGGATTCTAAATCAGACAACTAGGATGGATACTAGCCTATCTAGTCTTGTTGGGACTGGGCCAACATGCAGCGGGGTAAATGGGTAAATTTCAAAAAAATTATTCCATTTGGATCTTGTTGGGCTTATGAAGTCTAAATTTATTCAGATCTTATCTAAATTTATTTTAAATAATATCAGTATTTTATTTAATTCATAAATAATGTTTTAAATATTATTATGATTATATATTATATTCTATAATATGTGTATCATATACATATATGTGTGCACGTGCACATGCTATATAAGTCATATGCATGGTTTAACATGCCCATGTATAAATGTTGGGATTTACACCGCAACAGACATATTTGCCCCTCCATGTACATATGCGCTATCTAATATATATATGTGTGTGTATATATATATAATATAAATAATATTAAATAACGTTTGTAAAATATGAATGTTTATATATATGTATACGTGTATATGTATAAGTGATGCAGACTTAAATAGTTCAAAACATGAAAACCAGGTTTTACTGCCTTTGAAATTTTTAAGGTCGTTAATTTTTATGATGATATTATAAAAGACAGTGAATGTGATGAAGTAAAGTTGCATGATAAGTCAGATGTGATGAGTCAAGTTCCGGTTGTTGTAGTTCCTGAAAATGCGCTGAACTTTAATGCAAGTTGTACTGAAAATTCAAAGAGTGATGTTGCTTTGCATAATAATATAAATAAGTTGGATTTCCAAAGCACATATTTATTAGTTCTGGAAAAAGGTGAAGTGGAGGGTAATATTGATGGCAATGTAGAAGTTTATTCAGATATGGCTAGTAGTGATTTGTTTTTAGTGAGCGATAAGTCAGATGAATCGTCTAAAGTGATAGACCTTGTGCACAATATTCAGAGAGGGGATAGTGACTTGAAGATAATAGATGTTGGTTATACATTGATTAGAGTGGTTGGTTCTGTTCAGCATAATGAGACTGGATGTAGCTCGAGTACAACTAGATTAGTGAGCAGTAGTGCCCGTTTGCATCAGGCAGCCACTAGAGCTTCTGATGGCTCTACCTAAGGTATGGATTCTCTTTTGGGTGGTATTTATAGTACTTTTGTTGTGTTTCAGCACTCCAACGCGTCCCATGAACACCTGCTTCATTGATCCATAACGGTGCCACCTAATGAAGCTTCCAATGATGTGCCAGCATCCTGATTGAACATCCCCTCATCGCCTTCCAAAATGGGCACATACGTGGTCTTGGCAACACTTGCTTGTAACGAAAGGAATTCACAATGTTATGTGCCACCAGTCCCACATATATAATGTAACGGCCCGCAAATTTATCACTTGGATAAATTATATTTATTTTAAAATATTTAGCTCTGGGTTTAAAAGTAAGAAATAATCATGTTTTAAGTGATAAATAATAATAGTTATTTTGGTTGGGAAAAATATTGTGAACAAATTACCGAGGTAAAATATTTATAATTTGTAAATATCGTCCTAGGTAAAATATCGACAAAACAACCGGAAATCGTTTTATCGATAAAACCGATTTTAAACAATAAGGATCGTGCATGGCTCTAGAAACATACACTAATATATGTATTCAAACAAGATTATGAAATAAAATAATTTATTTTATTTTTGGAAAATAAAATGTATTTATGACATCGATAGTTCATATCATCAGTTTTATATATTTCTTTGAAAATTCATGTTAAGTTTAAATATTAAATAAACGGGTTTTTATTTACAAATAAGCCTATTTTAATTATTTAATAATGATGGTAATATAGTTTTTAAAAATTGTTTACCAAAATAGATAATTCGTAGAAAAATAGAAAATGTGACTGAAGAAGGTTTTTCAGAATTTCGACTTTTCGACACCGAAAAGTTGCTGGGAACGTTGTTTGCCTTTATGCACTATATATACACATATAGAGTAGATAATTAACCATATAATAATATACTTAACTATGTATTATCTTATTTTAATTATGTTTAGCAAGTGATGTGACAAGTCATGGTTTTAAAATAATAACTTATATATATACTAAATCATATCATTATCTCTTGTCATTTCCTTAAGTACCATCATCATTACCCATCATGGCTTAGGGGATGTGATTAGAGAGAGGGGAGGAAGGTGGTGATGTGACATGTCAAAATGATGACATGTTATGATATTTTGAACTAAGGATAAAATGGTAATTTCCTCGCTTTTCTTCATCTATAAATACATACCCATACACACACATTTTTATTTACATTCTCTCCTTCATTTTCTAAAACTTCCTCTCTAAATTTCCATGGCTTCCAAAACCTTTCTAAGTATTTAAAAATCCTAACTTTTCACTTTAAATCTCTTCCGAATCTAGTTTAAACTTTCCTATATTCATTTCTTTACTTTATTCTCCAAGAAACCAAGCTCACACCCACCCCACACCACTAGGCCGAGCTTGCACACATCAGGCCGAGCACATTTGAAGCTCAAATCATCGGAAAATCTTCACTCTTCGAAGCTCGTGTGTTGTTTCCAAAGTCTTGTCGAAGTTCGCTTTGTGTTTGCGGAGTTTCGGTGAGTAAAACTACTTTGTTTTGGAAAAGTTTTTGACTTTACTATGATGTGTTATTGTGGTGATAATATGATGAGAAAATTGAATGGTTATTATGTTGGTCGATGGTGATTTGATGGATGCTTGCGTTTGGTGTTGAATTTGTGATTTGAATGCGATGTTGTCGAGTTAGAAAGCATATAACCTTATGTTTATATATGTGTTTCATTGTGATGTTAAAAGTATGGTAGTATAGATGTGTGGTTGTGATCTAAGAACCAAAGTATGTTGAGTTGAAACAAAGTTAACAACTTTGTGTGTTGCGACGGACATGAGATCCGATTCGAAATAAAAAAAACTATGTTTTCTGGTTTTAAAGTTTGGAAATTATTTCAAAGTTTCTTTCTTTGTTTCTAAGTCTCACAAACTTTAAAATTTATGTTTCTAAACATGAAATAGGAAATAATAAGCAAGTGTTTTCGTTAAAGTATGTTTAAGCAAACCGCGCTCATAGCAATAGTCGCTATGGATGCAGTTCGACAAAATTTCCGATTTTCGTTTTAAAATGTTTTCTTTTGAAATGGTTTTGCAAAAGTTTTTCAAACTTAAGTAGTAATATAAAAAGGGATCAAGTTTAGTTAAATTAATATTTTATTATTTAATAAATTAATTAAAGGTAATTAGCACTTAATTAGTAATTAAGTAAGTGATTAGAGGTTAAGTAACACTTAAGGAAGTTTAATGACTAATTATTTATTAATAAGGTTTTAACTAGTGATTTATGAAGATAATAAGTAATTTAATGATTAATTACTATTTAATTAAGTTAGATAGTCAATTAATTATTATTTAATTAAGTGATTATTTAATTAATTTTTAATTAATTAGGGTATAGCTAATAATGAATTGATTTAACCTTAACTAAGATACATTAGGAAGTTAATTAAGACTTAACCAAGTCCATTAAGTTAATTAAAGTTTAATTATGAATTAATCTTGATTTAATTAAGATATAATCAGGGTTTAAGCATATTAAAAATATTTTAATCTTAATCGATTATATTTTAAATCAATCTTCTTTTTAAGCTAATTGATTTTAAATCAAAGGATCTCTCGTATGGACTATTAAGTAGCAAATGAATTAAAGTAGCGATTATAAAACGTTGACACGTTTTATGGGAAGTAAGTGACTTGTGTTTACCACAAACGTGGAATATCAATAACGTGATAGACACAAGGAAGTTAATTTCAATAAGCAGGTCATGATAACTTAACCATATAGATATACTTCTATATGTAAATTTTTCACCCGATTATGGATTTTCCTATATTTATAACTTGGACATCTACCTATGATTGATTGTATGCTATGTGTGAATTCCTTACATATCTAATGTTTGGCAGTACCTATGATATAACTTAGATAAGTTAAACTCAAATTCAATGATCCATTGTAGTCGTTAAGCCTCTGTTTGGTTTTGTAAAGTAAATATTTCATTTTCTTTTTAAATCGTCTTCAAAGCTATTCTATTTTGAACAAGATATTTAAAGAATGATTTGACAATTTGTTTGAGAAGTTTTATAAATGATTTTGGGGTATTCATAAAAGGAGTTTTAGAAATAGTTTTGAATGTTTATAAAAAGATTTTATAAATGGGTTTGGATGTCTATAAAGGGAAATTTATAAAAGGATTATTGAAGATAATTACAACAGGAATTCGAGGTTTGGGTTTCTTAAGGTTGACCTTTTAAAAAAATGGTGGTATGGAACATCCGTTCTACACTTAACACCGAAGGAATAATGCTTAGAGTTATCCTTTTCAACGTTTAAGTGATTTGGAAATGGGAAATCTTATAAATGTTTTGTGAATATACTTATGTAAAGGAGATAAGTATATGAATGTTGATAAATGTTTGGGATAGGAGATTTATAAATGAGAATGGTTTTAAGGCTTAGTGGTTGCTTTGGGTAATTAAATTTCTATATTTGTTGTTGTTATTTGATGGTTAAATAACAAACTATCAAATTTGGCCTAATTTGACTTAAAGTATGAATGTAAAATTCGAGTTTCTGACAAGGACTCGAATACTTACTTCCAAACGAACCAGAAATGAGTCAACCGGAAATTATCGTTTGTTGGTACGGAGAGACCGGGATCGGATTTATATATCTGAAAACCACTCTGAACCAACTTGTACGTTCGAGTGGAAGACATCTTGATGATGATTGAAGATGGTGCTCTTTGAAGTGCAAGGGCTACTGCTACTAATCCTGAGGGTGATTCCAAAATGGATGTAGTAGAGTTAGTGCCTTCGGTTTCGGTCAAACCTAGAACGAACTTGTATGGATGAATGCTGACATTGCATTGATGCTTGGAGGGCAGTGTTAGCACTCCAAGATGGATTGCTATTCAGAAAGGTAAAACGTAGCCTTAAGCCTCATAACCGGGAGGAATGGCAAAAACAGGGTATGCAGCAGAGCTATATGGTTAGCTACTATTAGGAGCGGTCACCCCATTCTAGATGTCCCTTTCAGAGTTGGTTTGCATGCAAACACCATGGTAGTATAAGGCCTCGGTGTCAAGGGGGTGAGGTAATCCGGTCTGCCATGTTAAAGGGGCAGCCGGCTCTGTGTTAGCATCAGTGCATTTTCTAGAGGTGCATCATCGGAAGGTAGTCCCTTACCTTGCCATCGTTGGGATCCAATCTCCAGTACGTGCCTTACGGTTTTGACTATAGAGGCTAGTGTTGAAATGCGAGATGCAAGCATTTCAGCTATTTCCTCTATTTACTTTAAACCTAGACACTATGATAATATCGCTGAATCTTGATATAAAACGTTTTGGTTATCGTAAGGTAAAAACCCATCCATTTTTATATGCGGCGTGGTCTTACGAGATACCCTTTGTTTGAAAAGTTTTCAAATGTAAAAATCAGTTTGGTTGTTACTTGTTATCGAGTTTTACTCATGCTGGTTCACCAGACTGACCCGGGCGTTATTCCATGTAATGCTCGGGCCAGACCGAGCATGTTTTACCAGGTTTAGTAGGACACTTTGGAGCTGGAGAAGAGCTGAATGGCCAAGACGTATTCACGTACTTTACTTTTGCTGTACTATAGAGCATATATGATTGGTCAATGTAAGGACATGCTTCTATAACTGTCCAAATTTAGGAAAAGTCTAGAGTACTCCAATGTTGTATATATGAATAAAGATGTTTCCTTTTTGTAAAGATCATTGTTGTATTATATATTATTCACTGCGTTGTGAGATTATGTGTTGTTTAGTTTTCTTCTATCTTCTACCTTCTTCTTTCATCCTAACAAATCAGTATTTTCGATACTTTAATGTTCGGCATGTGATACAGTGGACGTATTAGTGTCGATTTTCAAGAGTCGAAAATCCGGTTTGTTACATTTGGTATCAGAGCTTAGGTTGAACGAACACTTAGGCCTTGATGGGGTAAGCTCATTAGGGATAGAATTAGTAATGTCCTAGATTGAGTGGAGTGTATTATATATAAGAGCACATATTTGTTAGTGTATAAAAATGTTTTGTATTGTGTTGATTTATCGCTTAAGTGGCTTAAAACTCTGGTCGAGACATGGGACGCCACGGTATCGATAGGTGATTCCTAAACACTTGAACAAAGCAAATCGACACAATATCGTTTGAAAATGATAAATGAAATAATATTACCTAAGGTTATATTTTATATAAAGGAAAGTTTTCAAAATTAATAGGCAATTAGTTGTAATTAATGTTAGGGAGTAATAATGGAAGTGAATTCTAAGGATATTTACCTTGATTAGGTAATAAGAAATGGGTATGCAAGAAAGGCATGGACGGAAAAAGAGATCGAAGAAGTCAACCACAAATTATGGAAAGGCTGATGGACAGGCCACCAAAGTAGTAATAGTTGCCCGTGAAGAGGTATTGGGAGTTCAGAAGAAGCTGACAACCTCACCCAAGAGTAATAGTGTCAATAATCGAAAAAAGGGAAATTCCTACTGCATTGGAAGAGACCTTGGGAAGACAAATCAGATAAGGGTAGTCGACAAAGGAAATTCTTTAAAAATGGAAAATAAATTAGTTCCTACCGCTGTCACAAGACGGGACATACCATGGACTATTGTACCGAAGGAAAGGAAGGGCCAGTAGTTCCCACAGTTTGGGAGAAACATTGCTTCTTTTGCTAACAACTTGGACACGTCAAGAAAGATTTCCCCATGATTCAAAGAGCAATGCAAGTCGGAGGAATTATTAAGAAGAAACCACCCACCTCGAGAGAGATAATTAAGGGAATATATTCATGGAAACCAGAGGATAATAGTAGATGGGGATATGTATCTTTAGTATGAACTCTTAATATGTAAGATGTTTGGGAAGTTATGTATAATATGTATACCCTTGGAAATGTTTTGAATGATATGCAGTTATCTTTAGTTGCTTTTAAAACCTTTCTTTAAACTTGTTAAATAGTTAGTGAGAGTTTGAAATCAGATGTTTGATATGAATTAAGGTAATCCAGGAATCATGAATACTAGAGTTTTCGGAACTAAGGGATATATGGTTGAGGAAGATCAAACCCCAATGGGCTTTGCTTCATTATGCTGTGATTTTGAAATTTTAAGTCAAAGGAAGTTTTCGGGTTCGGAATCAATCATAGAGGTTAAGAATTGGTTGGGATGGTGTGAGAAGCTACGTAATGACATGATGAATTATATCCATGGATCATTCGAAAAGATGATAAGTAATGCTCCACGGTTTAAAGATTTTGGTCCACGGCCATCTACTACCGCACCAACTGAAGTTAAGAAGAACAAGTTCAAAGAAAAAGCTCCTAAATATGGTTGTTTCGGATATGGGGAAAAGGACCGCTTTGTTAAAGAATGTAAGGTTGGTAAGAAAAAGAAATGGGGAAAGATGAAGGCTTTTAAGAAGCAAAAGCTTGGAAAACAAATCGCATAAAGGAAATGTTACTGTTGCCACTTAAAGGGCCACACCATCAAGGATTGTCCAATGCTTAAGATAGAGGAGCAACCTAGACCTTTTGTTACCCTCACAGAAACATCTGCTTCAGTAGCAGCAAAAGGAAAGGGAGTTATAGAAGGATTAGTTCAGCCCCTGGAACATAAGGACTAGTATTAAGAATAGTATCCTATGTTGTTCCATGTTTAGTATCTTCTAATGTATATTATCTTTTGAAATGCATTTCTTGTTTATGATGGAGTCACTTGGTGTGTATCTAGGATCGTGTGTTGTTTGAATGATATTCTATCTATGTATCGTTTCTTCTGTTGTTCTTAGTTGATAATAATTTTCATCCCAGTTTTATCTCGCTTGACCTTGTAGATAGACAAAGAGTAAGACTAATAAGGTTCATGGCTTTAGGTTATGTCAAACTCAGTTGGTTAAGGATTGACCCATCACAGGGTATTTTGACTAGAAGGTAGATTAATAAATGAAAATTGAATTTGTATTAATTTAATAAGAAGATTTAATAAACTTGGTTTATTAAACAATATTTTGGATTTTAACATCTAAATAATTAGAAGCGAATTAGATTTTAAAATCAGTTGTTAAATATACTCTTAGGATGTAGAAGAGTAATCCATAAGAAAAATTGAAAATAATTTTGTAAGTAAAGTTATATTGTAACATCCTGAAATTTTCATCCATTCGCATCCATACATGTCAGATTTGAATTGCTCAAAATATCAGATTGTTAATTTAAATTTGGCAAAACTCAGCATATACAGTAAATAAAATAATCACAGAATCACAGACACAGAGTAATATAAAAATAAGCAGCGGAAACAAAAGATTAGTAGTTCATGAAGCTAACATATATATAACAGAGTTAAACAAGATACAACAGAAGTCTCAAATACATAGATGTCTCAATACAATAGTCAATTACAAGATCAGAATACATCATTGGAATCAACTGAATAACTGAAAGATGGATAGATAGCTGGATCTCCAAGCGAAGCTCCAACTCCAAAGGTGAGTCTCGAACACCGAACCACTCAGTCTGACCCGAGCGTAAAGCAAAAACACAAAACACTCGAGTCAGGATTAATATTCTTATATCAATAAATCCAAATCAAGTGAAATATCAACTGAAATACAAGTAACTTAAAGGATGTTTGGGATAACCATCCTCTAAGGATCTGTTAAACTATCTACTATGTAGTAATATACGCTATTATAATATGTCTAAAGTAAAGTATACTATTTAAAAATAGCGTTAAGGCTTTACATTTTCCACCTTAACACATTTTTAGGTGTGCCAATAGTCTATACAGTACCGTAATACCCCGTAAACTAGAACTACCAGAGGATACTCCATAGGTACGACACAAATCAAACTCGTAGTAAAGCACGCTAGGGTAGGTGACACGACACAACTAGGCAAAGCCAAGGTAGATATACCAATTACACTTCCGGGCCGGTGGTAACGCAGAGCCGCAACAATCGCCCACCTCGAGTCACACTCCCGAATCAAGGGTGCACACCAAATCAATCACAAAGTAATAGAATGGCATACGATGGAGTGTGTCCGATCAGAGGTGCTACCTCATTAGCCCGTCGATTGCTTCTGTTTTAGCCACCTTATGCCAACTCACGGGAGTCGGGTCCACGTATATACCTCATATAGGATCGTCGCCACCAACCTACTTCATTCTGGAATCTCCACCGCGTACACAGTTGTTAAAGTGGTTTTCGGTATCGACAGAGAGTATGCCCATAACCAATCCCGGTCTCTTTGACAACCAATCGTTATTATAACACCGTGGTCATTTAAAAATAGTTTATACTTCAAAACCAGAATATCATTTCCATTTCAAACCATATCAAAACGATATCATTTTCACTTCAAATATATCCATTTCCAAAATCATATCACTTTCCAAAGTTATAACTCTTTCGAAATCATAAGCCTTTTAAAATCAAAACACTTCGGAAATCACAACATTTTGAAATCATAGTACTTTGAAAAATCATAACACTTCCCTTCAAACAGTTTAGATATTAATAATAGTATATAAAATAAAATAGTTTATAAAATAATTTATATAAAATAGTTATAAGTTAAAACAATTCATATTAAAATAATTAGTATATTTAAAATAGTTTATATTAAAATAGTTTATATTAAAATAGTTTATATTAAAAATAGTTATATTAAAAATAGTTTATATTAAAAATGGTTTATAAAATAATATAAAATAGTTTTAAATATAATTTAAAAATACTTTATATAATAAAATAGTTTCCACAAATTTCACAAATCGATTCAAATCAACTCGAATTCCAAAATTCAAATTTTAATCAAATCTCAAATCATCAATTACAATTCGATTCAGTTTCTAAATAAACCATTTCAAATTATCGATTTCAAATACAGATTTAAAACATAAAATAAGCCATTTCAATTTCAATATATTTCAAAGCTTTAAATATTCAACATTTCAAAAACTAAATTCGATAATTTCATATATATATATCAAATTCACTTTACTATTATTTAGTTTTGAAATATTTACTTAATTATTTCAATAACATCTAAATACAACTTCAATTTACAAATTTAAATAAACAGAATATCCCATTTAAATTTATATAAGTTCGAAATATTCATTTAAGTCACTTTTAATCAAATTCAAGTTATAAAACATATCTTTAAAATTTCAAATTTAATAAATTCAGATCAACCTTATTTAAGTATAATTCTAAAATAAATATAATTTCAAATCAATTTCGAATTTATCTTTCCAACCCGAATCATTATAAACTCTATATTTTGAAAATATATATATTAAAGAAATACTTAAACATATTATATATCAACTTTATTAAATCAACTTGAATGAATCTTTAAAATCAATATTTATTAAAACTATATATTTCTTTCCAAAACCATAGAAATCATTTTCAAAATATTTATATATATAGACCAACGGTGTCTGTATATAATTTTCTACCATATGGTCAAGTGATATGGATATTTATCATTTCAATCCGTAATTTAAAATATATATGGGTATATATCTTTTCAACCCGCAATCCCAAATTCAATTCAATGAAAATCGCTTGGGTTTATCATTTCAACCCATAACGATTTTCTCCTATTCTACTGATCGTTCGGGTATGTATCATTTCAACCCATAGGGAATTCTATACTAACAGGGAACTTGCAGAGTGATAATAGATATGATAATAACATAACATGCATATATCATCAATATAAATAACAGATAATGGTGTCAGATGTCACAGGTGAACAGATACAGATAATGACATATATATAACAATGTAAATAACTAGCAGCAGCATATTTCAATTGTCGTTTCAATTGAAATCAAATTTAATAAATAAAAGAACGTTAATCGTGAGTGATTGCTCACCTTTCGAGGCTAGAGATGAACGAGAATACGATGAGTTATGAATTCGAAAGCAAAGCAAGATTGACACGAATTCGACGGACAGACTGATAAATAGGAATTGACAAAATCAAGTCAGGACTGGATCGATGAAGATCGGTTATATGAGTGAATTGATATATATATACATGCAAAATTATACATATATAAAATCATATTCAAATTTCAAATATTTATTAAATTAAATATATATATATATACACCTATTTTAAACTACCAAACCTCCCATATACTATATATATATGTGTTAATATGACTTTTACATTATCCAACTTACATACATACTTAAGACAATGTACATATCATAAAAGTCCAAATTTATATAACCAGAAACATATTATATTCACCTACATACTTTCATACATAATATATTATAAAATCAACACTTATTGTAAACCCTACAACTTGCTTTCTTGTAATAACTATATAACCCAACAGCTTATATAGACTTATAAAACACATTTATTCACATCAGCATCTCCAAAGGGAATAATTAAACCATGTATATACAAAAGCTATTTCAAAATTAATTTAAAATATAAGATTCACATATTTTAAAATAACATATCTATATATAATATTTTGATTTAAAATCAAAACACATGTTAAAAGGGAATATTTTGATTTGCAGCAGACACAATATATAATTTCAATAAAAGAAAAAAAATGTACTATATAGGCTAGTATTCGAAATCTATTTTAAAATGTATGAACATAAATTAAAGCTATCACAACATCCAACTTTAAAGATATTAACATAACTAAAGTAAATAATTTAAAAAATTTATATACATATACTTTTAACTGTATATATGTACATATGTATTTTAAAGCTATAACAAAGTATGGTTTCACATCAATTTTCAACAAACAAGAGTCGGCGACCCAAAATATCAGTAATCTATAATATAAACTAACTATATAAAATTATATATACATGTTTTAAAGATACTAACAATATATGCAACAAAAGATATTGAGGCACAAAGCAGGTTCATATTTGAAGGAACACTATTTATATTCAACACGCATATATACAAACAAATAAATGTTCTGAGTGTAACATATACACTAGAAATATGCATAACCTCACTGCCGAAATATACACATATATATGCATCGGCACATAAGTGAGTTTTTGCATACCAACATATAGGATTTTGTGTATGCAATCATAAAATACGACTTCGGCAATATATATGTCAATAAGAAAAAAAGAACTAGAAAGCCATATGACAGATCAAAACACAGGTGGACAAACTCCATAATACAATTATGTATACATATGAACTATATATATATAACCAAAGGTTAATAGTAGCGAAAGGCTCGACAAGTCGAATGAGTTACCAGTTGCTAGCATAGGGGTTTGCTCACTCGGCAAAGGGGAGGAGCACTGGACGGCCGAACAGAGGAGAGGAAGGGCGTTGGCAACTAGGTGGTGATGGGCTTTGGCATCGGCTAGTTTGGTGCTACGGGCGAAAAGTGATGGAGAGTGAGGCCTTGCGTGGACAGCAAGCTGGTGAGGGGAAAGGAGTGGCTTCTGTGGTGAGTGGGTGATCGGGTGGAAGTGTTGAAAGTAGTGGGGAGAAGCATGCAGGAGGGTCGAAGTGGTGGGGTTCGAGCTCTGTTGTTCGGCCGTGCTCAGGTTTTGAAAGAAAGATGTGAATAGGTGAGGGGAAGGAAAAAAGGTCAGGCAACTTTGTGAAAGATGATGAACGTGTTTCAAATATACAACTCATATTATATTTTTATTAACCGACAGAGCTAAAATAAAACGAAGCAGCAATATCAAGAGAAACAATGGGAATAGTGACAGCCACCTTATCGAATTCTGGGAAAAATAAAAGACTAGTGACTGTTCAAATCATATGGTGACAATTGAAAGGTCACGGGAAATCAAAAGCCAAATTGCGGAACCGATACAGGATCGTTACGTTGATTTCGCCGTCTCTCGGACTTCGAAATTGACAATTGAATATACCGTAGAGATCAGCACGATGAGACGATCAAAACGATATACAGATATCAGTGGTACAATCATCCGATTAAAAGTCGATAATTGGTACCGAAAATGCTGCTAATTTGTCATAAATATGATAAACGGAGCAATAGTGTAACAACCCGAGATTTCGCAATTATCTGATCATCGTCAAATGACGATTAAAATCGTTGGTTAATTGCTATTGCAGTTTAAATCGATTTGAAATTCTTTTGAATTTGTAAATATTGAAGCGGGCTTTGAAGAAAAAAAAAATTGTTTTGGCCCACTCGTTGTGCCGTGACGTTTATCGGTACCTTTCCCCTTTTATTCGTTCACTCGAGAAAACCGTCCCTCTACCTTTTATTCTCTTTCGTTTGAAATCTGTTAAGTGTTGAAGTGGGCTTTACATTTGAATCTGGCCCACGTTTGCATTGCCTGATGCCGTGATAAGGGTTTAACCCGTTCCCCAATTCATTTGGCTCTGATTCGAAAACCCTAATCAAAAATGAAACGAAGGAAAAGAAAAATGAATGGCAGCCACGAGTTCTTCTTCTTCGTCCCCAAAAAAAATTAGGGCATTGACTTCGTCTTCCCCCTCGCCTTCATTCGCGACCGCTTCAAGTCAAGGTGAGTAATCATTACTCACATCTAATTCATAGCTTAGTGATTTTTGGCTGGCTCAAGTTCGTGACTTTCATAGTCGAACTGCTTCGTATATATATGGTTTATTTTGTTGATATGTTTTAATTTCCCTGATGTCGTTTTCCTTGAGCTCCACAGTATTGATTCTTGAAACTGTCAATTTGACTTCGGGGATTTGCAACTTCGATTTTGAATTTGTGTCAAATTATGCTTGTTGATTTTGACTCTGCTATGTCTTTGATGATTGTTTTGCTGTCTGATTTTTAATATCTCCGCTTGATGCTTGCGAAAATTCGAACCTGCTGTTTGGGGTTCATTCATATAGTATTGACATGGAATTAATTGAACAATTTTATTCTGAATTGCCTTCGTATTGTTTCATGCCTTTGAGTGTGTGATCATACATGAATATATGTATGTGTTGCCCCATTAATGTTTCACTGTTTTCCTGAGTTTGTTCTAGTCCTCAAGTTTGTTACATGTATGTTCATTGAGGCTGCTGTTCCAGTTCGTATGTAGGTATTTTGAACTAGGATTTGGTTTGATTCCTTGAATAATTAGCTTCGTCCTTGGCTTGAGATTTCATTCGCTTGCAGTTGTTTGCAGCTGCACGTGCCATTGTCGTTCCGTTGCTGTAGCCATGACCTACAGTCTTCACTACACCCTTATTATCATTCAACTTTGCATTGTATATTTGTATGCATGCTACTGATCATATGTTGATATGTCCACTTGATACCCTTAAGTCTGTTGATAATCTATAGTGTGTAGTAGCCTAGTTCACCTTGAACTTCATGCGTGCTCGAGTTTAGTTTCTGTATTCATTTTGTGATGCCATTTTGTAACTGACTTGAGAGCTTTTGTGTCGTAGCACTATCCACCTGAGTACAGTCCCCATTTCATTTAAGTGCTCGCTGTGTTGCCATATTAATCACTTCGACCTCTCATTGGCATGGTGTATGCACATGCTTGGCCATTGTTGAGTTCCAGGCTTCTACTGTCCTGTTTTGTGTTGAGTTCCAGGCTTCTACTGTCCTGTTTTGTGTTGAGTTCCAGGCTTCTACTGTCCTGTTTTGTGTTGAGTTCCAGGCTTCTACTGTCCTGTTTTGTGTTGAGTTCCAGGCTTCTACTGTCCTGTTTTGTGTTGAGTTCCAGGCTTCTACTGTCCTGTTTTGTGTTGAGTTCCAGGCTTCTACTGTCCTGTTTTGTGTTGAGTTCCAATTGAAACCTGGAACTGCTATATTTGACTGAGAATTCTTGTTCCTCTGACTAGTTTGCATTATCCAGTTTTGGTTGTGAAGAAGAAATATATTTTGCCTTTTTTGGCTTCGACACTGTCTGCAGTGTTGTATACTCATGCAATATGTGTTCCAGCCTTTGATTGCCTACACTATGTCTGGTTGGTTCCACTTTCCACATGATTTCGTTCGGCCTTGTAGTAGCGTTGCAATGTGAAGCAGATTGTGTAGTCTTTGGTTTATAACTTACTCGATCCAGTGTTTTGACCTGCTTGGATATTGAATAGACAGTTGCATTCCTGTCTTGGATCACTTGGACTTATTTTGTTTTTAGTTGATCTCTGATGGTACTTCCACCTCGAACTGCTTGCAAACTGTCTTGTAGCCCACTGTTTGATCGGTTGCATTCAAATTGTTTGCAACTGTGTTGAGTCACGCTAGTGTGACTTGACCTTTGCAATTTCGACGTACGGTAGTGGCGAGGCAGTGCACGCGTGCGTGTACTGCAGCCACACCGAGATTTAATTTAATTTGACGCCATCTGTTTCCGTTTTATTAAGCGTAGTTTGAAATGGTTCATTTTGATTTGAATTGGATTTGTTGACTCTTGGATTCATTGATTTTCTGAGTATTTGATAGACTGTATTGGCGAGGCAGTACACGTTAGCGTGTACTGCAGCCAATCAGCATTGTTGTTTTTAAATTGGCATTGTTGTTTTGTTGTTTAACACTGTATAGTGTTATATCTGCCGTTATCCGATTCTTTTATCGAGGAGTCGGGTATACGAGATTTCTGTGACTGTCATCTAGTAGACTATTTGATTATTATTGCCTATATGCACTAAATAACTGGTTTGAATTAGACTGACCTGGGTATTATTTTCTTTTGAATGTAATACTCGGGTCAGACCCGAGTTATTTCAGGTTGTAGATTTTCTTCTTTGAGTTGCTGTTCAGGATTTGAAGACTTTTCACATCTTCTGAAGTTGTCCGCGTCATTTTGTAGTAGTCGTGTCATTATATAGAACGATATGTATTCATGTATATTAGTTGATAATGTACTTGTATATATAACTTCTAGAGTCGACAGTTGTAGTTGTATCATATGTATTGTGTCAATTATGTATCAACTGACATCAGTTATATATATATGAGACTTTTGTTTTTATCTGTGTTCCGCATTTATATTATCTGTGTTATTGTTATATCTAATGTCCTAAACTATTTGAACTATCGTAGTTTGTTTTATACTGATAATTGGGTGTGTCGATGGGAGTAAATAAATGATAGATGAAAAATAAAAAGTATATACCACTCCTATCGGGATAACCAATATTAGTGTAAGGCAAATTACGGATAGTCGCTCCTATCCAGCCTTATTCTTCGTAATAATAGACAGTATTTCTTTTAATACTCTTTGTTATTATGAGCATAGAGGTGGGGCGTTACAGTTGGTATCAGAGCTTGGGGTTTATGGACATAAAATAAAACATAACTGGGATGGAACATATGTTACAACTATTAGTCGATGTTTTATTTGTACTTTGAGTCAAAACTAAAGTTTTGAAATTTGGATGAAATTTTTAAATATCTTTATTTAAAAATAATAGTGAAATTGTGTTCTGATGATATGATTGATTTGTGTTCTATTTATCAGAGTGCGCAGCGGAAACAGTGAAACCGTCTTCGCTGAGTACAACTGATAATCTTTTTGATTTAAAGATCAAAATACAAAATCGATATGAATTTCAATTGTTGTTTACATAGCTGTACTTATTTTGTTTCTTTGAGAATTTCGAATCCGAATTGAGGATTCGAAGGAATTGCAGATATGTGATTTTTGTTGAAATTTCCGCTGGCTTTCTTTTGGTACTAATCATCTATTGATTAGATTTTTGCTGTTTTAAATTATCTTCATTGAAGATACCTTCGAATGGTTTCTTTGTTCATTCTGTAGTACGCGCAAAAATTTGAATTGCGCGTTACTGCATTTATTTTTGCGTTGAACCGATGCTTGGTTATGAAACGTATTTTGTTGCCGTTATTTTTATAACGGGATTTTTACACCAATGCTGAATTTTTGAGGCACGGTGTTTTGTTGAAAATTTTAATGAATGAAAATTCACTGATGTCACATTTTGATGTGAATTCTTTGATGAGATATTTGATGTTTTAAAATTACTGTCGCTTTGACTTCAGTAACAGCCCAATTTTTAAAAGTGGATTTTCAAGCGGTTATTCCGCAATACTGATGTGTAACCGTTTTACGGTATTTTTAGAAGCACAATTTCCTTATCGAAATTGTTACTGATTTGCTGCTTTAACCACGTGATTGGAAAAATCGTTTTAAAATGAAAATTGTTTTATAAATTTTTAATAGTTTGCGTTTTCAAAAGAATGAGAAAGCGACTTAAACGATTCAGCAAAATCGAGGATTATGACCCCTTTCTTTTACTGTTTCGCTTAACTCCGGACTTGTCCAGTTGAGAATGCGAATTGTTATTTTTGCAAAATAAATAAAATTGTTTTCAAAAATTTTACAGTTTGCGATTTCAAAAGAATGAGGAAGCGATTTAAACGTTTCAGCAAAATCGAGGACTATGACCCCTTTCTTTTACTGATTCGCTTAATTCCGGACTTGTCCGTTTGAGAATGTAAAGTGTATTTTTATGAAATACACAATTTTGCACTTTCAAGGAAACGAAGAAGAGATTTAAACGATTTAGCAAAAGTGCGGAGTATGGAACCACACTTTTACTTTTTCGGTTAATTCCGGACTCGTTAATTGAATATCTGCTGTTTTGATGATTTTGATGAATTTCACACTTTCAAGGAAACGATGAAGAGAATCAAACGATTTAGTAAAACACGTGGTATGGGACATGTGCGTTTGCTATTTCGGTTAATTCCGGACTCGTTAATTGAAATATTTGATGCTTTCGTGTGCTTTCGAGCCACTATGATGGACCTTCGGGTCATATGATGGACCTTCGGGTCATATGATGGACCTTCAGGTCAAATACCAGTACTAGACCTTCGGGTCACTCTGCGGACCTTCGGGTCAATCTGATGGGCGCCAAAATTATGTTGAGTACTTGGTAGGCTTCGGCCATATGAGATGCACGTGCGGCGAATTAAAAACTCGCCATCTGATGGGATCGATCCAAACTTTTATGTTGATTTTCTAGTCTTCTTAATTGATTTCTAGATATTTTTTGTTTCCAATTATCTGCAGGTAATTGGATATTTGTTGATATGAGTTCTGATTATCGTTTTTGATAATCGGATATTTGTTGTTTCTAATTATCGCTTGTGATAATTAGATATTTGTTGATATGAGTTCTGATTATCGTTTTTGATAATCGGATATTTGTTGTTTCTAATTATCGCTTGTGATAATTAGATATTTGTTGATATGAGTTCTGATTATCGTTTTTGATAATCGGATAGTTGTTGTTTCTAATTATCGCTTGTGATAATTAGATATTTGTTGATATGAGTTCTGATTATCGTTTTTGATAATCGGATATTTGTTGTTTCTAATTATCGCTTGTGATAATTAGATATTTGTTGATATGAGTTCTGATTATCGTTTTTGATAATCAGATATTTGTTGTTTCTAATTATCGCTTGTGATAATTAGATATTTGTTGATATGAGTCCTGATTGTCGTTTTCGATAATCGGATATTTGTTGTTTTAATTATCACTTTAGATAATTAAATATTTTCTGATATGAGATTTAATTATCGCTTTTGATAATTAAATAATTGTTGATTTTAGATTTAATTATCGCTGTTAGATAATTAAATATTTGCTGATTTGAGATTTAATTATCACTTTAGATAATTAAATATTTTCTGATTTGAGATTTAATTATCGCTTTAGATAATTAAATATTTGTTGATATGAGATTTAATTATCGCTTTTGATAATTAAATAATTGTTGATTTTAGATTTAATTATCGCTGTTAGATAATTAAATATTTGCTGATTTGAGATTTAATTATCACTTTAGATAATTAAATATTTTCTGATTTGAGATTTAATTATCGCTTTAGATAATTAAATATTTGTTGATATGAGATTTAATTATCGCTTTTGATAATTAAATAATTGTTGATTTTAGATTTAATTATCGCTGTTAGATAATTAAATATTTGCCGATTTGAGATTTAATTATCACTTTAGATAATTAAATATTTTCTGATTTGAGATTTAATTATCGCTTTTGATAATTAAATAATTGTTGATTTGAGATTTAATTATCACTTTAGATAATTAAATATTTTCTGATTTGAGATTTAATTATCGCTTTTGATAATTAAATAATTGTTGATTTGAGATTTAATTATCACTTTAGATAATTAAATATTTTCTGATTTGAGATTTAATTATCGCTTTAGATAATTAAATATTTGTTGATATGAGATTTAATTATCGCTTTTGATAATTAAATAATTGTTGATTTTAGATTTAATTATCGCTGTTAGATAATTAAATATTTGCTGATTTGAGATTTAATTATCACTTTAGATAATTAAATATTTTCTGATTTGAGATTTAATTATCGCTTTTGATAATTAAATAATTGTTGATTTGAGATTTAATTATCACTTTAGATAATTAAATATTTTCTGATTTGAGATTTAATTATCGCTTTAGATAATTAAATATTTGTTGATATGAGATTTAATTATCGCTTTTGATAATTAAATATTTGCTGGTTTGAGATTTAATTATCGTTTTTGATAATTGAATATTTGTTTTCTGACTATCGTATGAGATAATCAGATATTTGATTTGTCTTCTGATTATCGTTTGAGATTTGAGCTTCGTCTTTTTCTCTGGCGATTCAGGGGAGTAATTTGATTTACTCACATTCAATTCGTGCTCTGTACGGGATTTCTGCTCTGTTTTTCCTTCTCTTTTAGTTGCTGGAACTCGATTGTTCTTGCTTTTGTTAGTCATCTGATTTTGATCCCTGATTCTCACGAGGTTGATTCTTTTAATTTGAATCAGTCGGACCTTTTGATTTCATTTCTAATACTTCCCCTGCTGACATTTGCTTTGCTTATGCACTCGTCATTGTCATGCTCTTTTGGTTGTTACCTTTTATCCATTGATTCCCTATGATTGCGTGGACGCAATTTCTTTAAGGAGGGGAGTCTGTAACAACCCGAGATTTCGCAATTATCTGATCATCGTCAAATGACGATTAAAATCGTTGGTTAATTGCTATTGCAGTTTAAATCGATTTGAAATTCTTTTGAATTTGTAAATATTGAAGCGGGCTTTAAAGAAAAAAAAAATTGTTTTGGCCCACTCGTTGTGCCGTGACGTTTATCGGTACCTTTCCCCTTTTATTCGTTCACTCGAGAAAACCGTCCCTCTACCTTTTATTCTCTTTCGTTTGAAATCTGTTAAGTGTTGAAGTGGGCTTTACATTTGAATCTGGCCCACGTTTGCATTGCCTGATGCCGTGATAAGGGTTTAACCCGTTCCCCAATTCATTTGGCTCTGATTCGAAAACCCTAATCAAAAATGAAACGAAGGAAAAGAAAAATGAATGGCAGCCACGAGTTCTTCTTCTTCGTCCCCAAAAAAAATTAGGGCATTGACTTCGTCTTCCCCCTCGCCTTCATTCGCGACCGCTTCAAGTCAAGGTGAGTAATCATTACTCACATCTAATTCATAGCTTAGTGATTTTTGGCTGGCTCAAGTTCGTGACTTTCATAGTCGAACTGCTTCGTATATATATGGTTTATTTTGTTGATATGTTTTAATTTCCCTGATGTCGTTTTCCTTGAGCTCCACAGTATTGATTCTTGAAACTGTCAATTTGACTTCGGGGATTTGCAACTTCGATTTTGAATTTGTGTCAAATTATGCTTGTTGATTTTGACTCTGCTATGTCTTTGATGATTGTTTTGCTGTCTGATTTTTAATATCTCCGCTTGATGCTTGCGAAAATTCGAACCTGCTGTTTGGGGTTCATTCATATAGTATTGACATGGAATTAATTGAACAATTTTATTCTGAATTGCCTTCGTATTGTTTCATGCCTTTGAGTGTGTGATCATACATGAATATATGTATGTGTTGCCCCATTAATGTTTCACTGTTTTCCTGAGTTTGTTCTAGTCCTCAAGTTTGTTACATGTATGTTCATTGAGGCTGCTGTTCCAGTTCGTATGTAGGTATTTTGAACTAGGATTTGGTTTGATTCCTTGAATAATTAGCTTCGTCCTTGGCTTGAGATTTCATTCGCTTGCAGTTGTTTGCAGCTGCACGTGCCATTGTCGTTCCGTTGCTGTAGCCATGACCTACAGTCTTCACTGCACCCTTATTATCATTCAACTTTGCATTGTATATTTGTATGCATGCTACTGATCATATGTTGATATGTCCACTTGATACCCTTAAGTCTGTTGATAATCTATAGTGTGTAGTAGCCTAGTTCACCTTGAACTTCATGCGTGCTCGAGTTTAGTTTCTGTATTCATTTTGTGATGCCATTTTGTAACTGACTTGAGAGCTTTTGTGTCGTAGCACTATCCACCTGAGTACAGTCCCCATTTCATTTAAGTGCTCGCTGTGTTGCCATATTAATCACTTCGACCTCTCATTGGCATGGTGTATGCACATGCTTGGCCATTGTTGAGTTCCAGGCTTCTACTGTCCTGTTTTGTGTTGAGTTCCAGGCTTCTACTGTCCTGTTTTGTGTTGAGTTCCAGGCTTCTACTGTCCTGTTTTGTGTTGAGTTCCAGGCTTCTACTGTCCTGTTTTGTGTTGAGTTCCAGGCTTCTACTGTCCTGTTTTGTGTTGAGTTCCAGGCTTCTACTGTCCTGTTTTGTGTTGAGTTCCAGGCTTCTACTGTCCTGTTTTGTGTTGAGTTCCAATTGAAACCTGGAACTGCTATATTTGACTGAGAATTCTTGTTCCTCTGACTAGTTTGCATTATCCAGTTTTGGTTGTGAAGAAGAAATATATTTTGCCTTTTTTGGCTTCGACACTGTCTGCAGTGTTGTATACTCATGCAATATGTGTTCCAGCCTTTGATTGCCTACACTATGTCTGGTTGGTTCCACTTTCCACATGATTTCGTTCGGCCTTGTAGTAGCGTTGCAATGTGAAGCAGATTGTGTAGTCTTTGGTTTATAACTTACTCGATCCAGTGTTTTGACCTGCTTGGATATTGAACAGACAGTTGCATTCCTGTCTTGGATCACTTGGACTTATTTTGTTTTTAGTTGATCTCTGATGGTACTTCCACCTCGAACTGCTTGCAAACTGTCTTGTAGCCCACTGTTTGATCGGTTGCATTCAAATTGTTTGCAACTGTGTTGAGTCACGCTAGTGTGACTTGACCTTTGCAATTTCGACGTACGGTAGTGGCGAGGCAGTGCACGCGTGCGTGTACTGCAGCCACACCGAGATTTAATTTAATTTGACGCCATCTGTTTCCGTTTTATTAAGCGTAGTTTGAAATGGTTCATTTTGATTTGAATTGGATTTGTTGACTCTTGGATTCATTGATTTTCTGAGTATTTGATAGACTGTATTGGCGAGGCAGTACACGTTAGCGTGTACTGCAGCCAATCAGCATTGTTGTTTTTAAATTGGCATTGTTGTTTTGTTGTTTAACACTGTATAGTGTTATATCTGCCGTTATCCGATTCTTTTATCGAGGAGTCGGGTATACGAGATTTCTGTGACTGTCATCTAGTAGACTATTTGATTATTATTGCCTATATGCACTAAATAACTGGTTTGAATTAGACTGACCTGGGTATTATTTTCTTTTGAATGTAATACTCGGGTCAGACCCGAGTTATTTCAGGTTGTAGATTTTCTTCTTTGAGTTGCTGTTCAGGATTTGAAGACTTTTCACATCTTCTGAAGTTGTCCGCGTCATTTTGTAGTAGTCGTGTCATTATATAGAACGATATGTATTCATGTATATTAGTTGATAATGTACTTGTATATATAACTTCTAGAGTCGACAGTTGTAGTTGTATCATATGTATTGTGTCAATTATGTATCAACTGACATCAGTTATATATATATGAGACTTTTGTTTTTATCTGTGTTCCGCATTTATATTATCTGTGTTATTGTTATATCTAATGTCCTAAACTATTTGAACTATCGTAGTTTGTTTTATACTGATAATTGGGTGTGTCGATGGGAGTAAATAAATGATAGATGAAAAATAAAAAGTATATACCACTCCTATCGGGATAACCAATATTAGTGTAAGGCAAATTACGGATAGTCGCTCCTATCCAGCCTTATTCTTCGTAATAATAGACAGTATTTCTTTTAATACTCTTTGTTATTATGAGCATAGAGGTGGGGCGTTACAAATAGAATTCTAAATTTGGGGAAATGAAATTTGACGCCTCACTCAGAAGATGATTTACAAATTTTCTATAGAAAAATATTCAGATTTGGAAAACATTTTATTATCATCAAATTTTAACTGATCTAAATTTAAATAATATTACACAAGAAAATAAACTTCCATATTATCGGATGGAAATTTACCATTTTCTATGTTTAATTAGACGCATTCCGAATATAAAATTTTTATTTCAAAATTTTATTGTTTAAAATTTCCCAAAAATTCAGTTAATTACGTTATTAAAACAGTTAAAATTTACGGGTCGTTACATATATAACTTAAATGTTTGAACCTAAGCAGAGATTTTTTGAAATATTTTTATACGTTGGGAGGACATAAAATTATTGGTTAAAAAAAGAAGAATTTTCAAATGAATAATGTTAGGTGTTTTGGATAGAACTTTGGAAAATTTCGAGGACGAAATTCTTTTAAGAGAGGAAGAATGTAACGGCCCGCAAATTTATCACTTGGATAAATTATATTTATTTTGAAAATATTTTGATCTGGGTTTAAAAGTAAGAAATAATCATGTTTTAAGTGATAAATAATAATAGTTATTTTGGTTGGGAAAAATATTTTGAACAAATTACCGAGGTAAAATATTGATAATTTGTAAATATCGTCCTAGCTAAAATATCGATAAAACAACCGAAAATCGTTTTATCGATAAAACTGCTTTTAAAAAATAAGGATCATGCATGGCTCTAGACACATACACTAATATATGTATTCAAACAAGATTATGAAATAAAATAATTTATTTACTTTTTGGAAAATAAAATGTATGTATGACATCGATAGGTTATATCATCGGTTTTATATATTTCTTCAAAAATTCAAGTTAAGTTTAAATATTAAATAAATTGGTCTTTATTTACAAATAAACCTATTTTAATTATTTAATAATGATGGTAAATTTGTTCTTAAAAATTGTTTACCAAAATAGATAGTTCGTAGAAAAATAGAAAATGTGACAAAAGAATGTTTTCTGGAATTTTGACTTTTCGACACCGGAAAGTTGCTGGGAACGTTGTTCGCCTTTATGCACTATATATACACATATATAGTAGATAATTAACCATATAATAATATACTTAACTATGTATTATCTTATGTTAATTATGTTTAGCAAGTGATGTGACAAAACATGGTTTTAAAATAATAATTTATATATACTAAACATATCTTTATCTCTTGTCATTTCCTTAAGTACCATCATCATTACCCATCATGGCTTTTGGGATGTGACTAGAGAGGGGGGAGATGTGACATATGAGGGGGAGGAAGGTGGTGATGTGACATGTCAAAATGATGACATGTTATGATATTTTGAACTAAGGATAAAATGGTAATTTCCCCACTTTTCTTCATCTATAAATACACACCCATACACACACATTTTTATTTACATTCTCCTCTTCATTTTCTAAAATTGGTACAATCATCCGATCAAAAGTGGATAATCGGTACCGAAAATGCTGCTAATTTGTCAGAAATAAGATAAACGGAGCAATAGAAGTCTAAATTTGGAGAAACCAAATTTAACGCCTCACTCAGAAGATGATTTACAAATATTCTATAGAAAAATATTCAGGTTTGGAAAATATCATCAAATTTTAACTGATCTAAATTTAAATAAAATTACACAAGAAAACAAACTTCCATATTATCGGATGGAAATTTACCATTTGCTATGTTTAATTAGACGCATTCCAAATATAAAATTTTTTATTTCAAAATTTTATTGTTTAAAATTTCATAAAAATTCAGTTAATTACATTATTAAAACAGTTAAAATTTACGGGTCGTTACACTCTCCTCCACTCAAAACTTTTCGTCCCCGAAAAGGAAGGAGGTAGGAGAATAGAAACAACCAGAAGAAAATGGATTGAAAAACAAAATAAAACAATTAATTTAAAACCATATAGATTATTAATTTATATTCAACAATTGATTTCAAATTCAAGGTATTTCATTAAGTTGATTTAATTTCAATTTATTAATTCCTTCAAAACAAGATTTATTTTATGTCTCATTTATTATTCAATTAACTTGTTTTATTCAATTAAATTATCTCTATTAACATTTTTATAATTAAAATTATGTGTATAACATTTATTATAACCACTCAAATTTTATTTATAAAAATCAATTTGTATTGTATATTACCCAATTACATATTCAACTTCTAAATGATAAGGTAAGTTATATTAGAATGAAATTGGGTATTATACAAGTAAACTTTTCTCAACTAAATTATTTCAAATTTAAATATTTATTAAAAAATTTGGCTTTATTTAAAATCATCTTTTAACATAAATTTAAGAACTAAATTTCCGATTCACTTCAAACCATTTAGAGATAATTATGTATATACTATATATATCAAATCAAATTAAATTTAAAATAATATACCTATATATTTATATATAAATCAAATCATACTTAAGAAATTCAAATCAAATTAATTTCTAAAACAAAAGTGTAGTAAAGCTACTGAATGGTCTCTCCACTTAGAAACTCAAAAATGAATGTCGATGATGCGGCCGCCATCACCAAAATTATTTTCCAGCGACAAAAGAGGAGAGCACTGATTTCAACATTTTAAAATTCTTTGAAACGATTTCTATTTGAAAATACATTAAATAATATGCATTTTAAAACTTTAAAACCAAAAGTTCGAAATCATCGAAAATTAAATTCTCAAATTCTAAATTTTAAATTCATTTAAATTTCAAATCAGTTTATAACCATGATTTATAATTTCATTTATTCAAACGGTTTATAAAACAATAAATTCATTTATAGAACAATAAATGAAAATCAAATATTATCATTTCAAACAACCAATTTAATTAACTTATTAAATTCCATAAAATTTTACTTATATATATATAATATAATCATACAAATTTATTTCATTTACCAAATTGGAAATAATATTGTGTCAGTTTGTTTTGTTCAAGTGTTTTGGAAATCCTATCGATATCGCTGATCAGACGAATCGATCGAAAACTCAAATCAACATCAACAACTCAAACAACACAGTATAAAACATTTTATATAAATTTCAAATACACTCCCTCACTCGATGATTCGAAAATGGATTCCAAATCAAGGATAAAGATTGAAATACAAGGGACTCTAATCAAAAGAATTCTAGCTAAGAAGATAGACTTGAGCTGGGGATAAAATAATTAAATTTCCAAAATAGTAAGATGGATATACTGAGATCAATCACGGACGACCTTAACCGGGTCAACCGTGACATCAAAAATTAAGATCGAGGTAGAATTCTGGAGCAAATCGACATTCGATCGCCAGAGATAGAATTCGGGTATAGCAAAAGATAGCAGCATCGAAAACCGAGGATACAGAAATCTTCGGTGAATCAATACCGATTGTAAAAGAGTTTCACCCCTTTACAAACCATTCAAAGATTGGCGAAACCGCCGATTATTATAGAAATCAATCGAAGTGGAGTTATGGGATGCTTTAGAGTCAAAAGAACCCGAATAAGAAAGACAAGGACAGATTTCAGAACAAATGGGAGAGTTCCAAAATTCAAAGGAAACCGAATCAAAGAGGAAGAGATTCAAGCTCGAATGAAAGTGATTCTGTAATTAAATCTACTCTATATGCTAAGCTTTGCCTAAAACCAAAGCTCTGATACCACATGTAACATCCTGAAATTTTCAACCATTCGCATCCATACATGTCGGATTTGAATTGCTCAAAATATCAGATTGTTAATTTAAATTTGGCAAAACTCAGCATATACAGTAAATAAAATAATCACATAATCACAGACACAGAGTAATATAAAAATAAGCAGCGGAAACAAAAGATTAGTAGTTCATGAAGCTACCATATATATATAACAGAGTTAAACAAGATACAGCAGAAGTCTCGAATACATAGATGTCTCAATACAATAGTCAATTACAAGATCAGAATATATCACTAGAATCAGCTGAATAACTGAAAGCTGGATAGATAGCTGGATCTCCAAGCGAAGCTCCAACTCCAAAGGTGAGTCTCGAACACCGAACCACTCAGTCTGAACCGAGCGTAAAGAAAAAACACAAAACACTCGAGTTAGGATTAACATTCTTATATCAATAAATCCAACTCAAGTGAAATATCAATTGAAATACAAGTAACTTAAAGGATGTTTGGGATAACCATCCTCTAAGGATCCGTTAAACTATCTACTATGTAGTAATATACGCTATTATAATATGTCTAAAGTAAAGTATACTATTTAAAAATAGCGTTAAGGCTTTACGTTTTCAACCTTAACACATTTTTAGGTGTGCCAATAGTCTATACAGTACCGTAATACCCCGTAAACTGGAGCTACCAGAGGATACTCCATAGGTACGACACAAATCAAACTCGTAGTAAAGCACGCTAAGGTAGGTGACACGACACAACTAGGCAATGCCAGGATAGATATACCAATTACACTTTCCGGGCCGGTGGTAACACAGAGCCGCAACAATCGCCCACCTCGAACCACACCACCGAATCAAGGGTGCGCACCAAATCAATCACAATGTAATAGAATGGCATACGATGGAGTGTGTCCGATCAGAGGTGCTACCTCATTAGCCCGTCGATTGCTCCTGTTTTAGCCAACTTATGCCAACTCACGGGAGTCGGGTCCACGTATATACCTCATATAGGATCGTCGCCACCATCCTACTTCATTCTGGAATCTCCACCGCGTACACAGTTGTTAAAGTGGTTTCCGGTATCGACAAAGAGTATGCCCATAACCAATCCCGGTCTCTTTGACAACCAATCGTTATTATAACACCGTGGTCATTTAAAAATAGTTTATACTTCAAAACCAGAATATCATTCCCATTTCAAACTATATCAAAACGATATCATTTTCACTTCAAATATATCCATTTCCAAAAATCATATCACCTTCCAAAGTTATAACTCTTTCGAAATCATAAGCCTTTTAAAATCAAAACACTTCGGAAATCACAACATTTTGAAATCATAGTACTTTGAAAAATCATAACACTTCCCTTCAAACAGTTTAGATATTAATAATAGTATATAAAATAAAATAGTTTATAAAATAATTTATATAAAATAGTTATAAGTTAAAACAATTCATATTAAAATAATTAGTATATTTAAAATAGTTTATATTAAAATAGTTTATATTAAAAATAGTTTATAAAATAATATAAAATAGTTTTAAATATAATTTAAAAATGCTTTATATAATAAAATAGTTTCCACAAATTTCACAAATCGATTCAAATCAACTTGAATTCCAAAATTCAAATTTTAATCAAATCTCAAATCATCAATTACAATTCGATTCTGTTTCTAAATAAACCATTTCAAATTATCGATTTCAAATAAATATTTAAACCATAAAATAAGCATTTCAATTTCAATATATTTCAAAGCTTTAAATATTCAACATTTCAAAAACTAAATTCGATAATTTCATATATATATCAAATTCACTTTACTATTATTTAGTTTTGAAATATTTACTTAATCATTTCAATAACATCTAAATACAACTTCAATTTACAAATTTAAATAAACAAAATATCCCATTTAAATTTATATAAGTTCGAAATATTCATTTAAGTCACGTTTAATCAAATTCTAGTTATAAAACATATCTTTAAAATTTCAAATTTAATAAATTCAGATCAAACTTATTTAAGTATAATTCTAAAAGAAATATAATTTCAAATCAATTTTGAATTTATCTTTCCAACCTGAATCGTTATAAACTCTATATTTTGAAAAAATATATATTAAATAAATACTTAAACATATTATATATCAACTTTATTAAATCAACTTTAATGAATCTTTAAAATCAATATTTATTAAAACTATATATTTCTTTCCAAAACCATAGAAATCATTTTCAAAATATTTATATATATATAGACCAACGGTGTCTGTATATAATTTTCTACTGTAACGGCCCGTTATTTTGGACCATTCAAATCGACAATAAATCCACACATGTCAGACTTGAATAATTCAAAACAGTAGATTGTTAATTTAAATTTGGCAAAACTCAGCATGTACAGTAAATAAAATAATCACAAAATCATAGATACAGAGTATATAATAGAATGCAGCGGAAACAAGAGAATAGTAGTTCATGAAGCTACCATTTATATATAATAGAGCAAACAAAATACAACAGAAGTCTCGAATCACGGGAGTCTCGATACAATAATCAAATCTGAATACAACACTGGAATCAACTGAATATCTATAAGCTGCATCAATAGTTGGATCTCCAAGCGAAGCTCCAAACTCCAAAGGTGAGTCTCAAATGCTGTATCACTCGGTCTGACCCAAGCGTAAAGCAAAACACAAAACACTCGAGTCAGGATTAACATTCTTATATCAATAAATCCAACTCAAGTGAAATATCAACTGAAATACAAGTAACTTAGAGGATGTTTGGGATAACCATCCTCTAAGGATCCGTGGAACTATCTAAAATGTAGAAGTATACACTCTAACACCGTGGTCATTCAATTTAATTTATACTTCAAACCAAAATATCATTTCATTTCAAATATATCTATTTTCCTAAATAATTTATAAAGTAAGGTATTTATAATTTCCTCAAGTCTCACAAATCGATTCAAATCAACTCAAATTCCAAATTCCAATTTAATTCAATCTAAAATTTTCCATTTTAATTCAATTTAGTTTCTAAATAACAAATTCAAATTATATTGATTTCAAATGCAGATCTGAATCACAAAATAAACCATTTAAATTCCAATATATTTCAAAGCTTTAATATTCAACAATTTCAATGTTAAATTTAACAGTTTCATATAGCTCTTTATTTAACTTCATTTATTATTTAATCAAGGAATATTCACTTAATAAATTCAATATCATTTAACTAGCTTAAATTACATTTTTACTAAATATTTCCTTAAATTTATTTAAACAAGAAATATTTATTAAATTACTTAAATCAAACCCAAGTTATAAATCATATCTTAAATCTCAATTTCAATAAGTTTCAAATCGGTTTAATTAAATAAATTATCTTCCCAACCTTAACTTATTCAAATTATTACTAAAATCTATTTTGAAACATAAATTTAAATACTTAACCATAATATATGTATTAAATCAATCTTACTTAAATTAAATAATTTAAGAATCAACATTTATTAAATCATATATTTCTTTCCAAATCCATAGAATTTATTTTTTTAAAATATTTATATATATGGACCAACGGTGTCTGTATATATATCTATCATATGGTTAAGTGATACAGATATTTATCATTTCAATCCGTAATTTAAATATATACGGGTAGATATAATTTCAACCCGTAATCCTAGTTTCAATTCAAATGAAAATCGCTTGGGTTTATCATTTCAACCCATAATGATTTTCTCCTATTCTAAAGTCCGTTCGGGTATGTATCATTTCAACCCATAGTGATTTCTAAACTACAGGGAACTTGCAGAGTGATAACAGATAATAATATAAAAGGCATAATATCATCAATAACAGTATAATATAAACAACAGGATATGGTGTCATATCCCATAGGTGAACAGTTACAGATAATAGCATATATAACAATTTAAATAACTATAGCAGCATATTTTGGTTGTCATTTCAATTGAAATCAAATTTAATAAATAAACGAACGCTAATCGTGAGTGATTGCTCACCTTTCGAGGCTAGAGAAGATAGACAACACAACAAGCTACGAATTTCAAAGCAACGCTAGATTGGCAAGAATTCAACAAAGCTGAGAGATAAGAATTTTGGTGAAAATGAATTAGAACCATCTTGATATGACAGAAAATGATGTATATAATTTTATTATTTATTATTAAAAATCAATTTAATCATATATCTCAAATTAAAATTTAATTCAACATTTCGAACAAAGTCTCCATATATTTATATCTTTTAAAACCAATTAATATATACTCATATAGACATTTGCGAACAAAATTTTATATTATATACACACACATATATATAAAGTTATATAAACTTAAATAGAAAATATACAACGCGATTGTATTACAAGTTTCCAACAATATATATTTTCCATTTTAAACTATTAGGAATACTACAAACCATAATATATTATAACTAACATATTACTTAAAATATAATTAACAAATATATATATATATATATACAAACGTATATAAGGTATAAATATATACATATGTATACTTAGTGACCCTATCTAACCCAACAGGTAAAATCCAAACTAATATAAATTAATTTTTTTTAAAAAAAACTTATAAACACCGTCTATATCATACTAAAACAAAATCAATATATATTACTGTAAATATATAAACAGTATAACATATATTCATTGTCGAACCAGATTTTCCAATTTCTATAATATATAAAAATAGATCATATAATTGTTTATATAAAATTAGTATTTACGTAATTATAATATCAATAAACCCATGCTTTATCTGTACAAATCCACTTATATTCTTATACAACATATAACTTTATATATGTGTACCTTATACCCTATAACACTTAAATATTTTAAAACAAAACAGAGAATATAGTGTGTAATATATACATATTTTCTTTCATAAACATACATCAACGTATATATATAAGCATATAAACTAACGTACATAGTATATATTATAATATACCATAGGTATATAAAAAAAAATATATACTTACGCAAAAGAAGGAGTACACGGTCTAAGTGGCTACGGAGGAGCACGAGGGGTGGAAGATCAGAGAGGAGCTGCGGAGTGATGGTTTTGAGAAGCTAATAGAGGGGGAAAAAGAAGAAAAAGAGAAGAGAAGTAAAGGCCACAGAGAAATATAAGGGAGGAGCTCAATATTTAAAAGCTGGAATAAGAAACGTAAAATTAAATGAGCAAAAATGAATGCAAAAAGTATATAAGTTTGATATTCGAATGACGGTCATAAAAGTGGAAATTTGGGTATAGGTAACGGCTGGCTACAATCAAATATTCATGTTTTGATAGATTGCTTTCCTTTAAGCAATAAAAACAGGGAGAGAAAGAATAGATAAAGGCAACAAATCTATCAATCAAAGAAAATGGAAAAGTTTGAACTTGTACGCAAATAAATAGGTAGAGAACGATGTAGGTGAGTTGGCTGCTCTGGGTAAAATGCTTAATAATTTTTATGAACCAAATAGGCATGAACAGACTACAACATGCAATTAACTAATTGATTATTTGTAACCGTGCAAGCAAGAAATGAGATAATAATTAAAGGTTTTTTTTTCTTTTTTTTTGATTGCCGAAGGAAAGAAGGAAAGGCAGACCAATAGGCTGAGAATCATACCATAATTACCCTAGTGAACAGAGGAAAGAAATTTAAAACAAAAATATAGATAAAGGTTGAGTGAATGGAAACGGTCACCTGCTTGAATCACATGAAATAATTAAAGCAAATGAAGTGGCTACAGGAAACGAATGATTTCTTCCTATTTTTGAATTAATGTTTACGTAGCCAAATTTTAAGCAAAAAGGAAACGTACAACAAATGATAAATTGAAATGACCGTTGATTCAGCAACGTTATTAAAGCAATTTATTATATTGCTTGGGCTGCACGGTGAAGATTTGGAAGAGACGTGTTTCACAATGCAACCGTTTTTAAGAAATAAATATATTACTTTAAAACAGAAGAACTGACCAAAAATGAACGTAAACGTATACAATTTATATGTTTTGATATTCAAAATAATTATAGGATGGCAACAGTCACCCTAAGATTTAGTTGAGAAATTAAAGCAATAAATCGCTGATTGGACAACACGTTCCATATTTGAAACGTAAAGGAAAAAGATAAGTATGGAATGGAAGGATACGTTATAAAGGCAAAATGAACCGTTTGGAAGAAAAAAATGATGGCAAATAATACAGCTGTGCCTTGAATTTCCCAAAATAATTTATTAGAGCAATTGATGGGTTGATTGGACAGTGTGTTTCAAAACTTCAAGGAAATGAGTAATATATTTGAAAATACTAACATAACCTATATATACATACCTACTAGAACTCACACAAAAATTAATGGACCCTATACCCAAACTAAACTTTCCGTGTATATATGTATATTATGACCAAATTTTTCTTTGAATCAAAAATCCATACTTGCTTTCAAAACTAAATTTCAAAACCACCATTTGATGTATAAACAGAACATAATATTTTTCCTTTTTTTCTTCTTTTTATTAACAATAAATCAAACATTATTTAATAATTACACATAACTCAACATATCCATTAGTTACCAATTTTAGTTCATTTGTTAGAGGTTAACTTATTTGAATTACAACAATACAATTAAACTATTGTTTCCTCTTAAATTTTATTCAATAGATCAATATTTACAATTAACAATTATTATTAAATTCTTTTTTTAAATGCACGTGCGGATTTGATTTTTAACAGCTAAGATATGAAATAAAAGAGTGCGTACAATAGGCGCAATAATTAAAACGAACGTACGCCCAAATTAATTAACCAGTAACGTAATCTAAATTTATATGTTTTCTTATTTATTGACTACTTATATTTAATTATACGTAATCCAAACATTAAATTTTTTATTTCAAAATATTATTATTTAAAATTTCTCTAAAATTCAATTAAATACGTTATTAAAAACCGTTTAAAATTTATGGGTTGTTACAAAACTTTTCATCCCCGAAAAGGAAGGAGGTAGGGGAATAGCAACAAACAGAAAGAAAAAAATAGATTGAAGTACAAGATAAACAATTAATTTAAAACTATACAAATTTTACTTGAAATATTCATTTAAAAACTTCATTTGAAATTTAATTTTCTTTAATACTTTAATACTTTTCAAACTCCTTTGAAAACAATTATTTACATTATTATTTCTATTTACAAAGAAGCTATTAAAAATATTAAATCCAAAATTTATAAATTTTTTATTTATTTATCTTAAGATACTTCCAACATTATAGATAAATTAATAACCTCTGAAACACTAAAAAATTTCTATTATACCATGTAGTATATAAACAAACAATATTTAAAAAGGATATATCCAACAAGGAAAGAAGGTAGATTCGAAAAACAGAATCAAGGTGAATAACTACTGAGCAGATAGGTAAATTCAAGGAATAGTATTGGGCACGAATAATTAATCTAGAACCATAAGAATTTCAATTTCGAATATTAATACAGAATTTCTTTCCTGGAAATACTTTTATAATAAAATACCTTTATAATAAAATACTTTTATAACTCGATGTTTCAACAAGTTTATCCTTGTTCCTGTAGACTCTGGTAGTGCGTTGATCAGGCGCAAAACTGGAATTCTCCAGGTACTTAGTAGACCTGTTTCAATACCCAGTGAAAATACTGGAAAACTTTTAAAAACAGATATGGAAAGTACAATCCAAACAAAAAAAACAAACAAATCATGGATCGCAGATACACAATGGTTACGCCTGGGTCCCCCAGGAAACATCCGTACCTTTTAAGCATTCACTGCCTTGCGAATTTCGCTATGATAACAAAACTGTGGACCGCAGGATACATAACAATGGTTACGCCTGGATCCCCCAGGAAACATCCATACCCTTTAAGCAATCTCTGCCTTGCGGATTACGCCACTAACACGACCATAGATCGCAGATACACAATGGTTACGCCTGGATCCCCCAAGAAACATCTGTACCTTTTAAGCAATCACTGCCTTGAGAATTACGCTATGCAGTCGAGTTCGTAAAACCATGGGTAACGCCATGGAATTCGAAGGACACTCGAGTATCATATCCGGAAAACCAAAAATCAGAAAGAATAATATCGATAGAATGAATCCAAGATGTGGCCACAAATCAGATATCAAGCAGAAGGCACTTTCCATATCTTTACTTCCAAAATATGTATCATATATTACCTTTCAAATTAATTTCAAATATCATACTTATATAAAGTCCATTATATATAAGATTTCATTTTCAAATCAAATACTTTCCAAAATCAATAGTATATCAAATCACACTTATATAGACTTCAATTATATAAGATTTCACTTTTCAAATTGAGTACCTTTTCAAATCCATAGTTTTCGAATCAACATCATACTTATACAGACCAATTTTTTTTTATATAAGTTCGATAACTCCCAAATCAAGTTTTTTAGTAACACAAGGTTCTCAATTTCAATTTGTTTCAATATCAATGTATTTTTCAAAATCATATACGCTTTCACCAAATTATTCTTCCAAATCAAATATCTTCAGTTCCAAAGTTTCCAAAATAATAAATTTAGGAAATAAATCCAAATTTCCAAATAACAATAATTAAGTCAAACAATTCATTTCCAAAATCAATGGTTTTCAAAATCATCTTATATTTACATAAGGTCCATCTTATATCAGGATCAAAATTTCAAAAATAAATTTCGCTGTACGAAGAGCTATATGGGATTGAACATCTTTGCTTATTAAAAGTTTTGAATTTAGAATAGTTTTGTATATAAGATAGTTTGAAAAATAGTTTTGTAAATAATTTGTAAATAAAATAGTTTAAAATAATTCGTTTTAAGAAGAATAAAAGAAAAATAGTTTGAAAATGGTTTTAAATTGATAGTAGTTTTGCATAAAAGAAAAATTCCAATTAAAATACAAAGATATCCAACCCAACAACTTTCCATTTCAGCGTCAAGTATATCACTGATATTAGGATATAAGATGTACATATGTCATCATTTCGCAAAATCACATTCGATCGCTCGCTCGATCACACAAGTTCGCTTTCGAACTAGTATTGTCCATTCGACTTCCCTAATGCGGATTTCGATATGGTTTCTCGACTATTAGCCATCAGTCTCCTTGCATAGCCATATACTATGATAGAGAATTCTAGGATCAAGACCAAAATCCATATCAAATATTCGCCATCAAGAATCGAATGAAAAATCCTAACACGAAATGGTGTAATTCACCTCGAACTTGTGTACTCAAACCTGGATCAAATTAATTATGCGAATAAAACAGCATACGTACAACCTATATATTTATTCCAACTTGTTAAATATATAGTTTCATAAAGATGTTACTAAGTTAAAACATTTAAACAAAATTTTATTCAAAATATTTTAAAGACCAAATTATTTTCAAAACATTTCAAATTAAATTTCATATTAGAAAAATTTAAAATTGCCTTATTCATTTACTTAACAAAACAGTTTCAACTTATTTAAATCATATTACTACATACTTAAACATACATACCAAACTTATATACTATACTTTATACTTTTCAAAATTTCTTAGCTTTGAAAAGTTAACCTTGATTTGGAAGTGCTCGAACCTTCGAAATAGTTGAAGAAATCATTTTCAAATTCAAGAGTTGGAAATCAACAAATCAGTAAATCAATTTCAAAAGATAGGTTTCAAATCCGAAACTAAAGGACTGAACACCGGCTTACTTCAAATCATTTCAAATATATATACATATATCTTTCGAATATCAAATCTTACTTCGGAATTTGAAATCAAAATGGTTTCACAAAATCACTCGCATAGCAAAGCTACTGAAGTGGCCTATCCCCCACTCTGAAACTCGAAAATCAATGTCGATGATGCGTGCACTCATCACCGAAATTATTTTCCAGCGACATAAGTGAGTTCTGGACTTCTATTTTCTCAAACTTCTTTTGAAATTTCTTCGAAATCATTCGAAACTCATTAAAATCATTTGAAACATTTCTTATTCGGAAAAATACTTTTAAATCATATTATTATTATATATTTCAAAATCTAAAAACCAATTTCAAAACACCGGGGTTCAATTCTCGAATTTCAAATTTAAAATCCTTCAGTTATAAATCATTTTTAGATAAATCAAATTTCTTATATAATTTTTCAAAATTACAAATCCTTTCGAAACCTCAAATTCTCATTTTAAAAAGGGTATATAATCTTTATCGAAAACATTTCACTTTTATATATAGAATATAATCATACTTATCAAAATAATAATTTCGGTTTAGAAAACAATTTCTAGAATACAAACAAACCCGATTTTCAAAGGATGATTTAAGAATGGATTTCGAACAAAGATAGAGATTCAAATTAGAGGAACTCTTAATCAAATAGAATTATGATTCGAAGATAAGCTCGAACGAAGATGAGATAATTAAATTTCAAAATAGAAGATGAATATACTTATATAAATCGTAGATGACCCTAGGGTCAACCGTGACTTCAGGAACAAGATCGATGCAGAATTCCAAGAAAAATCAACATTCGATCGCAATAGATAGCGGCATCTAAACCAAAGATATAGAAATCTCCGGTGAATCAATGCCAATTGTGAAGGAGTTTCACCCCTTCACAAATCATTCAAAGATTGGTGGGATCATATTCTTATAGAGATCATTCGAAGTGGAGTTATGGGATACTCCAGAATCAAAAGAATACAAATAGGGAGAGACAAGAATGAATTTTGGAACCGCAAGAAACGTTCCAAAGTTCAAAGGAAATCGAGTCAAACGGAAGAGATTCAAACTCGAACGAAAGTGATTCTATAAATAAATTTACTATATATGCTAAGATTTGCCTAGAGCCAAAGCTCTGATACCAACTGTAACGGCCCATTATTTTGGACCATTCAAATCGACAATAAATCCACACATGTCGGACTTTAATAATTCAAAACAATAGATTGTTAATTTAAATTTGGCAAAACTCAGCATGTACAGTAAATAAAATAATCACAAAATCACAGATACAGAGTATATAACAGAATGCAGCGGAAACAAGAGAATAGTAGTTCATGAAGCTACCATTTATATATAATAAAGCAAACAAAATACAATAGAAGTCTCGAATCACGGGAGTCTCGTTACAATAATCAAATCCGAATAAAACACTGGAATCAACTGAATATCTGTAAGCTGCATCAATAGTTGGATCTCCAAGCGAAGCTCCAAACTCCAAAGGTGAGTCTCAAATGCTGTATCACTCGGTCTGACCCGAGCGTAAAGCAAAACACAAAACAGTCGAGTCAGGATTAACATTCTTACATCAATAAATCCAACTCAAGTGAAATATCAACTAAAATACAAGTAAATTAAAGGATGTTTGGGATAACCATCCTCTAAGTATCCGTGGAACTATCTAAAATGTAGAAGTATACACGCTAACACCATGGTCATTCAATTTAATTTATACTTCAAACCAAAATATCATTTCATTTCAATTATATCTATTTTCCTAAATAATTTATAAATTAAGGTATTTATAATTTCCTCAAGTCTCACAAATCGATTCAAATCAACTCAAATTCCAAATTCCAATTTAATTCAATCTAAATTTTTCCATTTTAATTCAATTCAGTTTCTAAATAACAAATTCAAATTATATTGATTTCAAATGCAGATCTGAATCACAAAATAAACCATTTAAATTCCAATATATTTCAAAGCTTTAATATTCAACAATTTCAAAGTTAAATTTAACAGTTTCATATAGCTCTTGATTTAACTTCATTTATTATTTAATCAGGGAATATTCACTTAATAAATTCAATATCATTTAACTAGCTTAAATTACATTTTTACTAAATATTTCCTTAAATTTATTTAAACAAGAAATATTTATTAAATTACTTAAATCAAACCCAAGTTATAAATCATATCTTAAATCTCAATTTCAATAAGTTTCAAATCGGTTTAATTAAATAAATTATCTTCCCAACCTTAACTTATTCAAATTATTACTAAAATCTATTTTGAAACATAAATTTAAATACTTAACCATAATATATGTATTAAATCAATCTTAATTAAATTAAATAATTTAAGAATCAACATTTATTAAATCATATATTTCTTTCCAAATCCATAGAATTTATTTTTTTAAAATATTTATATATATGGACCAACGGTGTCTGTATATATATCTATCATATGGTTAAGTGATACGGATATTTATCATTTCAATCCATAATTTAAATATATACAGGTAGATATAATTTCAACCCGTAATCCTAGTTTCAATTCAAATGAAAATCGCTTGGGTTTATCATTTCAACCCATAACGATTTTCTCCTATTCTAAAGTCCGTTCGGGTATGTATCATTTCAACCCATAGTGATTTCTAAACTACAAGGAACTTGCAGAGTGATAACAGATAATAATATAAAAGGCATAATATCATCAATAACAGTATAATATAAACAACATGATATGGTGTCATATCCCATAGGTGAACAGTTACAGATAATAGCATATATAACAATTTAAATAACTACAGCAGCATATTTTGGTTGTCATTTCAATTAAAATCAAATTTAATAAATAAACGAACGCTAATCGTGAGTGATTGCTCACTTTTCGAGGCTAGAGAAGATAGACAACACAACAAGCTACGAATTTCAAAGCAACGCTAGATTGGCACGAATTCAACAAAGCTGAGAGATAAGAATTTTGGTGAAAATGAATTAGAACCATCTTGATATGACAGAAAATGATGTATATAATTTTATTATTTATTATTAAAAATCAATTTAATCATATATCTCAAATTAAAATTTAATTCAACACTTCGAACAAAGTCTCCATATGTTTATATCTTTTAAAACCAATTAATATATACTCATATAGACATTTGAGAACAAAATTTTATATTATATATACACACATAAATATAAAGTTATATAAACTTAAATAGAAAATATACAACGCGATTGTATTACAAGTTTCCAACAATATATATTTTCCATTTTAAAATATTAGGAATACTACAAACCATAATATATTATAACTAACATATAACTTAAAATATAATTAACAAATATATATATATATATACAAACGTATATAAGGTATAAATATATACATATGTATACTTAGTGACCCTATCTAACCCAACAGGTAAAATCCAAACTAATATAAATTATTTTTTTTTTTTAAAAACTTATAAACACCGTCTATATCATACTAAAACAAAATCAATATATATTACTGTAAATATATAAATAGTATAACATATATTCATTGTCGAACCAGATTTTCCAATTTCTATAATATATAAAAATAGATAATATATTTGTTTATATAAAATTAGTATTTACGTAATTATAATATCAATAAACCCATGCTTTATCTGTACAAATCCACTTATATTCTTATACAACATATAACTTTATATATGTGTACCTTATACCCTATAACACTTATATATTTTAAAACAAAACAGAGAATATAGTGTGTAATATATACATATTTTCTTTCATAAACATACAGCAACGTATATATATAAGCATATAAACTAACGTACACAGTATATATTATAATATACCATAGGTATATAATATATATATATATATATATATATACTTACGCAAAAGAAGGATTACACGGTCTAAGTGGCTATGGAGGAGCACGAGGGGTGGAAGATCAGAGAGGAGCTGCGGAGTGATGGTTTTGAGAAGCTAATAGAGGGGGAAAAAAAGAAGAAAAAGAGAAGAGAAGTAAAGGCCACAGAGAAATATAAGGGAGGAGCTCAATATTTAAAAGCTGGAATAAGAAACGTAAAATTAAATGAGCAAAAATGAATGCAAAAAGTATATAAGTTTGATATTCGAATGACGGTCATAAAAGTGGAAATTTGGGTATAGGTAACGGCTGGCTACAATCAAATATTCATGTTTTGATAGATTGCTTTCCTTTAAGCAATAAAGACAGGGAGAGAAAGAATAGATAAAGGCAACAAATCTATCAATCAAAGAAAATGGAAAAGTTTGAACTTGTACGCAAATAAATAGGTAGAGAACGATGTAGGTGAGTTGGCTGCTCTGGGTAAAATGCTTAATAATTTTTATGAACCAAATAGGCATGAACAGACTACAACATGCAATTAACTAATTGATTATTTGTAACCGTGCAAGCAAGAAATGAGATAATAATTAAAGGTTTTTTTTTCTTTTTTTTTGATTGCCGAAGGAAAGAAGGAAAGGCAGACCAATAGGCTGAGAATCATACCATAATTACCCTAGTGAACAGAGGAAAGAAATTTAAAACAAAAATATAGATAAAGGTTGAGTGAATGGAAACGGTCACCTGCTTGAATCACGTAAAATAATTAAAGCAAATGAAGTGGCTACAGGAAACAAATGATTTCTTCCTATTTTTGAATTAATGTTTACGTAGCCAAATTTTAAGCAAAAGGGAAACGTACAACAAATGATAAATTGAAATGACCATTGATTCAGCAACGTTATTAAAGCAATTTATTATATTGCTTGGGCTGCACGGTGAAGATTTGGAAGAGACGTGTTTCACAATGCAACCATTTTTAAGAAATAAATATATTACTTTAAAACAGAAGAACTGACCAAAAATGAACATAAACGTATACAATTTATATGTTTTGATATTCAAAATAATTATAGGATGGCAACAGTCACCCTAAGATTTAGTTGAGAAATTAAAGCAATAAATCGCTGATTGGACAACACGTTCCATATTTGAAACGTAAAGGAAAAAGATAAGTATGGAATGGAAGGATACGTTATAAAGGCAAAATGAACTGTTTGGAAGAAAAAAATGATGGCAAATAAAACAGCTGTGCCTTGAATTTCCCAAAATAAATTATTAGAGCAATTGATGGGTTGATTGGACAGTGTGTTTCAAAACTTCAAGGAAATGAGTAATATATTTGAAAATACTAACATAACCTATATATACATACCTACTAGAACTCACACAAAAATTAATGGACCCTATACCCAAACTAAACTTTCCGTGTATATATGTATATTATGACCAAATTTTTCTTTGAATCAAAAATCCATACTTGCTTTCAAAACTAAATTTCAAAACCACCATTTGATGTATAAACAGAACATAATATTTTTCCTTTTTTTCTTCTTTTTATTAACAATAAATCAAACATTATTTAATAATTACACATAACTCAACATATCCATTAGTTACCAATTTTAGTTCATTTGTTAGAGGTTAACTTATTTGAATTACAACAATACAATTAAACTATTGTTTCCTCTTAAATTTTATTCAATAGATCAATATTTACAATTAACAATTATTATTAAATTCTTTTTTTAAATGCACGTGCTGATTTGATTTTTAACAGCTAAGATATGAAATAAAAGAGTGCATACAATAGGCGCAATAATTAAAACGAACGTACGCCCAAATTAATTAACCAGTAACGTAATCTAAATTTATATGTTTTCTTATTTATTGACTACTTATATTTAATTATACGTAATCCAAACATTAAATTTTTTATTTCAAAATATTATTATTTAAAATTTCTCTAAAATTCAATTAAATACGTTATTAAAAACCATTTAAAATTTATGGGTTGTTACACTCTCCCCCACTCAAAACTTTTCGTCCCCGAAAAGGAAGGAGGTAGGGAAATAGCAACAAACAGAAATATAAATAACATAACATGCGTATATAACATGCATATATCATCCCTGTTTTGATAATAGATATGATAATAACATAACATGCATATATCATCAATATAAATAACATATAATGGTGCCAGATGTCACAGGTGAACAGATACAGATAATGAAATATATATAACAATGTAAATGACTAGTAGCAGCATATTTCAATTGTCGTTTCAATTGAAATCAAATTTAAAAAATAAAAGAACGTTAATCATGAGTATTTGCTCACCTTTCAAGGCTAGAGATGAACGAGAATACGATGAGTTACGAATTCCAAGCACGAATTCCAAAGCAAAGCAAGATTGGCACGAATTCGATGGACAGACTGATAAATAGGAATTGACGAAATCAAGTCAGGACTAGATCGATGAAGATCGGTTATATGAGTGAATTGATATAGATATACATGCAAAATTTGTAACAACCCGCATATTTATCGATTTTGTATTTAAATATTTTATTTAAATGTTTTATCGTTAATCGGATTTTGGTCCAAAAAGCTACTTTTTGCATACAGTCAAATTAGGACTCGAGACCACTCCCATTGAGTTCAAAATGACGTTTGCGATCTTTTTGAGTGTAAGCTTCGATATGTTTGGAGTAAGTGGAATTTTCGTCACTTTTTCCCGCCTTTGACTTTAGTCGGACTGCACCTTCTAACTCAGCCCCAACCCACCTCCTCTTCCTCACTTTATCAAACACTTCAAGCTTCTTCAACAATGGTAGAGGGAATGGGAAATTAAAACTCCAAAGCTTTTATCGTCATTGCTAATCCAACATCTACTCCGAATTCAAGTGAAGACATTGATTCAAGCTTGTTCTTGCTCTTGTTTTGCTTCAAGCTTCATCTTCATTGGTTTTTGGTGCAAAGGTGAGATTTTTTATCTCACATCTTGCTTATAACCATCATTGGACTAGGTCGCTCTGGAATGTTAGCTCGTTTGGCCTTAGGTCGTTTCCGACCTATTATCACTCAGAAAACACTAGGTCGTTCGTCCCAGGTTAGGTCGTAGGTCGCTCGGCTTCGTGAAGCCACTAGGTCGCTTGGCTTCTCTCTGTTAGGTCGCTGGCCTTAGGTCGCTTCCCCTTTTAGGTCATTTGACCTATCTGCTTTTAGGTCGTTCGATAGTTTTAGGTCGCTTGCGAGTTAAGACTTAGGTCGTTTGGCCTTTATAACGTTAGGTCGCTCGCGTGTTATTGCTCTAGGTCGCGTGGCCATCCTGCTTAGGTCGCAAGGCCACTAGGTCGTTAGGCATTTGACTCTTTAGGTCGCGAATCCCCTTAGGTCGCTTGGCCTCCGATTTTAGGTCGTTAGACCTACTTCTGTTAGGTCGCGTGATCTCTTAAGTCGTTCGATCTTGCTTAGGTCGTTGGTTCCTTACTACCTTTAAGTCGCGCCACTTAGGTCGTTCGGCATCTTTTCCTTATGTCGTTGCACATTAGCTCGACCATGCTAGGTCGCGAGGTTCATAGGTCGCTCACCCCTGTTTTGCCGCTTCACTGCTCAGCTCGGCCTTGTTAGGTCGTTCACCTCCTTTGCCGTTACTTCCTTTAGGTCGCTCGGCTCTGCTTACCACTAGGTCGCACGACACTTGATTCCACTAGGTCGTTTGACCTATATGACTTAAGGTTTTATGCACTTTAATTCGACCACGTTAGGTCGCAAGTATATTCCTACTTTGATGATTTTGGGATTAATTTCTTTGGACTTTACTCATGTCTTCGAACGTGAATTTATGTGCTTCGATTTGTTTCAACAATCGTTTTATGACTTGTCACTTTAAAGATATATGAAGGTTTCAATACTAGTAGTAAATATCAAAACTCTTTCATCAAAGCAATTTCAACACTATTTTAAATATCAAAAGTTCGTTTTCTTAAACCGATTTTCAATCTACTAGTATATACAAGCCTTTACTTCACTCGGATGAGAAATCGACTTAAACGACTTTGTAAAATGAGTGGTATGAAACGCTTGCGTTCACTTCGTCGGTTAGCTCTTGGACTTGTTCGATTGAACCCTTTTGTGACAATTTCCTAGTAGAGATCTAGAGTTTGTTCGTAAATATTTAAGTTAAGCTAGTAGTTATGGGACATGAAGCTAAACTCATATATTTACTGGCTTAGTGTAATTGACACTTCCTAAAGATCATGACGATCATTTTTGTGATTTAGACTAGCGATTGAGCGATGTCTCTTTGTCTGCGAGGGAGACTAGACCCCGCTTTTGTGATGTTTCGCCATCACATATATGGGGTAGCAACCCATGGTCTTCGGGCCATTTCTGTGTGGAAATTTAATGGATAGCTTCCATGAGATAGCTTCTCGTTTATGTGTTTCACGCGTTGGTGAGTTTGCTTAACTCCCATTCATGTGTTAGGCCTTTTCCCCCTTTTTATGTGATTTCTGGATTTCTGGTGTTGATTTCTGGAATTTGTGCTTCACCACTTTTCATGATTTTCATTGATATGATATCAGTTTTTGTGCATTGGTGAATTCATGTGTTATTGACTTGTTATGAATACAAGTGTAGGGTATGAAACCCTATTCTATCTTTGAGAAGATTCTTGTGATATTGATTGATCTTTTATTGATTATCATTTACATACTTATAGTAGTATGCCGTTATGATTGTTACATGTTTATGCCATATTATTTATCCTATACCTTATCATATGATATTTATAGCTAGACTGATCCGTTTATTATTTTCTTATAAATAATACTCGGGTCAGACCGAGATGTTACATGTGCTTCTGCTTGACTTCTCTTCAGGATTATTCTGACTTTTGGCTAACTACATAGATTAGTAGTTTTTGGATGTACACATTTTACATATAGACTTTATGTTGTGTACTTATTCTTTTGTATAACACGTGTTGCTATTCTTTTGTATTATCGTGGATCTTTTTGACCACTACTATGATGTACACTTTCATGTGTTATATACATATTCATATCTTCTTCCGCCTTTGTGATATGGATGTCTGTGACTGATTTATGTTACGTTTATTTCTATGTTTGTTTCCGAAGATTATTTATAGCCACTATGTGATAGCTTTGGGTTTGTTTCGGTATGTCGGACTTCCTCCTTAAACGAAGTTCATTCTATTCTATCTGACATATCGGAGCTCGCTCAAAGAAGTTACATGGATGGTCGCTCCTCAACAGCCTTATTCTCCATGCTAGTTGACAGCATTACACCGTAGTGTTATTGGCTAGCGTGGGTATAGAGGTGGGGCATCACAAAATTATACATATATAAAATCATATTCAAATTTCAAATATTTATTAAATGAAATACACACACACACACACACCTGTTTTAAACTACCAAACCTCCCATATACTATATATATATATGTGTTAATATGACTTTTACATTATCCAACTTACATACATATTTAAGACAATGTACATATCATAAAAGTACAAATTTATATAACCAGAAACATATTATATTCACCTACATACTTTCATACATAATATATTATAAAATCAACACTTATTGTAAATACTACAACTTGCTTTCTTGTAATAACTATATAACCCAGCAGCTTATATAGACTTATAAAACACATTTATTCACATCAGCATCTCCAAAGGGAATAATTAAACCATGTATATACAAAAGCTATTTCAAAATTTATTTAAAATATAAGATTCACATATTTTAAAATAACATATCTATATATAATATTTTGATTTAAAATCAAAACACATGTTAAAAGGGAATATTTTGATTTGTAGCAGACACAATATATAATTTCAACAAAAGAAAAAAAATGTACTATATAGGCTAGTATTCGAAATCTATTTTAAAAGGTATGAACATAAATTAAAGCTATCACAACATCCAACTTTAAAGATATTAACATAACTAAAGTAAATAATTTAAACAATTTATATACATATACTTTTAATTGTATATATGTACATATGTATTTTAAAGCTATAACAAAGTATGGTTTCACATCAATTTTCAACAAACAAGAGTTGGCGACCCAAAATATCAGTAATCTATAATATAAACTAACTATATAAAATTATATATACATGTTTTAAAGATACTAACAATATATGCAACAAAAGATATTGAGGCACAAAGCAGGTTCATATTTGAAGGAACACTATTTATATTCAACACGCATATATACAAACAAATAAATGTTCTGAGTGTAACATATACACTAGAAATATGCATAACCTCACTGCCGAAATATACACATATATATGCATCGGCACATAAGTGAGTTTTTGCATACCAACATATAGGATTTTGTGTATGCAATCATAAAATACGACTTCGGCAATATATATGTCAATAAGAAAAAAAAGAACTAGAAAGCCATATGACAGATCAAAACACAGGTGGACAAACTCCATAATACAATTATGTATACATATGAACTATATATAGAACCAAAGGTTAATAGCAGCGAAAGGCTCGACAAGTCGAATGAGTTACCAGTTGCTAGCATATGGGTTTGCTCACTCGGCAAAGGGGAGGAGCACTGGACGGCCGAACAGAGGAGAGGAAGGGCGCTGGCAACTAAGTGGTGATGGGCTTTGGCATCGGCGAGTTTGGTGCTACGGGCGAAAAGTGATGGAGAGTGAGGCCTTGCGTGGACAGCAAGCTGGTGAGGGGAAAGGAGTGGCTTCTGTGGTGAGTGGGTGATCGGGTGGAAGTGTTGAAAGTAGTGGGGAGAAGCATGCAGGAGGGTCGAAGTGGTGGGGTTCGAGCTCTGTTGTTCGGCCGTGCTCAGGTTTTGAAAGAAAGATATGAATAGGTGAGGGGAAGGAAAAAAGGTCAGGCAACTTTGTGAAAGATGATGAACGTGTTTCAAATATACAACTCATATTATATTTTTATTAACTGACAGAGCTAAAATAAAATGAAGCAGCAATATCAAGAGAAACAATGGGAATAGTGACAGCCACCTTATCGAATTCTGGGAAAAATAAAAGACTAGTGACTATTCAAATCATATGGTGACAATTGAAAGGTCACGGGAAATCAAAAGCCAAATTGCGGAACCGATACAGGATCATTACGTTGATTTCACCGTCTCCCGGACTTCGAAATTGACAATTGAATATACCGTAGAGATCAGCACGACGAGACGATCAAAACGATATACAGATATCAGTGGTACAATCATCCGATCAAAAGTCGATAATTGGTACCGAAAATGCTGCTAATTTGTCATAAATATGATAAACGGAGCAATAGAATTCTAAATTTGGGGAAATGAAATTTGACGCCTCACTCAGAAGATGATTTACAAATTTTCTATAGAAAAATATTCAGATTTGGAAAACATTTTATTATCATCAAATTTTAACTGATCTAAATTTAAATAAAATTACACAAGAAAATAAACTTCCATATTATCAGATGGAAATTTGCCATTTGCTATGTTTAATTAGACGCATTCCAAATATAAAAATTTTATTTCAAAATTTTATTGTTTAAAATTTCACAAAAATTCAGTTAATTACGTTATTAAAACAGTTAAAATTTATGGGTCGTTACATATATAACTTAAATGTTTGAACCTAAGCAAAGATTTTTTGAAATATTTTTATACGTTGGGAGGACAGAAAATTATTGGTTAAAAACAGAAGAATTTTCAAATGAATAATGTTAGGTGTTTTGGATAGGACTTTGGAAAATTTCGAGGATGAAATTCTTTTAAGAGGGGAAGAATGTAACGGCCCGCAAATTTATCACTTGGATAAATTATATTTATTTTGAAAATATTTTGATCTGGGTTTAAAAGTAAGAAATAATCATGTTTTAAGTGATAAATAATAATAGTTATTTTGGTTGGGAAAAATATTGTGAACAAATTACCGAGGTAAAATATTGATAATTTGTAAATATCGTCCTAGGTAAAATATCGATAAAACAACCGAAAATCGTTTTATCGATAAAAATGCTTTAAAAAAATAAGGATCATGCATGGATCTAGACACATATACTAATATATGTATTCAAACAAGATTATGAAATAAAATAATTTATTTTATTTTTGGAAAATAAAATGTATTTTTGACATCGACAGTTGATATCATCGGTTTTATATATTTCTTCGAAAATTCAAGTTAAGTTTAAATATTAAATAAATTGGTCTTTATTTAGAAATAAACCTATTTTAATTATTTAATAATGATGGTAAAATTGTTCTTAAAAATTGTTTACCAAAATAGATAGTTCGTAGAAAAATAGAAAATGTGACAAAAGAATGTTTTCCGAAATTTTGACTTTTCGACACCGGAAAGTTGCTAGGAACGTTGTTCGCCTTTATGCACTATATATACACCTATATAGTAGATAATTAACCATATAATAATATACTTAACTATGTATTATCTTATGTTAATTATGTTTAGCAAGTGATGGGACAAAACATGGTTTTAAAATAATAATTTATATATACTAAATCATATCTTTATCTCTTGTCATTTCCTTAAGTACCATCATCATTACCCATCATTGCTTTTGGGATGTGACTAGAGAGGGGGGAGATGTGACATATGAGGGGGAGGAAGGTGGTGATGTGACATGTCAAAATGATGACATGTTATGATATTTTGAACTAAGGATAAAATGGTAATTTCTCCACTTTTCTTCATCTATAAATACACACCCATACACACACATTTTTATTTACATTCTCTTCTTCATTTTCTAAAACTTCCTCTCTAAAATTTCCATGGCTTCCAAAACCTTTCTAAGTATTTAAAAATCCTAACTTTTCACCTTAAATCTCTTCCGAATCTAGTTTAAACTTTCCTATATTCATTTCTTCACTTTACTCTTCAAGAAACCAAGCTCACACCCACCCCACACCACTAGGCCGAGCCCATTTGAAGCTCAAAACCCCAGAAAATCTTCACTCTTCGAAGCTCGTGTGTTGTTTCCAAAGTCTAGTCGAAGTTCGCTTTGGGTTTGCGGAGTTTCGGTGAGTAAAACTACTTTGTTTTGGAAAAGTTTTTGACTTTACTATGATGTGTTATTGTGGTAATAATATGATGAGAAAAGTGAATGGTTATTATGTTGGTCGATGGTGATTGGATGGATGCTTGCCTTTGTTGTTGAATTTGAGATTTGAATGTAATGTTGTCGAGTTAGTAAGCATATAACCTTTTGTTTATGTATTTGTTTCGTTATGATGTTAAAAGTATGGTAGTATGGATTACGGTTGTGATCTAAGAACCAAAGTATGTTGAGTTGAAACAAAGTTAACAACTTTGTGTGTTGCGATGGACGTGAGATCCGATTCGAAATAAAAAAAACTATGTTTTCTTGTTTTAAAGTTTGAAAATTGTTTCAAAGTTTCTATCTTTGTTTCTATGTTATGTTTCTAAACATGAAATAGGAATGGTAAGAAAGTGTTTAAGTTAAAGTATGTTTAAGCAAACCGCGCTCGTAGCGATAGTCGCTATGGATGTAGTTCGACAAAATTTTCGATTTTCGTTTAAAACGTTCTCTTTTGAAATGGTTTTGCAAAAGTGTTTCAAACTTAATTAGTAATATAAAAGGAGATTAAGTTTAGTTAAATTAATATTTTATTATTTAATAAATTAATTAAAGGTAATTAGCATTTAATTAGTAATTAAGTAAGTGATTAGAGGTTAAGTAACACTTAAGAAAGTTTAACGACTAATTATTGATTAATAAGGTTTTAACTAGTGATTTATGAAAATAATAAGTAATTTAATGATTAATTACTATTTAATTAAGTTAGATAGTCAATTAATTATTATTTAATTAAGTGATTATTTAATTAATTTTTAATTAATTAGGGTATAGCTAATAATGAATTGATTTAACCTTAACTAAGATACATTAGGAAGTTAATTAGGACTTAAATCCATACCCCTTGAGTCGACACTATTCTCCAACATATCAACTCAAAGTGAGCGGAAATACGGACCATTATGGTTAAAGAAGAAGAAGGTAGAAGAAGGGAAAACAACAACAACAACAGAATCTAACCATCGCAGCGGAATAAAATATAATAGATAATAACTGACCTTTACACAAAAGCAAATCTGTTTATATATTACATCATCAAAGTACACATAACACACAACTGGACAGTAATCATAACATGTCCTCACAAAACTGAATACACAGTTAGTCAACACCGCGGAATATTTAAAACAAGTACAGAAGTACGTATCGCCATCCAGCTCGTCTCCTGAGCTCACAGCATCCTTTCCTGTAATCTATAATACTCGGTCTGACCCGAGCATTATTGTAACAACCCGCATATTTATCGATTTTATATTTAAATATTTTATTTAAATATTTTATCGTTAGTCAGATGTTAGTCCGAAAAGCTACTTTTTGCATATGGTCAAATTAGAACTCGAGACCACTTCCATTGAGTTCAAAATGACGTTTGCGATCTTTTTGAGTGTAAACTTTGATATGTTTGGAGTTAGTGGAATTCTCGCTACTTTTTCCCGCTTGTGACTTTGGTTTGGACTGCACCTTCTTTAGTTTAGCCCAACCCTCTTCCTCACTTCATTCATCATTTGTTTTAACACTTCAAGCTTTATCAAAAATGGTGGAGGGAATGGGAAATTAAAATTCCAAGCTCAAGATCTTTAGTAAATTCAACATCTAACTCCAAATTCAAGTAGAAGATATTGGATTCAAGCGTTAGATTGCTTCTCCTTGCTTTCAATCTCCATCTTCATCCATTTTAGTGAAAAGGTGAGATTTTTAATCTCACATCTTGCCTATAACTATCATTGGACTATTGGGAATGATTCCCTATCGCATTAGCATCTTAGTTTGCTTTTGGTTTGGATTGAATGGGTGAAAACCCCAATTTTCAGCGTCTTGGCAAATTCTGGGCCTTAGGTCGCACTGCCTCGAAAACTAGCCCTGCAGATTTTCGTTCTGCGCTTAGGTCCTAGGTCGCTCGGGGGTGTTAGGTCGTAGGTCGCTCGGGGAAGTTAGGTCGTAGGTCGCTCGGCTTCGTGAAGCCATTAGGTCGCTCAGCCCACCCGCATGTTATGTCGCACACTCTTTGCAACGTTAGGTCGCGTGCCTAGTTAGGTCGCGAACACTTTTAGGTCGTGTACCCCTTTTGGTCGCGTACCCTTTTAGGTCGCATGACCTTGTTTTATGTTAGGTCGCTCGGACCTATTAACCTCGTTAGGTCACTCGGCTCCTCTCTGTTAGGTCGCTGGCCTTAGGTCGCTTCCTTCTTTAGGTCGTTTGACCTATTTGCTTTTAGGTCGTTCGACAATTAGGTCGTTCGATAGACCTTAGGTCGCGAAGTCCCTTTGGTCGCTCGCCCCTGTTTTGCCGTTCCACTGCTTAGCTCGGCCACTTTGTTAAGTCGCCCACCTGTTTAAACTTAGGTCGCATGACCCATTAGGTCGTATGACCTGTATTTCACTAGGTCGCTCGACCTATTCTTCTGTTAGGTCGCACGACATTATAACCCTTAGGTCGTTCGACCTATTTGACTTAAAGTTTTTGCACTTTAATTCGACCACGTTAGGTCGCAAGTATATTCCTACTTTGATGGTTTTGGGATTGATTTCTTTGGACTTTACTCACGTCTTCGAACGTGAATTTATGTGATTCGATTTGTTTCAGCAATCGTTTTGTGACTTGTCACTCTAAAGATATGAAGGTTTCAATACTAGTAGTAAATATCAAAACTCTTTCATCAAAACGTTTTCAACACTATTTTAAATATAAAACACGTTCTCTCAAACCGATTTCCAATCTACTAGTATATACAAGCCTTTACTTCACTCGGATGAGAAATCAACTTAAACGACTTAGTAAAACGAGTGGTATGAAACGCTTGCGTTCACTTCGTCGGTTAGCTCTTGGACTTGTTCGATTGAACCCTTTTGTGACAATTTCCTAGTGGAGATCTACAGTTTGTTCGTAAATATTTAAGTTAAGCTAGTGGTTATGGGACATGAAGTTAAACTCATATATTTACTAGCTTAGTGTAATTGACACTTCCTTATGATCATGACGATCATTTTTATGATTTAGACTAGCGATTGAGCGATGTCTCTTTGTCTGCGAGGGAGACTAGACCCCGCTTTTGTGATGTTTCACCATCACATATATGGGGTAGCACCCCATGGTCTTCGGGCCGTTCATGTGTTAAAATTTAATGGATAGCTTCCATGAGATAGCTTCTCGTTCATGTGTTATACGCGTTGGTACTCTTTCCTCCGCTTAATAGATAACTATTTGCTACCAATGGGGAATTACTTCTCATCTCAAACTGAGGTGATTGGATTTGCACCAATGGGAACCATAAATTTAATACACAAAAATATAGGTAGATGATGAATCAGTTTTCATGCTCCCGTTCATGTGTTAGGCCTCCCCCTTTTTATATGTTTTCTGGATTTCTTGTGATGATTTCTGGAATTTGTGCTTCACCAATTTTCGTGATTTTCATTGATATGATATCAATTTTTGTGCATTGGTGAATTCATGTGTTATTGACTTGTTATGAATACAAGTTTAGGGTATGATACCCTATTTTATCTTTGAGAAGATTCTTGTGATATTGATTAATCTCTTGTTGATTTTCAATTACATACTTATAGTAGTATACCATTATGGTTATTACATGATCATGCCATGTCTTTTACTTTATACCATATCATCTGATATTTATAGCTAGACTGGTCCGTTTATTATTTTCTTATAAATAATACTCGGGTCAGACCGAGATGTTACAGGTGCTTCTGCTTGACTTCTCTTCAGGATTATTCTGACTTTTGGCACTACTTAGATTAGTAGTTTTTGGATGTACGCATTTGAGATATAGACTCTATGTTGTGTACTTATTCTTTTGTATAGCACGTGTTGCTATTCTTTTGTATTTTCGTGGATCTTTCTGACCACTACTCTGATGTACACTTTCACGTGTTATATACATATTCATACCTTCTTCCGCCTTTGTGATATGGATGTCTGTGACTGATTTATGTTATGATTACTTCTATGTTTTGTTTCCGAAGATTATATATAGCCACCGTGTGATAGCTTTGAGTTTGTATCGGTATGTCAGATTTCCTCTTTAAAAGATATGCATTCTTTTCTATCTGACATATCGGTGCTCGCACAAAGAATTTACATGGATGGTCGCTCCTCAACAGCCTTATTCTCCATGCTAATTGACATCACTACATCGTAGTGTTCTTGGTTAGCGTGGGTATAGTGGTGGGGCATCACAGCTTGGTATCAGAGCCAAACTTCGGAACAATGTAGAATAACTTAACAAGGATCATCGTCCTAAGTCCACCTTAGGAGTTGTGTTTCAGGATTTAGTTCGAGTCTTCGAACTAATTCATCTTGTTTTCTTTATGATTCCTTGTTTCATCTATCAAGAATTGCTTGATATTCATTTGGTGAATAACCTTTTTCTTCTTCTCTCTTTCTTAAAGAGGAGAATGTCTAGACCAGGCCGTCCCAGAGCTGGACCATCTACTGTTACTCCCCAGGATGGAGTTTTCATGACTGCTCAGCAGCTTCTTGATTTAGTAAAGAATGCTCAAGCAGCTAGTCCTAATTAGAAACCTACTCATCCTATGTCTGGATTTGCACGTTTGTGCAACGATTATACCAACTTAGGTGGGAAACCGTTCAAAGGTTCCGAAACTATTATTGAAGTCCAGGCTTGGTTAAGAGCATGCGATATAATCTTTTCTCGCATGAATCTTGTCGATCTTCACCGTGTCCAGGTGGCTTCCAGTATGCTCCAAGAAAGAGCACTGGATTGGTACGAACTTCTCATTTCTGAAATTAATGAAGCTGATCTCACCTGGGAGCAATTCCAGGAACGCTTTGAATTAAAATTCGTACCAGAAGCAGAGAAGGTGGCATTGGCTCGACGTTTCATAGACCTTGTTCAAGGTGAATCTTCCGTGATAGATTATGTCGCATCCTTCGAGTCACTGTCTAAATATGGGGTTGAATACATCAACACCCCATCGAAGAAGAATCAAAGATTTGTCTATGGCTTAAACAAGAATCTCAAGAAGCCATTACTTTAAAATTAGAAGTTTCTTTCGATCAACTGATTGATATAGCTCTTCGTCTTGAAGAGGCCGATAAGGATAGTGATGTTGAAGTGGTGGCTGCAAAACCAAACTTCAACAACAAGAAAAGGCCTAACAAGTTCAAAGGTCCTTATCCAACAAAAAAGGGTAAGCAAGCTACTCCTGCTGCAAAGGCATTTTCTCCCAGTGATAAGAAATGCTTCAACTGTGGTGCTAAGGGCCATTTTTCGAACAAGTGTTCAAAGCCCCGCTCTTGCCGCTATTGTAAAAGTCTAGATCATTTTATGCACCAATGACATAAGCTTCAAGACAAGGAGGGAAAGTTAAACGTTGCTCAAGCCCCTGGCAACACATCTCGCGGTCAAGGTATGTCTCATTCTTTCCTTGATGGCATTATTATATTTCATGATCAACCTATTAGAGTTCTCTTTGATACGGGTGCATCCCATTCTTTTATATCAAAGGAACTTGTCGATACTTTTTCTTTAAGTGTTGTTGCTTTAATGACTTCTTTAAGAATTGCGAATCCGGTTGGTGGATCCGCAACTCTTAGTTTACTTTGTAAAGACGTGGAGATTATTTTGTGTGATTTTTCTTTCCTAGCTGATTTGCATGTCATGCGTTACTTAGGCTTTGGAATGATTTTGGATATGGATTGGCTTAATCGTTATGAATCTCATATCCTATGTCCTGAGCGGACTATTTATCTCCGTCATCCGCAATCTGTTAATCAGATTTCCATTATTCTTAAAGATTCGGATTCCGCTTTGATTGCATCTTTATATTCTTTAAATCCTCGTGATAATGATGATGAGGAAGATGTCATTTCTCTTATTCGTGTCGTTCGTGAATTTTCCGACATCTTTGAGCCCGTTTTAGGACTACCACCTAAGCGAGCAATTGAGTTCAAAATTAATCTTATACCTGGAGCTCAACCTCTTACTCGTCCTCCTTATCGCATGTCCAATAAGGAGAATGAAGAGATGCGCAAACAATTATCCGAGTTGGAGACGAAGCAACTTATTCGCTCTAGTTCCTCGCCTTGGGGAGCCTCAGCTATTTTCGTAAGTAAGTCCGATGGTACACTTAGGCTTTGCGTCGACTACCGCAAGCTTAATGATCTTACTATTAAGAATAAATATCCATTGCCTCAGATTGATGATCTGTTTGATCAACTTAGTGGTGCTAGAGTCTTTTCACAATTGGACTTGGCCACCGGTTTTCATCAGCTTCGTATTGCAGAGGATAGTATTCCTTTGACTTCGTTCCGTACACGTTATGGATCTTATGAATGGCTAGTTATGCCATTCGGTTTAACGAATGCCCCAGCTTATTTCGTTGACCTCATGAATCGAGTTTTCAAAGATTTCCTCGATCGGTTTGTTCTCATCTTTATTGATGATATTCTTGTGTATTCTAAAACCGAAGAGGAACATGAAAAGCATCTTCGGATTGTATTGGAAACTCTTAGGAGCAATCAATTAAAGGCAAAATTTTCTAAATGCCATTTTTGGCAATCTAGTGCAAAATTTCTCGGTCATATTATTTCCGAATCCGGAATATCTGTGGATCCTTCAAAGATCGAAGCGATTCAAAATTGGAAGAGACCGGAGAGCGTGACTGAAATCCGTAGCTTTCTCGGATTGGCTGGTTATTACCGCCGTTTCATAAAATATTTTTCTAAGATTGCCGTGCCTCTTACTGGCTTAACAAAGAAAGTTGTTAAATACATTTGGTCGGACAAATGTGAAACTTCTTTTCAGAAATTAAAAGAACTCCTTTCTGATGCTCCTATTCTTATTATTCCCGAAGGGAATCAAGACTTTGTCGTTTATACTGATGCTAGTCGCGTTGGTTTGGGTGCCGTTCTTATGCAAAAAGAACGTGTTATTGCGTATGCTTCTTGGCAATTGAAGCCGACTGAGACTAGATATGCCACACATGATTTAGAACTCGCGGCTATCGTGTTCGCCCTTCGTATTTGGCGACACTATCTTTTGGGAGAAAAGTTTATACTTTATACTGATCATAAGTCTTTGAAATATTTATTTTCTCAAAAGGAACTTAATTTGCGTCAACGGCGTTGGCTCGAATTCCTTGCCTCTTATGATCTTGATATCCTTTATACTCCCGGAAAAGGAAATCGAGTTGCCGATGCACTTAGTCGCAAGCAACAAGCGGTTGTTTCGATGATGATTTCCGAATGGAGGGATCTCGAGGTTTTATCCACTTGTGAAATTTGAGATCGTGTCTCCGATTTATGTTCATCTCTTGTTTTATGTAGCCTTGAGGCTCGTCCTTCTCTTTTAGACCGCATTCTTGAAGCTCAACAGCTAGACCCTGAATTGGCTTTGCTTGGCCAAAATCTTAGGGATAAAACCGATAGTGAAGGTTTGAAAGACTTTGATATCGATTTTCGTGGCGACATTCGAAAATTTGGTAGATTGATCGTACCAAATATTAGTGATCTTCGTAGAGACATTCTAGAAGATTCTCATCGTTCCAAGTATTCTATTCATCCCGGTAGTAGTAAAATTTACGCAGATATGAAGCGACTTTATTACTGGGAGGGAATGAAATCTGATATCGCTAACTTTGTTAAGTGTTGCATGACTTGCCAACTTGTTAAGGCTGAACATCAAAGGCCCGGTGGGTTATTGCAACCATTGGAAATTCTAGTATGGAAGTGGGATCAAATTTCCATGGATTTTATTGATGGCCTTCCCCGTTCTTGTTCGGGTCATAATAGCTTATGGGTGATTGTTGATAGACTTACTAAATCTGCACATTTTATCCCCGTTCGGTCGAACCGAACCGTTCCTCTTCTGGCCAAACTTTTTATCAAAGAAATTGTCAAACTGCATGGAGTTCCTTCTTCCATTGTTAGTGATCGGGATCCATTGTTTACTAGTGGATTCTAGAAGGGACTTCAAAAAGCTTTAGGAACGAAGCTTAATTTTAGCACCGCTTATCACCCCCAGTCCGATGGACAAACTGAGCGTGTGAATCAAACTCTTGAAGATCTTCTTCGTGCTTGCGTGCTTGACTTTGGTGGAAGTTGGGAAGATCATATTTCACTTGTCGAATTTTCCTATAATAACAGCTTCCAATCTAGTATTGGTATGGCTCATTTCGAGGCACTCTATGGAAGGCCATGCCGATCTCCTTCTTGTTGGCATGAGGCTGGTGAGAAGCTGGTTTGAGGACTAGATTTTATTCGAGATTCCACAGAAAAGATCGAACTTATTCGACATAGGATGAAAGAAGCCCAGAGTAGACAAAAATCCTATGCCGATAACCGAAGAAGGAAATTAGAATTTTATGTTGGTGATCTCGTATTTATTCGTGTTTCACCTATGAAGGGTGTTGTACGTTTCAGTCGATCGGGAAAGTTAGCGCCTCGATATATTAGGACATTTCCTATCACTGAACGTATTGGTTCCATGGCTTATCGCCTTTTATTACTGGCTCAGTTTTCTACCATGCATGACGTGTTTCACGTTTCTCAATTACGGAAGTGCCTTCGAGATTCCGATTCTATTCTTGAGTCCGGTGTTATGGAAGAGATTGAAGTTTCACCTAATTTAACTTACGAGCAGCATCCTGTTCGAATTATTGCTTCGGAGATCAAACGACTTCGAAATAAAGAAGTTCCGCTTGTTAAAGTTCAATGGTCCTCAAATCCTAAAGATTGTTCTTGGGAAACTAGAGAATTCATCGAGCGAACACATCCAGAATTACTTTCTCATGTTCTTTGAGGTAAACTTCTTATTTCAAATTTCTTTTGTGTTAATATGCATTTATGGTTGTTACTTTTTATTTTCGTCTTATATATTGCGAGGACGCAATTTCTTTAAGGAGGGGAGTCTGTAACAACCCGCATATTTATCGATTTTATATTTAAATATTTTATCGTTAGTCGGATGTTAGTCCGAAAAGCTACTTTTTGCATACGGTCAAATTAGAACTCGAGACCACTTCCATTGAGTTCAAAATGACGTTTGCGATCTTTTTGAGTGTAAACTTCGATATGTTTGGAGTTAGTGGAATTCTTGCTACTTTTTCCCGCTTGTGACTTTGGTTTGGACTGCACCTTCTTTAGTTCAGCCCAACCCTCTTCCTCACTTCATTCATCATTTGTTTTAACACTTCAAGATTTATCAAAAATGGTGGAGGGAATGGGAAATTAAAATTCCAAGCTCAAGATCTTTAGTAAATTCAACATCTAACTCCAAATTCAAGTAGAAGATATTGGATTCAAGCTTTAGATTGCTTCTCCTTGCTTTCAATCTCTATCTTCATCCATTTTAGTGAAAAGGTGAGATTCTTAATCTCACATCTTGCCTATAACTATCATTGGACTGTTGGGAATGATTCCCTATCGCATTAGCATCTTAGTTTGCTTTTGGTTTGGATTGAATGGGTGAAAAACCCCAATTTTCAGCGTCTTGGCAAATTCTGGGCCTTAGGTCGCACTGCCTCGAAGACTAGCCCTGCAGATTTTCGTTCTGCGCTTAGGTCGTAGGTCGCTCGGGGGTGTTAGGTCGTAGGTCGCTCAAGGAAGTTAGGTCGTAGGTCGCTCGGCTTCGTGAAGCCATTAGGTCGCTCGGCCCACCCGCCTGTTATGTCGCACACTCTTTGCAACGTTAGGTCGCGTGCCTAGTTAGGTCGCGAACTCTTTTAGGTCGCGTACCCCTTTTGGTCGCGTACCCCTTTAGGTCGCATGACCTTGTTTTATGTTAGGTCGCTTGGACCTATTAACCTCGTTAGGTCACTCGGCTCCTCTCTGTTAGGTCGCTGGCCTTAGGTCGCTTCCTTCTTTAGGTCGTTTGACCTATTTGCTTTTAGGTCGTTCGACAATTAGGTCGTTCGATAGACCTTAGGTCGCGAAGTCCCTTAGGTCGCTCGCCCCTGTTTTGCCGTTCCACTACTTAGCTCGGCCACTTTGTTAAGTCGCCTACCTGTTTAAACTTAGGTCGCATGACCCATTAGGTCGTATGACCTGTATTTCACTAGGTCGCTCGACCTATTCTTCTGTTAGGTCGCACGACATTATAACCCTTAGGTCGTTCGACCTATTTGACTTAAAGTTTTTGCACTTTAATTCAACCACGTTAGGTCGCAAGTATATTCCTACTTTGATGGTTTTGGGATTGATTTCTTTGGACTTTACTCACGTCTTCGAACGTGAATTTATATGATTCAATTTGTTTCAGCAATCGTTTTGTGACTTGTCACTCTAAAGATATGAAGGTTTCAATACTAGTAGTAAATATCAAAACTTTTTCATCAAAACGTTTTCAACACTATTTTAAATATAAAACACGTTCTCTCAAACCGATTTCCAATCTACTAGTATATACAAGCCTTTACTTCACTCGGATGAGAAATCGACTTAAACGACTTAGTAAAACGAGTGGTATGAAACGCTTGCGTTCACTTCGTCGGTTAGCTCTTGGACTTGTTCGATTGAACCCTTTTGTGACAATTTCCTAGTGGAGATCTACAATTTGTTCGTAAATATTTAAGTTAAGCTAGTGGTTATGGGACATGAACCTAAACTCATATATTTACTGGCTTAGTGTAATTGACACTTCCTTATGATCATGACGATCATTTTTGTGACTTAGACTAGCGATTGAGCGATGTCTCTTTGTCTACGAGGGAGACTAGACCCCGCTTTTGTGATGTTTCGCCATCACATATATGGGGTAGCACCCCATGGTCTTCGGGCCGTTCATGTGTTAAAATTTAATGGATAGCTTCCATGAGATAGCTTCTCGTTCATGTGTTATACGCGTTGGTGAGTGTTCATGCTCCCGTTCATGTGTTAGGCCTCCCCCTTTTTATGTGTTTTCTGGATTTCTTGTGATGATTTCTGGAATTTGTGCTTCACCAATTTTCGTGATTTTCATTGATATGATATCAATTTTTGTGCATTGGTGAATTCATGTGTTATTGACTTGTTATGAATACAAGTTTAGGGTATGATACCCTATTTTATCTTTGAGAAGATTCTTGTGATATTGATTAATCTCTTGTTGATTTTCAATTACATACTTATAGTAGTATACCATTATGGTTATTACATGATCATGCCATGTCTTTTACTTTACACCATATCATCTGATATTTATAGCTAGACTGATCCGTTTATTATTTTCATATAAATAATACTCGGGTCAGACCGAGATGTTATAGGTGCTTCTGCTTGACTTCTCTTCAGGATTATTTTGACTTTTGGCACTACTTAGATTAGTAGTTTTTGGATGTACGCATTTGAGATATAGACTCTATGTTGTGTACTTATTCTTTTGTATAGCACGTGTTGCTATTCTTTTGTATTTTCGTGGATCTTTCTGACCACTACTCTGATGTACACTTTCACGTGTTATATACATATTCATACCTTCTTCCGCCTTTGTGATATGGATGTCTGTGACTGATTTATGTTATGATTACTTCTATGTTTTGTTTCCGAAGATTATATATAGCCACCGTGTGATAGCTTTGAGTTTGTATCGGTATGTCGGATTTCCTCCTTAAAAGATATGCATTCTATTCTATCTGACATATCGGTGCTCGCACAAAGAAGTTACATGGATGGTCGCTGCTTAACAGCCTTATTCTCCATGCTAATTGAAAGCACTACATCGTAGTGTTCTTGGTTAGCGTGGGTATAGAGGTGGGGCATCACAATTATAGTTAAATAACACCCGAGTCAGTCTGGAATACCAGCGTGAGAAAACCACACTCAAATTGATTATTAACGTTTCAAAATCCTTTGAAATCAAAAGCATCTCGTAAGACCACGCCACAAATAAACATGTCGGGTTTTTACCTTACGATAGCCAAAACACTTTTTTATCAAAATCCTCTGATATTATAATAGTGTCTATATACAAATACTTATTCAAATAGCCGAAATTGTTACACCTATTAAATTCCAGCTAATAGGTATACAAAAAAAACCGTAAAGGCACGTAGGGAGAATGAATTTCCAACTAATGACTAAGCACTAGGGTACCACCTGTCACAGTACCTGGTCTAGATCAGCGTACCGAGGACCACGCCCGATCCCCTGCAACACAAGACCGAAACTACCCCTTACTGGATAATTCCGAGTAAGATCACCCCATGGTTGGGATCGGCAACCGCACCTCTAAGCCGAATAAAAAGGAACATCTAGACAGGGATGACCTCACCCTAATGGGTGCTACCCACTTAGCCTTGCTGCATAACCCTTGATTTTCAGTCATTCCCAGTTGATGAGACTTGAGGCTAAGCGTTACCTTTTTAGAACATATCACTTAGAATGCCCACCGTCCACCTGACGATGTTCCGAAAACATTCATCCATACAAGTCCGTTCCGGGTCCGAACGGAACCGAAGGCACTACTCCTACTACATCCATTTTGGAATTACCCTCTGGATTAGTAGCGATTAGCCCTTGCACTTCACTTTACCATCTTCGACTCCAAACTCGTCTTCCCCACGAAAACGTACAAACCGGATCAAAGTGGTTTTCGGGAAATAAATCCCGATCCCGGTCTCTTCGAAACGATCAACGCATTGGCCAATATTGATAGTCGGTTATTTAACTATCAATTAACATTCACAAACATCCATCAAACAATAAATAATTTTCCAAATTATTTATTTACCTCACAAATATCTTCGCAAGATATATTTCCATTTTCAATCCTTTTGAAAACATTTTCAAAAACCACCTTTCTCTCACGGAGTGAATTACTCAAATATTTTCTATTTCCACTGAAATCACCAAGTACAAAATTTTAAAACACTATATTATGAAATATGCTTTAAACATTTAAATTAAAAACTACTTTAATACTTTATTCAAAGATATATGCTTAAAGAATATTTAAAATAAAGCTACTTATAAAATATAACACTAAATTTTATCCTTTCTAAAACAAAATACTACGTCACTATTAATAATTACTAGTATAATAAATTTGACAAATACTTACTTTAAAATTTAATCATTTGAAAAATAATAAATTTTCTAAAACACACTTTGGAACACTTTAAAACCTTTAACTTATACTTAAAACTTTGCTTTGGAAACGTACTTGGCTATTCAAGGAAATATACTTCTCTTTCACATCTTTTAAAAAAATAAATCACTATTTATTTATTTTTTTCTCTTAAACAAATTCACATTCCTTTATAAATCCCCACCTTGAATTTATGTTTCCAAATATCCACTAATATTTTACTTCACTTTATAAACCCAGTTCATAAATTCCAAAATCTCACTTCTCTTTTAAATTCCAATTCCAAACACTTAAATCAATTTACAATTGATTTCCAATTTACTTCACTTTGAAATAAATTTCCTTACTCCATTTATTTCAAAATCCATTAACTTTCAGATTTTATTTCTTTATTATGATTTAAAATCTTTAAACTGAAAATATCAATTTCTGGTTTTTTTCCAAAATCCTTCTTTATCCCTTTAAATAAATTCAAACCTTGAATTTTTAAAATAAATTCTTTTATTCCCTTAAATAATATCACTTAGGTTTAAAAATTTAATATTTCCCTTTTTATTCAAAATCTCCTTTCCCATACTCGGAATTTATTTAACAGAATTTAAAAATCACTTTTAACCTTTCCCAATTCATTCTTTAATTTATTTAAATTCTCTATAATTATTTACTTAAAAATTCACTCCTTTATTTTCTTTCAAAAATCCATTTTTATATTTTTGGTAACTTAGTATACCCAAATATATTCAATCAACCTGTAGCATCCAACATTTCCAATTATCAATATTATTCATCATAGGATATCAAATAATCATACAGAGAATATTAAACAATCTAAATAAATTTTTGAGGAATCCAGTTGGATCCCTCCAACCTGTTCCTTGCATCCATAGATGTTAACACAATATAAAATACCAATTCCACTTCGAGGTGGAATATCGCGGTATATGGGATTAATATAATATCATCCGCTATATAATGCGGGAATTCAATCACTCCAATATACACTATATACTACTATATAATATACCATATCCAATTAATTCAATCATTCAGCCAAATATTTAAATTTAACCATTTAAATTTAAATTGAACCCAGATGAGTGAGATTAACTCACCTTTGTTATTGATTTGCAATCCATTGCATCTCGACCTGTTTTCCATGATTTTCAGACCTTGTATAAACATTAGATGTTTTATTAATATTCGAGTCAATTGAACAATTAAATTTTCATTTGATAATTTAATTAACCACACATTTTATTACCATTAACAAAATTTAATTTACTAATAATTTAATTTAATTTAAACTAATAATTTCCCTTTTAAAAAAATCTTTTAGTAACTAAAATAAATTAAATAGGTCAATCGTACAATTTTATCACCAAATCCCTTATATAATTTTCTTCCAAAATCTTATATAAATTTCTTGTACACACATATATATATAAATTTAAACTCTGGAATTTTTTAAAACTAAACAGTAAACATTCTTTATTGAAAAACAATATACTGAGTTATATACATATATATATATATTCTGATAATTAATAATAAACAAATCGAATTCAAAGAGTTTTAAACTTATTTAACTAAAATAAAATTTAATTACCTTACTGCGATCAGACCCGAGCACACACACACCCTGAATCTCGACTTCGATCGCTTCGAGTTGCCGCCGCTAGCCTCTTCCAGGTCGAGTCTCCTTCCCACCATCGATCATGACACATCGTAACCCAATGACGCCGCGGCCCTCCTATCTACGCCCTCGACTACTCACGAGTGCACGAGAATGGACTCGTGATGGGTTCGCAACTTTTCCCTTCTTCTTGTCGACGATCGCGCCCAAAACTTCCACCTCTGACGAAACCTAGTCCTCTCGAGTTGACCGAGATGCTCACAAAAGCTAGTGATAAAAATCAGTTGATAGAGGTTGCTTTGATCAGCCATTCTATATGGTTTAGGGTTAGTTTTGAAATAAAATAAAAATGGCGATTTGATTCGAGAAGGAGGCTTCAGCCATTTATTACTTTGTTGATGAGTTGATTTAATTTTTTTCGTTTTTGAACTTTATCTGATTCTCGTGCATTGTAAAAGAGAAGGAAAGTAGACAAGATATGATGGTGGCGTGTTGGAGAAAAAGGCTACAGTGCTTTGGAACAGACTGGAAAAAGGTCTGATGTGAAATTAATTTGACTAGTCAAGTAAAGTATTTACTCGTATTTAAATTCAAATTCAAATTGTCTCGGAAATGCAACTTACAATTTCGAATTCCTATCGAGGCGTACCGCTAGGCGTTTATAAGGTTATACCCCTATTTCGAATGCAATTGAAAAGGTTTCGAGTCCTAATTCGATCGTATAGAGAAGATAGTTTTTTGGATCAGTTATTATATTGAATTTTCGATATAAAATTTCAGCGCGTTTATATATCGTATGCTTACACAACAACTCTAATCACTACGAAATTTGAAATCCGATAATAATACAATATTACGGATCCAATGGAACTGGTTTCGTTGAATTCCGAGACTGTGCCTCGGAAGGCTATTTTTATATATCAATTTAAACGATATATTTTCAAAACTTAACAAAACACTTCCAAATTCAATTTTAACACTTTTACTATCTTCAGTACTATCAATATAAAATTTTACAAGCCTGTAAAATATTTTTAACAAGCTTGGAACTCCAGTTTTTATATTACCCAATTCCAATTATTAAATTAAATAGTTATATCATCCAACAAACCGCTATATCAAATTCTAAATCTATTTTATTGAATAAAAACCAAAATTTTCATATTCAAAATCAACTTATAATCCAAATTAAATAGTTAAACCCATTTAAATATTTCAAACTCAACGATGAAAAATCCGGGTCATTACATTCCTCCCCCCTTAAAAGAATTTCGTCCCTGAAATTACTAAGGCAAAGAATGCTCCAAACCCACTAACTCATTAAAACACACTTAGTGAAAATCCCATATTCACTTTTCTAATCCTTTAGTTCCAACTAAACAATTAGTTTCAATTTCCAATTCCAAAATCCCTTATTTCAATTCCAATTTGAAATTGTTTTGTTGCTAACAAAAAATTTTCCAAAAATTTTCAAAAATTTTCTAACTCCAAAAATTTTGGCAGAGTCTCCTTTGTATGGAGGAGCTATTGCAATTTGACAAGAGATATAAATATATGTACATCAACCCACACGGTTGGAAAAACAAAAAAAAACAACAGTTCATATTTCCTAATCTTTTATTGCGCAGGCGTACCTTTATTTAGCATTTTTAAGCAAGCGGCTTATTTATTTAGTAATTAGCACGCCCAAAATCCAGCCAAACGGCTTCTCGGTACCTGTACTTACTCAATTCAAACATGTAAGTGCTATATATAAGAAGTCTATTTACATTTCACTCATTTCGATAGTTAGCACATGGAATTCGCAAGCAATGCATACTAAACAATTCTTATAAGCAATTTTTAAGATTTCGACACTAATTCAAATAGCTTCCAACCAATTTTATTTAGTTAGAATGGTCTATTTATTCAATCGCTTATATTCAATTCCTTTTTAATCCAAACGAACCTCATTCATTTCAATTGATTCCAAAATCAATTTTTATTAAAGTCTCTTCACATATTAACTTATTTACAAGCCATACACCTGCATTTCACTCCATTTCCGCAATTGTTTCATTCAAAAACATTTTATTAAGCTTGGCACATTCAATACTTATAAATTAATAACCATTTCCCAAATTAATTTAACCCAGACTTTTATTTAATGGACTTTCACTTTTACTCAAGGCCAAACTTCTATTAGCTTTAAACTTGAGTTAATTTACTTTCTTCAAATTATCTCAACTTCATAACTTAAGCTTACTTCTATTTAATTCGATTCTCATCAAATTCAGTTACACCACTCTTTATCCATTTTAATTTAAATCCCATTCCCAGTTTGTTAAAATAATATCCAAGTTTATATTTAACTCATTTACACTCGAATTGGATTTATTTGCAACCCAAATCATTTCTGTTTTAATCCAATTCCATTCCATTTGACAACATTTCTACTTACATTTGATTCATTCCCAATCCAAGTTGAATCTTATTTATAACCCGAGTTTATTTCGCAATTCAACTTCTATTTTACCAATTTAGGTTCCATTCCCATATCTCACCAACATATTCAATTTACTAGTTTATTCCAAATTAGTTTACTCCACTTCCAATTCAATATTTGATTTATATCTTCAAAATCACTTCATTATTTTACTTGAGTTCAATCTAATTTATAATTCGAGTTTATATTCCTATTTCACCTTCCAAAATACCAAATAAATTTTATTTTGGCTTACTCCTTCCATTTTTAGATTTTAACTCAAGATTATTTGTAACGACCCACTATTTTGAACCATTCAAATCGACAATAATCCACACATGTCTGACTTGAATAATTCAAAATAACATATTGTAATAAAATTTGGAGCAAATAAAATCAAATACAGAATAACAGACACAGAATATCAGAATAACTCGCAGCGGAAATAAAATACCATAGTAGTTCATGAAGCTACTATATACAAACTCTCAAAACATATACAAAATCATTCTGAAAACATATACAATAGAAATCCCAAATACATAGAAGTTTATAAATACCAGAGCTGAAATAGAACAACTGAACTGAAAGGAATAAATAACTAGACAAGCAGAATCTCCAGCGATTCCTAGCTCCAAAAAAGAAATCCAAAGCTAAGCTGTAAATACTCAGGCTGACCCGAGCGTAAAGTAAAACACAAAACACTCAAGTCAGGACATACATACTTATATAATGTAAACCAACTCAAGTGAACTGTAATAGCAATGCATAATAACTTAAAGGATGCTTGGGATCGCCCATCCTTTAAGGATCCATAAAACCATCAATTTAATTATATCCCGTGGTTAAAATTCCAAAATGGTAATTTATACTTCGAAATCAAATATCATTTCAAATCCATTTCAAAATATTTCAAATCAAATTATTCCATTTAAATCATTTAAAAATGAAGTTATTATATTTAATAGTCAATATTCAATTCTCTAAATTTTACCATTTCAGAATTCATTTATTCACTTAAATTTATTAAAATACTGAAATTTCAACTTTTGCAGCATTTAGAAAATGCTATGGAAAGTTATGTTTAAAAACAATTCAATTAGCAAAAGACAGCATTTAGATGCTGTAATAGGTTTAGATTTCAAATAAAACTTTAGTTAAATTCAGCAACTATAGCACTTAGATCATTTTAGCCATTTAGTTCATTTATCAATTACAGCATTTACAAAATGCTGTAATATCTTTAACTTTAGAAATGATAGCATTTCAGGAACGCTGTCAATTTAAATTCCAACTTTCACTACAATTTCATAAATAATTAAAATTTATTTAAATCCATTTTTACTTATAAAAATCATATTTTCTTACTTTAAAAACAATCATTTAAATAACCCTTAATTTATGATTTTACAAAGTGAAAGTTTCACAAACAATTATCAAATCTTTAATAATTCACTTATAAAATAAATGTAAAATTTATAATATTTCATTTACTTAACATTTTAATTAAGTTTACCATTTCATAATTTTATTTAAATTCCATTTTATTTTCTTAACTTAACTTTTATTTTAAAACACTTTCACATTTTCCAAGTTAAGTTATACTTCAAATTTCAACTTTTAAACATTTATCTATTTAACTATTTTTAATTTATAGAAAAATCAATAACACTTTATAAAATCATTTTAAATTAAAATAAAAATCAAATTATCATAATATTTACATTTTTAACATATTTTATAATTTCAAGAAAATATATATATTAACCACGGGTATGTATATAAATTTTTCTAACCTAAGTCAAATGATACGGATAATATATCATTTCAATCCGTAATTTACAAAGGAAATATCCAGGTTTTATCATTTCAAACCCGCAATCCCAAGTTAAATGAAATAAATAAAAATCGTTCAGGCCTATCATTTCAGCCCATAACGATTTTTCCCTATTCTAAAGTCCGTTCGGGTATGTATCATTTCAACCCATAGTGATTCTATTCTACATGGAACTTGCAGTGTGATAAACTGATATAAATAAACAGAATAATGTTATATAACAGTAACGAATGATATGACATGTAATTTACAGGTTTAACATCATACATAAATAATCACAGGCAGTTATAGCATAACATAATAGTACCACATATTCAATTGTTGTCAATTCACATTTGCATAAGTATAAAATGTCAGGTGAGATTTACTCACCTCTATGGCTGGGGATTGCAATACAAATGACACAACGGAATCAAAAGCACGATGACAAGACTAAAAATTGAGTGGAGAGTGAGATCCAAGCTATAGATCTTGTGTTACAACCCAAAACAAAACTAAACAAATTATAAATTTCAATGCAACCTTGAAATGATATAACTTTGGAATAAAAACAAATATGAATGCAACGACTTTTGCCTTGCTTCTACATTTGCTTGCACAGCCTAGGGTATGTTTTGGCTCAGGTTTGGCATGACTTTGGCTCAGGTTTTAACATAGGAATGTATGGCATAAAGGCTAGAACAAGTGGAGGAAGTTACAACATAGGAAGGTGAAGAGGTTTTAGGCAACAAAGAGGAGTTTTGGTTCAACAAAGAGGCTCCTCCATGGGGTGTTTGGGGTCGGCCAGTGGAGTGTGGGTCAGATCAGAGGCTAGAGGGGTGTGTGGTGGTCTGGTCAGAGGTGGTAGTGGCGGCCAAAGGTGGTGGTGGTGGTGGAAAATGAAGTGGTGATGCAAATAGTGGTCACAACATTGTTTTTAAGGCCTAGGTTGCATTTTTGAGGGTTTTGGTCACCATGGTGGGTTCGGCCATGGTCATGACCTGGAGTATAGTTGGTGATGATGGCATGGAAAAGGTGTAGGAGGTGGTGGCCATGGATACGAGGAGGAGGAAGTGCAAGAGAATCCAAGAAACAAGGCAAAAACCATGAAAAATGAGAAGAAGAAGAAGGAAAAAGTAGCCATTACCAAATTTTTTTGCAAGCCATGAATAGAATGAGGAAAAAATGTTTTTTTTGCAGGAATGAGCACTGGAATACACGGCCAAACAAAGTAATACACAGCCAAAAGAAGTAAATGAGGAGTTGTGGCAATTGAAAGGACATAGGAGATGAAAAGACTTCAGTTTCTAAAGCATTTAAAACTCTTTCATATTTCCTTTTTCTTTAATTCAAATAAAACAAAATAAAATCAGTAATTTGACTTTAGAACCGAAAAAAAGTAATATAAAATAAAAATAAATAATTAATTTTAATGAAAATGGAAAAATAATATAAGAAATTGCTTAAAAATTGAAAACAGGGTCCAGAAATTACAAATAAATCACTATTGACTTTGGAAAATTAACAACTTCATTTTTAAAAATTATTCTAAAGCAAAGTTTTGAAATAAAATAATTCATTTATCATTTCTAAAGTGAAATAAATAATTAAATTTAGAGAAAATAGAAAAAAGAATAAAGAAATAGTTTATTTAATTTAAACAAGGCTTAAAACTACAAATAAAACATCACTAGCTTTATAAAATTTCTATTTCACTTTAAAACAAATAAAAGTCAAATAAGTAAAATAAATGATGAACAAAATAAAGTGGAGATTAAATAAAATAAGGTCTTAAGGAAATAGAGGAATAAATAAAGAATTTCTTTAATTAATTGAAGCTGGAAATTAAAATTTATAAACAGAATACAACTGACACTGGAAAATATCAAATATACTTTTAAAATGTTTTAAAACCAAAATATATACATAACATGTCATATTACACAATATACACAAATTAGAACAAGATATGACAAATGAAAATATTATTTATATAAATTTAAAATACACAATTTTGTTAAATAAAACAATTTACACACAATATTGTAAAAAGCATAACTTTCACAATATTAATCTGATTTCAACGAAAAGAAAAGCAGTATTCTTGAAATTAAATCTATTTTCAAAATAAAAGATAAAATTCAAAATTCAAAATATTTAAATTTTAAATTTAAAAGTCAAAGTTTGACCATTTTGACCAAAATCCACTTTTTTTGGAAATATTCCATTTATCCAGGTTTGGAATTATAATTCACACAAAAATCAAAATTTATATTTAAAATAACAAAATTTATTCTTTAAATAAATAAAATAAAGTTTTTAAATCAGGGAATTCAATTAAAATAATTAAAATATACAATTAAAATAATCACAAAATACAGGGTTGTTACATTATTTAGCCAGAGCATTTTATTCAACGGACTTCTATTTCTTTATCACCATCGAAGATTATTTATTCCAATTCAATTTTACTTCAACTTACTTCCATTTACTTGGCTTAAGTTCAATCAAATTAAATTTTATAAGTCACAACTTATTTAAATCCATACTTTCATCCATTTACAATCAATCCCGTTCACATTTTACTTTTTAACTCGGGATTATACATTTAATTTAGCCAAGTATATATTTTTATTCAATGGGTTTTCAATTCTTTTATAAGCCATCGAAATCTATTTATTCCAATTCAATCTTATTTAACTTAACTCCAGTTAAATCTAACCTCATACTATTCTTTGACTTCACACAATTCATTTAAATTTTATTAAGTAAGAACTTAATATTATTTAATGTATCCGCCATGTGATACAATTCCATTTCAATTATATTTCAACTTTAATTCAAATTCAATCACAATATTATTAAACTTAGCTTAAGTTCATTAAATTCGACTTACTCCTCTAACTTATTTTGTTTCCACACTTATTTTAAATTAGTTACATTTACTAATTTATTTCAAATTCCAATAAATTTTTAATTCTTAGAACTTTGTTCTTTTAATCCTCTCAAACTATATTTTTCAATTCCACTTTACTGACCTTCTTTAGTTACTTTATTTAATTGGTTTACCTTTTTTAACTTTATTAGCTTTTTACAAGTTAATTTCATCCAAGGAAATTTTCAAACTTTATAAATTTCCAAACCTGTTTATAATACATAAACATTTTTAGTAAAACCTCTAGAGTTTAAACTATTACTTAGACACTCAAAACATTTAAACCCATTCCAGAGTCACCAACAATCACTTAAGTATTTCAAAAACCATTTGAAATCAATTATATCCAAAATTCTTTGGTAAATTCAATTATCTCTTTGAATTTCAAAACCAAACCCAGTTTTGCAAACAACTCCAAATTAAATCATGCGGGTAGCAATCCCTCTTTTGGAAACTCAAAAATGAACATCGATGATGCTGCAGTCATCACTGAATTTATTTTCCAGCGACCGAAAGAGAGTTAAATGCTTTTATCTCTTTAAAACCCCTCCAAATATTTTTAAATTCCAAATCTCTCCAGATTTCAAATCCAATTCAAAAAAAATATTTCCAAAATAATATCACCATTATTTTTCCAAAACCTTTGAAAACTATTTTTAAACTCAAAGGAATTTAAACTTCCCAAAATTCCAAATTTCAAATCCATCCAATTTTATATTCAAACATTACTCTGGAATTTTCATCTCAATTTCAATTATAAATCACATTTATAGTTTACATTTACATATCTCATTTGTATATGAATTTATTTCTTAGCTGTTAGTTATGATTTTAATTTCTTATTCAATTTCCTCACAATAGTGATAATAATTTCATATTATCACTTCCTACCATCCAAGCAACCATATATATCTTTAATAATTTCTGAAAATTATTTCTTTTATATACAAAAGTAATTTGGGTAAAATTATTTCACTTACCCTATTTTAAAACCATACTGTGTCGGTTTATCTCATTCAAGAGTTTAGAAACCCCTATAGATGACATGGCGTCCCACATATCGACCAGAATCCATAAACACTCAACCGATAAGTCAACACGGTATAAAAACAAATTTTATATTCACTAACAAATACGCGCTCATATATATTAATAGACTCAAACTCATTCTAGAGTACTACGGACTCTATTTTCAAATGAGTAATCCCCAGCAGAGCCAAGGTTCTCTCTTAACCTTCAGCTCTGATACCACTGTAATAGCTCGCAAATCCATACCCCTTGAGTAGACACTATTCTCCAACATATAAACTCAAAGTGAGTGGAAATACGGACCATTATGGTTAAAGAAGAAGAAGGTAGAAGAAGAGAAAACAATAACAACAGAATCTAACCATCGCAGCGGAATAAAATATAATAGATAATAACTGACCTTTACACAAAAGCAAATCTGTTTATATATTACATCATCAGAGTACACATAACACACAACTGGACAGTAATCATAACATGTCCTCACAAAACTGAATACACAGTTAGTCAACACCGCGGAATATTTAAAACAAGTACGGAAGTACGTATCGCCATCCAGCTCGTCTCCTGAGCTCACAGCATCCTTTCCTGTAATCTATAATACTCGGTCTGACCCAAGCATTATAGTTAAATAACACCCGAGTCAGTCTGGAATACCAGCGTGAGAAAACCACACTCAAATTGATTATTAAAGTACTTTCAAAATCCTTTGAAATCAAAAGCATCTCGTAAGACCACGCCACAAATAAACATGTCGGGTTTTTACCTTACGATAGCCAAAACACTTTTTATCAACCCTCTGATATTATAATAGTGTCTATATACAAATACTTATTCAAATAGCCGAAATTGTTACATCTATTAAATTCCAGCTAATAGGTATACAAACAAAACCGTAAAGGCACATAGGGAGAATGGATTTCCAACTAATGACTAGGCACTGGGTGTAATGACCCGTAAATTTTAGTGGTTTTATTTATTTAATTAATTGAATTTGTGTGAAATTTTAAACAATAAAATTTTGAAATATAAATTTGATATTTGGAATGCGTCTATTTTAATATAGTAACTGGTAAATTTTCATCTGATAATATTGAAGTTTATTTTCCTGTGAAATTTCATTTCAAATCAAACCGGTTAATAATAGTGAATTTAAAAGTTTTCCGAAACCTAAATATGTCAACAGGAGAAAATTTATTCAGATCATTCTGAATTAGACTGCGAAATTCGTTTTTCCAATTTTGGACTTCTATAGCTCCGTTTATCTTAATTCTGGCAGAATAGCAACATTTCTGGTACCAATTATCGACTTTTGATCGGATGATCGTACCACTAATATCTGTATACTGTTTTGATCGTCTCGTCATGCTGATCTCTGTGGTATATTTATTTCTGTATTTTGAGGTCCGGTACGCGACAGAGACAATAAACTGTTCACCGTAGCGGTACCACATTTTGACTTTACACTTTCCCTTGTTTTCAAATCTAATCGTGCATCCCAAGCAATAATTTATTACTTCAGTACTTTGCACGAAATCAAGGGAATTGAATGTTACAAATAATTTATTGCTTCCCTATCCATTCAAAATCTTACATCAGTTACAAATCTATAAATTGCTTTAAAGTTTGCAGCTAAATGAACGTGTGAACGTTGCCGTTTCTCCACTTTATATTTGACTCTAAAATAGCTGTTACTTCTAATAATAGCTGGGTTCAACTCGGGCTCTTGACATTAGCAATTGTTTAAAATAATATATTACTTTAAACTGGTTGTTATTTATATAATACAAGTTGGCCACGTTTCTTTCTTTTGAGCGTATCTTCCTCCATTTTCCTTTTCCTTCGGCTACCTCTTCATTTTCTTCTCCAGCAATTATCTCCCCTCTTCTCACACGTCATACCACCCCAGCAGCCACCCTTCCTTGCACGCAAACTCAACATGAACAGAAAACCCAACACCGAAGCCTCTTCACCCATCAACTCACGCAACAGCCACCTTGCAAGCTTCTCCTTCCACCTCCTCCCTAGCCCGCATGCTGCTTCCCCCTCTTCGCACCCTCCCCTACCCAGTCCTTCACGTCTTACCATCCACACCCCGACAACACCACGAACCACCACTCGGCCTTAGCCTCCTTCTCGGAAGCCCGCATAGTCCTCCCTTCCCTCCTCCTTCCATCTGTAAGCCTAGATCTCATTTTTTTCTGTATATTTAGTTTATATATATATGAGTTTTAACAGGGCAGTATATAAATGTTTTACAGTTTGTTATATGTTTATGCATGTGTATGTATATATCGAAGTTTGCCTGAGTTCTGTTTATAGTAAATTTATATATATTTGTAGTTTAAATTTTTCGTTTAAAAGTATATTTCGTGTGCGTGTGTTATTAGATATACATCCGGATATGTATTTACAAACAATACAGATATGTATGTTATATGTTAGTGTAATGGCAGTTTAAATTTACAGTATATATATACATTTACATAGAGGTTCGTACGTTTCCTATATATTAAATTCGTATAGTGTTTATATTTTCTATCATTTAACTTTTGGTTGTTGGATGATTTTATTTACATATGACTGCTATAGTATCAAGTCTGTATAAGTTTATAAATTTTCTGTTGAATTATTTTTAATATATTATATATATACATTTCATAGGGACGTATTATATATGTAGGTATACATCTCTATTTGTATACAATGCAGCGTATGTTTGTGTATATATATGGGTCAACAGTACATATTACATAGGAAGCCTTTATATATAAAAGAGAATTATAGATATTTTACTGCTTTGGGGCTGCGCCTGTTCTCAGTAGTATATATATAGTATTAGTGGTATAGGTATTTTACATCATATATTGGTACAGTAAAGACGTTTTCAGGTATTTATATTGTTTCTGTTAGTTTTGGATGTTAGTTTGAACATATAATTATAATATAGCTATGTATTTGTAGGTGTGCAAATTCTATTTTATTATCATTCTTCTTATAGCTTGTAGCATTTTATGTAATGTACATATATAGGTATGAAAGTTTATACAGTATATATAATTTATAATATATACAAAGTATTTAATATATGTGTGTTTATTTCAAATTAAATATGGTATACATGTTTGATTTTAGTTCATGTGTTATAATTTAAACAATGATTTTGATATATAAAGGAAATTTAATATGTGTTTGAAATTTTAAAAGAGTATGAGTTTCGTGTATATATATATATATATATAGTTATATATGGTTATATATACATATATATATATATATACTTATATCAATTATCTTCATCGATCCAATACTGATTTGATTTCGTCTATTCTTACTGATCAGTTTTGTTCGTCGAATTCGTGCCAATCTTACCTTGCTTTGGAATTCGTGCTTGGATTCGTAACTCATCTCATTTCATCGTCAAAACTCCTCTAGCCTCGAAAGGTGAGCAATCACTCACGATTAATGTTCTTATATTTATTAAATTTGATTTCAATTGAAATGTCAATTGAAATATGCTGTTGTTAGTTATTTACATTGTTATATATATGTCATTATCTGTATCTGTTCACCTGTGACATCTGACACCATTATTTGTTATTTATACTGATGTTATATGCATGTTACTGTTGTTATATTATTATCATATCTGTTATCACTCTGCAAGTTCCCTGTTAGTATAGAATCACTATGGGTTGAAATGATACATACCCGAACGATCTGTAGAATAGGAGGAAATCGTTATGGGTTGAAATGATAAACCCAAGCGATTTTCAATTGAATTGAATTTGGGATTTCGGGTTGAAAAGATCTATACCCGAATATGTTTTAAATTGCGGATTGAAATGATAAATATCCGTATCACTTGACCATAGGATAGAAAATTATATACAGGCACCGTTGGTATATATATAAACGTTTTGGAAATGATTTCTATGGTTTTGAAAAGAAATATATGGTTTTGATAAATATTGATTTTTAAGATTTATCAAAGTTGATTAAATAAAGTTGATAAATAATATGTTTAAGTATTTATTTAATATCTATATCTTCGAATATAGAATTTATAATTGATTGAAATTATATTTATTTAAGAATTATACTAAAATAAGTTGATTTGAAATGTATTGAATTTGAAAAATTTAAGAAGTGATTTACAACTTGAAATCTGAGAGGTGACTTAAATGGATATTTCAAACGTATAAATATTTGAATGAGATATTTTGTTTATTTAAATTGTAAATTGAAATTGAATTTAAATGTTATGGAAATGATTAAGTTAATATTTCAAAACTAAATAATTGTAAAGGGAATCTGATATGTATATAAATTTATCGAATTTAGTTTTGAAATGATGAATATTTAAAGCTTTGAAATATATTAAAATTGAAATGACTTATTTTATGGTTCAGATATGTATTTGAAATCGATAAATTGAAATGGTTTATTTAGAAGCTGAATCGAGTTGAAACTAATGATTTGAGATTTGATTAAATTAAATTTTTGGAATTCGAGTTAATTTGAATCGATTTGTGAAATTTGAGGAAACTAATTTATTTTATAACGAAATTTTATTATCTAAACTGTTTAAAAGGAAAGTGTTATGATTGCCAAAATACTGTGATTTCCAGACTATGATTTCGAAAGCATTATAACTTTGGAAAGTAATATGATTTTGAAAATGGATATTTGAAGTGAAATGATATCGTATTAAATTGGGTTTTGGAAATGATAATGATTTTGGTTTAAAGTATAAACTATTTTGAAACGACCACGGTGTTATAATAACGATTGGTTGGCAAAGAGACCGGGATCGGATATGGACATACTCTTTGTTAATACCGAAAACCACTTTGACAACCGTGTACGCGGTGGAGATTCCAGAATGAAGTAGGATGGTGGCGGCGTTCTTAAGGTATGTTATGTGGACCCAACTCCCGTGAGTTGGCATAAGGTGGCTAAAACAAGAGCGATCTCGGACCAGTGAGGTAGCACCTCTTCTCGGACGCATTTCTTCGATATTATACTCTTACTTGTGATTTGACTAGATGGCCATCCTCCGATTTGGGAGTGTTGTTCGAGGTGGAACGGTAGTGGCTGCTATGCGTATCCATCAGTCCGTGTGCGTAATTGGTATATCTACCCTGGCATTGCCTAGTTGTGCCGTGTCACCTACCATATCGAGCTTTACTACGATTATGCTTTTAAGATCCGACCGCGTTAAGGTTCTCCATCCCCTTAATGCTATTTTCCGATATGATTATACTTTACTTATTTAGACACTATTATAATAGCGAATATTACTACATAGTAAATAGTTAAACGGATCCTTAGGGATGGTTATCCCAAACATCCTTTAAGTTACTTGTATTTCAGTTGATATTACACTTGAGTTGGATTTATAAATATAAGAATGTTAATCCTGACTCGAGTGTTTTGTGTTTTGCTTTACGCTCGGGTCAGACTGAGTGATACAGCATTTGAGACTCACCTTTGGAATTGGAGCTTCGCTTGGAGATCCAGCAATCTATCGATCCTGCCTTCAGTTATTCAGTTGATTCCAGTGATGTACTCATATCTTGTATTTGATTATGGTATTGAGACATCTATTTTATTTGAGACTTCTGTTGTATCTTGTTTAACTCTGTTATATATATAGTAGCTTCATGAACTACTATCCCTTTTGTTCCGCTGCATTATTGTTATATTACTCTGTGTCTGTGATCTGTAATTATTTCATTTACTGTATATGCTGAGTTATTGCCAAATTTTATTTACAACGTGGTATTTTGAGCAATTCAACTCCGGCATGAGTGTCTACCTATACACTTATAATGGATGCGAATGGTTGAAAATACCGGGTCGTTACACTGGGGTACCACCTGTCACAGTACCTGGTCTAGATCAGCGTACCAAGGACCACGCCCGATCCCCAGCAACACAAGACCGGAACTACCCCTTACTGGATAATTCCGAGTAAGATCACCCCACGGTTGGGATCAGCAACCGCACCACTAAGCCGAATAAAAAGGTACATCTAGACAGGGATGACCTCACCCTAATGGGTGCTACCCACTTAGCCTTGCTGCATAACCCCTGATTTTCAGTCATTCTCGGTTGATGAGGCTTGAGGCTAAGCGTTACCTTTTTAGAACATATCACTTAGAATGCCCACCGTCCACCTGACGATGTTCCGAAAACATTCATCCATACAAGTCCGTTCCGGGTCCGAACGGAACCGAAGGCACTACTCCTACTACATCCATTTTGGAATTACCCTCAGGATTAGTAGCGATTAGCCCTTGCACTTCACTGTACCATCTTTGACTCCAAACTCGTCTTCCCCACGAAAACGTACAAACCGGATCGAAGTGGTTTTCGGGAAATAAATCCCGATCCTGGTCTCTTCGAAACGATCAGCGCATTGGCCAATATTGATAGTCGGTTATTTAACTATCAATTAACATTCACAAACATCCATCAAACAATAAATAATTTTCCAAATTATTTATTTACCTCACAAATATGTTCGCAAGATATTTTTCCATTTTCAATCCTTTTGAAAACGTTTTCAAAAACCACCTTTCTCTCACGAAGTGAATTACTCAAATATTTTCTATTTCCACTGAAATCACCAAGTACAAAAATTTAAAACACTATATTATGAAATATGCTTTAAACATTTAAATTAAAAACTAATTTAATACTTTATTCAAAGATATATGCTTAAAGAATATTTAAAATAAAGCTACTTATAAAATATAACACTAAATTTTATCCTTTCTAAAACAAAATACTACGTCACTTTTAATAATTACTACTATAATAAATTTGACAAATACTTACTTTAAAATTTAATCATTTGAAAAATAATAAATTTTCTAAAACACACTTTGGAACACTTTAAAACCCTTAACTTATACTTAGAACTTTGCTTTGGAAATGTACTTGGCTATTCAAGGAAATATACTTCTCTTTCACATCTTTTAAAAAAATAAATCACTATTTATTTATTTTTTTTCTCTTAAACAAATTCACATTCCTTTATAAATCCCCACCTTGAATTTATGTTTCCAAATATCCACTGATATTTTACTTCACTTTATAAACCCAGTTCATAAATTCCAAAATCTCACTTCTCTTTTACATTCCAATTCCAAACACTTAAATCAATTTACAATTGATTTCCAATTTACTTCACTTTGAAATAAATTTCCTTACTTACTCCATTTATTTCAAAATCCATTAACTTTTAGATTTTATTTCTTTATTATGATTTAAAATCTTTAATCTGAAAATATAAATTTCTGGTATTTTCCAAAATCCTTCTTTATCCCTTTAAATAAATTCAAACCTTGAATTTTTAAAATAAATTCTTTTATTCCGTTAAATAATATCACTTAGGTTTAAAAATTTAATATTTCCCTTTATATTCAAAATCTCCTTTCCCATACTCGGAATTTATTTAACAGAATTTAAAAATCACTTTTAACCTTTCCCAATTCATTCTTTAATTTATTTAAATTCTCTATAATTATTTACTTAAAAATTCACTCCTTTATTTTCTTTCAAAGATCCATTTTTATATTTTTGGTAACTCAGTATACCCAAATATATTCAATCAACCTGTAGCATCCAACATTTCCAATTATCAATATAATTCATCACAGGATATCAAATAATCATACAGAGAATATTAAACAATCTAAATAAATTTTTGAGGAATCCAGTTGGATCCCTCCAACCTGTTCTCCGCATCCACAGATGTTAGCACAATATAAAATACCAATTCCACTTCGAGGTGGAATATCGCGGTATATGGGATTAATATAATATCATCCGCTATTATGCGGCGTATAGGGTCTCATCCGCTATATAATGCGGGAAATCAATCACTCCAATATACACTATATACTGCTATATAATATACAACATCCAATCAATTCAATCATTCAGCCAAATATTTAAATTTAACCATTTAAATTTAAATTGAACCCAGATGAGTGAGATTAACTCACCTTTGTTATTGATTTGCAATCCATTACATCTCGACTTGTTTTCCATGATTTTCAGACCTTGTATAAACATTTGATGTTTTATTAATATTCGAGTCAATTGAACAATTAAATTTTCATTTGATAATTTAATTAACCACACATTTTATTACCATTAACAAAATTTAATTTACTAATAATTTAATTTAATTTAAACTAATAATTTCCCTTTAAAAAAATCTTTTAGTAACTAAAATAAATTAAATAGGTCAATCGTACAATTTTATCACCAAATCCCTTATATAATTTTCTTCCAAAATCTTATATAAATTTCTTGTACATATTTATATATATAAATTTAAACTCTGGAATTTTATAAAACTAAACAGTAAACATTCTTTACTAAAAAACAATATACTGAGTTATATACATATATATATTCTGATAATTAATGATGAACAAATCGAATTCAAAGAGTTTTAAACTTATTTAACTAAAATAAAATTTAATTACCTTACTGCAATCAGACCCGAGCACACACACACCCTGAATCTCAAATTCGATCGCTTCGAGTTGCCGCCGCTAGCCTCTTCCAGGTCGAGTCTCCTTCCCACCATCGATCACGACACATCGCAACCCAATGACGCCGCGGCCCTCCTATCTACGCCCTCAACTACTCGCGAGTGCACGAGAATGGACTCGTGATGGGTTCACAACTTTCCCCTTCCTCTTGTCGACGATCGCGCCCAAAACTTCCACCTCTGACGAAACCTATTCCTCTCGAGTTGACCGAGATGCTCACAAAAGCTAGTGATAAAAATCAGTTGATAGAGGTTGCTTCGATCGGCCATTCTATATGATTTAGGGTTAGTTTCGAAATAAAATAAAAATGGCGATCTGATTCGAGAAGGAGGCTTCGGCCATTTTTACTTTGTTGATGAGTTGATTTGATTTTTTTCGTTTTTGAACTTTATCTGATTCTCGTGCATTGTAAAAGAGGAGGAAAGGAGACAAGATATGATGGTGGCGTGTTGGATAAAAAGGCTACAGTGCTTTGGAACAGACTGGAAAAAGGTCTGATGTGAAATTAATTTGACTAGTCAAGTAAAGTATTTACTCGTATTTAAATTTAAATTCAAATTGTCTCGGAAATGCAACTTACAATTTCAAATTCCTATCGAGGTGTGCCCCTAGGCGTTTATAAGGTTATACCCCTACTTCGAACGCAAAGGAAAATGTTTCGAGTCCTAATTCGATCGTATAGAGAAGATAGCTTTTTGGATCAGTTATTATATTGAATTTTCGATATAAAATTTCAGCGCGTTTATATATCGTATGCTTACACAACAACTCTAATCACTACGAAATTTGAAATCCGATAATAATACAATATTACGGATCCAATGGAACTGGTTTCGTTGAATTCCGAGACTGTGCCTTGGAAGGCTATTTTTATATATCAATTTAAACGATATATTTTCAAAACTTAACAAAACACTTTCAAATTCAATTTTAACACTTTTACTATCTTCAGTACTATCAATATAAAATTTTACAAGCCTTTAAAATATTTTTAACAAGCTTGAAACTCCAGATTTTATATTTTAACCAATTCTAATTATTAAATTAAATAGTTATATCATCAAACAAACCGCTATATCAAATTCTGAATCTATTTTATTGAATAAAAACCAAACTTTTCATATTCAAAATCAACTTATAATCCAAACTAAATATTTAAACCCATTTAAATATTTCGAACTCAACGATGAAAAATCCGGGTCGTTACACAAATCGACAATCATCCATATATGTCAGACTTGAATTGCCCAAAACAACAGATTGTTAATTTATGTTTGGTAAAACTTAGCATATATAGTAAATAAATCAATCACAGAATCACAAACACAGAGTAATATAACAATAATCAGCGGAAATAGATAAATAGTAGTTCATGAAGCTACTATAGAACATCTGAGTCAAAAACAGAATACAACAGAAATCCCAAATACAAGAAGTCTCAATACATAAGTAAATGACAAGTCTGAACATAAAAATGGAAATAACTGAAATAACAGAAGCCGAATAGATAAAAGATAGATCTTCAAGCAAAAGCTCCAAGCTCCAAAGGCGAGTCTCAAATGCTGTGACACTCAGTCTGACCCGAGCATAAAGCAAAACACAAAACACTCGAGTCAAGATTAATATTCTTATGCAAGTAAACCAACTCAAGTGAAATGTTCAAGTGATATTATATAAAAAAAAGTTCAAATTCGACGAAACGAAATATGACGTCTCACTCAAAATATGATCTAAATTTTTATTATATAAAAAAATATTCAGCTTTCGAAAATATTTTATTTTCATCAAATTAACTGATTTTAAATTGAAATTAAAAGTTTCACAACAAAACCAACTTACATATTTTCAAATGAAAATCTGCCACTTGCTATGCTTCAATATACGCATACCAAATATCAAATTTTCCTCTAAATAATTTATTTGTTTATTTTCATGAAAAATTTAGTTAATTATGTTATAAAAATCGTTAAAATTCTCACGTCATTACACTCTCCCCTACTCAAAACTTTTTGTCCCCGAAAAGAAAGAGATAGGAGAGCAGAAGCAAACAGAAGGAAAGATAGATACATATACAATAATTTAATTCAAAACCATATAAATTTCATTTATTATTATTTCATTTACTTAGTATATTTCTTTTAATGTCAATAACCCTTAATTAAGCCTTCAATAAATGATTTAAGTTTAATATTAACATTTCAAATTTTCATTATAACTTTAAGTTCATTTTTCTTTCAAAACAAATTTTATTTTATTTAACTCATTTATTTAATCCATTTGACCTCACTTAAGTTAATTCCACTTAAAAATTCAATTTCAACTATTCTTTGAAATTTACTTTTGTATCATAAACAGTTCACAAAATATAAATTTATTTATTACTTGTTTAGTTTCTTAAGTTCATATTTATTTACTTAAATAGCATTCCCTTTTTATTATTCAATTTATTTCACTTAACATATATTGCGACATAGATTAAACATTTATTTTAACCACTCAAATTTTTATTTATAAATTCTCTTAACAAAATTTTAATTTTTGGCTATCTTATTATTTACATTTATATTGTATATTATTCAATTACATATTCACAATACCTTTTAACTTTTTGAATATTTTAGGTAAGTTATATATGTTTTTGAATGCTATTAAGTATTATACAAATAAATTTTATTCTTGTTCACTGTTTCAAGTTGTTTTAATTTCATTTCTCATATTAGACACTCTAATTATTCAAAATTTTTGTTTCATTTCAATCATTGAAAACCATTACTTAACACAGAATTTAAGAATTAAATTTTTGGTTTCACTTCAAACCATTTTGAAATAAATATATACATATATATATATATATATATATATTATACATCAAATCATACTCGAGAAATTCAAATCAAATCCATTTTCCAAAACAAAAGTGTAGCAAAGCTACTAAATGGTCTCCCCACCTTGAAACTTGAAAATAAATGTCAATGATGCTCCAATCATCACCGAAATTATTTTCCAGCGACATAAGAGAAGAGTACCGACTTACTTCTTTTAAAATTCGTTGGAAACAATTTCTATTCGAAAATACTTTCAAAAAATATATTTTTCAAAGTTTGAAAACCAAATTTTGAAATGCACCAAAAATTAAATTCTCAAATCCTTAATTTAAATTCATTTCATTTACAAATCAGATTTATAAACCATGTTTATAAAGTTTCATCTCCTTATAACATACAACAATAGTTAATGGTTTGGGAATATTATCATTTCTAACAACCAATTCATTTAACTGTCAAAAATTCAGAAAATTATATTTATATATATAAAATATAATCATACATAAAATTATTTCATTTACCAATTTCGAAAACAATATTGTGTTAGTTTGCTCTGTTTAAGTGTTTTGAATTCCTATCGATAGCGTTGGCCAGACGAATTGATCGAAACCTAAAATTCAAACTTAACAACTAAAACAACACAGTATAAAACATTTTATATCACTTACAAATACACTCCCTCACAGGATGATTCAATATTGAATTTTAGAACAAGGATAGAGATTCAAATTTAGAGGGACCCTAATCAAAAAGAATTCTAACTATGAAGATAGGCTCGAAAGGAAGATAAGATAATTAAATTATAAAAGAGGAAAGGTGGATAGACTTATATTAATCGAGGAGACCTTAACCGGGTCAACCGACACTTAAAAAACGAGAATATCATTAATGAAAATGGGACAAACCTTTTGAGAACATTGCGGAAAACGCGATTCATTATATCAACGAAGAAGGCAGGAGCAAATCCAAAGGGCATGATTAACCATTTATAGAAACCATTCGGCTAGGAGGAAGGACAACGAGCTCCAGGAACAGGATCGATGCAGAATTCAATTTCACACCGAGGAGGTGGAGAACTGACTTCACCCAAAACATTAGGATAATCCCTGACTATCGGGGTGGAGTCAAGATCACTAGGCTGAGAATCAAGCGAGAAGATAAACTATCTGCATAATCCTGAGGCAATTGACATTCGATCACAAGAGAATTACCCTAGTCGTCTACTAAAGAAATGGTTCGGGCTTTGCAAGAAATAACAGCGTCAAAACTGAGGATGTAGAAATCTCCGATGAATCGACGCCTATTGTAAAGGAGTTTCACCCCTTTACAAATCAAACTAAGGTTAGCGGGACTACCGATGGGGTTAATCACACATAAGGATGAAGTTGCCAATTGAGGTTGCAAGATGTGCTCAAATTTATTACAGAGAACAACCGGAATAAGCCATAGGACGCTCCAATATTAAGAAGAACACGAACAGGAAAAGACAAGAATGAATTTTAAAACAAAGAGGAAAGTTCCAAAATTCAAAAGAAATCCTAATCAAAGAGAATCCTAACAAAGAATTTTAAGCTCGATGAAGATGATTCTCTAATTGATTCTACTCATTCTAGGATATTACTACCCTTTCTCTAATGAGTTTTTACTCCATATGCTAAGTTTTGCCTAAACCAGAGCTCTGATACCACATGTAACTGGACATCACCAGTGGGGTAACGCCCACCGTAGCATACAACCATACTTGTGTTCTGCTTTTATGGCCAGCCTCTCGACTGCACCAACCCTGTGGGACATGTAGGAGTAAGAGACATCAGCTCGCTACCAAACCCAAATGCGTGAACACCCTATCATGCTGCACCCTCCGAGTGCCAAAGCAGACACACATGTCTGACTTGAATTGCTCAAAACAATAGATTGTTAATTTATATTTGGCAAAACTTAGCATATACAGTAAATAAATTAATCACAGAATCACAAACACAGAGTAATAAAACAATAAGTAGCGGAAATATATAAATAGTAGTTCATGAAGCTACTATAGAACATCTGAGTCTAAAACAAAATACAACAAAAATCCCAAATACAAGAAGTCTCACTCCATAAGCAAATGACAAGTCTGAACATCAAACTGGAAATAACTGAAATAACTGAAATAATAGAAAGCAGAATAGATAAAAGACAGATCTTAAAGCAAAAGCTCCAAGCTCCAAAGGTGAGTCTCAAATGCTGTGACACTCAGTTTGACCCGAGCATAAAGCAAAACACAAAACACTCGAGTCAGGATTAACATTCTTATGCAAGTAAATCAACTCAAGTGAAATGTCCAAGTGAAATGCAATATAACTTAAAGGATGTTTGGGATTCCCATCCTTTAAGAATCCGTGAAACAATCTACATACATAGTACAATGCGCTACATAGATAATGTCTATTGTAAAGTAATGTCAAGACCCAAAAGTCAACCTTCGAAAATCGGCACCCGTACTTCACTTGTACTCAAAATGCCGTAGATTCAAATGCCGAATCTGGTTCTTGGGAGCTTATAACACAGTTAAGTAAATAACACAGCGGAATAAATGAATAATACATTGATATACAATATCTGATACAACAGAGTGATACAAATGAATATCAATATACATCAGAGATACGATACAACAAAAAGCAGCGGAAAAGAAAACGATAACATCAGCAGCGGATAATCTCCATCTTCAAAGCGCCAATCCATAAATAGCTCGAACTCCCAATAACGAGGCACAAAGATAAGCAAGTGCAGTCCGATCCAAAGACTGAACTAGCTCCAGATAATCTACTAAATCTGAATATCTGAAATACCAAACTCTAAACTGCTCGTGTAGAAAATTTTGAGCATCCAGAGTTTAGGAAAGGAACAATAAACTCCGGATCAGTCATGGGACTGGTGTGAGCAACAAAAACAGTTTATCTTTAAAAACAAATAGCAGGGAATTTTAAAGTCAATTCGCAATGCTTTTAGAAAATGAAACTACCATAAGACCTCCCACCACACACACAATGCAAACGCAGAATTAGAGGAGATTTCTTCTTATGATAGTCAAAGATGATTACTACGCAAAATCAAATCATTTTTGATATTATTATTAGTGCATAGTGTAGAAAAAAAATTTCGAAAGTAGAATATAAATCTTAGCCAGCATAGACATTTCGCACTTATGCCTACTATAGCTACCATGTTCAATAGCAGGTTACCACCACATTCCATGGCAGGTAATACAACTAAAACCGTACAGGGCTCGTATTGTTTTGTTTGGATTTCCAACAAATGGTCAGGCTAAGGAACTTCCTATTCCACGAAAGAAACGCCTCTGGCGGGACGTTCCGAGAACCAACTGTTCTCTGCCAAACAAGGCCGGCAACCCCTTTTCCCAAGGGATAAAAGAAACCTCAGATATGCCACCCCCGGTCCTTTGGGACCTTTAACCGAGGCGCCTCGAAACCAACATCACACATAATAAATAAGTGTATCCACATGAGTAAGTATCTAGGCTCCATACCATGATACTACCCTTTTCCAGAAGGAATGGTCATACCCTAGGGGATCTACCCCTGAAACCTTGCCGCAACATTCCTGTTTCGACCATTACCGGGTTGTGAGGCTCGACGAAGTCTCGTCCACAAAGCTACGCTTTTTCAAAAAGCCACGCTTTGGGTCAATAGATGATCAACCTATGATCACAAAGATAAATGATCAAACAAATGATCATATCACAAATGATCAAACACTGATCATCACACAGCAACACTCAGCATGTCACATTACCAAATTGGGATATATCGCTGATAACTTCAACTACATAACCTCTAAGCTCGTACGTCTCAGAGAAGGGTGTTAATCTAAGAGAATAAATTCTCCGCCACCAAACAGAAATGTATTTGAAAGAAATCGGCTTTATATCTCAAAGTCTAATGTCAGACATGTATCCATACAAGTCTGTTCCGGGTTCGAACAGAACCAAAGGCACTTCTTACGAAGCCCTTGCAATTCCGGGTATTCACGATCCCGTCCGGACTTCCCATCACAAAGGGTGATAAAATCTCTATATCGGGGCCATTCGATGTAGAGACATTCGACGAGTTGTCCTTTCGTTTTCGCAAATATCCGGTCTTCACCACCGGTCTTCAAATGCGATCCATATACGACGTATCGCTTATTCGGAATGGGTTATATGACACAAAGGTCCTCTCCCGGCTAAACCGAATAACGAGCGCAACATTTTAAAAACATATGGATATTGGGATTTCAATTAAGTCACAACTTATTACCCAAACTTTTCATTCGAATGGTTTAACAAATTACCATTTTCAAATCTTTAAACAAAAAGATTCATTTTAAACAACCTTAAATGGTTTAACAATTTTCCACATTTTTATCTTTTAAACAAAAGATTCATTCACAGATTTTCCAAATCGATTTCCATTTCAATTTAACTCGTTAAATCTTTAAATCAAAGATTTAACTTATAGCTTTCAAAACAATTTCATTTCAAATGATTTAAACAAATCATTATTCTAAATCTGTTAAAAATAAACAGATTCAATTCATAGCTTTCAAAAAGAATTCATTCATAACTTGGAAAATCCATTTTTCAATTCACTTGAAATTCCTTTACCTAAATTGGAATTTCTTTTCTTATCTAAAAGCTTTTATCATTTGAAAACAACAGTTTTCAATTTGGAAATCTGATTCATTCATACGAGTTGAAATCCTTGGTTTAAATTCAAATTCCCAAAATTATACTCTTAAAATGGTTTAATTCATACAAACACATTTATATCATCTTTTATCCCTAGTTTCCAAATCATAGATTTAATTTCAAACTTGAATTCAAATTTAAATCAACTTATTTAAATTTTCAAACTCGATTAAGTTATTCAAAATAACTTTTATATTTGAAATTCCATTTCAAAAGCTTTTCACTTAAAACCCCAAATTTCCAATTTCAAAATCAATTGAAAATAAAATTTCAATTTCAAAAATATCAAATTTAAATTATCTGTGACTTAACCGATTTCCACGTGAAATCCATATTTGTGTGTGTATAAGTGTGGTCCAGGGGTTTTACACAGTAGTGCAACACGATGAATCATCACATATCAAAATACAGAAATATAGTTGATAAGCGATATAAACTATAACGCTCATCGTACAGATCATAGATATATATCACAGATAATAAATTGCATCACAGATTAAAACACAAATCAGGGTATATCATAAATCATCACATATCAGGAAATATCAAACAATTTAACATTCAATAGAATCTAAACACTCACAAGTGAATTTATTTATCAACTGATTAATTTAAATCAGATGTATCAATTTATTAATCCGGGTTAATTATCATAATTTAATTACAAATTATCATTCTTCATCACTTTTCAAAGCAACTAATTAATAAAAATTATTTATTTTAATTAACATTTTTAAAGTCTCCCTTAAACTTTGAAAATTAAATTATTTCCACTTGAAAACTTTAATTTTAATTAAATTTAAAACTTACCTTATATTAACTACTTAATTAAAATATTAATTAAGATTTTTAAACTTTGTTAAGCATTTACTTGATTAATTACACTTGTCATAATATCTTAGCTTAATTTATTAAGCCTTTATTTAAATCATCAATACTAAGAAAATTGATTAAGATGATTAACTCCCAACTTTTAATAGGCTGTCACTTAAAATGAAAACCCGAGAAATAATCCTCGTTTACTCGAGTATCACTCGAGTCTTCCCCTCTCTTTCTTCCCGTATACTTCTTCTTCTACTCTCTTGAACTTCCAGACAATAGCATCCCTCCCAAAATACCAAAATTTTGACGCCTCACCGGAGATCATCTCCGATCACTCAACAACAGTTAATCGATTATCTCCTGCTTCTCAAACACGGCGCGAGCCAGAGCCAAACCCGATTGCCTTATTTACTCCACCCAGCCCAGTAATTCCACGCACACGCCCGTGCACCCTGTGCACGTACACACCACCACCAGCGACCATCTCACCGCCGCGGCATCACCAACGAGTCACACTTAGTCCCTTGATTCAATTGCCACCTTGCCGAAGCCTACCACGCTTCTAAACGAGATCGACCCATTCCCTAGACCTACAGGAACCCGGAAATTCACCTACCACCTTCCGCCGATGAACTGCACCCACCATAAACCGTTGATTCCCTCGCCGCCTTCACCGATCGGAAGCCCTTCCGCCACCCTACCTCTCTGCCAAAAATCACCTCTTCCGGTCTCGCCTCCGTATCGCTAGACCTTCGCGACTTCACCCAAGCTGAGCAACCCTTAAACCCTAAAAGCAGCTCGCACGCACAACCAAAGGCCAAATTGAAAATTCCGCCTCGGTCGATCTCTCCCTGATGACCACCAGCACCTTACAGAGCAAGCCACATCGTCTCTCGTCGACGAGGTCGACTGAAATATATTTTTGAACGAAATCCGTTCATCTACTTATTTCCCAAAATATAGCCCACTAAAAATTACAATTTTATCACTAAAATTCATATTTTCACGCAAGGATCAAAACCGCATGCTCGAATCCTTGTACTAAGAACATTAAATTTTCACTAATATATGGTATTTACTGTAAAACCCATCATTTATTAACTACACAGCAAACTGAGTTCACGAACTACTTTTAACTTAAACTATACTGGTAATTGAATATTTACGTAGTTCACAAAATCATCATATTTAAACTAGAATTAAAGATAGGACATTTTGAAACAGCAAAGAACATAAACATTCTTTGTTTAACAGAGTAATAACCATCCAGTTTTCGAGATAAGGGTTCTCACCTTGAACATTTATTCCAGAAGCTCTAAATATGAAGCTGAAGTCTTAAATTTTGATGTTTGAAAACCTTAAGTTAAATTTCTGAACTTGCTTTTATTTTTCTGGTTTAAAAAAAAATAAAAATAAATAAATAGAGATGACTCTGTTTCTAGTTTTTGGTTTACAGAGACAACCAAGCTTTTGTTTGACTTAATTCAAATTTTAACCTTAATCTATGTTAAATCAAACATCTTTAGTTTGTAATGTAAGTCCTAACAGCAACTAGTTCTAGAGAAAAGAAATTTAAGCTAAACTGAAGAACTGGAACAAAAACAGAGAAGCAATTAACAAGCAGACTTCTATATATGTATCTGATAAAAGAAAATGAAGGATTCCTCACAGGTAAATAAGAAGAGTTGCTCACCTTATTTCCCAGGAAAACAGAACAGAGAAAAAATGTTGGAACAGGCAACTCGAAAACTGGAAACTTGAAACTTGCATTTATTTTTGTTGTTGATTCCAGAAAACTTTGAAATGCTTGAACTTGAAAACTAAAATGTTTGACTTCAAATTGATTTCCAGGTTTGTATACTTGTTTAAGACTTTGCCTTGTTTTAAAACTTGTAGAAACTGAATTTGCAAAGCTTTTGAAATGAAATAAAATGAGGCAAGTTGGCAAATATACAAATATGTTTACTGCTCTGGTACACGAATAATTCAGAGATCTTTATCTCTTTGGGGCTGAAAAGAGATGTCTCGTGTACTATAGGTGATGGCATTTAATGCCTTGTTTCATATGAAGCTTACACAAACCATTTCTTTATTCCTTTAGGTACAAAACTTACATATGATTGTCTACATACTTAGGCTTTGTCTCGGCTGTACAAAGATATATATCTTGTACTTGTTGGCTTTTCCATTTTTGTTTATTGATATGAAGAATTTTAGTTCGGCTGATATGTTGTATTGGTTTTATCTTGCTTATATGTACAAGAGATATTTGTTGTCTTGTTCCTTTGCTTTATGGTTGAGCATGTATTTCTTCTTTTGTCTACAAACTTGAGTGTATTTTATTTGTTCTATTTTTGTTTAGTGTCTTCATTCATTTATACTTTGATTTATTTCTATTTTACACAAACCTGGTTTGCTTTCACACTTGATTTTATTTCTTGTTTATTTGTTTTCTCTAGTTTTCTTACTACTTTGAAATGTAAATAAATTTCTATTCTAAATTGTTGTTAGATTTTAACAAATATTCTACTTCTATTTTAATTAAAACTTACCTTATATTAATTTCAATTCCTAGTTCAAATATTAATTATCATTATTTACTTAATATTTATTGTCTTATATTTATTTTATAAACTCAAACCATCTTTATTATCAATCATTATTATTATTATTTATTATTAAATCATTTATTTACAAATTTAAAATTCAAGTCAAATATATTTACAATATTTTAAATTGAACTGATTCATACAGAATATACTTGAATCCGGGGAAACTCGCTCCATTTTATCGATTTATTTTACTATTTTTATTCAAAAATTAATTAATTATCAATTTAAAATTAAATTAAAATCTGGGGTCGTTACAAACTTCCCCCCTTAAAAGAATTTCGTCCTCGAAATTCGCAGGCACGAAAGCAATCGCAGAGATAGATAGATAGATTCGATCTCCTATAACTCCTCTAACACAAGATACGGATTCCGAATTCAAGTCGGAATATCTCATAATACATACCAATTGTCCCTCTTCGGACTTTGGTTTTCAAAAGAAGTTTCAATAGAATTTCAAAATTTCGGTTTCAAACGATATCGTTTATTGATTCAATTCAATTTAGCCTTCATATTTTATTAATCGATTTAATTCAATTTAAAATTTCCAATTTCAAATTCATTAAGGTTTAAATCCAAAAAGCTGATAAGAAACCGATGAAATATGAAGTAACGACCTTCTACAACTTCGTCTTGTAGTTGGTACGAAGCAGTCAAAAGAATCTGGAAAGACGAATCAAAGAAAATTGATAGAGAAAGATTGTTTCCACTGTTGCAGGGTATTGACCATTTATAGTCGTATTCCCTCGTCCCCTATCTCGTCCTCTTCTTGCACTCATACTCACTATCAGTGGATAGTAAGAGAATTTACTGAGACATTCAGACGGATATATGAGAATTACTCATTCTAGAGTTTACTTCACTCTATCTCTAATGAGCTACTTAACGTGTTATACTCCTGAGCTAAAGTTCAACCTTAGCTCTGATACCACTTGTCAAGACCCAAAAGTCGACCTTCGAAAATCGGCACCCGTACTTCACTTGTACTCAAAATGCCGTAGATTCAAATGCCGAATCTGGTTCTTGGGAGCTTATAACACAGTTAAGTAAATAACACAGCGGAATAAATGAATAATACATTGATATACAATATCTGATACAACAGAGTGATACAAATGAATATCAATATACATCAGAGATACGATACAACAAAAAGCAGCGGAAAAGAAAACGATAACATCAGCAGCGGATAATCTCCATCTTCAAAGCGCCAATCCATAAATAGCTCGAACTCCCAATAACGAGGCACAAAGATAAGCAAGTGCAGTCCGATCCAAAGACTGAACTAGCTCCAGATAATCTACTAAATCTGAATATCTGAAAAACCAAACTCTAAACTGCTCGTGTAGAAAATTTTGAGCATCCAGAGTTTAGGAAAGGAACAATAAACTCCGGATCAGTCATGGGACTGGTGTGAGCAACAAAAACAGTTTATCTTTAAAAACAAATAGCAGGGAATTTTAAAGTCAATTCGCAATGCTTTTAGAAAATGAAACTACCATAAGACCTCCCACCACACACACAATGCAAACGCAGAATTGGAGGAGATTTCTTCTTATGATAGTCAAAGATGCTTACTACGCAAAATCAAATCATTTTTGATATTATTATTAGTGCATAGTGTAGAAATTTTTTTTCGAAAGTAGAATATAAATCTTAGCCAGCATAGACATTTCGCACTTATGCCTACTATAGCTACCATGTTCAATAGCAGGTTACCACCACATTCCATGGCAGGTAATACAACTAAAACCGTACAGGGCTCGTATTGTTTTGTTTGGATTTCCAACAAATGGTCAGGCTAAGGAACTTCCTATTCCACGAAAGAAACGCCTCTGGCGGGACGTTCCGAGAACCAACTGTTCTCTGCCAAACAAGGCCAGCAACCCCTTTTCCCAAGGGATAAAAGAAACCTCAGATATGCCACCCCCGGTCCTTTGGGACCTTTAACCGAGGCGCCTCGAAACCAACATCACACATAATAAATAAGTGTATCCACATGAGTAAGTATCTGGGCTCCATACCATGATACTACCCTTTTCCAGAAGGAATGGTCATACCCTAGGGGAGCTACCCCTGAAACCTTGCCGCAACATTCCTGTTTCGACCATTACCGGGTTGTGAGGCTCGACGAAGTCTCGTCCACAAAGCTACGCTTTTTCAAAAAGCCACGCTTTGGGTCAATAGATGATCAACCTATGATCACAAAGATAAATGATCAAACAAATGATCATATCACAAATGATCAAACACTGATCATCACACAGCAACACTCAGCATGTCACATTACCAAATTGGGATATATCGCTGATAACTTCAACTACATAACCTCTAAGCTCGTACGTCTCAGAGAAGGGTGTTAAGCTAAGAGAATAAATTCTCCGCCACCAAACAGAAATGTATTTGAAAGAAATCGGCTTTATATCTCAAAGTCTAATGTCAGACATGTATCCATACAAGTCTGTTCCGGGTTCGAACAGAACCGAAGGCACTTCTTACGAAGCCCTTGCAATTCCGGGTATTCACGATCCCGTCCGGACTTCCCATCACAAAGGGTGATAAAATCTCTATATCGGGGCCATTCGATGCAGAGACATTCGACGAGTTGTCCTTTCGTTTTCGCAAATATCCGGTCTTCACCACCGGTCTTCAAATGCGATCCATATACGACGTATCGCTTATTCGGAATGGGTTATATGACACAAAGGTCCTCTCCCGGCTAAACCGAATAACGAGCGCAACATTTTAAAAACATATGGATATTGGGATTTCAATTAAGTCACAACTTATTACCCAAACTTTTCATTCGAATGGTTTAACAAATTACCATTTTCAAATCTTTAAACAAAAAGATTCATTTTAAACAACCTTAAATGGTTTAACAATTTTCCACATTTTTATCTTTTAAACAAAAGATTCATTCACAGATTTTCCAAATCGATTTCCATTTCAATTTAACTCGTTAAATCTTTAAATCAAAGATTTAACTTATAGCTTTCAAAACAATTTCATTTCAAATGATTTAAACAAATCATTATTCTAAATCTGTTAAAAATAAACAGATTCAATTCATAGCTTTCAAAAAGAATTCATTCATAACTTGGAAAATCCATTTTTCAATTCACTTGAAATTCCTTTACCTAAATTGGAATTTCTATTCTTATCTAAAAGCTTTTATCATTTGAAAACAACAGTTTTCAATTTGGAAATCTGATTCATTCATACGAGTTGAAATCCTTGGTTTAAATTCAAATTCCCAAAATTATACTCTTAAAATGGTTTAATTCATACAAACACATTTATATCATCTTTTATCCCTAGTTTCCAAATCATAGATTTAATTTCAAACTTGAATTCAAATTTAAATCAACTTATTTAAATTTTCAAACTCGATTAAGTTATTCAAAATAACTTTTATATTTGAAATTCCATTTCAAAAGATTTTCACTTAAAACCCCAAATTTCCAATTTCAAAATCAATTGAAAATAAAATTTCAATTTCAAAATCAATTGAAAATAAAATTTCAATTTCAAAAATATCAAATTTAAATTATCTGTGACTTAACCGATTTCCACGTGAAATCCATATTTGTGTGTGTATAAGTGTGGTCCAGGGGTTTTACATAGTAGTGCAACACGATGAATCATCACATATCAAAATACAGAAATATAGTTGATAAGCGATATAAACTATAACGCTCATCGTACAGATCATAGATATATATCACAGATAATAAATTGCATCACAGTTTAAAACACAAATCAGGGTATATCACAAATCATCACATATCAGGAAATATCAAACAATTTAACATTCAATAGAATCTAAACACTCACAAGTGAATTTATTTATCAACTGATTAATTTAAATCAGATGTATCAATTTATTAATCCGGGTTAATTATCATAATTTAATTACAAATTATCATTCTTCATCACTTTTCAAAGCAACTAATTAATAAAAATTATTTATTTTAATTAACATTTTTAAAGTCTCCCTTAAACTTTGAAAATTAAATTATTTCCACTTGAAAACTTTAATTTTAATTAAATTTAAAACTTACCTTATATTAACTACTTAATTAAAATATTAATTAAGATTTTTAAACTTTGTTAAGCATTTACTTGATTAATTACACTTGTCATAATATCTTAGCTTAATTTATTAAGCCTTTATTTAAATCATCAATACTAAGAAAATTGATTAAGATGATTAACTCCCAACTTTTAATAGGCTGTCACTTAAAATGAAAACCCGAGAAATAATCCTCGTTTACTCGAGTATCACTCGAGTCTTCCCCTCTCTTTCTTCCCGTATACTTCTTCTTCTACTCTCTTGAACTTCCAGACAATAGCATCCCTCCCAAAATACCAAAATTTTGACGCCTCACCGGAGATCATCTCCGATCACTCAACAACGGTTAATCGATTATCTCCTGCTTCTCAAACACGGCGCGAGCCAGAGCCAAACCCGATTGCCTTATTTACTCCACCCAGCCCAGTAATTCCACGCACACGCCCGTGCACCCTGTGCACGTACACACCACCACCAGCGACCATCTCACCGCCGCGGCATCACCAATGAGTCACACTTAGTCCCTTGATTCAATTGCCACCTTGCAGAAGCCTACCACGCTTCTAAACGAGATCGACCCATTCCCTAGACCTACAGGAACCCGGAAATTCACCTACCACCTTCCGCCGATGAACTGCACCTACCATAAACCGTTGATTCCCTCGCCGCCTTCACCGATCGGAAGCCCTTCCGCCACCCTACCTCTCTGCCAAAAATCACCTCTTCCGGTCTCGCCTCCGTATCGCTAGACCTTCGCGACTTCACCCAAGCTGAGCAACCCTTAAACCCTAAAAGCAGCTCGCACGCACAACCAAAGGCCAAATTGAAAATTCCGCCTCGGTCGATCTCTCCCTGATGACCACCAGCACCTTACAGAGCAAGCCACATCGTCTCTCGTCGACGAGGTCGACTGAAATATATTTTTGAACGAAATCCGTTCATCTACTTATTTCCCAAAATATAGCCCACTAAAAATTACAATTTTATCACTAAAATTCAATTTTCACGCAAGGATCAAAACCGCATGCTCGAATCCTTGTACTAAGAACATTAAATTTTCACTAATATATGGTATTTACTGTAAAACCCATCATTTATTAACTACACAGCAAACTGAGTTCACGAACTACTTTTAACTTAAACTATACTGGTAATTGAATATTTACGTAGTTCACAAAATCATCATATTTAAACTAGAATTAAAGATAGGACATTTTGAAACAGCAAAGAACATAAACATTCTTTGTTTAACAGAGTAATAACCATCCAGTTTTCGAGATAAGGGTTCTCACCTTGAACATTTATTCCAGAAGCTCTAAATATGAAGCTGAAGTCTTAAATTTTGATGTTTGAAAACCTTAAGTTAAATTTCTGAACTTGCTTTTATTTTTCTGGTTTAAAAAAAATTAAAAATAAATAAATAGAGATGACTCTGTTTCTAGTTTTTGGTTTACAGAGACAACCAAGCTTTTGTTTGACTTAATTCAAATTTTAACCTTAATCTATGTTAAATCAAACATCCTTAGTTTGTAATGTAAGTCCTAACAGCAACTAGTTCTAGAGAAAAGAAATTTAAGCTAAACTGAAGAACTGGAACAAAAACAGAGAAGCAATTAACAAGCAGACTTCTATATATGTATCTGATAAAAGAAAATGAAGGATTCCTCACAGGTAAATAAGAAGAGTTGCTCACCTTATTTCCCAGGAAAACAGAACAGAGAAAAAATGTTGGAACAGGCAACTCGAAAACTGGAAACTTGAAACTTGCATTTATTTTTGTTGTTGATTCCAGAAAACTTTGAAATGCTTGAACTTGAAAACTGAAATGTTTAACTTCAAATTGATTTCCAGGTTTGTATACTTGTTTAAGACTTTGCCTTGTTTTAAAACTTGTAGAAACTGAATTTGCAAAGCTTTTGAAATGAAATAAAATGAGGCAAGTTGGAAAATATACAAATATGTTTACTGCTCTGGTACACGAATAATTCAGAGATCTTTATCTCTTTGGGGCTGAAAAGAGATGTCTCGTGTACTATAGGTGATGGCATTTAATGCCTTGTTTCATATGAAGCTTACACAAACCATTTCTTTATTCCTTTAGGTACAAAACTTACATATGATTGTCTACATACTTAGGCTTTGTCTCGGCTGTACAAAGATATATATCTTGTACTTGTTGGCTTTTCCATTTTTGTTTATTGATATGAAGAATTTTAGTTCGGCTGATATGTTGTATTGGTTTTATCTTGCTTATATGTACAAGAGATATTTGCTGTCTTGTTCCTTTGCTTTATGGTTGAGCATGTATTTCTTCTTTTGTCTACAAACTTGAGTGTATTTTATTTGTTCTATTTTTGTTTAGTGTCTTCATTCATTTATACTTTGATTTATTTCTATTTTACACAAACCTGGTTTGCTTTCACACTTGATTTTATTTCTTGTTTATTTGTTTTCTCTAGTTTTCTTACTACTTTGAAATGTAAATAAATTTCTATTCTAAATTGTTGTTAGATTTTAACAAATATTCTACTTCTATTTTAATTAAAACTTACCTTATATTAATTTCAATTCCTAGTTCAAATATTAATTATCATTATTTACTTAATATTTATTGTCTTATATTTATTTTATAAACTCAAACCATCTTTATTATCAATCATTATTATTATTATTTATTATTAAATCATTTATTTACAAATTTAAAATTCAAGTCAAATATATTTACAATATTTTAAATTGAACTGATTCATACAGAATATACTTGAATCCGGGGAAACTCGCTCCATTTTATCGATTTATTTTACTATTTTTATTCAAAAATTAATTAATTATCAATTTAAATTAAATTAAAATCTGGGGTCGTTACAAGTAAACTATTAAAATAGCGTTAAGGCATTACCCATATCCCCCTTAACACATTCTAATATAAATGTCGTAGTCTATGCAGTACTGTAAACTCCACCAAACCGGTGGGCTATATGGGAGTACTCCATAGGTACGACAAAAACCAAACTCGTAGAGGGCACGATAAGGCATGTGACAAGGCACGCGAGGAAATGCCCAGGGTAGGATACTACCGTTTTGCGGATCCAGACTGGTGGTAACGCAAAGCAACTACTACCGCCCACCTTGAGACGCACTCCCATAATCAAAGGTGCACCTAATCAAATCACAAGTAATAGATGATATCGAAGAAGCATGCTCGATCGAAGGTGCGACCTCACTTGGCACGGCATGGCTCCTGTTTTAGTCACATCAAGCTGACTCACGGGAGTCAGGGCTGCGTTCATACCTCATATTGACGTTCGCCAAATTATCCTACTTCATTCTGGATTCTACAATACGTACACAGTTGTTAAAGTGGTTTTCGGTATTGGTAGAGAGTATGACAATATCCGATCCCGGTCTCTTTAACAACCAAACGCTTATTTCACACCGTTGTCATTTTCATTTCAAACAGTTCATACTTCATATCAAAATATCATATTCATTTAAAAATCATATCACTTTCGAAATAATATTCACTTTCGATATCATATCACTTCCAACTTAAATAGTTTGAATATTAAAAGTAGTATATATATTGGAATAGTTATACATTAAAAATATTTTATATTTAAAAATAGGTTATAGATTTAAATAGTTTATATATTAATGATAGTTTATATATTAAAAATAGTTTATATATTAAAAATGGTTTATATATTTAAAACTATATATATTTAAAAGAGTTCATATCGAAAATAGTTTCAAATTAGAATTGTTTCTTCCAATTTTACAAATCAATTCAAATCAACTTTAGTTCCAAAATTCAATTTAAATCAATCTCAGTTCATCAATTACAATTCAATTCAAATTCTAAATAAAACCACTTTTAATTAATATGGACATCAAATTTAAACCACTTCCCATTCAATAGGTTTCAAAGTTTAAATATTCAAACAATTTACAATAACTCAATTTAATAAATTTCATTTATATTTCAAAATTCAACTTTAATTTTATTTAAATTTGAAAATATTCACTTAATCATTTTTAATAACATTTAAGTAAAATCCCAAATTACAAATTTAAATCAATATTAAATATCTAACTTCAATTATATTTAATTCTAAAATATTCACCTAATCACTTTTTATAAGTATTTAAATACAATTTCAAATTACAAATTTAAATCAAAATTAAATATTCAATTTTATTTAAATTTGAAAATATTCATTTAATCACCTTTAATTAAATCAAGTTATAAAATCATACCCTTCAAATCTTAAAATCAATAGTTTCCAATCAATTCTTATTTATATTCAATTCTCAAACAAATTAAATTACAAATTAATTTAATTTATCTTCCTAATCTTTATTTTATTAAATTTATTACAAAAATCTATTTAAAAATATTAATATAAATTTGAAATAAATAGTTTAAAACATATTATATATATTATTTAAATTAAATTTATTATATTAAATTCTATTATTAAATTAAATCTTACTTTACTAAATATATTGTATAAAATCTTATTTTATATATTTGAAAATAATAAAATTATAAGTAAAATCTAAAAATTTAAATTTTTCAAAACTTAAATTATAAATTTAAAATTTCCAAACATATAATTTAAAAATCAAAAATTTGACACATATATTAAAATAAAATCTTCATATTATATTTAAAGATCAATATTTATTAAAACCCATATATTTTCTTTTCAACATTCTGGAAATCATTTAAAAATAGACCAACGGTGTACGTATATAATTTTTTATCATATGGTCAAGTGATACCGATATTTATCATTTCAATCCGCAATTATTTAACTTTACGGGTATATATCATTTCAACCCGCAATTCCAAAATTTCAAAATCAATAAAATCACTTGGGTTTATCATTTCAACCCATAACGATTTTCCCTAATTTAAAATATCGTTCGGGTATGTATCATTTAAACCCATAGGGATTTCTAAATTAACAAGGAACTTGTAGAGTGAGAACAATAAAATAAATATCATAACATATCAATTTCAAGCATATATAATCTTGAACAATTTAAATCTAATACTTATTCAACATGTTATGGTGTCAATTTACGTGAACAATTTAAAACATTAACATATCATATTCAACAATTAAATAACTAACAATTCAAATTAACAACATATTTCAATCGTCATTTCATGTGAATTAAATTCACTAAATATAGGAATGTTAATCGTGAATGATCGCTAACCTTTCGAGGCTAGAGAAAACAAGAGGAATGAGAAGCAACAGGCACAGATACACACACGGCTAAAGACACGACACGCCAAAGAGCTGTGATAAGAACAAAAGCAAATCTAAGCGACTAGGTTCAAAAATCAAAAAATATATATTAAGTATACTTATATATATAGCTTAGATCGAAGAAAAGAAATATATATACTCTTTTCCTTTCAAAAACAAATCTCAGAACAAACAAATTAGAATTTCAAGATTTCAAGATCAATAATATAGGTAATGATGTGCACGTAAATGTGCATATTTTTACCACCATATTTATTATAATTAATTTAAATAAATGATCATATTGGGTATTTTAACTTGTTTTAACCAAAATCCATATTAATTCCAAATTGTCACATATTCATCTTCATCCAAGGGCAAAATAGTCATTTTTGTGCATAAATTAACTTGAGAAAATTTAATTGGAAATTTCTATATTATTTTGTAGGAATTTAAACTCAATTACAAGTGGTTTCATGAAGGAATATGCATGCACAAAGAAGATATAAAAGAATGAAGATGGAAATAATTCAAAGTGAAGAACATGGAGGACCCCACCTACCCACCTACCTTAATGTACACATTAGAGGCTAATGCACATGCTTATGGAATTAATGGATTCATGTACACTTAAATGATGATTAATGGATTCTAATGGTTACTTGGCCACCACACTTCCTAAGGGGTAGTTTGGGCATTCCCTAAATTATGGATTAGGGTTTCATGCTTGTATAAATAACCCATTATGTTCATGTAACCTTCCCCCTTAGTCTCTCTTTAGCTTAGTTTAGGCTCAAAATAAAAGAAAGCTTCTCTTTTCTTTTTCCATGGCTACTTAGCCATTTTGTTTCATGTAATTTTTTTATGCAACTTTAATATATTTCTCTTTTCTTCTCTTGTTTATTTCCTTTCATGTTGTAGTGTAGATTTACATTCATGCAAAGTAGATTAGTTTAAATTCTTGTTAATTAGCTTCTCTTTTCCATTAGCTTTCATTTTACTTTCTTTTTGCTTTCATGTTGCTAGCTATATTTTTTAATCAAATGACAAATATGAGAGGCTAAATCCCTTCAATTTAGGGGTAATGAAGCTCTCTAATTATGTAGCTTCAACTATTTGTTAATTCATGCTCTCTTTTTGTGCTTAATGATGATCAATGAAGTGTTTTATTTGTTGTTCTTGCTTTGAATTTGATAGCCTATATTGTTGACACCAAATAGTCTATGCTTAAACAATCACTAACACAAATGCCTCTTCATCAAAATATGATTATGGCATAAGAAAGTGATTTGAAATTAAAATTTGATGGTCTATATTTCTAATCAATAGTTAATAGGCCATACTTAAAAAGGTTTCATTTTCATTGTCAAATTTCATGAGAGTTAGTAAGTGGTTTAAGGGGTGTGTTATAGTTTGATGGCTTATGTTGGCTAATCAATAGCACAAATATGCCATACTTATGATAAGCACATCAATTAAAGCACTAATGACCATAAAAGAGAGATTATGATTTCATATGTGTTGAACTACATAATCTAGAGAGTTTATTTATTCTCTAAATTGTTATTTAACTCTTATATTTGCATCTCTTTTCTTTTAGTTAGTTAGCTAGTTTTCATACATTTTTAGTTTAATTCACTCTCGACTTCGGTATAATTTGATTGAATAGGAAATTTAAATCAACAATTACCTGCGGATCGACCCGTACTCGCCACGTACTTCAATAGTACGCCGTGCGCTTGCGATTATTTTTAATTTAAATTCGTTCGACGGTTTTCTAAACCGATAGAATTTCCGTCGACGAACAGGTAAGCTTATATTTAGAAGCTATATATATTTCTATATAAGAAGAGAAGGCAAGGACATTAAATCTAAACAAAGCAAAGCAAGGTAGATATGAGTTGATGGAAAACAAAAAAATATTTATATATATATACAATATAATATATATATATATACACACACACCTCATGTTGGCTGGGAAGGTGGATAGGGAGATGGTTGCGGAGGCGGATATTGGTGTTCGGCAACAGGTGGCGGTGGAGGGTTTGAGCTTGGATCTATGCAAATGAAAGGGGAGGTTGTTGAGTGGTTTGTCTTGTGGTGTGATGGGCTATAGGCTTCTGGGAAGGCGCGACTACGAAGGCAATGGAGTGGGTGGGCTCTGGTGGTTGCGGATGGTGACTGGAAGGTGGCAGATGGTTTCTCAGTGGTACTCAGCTGTCACATTGAGGCTGATAGGCTGCGTGCTAGGGGATGGAAGCGGACAGGTCACGGCTGTTGATGTTTTGCGTGATGATGGCGGCGGGTGATGGGTTGTCAGGCGAGAGAGGGGTGAGATGTGGAGGGGAGGGTGGTTGAACTGCACACAGAGGAAGGTGCTGGGAAAAACAAGGAGGATGGGTTATCGGGTAAGTGGAATTGTGTGCTGGCGGAGATGTGTTAGCAGCGACTACAGAGGAAATGAGCTATGGGTGGACTCGGATCCGAGGGGATGGGTTTGGTGTGGCGGTTTAGGGTGGCAGCTCGGCTCAGGTGGGAGGAAAGGTGGCAAAGTGCTTGCGTGTGCTCGATGATGGGAGGCTTTGGTTTAAGGTAAGGGCTGCTACTTGGGTGGTGATGGACAAGGAGGCGGGTGGAAGTTTTTGCTGTGAGGGTTTGCATGGTGATGGGTGGAGAGACGTGCGGTAGCAAGCTGTGGTGTCGGGTTTGGTTTCGAGTGGAGGGAAGTGGTCGAAGCATGGAAGAAATGGTGGTGAGATGGTGTTCGGTCGAGAGAAAGTGGGGAGAGGGTGAAGTTGAAGGAAGGTAGAAGAGCAGGTTTCCAAATGCAAACGTGTAGACATTATATTTTAATTTTTTTCTATTCAAAAGCCAGAACGAAAATGAAGAGGAGGGGATAGGAACTCAAAGAAAATAACAAACCAGTAATAATAAATGAAATAGCAAATAAAAACTGAAAAGGTGGAATCACAAATGCCAGGACCTGAATTTTAGGAATTAATAAAAGCTACATTCACACGGTAGATAACTGAATGGTCACAGGGAAACAAATAGACTCAAGTGGGTACCGATACGGCTGACCGTTTTACTGATTTCGTCGAGTATTGGACGCCGAAATGCACAAATGAATATACTACGGAGATCAGCATGATGAGACGAACATAATGGTACACATGTATCAGCGATACGATCATCCTATCAAAAGTCAATATTCGCTGCCAACATGCTGCTAAAACGCCGAAAATAAGATAAACGGGGATAGAGCAGTCCAAATTTCGCGAAACAAAATATGAGGTCTCACTCAGAATATGATCTACATTTTTATTATATAAAAAAATATTCAGCTTTCGAAAATATTTTATTTTCATCAAATTAACTAATTTGAATTTGAAATTTAAAGTTTTACAACAGAACCAACTTACATATTTTCAAATGAAAATCTACCACTTGCTATGCTTCAATATACGCATACCAAATCAAATTTTCATCTCAAAAATTTAATTGTTTATTTTCATGAAAAATTTAGTTAATTACGCTATAAAATTCGTTAAAATTCTCGGGTCGTTACACTCTCTCCTACTCAAAACTTTTTGTCCCCGAAAAGGAGCGAGATAGGAGAGCAGAAGCAAACAGAAGGAAAGATAGATACATATACAACAATTTAATTCAAAACCATATAAATTTCATTTATTATTATTTCATTCACATAGTATATTTCTTTTAATGTCAATAACCCTTAATTAAGCCTTTAATAAATTATTTAAGTTTAATATTAACATTCCATATTTTCATTATAACTTTAAGTTCATTTTTCTATCAAAACAAATTTAATTTTATTTAATTCATTTATTTAATCCATTTGACCTCACTTAAGTTAATTCCACTTAAAAATTCAATTTCAACTATTCTTTGAAATTTACTTTTGTATCATAAACAGTTCACGAAATATAAATTTATTTATTACTTGTTTAGTTTCTTAAGTTCATATTTATTTACTTAAATATCATTCCCTTTTTATTATTCAATTTGTTTCACTTAACATATCTTGCGACATAGATTAAACATTTATTATAACCACTCAAATTTTTATTTATATATTCTCTTAACAAAATTTTAATTCTTGGCTATCTTATTATTTACATTTATATTGTATATTATTCAATTACATATTCACACTACCTTTTAACTATTTGAATATTTTAGGTAAGTTATATATGTTTTTGAATGCAATTAAGTATTATACAAATAAATTTTATTCTAGTTCACCGTTTCAAGTTGTTTCAATTCCATTTCTCATATTAGACACTCCAATTATTCAAAAATTTTGTTTCATTTCAATAACTGAAAACCATTACTTAACATAGAATTTAAGAATTAAATTTTTGGTTTCATTTCAAACCATTTTGAAATAAATATATACATGTATATATTATACATCAAATCATACTCAAGAAATTCAAATCAAATCCATTTTCCAAAACAAAAGTGTAGCAAAGCTACTAAGTTGTCTCCCCACCTTGAAACCCAAAAATGAACGTCGATGATGCTGCAATCATCACTGAAATTATTTTCCAGCGACATAAAAAAAGAGTATCGACTTACTTCTTTTAAAATTCGTTGGAAACAATTTCTATTCGAAAATACTTTCAAATAATATATTTTCAAACTTTGAAAACCAAATTTTGAAAAGCACCAAAAATTAAATTCTCAAATCCTTAATTTAAATTCATTTCATTCGCGAATCAGATTTATAAACCATGTTTATAATGTTTCATCTCCTTATAACATACAACAATAGTTAATGGTTTAGGAATGTTGACAAAACAATAAATGATAATCTAATATTATCATTTCTAACAACCAAGTCATTTAACTATCAAAAATTCAGAAAATTATACTTATATATATAAAATATAATCATACATAAAATTATTTCATTTACCAATTTCGAAAACAATATTGTGTCAGTTTGCTCTGTTCAAGTGTTTTGAATTCCTATCGATAGCGTTGGCCATACGAATTGATCGAAACCTAAAATTCAAACTTAACAACTCAAACAACACAGTATAAAACATTTTATATCACTTACAAATACACACCCTCATAGGATGATTCAAGATTGGATTTTAGAACAAGGATAGAGATTCAAATTTAGAGGGACCCTAATCAAAGAGAATTCTAACTACGAAGATAAGCTCGAAAGGAAGATAAGATAATTAAATTATAAAAGAGGAAAGGTGAATAGACTTATATTAATCGAGGAGACCTTAATCGGGTCAACCGACACTTAGAAAACGAGAATATCATTAATGAAAATGGGACAAACCTGTTGAGAACATCGTGGAAAATGCGATTCTTGAGATCAACGAAGAAGGCATGGGCATTGGTTAATCCAAAGGGCATGATAAACCATTCCTAGAAACCATTGGTCAGGGAGGAAGGACAACATGTTGAGCTCCAGGAACAGGATCGATGCAGAATTCAATTTCCCACCGAGGAGGTAGAGAAGTGACTTCACCCAAAACATTAGGATAATCCCTGATTATCAGGGTGGAGTCAAGATCACTAGGCTGAGAATCAAGCGAGAAGATAAACTGTCTACATAATCCTGAGGCAATCGACATTCGATCACAAGAGAATTACCCTGGTCGTCTACTAAAGAAACGGTTCGAGCTTTTCAAGAAATAACAGCGTCAAAACCGAGGATGTAGAAATCTCCGGTGAATCGACGCCTATTGTAAAGGAGTTTCACCCTTCTACAAATCATACTAAGGTTGGCGGGACCGCCGATGGGGTTAATAACACATAAGGATGAAGTTGCCAATTGAGGTTGCAAGATGTGCTCAAATTTATTACAGAGAACAACCAGAATAAGCCATAGGACGCTCCAATATCAAGAAGAACACGAACAGGAAAAGACAAGAATGAATTTTAAAACAAAAGGGAAAGTTCCAAAATTCAAAAGAAATCCTAATCAAAGAGAATCCTAACAAAGAATTTCCAGCTCGACGAAGATGATGCTCTAATTGATTCTACTTATTCTAGGATATTACTACCCTATCTCTAATAAGTTTTTACTCCAAATGCTAAGTTTTGCCTAAACCAAAGCTCTGATACCACATGTAACGGAACGTTGCCAGTGGGGTAATGCCCACCGTTGCATACAACCATACTTGTGTTCTGCTTTTATGGCCATCCTCTCGACTACACCAACCCCATGGGACATGTAGGAGTAAGAGTCATCAGCTCGCTACCAAACCCAAATGCGAGAACCCCCTATCATGCTGCACCTTCTAAGTGCCAAAGCAGACATACATGTCAGACTTGAATTGCTCAAAACAACATATTGTTAATTTATATTTGGAAAAACTTAGCATATACAGTAAATAAATCAATCATAGAATCACAGACACAGAGTAATATAACAATAAGCAGCAAAAATAGATAAATAGTAGTTCATGAAGCTACTATAGAACATCTGAGTCTAAAACAGAATACAACAGAAATCCCAAATACAAGAAGTCTCAATACATAAGCAAATGATCATGCTGCACCCTCTAAGTGCCAAAGCAGACATACATGTCAGACTTGAATTGCTCAAAACAACATATTGTTAATTTATATTTGGAAAAACTTAGCATATACAGTAAATAAATCAATCATAGAATCACAGACACAGAGTAATATAACAATAAGCAGCAAAAATAGATAAATAGTAGTTCATGAAGCTACTATAGAACATCTGAGTCTAAAACAGAATACAACAGAAATCCCAAATACAAGAAGTCTCAATACATAAGCAAATGACAAGTCTGAACATAAAACTGGAAATAACTGAAATAACAGAAAGCCGAATAGATAAAAGACAGATCTTCAAGCAAATGCTCCAAGCTCCAAAGGCGAGTCTCAAATTCTGTGACACTCAGTTTGACCCGAGCATAAAGCAAAACACAAAACACTCGAGTCAGGATTAACATTCTTATGCAAGTAAATCAACTCAAGTGAAATTTCCAAGTTAAATGCAATATAAATTAAAGGATGTTTGGGATTCCCATCCTTTAAGGTTACCTAAAACTATCTACCTACATAGTACCATACGCTACATAGATAATGTCTATTGTAAAGTAAACTATTAAAATAGCGTTAAGGCATTACCCATATCCCCCTTAACACATTTTAATATAAATGTCGTAGTCTATAGAGTACTGTAAACTCCACCAAATCGGTGGGCTATCAGGGAGCACTCCATAGGTACGACACAAACCAAACTCATAGAGGGCACGATAAGGCATGTAAAAAGGCACGCGAGGCAATGCCCAAGGTAGGATACTACCATTTTGCGGATCCGGACTGGTGGTAACGCATAGCAGCTACTACCGCCCACCTCGAGAAGCACTCCCATAATCAAAGGTGCACCTAATCAAATCACAAAGTAATAGAATGGTATCGAAGAATCATGCTAGATTGGAGGTGCGACCACACTTGGCCCGGCGTGGCTCTTGTTTTAGTCACATCAAGCTGACTCGCGGGAGTCAGGGCCGCGTTCATACCTCATATAGACGTTCGCCAAACCATCCTACTTCGTTCAGGATTCTCCACCACGTATACAGTTGTTAAAGTGGTTTTCGGTATTGGAAGAGAGTATGACAATATTCGATCCCGGTCTCTTTAACAACCAAACGTTTATTTCACACTGTGGTCATTTTCATTTCAAACAGATCATACTTCATATCAAAATATCATATTCATTTAAAAATCATATCACTTTCGAAATAATATTCACTTTTGAAATCATATCACTTCCAACTTAAACAGTTTGAATATTGAAAGTAGTATATATATTGGAATAGTTATACATTAAAGATAGTTTATATTTAAAAATAGGTTATAGATTTAAATAGTTTATATATTAATGATAGTTTATATATTAAAAATGGTTTATATATTTAAAATTATATATATTTAAAAGAGTTTATATCGAAAATAGTTTGAAATTAGAATTATTTCTTCCAATTTTACAAATCAATTCGAATCAACTTTAGTTCCAAAATTCAATTTAAATCAATCTTAGTCCATCAATTACGATTCAATTCAAATTCTAAATAAAACCACTTTTAATTAATATGAATTTCAAATTTAAACCACTTCCCATTCAATAGGTTTCAAAGTTTAAATATTCAAACAACTTACAATAACTCAATTTGATAAATTTCTTTTATATTTGAAAATTCAACTATAATTTTATTTAAATTTGAAAATATTCACTTAATCATTTTTAATAATATTTAAGTAAAATATCAAATTACAAATTTAAATCAATATTAAATAACTAACTTCAATTATATCTAATTCTAAAATATTCACCTAATCACTTTTTATTAAGTATTTAAATACAATTTCAAATTACAAATTTAAATCAAAATTAAATATTCAATTTTATTTAAATTTGAAAATATTTATTTAATCTCCTTTAATTAAATCAAGTTATAAAATCATACTCTTCAAATCTCAAAATCAATAAGTTTCCAATCAATTCTTATTTATATTCAATTCTCAAACAAATTAAATTACAAATTAATTTAATTTGTCTTCCAAACCTTTATTTTAATAAATTTATTACAAAAATCTATTTCAAAATATTAATATAAATTTTAACTAAATAGTTTAAAACATATTACATATATTAGTTAAATTAAATTTTTATTAAATTTATTATATTAAATTCTATTATTAAATTAAATCTTATTTTACTAAATATATTGTTTAAAATCTTATTTTATATATTTAAAAATAATAAAATTATAAGTAAAATCTAAAAATTTAAATTTTTCAAAACTTAACTTATAAATTTAAAATTTCCAAACATATAATTTAAAATTCAATATTTTACACATATATTAAAATAATTCTTTATATTATATTTAAAAATCAATATTTATTAAAACCCATATATTTTCTTTTCAACATTCTGGAAATCATTTAAGAATAGTCTAACAATGCCCGTATATAATTTTCTATCCTATGGTCAAGCGATACAGATATTTATCATTTCAATCTGCAATTATTTAAATTTACAAGTATATATCAATTCAACCCGCAATCCCAAAATTTCAAAATTAATAAAATCGCTTGAGTTTATCATTTCAACCCATAATGATTTTCCTTTATCTAAAATATCGTTCGGGTATGTATCATTTCAACCCATAGGGATTTCTAAACTAATAGGTAACTTGCAGAGTGAGAACAATAAAATAAATATCATAACATATCAATTTCAAGCATATATAATCTTTAACAATTTAAATCTAATATTTATTCAACATGTTATGGTGTCAATTTACATAGGTGAACAATTTAAAACATTAACATATCATATTTAACAATTAAATAACTAACAATTCAAATTAACAACATATTTCAATCGCCATTTCATGTGAATTAAATTCACTAAATATAGGAATGTTAATCGTGAGTGATCACTCACCTTTCGAGGCTAGAGAAAACATCAGGAATGAGAAGCAGCGGACACAGATACGTACACGGATACGGACATGACACGCCAAAGAGCTTCGATAAGCACAAAAGCAAATATAAGCGACTGGATTCAAAAATAAAAATATATATTAAATATACTTATATATATAACTTAGATCGAAGAAAATATATATATATATATATATATGTGAGTGTGTGTGTGTGGTATATATATATATATACTCATTTACTTTAAAAAACAAATCTGAAAACAAACAATTTAGAATTTCAGGATTTCTGGATCAATAATATAGGTAAGCTTATATTTAGAAGCTATATATATTTCTATATAAGCAGAGAAGGCAAGGACATTGAATCAAAACAAAGTAAAGCAAGGCAGATATAAGTTGATGGAAATATATATATATATATATATATATATATGTGTGTGTGTGATATAATATATATACACCTCATGTTAGCTGCGAAAGTGGATAGGGTGATGGTGGAGGAGGCGGATATTGGTGTTCGGCAACAGGCGGCGATGGAGGGTTTGAGCTTGGATCTCTGCAAATGGATGAGTAGGCTGTCGAGTGGTTTGTCTTATGGTGTGATAGGCTATAGGCTTTAGGGAAGGCGCGGCTACGAAGGCAATGGAGTGGGTGGGCTCTGGTGGTTGCGGATGGTGACTGGAAGGTGGCGGATGGCTTCTCAGTGGTGCTCGGTTGTCATAGTGAGGCTAATGAGTTGTGTGCTAGGGGATGGAAGCGGAGAGGTCACGGCTGTTGATGTTTTGTGTGATGATGGCGGCGGATGATGGGTTGTCAAGCGAGAGAGGGGTGAGATGTGGAGGCGGAAGGTGGTTGAACTGCACACGGAGGAAGGTGCTGGGCGAAACAAGGAGGATGGGTTATCGGGTCAGTGGAAGTTGTGTGCTAGCGGAGACATGTTTGCAGTGGCTACGGGGAAATGAGCTGTGGGCGGACTCGGATCCGAGGGGATGGGTTTGGTGTAGCGGTTCAGGGTGGCAGCTCGGCTCAGGTGGGAGGAAAGGCGGTAGAGTGCTTTCGTGTGCTCGGTGATGGGAGGCTTTGGTTCAAGGTGAGGGCTGCTACTTGGGTGGCAATGGAAAAGGAGGCGGGTGGAAGTTTTTGCTGTGAGGGTTTGCATGGTGATGGGTGGAGAGACGTGCGGTGGCAGGCTGTGGTGTCGGGGTTTGTTTCTCCTGGAGGGAAGTGGTCGAAGCACGGTAGAAATGGTGGTGAGATGGTGTTCGGCCGAGAGAAAGTGGGGAGAGGGTGAAGTTGAAGGAAGGTAGAAGTGCAGGTTTCCAAATGCAAACGTGCATACATTAAATTTTAAATTTGTTTCTCTTCAAAAGCCAGAATGAAAATGAAGAGGAGGGGATAGGAACTCAAAGAAAATAACGAACCAGTAATAAAATATGAAATAGAAAATAAAAATTGAAAAGGTGGAAGCACAAAAGCCAGGACCTGAATTTCAAGAATTAATAAAAGCTACTGGCCATTTGTTTCACACGGTAGATAATTGAATGGTCACAGGGAAATAAATAGACTCAAATGGGTACCGATACGGCTGACCGTTTTACTGATTTCGCCGAGTGCAGGACGCTGAAATGCACAAATGAATATACTGTGGAGATCAGCACGGCGAGATGAACAGAATAGTACACAAATATCAACGATACGATCATCCTATCAAAAGTTGATATTCGCTACCAAAATGCTGCTAAAACGCCGAAAATAAGATAAACGGGGCTAGGGCAGTCCAAATTTGACGAAACGAAATATGACGTCTCACTCAAAGTACGATCTACATTTTTATTATATAAAAAAACATTTAGCTTTCGAAAATATTTTATTTTCATCAAATTAACTAATTTTAAATTAAAATTGAAAGTTTCACAATAGAACCAACTTACATATTTTCAAATGAAAATCTGCCACTTGCTATGCTTCATTATACGCATACGAAATATCAATTTTTCATCGCAAAAATTTAATTGTTTATTTTCATGAAAAATTTAGTTAGTTACGTTATAAAAATCGTTAAAATTCTTAGGTCGTTACAAATACTAAATATTTCAAATGTTTATGGGCCAAACTCTAAGATAGTTCATAGCGTTCTATGAAATGAGTGTCTAGAATTCAGATCACTTGCTCTAGTACTATGGGTAATAGAAGGTGACTTTAATGTTACTAGATTTTTAGGAGAAAGATCCTATAGGGAAGGGGATTTTGTTGTTATGGAGGAATTTAACCAGTTTATTGTTAATTGTAACTTAATGGAGATAAAATTAAGTAACAGACACTTCACCTGGTCAAATGGTAGAGAAGTTCCATCGATGACATTTTTAGATCGATTTTTCATTAGCGATGAAATATAAGACAAATTTCCTATTTGTAAGGTTGTGGGTCTTCCGAATAATTATTTGGATCATTGCCCAATTATCCTATCTTATACTAACCTAAATATTAGGATTAGAATTTTTAAATTTGAAAAGATGTGGTTGTTAGAAAATAATCTTAAAGATTTATTTCTAAAGAAATGGCTTTCTATGAATAATTACAATTATAGTGTAACAACCCGCATATCTATCGATTTTTATATTTAAATATTTTATCGTTAGTCGGATGTTAGTCCGAAAAGCTACTTTTTGCATACGGTCAAATTAGGACTCGAGACCACCCCCATTGAGTTCAAAATGACGTTTGCGATCTTTTTGAGTGTAAACTTCGATATGTTTGGAGATAGTGAAATTTTCGTCACTTTTCCCACTTGTGACTTTGGTTGGGACTGCACCTTCTTAACTCAGCCCAACCCCCCCTCTTCTCTTCATCACTTCATCAAACACTTCAAGCTTCTTCAAAAATGGTGGGGGGAAAGAGAAATTAAAATTCCAAGCTCGAGATCTTTAGTAAATTCAACATCAAACTCCGAATTCAAGGTGAAGAACATAGATTCAAGCTAGGGATTGATTCTTGCTTCGTTCTTAAGCTCTCCAACATCAATTTCGTGGAAAAGGTGAGATTTTTGATCTCACATCTTGCCTATGATTGTCATTGGACTGTTGGGAATGATTCCCTATCACTTTTACATGCACATTGGCATTTGGTTTGGATTGGATTGGCAAAAAGCTCCACTTTTTAGCGTTTTTGGTGAATTTCCAGCCTTAAGTCGTTCTGCCTAGGTTAGGTCGTCCAGGCTGCTAGCTCGCGCGTTGAAAAATCACCACTATCTTAAGTCCTAGGTCGTTGCCGACCTATAACTCCCAGGCGAAGTGTTAGGTCTTCGCTCTTAAGTCTTAGGTCGTTGCCGACCTAAAATCCCCAGGCAAAACGTTAGGTCGTTGCCGACCTATAACTTCCAGGCAAAACGTTAGGTCGTTGCCGACCTAAAATTCCAAGGCAAACCACTAAGTCGCTCGAATTCTCTTAAGTCTTAGGTCGTTGCCGACCTAAAATCCCCAGGCAAAACGTTAGGTCGTTGCCGACCTATAACTTCCAGGCAAAACGTTAGGTCGTTGCCGACCTAAAATTCCAAGGCAAACCACTAAGTCGCTCGAATTCTCTTAAATCTTAGGTCGTTGCCGACCTAAAATCCCCAGGCAAAACGTTAGGTCGTTGCCGACCTATAATCTCCAGGCGAAGTCTTAGGTCGTTGCCGACCTATAATCCCCAGGCAAATGTTAAGACGTTCGCGAGTTAAACTTTAAACCTTAGGTCGTTGCCGACCTATAATCTCCAGGCGAAGTCTTAGGTCGTTGCCGACCTATAATCCCCAGGCAAAGTTAAGTCGTTCGCGAGTTAAAACCTTAAGTCGTAGGTCGTCTCCGACCTAATATTTCCCCTGCTATTTCACTAGGTCGCTTGACCTTAATTCGTAGGTCGTCTCCGACCTATGCCCCACTAAGTCGCATCCCACTTAGGTCGTAGCTCGTAAGTCGTAGGTCGTCGCCGACCTTACACTTGGTCTTTTTGTTCGAGATTTCCTTAGGTCGAACCCCGTATTACTCTGCGTAGGCAATCTCTTCTGAAAAACATTTATCAGAATTTCTACTTTGATGGTTTTGGGATTGACTTCTTTGGACTTTACTCACGTCTTCGAACGTGAATTGATTTGTTCTACAATCGTTTTATGACTTGTCACTTTAAAGATATATGAAGGTTTCAATACTAATAGTAAATATCAAAACTCTTTCATCAAAGCGATTTCAACACTATTTTAAATATCTAAAGTTCGTTTTCTCAAACCGATTTTTCAATCTACTAGTATATACAAGCCTTTACTTCACTCGAATGAGAAATCGACTTAAACGACTTAGTAAAACGAGTGGTATGAAACGCTTGCGTTCACTTCGTCGGTTAGCTCTTGGACTTGTTCGATTGAACCCTTTTTCGTGACAATTTCCTAGTGAAGATTTACAGCTTGTTCGTAAATATTTAAGTTAAGCAAGTGGTTATGGGACACGAAGCTAAACTCATATATTTACTAGCTTGGTGTGATTGACACTTCTCGCTGATCATGATGATCATTTTATGATTTAGACTAGCAATTGTGCGATGTCTCTTTATTTGCAAGGTAAGACTAGACCGCAGTAGTGTGATTCCGACTCACACACATCTCTTTGTCCGCAAGGTTAGTCTAGGCCGCAGTAGTGTGATTCCGACTCACACATATCTTTTTGTTTGCGAGGTTAGGCTAGACACCACTTGTGTGATTCCATTCACACATACCTTTTTGCTTTTTGGTTAGCCTAGGCCTCAATCAGTGTGATTCCGACTCATACATATGGGGTAGCTCCCCATGGTCTTCGGACCATCATGTGATAGGCCTCTTTCTCTTTTTATGATTTCTAGATTTTTTGTTTGATTTCTGGATTTTTATGTCATTGACTTGTTATGAGTACAAGTTTAGGGTATGATGCCCTCTTTGGATCTTTGAGAAAATTCTCGTGATATTGATCATTTCTCATCGGTTGATCTCCTGTTGATCATCATTTTCATACTTATAGTAGTATGTCAGTATGGATATTCTATGTTTATGCCATGTCTTTTATTATATATCATGTCATCTGATATTTATAGTTAGACTGATCCGTTTATTATTTTCTTAAATAATACTCGGGTCAGACCGAGATGTTACAGGTGCTTCTGCTTGACTTCCTTCCGGGATTTGCTACTCTGACTTTTGGCTGACTATTTAGTTTAGCAGTTTTTGTTGTATACACTTGAGATATGGACTCATAGTTGTATTCTTTTTGTATAGCACATGTTGCTATTCTTTTGTATTATTGTGGAACTTTTTGACCACTACTATGATGTACACTTTCATGTGTTAGTTATATATTCATATATTCTTCCGCCTTTGTGATATGGATGTCTGTGACTGCTTTGTGTTATGTTTATCTCTATGTTTGTTTCCGAAGATTATTTTATAGCCACCGTGTGATAATCAATTACATGGATGGTCGCTCCTCAACAGCCTTATTCTCCGTGCTAGTTGACAGCACTACATCGTAGTGTCCTTGGCTAGCGTGGGTATTGAGGTGGGGCGTCACATATAGATTTTCAGGAAATACACCTAAAATATTAGTTAGTAAACTTAGAGAATTAAGGTTATTTCTTAAGAAATGGAGTAAGGATGTTTTTGGTAACATTAGAATTAAGAAGGAAAAAATTATTAAATGAGATTTAAAATTTAAATAAAACTGGAGAATCAAGGAATTTGAATACTTCAAAAAAAATATGCTTTCAAATTTAAAAAAAGAATTAAATAAAATTATTTTACAAGAAGAAGTGATGTGGAAACAAAATTCTATGATACAATGGATGGATGAGGGAGATTTGAATACTGAATTTTTTCATAAAGTAGTTAATGGTAGGGAACGTAGTAGTACCATTAATTCTATTTTAATTAATAATATTGAGATTTTTGACCAAACAAAAACAAACAATGAATTTACAAATTATTATAGATAAATCTTTGGATCTACAAAAAAGACATAAAATTAGGGCTAAATGGGATATGATTTACACTAAATTTACTATGACTGATCTAGTAGGGTTAGATGTTCCATTTACGAATGAGGAAATTTTGAAGGCTAAAAAGGTTATGCCTAATGACAAAGCTCGGGGTCTGGATGGATTTCCTATTTTATTCTATGAAACTTTTTTGAATGTTTTGAAAGATGATATAATAAAAATGTTAAATGAATTTTATGATGGTTTATTATAGTTAGATAGGTTAAATTTCACAAATGTAATCTTATTACATAAGAAAATCAGTGCTAACCAATTAAAAGATTTCAGACCAATTTCATTATTAAATTGTTTCTTTAAAATCATTTCTGAGGTTTTAGCTAATAGATTAAATACTAAAATGAATGAGTTAATTGATATTTCCCAAACAACATTGATTAAGGATAGAAATATTACAAATGGTGTAGCAGTGGCTTAAGAATATATTAATTACTGCTATAAAAATAATATCACTTACATGCTTTTAAAACTTGCTTTTGCCAAAACTTTTGATTCAATTGATTGGGTTTTTATTAAGGATTTATTAATGACTAGGGGTTTAATGATAGATGGGTGGGATGGAGTATGTTCTTACTTAAAACTGATAATTCGAGTATTTTGGTTAATGGTATACTAGGAAATAAAATTCAATCGAAACATGGACTTAGACAAGGTGATTCATTGTCACTTTTATTGTTTAACCTAGCAGCTAATTTCTTTTCTAGAATTATCAAATTGGCCACTAGTAATAGGATATTAGACATTATAGGTAACGAGATCACTGTAGTGTTCTTTCCATTCTTCAATTTGCAGATGGTACTATGATTTTTTCGTCCCATTTGCCTAAACATATTATTTTGCTTAAATTCATTTTATATAGTTTTGAACTGCTTTCTGGTTTAAAGATTAATTTTGACAAAGCTTTGTACTTGTATTAAATGACATAGGTAATATAGAAAACCAAATTGCATGCATATTGAATTGTAAAACAATGAAATTCCCTATAGAATATTTAGGATTTTTAATTAGACCTCAAAAACTTAAACATGATGATTGGATAACTATAATAGGTAAAATTAATAAATGATTGTTCAAATGGAATGTTAAATACTTATCGAGGGCAAGTAGGATAGTTCTTATTAATTCGGTTTTATCTACACTGCCTATTTATTGGATGTCATTTTATCTTTTACCAAAATGGGTAATTGATAAAATTGATAAAATTAGGAGAACTTTTTATGGAGTGGAGATAATCCTAATTCCAGTTCTAAATGTCTTGTTAAATGAGAAATGATCTGTAAGTATAAAAATGAGGGAGGGTTAGGAATTATTAACTTACATAACTTAAATATATCTTTATTAGGAAAATGGTTATAGAAATATAATGATAAAAATAAAAATATGCTATAGAAAGAATTAATATTGAATCAATAGTGCAGTGGTACTTTTAATTTGTACCACACTACTATTAATAATATAAATAATATTTCCCACTTTTGAAAATCGATAATATTAGATTTCGATATTTATAATCTAGAAATTAATAATGTTGTTCATTCTAGTAATAACACTTCTTTTTGGCATAAATGTTGGATATCAGTTTTTCCACTTAAAGTGGAATTCAAACAGTTATATGAAATTTGCAATTTCAAAAATATACTAATTTCGGATATCTGTAGACAAATTTAATTTTTCCTTGCGAATTTAGTTTTAATCGTACGCTAACGGGAAATACGTCAGCACAGTTTCCTTTATTGTGTGCTAAATTGGATTTATACAATATTGATTATGAGAAAGACATTAAAATATGGTCTTGGGAAAAGAGTAAGAAATATACTTCTCATTCATTTTATAATTTTATAATTTTTTCGAGAGCTAAATTGAAAATATTTAAATACCTTTGGAAAGTTAGTGTTCCACCTAAAGCAAAAGTGCACATGTGGTTAATTTTACATGGAAAATTGAATATTTTAGAACTTTTAAAAAAGAAAAATATATTAATAAAAAAAATGTTATTTTTGTAATAATAATATGGAAAATATTACACACTTATATTTTGAATGTAATATAACTATATTTATTCTTGTAAAAATTCTCGTTACGTTTGATTTTAATATAAATTATAGTCATATAAATTGTGAGTTATATTGGAATAACCTTAGATATTATTATAAGGATCACAACAGGTTTTTACTTAAATATATTTATACAATAACAAGTTGGTATATTCGGTTTGAAAGAAACCAACGCGTGTTTAATAATATTAGTATTGGTCTGGAAAATTTAATATATGTAATTTCTCTATTTAGTTTTAATTTGATTTCAAATCCTAGTTATAAATTAAATAAAAAATTAATTTTTAAAGAGTTTCTTAAGAAAATAAAAGCTCATATTGAGTTTTTAAAGAACTAAATCAAATTAAATAATAGAAAAAATAGTAAAGAGCTAAATTTAGCTTCCTTGGACAACCTTACTATGGTAACATTTGATTCTTCATTATTATTAAGATATTAGCCTTGAAATAATTTTCTTGTTAATTTGCTTTATATGCTATATTGTTCCTTACACAGTGATATCATAATGTTGCTTGTTTCTATGTCTTTTTTATTAGATTAGTATATTTTTATTTTGTGTGTGTATATATATATGCATATAAATATGTATTCACATATATTTATATACATATACATGTAATGATCTTACATTTTTGGTATAGTTTTCTTAGCAGCTTCAGGTAGTTACTTGATTGGATGGATTCAGTTGATTTTGAGGATATGAACATTCATTGCATTTTGTGGTTTTTTTATTGTTGTATTTTTTATGGACATTAGTTTCATAGGATTGGGAGCTTTTTATTTTTATTTCATATTGTATAAGGGGTATCGCTACTTGTCAGGATGACAGCGGTCTTTTTGAGTGTAGAATAAATTACATGAGTGCTCTCCTCTACTAATAGAGGATCACTCATTTTTCTTAAAAAATTATATCAAGTATATAATAGAAAAAAAACTCTTTCTATTTCGAATAAGATCGGCTATCTAGTTAAATATATGTAATAAATTACATAATTGCCCTAGGGCATACCCGTAACTCTATCAGGTCTAACACACTTCGATAACCTCTCTACTCCTTTTGCATGTTTTCTAATACAAACTATTTCATAATTTAAACTTTTTTCACAACAACAATAATGATATTTGGTTTAAATTTATGCTTACATTCATTTTGGAAAATCATCTATAATCTATGACCCTCCTATAAATGAGAAGCGAGAATAATAATTGAACCAACATTCTTCATTAATCGTGATATAATATGTAAATGGGAAATAACCAAAGAAACATCACACAAATATCTCACATCATTTGGTATTATAACTTTATTTATTCGAAGTATGCAAAATATCATTTAATTCCAATAGAGGTTACTCAATATAATATGTAAAGAGGATAACAAAATAAATATCACACGAACTTCCCATACCGTTCGGTGTTACAACTTTTTTTATTCAAAATAGCCATTATAACGAATTACATCAAACTCAACACTATTCTTGAACAATACAAGGATGTTCAAACACATAATAACTTCATATTTATTTAAAGAATCTCTTTTTATATAAATTTACCGAAGTATTTACAAAGAAGATTTACATCTCTACTGAAGTTCTTTTGTAAAATGCTTCAGTAAAATTCTAATACGAATAAAATACTCGTAAACTAGTTATATCAAAATAGCGGACATAATTATAATCCTCCATGATTCTGTAAATACTTTAGTTTCCAAAATCCTCACTTCAAAGTATTCTCCATTTCATAAACCAAAATTTTCAATTAATATATTCAAAATAGCAGATGAATAATTCTATAATTCTTTTCACTTCAAAATCTTTCCTTCGAATATTTATAAATATTTTTACTTCTTAACTCACAGTTCAAATATTTATAAATATAATGTCAAATTTTAAATTATCCACTTCAAATACTTATTGATGTATTTGTTTCAAACCATTCAAAATATATCTCCAATATTTTATTTTCAATATTTATAGATTTCTCCACTTTATGTTCTTACTTCAATTACATAAATATATTTACTTCCAATCCTCCAAATATACTTTATCTAAATTTCTTTACCCCAAATATTTATGAATATTTTTAATCCAAATGTATTATATTATAATCCCAAATACTCAAATAGCGGTGAAAATACCCATTCCTTTGCAATTCTACAATACACTCACGAGCCTGCATTCCACATCATATTTCAACCATTTCAAAAAAATAATATCAAATTACATGCATTCAATCAAAACATATACAAATATGGAATGAATTTTAAATTACAACCAATTTATCAAAATTATATTCAACAATTCATATTTAAATTCATCAAATATTAAATTCCAAATTTCACCCACTTTGTTTGACAAAAATATTTTGTTTGAAAAATTGTTCTCTTCTTCAAATTTCATTTAAAACTCGGATGAAATTATAATATAATTAAAATTTAATATGAATAATCAATTCAAATATTAAAAGTATATTCAAATAGATTTGTTTGAGAAATAATTCAAATTCCACATATATGTATATACATACAAACATTCATCAATATATATATATATATATTTGAATGTGTATATATTTAAATTTCTAATATCGAATAAATATTATATATCGTTTATATGAAATGAAAATATAAGTTTTTTCTCAATTAACTTATCATTTGATATTTATTCAAAATGATATCAATTAGAGTGCACACGCACGCACACCGATACAAACACATAACTATATACCAACCCATAAGAAACGAAATAAAAAACACTTCAATATCGAATCAATCATATGCATATTCCTATTTAATTAACAAATATTTATCATTTTATTTATTAATTTCTCAACTCCTATCAGCTGAAACAACTATCATTCATCATTCGATGTTTAATTCCCAAACAACATCGATTAATATATTTTTAATTATATAAACTACACATGCATATGATCAATATCGGGTTGAAGGGATAGACTATCATTCACAATTTTTTTTACCAACCATCAATATGTATTTATAAGTAAATATACCCCATATAGAAAAAATGTAAATGATAAGGTTACAATTAATAAGATTTGATTTTGACATTTTTTCCTCTCATCAAACCTCCATCGTGCTAGTACCATGCTCTAAAGCTGCATCCATCGATCACGTTGGATCTCATGCCTACATCTCAGCATTGGCTCCCACAGCTCAGTACCGCACCCTATTTAACGCTTCTGGCATCGCCCTCCTTCTTAACCTTACCATCCACAGATCCATGTGCACCACCCAAGTCACGACCCTCATCATTACGCCGCATGCCTCTATGCTTGTCTCCAGGTTGCGACTCCATCACAAGACTGCATCGCCCCCTCTTCCCTTTATGACACGTCATCCTCATCTCTTGTCGCACACACTTTTTCGATCTGTCGGTTATCAACAAATATATATATATATATCATTTAAAGTGAATGTATTCCTTTTTGATTTGTCGGTTATCGACATTTCAATTGCTACCTGTTTCATCTTCGGCTCACTTGTTTCCTGTATTCAAACTCGATGTGCAAATTCTAACTTCAAGGCTTCCACCAATTCTCTAATAGAGACTAGGATTTTAATTTTTTTATGTAATTCGAATGGGAGAGGGAGAGGGTAAGGCTATTTATAGCCACAATAAGATCAAATATCTTCTACCTTTCTCTCTATTTTGAATACACATGTTTAAAGGCCAAATCAGTTGCCCTATGTAGCTCCATATTATGGCCGACCATAACTTTAGATTGGGCTTTCAGGGTATCGAGCCTAATTAGTATATAGTATACTAATTATTTAATTAATTATTTAAATCTATATATTAGTCAAATCAATACATAATAATTATATATAATTTTAATTAATTTAAAGGCCACAAATAAATAATTATATGCCGTAAAAATCAATACAACATTTATATTATTTTTATTATTAATTTATAACATTTATAAATTAATTTTTAATTGGTTGAACTCTAAAACTAGTTAACAACACAGTTTTGTCGATCCCTGTGTGAACTCGGTCATTAGTCAATATTTAAATAATTTAAATACTGTAACGACCCGTAAAATTTCAACTGTTTTAATAACGTAATTAGTTGAAATTTTGTGAAATTTTAAACGATAAAATTTTGAAATAAAATTTTATATTTGGAATACGTCTAGTTAAACATAGCGACTGGTAAATTTTCGTCGGAAAATACGAAAGTTTATTTCGCGCGTAAATTTACTTCAATTTAATCAGTTAAAAAGCGATGAAAATAAAATGTTTTCGAAACCTAAATATTTTACATAGAAAAATTCTAAACCATCTTCTGAACAAGATGTCAGTTTATCGTTTTTCCAAATTCGGACATCTTTGGCTCCGTCGACCTTATTTTTCAGTGATTTTCTTGCATTGTCCGCTATTAGAAAATTCGAATTTTGATAATTCAATCGTACCACTGATATCCATATACCGTTTTGATCGTCTCGTCGTGCTGATCACAACAGTGTATTCATTTGTGTATTTCGGAAATTCGGTACATGATGAAATCTATGGAACGGTTAATCGTACCGGTACACGTTTTAAACTTTTGGTTTCTATCCCCCATCATATACCTACCCGTGGAATTCAAAACAGCCACTTGTTTTTCCATATTCCCAGACATTAATAGCAAACTTTTAATATTCTCACTGGTTCCTAGATTCACTATTTTGGGTTCATCATCTTCCATTCGGTCCCTTTCCAATGCTTCTCCCCAATATCTGTTTCGCCTCTTCTCTTTCCTCCCTAGTTTCATTTGAGAAATATAATATATATATAAAGTTATATGTAACCCACTGTTTGATATTAGTCCTCCTTCTCCCTTGCTCGAACACCACCCGTGCCACCTTTATTCGCCACCGAACTCCAAACAGAATCCGCCTCCCTCCTCAGCTCGCCACAAACTGCCCTGTGCCACCACATCAGCCGAACCCGACTTCGCCTCGCCTTCCCTCCTCTAGTTTCTGCCCCACACCCAACCACTGAGCACCTAACACTGCAAGCCTACAGCCACCACCCACGGCCAGCCCACGTGCTAAACCACCGTCCACTCCTCCGCCTGTCCCATTGACAGCCTGAAGCCCGCAACCGTACTCCATGCCGAACACCTAGTAACCCATCGCAAAAAATCCATCACTGCTCGCACACAGACGCCATCAACATCCACCAAGCAGCGACCTTCTATGTCAACAGCCTCCACCTCGCAGCGCTTCCACACCCCGCTTCCGTGAGCAGCCCCTACCCAATAGCAGCTGTTTCTCGTCCCCTTCTCTCCTTGTCTGCCTTCAGCCTGCTACCCTGTCAACGCGGCAGCCATTCCCCACCGAGAAACCTACCACATCAGCCGATCACCATCATCCCATCCCTCCTCCACCTGACCGCGTGCAATCCTTGTCCGTGCCTACCGTGCCTCCTTCCTTTGGTTTAGGCCGAGCTTGCCTCTCTAATAATATTGAGGTATAAAATTATATATGTTTAGTATTAACTAAAATGGTCAACAAGTTTCATATATTGTTAAGTATATACTTTCTATAATTTGCATTGCAAGTTTACTGTTAGATACATTGAATTTATTTTGCATTACCAGTTCATTTGCAGGATGATATATTTTATATATATAATTGGTATTACAAGTTTTTCATCTACTCTTAGATATATGTGTGTTTCGTTTAAACAATAGACTTTGAAATAAAGGTGTATACTTAATAATAACGGCATGTTTGTGACTTGCGTGGGTGGTGTGTGTGCTGTGTGCTTATGTATGTGTATATGGGGTGTATATGCCACATAGTAACGATAATAAACTATATAAGCATGTTATATGTGTCATGTAAGTTGTAATAAGTTAGTATATATCAGCTTATGATTGTTATATAAGTTGTGTGTTTATATATATTATGTTGTTAAATAAAATATATATAGTTTTCAAGTATACAGTTATGAACAGTTTTGGTACATATTCTATTTTATATATATGCGGATCTGGGTAAGCATATATATATATATATATATATATATATATATATATACGGGGTAAAATATAGGAACTTTATGTGTATTATTTTGTCAACTTATACGTATATATTTTAAGTATGAAAATTTTAGTTGATTCGTATATATCGTATATATATATAGTGTTACTGTTTATATATGTATATATTTACTATCGTCTGTCCAGGTCATATACGAGTTTGGGGTTTTATTACATATATAGAGTTATATTTGTAGGTGTTAAGATTTTAGTATCGATTTGGAAATGTATAAAAAAATATATTATTTTAAATATAAGTTCCAAATGTAATATTGGGTTAAGAAAGTAATATAATAAAATAATATATATTTCATTTCAGTCTATGTCAAGCAGATTCTGATTTATTTTAGCTATTCCTTATCTATCAGTTTGTCCGTCCAAATTCGTGCCAATCTAGCTTTGATTTGGATTCGTGCTTGGATCTGTAACCCATCTTATTCTCGTCCATCTCTAGCCTCGAAAGCTGAGCACTCACTCACGATTAACGTTCTTTTATTTATTAAATTTGATTTCAATTGAAACGACAATTGAAATATGCTACTGTTAGATATTTACACTGTTATTACCTGTATCAGTTCACCTGTGACATCTGACACCATTATCTGTTATATATGCAATGATAATCCAGTTTGGTTGTTAAATGATTGATTGTTGATGTTTATATTGGACGTTAAATTGTTAATGATGTAAGTGATAAATAATATGAAATTGAAATTGATATAGGATAGTTAATTGTTAAATTTGATTAACTGACATTTGTATAATATGACCCTTTTAACTGTTAAATTTATTGACACGTAGGATTTGTTTAATTACATTTTGAACCACTGAATGTATGTTGTTAAATTGAAATTGAATGACAAGTGAAAAACCGTAATGTAATAATCTTTAATCTACATGAAATGATAGTGTAGATTCTAGAAATAATTATATTAATTCGTACAAATAACAATACGAATTAGTACGATTATTTCGGGATTATTTGAATTGATTATTGGATTGTTATTGATTGTTGTTATTGCTTGTTTATTTATTTTGACACCATCCCAGTTATCACACTGCAAGTTCCCATTGTATGTTTTGATTTTGAATTGAATTGGAATCGGGTTGAAATGATAAATACCCAAATTGAACTTTGACCTAGGATAGAGAATTAAATAAAACCCGATTGGTCAATAATTTGATTTAAAAATAAAATGAAGATTTTATTTGAATAAATAATATGGTTTTTGTTAACTCCCTTTTAGCAACGACTTACGAGTTAAAAAACTTAATCCTGTGCAATCAACGACTCACGACTTAATTGCTAAGTAGGAATCTACAGCTTGAACGACTTACGACCTACCGGGTTAAGCAGCTTGCGACCTAGGGGAACTTCGCGACTTAACTACTCAACGAGTTAAAGGCTCTATGACTTGAGAGGGTTTCGACTTAACATGATACGACTCATCAAGTTAACTCTTCTACGACTCAACGAGACAAGCTTTCAACAACTCAAGGTCTTACGAGATAAGGAGTATACGACTCATGGTCTAGACGGTTCAGCGAGTCAAGGTCTATACGAGTCATGAAGTCTTACGACTCATGAAGTCTTACGACTCATCAGGCTTGGAAACGTACGACTCATAAGGACTTATGACTCGTAAAGACGTACGACTCACAAGGACATACGACTCATCAGGCTTACGACTTGTGGTGCGTACGACTCATCAGGCTTACGACTTGTGGTGCGTACGACTCATCAGGCTTACGCCTTATGGTGCGTACGACTCATCAGGCTTACGACTTAAAGGCTATCGAAACTGGAATACCAAGGCCCTGGCCTGTGCTATTTTGATCTGATGAGTCGACTACGACTTAACACTTGTCTTCCAACTAAGCCGCAAGATGGACCATAAGGCACCCACGAGACATCATGAGTCGAATACGAGTCACGACTTACCATGAGTCGGATACGACTCATGACTTGGTCGAATTGAAAGCTCAGAAATCTGTTCCTATAAATACCCCATCACTTCCAACATGGAGGGGACTTTTGGCAAATCATTTCTACAGCGCTGTTACTCCGTCGAACTCTTCATTCATTCAGTAATCAAGGATCCTTCAAGCATTCGCGACACTACAACAAGCTTTGAGAGAAATTCCTCACATCCGACATGGATTTATCGAGTTTCACCATCGAAGATTGAGCTAGTAGTCTAGATTGTTTCTTGTGATCGAATTGTACTGTTTCCTGAAGAGATTTGTATCAAATTGTAATCAAATCAGCAATAAGAGACTATAAAGTGGACGTAGGCTCAATTACGGGCCGAACCACTATAAATCTGTTGTTCATTTACTGCATTTCGGCTATATTCCTGCTTAATTTCTGTTCCCGTCACACGGGTGGTGCTTTCACGATCTTATTACACACACCGGGTGTTATCGTTCGTATTTTAACGTTAACATTTTGGTGCTTTAACTGAGAATTGAACTCAAGCGATCATCCACCGTTGCTTCGCAAAGATTCATAAAAAGAACCTCTCTTAAAAAACCAGATCCGAGATAATGGCTCCTGGAAGAAGAGGTAGACCCGTCAGATCCGGAAATGCTCACGAAGGGACTTTCGCTTCCCCAACAACAGATCAAGCAACTCCAACCATTGGAGTCACCAGGGCTGAATTGGATGACGCGGTTTCTGGATTATACCAACAAATTGAAACTCAAAATGCTTTGATGATGGATAGAATAACTGCCCTGCTTGGGGCAAATCGTCAGCCAGAAAACCATCAAACCACCCTTCCTGAAACGCCACCTTTCCAAGCTGATGGTTCTAGGCCGCAACCAACTTGTCATGAACATATGCCCGGGCAAACTTCCGAGGGAAGAACTGGTGCTTGCCCGGAGGTGTCTTTGAACAATAAAGAGTACCTGTCTGAAATGGTTGGCCGCATCATGAAAGAGAGCATGCAAAGGGAAGAGGATGAGGCTGACTGGGGATTTGCGCCAAGCAAAACTCCGTTTACTGAAAGGATCCTGAGAGAAGAATTCCCAAGGAAATTTGCACCTCCTACTATCCAAGCCTATAGGGGAACCACTGACCCTAATCATTTCCTATACAAATACGATTGGCATATGACCGGTGCAAGAGCATCAGACGAGATCAAGTGTCGGTACTTTCCGGTATACCTGGAAGGTGTGGCTTTACTTTGGTTCACAAAGCTTCCAGTTCGGTCTGTAGATAAGTTCTCCGACTTAACACAAAAGTTTAAGGAACAGTTCAGATTGTATGCTTCAAAAGCTAAGGATATAATGTCACTGTCTAACCTTGAACAAGCGCCCGGAGAATCAATCAAATCTTTCTTGAGCCGTTTCAATATAGCTTTAGCCGAAGTAGAAAATGCGGAACCACGCATGATCCTGACTTATTTGATGCGAGCCATTGATAAATCGAGTAAATTTGGAATATGGCTAAAGATGAAGGAACCGAACTCACTTGATAAATTCTATAAAAAGGCCGACGAGTTCATTCGCCTTGAAAACCTTTCTACGACGTCAAAGGTGGTTGCTGCCCAAACTAATAACAACAGTGTCCCATCTAAGAAAAGAGAATCTGAAAGTCAAAAAAGGGAGAATGAAGGAGGAAAGAACCAGGGAAATGAAAAGAAACCTCGCCGCTTTAATTCTTCGGATTATACCCCTTTAACTGATACACCAAGAAATATCTATTTTGCAACAAAAGACGTTGTCCAGTATCCTAAGCCACCTAAGATGACGAAAGGTGCAAAGAGTAATGGGAAATTCTGCCAATTTCACAATCAACCTGGCCATGACACTGACCAATGTCGCCAGTTAAAGAAAGTGATTGAAGAATTGTTGGAACAAGGTAAACTCCAACAATACGTTAAGAAAAGCGGAGTCAATCCAACCTCATCCACTCGGGATCAACAACATCCTACCCATCAATCCGATTCTCACAACAACACTGCAGTGGAAGATTCAGAAAAGCTTGTCATTAATGCTATCACAGGGGGACCATACCCAGCAAGCAGAAGATGGGATGACTACTAATTACCCACTAAACTGCGGCTGGGGCATCTCTCACTTTCTTTGGCATAAAAATCCAAAAGCTATGAATCAAGCATAAATGGAAATCCAGCTTGGAGATTCTAAAACAATAATAACTAGCATTCATTTTTTACTTAACAGCATTGCTTGAATTTGTAAAGATAATGATGGATGTGTAACTTCTGCATTGTAAACCGCTGAGAAATCAGCGTGACTCAATAATGAAAAACTATGCATTGTGCTTTCTGTTATAAAATGCCTGTTATATTTCGATGTGTAAATACTCTAAATGTATTGCTAAAATATCGATCTAATACTGCAGGTCATTAAAGCAAAGCTCACCCATCGCAAAACTAAGCGAGCCTTACAAATCATTTATTAAAGCAAATTTCAAGCAACAAAAATTTCAAACTCGAATCCCACACAAGAGGAACTTCACATAAAAAGTTGACGGCTCCACTATGTCAAGCCCTCGTTAACTGGTTGCGATCGTTGATATAAAAAAGGCATCCAACCAAATAACTTGCGTTTACTCTGTGGAGTCATTCAACAGTGAAGTCTACTTCTTCGGATAAAGCAATTTACTTGCAAAAGAAAGGAACATGCGCTTGGAAACGATGATAAAGGATCGCAGATTGGCGGATGATGATACAACATGAGCAGGCAAACATGGAAGCAGCCAAAGGAAGGTATGCCTCTCAACAGGAAAGCAGGTAGATCCATTGAAGGGATACCTTCCCAAGCAGAAGGAATAAGACCCTCGCTGGCTGATTGTGATGCATCCGATCAGACAGCTTGTGTCCATCCCATGGATCTACTTGCCCCTAAGACGCAACCTTCCTGGCACACCAACCAACTGATGCTCCTTCCCAAGGGTCAACAAAGCCCTCTAACGAGGCACGCCAATAAATGGGAGTGCTTTACTCAATCAAAAAGATCGGTGGGACTACCAAAGGGGCACCTCGTTAATTAATGGCGATCGTTTGTACAAACAAACATCCAATCAAGCAACTTGCGCCTGTCCCATGGACCCCTCCGACCATGAGAAAGTAACTTCCAGGCAATCAAAAGCCCTTTTCGGAGGCACAAGCCTTCTTCGGAAGCACAAGCCCTCTTCGGAGGCACAAGCCCTCTTTGGAGGCACAAGCCCTCTTCGGAGGCACAAGCCATCTTCGGAGGCAAAAGCCCTTTTCGGAGGCACAATCCTTCTTCGGAAGCACAAGCCCTTTTCGGAGGCACAAGCCTTCTTCGGAAGCACAAGCCATCTTCGGAGGCAAAAGCCCTTTTCGGAGGCACATTTCACCCATGTAGAAGTGCAAAATGCTTCTCTTTGGAGACCCACTTCACCAGAGATGAAATGCCAAAATCGCTTCTCTTCGGAGACCAAAAGACCTCTTCAGAGGCGTACTTCACCTTGCTTGAAGTACCAAAAATAAACCCTTTACTGGGGCACAAAAATCAAAACCTTCTTCAGAAGCTCATTTCACTGTGCAGGAAAATTCACTTTCAAACAAATAAAAGTGATCATTCCCAGAAGTCGAAGTGTTCTTCAGGAAGAAAAAGAAAATAAAGATTTCTCCAAAGACAAGATATATTCTATTAAAAGCAGAATAATTCTTCCCTGAAAAAGTGGAAAGTTATTCTCTAAAATAAGAGTATCGGTCTTGTGAAAGCAAGAAATATTACAGTATACTTGTGGTATGAGGGCAACATTATACAATCCAATTACATTAATAAAAGTAATATACAAGCAACATACCACAAGTTCATTGCAATATCACGTAATAAAGATGTGGAGTAAATGCGTTCTTGAAATACAGACAAAAAGTTTGTACAAATAGAAAGAATCGTTTACTCTACACTTCAAATGAAAAACAGATGTATTCCTACATACACAAGGATTTGTACAAGAAAAATATCTATTTATTTCAACACTATGAGAAATTTTTTACATTGTACAGGTTACAAAAAGAAGCGGAGACCGGTATCCGCACAATCCCCGGTCAAGACAAAAAGCAGAAAATGCAAAAATCAAACTCATTTCCCCTTCTTCCCACCCTTGGAGTTTTTACCCGGCTTGGTAATTAGCTTCGTAGGCCGTGTCGGAGAAGAAGGAGAAAGAGACTCAGCCAGATCAATCTCTGCCTCATCCCCAGCAGCAGAAGAACTCTTTTTTCCTTTCTTCGAAACCACACGTTTCCCCTTCTTCTTGGTAGAAGACTCACTCCCCGGAGCAAGAAATGTAGAAAGCTTTGTGTCATAATCAAAAGATTGCTCCGGGGTCTTCTCGCTATCCTCCAGACCTTCTGCCTTCTGTTCTTCGGAAGCAAGTGGTTCGTCTAAACCTTGAAGGGCTGCTATTGGTTCTTCCTGTGAACCTGGTTGAGAAGCTGGAAGAGATATAACTTGAGAAGGAGGAGGAACGACAGCTGAAGAAGGAAGAATTGGTGCAGTTTCCGGCACGACTGCTGCATAATAAGAGAAATCAAAATCAGTATTCTCCGAGAAAAAAAGAAGACCGTGAATCGTCAAAGTTACCTGGAGAAGCCGGTTTAGCAAGATCAATCTCAAATTCCCGAGCTTGGAAGTCCTTCATTGCCTCTTCCTCTGTAGGGGTGGATACAGTTTCCTTGTCAACCTTAGTGGGAGGCGTGGAATGAGAACTAGAGCCAGTAATATCCGCATGAACTAAAGCCGAAGTATAAGCAGGAGCAATAGGAGGTGTCTCTTTCTCAGGAAGCTTCTCTCCCGTCGCCTCGGTCCGCACTCGGATGAGCTGCTCTTTTCCTTTGGCAAGGGCATCACGATCGCTCTCACTTAAGTAGGTAGCTTGAAGATCTGTTTCAGAATATCCGGCACCACCAAATAAATCAATGATTGCCTCCCATACCTCCGCTAAGGTGACTTCATACTCTGGTCCCAAAAATGAAAGGCTCCCACGCCCCAGGACACAATGCATATAAAAGTCAAACAGAGTCGCGTCAACGGTGGCTATGGTCGCCTTATGGGATTCTTCGGCTGCGGCTTTACCAGAGAGAACTTCATCACGTTCTCTTTCAGCCTTCAGTAACTGGGATTGTATCCTAGCAATTTCTAAGTCTCGAGAGCTAAGTTTCTCCTGAAGTTGAGCAGCGTCATCACGATATTTTCTAGTAACATGCTGTTCTGCTTCAAGCTTGACTTCAGTATCCCGCTGAGCAGCATGGGCGTCTCGAACTTGTTTTTGAAGCATTTCTCCTTTCTGAGAATAAGAAGTGGAGGAAGTAGCAAGCTCTTTTTTAAGCCTTTCAAATTCGGCTTCGAGCTTCACATAACCATCGCTAATGCTTTTCATCTCCGAGTCATGCTGCTTACGCCATTTGTCCCACTCAGATTTATCATTTTCCATGGTCATCATCGCTTCAAGGTTCAGATGGTTGACCCTTTGAAGTTCGTCAACCAGCTTCTGCCACCCAGACATTCTTTCGATGTCAAGCTTTACAGCATCGACATTTTTCAGCATCGCCTGCTTATCAATGGGGACTAAGTCCAAATCAAAACGCACTCCTTTCAGACACCAATTCGGAAATCGGCTCTGGAGTGTGGGAGGACCATCTCCAGCTTGGTACTGTGGCCTATTAATGATGGTCTGGATGTCAGATTCCTTAAGGGCAGGAGAACTGGAAGATGTATTAGGAGGAACAGAAGCGGTAGTCTTTTCCGAGATGTTAGATGTGTCTTTCTCACCGAGTCTGGTACGTTTACTGGAATCATCAGAAGTGTGACTCTTCCCCTTATCGTCGTAAGATTTCCTTTTATAAGGATCGTCGCTTCTGCGGGAAGAGTCACGTCGCTCGTCCCTACCCCCATAGTATTCCTCATCTTCTCTCCGGTGACGCTCTTCATGAGCTCGCCTCTCATGAGCCTTTCTAGCAGCTCTCTCCTCATCAGTTTCTTTCACGACACTGATATAACTCCTAAAGTCATAAGCCTCACGGCTTCCGTAACGCTGGAATTTGTTGTATTAAGAGCCGCTTCGCCCCATCAGAGAACCTGAAATTGGAGAAAAAGACCAGTTTTAGAAATCCTCAAGTTGAAGAGGCTAAGTGCATATAAGTGCCAAAATTCTAAGTGTGTGTGATGTGCAAACTACGCGCATCAGACTACAAACCACTTTTGGGTGTAGATATGGCAATAAGTTGTGCGGAAGGCATTGTGGTTTGTTGCAAAGAAGAAGTTGCTTCGACAACAGGAGGAACCACTTTAGAAACATCATCTTTAAAGAGCTCCTGAGAGGTTATCATGATGTCGCTCAGACTGTCAAAAGTATCATCGCCATTGTGCATGGGAGATTTCTCTTTTTCAACTTCCACCTCAGCCGTGTTTTCAAGAGTGTGAAGATTTTCCTCCTCTTCAACAACCGGGGCAAGTGCTAACTTACTGGACGGTCCAGCAATGTCGGTAGAAGTAGAACACTTTACCAATGAAGTCTCAGCGGTAAGATCTTGCGATAGAAGTTCTTTAGCAGGAACAGGGGCATCTGACTCCTCAGCAGGAGAATCAGGGACTTCAGGTGGCTGAGTGGAACGGGAAGGGTGTAAGAGTCCAAATTCGTGGAGGAACTCATCTCTCAATAGAAATTGAATACTCCTCTCCTCAACCGGCACGGCCATAAGCCTCTCAAAGGTAGCCTTGTGGCGGGATTCCCTAGAGGGGGAAGGAAGCGCTGAAACAGTAGAAAAAGAAGTTAACACTTGACAATTTGGACTTCAAAGAATTTAGAAAAAACACAGAGAAAAGATAGATAATCGTACTTCCCACTCTCCAAATGGCGTAAAATCCCGGGGGACAACGAACAAAGAAAAACTGGCTCAGAAACCCAGGAACGCTTTCGGGAAGACCAATAATCAGTTTGCGATTCCTGGTACTCCTTACAACTGTGATAGAGGGGTGGTCCTTGGTCCTTGTGAATGAGCATAGAAAGCAAATTTCTCCAAAACTGGGAAAACGGTCCAGCATTCTCCTAAAAAGCACACACAGTCCCAGCAGGATAGCGAAGCCATTAGGATGAAGTTGAAAAGGAGAGATGGATAATCGAAGGAGGAGTTCTCGGAGACAATCATTAAACGGGGGAATCGCTCCACTCAAGCACATTTGGCGGTTCACTGCAATGAAGCCATGGGGCGGCCTGTCAGCAGTGTCATTTACTCCAGGGAGCAAAGCGTCAGATTCAGCAATGCCAAACTAGGAGCATAGTTGACGGAAGACTTTATGACTCAGGGTGGTAGGAGTCTTTTCTGGGGGATCATTCAACGGAGTAGCAATTGGAAAAGCTTCTCCACTTGGTTCCAAGTCTTCTTGATGAGATGCCATTCTACACAATCAGCTGAATGTTCAAAAGTGAAGGTGCACGTTTCCTAAAAGTGTGAAGTGCTGTGCAAAACTAATGAAAAAAAAAAAGTATAACTGGAATTAAACTAGCTAACAATCAGTCGATTACAAGATTTCAGAACCAGTTAATGCTCAAGTGCAATGTTAATGCAGACAAATCAGTTTTAGTTAACTATTACGATTTTGCTTTAATACTTCACTTGAGTTAGTTATTGTGTAGCATTTCACTCATACAGTTCATTTAATTCAATCTTCTCTTTATCAACTAATCTGTCATTCGATGTGGGCAGTCAATGGCAGTATATTCGTCCCAGTATTCTGTGAATGTTGTGTTAAGCAGGTTATTAGCATTAAAGTCAAAACAGTGCGAGAGGTAGCACAACACAGTTCAAACTCAAGAAGTTCAGCCAACTTCTGTGCAAAGTCATCTAAGTCCTAAGTCGTTAAACGACCTATCATGAGTCAGGGCTTTTAGGTCGTATTAGGCGAATCAAGATGTTCGAGGCATGTTCTCTTAAGTCAGATCATTCAAGTCCAAGAATTCGAAGTCATAGAGTTCAAGTTGTTAAGTCGTTCAGACGAGTTACGAGTTAAGGGCTATCTCGTCCACGACCTAGTCTTTCAGATTTGCTTGCAAGATTAAACCTTAAAGTATTAACTCGTTCACGACCTAAGGGGCAAGCTACGAGTTAAATCAAGTCGTCAGTCCTTAAGTCGCGCTACAAAGGAAAGTTTCAAGTCTGAGTGCAAAAGTGCAATGTCCTAGGTCGTTACCGACCTACGACCTACGACCTACTTAAGGTCGTCGAAAGTTAAGTCGCGGTTTCTGTTCAAAGGTGTTAGTTCATTCTCCCCAGTACATCGATTCGCCGAACTCCTAACCCGTTAACCCATTAGCCTCTCCTTCAACCAAAACTCCCTTCTCCTCAACGCACTCAATTATCTCGATATCACCATACATCTAGTGTAATGATATTCCATCACAAATCACAAATCGGTCAAACTGAATCGCCGTAATCCATTGTCTGGTTCACACAAGACTGTCCAAGGCTAGGACAGATCATCCTGAATCCATCAATGATCAATTGAAACAAGGATTGCAGAGAGTTGCGACATGGGTAAAGGGGGGTCGATGGTGAAAATGGGATTCATAATTGGGTGATGATCGAAGAATGAATAGCAATCGAATCCACTTACGCAATACGAAATCGAAGATGTCTGGCGGTCGAGTAATTGAGCTTGTCTGAGTGGAACTAAAATGCTTGCAAATGACAGAATGAAACAGGTAAAGGAGAAGAAGGAACGATCTAGGCTATTTATGCCCTGAGATAGTGGAAGGTAAATCGACACATCCGGCTTACGACTTATACTGAGTCGTTCACGACCTACGACTCATCTTAAGTCGAATCGAGATCTAGCACACTCATCAAGAAGCGGGCAAAGGAAATCGAAGCACACGACTTACGACTTAAGACGTATACTTCGAGGGGCAAATGTTAACTCCCTTTTAGCAACGACTTACGAGTTAAAAAACTTAATCCTATGCACTCAACGACTCACGACTTAATTGCTAAGTAGGAATCTACAGCTTGAACGACTTACGACCTACCGGGTTAAGCAGCTTGCGACCTAGGGGAACTTCGCGACTTAACTACTCAACGAGTTAAAGGCTCTATGACTTGAGAGGGTTTCGACTTAACATGATACGACTCATCAAGTTAACTCTTCTACGACTCAACGAGACAAGCTTTCAACAACTCAAGGTCTTACGAGATAAGGAGTATACGACTCATGGTCTAGACGGTTCAGCGAGTCAAGGTCTATACGAGTCATGAAGTCTTACGACTCATGAAGTCTTACGACTCATCAGGCTTGGAAACGTACGACTCATAAGGACTTATGACTCGTAAAGACGTACGACTCACAAGGACATACGACTCATCAGGCTTACGACTTGTGGTGCGTACGACTCATCAGGCTTACGACTTGTGGTGCGTACGACTCATCAGGCTTACGACTTATGGTGCGTACGACTCATCAGGCTTACGACTTAAAGGCTATCGAAACTGGAATACCAAGGCCCTGGCCTGTGCTATTTTGATCTGATGAGTCGACTACGACTTAACACTTGTCTTCCAACTAAGCCGCAAGATGGACCATAAGGCGCCCACGAGACATCATGAGTCGAATACGAGTCACGACTTACCATGAGTCGGATACGACTCATGACTTGGTCGAATTGAAAGCTCAGAAATCTGTTCCTATAAATACCCCATCACTTCCAACATGGAGGGGACTTTTGGCAAATCATTTCTACAGCGCTGTTACTCCGTCGAACTCTTCATTCATTCAGTAATCAAGGATCCTTCAAGCATTCGCGACACTACAACAAGCTTTGAGAGAAATTCCTCACATCCGACATGGATTTATCGAGTTTCACCGTCGAAGATTGAGCTAGTAGTCTAGATTGTTTCTTGTGATCGAATTGTACTGTTTCCTGAAGAGATTTGTATCAAATTGTAATCAAATCAGCAATAAGAGACTATAAAGTGGACGTAGGCTCAATTACAGGCCGAACCACTATAAATCTGTTGTTCATTTACTGCATTTCGGCTATATTCCTGCTTAATTTCTGTTCCCGTCACACGGGTGGTGCTTTCACGATCTTATTACACACACCGGGTGTTATCGTTCGTATTTTAACGTTAACAGTTTTGAAATGAAGTTGAAATTTGAATTTTTATGAAAACAAAATGTTAATATTTAAAATATGAAACAAAAGATTTACAATGTAATTGATGAAAGAATGTTGTTTAATTTGGGAAATGATTGAATTAAGTTTGAAATGATTTAATAATTAAGTTTGAAATTATAATTAAGTTTGAAATTATTAAACTTTGAAACTATTTAATAATTAAGTTTTGAATTAGTTAATAATTAAATAAGATGGAATTATTTAATAATCAAATAAGAATTGAATTCTTTGTTAAGTAAAATTGAACTTTTGAATAAGTGAATTTTTCTTCGTAAATAATTGAAATTGAGTTTCTTTATTTATTAAGTTTTGGAAAATTATTTAAGAAGTAAATAAGTGAAATTGAATTTCTTTAACAAGAAATGAAAATGTGATATTTTGAAATTAATGTAAGACTTGTAATTGAAAGAATTGATTTGACGAATTTAATTTAATTCGATTTGAAGTTTTGATTTAATGAAGTTGAACTTAAGAAATTGATTTAATGATTTGGAAATTTAATAGAAATTGTTTTGAATGATAAATTTACTTTACGAATATTAAATGAAATCGATAAATGGATTTAAATTGGTTTGAATGTTAAATTAATTTAAATGATTTCGAAATGAAACTTATATGCGGACTTGAATCAATATTTGAATTGTTTTGAATAAAATTTGAAATTGAATTATTGGATTTTTGAAATGAATTTGGAAGTTGAAACGTAAATCTTGGAAATTGGTTTTGAAAGAGAAATGAATTGTTGGTTTACAAACTTTGATTGGAATTGTATTTGATTTGGTTTTGAAATATATTAACTGACCAATCAGTGTAATAATTACGAAAGTTATTAAAGAGACCGGGATCGGTAATGGATATACTTTCTATCTGAACCGAAACCACTTTAATAACTATACGCGGAGTGATGATCCAGAATGAAGTGGTTGGAATGATGTACGTGATGACTGAAGAAAGTGAACGATAATGGATAGCCTTGACACTTGTGTCAAATTGGAAATGACTAAAACAGGAGCTGTGCCGGGCCAATGGAGGATTAGCTACCTCAAGTGGACACACTTCTTCGAACTACTTATACTTGTTGTCGATTGGTGCACCCTTGATTTTGGGAGTGTTGTTTCACGGTGTTGCGGGCGCTGCGGCGTTGCGTTCTCACCAGTCCGGATCAGGCGAACGGTAGTATCACTACCTTGGGTATTGCCTCATGTGCCTTGTCATACTTGTATTCCATTTATGCGCGACCACTACGATTTTGATTTGTACCTTTAGTATATGGATTGCCCTCTGGTGACTTCCGGTTTTGGGGAAACTACGGTCTTGTATATGCTTTTGGGAATAAAAATGTGTTAAGGGTGGAATGGGCCATGACTTAACGCTATTTTGATATCTTCTTATATTACTGATAGACATTATCTAGCGTATATTACTACCTAGTAGATAGTTTAACGGATCCTTAAAGGATGGTTATTCCAAACATCCTTTGAGTTACTTGTATTTCAATTGCTATTTCACTTGAGTTGGATTTATTAATATAAGAATGTTAATCCTGACTAGAGTGTCTTGTGTTTTTGCTTTACGCTTGGGTCAGACTGAGTGTACCAGTATTCGAGACTCACCTTTGAAGTTGGAGCTTTGCTTGAAGATCCAGCCATCTGTTCTACTTTCAGTATTCGATGATTCCAGTGATGTATTCTGATTTGTATCTGATGTATCATATTACTCTTCCGTTGTATCTGGTTTAAACTCTGATGTATTTCATATATTTATATAGTAGCTTCATGAACTACTATCTCTTTTATTTTCGCTGCAATTATTACTCTGTGTCTGTGATCTGTGATTATTTATTTACTGTATATGTTCAGTTTTGCCAAATTTAAATTAACAACGCGGTATTTTGAGCAATTCAACTCCGGCATGAGTGTCTACTTATACACTTATAATGGATGCGAATGGTCCAAAATGGCGGGTCGTTACAGTTGGTATCAGAGCTTTGGTAGCTCTAGGCAAAACTTAAAATATAGGGTAAATGTATTTACAGAATCACTCTCATTCGAGTTTCAATCTCTTCCTTTTGACTCGATTCCTTTGAATTTTGGAACGTTCCCTCGGTTTTGAAATTCATTCGTGTCCTTCACTATTCGTCTTCTTTCAATTCTGGAGCATCCCATAACTCCACTCCGAATGACCCTTATAATGAATTGACGGTCTCACCAATCTTCGAATGATTCGTAAAGGAGCAAAACTCCTTTATAATAGGCATTGATTTACCGAAGATTTCTGTATCCTCGGTTTACGATGCTATCTATCTCCTGCTATACCTGAATTCTATTTCTTGAGATCGAATGTCGATTTACCTCGGAATTCAGCATCGGTCTTATTCTTGAAGTTACGGTCGATCCTGTTAAGGTTGCCGTAAATTAAACACGCAAATCCATCTCCCGATTCTGTTAATCGAACTATCTTATCTTCTGTTTCAAACTTATTTTTGAATCAAAAAATTCTCTTTGATTTGATTTCTATCAAATTTGAATCTCTATTCATTTTTGAAATCCATTCTTATATAGTCGAGCGAGGAAGTGTATTTGTAAATTAATATTTAAAATATTATTTTCAAATTTGAAAAATGAAATAAATTTGTTTGATTATGTTGTGAAAATATAAGTAAAATTTTTTCTGGAATTTAATAGGTAAATTAAATTGTTGTTTGAAATGATAATATTTGATTATCATTTATTGTTCTAAATAAATTTATAAATACGTTTTATAAATTGATTTGGAATTTGAAATGAATTTAATTTAGAAATTTGAGAATTTAGTTTCCGGTGATTTCGAACTTTAGTTTTTAAAATTTAAAAGTATATATTATTGAAAATATTTTCAAATAGAAATCGTTTTCAAAGAATTTTAAAATGTTGGAATCAGTGCTCTTCTCTTTGTCGCTGGAAAATAATTTCGGTGATGGCGGCCGCGTCATTGACATTCATTTTCGAGTTTCGAAGTGGAGATACTATTCTGTAGCTTTGCTACGGTTTTGTTTTGAAAAATATTTTGATTTGAATTTCTTCAGTATAAATTGATTTATATATATAGGTATCTTATTTTAAAATCTAAATTTGATTTGATATAAATATATTATATATATCTCTAAATTGTTTAAGTTAATCGGAAATCTAATTCTTAAATTTTGTTAAAAGATGATTTTAATTATAAATAAAACCAAAATTTGGAATAAATATTAAACTTGAATAATTGAATTTGGAATATTTTATTGGTATATTGTTCAACTGCATTCTAATAACTTACCTAAATCATTCAGAAGTTGAATATGCAATTGGATAATATATAATATAAATTGAATTTATAAATAAAATTTGAGTGTTTATAATAAATGTTATACACTAAATTTTGATTATAAAAATGTTAATAGAGTTAGATAGGATAATAAGTAAACTCAGTTAATAATGAAATAAATTGTTTTAAAAGAATTAATAAATTTGTTTTGAAAGAATTAATAAATTGAAATTTGATCAACTTATGAAAATACCTTGAATTTAAAAAGAAATTAGTGAATATAAATTAATTTAAATCGAAACTTTTATGGTTTAAATTAATTTATATGGGTTAAATATTTGTGATAAGATATATTAAGTAGAATAAATTTAACAATAAATTTGGAATAAAGAAGAATTTAAAATTGCTGAACAAATATGATTATAATAAAAGACTATTCAAATCTATGGTTTTAGAAATTGTAAATTTAAGATAATTGGATAATAAGAATGAATTTAGAAATAGTTGAGATTGATTTTAGTGAAATCAAATGGATTAAATCAATTGTTGAATATCAATTAATTTAAATTTGAATTTATATGGTTTAAATTAATTGTTATTTTGTATTTCAAATCTGTTTTCTTTCTGGTTGTTTCTATTCTCCTACCTCGTTCCTTTTCGGGGACGAAAAGTTTTGAGTGGGGGAGAGTGTAACGACCCGTAAAATTTCAACTGTTTTAATAACGTAATTAGTTGAAATTTTGTGAAATGTTAAACGATAAAATTTTGAAATAAAATTTAATATTTGGAATACGTCTAGTTAAACATAGCAACTGGTAAATTTTCGTCCGAAAATACGAAAGTTTATTTCGCGCGTAAATTTACTTCAATTTAATCAGTTAAAAAGCGATGAAAATAAAATGTTTTCGAAACCTAAATATTTTACATAGAAAAATTCTAAACCATCTTCTGAACAAGATGTCAGTTTATCGTTTTTCCAAATTCGGACATCCTTGGCTCCGTCGACCTTATTTTTCAGTGATTTTCTTGCATTGTCCGCTATTAGAAAATTCGAATTTTGATAATTCAATCATACCACTGATATCCATATACCGTTTTGATCGTCTCGTCGTACTGATCGCAACAGTGTATTCATTTGTGTATTTTGGAAATTCGGTACATGATGAAATCTATGGAACGGTTAATCGTACCGGTACACGTTTTAAACTTTTGGTTTCTATCCCCCTTCATATACTTACCCGTGGAATTCAAAACAGCCACTTGTTTTTCCATATTCCCAGACATTAATAGCAAACTTTTAATATTCTCACTGGTTCCTAGATTCACTATTTTGGGTTCATCATCTTCCATTCGGTCCCTTTCCAATGCTTCTCCCCAATATCTGTTTCGCCTCTTCTCTTTCCTCCCCAGTTTCATTTGAGAAATATAATAAAATATATATAAAGTTATATGTAACCCACTGTTTGATATTAGTCCTCCTTCTCCCTTGCTCGAACACCACCCGTGCCACCTTTATTCGCCACCGAACTCCAACCAGAATCCGCCTCCCTCCTCAGCTCGCCACAAACTGCCCTGTGCCACCACATCAGCCGAACCCGACTTCGCCTCGCCTTCCCTCCTCTAGTTTCTGCCCCACACCCAACCACTGAGCACCTAACACTACAAGCCTACAGCCACCACCCACGGCCAGCCCACGTGCTAAACCACCATCCACTCCTCCGCCTGTCCCATTGACAGCCTGAAGCCCGCAACCGTACTCCATGCCGAACACCTAGTAACCCATCGCAAAAAATCCATCACTGCTCGCACACAGACGCCATCAACATCCACCAAGCAGCGACCTTCTATGTCAACAGCCTCCACCTCGCAGCGCTTCCACACCCCGCTTCCGTGAGCAGCCCCTACCCAATAGCAGCCGTTTCTCGTCCCCTTCTCTACTTGTCTGCCTTCAGCCTGCTACCCTGTCAACGCGGCAGCCATTCCCCACCGAGAAACCTACCACATCAGCCGATCACCATCATCCCATCCCTCCTCCACCTGACCGCGTGCAATCCTTGTCCGTGCCTACCGTGCCTCCTTCCTTTGGTTTAGGCCGAGCTTGCCTCTCTAATAATATTGAGGTATAAAATTATATATGTTTAGTATTAACTAAAATGGTCAACAAGTTTCATATATTGTTAAGTATATACTTTCTATAATTTGCATTGCAAGTTTACTGTTAGATACATTGAATTTATTTTGCATTACCAGTTCATTTGCGGGATGATATATTTTATATATATAATTGGTATTACAAGTTTTTCATCTACTCTTAGATATATGTGTGTTTCGTTTAAACAATAGACTTTGAAATAAAGGTGTATACTTAATAATAACGGCATGTTTGTGACTTGCGTGGGTGGTGTGTGTGCTGTGTGCTTATGTATGTGTATATGGGGTGTATATGCCACATAGTAACGACAATAAACTATATAAGCATGTTATATGTGTCATGTAAGTTGTAATAAGTTAGTATATATCAGCTTATGATTGTTATATAAGTTGTGTGTTTATATATATTATGTTGTTAAATAAAATATATATAGTTTTCAAGTATACAGTTATGAACAGTTTTGGTACATATTCTATTTTATATATATGCGGATCTGGGTAAGCATATATATATATATATATGGGGTAAAATATAGGAACTTTATGTGTATTATTTTGTCAACTTATACATATATATTTTAAGTATGAAAATTTTAGTTGATTCGTATATATCATATATATATAGTGTTACTGTTTATATATGTATATACTTACTATCGTCTGTCCAGGTCATATACGAGTTTGGGGTTTTATTACATATATAGAGTTATATTTGTAGGTGTTAAGATTTTAGTATCGATTTGGAAATGTATAAAAAAAAATATTATTTTAAATATAAGTTCCAAATGTAATATTGGGTTAAGAAAGTAATATAATAAAATAATATATATTTCATTTCAGTCTATGTCAAGCAGATTCTGATTTATTTTAGCTATTCCTTATCTATCAGTTTGTCCGTCCAAATTCGTGCCAATCTAGCTTTGATTTGGATTCGTGCTTGGATCTGTAACCCATCTTATTCTCGTCCATCTCTAGCCTCGAAAGGTGAGCACTCACTCACGATTAACGTTCTTTTATTTATTAAATTTGATTTCAATTGAAACGACAATTGAAATATGCTGCTGTTAGATATTTACACTGTTATTACCTGTATCAGTTCACCTGTGACATCTGACACCATTATCTGTTATATATGCAATGATAATCCAGTTTGGTTGTTAAATGATTGATTGTTGATGTTTATATTGGACGTTAAATTGTTAATGATGTAAGTGATAAATAATATGAAATTGAAATTTATATAGGATAGTTAATTGTTAAATTTGATTAACTGACATTTGTATAATATGACCCTTTTAACTGTTAAATTTATTGACACGTAGGATTTGTTTAATTACATTTTGAACCACTGAATGTATGTTGTTAAATTGAAATTGAATGACAAGTGAAAAACCGTAATGTAATAATCTTTAATCTACATGAAATGATAGTGTAGATTCTAGAAATAATTATATTAATTCGTACAAATAACAATACGAATTAGTACGATTATTTCGGGATTATTTGAATTGATTATTGGATTGTTATTGATTGTTGTTATTGCTTGTTTATTTATTTTGACACCATCCCAGTTATCACACTGCAAGTTCCCATTGTATGTTTTGATTTTGAATTGAATTGGAATCGGGTTGAAATGATAAATACCCAAATTGAACTTTGACCTAGGATAGAGAATTAAATAAAACCCGATTGGTCAATAATTTGATTTAAAAATAAAATGAAGATTTTATTTGAATAAATAATATGGTTTTGAAATGAAGTTGAAATTTGAATTTTTATGAAAAGAAAATGTTAATATTTAAAATATGAAACAAAAGATTTACAATGTAATTGATGAAAGAATGTTGTTTAATTTGGGAAATGATTGAATTAAGTTTGAAATGATTTAATAATTAAGTTTGAAATTATAATTAAGTTTGAAATTATTAAACTTTGAAACTATTTAATAATTAAGTTTTGAATTAGTTAATAATTAAATAAGATGGAATTATTTAATAATCAAATAAGAATTGAATTCTTTGTTAAGTAAAATTGAACTTTTGAATAAGTGAATTTTTCTTCGTAAATGATTGAAATTGAGTTTCTTTATTTATTAAGTTTTGGAAAATTATTTAAGAAGTAAATAAGTGAAATTGAATTTCTTTAACAAGAAATGAAAATGTGATATTTTGAAATTAATGTAAGACTTGTAATTGAAAGAATTGATTTGACGAATTTAATTTAATTCGATTTGAAGTTTTAATTTAATGAAGTTGAACTTAAGAAATTGATTTAATGATTTGGAAATTTAATAGAAATTGTTTTGAATGATAAATTTACTTTACGAATATTAAATGAAATCGATAAATGGATTTAAATTGGTTTGAATGTTAAATTAATTTAAATGATTTCGAAATGAAACTTATATGCGGACTTGAATCAATATTTGAATTGTTTTGAATAAAATTTGAAATTGAATTATTGGATTTTTGAAATGAATTTGGAAGTTGAAACGTAAATCTTGGAAATTGGTTTTGAAAGAGAAATGAATTGTTGGTTTACAAACTTTGATTGGAATTGTATTTGATTTGGTTTTGAAATATATTAAATGACCAATCGGTGTAATAATTACGAAAGTTATTAAAGAGACCGGGATCGGTAATGGATATACTCTCTATCTGAACCGAAACCACTTTAATAACTATACGCAGAGTGATGATCCAGAATGAAGTGGTTGGAATGATGTACGTGATGACTGAAGAAAGTGAACGATAATGGATAGCCTTGACACTTGTGTCAAATTGGAAATGACTAAAACAGGAGCTGTGCCGGGCCAATGGAGGATTAGCTACCTCAAGTGGACACACTTCTTCGAACTACTTATACTTGTTGTCGATTGGTGCACCCTTGATTTTGGGAGTGTTGTTTCACGGTGTTGCGGGCGCTGCGGCGTTGCGTTCTCACCAGTCCGGATCAGGCGAACGGTAGTATCACTACCTTGGGTATTGCCTCATGTGCCTTGTCATACTTGTATTCCATTTATGCGTGACCACTACGATTTTGATTTGTACCTTTAGTATATGGATTGCCCTCTGGTGACTTCCGGTTTTGGGGAAACTATGGTCTTGTATATGCTTTTGGGAATAAAAATGTGTTAAGGGTGGAATGGGCCATGACTTAACGCTATTTTGATATCTTCTTATATTACTGATAGACATTATCTAGCGTATATTACTACCTAGTAGATAGTTTAACGGATCCTTAAAGGATGGTTATTCCAAACATCCTTTGAGTTACTTGTATTTCAATTGCTATTTCACTTGAGTTGGATTTATTAATATAAGAATGTTAATCCTGACTAGAGTGTCTTGTGTTTTTGCTTTACGCTCGGGTCAGACTGAGTGTACCAGTATTCGAGACTCACCTTTGAAGTTGGAGCTTTGCTTGAAGATCCAGCCATCTGTTCTACTTCCAGTATTCGATGATTCCAGTGATGTATTCTGATTTGTATCTGATGTATCATATTACTCTTCCGTTGTATCTGGTTTAAATTCTGATGTATTTCATATATTTATATAGTAGCTTCATGAACTACTATCTCTTTTATTTCCGCTGCAATTATTACTCTGTGTCTGTGATCTGTGATTATTTATTTACTGTATATGTTCAGTTTTGCCAAATTTAAATTAACAACGCGGTATTTTGAGCAATTCAACTCCGGCATGAGTGTCTACCTATACACTTATAATGGATGCGAATGGTCCAAAATGGCGGGTCGTTACAAATACTAAAGCATGTACGGACTTTGCTAAATTATAGTGTCGAGCACGAGTTCAGTTGCTTGTAGATCATTTAGGATAAATCCTATTTCTAATCTTTATTAAGCTACACCTTGTCACGATATTTGTGCACATTTTCTTTTCGTCTTTGCTATATCATGAAGATACATAGAGTTTGGTCAATGGTCGAGAACTCTACTATGTTCGTAGTTAATTGCATGAAATACTTTAAAGTCCTTGGTTCAATTGATAACTTTTATCAATTAACTATTTTTTCTGATAAGAGATTATGACTTTAAATTGACTAAAAATTACGGTGATACTAAACTTATACAACAAAATAAGACGAATCCTCTCTTGAGTAGTGTTTCACTTCAAGTAGTTCAACTAATATCCATCTATGGTCGTAACTTGACCTTGACGTCATGTCATAGAAGTTTCTTATTGATTCATTATGTGATTGTTCCAAATAATCATAAGTATGTAATTTCTTGGTGTCCCCAATGGTCATGAGTAATTCACCATTCATTGTATGAAGAATAGTATGTACACTAGTCTCAATGGATGATACATCTTGACTACGAACGTTTAAGGATAAGTATTTAATATCAATTCAAAACTCATGGTTACAAACACATTGGAAATTGTCATTGATAAAATACTTTTTATAATAATTTTCTACTCTTATATGTTTAATGCATTAATATCACTACTTAAATCATAATAACATGTAGAATCATTAAATTCAACAATAAAAGAAAGAAACGTTAGTTTTAGAAATGAGAATAGTAAACAACCCAATTTTCATTGCTACCAATAGTGATCAAATTAAGGGCTTCTCTCCTCCGTCAAATCTCAACCCCCTTTCACAAGCAAACCCTAAAGAGAAACCTTCTAATATTGATGAGGAGGGGTTCCAACTAATAAGGAATCAATGAAGGAACCCCAACCACCATAACCATCTCCAAGAAACCCAAGAAAAGCCAAGAACTTTTCGACAACACTACAAAAAATGCATGAGATACCCAAATTATGATAAGCAAGATCTAAATTCGAAAAAGAAAATCCCGTTATTCGACCTCAAGCCAGAGGCACTAACCAATCAAAATAGCCATCTTCTTAGGCAAAAATGATCAAGAATGGAGGTTTTAATTCAGATTTTGATTTAGATTATGTTGTCCCAGTCACCTTAAACAAAAAGAAGGTAGTGGTGGTGAAAGAGTGGGTTAGTAGGAGGACGAAAGTTAAGTGAAATAGTTTAGTTATTGCCTATGTTTTTGGCAACCGCCCATTTTATCATTATCTTAAGGCATTTGTCCCAAGAACTTGGAACTCGATAGGTAACTTTGAGGTTTACACTAGAAATAATGGGGTTTTCGTTATTAGATTTGCAATTCAATAGATTGTAATAAGGAAATTATGGAGGGCCTTATTTTATCAATGGAAAGTTGATTGTCTTCAAAAAATGGACCAGTAAAGTAAATCTTGATAAAGATTTACTTTCAACCATCCTAATATGGATTAGTCTTCCTAAACTCAATCTAAAACTATGGAATAAGGAAGCCTTTAGCGCAATTGCAAGTGTAGCAAGCATGCCATTAAAGTTAGATGAGCCAACAGCCTGTGCAGTTAAAGCGCTCGGTAGATTCAATGCGGCGGAGGTGCAAAAAGTCATAGCGGGGATACCACGAAGATATAGCGGGATATAGCGGATGACTCTAAAATAGCATATAAAACTCGTACTTAATGTTTTTTCAAATATATAAATGGTAATTAAATGGAAAATTAACATTCAATTGAATTATAATTAATACATAAATAATTTTAAATAAAAACATATGCGAATATACTGTAATAAACGTAAAACTGTTTTATAACATAATTGAATTTAGTATAATATTAGAGTATTTTCATTTCTAAAAATATATTAAAAATTCAATTAAATAAATTAATTTCATAATTTTTATAATGTATAAACGTCAATTTTCAATTCATTTCTTTTAAAGAAGATATAGCGAAAATAGCGGAATATAGCGGGAATAACGGGATATAGCGGAAATAGCGGGGCTTAAAGCAGAAAGACTATATTTGGGGCTATATGGAAAAATCGTAGCAGTAAAAATATGCTATGAGATATAGCAAGGTTATAGCGGGGTAATAGCGGGGCATTAACTACATAGCCAACAGCTAAAGAAACCCATCTCGGCTATGTAAGAATTTAAATAGAAATCAAAGTAGATGCTGAATTGCCTAAAGAAGCTTACATATCTATGCATGATGAAGAAAATTTAGTGCAAAAAATTGAATATGAATGGATTCCTCCATGATGCAAAACATCTGCTTGTTTCGGTCACAATCTTGAAAGCTGCACATTTATAAAAGTTCAAAAAGAAAAGCCAAATTTGGATAAAACTCACAGGTTTTTGATGATGAACTTGAAGACGAATGTATGATTGTTAAGGAAAATGCAGGTTTGAAAGGCATGATGTTGGACAAAAACACGGTAGCAAACAAACTCAAAACTTCTAAAAGAACTTTTGAAAAACTGGTAAACAGAAGCATGGAAACAAATAATGCAGATTTACAAAAGCAAGTTGAAAATCAAGCAGTAGCAAATCCCACGGTTTCAAATGATGTTAATAAGTTGAACGGGGATGTAGATCAAAATGTGATCATGCAAGAACCCTCTTTGGACAAATTTTTAAGTGGGAATGCAGATCAAGATATAAACATACAAGAACCCACTATGCAGATAGTTGCACTAACTAATAATAACAAGCAAATAGCAGAAAGCCAATTACAAATAAATAGGTCATTGAGCATCCCTCTAGTAGGAAACTCAAGCTTAAATACAGATATTGAGTTTATGAATGGATTTCAACATAAGTAAAGAGAATAAATATAATTCTACATAGGGCAAAGCCATTGCAGTAATAGCCACATCATAAAGAGCAGGAACATATTCAAGCCTTCTGATTCAAAACGCAGCTGGGTAGCTAGCAACTATTTCCTCTCTTGCACACTCAAGCTAAGAAAGAAGAGTAGAATAAAGAATATAAATGAAATCATCACCTCAAAGAAGGAAGATACTACCGAAGATTGGGAATTCAAAAATAAATATATAATGAAAAAAACAAATCAGGAAAATCATCTTAAGGTGCAGGATAAAGCCTCTTGCAAAAAAGAGGCAGGATAATATTGAAGGAGGAATTTCATAGGCTTTCACTATGACTGAAATAAATATCCTTTATAGTATCCTTTATAAGTAACTCTTGCTTATATTTTATCGGTATAAAAATGTCAATTGTTGTATGGAATATAAAGGTCTATATTCCTATGAAAGAAAATAAGATCTCGCAAATTTATTGAACACTTATAAGCCTAGTATCTTAGGCATACTTAAACATAAATTAAATAATAATATAATAGAAATATATCAAACCAGATCACTAAATACCTAGGGTATAACAAATAATAATATAATTGGTGGAAATGGTAGAATAATGATTTCATGTGATTCAAATATCTGGGAAATAAAACAATATTTTATAAATCTATAGTAGATACACTATATGTATAAATAAAGGAGGTCTACTTTTAAAAATTACTTTTATATATGCATCAAATAGTGAAAATGAAAGAACCTTACTTTGGAAACAACTAGAACCGTTAAATTATAGAACGAAAAACCCCTTATTATTATTAGGGGACTTTAAAACAGTTCTACGTGCTTTTGAGAAAAGGAGGGATATCCAAACACCTTTAATTTTTTTAGAAATAATGAATAATTTCATTTTTAAAACAAGGTTAGTAGAGCCCATAATTTATGGCAACAAATTTACATGGAAATATAGAAAATGTAGGAATACTCATTGTAAACTTGATAGAATATTGGTAAATAGAATTATAAAATATTTTTCTAATTTCAATTGTAATACACTTCCCCAAGAATCTAGTGATCATACTCCAATACAAGTTGTAACGACCCGTAAATTTCAACTGTTTTAATAACGTAATTAGTTAAAATTTTGTGAAATTTTAAACGATAAAATTTTGAAATAAAAATTTAATATTTGGAATACGTCGAGTTAAACATAGCAACTGGTAAATTTTCGTCCGAAAATATGAAAGTTTATTTCGCGCGTAAATTCACTTCAATTTAATCAGTTAAAAAGTAATGAAAATAAAACGTTTTCGAAACTCAAATATTTTACATAGAAAAATTCTAAATCATCTTCTGAGCAAGATTTCAGTTTGTCGTTTTTCCAAATTCGGACATCTTTGGCTCCGTCGTTCTTATTTTCTGCAAAATAACAGTATGCAGGTACCGATATCGATTTTGTTCGGATGATCGTACCACTGATTTCTATATACCATTTTGATCGTCTCGTCGTGCTGATCTCAGCGGTATTTTTATTTCTGTATTTTGAGGACCGTTACACGACGAAAAAAGATGAAACGGTACGTCGTATCGGTACAACTTTTGATGTCCATTCAAAATTTAAACGGTTGAAAATGAACGGCCACTGCCATTTATTACCAGCTGTTTCCATTCCATCATTTCAATGCATTGATGGTGTACTGCTTTCATTTCCATCAGTTTGAAAATATATAATTTTTATATTCGTTGAACGTTTACATTCATTAAATCTCTGAACCGTTCATTTGCCTTTTCCTTTCAAAACTTAGACCTGCTCATCTTTCATTTATCTTCCCATTTTTATTTTCCTTCAGCTTGCTCGCCATTTATCACACTCCATTCCCTCCTCCGCCCTCTTGCTCCAATGCGACAGCCCGCTCCCAAGCTCCGCCCTTCATCTTCCTCATGTGACACCGACCACCAGCCTACTGCCGAATCACCTCGTCCACCCACACCCACCCGAGATCTCACCCACCACCTGCCTTCACCCAACCTACCACGCCACTGCTCCGTGAAACCCACGCCAACCCAATCCGCCACCGTTTTCTTCCATCAACCCGTGCTTTCCCACCACGCTAGCTTAGCAGTGCCTCAGATCCACAGCCATGGCCACCGCTTCCAAGCCCGCAAACCCCGCCATCCACGTCCACCGCCTTAGCATCCTCTTCCCATCCCTCTGCCGCATGATAAACCCGAGACGGAAATCATCATCCAAACCCAGATCGGCCGAGACAACCAAACAGCCCGGCTCTTGACCAAGTGCATCAGCTTCCCTCCTTCCAAGGCACCACCTTGCTTCCTCCTCCCATCGAGTCAGCTAGTGCTGCCTCTTCTTTTTCTTCCACATCAGCTGTAGGTTTGTACATAGGTTAGTTTCTTAAGTTCCATATATGCTATTGTATGTTTATATAAAATAAAATAAAAACGTGTGTGTGTTTCGGTTTTACGTACTGTAGTAAATTGGGTTTCAAAATTTGTATGGGATATAGTATTTATTAAAGCGTAAGCATGTTATCATCTCTCTGTTGTGAATACTCTGCTTCTACAAATTTCATTTTTGTAATCTGGGTCTTGTTTTTCCGTTAGTTTATATTTTTGCTATATTAGTCTATATACTTTTGCATCTGTATATACTGGGGTGTCTATTGCCGCATATAGATATATATTTTAAGTAAAGGATAACAAAGTGTTTTAACGGTATAGGTCATAATATTATAAGTCGGTAAGTTTTAATGTTTAAATTTATAAAGTTCAGATATATCTATGTATGTATAATTTATATAAAATATTTGAGACTGTTTAAATTTTAACATAAGAAGGAAATTGTTTATATATCTGTTTGGACGTGTTATATTTTGTATGCTCAGGATAGTTTATATATGGGTTATAGATTTATACTGTACAAGTTTATATAAATCTCAAAAGATTTTTAGTTACATAAAATAGAATATAATAGATGCAGATGTTTAAATTTGCGTGTATACAGTTGTTTCGCGTCATGTATGTGTTTGGATATAGGTCTTTCTATATTAGGTAAGTGTGCATAAGTTTCATATTAGTTTTGAATATGTAAAAATGGTTGTTTAAATACACGTTTACATTACATATAGTATACATTAATATATTTAGTTATATGCGTGAGTGTGTGTGTATATATATATATATATATTGTTTGTATTGGTTGTGTTTTTTTTTTATTATTAAAAGAATTTTTTTTTTATGTAAACAAGGGTTTTTGAATTTCAATATGTGTATGAAATTTTAAGAATATGATCCTATATAAATAGTTACATATAGTTATGCACATAGGTTCATTTATATCATTTATCTTCATCGATACCGTTCTGATTTGTTTCCGTCAAATTCTATTTATCAGCCGTGTCTGTTCTCATCCGTACCAATTCAGCTTTGTTCGGAATTTCGTGCTTGGATCCATAATTCATTTCAGCGTAAAATCTCGCTAGCCTCGAAAGGTGAGCACTCACTCACGATTAACGTTCTTTTATTTATTAGATTTGATTTCAATTGAAACGACAATTGAAATATACTGCTGTTAGTTAATTACACTGTTATATATACTATTACCTGTATAAGTTCACCTTTGACATCTGACACCATTATCGGTTAATTATTTATGCGATGATAATACAGTTTGGCTGATAATTGATTGATTGTTGATGTTTATATTGGACGTTAAAATTGTTAATGTTAAATTGATAAATAGTATGAAATTGAACTTGATATAGGATAATTAAATGTTAAATTTGATTAACTGACATTTGTATAATATGACCCTTTTAACTGTTAAATCCATTGACACGTATGATTTGCTTAATTACATTTTGAATCACTGAATGTATGTTGTTAAATTGATGATGTATGAAATTGTAAATAGATGACAAGTGAAAAACCGTAATGTAATAATCTTTAATCTACATGAAATGATAGTGTAGATTCTAGAAATAAGTATATTAATTCGTACAAATAACAATGCGAATTAATACGGTTATTTCGGGATTATTTGAATTGATTATTGGATTGTTATTGATAGTTGTTATTGCTTGTTTATTTACTTTGACACCATCCCAGTTATCACACTGCAAGTTCCCTTTGTATGTTTTGATTTTGAATTGAATTGGAATCGGGTTGAAATGACAAATACCCAAATTGAACTTTGACCTAGGATAGAAAATTAAATAAAACCCGATTGGTCAATAATTTGATTTAAAAATAAACGAAGATTTTATTTGAATAAATAATATGGTTTTGAAATGAAGTTGAAATTTGCATTTTAATGAAAGGAAAATGTTAATATTTAAAAATATGAAATAAAATATTAAAAATATAATTGATGAAAGAATGTTGTTTAATTTGAGAAATTATTGAATTAAGTTTGAAATTGAATTCAGTTTGAAATTATTAAACTTTGAAATGATTTAATAATCAAGTTTGAAATTATAATTAAGTTTGGAATTATTAAACTTTGAAATTATTTAATAATTAAGTTTGAATGATTTAATAATTAATAAGATTGAATTATTTAATGATTAAATTAAATTGAATTTTGGAATAAGTGAATTTTACTTCGTAATAATTAAAATTGAGTTTTCTTTATTAATTAAGTTTTGGAAAATTATTTAAGAAGGAAAATAAGTGAAATTGGATTTCTTTAACAAAAATGAAATGTGATATTTTGGAATTAATGTAAGACTTGTAATTGGAGAATTGATTTGACGAATTTAGTTTAATTCGAAATTGTAAGTTTGTTTTAATGAAGTTGAACTTAAGAATTGATTTAATGAGTTGGAAATTTAATAGAAATTGTTTTGAATGATAAAGTAACTTAACGAATATTGAATGAAATCGATAAATGAATTTAAATTGATTTAAATGTTAAATCAAATTAATTTAAATGATTTCGGAATGAAACTTATTTACGAACTTGAATCAATATTTGAATTGTTTTAAATAGAAATTGAATTTGAATTATAAGATTTTGAAATGGTAATTTGAAAGTTTTGAAACGAAAATTTGGAAATTGTTTTAGAAAGACAAATGAAATGTTGATTTACGAATTCTATTTGAAATTGAAATTGATTTGGTTTTTGAAATATATAAACGACCAATCGGTATAATAATTACGAAAGTTATTAAAGAGACCGGGATCGGTAATGGATATACTCTCTATCTGAACCGAAACCACTTTAATAACTAAACGCGGAGTGTTGATCCAGAACGAAGTGGATGGTTTTGGTGAACGCGTTGGCTGAAGAAAGAGAACGATTTTGGATGACCCCTGATATGACTAAAACAGGAGCCGCGCCGGGCCATTGAGGATCGCCATCTCTAGCGGACACACTTCTTCGATACCATATCTATTACTTTTGTGATTCGATTTGGGTGCACCCCTCGATTATGGGAGTGTTGTTTCGCGGTGTTGGGGTAGTAGCTGCTATGCCCAACATCAGTCCGGATCACGCAACTACTAGTATCCTAGTTGGTATCGCCTCATGTACCTTGTCATACTGATTATCCTATTCGCGACCACTACGATTTTGATTTGTACCTTTAGTATATGGATTGCCCTCTGGTGACTTCCGGTTTTGGGGAAACTACGGTCTTGTATATGCTTTTGGGAATAAACAGGTTAAGAGGTGTATGGGCCCTGCTTAACCCTATTTTGATATCTTTATATTACTGATAGACATTATCTACTTATCGTACATTACTACATAGTAGATAGTTTAACGGATCCTTAAAGGGTGGTTATTCCAAACATCCTTTGAGTTACTTGTATTTCAATTGCTATTTCACTTGAGTTGGATTTATTAATATGAGAATGTTAATCCTGACTCGAGTGTTTTGTGTTTTGCTTTACGCTCGGGTCAGACTGAGTAGTTCGGCTTTCGAGACTCACCTTTGGAGTTGGAGCTTTGCTTGAAGATCCAGCCATCTATTCTGCTTTCATTATTCGATGATTCCAGTGATGTATTCTGATTTGTATCTGATGTATCGTATTACTCTTCTGTTGTAAACTCTGATGTATATTCATATAGTAGCTTCATGAACTACTATCTCTTTTATTTCCGCTGCATTTATTACTCTGTGTCTGTGATCTGTGATTATATCTATTTACTGTATATGTTCAGTTTTGCCAAATTTAAATTAACAACGCGGTATTTTGAGCAATTCAACTCCGGCATGAGTGTCTACCTATACACTTATAATGGACGCGAATGGTCCAAAATGGCGGGTCGTTACAGTTGGTATCAAAGCTTTGGTAGCTCTAGGCAAAACTTAGCATATAGGGTAAATGTATTTACAGAATCACTCTCATTCGAGTTTCAATCTCTTCCTTTCGACTCGTTTTCTTTGAATTTTGGAACGTTCCCCTCTGTTCCGAAATTCATTCGTGTCCCTCACTATTCGTCTTCTTTCAATTCTGGAGCACCCCATAACTCCATTTTGAATGATATCTATAATAGATCGGCGGTCTCGCCAATCTTCGAATGATTCGTAAAGGAGTAAATTCCTTTATAATTGGCATTGATTTACCGGAGATTTTTGTATCATCGGTTTACGATGCTATCTATCTCCTGCTATACCTGAATCCTATCTCTTGAGATCGAGTGTTGATTTACCTCGGAATTCAACATCGATCTTATTCTTGAAGTCACGGTCGAACCCGGTTAAGGTCGCCCGCGATTTATATAAACTTATCCATCTTTCTATTTCGTTATTTCATCATCTTATCTTCGTTTGAACTTATTTTCGAATCAAAATTCTCTTTGATTTTAGTCCATTAAATTTGAATCTCTATCTTTGCTTTGAAATCTATTCTTGTATCGTCAAGCAAAGAAATGTATTTGTAAACTAATATTTAAAATGTTTTATATATGGTGTTGTTTGAGTTGTTGATGTTGATTTGGGTTTCCGATTGATACATCTGATCAACGCAATCGATAGGATTTCCAAAACACTTGAACAGAGCAAACTGACACAATATTATTTTCAAATTTGGTAAATGAAATAAATTTGTTTGATTATATTGTGAAAATATAAGTAAAATTTTCTGGAATTTAATAGGTTAATTAAATTGTTTGCTTGAAATGATAATATTTGATTATCATTTATTGTTCTAAATAAATTTATAAATACGGTTTATAAATTGATTTGGAATTTGAAATGAATTTAATTCAGAAATTTGAGAATTTATTAGTTTCCGGTGATTTCGAACTTTGGTTTTAAAATTGCAAAGTATATATTGCTGAAAGTATTTTCGAATAGAAATCGGTTTCAAAGAATTTTTAAAGTGTTGAAATCAGTGCTCTTCTCTTTGTCGCTGGAAAATAATTTCGGTGATGGCGGCCGCATCATCGACATTCATTTTCGAGTTTCGAAGTGGAGATACTATTCTGTAGCCTTGCTACGGTTGTGTTTGAAAAATATTTTGATTTAAATTTCTTCAGTATAATTTGATTTATATATATTTAGGTATCTTATTTTAAAATTTAATTTGATTTGATATAAATATATTATATATGTCTCCAAATTGTTTAAAGTTAATCGGAAATCTAATTCTTAAATTTTGTTAAAAGATGATTTTAATTATAAATAAAATCAAAATTTGGAATAAATATTTAATCTTGAATAATTGAATTGGGAAAATTTTATTTGTATATTATTCAACTGCATTCTAATACAACTTACCTAAATCATTCAGAAGTTGAATATGTAATTGGATAATATATAATATAAATTGAATTTATAAATAAAATTTGAGTGTTTATAATAAATGTTATACACTAAATTTTAATTATAATGATGATAATAAAGTTAGATAGGATAATAAGTAAAACTCAGTTAATAATGAAATAAATTTGTTTTGAAAGAATTAATAAATTGAAATTTGATCAACATATGAAAATACCTTGAATTTAAAAGAAATTAATAGATGTAAATTAATTTGAATCGAAACTTTTATGTTTAAATCAATTTATATGGTTTAAATATATGTAATAAGAGATATTAAGTAAAATAGACTTAATAATAATTTGGAATAAAGAAGAATTAAATTTGATGAATAAATATGATTTTATTAAATGACTATTCTAATTTGTGATTTTAGAAATTTGTTAATTAAACATAATTGGATAAAAAGATAATGAATTTAGAAATAATTAAGATTGATTTCACTTAAGCGAAATCAAATGGATTAAATCAAACTATTGAATATTAATTAATTTAAATTTGAATTTATATGGTTTAAATTAATTGTTATTGTGTATTTCAATCTGTTTTCTTTCTAGTTGTTTCTATTCTCCTACCTCGTTCCTTTTCGGGGACGAAAAGTTTTGAGTGGGGGAGAGTGTAACGACCCGTAAATTTCAACTGTTTTAATAACGTAATTAGTTAAAATTTTGTGAAATTTTAAACGATAAAATTTTGAAATAAAAATTTAATATTTGGAATACGTCGAGTTAAACATAGCAACTGGTAAATTTTCGTCCGAAAATATGAAAGTTTATTTCGCGCGTAAATTCACTTCAATTTAATCAGTTAAAAAGTAATGAAAATAAAACGTTTTCGAAACTCAAATATTTTACATAGAAAAATTCTAAATCATCTTCTGAGCAAGATTTCAGTTTGTCGTTTTTCCAAATTCGGACATCTTTGGCTCCGTCGTTCTTATTTTCTGCAAAATAACAGTATGCAGGTACCGATATCGATTTTGTTCGGATGATCGTACCACTGATTTCTATATACCATTTTGATCGTCTCGTCGTGCTGATCTCAGCGGTATTTTTATTTCTGTATTTTGAGGACCGTTACACGACGAAAAAAGATGAAACGGTACGTCGTATCGGTACAACTTTTGATGTCCATTCAAAATTCAAACGGTTGAAAATGAATGGCCACTGCCATTTATTACCAGCTGTTTCCATTCCATCATTTCAATGCATTGATGGTGTACTGCTTTCATTTCCATCAGTTTGAAAATATATAATTTTTATATTCGTTGAACGTTTACATTCATTAAATCTCTGAACCGTTCATTTGCCTTTTCCTTTCAAAACTTAGACCTGCTCATCTTTCATTTATCTTCCCATTTTTATTTTCCTTTAGCTTGCTCGCCATTTATCACACTCCATTCCCTCCTCCGCCCTCTTGCTCCAATGCGACAGCCCGCTCCCAAGCTCCGCCCTTCATCTTCCTCATGTGACACCGACCACCAGCCTCCTGCCGAATCACCTCGTCCACCCACACCCACCCGAGATCTCACCCACCACCCGCCTTCACCCAACCTACCACGCCACTGCTCCGTGAAACCCACACCAACCCAATCCGCCACCGTTTTCTTCCATCAACCCGTGCCTTCCCACCACGCTAGCTTAGCAGCGCCTCAGATCCACAGCCATGGCCACCGCTTCCAAGCCCGCAAACCCCGCCATCCACGTCCACCGCCTTAGCATCCTCTTCCCATCCCTCTGCCGCATGATAAACCCGAGACGGAAATCATCACCCAAACCCAGATCGGCCGAGACAACCAAACAGCCCGGCTCTTGACCAAGTGCATCAGCTTCCCTCCTTCCAAGGCACCACCTTGCTTCCTCCTCCCATCGAGTCAGCTAGTGCTGCCTCTTCTTTTTCTTCCACATCAGCTGTAGGTTTGTACATAGGTTAGTTTCTTAAGTTCCATATATGCTATTGTATGTTTATATAAAATAAAATAAAAACGTGTGTGTGTTTCGGTTTTACGTACTGTAGTAAATTGGGTTTCAAAATTTGTATGGGATATAGTATTTATTAAAGCGTAAGCATGTTATCATCTCTCTGTTGTGAATACTCTACTTCTACAAATTTCATTTTTGTAATCTGGGTCTTGTTTTTCCGTTAGTTTATATTTTTGCTATATTAGTCTATATACTTTTGCATCTGTATATACTGGGGTGTCTATTGCCGCATATAGATATATATTTTAAGTAAAGGATAACAAAGTGTTTTAACGGTATAGGTCATAATATTATAAGTCGGTAAGTTTTAATGTTTAAATTTATAAAGTTCAGATATATCTATGTATGTATAATTTATATAAAATATTTGAGACTGTTTAAATTTTAACATAAGAAGGAAATTGTTTATATATCTGTTTGGACGTGTTATATTTTGTATGCTCAGGATAGTTTATATATGGGTTATAGATTTATACTGTACAAGTTTATATAAATCTCAAAAGATTTTTAGTTACATAAAATAGAATATAATAGATGCAGATGTTTAAATTTGCGTGTATACAGTTGTTTCGCGTCATGTATGTGTTTGGATATAGGTCTTTCTATATTAGGTAAGTGTGCATAAGTTTCATATTAGTTTTGAATATGTAGAAATGGTTGTTTAAATACACGTTTACATTACATATAGTATACATTAATATATTTAGTTATATGCGTGAGTGTGTGTGTGTATATATATATATTGTTTGTATTGGTTGTGTTTTTTTTTTATTATTAAAAGAATTTTTTTTTATGTAAACAAGGGTTTTTCAATTTCAATATGTGTATGAAATTTTAAGAATATGATCCTATATAAATAGTTACATATAGTTATGCACATAGGTTCATTTATATCATTTATCTTCATCGATACCGTTCTGATTTGTTTCCGTCAAATTCTATTTATCAGCCGTGTCCGTTCTCATCCGTACCAATTCAGCTTTGTTCGGAATTTCGTGCTTGGATCCATAATTCATTTCAGCGTAAAATCTCGCTAGCCTCGAAAGGTGAGCACTCACTCACGATTAACGTTCTTTTATTTATTAGATTTGATTTCAATTGAAACGACAATTGAAATATACTGCTGTTAGTTAATTACACTGTTATATATACTATTACCTGTATCAGTTCACCTTTGACATCTGACACCATTATCGGTTAATTATTTATGCGATGATAATACAGTTTGGCTGATAATTGATTGATTGTTGATGTTTATATTGGACGTTAAAATTGTTAATGTTAAATTGATAAATAGTATGAAATTGAACTTGATATAGGATAATTAAATGTTAAATTTGATTAACTGACATTTGTATAATATGACCCCTTTAACTGTTAAATCCATTGACACGTATGATTTGCTTAATTACATTTTGAATCACTGAATGTATGTTGTTAAATTGATGATGTATGAAATTGTAAATAGATGACAAGTGAAAAACCGTAATGTAATAATCTTTAATCTACATGAAATGATAGTGTAGATTCTAGAAATAAGTATATTAATTCGTACAAATAACAATGCGAATTAATACGGTTATTTCGGGATTATTTGAATTGATTATTGGATTGTTATTGATAGTTGTTATTGCTTGTTTATTTACTTTGACACCATCCCAGTTATCACACTGCAAGTTCCCTTTGTATGTTTTGATTTTGAATTGAATTGGAATCGGGTTGAAATGACAAATACCCAAATTGAACTTTGACCTAGGATAGAAAATTAAATAAAACCCGATTGGTCAATAATTTGATTTAAAAATAAACGAAGATTTTATTTGAATAAATAATATGGTTTTGAAATGAAGTTGAAATTTTCATTTTAATGAAAGGAAAATGTTAATATTTAAAAATATGAAATAAAATATTAAAAATGTAACTGATGAAAGAATGTTGTTTAATTTGAGAAATTATTGAATTAAGTTTGAAATTGAATTCAGTTTGAAATTATTAAACTTTGAAATGATTTAATAATCAAGTTTGAAATTATAATTAAGTTTGGAATTATTAAACTTTGAAATTATTTAATAATTAAGTTTGAATGATTTAATAATTAATAAGATTGAATTATTTAATGATTAAATTAAATTGAATTTTGGAATAAGTGAATTTTACTTCGTAATAATTAAAATTGAGTTTTCTTTATTAATTAAGTTTTGGAAAATTATTTAAGAAGGAAAATAAGTGAAATTGGATTTCTTTAACAAAAATGAAATTTGATATTTTGGAATTAATGTAAGACTTGTAATTGGAGAATTGATTTGACGAATTTAGTTTAATTCGAAATTGTAAGTTTGTTTTAATGAAGTTGAACTTAAGAATTGATTTAATGAGTTGGAAATTTAATAGAAATTGTTTTGAATGATAAAGTAACTTAACGAATATTGAATGAAATCGATAAATGAATTTAAATTGATTTAAATGTTAAATCAAATTAATTTAAATGATTTCGGAATGAAACTTATTTACGAACTTGAATCAACATTTGAATTGTTTTAAATAGAAATTGAATTTGAATTATAAGATTTTGAAATGGTAATTTGAAAGTTTTGAAACGAAAATTTGGAAATTGTTTTAGAAAGACAAATGAAATGTTGATTTACGAATTCTATTTGAAATTGAAATTGATTTGGTTTTTGAAATATATAAACGACCAATCGGTATAATAATTACGAAAGTTATTAAAGAGACCGGGATCGGTAATGGATATACTCTCTATCTGAACCGAAACCACTTTAATAACTAAACGCGGAGTGTTGATCCAGAACGAAGTGGATGGTTTTGGTGAACGCGTTGGCTGAAGAAAGAGAACGATTTTGGATGACCCCTGATATGACTAAAATAGGAGCCGCGCCGGGCCATTGAGGATCGCCATCTCTAGCGGACACACTTCTTCGATACCATATCTATTACTTTTGTGATTCGATTTGGGTGCACCCCTCGATTATGGGAGTGTTGTTTCGCGGTGTTGGGGTAGTAGCTGCTATGCCCAACATCAGTCCGGATCACGCAACTACTAGTATCCTAGTTGGTATCGCCTCATGTACCTTGTCATACTGATTATCCTATTCGCGACCACTACGATTTTGATTTGTACCTTTAGTATATGGATTGCCCTCTGGTGACTTCCGGTTTTGGGGAAACTACGGTCTTGTATATGCTTTTGGGAATAAACAGGTTAAGAGGTGTATGGGCCCTGCTTAACCCTATTTTGATATCTTTATATTACTGATAGACATTATCTACTTATCGTACATTACTACATAGTAGATAGTTTAACGGATCCTTAAAGGGTGGTTATTCCAAACATCCTTTGAGTTACTTGTATTTCAATTGCTATTTCACTTGAGTTGGATTTATTAATATGAGAATGTTAATCCTGACTCGAGTGTTTTGTGTTTTGCTTTACGCTCGGGTCAGACTAAGTAGTTCGGCTTTCGAGACTCACCTTTGGAGTTGGAGCTTTGCTTGAAGATCCAGCCATCTATTCTGCTTTCAGTATTCGATGATTCCAGTGATGTATTCTGATTTGTATCTGATGTATCGTATTACTCTTCTGTTGTAAACTCTGATGTATTTTTATATATTCATATAGTAGCTTCATGAACTACTATCTCTTTTATTTCCGCTGCATTTATTACTCTGTGTCTGTGATCTGTGATTATATATATTTACTGTATATGTTCAGTTTTGCCAAATTTAAATTAACAACGCGGTATTTTGAGCAATTCAACTCCGGCATGAGTGTCTACCTATACACTTATAATGGACGCGAATGGTCCAAAATGGCGGGTCGTTACACAAGTATTTCTATTTAAAATGCTATATATAAGAAGAAAAAAAAAATCCCCTTTTGGACATATGAAAGTTCATATAAGGAAATAGTTAAAAATAGTCTTGATGTCTCTATACAGGGCGCTGCACAGTTTTAATTCAACAAGTTGCTACAAAAAACAAAAGAAAATTTGGAAAATGGAACAAAAGCAATTCCAAAACAAAAATTAAACAAATTAGAGAGGAATGTGAGCGTTTGCAGAATAACATTGATAAAGATTGCTCAGACATTTCTCAAGTAAAAAATAAATTTCAAACTCAGCGCACATTAATTAGTGCTCTTCATGTACAAGCAATAAACATGAAACAGAATGCAAAGATGGATCGCCTAACTAATGGGGATGAATCTAGCAAATTTTTTTATGCTAAAATATCCCATAGAAAACATAACGATGATATAGGAAAATTGTAAGATATTAATGGAGTTGTAATTAATGAAGTCTCTCAAATAGAGATAGAAGCCATCAATTATTTTAACTCTCTATATAATACAGACTCATACCTAATATTATTTTCAAATATTAATACTAAATATTTACTTCATCCAAATAGTCAAGATAGATTACTAGCCCCTATATGTATAGAAGAAATTAAAGGCATCATATTTGCTGCAACCAATGACAAAAAACCTAGTCCAGATGAATTTGGTGCTAAATAAAAACCCATTAGCAAGATATATAAAATATCGTGTTTGATGCAGTAAATGAATTTTTTATGAGTGGAAAAATATATAATAACTTAAATCATACACAAATCACTTTTCTGCCAAAAGTTAAAGTCCCTAACGTGTTAAGAGATTATAGACCAATAGCCTGCTGTAATTTTATTTGTAAAATTATTATTATAATACTCTGTAATAAAATAAAAGTATTTCTGAAATATTTAACTTTGAAAATTAAAGTGCCTTCATTCGAGGGAGGTTTATTGTAGAAAATACTTTATTAGCACACGAAATGATTAGAAATATTAACAAAGGCAGTAAAAAATAATATGCATCAAAATAGTTTTGTACAAGGCTTTTGATAAATAAATAGACACTTTATTTTTTACATATGATGACTCAACTTGGATTAATGATAAAATTTGCAACCTTGTTAGAAAATGCATTGATAATGTTACTTATATTCAATAGTTATAAATGTATCTACTAGTGGTTTTATTCATAGCAATAAAGGAATTATGCAGGAAGATCCTCTTTCTCCTTACTTATTCACTATTGTAATGTAATTTCTCTCTCTACAAATTGAAATTGATCAAATCAATGGCAACCTAAAAACCACTAATAAAATTAAACTATCTATAACACATTTATTGTACGCTGATGATTTTTTATTATTTTTAAATACAGACGAGCAAAGTGCAAATACATGGCTAAAATCTTTGGAAAATTTAAAAGAGTATGTTTATTTACAGATCAGTAAGTGCAAAAGCAAAATATACTTCATCAAAGCATGCACAAAAAAAGTAGAAATACTGAATATGTTAAAATTTCAGGAAGGAACGTTACCAGTGAAATACTTAGGCTACCACTTACCATGATCAGATCAGTGGAAGAGATTGCTCAAGATTATATGATCTAATACAAAACATATTAGAGAGATGGTCTTGCAAACTGTTATCTCTAGCTGGTAGATTGTAATTAAAAAACTGTCATCGCTGCTATAATAATGTATTAGTTGCAAACACATAACATCCCAGAAAAAGAAATTAAGAAAATAGAAAAAAGTGCACAAACTTCATTTGGAGATGTTGTGGGCATTTTCACCCACAGCATGGTGAACATGACAAGACATTTAGAAGCATAGAAATGGTTGAAAGGTGCATAATAGAGGCGCCATCGTATAATCACAAGGTCAAGGAGAAGCGCTAGGGGAAAATTTGGCATAGTTGAAAAATATGGTCAAAGCACTTGAAAATTATTCCGAAGGTCAGGACATGCACATAGGTCGAAACAGCGTCTTAATCCGAGCTACTGATAGAGAGGTATGATCATCTTAAAATTTGTCCATTACCTAACCGACTCGGGCCCCACCTTGGAGAGCTACTGCCTAATTCAGGCAAATGGAACATTTAGAGGCATTGGAATACTCTACTCAATGATACGAAGTTACTGGTCCAAGTCTCATTCAATTCTGACTTGGAATGAAGGAGTTATCACATAAAAGCATGTGTAGCACAGTGATAAAGACTTCTGCCTTTTAGTCAACCTACCTAGGTTCGAGTCTTGGCAAGCACTTATTTTTACGAAACATCAAGAATGGTCCAGTAGGGAATCCAACTGCTGAGTGCCTAATCGTTTCCAACGTATGGCAGGGGAAGGCAGGGCAAAGACCAAGGCAGGGACAAAACTCGAGAAGTAAGGAAAGATGCAAGACTCGCAGCTAATCCTTGTTCGATGGCCCAAGTGCCGAACAAGTCTTCTGTTCGGTGGTTGGGCACCCAAGCACCCATCGAACAAGATATTTTGTTCAATGTTTGGGCACACACCTAAGAAGAACTTCTATTCGGTGGTTGGGCACCCAACGAACCTGGCATCTGTGCCGCCCACCGAACCAGGCATCTAAGCCACATGTCGGACCAAGGAGGAAGACGCCCACCGAAACGAGCATGCTGAGCCAAATAGAGAAGTGCATGAACTTGACCACCAACTCATCCACATCCATCCTACCGAACCAAGCCCTCCGAATCGACTTCTCAGTTGGGCCCCACAACACAAATAAGGAATAAAATCAACCTATATTGGGAAGGATATCAAGCATATTCGAAATACCCGGGAATATTCATTCTAGATGAGATATACATGGAAATATCATAAATTGCCACATTAATGACACCACCTCTTCACTCCTATAAATACCAAAGCATCCAACAACAATGGAGGACGATTCTAGAAAGCCAAGCTTACAACAATAATTGTTGACAAATCAGAAGCTAGCATGATTAGCTAGCAGGAACAAGAACAACCTAGTAGGGATAGCCTAGCATGAGCAGCTAGCAGGAACAACCTAGCAAGAATAGACAGACAAAAATATCCGAACAAACTTCCTTAGGCTACATCTTACTTTCTATTGATTCTTAGATTATTGTATATTGTATCTTAGACATTGTATCAATAATCCATAGGAAGAGTAATGGAAATGGACAGTGGACGTAGGCACATTCTGGCCAAACTACTATAAATCTTTGTGTTCAATTTACTTTCTACACAACCTATATGTGATCTGCTCTCTTAAAATCCATTATAATACTAATATAACAGTTGTGTTATACACCCTGTATTTACAGCTCTACAACTAATCAATTGGAGGAGTTTGCCCATTTTTTGTGTAAACATTTTTGGTGCTTTCATTGAGAAGGGAAAAATGACTTTAACTTTTCTTAACATGCCTCTTAAGTCTAAGAGCAAGAAAGGCGGCTCTAGCAGGGGTATCAACCGTGGAACTACAAATAAGATAACCATTCTTCTAGCACTCCAGCTCTAGACACCATCACTGAGGGTGACTTACACAGATTTGTGTCAAATCTTGGTACTCACTTCAGTGCCTACCAACTAGCCATTGTGGATCAAATCATGACATACTAGGGGCAGGCACAGCCAACCATGCACAACACTAAAATTAGAGAAAAGGCCCATTCCCGAGGGTTCAGGGGATGAAGGAGGTCACAATCTGGTGGCGAGTCAGATCAAGAGAATCAAGAAGCTGGGTGAGCAATGGCCGATGAAACATGTTGGTCTGGAGTTGGACCACACGCCACACCCAAGGACCAGTTCGGTGCTGAACCAAACGAAGAAGGAAACGAACCAGAGGTTGCCATGGCTGAACCTTCTCGACCTAGGTAGTGCTCCCCAGTCTTTCCAGAAGTACTTGCTGATGGAAGATGAGCTCATCGCTGTAAACGATCCTGAAGTAGGGAACAGAGTCGGGATCTTGGATCCGATCATTATAGGAGGAATGAAAGATGCCTCTCGCCTTGACTGGGAAGGTCGATTCAGTGCCACTCATTCCCTGAACCGGAGGTTCGCATGGCATGACTTATAAGAGAGTGTGTCTATCGCAAACAAATAGTGCATGGAATAGTAGCAAAGGTTGGCAACCCATTATCTGTGGAGATAGAGACTGCTCGAAATCCAAGGATCTTTAAGGATGCTTACTATGGAACCATATCAAGGACTTACTGACCCTATTGCATATTTACAATGGTATACCCAGCACATAATGGTAAGTGGAGCTACAGAGGATACCTTATGCAAGTGCTTTCCTCTATTGTTATCGAACTTAGCTACTATGTGGTTTTATGGTTGACTCCTATTATCAATTCATCCTTGTGCGATGTTAATGAAGAAGTTTATTAGCCAATTCCATGTGCATATTAAACAAACCAAAAGATGGAAACTCATTATCCGTTGTGAAGCAAATGGAAGATGAATTGCTACATCACTAACTATCCCGGTTTAATGCCTCAACTGTTGGAATTCAAAACACAGATGAAAGGTTTACCCTGATGACTTATACAGTGGGGCACACCCTGGAACGAAGTTTACTGAGAGATCGATAATGGAGAAACTAACCACATTAGAGGGATTCGTCAATGAGCCGGCAAAGTACATGAGGTTGGAATGCGCTGCATAAGGAAGGCAGCCTAGTAAAGCTAATAGAAAAGAGTCTGGTAGTGACTGCAAATAATGATGGAAAATATAGTATCTTCTTTCCTAGCAAAGTATTTGGTGATAATGGAGCACTCTTTAGACTCATGGAGCAAGTAGCACAAAAGTAAGTCCGGAGAGACCGAGTCCGGAACTCTATCTGCAACCCATCATGAATGGACGCAAGGGAGCAGGCAAGGTAGGAAGGAGCCATGGAAATTTAGGATTTCACAAACCAAACCAGCTTGGGCTCGAACCAAATTGAACTGACGTAGAACTAATCGGTACTAGTCCAATGGTATCGCCCATGCCGGACCAAGGAAGGATGTCTCATCAGAAGTTAATGTTGATTTTGGAATCACACACTTAGCTACCGAATAGGGACCGCCTAAAGAGCAGGAGGCCAGAGCTTGGCAAGATGAACCATGGTCACTTCACTCCAAACAATTGATATGCAATCACCCTACTTAGATACTATTTGGTGTAGTCGTTTGGGGCACAAATTGAAGACAAAAAAGCCTTGGAAAGGAAATACTTCAAAAGATGAGGCAAGTTCCTGTTTTCATTGCGTACGAAAACTTCAGAAAGAATCTATCCCGCTATTGGAGAAGCCGTTGATTGCAACCAATCAGGGATCAAAAAGTCAACAGCCGTAAAGATTAGAATCGAAAAATATCACACATTCCATAAGATTTATGGCCGTGAGACCGATGAACTAGATGGATCTTGCAGGTGTGCTCTGGGTTGCAACACTTAGCTAACTCTATCGAGAATGCCATAAACTCTAGACCTCAGTCCCTCGATGAAAATGAGGAAGGGTGTAAAGCATGCTCGAGGGCACGGTGTTGGATCCCCCCTTGGACATTAAAGCATGTCCTCTTACCAGATATCTGAAGGTAGATGTGCATGAAGATTGTGTGGAATGGAGCAATCAGATGGCAGAGCATAAATATCCTAGCCCTGGAGGTAGGGTACAACTCCATCAGAGACAATGGGAGACTAGATTTAGCTCCTCTAGAAAAAGTGATGTATAATTCTATCCCATTCCAAAGGCAGGACCAGACATCTCTAGAGATGATGGAGTGTAATCTTTTCAAAAAGCCCCAGAGACAGAGTCAACTTCATATAAATGCGAAGCATGATACTACAGAGACTTAACTCCCCTATAGAGCACGGGGACAACAATGCAAAGGTAGGACTTACTTTAACGAATAAATTTCAAATGATATTTAATAAAAATGTCTAAGACATAAGTAACACCATGCCACATGACTATGCAACACTCGCGGAAGCGAGAAAAATACTAATGGCCGAGGCTGGGCAAGAACGAATGTTCTTGACCCCTATGGATGGGTAGACCTCTTACTTGGCAGGTTAGACCGAATGATAGAGTGCGGTACACTAATAACATGATTGGAAATATTAAAAGAATTAGGAATTTGGACACTGTATCAACATTGACTTACAAATAGCTATGAATCAAGTGCCTTAGGAGTTCTAAGTCAAAGGAGAACGATTAGCGGCTTGGTACACCATATAGGATGACATCCTATACTGAATAGTATTAACTAACCCGCTACTAAGGTGCATGGTTGCAAGAGAAGCTAAGGAAATATTGGATGATGCACATCAAGGCAGGAGAAGGGACAACACCGGGGGACAAACCCTAGAAAAGGAAATCTTACAGGAACTGATCTGAAATGAAGAATTTCTAATAGCTATGGGTGGAGTTGGGTATGCAATGGTTGTTATGGATTACTTCATTGAGTATGAAGCTCAGTCCCAGATGGTCTTAAACAATGGATGGAAGTTTGATAGTTATGCACTTGCCAACTTCTATCGGCACTCACCAACTTCTATCGGCAACCCAGATACCTGTAAGCTAATGGATAGGTTAAAGAGGCCAACAAAGTTCTCAAAACTCACATAAAGGGCATTTGGAAAATGATAAGGGAGGTTGGATGGATGAGCTGTCATTGGTCTTTACACGCATCACACTTCCCACGAAACTACAATGGGATATACTCTTTTTTCTTTAGCTTACGATTTATTGGTTATGATTCCCATTGAAACTATAATCTCATCTCATAGGAGAATCCACTATAACACATAAGAGAATGAGGAATTGCTAAACATGTCCCTATATCCAATCAAGGAGAAGCGGGATGAGGCTGCTTTTAAAAACCATGGCCCTATAACTGAAAGCTGTAAAACGATACAACCCTAGGACAAAGTATCACCTGCTCAAGGAAGGAAACGTAATCCTGGAGTGAATATTCTCCTAGCCGGGGGAAGCTGATCCAATTTGGGAATGATTATATTTTATCAGCATGGATCTAGAGAACAGAACCTACATTCTCATCATCATGGATGGAGCAGTATCCAAGAAAACAAGGAATGCTCAAATCCTCTGTTTCATGCACTGACTATTGCAACTACATGGATTATGGATATGTGGGTTAGCCAATCGTCGCAGTCTTGCCGAACCCTATGGATGGAGCATGCGAGACCATAGTAGGTGGTCAGCTCTACCAAACCACTATAGGAACAACCATCACATGTCAAACTAAGCCCCTATTTCTAGGACTATATGAGCAAGGCTGCTGCATGCTGAGGGCACCTAACCCTATGTAATTGATCGGAAGCTTGGAGATGGAATAGTCACACTAGCAACTATTGGTGGAATCTCGTTACAACGTGCATGGAATAACAATCTGCTACGGCACTACTATACTTAACTCCTTTCAGTCGGTTTTCGTAATTAAGCCACCCAAGGACCACGAGAGTAGAACAATAAGGCATGACCTACCAGGCTTCTCATTCATGAATAAAGTCACCTTCTTGAACCAATGAACCGTGTTTTTGAAAGCCAGATTCCTATATAGCACGATTAGCAGCACGATCTTGAACGTGCGCCTTAGGCCTAGGATCATGGTTGGGGAATGTGACTTATGGTCGATCGAATAATCTGACCCAATCTTCTGGGCTGATCGGATAATTCGGCTCAATCCTTTCAGGGCCGATCGAATAATTCGACCCGAACTCTTGGTCGACAGTGGTGAATCAGACTTACCTAGATCAGGCCATGATCGAGGAATAGGTAGTCCATCTTTGATGGTCAACCCCAACTCTTGGCCGACAATGGTGAATCAGACTTACCTGGATCAGGACACGATCGAGGAACGTGCCATCATTGACGATCGACCCTAACTCTTGGCCGGCAGCGGTGAATTAGACTTACCTAGATCAGGACATGATCGAGGAACGGGTACCCCTTGTTGGCAATCGGCCCCAAACTCTTGGCCGGCAGCGATGAATCAGACTTACCTATATCAGGACATGATCAAGGAATAGATAGCCCATCATTGACGATCGGCTGCCAATAGTGAATCAGATTTACCCAGATCAGGACATAATCGAGGAACGGGTAGTCCATTATTGACGGTCAGCTCAAACTTCTTAACCGGCATTGGTGGACCTGAGTGGTCCCTATTCGAGAAAACTAATGATAGGATCTAGCTAGCAGTGGTGGACCGAAGTGATCCTTATTCGGGTGTCCACAACTGACAATTGCCCAAACTTCTCATCGGAAACTACAGAACATAGTAGCTCTAACTGGGTGTCTACCATTGACGATCGGCTACAAGCTTTTAGGATGGCTATGGAGATCCCGACTTACCGACGGTCGAGACATGGCAGCCGCCTAGTTGGTTCACACCTGACATTCGGCTTTGGATTTCTCTCAATAACATATAACTAAGCCCGCCCATGAAGAAACATGACTATTAGTTATACGACTCAGTGCAAGCAGTCAATACTGGAATTGCCTATGACAACTATCAATAGACCAACACTAAGGAAAACTTTCTTAAAGTATGCATGGAATATGTATGTGATGTAAGCAAATTAGAATGCCAGAAGCGCATGAAAACAAACAAGGACATATGGGATTGGATTGCCAAGACTCTCCGCTAGGGTATGTTCACCATCTCGAACTTGTCAGTGATAAGCCATCTACAAATACATGAGGAAGGAATACAAGATTACTAACATGCTAATAGCTAAGCAAGGATACTATACAAATATAACGCAATAACTAATTTTGATCGGGTATGGTAATTTCATTTATAATTTCTATAAGATACATATGAGCTTATGTAAGTGTTCATACAGGAAGTATAAAGTATGGGTCAAGGGAAGCATCAGTCATAGAAGCTGCTTACCCTACCGAACTTGTTGGTGATTGATCCTATACAAGTATGCACGGTAGCGGCATGAAAGATTGCTAATGGAACAAACAAACCTAGCAATCATGTGGACCAAACATATCATGATCACTAGCCAGGAAAAGGAGAATATGGGCATGAATAAATATCATACGCAACAACACATAAACATAAAAAGAAGATTAGCTTCACAGCACAGGCGCATGATCAACCCACATTCAAAACATCAGAAGGAACTGCTTACCTAGCCAAACATCTTGGTGATTAACCTATACGAGTATGAACAGTGGTGAGGAAGGAATCACTACTGGAATAGCTTGGCAATCATGTAAGGAAAACACATCGCAACCACCAGTTTGGATAGGCCCTGTTTGTACTAAAATTAGGCACAACACTCATCGAAAGAGTTTGAAGAGATAAAAATGAAGAAATTAAATGGAAAAAGAGGATTATCTAACAAACACTTCAAAAACAAATGATAAAAATGCGCAGAAACATAGGAATTTAGAGTGGTTCGGCGTATTGCCTACATCCACTATGAAATTGATGACTTTATTGATGTTTCTTTGAAGATTACAACTGATTTCAGTGGTTAACAGCAGATTACAATGGATTACAATAGTGAAATTCGAGTATAGTAGCACCCTTTAAGTGCAAAAGTGTTTCCGGCAGAGTCTGGACGTCAAAGAGCCAAAAGATCCTTTTTATGTAGGCTCTGGGATGCTATTTATATGCGTAGGCTGCAAATATCTCGCTCAGATCTCGGGAGACTTCTTTTGGCACGTGGGTGGGCCCACGCGATCGATCCCATGAAGTTTCGGCCTGATCTGTGATCGATACGAATGGATTTTGTATCGATCATGATTTGACCCAACCGAGTCGAAACTTGGCATGGGCATTGCTTAGCTCGTACGTAAGCTCCTGTGAAAATTTCATAGCACTTGGACTTGTGGATTGCAAGTTATGATCGATTCGAATTGGAGTTCTTCGGTGGGCTGTTGCGTTCGAATTGATGCCTTCGTATCGGTCTATTCAAATCGATCCTGGCACGTGCTTGCAGGTAGACGTGGCACGCTCACTCCGAATCGATCCACTTTTTGCGTCGCATTGATCGAGTCATTCCATCATTCGCGCCTTGTTCGTATCGAAGAACGTTGCCTCATTCGCAACGATCGATTGCATTGTTCTATTCGTATCGATCGGTCGTGCTGCCTTGTTCGTGTCGATATTAACTATTCTGTTCGTATCGATCGCATTTGGTCCTATTCGTATCGATCGATTGCTCTATTATTTTCATACCAACCGAGTGCTTGGGTCTGTTCGTATCGATGGGAAGTGACTACTTCGTATCGGTCTGTGGTTGATCGATACGAAGTATGTATGATGTTTGATCGACACGAGCTAGACACTTGTATTGCAGTCGATGGATACGAAATGGGCAATAGCCGATCGATTCGAAGTGGGCTTGCCTCCTGATGGATACGAAAAAGACTATCCTCAATGGATACGAATAAGACAACTGTTGATCGATACGAAGTGGAATTTGTTTGCCGATAGAGTCGAATAGATCGATACGAATAAAGCATATTCCTCTAATGGATACAAATATATGCATTTTGATGGATATGAATAGATGGACGCGAATTGATGGAGACGGCCTGATCGATACGAAATGATGGATGCAATGGAGATGATTTCTTTGGCTTGCATCGATCATATCTTGAGCATACGAACTCGGATTGACTTGAAATTTAGAACGTTGGCTATCATAGCTTTGCTTGTCATGTCTTGTTAATTGTAGCTCGATCAGGACTTGGATAAAATTCATCGATATCCATAGTGAGCATGTGTATAACCGATCTTCGGGATGGACTGTTTTCGGTTTCCAGTTAAGTTCCCGGTATCACGGCCTTGCCAAAAGGTGGGATAACATTTGCCCCCCAAAGTACGTCTTGTGAAAACACGACGTGCTTTAAAAAGCTGCAACCTTCATTCTGAATAGTTTCATCTGACTTGTCAAACGGTTGCCGATCTCTCGTCGAAAGTTGTAATCCTTGACTGACTTTTCAATAGTATGAATTGTTGAATGCTAACCGATGTATCGTGTACTGTTGTAACTAATTGTTGTATGATGGCGATTATTTTTGTTCGTTGTAATTGTTCATAGGTGGGAATTCCACCTGTGAATTTTGAAAATTGAAAATTAGTCCGACATACATGGATATATGTTAACCCGACTCTCGTTAACGTCGCACGTTCACGTGTCGTTGTCAGTTCTCTCGTATCGAATTCTGTATCAATCCACTCCTGAACCGATGTGAAATTCGAGTTGTAACAACGCTTGATGGTTGTTTTGGAATATCCCTTCGCTTCGATCCTCTCCGGGACCGATGTAAAAGGTCGATAGACTGTTCTCGTATCGATGTAATTCGTATTGAAGAATATGAAATAAACATTTGCATTGATAGATACAAGTTTCGGTGAACTTATGAGGGATACAAATAGTGTAGTTGGCTCTTCATGCATTGTTCGTATCGATGGCTGTGAATCCTTGCAGCTCTCAAATTGATGGCTACGAAGTTGTAGTTTCGTATCGATAGCTGTGAACTCCTGCTGCTTTCGAGGTGATGAATACGAACAGTTCAGTTCGTATCGATGAGTCTTCGGATAGAGTCAAAAACAGGGGATATGAACAAGTGCTTCGTATCGATGGATACGAGTCTCCATGGGCCGTGTGCTGACGGATACGAACAGAGCAGTTCGTATCGATGGACTTCAGGTGGACTCGAGTGGATGGATACGAATAGACATCCTCGCGTCGATAGAAGCAACCTGTTAACACCGGTCAAAATAACCAGGAGTTGAATCGTTTCTCTATGGTTACGCATCCCTATAAATATGTTTCGTACTTAGTATTTTTTCTCACTTGCTTATTTTATTTTTCTGGGCTTTCGTATCGCTCTTTCCTTCGCATCGATAAAAAGATCGAGAAAAAGAACTGCTTCGTCTCCGAATCAATTGACTCGCTAATTCCTCCAACCAATCGCTTAGGCTAGGTAATTAAAACATGAATTAATATCGAAAATGACAAGACTCGAAATTCTTTTCCGTTTCCCTTGTTTTTGTGACTGATTTTGGTGATGTGGTGGTCGTGGGTGGCCGGAGCGAGGTCAAAGAAAACTGCCATGGTGTTTGAGCAGTTTGGGGAAGAAGAAAGGCAGAGCGATACGAAGGATCTGCGTGGACATGGATGAGTTCTGCTTTCGTACCGACGATGGAGGGGTGATGGACCGATCGAATCGATCTGGATCATAGGACTTCGAGATGATGAAATGGAAGTCTTCGTATCGACTTTTGATGGAGTTTCGCATCGACTCGAGGTGATCGATATGAATGCTTCGGACTTGATGATCGATACGAAGGGGCTGTATTTGATCTATACGAAATCCGACGTTCCCGATCGATACGAACTACGTGCCAGGAGATCGATACGAAAGCAACTCACTTGATCGATACGAACTTGTATCCCGATGGATACGAAACTGATAGTTACGAACTTGGGTTTTTTGCGACCTATACAAGTTGAACCTTAATGAACCTGAAACCTCTTGCACACTTGAAAACCTGACTCCGACGAGCTTCATCATGGTCTTAAACGTTTCTCTGCATACTTGATTGCCTTTCGAAGCTCGTCGATATGACTCTATCTTAACAAAACTTTAATAACTTTAGCTCGGATCGGTCTCTAAAACCTGGACGATAAGGTTGTGACGGTCAGCGATGACGGTCACTCCCGTGGAATTCTAAAATCTCATCGTTTGAATATTTACTTAACCTCTGTAGAATTTCTCAAGTATTATGTAGCACTGCACTGCACCACACGTTCACACACTTTACACTGGGGAATACACGGGCTTATTATCGTCTAATAATGGGTTTTCATAAGTTGATTAGCTATGGAATCCATAAGTACACAACAGCAAGAGCTTCAAGATTCATCTTCTTCCGTCCTAGAAATTCAGGCCATCGCAGCCGAAGTTATAGGCCCAGCTCCGGACGAGTTGCTTGGGGCCAGGTTTATTATGAATCCATAGGATTCCGTGCCATCTAACGTGTCCGAAGACATGTTGGGTCGTATATGCCTAAGGCACAATTTTTCATTGGACGATGTTCTATTACTGGGACCAGATGATAGACCGCACGCTCCCCTAGAGGGGTTTACTACCTTCAATCGCCATGCGTGCGCAGCAGGAGCACTCCCTCCGTTCAACCAATATATTAGGGTAGTGTTGTCTTTCCTTGGAATTGCCCCATCTCAATTACACCCCAATGGATATGCTATGCTGAATAACTTATTTATTGTGTTCATGGATCATCTTTTCTGGCCACCGGCTCCAATAGAAATCAGATATCTTTTTAACCTCAAGAGTAGGGGAGATAGTCCATCTTTTGCATTCCTGGAGGCGGTCAGGAATTGTCAAGTAGTAACCGGATCCTGGACAAGGCTGAGTTACTTTAAAACATAATGGTTCTACATTTGGTGCCCCCCAGGATTTGCCAACCGATGGCTAGTTAGACGTAAGTGTCGCGGTCTTCTCCAGAAGTCGTCAAGATAACTATAGTTGACGTGAAACTAATATCTCCTTTTCTTTACAGCTGCAATTTCACGTCCTGAAGGCGGGTATTTCAAAGAGATAGTAAAGGTCCTTTAAGAAGTTTCGAGCGAAATGAGGGACATTGATTCGGTTCTAAACGACAGAAATTTGAGAATCGTCGGGCTGATTGAGCGGAGTCAAAGCATAAGGCTTGAAGGGACACTGAGGGCAGTCTCGAAGAAGCGGGTGAAGCGCAAAGCGCCCGGTGTCATAATAGCTGAAGGGGTTGATTCAAAAAAACACCTAATGATGACGAACTTATAGCCGAGCCTTCTGGCAGTTTTCAGGGCTCGGGAGGAAGGAGAAAAGGCAAGGCAGTTGCTCATAAGCGTTAAAAATCAATGAGATTGAAATCTGTGGTTGTGTCTTTGCCTATTCCTGGAATTAGAATTTCGGAGGCTCCTCCCCCGCAAGTGGAGAATCCTTTCGAAGGGCTTGCTGGTATTCCGATTCCGGATTATGTGTCGTTTCAACATGACACTGGGTTGGAGGAGCTTGACAGTGCTCTTGATCTGAGCGAGTCGCTTGCTATAAGTGCGGCCGACATTTCCGGTTGGTCGGGGGGTTGCACATACATACACTTCACGGCACTACACGATTTCCAATCGTAAATTGTTCAATTCAAGAGATCACAAACTTTTCTTTCGTTTCTCTCTTACAGGTACGATGTCTGGGAGAGGGTCGATGTTAGGGAGCCTTCGTTCGGCTCGAAAGTCCTCTACTTACTACGAGTCTCGCAGGAGAGATTCAGATAGAGACCACGATCGTGGGTACTCCAATCAAGAAAGATACGAGCAGGATAGGGATAGAGACTATAGATACCGATCTAGGTCCCGTTCTCCACCTACTAGAATTCCATCACCACCTCCTGTTCACGCTTCACATCCATCAGAGCCTCCGTGACACAGACCGTCTTCTCAAATTTCTAGGCCCGAAACTCATCGCCAGAGAGCTGAAACTATGGCCCCCATAATTGCAGAGCAGGTCATAACCGAGCCCACGGGGGAAGGTGCAATAAAGATTGACCAACTTAAGAAAGATTTCCCAAACATTTGCTTTGACGGCTACATCTTCCACCCTCACCTAAAGAGAATCCCTTCGGAGGCTGAAAATACAATGCATGATTACATTCATGACATATACGCCCAATATAGAGAGTGGATGAAGGCCGTAGAAAAAAGCTTCAAAGGAGGCCTTTGAGCGAGCTAAAGCGATTGAAAAGATGGAGTCTGAACTCGCTCAAAGGGACCGAATCATCCAAGTGCTTAATGCCGAGGCCCAGTCTTCTCGGAAATCGGAAATTGAGGCCACCAAAATAGCTAATGAGGTGAATGTAGCGATGGAGAGGTTGAGGCAAACACACGTTGCCTTGGTGGAAGAGATGGGCCACCGAAATACTACAGTCACCGCCGAACGGGACGCTGCCCTGAGAGAACTTGGCAAACTTAAAGCTAAAATTTCCGAAATCACCAAGGAAAGGGACGACGCGAACAACGCAACCCAGGAGGTATGCGAACTGGCTGTTCTGTTTCAGGGTGAACGGGATGTGGCCATGGCTAAGGTCCGCGAGGTGGAGACTAAGGTTGAGGAGGAGGTGAAATCGGCTGAGTCCAGGCTAAAAGCCGATATTGAAGATCTTCTTGTTGTTTACAATGCTAACGTGCTGAGGCACAGAGGCCTAGCCTGGCTCAACGACTACCCGACACATTTACACAACGCTTGGGGCCGGTTGGTTGAGGAAGAGAAGACGGTGCATCTGGGTGAGTTAGTCGATGAGTTTGAGCTTGAGAATCGTTTGCTGAGTGAAGATGAACGAAAGATTCTCCACGAGTCGATGATTCTGCACGAAAAGGAGAGGCTTGGCACCAAGCACTTAGAAGTGGGAGAAGGCTTAGGGGTTGAACACTATGGTGCAAGTCTTGAAATTCCTGCGTCAACCCAGCCTGAACCATTACCTGCGGTTGATTTCCAAGCTGTTCCTGCCTACAATCCGGATCAGCCGCAAATGTCTCCGGCTATAGAGCAAGTTGCTGAAGCTGTTCAACCATCTACAAGCCAAACTGAGGAAGGTACTCTGAATATTCTTCATACTTGTTTAAGATCGAGAGCTTTATTCGATTTGTTTACTAATAGTCTTCCTTTTCTTTTGTCCAGTAACCGAGGTCCCACCGATCGTGCCTCCTGCAACTCAAGAATCACACCAAATGCAGGAGGCTATTGTCACCGAAGCGACCACCATAACTACAACCGCGCCACTTGCTGGAATGCAGGGAAGCATGCTTATTTTTGATGAGCAGATGATGGAGGAACTCCTTGGTCATCATAGCGATCCTTTTTCGGACCTACCATTCGTTATGGGTGGAAGCGCACCTGCTGCCGGCCCTTCAATGCCTACCACTGATGCTCCCAGCGAGGCTCAAGCAACCCGCAAAGAAGAAATATTGGCCGAAAATGATGCTGAAATGGAGGCAGCGGCTCATGACGGTTGTTTTGGAGGTGGGATGGCGGCACCCGGTCCGGCTCCATTAAGGATTATATCACCTGGTGGTACAGTTATTGACACCAGTGCGCCTATCCCGCCTCCTATAGTCGATCCAATTCCTCCGACTCCACCTTCAGGGAACATTCCTGTGCACTTAAGCTCGGATGAGGAAGTTGATATCATGCCTCCTCCTGGAGATCAGCCGCCGAGAAGTAAAGGCTCGAAAAGAAAAACAAGTGGCAGCTCCAGTGGGTCAACACCGAAAAGGAAGCCAAAAAAGAAAAAAGAGTAGACATGCTTCTTTGGTTCATTTTTAGTAGATAGATAGGAATCTACTTTTGTTTTTCTTTTGTAGGCCGTGTGTAGATGCGGGTTCGGCCCCTGCTAGTAGGAATTTTTTTGGAATAAACTTGTACATGAATTTCTTTCAGACAATAGAAATGAAACTCTTCTTTTTTGGCTTCTTCTCAGTTATTTTGTATTTGCTTAAGTGTTTCAATATTTGAAGTGCACTTGTGAAGTTTCAGCTTCCGAGTCAAGTTTGTCTCTATTTGCCAGGTCCGAAAATCGCGGACACGATTCATGATCGGGAAGTAAGTCGAACTTTGATGTCGCACTGCTTTAGTCAATGGTCGACAATTAAGTTCTGCCCCCCCAGTCTTGGGGATGAGTTGTAGAACATCAGCCTGCGATTGCATCTCACTTATAATATATTGAGTTTAGTGCCACTGAATGGGTGTTTGAGACAAGCGGAGATTGAGTGGTTCAACCACACTCGTTTGATTATCGATGATCAAATCCGCACTCCGGGGATTTACATTTGTTTATTGGCGGTTGGTTACGCCGGTTTAAGTTTTAATTATATGTCCGCGCTCTAGGGACTTGGAGTCGACATTTATACTCCGACTCGCATTCTGGGAGTTCGGAGTTGGTGTTTATACTCCAATTCACACTTTGGGAATTTTGAGTTGATGTTTACACTCCAATTCGCACTCTAGGAATTTGGAGTTGATGTTTATACACTGATTCACGCTCTGGGAATTCGAAGTTGATGTTTATACTCCAATTCGCACTCTGGGAATTTGGAGTTGATGTTTATACTCCGATTCGCACTCTAGGAATTTTGAGTTGATGTTCACACTCCAATTCGCACTCTGGGAATTTGGAGTTGATGTTTATACTCCAATTCGCACTTTGGGAATTTGGAGTAGATGTTTATACTCCGATTCACGCTCTGGAAATTCGGAGTTGGTAAACAGATGGTCAGTCACATCTGTTTCATGTTTTTGGATTTCGTTCGCACTCTGGGAGCGAAAGGTGTATCAGGATCGTGGATGGTCGGATCACATCCACCCTAAGTTAACAAGTGAGGTCGTTAGATGGATGGGTCCACCCTCCTCAAACTTGGTTCAGATACGGGTGAAGTCGTTAGGTGGACGGATCCACCCTCTTCGAAAACGTATTTGTAAGTTCACACTCCAGTTCGCACTCTGGGAATCTGGAGTTAGGTGAAGGATTGGCGTGTATCAATCCTTTTTTGACTTTGGTGTGATGGCTTGTCCCCGAGCTCGGGTTTCACTAGCGAGTGACCGGTTGCATCACAGTCACTCCCTATTTGAATAAATCCCACCGTATGATGGAACTTAGCTCTCCATGCATGGTGATGATCATATGAAGTATTTCAAGTAAATCATAGCTCTGGCTCGAAGAGATTGCATTTTATTGCTGAAATAAGAAAATATGGCAAAGTCAGTTGCCTCATTACAAATTCTAATCTCGAAATGCAGAAAAAAATTGCAACTGAAAAATAAACTGAATGAATAAACAGAGCCTGTTATGTGTAGTAGCGACGAAGACTCTCGCTGTTCCAGGCTCTTGGAAGAGTGAGACCGTCAACGGTTGATAATTTGAATGTGCCATCTCCGAGCTTTCGTTCAATAACATATGGTCCTTCCCAAGTTGGCCTCATATGCGAAGGGACCGGATAAATTCTTTTGAGTACGAGATCACCAATTTCAAAGGTTTGGGGTTGGACCTTGGCATTGTATAATCGGGCGACTCGACTCCGTTATGCGGCTGCCCTCAAATCAGCCTCTTCACGCTTCTCATCCAATAAATCGAGAGATGCAGCAAGTAATATAGCGTTTGTCTTCGGATCATAGTATGTAACACGATGAGAAGGTACTTCTAATTCGACTGGAATAACAGCTTCTGAACCATAAGAAAGAGAGAATGGAGTATGACCGGTTGCGGACTTGTGGGTTGTACGGTAGGCCCATAAGGCCATAGGAAGTTCATCGACCCATTTGCCCTCGACCTTTTCCAGTCATATTTTCAGAATGGACTTTATAACTTTATTGACCGCTTTGACCTGTCCTTTCGCTTGAGGGTGTGCAACTGTAGAGAATTTCTTTTGAATGCGAAACCGTTGGCAGAAATCTTTAAATTCAACACTGTCGAATTGGGTTTCGTTATCAGTGATAATGGCGTGTGGGAGACCGAATCGACAGATAATGTTGCGGACTAGAAAGTTGATCACATTTTTCGTCGTTATGGTAGCAAGAGGTTCAGCTTTAGCCCACTTTGTAAAGTAATCAACTGCGATGATGGCGTACTTCGCACCACCTTTTTCCAGAGGTAGAGAACCAATGATGTCGCCCATACTGCAAACGGCCATGGGCTGACCATTTGAGTTATCTCGGTAGGTGTGGCTCTAGGAATTCGAGCATGCTTCTGACATTTATCACATTTCTTGGCATAATCCGACGAATCGCAATTTACAGTCGACCAAAAATATCCATATCGAAGTACTTTCTTGGCAAGTGCTTGCCCCCCGGGTGTGATCGCCGCATTCTCCCTCGTGTATATCGTGTAATACTCGCTTAATTTCATCATGAGCGATACACCGGAGTAAAGGAACAGAGTACCCTCTTCTGTACATGACTCCATTCTGGATGGTGAATCGCGAAGCCTTCCGAAGGACTTGTCTTCTTTCAGTCCTGCGCTCCAGCAAGATTCCATGCTCAAGGTAATTTCTGAACGGAGTCATCCACGACTCCTTACCGGGAGCGACTTTACATATCCAATCTGCTTCTGCCCAATCAATACTTAGGGAAGATAACGTCTCTACAGGAACGAGTCCCATTTGTTGCGCTTCACCAGTGCTGGCTAACTTTGCCAATGAATCGGCTTTCTGATTGCGTTCTCGAGGTATACAATAAATGACATAATAATCAAACTGATTCAGTATTTCCTGAACCCGAGATAAGTAAGCAGCCAGTCTTCGATCTCTCGCTTGATATTCTCCCCGAACTTGACACACAACTAATTGTGAATCATAATAAATTTCCACAGCGATAATTCTCAAATCTCTAGTAAGTTTCAATCCAGCTAAGAGGGCTTCATATTCAGCTTCATTATTGGTTGCACGAAAATCGAACTTTAAAGCATAACATATAGATCGGCCTTCGGGGGTTTCAAGTACAACCCCAGCGCCCAAGCACCGGTCGTTTGGTGCACCATCATTGTACAGCTTCCAGACGTATTCGGGAGATTCACTGGTTTCGGGCAAGTCCTCTGGGATGGTGAATTCAGCTATGAAATCGGCTAGGACTTGTCCTTGAATGGCTCGCCTTGAAGTATAAGTAATATCAAACTGGCTCAGTTCGATATTCCACTTGAGTAACTTACCAGACATCTCAGGCCACGTAAGGACTTGTCGTAATGGCTGGTCGGTGTAAACAATAATAGGATGGGCTTGAAAATATAGGCGGAGCTTCCTTGATGCAATAACAAGACAATAAGCCAGCTTCTCTAGTTTCGGATAATTCCTTTCAGCTCCGGTCAATCGTTTGCTGATGTAATATATTGGCTTCTATATCATGTCTTCTTCCCGAATTAAGGTGGCGTTGATTGTGTTTTCTGATATCGCCAAGTAAACATACAACTTCTCATGATCAATAGGTTTTGACAGAATAGGTGGTGTGGATAAATACTGAATTAATGCTCGAAATGCGCCCTCACACTCAGTGGTCCATTCAAAGTTTCGTTTTCCTTTTCGGATCAAATCGAAGAAGGGAATGCATTTGTCAGTTGATTTTGAAATGAACCTGCTCAGTGCTGCTACTTTCCCATTGAGACTCTGGACTTGCTTTATAATTTTTGGGGTTTCAAGATTTCCGATCGCCAGATTTTTCAGGATTAGCTTCGATTCCTCAAGCATTGACGATAAACCCAAGGAATTTTTCGGATGCAACTCCAAAGTGACATTTCAGTGGGTTGAGCTTCATTCTGTATTCTCGAAGTATGTTGAACATTGATTCCAGGTCTTTGATATGGTCAGTGGAAAATCATGACTTCACGAGCATGTCGTCTACATACACTTTCATGGTTTTCCCAATTTGATTGACAAACATTCGATTGACCAACCGCTGATAAGTAGCCCCGGCATTCTTGAGCCCGAATGGCATAACTTTGTAACAGTAAAGTCCCAGATTGGTTACGAAGCTGGTATGTTCCTGATCAGGTAAATGCATTGGTATCTGATTGTAGCCAGAATACGCATCCATGAAGGATAAGAGTTCATGTCCAACTGTTGAGTCTATGAGCTGATCAATTCTGGGAAGCGGGAAACTGTCTTTAGGATAGGCTTTATTCAGATCAGAGTAATCGACACATGTTTTCCATTTTCCGTTTGATTTTCGGACAAGCACGGGATTCGATACCCATTCGAGATATAGCACATCTCGAACAAACCCATTCGTTTTAAGCTTTTCTACCTCTTCTTTAAGGGCGAAAGATCTCTTTGGATCCATACCACGCCTTTTCTGCTTGACCGGGACATGCTGCGGGTCAATATTCAAAGTGTGGCTCGCAATGTCCGGTGATATCCCATACATATCAGAATGCGTCCAGGCGAATACGTCAAGATTCGCCTGAAGAAACTCAACCAATTCCTCTTGAGTCTGCTGGCTTAGCTGAGATCCAATCTTTATCATCTTTGAATCATCATCATCGTCAATTGGGACATCGATCGTCAGTTCGGCCGGGGAATATTGACCTTCTTTAGATTCTCCTTCACCTTCAATTTCTCTTGGGTCAAGATCCCTTTGGAATTGGCTAGGGTGCCCGGGCTTAGGCCCAGGCATTAATTGTCAATTACCAGCAAAACGGACGCAGAGAGATTCCTCTACGCCCTTTCCTTTCTCCTTTCGCTGTGCCTCCCGCAGCTCAGCAACGTAACAGGCTCGTCCAGCAGCCTGATCTCCTTGAATGACCCCCACTCCACGGTCAGTGGGAAACTTTAGAGTCAAACACCATGGGGCAATGGCTGCCCTGAACTCAGCAAGGGCCGGTCGGCCCAAAAAGGCATTATACGGGGAGTCTATATCCAACACAACAAATTGCAAAATCCGAACTCTCAGGTGCTCTCGGACCCCCAACTCCACTGGTAGCTCCACTACTCCAGTGGGTATAGTAGCGCTTCCATTGAAGCCATGGATTCGGGACTGGCAAGGTTTCAAATCTTTGGTTTCCATCTTCATCTGATCATAAGCTCGTTTAAACAGAATATTTACTAAGCTACCACTGTCAACCAAAATCCTCTTCATCCAAGCAGGACCTACTTGAGCCGAGATGACCAGTGGATCGATAGTGGGGGCTTCGACCTTATCAGGATCTCTATTTCGGAACACGATGTCGTCACTCATCGTCTTCTGTTGTTTGGCCGGAGCCCTTCATCAAAACTACTAGAACATTCGAAGTCCGCATGCCTAATAGAGCTGGCATATGACTCCATTTCCTTCCAGCTTCGGTCTGCTGGATGAGGACCACCACAAACAGTGTTTATCACTAACCTCCCACCGGTACGAGTGGGTTCTTCCTGCCTTTCCTGGTTTGGTTCACGATTCTGATTCGATGGGCTTGCAACTCCTGACTGCGGCGCGCGCACAAACTGATCCAACTTTCGTTCACGTATCAGCTTTTCAATGAGATCTTGCAAATGACGACACTCATTTGTATTATGGCCATAACTTTCATGAAATCTGCAAAACTTCCCTGTTTGGATTTGTCTTTCCGATGACGGCTTCGGAGCAGGTTTCTTGTACTGCATGGTATTGCAGGTCTGCAAATACACATTCTCCAGCGACGTATTCAATGGAGTATAATTGTCGAACATGGGAGCTCTACGTCGTGGACCACGATTTTGATCTCGTTTTTTGCCTTGATTTCCACTGTCCCTCTGCTGGTTCTGTTTGTTTTGTATATTCAACTGAACTTTTCTGGAACTCTCCCCGGATTATTTAACTGCAATGTTACTTTGAATTCCTTCCATGCTGGGCCCTGCGTCATCCTGCTTTCTAGACTGTTTCGCATCCTCCCTTCTCAAGAATTGGGCTGCCTTGGAATAGAAACGGTCCAATAACGCAGGTGGCTTCCCAACTAACCAATTTATGAACTCGGAATCAAGATCAATCCCCTTAGTTAATGCCATCAGGATAGAGTTGTCATCGGGATTTCTTATTTCTGCACACGCAACATGAAATCGCTCCGAGTAACGTCTGAGTGTCTCTCCGGGAGCTTGAGTGACACTAGACAGAGTATTAACATCTTTAGGTCTCGTTACGTGCATCTGGAATTGTTCAACAAACTTGGTGGCCATCTGGTCGAAATTAGAAATGGATCGTGGCAGCAAACGAGTAAACCACATAGTAGCAATGCCCCTTAAGGAAATGGGGAAACTACGGCATTTAACTGCATCATCAGCTCTTGCAGCATTCATTAGCCATTCATACTTCAGGATGTGTTGATTGGGATCAGAATTTCCTTCATAGACTGGCAAAGTTGGCATCCTGAAGCGCCGAGGTGGTTCAGCATATAATATGTCATCAGTGAAAGGGGTATAACTCTGGGAAATCCCCAGTCGTCATTAGTGAGACCCTGACTTTCACGGATCATCTGACGAATCATCGTCGGTATATCTAGCAATTGGATATTTGGAGCATGCTGTGCCAAAGTGTGGTCGGGTTCCACAATGCGAGGCTGGACCGGACGCGGTCGACGGTCCGTGTCTCGCCTCCTTGGTTCAAGATTTTCAGGGACATAAGGTTCTGGAGTGTGTTCTCGTCGGCGATGATGCAGATCAGCTTGATTTCTAGCATCAACTCCTTGTTCGGTAGTGGTGGTGGTAGCGAGGTTGCTTGTGACATGGTAAGGAACGGTACCCCCTCGAGAGGAGGGTCCGGTCTAATGACTGGTGGATGGTCCAGCCCTGGGTTGTCCAAGATTTAGGGCAGGTTAGTGTCCTGTGGCCTGGGTGTAGATTACGTCCAGCCGTGGGCTTGTAGATCGGTGATGATCATCGGAAGAGGCTAAACTCTCCGTGGAAGAATAAGAAGCTTGATCTCTCCTAGATCTCCTTCGCTGTTGGCGCTGCAGCTGGTTGGTCAATTCCGCGTTAGTACGGAGTTGCTGAGTAAGTTGCTGACGACTCTGAGTTAGTTCTTGCATAAGCATTTGGAATTCTTCCCTGGTAACAGGCCCGGTCGGATCTGATGGTCCGGCAGCATTCTGGTTGGATGGAGGCAGTTGTACGGGATTCTGTCTATCCCGTCCTTCCTGATCAGCAGCTGTAGAAGCAGTTCGTGTGCTCACCATAATGAGTTGACGAAGTCCTTTCCTAGATCTAATGCAAATCTGAATAGGATGAAAGGGCTTTAAGGCTTGAGATCTGGATCTTCTTCTTGGATTTATGCAATCCGGTATCGATAGCAGATCCAAAGAGCAGGAGAAAAACTGGGTTGTTCTCAATGAAAGCACCAAAGTATTTGTACCAAAATTGGGTACAACACTCTTCGGAAGAGTTTGAAGAGATAAAAATGAAGAAATTAAATGGAAAAAGAGGATTATCTAACAAACACTTCAAAAACAAATGATAAAAATGCGCAGAAACATAGGAATTTAGAGTGGTTCGGCGTATTGCCTACGTCCACTATGAAATTGATGACTTTATTGATGTTTCTTTGAAGATTACAACTGATTTCAGCGGTTAACAGCAGATTACAATGGATTACAGTAGTGAAATTCGAGTATAGTAGCAACCTTTAAGTGCAAAAGTGTTTTCGGCAGAGTCTGGACGTCAAAGAGCTAAAAGATCCTTTTTTTGTAGGCTCTGGGATGCTATTTATAGGCGTAGGCTGCAAATATCTTGCTCAGATCTCGGGAGACTTCTTCTGGCATGTGGGTGGGCCCACGCGATCGATCCCATGAAGTTTCGGCCCGATCCATGATCGATACGAATGAATTTCGCATCGATAAAAATTTGACCCAACCGAGTCGAAACTTGGCATGGGCATTGCTTAGCTCGTACGTAAGCTCTTGTGAAAATTTCGTAGCATTTGGACTTGTGGATTGAAAGTTATGATCGATTCGAATTGGAGTTCTTCGATGGCTGTGGCGCGCTCACTCCGGATCGATCCACTTTTTGCGTTGCATTGATCGAGTCGTTCCATCATTTGCGCCTTGTTCGTATCAAAGAACGTTGCCTTGTTCGCGGTGATCGATTGCATTGTTCTGTTCGTATCGATCGGTCGTGCTGCCTTGTTCGTTTCGATATTAACTATTCTATTCGTATCGATTGATTGCTCTGTTATTTTCGTACCAACCGAGTGCTTGGGTCTGTTCGTATCGATGTGAAGTGACTACTTTGTTTCGGTCTGTGGTTGATCGATACGAAGTATGTATGATGTTTGATCGACACTAACTAGACACTTGTACTGCAGTCGATGGATACGAAATGGGCAATAGCCGATCGATTCGAAGTGGGCCTGCCTCCTGATGGATATGAAAAAGACTATCCTCAATGGATACGAATAAGACAACTGTTGATCGATACGAAGTGGAATTTGTTTACCGATAGAGTCGAATAGATCGATACAAATAAAGCATATTCCTTTGATGGATACGAATAGATGCTTTTTGATGGATATGAATAGATGGACGCGAATTGATGGAGACGGCTTGATCGATACGAAATGATGGATGCTATGGAGATTATTTCTTTGGCTTGCATCGATCATATCTTGAGCATACGAACTCGGATTGACTTGAAATTTGGAACGTTGGCTATCATAGCTTCGCTTGTCATGTCTTTTCAATTGTAGCTCGATCCAGACTTGGATAAAATTCATCGATATCCATAGTGAGCCCGCGTATAACCGATCTTCGGGTTTGACTGTCTTCGGTTTCTAGTTAAGTTCCCGGTATCACGGCCTTGCCAAAAGGCGGAATAACAGGCCCAAACTACAATTAATGCAATAAAATACACATCGTCAAATCCACGTACTATGGAACCACTGAGTACTCCTTTCCCAATGGCACCTCGTTATTATCGAAACATTCGTAAGATGATGCATAGCTCTGAAGACATGGGGTCAATGAGGTTGAACCAGAGGGAGCAAAAACCTATCGGACAAAGATGAGAATTAGTGAGAAATCATACTGGATGATTACACTTCCAAGAAAGAATGAGTTGTGAACACCGCACTGATAAAGGATGTTTGGAACAATCAACAAACCTTCCCTGAGTGAACAAGGCTCTATAATATATTAGCAGCGGAAAACTTCCCGAAAGGACGGGAATGAGGATATAGATGTTTGAGGTTAGAGATAATCGTCGCATGAGAAAGAAAAATGGGTTAAGATAAAATAAAGCACACTTTGTATTCTACGAAAGTATGCTTTAAGGGGCAAGTGTTATGGGCATTTTTGCCCACAACATGGTGAATACAAAAAGACATTAAGAAGCATTGAAACAGTTGAAAGGTGCATAATAGTGGCGCCATCATGTAACCACAAGGGCAAAGAGAAGCGCTAGGGGAAAATCTAGCATAGTCAGAAAATATGGTCAATGCACTTGAAAAATGTTCCTAAGGTTAGGACATGGACATAGGTTGAAACCGTGTCTAAATCCGAGCTACGGATTGAGAGATATGATCGTCTTAAAATTTGTCATCGCCTAACCGACTCAGGCCCCACCTTGGGGAGCTACTTCCTAATTCAAGAAAATGGAACATTCAGAGGCATTGGAATACTCTACTCAATGATACAAAGCTACTGGTCTCATTCAATTCTGACTTAGAATGAAGGAGTTATGGCATAAAAGCATGTGTAGCATAGTGGTAAAGACTTGGGCCTTTCAGTCAACCCACTCGGGTTTGAGTCTTAGCAAGCACTTATCATTACATAGCATGAGGAATGGTTCAATAGGGAATCCAACTGCTGAGTATTTAACTGTTTCCAACGTATGGCAGGGTAGAGACCAAGGTAAGGAAGAAAACTCGAGAAGTAAGGAAGAGATGCAAGACTTGCAGCCAATCCCTGTTCGGTGGTCCAATTTCGGCTATTTTAATATGTTATTTGAAAGCATTTTCAAACCAATGTCATTATAAATAATACCAAATGATTTGATAAAAATGTATTTGTTATTTCGAAGGACATATAAGCCATCCACCGAATCAGGCATCTAAGCCACATGTCGGACCGAGGAGGAAGACGCCCACCGAACCGAGCATGCCAAGCCAAATAGAGAAGTGCACGAATTTAACAACCAACTCATCCACATCCATTCTATACGAACCAACCCCTCCAGACCGCCTTCTCACATTGGTCCCACAACACAAATAAGGAAGGAAATCAACCTATATTTTGAAGGATATCAAGCATATTCCAAATACCTAGGAATATTCCTTCTAGGCGAGTTATACATGGAAATATCATAAATTTCCACATTAATGACACCACCTCTTCACTCCTATAAATATCAAAGCATCCAACAACAATAGGGGACGATTCCTGAGAGCCAAGCTTATAGCCACAATGGCAAACAAATCAGAATCTAGTAGGATCAGCTAGCAGGAACAGCCTAGTAGGAATAGCCTGGCATGAGCAGCTAGTAGGAACAACCTAGCAAGAATAGGCAGACAGGAATAGCCGAACAAACTTCCTTGGGCTACAATTTACTTTCTATTGATTCTCAGATCATTGTATATTATATCGCAAACATTGTATCAATGATCCATAAGAAGAATAATGAAAATGGACAGTGGACGTAGGCACACTCTGGCCGAACCACTATAAATCTTTGTGTTATTTACTTTAGTGCAATTTATTTTCTACACAATATATATGTGATATGCTCTTCGAAAATCCATCATAATACTAATATAACAACTATGTTATACACTCTGTATTCACAACTCTACAACTAATCGATTGGAGGTGTTTTCCCATTTTTTATGCAACAAGAGAGGTAAATACCACAAAGTTTCTTGTAATACTGTATGCAAATTAAAGAAAGTATGCAACTTGGGACTAAGAAAATTCAATGATTTAAGCACAGTATGCAATCTCAAACTATTTTGGAAATTCTTGGAAGGAGAATTTTGTGGGCTAAATGGATGAAAGAAAAGCATGTTAAAAAATTTCTGGACAATGCTAGTGGAAAAGCATCATTCTTGCACTTGTAAGAATATATTAAATTACAGAGATATTGGAATTAAACCCACTGAAAGACAATTTAAAGATGGAAAGCAAACCAGTTTTTAGTTTGATCCATGGATTAATGGAAATTTAATTGTAACGTTATTAGGATGGTATAACATTTATCAATTTGGAGATGTAAATGCAAAAGTGTACTGCATAATACAGAATCACAATTGGAATGCACGACAAAAACCAGTAGCATTAATTTTTAAAGCAATAATAGAAAAAATCATAATCAATCCTAGCGTACCCAAAGGAAAATGGAATTGGAAACTAAGTTCAAAAGGGAAATTTTCTTTTAAATACACATGAGAATACATAAAGGGAATAGAAGCAAAGGTAGACTGGTTCTCTATCATTTGGAACTGATCAACCTATCCAAAAATTGCACGTTGTGCATATTTTACACTACCGAACAAATTACCAGCCAGAGACACTTGCAAAAAAAGGATCATAAGAAGTGAAACACGATGTCTACTTTGCAAATCTGAATCTAAAAGCAGTGATCATATTTACTGTGACTGTATATGGTCAAGACACATTTGGTCAACTACAAAAGAAAATTGTAATTCAGCCAATACCAAGCACTTCAAAGCATAAAAAGCAGTATTTAAGTCATCCAACATAAATACAAAAACAAATCAAAGGAGTTTAACTTGGCTTGCATGGTTCTTACATCTGTAATATATCACTTATGGAAAGAAAGGAATGCAAGACTACACAACAACAAAGAAACAAATAGCTTGCAACTTTGGAAAATAATAGAAACTGATAGTCAAATTCTTCTCAAAAAATCAGACAAAAAAAGCACTCAAAAAATCATGAACAAATACATAATCTATGGGACATTGATAACTATGATGATCGATTAGAGGCATACAAAACAAGAAATGTTCTATTGATATTTCCCATGGAAGAACAAATAGATCCATTGATGGATGCTACAGGGTTGCGCTTAGAGGTAGCCGGTCACAAGATCGTATCAGATGCAACATCTACAAAGAAAAAAGGAAATATGAGTACTAATGCGGCAAAACAAAAGAGCAGATTGTTATCAAATGGGAAAAGCTTACCTGATAAGATCAAATACCACTCATAAAGTACAGCCTACCTAGCACCATCTTCTACAAAATCATAATGAGCTAAGGGTATTAAACATTATTTCGAATACTATGACAATTTTTATCAAAGCGAAATTAATCGTAAGATTTATCACATGTCTGTGTAGCAAAAAGGATAGTGTAGCTATTTGTGCTAATGATAGTCAAATCTACAGAAAGTCGAAGTTTCAAGCATCAAATGTGATTCTTGTTGGAGAACAAGGAGATAACAAGCCACGAAAGCTATGGAAGCGTCCTTGACTCACGAAAGTCGAAGAGGAGAAGATTTGTAACATCCCCCTACTTGGAGGTCCAAAACTAACGGCTAAGGATGCGGTAGTCATCCATAGTTATTAATCCTCGACAACTAAATACAGCGATATTAGATACATTGATACACAGAAACACAAGAATATGAAAAAAAATTACAGCAAACAAATTCCACATTCCCTTTCAAAATATTCCAAATTGATTACATAATCCCAGTTCGTAGACCACGTTCAGATAACATATAATTATTACAAAATACGCCAAGAGCGACATATGAAGATGCACCCTCTTGGTAGATCAGAATAAATAGATTGGCAAGAAAAAAATTTGCCTTTACAAACAAAACACACAACAAAAATAAAAGAACTCTAATAATAAGCTTGCCTCTTGCACGTCTTCGGAAGCTTTATTCGTCTAAAAGAATACCTGGAAACCTTAGCTCTCAGCCTACCCAAAATCAATTGAGTACCCGAGAGTTTAACGGGAAAACAAACACTTCGAGTCAGACATAAAGCCTGGTATAAATAATAATTTATCATCTCAAACCATTTAGATATCTAGTGAGACCACGCCGCTTAGTGGAATGGGTTTTCCCCTCACTAGTATCCTAAAACATTTATAAAACCATATATTGTGCTCCTGCATCCACAATGGTTAAAACATAGTATTTCAAAAACATTTTGATGATATTCAGAACAAGTAAATCAATTCTGAATTACCCATCCCCGTTCATTTTGACTATCTGTCTCAATTATAGTTTCTAGGATTACTATTAACCTGTTAAATGTTTATGGACTATCTGTCCAATATCATAGTTTTCATGGGATCACTAAGAACCTGTTGGTAACTCCAATATCTTATCTCTTATCCTAGTTTTCATGGGCTAACTAGGAACCTATTGACTGACTGTCAATATCTTAATCCGGATATAGTTTTCATGGGCTAACTACAAACCTACTTTCCCCTTCCAGTATCAAATCATAGATTTCATGGGCTGAATATGAACCTATTGGCCCCTGCCAATATCATTAGTTATATATACTTTTCATGGGCCTACTGTAAACCTATTGGACCCTGCCAATATCTTTAGTTTTAAGGTTTTAACATTCCTTAATTTATGTTCACTACTGGGTCAACCTATCTGGTTATACTGCCCTTCCCCAACATACATTTATGGGTTACTAAAAATGTGAATAAATTTAAGAAGAGATAATACTCTAAAATATTTATTTATTCCATGGTATTTCCTTTTAAAATGAGAATGGGTTATTTGTTTTGAAACTTTAAAACATCACTTTCGAAACCACCGGATGACCTCCTTCGAAAGCATAGAAAACCTCTCTTCAAAACTCTAAGTATTTACCTTTCGAAACCAATGATACCTTTCGATGATATCAAGAAAACATTCTTTAAAACATAGCTTTGAAACAAATAAAACTACCCTTTCGAAAGCATTGGGTTTACTCTTTAAAACATCCGTTGGGTCAAATTAATCATATTACTAAAGTATCTCTTTCGAAACCAATTATAAAATTGTTTTGGGGAAAAGTTGATGGTGTCGGAACTATCTAGTCGAAAGCAACAACCTTTTAAATTAAAATATTGAAGGATAGTTTTGAAACCCCTTTTCGACACCATTGCCTTCGAAACTCTTAACCCCTTTCGAAAGCATTTAGGAAGTGGCTTAACTTTGGTTAAAACAGAAATAACCTTTCAACGGCATAGATGGCTTCAATGCAGTCAAAAGATAAATCAGCGGCTTGGTCTCGGCATGGTTGAAACCAATCCCTTTGAAAGCTCTTATTTAAGAAAAGAATACCCCCTCGAAAGTTATTATGAAGTACCATTCGAAAGCATGGCTTTCGACTATGTTGAAAGCTTTAAGTATAACAAGGCAAAAATTTAACTATAGAAAACAAATTAAAGGTTTTGACTTTTAGGGTATCGACTCAGTCGAAAGCCCTTCAGAAAACTAGGCAGCCACTTATCTTTTTAAAAGTGAACCTTGGTTTCGACCCTTGCAAAAGCATAGCTTTCGACACCCTACCTTCTGCTACTTAGGAATTCACTTCGTACCAATTCTATTGATACCATATGCCTTGGTTTCGACTATGTGGGTTTCGATAGAGATGGTTTCGACCGAGATGGTGCGAAGGTAAAGGAGTCGAAAGGTGCCTCCGAAATAAGCGGAACCACCATTTTCTGATAAGCTGATTTATAGCTAAACATCGCAATTGCTTTATAACTAACCTGCCAGTTGTAACTCCATGATTGGCTACTTTAAAACTTTTCAAATACTTTACAATTTAAAACTGCCGCATTAATTAGATCTAAATCAAAGCATTATAACGTTAAACCCTTCCATATGACAAAACCAATATTTGCAGAAAAGTCCCTCTTTTAAAATAATTTATTTTCCTTAATAAATCATATGGGAAAAATCTCCAAAAATTATAGAAAATCTCTTTCATCGTATAATTCAACATATCAAAATTTTGGACTCAATTTCTTCCTGAAATACTCGAAATAAATTTTTAAACCCAATTATATCATATTTTCCTTTAGAAATTCATAATAAATTTTCTATAGCTCGGAAAACTCTGAAAATAAAAACCATCTCTAAAATCATGTATTATTTATTATAAATTTTTTCCATGGCATTCGAAAATCATAAACCCTTAGTTTTCCCTTAAAACTGAGCAAATTCATTTGTATATGAATTAAAATAATTCAATCATAACATAGTTCAACCATATCATCATCCATATAATTATAAAAACGTATCTAAAAATAAATATGAAAACACATAATCGTAGAATCAAATAGAGATGGTATAAAATTATTATTCACCTTAGATTTTGATAAGGAATTTGAGATTTACTGTTGCTTAATCTCCCTAGCTTTGATCCTTAGTTTAAGATTGTAATCTTCCTCTTTTCCTTCTTGTTAACGGCTGGCTATTAGGGTTTTTTTACGTTTGTTTTTTATTTGAGAAAAATGAACGTGAATGGAAAATAGTGAAAAATGTATAGTCGTGTAAAATAAAATGGTTATTTTACTATTATGCCCATATGTAATTTAATTAGTTTAATGACCCAATTAAAGCCCATTTATTTAATTATTAAGCACGGCCATATATATAGTTTATTCAAATCTCAATCCCCTTATCATCATTATTCTATTTAATTTATCTAATTAAATTTACTGAATAACATTATCAAAAATTAGGGATGTTACAGGCTCCCCCTTAAAGAATTTCGTCCTCGAAATTCAGTAAGGACTAAATACTAACATAGCAATCATCTATAACAGCACCTAACAACCATACTAGTCTAACTGACTAGCAACTATCTATATAAATCTAAAGCAGATCAGGATAAGTGTCTCTAAACATGTCCTCTGTCTTCCAAGTATACTCCTTCTCGTTGTCGCTCCACTGAACTTTCACCAACCTGACTGTCTTATTTCTTAATCTTTTCTCATCTCTAGCTACAACCCGAACTGGTTTTCTAACAAAAGTCAAATTAGGATCTACTACTAAGTCTTCCAACCCTGTTGGAGGAATAGTAGTCTTTGGATCATGCACATACTTGCGAAGATGAGACACATGAAATACATTATGGACACCTGCCAAACTGCTCAACAACTCTATTCTGTATGCGAGCTTTCCAATCCTCTCTATGATCTGGAATGGACCTACATCTCTTGGGGCCAACTTCCCTGACTTTCCAAATCGCACCACACCCTTCATAGGTGATACCTTAATGAAAACCTTAGCTCCAACTGAGAATTCTAGGTCCTTACGCCTCTTATCCGCGTAACTCTTTTGTCTTGACTGAGCTTCGTTCATCCTTTCTCGGATTAACTCAATCTTTTCCGACGCCTCTCTAACCAAATCTGGACCTAAGACTAATCTGTCTCCAGTCTCCAACCAACATGCTGGTGATTTGCAGGGTCTGCCATCCAAAGCCACAAAAGGCGTCATTCCTATACTTGTTTGATAACCGTTATTATAGGAAAACTCAACCAAATGTAGGTGATCCTCCTAAGATCCACCAAAGTCCATTACGCAAGCTCTTAGTAGATCCTCGTATACTTTGTTGACTCTCTCGTCTGACCATCTGCCTGAGGGTTATACGCAGTACTCATATTAAGCTTGGTACCCATCACTTCCTATAGACTCTTCCAGAATTCACTAGTGAACAAAGCATCTCTATCACTGACTATACTACTAGGAACTCCATGCAGTCTAACTATGTTCTTCAGGAATAACTTAGCTAAAACGGGTGCCATTCTAGTTGACTTAACTGGGATGAAATAGGCACTCTTGGTCAATTTGTCCACTATAACCCATATACTTTCATTATCTCTATTTGACCTTGGCAACTCGTCTATAAAATCCATAAATATCGAATCCCATTTCCAAACTGGAATCTCTAAAGGCTGAAGTAACCTACTCCATTACTGATGTTCAGCTTTCACTTGTTGACAGTTTGTGCATTGCCTAACCCATAAGCCAACATCCCTCTCCATGCCTTCCCAGTAGAAGCTCCTCTTCATATCCTGATACATCTTTGTCTCTCTAGGATGAATCACAAACTTGGACCGATGACATTCTTCAAAAACTTCTTTCCTCAAGTCCTCCACATTCGGTACACACAACCGTTCCTTCTTTCTCAACCATCCTTTCCAATCAAGGCTAAAATCCTTTAGATCATCGATCATAGTTCCAGCCTCAAGCCTTTTGATTCTCTCGGGTAACATTGGATCCTCCTTTTTCTTAGAAGCAATTTTCTCAATCAATACTGGTCGAACTTCTAAACAAGACAATCTGGCGGAATTCTGACTAGAACCAGTAGTCAATTTTAACTGTACCTCACAACTGACGCCTCTAAATCTTTCCACTATGCCAACATAACTAACACCGCATTCTGATGGTTTCTGTTAAGAGCATCTGCCACCTTATTACCTTTCCCCGGTGTATACTCTATACCAAAATCATAAGCAGCTAAAAACTCCAGCCATCTCTATTGCCTCATATTCAACTCCTTCTGAGAGAATAAATACCGTAAAGACTTATGATTCGTATAAAGCTCAAACCTCTCTCCTAGGAGATAATGTCTCCAAATCTTCAATGCGAAGATCACAGCTGTCAACTCCAAATCATGAGTAGGGCATCTAACTTCATGCGGTCTAAGCAGCCAAGATGCGTAGGCAATAACTTTACCATTCTGCATCAACACTATTCCTAATCCAGTTCCACATGCATCAGTATACACCACAATCCTTGGTTTTCATCTGGAACTACTAACACGGGTGCACTGGTCAAAAAATGCTTTAACTTAAGGAATGCGTCCTCACATTTGTCGGACCAAACAAATCTCACTTCTTTCTTGGTTAGCTTAGTTAAGGGTGCTGCTATCCGCGAGAAATCCTTAATGAATCTCCAGTAGTAGCCAGCAAGTCCAAGAAAACTCCTGATCTCTTCCACCATCTCTGGTCACTTCCAATTATTCATGGCTTCGATCTTATCCGGATCGACTTACAACCCTTTCTCTGAAACCATGTGACCAAGAAATTTTACCTCTTTCTTTCAGAAATGACACTTGGTAAACTTCACCTTTAACTGCTTCTGCCACAGCGTCTCAAGTACCACTCTAAGATAAACTTTATGCTCTCTCTCATCCCTAGAGTAGACTAGAATGTCATCTATAAACACCAACACAAACCTATCCAAATACCCTCGGAAAACTCGGTTCATCAAATACACAAAGAAAGCAGGTGCATTTGTTAATCCAAATGGCATCAGCAACCACTCATACGAACCATACCTAGTTCGAAATGTTGTCAAAGGAATACTGTCCTCCGCCACTCTTAATTGATGGAAACCTATCGCCAAGTCCAATTGGGCAAACACTCTGGCTCCACTCAGCTGATCAAACAAATCATATATTCTTGGCAAAGGATATTTATTCTTAATTGGCCTTTCGTTAACTTGCGATAGTCAATGCACATCCTTAACGACCCATCCGGTTTTTTACAAACACCGCGGCCGCTCCCCAAGGCAAACTGCTTGGTCTAATAAAACTTCTTCCTTCTAGATCCACTAGCTGCACCTTCAATTCCTTTATCTCAGTTGGTGTCATCCTGCTAGGTGGTCTACTCACAGGTTCAGCTCCTTGCACAAGACCTATTCTAAACTCAATAGCTCTTTTCGGGGGTAGTCTAGTGACTGGCTCAAAGACATCTAGAAACTCTCTTGCTACCCGAACCTGACTTAACTCATTTCTCACCTCCATAGCATTAAATATAGCACTAACACTCCGGTCAGTATTCTCTATTGAGAATATCACTCGATTATGACTGTCAGGGCGTCTCAGTGATATTTCCCTATCATGGCAAAATATTCTAGCCTCATACCTACCCAACCAATCCACAACCAAAATGATTCTGATATCTACGAAATCAATAACATACAAACTGCATGCAAACTTATGACCTAACAAATCAAGTTCTAACTGGTCACGTCTTAACCCTAGAGTTGCATACCCTCCTATTGGATTCACAACCCTTAAAGAAGTAACATAGTAGGTGGGTTCTAAACATAATCTATCAACCAAACACTGAGATATAAGTGAATGTGATGCACCGGTATCAAAAAGTACTCTAACCGGAATACTCTGAATCAAAAGCGTACCTTCCATCACAGTCTTTCCTTTATCAGCCATGGTAGGCCTATCTAGTCCTATAGCAAAAACTTTTCCTTTGTCCTGCCTAACTGCCTCCGGACACTGATTTTTGTAATGCCCAATTTGATCACAGTTGAAGCATTTCACGTTCTTCTTTTTTGCAGCTTTCTTCCCATCCTGACTAGCATTCATTAGCAAAGTGACCCTTCTTGTCACACTTATAGCAAACTACCTCAGCCTTTGGTTTCTTAGCAGTATCTCCCTTTTGGGCTCCCTTTTTTTTAAAGAACTTCCTCTTCTTCCCTTGAGAACCCTGAGTTTTCACTGACTTCTCTTTAGCTAAATCAACAAGTAACTCCTCATGGCGAATGGCCATCTCCACCACTATATTATCAGGATCACGGACATGTGTCATGGTCATTCTAGCAAGCTCGGGCCTCAATCCCTGAATGAACCTCTCGTTCCTTTTGATGTCAGTATCTATAACAACATATCCACATTGAGGCAGTTCTTCAAACTTAGTAGCATACTCGACTACTGACATCTCTCCTTGCACTAAATCCATAAACTTCCTCATCAGCTCAAACTTAGCAAACTCAGATACAAACTTCTGCTCAAATCTTGTTTTAAAATCAGCCCAAGTAAACTCCTCTTCTGGAACTCCGGCAGTGACACTATTCCACTAATATAGCGCTGACCCCTACAACTAACTAGAGGCCAATCTTCTCTTTTGTCCATCATTCCGGCCCGAATCAGTAAATATACGCTCACAATGCAACAACCAATTCTGAACCTCAATGGCACTCTCCGTTCCTAAGAATGGCTTCCCACCCAAACTGGTGTAATCTCTACTCAGTAAAGCATAATTATTTCCAACTGGAGCCATAGGATTAGCTCCTCCTACATTTCCAGCAACACCACCAACAGCTCCAGCTTGCATCAAACCAAAAAAGAACTAATACATCGCCCCCATATCTACTGGTGGATTTCCACCACTCACATTGGCATCGGCATTTTGATTACTAGCATTAGCATGTCGACCCGGGTTTTTCCTAGTAGTGAGTCGAGCATTTCCATTTGTTGTGGTGCTTCCTCCACTGAGATTTCCTCTTCCGTTTAATGCTTCCATATCTCTCTTCTTGTAAATCTGCATACGAGTCTTAGTAAGATATCGAAGAACGGTCTAAGAGAGCGGGGGATATGTACTTACATATTTATATAACTATATATAGCAAATACAAATATGTTATTATAGCGTTAACCCAAACCCCAATATTATTATCTGATTCATTGGATTATGTTTGGAAAATCTGTTAGGTTTAAGTTTCTTTTAAAGTTTTATAAACCTATGCTCTAATACCAACTTGTAACATCCCCCTACTTGGAGGCTCAAAACTAACGGCTACGGATGCTGCAGTTATCCATAGTTATTAATCCTCGACGATCAAATATGACGATTTTAGATACATTGATACACAGAAACACAAGAATATGGAAAAAAAATTACAGCAAACAAATTCCACATTCCCTTTCAAAATATTCCAAATTGATTACAAAATCCTAGTTCATAGACCACGTTCAGATAACATATAATTATTACAAAATACGCCAAGAGCGACATATGAAGATGCTGCCCCTTGGTAGATCAGAGTATACAGATAGGAAAGAAAACAATTTGCATTTACAAACAAAACACACAACAGAAATAAAAGAACTCTAATAACAAGGTTGCCTCCTACATGCCTTCGGAAGCTTTATTCGTCTAAAAGAACACCTGGAAACCTTAACTCTCAAACTACCCAAAATTAATTGAGTACCCGAGAGTTTAAGGGGAAAACTAATACTTCGAGTCAGGCATAAAGCCTGGTATGAATAATAATTTAAAATCTCAAACCAGTTAGATATCTAGCGAGACCACGCTGCTTAGCGGAACGGATTTTCCTCTCACTAGTATCCTAAAACACTATAAAACCATATACTGTGCTCCTGCGTCCACAATGGTTTAAACATAGTATTTCAAAAACATTATGATGATATGCAGAACAAGTAAATCAATTCTGGATTACCCATCCCCGTTCATTTTGAATATCTATCTCAATTATAGTTTCTAGGATTACTATTGACCTGTTAAATGTTTATGGACTATCTTTCCAATATCATAGTTTTCATGGGATCACCAAGAACCTATTGGTAACTTCAATACCTTATCTCTTATCATAGTTTTCATGGGCTAACTAGGAACCTATCGACTGACTGTCAATATCTTAATCTGGATATAGTTTTCATGGGCTAACTACAAACCTACTGGCCCCTTCTAGTATCAAATCATAGTTTTCATGGGCTGACTATGAACCTATTGGCCCCTGCCAATATCATTAGTTATATATAGTTTTCATGGGCTTACTGTAAACCTATTGGTCCCTGCCAATATCTTTAGTTTTAAGGTTTTAACATTCCTTAATTTATGTTCACTACTGGGTCAACCTATCTGGTTATTCTGCCCTTCCCTAACATATATTTATGGGTTAATAACAATGTGAATAAATACAAGAAGAGGTAATACTCTAAAGTCATTATTTATGCCACGGTATTCCTTTTAAAATGAGAATGGGTTATTTGTTTTGAAAATTTAAAACATCACTTTCGAAACCACCGAAAGATCTCCTTCGAAAGCATAGAAAACCTCTCTTCAAAGCTCTAAGTATATACCTTTCAAAACCAATGATACCTTTCGATGATATCATGAAAACATTCTTTAAAACATAGCTTTGATACAAGTAAAAGTACCCTTTTGAAAGCATTGGGTTTACTCTTTAAAACATTCTTTGGGTCAAATTGATTATATTACGAAAGTATCTCTTTCGAAACCAATTATAAAATTGTTTTGGGGAAAAGTTAATGGTGTCGGAACTATCTAGTCGAAAGCAACATCCTTTTAAATCAAAATATTGAAGGATAGTGTTGAAACCCCATTTCGACACCATTGCCTTCGAAACTCTTAACCCCTTTTGAAAGCGTTTAGGAAGTGGCTTCACTTTGGTTAAAACAGAAATAACCTTTCGACAGCATAGATGGCTTCAATGCAGTCGAAAGGTAAATCAGCGGCTTGGTCTCGACATGGTCGAAACCAATCGCTTCGAAAGCTCTTATTTAAGAAAAGAATACCCCTTTGAAAGCTATTTATGAAGTACCTTTCGAAAGCATGGCTTTCGACTATGTTGAATGCTTTAAGTATAACAAGGCATGAATTTAACTATAGAAAACAAACCAAAGGTTTCGACTTTATAGGGTATCGACTTAGTCGAATGCCCTTCACAAAAATAGGTAGGCGCTTATCATTTTAAAAGTGAACCTTGGTTTCGACCCTGGCGAAAGCATAGCTTTCGACACCCTACCTTCCGCTACTTACGAATTCACTTCATACCAATTCTATTGATACCATGTACCTTGGTTCCGACTATGTGGGTTTCGACAGAGATGGTTTCGACTGAGATAGTGTGGAGGTAAAGGAGTTTGAAGGTGCCTTCGAAATAGGCGGAACCACCATTTTTTGAAACGTTGATTTATAGCTAAACAAGGCAATTGCTTTATAACTAACCTGCCAGTTGTAACTCCTTGATTGGCTACTTTAAAACTTTTCAAATACTTTACAATTAAAAACTGTCGCATTAATTAGATCTAAATCAAAGCATTATAACGTTAAACCCTTCCATATGACAAAACCAATATTTGCAGTAAAGTCCCTCTTTTAAAATAATTTATTTTCCTTAATAAATCATCTAGGAAAAATCCCCGAAAATCATAGAAAATCTCTTTCATCATATAATTCAACATATCAAAATTTGGACCCAATTTCTTCTTGAAATACTCGAAATAAATTTTTAAACCCAATTATATCATATTTTCCTTTAGAAATTCATAATAAATTTTCTATAGCTCGGAAAATTCTGAAAATCAAAAATCATCTCCAAAATCATGTATTATTTATCATAAAAATTTTCCATGGCATTCGAAAATCACAAACCCTTGGTTTTCCCTTAAAACCGAGCAATTTAATATGTATATGAATTAAAATAATTCGTTCATAACATAATTCAAGCATATCATCATCCATATCATTATAAAAAGGAATTTAAACATAAATTTGAAAAAACATAATCATAGAATCAAGTAGAGAAGGTATAAAATTATTATTCACCTTAGATTTAGATAATGAATTTGAGATTTGTTGTTGCTTAATCCTCCCTGGCTTTGATCCTTAGTTTAAGATTATAATCTTCCTCTTTTCCTTCTTATTAATGGCCGGCTCTTAGGGTTTTTTTACGTTTGTTTTTTATTTGAGAAAATGAACGTGAATGGATAATAGTGAGAAATGTATAGCCGTGTAAAATAAAATGGCTATTTTACTATTATGCCCATATGTAATTTAATTAGTTTAATGACCCAATTAAAGCCCATTTATTTAATTATTAAGCACGACCATATATATGGTTTATTTAAATCTCAATCCCCTTATCATCATTATTCTATTTAATTTATCTAATTAAATTTCTTGGATAACGTTATCAAAAATTAGGGATGTTACAAGATCAAACATCAATCATCAACAGTTTTGCTAATTTTATTTTATTTTTTAGGTTTCTCAATAAAAGAGAAAGAATGATAGTTTGTGGCTAAGGTTATAACCCTAAAGTGTTCTCACGGTTGTATATTTGGTTACCTGAATTTTTTTTCATGGGCCTTGGGTTTTGTAATTATTTTTTTACCACTTTAAAAAAAGTCACAATATAACAACACATATAAAAGAAAATAAAACTAAAAACATATTTTAGTTCAGACAATATTCTTTTACAAGAGCTAAGTTACATAACAATATACATAAGCGACGTTTTTTCAAACACCCATCTAAAGTTTCAAAATTCAGTTCCATTACCCGTCAAATGCAGGTTTTACGTTAATCCCTATCAATATTTCCAACGAAAATGTGCATTTTAAACTGCACATATTTGCAATTAGAAATGCAAATATTTGTAGTTCTAACTACATATTTTTATAAAATGAAAATTTGTAGTTTACACCACAAGAATATGCATTCTACTTTTTAAACGTTGAAACATGGTTTGGGAAAAATAATCACTGATCCCATTTCCCGGTGTGCCAAGTGAATTACATTAATAATAAATCTAATGGTTAAAATAATAATAAAAAACGGTTGCAATTCACTTGGCACGTCGGGATTTTCAAATATCGAATATGGACGTTCGCGAATACAGACGAATATTGGATATTTATGCTATCCGCCAACGAGCGACAAATCAAGAAACATAAATAGGAAATTATGGTTAACATAATTTTTTCTATTCCATTGATTATAGAAATATGGAAAATAAACATATATGATGATAATAAATAGTTTTGGATAGATAACATGCATTAAATGCATATAATAAAAAAATAAATATATGTCTATCATTGTACTAAACTATGCATAATATAAACTGTAATCTTGATAATAACATAATGAATAAATTTTCAAATACGAATGCCTACGTATTGGAATTCGTATTTTTTTCTGTATATCGGATATTTACCCTTTTTCAGGTTCAAATACGAAGTTGGGTAGATTTTAGATTTTTTGAAATGCATTGACAAACTTAATTTAGTTGATAACCAACTATTTTTGGATGATGTATTCTTCTTCCTTACTTTTCATCCTCTCCATGGTGTCTGCTTTCTCTTGCTTCACCAGTTTTAGCCTTGGTGGCATTTTGATTATAAATGGATGTTCGTTGTCGTCCAAATCTTCATAACCAAAAGAAACACCAGTGAGGACACTATACATGTTACCAGTAACATCCTATATTGCTACAATCATGTCATTTTTGTGGCATCGGGCCTAAGTCCTAGAATTGGAATGGACGCAACAAATGTGAATACATAGATACAGTATCTCAGATTCCTTTAGAAGACTATTTCAGGATTTGCTAGCATAGGAGGTTGACTCTCACTATTTCCAATAATACATAGAGAAATATGTTATTTCCAAACTTATATATTGAAAAGTATATGTTTTTCTAACCAGTTTAACTGATACCTGGCCCTGCATCAAGTCCCTAGGTTGAAATCATTTGATCTATATGCTAATATGTACTTTTGATGGGATAAACTATACGTACACAAAATGTACTCATATATTTACACACTTGTATTAACACATACATAGATATACAAGACATATGCATACATATATTTACGTTTTGGTTATCGCAATATTTTATTTTTAACTTCTCCAATCATGCCCTTTTGAAGAGCGAATCATTGACCTAACCTTCAAGAACAGGAAGGTTTTGATTTTCATCATATTCATATATCGCTTCAACCATCTTTGCACTATTTTGGGACGCTGTCAATAGATTGGGAGAGAAATGGTTTCTTGAGAAGCACTCTTTATTTAGTTTTTCTCATATCTTTGTAATTACTAGCCTAACTTGCTCCCTTGCAGGTTTAGAAGAGTATTTTGGATGTTGATTTAGCAAGCATTCGACATATGAACCATCAAACCCATCTTGATTTTCATCCTTGACAATATTGAAAGATACAGTTGTCATGCTTGAAGAAATTAAGATTTGCATTATATTATAACAAATTAATCATAGAGTTATACCTTCGCACTTCCCAAATCATCCCAAAGATGAAGAATTGTAGCAGGACGGGAAAATATAGGAGGATTGCTCTCAATGAATTCAACATTTTCATCAGTAATTCCTTGCCCCAAAAGAAAATATGCATGCATTAATACATTTGTGCTCCAGTGCTAATCACTACATTTTCAAGTATTCTTCTAGTTTAGAAATGTGCTTGGATCTAAACCATTTTGATTCCTGTAAGAATGTATTGACCAATCTTGACCACTGACCATTAATTAGATATACAAGGTCCATATGTTAGTATTTTTGATGAGATGAACTATGCATGAATTGAAAATACATAATGCAGAGTACATGCCAATTTCTTCAGAGAAGTAAAAGTATAGAAATCTTGTTCATTTTAGATGGTTTATTCAATCTCAGCGGTAGTGTTGTACAACGTCTTATAGCATTGCTGCATGTAACTAGGAAATGGGTCTATACAAGAAAGGTTCCATCTATGATTTCGTGCACTTTTTAACTCTTCTGCTATGCTTGCACTTTTCCACCAACTACACCATAATGAAATTATCACTCTTTAATCATAATGAAGAATTAATGTTGATAATATTATTGAATTTTATATAAGCATCAAACCATAAAATCTCTTGAAGATCCTATTGACGTAATGATAGAACTAGGTTGAAGTCCAATTTTGCCAATTTTTCGTTGCTTCATTTATGTCGTGTCCATCAATTTTACATCAATCTAGGTATTTCTTTGCATGATACCTTGGTATAGTTTTATGATGTGGCTTTAAATATTTCATACAAATTTATAACTGCATTCTTGACAAGTCGGTTGCTTTCTTGAGAATATCCTCTCTTGTGTCAAATTGTGAGGCATCGTCTAAGCTTAATAATTCTTGAATGCTTTTTCTTTGCTCTAGTAGAGTTTTTCCTTGCTTGTTTACCTACTTTTCAAACATACATGTACATTTTATATGTATGTTTTTTTTTCTTTTTTAAATAATAATAATAAGCAAATTTTGTAAATTTAGCCCAATTTTCAAAACCAATAAGAAATTCAGACTACTCTAAAATCTTATTACACATATAGGCCTGTTTCTGCCACATTGGCTGTTGGTGAAATTTTTCGTCGCATAACACCCAAGATGATCACAGAGTGATTTTAGTGTCAGTTACTTCCGTGATTATGACTCAGCAAATTCTAGCGACATCAAATTAGCCTTAGGGCAGTAATAATTACGTTGCGGTGTGCTTACATAATTAGGAAGTAACATTTCAACTGTTTGTTAAAATGGCTCATTCAATTTAACCATTCTTCTCATTAAATTACTTAATCAAACCAAAGCTAAAGAATAGAATAGAAAGTGCAATGAATAAATAATGACACCAAGATTTACGTATTTCGGATTTTTATAAATCCTACATCCATGGGAAATTCCATTCTCTATTTTTTCATTCATCGTTTGGCATTTTACATCCTTGTATTATTCCAGGAATATGTTTTTACATATTACATTTCTTTTTGCAAATTGGAAAAAGGGTCCCCTCACACTGCTACAATGCCTATCTATTTATAGTTCAACCATGCTTTGTTTCCTCCCTTGGATCTTTACACATGTCATCCATTTGTCGCTTGTTTTAAGCATGTGTGGATTGGTGGTGTGGCTTTGGACGGGAAGATTTCCATTGGCGGGAAGATTTGTTTGCAGAATGATTTGGAATTAAGGTGGGAACCGCCCAAATTTGAATAAGTCAGGCCTTCTTTGATCCTACAAAGTTTCTGGTTGGTGAACTACGCATACGTGTAGGCAAAACTGCATTGGGGGAGATTGTTCTTTATTCGAGGATGAATTGTATTAGTTTCCTTTTATTAGCACAATGTGGTGTTGGAGGTTTGCATGGTTTTGTTAGAAGATGCTACACCATTTATATGATACTTCCCTGAGGATGATTAAAATTGAGTTGTGTTATCCAGTCTATGAGTTTGTTTGGCATTGTGTCGAGGATAAATGGAGTTGAGTTGCTTTGCCTTTACCTGTGATGTTAGCTCAATATCTATATGAACTAGTTTTGACCTGCTCTTGATGCTAACATGCGCGGGTTCTTGATAAGGGCCGCTTGCGCCTTTGCTATAACAACCCTCCCCGAAATGGACCTAATTTCAACTCAATTAAAGCCCATCGAACTTTAGGCCCATCTTAAGGGGAGTTGTTAAGTTGATAAAATTAAAAACAATACACAGTATACAGAGCTATCTATCTATACTTTCAGAATCTCACAGCGGAATGGATAAAATGTAATATCAGAACAAGTACCCAATTCATAAAGAAAACCAGTTCAGAAACATAACATGCTAAATATTACAACATATTTACATAAAGCCTCTATAGTACAATATTTCAAAATAACATAACTATTTGAATTGGGTACAATAAAAATACTTAAAAGGCACAAATTGATAGATAACTGCTATAAGTCTTCGTCTTCAACTTCGTCTCCTAAATCAGCATTACTCTCTCTAATCTGTGTGTTGTAAACAGGAGTGGGTCAGAACAATAAATGTTTGGCGAAATAAAAATTTTAAGCTTTACCATAATAGTACTTGGGTAGTATTATTTAAATAAGAAATATGTCTTACGTATTAAAATCATTGCATACGCATAAAGCCAACTGTAAGCCGAAGGCTCTTCCGGTCCAACTACATAGCATACGTATAAAATCAACTGTAAGCCCGAAGGTTCTTTCAGTCCAACTATACAAAAGTCAATTATAAGCCCATAGGCTCTTCAAGTCGGACTATACGAAAGTCACCTGTAAGCCTGAAGGCACTTCCAACCTGACTATGCAACTCAAACATAACTAGAGTTTTCGATGTAAGGGGAAGAACCCAAACCACTTAATACCTCTTTAATGGGATTTAGGCAGACTCTGATCATTTAAGATCTATAAAATAGGCAGATTCACATCATTTAAGACCTAACCTCAAGGCAAGTCCCTACATGGTTCTTCCTTAATGACATCGTAAGAAATCCAATTTGGACACTTAACACTTCACCTAAGAAAGAGATGGTCCCTATCATAGCCACTTAATACCTCTAACTCGAAGCGGACCCTTCCTAAGGATTTCACCTATCGCACCCAAAAGCACTACTTATGACCCATAACCCACTCATGACATCTCACATTAGTCTGACTATTCGTAGGTACTGGTAGCCAGATTGATTGGGCATGTTTACTTTATGAAATTGGAACTAACCACACGTCCACTGTAGTTTTTTATTATAGGCGTTGTCCCAGATTAGTCCGCAAAGTCACACCGTTGGTAACTAGATTTAACTGGGCAGACACCCATGTAGCTTTGGACTAACCACGTATCCCTATAACTTAATCATACCTTATATGTATACCAACTATATACATATATCATCCTACACGATTAATAATTGAGGCCATACAATGTATCCCCTTATTACACCTCTAATTGGGGATTAACTCCCTAATTTGCACTAACTTCCTTCATACAAATTAATATTACCTAACTATTCTAATAATACTAACTACCACGCTCAACACGTTATAATCAATACACTATTGGTTTTAATAGTCAATACGTTAATATTATATACGTGGAATTTAAGGTCTAATCATTTCATTATAATAATTCGATAATTAGTTGTTTATAAGGTGTTTTGACATATCAATCTCATGCAAATCTTCAATTCCAACAAGAACTTCTACCACCATAGCCCAACAAAATAGATTCATACAAACATGGAATACCTACAACTTGTTCCATATTAATAAATTAAAATCCCTTCACTATTTTAAAGAACAGATCTTCACAAATTAGATCGTCCATGTTCAATTCAAATTTTATATACATTATTTTGGAGTGAGAAAGGAGTTCCTTATTTATTCAAGTGATAGAAATAGGCGGTGCAAACTACAAACAAGTCAATTCATATTTTACACACTATTTCTAGTTTATTTTCTTTTTGAACCCTTTAACACTCCAATTTAAAATAGGGAAAATAGGTTGAATGGATTATAGATTATCTAATTCCAAACAAATAATTAGATTCTATTATATTAATATAAAAAACAATTATAATTCCAATATATACAAAGATTGATATTTACTTAGGAAAATTCTTGGGGTTTTAGATGTTATATTTTAGTTTACCAAAATTTCCTAAGGCATACATCAAATCCAAATAAATACTATATAAATACAAAATTGTGAAAAACTTGATATTTCCCCTCACAGAGAATTGTTTGCTTCCTAACTAGATTTGATTCCACGACGTCTAAATTTCTTTCAGAACTCCTTCTTTTGAGATATACAACAAAGTGAATTGTATATAAAAATTAGATCTAGAATAAAAAATTAGAGAGGAATAGAATTAGAAATCAAAAGAATTAGATATCTAACCCTCTTACCAGAAAATCCTAACTGATCCTGGAACCCAAAGAAGAAGAAAAAGACGGTAAGATCTGATTTATACCGCTCCTAATTCTCTGTTTGATCTTTCCCATTTTTTGAATATGCAACAAATAGATTTTTGTGTGTGTTGTGTGTATATATTAGATTTCATAAATCAGAAGATAGGGAGAGAAAGGATTGATTTAAATTAGAGATTAGAAATTAGAATTACTTACCAAAAAGTTTACTATTTCTGAAAACCTAAGGGGAGAGCTTCGCCGTTGCTACAGAATTTTATGAAGGAAAAGTGGGGGTCTAGGGTTCTATTTATAGAGGTAAGAAGGAGCTAGAAACGTTGGATTAAAAACAATCAGATCCAGGCCGTTCTAGACTCCTCTTACCCTAGCCGCCACCTATTGAACATTCGACCACTAGCCCCACCGGTTGACTGCTAGTGGTCGACCGGTCCAATGGGGCGATCGACCGTTCCATCTCATTTTGGGGACGTTCGATTACTTGCCATTTTAGTTTTAATTAATTATATTTAATTACAAATTTAACTCACGTTAGTCCAAAAATTTCTTTAAACATTAATCTCCAGCCAACTGTTAAAATTCAAACTTATACTTTTAAATTCAAATTCAAATATTTAAATTCAAAAACTTCAAACGTCCATAACTTTTCCGTTTTAACTTCGATTTCAACATATTATATATGGAAATGATCAAAAAATTGCCACAGACACAATGGTGCAACCCTGTGGTCAAATTTCAACATTTACAAAATTTTCATTTATAGCTTTAATTTTAATTACTTAATTTCTTATTAAATTTTACGAGGTGTTACATTCTCCCCCCTAAAAAATATTTGGACCCGAAATCACAAGGGGAAGATAGTGTAACATGCACTCAAAAACCATGTTATACAACCAATTTATTGACAATAATCTACACAACCATCTACTCAACCAAAAATGCGATGTGATTATGTATGCAAACATACTATAGGTGAGCTTAATCCTAACATGAATGCAAGGTCGTGACATATAGGCATGTATGCATGCACCCTATATATACAAGAAATTTTATATGAGTGCAAAAATAACAGTAAAAAGTGTGAAAACCAACTTCTACCATCCAGTTTAGCAACCACGATGCAACCAAAAACCTATATTTTTGGAGAGAAAAAGCTTACCAGAGAAAAGCTTGGCATGAGAAACCTTCAATTTTTCTTCAGTTTCCCATTTGCTTTCCGCTAGGTTATCTCTCCATCTACTCAAACCAACCCAATTTTCTTCGTTATGAAATGTGCTCCACAATGCGTGTGGTGGCAAGAGGGGCGATAGGCTTCGTTTCAACTCAATTAACCGATCGGGCTCTACTATAGAGGCAATGTCGTGCCGACATTTTCTCACTGTAGAAAATGAAATACGTCATGGACTCATGCTAACTGTAACGATCCCGGATTTTTACTAAGTTTAAATTGATAATTAATTTAATTTTTGAATAAAAAATGGTGAAATTAATTGGTAAATTGATTTGAGTTTCTCCAAATTCAAATATAAAATGTGTTGAATCTTTTGAATTTAAATCTTGTATATATATATATATGTGAATATGTATGTATATGTGCATAAATGAGTAAGTTTGAATTCACATATATATATATATTGAATTTAAATTTTAAAGTTAAAATAGGAATAAATATATGAAGTAAAATAAAATACAAACAAAATATACTTACAAAATAATAAATATATATATATATATATCTCAACACCAGAAACTATGAAATTTACATAAGTATAATAAATATATATAAATTAGAAATTAATATATATATAAGATAAATTATAAAAAAATATAAAGTAATACATAGATAAATTTTAACAACATATTTAAAAATAGAAATTCACTTATGTTATAAAGCAATATGAACAAATAAAAAATAATTAAATCTATATATATAGACATATAAGATAATAAATATTTAAGTTAGAAATACACTCATGTATGTAAAATATAAAGTCAATACATTAGCTGGAAAAAAAATCTAACACCATCTTAACTATAGAATTTCATTCATATTTCAAAGTATATACAAAAGAAAGAAAAATAAAATACATTCAAATATGAACAAAATATGGATAAGTATGAACAAAGGAAGAAAAATAATATAAATCTCTTTGGCTTGCAAAAGAAGATACTAGTATAAATATCTATGTACAAAATCAAATAAGATAAGTATAATTGTACAAGCCTAATTAATGTTAGCCACCACAAATATTATCATCAGCCACCAAACAAAGAAATATCTCTGCCTATATTGTACTAGAGAGAAAAAATATCACCATGTACAACAATCTTTTATCCATCATCATCATCTCAGTTTCGTTTATTCAAAGCTGTGTAAAACTAAAGCAAGCAGACATGTAAACTTTTTTTCAAAAACTTCAATTAAAACAACCATACAAATTCATAAAAGCCAGAGATCAAAGAAGAAGGTTTCACTTGCAAATTTTCAAAAGCCTATTTCATCAAGAAAACTCTGTTCATTCTGGAATCAGGTGAGCAAACTACCTTTATAAAAGCCATTGAATCTTGATTTGCCTGTGATAAATGCTTGTAGTATGATTGTGAAATGTTTGTATAGATGTAAGTATGCCTGCATGTATATATATATACACATGTAAATGATGTATGCATGCCTGGGTTCAAGAACATATATCTCTGTTCAAAACTTACAGGCTTTAAACAATTTCAAACAAAAATTTGATTGCTCTTCTTCCAATCCCTTTTAGGATTGATTTCTAAATGAAATGTGTTAGTATCAACCAGTATTCATTTTTAAAAATAAATTTGAGTGTTTATATTAAAAGATTATTTCAAAAATAATATAGTTACAGAGAAAATCAAATACAAGTTAAAATTTGAATATCTGGAAATCATGGTTGGGTTTTACCATCAGATTCGCACTGCAAATTCATGATTTTTGATAACCATTTTATGATTTTAAAGTTAGTATATGTCGTGAATTCGTGAGTTGACCGGATTTGGTATTATCGTTGATCACGACGATTGACGAGGTGATATTGGTCGTGATTGATGTCGAGGGTAGTTCAGAGGATGTAGATTGTCGGAAAAATAGTGGGAAGGTTTTCAGGTGGTCGTGGCGACCGATGAACAACAATGTAGGGTTTTATACTTAGTTTTGGTTGAGGTGGTTCCTGTGACGATTTTGTCAAAGTCGAAGCACCGGAAGTGTTCGGACCGGGGGGATTCGATGTGTAGTGTCGCGGCGAGGCTATGGTTCGAATTTCAGACCTGCTGGTGGTCGGAGGTAGCTACACGAGGCGTTTTCAGATGATCAGTTTGGGTTCCAAGTTTGTTCAACATACTCGATTTCGATTTCGTAGATGATTCGAGGATTTGGGTGTTCGTGGTGAGGTAGGCAAGGTCCGGTGACTTGGTGGTGGTCGGCGACTTGGTCAGAGGTGACCAGAAGGGGTGTACACGTGTACATGTGTACGTTATGTATCTGATTGTTTTTGTGATGATCGGGGAGACGATTTTCTCGGGTTGGGATCAAAGTAAAACACGATTTTTCTCGGGGTAAAAGAAGCTCGTGAATTTCTCGCGTTTGTACTCGGGAATCCCGAACATTTGCTCGGGTGTTTGTAATACAACAGGCTTTTAAAATTTAAAGCAAATAATTAACAAAGTTTTAAACAACGTAAATGTTTAACTAGTTTTTAACAAACATAAGAAGGTGAACAAAGTTTAAAAAGCAATGGTAAATTTAATCAAGATTTCAAGATATATTGACTATGTTTTAGAAGCCAAATTAAATTTTAAACAAGTTTTTAACAAAGTTTTCAAAGTTTAATTTTTTTTAAGTTAAATGTTTTAAGATTAATTTGTAAATTAAGGATTATTAATTAAATTTTAATTAATAATTAAAGTTGATTAATCAAGTGATTAAACAATAATTGATTTAAGGGTAATGTGATAAATTAATTAAGGTAATTAATTTGAGAAAAATTAATTTATTAAAAGTCAATTAATTAATGAAAGTGATTAAGAAATAATTATTAATTAAGGAGTAATTAATTAGTTATTGTAATTAATTAAGGATTAATTATTAATTAAGGGTTAATTAATGATTAATCAAAGGGAATTTATTAAATGTTTTGTAATTAATTGATTATTAATTTACCATGACTAGCAAATTTATTCATAGAAATTAATCTGATTTAAATCAATCAAATAATTAAATTGATCCTACTTACGGATGTTTGGATTATATTAGATGTTGAATTGTTTGATATCCCTGATATGTGATGCTTTGTGATATAACCTGATTTGTGTTGTGATCTGTAATGTAATTTATTTATCAGGATTGGATAATTAATTCATAAGTAATTAATTTAATTGGAAATAAATTGAATTAATTAGGGTTAAACAATTAATTAATCCTGCTTATAAATGATTATTGGATGCTTGACCTTACTTATGAATGATTGTATTGTATGAGATGCCTTGAATTGATTGTCCTATCTGATATGTGATATTTTGTTCTGTGGATTGAGCTGTGTATAATTTATTCATTTATTTGTGATGCATTTGTATATTATCTGTAAATCTGTGAATGAACGATAAGCGTTATAGTTTATACCGCTTATCAAATATATTATTGTGTTGAATCTGTGGTGATTGAATGATGTTGCACTAGTGTGTTAAACCCCTGGACTACACCATACACACACACAAATATGGATTGCACGTGGAAGTTGGTTAAGTCACAGATCTTTGAAATAGTTTTAAAATTGAATTTTTGAATCCAAATGGTTTTGAAAATAGATCGGATTTAAAGTGGAAAGATTTTGGAAAGGAGTTTTTAATATAAAGTTATTTCGAATAACTTGGTAAAGTTTTTCAATTTAAATAATTTAATTTGAATTTGAATTCAAAATTTGGAATTGAATTCCATGTTTGGAAATTATGGTCAAATATGTTATAAATGTGTTTATATGAATTTAAACCATTTTAAAAGTATGGTTTTGAGAATTTGAATTTAACCCAAGGACTTTAACTCGTATAAATGAATCAGATTTTCCGAAATGAAAACTATTTGTTTTCAAATAATAGAAGCTTTCATATAAGGAATGAATTTCCAATTTGTGTCAAAGGAATTTCAAGTTTGAAATGAAAATGGTTTTCCGAGTTATGAATAAATCTTTGTGAAAGATTGTTGAACTTTGTTTTGAAATTGGAAAGGTGTACCTTTTGTATAAAAGGTCGAAATGGAATTGTTTTGAAAGCTATAAGTTAAATCTTTGATTTAAAGATTGGACGAGTTAATCCAATTGAAGTGGAAATCGATTTGAAAATTATGAATAGATCTTTGTGAAACTGGGTGAACTTTGTGAAATGAATCTTTTTGTTTAAAAGATTGGAAATGGTAATTTGTTTAAACCATTTGAAGAGATGTTTTGGGTAATAAGTTGTGACTTAATTGAAATCCCAATATCCATATGTTTTTAAATATTGCGCTCACTATTCGGTTTAGCTGGGAGAGGACTTTGTGTCATATAACCAATTCTGAATAGTGATACAACGTAAATGGATAGCATTTCAAGACCGGTGGTGAAGACTGGGTATTTGTGATAACGATAGGATAACCTATCGATTGTCTCTGCACCGAGCGGCTCCGGTATAGAGATTCCCTAAGTGATGGGAAGTCCGATCGGGATTGTGGATACCCGGATTGCAAGGGCTTCTTCCGAAGTGCCTTCGGTTCTATTCGAACCCGGAACAGACTTGTATGGTTGTATGTTTGACATTACACTTTGAGATATAAAGCTGATTTCTTTCAAATACATTTTTGTTTGGTGGCGGAGAATTTATTCTCTTAGCTTAAACACCCTTCTCTGAGATGTACGAGCTCAGAGGTTATGTAGTTGAAGGTTATCAGTGATATACTCCCAATTTGGTAGTGTGGCATGCTAAGTGTTGCTGTGTGTTGCTGATCATTTGTTGATCATTTGTTGATCAAAGCATGGCTTTGTGAAAAAGCGTAGCTTTGTGGACGAGACCTCATCGGACCTCACAAACTGGAAATGGTCGAAACAGGAAAGATGCGGCAAGGTTTCAAGGGTAGCTCCCCTAGGGTATGTCCATTCCTTCTGGAAAAAGGTGGTATCATGGTATGGAGCCCAGATATTTTACCTATGTGGTTGCTCCAATCTCATTTACTGTGTGATTGTTGCTTTGTGATCGAGGCGCCTCGGATAAAGGTCGCAAACGACCGAGGGTGGCATATCTCAGGTTTACTTCCCGGGAAGGGGGTAACCGGCCTTGTGTTGGCAGAGAGCCAGGTAGGTTCTCGGGGCGTCCCTCCAGAGGCGTTCCCATGTGGCATAGGAAGTTCCTTAGCCTGACCATTTGTTGGAAAATCCAAAGAAACAATACGAGCCTTGTACGGCTTTAGTTGTAGAACCTGCCATTTAAAATGGTAGCTATAGTAGGCATAATATAATGGTACCTATGCTGGCTAAGATTAATATTATATTTTCGAAAGGATTTTCACACTATGCACTAGTAATAATATCAAAAGAGTTTTTTTGCGTATTAAGCATATTTGACTATCATAAGGAGAAATCTCCCCCATGTGTGCGATTGCATTGTGTGTGTGCCGGGAGGCCTTATGGTAGTTTCATTTTCCAAAAAGCATTGCGGATTTCAATGTTTAAAATTATTTTGTTGTTTGTTTTAAAGATAAACTGTTTTTGTTACTCACACCAGTCCCATGACTGACTCGAACTTTATTGTTCCCTTCCTAAACTCTGGGTGCCCAAAATTTTCCACACGGGAAGTCTAGAGTTGGGTTTTTCAAATAGTCAGGTTTAGTAGATTATTGGGGGCTAGTTCGGTTTTTGGAGATTATGACTGACCTTGCTTCTTTTAGTGAAATGTGATGATGGTTCGAGCATGATCTTGGAGTTGTTGGACTCATTCTCTTTTAAAGATCGTTTGGAGTTATCACTTCTGTTGTTTCCGCTGTAACATTATTATTTGTCTCTGATATTGTTGTATCATATTGATAGCATTGTTGTATATCATTTTGGATATTGTATTCATTGGAGTTGTATATGATATCATTCATTTCTTTCTTCCGCTGTGTTGTTATACTTACTGTGTTATAAGCTCCGGCGAGCCAGATTCGGCGTTTGAATCTGCGGCATTCGAGTACAAGTGAAGTACGGCTGTCGATTTTCGAAGGCCGAGTCAGGATCGTTTCATTTGGTATCAGAGCTAAGGTTGAACTTTAGCTCAGGAGTATAACACATTAAGTAGCTCATTAGAGATAGGGTGAAGTATACCTTAGAATGAGTATTCCCTAAGATATCTGTCCGTATACCTCAGTAAATTCTCTTACTATCCACTGATAGTAAGTATGAGTGCAAGAAGAGGATGAGATAGGGGACAGGGGAATACGATTATAAATGGTCAATACCCTGTAACAACAAGGAAACAATCATTTCTCTATCAATCTCTTTTGTTCAACATCTTTTCTCAATTCTTTGATAGTTCCTGGTAGATCCAGGAAGAAGATTTGATATATTTGAATGGGACATAAACTCCAAATAGGTCAGAATTATTTGTTTGGATGAATTGGTTGCTTTGGTTGCTATGGTTAATAGGTATAATTTGGTTCTAAATTAAAAAGTTTTGGAATTGTATCCATATATCAGTCTATTTTTGGGTCCGGATATGTTCTACGAATGGTTAGTTATCCCTTCGAACTAACCAATGCCACTGCATATTTCGTAGATTCGGATAACCCGAGTATCTTGTGAGAAAAAATTAAAAAGATTCATTCTCGTATCTATTATTGATATTCTGATTTAGTAAGCCAAATGCAGAATAGATGCTCAGTTTGATTTGATGAAGTATTCTTCATCTATCTTTGTGTCTCCTTGGCAAATTTCGAGGACGAAATTTCTTAAGGAGGGGAACCTGTAACGATCCCGGATTTTTACTAAGTTTAAATTGATAATTAATTTAATTTTTGAATAAAAAATGGTGAAATTAATTGGTAAATTGATTTGAGTTTCTCCAAATTCAAATAATAAAATGTGTTGAATCATTTGAATTTAAATCTTGTATATATATATATGTGAATATGTATGTATATGTGCATAAATGAGTAAGTTTGAATTCATATATGTATATTGAATTTAAATTTTAAAGTTAAAATAGGAATAAATATATGAAGTAAAATAAAATACAAACAAAATATACTTACAAAATAATATATATATATATATATATATATCTCAACACCAGAAACTATGAAATTTACATAAGTATAATAAATATATATAAATTAGAAATCAATATATATAAGATAAATTATAAAAAAATATAAAGTAACACATAGATAAATTTTAACAACATATTTAAAAATAGAAATTCACTTATGTTATAAAGCAATATGAACAAATAAAAAAAAAATATATATATATATATAGACATATAAGATAATAAATATTTAAGTTAAAAATACACTCATGTATGTAAAATATAAAGTCAATACATTAGCTGAAAAAAAAAATCTAACACCATCTTAACTATAGAATTTCATTCATATTTCAAAGTATATACAAAAGAAAGAAAAATAAAATACATTCAAATATGAACAAAATATGGATAAGTATGAACAAAGGAAGAAAAAAAATATAAATCTCTTTGGCTTGCAAAAGAAGATACTAATATAAATATCTATGTACAAAATCAAATAAGATAAGTACAATTGTACAAGCCTAATTAATGTTAGCCACCACAAATATTATCATCAGCCACCAAACAAAGAAATATCTCTGCCTATATTGTACTAGAGAAAAAAAATATCACCCTGTACAACAATCTTTTATCCATCATCTTCATCTCAGTTTCGTTTATTCAAAGCTGTGTAAAACTAAAGCAAGCAGACATGTAAACTTATTTTCAAAAACTTCAATTAAAACAACCATACAAATTCATAAAAGCCAGAGATCAAAGAAGAAGGTTTCACTTGCAAATTTTCAAAAGCCTGTTTCATCAAGAAAACTCTGTTCATTCTGGAATCAGGTGAGCAAACTACCTTTATAAAAGCCATTGAATCTTGATTTGCCTGTGATAAATGCTTGTAGTATGATTGTGAAATGTTTGTATAGATGTAAGTATGCCTGCATGTATATATATACATGTAAATGATGTTTGCATGCCTGGGTTCAAGAACATATATCTCTGTTCAAAACTTACAGGCTTTAAACAATTTCAAAAAAAAAATTGATTCCTCTTCTTCCAATCCCTTTTAGGATTGATTTCTAAATAAATTGTGTTAGTATCAACCAATATTCATTTTTAAAAATTAATTTGAGTGTTTATATTAAAAGATTATTTCAAAAATAATATAGTTACAGAGAAAATCAAATATAAGTTAAAATTTGAATATCTGGAAATCATGGTTGGGTTTTACCATCAGATTCGCACTGCAAATTCATGATTTTTGATAACCATTTTATGATTTTAAAGTTAGTATATGTCATGAATTCATGAGTTGACCGGATTTGGTATTATCGTTGATCACGACGATTGGCGAGGTAATATTGGGCGTGATTGATGTCGAGGGTAGTTCAGAGGATGTAGATTGTCGGAAAAATAGTGGGAAGGTTTTCAGGTGGTCGTGGCGACCGATCAACGACAATGTAGGGTTTTATACTTAGTTTTGGTTGAGGTGGTTCCTGTGACTGTTTCGTCAACGTCGAAGCACCGGAAGTGTTCGGACCGGGGGGATTCGATGTGTAGTGTCGCAGCGAGGCTATGGTTCGAATTTCAGACCTGCTGGTGGTCGGAGGTAGCTACACAAGGCGTTTTCAGATGATCAGTTTGGGTTCAAAGTTTGTTCAACATACTCGATTTCGATTTCGTAGATGATTCGAGGATCTGGGTGTTCGTGGTGAGGTAGGCAAGGTTCGGTGACTTGGTGGTGGTCGGCGACTTGGTCAAAGGTGACCAGAAGGGGTGTACATGTGTACATGTGTACGTTATGTATCTGAGTGTTTTTGTGATGATCGGGGAGACGATTTTCTCGGGTTGGGATCGAAGTAAAACACGATTTTTCTCGGGGTAAAAGAAGCTCGTGAATTTCTCGCGTTTGTACTCGGGAATCCATAACATTTGCTCAGGTGTTTGTAATACAACAGGCTTCTAAAATTTAAAGCAAATAATTAACAAAGTTTTAAACAACGTAAATGTTTAACTAGTTTTTAACAAACATAAGAAGGTGAACAAAGTTTAAAAAGCAATGGTAAATTTAATCAAGATTTCAAGATATATTGACTATGTTTTAGAAGCCAAATTAAATTTTAAATAAGTTTTTAACAAAGTTTTCAAAGTTTAATTTTTTTTAAGTTAAATGTTTTAAGATTAATTTGTAAATTAAGGATTATTAATTAAATTTTAATTAATAATTAAAGTTGATTAATCAAGTGATTAAACAATAATTGATTTAAGGGTAATGTGATAAATTAATTAAGGTAATTAATTTGAGAAAAATTAATTTATTAAAGGTCAATTAATTAATGAAAGTGATTCAGAAATAATTATTAATTAAGGAGTAATTAATTAGTTATTGTAATTAATTAAGGATTAATTATTAATTAAGGATTAATTATTAATTAATGGTTAATTAATGATTAATCAAAGGGAATTTATTAAATGTTTTGTAATTAATTGATTATTAATTTACCATAACTAGCAAATTTATTCATAGAAATTAATCTGATTTAAATCAATCAGATAATTAAATTGATCCTACTTACGGATGTTTGGATTATATTGGATGCTGAATTGTTTGATATCCCTGATATGTGATGCTTTGTGATATAACCTAATTTGTGTTGTGATCTGTAATGTAATTTATTTATCAGGATTGGATAATTAATTCATAAGTAATTAATTTAATTGGAAATAAATTGAATTAATTAGGGTTAAACAATTAATTAATCCTGCTTATAAATGATTATTGGATGCTTGACCTTACTTATGAATGATTGTATTGTATGAGATGCCTTGAATTGATTGTCCTATCTGATATGTGATATTTTGTTCTGTGGATTGAGCTGTGTATAATTTATTCATTTATTTGTGATGCATTTGTATATTATCTGTGAATCTGTGAATGAACGATAAGCGTTATAGTTTATGCCGCTTATCAAATATATTGTTGTGTTGAATCTGTGGTGATTGAATGATGTTGCACTAGTGTGTTAAACCCCTGGACTACACCATACACACACACAAATATGGATTGCACGTGGAAGTTGGTTAAGTCACAGATCTTTGAAATAGTTTTAAAATTGAATTTTTGAATCCAAATGGTTTTGAAAATAGATCGGATTTAAAGTGGAAAGCTTTTGGAAAGGAGTTTTTAAGATAAAGTTATTTTGAATAACTTGGTAAAGTTTTTCAATTTAAATAATTTAATTTGAATTTGAATTCAAAATTTGGAATTGAATTCCATGTTTTGAAATTATGGTCAAAGATGTTATAAATGTGTTTATATGAATTTAAACCATTTTAAAAGTATGGTTTTGAGAATTTGAATTTAACCTAAGGACTTTAACTCGTATAAATGAATCAGATTTTCCGAAATGAAAACTATTTGTTTTCAAATAATAGAAGCTTTCATATAAGGAATGAATTTCCAATTTGTGTCAAAGGAATTTCAAGTTTGAAATGAAAATGGTTTTCCGAGTTATGAATAAATCTTTGTGAAAGATTGTTGAACTTTGTTTTGAAATTGGAAAGGTGTACCTTTTGTATAAAAGGTCGAAATGGAATTGTTTTGAAAGCTATAATTTAAATCTTTGATTTAAAGATTGGACGAGTTAATCCAATTGAAATGGAAATCGATTTGAAAATCTATGAATAGATCTTTGTGAAACTGGGTGAACTTTGTGAAATGAATCTTTTTGTTTAAAAGATTGGAAATGGTAATTTGTTTAAACCATTTGAAGAGAAGTTTTGGGTAATAAGTTGTGACTTAATTGAAATCCCAATATTCATATGTTTTTAAATATTGCGCTCACTATTCGGTTTAGCCGGGAGAGGACTTTGTGTCATATAACCCATTCCGAATAGTGATACGACGTAAATGGATAGCATTTGAAGACCGGTGATAAAGACCGGGTATTTGTGAGAATGATTGGATAACCAATCGATTTTCTCTCCACCGAGTGGCTCCGGTATAGAGATTCCCTAAATGATGGGAAGTCCGATCAGGATTGTGGATACCCGGATTGCAAGGGCTTCTTCGGAAGTGCCTTCGGTTCTGTTCGAACCCGGAACAGACTTGTATGGTTGTATGTCTGACATTACACTTTGAGATATAAAGCTGATTTCTTTTAAATACATTTCTGTTTGGTGGCAGAGAATTTATTCTCTTAGCTTAACACCCTTCTCTGAGACGTACGAGCTCAGAGGTTATGTAGTTGAAGGTTATCAGTGATATACTCCCAATTTGGTAGTGTGGCATGCTAAGTGTTGTTGTGTGTTGCTGATCATTTGTTGATCAAAGCATGGCTTTATGAAAAAGCATAGCTTTGTGGACGAGACCTCATCGGACCTCACAAACCGGAAATGGTTGAAACAGGAAAGATGCGGCAAGGTTTCAGGGGTAGCTCCCCTAGGGTATGTCCATTCCTTCTGGAAAAAGGTGGTATCATGGTATGGAGCCCAGATATTTTACCTGTGTGGTTGCTCCAATCTCATTTACTGTGTGATTGTTGCTTTGTGATCGAGGTGCCTCGGATAAAGGTCACAAACGACCGAGGGTGGCATATCTCAGGTTTACTTCCCAGGAAGGGGGTAACCGGCCTTGTGTTGGCAGAGAGCCAGGTAGGTTCTCGGGGCGTCCCTCTAGAGGCGTTCCCATGTGGCATAGGAAGTTCCTTAGCCTAACCATTTGTTGGAAAATCCAAAGAAACAATACGAGCCTTGTACGGCTTTAGTTGTAGAACCTTCCATTTAAAATGGCAGCTATAGTAGGCATAATATAATGGTGCCTATGCTGGCTAAGATTAATATTATATTTTCGAAAGAATTTTCACACTATGTACTAGTAATAATATCAAAAGAGTTTTTTGCATATTAAGCATATTTGACTATCATAAGGAGAAATCTCCCCCATGTGTGCGATTGCATTGTGTGTGTGCCGAGAGGCCTTATGGTAGTTTCATTTTCCAAAAAGCATTGCGAATTTCAATGTTTAAAATTCTTTTGTTCTTTGTTTTAAAGATAAACTATTTTTGTTATTCACACCAGTCCCATGACTGACTCGGAGTTTATTTTTCCCTTCCTAAACTCTGGGTGCCCAAAATTTTCCACACGGGCAGTCTAGAGTTGGGTTTTTCAGATAGTCAGGTTTAGTAGATTATCGGGAGCTAGTTCAGTTTTTGGAGATTGTGACTGACCTTGCTTCTATTAGTGAAATGTGATGATGGTTCGAGCATGATGTTGGAGTTGTTGGACTCATTCTCTTTTAAAGATCGTTTGGAGTTATCACTTCTGTTGTTTCCGCTGTAACATTATTATTTGTCTCTGATATTGTTGTACCATATTGATATCATTGTTGTATATCATTCTGGATATTGTATTCATTGGAGTTGTATATGATATCATTCATTTCTTTCTTCTGCTGTGTTGTTATACTTACTGTGTTATAAGCTCCGGCGAGCCAGATTCGGCGTTTGAATCTGCGGCATTCGAGTACAAGTGAAGTACGGGTGTCGATTTTCGAAGGCAGAGTCAGGATCGTTTCACTAACTAGTTTGGAAGCTCCACCTATTAGCAAGTTTACCCCAATCACTCCAATATTAGAAAAGGCCCAATGAAACTTGGTGCCAACTTTGAAACACCCCACACCCCTTAGTATTCCCAAAAAGGGCACACCAAAGAATGTGGTGCATTATAGGTATAGCTAAAGCATCGCAAAGACTAAGATGCACAAGACAAATATGTAAAAACAACGGAAACATTTAAATAATAACTTATCATTCAAAATTAAACTTCATCTCAAAATAAGTCATAAAAACATAACATATCTCAAAAACTCAAAATGTCTCATGTCTCATGAAAATACATCTCAGTCTCATAAAATCAGAGTATAAAGATAACAATAATAATCCCTCCTATAAGTGCCAGTCCATCATAAACCAAATGAAAAAGATGAAAAGCAAAAGAATACATATGAAATGAGGAAACTCCGGAAATGAATCTCCAAGCAACCCGAATCAACTATCCTCAACTCTGCTGGCCTATTGGGGGAAAAGGAAAGATAGAGGAGTGGGTCAGATAATAAGTCTGGTGAGTGAAAGTAATTACTAGCATTTCTAAGCAAGATAAAGATAATAGACTAAGCAATAGTTCTAGCTTTAAAGGAAAATACAGAAAAGATAAAACTCGGATAAAATATCATTTCTGATTCTGTTTGATTGTTTGGTTTGATTGTTTGCACTTGTCTTAAACTACTGTGATTAGGCTGAAATCCTAATGCTATCTCAACTGCTAACTTGATTAGGTGAAATCCATTGACCATTCTTTCATATCTCTGTTGTGCCACTATGAACCAATCAAGTTGGTCACAGCAAAAGACACCTCTTTAGCGCTTAGGACGCAGTAGCGAATTATTTAACATAATCGATGCCGCACGCTCGGTCATCGCCGGTACACACTAACTATCGCCCCTATTTGATCCTTTATTTACCCTAATCAGGATAAGCGTGCCCAGCCTCACCTACGTGTGAGACTATCAGTCCTCGACCTAAAATGGAATGCTGCTGGTACTGGTCCTAACAAAAAAATCTTCTAGCGTTGCGCCCCTTGCCCAAATCCCCAGATTTGAGCCTCTATCTATTGGTCACTTATTTATCCTAATCAGCATAAGCATGTCCCAGCCTCACCTACGTGTGAAACCATCAGTCCTAGACCAGAAAGGGAATGCTGCCGGTATGTGCCCTACTTCTATATTTGCTTATTAACTTAATCCAAGATCTAAGTTTTAAAATAAGCCTCTTCTGTTATCTCTTCTTTCTAATTATAACATACATGTTATAATTATTCTTGCAACTGTTATTCTTCTATTTTCTCTTTTTAGTTATAACCACTTGTTATAATTATGCTTGCAAATATCTTAAATTCACCTATTTTAGTCCATCTCTATTTTTATTTCAGTTTTTCTCATTTTACATCTGATTCTGTAAATTTAGTGTTATTCTATTTTAATCCATATTTGCGAATTCTTCTCTTTTTAATATTTTATTCGCGTCAAAAAGGATTAAATCTCTATAAAAAAGAAACTAACATTTACAAGCTAAATTTCAACTTAAAACATATGTAAACAACTGTAAATAATTGCAAATAACTATAAATAACTGCAATTGACTGTATATAACTGAACAAAATAGCTGAATAAAAATAGACTGAAAAGAACTTCTAAAATTTACTTAAAAACCGACTGTAAATAAACTTACATAAAAACTGTCTCAAAATTGTAGGAAAACTACAACTATTGAGAACCCTATTATTTTAAATTGCTTACAAATCTAAAATAATTACAAAAACTCACATGTGGTCCTTAGATCTAGTCCTAGGCCTTCCTGGATCCACTTCTAGGACATAGAATTTTTTTATCAAAAAGATTTCCTCCCTAGAAATTTTTTCTATTTAGGGTTCAGCCTCAGGCAATGAACCCAATTGAGAGAAAATCTAAATGAGAAAAATAGCTAGGCCTAGAGTTCTTTTTATAGTATGGCTTAGGGGTCTCAACCGTCGAATTTGAAGATTAAATCTGGTGCAACCACGTCATAGGCTCACTAGGAACCGTCAGATGTTGCTACGAACGCACAGGATTGCTCAAAAATCAAATTTTATGGTGTTCGGCTCGTACCTGGACGAAATAGCGTCTAGGAAATAAGGTGGGTCGACCTAATTTTATTGGGGGTCGACCTATAGGTCGACCTGACTCAAGCATGGGTTGACCTATGCCTTTGTATTTTTTTTCGTTTTAGTTTATTATATTCTGATTTCTTATTTCTCTCGTAACTTCTTCATACTAGCTCGGATTTCGACATGTTATATATGAAAATTGATCAGAAAATTACCACGGACCCAATGGTGCAACTTCTGTGGCTCGATTCTGAAAATTTCACAAACTTATTTTATTATTCGATTAATTTGTTAATTAATTATTACTCTAATTTTTTGGATGGTTACATTCTCCCCTCCTTAATGGATTTCGCCCCTAAAATCTCCAAGGTCAGAAGAATGAAATAAATATTTTCATCCAAATTCCAAAACTACATATTCAACCATCATCCAGTACATCCGTTGTCCTTAAGATTTCTACTGCAATTTATGTTATATGCAATAGTGTAGTGTCAATGTCCCTAACTAATGCGAAAGATTAGGCGGTCTACTGATTCAGTTGACCTCCTTTTTATGCAATCATGTCTGTACCATGTAGCCAAATGAATGCAAGTTTCCTTAATGATAACAGATAGTTCTACATGCGTGCTACAGTCATCATCCAAATGCAACAATCATATGATAATCACTCATAATAGCAACCATGGAAATAAAATAAAAATGCAAGTGCACACACATCCATATTCATATGCTTTAGTGACCTAGTTAGGCCGATCTCTAAGAGATAATAGTTCCTAGTGTGTGTGTATATGCCTCCATTAGCATCCACTAGCAAACACTTTCAACCACTAGCGTCCATCATACATAACATGTTCTAGTAACATGTTCACATTCAGTCCTACTATCCATATGTTAAATCTTAAGATCTACCCTCCCAAAGGATACTAAAGGAAAGAACCTATTCAAAACTAAAGATGGAAATAGGAAATTCAAGATGTACCATCAAAAAGATGCGGATACGAGGTACGTATTTTCTCCGCAGCCTCCCTCGTAGCGTCCTCAATACTATCTCCCCACTGAACTTTAACCAAAGGGACTTCCTTATTCCTAAGCTTCTTGATATCATGCCCAACGATCTTGGTAGGAATGCGACGAACCGATGCTTCTCTCCCCACTTCAACTTCCTCAAGTAGGCTAGGTTCCACTACCTCTGCTGAATCATGTAAGCACTTTCTCAAGTGTGAAACATGAAAAACATCATGAACTTCTGTGAGCCTCTTCGGTAGCTTTATCCGATACGCCATCTTCCCCACCCTTTACACAATGGGGAACGGTCCTACGAATCTGGGAGCAAGTTTCCCACTTGATCCAAACCTCACTACCTTTCTTAGCGGAGACACCTTAATAAAAACCAAATCTCCTACCTCGAACTCAATATCCCTTCTCTGCTTATTTGCATAGGATTTCTGTCTATCTTGGGCTATCTTAATTCTTCTTTAATCAAATCAATCTTTTCTGAAGTCTCTCTAACCATGTCGGGACCAAGTAGCAATCTTTCTGTAGACTCCAACCAACATGAAGGCGACTTGCAAGGTCTTCCATAAAGGGCTTCACAAGGAGCCATCCCAATGCTTGCCGGAAAACTATTGTTATAAGTGAATTCCACTAAAGGAAGGTGCTCCTCCCAAGTTCCTCCAAAATCAAGTATGCACATCCTTAACAATCCTCAAGAACTCTATTAACTCTCTCTGTTTGTCCATCCGTTTGAGGGTGGTAGACCGTACTCAATCTAAGTTATGTCCCTAAAGCCTCTTGCAAGCTCCTCCAAAACTCGTTAGTGAAGATAAGGTCTCTGTTGCTCACTATGCTAGAGGGAACTCCACGAAGTCGGACTATCTCACGAACGTATATGGATGCCAAATAAGGTGTTGTCCTCTTACTCTTGACCGGAATGAAGTGGGCGCTCTTAGTCAAACGATCTACAATCATCCAAATACTGGTATTCCCCTTCCTAGATTGAGGTAAACCATCTATGAAGTCCATCGAAACACTATCCCACTTCCATTCGAGTACATCCAATGGTTGAAACAATCCACCAGGCCTCTGCTGCCGCCTTAACTCTTTAGCACACAAGACACTTAGCCACAAACTCTGCTACATAATTCTTTATGCCACTCCAATAAAACACTCTCTTCATGTCCCTATACATCTTGTCACCGCCCGGATGAATAGTCATCCGAGAATGGTGTGCCTCTGCTAGAACTGCTCTCATCAAATCACCAATGCGGGGGACACAAAGTCTACCATCTTTCCTTAGCCACCCTTTACTATCAATGGAATAGTGTTGGAGATGTCTAGAAACCTCTCCTCTGCTAATCCTATCCAGAATATCCACAAGCTCTGAATCCTCTCGCTGCCTTGAGCCAATCTGATCTATGAGGGTAGGCTTAACCTCAAGTGCTGCCAATAATCTAGGAGTGATGTTCGTAGAGGGTTTAAAATCAAAAATGGAAATAAACTCTAGGCTTTTCCACTCCACGAACATTGGACTAAGGGTTGCTCTCTTCCTACTTTATGCATATGCAACCACGTTCCCCTTGCCAGGGGTGTAAGCTATCTCAAAGTCATATGATGCTAGAAACTCCAACTAATGCTGCTGCCTTAAGTTTAAATCCTTTTGTGAGAACATGTACTTAAATGATTTATGGTCAGTGAAAAGCTCGAACCACTCTCCTACCAGGTAATGTTTCCAAGACTTGAGCGTGAAAATAATAGCAGCCAACTCCAAATCATGGGTGGGGTAGTTCTTCTCATGAGTTCTCAACTGTCTACTTCTATAGCATACTACCCTTCCCTCCTGCATCAATACTTCTCCAAGGCCAGTCCCATATGCATCAGTATATACTATAAAAGTCTTAGCTTCGTCAGGTAAAACTAACACTGGTTCACTAGTAAGGGATCTCTTTAGCATCGTGAAGGAATCCTCACAATCCACGTCCCACACGAATGCCGCATTCTTCTTAGTGAGGCGAGTAAGCGGCACTGAAATCTTAGCAAAATCTCTGATAAACTTCCTATAAGAACCAGCTAAACCTAGGAAGCTTCTAACTTCGGTAGCGTTCTTGGGGACCATCCGCCTTTGTAGCGAAGGGAACCATCCACCTTTGTAGCGAAGACGATTGGCGCCCCCACTCAGATATGCTCCATCTGATGAAGCCTTTCTCTAGTAGCTCACCGATCTGCTTACTTAACTCCTTCCTCTCCCTAGGAGCCATATGTCTCATGGGAAATGCCACTGGCTTAGCATTGTCATTCAGCTAGATCCTAAAGTCGATCTCTCTTAGGGGGTAGCCCCTAACCTCCTCAAAAACGACTGGGAAATCTCTAACAACAGGAACTGATTCTAACTCTCTAAGAGATGAATCAAGGGAATAAAGGAAGCTTAACATGACTGACCCATGTGGGTCGCAAGAAACCTCGAGAGTCCATCCGCTACATGTCTCTAGTCTAACGACTCTCCTCTCGCAGTCCAATATCGCACCATAAATGGATAACCAATCCATCCCCAAAATCATCCCATATCCCGAAAATCCCAGTACGTAGGCATCATAATCAAACTCTACGCCTAGTATAAAAATTTTCAAACCTCTACAAATCATGGATAAATGTGCTGATCCTCCTATGAGGTTTGAAACAACTATAGCATCTACAACTAGAGAAATATCTAAGTGCAAACAATCAACCAAGGAACTAGAAATGAAAGAATGCGACGCTCCGGAGTCAAAAAGAGTTCGAATAGGAAAATCTAAAATAGAGATCAAACCTTCTATAGAGACTTTCCTACGTCGATCCCGTCCACTACTAGAAGGTGCTGCATCCAAAGCCTGTACTTGCACCATAGGTGCGCCTGCTCTCTACCCCTTCCTCTGAGGACAAGCTCTACTAAGGTGTCCAGGCTACCCATAGCTGTAACACCTCCCCTTCATCGTGTCCTTCTTATAGTCCTTTGTGAAATGCCCAACCAATCCACAATTATGACATTTCTCACCCTTCTTGATCTGTCCCTTCTAAGGTCCTCCTCCTTTCTTCTTGTCCTTATCCTTCTTATTCTTCCACCACTGCTTCTTAGAGTTTTCTGATTTAGGAACCTCCTTAACCTCTGCTTTCTTAGCAACATCTGATATGAGAGCCATTTCCACAAGTGATTCATACGTCGCTCCCATAGGTACATGTGTCAATGCCAACCCTTGGAGGGGCTGGTTCAAACCCTTATCAAACTTGGTGGCCTTCTTATGCGGTGTATTAACAAGCTCCATCCCGAACCGCGATAACTCATTAAACTGATTTATATACTCTTTCACCGAAAGACTCCCCTGCTTCAAACTAATGAACTTCTCCAACTACTTACTTTCCTCCGCTTGCGACAAGAACTTTCTCTCAAACATTTCCCGAAATCCAAACCAACCAATGTCTCTACCCTCCATTTCTACAATCTCCCATTAGTAAGAAGCCTCTCCCTTTAGTTGCCAAGATGCAAGCTGAACTCTCTGCTGGTCCTCCAATCCTAACAGCCCAAATATCCGCTCTGTATTCCTCAACTAAGCTCGTGCCTCTACGAAATCCTCCATGCCAGAAAACGTCTTGCCTCCTAGACTAGCATGTCCTTGCATAGCTTAGAAAAATTGGCTGTTGTAGGTGGATTGACGGAACCTCCACCCGCCGGTGCTGCATTGGGCGCTTGCCCTTGCACCTCTGGTGCCGTAGTTTGGAGGTATCTACGGAACCAGTCAGGGACTTGGACACCCTCTGGAAGATTTGGGGCATCCTCCATACTATGCAATGAAATGAAAATTTAGGCTCGAAAGAATAGAAAGAAGGTTGAACTGGACTTTAAGGGGATTTTTATAAAAACTCTTTTATACTTGAAAACTATTTCTATAATAAGAGTTTCTTTCTGAAAAATACTTTTAGTTTGAAGATATGTTACCTTTTAAAATTACTTTACTTCTAAAACAAGTTTTTAGGAATCTTGTAACCTTACGCTCTGATACCAAGTGAAACACCCCACACCCCTTAGTATTCCCAAAAAGGGAACACCAAAGGATGTGGTGCGTTATAGGTATAGCTAAAGCATCACAGAGACTAAGATTCACAAGACAAATAAGTAAAAATAGCGGAAACATTTAAATAATAACTTATCATTCAAAATTAAACTTCATCTCAAAATAAGTCATAAAAACATAACATATGTCAAAAACTCAAAATGTCTCATGTCTCATGAAAAAACAACCCAGTCTTATAAAATCAGAGTATAAAGATAACAATAATAATCCCTCTAACAAGTGCCAGTCCATCATAAACCAAACGAAAAAGATGAAAAGCAAAAAAATACATCTAAAATGAGGGAACTCCGGAAATGAATCTCCAAGCAACCTGAATCAACTATCCTCAACTCTGCTGGCCTATTGGGGGAAAAGGAAAGATAGAGGAGTGGGTCAGACAATAAGTCTAGTGAGTTAAAGTAATTACTAGCATTTCTACACAAGATAAAGATAATAGACTAAACAATAGTTCTAGCTTGAAAGGAAAATACAAAAAAGATAAAACTCAGATAAAATACCATTTCTGATTCTGTTTGACTGTTTGATTGTTTGCACTTATCTTAAACTACTGTGATTAGGCTGAAATCCTAATCCTATCTCAACTGCTAACTTGATTATGTTGAAATCCTAATCCTACCCATTTATCGACATTTCCTATCGCTGTTGTGCCACTGTGAACCAATCCTATTGGTCACAGCAAAAGACACCTCTTTAGCGCTAGGATGCAGTAGCGAATTATTTACCCTAATCGATGCCGCACACTTGGTCATCACCGGTACACACTAACTATCGCTCCCTATTTGACCCTTTATTTACCCCGATCAGCATAAGTGTGCCCAGCCTCACCTAAGTGTGAGACAATCAGTCCTCGACCTGAAAGGAAATGCTGCCGGTACTGGTCCTAACAAACAAATCTTCTAGCTTTGCGCCCCTTGCCGAAATTCCCAGATTTGAGCCTCTATCTATTGGCCACTTATTCACCCTAATCAGCATAAGCGTGTCCCAGCCTCACCTACATGTGAAACCATCAGTCCTATACCTAAAAGGGAATGCTGCCGGTATGGGCCCTACTTCTATATTTGCTTATTAACTTAATCCAAGATCTAAGTTTTAAAATAAGCCTCTTCTGTTATGTCTTCTTTCTAATTATAACCTACGTGTTATAATTGTTCTTGCAACTGTTACTCTTCTATTTTCTCTTTATAGTTATAACCACTTGTTATAATTATGCTTGCAAATATCTTAAATTCGCCTATTTTAGTCCATCTCTATTTTTATTTCAGTTTTTCTCGTTTTACATCTGATTTCTATAAATTTAGTCTTATTCTATTTTAATCCATATTTGTGAATTCCTCTCTTTTTAATATTTTATTCGCGTCAAAAAGGATTAATTCTCTATAAAAAAGAAACTAACATTTACGGGCTAAATTCCAACTTAAGACAGATGTAAATAACTGTAAATAACTGCAAATAACTGTTAATAACTGCAATTAACTGTAAATAACTGAATAAAATAGCTGAATAAAAATAGACAGAAAAGAACCTCTGAAATTTACTTAAAAACTGACTGTAAATAAACTTACATAAAAATTGTCTCAAAATTGTAGGAAAACTACAACTATTGAGAACCCTATTATTTTAAATTGCTTACAAATCTAAAATAATTACAAAACACTGACCTGTGGTCCTTAGCTCTAGTCTTGGGCCTTCCTGGATCCAATTCTAGGGCGTAGAATATTTTTATCAAAAAGATTTCCTCCCTAGAAATATTTTCTATTTAGGGTTCAGCCTCAGGCAATGAACACAGTTGGGAGAAAATCTGAATGAGAAAAATAGTCAGGCCTAGGGTACTATTTATAGTGTGGCTTAGGGATCTTAGGCCGTCGGATTTGAAGATTAAATATGGTGCAACCACATCATAGGCTCACTAGGAACCGTCGGATGCAGCTACGAACGCACAAGATTGCTCAAAAATCAAATTTTATGGTGTTCGACTCATACCAAGACGAAATAGCATCCAGGAAATAAGGCGGGTCGACCTGACCCAAGCATGGGTCGACCTATGCCTTTGTATTTTTTTCTTTTCATTTTAGTTTATTAAATTCTGATTTCTTATTTCTCTCGTAACTTCTTCATACTAGCTCGAATTTCGACAAGTTATGTATGGAAGTTGATCAGAAAATTACCATGGACCCAATGGTGCAACTTCCGTGGCTCAATTCTGACAATTTCACAAACTTATTTTATTATTCGATTAATTTGTTAATTAATTATTACTCTAATTGTTCGGGTTGTTACAAACTCCCAAATGCACTAAACCCCATAACCTTTCTAAGAGGAGAAACCTTAATGAATATCATGTCCCTAATTAAAAGCTCTAATCCCTTCCTTCGCCTATCAGCATGGGACACCTAACGGTCATGTGCGGTCTTTGTTCGCTGTCTAAACACTTCTACCATTTCCAAGGTCCTCCAAAATGCATGAAGCAACCTCTTAGTAAATCTTCTAAATTCAAAGTCGTTTCCAAAGTAGATTGCAAACTCCTCCAAAATTCCCTAGTGAACAAAGGGATTCTATCACTAACAATGCTAACTACAACTCCACATAATTGCACCACTTCCTTGACATAACCCACGCTAGAGATACTACAGTCCTATTACTTCCGATGGAAGTAAAATGAGCCAACTTACTATAACCTATATAGCATCATTGCTTCTAGGAAACCCATCTGTAAAGTCCCCCGATATATGCTCCCATTTCCAAGTTGGAACCTCCAATGGTAACCACAACCCTTCGAGCTTGCCTTGCTTAGCCTTTACATTTTGGCATGCCAAACATCTAAAAACTAATTTAATGACTCTCTCTTCATCCTTGACCAATTAGAAAAATTCTTTTCATATCCTTATCCACCTTACCACATCCAGGGTGGATGGTGACATTCCACAAGTCTTGGGTTTGAAGCATTCTAATATAATCTCCTTACTAACTTCCAGTCTTATCTTCGGTTTATTACTAGTTAAGTGTCCTTATGAAATTTCCCTATTTAGATGTTCCTTGATATATATATATATATATATATATATATATTTATTTATTTATTTAGCGGTCTAGTCCTATCCCTAAAATCAACATAGCAATAAAACAAGAACATGCCTTATACCAGATCAAACACTTTTCTTAAAGGAGACAACTAGCGATTTCAACCCAAAAACTCTAAAAGAAAATTTTATTGGAAGTTGCCCTTAATCATTAACCGGTGTTAATGATGTTGGGGTCCTATATGAAAATTAACAATCTCTAATCAATCCTTATTAAATTCATTTCAACTTATTATCGGTTTCAAAATGTACTTATTATTAGTATTCAATTTCTTCATAAATATCAAACTAGCTTCCTTAATCTATCCCTTATCTAATTTTCTTATTATCCTTTATTAATTACAATCTTATTGTCCATTAAACTTGTAATTAATGTCCATAAATTCTAGCCCTATAATTACTATGCTTTTTATAATTAAAATGAATATCATTGTAAATTACGTTATTTACATGTTTCTTATTTCTAATTATTAATTTCTAAACTAGAACATTGTAACATCCCCATTCCGAGGCCCAAAACTAACTGCTATGGATGCTGCGGTCATCCATAGTTATTAATTACCAACGATAAAATGTGGCTATGTTAATCATATCAATAATCAGAAGCACATGAATATAAAAATATTAAACAAAATTTTCCTTAGCAACTCTTAACATTTCATTTCACATATGATATTTCATATTCATTACATAACCTCATTCGCAAACACACGTTTAAAAAAAATTATAATTATTACAAAATACACCAAGAGCGACATATGAAGATGCCCCTGGTTGATCAGAGTCAAATGGTTGATAATTATACAACTTTGTTATTACATCCAAATAGATAAAACCAAACTACTCAACGGAAATAGATAAAGCTCCTAATAGCTAGATTGTCTCATGCATGTCTCCAGAAGCTTATTTGTCTAACTGGAACCAGAAATCCCTTACTCTCGACCTACTCAAACGAGTACCCGAGAGTTTAAAGGGAAAAACAAAAACCTCGGGTCAGACAACAATCTAGTGTAAATAATAACCTATCATCTCGAACCATATAGATATCGAGTGAGACCACCCGTTGAGCAGAATGGGTTTTCCCCTCACTAGTATCTTAACCAAAACTAATTAACCATATATAATGCGCCCGAAACCACAATGGTTAGAACAAAAATAACATTTATAGTTAAGCAATATATACTGGATTACCCATCCCAAGTTATTAGATTACCATCTTAATTTCAAATGACTACCCGTCACAATCTAAACTGACCATCCGTCTTATTTTAATCTGACTACCCGTCTTATAATTATGTGGACTACCTAACTCACATTTAATCATATTCATAATTATGTAGACTATCAATCTCACATATAATTATTGCTTTGATTACTCATCCCCTACCATATTGACTACCCATCATATATGGTTCCATTTTTTAAATTATGTGGACCATCCATCACACATATTCCATTTAATTTACAATGATGTGGATTATCCATCACACATCCTATAGTTTTCCTAGGATGACTATGAAACCTTCATTAACCTCATAGAGACTATCCATCTTCGGTATGATGTGGACTATTCTTCTCACATCCCATAGTTTTCCTAGGATTACTATGAACCCATCATTTAACAATTTGATTCATGTTACCCACATGTTTAACTTATGTCTATCGGTGTCCCTAATTAGGTTATCACCCCTTAAAGTTGTAACATTTCAAAGTGACATACATTGGTATCCCCAAATGATCAATGTCGAACTCATTTAAGAAAATGTATTGGTATCCCCAATGATAAAGTCTCATTTATAAAACATTTAGTTTGTCGAAACTAATCTTCTTTGGTGTCCAGAATGATAGTGTTAACATTTATGATCAAAATAGCATTGGTCTCCCTAATGTTTAAGATCGAAATCTCAATGCATAAGGCTCGCCGCCTTTAATTTAGTTAATAAAATTCTTTGTGGAAAATAATCTTCATTGGTATCCCCAATGAAAACATCGAAGAAGAAAACTAGAGGCTCTCCACCCTTAATGAAATAGATATGCAACAACCTTACCGCACTTTATCTCGTCGAACCTCTACCCAAGGTTTAGAAGAAAAAAACTTAAATTTCCTTTAAGTATAAAACTCTTTGTGGAAAATGATGTTGTCGACTTTCATACTCAATATGTTATCTGCCTATTTAAAACAAAGTCGATGCTAATATTCCTGGCAATGATGCCACACGACATCGTAGAAAAACAATGAAAAAGACCTTGCCAACCGTGATGAATAGAGACATCAAGACCGTTGACGAGATTATAAAATAGTTTACCTAACTCACTTTGGCTATTATGCTGCAAAATGTATAGAGTCGATACTAAGACAAGCAGCAACACCGCCTTCTTTTATATAAGGACATCGAAAACATTCAATAGAGTGATATGCGGTGTCACTTTAGAACAGTGGTGAACACATGCGACGACATTAATGTCGGCGTCAACATCAATGATCACGGCGTTGGGCTTTTAAACACTTAAAAGTGTGCGATTCACCAATGGTGGTCGTCGCCGATGTCCACTTCGATACGGTAAGAATCACTCCATAACTACCTATTTATCATGCGCTTCCCACCTCATTGACTTTGACACTCATGGATACGGTGATGCCTTGGGCGCGACGACTACACTAGCGACATGGCAATATCGTAATTTATGTGAAAACAAATTTATTACCAATAAAAGCAATGACATTTCACCAATCTTATTCTTTTTCAAATTCCTATTGGATAATAAAACACTTTACCCGATTCTTTTCAGAAATACTACCGCATATCAATTTGAGAGTTTCAAACCATTTGTAAAATTAATTAATTAATACCCTTACTTAATTATAGGTATATATGCTTAGCTAGCATAATAAATTCATAGTAATTCGAAATTACTTGGGAAAAATCGTTCAAATCACATAAATTCAAAAATATCATTTCCTTTACCAAAAAAAATTTTAGGGCCAAAACCATATTTAATTATTTTAAATAATTAAAACCTGAAATTAAACTATTTCCTCCTTAGGAAATTCATAAAATATTTAATGTAACTTTGAAAATTATGAAATCAAAAACTCATCTCCAAAATATTGTTTTACTCAACAGATCAAAAAATCAAAGCCATTGGAGAAAACATAGGTTTTACCCTTAAAACCACTTAAATAATTTCGTAAAAAATTCCATATTTCATTATTCTATCCAAACAATAATCAATCAGCCAAAACATGGTATAATTTATCATAATAATTCGGGTATTACCCATAAATAAATTCAAAATAAGAAAATTGGGATGGAACTTTTATTATTCACCTTTTAATTAATTATTGGAGTTGAGATTTGATGTTGCTTAGCTTCCCTAACTTTTACTCTTGAATCCTCTTGATTTCGTGCTTCTTCCTCCTTTTAGAATGGCCGGCCTTTTTAGGTTTTTCTTTTGATTGTTTTTGTTTTGTGAAAATGAGAATGATATGAAGTGGAGGGGGTTTAAGGAGTGAAAGATAGATCTGCCAATTTTGACACTCTCGTATATTCTGTTATTTGATAAGTTCTTAAAATAATCTCTTTACTTAATTCATTAAAGTGCGACCTTAAAATGTTCAAATCCCACTCTCCTTAACTATTTACATTATTCTATTTAATTTATCCAATTAAATTTCTTGAATAATATTTAAGAAAAATCAAGGGTGTTACAAACTCTCCTCCTTAAAGAATTTTGTCCTCGAAATTCAGTAAGGACTGCTTAAAAAGCATATCAAACATGCAAACAATGCTAGTACATCCTACCAGCCACTTAGTCCATATATAACAAACATAGAACATACCATTGTAACTGTTCAGGATAAGTATCCCTAATCCTGCTCTCTGTCTCCCACGTGCAGTCTTTCTCATTGTCACTGCATTGGACTTTCACTAACTTGATTGTCCTGTTCCTTAATCTCCTCTCATTTCTCGCTACAACTCGAACTGGATGTCTCACAAAAGTTGGATCCGGTTTTACTACTAAATCTTCCAATGCAGTCGGAGCAATAGTAGTCTCTAGATTATGCACATACTTTCTAAGATGACAAACATGAAACACATTATGGATACCTGCCAAACTACTTAGTAACTCTACTCGGTATGCGAGTTTTCTGATCTTCTCTATGATAGGGAACGATCCAAAAAATCTCGTTGCCAGTTTCCCTGACTTTCCAAATCATACCATATCCTTCATCGGTGATACATCAACAAAAACACGATCATCAACTGAGAACTCCAAATCTTTACACCTTCTATCTGCGTAACTTTTCTACCTAGGCTGAGCTTCTCTCATCCTACTTTGGATTAACTCAATCTTCTATGTGGTGTCTCTTATCATATCTGGACCAAGGACCAATCTGTCTCTAGTCTCTAACCAGCATGCTGGTGATTTGCACGGCCTTCCATACAAAGCTTCAAAAGGAATCATTCCTATACTAGTCTGATAACTATTATTATAGGAAAACTCAACCAAGTGCAAATGGTCTTCCTATGACCCACCAAAATCTAGTACACAAGCCCTTAATAAATCTTCAAGTACCTTATTGACTCTCTTTGTCTACCCATCCATCTGTGGGTGATAAGTGGTACTCATCTTAAGCTTGGTACCAAATACCTCCTGTAGACTCTTCCAGAGTTCTCTACTGAACAAAGCATCTCTGTCACTGACTATACTACTAGGAATCATATGCAGTCTAGCAATATTCTTCATAAACAACTTAGCCAATACATGTGCCATCCTGGTTGACTTAACAATAATGAAATGTGCACTTTTGGTCAGTCTTTCTACTGTAACCAAAATACTTTCATTTCCCTTATTTGACCTTGGCAACTCATTAATAAAATCCATGGATATCGAATCCCATTTCCAAACTGGTATATATAAAGGCTGAAGCAATCCACTTGGCTTCTGATGTTTGGCTTTTACTTGTTGGCAATTTGCACATTGCTTCACCGATAAGCCTATATCCCTTGTCATGCCTTCCCAGAAGAAACTTCCCTTCATATCCTAATTCATCTTGATTCCCCCTTGATGAATCATAAACTTCGATCGATGACACTCCTTAAGAACTTCCCTCCTTAGGTTTCCAACATCCGGAACACATAACCATTCCTTCTTCCTTAACCATCCTCTCTAATCAAGACTAAAATATTTTAGATTATTGATCTCGAATCCACTTTCTAATCTTCTAATCCTCTCAGCTAGGAATGGATCATCTCTCTACTTAGAAGCAATCTTTTTATCAACATGGGTCGAACTTCCAAGCAAGGTAACATGGTTGTACTTTGACTAGAACTGGTAATCGATCTCAACTGCACACTACATGTAGTCAATGCCCCCAAGTCCTTCCATTCCATTAACATAGCTAACCCCACACTCTGATGTTTTCTGCTAAATGCATCCGCAACTTTATTTCCTTTCCTCGGTGTATATTCAATACCGAAATCATAAGCTACTAAAAACTCAAACCACCTTTGCTGTCTCATATTCAACTCTTCCTGAGAGAATAAATACCTCGGAAACTTATAATCCGTATACAACTCAAATCTTTCTCCTAAGAGGTAGTATCTCCATACCGTCAATGCAAAAATCACCGCTGCCTACTCCAAATCTCGAGTCGGATATCTAGCTTCATGCTTGTCGAGAATCATAGGCAATTACTTTACCTTTTTGCATCAATACAGCTCCTAATCCTGGTCCACACACATCTATATACACCACTAAAAATTTCCATTTGGAACTACTAACACGGGTGCATTGGTCAACAAATGCTTCAACTCAAGGAATTCTTCCTCACATTTATCAGACCAAATAAACTTCATGTCCTTTCTGGTTAGTTTAGTCAGTGGTATTGCTATCCGCAAGAAATCCTTAATGAATCTCCGGTAATAGCCAGCCGATCCAAGAAAACTCCTTATCTCGGTCATCGTCTTGGGTCTTTTCCAACTATTAACAGCTTCGATCTTAGTTGGATCCATTAACAACCCTTTCTTTGAAACTGCACGACCAAGAAACTTCACTTCCTTCTTCCAGAAATGACACTTAGAAAACTTTGATTTATGCTGATGCTACCTCAGCATCTCTAGCACTATTCTAAGATGAATCTCACGATCTCTTTCATTCTTAAAATATATCAGAATATCATCAATAAACACCAATACAAACCTATCCAAGTGCTCTCAGAAAATCTGGTTCATCAAATCCACAAAGAAAGATGGCGCATTAGTTAAACCGAATGGCATCACTAACCACTCGTATGAAACATATATCGTTCGAAATGTCATCAAAAGAATACTATCCTCCGCCACTCTCAATTGATGGAACCTTGTTGCCAAATCCAACTAGGAAAATACTTTGACTCTACTCAACTGATCAAAGAAATCATCAATCCTTGGCAAAGGATATCTATTCTTTATCGTCTTTTCGTTTAGCATACGATAGTCGAAGCACAATCTTAACGACCCGTCCAGTTTCTTTACGAATACCATGGCCGCTCCCCAAGGCGAACTGCTTGGTCTAATAAAACACTTTCCATCTAAGTCCACTAGTTGCACCTTTAACTCCTTCATCTTAGTAGGTGTCATCCTACTAAGTGCTCTACTTATGGGTTTACCTCTAGGTACCAGATCTATTCGAAACTCAATGTGTAACGACCCACTATTATGGACCATTCAAATCGACAATAATCCACACATGTATGACTTGAATAATTCAAAATAACAGATTGTAATAAAATTTGGAGCAAATAAAATCAAATACAGAATCACAGACATTGAATATCAAAATAACTCGCAGCGGAAATAAAATACCATAGTAGTTTATGAAGCTACTATATACAAACTCTCAAAACATATACAAAATCTCATAGTCAAAATAAATATAATAGAAGTCAGGATACATGAATCAATAATACAGAGACAATACTGAATATGAAATAACTGAAATAGAAGTCGATGAACCGATAGATAAATAAGCTCCAACAGATCTCTAGCTCCAGAAGGTGAATCCAAAGCTGTGATTCTCAGGCTGACCCGAGCGTAAAGTAAAACACAAAACACTCGAGTCAGGACATACATACTTATACAATGTAAACCAACTCAAGTGAACTGTAAAAGCAATGCACAATGACCCAAAGGATGCTTGGGATCGCCCATCCTTTAAGGATCCGTTAAACAATTTAGCAGGAATAAACGCTATCAGAGAAATGTCCATATTAAACCAAACAATGCAAATAATAGTGTTAATGTGACTAGGGTAGCGCAGAGCTGCAGTAATCTCTCACCTCTAGCCACACTCTCAAATCAAGGTGTGCATCCAAATAAATCACAAGGAAATAAAATAGCATACAGAGAAGTATCCCGATGGTTAACATTTCAAAATGGTTAATGATTCCGAATTAAATCGCTCATTTAAAACCATTAAAAGATGAAGTCATTATACCTTCAAATCAAATATTAAATTCCCAAAATTTCAACCTTTTCTGAGTTCATTTATTCACTTAAATACATTAAAACATTAAAATTCCAGCTTTCACAACATTTAGAAAGTGCTGCGGTAAGTTATATTTGAAAACAATTCAATTCAGCAAAGAGAGCATTTATAAACTACTGTAATAGTTCAGTTTTAGTGGAAAAATAGTTCAATTTAGAAAAGACAGCATTTACAAAACTGCTTTAATAGTTCAAAGTTCAATATAAAGATTTTAGTTCAATTCAACAAAGACAGCATTTACAAAACTGCTGTAATAGTTCAAAGTTCAATCTAAAGATTTTAGTTCAATTCAGCAAAGACAGCACTTGCAAAGTGCTGTGATAGTCCTTAGTTAGATTTTAGCCTTTTAGTTCACTTCTGAAACTACAGCACTTACAAAGTGCTATAGATTCACTTTAGTTCATATTTTAGTGATTATTCAGAAACGATAGCATTTCTGAAGTGCTACTAATTAAATTTCCAAATTTCCACTAAAATTTCAGAAACAATTAAACTTCAATTTAAACCATTTTAATTATATAAAAACCATATTTTTCCACTTTAAAAATGGTCATTTGAATACACTTTAACTTATGATTTCTATAAAGTAAATTCCACAAATAAATATCAAATTTTTCATTACTTCACTTATTAAATTCAAGTGTACAATTATCCTATTCCTTACATTCACTGAACTCTGTAATTTAAATTTATCATTTCACAAATAAAACTTAATTTCCATTTTATTTTCTTTTACTTACTTCCATTTTTAAAACCAAATCTCACAAATTCCAAGTCAAATTCCAAATTTCCATTTTTAGCAATTATTTATTTAACACTTTTAACTTATAGAAAAATCACTAACCCTTTATTAAATCATTTTATATTCAATTTAAATCAAATTATCATAATTTACATTTTTAAAATACTTAAAAAAAATATCCAGAGAAATATATAAAATAACCACGGGTCTGTATACTATTTTCTAACCTGTCAAGTGATACGGATAATATATCATTTCAATCCGTAATTTACAAAGAAAAATCCTGGTTCTATCATTTCAAACCCGCAATCCCAAGTTAATAAAAATAAATAAAAATCGTTCAGGCCTATCATTTCAGCCCATAACGATTTTTCCCTATTCTAAAGTCCGTTCGAGTATGTATCATTTCAAACCATAGTGATTCTATTCTACAGGGAACTTGCAGTGTGATTAATAGAAATAAATAAACAGTATAATAAAATATAACAGATGATGTGATAAGTTAATAACAGGGTTAACATCATATAATTAATAATCATAGGCAGATATAACTTAACATAATAGTTCTACACATTCAATTGTTGTCAATTCACATTTGCATAAGTATAAATGTCAGGTGTGATTACTCACCTTTTTACGCTGAAGTTTTGCAAAACAAACACACAAACAAAAATCCGGAAAGCACGAAAGCACGACTAGATTTGGATGAAGAGAGAGCCAAGATGTAAATCTTGTATTCACAAAATAAACAAAGCAAAATATGAATATAAGTACAAAACCAAAGTTTAGATTGAAACAAATGGAAACTAGGCTAGACAGATACATCACCTAGCCTCTAAAATCACTTTTGCTTGATCTTGCCTCAACTTTGCTCGACCACAACACTATATTGGCTCGACCATGACATGTATAAAGGTGGTAAAGGTCAGGTTTGGATCTGAAATACATGGCTTGGTCAAGAATACAAATGGTCTTGGAAGTTACTAGTGAAGGAAGATCAAAGGTTAAGGCAAAAAGAGGAGTTTTGGTGCAACTTTTAGGCTTGACCATGCATGAATTGGCTCGGCCTTGGCATGTACAGACCTGGTGGTGGCTGGAGTGAAGGCCATGGGTGGTGAACTTGATGGTGGTGGTGGCCAAAGGGGTGGCTAAAGCAACATATGAAGGGTATGGTGAAAACTAGCTAGGCTATGCATGGTTTCAAGGGGTTTTTGCAACTTTTAGTGGTGTTTGCATCATGGAATGGTCATGGCCAGTTTTGATCAGAGGAGGAGGGTGTTAGGCCATGTATGGTGATGGGAAGGAGGTGATGTGGTGGTCGGTGAAGGTGGTGAGGGGTTTAGGCCGAGCAAAGCACATGAAGATCAAGCAAAACAATGGAAAATTCAATAGAAAAGTGAAGAGAAAAGTAGAAAAAAATAGGAAGCCATTACCTTTTTCTCGGATCTGAAAATAGGCGTGAGAAGTGAGATAAGAAGAGATGTTTTCACATGAATTTCATAAAGAAAAAGTCACGGCTATCAAGGAGAAGTTATGGTAGAAAATTAAGGGATAGGAAGATAAAAAGGTAATAAATCAAAACGTAACATAAGCTTTTAATTAAAAATAGGTAACGTATCTAAATTTGATTTGTTTCCCATCTATTTAATAAAATACATGCCAAAGAAATAATTCAATAAATACATACCGTTTATATAAACACTATATAAATAAATAAGAAAACGGTTATAGAAATGTATAAATTAATTGCTATTTACATCTTTGTATGTTACTTCATTTACAAAGTATATATCCAAATTAAGTGAAACAAAAACGGACAAATGTTGTAAATATATACATAACATGAAATGTTACATATATATACACAATTATAACATGATATATCAACCAAAAATATTACTTATATTAATTAAAATAAACATTTAAAGGTATGCCTTTTAAAACAATAACGTATATATACATTTGAAATTTCTTTCCAAGAAAAATTAAGGAATCTAAGCACTTAACCATTTAATTAATAAATGAATGTATAAATAAGAAAAATAAGGTGGATATAGATATTATGAAGAATAAATAAATAGTTTTAGGAAAACTAGGAAATAAATAAAGAAAATACTTTATTTAATGGAAACTAGAATTAAAGATTGAAAACAATATACAATCAACATTTGAACATTATAACTACACTTTAAAATGTTTTAAAAATAAAATATATGCAAAAATTATCATGTTACACAAATTAGAACATGATTTACAAACAAAGATATTATTTATATAAATTTAAAATAAACAAATTTGTTAAATAAAACAATTTACACACAATATTGTAAAAAGCATAACTTTCACAATATTAATCCGATTTGAACGAAACGAAAAGCAGTATTCTTGAAATAAAATCTATTTTCATAATAAAAGATAAAATTCAAAATTTCAAATATTTAAATTTTAAATTTAAAAGTCAAAGTTTGACCATTTTGACCAAAATCCACTTTTAATAAATAAAATAAAGTTTTCAAATCAGGAAATTCAATTTAAAATTATTAAAATATACAATTAAAATAATCACAAAATACAGGGTTGTTACACAATGTCTCGTTTGGTGGTAGTCCTATAACCAGCTGAAAAACATCTGCATGTTCTCTTACAATTTAACCCGATTCAATTCGTCTTCCACTTTTGTGGCATCAAATAAAGCATAAATTTCTAGACTCGAATTCTCAGTTGAGTATACTATTTGGTCAGTACTATCAGGGTGTCTTAATGATATTTTCCTATCATGGCAAAATATCGTAGCATCGAATCTGCTCAACCAATCCATACCAAAAAAGATCCCAAAATCCACAAAATCAAACACGTACAAACTATAGGCAAACGCATAACCTAGCAACTCAAATTCTAGATAGTCACATCTCATCCCAAGAGTTGCATACCCTCCTATTGAATTAGCTATCCTTAAGGAAGTAATAAGGTATGATGGTTCTAAACATAACATATCTACCAAACACTGAGTTATAAATGAATGTGGTGCACCGGTATCAAACTGGCATGCTATGAATAAAAAATGTACCTTCCATCACATACTTTCCCTTCTCAGCTGTTGTCGGCTAAGATGATGATGTTCCAAAGCAAAGACCTTTCCTTTTCTATCTTGTCCGCTTCTGTACATTTGTTCTTATAATGCCCCACCTGGTTTCAATTAAAGCACTTCACATTCTGCTTCCCTATAACCACCTTACCATCACCAGATCAACACTCATAGAGTAGTGCCCCTTCTTATCACACTTGTAACAAACTATATCAGATTTCCCCTTTTTGGCAGCTCCACCTTTCGGAGCTCCCTTCTTCTTAAAGAATTTCCTCTTCTTATTTTGAATATTTGGGTTCTCTACCGGCTTCTCTTTTCCAAAGGTTGAAAGCATTTCTTTATTCCCGACAGCCATCTCCACCACTACGTTCGATGGATCTCTGAGAAGTGGCATAGTCGCCCTAGCGATCTCCGGTCTCAACACTCCAATAAACTTCTCGTTCCTCTTAATAATAGTGATAACAGCGGCATATCCAAGTAAGCTCATCAAATTTAGCAGAGTATTCTAACACTGACAGTTTCCCTGCTCAAACTCCATAAACTTCATGAGCAAGGCTGACTTGGCTACTTCAGACAAAAACCTTTCCTCGAATCTCCTTTGAAATTCTACCTAAGTCAATTCCTCTTCTGGTACCCCTATGGTCACCCCATTCCACTAAATAAAGCAACCTCTTGCAACTGTCTCGAAGCCAATCTCCTTTTCTGCTCACCATTCAGACCCAAATCAACAAAAATTCTTTCACAATGTAACAGCCAGTTCTCCACTTCAATTGCATCCTCAGTTCCCAAAAAAGGCTTCGCACCCAAACTGGTGTAATCTCGATTCAACTTAGCATAGTTATTACCAACTGGCGCTAAGGGATTGACTCCTTTCGCATTGGCAGCATTTCCTCTAGCTACTCCTACAGCTTCTCCAGATTGCATCAGATTGACGAAAAACTGATACATAGTCCCCATATCCACTGGTGGGGTCACAACACCTACATTAGCATTTGCATTTTGATTAGCATTTGCTTGTCGACCCTGGTTCCTCCTGGTGTTGGCTCGAGCATTTCCATTGGTTATGGTGCTTCCGCACCAAGATTCACTCCTCCATTTCCTACTTCCATATCTTTCTTTTTCGTAAATCTAGGCATGAGCCTTAGTAAGATACATAAGAACAGTCTAAGAGAGAGGGGAGAATAGATATAGAATACATACTTATATATAGCAAATACAAGTATGTCACTATAGCGTTATCCCATACCCCAATCTTATTTTCCGATTCATTAGGATTATGTTTTCAAAAACTCTACAGGTTTAATATTCTTTTAATCATAAACCTATGCTCTGATACCAATTTGTAACACCCCCCATTTTGAGGCCAAAAACTAACTCCTACGGATGCTGCAGTCATCCATAGTTATTAATTCCCGATGACAAAATGTGGCTATGTTAATCGTATCAATAATCAGAAGCACATGAATATGAAATTATTAAACAAAATTTTCCTTAGAAAATCTTCACATTTCATTTCACAGATGATATTTCATACTCATTACATAATCCCATTCGCAAATTCACGTTCAATGAAATTATAATTATTACAAAATGCTCCAAGAGCAACATATGAACATGCTTCCTTGGTTGATCAGAGTCAAATGCTTGGCAATTATACAACTTTTCCATTACATCCAAATAGACAAAACCAAACTACTCAGCGGAAATAGATAAATCTCCTAATAGCTAGATTTCCTCCTGCACGTCTCCGGAAGTTTATTCATCTAACTAGAACCTGAAATCCCTTACTACCGACCTACTCAAATGAGAACCAGATAATTTAAGGGGAAAACAAAAACTTTGGGTCAAACAACAGTCTAGTGTGAATAATGACCTACCATCTTGAACCAAATAGATATCTAGCGAGACAACGCTGTTGAGCGGAAAAGTTTTTCCCTTCACTAGTATCTTAACCAAAACTAATTAACCATATACTATGCTCCTGCAACCACAATGGTTAGAACAAAAATAACATTTATAGTTAGGCAACATATACTGGATTACCCATCCCAATTTATTAGATTACCCATCTTAATTTCGAATGACTACCCGACACAATTTCAATTGACTATCATCTTATTTTAAGCCGACTACCCATCTTATAGTTATGTGGACTACCTATCTCATATATAATTATATTCATAATTATGTGGACTATCCATCTCCCATACAAGTATTACTTGGATTACCCATCCCCTATCATATTGACTACCCATCACATATGGTTCCATTGTTTAAATTATATGGACTATCCATTACACATATTCCATTTAATTTACAATGAAATGGACTATCCATCACACATCCTATAGTTTTCCTAGGATGACTATGAACCCTTCATTAACCTCATAGAGACTATCCATCTCCGATATGATTTGGACTATATATCTCACATCCCATGGTTTCCCTAGGATGACTATGAACCCATTATTTAACAATTTGATTCATCTTACCTGCATGTTTAACTTATATCAATTGGTGTCCCCAATTAGGTTATCATCCCTTAAAGTTATAACATTTCAAAGTGACATACATTGGTATCCCTAAATGATCAATGTCGAACTCATTTAAAAAATGCATTGCAACCCCAATGATAAAGTCTCATTTATAGAATATTTAGTTAGTCGAAACTAATCTACTTTGGTGTCCCCAATGATATTGTCAACATTTATGATCAAAATAACATTGATATCCCCAATGATTAAAATCAAAATCTCAAAGCATAAGGCTTGCCGCCTTTAATTTAGTTGATAAAAATCTATGATGAAATTAATCTTCATTGGTATCCCCGATGACAAAGTCGAAGAAGAAAACTAGGGGCTCTCCACCCTTAATGAAATAGATATGCGACAATCTTGCCACACTTTCTCTCGTCGAACCTTTACCCAAGGTTTAGAAAAACAAAACTTAAATTTTTTTAAGTATAAAACTCTTTATCAAAAATGATGTTGTCGACTTTTATACTCGATAGGTTATCCGGCTATTTAAAACAAAGTCGGCGTCGATATTCATGGCAGCGATGCCACACGACATCGTAGCCAAAACAATGAAAAAGACCTTGCCGATCGTGATGAATAACAACATCAAGACCGTCGACGACATGATAAAATAGTTTACCTAACTCACTTCGGCTATTATGCCACAAAAAGTATAGAGTCGATACTAAGTCAAGCGGCAACACCACCTTCTTTTATATAAGGGCATCAAAAACATTCAACATAGTGATATGTAGAGTCGCTTTAGAATAGTGGTGAATACATGCAGCGACACTGATGTCGGGGTCGGCGTCAATGATCATGGCATTTAGCTTTTAAACACTTAAAATTATACGATGTCGCCAATGATGGTCGTCGCCGATGTCCACTTCAATAAAGTGAGAATCACTCCATAACTACATAAGTAGTTATCATGTGCTTCCCACCTCATCGACTTTGACACTCATGGATGCGGCAATGCCTTGGGCGCAATGACCACATTAGCGACATGGCATTATCTTAATTTATGTGAAAACTAATTTATTACCAATAAAACCAATTACTTTTCACCAAATCTATTTTTTTTTGAAAACCCAGGAGAAACCGGAGGGCCGGTAAACTCCTGAGGAGGGTAGAGTAAAGTCGTCCGCTGATCCAAGCCCCCATACCCCCGAGTAAATTTATATAGGATAGGGAAGCGCATGGTAGGAATCGAACCTGGGTCCTTTTACCAGAACCCAAGCCTCCTTTCCACTACGCCGCACCTGCGGACACTTTTCATCAAATCTAATTCTTGGTCAAATTCCTATTGGATAGTAAAACACTTTACATTAATCATTTTAGAAATACTGTCGCATATCGATTTCAGAGTTTCAAACCATTGTAAAATTAATTAATTAATACCCTTAATTAGTTATAGGTTTATATGCTTAGCTAGCGTAATAAATTCATAGTGATTCGAATTACTTGGGAAAAATCCCCAAAAGTCAAATAAATTCAGAAATATCATTTTCTTTACCATGTAAAAATTTCAAAGCCAAAAATCATTTTTAATTATTTTAAATAAGTAAAACCCAAAATTAAGCTATTTTGTTCTTAGGAAATTCATAAAATATTTAATATAACTTGGAAAATTATGAAATTAAAAGCTCATCTCCAAAATATTGTTTTACTCAACATACCAGAAAGTCAAAGCTATTGTAGTTTAAAAACTTAGGTTTTACCCTTAAAACCACTTAAATAATTTCATAAACAATTCCATAATTCATTGTTATAGCCAAATAATAACCAGTCAACCAAAACATGGTATAATTTATCACAATAATTCGAGTCTTACCCATAACCAAATTCAAAACAAGAAAATTGATATGGAACATTTATTATTCACCTTTTAATTAATTGTTGGAGTTGAGATTTGATGTTGCTTAGCTTCCCTAAACCTTTACTCTTGAATCCTCTTGATTTCGTGCTTCATTTTAGAATGGCCGGGCTCTTTCGGTTTTTCTTTTGATTGTTTTTGTTTTGTGAAAATGATAATGATATGAAGAGGAGAGGGATTAAGGAGTGAAAGATAGATCTACCTATTTTGCCCCTCTCATATATTCTCTTATACGATAAGTTCTTAAAACACAATCTCTTTACTTAATTCATTAAGGCACGACCTTAAAATGTTCAAATCTCATTTTCCTTAACTATTTACATTATTCTATTTAATCTATCCAATAAAATATCCTGATTAATATTAAACAAAAATCAGGGGCGTTACAAACATTCCATTCCATATTTTATTTTATTAGAGCCATCCTCCTAAAAAGGATTACCGTTATAATCTTCCATAAATTAACCACAAGTGACATATTCTCTTTGTTTGAAATTACAAAGAATTATTTCCTTTTGTTTTATGGAAATAGATAGTGTAAACTATGGAAAAGAATATCTATATCTTACACATCTTTTTTCCTTTTTGATATATCCATTGTAAATTCAAACGTCACACTTTTATGCATTTAAGGAATTAGATAATTACGGAAATTACATGGAGATTACTCTAAATAAATCAAAATATGGAAATTCACATTTCAAGGGCAACCTAACTTACAATACAATTATAGATTTGGAATATCTTTGCTTCCTTACTGACATTCTACAGATAAATGCTTATGACTGATTTCAAATTTCCAGATCAAGTTGTACATACTATTCTCATTTTATTCATATCCCTAAACCTTTAACCTTTCTTTCCTAGATTGTGATCTTTATGTACTCTATAAAATATAAACTTAGAAATCCACATTACACTAGTATGCAACATTTGAAATTCAAAAAGAATTTCCACATCTCGAAAGAAAACTTTTAAGCATACTTTTCAAATGAATTTCCAACTTCCAAAAACAATTTATGGAATTAAATTCTTAAAAACATTTAAACACCATGTTTTATTTCATTCCCTATTTCTATCCCATTTTTATTTAACATTTGGACAAAACCTCCAAAAATATTTGAACCCTACTTTTCAAAATTTTAAAAACATTTACCGCTTTATTTTTTATCCTAAATTTGAAGGTTCTAAATTTACTTAGTAAACTAATTTCCCTTCTCTAGTACTTTACTTCAAAGACTTACTTTTTTAAAAGTAGGGTGTTTAACCAAAAACATTCAAAAACTCAATTGCTAAATCAAACTATTAAAAATCCAAAACGAAATGCTTAATCCCAATGTAATTTTCCATTTTCAAAAACTTTTTTCATCAAAGATTTATCCTTAAAAGTTGGCCTTTTAACTTGAAACATCCAAAAACTTTTTTTTATAACCTTAAACAATGAAAATTGGAGTTGACAAGGTAAACTCCTTAACCATCGTTTTCCTATCCCATTCTCATTACCTCTCTCATACAATATCTCTAACTAGATAGCTTACCCTATTTTATAAGATCCTAATGCTATTCCTATCCAAATCTTCCAATATTGCCTCTGGTTATATTTTTCCTACTTAATTTACCTCGATATCATTTTAATCAAGTTCCATTTCCATTTTAAAAAGAATAATTTTAAAGAACTTTCAAACTTATGAAAATAGGAAAAATAATAAAGTCCAAACTAAACTCTATTTTACATTTATTTTAAAAAGAAAAATCCCTTTATTGAAAATTTCTAAACCGAAAACCTTTTAACCCAATCAAATTCAATTTTATTTATTATTATTATTTTAAACTAAGAGTTTCAAAAATGAAAAACCTTTTAATCAAAACTTTTGACTCCATAACTTCTTTTTATTCATAAATCTTTGTCTTAATAAAATTTCTAATTTATGAATTTCCAAATTTCTATGTACATTTTTTCTTTCAAAAGAACAACTCATCAATAAATCATTTGAAAAAAATTTCAAGGAAATTTCCAAAAATCATTTTGATCAAATTCTTTCAAACGGGGTTGGATTTTAGAGAATCTATTTCAAAACAACTTCTTGATAATTATTTTCTCTATTGCATTTTCTTCTTCATTCATCCCTTACTTCGGGATGTTTACAACTATACTACCTTGTTGTGACGATCCACCTTTCTAAACCCTAGGAACGACACTTAATACATCCACGGTATTAGTTGTCGTTGCTCAAGCGTTAGAAAGACAAGTTGTCATGGGGTAAAATAAAAGAACAAAACATGACAGAATAGAAAATATCGCAACGGAATGGTTATATATAATACAAAATAATATAGTACAAAAGATTACTCCTTACATGGAGTTATCAGAGTTAAACAAAAGTCTACAACTATCAGACTAGGAAGTTATACATTCTGCCTTTACACATGCTGATACAAAATATACATGCATAAACATAACAGCGGAAACCAATAACTAGGAAACTATGGAGCCTTCTGCTCGTCCATCGTCTTTAAAGAGCCTAAAGAAAACCTACTACTCTCGGACTACTCAAATATGATTGAGTACCCGAGAGTTTAGGGAAATAAACAACTCGCGTCAGACAATATGTCTGGTATGAGTAAATCTCAAACAAAATGGTGGAAATAAATACAATATGTGAGACCAAGCCGCTATCTACGGAATGGTTTTTCCCTCACAATAACAACATCCAATCACAACAATGGATACAAATAGTTTAACATCGTGAAGTGCTCACGATACTTCATGATGTAATTAAGAAAGAGTAAATTTAGAAGTTTGGAATCAAAGGAAAGAAGAGAACTTTTCCACCAAATGACTAGGAGGGTGCACCCTCCTTACCTAAAGTATACCTCTAGAATATACCTGAGAACTATGATGGCTCTCGGATAACACCAAGCTGGATCCCGCCAACCTTTACCGAAAATCCGAGTATTTCACATCTTATTGCACATATAACTGAAACCGACCTAGAGTAGATGTAATGTGAAGGCCCGTAAATCCATACCCCTTTGAGCTGATAAAATTCCACCATAGTTCAGCTCAAAGTAGAACAAATGTACAAGTCTTCAGGTTAAAAAGAAGAGGTAGAAGAAGACAGAAGAAAAAGAAACAGAAACAATATCAGAATCTCACATTCGCAGCGGAACAATATATAATAGATGAATAAATAATCTTTATCACAAAGAACTATATCAGTTTATACATACATCATCAGAGTTACAACAACAATATACAACACTGGACAATTATATAAACTTGTCCACATACAGAATACACGGCAGATAAAACATAATATAAGTGATAAGTCTCGCCGTCCAGCGCGCCTCCAGATCTCCACAGTAACTTCTGAATTCCAGAATGACCCGATAACCTGAATCTAGGCTGCCCGTGTGGAAAATTATGGGTACCCAGAGTTTAGAAAGGGAACAATAAACTCCAAGTCAGTCGTGGGACTGGTGTGAGATCTTAAAAACAGTTATTTCACAAAGAAAATAAAAGAAATTCGCAATGCTTTTGGAAAATGAAACTACCATAAGGCCTCCCGGCATACACACAATGCAATCGCACATATGGGGGAGATTTATCCTTATGATAGTCAAACATGCTTGATACGTAAAATCTTTTTAATATTATCATTAGTTCCTAGTGTGGAAAACATTTCGAAAGTATAATATTAATCTTAGCCAGCATAGGTACCATTATATTATGCCTGCTATAGCTACCATGTTAAATGGCAGGTTCTACAACTAAAACCATACAAGGTTCGTATTGTTTCTTTGGATTTTCCAACAAATGGTCAGGCTAAGGAACTTCCTATGCCACATGGAAACGCCTCTGGAGGGACGTCCCGAGAACTAACTAGCTCTCTGCCAACACAAGGCCGGGTTACCTCTTACTAGGTAACTACTACATGAGTATGCCACCCCCCGGTCGTTTGCGACCTTTATTTGAGGGCCCTCGATCACAAAGCAACAATCACACAGTAAATAAGATTGATGCCACCACACAGGTAAAGCATCTGGGCTCCATACCATGATACCACCTTTTTCCAGAAGGAAATGACATACCCTAAAGGGAGCGACCCTCATAACCTTGCCGCATTTTCCTGTTTTGACCATTTCCGGGGTGTGAAGTCCGATGAGGTCTCGTCCACAAAGCTACGCTTTACACGAAAGCCATGCTTTGATCACAAATGATCAACGAATGATCATCAACACACAGCAACACTTAGCATGCCACACTACCAAATTGGGAGTATATCACTGATAACCTTCAACTACATAACCTCTGAGCTCGTACGTCTCAGAGAAGGGTGTTAAGCTAAGAGAATAAATTCTCTACCACCAAACAGAAATATATTTGAAAGAAATCAACTTTTATCTCAAAGTGTAGCGTCAGACATACATCCATACAAGTCTGTTTCGGGTTCGAACAGAACCGAAGATATTTCCAAAGAAGTCTTTGCAATCCACAACGTCGTATCATTATTCGGAATGGGTTATATGACACAAAGTCCTCTCCCGGCTAAACCGAATAATGAACGCTTGTTTTGAAAACAAATTCAAGTGCCACTTCAAAGGAAAATATTGATAGTCGGTTATTTAACTATCAACAACATTCACAAAAATCAACCAATTTAAATAATTTTCCCCAAATTATTAAATTTCAAAATATCTTTGCAAGATATATATATTTTCTACACTTCATCATTTTGAAAATCAATTTCAAATCACTTTTCACTCGTTGAATAAAATTCCCAATGTTATTTATTTCCACTGGAAATCTAAATTTTCAATTATCCATTGATATACGATTTTCAATCGATTTTCAAATATTCACTTTCAACACCAAATCAAATTTCAATTGATTTCCAAATTATTTTTCAAACACTAAATCAATTTCAAATTGATTCCCCAATGATTTACTTTCAATCACCAAATTAAATTCCAATTTTGATTTCTAAATTTATTTCAACACCAAATAAATTTTCATATCGATTTCCCAAAGATTTATTTTCAAATACCAAATCAATTATCAAATTGATTTCTAAAAATTTATCACCTTTTAAATAAATCCCTTTATTCTTTCCAAATTATTTAAACTTCCATTTTCAATAAATTCTTCAACTTTTAAACAATATTATTCAAAACCCATTGATTAATATCTTTTCCCATATTTAGAAATTAATTCGATAAGATTTCAAAAATCAACTTTATGCTTTTAAATTTCTTCTTTTAAATTCACCTAATTCTTTTAAAAGAAATTTACTTAAAATTTCCAACTTTAATTTTCAAAAATCCAATTTTATTTATTCCTGGTATCCAACGATACCAAAAATACATTCGGCTAAATTATAGCCTTCAACAAATTCAATCATCACTAAAATCATTCATCGATTATCAATAAATCATATCACACAATATATGAAACAAATTCATACAATTTGAGGAATCCAGTTGGATCCCCCCAACCTGTTTCCCTGCATCCACAGATGTTAGCACATCAATTAAAAACCCATTCCACTTCGAGGTGGAATATCGCGGTATATGGGTTTTATAAAATATCATCCACTATTATGCGGCGCATAGGGTCTCATCCGCTATATAATGCGGGAAATCAATCACTCCAAATATATATACATACTACTATATGTACTACCACATCCAAACAGTCAATCAATAACTGCAATACCAATTTAATTTGAGTGAGAAGATCTCACCTTGAGTTTAAAACGCCGAGCGTTCCAATTTCAAATTAAATCGAGCGCCTTCGATTTAATCAAAAAATTTCACGAACTCCAATCGTCTCTGGATCTGCTGCAGCGCGTAGATCGCGTCTGTTGGGTATGTTTCTACCATCATCAAGACAACACGGGGAAGCAAGGGACGAGCCACCAGAACAACCGAACCAACTATACGGCATTCCCTAACTGAACCAACTACAAGGCAAACCTACCGAACCAACCTCAACTACCGAACCAACCTCACCGACCGAACCAACCTCACCTACCGAACCAACCTCACCTACCGAACCAACCTCACCACCGAACCAACCTCACCGAACCAACCTCACCTACCGAACCAACCTCATCACCAAACCAACCTCACCTACCGAACCAACCTCACCACCGAACCAACCTCACCACCGAACCAACCTCACTACCGGTCCAAACTCCACTTCCATGCATAGCTGAATCAGAGTGCTACCGGACCAAGACGTGCCAGGCCAGATCACATCAGCCTAGGCCCACCAGCAGCTATGCACATCCAAGACCCCTACCCCCAGCCTCACTCTATAAATAGAGCGGCAGGGGTACAACAACGGGGACAAGTTTGAGAGCTCAAGAACGGAGAGAACTTTCAAACAACTTTCTTTTACTTGTATCAAAGCTTTGTACTTGTAATCTAAACAAGAAAAGAGAAATAACATATAAAGTGGACGTAGGCACATTCTGGCTGAACCACTATAAACCGACGTGTCTTTATAGCTTAGCCCCTGCTTTTCATATATTTGCATAAATCACCCAAACCACTAAGAACAACATAAAATCTATTAAATCGTACGACTTTGAGGTGTTTGTCCATCTTTTTTGCAAACATTTTTGGTGCTTTCATTGAGAGCTAGAAGCTCGAAGCTTCAGCTTCTTCCACTTAACCTTTTTCCTAACAGCATCATTCATCGTTTGGAAAACATGCCTCCCAAGCAGAAAAAAGATGTTAACAAAGGAAAAAACATCGCATCCAGCAGTCTTCCAGATCCAGCGGTCACGGATCAAGTAAATCGTCCTCCTCTAGCAGCAGTACCAAATGAAGGACAGGCTAATCCGACCACTCCTGCCGCAGAACAGCCCGCAGCAATTACTAGGGCAGATTTAGACAGGGTTGTGGTTGAAGTAACTAACCGCTTCACGTCCCAGCAGGAAGCCTTGGTGGACCATCTCATGTCACGCTTAAGGGATGCTGAAGAGTCCAACCGCAACACTGAATCATGGGGCGAGTCCCAGTCTGGAGGATCTCAGAGACAACAAAGATCTTCCTTCTTCGAAGGAGCTAACGGCAGAAGCAGCCATGGTAGGAGCCGAGATCGAGCACAACCCGAAGTTAGGCCTGAGGAAACGTTTGGAACCGAACCCAACAGGGGAGGTACCGGGCGGAGGTCAACTGTAGCTAAGCTTGTCATACTGCCTAACCATGGAAACGCCAATGAACGGGGCCGAGCTAGAGTCCAGCCCGAAGTTGGACCCGAGGAAGTGCTTAGATCAGAACCCAGCAGGGGAAGATCAAGGCAAGGGCCAACTGTAGCTGACCCTAGCATGCTCCCAGAAGACCAAAGGCAGCCACTGGAAAATATGAGGAATGATAGACGATACCATCCCTACAGGTCATCTGGACGGAATCAATCCCACAGAACAAAACCAAACTCGTTTCTATCTGCTCAAAATTCTGATGAAAGGATGGCATGCTTATTCAGAGAGTGCGTCCAACGGGAGCAAAGAGATCGAGGGATAGGCGCTAGGGTAACCAGCCCATTCACCCGCAATATCGAAGTTGCTATCACCCCCCGAGAATGGAAGATGCCAACAATGGAACCTTACAAAGGAACCTCAGACCCCGTTGTACACTTACAGAGATACACACAACATATGCTCATGAGTGGAGCGACAGAGGGAGTACTGTGCAAATGCTTTCCACTATTCTTAGCAGATCTCGCTACCTCCTGGTTCTGTCATCTACCCCAGGGATCCATCAGCTTGTGGGAAATGTTGAAGAAAAGTTTATCAGTCAGTTCCGCATTCATGTGGAACAACCTAAGGACACTTATTCCTTATCCAGCGTCAAACAGAAACCTGGAGAGAAATTGCAGCAATACCTAACCCGATTCAATGCCGCAGCGGCCGCAGTTCAAGATGCCGATGAGAAGCTTATCCTAATGGCCCTCTGTAGTGGTGTGCATCCGGACACTAAATTTGCTAGAAGGTTGACAAAAGAAAAACCAGCTACTTTACCTGATTTCTTCCATGAAGCCGGGAAATATATGAGGCTTGAGGATGATGCCTTTGAGGGGCAGTCAGGACAGCAAAATAAGGCAACTCACAGCAATGCGCCTGCTGTGGCAAGGGACGTTCGAAGAAATGATTCCAGAGACAATGCTGGGGGCAAGAAAGGAGAAAAGCGCCTATATCGGGCAGGATCGAGATTCGACACTTACACTCCTTTGAACGAAACCGTCGAAAACATCTTCCTTGCCACCCAAGGCGAAGTTAGATACAAACGCCCACCATACAAGAAGGAATCAGATAACGCGCAGAAGTCCGGAAAGTTCTGCCGCTTCCACGAATCTCATGGGCATGATACCAATGAGTGCCATCATCTCCGGGACTTGATTGAAGAACACATCAGAAGGAAGAAACGGGAACGCTATGTAAAAGGTCAGGACAGGACTCCAGCTCCTGCCAATGAGAACCCAAGGCTGCCCTCACCGGAGATCGGCAGAGGAAACCGCAACACTAGCGGCTCTAGTCAAGAGAAAATAATGGTCCATACCATCTCAGGAGGACCGCACATCGCAGACAGAAGCTGGAAGGAGATGGAAAGATATGGAAAGTCGCTTAGAGACAATAAAGACTGTATCAATTCGGTTATAGAAGAGCGCCACCCGAAGCGGAAAGAAAGTGACGACATCACATTCGGTAAGCGTGACCTAGAAGGAAGGCGATACCCTCACATGGATCCCATGGTTATCTCTGCCCGGCTCGGTCCCGCCGAAGTTTACCGAATTCTAGTAGACGCCGGAAGCTCAGTAAATATCATGTTCAAACATGCATTCGACAAAATGAAACTATCAATGAAGGATGTATCTCCCTGCAATAAACCACTACACGGTTTCACTGGATATGCGAAGATGCCCCTCGGGCAACTGGACCTCTTTGTTGAAATTGGAAGCCATCCCCGCTCCGTTGTACGAAAACAGACGTTTGTGCTAATAGAAAACCACTCGGCCTACAACGCCTTCTTAGGAAGGCCAGCCTTGTCTGACTTCCAAATTGTCCTAGCCCCATGGTGCCTAAAGATGAAATTTCCAACGAACAATGGAGTAGGGGAAGTAGAAGGGGACCAGGACGTTGCTCGAGACTGCTATGTGACTGAACTTCGCAACAACCTCAGGAAGGATAAAGGGAAGGGTGTAGAGGTTGCCCTCTGCACGAAAAGCCTAGAAGCGTAGCAACTAAAGAAAGCCCCTCCTCTTCGATATACCAGCGACCCTTTCAATGAATTAGACCCCAGGGACAAAGAGGAGGAGGCCACCGCCGAGCCTCCAGAGGCTATGGAGTTTGTATCTGTAGACAAGCACGACTCGAGTAGACTATTGAAAATTGGGTCCCAACTAAAAGCAGAGTTGAAGGAGCAACTCATCGACTTTCTCCGCCACAACTTGGATGTATTCGCATGGTCACACACTGACATGACCGGAATCTCCCCCGACGTAGCATGCCACGTACTAAACATTGATCCTACCAAGGCGCCCGTAAAACAAAGAAAGAGAAGTATGAGGCAGAGCGATCAGCAGCCCTCGATGAAGAAGTAAAGAACCTACTCGCCAATGACTTCATACGAGAAGCCTTCTACCCGGAATGGATCGCTAACCCGGTGCTGGTAAAGAAGGCTAATGGGAAGTGGCGAACATGCATTGACTTTTCCAACTTAAACGACGCCTGCCCAAAGGATTGCTTCCCACTTCCCCGAATCGACCAACTTGTAGACAGCACAGCCGGGCACGAGCTCTTATCTTTTATGGACGCATACTCAGGATATAACCAAATTCCTATGCATGCTCCCGATCAAGACCACACTAGTTTCATCTCTGACCGGGGTTTATACTGCTATAAGGTAATGCCTTTCGGACTTAAAAATGCAGGAGCCACCTACCAGTGCCTCGTCAACAAGATGTTTGCAGGGCTAATAGGGCAAACTATGGAAGTATACGTGGATGACATGCTGGTAAAGTCAAGGAAAGCTGACGATCACGTAAGCCACCTAGGCGAGATGTTTCAAGTACTTCGCCAGTATGGAATGAAGTTGAATCCTCTAAAATGCTACTTCGGAGTATCATCAGGAAAGTTCTTAGGATTCATCGTCCATGCCAGAGGGATTGAAGCAAACCCTGAACAAGTCCGAGCGCTAAGGGATATCAAGATACCTTCCACTCGAAAGGAAATGCAAAGCCTGAATGGAAAAGTGGCCGCCCTAAACCGATTCATCTCCAAAGCAACGGACAAGTGTGTCCCCTTTTTCGAAGCTCTAAAGAAAGACAAAGGAAAGTTCGAATGGACTGACGAATGCTTAACCGCTTTCCTTAACTTAATCGAACACCTCCAGAAACCACCGGTACTCTCGACTCCAAGCGAAGGAGAAGAGTTATACCTATACCTTGCTGTGTCATCTCACGCCCTAAGCGCTGCCTTGGTAAGGGAAGACAACCGCACGCAGCGGCCAGTTTACTTCGTAAGTAAGAGGTTTACGGGGGCAGAAGTCAGATATCCTAAACTTGAGAAGCTAGCATACTGTTTACTAATCACATCACGGAAACTGCGTCACTACTTCCAGTCCCATTCCATCAAAGTTCTGACCGATCAACCACTGAGGCAGGTACTCGATCGTCCCGACACTTCTGGGCGACTACTTAAATGGTGCATTGAACTAAGTCAGTATGATATCACCTATCACCCTCGCACCTCCATCAAGGGACAAGCCATGGCTGATTTCATTGCAGAATTCACTACCAACGAAGATAAGGAGCAATTGTAAATAGCAGGGGACATCAAGTGGAATCTCTTTGTGGATGGTGCATCAAACGAACAAGGCTCGGGGGCAGGTGTGGTAATAATCACTCCCAGGGGAAATAAGCTGCACTATGCTATAAGGTTGGAGTTCGCTGCCACCAACAACGATGCAGAATATGAAGCAGTGATAGCTGGATTAGAACTTGCCATAGAAATCGGAGCCAATTCTTTGTGTCTTCATAGCGATTCTCAACTTATTGTTAATCAAATACTAGGAGAATTCCAAGCTCAAGAAGAACGACTCATAGCATATTTAAAGAAGACCAAGTTACTTCTCAGTCGATTGGACCACTACTTAGTCAAACACATCCCTCGGGAAGAGAACCAAGAGGCCGAAGAATTGGCAAAGCAAGCAAGTGTGAGAGACAGTGCCATCTTCGGAGCAGTAACCATCTCAAAGCAACTGACCCCAAGTTTTGAGCAAGTGAATTTGATAGCTGCAACCGGAGAAGCAACTTGGATGACTCCCATCCGAGACTACCTACAAAGCGGCACACTACCCAACGGGCGTAACGAAGTCAAGAAAATCTTGAGGAAAGCTTCCCGCTACACAATACAAGAAGACATCCTCTATCGGCGCGGATTCTCTAACTCGTTATTAAGGTGTGTCGTTGGGAGGGAAGCCAAGGAAATCTTATCCAACATTCATCAGGGAAGCTGCGGAGATCACACCGGAGGGCAAACATTAGCAAAGAAGATACTCTGATATGGATATTTCTGGCCCACCTTAAGCAAGGACGCCTTAGATTTCGTCAAAAAGTGTGACATATGCCAGAAGTTTGCTAAGATTCCGCGGCTACCAACAACTGAGATTACTCAAATGACCAGCCCTTGGCCCTTCGCAATATAGGGAATTGACTTAATCAACAAGCTACCAATGGGCCGAGGCGGGGCCAAATATGCTATAGTGGCAGTCGACTATTTCACCAAATAGGTGGAAGCGGAACCTCTGAATAAAGTATCTTCAGCAAAAGTTATTAACTTCTTGATCAAAAATGTTCTGTGCAGGTACGGAGTCCCACTCAAAATCATATTAGACAATGGACTTCAGTTTGACAGCGAGGAATTCGCCAACTGGTGCCGAGAGCACGGAATTCACAAAAGCTTCTCATCCGTAGCGTATCCCCAGGCAAACAGACAAGTCGAAGCCGTCAACAAAATTCTGAAAACTCTAATAAAAAAGAAACTCGAAAAGTCGAAGGGCACTTGGGTGGATGAACTCCCTACGGCACTGTGGGTCTATCGCACATCCTTAAGAACATCAACGGGGCATACTCCTTTCTCTTTGGCATACGGATCGGAGGCTATGCTCCCGGTTGAAACCATTGTGCCTTCCCACCGTAGGATCCACTATAACCCAGAAGAGAACGAAGAACTCCTTCACATGTCTTTGGATCTAGTTGAGCAGAGAAGAAATGATGCAGTCCTTAAAGCAGCGGCCCACAAGCAAAAAGTGGCAGCACAATACAACTCCAAAGTCAAGCATCGTACCTTACAAGAAGGGGATCTTGTCCTCAAGCGAATTTTCCCTCGCCCCGGAGCACTAGATCCAACCTGGGATGGACCATATGTAATTCATAAAGATCTCCACAATGGAGCTTATATTTTGTCAACAGTGGACGGAGAGGTGTTCCAGAGGGCATGGAACATCCAACACCTCCGTCGATACTTTTCTTAACTTGTACTGCCTATATGAAGTGAATTAACAAAAAGAATCAGTGGACGTAGGCCTTTTCGTGCCGAACCACTTTAAAAAACCTTGTCTCTTTTTTAACTAGTTCCTTTATATCTTGGCTGCTTGTTAACTTTATCCTTTTCTGTTGAACAAAATCCTATAGCATTTGCACTCAAAGCACTCCACAGCGCAACTTCACCTGGACAAGACCTAACAGGTACTATGCGAATCTATGCCCTTGCCAATGAGACACTTTTGCTCCGGCATCCCTCTGCTGCGGGTTAACTCATTGCTCGCGACGGCCCTTAAAGCCAACTGTAATGAGCCGATTATAAGCCACCGAGAAGGCCGACTATAGCCGAGGCAGCTCATTATGGCGTTCGCCTCACCGGCAACTGTGAACCGACTATAAGCCCCAACATAAGGTGTGGCCAGCCAGGGGCAGTTCACGGTTGACGATCGGCACCCACTCTAGCCGGCCACAGTAAATTGAATAATACCCACGGTTATGGGTCATAATGGCCCGGGTAGTTACTGTGCGCGATCTCGGCTCCGATGTGTCTTAAGTGCGGCTGTGGTAAAAAAGAATTAACTCCCCGCGGAGGCGTAAGATGGGTGACGAATGTCTCCAAGACCCACAGCTAGGGAAAGTGACTACAAAGCCCGTTTGCCACGAACTTAAGCACATCGAAGGCCTTCCGTGATTGGAAGTTTTACTTTTTCACATATTTCAATTTTACTTAAGAAATTTTTCTCCTATCCTCTGTAACAATCCCTGAAGTACATGACACAGAATAGGAGACATTCACTAATAGAAGCGGATACTCACAGCAAGATACTGGACCGCATCCCTTACTCGGTCACACAGGATATTCAAAGCTGCCATCCACAAGCAAAATATAAAGGGCGGTATTTGCTTCTTTCATGTGTAAACACATGACTGTAATTTATTCACACCTCACGCTAACATTTCAAGTCATGAAATTATGTTTTAAACAAGAACCTGACATCAAACACAATTTAATTACAAGAATATGCATAGCTATATTTCTCATACAACATGTCAAAATAGCCAAAGCATTCAAAAGACAACAGAATCAGCTTAAGTTAAAGAATTACACGTCAAGAATAGAGCTATTTATTACAAGTAGCAAAAATTACAACCTAAGAGTTACTTTACTGTTTTAAGACTAACATATACAACCATGTCAAGTCCACAAAAAAAAAACTTTCCAGGTCGAATCAAGGAGCCGGCTGCGTCGGAGTCTTATCCTTGTTCTGTTGCCCACCTGTCCGGTCAGAGAAAGAATTCATTAGTGATAAGCAACCAAGTTAACGGAAAGACTAGAAAGGAAGACTTACCAGCATTTGCTCCTTGATCAACTTGATCATCATCCTCCACTTGCACACCTGCCTCCTCAGTTGCAAGCAACCGCATGCCCTCCTTCACCGCCACATTCTCCTCCTTGGTAAACTAGGCAGTAACAGCATCCAACCTAAAGGCCACACCACCTTCCTTATCTGCCTCAGCCTGGGCCTCCTCTAGAGCCCTGAGATAGATCCTAGCCATAACCCGGGGGTAATCATCCATCCAGGACAAGTTACCCTGCCTCCAAGTACGGAAGTACATATCCTAGAGCATCCCCTCCATCAGCCCCTCGTTCTCTTCAAACTCCCTCGTCCGGGCCTCGGAATCCGACAACCTTACGACTGCAGCATCTCTCTCCAATTGGTATCTCGAGCAGTCAGCCTGAAGGGATTTCCACATCGCCTCCATCTCCTCCCTCAACTTGGCTTGAGCAAGCTCCGCAGCCTCAAGCTTCCCAGATAACTCCTCTATCTGCTCAAGATCCGCTTTCCGAACCTCGTCCACCGTGGAAATGGCCATATCGATCCGTTCCTTGCAAGTAGCCTCCATTTTCCACAGTTCGGCCCGGCTGGCCTCTTCCATAGTTTTCTTTAGACGTCCGAAGGCAGCCTCGTGCTGAGAGATCTGGATGGCCTGATTAGCGAGTTGCTTGGCCTGGTCGGAAACCACTAACCGCAGTCTTATGTTGGCACTCCCAATTTCCTCCCCGGCCTTGACCAGTCGAGCATGATGCCCCATCAACTTTCTGGTCTCCACAGCAACCCGGTCGATATTTGCTTTAGCTTCGTTCCCCATAGCGACAACTCGAGTAGTAAGCAAATCAAGGTCCAGGGACTTGGCCTCATCAAGCACCTTTACCATAGGATTACGAGGAAGAAGGTGCTCGCTAGTAACCTCATCAAAAGAGATGTCATGAGATGCCGGGTCCAGGTCCGGATGACCCGCAAATGGATTGCGTGCTAAGCCAGGATGATCTATCGGGATGACGGTTGGGTTCTCAGACGGATGGGGAGAGGGCATAAGCTCGGTATCCTCCTCTGTAATGTCGTAGATAGGCTGGAGTGGGGCCGAGGGTTCGAGAAGAGATTCAGACGAAGATCGACTCCTCTTCCTCTTCTGTATATCTTCTTCGATAACTCCGAGAAGAGGACGATAGCCGACTATGTCTCCCGGGCGGTTAGTAGAAGGCTTCGGCTTGGCGAAAACTTTGGAGAGCTTGTATTGTTCAAGCTTGTGCCGAAGATCTAAGGTCTTGGCCGTTTTACCCGCTCCTGATATGAAAACCAAGTGTCACCAATATGTATTAAGTCATCATTCAAGAATTAAAAGAGTAAAGAGAAGTTCACCTTGAACCACCGAAGTTGCTTCAGTAGAGGCGCTCCCGGAAGATAAATCAACGCCGGTCCCAACTTTATCGGCTCTCTTGGACTTCTCCGTCCCCTCCAAACCTTCGAAGGCTTGGCGGAAAGCGTCATCCGTCCACTCTTGCATCTCGCCTACTTGCCCAGAAGATAAAGCCCCGACACCGTCGCCACCTCCAGCGGCTTCTCCTCCATCTTCGCCTTGCTCCTCCTCCACCTCTCCCCCCTCCGGGATATCTGGACATGTGTTGGGAGAGGGACCGTCAGACTTTCTGAGCTTCTTCCCCCCGGCAACCGGGTGTTTCAGAAAGGGCCTCCTTTTACTGCTCTTCGACTCGGCCCTTTCTTTAGCTTGGGCAGCCTTCTCTTCAGCTGTGTCCCTTTGCTTGACCACGGACTGCTGTGGAAGGATCAAGTTGTACTCCAAGAGTGTAGCGTTCCTGATCAGGTAGGCAGCCGACCTATCTCTCCCAGTAATAGCTTCTATTTTTGCTGCCGTCTGAACCAGGTGATCATTCTCCACGACCGCAAAACCACCTGTAGCTAGCAAAAAATAAAAACACATAAGAAAGAGTGTTGCAACCAGAACGGGAATTAAAAATAAAGCTTTGACTTACATCCGGAGGTGAAGCGTCGAATAGAAACAGAATCATCCCTGACAAAAAACCATTCCTTCTTGAACATGCTGTACTTGGAGTATAAATCCAGGACCGGCTTAAAGGATACGGCCGATTCCAAGCTGATGTAGGGAGACCCCTTCTTGTAGCCTCTCAAGTTGTACAAATACCGGATCTCCCGGTTGGAAGGAGGACGCCCATATCTCCTCTGGAAGATGACGAAGAGACTCACCAGAATGGCATAAGAGTTGGGCTGAAGCTGGAATGGAGCTACCATTAGATATGTGAGAAAGCTGACTACCCAGGCGTTGAGAGGCGGGATGGCACCACACATGAAATGGTATCTGCTGTAGGCAAAATATCCTTCGGGAGGATCATACGGCATCACTCCCGCATCCGGCAATAACATGCGTGCTCGGTTGATCCCGAAAGAGCAAGATATAACATCAAGTTGCTCGCCCTTGAGTGAGCTAGGGAAGCAATCAGGAGGCAAGTTAAGAAGTTCATAAGGACCGTATCCATCCACCAATGATCTCGGGGTGGGCCCATGACGGGCAGATCCTGGCTGAGCTGGGGCACTGAGGAAGGCTCTTCTCTATCCTGAGATATCTTTTTCTCTGATCGGGTTTCCACTCTTTGAGACATTTATCTGCAGACACAAGAAAGCATATCGTTAAGACACATAAACTATGTAATCTAGAGTTTCACTGGTGATTCAGGTATAAAAGTCCATCCGGTAAAAGGTTCATTCAACACTCGGAATCCCCGAATTCATTCAGTAAGGCCCAACCAAGAGCTCATTCGGCACTCCAAATATGAAGGTTCATTCGGCGATTCAAAACATAGATATCATTCGGCCTTGTACTTCCAAACTCATTCGGTATTAAAAATTCACGAGACCGTCCGGTATCAAACTCGTTCGGTAAAATGAAGAACATTAAGGAGTCATTCGGCAGAAGTAAACTAACCTGGTCCGGCAGCTGAGAGTGGCTCGGCACGTGTTGATTCGGCAGTTCAAAAGTTGGTTCGGCTATCTCATTCAGTAAGAAAGGACGAAGGCCTGTGTCTCCTACTTATAGGGGAAGGTTGGATAACCAGACCAGCCGGTTGGATTCTCAGGCCGGATATGGCTGTCAAATCGAAACAAAGCACGACATATGTTGAACATATGCCCTACTTTGGGGGGCAAATGTTGGGTATGTTTCTACCATCATCAAGCCAACACGAGGAAGCAAGGGACGAGCCACCAGAATAACCGAACCAACTATACGGCATTCCCTAACTGAACCAACTACAAGGCAAACCTACCGAACCAACCTCAACTACCGAACCAACCTCACCGACCGAACCAACCTCACATACCGAACCAACCTCATCACCAAACCAACCTCACCACCGAACCAACCTCACCGAACCAATCTCACCTACCGAACCAACCTCATCAGCAAACCAACCTCACCTACCGAACCAACCTCACCACCCAACCAACCTCACCATCGAACCAACCTCACTACCGGTCCAAAATCCACTTCCATGCATAGCCGAATCAGAGTGCTACCGGACCAAGACGTGCCAGGCCAGATCACATCAGCCCAGGCCCACCGGCATCTATGCACATCCAAGACCCCTACCCCCAGCCTCACTCTATAAATAGAGGGGCAGGGGTACAACAACGGGGGACAAGTTTGAGAGCTCAAGCACGGAGAGAACTTTCAAACAACTTTCTTTTACTTGTATCAAAGCTTTGTACTTGTAATCTAAACAAGAAAAGAGAAATAACATATAAAGTGGATGTAGGCACATTCTGGCTGAACCACTATAAACCGACGTGTCTTTACATCTTAGCCCCTGCTTTTCATATATTTGCATAAATCACCCAAACCACTAAGAACAACATAAAATCTATTAAATCATACAACTTTGAGGTGTTTGTCCATCTTTTGTGCAAACAGCGTCGCTGCGATTCTGGCACCACCAAATTCGTCGAATTCTGATAATATATGCAGAAGTTACGTTATTTTAAACATTTATAATTAAATTATATCAATTAATTACTTTTCTTTTTATTAATATTACCAAACAAAATCTCAGTCGCACATCCTTGGTTAGAGATCAAGGCCGCTCACCCCTTTTCTTCCTCGCGTATCCCTAGTTGCAAACGAACCCATGCCATCATCTCCTTGTTCAATTTTCGCGGCTACCACAGCCATCTAGGTTTCGATCGAAGGTCATCCACTCGAAGACCATCACACGCCGAGCCATCGTCGACGACCTGGGCAAGTTTGGCCCTCCCAACGCCTAAATTTTCGTGCGCGACTGTATGGTGAACGGGGCCTTCCTATTCCTCCTCTGGTTGACAATAGCTAAGATCAACCATTGGATTTGAAGCTCCCGACGAGCTCTTCGATTCTGCAGTTGAAGACGAGACCCGATATCGCTTGGATGTCGAGAAAAGTGAGGGGGAAAATTGTAACATTTCGGCCATCGAATTCATTACTGGCGGCTACTGGAAGAAACTAGGGTTTTCCCCTTGCACGTGAATATATATATTGATTTATATAATAATTTAATAATAAATTCACAATTTACTTAACTTTTTAAACGAATTCCAATTGAAACGTGCCGATAGGCGTTTATAGGGTTTTACATGCATTCTGAACACAATGGAACGTGCTTCGAAGGCTAATTCGGACATATACGCGAGTTACGGAAATATACAATCAATTTTAAATTAAATCGATTAAAATCATTTCTATGCGTTTTGAGCTGCCACGGTCAAACGACAACTTCGATTGCTACGAAAATTGAAATCCGATAATAATTAACTATTATGGATCCAATGGAACTGGTTTCGTCGAATTCTGAGACTGTGCCCCGGAAGGCTATTTTAACTCGTCGATTAATTCGACCGATTTCCAAAATCGTCGAAAACATTTAAAATTTCACTTTTAAAACTTTACTAACTTGATTATAAATCAAATGGAATTTATATTCATGTTGGGAATCATTCTGATTCATTTCGAATCAAAATCTGATTATTTGCAATATTATATTATTAAATTCCATTATTAAATTAATATAAAATTTCAAATTTTAACTTATCGACTTACGATACCATCCAAAAGTCCAACAACATTATTTAAGTCCAAATAGACTTATAATAAATTTTAGAAACTATTTCCATAGCCATTTACATCTAGATTCACCAATTATTCCAACTTCAAATATTTTATTATTATTAAATTTCCAATTGAATTGCCTTATTTGAAATTTTAACTAATTTTATTAATTTGACCCAAATCTTCTTATTCAAAATCAAATAAAAATTCACATTCAACATTTAAATTGAATTAAATGTTCAAAATCTAACGACCAAAATTCCGGGTCGTTACATTCTTCCCCCCTTAAAAGAATTTCGTCCCGAAATTTGCTAAGGTAGGAAAATGCTACTAACTCATTTATTTACCCAACTTACATAGTTAAAAACTTACATTCACTTCACCAAAACTCTTAGCTCAATTCCAAAACCATTAAATTTTATCCTACTCAAAAACTTTGATTAGTACATCATTTCAAAATGCAGCTTTTCTAGTTAACCCAAACTTCCAAAATTCTCAAAAAATTTCTAAGTTTGAGAAATTTTTTGACATCATCTCCTTTGTATGGAGAGCCTTTTACAATATCACGATAGATATAAATATGTATACACTGACCCACACGGTCGGAAAGACAAAAACAGTTCATATTTCCTATTTTTATTGCGTAGGCGTACCTTAGATTAGCATTTTAAAAGCAAGCGGCTAATATATTTTCCATTTACGTGCTCCAACTCAATCGATTGCCTCCCGCACCTATACTTACTCAAACAAACACATCAGTTTCCAATAATATGAGATTTTTAACAACCTTCCATTCATAAATCTTAGCCAAACACATCAATTTCATAATCTACACAAAAAAATTTGCATAATTTTACATGTAAACCACATTTTAAAGGCTATCACAAGGTTTCAACATCATTTTAATTTCTTTTACAAATTTAAACTTCATTTTATTTCACTTGAATGATTTACCTTCAAGTTTTCTATATACAATTCATATTTACCATAAACAATTCATATTTACTTCAAATCGGTTCATGTGCCTTACTTACATACAATTCTTTTTTAAGCAAAACAACTCATGTATAATTCAATTGATCTAAAAAAATCAATTTATTTAACTTCTACCCAAATTCGAATTGATTCATAATCAAACTTTTATTTTCAATTTGATATATTTGCATTTCTTTACAATTCACTTTCATTTACAACAAAACGATTAATCTCAATGCAACTCTGATGTTATTCATGTAAATAACAATTACTTACATTTTATACCCATTTTAAATCAATTCTAACACAATCTATGTTAATTTTATTCCATTGGGAATTTATTCACAACCCAAACATTCTTATTCCGTTTCAATTATTAAATTGAATCCCTTCAGTTGCATTTTATTTCATTATCTATTCAGATTCATTCAAAACCATTTCATGAAACTCGACAACAACACTTCATAATTTACTTAAGTTATTTCAACTTCATAATAACTTCATTTCTTCTTACATAAATTTTATCTCCATTTCCATTTGATTCTCATCCAATCAAATTCCAATCCATTTACTAATTTTAATTCAATTAGTTTATTCATTCAATCCATTTAAATTTTAATTCACCTTCACAATTCATTCCTGAATTTAATAATAACATGACCGTTCCAATTATTCTAAATCAGAACTGGATTTTATTTTGCTTTTCAAATTTTCTTTCATTTAATCTTTTACCGATTTAATTCAAATTCAACCAACTTCATTTAGCCAACTTAAATTCATATCACTTCCTTACAAATTTAAGTAAGGATTTAGATTCCATTCAATATTATTTATAACACAACTTAAAATTTTGATTTCAGTTCAATTCAACCCAAACTCAAATAAATTTTACTTCTCAATAAATAAGCTTCAACACTTATTTATCAACCTAAGTCCATCCACATTTCATACTGGGATTTAAATTTGGACTTTCCATAAAATACTCACCATTTAATTTTTTGTTTCACAATGCATTTCTCTATTCATAAGTTCAACAACTTATTTATTTAAAAGCTTATATTGCTTGTTGGAGTCATTTTCATCTTACAATCACAATTCCAAATTACATATATACCACTTAATAACTTAAGGGTATAAAACTTCATTTCACTATTATAACCCATAATTATAATCATTTTACATTTCAACCTTATGTCCAATTAAATTCAATCTCAATTCACATTTTATATTTAACTTATCCGGAGTTAAATCCGAATATATCTTATTAGATCAACTTTACTTTATAAGCTCAAGAATTGATTCATCTTAACCTTTCACATTATTTAAATAGAATTTCCAGAATTCCATTGCCTGCATTTATTTCAAAACCAATTTGAAATCATAAATAACACATACCCGCTTGGTATATCAAATCTCCGGATCCCAAAATACTTGGTTTTACCAAAACAAATTCCCCTTTCGAAATTTTCTAAAACATACTTGTTTATCAAACAAGTTCAAACCAATAATCATACCAAACCACCCTGGTAGCAATTCATCACTTAGACACTCGAAAATGAATTCTAATGATGTGGCCATCATCATCAAGATTATTTTCCAACGACTGAAGTGAATTCAGTACTTCTTTACTTCCACAAATTCATTTCAAAACAATTTCCCCATTCAAAATATTTTCCAAAATAATACTCCATTATTGTCTTCAAACACTTTGGAAAACATTTCAAACATTCCCAATTTTTAAATTTCCAAACTTTTTTGTTTAGATTCATTTAAAACACCTTTCAAAATTTCCGGGATTTAAATTCTGGTTTAAATCAAATTTTTAGTTATACTTCTATTGGATAAGTCATACTTATAGAATTCTATTTGGTTATAACCATTTCAAATTTATATTCTTATTTGATTACAATATTAACAACCAAACAACTAAATATATATAATAATTTCAGAAAATTATTCCTTTTATACCAAAATATAATGTTGGGTAAAATCATTTCATTTACCCACTTTAAAACAATACTATGTCGGTTTATCTTGTTTAAGAGTTTAGATACCCCTATCAATAACGATTGTACTTCCCGCACCGACCAGAATTCATAAACACTCAACCGATAAGTCAACACAGTATAAAAACAGTTTTATATTCACTAACAAGTACGCTCTCATATCTATTATTACACTCACACTCATTCTAGAGTACTACTGACTCTATCTCTAATGAGTAACACCCAACAGAGCCAAGGTTGTCGCTTAACCAATTGCTCTGATACCACATGTGAAGGCCCGTAAATCCATACCCCTTTGAGCTGACAAAATTCCACCACAGTTCTGCTTAAAGTGGAACAAATGTACGAGTCTTCAGGTTAAAAAGAAGAGGTAGAAGAAGACAGAAGAAAAATACACAGAAACAATATCAGAATCTCACATTCGCAGCGGAACAATATATAATAGATGAATAAATAATCTTTATCACAAAGAACTATATCAATTTATACATACATCATCAGAGTTACAACAACAATATACAACACTGGACAGTTATATAAACTTGTCCACATACAGAATACATATCGGATAATACATAATATAAGTGATACGTCTCGCCGTCCAGCGCGCCTCCAAATCTCCACCGTAACTTCTGAATTCCAGAATGACCTGATAACCTGACTCTAGGCTGCCCGTGTGGAAAATTATGGGCACCCAGAGTTTAGAAAGGAAACAATAAACTCCAGGTCAGTCGTGGGACTGGTGTGAGATCTTAAAAACAGTTATTTTCACAAAGAAAATAAAAGAAATTCGCAATGCTTTTGGAAAATGAAACTACCATAAGGCCTCCCGGCACATACATAATGCAATCGCACACATGGGGGATATTTCTCCTTATGATAGTCAAACATGCTTGATATGCAAAATCTTTTTAATATTATCATTAGTGCCTAGTGTGGAAAACATTTCGAAAGTATAATATTAATCTTAGCCAGCATAGGTACCATTATATTATGCCTGCTATAGCTGCCATGTTAAATGGCAGGTTCTACAACTAAAACCGTACAAGGTTCGTATTGTTTCTTTGGATTTTCCAACAAATGGTCAGGCTAAGGAACTTCCTATGCCACATGGAAACGCCTCTGGAGGGACGTCCCGAGAACTAACTAGCTCTCTGTCAACACAAGGCCGGGTTACCTCTTACTAGGTAACTACTACACGAGTATGCCACCCCCACTGTCGTTTGCGACCTTTATCTGAGGGCCCTCGATCACAAAGCAACAATCACACAGTAAATAAGATTGATGCCACCACACAGGTAAAGCATCTGGGCTCCATACCATGATACCACCTTTTTCCAGAAGGAAATGACATACCCTAAAGGGAGCGACCCTCATAACCTTGCCGCATTTTCCTGTTTTGACCATTTCCGGGGTGTGAGGTCCGATGAGGTCTCGTCCACACAGCTACGCTTTACATGAAAGCCATGCTTTGATCACAAATGATGAACGAATGCTCATCAACACACAGCAACACTTAGCATGCCACACTACCAAATTGGGAGTATATCACTAATAACCTTCAACTACATAACCTCTGAGCTCGTACGTCTCAGAGAAGGGTGTTAAGCTAAGAGAATAAATTCTCTGCCACCAAACAGAAATGTATTTGAAAGAAATCAGCATTATATCTCAAAGTGTAGCGTCAGACATACATCCATACAAGTCTGTTCCGGGTTCGAACAGAACCGAAGATATTTCCAAAGAAGTCTTTGCAATCCATAACGTCGTATCATTATTCGGAATGGGTTATATGACACAAAGTCCTCAACCGGCTAAACCGAATAATGAACGCTTGTTTTGAAAACAAATTCAAGTGCCACTTCAAAGGCAAATATTGATAGTCGGTTATTTAACTATCAACAATATTCACAACAATCAACCAATTTAAATAATTTTCCCCAAATTATTAAATTTCAAAATATCTTTGCAAGATATATATATTTTCCACACTTCATCATTTTGAAAATCAATTTCAAATCACTTTTCACTCGCGGAATAAAATTCCCAATATTATATATTTCCACTGGAAATCTAAATTTTCAATTATCCATTGATATACGATTTTCAAATATTCACTTTCAACACCAAATCAAATTTCAATTGATTTCCAAATTTATTTTCCAAACACTAAATCAATTTCAAATTGATTCCCCAATGATTTACTTTCAATCACCAAATTAAATTCCAAATTTGATTTCTAAATTTATTTCAACACCAAATAAATTTTCATATCGATTTCCCAAAGATTTATTTTCAAATACCAAATCAATTATCAAATTGATTTCTAAAAATTTATCACCTTTTAAATAAATCCCTTTATTCTTTCCAAATTATTTAAAAATTCCATTTTCAATAAATTCTTCAACTTTTAAACAATATTATTCAAAACCCATTGATTAATATCTTTTCCCATATTTAGAAATTAATTCGATAAGATTTCAAAAATCAACTTTATGCTTTTAAATTTCTTCTTTTAAATTCACCTAATTCTTTTAAAAGAAATTTACTTAAAATTTCAAACTTTAATTTTCAAATATCCAATTTTATTTATTCCTGGTATCCAACGATACCAAAAATACATTCGGCTAAATTATATCCTTCAACAAATTCAATCATCACTAAAATCATTCATAGATTATCAATAAATCATATCACACAATATATGAAACAAATTCATACAATTTGAGGAATCCATTTGGATCCCTCCAACATGTTTCCCTACATCCACAGATGTTAGCACAACAATTAAATACCCATTCCACTTCGAGGTGGAATATCGCGGTATATGGGTTTTATAAAATATCATCCGCTATTATGCGGCGCATAGGGTCTCATCCGCTATATAATGCGGGAAAGCAATCACTCCAAATATATATATACATACTACTATATGTACTACCACATCCAAACAGTTAATCAATAACTTCAATACCAATTTAATTTGAGTGAGAAGATCTCACCTTGAGTTTAAAACGCCGAGCGTTCCAATTTCAAATTAAATCGAGCGCCTTCGATTTAATCAAAAAATTTCACGAACTCCAATCGTCTCAGGATCTGCTGCAGCACGTAGATCGCGTTGCTGCGATTCCAGCGCCACCAAAATCGTCGAATTCTGATAATATATGCAGAAGTTACGTTATTTTAAACATTTATAATTAAATTATATCAATTAATTACTTTTCTTTTTATTAATATTACCAAACAAAATCTCAGTCGCACATCCTTGGTTAGAGATCAAGGCCGCTCACCCCTTTTCTTCCTCGCGTATCCCTAGTTGCAAACGAACCCATGCCATCATCTCCTTGTTCAATTTTCGCGGCTACCACGGCCACCTAGGTTTCGATCGAAGGTCATCCACTCGAAGACCATCACACGCCGAGCCATCGTCGACGACCTGGGCAACTTTGGGCCTCCCAGCGCCTAAATTTTCGTGTGCGACTGTATGGTGAACGGGGCCTTCCTATTCCTCCTCTGGTTGACAATAGCCAAGATCAACCATTGGATTTGAAGCTCCCGACGAGCTCTTCGATTCTGTAGTTGAAGACGAGACCCGATATCGCTTGGATGTGGAGAAAAGTGAGGGGGAAAATCATAACATTTCGGCCATCGAATTCATTACTGGCGGCTACTGGAAGAAACTAGGGTTTTCCCCTTGCACGTGAATATATATATTGATTTATATTATAATTTAATAATAAATTCACAAATTACTTAACTTTTTAAACGAATTCCAATTGAAACGTGCCGACAGGCGTTTATAGGGTTTTACCCACATTCCGAACACAATGGAACATGCTTCGAAGGCTAATTCGGACATACGCGAGTTACGGAAATATACGATCAATTTTAAATTAAATCGATTAAAATCGTTTCTATGCGTTTTGAGCTGCCACGGTCAAACGACAACTTCGATTGCTACGAAAATTGAAATCCGATAATAATTAACTATTATGGATCCAATGGAACTGGTTTCGTCGAATTCTGAGACTGTGCCCCGGAAGGCTATTTTAACTCGTCGATTAATTCGACCGATTTCCAAAATCGTCGAAATCATTTAAAATTTCACTTTTAAAACTTTACTAACTTGATTATAAATCAAATGGAATTTATATTCATGTTGGGAATCATTCTGATTCATTTCGAATCAAAATCTGATTATTTGCAATATTATATTATTAAATTCCATTATTAAATTAATATAAAATTTCAAATTTTAACTTATCGACTTACGATACCATCCAAAAGTCCAACAACATTATTTAAGTCCAAATAGACTTATAATAAATTTTAGAAACTATTTCCATAGCCATTTACATCTAGATTCACCAATTATTCCAACTTCAAATATTTTATTATTATTAAATTTCCAATTGAATTGCCATATTTGAAATTTTAACTAATTTTATTAATTTGACCCAAATCTTCTTATTCAAAATCAAATGAAAATTCACATTCAACATTTAAATTGAATTAAATGTTCAAAATCTAATGACCAAAATTCTGGGTCGTTACATGTAAAAATAACCTAATGGGAGCAACCCCACATAACTCATCTTTCACTCGCTGTAACGACCCGCTATTTTGGACCATTCGCATCCGCACATCTCGGACTTGAATAATTCAAAATACCGAATTGTTAATTTAAATTTGGCAAAACTGAACATATATAGTAAATAAAATAATCACAGATCACATACACAGAGTACTAAATGCAGTGGAAATAAAAGATAGTAGTTCATGAAGCTACTATATACATATCAGAGTTAAATAAGGTATAGCAGATGTCTCGAATACAATAGTCAAATACAAGAATCAGAATACAATCACTGGAATCAACTGGATATCTGAAAGCTGGATAGATAGCTGGATCTCCAAGCGAAGCTCCAACTACAAAGGTGAGTCTCGAATACTGGTACACTCAGTCTGACCCGAGCGTAAAGCAAAACACAAAACACTCGAGTCAGGATTAACATTCTTATATCAATAAATCCAACTCAAGTGAAATAACAACCGAAATACAAGTAACTCAAAGGATGTTTGGAATAACCATCCTTTAAGGATCCGTTAAACTATCTACTATGTAGTAGTGTACGCTAAATAGATAATGCCTATCAGAAATATAAAGTATCAAAATAGTGTTAAGGCGTTACCATTATTTCCCTTAACATATTTTTTATAAGCGTTACAGTCTATACAGCACTGTAAACTCCACCGTAAACTAGTGGGATATCAGGGAGTACTCCATAGGTATAACACAAAACAAATCGTAGTGGTCGCGTATATAGGGATACAAGTATGGAAAGGCACATGAGGCAATACCCAAGGTAGTGAAACTACCGTTTGCCTGATCCGGACTGGTGAGAACGCATTGCCGCAACGATCGCAACACCACGAAACAACACTCCCAAAATTTCGAGGGTGCACCAATCGATAACAAGTAATGAGTAGTTTACGAAGAAGTGTGTTCGCTCGAGGTAGCTAACCCCATTTGGCCCGGCACGGCTCCTGTTTTAGTCATTTCCAATTTGACACAAGTGTCAAGCCTATCCATTATCGTTCTCTTTCTTCAGTCATCACGTACATCATTCCAACCACTTCATTCTGGATCACACTCCGCGTATAGTTATTAAAGTGGTATTCGGTTTAGGCAGTGAGTATGTCCCTAACTGATTCCGGTCTCTTTAATAACTTTCGTAATTTATAACATCGATTGGTCATTTAATATATTTCAAAACCAAACAAAATTCAATTTCAATTAGAATTTGCAAACCGACATTTCATTTGTCTTTCTAAACAATTTCCATAATTTACGTTTCAAACTTCCAAATTTCCATTTCAAAATCTTATAATTCAAATTAAATATTTGATTTAAGACAATTCAAGTATTCATTTAAATTCGAATATAAGTTTCATTCCGAAATCATTTAACTTAATTTAATTTAACATTCGAATCAATTTAAATTCATTGATCGATTTCATTTAATATTCGTTAAGTAAATTTGTCATTTAAAACAATTTCTATTTAACTTCCAATTCATTAAATCAATTACTTAAGTTCAACTCCATTATATCAAAACTTACAAATTGAATTAAATTAAATTCATCAAATCAAATTCTTTACATTTCAAGTCTTACATTAATTTCAATAAAACACATTTTATTTCTTATTAGAGAAATTCAATTTCACTTATTAATTTACTTAGTTACAATTTCAAAACTCAATTAATAAAGAAACTTAATTTCACTTATTCAAGAAGTTCAGTTTTACTTAATAAAGAATTCAATTTTATTTAATTATTAAATAATTCAATCTTATTTAATGATTAAATAATTTCAAAACTTAATTATTAACAATTCCAAATTTAATTATTAAATAATTAATTTTAAAACAACGTTCATTCATTATCTACTATGTTAATATTTTGATTCAGATTATTAAATATTAACATTTCCTTTCATTAAAATTCAAATTCCAACTTCGTTTCAAAACCATATTATTTATTCAAATAAAATCTTCATTTTATTTTTATATCAAATTATTGACCAATCGATTTTTATTAATTCTCTATCCTAGGTCAAAGTTCAATTTGGTTATTTATCATTTCAACCCGATTCCATTTCAATTCAAAAATCAAAGCATAACAAAGGGAACTTGCAGTGTGATAACTGGGATGGTGTCAAAGTAAATAAACAAGCAATAACAACAATCAATAACAATCCAATAGTTAATTCAAATAATCCCGAAATAATCTTATTAATTTACATTGATGTTTGTGCAAATTAATAAAATTATTTCTAGAACCTACACTATCATTTCATGTAGATTAAAGATTATTGCACTAATATTTTATGCGGTTCTTCACTTGGTATCTATTATTCAATTCATACTACATCAATTTATACAACATACATTCAAATGGTTCAAGGTGTAATTAACCATATTACTACGTGTCAAGTAATTAAACATTTAAAGGGGTCATATTATGCAAATGTCATCAAATCAAATTAACACATATATCAAATCTAACTATCCTACGTCAATTTCAAATTCAAATTATTTATCACTTACAACATTAACAAATTTAACGTCCAATGTAAACATCAACAATCAATCATTTAACAACCAAACTGGATTATCATTGTATAAATAATAGATAGTAGTGTCAGATTTCACAGGTGAACTGATACAGGTAATAACATATATATAATAGTGTAAATAACTAACAGTCGCATATTTAAATTGTCGTTTCAAATGAAATCAAATTTAATAAATAAAAGAACATTAATCGTGAGTGATTTCTCACCTTTCGAGGCTAGAGAGAGGATAGACAACATAACAGGCTGTGATTTGAAATTTGCAAGATTGACCAATCCAACTGGCGATTTTCAAAGCAAGACCAGATTGGCATGAACATGACGAATAGAGCTGATAAATGGGAATTGATGAAAATAAATCAAATTAGCTTGACACGAACTGAACAAAATATATACTATTATTATATTTATTAATATCAATATTTACTCCAAATCCATATACGGAAAACAAAACGTATATATGTATATAATTTTTAAAATTTATGCTAATATATACATATATGGTTTAAATATCAATATATTTGAAGCTAACATAATATAACACAGATTTATCTGCAACTGAGAAAGATTTATATACAAATAATCCTGTTATATATATTCCCGTATAACTAATATGCATAAAATATATTTTATTCCACTTGTCTAACTATATATAACACTTTATAATATAGCTTGTATAGATATACTATAAACATATACATTTAAACTTACATGCCTATCATACTTCTTTTAAAATCTTGTCTGCTGTTCGTACCAAAACTGTAATACATAAAGTACATATATGTATATATTTATTTATTTCAAAATCCCATAAAATCAACATTCTATATATATATACACAATAATCCATGCAAACAATTGTACTTCATATATCAATTGAACTTGCTGGGAAAACTTCAAACTTCATATTCCTTTCAAAACCCATTAAATAGCATTTTAAACAGAGTGCATATATATAAATCTTTTCCTTTTTCCGAACATCTGTTCCAAGACCATAAGAAAATAAAATCTCATTATATACATACAAGATCAAATTTATAACTTATAACAGATAACGTTGTAAAACTTTCATACATATGATATAAACTTTTATAACTTATATACTCTTATAAATAACAATACACATATATCCAACTGTTTCAAAGCCAAGGTTATATACATATTCAAAAAATCCAACAGCATCTATAAAACTAACACAAAATATATATTTGTACTTATATATAACTAAACATATCATTACTATAAAACAAAATGTGTTGTTAACATAAATCGTGCAAGTGAATAAAATGAACTGGTAACAAAGCCTAAATATACATACACCCAACTTACTTTTAAAACAAAGAGGCTCGGGAAGAATGAAAAGATGGAGCGGTGCTGATTTAGCAGGGGCTTTGGTGAAGGCTGGGTTGTACGGTGAAGGGAAAGAAGGGGAAAAGAAGGGTGCTCGGCCGAGACTGAGAGAAGGTGCGGTTGTTCTTGGCTTCAGGTGGAGTCTGTCGACGGGGCTAATACGGTGATCGCCATAAGGGAGGTTGCGCGGCCCCATGGCTGAGCAAGGCAGAACAACACTTGCGTGCGACCGTGGCATGGTTGCCGGCTTTGGCGTTGGTATGGGCGCGGCCGCTTGATCTCAGGGAAGAAGGGTGCGTGGGTTATCTGGAGGCGGAGGGAGGGTGGTTGCTTGGTTGCGCTGGAATGAGGAGGATGAACACGTGCTACATGTATTTTTATATTGAGCATGACAAAGAATAGAAGAGGACCATAGAGAGGCAGTGAACCAAAGAATAAAAGTGCACTAATAATAAATATTAAGACAAAGGTGGATAGCCCAAAGACAGTACGATTGAATTCAAGGAATAAATATATCAATGGTTGTTTGTTTCAACCGATAAAGAAGTGTAGACGTATAGTCATTTCTTTTATAATTCAACTTCCAACAGATAGAAATAAAGGCACCAAGCAAGCCATCAATAATTTTAGCTATTGGGAATAGTAATAGTTAAGGCTGAACTCAAGAATGGTCAACAGCCGACAGCTAGTTGCCTTACTTGAATGGCTAAGAAAAGGACACAAAAGTCTGAAAGACACGAATGCGGAATCGGTACGAAGAACCGTTACGCTGATTTTGTCGCGTATCGGTCATCAAAATGCACAATTGAAAATACTGCAGGAATCCGCATGTCGAAACGATCAAAACGGTATACCGATATCAGTGTTATGATTTAATTGTAAAATTCGAATTTTCTACTAGCGGAAAATGCAGCAAAACGCAGAAAATAAGATCGACGGAGCTAAAGAAGTCCGAATTTGGAAAAACAAAAAATGAAGTCTTGCTCAGAAGATGATTTACAATTTTTCTATAGAAAAATATTCAGGTTTGGAAAACATTTTATTATCATCAATTTTAACTGATATAAATTGGAATAAAATTACACTAGAAAATAAACTTCCAAATTATCTGATGAAAATTTACCAGTTGCTATGATTAATTAGACGTATTCCAAATATCAAATTTTTATTTCAACATTTATCGTTTAAAATTTCATAAAATTTCAACTAATTACGTTATTAAAACAGTTAAAATTTACGGGTCGTTACACTCGCGCTTTGGTTTTTGTCATTTCCGACAAAGGATAACAATGCTCAAATGAGCAACAAATCGTCTTAGATTGACGATACACAATGAAGAAAGCTGAACCGATAGTTAATAAATCAACTGTTGGGGATAATTAAAAATGATCGTATATGGAAATTAAATTTCATATTATTATCACTATTCGTCAATTCCAAAGAAGTGCTATCCCTCAGTTAAAAAAGAAGTCGGGCAAGTTGAGGTAGTGTTACCGCTAGGCAGTACATTGACAACATTTTTTACCTTCGAAATAGAAATGAGTCATGCCTCGATGTTTAGAGTTAAAAGTATGACTAAATCCTTCCCATATAAGCGATATCGTTTACGGAACTACTTTTCTATAATCGAATCGAGCTTTTACTTTTAAAACCAAACTTGTGTTAGGGTTTCACAATAAAAATATTAACTTTAAAGAACTTTATCAAAATGATTTAATTTAATTTAAACATAAATTCATTACCTCTTAAATCGAATAATTTCCTTTACTATCATTGCTTAAAATGATAAACCAACTTAAATCAAGGATTAATTATTTTCCAAACATTTTTATTTAAAATAAATCAATTAGTTTTAATCCTAATTAATTGCATCAAAATAAAACAATTTAAAAAAGATTAATTAACTTTAAAAACCCTTATTTAAATGATTTATTTATTTTAAAGTATCATTATTAGAATAATTAATTAATCCTAAAAAAATATTTATTATAATGATTAATTAATTTTAAACATCATTATTAGAATGATTACTTAAATTTTAAAACACGATTAAAGTGATTAATTAATATTAAAACACCATTAACAAAAATGATTAATTATCATTAATTAAATAATAAATTAGCCTCAAACATCAATAGTTAAAATGGTTAATTCATTTTAAAATGTCATAAATAAATGATTAATAAGTCTTAATCACATCATTATTGTAACGACCCGACTTCCTATGCCCAGAAAGTCGGATCATTATGAAGAAAGAAAGGGATAGAAAGAGAAAAGAAGAGAAGAGAAAAGAAACAACGTCAGAATCTCACATAGCGGAACGAATAAATTATATTAATAACACAAACTATTACATAGTATACAACACATATCAGAGTTTACACAACTATACAACACATACTAGACAGTTATAAACATCTGTCTAGACATTACAACTCAATACACTACAGAGATACAGACACAGCGGAACTACTATATCTACGAACGCCGAAGCCTCCTGCTCCATTGCTCCTCCAGAATATTCGTCAAAGCTAAACCTGAATCCCTTGGCTACTCGTAAAAATTTGAGTACCCAAGAGTTTATAAAACAGAAATAAACACTTGGGTCAGACATGGGTCTGGTGTGAGTAACAGGTTAAACTTGCTTAACTTCAAAACCTTTAGAAAGAAAAGGTATCACGTAAGACTCCCCACAAATAAACATAGGTAAGTTTTTACCTTACGCTAACCAAAACATTTGATAGGAAATCTGATTTTATTATAATAGGGTCTAGGGTTTTCAAGTAAAATATAGAAATAGCTGAAATGCTTACATCTCACATTCCAACATAGTTGGGCACAACTAATACGTACGGCACTTATTGGAGTTTGGATTCCATACAATGGCAGGGCTACTGGGGTACCGCCCGTCACAGTACGTGGCCTAGATCACCGTACCGAGGAGTACGCCCGCTCCCCTGCAACACAAAGCCGGAACCATCCCTTACTGGATAATCCCGAACAAGACAATCCCGTAGTTGGCGCGACCAACCACACACTAAGCCGAATAAAAGAAAAGGGACCTCTAGACAGGGATCTATCTTGCTCTCAGTGGGTGCTACCCACGAAACCTTGCTGCACCTCCCCTGTTTTAGCCATTCCCGGTTGATGAGGCTTGAGGTTACGATTACCTTTAATCAGAACATATCACTTAGAATGCTCATCGTCCGCCTGACGATGTGCTGAAAGCATTCAATCCATATAAGTTCGTTCCGGGTTCGAACGAAACCGAAGGCATTATCTCGTTACACTCGTTTTGGAATCACCCTCAGAGTTAACGACAATAACCCTTGCACTCTGAATCTTCATCTTCACTTGAGATTCACGACCTATCGTTAATTTGGATCGATGTGGTATTCGGGTCTCCAGACCTGGAATTCCGGTATACGGAAACCCGATCCCGGTCTCATCGAAATCCAAAACGTATCTTTTAAGGGCCAAGTTGTTTTAAGGTTAAAACAATTCAATTCTTATCTATATACACAAAGATAGATAATTCAATAGATAATCTACATTATCATCCCAAACAGATAATTCACATTATCATTATAATTCAACCAAACATCCATATCATATATCAATCATATCTCATTAGAGATATCAAACAATGAAATACATTCAATCTCATTCATCCATCCTTAAGCAATGATTTATATCATCTAATTAATTTAAAGTGAATTAAACTAATTACTTCATTCTATAAATCCTGCTTACTTAATTATTAATTAAACCAATTAATTAATCATTACTCTAAGTATCCATCTTAATTAATCATTCCTGATTAATTACCCTTTAATTACTTTAAGTAATTAATACTTAATTAATTTCACAAATTAATTATCTTAAACTATTCAGTAATTAATCTTTAATTACTTCATTAATTAATTAACTATATTTAATTACATTAATCCTTAATTAATTACAATTAATTAATTACTTTAATCACTAATTATTTATTAATTAATCTTAATTAACCAATCCTTAATTACATCATTAATTAATTAATGATCCTTAATTATTCTTAATTAATTATCTTATTTAAATTAATAATTAATTAGTCACATTTATTAATCACCTTTGATAAATCTCATTTAGTAATTAACTATCCTTAATTACTCTTCCATAAATTAATTACTCATTAATTAATTATCTTTTAATTAATCCCTTGATTAATTATACAAAAGTAATTAAATTCAAATTACTTCCATTATTTCATCTCCCTTAATTAATTACATCCAGTAATTACCTTTAATTACTTTCCTAAGTAATTCTTTAATTACTTCCATTAAGTAATTACTTAACCAATTCATAAAAGATTATCATTCTAATTGATTATCAAAATTAATCCCATTAATTAATTATTTAATTATCCCTAATTAATGATCTCTCATTAATTATTAACAATTCTTCATTTAAGTAATTAAACTTAAATCAACCATTTCTAATTACAAATAATTAATTCTTAATTACTAATTAATCTCTAATTACTTAATCAATTGCTTAATTAATCTTTAATCCTTTGATTAATTAATCCCTAATCATTTATTAATAATTTATACTTATCTAATTAAATGATTCTTAATTTCAAATTAATTACCTTTAATTAATTTACTTAAAATCTTAATTAATTAACACCAAATCATTAATTAATTAAATTATTAAATTACTCTTTAATTTCCTTATTAATTTAATGAATCCTAAATCATTAAACCTTAATTAATCTCTAAATTAAAGTATTAACCTTTACAACTACTTTAATTATTATTAACAAAAGACTTTAAAACATTTACTTTAAAATCTTACCTTAATTCATTTCAAATTAAAGATTTTAAATAAATTACAATTTAGCTTTAACAAATTTTAAAGCCAATTTACAAAATCTTTTTAAATCCAAATGTTAAAGGAATACTTAACATTTATAAAAGAAATTTATAAGATTTCTAACCCAATTCATTTAAAATTCAAACCTTCTTTAAACATTTTAAATTTGTTTAAACATTATAATTTAATAAACTTATTATTTCAACTAGGATACAAATTTAAATTGAATCCATACTTTAAAATTTGATTTAAAACTTTGTTTTAAATCCTACTTTATATTTTTAAACTCATTTTAAAATTTAAAACCCTGTCAGATTTTAAACTGGAACATCACAATCTACCCGAGCCTATACAAAAATACTTCGAGGCAAAACACTATATTCTTCGAGTCACTCACGTGAGAATCTCGAGTCGAACCCGAGACTACATCCTTCCCAAACAAACAAACAACCCAGACACCGTGATATCTCGTGCACGTGCACATCTAAAAACTTCGACGCCGACCATCGATACCATCACCGGCATATCGTCTACGACCACCCCTCACGATCGCGACCTCCAGAACCACGAACAACTCCAAAAATCGAATTCGAGCAATCTCGATCACAACCTGGAAACAGACCCCGATCCTGGAAAATCCTTCGAACTCATCCCTCCGATCATCGGATCGTCTGAAATTCTGGCCACAACTTTGACAACGTTCCCGCTCCTATTTCTCCAAATCTGGTGGAGCTCGATCCACCAGAGGCGCCTTGATGATTGAAACTTCCGACCATTCGAAAACTAGGGCTACAGCCCATTCCGATCAATCCCCATCGCCACAGAGCTTTGACATCACTTCTGCTATTTTTCCCTACCTCACCCATCATCCAACTATCTCCAGTGAGAACCACGTCTCCGACAAACTACTAGATCATCAGAGATCACCCAGAATTCAAATTCTGGCCAAACTCAATCTGCTCCTACTATACCCCTCTAAAAATTGTGATTTCACTTTTAAAATTCATGATTTGGTTTAAAGATTCAATTTATAATCCTGGAATGCTTAATTATCATATTTGAATTTTATATAAAACTAAAACTTCCCTGTTCCTTTATATTTACAGAGTAGTTTTCATTTTATTTTAACTTAATAAAATTTTAGACTCTGATTTAGACTGGAACAAACAACATTTGTTTAAAGTCTAAGTCCTAACAGAGATTATATTAGGAGGTATTAAATTTTTGATCATGATATTTACTTCTAAAAGAAGAACAGATAAAAACAGGTAAGAACGGATACAAAATTAAACATGCATTTATATATCCATAGAAATTCAATCATATCCATGCATTCGATACTTCTTTTATTCCAGAAAATTCACATGCAAACAAATATCCCTACTTAAGTTTAAAAAGAAAGTTACTCACCAGAAAATGATGAACAGGCTTCCAGATTTATTTGAAAGACTTTTGACACTTTTAAAGCTTTGATTTTAAACTTGAATTGCCTCTTTGCTTTGATTTAAACTGCATGCTAACTTGTTTGTTGAGATGTTGCTTAGCTTCCAGATTTACTTGCTTTTGATTTTGAAAAGAATTTACAGGCTTTATTCCAGACTTTGAAAAATGCAGGCTTGATGATCTTTTGAAAATGATGCAAGCTTTAAATTTTGAAAAATGCATTACAGAGTTGAAGGAGAACTTTTCAGAGGATTGATTACAGGTTATAAAAGTTTCTGGTTTTGAGAGGAGGACTGAGATACATATTTTTGTTTACATGCTGAAGACTTAGATTTGGAAATGAGTTTCAGGGTATTGTTCTGAGATTATGGATTTGAGGAAGATTGATTACTGATTTGTTTTGAGAGGATTTGTTTTTGAGAGGAAACGATTTCAGGTTTGTTTCTTTCTTCTTTTTTTTCAGTTTAGATCTGAGTTTACTTAATTTTCTTTGCTTTTGAATTTGTCAAAGAAATGGATAGAGAAAAGTATATGTATTTAGGCTGAAAATCATTTAGTAAAAATAAAAGAAGATTAAATCTAAAAATGCCACTTGTTTTAGAATTCAACACTTGTCATATATCTTTGTTCATAACTTAACACATGTTATTTTGAGTCTTAATATGATAACACTTGTATTTTAAGTAATACTTATTTATTTTAAATGTAAATAAAAAAGCCTTTTCTTTATTTATTTAAATGCTTATCTATTTATAAATTACTTTCAAAACTAATTATATTTATAAATAAAAGTTTATACGTATATTTTAAAATCCAAAACTATTTAAAATATTTATCTTTGAATTTCAAAACTTATATATATATATATACACTCTTAAATCCTATTTATTAAGCAATATTTAAAAAGAAAATAAAATAAACCTTATTATTAATCTTATTTAAAAATCATATAGTTATTTGTTTAAATAGCTTTGAAAACTTAATATTAAATAAATCATAATTTCCAAACTATAAAAATATACATTAGAAATTTAAAACAAGATTTCATTTATTATTTAAATTTCAAATCCAAGCTTATCTATTTACAATATATACATATATATATACATTATAAATAGAAATCATTTTATTAGTTTTTTTAAAGGATAAAATTCACTAATTAAATATTCATTTAATTAGATTTTTAAACCAATTCAAATATTTTTATCAAAGATTAACAAATCAATTTAATTATTTAAACAGATTATTAAATTGATATTGCCCCAAATTTCCGGGATATTACATTCCTCCCCCCTTAAAATAATTTCGTCCCCGAAATTTAAAGCAAAGGTAATTTAATAATCTTTTTAAATCACAAGGATGTATTATCATCCATATGCTAACAATCATAGCAACCAATCATCCAAACAAACAATTCTAACTATCAAGCAAAAAATTCTAAATAGAATTTCCTTGAGTTTCCCCAAGTATATATATACCGGGATACTCGCTCTACAGAATCCAAACAATCAATACCACTAAGCTATAGAGCTTCTACTTATCTAGATTTACAAAACTAAACAGAATATCAGACTACAGACGAGTCTGACTCAACAACCAAATCCTCCAGAACTGCTGATTCCTAAACCAGAGATAGATCAAACACGTACTCCCTCAGAGATACGTAAAATACATTGAATTCCAGTTATCCAAACTGACAATTCAATCCAGTAGATCAAACTCTTATCCAAATCAGAACATAGAAAAGATCCAAAACAACTCGGAGCTGACTTCCGAGACTTACCCAATCTTATAGCTCCCTTTAACCAGAGAAAACTTCACAACAACGAAGTCTCCAACTTCGAATTTCAAATTCCTTCGTCTCTTATCCACAAAATCCTTCAGACAATCCTGGGCTGTCTACAAATCCTTCCTGATCAGCTCAACCTTCGCTGATGCTTCTTGAAACAAACTGGACCAAAAATAACTCAACAGAATGATCCTCTCAAGATCTACTGTAACATCCCGAAAATTTTCGACTTTCGAAAATTCAACATCGATACTCACTTTATCGACTGCTGAGCCATCGAATGCCGGAAACCCGAAAAGTTATGATTTTAAGAAAGAAGAAAAAGTAGAAGAAGAAGATAGAAGAAAAAGAAAGAAGAACAACAACAGAACAAGAGCAGAAACAGAAACAGAACACAATATCAGAATCTCACATATCGCAGCGGAACAACATATAATAAATAAATGAATAATCTTTAAAACAAAGAACTATATCATTTTATACATACATCAATCATCAGAGTCAATATACAACAATGGACAGTTATATAACTTGTCCTCATACAGAATACACAGCGGAATAAATACTATCAGATACAAATACTACGTCTCGTCATTCAGCTTGCTTCCAAAGCTCCAGAATATCCAGAATATCCTGATAATATAACTCTAGGCTGCCCGTGTGGAAATTGGTGGGCACCCAGAGTTTAGAAGGGAAACAATAAACTCCGAGTCAGTCATGGTGACTGGTGTGAGATCGTAAAACAGTTATTTTTCACCAAGAAAATAAAACAAATTCGCAATGCTTTTGGAAAATGAAACTACCATAAGACCTCCCACCACACACACAATGCAAACGCAGAATTGGAGGATATTTCTTCTTATGATAGTCAAAGATGCTTACTACGCAAAATCAAATCATTTTTGATATTATTATTAGTGCATAGTGTAGAAAACATTTCGAAAGTATAATATAAATCTTAGCCAACATACGACCAGTATCGTATGCCTACTATAGCTACCATCTAAACAGTGGTGACCACCGTACGTAAATGGCAGGTTCTACAACTAATACCGTACAGAGTTCGTATTGGAGTTTGGATTTCCAACAAATGGTCAGGCTAAGGAACTTCCTTTTCCACGATGGGTACGTCCCTGGAATAGACGACCCGAGAAATAACCTAACATTACGGTTAGATCTCTGCCAACACAAGGCCGGGTTACCTCTGCAAAAATAGGTAACTACTGACACGCGTATGCCATCCCCCGATCGTAACCGATCTTCCCGAGGATCCCCGATTTCCAACAAACCACATAGATAATAATGCAGCAACCACATAGGTTAAGTATCTGGGCTCCATACCATGATACCACCTCTATCCAGAAGGAATGACATACACTAAGGGGCGCTACTCCCTAGAACCTTGCCGCATCCTTCCTGTTTCGACCATTTCCGGGGTGTGAGGCTCGACGAAGTCTCGTCCACAAAGCTACGCTTTCTCAAAAAGCCCTGCTTCGGGTCAAACAAAATGATCAACCTATGATCACAAAGATATAAGATCAACAAATGATCATATCACAAATGATCAAACACTGATCATTTCACAGCAACACTCAGTATGCCACGTTACCAAATTGGGATATATTGCTGATAAATTTCAACTACATAACCTCTGAGCTCGTACGTCTCAGAGAAGGGTGTTAAGCTAAGAGAATAAATTCTCCGCCACCAACAGAAATGTATTTGAAAGAAATCAGCTTTACATCTCAAAGTGTAACGTCAGACACACATCCATACAAGTCTGTTCCGGGATCGAACAGAACCGAAGGCACTTCTCACGAAGCCCTTGCATATCCAGATAATTTTCAATCACGTCAGGACTTCCCGTCACTAAGGGTGATAAAACCTCTAAACCGAAGATCAGTCGATGTAGAGTAACTCGACGGTAATCCTTCCGTTTTCAAAAATATCCGGTCTTCAACACCGGTCTTCAAATGCGATTCATAACGACGTATCACATATTCGGAATGGGTTATACGACCCCATGGTCCTTTCCCGGTTAACCCGAATAGTGAGCGATTATTCAAAAATAAGTGTGGCATTCAAATTCATCCAATTCACAACAAATACCTATCTAAAGGTAATTATTGATAGTCGGTTATTTAACTATCAATAAAGATGCGCAACATCATCAGATTCCAAATAATTTTCCAAATTATTTCATCTTCAAAATTATCTTTTACTAGATATAAAATTTCCACACTTAACCATTTGAAAACAATTTCAAATCAATTTCCACATTTCATTTTATCTTTGAAGATAAAAATCTCAAAACAGTTCATTTCATATTGGAAAAGCATTTCCATACTTATTTAATAATAAGTATTTTACAAATCATTTATTTTCAACATTTGAAAATATTCGATATACTTAAATCAAATTTAAGTATAAATTCATTCTTTAAGGAAGTCATAAATTTTACATCTATTTGAGTCAAAACGAATGTTACGTAAAACATCGTTACGACGACTCAAAATCACTAGTATAGGGATTCGAAATTTAGATAGATATATAAATCCCAATACTACATCAAAAACATTTCTTTTCGGAAATCATTTATTATAACAACAGTGTTATAGTCCATCATTTCCTTATTCTTCGAAAACGTCTATTTCGACAATAAATGTTGAAATCTATGCTTTCGATTTATAACACATTTAAAACATCTTTAAAATGTTTAACTTCATTTCTAAAATATTCCTTCTTCAAAAATGAATCCATTTTACTTAACCATATATTCACTGTCCAAAATCGTGAATAAAATTTACTTAACCCCATTTCAATCATTTCTACACATTTAACTTAAAGGATAATTCGCTGTTCAAAATCACGAATATATCTCCTTTAATAACTTCAATGTTATTAAAGGAAAAAAATGTTTATAAATCCCATTTCTATTTATAAAACTTCGATTTCTAAGTTATCCAATTCAACTTATATATCTCAATTATATACCGGAAGTATATATTATAAGTTAAGAACTTATAATTCATTTATTTACAACATCTATTCATTTCTCATCTAAATGTCAAAATCCGATTTACAAGATAATGGCTTATAAATCATTTTGTTTTACAAAATCTATTCATTTAATAACTTCACAATTTATAAATCTATAAATTTCTATCCACTTATGGAATCCATTTTTATTTGACTTTAACACTTAATAAACTCATTTTCAAAATTCCAATATTCTTAATTTATAAAAATATAAATTTTTATAAATCTTTTTATATGAATTGTTTAAAATACTTCAACAATTCCAATTTAAACTATTTCATAATCCTTATCAATTGTTTGTTTCAAAAATAACATTTTTGTCGTATTTCACAAAAATCACAATTTTACTAACATTTAAAATTTTAACATTTATTTATTTAAAATAAACCAATTCAAAAATTTTAATAAAACGTATATTTCAAAAAATCACTTTAAAAATCCTTTTAAATTAAAAGTCGTTATTTTTACATTTCAAAACTGAATCCGATGATGCAACAACACCAATCAGTCCATCACAACAGTCAAATATCATATATCATCATATGATAACAGAATATATCAAAATATCTGTAAATAATCAATATGGTGAGGAATCCAGTCGGATCCCTCCAACCTGTTTCCCTGCATCCAAAAACGTCAGCACAATACCAATTCCGCTCCAGTACGGAATTATCGCGGTATATAGGTTTTTATAAATCCGCTTACTAACGGCGCAATAGGGTCTCATCCGCTATACGAGGCGGGAAATCAATCAATCCAATATATACATATGCCAATATGTATATATTGCTATATATAGATATATATCCTATCATATCTAATATCAACAATCCAAACAGTCAATCATCAATCAATAACTGTAAAAATTCCACATTCAAATTTGAGTGAGAAGATCTCACCGTGATTTCAATTCCGTTCCAGCGTTTATTTCGAATAAATTAAACAGCCGTTTAATTTTATCCAAAATTTTCACTGACTCCAATCGCTTCCAAATCCAGTTTCATAGCGAAGTACGCGTCGAGACGATTCCAACGCAATTTGTTTCGTCGAATTTTGACCTCGTACAACAAAGATATGATATTTCAAAGTTTTACACGATTTAAATAAAATAAATTAACAAATTTCTTATTATTTTTAAACCTAATCAATCTCGGCCCTTGATTATTCAAATGCAGATCTGGCCGCTTCTCCCTCCTCTTCTCTCACGCGTGAAAAATACTCCCAGGTATCGTTCGTGAAAACGAACCCATCACCATTCCCTTCGTCCAACTGCCGCACCCCCTAGACGACCACCTGGAAATGATCGACGAACACCAGAGGAAAGCCCCATGCCACCTCGACTTCCGCGCCAAGTGCGGCCCTACCCAGCTCAGCCATCACCTCGAAAATCCCGTCCAAACGCGTGACCCTCCCTGGCGTTTTGCCGTTGATTTACTCGCCTAAATCCAATCACGACCGTTCACATCGTAGTGCTCGTGATGCTCTTCATTTTCTTAGTTGAAGGTTTGTTAAATCATTGAACAGATTTGAAGATTTTGGAGGAAGAAGAATAGAAATTCTCAGCCATTGAAAACGATTAGGGCCGGCTGGAGAGAATGAGGGTTTTCTTTGCAAATGAGAATATGGAGGTGCTTATATAGAAAATTGCCCAATTTACTATTCATCGAAATTTTCCGAACTCCGAATCGAATGTGCCGGCTAACGTTTCTAAGGTTTACCCCGCGTTCCGAACGCAATGGAACGTGTTTCGGAAGCTAATTCGATCGTCTGTGCAAGATATGGAATTAAACGATCAATTTAAATTAAACCGATTTAAATCGATTTCGAGGCGTTTTAATTTGTACCGGACAAATGATAAATCCAAAAATTATGAAATTTGAAACCTTACAATAATATCACATTACGAATCCGATGAAACTGGTTTCGTCGAAATCCGACACTGTTTGAAAAATGACTATTTTAACTCGACGATTTAAAATTAAAACGATATCGATGCGTTTCGAGCTGCCACGGTCAAACGACAACTCCGATTGCTACGAAAATTGAAATTCGATAATAACTAACTATTACGGATCCAATGGAACTGGTCTCGTTCAATTCTGAGACTGTTCGAAAATTGGCTATTTTTACAGTCGATAATTAAATATTAAAATATTCAATTTTCACAGTTTAACTCCAAATTCAATTCTGAAAGTTCTATAACCTTTCTATAACTCCAGTATGATTAAATAAAATTTTACAAATCATTTTCAATCATTTTAAACTCGATTTACAATTATTTCTGGAATTTCACTATTTATTTTATCGATTAAATTATCAAATTAAATCCAATATTCGAAAAATAAATCATTCGACTTCTAAATTCCATTTATTAATATTTAAAATAAATTAAATATTCGAATTTTAATTATCAAAAATTCAGGGTCGTTACAAACTTCCCCCCTTAAAAGAATTTCGTCCTCGAAATTACAAGTCAGGAAGAAAGGTCCTTAACTCGTCTACTATCTTTCAACATCTAATAGTTTTATCAATTTATCACAACAAATCTTCTACTAAAGATTCGTTATCATTCAACTAACTTTCCAACTTAAATTTTAAGTTTCAAACAACATTGTTTACCTCAAAATTCAAATTCGAGTTTAAATTCAAACTTAAACTTTCAAAATTTTCTCAAAAATTTTCTAACACTCGAAATTTTCGAAAAATTTCGCCAACGTCTCCTTTGCGCGGCTAATACGGCACTACTACAAAACGTCCCTACGGACTCTCAGATTTCAAAAAGAAAAAGAAAAAGCCAAGCGGCTAGAGAAATAAGTCATCAAATCTCATATTCGAATTTAAATACATACCTTTTTCGAGCAAATTCGAATTATCTTCGAAATCAAATCCAATTCCTTTATACCTGTATATCCTACTAGCCATAATATCTAGTTACATATATTCAAACCATTTTGCAAATTCTATTACAAAATTTTCAATATAAACTGCTTATATCATTTTTAAATTAGTTTTAATTACTAATTCATTTCAAATTCTAATCTACTAACAAATTCAGATTTGCTTCCAACATTCAATTTCAATTCCAGTTTCATTCACTTTTGTTCATTTCCAAAATTTGATTTCAATTTACCCTTTGGTTAAATCTACTGTCATTTAAACTGGATTTCCAATTCGAATTCATTTTACTTTTCTTCAAATTTTATCAATTCAACTTCATCAACACTTAATGAATTTATATACAATCAACTAACAATCATCAACAATCAATGCATATTCAACATAACCATTATTATTTGATTTCCATTCAATTTAGTTCAACACCTTTTAATTTCAATTGACTTACATTCAATTTATTCAGTTTCTTCAATGAATTAACATTTACATTCAATTGATTCATTAGTTCAATAGCTAATCCATTTCACATTTCATGTTGAAGTTTATTTATATAACTCAAGTTCATATTCATTTAATTCATTTTGATTATTTACTTCGACACCAAAATCAATTCCAATCAACACTTAAGTTATATCCCATTAAACATCGTTTGTTTAACTTAACTTACATTTCCACTTATAAATCCAAAATTCAAATTTCAATCCTATTTAACTTTTACCAAGGTCAAATTTCTTCACTTATTCAAAATTCATATTAAATCCAGATTTCATATTCCACAATCTCAACTTAGATTTAATTGATTCACTTATACTTACTTAAATTTAACTTCATCCTTTAAGTTGAATTTATTCTATCAATATTAAATTTGTATAAGTTATCAACTTATTAATTATTCCCATAAATATTTTAAATATAGCATTCCAGAGTTTACCAACATTTCAAAACCAATTTTTTTTTTTTGAAACAATTCAATTTATCCTTTGAATTTTCTAAAACAAAATCCAAATTTTTCAAACAACTTCCATTTAAAACAATTTAGCAGCAATTCCTCTTTTGGAAACCCGAAAATGAACACCGGTGATGCCGCGGTCATCATCGAAGTTATTTTCCAGCGACCGAAAAGAGTTTAGAGCTTTTATCTCTCTAAAATACTTTTCAAAACTTTCGAAATCCATTTTCAAATCAAAAAGGAATTTAAACTTCCAAATCTCCAAAATTTTCAAATCTTTTTCAAACATTTCCAAAAACTTTTCTGGAATCCCGTTTTAGATTACAATTCACATTTATAATTTACATTCTTAAATTTCATTTGTATATGGATTTATTTTCTTATCTTTCAATTCACAATTATAAATTTCACTTGTTAAATGAATTTATCTTCAATCTTTGGTTATTACTTTAATTCAATTTCAATATAACAACCATGCAACCATATACTATAGTACTTTATAGAAAAACATTTCTTTTATATACAAAATAGTTTTGGGCAAAATTATCTCATTTACCCTATTTAAAACAATACTGTGCCGAATTGTTCTATACAAGTGTTTAGAGATCCCTATCGATAGAGTTGTACGGACAATACCGACCAGAATCCATATACCACTCAACAAACCAATCATCACAATATAAAACAATTTTATATTCACTAACAAATACGCACTCGTATCTATTATTACACTCAACTCATTCTAGAGTACTACTGACTCTATCTCTAATGAGTAACACCCAACAGAGCAGGGTTGTCGCTTAACCATATGCTCTGATACCACTTGTAACATCCCGAAAATTTTCGACTTTCGAAAATTCAACATCGATACTCACTTTATCGACTGCTGAGCCATCGAATGCCGGAAACCCGAAAAGTTATGATTTTAAGAAAGAAGAAAAAGTAGAAGAAGAAGATAGAAGAAAAAGAAAGAAGAACAACAACAGAACAAGAGCAGAAACAGAAACAGAACACAATATCAGAATCTCACATATCACAGCGGAACAACATATAATAAATAAATGAATAATCTTTAAAACAAAGAACTATATCATTTTATACATACATCAATCATCAGAGTCAATATACAACAATGGACAGTTATATAACTTGTCCTCATACAGAATACACAGCGGAATAAATACTATCAGATACAAATACTACGTCTCGTCATTCAGCTTGCTTCCAAAGCTCCAGAATATCCAGAATATCCTGATAATATAACTCTAGGCTGCCCGTGTGGAAATTGGTGGGCACCCAGAGTTTAGAAGGGAAACAATAAACTCCGAGTCAGTCATGGTGACTGGTGTGAGATCGTAAAACAGTTATTTTTCACCAAGAAAATAAAACAAATTCGCAATGCTTTTGGAAAATGAAACTACCATAAGACCTCCCACCACACACACAATGCAAACGCAGAATTGGAGGAGATTTCTTCTTATGATAGTCAAAGATGCTTACTACGCAAAATCAAATCATTTTTGATATTATTATTAGTGCATAGTGTAGAAAACATTTCGAAAGTATAATATAAATCTTAGCCAACATACGACCAGTATCGTATGCCTACTATAGCTACCATCTAAACAGTGGTGACCACCGTACGTAAATGGCAGGTTCTACAACTAATACCGTACAGAGTTCGTATTGGAGTTTGGATTTCCAACAAATGGTCAGGCTAAGGAACTTCCTTTTCCACGATGGGTACGTCCCTGGAATAGACGACCCGAGAAATAACCTAACATTACGGTTAGATCTCTGCCAACACAAGGCCGGCTTACCTCTGCAAAAATAGGTAACTACTGACACGCGTATGCCATCCCCCGATCGTAACCGATCTTCCCGAGGATCCCCGATTTCCAACAAACCACATAGATAATAATGCAGCAACCACATAGGTTAAGTATCTGGGCTCCATACCATGATACCACCTCTATCCAGAAGGAATGACATACACTAAGGGGCGCTACTCCCTAGAACCTTGCCGCATCCTTCCTGTTTCGACCATTTCCGGGGTGTGAGGCTCGACGAAGTCTCGTCCACAAAGCTACGCTTTCTCAAAAAGCCCTGCTTCGGGTCAAACAAAATGATCAACCTATGATCACAAAGATATAAGATCAACAAATGATCATATCACAAATGATCAAACACTGATCATTTCACAGCAACACTCAGTATGCCACGTTACCAAATTGGGATATATTGCTGATAAATTTCAACTACATAACCTCTGAGCTCGTACGTCTCAGAGAAGGGTGTTAAGCTAAGAGAATAAATTCTCCGCCACCAACAGAAATGTATTTGAAAGAAATCAGCTTTACATCTCAAAGTGTAACGTCAGACACACATCCATACAAGTCTGTTCCGGGATCGAACAGAACCGAAGGCACTTCTCACGAAGCCCTTGCATATCCAGATAATTTTCAATCACGTCAGGACTTCCCGTCACTAAGGGTGATAAAACCTCTAAACCGAAGATCAGTCGATGTAGAGTAACTCGACGGTAATCCTTCCGTTTTCAAAAATATCCGGTCTTCAACACCGGTCTTCAAATGCGATTCATAACGACGTATCACATATTCGGAATGGGTTATACGACCCCATGGTCCTTTCCCGGTTAACCCGAATAGTGAGCGATTATTCAAAAATAAGTGTGGCATTCAAATTCATCCAATTCACAACAAATACCTATCTAAAGGTAATTATTGATAGTCGGTTATTTAACTATCAATAAAGATGCGCAACATCATCAGATTCCAAATAATTTTCCAAATTATTTCATCTTCAAAATTATCTTTTACTAGATATAAAATTTCCACACTTAACCATTTGAAAACAATTTCAAATCAATTTCCACATTTCATTTTATCTTTGAAGATAAAAATCTCAAAACAGTTCATTTCATATTGGAAAAGCATTTCCATACTTATTTAATAATAAGTATTTTACAAATCATTTATTTTCAACATTTGAAAATATTCGATATACTTAAATCAAATTTAAGTATAAATTCGTTCTTTAAGGAAGTTATAAATTTTACATCTATTTGAGTCAAAACGAATGTTACGTAAAACATCGTTACGACGACTCAAAATCACTAGTATAGGGATTCGAAATTTAGATAGATATATAAATCCCAATACTACATCAAAAACATTTCTTTTCGGAAATCATTTATTATAACAACAGTGTTATAGTCCATCATTTCCTTATTCTTCGAAAACGTCTATTTCGACAATAAATGTTGAAATCTATGCTTTCGATTTATAACACATTTAAAACATCTTTAAAATGTTTAACTTCATTTCTAAAATATTCCTTCTTCAAAAATGAATCCATTTTACTTAACCATATATTCACTGTCCAAAATCGTGAATAAAATTTACTTAACCCCATTTCAATCATTTCTACACATTTAACTTAAAGGATAATTCGCTGTTCAAAATCACGAATATATCTCCTTTAATAACTTCAATGTTAATTTATAAAACAATGTTTATAAATCCCATTTCTATTTATAAAACTTCGATTTCTAAGTTATCCAATTCAACTTATATATCTCAATTATATACCGGAAGTATATATTATAAGTTAAGAACTTATAATTCATTTATTTACAACATCTATTCATTTCTCATCTAAATGTCAAAATCCGATTTACAAGATAATGGCTTATAAATCATTTTGTTTTACAAAATCTATTCATTTAATAACTTCACAATTTATAAATCTATAAATTTCTATCCACTTATGGAATCCATTTTTATTTGACTTTAACACTTAATAAACTCATTTTCAAAATTCCAATATTCTTAATTTATAAAAATATAAATTTTTATAAATCTTTTTATATGAATTGTTTAAAATACTTCAACAATTCCAATTTAAACTATTTCATAATCCTTATCAATTGTTTGTTTCAAAAATAACATTTTTGTCGTATTTCACAAAAATCACAATTTTACTAACATTTAAAATTTTAACATTTATTTATTTAAAATAAACCAATTCAAAAATTTTAATAAAACGTATATTTCAAAAAATCACTTTAAAAATCCTTTTAAATTAAAAGTCGTTATTTTTACATTTCAAAACTGAATCCGATGATGCAACAACACCAATCAGTCCATCACAACAGTCAAATATCATATATCATCATATGATAACAGAATATATCAAAATATCTGTAAATAATCAATATGGTGAGGAATCCAGTCGGATCCCTCCAACCTGTTTCCCTGCATCCAAAAACGTCAGCACAATACCAATTCCGCTCCAGTACGGAATTATCGCGGTATATAGGTTTTTATAAATCCGCTTACTAACGGCGCAATAGGGTCTCATCCGCTATACGAGGCGGGAAATCAATCAATCCAATATATACATATGCCAATATGTATATATTGCTATATATAGATATATATCCTATCATATCTAATATCAACAATCCAAACAGTCAATCATCAATCAATAACTGTAAAAATTCCACATTCAAATTTGAGTGAGAAGATCTCACCGTGATTTCAATTCCGTTCCAGCGTTTATTTCGAATAAATTAAACAGCCGTTTAATTTTATCCAAAATTTTCACTGACTCCAATCGCTTCCAAATCCAGTTTCATAGCGAAGTACGCGTCGAGACGATTCCAACGCAATTTGTTTCGTCGAATTTTGACCTCGTACAACAAAGATATGATATTTCAAAGTTTTACACGATTTAAATAAAATAAATTAACAAATTTCTTATTATTTTTAAACCTAATCAATCTCGGCCCTTGATTATTCAAATGCAGATCTGGCCGCTTCTCCCTCCTCTTCTCTCACGCGTGAAAAATACTCCCAGGTATCGTTCGTGAAAACGAACCCATCACCATTCCCTTCGTCCAACTGCCGCACCCCCTAGACGACCACCTGGAAATGATCGACGAACACCAGAGGAAAGCCCCATGCCACCTCGACTTCCGCGCCAAGTGCGGCCCTACCCAGCTCAGCCATCACCTCGAAAATCCCGTCCAAACGCGTGACCCTCCCTGGCGTTTTGCCGTTGATTTACTCGCCTAAATCCAATCACGACCGTTCACATCGTAGTGCTCGTGATGCTCTTCATTTTCTTAGTTGAAGGTTTGTTAAATCATTGAACAGATTTGAAGATTTTGGAGGAAGAAGAATAGAAATTCTCAGCCATTGAAAACGATTAGGGCCGGCTGGAGAGAATGAGGGTTTTCTTTGCAAATGAGAATATGGAGGTGCTTATATAGAAAATTGCCCAATTTACTATTCATCAAAATTTTCCGAACTCCGAATCGAATGTGCCGGCTAACGTTTCTAAGGTTTACCCCGCGTTCCGAACGCAATGGAACGTGTTTCGGAAGCTAATTCGATCGTCTGTGCAAGATATGGAATTAAACGATCAATTTAAATTAAACCGATTTAAATCGATTTCGAGGCGTTTTAATTTGTACCGGACAAATGATAAATCCAAAAATTATGAAATTTGAAACCTTACAATAATATCACATTACGAATCCGATGAAACTGGTTTCGTCGAAATCCGACACTGTTTGAAAAATGACTATTTTAACTCGACGATTTAAAATTAAAACGATATCGATGCGTTTCGAGCTGCCACGGTCAAACGACAACTCCGATTGCTACGAAAATTGAAATTCGATAATAACTAACTATTACGGATCCAATGGAACTGGTCTCGTTCAATTCTGAGACTGTTCGAAAATTGGCTATTTTTACAGTCGATAATTAAATATTAAAATATTCAATTTTCACAGTTTAACTCCAAATTCAATTCTGAAAGTTCTATAACCTTTCTATAACTCCAGTATGATTAAATAAAATTTTACAAATCATTTTCAATCATTTTAAACTCGATTTACAATTATTTCTGGAATTTCACTATTTATTTTATCGATTAAATTATCAAATTAAATCCAATATTCGAAAAATAAATCATTCGACTTCTAAATTCCATTTATTAATATTTAAAATAAATTAAATATTCGAATTTTAATTATCAAAAATTCAGGGTCGTTACATCTACCCATAATCCAGAACACAATCCTACTTACAAACATCAGTAGATTTCAAACTTACTTTTCCTATTCAGAGATGTACTCCCAAACTTCTTCCGCTACTCCATTTTAATCTGGAGTAGAATGAAATGCTGATGAAGAACACGAGCACAGACTGGACAACTCATCCCAGAAAATGGTTCAATAGATCCATAAGGAAAAACTCAGATACTCCATCAAAACTTGAGTTGCTTCACCAAATCTATCTCTAGAAGACATCCTTCTACCCAGCTGAACTACTGGTACCACTCCTGGAATCCTAGTCGATAAGAAAACTCAAGCTCCAGATGCGGACAAACTTCTGACTTCACTGAAGACATCCAGAAAATCATCAATAACCCAAGAGAACACTTAGCAATCGCAAGTCACTTTTGCGATCAACCCATCCTAATTCCAAAAAAAAAACTGTCCTCTCTTTACCAATCAGAACAGCTTATACTTAACTATCCAATCCATCGAAGAAATGGATCCTCTCTGCTGCTTCTGAACTTCTCTTTCAGAAAAACTGCTAAGCCGGAAGAACTTCCTGCCAATGCACAGAATACTCTGAGCTGTACTGCTGCCACCGATGCCAAAGACTTCCTTATCCAAAGCTTCTTCAAGAAACTCAGACCCAAACTAAACAGAATCACCATGCTGAACTCAGCCACAACACTGAAGCAGACATACTTCATTAACTTGTTCCAAAGAAAACATCTTCGGGAACATCCATAGTCACTGCATCTCATCACACAGCTACTTCTTCCAGAAGATACCAAGATACTATCACTCGCTTCTGCCCAACTGACAGATCCAACTCTACTCATCCAACTTCAAAGATGAACTCCGAACCTTAACAGGCTTTCTTCAGAGATTGGTGAAATCCTTACACCACAACAAAGCTTACTCGAGACAGTATTAGGTCTACAGTCTCGTCAGATATACTTCCAACCTCAACACTCAAATTCTAACTATTGGTAGTCGTGTTACTCACACTACCACCTTATCTACCTTTATAACTTATATTGGAAAACCCGAACAGGTAACCCAACAAATAGGTAGAAATATATATATATATTTAAAATGATACATTTTTTTTTATATATAGAAAATATATCTGGGTAAAATTATTTCACCTTTTTAAAACAATATTGTGTCCGTTGGCCTGGTCCAAGTGTTTAGAGATCCCTATCAATAACGTTAGCTACTCGTATTGACCAGAATCCATATACCACCCAACCGATCAATTAACACAATATAAAATCATTTTATATAACTAACAAATACGCGCTCTCGTATATATATACACTCAGACTCAAACAGGTTGTTACAGATCCTATCTCTAATGAACAATCCTTCCGAACCTAGGTATTCACTCAACCTAGTGTTCTGATATTCACTTAACCAAAAGCTTAGGTATTCGCTCAACCTATGATCTGATACTAATTGTAACGACCTGACTTCCTATGCCCAGAAAGTCGGATCATTATGAAGAAAGAAAGGGATAGAAAGAGAAAAGAAGAGAAGAGAAAAGAAACAACGTCAGAATCTCACACAGTGGAACGAATAAATTATATTAATAACACAAACTATTACATAGTATACAACACATATCAGAGTTTACACAACTATACAACACATACTAGACAGTTATAAACATCTGTCTAGACATTACAACTCAATACACTACAGAGATACAGACACAGCGGAACTACTATATCTACGAACGCCGAAGCCTCCTGCTCCATTGCTCCTCCAGAATATTCGTCAAAGCTAAACCTGAATCCCTTGGCTACTCGTAAAAATTTGAGTACCCAAGAGTTTATAAAACAGAAATAAACACTTGGGTCAGACATGGGTCTGGTGTGAGTAACAGGTTAAACTTGCTTAACTTCAAAACCTTTAGAAAGAAAAGGTATCACGTAAGACTCCCCACATATAAACATGGGTAAGTTTTTACCTTACGCTAACCAAAACATTTGATAGGAAATCTGATTTTATTATAATAGGGTCTAGGGTTTTCAAGTAAAATATAGAAATAGCTGAAATGCTTACATCTCACATTCCAACATAGTTGGGCACAACTAATACGTACGGCACTTATTGGAGTTTGGATTCCATACAATGGCAGGGCTACTGGGGTACCGCCCGTCACAGTACGTGGCCTAGATCACCGTACCGAGGAGTACGCCCGCTCCCCTACAACACAAAGCCGGAACCATCCCTTACTGGATAATCCCGAACAAGACAATCCCGTAGTTGGCGCGACCAACCACACACTAAGCCGAATAAAAGAAAAGGGACCTCTAGACAGGGATCTATCTTGCTCTCAGTGGGTGCTACCCACGAAACCTTGCTGCACCTCCCCTGTTTTAGCCATTCCCGGTTGATGAGGCTTGAGGTTACGATTACCTTTAATCAGAACATATCACTTAGAATGCTCATCGTCCGCCTGACGATGTGCTGAAAGCATTCAATCCATATAAGTTCGTTCCGGGTTCGAACGAAACCGAAGGCATTATCTCGTTACACTCGTTTTGGAATCACCCTCAGAGTTAACGACAATAACCCTTGCACTCTGAATCTTCATCTTCACTTGAGATTCACGACCTATCGTTAATTTGGATCGATGTGGTATTCGGGTCTCCAGACCTGGAATTCCGGTATACGGAAACCCGATCCCGGTCTCATCGAAATCCAAAACGTATCTTTTAAGGGCCAAGTTGTTTTAAGGTTAAAACAATTCAATTCTTATCTATATACACAAAGATAGATAATTCAATAGATAATCTACATTATCATCCCAAACAGATAATTCACATTATCATTATAATTCAACCAAACATCCATATCATATATCAATCATATCTCATTAGAGATATCAAACAATGAAATACATTCAATCTCATTCATCCATCCTTAAGCAATGATTTATATCATCTAATTAATTTAAAGTGAATTAAACTAATTACTTCATTCTATAAATCCTGCTTACTTAATTATTAATTAAACCAATTAATTAATCATTACTCTAAGTATCCATCTTAATTAATCATTCCTGATTAATTACCCTTTAATTACTTTAAGTAATTAATACTTAATTAATTTCACAAATTAATTATCTTAAACTATTCAGTAATTAATCTTTAATTACTTCATTAATTAATTAACTATATTTAATTACATTAATCCTTAATTAATTACAATTAATTAATTACTTTAATCACTAATTATTTATTAATTAATCTTAATTAACCAATCCTTAATTACATCATTAATTAATTAATGATCCTTAATTATTCTTAATTAATTATCTTATTTAAATTAATAATTAATTAGTCACATTTATTAATCACCTTTGATAAATCTCATTTAGTAATTAACTATCCTTAATTACTCTTCCATAAATTAATTACTCATTAATTAATTATCTTTTAATTAATCCCTTGATTAATTATACAAAAGTAATTAAATTCAAATTACTTCCATTATTTCATCTCCCTTAATTAATTACATCCAGTAATTACCTTTAATTACTTTCCTAAGTAATTCTTTAATTACTTCCATTAAGTAATTACTTAACCAATTCATAAAAGATTATCATTCTAATTGATTATCAAAATTAATCCCATTAATTAATTATTTAATTATCCCTAATTAATGATCTCTCATTAATTATTAACAATTCTTCATTTAAGTAATTAAACTTAAATCAACCATTTCTAATTACAAATAATTAATTCTTAATTACTAATTAATCTCTAATTACTTAATCAATTGCTTAATTAATCTTTAATCCTTTGATTAATTAATCCCTAATCATTTATTAATAATTTATACTTATCTAATTAAATGATTCTTAATTTCAAATTAATTACCTTTAATTAATTTACTTAAAATCTTAATTAATTAACACCAAATCATTAATTAATTAAATTATTAAATTACTCTTTAATTTCCTTATTAATTTAATGAATCCTAAATCATTAAACCTTAATTAATCTCTAAATTAAAGTATTAACCTTTACAACTACTTTAATTATTATTAACAAAAGACTTTAAAACATTTACTTTAAAATCTTACCTTAATTCATTTCAAATTAAAGATTTTAAATAAATTACAATTTAGCTTTAACAAATTTTAAAGCCAATTTACAAAATCTTTTTAAATCCAAATGTTAAAGGAATACTTAACATTTATAAAAGAAATTTATAAGATTTCTAACCCAATTCATTTAAAATTCAAACCTTCTTTAAACATTTTAAATTTGTTTAAACATTATAATTTAATAAACTTATTATTTCAACTAGGATACAAATTTAAATTGAATCCATACTTTAAAATTTGATTTAAAACTTTGTTTTAAATCCTACTTTATATTTTTAAACTCATTTTAAAATTTAAAACCCTGTCAGATTTTAAACTGGAACATCACAATCTACCCGAGCCTATACAAAAATACTTCGAGGCAAAACACTATATTCTTCGAGTCACTCACGTGAGAATCTCGAGTCGAACCCGAGACTACATCCTTCCCAAACAAACAAACAACCCAGACACCGTGATATCTCGTGCACGTGCACATCTGAAAACTTCGACGCCGACCATCGATACCATCACCGGCATATCGTCTACGACCACCCCTCACGATCGCGACCTCCAGAACCACGAACAACTCCAAAAATCGAATTCGAGCAATCTCGATCACAACCTGGAAACAGACCCCGATCCTGGAAAATCCTTCGAACTCATCCCTCCGATCATCAGATCGTCTGAAATTCTGGCCACAACTTTGACAACGTTCCCGCTCCTATTTCTCCAAATCTGGTGGAGCTCGATCCACCAGAGGCGCCTTGATGATTGAAACTTCCGACCATTTGAAAACTAGGGCTACAGCCCATTCCAATCAATCCCCATCGCCACAGAGCTTTGACATCACTTCTGCTATTTTTCCCTACCTCACCCATCATCCAACTATCTCCAGTGAGAACCACGTCTCCGACAAACTACTAGATCATCAGAGATCACCCAGAATTCAAATTCTGGCCAAACTCAATCTGCTCCTACTATACCCCTCTAAAAATTGTGATTTCACTTTTAAAATTCATGATTTGGTTTAAAGATTCAATTTATAATCCTGGAATGCTTAATTATCATATTTGAATTTTATATAAAACTAAAACTTCCCTGTTCCTTTATATTTACAGAGTAGTTTTCATTTTATTTTAACTTAATAAAATTTTAGACTCTGATTTAGACTGGAACAAACAACATTTGTTTAAAGTCTAAGTCCTAACAGAGATTATATTAGGAGGTATTAAATTTTTGATCATGATATTTACTTCTAAAAGAAGAACAGATAAAAACAGGTAAGAACAGATACAAAATTAAACATGCATTTATATATCCATAGAAATTCAATCATATCCATGCATTCGATACTTCTTTTATTCCAGAAAATTCACATGCAAACAAATATCCCTACTTAAGTTTAAAAAGAAAGTTACTCACCAGAAAATGATGAACAGGCTTCCAGATTTATTTGAAAGACTTTTGACACTTTTAAAGCTTTGATTTTAAACTTGAATTGCCTCTTTGCTTTGATTTAAACTGCATGCTAACTTGTTTGTTGAGATGTTGCTTAGCTTCCAGATTTACTTGCTTTTGATTTTGAAAAGAATTTACAGGCTTTATTCCAGACTTTGAAAAATGCAGGCTTGATGATCTTTTGAAAATGATGCAAGCTTTAAATTTTGAAAAATGCATTACAGAGTTGAAGGAGAACTTTTCAGAGGATTGATTACAGGTTATAAAAGTTTCTGGTTTTGAGAGGAGGACTGAGATACATATTTTTGTTTACATGTTGAAGACTTAGATTTGGAAATGAGTTTCAGGGTATTGTTCTAAGATTATGGATTTGAGGAAGATTGATTACTGATTTGTTTTGAGAGGATTTGTTTTTGAGAGGAAACGATTTCAGGTTTGTTTCTTTCTTCTTCTTTTTTCAGTTTAGATCTGAGTTTACTTAATTTTCTTTGCTTTTGAATTTGTCAAAGAAATGGATAGAGAAAAGTATATGTATTTAGGCTGAAAATCATTTAGTAAAAATAAAAGAAGATTAAATCTAAAAATGCCACTTGTTTTAGAATTCAACACTTGTCATATATCTTTGTTCATAACTTAACACATGTTATTTTGAGTCTTAATATGATAACACTTGTATTTTAAGTAATACTTATTTATTTTAAATGTAAATAAAAAAGCCTTTTCTTTATTTATTTAAATGCTTATCTATTTATAAATTACTTTCAAAACTAATTATATTTATAAATAAAAGTTTATACGTATATTTTAAAATCCAAAACTATTTAAAATATTTATCTTTGAATTTCAAAACTTATATATATATATACACTCTTAAATCCTATTTATTAAGCAATATTTAAAAAGAAAATAAAATAAACCTTATTATTAATCTTATTTAAAAATCATATAGTTATTTGTTTAAATAGCTTTGAAAACTTAATATTAAATAAATCATAATTTCCAAACTATAAAAATATACATTAGAAATTTAAAACAAGATTTCATTTATTATTTAAATTTCAAATCCAAGCTTATCTATTTACAATATATACATATATATATACATTATAAATAGAAATCATTTTATTAGTTTTTTTAAAGGATAAAATTCACTAATTAAATATTCATTTAATTAGATTTTTAAACCAATTCAAATATTTTTATCAAAGATTAACAAATCAATTTAATTATTTAAACAGATTATTAAATTGATATTGCCCCAAATTTCCGGGATATTACAATTATTGTAACGACCCAGAATTTTGGCTATTTGAAATTGGAATACTTAATTGATTTCAAATATTTAAAAGATAATTTTTAGCTTGAATTTAAAATATAACTATTTGTTGGATAATTTAATTATTGAATTAAATAATTGGAAATTGGCTAAAATAGCGAATCTTGAGTTTTAAGCTTGTTAAAAATAATTTGAAGGCTTATAAAATTTATATTAATAATAATGAAGATAATAAAACTTTTTAAATTGAATTTAAAAGTGATTTGTTCAGTTTTAAAAATATATCGTTTAAATTTACATTTAAAAATAGCCTTCCGGGGCACAGTCTCAGAATCCGACGAAAATAGTTCCATTGGAGCCGTAATAGTGTATTATTATTGGATTTTAAATTTCGTAGCGTTTGGAGTTATTATTTGGCCGTACAGAATATAAACGCGCTGAAATTTATATCGAAAATTCAATATAATAATTGGGTCCAAAAAAGCTATTTTCTCCATACTATCGAATTAGGACTCGAAACCTTTTCCATTACGTTCGGAATAGGGGTATAACATTATAAACGCCTAGCGGCATGCTTGGATAGGAGTTCGAAATTGTAATTTGCTTTTGAAACGAGATATTTTGAATTTAAAATAATATATATATTATTTTTAATACTTCACATCACTGTACCATTCTCTAGAAATCACTATACCATTACCTCTCCAAACACGTTAATGCCTTGTGTTTCCCTTCCCTTTTAAAAATACATGGCCGAGCATCCGAAAGATAAAAAGAAAAAAATAATTGAACTTCAAAGCTTTAAATTTTTTTATCTCCTAAGATAATCAACTTAAAATTCCCAAACGAAATCCTAAATTCCTATTACTTCATTCTCTTCCATCTGATATAATTGTAGTGGGGTGCGATCAAGATTAGAGGAAGTCGACAGTTGGGTTCAAAGCTAAGGTTTCGATTTTGGGATAATCGAGGTGGAGCTGGGCTACGTGGTGGTCGTATTCGAGTTCATCTTGTCGAGGTGCACCGGTGGAGGGAGTTTGGTGACGTGCAGATCACCGTGGGGGGTCATGACATGACGTACGGCAACGATGGAGGTAGTAGATCGCGTTCGTATATTGAGGTCTGGGCATCGGTTTTATGGCCTAGGCAGGTGGAGATTTCGAAGGGGAGAACGTTGGCTGCGTCAGTTCGATGGTTCGTCGAGGAGTTTCTTGTGTCAGTAGCGTGCACGGCCGTTTCTCCTTATTCGTGCATAGGGTATCGGCGTGAAAGAAGGAAAGGGAAGAAGGGGATGTGCTTTGGGCCAAACAATTCTTTTGGGCCTGGGTATATTATTTCTTTTTTTAAAGGATGTAGTAAAGGAAATTGTTCAAATAAATATAAAATCTTATAAAATGCTTATCTCATTCATTTTAGGTCAGATCGAGAACCGGTTTGTTGCGTTGTGTTCGTATCGACGAATATGATGTGTAGAGATTGGATTGATTGGTTTAGAGCTTCTGGAAATTTTTAGCTAAATTCGAACACGAAAGCGACGAGTAAAAATCAAAGTGAGTAAAATCTCACTAATTTGGATGATTGACATAAATTTTAAACAGTTAAAAATTAAGTATTGATTGATTGGATGAATTGGTAATTATTATTATCAATTGGATGTTATAATATATATATATATACAGTAGTATATATTAGTAGTTGGATATATTTCCCACCGATTGGAGCGGATGAGACCCTATGCGCCCCGCATAATAGCGGATGACCCTATATACCGTGATATCCCCCTCGAAGTGGGATTGGTATTTTTATATTGTATTAACATTTGTGGATACAGTGAAACAGGTTGGAGGGATCCAACTGGGTTCCTCAAAAATGTTGAATTTAATTCTTATATATAGTGATATATGATTTATTTGAATAATCTGTGATAGATTATAGTGGAATTTGAATTTATTGGATGCTATGGTACTGCTGGTTAGATTTTGGTATTTTTAAATACCAATGATAAATGTTTAAAATTTGGAAAGAAATTAAAAAAGGAAAATTTGAAGTAAAAATATTTACAGTGAAATTTGGATAAATTAAAAGAAAGGAATTTGGGAAAAAAATAAATAGATTGATTCAAATTTGTATTTAATAATTTTGGAATATTGTAAATAGAGATCTTGGAATATTGTAAATAGAGATTTTGAATAATGTAAATAAAAGGATTTTAAATAATAGAACTTAAGTGATATTGGTTAATTGTAAAAGGAATTTATTTTTAAAATCGAGATTTAAAATAGTTTGGAAAAAATGAAAAGGAAATTTGGAAATAAAATATGAAATCTTTGTTCTAGGTTTAAACAAGATTTTAAATTATAAAAAGGAAGGGAAATATGAATTTAGTTGTGTTTCGGGATAGATTTGGGTTATTTAAGAAATTGCTTTAAAAATGGAATTTAATTTAGAAATCGATTAAGTATTGTGAAACCGTTATAAACGGAAAATGAGACTATGAAATTTATAAACAAGGTTTGTAAATAAAGTAAAGTGATTATGAGTGGATAAATTAAAGTTATAAATTCACGGTGAGGATTTGTAAGGAGATGGATAAATCGGTTTAAAAATAAATGGTAGATTTATTTTTAGAAATGCGAAAAGGAAAATTACAGAATTGGGACGTAAATCAAATTGGAAATAAATCGAGAGAGATTTATAAATGTTAGACTGGCTATTTAGGAGTTGAAAAATATATTTTTCCGAGAAGTTAAGTTTATTTTAAAAGGGTATTGTTAAGTATTAACTCGAAAATTTAAAAGTGTTTAAGATTATTTCAGAAAAATAATTATTTAGTTGTTTAAAATTGTTTTAAGTATATTTAGTTATTAATTAGGTTAGTTCATATAAAGTTAATTATTATTTAAGAATTAACCAGTATTATTATTTTAAAAGATAAATTATTCAATATTTATATTATATGATAACTTTTATTTAAAGAGTATTTGCCTAAAATTAACTAGGAAATTTATATAGAATTTTTATAAGTATTATTTTGAAACAAAATTATTTAATAAAGATTTCAAAAAGTAATGGTATGCTTTCATGGCGTAATCGGAGGTAGTGAGTGCCTGCAGTTAAGTTTTGGATTTCACTGGGATAAAGACTTAACCATTGAGCTATGAATCCATGGTTGATACCGAAGTGGTACTTTCCACATTATTTTTAAAAAGGGGTTTCAAATATTTTTGGAAAGATAGTTTGTGAATTGACTACATTCGATAAGATCAGTATATATTCTGGATAAAGAGATTTAATTTATTAAAATCAAATTAAAAAGGGATTTACAGTTTTCAATGGAAAGGAAGTATTTGGTTGAATGATTGTTTATTTGATAGTTAAATAACCGACTATCAAAATCTGGACCCAAAATATAACTTTGGGAATATCTACGAGAAACACAGGAATTATATGGTACAGTTACCGTTTGCGGTGCTATACTATACATATAAACTCGTCTCATTCTTCTAGGATGTTTATAAGGAAATCCATCCACTAACGGTTAGGAGGTGACCTCCGATCTTATTTCGTATGTTTATTTCCTAAAGAACCGGGGTTGAGTTTACTGGAAATATCGAATGTTGTTTCGAAGAGACCGGGATAAGATTTGTTATCCGAAAACCACTTCGATCCAACGAGTACGTTTTCGATGTGAAAAACAAGAGCATGGAGTCGAGGATAAGTAGTGAAGTGCAAGGGCTAATCGCTACTAATCCTGAGGATTATTCCAAAATGGATGTAGTAGGAATAGTGCCTTCGGTTTTGTTCGGACCCAGAATGGACTTGTATGGATGAATGCTACCAGTACATTGTCATTGGAGGACAATGAGCATTCTATGTGAAAATTCCTTAAAAGGTAATCGTAGCCTCTAGCCTCATCAATCGGGAATGACTGAAAAGCAGGGGGGATGCAGCAAGGCTAAGTGGGTCGCACCCAATTAGGGTATGTTTATCAGCTTTCTAGATACCCTCGGATATTACTACTACAATTCATAGAAGGAGCTCAGTAAGGGTAGGAACACCCGGGGTGATAACATATTCGGTATATCCAGGTTAGGGGTAGTCTGGTCTTGTGTTGCAAGGGATCCCGGCATGGTCCTCGTATGATGTTTCTAGATGTGTACTGTGACAGGTGGTACCCTAGTGCCTAGTCATTCGTATAGAATCATTCTCTAATACATGCCTTTACGGTATTGATTGTAGAGCCTAGTATGACGGAATTTAATTAATGTAACAATTTCATCTATTTGAATAAGTATTTGTACTTAGACACTATTATAATATCAGAGGATTTGATATGAAATGTTTTGGTTATCATAAGGTAAAAACCCATCGTGTTTATTTGTGGCGTAGTCTTACGAGATACCTTTGATTTTCAAAGGACTTTGATAACTTTAATAATACAAATTGAGTGTGTTTTCTTACGCTGGTTTTCTAGACTGACTCGGGTGTTATTTTATTATAATGCTCGGGTCAGACCGAGTATTACATATATAAGATAGGATGCTATGGAGCTCAGGAGACGAGCTGGAGGGCGAATGTAACATCATGAAATTTTCAACCATTCGCATCCATACATGTCGGATTTTAATTGCTCAAAATATCAGATTGTTAATTTAAAATTTGGCAAAACTCAGCAGATATAGTAAATAAATAATCACAGACACAGAGTAATATAAAAATAATGCAGCAGAAACAAAAGAATGGTAGTTCATGAATCTACTATATATATATATATATAACAGAGTTAAACAAGATACAACAGAAGTCACAAATACATAGATGTCTCAATACAATAGTCAAATACGAGATCAAAATACATCACTGGAATCAACTGAATAATTGCAAGCTGAATAGATATAGCTGGATCTCCAAGCGAAGCTCCAACTCCAAAGGTGAGTCTCAAACACTGAGCCACTCAGTCTGACCCGAGCGTAAAGCAAAACACAAAACACTCGAGTCGGGATTAACATTCTTATATCAATAAATCCAACTCAAGTGAAATATCAACTGAAATACAAGTAACTCAAAGGATGTTTGGGATAACCATACTCTAAGGATCCGTTAAACTATCTACTATGTAGTAATATACGTTATTATAATAATGTCTATAGTAAAATAAACTATTTAAAAATAGCATTAAGGCGTTACCCATATCCCCCTTAACACATTTTATAGTGCCAATAGTCTATACAGTACCGTAATACCCCGTAAATTGGGGCTACTAGAGGATACTCCATAGGTACGACACAAATCAAACTCGTAGTAAAGCACGCTAGGGTAGGTGACACTACACAACTAGCCAATGCCATGGTAGATATACCAATTACACTTCCGGGCCGGTGGTGACGCAGAGCCGCAGCAATCGCCCACCTCGAGCCACACTCCCGAAAATCCGAAGGTGCGCACCAAATCAATCACAAAGTAATATAATGGTATACGATGGAGTGTGTCCAATAAGAGGTGCTACCTCATTAGCCCGTCAATTGCTCCTGTTTTAGCTACCTTATGCCAACTCACAGGAGTCGGGTCCACGTATATACCTCATATAGGATCGTCGCCACCATCCTAATTCATTCTGGAATCTCCACCGCGTAAACAGTTGTTCAAGTGGTTTTCGGTATCGACAGAGAGTATGCCCATATCCGATCCCGGTCTCTTTAACAACCAATCGTTATTATAACACCGTGGTCATTTCAAAATAGTTTATACTTCAAAACCAAAATATCATTTTCATTTCAAAAACCAAATCAATACGATATCATTTTCACTTCAAATATATCCATTTCCAAAAATCATATCACTTTCCAAAGTTATAATACTTTCGAAACCAAAACAATTTGAAATAATAATACTTTGGAAATCATAATACATTGAAATTCATAACTTTGGAAATCATAACACTTTGAAATCATAACACTTTCCTTTAACAGTTTAGGTATTAATAATAGTATATATATAATAAAATAAAATAGGTTATATAAAATAGTTATAAGTTAAAATAGTTTATATTTAAAATAACTAGTATATTAAAATAGTTTATATTAAATAGTTTATATTAAAATAATTTATATTGAAAATGATACATATAAAAATAGTTTATATTAAAATAATTTATAAAGTGAAATATAAAATAGTTTTAGATATAGTTTAAAAATACTTTATATAAAAAAATAGCTTCCTCAAATTTCACAAATTGATTCGAAATCAACTCGAATTCCAAAAATTCAAATTAAATTAAATCTCACATCATCAATTTCAATTCGATTCAGTTTCTCAATAAACCATTTCAAATTATCGATTTCAAATACATATTTGAACCATAAAATAAGCCATTTCGATTTTAATATATTTCAAAGCTTTAAATATTCAACATTTCAAAACTAAATTTGATAATTCCATTTATATCTCAATTTGACTTCATTAACATTTAGTTTTGAAATATTTATTTAATCATTTCAATGACATTTAAATAAACTCCAAATTACAAATTTAAATAAACTGAATACCCTATCTCAATTTATGTAAATTTGAGACTAATCATTTAAATCACTTTTAATCCAAATCAAGTTATAAAATCATAGCTTTAAAATCTCAAATTTAATAATTTCAAATCAAACTTATTTAAGTAAAATTCTTAAATAAATATAATTTCAAATCAATTTCAAATTTATCTTTCCAACTTGAATCATTATAAACTCTATATTTGAAAATATATATTTTAAATAAATACTTAAACATATTATATATCAACTTTATTAAATCAACTTTAATAAATCTTAAAAATCAATATTTATTAAAACCATATACTTCTTTTCAAAACCATAGAAATCATTTTCAAAATATTTCTTTTCAAAACCATAGAAATCATTTTCAAAATACTTCTTTATAGACCAACAGTGTCTGTATATAATTTTCTATCCTATGGTCAAGTGATACGGATATTTTCATTTCAATCCGCAATTTAAGTATATACGGGTATATATCTTTTCAACCCGCAATCCCAAATTCAATTCAATGAAAATCACTTGGGTTTATCTTTTCAACCCATAACGATTTTCTCCTATTCTACAGAACATTCGGGTATGTATCATTTCAACCCTTAGTGAATTCTATACTAATAGGGAACTTGTAGAGTAATAATGGATATGATAATAATATAACAGGCATATATCATCAAAGTATATAACAGATAGTGGTGTCAGATGTCATAGGTGACAGATACAGATAATGGCATATATAAAATATAAATAACTAGCAGCAGCATATTCAATTAACGTTTCAATTTAAATTCAAATTTAATAAATATAAGAATGTTAATCGTGAGTGATTGCTCACCTTTCGAGGTTAGAGAGAACAGGAGATGACACGGATACGCACACTGATACGGACATTGAAATTGAGTTACGAATCCAAGCACGAATTCGATGATCAAAGCTGATAACAAGGAATAAACGAAATCAAATCAGAATTGGGTCGATGAAGATGATTGATATAAGTGAACTTATATATAACTATTTATGAAATCATATTCTCAATTCAACACATTTTAAATTTAAATATAGATGTAATTCAAAATCATTGTTTTAAATAAAACACATAAAACAAACATTTCTACATATTAAAATTCGAAATAAATACATACATACATACATATATATAGATATATATATATAGATATATATATAGATATATATATATATTTACATACTTAATAAAATGCAAAATACTTACATATATAATGTATTTAATTTGAAATATCTATATATATACTAAATAATCAATTCAATCATATCTCAAATTTAATATTTAATTTCAAACACATAAAACAAAGTCTCAATATATATAAACTTGAAAACTAACTAATGCATACACATTAATAATTAAACTCTGGATATATATACAGTATACAAATAAATGTGTGTGTATATATATACATATATATATATATACCAACAACTTATATATATTAAAAGGACCTTCCTAACTTATATATATATATATATATAACAAGTATATATATATATATATCATAATGTATGTATGCAGGCTGTACTTATAGACAAACAATATGAATATTAACCTGAGACAGCAGTTATATATATATATAAAATATAAAGTAAACACTTTTATAAACTTGTACAAACCCGTACATACATATAAATATATAGTAACATATATTATACTTCTATACTAGAATAGGAGTGCTGCATCTTGTAGCCATTATAACTGCAGCATTCATATGTCATTTCAACAAATATATTTAGTTACTGTATAGTGCATACTTCTTTTTATATAACCTCAATATATAATATATACAGCACAAGTTATGAAAATGCTTACACTTATATACATATACATATAATGTAACAACAACCCTAAATTTACTAAAAAAACAATATAATACTAGTACATTATCAAACTGCAACTGAAATGATACATACCTCAGACAATATAATACTAATACAATTTACATAAAACCCATATATGTTTTAAACAAACTGCAACTGAAACATATATATTATATACCTCAGAATCAAAGGTAGGCAGAGCGCGGAAAGAATGAAAAAGATAGGTTAGAGGCACGGGTTGTACGCGATGGTGGAAATGACGACTACGGCAGAGGAAGAGGGTGGAGCTGCTCGGGCGGAATTTCTTGGTGGTCGGTGCACAGTTTGGCTTTGGGCGATGCTCATAGGTGGAGGTCGGCGTTGATGGATGAAGGAGCATGTGGGGTGGCTAGCTGCGTGAACTACAGTGGTGGTGGAAGACATAGAGAAGGAGGGGGAGAAGGCCGGGAGCCATGCAGTGAAATAAAATTAGGAGCTACAGGGGAAAGATATATAAAATTGTATATGATAATACATATATAATTCCATTATTTTTTTCAGTTGAAAGCATGTGAAAAACGAACAGATGGAAAGTGGGAAGTACAGCAGCAGGAAGGGACGCGAACAAATATAAATATATTATTTCTCAGAACTAAAGTAGGAAAAGGAATAGACCGGAAATAAATTAACGAACTAAATGTATCAAACAATTGGGAATGTTAATAGTCAAGCGCGACGATCCAGAGAGAAATAAAACAAAAGGCTGTTGGTATAATACGGTGGAAACTTAATAGACAGAAAGAAACCAAAAGACATGAAACAAGTACCGATGCGACTAACTTTTCTACAGTTTCATCGCGTATCGGACAGTGAAAAATGACAAATGAGTATACCGTATAGATCAGCATGACGAGACGATCAAAACGGTATACAGATATCAGTGGTACAATCATCCGATCAAAAGTCGATAATCGGTACCGAAAATGCTGCAAATCTGTCGAAAATAAGTTAAACGAAGCAATAAGTCCAAATTTGAAGAAACGAAATATTACATCTCACTCAGAAGATGATTTACAAATTTATTACATAAAAATATTCAGGTTTGGAAAACATTTTATTATCATCAAATATTAACCGATTTAAATAAAAATAAAATTACACAAGAAAATAAACTTTCATATTATTAGATGAAAATTTACCATTTGTTATGTTTAATTAGACGTATTCCAAATATTAAATTTTTATTTTAAAATATTATTATTTAAAATTCACAAAATTTTCAATTAAATATATTATTAAAACAGTTAAAATTACGGGTCGTTACACTCTCCCCCACTCAAAACTTTTCATCCCCGAAAAGGAAGGAAGTAGTAGAATAGAAACAACCGGAAAGAAAATAGATTGAAAAAAACAAAATAAACAATTAATTTAAAACCATATAAATTTCAAATTTAAATTAATTAATATTCAATAGTTGATTTTAAATTCAAGATATTTTCATTTAGTTGATTTAATTTCAATTTATTAATTCCCTCAAAACAAAATTTATTTTATTTACCTCATTTATTACTCAATTAACTTATTATTCTATTTATCTCTATTAACATTTTATAATTAAAATTAAGTGTATAACATTTATTATAAACACTCAAATTTATTTATAAAACATTTTATATTGTATATTATCCAATTACATATTCAACTTCTGAATAATTTAGGTAAGTTATATTAGAATGAAATTGGGTATTATACAAGTAAACTTTTCCCTAACTCAATAATTTCAAATTTAAATATTTATTTAAAATTTTGGCTTTATTTATAATTAAAATCACCTTTGACATAAATTTAAGAATTAAATTTCCGTTTAATTTCAAACCATTTAGAGATAATTATGCATATACTATATATATCAAATCAAATTAAATTTAAAATAATATACCTATATATAATATATATTATAAATCAAGTAATACTTCAGCAATTCAAGTCAAATTCATTTTCCAAAACAAAATCGTTGCAAAGCTACAAAATGGTCTCTCCACTTCGAAACTCGAAAATGAATGTCGATGATGCTGCAGTCATCACCGAAATTATTTTCCAGCGACAAAAGAGGAGAGTACTGATTTGATCTTTAAAATTCTTTGGAAACAAATTTCTATGTGAAAATACTTTAAATGATATACACTTTAAAACTTTAAAACCAAAGTTTGAAATCACCGGAAATTAAATTCTCAAATTCCTGATTTTTAAATTTATTTCAATTCCAAGTCAATTTATAAACCATGTTTATAAATTCATTTAGAACAATAAATGATAGTCAAATATTACCATTTCAAACAACCAATTTAATTAACTTATTAAATTCCAGAAAATTTTACTTATAAATTTGTAATATAATCGTACAAATTTATTTCATTTACCAAATTTGAAACAATATTGTGTCAGTTTGCTCTGTTCAAGTGTTTTGGAATTCCTATCGATAGCGTTGATCAGACGAATCGATCGAAAACCCAAATCAACATCAATAACTCAAACAACATAATAGATAAAACATTTTTAATATAAATTCCAAATACACTCCCTCACTCGATGATTAAATAAAGGATTTCAATACAAGAATAGAGATTCAAATATAGAGGGATCCTAACCTAAAATTCAACTAGAAGATAGGCTCGATATGGAGGTAAATAGATTTCAAAGAGAGAAAGAATGGATAGACTTATATAAATCATGGGCAACCTTAATCGGGTTAACCGTGACTTCAAGAATAAGATCGATGCAGAATTCTGAGGCAAATCGACATTCGACCGCAATAGATAGAATTCGTGTAGCAAAAGATAGAAGCATCATAAACCAAGGATACAGAAATCTTCAGTCAATCAATGCTAGTTGTAAAGGAGTTTCACCCCTTTACAAATCATACAGTGGAGCTATGGGATACTCCAGGATCAAAGAAACATGAATGGGGAAGACAAGGATGGATTTCAGAACAAGTGGGAGAGTTCCAAATTTCAATGGAAATCGAGTCAAGGAGGAAGAGATTCAAGCTCGAACGAAAGTGATTCTATAATTAAATTTACTATATATGCTAAGTTTTGACTAAAACCAGAGCTCTGATGCCAACTGTAACATCCTGAAATTTTCAACCATTCGCATCCATACATGTCGGATTTTAATTGCTCAAAATATCAGATTGTTAATTTAAAATTTGGCAAAACTCAGCAAATACAGTAAATAAATAATCACAGAATCACAGACACAGAGTAATATAAAAATAATGCAGCGGAAACAAAAGAATAGTAGTTCATGAAGCTACTATATATATAACAGAGTTAAACAAGATACAACAGAAGTCACAAATATATAGATGTCTCAATACAATAGTCAAATACGAGATCAGAATACATCACTGGAATCAACTGAATAACTGCAAGCTGAAAAGATATAGCTGGATCTCCAAGCGAAGCTCCAACTCCAAAGGTGAGTCTCGAACACTGAGCCACTCTATCTGACCCGAGCGTAAAGCAAAACACAAAACACTTGAGTCAGGATTAACATTCTTATATCAATAAATCTAACTCAAGTGAAATATCAACTGAAATACAAGTAACTCAAAGGATGTTTAGGATAACCATCCTCTAAGGATCCGTTAAACTATCTACTATGTAGTAATATACGCTATTATAGTAATGTCTATAGTAAAATAAACTATTTAAAAATAGCGTTAAGGCGTTACCCATATCCCCCTTAACACATTTTATAGTGCCAATAGTCTATACAGTACCGTAATACCCCGTAAACTGGGGCTACCAGAGGATACTCCATAGGTACGACACAAATCAAACTCTTAGTAAAGCACTCTACGGGTAGGTGATACGGCACAACTAGGCAATGCCAGGGTAGATATATCAATTACACTTCCGGGCCGGTGGTGACGCAGAGCCACAGCAATCGCCCACCTCGAGACACACTCCCGAAAATCCGAAGGTGCGTACTAAATCAATCACAAAGTAATATAATGGTATACGATGGAGTGTGTCCGATAAGAGGTGCTACCTCATTAGCCCGTCAATTGCTCCTGTTTTAGCCACCTTATGCCAACTCACGGGAGTCGGGTCCACGTATATACCTCATATAGGATCGTCGCCACCATCCTACTTCATTCTGGAATCTCCACCGCGTACACAGTTGTTAAAGTGGTTTTCGGTATCGACAGAGAGTATGCCCATATCTGATCGCGGTCTCTTTAACAACCAATCGTTATTATAACACCGTGGTCATTTCAAAATAGTTTATACTTCAAAACCAAAATATCATTTTCATTTCAAAACCAAATCAATACGATATCATTTTCACTTCAAATATATCCATTTCCAAAAATCATATCACTTTCCAAAGTTATAATACTTTCGAAACCAAAACAATTTGAAATAATAATACTTTGGAAATCATAATACATTGAAATTCATAACTTTGGAAATCATAACACTTTGAAATCATAACACTTTCCTTTAACAGTTTAGGTATTAATAATAGTATATATATAATAAAATAAAATAGTTTATATAAAATAGTTATAAGTTAAACTAGTTTATATTTAAAATAATTAGTATATTAAAATAGTTTATATTAAAATAATTTATATTGAAAATAAAACATATAAAAATAGTTTATATTAAAATAATTTATAAAGTGAAAGATAAAATAGTTTTAGATATAGTTTAAAAATACTTTATATAAAAAATATCTTCCTCAAATTTCACAAATCGATTCGAAATTAACTCGAATTCCAAAAATTCAAATTAAATCAAATCTCACATCATCAATTTCAATTCGATTCAGTTTCTCAATAAACCATTTCTAATTATCGATTTCAAATACATATTTGAACCATAAAATAAGCCATTTCAATTCCAATATATTTCAAAGCTTTAAATATTCAACATTTCAAAACTAAATTTGATAATTCCATTTCTATCTCAATTTGAATTCATTAACATTTAGTTTTGAAATATTTATTTAATCATTTCAATGACATTTAAATAAACTCCAAATTACAAATTTAAATAAACTAAATACCCCATCTCAATTTATGTAAATTTGAGACTATTCATTTAAATCACTTTTAATCCAAATCAAGTTATAAAATCATAGCTTTAAAATCTCAAATTTAATAATTTCAAATCAAACTTATTTAAGTAAAATTATTAAATAAATATAATTTCAAATCAATTTCAAATTTATCTTTCCAACCTGAATCGTTATAAACTCTAAATTTGAAAATATATATTTTAAATAAATACTTAAACATATTATATATCGACTTTATTAAATCAACTTTAATAAATCCTAAAATTAATATTTATTAAAACCATATACTTCTTTTCAAAACCATAGAAATCATTTTCAAAATATTTCTTTTCAAAACCATTGAGATCATTTTCAAAATATTTCTTTATAGACCAACGGTGTCTGTATATAATTTTCTATCCTATGGTCAAGTGATACGGATATTTATCATTTCAATCCGCAATTTAAATATATACGGGTATATATCTTTTCAACCCGCAATCCCAAATTCAATTCAATGAAAATCGCTTGGGTTTATCATTAAACCCATAACGATTTTCTCCTATTCTACAGATCATTCGGTTATGTATCATTTCAACCCATAGTGAATTCTATACTAACAGGGAACTTGTAGAGTGATAATAAATATGATAATAATATAACAGGCATATATCATCAATGTAAATAACAGATAATTGTGTCAGATGTCACAGGTGATAGATACAGATAATGGCATATATAAAATATAAATAACTAGCAGCAGCATATTCAGTTGACGTTTCAATTGAAATCAAATTTAATAAATATAAGAACGTTAATCGTGAGTGATTGCTCACCTTTCGAGGTTAGAGAGAACAGGAGATGACACGTATACGCACACTGATACGGACATTGAAATTGAGTTACGAATCCAAGCACGAATTCGATGATCAAAGCTGATAACAAGGAATAGACGAAATCAAATCAGAATTGGGTCGATGAAGATGATTGATATAAGTGAACTTATATATAACTATATATAACTATTTATGAAATCATATTCTCAATTCAACACACTTTAAATTTAAATACAAATGTAATTCAAAATCATTGTTTTAAATAAAACACATAAAACAAACATATCTACATAATAAAAATCAAAATAAATACATACATATATGTTAATCCTCTTTTGTTCGCGACTTAACAGGAGACGACTTAAGGAATGGTCCGACTTAACAGTTCACGAGTTAAAGTAGTCTCCGACCTAACAGTGTACGAGTTAAAGTAGTCTCCGACCTAAACACGTACGACTTATAAAGTGTGCCGACTCAACAGGTCCGACCTAACAGGAGCCGACTTAAGTAGGTTACCGACTTAAGAAATGCTCCGAGTTAGGGAAGGCTCCGACTTAAGAAGAGGACCGACTTAACCAGTTACGAGTTACGAAGATCTCCGACTTAACAGGCTACGACCTAAGAAAGCTCCGACTTAACAGTTTGCAAGTTAAGGATGGCTACGACCTATGGGGACTTACGACCTACCGGGTTAAGGAGTTAACGACTCAAGAGGATCAGCGACCTAACAACATAACGCCTTACGACATACCTTATATTGTGAGCGACTTAAGCAGGTAGATGAGATGCCGCATCTAGTTGACTCGTACGCGATTCAGGACTTGTGCTATTATCTGGAATAGACAAGCTTACCTATTGAGTCACGACCTACGACTTATGATAAGTCGACTACGACTTAAGACTTGCTTTTTATCAAGTTACGAGCTGGGTTCAGCAAGTCATCCACAGGCTACCATAAGTCAACCACGAGTCACGACTTATCCTAGGTCGGTCACGACTTATGACTTTGCAGAAACTCCTGTCCAGAATTCAGCTCCTATAAATACCCCACTACCTTCAACATTGAGGTGACTTTTTGGCCGATCATTTCTTCAAGCGTCGTTACTCTGCCAAGCTCTCAACTCATTCAACCATTGAAGATCTTCAGATATTCGAGACACTACAACAAGCTTCGAGAGGAATTCTCTACATCCAACACGGATTCATCGAGTTCCATCATCGGAGTTTGAGTTAGCAGTCGAGATTGTCTTTAAGATCAAATTGTATTGTTGTCATAAGGGGATTGTATCGTCTTGTAACCAGATTCAATAATAAAGAGACTCAAAGTGGACGTAGGCACGATTTCAAGCCGAACCACTATAAACTGCTGTCTTTTACCGCTTTTTCGCTACTTTACTGCTTAATTTCTGTTCCCGTCACACGGGTGGTGCTTTCACGACTATATTACACACACCGGGTGTTAGCGTTCACTTTTCAGCGTTAACATTTTGGTGCTTTCACTGAGAAACCAACTCAGGCGATCATTCACCGTTGCTTCGCAAAAACTCATAAAAAGAACCTCTCTTAAAAACCAGAATTTGATCTAAAATAATGGCTCCTGGAAGAAGAGGTAGACCTATCGGATCCAGAAATGCTCATGAAGGGACTTCCGCTTCCCCAACAGCAGACCAAGCAACTCCTACCGTTGGAGTCACCAGGGCTGAATTAGATGACGCAGTTTCTGGATTATACCAACAAATTGAAGCTCAAAACGCTTTGATGATGGATAGATTAACTGCTCTGCTCGGGGCAAATCGTCAACTAGAAAACCATCAAACAACCTTTCCTGAAATGCCACCTTTCCAAGCTGAGGGTTCTATGCCGCAGCCAACTTATCGTGAACATGTGCCCGGGCAAGCTTCCGAGAGAAGGACTGATGCCTGTCCGAAAATGTCTCTGAACAATAAAGGGTACCTGTTCGAAATGGTTAGCCGCATCATGAAAGAGAGCATGCAAAGGGAAGAGAATGAGAACGACTGGGGATTTGCACCAAGCAGAACTCCGTTTACGGAAAGGATCCTGAAAGCGGAATTTCCAAGGAAATTTACACCTCCTACTATCCAAGCCTATAGGGGAACGAGTGACCCTAATCATTTCCTATACAAGTACGATTGGCATATGACCGGTGCAAGAGCGTCAGACGAGATTAAGTGTCGATACTTTCTAGTGTACTTGGAAGGTGTGGCCTTACTTTGGTTCATAAAGCTTCAAATTCGGTCAATAGATCAATTCTCCGACTTGACGCAAAAGTTTAAAGAATAGTTCAGATTGTATGCTTCAAAAGCCAAGGATATAATCTCACTGTCTAGTCTTGAACAAGCTCCCGGAGAATCAATCAAATCTTTCTTAAGCCTTTTCAATATAGTTGTAGCCGAAGTGGATAATGTAGAACCGCGTATGATCCTGACATACTTGGTGCGAGCCATCGATAAATCGAGTGAATTTGGAAAATGGCTAAAAATGAAGGAACCAAATTCCCTTGAGAAGTTTTATAAAAAGGCCGATGAATTTATGCGCATGGAAAACCTTTCCGCCTCAGCAAAAGTATTAGTTGCCAAGGACAACAATAATGAACTTGCTTCTAACAGAAGAAATTCTGAGAATCAGAAAAGGGAAAACGACGGAGGAAAGAATCAGGGGAATGAGAAGAAACTCCGCCGCTTCGATCTTTCAGATTTTACTCCTTTAACTGATACACCAAAAAATATCTTTTTTGCAACAAAGGACGTTGTCAGGTATCCTAAGCCACCTGAGATGAAGAGAGGTGCAGTGCGTAATGGAAAATTTTGCCAATTTCACAATCAACCTGGCCATGACACTGACCAATGTCGCCAATTAAAGAATGTGATTGAAGAATTGCTGAAGCAGGGTAAACTCCAACAATACGTTAAGAGAAGCGAAGTCGATCCAACCTCATCCATTTGGGGTCAACAACGTCCTACCCATCAATCCGATTCTCGCAACAACACTGCAGTGCAAGATTCAGAAAAGCTTGTCATTAATGTTGTCACAAGAGGTCCACACCCAGCAGGCAGAAGTTGGGACAATTACTAATTGTCCACAAAACTGCGACTGGGGCATCTTTCACTTTCACTGGCATACAAATCCAAAGCTGCGAATCTAGTGCAAATGGAAAATCAGCCCGGAAATTCTGAAACAAAAATCACTAGCATCCATTTTTTACTTAACAGCATTGCTTAAATTTGTAAAATAATAATGGATGTGTAACTTTTGCATTGTAAACCGCTGAGAAATCAGTATGATTGAATAGTGAAAAAACTATGAATTCTGTGTTTTCTGTTAAAAAATGCCTGTTATTTTTCGATGTGTAAATACTCTAAATGTATTGCTAAAATGTCAATCTAATATTGCAGGTCATTAAAGCGAAGCTCACCCATCGCAAAGCCAAGCGAGCCCTACAAATCACTTATTAAGCGAATACCAAGCAACAAAAAATTCCAGATTCAAATCCCATACAAGAGGAACTTGACATAAAAAGTTGGCGACGCCACTGTGTCAAGCACTCGTTAACTGGTTGCGGTCGTCAATATTAAAAGACATCCAACCAAGTAACTTGCGTTTACCCTGTGGAGTCACTTAACAGTGAAGTCTACTTCTTTGGATAAAGCAATTTACTTGCAAAAGAAAGGAAGACGCGCTTGGAAACGATAATAAAGGATCGCAGATAAGCAGATGATGAGGAAACATGGGCCGGCAAACATAAAAGCAGCCAAAAGGAGGTATGCCTCTCAATAAGAAGGCCGGTAGATCCACAAAAGGGACACCTTCCCAAGCAGAAGGAACAGGACCCTTGCTAACTGATCGTGATGCATCCGATCAGGCAGCTTGCGTCCGTACCGTGGATCTACTCGCCCCTGAGACGCAACTTTCCTGGCACACCAACCAACCGATGCTCCTTCCCAAAGTTCAACGAAGCCCTCTAACGAGGCACGCCAAAAATGAAAGTGCTTTCCTCAATCAAAAAAGATTGGTGGAACCACCGGAGGGGCACCTTCCTAAGCTGAAGGAACAGGGCCCTTGTTAGTTAATTGCGATCGTTTGTGTAAACGAACATCCAATCAAGCAACTTGCGTCCGCCCCGTGGATCCATTCAACCATGAGAAAGTAACTTCCAGGCAATCACAAGACCTCTTCGGAGGCAAAAGCCCTTTTCGGAGGCACATTTCACCCGTGTAGAAGTGCAAAATGCTCCTCTTCGGAGGCCCACTTCACCAGAGCTGAAATGCTAAAAAGCCCTCTTCGGAGGCACATTTCACCCGTGTAGAAGTGCAAATTGCTCCTCTTCGGAGGCCCACTTCACCAGAGCTGAAATGCTAAAAAGCCCTCTTTGGAGGCACATTTCACCCGTGTAGAAGTGCAAAATGCTCCTCTTCGGAGGCCCACTTCACCAGAGCTGAAATGCTAAAAAGCCCTCTTTGGAGGCACATTTCACCCATGTAGAAGTGCAAAATGCTCCTCTTCGGAGGCCCACTTCACCAGAGCTGAAATGCCAAATCGCTTCTCTTCGGAGACCAAAATCGCTTCTCTTCGGAGACCAAAATCGCTTCTCTTCGGAGACCATAAGCCCTCTTCAGAGGCACAAAAACAAAGCCTTCTTCGGAAGCACTAAACAAATCAAAAAATTCTTCAGAAAGTTCACTTCACTGCATAGGAAAATCCACTTTTTAACAAATAAAAGTGATCATCCCCGAAAGTTGAAGTGTTCTTGAGAAAGAAAGAGAAAGTAAAAATTTCTCCAAACACGAGATATGATCTATTAAAAGAAGAATGATTCTTCCATTAAAAGTGGAATAGTTATTCTCTGAAATAACAGTATCAGTCTTATAAAAGCTAGAAATGTTGCAATGCACTTGTGGTACGGGGGCAATACTATACAATTCAAATATATTAATAAAAGTAACACGCAAGCAACATACCACAAGTTCATTGCAATATCACGGAAAATAGATGTGGAATAAATGCATTCTCAAACACAGACAGAAAAGTTTGTACAAGTAAAAGGAATCGTTTATTCTACACTAAAAATGAGAAACAGATGCGTTCTCACATACACAAGAATTTATACAAGTAAAATAGCTATTTTATTCAATGCTATGAATTTTTTTTACATTGTACAGATTACAAAAAGAAGCGGGGACCGGTACCCGCACAATCTCCGGTCGATGCATGCAAAAAGCAAAATAAGAAGTAGAAAATCCAGCTTGTCATTCCTTCTTCCCGCTACCTTTGGAGCCTTTGCCTGGCCTGATATTTAATTTCGGAATCCGGTGCGGGCGGGATGGAGAAGGAGGAGTGATTGGGTCTTCTTCTATTTTGTCTCCCCCAGCTGGAGCACTTCTCTTTTTCTTCTTTAGTGCACGCTTTCCTCTTCTCTTTGAAGAAGATTCACTTCCCGGAGTCATCAGCTTGGAAAGTTTTGTATCGTCATCTAATGACCGCTCCGGAGTCTTCTCGCTGTCCTCCGTCCCTTCCGCTTTCTGCTCTTGAGAACCGGGTGGATCCTCCAAGCCTTGGAGAGCTTCTATCTTTTCCTCTTGCGACCCTGGTTGAGAAGCCGGAGTAGCTTGAAGAGTTGGAGGAGGTACAACTGGAAGAGGGGAAGTGTGCGCAGCGCCAGGAGCTTCCGCTACAGAAGGAAAGAAGTCAAAATCAGTATTCTCTAAGAAAAGAGAAAACTTCGGATCACAAGGACTTAAGTAATAAGCAAAGAATTCATCCAAATCAACTGAATCAAATGAATAATCCACTTGAGCCAGATCTGATTTGAAGTTACCTGGAGAGGTCGGTTTTGACAAGTAAATTTCAAATTTATCAGCCTCAGTGTCTTCTTGGCTCTGCTCCTCGATATGAGTAAGGGGAGACTCGGTTGTGACGGGCTTAGCCTCGACGGTTTTTGCAGGAGAAGAAAAGTGAGAGCTGGAACCAACGATATCGACGTCGGTCGAAGTCGAAGTGTGGACAGGGGCAGTTAAAGATATTTTCCTCTCTAGATGTTCTTCTGCCACTATTCCAGCTCTGGCTTCAGCAAGTTGCTCTTTTCCCTTGGCAAGAGCAGCACGAACTTCTTCGTCAAGATAGCGTGCCTCGAGTTCCACCTCATCATAGCCGGCCCCGCCAAGCATATCAACTGCTGCTTCCCATACTTCAGCCAGGGTAACCTCATAGTCAGGACCCAGAAAAGAGAGGCTCCCATGACCCATAACGCTGTGCAGATAAAAATCAAATAAGGTGGAGCTGATGTTAGCTTTTGTTGTTTCATGCGATTGCTCGGCTGCCTCTTTTTCGGCGACAGCTGCAGCTCGACCAGCAACAGCCTCATCACGCTCTTTTTCAGCTTTAGCAAGTCGAGACTTTAGCAGTTCAATCTCCACGTTCTGGGAGCTAACTGTTTCTTGCAACTGAGCGTTATTTTTGCGGTATTCTTCAACAACAAACTGCTCGGCTGCAAATTTCATCTCAGCATCCCTCTGAGCAGCGTGCGCATCCCGCACTTGTTTCTGAAACACTTCTTCTTTTTGAGTATGTGATGCAGAAGAAGAGGCGAGATTTTCCTTAAGCTGCTTGACTTCAGATTCAAGCCTTGCATTATCATCAGCAATGCTTGTCATCTCGGCATCATGCTGTTTGCAGATTTTAGCCCATTCAGTCTTATCATTCTCCATAGTCAGCATGTTTTCGAGATTCATATGGTTGACTCTTTGGAGTTCATCGACGAGTTTCTGCCATTGCGACATCCTCTCAATGTTAAGCCTAACTGCATCAAGACTTTTCAGCATGTCTTGCTTATCGATCGGGACCAAATCTAGGTCAAAGCGCACTCCTTTTAAGCACCAATTCGGAAATCGGCTTTGAAGTGTTGGAGGGCCATCTTTAACCTGATACTGGGGTCTGTTGATGATCGCTTGGATATCAGACTTCTTTAAAGGAGGAGAGCCAGACGGGATATTAGGAAAAATGGGAGCATCAGCCTTCTCAGAAATTGCAGACGCATCACTTGGCTTGGATCGCTTGCTCGATTCGTCAGCAATATGAGTCTTCCCCTTGTCATCGTAAGACTTTCGCTTATGGGAATCGTCACTTCTGTGAGAAGAATCATATCTCTCAGCGTCTTTTCTTCTCTGCCACTTCTCGTAATCCCGCCTTTCTTGAGCCTTCCTTCGAGCCCTTTCCTCATTTGTCTCTCTCTGGTCACCAAGGTATTTCCTAAAGTCATAAGATGCACGGCCTCCATGACGCTGAAATGAGTCATAGTATGAGCCAGTATGCCCCATCAGAGAACCTGAAATTGAAAAAAAAGACAAGTCTTAGGAATTTTCAAATTGAAGAAGCTGAGTACATATAAGTGCCAAAAATCCTAAGTGTGTGTGGCGTGTAAGCTATGCGCGTCGAACTACAAACCACTTTTTTGTGTGGGAACGGCGACGGCTTGTACAAAAGGCGTTGTGGTTTGTCGCAAAGAAGAAGTTGCTTCAACAACAGGAGATATCGCTTTTGAAGTATCGTCTTTAAAAAGCTCTTGAGAAGTTATCATTATGTCACTCAAGTCATCAAAGGTGTCATCACCATGGCGCTCAGCAGAATTCTCCTTTTCAACTTCCACGTCGGCTGACTTTTCAAAAATTCGAGGGTTCTCTTCCTCTTCAATAATTGGAGCAAGCGCCGTCTTGCTGGACGATCCCGTAACATCGATAGAAGTAGAACACTTTACTAATGCGGTGTCTACAGTTGGCTCGTTTGGAACCATCTCTTCCGTTGAAGCTGGGGCATCTGCTGTCTGTGCTGAAGAATTAGAAACTTCACGGGGCTGAATAAAGCGGGAAGAGTCTAAAAGCCCGAAGTGATGTAAAAATTCGTCTGTCAATAAAAATTGAATAGTCCTCTCTTCAACTGGGACCGCCATAAGCCTCTCAAAAGTCGGTTTGTGACCGGGATCTCTAGAAGGAGGAGGAAGTGCTGAAAAGAAAAAAAAGGCAAAGTTAACACTTGACAACTCGGACTTCGGCAAAGTCGAAAGAGCATAAGAAATAGAGACAAGTGATCTTACTTCCTACTCTCCAGATAGTGTAAAATCCCGGAGGGTAGCGAACATAGAAAAACTGGCTTAGAAAACTGTGAACACTCTCAGGGAGACCAATGATAAGCTTGCGATTTCTGGCACTTCTCACAACTGTGATGGAAGGGTGGTCTTTGTTTTTAGCAAAAGAGCACAGATAACAAATTTCGTCGAAGCTTGGAAGACGATCGAGTGTCCTCCTAAAGAGCACACAAAGTCCCATCAGGATAGCATATCCATTGGGATGCAGTTGGAAAGGGGAGATGGTCAATCGTAGAAGAAGTGTTCGCAAGAAGTCATTAAAAGGAGGGATAGCTCCATTCTGGCACATTTGTCGATTTACCGCAACAAAACCACAAGGAGGTCTAGCAGCATTATCAGGCTTCCCGGGTAGTTGTGCGTCTGCTTCAGCAATTCCAAATTGAATACACAACTGGTTAAAGGTTCTGTAGTTCAAAGTGGTCGAGACCCTTTCTGGAGGATCATTCAATGGAACAACAACTGGAATAGTCTCTTCAACTTGCTCTATTTCTTCTTGTGGAGAAGACATTCTACACAATCAGCTGAATGTTCAAAAGTGAAGGTGCACGTTTCCTAAAAAGTGTGAAGTGCTGTGCAAAACTAATGAAAATAAAAAAGCAAGTATAACTGGAATTAAACTAGCTGACAATCAGTCGATTACAAGATTTCAGAACTTGTTAATGCTCAAGTGCAGTGTTAATGCAGACAAATCAGTTTCAGTTGACTGTTACGATTTTTCTTTAATACTTCACTTGAATTGGTTATTGTATAGCATTTCACTCATACAGTTCATTTAATTTGATTTTTTTTTCTTTATCAACTAATCTGTCATTCGATGTGGGCGGTCAGTGGCAGTATATTCATCCCAGTATTCTATGAATGTTGTATTAAGCAGGTTGTTAGCTTTCAACAGTTCATAATTCAACAGTTCAAAGTCCAGGCAAAGCTTAAAAGTGTCAAGTGTTAAGTCGCCGATAACTCAAGTGCTAACTCGGCGACGACCTAAGAAAGATTTCCTATGGGTTAAGTTAAGTCGTTGGTTCTCTAATTCTTTGAGTCATCAGCCATAACACTTATAGAGATATGAAGCTTCGGTTTAAAACAACACATCTGCTAACTCGTCCATGACCTAAGGGGCAAGCTACGAGTTAAGTTAAGCCATCAATCTATTAAGTCGTACTGCATAAGAAAGAAGGTCTCAAGGCAGGATGAAAAATTGCCAAGTCCTAGGTCGTTGCCGACCTATGACCTACTTTAGGTCGTATATGACTTAGGACTTAAGTCTCGAGATTTCTATTCAGAACGCAAAGGCCTTAAGTTGTTCGTCTTCTCCCCAATACATCAATTCGCTAACTCCTAACCCGTTAACCCATTAGCCTCTCCTCCAACCAAAACTCTCGTTCCCTCAACGCATTTAATCATCCCAAAATCACCATAAACCCGGTGTAATGTCGTTCCATCACAAACCACGAATCAGTCAAACTGAAATGCTGCTGTCCATCGTCTTGTTCTGACCAACTGTCCAAAGCCAGGACAAGCCATTTCAAACCCATCAGTAATCAATTGAAACAAGAATTGCAGAAAAGCACGGCATAAGAAAAGTGGGTTGAAGGTGGAGATGGGATTCATAATTTGGTGATAATCGAGGAATGGATAGCAATCGAATCCACTTACGTGATAAGGAAATAAGGATGATCGGCAACCGGTTGGTTTAAATCGTCTTTGGGAAGCTCGGAACTGCGTCAATGGCTGATTCGAATAGAAGAACAGATGAGGAGGAGGAAGGATGATTCAACTATTTATACGCTGGAAGGTGGGTCGGCTTACACGGTGTACGACCTAAGACTTATGTTAAGTCGCTTCCGACTTAACCAAAAAGAAAGTTAAGAAAATCGAAGCATATGACCTACGACCTAGGCATACACTTCGAGGGGCAAATGTTAATCCTCTTTTGTTCGCGACTTAACAGGAGACGACTTAAGGAAGGGTCTGACTTAACAGTTCACGAGTTAAAGTAGTCTCCGACCTAACAGTGTACGAGTTAAAGTAGTCTCCGACCTAAACACGTACGACTTATAAAGTGTGCCGACTCAACAGGTCCGACCTAACAGGAGCCGACTTAAGTAGGTTACCGACTTAAGAAATGCTCCGAGTTAGGGAAGGCTCCGACTTAAGAAGAGGACCGACTTAACCAGTTATGAGTTACGAAGATCTCCGACTTAACAGGCTACGACCTAAGAAAGCTCCGACTTAACAGTTTGCAAGTTAAGGATGGCTACGACCTATGGGGACTTACGACCTACCGGGTTAAGGAGTTAACGACTCAAGAGGATCAGCGACCTAACAACATAACGCCTTACGACATACCTTATATCGTGAGCGACTTAAGCAGGTAGATGAGATGCCACATCTAGTTGACTCGTACGCGATTCAGGACTTGTGCTATTATCTGGAATAGACAAGCTTGCCTATTAAGTCACGACCTACGACTTATGATAAGTCGACTACGACTTAAGACTTGCTTTTTATCAAGTTACGAGCTGGGTTCAGCAAGTCATCCACAGGCTACCATAAGTCAACCACGAGTCACGACTTATCCTAGGTCGGTCACGACTTATGACTTTGCAGAAACTCCTGTCCAGAATTCAGCTCCTATAAATACCCCACTACCTTTGTAACGACCCGGAATTTTGGACCATTCGCATCCATTATAAGTGTATAGGTAGACACTCATGCCGGAGTTGAATTGCTCAAAATACCGCGTTGTTAATTAAAATTTGGCAAAACTGAACATATACAGTAAATAAATAATCACAGATCACAGACACAGAGTAATAAATGCAGCGGAAATAAAAGAGATAGTAGTTCATGAAGCTACTATATGAATATATAAAATACATCAGAGTTTACAACAGAAGAGTAATACGATACATCAGAGTTAAATAAGAATACATCACTGGAATCATCGAATACTGAAAGCAGAATAGATGGCTGGATCTTCAAGCAAAGCTCCAACTTCAAAGGTGAGTCTCGAATACTGGTGCACTCAGTCTAACCCGAGCATAAAGCAAAAACACAAGACACTCGAGTCAGGATTAACATTCTTATATTAATAAATCCAACTCAAGTGAAATAGCAATTGAAATACAAGTAACTCAAAGGATGTTTGGAATAACCATCCTTTAAGGATCCGTCAAACTATCTACTATGTAGTAATGTACGATAAGTAGATAATGTCTATCAGTAAAAATAAGATATCAAAATAGTGTTAAGTCATGGCCCATTCCACCCTTAACACATTTTTATTCCCAAAAGCATATACAAGACCGTAATTTCCCCAAAACCGGAAGTCACCAGAGGGTAATCCATATACTAAAGGTACAAATCAAAATCGTAGTGGTCGCGCATAAATGGAATACAAGTATGACAAGGCACATGAGGCTATACCCAAGGTAGTGATACTACCGTTCGCCTGATCTGGACTGGTGAGAACGCAACGCCGCAGCGCCCACAACACCGTGAAACAACACTCCCAAAATCAAGGGTGCACCAATCGACAACATGTAATGTATAGTTCGAAGAAGTGTGTCCACTTGAGGTAGCAATCTTCCATTGGCCCGGCACAGCTCCTGTTTTAGTCATTTCCAATTTGACACAAGTGTCAAGGCTATCCATTATCGTTCTCTTTCTTCAGTCAACACGTACATCATTCCAACCACTTCATTCTGGATCATCACTCCGCGTATAGTTATTAAAGTGGTTTCGGTTCAGATAGAGAGTATATCCATTACCGATCCCGGTCTCTTTAATAACTTTCGTAATTATTACACCGATTGGTCGTTTATATATTTCGAAAACCAAATCAATTTCAATTTCAATTTCAATTCGTAAACCAACATTTCATTTGTCTTTCGAAACCAATTTCCAAAATTTACGTTTCAAAACTTCAATTTACCATTTCAAAATCTTATAACTCAATTTCAATATCTAATTAAAACCATTCAAATATTGATTCAAGTTCGTATATAAGTTTCATTTCGAAATCATTTAAATTAATTTGATTTAACATTTAAATCAATTTAAATTCATTTATCGATCTCATTCAATATTCGTTAAGTTACTTTATCATTCAAAACAATTTCTATTAAATTTCCAAATCATTAAATGAATTACTTAAGTTCAACTCCATCTATCAAAACTTACAATTTTGAATTAAACTAAATTCGTCAAATCAATTCTTTCAATTACAAGTCTTACATTAATTCCAAAAAATATCACATTTTCATTTCTTGTTAAAGAAATTCAATTTCACTTATTTACTTACTTTAATGATTTTCCAAACTTAATTTAAAAAGAAACTCAATTTCAATTATTTACGAAGTAAAATTCACTTATTCCAAAATTCAATTTTACTTATTAAAGAATTCAATTTAATTTAATCATTAAATAATTCAATCTTATTTAATTATTAAATAATTCAAAACTTAATTATTAAATAATTTCAAAGTTTAATAATTTCAAACCTAATTATAATTTCAAACTTAATTATTAAAATCATTTCAAAGTTTAATAATTTCAAACTTAATTATTATTTCAACTTAATTCAATCATTTCTCAAATTAAACAACATTCTTTCATAAATTACATTGTTAATATTTTGTTTCAGATTATTAAATATTAACATTTTTCTCTTCATTAAAATTCAAATTTCAACTTCATTTCAAAACCATATTATTTATTCAAATAAGATCTTCGTTTTATTTTAAATCAAATTATTGACCAATCGGGTTTTATTTAATTTCCTATCCTAGGTCAAAGTTCAATTTTTGGGTATTTATCATTTCAGCCCGATTCCAATTCAATTCAAAATCAAAACATAGCAAAGGGAACTTGAAGTGTGATAACTGGGATGGTGTCAAAGTAAATAAACAAGCAATAACAACAATCAATATCAATCCAATAATCAATTCAAATAATCCCGAAATAACCGTATTAATTCGCATTATTATTTGTACGAATTAATATAATTGTCTCTAGAATCTACACTACCATTTCATGTAGATTAAAGATTATTACACTAATATTTATACGGTTCTTCAATTGTCATTCGATTTCAATTTTAACACTACAACAATTAATCAAATATACGTTCAATGGTTCAAAGTGTAATTATCACTATTCTACATGTCAATTAATTTAACAATTAAAGGGGTCATATTCACTAATCAAATTTAACATATAAATCAGTTTTAAAATTGTTAATTATCCTATATCCATTTCAATTTTTGCATACTATTTATCATTTAACACTAACAATTTAACGTCCAATATAAACATCAACAATTAATCAATTATCAGCCAACTGTATTATCATCACATAAATAATTAACAGATAATGGTGTCAGATGTCACAGGTGAACTGATATAGTTAATAGCATAAATAACAGTGTAAATAACTAACAGTAGCATATTTCAATTGCCGTTTCAATTGAATCAAATTTAAATAAATAAAAGAACATTAATCGTGAGTGATTGCTCACCTTTCGAGGCTATGGAGACAACGATAACTGAGATAATGGTACGAGCATGCACCAAGATTTAAGCACGAGCAAGTCAAAGCGAATTTACATCTGAAATCGATGGAAACAAATCAAGATAAGCTATAGATTGATGGAAACGAAGTTGGTGACTTGATATCGGCGAAACCAATCAATTCTCTTGATACAAATGGAAACAAAAGTATACATATTTATTTTCAAATCAAAATTTTAACTTTAATATCAAAAATATAGAAATCTATATGTATATTTATGGAATCAGAATGTTAATACGTATATACAAAATCATTATTATATTTAAAACCGTATGCTTAGAATACATGCTTGATATAAAGTTCAAAATCAATATCTCTTAAAAATCAAGATAACTTATGCATTAAAACCAACATACCGAACTAATAATATGATAAATCATAATATATATTAGACACATATATGGTAGACGTATAATATACAATACTGTAACTTATAAAATATATAAATATAGCAAATAGGTCATAATCTTTATAAACTTATATAACATATACCATAACCTATATATATACTGTAAGCATATACACTTATATATAAATATACCCTTTTCAATGCGTATATACTTACAAACAGTTATTTACAAACATACATATTATACGTAATTTTTATAACTATATATATAGACAACCAACCAAAAATTATTACAGATAAAAACTTTTATATACGACAAATTCATCTCACAGCACAAAACAACATATGAAATATGTGTGTAACGTTTGTATATTAATATAAGCTTTCAAAAGAAAAACAAAAATTTACCACTAACATAGATACTGCAGACCCATATACCCACATACGAACATTAATATACATAACATATAATAAAACACTTCAAAAAATGAAACCTTGTAGACATATTACTGTAACTACATATACAGTAAACATACTTATATACTTTATACTATATATAATAATGTAGACTTATATATATAACACTGTATCTTATAAAATACTATAACCAACATATATGTATCTATAGTACTGTAACTAAGATATTATAAAATCTATATAACTACATAAAGCTACACTTCCCTTATCATTCATATATATAGTAATCAACAGCAAATTCAATACATGGATCTATAAGCTCACCGATTCAAATGAAGAGGGTGGAAGGCCGAGGCCAAACGGAAGAGCTGACATGTCGACAGGGTGGGAACGAGTACGCGAAAGGAAGGCGGGAAGATGGGTGCAGCAGATGAGCCGGCATGGTCGTCTTGGCAGTTGGAGCAGTGGCTGGTCACGGTGTAAGGAGGTGGAGATGGGGTGGTAAAGCTCGGCAATGGTGGAGGTGAATGGAGAGGGCAGCTGCTTCTTCGACGAATGATGTGCTCTCGGCAAAAGGCTACTGAGATGGGTGGGTTGTATGGTGGCTGTCGTCTTGCTGGATGTGGAGAAAGGACAGGCGGTGGTTGTGTTTCGTGGTGCTGGGGTTGGTGGCCAGAGGGGCTCGGCTGTTGGGTTTCGTTTGTGGGCAATGGGTGGAAAGCTTGGAGTGGAAGGTGGGGCTTGCGAGTTGGAAGGTGGAAGGCAAGCTGTTGGAGGGATGTCGCTGCGGTGGAAGATGGTGGGTGGCCTCGATGCACTGACGTGGCGAGTCATGGCCGGTGGTGGCTCGGGAAGAGGTGGGGTTTCACCCGGATGCTAGCTGGAGGGGATGGGAAGGAGAATGGCCATTTGAAATATTATTGATGAGTATGAGGGCTGCAAATTATTTGAGAAGGAAGGCCATGCAAAATGACGAGCAGGTGGACACTCAAACCAATACATACTTTTCATATTTCTTTTGATCAAAGTGCAGAACAGTGAATGGAGAAAATGAAACAACTAAATGAACGTTGGAACTAATGAAAAGCATCAGTCAAAAATTTCAAAAGTCAAAAGCTGTATTCTCGGAATTTAAAAAGGGTTGCTGATATTATACGTTGGAGTAATAAAGGTCACAACTGAGAATATTAATGACTGATGTCAATTGGTATTCTACGGTGGGAAAGTGGAGTGACACAAGGAAAACAAAAGGGTTCAGAACATGCACCGATACGGAGATCGTTTTTGTAAATTTCGCTGTTTTTTCCAGACCTCGAAATTTACATTTGAGTATACTGTAGCGATCAGCACGATGAGACGATCAAACGGTATATAGATATCAGCGGTCTGATTGAATTATAAAAATTCGAATTTTCTAATAGCGGAAAATGCAAGAAAAACGCTGAAAAATAAGATCGACGGAGCCAAAGATGTCCGAATTTGGAAAAACGTCAAACTGACATCTTGCTCAGAAGATGGTTTAGAATTTTTCTATGTAAAAATATTTTGGTTTCGGAAACATTTTATTTTCATCGCTTTTTAACTGATTAAATTGAAGTGAATTTACGCGCGAAATAAACTTTCATATTTTCGGACGAAAATTTACCAGTTGCTATGTTTAACTAGACGTATTCCAAATATTAAATTTTTATTTCAAAATTTTATCGTTTAAAATTTTGCAAAATTCAAACTAATTACGTTATTAAAACAGTTGAAATTTACGGGTCGTTACACTCTCCCCCACTCAAAACTTTTCGTCCCCGAAAAGGAACGAGGTAGGAGAACAGAAACAACCAGAAAGAAAAACAGATTTGAAATACAAAATAACAATTAATTTAAACCATATAAATTCAATTTAAATTAATTAATATTTAACCTGTTGATTTAAACCATTTGATTTCACTAAAATCAATCTCAACTATTTCTAAATTCATTATCTTATCATCCAATTATCTTCAATTTACAATTTCCAAAAACCATAATTTTGAATAATCTTTTATTATAATCATATTTTATTTTCAACAATTTAAATGCTTCTTTATTCCAAATTATTGTTAAATTTATTCTACTTAATATATCCAATCACATATATTTAACCCATATAAATTAATTTAAACCATAAAAGTTTCAATTTTTTTTTTATATTCAATAATTGGTTTAAATTTAAGATATTTCCATAAGTTGATCTAATTCAATTTATTAATTCTTTCAGGACAAACTTATTTGCCTCATCTATTATCCAATTAACTTATTATTCTATTTATTTCAATTAACATTTTATAATTAAAATTTAAGTGTATAACATTTATTATAAACACTCAAATTTTTTTGATGATTTATCATTGGTGTGCCTTTGTTTTCTATGTACTCTTGTATCTATGTGTGTCTAAGGTGCTCCAATAAAGTGGTAGGGGACCATCCAACCCCGCTTGCATTGCAAAAAAAAAAACTTCTGAATGATTTAGGTAAGTTGTATTGAGATGCAGTTGAACAATATACAAATAAAGTTTTTCCAATTCAATTATTCAAGTTTAAATATTTATTCCAAATTTTGGTCTTATTTATAATTGAATCATCCTTTAACCAAGTTCAAGAATTAGATTTCCGATTAACTTTAAACAATTTAGAAATATATATATTATATTTATATCAAATCAAATTACATTTTAAAATAAGATACCTATATATATATACATAAATCAAATTATACTGAAGAAATTCAAATCAAAATATTTTTTCAAAACAGACCGTAGCAAAGCTACAGAATAGTATCTCCACTTCGAAACTCGAAAATGAATGTCGATGATGCGGCCGCCATCACCGAAATTATTTTCCAACGACAAAGAGAAGAGTACTGATTTCAACATTTTTAAAAGTTCTTTGAAAACGATTTCTATTCGAAAATATTTTAAATACTATACACTTTAAAACTTCAAATCAAAGTTTGAAATCACCGGAAATTAAATTCTCAAATTTTTATTTAAATTCCTTTCAAATCCCAAATCAATTTATAACCAAGTTTCATAAATTCATTTATTTATATTATGCAATAATCAATGGTTTACAAAACAATAAATGAAAGTCAAATATTATTATTTCTGACAACAAATTTATTAACAATTTAATTTCAGAAAACTTATATTTATAAATAATATAACCACACAAAACTTTTATTTTATTTACCAAATTTGAAAACGATATTGTGTCAGTCTGCTCTGTTCAAGTGTTTTGGAAATCCTATCGATAGCGTTGATTAGACGAATCAATCGAAAACCCAAATCAACATCAACAACTCAAACAACACAATATATATTAAAACATTTTTAATATTAATTTACAAATAAACTTCTTTGCTCGACGATACAGGAATGAATTTTCACAATAAGGATAGGAATTCAATTTTGATATAAATCAAATCAAAGAGAATTTTTGATTCGAAGATAAGTCCGAAATAGAAGATAAGATGATTTAAATAACAAATAAGAAAATGGATGAGTTTATATAAATCGCGGGCAACCTTAACCGGGTCATCCGTGACTTCAAGAATAAGATCGTTGTAGAATTTCGAGGTAAATCGACATTCGATCTCAAGAATAGAATTCAGGTATAGCAGAAGATAGATAGCATCGGAAACCGAGGATACAGAAATCTCCGGTAAATCAATGCCTATTATAAAGGAGTTTCACCCCTTTACAACCATTCGAAGTTTGGCGAGACCGTCGATTCACTATAAGAGTCATTCGAAGTGGAGTTATGTGATGCTCCAGAACTGAAAGAAGACGAATAGTGAGGGACACGAATGAAATTTGGAACCGTAGGGAACGTCCCAAAATTCAAAAGAATCGAGTCAAAAGGGAGAGATTGAAACTCGATGAGAGTGATTCTGTAAATACATTTACCATATATGTTGAGTTTTGCCTAGAGCTACCAAAGCTCTGATACCAACTGTAACGACCCGGAATTTTGGACCATTCGCATCCATTATAAGTGTATAGGTAGACACTCATGCCGGAGTTGAATTGCTCAAAATATCTCGTTGTTAATTTAAATTTGGCAAAACTGAACATATACAGTAAATAATAATCACAGATCACAGACACAGAGTAATAAATGCAGCGGAAATAAAAGAGATAGTAGTTCATGAAGCTACTATATGAATATATAAAATACATCAGAGTTTACAACAGAAGAGTAATACGATACATCAGAGTTAAATAAGAATACATCACTGGAATCATCGAATACTGAAAGCAGAATAGATGGCTGGATCTTCAAGCAAAGCTCCAACTTCAAAGGTGAGTCTCGAATACTGGTGCACTCAGTCTGACCCGAGCGTAAAGCAAAAACACAAGACACTCGAGTCAGGATTAACATTCTTATATTAATAAATCCAACTCAAGTGAAATAGCAATTGAAATACAAGTAACTCAAAGGATGTTTGGAATAACCATCCTTTAAGGATCCGTCAAACTATCTACTATGTAGTAATGTACGATAAGTAGATAATGTCTATCAGTAATAATAAGATATCAAAATAGTGTTAAGTCATGGCCCATTCCACCCTTAACACATTTTTATTCCCAAAAGCATATACAAGACCGTAGTTTCCCCAAAACCGGAAGTCACTAGAGGGTAATCCATATACTAAAGGTACAAATCAAAATCGTAGTGGTCGCGCATAAATGGAATACAAGTATGACAAGGCACATGAGGCTATACCCAAGGTAGTGATACTACCGTTCGCCTGATCCGGACTGGTGAGAACGCAACGCCGCAGCGCCCGCAACACCGTGAAACAACACTCCCAAAATCAAGGGTGCACCAATCGACAACATGTAATGTATAGTTCGAAGAAGTGTGTCCACTTGAGGTAGCAATCCTCCATTAGCCCGGCACAGCTCCTGTTTTAGTCATTTCCAATTTGACACAAGTGTCAAGGCTATCCATTATCGTTCTCTTTCTTCAGTCAACACGTACATCATTCCAACCACTTCATTCTGGATCATCACTCCGCGTATAGTTATTAAAGTGGTTTCGGTTCAGATAGAGAGTATATCCATTACCGATCCCGGTCTCTTTAATAACTTTCGTAATTATTACACCGATTGGTCGTTTATATATTTCGAAAACCAAATCAATTTCAATTTCAATTTCAATTCGTAAACCAACATTTCATTTGTCTTTCGAAACCAATTTCCAAAATTTACGTTTCAAAACTTCAATTTACCATTTCAAAATCTTATAACTCAATTTCAATATCTAATTAAAACCATTCAAATATTGATTCAAGTTCGTATGTAAGTTTCATTTCGAAATCATTTAAATTAATTTGATTTAACATTTAAATCAATTTAAATTCATTTATCGATCTCATTCAATATTCGTTAAGTTACTTTATCATTCAAAACAATTTCTATTAAATTTCCAAATCATTAAATGAATTACTTAAGTTCAACTCCATCTATCAAAACTTACAATTTTGAATTAAACTAAATTCGTCAAATCAATTCTTTCAATTACAAGTCTTACATTAATTCCAAAAAATATCACATTTTCATTTCTTGTTAAAGAAATTCAATTTCACTTATTTACTTACTTTAATGATTTTCCAAACATAATTTAAAAAGAAACTCAATTTCAATTATTTACGAAGTAAAATTCACTTATTCCAAAATTCAATTTTACTTATTAAAGAATTCAATTTAATTTAATCATTAAATAATTCAATCTTATTTAATTATTAAATAATTCAAAACTTAATTATTAAATAATTTCAAAGTTTAATAATTTCAAACCTAATTATAATTTCAAACTTAATTATTAAAATCATTTCAAAGTTTAATAATTTCAAACTTAATTATTATTTCAACTTAATTCAATCATTTCTCAAATTAAACAACATTCTTTCATAAATTACATTGTTAATATTTTGTTTCAGATTATTAAATATTAACATTTTTCTCTTCATTAAAATTCAAATTTCAACTTCATTTCAAAACCATATTATTTATTCAAATAAGATCTTCGTTTTATTTTAAATCAAATTATTGACCAATCGGGTTTTATTTAATTTCCTATCCTAGGTCAAAGTTCAATTTTTGGGTATTTATCATTTCAGCCCGATTCCAATTCAATTCAAAATCAAAACATAGCAAAGGGAACTTGAAGTGTGATAACTGGGATGGTGTCAAAGTAAATAAACAAGCAATAACAACAATCAATATCAATCCAATAATCAATTCAAATAATCCCGAAATAACCGTATTAATTCGCATTATTATTTGTACGAATTAATATAATTGTCTCTAGAATCTACACTACCATTTCATGTAGATTAAAGATTATTACACTAATATTTATACGGTTCTTCAATTGTCATTCGATTTCAATTTTAACACTACAACAATTAATCAAATATACGTTCAATGGTTCAAAGTGTAATTATCACTATTCTACATGTCAATTAATTTAACAATTAAAGGGGTCATATTCACTAATCAAATTTAACATATAAATCAGTTTTAAAATTGTTAATTATCCTATATCCATTTCAATTTTTGCATACTATTTATCATTTAACACTAACAATTTAACGTCCAATATAAACATCAACAATTAATCAATTATCAGCCAACTGTATTATCATCACATAAATAATTAACAGATAATGGTGTCAGATGTCACAGGTGAACTGATATAGTTAATAGCATAAATAACAGTGTAAATAACTAACAGTAGCATATTTCAATTGCCGTTTCAATTGAATCAAATTTAAATAAATAAAAGAACATTAATCGTGAGTGATTGCTCACCTTTCGAGGCTATGGAGACAACGATAACTGAGATAATGGTACGAGCATGCACCAAGATTTAAGCACGAGCAAGTCAAAGCGAATTTACATCTGAAATCGATGGAAACTGTAACGACCCGCCATTTTGGACCATTCGCGTCCATTATAAGTGTATAGGTAGACACTCATGCCGGAGTTGAATTGCTCAAAATACCGCGTTGTTAATTTAAATTTGGCAAAACTGAACATATACAGTAAATAAATAATCACAGATCACAGACACAGAGTAATAAGTGCAGCGGAAATAAAAGAGATAGTAGTTCATGAAGCTACTATATGAATATATAAAATACATCAGAGTTTACAACAGAAGAGTAATACGATACATCAGAGTTAAACTAGATACAACGGAAGAGTAACAGATACAAATCAGAATACGTCACTAGAATCACCGAATATCTGAAAGCTGTAGATAGATAGCTGGATCTCCAAGCGAAGCTCCAACTCCAAAGGTGAGTCTCGAAAGCTGAACTACTCAGTCTGACCCGAGCGTAAAGCAAAACACAAGACACTCGAGTCAGGATTAACATTCTTATATTAATAAATCCAACTCAAGTGAAATAGCAATTGAAATACAAGTAACTCAAAGGATTTTTGGAATAACCATCCTTTAAGGATCCGTCAAACTATCTACTATGTAGTAATGTACGATAAGTAGATAATGTCTATCAGTAATATAAGAAGATATCAAAATAGCGTTAAGTCATGGCCCATTCCACCCTTAACACATTTTTATTCCCACAAGTATATACAAGACCGTAGTTTCCCCAAAACCGGAAGTCACCAGAGGGCAATCCATATACTCAAGGTACAAATCAAAATCGTAGTGGTCGCGCATAAATGGAATACAAGTATGACAAGGCACATGAGGCTATACCCAAGGTAGTGATACTACCGTTCGCCTGATCCGGACTGGTGAGAACGCAACGCCGCAGCGCCCGCAACACCGTGAGACAACACTCCCAAAATCAAGGGTGCACCAATCGACAATAAGTATAAGTAGTTCGAAGAAGTGTGTCCACTTGAGGTATCAATCCTCCATTGGCCCGACACAGCTCCTGTTTTAGTCATTTCCAATTTGACACAAGTGTCAAGGTTATCCATTATCGTTCTCTTTCTTCAGTCAACACGAACATCATTCCAACCACTTCATTCTGGATCATCACTCCGCGTATAGTTATTAAAGTGGTTTTCGGTTTAGATAGAGAGTATATCCATAACCGAATTCCGGTCTCTTTAATAACTTTCGTAATTATTAGACCGATTGGTCGTTTGTTTATTTCAAAAAAAACAAATCAAATTCAATTCAATTTCAATTCGTAAATCAACATTTCATTTGTCTTTCAAAACCAATTTCCAATGATTTACGTTTCAAAACTTCCAAATTATCATTTCAAAATCTTATAATTCAATTTCAATCTTTATTTTAAACAATTCCAATATTGATTCCAGTTCGTATATAAGTTTCATTTCGAAATCATTTAAATTAATTTAATTTAACATTTAAATCAATTTAAATTCATTTATCGATCTCATTCAATATTCGTTAAGTTACTTTATCATTCAAAACAATTTCTATTAAATTTCCAATTCATTAAATCCATTATTTAAATTCAACTTCCTTATATCAAAACTTACAAATTGAATTAAATTAAATTCATCAAATCAAATTCTTTAAATTTCAAGTCTTACGTTAATTCCAAAAATATCACATTTTATTTCTTGTTAAAGAAATTCAATTTCACTTATTTACTTACTTAAATAATTTTCCCAAAACTTAATTAATAAAGAACTCAATTTCAAATATTTACGAAGTAAAATTCACTTATTCAAAAGTTTAATTTTTCTTATTAAAGAATTTCAATTCAATTTAATCATTAAATAATTCAATCCTATTTAATTATCAAATAATTCAAAACTTAATTATTAAATAATTTCAAAGTTTAATAATTTCAAATTTAATTATAATTTCCAACTTAATTATTATTAAATCATTTCCAAGTTTAATAATTTCAAACTTAATTCAATCATTTCTCAAATTAAACAACCTTCTTTCATCAATTTCTTTATTAATATTTCATTTCAGATTATTAAATATTCACGTTTAAATTTCATTAAATTCAATTTCCAACTTCGTTTCAAAACCATATTATTTATTCAAATAAAATCTTCATTTTATTTTTAAATCAAATTATTGACCAATCGGGTTTTATTTAATTTCCTATCCTAGGTAAAATTCAATTTGGGTATTTATCATTTCAACCCGATTCCAATTAAATTCAAAATCCAAAACATATCAAAGGGAACTTGCAGTGTGATAACAGGGATGGTGTCAAAGTAAATAAACAAGCAATAACAATAATCAATATCAATCCAATAATCAATTTAGATAATCCCGAAATAACCGTATTAATTCGCATTGTTATTTGTACGAATTAATATAATTATTTCTAGAATCTACACTATCATTTCATGTAGATTAAAGATTATTACATTACGGTTTTCACTTGTCATTCAATTACAATTTCATCCATCATCAATTTAACAACATACAATTGACGGTTCAAGGTGTAGTTAAACAATCCTACGTGTCAATAGATTTAACAGTTAAAGGGGTCATATTATACAAATGTCAGTTAATCAAATTTAACATTTAACTATCCTATATCAAGTTCAATTGCATACTATTTATCATTTTAACATTATCAATTTAACGTCCAATATAACATCAACAATCAGTCAATTATCAGTCAAACTGTATTATCATTGCATAAATAATAACGGATAATGGTGTCAGATGTCACAGGTGAACTGATACAGGTAATAACATATATAACAGTGTAATTAACTAACAGCAGTATATTTCAATTGTCGTTTCAATTGAAATCAGATTTAATAAATAAAAGAACGTTAATCGTGAGTGAGTGCTCACCTTTCGAGGCTTAGAGATGAACGAGAATGAGATGAGTTACGAGTCCAAGCACAAATCAAAGCCAGATGGATACAGACTCGACGGACAAGCTGATAGATGAGAATTGACGAAATCAAATCAAAGCTGTATCGGTGACGATGAACAGTATATGTGCACTAATATATAATTATATATAACTACTTATATAAAATTATATTTTAGATTTCAAAAGCACATTAAATTATATATATATATATATATATGTATTTCAAAATTATTGTTTTTACATTAAGACACAAATATTAAACAAATATCTTCCAAAATCTTCATTTAAACGTAAATATAACGTATTTTATAACATAAACATACTATAAGATCAAAATATGAATATATAATATACGAATAAATCACGTCTCAAGCTTATAATACTCGAATATATAAAAATCAAACATACATATATAGTTTGCAATAAATACCGATAAAATGCAATACGCTTACGTAATAATGTATCTCATTTACAGTAGTTGTATATGTATTAAATAATAGATTCAACATATCTTTTAAAATTAATACTCAAATTTAAATACATAACAAGTCTCTATATATAAATAAATACAAACAACTTGTATATCTAAAATAATTTGCCTAACTTATACACATAATATGTATACCGCCGAAGCATAAATAGAAAGTTTACAATATGAAAGTTGTTAACATAAGCGTTGTCCATTTAATTAAGCGTATATGCAGACCATCATATTATTTAATAAACTAATACTTATAATATAATGTAGAGTGGTATGCTTACAGCAAACAAAATATATGCAGACTATTTATAGTAAAATAGAACATTTGGTATATGCATTTCAACTATCAACAGTTATTTTAAAAAAAATATCTTACTGCGATTCACATATGAACCAAATAGAAAATTATAAACTATAGCCGCATATTTCATATAAACTATTATAAAAATACGTTGAAACCAACCAATAATATATATGCTACTGTATGTGAACGTATATTTATATAAACCTGCAAGTTAACAATTCCCAACAAAAGTGTTTGATAAAGTATACAGCCTATATGTGTGCATACATATTAAAATGCAAAGTATTGAAAATATTATTATAAGTTATGCAACAAAACACTAATAGAACATGTGAAAACCACAGCTTATAAAACTGAAAAGAGGCTTCTGATTTAAACTTGTATATATATAATAACAAATATATAACGTAAACACTTAACATCTACTCACATAAATAAAGCTCGGCCAAGACGGCTGATGTGACAACCAGGAGACGCGGGTGGGTCTGTGATGGAGATGACGTGGATGGAGAGAATGGCGAGAGCTGCATCGCCACCGCCATTAACCAATCGTGGAACCCAGACAATGATGACGACAGCGAAGTACGTGATGGCAGTGAGTGCTAGAATAAGCATGATCATTAAGTAGCCGATCACTCTCAATCCTAAGCAGAGTAGAAACGGGTTCCAACGCCTGCAGCAATACATCTTTTCCCCTCGGAGTAATAGTACTGGTGGTGACGAAATCTATGCGTATGCTAAGCTAGGTTGTCTAAAAGATCAGGATCTTTGCGACGGAGTAAAACTAAAAGGTTGGCGGTTTGAAATGGTAGGGATGTGGAAGATCTCATGTGAGCAATAGGAGAGATATGCGGCCATTAGTTGTGCCGGAGGGGATGATGGTGGATGGTAAGGAGGAGGTGAGGGCGGCATGCGGGTTGAGTTCAGTCGTGGAGGCTTAGGAAGGATGGTGACATGCATGAGAGGTTATGGAAAACAAGAGCAGGTTAATAAATGTAAACCATGAATGTTCTGGAGAAAGAAATGTGCATGAGTAGTGGAATATAAATGAAAGCTCAAACAACAGAGAAGAAAGAAGGAGCCAAGGCAGAGAGAACGTGAACCGAAAATATAAATGAAAAAGCAAAATAAGTTGAAAAGGTGGAAATTGCAAGGGTCACTACGTCAAATTTTTTTTTTTGGGAATTGAAAAGGTTAGTGGCTATTGGTATTACAGGGTGGGAATTGTAAAGACGTAGGAACCAAAGGCTTAAATGCGTAACCGGTGCAACTCAATATTACACAGACTTCGCCACTTACCGGATTTCGAAACACAGAAGTGCATATTCCGTAGAGATCAGCACTAAAAGACGATCAAAACGGTATACAGATATCAGTGATTCGATTGAATTATAGAAATTAGAATTTTCTACAGGCACAAAATGCGAGAAAAACGTAAGAAAATAAGGTCGACGGAGCCAAAGATGTCCGAATTTGGAAAAACGACAAACTGACAATTTGCTCAGAAGATTTTTTAGAATTTTTCTATGTAAAAATATTTAGGTTTCAGAGATATTTTATTTTCATTGCTTTTTAACTGATTAAATTGAAGTGAATTTACGCGCGAAATAAACTTTCATATTTTCGGACGAAAATTTACCAGTTGCTATGTTTAACTAGACGTATTCCACATATTAAATTTTTATTTCAAAATTTTATCGTTTAAAATTTCACAAAATTTCAACTAATTACGTTATTAAAACAGTTGAAATTTACGGGTCATTACACTCTCCCCCACTCAAAACTTTTCGTCCCCGAAAAGGAACGAGGTAGGAGAATAGAAACAACCAGAAAGAAAAACAGATTTGAAATACAAAATAACAATTAATTTAAACCATATAAATTCAAATTTAAATTAATTGATATTCAATAATTGATTTAATCTATTTGATTTCACTAAAATCAATCTCACTATTTCTAAATTCATTATCTTATTATCCAATTATCTTTAATTTACGATTTCTAAAACCATAAATTTGAATAGTGTTTTATTATAATCATATTTTTCAGCAATTTAAATTCTTCTTTATTCCAAATTATTGTTAAATTTATTCTCCTTAGTATATCTAATCACATATATTTAACCCATATAAATTAATTTAAACCATAAAAGTTTCGATTTAAATTAATTTACATCTATTAATTTCTTTTAAATTCAAGGTATTTTCATATGTTGACCAAATTTCAATTTATTAATTCCTTCAAAACAAATTTATTTCATTATTAACTAAGTTTTAATTATTATCCTATCTAACTCTATTAACATCTTTATAATCAAAATTTAGTGTATAACATTTATTATAAACACCCAAATTTTATTTATAAATTCAATTTATCTTATATATTATCCAATTACATATTCAACTTCTGAATGATTTAGGTAAGTTGTACTAGAATGCAGTTGAACAATATACAAATAAAATTTTCCAAATTCAATTATTCAAGTTTAAATACTTATTCCAAATTTTGGTTTTATTTAAAATTAAAATCATCCCTTAACAAAATTTAAGAATTAGATTTCCGATTAACTTTAAACAATTAAGAGATATATATAATATATTTATATCAAATCAAATTAAATTTTAAAACAAGATACCTATATATATGGGAATCAAAATATACTGAAGAAATTCAAATCAAATATTTTTCAAAACAAACCGTAGCAAAGCTACATAATGATATCTCCACTTCGAAACTCGAAAATGAACGTCGATGATGCGGCCGCCATCACCGAAATTATTTTCCAGCGACAAAGAGAAGAGCACTGATTTCAACATTTTAAAAATTCTTTGAAAACGATTTCTATTCGAAAATACTTCTAATAATATATACTTTAAAATTTTAAAAACCAAAGTTCGAAATCACCGGAAACTAAATTCTCAAATTTCTGAATTAAATTCATTTCAAATTCCAATCAATTTATAACCAAGTTTATAAATTCATTTAGAACAATAAATGATAATCAAATATTATCATTTCAAACAAACAATTTAATTAACCTATTAAATTCCATAAAAATTTTTACTTATATTTTTACAATATAATCAAACAAATTTGAAAACAATATTGTGTCAGTCTGCTCTGCTCAAGTGTTTTGGAAATCCTATCGATAGCGTTGATCAGACGAATCGATCGAAAACCCAAATCAACATCAGCAACTCAAACAACACAATATATAAACATTTTAAAATTAATTTACAAATACACTTCCTCACATAACGATACAATAATGGATTTCAAAGCAAGGATATAGATTCAAATTTTGATGGAAATCAAATCAAAGAGAATTTTGATTCGAAGATAGGTTTGAAACAAAGATATGGTGATTAAATAACAAAATGAGGCGATGGATAAGCTTATATAAATCGCAGACGACCTTAACCGGGTCGACCGTGACTTCAAGAACAAGATTGATGCTGAATTCCGAGGTAAATCATCACCCGATCTCAAGGGATGGAATTCGGGTATAGCAGGGAATAGATAACATCGTAAACCGAGGATACAGAAATCTCCGATAAATCGATGTCTATTATAAAGGAGTTTCACCCCTTTACAAATCATTCTAAGATTGGCGAGACCGCCGATTCATCGTAAAGGTCATTCGAAGTGGAGTTACGAGGTACTCCGGAATTGAAAGAAGACGAATAGTGAGGGACATGAATGAATTTCGAAACCGAGGGGAACGTTTCAAAATTCGAAAGAATCGAATCAAAACGGAACAGATTGAAACTCAAAATGAAAGTGATTCTGTAAATACATTTACCCTATATGTTAAGTTTTGCCTAGAGCTACCAAAGCTCTGATACCAACTATAACGACCCGCCATTTTGGACCATTCGCGTCCATTATAAGTGTATAGTTAGACACTCATGCCGGAGTTGAATTGCTCAAAATACCGCGTTGTTAATTTAAATTTGGCAAAACTGAACATATACAGTAAATAAATAATCACAGATCACAGACACAGAGTAATAAGTGCAGCGGAAATAAAAGAGATAGTAGTTCATGAAGCTACTATATGAATATATAAAATACATCAGAGTTTACAACAGAAGAGTAATACGATACATCAGAGTTAAACTAGATACAACGGAAGAGTAACAGATACAAATCAGAATACGTCACTGGAATCACCGAATATCTGAAAGCTGTAGATAGATAGCTGGATCTCCAAGCGAAGCTCCAACTCCAAAGGTGAGTCTCGAAAGCTGAACTACTCAGTCTGACCCGAGCGTAAAGCAAAACACAAGACACTCGAGTCAGGATTAACATTCTTATATTAATAAATCCAACTCAAGTGAAATAGCAATTGAAATACAAGTAACTCAAAGGATTTTTGGAATAACCATCCTTTAAGGATCCGTCAAACTATCTACTATGTAGTAATGTACGATAAGTAGATAATGTCTATCAGTAATATAAGAAGATATCAAAATAGCGTTAAGTCATGGCCCATTCCACCCTTAACACATTTTTATTCCCACAAGTATATACAAGACCGTAGTTTCCCCAAAACCGGAAGTCACCAGAGGGCAATCCATATACTCAAGGTACAAATCAAAATCGTAGTGGTCGCGCATAAATGGAATACAAGTATGACAAGGCACATGAGGCTATACCCAAGGTAGTGATACTACCGTTCGCCTGATCCGGACTGGTGAGAACGCAACGCCGCAGCGCCCGCAACACCGTGAGACAACACTCCCAAAATCAAGGGTGCACCAATCGACAATAAGTATAAGTAGTTCGAAGAAGTGTGTCCACTTGAGGTATCAATCCTCCATTGGCCCGGCACAGCTCCTGTTTTAGTCATTTCCAATTTGACACAAGTGTCAAGGTTATCCATTATCGTTCTCTTTCTTCAGTCAACACGAACATCATTCCAACCACTTCATTCTGGATCATCACTCCGCGTATAGTTATTAAAGTGGTTTTCGGTTTAGATAGAGAGTATATCCATAACCGAATTCCGGTCTCTTTAATAACTTTCGTAATTATTACACCGATTGGTCGTTTGTTTATTTCAAAAAAACCAAATCAAATTCAATTCAATTTCAATTCGTAAATCAACATTTCATTTGTCTTTCAAAACCAATTTCCAATGATTTACGTTTCAAAACTTCCAAATTATCATTTCAAAATCTAATAATTCAATTTCAATCTTTATTTTAAACAATTCCAATATTGATTCCAGTTCGTATATAAGTTTCATTTCGAAATCATTTAAATTAATTTAATTTAACATTTAAATCAATTTAAATTCATTTATCGATCTCATTCAATATTCGTTAAGTTACTTTATCATTCAAAACAATTTCTATTAAATTTCCAATTCATTAAATCCATTATTTAAATTCAACTTCCTTATATCAAAACTTACAAATTGAATTAAATTAAATTCATCAAATCAAATTCTTTAAATTTCAAGTCTTACGTTAATTCCAAAAATATCACATTTTATTTCTTGTTAAAGAAATTCAATTTCACTTATTTACTTACTTAAATAATTTTCCCAAAACTTAATTAATAAAGAACTCAATTTCAAATATTTACGAAGTAAAATTCACTTATTCAAAAGTTTAATTTTTCTTATTAAAGAATTTCAATTCAATTTAATCATTAAATAATTCAATCCTATTTAATTATCAAATAATTCAAAACTTAATTATTAAATAATTTCAAAGTTTAATAATTTCAAATTTAATTATAATTTCCAACTTAATTATTATTAAATCATTTCCAAGTTTAATAATTTCAAACTTAATTCAATCATTTCTCAAATTAAACAACCTTCTTTCATCAATTTCTTTATTAATATTTCATTTCAGATTATTAAATATTCACGTTTAAATTTCATTAAATTCAATTTCCAACTTCGTTTCAAAACCATATTATTTATTCAAATAAAATCTTCATTTTATTTTTAAATCAAATTATTGACCAATCGGGTTTTATTTAATTTCCTATCCTAGGTAAAATTCAATTTGGGTATTTATCATTTCAACCCGATTCCAATTAAATTCAAAATCCAAAACATATCAAAGTGAACTTGCAGTGTGATAACAGGGATGGTGTCAAAGTAAATAAACAAGCAATAACAATAATCAATATCAATCCAATAATCAATTTAGATAATCCCGAAATAACCGTATTAATTCGCATTGTTATTTGTACGAATTAATATAATTATTTCTAGAATCTACACTATCATTTCATGTAGATTAAAGATTATTACATTACGGTTTTCACTTGTCATTCAATTACAATTTCATCCATCATCAATTTAACAACATACAATTGACGGTTCAAGGTGTAGTTAAACAATCCTACGTGTCAATAGATTTAACAGTTAAAGGGGTCATATTATACAAATGTCAGTTAATCAAATTTAACATTTAACTATCCTATATCAAGTTCAATTGCATACTATTTATCATTTTAACATTATCAATTTAACGTCCAATATAACATCAACAATCAGTCAATTATCAGTCAAACTGTATTATCATTGCATAAATAATAACGGATAATGGTGTCAGATGTCACAGGTGAACTGATACAGGTAATAACATATATAACAGTGTAATTAACTAACAGCAGTATATTTCAATTGTCGTTTCAATTGAAATCAGATTTAATAAATAAAAGAACGTTAATCGTGAGTGAGTGCTCACCTTTCGAGGCTTAGAGATGAACGAGAATGAGATGAGTTACGAGTCTAAGCACAAATCAAAGCCAGATGGATACAGACTCGACGGACAAGCTGATAGATGAGAATTGACGAAATCAAATCAAAGCTGTATCGGTGACGATGAACAGTATATGTGCACTAATATATAATTATATATAACTACTTATATAAAATTATATTTTAGATTTCAAAAGCACATTAAATTATATATATATATATATATGTATTTCAAAATTATTGTTTTTACATTAAGACACAAATATTAAACAAATATCTTCCAAAATCTTCATTTAAACGTAAATATAACGTATTTTATAACATAAACATACTATAAGATCAAAATATGAATATATAATATACGAATAAATCACGTCTCAAGCTTATAATACTCGAATATATAAAAATCAAACATACATATATAGTTTGCAATAAATACCGATAAAATGCAATACGCTTACGTAATAATGTATCTCATTTACAGTAGTTGTATATGTATTAAATAATAGATTCAACATATCTTTTAAAATTAATACTCAAATTTAAATACATAACAAGTCTCTATATATAAATAAATACAAACAACTTGTATATCTAAAATAATTTGCCTAACTTATACACATAATATGTATACCGCCGAAGCATAAATAGAAAGTTTACAATATGAAAGTTGCTAACATAAGCGTTGTCCATTTAATTAAGCGTATATGCAGACCATCATATTATTTAATAAACTAATACTTATAATATAATGTAGAGTGGTATGCTTACAGCAAACAAAAAATATGCAGACTATTTATAGTAAAATAGAACATTTGGTATATGCATTTCAACTATCAACAGTTATTTAAAAAAAAATATCTTACTGCGATTCACATATGAACCAAATAGAAAATTATAAACTATAGCCGCATATTTCATATAAACTATTATAAAAATACGTTGAAACCAACCAATAATATATATGCTACTGTATGTGAACGTATATTTATATAAACCTGCAAGTTAACAATTCCCAACAAAAGTGTTTGATAAAGTATACAGCCTATATGTGTGCATACATATTAAAATGCAAAGTATTGAAAATATTATTATAAGTTATGCAACAAAACACTAATAGAACATGTGACAACCACAGCTTATAAAACTGAAAAGAGGCTTCTGATTTAAACTTGTATATACATAATAACAAATATATAACGTAAACACTTAACATCTACTCACATAAATAAAGCTCGGCCAAGACGGCTGATGTGACAACCAGGAGACGCGGGTGGGTCTGTGATGGAGATGACGTGGATGGAGAGAATGGCGAGAGCTGCATCGCCACCGCCATTAACCAATCGTGGAACCCAGACAATGATGACGACAGCGAAGTACGTGATGGCAGTGAGTGCTAGAATAAGCATGATCATTAAGTAGCCGATCACTCTCAATCCTAAGCAGAGTAGAAACGGGTTCCAACGCCTGCAGCAATACATCTTTTCCCCTCGGAGTAATAGTACTGGTGGTGACGAAATCTATGCGTATGCTAAGCTAGGTTGTCTAAAAGATCAGGATCTTTGCGACGGAGTAAAACTAAAAGGTTGGCGGTTTGAAATGGTAGGGATGTGGAAGATCTCATGTGAGCAATAGGAGAGATATGCGGCCATTAGTTGTGCCGGAGGGGATGATGGTGGATGGTAAGGAGGAGGTGAGGGCGGCATGCGGGTTGAGTTCAGTCGTGGAGGCTTAGGAAGGATGGTGACATGCATGAGAGGTTATGGAAAACAAGAGCAGGTTAATAAATGTAAACCATGAATGTTCTGGAGAAAGAAACGTGCATGAGTAGTGGAATATAAATGAAAGCTCAAACAACAGAGAAGAAAGAAGGAGCCAAGGCAGAGAGAACGTGAACCGAAAATATAAATGAAAAAGCAAAATAAGTTGAAAAGGTGGAAATTGCAAGGGTCACTACGTCAAATTTTTTTTTTTGGGAATTGAAAAGGTTAGTGGCTATTGGTATTACAGGGTGGGAATTGTAAAGACGTAGGAACCAAAGGCTTAAATGCATAACCGGTGCAACTCAATATTACACAGACTTCGCCACTTACCGGATTTCGAAACACAGAAGTGCATATTCCGTAGAGATCAGCACTAAAAGACGATCAAAACGGTATACAGATATCAGTGATTCGATTGAATTATAGAAATTAGAATTTTCTACAGGCACAAAATGCGAGAAAAACGTAAGAAAATAAGGTCGACGGAGCCAAAGATGTCCGAATTTGGAAAAACGACAAACTGACAATTTGCTCAGAAGATTTTTTAGAATTTTTCTATGTAAAAATATTTAGGTTTCAGAGATATTTTATTTTCATTGCTTTTTAACTGATTAAATTGAAGTGAATTTACGCGCGAAATAAACTTTCATATTTTCGGACGAAAATTTACCAGTTGCTATGTTTAACTAGACGTATTCCACATATTAAATTTTTATTTCAAAATTTTATCGTTTAAAATTTCACAAAATTTCAACTAATTACGTTATTAAAACAGTTGAAATTTACGGGTCATTACAGAAACAAATCAAGATAAGCTATAGATTGATGGAAACGAAGTTGGTGACTTGATATCGGCGAAACCAATCAATTCTCTTGATACAAATGGAAACAAAAGTATACATATTTATTTTCAAATCAAAATTTTAACTTTAATATCAAAAATATAGAAATCTATATGTATATTTATGGAATCAGAATGTTAATACGTATATACAAAATCATTATTATATTTAAAACCGTATGCTTAGAATACATGCTTGATATAAAGTTCAAAATCAATATCTCTTAAAAATCAAGATAACTTATGCATTAAAACCAACATACCGAACTAATAATATGATAAATCATAATATATATTAGACACATATATGGTAGACGTATAATATACAATACTGTAACTTATAAAATATATAAATATAGCAAATAGGTCATAATCTTTATAAACTTATATAACATATACCATAACCTATATATATATACTGTAAGCATATACACTTATATATAAATATATCCTTTTCAATGCGTATATACTTACAAACAGTTATTTACAAACTTACATATTATACGTAATTTTTATAACTATATATATAGACAACCAACCAAAAATTATTACAGATAAAAACTTTTATATACGACAAATTCATCTCACAGCACAAAACAACATATGAAATATGTGTGTAACGTTTGTATATTAATATAAGCTTTCAAAAGAAAAACAAAAATTTACCACTAACATAGATACTGCAGACCCATATACCCACATACGAACATTAATATACATAACATATAATAAAACACTTCAAAAAATGAAACCTTGTAGACATATTACTGTAACTACATATACAGTAAACATACTTATATACTTTATTCTATATATAATAATGTAGACTTATATATATAACACTGTATCTTATAAAATACTATAACCAACATATATGTATCTATAGTACTGTAACTAAGATATTATAAAATCTATATAACTACATAAAGCTACACTTCCCTTATCATTCATATATATAGTAATCAACAGCGAATTCAATACATGGATCTATAAGCTCACCGATTCAAATGAAGAGGGTGGAAGGCCGAGGCCAAACGGAAGAGCTGACATGTCGACAGGGTGGGAACGAGTGCGCGAAAGGAAGGCGGGAAGATGGGTGCGGTAGATGAGCCGGCATGGTCGTCTTGGTAGTTGGAGCAGTGGCTGGTCACGGTGTAAGGAGGTGGAGATGGGGCGGTAAAGCTCGGCAATGGTGGAGGTGAATGGAGAGGGCAGCTGCTTCTTCGACGAATGATGTGCTCTCGGCAAAAGGCTACTGAGATGGGTGGGTTGTCTGGTGGCTGTCGTCTTGCTGGATGTGGAGAAAGGACAGGCGGTGGTTGTGTTTCGTGGTGCTGGGGTTGGTGGCCAGAGGGGCTCGGCTGTTGGGTTTCGTTTGTGGGCAATGGGTGGAAAGCTTGGAGTGGAAGGTGGGGCTTGCGAGTTTGAAGGTGGAAGGCAAGCTGTTGGAGGGATGTCGCTGCGGTGGAAGATGGTGGATGGCCTCGATGCACTGACGTGGCGAGTCATGGCCGGTGGTGGCTCGGGAAGAGGTGGGGTTTCACCCGGATGCTAGCTGGAGGGGATGGGAAGGAGAATGGCCATTTGAAATATTATTGATGAGTATGAGGGCTGCAAATTATTTGAGAAGGAAGGCCAAGCAAAATGACGAGCAGGTGGACACTCAAACCAATACATACTTTTCATATTTCTTTTGATCAAAGTGCAGAACAGTGAATGGAGAAAATGAAACAACTAAATGAACGTTGGAACTAATGAAAAGCATCAGTCAAAAATTTCAAAAGTCAAAAGCTGTATTCTCGGAATTTAAAAAGGGTTGCTGATATTATACGGTGGAGTAATAAAGGTCACAACTGAGAATATTAATGACTGATGTCAATTGGTATTCTACGGTGGGAAAGTGGAGTGACACAAGGAAAACAAAAGGGTTCAGAACATGCACCGATACGGAGATCGTTTTTGTAAATTTCGCTGTTTTTTTCGGACCTCGAAATTTACATTTGAGTATACTGTAGCGATCAGCACGACGAAACGATCAAACGGTATATAGATATCAACGGTCTGATTGAATTATAAAAATTCGAATTTTCTAATAGCGGAAAATGCAAGAAAAACGCTGAAAAATAAGATCGACGGAGCCAAAGATGTCCGAATTTGGAAAACCGTCAAACTGACATCTTGCTCAGAAGATGGTTTAGAATTTTTCTATGTAAAAATATTTTGGTTTCGGAAACATTTTATTTTCATCGCTTTTTAACTGATTAAATTGAAGTGAATTTACGCGCGAAATAAACTTTCATATTTTCGGACGAAAATTTACCAGTTGCTATGTTTAACTAGATGTATTCCAAATATTAAATTTTTATTTCAAAATTTTATCGTTTAAAATTTCGCAAAATTCAAACTAATTACGTTATTAAAACAGTTGAAATTTACGGGTCGTTACAACCTTCAACATTGAGTGGACTTTTTGGCCGATCATTTCTTCAAGCGTCGTTACTCTGCTAAGCTCTCAACTCATTCAACCATTGAAGATCTTCAGATATTCGAGACACTACAACAAGCTTCGAGAGGAATTCTCTACATCCAACACGGATTCATCGAGTTCCATCATCGGAGTTTGAGCTAGCAGTCGAGATTGTCTTTAAGATCAAATTGTATTGTTGTCATAAGGGGATTGTATCGTCTTGTAACCAGATTCAATAATAAAGAGATTCAAAGTGGACGTAGGCACGATTTCAAGCCGAACTACTATAAACTGCTGTCTTTTACCGCTTTTTCGCTACTTTACTGCTTAATTTTTGTTCCCGTCACACGGGTGGTGCTTTCACGACTATATTACACACACCGGGTGTTAGCGTTCACTTTTCAGCGTTAACAATATATATTTATTTACATACTTAATAAAATGCAAAATACTTACATATATAATGTATTTAATTTGAAATATATATATATATATATATATATATACTAAATAATCAATTCATACATATCTCAAATTTAATATTTAATTTCAAACACATAAAACAAAGTCTCAATATATATAAACTTGAAAAATAACTAATGCATACACATTAATAATTAAACTCTAGATATATACAATATACAACTAAATGTATATATATATACCAACAACTTATATATATTAAAAGGATCTTCCTAACTTATATATATAACAAGTATATATGTATATATATCATAATCTATGTATGCTGGCTGTACTTATAGACAAACAATATGAATATTAACATGAGACATCAGTTATATATATATATATGTATATAATATAAAGTAAACACTTTTATAAACTTGTACAAACCCGTACATACATATAAATATATAGTAACATATATTATACTTATATACTAGAATAGGAGTGCTGCATCTTGTAGCCTTTATAACTGCAGCATTCATATGTCATTTCAACAAATATATTTAGTTACTGTATAGTGCATACTTCTTTTTATATAACCTCAATATATATTATATACAGCACAAGTTGTGAAAATGCTTACACTTATATACATATACATATAATGTAACAGCAACCCCAAATTTACTAAAAAAACAATATATTACTAGTACATAATCAAACTGCAACTGAAATGATACATACCTCAGACAATATAATACTAATACAATTTACTTAAAACCCATATATGTTTTAAACAAACTGCAACCGAAACATATTTATTATATACCTCAGAATCAAAGGTAGGCAGAGCGCGGCAAGAAAGAAAAAGATAGGTCAGAGGCACAGGTTGCAGGCGATGGTGGAAATGACGACTGTGGCAGAGGGAGAGGGTAGGGCTGCTCGGGTGGAATTTCTTGGCGGTCGGTGCACAATTCGGCTTCGGGCGAGGCTCAGAGGCGGAGGTCGGCGTTGATGGATGAAAGAGCATGTGGGGTGGCTAGCTGCGTGATCTACTATGGTGGTGGAAGAAATAGAGAAGGAGGGGAAGAAAGCCGAGAGCCATGCAGTGAAAGAAAATTAGGAGCTACAAGGGAAAGATATATAAAATCGTATATGATAATACATATATAATTCCATTTTTTTTCAGTTGAAAGCATGTGAAAAACGAACAGATGGAAAGTGGGAAGAACAGCAACAGGAAGGGACGCGAACAAATATAAATATATTATTTCTCAGAACTAAAGTAGGAAAAGGAATAGACCAGAAATAAATTAATGAACTAAATGTATCAAACAATTCGGAATGTTAATAGTCAAGCGCGACGATCCAGAGAGAAATAAAACAAAAGGCTGTTGGTATAATACGGTGGAAACTGAATAGACATAAAGAAACCAAAAGACATGAAACAAGTACCGATACGACTAACTATTCTACAGTTTTCATCTCGTACCAGACAGTGAAAAATGAAAATTGAGTATACCATAGAGATCAGCACGACGAGACGATCAAAATGGTATACAAATATCAGTGGTATGATCATCCGATCAAAAGTCGACAATCGGTACCGAAAATGCTGCAAATCTATCGAAAATAAGATAAACGAAGCAATAATAGTCCAAATTTGAAGAAACGAAATATGACGTCTCACTCAGAAGATGATTTACAAATTTATTATATAAAAATATTCAGGTTTGGAAAATATTTTATTATTATCAAATATTAACCGATTTAAATAAAAATAAAATTACTCAAGAAAATAAACTTTCATATTATCAGATGAAAATTTACCATTTGTTATGTTTAATTAGACGTATTCCAAATATTAAATTTTTATTTCATAATATTATTATCTAAAATTTACAAAATTTCAATTGAATATATTATTAAAACAGTTCAAATTTACGGGTCGTTACAGTGAAGACGTATTCACGTATCTGGTTTATATTCCGCTGTGTATTATAGGCTGTATATTCAGCTTTTGTGAGGATAAGTTATTATAACTGTCAAGTATTGTGTTATTGATGTATTGTACTTCGATGATGTAATGTATAAATAACAGTTAAAGTTCTTTTTATATATAGACATGTTATATCTATTATATATTGTTCCGCTGCAATTGTGAGATTTCGTGTTGTGTTTCTATCTTCGTCTTCTACCTCTTTCTTCTTCTCCCTAACGATCTGGTATTTCCGGCAGTCGATTGCTCAGCATGTAATACATTGGACGTATCGATGTTGATTTTCAGAGATCGAAAATTCGGGCCATCACACTTGGTATCAGAGCTGAAGGTTAAGTGAGAACCTTGGCTCTAGTGGGGATTACTCATTATAAATAGGGTCAGTAGCACCCTAGAGTGAGTTTCAGTGTATTAATAGATATGAGCGTGTATTTGTTAATGAATATAAAAATTGTTTTATATTGTGTTGATTGATCTATTGAGTGGCTTATGGATTCTGGTCAATACGAGTAATTAACGTTATTGATAGGGGTCTCTAAACACTTGAATAGAGCAATTCGACATGGTATTGTTTTGAAATGGGGTAAATGAAATAATTTTACCCAAATTATTTTTATATATAAAAGAAATATTTTTTTAGAAATTATTATATTATATATGGTGTGCTTGGTTGTTAGGAAATGAATATATTAAACTATTATCATTTTTGTTTTGGAAATTGAATAAAAGTTGATATTATAACCAAAAGTTAAGAAATTAATTCATATAACAAAATGGAGTTTGTAAATATAAGTTTATAAATGTGATAAAGTTGGGAAATAATAGTGATATTATTTGGAGAATATTTTTGAATTGAAATGTTTTTAAAATGGTTTTAAAGGAATAAAAGCACTAAACTCACTTCGGTTGCTGGAAAATAATTTCGGTGATGACTGCAGCATCATCGGTGTTCATTTTCGAGTTTCCAAGGGAGGAATTGCTACCTTAATGATTTGCAATTGGAGTTTTGTTTAGGAAAAACTGGTTTTGGTTTGAAATGCAAAGGAATAATTTAATATACAAATGGATTGTGAATATGTAATTGATTTCAAAAATGATTTTGAAATATTAAGTAACTGTTTATGGCTCTGGAGTTTGATCTAAAATGTTTTATGGAATATGAATAAGTTTGAATAACCTATGAAAATTTGGAATTTGATTTGGAATGGAAATTAACTCGAATTAAGTTAAATATAAGAGAATTTGAAAAAAATTAAGCCTAAGTAGGCTAAATGGAATAGTTATTGAAATAAAATTGATTAAGTTGGAAATAAATTAGTGGATGAACAAATTAATTTAATTTGTAAGTAAATGGAATTGAAATTGAATATTGGAATGATATTTAACTTGAACTATGCGAAATAAAGTGAAATTGGAAAAAATTAGTTTGAGTTAGACTAAACAAAATAAATTTTGAAAATTTAATTTAAATAGAAATGGATATAAACCAAAGTGATGAAGTGCAAATAAGCATAAAAAATTTTGTATAAAAAGTTTATAATTAAATTAAGAAATTTAAGGAGGGAATTCTTAAGTAAAATTGGTATTGGGAAATATACTAAGTAAATAGGTGAACGTGAAATATAAATGTGAATGATAACTGTGAGGTAAATGTGAATAAAAGAATTTGGGATAGCTAAGAATAAATTGGAAGTTAAAATGTAAGTTGTACGTATATTATTTTATTCGCACAACGATTTGATCCAGATTCGAGCACAGAATTTCGAGATAGTCTACATCGATCCGAATTAGGATTTTACACTCGATTTTCAATGGCGAACCCTGGATATGGATTTTGGAATTCTCTATCATAGTATATGGCTATGCAAGGAGAAAGATGGTTTCTAATCAAGAAACCAGATCTAAGTCCACATTAGAGAGTCGTGTGAACGATACTAGTTCAGAAGTGAAATTGTGTGGTTGAGTGAGCGATCAGATTTGATATTGCGTATGGATGATATATGTACATCGTACGGGTTTTGGTGAAATAAATATTGGTAATTGAAAAGGCCGAATAAGATGATTTTAAATTAAAAGATTGGATATTATTGGTAGACAAGGTACAGGTATTTGAAAGCAAAAGCTAAATTGATGTCTTCAATTTCAGAAGTAAAACTTGATTGCCCGACGAAAAGGTATGTGTTTAAATTGATGTTTGAATTTGATGATTTTGTGATTGAGCCACTTGGCTTTTGTTTTCTTTTGATGATTTCGGCCTGTAGTGGCGTTTTGTAGTTTTTTGGATCTAGCCCCGCAAAGAAGACACTGGCGAAATTTTTCGAAAATTTAAGGAGATAGAAAAAAATTTGAAGAAATTTTTGATAATTAAAATTTGATTTTAAATTATAATTTGAATGATTTAGGGGATAATATTAGTTGTAATCTATGAATTAATTTGGAAAATTAGTAGGATTGATAATATGGTTTCAAAAAAATTTGTTTTTAGGAAGTTGTTTGAAACTGATTGGGTTTAGGAAAAAATTAACGGGTTTTGGTCCATTCTTCTAACCTTGGCAAAATTTCGGGGACGAAATTCTTATAAGGGGGAGGAATGTAACGACCCAGAATTTTGGCTATTTGAAATTGGAATATTTAATTGATTTTAAATATTTAAAAGTTAATTTTTAACTTGAATTTCAAATATAACTATTTATTGGATAATTTAATTATTGAATTAAATAATTGGAAATTGGCTAAAATAGCGAATCTTGAGTTTTAAGCTTGTTAAAATTAATTTAAAGGCTTATAAAATTTATATTAATAATAATGAAGATAATAAAACTTTTTAAATTGAATTTAAAAGTGATTTGTTCAGTTTTAAAAATATATCGTTTAAATTTACATTTAAAAATAGCCTTCCATAGCACAGTCTCGGAATTCGACGAAACTAGTTGCATTGGATCCGTAATAGTGTATTATTATCGGATTTTAAATTTCGTAGCGTTTGGAGTTAATGTTTGGCCGTGCGGAATATAAACGCGCTGAAATTTATATTGAAAATTCAATATAATAATTGGGTCCAAAAAGGCTATTTTCTCCATATAATCGAATTAGGACTCGAAACCTTTTCCATTGCGTTCGAAATAGGGGTATAACATTATAAATGCCTAGCGGCATGCCTGGATAGTTGTTCGAAATTGTAAGCTACTTTTGAAATGAGATATTTTGAATTTAAAATAATATATATATATATATATATATAATTTTTAATACTTCACATCACTGTACCATTCTCTTTAAATCAATGTACCATTCCCTCTCTAAACACATTAATGTCTTATTCTTCCCTTCCCTTTTAAAAACACATGGCCGACCATTCGAAAGATAAAAAGCAAAAAAAATTGAACTTCAAAGCTTTAAAAAAAAATTATCTCCTAAGATAATCAACTAAGAATTCCCAAACTAAATCCTAAATTCCTATTTCTTCATTCTCTTCCATCCGATATAATTGTGGTGGGGTGCGATCAAGATTAGAGGAAGTCGACAGTTGGGTTCGAAGCTAGGGTTTCGATTTTGGGATGATCGAGGTGGAGCTGGGCTATGTGGTGGTCGTATTCGAGTTCGTCTTGTCGAGGCGCACCGGGGGAGGGAGTTTGCTGACGTGCAGATCACCGTGGGGGGTCATGACATGTCGTACGACAGTGATGGAGGCAGCAGGTCGCGTTCGTATATTGAGGTCTGGGCATCAGTTTTATGGCCTAGGCAGGTGGAGATTTCGAGGGGGAGAACGTTGGCGGCGTCGGTTCGATGGTTCGTGGAGGAGTTTCTTATGTCAGTAGCGTGCACGGCCGTTTCTCCTTGTTCGTGCACAGGGTATCGGCATGAAAGGAGGAATAGGAAGAAGGGGATGTGCTTTGGGCCGAACAATTCTTTTGGGCCTGGGTATATTATTTCTTTTTTTTAAAGGATGTAGTAAAGGAAATTGTTTAAATAAATATAAAATATTTTAAAATGCTTATCTCATTCGTTTTAGGTCAGATCGAGATGCGGTTTGTTGTGTTGTGTTCGTATCGACGAATACGATGTGTAGAGATCAGATTGATGGGTTTAGAGCTTCTGGAAATTTTTAGCTAAATTTGAACACGAAAGCGACGAGTAAAAATCAAAGTGAGTAAAATCTCACTCATTTGGATGATTGCCATAAATTTTAAACAGTTAAAAATTAAGTATTGATTGATTGGATGAATTGGTAATTATTATTATCAGTTGGATGTTATAATATATATATATATATATAGTAGTATATATTAGTAGTTGGATATATTTATCGCCGATTGGAGCGGATGAGACCCTATGTGCCCCGCATAATAGCGGATGACCCTATATACCGCGACATCCCCCTCGAAGTGGGATTGGTATTTTTATATTGTATTAACATCTGTGGATGCAAGGAAATAGGTTGGATGGATCCAACTGGATTCCTTAAAAATGTTGAATTTAATTTTCATATATAGGGATATATGATTTATTTGAATAATCTATGACAGATTATAGTGGAATTTGAATTTATTGGATGCTATGGTACTGTTGGTTAGAATTTGGTATTTTTAAATACCATTGATAAATGTTTAAAATTTGGAAAGAAATTAAAAAAGGAAAATTTGAAGTAAAAATATTTATAGTGAAATTTGGATAAATTAAAAGAAATGAATTTGGGAAAAAAATAAATAGTTTGATTCAAATTTGTATTTAATAATTTCGGAATATTGTAAATAGAGATCTTGAAATATTGTAAATAGAGATTTTGAATAATGTAAATAAAAGGATTTTAAATAATAGAACTTAACTAATATTGTTTAAGTGTAAAAGGAATTTATTTTTAAAATCGAGATTTGAAATAGTTTGGAAAAAATGAAAAGAAAATTTGGAAATAAAATATGAAATCGTTATTCCAGATTTAAACAAGATTTTAAATTATAAAAAGGAAGGGAAATCTGAATTTAGTTGGGTTTCGGGATATATTTGGGTTATTTAAGAAATTGTCTTAAAAATGGAATTTATTTTAGAAATCGATTAATTATTGTGAAATCGTTATAAACGGAAAATGAGACTATGAAGTTTATAAACAAGGTTTATAAATAAAGTAAAGTGATTACCAGTGGATAAATTGAAGTTATAAATTCACGGTGAGGATTTATAAGGAGATGGGTAAATCGGTTTAAAAATAAATGGTAGATTTATTTTTAGAAATGTGAAAATGAAAATTGCGGAATTGGGACGTAAATCAAATTGGAAATAAATTGAGAGGGATTTATAAATATTAGACTGGCTATATGGGAGTTGAAAAATATATTTTTCTTAGAAGTTAAGTTTATTTTAAAAGGGGAGTTTTAAGTATTAACTAGAAAATTTAAAAGTGTTTAAGAATATTTCAGAAAACTAATTATTTAGTTGTTTAAATTTTTTTTAAGTATATTTGGTTATTAATTAAGTTAGTTCATATAAAGTTAATTATTATTTAAAAATTAACCAGTATTATTATTTTAAAAGATAAATTAATCAATATTTATATTATATGATAACTTTTATTTAAAGTGTATTTGCCGAACATTAACTTACAAATTTATATAGAATTTTTATAAGTATTATTTTGAAAAAATTATTTGATAAAGTTTTCGGAAAGTAATGGTATGCTTTCAGGGCGTAATCGGAGCCAGTGAGTGCCTGCAGTTAAGTGTTGGATTTCTCTAGGATAGAGACGTAACCATTGAGCTGTGAATCCATGGTTGATACCGAAGTGGTACTTTCCATGTTATTTTTAAAAGGGGTTTCAAATATTTTTGGAAAGATAGTTTGTGAATTTACTAAATTTGATAAGATAAGTATATATTCTGGATAAAGAGATTTAATTTATTAAAACGGGATTTAGTGTTTTCAGTGGAAAGGAAGTATTTGGTTGAATGATTGTTTATTTGATAGTTAAATAACCGACTATCAAAATCTGGACCAAAAATATAACTTTGGGAATATCTAGGAGAAACACGGGAATTATATGGTACAGTTACCGTTTGAGGTGCTATACTGTACGTATAAACTCATCTCGTTCTTCTATGATGTTTATAAGGAAATCCGTCCACTAATGGTTAGGAGGTGATCTCCGATCTTATTTCGTCTGTTTATTTACTAAAGAACCAGGGTTGAGTTTACCGAAAATATCAAACGTTGTTTCGAAGAGACCGGGATCAGATTTGTTATCTGAAAACCACTTCGATTCAACGAGTACATTTTCGATGTGAAAAACAAGAGCATGGAGTCGAAGATGGAGCAGTGAAGTGCAAGGGCTAATCGCTACTAATCCTGAGGATTATTCCTAAATGGATGTAGTAGGAATAGTGCCTTCGGTTCCGTTCGGACCCAGAACGGACTTATATGGATGAATGCTATCAGTACATTGTCATTGGAGGACGATGAGCATTCTAAGTAAAAATTCCTTAAAAGGTAATCATAGCCTCTAGCCACATCAACTTGGAATGATTGAAAAGCAGGAGGATGCGGCAAGGCTAAGTGGGTCGCACCCAATTACGGTATATTTATCACCTTTCTATATACCCTCGGATATTAGTACTACGATTCATGGAAGGAGCTCAGTAAGGGTGGGAACACCCGGAGTGATAGCATATTCGGTATATCCAGGTTAGGGGTAGTCTGTTCATGTGTTGCAGGGGATCCCAGCGTGGTCCAAGGTACGATGTTTCTAGACGTGTACTATGACACGTGGTACCTTAGTGCCTAGTCATTCGTATGGAATCCATTCTCCAATACATGCCTTTACGATTTTGATTGTAGAGCCTAGTATGCTGGAATTTAATTAATGTAACAATTTCAGCTATTTGAATAAGTATTTATACTAAGACACTACTATAATATCAGAGGATTTGATACGAAATGTTTTGGTTATCGTAAGGTAAAAACCCATCATATTTATTTGTGGCATGGTTTTACAAGATACCTTTGATTTTCAAAGGATTTTGATAACTTTAATAATTCAAATTGTGTGTGTTTTCTCACGCTGGTTTTCCAGACTGACTCGGGTGTTATTTTATTATAATGCTCGGGTCAGACTGAGTATTACAGATACAGAATAGGATGCCATGGAGCTCAGGAGACGAGCTGAAAGGAGAACATGTATTCACGTATCTGGTTTATATTCCGCTGTGTATTGTAGGCTGTATATTGAGCGTTTGTGAAGACAAGTTATTATAACTGTCCAGTATTGTGTTATTGATGTATTATACTATGATGATGTAATGTATAAATAACAATTATAATTCCTTTTGTATATAGACATGTTATATCTATTATATATTGTTCCGCCGTGATTGTGAGATTTTGTGTTGTTGTTTCTATTTTCTTCTTCTACCTCTTTCTTCTTCTCCCTAACGATATGATATTTCCAGCATTCGATTGCTCGGCATGTAATATAGTGGACGTATTGATGTCGATTTTCGAAGGTCGAAAATCCGGGCTGTCACAATTATTTAAATAATTAATTAAATTCAATTATCATTATTCAAAATGATTAATTAATTTTAAAATGTCACTAATAAGATAATTAATTAACTTAAATCTCATCTTTATTTAAAAAAATTAATTATCTTTGTAAAACCCGTGCATAAGATTTAACAAAAATATTTCAAAAGGGACTGCATTTCCATTGAAACATCACATAACATAAGGGTGAGCACAAATACAAAGGCAAGTAACAACTATACATAAATAGAGAACATCTCTTATCCAATATGAATTTACTTTTATACAATTCAATGTCCCAATCAATATTATAGAAAAATGGGATTTATACTGCTAGATCGATGTCCACATAATCTACTTAATTTGTTTATAGCAGAACAATGATTCATTCTGCTATATGGATGTCCACATAATCTACTTTATTTATTTATAGCTGAACGGGGTTTTATTCTGCTAAACAGATGTCCAAATAATCTACTTAACTAAGGTAAAGCAGAATGGAGATTTATTCTGCTAAGCGAATGTCAAAGTTTAGTATATAACCTATTCACATTTTTATGGTTACTTAATGGTATCGACAATGGAATCCCTTATGTTCAAAACTATTCTTTGTAAAAGAAAGTTAACTTTAAAACAATTTGATCCTTGGAAAACAAAGTAATTAAAAACTTAAACCTCTTTTTAAGTAATTAATCCAAGTTAAACCCTCAATTAAATCTTAGTTAAATCTTAATTAAGTCTTAACTTAAACTCAATTATTAATTAAGAAATAATCAACTTAACAATCCTTTACTAATTAATTAATCATAATTAATCCATACTTAATTAATAATTAATTAAAAACTAATCTTATACTTAACTCATAATTAATTAAAAATTAATCTTACTCAATCAATAATTAATTAAAATTAATCTCACTTTAAGAGATAATTAATTAATAACTAGTCCCTGCTTAATTAAAATTAATAAACCTTGTTTAATACTTAATTAATTATTAATTACCAAAATTAATTAATTAAAAATTAATTATTAAATTCTTAATTAACTTTCTTAAATATCTTAACTTGAATACCATAACTGCATCCATAGCGACTATCGCTATGGATACCATATCTTTGAAATTGTTTCCCTAAGTTTAATTTGAAAACTTATCACTTTTGTAAGCTCGTTTACTTTTCCAAAACATAAAGTGAGTGTTTATAAAAGAAAAACTAAGTTTAGTACTTGAAGATGATTTTTATTTGAAAATAATTCAACATTACTTTCGACAAGGAATCCAAGTCGCCAATACCATATAATGGTGCCAACTTTTCTTGGCATATATACACATAATCATGTCCATAGCATACATAACATATAATAAAGCATAAGCACAAGTAAAGATTTCAACTTTACATCATCCATCCCATAAAGATCCTAACTTGCAAACTTTTACTAACATTTAACTTCCATTTTTAAGTTTATAATACATCACAACCAAACACATATATACACAAACTAACCAACATTAAATCCAACCAAACAACCAAGATATTAAAAAAATAGACAACATATCAAGGTTGAATCTTTTCCCCAAAATATAGAAATTTACTAACCAAAATCAACCAAATCTTTTTCAAATTTGAAATAGAGCCTAGAACTTTGTAAAACCTTTGGAAAATTTTGTTTTTTGGACTTAAACATTACAAAGTAGGCTCGGCCTATGGGGTATTTAGCACGGTCTAAGGTTAAAAAGGTGGAGAAGGGTCTTGTTTTGGTAAGGAGTTGTTGTAGAAGTGGAGGGAAAAGGCTTTAAACAAGTTTAAGAATTTAAAAATGAATAAAGCTAAGATTTTTAAACTTTTAAAAATTCATGGAAGCCATTAGAGATCTTTTAAGAAGTTAAGAAAGTAAAAATGAAGTTGAAAAGTGAGAAAATGAAAGGGAGATGGAAGAGAAAAATATAGGAAAAGGTTTTATATAAAATGAAATTACCAAATTACCAAAATGCCCTGCTCTAACTTTTGAACACATCATCACTAAACCCTCTTCCTACCTTAAAACACACGTTATCCCCCCCCCTTCTTACACATTTTCACATCAAAGTACAAAACATGTATTACATGTTGGATAATAAGGTGTGCTTATGTATCTTAAGTTTAAATTTACACTTAAACTTCATTTCATGTCATAATTCCTTTTCTTTAAGAACACATATATTTATAATATTAACATATTTAATTAAACTCTCATTATTTATATAAGTATGTGTTTAAAGTGTAATAAGGTGTTCACGGCGTTTTAAACAACTTTTTAATGGTGAAAATTTGAATTTTTGGAAAATGCTTTTCGGTCACATTTTCTAATTTCCTTTGGACTATTTATTTTTGTAAACATATTTTGAAACTAATTTCAACATCACTAATTAATATTCAAATAGGGGTGTTTTGAATCCATTTATTAATTATTTAAATAATATACTAAATATCCATATTTAAAGTGACTAAATTTCGGGTCGTTACATTCTCCTCCCTAAAAGAAATTCGACCTCGAAATTCCACCATAACCCAAACCTAGAAAGAAACATCCAAATTATTCATAAGTCTGCATGGTGTTCATAGATCGTTTCAATGCAAAATCTGATTTGATCTCTACTTGAATACATAACTCCTTTTCCAAACTAGTATCGCTCACCCGATTTCCTATTATGGACTCCGATCGGGCTCCTTGATCAAGAATTTCTGTTCTCCTTGCATAGCATATGCTATGATGGAAAACTTTGGTTCCATGTCAAGAACCCCCACCAATTGTTCGCCGTCTAAAATTGAGTAATAGATCCTTATTTAGAATGGTGTGAAACACCTTAAAGTCATATGCTCAAACCTTGGATTAAAAATTATGTGAAAATAAGAAACAACCTATGTCCAACTTACATACTTATTTTATTGGTTCTTACTAACACTAATTATTTTCTGTTAAAATTACTTATGAAGACATTTCATAGAACCAACTTAAGCTTAACTTTTATAACACTGTTCCAGATCCTAAGATTTTACCACTACCTGATTCAAAAATTTCCATTTTGAACTTATTTCCTTTAAGTAAACTCAAGATCAAAATACCCGGTTTTATTTCAAAATTCTTTTGAAATGATTTTATACATTTTATCCATAGAAAATATATCTATATAGCTCGAGTAACCCCAAAAAATGATACTAGGGAACTGGGTACTACCAAACAGTATCATATATTCCCTAACCAAGAAAGGAATACTTAAGAGAAGTGCTAACCATCTGAACACATCTCTTTCCCATTTTTACTTATTTTCGAGCTACCCGGACTAGTTAACATAAAATTCTGCTTCTATTTTAAAATCCACTTTATAAAATAATACACACACACTCTTCTTACTTAAAAATTATCTTCCCAATATATTCATACTTGTAAAAACTTTCAAGTAATACTATTTTTTTTTCCAAAAATCATTTAAAAAAATAATATTCATATTTTTTTTTAAAATCAACTCATGCTTATAGGATTTAATCAAAATCTGCTTTAACAAAACAACTATATAGCAAATTGTTGTGGTAGCATTTCCCCACTCAAAACTCAAAAATGAATACCAATGATGATGTAGTCATCTTCGGAATTATTTTTCAACGACCGAAATGAGTTCAGTGCTTTCTACCTCTTTTAAAATAATTCCAAAATACTACTATCCATAAATACTTTCAAAATAATAGCATTATTATCTTTCCTAAAACTTTGAAAACAATTTTTAAAACAACGGGATTTTAGTTCTCAAATTCACAGTTTGAATCTTCTATCATTCATAACCCAAGTAAACAAATATACTTATATAATTTCACCTTTTCACAAAAATATTTCACAATGTTTATTCTGAATTTAGATTATAATAAACAGCTCTTATTAAAATTAAAATTAATTTTTATCCCAACTCTATCACCGAACGCCTTATAGTCAAATTGTGAAACTGAATTCACAAGGTGTTCGTATTTAAATCAACTAAAACAATAAATGGTCATAAACTATCTGAGCCTAACTAATCAACAGTGAATTATAATGATTAAATATTATCAGTCTCTAACAACAAATATATCCTAAATAACTATAACAATTTTCTGAAAATTTTCTTTAATATATAAAATATAATCTAGGTAAAATATCTAATTAAAACAATATTGTTCAGTTGGTCTTGTTTAAGTGTTTTAGAGATCCCTGTCAATAACGTTAGTTACTCGTATTGACCGGAATCCATAACCTGTCCAACAGATCAATCAACACAATATAAAAATATTTTTATAAAAATAAAAAATATATGCTCTTATATATATACGTACATACAGTCTCAAATTCATCCTAGGGTGTCACTTACCCTATATCTAATGAGTTTACCCCACCCAAAGCCTAGGTGTTCGCTCAAGGTGAGCTTGGATACCATGATGTGATGACCCACTTTTCTGACCCATGGCAATGACACTTAATACATCCATGGTATTTATGTGTCGTTGCTTAAGCGTCATAAAGACAAGTTGTCATGGGGTAAAATAAAAGAATAGAACATGACAGAATAGAAAATCTCACAAAGGAATGGTTATATATAATACAAAATAATATAGTACAAAAGATTACTCCTTATATGGAGTTGTCAGAGTTAAACAAAATTACTACAACTACCAGACTAAGTAGTTATACACTTTGCCTTTACACATGTTGATACAAAATATACATGCATAATAGACATAACAGCGGAAATAAATAACTAGGTAACTATGGAGCCTCCTACGCATTCATCGTCCTCCAAGAGCCCAAAGAAAACCTTCTACTCTTGGATAACTCAAATATAACTGAGTATTCGAGAGTTTAGGGAAATAAACAACTCGGGTCAGACAATATGTCTGGTATGACAAAATCTAAAAAAAATGGTAGAAATAAATACAAAATGTGATACCATGCCGCCATCTACAAAATGGGTATTTCCTCACAATAACAACATCCAATCACATGTATCGTGAAGTGGTCACGACACTTCCCGATGTATTTAAGAAAGAGGTAAATTTAGATATTTGGAATCAAAGGAAAGAAGGGAAATTTTCCAACAAATGACTTGGGGGTGCACCCCCCTTACCGAAAGTATACCTCTAGAATATACCTAAGAACTACGATGGCTCTCAGACAATACCAAGTCGGACCTCGCCAACCTTTACCGAGAGTCTGAGTATTTCACATCTTATTGCGTATATAACTGAAACTGACCTAGAGTAGATGTGAAAATGCCCTAATGGGAGCAAACCCACACAGCTTGGCTTCCATTCACGCTTTGGTTTTAGTCATTTCCAACAAAGGATAACAAAAAATGAGAAAAAAAATCGTCTTAGATTGACGATACACAATGAAGAAAGCAGAACCGATAGGTAATAAATCAACTATTAGGGATAACTAAAAATGATCGTATATGGAAATTAAATTTCATATTCTTATCACTATTTGTGGATTCCAAACAAGTGCTATCTCTCCGTTGAAAGTGAAGTCGGGCAAGTAGAGGTAGTGTTACCGTTAGGCATTGCCTTGACGACATTTTTAACCTTCGAGATAGAAACGAGTCATGGCTCGACGTTTAGTGTTAAAAGTATGACTGAATCCTTTCCGTATAAGCGATATCATTTATAAAACTACTTTTCCAAAAACGAATCGAACTTTTACTTTTAAAACCAAACTTATACTGGGGTTTCACATTAAAAATATTAACTTTAAAGAACTTTAGTGAAATGGTTTTATTTACTTTAAATACAAATTCATTACCTCTTAAATCTAATAATTTTCTTTACTATCATTACTTAAAATGATAAACCAACTTAAATCAATTATTATTTTCAAAACATTTTTATTTAAAATAAATCAATTAGCTTTAATCCTGATTAATTGCTTCAAAGCAACACTATTTATAAAAGATTAGTTAAGTTAAAACAACCTTGTTTAATTAATTATTTACTTTAAAACATCATTATTAAAATAATTAATTAATCCTTAAACATTATGTAACAACCCAGAATTTTAGTCATTTGAATTTGGAATATTTAATTAATTTTAAATATTTAAAAGTTAATTTTTAAAGTTAAATAACTTGGATTTCAAATATAGTGATTAATTTGATAATTAAATTGTTGAATTTAATAATTGGAATTGTTTAAATAATTAAATTTTGATTTTATGAGAATGAAATTGATTTTGAAAATTTATTTAAATTTTATTTAATAAGGATGAAGATTGTAAAACTTTAAATTGGATTTGAAAGTGATTTAACTGATTTTGAAATTTACTTGTTTTAAATTAACGTATAAAAATAACCTTTTGGGGCATTGTCTCGGATTCGACGAAACTAGTTTCAATGGATCCATTATATTGAATTATAATACGCCGTCAAATTTCATGTCGATCAGATGAATCATTTGGTCATGCGAGATCGAAGCACGTAGGATTTAATATCGACAATTTAATATAATAATTGAGTTCAAAAAGCTATCTTCTACATACGATCGAATTAGGCCTCGAAACAAGTTCCATTGCATTCGAAATAGGTGTATGACATATAGAACGTTTGGCAGCACGTCTCGTTTCGAGTTTGAAATTTTCGAACGTCGTATAGCTTGATAATTTGAATTTAAAATTATATATATATTGTTAGTCCTTGAGAAGGATGGTTTTGATGACAACAACCTTAGGACTTGTTATAAAATATAAATACTAACATTATAGTTTAGATATATATATATGTATATGCAGGATATAAACATGCAGGTACCAAGAATGAAGACTGTATAGTATAGAGATACAAGACTGATGAATTTAAAGATCAAAGATATCAAGATTGAAGACTCATGAGTATCAAGAAATCAAGTTATCAAGAGTTCATGATTTTAATAGTACTAGATAAGTATTGAGTCTAGAATTATGTTAAAACTTCTTAAAAGCACTTACATCTTTATTCAAAATTTATTCGTGGAATGGAATCCACTTCAAGCCTGTTAAAGGGATGGAACCCTAGTGGGATGGAACCCACGACAATATCTAGTGGAACATATAGTGGTCCTATTTTGATATCCACTAATTTTATAAAAATGTTTTTCAAAAATATATCTCTTATTTTAAATGTTTTCAAAACCTTCTTTTCAAAAAGACATCTCTCTTGTTTGAAATATTTTAGCCTCAAAATTATCTTTATCATTTTTAATATTTTGATTTCAAAATTGTCATTGAGTTTAAACTATCTCTTGTTTTAAATATTTAGCTTTAAAATATTTATTTACTCAGATTTTAAATCACTTTATAGATTAAGATTATGTATATCAAAAATTACTTTCTAAACTCTTTTATATGTTAAAACTATATTCAAATATATTTACAAAGTTTAGAAATCGTTTTGACAAATTATAGAAACCAATTTTAATAAGAAAATCAAAATCATCAATTTTACCTAGAGCATGTCGACATCCCTCAACCCCCCATGTCGACATGGTGCCCGTTAAATTCAAAATTCAAATTTTCAAAAGAAGTGTCTATTCATCGTATCCTTTCACGAATAGATATGGTTGTTGATTTCCTATAAATACCAGTAGTTCTAAACGAATTTATCATCAGATTTCACTTGTTTTCTCTTCTCTTCATCTTCCACATTTATCCTAAAGAATACCAAACTATACTCTGCCGAAATACCAAGTGAATCAAACTTGATTATCTCTTGTTTGATTCTCTGCCACTCTCTCCATAAGATCTCAGTGCTATTCAGAGTTATAGGATTATTTGTAAATCAAACTGTTGAGTAAAAGGTGCGGTTGAGCCTTGAAATCAATTGGGTGTGATTGTTGCCCCGGAAATCGGTTAGGTGATCTTGTGGCCAGGTAAATCAAGAGAATTTCCCCGGACTCGAATACAGGAGGGTGTACCTCGTGGCCTTGAAATCGAGGGTGTAATCTGGGAGATTATTATTGATAAGAAATCTGTACGTTTGTACGGGACTGGATGTAGGGTAACTCCGAACCAGTATAAAATCCTGGTGTGTTCTTTCGTTTACTGCTTTTATTTATTATTTACATCTGTGTCTGATTTTGTGATTATATCTGTGTCTGTGAATTGCATTTGTTGGTGATTAAATTTACATAAGTTTCAAAAAGATTTAGAAAATCCACAAAACACTATTCACCCCCTAGTGTCATTCTAGCCTTAAGATCCGTAATCCGCATTTCTCACATTTGGTATCATAGCGAGGTTTTCAATGTTTTCATAATCTGAATTTTGAAAAGTTTTTAAAAAATGGCTACCAACACTGGTTCTGTTAACACTATCACAAGTTCATTTGTAGAGGGTCAATCTACTGCCAGACCACCACTTTTTAATGGTAGTAACTATGCATATTGGGCATGTAGAATGAATATATATTTATAATCAATAGGATTAGAAACTTGGAATATCACACAGACTGAATATTCTGAACCTACAATTAATTTTGCAAAGTGGACAGCTGAGCAAAAGACTATTGCACAAAATAATTCCATAGCAATGAATATTTTATTTTGTTCACTTGATAGGAATGAATTCAATAGAGTATCTGTTTGTAAGTCTGCATATGATATCTGGAAAACTTTGCAAGTTACTCATGAAGGAACAAGCAAAGTCAAACAGACCAAAATATCCATACTCACGAATCAGTTTCAATTATTAAAAATGAATTCTAATGAGTCCATTTCAGATATGTATAGTAGAGTTCAGGATATTGTGCATTCTCTAATACCATTGGGGAAAAAAAATTCCGAAGAAGATCAAGTCAGAAAAATACTAAATTCTCTTACTCCTGAATGGGATCAGAAAACTCTTGCAATTGAAGAAGCAAATGATATCAGTACTTTAAAGATTGAAGAATTGATTGGAAATTTAATGTCATTTGAAGTACAAATGCAAGAGAGAAGAGATGGCAAGGCATTCGAAAAGAAGTCAATTGCATTCAATGCATTAACAGAAGGATCAGAATCGGGAAGTGATGATGATGAAGAAATAGATTTCATGACAAGGAATTTTCGGAAGTTTCTAAAATACAGAAAGATAAACAACTTCAAAAAGAATGATCATAGGAATTCTGGAAATCATAATGAAGTACCAAACCACGTCAAATGTTTCAACTGTGATGAACCAGGTCATCTCAAAAGAGACTGTCCGCACCCTGATAAGCAAAAGTTTCCTGCAAGCAATGATTATACAAAGAAAAGGAAGAGAGCGTATACCGTTACACTAGACGATTCAGACTCAGACTCATCCTCAAGCCATGATGATCAGAAGACAGAAAATTCAAATATGTGCTTTACGGCGATTCATGATTCCGATGATCTCGGAGATACGAGTCTAGAAAAAGGTACACGTTTACAATATATTGGTTGAAATTGTTTGCTTAAAATTGATTGATTGTTTGATTATTTTTGTTTGAATTTTAATTTTTTATTATGTTTAATTTAATTTTTTAATATTATAAATTTTTTTATTAAAGTAATATTATTATATTAAATATTACTCCAGAAAATATATAGACATTAAAAATAATATATAAATATATAGAGATTAAAGTATCTAGGAAAATATAAGTCACATGGATTCTCTGACCCATGTCGACATGGTCCTACCCATGATGTCGACATCCCTGTCAGAAATTTGAAATTCAAATTTGATTTCAAATCTTTGAACTTCCCTCCACCTTTTCACCAACTCCAATGTTCTGGAAAGGTACCTCTTCACCAGAGAACATGACTATTGAATATCTATTTATTTCCCTTATCTTATCATACCTTTTCACTTTCATTTTAAACTTCAAACTTTCTTTCACTCTTTCAAACTTTCTACTCTCTTTAAAAATGGCTTCTTCAAGCACTACATCCACAATGAGGCTGTCTAAAACCATCAAAGAGTATCTCTATAATGATCCGGAAGCAATCAAGGCTTATATAAGCTATGCTAATTATGGAAAAGTTTGCTATCTTTAGCGATTTCTCTACATATGAAATCAATACTCTTCTTGAAGAGAACCATATTCTTAGTCTTTTTGACAATTCTGAAAATGATTTTGTTTGTTATCCTAATCTTGTTAAAATGTTTTATGCAAATTTGAATCGCGGTTTTCATGAAGGAAATGAAAATGAAATTTGGAGTAGTGTTAAAGGCACTAAAATTATTTTAAATTGTGAAATTTTGGGCAACATTCTCAATTGCAAGAATTAAGGAATGGATCTTTCTACTTTTAATATTGATGAACATGATCGTGAGACATTTCATCACATTTTCGAAGGAGATGACAACTTTGAATTTAAAAATCGTAACTTTCGTCCGAAAGCACGTATTGTTAATCATCTTTTGCAACATACTATCACTCCTAGATCGGGAAATTTCAATAACCCGACTTTAAAAGTTTGTAAAGCTCTTTTTGTCATTTTTGGTCATTATGACATTAATTGGGCGCAAGTGACTATGGATGAACTTCGTCCTAAAAATTTGGAAATGGGTGAGAATACTTTGTATCATGGAATCTATCTCACTCGGATTTTTAATTATTTTGGTGTAGTTTACAAAAGGGAAGAATTTGTTTCAAGAAAAGTGTTTAATCATGCCCGTATTTCTCTTATGAAAATTCCTTTCATATTTCAACAATATGAATCTCTTGCCGAAAAGGATGAAAGGTTGGCACATGAAGAGATGGAAGAAGAAAATGAGGAAGAAGAAGTAGAAGGGGAGGAAATGGAAATTGAAGAAGAAAATGAAGATACCTCCTTGGAAAGTATTGAATATCCTAACAATCCTTCCAACAAAACACTCCTCAAAAATCAAAAGATCATAGTGGAAAATCAACGGATTTTCAAAAGATCCATTAGTAAGAAATTGGATAAAATGACCACTAATATGAACAAGTTCTTTGCTAAAGTTGGTCGGAAACTTGGCTTATCACCATCCTCCTCATCCTGAAGCACATTCTAAAAACTAGGATGTGATGTACTAGTTTATTTTGTATGAACTTGTATTGCTCTTTTATCATGTTATGTAGTATCTCATGTATTAACTCATTTATCTATAAAAAAGTTTTTTTTATCTATCTTATGTTTTTCTACCTTATCGTGTCTCTGGAATAAATGTTAGTATAGATATAAGTTTTTATATATACATACTTATTCACAAAACAAAGAAGACACATAGATTAACATACCCATGTCGACATACCCCAACCCACTATGTCGACATATAACTGTCTGATTTGGTTATTTTTAAAATTTTGAAATTAAAATAACTAACTCATGTCAATTCATTTTAAATGAATTTCTGCCTATTTAAATACCTGTTCATTCCAGAAATTTGTAATCTCTTCATTTCTACTTATCTCTATTTATATCTTTTAACTACTTATCAAAAATGGCTTCCTCTTCTCAAACTCTAAGTGAAAATCTTGAAGAAACTCTCAATTCATTCAAGAATATACTTACTTTTATTCTCCGCAATCAAAGGCACTTAGAACTAAGTCAAATGCAGATGATAAAAGAACAAGAGAAGCATTTCGATGCCCTCCGTTGGATGATTTCCGCCCTAAACAAAGATGATCTCGATGCAAATCCTGAAGGAACTTTAATTCAAGATAATGAAGAATGGGAGGATATTAAAAAGGATCCTATCTTTGGATAAGAAGGATGGCTTGAAGTTCCTAAAATTATTTGATCTCCTTATGGTTGAATTGCTTGTTTTTGAATTGTTTGATTTGATTTAAATTGTTTGATTTGATTTGCTTTGATTAGAATCGATTTGATTTGAATGGAATGTATAAAATTATATGAAACATAGTATATGTTTATTGTATTTAAACTATCATATTGGTTATGTTTTCATTAATTAACTCATGTTATTATATATATATATATATATACACACACTCCATCATAATTTGTCATAGGTACTCCAATATAAGACTAAGGGGGAGTTATATTAGTTTAGGATTAGATTTTGTTGATGACAAAGGGGGAGAAATATAAAATAGAGTAGTTAGGCTTAGATTAAGGTGGAGTTATTAGTTTTAGGGGGAGTTATTAGTTTTAGGGGGAGTTATTGTGAAGGAGAAGTATATTTTATAAACATAGGTTGTCATCATCAAAAAGGGGGAGATTGTTAGTCCTTGATAAGGATGGTTTTGATGACAACAACCTTAGGACTTGTTATAAAATATAAATACTAACATTATAGTTTAGATATATATATATATATGCAGGATATAAACATGCAGGTACCAATACAGTATAGAGATACAAGACTGATGAATTTAAAGATCAAAGATATCAAGATTGAGACTCTTGAGTATCAAGAAATCAAGTTATCAAGAGTTCATGATTTTAATAGTACTAGATAAGTATTGAGTCTAGAATTATGTTAAAACTTCTTAAAAGCACTTACATCTTTATTCAAAATTTATTCGTGGAATGGAATCCACTTCGAGCCTTTTAAAGGGATGGAACCCTAGTGGGATGGAACCCACGACAATATCTAGTGGAACATAAAGTGGTTCTATTTTGATATTCACTAATTTTATAAAAATGTTTTTCAAAAATATATCTCTTATTTTAAATGTTTTCAAAACCTTCTTTTCAAAAAGACATCTCTCTTGTTTGAAATATTTTAGCCTCAAAACTATCTTTATCATTTTTAATATTTTGATTTCAAAATTCTCATTGAGTTTAAATATCTCTTGTTTTAAATATTTAGCTTTAAAATATTTATCTACTCAGATTTTAAATCACTTTATAGGTTAAGATTATATATATTAAAAATTACTTTCTAAACTCTTTTATATGTTTAAACTATAATAAAATATATTTACAAAGTTTAGAAATCGTTTTTACAAATTATAGAAACCAAATTTAATAAGAAAATCAAAATCATCAATTTTGCCTAGAGCATGTCGACATCCCTCAACCCCCTATGTTGACATGGTACCGTTAAATTCAAAATTCAAATTTTCAAAAGAAGTGTCTATTCGTCGTATCCTTTCACGAATAGGTATGGCTGTTGATTTCCTATAAATACCAGTAGTTCTAAACGAATTTATCATTAGATTTCACTTGATTTCTCTTCTCTTCATCTTCCACATTTATCCTAAAGAATCCCAAACTATACTCTGCCGAAATACCAAGTGAATCAAACTTGATTATCTCTTGTTTGATTCTCTGCCACTCTCTCCATAAGATCTTAGTGCTATTCAGAGTTATAGGATTATTTGTAAATCAAACTGTTGAGTAAAAGGTGTGGTTGAGCCTTGAAATCAATTGGGTGTGATTGTTGCCCCGGAAATCGATTAGGTGATTTTGTGGCCTGGTAAATCAAGAGAGTTTGCCCCGGACTCGAATACAGGATGATGTACCTCGTGGCCTTGAAATCGAGGGTGTAATCTGGGAGATTATTTTTGATAAGAAATCCATACGTTTGTACGGGAATGGATGTAGGGTAACTCCGAACCAGTATAAAATCTTGGTGTGTTCTTTCCTTTACTTCTTTTATTTATTATTTGCATCTGTGTCTGATTCTGTGATTATATCTGTGTCTGTGAATTGCATTTGTTGGTGATTAAATTTACATAAGTTTCAAAAAGATTTAGAAAATCCACAAAACACTATTCACCCCCTCTAGTGTTATTCCAGCCTTAAGATCCGTAATCCGCATTTCTCACACACACACACACAGATATATATATATATATATATGCCTAGGCCTTACTCATAGCCATATCTAGCCCATTCCATTAGTGTTGAAACCATACCCTCCTCCTTATTTAATGTGGCCTGTAAACAAAAACTAGAGCTCCTCCCTAGAATAAATAGTTTTTAAAAATCAAAATCATCTTCTTTTAAATCCGAATCAATCAAAATAAAATATAAAAGAATAAAAAAAATTGTATTTTTACATTTCCCCATGGTGAGATCTACCTATGGTTGAAGTATAGAAGGGAGCGGCAGTGTTTGTAGGGTAGTGGAATTTTATAGTAAGCTAATTGTGGAAGTTTATGACCTAGGGTTTGATAAATCTTGAAATTTAGGCAATAATCTTTGTTTTGAGGCTTGGATTTGAGTTTGAAAAAGGGAAATGGCACCTACGGCTGAAATCTGAGCGGGTGCGTTGGAGCCAGGAGGTATGCGACGTGGCGGTTGGCGGTTGCTGGCTTGGGTGTTGTGATTCTTAGTTTGAGACCATAAATGTAGTGGTGGTGATGTATGGGTGGAGTTGGCGGATAGGAGAAGATTGGAGGCGGTTTTGTGGCGATTGGTGGATGGATGTGGGGACTAGAGGCCGTTGAAGTTTACGGCCATGGTGAGGGAGGTTTTGTGTTAGAGCGAAAAGAATATTGTTTTAAAGATTATCTAATTATAATAATATTGTTTTTAAGTTATTTAATTCTAATAATATTGTTTTTAAGTTATTTAATTATATTAATATTGTTTTTGAGTTATTTAATTATAATAATATTGTTTAAGTTATTTAATTATATTAATATTGTTTTAAAGTTATTTAATTAAATTAATATTGTTTAAAAAGTATTTAATTATAGTAATATTCTTTTAAGGTTATTATATAAGAATTGTTTTAAATTTATTTTTTTATAGTTAATATTGTTTTAAAGAAGTTATCAAATATTAATAGTTTATAAGGTTAATTATTTAAAGAATAATTATGGTTTGAAATTAATAATAAGGATTATTAATAAGGTTTTGAAAATAAATTATTATTATTTATAACTATGGTAAAGATTAATTATTATTGTTTATTTAACAATATTTTGAAATTATTAATTATTATTAAGATGTTTGAAGTTAATAATTTTCATTTATTTATAATGTTTATTGTTAATAATTATTATTATATAATAGTGTTTTGAAGTAAAAGATTTTTAATGGTTTATAAATGTTTTAGAGACCCATGAATAGAGTTGAAAGACTTGGATTTTATAGAAGAGCTTATAAAATAGGTTGGAGACGTAAGGAAGATTATTTACAAGGTGAAGAGTTTTGTAGTGAGTTTTAGAACTATACAAAGAGGATTTATAATTGATTTAAATTTATAAAAGAAGTTTTGTAAATGGTTCCAGAAGTTTTATAAAATGTCTTATATAAGGAGTTTATGAATGATTTTTGAATCAAATAAAAATGTAAGAATTGGTGGATATATCTTTATAAAAGTATTCTTATACAAGAAATTTACAAATGGTTTTGTTTATGAAAGATTTATAAAAATGAGGCTAGTGAATCCTTATATGCTGAACCAATTTTATTTTTCCCTATGAAATAAATCCCTGATTGAATGTTTGTTATTCGATAGTTAAATAACCGACTATCGAAATTAGACCCAAACATAACTTTGGAAATATCTAGGAGAAACACGTGAGTTATATGGCACAGTCATCTTAGATGATGTTGTACCGTGCATATAAATCTCGTTTTGTTCTCCCAGGACAATGATAAGGAAATCTGTCCACTAACGGTTAGGAGGTGATCTCCAATCTTATCTTTGACTGTTTATTTTCTAAAGAACTAGGGTTGAGTTTACCGGGAATTATTGAATGTTGTTTCGAAGAGACCGAGATTGGATATGTTATCCGAAAACCACTTCAATCCAACGAATGTGTTTCGATGTGAAGACATCTTAAAGATGATGCAATTGGAGATGGAGCTCTCGGGTGTTTCGTTCAATCCCAGAACAAACTTGTATGGATGAATGCAAGTATTGCATTGTTTCCTCGAGGGCAGTATTAGCATTCCAAGTGGGAAGTGATACATAAAAAGGGAAAACGTAGCCTCAAGCCTCGTCAACCAGGAATGACTAAAATAGAGGCGATGCAGCAAGGCTAGGTGGGTCGCTCCCATGAGGGTAAGGTCATCCGTATCTAGAGTCCCTACTGTTAACTTATGTATGCTTCGGTACAGTTGCCGATTTGAACCAAGAGGTGATCTTATTCGGTACTATCCAATAAAGGGTAGGCCGATCTTGTGTTGGCTGGGGTCGATAGGTTCGACCTCGATGTTAATTTTCTAGAGGTGCACCATGACGGGCGGTACCCCAGTAGCCTAGTCATTGTATTGAATCCATTCTCCAATAAGCGTCGTACGAACTTAGTTGTGTCCAACTATGCTGAAATGTCAGATGCAAGCATTTCAGCTATATTCATATTTTACTTTGACCCCTAGACATTATTATAATATAAATGGATTTCCTATAGAAAATGTTTTGGTTATCGTAGGGTAAAAGCCGTCTGTGTTTATGTGTGGTGTGGTCTTACGAGATAGTTTTTGATTTCAAAGATTTTTGTATAACTTTAAAATCCAGTTGGGTGTGTTTTTTTCTTACGTTGGTTTTCCAGAAAGACCATGTTGTTATTTTATTATAATGCTCGGGTCAGACCGAGCATATTACAGATTAGTTTGGATGTTTTGGAGCTTCAGGAGACGAGTTGAAGGCCCAGAGATGTATTCACGTAGATGGTTATTTTTCCGCTGTATTCGTTGTTGTATTTGTCAGCAATTGTAAGGACAGACTGTTATAACTGTCTAGGCTGAAATAGGTTAGTATACTCAGATTGATATTTTGAATATACATACATTACAGTTTGTTTTGTAAAGATTGATGTATATTATAGATTATTCATTCCGCTGTGAGATTCTGTGTTGTTTAGTTTTCTTCTTATCTTCTTCCTTCTTTCTTTTCCCTAACAATCGGGTTTTTCTGGTATTCGATTGCTCGGCACACAATACGGTGGACGTATTAGTATAGATTTTCGAGGGTCAAAAAACCCCAGTCGTTACACTTGGTATCAGAGCTGAAGGTTAAGAGAGAACCTTGGCTTTGGTTGGGTACTCATTAGAGATAGGGTCAGTAGCACCCTAGAATGAGTTTGAGTGTGTGTATATATATATTTATATATATATATGAGCGCGTATTTGTTAGTGATATAAAAATTGTTTTATATTGTGTTGGTTGATCTATTGAGTGACTTATGGATTCTGGTCAATACGAGTAATTAACGTTATTGATAGGGATCTCTAAACACTTGAAAGAGTAATTCGACATGGTATTGTTTTGAAATTGGTTAAATGAAATAATTTTACCCTGATTATATTTTATATATAATGGAATAATTTTCAGGAATTATATAGTATATGTGGTGTGCTTGGTTGTTAGAGAATGATAATATTTGATTATTATCATTAGTTGTTATAAAAAGTTGTTGATATTATTATAATGGAACAAAGATAAACAGTTAAGAAAATGTTTTATATAACCAAAGTGAAATTATATAAATATAATTTATAAAAGCAGTTATAAATTAAAAAGTGTTTAAAAGCTAGGATTTGAGGATTTAAATCCCGTTAATTTTGGAAATGGTTTTTCAAAGTTTTGGAAAATAATAATAATATTATTTGGAAAATATTTTTGGATGGAGATACTTAAAAAGTATTTTAAAGAGATAAAAAGCACTGAACTCACTTCGGTCGTTGGAAAATAATTTCAGTGATGACTACAGCATCATCGACGTTCATTTTTGGGTTTCCAAGGGAGGAATTGTTACCATTGGAGTTTTGTTTTGTTAAAACTAGTTTTGATTTTAAGATTCAAAGGAATGATTTTATATACCAAGGGGATTTTGTATATATATATGAGTTCAAATTGATTTGAAATAAATGAGAACCAGTTGTTTAAACTCTGGAAAATTTTCATTGAGTATTTTATGAAAATATGAGAAAATAAGTTTGATAACTTATAAATTTTGAAATTTTTTAAGTTAAAAGAATGTTTTAAATTGTTGAATATGAATGTTAAGAAAAGTTGAATTGAAATTGAACTTTGAAAAGGAAATTAACTTAAGATAAATTAAATAAAATGAATTTGAAAAGAAATTTAACCTAAGTTGGCTAAATGAAATAGTTTTTGGAAATGGAATTGGTGCTGATTGAAATGAATTAATGAAATGAATTAATGAAATGAATCAATGAGATGGACTAATTAAATAAGTTAGTGAACTGAAAATGGTTAAAATTGAATATTGAAATTGGAAAATGAATTGAGTTAAATGGAACTGAAATTGATTTGTAATGGGTATGGACTTAAGTTGTGAAATGGTAATAAACTTAAGAATTTTTGTATAAAATGTTTATAAACTTGGGTAAAATTTTATGGAATAATTCATAAATGAATTAAGTATGGAGTAAAACGTTGTTAAACATAAAATTTGATGCCTTATAAGTAAAATTGGGTTGCCCGACTAAAAGGTACACATTTATATTGTTGTTTGAATTTGATGGTTTTATGATTGAGCCACTTGGCTTTTGTTTTCTTTTACTGGTTTGGGCCTATGGTGGCGATTAGTAGTTGTTTCGATCGAGCCATGCAAAGGAGACGCTGGTGAAATTTTCCGTAAATTTAAGGCGTTGGAAAATGTTTGAGAAATTTTGAAGAAATTTTTGACAACTAAAATTTGATTTTGGATTATAACCTGAAATGACTGAATGGGATGACATTAGTTGGAATCTATAAATGAATTTGGGAACTTAGTAAAAGTAATAACAGAGTTTCAACAAATTGATATTAGTGGTGGTGATTTATGGGTGGAGTTGGCGGAGAGGAGAAGATTGGAGGCGGTTCCGTGGCGATTGGTGGATGGAGGTGGGGGCTAGAGGATGTTGAAATTTACAGCCATGGTGAGGGAGGTTTTGTGTTAGAGCGTGAAGAAGCTTAGGGGGAAGAAGGATTTGAATGTTAAATGGGTAATTAATAAATTAATTTATGTAATTAGAAATTGATTTTATAAATTAATTATGTAATCTAATAAATTGTCAAACTCTCTCATCCGAGGTCCAATCAAGGAGTGGACTTTTGTGTTGCACTCGTGATGACATAAGCTTCACAATGGAACTGGTTTGGAATAATTTGAAGACTACTGAAAATTGGGCAAAAATCGGACGTCGTTCGATTTTAATTCCAAACCGGAACGCCTCGGCGAAAACAGAAAATTTTGGTAAGTTAAACTCGCCCTTTTGGTCAATTAGTATGATATAAAATTGATGAAAATTGTTTAAATGATTGTTTGGATGATTTACTATATTTATCAATTGGTTTGGGTATATTCTTGCCCCTGGAGCGGTTGAGACTCTTTTACGTTCCCATGTAAGAGCGGATGAACCTTTGTATACGAATCCCGCCTCGAAGCGGTTGATTTATATTTTATGATTATATAACGTTTGTGATGCAGGGGGACAGGTTGGAGGGATCCAACTGGATTCCTCGTTATTGTTGAATTGATTTCAATAATATTCCAGTCATATGAATTATTAGATAATAAATTTGATTTTTGGGAATATTGGTTATGACATCGTTATATGTTAAAAACTTAAACTCAAGAGTGATAGAAAATTAATATTGATATTGGTTAAGTGTTGGATGGCTATTGGCCTCAAATTAGTATTTTAAAAATACTATAAATTGTCGTTTAAGTTGAAATTGGTTTTTTTAGACAAGAAACGATTTTTAAAACCGAAATTGGGTTTCAGAAATATATTGTTTTAAAGATTATCTAATTGTAATAATATTGTTTTTAAGTTATTTAATTACAATAATATTGTTTTTAAGTTATTTAATTATAATAATAATGTTTTTAAGTTATTTAATTATATTAATATTGTTTTTAAGTTATTTAATTATAATTATATTGTTTTTAAGTTATTTAATTATATTAATATTGTTTTTAAGTTATTTAATTTAATTATTATTGTTTAAAAAGTATTTAATTATAGTAATATTCTTTTAAGGTTATTATATTAGAATTGTTTTAAATTTATTTATTTATAGTTAATATTGTTTTAAAGAAGTTATCAAAATATTAATAATTTGAAAGGTTAATTATTTTAAGAATAATTATGGTTTGAAATTTATAATAAGGATTATGAATAAGGTTTTCAAAATTAATTATTATTATTTATAACTATGGTAAAGATTAATTATTACTATTTATTTAACAATATTTTGAAATTATGAATTATTATTAAGATGTTTAAAGATAGTAATTTTCATTTGTTTATAATGCTTATTGTTAATAATTATTATTATATAATGGTGTTTTGAAGTTAAAATTTTTTAATGGTTTATAAATGTTTTAGAGACCTATGAATAGAGTTGAAAGACGTGGATTTTATAAAAGAGCTTATAAAATGGGTTGGAGACGTAAGGAATATTATTTACAAGGTGAAGAGTTTTATAATGAGTTTTAGAAGTGTACAAAGAGGATTTATAATTGACTGAAATGTATAAAAGAAGTTTTGTAAATGGTTCCAGATGTTTTATAAAATGGCTTATAAATTGGTTTAGAGAATTATAAGGAGTTTATGAAAGATTTTTGAATCAAATAAAAATTGAATCTTTCTCAGTGTGTAAATATACTTATACCATTGAGATAAGTATATGGATATTTTCCAAGTATTGAAAATGTAAGAATTTGTGGATATATATTTATAGAAGTATTCTTATACAAGAAATTTACAAATGGTTTTATTTATGAAAGATTTATAAAATGAGGCTAGTGATTGCTTATATGTTGAACCAATATTGATTTTTCCCTATGAAATAAATCCCTGATTGAATGTTTTTTTAAGTGGTACTTAGATACAACATGTCACTGGGACAACATATCACAACTCACATGTCAATAAATGTTCGAATCACGCTACACAATTTTCGAACTTGTGACTCCCGAACCAAAATCAAAGCACTTAACCAATGGGACAATGGTACTTGTCTCCTTGATTGAATGTTTGTTATTCGATAGTTAAATAACCGACCATCGAAATTAGACCCAAACATAACTTTGGAAATATCTAGGAGAAACACGTGAATTACATGGCATAGTCATCTTCGATGATGTTGTACTGTGCGTATAAATCTCATTTCGTTCTCCTAGGACAGTGATAAGGAAATCTGTCCACTAACAGTTAGGAGGTGAACTCCGATCTTATCTTTGACTATGTATTTCCTAAAGAACCGAGGTTGAGTTTACCGGGAATTATCGAATGTTATTTCGAAGAGACCGGGATCGGGTATGTTATCCGAAAACCACTTCGATTCAACGAACGCGTTTCGAAGTAAAGACATCTTGAAGAAGATGGAATTGGAGATGGAGCTCTTGGGTGTTTCGTTCAGTCCCAGAACGAACTTGTATGGATGAATGTTGGTATTGCATTATTGCCTGGAGAGTAGTATTAGCATTCCAAGTGGGAAGCGCCATATAAAAAGGTAAAACGTAGCCTTAAGCCTCATCAACCGGGAATGACTAAAATAGGGAAGATGTAGTAAGGCTAGGTGGATCGCTCCCATAAGGGTAAGGTCATCCCTCTCTAGAGTCCCTACTATTAACTTATGTATGCTTTGGTACAGTTGCTGATTTGAACCAATGGGTGATCTTATTCGGTACTATCCAGTAAAGGGTAGGCCGGCCTTGTGTTGGCAGGGGTCGATAGGTTCGACCTCGGTGTTATTTTTCTAGAGATGCACCGCGATGGGCGGTACCCCAGTAGCCCAATCATTGTGTGGAATCCATTCTCCAATAAGCGCCGTACGGAATTAGTTGTGCCCAACTATGCTGAAACGTGAGATGCAATCATTTCAGCTATATTCATATTTTACTTGGACCCCTAGACATTATTATAATATAAATGGATTTCCTATAGAAAATGTTTTGGTTATCATAAGGTAAAAACCCGTCCGTGTTTATGTGCAGCGTGGTCTTACGAGATACTATTTGATTTCAAAGATTTTTATACAACTTTAAAATCCAGTTGGTTGTGTTTTTTTCTCACGCTAGTTTTCCAGACCGGCTCGGGTGTTATTTTATTATAATGATCGGGTCGATTTCCCAAAGATTTATTTTCAAATACCAAATCAATTACCAATTTGATTTCTAGAAATTTATCACCTTTTAAAATAAATTCCTTAATCTTTTCCAAACCATTTAAAATTCCATTTTTAATAAATTCTTCAACTTTCAAATAATATAATTCAAAATCCATTAAAAAAACCTTTTCCTATATTTTGGAAATAAATCGATAAGATTTCAAAAATTAACTTTATACTGTTAAATTCTTTCTTTTAAATTCACCCAATTCTTTCAAAAAGAATTCACTTAAAATTTCCAACTTTAATTTCAAAAATCCATTTTTCTTTATTTCTGGTATCCAACGATACCAAAAATACATTCGGCTAACTTATAGCCTTCAACAAATTCAATCGTCAATATAATCATTGACGGATTATAAATAAATTATCACACAGCATATGAAACAAATTCAAATGTTTTAAGGAATCCTGTTGGATCCCTCCAACCTGTTTCCCTGCATCCACAGATGTTAGCACAAAACCCTTTCCACTTCAAGGTGGAATATCGCAGTATATGGGATTTATAAAATATAATCCGCTATTATGCGGCACATAGGGTCTCATCCGCTATATAATGCGGGAAATCAACAACTCCAATATATATATATTCCAATATATATATATATATATTGCTATATACTACTATATATATACTATCACAATCAGGCAATCAATCAATAACTGCAATTCAAATTTTTATTTGAGTGAGAAGATCTCACCTTAGCTTTTTATTTTGCATTCCATTTCCATTCCAGTTTGTTTTCTCGATTTATAGACCTTGTATAAACAATTTATATAATTTATTAACATTCGAATTAAATCAAACAATAAATTTCCCTTTTGATAATTTTAAACTAACCAGTGATTTTAAAAAGTATATATCTATTTTCTTTTGAAGCTATATACTTATAAAAATAAACTATATAGGTTTTATTTAAAATTTCTATTTTCCTATATTTTTCTCTTTCAAACTACACATAATATAATTCATCCAGATTTTAAAATTTTACAGCACTTAAAGATATGTATATATATCCATAATATATATTTTTTTCTTTTGATTTCACCACTGATTTTATTTTGAACTAATATTTTTAATTTTAAACCAATTTTATTCCCTGTTTTACTGTAAAAACTGCATATATATATTTCCCACTGTATCTGTACATATTCAAATATATATACATATATTATCAAATTTAAATTGAAATAAAACTGGTAACTTACTGCCTATTTGAAATCGCAATGCTCGAAACCCTCGCAGTCGCGAGCAATCCCAAACTCGATCCCCCAAATCTCCTCGAACAGTTGCGACATCGAATACCAGGCCGCCCTAGCACCATCGCTCTCTGCCGATTGACCGGAACTGACCTCAACATGTGACGCGGCCCTTCCAATTGCCTAAGCGCCTCCCATCGCCCCTCTGCTCGTCGCCTGGACTGGTTTGAATACGCAAAGCGCGCTCCCCTCTCCCTCTTTAATATCTGGTCGCGAGTTCCCAAGCCTCAATTGAGTCGATTTGGAATCGGAGAAGAGGAAGCTCGAGCTTTGATTCGCGAAAACGAATCGGGATGGTGACATGAATTCGAATTGAATTCGAGCTGGGAATTTCTATACGTTCGAATGAAAAGTCGATACTGAATTTTGAACGATAGGATTTATTAGAGGATCGACTTCTGTTTTCTTTTCCTTATTTCTCGCGATTGAAAATAATAGAGGAGGGGAACGAAGAATGTAAAGATGAAAGCTCGGCCATTTTTCTTTTGAACGAGATTCTTCTTTTGTTTTCGTTTGAACGAGATCATTTATTTTGATTTCTGTATAAAGACTTGAGGGAGACAAGAGTACGTGATTAAGCAGAGAGTAGGTCGGCTTGCTCAGGAGTAGAATGGCTAAGTTGAAAGGAATCTCAGCTATTGACTTTAGATATTTAAATATATTTTAATTTAAATTCAAATTAGAATCAACTCGAAAACAAAGTCAAAATTTCGACTTCCTATCAAGGCGTGCCGCTAGGCGTTTGTAAGGTAATACCCCTATTCCGAATGCAATGGAAAAGGTTCCGAGTCCAAATTCGATCGTATGGAGAAGATAGCTTTTTGGATCAGTTATAATATTGAATTTTCGATTTAATTTCAACGCGTTTACTTATCGTACGGCCAAACGATCACTCCAAACATTTACGAAAATTGAAATCCGGTAATAATACAATATTACGGATCCAATGGAACTGGTTCCGTCGAATTCCGAGACTGTGCCTCGGAACGTTATTTTTAAATATCGATTTAAACGATAAAATTTCAAAACTAAACAAAACAGTTTCAAATTCGATTCTGAAAGTTCCAGTACCTTCAGAATTATCAATATAGATTTTCCAAGCCTTGAAAATATTTTTTATCAGCTTAAAACTGAAGATTCAAATTTTTTTACCCAACTTCGGTAATTAAATTCATTAATTTAATCGCCAAATCCATTCTGATACTTGAATTTCAAATTGAACTATCATTCGAATATTTAAACTCAATTAAATATTCACATTTCAAATGTCAAAAATTTAGGGTCATTACAAGTTGGTTGTGTTTTTTTCTCACGCTAGTTTTCCAGACCGGCTCGGGTGTTATTTTATTATAATGGTCGGGTCTGACCGAGCATATTACATATTAGTTTGGATGTTTTGGAGCTTCGGGAGATGAGTTAAAGGCCCAAAGACGTATTCACATAGATGGTTATTTTTCCACTGTATTCGTTGTTGTATTTGTCTGCAATTATATGGAGAGACTGTTATAACGGTCCAGGCTGAAATAGGTTAGTATACTCTGATTGATGTTTTGAATATAAATACATTACAGTTTGTTTTGTGTAAAGATTGATGTATATCATAAATTATTCATTCCGCTATGAGATTCTGTGTTGCTTAGTTTTCTTCTTATCTTCTTCCTTATTTCTTTTCCCCTAACAATCGGGTTTTTCCAGCATTCGATTGCTCGGCACGCATTATAATGGACGTATTAGTCTCGATTTTAGAGGGTCGAAAATCTAATTCGTTACACATTATTTATTAATTAATTTTAGACATCATTATTAAAATGATTACTTAAATTTAAAAACATTATTAAAGTGATTAATTAATCTTAAAACATCATTAACAGAAATGATTAATTATCATTAATTAAATAATAAATTGCCTAAACATCATTAGTTAAAATGATTAATTAATTTTAAATTGTCATAAATAAAATGATTAATAAATCTTAATCACATCATTATTTAAATAATTAATTAACTTTAATTACCATTATTTAAAATGATTGATTAATTTTAAAATTAATTAGATAACTAATTAACTTAAATATCATCTTTATTTTAAAAAAATTAATTATCTTTGTAAAACCCACACATAAGGTTTAACAAAAATATTTCAAAGGGGATTGCATTTCCCTTCCAACATCACATAACATAAGGGTGAGCACAAATACAAAGGCAAGTACAACTATACATAAATAGAGAATATCTCTTATCCAATATGTATTTACTATTATACAATTCAATGTCCCAATCAATATAATAGCAGGAAAGGGATTTATTTTGCTAGATTGATGTCTACATAATCTACTTAATTTATTTATAGCAGAACGATGATTTATTATGCTAGATGGATGTCCATATAATCTACTTAATTTATTTATAGCAGAAGGGGAATTTATTCTGCTAAACAAATGTCCAAATAATCTACTTAATTAAGGTATAGTAGAATGGCGATTTATTCTGCTAAACGAATGTCAAAGTTTAGTATAACATATTCATATTTTTTTTGGTTACTTAATGGTATCGACAACAGAACCTCTTGTGTTCAAATCTATTCTTTGTAAAAGAAAGTTACCTTAAAACAATTTGATCCATGGAAAACAAAGTAATTAAAAACTTAAACCTCTTTTTAAGTAATTAATCCAAGTTAAACCCTCAATTAAATCATTGTTAAATCATAATTAAGTCTTAACTTAAACTTAATTATTAATAAAGAAATTGTTAACTTATAACAACCCTTTACTAATTAATTAATAATTTATCCTATACTTAATTAATAATTAATTAAAAGATAATCTTATACTTAACTCATAAATAATTAAAAATTAATCTTACTCAATCAATAATTAATTAAAATTAATCTCACTTTAAAAGCTAATTAATTAGTAACTAATCTCCACTTAATTAAAATTAATAAACCTTGTTTAATGTTTAATTTATTATTAACTACCAAACTTAATTAATTAAAAATTAATTACTAAATTCTTAATTAACTTTTTTAAACATTATTATTAAGTTTATAAAAAATTTCTAAATACTTTTTTAGTATAAAAATTTAATTTTTTAAAATGTTGAATTTTCACTGAACGACATCCATAGTGACTGTCGCTATGGATACCATAATTTGAAATAGTTTTTCTTAGTTTACTTTGAAATTTTTTCAAATTTGGTAGCTCAATTACTTTTCCAAAACATAATGTAAGTGTTTGTAAAAGTAAAACTAAGTTTAGAACATGAAGATAATTTTTGTTTGAAAATAATTCAACATAACTTTCCACAAGGAATCCAAGTCGCCAATACCATATTAAGGTGCCAAATTTTCTTGGTATATAAACATTTAATCGTGTCCATAACATACACAACATATATCAAACCAGAAACACAAGTAAAGATTTCAACTTTACATCATCCATCACATAAAGATCCTAACTTGCAAACTTTTACTAACATCTAACTTCCATTTTCAAGTTTATACTACATCACAACCAAACACATATATACACAAACTAATCAACATTAAATGCAACCAAACAACCAAGATATTAAACAACAATATAGAGAACATACCAAGGTTAAATCATTTCCCCAAAAAAAAGAAATTTACTTACCAAAATCAACCAAATCTTTTTCAAATTTGAAATAGAGCCTAGAACATTATAAAACCTTTAGAAAAATTTGAATTTTTGGACTTAAAGATCACAATGTAGGCTCGGTCTATGTGGTATTGAGCATGGCCAAAGTTTGAAAAGGTGGAGAAGGGTCTTGTTTTGGTAAGGAGTTGTTGTAGAAGTGGAGGGAAAAGGCTTTAAATAAGTTTAAGAATTTAAAAATGAATAAAACTAAGATTTTTAAACTTTTAAAAATTCATGGAAGCCATTAGAGATCTTTAAAAGGTTAAAAAGGTAAAAATGAAGTTGAAAAGTGAGAAAATGAAAGGGAGATGGAAGAGAAAAATATAGGAAAATATTTTATATAAATGAAATTACCAAATTACTAAAATGCCCTTGAAGTACATGCCCTCCACTAACTTTTGAACACATCATCACCACACCCTCTTCCTACCTTACACACACGTTATTCCCCTCCTCCTTACACATTTTCACATCAAAGTACAAAACCATGTGTTACATGTTGGATAATAAGGTGTTCTTGTGCACCTTAAGTTTAAATTTACATTTAAACTTCATTTCATGTCACGTCTCATTTTCTTTAAGAGTACATATATTTATAATTTTAACATATTTAATTAAACACTTATTATTTATATAAATATGTGTTTAAGTGTACTAAGGTGTTCATTTCATTTTAAACAACTTTTAATGGTGAAAAATTAAAATTTTGGAAAAAGATTTCCGGTCACATTTTCTAATTTCCTTTGAACTATTTATTTTTGTAAACGCATATTGAAACTCATTTCACCATCACTAATTAATATTCAAAAAGGGGTATTTTTGAATAATAAAATCCATTTATTAATTATTTAAATAATATATTAAATATCCATATTTAAAGTGATTAAATTTTGGGTCGTCACACTTGTAGTATTTAACTACTACCTAACATGCTTATTTACTACTTCTATAAATGTTTGTAACAACCCTGTATTTTTCAAATATTTTTAAATTGATTTTTCCAGATTCAAAGGCTTTATTTATGAAAAAGAATAAATTTTGTTATTTTAAGTATAAACTTTGATTTTGATGTGGATTAGAATTCCAAATATGACTAAATTTAATATTTCCAGAAAATGTGAATTTTGGTCAAATAGTCAAACTTTGACTTTTAAATTTAAATTTTAAATATTTGAAATTATAAATTTTATCTTTTATTATGACAATAGATTTAATAACTTGAATAATGCTTTTCGTTTCGTTGGAAACGGAGTTAAAATGTAAAAGTTATGTACATTTCAATTTTTAGTATAATTTGTTTTATTGTCCAATTTTGCCTATTTTAAATTTTATAAATCATATTTTCTTTCTTATATTTGTTTTAATATGTGTTAATATGTTATTTTATGTATATTTTTGTCTTTTTATATTTTTTTAAATGATAATAAAATTTTTCCAAAATTTACTATATTTATTTTTCATTTTTAAAGGCTGCTTTCTTATTTTTCTGCTATTTTCTTCATGAAAATTATATTTAAATTAAATTTTATATATTTATTTTGTGAATGTATTTTTATTTTATGTTATTATTTATGTTTAAAAATATATTACAAGCTCATATGAATTTTCTAAAGTTTATACCATTTATTTTCAAATTTTCTAGCTTAGTTGACCATTTTTGCTATTTTCTTGATTTAATTATTTATAATTAATATTTATTTTTTTATTTTTTTTATCTGTTATATTTTCGTATTTTAACTGAATTTATATATGTTTTTCAGTTATATAAAATTTAAAAAGAAATAGTGAATATATGAAGAGTTTGAAACTGCTTTTGAAACCGAAGCCTTTTCATCTCCGAAACTCTTCATTTCCATAACCTCCACTTTAATTAATTTTGCTGCCCACTCCTTCAGTTTTGGCCATGAGTTATCACTCACTTTTCACAAATTTTTTTGTTTCTCAATTCATTTTCACGGCCTTACAAAGTTCCTCGGTAATGGCCTCCTCTCTTTTCACTTTTCTTTAATTTTTCATACTTTTTTGCCTTGTTTCCTCTTCTATTTGCACGGCCTTCTCACCATAGCCTCGACCACCATCCCCTACCACTCTTCCTTGGCATCATCTCCAGCCATCATTTCAGATCCATCCATGGCCATGACCTCCCCTTGAAGCTAGCACCACAAAACAATGTCAAAACTCCACAAAACGTTGCCTAGACCACACATATCATCACCTACCCTCCATATCTTGCTTTGGCCATCCCCTTAGCCACCACCACCACTTGCTACATGACCTTTGGCTGCTGTTGCACCATCACCCTCCATTGTCCAGACATGTACCATGCAAGGGCCGAGCCCCACTTGCCTTTGGATGAGCCAAAAATGCACAAAAACTCCACTTATTTTGCCTTGACCCTTTGTCTTATTCATATGTAACTCCTACCATCATCATCTCCTTGTTGCCATGCTATTTTGATGCCATAAACTAAGATTATGTCCAGCTATGGCTGAGCAAAAGATCCCATTGGTCAAGCTCTTGAATGGTTAAAGAAAGGTCGAATCACTTTGCCCTTTGTTGCTTTTTATTTCAAGTCATTTCGATATTGTTTTGTGTTACATATTTATGTATACATTATCTTGTTTTGTTTATATGTATACAAGGCAATTATATTTGGCTCTCCACTCTCAAATCATATTCATGTTGTCGTGCCTTCAAAGATTCTGTGTTGTGTGTTTGGTCGTCATCTCCAGCTTAAACAAGTGAGTTATTCTCACCAGACAATATGTACCTATATAACTAGTAAATTGACACCCTGCGAATCTGTAGAAATATATTATCATGTTATATACGCTTATATTATTATCATATGATGTTCACACCTGTTATTACACCTGTTATATCATATGTTACTGTTATTTAATGTTATTCTGTTATTTATATCTGTTATCACACTGCAAGTTCCCTGTAGATTAGAATCACTATGGGTTGAAATGATACATACCCGAACGGACTTTAGAATAGGGAAAAATCGTTATGGGCTGAAATGATAGGCCTGAACGATTTTTATTTAAATTATTTTAACTTGGGATTGTGGGTTTGAAATGATAGAACCCGGATTTTTCTTTTTTTAACTGCGGATTGAAATGATACATATCCGTATCACTTGACATAAGTTAGAAAATTATATACAGGCCTGTGGTTATTTTATAAAGTGTTTTGGATATTTTTAAGTATTTTAAAAATTATAAATTTATGAAATTTGATTTAAATAGATTTTGAAATGTTTTGAAATAAAGAAATTATGATTTTTCTATGTGTTAAAAATGTAATTAATGAATGGTTTAACTGGATTTTTGAAATATAACTTAAGTTGGAAATTTGGAATTTGGTTAAAAATGATATTTAAGTTGTATAAATAAAATGGATATTAAATTTTTTGATTAAATTTGAATTTAAGTGATTTATTAAAGTATTATTGATTTTTCTATGAATTTAAGTGGTTAAATAAATGAATGTTTAAAAGTGATCTTTTAAAATATAACTTGACTTGGAAATGTGAAATTTGGTTTTAATTAAAGGTTTAAGTTAATTAAATAAAATTGGAAATTCAATTAAATTGTGAAATGGTAATTTAAATTTGAAGTGTTAAGTTTATTAGTTGAAAGGTGAAGAATTGGACACTTTTACACTTAAATTTATTAAGTAAATTGTTGAAATTGGATTTGATTATAAGAAATTTATTGTGAAAAGATATATGTTAAATAATATGTAAATGAACATTTTAAATGTTAAAATATGATTTTTTTTAAATGTTTATGTGTTTTAAATTAAAGTTATTTAATTGCTGGAAATACACTGACACCTGAAATTAACTTTTAATAGCATTCAGTAATGCTATAGATTCTGTTTTGAACTAAATTTGTGTAAAAAGAGCTATTACAGCATTTCTGAAATGCTGTAGTTGCTGTAATTGAACTTATAGGCTAATATTGAACTCAGGTCTATTATAGCATTCTCTGGAAATGCTATAATGGTCTGCAGTCTTTGCTGAAACCAAATTTAACCCTTGTTTTGAAATCTGAACTACCGCAGCACTTCTAAAATGCTGCCTTTTCTGTTTTGAACTATAATTCAACTAAAACTGAGTTTTAACAGCAGTTTTAAGTGCTGTCTTTGCTGAATTAAAAATGTTTCAAATATAACTTATAGCAGTTGTTTTTAAATGCTGTGAAATGCTGAAATTTTAATAATTAGGGTTTTTGACTTAGTAAATGAACTCAGAATGGTTTGAAACTTTGGAAATTGAATACTTGATTTGAAATTATAATAATTACACTTTTAAAAGGTTTAAATGAATTATTTTGATTGGAATATAAACTATTTAAAGGTGATTTGAAATGATAGTAAATGAACGATATCTTTGAATTTAAAAGGTATTTAAAGTTGAATATTTGGATTTGAACTGATAGGATATTTTATTTTATTAAAATGATTGGAAATGAAGTTTTGTAAGGATATGATATTTTATTTTATTAAAATGATTTGAAATGAAGTTTTGAAATGATATGAAATGTAAATATATGGAAATGGTTTGGAATTGATTTAATCTTTATTTTGATAAAGATATGGTTTGAAATGATATTTTATTTTGAAGTAAAGTTATAACCACGGGTTATAATAACGATTGGTTGGCAAAGAGACCGGGATCGGATATGGACATACTCTCTGTCGATACCGAAAACCACTTTGACAACCGTGTACGCGGTGGAGATTCCAGAATGAAGTAGGATGGTGGCGACGTTCTTAAGGTATGTTACGTGGACCCAACTCCCGTGAGTTGGCATAAGGTGGCTAAAACAGGAGCGATCTCGGACCAGTGAGGTAGCACCTCTTCTCGGACACATTTCTTCGATATTATACTCTTACTTGTGATTGATTAGATGGCCATCCTCCGATTTGGGAGTGTTGTTCGAGGTGGACGATAGTGGCTGCTATGCGCTCCATCAGTCCGTGTGCGTAATTGGTGTATCTACCCTGGCATTGCCTAGTTGTGCCGTGTCACCTTCCATATCGAGCTTTACTACGATTATGATTTTAAGATCCGACCGCGTTAAGGTTCTCCATCCCCTTAACGCTATTTTCTCTATGATTATACTTTACTTATTTAGACACTATTATAATATCGAATATTACTACATAGTAGATAGTTTAACGGATCCTTAGAGGATGGGCGGTCCCAAGCATCTTCTAAGTTACTTGTACCTTTATTACAGTTCACTTGAGTTGGTTTACATTATATAAGTATATATTGTCCTGACACGAGTGTTTTGTGTTTTGCTTTACGCTCGGGTCAGCCTGAGTTATTCACAGATTTGAATTTCCACTCTCTTGGAGATTTGAATCGCTGGAGATTATCTGCTTGTCATGTCCTATCTATTTCAATTCCGTTGTTCTACTCAGCTTGTACTTGGTTATTTTATTGAGATTTTTGTTGTACTCTATTTCTTCTGTTGTATCTTATGTAACTCTGACATATTTAGATAGTAGCTTCATGAACTACTATTTCTTTTACTTCCGCTGCATTATTTTACTCTGTGTCTGTGATCTGTGATTATATTTATTTACTGTATATTCTGAGATTTGCCAAATTTTAATTACAACGCGGTATTTTGAGAAATTCAACTCCGGCATGAGTGTCTACCTATGCACTTATAATGGATGCGAATGGTTGAAAATATCGGGTCGTTACAATGTTGGTTGTCTGTAGTAAATGATTATTATTCAAATCCAATAATTTCTAAAGATATTTATTTATTCATTCCAATCTTCCATAATTTCCCAAATAATCTCTTTAATTGGTCCATTTGTTTCCTAATTTAATTATTGTAACACCCTATTTATTGCATAATTATTGCCCTATTAATTTTAGAGTTACAATATTTTCCATTTAAATTCCTTACAATACGAACTTTGTCCCCCATTCCTTACTCTGTTCATTTTTCCAACCTATAGTCGCTTCGTCCATCCTTTTGGAATATGGTCGCAACTACTTCTTTGGTCGGAAGCTATAGAGTAAATTCAAATTAAGTGTATATATTATACATAATAGAATTTTGAAAAATACTTTCAAAAATAACAAATATGCCACTCATACGTATACTTATCCCTATTAATCAGGTAACCTAAGCTTTGATACCAAGTGTAGGAAATGTGGATTATGGATCTTAAGGCTGAATTAACACTAGAGGGGGGTGAATAGTGTTTAATTAATTTTATGGAATTTTTGAAATCTTTTCAAATCAAACACATACAGATGCAATTTCACAAATACAGAGACAATCACAGAATCAGACACAAAGGCAAATAGTAAATAAAAGCAGTAAAGGAAAGAACACACCGGAATTTTATACTGGTTCGCAGTTACCCTACATCAAGTACCACACAATTTCTTGTGCAGATTTCTTTTCAAATATAATGTCGATATTACAACCTCGATTTCAAGGCCATGAGATACACCTTCCTATCTCCGAGTCCAGGGCAAACTCTCTTGATTTAACAGGCTACAAGATCACCTAATTGATTTACGGGCTACAATCACACCAAATTGATTTACGGGCCACAATCACACTATTTTCAATCACACTTTGATAGAGAGAGACTCGATACATTTCTTTGATTACAAATTATCCTATAACTCTGAATAACACTGAGATCTTTGAGAGAGAGAGTGGCAGAGAATCAAACTAGAGATGATCGAGTTTGATTCACTTAGAATTTCGGCAGAGTTTTGTTAAAGGATTTGAAATATAAGAGAATATTTGAGTGGAGAAGAAGGAGTGAAGAAACGAAGAAAAACTAACTTAAAATTTGTTGAAAACAACTGGTATTTATAGGAGAACAATGGTCATGTCCATTTGCGAAAGGTTATGACGAATAGACACTTCTTTTGAAAATTTGAAATTTGAATTCTACGGCTACCATGTCGACATGGGGGGATGAGGGATGTCGACATGCTTATGTTAATTTTGAAAATAGATTTTGCTTTAAAATGATTTCTATTCTAAAACTTGTTAAAACAATTTCTAAACTTTGTAAACCATTTTGAATAAAGTTTAAATTTATAAAATAGTTGTAGAAAGTAATCTTAATATATAATCTATAATATAAATGTAATATTAAAAACTAAGTATAGATTTCTTTAAAATTATTAAAGCTAAAATATTAAAATTGATAGAAATGACTTTAAAAAGATAGTTTTGAAAAAATAAATCATTTTGAAAATTTCATGGATTCAATTCCACTAGAGAAGGTCATGGGTTCCATCCCACTAAAGAGGTCATGGGTTCCATCCCACTATTAAAGCGAGAAGGTGGATTCCATTCCACAATAAAAATCTAAATAAAGATTTTAGTGCTATTATGAAGTTTTAACATAAATCTAGACTCTATTACTTATCTTGATATCTTGAACTCTTGATACTCATGAGTCTTCATTCTTGATTTCTTCAATCTTGAATTCGTCAGTCTTGAATCTCTATATTCAGTCTTGAACCTTTATACTGTACAATCTTCATTCTTAGTACCTGCATATATATATCCTTTATATACATATATATCTAGACAAAAACATTAGTATTTATATTTTAGAATTAACAATCTCCCCCTTTTTGATGATGACAACCTATGTTTATAAAATATATTCCACCAAACTCTGATTCTACTTTGACTCCCCCATATTCCAACAACTCCCCTTAATCTAAGCCTAACCAACCTATTTTATAATTCTCCCTCTTTGTCATCAACAAAAAACTAATCCTAAACTACATAACTCCCCCTAAATCTTATACTATAGCACTATATAGGATAATAACATAGTATGGTAGAATATAAATGAGACAAATAATAATATGAATAAAATATAGTAAGGTGAATGTGAGAGATATGAAAATTTCAAACATAATCAATCAATATATACATCATGTTCTTATCAAACCACACCATGTTCAATCATATATTACACACCATATTCAAATCAATCCAAACCATACCAAATCAAATCAAACCAAACCAAATCAAAGTAAATCAAACCACATATGTCAAATCAAACATTTCTTGGAACTTGAACCCATCTTTCTTCACCGAAGATAGGATCTGCCTTTATAGCATCCCATTCTTCATTATCTTTGTTTAGAGTTCCTTCTGGATTCGCTTCAAGTTCTTCTTTGTCAAGGGCTGAGATCATCCATCAAATGGCATCGAAATGCCTTTCTTGTTCTTTTATCATCTGCATTTGGCTTAATTCTAAGTGACGTTGATTGCGAAGGATAAAAGTAAGTATGTTCTTGAAGTTATTGAGAGTTTTTTTCAAGATTCTCACTTAGATTATGAATAGGAGAGGCCATTTTTTGATAAAATATGAAGAAATTCAATAGAAAATAAAGAGCATTGAAAGTTAGCATTTTTCTGGAAGAAACGGGTATTTAAAGAGTTAGAAAGTCATTTGAAATGAAAAGATACAAGGTAGTTATGTCAATTTCAATTTCAAAACAAAAACCATTTTCTGGCCGTTACATGTCGACATGGGGGGTAGGGGGATGTCGACATGCCCTTGTTAATTTTGGCAATTTTCTTTGTTTCTTTATATTATATACAAGTGTGTGTGTATATATATATATAAACTTATATAATATAATAACAATCATTCCAGAGATATTTTAGAGCTAATAGGCAGAAATAAAAGATTTTCATTGATAAATTTAGTTATCATTACATAAACGATACATAACATTAACTAAAGAGAGATACAAACTAATACAGCATGAAATGAAACTATTATTGGTTAGAGGATGATGAAGATGATGATAATCTAAGCTTGCGACTGACTTTCCCAAAGAACTTGATCGTTTTGTTAGAAATCTTGTCCAACTTTTTACTAACGAATCTTTTTAGAATCCGTTGGTTTTCCACGATAATCTTTTGATTCTTGAGAAGCGTTTTGTTTGATGGATTGTTAAGAGTGATAGGGTATTCGATGCTTTCCAATGAAGTCTCTTCCTCCTCCTCTCCTACTTTTTTAATTTCCATCTCCTCCCCTTCTTCCTCCTCCTCCTCTTCTTCTTCCATCTCTTCATGAGCCAATCTCTCATTCTTTTCGGCAAGTGTTTCATATGGTTGAAACACAAACGGAATTTTCATGAGAGAGATGTTAGCATGGTTAAACACTTTTCTAGAAACGAACTCCTTCTTCTTATAATCAACACTAAAGTAGTTAAAAATCCAAGTGAGATTAATCCCGTGATATAAAGTGATTTCACCTAATGTAAAAATTTTGGGACGAAGTTCATCCAAAGTCACTTGCGCCCAATTAATGTCATAGTGCCCAAAAAGTGCCTTACAAACTTTTAAAGTAGGGTGATTGAAATTTCCCAATCTTGGAGTTATGCTATGTTGCAAATGAAGGTTTACAATTCTAGCTTTAGGACGAAAATTTCGGTTTATAAACTCAAAGTTATCGTCTCCTTCAAAAATGTGATGAAATGTCTCACGATCATGTTCATCAATTTGAAAATCCGAAAGATCCATTCCCGTATACTTACAACCAAGAATGTTACCCAAAATCTCACTATTTAAAATAATACGCGTTCCTTTAACGCTACTCCACACTTCCCCTTCATTTCCTTCATAAAAACCACAATTCAAATTTGCATAAAACATTTTGACAAGATTCGAATAACAAACAAAATCATTTTGAGAATCATCAATTAAGCTAAGAATTTGATTCTCTTCAAAAAGAACATTGATTTCATAAGAAGAAAAATGATTAAAGATAGCAAATTTTCCCGTATGGACCTTTCCAAAGTTTAGATAGCTTATGTAAGCCTTGATAGCTTCCAGATCATTGTAGAGGAACTCTTTGGTGGCCTTGGATAGTCTAATGGTGGATGGAGTGCTTGAGGAAGTCATTTTTGAAGAAAGTAGAGAGCTTGAGAGTTTGAAAGAGAGTTTGAATTTTGAAATGAAAGTGAAAAGATAGGATAAAGTTAAGAAGGTAATAGATATCTAAGAGCCTTGTTCTCTGGTCAAGAGACACCTTTTCAGAGCTTTGGAGTTGGTGAAAAGGTGGATGGAAATTCAAAGTTTTGAAAAGAAATTTAAATTTCAAATTTATGGAAGGGTGTCGACATGGGGGGTAGGGTCATGTCGACATGAATCCCTTAAATCATGTATCTTATTTTTCTTATTTTATTTAATATATATATATATATATATATATATCCTATAATCTAATTTATATTTTATCTAAAATAATATTAAATATAATAACACTTTAATATTAATATTAAAATAATATTATTTTGAAAATAAAAAAAAATTAAATTCAAACAACAAGCAATTTCAAAACATGTAAACAATCAAACATTCAAACAAGCAATTTTAATCAATATAATTTAAATGCGTACCTATTTTTAGATCTTTATTTCTGAGATCATCGGAATCATGAATAACTGTAAAGCACATGTTTGAATTTTCCGTCTCTTGATCTTCATCACTAGAGGATGAGTCTGAATCGTCAAGTGTAGCAGTATATGCTCTCTTTCTTTTCTTTGACAAATCATTACTTGGAGAAAATTTCTTTTTATACGGATGCAGACAATCTCTTTTTAAGTGGCCTGGCTCATCACAATTGTAGTAGATTTGTTTTGAGTTTCATTATTGTTTCCAGAAATCTTGTGATCATTTCTCTTGTAATTGTTCATCTTTCTATATTTCAGAAACTTTCTAAAATTCCTTGTCATCAAGGCTATTTTTTCATCGTCGTCACTGTTTGAGTCTAAACCATCTGTTATTGCATTGAACGCTATTGACTTCTTTTCTGAGGCCTTGCCTTCTCTTCTCCCTTGCATTTGTACTTCAAATGACATCAAATTCCCAATCAATTCTTCAAATTTTAGAGTATTAATATCATTATCCTCTTCAATTCCTAGAGTCCTCTAATCCCATTCCGAAGTGAATGAATTCAGAATTTTTCTATCTTGATCTTCTTCGGAAAAGTTCTTTCCTAATTCAATTAGTGAGTGCACAATGTCTTGAAACCTACTATACATGTCTGAAATGGACTCATTTGGATTCATCTTGAATAATTGAAACTGATTGGTCAACATAGATATTTTGATCTGTTTAAGTTTGCTTGTTCCTTTATGAGAAACTTGCAAAGTTTTTCCAGATCTCATATGAAGACTTACAAACAGACACTCTACTAAACTCATTCCTAACTGAACAGAATAGAATATAATATTCATGGCTTTGGAATTGTTTTATGCAACAGTCTTTTGCTCAACAGTCCACTGTGTAAAATCAGTTATGGGTTCAATGTACTCAGTTTGTGTGATATTCCAAGTGTCTAATCCTATTGATTGTAAATAGATTTTCATCCTACATGCCCAATATGCATAGTTACTACCATTAAAAAGTGGTGGTCTGGCAGTAGACCGACCCTCTAGAAATGAACTAGTGAGAGTGTTGACATTACCAATGTTGACAGCCATTTGAAAATTTTTTAAGAATCAGATTATGAAAACTTTGAAAACCAATGCTCTAATACCAAATGTAGGAAATGCGAATTACGGATCTTAAGGCTAGAATAACACTAGATAGGGGTTGAATAGTGTTTAATTAATTTTATGGAATTTTTGAAATCTTTTCAAATTAAACACATACAGATTAAATTTCACAAACACAGAGACAATCACAGAATCAGACACAGATGAAAATAGTAAATAAAAGCAGTAAAGGAAAGAACACACTAGAATTTTATACTGGTACGGAGTTACCCTACATCCAGTCCCACACAATTTCTTGGGCAGATTTCTTTTCAAATATAATGTCTATATTACAACCTCAATTTCAAGGCCACGAGATACACCCTCCTGTCTCCGAGTCCAAGGCAAACTCTCTTGATATAACCAGGCTACAAGATCACCTAATTGATTTATGGGCTACAATCACACCCAATTAATTTACGGGCCATAATCACACCATTTCCAATCACACATTGATAGAGAGAGACTCGATATGCTTCTTTGATTACAAATGATCCTATAACACTGAATAGCACTGAGATCTTTGAGAGAGAGTGGCATAGAATCAAACTAGAGATGATCGAGTTTGATTCACTTAGAAATATGACAAAGTTTTGTTAAAGCATTTGAAATATAAGAGAATATTTGAGTGGAGAAGAAGGAGTGAAGAAACGAAGAAAAACTAACTTAAAATTCGTTGAAAACAACTGGTATTTATAGGAGAACAATGGTCATGTCCATTCGCGAAAGGTTATAATGAATAGACACTTCTTTTGAAAATTTGAAATTTGAATTCTACGGCTACCATGTCGACATGAGAGGATGAGGGATGTCGACTTGGCTATGTTAATTTTGAAAATAGATTTTGCTTTAAAATGATTTCTATTCTAAAACTTGTCAAAACAATTTCTAAACTTTGTAAACCATTTTGAATATAGTTTAAATTTATAAAAGAGTTTTAGAAAGTAATCTTAATATATAATGTATAATATTAAAGTAATATTAAAAACTAAGTATAGATTTCTTTAAAATATATTAAAGCTAAAATATTAAAATTGATAGAGATGACTTTAAAAAGATAGTTTTGAAAAAATAAATCATTCTGAAAATTTCATGGGTTCCATTCCACTAGAGAAGGTCGTGGGTTCCATCCCACTAAAGAGGTCATGGGTTCCATCCCAATATTAAAGCGAGAAGGTGGATTCCATTCCACAATAAAAATCAGAATAAAGATTTTAGTGCTATTATGAAGTTTTAACATAAATCTAGACTCTATTACTTATCTTGATATCTTGAACTCTTGAATTCTTGATACTCATGAGTCTTCAGTCTTGATTTCTTCAATCTTGTATTCGTCAGTCTTGAATCTTTATACTGTACAGTCTTCATTCTCAATACCTACATATATATATATCCTCCATATACATATATATCTGGACAAGAATTTTAGTATTTATATTTTATAACAAGTCCTAAGATCTAAGGTAGTTGTCATCAAGACCATCATCTCAGGAACTAACACAAAGTGTAACAGCCCTCCCCGAAAAGGACCTAATTTCAATCCAATAAAATCCCATCGATCCTTAGGCCTATCTAAAGGCGAGTTATTAAGTTGATAAAATTATAAATAATATACATCACATAAAGCGATCAATCTATACTTTCAGAATCTCACAGTGGAATGGATAAAATATAATATCAGAATATGTACTCAATTCTTATAGAAAACTATTTTAGAAACATAACATGTTATATATTACAAGATGTTTAGATAAAGCCTCCACAATGCAATATTTCAAAATAACATAACTGTCTGAATCGGGTACAATAAAAATACTTAAAAACACAAATAGATAGATAACTGCCATAAGTCTTCATCTCTACCTTCGTCTCCTAAATCAGCATTACTCTCTCTAATCTGTGTGTTGTACTGAGGAGTGGGTCAGAACAACAAATGTCTAGTGAAATGAAAATCCAAAGATTTACTATAATTTTACTTGGGCAGTATTATTTAAATAAGAAATATGTCTTACGTATTAAAATCATAACATATGCATAACGTCAACTGTAAGCCAAAGGCTTTTCCAGTCAAATTATATAACATACGTAAAAAATCAACTTTAAGCCTGAAGGATCTTCCAGTCCAACTATATAAAAGTCAACCCGGTCCCTATTACTTTCACTTCCCGTCCCGCCCAATTAATATACTATGCCCCATTAATAGCCTCTCTCTCCCCCTCCCTTTTGTCTATGTAAGCCGATGGCTCTTTTAGTCCAATTATACAAAAGTCAATTGTAAGCCCGAAGGCTCTTCCAGTCCAACTATACAAAAGTCAACTGTAAGCCCGAAGGCTCTTCCAGTCCAACTACACAAAATTCAAATGTAAGTCTATATGCTCTTCCAGTCTGACTATACAAAAGTCAACTATAAGCCTGAAGGTTCTTCCAACCAAACTATACAACTCTAACATAACTAGCGTTTTCGATGTAAGAGTAAGCACTTGAACCACTTAATACCTCCATAATGGGATGTAGGCAGACTTTGATTATTTAAGACCTATAAAATAGGTAAATCCTTGTCATTTAAGACCTAACCCCAAGGCGGGTCGTTACATGGTTCTTCCTTAATGACATTGTAAGAAATACAATTAGGCCGCTTAATACTTTACCTAAAAAAGAGGCGAACCTTACCATAGCCACTTAATACCTCTAAATCGAAGCAGACCCTTCCTAAGAATTTCACCCACCGCATCCAAAAGCGCAACTTATGACCCATAACTCACTCATGACGTTTCACATTACTCCAACTATTCATAGGAGCTGGTCTCCAGATTAACTGTGTAGGTTTATTCTATAGAATTGGGACTAACCAAGCGTCCAATATGGTTATTTATTATAGATGATGTCCCACATTAGTCCGCAAAGCCACACCGTTGGTAGCCAGATTTAACTGGGCAGACTTCCATGTAGTTTGGACTAACCTCGCATCCTTATAACTTAGTCATACCTTATATGTATACTAACTATATACATATATCATCCTACACGATTAATAATTGAGGCCATATAAGGTATCCCCTTATTGCGCCTCTCATTAGGGATTAACTCCCTAATTTACACTAACTTTCTTCCTACAAATTAATATTACCTAACTATTCTAATAATACTAACTATCACGCTTAATACACTATAATCAATACGCTACTGGTTTTAATAGTCAATATGTTAATATTATATACGTATATTTTTACATATGGAATTTAAGGTCTAATCGTTACATTACAATAATTCGATAATAATTCGTTTACAAGGTGTTTGGAAATATCAATCTCATACAAATCTACAATTCCAACAAGAACTACTACTACTACCATAGCCAAGTAAAATAGAATTGTACACACATGGAATACCTACAACTTGTTCCATATTAATTAATTAAAATCCCTTCTTTGTTTTAAAGAACAGATCTCTACAAGTTATATCTCCTATGTTTAATTCAACCTTTATATACATCATTTTGGAGTGAGAAAGGAGTTCCTTATTTATTTAACTGATAGAAATAGGCAGTTACAAACAATTCAATTCATACTTTATACACTATTTATAATTTATTTCTTTTTGAACCCTTTAACACTTCAATTTAAAATAAGGTAAATATGTTGAATGGAATATAGATTAACTAATTCTAAACAAATAATAAGATTCTAATACATTAATACCAAAAATAATTATAATTCCAACATATACAGAGATTGATATTTACTTAAGGAAATTCTGGGGGTTTTAGATGTTATAATTGTAACAGCCTAATTAAATATCGGGTATGAAAAGTTTTTAGAAATTATAAATATACTAGTATAAATTATTTAGTGTCTACACCATCTCAATCCGATTCAAACATTTAAGTATATTTGTATAATATACACACACATACAACATTACAAACAAAACAAATGGTATATGTAAATATACATTTCTATTCATAAATATGTATAGGTTAAATGGAATGGGATGGTGAAGACAAGTGGCATCAAATGAAACATACATGTACCATAAGATTAAAGGAAATAATGACACATATACCTATTAGGTGTGCATATGTAGAACCATCTTAAGACAACTAAGGAAGCATGTGTCAAAATCCTAAGACTTGCATAAAGATAAGGTGGACAAGTGTCCAAAGTAAAATGACAAAACAACCTTAAGAAATGCTATAAATAGGATGGATATCTTCATTAGTTTTCCATGCTTTCATAAACTAAAACAAAAGTGAGATAAAAAAGAGAAGCTTGGAGAAAGCCAAGGAAATAAAAAACAAGTCAATGCTACAATTTTAAGGTGAGAAAAACTATTTAAATCTATGTATTTATGTTATTCTATGAAGAGATGAGGTAACTATTAAGAATGAATGATAGTGGCATGGATCTGTCAAAATGGTGTTAGGTAAATCAACCATAACTTCTGAAATTATTGATGAAACTTTGATTTCTTTAATGTTCTAAAAATCTAACTCACAGACGTACAACATTCATGTTTATCACTTTTCCAAATTCTTAAATATATACACCTGAAATCGAGGTGCAAAGTCGAGTTTAATCTCAGCCTAAAATGAACTAGTTTATTTTTAAGAAAAACCTTACTTTGTCGAATTTTTATAATTATATTGATAAACAATTTTAGGGGTTTCCTTTCATGGTAATTAAGTTGACTAAGTAATTTACTTGTTAAAGAAAATTTGGAATTAAAATCTACTGTTATCATAGAGAAATTGAATCAAACATTTTGCGGAAAAACTGGTCAAAAACCTGAGTTTAAGAAATTAGTAACATTCTGAAAATTGCAACTCTTTATAACTATTACTAAACCTGAAGTGTAATTTAAGTCCAGAATTTGCAACGATTCAATCCAGCAACCATTATGAACTACTAAAGAACTTTCCATAACGCTTTATAATATGCTGAAGTTTTTATTTTAACACTCTTATTGATGCAAAAACTTTTTAGCAATTTCTAAAACGCTATCTTTCTATTTGGGACTTTAAAACAGTTTTAAATGACTATTAACTTAACTATTCACTTCAAAAATTTCGAGATCTTTTCTAACATATATCAGAATATTCCTAAAGAGGTTTGGGGTTTGTCTTAAACCCATACATATATGAGAATGGAAAGGTATTTTAAGTTACTTTTGGAAACATTTCCTTAATGATAATTACATCGGGGATGCGGTATAAGACAATAGATCTTGGCTAGTGCACTATTACTTTGTGTTGGTATCGAGCCAAGTAGAGTACGTCCCTACTTAGTAATGGGATGCCGCCCGCAATAGGATAAGATATCCTAGGATCTAATCCAAATCGAAGGTGTGGTTTAGATTCATGATTGAATATTTAGATTGATCTTGGTTTTGGTTGAAAGAAGTTTATTTTAAAATTTCTATTACAAACTTGTTTACTTTAATATTTTGAAGTCTTCCTTGAATATTACTTTAAACATTGGATTGGTAGAATCTCCAAAGAAGTAATTTATAATGAAACAATAATATGAAAACCTTGTTATACAACCCATTATGACATGACTTGAAAACTAGCTTAAATAGCTATCTCACTGGGTCAGTGTTGCTCATGATGCTACACTTAAATATTTCAGGTTTAGATGATTAGTGGTTCGACCCTAGAAGTTAGATAGATGCATTGAAGTGAAGACTTATATTATGTATATTGTCTCTTTTATGTACTCATATGTATAAGAATGTGATGGTTAGACTCTTGGATCTTATGTAATCATGTTATATGATGATGTAGATGTATAATAACTCTTTCGCTAAAAATCATATTCTCTGAATGATTTTCTATTCTGACATACCTTTGTTAATTTGTGGTACTATTCTTTTAGCACCATCTATTAGATGTAACATCGTTGCCTCTGGATAAGTTTGTCGAGCGGGGTGTTACAGTTAGTGGTATCAGAGCTTAGGTTTAACATGCGCCTTTAGAAAACTTTATAGTATAACAATTAAATTTATCAGAATAGGAATTTTATACATTTCATTGACATTTTATTACTTTTTTTGAAGAAAAATGTGTGATCCTCTAAAATAGAGGAGAGCACACATGTAAATATATATATATATATCACAAAAGACAAGGTGCTGCCAACATGCCTCGCAAGTAGCAAAACTAAGTACAAGTATCAAAGAAAAAACTCAAGTACCCCTAAAATGAGCTCTGACAAGGCCACCGCCCATTACACCCCAATACCGAGCTCCGGGATGGCCACCGCCTGATATTAAGGTGTTAGAAGTACTAAAAAAACTATGGAACATCACATAGCCAATGATACTGGAAGGCAGCTCCATCTGAGAAAGGAACTCCATGCTGCTGACTCGGAAGAAATGGAAGTGCGAATGATCTGAAATGGAACCGCTAATGATCTGGAATGGAAATCGCCATTCTGTAGACTCGGTAAAACTGGAGGAGTTCCTAGCTGAAATGTGAATCCTCCAGTGAGTATAACGCCATAATGAAGATGAAGATGTACTGAGAACCCTTCACTGCAAACAACAATCCTGCCATCAGCAATCCTATGAACCTGCAAAAGAAACTAACACCATATCTTGCCCAAACCTGCTGGAAAGGAACTAAAGAAAATAGTAAAAATAATACACATATATGTATATAAATGAAATTTATATACATATATATGTATTAAAGGATTAAAAGTAAAGATACAAAAGTTAAGCTAATAAGACAGAATAAAATAAAGATTGGAAAAAAGACTAAAAAGAATCCATGATCAAATGAACTTAAAGATCTATAAACTAAAACAAACTAAAACTAAAACAATAACTAAAACAAATTAAAACTTATCCTTATGGTCCTTTGATCAAAAGGATATTATGATACACAGTGAAATCAACATTTATGTTTGAAAAAATATTAATACTACAATTATTGATGTCAAAAATATTGTTTTTATGTTTAAATAACTTAATATTATTATTAATCTTATTAAGATATTCTTTAAAAATATTATTTTTAGCTAATTTATATTTAGGATTAGAGATCCAATTAAAACAAAATGAAGAAATTATAAAAATCAATTTATTTAAATGACTATTATTATTTTTAAAAATTCTCTGATTTCTCTCAAACCAAATATACCAACAAATTATAATGAATAAAGTGTCAAGTAAAAAGCTATTATCCTTTTTGAACTTAAATCTAAAACTATTCCAATAGTATTCACAATCAGAAATTTTAGTTGTTAGTCTAAAGTAAAAGATTTTGAGGGTATTATGCAGAATGAAATAAGTGCCTATGCAATCATAGTATACATGTTTAATATCTTCCAAATGCAGATTACAAAAATAGCATTTATTATCAATTTGCATTTTTTTTCTTTTTAAAAATTCTATAGCATTTAGTTTTCCATGCATAATTAACCACATGTGAATTTTAGATTTAGGAGGTGCATTTGTATTCCAAATAAATTTAAAAGAGTTATTAGTTACACCCGAGAAGTTAATAAATCTATAAAAAGAATTAGAAGTATATTTCTTACTCTTGTCCCATTCCCAACTAATATTATCATTATCAATATTATATAGTTTTAGTCTAGCAAAAAGCAAAGAAAGCTGCCTAAGGGTTGAACCTACTAAAATTCTGTTAGAACTAAAATTCCAAGGAGGATCATTTTCGGGAGAAAAAACTTCTTATAATTAAAGCATCCTTAAAATTACAGATTTCATATAGTTCTTTAAATTCTAACCTAAGAGGGATAACGAAAATCCAACGATCATGCCAAAAAGAAGTACTATTACCTGAATGAACTATTGTATTAGTGCCTAGGTTAAAAATCTCCTGACATTTTAAAATAGATTTCCAAAAATTGTACAATTTACAATTAACAGTAGGACTAATTTGATATAATTGTTACTACCATTATAGTAATATTTAGAAATGATTTATTTTCAAATAGGATTATCATTAATATCTTTAAACTTCCATAAACATTTACCTAACAACAACAAATTCATGTTACGCAAATTAATGACTCCTAAACCACCATCCATTTTGGATTTACAAATAGTTTCCCAATTAACTAAACATTTAATACTGTTGTTAGAGTTTTCCCCACTCCATAAGAAGTCCCTTCTTATTTTATCAATTTTATCGATCACCCAATCTGGAAAAAGATGTATAGACATCCAATAGATCGAGAGAGCTAATAAAACGGAGTTTACAAGAACTAATCTACCCACTCTCGATAAAAAATCTCCCATTCCAATTAAAAATCCTAATTTTGATTTTATCTATGATAATAAACCAGTCATCATGTTTAAGTATTGTAGGTCTAATCAAAATACCAAGATAATCAAATGGAAAATTCATAGTTCTACAATTAAGCGTATTAGCAACTAAATTTTCAACCTTTTCAAAATCATTTAAAACTAAAACTGAACTTTTACCAAAATTTATTTTTAAACCTGAAAGTAGTTCAAAACTATATAAAATAAATTTGAGAGTGATAAAGTGTCTAGGCAAATGAGAGGAAAAAAGTAAAGTATCGTCTGCAAATTGAAGGACAAATATACCGTTACGCGAGATATCGCTACCAACATTCCCCAAAGATCTGTTATCAACCGCTGTTTTAATTATCTTAGCGAAAACATCTACTGCTAAGTTAAACAAGAGAGGTGATAAAGGATCACATTGCCTTAAACTTGCTTAGATTGAATTTTATTACCTAAAATACCATTAACCATAATACTTGAGTTACCAGTTCTAGGTAAATTCATAATCCAGCTAATCCATCTATGACTGAAACCTCTAGCATGAAACATATCAACTAGAAATTCCCAATCAACCGAATCAAAAGCTTTAGCAAAGTCCAATTTTAAAATCGCATAAGTTATATTATTCTTACAACAACGATTAATGTATTCTTAAACAACAGCCACACCATCGGTGATATTTCTCCCCTTAGTGAAAGCAGTTTGTGAACACTCAATTAGATCGTTCATTCTTATACCAAGTTTATTAGTTAAAACTTTTGAAATAATTTTAACGGAACAGTTAATTAATGAAATAGGTCTAAAATCTTATAAATTATTAGCACCTACTTTTTTGTGCAATAAAATAACATTTGCAAAATTAAATCTTCCTAATTGCAATTTTTCATTATAGAATTCGTTAAACATGCTAATTAAATCGAATTTTAAAACGTCCCAAAATGTTTTGTAAAAGAAAATAAGGAATCCATTCGAACTCGGGGATTTATCACCTGGCATGTCATTAATAGCTTTCCAAATTTCCTCTTCGGTAAAGGGATTATCTAACTCAGAAAGGTCAACAATAGAATCAGAAGGATAAAGATCATTTCATCAAGCATTAATTCTATGTTTATTTTTATTACAAAAAATATCTCTATAATAGTCTGTAAAAGCCTTATTAAGATCTCTTTGATCGACCAATTCTTCGTTATTCACAAAAATAGAATTAATCATATTAATATGTTTTCTACTATTAGCCATATTATGCAAAAATTTGGTATTATTATCACCTTCATTTATCCATTGAATTCTAGCTCTCTCTTTCTACATAACCTCCCCTTTTTCTAAAATAGAGTTAAGCTCTTCTTTTAGATTAGCGAGAACATTATGCTCACCTAGATTTAGTTGTCTAGTTTCTTCTGTCTTGTTAATTTTAAGCATTTCAGAAAGTATATTTTCTTTTTTAATTTTAATACTACCAAAAATATTCTTTTTCCAGTTTTTAAGAAAATTCTTAAGATTCCTAAGTTTAAAAAAAAATTAGAAGAATTATCCTTATTTCTAAAATTATAAAAACTAATAGAAATCCACTTATTACTAATTAAATTTGAAATATTGGATTTTAATAACCACATTTTTTCGAATTTAAAAGATCTACTAATAACTCTATGTTGTTCACAGGTGAGAATAATAGGACAATGATCAGAATAAGTGTAAGGCAAACCAGACACTCTACAAATAGGAAATTTATCCTCAATTTCATCACTAACGAAAAACCTATCCAGAAGAGCCATAGATGGGGATTCCCTAGTATTACTCCAAGTAAATTCTCTATTAAAAGAGGAATTTCAATCAAATTAGAATTATTAATAAATTGATCAAATTCCTTCAAAACAGAGAAATCACTCACCCGTGGTGAACGCTCTCCTATAAAACGCGTAACGTTGAAGTCATCCTCCAAAATCCAAGACCCAGGAGCTAAAGATCTAAACTCTAGACATTCATTCCATAGAATTCAACGACCCATTTTTGAGTTAGGCCCATAAACATTAGAAATATTTAAAAAAGAATTATTGCTAAGATTAATGAGAATAATATGTATAGAATGTTGCTTAGAAATACACTGAAGCAGTTTAAAAGAGTTATCCCACCACCCAATCAGTAAACCCCCAGAAGAGCCAACAGAAGGTAAAAAAGACCACTTCCTAAAATGAAACCCACCTAGTCTTCTATAAAAACGAATATCGGTACATTCAATCTTAGTTTCCTGTAAGAGTGCGATGTCAATAGAATAATCTTTAAAAAAAGCTCTAACCTTGTCACACTTATTTAAATCATGCAACCCTCTGATATTCCAAATAATAATCCTCATATACCAACAGATCAAGCCCTATCAAATTCCCTACTTCTAATATACTCTAGATCTACCTCAACATCAGAAAAAATAAAAGCTACATCGCTAGCTAACTGACTAGACTCAGGAGAAGACAAACTACTTAGAGCATAGATGAATACGTACTACCCAAATCAAAAAACATAACTGAGCCTAAATTTGTAACACCACTCGCGGTACTCGAATCAAGTAACTTATCCGTAGACTGAGAATGACTACAACGTATCCTGGCACTACATCGAACCAATCTGCTAACAGCCAGAGACTTCCTACGTCTACCTCTCCTCAATGTAGAAGAACAAGAAGCGGAATTGCTGCCGATCTCACTATTACGAACATTTGCTAACAAATAAGAACTCCTCATCATAGCATTATCCATATCCCCGTTCATTTCATTAGTATCAACGTATTTTACCGCTTCACCTGAAACCAAAGAAGAGTCATCAGACACATGTTGATTAAATGATTCACTTTCCTCTGGTTTCCCCACCACGTCTGTTGAACCCAAGGAATTCGCTACTCCCATATTTGAACCAACCCCAAAATCCTTCTCCAAACATTCAGGTCCCTCCTACATTTGATCACTTCCAGCAATAAACATAGCTGAAAACTCAACCCTATCATTAAAAACTCCAAGCTTATCTATATAATCATCCCCTGAATAATCCACAAAATCAATAGGCATAGAATCTCCAAGTATATCATCAAAAACACATAAGGAACTATACTCAAAGCTAGCTTATCAACAGATTCACTCAATATGTGTGCACCATGCACACTGATACTATCAAAGGTATCAGCAACATCAACAAAAGACAGGCTCAAATTCTCTTCACCCAAAACATTTAACAACTTGTCTATGTAGTTAGCATTAGCCTCCCTTTGAATCTTGTCAAAACTCCTCCAACACTTAGCCATACGAAAATCAGAAACTCTAACATCGGCCAACTTGATTTTCTGAGCAATAATATCTTTATCTATAATATCCTTACCACCTGGCCATTCCACCAAAGCATCCATTGAGAGTTTACTATCATCGATAGAAATACCATTACTTGCTTCAGAAATTGCTTTATTTTAACTTACTACCTTCAATTGTTTCATAGTAGCACTATCAGAAGAAAAATGACATTCCAATCCACTGTCAACTCCAGATCTATCAAAACATAAATAAGAGACTATCAAAGAATCGAGACACTTAACTTTATTGGCAGTAGATACATACCATAACTTCTCAATACAATTACCATCATCATCCTTTAGATTCTCGTCAAAACTCCTCAAACAAATAGCAGTTCGACCATCAGTAACATTAATATCAGCCAACTTGGATTTCTAGGCATTATAATCATTATCTATAATTCCTAAATTGCCTGACCATTCCACCATAGCATCCTTTGAAAGCTTATTATTTTCAAAACTAATACCTTTACTTGCATCAGAAAATGCCTTATTTCCTTTTACTATCATCAATTGTTTCACAGCAGCACTTACAAAAGAATTATGACATTCCAATCCACAATCAACTCCTGATTTTCAGTACTTGGATCAGGGACTATCAAAGAAGCAAGACAGTCAAATGAATTGGCAGTAGATAATTCAAAAAAACTCAATTCATGAGAATTTCTTTTGCCTCGTTTTTTATTTAAATGAATGAAACCATTGTTTAATTCCCTCTTCTCAGCAACCTCTCCAGGATCATCTAAGAACGATACATCATCATTTATCAAAGTACTTATCTTTGACGAATAAGAATCCACAAAATAGTGAGTAACAATAGGGTCATACAAAATTGGATCAAATCCCTGGACCTTTTCTCTCTTAGCAGGGACCAAAAAATCAGTGTCAACACAAACAATATTTTTATTCAAAACATCATCTCTGTTACCTTTAGTATCAGGATTGATAGAAGAAGAATCATATTTTCCAAAATAATCTTCAGGATCACCAAACATGTCTCTGTTCCCCTTGCCAATATTAGGCGAGTTTATAGCATCGAAATGAACAAACAAATCCTCTAAAAACTTGATTCCTTCATTTCTCTTGTGCCAAAGATGATCGAGCAATATCCCCTTTAACAGCATACATTTAAGAACGATTTGAAATCCATGATCAACCAATGAAGGACACGGGACAGATTTGCAAGAAATAGAATTCAATTTGGTCAAACAGTCACTCTTTTTATGTCCAAATTTTCCACATGCAAAGCATCTAATTGGATCGCGACATTGCTTTGCAAAATGATTATTATCCCCACATCAGTAGCAGAAATTCCTTCCCCTCTTTGCATCAATCTAGTTTTTCATTGGAATTCGAGAAATCGAATTTTTAAACTGAGAAGATGGCGAACGATCTTTAATGACTTGGGCGTAAGATCAAATTGGGACATGGGTTGGAAGAGAGGAGCGGATAATTGAATTCGAACTCAAATTGGGTTGAAGCGAGGAATTCAAATTTTGAAAGCAAGAAGTAGGAAAAGAAGATGCCATTTCTTTATATTGACATTTTATAACTATTTGCAGTTATAAATTACGGCAAGTAACCAAACTTGGTATACGGGAGATTCATGGGGTGGTGTTAAGTGCACCACTGTACCGAACGAATGATTAATTGTTGTAAGTCCCACGATGGAAAAACAAGTACTCAAGAGGAGAGCAAAGAGAATTCTCCTTAATGAGATGTATGAAGTTTACAATAGGGCAAACGATTATGAAGAAGTTTTAAAGAGGGACCTTGTTCTCTACCGTTTATGTCAGAAAAAGAAGCAATTAGAGATGACGATAAAATTGGCGAAAAGGACTGACTATGGAGAAGCTTTAGAATTTATAAGGCAAAAAAGAGCACTTCCACCATAAGTAGAGAATGTGAAACGCAAAAGGTTCATAGTTAAGATAGTGGTGCGGTATGATGAAGAGGAGTCTGAGTCAGTTGGATCCAATGATTACTTGGACCTCCTTGTACAGTGAATGTTAAAAAGGGTCCTTTTCCATTGAATGGATGGATGGTGATAGACTAGGAAAAATAAACTAAGAAGTTAAATATTAGTTAATAGATCAAGTAGTATATATGATAATTTATATTTTTGGGAGGTTGTGAATTAACACCCAAATTTTGTTTGTAAATAAGGGTTGTAAGTAATATAACATGTTTGTGTGTACATGACTTGCGTATGTCATTAAGTATCCTTTATAATTGAAGATATATTTTATTTTCATTCATGACCATAACGAGAATTTTTTAAAATTAAAGGTCATGACAAATCAAAATAACTCGACAACTCAAAGTCAAGAGGTTCAATCCTCCACACAAACAAATGCTATGGAGTTGTTTGCAAGCAAATGGAGCATGTTTCTTCAACATCTTCAGCCAACAGTCTTTTGACCGATATTAAAAGTTTGAAACCAAAAAAAGTTATTGGAGACGATGATCCTGTTAAAGCAGAGAAATGGACATTTAGAAGATATATTTGATGTTTTGGAATGTACCGAAGTCGACAAAAGGAATTTGGTAGCCTTTCAATTATCAGAAGAAGCTCGAAATTGGTGGGAGCTCATTCGAACAACAATTAGTCCAGAAGAGATAGAACGAATGACCTGGGAAGAATTTAAGGAAAAATTCTTGGATAAGTATTTCCCAAAAAATGGAAACAAAATTCCAAAATCATACCCAAGAAGGTATGATGGTAGCTCAATACCAAAATAAGTTTGAAGCGTTATCCCGATTCGGAAGCCATTTGATTGATACATCTGAAAAACGAGCTAGAAGATTTGCAAAGGGGTTAATTCATCCAATAAGAAATGTTATTGGTGATCGGCGTAAGACTTATGAGATGATAGTTACTGAAGCTTTAAATTTGGAAGAAGATTATATTGAGTTTCAGCAAGAAAGAAAAACTTCAAGTAAAAGGAAACCAAATAAATTTTCTGGCAATCAAAAGAAACCAGATTGGAAAAGGAAGAAGCAAAATGGAGAAAGTAAAGGATCAGTAGGACAAGAAAAGGAACATGACAAAATTAGGAGATGTTACCGGTGTAATGAGATAGGGCATATTGCCCCAAATTGTATAAAGGCAATTGCGTGTTACAATTTTAATGAACCTGGGCACATTAGTCGAAACTGCAAGAAGCCAAAGGAGGACAATAGGATGCAACAAGAAAATCAAGGAAGAGTATATGCAGTAGTTTCTGAACAAGCTCAAGTGGAAGGTACCATACTATTTTCGACTTTCAAGCTAAAATTTTATTCGATACTGGTGCTACACATTCTCTTATATTACAAATGTTCGCTACTAGGTTAGGATTACCTAATGAGAAACTACCGAGCCCTTTGGTAGTAGACAATTTAGTAGGTGGAAATACTAAACTTAAGAGTATGTGTAGGAACTGTATCCTTAACTTTAGGGGTAAGGATATGATGGCTAATCTAATTGTCTTCCCAATGGAATATTTTGATATCATCTTTAGGATGGATTGGCTTTCCAAATATCAAGCCATCTTGAATTGCCATGACAAGACCATAAATTTTACAATTCAAGAACATGAAACCATTGTTTACTCATGTGATAAATTTGAAGATGCTTTTATAACTGGATATGTAGCTCATATCAATATTGAGGATAAGGGTCAACCGGTAGACCAAATCCCCACAGTAAAGTAATTTAAAGAAGTTTTTCAAGAAGTACCAGGATTACCACCAAAAAGAGAAATTGATTTTAGTATCGACTTAATCCCTGGTACCACTCCTATTGCTATAGTAGTTCATCGTATGTCTCCTACGGAATATCAAGAATTAAAGAAACAAATTAAGGAGATGGATGATCAAGGATTTATTAGACCTAGTAAATCTCCTTAGGGAGCGCTAGTGCTGTTTGTAAAGAAACATGATGGAACGTTTCGCTTGTGCGTAGATTACCGAGAGCTTAATAAGGTAACAATTAGGAACAAATACCCATTACCTCGAATCGATGATTTATTTGATCAGCTCCAAGGAGCTACAGTATTTTCGAAAATTGACTTAAGATCTGGGTATCATCAATTAAGAATAAAAGAGGAAGACATTCCAAAGACAACATTCCAAACATGGTATGGACACTATGAATTCTTAGTGATGCCTTTTGGCCTTACCAATGCTCCGGCAGTATTCATGGATTTGATGAATCGTGTGTTTCGCCCATATCTTGATCAATTTGTCATTGTGTTTATTGATGATATCCTAATCTGCTCTAAGACAAAGGAGGAATATGAATACCATTTGCGTTTGTGTCTCCAAACATTAAAAGAACATCAACTATATGCAAAACTAAGTAAATGCGAATTTTGGTTGAAGGAAGTGAAATTTCTTGGACATGTTGTCTCAAAGAATAGGATATGAGTGGACCCATCAAAAGTTGAGGCAGTGTTGAAATGGAACCCTCCAATAACACCATCAGAAGTTCAAATTTTTCTAGGATTAGATGGTTACTATTGGAGATTTATCCAAGATTTTTCAAAGATAGCATCTATACTAACGAAGTTAACTTGTAAGGAAACCAAGTTTATTTGGAAGGAAAATGTGAAACAACATTTAAAACCATAAAGAAAAGGTTGATTGAGGCACCAATTCTGTCCTTGCCAAGGAGCGGAGTCCCGTATAAAGTATATTCTGATGCATGCAGACAAGGATTAGGATGCGTACCAATGCATGAGGACAAAGTAATTACTTACGGCTCTTGTCAACTAAAGCCATATTGTAACGACCCGTACTTTTGACTATTGTAAGTTATTAAATTTAATGTAATTATTGGATAAATATGGATAGAAATAAAAATTTAATGATTTAATGATTTATTGGATAATTAAATTGTTTAAATTTAATATTGAAGATTATTTAAATAATTGAATTATGGATTTAATATGATTAAAATGGTATAGGAAATTGATTCAAATTTAATTTAAGCATGAATGAAGATTTCTAACAAATAAAATTGGATGTAAAAGAGAATAATTATAAATTGAAAATTTTATATTATAATCGACGAGTAAAAATAGCCATTTTGGTCACTGTCTCGGATTTCGACGAAACCAGTCATCGGATCCGTAATAGTGAATTATTATAGGATTTCAAGTTTCATAGCGTTCGAACTTGTCGTTTATTATAGGATTTAATTTCAGAACTTAATTAAAATAACTGGCTTTGGAAAGCTATCTTTCGCATACGATCGAATTAGACCTTAGGACTAGTTCCATTATGTTCGAAATGGGGGTAAAACATTATGAACGCTAGGCGGCACGCTTCATTTGGATGAAACAAGTTGCAGCGGATTCGTATCGATGCCATCTACGATTTGGATCGTATTGGAATTTATTTGGTGCTGAAAATATTTTCAATTTCAAATAAAAAGGTAGTGTCTTTACGCTCATGTTCAATTATTATATTTTGTGTTAGTAAAATTTATATCGTGAAGTAATTTGAATTTATTGATGGTTGTTGGATAAATTTAAATAGACATTTAATTGACATTTGAATTAATTGATAGAATTTAAATTGATAGTTAAAATTGAATTAGAATTTAACTGCTAGTAAAATCCCCAATTTATCAGTAATTGGTTGATTGTTGTGATTTTTGACTGTTTGGATGATGGATGGTGATGGATGAAAATTTGATTGATACTTTGGATGTTTTGATGTTTATTTATGTTTAATATATCCTGTTATCATCATGTATGTTGTTTATAGTGTATAAAACTGTAAATTGAATTATTTCGAATAAATTAAGGAATAGTTTGAAAGATATATACCTATGGTATTTATTTTGGATTGAAATGATATATATATATATATCCATCCCTAAATTAAATTGAAATAATTGATTCGCTTGGCCATAGGATAGAGAATTATATACGGACACCAGATTGGTTAAATTAAATGACTTTAAAATTTTGACTGAAATTATTTAAATGATGTGGTTTTAAGAAATAAAAATCGAATTTATGGAAATCAAATTATTTTCGAATTGGAACTCGGAATGTTGAAATTTAAATTTTGAAACGAAATTGTTTAATTAATCGAAGTTGAGATTTTATGTTATAATCGGAATATGATTTGAATTTTTTGAAATTGATTTGTTTTGAAAAATTAGACTTTTATTCGAACTTTAGTTATTGCTAAGTAAAAGTGATATAAAACGATGTTTCAGAATTGGGCTCGGAATCTAATAATATTTGAAGATTTGGATTTTTAATTGGATATTGAAGGAAAATTTTATTTAAGTGTTTGGAATCAATATCTTGAAAATCAAACTTGGAACTGATATAAATCGAAATGGTTTAAATTTGAGAATTTAGTTGAAATAAATTTGGAATTGGAGTTGAAATTAATTTGGAATTGGAATTTGAAATTAATTTGAAATTGAAATTAATTTGGAACCGGAGTAAAATTCAACTTGAAATCGGAATTGAATCGGTTAAATCGAAATGGAAATTGGAATTGATTTGAATTGAGAAATTTGGAATTGAATCGGTTTGACTTTGAAACTATTTTCAAATGAATTATTTTAGTATAAATAGTTTAAATCTATATTCTTTAAATATTCAAATTATTTTGATTTTCCAAACTATTTTACTATATAAACCATTTTTATTACTCAAACTATTTTCTATTAAACTATTTTAACTATTTTAAACTATTTAATAAAATTCAAACTGGTTAAAGGGGTGGAATGTTTATATTTAAATCTTGGATTTAAATACGAATTGGGTTAAAGTGAAGTTATAACTTAAACTGTAATTTGAATCAAATTTCGAAGTAAAATCGATATATCGAACTGAATTGACATTTGAAGTAAAATATGACTTTTGAAGCGAATATGGTAATTTCGAATGGATTTGATTTTGTAGCGAATATAATATTTTGATATCAAATATGAATCGTTTTTTTAATATAATAGTACCAACCAGTGTGTAAAAATGACGTTTGGTTGTTAAAGAGACCGGGACCTCTTATTGGCATACTCTCTGCCAATATTTGAACCACTTTAACAACTGTGTACACGATGGATGATATCTAGATTATAGTGGTTGAATTGGCGAACGTTTACTGGAAGAAGTAAGAGAACGATGATGGATAGCCTTGACACTTGTGTCATAATTAAAATGACTAAAACAGGAGCCTATGTTTGGCCAATGAAGTTAGCTACCTCTAGCGACGTTGATCCCTCGTATTACTATTGTGATTTTGTATTCGATGGTTGCACCTTTTTCGTTTTGATTGATTGTCACGGTCGGCCATGGATGGGTTACGACCAGGCAGAAAGGGTAAACTGGTAGAATCCTACCTTGGGCATTGCCTCACGTACCTTGTCATATTTATCCTTGTATGAGCCCATTATGATTTTGGTTTAGTACTGTGCCTATAGGGGACTCACTGGCTACCCACGTTACTAGTTGTGTTACAGGACCTGCATTGACTACATACTATAAAAATGTGTTAAGGGAGATAATGTAAAGCCTTAACGCTATTTTGATATTTATTTTTCTGATAGACATTATCTATTATAGCGTACATTATTATATATAAATTGACGGATCCTTAGGAAATGGAATGTAACGACACTACGCCATAGATTGCATACTGCAACACCAAAGAAGTGATGCAGGATGTGCCAAAAAATGTTGCTGAAGGCTAAAAAAGGGCAAAGGCAACACTTTCTCGGTGATGCATTTTGCCGCGTTGCCGCAGACCTCAAAGGCAACATTTTGACTATCTAAGGCAACATAAGAAATATTGTTGCAATAGAACCCTATTTGGGTCTATAGCAACATCCATAGGTGTTTGTACCAACATTCCAAAATGTTGCTATAGATATTAACTTTCTGAATTTGTGGGGCCCACAATGTAGAGCATATTTGATTTTTTAATAGAAATAAATATTTATTTAATAAAATGCTATTGCACAGAATTTGATATTTAAACAGTAATTTATTTAAATAAATATTTTATTTCAACATTTAAAATAGTACAAATTCCTGACTCCACTATTTTACAATTCAATGATAAATAACACTGATATTCACATATACAGATATTCCTCACTACATTACTCAGTTCACTCATTACATATGCAGTTTCAATTTATACAGACATCGACACTGACAAATATATGATGAGCCGAGTGCCGAGCCGAAGGCGAGGCGAGAAGCAGGTCCGGGCGCAGCGCCGGCGGGGGTCTGGGGCACCGCAGTCCCGGCGGGGATCGAGCCTTCTTTGAAACCTGTCTTCAACTCCATTTTAGATTGAATCCAACATCTGAGCAATCTGTAAAAATACACACTGACGCAGTAAAATTGAAAAGGAAATATTTTTGCAGTATAAAATAAAATGTAATTTTGAAAATATTATTTGCCTCAGTTATTTGGGTGACAATTTGGTCCAAGTAGTTGACAATGCACAAGAACAAAAATGAAACAGAAGCATGCTACAGAAATAAACAGCATGCTCAATGAATTGGTCAGAGCAAACTATACCAGACTTGTATGCCAGACATAAAACAACAGTGGACAGAGCTCAACAAAAGAACTCAAACTCACAATTAAACCAAAACTCCAACCATATTCAAAAATACAGACCAACATAAGTGTCAAGTGAATGAGCTGCAGCAATTTCAAAAATGACCGAAGTCAGATAATATAAGAAATATGAACTCGAGCAAGTCCAGCTACCATATGAAAGCAACCATACATATATACATGTGTGAAACAGCATGTATATATATAGGCAGTGCAAACAGGCTCAAAGGACCAGTGCATAGATATACAATGACCAATGCAAAGTGGTGAATACAAAAACATGCATCAATGAAACAAGCAGCCTTAACAAGTGAATGGCCAAGACCAAAACAAAGCAAGACTGGCACAAGGGAAAGAAACTTATATGACTCGAAGGCAACTAAATACAAGAGAAGGCCTCAACATCAAATAAAAAACAAACCCAGTGCAACATATATACATGTTCAAGTGCAACAACAAACACATATATACATACATGAATGCATATATATATATACATGATAATGGAAAACATAAGTGATACAACAGTTTCAGTGAACAAGTGAAGCACAAAGAGAAAGGTACACAAGTGTGTGTGTGGCACCAATGGAAACAGTATGGTGAAGCAACTTGACTACAAAAACTCAAGTGAAATATATTACAAGTTCAAGCTACAGGATGTCAACCAGAAGATATATTACAAGTTCAAGCTACAGGATGAACAGACATAGCCAAAGTCAACCACGAACAGTAGCAAGTTCAACCAATTCAAATCAAGTTGACGAAGTCTAGTTAAATGTCAAAGGCAAAGTCACGATGAACAATCAATTAAATGACCGATGTCAACAGAGTAAAGTCAGAGCCGTGACAACCATCGTCAAACCAAAACCGTGGTGGCCAAGAAATCGAACCAAGTCAGAAATCAACATCGTGGGAATCAAGTAACAAATATACGAAATTGACAAAGTCAGAAATCATCACAAACATTCAACTTAAATCAAGTGGCCGAGATAAATTAGTTGACAAATTCAAACAGATATATACGAACGTAAATCTAGGGGTTCGAACCCTATATAAACACATTAACATCATCGGCAGATAGTATCGAGTTCAAGCAAGCAATACAGTAAAGTAAAAGCAACAAATTACATACCCGAATACACAGTTGAACTCAAGCAAAATCGAAGGAGCTGTATTCGAAGCAAAGAGACGATCGATTGCCAAAGCAAATCAGAAGAACAGCAATTGTAATCGATCGACAATCAATCGGGTCCTTCGATATTAGCCGAAGCCCTAATCGCACAAGGCCGAAGCCCTAGCTAATCTCACAGGAGCGAAGACAAGGCCGAAGCCCTAGCTAATATCATAGGAGCGAACACGAGGCCAAAGCCCTAATTTCATAGCAAAAGAGGAACAAGATAGGAGCAGCCATTATCACATACGAGAAAAGGGGATCTACTCTAAACTAGTTCAGGTGGTAAAACGAAATTTTGGGGCAAATTGCAGTGGTGATCCATTTTAACAACTAGATTAAATGTAGACCGTTGGATCGTATTCACGCGGATTGCTAATTTTATTAATTTTTTAATTTGAATACATCTATAGCTACTGCAACATCTTGTTGATACCTATGCTAACACCTTGAAGCGAGTGTTGTAATAGACAAAAATCAGCATACCTATCGTTACATTATAGCTAGCAACACCATGTAATTTCGTTGCAGTAGGCCATCTATGGCGTAGTGCGACCCGATATTTTCAACCATTCGCATCCGCACATGTCGGACTTGAATTGCTCAAAATACCGCGTTGTAAATAAAATTTGGCAAATCTCAGAATATACAGTAAATAAATAATCACAGATCACAGACACAGAGTAAGAAGTGCAGCGGAAGTAAAAGAAATAGTAGTTCATGAAGCTACTATGTAAATATATCAGAGTTAAATAAGATACAACAGAAGAAATAAAGTACAACAGAAGTCCCAATATGATAAACAAGTACAAGCTGAATAGAACAACAAAACTGAGATAGATAAAACTAGATAAGTAGATAATCTCCAGCGATTCCAATCTCCAGAAAGTGGAATCCAAATCTGTGAATACTCAGGCTGACCCGAGCGTAAATAAAAATACAAACACTCGAGTCAGGACATACATACTTATACAATGTAAACCAACTCAAGTGAACTGTAATAAAGGTACAAGTAACTTAAAGAATGCTTGGGATCGCCCATTCTTTAAGGATCCGTTAAACTATCTACTATGTAGTAATATTCGCTATTATAATAATGTCTAATATAAAATAAACATACTTTTAAATAGCATTAAGGCTTTACATTTTCCACCTTAACACGTAATAGTCCCAGTAGTCTATCCAGTATTAGCATACTCCCAAAATGGGGGCTACCCTCGATACTCCACAGGCTACGGGAGAAATCACAACTCGTAGTAAAGCTCGATATGGTAGGTGACACGGCACACAAGGCAATGCCAGGGTAGATATACCAATTATGCATCCGAACTGGTGGTGACGCATAGCAGCCACTACCGCCCACATCGAACAACACTCCCAAATCAAGGGGTGCACCCAATCAATCACAAAGTAATAGAATGGTATTGAAGAAGTGTGTCCGATCAGAGGTGCTACCTCATTGGCCTGTCGATCGCTCCTGTTTTAGCCACCTTATGCCAACTCACGGGAGTTGGGTCCACGCATATACCTTAGGATCGTCGCCACCATCCTACTTCATTCTGGAAACTCCACCGCATACATAGTTGTTAAAGTGGTTTTCGGTATCGGCAGAGAGTATGTCCATATCTGATCTCGGTCTCTTTAACAACCAATCGTTATTATAACCCGTGGTTATAATTTTAAAATAATATTTTATACTTCAAAATAGAATATCATTTCAAATCCAAATCTTTATCAAAATAAAGATTAAATCAATTCCAAACCATTTCAATATATTTAAAATATCATATCATTTCAAAACTTCATTTCAAATCATTTCAATATATCAAAATATCATATCTTTCCAAAACTTCATTTCAAATCATTTAATATATCAAAATATCATATCTTTTCAAAACTTCATTTCAAATCATTATTTGAGTTCAAATCCAAATATTCAACTGTAAATACCTTTTAAATTCAAAGATATCATTCATTTATTATTATTTCAAGTCACCCTTTAAATAGTTTATATTTCAATCAAAATAATTCATCTAAACCATTTAAAAGTGTAATTATTATACTTTCAAATCAAGTATTCAATTACCAAAGTTTTAAACTATTCTGAGTTCATTTACTAAGTTAAAAACCATAAACATTGGAAATTTCAGCCTTTCACAGCATTCAGAAAAAGCTGTTATAAGTTATACTTGAAAACATTTTAATTCAGCAAAGACAACATTTAAAAATGCTGTTAAATCTCAGTTTTAGTTTAAATTTAGTTTAAAACAGCAAAGACATCATTTCCAGAAATGCTGTAATAGCTTAGGTTTCAAATTAAAGGGTTTCATTAAATTCAACAAAGACAGCAGACCACTACGCAATTTCAGAACTGCTGTAATAGGCCTTTATCAAGTTTTTAGCCTTTTAATTTACTTCAGCAACTACATCGTTACAGAACTGCTGTAATAGCCTCTTATTTAAGTTTTAGTTCATTTACAGAAATCATAACATTTCTGAATGCTATAAAAAGTAATTTCCAGATTTTAGTGTAATTCCAGCAAATAATAACCTTCAATATTAAACCTTTTAAACATTATAAAAATCATAATTTGATATTCAAAATGTTCATTAAATTTACTCTTTTAATTTATGATTTTTATAAGAAACATTTACAGTAAAATCCAAATTTCCAATAATTTTACTTAACAAATCCACATGTACAATTTTCTTTTCTTCACATTTTTAACAAATAAACTTAAAACTTATATTTTATTTCCATTTCACAAACTAAACTAAATTTTCAATTTTATTTAATTAACTTTAACCTTTAATAAAAACCAAATTCACATTTCCAAGTCAAGTTATATTTTTAAAAATACACTTTTAAGCATTCATTTATTTAACCATTTTAATACATAGAAAACTCAATAACACTTTATTAAATCATTTAAATTCAAATTCAAATCAAATTATCATATTTACCATTTTCCAAATATAATTAAATTTCCATTTTATTTATATAACTTAAATATCATTTTAAAACCAAAATTCCAAATTTCTAAACTTAAGTTATACTTCAAAAATTCACTTTTACCATTCATTTAAATTACATTTTTAACTTCTAGAAAAATCCAAATTTCTTTATTTAAACATTAAAAATCCAATTTATATCAATTTTTCATAATTTTACCCTTTTAAAAATATTAAAAATATTCAAAATACTTTATAAAAATAACCACGGGCCTGTATATAGTTTTCTAACCTAGGTCAAGTGATACGGATATATATCATTTCAATCCGTAGTTTAAAAAGCAAAAATCCGGGTTCTATCATTTCAAACCCGCAATCCCAAGTTAAAATAAAATAAATAAAAACCGTTCAGGTCTATCATTTCGGCCCATAATGATTTTTCCCTATTCTAAAGTCCGTTCGGGTATGTATCATTTCAACCCATAGTGAATCTAATCTACAGGGAACTTGTAGTGTGATAAACAGATATAAAACGAACAGTATACAATATATAACAGTAACATATGAGATGACAAGTAGATTAATAGGTTTAACATCATATAATTAAATCATCACAGGCAGTTATAACATATCATAATATTCTACACATTCAATTGTTGTCGCTTCACATTTGTATAAGTATAAAATGTCGTGTGAGATTTACTCACCTTTTTGTGCTGGAGATATCAATTCAAATGACACAACGGATTCTAGGAGGCACGATGAAACAACAATAGATTCAAGTGGATGAGAACCAAGCTTATTGATCTTGTACACAACCCATGAACATGACAAAAAAATTATAAATTTAATGCAACATTGAATTGAAACAACTTTGAAATTAAAAGCAAAAATGGATTGAATGCTTTTGCTATGCTTTCCACACTCACATGCTCGGCCTAGGGGTTGATATGGCTCAGCCCTAACATGGTTTGGCTTTGGTTTGGGCTCACAAATGCACGGCTACAAGGCTAGAATGGTGGAGGAGTTACAACATAGGAATGTGAAGAGGCTAGGCAATATAGGAAGGTTTTGGTTCAATGTTTTGGGCTCGGCCATGGGTGGTTTGGCTTGGCCATTCAAGTTCAGGTCTGGACAATGGTTTAAATGATGAGTAGGGGTCTGGACAAGTTGGTGGCGGCGGCTAAAGGTGGTGGCCAAGGTGATGGATGAAGGTATGAAGCAACTAGGCTAGGCTAACATGACATTTGGAAGATTTTGTGCAACTTTTGAGGTGTTTGTTTTCACTTAAAGGCCATGGCCTGATCTGGTCAGAGGGGAAGAGAGGGGTTTGAAGCCATGGAAGGGGAGGAGGAAGGTGGTGGAGGCTATGGTGGAGATGGTGGAGCATGGCAAGGAGAAGTCATGGCCAAAACATTAAAAATTCAAAAGGGAAAATGAAGAAAAAGTAGAAGAAAAGAGGAGGCCATTACCCAAATGCTTTTGCCATGAAAATGGAGTGAGGAGGAAGGTTTTTCACGTGAATTACACATAAAAACTCACGGCTATCAAAAAGTATACGGCCAAAAAAAGCAAGCAAGTGAAAAGTCAAGAAAATGAAAAGGTTTAGTAAATGAAAAGTCTTGAGTTTTAGAGTTAAGTCTCTTCAAATTTCCTTTTCTTTTAAATCAAATAAAACAAATAAAAATAAGTAAATGAATTACAGAACTGAAAACAAAACAAAATAAAAATAAATAAATTTAGGAAAATAGGAAAAGAATTAAAGAAATTGCTTAAATATTGAAAACAGGGTCCAGAAATTACAAGTAAATCACCATTGGCTTTGGAAAAATATCTACTTCATTTTAAAAATGTTCTAAAGCAAAAATTTGAAATAAATAATTCATTTATCATTTCTAAAGTGAAATAATTAATTAAATTTAGAGAAAATAGAAAAAGAATAAAGAAATAGTTTATTTAATTTAAACAAGGCTTAAAATTACAAATAAAACATCACTAGCTTTATAAAATTTCTATTTCACTTTAAAACGAATAAAAAGTCAAATAAGTAAAATAAATGATGAAAAAAATAAAGTGGAGATTAAATAAAATAAGGTCTTAAGGAAATAGAGTAATAAATAAAGAATTTCTTTAATTAAATGAAACTGGAAATTAGGAATTATAAACATAATACAACTGACACTGGAAAATGTCAATTACACTTTTAAAATGTTTTAAAACTAAAATATATACATAACATGTTATTTTACCCATATAAACATAAATTACATGACCAACTAAAATATTATTTATATAATTTAAAATAAACAATTTTGTTAAATACAGCAAATTACACACAATATCTAAAAGAGCATAACATTCATATTATAAATTAGATTTCAACGAAACGAAAAGCAGTATTCTTGAAATTTTATTTACTTTCATAATAAAAGATAAAATTCAAAATTTCATCATTTTAAAATTTTAAATTAAAAGTCAAAGTTTGATCATATTGACCAAAATTCACATTTTTGGAAAAATACCCTATCTATTCATGTTTGAAATTATAATTCACATACAAATCATAATTAATATTTAAAAATAACAAAATTTTCCATTTAATAAATAAAATAAAGTTTTTAAATCAGGAAATTCAATTTAAAATAATTACAAAATACAGGGTTGTTACACTCTCCCCCACTCAAAACTTTTCGTCCCCGAAAAGGAATGAGGTACGGGAAAACACAGAAAAAGATAGAATGAAATAGGGTTAAGACAAGATGACAAGAAGATTAAAATTATACCTGATAACTGTTGTTATAGGTAAGTTTAACAAGGTGGAGATGATCTTCCCAAGATCCTCTAGAATCAAGAACATAAGCACGAAAAAGATCATCGAGAATCTGATTCACCCTTTCCGTTTGACCGTCGGTCTGTGGATGGTAAGCAGTGCTCAGATTCAGAATAGGAAAAAGTAAGAACCAAAGAAGAGATAGAAAAGTTAAATGATGAAGGAAAAAGAGAAAGGAAGAAAGAGTAGAACAAACTTATGAAGCACAATACGAAAACACGATTCATCAAATCAGCAAAGAGAGCATGAGCATTAGTCAAACCAAAAGGCATGACTAACTATTCATAGAAGAAACCATTCTCAGTACGGAAAGCAGTCTCGGGAATACTTTCCTCAGCAACCCTGAGTTGGTGAAAATCAGAGGCAAGATCAAGCTGAAGGAGAACAGTAGCTCCAAGGCTAACCAATTCGAATTTGATTTCCTACGAAGGTAGGAGAATGGAAAAAACCAGAAAGAAATTAGATTGGAAAATAGAATAAGATAATAAATTTAAAACCATGAAAATTTCAACTTACATTAATAATAAATTTCATCCATTTGATTTCACTTAAGTTAAATAAATCTTAATTATTTTTAAATCTCATTATCTCATCATTAAATCAACAATTTATAAAGTCATGAATTTGAACAATCATTTATTATATTTCATCTTTATTCATTAAATTTCATTCTTCTTTATTCCAGTTAATATATCAAATCATATATATATTAAGTGTATTTCACTTATTATAACTATTCCAATTTATTTATAATTTCTTTTAAATATCATCATATTGTAAATTATTCAATTAACCCTTTTTCTTTATTTACCTCTATTGATCCTTTATAATTAAAATTTAAGTGTATAACACCTATTATAACCACTCCAATTTTATTTATAAAATCCTTTTATTTTGTACATTATCCAATTACATTGTTAACTTTTAAAAATTTAGGTAAGTTATATTGGAATGTAATAGAATATTATACAAATAAATTCTCCAATCTCAATTATTCAAGTTTAAATATTTATTCAAATTTTGGCTTCATTTTATAATTGAAATCATCCTTTAAGATAAAATTTAAGAATTAAATTTTCCGATTAACTTCAAACAATTTTAAAGATAAATAAATACATATACAATATATATCAAATCAAATTTAAATCATATATCTATATAATATAAGTCAAGTCATATTTAGAAATTCAAATCAATTAAATTTCAAAGCAAAACTGTAGCAAAGCTACAGAATAGTCTCTTCACTTAGAAACCCGAAAATGAATGTCGATGATGCTGCAGTCATCACCGAAATTATTTTCCAGTGACAAAGAAAAAGGCACCGATTTACAAATTAAAAATCCTTTGAAACAATTTCTACTAGAAATACTTTTAAATAATATATCCTTTTTAAAACTTTCAAAACAAAGTTCGAAATCATCAGAAATTTAATTCTCACATTCTTGATTTAAATCCATTTAAATTTCCAAATTTATTTATAACCATGTTTAATTATTTAGATATGAGACTAAAGCCAATGGTTGCAAATTACATGCAAAGTTAAATATATTTTCTTAACACCCAATTCCATTAATTATCAAAATTCAGAAAATTAACCTTATACATATTATAATTATACAAAATTTATCCATCTACTAAATTTAAAAACCATATTGTGTCAGTTTGTTCTGTTCAAGTGTTTTGGAGATCCTATCGATAGCGTTGATCAGACGAACCGATTGGAAACCCAAATCAACATCAACAACTCAAACAACACAATATATAAAACATCTTTAAAATAAATAAAAAAAATTCAACTACAAGATAAATTTTCAAAATAAGGATAGGGATTCAGATTTGATGGACTCAAATTAAAGAGAATTCAGATTTGAAGATAAGTTGGAGATAAAAGATAAAATGATTAAACAACAGAATATGAAGATGGGTAAGCCTATACATATTGCGGGCAACCTTAACCAGGTCAACCGTGACTTAAAGAATAAGATCGATGTGGATTTCTGGGGTAAATCTACATTCGATCCCAAGAGATAGAATTCAGGCATAATAAGAGATACTAGCATCTAAACCGAGGATATAGAAGTCTTCTGTGAATCAATGCTTTTTGTAAAGAAGTTTCACCCCTTTGCAAGTCATTAGAATATTGGCGGGACCGCCAATACATTAGAAAGATTATTCGGAGTGGAGTTATGGGACACTCCAGAATCAAGAAGACACGAATAGGGGAGGACAAGAATGGACTTTGGAACCGAAGGGAACGTTCCAAAATTCAAAGGAAACCGAATCGAAGAAGAAGGAATTCAAGTTCGAACGAAAGTGATTCTGTAATTAAATTTACTCTATATGCTGAGTTTGCCTAAAACCAGAGCTCTGTTACCAACTGTAATGACCCGATATTTTCAACCATTCGCATCCGCACATGTCGGACTTGAATTGCTCAAAATACCGTGTTGTAAATAAAATTTGGCAAATCTCAGAATATACAGTAAATAAATAATCACAGATCACAGACACAGAGTAAGAAGTGCAGCGGAAGTAAAAGAAATAGTAGTTCATGAAGCTACTATGTAAATATATCAGAGTTAAATAAGATACAACATAAGAAATAAAGTACAACAGAAGTCTCAATATGATAAACAAGTACAAGCTGAATAGAACAACAGAACTGAGATAGATAAAACTAGATAAGCAGATAATCTCCAGCGATTCCAATCTCCAGAAAGTGGAATCCAAATATGTGAATACTCAGGCTGACCCGAGCGTAAATAAAAATACAAACACTCGAGTCAGGACATACATACTTATACAATGTAAACCAACTCAAGTGAACTGTAATAAAGGTACAAGTAACTTAAAGAATGCTTGGGATCACCCATTCTTTAAGGATCCGTTAAACTATCTACTATGTAGTAATATTCGCTATTATAATAATGTCTAATATAAAATAAACATACTTTTAAATAGCATTAAGGCTTTACATTTTCCACCTTAACACGTAATAGTCCCAGTAGTCTATCCAGTATTAGCATACTCCCAAAATGGGGGCTACCCTCGATACTCCACAGGCTACGGGAGAAATCACAACTCGTAGTAAAGCTCGATATGGTAGGTGACACGGCACACAAGGCAATGCCAGGGTAGATATACCACTTACGCATCCGGACTGGTGGTGACGCATAGCAGCCACTACCGCCCACTCGAACAACACTCCCAAATCAAGGGGTGCACCCAATCAATCACAAAGTAATAGAATGGTATCGAAGAAGTGTGTCCAATCAGAGGTGCTACCTCATTGGCCCGTCGATCGAACCTGTTTTAGCCACCTTATGCCAACTCACGGGAGTTGGGTCCACGCATATACCTTAGGATCGTCGCCACCATCCTACTTCATTCTGGAAACTCCACCGCGTACATAGTTGTTAAAGTGGTTTTCGGTATCGGCAGAGAGTATGTCCATATCTGATCCCGGTCTCTTTAACAACCAATCGTTATTATAACCCGTGGTTATAATTTTAAAATAATATTTTATACTTCAAAATAGAATATCATTTGAAATCCAAATCTTTATCAAAATAAAGATTAAATCAATTCCAAACCATTTCAATATATTTAAAATATCATATCATTTCAAAACTTCATTTCAAATCATTTCAATATATCAAAATATCATATCTTTCCAAAACTTCATTTCAAATCATTTAATATATCAAAATATCATATCTTTTCAAAACTTCATTTCAAATCATCATTTGAGTTCCAATCCAAATATTCAACTTTAAATACCTTTTAAAATCAAAGATATCATTTATTTATTATCATTTCAAGTCACCCTTTAAATAGTTTATATTTCAATCAAAATAATTCATCTAAACCATTTAAAAGCGTAATTATTATACTTTCAAATCAAGTATTCAATTACCAAAGTTTTAAACTATTCTGAGTTCATTAACTAAGTTAAAACCATAAACATTGGAAATTTTAGCCTTTCACAGCATTCAGAAAAAGCTATTATAAGTTATACTTGAAAACATTTTAATTCAGCAAAGATAGCATTTAAAAATGCTGGTAAATCTCAGTTTTAGTTGAAATTTAGTTTAAAACAGCAAAGACAGCATTTCCAGAAATGCTGTAATAGCTTAGGATTCAAATTAAAGGGTTTCATTAAATTCAACAAAGACAGCAGACCACTACAGCAATTTCAGAACTGCTGTAATAGGCCTTTATCAAGTTTTTAGCCTTTGAATTTACTTCAGCAACTACATCGTTACAGAACTGCTGTAATAGCCTCTTATTTAAGTTTTAGTTCATTTATAGAAATCATAACATTTCTGAATGCTATAAAAAGTAATTTCCAGATTTTAGTGTATTTCCAGCAAATAATAACCTTCAATATTAAACCTTTTAAACATTATAAAAATCATAATTTGACATTCAAAAATGTTCATTAAATTTACTCTTTTAATTTATGATTTTTATAAGAAACATTTACAGTAAAATCCAAATTTCCAATAATTTTACTTAACAAATCCACATGTACAATTTTCTTTTCTTCACATTTTTAACAAATAAACTTAACACATATATTTTATTTCCATTTCACAAATTAAACTAAATTTTCAATTTTATTTAATTAACTTAAACCTTTAATAAAAACCAAATTCACATTTCCAAGTCAAGTTATATTTTTAAAAATACACTTTTAAGCATTCATTTATTTAACCATTTTAATACATAGAAAACTCAATAACACTTTATTAAATCATTTAAATTCAAATTCAAATCAAATTATCATATTTACCATTTTCCAAATATAATTAAATTTCCATTTTATTTATATAACTTAAATATCATTTTAAAACCAAAATTCCAAATTTCTAAACTTAAGTTATACTTCAAAAATTCACTTTTACCATTCATTTAAATTACATTTTTAACTTCTAGAAAAATCCAAATTTCTTTATTTAAACATTAAAAATCCAATTTATATCAATTTTTCATAATTTTACCCTTTTAAAAATATTAAAAATATTCAAAATACTTTATAAAAATAACCACGGGCTTGTATATAGTTTTCTAACCTAGGTCAAGTGATACGGATATATATCATTTCAATCCGTAGTTTAAAAAGAAAAAATCCGGGTTCTATCATTTCAAACCCGCAATCCCAAGTTAAAATAAAATAAATAAAAACCGTTCAGGTCTATCATTTCAGCCCATAATGATTTTTCCCTATTCTAAAGTCCGTTCGGGTATGTATCATTTCAACCCATAGTGAATCTAATCTACAGGGAACTTGTAGTGTGATAAACAGATATAAAACGAACAGTATACAATATATAACAGTAACATATGAGATGACAAGTAGATTAATAGGTTTAACATCATATAATTAAATCATCACAGGCAGTTATAACATATCATAATATTCTACACATTCAATTGTTGTCGCTTCACATTTGTATAAGTATAAAATGTCGTGTGAGATTTACTCACCTTTTTGTGCTGGAGATATCAATTCAAATGACACAACGGATTCTAGGAGGCACGATGAAACAACAATAGATTCAAGTGGATGAGAACCAAGCTTATTGATCTTGTACACAACCCATGAACATGACAAAAAAATTATAAATTTAATGCAACATTGAATTGAAACAACTTTGAAATTAAAAGCAAAAATGGATTGAATGCTTTTGCTATGCTTTCCACACTCACATGCTCGGCCTAGCGGTTGATATGGCTCAGCCCTAACATGGTTTGGCTTTGGTTTGGGCTCACAAATGCACGGCTACAAGGCAAGAATGGTGGAGGAGTTACAACATAGGAATGTGAAGAGGCTAGGCAATATAGGAAGGTTTTGGTTCAATGTTTTGGGCTCGGCCATGGGTGGTTTGGCTTGGCCATTCAAGTTCAGGTCTGGACAGTGGTTTAAATGATGAGTAGGGGTCTGGACAAGGTGGTGGCGGCGGCGGCTAAAGGTGGTGGCCAAGGTGATGGATGAAGGTATGAAGCAACTAGGCTAGGCTAACATGACATTTGGAAGGTTTTGTGCAACTTTTGGGGTGTTTGTTTTCACTTAAAGGCCATGGCCTGATCTGGTCAGAGGGGAAGAGAGGGGTTTGAAGCCATGGAAGGGGAGGAGGAAGGTGGTGGAGGCTATGGTGGAGATGGTGGAGCATGGCAAGGAGAAGTCATGGCCAAAACATTAAAAATTCAAAAGTGAAAATGAAGAAAAAGTAGAAGAAAAGAGGAGGCCATTACCCAAATGCTTTTGCCATGAAAATGGAGTGAGGAGGAAGGTTTTTCACGTGAATTACACATAAAAACTCACGGCTATCAAAAAGTATACGGCCAAAAAAAAGCAAGCAAGTGAAAAGTCAAGAAAATGAAAAGGTTTAGTAAATGAAAAGTCTTGAGTTTTAGAGTTAAGTCTCTTCAAATTTCCTTTTCTTTTAAATCAAATAAAACAAATAAAAATAAGTAAATGAATTACAGAACTGAAAACAAAATAAAAATAAATAAATTTAGGAAAATAGGAAAAGAATTAAAGAAATTGCTTAAATATTGAAAACAGGGTCCAGAAATTACAAGTAAATCACCATTGGCTTTGGAAAAATATCTACTTCATTTTAAAAATGTTCTAAAGCAAAAATTTGAAATAAATAATTCATTTATCATTTCTAAAGTGAAATAATTAATTAAATTTAGAGAAAATAGAAAAAGAATAAAGAAATAGTTTATTTAATTTAAACAAGGCTTAAAATTACAAATAAAACATCACTAGCTTTATAAAATTTCTATTTCACTTTAAAACGAATAAAAAGTCAAATAAGTAAAATAAATGATGAAAAAAATAAAGTGGAGATTAAATAAAATAAGGTCTTAAGGAAATAGAGTAATAAATAAAGAATTTCTTTAATTAAATGAAACTGGAAATTAGGAATTATAAACATAATACAACTGACACTGGAAAATGTCAATTACACTTTTAAAATGTTTTAAAACTAAAATATATACATAAGATGTTATTTTACACATATAAACATAAATTACATGACCAACTAAAATATTATTTATATAATTTAAAATAAACAATTTTGTTAAATACAGCAAATTACACACAATATCTAAAAGGGCATAACTTTCACATTATAAATCAGATTTCAATGAAATAAAAAAAGCAGTATTCTTGAAATTTTATTTACTTTCATAATAAAAGATAAAATTTAAAATTTCATCATTTTAAAATTTTAAATTAAAATTCAAAGTTTGACCATATTGACCAAAATTCACATTTTTGGAAAAATACCCTATCTATTCATGTTTGAAATTATAATTCACATACAAATCATAATTAATATTTAAAAATAACAAAATTTTCCATTTAATAAATAAAATAAAGTTTTTAAATCAGTAAATTCAATTTAAAATAATTACAAAATACAGGGTTGTTACATGGAAAAACTCGTAACATCTCTTAAGTTATTGCACTCATATTTCGTGATATTGATTTGACTTACATAAGAGTATTTTAGTCCTGACTCGAGTGTTATGTCCTTTCATTATGCTCGGGTCAGTCCTGAGTTTTTTCAGCGTATTGGAGATTATTCTCTAGAGGACAAAGAAGGAGATTTTGTATATTACTACTATTATTATTGTCTGTATCATGCTATTCTGCTGCACTGATTATTTATCCTTGTTGTATAATAACTCTAATAATTGTTGTATAGATTAAAATCAAATGTATAGCAAACAGCATCGTAAACTGTTATTTGAGTATTATATTTTATCGTTCCACTGTGAGATTCTGTGTTTGTTTTCTTCTTCTTCTCTTATTTTCTTAAATAAACCCATTGATTATCTACGTTCCGGATTGTTTAAGTTTGACATGTGTGGATTTATTGTCGATTTAAACCTTCCGAAATGTGGGTCATCATAGTTGGTATCAGAGCCTGGTTTAGCGATAACCTTGGCTTTGTGGGGTTTAACTCATTAGAGATAGGGTAGTAACACCCTAGAATGAGTTTGTTTGAGCGTATATATGAGAGAGCGTACTTGTTAGTGTTATAAAATGTTTTAAATTGTGTTTACTTATCCGTTAAGTTGTTTATGAATTATGGTTGATGTGCGGGACGCCGTGTTATCGGTAGGGGTTTCCAAACACTTAAATGAGGCAAGTGTACATAATATTGTTTTAAAAAAAATCGGGTAAATGAAATAATTTTACCTAAATTATATTATATTATATATATATAAAGTGATTATTAATGAATGATGGTTGTTAGGCGATGATAATATTTGATTATCATTGATTATTGGTTGAATTAAAAATAAAACGAATACTTAATGAATTTTATTTTATGAAACATTTGATAATTAAAGTGAATTGAAATCTAATTAAAATAAGAATTGTTTAATATAACCAAGTTGGAAATTAATGAAATATTTTGGTAATAGGTGAGGAAATTTGTATAAGTATATTTATAATATAGCTTATATATAGAAGTGATTTTAAAAATTGAGAATTTTAGAATTTAAAATCCTTTGTTTTCAAAATTGTTTTCAAATCCTTAAAAAGTAATAATAAATATTATTTGAAAGTGTTTTGACGAGAAATATATTTTGAAAGGATTTTGAAAGAAATAAAAGCATTATACTCGCTTTGGTCGTTAGGAAATAATTCTAGGGATGACTGCAACATTGCCAGTGTTCATTGTCGAGTTTCTGAGTTGCTGCCAAAAGAAATCTATTTTCGATTAAAACAAGTTTTGACTGTGAAAAATATTCTAAGTATGTCTTAATAAACATATGAAAATAGTTTTGAACTTATAATTGAAAATAGTATATAAGAAATAAGTTTGTAACTTATAAATTTGAATAGGAAAAAAATAAGTTATAACTTGTAGATTTGAAAGAGAAAGTAAAATTTAAATTTTAAACTGTTGAATATTTTTGGTTAAGCAAACAAAAGAAGATTTGAATTTAAGATACGAAAAAAAGAATTAACCTAAGAAATGTTAATTAAATGGAGTTAGTGAGAAGTCTAAGTCAAGAAAGCTTAAATAAAATAGATAAAATAATAAAATGAAATTTTAAATGAATCAATTGTATAATTTATAGATTTGAGAATATTAAGCTAAAAACAAATTTAAATTTGGTTGAATGTGAATGATAAGTAAAAATATATTTAAAAGAGAGTGAAATAAATTAAGTAATGGACTAAAATTAAATGAAGTTTAAATTAATATTAAATAAATTGAATTGGATATGAAATGAAACTAGATAAACTAGTAACGTGAATTAATTTCATTTAAGCTCTAAAATGAATTAATAAAATGAATACGAACTTGAATTTTAAAAATGAAATGTAATTTAAGTATGTAAGAAATTGAATAAAAATAAATAAATGTAAGTAAAATTAATGTGAGTAATTGTAATTTTGTTTTCTATTAATATGAATTGGAGTTATAAAATAAGATTTACATAAGTAAATTTATTATATGAGTTTGAATCAATGAATAAACTAATTAAGTGAATCAACGGATTAATATGAACTTAAGTTATGGTATAATAATAAAAATGAGTTCCAATTTTGTAAAATGGTTATAATAAACTAAAATTCTTTATAAATAATACTAGTATTAAATATTAGGTGATAATGAAATAAATTTAACTTAACAAGGTTAAATGAAATGAAAATGAGATATGAAATTTGATTTAACTTAAGTAGAGTTACTGGAAATGAATAAACGTATTTGATTAAGGAAATAAATTAACAAATGGGTCAAATAAAATAAAATGTGATTCAAAACGAAAATGAACTTAAGTTGTAAAGTTGTATTGAATGTTATAACTTTAATCATTGAATGTAAGAGAAATTTGATTTCGATGAATGTAAATAAGTGAATGTGAATCAATTTATAATAAATGGAAGTGAATGTGAGCATAATAAAATTTAAGTAAATGGAATGAAAAGTCATTTGATAATAAATAAAATGAATGTCACTAAAATAAATATTAATCAATTTAAAATAAATCAATTGAATGTAAATATATTGAATTGTAATAAATCAAATGTGAATGCAATGAATATTGGTTAATTGAATAAAAATGGACTGAAATCAAATTAGTTGAATGTAAATCAATTAAAACAAATGAATTGAATATAAATCCATTGTATGATTAACGGAATGAATATTAATAGTTGAATGTTAATCAATTAAGAAGTAAATAAAAGGAATGCAAATAAATTGAAATGAATCAATTAAAATGTTAATGAAATGAATGTTAATAAGAAATGAAGGGTATAAATTAAAAATTGGATAATGTAAATTTACATGGTTATGAATTAAAGTGGATTAATTGGACGGATATTGATGGTTGGATGGTTTCTTTTGTTGCAAACCATTGTTATTACTGTTTTGATTGCATATGATTGTTACATGTTGCGTATTTGTGCTTGTATTTATTGTTTGAATTCTAAATCCATGTTATATGGTTATATTAGACTTATACATGCTTCTATATCGTTATATATAATTAATATCTTAAATTGAGTTGAGGTAGGTACATATGAAGACCGTTTGGGGGCGTATACGTGGATTTATATGCTTTTGCTTGCTTAATACGAGCGAACTCGCTCGTATTATGAATAATTAGGTACGTATGTTGGATTACATACCGCGATTTTATATTTTTGCCCTTCAGGATGCCTCATCATTGAGATGAGATGTATATTTGATATTTATTTTGTATATTGTGATATATAATGTATTATAAAAATTTTCCGATCGAGCCGCACAAAGGAGACTCTGCCGAAATTTTCCATGAATCCGGGAGTTAGAAATTTTTTGAAGTTTTAAAAATTTTATAGCTTGTTTTTATATATAAGTTATATTTTCCATAAAACCGATATCAGAATGGCATGGTAGAAGCGTAGTAATAGTTTTGCAAATAAGATGTTTATGTTTATAAGTTAATTATTTTGAGAAATATATTGTATTTTAAATTCCGTACTTAACGCCTTTTCGAGGACGAAAAGTTTTGAGTGGGGGAGTATGTAACGACCCATACTTTTAACTATTGTAAGTTAATAAATTTAATGTAATTATTAGATAAATATGGATAGAAATAAAAATTTAATGATTTATTGATTTATTGGATAATTGAATTGTTTAAATTTAATATTAGAGATTATTTAAATAATCGAATTATGGATTTAATATGATTAAAGTGGTATAGGAAATTGACTCAAATTTTATTTAAGCATGAATGAAGATTTTTAACGTATAAAATTGGATGTAAAAGTGAATAATTATAAATTGAAAATTTTATATTATAATTGATGAGAAAAAATAGCGATTTTGGTCACTGTCTCAGATTTCGACGAAACTAGTTTCATCGGATCCGTAATAGTGAATTATTGAAGGATTTCAAGTTTCGTAGCGTTCTGCCTTGTCATTTGGCCATGCAAGCTTGAAACGCGTAGAAATTTAATTTTGGAATTTAATTAAAATAATTTACTTTGGAAGGCTATCTTCCGCATACGATCAGATTAGACCTCAGGACTAGTTCTAGTGTGTTCAGAATGGGGGTAAAACATTATGAATGCTAGGCGACATGCTTTGTTTGGAGCTCGAAAAATTTCGGACGTTAAACGTTGGATAATTTCAAAATTTAACAATAATAGAAATATCCACCTTTCCCCAAATCGTGCTAACAGCCTATTACTTGTTCCTATACCTCTCCCCTTCTTTCGAATCTCTCTTCATTAATCCAGATCGAAATCAAATTTAGAAAAAAAAGAAAAACGCTCGAACAAAAAAATTAAAGCAGCGAATAGACGAAGCTCGCGACCGCGAGCATCTAGGGAGGAGGCACGTTCTTACGGCAGGAGCAGCGCCGTAACTAGAGGAACGTGAGTGCGAGCAAGTGGGAGTGGAAGAGGTTGCGGCCACTGGTGATGTCGGCGCGGTGTGCTCTGGCGATCACAGTTTCAAATATATATATATATATATATATATATATATATATATATATAAGGTCGCGATTTTGATCGAGATGAAGGAGGACGAAGGAATCCTGTACGCAGTGATGATAGGGTATGTTAAACTTTTTTTAGTTCATTTATTTTTATAATTATCATTTGCTAATAAAGATCGTAACTTTTCAATACGAGGCCGTTTTGGACGAAACAAGTTGCAACAGATTCGTATCGATGCCGTCTTCGATTTGGGATCGAATTGGAATTTATTTGGAGCTGAAAATATTTTCAGTTTCAAATAAAAAGGTGAGTGTCTTTACGCTCATGTTTGACTATTATATTTTGTGTTAGTAAAATTTATATCGTGAAGTAATTTGAATTTATTGATGGTTGTTGGATAAATTTAAATAGACATTTAATTGACAATTGAATTAATTGATAGAATTTAAATTGACAGTTAAAATTGAATTAGAATTTAACTGCTAGTAAAATCCCCAATTTTATCGGTAATTGGTTGATTGTTGTGATTATTTACTGTTTGGATGATGGATGAAATTTGATTGATACTTTGGATGTTTGGATGTTTATTTATGTTTAATATATCCTGTTATCATCATGTATGTTGTTTACAGTGTATAAAACTGTAAATTGATTTATTTCGAATAAATTAAGGAATAGGTTGAAATGATATATACCTATGGTATTTATTTTGGATTGAAATGATATATATATATATATATCCCTGAATTAAATTGAAATAATTGATTCACTTGGCCATAGGATAGAGAATTATATACAGACACTGGATTGGTTAAATTAACTTTAAAAGTTTGATTGAAATTATTTAAATGATTTTCCTTTAAGAAATAAAAATCAAATTTATGGAAATCAAATTATTTTCGAATTGGAACTCGGAATGCTGAAATTTAAATTTTCGAACGAAATTGTTTAATTAATTGAAGTTGAGATTTTAAGTTATAATCGGAATATGATTTGAATTTTTGGAAATTGATTTGTTTTGAAAAATTAGACTTTTATTCGAACTTTAGTTATTGCTAAGTAAAAGTGATATAAAATGATGTTTCAGAATTGGGCTCGGAAGCTAATAATATTTGAAGATTTGGATTTTTAATTGGATATTGAAGGAAAATTTGATTTAAGTGTTTGGAATCAATATTTTGAAAATCGAACTTGGAATTGATATAACTCGAAATGGTTTAAATTTGAGAATTTAGTTGAAATAAATTTGGAATTGGAGTTGAAATTAATTTGGAATTGGAATTTGAAATTAATTTGGAATTGAAATTAATTTGGAATCGGAGTAAAATTCGACTTGAAATCGGAATTGAATCGATTAAATCGAAATGGAAATTGTAACTGATTTGAATTGGGAAATTTGGAATTGAATCGTTTTGACTTTGAAACTATTTTCAAATGAATTATTTTAGTATAAACGGTTTAGATCTATTCTTTAAATATTCAAATTATGTTGATTTTCAAACTATTTTACTATATAAACCATTTTTATTACTCAAACTATTTTCTATTAAACTATTTTAACTATTTAACTATTTTAAACTATTTAATAAAATTCAAACTGTTTAAAGGGATGGAATGTTTGTATTTAAATCTTGGATTTAAATACGAATTGGGTTAAAGTGAAGTTATAACCTAAATTGTAATTCGAACCAAATTTCGAAGTAAAATCGATATATCGAACCGAATTGACATTTGAAGTAAAATATGACTTTCTAAGCGAATATGGTAATTTCGAATGGATTTGATTTTGAAGCGAATATAATATTTTGATATGAATCATTTTCGAAATATAATAGTACCAACCGATGTGTAAAAATGGTGTTTGGTTGTTAAAGAGACCGGGGCCTCTTATTGGCATACTCTCTGCCAATATTGGAACCACTTTAACAACTATGTACGCGGTGGATGATATCCAGATTGTAGTGATTGAATTGGCGAATCTTTACTAGAATGAAGTAAGGGAACGATGCTGGATAGCCTTGACACTTGTGTCATAATTAAAATGACTAAAACAAGAGCCTATGTCTGGCCAATAAGGTTTGCTACCTCTAGCGATGTGGATCCCTCGTATTACTATTGCGATTTCGTATTCAATGGGTGCACCTTTTTCGTTTGGATTGATTGTCGTGGTCAGCCATGGATGGGTTACGACCAGCCAGAAAGGGTAAACTTGTAGAATCCTACCCTGGGCATTGCCTCATGTGCTTTGTCTTATTTATCCTTATACGAGCCCATGTAATGACCCAAGATTTTAGGAACTTATTCTGGAAAATATAAATGAATTTAAAATAATTTTTAAATTAATTTTGGAGGAGGAATTGATATAGCTTGATAGTGTATCAGTGTGTGTGTACATGTGTGCACAGGAAATGCACATGAATATAAGCTAAAACCCTGAACTCCAAGAATGCATACATATTGATGTGTATGGAAATATATATATATATATATATGTAGATTAAATTCTTAAAAGTAGTATGCATGAGTAAATGTGCATATGAATGCTACTGAATATTTTTGAGTGTACATGTGTGTGTGTGTGTGTCAGTATAGAATGATGTATGAGCATATATGTGGGTATACTAATTATTTCAGAAAGACTTATATACAAATATATATGTGTTAATAAAATACTAGAGTTTAAACTAGTGAAATAAAATATACAGACACATTTCAATATAAGCAGAAATAAAAAGGAATGAAGATATAAAAAGGAATAATCCTCTTATAAATAAATGAAGGAGGTACATACCATTTGCATGAAAGCTAAAATAGGAAAAAATAAGATAAAACAGGGAAGTTCTTGGTATAGGCAGAATTAGAAAAGAGTATTTAATAAATAACAAAAATCAAGTCACATTTTTAGCATGATTGTAGACAAAGGAAAAAGCATTTTTCTGAAAAGCAAAAATTTCTGAAAGAGAAATGTAACCACTTTTCTCTTCACCCAAATTAAGCCGGGAAGGGGTAAAACTTTGGGTTTAAAATGCAGATAACATGATTTTCTGGTGGGCAAAAATGGACTTAGCCAATACCCAAAACCCTAAGAGAGAGACCCTGCATATATATATACATGTATATGCAGCAGCCTCCTCTTCTTCTCAGAAAAGAATTGAAAAAAAAGGAAGAAAAACAATACCACAGAAATCATAAGACAAGGGAAGAAAGAGAGCTTGAGGATAAGGGCAGGAGTTCATCAATTAATTAAGGAAACAAAGGAGAGAGCTAGGTGAGAAAACTCACTCAAAAATCTAAGGCAATAAGTCCTAATGTAGGCAGCCAGTTAAAAGTATTTTCTTAAAAGAGTATTTTCATATATGAATGTTTATCTGTGAATTTAAATCTGAAAATGTTTTGATTTTCTTTGATTGATCACTTGTTTTATTATAACAAAGTTTTTATGTGTTGTTAGTATACATATCTGTTTTATACACTCAGATCCCTGTTATGTTAATGTTTGGGGATATAAACAAATACCCAGAAAATAAAATGTTGAGAATAGGCAAGTAGTATTGGTTTTGGCTCAACCCAGAAAAATGTAAATAATGTTGAGCTGCAATATACTCATGTATAAGTGCTGAGGCTTGAAATAGAAAGGAATTAGGGGTGCAATAGGGTTACCTATGTGCTGATGCTCCTGATTCAATAAAAATGCATAGCAAACAAAATTTTGTGATTCAGTGAAACCAGGTCATCCTGAGTTTAACTCAAGCACAAATGTTTGCAAAAGAAAATCCCTCTCAGAAACCATAAGCCAATGTTAGTTGCCTAAACTCCTTTTAAAATACCAAGATGAATATCTATGTATATATGCAGAACCTTATTTTGTAGTCACCAATGGTTGTTTGCTTGTTGTTTCTGTATGATCATGAATAATATGAGATACCATGATATAAATGTTTTCAGTTAATGGATCACCGAATGGTTTTGTCATGAACAATCAAAAGGGGTTATTATTAACTAAAACCTGATTAGGAAATTGGGGTCAAGAACACTGCAGGAATGACTTGTGTGCTTGAGTAACATAAGTTGACACATGGCTTGTTTAAGTCCTGAGATCTTTGTGTAATGGAGTGAATTAGTTCATTACAGTGTGTCCATTGATTCATAAATATTGCAGATGAGACCAAGGATAGATAAATATACCGAGGAAATAATACTTGAGCAGATGAGAAAACTAGAGTTTTTCCCAGATTTGAAATATGAGAATTGAATAAATGATTTAACTCATATTAGTTATTTTCCTGTTTGGTATGAATGATTGTTTGTCTATGATTGAGTTGTGTGCTTGAATGTATGTGCCATATTCATATGTGTAGTCTCTGGAAAGAAAGTTAAAGTGTGCACATGCACAATGACACAGAGCATGCACACAAGTATTTACCTGATTCCAAAGGACAGAACCTTATGTATATGTACTTAACTTGATTTTAACCTAATTAACAAATTGCTTTTGTGAATTTTCTCATACCAGACATGTGTCTGACCCTAGTGTGCTAATGGCATCTGGGGTGTCTCATTTAAAATGAGGCAGTTTCAAATGCTTTTTCAGGGATTGCAGCACCTAAATAGGAATAGGAGCAAGGCCTTGAGAAGAAGATATAGCATGCTAAACTTAGTTAGATAAGAGCCTAAATGTTGAAATCTGCATGTATTGATAACTTAAATTGCTACTTGTACTAAGTGTTGAATATTGGAGGGATATTTTGTTAAGTATTTTGATTAAGAATTTGACTTGTATCTGGAATCTATGAACCTAGTTAAATTTCTGATATGTTTAAAAGTTAATCGAAATCTTGTAAGTGGATTTAGCAAGAACACCATGTTAAAATTGAATGATTACCTTTTTTTTAAATGCATTAGTAAATCATGAATCTTTGGAAAGGATTTAAGTTTTGGAAAATCTGGATAGTTGATTCTCAGAAAATTTAAAGGGTTTTACTTTCTACTATGGCATATGTATACAAAAGAAATAGGCATAGGTTGAATGCTTTTATTTGGCTGCAAGGTTTCCATAATTAAACTTGTTCCATACAAATGTTTCCTGTCCTATTTTTAATTAAAGAAAGGATCTGTAATAAGGTAGATGGAGGCTAGATTCAAATAGTTGCAGATATATATGCACATAAATATGTTTAGTGCAAACATTACCACATCTTTTTCTTTGCATTTGTAATAGGAATCTGAATTTCACTCAGATTTTAACCAAATGCATTTCAAATGCCAGACAGATCTTATAAGAAGAAATACAAACCTGAATAATGATAAACACTTCTATCATCCTCAAAACCCAAGAACCAGACTCTTAACTCATATCAATCCTGAAGCCTTCCAGGTTATAGGGATGGGTTTCAAAAATAATTAAGCAAGAATTATTGTTTTGCATGATGGAATATAAGCAAAAATGAAGTATATATATATATATATGTGCAGATATAGGTAGATAATAGATTGCAAACTGTACAGGAGAAAAAAAAAAGGAAAACCAAAAATTGTGTTTGAACCGACCAGCATAGCACTCGAACTCGTGACCTTTCATGTATAAGTTAGGCGCGTTTCCATTACGCCTAGATGTTGCTTGTGTTCCCTTAGGATCCACTTTCTTTTATACTGAATTTGTCACTATTCAGAACTTAACACAAACATCTATATTAAAAGCTTGTTTACTATTGATTATTGCTTGATCACTTCTTAGTTAGTATAAACAGACTAATGTGTATGTTTCCAGTGGATTGTTTGGTCAAAAAAAAAATTTATTAGCAATCCAACATCCTCTTGTTTTTCCAGAACTCTGATTCAAACAAGAGAGGCATATACATCCTCACATGTATGTGCTTATCTTTGTGAATGTACTGATATATTTATATTGGTTGATTATTGTGATCCTGGATATATTTTGGTTTATTGGAGAAAGATATTGACCCTGAGAATTATATTTGCAATGGATGATATATCTATATATTTATATATCCTCTTTACCTTAAAAAAAAAATCCTTATGAAATTAGAATAGAAATAGGAGGGTCATTTCAGTTGGTATCAGAGCTATGTTGTTCAACATAGTAGAAATAAAGATCAAGTTCTTAGATAGAAATAAAATTAAAAGGAACTAAATATATATATAACAATGTGCTCAGTGTGAAAAAAAAAACCACTGAAATAATAAAATTACTAATCAAACTAACCAGCTATGTAAATTATTATTAGCAAACTATGGTAGGAAGACCACCAAATCAGGGAGCAGGATCTTCCCATGCACCACCAATGGTCAATCTGCAAGACTTGGTGAGAGCATTTAGGGATGGGGCAGGACAAAGGCAAGAAAATCCCTATGAAGAACTCTCAAAATTACTTAAGACATATACTCATTTAGGAGGCAAAAGCTTTGAAGGGACAGAGAGTGTCATGGAAATTCAAACATGGTTGAGAACATTGGAAAGAATTTTCAATGACATGCAACTTGATGATCAAAGAAAGAGGCAAGTGGCTTCAAGACAGCTAAAAGGAGTAGCTTTAGGCTGGTGGGAAGTAATCATTGCAGGAAGAAATGAGAATGAAATCACTTGGAATCAATTCAAAGAGATGTTGGAAGCAAGGTTTGTACCAGCATCAGCAAAGACTACCTTGCTAGAAGAATTCATTAGACTTAGACAAGGAACCATGACTGTCATAGAATACACTCAAAAGTTTGAGGGGCTTTCCACATATGGAGCAATGCTTGTGGCAGATGAGGCATCTAAAAATGATAGGTACATAAAAGGGCTGAACCCAGGACTTAGCAGAGCCATGTTACCCTATGCAGACAAGACTTTTGATCATGTGATAGACTTAGCTTTGAGGTTGGAACAGCATGACAAGGAAAGGGAGAAGTTCAGAAATTTTAAGAGCAATAATAACAAGAAAGGTAAGGGGAGGTATCACCCCTATGATAAGAAGAAAGAAGAGGCTAATAACAAAAGCACTGGAGATGACAAAGCTAAGGAAAACAAGAAGAAAATTGTGTGCCATCAGTGTGGAAAGGAAGGGCATATCAAACCAAGATGTCCAGAATTGAAAGGAGGAGCTTTCAAATGTTATCTATGTGGGAAAGAGGGGCATATGAAGAGGAATTGTCCTGAGTATAAACAGCAAGGCAAATTGGCAAATTTGGAAGGGAAAGGCAAAGCCACAGTGGAAAGTAACACTGTAAATCATAGCCAAGTGGAAGGTACATTACTTATTTGTACCATACCCATAGCAGTAGTATATGATACTGGGGCAACTCACTCTTTAATTTCTTATGAATTGGTTAAAATGCTAAAACTGAATTGCATATTGGTTGAAACCCCATTGCATATACACAGTCCATTGGGGAGTTCTAGTGTTTTAAATATGATTTGTGTGGATGTGGAATTAAACATAGGAGGAAATATTTTTATTTCCAATTTATATGTTTTGAATTACCCAAATATAGGTGTTATATTGGGGGTAGACTGGTTAAGGCAATTTAAAGCCATAATTAATTTAGACTCATCCACCATATCATTGCAAAATTCTAGAGGCCAGAGAATCACAGTTTTATGTGAGGTAGCTAAGGAAGGAAAACTATATCATTTAGTTGACTCAGAAAAAGATTTCAGTGAACTAACCATTGAAGAAATTCCCATAGTCAATGAATATTTGGATGTGTTTGGTGAGGTCAAGGGTATTCCACACCATAGACCAGTAGAATTCCAAATCAATCTAGTTCCAGGAGCAAGCCCAGTGATTAAAAAGCCAACTAGAATGGGGCCAAATGAACTAAAAGAATTAAAGAAACAGTTAGAAGAATTGGAAGAAAAGGGTTTTATAAGACCAAGTAATTCTTGCTGGGGAGCACCAGTGGTATTTGTTAAGAAGCAAGATGGCTCCTTAAGACTCTGCATAGATTATAGAGAATTAAACAAAGTAACCATTAAAAATAAATACCCATTGCCAAGAATAGATGATCTTTTTGATCAATTAGCAGGGGCAAAAGTATTTTCTAGACTAGACTTAGCATCTGGTTTTCATCAAATGAAGGTGGAAGAATCAAGCATCAAGTACACTGCCTTTAACACTAGGTATGGGTTGTATGAATTTTTGGTTATGCCATTTAGCTTGACCAATGCACCATCTTACTTTGTAGATTTAATGAACAGAACCTTTAGAGATTGTTTAGACAAGTTTGTGCTTATTTTCATAGATGACATTTTGATTTATTCCAAGACAGTGGAAGAACATAAGCATCATTTGCACTTGGTTTTGTCTAGACTAAGGGAAAAAGATTTAAAGGCAAAATTTTCAAAATGTGTGTTTTGGAAGGAGGAAGTACATTTTCTTGGCCATGTTATATCTGCCAAAGGAATTTCTGTAAACCCCAATAAAGTAGTGGCTATTCAAGCATGGAAGAGGCCAAGCACTGTGAGTGAAGTGAGGTCATTTATGGGGATGGCAGGGTATTATAGAAGGTTTATAAAAGATTTTTCAAAAATTTCTACACCACTCACTAACCTAACCAGGAAGAACCAATCTTTTGTTTGGTCAGAAAAATGTGAGAAGTCTTTTGAACAGTTGAAGGAGGCATTGGTGAATGCTCCAATTCTAAAGGTACCACATGGAAATGAAGAATTAGTGGTATATACTGATGCTAGTGGATTTGGCTTGGGTGCAGTGTTGATGCAACAAGGCCAAGTCATTGCATATGCATCCAGACAACTTAAACCCCATGAAGTAAGGTATGCCACACATGATCTCGAATTAGCAGCTGTGATATATGCTTTAAAACTTTGGAGACATTATTTATTAGGCACAAAGTTTGAACTCTACACTGACCACAAGTCTCTAAAATATTTATTTTCACAAAAAGATTTGAACATGAGGCAACATAGATGGGTGGAGTTCTTAGGTGCCTATGATTTTGACATACTCTATACACCAGGCAAAGCAAACAAAGTTGCAGATGCTCTAAGTAGACAGCATGCTAAATTGGCTATGATGATGATAGCAGAATTTAAAGATTTGTCTTTGCTAACTGAGTTAGAGATTGAGGAGAATGGTTGTGTGTAGATGCATGGTGCACAAGAAGATAAAGGGAAGTTAAGCTTAATGACACTTCAACCAGATTTAATTCTGAAGGTAGGAAAAATGCAAGAACAAGATGCTCACTTATTAGAGAAGAAAATGCTCCTCTCAAGAGGGGAGGAAGTATTGAGTCACCACATTGATAAAGATGGTTATGTGAGATACCAGAATAGGATGTGTGTACCAGAGGACATAGAATTGAAGAGGGAGATATTGAATGAATATCACAGAGGTAAATACTCCATACACCCAGGTAACACAAAAATGTACCAAAATTTGAAAAGAGACTTCTGGTGGAAGGGGATGAAATCTGATATAGCCAAGTACATTGCCAAATGTATGACTTGCCAACAAGTCAAGGCTGAAACTCAAAGACCATCAGGGTTGATGCAACCTCTTAGTGTACCACAGTGGAAGTGGGAAGACATATCTATGGACTTCATAGATGGACTGCCTAGATCTAAGAGAGGTAATACAAGCATATGGGTGATAGTTGATAGGCTAACCAAGGTAGCACACTTCATCCCAGTCAAGTCAGAAAGAACAGCACCAAAACTAGCTCAAATTTTTATAAAAGAAGTGGTAAAGTTACATGGCATTCCCAAAACCATTGTGAGTGATAGGGATACCATCTTCACTTCAAAATTCTGGAGAAGCTTTCAAGAAGCAATGGGAAGTGAACTATGTTTAAGTACTGCCTACCATCCTCAATCAGATGGGCAGACTGAGGTGGTAAACAAAGTTTTGGAGGACATGTTGAGGGCATGTATACTGGATTTTGGGGGCAACTGGGAGGATTATCTTCATCTAGTTGAATTTACATACAACAACAGCTACCAAAGCACCATAGGAATGGCTCCATTTGAAGCCTTATATGGTAAACCCTGCTTGTCACCTGTTTGCTGGGTAGAAGCAGGAGAAAGGTCTATTTTAGGACCTGAGTACATACAAGAAACCAAGGAGAAAATTGAGTTGATAAGAAGAAGAATGACAGCAGCTCAAGATAGACAAAAGAAATTTGCAGACATGAGAAGGAGGCAGGTAGAGTATGAAGTGGGAAATTTTGTTTTCATCAAAATCTCACCCATGAAAAATGTGCTGAGGTTTGGAAAACAAGGCAAATTAACCCCAAGATATATTGGACCATACAAAATTCTGGAGAGAATTGGTCCCTTGGCATATAAGTTGGAATTACCAGAAAACATGCAAGGCATACATGATGTTTTTCATGTATCACAATTGAGAAGGTGGGTCCATGACAAGGCAGAAATTCTTGAAACCCCAACCCAAGTGCAGATAAATCCTAATTTGATTTATGAAAAGGATCCAGTGGGAATTTTGGCAAAAGATGTGAAGAAGTTGAGGAATAAATCTCTGAAACTTGTAAAGGTACAGTGGAGTCTAGATCCTAGTGATTGCACATGGGAATTAGAAGACAAAGTTAGGATGAATTATCCTAAGCTATTTTCAGATTAAGGTAATTCTGATTTTTGATTGTTTTCTTTATTTTGGATGAATATATTTTTAGTTAGTATAGAACTAAGAATCTATTTAGGAGAGAATATACTTGTTCTCTGAATTAAGTTTAAAATTTATTTTAAGCTTAGGAAAATTGTGGGACACAATTTCTAAAAGGAGGGGTGTATGTAATGACCCAAGATTTTAGGAACTTATTCTGGAAAATATAAATGAATTTAAAATAATTTTTAAATTAATTTTGGAGGAGGAATTGATATAGCTTGATAGTGTATCAGTGTGTGTGTACATGTGTGCACAGGAAATGCACATGAATATAAGCTAAAACCCTGAACTCCAAGAATGCATACATATTGATGTGTATGGAAATATATATATATATATATATATATGTAGATTAAATTCTTAAAAGTAGTATGCATGAGTAAATGTGCATATGAATGCTACTGAATATTTTTGAGTGTACATGTGTGTGTGTGTGTGTCAGTATAGAATGATGTATGAGCATATATGTGGGTATACTAATTATTTCAGAAAGACTTATATACAAATATATATGTGTTAATAAAATACTAGAGTTTAAACTAGTGAAATAAAATATACAGACACATTTCAATATAAGCAGAAATAAAAAGGAATGAAGATATAAAAAGGAATAATCCTCTTATAAATAAATGAAGGAGGTACATACCATTTGCATGAAAGCTAAAATAGGAAAAAATAAGATAAAACAGGGAAGTTCTTGGTATAGGCAGAATTAGAAAAGAGTATTTAATAAATAACAAAAATCAAGTCACATTTTTAGCATGATTGTAGACAAAGGAAAAAGCATTTTTCTGAAAAGCAAAAATTTCTGAAAGAGAAATGTAACCACTTTTCTCTTCACCCAAATTAAGCCGGGAAGGGGTAAAACTTTGGGTTTAAAATGCAGATAACATGATTTTCTGGTGGGCAAAAATGGACTTAGCCAATACCCAAAACCCTAAGAGAGAGACCCTGCATATATATATACATGTATATGCAGCAGCCTCCTCTTCTTCTCAGAAAAGAATTGAAAAAAAAAGGAAGAAAAACAATACCACAGAAATCATAAGACAAGGGAAGAAAGAGAGCTTGAGGATAAGGGCAGGAGTTCATCAATTAATTAAGGAAACAAAGGAGAGAGCTAGGTGAGAAAACTCACTCAAAAATCTAAGGCAATAAGTCCTAATGTAGGCAGCCAGTTAAAAGTATTTTCTTAAAAGAGTATTTTCATATATGAATGTTTATCTGTGAATTTAAATCTGAAAATGTTTTGATTTTCTTTGATTGATCACTTGTTTTATTATAACAAAGTTTTTATGTGTTGTTAGTATACATATCTGTTTTATACACTCAGATCCCTGTTATGTTAATGTTTGGGGATATAAACAAATACCCAGAAAATAAAATGTTGAGAATAGGCAAGTAGTATTGGTTTTGGCTCAACCCAGAAAAATGTAAATAATGTTGAGCTGCAATATACTCATGTATAAGTGCTGAGGCTTGAAATAGAAAGGAATTAGGGGTGCAATAGGGTTACCTATGTGCTGATGCTCCTGATTCAATAAAAATGCATAGCAAACAAAATTTTGTGATTCAGTGAAACCAGGTCATCCTGAGTTTAACTCAAGCACAAATGTTTGCAAAAGAAAATCCCTCTCAGAAACCATAAGCCAATGTTAGTTGCCTAAACTCCTTTTAAAATACCAAGATGAATATCTATGTATATATGCAGAACCTTATTTTGTAGTCACCAATGGTTGTTTGCTTGTTGTTTCTGTATGATCATGAATAATATGAGATACCATGATATAGATGTTTTCAGTTAATGGATCACTGAATGGTTTTGTCATGAACAATCAAAAGGGGTTATTATTAACTAAAACCTGATTAGGAAATTGGGGTCAAGAACACTGCAGGAATGACTTGTGTGCTTGAGTAACATAAGTTGACACATGGCTTGTTTAAGTCCTGAGATCTTTGTGTAATGGAGTGAATTAGTTCATTACAGTGTGTCCATTGATTCATAAATATTGCAGATGAGACCAAGGATAGATAAATATACCGAGGAAATAATACTTGAGCAGATGAGAAAACTAGAGTTTTTCCCAGATTTGAAATATGAGAATTGAATAAATGATTTAACTCATATTAGTTATTTTCCTGTTTGGTATGAATGATTGTTTGTCTATGATTGAGTTGTGTGCTTGAATGTATGTGCCATATTCATATGTGTAGTCTCTGGAAAGAAAGTTAAAGTGTGCACATGCACAATGACACAGAGCATGCACACAAGTATTTACCTGATTCCAAAGGACAGAACCTTATGTATATGTACTTAACTTGATTTTAACCTAATTAACAAATTGCTTTTGTGAATTTTCTCATACCAGACATGTGTCTGACCCTAGTGTGCTAATGGCATCTGGGGTGTCTCATTTAAAATGAGGCAGTTTCAAATGCTTTTTCAAGGATTGCAGCACCTAAATAGGAGTAGGAGCAAGGCCTTGAGAAGAAGATATAGCATGCTAAACTTAGTTAGATAAGAGCCTAAATGTTGAAATCTGCATGTATTGATAACTTAAATTGCTACTTGTACTAAGTGTTGAATATTGGAGGGATATTTTGTTAAGTATTTTGATTAAGAATTTGACTTGTATCTGGAATCTATGAACCTAGTTAAATTTCTGATATGTTTAAAAGTTAATCGAAATCTTGTAAGTGGATTTAGCAAGAACACCATGTTAAAATTGAATGATTACCTTTTTTTTAAATGCATTAGTAAATCATGAATCTTTGGAAAGGATTTAAGTTTTGGAAAATCTGGATAGTTGATTCTCAGAAAATTTAAAGGGTTTTACTTTCTACTATGGCATATGTATACAAAAGAAATAGGCATAGGTTGAATGCTTTTATTTGGCTGCAAGGTTTCCATAATTAAACTTGTTCCATACAAATGTTTCCTGTCCTATTTTTAATTAAAGAAAGGATCTGTAATAAGGTAGATGGAGGCCAGATTCAAATAGTTGCAGATATATATGCACATAAATATGTTTAGTGCAAACATTACCACATCTTTTTCTTTGCACTTGTAATAGGAATCTGAATTTCACTCAGATTTTAACCAAATGCATTTCAAATGCCAGACAGATCTTATAAGAAGAAATACAAACCTGAATAATGATAAACACTTCTATCATCCTCAAAACCCAAGAACCAGACTCTTAACTCATATCAATCCTGAAGCCTTCCAGGTTATAGGGATGGGTTTCAAAAATAATTAAGCAAGAATTATTGTTTTGCATGATGGAATATAAGAAAAAATGAAGTATATATATATATATATATGTGCAGATATAGGTAGATAATAGATTGCAAACTGTACAGGAGAAAAAAAAAGGAAAACCAAAAATTGTGTTTGAACCGACCAGCATAGCACTCGAACTCGTGACCTTTCATGTATAAGTTAGGCGCGTTTCCATTACGCCTAGATGTTGCTTGTGTTCCCTTAGGATCCACTTTCTTTTATACTGAATTTGTCACTATTCAGAACTTAACACAAACATCTATATTAAAAGCTTGTTTACTATTGATTATTGCTTGATCACTTCTTAGTTAGTATAAACAGACTAATGTGTATGTTTCCAGTGGATTGTTTGGTCAAAAAAAAAAATTATTAGCAATCCAACATCCTCTTGTTTTTCCAGAACTCTGATTCAAACAAGAGAGGCATATACATCCTCACATGTATGTGCTTATCTTTGTGAATGTACTGATATATTTATATTGGTTGATTATTGTGATCCTGGATATATTTTGGTTTATTGGAGAAAGATATTGACCCTGAGAATTATATTTGCAATGGATGATATATCTATATATTTATATATCCTCTTTACCTTAAAAAAAAAAAATTCCTTATGAAATTAGAATAGAAATAGGAGGGTCATTTCAGCCCATTACGACTTTGGTTTAGTACTGTACCTATAGGGGACTCACTGGCTACCAACGTTGCTGGTTGTGTTACAGCACCTGCATAGACTACATGCTATAAAAATGTGTTAAGGGGGATAATGTAAAGCCTTAATTCTATTTTGATATTTATTTTACTAATAGACATTATCTATTATATCATACACTATTATATATAAATAGTTTGACGAATCCTTAGGAGATGGAAAAAACCCGTAACATCTTGCAAGTTATTGCACTCAGATTTCGTGATATTGATTTGACTTACATATGAGTATTTTAGTCCTGACTCGAGTGTTTTGTCTTTTCATCACGCTCGGGTCAATCCTAAGTTTTTTCAGCATATTGAAGATTATTCTCTGGAGGACAAAGTAGGAGATTTGGTATACTACTACTATTATTATTGTCTGTATCATGCTATTTTGCTGCACTGATTATTTATCCCTGTTGTATATATAACTTTGATAATTGTTGTATAGACTAAAATCAAATGTATAGCAAATAGCTTCGTAAACTGTTATTTGATTATTAGATTTTATCGTTTTGCTGTGAGATTCTATGTTTTTTTTCTTCTTCTTTTCTTATTTTCTTAAATAAACTCAATGATTATCTACGTTCCGGATTGTTTAAGTTTGACATGTGTAGATTTATTGTCGATTTAAACCTTCTGAAATGTGGATTGTCACACACATGAAGTCAATTATCCAACTCATGACTTAGGATTGGCTGCAATCATATTTGCCTTAAAAATTTGGAGGCATTATCTTTATGGGGAACAATTCCATGTTTACTCAGACCATAAGAGTTTAAAATAATTGTTTTCCCAAAAAGAATTAAATATGAGACAAAGGAGATGGTTAGAATTTCTAAAAGATTATGACTTTACATTGCATTATCTTCCAAGGAAGGCAAATGTAGTTGCAGATGCATTAAGCCGAAAACCCTATGGCATAGTAGCCAATTTAATGATAATAGAATGGAGAGCTCTAGAGATCCTAGCCAAAATAAATGCTTGCACAAGGATGATTAGTGGAACAAGGGTTAAAAAGTAGCCCTTTTATGTAACCTTATTATTCAGCCAACTCTAGTAAGTAGAATATTACAAGCCCTAGAGGAAGATAAGGAGTTGAAGGAATTATTTACGAAGATGAAGGACAAGGAACCTACAGATTGGAACATTGGTAAAGATGGAGGTTATAGATTCAGAAAGCAACTTTGTGTTCCAAATCAAACTGAACTGAAAAATGAAAGTCTAAGTGAAACACATCGCTCAAGGCTTACAGTGCACTTGGGAAGCACAAAAATGTATAAGGATCTTAAGCGTCAATTTTGGTGGAATGGAACGAAGAAGGATGTCGTTGAATTTGTGGCAAAATGTTTTACATACCAACAAATTAAAACTGAGCAGCAACGACCAGCAGGACTTCTACAACCACTTCCTATCGCTGAATGGAAATGAGAGCATATAACGATGGATTTTATCGTTGGATTACAAATGACAAACAGGGTCATGATGCAATATGGGTAATAGTGGATGGATTAACAAAGTCGGCACAGTTCATACCTTACAACATGACCTACTCAATGGAGAAACCGAGTAGACTCTACTTGATAGAAATTGTTCGACTTAATGGCATACCAATCACCATTGTTTCAGATAAAGAGTCACGATTCACTTCATGATTTTGGAAAAGTCTTCAAAAAGCATTAGGTACATCACTAAAACTGAGTACAGCCTTTCATCCTCAAACTGACGGACAAACTGAAAGGGTGAACCGAGTCATAGAAGATATGTTAAGATCTTGTATAATGGAATTTTAAACCATATGGGAAACTCACACACCATTAATAGAATTTGCATATAACAATAGTTGTCATGCGAGTGTTGGTATGGCCCCATATGAAGCTTTGTACAAAAGACCTTGTCGTTCGTCGGTATGTTGGGCAGAAGTTGGAGATCGTGAACTTCTCGGTCCAGATCTAGTAAAAGAAACAACATAAAAGATTTCCATCATAAGGGAAAGATTGCAAGCAGCACAATGTAGGCAAAAGTGTTATGCGAACCATAGAAGAAAGGATTTGGAATTCGAAATTAGGGATTAAGTTCTTCTTAAAGTTTCTCTAGTACGAGTGGTAATGCGATTTGGAAAGAAGAAGGAAAAGTTATCACCTAGATTTATCGGACCATTTCATATTACCAAGAAAATTGGTAAAGTTGCATACCAACTAGATTTACCTGAGAAATTGTCAGATATTCATAATGTATTTCATATATCAATGCTACGAAAATATATTTCTGATCCAATTCATGTGATTGATCTAAGCGACATTGAAGTTAAAAAGGGAACCAAGTACATTGAAAGACCTGTTCGCATTCTTGATAGAAATGTTAAGAAGTTAAGAACAAAAGAAATTCCCTTAGTAAAAGTACAATGGAACCATCACAATGAGGACGAAGCATCATGGGAGGTTGAGTCAAAATTCCATAGAGATTATCCAGAATTGTTTGAAACTTAGATTTCGAGGACGAAATCTTTTTCTATGAGTGGTGGAATGTAACAGCCTAACTTAAATATCGGGTATGAAAAGCTTTTAGAAATTGTAAATATACTAGTATAAACTATTTAGTGCTTACACCATCTCAATCTGATTCAAACATTTTAGTATATTTGTATAATACACACACACACAAAAACATTACAAACAAAACAAATGGTATATGTAAATATACATTTATATTCATAAATATGTATATGTTAGATGGCATGAGATGGTGAAGACAAGTGGCATTAAATGGAACATACATGTGTCATAAGATTAAAGAAAATAATGACACATATACATATTAGGTGTGCATTTGTAGAACCATCTTAATACAATAAGGAGGCTGTGTCAACATCCTAAGACTTGCATAAAGATAAGGAGGAAAAGTGTCCAAAGTAAAATGACAAAACTAGCATTAAAAAATGCTATAAATAGGATGGATATCTTCATTAGTTTTCCATGCTTTCATAAACTAAAACAAAAGTGAGATAAATAAGAGAAGCCTGGAGAAAGCCAAGGAAATAAAATACAAGTCAAAGATACAATTTTAAGGTGAGAAAACCTATTTAAATCTATGTATTTATGTTATTCTATGAAGAGATGAGGTAACTATTAAGAATGAATGATAGTGGCTCGGATCTGTCAAAATGGTATTCGGTAAATCAACCATAACATCTGCAATTCTTAATGAAAATTTGATTTCTTTAATGTTCTGAAAAACTAACTCATAGACCTACAACATTCATGTTTATCACTTTTCCACATTCTCAAATATATATACCTGAAATCGAGGTGCAAAGTCGGGTTTAATCTCAGCCCAAAATGAACTAGTGTATTTTTAAGAAAATACCTTACTTTGTCGAATTTTTATAGTTATATTAATAAATAATTTTATGGGTTTCCTTTCATGGTAATTAAGTAGACTAAATAAGTAACTTTCTGAATAAAATTTGGAATTAAAATCTACTTTTATCATAGAAAAATCGAATCAAACATTTTGCGGAAAAACTGGTCAAAACCTGAGTTTCAGAAATTAGTAACACTTCTGAAAATTGCAACACTTTTAACTGTTCCTAAACCTGAAGTATAATTTAAGGCCAGAATTTGCAACGAGTTAGTCCAGCAACAATTTTAGCTGTTACAAAACTTTAGAATCGTTTTCGGAATGCTACTGTAAACTGTTTAAAGTTTTTAACCTGAAATTAGTAACACTTCTGATTTGCAACACCTCATAACTGTTTCAAATCTAAAGCATAAATTTTTGTGTTTAACTTGACCAGAACTTTAATAGCACATTCAAAATGCTGTCTTTTCTTTTACTTGTCTATAAAGTGACCTAACATGCCCAGAACTTTCCATAGCACACCAGAAACACTACAGTAGCTGTTTTGAAAACCATTATGAATTACTACAAACTTTCTGTAACGCTTTATAATCTGCTGTAGTTTTTATTTTAACACTCTTATTGATGCAGAAACCTTTTATAGCAATTTCTAAAAAAGCTGTCTTTTCTGTTTTGGAATTTTAAACAGTTTTAAATGACTATTAACTTAACTATTCACTTCAATAATTTTGAGATCTTTTCTAACATATATCAGAATATTCCTAAAGAGGTTTGGGGTTTGTCTTAAACCCATACATATATGAGTGGAAAGGTATTTTAAGTTACTTTTGGAAACATTTCCTAAATGATAATTACTTCAGGGATGCGGTATAAGACAATACATTTTGGGTAGTGCACTATTACTTTGTGTTGATATCGAGCCAAGTAGAGTATGTCCCTACTTAGTGACGGGATGCTGCCCGCAATTGGATAAGATATCCTAGGATCTAATCCAAATCGAAGGTGTGGTTTAGATTCATGATTGAATATTTAGATAAATCTTGGTTTCGGTTGAAAGAAGTTTATTTTAAAATTTCTATTACAAACTTGTTTACTTTAATATTTCAAAGTCTTCCTTGAATATTACTTTGAACTTTGGATTGGTAGAATCTCCAAAGAAGTAATTTATAATGAAACTATAATATGAAAACCCTGCTAATAAACCCATTATGACATGACTTGAAAACTAGCTTAAATAGCTATCTCAATGGGTCTGTGTTGCTCATGATGCTACACTTAAACATTTCAGGTTTAGATGGTTAGTGGTTCAACCCTAGAAGTTGGATGCATTGAAGTGAAGACTTATATTATGTATATTATCTCTTTTATGTACTCATATGTATAAGAATGTGATGGTTAGATTCTTGGATCTTTTGTAATCATGTTATATGATGGTGTAAATGTATAATAACTCTTCCGCTAAAAATCATGTTCTCTGAATGATTTTATATTCCGACATACCTTTGTTAATTTGTGATGTTATTCTATTAGCACCATCTATTAGATGTAACATCGTCGCCTCTGGATAAGTTTGCCGAGCAGGGTGTTACAATAATTTTGTTTACCAAAATTTCCCAAGGCATACATCAAATTCAAATAAATACTATTCAATTACAAAAATGTGAAAAACTTGATATTTTCACTCACAGAGAATTTTTTTCTTCCTAACTGGATTTGATTCCCCCACGCCTAAATTTCTTTAGATCTCCTTCCTTTGAGATATTCAACAAAGTGAATTGTACATAGAAAGTAGATCTAGAATCAGAAATTAGAGAGGAATAGAATTACAAATCAAAAGAATTAAACATCTAACCCTCTTACCTGAAAATCTTAACTGATTTTGGGACCTAAAGAAGGAGAGGAGAAGGCGAGATTTGATTTATACCTCTCCTAATTCTCTATTTGATCTTCTTCCTTTTTTGAATATACGACAAATAGATTGTATATACATTTATATATTATATTTTAGAAATCAGAAGATAGGGAGGTGAAGGATTAATTTAAATTAGAGATTAGAAATTAAAATTACTTACCCGAAAGTTTACTGTTTCTGAAAGCCTAAGGTGAAAGATTCTGATGGAGCTATGTCGTTGCTATAGAATTTTATGAAGGAAAAGTGAGGGTCTAGGGGTCTATTTATAGAGGTAAGAAGAAACCAGAACCGTTGGATTAAAACCAATCATATTCATGCCATTCTAGCCTCTTTTTACCATAGTTTCCACCTACTGAACGATCGATCCCTAGCCTCATCCGCTAGTCACTAGCGGCTGACCGGTCCAAAGGGGAGGTCGACCGTTCCATCTCATTCCAGGGATATTCGTTTACTAGTTGTTTTAGACTTAATTAATTATATTTAATTACTAAATTAACTTATGTTAATCCAAACGTTTCTTTAACCGTTAATCTCAAGCCAACTTTTAAAAATTCAAAGTTCAAACTTTATATTTTTAAATTCAAATATTTAAATTCGAAAACTTCAAACGTCCATAACTTCTCCGTTTGAACTCCAATTTCAATATATTACATATGGAAATTGACCATAAATCGCCACAGATGTAGTGGTGCAACTCCTATGGTTAAATTTTGATATTACAAAATTTCCATTTATAACCTTGATTTTAGTTGCTTAATTACTTATTAAATTTTATGGGGTGTTACACTAGCTTTTTCCTAACAAGTGAAGAACCACAGTGGAGCAATGCTTGGGTAACCTTGTGTTCAGCCCTTGGAATGCTTTTGATTCTTTGTGTTACTGCTTAAGGGTCCTCAATAAACGCAGCACATGTCCATGGCTTCTTCGGAGTGACTCAGGAATGTGTAGTAGCGAAGGGCTGAGCGTAGTTCTTGCATAGTCTGATGTGATCCTGTCTTGAACAAGCATTTGTACTGGATTGTAGTGCAGTCTTATTTCTTCAATGCCACATTAGAGGTGGGGCATCTTTATAGCTTTTTAATTATGTGATGTAAGATTGCGGTGCAGACTTGCCAGATGTTAATTTAAGTTTTTGTCTTATCCCTACATGGGGATGGTCATTTAAGTAAATAAGCCACAGTTCCTATTTGAGATGAATATTAAGGTTGCAGGTCGGTTCCTATCATCTGGATTTGGTTCTAAGATGGGATTACGGCTTATTTTAAGGTTGTATAGGTTGCGTAGTTGAGAATGGGTTTGGAGGTTGTGATCTGACTTTTCATTGATGTAGTATGAGGTTAATGCTTCCAAAGTGTGTTAGTGCAATTCGGTTGCCATGAACATTATTTTGATTAGGATGCAATTGGCTAGATTTGAATACTGGAGCGGCCTTTCCTATCGGAATAGGAGCAGTTTGCATACTGGCTGGCATTAATGTTGCACTGACTGCCATATCAAGATTGCTTGTTCCTGCGCTAAGAATTTGGTAATCAACTCGATTGGGAAACACGAATATGGCCATATGATGCCGCTTAGCTTTATTTTGTTTAGTTACTTAGTTCTACGCATAACAATCTTTACTAATATGTTGTTCAGTGGTGCTTCATATTTGTGGTTATTGTGTAGTTTCCATGATTAGGCTGTAGTTTGAGTTTCATTCAATTCAGCAAAACTTTTAATGGGTCAGGCTAGTTTCGTCGGCCTTATTCTCTTTGCGTTTGATTGTGTTATATTGGCGCAGTTGCTTCTTGAGGATACGTAACTTTCTCTTTGTCTCAAAAGTGTAGTGTGTGTTTTTTATGCTTAAGTATTTTGATCCTGCGCATTTTACTTTGCAGTTCATTGTCTAACTGGTCTGTGCATTATTTTGTATGACTCGAAAAATGGGTGTAACACTTTCCTCCAAGTCTGTGCTAATGTCTATTTTTGCAGACTTGTCGATTCATATCCAGTTTTTGGGCTATCCAATATGTCAATTCACATTAATGCTTTGTACACGTGTTTTATTATGGATGGTTTTTTTTTCTGACCGCAGTTATACAAATCGTTTCGTATCCCAAAAAATATATTTAGTTTCTCGTAAATGACAAATATCCAACTGTTGTGGTTTCATTGTATTATGGGGATTTGAGGTTAGGATTTCTTTATTTTGATTATAAATATTGCTCCTTCTTCTTCATTTCCTCTTTTACCAGTTCATGAAAGAAAACCCAACACAAGGAATTTGTTTCTCTTTATCCTAGGCTTAAATTCACATGTAAGTCGAGTTCTCTTTACTCGTTTCTTAGGTATCTTTTTGATTTTTGGGTTACCTTGCTTTTTGTGTAAAGTTTGTGTAGTTATTTTTAGGATCTCATTTTTTTATTGATGAAGTCTTTATTAGGTTTCCCTTATCAGTTAATTTACGATTAAATAAAAACTTATTTCCTCTTATTTATGGTTGATTTACATTTATTTTGTGAGTAAGTTATCTCATCTATTTAGTTATTTATTAATGGCCTCTGATGATCGTCTTGGCTCTTCCAATCATGTTTCCTCTTTTATTGAATTTCCCTCGGTCATTCATGAGAGAAGTTGGGTGGAAGGGATCTTGGCTAGTTATGAGATTAGCGGTTACGATTTTAGAGTTCCCTCGCCCTCTGACCGCATCATTTGCCCCTCAAGGCGTATATTTTATTATCATCTGAGCATATCAGATGCGATCTTTACTTGCTTCTCCACCCCCTCTCATGGAGTGGCTTGCGATGTTTAGTTTATCACCTATTCAGTTGGCCCGGTTTCTTATTGTTTTCTGACCTGCACATATGTTTTGTACGCCGAGAATTTGACCACTCCTTCTTATAGAGAATTATCCTTCTTGTATTCTAAAAGGGAGAACCATTCCTCGAGGTGCATAGGATTTTTCTTTGTTCAGGCCACGAAATCCCTTTTTTCTTCATCTCCTTGCAAAACCTATCGATGGGTGAATCCACTCTTTTTTGTTTCTAACTTCGATGATTTTGTTTCTTACTTCTAAGAGCCTGGTACTGCACTCTCTCTCCTTTACATTCCTTTTTCTTTTAACTTCCTTTCCTTCATTGATTTGTATCTTCTTCTCTTTTAGTGGATCGTCCTTAATTTACTAAAGATAAAATGAAACTATTTTCACAGCGCAGGAAGGATGCGTTAAGGCTAACTGATGATACCTGCAAGGGGTCATATCTTTTCACTAAAGATTTACTACATGGGCATAATTTTCTATGCATGCACCATTAATTTTGGTACACCTATATATATTTTAGTTATTTGTCATTTATTTAGACTTGTTAAAATTTAAAGGTCTATATGTAATTACTTTGCCCACATTACTGCGTAGATTCAATATCGTCGTTTGCTGTTGCTTTCACTAAGAAGAGGAGAAATAAAAGGAAAATACGAGCATGAGATCTTTCTACACATAAGAATGCGCAAAAGCAAGCGAGGGTAGATGATCCTCTGCTTCCTCCTTCGAGTTCTTTGACAGGTACTACAGCTCTTATGCCGCCCATTAGCATGCTTCCACCTTCTTCATGCTTCCTGGTTATTCTTGGAGAGGGTGCAATGTCTGATCTGGTAGAGAGGATGGGTCATTACCTTATTGATGACTATACTGCACTGACCCCTCCGCTTCTACCTGCTTCTAGTTCATATGGAAGTCTTCTCGGACTTGCACTGTTATGGCTTTTAGGTTAACACATTGTTATGTTGCTTTTATCTAGTTATGGTTTTAGGTGCATTGTTATTTATTATAATCTTGTGCCTGTAGGTCGTTGCTCTCGAGATGGAACTACATGATAGGCTCAATAATTTGGAGCCGGCTCATACTACCATATAGGAAGAAATTGTGAAGTTGAAACAAGATTTGGATGCCACCTCCCTGGGTATTGAAGCAAGAAATAAAAGGAAAGGAGATTATAAAGCTCAACTGGAGGCGTCTTCTAAAAAAGTCATGGATATGGAACAAGATGCCATGCAGCAAAATAAGAGAGTGAGCAGATTGGAATGGAAGCTCTCTAAAAAAGAGAAAGATTTAGACAAAATTGCTCATAATGTTCTTTATGATGTTTATGCTCAAGGGAAGAGACAGTTCTTTTAAAGATAACATTGATATAGAAGGCACAAAAGTTTATTTAAGTTTCTTAGAGAAGCCACATCTGATCAAAGAAGCACAGAAATACTACAGATGGAAGTGGGTCAGGAGTGTGATGGCCTGCCCGATTCTTCCTCTAAAGGAATGCAGGTTGAATATATATCTCATGATTCTTATGGAGGCGGGGACTCTACTTCTTCATAAGTTCAGTCCAAGATTGTTCCAATAGGATTTGGGAAGTAAATATCTAAACCTCCCAGCTTTTTGGTTGTTAAGCTTCTCCCTCTCTCCTTTACTTTTTGGAAATATATTTGTTGTGATTGTACTGCGCTGGTGTTAATTTGTTATTTTGTAAACAATGAATTTTATTAATGAAGTTGTTATTATGTATATTTGTTACTCAGTGTTTTAATTTCTACCTAATTCTTTTTAGGTAAAAACATTAAGTATCGGTAACCCCCTTTTATTAAAGTCATGTGAAGGAAGTAGTTTTGTTCAACAATTTAAGGTTTTAGAATGTTCGGCTATAGAGAGAATATTGACGAGGTGATTGTAGGGATTGTAGTGTCAATTGCTTCCGTGATTATGACTTAGCAAATTCAAGTGACATCAAATTAGCCTTAGGGTAATAATTACATTGTGGTATGCTTACATAATTAGGAAGTAGCATTTCAACTGTTTGTTAAAATGCCTTTTTCAATTTAACCATTCTTCTCATTAAATTCCTTTATCAAACTGAACCCAGAGAATATAATAGAAATGCAATAAATAAATAAAGACATTAAGATTTACATGGTTCGGAATAAGAAATCCTACATCCATGGGAAATTCCATTCTCTGTTCTTTCATTCAACGTTTGACATTTTACATCCTTGTATCATTACAGGGAATATTTTTTACATGGTACATTTCTTTTTGCAAATTGGAAAAAAGGGTCTCCTTACACTGCTACAATGCCTCACTATTTATAGTTCTACCAAGCTTTGTTCCCTCCCTTGGATCTTTGCACGTGTCATCCATATGTCGCTTGTTTAAGCATGTGTGGATTGGCGATGTGGCTTTGGGCGGGAATTTTTTCATTGGCAGAAAGATTTGATTTTAGGTAGGACGATTTGGAATTGAGGCAGGAATTATCCAAATATGAATAATTCAGGCCTTCTTTAATCCTACAAAGTATCTGGTTGGTAAACTACGCATATGTGTAGGCAAAACTGCACTAGGGGAGATTTTTCTTTATCCAGGATGAATTACATTAGTTGCAGCAGAGCACAGTGTTGGAGGTTTGCACGGTTTTGTTAGAAGATACTATATTATTTATATGTTACTGCCCTGGGGATGATTAAAATTGAGTTGTCTTATCCAGTCTGCAAAGTTTCTTTTGCATTATGCGGAGGATAAACGAAGTTGAGTTGTTTTGCCCTAACCTGTGGTGTTAGCTTAATATCTGTATGATCTTGTTCTGAGTTGCTCTTGATACTAACATGCGCGAGTTGCTTGATAAGGGCCGCTCGTGCCCTTTCAATTTCCTAACACATGAGGAACTGCGGTGGAGCGATGCTTGGGTAACCTAGTGTGCAACCCTTGGAATGCTTTTGATTCTTCATGATACTGCTTAGAGAGTCCTCAGTAAGCATAGCGCAGGTCCATGGTTTGTTCAAAGTGACTCAGGAATGTGTGTTAGTGAAAGGCTAAGCGTAGTGCTTGCGCAGTCTGTTGTGATCCTATCTTGAACAAGCATTGGTACTGGATTGTATTATAGCCTTATTTCTTCAATGCCACATCAAGATGGTAGGGCATCTTTGTAGCATTGTTGTGTGATGTAAGATTGTGCCGTAGACCTATAGTTTAGATGTTAATTTTAGTTTGTGCCACATCCCTATATGGGAATGGTCGTTTAAGTAGATGTGTCGCATTCCGATTTGAGATGAATATTAAGGTTGCAGGTCAGTTCCAATCATGTGGATTTGGTTCTAAGGTGGGATTGTGGCTTAATCCAGGGTTGTAAGGGTTGCATGGTCGAGGATGGGTTTAGATGTTATGACTTGACTTTTAATTAGTGCAATATGAGGTTAATGCTTCTAAAATGTGTCAGCATGATTCAGATGCCACGAACTCGATTTTAATTAGGATGTAATTGGCTAGCTTTACATACTAAATCGGCCTTTCTTATCGGAATTGGAGCAGTTTGCCAGCATGGTGCAGCTATTCTTTATTTGGCATGCCTAGGTCCTCTTTGGTTGGCATTAACATTGTATTGGCTGTCATATTAAGATTGCTTGCCCCTGCACTAAGAATCTGGTAATCAATTGGGTTAATAAACAAGAATATGGCTATATGGCGCGGCTTGGCTTTATTTGGTTTAGTTACTTAGTTCTGCGCATAATAATTTGCTCTAATATGTTATTCAATGGTTCTTCATATTTGTGGTTATTTCGTAGTTTCCTTTATTGGGCTGTAGTCTGAGTGTCATTCAATTGAGCGGATCTTGTAACAGGTCAGGTCAGTTTCATTAGCCTTATTATCTTTGCATTTTATTGTGGTATATTGGTGCAGTTGCTTCTTGAGGATACGAGGCTTGCTCTTTGTCTCAAAGTTGTAGTGTGTGTTTGTTATGCTTATGTATTTAGAGCATTTTACTTTTCCATTCATTATCTTACAGGCCTATGCATTTTTGTATGACTTGAAAAATGTGTGTAACATTGGTGGTGAGTCAGCGCTCATCCATTGCGCATTTTGAAAATCCACTATGATTATTTTTAATTTTACGTTGGCGCGATTTTTAATGGAGCCAACGGGAATTACAAAGAAATATTTTCCTTTTGGGTTCATTTGAAAATGCACAAATATTTTTTTTCTTCCAAGTTTTCTATTGGCGCAATTTCGAATGGAGCCAATATGAATTGCAAAAAAAACCCCCCTCTTGGCTCTATTTGAAAATGAGCCAATAGAAAACTTAAAAAAAGTTCTATTGGCGCATTTTAGAAATGGATCCAATGGGAAAAAAATTCCGTTGATTCCATTTAAAATCACACGAATATGGAACATAAAAAAATCATAATGGTGCATTTTCATATTACGCCAAAGAAGAACACTAACTTGCTAACTGAGATAGTGACGCGATAAAATATAAGTGCTAACCAGAAGATACACTGTAACCTGCTTGTTTCAAGAGGCAAAAGGAAAGTATGACTAATTGGAATAAATCATTTGATAGATGTTCACTTTCTTTTTCAATTTGAGTTGTATAGTACTTGTGTAAGGATTAGAGCATGGAACCGGATTCTTCCTTGAAGTGATAGTCCATGCCAAGTTTTTGTATATAGTTAAGAGTATGCATGCATTCAGTAGGATCGTTTACTTCCATAAGTATGTTATGTGTTTCAATAAATTATTTACATATGTTGTAGCAGAGTAGTATTACACTTAAGATGAACAATGAATCTCATCTCATGTATGCAATAATTTGTATTTGTATAGGTAAATGAAGAACACTCACCTCTCCATCTTTAAAGGCTACAAATACAACTAGAAGACTTAATATTGGGTAACTAGAGATCATTACAAGTTTTTTATATTGAATTTCAAAAATATTGAAGTAATATATCACAGTTAATATGAAATCTTTAAGGATCTCCTTATATATTTGCAAGTCAGCAGGTGGATGAACAATTCATTTCATAACCTGAACGTGTGGCGATGGTAGTAAATCAATCAATGTAATTGTTTGAAACACAAATAAATATGTCTTCTTTGAACTTAATATGAACACTATGGTCCGAATTCACAAAGTGACAAAAATTGATAAAACCTCATATTTACATATTTATATAGACTACATATACTTGGGTGTATAAAACTATGTCCTTGTATTGTGTTGCCTCCAATAAATACAAGGTGGGTAAAGACGCCATAATTCTATAGTCGATAAATGAAGCATTGCACTAGTAATTACTGTCTTATGTAGTAGGCTTTAACAAGTGGTAGATGTGAAATAGGTCCACATAATAATTTAGAGCCATATGTTTCTGTTACACCCAAAATTCCAAGAGAAGCTTGATAAACAAGGAAGCCATCACGTAAAATCAAAGGCTATTATGTTCTATTTGGAGCCCTCATGTGCAATTAGGGGTTATCAGGTTCCATTTGGAACCTTCACATCTAGATAGAAGCCATCACAGATAATTGGAGATCATCGTGTTAAATTTTAGTAGAGAAATTTAACTATGTATGATTTCATCTTCTTCTTCATTTTCATACTATGTATAAGAAAAGCTTTAGTAGAGAAATTTATTGGCCGACCACACCATCTATGACTTGTAATTTTGTAAAAAAAGGACACGGATAATAAAGAAATTACATAATGACATCTCAAGAATGCAAGGCTATTATTAATCAATTTGGGATCAACATATTTGACTAGGAGTATACCCCTACTCAATATCTATGTGATGAAAATACGTTAAGCGTCGCTTAAGCGCTAAATGCTTATATAACGCTTAATAATTTAAAAAGAAATAGAAGCGATAAGCGCTTAAGCGCACTTAATTGGCGCTTATCTATGCTTCGCTTAAATTTAAGCAATGATTATGCACTACCAAGCAAAAAGATGTTAATTTTAAAACAAAAGGAAATTGAATTATAGCAAAAAAGCCACATTTCCTAACAAAATTCCCTCATTTTCTATCATATAGGTCGATGGATGGTGTGTAGTATTATCATCAAGATATGATTATATTTATTTTCCAACTGTACATGGTTTGTACTTAAGTTGGGTATGCTACTTTTAATAGATAGTGAAAGTCAAATCTAGCTTTTGCAACCTATGAATTTATAAGTTACTTTACTTTTTCGTGATCAATTTGTGAATACATAGATGAAGCACTTAATATAATCTCTTTACATAAATTTATAATGATACAAATTATTTATGCTAAAAAATTAAGCGATGCTTAAGCAGTGCTTAAACGACATTAAACGAAGTGAGACTTCTATCACCTCACCTCGCTTAGTGCTTAATATAACATAGCTCAATATACCAAATTATCTTGACCTAATTTTAGTACTAACACTAAGTGGTGCTTTCATTGAGAGCTCAACCAAAGGCATTCATGAATTACTCGACAATAGCGTTCATGGGAAGATCAACGAAGAAATTTAGTGTCTAAGCATAAAAAGAAGTTGCACACTATGTTCATCTATGTAACTCCACAGTTTGACATAGGAAATATGTAGGAAGGGAAAACATCTACACTTAAAGAGACACCAAAAGAGAAGGATGAACTTCAAGCTATGAAAAGAAAGTTGGAAGTTATGCATGAGCTTATTGAAGCTCCAGTTTCACAAAAATATTCTTCAAAAGAGAACAAAAGAGACGGAGGGAGAGGAAGTTGAATCTCCACCCAAAATGGCAATTGAGTTAAATCTAAGAAGTAAAAATGTTGGAAGGAGCAATTTGGGAAAAATAAGGAAGAAAGTCCCGAAACTCAAAAGCTGGATTAAAGTTTGAAATCACAATCTGCAAGTTGCTTCACAAAAGTATCATAAGCTAAAGTGGGAGAACTATAAAGATGAGGAAGCTTATTTCAGGGACTTAGCAGATAAAATAAAAAAGGACATGGTTGAATTAAAAGGAAAAAGAATGATGGATCCTAAAGTCAATAATAATTTTAGGGGTGCACCGTTCAACGAAAGGATTATGGAAAGTTCATTACCTTCTTATGTTAAAATCCAAGCTATTAAGTATGATGGCACCACTGATATGGATGATCACTTAATGGCATTTGAAAGTCAAATGGATCTATATAATGCCCCAGGTATACGATGTAGGTTATGTCTGACCATATTCTTCGGAGCAGTAACAAAATGGTATCGGTGTTATAGAGAAAAGACAATCTGCTCCTAAGAATGATTCTTGTACAAGTTTTCAGCTTAGTTTTGCACTGTGAAAGAACCTACAATTGATGCAAGCATATTGGATAACATCAAAAAAACCAAGTGAATTGCTAGGAGACTATTTGAAGCATTTTAATGCAGAAGCTAATAAAGCAGAGGGAGTAAGTGATAAAGAGAAGTTAATGGCGGTCAAATATGGTTTGATAAAAAAACACCATTCTACAAAGAGCTATACATTCATGGGTGCCGATACCTACAATATTTTCACTTCCAGGCTAATAAGTTTGTACGAGTGGATGAGATTCCATCATAGGAGCAATCAAGGGGTGAAGAGAAACTTTCCAGACCCAAATAAGAAAGGAAGATATGAAGAGTTTGCCAAGGCAAATGCTGTTGAACAGAATTAGCCTATCTCCTATATATATGTCGTTACTAAGGATGAACTCGATTACTCATTTCATTCAAAGCAAAGACGAATCCAGAACCAAACAAAGGAGGAGATTACTGTGCCTATCATATGGTAAACTGGAACAAAATGGATGAATGTAGAGTCTTGTTAGGAATTATACAGAACATGATTGGGAAGGGAATCCTCAAAGAAAATGTGAAGACCGATCAAAAAGCCCACTCATAATGAAAGGCCACCCTTCAGCAACACTAACATCATGGAAAACGAGCTTATGCCTAGATTGCTACAACCAATCAATCATATTGATGTGATCCATGGAGGACCGCACATAGCAGGATTGAGCAAAGGATCAAGAAGTAGGTATGTGAGAGAGGCTAAAGAGGGAATATACTTGGTAAGCAATGAGCCTTCCTTGAATTCTTTCGAAAGCGCGATTAAAATGCCAGATTTGGTGATAACTCCTCAATAGCTGAGAGGAGTTCGACATCCACACAATGACCCTCTTATGATAACAGCTCAAATAAAACTGTCACTTGTATCCAAAATTTTAATAAAAATGGGTAGTGCAGTGAACGTCATCTTCCAAGGTGCTTTTGAACAAACGGAATTTTGGAAGAAAAGCTTGAACCTTGCCTAGATCCGATCTTTGGATTCAATAATAAAAGCTCTACTCCAACAGTTCAAACTAAATTATCCGTACAAATCGGCACTCCTCCACATTCACGAATGTTTGAGATGTTGTTCGTGATCATGGACTAACCTTCCTCCTACAATACTTTCTTTGGAAGATCAATTCTTGACGAGATTGATGCTTTCTTATCACCGAAACATCTGTTGATCAAGTTTCTCTACAAAATGGGATAGGGAACTATTTGTAGTGAGCAGTTTAATTCCTGTGAAATATATTTCACCGTGGAACTGTTTGTAGCGTGCAGTTTAATTCCTATGAAATATATTTCGCTGTACTTGACCGGTTTAATAAAATAATGGGATCTTGTTGTGGACTTGAGTCAAGTAAATGTAATCAAAACCAAAAGCCCTTGCATATCAGTCTATGGGAACTGGTATCTAAGGAAAAGAATCTAAATTTCCGTTAAGCGGCATGCTAAGTGATCAACAAAGGAGGTGAATTCAAAGTGAGAAAGAGAAAGTATGTTGAATTGAACCAATTTTGGAGGAAATAATCCTGGAAATAGATTCGAGAAATGACCGAGAGAATGCACAACCAATGGAAAACTTAGAAGAAGTAAAATTAGATCCTTGAGACTCTACCAAAATAGTACAAATATGTAATAAGATGAATAAAGAAACCAAAGAGAAGTTGATCTCGTTTTTGCAGTCAAGCATGGATGTATTTGCCTGGACCCACGCAGACATTGAAGGAATTGATCCATTTGTAATATGCCATGCGCTCAACATCGATCCAAGGTTTGGTCCAATAAGGTAGAAGAAAAGGTTGTTTAACAAGACGTGCACTGCAGCACTAAAGAAGGAGGTGAAAATTTTGCTAGATAACAATTTATAAGAGAAGTGTTTCACCTAAAATGGTTGGCAAATCTAGTGTTGGTAAAGAAATCAAATAGGGAGTGGAGGACATGCGTCGATTATATGGATCTCAACAAAGAATTCCCAAAATACTGTTATCCACTACCTACAATCGACCAACTAGTGGATGCAGCTAGTGGTCATAAATTACTGTCTTTAATGGATGCTTATTCATGATACAATCAAATTTCAATGTTTAAAGCTGATGAGAAACATACAAGCTTTGTCATAGATTGGGAAATGTACTGCTAGAATGTAATGCCATTTTTTTTGAAGAATGTAGGGGCAACATATCAACGACTCATGAACAGAATGTTCAAAGATAAAATCGGGAGAAACATGGAAGTTTATGTTGATGGTTTGTTAGTAAAATCTAAGAAAGTGGAGGATCATGTAGAAGATTTGAGTGAGATGAGTGAAGTATTAAGAAAGTATAAGATGGAATTAAATCCACAAAAGTGCTCCTCGGAATCCAATCTGAAAAATTCTTAGGATATACTGTAAGTGCTAGTGGAATTGAAATCAACCCAGACCAATAAATATTAGAGACGTGGCACCACTTAAAACGTGCAAGGAAGTGATGAGGTTAAATGGATGAGTTGCAACCCTTAATCAATTTATGTCCAAAGCAGCGGATATGTGTATTCCTTTTTGCAATGTAATTAAGAAAAAGAAGATCTACGAATGGATGGGGGAATATCAAAAATCTTTTCAAGAGTTAAAAAATCATCTATAACCACAACTAGTGCTTTCGAGCCCTGTAGAAGGAGAAGATTATTTTTATACATGGCCAATCAGAACATGCTATAAGCTCAATATTGGTAAGAGAGGAAGATGGAATTCAATTCTCAATTTAATACAAAAGTAAGAGATTAAAAGATGCTGAGACTAGGTACCCGGTTATAGAAAAGTTAGCATATTGCTTATTGTTGTCAACTCGAATGCTAAGGTCTTATTTCGAAGCTCATCCAATCAAAATTCTAACCAACTATCCATTGAGGTAAATTCTAAGTAAACCCGAAGTATCGAGAAGGTTCACAAAATGGGGAATGGAGTTGAGCCAATATGATATTAAATACATACCCATGACATCAATCAAATGACAAGCCTTAGCAGACTTTATCACAAAGTGCATAGGATTCATCAAGGAACGATCAGAGAAAGAAAAGAAACTCAAACCGAAGTGGTAGTTATATGTTGACGAAGCATCAAACGAATAGGGTGTAGCAGCAGGATATGTTGTAATTACCCATGATGGGCACAGACTTCACTGTGCTATGAAATTAGGCATTTTAGCAACCAACAATATAGCAGAATAACTTTACTGACAATAATGGCGACCTTCTCTTATTTTACTAACTCTCCCTCCCTTAATCACCATAAAACACTTACCCACCAAGCTCTTTCCATTGAAGATTTTCCATTATTCTCCTTATCACCTCCCACACAAAAAAATATGCTGACATGGTTTGATATAAAGTTTTTCACCTATAACTTCGACCAGAATTCCCCCAAACCTGAACACAAGCTCTGATGCGAAGGATCCAGCGTCGAAACATTAGATTCGTCCGCTTCAGATGAGGAGATATCAGCCATAGAGCCTTCACTTGCCATGATCCAATCCGTTGCTTCTTTTGTGGTAGATTTGGCTATAAACAATTTGCATGTGCCTTGGAACAATGCCAAACTATTTGCTTTAAATCTAGAGTTTAGTCTAAGGCACGCCAGAATCTTTCAAGACCAGACTTTATATCCTCGCCCTACACCAACCACTACCAAGTCTATCTCTGACCTCAAATTCGACTATCATATCAAACTGCTGGAGCTTTAGGCTCGGATCCGCCAAGTCGTTGACTATCCCATCTTTGAAGGACTCATCAAATAGTCCTTTCTCCTGCTTAATGTCTTTGATGCTCTTTCAAAGAAGTTGAATGATAATCGAGTTAAATCTGATCGTAATTAAAAGATGCGCCTATTAACGGTTTCGCACGTATTGATGTGGGGAGCTATGATTTGGGTAACTCTGTTAAATCAATTGAGAGGTCAGATTATTTGATGATGAACTACTCCACAAGCGGGATTGATGCGCAGCTTCTTGATCTGGCCATTCAGGCTTGCAAAAGACAAGTTGCTAAATGCCCTGTTGTTGCTCATATTCCCCATGCTACCACTGCCCATACTGTAACCTCCTCAACCAAACATGCTAGTCACGCTTCTTCATCTGACATGATCGTCATCCCAAGCTTGTCATTTCCCCTTGCCTCACTTACTAATAATGATGTCGTAGTTTATTCCACTATAGCCTTTTTTCCAAGCCTATGTTTGAAACATGCGATATCACTGACAAGATCGAGCCACGGCAACATGGTCGAGCTGTTGAATCTCTTTTCACCATCGCGTCTTGCCCTAGAATCAACTCGTTTCATCAGCAAACATCTTCCGTGGCTAAGCAGCAAATTCTCTAGGTGTCGGATCCGCCATCTCATTCCTTGTCGTAGATAGGAGCTTGGTTTCAACAATTGTCGATAATGCTGCTTTTGTTAAGGATGATTCAGCTACTGCTGATGGCACTACCTCATCAATTGATGTAGATGACAATGATAATAGAACTTTTTGGATAGAGTCTTGTGATGGTACTATTGTGAGGAATGCGGAATATGGATCTTAAGGCTAGGATGAACACTAGAGGGGGGTGAATAGTGTTTATAAGAAATTACTAAATCTTTTTGAGTTATTGTTGATTTGTACACAAATATATGCAATATTCAGACACAGATATAATCGTAGAATCAAACACAGATGCAGAAATAAAGTAAATGCAGTAAAGGAAAGAACACACCAGATTTTATACTGGTTCGGAGTTACCCTACATCCAGTCCCGCACAACTAAGTACGGATTTCCTTTCAAAAGCAATTCAACAATTACAACCCTCGATTTCAAGGCTATGAGGTACACCCTCCAGAATCACAATCCTCTGGGTAGAGATACTTGATTTCCGGGCGACAAGTTCACCCAATTGATTTCCAAGGCTACAATCACACCTTTTCTCGCTTGATTGATTTCCAAGGCTACAATCACACCTTTTCTCGCTAGATAGATTACAAAGAAGCCTATAACTCTGAATAGCACTGGGATCTTGTTGAGATAGTGATAGAGAATCAAAGCAGAGATAATCTAGTTAGATTCAATGTTGATTTCGGCAGAGTGATGATAGGATTTTGAATAAGAAAATATGGAAGAAGAAGAGAAGTGAAAAACCAGAAAATCTTATATTTAAATTCTTTGAAACTAATCCCTATTTATAGAAGAACAACAGCCATTTTTATTCATGAAAGGTTATGGTGAATAGACACTTCTTTTGAAATTCAAATTTTTGATCATAACTGACACTATGTCGATATGGGGTACTAGGACATGTCGACATCCCAAAGCATTTTTTGATGATTTGATTTTCTTTGAAAATAACCTTTATCTTATATCAAAAACTATTTAAACTTTATAAATATACTTGACTATAGATAAAATACATAGATAAATATAGAGAATAATATAAATATAATTTTACTATAATTTTATATTTAAATCTAAGTATAATTAAAAGATAGTTTAAAACAAGAGTTTATTTAAAAACAAAAACAAAGAATATTTTAAGGCTAAAACATCTTTTTGAAAATCATTTGAAAAGATAATTTTTAAGGCTAAAACATTTTGAAAAGAAGTTTTTGAAAATCATTCTGAAGTTGTTTTGAAAATCATTTTGAAGTAGTTTTGCAAGCTTCTTCCTGTAGAATATCTCATCATATCAGGACTCGAGAACTTGTACAAAACCAGGATGTTCGTGGGTTTGTAAGCTACTTGTCGTAGGTTTGTAAGCTACTTGTCATGGGTTTGTAAGCCACTAAAAAGGTAGAAATGGGTTCCATCCCAAAAGAAAAATGGAGTGAAGATTTCAGTGCTATTGTGAAGTTCTAACAAAATTCTAGACTCAATACTTTTCTTGAAATCTTGAACTCTTGATAATCTTGATATTCTTGATACTCATGAGTCTTTAATCTTGATATCTTGAATCTCTATACTGTACAATCTTCATTCTTGGTACCTGCATGGTTAAATCCTACATATACATATATATCTAAACTATAATGTTAGTATTTATATTTTATAATCTTATTCTAAGGTTGTTGTCATCAAAACCATCAACTCATGGACTAAAAATCTCCCCCTTTTTGATGATGACAACCTTTGTTTATAAAATATTACTTCTATCCTAACAACTCCCCCTGAATCTAATAACTCCCCGTTAATCTATGCCTAACTACCCTATTTTATATTTCTCCCCCTTTGTCATCAACAAAAACAAACTCACTCCAAACTATATAACTCTTAGTCTAATATTCTATATGATTATAATGATAGTGTTATCATACATAATCAATACTTACTTGTAAACCTAAAACTTAGTCCTAAACTACTAACATTCCTAACCAAGTACCTATATAATACTTATATATAACATATATAGGAATCATATATAAGAACACACAATATTTATTTATATATATATGTTTATATTTACATTTTCGTACAACGTGACAAATATACACATAACGATGAAAAAGAAACTACTGAGTATCTTTGACAATTGGAGATCTATGGATCGAACAATTTTTGATAATGGAAACAGAAATTTCCACGTTGTTCAACCAAGTTTCCGTCCTTGTCAAAACATACTTCGCCAACGCAAATGACTTTGTCGTTGTCTTCCGCATGCTCTTCTTCCATTGGTTCTTCTTCTTCTTCACTTTCCTCTTGTTCATGATCTCCTGAAGAGTCCTCGTCAATCAAGATTGGGTTAGCATGATTATCCATAAGAAATTTTTGCAAATTCCTAAGGATTTTGCCTTGCCTCTCTTGTTCTTTGGACATTCGAAGTTGCATCACTTGGATTTCAGTCATTAACTGAAGGGTATCCTTCAGAGAATCCTCCATTTTCGTCACACGAGCGAGCGTTGTTTATTGAAATGGACCAAAAGTAGGCGATGGGAACGAAAAAGTTGATTTTATGTTTGATTTGGAAGAGGAGGCCATTGATAAATTGATTTCAGAAGATAGAACAGAAAGAGAACATAGAGAATGAAGAAAATTTTGAAATAGGAGAAATTTATAACCACTTATTTGAATTTTGGTGGGAAAATTTTTTAAATTAAAAAACGTTATATGTCGACATGGGTCTAGGGGGGATGTTGACATGGTTCTTGAATTTTTGCCTACTTAATTTATTTTGAATTAATTTTTAATTATACTTGTTATTTATATTTTATATTTCAGTTAATGAACAAATACCTAATTCTCTTCTTAATAATTAAATGTAGATTCATTTAAGGGTTTTGTTAAGATATCAGCAATTTGATTTTCAGAATTGATATAGTCGAGAGTAATTACTTCTCTACCTATATTATCTTTGAGAAAATGGTGTCTGATATCAATATGTTTAGTTCGAGCATGTTGAGTAGTATTTTTGGATAAATTTATTGCACTAGTATTATCACAATAAATTGGTGATTTTGAGATATTTAAACCCAAATCTTTTAAAGTTTGTTGCATATATATTACTTGAGAACAAGCCAAAGCAGCAGAAATATACTTTGCTTCAGTTGTTGATAGAGAAACTGTGTTTTGCTTTTTACTAAACCAGGAAATCAGAGAATGCCCTAAAAAGTGACAAGTTCCACTTGTACTTTTTCAGTCTGATTTACAACCAGCATAATCAGCATCACAGTAAGATATTAAGTCAAACGAATCATTTTTAAGATAAAATAAGCCATAATCAAAGGTGTGTTTAACATATCTTATAATACGTTTTACAGCTTTTAAGTGAGTTTCTTTAGGTTGGGATTGATACCTTACACAGAGACAGACACTATGCATGATATCAGGTCTACTCGCAGTGATATAGAGTAGTGATCCAATCATTCCTCTATATAATGTTTGATCTACATCTTTCGAGAGATCTTCTTTACTAAGGTACTCATTGGTTGCCATGGGAGTGGGTTTTCCACTGGCAGTAGTCAAACCAAATTTACTAACTAGGTCTTTAGCATATTTCTCTTGACTAATAAAGATACCATTATCTAATTGTTTTTTTTGTAATCCTAAAAAGAAGTTTAATTCACCCATATGACTCATCTCAAACTCTTTTGTCATTATTTCATAAAATTCTTTATTCATTTCAAAATTAGTTGATCTAAAAATGATATCATCTACGTAGACTTGTACTAGTTGAATATCATTTTTATTTCTTTTAATAAAAAGAGTATTATCTACTTTACCTATTTCAAAATTTGATTATAACGAGTAAGATCTTAGTCTATCATACCAGGCTCTAGGAGCTTGCTTTAGACCATATAGAGCTTTCTTAAGTTTGTAAACATGATTTGGAAATTTATCATTTTCAAAAAGTGGTGGTTGTTTAACAAATACTTCTTCTTTTACAAAACCATTTAAAAATGCACTTTTAACATCCATTTGAAATAATTTGAAATTATTATGATTTGCGAAAGCAAGTAGAATCCTAATAGCTTCTAATCTTGCTACGGGGGCAAAGGTTTCATCAAAATCTATTCCTTCTTCTTGACAATAACCTTGAGCGACTAACCGGGCTTTATTTCTAACAATCTCTCCTTGTTCATTCATTTTATTTTTATAAACCCATTTAGTTCCAATTATTGTTTTATTTTCAAGTCTAGGAACAAGTTCCCAAACATCATTTCTAGTGAATTGATTTAATTCTTCTTGCATAGCCAAAATCCATGAATCATCAATTGATGCTTCTTCTAGATTTTTGGGTTCAATAGTTGATATAAAAGCTACATTACTCGTTTGACTTAGTTGGTTTCTAGTTTTTACAACAGATTGCATATCTCCAAGTATATTTTCTATAGGGTGATCTTTTAAAATTTTAATCCTTTTATTAGAATGATTTAATTCATTATTAGTTTCAGTTGACTCTTGGTTTTGGGTGATTAAATCTTCTTCATCATTTATTTCTTCAAAATTTTTGAAATTTTCATCAAATGAAACATGCATTGTTTCTTCTATGGTATTAGTTCTTAAATTAAATACTTTGTATGCTTTACTTCTATTAGAATATCCATAAAGATACCTTTGTCGGATTTAGGATCAAATTTATCTAAGTTATCTTTTGTATTTAAAATAAAACATTTACTTCCAAAAATTCTAAAATAAGATACCTTAGGTTTCTTTGAGTAAATAAGTTCATAAGATGTCTTATCAGTTAAAGGTCTAATTAAAATTCTATTTAAAATATAACAGGCGGTAGCAACTACCTCTGCCCAAAAGTACTTTGGTAAATTACTATCAGAAAGCATAGTTCTCGCACACTCTTGAATCGTCCTATTTTTACGTTCTACTACTCTGTTTTATTGTGGAGTTCTTGGAAATGAAAAATTGTGAATTATTCCCTTTTTATTGCAGAATTCTTCAAACTTTTCATTTTAAAATTCACCACCATGATCACTACGGATGGTTATAATTTTTTGAGAAAGTTGATTTTGAACCCTTTTTGAAAAATTCTTAAAATATTCAAAAGTATCACTTCTATGTTTTAAAAATATTGTCCATGTAAATCTAGAATAATCATCTACAACTACAAAAACATATTTACTATTATTTATTGATAGAATTTGAGAAGGACCAAATAGATCAATATGAAGTAATTCAAGAGGTTTTGAAGTAGAAATCACATATTTTAATTTAAAAGAGCTTTTTCTAAGTTTTCATAGAAATTGATATGCATCACATAGACTATCTACTTTAAAATTCATTTTAGGGAGGCCTCTTACTAGATCATGTTTTGACAGTCTAGATAAGAGTTTGAAATTCAAATGCCCAAATCTCTTATGTCAAATCCAAGGGTCACTTGCATTTGCCAAAAGACACAAGTTATCATTTGAAATTTTCATACTAAGAATATAAATATTCTTTTTCCTAATTCCATTAAATATTATGGTTGAATTATTATCTTCAATGTGACACTTATCTTTTTCAAATTTAATTTTATATCCTTTATCGCATAGTTGACTTATACTTAGCAGATTGTGTTTCAGATTCTTAACTAGCAAAACATTAGTAATAATAGGAGTTTCAGAGTTACCGACTTTGCCGATGCCGATTACATAACCTTTTGAATTGTCTCCAAAATTAACCAGTCCTTCGTCTTTGTATATTATATTATTCAGCATATCTGGATTCCCAGTCATGTGTCTAGAACATCCACTATCGAGTATCCATTTGTTCTTTTTGATCTGCACAGTTTTTTTGTTCTGGATTGATTCCTCAACTCCCATAAAGCATGATTCATGTACATCAAATAATCTTAGTAGACAACTTGTATTTGAATATTGATTATATGCAGACTCAAGAGACAATGATGATTTGAATATTTCTAAACATGCATTAACAAATTTCTTAAACATAGCCATTTAAAAAAAACTTTTTCAAAAATCAGATTATGAAACTTTTGAAAACCTTGCTCCGATACCAAATGTGAGGAATGCAGAATATGGATCTTAAGGCTAGGATGAACACTAGAGGGGGGTGAATAGTGTTTATAAGAAATTACTAAATCTTTTTGAGTTATTTTTGATTTGTACACAAATGTATGCAATATTCAAACACAGATATAATCGCAGAATCAAACACAGATGCAGAAATAAAGTAAATGCAGTAAAGGAAAGAACACACCGGATTTTATACTGGTTCGGAGTTACCCTACATCCAGTCCCGCACAACTAAGTACGGATTTCCTTTCAAAAGCAATTCAACAATTACAACCCTCGGTTTCAAGGCTACGAGGTACACCCTCTAGAATCACAATCCTCTGGGTAGAAATACTTGATTTCCGGGAGACAAGTTCACCCAATTGATTTCCAAGGCTACAATCACACCTTTTCTCACTTGATTGATTTCCAAGGCTACAATCACACCTTTTCTCGCTAGATAGATTACAAAGAAGCCTATAACTCTGAATAGCACTGGGATCTTGTTGAGATAGTGATAGAGAATCAAAGCAGAGATAATCTAGTTAGATTCAATGTTGATTTCGGCAGAGTGATGATAGGATTTTGAATAAGAAAATGTGGAAGAAGAAGAGAAGTGAAAAACCAGAAAATCTTATATTTAAATTCGTTGAAACTAACCCCTATTTATAGAAGAACAACAGCCATGTCTATTCATGAAAGGTTATGGCGAATAGACACTTCTTTTGAAATTCAAATTTTTGGTCCTAACTGACACTATGTCGACATGGGATACTAGAACATGTCGACATCCTAAAGCATTTTTTGATGATTTAATTTTCTTTGAAAATAACCTTTATCTTATATTAAAAACTATTTAAACTTTATAAATATACTTGACTATAGATAAAATACATAGATAAATATAGAGAATAATATATATAAAATTTCGCTATAATTTTATATTTAAATCTAAGTATAATTAAAAGATAGTTTAAAATAAATGAAGTTTAAAACAAGAGTTTATTTAAAAACAAAAACAAAGAATATTTTAAGGCTAAAACATCTTTTTGAAAATAATTTGAAAAGATAATTTTTAAGGCTAAAACATTTTGAAAAGCAATTTTTGAAAATCATTCTAAAGTAGTTTTGAAAATCATTTTGAAGTAGTTTTGCAAGCTTCTTCCTGTAGAATATCTCATCATATCAGGACTCGAGAACTTGTACAAAACCAGGATGTTCGTGGGTTTGTATGCCACTTGTCGTAGGTTTGTAAGCTACTTGTCGTGGGTTTGTAAGCCACTAAAAAGGTAGAAATGGGTTCCATCCCAAAAGAAAAATGGAGTGAAGATTTCAGTGCTATTGTGAAGTTTTAACAAAATTCTAGACTCAATACTTATCTTGAAATCTTGAACTCTTGATAATCTTGATATTCTTGATACTCATGAGTCTTCAATCTTGATATCTTGAATCTCTATACTGTACAGTCTTCATTCTTGGTACCTGCATGGTTAAATCCTGCATATACATATATATCTAAACTATAATGTTAGTATTTATATTTTATAATCTTATTCTAAGGTTGTTGTCATCAAAACCATCAACTCATGGACTAACAACTGTGAATGCAGCAGTGCTTCGAGACATTTCCAGATTAGATAGAGAGATCTTGGAATTGCATGTGGACTCAACATTATATGCAAATTCAGCGAATGAAAATCCTAGGCATGCGAACTCTATGAAGAATCATGTAAATGAATACCCTGCGCATGAATATCCTACGCATGAAACTCTACTGCTTTGTGATTCAGGTGATGAAGTTATTGCTAATGTAAATGTGGGTTCAATTGTTATTGAGGAAGTTCCAGTGCGGTGCTTTGCCTCTAACTTGGAAGGTTGCTCGACATCATCAAAAAAGTCCAAGTCCAACTCTGTTTAAAATTGTGTTAGATACAAGTCTCCAATGGCTAACATTTAAATACTCAGGATTGCTCTCTCAGGTCCAGTAGTTTTAGGTGCAGATCTTGAAGATCCAGTGAGCTTGGTTGTAGAAGCACGAAGCACCTATCAGACACAGCTTTGGATTCGACCTCATCGGGTGATCACGTTCTTTTAGGAAGTATTTATTCTCCCATTGCTTTAAACTCTTTAACACCTAGTAAAGCATATCGCATAGCTAAGAACATGGGATTTATTTATAATCAACGGGGTAATGGATTAGAGCATATTAAATACGAAGAACTAGAGAGAGCTGACATTAGATGTATATGAAAGTGTAAGCTGGAATGTTAGAGGCATAGGGCTCCCGTTAAAACGTTCTAGGATCAAAATATTTATTAAAAATTATAAAGCAGATTTAGTACTCCTTCAGGTATCCAAATGTGAATCTCCAAATTCTACGTTCTTTAGGTCTACTGGGAGGAATTTTCTGATTGAATGGGCGTTCGTCCCTGCTTTTAGTAGTTTAGAGGGAATTAAAATGATGTGGCGTGAGAAAAATATTAAATTACTATAATCTATCTATAATTGACACTCTCTACATATAATTATACATGACTTTGAAGATAATCAAATCGTAAATATCACAAACATTATGCGCCTAACAACAGAATTCTTAGACAGCCTCTCTGGGCTGAATGCACCAACTTTAGGAACTTATCTCATGGCCATTGGATAGTAGGAGGTGACTTTAATGTGTTTATGCACATTGTAAAGTGCTCACCGAAAGAGGGTGTCTTAATAGACCTGGAAGAATTTAATGACTTCATTAACCCAAACAGCCTTATTTAGCTTCTCCTTATAGGTTAGAGATTCACCTGGTCTAATGGCAGAGAGGCTCCTTCGTTTGCGCTATTAGATAGATTCTTCATGAGTGAGGACCGGGAAGACAAATTCCCCCTATCAAAAGCATATGGCCTTGTTAGTCTCATCTCACCCATTTTATGGGTACCCATTTGTTCAATAATGCGGTGAAAAATCTAGTCTTTAAATTCAGACACTTAAGATCTCACTTAAAGAATTAAAGCATTAATGTGTTTGCCAATATCTATGTAAAAAAGATTAGATTTTAAATGAGATTCTTACCTTAAATAGAATTAAGGATGTTAGGAACCTATGCACTGAAGGAAGGACAACATTAGGAAACTTAAAGACAAAACTAAACAAATTAATAGATCAAGACGAAATTATGTGGAAACAACACTCTCGGATCCAATGAATAAAAGAAGGGGATGAAAGAAGGAGATAAAAACACTAAATTCTTCCATTGCATGGCTAATGGTAGACGAAGCCACAACACCATCAAATCAATTAAAATTAATGAAATTGAAATTACGAACCAGGGAGAGCTAAATGACATTAGTACAAATCACTATAAGGAAACCTATGGTGAAAACTATAGGCGAAGGATCTAGGTGGATTGGTTGTCCTTATATCTAAGCATAGACCCCTCTCTATGTGAATTAGAATCACAATTTTTGAATGAGAAAGTCTGAGCCACCATAAAGGCCTTGGCTAGGGACAAAGCCCGTGGTCCGGATGGCTTCTCGATGATCTTCTATCAAACTTTTTGGTACACCATCAAAAATGACATAATGGTTGTTTTTGATGAACTTTACTCCAGCAACCTTCAATTGGGTAAGTTTAATGTAACAACCCTGGTTTGGAGATTACCTGTCAATATTAAATTATAATGGTAATTATAATTTAATATTGTGAATTAAAATGGAATTGAAGATTTATAATTGTTTATTTGGAATAAACAATAAATTTTGAAATTAAATTGTGAAAATAAAGTTTAGAACTTTATTTTATTTGGTTGGGGTGATAATAAATGGAAAATGACTTTATTTTAGAGAAAATGCAATAATTATATTAATTATAGCCCATTTACTTCTTTTAATAATTTTTTGAAAGAAGTATGTGATTTTTAAAGGTTGTTATTTAAATAAAAAGGTGAAAATTGATCTAAAATATGTTTTGGCTATAAATTAAGTTTGGAAATGGTTTGAAATGTTTTTCTAAGTAAGAAAAAGATTTTTATGGAATTTTAGAAGTTAAAAATATGGTTTTATTCTTTTATTTGAGTAAATAGTGAATTTTTGTTAAATAAGGATTTTAACAATAAAAATGTTTTAAAAATATAAATTTATCTTTTTATATGGTAGAAAATGTTTTATTTTATAAGTATACAAGTTTACATATTTTTCTTATGTAAAAATATGAAGAAGATGCATTTTGTTTTATGTATGTAATATATGTTCATATTTTAGTTAAGTGTTGATTAATAAACTTAAGCCACTTGATTTTCTTTTAATTTTAAGTCCATTTGACCCACTTAGGACTTATCCAGGTTTGAGAAAGTGAGAAAACTATTGCATGTATGTTCATTTCTCGCATATTCATCTTCCTCTTCATCCTGATAATAAGAAAATAGAACCCACTCCACCAAATTGAAAATTCAAGCAAATTTCTTCAAATTTACTCAGCAAATTAAAGTCTTTTCAATCTATAGTGATAATACAAAGGTAATCAAACTCCAAACTTACAATTCATCAAAAAAATTATGATTTGTGAATTAGGTTTCTAATATACTATTTGTTTGTTCTTGCATGCACTGTTCTTCTCCTGTACAACAGGCTTATAATCAAGCAAAAAGCTCTAATCTTTCTTCGTAAATCCGGGTTTTGCATCCAAACAGAAAGGTGAGTTGTAATACTCACAAATTCTAGCTGATCCAAGCTCAAAATTGCAAGAAACTGTAAAAATTTAGCTTATGTTCGTATATTTCTATAGCTGTTTCTCTATTCGAAATCAGTTTCATATTGCTACTTTGAAAGCCTGTAACTTTTGATTCCGACAAAGAAATGCTATAGAATTTCTTTCATTTGGTAGTTTGCATGTTGATCTTGGTCTCTGCAAGTTTTGGTTGAAAAATATTGTCATTTGGATGTTCAAAACAGTGGTAAAAAATTAATTCAAACTCATATTTTTGCCTGCACACATTGTTTTCTGAATTGCTGCAAACATGGCCTGAGTCCATGTTTGAGACAGCATGTCTCTTTCATTTCTTTCTGGAATTCATCGATTATATTTTTGCTTGAACGATAAAGTTTCTTACTATATGTATACCTATTTTCAGCTCAATCCGAGGTCGTTTGGTCCTTTGTTTCATGCCTGAAAGTTAAACCCAAGATGGTTTTCAGGCCTATACATTATATTTTTGCTTGAACGATAAAATTTTTCATTTCCAATCGGAATTCATTGATTCTATTTATTTGAAAGATGAAGTTTTCTGGTATGTGCATACCAACTTTCAGCTCAATATGAGGTGGTTTGGTTCTCTGTTTCAGGCCTGTAAGTTGAAACCAAGATGGTTTTCAGGCTTGGGCACATTTTTGTTTTTAAACTGTTGCAAACATGGCCTGAGCAGAAAAAACACATTTCTCCATGATTAGGTCCCATACTCAACATATTAGATCTTGTTAACAAAGCATCATGAACAACCTTCCAGAGCATCGTGTTATCTTTGGGCACAGTATCAGATGACCAGATTATTTTCCACCACCTACAGCTAGGCATACTGTCAGAAGCAGTGAGGAGCTTGTACACATGATAGACAGAATGTGGCTTGGAAGACCACAAAACATACTCAATATCTACTGTAGGATAACTGCTGCCTTGTATATGATTCCAAACTGATCTAATGTGCTGGTTTGAGGAGTAAGGCAGTTGCAGGTGGCCTTGGAATATAAAGTCAATTGCCTTAGTAGCATGATGGATTCCAGATTGCAAAACTTGTTGGTGGTTCAATAGGTTAGAAAGGATCACACCTGGGGAAACCCAAGGATCAAACCAGAACTTAACATCAGAAGCAGCAGCCGTCTTGTAAACTATCATAGGTAGGAAAGTGGTACGCAACCCCAGCAACTTTCTCCAAGTCCAACTACAGCTTCGAGGGACTTGCACACTCTAGAAATTCTTGCTACCTATTCTATGAGTCCAGCCCAGTTCACCCATGCACTTTCATTCCTGGAAATGATAGAATTGAAATGGGAACTAAAAGCATCTACATTCCAGTTGATGATATATAGAACACCTAACCCTCCTTTATTTCTATCTTTCTCAATCAGATTGTAAGAGCAAGGCATGGGCTTCCTTTTATGTATGGTTCCACTCCAAAAAAAATCTCAACATGGTACTTCTTATCATATTCAAGAGTTTTGTTGGCAAGATAAATGCTTTTGCTCAATAAACTACTATAGAAAAGCTGACTGATTTGGTTAGTATTAGTCTACCTGCCTGAGATAAAAATCTATTAAACCACCTATCCATAGAAGAAACTATCTTGGAGTATAGTGGAAGGCAATCAGTGAGTTTCAGTCTAGAAGATAATAGTGGGAGACCAAGATAAGTCATGTTTTTGTCCATCAGGGAAACCCTAGAAGTTTGCAACAAAGCAGTGGTTAGTTGTGAATTGATTCCAGAGAAGGCAATGCTAGATTTAGAGTAGTTAAGTTTTAAACCAGACATTAAGTAGAATGAGCTTAAAGTGGAAAGAACACACTGACTAGAAGAATTTTGTGGTTTGGTGAATATTATGATATCATCAGTGAACATCAGAGAGGTCACATTATGAAACCTACACTTTGGGTGGTAGCTAATCAGTCTAGCTCTAATCTTGAGATTCAAGAATCTTGTTAACACCTCTATAACAAGAAGAAATAAGTATGAGGAGATGGGATCACCTTGCCTTATCCCTTGCTTGCTCCTAAAATATCCAACTAGACGGCCATTGAGAACAAGTGAGAAGTATGGAGTTGACATACATTCATATACCCATCCCACAAAAGGCTTAGGGAAATTCATTAATGCCATAATTCGTACAGTTGAAGACCAGTGGATAGAGTCATAGGCCTTCATTAGACCAAGTTTTAACATTGCAGTCGGAGAGGCATTTGATCTTCCATAACCACTTTGAAGCTCATGAGCTAGCAGAATGTTATCTAAAATACTTCTATTAGGTAAGAATGCAACCTGATTCAGAGAGATTATATGAGGAAGAACACGAACAAGTCTTGTGGCAATAAGTTTGGATATACATTTGTACACCACATTGCAGCACGATATGGGTCTGAATGAAGTAACAGAACTTGCATCAGATGTTTTAGGGATCAAAACTAAGTTTGTTGAATTAACTTCAGAAAGAAGAGAGCATTTATCAAACAATTTGTGGATAGCCTTGCAAAAATCAATATGAATGATGTCCCAGCTCGTAATGAAGAAGTGAACGTTGAAACCATCAGAGCCACCACTTGGTTTTCTATTCATAGAAAAAAGAGTTTGCTTTATTTCTTCATCATTAACTTTTGCGACAAGCATTGAAGACTATTTACTGTTGAGGAAAAGGAGAGGAATTTCATTGAACATGTTGACGTCAGGAGTAAACTCAGAAGAGTTGCCAAGTAAATCCACAAAGTAACTGAGGAAGGTAGCATCAATTTGATCAGGAGTGGAGGCCAGAGTTCCATCAAGTGCACGTATCATACATATATTTTCCTTTGTTTGCTTGATTTTGATCGAAGCATGAAAGTACTCAGTATTTCGATCACCAAATTGTAACCACTTAGAGTGTAATTGTTGTTCTTTCATACTATTTTCAATATCAAGCGCTTTGTTTAGTAAAATGTATAATTTACCTTCTTCCTTAGCAGCTTGTATGTTATCAGGGTTGTTCATCATTAGTTCCCGGACCAATCTATACTTTTCCTTCAAGATAGTGGTCTGCTTTGTTCCATCACCATGTTGATCACTTGCCTAAGCCCTCAAAGCTTCCTTCACCATTTTAAGTTTCCTACACAGTATATACATTGGGTTACCATAACAAAAAGAAGACCAGGCATTTCCTACAATTTGTGTAAATTCAGAGGATTGAGTCCACGCATTAAAAAATTTAAAGCTTCTTTTTTCCTTTACCACAGTTGAACCAGATGAGAGAATTAATAGTGAATGATCGGAGAGAATTGGATGAGGTACAATGATGGAGAGATTGGGCCAATGAGAGAGTGAATTGAGGTTGCAAAAGGCATGATCAATGGTGGAGAAGGTTCTCACACCACTCCTACTTCTATTATTCCACGAATATCTAGCTCCAGATGTTTGAATTTTGATGAGATTTGAGTCAAAGGAGGCAATGTTTAGAGGATGGATATGCTTTGAAAGTAAAGGCTGACCACCATGCTTGTCATCTAATTAATAGCAGCAACTGAAATCACCCATGACAAACCATGGGTGAGAGTCTTGTCTTAGATGTGATATGAAATCCAGAAGTGTTTGCCTTGATGCTGACAAGTTATCAGCATAAACAAATGTTATGTAAAGTGAAGTGTAAGTTTGTAGACAAGTCACATGAGAGTAGATGTATTTCCTTGAAGAAAGGATGGAGGACATGGAGAAGATGGTAGGATCATAAATTATAAATATCCTACCATATTCTGCATCAGAGAGATTATGAATGAGTACGTTTTAAACTAAAACTGGTAGAGTTGGTTTTATACTTAAGTTAATAGTTAAATATAGTTTAAAGTATTAGAAATTGTATGAAAGGTTTAGTTAAATAAAAAGGTAATTTGCTTTATAGTTTAAAAGGTAAACAAGCTGATTAGAAAAATTAGAAAAAGAGGAAAAATCTCATCTCTGTGTACTGTATGTACACTTCATCAATTCAGAAAGAAAAATCAAAATAGAAAGCTCATCTTCTCCATTTCCCTTAACCTAGAAACCAAACCCTCCTCCACTCAAAAATATCGTAGTTTATTCATATGAAGTCTAAAAATTCTCAAATTTGGATATATTGTTGCTGCCATGTTCTAACACCTCTACTCCAAATTTCATGTAATTTCATTGAGTTTTGATGGGTTAAAGATGGTCATTTTTGCTAGCTATTTTTGGATAAATCAGGACAGAAAACATAGGTAAGTATAAAAATCATAACTAATTGTAGGAAAACAAAAAAATCTGAAATTTGGATATGTTGTTCATAACTCATATGCCCACCTTTTGTAAATATTTAGTAGGAAAATAATAAGTTTTGCTACACCAAATACCCTATCTATACTGAGGACAAAATGCAAGAAATTTCTTAATTTTTGGCCTTGTGTTATTGCTTGCAATTTTGGGAATTTTGGATGCTAAGGTGAGTTTATCTCACACTTCTAACTATTAATGATTGTGAGTTGCAATTGTGATAATTGGATGAATATAGGTTGATTTTCTATTAATTAGTTTTGATAACCTTTGAATCATGTTGTCAAATTCTCGGTTTTCCTAAAACCTTAACATATGAATCTTTGAAATTGCAAATCATGGTTGTTTATATGCTTGCATGGCTTCACAATTGATACCCTTGGAGTTAGAACAACCCTCACCAGGAGAATTACCATAGTTGGACATCCGGGGAGCCAGGAACACTGCTTGGAGTTCGGCCCAAGCAGTGTGACCGGTCTATCGGTAGCACACGACCGGTGCACCGGTGCATGACCTAAGCTGAGCCCCAGGTTGTGTTCCCGTGCTTCCCGTTGGTGCTGCTTTGCTTGATTCTTGCCCGGTTGCTTCTTATTGATGTGTGCATGTTTAATTGCCACTGTGTGATGATTTTTAATACTTGATTCTGGGATTTAAACTCTTGATTTTGGTGTTGCCTTTAATGTCTGTTTCATTGATCTTTCCAGATTTTTTATTTATGAATTGCTGAACTGATTTTGATGTTTTATACCATAGAGATTGTTATATGGATCATGGGAGAATTACACACTTTTGATGCATGTTTCCAACCCGGATTTATAAATGATTAAATTCTAAATCCAATCGTTTTATATAAGACTATTTATGTACCAATCTAAAGTATATATATTCATGCAAAGAATTTTAGTAATATATATACTATCTATTTTCATATGCAATGGGTTTAGAAATGTTTTGGAACGATAGTTTGAAACGCTTACTTATATATGTGTATATATATATATTATTCGATTATAAACAAATATTTTAAAAGTGGTTTTAAAAGAGAAATATTTTCATAAAAGTGCACATTATCGATTGAATGAGAAATTGATTTAAATGGTTAAATAAAACGAGTGGTATGGAATGCTCGTATTTTTTTTTACCGATTAACTCCTGGACTTGTTCAACCAAACCATTATGACACACGAGTGGAATTTACTATTGTATAATAAATGTTTGGAAAAACCCGTGTGTTATGGGACACATGGTCGTTATCTATTCGATTACTATATAAAAGTATTTAACAATCTTCGATGAGTTTATGACTCGCCTTTGATTTTATAGGTTTTATACCTATCTTGATGTTTATAGGACTTGTTCCTATTTGATGTTCATAGGTTTTGTACGTATCTTGGAGTTCATAGGTTTTATACTTGTTTTGATGTTTATAGGTCTCGTACCTATCTTGATGTTTATATACTTATATGTCTATCTTGGAGTTACATGCATGTAGGTGAATTTATTTTACCAATCTTGGAGTTTGGCGCCTTCCCCCGTATTGTGAGTTTCCAAATTTCTATTTGTGAGATTTCTGGATTTGATTTTGTTGAATTATCACCAAATCATTTCAGGCATTTGTTGCTTTTAAGAAGCTATCTTGAGTTTTAATATTTGGTGATTTGAAGTTATTAATGCATGTTTGATATTTGATGATATATGACTATATTTGAGATCTAGTTCACTTTATCTATCATACGTTTTGCTAACTTGTTTATTTTAGTCTAAACTGACCCATTTATTATTTTATATTACTCGACTTAGACCGAGATGCTTCAGGTCCTTCAGCTTGAGGCATTTAAGGTGGACTTCCTATGAATTAGATAGTTGTTTATCATCACCATGTATATTGATGTTATGTTGTATCTTATGTCAAGCTATACTCCTTTTGTGTACACATTCATATTTTGAGATGTAGTACTTGTGTACCTTGTAGTGTACATCATGTATCTATATTGTGTTGGTTCAGACTTGTATCTATTTGTATTCCACTATGTCTGATCTATAATTCTGTGACCTGTATATTTTTATATGTTGTTCTGAATTTTTATTATAGCTACCATATTTTTGTTTAAGCCTGAATTGTATACGTCGATTCCACTTGATTAAAGAAATGTATAGCATATTAATCGATGTATCGATGCTCGCTTAAAGTAAAATTCATGGATGGTCGCTCCTAACCAGCCATATCCTCTACACTAGCCGGCAATATTACTTTGTAATATCCTTTGTCAGTTTGGGTCTCAGAGTGGGGCGTCACAACTTGGTATTAGAGCTGAGTTTAGAACAAAATATGATATTACGGACACGAATCTTAACCTAAGTGAGCCTTAGAGACCGTCCATTAGGATTTCTTAGGGTAGATAGTAGGAATCATCCCCTTTTGAATAAGAAAGTGTCTTTTGGGAAGTCTAGGGATGTCTCCCTTCGTTTCCACTCTTTGATGTTCCTAGTATTGAGTCATATAATTCTTAAGCAGTCCTTGATCCAATCTTATCAATTTCAAAAGTACAGTTGAACGGCGACTGAGTCGCTCGTTCTAGTATTGGGCCATCCTGCGAACCCAGTTGAGACGTAGTACTTTGTCCGTCCAACAAATCATGAAATTTGTAATCGATCTTTTTATGATCAAGGTTGCACAGCGGAAGTAGATGGATGGTTCCGTTGGGCACGTTATCCAGTAAATTTGTGATTGATTTGATTGGTTGATTCAATGTTTGTTTGGTTGTTTAGTGCATGAATGTTTTGATATTATAGTAATTGTTTTTAATTAATATTGAGTAGGAATCATCATTGAGAATTAGAAAACTCGCTCAATATTAATGATAAGAACTTGTGATGTCTTCAAAGGTGTAGCTACCGCAAGAAATAAAAAGGAAAAAAAAAGAAAAAAGGAAAAAAATTTTGATGTTTGCTTGTAGTAGTTATGGATGCGTTGGAAAATAAATTTTTGTTATTAGTAAAGATTATGTAATACCCCAAAATTTTGTGAAAAATCATTTTTATAAAATGATTTAATTTTTGAAATATTTAGATTTAAATATGGTGAAATTTTTGGAAATAAATAATGTGCAAGGATATGTGGGCACATGCACACTGGAAATGGCACAAGGAAAAGATTCAAAAATTTCTGAAAAAAAAAATGATGATGATAATAAAATAAATAAACTGAGCAAGGAAGCATTTCAAATGTGATTTTGAAATGTAGATTATTAATCAAATTAAAGATGTTTTTTTTATGCATGAAAATTTAATATTCCCAGTAAAAATTGAATATGTGCACATGGTGAGATTAGAAATATATTTGTATACTGAAATTAAAAATATAAAACATATGTGTATAGATATTTTCAGTAAAAAAAAAAAGGGGGGATCAAATAAAAATATGTACACTTATGCACCTGTATATTTTCTGTGAGCAGAAAGTGTTAAAGCAAAACAATAAAAAGGAAACATTAAAATGACATGAAATGTAATACAAGTCAATAGGCTTGTGTAGGCAAAAATAGCAAAGGGGATTCTCAGAAATAATTAAAATATAAAATATGGTAGTCACACTTTTAACATGACTAGGTGAGTGGCCATTTTCTGAAAAAGTAAAGAAAAGAAAATGCAGCCTTTAATTGGTTAATATGGCCGGGGGTAATTAGGGATAAAAATGAGAAAATGCAAACACAATGCATGATGCTAGCCAGGACAGAAATGGAATTCTGTTTTAACAAAACCCTAGTGGAAAAATGCATATAAATAGGCAGTTTTAGCCAGTAGAATTATCTTTACCCCGAGCTGCACAAAAATAAGAAAGGAAGAAAAATATTGGAAGGAAGGAGAAAACACACATACAAGGGTTTTCAGGATCAGTAAGAAGAAATATTTAGGTGAGTAACCTCACTGAGTTCATGGCATTAAGACCTGAGATGAGGCAGCCACTTTTTATTGCCATTTATATATATTTCTGGTTTTGATGTATATGATTTCATCAATGCTTTTTGGATGTCTTATTTTAAATCTGATATGATTTAATATGGATGATTTTGGTGATCTTTGATTGGTTGAGACATTTGTCTTTGGATGTGTATCATACTGTTTTATTTTTACTCAAAAATGTTAAAGTCCAGAATCTTAAAATTATATAGAGAATACTCTCAACTGTTATAGATCTATGGCATGGAAACTTTACTAAAGAAAAATGTTGGGAGCTGCATTATACTTGGTATAAGTGCTGAGGCTTGAAAAGAAAAATGTTAAGGGTGCAATAGAAATTTTCTAAGTGCTGAGCCCTTAATCAAATTAAAAAAAAAAGAAGAAACTCACAAGCTAAAATTATGATTGAACCAGATCATGAATCTGGATATGAATCAATCATAAAGGCTTGCAGATCAATATAATAAGAACATGCCATGCCTCTTTTACAGTTGAAAATATTCTTATATCTTACTGAGATCAAGACATATTGACCCCATTTAGGAAATAACTGTCTGCTTATTTCTGAGGAGAATTATGCTAGGAAAGATTATGGATGTTTCCATGTTTGCAGTGACCTGTTCACTTAGCATATTTGATGATAGGATTTAAGACAATACACTAGTAAATAAACTAGGGAAGGGAAGGCCAAGACGGCTGCTGGAATGCTTGTCATATTTGAACTATGCAAGTTGGCACATGGTTTGTTTAAGCCCTGAGATCTTTGTGCAATGATGTGAATTAGTTCATTGCAATGTGTCCCCGTGATTCCTTAATAGCAGATGAGGCAGGAATTTAAATTGAATTATACAACCTGTAAATGAAGAAATAGGAATATGAATATTTCTTAGGTTGGTTGGTATGGAACCATGATGGTTCCCGTGAATGCAAATGTTGCAGATAGATAATTATGTTTGCATGATTATGTATGCAAGTGAAGAATGATAGATGAATATATCATACCTGAATCAACTTATTTATACCATGTTAAAGTAATTGATTGCAGAAATTTGCTTAAATAACAAGTTAGTACTCTTACATACTCTGTTGCTTAATATCATGAATATTTTGATGTTGCTCATACCAGATCATAGATCTGACCCTTATTTGCTCATGGCATATGGGGGTGTCTCACTTTAAAATGAGACAGCCTCTAATGTTCTTGCAGGGAGTACTAAGCTTTAGTAGAAAGTGAAGTTGTGACTGATGGAAAAGAATTGAGTGAACATGCCTGTAGTTTTTTTTAAGAGTTTAAGATGATGTTATTTACATGTATTCAGGAAAAATTTTATGTTTCTAAGATTTCCAGTCATGTAATGAATTCTATTATGGTTAGATGAACTAGTTGTATCATGTTAAATATATTGTTATGCACTAAGGTTTAAAATCTCAAAGGAAAAATCTGACTGGGAAACAATGAAATGATTTTAATTATTGATATGAATGTTTGGAAGAGAAATATGCACATGTAGTTGAGCTACTGTTTTGTATAATTTATATTATGTATTAGTTAACCTTGAGACATAACAGAGCACTGAGTTTTAGAACTAAAATCTGGATTTAGCAAGAAGTAAACTTAAAGGATTTTATTTTCTTTTTACTGAAATGCTTTGTAAATAAATCTGAATTCATTTCTGAATTGAATTAGGAAAAGTAAAATGTTTTTCTAAAAGCTTCAGATAGAATGAAATGAAAGGTATCTCCCTTGTTTTTGAACTAGTGTATAGCATCTACAAGACTCATGAGTTAACCAGCCTCAACTAAATGAAGTATTGGTTGATCATGATAGACTGTATCTTGAAAATATAGATGCATTTCAAAGCATAGTACATTTAGCAATTGTTTCACTCAGTTTTCTGGAAACTGGGCAAAGGTAATGACATGTACATAAATACCTGTGTACATGTTGATAAATTGGGCAAAAATATAAATTTAAATTCTTAAAACAGTTGTAGGAATGGGTTTTAAAAATAGTTATGTAAAAAGAATTGTTTTGTATGTTAGGTTATAGGCAAAATCAAATATATATGCACAATTATAGGTAGGTATCAGATTTCTAACCATACAGGAGAAAAATAAAAAGAAAAACCAAAAATTGTGTTTGAACCGACCAGCATAGCACTCGAACTCGTGACCTTTCATGTATAAGTTAGGCGCGTTTCCATTACGCCTAGATGTTGCTTGTGTTCACTTAGGATCCACTTACTTTTATAATGAATTTGATATTATCCAGACTTTAACATAATCATCTATATTAAAAGCTTGTTTACCACTGATTATTACTTGATCATTTCTAAATTATAATGACAGTCTAAAATACATGTTTCCAGTGGATTTTAGGTCCAAAAATTAGGGTGCAATAATTAATCTGAAGTGCTAAAAAAATCTAAATCAAACAGGATGTTCTTGTACAAAAAAAAGATAAAGTATATACTCTGAATTTAAACAAGAAGAACACATACATCTTCATATGTATGTGTATGTTATTAGATATACACTGATATATTTATATTGGTAAGTTATTTTGATCCTGGATATATTTTGTTTATTAGAAAAAGAAAATGACCCTGGGAAATATATTTGTAAAGAATGATATATCTGTATATCATCTCTTAGCAAAAAAAAAATCCTTATGAAATTAGGGTGGAAATTAGGAGGGTCATTTCAGTTGGTATCAGAGCTATGTTGGTAGATAACATAGCAAAAATTTAATTTGTGTGAACTTGTTTGTATTGACTGCTTTGGTTGAATTGTTTGAATTGATTGCTCTGGATGATCTATTTGGATTACATCAATGTTAATGATGTTTATTAAAAATTTAAGTGAGATTAATTTGGTTTAGACCTGCATAAGCAGAGAAATCATAAGATAAAAGCTTGTTTTTGAGTAAAGCTAGAAAGGAGAAATTTAAAATGAGAGAATTTGAATTTCTAAATGTTTTCTAATACAAGAAAAACTGGATTAAGACACCTATGTTTATACCTGATCTAAAAGATGGCTAAAATTATAGTTTTACTTCTTTATGGACTTCATGGGTGTTGCTTTGTTTCAATGTAGATGGTGTATTTATTTATTTTGATTTAGATCTGAAATCACCACTGTTACACCATAACTAATAAGTATATGTTTGAGAACTTGATAAACACAATGGTGAGCTGGTGCAAGTGATATTGATATTTGGTAAAATTTCAAAAAAAAAATATAGCTTGTAGATGAGATGGTCAGTGGTGAGCTTGTCAATACCACATTGCACTTCATAATCTTTCAATACCATGTGCTGAGCTTCTAATCAAATGATAAATAGCAAGTGAAAATTTTGATCTAGCTTGATTTAATATTTAAATATAGTTTGATCATAGTTACTTAAAAAAAATACCTCAAAAATAAATGCCAGTATCAATTGCAATAGGTCATTATATGAATAAACATTGAAAAGTGAATTGTCTGATTTGGATGCATAATTGTTAAGCTGCATTTCTTGAATATGTTTGATAATTGCATATAACTTTGTGATGGAAGTTTATAAAACATGTCCCTTAGAGGAAGATAAATTTTCTTATGTTTATAACCTGAAAAAAAAAATGAATTATATTATCATTACAGTCAAGTGTGATCTAAAATTGGTTAAGTACAAGGCAGTAAAAGGAGGGAAGTTCCTTTGCTTATGTCTTGTATTTAATAAGGGGATAAGAGTGCAATGGTTTGACCATGTGCTGAGCTCTAGTTGCCTAAGTATTTCCTCAAGAAAAAAAATATACATATAAACATCTCTGGTCACATGTTGATTGTAATATAAAATATGAAAAACATGAGAATTTTCTGATATGCAAAATCCCTGTGATTTACCTGCAAGTTTATATAACCCAATGACATAAGTGAAGATGAAAGGAACACTTATAGCTACTTATGATTAGGTGTATGATAGTTTTATATGAATGAAAATAAGTTTGTTAGCCACATATGTGTTGGATGAGTTCCTTTGTGGTGATAAAATTTATGTGAAATGTTTGGATGCCTTGCTGGTTGTTAGATTTGATTCATATGACCTCCATGTTCACTGTTTTTAATGCCAGTAACAATAACCTGAACAGTTTAGGTTGCTTTAAATAATATGGATGTGAAACCTTTGTAGACAAGATTCACTGGAATATATATATATATATATACATAGACACCCATAGACTTGTTTGGATGAAAACAAGTAGATCACAAGTTAAAATGTTTTGCCAAACCTATTTTGACTGAGTTGTATGAATGTAATGATTTTATGATTACATATTTGTGATTGACACGTGTTTGATATGTGTGAATAAAATGATAAATGACCATATCATTTCTGATATATGTAATATACTGTGATATATGAATTGAAAAAAAAAAAAAGTTCAGTTAACACAATAGGTTGAAAATTTATGAAATTTAGTGTTAATACAAACACTGCACATTAACTAATATATTAACTGATGTAGCTGTAATCATATGATAAAATGATGATATGAATATCTCTAGTTATAATTTCATATGTTTTAACCTGAAACATGCCAGTATGTATATATTTGTAATGGATCTGGTTTGATGAGTGGTTGATGTGTGCTTGTATATGCTTTTAAATGATTTATTAAATCACTGAATGAAGCACATAAAATCTTGTCCTCAAAGACAAGGAGCAAAAACTCAGGATAGTGAGTTTATGGAGGTATATATATCAAATAGTAGGGATATTTGATATGAGAGAGAAAATACAATAAGTTTTCTGAGTAAATAAATATTTTTTTTTATCAAAAGGAATGATTATTTAAATGGTCTCTAGATTGTAAAAAAAATAATAATAATAAAATGATGATATAAGCAAGTAGTGTTAGTTTTGGCTCAACCCAGAAGAATTGATAAGCTTATGGACTGCAATATACATATGTATATGTGCTGAGGCTTAATAAAAAGGAATTAGGAGTGTAATAGGCTTGCCTATGTGCTGATACTCTTGATTCAGAAAAATATATATATATATATAATATCCACCCAGCAAATATATTTTGTGATTTAGGAAGCTTAGCCAATCTGAGTTTAACTAAAGCACAGATGTTTTGCAACATAATATTCCCAATAGAGCCATAAACCAATGCTAGTTGTCTATACCTCTTCTAAATTGCAAGAACATGTTTTAATAAGTACCAATACTTGAAATTGCTTAATTGCCTCTGTTTATTTATATGAATGATGAGGAATGCTATGAGATGAATGCTTATTTTAGTGGAATGACTCACTGACTGGATTGCCATGAAGATTTAAAGGATAGATAAATATACCAAGGGAAAAATATTTGATATGATGAGGAAACTAGAGTTTTTCCAGAATTGAAATATGAGGATGGAATAAATGATTTAACTCATATTGGTTATTTTCCTGTTTGGTGTGAATGATTTTTTGACTATGATTGAATTGTATGCTTGAATGTATGTACCATATTTATATATGTAGTCTTTGGAAAGAAAGATTAAAATATGCACATGCACAATGACACAGAGCATGCACACAAGTATTACCTGTTTCCAAAGGGCAGAACTTTATGTATATGTACTTAACTTGATTTTAACCTAATTAATTAATTGTTTTTGTGAATTTTCTCATACCAGACATGTGTCTGACCCTAGTGTGCTAATAGCATCTGGGGTGTCTTATTTAAAATGAGGCAGCTTCAAATGCTTTTTTCAGGGACATCAGCCTCTAGATAGGAGTAGAAAGTCTGTTTAATCCATATTATTTGCTAAGTATCCATGTGTGAGGAAACTCACCCCGAACTGCATTTCATTTAGCCTAGTACCTTGGTATCAAGGAATTAAGTTTCTGGAATATGATGATTCACTTAAGAATATCCCAGACATGAGTTTGCATATAAGGTAGATATTATAAGAAAGCAAACATAGAAAATGATATAAGCTTATATCATTTTCAAAGCACAGACACTATACAATTGATTTTACAGATAATCATAACATAATTATCTGGGTTCTATGAATCATATTTCATGGAGAATCCAGCAAGCTATCAAAGAATAAAAACCATACTATTACCTATATGAATAAGATTTTCATTACTTAAATAATAAAATGAAATTAAGCTATGTGGGGATTGATTAAATTTAATCAATCACTATAACCTCTTGTTTGCCATAACCTGATTAAACCAGAGGGGCACATGCATCTTCATATGTGTGTGCATATTTTTGTGGTTGCACTGATATATCTATATTGGTAAAATTTTTGATCTTGGATAAAGTTTGTTTATGAAAAAAAAAAATTTTTTTTACCCTGAGAAATATATTTATTAATGAATTATATATATATATATGGTTGCTGTGGTTGAATTTGTTTACTTATGCATATGTTTGATAGGTTTTCAGAAAAGAAGATGATGCTTGTTAAAAATGTTAGAAAAATTGTGAGGACACAATTCCTAAAAGGAGGGGTGAATGTAATACCCCAAAATTTTGTGAAAAATCATTTTTATAAAATGATTTAATTTTTGAAATATTTAGATTTAAATATGGTGAAATTTTTGGAAATAAATAATGTGCAAGGATATGTGGGCACATGCACACTGGAAATGGCACAAGGAAAAGATTCAAAAATTTCTGAAAAAAAAAATGATGATGATAATAAAATAAATAAACTGAGCAAGGAAGCATTTCAAATGTGATTTTGAAATGTAGATTATTAATCAAATTAAAGATGTTTTTTTTATGCATGAAAATTTAATATTCCCAGTAAAAATTGAATATGTGCACATGGTGAGATTAGAAATATATTTGTATACTGAAATTAAAAATATAAAACATATGTGTATAGATATTTTCAGTAAAAAAAAAGGGGGGATCAAATAAAAATATGTACACTTATGCACCTGTATATTTTCTGTGAGCAGAAAGTGTTAAAGCAAAACAATAAAAAGGAAACATTAAAATGACATGAAATGTAATACAAGTCAATAGGCTTGTGTAGGCAAAAATAGCAAAGGGGATTCTCAGAAATAATTAAAATATAAAATATGGTAGTCACACTTTTAACATGACTAGGTGAGTGGCCATTTTCTGAAAAAGTAAAGAAAAGAAAATGCAGCCTTTAATTGGTTAATATGGCCGGGGGTAATTAGGGATAAAAATGAGAAAATGCAAACACAATGCATGATGCTAGCCAGGACAGAAATGGAATTCTGTTTTAACAAAACCCTAGTGGAAAAATGCATATAAATAGGCAGTTTTAGCCAGTAGAATTATCTTTACCCCGAGCTGCACAAAAATAAGAAAGGAAGAAAAATATTGGAAGGAAGGAGAAAACACACATACAAGGGTTTTCAGGATCAGTAAGAAGAAATATTTAGGTGAGTAACCTCACTGAGTTCATGGCATTAAGACCTGAGATGAGGCAGCCACTTTTTATTGCCATTTATATATATTTCTGGTTTTGATGTATATGATTTCATCAATGCTTTTTGGATGTCTTATTTTAAATCTGATATGATTTAATATGGATGATTTTGGTGATCTTTGATTGGTTGAGACATTTGTCTTTGGATGTGTATCATACTGTTTTATTTTTACTCAAAAATGTTAAAGTCCAGAATCTTAAAATTATATAGAGAATACTCTCAACTGTTATAGATCTATGGCATGGAAACTTTACTAAAGAAAAATGTTGGGAGCTGCATTATACTTGGTATAAGTGCTGAGGCTTGAAAAGAAAAATGTTAAGGGTGCAATAGAAATTTTCTAAGTGCTGAGCCCTTAATCAAATTAAAAAAAAAAGAAGAAACTCACAAGCTAAAATTATGATTGAACCAGATCATGAATCTGGATATGAATCAATCATAAAGGCTTGCAGATCAATATAATAAGAACATGCCATGCCTCTTTTACAGTTGAAAATATTCTTATATCTTACTGAGATCAAGACATATTGACCCCATTTAGGAAATAACTGTCTGCTTATTTCTGAGGAGAATTATGCTAGGAAAGATTATGGATGTTTCCATGTTTGCAGTGACCTGTTCACTTAGCATATTTGATGATAGGATTTAAGACAATACACTAGTAAATAAACTAGGGAAGGGAAGGCCAAGAAGGCTGCTGGAATGCTTGTCATATTTGAACTATGCAAGTTGGCACATGGTTTGTTTAAGCCCTGAGATCTTTGTGCAATGATGTGAATTAGTTCATTGCAATGTGTCCCCGTGATTCCTTAATAGCAGATGAGGCAGGAATTTAAATTGAATTATACAACCTGTAAATGAAGAAATAGGAATATGAATATTTCTTAGGTTGGTTGGTATGGAACCATGATGGTTCCCGTGAATGCAAATGTTGCAGATAGATAATTATGTTTGCATGATTATGTATGCAAGTGAAGAATGATAGATGAATATATCATACCTGAATCAACTTATTTATACCATGTTAAAGTAATTGATTGCAGAAATTTGCTTAAATAACAAGTTAGTACTCTTACATACTCTGTTGCTTAATATCATGAATATTTTGATGTTGCTCATACCAGATCATAGATCTGACCCTTATTTGCTCATGGCATATGGGGGTGTCTCACTTTAAAATGAGACAGCCTCTAATGTTCTTGCAGGGAGTACTAAGCTTTAGTAGAAAGTGAAGTTGTGACTGATGGAAAAGAATTGAGTGAACATGCCTGTAGTTTTTTTTAAGAGTTTAAGATGATGTTATTTACATGTATTCAGGAAAAATTTTATGTTTCTAAGATTTCCAGTCATGTAATGAATTCTATTATGGTTAGATGAACTAGTTGTATCATGTTAAATATATTGTTATGCACTAAGGTTTAAAATCTCAAAGGAAAAATCTGACTGGGAAACAATGAAATGATTTTAATTATTGATATGAATGTTTGGAAGAGAAATATGCACATGTAGTTGAGCTACTGTTTTGTATAATTTATATTATGTATTAGTTAACCTTGAGACATAACAGAGCACTGAGTTTTAGAACTAAAATCTGGATTTAGCAAGAAGTAAACTTAAAGGATTTTATTTTCTTTTTACTGAAATGCTTTGTAAATAAATCTGAATTCATTTCTGAATTGAATTAGGAAAAGTAAAATGTTTTTCTAAAAGCTTCAGATAGAATGAAATGAAAGGTATCTCCCTTGTTTTTGAACTAGTGTATAGCATCTACAAGACTCATGAGTTAACCAGCCTCAACTAAATGAAGTATTGGTTGATCATGATAGACTGTATCTTGAAAATATAGATGCATTTCAAAGCATAGTACATTTAGCAATTGTTTCACTCAGTTTTCTGGAAACTGGGCAAAGGTAATGACATGTACATAAATACCTGTGTACATGTTGATAAATTGGGCAAAAATATAAATTTAAATTCTTAAAACAGTTGTAGGAATGGGTTTTAAAAATAGTTATGTAAAAAGAATTGTTTTGTATGTTAGGTTATAGGCAAAATCAAATATATATGCACAATTATAGGTAGGTATCAGATTTCTAACCATACAGGAGAAAAATAAAAAGAAAAACCAAAAATTGTGTTTGAACCGACCAGCATAGCACTCGAACTCGTGACCTTTCATGTATAAGTTAGGCGCGTTTCCATTACGCCTAGATGTTGCTTGTGTTCACTTAGGATCCACTTACTTTTATACTGAATTTGATATTATCCAGACTTTAACATAATCATCTATATTAAAAGCTTGTTTACCACTGATTATTACTTGATCATTTCTAAATTATAATGACAGTCTAAAATACATGTTTCCAGTGGATTTTAGGTCCAAAAATCAGGGTGCAATAATTAATCTGAAGTGCTAAAAAAATCTAAATCAAACAGGATGTTCTTGTACAAAAAAAAGATAAAGTATATACTCTGAATTTAAACAAGAAGAACACATACATCTTCATATGTATGTGTATGTTATTAGATATACACTGATATATTTATATTGGTAAGTTATTTTGATCCTGGATATATTTTGTTTATTAGAAAAAGAAAATGACCCTGGGAAATATATTTGTAAAGAATGATATATCTGTATATCATCTCTTAGCAAAAAAAAAAAATCCTTATGAAATTAGGGTGGAAATTAGGAGGGTCATTTCAGATTAAGATTGATTAAAAAGAATTTTTATAAAAGGAAAGCATTCGTATAAATTAAAAATCTTTCGATAAAGGATATGCATATAAGTGGAATTTGACTACATTATTGAGACAAGCAAGTAAAATTTTTGTAAAGTTGAAAAAGGTATATATGTATATCATAGGGAAATTTATTTTAGCGTCAAATTATCTATTGGGTGGTTAAGAATCTTGGTCGATACGGGTGCACATGGATCGATACAGATTTCCCAAACGCTTAAACAAGACATTAAGACAAAGTAAAAATATAAATTTATTTTATATCTAGAAGTATAATCTATATATTATTTAATGAGACAACAAATTGTGTAAAGGAAATGTTTATCTTTGTTTCAATAGAAACTTGGTTAAATTATTTTAAGGGAGAATTATAGTGGATTTTAGAAATGAAATTTTGAAATAAACAACTTAGTTTAAGAATTGTAAATAAGAAGACATGTAGTTTTAAATCATTAACTTGAGATAAACTAAAAAGTTTCAAATAAAACAAGTTGTTGGAAGTTCTTTAAAAAGTGCTGTAAAAAATGCCATATCTTTTGATCGGTAAATCCATTTTTAATAAATCTTTTTGGAGAAAAAAGATAATTTCATATGTAAGAATTTTTGTTTTGATCACTTTTCCAGTTTTTGCAATTCTCTTGGTCAAATTCATGTTTTAAACAAAGCTTTAAATTCATCCATATCGGAAATTTTCCGAGCTAAACTTTGTTACTAATTTGAACATAGCATTCTCATTTCTTGTTGAAATCCAATAATTTTTTATGCTTTGGAAAGCTTAAACACTGTTCTATAACTTTTATGTTTTGAGTTTTGTAAAATTTTGATGTTAGAATGGTCTAAATTGCACTTCTTTGTCGCTGTCCTGAGAATAAACGACAGAGATAATTAATTTAAAACCTAGGAATTGTTTTGACCATAATTTTTGAACCATATATCCAAATTTGATGATCTTTCCCTTGGTAGAAAGCTAAGACTATTATCTACAACTTCTATTTTATGTTAAAACCGGAACATATAGTCATAGCTCTGTCCTTGTAGTGATTTCCTGAGTTTAAACACCAACTTGTTTTGGTTATTACTTCCAAACCATTGATCCGATTTTAATGATCTTATACTTGTTTTAAAGCTGAGATAGTGAGGAACAAGTTTTGTTCTGGAAGCTTTGTAAAATTTTGAAGTTTGTATAGGTTTAAACTTGAATTAATAAGAATATTGCTCGTTGTCCCGAGATGGAAATTTGCTAAAACTGAGCTGAACCATTTTAATCATAACTTTTGAACCGTCTATCCAAATTCGATGATTTTACACATTATCAAAAGCTTAAAATGTTAGCTACAATTTCATTTGAAGTGATTCACAAAATTTTGATGTTAGCTAGGCCGAAAATGGTGATTTAGATTACTGGCCTGCGCTTTTGTGCATTTCCATATTTGCTTTGTTGAAGAAAAATTCACATGGCTTGAGTTGTATTTGATGATTTGGTTGTTTATTTGAGATGTTAGTATATATACAATAATTCACATTTAGATGTTCTTATTTAATTTAATGATTTTGATTGTTAAAACATTGGAATAAGGTCAAAAACTTTAATGCTATGGTGTTTTGAAATTAATATACTATTATTCATTTTATCTTTTCCTATGAAGCTAATATGCGAGTTTGAGATGAGTTAGGTATTCAAGGTGTTATTTGCACTTATGAGAGGCGATGACTTGCTTTGCGTGCTTAACAATGAGGTAAATCGCTTAATAATGATAATGAAGGTACAACTACGGTTTAAATTAGAAAAGTGTTAGAAATATTGATATATGTTGTAAATATCATTTTGTAAAATTACAATTGGCTCTTCGTACAAAGAAGATTCTTCTAATTTTTTCGGAAGTTTTAAACACTTAGAAAATTTTCAATAATAATTGTGTAGTAAGTTAATTGCAAATTTTAGAGAAATTTTTTAGAAAGAGAGTAATAAGAACTGTTTGTAATTTTTAAAACCATTTGAAATCTTATTAAAAGGTGTGATTTCAAATAAAAGAAGATTTGAGTTAAATTTAAAAGGTTTTGGAATTTTAAGGACAAATGTGTTTAGTGTGAATAAAGGAATAGATTGTTGTGATATTTTTAGGCATTGAAATAATTTTTGGAATATATACTTTGTACTGTAGAGTCTACCACAAAATCGTTTGAAAAATTTGACATTCGGAAGTTTTTCTTTGATTGTGTAAATATTATATCTTCTAGATGCATTCATATAAAACTCATAGTTCATAATGTTAAATAATGGGCAAGGAAGATAGCCTATGTTTTGAGTAGCCATCGATAAAAGGGTCTAATTGATGTCTTAGATTGCTCTATTTTTACTTAATGGGTCGAAGCAAATCCTGACTCTTGCTAATCCGATAGAGTAAATATGGAGACTTCAGAATTTTTGGTTGGAAATAATTTTGATATGGAATTGTTTTATGGTTTAATGTTATGTGCGTAATGGACTACTTACAGTAATATATTTATCTTGAGCCTTTTCTTGAAATTGAATTGCGAGGATGTAATTCTTAAAGGAGGGGAGTTCTGTAACAACCCTCTTTTCATTACCTTGATTCGGATTTCATAATAATTATTCTGGAAATAATTAAGGGAATTTAAAAATTAAATTAATGAAAATGACGTAAATAATGGGTTTGGGAAATTAAAGGAGATAAATTGTTTTGGAATGTTATATTTAAATAAATGAAGAATTAGAGAAATAATATTTTTCTCCTTAAATGAGTATTATAATTTTAATTAAAACTTAAAGTGTAAGATGAAATCTTTCTGAAGTTATAATAAGTATTTTAAAGTGTAAATTCCTCTTTTTAATCGTTATTGGGATTTTATCATAAATATGATAAATAAGAATTTAATTAGAGTTAAAAAAAATTTATAAACTAAAAAGAGTAAGTTTTAGAAAATTAGTAGAGTTGGTTTTAATCTTAAGTTAATAGTTAACTATAGTTTAAATTTTTAGAAATTGTATGAAACGTTTGGTTAAATAAAAAGGAAATTTGTTTTGTAGTTTAAAAGATAATGCTCTTATTGGGCTTAATAAGGTAAACAAGCCCATTAGTAAAATTAGAAAAAGAGGAAAAATCTCATCTCCATGCACAATACGTACACTTCATCAGTTCAGAAAGAAAAATCAAAACAGAAAGCTCATCTTCTCCATTTCCTAAACCTAGAAACCAAACCCGCCTCTACTCAAAAATTCGTGATTTATTCAAATGAAGTCTAAAAATTCTCAACTTTGGATATGATGTTGCTGCCATGTTCCAGCACCTCTAGTCCAAATTTAATGAAATTTCATCGAGTTTTGATGGGTTAAAGATGGTCATTTTAGCTAGTTGTTTTCTGGTAAATTGGGGCAGAAAATGCAGGTCTGTATAAAAATCAGAACTAATTTTAGAAAAAGCTGAAAAATCTAAAATATAGATATTTTGTTCATAACTCATATACCCACCATCTATAACATTTTCGTAGGAAAATAATAAGTTTTGCTATGCTAAACCTTTTCTGCACCGAGGACAAAAATGCAAGAAATTTCTGAGTTTTTGGCCTTGTGTTGTTGCTTACAATTCTTGGAATTTTGGATGCTAACGTGAGTTTATCTCACAGTTTTAGACTATGAATGGTTACTAGTTTTTTTTGTGATAATTGGATGAATAAAGATTGATTTTCTCTTAATTAGTTTTGATAACCTTTGAATCATGTTGCCAAATTCTCAGTTTTACTAAAACCCAAACATATGAATCTTTAAATTTGTAAATCATGGTTGTTTATATGCTTGCATGGCTTCACAATTGATACACTTGGAGTTAGAAAATCCTTCACCAGGAGAATCACCTTCGTCAGACATCCAGGGAGCCAGGAACACTGGCTGGAGTTCCGCCAAGGCAGTGTGACCGGTCTACCAGTAGCACACGACCGGTGCACGACCTGGGCTACGCCTCAAGTTGTGTTCCCGTGCTTCCCGTGGCGTTGCTTTGCTTGATACTCACCTAGTTTCTTCTTATTGATGTGCGCATGTTAATTTGCCATTGCATGATGATTTTTAATACTTGATTCCAGGATTTAAACTCTTGATTTTGGTGTTGCCTTTAATATCAGTTTCATTGATATTTTTAGATTTTTGATTTATGAATTGTTGTATTCATTTTGATGTTTTATACCATAGAGATTGTTCTATGTATCTTGGGAAAATTATACACTTTTGATGCATGTTTTGAACCCGGATTTACAAATAATTGATTTATATCTCCAATCGTTTTATACAAGACTATTTATGTACCAATCTAATATATATATATATATATATATTCATACAAAGAATTTTAGTAATATATATATATATACTATCTATTTTCATATGCAATGGTTTTATAAATGTTTTGGAATGGTAGTTTGAATAGCCTACTTATATATATATATATTACCATTATAAACAAATATTTTAAAAGTGGTTTTAAGAGAGAAATATTTTCATAAAATTGCACGTTATCGACCGAATGAGAAATTGATTTAAACAGTTAAGTAAAACGAGTGGTATGGAACACTCGCGTTTTTTTACCGATAACCACTAGACTTGTTCGACCAAACCATTGTGACACACGAGTGGAGTTAACTATTGTATAATAAATGTTTGGGTAGACCCGCATGGTATGGGACACATGGTCATTGTCTATTCGATTACTATATAAAAGTATTTAACACTCTTCAACAAGTTTATGAATCGCCTTTGATGTTTATAGATTTTGTTCCTATCTTGATGTTTATAGGACTTGTTTTTATTCGATGTTTATAGGATTCATACCTATCTTGGAGTTCATAGGTTTTATACCTCTTTCGATGTTTATAGGTCTCATACCTATCTTGATGTTTATAGACTTATACGTCAATCTTGGAGTTACATTCATGTAGATGAATTTATTTCACCAATCTTGGAGTTTGGCGCCTTCCCCGTTATTTTGAGATTTTCGGATTTCTGTTTGTAAGATTATTGGATTTGATATTGTTGAATTATCACCAAATCATTTCAGGGATTTGTTGCTTTTAAGAAGCTATCTTGGGTTTTAATATTTGGTGATTTGAAGTTATTGATGCATGTTTGATATTTGACGATATATGACTATATTTGAGATCTAGTTCACTTTATCTATCATTCGTTTTGCTAACTCATTTATTTTAGTCTAGACTGGCCCATTTATTATTTTATAATACTCAAGTCAAATCGAGATGTTTCAGGTCTTTCAACTTGAGGCTTTTAAGGTGGACTTCCTATCGTTAGCTAGTTGTTTATCATCACCATGCATATTTATGTTATGTTGTGTCTTATGTCGAGCTCTACTCCTTTTGTGTACATATTTATATTTTGAGATGTAGTACTTGTGTGCCTTGTAGTCTACATCATGTATATTATTATATGTTGTTCTGAATTTTTATTATAGCCACTGTAGTTTTGTTTTAAGCCTGAATTTATATGTCGATTCCACTAGATTAAAGAAATGTATAGCATATTAATCGACGTATCAATGCTCGCTTAAACTAAAATTCATGGATGGTTGCTCCTAACCAGCCCTATTCTCTGTACTAGCCGAGAATATTACTTTGTTATATTCTTTGTTAGTGTGGGTCTCGGGGTGGGGCGTCACATATCTACCCTTCTATTGATTGTTTTGCTCTTTCTTTTCATTCCTAACGAATACTTGCTTAACAGAAAAAGCAAGATGGATTTGAGGAATAGGAGAAGTGTGTTAAGAGGGGAAAGCATGAGGAGAGATGCGAAAAGTGCGCAGACCAATGAAGGAAGCGGTGGAGAAGTCCCAAGAGATGTAGGGGTGGAAGCTGCACATCCAGTAAATGCGACGGGCATGGATGTCAATGCCTTGTCTAGAGCGGATCAAATGTTGAGGGAGAATGTATCGGGGATGGTTGAGCTTGGGCCCATTGTTGTAAGAGAGAATTTCCCAAAGATGTGAAGAGCTACAAGAGTTTAGGAGGGAAAGTGTTTTCGGGGAGAGAGCCCATGGTTGAAGTACTGAACTTGTTAAGTAACCGCGAATAGATATTTGGAGACATAGGGTTGAATGATGTGCAGAAGAGGAGGCTGACATCGAGACAGCTGGAGGAAGGTATGTTGGATTGGTGGGAGATAGTTATTGCTGGAACACCCGAGGAAGAGATTACCTGGGTGTTGTTCAAAGAAAGATTTGAGGCTCATTTTATATCCAAGTCGTAGTAGAGCGTGTTACTGCGCGAGTTCATAGATTTGAAGCAGGGAAACCTTACCATAGAAGGGTATGTTCAGTAGTTTAATTCTTTGGCCAAGTATAGTAGGAAGATCATCAACACTCCACCGAAGAAGAACGAGAAGTTCATCATGGGCTTGAAGCAAGGTTGGATCTTAAGGTGATGGCTCACTTGGCATCTTCTTTTGAATTCATAGTTGATATAGCCAAGAGATATGATAGGATGTATTAAGGGAAGTGGAGAGTAGAGGCGAAGCCCAAAGCTGAGGTGAAGAAGAAATCTGTTCCTTATACTAAATGCAAGAAGGGAGTGCCGAGGGGGAAGAGCGGAGGAGCTACTACTACGGAAGTCGTCTGTTTCAACTACAAACAGAAGAAACACTATGCTACCAAATGTCAAGCGCCGAAGAGTCTTATGAGGGTTAAATGCTTTAAGTGTAATAAAGTGGGGCATTTAAAGATGGACTGTCTAAAACTTAAGGCACATGTTTATGCTTTAGAAGGACCAAGGGAAGGACCATATGTCGAAGATAGAGGCTAAGGAAAGATCTTGGAAGGTATTGCTCTAATTTCTAGTATTTTAGTTATAGTACGGTATGATACTGGTGCTATACATTCATTTATTGCAAGAGATTTGGTTAATAGACTTGAGTTAGAAGTTACTTATTTAGTCACCTCCATACGTGTAGCTAATCCGATATAGGGATATACCACCCTCGGATTGAGATGCACTGACTTAGATATTGAGTTGGGTGAGTGCAAGTTTTCTTAAAGAAATTATGCTCATTTACTTGTACATTCTCTCGGCCTGAGAATTAATTTTTTTATTATTTTCAAATTTTAAAATAATAATATATTAAATGATTTTAAATTCTAAATCTAATTTTAAAAGTTTAGTACAACATAATAAATATTTTTTCTTTCTACAAAATTTAATTTTATTGAAAGAGTCTTCAAAAAAGAAAAAAAAATATTATAGATATTAATATATATACTACTATTTAATTAAAAATTGATTATATCAATAAAACACATATAAATATATAATTAATGTGTAATAAAATTCTGTAAAAAATTTACAATATGTTGCAATCAGTTTCTTTTTGAAAATAAATTTTTTCATTATTAATTTAAATGGTTTTATAATTATTAAATTTTTAAATAATATATATATATAATCGAAAAAATAACAGAAAAAAAATCTAGGTCGTGAACAATATAGTAAATATTTGTTAATATATTTTATTTTTATTTATTTTTATATATACGTATTTAATTAAACCACTAGTTCTATATTTATATATATATAAGTTAATTAAAACTTAAAAATAAAGTATAAATTCTATTCAGTTTTATGTTGTAATATATATATATATATATATTATCAAAATTAATTTTTAAAATAATACTTAAAATAAATTTTATTATATATATATTTTTTGAAAATATATATATTTAAATAAATTATTGATAATTACTATTTTAATATATATATATATATAAAATCTTACATAATACTATTTTCACAATAATTTAACGTATACATATATACACATTTAGATAATTCATTTGTATACACGAGGGTTAACATGTCCGTTGCGGTGTAAAGGCTAGCATCTATACACGGGCATATCAAACCATGTACACATTATCTAGTTGCACGTGCATGCGCACATATATGTGTATGTGATACACATATATAAAATATGATATAAATTATATAAAATAAAACTTCATTTATAAATTTAAATAAAATATTGATTTTATTTAACAGAAAAATTGGAAAAGTTCTAAATAAACTTAAACTACATATACCCAATAAAGATCCAAAAAGTAAAAACAAAATCGAAATTTTCCCAATTACTCCGCTATAGGCTAGCCCAATTTCAACAATGGTGTAACGACCCAACTTTTCGACCCTCAAATATCGACACTAATATATCTACGGTATTCGTGTGCCAAACACCCAAGTGTCAGAAAGACAGAAAGTTAGGGTAAATTAAAAAAAAAATAGAACAAGAAAGGAAGAATACAACATCAGTATCTTATAGCGGAACGATAATATATAATATCAAAAGAACAGTACGCGAGGAATTTTGGAAAACAAAAACCAAGCGTCAGACTAAGTCTGGTATGAGAAAACCTGAGATACATGCAACATGCAACATGCAACAATAATTATTAAGACCCTACGGATTACCGTAAAATTTTTCCCTCATAAGAAACCAACCATTCATTAAATTTAATATAGTAATATAATAGATAATGTCTAGGGTGCAGAGTATAAATCAAATTAAATAGCTGCAATGCTTACATTGGTCATACCACAACATATTTAGGGTACATCCAAAACCGCTATGGTACGTTCGCATGTTGGATTTTTCCGTGGAGATCTCTTTGAGAAGCCGAATCTTAACTCCATGCACAAGGTTTAGAAAGTACTTTCCGAGCATCGTATATCTCTAGATAAAATATACTATCAAGGTAAACACAAGCGGCCATCGTCCAAATATAAACATGAACAATGTGAACCAAATATCATCAACTCTCGTCGGCCAACAATCGATAAGCCTCTCAAGATATAGAGTTGATAATACCCTGCCATGGGTCGTCTAAACCCTAGGTTATGTATCTTACTCGGTTTTCTATCATATCCGATGTCGAGGTTATGTTCGGCATCTTTCACACGAGTCTTTATCACTCGAACAGAACACGAATCCCTAAATGAATTCCATCATTTCTAATAGATCACGAATCACAACATGGATTCGAGCATCCAGAACAGATCTCGAATCTTCACATAGATTATCCTTTGCAACCGCTTCCAAAACATAGAACTCGTATACTAGTTTTAAAGTGGTATTCGATAAGTAAAACACTTATCCATCCCGGTCTCTTCAAAACCAACCGATGAATTTTCGGTTAACTTAATTCCAGTTCCTGCAGAAGTAAGTGAAAGCAAGAGACATTTCATACCAATACTCCTTCTCGAGGGTTCTCGTTGGTATGAAATCGAGAAGCCTTTCGATTACTTCTTAAGTTAATATTAGGTCAAGTTCGATAGTCGACTAATCGACTATCCAGTTAAAACGTTCGCTTATGCAAATCAATGTTCGTATACATAACACGTTTCCAACATTTCAGCTTAACTATTCCTCATCCAGGAATAAAGCTAGGTAAGTTAGAGAACTAGTTGCATATTAAAGCCTTGCTTAGGCACTTCATTCTTGAATCTTACAAATAGACAAGTTTACTCGTCGGCTTTTAGTGTTAAGTATATTATTAACGATTTCTATAAACAAGTAAAAAATCAACAAGATTAACACATTTTCGACATTCTAACTTAACTATTCCTCAGTTAAAGGGGAAGTCGGTAGGTTAAGGCTCTATTGCTTTGTCCCTACTCGAACATCAATCTTAACTCTCACAAATAGAGAAGACTACCTCGCTCGGCTTTTAGTATTAAGCATAGTTGATTACTTTTCAACAAGTAACCACATAGTAAAAGCATTTAGCCACTAAGCAATTCTTTCCCCATTTTGAAACATTTGTTTATATCTTTAAAAATACTTATAATAGGTGTTAAAACATTTTCTCAAAATATTACTTGAAAATAACAACTTTATATTTTACTTAAAACTTGGAAAAACAAGTTTTCATTCTAAAAACCTCTTCTTTAAAAATTCACAACTAATTCTTAAAATTTCATAAATATCTAAAACCACTTTTGAAATACTCTAATATGAGTTAGTAAACACTTGTAATAATAATGAAATAAAATACTTAAATTTAAATTTCTTTTCAAACCTTCAAAGTCCAAAAATCAAGGCTAAACAGGGCAGTTTTGCATAAGTGATGTATTGGTTGCTTTTCGAGATGTTACTTAACTTTTACTATCCAAACTTTTTATGGAAAAAAACATGCATATAAAAAATTATAAATATGGTGAGAATCCCCTAAGGATCTCTTTACAAAATTTCATAGGAATTGCCAAAAACAATGCAATTCACAAGTTCATCCATAGCGACTATCACTATAAGTGCAATTTCAAATCCAAAGTCATATTCAAACCTATGTTCAACTACAGCCTATGTGCTTTGTTTCAAGGCCTTACTACATGTCATATAATTCTATTCAAGTTCATACATATTCCACTTTCTTTCAAAGCAAGAATCAAAACCATTATTTCAATATATGTCCAAATCAATTCAAACAACTTTAACAAAATCAAACACCAACATATATGCACAATATTTTCATTCAAAGTGGTGATTGGCTCACCTTTTATCCAACAAACAATCACGATCCAAGAACCCAAGTCCAAATCCAATCTTGCTACCTCCTTTCCTTCTCTTCCTTTCCTTGTTTCACTTTGCGTTTGCCTTATCCCTTCAACAATTGCTCATGGCCTATAGAGATAGGGTGGATGTGGCTTTGCTTCTTCAATATCTAACTAGGTAGGATGTTTTGTAATGTGGTAGTAAGGCTTCATTTCAAATTTGAGTTGATTTGGATATGATTTGTAATTATTTTGCTTTAGGAATTTATGAAGAAGAGGACGAGGTTAAAGAAGCTTGTTTTTAACTTTGGAAATTAGTAATTTATTTCTAAGAGTATGCCCATCCCTATATAGGCTACATTTGGTTTTGCCTAAGCTTTCTCTCACCCCTCCTTCATGCCATGGAAGGCTCCCATCACTTCTCCTTTAGGCTAATTACACTTATAACATTCCATGATAATACCTCTTATCCACATGGAAGCTTCTAGAACATTCCATCGCTTTAAGCAAAAAGTGTATTAATTAGTTGCTTGTATGTTCATTTGGTTATTAGACAAGTACACAAGAGTTCGAACAACTTATATCGATCGAAAAGCTATTTATCGATAAACCGATTTTCGGTCACATTATCGATTTTTCTTCGAAGAATATATTTTTGTAAACAATTTTGAAAATAAGTTTCATATCATTATTCATTAATTAAAAGATGTTTAATAAGGTTATAAAATCATATTTATAACACTTAACTATATTTCAAAACGTTACGATATTCGAAGACAAAGTGTTCGAATTTTTAGGTTATTACAAATGGTATCGGAGTCCAATGGCCTATGCGGTCTAAATTAGTCATATTAGGGCTAACTAATTAAGCTTACAACCCAGTTAGTTGGGTATCTAAGAAAGGTAGTGTCTAGTGATAGAGTTAGGAGCATGCCCTAGGGGCAATTATGCAATTTGTTACGTGTATCTAACTCGATAATCAATCTTGTTCAAAATAAAAGTTGTTTTCTTTCTATTATATACTTGATATAATGTGTTATATTAATTAATTAAATTAATTAAAAGTATATTTAATAGAAAATCCATAGATAATATGTTTTGTGATAGTAGTTATAAAGTGTTGTAATTGCTAGTAATTTATCACAACGAAAATAAATATACCATTTTAAGTATTCCTAATCAAGATGACTCACTTGATAGTTTTATGTTTGTTAATATAACTAAGCTCAAACAGAAAATATTGATGTGACTAATTTTCTAAACTTGATAATATTGTTGATCTTCAATATGAAAGCTTCGCTTTGATTATAGTCAAATCATGGTACGACTTTCATTGAGTGACTATAGTTAGGTCGAGTGAAAGTACTGGAAGTGATGCACTATTCAAGAGAGGATCCATCTCCTCAGTTATGTGGGGTTATTGTCAAAGTCAACTCAAAGTCAAAGTCTCTAGCTAGAGCATTTCGGTTAATAACAATTGTTATTATTGAAATAAGGATTTTTTGTTTGGACTACTAGTAGAATATGGACGATGTTGAAATTTTGACCATTACCACATTTCATAAGTCTAAAGTGATATAGTTTTAACGAATAGATTTGGTGTAAATATAAGTCACAACCGGGTAACGAATAAAGTAAAATTGGATTTTACCAAAACCAAGTAAGCGATAAATTTGGCCAAAATATCACACCATCTGCTAAGTGATGTGTGAACGTTAATATTCGAATAGTTCGATGTTAATCAAAGACCAAATTACACATAACGAGTCACGCAACCGAAACGATGAATTCTCATTTGACCAAATGAGTTAACTAATTTGTAATTGTTATAAATTAATTAAATCAATTAATACTTATGAAATATTAATTATAAAAATTTGATTTTGATTAATGAATAAATATTATTAAATATATTTATAATAGCTACAAATATATTAATCGATATACGATATCGATAAGTGTTAAACGATTTAATTGCATAATATTTTATTCGGGCTCTAAATGGGTTTAAAGTCCATTAAGGGGCTGGTAGGATTGGCTCATATGAGGGGTTATATGTGGCTAGAATATGGGCTAGAGAGGCCAGATAATAGATGGCTTAGATGGAAGGAGATTGAGTAAAAGATTAGATCCTACAATCTCTCCTTCCTTTCCTCTATTTAAGGATCTCTACCCTCATAGGCTATTGATCTTTTAAGGCCTTCATCCCTTGACATTGCTGGCCGAACTCCCTCTTTGATCTCCCTATTTTTATCAAGCTCAAATCAAGTCAATTCAACTGATATTCGATAGCTTGCGATCAACGGTTCAAGGACTAGCAAATCTTTTGGATCGGAAATTATTTCAAGGAGCACACATCATCATTTCAGGATGTGCTTCAAGGCATTGAAAATGAGGTATATTTCTGATAAAAGTATAATTATAAATGCTTAGATATGATATTTTATTATACATACATATATACATACATACATACATACATACATACATACATACATACATACATACATATATACATACCTACATACATACATACATACATACATATGTATATATTGATAGTTAGGTGTACGTATGTATATACTTTTAAAAAAAATTGTTTTTGTTTTTGTTCATACCTATAATGGCAAGACATGAAAATAAAAAACATTTATTATTACTATTTAATAATATATATACATATATGTATGTATGTATGTATGTGTATGTATATGTATGTATATGTATACATATATTGTTTATAATTTAATTACTTCATTATACTTTATACAAATATGTCATGCAAATTTTATATATAGTGTATTATAGATATATTATATTCGACGGTAATAAAATAATTTGTATATATATATATTTACTTATTATTATTTAAATATCATTTAAATCATTTAATTACATAAATTAACATATTAATACATATATTATATAAAAATTATGTTTCACATTCTATAAAATAATATTATTTCTAAACTCGGTTGGAAAAATAAAAAATGATTATATATAAGCCAAAAATCAATAATTAATTATAAAATTAATTTTAAATCATAAAATTTTGAAATAAATTTTTTAGGTACAAAATATCAATTAGAAGTTTACTGGAAATTTAAATTTCAAAATTAGGCTTCGAAACTATTTTATAATAATTATTTAAATTTAAAGGGTTTTTTGTATAAAGGACAAAAATTTGTATTTTTTTAGCCTCAAGGAAACAACCTCACTATTTTAGCCACAAGAACAAACATTCTCACAAAATTGGTGATAAGGACAAACATTCTTTCAAATTAGTCATAAGGAAAAACTGCCAAAATTATCAATCACCACTCGTCGCACCACCACCATCACCTGCACCGCCAGCCTCGCCGTTGCTGCCCCCAACACCACCTACCGCCATCACATGCTACCAAAAACTGTTAACCTAAAAACTAAATACCGGTAACTAAAAACTGATACCCTAAAACTACTACCTAAAAACTGATACCTACAAACTACTATCAACAACTAAAACTGATACCTAATAGCTGATACTCAAATAAACCATCCATAATCTCATAGGTTCTCAAATTTATCAAATTCGATCACCATTATCTAAGTTTATAGTTCATTCTTGAACAAGCATTTAACAATCATCCTTGTAGAAAATCAGTTCATCATCATATTTAAAGCACAAATAGACCACCCATAATCAACATCTATCAAGCTCATGAAATTGCATCGTTATCTTATATAATGATGCTTTGACTTAAGCATCTCCATTCTCCGAGGCAAGCCAGATCGAGTGGCTCCATCCCAGCATAAGCATGGATTCCAATCAACTAAGGCAGTGTGCATAATGGCGAGCACGACAGTGGTTCATCTCTAGGTAAAAAATAAAACAGTTTTTAAAAAATGATACCTGCTGTCACTAAAACTGATACCTAAAAACTGATTCTCAAATTAATAGTAAAACTGATACTTAAACAAAATTTATTAAATATTTGATACTAGCGAAACACTAATTCAACTCAATGATCATCGTTTTTACGATGTAACAACTTCATTTTTTTATATAATCAAACAAACAAAACAGTAAAAAACTTCCACAGTGCATTATTTTAAAAAATGATACTCAAAAAATACGAAAATGATATCTAAAAACCGATCCTCACTAAACTCAACGTAGCAATACATTATTAATCAAACTAATATGGATGCAAGAAAACAAAATAACAATTAAAAAATGTTCGCTTCAAAATGTTAATTTATTACATTATAATAATTTTGTTATACAACAAAAATCACAAACTCAAAAATAACAAATATTTTCGAAAATGATACCTACAAACTGGGAAACTCATACCTAATAGCTGATACCACTTCTTCTCCCCTAATTCTTCCATGACTTGCTCTTCTTCTTCCTCGAATTGTTTTCTTCTAAAACACCACTTAACCACGGCATCTCTACCACAAGAGCCATCAATTTTCCATCATCGGATGACTTCAAATTGAGCTACTTCAAAACCCTAGCCGTTGCCATCCATCGTTGAACCAACCACCCTCGCAGCCAACGCCATCGCAGTAACCACCCTCGCCGACAATGCCGCTTAAGCTTGGCATTGCTTCAGAATCATTTGCGTATTTGTCCTAGTTGCTAATTTCTTGTCCTGCCTCCGAACTGAAATTCAAAAGTTGTCCTTCAGGCTCAAATACTAAAGGCCGGTCCTTGAGGCTAAAATTCTGAAAAATTGTCCTTGACAAAATTTTCTTGTAAATTAAAACTGTATGAAATTGAATTAAATAATTTTTGAAATTTTTAAAAAAATATTATTTCCGAGTCATGCGCAAGACCAAGTAATTAATATTTTTTATTTAAAATATTTTTAAGTATTTATAAGTATTAATCTATATTTTAATATATTATTATTATACATTTATGGTGTAATGACCCACCTTTTTAGACAGTTTAAATCGACAATAAACCACACATGTCAACTCAAACCATTCAAAAGGGAGGATTGTTAATGGGGTAAATAAGAAAATAAGAGAAAAGAATGAAAAATACAAAACACAGAATCTCATAGCGAAATGACAAAATATAATAATCAAATAAACAGTCCATGAAGCTGTTTTACAAATAACATTTGATTATACTTTTACAATACAGTCAGAGTTATACATATAACAGAAATAAATAAATAATGCAGCGGAACAACATGATGAAGTGGGATAAATATTAATAAATAGCATACAAATCTCTGTCTCCGTCCTTCAGAAATAAGTCTTCAATACATTGAAAAGCTCAGACTGACCCTAGCGTAATGAAAAGACAAAACACTCGAGTCAGAACTAAAAGATCTTATGTAAGTTAAATCAACAGTAAATAAATATGAGTGTAACGGCTTCAGAGATGTTTACAGGATTTTACATCTCATATCCAGTGTCTAACGTGTGTGTAATAACTTAAGAGATGTTCAGGATTCCATCTTCTAAGGATCCGTTAAACTATCTACATACATAGTACAATACGCTATTATCATATGTCTACAATAAAGTAAAGTATTAAAATAGCGTTAATGCATTACCCATATCCCCCTTAACACATTTTTATATATACCCGTAGTCTATACAGTACTGTAATTCCTTCGTAAACTAGAGGGCTATCAGAGGGCACTCCATAGGTATGGTACAAACCAAACTCGTAATGGGCGTGATAAGGCATGTGACAAGGCACACGAGGCAATGCCAGGGTAGGTTCTACCATTTGCACTCCCGGACTGGTGGTAACGCATAGCAGCTACTACCGCCCACCTCGGAACACACTCCCAAAATCAATCGAGGGGTGGCCACCAAATCAATCACAAAGTCATAATATGGTATCGAATAAATGTGCTCGATAGGAGGAGCGACCTCACTTGGCCCGGTATAGCTCATGTTTTAGCCACATCAAGCTGACTCGAGGAAGTCAGGGCTACGTTAGTACCTCATACATAATCGTTGACCAAACCATCCTACTTCATTTTGGAATCTCCACCACATGCACAGCTGTTAAAGTGGTTTTCGGTATTGGTAGAGAGTATGACAATATCTGATCCCAGTTACTTTAACAACCAAACGCTTATTTCACACCTGTTGGTTCTTTTAATTTCAAATAGTTCATACTTCATATTAAAGTATCATATTCACTTCAAAAATCATCACTTTCGAAATCATTCTTTACTTCAAATCATATTCACTTCCAAATCATAATCATTTCAAAATCATATCACTTTATTTCATATCCAATTTCAAAATCCTAACAACGAAATAGGTTAAACCATCATATCAAATATTCGCATTTAAATCAAAGATTTAGATATAAACAATTCAGCCTTGCACCATTTGAATTTTTGAAAATAGTTTGGATAGTCATGAACAGTTTAAATAGTTTAAAATAGTTTATAAATAGTTTAATAGTTTAAAATAGTTTTAATAGTTTAAAATAGCTTTAAAATAGTTTTAAAATAAAATTTAATAGTTTAAAATAATTTTAATAGTTAAAAATAGATTTAAAAATAGTTTTAATAGTTTAAAATAGATTTAAAAATAGCTTTAATAGGTAAATTACTTTTTAATAGTTTATTAGTTTAATAGTTTAATGATTTTAAAATGGTTAAAATAGTTTTTATAAAAAATGGTTTGATTATTGGAAATGGTTTATATAGTAAGTAGTTTGAAATTATAAATAATCTAAATATTAAAATAATAGATTTTTAAACATTTTATATTAAATAATTTATTTTGAAAATAGTATCAAATCAAACTGTTTCTTTCATTTCAACAAATCTGGACAATATCCAGATTTCAAATCAACAAAACTCAATTTTTAATCTTTCAATTCAAATTCTCATAAAAACCATTTCAATTTATTTCGATTTCAAATCCAAGTTTGAACTACAATTTAAACCACTTTAAATTTAATAGATTTCAAAGTTTAAATATTCAAACGTTTACAATAATTCAGTTTTGATAAATTTCAGTTGTATTTCAAAATTCAACTTTAAAATTCTAATTTACTTCTTCAAAGAATTCATTTAAACCAATTTCAATTTCAACATTTTAAAGCATGGATTTTGGAAATAATTCAGTTTATATAAATCTAATATTTATTTCATAATATCGTTTAACTGGATTCAAAAATTAAGGATTTAAAATCATTTAATTTAACCAATCCGGTGTCCGTATATAATTTTCTACCCTATGGTCAAGTGATACGGATATATACCATTTCAATCCGCAATAAATTTAAATTTATGGATATATATCATTTCAATCCGCAATCCCGAGTTAAAAATTCAAAATCCATAAAATCGCTCGATTTTATCATTTCAACCTATAACAATTTTTCCCTAATCTATAATTCCATTCGGGTATGTATCATTTCAACCCATAGTGATTTACTAACAATAAACTAAGGGAACTTGTAGTGTGATAACAACATATGAATAAACATTCATCCAATTATCCAAATATCAACAATTAAACATCCATCACAATCATCATTCAAATCAACCAATAAATCACAACAAATAACTGGTTATCATTATCAGGTATTTAACTAACAAGTTAAATTCAATATTAATTTATATGGCAATTAAATTCAATATAAATTCAAATTAAATTAAAATGTCAAATTAAACTACCAAACAACAACCAATAATATTCTTATCACATCATAAATTTAATTCAACTAACATAAGAAGGTTTAGTATTTGTGAGTGGGTTAAATCACTCACCTTTGATTTATAGTCGATTTAAATCCAATAAAAGCCCAAAATTCCAATAGAAGAAATCGCACGTGAATCGAAGTTTATATGCAAAAGATATTCATGTTATAAGAAATATTATTAAAATAATAATTGTTACACGTTTAAATAAAAAAATAAAAAAAGTTTAATACTTACGTTTTTTTCAAGATAAGGCTTCAGGCAAAGATGGAAGAATAACTAAGATTAGGGCAAGACATGTAGGAAAAATGAAGAAAAAAATTGAAACTCATGTTTCATAAAAGAAAGCTTTTGAATTTGCAAGTTCACATTATAATGATTTGGGGAAAGGAAGATTTGAAATGGAGATCTAAACATAGGAAATTGTAACGTCCCGGGTTTTGCCCGTTCGAAAATCGACATCCATACTTTACGTCGTACTCGAATGCCGTAGATTCGACCGTTCAAATCCGAGTCGCCGGAGCTTATAACAACATTAAGTAAATAACACAGCGGAATAAATGAATAATACATTGATATACAATATCTGATACAACAGAATGATACAATGAATATCAATATACATCAGAGATATGATACAACAAATAGCAGCGGAAAGAAAAAAAAAATAGATAACATCAGCAGCGGATAATCTTCATCTTCAAAACACTAATCCAGAAATAGCTCGAACTCCCAATAATGATACGCCAAAATAAGCAAGTGCAGTCCGATCCAAAGACTGAACTAGCTCCAGATAATCTACTAAATTTGAATATCTGAAAAACCCAACTCTAGACTACTCGTGTAGAAAATTTTGAGCATCCAGAGTTTAGGAAAGAAACAATAAACTCCGGATCAGTCATGGGACTGGTGTGAGCAACAAAAACAGTTTATCTTTAAAACAAATAGCAGAGAAGTTTTAAAGTCAATTCGCAATGCTTTTGGAAAATGGAACTATCATAAGGCCTCCCGCCACACACACAGTGCAAACGCAGAATTGGAGAAGATTTCTCCTTATGATAGTCAAAGATGCTTACTACGCAAAATCAAATCATTTTTGATATTATTATTAGTGCATAGTGTAGAAAACATTTTCGAAAGTAGAATTGTGACGACCGCCCATGACCCCTGCACCGAATCTAAAGATAAAGCGCTGTAAAGTGGGCCAGGCGACCATGGACGATTGTCAAGGTAAGATTTAAAACAAAAGAATCTATCGTATTACTCACAGCGCATGGACAAAATACAATAGAACATATGTATAGGGAAGCTTTTCATAACAAAATGACATCATATAAAACTTCACAATAGTTGAATACAAACATCCAAATAGTCAATACATCAAGCCTCACTACATATCTCTCAGAGAATACAAAACAGCGGAATATCCAGTACATATAATAAGAAGAAGATAATATGCAACCCTCCAGCTCGTCTTCGATATCAGCATCGTGAGAAGAAAACTGCACCTGTCACCTGCTACCTAGTCTGCCCGTCCCAAAATGGACGAACAGCCCAAGGCAATAAGAATTAAAACATAAAGCCTTGAGTCAGACAACAGTCTTAGTGAGCAGTAAATTAACTAACAACATACCAAAAGAGCATAAAGGAAAAGAAATAGGAATACAACCCTCCCACTCCAACCTCGTTCTACAGTGATAGCCCCCAGACACACACTAAGCAGAAGCAACATAGCAGAGCATACAATTTAAGGTAAACAATTGTCACTCGAGTCAAGGGCGATGTTTTCCAAGTACAAATCCCAAGGTCTAAAACCAAGGTCAGATAAGCACCCAGGAAATACCGCTCTTGAGACCGAATGACGATACAACCAAACATCCATGACTCTGGCTATCACTGTTATCATTGCTTTGATATCACCGTTAATTGAATGACCGGCACATTCTTTCAGCCGTCCGTCAAGGGCTAATGGTAACCCCGGTTCTAGACATAACTCCCGCACGTCATCGTGACCCGTGCCTAGGATTATCGAATCTACCCAGAGTACTTGACCATCAACTTAGTCTTTTGGGCGTCCCCATGTACTCTTGCTTAGAGCATGCTAGAACCTTCAACAACGATGAGATCTCAACCTCCTAGTCATCCTCCTCGACGACTATTTCCATACTAGCTCAAGCGCCTCTCGAGCATCCATTATCCTCAACTCGAATCATATCACCGAGTTATCAACATGCTTGGAATGATCCCGTCTGGATTAGACCAAGTTTTCATCACATGATTGCCTCGCTTCATAACATCCTCGCGAAGCCTCATCTCAACATCACATCATCAAATCTATGCATAAGAGCTTCATCATCCCGCTACATATGCCACGAGCAGCTTTCCCAATCCAAGAGCCTTTCCCTTAGCTTTTGAATCACCTTTGGTCTAAATCTAATCATCAATCATCTAGTTCATAACAATCAATCAAATCAATCATCAATCCAAACAATCAAGCATTCAAATATGATCTAAGTAGACAATTATAACAATAATGGCATTTTCGTAATTAAAGAGTTGAAAGTCCAATAAGCATGAAAACATGGATTATATCTCTACAAACTTGATGAATGAACTTGCATAGGTTAACATATGATAAAATGGATGTAACATCATCATGAACAATGGATCTATATGGATCTACACATAGTATGAAGAAAATGCATGGAAATCACTATTTTAACACCAAATCGAGCCAACAATCCGATATACTCCTTTGGATCCGTGTGAGAGATAATCACCACTCACCAAATCTCCTAAACAAACCCAAATCAACACGCTTCAGATCTGGACAGCGAAGGATGAAGCTTGATCTATCACGAATCCGCTTCAAATGAAGAAATCTTTCTTGAAAAGATGAAGATCTTCAATCTAAGCTCTTGAATCCTCAATCTTGATCTTCGATTTGGATGGATGGAAGCACAAGATTAGAGTGGAGAAATGAAGTGAAGAAGTGTAGAAGTCGAGCTCTCAAAATGGCAGCACTTCGTCGCTTCAAAATCCGGATCCCAAAAATGAAGAGAAGCTCTCCTATTTATAGCTGAAAACTGCCCCTAAGTCGTAACTCGGCTATCTCCTTAAGTCGCTGCCGACTTAACACTGCCGACCTATGACCTAACACTTAGCCATCCTACGACTTAACCAGAAGCATCTGCGACCTAACAACTGCTACGACCTATAACCTCAGCGACCTAACACATGGCGACTTAACAAACATAGGAGTCTACGACCTAACTTAGGTCGTTGCCGACCTAACACTTAAGCCAACACGCGACCAAATAACATCACGTGACCTACGACTTAGCAGAACCTCCGGCTTAACCCATCACAGATACTCAACCACTCCTAAGTCGTCTAGACGACCTAACGATGTTACGACCTAACGCTTATGCGACCTATCTCCTTAGGTCGCTAACACGGCAACTCCTTAGGTCGTTACCGACCTAACTCTACCCCACGACCTAACCCCAGAATACTTAGGTCGCCTACTCCTCTTAAGTCGGTCAGTTCTTTAGGTCGTTAACTCGTCCTGCCGACCTAATACTTAACTAAATCCTAGGTCGGTCAATCCCATAGGTCACCCATTTTACTAGGTCGCTAACCTACTACTAAGTCGGTCAGTTTCTTAGGTCGCTAACTCGCCCTGCCGACCTAACACTTAACCCACCAACTCGATAACTCGGTCACTACGACCTAACTCTAACCTTAACTCGCCAATCACCTGGGTAGCTCCAATCCCCTAAGTCGTATACGACTTACGACTTAGCCATATTTCTGCCTAAAACTCATATGCCACCATCTTAACCCAGTTAATTTCTTAGGTCGGCAACTCACCCAGACTTCTCTTAACTCGTCCAAACTCCTAAGTCGGCTACGACTTAGGACTTAAGCAAAATTCAAGCAAAATTCTGCCAAACCAGAAATGACTTAACAACCATACAACCAAAGGTCAATCATTTTAGAATGTTTTGATCCGTAAAAATACGGGTCGTTACATTCTCTCCCCCTTAGGAATTCCCCCCCGAAATTCCAAACAAACAAGGCAATCAAAGCTATTCTGTACGCCTATCATCCATAACGATCAACAAACCATGCATCCAATTCTAGCTTAGCGTACAGAATTCTAAAACTTAGAACAAGTTACAATATCGCGAGATGAGACGACACCTTAGGGCCATACCTTGAAGAGTTCAGGATGAGCTGCCTTCATCCTCTCTTCCACTTCCCACGTACAGTCGTTATCATCATCACTCCATTGTATCTTGAGCAACTTAACTACCTTCCTCCTGAGCTGTTTCGTGTCGGTTTCAACAACACGAAGCGGCTTACGAGGTCTTCTATCGACTGGATCAACTTCTAAGTCTTCACAGCTATCAGCAGAAACCACTGTATTCGAGTCGTGCACATACTTCCGTAGATAAGATACATGAAAAACATTGTGCACACCCGACATCTTCTCAGATAACTCCAACCTATAGGCGAGCTTTCCAATTCGCTCGATGATCGGGAATGGTCCAACAAATCTTGGAGTCAATTTTCCTTTCTTCCCGAATCGAATAACATTCTTCAGTGGAGAAATCTTCACAAAAACCATATCCCCTATGTCAAATTCCAAATCCTTTCGACGCTTATCGGCATAACTCTTCTGACGGTCTTGGGCTGCCTTCATTCGTTGCCGAATGATCTCTATGCAATCCGAAGTCTGTCGAATCATCTCTGGCCCAAGCATCAGCTTTTCTCCAGTCTCTATCCAACATGTCGGAGAGTTACACGGTCTTCCATACAACGCCTCATACGGTGCCATACCAATACTTGACTGGTAACTGTTGTTGTATGAAAACTCCACCAGATGAAGGTGATCTTCCCATGATCCTCCGAAATCCAAAACACAAGCTCTGAGGAGATCTTCCAAAACTCGGTTGACTCTCTCGGTCTGACCATCAGTTTGAGGGTGATAAGCTGTACTCAAACATAACTCGGTTCCCAAAGCTTCCTGGAAGCTCTTCCAGAATCCACTAGTGAACAATGGATCTCTATCGCTCACTATACTCTTCGGAATACCATGGAATCGAACTATCCACTTAACATACAACTCAGCCAACTTTGATGCAGTCCTAGTCAATCGAACAGGAATGAATCGTGCACTCTTAGTCAGACGATCCACAATGACCCAAATTCCTTCATTTCCCGTTCTGGTTCTAGGCAATCCATCAATAAAATCCATCGACACTTGTTCCCACTTCCATGTAGGAACTTCTAATGGCTGAAGCAATCCGCTTGGCTTTTTCTGTTCAGCCTTTACCAACTGGCAGTTCATACATTTGGAAATGAAATCTCCAACATCCTTCTTCATGCCTTCCCAATAGTAGGTTCTCTTCATATCCCGATACATCTTGTTTCCACCTGGATGAATTGTCAACTTCGAGTGATGACTTTCCTTCAGAACTTCATTCCTCAATTCATCTATATCGGGAACCACTAGTCGTCTTTGCTTTCGAAGCCAACCTTCTCTATCGACCTCGAATCCTTTATCCTTTTCTGGCTCCAATCCAGATTCCACATGCATCGGTGTAAACCACCATCTCATCATTCCCACTTGGAATAGTCAAAACAGGAGCACTCGTCAGTCTCTCCTTCAGGATTCCGAAGGCTTGCTCACACTTATCATTCCAACTGAACACTTGGTTCTTCTTCGTCAATCCTGTTAACGGTGCAGCTATCTTGGAGAAGTCTTTGATAAACCGTCGATAATATCCTGCTAATCCAAGAAAACTTCTCACATCTGATGCATTCTTAGGTCTAACCCAATCCTGGATTGCTGCCACCTTAGCGGGATCAACCGCTATTCCACTTCCAGAAATCACATGGCCTAAGAACCTCACTTCATTCTTCCAGAAGTGACACTTCGAAAACTTAGCCTTCAGCTGATATTTCCGTAAGATTTCCAAAACAATACGCAAGTGCGTCTTGTGCTCTTCTTCCGTTCTGGAATAAATCAGAATATCATCCACGAACACAAGTACGAACTTGTTCAACTGATCTCTGAACACTCTATTCATAAGATCCACAAAATATGCTGGCGCGTTAGTCAATCCAAACGGCATTACCAGCCTCTCAAAGAAACCGGATGGTGTCCTAAAAGCAGTCTTCGGCACACTATCCTTAGCCACTCTCAACTGGTGAAATCCCGTTGCCAAATCCATCTGAGAAAACACCTTAGCTTCGTGAAGCTGATCAAACAAGTCATCTATCCTTGGCAATGGATACTTGTTCTTCTTAGTCACCTTATTCAGCTCACGATAATCGACGCACAATCTCAACGACCCATCTGCCTTGGTTGCAAACACAACTGGTGCACCCCACTCGGACACACTACGCCGAATGAATTCTTTCTGCAAAAGGTCATCAACTTGCACCCTCAACTCCTGCTGTTCCCTAGGCGCCATTCGCCTAAGAGGCATCGCAACAGGTCTGGCTCCTTCAACTAGATCTATACGAAACTCGACCTCTCTATGCGGCGGCAACCCTTTGACTTCGTCAAAGACATCCTCGAATCCATTAGCGATCGGCACTGATGACAGTCCATCCCGTGGAACAACTAGCGAATACATGAAGCTCATGAAGACGCCTTCTTCATGCTTACATCGTATCACAATCTTTCGCCCCTCCACATTCTCGACTGTCACTTCCAATCTTTCACAATCAACCTTTGCCGCATACTTCCTAAGCCAGTCCATACCCAAGATAATTCCGAACCCCGCAAAGTTCAGAACAAAGCAATCACAAACAAAAGAGCAACCATGACTCGACACAACTAGACCACGGCATAACATACTCAAACAAGACGAACCCCCAACTGGATTAGTCACAACCAATGGCCTATCAACAATATCCGGTTCCAAACCTAACCGGCCTACTAGTTCATTACAAACAAACGAATGCGACGCTCCAGTATCAAACAGAACTCTAACTGGAACACCACATAGGAAAAGAGTACCTTGAACAACCACACTCTTTCCCTTCTCTTCAGCAGTAGGAGCTTTCGAAGACGACGGAACAGCTCCTAAAGCATAAGCTTGCACAATTTTCCTGTCCTTCCTTGGTTCTGGACAATTCTTCCTGAAATGCCCCGGCTTGTCACAGTTGTGGCACTTCGCCGGCGCCTTCGGATTCTTGCAATCCTTGGAGAGATGGCCTTTCTGCTGACAGTTGTAGCAAGTCACTTCGCCTTTCGGCTTCTTCTGACCATCCTTACTCCTCTGCTGCTGCTGCTTCCTCTTCTTGTTTCTACCCTGCTGGGGTTTAGACTCTTCCCTGGTCACAGCAACAACAGATCCTTCCTTAGGAAACAGATTCTCGTGTCTGAGAGCTTCCTCCACAAGCTTCCTAAATGAATCATCCAAGTGATCCATCAATCTTGGAGCCTGTACTTGATCTCCAACATTTACTGATGGCCCCGGGGCTGACATCCTTCTCCTGATCGAAGTCATCATGGTTTCGAACATAGCAACATAATCAGCAGCCCCTTCAGTAGCACGGCCTTCCCTAGCAGCTGGTCTCCCTCTTTGACTCATTCTCAATATCTACAAAAAGGAATGATTAGCATACCGAGAGAAACAACCGCATAAAGGACTCAAACTCTACTAAGCTACTATATTATATATAGTATTCATCCATCAAAATACAATTACGTCTCTCATACGTAGTTACTTCAGCGAGCGTTGGGTAAAATCGATTAACCAATGCTCTGATACCAAATGTGACGACCGCCCATGACCCCTGCACCGAATCTAAAGATAAAGCGCTGTAAAGTGGGCCAGGCGACCATGGACGATTGTCAAGGTAAGATTTAAAACAAAAGAATCTATCGTATTACTCACAGCGCATGGACAAAATACAATAGAACATATGTATAGGGAAGCTTTTCATAACAAAATGACATCATATAAAACTTCACAATAGTTGAATACAAACATCCAAATAGTCAATACATCAAGCCTCACTACATATCTCTCAGAGAATACAAAACAGCGGAATATCCAGTACATATAATAAGAAGAAGATAATATGCAACCCTCCAGCTCGTCTTCGATATCAGCATCGTGAGAAGAAAACTGCACCTGTCACCTGCTACCTAGTCTGCCCGTCCCAAAATGGACGAACAGCCCAAGGCAATAAGAATTAAAACATAAAGCCTTGAGTCAGACAACAGTCTTAGTGAGCAGTAAATTAACTAACAACATACCAAAAGAGCATAAAGGAAAAGAAATAGGAATACAACCCTCCCACTCCAACCTCGTTCTACAGTGATAGCCCCCAGACACACACTAAGCAGAAGCAACATAGCAGAGCATACAATTTAAGGTAAACAATTGTCACTCGAGTCAAGGGCGATGTTTTCCAAGTACAAATCCCAAGGTCTAAAACCAAGGTCAGATAAGCACCCAGGAAATACCGCTCTTGAGACCGAATGACGATACAACCAAACATCCATGACTCTGGCTATCACTGTTATCATTGCTTCGATATCACCGTTAATTGAATGACCGGCACATTCTTTCAGCCGTCCGTCAAGGGCTAATGGTAACCCCGGTTCTAGACATAACTCCCGCACGTCATCGTGACCCGTGCCTAGGATTATCGAATCTACCCAGAGTACTTGACCATCAACTTAGTCTTTTGGGCGTCCCCATGTACTCTTGCTTAGAGCATGCTAGAACCTTCAACAACGATGAGATCTCAACCTCCTAGTCATCCTCCTCGACGACTATTTCCATACTAGCTCAAGCGCCTCTCGAGCATCCATTATCCTCAACTCGAATCATATCACCGAGTTATCAACATGCTTGGAATGATCCCGTCTGGATTAGACCAAGTTTTCATCACATGATTGCCTCGCTTCATAACATCCTCGCGAAGCCTCATCTCAACATCACATCATCAAATCTATGCATAAGAGCTTCATCATCCCGCTACATATGCCACGAGCAGCTTTCCCAATCCAAGAGCCTTTCCCTTAGCTTTTGAATCACCTTTGGTCTAAATCTAATCATCAATCATCTAGTTCATAACAATCAATCAAATCAATCATCAATCCAAACAATCAAGCATTCAAATATGATCTAAGTAGACAATTATAACAATAATGGCATTTTCGTAATTAAAGAGTTGAAAGTCCAATAAGCATGAAAACATGGATTATATCTCTACAAACTTGATGAATGAACTTGCATAGGTTAACATATGATAAAATGGATGTAACATCATCATGAACAATGGATCTATATGGATCTACACATAGTATGAAGAAAATGCATGGAAATCACTATTTTAACACCAAATCGAGCCAACAATCCGATATACTCCTTTGGATCCGTGTGAGAGATAATCACCACTCACCAAATCTCCTAAACAAACCCAAATCAACACGCTTCAGATCTGGACAGCGAAGGATGAAGCTTGATCTATCACGAATCCGCTTCAAATGAAGAAATCTTTCTTGAAAAGATGAAGATCTTCAATCTAAGCTCTTGAATCCTCAATCTTGATCTTCGATTTGGATGGATGGAAGCACAAGATTAGAGTGGAGAAATGAAGTGAAGAAGTGTAGAAGTCGAGCTCTCAAAATGGCAGCACTTCGTCGCTTCAAAATCCGGATCCCAAAAATGAAGAGAAGCTCTCCTATTTATAGCTGAAAACTGCCCCTAAGTCGTAACTCGGCTATCTCCTTAAGTCGCTGCCGACTTAACACTGCCGACCTACGACCTAACACTTAGCCATCCTACGACTTAACCAGAAGCATCTGCGACCTAACAACTGCTACGACCTATAACCTCAGCGACCTAACACATGGCGACTTAACAAACATAGGAGTCTACGACCTAACTTAGGTCGTTGCCGACCTAACACTTAAGCCAACACGCGACCAAATAACATCACGTGACCTACGACTTAGCAGAACCTCCGGCTTAACCCATCACAGATACTCAACCACTCCTAAGTCGTCTAGACGACCTAACGATGTTACGACCTAACGCTTATGCGACCTATCTCCTTAGGTCGCTAACACGGCAACTCCTTAGGTCGTTACCGACCTAACTCTACCCCACGACCTAACCCCAGAATACTTAGGTCGCCTACTCCTCTTAAGTCGGTCAGTTCTTTAGGTCGTTAACTCGTCCTGCCGACCTAATACTTAACTAAATCCTAGGTCGGTCAATCCCATAGGTCACCCATTTTACTAGGTCGCTAACCTACTACTAAGTCGGTCAGTTTCTTAGGTCGCTAACTCGCCCTGCCGACCTAACACTTAACCCACCAACTCGATAACTCGGTCACTACGACCTAACTCTAACCTTAACTCGCCAATCACCTGGGTAGCTCCAATCCCCTAAGTCGTATACGACTTACGACTTAGCCATATTTCTGCCTAAAACTCATATGCCACCATCTTAACCCAGTTAATTTCTTAGGTCGGCAACTCACCCAGACTTCTCTTAACTCGTCCAAACTCCTAAGTCGGCTACGACTTAGGACTTAAGCAAAATTCAAGCAAAATTCTGCCAAACCAGAAATGACTTAACAACCATACAACCAAAGGTCAATCATTTTAGAATGTTTTGATCCGTAAAAATACGGGTCGTTACAAGAATATCAATCTTAGCCAGCATAGACATTTCGAACTATGCCTACTATAGCTACCATCCAAACAGTGGGGCGCCACCATAAGTGAATGATAGGTTCTACAACTAAAACCGTACAAGTCTCGTATTGTTTCTTTGGATTTCCAACAAATGGTCAGGCTAAGGAACTTCCTATGCCACGAAGGAACGCCTCTGGAATGACGTCCCGAGAACCTAACCGAATCTCTGCCAACACAAGGTCGGGTTACCTCTGCAAAAATAGGTAACTACTGACACACGTATGCCATCCCCCGATCGTAACCGATCTTCCCGAGGATCCTCGATTCCAACAACCACATAATAAGCAGTATCAACATAGGTTAAGTATCTGGGCTCCATACCATGATACCACTTCTATCCAGAAGGAATGACATACACTAAGGGGCGCTACTCCCTAGAACCTTGCTGCATCCTTCCTGTTTTGACCATTTCCAGGGTGTGAGGTCCGACGAAGTCTCGTCCACAAAGCTACGCTTTGTCACAAAGCCATGCTTTGGGTCAAACAAATGATCAACCTATGATCACAAAGATATAAGATCAAACAAATGATCATATCGCAAATGATCAAACACTGATCATTTCACAGCAACACTCAGCATGTCACATTACCAAATTGGGATATATCGCTGATAAATTTCAACTACATAACCTTTGAGCTCGTACGTCTCAGAGAAGGGTGTTAAGCTAAGAGAATAAATTCTCCGCCACCAACAGATATGTATTTGAAAGAAATCGGCTTTATATCTTAAAGTGTAATGTTAGACATGTAACCATACAAGTCTGTTCCGGGATTGAACAGAACCGAAGGCACTTCTTACGAAGCCCTTGCAATTCCGGTTAATTTCCAATCACGTCCGGACTTCCCGTCACAAAAAGAGTGATATAAATCTCTATACCGGAGCAACTCAGTGCAGAGACATTCGACAGGTTGTCCTTTCATTTTCGAAAAATATCCGGTCTTCAACACCAGTCTTCAAATGCCATCCATATACGACGTATCACTATTCGGGATGGGTTATATGACCCAAAGGTCTTTTCCCGGCTAACCCGAATAGTGAGCGCAATATTTAAAAATATATGGATATTGGGAATTCAATTAAGTCACAACTTATTACCCAAAATCTTTCTTCAAATGGTTTATCAAATTACCATTTTAATCTTTTAAACAAAAAGATTCAATTCACAAAGTTCACTTAATTTCACAAAGATTCATTCACAGATTTTCCAAAACAATTTCCATATCGATTAGATTAACACGTTAAATCTTTAAATCAGAGATTTAACTTATAGCTTTCAAAACAATTCCATTTCAAATGGTTTAAACAAATCATCATTTTAAATCTGTTAAAAATAAACAGATTCAATTCATAGTTTTCAAAAAGATTCATTCATAACTTGAAAAACCATTTTTCAATTCAAACTTGAAATTCCTTTAATTAAACTGGAATTTAATTTCTATATGAAAGCTTTTATTATTTGAAAAAATACAGTTTCATTTCAGAAAATCTGATTCATTCATACGAGTTGAAATCCTTGGGTTAAATTCAAATTCCCAAAATTTTACTTTTAAATGGTTTAGATTCATACAAACACATTTATATCATCTTTAATCCCTAGTTTCAAATCATAGGATTCAATTTCAAACTTGAATTCAAATTTAAATCAAATTATTTAAATTTTCAAAACTCGATTAAGTTATCCAAAATAACTCTTATCTTTGAAATTCTATTTCAAAAGATTTTCACATTTAAACCCAATCCATTTCCAAAACATTTGAATTTAAAAATATAAATTCAAAACTAATTTCAAAAATCTGTGACTTAATCGATTTCCTTGTGAAATCCATATTTGTGTGTGTAAAGGTGTAGTCCAGGGGTTTAACACAATAGTGCAACATAATGAATCATCACAGATCAAAATATAGGATATAGTTGATAAGCGATATAAACTATAACGCCTATCTTCATTCACAGATCACAGATATATATCACAGATAAGTAAATTACAGATCACAACATAAATCAGGGTATATCACAAAGCATCATATATCAGGGATATCAAACAATCAAGTCATTCAATAGAATCCCAACATCCATAAGTAAGATCAATTAATTATCTGAGAGATTTAAATCAGATTAATTACTTATGAATAAATTACTAATCTTGGTTAATTAACATTAATTAATTACGAACCATTTTAATTAATTATCCTTTAATCATTTATTAATTAAATTAAATATCCTTTAATTATTAAAAATTTAACCTTTAATTATACTAATTAATTAACCCTTAATCAATTACCATTTAATTAATTATTCTTAATTAATTAAAATAAGTGATTATCCCTAATCACTTAATCAACTTTAATTGATTAATTATTTTAAATCAATACTTAATTGACCTTAATTATGTAATTAATTAACCTTAATCCTGAAATTGATTTTCCTTAATTATCCAAACACCACAAGTAATTATCCTTTCATTAATCACTAACTTATCGAAAATCTTTAATTAACCATCTTTTTAAATAAATTATCATTAACAATCCTTAATCACAAATAAATTAGACTTTTAATTATAAATTTACCAATCTTAAATTGTAAATTGATAAACCCCTAATTAATTACATTGATTTATTATCCTTTAATTTATCACATTAACAAATTAACCTTTAAATCTCATGCTTAAAATAAGATAATAGAATTAATTAAGAAATCGTTTAACGTTTTAAACTTGGCGGAAATATTTGCTTTTGAAGACTAAATCACTAATTTACCTTAAAACTTTAAAACTTGGTTATATTATTTCCTTTTGAACATGTTAACAATATTACTTACCTTTAAACCTGAATATGATTTTCTGAAAAGTTTTAAAACCTGGAATTTAAAATTTTACTTTCACACTTAAACCTGTTGACATGTTCCTTTGTTTAACACTTCAACTAGATAACAACTCAAACAAACCCGGGCTAAACCAACGAAAACCCCGAGCAGGCTACGAGTCAAAACTCAGACTTTCCTCAGCACTCACGAACTCAACTGCTTCGAGACGAATGCGCAACGCCAACGAGATCGACCCGAGACCAAAAACTCACCAGACACCACGTGCACGCGTGCACGTGTACCAACGCCAGAAGCTCCTCCGACCCTCGACGAACCTTCCAGCACTTCGACGATCACCCAGACATCCATACGCGAGCAACCATACATCACCATCGACTCGAAATCAAAATTCAACAGTTGAGCCAAAACCTGGAACAATCACTTCGAACACACCCAAACTCCAACCAAACCTGACAACGCCCATGCCTGGAGCTCCGACCATCGAAGGCCACCCAACTCCGGCCACACCCTCGTCTACCTCCCCTCCACCTTCCTTCAAAAGCTCGAGACACCCGGTCGCACATAGGGGTTGAACGAAACGAAAATACAGCCACCTAAAAATTTAGGTTTAAAATCTTAAAATGAATGCCGCCGCCACCTCAGTAGTCCGGCCACCTCCGGTCCATTTTTCCCAGCACCCACATAGTTTCCTCCACCTCCCCACAAAACCCCGACCCCTCTGATCAACTAGGCCGACCTCAGCGACTCTAAAGGCAACAATCGAACGAACCCAAACTGCTCTCAAACCACACCATTAAAAATCATCGAATTAGGTTTAAAAATCATGTTATTGTATGGGGATTCAGTTTAGATACTTGAATTGGTAAATTAAGAGATTCGAATTTTTGACAAACCTTAAGATTGATCAGATAGTTTGGATTTCCAGAGACCATTTTAAGTTGTTTTAATCTAAAATGAATTTTTAAACTTACTTTATAGTGATACAAACAACTTTTGTTTGAATCTTGGGTTCAGCCATCAATTAGAAAAAGAGTAATTGATTTTTTTTTGGAAACAACAGTTTGGGTTTATGAACTAAGAACAGAGATATTTCAAACAGCATGCATATCATACTTCCTGCTTTCCATCTGTATACAGATAATTATATATGCACAAACCTACATATCTCAGATATACTTGCACAGATTTAAACCTTTTAATTTTAAAAGACAATTGTTACTCACAGTGGTTTTGAAGAAGAACAGGGTTGCTTTTTCTTTTGAAACAGGAGTGTGAAGATTTGCAAAGTTGAAACCTTTCTTCCTGATTCTCTAGTTTGATTTGCTTTAGTTTCAGATTGAAGTTGTTGAATTCATTTTCCAGTTGTTTGTTTTGTTTATAGATGACATTCACTTCATTTTTTTCTTCTTTCTTAGTTTGTTTGAACGGAACGAAAATGAATTGAAAGATAAGAAGGCTGATATAAGAAAGGATGTGTACAGGGTATTTTATATTGTACAAAAAAAAATAACAGGGATATTTTCTTCTTTTGCTTGCTGATACTTTCCTTTGGTGGCTGATGCATTAATTAGTTTGTACCACATGCATTTTATTTTTCTTCGGCTGAGATGATATTGTATGTACTTAGAGATGCAAACATTCAATGCTTTGTGTCCTTATGTTTCTTCATATGTTTGCTTGCTTTGTATTTAAATGTTTTGTTTATTTGGATACTTGTTTCTTTGCATACTTGTTTCCAGGTTGATGAGTTTATTTAAGCCTTTGAGATGTTGTTACTTCATACTTGAATACATATTTGCTTTGTCTAATTATTTTGTATTGATTTATCAAGATTTATAGATTTACTTTATATTAAATAAAACTATGTATATATATATATATATATATATTTATTTCTAGCATAAACCATCACTTCTAATATTTACAAAGATAATTTATCTTTAACCCATTTATTTACAATTTAAATTCAAATCAAATATATATACATATATATTCACATATATACAATATTTATAATATTTTTAAACTTAAATGATTTATACAGAATACATTTGAATCTGGGGAAACTCGCAATCCATTTATCATTTTATTTCACAATTTTAATCCAAAAATCCAATTAATTATCATTTTAAATTTATAAAAATTCGGGGTCGTTACAGAAATGAAGCGACGACAAGAAAAAATGAAGGAACAATTTTAAAAACATGAACAATTTGCTGATGAGATTATAGCTTCAGCAAAGAATAATTTGAACTAAATGAATATGAGGTGTCAGGAGAAACAAAACGTAAAAGAAGAAATAAAGTGGCAGGTTATTTAATAATAAAGAAATGAAGGTGGAGGGACAAAAATGAATGTCACGTTTCTAAAATGTAGGCTTTAGGAAATATAGGCTACCAAAATAAAAACAAAAATATTAGGTTGTGGAAGAAGGCTACAGGAAAACAAAATGAAAAGAAATGAAGTGGCTGTAGAAATATGAAATGAGATGGAGAAAACAACGAACTCACTTTTTTTTACTTTAGGAATTGGAGGTAGGACATGGTGTAAAGAGGTGAAGAAAGGTTAAAAAAATGTATACATATAAAATGAAACTCACGTTTGAGAAGATGTAGCTTCAGGAAAAAGAGGAAGGAAACAAACGAAAATGAAGAAACAACAAAAATGAGGAAAGAAATGTGGTATGTATTAAATAATGACGAAGGAATGTACGGACCAGATGTACACTACCAACAAACCATTGGAATTCAAATTTCAAACATATGTCTTGTAACAACCCACTATTTTGGACCATTCAAATCGACAATAAATCCACACATGTTAGACTTGAATAATTCAAAACAATAGATTGTTAATTTAAATTGGCAAAACTCAGCATATACAGTAAATAAATATAATCACAGATCACAGACACAGAGTAATATAACAACAATGTAGCGGAAACAAAAGAATAGTAGTTCATGAAGCTACTATATATATATAACAGAGTCAAACAAGTTACAATAGAAGTCTCGAATACAATAGTCAAATACAATATCAGAATACATCACTGAAATCAACTGAATAACTGATAGAAGAATCGATAGATAGTTGGATCTCTAAGCGAAGCTTCAACTCCAAAGGTGAGTCTCGAACACTGGTACACTCAGTCTGACCCGAGCGTAAAGCAAAACACAAAACACTCGAGTCAGGATTAACATTCTTATATCAATAAATCCAACTCAAGTGAAATAACAACTGAAATACAAGTAACTCAAAGGATATTTGGGATAACCATCCTCTAAGGATCCGTTAAACTATCTACTATGTAGTAGTGTACGCTAAGTAGATAATGCCTATCAGTAATATAAAGTGTCAAAATAGTGTTAAGGTGTTACCATTATTCCCCTTAACACATTTTTATATAAGCGTCATAGACTATACAGTACTGTAAACTCCCCCGTAAACTGGTGGGCTATCAGGGAGTACTTCATAGGTATAACACAAAACAAATCGTAGTGGTCGCGCATAGGGATACAAGTATGACAAGGCACATGAGGCAGTACCTATGGTAGTGAAACTAATGTTTGCCTGATCCGGACTGGTGAGAACGCATCGCCGCAGCGATCGCAACACCGCGAAACAACACTCCCAAATCAAGGGTGCGCACCAATCAAAAACAAGTAATGAGTAGTTTACGAAGAAGTGTGTCCGCTAGAGGTAGCTAACCTCACTGGCCCGACACGGCTCCTGTTTAAGTCATTTCCAATTTGACACAAGTGTCAAGGTCATCCATTATCGTTCTCTTTCTTCAAATCCAGCAACGTCATCATTCCAACCACTTCATTATGGATCACACTCCGCGTATAATAGTTATTAAAGTGGTTTTCGGTTTGGACAGAGAGTATGTCCCCAATCGATCCCGGACTCTTCAATAACTATGTAATTATTACGCCGATTGGTCATTGAATAAACTTTCAAAATAATTTACATTTAAAAACCCAAATATCATTGCCATTCCAAAACCGTATCCATACGATATCAATTTCACTTCAAATAAATCCATTTCCAAAATCATATCTCTTTTCCAAGTTATATCGATTTTGAAATCGTAGTCTTTAAAAATTAAAACACTTTGGAAATCATAGCTTTGAAATCATAGCATTTTGGAAATCATAACACTTTCCTCTTAAACAGTTTAGATATTAAAATTAGTATATATAATAAAATAGTTTATATAAATAGTTATAAGTTAAAATAGTTTATAATAAAATAATTTATATTAAAAATGATTTATATTAAAAATGATTTATATTAAAATAATTTATAAGCAAAATATCCATAGTTTAAATATAACTTAAAATTACTTTATAAAATAAAATAGTTTCCTCGACTTTCACAAATCAATTCAAATCAATTCAAATTCCAAATTCAAATTTAATCAAATCTCAATTCATAAATTTCAACTCAATTCAATTTCTCAATAAATAATTTTGAATTATAACGATTTCAAATACAAATTTGAAACACAAAATAAACCATTAAATTTCAATATATTTCAAAGCTTTAAATATTCCACATTTCAAAAACTAAATTTGATAATTCCATTTATATATCAATTTAATTTCATTTCATTTAGTTTCTGAGATATTTCTTTAATCATTTCAATACTACTAAATACAACTTCAAGTTACAAATTTATATAAACAAAATATCCTATTTATATAAGTTTGCAGTATTCATTTAAGCCACTTTTTAATCAAATTCAAGTTATAAAACATATCTTAAAATTTCAAATTTAATAGATTTCAAATCAAACTTATTTAAGTATAATTATTAAATAATTAAGAATTCCAAATCAATTTCAAATTTATCTTTCAACCTGAAACATTATAAACTCTAAATTTGAAAATATAAATTTTACATAAATACTTACACATATTTTATATTGATTCAAATCAACTTTATTACATCTTTAAAATCAATATTTATTAAAACCATATATTTCCTTCAAAACCATAGAATTCATTTTTCAAAATATTTATATATAGACCAACGGTGTCTGTATATAATTTTCTACGCTATGATCAAGTGATACGGATATTTATCATTTCAATCCGCAAGTTAAATATATACGAGTATATATATATATATCATTTCAACCCGTAATCCCAAATTCAATTCAATTGAAAATCGCTTGGGTTTATCATTTCAACCCATAACGATTTTCTCCTATTCTACAGATTGTTCGGGTATGTATCATTTCAACCCATAGTGAATTCTATACTAACAGGGAACTTGCAGAGTGATAACAGATATGATAATAATATAATAGACATATATCATCAATATAAATAACAGATAATGGTGTTAGGTGTCACAGGTGAACAGATACAGATAATGGCATATATGTAGCAATATAAATAACGGATAATGGTGTCAGATGTCACAGGTGAATAGATACAGATGATGACATATATATAGAAATGTAAATAACTAGCAGCAGCATATTTCAATTGTCGTTTCAATTGAAATCAAATTTAATAAATAAAAGGACGTTAATCGTGAGTGATTGCTCACCTTTCGAGGCTAGAGGGATTCGACAGTGGGATGAGTTACGGATCTAAGCACAAATTCCAAAGCAAAACTAGATTAGCACGAGTTCGACGATCAAAGCTGATAACAATGAGTCGATGAAAATTAATCAGAATCAACTTGATATAGAATGAAACGAATTACTCCATTATATCATTTTCTAACAAAACTTAAATTTGGAACTCATTAAAATAATATATATATATATATTATATACACACAATCTCAAATATATACTAAATCTAACTACCTATAAAATCACTATATATATTTATTAAAAGTCAAACTCTGATATACCCATCTACATATATAAATTTAAAAACTAACACACACATGTGCATATATAATATAATATAATTACTTGAAATCAAATATTACTGTATATATGACACGGCGACCCTTATGCAGAACTTTGAAACACTTGTATATCATACAAGTCCAATTGATAAATAAACGTGGAGATATGTATTAAAACTATAATAGCTTTATACAACATCAAACTTACATATACATAAACACTTATGCACACAAAACCAAAACTATAACTTATATAAAAATTTAGGTCAGACTGATAATACATATAACTTATATAATTCTATATGTAAATATAAAATAGATTGCAAATCTGTTATTCATATATATAAATCAGATGTAATTAACTACATAACCTTTACCCAGCTACAACTATATACTTTTAAAATTTAAAACAAACAAGGTAGGTGGCCAAGCTGACAAAATGCATGCAGGTTAGAAAACTACAGAGCAAAGCAGCCCAAACATTTCGAAACATACCCTATAGAGCAGCTGTTAGTCGATAAACACAACGCACATAATATAAGCTTTCAATTTATATAAAAGTATATTCATATATATGTTGTTGTATATACAACAGTCTGATCCAAGTATATCCTTTTCAAACTCATACTATACTTCTTCAAACAGAAATATGCAGACTACTCGATAAAGATGCATACAAAGGAAAAGATAGCTTCATATTAAAGTATACAAGTACTTATGTAAGCTTTTATATAAAAAAATGTGAACCAGCAAACCTTTTACATAAACTGATCTTTAAACTCATATATATTATTATACGTATAATATATAACTCAAATTCAAAACAAGCTAAAAGAAAATGGGAACTCACAACAAAGAAGGAAGGTGGCTGTGGGGAGTGAGTTCGACTGTGGTGTCGGGCAAAGATGGAAGGGCGCGCGCGGCTGTTTGAGGCGAGGCGGAGGTATGCGGTTCTTCGGCCACGTAGGGTGACATGCAGGTGGGTCTAAGGCTGGAGGAGCAAAGGAGGAGGGAGCGGCGGCCGTACGTGGTCGCGGTGAGGAGGTCGAGCTGGAGAAAGAAGACTGATGTGGGTTGGCGGAAGTCGAGAAACGGCTAAAGGCCATGTGTGTTAACCTGGATGATGTAGTCCGGTAGAGGCCTTTGGAGGAGCGGTGATAGACCGAGTTTGGATGAGGAGGTTGGGGAACGGGGTCCGAGGCCAGGTGGGTGCAATGGTAGCAACTGATGAGGCGAAGGCGTGGATAAATCTGGAAATGAAGAACAGCGATGAATGATATGGGCAGAGGCGAACAAGCAGAGGAAAAAAACTTTGAAATTTTTTATCTCAGTAAAGTAAAATTGGGAAGGAGAAAAAAAATGGAGCAGACAGCGAAAAAAAGCAGAACCAATATACCTTGGAACCACCGTAGAAAAGCAAAGTCACCATAAATTTGAAATTAATTATGGCTAGCGGCTATTGGGAACAGAGAAAACATGCACGATAATTCAGAAATCTTTATTGCAAGTAGTTGATGGTTGTTGGGTTGATATGATGAAACTGAATAGTCAAAAGAAATTTGAAATGTTAACCCGTACCGATACTGCAAATAGTTTCATCGATCTCGCAGTGAACCGGACTTCAAAATATAGAAACGAATATACCGCGGAGATCAGCACGACGAGACGGTCAAAACGGCATACGGATATCAATGGTACGATTGAATTATAAAAATTCGAATTTCCTACTAGCGGAAAATGCAGTAAAAACGTAGAAAAATAAGATCGACGGAGCTAAAGAAGTCCAAATTTGGAAAAATGAAAAATGATGTCTCGCTCAGAAGATGATTTACAATTTTTCTATATAAAAATATTTAGGTTTTGAAAACATTTTATTTTCATCAATTCTTAATTGATTAAATTGAAACAGAATTACACACAAAAATAAACTTTCATATTTTCGGATAAAAATTTACCAGTTGCTATGTTTAACTAGACGCATTTCAAATATTAAATTTTTATTTCAAAATTTTATCGTTTAAAATTTCACAAAATTTCAACTAATTACGTTATTAAAACAGTTAAAATTTACGGGTCGTTACATGTCTCATCTTTATTACTTTCCTTAACTCCCATAAACTCACAGTTACACCTATTTAATTTTACATTAACACACAATAAATGAAAATAAATTCTCTACGCAACTTTTTGTAATTAATTAAGGCAATATACAACATTAAGAACCTTTCATTTCTCTCTCTGTGATTAGATTGGGAATTTAAACAAACATGTTAACATTTCGACTAAATTTTTTACTAGGAATGAATTAACATACATTAAACAAATATGACAGCATAAATGAGGTAATATAAACATGTGTATTATATATATATATTATATGTGTGTGTGTACATCTTTATCTCCACTTATAGTTTACATTCATAAATAAAAGGTATGCTACTAATCCACATAAGGAGGCAATGAATGTAAGAGTAAATTAGAAGAGCGAAAATGAAAAGGTAAATTATGTTGCAGTTAAATCTAATCAAGTATAAGTGAAAAGGAAATAGTCAAGTGTACATCTATTTTACCCCTTTACAATCTTCTATTAACATTTAATTTAAAACCATATGAGATTTCAAACCCAAATAATCCTTTTTTTGATATAATTGGATCTAAAACATAAGTTTATATCTAGGTACAAACATATATGCAGTAAACAACACTAAAATTTGAAACATGAACTGAATTAATTGAAAATAAATCAACCAATTTAAATTTATTTAAATGTACGTCTACAATTAATGTCTTCTCTATTTTTAATTGAAAGTTTCCAATCACATTAATTGCCATTGATTTCTAAGTTAAATTTTAAAAGAGAAATGAGATAAGTCATTTCCTTTTATATTAATTTAACGTATTTATGGAATTATTGTATAGAAACCAAAAGCTATTAATTTCTTATTCAATAATTTATTTTTATTCCTATAATTAATCTATAAGTTAAAATACATTTCAAATAAATAAACATATGTTTACTCCTTTACTAAACTTATTCATTTTTATTCTTTTATTTTTGATTTAAATGTTCTCATATTAAATCAACCATTACCTTATGTAACGATCCGTATTTTTACGGATCGAAACATCGTAAAACAGTTGACATTTGGTCGCATTGTTGATAAGTCGTCCAGAGTCCAAGTCTTAGGTCGTATGAGGGTTTGGAGCGACCTAAGGAAGATGGCGAGTTAAGGAGTAGACGACCTAGTGGAGTGGAGCGACCTAAGGATTGGAACGACCTAAGAAGTTAGGTCGTATGATAGATAGGTCGTATAATAGTTAGGTCGTATAGAAGATAGGTCGTGTGGTGGTTTAGGTCGTGGAATAGGTTAGGTCGAGTGAGCGACCTAGGAGATTGGGGCGACCTAAGAAAGTTAGCGACCTATAGAATTTGGCAACCTATAGGATGTTGGCGACATAAGGTTTGAGCGACTTAAGGACAAGCGGCGACCTAAGAGAGTTAGCGAGTTAACGACCTAGTGGTTAGCGACCTAAGAGCTAACGGTATAAGAGAGTGTGTTAGCGTAGTTAGGTCATTAGACGACCTAAGGAGTTAGGTCGTATCCTGGCTAAGATAGTTAGGTCGCGTGTGTGTGTTAGGTCGCAGGTTTGTTAGGTCGTAGGTCGCGGATGCGCGTAGGTCGTTGGATCTGTTAGGTCGCATGGATGCGCATTCGTTAGGTCGCGAGGAAGCGCATCTGGGTTAGGTCGTAGGTCGCTTGGGTGCGCTGATGCGCTAAGTCGTTAGGTCGTAGAAGCGCATCTGGTAGGTCGTGGGAGTGCGCATATGTTAGGTCGAAGATTTTAGGTCGTAGGGTTTTTAGGTCGTGGACGACCTAACTCCGAGTGAACGACCTAAGGAGATTTCTACCTATAAATAGGAGGGTTTTTCTTCATTTTTGAGATCCGGATTTCGAAGCGACGAAGTGTTGCCATTTTGAGAGCTCGAGTTCTACACTTCTTCACTTCTTTTCTCCACTCTAATCTAGTGATTCCTTCCATCCAAATCGAAGATCAAATCGAAGATCCAAGAGCTTAGATTGAAGATCTTCATCCATTGAAGAGAGATTTCATCGTTTGTAGCGGATTTGTGATAAATCGAGTTAGATCCTTCGCTATCCAGATCTGAAGTGTGTTTCTTTTGAGGTGTTTAGGTGATTTGGTGAGTGGTGATTATCTCTCACACGGATCCAAAGGAGTATATCGGATCGTTGGCTTGATTTTGTGCTAAAGTAGTGATTTCCATGCATTTTCCTAATCCTAAGTATAGATCCATATAGATCCATTGTTCATAATGATTTGGCATCCATTTTACTACATGTTAACCTATGCAAGTTCATTCATCAAGATTATAGAGATTTTGCTCATGTTTTCATGCTTGTTAAACTTTTGACTCTTTAATTACGAAATTGCCATTATTGTTATAATTGTCTATTTAGATCATATTTGAATGCTTGTTTACTTGGATTAATGTTTGATTTGATTGATTGCTATGAATTAGATGATTGATGATTTGATTTAGACAAGATGGTCGAAGATGATTCAAAAGCTAAGGGAAAGGCTCTTGAATTGGAAAAGCTGCTTGTGGCATATGTAGCGGATGATGAAGCTCATATGGATAGATTTGATGATGATGTTGAGATGAAGCTTTGCTATGATGATGATGAGGCGAGGTATGATATGAGATAGCCTTGGTCTAATCCAAACGGGATCATTCCAAGCAGATTGATAACTCGGTGAAATGGTTCGAGTTTGAGGATAATGGTTTGCTCGAGAGGCGCTTGAGCTAGTATGGAAATAGTCGTCGAGGAGGATGACTAGAAGGCTGAGATCTCATCGTTGTTGAAGGTTATAGCATGCTCAAAGCAAGAGTACGTTGGGCAGATTCGATAGTCCCTGAAGGCTACTGATTGGTAGTCGAGTACTCTGGGCAGATTCGATAGTCCTAGGCACGGGTCACGATGATGTGCGGAGTTATGTCTAGAACCGGGGTTTCCATTAGCCCTTGACGGACGGATGAAAGAATGAGCCGGTCATTCAATTAACGATGATATCGAAGCAATGATAACAGTGATAGCCAGAGTCATGGATGTTTGGTTGTATCATCATTCGGTCTCAAGAGCGGTATTTTCTGGGTGCTTATCTGATCTTGGTTTAGGCCTTGGGGGTTTGTACTTGGAAAACAACGCCCTTGACTCGAGTGATAATTGCTTTACTTTACATTGTATGCTTTTCTATGTTTGCTTCTGCTTAGTGTGTGTCTGGGGGCTATCACTGTAGAAAGAGGTGGAGTGGGAGGGTTGTATTCCTATTCCTTTTCCTTTATGCTTTTTTGGTATGTTGTTAGTTAATTTACCGCTCACTAAGACTGTTGTCTGACTCAAGGCTTTATGTTTTTAACTCTTATTGCCTTGGGCTGTTCGTCCATTTTGGGACGGGCAGACTAGGTAGCAGGTGACAGGTGCTGTTCTTGCTTTCCACGATGCTGATGTCGAAGACGAGCTGGAGGCTTGCATATTATCTTCTTACTATATGTACTGGGTGTTCCGCTGTTTGTATATTCTCTGAGTGTTATGTAGTGAGGCTTGATGTATTGACTATTCAGATGTTTGTATTCAACTATTATGAAGTTTTATTGATGAGATTCTATTCTGTGAAGCTTCACTATGTATATATTCTATTGTATTTTGTCCATGCGCTATGAGTAATATGATAGATTCTGTTGTTTAAATTTACCCTGGCAATCGTCCATGGTCGCCTGGCACACTTTACAGCGCACTATCTCTAGGTTCAGTGCAGGGGTCATGGGCGGTCGTCACATTTGGTATCAAAGCATTAGTTAATCGATTTTACCCAACGCTCGCTGACGTAACTACGTATGAGGGACGTAATTATATTTTGATGGATGATACTATATATAATATAGTATCCTAGTAGAGTTGAGTCCTTTATGCAGTTGTTTCTCAAGGTGTGCTAATCATTCCTTTTTATAGATATTAAGGATGAGTCGAAGAGGGAGACCAGCTGCTAGGGAAGGCTGTGCTGCTGAGGGGGCTGCTGATTATGCAGCTATGTTCGAAGCTATGATGACTTCGATCATGAGAAGGATGCCAGCTCCGGGGCCATCAGTAGATGTTGGAGTTCAAGTCCAAACTCCGAAACCAGTGGATTTTGCTAAGTTGTGTAAAGACTATACTGCTCTTGGAGGAAAGTTTTTCTTGGGAACAAAACCAACCATTGAAGTCCAGAGATGGATAGATGCTTGTAGAAGGATCTTTGGTGATTTGGGAATCGATGATGCAACTAAAAGGAAGCTTGCGTCAAGACAGCTTCAAGGAAGAGTTTCTGATTGGTGGAATTCTATCACCATTGATACTCCGGAGGAAGAGATTACTTGGGTGCAATTCCAAGCCAGATTTGAAGCTAAGTTCATTTCTACAGCCCAGAAGTCTGTTCTGTTCAAGAAGTTTGTGGAGCTCAAGCAAAATGGAAGACCAGTTCTTGAGTATGTTTCTGAGTTTGAAGCTTTGTCCAAGTATGCCCGGTCGTATATTGAATCTTCGTACCAGAAGAATGAGAAGTTTGTGACAAGCTTGGACAGTTATCTTGGGAGGCAGTTGGTGGATCATTTGGACGATTCATTTAAGAAGCTTGTAGAGAAGGCTCTCAGGCATGAGAATCTGTTTCCTAAAGAGGGATCTGTTGTTGCTGTGACCAAGGAGGAGTCTAGACCACAGCAGGGTGGAAACAAGAAGAGGAAGCAGCAGCAACAAAAGGGTAGGGATGGCCAGAAGAAGCCGAAGGGCGAAGTGACCTGCTATAATTGTCAGCAGAAGGGCCATTTCTCTAGAGATTGCAAGAATCCGAAGGTGCAAGTGAAGTGCCACAACTGTGACAAGCTGGGGCATGTTAGGAAGAATTATCCAGAACCGAGGAGGGACAGGTAGATTGTGCAAGCTTATGCTTTGGGGGCTGTTCCATCATCTTCGAAAGCTCCTACCGTTGAAGAGAAAGGAAAGAGTGTGGTGGTTCAAGGTACTCTTTCCATATGTGGTGTTCCAGTTAGAGTTCTATTTGATACTGGGGCGTCGCATTCTTTTGTTTGTAGTGAACTTGTAGGCCGGTTGGGTTTAAAGCTGGATATTGTTGATAGGCCATTGGTTGTGACTAATCCAGTTGGGGGTTCGTCTTGTTTGTGTATGTTATGCCGTGGTCTGATTGTATCGAGTCATGATTGCTCTTTTGTTTGTGATTGTTTTGTTCTGAACTTTGCGGGGTTCGGAATTATTTTGGGTATGGACTGGCTTAGGAAGTATGCGGCAAAGGTTGATTGTGAGAGGTTGGAAGTGACAGTCGAGAATGTGGAGGGGCGAAAGATTGTGATACGATGTAAGCATGAAGAAGGCGTCTTCATGAGCTTCATGTATTCGCTGGTTGTTCCACGGGATGGACTGTCATCGTTGCCAATCGCTAATGGATTTGAGGATGTCTTTGACGAGGTCAAAGGGTTACCGCCGCATAGAGAGATCGAGTTTCGTATAGATCTAGTTGAAGGAGCCAGACTTGTTGTGATGCCTCTTAGGCGGATGGCGCCTAGGGAATAGCAGGAGTTGAGGGTGCAAGTTGATGATCTTTTACAGAAAGGATTCATTCGGCGTAGTGTGTACGAATGGGGTGCACCAGTTGTGTTTGCAACCAAAGCGGATGGATCGTTGAGGTTGTGTGTGAATTATCGTGAGCTGAGTAAGGTGACTAAGAAGAACAAGTATCCATTGCCGAGAATAGATGACTTGTTTGATCAGCTTCACGAAGCTAAGGTGTTTTCTCAGATGGATTTGGCAACGGGATTTCACCAGTTGAGAGTGGCTAAGGATAGTGTGCCGAAGACTGCTTTCAGGACACCATCCGGTTTCTTTGAGTGGCTGGTAATGCCGTTTGGATTGACTAATGCGCCAGCATATTTTGTGGATCTTATGAATAGAGTATTCAGAGATCAGTTGGGCAAGTTCGTGCTAGTGTTCGTGGATGATATTCTGATTTATTCCAAAACTGAAGAAGAGCACAAGACGCACTTGCGTATTGTTTTGGAAATCTTACGGAAACATCAGTTGAGGGATAAGTTTTCGAAGTGTCACTTCTGGAAGAGTGAAGTGAGGTTCTTAGGCCATATTATTTCTGGAAATGGAATAGCGGTTGATCCCGCCAAGATAGCAGCAATCTAGGATTGGGTTAGACCTAAGAATGCATCTGATGTGAGAAGTTTTCTTGGATTAGCAGGATATTATCGACGGTTTATCAAAGACTTCTCCAAGGTAGCTGCACCATTAAGAGGATTGACGAAAAAGAACCAAGTGTTCAGATGGGATGATAAGTGTGAGCAAGCTTTCATAATCCTGAAAGAGAGATTGACAAGTGCTCCTGTTTTGACTATTCCAAGTGGGAATGATGAGATGGTGGTTTACACCGACGCATGTGGTACTGGACTTGGAGCAGTGCTGATGCAGAAGAGTAAAGTTGTTGCGTATGCAAGTCGACAACTGAAGCCGCATGAAAGGAATTATCCGACTCATGATTTGGAATTAGCGGCGATTGTATTTGCTCTGAAGATGTGGAGGCATTATCTGTTGGGAGTTCGATTCGAGTTGTTTACAGATCATAAGTCGTTGAAGTATCTTTTCTCCCAAAAGGATTTGAATCTTCGGCAGCAACGGTGGCTAGAGTTTTTGGCATCATATGATTTTGGTATAGCTTATACTCCAGGAAAGGGTAACGCAGTGGCAGATGCGTTAAGTCGAAGACATGCAGGATTGGGAGCCATGTTTTCAGAATGGAAGAATCTCGAGTATTTAGCTGGATTTGACTTCAGGCCTAGATGTGAATTGGAACCTGATATATTGGCAAACTTATCGATAAGACCTACTCTTGTGGAAAGGATTGGCGAGAGCCAAAAGCGAGACGATAAGCTTGTCAAGATTATCCGTGATTTGGAATCTGGATTGGATCCAGAAAAGGGTAAAGGATTCAAGGTCGATCGAGAGGGTTGGCTTCGGAAGCAAGGACGACTAGTTGTTCCCGATATAGATGAATTGAGAAGTGAAGTTCTGAAGGAAAGTCATCACTCGAAGTTGACAATTCATCCAGGTGGAAACAAGATGTATCGGGATATGAGGAGAACCTATTACTGGGAAGGTATGAAGAAGGATGTTGGAAATTTTATTTCCAAGTGCATGAACTGCCAGTTGGTAAAAGCCGAACAGAAGAAGCCAAGTGGATTGCTTCAGCCATTAGAAGTTCCTACATGGAAGTGGGAGCAAATATCGATGGATTTTATTGATGGACTACCTAGAACAAGAACGGGAAATGAAGGGATTTGGGTCATTGTAGATCGTCTGACTAAGAGTGCAAGATTCATTCCTGTTCGATCGACTAGGACTGCATCAAAGTTGGCCGAGTTGTATGTTAAGTGGATAGTTCGATTCCATGGTATTCCGAAAAGTATAGTGAGCGATCGAGACCCATTGTTCACTAGTGGATTTTGGAAGAGCTTCCAGGAAGTTTTGGGAACCGAGTTGTGTTTGAGTACAGCTTATCACACTCAAACAGATGGTCAGACTGAGAGAGTCAACCGAGTTTTGGAAGATCTCCTTAGAGCTTGTGTTTTAGATTTCGAAGGATCATGGGAAGATCACCTTCATTTGGTGGAATTTTCGTATAATAACAGTTACCAGTCCAGCATTGGTATGGCACTATATGAAGCATTGTATGGAAGACCGTGTAACTCTCCGACATGTTGGTTAGAGACCGGAGAAAAGCTGATGCTTGGGCCAGAGATGATTCGACAGACTTCGGATTGCATAGAGATCATTCGGCAACGAATGAAGGCAGCCCAAGACCGACAGAAAAGTTATGCTGATAAGCGTCGTAAGGATTTGGAGTTCGACGTAGGTGATATGGTTTTTGTGAAGATTTCTCCATTGAAGAATGTTATTCGATTAGGGAAGAAAGGAAAATTGAATCCGAGATTTGTTGGACCATTCCCGATCATCGAGCGAATTGGAAAGCTCGCCTACCGATTGGAGTTACCAGAGAAGATGTCGGGTGTGCACAGTGTTTTTCATGTATCGTATCTACGGAAGTATGTGCACGACTCGAATACAGTGGTTTCTGCTGATAGCTGTGAAGATTTCGAAGTTGATCCAATCGATAAGAGACCTCGTAAGCCGCTTCGTGTTGTGGAAACCGACACGAAACAGCTTAGGAGGAAGGTAGTTAAGTTGCTCAAGATACAATGGAGTGATGATGATAACGACTGTACATGGGAGGTGGAAGAGAGGATGAAAGCAGCTCATCCTGAACTCTTCAAGGTATGGCCCTAAGGTGTCGTATCATCTAACGACATTGTAACTTGTTCTAAGTTTTAGAATTCTGCATGCTAAGCTAGAATTGGATGCATGGTTTGTTGATTGCTATGGATGGTAGGCATGCAGAATAGTCTTTGATTGCTCTGTTTGTTTAGAATTTCGGGTGTGAAATTCCTAAGGGGGGAAGAATGTAACGACCCGTATTTTTATGGATCGAAACATCGTAAAACAGTTGACATTTGGTCGCATTGTTGATAAGTCGTCCAGAGTCCAAGTCTTAGGTCGTATGAGGGTTTGGAGCGACCTAAGGAAGATGGCGAGTTAAGGAGTAGACGACCTAGTGGAGTGGAGCGACCTAAGGATTGGAACGACCTAAGAAGTTAGGTCGTATGATAGATAGGTCGTATAATAGTTAGGTCGTATAGAAGATAGGTCGTGTGGTGGTTTAGGTCGTGGAATAGGTTAGGTCGAGTGAGCGACCTAGGAGATTGGGGCAACCTAAGAAAGTTAGCGACCTATAGAATTTGGCAACCTATAGGATGTTGGCGACATAAGGTCTGAGCGACTTAAGGACAAGCGGCGACCTAAGAGAGTTAGCGAGTTAACGACCTAGTGGTTAGCGACCTAAGAGCTAACGGTATTAGAGAGTGTGTTAGCGTAGTTAGGTCGTTAGACGACCTAAGGAGTTAGGTCATATCCTGGCTAAGATAGTTAGGTCGCGTGTGTGTGTTAGGTCGCAGGTTTGTTAGGTCGTAGGTCGCGGATGCGCGTAGGTCGTTGGATCTGTTAGGTCGCATGGATGCGCATTCGTTAGGTCGCGAGGAAGCGCATCTGGGTTAGGTCGTAGGTCGCTTGGGTGCGCTGATGCGCTAAGTCGTTAGGTCGTAGAAGCGCATCTGGTCAGGTCGTGGGAGTGCGCATATGTTAGGTCGAAGATTTTAGGTCGTAGGGTTTTTAGGTCGTGGACGACCTAACTCCGAGTGAACGACCTAAGGAGATTTCTGCCTATAAATAGGAGGGTTTTTCTTCATTTTTGAGATCCGGATTTCGAAGCGACGAAGTGCTGCCATTTTGAGAGCTCGAGTTCTACACTTCTTCACTTCTTTTCTCCACTCTAGTCTAGTGATTCCTTCCATCCAAATCGAAGATCAAATCGAAGATCCAAGAGCTTAGATTGAAGATCTTCATCCATTGAAGAGAGATTTCATCGTTTGTAGCGGATTTGTGATAGATCGAGTTAGATCCTTCGCTATCCAGATCTGAAGTGTGTTTCTTTTGAGGTGTTTAGGTGATTTGGTGAGTGGTGATTATCTCTCACACGGATCCAAAGGAGTATATCGGATCGTTGGCTTGATTTTGTGCTAAAGTAGTGATTTCCATGCATTTTCCTAATCCTAAGTATAGATCCATATAGATCCATTGTTCATAATGATTTGGCATCCATTTTACTACATGTTAACCTATGCAAGTTCATTCATCAAGATTATAGAGATTTTGCTCATGTTTTCATGCTTGTTAGACTTTTGACTCTTTAATTACGAAATTGCCATTATTGTTATAATTGTCTATTTAGATCATATTTGAATGCTTGTTTACTTGGATTAATGTTTGATTTGATTGATTGCTATGAATTAGATGATTGATGATTTGATTTAGACAAGATGGTCGAAGATGATTCAAAAGCTAAGGGAAAGGCTCTTGAATTGGAAAAGCTGCTTGTGGCATATGTAGCGGATGATGAAGCTCATATGGATAGATTTGATGATGATGTTGAGATGAAGATTTGCTATGATGATGATGAGGCGAGGTATGATATGAGATAGCCTTGGTCTAATCCAAACGGGATCATTCCAAGCAGATTGATAACTCGGTGAAAAGGTTCGAGTTTGAGGATAATGGTTTGCTCGAGAGGCGCTTGAGCTAGTATGGAAATAGTCGTCGAGGAGGATGACTAGAAGGCTGAGATCTCATCGTTGTTGAAGGTTCTAGCATGCTCAAAGCAAGAGTACGTTGGGCAGATTCGATAGTCCCTGAAGGCTACTGATTGGTAGTCGAGTACTCTGGGCAGATTCGATAGTCCTAGGCACGGGTCACGATGACGTGCGGAGTTATGTCTAGAACCGGGGTTTCCATTAGCCCTTGACGGACGGATGAAAGAATGAGCCGGTCATTCAATTAACGATGATATCGAAGCAATGATAACAGTGATAGCCAGAGTCATGGATGTTTGGTTGTATCATCATTCGGTCTCAAGAGCGGTATTTTCTGGGTGCTTATCTGATCTTGGTTTAGGCCTTGGGGGTTTGTACTTGGAAAACATCGCCCTTGACTCGAGTGATAATTGCTTTACTTTACATTGTATGCTTTTCTATGTTTGCTTCTGCTTAGTGTGTGTCTGGGGGCTATCACTGTAGAAAGAGGTGGAGTGGGAGGGTTGTATTCCTATTCCTTTTCCTTTATGCTCTTTTGGTATGTTGTTAGTTAATTTACCGCTCACTAAGACTGTTGTCTGACTCAAGGCTTTATGTTTTTAACTCTTATTGCCTTGGGCTGTTCGTCCATTTTGGGACGGGCAGACTAGGTAGCAGGTGACTGGTGCTGTTCTTGCTTTCCACGATGCTGATGTCGAAGACGAGCTGGAGGCTTGCATATTATCTTCTTACTATATGTACTGCGGTGTTCCGCTGTTTGTATATTCTCTGAGTGTTATGTAGTGAGGCTTGATGTATTGACTATTCAGATGTTTGTATTCAACTATTATGAAGTTTTATTGATGAGATTCTATTCTGTGAAGCTTCACTATGTATATATTCTATTGTATTTTGTCCATGCGCTGTGAGTAATACGATAGATTCTGTTGTTTAAATTTACCCTGGCAATCGTCCATGGTCGCCTGGCACACTTTACAGCGCACTATCTCTAGGTTCGGTGCAGGGGTCATGGTCGGTCGTCACACCTTATGAATTTATTAAACTTAAGTTTTCATTTTATTTCACTCAACTCTATAGTTAACATATTTTTATATTTACTGCAATATTTAATTACATTTAATTTCATTGGTTTCCAAATTGATTTCAACGAATTAAATAATAAGATGATAAGTAAAACAATATTTACATTTAAGTAATTTAAACACATTTAAAAAAACTCATTTATAGATCTATTGCTTACAACAAAGGTTACTAATCTACGCACTAAATAATTGGTTTCCTATTGCATGTTAAAACCAACCAAATCAACTAACATTAGTTTCTCTTTTTAATAAAACGTTCAGTTTTATTCCTTATTAACTTTCATTATTACCATTAATTGAAACTACATTAAAATAGTTGTCAATAACATTCAAACAACATTATTAATTATATCGTAATCAAAAAATTTCCCATATATAAGTCATAAATTTTGATTTCTTACAATATTAAATTGCAAAATCTTAATTAATTTAATATTTTTAATTATCGAAAATTAGGGGTCGTTACATATGGATAAGTAATTAACATAATATATATATATTAAAAATATTAAATTGTTTTATTTACATATGTATGTATTGTTTATAGTTTTAGAAAAATTACATATATAATAATTATTATTTATTTTATTTAATATATTTATAATTTATTTAAGTATATTCACATAATTGTATGTACATATAATGTTAATATTTCATAATTATGTTTATATAAAAATATTTATCTACGTTTATATTTATAAAAAAAATTAATTAAAGTTTATATATGTTTAAAATATTTTCTAAAGTATATAAATATACATCTGGACAATATATTTGCATATTAGATTAGCTAGCATGTCTATTGCGATGTATATCCTAACATCTATACACGAACATGTTATTCCTTGCACGGATTGATATATTGCACATGCATACACATATATATGTATATGATACATGTATATATTTAATATAACATAAATTAAATAATACAACATCATTTTATAAATTTAATTACAATAAAAGATTTATATAAATAAAATCTAGAAATGTTCAAAATAAATTAGACTTCACAGGCCCAACAAAGATCCAATAGGATTAAAAGAAAAATTCACCCATAACTTCTACCGTGGGTTGGTCCAATTCCAGCAATGGTATCAGAGCCAGCCCAATAGCATATGTGGTCTAAATTAGTCATGTCAGGGTTAACTATTTAAGCTCATAGTCCACATAGTAAGGTGTCAAGAAAGGTAGTATCGAAGGATTGGATTTGGGCAATCTAGTTTTCCGCCCTACCTAGCTACTGGCCTGGGTTAAATAGGTATGTGAGCCCAAAGGTTGTCCCTAATAGAAAAGGCTCACTTTGAATTGAGCCATGGGCTAACTTTCAAAACAGTTTGAAAATTAAAAATGTAAGATTTTAAATTTAAAAGTTAAATTTAAAATAAGATATACATATATTATAAAGGGTTATAATATAATAAAAAATTTCAAAATGTTTTAAAAATAATATAAATTAATTTTGAAGTTTTTAAATTTATTAATAAGATTAGTAAAATAAGTTAATTAAATAAATAAGTTAATTAATGATATATATATATATATACATGTATTATATATTTTTCATATATGTTATGATACTTTAAAATTTTTAAGATATCATAAATATACATGTATGTATATAATATGATTTTTTGTAATCAATATAATTTAATTAAAATTATTTAATTAAATAAATTAATTAAAGGGTAATTAAATAAATTAATTTATTAAAGGTTAATTAATTAAATAATGTATGCATATATATGATATATGTATTATACTATAAAGGTTATAGTATATAATAAATATTTAAATAAATGTTATATTAAATTAATATATTGATTAAAAGGGTTAATTATTGAATTAATATATTAATTAAAATTAATATATTAATTTTAATGTTAATTAATTAAAATTAATTAAATAAGATTTAATTAATATAAAATTATACATAAGACTATTATTATAAAAGTAATATAAAACATAAAATTTATATAATAATAAAACTTAAATGATATGAATGTATAAACTAATGGTGGAACATCAAAGAAACCCAAATAGACATAAAGGTTAAATACATACGTATTGTACGTATACCATGATTTCAGATGTGTCCAACACTTAAATCACGAGGTATTTCATAAGGAATACATTATTCCATAAGTCGATATCACTCAATAAATATATTAAAGGTTATGAATCTTCAATATAATGTTGCTCTTTACCATATATATATATATATATATATATTAATAAATTACTTGCATACTCCTTAGCTGTTGAGCAAACTCAAGCTAATGATGTTATGTGTAGCATTATTAATACATTGAATAGACGAGATAAGATAACTATATATATTTATTGAGCAAACTCAAGGTACATATCTATACTTAGGTCGTCGCGATATGGTTGGTACGAATGTATAATTTCATTTCGATTTGTTGAGAAAACTCATGGTCGAAGTGAAATTAGGACATGGTACTAAGGGTTAGGAACATTGTTGTAAAAATCCTTCTAAGCCTCCGCCTAGGCCTCACCTAGACGCTAGGCAAGGCTTACCGCCTAATCATTTGCCTCGACTCCCCTAAACAAGATTTACCGCCTCATGTAAGAATCAGAATATGTATTTAGGAATTGATTAGGCATTATTTAAGGTTCAGTGCCATATATAAGCATCAATGTGCTAGTTTTAGGTGGTCTTGCTATCTTGGCTACTCCTAAGCACATTCAAAATCCTAAAATTTCACTTTATATTTATTGACACTGAAAAAAATACTAAATATTATCTAAAATACATGAGTTGTCGATAATTCCTAGCTCCAATTGATCCTTGATTAATCCACCTAAACGATTAATCCCTAGTCTGTACCAACCGCCTAAAGTTCGCCTAGCGATATTTATAACCTTAGTTAGGAGTTGTATATGATACAACCGATAAGGAGTTTTCCATCATCCGTGGAGCTATGACTTGTTGAGCAAATTCAAGGTCAGAATTCCAAGTCGGACGAGTCCTAACACTCACTAGTGAAATCGAAAGACTATTGTGTTTCAACTTAGTGTTTGGCAAAACATAAAAGACTAGTAGGAGCCTTATTAGAAAAGTGAAATGATAACATTTAACCTTTCTAATATTGTAAGAACATATGTTGTATAATGTTCTAATAATCTACATTGATAAATTTGTGCATTTGATATAATTGATAAAATGTTTATCAATTAAGATATATAATTAAACTAAATTGAAGATTGATAAATAGAAGTATAACATATATTTACTGACTAATGCTTATTGCATGTAAACATTTCAACACCCATGCAAGCGCCTGATATTACAACTAATAAAACATTCATAATTTGGTCGCTTATATGTTTATTTGGTCGAGACCGTTTATTGCATTCTATGAGTTCCAAACTCAAAAGCCGTACGAGACTATGGATATTCGATCCATATACTATCACATATGAGTGTTATATGGTAAATGGTCACAATTTGTAATGCATGATACTTCGATGAAATTAGTTCATTCGAAGCAAACAAGTAAACCATACTATGAGATCGAGCATTCAATTTGATTGATTACAATAAAGATTGTATTGTGTTAAATGTAACCCTAGAATAAAATTACAAGATAGATCTAAGAACTTGATTGTTGAAATGTCGATTTGATCAGTTTATGCAAAGTGCAACACATTTGATGTCCTTAAATGTTAAGGATGATCGAGTGCATTTTTGTAAAGAGTTCGTTATGATGTTGTAGTAAAGGGTATTCTTTTGATTGGTTCGACCATTTAGAAAGAAAAACGAATATACAAAAGTAGATGTGATTTAAGGTACAATCGGGATGAAGAGAATGAATGGTCACTACTGCTTCATAAAGAAACATCGAAAACGAGAATTGTAATAATTGTGATTGATACTTCACATTGGAATAAGAAATACAATTTCTATTCCAATGTGTATTTCTATGTAGAAAATGGTTTTCTATAATATTTATTTCTTTGAGTTCAAGATATTTGATCAATGAACTCTCCACTGTAAAATAGTTACAGTATATGAAATAAATAATCTATATTAAGTGAATAACGGACCTTGAAATTCAGTATGCTATTATAGTAATAGCGGAAATAGTGGGAGCATGCCATGTAACAATTATTGATTGCATCAAGTTATGAATTTTTTCCATAAAGAGAGTGAACATTATTTATGAAATAATGACTATTTTTTATGTTGATTGAAAAATAGGCATGGTTATATTTCAATGTGAATATTATGAATATTCATTATGAAACAAAACTATAATATTGTGTTTGTTTTCACTACAAAAGTGTTGCACAGGAAAATACTGAACTATCTAAAATTAATTAGAATTATTTTAGAATTGTAGACCAAGACATAGTTTTGAGAAATAATTTTTATTATATGATTATGAATTATATGACACTAGTTCATTATATCTCAAACGACTAAGGGTTATGCACCTATTTAATGGGAGTGTCATAAGAGTTGATGAGACATATAGATGTATGCAATCATAAGTCTATTAATTTCAAAACGGTTTCATATACTTCATCATATTCACCGATAAGATATTATAGACACGAATATGTATATGAGATATGCATATATAAGTCTATGATAAACTCATAGAATATAAAATGGAAGTAAATAATATAACATGCGACATAAATGATTCGATTTGATCGAATGAGTGAGTGTATTGGAAAGAATTCCATATGTACTTGTTTGCGCCAAAATTGGTCACAAACCCCAGACGTAGTGAAAGCGCCAGTGTATATACACAAATCTCAGATCCAGATAAAGTAGAGAATAGAGATGAAGAAGTAGTAAAGTTAAAATGGAAGAAAGCAGCAAAGAACACAAGGTTTATAGTGGTTTGGCAACCAGCCTAGGTCCACTTTGAAGAATTTGACTTTATTGATTTTTGCTAGCTGATTACAGCGGATTACAATAGTAAATCTTGAGTGAAACCATGAATTTTGAATGCAACAATGGTTTCGGCAGAGTCTGGACGTCAAAGAGCCAAAAGATCCCCATTTCTGTAAGTTCTGGGCTGTTATTTATAGGCGTAGGTTGCAAATATCTCGCTCATATCTCGGGAGACCTCTTCTGGCACGTGGGTGGGCCTACGCAATCTATCCCATGCGGTGTGCGCTCGATCATTGATCGATACGAACGAATTTCGTATCGATCGTATTTTGGTCCAATCGAGTCGAAATTAGGCATGAACATCTTTAGGTTGTACATAAGCTCCTGTGAAAATTTGGTGGCATTTGGACTCGTAGATTGTGAGTTATGATCGATGCAAGTTTGGGCTTTCCAATTACTGTTCTCTTCGCATCGATGCTACTCGTATCGATGTTGTTTGCATCGATAAGTTTGTACGTGATGCCAGTTGTCGTGGAGCGATAAATTCGGGTGGATCCACATTTCTTGCCGTGTTGACCGAGCCTTCATCCTTTTTGAACTCCATTCGTGTCCATTCATATCCCTTCATTTGCATCCATCCACTTCAACCTTTGTTCGCATCGTTGGTTCGTATCCATCGAAGTGACTTCATTCGTGTCCATTTCCCTATCGATGTCAGTGGTGTACTTTGTATCGACCATATACGTGTTGATCGATATGAAGTAACCTTAGATGATGGGAGTGGAGTGCATACTCGATCGATACAAAGAAGATGCAAGGTGATGGATACGAAATAGGGTTTTTTATGGATATGAACAAGGCCGACGGATGGATACGAACTACATTCTCAAGGTTGGATGGATACGAACAATGTTTTTCCTTTGGTTGATATCCAAATCAAGGACCGCACCGGGCCTTTTGCCAAATCCAGGACCACTCCGGGTCCATTTATCCCAAGCCAAGATCCGAATCCATGACCTTTTCGGGTTGCGATATCTTGTTTCGACGCCGGTTCTCCGGCCTCGACTCTCCGATCGAGGACTTTTATATTCTCCAGCCTCGGCTCTCCGGCCGAGGACTTTTACATTCTCCGGCCTCGGCTCTCCGGTCGAGGACTTTTATATTCTCCGACCGAGGACTTTTATATTCTCCAGCCTCGGCTCTCCGGCCGAGGACTTTTATATTCTCCGGCCTCGGCACTCCGGCTGAGGAAGTTTATATTGTGTTCGAGTCTGTTATATCGCTCTCCGGCGAAGGGACTCATAACTCGCGATTATTGCCCCGTCTCTCCGGTATGGACCGTAATAGCGTAACATGTAGTATTTGTTACATTAATCCGAATCCAATCATCAAAATAAAAGTTTTTACATCCCAGGAAAATAAAATAAACGCATGTACATCCAAGGGAGAAACCAAAGTTTTCAAGAAAACGAAAAGAAAAACAGGATTTCATAGGCTCGAGCAACACGGTTTTTCATCGTCTAAGAGCATGCCTGGGGACCGTCCTCGATCCCGTACATGTGTAAGTGACTTAGATGTATTAGTTTGAGCTCTATTACTTATTCAAAGCCCTAAATCTATTTAGTTGATAACAAGCTGATGACGTTTCCTAGACCCAGTGCCATCTTCGCTTGAGATGGGCGGTGGCTGCTCTTGCTTCGTTGCCACAGCTCGATTCCTTACATATTGTTGTAGATGACCATTCCTTACATGCGCCTCAATGATATCCTTCAAATGTCTGCAGTTGTTCATGTTTTGCCCATCCAGCTCATGGAATAGACAATGCCTTCCCGATGCCCGCTCGTATTCAGAAGGTTCCCTTCTTGCCGGCCTTCGGTACTGTAGGTGCCCTCGAGTATCTAAGTAAATCCTCTCCAGAGTCTCAGTCAAATCCATGTAAGAAGTAAACTTTGAATTCCTCCATGGCCTTTTTGAAGCGTTACCGTTGTCATCCATCTTCCTTTTCCCTTTAGCATCTTTATTTGGATCCTCCTTGGGTGGACCTCTCCTCCCCTTACTGCATAAGCTTCAGCCTCTCTCCCTTCTCTTTTAGCCTGCGCATCTTCCTGCCTCAGGAACCTTTCCGCCTCATGGTAGAACTCCCCGAGATCCCTCGGTGGGTCCCGTTCCAATGATATCTTGAAATCCGAATTATCTACAATCCTGAAACTGCCACCATCAAAACTATCGATGGTTCGGGTCGATCCACCGAAGTCGCCGTCGCATTGAATCTGGTTAAGAAATCCCTGAGCGACTCTCCTTTCCATTGTTTCATCGATGTCAAAGTCATCACATTTTTGGCTCGGACTATGTGGACCAGAAACTGCCTCATAAATCTTTCAATCAGTTCCGTCCATGCGCCAATAGAGCCACTCTCCAGCTGTCTGAACCATAACGCCGCTATATCTGTCAAGTACAAAGGAAAGCACCATGCCATGACCTCCTCCAATGCCCCCAGCACTTCCATATGCCTCATATACCTTGTCAAGTGAACAGTGGGATCCGTTCTCCCGTCATACATCTCTAGTGTTGGTAGTTTGAAATATGGAGGGTTCCTAGCTTGCCTAATTGTAGGAGCAAAGGGACTCCTATTCACGTCCTCCAGATCTCTATTCACTAATCCGCCTCTCATGGCTCGCCTAACCAAATATGCCAATTTGTCGCTGTCGCCAAGATGTAGTCCTTGCCCATTGCCTCCAATCTGCCCCCCGAATTCACGAGGGAGTTCTGGAATCTGCTCTCTTGAATGAGTATCCATTCCTCTACCAACGTCGTGTTGCACAGCTCCACCTGGTACTTTACCCGGGATTGGATCAACATGCTTCGGCTGAGTGCCCCCTAGATCCGGTGTTGCTGCTGACGGTCTTGTGATATTCTGAATTCTGGTTGCTCCGTGCTCCCGATCCCTATCTCCAGCATCTCCTACAGTTGCATTCCCTTGATTATGCGCTCCAACTTGTCGAAGTAGGTTCTGCATCATCTCCTCTTGTCTATTCAGCATTGTTTCCATCTCGTCTATGGTGATGAAGATCGATGCCTGATTCGCTCCCGAGGAAGCCTCCTGACTCCTTTCGTGCTGACTCCTTTAAGTCCTTTTCCTTCTTGTCGATTGCCTTGTCATAACTTTCCAAATCCAAAATCCAAGCTTTAGAATCTTTGAGTTCAACTCTCAGTGAAAGCACCAAAGTGTTTGTGCCAAAATTGGTCACAAACCTCAGACATAGTGAAAGCACCAGTGTATATACACAGATCTCAGATCTAGATAAAGTAGAGAATAAAGATGAAGAAGCAGTAAAGTTAAAATGGAAGAAAGCAGGAAAGAACACAAGGTTTATAGTGGTTCGCCAATCCAGCCTACGTCCACTTTGAAGAATTTGACTTTTTGATTTTTGCTTGCTGATTACAACAGTAAATCTCGAGTACAACTGTGATTTTTGAATGCAACAATGGTTTCGGCAGAGGCTGGACGTCAAAGAGCCAAAAGATCCCTTTTTCTGTAAGTTCTGGGCTGCTATTTATAGGCGTAGGTTGCAAATATCTCGCTCAGATCTCGGGAGACATCTTCTGGCACATGGGTGGGCCCACGCAATCGATCCCATGTGGTGTGCGCTCGATTGTGATCGATACGAACGAATTTTGTATCGATCATATTTTGGTCCAATCGAGTCGAAATTAGGAATGAACATTCTTTAGGTCGTACGTAAGATCCTGTGAATATTTGGTGGTATTTGGACTCGTAGATTATGAGTTATGATCGATGCAAGTTTGGGCTTTCCGATTACTGTTCTCTTCGCATCGATGCTACTCGTATCGATGTTGTTTGCATCGATAAGTTTGCACGTGATGCCAGTTGTCGTGGAACGATAAACTGGGGGGGATCCACATTTCTTGCCGTGTTGACCGAGCCTTCATCCTTTTTGAACTCCATTCGTGTCCATTCATATCCCTTCATTCACATCCATCCACTTTAACCTTTGTTCGCATCGTTGGTTCGTATCCATCGAAGTGACTTCATTCGTGTCCATTTCCATATCGATGCCAGTGGTGTACTTTGTATCGATCATATACGTGTTGATCGATACAAAGTAACCTTAGATGATAGGAGTGAAGTGCATACTCGATCGATATGAAGAAGATGCAAGGTGATGAATACGAAACAGGTTTTTTTTATGGATACGAACAAGGCCGACAGATGGATACGAACTACATTCTTAGGGTTGGATGGATACGAACAAAGCCTTACCTTTGGTGGATACGAACTAGTTGGCGACGAAGTATGGTTACTCGGACCGATACGACCACGATGGATATGAAGAAGGCCACCGTTGATCGATACGAACATGATGGATACGAAGAAGGGTTGATCCCTTTTGATTTGCATCGATCATATCTCGAGCATACGAACTCCGATCGACTTGAAATTTAGAACATTGGCTTTTATAGCTTTGCTTGTCTCCTCATATTAATTGTAGCCTGATCTGAACTCGGACAAAATTCGTCGATATCCATAGTGAGCCTGCGTATAACCGATCTTCGGGACAGGCTATCCTCGGTTTCCAGTTAAGTTCTTGGTATCACGGCCTTGCCAAAAGGCAGGATAATAGTACCTAATATGAATAAAGATTCAGACTCAATTCTTGCTCCTCCCTATAATATATAATGAGGTACTGATAAGGAGTAAGCGAACTTGGTTGGACCCAAGGTTTTAAATCTCGCTCATCTCGGCCGAGATCTCGTTTTCAAGCCTGGGCGATTCGAAACAACTAATTTCGTTTGAATCTCGTCTGACCCAAATCTCGGACGAGATTTCAGTATCTCGTTCGGTATCTCGGACGAGATTTAGCAGCGAGATATTGGGCGAATTTTTGAATTTTGGAAAAAATCAACTCTTTTTCCGTATTGGGCTAGCTCATCCTTTACCTTAATTTAAGCCTTCGTAATTGTACTTTTTTTAACCCTTATTTCTTATATAAATCTCATTTAATCTTCGTCTCTTATTTTACAGCAGTGACAAGTGTAAGAAGATGATAAAATCTACATCGATTATGGTAAGTATTTCACTTTATGATTTTTATTTAGGTTTCTGATCCAAATTAATTTACATCCGATTTCATTTTTCTTTTTTCGACACTTTCTTGAGTTTTTTTCCTAACCCGATTTTTTTTGCGGCTATAAATTTTGGGCTTCACTTATTTAACTTTATGTTCTAAATGGATTCCCAATTTGATTTCATTTAGTCTTTGCTGCTATAATTTTTTTCTCAAGGCATATTTTTAAGCAATAAAGGAATTCTCTTTCATCTATTAATTTCATTTGATGATTACATGTTCATTCGTACATCATTTTTTGCTTTTCTTATAATATTACTAAATGTTTGAAATTGTTTGTACTATGTATGCTATTTTCTACGTTTGTTTGAAATATCTATGCTATTAGTTGCTTAATGAGATTTTGTTTGCTAATAATTAAATACTATAACCAGACATAGAATATCTTAATTCTACTTATAGACTTTTGTATTTGAAGTTATAAAATTAAGATTTCCCTTGTAGCACTATAAATCATAAAAGATAGAAATGAGACATTATATTATGTAGGAAAGTTAAGTGAATGATCAAACAAAGTAAAGGTGCATATGTTATGGTTTGTTTCTTGTCTACTTTATCTCATATGATATTATATTGAACATTATTCATGTAATCTAGTTATTTGTTTATTTAACATGATACAAGTGATATTTTTCCATACTAAATTACTAATGATAAGCATGTGATATATTCAAGGTAAGTGCATAGTGTTTTCCTTAAGGTAGTGACTAGTATTATAAATTTAGGTGTATGAAAACTAATTTTCGACATGACATATACTCCGAGATAACTCCGAAATGAATTTTAGAAACCGAGATGTAAATCCGAGATGGACGACCGAGATGCACTCATCTCGTTCGAGATCTCACCCGATACGAGATAAGCTATCCAAATTCTTCGAGACGAGACGTGACTGAAATCCGAGATTTAAAACCTTGGTTGGACCAAGCACGATTATTGATGAGGGAAGTTGAGTTAAATTCTTTATATAAGTTGTGTACTTAAGAGTGATACACAAGGTTGAAATTAATATCATCCAAAGAATAGTTTACAAAACCTTACTAGATAAGGGTTTATAAGAAATCCATACATATCCTAGGCCAAGGATTTGGCAGGTTATGTGAGTCGAAAGACTTCATGTAATAATTTTATGTAAAGGATCTTGTATGAATCATCCCAGGTGAGTTTTGTGAACGATGGTCATTAGATGACTAATTTACGTTGTGAACATAAATATATTGTGAGCTAATGCAAAATCAGTTTTGTAAGGCAATTCATAAAATGTTTATGAACACCCGTTCTGTTGCACTGAGAAACAAATGTTGTTTCAAGAAATACTAACTTCGTAGAGAAGGAATTTTTTAAAGAAATTATTGGTATAAAATGAATTTGGGTACGATCCAATGATAAAACTGATTATAAGGGATAAAATGAAACTGATCAAATGTAACGACCCGTCCTTCGTAATACCCAAATATTATCATCTCACATCAACAATTGACTTTCAAATACCACAAAAGATGGATTATCGGGTAAAATTAGAATGGAACACTAAACCAAGACATCAATAGAATCTTGCAATGGAATGATAACATATAATAAAATAAATATGCATAATAGAATTGAATGATAATATATAGGAGACGATACTACAGAAGCAGTTGATAAAACAAATATCAGTACAGAAAGTTAGAATACAATGACTCCTAACAAGGAGGAGTTCATTATAATATCTGATATAATATGTCTCATATATATAATACATGTTTTTCATGTACTGCTAAACTATCAAGTATATGTATCTAAAAACATCAATGCCACTCCTCCAAAATGCTCCAGCTGCGCATCTAGATAGCATATCCCCAAAAGCACCTAACTCTCAAACTAATCAATCGAGTACTCGAGAGTTGTCATGACGTAAACAGACAAAGACAAAATGTGGTTCAGACTTAATGTCTGGTGTGAGGGGAACTATCTCAAAATACTTTATATCAAAACTTTGTACAAAAAAACATGAAACTACTAAAAACTAGTCGGTCCTCTCTATGAATGTGGCTCGGGGTTAATTTGGACTGTCCATAAACAAGTAAAGTAAATGTAACGCTCCACCCCGAGGCCCACAATAACAAAGAGAATTACTGGGTAATTCTGTCTGCTAATGCGGAGAATAGGGCTAGTTAGGAGCGACCATCTATAATCTTGTCTTAAACATCTACTGAATACGTTGATGAATGCTCTATATTTTTTTTCTATCTCTCATGAATCAACATATCCAATAAATGTTTAATACAAGACTATAAGTGGCTAAAGGATCTATCAGAACAAAATACAATAACAGAATGCATATCACATCACAGAACAGTAAACATCATATATATAAATACATATACACTGATACATCCCATACAATGCAAAATGATACACAAAAGTGGTTCAGAGATCACACTATAAACATCTAGTCAAAATACATATCAGAGTCAAGCGGAAAGAAATATAAACTACACAAAAGTGCTAGGCTGATATCCAAGCATTATTAACCCAAACAAATAAAATAAAGTTACAAACGTTATTTTCCTCATTTTATTTACAAAATTCATTTTTTATTCCAAATAAATAATATAAAATTTCCAATTATATTTTAATTTACAATATTAAATTATAACTTCCATTATAATTTAATATATACGGGTAATCTCCAAACCAGGGTTGTTAAAGTAAACCTATCTCAAAATGATAGGAAATCATACCATAACCTGCTCTTCTCCTGCATCCAACAAGTTAACACATTTCTAATATCATGCTACATTACACGATGAAACTATCATATATAAAACAACACGGCGCCAACCGTAATTCAACCGTCACACACACTAGGCTAATAGGCCACGAGTCTGACGCAGCACGGAAGTAGATCAAAACCAGCAGTCAAATCTATCCCGGATCTACTTACGATTTGCGGAAATACGAATCGATGGAACAAGATAAATTGATGAATTGATGATACCCAAATGCCCAAATCCATTGATCTCTCGAGATGCCAGATTCTAGCTATCTTCAACACGTTGATCGCGCACGATACCGCGTTAGAAGATCTACGATTCTTCGACGTTGATCTCGCGCACGAGATTCCATGAATCGGCTTCAAAATCATTGATTCGAGCGCACTCGAATATCCGAAGATGGAGAAAGGAGATCACACTCAACTTCCAATTTTAAAAGAGGCACAAAGCTCTCAACAAATTTTATTCAAAAATCAACTCCGTTTACAAATGACAACACACACCTATTTATAGGAAATTACAACACATACGACTTCAACATACGACATAAGAACAATAACGACATAACAACAATGCGACTTAACAAATACAACACAAACGACTTAAGGAAAAGCGGTACAACAACCACAATACAAACGACTTATCATCATTGCGACATAGCAACTTGGGCAGCGACATAGCAACTTCGGCATCGACATTAGATAATTCGTGACTTAAGAACTTTAGCGACCTAGGCTTCGCGACATAAGAAACTTCGCGACCTACTAGAAGCGACCTTCAATGGAAGCGGATTTGGGCTTCGCGATCTAAGGAATTCGCGACATAGGAATTCGCGACATAGGAGCTCGCGACCTACGATTCAGGAAAGCTGGAGCGACTCGCGACCTAAAGAATTCGCCGCGACTTAAGGAGGAGCGACATAAGGCTGGAGCGACTCACGACCTAAGGAATTCGCCGCGACTTAAGGAGGAGCGACATAAGGCTGGAGCGACCCGTGACCTAAGGAATTCGCCGCGACTTAAGGAGGAGCGACATAAGGCTGGAGCGACCTAGGGTTTTGACGATTTCGCGACTTAAGGTATGCGTTGCATCATCCTCCCCTGGTTGAAAAGAATTCTTCCCGAATTCACACTTTCTCCTTCTTCGAGACGCTGTCTTCCATTCATTATCTGGTCTGATGCGGCTATGGTGATAACCACTCTTGAGATTGATCTTGTCTTGACCCTTTGAAGATGCGGCACGACATACGGAATGCATGGCATAAAGCAGACGTGGCATTAGGCAGGCGGCATAAGGAAGTGATCTGAGGGAGATGACATATGAAAAAGTGTGGAATGAATTAAGCACTAGGTGATAGATCCAATTCATGTAGTACAGAACTTCATAAGAACAGTGACGTATACCATGATGCTTATGCCAATAGAAAGGTGTGATATAGAACCAAAACGTGACGAAAATGCGAGATGATATAAGGAAGTTTAAAATCGCGGAGCGACTTAGGAAGTCACGACTGAAGAAGTGTGATGACTCATGCCCAGATTCTTGTCTTTCCTTATCTCGTTCAGGTGTATCATCATTTAGAATCTTCCCTTGATGTGTTGCAACAATTTCCCCTGATTGAAATGAATTCCCACTCGCTTCTTCTTTGACATGTTTATTTTCATGAAACGGTTCCAAGCAGTTGACGTTGACAACGTCAGCAGTGCGGACATGATTAGGCAACTCCAACTGACAATCATTCTCTTCTTCCTGTCTTTTCAACTCTGCCTGTTCTTTCAGATTCACAAGATCATACGATCCCCGCAGTAAAATAGCATCTGGTACTAGTTCAGTTTGATGCTGAATGTCCTGTAGTGGTGGTAACTCTTCGGGTAATTCCTCAGGATATTCGACTTCAGACTCATCGAATTCTGATCCAACTTCCTCAAAAACCTCAAGATCTTTACTCGTTCCTTGCCCGGTCAACACAAACAATTCATTACTATTTTTCACCTTTTCAACAGACTCTTCCAAAAATACAAGACTAGTTTCTTCAAGCAGTTCCTCAGAAATCTCATCTTCAAACTCTTCAAATACTTCAACCTCTTCAGGATTCTCAAAATCAGAACTTTCTCCAGATTCAATCAACATTGATAATTCATCACCATCTTTCATTTTATTGACGAACTCTTTCAAAGATAATAAACTATATGATTCTGCCTTCTCTTCTGTTTCACTTTCACTTTGTTCGGGCTTCTCGGAAACTAAGGACTTTACACTTGGCTGGCTCTCATCCATAAGCTCAGGTGTTAAGCAAAAATCCTCCATCATCAAGTTATTTCCCTTAACTCCAAACACAATTTCTTCTTCCATACTATCGACATCAATCTTTGGCAGTGATGAGTAATCAACTTCTACATTCACATACTTTGTCGTTGAATAAAATCCCATCAACAAATTACATTCATTGTTCTCTAACTCGACCTCTTCATCTTCGTTGTCAAACTTTGGTGGTAATTCTTCGTACGATTCCGTAGGACCGACCTCTTCAAACTCTTCTAACATTGGTTTAACCTCCTTAGGAGTTTTAAGCTCTTCACTTGCCTCATACCTAACCAACGATTCAGCACTACCTTCCGCTTCTTCAACACTTTCGCTGAAAGATAATGGACTAGTCGGTTCCTCTTCCTTTTCCGGCTCGCTTTCAGTAGAATCATCCACTTCCTCGTTTTCACATTCTTCTACAACTAAGGTTTTCTTCTTGGACTACGTACATTCAATACTTCTATGGTCAGACTCCTGATAATGATAGCGCTTAATTCGGTCATCAACATTTGTCTTAGTGATTCCATGTACAACTGGTTCGTTGACTCTCTTAGAAACATTTATACTGCAATTAACACCTTTATTCTGATTGTTGGGGCTTGTAACCACACCCTTTCCTCGACTCCCTTGACTCAACTTCTGCAACTGTTGGTTCATACGAGCTTGATAATTGTAGGGTAAGAAATTTGCCTTCATCATCCTTTTCATCTTATCCCATGTGACAACTTTGGATTTCCCCATTCTCTTTCTGGTTGATTTAGTTTGTTGCCACCAATTCATAGCTTTTCCTCTCAATCTTGTAGCAGCTAACTTAACTTGACGATCTTCAGGCACGTTGTTAAGTTCAAAAATCTTTTCAACCTTTGATAACCAATCAAAGAATACCTCTGCTTGTAGACTACCTCGGAATTCTGGAATTTCTGTGTCCATTCTTGACTCTCGTGCATGACCATTCTATTCAACATTCCTATATCGATTTTGCCCTTAACCTGGATACCGAAAGTGAACACTATTACCATAACTATCTTCTTCAAAATTAGATGAGCTTCGATGTCGATTCTGAACATTGACTCTTCTATGACCATGCACGTCCTCTCTACTTCTTCTTTCCTCTACTCGACTTTTTTCATAATCACAATATGGCTCATGCTCGTAACCACGATAAGCTCTTATTTCTTCAATTCGATAATTATGATTGTCTTGAAATCCACGATCTCGATTTATCGACAAGGATGGTTCTCTCCTTTCTCTATCATAATGTGGTGACACTCTCCTTTGATTTCGATTCATGTCAGACATCATTCTCTCCACTCTCTCGAAACCCTTATTGAACCTTTCATCGATACGTTGTTCCATCTGTTCAGGATCTTCACTCCCATACAATTCTGCAACATTATGATGACGGTTAACACGTCTTGGAGGCATGATCAAATCTTCAACAGATCTAAACACAAACTTCACTTTGATCCAAAAATTCTCGAATCAAAACTCCCCAACTTGTTTGAAGTCTCACGAACACCCAAATGAACAAACAACTCAATTCGAACTCCAAAAACTTCAAATCTCGAAACTTCACACCCAACGAACTTGGAAAAGTTCGTCTCCTTGCTGTGATACCAAAATGACCAGCACGGAAGTAGATCTGAACCAGCGATCAAATCTATCCCGGATCTAATTATGATTTGCGGAAATACGAATCGATGGAACAAGATAAATTGATGAATTGATGATACCCAAATGCCCAAATTCATTGATCTCTCGAGATGCTGGATTCTAGCTATCTTCAACACGTTGATCGCGCACGATACCGCGTTAGAAGATCTACGATTCTTCGACATTGATCTCACGCACGAGATTCTGTGAATCGGCTTCAAAATCGTTGATTCGAGCGCACTCGAATATCCGAAGATGGAGAAAGGAGATCACACTCAACTTCCAATTTTAAAAGAGGCACAAAGCTCTCAACAAATTTTATTCAAAAATCAACTCCGTTTACAAATGACAACACACCCCTATTTATAGGAAATTACAACACATACGACTTCAACATACGACATAAGAACAATAACGACATAACAACAATGCCACTTAACAAATACAACACAAACGACTTAAGGAAAAGCGGTACAACAACCACAATACAAACGACTTATCATCATTGCGACATAGCAACTTGGGCAGCGACATAGCAACTTTGGCATCGACATTAGATAATTCGTGACTTAAGAACTTTAGCGACCTAGGCTTCACGACATAAGAAACTTCGCGACCTATTGGAAGCGACCTTCGATGGAAGCGGATTTGGGCTTCACGATCTAAGGAATTCGCGACATAGGAATTCACGACATAGGAGCTCGCGACCTACGATTCAGGAAAGCTGGAGTGACTCGCGACCTAAGGAATTCGCCGCGACTTAAGGAGGAGCGACATAAGGCAGGAGCGACTCGCGACCTAAGGAATTCGCCGCGACTTAAGGAGGAGCGACATAAGGCTGGAGCGACTCGCGACCTAAGGAATTCGCCGCAACTTAAGGAGGAGCGACATAAGGCTGGAGCGACCTAGGGTTTGGACGATTTCGTGACTTACGATTTCGCGACTTAAGGTATGTGCTGCATCATAGTCTCTCGGTAAAGCCAAAACCCACCAACCATGGCCACTAATATAAGACCAATACTTATGAAGCTCCCAATGCATTATCCACTACCTAAGAATCATATCGAACTTGAATTGATAAATACATGTGCCTAACCGCTACCATTTATGTATCATGAGAACATGACAAGTACGTCCCAGCCTATAACCCTTGCTACAATATAGCCCAAGGTCTATAGCAGTAGTACCGAGATAGAACGTCTCATATCCTCAAATTGTCGCCGTTGGAAAACGCATAAATGAAACAACAACCACTCATGCTACAAATGGTCTATAACTAAGGAATCCCAAGGCCAAGGTCGGGGGAAACAGACTCACTTCGTATATGCAATATCGTATGGAATCGTATATCATAATACTCCAATCGTCGCGTCTCAAATTACCGAACGACTCTATAAAGGTTTCCATACGAATCAAAATTATCATCCACAATCAACTATGACCTCAATGCAATATTTCTTCTTTGATTCACCCTTCCGGTTTACCCAAAAATCCATGATTTGGGGAACATACAAGAATGGGTCCCACGTGGGCCCTAAAATCAAATTACTGTAAAACCTACCAAAATGGCCCAGATGATAGCCCTTTAAATATGATGAACACTGGTCTAAACCACGCCTGAATCAGAGTTCGTATGCGAAAGATGTCGCATTTTGAAATTTCAATTGATCGATCGACAAAATTCGAACAGCATGTACTCAGACATCTGAAACGTTATTCAGACATCTGAATTTTTAAAGCCAAATGTCTTAATAGTGTTTCAGACGTTTGAAACCCTCCGAAAATGCACTAATTCCCCTCTGTTTGTCCCCCAAGACTTATCCGGACGTCTGGCTACCAAAGTCAAACATCTGGATGCCTGTAAATGGGCAGGAATAACCTTAAGACATCCATAACTTTCAATCCACAACTCTGAACAACTTTCTGTTCCTTTCATTGCAACCATGGAGAATCTTCTTTAATCTAGAGACTTCAAAATTGCGAATTTACATAATTTGAATTTTCTTTTTTCCCTTGAGTGCTTTCAACGTACGTCTCCATATCATCGAGATACATTGCACGACCATCGTTTGACTCGAATTCACGTGTAGAGTTCAATGACCAATTCTAGCGACCCGGCCTCCTCCAACACGCCAAAAAAACATACACGACATCTTTGCCTTATGCGTAGTTCATACGTGTGTCAATACACTAATTCGTGCATCCATATGCACGCACGTTCACGCAAACACACATTAACCTCACAATTCACATTTCGAACTTCATCGGAGCGATTACTCAACCCGGTGTACTCTCATGCAACTTAGCGCACATGATAATCGCTACGACTACGTGGAATTCCATAATGAACTTGTATTCAATAATACATCTATATAATCAAACAATTGCACACCTATATAAACAAGCCAACACAAAACAATTCTAACTACAATTCGCATATCTTTTTGATTGTTATATATCTTCAAATAAGTGTATACATATACTTGTCTATACTCATATACACACACGTATATTTAAATAAATAAATCATTTATTACTTAATCAAATCTTACTTTTATTTACTAACGCTTTTTAATAGTAGTCTAATATGGTTTCATACTATTTTATAAAATCTTACAACTATTTTATAAAATATATTAATAGCATATAAATCAATTCTAAGACTTTAAGTACTTAATTGCCTCATTAAAAGTAAGTATACTTCTTATTACTATTTTATAAAATCTAATGTCCATTTTATAAAATCTATATTTCATTTATAAAATCATATATCTCTTTTATAAATGATAATTAAGCTTCATTTACTATCTTATAAAATATCATATCATTTTATAAAATACTTTCTTTACTTATAAAAACCATTCCTCTACTTAAACAATTACTAATTAAGCTTCATTAACGCTCTAATCACATTAATAATAAGTGTAGAGTTCAAAACTCACTTAATTAGATTACTTAATTTTCCAAAACCATTTCAATTTGTTTAATTATAGCCAACTAATTACATGCTCTTAGTTATAACATGTAATTAGTCTCTAATATGTCACCACTTATACACATTCAGTTAACCTAAAAATCAATTTCTTAGGTTACTAACTATTTTTAAAATAGTTATTAAGGTCTTAAACCAATAATGAGCTAATTCAATCATGTTTATAACATAAATATAAGCCCATATTTACATAAACAATCTCCAAATCACTTTATATAATTCTACAATTATCAATAATAAAAAATATGAAGTATAACACATAAATTAGCAAGGAGAATCATCCCACCCGCCTATTCTTCTCCAAACCAAGTCAGTGGGAGTGATATTGAGTTTGTGAGCTTTCAGATATGATTCGAGAATGGATATGAAAGTATCATTCTAAAAAGCATCAAAATTGAACAAGTGTTTTAGTAGATGTATCAAATAGTTTAATTATCAGTCAAATTGCATAGGATGCGTGTGTTCATAAGAAAGAACATTAAAAGGTACATAGATTGTAACCCAAAATTCTGGTCATTTGATTTTAAATGTTTAGTTAATTTTAAATATTTAAATAATTGGATTTTTAGAATTTAATAACTTATAATTCAAATATGTGGAATGTTTGAATATTTGAATTATGAAATTTTATGTAAATTAAATGGATTTAATAATTTTATTCAACTCCTTTTAATTTATAAATAATATCGGTGAATTCGATTTGGAAATTTTATTTTCAAAATATATCAGATGAATATTGATAATTGGATCAAAAATTTAAAACGATATTTAAATTTGTGAAATTGTCATTCCAAGGCATTGTCTCGGATTTTGACGAAACCAGTTTCATTGGATCTGTAATAGTGAATCATAATATGCCGTTAAATTACATGGCAATCAAACGTATCGTTTGGTCGTGCGAGTTCGAAGTGCCTAGAACTTAATTTCAGAAATTTAATATAGTAATTAGATTTAAAAAGCTATCTTCTGCATATGGTCGAATTAGAGCTCGAGACTAGTTCCATTGTGTTCGGAATAGGGGTATAAAATATAGAACGCTAGGCAGCACATCACGTTTGGTGTTCGAGATTTTTGGGTATGACATATCGGATATTTACAAATAAAATAAAATTATATATATATATATTTGAATTTGTATTGAGTTGTGCCTTTTGTCCATGGCCTCGGATTCGAGTATGATCTTTTTTTGCAGAGCTCGTTTAAGAGTAGCGAGCTAGGGTTAACTTTTTCGAGCTATTCGCGTTGAATTAGGGGAAATCGAGGGTAGACCCAAGTTTTTCTTGGCCAGACGAGGGGACGGTGACATATTGGTATGGTTCGGCTCAATTTTAGGTCGCGTGACAAGACGTATAACCTACGCATAGGGGGGCATCTCGCGTTTTGAACGGAGGTGCCAGCGTCATGTTAAGGGGGTCGGGAGGTAGAGATCTCGATGAGGAGTCGTCCGACATTGTCGGATTGGATTTTAGTGTTGTATGGAGGCAGTTAGGGGCTTGCATGCACACGGTAATGGTGTGTGCATATCGTGTATCGGGTGGAGGTCATTAGCATTGAGGAAGAAGAAGTTAGATTGGGTAATTAGATTAAAGAATGTAATTAGTAATTTAATTTAATTATTTAAATCAGACAACTTATAAAATGTGTATCTCACTCATACGAGGTCGGATTCGAACCCCGTGTTTTGCGTTGGACTCATGTCGTCGAGATCTTTGCAATGGAGTTGGTTTGGTTGGATTTGGAGTTTGTTGGAATTTATGCTAAAATCGAACGGTCATTCGGTTTTAGTCCAAATCGAAACATTTCGATGGAAACCGAAAATCAATGTGAGTTTAACTCATATTAAATTTTATCATATCATATCATATCAATGATGTTATAAAAATTTATTGATTGCTTGGATGTTAGTTATATTGTTTGATTGATTATTTTAGTCAAATTTTCATTTGGAAAATGGATGACATATTAATTTGATCGTTTTGAACCCATATGATTACATATATATTATCCATAACCATTGTTTTATAGGAAAAATCTATAAAGAGACCCTAAAGGGTTTCTGGACAATAACTATTTATTTACATCCTTATGCTGTTATATTGATGGTTTATTGAAATAAATCCTGATATTCCATTTAATTTGTTAGGTGTTGTTCTAGCAATTTTGCTATATCATCATTTATTAATTTTCATTCCCATAAACCTTGTCGTATGTTTTTGAACTTGATCTTGTGTTTTCACTAAATAGAATGTTAAAATTCATTAATCAATAATTTTAATTAATTAATCATTTTAACTAATGATTTTGAAATCAATTAACCAATTTAATTAATGGTGTTTAAATTGGGTTTATCTTTGGACTTAAATGAGATTGGATTTAATTAATCATTTTTACTAATGATTACTTGAGTTTAATTAATTAATATAATTTATGATAATTGAAATTAATAATCATTTTACTTAATGATATTCAAAAGTAATTAATCATTTTAAATAATGATATTTGAATTTAATTAATCATTTTTAGTTAATGATGTTTTGAAATCTATCAATCCATTTAATTAATGAGATTTGAATTTAATTAAATCATTTTAATTAATGATTCTAAACTTTTAGTAATCATTTTAATAAATGATTGTTTTAAATTTAACTAATTGTTTTAATTAATAATATTTGGAATTTACTTAAATCATTTTTATTAATGATGTTTTATAGTTAAATAAATCATTGTAACAAATGATGTTATAATTTATCATTTTAATTAAGGAGGTTTGAATTTATCCAATTAATTAACGATTATTTGAACTTAATTAATTATTTTAATTAATTTCATTTAAAAATTATTTAATCATTTTAATTAATGATGTTTGGGATTAATCATTTATTTTAATTAATGATTATTTGAATTTAATAAATCTTTTTAATTAATGATATTCAAAGTTTATTAATTGATTTAATAAAAGTGATCAGAGTAAATTAACTAATATAATTGATTTAGTAAAGATTTTAAAGTTAATGTACTAGTGGTATAAAAGTGTTTTGGAAATAATTAACTATTTTATGTAAAATAATTGATTTGTTTGCTTAAAAAAGATTATAATGTGATTAGTTATCTCTCAAGATAATTAATATTGTTTTAAATTTATAAAGGTATTTAAATTGTTTTATTATCTTTTGGTATAACAAATATTGTATTAAATTTATAAAATAATGGTTTATAAACGAGAAAATCCTTTAAAAGGAATTATTTATAAATAAAGCTAAGTGTAAATTGTTTTTGGGTTTACAGTAAATAATGTTTTAACGACATCTGTTTTTGACCCTTATTGTAATAGACTAGTATTACAAATTTTGTCTTATAAAAGAACATTTTGAAAGAGTATTTCTAAAAAGTGTTTTACCAATACTGAAATAGGGAAATCAAGCACAGGTTCTGCTTTTAAAAGTTAAAGTTCGATTTCGGTTATGGAAAAGTAGATCTGTAATCGATATCGCTTATATGGATCTGGTCATACTTTTAGCGCTAAACGTTGAAGCTTGGACTCATTTCTATCTCAAAGGTTAAAAATGTCGTCAAGGCGATGCCTAGAGGTAACACTACCTCAACTTGCCTGGCTTCATTTTCAATCGAGGGATAGCACTTGTTTGTAATCAACGAGTAGTGGTAAATAAATGAAATTTAATTTCCATATACGATCATTTTAAATATCCCCAATAGTTGATTTATTAATTATCGGATTCAACTTTCTTCGTGGTGTATCGTCAACTTAAAAACACTTTGCTACTCTTTGAGCTTTGTTATCCTTTGTCGGTAAATGACATAACCCAAAGTACGAAAGGACGTCCAGCTATGTTGGGTTGCTCCCATTAGGTTATTTTCACATCTCATCTAAATTTTTTGTGTACCGTCGCGTGAAAAACGGTTAAGATTTAGATGTGGAAATGTTCGGATACTCAGTAAGGTCTGGCGGGGTCCGATTGGTACATTTCCGAGAAGTGTCACACAACATGTGACAAAGCTCAGAAGTATATTAGTAGAGGTATACTTCCAGGGGGCGCACCTACCTAGTCATTTGTTGGAAATTTTCCTTTCCTTATTTGATTCAAACCCTGAATCTGTTTATTTTTAACTTGCCATGAGAAGAGTCAACCACTCTTTGCGGTGTTTAAGTATTGATTTTGTCCATTATATCAAGTTTGGACCGTTACCTTATTTTGTCTGTCCTATCAAGTTTGGACTGTTACCTTATTTTGTCCATTCAATCAAATTTGGACAGTTTCTTATTTTATCCTTTCTGTCAAGTTTGGATTTTACTCGGGTTATTTTCATTAGTTTAAGTATGGTTTTAATATTATTTATGCCTATTCTTATTTGGATTTGTTTCCTTATGTTTATTTATGTTCTTGCTTGTATGAATGTTATTCTTGTGAGGTAAAATGTAACATCCCACCTTTTTGTACGCTTAAGCAGACACACGTGCCAACTTAAACCATACAGAAGGGCGGATTGTTATGGGGTAAATAAGAAAAAGTGGAGAAATAAAAGAAACAAAATAGAATCTTGCAGCGGAACGATAAAATATAATAATCAAATAACAGTTCATGAAGCTGTTTTACAAAACATTTGATTATACTTATACAATACATATCAGAGTTACACATACTAGAAAATGATAATTAATGCAGCGGAATACAGTGTTGTAGTGGAATATAATAAATAGTAGTAATAAAATCTTCATCTTCGTCCTCCAGAAATAGAGCCTTCAAATCCTGAAATGCTCAGGCTGACCCGAGCGAATTGAAAAGACAAAACACTCGAGTTAGAATTAAAAGATCTTATGTAAGTTAAATCAATGAAATAAATATGAGTGTAAACGGCGTCAGAGATGTTTACGGGGTTTGACATCTCCTATCCAGTGTCTAACGTGTGTGCAGTAACTTAAGAAATGTTCGGGATTCACATCTCTTAAGGATCCGTTAAACTATCTACTATGTAGTAATATTCGCTATTATAATAATGTCTAATATAAAATAAACATACTTTTTAATAGCGTCAAGGGGTTACCCATATAGCCCTTAACACATAATAGTCCCAGTAGTCTATCCAGTATTAGCATACTCCCAAAATGGGGGCTACCTTCGATACTCCACAGGCTACGGGAGAAATCACAAATCGTAGTAAAGCTCGATATGGTAGGTGACACGGCACAACTAGGCAATGCCAGGGTAGATATACCAATTACGCATCCGGACTAGTGGTGACGCATAGCAGCCACTACCGCCCACCTCGAACAACACTCCCAAATCAAGGGTGCGCACCAAATAAAATCACAAGTAATAGAATGGTATCGAAGAAGTGTGTCCGATCAGAGGTGCTACCTCCTTGGTCTGTCAATCGCTCCTGTTTTAGCCACCTTATACCAACTCACGGGAGTTGGGTCCACGTATATACCTTAGGATCGTCGCCACCATCCTACTTCATTCTGGAAACTCCACCGCGTACACAGTTGTCAAAGTGGTTTTCGGTATTGACAGAGAGTATGTCCATATCCGATCCCGGTCTCTTTAACAACCAATCGTTATTATAACACCGTGGTCATTTAAAAATATATATACTTTAAAAACCCATAATATCATTTCCATTTCAAAACATAACCTTTATTTCAAAATAGTATATACTTCAAAACCAAATTCAATAATATATCATTTAAACAAAATCCAAATTTTCAATCACTGTTCTTACTTTTATTTATAAAACTTGAAATATTCTTTAAAACCATCTTAAACCCAAATCACATAATGCAGTCATATTCTTAATCTCAAAATTTCAATCAGTTTCAAATCAACATATTCAAAGATAATTCTTAAATAAATTCTATTTCAAATAAATTCATTTTTCAAACCACATTACTTTCGTAGTTATAACAGTTTCAAAACCAACACCTTGAAACAATAATACTTTAATTCCGATAAAACATTTCAATTTTGATATATATTTCAAATCTTTAAATATTCCAAATTTCCAAACCAAATATGATAATCTCATATATTTCTTAATTCAATTTACTATTAATTAGTTTAAAATTATTTATTAAATAAATTCAATAGCATTTACATAAAACTCAAACTTGAAATATTCTTTTAAAACCATCTTACAACATTATCAAGTTATACATAGCTTAAATTTTAGGAATTTAATAATATTTATTTAATATCAAAATCAGTATTTATATAAACCCTTATTTTTCCAAAAGTCATAGAAATCATTTCAAAAATATATATATACCAACTGTGTCTGTATATAATTTTCTATCCTATGGTCAAGTGATACGGATATTTATCATTTCAATCCGCAATTTAAAATAAAATTACGGTTATATATCATTTCAAACCGCAATCCCGAATAAAATAAATTCATAACGAACTTGCAGATTATAATGATATAAAATAAAACATCCATTCATCCAATATCAATCATCAAGCATTTATCACAATCATCATCCAATTAAATCAATAACATCAAAATAGAACAGATAATAAATAACAGGCATTTACTGGCAGTTTATATTCAATAACAAATTAAATAACTATTTAACTGGCAGTTTATATGCAATAATAAATTAAATAACAATTTAATTCACTAAATTCAATTTAATCGTGATGATGATTAAAAATATGCCAAACAGTCATAAATAAATTTCAAATCACATCATATATCAATTTAATAAACATAAGAAATTTTTAGAAGTTGTGAGTGGGTTAAAACACTCACCTTTTGAATTTAAATTGAATTTAAATCCAATTTAAACCCAAAAATTGCCCAGTCTCAGAATTCGTCCAAACTAGTGCCAAAAAGTCTGGAATTTCAATACGATCCTAATGCAAAAATACGTGCGTGAATTGGAGTTCGTATGAGAAAGTTACAGCGATTTGAATGAGTTGAAATCAAAATTAAATAAAATAAATAAAACAGGCTATTACCAATTACATTGCCACGTCACTGCAGCTTCCTTCTCTCACGCGTTCAACTACAGTAAACACGCACCCAACATCCAACTTTGATCGCGCCTCCTTGCCATTGATTTGAGCACCAATTCCGAAAACAAACACTAGACGCAGATTCGAATTGTCGAGATATACGATATATAATTTTTCTGAATTTTTCTCAGGAGTTTGCAATTTTAGATTTGAATTTGATTTGTGTTTGGATCTAAAATTTGTTTGTCTGCCATTGAGGAGGAGAGATAGTTGGATTATGTACAGACAAATGAGAAATAGAGGTAGGCTAGGGTTTATAACGGGTATTTATAGAGAAAGCTGAAATAGAATAAAGGGAATTTACTTTATCTCCAATTATTAATTACCATCAGTTAAGCTCTTAACATTTGTTCCCTAAATTTAATTGCACTACATTAGATACTGCATAAATTCTTATTTATATAACATTAAGGTTCTTTTAACTCTGATTTATTTCCAATTTTATTAAAATTTGGTTTCTCATTTCAATTAATAGACTGAATAAACGGGAAACACATTAATATCGCCATCGTTTACTTTTAACTGTGTTCATAAGTTTATTGTTTACAAACACAAGTTACTCATTTACAAAATTTCAATTTCGTAATCACATTCAATCTATATTGTATTACTTCATTGGTTTATATATACTTTGAATTCATTTAATCACCACTAATTGAGTCAATTACTGCAATTGCTTTCGAATTAAATTTTTGAACTAAACAAATAGGTAACTTATACAATTGTAACCATTAAAAATTAAATCAACTTTAAGTTTATTACTTTCAAGCAAATAATATGATTACTTATAGAACATTGACTTCTTATTTATTGTAATCCAAATTCATTAATTTATTAATGCTTTCATTTATTTCCTATATCCAATTTGTTACAACTTTACCTATAATTAACACTATTTCCTTTATTTAGGTTATTATTTCAAACATAGATCACAAGCTTACATTCCTTTATACTATCTTAGGGAACCAATGTTCATTTCTAATACTTTATTGCATTTATTGAAATCAAATTTCCGAATTTACTAGATACAACAAATTATGACCTTACAGTTATTTCAATTAATTGGGATTGCGCAATAAAAAATTTTTATTAACATAATTGCATTAATTTATATTCAGTAACCGATGAATCAATATATATTTCACACATATATACACTGATTGTATTGGTTTATACTATATTCCATCTTAAACTAAGTCATAACATTTGAATCATTATATTAAATTGGAAATGTTCATTCACGTTCATTACTTATTAACTTGCAATAATGTATTTCTTTAATTTACATCAAATTACTGTTAACCATGTTTTTATGGCATAATCAATTCAATACTTACCTTTAATTTCTCATATTCAATTTATATCTAGGTATAAACCTTCACTACTCCATTTATTACTTTACACAATAAAATAACATTTAAACTCATAAATGTAATACCCAATTTCATTTTAAATCCACTTGATTTCCAATCAAAGTTTATACATATTTCAAACCACTATTGTAATTACTCCTAGAACATTGGTTTTATTAAATAACCATTTATTATAATTTAATTTCCTTAATTAAATCCAATGTTCACATTTCTTTTCACATTCCAAATTTTATAACTAAGTATACATCTACATTATTCCCAACTTACAAAATTTGAATTAATTACTATTTTTTAGTTGCTTTACTGATCAATTCAATAATTGCATTGGTTTCTCTTATATTAAATTTATTACCCAACATTCCTATATTCATCTTAGATTTGTTTAAATGGCTATATTCCAGAATGTGAAATCTTGTCTATTACACATATTAATTTAGGTTTTAAAACTAATTAATAAAGTTTCCTTAGTCCAATCCTTTTTACCAAATTAATTTACATTCACACTTCCGTTATTATTTCAACAATCATTAAAGTAACGTTTATCAACAACACAAACATTATGATTTATTTATCTAACATTGATTGTATAAGTTTCCCATTTATTACGTATTATAGTATCAATTGATATAATCCAAAATCTATTTCCCAAATCTATTACTTTTCAATCAATTAAAACTTCACAATTTTTTACATCAATTGGGATTTACACTACATTTATTATTTATCAACTTGTTCTAACCTTATTACCTAAATTTAGGTTCAGTTACTATTGAGCAATACTATTTCATTTCATTCAATAATTCCACTAGTTTTACTCAAATTTCCGTTATTGTAAACCTTATTTGTTCATTAAAATTAAATTTTGATTCCAATTAAATCAACAAATTCAACATGCAATTTATAATAGTTATTTACAAGTATGAATGGAATTAACATTTATTTCAAATATTATCTTAGTTTACATTAACATGATAATTTATTACCTTTAATGAATTTAATCCCTAATTTATTACATGCAATCAATTTGACCTTACATACTTCAATATTCCCACCTTCATCTTAATTCTAATACACTATAGTATCAAATTTCAATTTCTCATAATAAACCCATTTATTATAAATTGCATACCCATTTATTATTTCAAATAAATAGATTGATCCAATTCAACTCTTTTATTAAGTCTATATTAATCAATATAATATTTCATTAGTTAATTCAAATCTTACCTTTAATTACTTATTCCATTTTATACCTGTTAACCGACATCTTGGCCCGGTTACAAAACGACAGTTGAAGAAATTATCATTAGCACTAGACAAGATTCTAATCAAGGAGAGATTGGAGGTGGTAGCAAGTTGTCAGGCCCACAACAAAGCAAGAGCATTTGGCCTGCCTGGCTTGGTGCGCAGATTCACCTACTATGGGCAGAGGCACCTTGTTCCTAAGCCCATGAGGGAAGTCCAACCCATCTCGTCTATAAATAGGAGGGCAGTAGCACAATGAAATGGACCTTTTTTGGGAGAACAATGGGGAGACTCTGCCACTTTCAAGACTGATTATTTTCAGTTCAAACTTGTATTCAAGTCATTAATATATGGATTGTATCTGTATTCAACTACTTGTGAAAGAAATAAAGATCAAAACTCAAAGTGGATGTAGGCAGTTACGCCGAACCACTATAAATCTGGTGTTCTCGTTTTTGTTGTTCTTTTGGCATTGAATTACACTATTTTTCAGTTCTAATTCATCTTCTTCATTAATCTCTCTACACAATCTTTCTCAACGAGGTGAGTGACTTATTTTGGTGCTAACACTTTGGTGCTTTCACTGAGAATTGAATTCTCAACTTGATTGGATCTCATCGTCTACTAGTGAATTTCCATATTCGCGAAATAGATCCAGTTGTTTACTAGAAAACTTCCTATTCTACTTAGATTTGAAAGAAATCTAAAGGAAGCTGATAGCCGTAGATTGGATTCACTGATGTACGCAAGATCTGGTGATTGGACGTTGAAGTTTGCACTAAAGTTGAATGAAGGCCGACCCTCCTCTGAAGGCAATTTGACCGATCGCTCCAGAAAAGGCGTATGCCGAACGCCCCAGAAAAGGCTTATGTCGAACGCACCAGAAAAGGCGTATGCCGAACGCTCTAGAAAAGGCGTATGCCGAACGCTCCAGAAAAGGGGTATGCCGAACGCTCCAGAAAAGGCTTATGCCGAACGCTCTTCCAGGCCGACCATAACTCTAGGCCGAATGCTCTTCCAGGCCGACCATACCTCTAGGCTGAACGCCCTTCCAGGCCGACCATACCTCTAGGCCGAACGCTCTTCCAGGCCGAACGCCCTTCCAGGCCGATTATACCTCTAGGTCGAACGCTCTTCCAGCCCGACCATACCTCTAGGCCGAACGCCCTTCCAGGCCGACCATACCTCTAGGCCGAACGCCCTTCTAGGCCGACCATACCTCTAGGCCGAACGCTCTTCCAGGCCGACCATAACCCTAGGCCGAACGCCCTTCCAGGCCGATTATACCACTAGGCCGAACGCTCTTCCAGGCCGACCATACCTCTAGGCCGAACGCCCTTCCAGGCCGACCATACCTCTAGGCCGAACGCTCTTCCAGGCCGACCATACCTCTAGGCCGAACGCCCTTCCAGGCCGACCATACCTCTAGGCCGAATGCTCTTCCAGGCCGATCCATACCTCTATGCCGAACACCTCTGTAATGCCGAACAGTATTGTATGCCGAACGACTCGGTTGTGCCGATCAAGAATGAATTCCGAACACCTCTGTAATGCCGAATGGTATTGTATGCCGAACGACTCGGTTGTGTCGAACAAGAATGAATGTCGAACACCTCTGTAATGCCGAATGGTATTGTATGCCGAACGACTCGGTTGTGCCGAACAAGAATGAATGCCGAGCACCTCTGTAATGCCGAACGGTATTGTATGCCGAACGGCTCAGTTGTGCCGAACGAGAATGAATGCCGAACATTAAGTTACACCGGTCCCCCCGAACCCTAGCCGCAGCGCAGTGCCTCCGGATAGTGAATTCAAAACTCAACTTAATAAAGGAACATTCTATCTACTTCCTTGACATCCCATGATCGACCAGGGCATAGAGGATCTAGCAGCAGCTTATGAACGACATCAAGGGAAGGGACAAGCAACCGCTATTCAAACGGTACTCCCAAAGGTTGGAGAACATAGATGATATGACTCTAGCAAATGCCAAGATGACTCCAAGCACCATTCTTCGCTGACCCGGCACTTCGAATTTAGTGACTCCAAGCAAACCAATGCTCTAAGCAATTTATTCGAAATACTAACAAGGGTATCATACTGATCGCGTTTGAGGAAAGTCGACCTCCATATATATTTTGGTAGCTAGTTAGCTAAAGAGCCTCCTACGACTATGGATCGTTTCTTTTACAAAATGAATTAGAACTAAAGTGAGGAGGAGTGGAGCAGACTAAGAAAAATAACAATGAAGGCCCGTTGGCTAAGGATGTAGATCCCAGTAGCCCAAACAAGACTTCAGAATTCAGCTCATATGCTCTTTGAAAGATTCAATTGACAACCTCTACTTGAAGACTCCCGACTCGGAGTGATAATGGAAACCAACCTCGAGAAAGTACACCAAAGTCTAAAGAAAATCAGGGGAATGTTGTATATTCCCAGATGCTCACTGATCCTAACACGGGCGAATACAAACACCTCCGAGGTGTGATCGAAAAGATGACCTGGAAAGGAAAGCGTCAATAGTATGTACAAGTCCTACAGAATGGCGGGCATTGAATATCCGATGCCTATTAATAAAGGGATATGATTATCAATTGGACGGTTGACGGCCGACATCCCTTTGAAAGGAGCCAGGGGCGGAGTCGAATAGCGAGCACACGTTGCTGCTTCACATATCAATGAGATTTTACCATAATCTTCTTTGAATTATTTCCATTTCCATCTCTATTTCAATTGTTCTATGAACTACGACTAGCTTGAACTAAACTACTTTCAAAACGATGCAGGTGACCAGGTACTCAGATTTGGTTGCCAACCAATCTACGCAGACCATGATCGGACGTGTGGAGTTACATCTGGACGAGCATAATTCAATCGCTCATCATCAACCATATGCCTTTGATTTGGGGCTATGGACTAAATATTAAAAAGTTCATCACAATCAGAGCCCAATACAATGTCAACATGACCAACCATCCATTCATCGACCTCCACGTTTGACTCGGATACCTAAGCAAGGCTTGGAATGGGTATGGCCTGATCATCCACTCAAATCGAGTCATAGAACAAAGTTCGAAAAAATACAGATGCCCCTCCTGAAACTCAGTGGCGCCGGGATCTGTCTAGAGTGGACATGATTTGTTCATCTACACATAAAATCCTACCTCGAACACAAAAGGTTATTCGAAAGCCCGACTTAAAGTAGTTGTGGTGGACTGCCTACTCATCAACCATCGCTCTCAATATATGGACACGACTGCACCTTGGAACATATGCAACTTACTTTGTCTACTCAACAATCTATTATCCTTATTTTCTAGAAGGAGATACAGAGAAAATTGTAAGAGATTTGGCTATCTAACCCAACATGGATGTGATCCAACCATCTATCATATACCTCCTTCCTTGACTTGATTGGAAGAGCTATAATCACCAAGCGGACGAGAATCAATCGTCCATTCTTCAAATTCCGTCCCTCATCCTGGGGGGCAGAATCCCATTCCGTGAGAAAACGTGGTTCAATTGTTCATTTAACGACATTAGCCTCGATACAGTAGATGAATACAAATTAAAGAGTGGAAATACAACTGCTCTCAACTTAAACCTCCAAGTCTCCAGAGTGCGGACTGGAGTACTCTAAGTCCCCAGAGCGCGGACTAGAGTATAAACGACTTAAACCTCCAAGTCCTCAGAGTGCGGACTGGAGTACTCTAAGTCCCCAGAGCGCGGACTAGAGTATAAATGACATAAACCTCCAAGTCCTCAGAGTGCGGACTGGAGTACTCTAAGTCCCCAGAGCGTGGATTAGAGTATAAATGACTTAAACCTCCAAGTCCCCAGAGTGCGGACTGGAGTACTCTAAGTCCCCAGAGCGCGGACTAGAGTATAAACGATTTAAACCTCTAAGTCCCCAGATTGCGGACTGGAGTACTCTAAGTCCCCAGAGCGCGGACTAGAGTATAAATGACTTAAACCTCCAAGTCCCCAGAGTGTGGACTGGAGTACTCTAAGTCCCCAGAGCGCGGACTAGAGTATAAACGATTTAAACCTCTAAGTCCCCAGATTGCGGACTGGAGTACTCTAAGTCCCCAGAGCGCGGACTAGAGTATAAATGACTTAAACCTCCAAGTCCCCAGAGTGTGGACTGGAGTACTCTAAGTCCCCAGAGCGCGGACTAGAGTATAAATGACTAAAACCTCCAAGACCCCAGAGTGCGGACTGGAGTACTCTAAGTCCCCAGAGCGCGGACTATAATATAAACGACTTAAACCTCCAAGTCTCCAGAGCACGGACTGGAGTACTCTGAGTCCCCAGAGCGCGGACTAGAGTATAAATGACTTAAACCTCCAAGTCCCCAGAGCGCGGACTAGAGTACTCTAAGTCCCCAGAGCGCGAACTAGAGTATAAATGACTTAAACCTCCAAGTCCCCAGAGTGCGGACTGGAGTACTCTAACTCCCCAGAGTTCGGACTCAAATATAAGCGAATTGGATCTCCAAGTTCCCTGAATATGAACTATGACACAAATGACTTGAATTTGTCAAATCCCTGACATACGGGCTAGAAAGTATTCTAAGTGCTCGAAGCACAGAATGGAAGTTCAACAACTCCCGAAGAGTTTCCGAGTTATATGAAGATGGACTGAGAAGTTTATGTTACTCACAACTACTTGGATTAAAATCACAATCACAAAGAAAACTGAACAATAAGAGTCTTTTGTAAGACAGAAAAAGGAACTGAACCTTATTCAGAAATGAGTTTCTATTACAACCCCTCCAACGTTCGGAGTCGACATTATATTTACAAGGACTAAGGAAATATATGAAAATAATTACATGACTTAAACTAACTCTCATTGAACGAGGATAGTAATCACTTCTTGTGCTTCTTCAACTTCTCCTCTCTAGAGCATTTACCCTTGGTACTCTTGTTTGATAGAGGGGTAGCAACTGAAGGAGTACGGGAGCCTTCCATGGGCTTGGACCCGCCAGGAAGGATGACCTTCAACGGCTTGTTCAAAGGATCGTCCAAGTCCACAAATTGGGGCTCTACTATGACCTTGACCGTCTCCTCCTTCTCTTTCTCGAGCCTCTCCTCCATGCTCAATTCGGATGTGTGCTCAGAGGCTCCTATAATTTCTACTTCATAACCCCCGTCGGTAAGAGAGGAGGTTTCAGACTTGTCTTCATCAAGCGCTCCGATCACCTGAGCGTCTGGACCAGAAGCCTCCCGTGCGTGAGTGGCTTCACTTGTTTTCTTCCCCACTTCCTTGGCGACATCGCTCCTCGGAGTGGGCTCGGGGTCAGAACGGCCTACACAAAATCGTGGAAAACAAGCATTAGAATGCAATAGTCCTGCATAAAGAATAACGACTTTCGAAATCTTAAAGAGAATCTTAAAGAGAAGGATTATCTACCAGGTTTAGGCAAACTCTCAGCCATCCGGGGGTTCTCACCCTCTGGAACGGGAGAAAGAATGCGGACTAAAGTACTCTAAGTCCCTGAGTGCGGACTAGAGTATAAATGACTCAAAAACCTCTACGTCCCCAGAGTGCGGACTACAGTACTCTCAGTCCCCAGAGCATGGACTAGATTACAGACGACTTCAGAAAAATCCCAGAAGCGGACCAGATTACTCTAAGTTCCCAAAGTGCGAACTAGAGTATAAACATGTTGACGAAAATCTCTGCGTCTCGAACTGTGGACTAAAGCATAAACCGTTCGACAAATCTCTAAGTCCTCGGAGCGTGGACCGAAGCCTGAACACAAATTGGGCGCGAGTCAACCGGGGGGAGAATAACACTAAGTCTCCAGAATGCAGAGTGGTCTATAAACATCGATAAATAGACGAGTGGATTCCGACCATTTTCTATTTCGCAAACTTCGACCTGGAATCGACAGGAGGATTATTAACCCGCTGAGGATGGAGTTCGACCATCCAACTAATGACCTGGCCAAATCATTACTGGGGGCAGGGGTACAAAACACTAAAAAGCTGAATACGACAGCTCATTATAGCTCTAGTGTGGCGTTCTTTATAACTTGAGGCAGCGACTGCAGGGAGGCCTCAGTATAGAACTAATCGAAATGGCATCCAAAGCTACGAGCAACCTACTATATCATACCTCAGACCAAGGGTCAATGCCGATCTGCACCAAGCACATACGAATGTGACTCGGATGTTTTTTGAAAAACTATGACCCCTAGAGTATGGAAAATAGGGTAAACCACGAATACTTGGTCAAAGATTCTCCAGCACCCTCGTTCGATTCGTCAGGAGGAGTATGAAACTGGATGAGCATAACCCGACTGCATTTGTAGCCAACTTTACCCCGAGATCTAATTACAGAGCATGAACCAAAGTGGACGTGGATGACCATCCACTGTCCAAATTACGCCCTGAAAATTACGTGGCATCAAAGTATTCCTCTTGGAATGAAAAACCACGATAAAATCCAAGATAGGCGAGACCTAGTCTCCCATCGACTGACATGATCCCACGATCCAACGGGAAAGAGAGTAAAGCTAAAGTGGGCGTGGCTGACCTTCCTACTTATCGGTATATGCCCCAGACCTGGGGGCACGAGCGAGAAGCAAGATGAATGTGAACCGACTATTCACCAATCACCTCTATGTCTTCGGAGTTTAGGTGAAAACATAAACATAGCTAGGACGAGACTCAACCATCCATGCAGTACATTTATCAACCTGAGACTGGGAGAAGACGCATGGTCATCCAAAAACTGGCTACGATAGCTCAGTATTAAAACTTATATATAGTGCTTACAGCTACTCAAGGCAACGATCGTAAGGATGCCTAGAGATAGAATCGTTAAATCGATACCTTAGCTCATGGGCAATTGACTTTCACTCCAACCCGAAGGACGGGTAAAGAATCATGAGTGCATTGAATAGAAAGTGCGTTACTTGAATGCACAAGCAAATTCAAACTCATAGCAAGATCCAGCTATACAGTTGCATGCCACTCGAGGCTGACCCCCACTCGACATTTCCTCTAATGCGCTTTTAAGCCTGATTTTTGGCCATTTGCTGATAATCTATTAGAGCATTCAGAGCCCTTCGCTATTAGGCTCAATAACTCATGACAAGACTCTAGGATTCGACTAGAGTAACCATCAACATTGGCCGTCCCAACCATATTTCACATTGAATGTTATGCAAAATAGTTACATCTTTACTCAAAGAATTAGGGATGGCACCTGCTAATCTGACGATCAACATTACAGCCAGCCATGGCGACCCTTTCCGGGTGCTGAATATCGGATCACAGCTCAGTGCAGTGATGATAAAAGAATTAGTTGGATTTTTCTGAATAAATGATGATATGTTCCCTTGGACCCATTCTGACATGCATATGTGATTTCATTAACTATCGCGAGCCATGCATTGGATATCAACCCGAAGCTACAAAAGCTAGCACAATCTCTATTGATTTCATCATGAAAGATCCACTCTTACTTTTAGGCTCACTCCATCAACGTCTATGCCTACCAGCCGTTGCGACAAGGCACACAATGACCTGAGACGTTTGAAAGACTACTTAAATGGAATATCGAACTAAGCTAATTCACTATCACTTATTTCCCATGAAGGGCTATCCAAGGACGGAAATTAGCAGACCTCACACCCAAATTCACTACCTCAGATGACTACTCGAAGAGTAGCAGAGAACCAACCATAAGATGGAAAATGTACGTGGATGGAGCATCATCCAATGATCAGTGTTATGGCTTGATAATGACTCCTGAGGAACGATCAATCTGCTACGTCCTAAACTCGATTTACCTGTAACAAACAACGATGCTTAGTATGAAGCCTTGACTGTCAGCCTCAAACTTGCTAGAGGATTTGAAGTGAAAACTTTACATATCTTTTGTGATTCTTGATTGGTAGTATACAAATTTAAGGAAGTTGATCTTGCTAAGGGGCATTGTCTTGCTCCTTATCTCGGCCAAGTCCAAGAGCTACTAACCGACTTCACGTATTACGTCATTACACGTACTCAGCGAACAAAATGAAAAGGTGTCATGGTTGACTCCTATCAAAGACTATCTACAATGAGGAATTCTTACTGAATGGAGGAATGGAAAACGACAGATCCTCCTCAAAGCTTCACGCCAAATCATCTAAGAATAATTCGTGTGTCAAAAGGAGTTTATCCATCCCCATGCTTCGGCATATCGCCCATGATGATATCTTGAGAAAAATCTATGAAGAAGAATGCGGTAATAACATCAGGGGGAAAACCATGATAAAGAAGATACTCTGCTACAGGTATTACTGGCCAACTATCAACCCAGATGCGGTTGATCATGCTAGACAATGTGACGAGTGCAAGATGTTTGCAAAAAATCCGGGAACCCCGTCGATGGAAATTAGTCAAATGGCTAGTTCATAGCCGTTTGCCACTTAGGGGCACTGAAATCATCTTCTTGTCGATCCTAAAGGTGGTGTGAAATACACCATCATAGCAGTTGATTACGTCACCAAATGGGCAGATGAAGAACTCATAACCATGACCAAGATGAAGAAAATAATCAACTTCTTTATCCGTAACGTCATCTGTCTTTATGACCTTCCATGATCCATTATAACTGCAAATGGACAGGTTGAAGTTGTGAACAAAATCATAGAGTCTGTACTAAAGAGAGGTTTGGAAAACTCCTCAAGTGGCTGATTGCAACCCTTATTTCATAGAAAATACAAACAAGGAATCGCGATTGAATTGCAATTAAACTAGATGGAGTTGGTGACGACTTATTAGCATATAAAATGCATCCGAGAGCCAATGGCAAGAACATGTACCCGAACGTGCATGTGTACATCCAAAAAAGTTCGACTTCTTGAAATCAACAGAAATTGAATTCTCACTAAGGGTTATTAAGAAAAGACTAGATCAGATAGCCGAAGCTTATTAGCTCTGCAGAATCAGTCACGGATGTCCACTAATGAACCACAACCCTGGATTTATAATATTGGGAATCGACCAAGCATCACGATGACCAAAGAAGGATACAACACCTTGGGAGGATAAATTGGAGGATAATGACTATTCATGAAACATGGTGGATTTCTTTCTGAAGACAAGGAATACTCACTGATTCAAAGCGTGTTGTGTTGCTTCACACGACACACTTTGGGGGCAAGTGTTAACCGGCATCTTGGCCCGGTTACAAAACGACAATTGAAGAAATTATCATTAGCACTAGACAAGATTCTGATCAAGGAGAGACTGGAGGTGGTAGCAAGTTGTCAGGCCCACAACAAAGCAAGAGCATTCGGCCTGCCTGGCCTGGTGCGCAGATTCACCTACTATGGGCAGAGGCACCTTGTTCCTAAGCCCATGAGGGAAGTCCAACCCATCTCGTCTATAAATAGGAGGGCAGTAGCACAATGAAATGGACCTTTTTTGGGAGAACAATGGGGAGACTCTGCCACTTTCAAGACTGATTATTTTCAGTTCAAACTTGTATTCAAGTCATTAATATATGGATTGTATCTGTATTCAACTACTTGTGAAAGAAATAAAGATCAAAACTCAAAGTGGATGTAGGCAGTTACGCCGAACCACTATAAATCTGGTGTTCTCGTTTTTGTTGTTCTTTTGGCATTGAATTACACTATTTTTCAGTTCTAATTCATCTTCTTCATTAATCTCTCTACATAATCTTTCTCAACGAGGTTAGTGACCAATTTTGGTGCTAACAATACCCAAGTGCAACAATTTACCCTATTTCATTATTATTGATTTCACTTCAATTGTAATAATTAGTTTTAATAACCATTGCTACACTTAATTCTTAACATTTACTTTATTATTAATTATAAAAAATTTATTTCTTCTTAAATTTAGTTACAAAAATCTTATTAAAATGACAAATTTAATTAACGAAATTTACGGGTCGTTACATAAAACCTGTTCTACGTTAGCGACGTGGTCTCACAGAACTTTTATATGTTGCCCATTATTTGAGTTATCTCACGCTGGTATTTCCAGACGGATCTGGGTGTTACTTTATTATAATGCTCGGGTCAAACCGAGTATTATCCCAGGTTATCTTTGGTGTTATGGAGATCTTGGAAGGGAGCTAGAGATTCACCTATCGTAGTGTTTTATTTTCCATTGTATTATATAGTATCCCTATCAGTAATTGTAAGGTCAGGATTTTATAACTATCCAGCTGATAAGGTTTGTTTTCAACTCTGATATACTCTGTGTTTTGGAGTGACGGTTCTATTGTCCTTGTTAAATTATATGTAGTGGATTCGGCTATGAGATTCTGACGTTCTATGTTCTCTATTCTATGTTATTTTCTTTTTATTTACTCTAACAATCCGCCCTTTTGTCAATTGGATGCACGACATTTGAACACAGTGGTAGCGTTCGGTGTCGACTTTCGATGGTAAAATAGGCGGGTCGTTACATAGATATTTCTAAACTATGAGTAAACAACACATTGCTGATTGTTAACGATGTACTTATGTTAAAATAAGTATTAGTTATTTTAATACTCAATGTTGGATTTTTGTAAATGATGCCTTTAATAGTAAATGATGTTCCAAATTGATATGTTAGGACACCTTGTTAAAATGTTTAATACAGAACGTGTAAGATTGATTCCTTATGCATTGGCAATAGAAATTATCATACATATTATGCGTTTATGATGTCGTGATTTGTTTATGCATTTGATACATGAAGAAAATCTCAAATCCAAATTAATATCACTAAATGGTAGTTTGGAGTGTTCTTGTGTATTTATGAAGTACTAGAGAATTGTTTATAGAAACAACAAACTCCTTATGAAGGAGTGTTCGAACTCGAACTTCGTAGGTGATATTGAGTATATAATGCATCGATAATAAATTCAAGTTAAGAATCTTTAAGTTGGAAATGTTCCAAATAGAAGTTGTGGCTGATTCAATGAAAAGGCTAAGTATGTTTCCTTGAATAGCGCCATGGTAAAAGCAATGTATACATAAAAAAATGCACAAATTTATAACTGAACCGAGGATGATTCCAAATCTTGAGAATCCCATAAAATTATTAAATGATAACAATGTCATGATATAGTTCATAAAAGAATTTAAAGCTTATTAGAAGTCAAGAAACATACTTCAAATTGTCCCATATGATAAAGGTAGTTTATTAACATCAGAGAGAGTTGATTGAAAGAATAAATAATTGAAACATAATAGCATACCTATTCGCTAAGGGACTGAACCAATTATTTTTGAGGAAATTGATAGGAGAAGCTAGAATAAGATTCCATAACTAACCCAAGTGCAAGTGGGAGATTGATAGAGTTAGGGGAATGCCCTAGGGCCAATTATGTAATTTGTTACATATATCTAACTCGGTAACCAATCTTTTTCGAAATAAAAGGTGTTTTATTTCTATTATATACTTGATATAATGTGTTATATTAAATAATTAATTTAATTAAAAGTATATTTAATAGAAAATCCATATATGATATGTTTTGTGATAGTAGTTACAAAGTATTGTAACCATAAGTAATTTATCATAATTAAAATAAATATACCATATTAAATTCCTAGTCAAGATGTATCGAGATTGGATATTGATACATTTGTTAAGACTAGAGTGCGAAACGCTCTCAAAATGTTGGGCAGTGCATTACTCATGGCTGCCTAGGGACCAAGGGGTTACATACTGATAGTTACTAGATAACTATGGAATGACGCACTCAATAGTTTTCTGTTGGTTAATATTGGTGGAACTGGGCCAGCTCGTAGTGGAGAATAATGGGCAAATTTCAGAAGAAAAAAAATCTTATTTTGGATATTTAGGGCTTATGAAGTCTAAAGTTTTTATTAGATCCAATCTAATATTGTTTTAATAAAATCATATTTTATTAACTTTGTCTTTGTTTTATTAATCTAATCAAGTATGGTATATGAAAGGGATTTTAATATATCAAATATATTCATTTTTAATTGTATGTCAGAATAATTAAACATAAGACAAGTGTTACCAATTAATGACAATATATATACATGTAAGTAGGACTAAATTGATAGATAATCACATAGGGGGTAAAAGGAAAAATGAATAATGGATGGCATGGATGATTGATTCAACTTACCTTTTAATTATATATCAAAATAATTAAACATAAGACAAGCATTGTCAATTGATGACAGAATATATACATGCACATAGGAATAAATTGATAAATAATCAGATAGAGGGTAAAAGGAGAAATAAATAAAGGATGGCATAGATGATTGATTCAACTTCCCTTTTGGTAAACTCAATAAATGCATCATATAATTAAAAATTAATAAGTGTTATGACATAAGTCTGAAACAGTCAGCAGTAATTTATATATGTATATTATTGCCTCATTTTAAATTTTTTAATAATAATAATAAATATAATTGATACTATGACAATATGAAATACATATAATAAATTATATATATACACGTACATATAGATTTAATTGTGTGCATACAAGATTCAATCAAATCTTTCTAATTAATTCAAATTGGAGAGTTATTGCAATCAAATTAAAATTTAGATTTATTGTCAAAACATCCTTTTATTCATATTTAAATTTCTAGTACAATAAAAGAAAAAATAATATATATATATAAACTTTTAAATCTAAAATTACACTTTGTTTTGGGTGATTAAAACATGGATCTATAATTAAAACATTATACTAATCATATACAAATTTCAGTTTTAATTTATTAAAATAAGATCCAATCAATCAATATGAACATACAAATTTTCAGATCTAAAGATTCAAACTTTGAATTGAGTGTTTAGGACATAGATCTATAACAAAATATTGTATTTAAAATATACAAATTTTAGTTTTAATTTAACAACAAAAGACCAAATAGATAATATGAACATACAAATTTTCATATCTGAAGAATTAGACTTTAAATTGAGTGTTTTGAACATAGACCTATAATAAAACATTGTATTTAAACATATACAAAATTTAATTTTGATTTAACAAAATAGAACCACAACTAGTTAATATGAATATACAAATTTTTTATCTAAATGATTACAACTTGATTTAAATGTTTGAAACATAGATCTGCAAATAAACATTTTAATCATAAAATAAATTCAATTTTGATCTATCCAGACAAAACCATAATCGATTCATTCAACAAACAATTCAAACTACAACAATTTTCGAATTAAATGAGGCAATGATAGATACATACAAATCATGATAATCAAATTTATTTTTCATCAAATGTCATTATCTATAAAAAGGAAAACATGCCTTATTACCAAAGCCTTGAGGTACACCGTGAAAAATAAATTGTCTTATTGAAACTCTTTTCGATTCAAAAGGGGGTTAATCTTTGAATCATTGACCTTTTGCTATCAAATAGATGGATCTGAATTGATTTAAGGTTTTTTTAATGGAGAAAGGTGGACGAATTTTCGACAGCAAATAATAGGAGTGGGGGCTCAAAAAGTGTTTTTTAGTTAGTGTTTGAGATGCTTATATAGTGGATAGAAAAGAGAGAAAGGTTAATCTAATCATATTGCTTTCTCCTTCAATCCGAGCCATCCAAAATAAAGCCTCTTAACCCTAAAACCGTAGATGCCTATTCCCATGTTGTAAGCGAAAATATTAGCCCCCATAATGAGCATTAAACCCATTTAAGCCCACGTAAAAAACATTACACGATTAAATCCAATTTTTTCGCTTATCAATATCGTATATCGACTAATATATTTATAACTATTATAAACATTTCTTGTAATATTTATTTCTCAAATCGCAATCAAATTTATAACTAATATTTCATAAATATTAATTAATTTGATTACATTATAACAATTAAAACTAATTAAATCATTTGGTCAAAGGAGAATTCATTGTTTCAGTTGTGTGACTCATTAGGTGTAAATTTGGTCAGCGATTAATATCAAACTATTCGAATATTAATGTTCACACGTTACTTAGCAGATGGTGTGATATTTTTACCAAATTTATTGCTTACTTGGTTTCAATAGAATCCAATTTCACCTTGTTCAGCGTTACCTGGTTGTGACTTTTATTTACACCAATTCTCTTCGTCAAAACTATATTACTTTGGACTTATGGAATTTGGTAGTGATCAAATTCCAACATCGTCCATATTCAACTTCATAGTCCAAACACAAAATCCTTGATTCAATAATAACAATTATTATTAACCAAACTACTCTTGTCGGTGATTTGACTTTTGAGTTGACTTGAGTTGACCGTGATACTGACCTCGTATAACTGAGGAGACAAATCCTCTCTTGAATAGTGTTTCACTTCCAATACTTCCACTTGACCTAACCATAGTCACTCCATGGACGTCGTGCCATGATTTGACTATAATCAAAGCGAAGCTTCCATATTGAAGATCAATAGTACTCTCAAGTCGAGGGAATTATGTAAATCAGTCACAGCGATATTTTTTGTTTGACCTTAGTTATATTAACCAACAAAAAACTATCGAGTGAGTTATTCCATAGTTATCTAATAACTATCAGTATGTAACCCATTGGTTCCTTCAGCAGTCATGAGTAATACACTGCCTACCATTTGGAAAGCGTTACGTACTATAGTCTCAACGGATACATCAGTATCCAATCTTGATGCATCTTGACTAAGAACATTTAAAATAATGTGTTTATTACATTGTGATACAATACTCATGATTACAACTATTTGTAATTACTATCACAAACACATCATTTATGAATTTTTTATTACATATATTTTAATTAAATATTTAATTATTTACAAGGAATTATAACAAATATATAAGAAAATAAAAAAACAATTTTATTACAAACGAAAATTGATTACAAGAGTTAATAATTTATAATAGATAATAGAATTAGCTTTAAGGCATACCCCTAACTCCATCAATCTCCCACTTGCACTTGGGGCCAATTATGGAATCTCGAGAGCTGACTAAGCTAAACCCTTAGTGAATGGATTTACTATGTTGTCCTTGGTATCTACCCTATGTATCACGACTTCCTTTTTCTCAATAAATTCTCTCATTAGGTGGTATTTTCGAAGAATATGCCATGACTTCTTATGTGCTATGGGTTTCTTCATGATCTGTATCATCGCATTGTTACCACAGAACAATGCCATAGGATTCTATATTTTAGGAATCACTCCGAGCTCACTCACATACATGCACATCCAAACTGCTACTTTTGCTGCTTCATTGAGGGCGATATACTTGGCCTACATCGTGGAATCGGAAACTGGTTCTTGTTTGGAACTTTTCCAACCGACGGCTCATGCGTTAAGAGTAAAGATGTAAGGAAACTATAACAACCTGCCTCGAAACAGACCTAATTTCGACTAAACAAAAGTCCATCGAACCTTAGGCCCATCTCAAGGCGATTTGTCTAGTTGAAAAAAAATTAAAACAATACACAGTTTACAGAGCTATATATCTATACTTTCAAAGTCTCACAGTGGAATAGATCAAAAATAGTATCAGAAACAAGTACCCATTTCATAAAGAGTACAATTTCATAAACATGGCATGTTAAATATTACAACATGTCTACATAAAACCTCCATAGTACAATATTCCAAAATAACATAACTGTTTGAACTGGGTATAATAAAATTATTTAAAAAGCATAAATAGATAGATAACTGCCACCAATCTTCACCTCCTCCTTCGTCCCCTAAATCAGAATTATCTCCTCTAACTTGTGTGTTGTAATGAGGAGTGGGTCAGAACAACAAATGTCTGCTGAAATGAAAATCTCAAGCCTTACCATAATTGTACTTGGGTAATATTATTTAGACGATAAATATGTCTTACGTATTTAATACTATACCATACTAATAACTTTAACTGTAAGCTCAAAGGCATTTCCAGTCTAATTCCAAAACTCCAACACAACTAACATCAATGATGCAAGAGAAAGCACACAAACCAATAAATACCTTTTATTGGGGATTAGGAAGACCCCGTCATTTAATAGTTAACCCATTTCCAAATTCTAATGCAACTATCGTTAACGATGTGAGACAGAGAACCTCCAAACCACTTAATACCTTTTATTAGAGATTAGGTAGACACTGACCATTTAAGACTATAAAATAGGCAAGTCCCCGTCACTTAAGACCTAACCCAAGGCGAATCCCTACATGATTCTCCTTAACTGACATCATAAGAAATCCCATTAGGTCACTCAATAATTCCCCTAAGAAAGAGGCAGACCCTACCATAGCCACTTAGTACCTCTAACCAGAAGCGAATCCCTCTTAGAGATTTCTTCTACCGTATTAATAGCATAACTTATGACCCATAACCCAACTGTGACGTCTCAGATTAATCCATCCATTCGTAGGTACTGGTAGCCAGATTAGCTGGATAGATTTACCTTGTAGAATTGGGACTAACCTCACGTCCACTAGGTTTATTTATCATAAGCGATGTCCCACATCAGTTCGCAAAGCCACAATGTTGGTAGACAGATTTAACTGCCATTAACTTTGGACTGATCTTGCGTCCCTATAACTTAGTCATATCTTATATGTATAACCATCGTATACATATACCATCCTACAAAATTAATAGTATATGGTATCCCTTTATTATGCCTTTAATTATGGATTAATTCACATAATTATCATTAACTACCTTCCTAATAAATTAATGTTATTTACTACCCTATTAATTCTAATCAATACATTCAACGCGCTATAATTATTACGTTATTATAAACTTTAATAATCAATACCTAAATATTATATAAATATATATATGCACATAATTTGAATAAAATATTTCTAGTCACACGCAATGAAAAAGCTAATTAATTAAATGTCAAAATTATACATGTCCCAAACTCCAAACAAAGAAATAGCTAATACCCTTAGATAACAACTTGACTTGTATACAAAAAGGAAATTGTAACAACCCGCATATTTGACGATTATATATTTAAATGTTTTATTTAAATATAGCATCGTTTGTTGAATTTAAAGTATGAAATGTTGCTTTTTGTAAACAGTCGAATCCGGACTTGAGACCACTTCCATTGAGTTCAAAACGACGTTTACAACTTTTTTGAGTATAAACATTGATATGTTTGGAGTTGATTAGCAATTTGGTATTTTCATTTGGGCTTTGGGTTGTGTTGTAGCCCATTAACCCAACAAAGTAACCCAACTCCTCTACCAAATACCCCTAACTCCTCTACTCTTTATTCATTCTACTCCTCATTTTCTAACACTCAAGCTAAAGAGAAAAATGGGGGAAAAGAGGGGAAATTAAAATTCCTAAGCCCTATATTCTTAGGAAGTTCAAATTCAAGTTCTAAAATCAAAGAGAAGCTTAGGTAAGCATCCTCTTCATCTTCTCCATCTCAATCTCTCTTCAATTTTCAGAAATTCCTATAACCTAACTTAGGAAATTCATTTTTATTTGATAATAGATTGAAGATTCTAGAGGTGTAATGAAGATAAATTGATCTTGCTTTGTTTTAGAGCTTCTCAGTCCTTATTTTTGAATTTAAAGGTGAGTTCTTGAACTCACATCTATGTATATAGCTTTCATTGTTGTTAGGCATGAACTCTTAACATCTATTTCATGTCCAATTGCTTTTGAATTGAATTGGTTTGGTGAATTTTCCAATTTTTGGTATATTGAAGTCAAAATCTATATCCTACTATGGATGTTTGGACATGTTGTTTGGAGTGTATTGAAGAGCCTATAGGGCTGGGTTGTCGCTTGGCATAAATCTCTAGCCGCCATCGCTCATCCGATCGCTTCCAAACCGATTGGCCATTAATGGCCTAGGCAAATTTTGCCCTGAGCTTCAGCTCAGACGTCTGGTAAAATACTCAGAAGTCTGAGGCAAAGGAACAAACATTCCATATCTTAAACTCAGACATCTGAGTGGTATGGAAAAATTCCAAACCTTCAGCTCAGACGTCTGGGGAGAACCACCAGACGTCTGGCGCTGTTAAAATCTGGCACTTTGCCTATTTTTATGCGAATTTCCATTTTTATCGATTTTTTGTCGATCCGGTTGGTTGTTGTCATTTATTATCGACATTGATGACTTCTTTTCTGGATTTTGGGAATATCCATTTGATGGATTCGATACCGATTTTCTTGGTTTTAATTCACGTCGTCGTATGTGAATTTTTGGTGATAGATTGTTTTTACAATCATTTCTATGATTTGTCACTTTAAAATACAAAGGTTTCTATACTAGTAGTAAATACTCAAACTCTTTCACAAAAACGATTTTAACACTACTTTTAAATACAAATCCCATTTTTAAAACCGTTTTCCAATCTATTAGTATATACAAACCTTTACCTCATTCGTACGAGAAATCCAATTAAACGTCTTAGCAAAATAAGTGGTATGAAACACTTGCGTTTACCTCGTCGGTTAATTCTTAGACTTGTTCGATTGAAATCTTGTGACAAGTTTTGAGTGGAAATTTACAATTTGTTCGCCAATATTTAAGTTAAGCCAGTACTTATGGGACATGAAGCTAAACTCATTTATTTACTAGCTTAGTTTAATTTACACTTCTTATTGATCAATGAAGATCCTTTGGGATTTTGACTAGCAATGTGCGATGTCTCTTTGTCTGCGTGGGGGACTATACCCCGTTCTATAGAGCTTCGTCTCATTTTTATGGGCTAACGACCCATGGTCTTATAACCGTTTTATTGAGTTCGGTTCATCGGGCGTATCGTTGTACTACGTCGTTGTTCCGGCTTATTTGAGTTTTAGGTTCATCGGGCGTATCGCTGTACTACGTCGTTGTTCCGGCTTATTTGAGTTTCAGGTTCATCGGGCGTATCGCTGTACTACGTCGTTGTTCCGGATTATTTGAGTTTCAGGTTCTTCGGACGTATCGTTGTACTACGTCGTTGCACCGGCTCTATGTGCTAGCGACCCATTGGATAACATCTCGTTTGTGATACACGTGTTGGTGAGTTTTCATGCTCCCGTTTATGATAGGCCTCCCCCTTTTTTTGTGATTTCTGGATTTCTAATTGATGATTTTTGGAATTTGTGTTTCACCAATTTTTATGTGATTTGCATTGATAAGCTGTAACAATATTTGAGGTTTGGTGAATATAATAAAGAATATGACATTCTTTTTGGTGTATGAGAAAATTCAAGATATTGTATGATTTTTGTTGTTATCATATGTATTTGTCATATCTCTTATCCTATCTCATCTTATCTGATATTTATAGCTAGACTGATCCGTTTATTATTTTTCTTCTTAAATAATACTAGGGTCAGACCGAGGTGTTTCAGGTGCTTCCACTTGACTTTTTAGCGGGGACTAGCTTTTGACTTTTGGCTAACTACTTTAGCTTAGTAGTTTTTGTTTTTATACATTCGAGATAGAGACTCCTTAATGTATACATATTCTTTTGTCTAGAACTTGTATCTATTCTTTTGTCATGTAGTGGATCTTGTATGACCCCTACTTTGATGTACACTTCTATGTGTTATATTCATATATGTTTCCGCATTTGTGATATAAACATCTGTGACTGATTTATGTTATGCGTATTTTATATTTGTTCCCGAAGGCCATATAGCCACTATGTAGTAGCTTTGAGTTTGTATTTGATATGTCAGATTTCCTCTTGAAATGAAATGCATGGCATACTATCTGACATATTGGTACTTGCACAAAGCAATTACACAGATGGTCGCTCCTCAACAGCCTTATTCTTCGTACTAATTGACGACATTACCCAGTAGTGTCCTTGGTTAGTGTGAGTATAGAGGTGGGGCGTCACAGCTTGGTATCAGAGCCAAACTTCGGAACAATGTAGAATAATATAGCAAGGATCATTGTCCTAAGTCTCTCTTAGGAATCGTGCCTTAGGATTTAATTCGAGTCTTAAGACCTGTTCTATCCTATTTTCTTTTATTATGCCTTGTTTTATCAATCAAGTTTGTTTGATATTCATTCTAAGAATAACCTTTTTCCTCTTCTTTCTTTCTTTCTTAAAGAAGAGAAATGGTTAGACCTGGCCGTTCCAGCGCCGGTCAATCCAGTGCTACTCCTCATGTCACGACCCGCCCTTCACGACCCTCGAAAATCGACACAAAATACTCAACAGTATAATATGCCGACGATCGAATGCCGGAAAGACAGATTGTAGAAGAATAAGAAAGTAGATAGAAGAAGAAAGAACTAAACAAAATCATAACCTCACAGTCGCAGCGGATAAAATATAATATATAGAACAGATCTTTACACAAAATGAAACTATATCTGTTTATATACAATACATCATCATCAGAGTATATCAATACAATCATCAATATCCAATCAATCAGTCAATACAACAATCACAGCAGCGGAATAATACAAGTACGAGAAATATGTCTCGGACTCCAGCTCCTCTCCTGAGCTCCATAGCAACCTATCCTGTAAAATACTCGGTCTGACCCGAGCATTATAATAAAATAACACCCGAGTCAGTCTGGAATACCAGCGCATCATAAATACATCCAAACTGATTATTAAATTTTCAAAATCCTTTGGAAACAAAAGCATCTCGTAAGACCACGCCACAAATAAACATGTCGGGTTTTTACCTTACGATAGCTAAAACACTTTTATAAAAATCCTCTGATATTATAATAGTGTCTATTTACAAATACTTATAAAATAGCCGAAATTGTTACATCTATTAAATTCCGGCATACTAGCCACAACGTGGGTAATACAAACAAAACTCGTACAAGGCACGTAGGGAGAATGGATTTCCAACGAATGACTAGGCACTGGGGTACCACCTGTCACAGTACGTGGCCTAGATCACAGTACCGAGGAGTACGCCCGCTCCCCTGCAACACAAAGCCGGAATCATCCCTTACTGGATAATTCCAAGTAAAATCACCCCACGGTTGTGATCAGCAACCGCACCACTAAGCCGAAATAAAAAGGGACATCTAGACAGGGATGACCTTACTCTCAAGTGGGGGCTACCCACGAAGCCTTGCTGCATATCCCCTGATTTTCAGTCATTCCCGGTTGATGAGGCTTGAGGCTAAACGATACCTTTACAGAACATTTCACTTTGAATGCCCATCGTCCACCTGACGATGTCCCGAAAGCATTCGTCCATACAAGTCCGTCCCGGGTCCGAACGGAACCGAAGGCACTACTCCTACTACATCCATTTTGGAAATATCCTCAGGATTAGTAGCGACTAGCCCTTGCACTTCACTGCTCCATCTTCGACTCTGAAATCGTTTTCGCGAAACGTACAAACCGGATCGAAGTGGTTTTCGAGTCTCCAGACCTAGAATCCCGGTATACGGAAACTCGATCCCGGTCTCTTCGAAACGATCAGCGCATTTGGCCAATATTGATAGTCGGTGATTTAACTATCAATTAATGTTCACAAACATCCATACACATCCATCACACAATAAATAATCTCCATATTATTTATTTGCTTCTAATATCTTTAAAGGATATATTTTCACATTTTCAAAACTCGTTTGAAAACAATTTTCCAAAACTCTTCCTTTACAAGGTAAATCTTTTACCCTTTATTCCCATCGGGAATAACCAAGTATAAAACAATTTGCATTTAAATCAGTTAAAAATACTTTATACTGAAATATACTTTTAAAATATGAAAATTACTTCTATTTATTTACTCAAAATATATAAATTTAAAATATATGAAGAAAACTAGTTATTAACACATAAACTTTAATTTAGAGATAAGGGTTTTAGTTTAACTAAATTCAAAATAGCGTTATAAGAAGAAAAATACTAATTTTAACAGCTTAAGCTAAAACCAACTTTTAAATAAATCCATTAGTAAAAATAATTGCTAACATATTCCCAAATTATTACGGTATTAAAAATTATTAATTTATTTCTTTAAAAATAACGATTTCTTAAAAATACTTTTAAAACGATTTAAAACCTAACCTTAGTTAAATAAAATCTTTTTATAAACATTTACTTGGTTTTCCCAGGGAAACACTTTCCCGTTTCAAAACATCCCAAAGTACTCTTTCATATAAATCCACTGATTTATTTCAAGTCAATTTATGATTTCAACATAAATCCCAAATCCCATATTTAACTATGACTTCATCCGAAGTTCACACCCAATTTCCCATATCCGGAAATTCATTTTTAAATCATAGTTTAAAACATTTTAAATTAAACATTTTTGGTGAATTTCCAATGGAAGCCAAATTTCCAATTCACTTAATTAAATTCCAATGAAATACGGCATTTCAAAACATTCTATTTTTCATTTGAACTTGTTAATTTATAGTCGGAAACTCCATTTTAACATATTTTTAATTTCCGGATAACATTAGTCATTATTAAAATAAACACCGTTATTTTAAACAATTTATAATTTTATAAATTTAATCTCCAGAAAACTATACTTTCCATTTACCCATTTCATAACTTCCCATTATATTCAAAATCCCAAATTTGGCCCAATTTTCATTTTTCTTTTCAAATCCGATTTCAAATTTTATTCTTTGAAATTCTAAATTTAACAATTCATTTTATTTCGTAAAAACAATTTTTTAGCCATTTATAATTTAATTCTGTGATTACAATTTATACCACAATGTCACAGAACAACTAAATTTCCAGATTTATCAATCACATCATATAAATAGGTATCACTATCAATTATAAAATAATTGCTACATTGTGAGGAATCCAGTTGGATCCCTCCAACCTGTTTCTCCCTGCATCACAGATATTAGCACATCGCAATATAAATATCAATCCAGACTGATAATCACAGATATAGACAATCAACCACACAGATATTTAAATATCAATTATTTATAATGTCTAGCATCCAGATGTGAGTGAGAAAACTCACCTTGAGTTTTCGACGAGCGTTCGAAATTTTGAATTAAACCGAACGACGTCCGATTTAACCCCAAATTTCTACTTGTCCGGAATGACTCCGGATCTGCACCATCACGAAGTACGTCTCTCTGCGATTCCAACGGTTTCAGTTTCGTTAAAATCTGCTAACGTATGAACGAGTTACGATTTTATAAAGTTGTGAAATAAATTTAAAACAATTTCTTTATTAACTATTTACCAACAGATCACGACCGTACGCTACAAAGAAGAAACCAAGGCCGCACTCTCTCATCTCCCTCTCGTACGCGAACAGAAACATCGAACCCATCATCGTCACTTAGGGTTCGTAGCCGCTACCACCACGCTCCGCTAGGGTACGATCGGCGACTGCCAATCTCTTCGTCTATGAGAATGCCACCTACGCCTGAAAGCTGGGCGAGCTCGGTCGCCTATAATGGCCGCGAAATGGTGATGAACGGCGACGACATCGACCCCGAGATCTCCCTCTCCGCTTCACAGAACAACATCACTACCGTACAGATCTGAAGCTGGTTTCACTCTCTTCGATTTTCATGAAGGAAGATTTCGAAAATAAAGCCCGGATTTCGAGAAAACTGAGGAAGAACGGAAGGTATTTTCGGCCATTGATATAACTCGTGGCGGCTGAGGGAACAAATTAGGGTTTAGATGGAGACAAATGTATATATATATATATATATATATATATATATAATTTAATGTTATTTAATTTATAAAATTCTCAGGTTAACAGTCTACGCTAACGGACTCCAAATTACGCGTTCCGACAGGCGATCCTAGGGTTTTTCCTCGTTCCGGACACAATGGAACAGGTTTCGTAAGCTAATTTGATCGTATACGCGAGATACGGAATTTAACGGTCAATTTAAAATTAAATCGGTTAAATCGATTTCGATGCGTTTTGAGCCACCACGGTCAAACAACAACTCCGATCGCTACGAAAATTGAAATCCGATAATAACTAACTATTACGGATCCAATGGAACTGGTTTCGTCGAATTCCGAGACTGTGCCCCGGAAGGCTATTTTACTCGTCTATTAAATCGATTGATTTTTCAAAATTGACGAAAACGCGTAAAATTTCACTTTTAAAATTTTAATAACTTAACAATAAATCATATAAAATTTATAAACACATAAAAAATCATTCTGGCTCATTCTAGACCAAAATCTGATTAAATTGCATTTTGATAATATTAAATTCATTATTAAATTAATATAAACCCCAAATATTAATTTATCGACTTTAAAATTCTTCTAAAAATCCAATAATATTATTTATGACCAATTGAGCTTAAAAATACATTTAAACACCATTTATATAATCATTTATCCCAAATTCACCTTTTATCCAAATTTCGAATATTTAATTATTATTCTATTTCAATTGGATTATCTGATTAAAATTTATAACTTATTTTATTGATTGAACCCGAATCCATCCATTTCAAAATCAATTAAGAATCCACATTAACATTTAAAACGAATTAAATGTTCAAATCCAATGGCTTAAAAATACGGGATGTTACATTCCTTCCCCCTTATAAAAATTTCGTCCCCGAAATTTGCTAAGGTAGAAAATACTTCCCAACCCATTTACTTACCCAATTTGCTTAGTTAAAAGCTTATATTTACTTTCCCAAAAAGTTTCGGTTCCATTTCAAAACCATTTGCTTTATCTACTCTAAAGCCTTTATCTTAACACTCGCTTTCAAAATAACTTTACTTATTAATAAATTTTCCCAAAAACCCCAAAAATTTTCTAACTCCCAAAATTTCTGAAAAATTTTGGCGGAGTCTCCTTTGCACGGAGGAGCTTCTGCGATATCGCAGGATACACAAATATATATACATCGGCTCACATGGCCGGAAACCAAAATATATCACAATATATATATCATTTTCCCAATTATATTTGCGTAGGCGTACCATTTAAGCAAATTTAAATAGCGAGCGGCTAATATAACGCATATACGCGCTCCAACTCTCTCGAACGCCTCCCGTACCTGTACTAAACTCAAACAAACTCATCAGTTTCCCAATATGAGCATTTTAACAACATTTCCAATACAAATGCAAACAAACATATTCATTGCATAACCAATCCAAGCATAGTTCATAATTTAACAATGTTAACCATAATTTATTAACAATTCAAAGATTTCAATCACCTTTCAAATTACTTGTTCAAGTCCAACTTCATTTTATTTCTCTTGAATGCTTTAAATTCAAGTTCACTACATACAATTCATATTTATCTCAACCAATTCATTTCCACTTCAATATGATTACATATGCCTTTCTTACCTTTTAATTTTACTTACATTCCAAATTTGATTTACAATCAAATTTCATTTTAAACTTGAAACATTTGCATTTCAGTTATGATCCATTTCCATTCATATGCAAACATTACTCATTAAGAGGTCAATTCATTCCTATTGATTCAAAATCAATTTCATTTGCTATTCTTAACCAATTCACTTGCATTCATATACAAAACTCTTTGAATTGGGTTCCCATTCATATCAACTTATTCACAATTCAATTCCAATTGCTTTTAAACACTCAATTGCAAATACATTCAAATTTCCATGTCATTCAAGCAAAACAATTGCCACTTAAGCTTATAACCATTTAAAATTAATTTCAACTTGGATGTATATTAATTTTATTCAATTTTTGCATTGTTCACAATCCAAGTATTTTCTTTTCCGAATGCAATTGTTAAATTCAATATTTTCTTTACATTTTAATCTCATTAACCAATTCAAATTTACATTAATATCATTCATTCCTGAGTTATTTACAACTCTTATATTTTTAACTCATCACATTAATTAATTTAAACTCATTTCACTTGCATTTCAGTTTATTTCCTAACAAATTTCATTCAAGATTACTCAATAAAGCTTATACTTAATCATTTGTTTTAATTTCTCTCAAGTATCTACACATTTCCATTTCTTCTTGAATCAATTTTATTTTATTTTCATTTGATTCTCATCCAAATCAAATTTCAATTCATTTATAAATCTAAATGCTGACTACTTATCCAATCCATTTTAGATTTATTATATTAACAAAGAAACCTCTTTAAATTATTTTACTTATTTGAATTTTATTTACAATTCAAACCATCACTATCATAAGCTAAATACATTATTCATTCTCACTTCCAACATTTATTACCAACTTAAATTTCATTCAACAACTGGATTATTCCCTTACTTTCTAAATTTTGACCAAACTATCAAAATTCTATTTATTGCAATACAAATTCCATTTAATTTAGCTTACACAAGATTTATTTCCAAACAATCATTTTGGATTTAATTGAGTAAGCATTTACTTCATTCAACATCACTTCAACTAAATTAAATTTCCATTTAATTAAATTCTTATCCAAATTTAATTCAAGGTTAACTAGATTATATATGCATTTTCAATTTAATTCCTTTCCAGAATTTATTCAAGTTCATCTAAATTTTATTTAGCCCACCTGAATTTAAACCATTTCCTTTACTACTTTAAATAAGAATTTAATTACATTCATTCTTATTCATAACACAACAGAAATTTTAATATTCAGCTTAACTCTATTTTAGTCGAAGTTAAACCCAATTCAATTTAATCTTAATTCTCCATATCCAAGTTCAACTTATTTACTAACTTCAGTTCACTTACCTCTTTTATATTTTATAATTGTTTCACCTTACTTAGCATTCCATTTAAAATTAAGTTCGAATTCACCATTCCACTTAACCATTTTTATTTGTGATTATAATTCCATTTTACTTGAGTTAAAATCAAATCTTTCATTCTCAAGTTCTCCAACTTATTTACTTGTAAGTTTATATTGCTCATTTCAAACCAATCCACATTTTTATAATCACAATGTCAAATTTTAACACTTAATAGCTTAAGAATATGAATTCATTTGCACAATCATAAGCATTTACACTTCACCTTTATATCAACTTCCCTTTAATTCCAATTCATTTAGATTTAATTCAATTTCAAATTCTTAATTTTATTTAACTTATCATAAGTTAAATCCAGATATATTCCATACACCCTCATTTATTCAAAGTAAATTTACATTCCATATATACTCAATTCTTCTTTAAATCAACTTTCCTTTATAAGTTATGTAGTTGAATCATTTCAACTTTCACATTTTTATTTTAAAATAGAATTTCCAGAATTCAATTTACCCGGATTTATTTCAAAACCAATTCGAAATAAAAATCAACACATTTCTCTTTTGATATTCAAATCAAATACCAAATTCCAAAACAAACTGCTTTTACCAAACAATTTTCCTTTGAAAATTCCAAAATCACTTGTTTCCCAAACAAGTCCAAACAATGTCATAACCAACTATTTTGGTAGCAATCCATCACTTTAGAAACTCGAAAATGAATTCTAATGATGTGGCCAGCATCATCAGGATTATTTTCCAGCGACTGAAGTGAGTTCAATGCTTTCCACTTCCAAAATCCACCTCAAAACAATTTCTATTCAAAAATATTTCCCCAAAATATACTCCATTCTTACAAATGCTTTTGAAAACATTTCTAACATTTCCACAAAGTCAAACTCCCAAAACTTTGTTTAATTCCTTTTGAAATCCCTTTCAAAATTTCCGGGGTCAAAATTCTAGTTTAAATCAAATTTTAATTTCACTTCATATGATTTAAAACATATTTAGCCAATCTCTATTTGGTTATAAACCATTTTAATATTTTAACTTCTTATTGGCTTATAAATCATTTCGAATTTTAGCTCATATTTTAATTTCTTACTTGATTATAGAAGAAACAACCAAACAAACATCCAATATATATAATTTAGAAAACTATTTCTTTATATCAAAATATAATTTTGGGTAAAATTATTTCATTTACCCGCTTTAAAAACAATACTATGTCGGTTTATCTTGTTTAAGAGTTTAGAAACCCCTATCGATACGGTTGTACTTCCCGTACCGACCAGAATTCATAAACACTCAACCGATAAGTCAACACAGTACAAAAACAATTTTATATCCACTAACAAATACGCTCTCATAGCTATTATTACACTCAACTCATTATAGAGTACTATTGACTCTATTAAAAATGAGTAATTTCCCACCAAAGCCTAGGTTGTCGCCAAACTAAGCTCTGATACCAACTGTCACGACCCGCCCTTCACGACCCTCGAAAATCGACACAAAATACTCAACAGTATAATATGCCGACGATCGAATGCCGGAAAGACAGATTGTAGAAGAATAAGAAAGTAGATAGAAGAAGAAAGAACTAAACAAAATCATAACCTCACAGTCGCAGCGGATAAAATATAATATATAGAACAGATCTTTACACAAAATGAAACTATATCTGTTTATATACAATACATCATCATCAGAGTATATCAATACAATCATCAATATCCAGTCAATCAGTCAATACAACAATCACAGCAGCGGAATAATACAAGTACGAGAAATACGTCTCGGACTCCAGCTCCTCTCCTGAGCTCCATAGCAACCTATCCTGTAAAATACTCGGTCTGACCCGAGCATTATAATAAAATAACACCCGAGTCAGTCTGGAATACCAGCGCATCATAAATACATCCAAACTGATTATTAAATTTTCAAAATCCTTTGGAAACAAAAGCATCTCGTAAGACCACGCCACAAATAAACATGTCGGGTTTTTACCTTACGATAGCTAAAACACTTTTATAAAAATCCTCTGATATTATAATAGTGTCTATTTACAAATACTTATAAAATAGCCGAAATTGTTACATCTATTAAATTCCGGCATACTAGCCACAACGTGGGTAATACAAACAAAACTCGTACAAGGCACGTAGGGAGAATGGATTTCCAACGAATGACTAGGCACTGGGGTACCACCTGTCACAGTACGTGGCCTAGATCACAGTACCGAGGAGTACGCCCGCTCCCCTGCAACACAAAGCCGGAATCATCCCTTACTGGATAATTCCAAGTAAAATCACCCCACGGTTGTGATCAGCAACCGCACCACTAAGCCGAAATAAAAAGGGACATCTAGACAGGGATGACCTTACTCTCAAGTGGGGGCTACCCACGAAGCCTTGCTGCATATCCCCTGATTTTCAGTCATTCCCGGTTGATGAGGCTTGAGGCTAAACGATACCTTTACAGAACATTTCACTTTGAATGCCCATCGTCCACCTGACGATGTCCCGAAAGCATTCGTCCATACAAGTCCGTCCCGGGTCCGAACGGAACCGAAGGCACTACTCCTACTACATCCATTTTGGAAATATCCTCAGGATTAGTAGCGACTAGCCCTTGCACTTCACTGCTCCATCTTCGACTCTGAAATCGTTTTCGCGAAACGTACAAACCGGATCGAAGTGGTTTTCGAGTCTCCAGACCTAGAATCCCGGTATACGGAAACTCGATCCCGGTCTCTTCGAAACGATCAGCGCATTTGGCCAATATTGATAGTCGGTGATTTAACTATCAATTAATGTTCACAAACATCCATACACATCCATCACACAATAAATAATCTCCATATTATTTATTTGCTTCTAATATCTTTAAAGGATATATTTTCACATTTTCAAAACTCGTTTGAAAACAATTTTCCAAAACTCTTCCTTTACAAGGTAAATCTTTTACCCTTTATTCCCATCGGGAATAACCAAGTATAAAACAATTTGCATTTAAATCAGTTAAAAATACTTTATACTGAAATATACTTTTAAAATATGAAAATTACTTCTATTTATTTACTCAAAATATATAAATTTAAAATATATGAAGAAAACTAGTTATTAACACATAAACTTTAATTTAGAGATAAGGGTTTTAGTTTAACTAAATTCAAAATAGCGTTATAAGAAGAAAAATACTAATTTTAACAGCTTAAGCTAAAACCAACTTTTAAATAAATCCATTAGTAAAAATAATTGCTAACATATTCCCAAATTATTACGGTATTAAAAATTATTAATTTATTTCTTTAAAAATAACGATTTCTTAAAAATACTTTTAAAACGATTTAAAACCTAACCTTAGTTAAATAAAATCTTTTTATAAACATTTACTTGGTTTTCCCAGGGAAACACTTTCCCGTTTCAAAACATCCCAAAGTACTCTTTCATATAAATCCACTGATTTATTTCAAGTCAATTTATGATTTCAACATAAATCCCAAATCCCATATTTAACTATGACTTCATCCGAAGTTCACACCCAATTTCCCATATCCGGAAATTCATTTTTAAATCATAGTTTAAAACATTTTAAATTAAACATTTTTGGTGAATTTCCAATGGAAGCCAAATTTCCAATTCACTTAATTAAATTCCAATGAAATACGGCATTTCAAAACATTCTATTTTTCATTTGAACTTGTTAATTTATAGTCGGAAACTCCATTTTAACATATTTTTAATTTCCGGATAACATTAGTCATTATTAAAATAAACACCGTTATTTTAAACAATTTATAATTTTATAAATTTAATCTCCAGAAAACTATACTTTCCATTTACCCATTTCATAACTTCCCATTATATTCAAAATCCCAAATTTGGCCCAATTTTCATTTTTCTTTTCAAATCCGATTTCAAATTTTATTCTTTGAAATTCTAAATTTAACAATTCATTTTATTTCGTAAAAACAATTTTTTAGCCATTTATAATTTAATTCTGTGATTACAATTTATACCACAATGTCACAGAACAACTAAATTTCCAGATTTATCAATCACATCATATAAATAGGTATCACTATCAATTATAAAATAATTGCTACATTGTGAGGAATCCAGTTGGATCCCTCCAACCTGTTTCTCCCTGCATCACAGATATTAGCACATCGCAATATAAATATCAATCCAGACTGATAATCACAGATATAGACAATCAACCACACAGATATTTAAATATCAATTATTTATAATGTCTAGCATCCAGATGTGAGTGAGAAAACTCACCTTGAGTTTTCGACGAGCGTTCGAAATTTTGAATTAAACCGAACGACGTCCGATTTAACCCCAAATTTCTACTTGTCCGGAATGACTCCGGATCTGCACCATCACGAAGTACGTCTCTCTGCGATTCCAACGGTTTCAGTTTCGTTAAAATCTGCTAACGTATGAACGAGTTACGATTTTATAAAGTTGTGAAATAAATTTAAAACAATTTCTTTATTAACTATTTACCAACAGATCACGACCGTACGCTACAAAGAAGAAACCAAGGCCGCACTCTCTCATCTCCCTCTCGTACGCGAACAGAAACATCGAACCCATCATCGTCACTTAGGGTTCGTAGCCGCTACCACCACGCTCCGCTAGGGTACGATCGGCGACTGCCAATCTCTTCGTCTATGAGAATGCCACCTACGCCTGAAAGCTAGGCGAGCTCGGTCGCCTATAATGGCCGCGAAATGGTGATGAACGGCGACGACATCGACCCCGAGATCTCCCTCTCCGCTTCACAGAACAACATCACTACCGTACAGATCTGAAGCTGGTTTCACTCTCTTCGATTTTCATGAAGGAAGATTTCGAAAATAAAGCCCGGATTTCGAGAAAACTGAGGAAGAACGGAAGGTATTTTCGGCCATTGATATAACTCGTGGCGGCTGAGGGAACAAATTAGGGTTTAGATGGAGACAAATGTATATATATATATATATATAATTTAATGTTATTTAATTTATAAAATTCTCAGGTTAACAGTCTACGCTAACGGACTCCAAATTACGCGTTCCGACAGGCGATCCTAGGGTTTTTCCTCGTTCCGGACACAATGGAACAGGTTTCGTAAGCTAATTTGATCGTATACGCGAGATACGGAATTTAACGGTCAATTTAAAATTAAATCGGTTAAATCGATTTCGATGCGTTTTGAGCCACCACGGTCAAACAACAACTCCGATCGCTACGAAAATTGAAATCCGATAATAACTAACTATTACGGATCCAATGGAACTGGTTTCGTCGAATTCCGAGACTGTGCCCCGGAAGGCTATTTTACTCGTCTATTAAATCGATTGATTTTTCAAAATTGACGAAAACGCGTAAAATTTCACTTTTAAAATTTTAATAACTTAACAATAAATCATATAAAATTTATAAACACATAAAAAATCATTCTGGCTCATTCTAGACCAAAATCTGATTAAATTGCATTTTGATAATATTAAATTCATTATTAAATTAATATAAACCCCAAATATTAATTTATCGACTTTAAAATTCTTCTAAAAATCCAATAATATTATTTATGACCAATTGAGCTTAAAAATACATTTAAACACCATTTATATAATCATTTATCCCAAATTCACCTTTTATCCAAATTTCGAATATTTAATTATTATTCTATTTCAATTGGATTATCTGATTAAAATTTATAACTTATTTTATTGATTGAACCCGAATCCATCCATTTCAAAATCAATTAAGAATCCACATTAACATTTAAAACGAATTAAATGTTCAAATCCAATGGCTTAAAAATACGGGATGTTACACCTCAGGATGGCGTATTCATGTCTGCCCAACAGCTTTTGGATCTCGTAAAGAACGCCCAAGCTGCCGGACCCATTTCTGAGCCTACTCATCCTAAATACGGGTTTGCACGGTTGTGCAGTGATTATACAAATTTGGGTGGAAGGCCATTCAAGGGTTCTGAAAGCGTTATAGAAGTCCAAGCTTGGCTTAGAACATGCGATCGCATCTTTTCTCGCATGAATCTTATGGATCTATAGCGAGTCCAAGTGGCTTCTAGCATGCTCCAGGAGAGAGCATTAGATTGTTATGAGCTTTTGATTTCAGAAATTATTGAAGCGGATCTTACTTTGGAGCAATTCCGGGAAAGGTTCGAGTTAAAGTTTGTGCCGGAAGCTGAAAAAGTATCTTTAGCTCGACGCTTTATTGACCTTATTCAGGGTGAATCTTCTGTGACAGATTATGCTGCATCTTTTGAATCCCTCTCTAAATATGGGGGAGTATATTAATACCCTATTGAAGAAAAATTGGAGGTTTATCTATGGGTTGAATAAGAATCTCAAAAAGCCTTTACTTCTGAAACTAGAAGTTTCATTCGATCAGCTTGTAGATATCGCTCTTCGACTGGAAGAGGCCAATAAAGAAAGTGATGTTGAAGTTGTGGTTGCCAAACAGAACTTCAACAACAACAAGAAGAGGCAATTCAACAATAAGTTCAAAGGCCCTAATCCAAACAAGAAAGGGAAGCAAGCAATTTTGGTAGCAAAAACTCTTACCTCTAGTCGTGGACAATGCTACAATTGTGGTTCTAAGGACCATTATGCAAATAAGTGTCTGAAACACCTTTATTCACGCTATTTCAAAAGTTCGGGTTATCTTTTATCTTCATGTCCCATACTTCAAAGTAGGAGAGAGGGAAAGCTGAATGTTGTGCAAGCCCCCGGTAACTCTTCTCTTGGTCAAGGTATTTCTCATTTTATCCTTGATGGCATTATTATGTTTCGTGATCATCCTATTCGAGTTCTTTTTGATACGGGTGCATCTCACTCTTTTATATCAAAAGAACTTGTTGATACTTTGTCTTTAAATGTTATGGGCTTGATGACTTCGCTGAGAATTGCAAATCCAGTTGGTGGATCCGCGACACTCAGTTTATTTTGTAAAGATGTCAAGATTATTTTATGTGATTATGCTTTCCGAGCCGATTTGCATGTTATGCGCTACCTAGGTTTCAGAATGATTTTGGGAATGGATTGGCTTAATCGTTATGAAGCCCACATCTTATATACCGAGAGGACTATTCATCTTCGACATCCCCAATCTATTAAGCAGATTTCTATTGTTCATAAAGATTCAGATTCCAATTTGGTAGCATCAAATGGTTTTAATAACGTAATTAACTGAATTTTGGAAAATTTTAAAATATAATATTTTGAGTAAAAATTTAATATTTGGAATACGTCTATTTAAACATAACAAATGGTAAATTTTCATCTGAAAATTTGGAAGTTTATTTTCTTATGCAATTTTATTTCAATTCAAATCAGTTAATAATTGATGATAATAAAATGTTTTCCAAACCTGAATATTTTTATACAATAAATTTGTAAATCATCTTCCGAGTGAGACGTCATATTGTTTCTTCAAATTTGGACTGTTATTGCTCCTTTTATCTTATTTTTGGCAAACTAGCAGCATTTTCGGTTTCGATATCGAGTTTTGATAGGATGATCGTACCACTTATATCCATATACCATTTTGATCGTCTCGTCATGCTGATCTCTGCGGTATATTCAATTTTGTGTTTTGAAGCATGGTACTTAGCGGAATCCATGAAAAAAGGTAACTGTATCGACACCATTGTGAAGCTTTTGATATTCTGTTTACATTCACTTAACCACCATAAATTCCAATTGTCATTAGCATTTATTATCACTGAATTCAACTTTTTTTATTTTCCCATTCCCACTATTCAAATTGGTTTTTTTCCTCTGTTATCAGTCTTTGCTCTTTAATATTTAAACCGTAAGAAAAAAATTTACACGTACAATTTTATAAAAAAAACGTTTGCATCCCTTGTTTGATGAACTATCCCTATTCGTGCCTACTCTATAAACCACCTCCACCCTTTTCATCTTCCACCTAACCATTTTCATTTGCTTTATATCTGTGAAAAGCAAGTAGCTTCTCCTTTCTCTGCATGGCTCTCGGCCTTCTCCCCTCCTTCTCTACGTCTTCACCACTAAAACCGCACCCAAGACCGAGCCATCCTCCATAGTGGCCAGCAACCCCAACCGCCATTTCCATGGCCGCATGCAGCCCAAGCTCCAGCCTCATCTACCCCACTACCCTCTCGTGCCACTCTCTCTTCCAGACATTTTCCTATTGGCTTTAAATAGGTTGTGTTGCCTTATACCTCATTTATGTAAGTAGTCTGTGTTTCCTTATATTGAATATTGACTTTAAATATATTATATGTTAGCTTATATTAGTTTATATAAGTCTTAAATCTGTTCGATTATATATATACTTTGTGGCTTTTAAATATAGGTTCTGCATATTTTGATTACAAATCTGACTTATATATATATTTTATAAAAGTTGTTTGTATATATTATACAGTCTTTCCAATTTACTTATATATGTATTATATGTTGTATATAATCTAGTATGGATATTAATATGCATAGTCTGGTTTACATTATCATAGTACTATATACATGCATGTTTAAGGGTTGCTGTTTATAATATATTAGTTTATAAATAGTTTAGTTTGATACGTATATATGTTTTTACGATTAGTTACTGAAAGTTATATAACCTTTAGTTATGAATATCAGTTATATATATAGGTTTTGTTTGTTTATATATATACATTGTTTAATAAATATCGTGTTAAGTATAGTTTTAAAATATGATCTATACATTGCTTATATATACATATGTTGTTTTGTTATTATTCTTATTTTTTTCTGTTGTATTGTATACGTATATATAGTAGAATGTGTATAATAGTTTATATATAAGTTTACATTTTATAATCTGTTGGTTATGCAAGTTATATATGAGTAGGTAGATTCTAGATATTTGTATAGGTTATAAAAGTTACAGTATGTACATACTATTTCAAATATGGGTTAGTTTTGTATATGTAGGTTTAAAGCATATATTGGTTGAATATATATACAGTATGTAAGTTTATATTAGTTTATAAAGCAGTTATATAAATATATATGTGTGTGTGTGTGTATGTGTGTGTGTGTTATGCAAGATGTACTTATGTCAGTCTAGTTATAAATACAGGCTGTAAAGATTTGAATGAAATATATATCGTACTTTGATTTTTGAGTACAATAGTAATGGGTTTTGTAATAAAATATGTATAGATTTTCAAATCATAATAATGTTAAAAGTGACTTTTCTACCATCTATTGTTTTAAAATATTGAATGTAAGCTGTTCTTGAAACAAGTTAAATATATGTGTATGAATTCTGGGTATAGAAGTATATATATACCTTGTAGTTGTCCTGTTACATGTTTTGTTGAAATGTATAGCTATATCTAAGTTGCATACATATTTGCCTTTTGCCAGTTTTCAAGTCTACATATATCTTTTTCATTTGTATATATTCTTAAACTATATATTACAGTGAGATATAGGAAGTATGTAAATTGTGTTTGTATAAAAATAATATATATATAGTTTAGAAAATGATCCATGTACTACAATATATTATATGTAGTTATATATATATATATTGAATATTTTTTTAGCATAGTATAGACTTTTGCAGCCTTCTCTATAGATTACAATACAATTATATCGTTAAAGAAGTATTGTATATATTATATACATAGTTGTTTATGTAATATATAGAAAAATATATAAGTAAGTATTTTGCATTTTATAAGTATATATATATATATATTTCAAAAAAATAATAATATATATGTTTGATTTTGTATATGTGTTTTAATTTGAAACAATAATTTTGAAATATATATATTATTTAATATGTATTTGCATTTAGAATATGATTTTTATATATGTACGAAGTTATATATATATATATATACGTGTGTGTATGTTTACTTATACCATTTATCTTCATCAATCCAGTCATCGTGCCTTACTCTTGTCTCGCCAATGCCCAAGTGGTCGCAGCATTTTTTTGATTTGCTCGTGTTCATATCATTGTGTGTATCCATGTCGTCTTCTGTATCCTCTAGCCTCGAAAGGTGATCAATCACTCACGATTAACGTTCTTATATTTATTAAATTTGATTTCAATTGAAACGTCAATTGAAATATGTTGTTGTTAGTTATTTACATTGCTATATATATGCTATTATCTGTATCTGTTCACCTGTGACATCTGACACCAGTTTTCTGTTATTTATATTGATTATATATGCCTGTTGTAATTTATCATACCTGTTATCGCACTACAAGTTCCATGTTAGTATAGAATTCACTATGGGTTGAAATGATATATACCCGAACGATCGTGTCGAATAGGAGAAAATCGTTATGGGTTGAAATGATAAACCCAAGCGATTTTCATTGACATTGATTTGGGATTGCGGGTTGAAAAGATATATACCCATATATATTTAAAATTGCGGATTGAATGATAAATATCTGTATCACTTGACCATAGGATAGAAAATTGTATACTGACACCATTGGTCTATATATAAATATTTTGAAAATGATTTCTATGGTTTTGAAAGAAAATATATATGGTTTCATTTAATATTAAAAATAGTTTATATATAAATAAGTTTTAATATAAAGTAGATTTAATAATAAGCTTTAATTTAATAAAGTTTGATTTAATTAATATATGATATGTTTAAGTATTTATTTAAAATTTTATTTTAAAAATAGATTTTTTTATAATGATTTTTATAGGTTAAGGTTGGGAGATAAATTTGAAATTTATTTGAAATTGTATGTAATTAAGAATTTTATTTAATTAAATCGATTTGAAACTTATTGAATTTGAGATTTAAAGATATGATTTTATAACTTGATTTTGATTTAAGTAATTTAGTGAATATTTCACGTTTAAATAAATTGAAGGAAATATTTAGTAAAATGTAAATTAAGGTTATTTAAATGATATTGAATTTATTAAGTGAATACTTCAAGACTAAATAATAATGAAGTTAAATCAAGATCTATATGAAATTGTTAAATTTAGGTTTGAAAATGTTGAATATTTAAAGCTTTGAAATATATTGAAATTTAAATGGTTTATTTTGTGGTTCAAATATGTATTTGAAATCGATATAATTTGAAATGGTTTATTTAGAAACTAAATTGAATTGAAATTGATGGATTTGTGAAATTTGAGGAAATTATAAATATTTTACTTTATAAATTATTTATATATATATACACTGTTTTAATATAAAACAATTTTTATTATAAACTATTTTATTTTATAAACTATTTTTTTTATATACTATTATTAATATCTAAACTTTATAAGTGGTGGAAGTTATGATTTCAAAGTTATGGTTTTCCAAAGCATTATGATTTCAAAACGTTTTGCTTTCGAAAGGGTTATAACTTTGAAAGTGCTATAATTTGGAAATAGATATATTTGAAGTGGAAATGATATTTTGGGTTTTGAAGTATAAATTATTTTGAAATGACCCCGGTGTTATAATGACGGTTGGTTGTTAGCAGTGTATATTTCTATATAGTGGATAGTTCCACGGATCCTTAGAGGATGAGTATCCCAAACATCCTTTAAGTTACTTGTATTTCAGTTGATATTTCACTTGAGTTGGATTTATTGATATAAGAATGTTAATCCTGACTCGAGTGTTTTGTGTTTTGTTTTATGCTTGGGTCAGACTGAGTGTACCAGTAGTCGAGTCTCACCTTGGGAGTTGGAGCTTCGCTTGGATATCCATCTATCGATTCAGCTTTCAGTTATTCAGTTGATTCCAGTGATGTATTTAGATTTTGTATTTGACTATTGATTTTGAGACTTCTGTTGTATCTTGATTAACTCTGATATATATTTATATAGTAGCTTCATGAACTACTATTCTTTGTTTCCGCTGCTTATTGTTATATTACTCTATGTCTGTGATTCTGTGATTATTTATTTACTGTATATGTTGAGTTTTGCCAAATATAAATTAACAATCTGATATTTTGAGCAATTCAAGTCCGACATGTGCGGATGCGAATGGTTGAAAATATCGGGAGGTTACACTCATTCTGTCCTTGATGGCATTATTATATTTCATGATCATCCTATTCGAGTTCTTTTTGATACGGGTGCATCTCACTCTTTTATATCAAAAGAACTTGTTGATACTTTGTCTTTAAATGTTATGGGCTTGATGACTTCGTTGAGAATTGCGAATCCAGTTGGTGGATCTGCAACACTCAGTTTATTTTGTAAAGATGTTGAGATTATTTTATGTGATTATGCTTTCCGAGCCGATTTGCATGTTATGCGCTACCTAGGTTTCGGAATGATTTTGGGAATGGATTGGCTTAATCGTTATGAAGCCCACATTTTATGTCCCGAGAGGACTATTAATCCTCGACATACCCAACCTATTAAGCATATTTCTATTGTTCATAAAGATTCAGATTCCAATTTGGTAGCATCCTTATATTCTCTAAATTCGCATGATGACGATAATGATGATGAGGAAGATGTCATTTCCCTCATTCACATTGTTTGTGAATTTCCCGACATCTTTGAGCCCAGTTTAGGATTACTACCTAAGCGAGCAATTGAGTTCAGAATTAATCTAATTCCTAGAGCTCTACCTATCACTCGTCCTCCTTATCGTATATCCAATAAGGAAAATGAGGAGATGCGTAAACAATTATCCGAATTGGAAGCAAAATAGTTTATTCATTCTAGTTCCTCCCATGGGGAGCTTCAGCTATCTTTGTGAAGAAATCGATGGTACACTTTGGCTTTGTGTTGACTACCGTAAGCTTAATGATCTCACCATCAAGAATAAATATCCCTTGCCTCGGATTGATGATCTATTCGATCAACTTAGCGGTGCTAGAGTCTTTTCATAGTTAGACATAGCAATAGGTTTTCATTAGCTTCGTATTGTAGAGGATAGTATTCCTTTGACATTGTTCCGTACTCGTTATGGATGTTATGAATGGCTTGTTATGATATTTGGTTTAACGAATGCTCCAGCTTATTTCGTTGACCTTATGAATCGAGTTTTCAAAGACTTCCCCGATCGATTTGTTCTCATCTTCATAGATGATATTCTTGTTTATTCTGAAACGAGGAAGAGCATGAAAAACATCTTAGGATTGTGTTGGAATCTCTTACGAGCAATCAATTGAAAGCAAAATTTTCTAATCGCCACTTTTGGCAATCCCATGTGAAATTTTTAGGGCATATTATTTCCAAATCCATAATTTCCGTGGATCCTTCGAAGATTGAAGCGATTCAAAATTGGAAGAGACCGGAGAGTGCGACGGAAATCCGTAGTTTTCTTGGATTGGTGGGCTATTACTGTCAGTTCATAAAGGAATTTGCTAAAATTTATATACCTCTTACTAGTTTGACAAAGAAGGGAGTTAAGTACGTTTGGTCAGACAAATGTGAGGCTGCTTTTCAAAAATTAAAGGAACTCCTTTCTGATGCTCCTATTCTTGTGATTCCCGAGGGGAACCAATACTTGATTGTTTATATCGATGCTAGTCGTGTTGGTTTGGGAGCTGTTCTAATGCAAAGGGAACGTGTTATCGCTTATGCTTCTAGGCAATTAAAGCCTGCCGAGACTAGATATGCCACTGATTTAGAGCTCGTGGCTATTGTTTTCGCCCTTAGAATTTGGCGTCATTATCTTTTGGGAGAGAAATTTTTTCTCTACACCGATCATAAATCTTTGAAGTATTTGTTCTCTCAAAAGGAACTTAATTTGCGTTAACAACGTTGGCTCGAATTCTTTGCATCTTATGATCTTGATATTCTTTACACTCCTGGAAAGGGAAATCATGTTGCCGATACCCTTAGTCGTAAGCAACAAGCAGTTGTTTCCATGATGATATCCGAATGGGATGATCTCAAGACTTAGTCCACTTGTGAGATTCGAGATCGTGGATCCGATTTATGTTCATCTCTTGTTTTATGTAACCTTGAGGCTCATCCTTCTCTTTTAGACCGCATTCTTGAAGCTCAAATGTATGATCCCGAATTGGCTCATCTTAGCCAAAGTTGTAGGGATAAAATTGATGTTGATGGTTTGAAAGACTTTGAAATCGATGCTCGTGGGGCATTCAAAAATTTGGTAGACTAATCGTGCCAAATATTAGTGATCTTCGTAAAGACATTTTAGAAGATTCTCATTGTTCTAAATTTACCATTCATCCCGGTAGTAGTAAAATGTACGTGGACATGAAGTGACTTTATTATTGCGATGGAATGAAATCTGATATTGCTAACTTCATTAAGCGTTGTATGACTTGCTAACTTGTTAAGGTCGAGCATCAAAGGCCAAGTGGGTTATTGCAACCTTTGGGCATTCCAATTTGGAAGTGGGATCAAGTCTCCATGGACTTTATTGACGGTCTTCCCCGTTCTCGTTCGGGTTATGATAGTCTATGGGTGATTATGGATAGACTTACAAAATCAGCCCATTTTATTCCCGTTCGGTCCAATCGGACCGTACCCTTTTTCGCCAAACTCTATGTTAAAGAAATTGTTAAATTGCATGGAGTTCCTACTTCTATTGTTAGCGATCGTGATCCATTATTTACTAGAGGGTTTTGTAAGGGTCTTCAAAAAGCTTTGGGAACGAAGCTTAATTTTAGCACCGCTTATCATCCTCAGTCTGATGGACAAACAGAGCGTGTGAATCAAACTCTTGAAGATCTCCTTCGTGCATGTGTTCTTGATTTTTGTGGAAACTGGGATGATCATATTTCTCTTGTTGAGTTTTCCTATAAAAATAGCTTCCAATCTAGTGTTGGTATGGCACCTTTCGAGGCACTCTACGGAAGGCTATGCCGATCTCCTTCATGTTGGCTTGAAGCCAGTGAGAAGCTGGTTTTAGGTCCAGATTTTATTCGTGATGCCACAGAAAAGATTGACCTTATTCGTTATAGGATGAAAGAAGCTCAAAGTAGACAAAAATCTTATGCCGATAACCGAAGAAGGAAATTGGAATTTTCTGTGGAAGATTTGGTATTCATTCGTGTTTCACTTATGAAGGTTGTTGTGCGTTTCAGTCGATCGGGAAAATTAGCACCTCGATATATTGGTCCATTTCCCATCACCGAACGCATTGGTTCCGTGGCTTATCGCCTTTTATTACCGGCTCAATTTTCTACTATTCATGACGTATTCTACGTTTCTCAACTGCGGAAATGCCTTAGAGATTCCGATTCTATTCTTGAGCCCGGTGTTATTGAAGAAATTGAAGTTTCACCTAATTTGACTTATGAGCAACATCTTATTCGTGTCATTGCTACGGAGGTTAAACGCCTTCGTAATAAAGATGTTCCGCTTGTGAAAGTTCAATGGTCCGCAAATCCGAAGTATTTTTCTTGGGAATCCAGAGAATTCATCGAGCGAACACATCCGGACTTACTCTCTCGTGCTCCTTAAGGTGAACTTCTCGCTTCAAAATTTTCTTTTGTCTTGTTATGCTTTAGAGTGGTTATTACTCTTTATTTTCTTCTTAAGTATTGCGAGGATGCAATTTCTTTAAGGAGGGGAGTCTTTAACAACCCGCATATTTTACGATTATATATTTAAATGTTTTGTTTAAATATAACATCGTTTGTTGAATTTAAAGTCCGAAATGTTACTTTTTGTAAACAGTCGAATCCGAACTCGAGACCACTTCCATTGAGTTCAAAACGACGTTTACAACTTTTTTGAGTATAAACATCGATATGTTTGGAGTTGATTAGGATTTTGGTATTTTCATTTGGGCTTTGGGTTGTGTTCTAGCCCATTAACCCAACAAAGTAACCCAACTCCTCTACCAAATACCCTAACTCCTATACTCTTCATTCATTCTACTCCTCATTTCCTAACACTCAAGCTAAAGAGAAAAATGAGGAAAAGAGGGGAAATTAAAATTCCTAAGCCCTAGATTCTTAGGAAATTCAAATTCAAGTTCTAAAATCAAAGAGAAGCTTAGGTAAGCATCCTCTTCATCTTCTCCATCTCAATCTCTCTTTAATTTTCAGAAATTCCTATAACCTAACTTAGGGAAAAAAAATTTGATAATAGATTGAAGATTCTAGAGGTGTAGTAAAGAGGAATTGATCTTGCTTTGTTTTAGAGCTTCTCATTCCTTATTTTTTAATTTAAAGGTGAGTTATTGAACTAACATCTATGTCTATAGCTTTCATTGTTGATAGGAATGAACTCCTAACATCTATTTCATGTCCAATTGCTTTTGAATTGAATTGGTTTGGTGAATTTTCCAATTTTTGGTATTTTGAAGTCAAAATCTATGAAAATCCTACTATGGATGTTTGGACATGTTGTTTGGAGTGTATTGAAGAGCCTATAGGGCTGGGTTGTCACTTGGCATAAATCCCTAGCCACGATCGCTCATCCGATCACTTCCAAACCGATTTGGCCATTAATGGCCTAGGCAAATTTTGCAGTGAGCTTCAGCTCAGACGTCTGGTAAAATACTCAGACGTCTGAGGCAAAGGAAAAACATTCCAAATCTTAAGCTCGGACATCTGAATGGTCTGGAAAAATTCCAGACCTTCAGCTCATACGTCTAGGAAGAACCACCAGACGTCTAGCGCTGTTAAAATCTGGCACTTTGCATATTTTTATGCGAATTTTCATTTTTATCGATTTTTTGTCGATCTGGTTGGTTGTGCTCATTTATTATCGACTTTGATGACTTCTTTTCTGGATTTTTGGGAATATCTTATTGATGGATTCGATACCAATTTTCTTGGTTTTAATTCACATCATCGTTTGTGAATTTTTTGTGATAGATTGTTTTTACAATCATTTCTGTGATTTGTCACTTTAAAATACAAGGGTTTCCATACTAGTAGTGTTATCCCGCCTTTTGGCAAGGCTGTGACACCAAAAGATTAACTGGAAACCAAAGACAATACTCCTCGATTGCCAGTTATGTATAGGTTAGCTATGGATGTCGATAAATTTCGACCGAGTCTGGATCAAGCTACAATTGATATGGCATGACATGCAAAGCTATGGAAGACAACGGTTCAAATTTCAAGTCAATAGGAGTTCGTATGCTCAAGATATGATCGATGCAAACCAAAGAAATTAACTCTTCGCATCCATAAATTCACATCGATCGGCTCGACTCTATCAATTCGCATATGTCGTCTCGCATCCATTATTTCGCATCGATTGGTTCGTATCCATCAGCCACTGCATCTCTTCGTGTCCATCAAAGCCAAACTACTTCGTACCCATGAATAGTTTTCATTTTGTATCGATCATATTTGCTACATTTCATATCCATCAGCAAACAACACTTCACATCGATCTCGAAAAATGATCGATACGAAGTGGAAAATACAATCAATCGATATGAACAGTGCAACGATGATAGATACGAACAGTACAACGATGATCGATACGAACAGTGCAACGATGATCGATGCGAACAAGGTAGAGGTGATCGATACGAACAAGATACACTCCAATGAAAGACTCGATCGTTCGGCATGAAATGTGGATCAATCCTAAAAGCAAGCGCCACGTCAACTTTCAGGCACGTGCTCGGATCAATAAGGACAGATCGACACGAAGATGATCGATATGAAGAGAATAGCAATCGAAGAACCCGAACTTGCATCGATTATAACTCACAATCTACAAGTCCAAATGCCACCAAATTTTCACAGGAGCTTGCGTACAACCTAAAGAATGTTCATGATCGATCTTGACTCGATTGGACAAGATCTTGATCTATACGAAATTTGTTCGTATCGATCACGGATCGAGTCGAAATCACCTGAGATCGATCACGTGGGCCCGCGCACGTGCAAGAAGAAGTCTCCCGAGATCTGAGCGAGATATTTGCAGCCTACTCCTATAAATAGCAGTCTAAGAGCTTCAGAAATGGGGATCTACTAGTTCTTCTACGCTGCTACTCTGCCAAACTCCCTTGTAACTCGGTTATTATCAACTATATTCTTGTAACCAGCGAGTGATTATCAATAAAATATCAACTCTTCAAAGTGGACGTAGGCCGGAGATAGCCGAACCATTATAAACCCTGTGTCTTTATTGCATTCCTTTTAAATTTTGAGTGTTCTTCACATTTATTTTCTCTACATATTTGCTATATGTGATCTGCGACTGTAAACGGGTGCTTTCATCAACAATCGGGTGTTTGTGACCAATTTTGGCGCAAACACTTTGGTGCTTTCATTGAGAGTTGAACTCAGGGATTCTACAGCTTGGATTTTGGATCTGAAGGTTTAAGGACTTAGATCTGGAAAGCAATGGTGAAGCAATCGGCAAGGAGACCAAGAGCAGAAAGGAGTCAGCATGAAGGAAGTCAGGAGGCTTCCTCAGGAGCGAATCAAGCCTCAGTCTTCTTCACCCGAGATGAGATGGAGATGATGATGGATGCTATGCGGGAGGGAATGCTGAAAAGGCAAGAAGAGATGATGTAGAGCTTACTTCGACAAGTTGGAGTGCAGAATCAAGGGAACGCAACTGTAGGAGATGCTGGAGATAGGGATCGGGAGTACAGAGCAACCAGAATTTAGAATAGAGCTAGACCATCAGGAGTAGCACCAGAACTAGGGAGCACTCACCCGAAGCATGCTGATCCAATCCCGAGCGGAGTTCCAGGTGGAGCTATGCAACACGGCGTTGATAGAGGAATGGATGCTCGTTCTGGAGAGCAGAATCCAGGAATCCCTCGTGAACTCGGGGGGGGGGGGGCATATTGGAGGCAACGGACAAAGACTGCAGCTTGGTGACAACGATAGGTTAGCGGACATGATCAGACGGGCTATGAGAGGAGGTTTGGTGAATAGAGACTTGGAGGATGTGAATAGGAGTCCATTTGCTCCTACGATCAGGCAAGCTAGGAACCCACCGGATTTTAAACTACCAACGCTGGAAATGTATGACGGGGGAACGGATCCCACTGTTCACTTGACAAGGTACATGAGGCATATGGAAGTACTAGGGGCATCAGAGGAGGTCATGGCGTGATGCTTCTCTTTGTATTTGACAGATATAGCAGTATTATGGTTTAGACAGCTGGAAAGTGGTTCTATTGACACATGGACGAAGCTGATTGAAAAGTTTATGAGGCAGTTTCAGGTCCACATAGTCCGACCCAAGAACATGATGAATTTGACATCGATGAAATAATGGAAAGGAGAGTCGCTCAGGGATTTCTTAACCAGATTCAATGCAGTAGTGGCTTCGGTGGATCGACCTTATCCATCGATGGTTTTGATGGCAGTAGTTTCGGGAATTGCAGACAATTCAGATTTCAAGATATTGTTAGAACGGGACCCACCGAGGGATCTCGGGGAGTTCTACCGATAGGCGGAAAGGTTTCTGAGGAAGGAAGATGCACAAGCTGAGAGGGAAGGGAGAGAAGCCAAAGCTTATGCAGTAAGGGGTGGAGGTCTACCCAGGGAGGATCTACATAAAGATGATAAAGGAATAAGGAAAGTGAATGACAACGGTAGCACTTTGACAAGGCCGCGGAGGGAGTCAAAGTTTTCTTCTTACAGGGATCTAACTGAAACTCTAAAAAGGATTTACTTGGATACTCGAGGGCGCCTCCAGTATCGAAAGCCGGCAAGAAGGGAACCTTCTGAATATGAGCGGGCATTGGGAAAGCATTGCATATTCTGTGAGCTGAATGGGCACAACACGAATGACTGCAGACATTTGAAGGATATCATTGAGGAGCATGTAAGGAATGGTCATCTACAACAATATGTAAGGAATCGAGCTGTGGCAATGGAATAGGAGCGGCCACCGCCCACCTCGAATAAGGATGGAACTGGATCTAGGAATCGCCGGCTTGTTATTAACTAAATAGATTTATGGCTTTGAATAAGTAATAGAGCTCGAAGTAATATGGCTATGTCACTTACACATGTACGGGATCGAGGACGGTCCCTAGGCATGCTCTGAGACGATGAAAAACCGTGTTACTCGAGTCTGTGAAATCCTGTTTTTCTTTTCGTTTTCCTGAAAACTTTGGTTTCTCCCTTGGATGTACATGCATTTATTTTATTTTCCTAAGATGTGAAAACTTTTATTTTGATGATTGGGTTCGGATTAATGTAATAGATAATATAGGTCACGCTATTGTGGTCTCGACCGGAGAGACGGGGCAGTGATCGAAAGTTACGAGTCCCTTCGTCGGAGAGCGATGGAATGGGCTCAAACACAATATAAAAAGTCCCTGGCCGGAGAGCCGAGGTCGAAGAATATAAAAAGTCCTTGGCTGAAGAGCCGAGGCCGGAGAATATAAATAGTCCTTGGCCGGAGAGCCAGGGCCGGAGAATATAAAAAGTCTTTGGCCGGAGAGCCGGGGCCGGAGAATATAAAAGGTCCCTGGACGAAGAGCCGAGGCCGGAGAATATAAAAGGTCCCTGACCGGAGAGCTGAGGCCGGAGAATATAAAAAGTCCCTGGCCAGAGAGCCGAGGCCGGAGAATATAAAAAGTCCCAGGTCGGAGAGCCGAGCCCGGAGAATATAAAAAGTCCCTGGCCGGAGAGCCGAGGTCGGAGAACATAAAAGCCCTTGACCGGAGAGTCGAGGTCAGAACAGGATATTGGCCCGGAGTGGTCATGGATTTGGTTATCGGTTATTGGATATGAACGGATTAAAGCTCGGTTGACGAATTTGGATAGCTGCGTACTTGGCTAAGGTTGTGGTTACGGGACTTCATATTGGACATCGCCTCGGAGAAGTCGCAGACTTGGCTATGGCTATGGCACTTGGATAGGATGTCCTGGTAATGGATTGGATTATGAATCGGATGGTATACCTATGGATGGAATATGGATTTTGGATATCGGATTCAGAGCTATTCAAAACACACCTTCTTACCACAAGGCATGTTTTGGGGGGCGAGTGTTATCCCGCCTTTTGGCAAGGCCGTGGCACCAAAAGATTAATTGGAAACCAAAGACATTTCTCCTCGATTGCCAGTTATGTACAGGTTAGCTATGGATGTTGGTAAATTTCGACCGAGTCTGGATCAAGCTACAATTGATATGGCACGACATTCAAAGCTATGGAAGACAACGGTTCAAATTTCAAGTCAATAGGAGTTCGTACGCTCAAGATATGATCGATGCAAGCGAAAGAAATTAACTCTTCACATCCATAAATTTGCATCGATCGGCTCGCATCTATCAATTCGCATCAGTCGGCTCGCATCCATTATTTCGCATTGATTGGTTCGTATCCATCAGCCACTGCATCTTTTCGTGTCCATCAAAGCCAAACTACTTTATACCCATGAAGAGTTGTCATTTCGTATCGATCATATTTGCTACATTTCGTATCCATCAGCAAACAACACTTCGCATCGATCTCGAAAAACGATCGATACGAAGTGGAAAATACAATCAATCGATACGAACAGTGCAACGATGATCGATACGAATAGTGCAACGATGATCGATGCGAACAAGGCAGAGGTGATCGATACGAACAAGATACACTCCAATGAAAGACTCGATCGTTCGGAATGAAATGTGGATCAATCCTAAAAGCAAGTGCCACGTCAACTTTCAGGCACGTTCCTGGATCGATAAGAATAGATCGACAAGAAGATGATCGATATAAAGAGAACAACAGTCGAAGAACCCGAACTTGCATTAATAATAACTCACAATCTACAAGTCCAAATGCCCCCAAATTTTCACAGGAGCTTGCGTACAACCTAAAGAATGTTCATGATCAATCTCGACTTAATTGGACAAGATCTAGATTGATACGAAATTCATTCGTATCGATCATGGATCGAGTCAAAATTAACCGGGATCGATCGCGTGGGCCCGCGCACGTGCAAGAAGAAGTCTCCGGAGATCAGAGCAAGATATTTGCAGCTAACGCCTATAAATAACAGTCCAAGAGCTTCAAAAAAAAGGATCTACTAGTTCTTCTACGCTGCTACTCTGCCGAACTCAGTTGTAACTCGGTTATTATCAACTATATTCTTGTAACCAGCGAGTGATTATCAATAAAATATCAACTCTTCAAAGTGGACGTAGGCCGGAGATAGCCGAACCACTATAAACCTTGTGTCTTTATTGCATTCCTTTTTAATTTTGAGTGTTCTTCACATTTATTTTCTCTACATATTTGCTATCTGTAATCTGTGACTGTAAACGGGTGCTTTCATCAACAATCGGGTGTTTGTGAATAATTTTGGCGCAAACAAATAGTAAATACTCAAACTCTTTCACAAAAACAATTTTAACACTACTTTTAAATACAAAGCTCGTTTTTAAAACCGTTTTCCAATCTATTAGTATATACAAACCTTTACCTCATTCGTACGAGAAATCCAATTAAACGTCTTAGCAAAACAAGTGGTATGAAACGCATGCGTTTACTTCGTCGGTTAATTCTTAGACTTGTTCGATTGAAATCTTATGACAATTTTCGAGTGGAAATCTACAATTTGTTTGCAAATATTTAAGTTAAGCCAGTGGTTATAGGACATGAAGCTAAACTCATTTAGTTACTAGCTTAGTGTAATTTACACTTCTTATTGATCAATGAAGATCATTTGGGATTTTGACAAGCAATGTGCGATGTCTCTTTGTCCGTGTGGGGGACTATAACCCGTTTTGTAGAGCTTCGTCTCATTTTTATGGGCTAACGACCCATGGTCTTATAACCGTTTTATTGAGTTCGGTTCATCGGGCGTATCGCTGTACTACGTCGTTGTTCCGGCTTATTTGAGTTTCAGGTTCATCGGGCGTATCGCTGTACCACGTCGTTGTTCCGGATTATTTGAGTTTTAGGTTCTTCGGACGTATCGTTATACTACGTCATTGCACTGGCTCTATGGGTTAGCGACCCATGGGATAACATCTCGTTTGTGATACACGTGTTAGTGAGTTTTCATGCTCCCATTTATGATAGGCCTCCCCCTTTTTTGTGATTTCTAGATTTCTAATTGATGATTTCTGGAATTTGTATTTCACCAATTTTTTTGTGATTTGCATTGATAAGCTATATCAATATTTGAGGTTTGGTGAATATAATAAAGAATATGACTTTCTTTTTGGTGTATGAGAAAATTTGAGATATTGTATGATTTTTGTTGTTATCATATGTATTTGTCATATCTCTTATCCTATCTCATCTTATCTGATATTTATAGCTAGACTGATCCGTTTATTATTTTTCTTCTAAAATAATACTCGGGTCAGCAGGTGCTTCTACTTGACTTTTTAGCAGGGACTAGCTTTTGACTTTTGGCTAACTACTTTAGCTTAGTAGTTTTTATTTTTATACATCGAGATAGAGACTCCTTGATGTATACATATTCTTTTGTCTAGCACTTGTATCTATTCTTTTGTGATGTAGTGGATCTTGTATGACCCCTACTTTGATGTACCTATGTGTTATATTCATATCCGTTTCCGCATTTGTGATATGAATATCTATGACTGATTTATGTTATGCTTATTTTATATTTGTTCCCAAAGGCCATATAGCCACTGTGTAGTAGCTTTGAGTTTGTATTTGATATGTCAGATTTCCTCTTGAAATGAAATGCATGGCATACTATCTGACATATCGTTACTCGCACAAAGCAATTACACAAATGGTCGCTCCTCAACAGCCTTATTCTTCGTACTAATTGATGGCATTACCTAGTAGTGTCCTTGGTTAGTGTGAGTATAGTGGTGGGGCATCATAGAAATATACCAAATTTATTTAGTATTAGTATAATAGAGTTAACTCCTTTAATAAGGAACAAACTTTACAATTTTAACCTTTTATATTCTATCCAACTTTCGCAATTACCACCTTGGAGTGAATAAAGGATTGATACATATTTTAATTTATAGAAATAGACGGTGAAAACTACAATTAATCAAAAATCATACTTTTAACACCATTTCTAACTTTATTTATTTTTAGAATCCTTTAATACTACAAGAGAAATCACAAGATATGAAGTGGAATAGATTAAACCCATTTAAGCCCAATCAAAAAAATATTACACAATTAAATCTTAAATATTCGCTTATCATATCGTATATCGATTAATATATTTATAACTATTATAAAAATATCCTGTAATATTTATTTCTCAAATCATAATCAAATTTATAATTAATATTTCAAAAATATTATTTAATTTAATCAACTTATAACAATTAAAATTAATTAAATTGTTTGGTCAAAGGAGAATTCATTGTTTCGGTTGTGTGACTCGTTAGGTGTAAATTTGGTCGGCGATTAATATCAAACTATTCGAATATTAATATTCACACGTTACTTAGCAGGTGGTGTGAAATTTTGACCAACTATATCGCTTACTTGGTTTCAGTAGAATCCAATTTCACTTTGTTAAGTTGTACCTGGTTGTGACTTCTATTTACACTAATTATTTTCATCAAAACTATATCACTTTGGATTGATGGAATTTGGTAGTGGTCAAAATTCCAACATCGTTCATATTTAATTTCATAGTCTAAACACAAAATCTTTAATTCAATAATAAAAATTATTATTAACCGAATAAACTGGGTTGGAGATTTTGACTTTTGAGTTAACTTGAGTTGACCGTGATACTAACCCCGTATAACTAAGGAGACAAATCCTCTCTTGAATAGTGTTTCACTTAAAATACTTCCACTCGACCTAACTATAGTCCCTCGATGGACGCCATGCAATGATTTGGCTATAATCAAAGTGGAGCTTCCATATTGAAAATCAATAGTATCCCCAAGTCGAGGGAACTGTGTCACATCGATATTTTCTGTTTGACCTTAGTTATATTAACCAACAGAAAACTATCGAGTGTGTTATTCCATAATTATCCAATAACTATCGACACTTAACCTGTTGGTTCCCCCAAAAATCATGGGTATTACACTACCCAAGATTTGGAGGGTGTTACGTACTCTAGTCTCAATGGATACATCGATATCCAGTCTCGATGCATCTTGACTAAGAACATTTAAATTGATGTGTTTATTACATTGTGATACAATACTCATGATTACAACTATTTGTAATTACTATCACAAACACACCATTTATGAATTTTCTGTTAAATATATTTTAATTTAATATTTAATTATTTATAACACATTATAACAAATATATAACAAAAAGGAAAAACGCCTTTATTACGAACGAGAATTGATTACAAGAGTTAATAATTTAAAATAGGTTACATAATTACCCCTATGGTATACCCCTAACAATCCCCCACTTGCACTTGGGGCCAATTATGGAATCTCGAGAGCTAACTGAGTTAGACCCTTAATGAATGGATCTGTTATGTTGTCCTTGGTATCTACCCTTTGTATCACGACTTCCTTCTTCTGAATAAATTCTCTAATTAGGTGGTATTTTCGAAGAATATGCTATGACTTCTTCTATGCTATGGGTTCCTTCACAATCTGTATCGCCGCATTGTTATCACAGAACAATGCCATAGGATTCTATGTATCGGGAATCCCTCCGAGCTCACTCATATACTTGCGCATCCAAACTGCTACTTTTGCTGCTTCATTCAAGGTGATATACTTGGTCTCCATCATGGAATCAGAAACTGGTTCTTGTTTAGAACTTTTCCAATTGACGACTCTAGGGTTAAGAGTAAAGACATAAGCAGACTATAACATCCCGCCTCGAAACAGATCTAATTTTGACCAAACAAAAGCCCATCAAACTTTAGGCCCATTTCAAGGTTGTTGTTAAGCTGAAAAAATTAAAACAATACACAGGTTATGGAGCTATATATCTATGTTTTCAAAATCTCACAGTGAAGTGGATAAAATAAAGTATCAGAAACAAGTACACATTTCATAAAGAAAACCATTTCAGAAACATAGCATGTAAAATATTAAAACATGTCTACATAAAACCTCTATAGTACAAAATTCCAAAATAACATAACTGTCTGAACTGGGTACAACAAAAATATTTAAAAAGCATAAATAAATACATAATTGCCAAAAGTCTCTGGTGAAATGAAAATCTCAAGCCTTACTTGTACTTGGGAAGTATTATTTTGATAAGAAATACGTCTTACATATTTAAAACTATATCATACTAATAACTTTAACTGTAAGTCCAAAGGCCTTTCCAGTATGATTCCAAAACTTCAACGCAACTAACATCAATGATGCAAGAGAAAGCACCCAAACCAATAAATATCTTTTATTGGGGATTCGACAGACCCCGTCAATTAATAGCTACCCATTTCCAAATTCTAATGCAACTATCTTTAGCGACGCGAGACAGAAAACCTCCAAACCACTTAATAACTTTTTATTAGAGATTAGGTAGACTCTGACCATTTAAGACTATAAAATAGGCAAGTCCCCATCATTTAAGACCTAACCTAAGGGGGATCGCTACATGATTCTCCCTAACTGACATCATAAGAAATCCCATTAGTTCACTCAATACTTCTCCTAAGAAAGAGGCGGACCCTACCATAGCCACTTAATACATCTGACCCGAAGTGGGCCCCTCCTAAAGATTTCTTCTACCGTATCAATAGCAAAACTTTTGACCCATAAGCCTACTGTGACGTCTCAGGTTAATCCAACTATTCGTAGGTAAAGGTAACCAGATTAGCTGGACAGATTTACCCTACAGAATTGGGACTAACCTCGCATCCACTGGGCTTATTTATTATAGGTGATGTCCCACATCATTCCGCAAAAGCACAACGCTGGTAGCCAGATTTAACTGGGTTGACTTCAATACGCTGTAATTATTTTGTTATTATTAATTTTAATAATCAATACGTTAATATTATATATATACACACATACGCACGTGATTCGAATAAAATATTTCCAGTCACATGCAATGGAAATGCTAATTAATTAAATTTCAAACTTATACATGTCCCAAACTCCAAACAAAGAAATAGCTAATACCCTTAGTTGACAGCTTGAGTTGTATACAAAATGGAAATATACCAAACTTACTTCATATTAATATAATAGAATTAACTCCTCTATTCAAGGAACAAACTTTACAATTTAAACCTTTTATATTCTATCCAGCTTTTGCAATTACCATCTTGGAGTGAAAAAAGGATTCACATTTATTTTAATTTATAGAAATAGGCGATGCAAACCATAATTAATCAAAAATCATACTTTGCACACCATCGCTAAATTTATTTACTTTTAGAATCCTTTAACACTATGAGAGAAATCAAAAGAGATGAAGTGGAATAGATATAAATTGCTTAAATCTCAACACAGATCCGATTCTTCTATATTAATACAAAACATTTAAAATTACAGCATATTCAAATATTGGCATTTATTTAGGGAAATTCTAGGGGTTTTAGATGTTATGTTTTCGTTTACCAAAATTTCCCAAGGCATACATTAAATCCAAATAAATAATATTCAATTACAAAAATACGAAAACTTGATATTTCCTCTTAAAGAGAATTGTTTGCTTCCTAATTAGATTAGATTCCACCACGCCTAAATTCCATCCATATCTCTCTCTTTTGGAATCTACAAAAAAGTGAATTGTATATAGAAATTAGATTTATAATCGGAGATTAAAAGGGAATAGAATTGAAAATCAAAAGAATTAACATCTAAACCTCTTACTTGAAAACCCAAACTGATTCTGCAATCTAAGGAAGAAGAAAAAGAATATGGAGACTGATTTATACTACTCCTAGTTCTCTGTTAGATCTTTCCCTTTTGAATTACAACAAATAGGTTGTATATATATTAGATTTCAGAAATCAAAAGATAAAGAGGAGAAATATTAGGAATTTAATTTAAATTAAAGATTAGAGATTAGAATTACTTACCAGAAAGTTTATTGTTTCTAAGAACCTAAGGGGAAAGAATTTGACAGAGCTTCGTCGTTGCTATAGAATTTTATGAAGGAAAAATGGGGGTTTAGTGGTCTATTTATAGGGGTGAGAAGGAACCAGAACCGTTAGATTTAAATAATTAAACTGGACTATCAAAATTGCCAAAACCCTAGCCGCTTTCACCACCTACCGGTTGACCGCGGACCACAAGCGGTCGACCGGTCACTGTTTATGACCGTGAAATTTATTTCTTTTCGTTTTCTTACTATTTATCACTTAATTAATATTATACGTTAAACGTTATATTTAGCGTTTACTTAAACGTTAATTATTTAAATTTTAATTTTAAACTTTTAATTTCAAATTCAAATATTTAAATTTCAAATTCGAAAACTTCAAACTTTCATAACTTCTCCGTTTGAACTCCCATTTCAACATATTATATATGAAAATTGATCAGAAAATCACCATGGATGCAATGGTGCAACTTCCATGATCAAATTCTAACATTTACATAATTTCCATTTTTAACCTTATTCTAATTATTTAATTTCTTATTAATTTTACGGGATGTTATATTCTCCCCCCTAAAAGGGATTTCGCCCCTGAAATCACCAAGGGAAGATAGTGTAACGTGTACTCAACAACCATGTAATACAACCAATTTTAATCTACACAACCATCTACTCAACCAAAAATGCAGCGTGATTATGTATTCAACATACTATAGGTGAGCTCAATCCTAGAGTGAATGCAAGATCGTGACATATAGGCATGTATGTAAGCATCCTAAATGCACATAAAGTTCTATATGAGTGCAAAAATAACTGTAAAATGTGTGGCAACCATCTTCTACCATCAAATCTAGAAACCACGATGCAACAAAAACCTATACTTTTGGAGAGAAAAGTTTACCAGAGAAAAGCCGGGATGAGAAACATTCACCCTTTCTTTGGTTTTCCATGTGCTTTCCACTAGGTTATCTCCATGTTGAAATCAAACTAACCTAATATTTTTGTTACGAAGCCTTTTATTACTGTGCTCCATGATGCATGCGGTGGAATGGGGGGCGATGGGCTCCGTTTCAACATCAATTAACTGATCAGGCTCTGTTGCATAGGCAAAGTCGTGTAGACATTTTCTCAAGTGTGGAACATGAAAGACGTCATGGATTCCTGCTAACTAGTCTAGAAGCTCCACCCAATAAGCAAGTTTCCCCTACCCTCTCTAAAACCAGAAAAGGCCCAACAAACCTTGGCGCTAACTTCCCAGATGTACCAAACCTCATAACCTTTCTAAGGGGGAAAATCTGAACGAATACCATGTCCCTAACTAAAAACTCCAATCGCTTCCTTTACCTTCAGCATAGGACTCCTAACTGTCCTATGCAGTCTTCATTCAATGCCTAAACACTTCTACCTTTTCCAAGGTCCTCCAAAGTCCATGATGCAAGCTCTCATCAAATCTTATAAATCGAAAGTATTTTCCAAAGAAGATTGCAAACACCTACAAAATTCACTAGTGAACAAAGGGTCACTATCACAAGAATGCTTACTTGAACTCCATGTAGTCGCACTACTTCCTTGCTATAAATCTATGCTAGAGATGCTACAGCCTTATTACTCCCAACAAAAATAAAATAAGCCAATCTACTATAACTTAAATAGCATCATTGCCCTTTTGACTCCTAGGCAACCCATCTATAAAGTCCATCGATATGTACTCCCAATTCCAAGTCTGTAACGAACCCGGATTTTAGTTTAATTTAAATTGATAATTAAACAAATTTTTGAATAAAATTTGTGAAATAAATCGATAAAGTGGTGCGAGTTTCCCCAAATCCAAATATATTCTGTATAAATCATTTAAAATTAGTTAAATTATAACAACATAATAATTATAGAAATTCATTTATAATACAAAGTAATAAGACCAGACGAGCAACAAAGAAGAAATATATATTCAAGTAATGAAACAAACAAATACAAATAAAAATATAAGTATATGAATGAAGCTTGCTAAAGAAGGAACAAATTAAATATATATTTGTACAAGTGAATAAATACTTGGCCACCACCATATTTTATCAGCCGAAATGAAGAAACAAAATATATATATTGGCTGGCAAAACAAGGCAGTAAGTATATATTCAAACATAAAGAAGACAATAGTACATATCTAGCTATAAACAAATAAAAGTATCTATGTACTAATAAGATTAGGATAGATATGATAGGAAAAAGAAAATTGAAATATCTTTGTACAAAGAGGTTGAGTATAGGCATAAAGTACTTAGCATTAAATGCTTTCATAGCTCAAAGTATTTTGGTCAATTCGAAATCTTACAAAATGTGTTCATCAGCCTCCAAAAACATGAAAAATCTTTGGCCAAAAACTTTAAAAAAAGATTTTCAGTACAAATGAAGAAAAAATATTATCTGCCTCTTGTACAACCAAAATTATCACCTGTACAAGATGAACACACCCTGTAACCAACATTTTCATATATACATCATCTTCTCATCTCAGTTTTGTTCACCATTATGAACTGAAGTAAAGATCATTCTTTAACTTAAACAATCATTCAACATAAAACCAAATATCAGATTCCAGAAAAACAATCAAGAGCAAGTTCCAGATCATTTTTTCCAGGCCATTCTCATTTGAAAACTCCCTGTTCCTGTTCCCTGTTTCATCAATATTTCAGGTGAGCAAACTCCTATTTTTTTGAAGCTTAACCTGTTTTGATATCTTGATTCTTGTGAGTATTACAACCTGGTTTCCTCTGTTATTTTTGAAATGCCTGTGAGTAAACCAACCCCTTTATAGTCTGAATCTGTTTAAAATCTTAAAGCATGCAGTTAATACTTGAAGTAAGTTGTGATAAGTGTTTATATGAATATAAATGTGAATGCGTGTTTATATATATTTGTTGATATTGTGTGTATATCTGTGAACATATATATTTGCTCTGTTCTTCATTTACAGGCTTTTAAAAAATAAGATCAAAATAAATTTCTTTTCCCCTGATCTTCTTCAGATCATGCTGTATAAACAATTTTTGTTTGTTATAACATGAAATCAATTTCAAAAATAATTTCAAGACAAATCCGAAGCTAGTTTTAGAAAAAGGGAAGAAGAACAGTAGGGTTCTAATCATATTAAAAATTTGACTTAATTGATTTTTGGATTCAAGTATATATTCTGGTTTGTTATCGAAAATCATGGTTTTTAAAATTATAATCAGGATTTTTAGATTGGTAAATCGCGAGTTAGTGCAAGTTGATCAGTTTTGGGTAATTCGTCGATTTGAGATGATCTAAAGGTTTATAGTTATTGCCATTGATGCTGGAGGAGCTTCAGGCGTAGGCGATTGCTAGAAAAATGCTAGATGATTTTTCTATTGAATAGGATGGCTGGTCGATCGTGATTTAGGGTTTGGAAGGGGGTTCTGTTGAGTGTATTGGCGAGGTGATCTCGTCTAAATCGAAGTGAGGTGGGGGATAGCGGCATGGTGATGTGGTGGTGCTTTGGGAGAAGAGCCGGGGTTTCCAGTTGACGAGATCGTCGGCGGTAGGTGAATGTGTCGATCGGTTTCATCTTGATAGGTTTCAAATCATTCGATTTTGATGGGTGGGGTTTTTCGCGAATCTGGGTGGTAGCGAGGCTTGTGGGCATCGCTGTCGACTTGCCGATGATCACGATGGTGGCCGGAGGTGGTCGGGGTTCGTGTGCATGTGCACGTGTACGTTCTGGTGTTAGGAAAAGGGATTTGGTTGGCAACGAAGGGGTGGCTCGGGTTTTTCCTCGATTTGTTCGCGTACGTCTCGAAGCGATTGAGGGGGGATGCGCTGAGTTTTTTTGGGAAGAGTAGTACTTTTTGACTCGGGTAGCACTGATTTTTCAATTGTAGAAGGAGAGTTGCCAGGCTTGAAGTTTTAAAGTAAAACAAGATTTGAAAAGGGAATCAAGTTTAAGTTAAGCAAAATAAAGTTTTGTATAAACATCAAGTGACTTGTAGAAAGGAAAGTTCTTTTAAACCAATGAAATTCAAAAATTTGGTTGGTGCTTAATTTAATATATTTTCAAATTTAAATGTAATTAATTAAGGGTAATTTATTTAAAAGTGAATTAATTTAAGGTTAATTAATTTATGAATAAAAGATAATTACTTTTATTAGTGGTTAATTAATTATGTAATTAACTTAAGGTTAATTAATTAATATAATTAATTAAGGATAATTAATTAAAGAATAATTAAATAATTAAAGGTTAATTATTTAATAATTAAAGGTTGATGAATTATAATTAAAGATTAATTAATTTATTATTAAAGGTTAATTAATAAATGATTAAAGAATAATTGATCAAAATGATTTGTAAATTATTAATGTTAATTAACCAGGATTAGTAATTCATAAGTAATTAATCTGATTTGAAATCAATCAGACAATTAATTAACCTTGCATATGAATGTTTGGACCTGACTGAATGATTGAATTGTTGATATCCCTGATATGTGATGCTTTGTGATATACCCTGATTTGTGTTGTGATCTATAATTTATTTATTTGGGATGAATGTAATTGATTATCTATGATATATATATCTATGATGAATATATTGTTATATGAATATGAAAACCCTTGGCCCGTAAAACAGCACTTGAATTTCGATGCGACAGGGAGTCGGATTCCAGTTGGTTATACGAAACCCACATCGAATTGTAATGATGAATCTTTGTGACTAATAAATTTACTTTATCTATGAATCTGTGAATGAAGATAAGCGTTATGGATTATACCGCTTATCGATATATCTGTGATGATTGATGTTGTGCACTATTGTGTGAAACCCCTGGACTACACCATACACACACAAATATGGATTTCACGTGGAAATCGGTTAAGTCACAGATGATGGAAATTTAATGTTTTTGAAATTGAAAATTTTAATTTCAATTGATTTTGAAATTGGAAATTTGGGTTTAAAGTGAAAAGCTTTTGAAATGGGATTTCAAAGATAAAGGTTATTTTGAATAACTTAATCGAGTTTTGAAAATTTAAATAATCTGATTTAAATTTGAATTCAAGTTTGAAATTGAATCCTATGATTTGAAACTAGGGATTAAAGATGTTGTACAAGTTATATATGGGTTAAACCATTTTAAAGGTATTGATTTGGGAATTTGAATTTAATTCAAGGGTTTTAACTCGTGTAAATATAACTGGATTTTTATGAAACGAAACTATTTGTTTTCAAATAGTAAAAGCTTTCACATAAGTAATGAACTTCCAATTTGTGTTGAACAGTTTCAAGTTTGAAATAGAATTGAAATGTTTTGAAAACTATGAAATGAGTCTTTGACTCAAAGACCGGATGAGTTAATCTAACTTGAAATGTAATTGGTTTGGAAGACTATGAATGAATCTTTGGAAACGAGTTTTGAAAGCTATAAGTTAAATCTTGATTTAAAGATTTAACGAGTTAATCCAATTAAAATGGAAATTGTTTTGAAATCCATGAATGGATCTTTGTGAACGGGGTTAACTTTGTGAATTGAATCTTTTTGTTTAAAAGATTGGAAATGGTAATTTGTTTTAACCATTCGAATGAAAAGTTTGGGCTTTAAGCAGTGATTTAACTGAGACCCCAGTATCCATATGATTTTTAATTAAGCTCGTTATTCGGTTTAGCCGGGTGAGGACCTTTGAGTCATATAACCCATTCCGAATAGTGATACGACGTAAATGGATAGCATTTGAAGACCGGTGGTGAAGACCGGATATTTTTGAAAACGAAAGGACAACTCGTCGAATGTCTCTGCACCGACTGGTCCCCGGTATAGAGATTTTGGCATCCTTTGTGATGGGAAGTCCGGACGTGATTAGAAATTATCCGGATTGGCAAGGGCTTCTTTGGAAGTGCCTTCGGTTCCGTTCGATCCCGGAACGGACTTGTATGGATGTGTGTCTGACATTACACTTTGAGATGTAAAGCTGGTTTCTATCAAATACATTTCTATTGGTTGCGGAGAATTTATTCTCTTAGCTTAACACCCTTCTCTGAGACGTACGAGCTCAGAGGTTATGTAGTTGATGGTTACTAGTGATACATTCCCAATTTGGTAATGTGGCATACGAAGTGCTGATGATCATTTGTTGGTCAAAGCGTGCTTTGTGAAAAGCGTAGCTTTGTGAAAAAGCGTTGCTTTGTGAAAAGCGTAGCTTTGTGAAAAAGCGTTGCTTTGTGAAAAAGCATGGCTTTGTGAAAAAGCGTTGCTTTGTGAAAAAGCGTTGCTTTGTGAAAAAGCGTAGCTTTGTGGACGAGACTTCGTCGAGCCTCACAACCCGGTAATGGTCGAAACAGGAATGTTGCGGCAAAGGTTTGTAGGGGTAGCGCCCCTAGGGTATGTCATTTCCTTCTGGATAAAAGGTGATATCATGGTATGGAGCCCAGATATTTTACCTATGTTGATGCTGCACAGTTATTATACTTTGTGGTTGTTGCTTTGTGATCGAGGGCGCTCGGATAAAGGTCGGTGACGACCGGGGGATGACATGACTCGTGTGTTAGTTACCTAGTTACAGCTGTACAGCGTGAGGTAGCGTTAGTGTGTTAGTTACCTAGTTACAGCTGTACAGCGTGAGGTAGCGTCGGCCTTGTGTTTGCAGAGATCCGGTTAGGATCTGGGGCGTCTTTCCAGAGGCGTTTCTATTTCGGTGTAAGGAAGTTCCTTAGCTTGGTCATTTGTTGGAAATCCAAAGAAGCAATACGAACCCTGTACGGTTTTTAGTTGTATAACCTGCCATGGAATGTGGCGATAACCTGCTATTGAACATGGTAGCTATAGTAGGCATACGATGAAATGTTGTATGCTGGCTAAGATTGATATTATACTTTCGAAATATTTTCACACTATGCACTAATAATAATATCAAAGGAGTTTTGTTTGCGTAGTGAGCATGTTTGACTATCATAAGGAGAAATCTCCTCCAATTCTGCGATTGCATTGTGTGTGTGGCGGGAGGCCTTATGGTAGTTTCATTTTCGAAAAGCATTGCGGATTTCAATGTTAAACATTCTTTTGTGTTTGTTTAAAGATAAACTGTTTTGTTTGCTCATACCAGTCCAATGACTGATCCGGAGTTTATTGTTCCCTTCCTAAACTCTGGGTGCCCACCATTTTCCACACGGGCAGTCTAGAGTTGGGGTTTTCAGATATTCAGGTTGAGTAGATTATCTGGAGCTAGTCAGTCCTTGGACTACTGACCTTGCTTTTCGCTAGCTATGGATTGGAGCATTCTATTGGAGATATTCTATCCACTGCTGGTGTTATCTATTTTCTTTCCGCTGTTATTTCTTGTATCATATCTCTGATGTATATTGATATTCATTGTATCACTCTGTTGTATCAGATATTGTATATCAATGTATTATTCTTTTTCTTCCGCTGTGTTGTTATACTTAACTGTGTTATAAGCTCCGGCGACTCGGATTTGAACGGTCGAATCTACGGCATTCGAGTACGATGTAAAGTATGGATGTCGATTTTCGAACGCGAAAATCTGAGACGTTACATTTAGTATCAGAGCTGAAGGTTGAACTTTAGCTCAGGAGAATAACACATTAAGTAGCTCATTAGAGATAAGGTGAAGTATACCCTAGAATGAGTATTCCTCAAATATCCGTTCGAATGCCTCAGTGAATTCTCTTGCTATCCACCGATAGCGAGTATGAGTGCAAGAAGAGGACGAGATAGGGGACAGGAGAATACGAATATAAATGGTCGATACTCTAAAATAACAAGGAAATAATCTTTTCTCTATCAATCTCTTTTGTTCAACATTTCTTTTCAATTCTTTGATGATTCCTGGGAGATCTAGGAAGGAGATTCGATATATTAATATGGGACATAAACTCCGAATGGACCAAAACTGTTTGTTTGGATGAATTGGTTGCTTTGTTTGTTATGGTTGATAGGTATAATTTAGTTTCTAAACTGAAAGCTTTGAAATTGTATCCATATATCTATCTATTCTTTGTGTCCTGATATGTTCTACGAATGGTTAGTTATCCCTTCGAACTGACCGATGCCATTGTATATTTCGTAGATCTGGATAACCCGGGTATCCTGTGAAAAATTAAACAGATTCGTTCTTGTATCTACTGTTGATATTCTGATTTGGTAAGCCAAATGCAGAATAGATGTTCAGTTTGATTTGATGAAATATTCTTCATCTATCTTTTTGTCTCCTTGGCAAATTTCGAGGACGAAATTCTTTTAAGAGGGGAAGTCTGTAACGACCCCGGATTTTAATTTAATTTAAATTGATAATTAAACAAATTTTTGAATAAAATTTGTGAAATAAATCGATAAAGTGGTGCGAGTTTCCCCGAATCCAAATATATTCTGTATAAATCATTTAAAATTAGTTAAATTATAACAACATAATAATTATAGAAATTCATTTATAATACAAAGTAATAAGACCAGACGAGCAACAAAGAAGAAATATATATTCAAGTAATGAAACAAACAAATACAAATAAAAATATAAGTATATGAATGAAGCTTGCTAAAGGAACAAATTAAATATATATTTGTACAAGTTAATAAATGCTTGGCCACCACCATATTCTATCAGCCGAAATGAAGGAACAAAATATATATATTGGCTGGCAAAACAAGGCAGCAAGTATATATCCAAACATAAAGAAGACAATAGTACATATCTAGGTATAAACAAATAAAAGTATCTATGTACTAATAAGATTAGGATAGATATGATAGGCAAAAGAAAAATGAAATATCTTTGTACAAAGAGGTTGAGTATAGGCATAAAGTACTTAGCATTAAATGCTTTCACAGCTCAAAGTATTTTGGTCAATTCGAAATCTTACAAAATGTATTCATCACCCTCCAAAAACATGAAAAATCTCTGGCCAAAAACTTTAAACAAAGATTTTCAGTACAAATGAAGAAAAAATATCATTTGCCTCTTGTACAACAAAAATTATCACCTGTACAAGATGAACACACCCTGTAACCAACATTTTCATATATACATCATCTTCTCATCTCAGTATCGTTCACCATTATGAACTGAAGTAAAGATCATTCTTTAACTTAAACAATCATTCAACATAAAACCAAATATCAGATTCTAGAAAAACAATCAAGAGCAAGTTCCAGATCATTTTTTCCAGGCCATTCTCATTTGAAAACTCTCTGTTCCTGTTCCCTGTTTCATCAATATTTCAGGTGAGCAAACTCCTATTTTTTTGAAGCTTAACCTGTTTTGATATCTTGATTCTTGTGAGTATTACAACCTGGTTTCCTCTGTTATTTTTGAAATGCCTGTGAGTAAACCAACCCCTTTATAGTCTGAATCTGTTTTAAATCTTAAAGCATGCAGTTAATACTTGAAGTAAGTTGTGATAAGTGTTTATATGAATATAAATGTGAATGCGTGTTTATATATATTTGTTGATATTGTGTGTATATCTGTGAACAAATATATCTGCTCTATTCTTCATTTACAGGCTTTAAAAAAATAAGATCAAAATAAATTTCTTTTCCCCTGATCTTCTTCAGATCATGCTGTATAAACAATTTTTGTTTGTTATAACATGAAATCTATTTCAAAAATAATTTCAAGACAAATCCGAAGCTATTTTTAGAAAAAGGGAAGAAGAACAGTAGGGTTCTAATCATATTAAAAATTCGACTTAATTGATTTTTGGATTCAAGTATATATTCTGGTTTTTTATCGAAAATCATGATTTTTAAAATTATAATCAAGATTTTTAGATTGGTAAATCGCGAGTTAGTGCAAGTTGATCAGTTTTGGGTAATTCGTCGATTTGAGATGATCTAAAGGTTTATAGTTATTGCCATTGATGCTGGAGGAGCTTCAGGCATAGGCGATTGCTAGAAAAATGCTAGATGATTTTTCTATTGAATAGGATGGCTGGTCGATCGTGATTTAGGGTTTGGAAGGGGGTTCTGTTGTGTGTATTGGCGAGGTGATCTCGTCTAAATCGAAGCGTCGAGTTCGATCGCAAGGTGGGGGATAGCGGCGTGGTGATGTGGTGGTGCTCTGGGAGAAGAGCCGGGGTTTCCAGTTGAAGAGATCGTCGGTGGCAGGTGAATGTGTCGATCGGTTTCATCTTGATAGGTTTCAAATCATTCGATTTTGATGGGTGGGGTTTTTCGCGAATCTGGGTGGTAGCGAGGCTTGTGGGCGTTGCTGTCGACTTGCCGATGATCACGATGGTGGCCGGAGGTGGTCGGGGTTCGCGTGCATGTGCACGTGTACGTTCTGGTGTTAGGAAAAGGGATTTGGTTGGCAACGAAGGGGTGGCTCGGGTTTTTCCTCGATTTGTTCGCGTACGTCTCGAAGCGATTGAGGGGGGATGCGCTGAGTTTTGTTGGGAAGAGTAGTACTTTTTGACTCGGGTAGCACTAATTTTTCAATTGTAGAAGGAGAGTTGCCAGGCTGGAAGTTTTAAAGTAAAACAAGATTTGAAAAGGGAATCAAGTTTAAGTTAAGCAAAATAAAGTTTTGTATAAACATCAAGTGATTTGTAGAAAGGAAAGTTCTTTTAAACCAATGAAATTCAAAAATTTGGTTGGTGCTTAATTTAATATATTTTCAAATTTAAATGTAATTAATTAAGGGTAATTTATTTAAAAGTGAATTAATTTAACGTTAATTAATTTGTGAATAAAAGATAATTACTTTTATTAGTGGTTAATTAATTATGTAATTAACTTAAGGTTAATTAATTAAGGATAATTAACTAAAGACTAATTAAATAATTAAAGGTTAATTATTTAATAATTAAAGGTTGATGAATTATAATTAAAGGTTAATTAATTTATTATTAAAGGTTAATTAATAAATGATTAAAGAATAATTGATCAAAATGATTTGTAAATTATTAATGTTAATTAACCAGGATTAGTAATTCATAAGTAATTAATCTGATTTGAAATCAATCAGATAATTAATTGACCTTGCCTATGAATGTTTGGACCTGACTGAATAATTGAATTGTTGATATCCCTGATATGTGATGCTTTGTGATATACCCTGATTTGTGTTGTGATCTATAATTTATTTATTTGGGATGAATGTAATTGATTATCTATGATATATATATATCTGTGATGAATATACTTGTTATATGAATATGAAAACCATTGGCCCGTAAAACGGCACTTGAATTTCGATGCGAAAGGGAGTCGGATTCCAGTTGGTTATCCGAAACCCACATCGAATTGTAATGATGAATCTTTGTGACTGATAAATTTACTTTATCTATGAATCTGTGAATGAAGATAAGCATAATGGATTATACCGCTTATCGATATATCTATGATGATTGATGTTGTGCACTATTGTGTGAAACCCCTGGACTACACCATACACACACAAATATGGATTTCACGTGGAAATCGGTTAAGTCACAGATGATGGAAATTTAATGTTTTTGAAATTGAAAATTTTAATTTCAATTGATTTTGAAATTGGAAATTTGGGTTTAAAGTGAAAAGCTTTTGAAATGGGATTTCAAAGATAAAAGTTATTTTGAATAACTTAATCGAGTTTTGAAAATTTAAATAATCTGATTTAAATTTGAATTCAAGTTTGAAATTGAATCCTATGATTTGAAACTAGGGATTAAAGATGTTGTACAAGTTTTATATGGGTTAAACCATTTTAAAGGTATTGATTTGGGAATTTGAATTTAATTCAAGGGTTTTAACTCGTGTAAATATAACTGGATTTTTATGAAACGAAACTATTTGTTTTCAAATAGTAAAAGCTTTCACATAAGTAATGAACTTCCAATTTGTGTTGAACGGTTTCAAGTTTGAAATAGAATTGAAATGTTTTGAAAACTATGAAATGAGTCTTTGATTCAAAGACCAGATGAGTTAATCTAACTTGAAATGGAATTGTTTTCGAAGACTATGAATGAATCTTTGGAAACGAGTTTTGAAAGCTATAAGTTTAATCTTGATTTAAAGATTTAACGAGTTAATCCAATTAAAATGGAAATTGTTTTGAAATCCATGAGTGGATCTTTGTGAACGGGGTTAACTTTGTGAATTGAATCTTTTTGTTTAAAAGATTGGAAATGGTAATTTGTTTTAACCATTCGAATGAAAAGTTTGGGCTTTAAGCTGTGATTTAACTGAGACCCCAATATCCATATGATTTTTAATTGCGCTCATTATTCGATTTAGCCGGGTGAGGACCTTTGAGTCATATAACCCATTCCGAATAGTGATACGACGTAAATGGGTAGTATTTGAAGACCGGTGGTGAAGACCGGATATTTTTGAAAACGAAAGGACAACTCGTAGAATGTCTCTGCACCGACTGGTCCCCGGTATAGAGATTTTAGCACCTTTTGTGATGGGAAGTCCGGACGTGATTAGAAATTATCCGGATTGGCAAGGGCTTCTTTGGAAGTGCCTTCGGTTCCGTTCGATCCCGGAACGGACTTGTATGGATGTGTGTCTGACATTACACTTTGAGATGTAAAGCTGGTTTCTATCAAATACATTTCTGTTGGTGGCGGAGAATTTATTCTCTTAGCTTAACACCCTTCTCTGAGACGTACGAACTTAGAGGTTATGTAGTTGATGGTTACTAGTGATACATTCCCAATTTGGTAATGTGGCATATAAAGTGCTGATGATCATTTGTTGGTCAAAGCGTGCTTTGTGAAAAAGCGTTGCTTTGTGAAAAAGCGTGGCTTTGTGAAAAAGCGTGGTTTTGTGAAAAAGCGTTGCTTTGTGAAAAAGCGTAGCTTTGTGGACGAGACTTCGTCGAGCCTCACAACCCGGTAATGGTCGAAACAGGAATGTTGCGGCAAAGGTTTGTAGGGGTAGCGCCCCTAGGGTATGTCATTTCCTTCTGGATAAAAGGTGATATCATGGTATGGAGCCCAGATATTTTACCTATGTTGATGCTGCACAGTTATTATACTTTGTGGTTGTTGCTTTGTGATCGAGGGCCCTCGAATAAAGGTCGGTGACGACCGGGGGATGACGTGACTCGTGTGTTAGTTACCTAGTTACAGCTGTACAGCGTGAGGTAGCGTCAGTATGTTAGTTACCTAGTTACAGCTGTACAACGTGAGGTAGCGTCGGCCTTATGTTTGCAGAGATCCGGTTAGGATCCGGGGCGTCTTTCCAGAGGCGTTTCTATTTTGGTGTAAGGAAGTTCCTTAGCCTGATCATTTGTTGGAAATCCAAAGAAGCAATACGAACCCTATACGGTTTTTAGTTGTATAACCTGCCATGGAATGTGGCGGTAACCTGTTATTGAACATGGTAGCTATAGTAGGCATACGATGAAATGTTGTATGCTGGCTAAGATTGATATTATACTTTCGAAATATTTTCACACTATGCACTAATAATAATAACAAAGGAGTTTTGTTTGCATAGTGAGCATGTTTGACTATCATAAGGAGAAATCTCCTCCAATTCTGCGATTGCATTGTGTGTGTGGCGGGAGGCCTTATGGTAGTTTCATTTTCGAAAAGCATTGCGGATTTCAATGTTAAACATTCTTTTGTGTTTGTTTAAAGATAAACTGTTTTGTTTGCTCATACCAGTCCCATAACTGATCCGGAGTTTATTGTTCCCTTCCTAAACTCTGGGTGCCCACCATTTTCCACACGGGCAGTCTAGAGTTGGGGTTTTCAGATATTCAGGTTGAGTAGATTATCTGGAGCTAGTCAGTCCTTGGACGACTGACCTTGCTTTTCGCTAGCTATGGATTGGAGCATTCTATTGGAGATATTCTATCCACTGCTGCTGTTATCTATTTTCTTTCCGCTGCTATTTCTTGTATCATATCTCTGATGTATATTGATATTCATTGTATCACTCTGTTGTATCAGATATTGTATATCAATGTATTATTCTTTTTCTTCCGCTGTGTTGTTATACTTAACTGTGTTATAAGCTCCGGCGACTCGGATTTGAACGGTCGAATCAATGGCATTCGAGTACGATGTAAAGTATGGATGTCGATTTTCGAACGTGAAAATCTGAGACGTTACAGTTGGTATCAGAGCTGAAGGTTGAACTTTAGCTCAGGAGAATAACACATTAAGTAGCTCATTAGAGATAGGGTGAAGTATACCCTAGAATGAGTATTCCTCAAATATCCGTTCGAATGCCTCAGTAAATTCTCTTGCTATCCACTGATAGCGAGTATGAGTGCAAGAAGAGGATGAGATAGGGGACAGGAGAATACGACTATAAATGGTCGATACTCTGAAACAACAAGGAAATAATCTTTTCTCTATTAATCTCTTTTGTTCAACATTTCTTTTCAATTCTTTGATGATTCCTGGTAGATCTAGGAAGGAGATTCGATATATTAATATGGGAAATAAACTTCGAATGGACCAAAACTGTTTGTTTGGATGAATTGGTTGCTTTGTTTGTTATGGTTGATAGGTATAATTTAGTTTCTAAACTGAAAGCTTTGAAATTGTATCCATATATCTATCTATTCTTTGGGTCCCGATATGTTCTACGAATGGTTAGTTATCCCTTCGAACTGACCGATGCCATTGTATATTTCGTAGATCTGGATAACCCGGGTATCCCGTGAAAAATTAAACAGATTCGTTCTTGTATCTACTGTTGATATTCTGATTTGGTAAGCCAAATGCAGAATAGATGTTCAGTTTGATTTGATGAAATATTCTTCATCTATCTTTTTGTCTCCTTGGCAAATTTCGAGGACGAAATTCTTTTAAGAGGGGAAGTCTGTAACGACCCCGGATTTTAATTTAATTTAAATTGATAATTAAACAAATTTTTGAATAAAATTTGTGAAATAAATCGATAAAGTGGTGCGAGTTTCCCCGAATCCAAATATATTCTGTATAAATCATTTAAAATTAGTTAAATTATAACAACATAATAATTATAGAAATTCATTTATAATACAAAGTAATAAGACCAGACGAGCAACAAAGAAGAAATATATATTCAAGTAATGAAACAAACAAATACAAATAAAAATATAAGTATATGAATGAAGCTTGCTAAAGAAGGAACAAATTAAATATATATTTGTACAAGTTAATAAATGCTTGGCCACCACCATATTCTATCAGCCGAAATGAAGGAACAAAATATATATATTGGCTGGCAAAACAAGGCAGCAAGTATATATTCAAACATAAAGAAGACAATAATACATATCTAGGTATAAAAAAATAAAAGTATCTATGTACTAATAAGATTAGGATAGATATGCTAGGCAAAAGAAAAATGAAATATCTTTGTACAAAGAGGTTGAGTATAGGCATAAAGTACTTAGCATTAAATGCTTTCACAGCTCAAAGTATTTTGGTCAATTCGAAATCTTACAAAATGTGTTCATCAGCCTCCAAAAACATGAAAAATCTCTGGCCAAAAACTTTAAAAAAAGATTTTCAGTACAAATGAAGTAAAATATCATCTGCCTCTTGTACAACCAAAATTATCACCTGTACAAGATGAACACACCCTCTAACCAACATTTTCATATATACATCATCTTCTCATCTCAGTTTCGTTCACCATTATGAACTGAAGTAAAGATCATTCTTTAACTTAAACAATCATTCAACATAAAACCAAATATCAGATTCCAGAAAAACAATCAAGATCAAGTTCCAGATCATTTTTTCCAGGCCATTCTCATTTGAAAACTCTCTGTTCCTGTTCCCTGTTTCATCAATATTTCAGGTGAGCAAACTCCTATTTTTTTGAAGCATAACATGTTTTGATATCTTGATTCTTATGAGTATTACAACCTGGTTTCCTCTGTTATTTTTGAAATGCCTGTGAGTAAACCAACCACATTATAGTCTGAATCTGTTTAAAATCTTAAAGCATGCAGTTAATACTTGAAGTAAGTTGTGATAAGTGTTTATATGAATATAAATGTGAATGCGTGTTTATATATATTTGTTGATATTGTGTGTATATCTATGAACAAATATATCTACTCTGTTCTTCATTTACAGGCTTTAAAAAAATAAGATCAAAATAAATTTCTTTTCCCCTGATCTTCTTCAGATCATGCTGTATAAACAATTTGTTTGTTATAACATGAAATCAATTTCAAAAATAATTTCAAGACAAATCCGAAGCTAGTTTTAGAAAAAAGGAAGAAGAACAGTAGGGTTCTAATCATATTAAAAATTCGACTTAATTGATTTTTGGATTCAAGTATATATTCTGGTTTGTTATCGAAAATCATGATTTTTAAAATTATAATCAAGATTTTTAGATTGGTAAATCGCGAGTTAGTGCAAGTTGATCAGTTTTGGGTAATTCGTCGATTTGAGATGATCTAAAGGTTTATAGTTATTTCCATTGATGCTGGAGGAGCTTCAGGCGTAGGCGATTGCTAGAAAAATGCTAGATGATTTTTCTATTGAATAGGATGGCTGGTCGATCGTGATTTAGGGTTTGGAAGGGGGTTCTGTTGAGTGTATTGGCGAGGTGATCTCGTCTAAATCGAAGCGTCGAGTTTGATCGCTAGGTGGGGGATAGCGGCGTGGTGATGTGGTGGTGCTCTGGGAGAAGAGCCGGGGTTTCCAATTGACGAGATCGTCGGCGGCAGGTGAATGTGTCGATCGGTTTCATCTTGATAGGTTTCAAATCATTTGATTTTGATGGGTGGGGTTTTTCGCGAATCTGGGTGGTAGCGAGGCTTGTGGGCGTCGCTGTCGACTTGCCGATGATCACGATGGTGGCCGGAGGTGGTCGGGGTTCGTCTTCATGTGCACGTGTACGTTTTGGTGTTAGGAAAAGGGATTTGGTTGGCAACGAAGGGGTGGCTCGGGTTTTTCCTCGATTTGTTCGCGTACGTCTCGAAGCGATTGAGGGGGGATGCGCTGAGTTTTGTTGGGAAGAGTAGTACTTTTTGACTCGGGTAGCACTGATTTTTCAATTGTAGAAGGAGAGTTGCCAGGTTTGAAGTTTTAAAGTAAAACAAGATTTGAAAAGGGAATCAAGTTTAAGTTAAGCAAAATAAAGTTTTGAATAAACATCAAGTGACTTGTAGAAAGGAAAGTTCTTTTAAACCAATGAAATTCAAAAATTTGGTTGGTGCTTAATTTAATATATTTTCAAATTTAAATGTAATTAATTAAGGGTAATTTATTTAAAAGTGAATTAATTTAAGGTTAATTAATTTGTGAATAAAAGATAATTACTTTTATTAGTGGTTAATTAATTATGTAATTAACTTAAGGTTAATTAATTAATATAATTAATTAAGGATAATTAATTAAAGACTAATTAAATAATTAAAGGTTAATTATTTAATAATTAAAGGTTGATGAATTATAATTAAAGGTTAATTAATTTATTATTAAAGGTTAATTAATAAATTATTAAAGAATAATTGATCAAAATGATTTGTAAATTATTAATGTTAATTAACCAGGATTAGTAATCATAAGTAATTAATCTGATTTGAAATCAATCAGACAATTAATTGACCTTACCTATGAATGTTTGGACCTGACTGAATGATTGAATTGTTGATATCCCTGATATGTGATGCTTTGTGATATACCCTGATTTGTGTTGTGATCTATAATTTATTTATCTGGGATGAATGTAATTGATTATCTATGATATACAAATCTGTGATGAATATACTGTTATATGAATATGAAAACCCTTGGCCCGTAAAACGGCACTTGAATTTCGATGCGACAGGGAGTCGGATTCCAGTTGGTTATCCGAAACCCACATCGAATTGTAATGATGAATCTTTATGACTGATAAATTTACTTTATCTATGAATCTGTGAATGAAGATAAGCGTTATGGATTATACCGCTTATCGATATATCTGTGATGATTGATGTTGTGCACTATTGTGTGAAACCCCTGGACTACACCATACACACACAAATATGGATTTCATGTGGAAATCGGTTAAGTCACAGATGATGGAAATTTAATGTTTTTGAAATTGAAATTTTTAATTTCAATTGATTTTGAAATTGGAAATTTGGGTTTAAAGTGAAAAGCTTTTGAAATGGGATTTCAAAGATAAAAGTTATTTTGAATAACTTAATCGAGTTTTGAAAATTTAAATAATCTGATTTAAATTTGAATTCAAGTTTGAAATTGAATCCTATGATTTGAAACTAGGGATTAAAGATGTTGTACAAGTTATATATGGGTTAAACCATTTTAAAGGTATTGATTTGGAAATTTGAATTTAATTCAAGGGTTTTAAATCGTGTAAATATAACTGGATTTTTATGAAACGAAACTATTTGTTTTCAAATTGTAAAAGCTTTCACATAAGTAATGAACTTCCAATTTGTGTTGAACGGTTTCAAGTTTGAAATAGAATTGAAATTTTTTGAAAACTATGAAATGAGTCTTTGATTCAAAGACCGGATGAGTTAATCTAACTTGAAATGGAATTGTTTTGAAAGACTATGAATGAATCTTTGGAAATGAGTTTTGAAATCTATAAGTTAAATCTTGTGTAACGACCCTGAATTTTTTGACATTTGAAAAGTGAATATTTAATTGAGTTTATATATTCGAATGATAGTTTATTTGGAATTTCAAATTATCAGAATGAATTTGGCGATTAAATTATTGAATTTAATTTTTGAAACTGGGTAAAAATTTGAATCTTCCATTTTAAGCTGATTAAAAATAATATGAAGTCTTTGAAAATTCATATTGATTATACTGAAGATAATAAAAGTTTTAGAATCGAATTTAGAACTGTTTTGTTCAGTTTTGAAATTTAATCGTTCGAATCGATATTTAAAAATAGCGTTCCGTGGCACGGTCTCGGAATTTGACGAAACCAGTTTCATTGGGTTCGTAATATTGAATTATTGTCGGATTTCAAATTTCGTATTTTTCGGAGTCGTGATGGGAACACACGGTAAGTAAACGCGGTAAGAATTAAATTGAATTTTAATTTAAAATTTTGTAAAATCAAATCACTGCCACCCTACTCCTGAGTAAGCAGACCTATTCTCTGCTGAAGCACGCTCCTTGTCTCCCTATCACTTTACAATTCTCACGAAAAACATCATTTCCTTACAGAACATTTCAAAAAGAAATATCTCGTTCCAAAGAAAATAGAATGGCTGCCATTCCTCTTCAACAAATCAAGGCCGAAGTTTAAAACAAAACCCAACCTTTCGTTTTATTTTCGTTTCTCAAATTCAAATCAAGGCCACAACAAACCAAATCGTTCGTCTCCAAATCAAATCGCCATTTCCCCTCTTCTCTAAATTAATTCGTTCGAGTCACTCGCGAAGGGAGATACCGTCATTCGCAAGCACAATTCATTCGAGTTGCCTCCATTCGATCGAAGCCAGTTCATCAATCGTGTGGGATTCTGGCGTTCGTGAGGGCAGCGGTGGATTGCGAGCATCGCGATGTTTAGCTAGGGTTTCGCATGGTGGAAGCTTCATGTCGCGATCTAGTCGAAGTTCCCATTGTTGGAGCAGGTACGTGAAGAGATGGAGGGTCGCGATGTCAGGATCGGGGCCGGTGGTTGTGTGATGTCGCGAGGTTTGTTTCGCAACTGGAAGAGGCTCGTTTCGAGCTAGGGCACAAGGCAGGGGGTTGGTTGGAGTCTCGACCTCTGGAAGGTCGAGATGGTTGAGGAGTCTTGGCAGCAAGGTATTCACGTAAATAATGATATATATATTTGCAGTTTTATTTTGATATATAAATACATACCTATTTTATAAAAAAAAATATACAGGAAAACAGAGAAGTTATTTGTAGATAAGCGTATACTTCTGGAATAAATAGTTATAAAATGTGTTCTAAAATAAAAATACAGTGAAGTATTTTAATGCAGGTTATATATATGTATATGGCTTCATTTAAAAACATATATAGATGAACAGAAATATATTTTCGTTTAAAGGGATATTGAATTATAAACAGTTGAAATTTGATTTCTATAATATCTATATAGATTAATTTATAAGCAGTTTCAGAAGAAGAGAAAAATTGAAGTAATTAATTGATTTAAAATGATAAAATGGCAACTTGACTTATTCAATTTATCTCGATTATTAATAAATTGTATACATTGTTTACAAGGTCAATAAATCGAGAATCAAGCCGGAATGAAAATGAATTTGCATGCATAGGCAAAGGTGAGATCTTCTCACTCAATTTGAAAAGTGGAAATTTTCAGTTATTGAATTGATTGACTATTTGGATGTGTATTAGATATAGTAGGGTATATCTATATATATAGCAATATATACATATTGGCATATGTATATATTGGATTGATTGATTTCCCGCCTCGTATAGCGGATGAGACCCTATTGCGCCGTTAGTAAGCAGATGATATTTTATAAAACCCATATACCGCGATATTCCACCTCGAAGTGGAATTGGTATTGTGCTAACATCTGTGGATGCAGGGAAACAGGTTGGAGGGATCCAACAGGATTCCTCAAAACATTTGAATTGATTTCATATGTTGTTTGATTGATTATTTATAATCTGCATATGATTATATCTGTGATTGAATGTATTGAGAGCTAAAATTTAGCCGAATGTGTTTTTGGTATCGTTGGATACCAGAAATAAATGAAATTGGATTCCTGAAATTAAAATTGAATTTTAGATTGTTTGGAAAAATAAAAGAATTTATTTAAAAGGAGATAAATTTGTTTGAAATCAAAGTGATAATTGATTGGGTATTTAAAATAAATCTTTGAGGAATCGATATGAAAACTTATTTAATGTTGAATCAAAAAAATTGATTTTTGTGTTGGAAATAAATTTGGGAATCGATTTGTATAATGATTTGGTAATTGGGATTAAAAGTTAAAATCAATTTGAAATGTGATTCGGTGTTGAAGTAAATTCAGAAATCAATTTGAAATTCGATTTGGGATTTGAAATAAAATGGAGAAATCAATTTTTAAAGTTGATTCGGGGTTGAAAATAAATATTTGGAAAACGATTTGAAAATCGTGTAAAAGTGGATTTTTGGGAATGTAAATTCCGAATAGAAGTTGTAAAGGAAAGGGGAATTTGTTTTAAAAATAAATATTGATTTAGTTTTAAAAGTGTGGAAAATATGGTTTGAAATCGGATTTTCAAAGTGATGAAGTGTGGAAATAAATTTACAAACTTGAAATGTAAATTTGAAATAAATCGATAAGGATTTATTAAATTGGTTTAAATGGACCATAATATGATTTGAAATTGATTTTCAAACGTGAAGTGTGAAAATGTGATTTGAAATTGATTTTTCAAATGTGAAGTGTGAAATACGATTTGAAATGGTTTTTCAAATGTGAAGTGTGGAAAATATATATCTTTTGAAGATATTTGAAATAAATAATTTGGGAAAAATTATTTGAATTGGATGTTTGTTGTGAATGTTATTGATAGTTAAATAACCGACTATCAATATTTGTCTTTGAAATGACACTTGATTTGTTTTTAAACAAACGCTCATTATTCGGTTAAGCCGGGAGAGGACCTTTGTGTCATATAACCCATTCCGAATAGTGATACGTCGCGAATGGATAGCATTTGAAGACAGGTGTGAAGACCGGATATTTGTGAAAATGAAAGGACAACCCGTCGAATGTCTCTGCACCGAGTTGCTCCGGTATAGAGATTTATATCACTCTTTTTGTGATGGGAAGTCCGGACGTGATTAGTGAATATCCGGATTGCAAGGGCTTCTTTGGAAGTGCCTTCGGTTCCGTTCGATCCCGGAACGGACTTGTATGGATGTGTGTCTGACGTTACACTTTGAGATGTAAAGCTGGTTTCTATCAAATACATTTCTGTTGGTGGCGGAGAATTTATTCTCTTAGCTTAACACCCTTCTCTGAGACGTACGAGCTCAGAGGTTATGTAGTTGATGGTTACTAGTGATACATTCCCAATTTGGTAAGGTGGCCCACGAAGTGCTGTTGATCAATTGTGGATCAAAGCGTTGCTTTGTGAAGAAGCGTGGCTTTGTGAAAAAGCGTGGCTTTGTGGAAAAGCGTAGCTTTGTGGACGAGACTTCGTCGAGCCTCACAACCCGGTAATGGTCGAAACATGAATGTGCGGCAAAGGTTTGTAGGGGTAGCGCCCCTAGGGTATGCCATTTCCTTCTGGATAAAAGGTGATATCATGGTATGGAGCCCAGATATTTTACCTATGTGGATTATATTTTGTGGCTGTTGCGTTTCGATTGAGGATCCTCGGATAAAGGTCGGTAACGACCGGGGGATGGCATAGCTCGTGTGTTAGTTACCTAGTTACAGCTCAGTTAGAGCGTGAGGTAGCGTCGACCTTTTGTTTGCGGAGATCCGGTTAGGATCCGGGGCGTCTTTCCAGAGGCGTTTCTATTTCGGTAAGGAAGTTCCTTAGCCTGATCATTTGTTGGAAATCCAAAGAAACAATACGAACCCTGTACGGTTTTTAATTGTATTACCTACTATGGAATGTGGCGGTAACCTGCTACTGAACATAGTAGCTATAGTAGACATACAACAATAGTTGTATGTTGGCTAAGATTGATATTATACTTTCGAAATGTTTTCCACACTAGACATTAATAATAATATCAACTGTTTTTGCGTAGTAAGCATTTTTGACTATCATAAGGGGAAATCTCCTCCAATTCTGCGTTTGCATTGTGTGTGTGGTGGGAGGCCTTATGGTAGTTTCATTTTCCAAAAGCATTGCGAAATTGGTTTATTTTCTTTGCGAAAATAACTGTTTTACGATCTCACACCAGTCACCATGACTGACCTGGAGTTTATTGTTCCCTTTCTAAACTCTGGGTGCCCATAATTTTCCACACGGGCAGCCTAGAGTTATTGTTATCAGGATATTCTGTATATTCTGGAGCTTTGGAGATGAGCTGGATGGCGAAGCGTACTATCGTACTTGTTATTTATTCCGCTGTGTATTCTGTATGAGGACAAGTTTATATAACTGTCCATTGTTGTAAACTCTGATGATTGATGTATGTATAAACTGATATAGTCTTTTGTTTTAAAGATTATTGATTTATCTAATATATATTGTTCCGCTGCGATATGTGAGATTCTGATAATTGTTTCTGATTCTGTTTCTGTTCTTTCTTTTTCTTCTATCTTTTCTTCTACCTCTTCTTTTAACCCTAAAGTTTCGCGTTTTCGCCATTCGATTTTTCGACATTTGGTACAGTGGACGTATCGGTGTCGAGTTTTCGGAAGACGGATTTGCGGGTCTTTACAAGTGGTATCAGAGCATCCGGTTAAGCGACAACCCTGCTCTGTTGGGTATTACTCATTAGAGATAGAGTCAGTAGTACTCTAGAATGAGTGTGAGTGTAATAATAGATATGAGCGCGTATTTGTTAGTGAATACAAAATTTGGTTTGTATTGTGTTGACTTATCGGTTGATTGTTTATAGATTCTAGTCGATGCAGGGTGGCCAACTGTAATCGATAGGGATTTCTAAACTCTTAAACAAGATAAACCGACACAGTATTGTTTTAAATAGGGTAAATGAAATAATTTTGCCCAAAACTATTTTTGTATAGAAAAGAAATGATTTTCTATGAATTATAGTAGTATATGGATGCTTGGTTGTTAGAAAAAGATAATATTGAAGTATTATCATTGATATATGGAATTGAATAAGAAATTCAAATAATAACCAAAGATTTGAAGATAAATTCATTTAACAAATGAAATTTATAAGTATGAATTGAAAGGTAAGGAAATAAATCCATATACAAATGAGATTTGGAAATGTGAATTGTAAAGGTAATTTACAAATTGAAATACAATTTCAGAAAGAATATTTGAAATAAATTCATTAATGGAATGTAAATAAGTTTGATAACTTATAAAATATTTGAAATCTAATTGGAATGAGATTCAAATTGAAAATGAATGAATTTGTGAATGAATAAATAAATTTGCAACTGCAAGTGCAAGAAAATGAAATTGAATGTTAAAATTCATTTTGAATTTGTAAGTGAATAGAACTGGAATTGAATTTGATTTGTGGAAAACGAAGTGATGTATTAAACTAAAATTAGTAAGTGAAACTAATTGAAGATTGACCAAATGAATAAGGTTTGAAACGAATTGAATTCAATAATTATAAATGAAATATTGATTGGATTTATATGGAATTGGTGATCCAGTTTAAATATAAGTGGTAATTGAAAATTAATATCAAAAGTATGGAAAATACTTGTATTGAACTTAAGAAATAAGTGTGAAATTCTTAAGTAAACTTGATATTGAAAATATTCTAAGTTGGTGAACGTGAATATGAAATGCCAATAAAAATTGAATGGAATCAATTGGAAATGAAATTATACATATATGACATATGTTTTCCAAACTAAGGATATGAAAAGGTACCTTCCATTGAAAATTTTTGAAGGTCTTGGAACTCAGTATGAGTATCCGTTTGATCGTGATGGGATCATATTGATTGATCACGACGTATGCCACAGCGAAATTCGAGGGGCGAGATGCCTATGGTTACAAGCGATTCCACTGGGATAGTGGTGTAACCGCCGTGTGAACTACGATCTATGGCAACAACCATGGCGAAATTTAAGAGATGAGAAATCTACAGATTACGAGCGATTCTACTGGGATAGTAGCGAAACCGCCGAGTAACTGTGATCCATGGGGGAACGTACTTTCCATATCCATTTTTAAAAGGATTTTTTTTAGTGATTTCAAATTGAATTTGAGATAAAGGTAAATGGAACTCAATATTCAAAAATAGAAGATGAATCGAATTCAAGTAAAATTCGGAATGAAAATCTGAATGAAAAATCTGAAGATAAAATGAATTCAAATTGAATTGAAATAGTAAAGTAAATTCAAATGAAATTGGAAATGCAAAATTGAATGAAAATAGATATGTAACTTCAATAGTGAAGTAAAAATGTATAAGAAGCATACATTGAAAATTGTGTAATGAAATTTGCAAAATGGTTTGAATATTGTAACTAGATATTATGGCTAGTAGGATATATACAGGTGTATACAGGAATTGGAATTTTGATTTCAAAAATAAATTTGAATTGCTCGACAAAAAGGTACGTATTTAAGTTTCAGTATGAAATTTGATGAGTTTCTGATTCTGCCACTTGGCATTTTGTTTTCTTTTGAGATCTGAGAGTCCGTAGGGACGTTTTGTAGTCGTACCGTATTAGCCGCGCAAAGGAGACGCTGGCGAAATTTTTTTGAAAATTTCAAGTGTTAGAAAAATTTTGAGAAATTTTGGAGGTTTAAAGTTTGAATTTGAACTCGAATTCGAGTTGGTAAGAAAACAAAGTTGTTTGGAACCTATAATTGAAGTTGAAAAGTTAGTTGAATTAATAACGAATCTTTAGTAGAAAGATTTGTTTTGATAAAATTGATAAAACTATTGGATTGTGAAAAATAGTAGACGAGTTAAGGACCATTTTCCCTAACTTGTAATTTCGGGACGAAATTCTTTTAAGGGGGGAAGATTGTAACGACCCTGAATTTTTTGACATTTGAAAAGTGAATATTTAATTGAGTTTAAATATTCGAATGATAGTTTATTTGGAATTTCAAATTATCAGAATGAATTTGGCGATTAAATTATTGAATTTAATTTTTGAAACTGGGTAAAAATTTGAATCTTCCGTTTTAAGCTGATTAAAAATAATATGAAGTCTTTGAAAATTCATATTGATTATACTGAAGATAATAAAAGTTTTAGAATCGAATTTAGAACTGTTTTGTTCAGTTTTGAAATTTAATCGTTCGAATCGATATTTAAAAATAGCGTTCCATGGCACGGTCTTGGAATTTGACGAAACCAGTTTCATTGGGTTCGTAATATTGAATTATTGTCGGATTTCAAATTTCGTATTTTTCGGAGTCGTGATGGGAACACACGGTAAGTAAACGCGGTAAGAATTAAATTGAATTTTAATTTAAAATTTTGTAAAATCAAATCACTGCCACCCTACTCCTGAGTAAGCAGACCTATTCTCTGCTGAAGCACGCTCCTTGTCTCCCCATCACTTTACAATTCTCACGAAAAACATCATTTCCTTACAGAACATTTCAAAAAGAAATATCTCGTTCCAAAGAAAATAGAATGGCTGCCATTCCTCTTCAACAAATCAAGGCCGAAGTTTAAAACAAAACCCAACCTTTCGTTTTATTTTCGTTTCTCAAATTCAAATCAAGGCCACAGCAAACCAAATCGTTCGTCTCCAAATCAAATCGCCATTTCCCCTCTTCTCTAAATTAATTCGTTCGAGTCACTCGCGAAGGGAGATACCGTCATTCGCAAGCACAATTCATTCGAGTTGCCTCCATTCGATCGAAGCCAGTTCGTCAATCGCGTGGGAGTCTGGCGTTCGTGAGGGCAGCGGTGGATTGCGAGCATCGCGATGTTTAGCTAGGGTTTCGCATGGTGGAAGCTTCATGTCGCGATCTAGTCGAAGTTCCCATTGTTGGAGCAGGTACGTGAAGAGATGGAGGGTCGCGATGTCAGGATCGGGGCCGGTGGTTGTGTGATGTCGCGAGGTTTGTTTCGCAACTGGAAGAGGCTCGTTTCGAGCTAGGGCACAAGGCAGGGGGTTGGTTGGAGTCTCGACCTCTGGAAGGTCGAGATGGTTGAGGAGTCTTGGCAGCAAGGTATTCACGTAAATAATGATATATATATTTGCAGTTTTATTTTGATATATAAATACATACCTATTTTATAAAAAAATATATACAGGAAAACAGAGAAGTTATGTGTAGATAAGCGTATACTTCTGGAATAAATAGTTATAAAATGTGTTCTAAAATAAAAATACAGTGAAGTATTTTAATGCAGGTTATATATATGTATATGGCTTCATTTAAAAACATATATAGATGAACAGAAATATATTTTCGTTTAAAGGGATATTGAATTATAAACAGTTGAAATTTGATTTCTATAATATCTATATAGATTATTTTATAAGTAGTTTCAGAAGAAGAGAAAAATTGAAGTAATTAATTGATTTAAATGATAAAATGGCAACTTGACTTATTCAATTTATCTCGAATATTAATAAATTGTATACATTGTTTACAAGGTCAATAAATCGAGAATCAAGCCGGAATGAAAATGAATTTGCATGCATAGGCAAAGGTGAGATCTTCTCACTCAATTTGAAAAGTGGAAATTTTCAGTTATTGAATTGATTGACTGTTTGGATGTGTATTAGATATAGTAGGGTATATCTATATATATAGCAATATATACATATTGGCATATGTATATATTGGATTGATTGATTTCCCGCCTCGTATAGCGGATGAGACCCTATTGCGCCGTTAGTAAGCGGATGATATTTTATAAAACCCATATACCGCGATATTCCACCTCGAAGTGGAATTGGTATTGTGCTAACATCTGTGGATGCAGGGAAACAGGTTGGAGGGATCCAACAGGATTCCTCAAAACATTTGAATTGATTTCATATGTTGTTTGATTGATTATTTATAATCTGCATATGATTATATCTGTGATTGAATGTATTGAGAGCTAAAATTTAGCCGAATGTGTTTTTGGTATCGTTGGATACCAGAAATAAATGAAATTGGATTCCTGAAATTAAAATTGAATTTTAGATGGTTTGGAAAAATAAAAGAATTTATTTAAAAGGAGATAAATTTGTTTGAAATCAAAGTGATAATTGATTGGGTATTTAAAATAAATCTTTGAGGAATCGATATGAAAACTTATTTAATGTTGAATCAAAAAAATTGATTTTTGTGTTGGAAATAAATTTGGGAATCGATTTGTATAATGATTTGGTAATTGGGATTAAAAGTTAAAATCAATTTGAAATGTGATTCGGTGTTGAAGTAAATTCAGAAATCAATTTGAAATTCGATTTGGGATTTGAAATAAAATGGAGAAATCAATTTTTAAAGTTGATTCGGGGTTGAAAATAAATATTTGGAAAATGATTTGAAAATCGTGTAAAAGTGGATTTTTGGGAATGTAAATTCCGAATAGAAGTTGTAAAGGAAAAGGGAATTTGTTTTAAAAATAAATATTGATTTAGTTTTAAAAGTGTGGAAAATATGGTTTGAAATCGGATTTTCAAAGTGATGAAGTGTGGAAATAAATTTACAAACTTGAAATGTAAATTTGAAATAAATCGATAAGGATTTATTAAATTGGTTTAAATGGACCATAATATGATTTGAAATTGATTTTCAAACGTGAAGTGTGAAAATGTGATTTGAAATTGATTTTTCAAATGTGAAGTGTGAAATACGATTTGAAATGGTTTTTCAAATGTGAAGTGTGGAAAATATATATCTTTTGAAGATATTTGAAATAAATAATTTGGGAAAAATTATTTGAATTGGATGTTTGTTGTGAATGTTATTGATAGTTAAATAACCGACTATCAATATTTGTCTTTGAAATGACACTTGATTTGTTTTTAAAACAAACGCTCATTATTCGGTTAAGCTGGGAGAGGACCTTTGTGTCATATAACCCATTCCGAATAGTGATACGTCGCGAATGGATAGCATTTGAAGACCGGTGTGAAGACCGGATATTTGTGAAAATGAAAGGACAACCCGTCGAATGTCTCTGCACCGAGTTGCTCCGGTATAGAGATTTATATCACTCTTTTTGTGATGGGAAGTCCGGACGTGATTAGTGAATATCCGGATTGCAAGGGCTTCTTTGGAAGTGCCTTCGGTTCCGTTCGATCCCGGAACGGACTTGTATGGATGTGTGTCTGACGTTACACTTTGAGATGTAAAGCTGGTTTCTATCAAATACATTTCTGTTGGTGGCGGAGAATTTATTCTCTTAGCTTAACACCCTTCTCTGAGACGTATGAGCTCAGAGGTTATGTAGTTGATGGTTACTAGTGATACATTCCCAATTTGGTAAGGTGGCCCACGAAGTGCTGTTGATCAATTGTGGATCAAAGCATTGCTTTGTGAAGAAGCGTGGCTTTGTGAAAAAGCGTGGCTTTGTGGAAAAGCGTAGCTTTGTGGACGAGACTTCGTCGAGCCTCACAACCCGGTAATGGTCGAAACATGAATGTGCGGCAAAGGTTTGTAGGGGTAGCGCCCCTAGGGTATGCCATTTCCTTCTGGATAAAAGGTGATATCATGGTATGGAGCCCAGATATTTTACCTATGTGGATTATATTTTGTGGCTGTTGCGTTTCGATTGAGGATCCTCGGATAAAGGTCGGTAACGACCGGGGGATGGCATAGCTCGTGTGTTAGTTACCTAGTTACAGCTCAGTTAGAGCGTGAGGTAGCGTCGGCCTTTTGTTTGCGGAGATCCGGTTAGGATCCGGGGCGTCTTTCCAGAGGCGTTTCTATTTCGGTAAGGAAGTTCCTTAGCCTGATCATTTGTTGGAAATCCAAAGAAACAATACGAACCCTGCACGGTTTTTAATTGTATTACCTACTATGGAATGTGGCGGTAACCTGCTACTGAACATAGTAGCTATAGTAGACATACAACAATAGTTGTATGTTGGCTAAGATTGATATTATACTTTCGAAATGTTTTCCACACTAGACATTAATAATAATATCAACTGTTTTTGCGTAGTAAGCATTTTTGACTATCATAAGGGGAAATCTCCTCCAATTCTGCGTTTGCATTGTGTGTGTGGTGGGAGGCCTTATGGTAGTTTCATTTTCCAAAAGCATTGCGAAATTGGTTTATTTTCTTTGCGAAAATAACTGTTTTACGATCTCACACCAGTCACCATGACTGACCTGGAGTTTATTGTTCCCTTTCTAAACTCTGGGTGCCCATAATTTTCCACACGGGCAGCCTAGAGTTATTGTTATCAGGATATTCTGGATATTCTGGAGCTTTGGAGATGAGCTGGATGGCGAAGCGTACTATCGTACTTGTTATTTATTCCGCTGTGTATTCTGTATGAGGACAAGTTTATATAACTGTCCATTGTTGTAAACTCTGATGATTGATGTATGTATAAACTGATATAGTCTTTTGTTTTAAAGATTATTGATTTATCTATTATATATTGTTCCGCTGCGATATGTGAGATTCTGATAATTGTTTCTGATTCTGTTTCTGTTCTTTCTTTTTCTTCTATCTTTTCTTCTACCTCTTCTTTTAACCCTAAAGTTTCGCGTTTTCGCCATTCGATTTTTCGACATTTGGTACAGTGGACGTATCGGTGTCGAGTTTTCGGAAGACGGATTTGCGGGTCTTTACATCTTGATTTAAAGATTTAACGAGTTAATCCAATTAAAATGGAAATTGTTTTGAAATCCATGAATGGATCTTTGTGAATGGGGTTAACTTTGTGAATTGAATCTTTTTGTTTAAAAGATTGGAAATGGTAATTTGTTTTAACCATTCGAATGAAAAGTTTGGGCTTTAAGCTGTGATTTAACTGAGACCCCAATATCCATATGATTTTTAATTGCGCTCGTTATTCGGTTTAGCCGGGTGAGGGCCTTTGAGTCATATAACCCATTCCGAATAGTGATACGACGTAAATGGATAGCATTTGAAGACCGGTGGTGAAGACCGGATATTTTTGAAAACGAAAGGACAACTCGTCGAATGTCTCTACACCGACTGGTCCCCGGTATAGAGATTTTAGCACCCTTTGTGATGGGAAGTCCGAACGTGATTAGAAATTATCCGGATTGGCAAGGGCTTCTTTGGAAGTGCCTTCGGTTCTGTTCGATCCCGGAACGGACTTGTATGGATGTGTGTCTGACATTACACTTTGTGATGTAAAGCTGGTTTCTATCAAATACATTTCTGTTGGTGGCGGAGAATTTATTCTCTTAGCTTAACACCCTTCTCTGAGACGTACGAGCTCAGAGGTTATGTAGTTGATGGTTACTAGTGATACATTCCCAATTTGGTAATGTGGCATACGAAGTGCTGATGATCATTTGTTGGTCAAAGCGTGCTTTGTGAAAAAGCGTTGCTTTGTGAAAAAGCGTTGCTTTGTGAAAATGCGTGGCTTTGTGAAAAAGCATTGCTTTGTGAAAAAGCGTAGCTTTGTGGACGAGACTTCGTCGAGCCTCACAACCCGGTAATGGTCGAAACAGGAATGTTGTTGCAAAGGTTTGTAGGGGTAGCGCCCCTAGGGTATGTCATTTCCTTCTGGATAAAAGGTGATATCATGGTATGGAGCCCAGATATTTTACCTATGTTGATGCTGCACAGTTATTATACTTTGTGGTTGTTGCTTTGTGATCGAGGGCCTCGGATAAAGGTCGGTGACGACCGGGGGATGACATGACTCGTGTGTTAGTTACCTAGTTACAGCTGTACAGCGTGAGGTAGCGTCAGTGTGTTAGTTACCTAGTTACAGCTGTACAGCGTGAGGTAGCGTCGGCCTTGTGTTTGCAGAGATCCGGTTAGGATCCGGGGCGTCTTTCCAGAGGCGTTTCTATTTCGGTGTAAGGAAGTTCCTTAGCCTGATCATTTGTTGGAAATCCAAAGAAGCAATACGAACCCTGTACGGTTTTTAGTTGTATAACCTGCCATGGAATGTGGCGGTAACCTGTTATTGAACATGGTAGCTATAGTAGGCATACGATGAAATGTTGTATGCTGGCTAAGATTGATATTATACTTTCGAAATATTTTCACACTATGCACTAATAATAATATCAAAGGAGTTTTGTTTGCGTAGTGAGCATGTTTGACTATCATAAGGAGAAATCTCCTCCAATTCTGCGATTGCATTGTGTGTGTGGCGGGAGGCCTTATGGTAGTTTCATTTTCGAAAAGCATTGCGGATTTCAATGTTAAACATTCTTTTGTGTTTGTTTAAAGATAAACGGTTTTGTTTGCTCATACCAGTCCCATGTATGATCCGGAGTTTATTGTTCCCTTCCTAAACTCTGGGTGCCCACCATTTTCCACACGGGCAGTCTAGAGTTGGGGTTTTCAGATATTCAGGTTGAGTAGATTATCTGGAGCTTGTCAGTCCTTGGATGACTGACCTTGCTTTTCGCTAGCTATGGATTGGAGCATTCTATTGGAGATATTCTATCCACTGCTGGTGTTATCTATTTTCTTTCCGCTGCTATTTCTTGTATCATATCTCTGATGTATATTGATATTCATTGTATCACTCTATTGTATCAGATATTGTATATCAATGTATTATTCTTTTTCTTCCGCTGTGTTGTTATACTTAACTGTGTTATAAGCTCCGGCGACTCGGATTTGAACGGTCGAATCTACGGCATTCGAGTACGATGTAAAGTATGGATGTCGATTTTCAAACGCGAAAATTTGAAACGTTACAAAGTCAGAACCTCCAATGGTAATAACAATCCTCTGGGGTTTACTTGCTCAGTCTTAGTCCTTCGGCACGTCGGACATTTGGAAAAAAATTCTTCATCATTGACTAATTAGAAAATTCTCTTCATATCCCTTTACACTATATCACAGTCGCGGTGACTGGTGACACTTCACAAGTTTTGGGTTTGAAGCATTCTAACCTAATTTCCTTACTAGCTTCCAGTCTTATCTTTGGTTTATCGCTAGTTAAGTGTCCTTATGAAAATTTCCTTTTTTACGATGTTCCTCAATATATATATTTATTTAGCAATCTTGTCCCATCCCTAAAATCAACACAGTGATAAAACAGGAACATGCCTTATACCATATTAAATACATTTCCTAAAGAAGATAGCTAGCAATTTAACCTCAACAACTCTAAAAGAAAATTCTACTCGAAGCTGCCCTTAGTCATTAACTGGTGTTAATGATGTTGGGATCCTAATGCTCCCTACTGATTTTAAACGGACATTCCTAGAATATCATTCCACCATTACCCACCTTCCTTGATTCTCCTTCATAGTTCTAATAAATATCCATTACCTATAATAACTGGTCATTAATGGAAAAATTGGCTGTCTCTAATAAATCCTTATTTAGTCTCTTTCAATCTCTTACCAGTTTCAAAACTTACTTATTATGAGTATTCAATTCCTCCATAAATACCATATTAGCTTTCTAATAAGCCCTTATCTATTTCTTTTTTATTCTCTATTAATTACAATTTATTGCCCGTTAAATCTGTAATTAATGTCCATAAATCCTAGTCCTATAATTACTATGTTGTTTATAATTAATACGAATACCATTGTAAACTATGCTATTTAAATATTTCTAATTATTAATTTCTAAACTAGAACATTTCTTCTTATAATTTATTTATCAGAGCCATCCTTCCAAATAGGATTACCGTTAAAAATTACCATAGATCAATCAAGTGATATTTTTGCTTCGTTTGAAATTACAAGGGATTTTTTTCTTTTATTGAAATAGAAAGTGTAAACTACGGAAAAGAATGTCCATATCCACATCTCTTTCCAATTTAGGTATATCCCTTGTCAATTCAAACGCCGCACATTTATGCATTTAAGGAATTAGGTCATTTACAAAAATTACACAGAGCCTATTGACAATAAATCAAAATATAGAAATCCATATTCCAAGGGCAGCCTAACTTACAACCCAATTATAAATCTGGAATAACCTTACAACATTACCAACGTTCTATAAATAAATGCTTGGGACTGATTTTAAATTTCCAGATCAGGTTGTACATACCATTCTTATTTTATTCATATCCTGAAACATTTAACCTTTCTTTTTGGATATGGATCCCTATCTACTCCATAAAATATAAATTTAGAAGTCCACATTATTCTAGTATGCGACATTTGAAATTCAAACTTGCAAATGAATTTCCACATCTCAAAAGAAAACTTTTAAGCATGCTTTTCAAAAGAATTTCCAACTTTCAAAAACATTTTGGGAAATTGAATTCTTAAAAAGATCTAAACACCATGTTTTAATTTACTCCATACATCTATTCATTTTTATTAAACATTTGAACAAACCGTTTTCAAAATATTTGGACCTAACTTTTCACAATTTTCAAAATATTTACCCTTATATTCTTAACCCCAAATTTAAAGGTTCAAAAATTGCTTAGTAAAATAATTCCCTTCTCAAACGCTTTTACCTAAAAGACTTACTTTTTTTATTTGTAGGGTCTTTAACCCAAAACATTCAAAGACTCAATTAAACCAAACTATCAAAATTCAAAAAGGATTGCTTAATCCCAAAAAGGAGCAAAATAATTTCCTTCTTTCAACAACTTTCTACATTAAAGATTTATTCTTTTAAAAGTTGGTCGTTTTTAATTCGAAACATTCAAATACATCTTCTATAATTTTAGACAATGAAAAGTGTAGTAGACAAAGACAAATTCAATCCTATTATTTTCCTATCATATTCTCATCACTCCTCTCCTACATTATCTCTAACTAGATTACTAATCTTATTTTATAAATTCCTAACGCTTTTCCTATCCAAATCTCCCAATATTACCTCTGTTTATATTTTTCCTACTTAAATGGCTTTTGCATTATTTTAATTAAGTTCCATTTTTATTTTTAAAAAGAAGAGTTTTAAAAGAACCTCCAAATTTATGAAATAGGAAAAATCATCAAGTCCATTTACGCTTTATTATAAATTTATTTCAAAAAGAAAAATCCCTTTATCGAAAATCTTCAAACCGAAAACTTTTTAACTCATATAATTTTTTAAATAAAGAGTTTCAAAAATGAAAAACCCCTTTTTACCCAAAACCTTTTAATCAAAACTTTTGACTCCATAACATTTTTTTTAAGTTATGGTTTTTCAAATTTCCTTACTTTTTCAAAACAAAAACTTTTTAATAAATCTTTTGAAAAATCCATTCAAAACATTTCAAGGAAGTTTCCCAAGAAAATCTTTTTATCAAATTCTTTTCACATAAGGTTGGGCTTTTAGATTTGACTTTAATTGTCCTCTCTATCGCATTTTCATCTTCCATCATCCCTTACTTGTGAATGTTTTCAATTATACTACCTTATAGTGTTTAATTATTGACTAACATGCTTATTTACTATTTTTATAAATGTTGATTGTCCGTAATAAATGATTATTATTCTAACCGGACAATTTCTAATGACATTTATTTATTCATCCAACTTTTCCTATTAAAACTCCATTACCCCCTCCATAATTATCCTAATAATCTCTTTAATTTGTCTATTCATGCCTTTATTAAATTATTGTAACTCCCTATTTATTATCTTATTAATTTTAAAGTTATAATCTTTTCCATTTACCTTCCTTACGATACGACCTTCGTCGCACATTCCTTGCTTTATTTATTTTTCCAACCCATAGCCGTCTCGTCCATCCATTCGGAATATAGTCGCAACTACTTCTATAGTCGGAAGAGTAAGTTGAAATTAAATATACATATACATATATATATATATATATATATATACAGTAGGTTTTTTGAAAATACTATCAAAAATAACAGATATGCCACTTATACGTACACATGTCCCCGTTAATTGGGTAACCTAAGCTCTAATACCAAATGTAACAACCCACCACGAAACAGACCTAATTTCCACAAAAAAACCCCATCGAACCTTAGGCTCATCTTAAGGTGAGTTGTTAAGTTGGAAAAAGATTAAAACAATATACAGTACACAGAGCTATCTATCTATACTTTCAGAATCTCACAGCAGAATGGATAAAATATAGTATTAGAAACAAGTACCCATTTCATAAAGAAACCCATTTCAGAAACATAGCATGTTAAATGTTACAACATTCTACAGAAAACCTCCACAGTACAATACTCCAAAATAACATAACAGTCTAAACTGGATACAATAAAAATATTTAAAAAGCATAAATAGATAGATAACTACATCAAGTCTTCACCTTCGTCTTCTAAATCAGCATTGTCTCCTCTAATTTGTGTGTTGTAATAAGGAGTGGGTCAGAACAACAAATGTCTGGTGAAATGAAAATCTCAAGCCTCACCATAATTATACTTCGGCAGTATTATTTAGATAAGAAATACGTCTTACGTATTTAAAACTATACCATACTAATAAATTTAACTGTAAGCTCAAAGGCCTTTCTAGTCCAATTCAAAAACTCCAATGCAACTAATATCAATGATGCAAGAGAAAGCACCCAAACCAATAAGTACCTTTTATTGGGGATTAGGCAGACCCGGTCATTTAATACCTAACTCATTTCCAAATTCTAACACAACTATCATTAACGATGTGCAAGAGAGAACCTCTAAACCATTTAATAACTTTTTATTAGTGATTTGGTGAACTCTGACCATTTAAGACCTATAAAATAGGCAAGTCCGCGTCATTTATAACCTAACCCAAGGTGGGTCCTTACATGGTTCTTTCTAACTGACATCGTAAGAAATCTCATTAGGCCACTTAAAACTTCTCCTAAGAAAGAGACGAACCCTACCATAGCCACTTAATACCTCTAACCCGTAGCGGACCCCTCTTAAAGATTTCTCATACCATATCAATAGCGTAACTTATGACCCATAACCCAACAGTGACGTCCCAGATTAATCCAACTGTTCGTATGTATTGATAGCCATATTAGCTGGGTAGATTTACCCTACAGAATTGGGACTAACCTTGCGTCCACTGAGGTTATTTATTATAGGCACTGTTCCACATTAGTCCACAAAGCCACAACACTTTTAGCCAGATTTAACTGGGCAGTGTAACTTTGGACTAACCTAGCATCCCTATAACTTAGTCATATCTTATATGTATAACCATTGTATACATATACCATCCTACAAAATTAATAGTTGATGCCATATAAGGTATCACTTTATTACACCATCAATTATGGATTAATTCCCATAATTATCATTAACTACCTTTCTAAGAAATTAATGTTATTTACTGCCCTACTAACTCTAATCAATATGTTCAATACGCTATAATATTACGTCATTATTAACTTTAATAATAAATATGTTAATGTTATACACACACACATAAGCATGTGATTTGAATAAAATATTTCATGTCACATGCCAAGAAAACGCTAATTAATTTAATGTCAAACTTATACAAGTCCCAAACTCCAAACAAGAAATAGCTAATACCCTTAGCCAACGACTTGACTTGTAAACAAAAAGGAAATGTATCAAACACATTTCATATTAAGATAATAGAATTAACTCCTCTATTCAAGGAACGTACTTTACAATTTAAACCTTTTTTATTCTATCCAACTTTTGCAATTACCACCTTGGACTGAAAAAAGGATACATACTTATTTTAATTTACAGAAATATGCCGTTAAAATTGCAATTAATAAAAAATCATACTTTGCACACCATTTCTAACTTTATTTATTTTTAGAATCCTTTAACACTACAAGAGAAATCAAAAGAGATGAAGTGGAATAGTTTATAAATTACTTAAATCTCAACACAGATCTGATTCTACTATATTAATACAAAACAATAAAAATTCCAACACATTTAAAGAATGACATTTATTTAGGGAAATTCTAAGGGTTTTAGATATTATATTTTGGTTTACCAAAATTCGCAAGGAATACATCAAATCCAAATATATACTATTCAATAACAAAAATGTGAAAATTTTGATATTTCACCTATAGAGAATTGTTTGTTTCCTAACTGGATTTGATTCCGCCATGCCTAAATTCCTTTCAGATCTCCCTCTTTTGGAATATACAACAAATTGAATTGTATATAGAAATTATATTTATAATCATAGATTAGAGAGGAATAGAATTAGAAATCAATATAATTAAACATCTAAACCTCTTACCTAAAATCCTAACTGATTCTGAAATCTAAAGAAGAGGAAGAAGATGGAATCCGATTTATACTACTCCTAATTCTCTGTTAGATCTTTCCCTTTTTGATATACAACAAATAGATTGTGTATGTATATATATTAGATTTTAGAAAAAAGAAGAAATAGAGGAGAAAGATTGGGAATTTAATTTAAATTAGGGATTAGAATTACTTACCATAAAGTTTACTGTTTATAAAAACCTAAGGGGAAAGAATTTGACAGAGCTTCTCGTTGCTGCAGAATTTTATGAATGAAAAGTGGGGTGTCTAGGGGTCTATTTATAAAGGTGAGGAGGAAACAGAACCGTCGAATTTATATAATTAAATCTGGATCGTCAAAATTGCCGAAACCCTTGCCACTATCACCACTTACCGGATGACAACTGACCGCAAGCGGAAGCGGTCGATCGCTAGCGGTCGATCGCTTGCCTATGGGCAGTCGACCGGTCTCTATTTATGATCGTGAATTAATTTCTTTCCGTTTTCTTATTATTTATTACTTGATTAATTTTATACGTTAAATGTTATACTGAACGTTTGCTTAAACGTTAAGTACCCCTTAATGTTAATTATTTAAATTCAAATTTTAAACTTTTAATTTCTAGTTTGAATATTTAAATTTCATATTCGAAAACTTCAAATGTCCATAACTTCTCCATTTGAATTTTGATTTCAACATATTATATATGGAAATTGATAAGAAAATTTCCATGGACACAATGGTGCAACTTCTGTGATCAAATTCCAACATTTACAAAATTTCCATTTTAACCTTATTCTAATTATTAAATTTTACAGGGCGTTACATGGACACAGACTTACTGTCATCTATATCACTTCAAAATCTAGAGTCTATATACCCTTCATAAGGAGGTCTCCATTCCCATAAATAAGGAATAACTCCTTAGTATTTCTTAAATACTTTAATACACATTTTATGATCGTCCAATGTTTCTCTCTAGGATTAGACTAGTATCGGCTTACGCATCCTAATGCATATGCCACATCTGGTCTAGTACATAGCATAGTGTACAACATGGATCATAGGGATGAAGCATAAGGAATCCTCTTCATATGCTCTTTCTCCTCATCCATAAGAGGAGCGTCCTTCTTAGAAAGGATGATTCCATATTGCGTTGGAACATTTCCATGCTTGGAATTCTCCATACTAAATCTTTTTAGTATGTTATCTATGCACAGGGATGGGACAGTCCCAACAACCTTTTAGATCTATCTCTATTGATCTCTATACTTCCAAATCCTTCATGGAGAAGTTCTTAGAAAGACAAGCTTTCACTGATTGCAAGAATGAAGTGTCATTGTCAATCAATAACAGATCATCAACATAGAGCACTATGAATACGATAACGTCGCCCTGTTCCTTTCTGTATACACACGGTTCCTCCATGTTCTGATAAAAAGCAAACTATTTGATTACCATATCAAAACACTTATTCCAACTCCTCGAAGCTTGTTTAAGTCCATAAATAGACTTCAACAATTTACAAGCCTTATCCTCACTCCCACTGACCCTAAAACCCTTAAGCTGCGACATATAGGCAGCTTCTTCCAAATCACCATTTAGAAATGCCGTGTTTACATCCATTTGTCATATTTCATAGTCATAGAATGCAACAGTAGCTAGCATAATCCAAATGGACTTAAGCATGGCTATGGGCGAAAAGGCCTCATCATAATCAACACCTTGAATTTGACGAAATCCTTTTGCTACTAGCCTAGCTTTGTAAGTCTCTACTTCTCCATCTTCATTTAGCTCTCTTAAAAAACCCATTTGTGGCCGATGGGTTTTATCCCTTCGGGTACCTCTGATAAAGTCCATACCTTGTTTTCATGCATGGAATCCATCTTGGTTTTCATTGCTCCAAACCAAAGTGCAGAGTCATTACTCTACAGTGCTTGTTGGAAAGACAAAGGAGTGTCATCATATAAGACACAATGCTCCTTCTCGCCATTTACCAGAAAAATGTAGTATATCTCTGGTATGCGAGACTCCCTACTAGACCTTCTAATAGGTTGTGTGTTTTCGTGTTTGGGTGAACTTGATTCTCCCATTGTTTCGGCCTCGGTATTAGTTTCTCGGATCTCATCCAAGGCTACAACTTTATTGTTAATTTCCTTTGATAAAAATTCCTTTCTAAAAAGAGTGTGTGGAAATAATCACCCTTTGTTCCTCTGCATTGTAGAAAATATAACCCCTAAAATTCTTAGGATATCCTATAAACTCACACAAGGCTGATTTTGCCTTAAGTTTATTAGTGCCAATGTTCATAACGTAGGCCGAAAAATCCCATACCTTAAAATAATTAAAGTTGGGTTTTTTCCCATGTTATATCTCATATGGCATCTTAGGCACATGTTTAGTGGGTGACAAGTTCAACACGGGAACCGCGGTTTCTAGCGCATATCCCCAATAGGATAGAGGTAACTCAACCTTACTCATTATCGAATGAACCATATCTGAAAAGGTTCGGTTCCTTTGCTCCGATACACCATTTGTTGCAGAGTATAGGGTACAGTAACCTAAGAGATAATCCCATTATCTTTTAAGTACTATTAGAGCTCTTATCCAACATACTTGCCTCCTCGATCAGATGAAGATTCTTTATCTTACAGCCCGTTTAGTTTTCTACTACATTTTTATATTCCACAAATTTCTTGTAGACATCGGATTTGTTCTTTAAAAGATACACAATCCTGGTCTAGAGAAATCATCAATGAAGGTAACAAAGTAAGAGCTATTGTCTTTGGTTATTGTAGGCATAGGGCCACATACATCACTATGTACTAACCCTAAGAGTTCATCAACTCATTCATTCCTCCACCTGAAGGGGTGCTTAGTCATTTTACCTTTGAGACTTGACTCACATGTATCAAATGAATCATAATCAAGTGATGGGAGAAAACCTTCGGTTTTCAATTTGTGAAGTCATTTCTCACTGATATGACTTAGCCTACAATGCCAAAGATAATTTAAATTTATATTGTTAGAAGATTTATCCATAGAATGCACATAATTAGTATTGATCAAATAAATGCCATTTTCAAGAATACTATCATAGACTTTATTTCCATTTAAACTAATGTTCATAACATTGTTTACACAATGAAATAACATATCCAGTCTCGGATAATATAGAAACAGATGCAATTCCACAAATAAGTCTTTCACAAAATAGCAGTTATTTAATATCAATACGACACCACTAGGAAAACTAAATGATAATCTCCTATTATTGTTGCATGTAACAACCCACACTTTAAGGAGCCCAAATTTTTACAAAATCGAAACCCAAGCCCATCAGAGTATGGATTGTTGGATTTGGTACCTGCAAATAAGCATGAGCATTATTATAGATTATAAAATCTAAACTCACAATAGAAACAATAATAGGATATAAATACTGATTATGACTATTCCCTTAGAATTAATGGTGTTCCTTGGATATTAGTTTGCCATATCAGCATCGAGCATGAGAGAAAAGAAGACCTCTCCAACAATCAACCACGTCCAACTCGAGTGACATGTTCCTCTAAATCTATCTTATGGGTTGTAATGAGGAGAGAGTCAGCACAACATTTTGGTGACTGGAAAACCTATAAGGTGTCCATAACATAAATTTATATCGATTAGTTTCCATTTAATTGTTATGTCTACTATTTTAAGGTAAACCAAATTAACCTAATATTGCACGCACGATTTGTCTACCTACCATTTCCCAATGTATAAAATGCCGATGAAGCTTATCAACCCTCTAGTACTTCCAAAATCCATCAGCCACTTAATACTTCTAAATATGAAGAGGGCTCCTACTATCATCAAGTCCATCAGCTATTTAATATTTCTAAAAGAGAAATAGGTAGACTTTGGCAATTTATGACCTCAATCGAGGTAGACCCCATCATTTAAGACCTATCTCTAAGGTGGACTAGCAGCATCGTCGTCGTTGGTCTATTGGTCCTAGCTACAAAGACCTCTGACCACAATTTAAGGCATTATAATATCTAATGGCCATACTTGCACAACTATCGCCAATAAAATCGTAGTCATGTGGGAGACAGTACCCAAGCCACTTAATACCTTATAAATAAAGACTAGGTAAACTTCTAACCAATTAATACCTAAATTCTAGGCAGGTCCCACATCATTTAATACCTAACCCAAAGGCAGACTCCTCATGGGTACTATCTAGTTGACATCGCTTGGAATCTCATTGGGCTACTTAATACTTCTTTTATAGGAAAGTGGTGGACCCTATGATCTAATGACACTTAAGACCCCAATCCTGAAGCAAACCCTTCTAGAGATATCCACTATCACTCTTAATTATTAGTTTGGACTCTCACAAGGTTACTTAGTACTTCTTTTTAGGAGGGGGCGGGCCCTATAGCCACTTAATACCTCAAATCTAAAGCGAACCCCTCTAGTGATATCCCTCACCGCTCTTAATTACTAATTTGGACCATTTAATACTTTTAATTAGGAAAGAGGTAGGCCCTAAAACAGCCACTTAATACCTCCAACCCTAAAGTAGGTCATATCTCTCGCGTAGTCCGGGTCATATGATTGGTGATGTATCACATCAGTAGTAAGTGCACACGATGCTGGTAGCCTCTGAGTGAAGGGCAGTCCATCGTGTCACTCTACTGACCGCGTATCCCAATCTATTAAGTCCAAATAACTATCCTAAGACTGTACAAGATTTAGGTCATATATTCTAGGTCTTAGTACTATTCCTTGGTTAAATATTGGACTTAGTTTACTAATCCCCTTTTATTTAAGGCAGTGAGATTTTCCTTAAATACTTAATTACCCATAAATCCCATTCTAATAATCCACAAATGTCAATTTGTCCATAATAATCCTAACATATATTTCCTAAGACAATTTTGTATAATTACTAATTTCCAATTAGTAACCTTTTATCACTATTCCGTAGTTATTTATCCAACATTCCATATTTATCAGTCCCATAAATCAATTTTTACATATTAATTGTAACTCCTAATTCATTCCTCATTTATTTGCCCATTAATTGGAGTTACTACCTTCTATACCATTTTAATTAATCGTAACCCCCCAATTTAATTCACATTTATTGCTCATCAATTGGGGTTACAATCTTTTATATCATATTAATTATTGGAAACTCCTAATTTTATTGCCCATTAATAGGAATTACTACCTTTCCTATCGCTTTCCAATCCTACATATAAATAATCTAACCTAAGCGAGCAGTATACGTAATTCAATGCTATTATATAAATTTTATGCTCATTTAAATAAATATGTATAGACTACCTATTCCAATCCAAATATATTCAAGTCATAAATATTTAACTAGAATATGCTTTCCATATTTAATTTGCTGGAATTAAATTCCTTAGGAAGGTTTTCCGTTATAATTTCCATAAATTAGTTCAAAACAAAAGCTAATAAAAGGAAGACTCTGTTTGAAATTACAAGGAATAGATAATTTATTTTTGTTTCGAATAGATAGTGCAAACTACGAAAAAAAATTGTACTTTACACATTTACTTCTCTTTTGCATATATTCCTTGTTAAATCAAACTCTGCACAATCTATGCAATTTGGAAATACAAACAAAATTATAAAAATCAAAAGGACGTTCTTCCCACAAATTAAACTACGCAAAATCTACAATTCAGCATAAATAAGGCAATAATTCAAAAATTATTAATATTCTACACCCCAAGTACGGATCTGGAATAAAACAATACACCATTCAAATTCAAAAATCTTTGGGACTGATCTCCAAATCAGGGTGTAAACACTATTTCAAATCAGATCTAAAACAAGAATATGCAGGCAATGGTTTTTTATGTTAGAATGAGCCTATAACTCATAATAAGATTAGGCAAAAAAATCTAATGTATGCCAATGGAATAGATTCAAAATCATAAGCAATATATAAATATCCCACTCATCATTTAAAATGGTTTCAAATCTCCAGATCTGAAGTAAAACATTTGATCCAACTCCAAATCCTTTTTAATCCAAGAAATATGTATAAAAAGGGCATATATGTATATTAGAATTTCATATCTGAGAAGAGATATGGGATGGGAAAGAAAATAGACATAGATCAAAATATAAATTACCTTGATAATGCATGGTGTTGATTCTCTTCTCTTCTCCTTTTATTTGATTTATATCCATTCTCCAATTTGTATGAATATATATACAAATATCTTATTTCTATAATTTAAAAAAAATTTAGAGAAGGAGAAATGGTGGAACTTCATTGCTCTATTCAGGAAAATATGAGAAGAGAAGGGAGGATTATGCCCGAGTTTATAGGCACTAGAATCAACCACATCCATCAGATTAAAAATATAAAATCCGGACCGTTTAGGCCAAGCCAAAACTTAGCCTGCACATAAGGAGCGGTCGACCACCCCAATCCTAGGTGTCGACCGTCCCTATGAAGGGGTCGACCTGTGGTTCCCTTATATATGTGTTAATTTTTATAAATTAATTATTTCCGCTCCGAATTCGTTTATCGTCCATAACTTCTTCGTTTGGTCCCCTATCGCAAAACTCCAAATATAAAAGGTTCTCGGAATTTCGGCATGAATGTAATGGTGCAAGTTTCGTGATCAAATTCCATTGTTTGCAAAAATTTCATTTTTGGAGTTAAACTAACCGACTAACAAATTAAATAGCTAACACTAAATTACGAGGTGCTACATTCTTCACCTTTAAAAGAGTTTCGTCCTCGAAATTATACCAATGGCTTATTCATGGTGCTGGCTTGTAATTATCCTAAACTACATAATCAACTAGTGTACAACGATTTTGCAACCAAACGTGCACACATGCATAGTGTATCACAACATAGAGAACATGCATGCATAATGATTCTAAATTAGATCCACCAATATGATTGCGCTTCTTTGAAAACATTTTTGAGAAATATGATGCAAACATCCTATATATTTACAGGAAGTTCTATATATATGTAGAATTTGAAAAATCTTTTCACCAAAAATCTCCACACTCCTACGAATAGAAGTATGGTGCAACCAATTTTGCATCCAATTCCTACCATCCAAAAATCTAACGCATTGCAAAATCGCTTCCTAAACTTTACTCCTATGTCGAAAAAAGAATTTAGGTGGAGAATTTAACATCTTACCACTCTATGATTTTTCCATTTCCATAGTATAGTGGAAATCTCCCCGCTGCCCAAGATTTACTCCAAATTTTCCATGCATAAAATGTATATGGATGTTTATTTTCAAAGCATAAACGGAATAGATTCTAGAAATATATTTGTGCGCGTCGTCAACAAGGTATGGAAATAGGAATTCCAAGGCTAAAATAGCTTTTCCCTTATTATCACTTGCGTTTTATCGTATCGCTGATCCTAATGCACCATTAAATCCGTAAATTATAGCTCTATTTGCCTTCCCTACGCCTAACATATAGCCTTCAAAATCAAAGATTTTAGAAAACTCTTTCTCACTTTTCAAATTTGTACGTTATTTGAAAAATAAATTCAAAAATATCTAGACGTACAATTTCCCTCGATATCAAATTTTAGGAAAAAACCCTAAAAAGTATTTAAGAGCCAAAAAAATTAACTCAAACCCAAAAACAAATTCAAAAGAGAAACTTTTTAAATCAAGGAATTCTGCTCAAAATTTTTGATAAATCAAGATATAATTCAGCGTAATCGGAAGTCATTTTTATGCAAAACGCATAAACCAAATTATAAAATCCCACAACTAACCTTAACCTACAAAACTTGACATTTTATAAAAAAAGGTCAACGCGTCTATTATTCAAAAAAATTAGCTTTTAAGGAACAAGAGCAATGACCCGTGGTACCAAAATAAGTTTACCATGTTCTACGCTAAAATTTTCCATTTATTCTAAACTCCCAGTCTTATATTGCATTTACTATTAGTTAAGTGTCTTTATGAGATTTCCATATTATATTATTTCTTCCCTATGCATGTATAAGAGCGACTCACATATCTAGAAACAATAGCACAATAAATAAATAAATAGGAACATTATCATAATATCGAACATGCCTTTTATAAGAGACAACTAACAGTAACAACCCAAACAACCTAAAAGAAAAGAACAAATGTTAGAAGGGAAAAGACAACAACACACTAAATCCTAAAACACTGCCTACAGACTACAAGACGTCTTGCTCCACGGTTGGAGCTCGAGCCATTGCCGCGACCCTTGAATGGTCGTGGCATAGTGGCTATACACTCAATCTCATATCGTTGGCGCTGCTGGTGTTGCTGACAGCTTCAGAGTCGCCCTCTTCCTAAGGAAGGATCTATCGATGGCAGAAGGAACCTTCTTCTAAACTGCCTCTTCATGGAGATTCACCAGTATTTCCTAAACCTGAGAATGAATAGGTGACAATACAGAAAGTAACTCCGTGGAGTGTCGACTCCTTGATCGACATAATGAACCATAAGGGTGCGGGTCCAACCGACAGCGATGCAGCCAAACTAGCATAGGTAGTCTTCTGCACCGTGGGATAAACCCGCTAATAACTTCCCGCCTTTGGGATGATATTATGCTGAATGATACGCACAACCAGAATGGATAGTCGACTGTAGATTATTCGTCTTCGAAACACTAACATCTTGGGAAAATATCCGTTGTAAAATCTTTGGGTCGATCACTTCTAAATCATCCAAATCTGCATCCTCGGCGGAAACCTCCAAAACCTCAGCGAGATCATCATTTGTCAGCTCAATCTGGACACCCTTAACCTCCGAAAGAATCAAACTATTGCCTTCATCGAAACCCTTGTGCCAATAGGGCATCGAAAAGGTGGATGCAACATGGGTAACATTCCCGCTCAAAGGTCTCGAAGCGGAGGATCGGTGCAACTCCTACCACGATAAATAACTCCTCTAGCCCAAAAGCAACGAAATCTTCTGCTTATTCCAGTCCAACCAAGCGGCCTCTCGAGGGGCGAGACAAGAATGACATGAGAAAGAACCGGTAGTGCGAGAAGGTGCCATTGGTTAAGACGTGGTCGGAGGGAAGAAATAGGGTTTAGATCTGAAGTGGTGGTGGGGCGATATCTAACGCGCAAAAACTAGTGCGAGGGGGAGGCAATGTTGCTGCTCCTAGGAGGGGGAGAAAACCGGCGTCGCCTTGTGGTGGGACGAAGGAGAGAGGCTACTACCTTGGAGGAGGAGGACGAAGATCGGGTTCGACTGGTTCAAGAAAAGAATGCAAGTGGGAAATTTTAAACGCGACTTTTATAGTTGCATTCTAGGTTTAGGTTGTGCCAAAACTCGTTGACTAGTAGACCGCTCCAGGTTTACCATTGGGTGGTCAACCGCTAGACGGGCTTTGGGTGTGGTTGAACCTGGACCTAATTAGGGTCAAATTAAATGATAATAATCGTTCCATTTCGTCTCTATTGAATTGACACGATCCAAAAAATTCTTGTCCTCATCACGGTAGTGTCAAAGCCAACCGTCTAGTTACAGACCATTCTCTAGCAATTAATAGTATCCCCAACAAAACTGCTGCAACCAACAACACTACCAAAACCCAAAATATTCCAACTATTATTTCGCATTATATGGAAATATTCCTTCTAATAGTTGACGGGTAGAACAACACTTCAACTACAAATCTCAATAGAATTAAATGTCATTCCTATTTTGTCTGACCCTTAAGAGAGAAAAAATTGAAAAACCTTGATTTTATAAGCCGAAAAAAAAAATTGTCGAGCTAAATATACGCTCCTTTATACTTGTTTCTAAATAATGGAAACAATTTCATACCAAAACTTCTTAAAATCAAAATTTTATTATATATATTTCAGGGTTTTAAAAACCTTTTTAAATACAAACTTTCTAAATAGATCTGCTAGTAAAATCCTTTGAAACCCTTTTCAATATTTTGAAGCATTTCCAATATATATATATATATATATATATATATGTGTGTGTGTGTGTGTGTGTGTGTGTGTGTATAAAATAAAATTTCTCACACAGGGTTGATCGAAGGAATTGGCTAAATTTCTTCAAATATAAAGATCCGGTTAATTACGACATAAAGACTCAAATTTCCCGCCCATCTAGAATAAATGTGTATCTCTGACTGGAACTCATCACCAAAATCTAAAATCACAAGGTAGCTAGATCTCAACCATTAAGTCGAACACCTCAAATCTCTAGGATTCTGCCATATTTCGTACTCATGCTCTTTCAAACTATCACCTAACGCACCTGGGGTAGTACGGGGTCGACGTGAGAATCTTAAACTCTAAAATATTTCCAACCCATAGTTTTTTGCACATTCCTACGAGGTAGGACCACAACTATGCTATAATCAAAATTCTTAGGGTCAAGTGCAAAGATGATAATGGTAGAGAGAGAATACGAATACGTTCTCTCATTTTTATCCTAATTCCTTCGATCAACTAACCCAAGCTCCGATATCAAATGCAACAACCCGCACTTTAATGAACCCAAATTTTGACAAAATTGAAACCCAAGTCCATCAAAGTACAGATCGTTGGATTTGGTACTTGCAAATAAGCATGAGCATTATCAAAGATTTATAAAATCTAAACTCACAGTGAAAACAATAATAGGATATAAATATTGATTATGGCTACTATCTTGGCATTAATGGTATTCCTTGGATATCAGATTGCCACATCAACATTGAGCAAGAGAGAAAAGAAGACTTCTCAACAATCAACAACGTCCAGCTCCAGTGACCTGTTCCTCTAAATCTAACCTATGGGTTGTAATATGGAGGGGGTTAGAACAATGTTTTGGTAATTGGAAAATCTATACAGTGTCCATAACATAAATTTATACTGATTGGTTTCCATTTAATTGTTATGTCTACTATTTTAAGGTTAACCAAATGAACCTAATATTGCACGAACGATTTATCTACCTACCCTTTCCCAAGGTATAAAATGACGACGAAGCCTATCAACCCTCTAATACTTCCCAAATCCATCAGCCACTTAATACTTCCAAATATAAAGCAAGCTTCTACAATCATCAAGTCCATCAGCTACTTAATATTTCTAAAAGAGAAATAGGTAGACTTGGGCTATTTAAGATCCCAATCGAGCCAGACTCTATCATTTAAGACCTATCTCTAAGGTGGACCCCTAACACCGTTGTTGTAGGTCTATTGGTCCTAGCTACAGAGATATTCAACCATTATTTAAGGCTTTATATTATCTAATAGCCATACTTGCACAACTATCGCCAATAAAATCACATCCATGTGAGAGACAATACCTAAGCCACTTAATACCTTATAGATAAGGACTGGATAGACTTCTAACCATTTAATACCCATATTCTAGGCACGTCTCACATCATTTAATACCTAACCCCAAGGTGAACTCCTTATAGGTACTATCAGCAGACATCACTTGGAATCTCATTGGGCTACTTAATAATTCTTTCATAGGATGATCAAATACCACTTAAGACCCCAATCCTGAAGCGAACCCTTCTAGAGATATCCGCTATCACTCTTAATTATTAGTTTGAAATCTCACCAAGTTACTTAATACTTCTTTTTTGGAGGGAGGGGGACCCTACAGGCACTTAATACATCATACCTGAAGCGGATCCCTCTAGAGATATCCCTTACTGCTCTTAATTACTAATTTGGACCATTTAATACTTTTTAATTAGGAAAGAGCTAGGCCCTCAAACAACAACTTAATACCTCTAACACCAAAGTAGGTCCTATCTCTTGCATTGTCATAGGTCCTATGATTGATGATGTCTCAAATCAGTAGTAAGTGCACACGACTGCTGGTAGCCTTTGAGTGAAGGCCAGTCTTCCATCATATGACTCTACTGACCTCGCATTCCAATATACTAAGTTCAAAAAACTATTCTAAGCCCATACAAGATTTAGTTCATATATCATATGTCTTAGTATTATTCCTTGGTTAAATATTAGACTTACTTTACCAATCCCCTTTTTATTTAAGGCAATGAGATTTACCTTAAATACTCAATTACCTATAAATCCCCATCTAATAGTCCATAAATGTCAAGTTCATAATAATCCTAACGAACATTTCTGAAGACATTTATGTATAATTACTAATTTCCAATTAGTAACCTTTTATGGCTATTCCATAGTTATTTAACTAACCTTTCATATTTATCAATCCCATAAATTCATTTGCACCTATTAATTGTAACTCCTAATTCATTCCTCATTTATTTGCCTATTAATTAGAGTTACTACCTTCTATACCTTATTAATTAATTGTAACCCCCCAATTTAATTCACATTTATTGCCCATTAATTGGGGTTACAATCTTTTATATCCTATTGATTATTGGCAACTCCTAATTTTATTGCCCATTAATAGGAATTACTACCTTTCCTAATCCTCCTATTCGCTTTCCTATCCTACCTTTAAATAATCTATCCTAAGCGAGCGGTACACGTAATTCAATGCTATTTTTTAAATTTTATACTCATTTATTAGCCCAATAAATACGTATTGACTACCTAATCCAATCCAAATATATTATAGTCATAAATATTTAACTAGAATATACTTTCCATATTTAATTTGCTGGAATTAGATTCCTTAGGAAGATTTTCCGTTATAATTTCCATAAATTAGTTTAAAACAAAAGCTAGTAAAAGGAAAGAGTGACTCCGTTTGAAATTACAAGGAATGAATAATTTTTTTTGGAGTAGACAGTGTAAACTGCAAAAAATAAATCTATACTTTACACATATCTTCCTTCACTTTTGCATATATTCCTTGTTAAATCAAATGTTACACTTTCTATGCAATTTGAAAACACAAACAAATTTATAAAAATCAAAGGAACGTTCTTCCCACAAATTAAACTATGGAAAAACTAATTCAACATAAATAGGACAATAACTCAAATCCTATTAATATTTTACACCCTGAGTACAGAACTGGAATAAAACTATACACCATTCAAATTCTAAAATCTTTGGGACTGATTTCTAGATCAGGGTGTAAACACTATTTCAAATCAGATATAAAACCAGAATATGTAGGCAATGGTTTTTTATGCTAGATTAAGCCTACAACTCACAATAAGATTGATTTAGGCACAAAAAGCAAATGTATGCCAACGGAATAGTTTCAAAATCATAAACAACATATAAATTTCCTACCTACCTTTCAAAAGCGTTCCAAATCTCCAGATAAAAAGAGAAACCTTCGATCCAACTGTAAATCCTTTTAAATCCAAGAAATATGTATAAAAGGGCATGTACATATATTAGAATTTTAGATATGAGAAGAGATTGGGATTAGAAGAAAAAATAGATATAGATCTAAATTTAAATTACCATGATAACACGTAGTGTTAATTCTCTTCTCTTCTCCTTTTATTTGATTTCTATCCCTCTCCAATTCGTATGAATATAGATACAAATATCTTATTTCTATCATTTAGAAAGAAAGTGGAGAAGGAAAAACGGTGGAGCTTCATTGCTCTATTCAGAAAAATATGAGGAGAATGGAGGGTTAGACCTGAATTTATAGGCGCTAGAATTAACCACATCCATCAGATTAAAAATATAAAATCCAGGCCATTTGGGCCAAGCCAAAACTTGACCTACATGTGTGGAGCGGTCGACCGCCCTTTTTATGGGAGTCGACCGCCCTTATTATAAATTAATGATTTCCATTCTGAATTCGTTTATCGTTCGTAGCTTCTTCGTTTGGACTCTAAAACTCCAAATATAAAAGTTGCTTTGAGTTTTGCCACGAACGCAATGGTCCATGTTTTGTGGCCAAATTCCATTGTTTGTACAAATTCCATTTTTGGAGCTAAATTAACTGACTAACTAACTAAATAGCTAACGTTAAATTACGGGATGTTACATTGCATCTACAATAAATCCTTCCGCAACTTAGAGACTCATTTCTCCTTTTTACATGCGACGATAGATCCTAAGCCCCTGTAGTGAATTTCATATATGAGTTCTAGATCCAGTATCTAAAACCCAAGATATTTTATTGATTGCAAAACTATTTTCAATCATAAATGTACTTGATGGAGCTGCAGAACCATTCTGTTTCCTTTCCCTAACAGTCTTTAAGTAGTTAGAGCGGTACCTTTTCCAATGACATTTCTTGTGGCAGTGGTGACATTCACCCTGTCATCAGTCATCTTACTTTTCTTTTTCTAACCTTCTCTTTTCTGCTTCTTCGAACTCTTCGAAGATGATGCATAACCCTTTACATCAAGTACAACAACTTGATCCTTAGATTGTGACTCGGTCGACCTCAACATATTGAGGAGCTCCATGAGATTCACATTCAATCATGTTATAATCTAGTATGAACGGTTCATACTGAGAAATAAGTGAACCAAGGATCAAATCCACTTGCAATTTGTTGCTTATTTGTACGTCCAATTGCGAAAGCCTATCAATATAACCCTTCATCATTAGCACGTAATCGTCCATTTTCTGTCATTTGGTCATTTTGATAGTAAACAACTTTTTGTAAGCTGTACCTTGTGGAATGTGACTGGTCACCAAAAAAGGCCTTGAGACTATCGAATATCTAATGGGCAGACATCTTTTTGTGCTGTCTCTGCAATGGTTTGTCTAACGTAGAAATCATAAAAACTTGGGCAATCTCTATGTCTGATACCCGTTTTTCTAAGAAAATCGAAGGTAGAGGTCCGCATCATCGGTGGGTTGTTCTTTAGGTTCGCATGTAATAGCATTCCAAAGGTGCTCATAAGTCAATGCTATTTCAATTGCTTTTAGCCAGTCGGTATAGATATCTGGTCCAATCAATTGATCGCTTTCATTGAACAGTTTAGGAGGTGTCATTTTCTGCAAGTATAAGTGGTAGATTATTGAGACATATCATAGTAGATGTTCTGAAAATATTATTAAGGTTAAAATTTACGTTTCATTTTACTAATAAGCTCCCACTAGACTTTTATGTTTCACCAAACCCAACGTCGAAATATAAAGGTCTTTCAACTTCACTAGTAGGTGTTAGGACTCACATATCTTTGGATTTTGATCTTAAGGAAAGCTCAACAAATCATACTCCCATATGCGATGGATAATTCCTTATCGGTTGTATCACATACAACTCCTAATCTGAGATCCCTTATTCTAATCTCATCCTTAACTTGAAGAAAGCGCCATAAATAAAGAGAGATTATTCACTCGTACTCGCCATTTCGTGATGGCCTATAGTGCACATACCTTGAGGAAAGCTCAACAAATATATGTAGTTATCTTACCTCATATATTCTATATATAAATAGCACTACACATAACATCCCCGGCTTAAGGACACTATAACAAAAATACTCTATTACAACGCCCTTTTTACAACGGGCATTTGCTGCTCGTTGTAATAGAAGGCTATTACAACGGTCCATTCAAGACCGTTGTAATAGATGCTTATACAACACATTTTTTACAACTGACAATGGCTGCCTGTTGTAATAGAATGCTATTACAATGGTCCTTTCATGTCCGTTGTAATAGATTCCAAATTTTACAATGTTCACAAAATGACCGTTGTAATAGTTACCAATTTTACAACACTCATACAGTGCCCATTGTAAGAGGTTCGAGCAGCATTTTAATAGACTTGTTACTTTCCAGTTATTAGAGAATCATATTCGTTTTTTCACGAAATAATGGCAACTGGCGACCCGTCCTCATCAAATCCCTAATTCAAATCGCCTTCGTTCGTCGTCCTCCTTAAATCCCTAATTTCCAATTGCCTTCGTTCGGCCTCCTCCGCCTCCTCCGTCTTAATTTCTATTAGATCTTGCTCGAGTGATGTGGCTCACATCTTGATTTGAAATGCTTCTCAAAATTGGTAGCCAAGATCTGGGCTATGTCGCTTGAATCCCAAACCATCTTCGAAGCTCGCCTGAAATGTCGGTTGAATCCCAAAATTGGTAGCTCAGATCTGGAGAAGCTCGTATGAAATGTCACACATCTCCGTAGCTGTTTGCTGCACTAATATTGCTGTTGGATTGTAGTTCATCGATTCATGTTGCTGGGATTGGATCTGTCTTGTGTCTTGCGTGCATTCATGTCTCGGAAGAGAGGAGGAAACGTGAGTTTTAAAGGTGAGTTAAATAACTCACTAACCTATGTCTATTCATTACTATCCCTGAATTTCTTATGCATTGGTGTTGATTCTTGAATATATAATTTTAGCTTTGTTGATGCCTCACTTCCTGCGTGCAGTTTTATTTACTGACTTTTAGTTTTTCCTCCTTGCGTGCGATCATGGTATATGTGTTGTGGAGTTTGTACATTTATTGATCTAACTTAGCTTATTAAACTAATTCAGGTTGCACTTCTGCTTTCAATAGCATATTATTTATTCACTCAGTATATTGCTCTACTTGTATATTTGTCTTTGAACTGTCTGTACATATGTTGATTTACCTGTGAGTAAATTTATGTATTCTTTGTGTTAGCTCTGCTAGTTGAGACTAACTTTCTAATTCGATTCTTTTGCTTTATAAGAAGTATTGTTCTATTTGGTATCAGCCATTCTATAAAGGTAATCTCATAGTGGGTTAGTTAGAGGTCAGTAAATTATGAATTGCTTAGCTTGAAAACCACTTACTATGTCTGTTCTGTTTGCATCATTCATTAAAAAGGTGACCCATGAAAACAAAGGATAAGACTAACTGACTTGGCTGTTTATGGTACTTCCTCGTGCATAAATATAGATGTCCATCTAGACCATGTGTACTTGACCTTCTTTTCTCCCTAGAAAATTGCAATATGAAATAGCAGAACCACCAGATTTACAACAGAAGATATATTTTTAATGAGAAGTAAAAGCATCTCCTCAGACTGCTCTCCTTACGCTATCAATCTCAAACATAAAACAAATTTATCTTGCCTACAGATGCGCATTACAAATACATAACAATGTAGATATACCAATATTTTACAAAAGATTAAAATTTACCGAGTTATTTTGCGATAAGTCATTCTGTAAATATAAAACTGACATAAACAGTCTTCGTATTTGTGGAATAACTCACTGCAAAATAATAATGTTGCTGTATTGCTTAGTTATTCGAACATTGTCTACCAATAAGATATATAGTTACACCAAACCCCAGAGATTAGAGCTAAACAAAATTGCAATTTTTACAGACCTAAAATGAAGCTGTAACTAAAATACATTTTCTTTTTTAAAATTAAACAAGCATACTTTTCTTTTTCCTATTGATCGTTATCAACAATAGTCTAACAAATCAATAATTGCTGAAAATGTAAACATCTAAATAGTAAGATAGATTAAATCCTTATTAATGGCTATTTAAGCAAACCAAATAGTAAGTTAAGTTGGGCAGCATTATATGGTGGAGTTGGTGTGATGTCAAGTGGACCAATTGTACACTGATTGACATAAATTAGATAAGTTGTTACTTCGCTTCCATTGTTGCCTGGATTTCCTTTGAATTATACTTCATGTACATATCATACTATGCAGAACATATAGCTTGTGTCATAATCGATAACAGGAGCATTTGGATTTGATGACGGTAGAACCTTGCATTATTTCAAAATATGATTGAAAGCATGTTTAGCATGACACCAATAAAGTAAAGAAAGTAGAGCTACGTGTACGATTTGATATGCTTTTAGCTAGCTTTTATCTTGTCGTAGAGATCCACTAAATATCGTTGTTTATCTTTACCTTAGATTACCATTGCAGATTTTGTTTTGCACTTTGTATGGCTAAGGTCTTTTACACTAGTTATTCTTTCCTACGGTGCACTTTGTATGGTAAACCCTCAAGAAAGTAGAGCTAGTTATGAATTTTTCCCTTAGCAGCACATTTTTTGTTCAGTGAAATACAAACAAGAATATATGGTGTAAACCAACCTTCCTCTTCTCACGGTTGAAAACCGTTTAAATTGCTTCTGTGACTGGTAAATGATATTTTAATATTTGAATAAGAACACTATTCTGTGTAAGATTATTACTGAAGTGATTGTTTTCTTCACCAAATTAATGAGCTGTAATATAAAACATAATAAACCGACTTGTACTTCCAAAACATATCTGTTATATTAAAATAAGTTTGAAGAAAATTAGTTTATAGATCATTATTATTTAATATTCACATGTAATACAGCAGGTAAGAAAGTACCTATGGCTTCAATTGCAGTACTCATTTTAGTCTATAGGTTTTTCCATTTAATTCATCTTTTTAATTAATTCTGTGTGCTTGATTTGTACGTAGCTGGACATTCGATGAGGAGATGCTATTGAGCTACCATGAATCGAGCTCAATAGATTACAATGCACCTTCAAGTTCAAGTAGTAGAAAGAACATAAAAGAGGTGCAAAGAAAAAGAAGAAAATTTGATGATAGTCTTTATGCACTCAAAAGTGTGGTTCCTAGCATTTCTAAGGTATCACACATTACTTGGAACCCTCATTCTTAGCTATGCCAATAATTGTAACTTAATGACTACAGTAATTAAATAACATATAATTTTATTTTATATTTGAAAATTAGATGGACAAAGCATCAATAATTAAGGACACAATTGATTATATTCAAGAGCTTCAAAGGCAGGAGAGAAGTCGGGTTGTAGTTTGAAGAGGTGCACACTGAAGACAGTGTTAGACTGAAGGGAGTTGCGGCAAGGTTGGAGTTACAGGCAGTCAAAGATGATGTTATATGTGTTGGTAGAACAGGAAGATAGTAAGGCGGAAAGATTGTTGGTTGTAGTGTAGCAGTGGATTGGTTGCTGTAGTTAGAGGTGGTAGACTGGTAGGTCAGGGATGAACGAGAAGTGTGTATGTTATGAAAAAATGACTCTGAGAAGGGATGTTGTATATAGCAGTTGTAAGGTGCATGAAAATGATGTTTGTACTGTTGTGGTTTGTATGAAATGTGAAGTATTAGTATGGATGTATTGCATGGATGCTGCTGTAATTTTTTTTAAAATTTGCATTTATTTTGCAACGGGCAATGTGCGTTGTTAAATATGCTTTTTACAACGGTCAATGCATGTTGTGAAACAGGCTATGCAACTAGTATGGTTAGTCTATTGCAACGGGTTATGGCCGTTGTATTATAGTCTATTACAATGGTCATAACCCGTTGTAAAAAGGTATACTGCAACGGTTTTTACAACGTGCTTTGCCCGTTGTAAAATGTGGTAGATCTATTACAACGAGGCCTATTACAACGGGCACATGCCCGTTGCGAAAACCATATTACAACGGGCATTGCCCGTTGTAAAAAGACTGTTTTGTTGTAGTGGGAAAGGTTAACTACTAAGAAGTATGCAAGTGATCTATTAACATATAAATGGTGGAGGACAACATTATATTGAATATTCAATATATGATATTGAGTGATTGACTTATGAAATAATGTAATTCTTCTGAATTACTATCATGATTCAAGTGTCGGACAAATCGAAAATCATGGTATACGTGCATTTACTTATGTATTTATTCCTTAAGTATATTTAGCGTTTGTTTTAATATACCACCTTTAATTTATACATTAATACAATATAAGTCTTGTAATTGTAACGACCCGTTATTTTCAACCATTCGCGCCCGCACATGTCGGACTTGAATTGCTCAAAATACCGCGTTGTAAATAAAATTTGGCAAATCTCATAATATACAGTAAATAAATAACCACAGATCACAGACACAGAGTAAGAAGTGCAGCGGAAGTAAAGAAATAGTAGTTCATGAAGCTACTATGTAAATATATCAGAGTTAAATAAGATACAACAGAAGAAATAAAGTACAACAGAAGTCTCAATATGATAACCAAGTGCAAGCTGAATAGAACAACATAACTGAGAAAGGTACAACTAGATAAGCAGATAATCTCCAGCGATTCCAATCTCCAGAAAGTGGAATCCAAATCTGTGAATACTCAGGCTGACCCGAGCGTAAAGCAAAACACAAAACACTCGAGTCAGGACAATATATACTTATATAATGTAAACCAACTCAAGTGAACTGTAATAAGGTACAAGTAACTTAAAGAATGCTTGGGATCGCCCATTCTTTAAGGATCCGTTAAACTATCTACTATGTAGTAATATTCGCTATTATAATAATGTCTAATCATAAAATAAACATACTTTAAAATAGCATTAAGGAGTGACCCAATATTCCCCTTAACACGAATAATGCCAATAGTCTATACAGTACCTGCATACCTCGAAAGGCTATGAGAAGATACTCCATAGGTACGACACAAATAGAAACTCGTAGTAAAGCTCGATATGGTAGGTGACATGGCACAACTAGTCAATGCCAGGGTAGATATACCAATTACGCATCCGGACTGGTGGTGATGCATAGCAGCCACTACCGCCCACCTCGAACAACACTCCCAAATCAAGGGTGCGCACCAAATCAATTACAAGTAATAGAATGGTATCGAAGAAGTGTGTCCGATCAGAGGTGCTACCTCCTTGGTCCGTCAATCGCTCCTGTTTTAGCCACCATATGCCAACTCACGGGAGTTGGGTCCACGTATATAACTTAGGATCGTCGCCACCATCCTACTTCTTTCTAGAAACTCCACCGCGTACACAGTTGTTAAAGTGGTTTTCGGTATCGACAGAGAGTATGTCCATATCTGATCCCGGTCTCTTTAACAACCAATCGTTATTATAACCCGTGGTTATAAATTTAAAATAATATTTTATACTTAAAAATAGAATATCTTTTCAAATCCAAATCTTTATCAAAATAAAGATTAAATCAATTCCAAACCATTTCAATATATTTAAAATATCATATCATTTCAAAACTTCATTTCAAATCATTTTAATATATCAAAACATCATATCTATCCAAAACTTCATTTCAAATCATTTTAATATATCAAAATATCATATCCTTTCAAACTTCATTTCAAATCATTTTAATATATCAAAATATCATATCCTTTCAAAACTTCATTTCAAATCATTTAATATATCAAAATATCATATCCTTTCAAAACTTCATTTCAAATCATTTAATATATCAAAATATCATATCTTTTCAAAACTTCATTATCAAATCATCATTTGAGTTCAAATCCAAATATTCAACTTTAAATACCTTTTAAATTCAAAGATATCATTCATTTATTATCATTTCAAGTCACCTTTTTAATAGTTTATATTTCAATCAAAATAATTCATCTAAACCATTTAAAAGTGTAATTAATATACTTTCAAATCAAGTATTAAAATTTCCAAAGTTTCAATTCAATTCAATCATTTATTTCAATTAAATTTCCATAGACCATTTCAAATCTTATAAATTTCAAATATAGATTTAATCCACAAAATAACTATTCAAATTATAAAATAAATTCCAAAGCTTTAATATCCTATATTTCATAAGTCCAATATCTTTTAAATAGATTCAAATTACAAGTAAACCAAATATCTTTCATATTAATATAAACTTCAATTATTCATTCCAAGATTTAATATCATTTCAAATTCATTTCAAAATATCAAAATATCATTTCAAAACATCATTTATTTAATTTAAATTTAAATACGATTTAATCACCTTTCAAAATAGTTGTATTTCCCAAATCAGCTATTCCATTTAAATCATTTAAAGTCAATTCATTATATTTAATAATTATATATTTCATTTCCAAAATTTAATCTTTTCCAAAATGACTCTGAGAAGGGATGTTGTATATAGCAGTTGTAAGGTGCATGAAAATGATGTTTGTACTGTTGTGGTTTGTATGAAATGTGAAGTATTAGTATGGATGTATTGCATGGATGCTGCTGTAATTTTTTTTAAAATTTTCATTTATTTTGCAACGGGCAATGTGCGTTGTTAAATATGCTTTTTACAACAGTCAATGCATGTTGTGAAACAGGCTATGCAACTAGTATGGTTAGTCTATTGCAACGGGTTATGGCCGTTGTATTATAGTCTATTACAATGGTCATAACCCGTTGTAAAAAGGTATACTGCAACGGTTTTTACAACGTGCTTTGCCCATTGTAAAATGTGGTAGATATATTACAACGAGGCCTATTACAACGGGCACATGACCGTTGCGAAAACCATATTACAACGGGCATTGCCCGTTGTAAAAAGACTGTTTTGTTGTAGTGGGAAAGGTTAACTACTAAGAAGTATGCAAGTGATCTATTAACATATAAATGGTGGAGGACAACATTATATTAAATATTCAATATATGATATTGAGTGATTGACTTATGAAATAATGTAATTCTTCTGAACTACTATCATGATTCAAGTGTCGGACAAATCGAAAATCATGGTATACGTGCATTTACTTATGTATTTATTCCTTAAGTATATTTAGCGTTTGTTTTAATATACCACCTTTAATTTATACATTAATACAATATAAGTCTTGTAATTGTAACGACCCGTTATTTTCAACCATTCGCGTCCGCACATGTCGGACTTGAATTGCTCAAAATACCGCGTTGTAAATAAAATTTGGCAAATCTCATAATATACAGTAAATAAATAACCACAGATCACAGACACAGAGTAAGAAGTGCAGCGGAAGTAAAGAAATAGTAGTTCATGAAGCTACTATGTAAATATATCAGAGTTAAATAAGATACAACAGAAGAAATAAAGCAAGCTGAATAGAACAACATAACTGAGAAAGGTACAACTAGATAAGCAGATAATCTCTAGCGATTCCAATCTCCAGAAAGTGGAATCCAAATCTGTGAATACTCAGGCTGACCCGAGCGTAAAGCAAAACACAAAACACTCGAGTCAGGACAATATATACTTATATAATGTAAACCAACTCAAGTGAACTGTAATAAGGTACAAGTAACTTAAAGAATGCTTGGGATCGCCCATTCTTTAAGGATCCGTTAAACTATCTACTATGTAGTAATATTCGCTATTATAATAATGTCTAATCATAAAATAAACATACTTTAAAATAGCATTAAGGAGTGACCCAATATTCCCCTTAACCCGAATAATGCCAATAGTCTATACAATACCTGCATACCTCGAAAGGCTATGAGAAGATACTCCATAGGTACGACACAAATAGAAACTCGTAGTAAAGCTCGATATGGTAGGTGACACGGCACAACTAGGCAATGCTAGGGTAGATGTCACGACCACGACTTTCTCTCCACAGAAAGTCGCATCATTATGAAGAAAGAAAGGGGTAGAAAATAGAAAAGAAGAGAAGAAAGAAAGAAACAACAACAACGATCTCACAGCGGAACGAATAAATTATATTAATAACATAAACTATTACATAGTATACGACAATTTACAGAGTTACACAGCATATACATCACTTACTAGACAGTTATAAACATCTGTCTAGACATTACAACTCAAATACAAGACAAGACACTATCACAGATATCAACACAGCGGAATACTATATCTACGAACGCCGAAGCCTCCTGCTCCATTGCTCCTCCAGAATATTCGTCAAAGCTAAACCTGAATCCCTTGGCTACTCGTAAAAATTTGAGTACCCAAGAGTTTATAAAACAGAAATAAACACTTGGGTCAGACATGGGTCTGGTGTGAGTAACAGGTTAAACTTGCTTAACTTCAAAACCTTTAGAAAGAAAAGGTATCACGTAAGACTCCCCACAAATAAACATGGGTAAGTTTTTACCTTACGCTAACCAAAACATTTGATAGGAAATCTGATTTTATTATAATAGGGTCTAGGGTTTTCAAGTAAAATATAGAAATAGCTGAAATGCTTACATCTCACATTCCAACATAGTTGGGCACATCTAATACGTACGGCACTTATTGGAGTTTGGATTCCATACAATGGCAGGGCTACTGGGGTACCGCCCGTCACAGTACGTGGCCTAGATCACCGTACCGAGGAGTACGCCCGCTCCCCTACAACACAAAGCCGGAACCATCCCTTACTGGATAATCCCGAACAAGACAATCCCGTAGTTGGCGCGACCAACCACACACTAAGCCGAATAAAAGAAAAGGGACCTCTAGACAGGGATCTATCTTGCTCTCAGTGGGTGCTACCCACGAAGCCTTGCTGCACCTCCCCTGTTTTAGCCATTCCCGGTTGATGAGGCTTGAGGTTACGATTACCTTTAATCAGAACATATCACTTAGAATGCTCATCGTCCGCCTGACGATGTGCTGAAAGCATTCAATCCATACAAGTTCGTTCCGGGTTCGAACGAAACCGAAGGCATTATCTCGTTACACTCGTTTTGGAATCACCCTCAGAGTTAACGACAATAACCCTTGCACTCTAAATCTTCATCTTCACTTGAGATTCACGACCTATCGTTAATTTGGATCGATGTGGTATTCGGGTCTCCAGACCTGGAATTCCGGTATACGGAAACCCGATCCCGGTCTCATCGAAATCCAAAACGTATCTTTTAAGGCCAAGTTGTTTTAAGGTTAAAACAATTCAATTCAGTTATCTATACTACACAGATAGATAATTCACAATAGATAATCTACATTATCACAAACAGATAATTCATATTATCATTACAATTCAACCAAACATCCATATCACATATCATATATCTCATCAGAGATATCAAATAATGCAAAGCATTCAATAATATTCATCCATCCTAAGTAATGATTTATATCATCTCTAATTAATTTAAAATGAATTAAATTAATTACTTCATTCTATAAATCCTGCTTACTTAATTATTAATTAAACCAATTAATTAATCATACTTTAAGTATCATCTTAATTAATCAATCCTGATTAATTATACTTTAATTACCTTAAGTAATTAACTCTTAATTAATTTTACAAATTAACTAACTTAAACCATTCAGTAATTAATCTTTAATTACTTCATTAATTAATTAACTATATTTAATTACATTAATCCTTAATTAATTATAATTAATTAATTACTTTAATCACTAATTATATATTAATTAATCTTAATTAATCAATTCCTAATTACATCATTAATTATATTAATTAATGATCCTTAATTACTCTTAATTAATTATCTTATTTAAATTAATTACATTTAATAATTAATTAGTCACATTTATTAATCACCTTTGATTAATCTCATTTAGTAATTAACTTCCCTTAATTACTCCACTTCATAAATTAATTACTCGTTAATTAATTATCCTTTAATTAATCCCTTGATTAATTATTCAAAAGTAATTAACTCAAATTACTTTTATTATTAAATCATCTTCAGTTAATTACATCTAGTAATTACCTTTAATTACTTTCCTAAGTAATTATACTTTCACTAATTACATTTAAGTAATTATCAAATTTCCAAATCATTATCTTAAATTAATTTAACTAATTAATTTAAACTTATCAAATTTATTTAATTAATTACCTTAAGTAATTAATTTCTTTAATTACTTTCTTTAAGTAATTTATACTTAACCAATTTATATTAATTAATTAATCTAATTGATTATCAAAAATTAATCACATTAATTAATTATTTAATAATTCCTAATTAATGATCTCTCATTAATTATTAATAATCCTTTAATTACTTTCTAAATTAAAGTATTAACCTTTAACTACTTTAATTATTATTAACAAAGACTTTAAAAGATTTAACTTTAAATCTTTCTTTTAATTCATTTTATATTAAAGATTTAAAATAAATTACAATTTAACTTTAACCAATTTTAAATCAAATTTACAAAATCTTCTTAAAACCAAATGTTAAAGAAACACTTAACATTTATAAAAGAAATTTATAAGATTTTAAACCCACTCATTTAAAATTCATATCTACTTTAAACATTTTAAATTTGCTTAAACATTAAAATTTAATAAACTTATTTATCTTAACTAGGATACAAATTTAAATTGAATCCATACTTTAAACTTTTATTTAAAACTTTGTTTTAAATTCTGCTTTACAATTTAAACTCATTTTAAATTTTAAAACTCTTCCAGGTTAAAACTGAAATCAACCAAACAGCTACCCGAGCCTCCCCTTTTTAAAACCCGAGTCAAAACCTAATTTCCCCGAGTCACTCACGCAAGAATCTCGAGTCGAACCCGAGACTACATCTTCCCCAAAAAAACAAACAACCCAGACACCGTGATATCTCGTGCACGTGCACATCTGAAAACTTCGACGCCGACCATCGATATCATCACTGGCATATCGTCTACGACCACCCCTCACGATCGCGACCTCCAGAACTACGAACAACTCCAAAAATCGAATTCGAGCAATCTCGATCACAACCTGGAAACAGACCCCAAACCTGGAACAACATACGATCATCAGAAACTACCTCGTCTGCTCGCCTCACGCCACCAGCAACGTCGAAATTTTAGTCGAAGCTTCGTCTTCCTTCCAGCTATCATTTCCCAATGCCATATGTCACTCGATTCACCATAGATGCTCCGGTTGCCAAAATCTCATCCATGCCCAAAATTAGGTCTACAGATTTCCCTGATCAATTCCCATTGCCCCAGTGCTATTCACCACCAACATATATTTTTCTCGAACTCTCCGATCATTCTTCTATCTCCAGAATGAACCACGACTTCCCCGAAGGCTTAGATCATCAGATATCAACCAGAATTCAAATTCTGGTCAAACCCAAACTGCTCGTACCACACCCCTCTAAAATTTGTGATTTTACTTTTATAATTCATGGTTTAGGATATGATTTCAGATTATATGCCTGTACCTTTGAATTAAGATATTCAAATTTTAACAAAACTAAAGTCTCATGTTCCATTATGTTTTCCAGAGCAGTTTCCTTTTTTTATTTTAACTTAAATAAAATTTTAAACACAAATCCTTGATTAAACAAACAGTTATTGTTTTTAACTTAACCCATAATAATGTCAAAGTCAAAAGATACAAGATTAAATTAAACTTAGAACTTGCAACTGGAAACAGATATACATATATCAATAACAGACATGCACTCCAATTTTACATCCATATATAAAGATATACATACATATCAAACATACTAAACAACATGCAGGCATATTACATCATAGATTCAAGGACTTATAGCATGTAAACAGATATACTTAAGTTTTTAAAAATATAAGTTACTCACCAGATTGCAAATGAAGAACAGAGCTTCCTCTTTTAAAACAGTTTTGATTTTGAGAACTTTAAAACTTTGATTTAAAAACTTGAATACTTGCATGCATGCTCTAACTTGTTTTGTTGTGATGTTGCTTTAGATTCCAGATTTGGAAAAAGATTGCAGGCTTTTGATTACTTGCTTCAGCTTTGAAAAAATGTTTACAGGCTAAAAACTTGTTTGAAAATGCTTCCAGAAACGAAATTGCAGTTTTTGTTTGATTTTGAAGAATGCAGGCTTTGATCAGATTTTGGAAAGAAGAACAGGCTTGACTTTGATTTGAAAATGGGTTTCAGAGAAATGAAGAATGGTTACAGATTTTTGAAGAAATGAATTACAGGGATTTAGTTTTTGAGTGGAAATGGTTTCAGGTTTGTTCTTGAGAATATTTTGTCTCAGGCTGAAATCTTCTTAAGTTTGAAAAAGAATTTGAAAAGAAAAAAAATGGAATGAAAGCATGTGTTGATATAAGTAAAAATGATTTATTAAATAAAAGAAAAACAAAAATCTAAAGCTTTGACATTTGTCATTTACATTGGTTTATTAATGTACACATGTTATTTTCAAGCCTTAGGAACTTACACATGTCTTTTTAGTTAGTTTATATTTATTTTAAATATAGATAAAAGCTTTTTCTTTATTTTCTTAAACACTTATTACTTATCTATTTATATATATAAAGATAACTTTTTAAAGAACTAACCAATTATACTTATAAATAAAAGCTTATACATATATATTTAAAATCTAAAACTATTTAAATATTACCTCTTTTGAATTTCAAATTCAAATTCAAATTATATTCTTAAAATCCAATTTAAAGTAAATTTAAAACAACACATCCAATTTGAAAATAACAATCTTATTTTATTAAGGTCTTTTTATTATAAAAACAATACTCTATTAATATTGTTTGAAATTAACATATTTATCTATTTTAAAATAATTTATAAAGGAGATTATAAATTACTACTATTTATTAAATGAATTAACATATCATATGTAAATTGTATTTCAAACCAAAGCTTATCTATTTACAATATATACACATTATAAATAGAAATCATTTTATTGGTTTTTAAAAGATAATTTCACTCAGTAAATATTTATTTAATCAGATTATTAAACCAATTCAAATTTTTATTATCAAATATTATCAAATCAATTTAATTATTTAAACAGATTATTAAATTGATATTGCCCCAAATTTCCGGGATATTACATTCCTCCCCCCTTAAAATAATTTCGTCCCCGAAATTTAAAACAAAGGTAATTTAATAATCTATTTAAATCACAAGCATATATTATCATCCAAATGCTAACAACCATATCAACCAATTCACTCAATCAAACAATTCTAATTATCCAGATAAAATTCTGGATAAAATTTCCTCGAGTTTCCCCAGGTATATATATATTGGGATACTCGCTCTACAGAATCCAACAAACAATACTACTAAGCTATAGAGCTTCTACTCTTCTAGATCTATAGAACTAAACAGGATATCAGACTACAAACGAGTCTGACTCAACAACCAAATCCTCCAGAACTGCTGGTTCCATAACCAGAGATATATCAAACATGTACTCCCTCAGAGATACATGAAACACAACGAAATCCAGTTATCCAAACTGACCATTCAATCCTTGTAGACCAAGCTCTTATCCAAATCAGAACACAGAAGAGATCTAATATTCCTCGGAGCTGACTTCCCAGACTTACCCAATCTTATAGCTCCCATTCACCAGAGAAAACTTCAACAACAACGAAGTCTCCAACTTCGAATTCCAAATTCCTCCGTCTCTTATCCACAAAATCCTTCTGCTAATCCTGGGCTGTCTACAGATCCTTCCTGATCAGATCAACCCATCCTAATTCCAAAGAAAACTGTTCTCTCTTTACCAATCAGAACAGCTTATACTTAAACTATCTAATCCATCGAAGAAATGGATCCACTCTACCGCTTCTGAACTTCATCTTCAGAAAACTGCTCAGCCAGAAACTTTCCTGCCAACGCACAGAATACTCCGAGTTGCACTGCTGCCACAGATGCCAAAGACTTCCTTATCCAAAGCTCTTCGAGAAACTCTAACCTCAAACTAGACAAAATCACCATGCTGAACTCAGCCACAACATCGAAGCAGATACACTTCCTCAAACTTGTTCCAAAGAAAACATCTTCGGAAACAATCCATAGTCACTGCATCTCCTCACGCAGCTACTACTCCTGAGATACCATCATACACTTCTGCCTAACCGACAGATCCACACTCTACTCATCCAATTGCACTTCAAAGATAAACTCCGAACCTTAACAAATTCCTTTAGATTGGTGAAATCCTTACACCACAGCAAAGCTTATTTGAGACGGTATTAGGTCTACAGTCTCGTCAGATACACTTCCAACCTCAATACTCAAACTCCAACCATTGGTAGTCGTCGTGTTACACATACCACTACCTATCTACCTTTATAACTTATATTGGAAAACCTGAACAGGTAACCCAACAAATAGGTAGAAATAAATAAATATATATTTTTAAAATGATACTTTTTATATAGAAATTATTTCATCTACCTCTTTAAAACAATATTGTGTCTGTTGGCCTGGTTCAAGTGTTTAGAGATCCCTATCAATAACGTTAGCTACTCGTATTGACCAGAATCCATATACCACTCAACCGATCAATTAACACAATATAAAATCATTTTATATAACTAACAAATACGCACTCTCGTATATATATACACTCGGACTCAAACAGGTTGCTACAGATCCTGTCTCTAATGAACAACCCTTCCGAACCTAGGTATTCACTCAACCTAGTGTTCTGATATTCACTTAACCAAAAGCTTAGGCATTCGCTCAACCTATGCTCTGATACCAACTGTCACGACCACGACTTTTCAACCTTCAGCAACGGTTCACGACCGGTAGGCTTTTCAACCATCCCAGCCCCGCTGTGGCTCACAGTGATACCTCGGGTTTGCTTTTACGGCCACCCTCTCGAGTCGCAACCAACCCCAAAAGGCCTTATACTACCCCCGGGGGCATGTAGGGGTAAGAGTCTCCCGTTCGCCACCTAACGCAAAGCGAGAACCCCCTATCACGCTGTAATGTAGCAAACCCGATCCCGGTCTCATCGAAATCCAAAACGTATCTTTTAAGGCCAAGTTGTTTTAAGGTTAAAACAATTCAATTCAGTTATCTATACTACACAGATAGATAATTCACAATAGATAATCTACATTATCACAAACAGATAATTCATATTATCATTACAATTCAACCAAACATCCATATCACATATCATATATCTCATCAGAGATATCAAATAATGCAAAGCATTCAATAATATTCATCCATCCTAAGTAATGATTTATATCATCTCTAATTAATTTAAAATGAATTAAATTAATTACTTCATTCTATAAATCCTGCTTACTTAATTATTAATTAAACCAATTAATTAATCATACTTTAAGTATCATCTTAATTAATCAATCCTGATTAATTATACTTTAATTACCTTAAGTAATTAACTCTTAATTAATTTTACAAATTAACTAACTTAAACCATTCAGTAATTAATCTTTAATTACTTCATTAATTAATTAACTATATTTAATTACATTAATCCTTAATTAATTATAATTAATTAATTACTTTAATCACTAATTATATATTAATTAATCTTAATTAATCAATTCCTAATTACATCATTAATTATATTAATTAATGATCCTTAATTACTCTTAATTAATTATCTTATTTAAATTAATTACATTTAATAATTAATTAGTCACATTTATTAATCACCTTTGATTAATCTCATTTAGTAATTAACTTCCCTTAATTACTCCACTTCATAAATTAATTACTCGTTAATTAATTATCCTTTAATTAATCCCTTGATTAATTATTCAAAAGTAATTAACTCAAATTACTTTTATTATTAAATCATCTTCAGTTAATTACATCTAGTAATTACCTTTAATTACTTTCCTAAGTAATTATACTTTCACTAATTACATTTAAGTAATTATCAAATTTCCAAATCATTATCTTAAATTAATTTAACTAATTAATTTAAATTATCAAATTTATTTAATTAATTACCTTAAGTAATTAATTTCTTTAATTACTTTCTTTAAGTAATTTATACTTAACCAATTTATATTAATTAATTAATCTAATTGATTATCAAAAATTAATCACATTAATTAATTATTTAATAATTCCTAATTAATGATCTCTCATTAATTATTAATAATCCTTTAATTACTTTCTAAATTAAAGTATTAACCTTTGTGACGCCCCACCTCAATACCCACGCTAGCCAAGGACACTACGATGTAGTGTTGTCAGCTAGCACGGAGAATAAGGCTGTTGAGGAGCGACCATCCATGTAATTGATTATCACACGGTGGCTATAAAATAATCTTCGGAAACAAACATAGAATTAAACATAACACATAGCAGTCACAGACATCCATATCACAAAGGCGGAAGAAGATATGAATATATAACTAACACATGAAAGTGTACATCAGAGTAGTGGTCAAAAAGTTCCACAATAATACAAAAGAATAGCAACACGTGCTATACCAAAAGAATACAACTATGAGTCCATATCTCAAGTGTATACAACAAAAAAGTGCTAAACTAAATAGTCAGCCAAAAGTCAGAGTAGCAAATCCCGGAAGGAAGTCAAGCAGAAGCACCTGTAACATCTCGGTCTGACCCGAGTATTATTTAAGAAAATAATAAACGGATCAGTCTAACTATAAATATCAGATGACATGATATATAATAAAAGACATGGCATAAACATAGAATATCCATACTGACATACTACTATAAGTATGAAAATGATGATCAACAGGAGATCAACCGATGAGAAATGATCAATATCACGAGAATCTTCTCAAATATCCAAAGAGGGCATCATACCCTAAACTTGTACTCATAACAAGTCAATGACATAAAAATCCAGAAATCAAACAAGAAATCCAGAAATCATAAAAGAGAGAAAGAGGCCTATCACATGACGGTCCGAAGACCATGGGGAGCTACCCCATATGTGTGAGTCGGAATCACACTGATTGAGGCCTAGGCTAACCAAAAAGCAGAAAGGTATGTGTGAATGGAATCACACAAGTGGTGTCTAGCCTAACCTCGCAAACAAAAAGATATGTGTGAGTCGGAATCACACTACTGCGGCCTAGACTAACCTTGCGGACAGAGAGATGTGTGTGAGTCGGAATCACACTATTGCGGTCTAGTCTTACCTTGCAAACAAAGAGACATCGCACAATTGCTAGTCTAAATCATAAAATGATCATCATGATCAGCGAGAAGTGTCAATCACACCAAGCTAGTAAATATATGAGTTTAGCTTCATGTCCCATAACCACTTGCTTAACTTAAATATTTACGAACAAGCTGTAAATCTTCACTAGGAAATTGTCACGAAAAGGGTTCAATCGAACAAGTCCAAGAGCTAACCGACGAAGTGAACGCAAGCGTTTCATACCACTCGTTTTACTAAGTCGTTTAAGTCGATTTCTCATTCGAGTGAAGTAAAGGCTTATATATATTAGTAGATTGGAAATCGGTTTGGGAAAACGAACTTTTGATATTAAAAATAGTGTTGAAATCAATTTGATGAAAGAGTTTTGAAATTTACTACTAGTATTGAAACCTTTATATTTTTAAAGTGACAAGTCATAAAACGTATCACAAAAATTCACATTCGTAGACGTGAATAAAATCCAAGGAAATCAGCTCAAAATGCATCAAAATGGAAGTTCTGATGAATGCTTTTCATATAAGATGGCCTACGCAGAGTAATACGGGGTTCGACCTAGTGAAGGCAAGCGGTCCAGCGACCTAAGGAAATATAGGTCATACGACCTAAGGAATTCGCGAACTCAAAAGACCAAGTGTAAGGTCGGCGACGACCTAACTTGAACGACTTAACTGGGGGATAAGTCGGAGACGACCTACGACTTAAGGTTTAACTCGCGAACGACTTAACTTGGCCTGGGGATTATAGGTCGGCAACGACCTAACGTTTTGCCTGGGGATTTTAGGTCGGCAACGACCTAAGACTTAACAAAATTCGAGCGACTTAACTTTGCCTGGAGATTATAGGTCGGCAACGACCTAACGTTTTGCCTGGGGATTTTAGGTCGGCAACGACCTAAGACTTAACAAAATTCGAGCGACTTAACTTTGCCTGGAGATTATAGGTCGGCAACGACCTAACGTTTTGCCTGGGGATTTTAGGTCGGCAACGACCTAAGACTTAACAAAATTCGAGCGACTTAACTTTGCCTGGAGATTATAGGTCGGCAACGACCTAACGTTTTGCCTGGGGATTTTAGGTCGGCAACGACCTAAGACTTAACAAAATTCGAGCGACTTAACTTTGCCTGGAGATTATAGGTCGGCAACGACCTAACGTTTTGCCTGGGGATTTTAGGTCGGCAACGACCTAAGACTTAACTCGCAGGTGACCTAAGACTTAACTCGCAGGTGACCTAAGACTTAACTCGCAGGCGACCTACGACCTATGGATGGACGACCTAACTCCGAACGAGCTCAAAATGGCCAGAACGACCTAGTAGCAGTTTTTTCACCAAAATCACTAAAATTTGGAATTTTTCGCCAATCCAATCCAAACCAAATGCAACAAACATGCTAAAGTGATGAGGAATCATTCCCAACAGTCCAATGACGATTATAGGCAAGATGTGAGATCAAAAATCTCACCTTTTCACGGAATTTGATGAAGATGGAGCTTGAGAGCAAAGCAAGAACACCAACAAGCTTGAATCAATGTTCTTCACGTGAATTTGATGTTGAATCTCGGATTTGCAATAGAATATAAGTTTGGAGTTTTAATTTCCACTTCCCACCACCATTTTTGATGAAGCTTGAATGTGAAACAAATGGTGAATGAAGGGAGGAAGAGGGTTGGGCTGAACTAAGAAAGGTGCAGTCCAAACCAAAGTTACAAGCGGGAAAAGTGACGAAAATTTCACTATCTCCAAACATATCGAAGTTTACACTCAAAAAGATCGCAAACGTCATTTTGAACTCAGTGGGGGTGGTCTCGAGTCCTAATTTGACCGTATGCAAAAAGCAGCTTTTCGGACTAACATCCGACTAACGATAAAACATTTAAATAAAATATTTAAAATATAAAATCGATAGATATGCGGGTTGTTACAACCTTTAACTACTTTAATTATTATTAACAAAGACTTTAAAAGATTTAACTTTAAATCTTTCTTTTAATTCATTTTATATTAAAGATTTAAAATAAATTACAATTTAACTTTAACCAATTTTAAATCAAATTTACAAAATCTTCTTAAAACCAAATGTTAAAGAAACACTTAACATTTATAAAAGAAATTTATAAGATTTTAAACCCACTCATTTAAAATTCATATCTTCTTTAAACATTTTAAATTTGCTTAAACATTAAAATTTAATAAACTTATTTATCTTAACTAGGATACAAATTTAAATTGAATCCATACTTTAAACTTTTATTTAAAACTTTGTTTTAAATTCTGCTTTACAATTTAAACTCATTTTAAATTTTAAAACTCTTCCAGGTTAAAACTGAAATCAACCAAACAGCTACCCGAGCCTCCCCTTTTTAAAACCCGAGTCAAAACCTAATTTCCCCGAGTCACTCACGCAAGAATCTCGAGTCGAACCCGAGACTACATCTTCCCCAAAAAAACAAACAACCCAGACACCGTGATATCTCGTGCACGTGCACATCTGAAAACTTCGACGCCGACCATCGATATCATCACTGGCATATCGTCTACGACCACCCCTCACGATCGCGACCTCCAGAACTACGAAAAACTCCAAAAATCGAATTCGAGCAATCTCGATCACAACCTGGAAACAGACCCCAAACCTGGAACAACATACGATCATCAGAAATTACCTCGTCTGCTCGCCTCACGCCACCAGCAACGTCGAAATTTTAGTCGAAGCTTCGTCTTCCTTCCAGCTATCATTTCCCAATGCCATATGTCACTCGATTCACCATAGATGCTCCGGTTGCCAAAATCTCGTCCATGCCCAAAATTAGGTCTACAGATTTCCCTGATCAATTCCCATTGCCCCAGTGCTATTCACCACCAACATATATTTTTCTCGAACTCTCCGATCATTCTTCTATCTCCAGAATGAACCACGACTTCCCCGAAGGCTTAGATCATCAGAGATCAACCAGAATTCAAATTCTGGTCAAACCCAAACTGCTCGTACCACACCCCTCTAAAATTTGTGATTTTACTTTTATAATTCATGGTTTAGGATATGATTTCAGATTATATGCCTGTACCTTTGAATTAAGATATTCAAATTTTAACAAAACTAAAGTCTCATGTTCCATTATGTTTTCCAGAGCAGTTTCCTTTTTTTATTTTAACTTAAATAAAATTTTAAACACAAATCCTTGATTAAACAAACAATTATTGTTTTTAACTTAACCCATAATAATGTCAAAGTCAAAAGATACAAGATTAAATTAAACTTAGAACTTGCAACTGGAAACAGATATACATATATCAATAACAGACATGCACTCCAATTTTACATCCATATATAAAGATATACATACATATCAAACATACTAAACAACATGCATGCATATTACATCATAGATTCAAGGACTTATAGCATGTAAACAGATATACTTAAGTTTTTAAAAATATAAGTTACTCACCAGATTGCAAATGAAGAACAGAGCTTCCTCTTTTAAAACAGTTTTGATTTTGAGAACTTTAAAACTTTGATTTAAAAACTTGAATACTTGCATGCATGCTCTAACTTGTTTTGTTGTGATGTTGCTTTAGATTCCAGATTTGGAAAAAGATTGCAGGCTTTTGATTACTTGCTTCAGCTTTGAAAAAATGTTTACAGGCTAAAAACTTGTTTGAAAATGCTTCCAGAAATGAAATTGCAGTTTTTGTTTGATTTTGAAGAATGCAGGCTTTGATCAGATTTTGGAAAGAAGAACAGGCTTGACTTTGATTTGAAAATGGGTTTCAGAGAAATGAAGAATGGTTACAGATTTTTGAAGAAATGAATTACAGGGATTTAGTTTTTGAGAGGAAATGGTTTCAGGTTTGTTCTTGAGAATATTTTGTCTCAGGCTGAAATCTTCTTAAGTTTGAAAAAGAATTTGAAAAGAAAAAAAAATGGAATGAAAGCATGTGTTGATATAAGTAAAAATGATTTATTAAATAAAAGAAAAACAAAAATCTAAAGCTTTGACATTTGTCATTTACATTGGTTTATTAATGTACACATGTTATTTTCAAGCCTTAGGAACTTACACATGTCTTTTTAGTTAGTTTATATTTATTTTAAATATAGATAAAAGCTTTTTCTTTATTTTCTTAAACACTTATTACTTATCTATTTATATATATAAAGATAACTTTTTAAAGAACTAACCAATTATACTTATAAATAAAAGCTTATACATATATATATAAAATCTAAAACTATTTAAATATTACCTCTTTTGAATTTCAAATTCAAATTCAAATTATATTCTTAAAATCCAATTTAAAGTAAATTTAAAACAACACATCCAATTTGAAAATAACAATCTTATTTTATTAAGGTCTTTTTATTATAAAAACAATACTCTATTAATATTGTTTGAAATTAACATATTTATCTATTTTAAAATAATTTATAAAGGAGATTATAAATTACTACTATTTATTAAATGAATTAACATATCATATGTAAATTGTATTTCAAACCAAAGCTTATCTATTTACAATATATACACATTATAAATAGAAATCATTTTATTGGTTTTTAAAAGATAATTTCACTCAGTAAATATTTATTTAATCAGATTATTAAACCAATTCAAATTTTTATTATAAAATATTATCAAATCAATTTAATTATTTAAACAGATTATTAAATTGATATTGCTACAAATTTCCGGGATATTACAGTAGATATACCAATTACGCATCCGGACTGGTGGTGACGCATAGCAGCCACTACCGCCCACCTCGAACAACACTCCCAAATCAAGAGTGCACACCAAATCAATCACAAGTAATAGAATGGTATCGAAGAAGTGTGTCCAATCAGAGGTGCTACCTCCTTGGTCCGTCAATCGCTCATGTTTTAGCCACCATATGCCAACTCACAGGAGTTGGGTCCACGTATATACCTTAGGATCGTCGCCACCATCCTACTTATTTCTGGAAACTCCACCGCGTACATAGTTGTTAAAGTGGTTTTCGTATCGACAGAGATTATGTCCATATCCGATCCCGGTCTCTTTAACAACCAATCGTTATTATAACCCGTGGTTATAAATTTAAAATAATATTTTATACTTAAAAATAGAATATCTTTTCAAATCCAAATCTTTATCAAAACAAAGATTAAATCAATTCCAAACCATTTCAATATATTTAAAATATCATATCATTTCAAAACTTCATTTCAAATCATTTTAATATATCAAAACATCATATCTATCCAAAACTTCATTTCAAATCATTTTAATATATCAAAATATCATATCCTTTCAAACTTCATTTCAAATCATTTTAATATATCAAAATATCATATCCTTTCAAAACTTCATTTCAAATCATTTAATATATCAAAATATCATATCCTTTCAAAACTTCATTTCAAATCATTTAATATATCAAAATATCATATCTTTTCAAAACTTCATTATCAAATCATCATTTGAGTTCAAATCCAAATATTCAACTTTAAATACCTTTTAAATTCAAAGATATCATTCATTTATTATCATTTCAAGTCACCTTTTAAATAGTTTATATTTCAATCAAAATAATTCATCTAAACCATTTAAAAGTGTAATTAATATACTTTCAAATCAAGTATTAAAATTTCCAAAGTTTCAATTCAATTCAATCATTTATTTCAATTAAATTTCCGTAGACCATTTCAAATCTTATAAATTTCAAATATAGATTTAATCCACAAAATAACTATTCAAATTATAAAATAAATTCCAAAGCTTTAATATCCTATATTTCATAAGTCCAATATCTTTTAAATAGATTCAAATTACAAGTAAACCAAATATCTTTCATACTAATATAAACTTCAATTATTCATTCCAAGATTTAATATCATTTCAAATTCATTTCAAAATATCAAAATATCATTTCAAAACATCATTTATTTAATTTAAATTTAAATACGATTTGTTAACCTTTCAAAATAGTTGTATTTCCCAAATCAACTATTCCATTTAAATCATTTAAAGTCAATTCATTATATTTAATAATTATATATTTAATTTCCAAAATTTAATCTTTTTCAAAGTTCATTTATTCATTTGAATTTAATAAACAAAGAAAATTCAACTTTCGTAGCACTTAGGAAATGCTACGAAATTATGTTTTTAAAACAGTTCATTAACAAAAGACGGCATTTAAAATGCTGTAATATCTTAATTTAGTTTCAATTAAAATTTTAGTTAAATTTAACAACTATAGCACTAACAAAGTGCTATAATAACCCTTAGTTCAAATTTGCTATTTGGTTCATTTAAAACAACTACAGCATTTTCCAATGATGTAATATCTTTACATTACTTTTCAAAAATGCTGTCAAATCAAATTCAGAGGTTTATTTACAATTTCACACATAATTAACTTTTAATATAAATCATTTTAACTTATAAAATCATATATTTTCACATTTAAAAACAATCATTTAAATACCTTTATTTCTATGATTTTATAAAGTCAAATTTCCATAAAAAAATCAAATTAAATAACAATTAAATTTTCATTTCTTTAATTAAATTCTTAACTTAACAACTAAGTTTAAGTTTCCAAAATATAACTTATTTCCATTTATTTTACTTAATTAAAATTTTACTTTTAACAAAATTCACAATTTCCCAATTAAAGTTATATTTCAAAAAAAAAATTCTACTTAAACATTCATTTAATTCATATTTTAATTTATACAAAATCATTAACATTTTTTTTAATGTATTATTACTTAATAAAAATCATTAAATTCATCTTTTAAATCAAATTTGTCATATATTCATATTTTACATAAATTCCATTTGTAAACAAAATCATAAATTCCAAAATTTACTTATATTTCAAATTCTACTTCACCATTTACTTAATTCACTTATTTAATTTGTAGAAAATCACTAATATTTTATAGAAATCATTTTAATAAAATTTAAATAAAAATATCATAATATTTACATTTTTAAAATATTTTAAAATTTTCAGAAAAATATATAAACCACGGGTTTGTATATAATTTTCTAGCCTAGGTCAAGTGATACGGATATGTATCATTTCAATCCACAGTTTACGAAGAAAAACCGGGTTTTATCATTTCAAACCCGCAATCCTAAGTTAAATAAAATAAATAAAAACCGTTCAGGCCTATCATTTCAGCCCATAACGATTTTTCCCTATTCTAAAGTCCGTTCGGGTATGTATCATTTCAACCCATAGTGATTCTAATCTACAGGGTACTTGCAATGTGATAACTGATATAAATGAACATAATAGCATCAGATAACAGTAACATATGGTATAACAGGTGTAAATACAGGTGTGAACATCATATGATTATAATATAGCAGTTATAACAGGATGATATGCATTTACAGATTCAAGTGATGTCAGTTTACTAGTTATATAAGTACACATCGTCTGGTGAGAATTACTCACTTGTTTAAGCTGGAGATGACAACCACAAACACACAACAAAGATTTCCAGAGGCACGAAAGCACGACAATGATTTGAGATTGGGAGAGCCAAAGATTAATCTCCTTGAATACATAAGACAAACAAATATATAAAACATAAGTTTCAAAACAAGATATGTTTAAACAATGTTAGAAATGATTGAATAAAACAAAACCAAAGCTATTGCACTTGCTTTCAACCACTTATGGTTCAGCTACAGGTTTGAAATGCATGGCTAAGGGGTGGGTTTGGATCTGGTTTTGGGTTGGTAAGGGTCGGCCAAACATGTATGGTGATGGGGCAAAAGTGATGCAAAGAAATATGTGCATGTATACACAACTTCAAGGCAAATATCAACATTTCAATGTTATATATGGTTCGGCCAGAGGCTATGTGGGCATGGCCTGATGTCCAGATGGTGGTGGTTGATGTGGCAGAGCGTGGTGGTCAGATCTGAGCTGGTGGTGGTGGAAGTGATGGCAAAAGGAAGGTGGAGGTGTTTGGAACAAAACTAGGCTAGATTTGAGCATAAGGTGATGGTTTGGGACATTTGGTGGTGGAACTCTTGACATGGGGTGCTCGGCCTGGGGTGGTGGTGATCTGGAGTGGGTGATAGTCAGAGGATGAGGTGGTGGGGTCGGCCTAGGTGCTGGTGGTGGATTGGCCGATCCAATAGTTGATGAGAAACAAGTGCAAAACAATTAAGAAAATAAGAAAAATGAGTAGAAAGAAGAAGAAGATTACCCAAACTTTGGTTCAGGTGTGGAGGCCGAATTTTTTTGGAGGAGAGAAACTTTCTTACATGAAAAAAAAATGAGAAAGATATCAGCTGAAGAAAAGTTAAGGTCGGCCAAAAATAATTAATGTATTGATTGAAAATGAAACGGTGGAATACAAAAGGACTTAGGCAAATAAAAGGTCTCAAAACTCTTCAAATTTCCATTATTTATTTTGTAATTTAAAAATACATATAAAAACTTATAAATAAAGATAACAACTCAGAAAAGAAAATATATATAAAATAATAATTAAATTTTAATTAAATAGAATTTAAATTAAGAAAATAGCTTAAAAATGCAAACTAGGCTTTAAAAATTAGAAATAAATTCAATAAGCTTTAGAAAAATTTTATAATCATTTTAAAAATATTTAAAAGTCAAAATATATATGATATAACCTAAATATACAAATTAGAGTAAGATATATCAAAAAAATGTCATTTATATAAATTAAAAATAAAGAAAATTGTTAAATAACTCAATATACACACAATATTGAAAACAGTAAAACTTTCACAATTTAAATCCGTTTTCAACGAAACGAAAAGCAGTATTCATGTTATTAAATCTATTTTCATAATAAAAGATAAAATTTAAGAATTTAAATATTTACATTTAAAATTTAAAAGTCAAAGTTTGACCAGAAATCCACTTTTCCGAAAAATATTCAATTTATAAAATGAAATGTTTGAGATAAAACAAGTTTTAAAATATTTTCAAAATAAAATAAAGTCAAATTTAAAATATACGCAAAAATCTAGGGCTGTTACACTCTCCCCCACTCAAAACTTTTTGTCCCCGAAAAGGAATGAGGTACGGGAAAACACAAGAAAAAGATAGAGTGAAATAAGATTAAGACAAGATGACAAGAAGATTAGAATTATACCTGATAACTGTTGTTATAGGTAAGTTTAACAAGGTGGAGATGGTCTTCCCAAGATTCTCCAGAATCAGGAACACGAGTACGAAAAGATCCTCTAGAATCTGATTCACTTTTTCCGCTTGACCGATGGTCTGTGGATGGCAAGCAGTGCTCAGATTCAAAATGAGTACCAAAGATTATCAAAGACTATAGAAAGATTTCTAAACAGAAAGATCATAGAAAGATACCTATACCAGTCTATAGCACTATAAGGAAAATAAGGACAACTAACAAATAGTTTGAAAACAAAATAAGATAATAAGTTTGAAACCATGGAAATTTCAACTTAAATTGATAATTAATTTTACACAAGTTAAATAAATCTTAACTATCTCTAATTTCATTATCTTATCATCTAATTTTCTTAAACCAAAAATTTCAAAAATCATGGATTTGCAAATTCATTATTTAATATACTCACACCTATTATAACTGCTTTAATTTATTCCAAATTCCCTTAACATCATTTATATTGTAAATTATTCAATTAACCTTTTAGTCTATTTACCTCTGTTAATCTTTTTATAACTAAAATTTAAGTGTATAATATTTATTATAGCCACTCAAATTTTATTTATAAAATCTTTTTATATTGTATATTATCCAATTACATTGTTAACTTCTAAAATTTAAGGTAAGTTATATTGGAATGCAATTGAGAATTATACAAATAAAACTTTCTAAAATTAATATACAATATAAACATTTTAATTCAATCATTTCAAGCTTGAATATTTATTCAAAATTTTGATTTTCTTTTTATACTTGAAGTTATTATTTAAGATAGAATTTAAGAATAAAATTTCCGATTCCTTTCAAACCATTTAGAGATAAATAAATGTATGTACATAATTTGTCAAATCAAATTTAAATCATATATCTATATATATTATAAATCAAATCATATTTTAGAAATTCAAATTAATCAAATTTCCCAAAACAAAGCTATAGCAAGACTACAGAACGGTCTCTTTACTTCGAAACTCGAAAATGAACGTCGATGAAGCCGCGGTCATCACCGAAATTATTTTCCAGCGACAAAGAGAAGAGCACTAAAATTTTAAAACTTTAAAATTCTTTGGAAACAAATTTCTATTCAAAAATACTTTAAATAATATATCCTTTTAAAACTTTAAACACAAGGTTTGAAACCATCGGAAATTAAATTCTCAAATTCTTGATTTAAATTCATTTCAGTTCCCAAATCAAATTTATAAACAACTATTTATAAATTCATTTATAGAATGATAAATCAAGTATTATCATTTCAAATAATCAATTTATTAAGTTCCATAATATTTACTTATATCCAAATTTATTTCATTAACCAAATTTTAAAATAATATTGTGTCAGTTTGTTCTGTCAAAGTGTTTTAGAAATCCTATCGATAGCGTTGATCAGACGAATCGATCGGGAGCCCAAATCAACATCAACAACTCAAACAACACAATATATAAAACAAACATAGATTTACAAGTAAAATTCAAAATGTTTGGAGTTATTTTGGAAACAAAAACATGATGATTAATTAACAAAATATGAAAATGGATAAGCTTAGATAAATCGCGGGCAACCTTAACCGGGTCAACCGTGACTTAATGAATAAGATCAAATGTGTATTTTTTTCTGGGGTAAATCTACATCCGATCTTAAGAGATAGAGTTTGGAATAACAAAAGATATTAGCATCTAAACCAAGGATAGATATAAATCTCTAGTGAATCGATGCTAATTGTAAAGGAGTTTCCCTTTTTTACAAGTCATTAGAATATTGGCGAGACCGCCGATTCACTATAAAGATCATTCGAAGTGGAGTTATGGGATACTCCAGAATCAAAAGAAGATGAATAGTGAGGGACATGAATGAATTTTGGAACCGCAGGGAACGTTCCAAAATTCAAAGGAAATTCGAATCAAAGAGGAAGAGATTCAAACTCGAACGAAAGTGATTCTGTAATAATCTACTCCATATGCTGAGTTTTGCCTCAAAGCCAAAGCTCTGATACCAACTGTAACGACCCGTTATTTTCAACCATTCGCATCCGCAAATGTCGGACTTGAATTGCTCAAAATACCGCGTTGTAAATAAAATTTGGCAAATCTCAGAATATATAGTAAATAAATAACCACAGATCACAAACACAGAGTAAGAAGTGCAGCGGAAGTAAAGAAATAGTAGTTCATGAAGCTACTATGTAAATATATCAGAGTTAAATAAGATACAACAGAAGAAATAAAGTACAACAGAAGTCTCAATATGATAACCAAGTGCAAGCTGAATAGAACAACATAACTGAGAAAGGTACAACTAGATAAGCAGATAATCTCCAGCGATTCCAATCTCCAGAAAGTGGAATCCAAATCTGTGAATACTCAGGCTGACCCGAGCGTAAAGCAAAACACAAAACACTCGAGTCAGGACAATATATACTTATATAATGTAAACCAACTCAAGTGAACTGTAATAAGGTACAAGTAACTTAAAGAATGCTTGGGATCGCCCATTCTTTAAGGATCCGTTAAACTATCTACTATGTAGTAATATTCGCTATTATAATAATGTCTAATCATAAAATAAACATACTTTAAAATAGCATTAAGGAGTGACCCAATATTCCCCTTAACACGAATAATGCCAATAGTCTATACAGTACCTGCATACCTCGAAAGGCTATGAGAAGATACTCCATAGGTACGACACAAATAGAAACTCGTAGTAAAGCTCGATATGGTAGGTGACATGGCACAACTAGTCAATGCCAGGGTAGATATACCAATTACGCATCCGGACTGGTGGTGACGCATAGCAGCCACTACCGCCCACCTCGAACAACACTCCCAAATCAAGAGTGCACACCAAATCAATCACAAGTAATAGAATGGTATCGAAGAAGTGTGTCCAATCAGAGGTGCTACCTCCTTGGTCCGTCAATCGCTCATGTTTTAGCCACCATATGCCAACTCACAGGAGTTGGGTCCACGTATATACCTTAGGATCGTCGCCACCATCCTACTTATTTCTGGAAACTCCACCGCGTACACAGTTGTTAAAGTGGTTTTCGTATCGACAGAGATTATGTCCATATCCGATCCCGGTCTCTTTAACAACCAATCGTTATTATAACCCGTGGTTATAAATTTAAAATAATATTTTATACTTAAAAATAGAATATCTTTTCAAATCCAAATCTTTATCAAAACAAAGATTAAATCAATTCCAAACCATTTCAATATATTTAAAATATCATATCATTTCAAAACTTCATTTCAAATCATTTTAATATATCAAAACATCATATCTATCCAAAACTTCATTTCAAATCATTTTGATATATCAAAATATCATATCCTTTCAAACTTCATTTCAAATCATTTTAATATATCAAAATATCATATCCTTTCAAAACTTCATTTCAAATCATTTAATATATCAAAATATCATATCCTTTCAAAACTTCATTTCAAATCATTTAATATATCAAAATATCATATCTTTTCAAAACTTCATTATCAAATCATCATTTGAGTTCAAATCCAAATATTCAACTTTAAATACCTTTTAAATTCAAAGATATCATTCATTTATTATCATTTCAAGTCACCTTTTAAATAGTTTATATTTCAATCAAAATAATTCATCTAAACCATTTAAAAGTGTAATTAATATACTTTCAAATCAAGTATTAAAATTTCCAAAGTTTCAATTCAATTCAATCATTTATTTCAATTAAATTTCCATAGACCATTTCAAATCTTATAAATTTCAAATATAGATTTAATCCACAAAATAACTATTCAAATTATAAAATAAATTCCAAAGCTTTAATATCCTATATTTCATAAGTCCAATATCTTTTAAATAGATTCAAATTACAAGTAAACCAAATATCTTTCATATTAATATAAACTTCAATTATTCATTCCAAGATTTAGTATCATTTCAAATTCATTTCAAAATATCAAAATATCATTTCAAAACATCATTTATTTAATTTAAATTTAAATACGATTTAATCACCTTTCAAAATAGTTGTATTTCCCAAATCAACTATTCCATTTAAATCATTTAAAGTCAATTCATTATATTTAATAATTATATATTTAATTTCCAAAATTTAATCTTTTTCAAAGATTATTTATTCATTTGAATTTATTAAATAAAGAAAATTCAACTTTCGCAGCACTTAGGAAATACTACGAAATGTTATGTTTTTAAAACAGTTCATTAACAAAAGACGGCATTTAAAATGCTGTAATATCTTAATTTAGTTTCAATTAAAATTTTAGTTAAATTTAACAACTATAGCACTAACAAAGTGCTATAATAACCCTTAGTTCAAATTTGCTATTTGGTTCATTTAAAACAACTACAGCATTTTCCAATGATGTAATATCTTTACATTACATTTCAAAAATGTTGTCAAATCAAATTCATAGGTTTATTTATAATTTCACACATAATTAACTTTTAATATAAATCATTTTAACTTATAAAATCATTTATTTTCACATTTAAAAACAATCATTTAAATACCTTTTTTTCTATGATTTTATAAAGTCAAATTTCCATAAAAAAATCAAATTAAATAATAATTAAATTTTCATTTCTTTAATTAAATTCTTAACTTAACAACTAAGTTTAAGTTTCCAAAATATAACTTATTTCCATTTATTTTACTTAATTAAAATTTCACTTTTAACAAAATTCACAATTTCCCAATTTAAGTTATATTTAAAAAAAATTCAACTTAAACATTCATTTAATTCATATTTTAATTTATACAAAATCATTAACATTTTTTTTAAATTTATTATTACGTAACAAAAATCATTAAATTCATCTTTTAAATCAAATTTGTCATATATTCATATTTTACATAAATTCCATTTGTAAACAAAATCATAAATTCCAAAATTTACTTATATTTCAAATTCTACTTCACCATTTACTTAATTCACTTTTTTAATTTGTAGAAAATCACTAATATTTTATAGAAATCATTTTAATAAAATTTAAATCAAAATATCATAATATTTACATTTTTAAAATATTTTAAAATTTTCAGAAAAATATATAAACCACGGGTCTGTATATAATTTTCTAGCCTAGGTTAAGTGATACAGATATGTATCATTTCAATCCGTAGTTTACAATGAAAAACCATGTTTTATCATTTCAAACCCGCAATCCCAAGTTAAATAAAATAAATAAAAACCATTCAGGCCTATCATTTCAGCCCATAACGATTTTTCCCTATTCTAAAGTCTATTCGGGTATGTATCATTTCAACCCATAGTGATTCTAATCTACAGGGTACTTGCAGTGTGATAACTGATATAAATGAACAGAATAGCATCAGATAACAGTAACATATGGTATAACAGGTGTGAACATCATATGATTATAATATAGTAGTTATAACAGGATGATATGCATTTACAGATTCAAGTGATGTCAGTTTACTAGTTATATAAGTACACATCATCTGGTGAGAATTACTCACTTGTTTAAGCTGGAGATGACAACCACAAACACACAACAAAGATTTCCAGAGGCACGAAAGCACGGCAATGATTTGAGATTGGGAGAGTCAAAGATTAATCTCCTTGAATACATGAGACAAACAAATATACAAAACATAAGTTTCAAAACAAGATATGATTAAACAATGTTAGAAATGATTGAATAAAACAAAACCAAAGCTATTGCACTTGCTTTCAACCACTTATGGTTCAGCTACAGGTCTGAAATGCAGGGCTAAGGGGTGGGTTTGGATCTGGTTTTGGGTTGGTAAGGGTCGGCCAAACATGTATGGTGATGGGGCAAAAGTGATGCAAAGAAATATGTGCATGTATACACAACTTCAAGGCAAATATCAACATTTCAATGTTATATATGGTTCGGCCAGAGGCTATGTGGGCATGGCCTGATGTCCAGATGGTGGTGGATGATGTGGCAGAGCGTGGTGGTCAGATCTGAGCTGGTGGTGGTGGAAGTGATGGCAAAAGGAAGGTGGAGGTGTTTGGAACAAAACTAGGCTAGATTTGAGCATAAGGTGATGGTTTGGGACATTTGGTGGTGGATCTCTTGCCATGGGGTGCTCGGCCTGGGGTGGTGGTGATCTGGAGTGGGTGATGGTCAGAGGATGAGGTGGTGGGGTCGGCCTAGGTGCTGGTGGTGGAGTGGCCGATCCAATAGTTGATGAGAAACAAGTGCAAAACAATTAAGCAAATAAGAAAAAATGAGTAGAAAGAAGAAGAAGATTACCCAAACTTTGGTTCAGGTTTAGAGGCCGAATTTTTTGGAGGAGAGAAACTTTCTTACGTGAAAAAAAAATGAGAAAGATATCAGCTGAAGAAAAGTTAAGGTCGGTCAAAAATAATTGATGTATTGATTGAAAATGAAACGGTGGAATAAAAAAGGACTTAGGCAAATAAAAGGTCTCAAAACTCTTCAAATTTCCATTATTTATTTTGTAATTTAAAAATACCTACAAAAACTTATAAATAAATATAACAACTCAGAAAAGAAAATAAATATATAAAATAAATAATTAAATTTTAATTAAATAGAATTTAAATTAAGAAAATAGCTTAAAAATGCAAATTAGGCTTTAAAAATTAGAAATAAATTCAATAAGCTTTAGAAAAAATTTATAATCACTTTAAAAATATTTAAAAGTCAAAATATATATGATATAACCTAAATATACAAATTAGAGTAAGATATATCAAAAAAAATGTCATTTATATAAATTAAAAATAAAGAAAATTGTTAAATAACTCAATATACACACAATATTGAAAACAGTATAACTTTCACAATTTAAATCCGTTTTCAACGAAACGAAAAGCAGTATTCATGTTATTAAATATATTTTCATAATAAAAGATAAAATTTAAGAATTTAAATATTTACATTTAAAATTTAAAAGTCAAAGTTTGACCAGAAATCCACTTTTCAGGAAATTATTCAATTTATACTAGTTTGAAATTATAATTCATATAAAAATCAAAATTTATATTATAAAATGAAATGTTTAAGATAAAACAAGTTTTAAAATAATTTCAAAATAACATAAAGTCAAATTTAAAATATATGCAAAAATCTAGGGTTGTTACAGTAATTATATAACTTTTATATTTCATATTACTTATATAATATGTTAGTTTGTGCAAGTAAGGATCTTAAGGCTAATTTAACACTAGAGGGGGTGAATAGTGTTTAATAACTTTTATGAATCCTTTTGATTTCTTTTAAGATTATATTTTAAACAATGCAAATTGACAATCACAGATGCAAACACAGACAGATATAAATGTAGTAAAAGTAAAAGGTAAAGAGATGGAGAGATCACACCAGGATTTTTATACTGGTTTGGCGTTACCCTACATCCAGTCCCGTACAATTTCTTGTACAAATTTATTTTCAAATATCAAAGTTTATACAATCTCGATTTCAAGGCTATGAGACACAACCTCCAGATTTTTCGAGCCCTGGGTACACTCCCTGGATTCGAACGGGACACCAACACATCCACTTGGATTCAAATGGGACACAAAGCACACCCACTTGATTCAAATGGGACACGAAGCACACCCACTTGATTCAAATGGAACGCAAGCACTCCCACTTGGTTTCAGGGACACCAAGAACACCTAAGAGTATTTGAATATGATTTGATAGAGTTTACAAAATCAATTTCTTGATCTTCAATACAAATAATCCTATAACCTCGTGAATAGCTCTTTGATCTTGATTTGTGTGAGAGAGATAAGAGAGATAAGAGAGTATACAATAGAGAATCAAATCAATAGAGTTTGAATTTGACTCTGATTGAATTTCAGAAGAATTTGAGTAGAATTTCTTTTAGAAATCAAGAAAGTGATAAAGGAGAGAAAATATGAGAACGTAGTTAACCAAAATTCATTAAGAGAACTCATATTTATAGATAAACAACAGTCATGTCCATTCGCGAAGAGATATGATGAAAAGACACGTCCACCCAAATTTTGAATTTTGAAAATATCGGACTATATGTCGACGTATGGGTGTTATATATGTCAACATGTCCATTGCAAATTTGAAAACAGTTAATAAAAATTGTTTTGAAAATATTAAGTTTTGTAAAATATTTTGATACTTTGTAAAATCATTTAAGCATGGTTTATACACATTTTAACCATAATAAAACTTAAGAAAACTTTATAAAATTATTTTAAATATTTTAATATAAAGGATTTAAATATAAAGAATATATATATATGTATAAAGTATAAGTGAATATATGTTAAAATCAAAGTATTAATGAATGTCAAAAATATACTTTTGAATAAAATACTATTTAGAAAATATAAAACCAAAAACTATATCTAAATATAATAAATTAAAAGTATATTAAAATATAAAATGCTTAAAAATTTAATTACTTAAAATATAATAAACTTGTTAATAAAAAGAGGTTTAAATCATTTTGAAAATAGGGATTCTTTAAAAATCAATTTTGAAAACCAAGATATTTGAAAATCATTTAAAATCAAAAAATAGATTTTAAATACCATTTTGGAAAATAAAGAGAGATCAAAGAAGTGCTACTAGGGCTTTAACAAAATAATCTATGACTCTATAACTTATCTTGATATCTTGAATCTTCAAACTTATGAGTCTTCAATCTCTGACTCTTGAATCTCTATATCAACCTCTTAAATCTGCTCTTGATACTGTATAGTCTTCTTAATCAACACATGTCTAATATCATGCACTATATACTGTTTATATCTTGATCAATACTTTAGTATCTATATTTTATATAATGTCATATGGTTGTTGCCATCAAAACCAATGTCTAAGGTACTAACAATCTCCCTTTTTTCATGATAACAACCATGTATATAAAACATGATATAACTCCTCCTGAGGTACAAAACTCCCCCTTAATCTATGGTTGGACATTTAATATATTTCTCCCCCTTTGTCGTCAACAAATATATAACTAAAACTCCCCCTAACTAATGTACAACATGATATATAAGAGTGATATGTTGATGAAACAGAAAAACCAATATTATTAATCAATCCAATCCATTTCATACAAATCTATATTCAAACCAAATTAAAATCACTAAAATAAAAAAATGCACACAAAATGAAATCCAAATTCTAACAAATCAAACATACAAATCATAAGTCCTAAGGTTTCTCTTGATAATGGGAGACTTGTGGATGTGACAAAAAGGATAGTGAAGACAAAAATTCCCTTTTTGTTTAACGAGATTTCCATCTCGATCGAAGCACACTTCACCAAGGCATTTAACTTCATCATCGTCCTCTTTATCTTCCTCTTCTTCCTTTTCTTCTTCCTCTTCTTCCTCTTCTTCCTCTTCTTCCACTTCTTCATCCGTAGGATTAGGTTCATCCTTTTCGATCATGTTTGGATTTGTTGGATTATCCAATAGATATTTCTGAAGATTTCACAAAATTCGGCCTTGTTTCTCTTGTTCCTTCATCATTCTCAATTGAATGACTTCCATTTTAGAAAACACATTAAGTGTATGCTTCGGATCACTCTTAATTTTAGTCACTTTGGACATTATAGAGGTTTGGAGAGGGCTCGGTGTAGGAGAATCAAAGGAAAATGAAGCGAATTCAAGTCTTGGACATTTGGAATTAATAGGATCCATTTATTTTTATGATTTCAAAAAAATAAGAAGATAGTGAAATGGGTTTATTTTCGAAATAAAGTGGTTATATATAGCCATTTCAAGTTTTGAATTAAGGAGGGAAATTTGAATTCTGAAAATAACTGCATATGTTAACATACAGGATGCTGATATGTCGACATATCTAGTGTATTTTTGATGACTTGTTTTTCATCTTAATTTTTAATTCATTATGTTATTATTTTTATATTTCTAAGAAAGACATATTCCTAACTCTCTTCTTAGCTTAATAAATGATGTCTGAGTTAGTGGTTTTGTTAATATATCCACTATTTGATTTTCAGTATTTATAAATTCGAGTGCGATTATCTCTTTATTTACATTGTCTCTTAGAAACTAATGTCGTATATCTATATGTTTTGTTCTTTCATGATGAGTTGGATTTCTAGATAAATTAATTGCACTAGTATTGTCATAGTATATTGGTAATTTAGTAAAATTTAAGCCAAAATCGTTTAATGTTTGTTGCATATAAATAACCTGATAATAGGCTAATGTAGTGAAATATATTCTGCTTTCGTTGTGGATAGAGATACATAATTTTTCTTTTTTCTAAACCAGGAAACTAGAGAGTATCCTAAAAAGTGACAGGTTCCACTTCTACTTTTTTAGTCTGATTTGCAACCAGCATAGTCAGCATTACTATATGAAATTAAATCAAAGGAATCTTATTTTGGATAGAAAAGTCCATAGTTTAGTGTGTTATTTACATATCTTAATATATTTTTTACGGATTTTAAGATAAGTTTCCTTAGGTTGAGATTGATATCCTGCACAGAGACAAACACTATGCATTATATCAGGTCTACTTGCATTGATATAGAGTAAAGATCTTATCATGCCTCTATAAAGTTTTTGATCTACATTCTTTGAGTTATCTTCTTTATTTAATTTTTCATTGGTTGCCATAGGAGTTGGTTTACCTTTAATATTAGACATATCAAATTTATAACTAATTCTTTGGCATATTTTTCTTGACTTACAAAGATTTCTTTATTTAATTGTCTTATTTGTAATCCTAAAAAGAATGTTGGTTTTCCCATATGACTCATTTCAAACTCTTTTGCCATGATATCTGGAAATTCTTTGTTTAATTGTTCATTTGTTGATCAAAAATAATATTATCTACATATATTTGTATTAGTTGAATATCATTATTATTTCTTTTAATAAATAGTGTACTATTAACTTTCCCAATTTCAAAATTAAATTGTAATAAATATGATTTAAGTCTATCATACCATGCTCTAGGAGCTTATTATAAACCATATAGACCTTTCTTTTATTTATAAACATGATTTGGAAAATTTTCATCTTCAAATAGAAGGGGTTGTTCTACGTAAACATCTTCTTTAATAAAACCATTTAGAAAAGCACTTTTAACATTCATCTAAAATAATTTAAAATTGCTATGATTTGCAAAGGCAAATAAGATTCTTATTACTTCTATTCTGGCTACGGGTGCAAAAGTTTCATCAAAATATATGTATTCTTCTTGACTATATCCTTGAGCTACTAAGCGAGATTTATTTGTAACGACCTCTACTTGTTAATTTAATTTATTTCTATATACCCATTTTGTTCCAATTATAGATTTATTTTCTGGTATAGGAACAATTTCCCAAACATCATTTCTATTGAATTGATTTAGTTCTTCTTGCATAGCAAGAACCCATGAATCATCTAATTATGCTTTATTTTTGATTCTTAGGTTCATTAGTTATGATGAATGATGCGTTACTCATTTTATTTAATTGATTTCTTGTTCTTACTATTGATTCTGTAACGACCTAGAATTTTGGTTATTTGAAATTGGAATATTTAATTGATTTTAAATATTTAAAGGTTAATTTTATAGATTTAATAACTTGAATTTCAAATATAAAGATTTATTGGATAATTTAATTGTTTAATTTAATAATTGTAAATCGGTTAGAAAATTGAATATTGGTTTTAAGCTGGATAAAAACTATTTGAAGGCTTATTAAATTTCTATTAAAAAGAATGAAGATAATAAAAAAATTAAATTGAATTTAAAAGTGATTTGCCCGATTTTGAAATTAACTCGTTTTAATTAACGAGTGAAAATAGCCTTCCAGATCACAGTCTTGGATTTTGAAGAAACTAGTTCCATTGGATCCGTAATATTGTATTATTATCGAATTTCAAATTTTGTAGCGTTTGGAGTTACCGTTTGGTCGTGCGGGATAGATACGCGTTGAAATTAATATCGAAAATTTAATATTATAATTGGGTTCAAAAAGCTATCTTCTCCATACGGTCGAATTGGGGCTCGAGACTAGTTCCATTTCGTTCGAAATAGGGGTATAACATTAGGAACACCAGGCGGTACGCCTCGATCGGGGTTCGGAATAAATATCTAGATACTTTGAATTTAAATAATTATATATATATTGTAACAACCCGCATATCTATCGATTCTATATTTAAATATTTTATTTAAATATTTTATCGTTAGTCGGATGTTAGTCCGAAAAGCTACTTTTTGCATACGGTCAAATTAGGACTCGAGACCACCCCCATTGAGTTCAAAATGACGTTTGCGATCTTTTTGAGTGTAAACTTCGATATGTTTGGAGATAGTGAAATTTTCAACACTTTTTCCCGCCTTTGACTTTGGTTTGGACTGCACCCCTTTAGTTCAGCCCAACCATCTTCCTCACTCTATCAAAACACTTCAAGCTTTGTCAAAAATGGTGGTGGGAAGTGGAAATTAAAACTCCAAACACAAATTCTATTGCAAATCCGAGATTCAACATCAAATTCACGTGAAGACCATTGATTCAAGCTTGTTGGTGTTCTTGCTTTGCTCTCAAATCTCCATCTTCATCAAATTCCGTGAAAAGGTGGGATTTTTGATCTCACATCTTGCTTATATTGTCATTGGACTGTTGGGAATGATCCCCTATTGCATTTGTATGAATATTTGCATTTGGTTTGGATTGGATTGGCGAAAAACACCATTTTTGAGCGTTTTGACGAATTTTCCAGCCCCCTAGAGATGTTCGGCATCGTTGAGTCGATCGGTTCGGCCTATTTAAGCTGTTCGGCATCATTTAGTCGACTGGCATCTTTAAGTGTTCGGTATCTTTGAACGTTCGGCCTCCTGAGTGTTCGACCTCCTGAACGTTCGGCCTCTTGAGTGTTCGACCTCCTGAACGTTCGGCCTCCTGAGCGTTCGGCATCTTCAAGTCGTTCGGTCTCTTGAACGCTCGGCATTTTCGAGTCGTTCGGCTGTTGAGTCGTTCGGCATCTTCTGGTCGGATCGGCATATTAGGTCGGTTCGGCATCTTTGAGTGTTCGGCATAATTGAGCGTTCGGCATTTTCGAGCGTTCGGCATCTTTAAGGCGTTCGGCATATTCGAGCGTTCGGCATTTTCGAGCGTTCGGCATCTTTAAGCCGTTCGGCATATTTGAGTGTTCGGCATTTTCGAGCGTTCGGCATCTTTAAGGCGTTCGGCATATTCGAGCGTTCGGCATTTTCGAGCGTTCGGCATCTTTAAGCCGTTCGGCATATTTGAGTGTTCGGCATTTTTGAGTCGATCGGCACACTTAGAGCGTTCGGCATTTTTGTCGTTCGGTCTCCTTAAGTCATTCAGCCTCCTTCGATCGTTCGGCATCCTTGAGTCGTTCGGCTATTAGGTCGTCCTGCATCCTTTGGTCGCTTGTCCTCATTAAGTCGTACCGTGACGGGGCGCTGCCCCGCACCCCGCCGTGGGCGCTGCCCCCTGGAACCCCGCGACCTGACCGGGCAGGTCGAACCCCGAATTACTCTGCGTAGGAAATCTTATCTGACAAAGCATTTATCAGAATTTCTACTTTGATGGTTTTGGGATTGACTTCTTTGGACTTTACTCACGTCTTCGAACGTGAATTGATTTGTTTCTACAATCGTTTTATGACTTGTCATTTTAAAGATATATGAAGGTTTCAATACTAATAGTAAATATCAAAACTCTTTCATCAAAGCGATTTCAACACTATTTTAAAAATCTAAAGTTCGTTTTCTCAAACCGATTTTCAATCTACTAGTATATACAAGCCTTTACTTCACTCGAATGAGAAATCGACTTAAACGACTTAGTAAAACGAGTGGTATGAAACGCTTGCGTTCACTTCGTCGGTTAGCTCTTGGACTTGTTCGATTGAACCCTTTTCGTGACAATTTCCTAGTGAAGATTTACAGCTTGTTCGTAAATATTTAAGTTAAGCAAGTGGTTATGGGACATGAAGCTAAACTCATATATTTACTAGCTTGGTGTGATTGACACTTCTCGATGATCATGATGATCATTTTATGATTTAGACTAGCAATTGTGCGATGTCTCTTTGTTTGCAAGGTAAGACTAGACCGCAGTAGTGTGATTCCGACTCACACACATCTCTTTGTCCGCAAGGTTAGTCTAGGCCGCAGTAGTGTGATTCCGACTCACACATATCTTTTTGTTTGCGAGGTTAGGCTAGACACCACTTGTGTGATTCCATTCACACATACCTTTTTGCTTTTTGGTTAGCCTAGGCCTCAATCAGTGTGATTCCGACTCACACATATGGGGTAGCTCCCCATGGTCTTCGGACCATCATGTGATAGGCCTCTTTCTCTTTTTATGATTTCTGGATTTCTTGTTTGATTTCTGGATTTTTATGTCATTGACTTGTTATGAGTACAAGTTTAGGGTATGATGCCCTCTTTGAATCTTTGAGAAGATTCTCGTGATATTGATCATTTCTCATCGGTTGATCTCCTGTTGATCATCATTTTCATACTTATAGTAGTATGTCAGTATGGATATTCTATGTTTATGCCATGTCTTTTATTATATATCATGTCATCTGATATTTATAGTTAGACTGATCCGTTTATTATTTTCTTAAATAATACTCGGGTCAGACCGAGATGTTACAGGTGCTTCTGCTTGACTTCCTTCCGGGATTTGCTACTCTGACTTTTGGCTGACTATTTAGTTTAGCATTTTTTTGTTGTATACACTTGAGATATGGACTCATAGTTGTATTCTTTTGGTATAGCACGTGTTGCTATTCTTTTGTATTATTGTGGAACTTTTTGACCACTACTCTGATGTACACTTTCACGTGTTAGTTATATATTCATATCTTCTTCCGCCTTTATGATATGGATGTCTGTGACTGCTATGTGTTATGTTTAATTCTATGTTTGTTTCCGAAGATTATTTTATAGCCACCGTGTGATAATCAATTACATGGATGGTCGCTCCTCAACAGCCTTATTCTCCGTGCTAGTTGACAGCACTACATCGTAGTGTCCTTGGCTAGCGTGGGTATTGAGGTGGGGCGTCACATATATATATATTGGTTTGACCTTACATTCACATCAGCCCAATTTTTTTTTTCTCTGAACCAGCCCAGCCTATTCCCAGTATTGATCCACCCTATCTTCCCTCCCTTTTTTATTTAAACCCAGGTTTAACAGAGTAAGAGAAAAAAATGGAAACTTTAAAAATTAAATTCACTTGAAATACAAAACGAAAAGTGATGAAATGAATTTTAAAATTTGTATTTTGGATAGAGCTATGCTCGGATGGGTCACGGTAGGGTATGGTGGAAGTAAAGGAGGTGCGGCAGCAAAGGCAGTGCACGTTTTTGGGTGCAAGCAACCAGGGTTAGAGATTTAGGACATGGTGTTCATTGATTTGCATATTGGTGCTTAGATTCGAGATCGGGGAGTCGAATTGCAGCTAGAAGTGAAGTTTGAGGAGGAGCGACGGCTTGGAGTTGATTCAGTCTACTGTACAGATGCATCCTGATGGACATGTCAGGTTTTGAAGGGTGGAGCCGGAGTGGAAGTGGTGGTGATGTTCGGGTAGCTCTTGTGGAGTGGAGCACAACGGAGCGAACAGGAGTTGGTTTCGTCAACCATGGAGGAAGGGATGAAAGAGAGAAGTACGACGAAAATAGGTTTGGGGGTTCACATGTATAGGCTTTGGAAATTAAGGATTGGGAGGAAAGGATTAAACATGGGGTAATTAGATTAATGATTGTAATTAGAGTAAAGTTTATATTATTAATGTCGTCGATCTTAAAATGGCCATAACTTTTGCGTATTAGGTCCAAACTGAACACGGTCAGTTGTGTTAGGTTCGTATCGACGAATACTATGCTATGGAATTTATTTGATGATGATTGGAGCAATTGGAATTTCATGCTAATATCAAATGCCGATTTGGTTTAGACGAAAACAAAAGGCGCTTCAGCGTTAATTGGAATATTGGTGAGTAAATCTCACTTATTTGGATTGCTGGTTTTAATTTTATAATATTGAAAATTAATTATTGGATGATTGGTTGAATTGATAAATTATTATCGGTTGGATGTTATATATATTAGTAGTTGGGTATATTCCCGTCGATTGGAGCGGATGAGAGACTATGCGCCTCGCATAATAGCGGATGACCCTATATTACCGCGATATCCTACCTCGAAGAGGAATTGGTATTTTATATTGTATAACATCTGTGGTAGCAGGGAAACAGGTTGGAGGGATCCAACTGGGTTCCTCAAAATTGTTGATTTTTAATTTCATATATAGTGTATATGATGAGTTTTGAATAGTCTGTGATAGGTTATGACATGATTTGAATTTATTGGATGTTATAGTAGCACTGGCCTTGATTTTGGTATTATAAATACCATAAATAATATTTTTGAATTTAAAAAGGAAATTCAAAGGCGATTTTGGAAATGAAAATAATTTTATTGAATTTTGGGATTATTTAAAAGGAATTGATTTGGATAAAATAAACGATTTGATTTTTGATATTTGTTTACCTATTCCATAAAATAGTTTCAAATTGAGAATCTAATTTAAGTATTTTTAGATAGTGGATTTTTAATTGGGATTTCTTGTGACGACCGCCCATAACCCCTGCACTGAACCTAGAGAAAGGTGCGCTGTAAAGTGTGCCAGGCAACCATGGACGATTGTCAAGGTAAATTAAAAACAACAGAATCAATCGTATTACTCACAGCGCATGGACAAAATACAATAGAACATATATATAGTGAAGCTTCACAGAATAGAATCTCATCAATAAAACTTCATAATAGTTGAATACAAACATCTGAATAGTCAATACAACAAGCCTCACTACATATCACTCAGAGAATACAAAGCAGCGGAACATCCAATACATATAGTAAGAAGTAATATGCAATACTCCAGCTCGTATTCGTCATCAGCATCGTGGAAAGCAAGAGCAGCACCTGTCACCTGCTACCTAGTCTGCCCGTCCCAAAATGGACGAACAGCCCAAGGCAATAAGAGTTAAAACATAAAGCCTTGAGTCAGACAACAGTCTTAGTGAGCAGTAAATTAACTAACAACATACCAAAAGAGCATAAAGGAAAAGGAATAGGAATACAACCCTCCCACTCCAACCTCTTTCTACAGTGATAGCCCCCAGACACACACTAAGCAGAAGCAAACATAGCAGAACATACAATTTATAGTGAAGTAATTATCACTCGAGTCAAGGGCGATGTTTTCCAAGTACAAACCCCCAAGGCCTAAACCAAGATCAGATAAGCACCCAAAAATTACCGCTCTTGAGACTGAATGACGATACAACCAAACATCCATGACTCTGGCTATCATTATTATCATTGCTTCGATATCACCGTTAATTGAATGACTGGCACATTCTTTCAGCCGTCCGTCAAGGGCTAATGGAAACCCCGGTTCTAGACATAACTCCCGCACGTCATCGTGACCCGTGCTTAGGACTATCGAATCTGCCCAGAGTACTTGACTACCAATCCGTAGCCTTCAGGGACTATCGAATCTGCCCAACGTACTCTTGCTTTGAGCATGCTAGAACCTTCAACAACGATGAGATCTCAGCCTTCTAGTCATCCTCCTTGACGACTATTTCCATACTAGCTCAAGCGCCTCTCGAGCATCCATTATCCTCAAACTCGAACCATATCACCGAGTTATCAACCTGCTTGGAATGATCCCGTCTGGATTAGACCAAGACTATCTCATATCATGCCTCGCTTCATCACATCCTCGCAAAGCTTCATCTCAACATCATCTTCATCGAATCTATGCATAAGAGCTTCACCATCCACTACATATGCCACAAGCAGCTTTCCCAATTCAAGAGCCTTTCTCTTAGCTTTTGAATCATCTTCGGTCTAAATCAAATCATCAATCATCTAATTCATAGCAATCAACCAAGTCAAACATTAATCCAAACAATCAAGCATTCAAATATGATCTAAGTAGACAATTATAACAATAATGGCAATTTCGTAATTAAAGAGTTGAAAGTCTAATAAGCATGAAAACATGAACAATATCTCTATAATCTTGATGAATGAACTTGCATAGGTTAACACTTAGTAAAATGGTTGTCAAATCATCATGAACAATGGATCTATATGGATCTACACATATGATTAGGAAAATGCATGGAAATCACTATTTTAACACCAAATCAAGCCAACGATCCAATATACTCCTTTGGATCCGTGTGAGAGATAATCACCACTCACAAAATCACCTAAACAACCCCAAATCAACACGCTTCAGATCTGGACAGCGAAGGATCAATCTCGATCTATCACCAATCCGCTTCAAACGATGAAATCTCTCTTCGAAGAATGTAGATCTTCAATCTAAGCTCTTCAATCTTCGATTTGATCTTCAATATGGATGGAAGGAATCACTAGATTAGAGTGGAGGAAAAGAAGTAAAGAAGTGTAGAAGTCGAGCTCTCAAAATGGCAGCACTTCGTCGCTTCGAAATCCGGATCCCAAAAAGTGAGAACAACCTTCCTATTTATAGGCAGATTTTAGGTCGTCCACCCCCTATAAGTCGTTCACGACTTAACTGCCTCCGACTCATAACTTTCCGACCTAACAGACCATACGACTTACGACTTAGCACTCATGACCTACCAGAACTTCACTCTGCGTGACATAACAGTCTCCGATCTAACAGGCCATACGCCTTACGACCTAACAATGTAGCGACTTATGCTCCTCCGACCTATGACTTAGAAAATACTACGACCTAACAGCCAATCTCCTAAGTCGGTCACGACTTAACACATTGGATATGGGCACGACCTAACAACCCTTCGACCTACAACTTACCATGGGATAAGACTTACGACCTACGACTTATACACCTCCTTAAGTCGTCTAACGACCTAACTTCACTAACCACTAGGTCGCTAACCTGCTAACTTCAATAGGTCGGTCAATACTATAAGTCGGTTACTACCTTAAGTCGGTCACTCGACCTAAGCCACCTTATGACCTAACTTCCTTAACTCGGTTAATTCCTTAGGTCGTCCCAAACTGTCAACCGACTTAAACCACTCCCCTATCTTCCTTAGGTCGTCGCCGACCTACCCCTTAAGTCATTAACTCGCCCAGACTTATCACTAAACTCGTCCAAAACTCCTAAGTCGGCTACGACTTAGGACTTAAGCAAAATTCTGCCAAAATCTGAAACAACTTAACAGCAATGCAACCAAAGGTCAACTATTTTACGATGTTTCGATCCGTGAAAATACGGGTCGTTACATTCTCTCCCCCTTAGGAATTTCGCCCCCGAAATCCCAAACAACAAAGCAATCAAAGACTATTCTGCACGCCTACCATCCATAGCAATCAACAAACCATGCATTCAATTCTAGCTTAGCATGCAGAATTCTAAAACTAGAACAAGTTACAATATCGTGAGATGACACGACACCTTAGGGCCATACCTTGAAGAGTTCAGGATGAGCTGCTTTCATCCTCTCTTCCACCTCCCACGTGCAGTCGTTATCATCATCACTCCATTATATCTTGAGCAACTTAACTACCTTCCTCCTAAGTTGTTTCGTGTCAGTTTCCACAACACGAAGCGGTTTACCAGGTCTTCTATCGACTGGATCAACTTCGAAATCTTCATAGCTATCAGCAGAAACCACTGTATTCGAGTCGTGCACATACTTCCGTAGATACGATACATGAAAAACATTGTGCACACTCGACATCTTCTCCGGTAATTCCAATCTGTAGGCGAGCTTTCCAATTCGCTCGATGATCGGGAATGGTCCAACAAATCTCGAAGTCAATTTTCCTTTCTTCCCGAATCGAATAACATTCTTCAGTGGAGAAATCTTCACAAAAACCATATCACCTACGTCGAATTCCAAATCCTTACGATGCTTATCAGCATAACTTTTCTAACGGTCTTGGGCTGCCTTCATTCGTTGCCGAATGATCTCTATGCAATCTGAAGTCTGTCGAATCATCTCTGGCCCAAGTATCAACTTTTCTCCGATCTCTAACCAACATGTCGGAGAATTACACGGTCTTCCATACAATGCCTCATACGGTGCCATACCAATGCTTGACTGGTAACTGTTGTTATATGAAAATTCCACCAAATGAAGATGATCTTCCCATGATCCTCCGAAATCCAAAACACAAGCTCTAAGAAGATCTTCCAAAACTCGGTTGACTCTCTCGGTCTGGCCATCTGTTTGGGGATGATAAGCTGTACTCAAACACAACTCGGTTCCCAAAACTTTCTGAAAGCTCTTCCAAAATCCACTAGTGAACAATGGGTCTCGATTGCTCACTATACTCTTCGGAATACCATGGAATCAAACTATCCACTTGACATACAACTCAGCCAACTTTGATGCAGTCCTAGTCGATCGAACAGGAATGAATCTTGCACTCTTAGTCAGTCGATCTATGATGACCCAAATTCCTTCATTTCCTGTTCTGGTTCTAGGTATTCCATTAATAAAATCCATCGACACTTGTTCCCATTTCCATGTAGGAACTTCTAATGGCTGAAGCAATCCGCTTGGCTTCTTCTGCTCAGCTTTCACCAACTGGCAGTTCATGCACTTGGAAATAAAATTTCCAACATCCTTCTTCATACCTTCCCAGTAATAGGTTCTCTTCATGTCCCGATACATCTTATTTCCTCCTGGATGAATTGTCAACTTCGAGTGATGACTTTCCTTCAGAACTTCACTTCTCAATTCATCTATATCGGGAACAACTAGTCGTCCTTGCTTCCGAAGCCAACCCTCTCGATCGACCTCGAATCCTTTATCCTTTTCTGGTTCCAATCCAGATTCCAAATCACGGATGATCTTGATAATCTTATCATCTTGCTTTTGACTCTCGCCAATCCTTTCTACAAGAGTCGGTCTTATTGATAAGTTTGTCAACATCTCAGGTTCCAATTCGCATCTAGGCCTGAAGTCAAATCCAGCTAGATACTCGAGATTCTTCCTTTCTGAAAACATGGCTCCCAATCCTGCATGTCTTTGACTTAACGCATCTGCCACCGCGTTACCTTTTCCCGTAGTATAACCTATACCAAAATCATATGATTCTAAAAACTCTAGCCAACGTTGCTGCCGAAGATTCAAATCCTTTTGGGAGAAAAGATACTTCAACGACTTATGATCTGTAAACAACTCGAATCGAACTCCCAGTAGATAATGTCTCCACATCTTCAGAGCAAAAACAATCGCCGCTAACTCCAAATCATGAGTCGGGTAATTCCTTTCATGCGGCTTCAGTTGTCGACTGGCATACGCAACAACTTTATCCCTCTGCATCAGAACTGCTCCAAGTCCAGTACCACATGCATCGGTGTAAACCAACATCTCGTCATTCCCACTAGGAATAGTCAAAACAGGAGCACTTGTCAATCTTTCTTTCAGGATTCTGAAAGCTTGCTCACACTTATCTTCCCACTTGAACACTTGGTTCTTCTTCGTCAATCCTGTTAACAGTGCAGCCACCTTGGAGAAGTCTTTGATAAACCGTCGATAATATCCTGCCAATCCAAGAAAACTTCTCACATCAGATGCATTCTTAGGTCTAACCCAATCCTGGATTGCTGCCACCTTAGCGGGATCAACCGCTATTCCGTTTCTAGAAATCACATGGCCTAAGAACCTCACTTCACTCTTCCAGAAGTGACACTTCGAAAACTTAGCCTTCAGCTGATGTTTCCGTAAGATTTCCAAAATAATTCGCAAGTGTGTCTTGCGCTCTTCTTCAGTTCTGGAATAAATCAGAATATCATCCACGAACACAAGTACAAACTTGTTCAACTGATCTCTGAACACTCTATTCATAAGATCCACAAAATATGCTGGCGCGTTAGTCAATCCAAACGGCATTACCAACCACTCAAAGAAACCGAATGGTGTCCTAAAAGCAGTCTTCGGCACACTATCCTTAGCCACTCTCAACTGGTGAAATCCCGTTGCCAAATCCATCTGAGAAAATACCTTGGCTTCGTGAAGCTGATCAAACAAGTCATCTATTCTCGGCAATGGATACTTGTTCTTCTTAGTCACCTTATTCAGCTCGCGATAATCCACACACAACTTCAGCGATCCATCCGCTTTGGTAACAAACACAATTGGTGCACCCCATTCGGACACACTACGCCGAATGAATCCTTTCTGTAAAAGATCATCAACTTGCACCCTCAACTCTTGCTGTTCCCTAGGCGCCATCCGCCTAAGAGGCATCACAACAGGTCTGGCTCCTTCAACTAGATCTATACGAAACTCGATCTCTCTATGCGGCGGTAACCCTTTGACTTCGTCAAAGACATCCTCGAATCCATTCGCGATTGGTACTAATGATAGTCCATCCCGTGGAACAACTAGCGAATACATGAAGCTCATGAAGACGGCTTCTTCATGCTTACATCGTATCACAATCTTTCGCCCCTCCACATTCCCAACTGTCACCTCCAACCTTTCGCAATCAACCTTTGCCGCATACTTCCTAAGCCAGTCCATACCCAAAATAATTCTGAACCCCGCAAAGTTCAGAACAAAACAATCACAAACGAAAGAGCAACCATGACTCGATACAATCAGACCACGGCATAACATACACAAACAAGACGAACCCCCAACTGGATTAGTCACAACCAATGGCCTATCAACGATATCCGGTTCTAAACCCAACCGGTCTACAAGTTCACTACAAACAAACGAATGCGACGCTCCAGTATCAAACATAACTCTAACTGGAACACCACATAGGAAAAGAGTACCTTGAACCACCACACTCTTTCCCTTCTCTTCAGCGGTAGGAGCTTTTGAAGACGACGGAACAGCTCCCAAAGCATAAGCTTGCACAATCTGCTTGTCCCTCCTCGGTTCTGGACAATTCTTCCTGAAATGCCCCGGCTTGTCACAGTTGTGACACTTCATCGGTGCCTTCGGATTCTTACAATCCTTCGAGAAATGGCCCTTCTGCTGACAATTGTAGCAAGTCACTTCGCCCTTCGGCTTCTTCTGGCCATCCTTACCCTTCTGCTACTGCTGCTTCCTCTTCTTGTTTCCACCCTGCTGGGGTTTAGACTCTTCCCTGGTCACAGCAACAACATATCCTTCCTTAGGAAACAGACTCTCATGCCTGAGAGCTTTCTCCATAAGCTTCTCAAATGAATCGTCCAAATGATCCACCAACTGCCTCCCAAGATAATTGTCCAAGCCTGTCACAAACTTCTCATTCTTCTGATACGCAGATTCGATATATGACCGGGCATATTTTGACAAAGCCTCGAACTCAGAAACATACTCAAGAACTGGTCTCCCACCTTGCTTGAGCTCTACAAACTTCTTGAACAGAACAGACTTCTGAGCTGTAGAAATGAACTTAGCTTCAAATCTGGCTTGGAATTGTTCCCAAGTAATCTCTTCCTCTGGAGTATTGATGGTAATAGAGTTCCACCAATCAGAAGCTCTCCCTTGAAGCTGTCTTGATGCTAACTTCTTCTTAGTAGCATCTTCAATTCCCAAGTCACCAAAGATCCTCCTACAAGCATCTATCCACCTCTGAACCTCAATGGTTGATTCTGTTCCTAAGAAAACCTTTCCTCCAAGAGCAGTGTAGTCCTTACACAGCTTAGCAAAATTCACCGGTCTTGGAGTTTGATCTTGAACTCCAACATCAACTGCTGCCCCCGGAACCGGTATCCTTCTCATGATCGAAGTCATCATAGCTTCGAACATAGCTGCATAATCAACAGCCCCTTCAGTAGCACGGCCTTCCCTAGCAGTTGATCTCCCTCTTCGACTCATACTTAATATCTATAAAAAGGAATGATTAGAACACTAGAGAAACAACTGCATAAAGGACTCAAACTCTACTAAGCTACTATATTATATATAGTAATCATCCATCAAAATACAATTACGTCTCTCATACGTAGTTACATCAGCGAGCGTTGGGTAAAATCGATTAACCAATGCTCTGATACCAAATGTGACGACCGCCCATAACCCCTGCACTGAACCTAGAGAAAGGTGCACTGTAAAGTGTGCCAGGCAGCCATGGACGATTGTCAAGGTAAATTAAAAACAACAGAATCTATCGTATTACTCACAACGCATGGACAAAATACAATAGAACATATATATAGTGAAGCTTCACAGAATAGAATCTCATCAATAAAACTTCATAATAGTTGAATACAAACATCTGAATAGTCAATACAACAAGCCTCACTACATATCACTCAGAGAATACAAAGCAGCGGAACATCCCGTACATATAGTAAGAAGTAATATGCAATACTCCAGCTCGTCTTCGTCATCAGCATCGTGGAAAGCAAGAGCAGCACCTGTCACCTGCTACCTAGTCTGCCCGTCCCAAAATGGACGAACAGCCCAAGGCAATAAGAGTTAAAACATAAAGCCTTGAGTCAGACAACAGTCTTAGTGAGCAGTAAATTAACTAACAACATACCAAAAGAGCATAAAGGAAAAGGAATAGGAATACAACCCTCCCACTCCAACCCCTTTCTACAGTGATAGCCCCCAGACGCACACTAAGCAGAAGCAAACATAGCAGAACATACAATTTATAGTGAAGTAATTATCACTCGAGTCAAGGGCGATGTTTTCCTAGTACAAACCCCCAAGGCCTAAACCAAGATCAGATAAGCACCCAGAAAATACCGCTCTTGAGACCGAATGACGATACAACCAAACATCCATGACTCTGGCTATCACTGTTATCATTGCTTCGATATCACCGTTAATTGAATGACCGGCACATTCTTTCAGCCGTCCGTCAAGGGCTAATGGAAACCCCGGTTCTAGACATAACTCCCGCACGTCATCGTGACCCGTGCCTAGGACTATCAAATCTGCCCAGAGTACTTGACTACCAATCCGTAGCCTTCAGGGACTATCGAATCTGCCCAACGTACTCTTGCTTTGAGCATGCTAGAACCTTCAACAACGATGAGATTTCAGCCTTCTAGTCATCCTCCTCGACGACTATTTCCATACTAGCTCAAGCGCCTCTCGAGCATCCATTATCCTCAAACTCGAACCATATCACCGAGTTATCAACCTGCTTGGAATGATCACATCTGGATTAGACCAAGACTATCTCATATCATGCCTCGCTTCGTCACATCCTCGCAAAGCTTCAACTCAACATCATCATCATCGAATCTATGCATAAGAGCTTCACCATCCGCTACATATGCCACAAGAAGCTTTCCCAATTCAAGAGCCTTTCTCTTAGCTTTTGAATCATCTTCGGTCTAAATAAAATCATCAATCATCTAATTCATAGCAATCAACCAAGTCAAACATTAATCCAAACAATCAAGCATTCAAATATGATCTAAGTAGACAATTATAACAATAATGGCAATTTCGTAATTAAAGAGTTGAAAGTCTAATAAGCATGAAAACATGAACAATATCTCTATAATCTTGATGAATGAACTTGCATAGGTTAACACTTAGTAAAATGGTTGTCAAATCATCATGAACAATGGATCTATATGGATCTACACATATGATTAGGAAAATGCATGGAAATCACTATTTTAACACCAAATCAAGCCAACGATCTGATATACTCCTTTGGATCCGTGTGAGAGATAATCACCACTCACCAAATCACATAAACAACCCCAAATCAACACGCTTCAGATCTGGACAGCGAAGGATCAATCTCGATCTATCACCAATCCGCTTCAAACGATGAAATCTCTCTTCGAAGAATGTAGATCTTCAATCTAAGCTCTTCGATCTTCGATTTGATCTTCAATATGGATGGAAGGAATCACTAGATTAGAGTGGAGGAAAAGAAGTGAAGAAGTGTAGAAGTCGAGCTCTCAAAATGGCAGCACTTCGTCGCTTCGAAATCCGGATCCCAAAAAGTGAGAACAACCTTCCTATTTATAGGCAGATTTTAGGTCGTCCGCCCCCTATAAGTCGTTCACGACTTAACTGCCTCCGACTCATAACTTTCCGACCTAACAGACCATACGACTTAGCACTCACGACCTACCAGAACTTCACTCTGCGCGACATAACAGTCTCCGATCTAACAGGCCATACGCCTTACGACCGAACAATGTCGCGACTTATGCTCCTCCGACCTATGACTTAGAAAAATACTACGACCTAACAGCCAATCTCCTAAGTCGGTCACGACTTAACACATTGGATATGGGCACGACCTAACAACCCTTCGACCTACAACTTACCATGGGATAAGACTTACGACCTACGACTTATACACCTCCTTAAGTCGTCTAACGACCTAACTTCGCTAACCACTAGGTCGCTAACCTGCTAACTTCAATAGGTCGGTCAATACTATAAGTCGGTTACTACCTTAAGTCGGTCACTCGACCTAAGCCACCTTATGACCTAACTTCCTTAACTCGGTTAATTCCTTAGGTCGTCCCAAACTGTCAACCGACTTAAACCACTCCCCTATCTTCCTTAGGTCGTCGCCGACCTACCCCTTAAGTCATTAACTCGCCCAGACTTATCACTAAACTCGTCCAAAACTCCTAAGTCGGCTACGACTTAGGACTTAAGCAAAATTCTGCCAAAATCTGAAACAACTTAACAGCAATGCAACCAAAGGTCAACTATTTTACGATGTTTCGATCCGTGAAAATACGGGTCGTTACATTTCTGGAATACTAAATGGAAGTAGAAATCGAGATTTGAATGGTTTTGTAATATTGTTGGGTTATTTAAGAAATAGATTTATAAATGGAATTTTAATTAGAAATCGATTTATAAATAAGTTTTTGTAATATAAACCTGTATAAACTAGGAATGAGTTTATGAAAATTTATAAACGATGTTTATAAATAGGTGGAATGATTATCATTTGATAAATGGGAAATATATATTCACAGTGTGAATTTAAAATGAGATAAGGAAACCAGCTTAGAAAGAAATAGTGGATTCTATTTTGGAATTTAGGAATAGTTGTGAATTTTGAAATGTAAATCGGATTGTGATAAATCGAGGGATATTTATAAGTATAAAAATGGTTATATTGAATTTTAAAAAAATATTTTTATCAAGAAGTGAAGTTGTTTTAGAAAAGGATTTTTATTTATTAAACTATTAATTAGACTAAAATATTTTAGGAAGCTAGTTACTTAAATATTTAATATTGATTAAAATAAATTCTAATTTTCATAATAAGCTTTGAAAATCTATTATTATTATTTATGAATGAATTGATCGGCTCCTTTTTCTAGCAATACCGATACCTTCGGCTGTTTTTGGCATGCCAGAGCGATGCACTCGGTCTTAGCAAGACCAGTTATGTTTTTCCTATAAAACCCCCGCTAGACGGTATGATGCTTCGGAAGGATAACTCTGATCCTTGTGCAAGAGGACCATTCTCGAAGTACTGAGGGAACCTTCGTGGAATCCTACACAATTAGCGAACGAGCCTTATTGAGTTTTTGATTTTATACTAGTATTGTTGTGTTGTACACGGCATGAGCATCACAGCTACTTGATTATTATTATTTTGACCCTTAGACATTATTCTAATATCTCTAGATTTTCTATAAAAATGTTTTGGTTATCGTAAGGTACAAACCCATCATATTTATGTATGGCGTGGTCTTACGAGATACCTTTGTTTTTTTAAAGGATTTCTATAATAGTAATAATTCAAATTGAGTGTGTTTTCTCACGTTGGTTTTCCAGACAGACTCAGGTGTTATTTTATTATAATGCTCGGGTCAGATCGAGTATTACAGATTCAGGTTAGGATGCTATGGAGCTTAGGAGACGAGCTGGAGGATCTCAGACGTATTCCACGTACTTGATTATAATCCGCTGTGTGTGTAGGCTGTATATTCAGCACTGGTGAGGACAAGTTATAATAGTTGTCCATATTGATTTGTTGATTGTTGTACTCTGATGATTGTATGTATATTAACAGTTACAATTTCTCTGTGTATAAAGATCTGTATTTATCTATTATATATTGTTCCGCTACGATTGTGAGATTCTATGTTATTGTTTAGTTTTCTCTTATCTTCTCTCTTCTTTCTTTCTTCACCCTAACAATCTGCCTTTTTATTCAATTTGAGTTGACATATGTGGTTATTTGTCAACTTAGAATGTACAGAAAAGTGGGCCGTTACAACTTGGTATCAGAGCTGAAGGTTAAGCAAGAACCTTGGCTTTGGTGGGGTAACTCATTAAAGATAGGGTCAGTAACACCCTAGAATGAGTTTGAGTGTATATATATGAGCGCGTATTTGTTAGTGGTATAAAAAGGTTTTTTATTGTGTTGGTTGATTTGTTGAGTGGCTTATGGATTCTGGTAAATACGAGTAATTACGTTATTGATAGGGATCTCTAAACACTTGAACAGAGCAATTTGACGTGGTATTGTTTTGGAAATTGGGTAAATGAAATAATTTTACTTGGATTATATTTTATATATAAAGGAATAATTTTTCAGAAATTATTATTATATGGTGTCCTTGGATGTTGGAGAATCATAATATTTGACTATTATCATTTGTTGCTTGTTGTTATGATTGAATAAAGGTTGATATTATAATGTAAGCAAGACTAACAATAAAGAAATGATTTTATATAACAAAATAGAATTATAGTCTATAAATGTGATTTATAAATTGAACTGAAATGAAATTCCTGAAGCATATTATATAAATATGGTTTATAAAAATGATTTATAAAGGATTTAAAGGCTGGAAATTAGGGAATTTAAATCCCGTTGGTTTTGAAAGATTTTTCAAAGTTTTCAAAAATAATAGTGATATTATTTGGAAATTATTTTTGAATAGAAATATTTTTAAAGGATTTTAAAGGAAATAAAAGCACCGGACTCACTTCGATCGTTGGAAAATAATCTTGGTGATGACTGCAGCATCATCGACGTTCGTTTTCGAGTTTCCAAGAGAGGAATTGCTACCATTAGAGTTTTGTTTTGGAAAGCTGGTTTTGTTTTGAAATTCAAAAGAATGATTTGATATACTAAGGGATTATGTATATATATATATATGATTTCAAAAATGATTTGAAATATTTTAGAACGAGATGTTTAAACTCTGGGTTTTTCTTTTAAATGTTTTATTGAGAATATGAGAAAAATAAGTTTGATAACTGATAAAAATTGAAGATTTGCAAGTTATGGCAATGCTTTAAATTGTTGAATAAGAGTATAAGGAAAGTAAATTTGAAATTGAAACAAATGGAATTGAGTCAAATGGAATTGAAATTGGATTTTAGTTAAATAGATATGAACTTAAGTTATGAAATAGGAATAAACATAAGAAGTTTGTATTAAATGTTTATAAACTTAAGTAAGGTTTATGAAATGATCCACAAATGAATTAATATGGAGTGAAATGAGTTAAACATAGAATTTGATGGAATAAATTCTTAAGTGAGATTAGTATGGAAAGAAGTATACTAAGTGAATATAAATGAAATAAAGGTGAATATAAAGAATTTGGGATAGATAAGAATCAATTGTAATAAATACGTAAGTTGTACATATATTACCTTATTCGCATAACGGTTTGATCCAGATTTGAGCACAAAATTTCGAGATAATTTATATCGATCCGAGTTAAGATTTTTCATTCAATTCTCGACGGCGAACCTTAGATATGGATTTTTGATTGATTCTAGGATTCTCTATCATAGTATATGGCTATGCAAGGAGAATGACAGTTTCTGATCAAGGAACCGGATTTGAGTCCACACTAGAGAGTCGTGTGAACGATACTAGTTCGGAAATGAAATTGTGTGATCGATTGAGCGATCAGATTTGATATTGCGTACGGATGATATATGTACATCGTATGGGCTTAAGTGAAGCAAATATAGGGAATTGAAAATGCATATTAATATGATTATAAACTATATGTTCGGATATCATGGGCAGATAAGATGTAGGTATTTAAAAGCAAGAGCAAATTTGATGCCTTGGTTTTCATAAGTAAAAATTTGATTGGCCGACAAAAAGGTACATGTTTAAATTGTTGTTTGATTTGATGGTTTTATGGTTGAGCCACTTGGCTTTTATTTTCTTTTGCCAGTTTGGGCCCGTAGTGGCGATTTGTAGTTGTTTGGATCAAGCCGCACAAAGGAGATGCTGCGAAATTTTTCCCAAAATTTAAAGAGTTAGAAATTTTGAAGAAATTTTTTATTAATTAAAAATTTGATTTTGGGATTATAACTTGAAATTATTTAATGGATAATATTATTTGGAATCTATGGATTAGAAATTTATTAAAAGTAATAATAAGGTTTCAACAAATTTGTTTTGGAGAGTTAAAGGTTTAAATGGATTTGAGAAGTTATTTCAACTAATTTGTTTTAGAAAAGAAATGGGTTTGGGCATTTTTCTTACCTTGGCAAATTTCGGGGACGAAATTCTTTTTAGGGGGGAAGAATGTAACGACCAGAATTTTGCTTGCTTGAAATTAGAATATTTAATTGAATTAACATATTTAAAGGTTAATTTATAGATTTAATAACTTGAATTTCAAATATAACGATTTATTAGATAATTTAATTGTTTAATTTAATAATTGTAAATTGGTTAAAAAATTGAATATTGAGTTTTAAGTTGGATAAAAATGATTTGAAGGCTTATTTAATTTTTATTAACAGGAATGAAAATAATAAAAATTTTAAATTGAATTTAAAAGTTATTTACTCGATTTTGAAAATAACTTGTTTTAATTAACGAGTGAAAATAGCCTTCCAAGGCACAGTCTCGGAATTCGACGAAACTAGTTCCATTGGATCCGTAATAGTATATTATTGTTTGATTTCAAATTTTGTAGCATTTGGAGTTACCGTTTGGTCGTACGGGATAGAAACGCATTGAAATTAATATCGAAAAATTAATATTATAATTGGGTTCAAAAAGCTTTCTTCTCCATACGGTCGAATTGGGGCTCGAGACTAGTTCCATTTCGTTAGGAATAGGGGTATAACATTAGGAACGCCAGGTGGCATGCCTCGATCAGGGTTTTGAATAAATATCTAAATATTTTGAATTTAAATAATAATATATATATATATATATATATTAATTTGACCTTACATTCACATCAGCCCAATTTTTTTTCTCTAAACCAGCCCACCATATTCCCTGTATTGAGCCACCCTATCTTCCCTCCCCTTTTTATTTAAAAGCAGGTTTAACAGAGCAAGAGAAAATAAATGGAAACTTTAAAAATTAAATTCACTTGAAATACAAAACGAAAAGTGATTAAACGAATTTTAAAATTCGTATTTTAGATAGAGCTATGCTCGGATGGGTCACGGTAGGGTATGGTGGAAGTAAAGGAGGTGCGGTAGCCAAGGCAGTGGACGTTTTTGGGTGCAAGCAACTAGGGTTAGAGATTTAGGACATGGTGTTCATCCATTTGCATATTGGTGATTAGATTCGAGATCTGGGAGTCGAATTGCAGCCAGAAGTGAAGTTTGAGGAGGAGTGACAGCTTGGAGGTGATTCCGTCTACTGTACGGATGCAACATTATGGACATGTCAGGTTTTAAAGGGTAGAGCCGGAGTGGAAGTGGTGGTGATGTTCGAGTAGCCCTTTCGGAGTGGAGCACAACGGAGTGAACAAGAGTTGGTTTCGTCAACCGTGGAGGAAGGGATGAAGGAGAGAAGTATGGCGATAATGGGTTTGGGGGTTCACATGTACAAACTATGGAAATTAAGGATTGGGAGGGAAGGATTAAACATGGGGTAATAAGATTAATGATTGTAATTAGAGTAAATTTTATATTATTAATGTCGTCGATCTTAAAATCGCCATAACTTTCGCGTATTAGGTCCAAACTGAACGCGGTCAGTCGTGTTAGGTTCATATCTATGAATACTATGCTATGGAATTTATTTGATGATGATTGGAGCAATTGGAATTTCACACTAAAATCAAATGCCGGTTTGTTTAGACGAAACAAAAGGCGCTTCAGCGTTAATTAGAATATTGGTGAGTAAATCTCACTCATTTGGATTGCTGGTTTTAATTTTATAATATTGAAAATTAATTATTTGATGATTGGTTGAATTGATAAATTATTATCAGTTGGATGCTATATATATTAGTATATATATTAGTAGTTGGATATATTCCCGCCGATTGGAGCGAATCAGACACTATGCGCCCCGCATAATAGCGGATGACCCTACATTACCGCGATATCCCGCCTCGAAGCGGGATTGGTATTTTATATGGTATAACATCTGTGGTTGCAGGGAAACAGGTTGAAGGGATCCAACTGGATTCCTCAAAAATGTTGATTTTTAATTTCATAGATAATGTTATATAATGTGTTTTGAATAGTTTGTGATAGATTATGATATGATTTGAATTTATTGGATGTTATAGTAGCACTGGCCTTGATTTGGTATTATAAATACCATAAATAATATTTTTGAATTTAAAAAGGAAATTCAAAGGCTATTTTGGAAATGAAAATAATTATACTGAATTTTCAGATTATTTAAAAAGGATTTGATTTAGATAAAATAAACGATTTGATTTTTGATATTTGTTTAGCTATTCCATAAAATGGTTTCAAATTGAGAATCTAATTTAAGTATTTTTAGATAGTGGATTTTTAATTGGGATTTCTGGAATACGAAATGGAAGTTGAAATCGAGATTTGAATGGTTTTGTAATATAGTTGGATTATTTAAGAAATAGATTTATAAATGGAATTTTAATTAGAAATCGATTTATAAATAGGTTTTTGTAATATAAACCTGTATAAACTAGGGATAAGTTTATGAAAATTTATAAACAATGTTTATAAATAGGTGGAATGATTATCATTTGATAAATGGGAAATATAAATTCACAGTGTGAATTTAAAATGAGATAAGGAAACCGGCTTAGAAAGAAATAGTGGATTCTATTTTGGAATTTGGGAATAGTTGTGAATTAGGAAATGTAAATCGGATTGTGATAAGTCGAAGGAGATTTATAAGTATAAAAATGGTTATATTGAATTTTAAAATATATTTTTATCAAAAAGTGAAGTTGTTTTAGAAAAGGATTTTTATTTATTAAACTATTAATTGGACTAAAATATTTCAGGAAGTTAGTTACTTAAATATTTAATATTGATTGAAATAAATTCTAATTTTCATAATAAGCTTTGAAAATCTATTATTATTTATGAACGAATTGAAAATTTGCTATCATTGTTATTTAACAAGGGGTGGTGATATTTTAAATAACTACTTAAATGTATTTGAAACTTTATTATTTTACTTAGAATATTTATTTTAAAAAGGTAGAGTTTTGGAAATTTATTGAAGTTACTTATAAACACTCTCGAGATTTGTAGATAGGATTGTATTGAATGGATGTGATTCTTATAAGAAAAATCTTATAATGGAATTCGAGAACTTAAGAAAATTAGAGGAAAGGAAATTTCCAAATTGTTTAGATACGGAAACTTCGAAAATGAATCTGAATTCAATAAAGGAGTTATAAATTGTTAGTTGGATTATAAATAAGTATAATCGATAATTTTTTTGAAATTTGTAAAGGGAGATTACAAATGGTTTAAATTTTGTAAAGGAATATTTCTCTAAGTTAAACTTTGAATTTTATAAAGAAGTTTTATAAATAGATTTGGAAATATTTATGAAATAAAGAAATTTTTGGAAAGTAATGGTATATTTTCATAGCTTAATTCGATGGCAGAGATTTCCTACAGTTTGGGATGTTTTCGCTAGGATAGCGACGTAACCATTGTGCAAACTGCGATCTATGATTGATTGCATGGCGGAAATCGGGAGGCAGAGATTGCCTAAGTTAAGTTTGGTTTTTCTGGGATAGAGACGCAACCATCGAGTTGTGATCCATGGTCGATACCGAATGGTACTTCCATATCTATTTTAATTAGTTTTCAATTATTTTTGAAAGAAAGGATTTGTGAATATACTTATTCAGATGGAATAAGTATATGCCTGTTTTAAATGAGGGATTCAAATTTATCAAATTTAAATTAAATGAGGCTTAGTAATTTCAATGGGAAATGTAATCTTTGGTTGAATGTTTGTTTATTTGATAGGTAAATGACCGACTATCAAATCTTGGCCCAAATATGTAATCCTTCTTAATTTTGGTGGTAGGAAACGATTTCCTACTTAACACCAAGGGATTTTAACTTTAGAAATATCTTGGGGAAACACGGGAATTATATGGTACAATTAATTTCGGTGGTGCTATACTATATGTATAAACTCGTTGTTCTTCTAGGATAAATGATAAGGAGATCCATCCACTTAAATGGTTTGGGGGTGATCCCCGCTCTTATGTATTGTCTGATTATTTCCTAAAGAACCAGTATTGAGTATTACGAAAATCAACGATTGGTTTATGGAGCGCCCGGGAAGCGGGAGAGTGTACTCATAATAGATGACTCGGAACTGTTACCACTCCAAAACCATATACAGTTCCATTGAGGAGTTTCGTGTTATATTGAGATATTGAAATCCATGTGTGGTTCCGAGACCGTTGGGTATGGGAATCTGTGTGTGATTCCAAAATCTATTTATGATGTGGGAATCTGTATACGATTCCAAGGCCATTGAGGTATGGGAATCCATATGGGATTCTGCGATCTATTTTTGGAGTGGTTCGTAAGCTGGAACACCGGACATAGCCTCATCAGCGAAAATGATGAAAACCAGAAATATGAGGCATGGCCGGTAGGGTTGGCAAACCCATAGGGTGTAATCGGCTCCTTTTTCTAGCAATACCGATACCTTCGGTTGTTTTTGGCATGTCAGAGCGATGCACTCAGTCTTAGCAAGACCAGTTATGTTTTTCCTATAATACCCTGGATAAACGGGTATGATGCTTCGGAAGGATAACTCCGATCCTTGTGCAGGAGGACTGTCCTTGAAGTACTGAGGGCACCTCCGTGGAATCCTACACAATTAGCGAACTAGCCTTATCGAGTTTTTGATTTTATACTACTATTGTTGTGATGTACACAGCACGAGCATCACAGCTACTTGATTATTATTATTTTGACCCTTATACATTATTATAATATCACTGGATTTTTTATAAAATGTTTTGGTTATCGTAAGGTAAAAACTCGTTGTATTTATGTGGGGCGTGGTCTTACGAGATACCTTTATTTTTTTAAAGGATTTTGATAACAGTAATAATTCAAATTGAATGTTTTTCTCACGTTGGTTTTCCAGACAAACTCGGGTGTTATTTTATTATAATGCTCGGGTCAGATCGAGTATTACAGATTCAGGTTAGGATGCTATGGAGCTCAGGAGACGAGCTGGAGGATTTCAGACGTATTCCACGTACTTGATTATAATCCGATTTGTGTGTAGCCTGTATATTCAGCACTGGTGAGGACAAGTTATAATAACTGTCTATATTGATTTGTTGATTTTTGTACTCTGATGATTGTATGTATATTAACAGTTACAATTTCTCTATGTATAAAGATCTGTATTTATCTATTATATATTGTTCCGCTGCGATTGTGAGATTCTGTGTTATTATTTAGTTTTCTCTTATCTTCTCTCTTCTTTCTTTCATCACCCTAACAATCTGCCTTTTTGTTTAATTTGAGTTGACATGTGCGGTTATTTGTCAGCTTAGAATGTATAGAAAAGTTGGTCGTTACAGATTTTATATTTTCTAGGATATTTTCTATAGGATGATCTTTTAATAATTTGGCTTTCTAATTTGGATATATATTTTTCAATATTATTATTATCATTATTTGTTTCATTATTTATGACTTCACTATTGTCATTTTCTTTTTCATCACAAATGTTATTATTGATTTTAACGTTTTCATCGAATGAACCATGTAATGTCTTTTTAATAGTATTAGTTCTAGTATTGAAAGCTCTATAAGTTTTACTTCTATTTTAATATCTAAAAAATTACCTTTATTTGCTTTAGCATCAAATTTATCTAAATTATCTTTAGTATTCAATATAAAGCATTTACTATCAAAAACTTTGAAATATGATACTTTAGGTTTTTTATTATAAAATAATTCGTATAATGTTTTCTTAGTCAAAGGTTTTATTAAAATTCTATTTAATATACAGTATGTTGTAGCAACTGCTTTAGCCCAAAAGTTTTTAGGTAAATTACTATCCTTTAACATGGTTCTAGCGCACTCTTAAATCATTCTATTTTCACGTTCTACTACTCCATTTTGTTGAGGTGTTCTTGAAAATGAAAAATTATGTATAATACCATTCCTATTACAAAAAAATTCATTTCCAAATTCTCCACCATGATCACTCCGAATTGTTTTAATTTTAATGGGTGTTTGATTTTGAATTCTTTTAACAAAGATTTTAAACATTTCAAAAGAATAACTTTTAAGTTTTAAGAAAATCATCCACGTAAACCTAAAAGAATTATCTACGATTACAAAGATATATGTATTATAATTTATAGATTGTATTTATGATTCCTTCAAAAAAAGATTGTATATGTGTAGGATCGAAAAGATCTAAATGAAGAAGTTCAAGGGGTTGAGAGGTAGAAATCGTATATTTTGACTTAAAGGAACTTTTTCTAAGTTTTCCTAATTGACACGCATCACATATATTGTTAACATCAAACCTCATTTTAGGAAGACCTCTAACTAGATCATATTTGGCAATTTTAGATAGGAGTTTGAAATTCAAATGACCAAATCTTTTGTACCAAATCCAAGGGTCACTAGATTTAGACAAAAGACATAAATTATCATTTGACACTTTCATACTTAATATATAGATATTTCTTTTTCTAAGCCTTCAAAGATAATGTTTGACTCATTATCTTCAATAGGATACTTATCTTTTTCAAATTTAATTTTAAAGCCCTTATCACATAATTGACTAATACTTAGCAGGTTATGTTTTAAATTCCTAACTAACAAAACATTAGAAATAATAGGAGTTTTAGAATTACCGACATTGTCGATGCCAATCACATATCCTTTAGAGTTGTCTCCAAAATTGACCGATCCACCATCTTTATAAACAATATCCTTCAAGATCTCCGGATTTCCAGTCATATGGCTTGAGCATCCACTATACAATATCCACTTATCCTTTTTTATATGTAAAATTTGGTCATCAGGTGTCTATTCATCAAAAGCCATGTAACACATTTGTTCCTGCAAATTATACCTTTTCAAAAGATCAAGTGACTCTTCATGATGAATATTTGCAAATTTACAAAAGGATGTCATGTTTATTTTGCAAAATTGCTTTTCAATAATAGTGTTAAAAATATTATCAATAATTTTTGCCATTAAAAGTTTTTCGAACATCAAATTATGAAATTTTGAAAACCAATGCTCTGATACCAAATGTTAGTTTACAGAAGTAAGAATCTTAAGGCTAATTTAACACTAGAAGAGGGTAAATAGTGTTTAATAACTTTTATGAATCTTTTTGAATTCTTTTAGGATTATAGTCTAAACAATGCAAATTGACAATCACAGATGCAAACTTGGACAGATATAAATGCATTAAAAGTACAAGGTAAAGAGTTAGGGAGATCACACCAGGATTTTTATACTGGTTCGGAGTTACCCTACATCCAATCCCGTAAAATTTCTTATAAAGATTTATGTTCAAATATCAAAGTTTATACAATCTCGATTTCAAAGCTACGAGGTAATCCCTCCAGATTTTCAAGCTCTGAGTACACTTGTTGGATTCAAACGGGACACTAGCATACCTAGTTGGATTCAAACAGGACACCAAGCACACCCACTTGATTCAAAGGGATACAAGCACACCCACTTGGATTACAGGGACACTAAGCACACCCAAAAGTATTTGAATATGATTTGATAGAACAAGATAACTATATGCATTTGTTGAGCAAACTCAACGTATATATATTATACTTTGGCCGTCGTGAAATAATAGACATGAATGAATAATTTCTTTCAGTTTGTTGAGAAAACTCAAGGTCAAAATGAGATTAGGACAAGAAACTATGTGTTATGAGTTGTATATGGTAAAAGCTATAAGGAGTTATCCATCATTTGTGGGGCTATGACCTATTGAGCAAAATCAAGGTCAGAATCCTAAGACAAACAAGTCCTAACACCCACTAGTGAAGTCGAAAGACTTCTATGTTTCGTCTTAGGGTTTGGAGAAACATAAAAGACTAGTGGGAGCCTTATTAGAAAAATGAAATGGTAAAATTTAACCTTTCTAATATTGTAGGAACATCTACTGTGTAAAATTATAATAATTACATTGATAAATTTTTCCAATTAATATAATTGATAAATTTATCCAGTAAAATGTTTATCAACTAAAATACACAAATGAACAGAATTAATATTGATAAATAGAAATATAAAATACACTTACCAATAAATTTTTGCATATCGACCCATGCAAGCACCTAATTATACAACCACTAAATATGTTCATAACTTGGTCACTTGCGAGTTTACATGTCTGAGACAGTGTATTGTCTTAAATGAGTTTCGATCTCTAAAAGCAACACAATAATATGAATATTTTATCCGTACACGATCACATATTAATTTTATATGGTGAATGATCACAATTTGTAATGTATGAAACCTTGATGAAAGTAGTTCAATGAAATAAGCAAGTGAACTGTAGTTTTAGATCATGTATTCAATATGATTGATTACAATAATGATCTTGTTGTGTTAAATGTAACACTGGACCAAAGGCCACAAGATAGATCTAATAATTCAATCATTGAAATGTCGTTTGATCAGTTTACGTAAAGTGCATTTTATTTTATGTCCTTGAAAGTTAAGGATGACTAAATGCACTTTTGTAAAGAGTTCATTATGATATTGTAGTAAGATTTTCTTTGAATGGTTAGACCATTTAGAAAGGAAATCAAATGTATGAGAGTGGACATAACCTAAGGCACAATTGGGATGAAGAGAGTGAATGATCACGTCAGCTTTATAAAGAAACATTGGAAATGAGAATTGTAAAATAATAATTGATACATAAAATTGCAATGAGAAATATGATTTCTGTTCCAAAATGTATTTTCACATAAAAAATTGTTTTCTATGAAATTTATTTCTTTGATTTAACATATTTGATCTGAAAATTCTCATCTGTAAACCAGTTACAGTAAATGAAATAAATAGCGTGTACTAAGTGGTTGAATGATGCTTCATATTTCATATATTATTATAGTAATGGAAGAAATAGTGGGAGCATGTTATATAACACTTATTAGTCGCATCAAGTTACAAAAATTGTTTTTATAAAAATACCAAACACTATTTATGAAATAATAACCATCTTTCAGTGTTGACTGCAAAATAGATATAGTTTTATTTCAGTATGAATATTATGAATATTTGTTATAAAATAAAACTATAGTGCTGGTATTTGTATTGCATTAGAAAATATAGAAGCGTCTAAATTTATTTTCAATTATTTTAAAATTATATACTAATCCATGGTTTAGAAAAATAATTCTTTAAGTATATGATTATGAATCATATGATACTAGTAAATTATATCTCAACAATAAAGGTAAAGAACCCATTCAATCGGAGCATGATAAGAGTTGATGAACTCTTCGGATTGATACATATAGATGTATGCAATCGCAAATATATTAATACCAAAGGGTTCCACGTACTTCGTTCTCCAATGAATTATCACCTACCTAGACATGTATATTTGATACACATGTAGTATGTCTATGGTAAGCTCATACAGTATAAAACGGAAGTAAATAAAATTATTTTAAAATATTAAAAATATTATAATTTCTAAAAGAAAAAAGAAAAGATTGGCCAATAATTTTAATAACTTAACATGCAATTGAAATAAAATTGATTCAATCAGATCAAATATGTGAGTATATTGGAAAGAGTTCCAAATGTACCTAAAAATGAATAAAGATTCGATCTCAAAAGTCACTCCTCCCTATGATACATAATGATGTATCGATAAGGATCAATCGAACTTTGTTGGAAAAAGTATGATTAGTTGTGAGTGAAGTTGAGTTAACTTCTTTTTATAAGGTCGTGTACTCAAGTGTAGCACATAAGGTTAAAATTAAGTTCATTTAAAGAATAGTTTACAAAATCATAAAAGATAAGGGTTTATAAGAAGCCCTAACACATCCTAGGCCAAGCAGTTGGTAGGTTGTGTGATTCAAAAGACTATATGTAATAATTGTTTGTGAGGGTTCTTGTATGAATCTACTCGAAAAGGAATTTGGGAACGAATGTCATTGGATGACCAACTTTTATTTTGAACATATATATCATAAACTAAAACCAAATCAGTTTTATATGTAAGACAAATCATAAAGTGTTCATGAATACCTATTCGGTAACACTGAGAAACAACTGTTATTTTAAGAAATACCAACTTTATATCGAAGGAATTTCTTTGAGAAATTATTGGTAGTAAAATGGATTTGTATACGATCCAAAGATAAAACTGATTACGTGGGATGAAATGAACCTAAATGAACCCATCGCATTAGACTGTCTAATAAGTATTCTCACACATTAAAGAGAAACTATGATTTTCTTATCGATGTCGAGAATAGATAATCCTCAGTTATTAATTAAGCCATTAAGAGTATTGACTGTACAATATGGTATGATGCACAAATCTAAGAATGATTCCAAGTACATTATCAAAATATGACTTTGATAGTTGTACACGAAGGGATATGATCCATCAGCTGCAAAAAAGTCTTCAAGAGCAAGAAAAATTCAGTTGGAATATAATAAGCAACGTTAATAAGAATAACATTGTAAATTTCATTAGTTGAAATTGGCTCAATAAATTCGTTATTCAGTGGCTCACGTTAATTCGGATTTACTATCAAAATTATCGCTTGGTATGAATTTGTATTTGGTACATATGCGTTGAAATGGAAACTAAAAACTAATGATTTGGAATGGACGGTTTGCACATAACAACTAAAGCATCTCAAAGTCAGTAGGAGCGATTTTGAGTTTGTAGGTTTTAGGATATGATCCAAGAATTATATGAAAGTATCAGTTTGCATGCACTGAAATTGAATAAGTATTTTAATAGAAATATCGAATGGTTTGATTTTCAATCAAATTGCAGAGGAAGCATGTGTCCATAAGAAAGAACCACTAAAAGGTACATAGATATATCTTGTGACGCCCCACCTGTAACGACCCGACTTTCCAGACCCGGAAAATCGAACCATTTGTGTTATAGAAGAAGAGGTAGAAGAAGAAGAAACAGAAAATCAACAACAGAATCTCACATCGCAGCAGAATAAAATATAATATATACAAAACAGATCTTTACTCAAACAGAAAAATATATCTGTTTATACAATATATTTACAGAATACATCATCAGAGTTCATCACATCAATGACATACATCCAAATACACAGCGGAACAATAAACAAATACGGAAGTACGTATCGCCATCCAGCTCGTCTCCTGAGCTCCACAGCTACAATCTGAACCTGTTTATCTCGGTCTGACCCGAGCATCATATAAAACAATACCCGAGTCAGTCTGGAATACCAGCGTGAGAAAATCACACTCAATTTGGTTATTAAAGTTTCAAAATCTTTTGAAAACAAAAGCATCTCGTAAGACCACGCCACAAATAAACATGTCGGGTTTTTACCTTACGATAGCTAAAACACTTTTTATCAAAATCCTCTGATATTATAATAGTGTCTATTCACAAATACTTATTAAAATAGCTGAAATTGTTACATGATTAAATTCCAGCATACTAGCCACAACGTGGGTAATACAAACAAAACTCGTACAAGGCACGTAGGGAGAATGGATTTCCAACGAATGACTAGGCACTGGGGTACCACCTGTCACAGTACGTGGCCTAGATCACAGTACCGAGGAGTACGCCCGCTCCCCTGCAACACAAGACCGGAATCATCCCTTACTGGATAATTCCAAATAAAATCACCCCACGGTTGGGATCAGCAACCGCACCACTAAGCCGAAATAAAAGGGACATCTAGACAGGGATGACCTTACTCTCAAGTGGGTGCTACCCACGAAGCCTTGCTGCATAACCCCTGATTTTCAGTCATTCCCGGTTGATGAGGTTCGAGGCTAAACGATACCTTTATAGCACATATCCCTTAGAATGCCCATCGTCCACCTGACGATGTCACGAAAGCATTCGTCCATATAAGTCCGTCCCGGGTTCGAACGGAACCGAAGGCACTATTCCTACTACATCCATTTTGGAAATATCCTCAGGATTAGTAGCGACTAGCCCTTGCACTTCACTGCTCCATCTTCGACTCTGAAATCGTTTTCGCGAAACGTACAAACCGAATCGAAGTGGTATTCGAGTCTCCAGACCTAGAATCCCGGTATACGGAAACCCGATCCCGGTCTCTTCGAAACGATCAGCGCATTTGGCCAATATTGATAGTCGGTTATTTAACTATCAATTAACATCCACAAGCAACCATCACACAATAAATAATTTCCCACATTATTTAATTGTCCAAATATCCTTCCAAGATATATTTCCAAATTTCAAACTCATTTGAAACTATTTCAAACAGTTTCCGCTTACGGAATACATTCCCAAATATTTATTCCCTCTGAAACACCAAGTACAAAACACTTTTACATTTTAAAATAATTTAAAAACACTTTACTATAATATACTTTATAATATTGAAATTTAAAAACTACTTTAATACCTTTCAAAATATATATACTTAAAGAATATTTAAAATGAAACCACTTTATAAATATAAACCAAATTTCTCTTTTTCAAACATAATGCCAAATCACTTTATATAATTACTACAATAATGGATTTTTGAAAATACCTACTTTGGAAATTAACCTTTAGAAATAATCAATTTTCTAAAATATGCTTTTTAAACATATTAAAAATTTTAACTTATATTTAAAACTACCTTGAAAAAAACGTACTTGGCTATCCAGAGAAATACACTTCTCATTCCCATTCTTTAAAAATAAATCAACATTTATTTTTAACCCAATTCATATCCCTTTATAAATTCCCACCTTGAATTTATATTTTCTAATATCCACTGATATTTTATTTTACTTTATAAACCCAGTTTATAAATTCCAAAATCTCATTTCTCTTCTAAAATTCCAATTTTAAACAACTAAATCAATTTCCAATTGATTTCCCAATTTACTCTACTTACTTTGAAATAAATTTCCTTTACTACTTCATTTATTCCAAAATACATTAACCTTTAGATTTTATTCCTTATTACGAGTTAAACCCCTTTTTACCAATATCAATTACAGATTTCCAAAACTCCTTATTTATTCTTTAATTAACTTTAATCCTTAATTTCAAAAATAACTTCTTTTATTCTTCAAATAATATCACTTAAGTATAAAATTTATTATCCCTTGTAGATTCAAAATCCCCTTTTTATATTTGTTAAAATTCCAAATCACCTTATTTTTATTTCAATTCGTTATAAATTCTATCCCAATTCCTCGAATTATTTTACTTAAACTTTTATTCCTTGATTTCTTTCCAAAAATTCAATTCCATAGATTTTATAATTTATTATACTGGACAATCCAAATCAACCACATCATCCAATATAAAATCATCACATGATATCAAATATTCAGAACACAGAATATTAATTAATCTAATACTTTTGAGGAACCCAGTTGGATCCCTCCAACCTGTTTCCCTGCATCCACAGACGTTAGCACAATATAAAATACCAATTCCACTTCAAGGTGGAATATCGCGGTATATGGGATTTATATAAAATCATCCGCTATTATGCGGCGCATAGGGTCTCATCCGCTATATAAATGCGGGAATATCAACAACTCAAATATATACATATGCCAATATGTATAGATTGCTATATACTACTATATATAATATAGCACATCAATCAATGCAATCATCCAATCAATTATTTAAATTTAACCATTTAAATTTAAATTATAATTTAACTGAGTGAGATTAACTCACCTTATTACATTTGCATTCCACTTCCAATATTGCCTTGGTTTCTTGATTTTTGACCTTGAATAATATTATATAACTTATCAATATTCGAAATAGTCAAACAGTTAATTACCATTTAACTAGTTACCCTAAACAATCAATTACTATCAAATTAATTTAATCTAATTTGACTAACAATTTAATTTTAAACTAACTTTCTAAAAAAAAATATATCTAGAGACTAAAATAATTAAATTAGTTATTTAAACGAATTAATCACCATAATACATTATTTAAAATAGGCTAGTGTATTTAAAATGCGTATCTGATATTTATTTATTTCCAAATTGAAACTACATATATATTTATATTTAAAAATAATCCATAAAGATTTAAAGCCCCAAATTTTATTAACCCTTCATCACTTTAAAACCCCCTATATTTCTTTTCTGTTTGCCTAAGAATTTATCATGGTAAACTTCTTTTCTTATATATATTTAAAAAAATAAAACTTGACTTTCAGTAAAATCTTTTTTCCTGAAGCATATATTTATATATGTATTTATTAATTAACTTTAGATTAAAAGAAATAGATTTCGATACCTCACAGCTCGGCCTACAATCATTTCCAACAAAACGAATGCTCGAGCACTTCCAGTTGATGCCTCGTCCTCGTTCACGTCCCACACAGATCACCTCCACCCTGAGAACACTGCCATCGAAATCGCGGCCTCCAACATGCCTGGCCAACATCCACCCTTCGACTTCCCTTGCACGCGACATCGCAAGTCGCCGCGACTTCGAGCTGCCAGAGCTTCACGTGGATGCGTCTCCGCCCTTCCTTCGCAATACCACCAGACTCGCGAGCGCCACCATCAGTTGCTCGAGCGCGAGCGCCTCCATCACGATGTCACTGGCCCAGATGCTCATCGACTTCAACATCTCGTTCGAGATGTTGTCTCCTGGTTCGCGAAATCGCAATTCGCGATTGAGTTCTTTTTTATTTATTATTAAACGATTAGAAAATGAGGGAAGAGGGGCTGGGTTTCATCTCGTGAAATAAGAGAAAGAGAGCGAAATTAAAATATGGAGTTCGGGGATTAGCTTCTTGTGTACGCGAGGTAGGAAAATATCTCTGACAATGTACCTTTAAATTTTAAATTAAATTATAAAACTTCAACTCGTCCATTGCATAACGTGAAATCCCGAACCCCAAACCGGACGTTTCGACAGACGTTTCCAAGGTTTTACCCGTATTCCGAACACGATGGAACGCGATTCGGAGGCTAATTTGATCATATACGCGAGTTACGGAAGTAAACGATCACTTTTAAATTAAATCGGTTCGAATAAATTCAAAGCGTTTTGAGTTGCCAGGGTAAAACGACAACTTCGATTGTTACGAAAATTTAAATCCGATAATAATACAATATTACGGATCCAATAGGACCGGTTTCGTCGAATTCCGAGACTGTGCCCCGGAAGGCTATTTTTAAATATCGATTCAAACGATATATTTTAAAACTGAACAAAACACTTTTAAATTCAATTTTAAAAGTTCTATTACCTTTAGTATTATTAATATGAATTTTCCAAGCCTTCAAAATATTTTTAATTAGCTTAGAATACCAGATTTACTATTTTACCCAACTTCAAATAAAATTTAATTTAATTATTAAATTACTCAATAAATAGCAATATTTGAAATTTAAGTTTATAATTAACCTCTGAATATTTAAAATTAATTAAATATTCCAATTTCAAATGCTCAAAAATTTCGGGTCGTCACATTCCTCCCCCCTTAAAAGAATTTCGTCCCCGAAATTACAAGTTAAGAGAAATGATTCGATACCCGTTCTATTTCCCCAATCCAAATAGTTTTTAACAATTAACCCAACAAATCTTTGTATCACAGACACACTAAGTCTTTTCCTAACTTTTTCAACTTACCCATAAATCTCAAATCATAACACTTACTTAACAATTCAAATTTAAATTCAAAACCAAATTTGAATTATCAAAATTTTTTCAAAATTTTTCTAACTCTCTAAATTTCCGAAAAATTTCGCCAGCGTCTCCTTTGCGCGGCTAGCTCGGTACTACTACAAAATGGCTCTACGGCCTCCCAATCTCAAAAAGAAAACAAAAGGCCAAGTGGCTGGATCAAAACCCCAATCAAATTTCATATAGAAATTTAAATACATACCTTTTGTCGGGCCATTAAATTTTATCTTCTAAAATCAAAAATCCCAATTTATCCATTGCTTTTATACACCTGTATATCCTATTAAGCAATAATATCCAATCATAGGATTCAAAATCATTTTAGACATTTCCTTTACAAATTTCAATATTTGTTTTACTTATGCCCGTACGATGCACATATATCATTCGTACGCAATATCACATTCGATCGCTCAATCGATCACACAATTTCACTTCCGAACTAGTATCGTCCACCCGACTTCCTAGTGCGGACTCAGATCTGGTTTCTTGATCAGAAACCGTCATTCTCCTTGCATAGCCACAAACTATGATAGAGAATATCCAGAATCAATCAACAATCCATATCCAGGTTCGCCGTCGAAAATCGAGTGAAAAATCCTGATTCGGATCGATAAAACTATCTCGAAATTCTGTGTTCGACATCTGGACCAAATAGCTATGCGAATAAAATAATATACGTACATCTTACGTATAAATTCCAATTGATTATCAATTTCATCAATTCTCTTTTATTCACATTTCTTTTTGATTGTTATCCCTTTATTCACAACTATCTCATTTCACACTTCAAATTTTAATCGTCATTCAATTATTCATCTACAATAATTTTCCTCAATACAAATTTACTTAAGAACTCACTATTCATTTCTTAAGTTCAATATAAACATTTTATATACTTCTTGGATTTGTTTTACTTCATTTTTGAAGTTTATATTTATTTTCACTTCCCCATTGAAGTTTATTTTAATTACTATTTACTTAGCCTTTACAATTTCATTTAAACTCAAATTGGCTTCCATTTTGAATATGGATTAGTTTCACTTACTATTTAATTTAAACCTCAAATAACAGTTTATTTACGAACTTTACTTTCTTTAGTTCCTTTGATTTCACTTCACCTTACATTCACATTTGAATTAGATTTCAATATCCAGTTTTAATTTCATTTGCTTAACAAATTAAATCATTTACCGTTAATGAAAATTTTCAAAAATTTTCTAACTCCCAAAATTTACGGAAAATTTTGGCAGAGTCTCCCTTGTACGGAGGGACTTCTGCGATACCGCAGGATGCACAAATATATATATACATCGGCCTCAGGCCAGAAATCACAATATATATCAATATATGCAGTTCATATCTCCTATTTTGAATTTTTGCGTAAGCGTACCTTATTTTAGCATTTTTAAAGCAAAGCGGTTATTTATTTTAGCATGTTGTGCCATCAGATTCAGCCAACCGGCTTCCCTGGACCTGTACTAACTCAATTACAACATGTAAGTGCCACATATCCAAAGTTTATTTACATTTTACTTAATTACAATAGCTAAACACATGTACAACATAAGCAATATACCCAAAATAACTCTCAAAAGCAATTTATAGGGTTTCGACACCTTTTTCAATTACATATTAATAACCATTTAAATTGCTTCCTCTCAATTTACCTTTAATTCCTTTCTTTCCAATTTATTTACAACCATTTATTTAGCTCGAAACAATCCAGACTATTTCATTCAATCATCAATTCTCAAATTATTTAAACCATTTCAATTTGAGCTCACTTTCATTCAATATTTACTTGAGTTAACAACTAAAGTTCATTTCTATCGCAGTTCGCATTAATTCATTCAATTAGCCCCTTTAACTCTGAATTCAATATTTTGTTAATTGAATAGTATTCAAAGCCATTATTCATTCATACTTACTTGGATTTCATTTGCAATACAAACCATTATTACCTTAATCAAATTTCCATTTTGTTTAACACATTTCCACATATATTAAATGCGTTGGTATCCCAAGTCGAATTTTTATTTGATAACTCAAATTCTGATTCTACTATTTACCTTTAATTCACCATCCAATTTTTATTAACTCACAATTCATATAATCGAGTTAAGTTTCATTAACATACTTATCAAATAATTTATTTAGATAAACAGCTTACTTTCAATTTTTAAACCAATATTTGGTTTTATCTCAATAAAAACTACTACATCATCTTTCCTTGAGTTCAATATTATTTTATAATTCCAGTTTGGATTTATTCATTTTTAATTCACTTGCTATTTCAAGTTAGGTTTACATTTATAACTCAAGCTTCACTTTAAAATTTTATCACTTATTCACGATTCAAATTTTAATTAACCAATTCGAGTTTCATTTCCATATTCCATTAATTAATCAAATAATTTACTCTAACTTTACCCAATATTTGATTTTTATCCATTTCCCAAAATACAAAACAATTTTATTTTAGCTTATTTATCCCACTTCTAAATTTATAAGTCACAACTTCTTTATATCCATACATCCATTTTATTACAATTCAATTTTGTAAGTTTCTATAAGTTCCCCAATTTACTTACCCTCTATTTGTTTACTTCTTTTAATTTACTACAATTAATTAGCTTATATTCTAACTTATTTCCATTTCCTTACTTACTTCAAATTTTGTAAGTGTCCAAAATTTATTCATTATCCCATAAACATTTTAAATAAAGTTCCAGAGCTTTACAAATTTTCAAAATTTCAAAATTCCCTTTGAAATCAACTATATCCCAAAATTCTTTGGCAATTCAACTATTCCTTTGAATTTTCAAAACCAAATCCAGTTCGCAAACAAATCCCATTTCAAACAACTCGGTAGAAATTTCTCTCCTAGAAACTCGAAAATGAACATCGATGATGCTGCAGTCATCACCGAAGTTATTTTCCAGCGACCGAAAGAGAGTTAAATGCTTTTATCTCTTTAAAATCCCTCCAAATATTTTTAAATCCCAAATCTCTCCAGATTTCAAATCCAATTCAAAATATTTCCGAAATAATGTCACCATTATTTCTCCAAACCCCTTTGAAAACCATTTCCAACTCATAGGAATTTTAAATCCATTCTCAAAAATTCCAAATTCTCAATCCATTCAATTTATATTTAAACTTTTCTCTGGAATTCTATTTAAAGTACAATCTCATTTGTATATGAAGTTTATTTCAATTCGTAGATTACATTTATAATCTATATTTCAAATTTTATTTTATTATAAAATTTTATTCTTTACTTTGGGTATAAATTTAAATTTCTAGTTAAGTTTCCATATAATAATAATGATAATAATTCCATATTATCACTTCTAACATCCAAACAACCATATATATTAACTAGAATAGTTTACAAAACATTTCTTTTTATACAAAAATAATTTGGGTAAAATTATTTCATTTACCCTACTTTAAAACAATACTGTGTTGAATTGTTCTATTCAAGTGTTTAGAGATTCCTATCAATGTTGTGGTGTCCCACACATCGACCAGAATCCATAAACTACTCAATAAACCAATCAACACAATATAAACCAATTTTATATTCACTAACAAATACGCGCTCATATCTATTAATACTCTCAAAATTCCCACCAGAGCCAAGGTTGTCGCCAGCCTAAGCTCTGATACCACTGTAACGACCCGACTTTCCAGACTCGGAAAATCGAACCATTTGTGTTAAAGAAGAAGAGGTAGAAGAAGAAGAAACAGAAAATCAACAACAGAATCTCACATCGCAGCGGAATAAAATATAATATATACAAAACCGATCTTTACTCAAACAGAAAAATATATCTGTTTATACAATATATTTACAGAATACATCATCAGAGTTCATCACATCAATGACATACATCCAAATACACAGCGGAACAATAAACAAATACGAAAATTTTAAACCAAATTTAAAAGCAAATTTGGAAGTATGGATTCAAATTTAAAATTGTATCCTTGTTTGAAATAAAGCCTGCATTTCTTTAGCCTGTACATATTTCTTCAATCAAAACAAAGGCTGTTTTCTCTTCAAATCTGAAAGCAAGAAAATCTGGAATCAAAGTCTGTTTTCTTTTCAAGTCTGGAATCTAAGCAACACATCTCAATAAATCAAGTCTGCATGCAAGTTTAAAAAGCTAACAATTCAAGTTTCAAATCAAAGTCCAGAAGTTAAGGCATTCCAGTTTTAAGAGATTCAAAAGCTTTTCAATTTAAAGCTGGAAGCTCTGTTCTTCATTTTTCAAATAGGTGAGTAACAATATTTTTAAAAAAATTTAATGATGAAATATGGTTGCATTCTTATCTCTGAAATGAGTTTATCTGTGAATATATTTTTAAGAAATATCTGTGTATGTATGTGTATGAATTATATTGGTGTGCATGTCTGTTGCTTATGTTATCTCTGTTCTCAGTTTCAAGTTCAAAGTTTGGTTTAAATTCCGTATCTTTTTGATTTAGTTACTGTTATGGTTTAAGTTAAAAACAATAATTGTTTGTTTATCATAGATTAGAGTTTTAAAATTTTAATTAGGTTAAAATAAACAGGGATGCCTCTAAAAACTAGAAACTACAGTGCATGTTTAATAATAAGTGAAATTTAAGTATCTTAATTTGTCAAGACAGGTTTATAAATTGAAAACTTAACTAAAGATTTATTAATTTGGAATTAATACTAATTAATCTAAGTTAATTACTTAAGAAAAGTAATTAAATAATTGTTAATGAAGGTCATTAACTATGGATTATTAAATAATTAATTAATGTGATTAATTTTAATAATTAATTAGATTAATTAATTAATTTAAAGATAATCAATTATAGAATTTGTTCAAGTCTGCATGCAAGTCTAAAACAACAATATCACAAGTTTTATCAAAAGCAAAGAAGATTTGGCATTATATTTTCAAGTCTTCAAAACAGTTTTCAAAATCAAGGCTCTGTCCTCATTTGTTTCAGGTGAGTAACTTTTAAAAACTTAAAGTAAAATATGGTTGCTTGCTAATATAGTTGAAATGAATAACTTATCTTTAAGTAATTATTAATCAATTTAAATTAACATTTAATCCTTAATTTATTACTTTATTAATTAATTACCATTTTAATTAATTACCTCTGATACCAAGTGTAACAACCCGGGTTTTTCATACAAGAAAAACCGGACCATTTGGTTAAGAAGAAGAGGTAGAAGAAGAAGAAAAATAGAAAACAACAACAGAATCTCACATACTTTTTTAAAATTCCAATTTTAAACAACTAAATCAATTTCCAATTGATTTTCCAATTTACTTTACTTTACTTTGAAATAAATTTCCTTTACTACTTTATTTATTTCAAAATACATTAACTTTTAGATTTATTCCTTTATTTGAGTTAAAACCCTTTTTAACTGAAAATACCAATTTTAAACTTCCAAAATTCCTTCTTTAGCCTTTAATTAAATTTAATCCTTACATTCAAAATAAATCCTTTATTCTTTAAATTTAATACCACTTTAGTTTAAAGTTAATATTTCCCTTGTTATTTCGAAATTCCCTTATTCCAATTCACTTGAATTATTTATTTAAATTTTACTCTTTTATTTCTTTCAAAATCCAATTCAATATATTTTATAAAACCCATATACCGCGATATTTCACCTCGAAGTGGAATTGGTATTGTGCTAACGTTTGTGGATGCAGGGAAACAGGTTGGAGGGATCCAACTGGATTCCTCAAAATTATTTAGATTATTTGATATTCTGTTCTATGAATATTGATATCCTGTGATGATTTAATTGATGATTGAAATATTGGATGATATGGTTGGATTCGTGTGACGACCCGACTTTCCACTCCCGGAAAATCGCATCGACAGAAAGAAAGAAAGGGGTGAGAAATAGAAAAGAGAAGAAGAGAAAAGAAAACAACAACAGATACTCACAGCGGAAACGAAACGAAATATAATATATCACATAAATATTACATAGTATCATATACATCATCTATTAGAGTTACACAGATTACACATCACATACTAGACAGTTATAAACATCTGTCTAGTTATTACATCTCAACACAATACAGATCAATACAAAGATCAACACAGCGGAAAACTACTATCTATATCTACAACGCTGAAGCCTCCTGCTCCATTGCTCCTCCAGATTACTCGTCAAAGCTAAACCTGAATCCCTTGGCTACTCGTAAAAATTTGAGTACCCAAGAGTAGTAGAAGGATGTCTTCTAGAGAAGAATTTGGTGAAGCAGCTTAGGATTCTTTGGAGAGGGATTGATCAGTCCTAATTTTCTGGAGGGAATTCTTCTGTGATGTTGTATTGTACTGATGTACTTGTGTTGTATAATAGACAGAAGTTTATAACTGTCTATTCTGTGATGTATAAATTGTGTACTCTGATATATGATACTATGTAATATCTTATGTGATAATATATTTCTCGTTCCGCTGTGAGATTTCTGATGTGTTGTTGTTCTTTCTTCTTTTCTTTTCTTCTTCTATCCCTTTCTTTCTTCATAACGATGCGTCTTTCTGGGCAAAGAAAGTCGGGTCGTTACATTTGGTATCAGAGCATATCACTTAGAATGCTCATCGTCCGCCTGACGATGTGTTGAAAGCATTCAATCCATACAAATACGAAAGTACGTATCGCTATCCAGCTCGTCTCCTGAGCTCCACAGCTACAATCTGAACCTGTTTATCTCGGTCTGACCCGAGCATCATATAAAACAATACCCGAGTCAGTCTGGAATACCAGCGTGAGAAAATCACACTCAATTTGGTTATTAAAGTTTCAAAATCTTTTGAAAACAAAAGCATCTCGTAAGACCACGCCACAAATAAACATGTCGGGTTTTTACCTTACGATAGCTAAAACACTTTTTATCAAAATCCTCTGATATTATAATAGTGTCTATTCACAAATACTTATTAAAATAGCTGAAATTGTTACATGATTAAATTCCAGCATACTAGCCACAACGTGGGTAATACAAACAAAACTCGTACAAGGCACGTAGGGAGAATGGATTTCCAACGAATGACTAGGCACTGGGGTACCACCTGTCACAGTACGTGGCCTAGATCACAGTACCGAGGAGTACGCCCGCTCCCCTGCAACACAAGACCGGAATCATCCCTTACTGGATAATTCCAAATAAAATCACCCCACGGTTGGGATCAGCAACCGCACCACTAAGCCGAAATAAAAGGGACATCTAGACAGGGATGACCTTACTCTCAAGTGGGTGCTACCCACGAAGCCTTGCTGCATAACCCCTGATTTTCAGTCATTCCCGGTTGATGAGGTTCGAGGCTAAACGATACCTTTATAGCACATATCCCTTAGAATGCCCATCGTCCACCTGACGATGTCACGAAAGCATTCGTCCATATAAGTCCGTCCCGGGTTCGAACGGAACCGAAGGCACTATTCCTACTACATCCATTTTGGAAATATCCTCAGGATTAGTAGCGACTAGCCCTTGCACTTCACTGCTCCATCTTCGACTCTGAAATCGTTTTCGCGAAACGTACAAACCGAATCGAAGTGGTATTCGAGTCTCCAGACCTAGAATCCCGGTATACGGAAACCCGATCCCGGTCTCTTCGAAACGATCAGCGCATTTGGCCAATATTGATAGTCGGTTATTTAACTATCAATTAACATCCACAAGCAACCATCACACAATAAATAATTTCCCACATTATTTAATTGTCCAAATATCCTTCCAAGATATATTTCCAAATTTCAAACTCATTTGAAACTATTTCAAACAGTTTCCGCTTACGGAATACATTCCCAAATATTTATTCCCTCTGAAACACCAAGTACAAAACACTTTTACATTTTAAAATAATTTAAAAACACTTTACTATAATATACTTTATAATATTGAAATTTAAAAACTACTTTAATACCTTTCAAAATATATATACTTAAAGAATATTTAAAATGAAACCACTTTATAAATATAAACCAAATTTCTCTTTTTAAAACATAATGCCAAATCACTTTATATAATTACTACAATAATGGATTTTTGAAAATACCTACTTTGGAAATTAACCTTTAGAAATAATCAATTTTCTAAAATATGCTTTTTAAACATATTAAAACTTTTAACTTATATTTAAAACTACCTTGAAAAAAACGTACTTGGCTATCCAGAGAAATACACTTCTCATTCCCATTCTTTAAAAATAAATCAACATTTATTTTTAACCCAATTCATATCCCTTTATAAATTCCCACCTTGAATTTATATTTTCTAATATCCACTGATATTTTATTTTACTTTATAAACCCAGTTTATAAATTCCAAAATCTCATTTCTCTTCTAAAATTCCAATTTTAAACAACTAAATCAATTTCCAATTGATTTCCCAATTTACTCTACTTACTTTGAAATAAATTTCCTTTGCTACTTCATTTATTCCAAAATACATTAACCTTTAGATTTTATTCCTTATTACGAGTTAAACCCCTTTTTACCAATATCAATTACAGATTTCCAAAACTCCTTATTTATTCTTTAATTAACTTTAATCCTTAATTTCAAAAATAACTTCTTTTATTCTTCAAATAATATCACTTAAGTATAAAATTTATTATCCCTTGTAGATTCAAAATCCCCTTTTTATATTTGTTAAAATTCCAAATCACCTTATTTTTATTTCAATTCGTTATAAATTCTATCCCAATTCCTCGAATTATTTTACTTAAACTTTTATTCCTTGATTTCTTTCCAAAAATTAAATTCCATAGATTTTATAATTTATTATACTGGACAATCCAAATCAACCACATCATCCAATATAAAATCATCACATGATATCAAATATTCAGAACACAGAATATTAATTAATCTAATACTTTTGAGGAACCCAGTTGGATCCCTCCAACCTGTTTCCCTGCATCCACAGACGTTAGCACAATATAAAATACCAATTCCACTTCAAGGTGGAATATCGCGGTGTATGGGATTTATATAAAATCATCCGCTATTATGCGGCGCATAGGGTCTCATCCGCTATATAAATGCGGGAATATCAACAACTCAAATATATACATATGCCAATATGTATAGATTGCTATATACTACTATATATAATATAGCACATCAATCAATGCAATCATCCAATCAATTATTTAAATTTAACCATTTAAATTTAAATTATAATTTAACTGAGTGAGATTAACTCACCTTATTACATTTGCATTCCACTTCCAATATTGCCTTGGTTTCTTGATTTTTGACCTTGAATAATATTATATAACTTATCAATATTCGAAATAGTCAAACAGTTAATTACCATTTAACTAGTTACCCTAAACAATCAATTACTATCAAATTAATTTAATCTAATTTGACTAACAATTTAATTTTAAACTAACTTTCTAAAAAAAAAATATCTAGAGACTAAAATAATTAAATTAGTTATTTAAACGAATTAATCACCATAATACATTATTTAAAATAGGCTAGTGTATTTAAAATGCGTATCTGATATTTATTTATTTCCAAATTGAAACTACATATATATTTATATTTAAAAATAATCCATAAAGATTTAAAGCCCCAAATTTTATTAACCCTTCATCACTTTAAAAACCCCTATAATTCTTTTCTGTTTGCCTAAGAATTTATCATGGTAAACTTCTTTTCTTATATATATTTAAAAAAAATAAAACTTGACTTTCAGTAAAATCTTTTTTCCTGAAGCATATATTTATATATGTATTTATTAATTAACTTTAGATTAAAAGAAATAGATTTCGATACCTCACAGCTCGGCCTACAATCATTTCCAACAAAACGAATGCTCGAGCACTTCCAGTTGATGCCTCGTCCTCGTTCACGTCCCACACAGATCACCTCCACCCTGAGAACACTGCCATCGAAATCGCGGCCTCCAACATGCCTGGCCAACATCCACCCTTCGACTTCCCTTGCACGCGACATCGCAAGTCGCCGCGACTTCGAGCTGCCAGAGCTTCACGTGGATGCGTCTCCGCCCTTCCTTCGCAATACCACCAGACTCGCGAGCGCCACCATCAGTTGCTCGAGCGCGAGCGCCTCCATCACGATGTCACTGGCCCAGATGCTCATCGACTTCAACATCTCGTTCGAGATGTTGTCTCCTGGTTCGCGAAATCGCAATTCGCGATTGAGTTCTTTTTTTTTTTATTATTAAACGATTAGAAAATGAGGGAAGAGGGGCTGGGTTTCATCTCGTGAAATAAGAGAAAGAGAGCGAAATTAAAATATGGAGTTCGGGGATTAGCTTCTTGTGTACGCGAGGTAGGAAAATATCTCTGACAATGTACCTTTAAATTTTAAATTAAATTATAAAACTTCAACTCGTCCATTGCATAACGCGAAATCCCGAACCCCAAACCGGACGTTTCGACAGACGTTTCCAAGGTTTTACCCGTATTCCGAACACGATGGAACGCGATTCGGAGGCTAATTTGATCATATACGCGAGTTACGGAAGTAAACGATCACTTTTAAATTAAATCGGTTCGAATAAATTCAAAGCGTTTTGAGTTGCCAGGGTAAAACGACAAATTCGATTGTTACGAAAATTTAAATCCGATAATAATACAATATTACGGATCCAATAGGACTGGTTTCGTCGAATTCCGAGACTGTGCCCCGGAAGGCTATTTTTAAATATCGATTCAAACGATATATTTTAAAACTGAACAAAACACTTTTAAATTCAATTTTAAAAGTTCTATTACCTTTAGTATTATTAATATGAATTTTCCAAGCCTTCAAAATATTTTTAATTAGCTTAGAATACCAGATTTACTATTTTACCCAACTTCAGATAAAATTTAATTTAATTATTAAATTACTCAATAAATAGCAATATTTGAAATTTAAGTTTATAATTAACCTCTGAATATTTAAAATTAATTAAATATTCCAATTTCAAATGCTCAAAAATTTTGGGTCGTCACACCACCTCTATACCCACGCTAGCCAAGAACACTACGGTGTAGTGCTGTCAACTAGCACGGAGAATAAGGCTGTTGAGGAGTGACCATCCGTGTAATTGCTTTGTGCGAGCACCGATGTGTCAGATAGTATAACATGCATTTCTATTTCAGGAGGAAATCCGACATACCGATACAAACTCAAAGCTACTACACAGTGGCTATAATAGTTTAGGACAATAGATATAAAAATAACACAGATAACATAAATGCGGAATACAGATGGAACGAAAAGTCTCATATATATAATAACTGATATCAGTTACAATACATTTGACACAATACAAATGATACAACTACAACTGTCGACTCAAGAAGTTATATATACACGTACATTATCGACTAATATACATGAATACATTATCATCTTAAAACAGGCACACTGACTACTACAACAAGACGAAGACCACTTCAATTGATATAAAAATCTTCATAGCACTAGCAGCAACCCAAAGCTAAAAATCTACAACCTGTAAATACTCGGTCTGACCCGAGTATTAAATTCAAAAGAAAATAATACCCGGATCAGTCTAATTCAAACTCAGTTATTAATGCACAGGAGCAATAATAATCAATATCGAATAGACGACAGTCACAATAATTCCCGTCTATCCGACTCTTTAAACAAAGAAATCGGATGACGGTCGATATAACACTTAATAGTGTTAAACAAAAATCAGCAGATTTAAATCATCAACAGAGATAAACAAACAATTTATCAAATCGACTAAATCAATTCAAAATTGTCAATTCTGGGTGGCTGCAGTGCACGCACGCGTGCACTGCCTCGCCACCACCGAATATAAAGTCACCACCACAATGAAACTGCAGTGGCAAACAGATATAAGGACAAAGGCAGGCTGCAACTAAACTGCAGAAAAGTCATCAACAGTTCAAGCATATACAGCAATAGAGACGAATTCGAGTACATCATGAAGCAGAACCAAGTGCAGTTCAACTGAGATGGACAACTCGAGAATAAACATGTACAAATGAACGAGTGATCAATATGGCAACACAGATGTGCAAATGAAGAAGTCTCGAACTCAAGACAATATGGAAGGCAAAAATACAGAACCAACAAACAAGATCATGACAGATTAGTAAAGAGCAATGACAAGAGAGGCGAGTGCTGCACTGATAAATGAAGTGCAGCCACAAACGCATAGGTTCAAAGACACATGCACATAAGTCAGAGTAACATAAACAACATGTAGTGGTATATAAGTAGGAACCAAGTGAAGAAACTGCAGTGTCAAGTATGCATGAAACTGGATGGAGCAAACTCAACAAGAAATGTATATGAACATAAAGTAGTTCAATACTATTACACCTAACAGATGTAACATGAAGTGCCATCATAATATTCAAGCTACAGATCAAAAACATAAGGACCAAAGTGAGTACTCATAGGGAATGCAAAGTCAACCCAAAAACATATACAATTCGAAATCAATTTCACTTAAAATAGAAAATGCACCTGAATGTTATAGCAACTGTCCAAGGCAACAGTAACAATTCCAAGGCAAACTATGTCATATGGCAAATTGCATAGGTAAGTTCAAGTGTGCTTCAGAGAATATGCAACATGAATGACATAATGGCAGTGAAGTACTGACTGTAAACAGACTACAAAGACATCAACAAGTATGACATAAAGCAGTGCAACAATGACTACCAAGGTCAATGTAAATGCAGACTGAAGTGCACATCTAAACCAACATGAATGAAGATACAGTGATGCATGTACACAGTTAAACAGCACAATCAAACTGCAACAAGACCAACATGACCAAGAGAATGAAGATACAAAATGACCAGACCATTACGCAAAGGTATGCAGTGACAATTAGCAACCATGAATAGTAGGTGCTCGATAAAGTACAACTGGAATGGCCAGAGTCGAGGTACAAAACTGCTCAAGCCAAATGCACAGTGGACAATACTAGTTATACATGAAAACACTGAATGCACTAGCGACTAAAACTAGCTCGTAGGAACTGAAAGCAAATGCAACCCAATGGAAAATTACCCAGACTTGTGGCAAGTGGTAAAGTAAATGTCAAGGCCATAGTCAAGACTGATGCCAACATAAAAATGCTCAAGGTCGACTGTAATTCAATTAATCAAATGAAACAAAACAGCAATAAGATCAAGTATAACAGGGATGCAACATCACTGATACACTATCCAAGTTCAACATCATAATGCCGAGCTACAGAGCTACAAAGAAACAAACCCATAACATGAAAAGAACGAAAGTCAGTGAATCATCAACATCGAACAATAATCACGTAATCATAGCAAAACAAATCGAATGGCAGAGATAAATCAGGAACCTCGAATTAAGTTCAAACAATAGAGTGAATAGATGTGAGTGACAAAGATCACTCACCATTTTCGAAGGCCACGAGATTGAGCAGCCGATTGTCGAAGCCCTATATCGGAGAAGACGAGGCCGCCATCCTTTGAATTCACGAAAGCCCTAATAAGCATCGAACAGAATAACTTACACATTCCAGCATCGCCACAAGGAAGACAGAGCCGAAGCTCCAAATCCAAAAGGGAAATCGCAAGCCAGAAAGATCGACAGAGCTACAGCAATCGATGAAGGCAAAGTCCAAATCACCTTCTCGAGCAAAGCCGAGCACTAAGGGAACTAAGCCCCAAATCAGAAAAACCCTAAATCGCGAATCGCCTGAAGGGGAGGAGAGAAACGCGACTTTGTTTTGAACGTGAGAAAATGAATGTGAATGGAGAGGGTAAGGGGCCTTTGTCAGATAATAAAGGTGAAGGGGAATAGATTTGTTAATGGGCCAAGCAATAATATTAAGCCCATTGAATTTATAAATAGCAAACCATGATAATTAAACACTTTGGTGATATTTAAAATACGATTTGAATCCATTAGAACAACGGATTCGAACACGATAAAAATTCATATTTAGGATTTTAAATATGAATAGACGATGTCATATTTAAATAAAATATTTAAATATATTATCGTATAAATGCGGGTTGTTACAGACTTCCCTCCTTAAAGAAATTGCGTCCTCGCAATCATAAGGAATAAATGGATAAAAGGTAACAACCATAAGAGCATGGCAATGTCGAATGCATAAGCAAAGCAAATGTCAGCAGGGAAGTATAGGAATTATGGAAGTATCAGATATAGAACCAAAAGGTTCGACTAACAAAAGCAAGAATCAATCGAGTTCCATCATTTAAAAGAAAAGGAAAAACAGAGCAAAATTCACGTACTGCACGAATTGAATGTGAGTAAATCAAATTACTCACCTGAATCGCCAGAGAAAAAGACGAAGCTCAAATCTCAAAATCGCAAATAGGTTTAACTATCAAAAATGATAATCAAATTTCACAAATATCTGATTATCAAAAACGATAATCAGAAACACAATCATTCGATTAATCAAATCGAAAAATATTTAATTATCTCAAACGATAATCAAATTTCACAAATATCTGATTATCAAAAACGATAATCAGAAACACAAATATTCGATTAATCAAATCGAAAAATATTTAATTATCTCAAACGATAATCAAATTTCACAAATATCTGATTATCAAAAACGATAATCAGAAACACAAACTTCGATTAATCAAATCGAAAAATATTTAATTATCTCAAACGATAATCAAATTTCACAAATATCTGATTATCAAAAACGATAATCAGAAACACAAATATCCGATTATCAAAAACGATAATCAGAAGTCGTAAATATTCAATTAACGAGTCCGGAATTAACCAAAGTAGTAAAAGTATGGTTTCATACTCCTTACTTTTGCTAAATCGTTTAAATCTCTTTATCGTTTCCTTGAAAGTGCAGAATTGTGTGTTTTTAAAAATAACATTTCACATTCTCTAACGGACAAGTCCGGAATTAAGCGAATCAGTAAAAGAAAGGGGTCATAGTCCTCGATTTTTCTGAAACGTTTAAATCGCTTCCTCGTTCTTTTGAAAATGTAAACTGTAAAAAATTTTGAAAACAATTTTAATTTATATTTTTGAAACAACTTTTAAAAATAAAGAATTTTGAAAACACGTGATTAAATTAGCAATATCAGTAGCATCTTAGATAAGGAAGTTGCACTTCTCAAAGTATAGTAAAACGGACAACAAATTCAGCATTGCGGAAGAACCGCTTGTAAATCCATTTTAAAATTGACGGTTACTGAAGTTAACACGTCAAAATTTCATCAAAATAACTGGCATCAAAGTATAATACCAACGAATTTTCATTCATAAGAAAATGTCACAAGAATCTTCTCAAAGATAGAAAGGGATATCATACCCTAAACTTGTATTCATAACAAGTCAATAACACATGAATTCACCAATGCACAAAAATTGATAAACATATCAATAGAAATCATGAAAATTGGTGAAGCACAAAATTCCAGAAATCATCACAAGAAATCCAGAAATCACAAGAAGGGGGGAGGCCTATCACAAGATGGGAGTATGGAAACTCCAAAACACCGGTATCACAAGACGAGACGCTATCTCATGGTGGCTAACCATTAAAGTTTCACACAGGAATGGTCCGAAGACCGTGGGTCGCTATCCCACATGTGTGAGTCGGAATCACACAAATTGAGGTCTAGGCTAACCTCGCAGAGAAAAAGATATGTGTGAGTGGAATCACACAAATTAAGGTCTAGACTAACCAAAAAGCAAAAAGGTATGTGTGAATGGAATCACACAAGTGGTGTCTAGTCTAACCTCGCAAACAAAAAGATATGTGTGAGTGGAATCACACAAGTTAAGGTCTAGACTAACCAAAAAGCAAAAAGGTATGTGTGAATGGAATCACACAAGTGGTGTCTAGTCTAACCTCGCAAACAAAAAGATATGTGTGAGTGGAATCACACAAGTTAAGGTCCAGACTAACCAAAAAGCAAAAAGGTATGTGTGAATGGAATCACACAAGTGGTGTCTAGTCTAACCTTGCAAACAAAAAGATATGTGTGAGTGGAATCACACAAATTTAAGGTCTAGACTAACCAAAAAGCAAAAAGGTATGTGTGAATGGAATCGCTCAAATGGTGTCTAGTCTAACCTTGCAAACAAAAAGATATGTGTGAGTCGGAATCACACTACTGCGGTCTAGACTAACCTTGCGAACAAAGAGATATGTGTGAGTCGGAATCACACCACTGCGGTCTAGTCTAACCTTGCAAACAAAGAGACATCGCACAATTGCTAGTCTAAATCATAAAATGATCGTCATGATCAACGAGAAGTGTCAATTACACTAAGCTAGTAAATATAAAAGTTTAGCTTCATGTCCCATAACCACTTGCTTAACTTAAATATTTACGAACAAACTGTAAATCTACACTAGAAAATTGTCACAAAAGGTTCAATCGAACAAGTCCAGGAGTTAACCGACGAAGTAAACGCAAGCGTTTCATACCACTTGTTTTACTAGGCCGTTTAATTCAATTTCTCATACGAGTGAAATAAAGGCTTGTATATACTAATAGATTGGAAAACGGTTTAAGAAAAAGAGCTTTGTAGTAAAATAGTTTTGAAATCGTTTGGAAAAAAGGATTTTAATATTTACTACTAGTATAGAAAACCTTTATATTTTTAAAGTGACAAATCACAAAAATGATTGTAGAAACAATCAATCACAAGAATTCACATACGAAGATGTGAATGGAATCCAAAGAAATCGATACTGAATCCATCAGAAAGTATGTTCACAAAAATCCCGAAGAAAATGTCATCAAGGTTGCTAATAAATGATAGCAACAAATCGAGGAAATGATCAAGAATTGATTAAATTAGGAAACCAAGTCAGTTCACTAAAATTTCACATTCGAAGACGTGAATAAAATCCAAAGAATTCGATTCCAAATTCATCAAAGTAGGAATACCCAAAAATTCCAGAAATAGAAGTTATCAAAATCGACAAAGGTGATAACAACTAATTAGAAAAGAAGAATCGATTATCAACTGGAAAAACAAAGCAAAACGAGCATAAATGCATAAATGACTTCAACAAAAGTAAGAATCAAGTCAATGTCGAAGTCAACAATTAATAGCCGCAGTCGAGTACAAAATGATTCAATCATCATTATCAAAGAAACCAACGGCAAACAAAATCAGAGTCTTAAAAATCAAGAAATTAGCAATTTCTCAAAAACAAAGTGACCGAAGTCGAATGGAATTCAAGATGAGGAAAACACAAAATATCAAGTTCAAAATCGCTGAGATTCAAACTAGATGTGAATGAGAAATCAAAATTACTCAATTTGCAACTGGTCCAGCTATTTTTTCATCATAGTGTAACAGGTACACAATGACACTCATAGCATAGAACAAAAGTGGAACAAAGTCCAAAAGTCAAAATGGCTTTAATTTGCCAAATTAAAACAAAATCAACATCGGCTAAATCAATTCAAAGCCGAAAACACAAGAATAAGCGTTAGGAATTCATACCTAACAGTAAAAAATAATCATATGTAAAGATGAGAGATAAACATCGACAAATAGTTGTAACACATGCTCCATCTAAGTTATGTTTTATAATTGTCTTAAACCCCAGGCTCTGATACCAAGCTGTGACGCCCCACCTCTATACCCACGCTAGCCAAGAACACTACGGTGTAGTGCTGTCAACTAGCACGGAGAATAAGGCTGTTGAGGAGCGACCATCCGTGTAATTGCTTTGTGCGAGCACCGATGTGTCAGATAGTATAACATGCATTTCTATTTCAGGAGGAAATCCGACATACCGATACAAACTCAAAGCTACTACACAGTGGCTATAATAGTTTAGGACAATAGATATAAAAATAACAAAGATAACATAAATGCGGAATACAGATGGAACGAAAAGTCTCATATATATAATAACTGATATCAGTTACAATACATTTGACACAATACAAATGATACAACTACAACTGTCGACTCAAGAAGTTATATATACACGTACATTATCGACTAATATACATGAATACATTATCATCTTAAAACAGGCACACTGACTACTACAACAAGACGAAGACCACTTCAATTGATATAAAAATCTTCATAGCTCTAGCAGCAACCCAAAGCTAAAAATCTACAACCTGTAAATACTCGGTCTGACCCGAGTATTAAATTCAAAAGAAAATAATACCCGGATCAGTCTAATTCAAACTCAGTTATTAATGCACAGGAGCAATAATAATCAATATCGAATAGACGACAGTCACAATAATTCCCGTCTATCCGACTCTTTAAACAAAGAAATCGGATGACGGTCGATATAACACTTAATAGTGTTAAACAAAAATCAGCAGATTTAAATCATCAACAGAGATAAACAAACAATTTATCAAATCGACTAAATCAATTCAAAATTGTCAATTCTGGGTGGCTGCAGTGCACGCACGCGTGCACTGCCTCGCCACCACCGAATATAAAGTCACCACCACAATGAAACTGCAGTGGCAAACAGATATAAGGACAAAGGCAGGCTGCAACTAAACTGCAGAAAAGTCATCAACAGTTCAAGCATATACAGCAATAGAGACGAATTCGAGTACATCATGAAGCAGAACCAAGTGCAGTTCAACTGAGATGGACAACTCGAGAATAAACATGTACAAATGAACGAGTGATCAATATGGCAACACAGATGTGCAAATGAAGAAGTCTTGAACTCAAGACAATATGGAAGGCAAAAATACAGAACCAACAAACAAGATCATGACAGATTAGTAAAGAGCAATGACAAGAGAGGCGAGTGCTACACTGATAAATGAAGTGCAGCCACAAACGCATAGGTTCAAAGACACATGCACATAAGTCAGAGTAACATAAACAACATGTAGTGGTATATAAGTAGGAACCAAGTGAAGAAACTGCAGTGTCAAGTATGCATGAAACTGGATGGAGCAAACTCAACAAGAAATGTATATGAACATAAAGTAGTTCAATACTATTACACCTAACAGATGTAACATGAAGTGCCATCATAATATTCAAGCTACAGATCAAAAACATAAGGACCAAAGTGAGTACTCATAGGGAATGCAAAGTCAACCCAAAAACATATACAATTCGAAATCAATTTCACTTAAAATAGAAAATGCACCTGAATGTTATAGCAACTGTCCAAGGCAACAGTAACAATTCCAAGGCAAACTATGTCATATGGAAAATTGCATAGGTAAGTTCAAGTGTGCTTCAGAGAATATGCAACATGAATGACATAATGGCAGTGAAGTACTGACTGTAAACAGACTACAAAGACATCAACAAGTATGACATAAAGCAGTGCAACAATGACTACCAAGGTCAATGTAAATGCAGACTGAAGTGCACATCTAAACCAACATGAATGAAGATACAGTGATGCATGTACACAGTTAAACAGCACAATCAAACTGCAACAAGACCAACATGACCAAGAGAATGAAGATACAAAATGACCAGACCATTACGCAAAGGTATGCAGTGACAATTAGCAACCATGAATAGTAGGTGCTCGATAAAGTACAACTGGAATGGCCAGAGTCGAGGTACAAAACTGCTCAAGCCAAATGCACAGTGGACAATACTAGTTATACATGAAAACACTGAATGCACTAGCGACTGAAACTAGCTCGTAGGAATTGAAAGCTAATGCAACCCAATGGAAAATTACCCAGACTTGTGGCAAGTGGTAAAGTAAATGTCAAGGCCAAAGTCAAGACTGATGCCAACATAAAAATGCTCAAGGTCGAATGTAATTCAATTAATCAAATGAAACGAAACAGCAATAAGATCAAGTATAACAGGGATGCAACATCACTGATACACTATCCAAGTTCAACATCATAATGCCGAGCTACAGAGCTACAAAGAAACAAACCCATAACATGAAAAGAACGAAAGTCAGTGAATCATCAACATCGAACAATAATCACGTAATCATAGCAAAACAAATCGAATGGAAGAGATAAATCAGGAACCTCGAATTAAGTTCAAACAATAGAGTGAATAGATGTGAGTGACAAAGATCACTCACCATTTTCGAAGGCCACGAGATTGAGCAGCCGATTGTCGAAGCCCTATATCGGAGAAGACGAGGCCGCCATCCTTCGAATTCACGAAAGCCCTAATAAGCATCGAACAGAATAACTTACACATTCCAGCATCGCCACAAGGAAGACAGAGCCGAAGCTCCAAATCCAAAAGGGAAATCGCAAGCCAGAAAGATCGACAGAGCTACAGCAATCGATGAAGGCAAAGTCCAAATCACCTTCTCGAGCAAAGCCGAGCACTAAGGGAACGAAGCCCCAAATCAGAAAAACCCTAAATCGCGAATCGCCTGAAGGGGAGGAGAGAAACGCGACTTTGTTTTGAACGTGAGAAAATGAACGTGAATGGAGAGGGTAAGGGGCCTTTGTCAGATAATAAAGGTGAAGGGGAATAGATTTGTTAATGGGCCAAGCAATAATATTAAGCCCATTGAATTTATAAATAGCAAACCATGATAATTAAACACTTTGGTGATATTTAAAATACGATTTGAATCCATTAGAACAACGGATTCGAACACGATAAAAATTCATATTTAGGATTTTAAATATGAATAGACGATGTCATATTTAAATAAAATATTTAAATATATTATCGTATAAATGCGGGTTGTTACATATCTAGACTATAAGTAAACAACATATTGCTGATTATTAACGATGTACTACTTTGGTTGTTTAATACTCGATACTGGATTTGTACATCATATCTTTTATAGTATGTATAAAAATATTAGGAATGTCCCAAATGGTATTCAAAGACACCTTATTAAATTATGGAACATGTAAGATCAATTCCTTATGTATTGACAATAGGAATTATCATATGTGTTGTGTTGTCGACGATGTCGTAATTTTCTTATGTATTTGATGCATCAAGAAAATGTCAAATCCAAATAGAATAACTAAATGGTAGTTTAGAGAATTCTCCAGTATTTGTGAAATATTAGAGAATTGTTTATAGAAACAACAAACTCATTATGAATGAGTGCTCGAACTCGAACTTGATAAGTGACATCGAGTATAATATGTCAATATTAAATCCATGTTCAAACCTTAGTTAAGAAGCTTTAAGTTGGAAAGGTTCCAAATGAAATATTGTGGCTGATTCAATGAAAAAGGCTAAATGCATTGCCTTGGATGGCACTGCAATAAAAGCAATGTATAAATATAAATACGAAAATTTATAACTGAGCTAAGAGTGATTACTAGTATAAAGAATACTATATCAATGTTATATGATAACAATGTAATGATAAAAGCTCACTAGAAGTCGAGAAACATACTCTAGATAGTTCCACATGATAAAGGTATTTTATCAGTGTTGGGGAGAGTTGATTGACATAGTAGATAATTAAAACAACATAGTAAATCCATTAATGAAGGTTCTAACTCGATCAGTTCTTATCAAACTAAATGAAGGGATGTAATAGAGATTTCATAATTGGCCCCTAGTACAAGTGGGAGATTGATAAAGTTGGGAGTATGCCCTATGGGCATTATGTAATTTGTTATATATATCTAACTCAATAACTAATCTTGGTCTTTTCTTTCTATTATATACTTAATATAATGTGTTATATTAATCAATTAATTTAATTAAAAGTATATTTAATAAAAATTCCATAAATGATATGTTTTATGATAGTAGTTACAAAGTGTTATAGCCATGAGTATTTTATCACAATGAAACGTTTTAAATACTCATAGTCAAGATGTATCGAAACTGGATATCGATGCATACATTGAGACTAGAGTACATAACGCTCTCCAAATGTTGGGCAGTGTATTACTCATGACTACTGGGGGCACCAAGGGGTATGTACTGATAGTTATTGGATAACTATGGAATGACCTAATCAATAGTATTCTATTGGTTAATATAATTAAGGTCAAATAGTAAATATCAATGTGACAAAATTACACAGTTCTCTTGACTTGAATACTGGTGACCTTCAATATGGAAGCTCCGCTTTGATTATAGTCAAATCGTGGCACGACGTCCATCGAATGACTAAAATTGGATCGAGTGGAAGCATTGGAAGTGAAACACTATTCAAGAGAGGATTCGTCTCCTAAGTTATATGAGAATAGTATCATGGTCGACTGAAGTCAACTCAATGTCAAAGTCTTTGGCCATAGTAGTATGGTTAATAATAATTGTTATTATTGAACCAAGGACTTTGTGTTTGGACCATAAAGTTGAATGTGGACGATATTGGAATTTTGGTCGTTACCAAATTCTGTAAGTTCAAAGTGACATAGTTTTGACGAAGAGAATTGGTGTAAATAATTATCACAACCGGGTAACGCTTAATAAAGTAAAACTGGATTTTACCGAATCCAAATAAGTGATAAATTTGGTCATAATGTGATATTACCTGCTAATTGACGTGTGAACGTTAATATTCGAATTGTTCGATATGATTCGCTAGTCGAATTTACACCTAAGAGTCATACAACTAAAACATTGAATACTCCATTTACAACCCGATTTAATTAATTTGTAATTATTATAAATTAATTAATATTTATGAAATATTACTTAAAAAGGTTATTTGATGTATTGAACAATATTAAACAATATGTTTATAATAGTTATAAATATACTGTTCGATATACGATATCGATACACGTTTAAATTGGAGTTAAATGCATTAAATATTATTCGGGGTTGAAATGGATTTGAGGCCCATTAGAGGCATGATATTTTTGACTATGAAGGGGATATAAAGGCCGACCATTTTGATGGCTTCTAAGGTAAGCTTTGAGCGTTTAAAAATAAGAGAACTGGTAAGAGAGAATTAAGGATCATGATCATACTTTTGCTATCTACTCTCTTCTATATATAAAAATCTTATCCCTCATTTTATTTAGATCATTTTACTGCCTTCATCCTCTTCTTTACTGGCCAAACACTCCCCCTCCCTCTCCTTAAATATTTCAGCAAGTTAAATACAAATTAAAATCAAATAATCGTTGGTGGTAAGGCAATTCAGAATCCAACAACTTTGGGATTGGAATTGGATTTAAGGAGTTCAGTTCTTCATTTCAACATGCAAACTTTGCTCTTAGTTTATTATTATATATAATTATTTACATGATCATTGTTCAATATATTGCTATGTTAATAATATCACGAATCAATATATCGATGGATTGTTACATACAGATGGTTGTGTCCATAAATGTAAATATATATATATATTTAAAAAAATTATGCTCATTTACTTATACATGCTCTCAGCCTAAGAATCAAAAATAATATTATTTTATTTTTGAATTTTAAAATAGTAATATATTAAATGATTTTAAATTCTATCTAATTTTTAAAAGTTTAATACGACATAATAAATCTTTTATAATTTTACAAAACTTAATTTTGTTGAAAGAGTCTTCCGCATAGAATTTTTTTTAAATTTATATATATATATATATTATATACATTAACATACTATTATTTACTTAAAAATTGATTATATAAATAAAACGCATATAAATATATATAATATAATTGTATATATATAATAAAATTATGTAAGAAGTTTACAACATATTTTACTCAATTTCTTTTTAAAAATAATTTTTTATATTTATTTTATTATTAATTCACACAATTTTATAATTATTAAATTATTAAATAATATATATATACAATAAAAAATTAGAAAAAAATTTGGGCCATGAACCTTATAGTAAATATTTGTTAATATTATTATGTACATATTTAATTAAACCGCTAGTTATATGTTTATATATATTATTTGTATATAGAAGTTAATTAAAATTTAAGAATAAAATATAAATTCTATTCTGTTTTATGTTGTAATATATATATATTATCAAAATTAATTTTTAAAATAATATTTAAAATAAATTTTATTATTTATATAGATATATTATTTACATATATATATATATATATTTAAATAAATTATTTACAATTATTATTTAAATATATATGTATATATATTATATCTTACATAATATTATTTTCATAATAATTTGATGTATACATATATATACATTTAGATAATCCATTTGCATACACGATGGGCTAGCATGTCTATTGTGGTGTAAATCCCAACATATACACATGGGCATGTCAAACCATGTACACATTATCTTGTTGCATGTGCATGCATACACATTTGTGTATGTGATACACACATATACAATATTATACAAATCATATAAAATAAAACTATATTTATAAATTTAAATAAAATATTGATTTTATTTAATAGAAAATTTACCCGCTACTGGCTAGCCCAATTCCAACAATTATAAGCAACTATACCAACTACAATTGATCCTCCCAAGGATCTCCAAAGTCTAAGATACACATCTACAACAAGTCCTCCAATACTCGGTTCACCCTCTTAGTCTACCCATCCATCAATGGATGATAAGTGGTACTAAAATTCAATTTTAGTGCCTAAGTTCCTTGAAGACTCCTCCAAAATCCACTAGTGAAAAGCGGATCTTGGTCACCGATAATGCTAGAAGGGACTCCATGCAACCAAACTACCTCTCTCACATATAAAGTCGCCAAAGATGCAGCTATCTTCGAACTCCTAACTGGAATAAAATGAGCGCATTTGGTTAGTCGATCGGCCATGACCAAATACTCTCATTCCCCCTTATACTCCTAGGTAGCCTATCAACAAAGTCCATATAGATACTTCCCCACTTCCACTGTGGAATTCTAGAGGCTACAATAACCCACCAGACATCTTCTGCTCCATCTTTACCCACTGGCAAGTCTCACACTTAGAAACATACTTTGTTGCATGCCTCTTCATACCATGCCAATGAAAGACTCTCTCCATATCACAATACATTTTTTCACCACTGGGAAAAATAATAATTCTAGAACATTGGGACTCTGCAAGTACCATATCAATCAACTCTATAATGAGAGGAACGCACAACCTACCATCTCTCCACAACCACCTTTTCGAACTTATTGAATAACTATCCAAATGATTCGAATGCTCCCCGTATTCAACTTCTCAAAAATATCCATCAACTCCTTGTCTTGCTTCTAACTCGAGCCAATATGATCCATAAGCAAAGGTTGAACATCTAAAGCTACCAACAATCCTGGTGTAATTTTAGATGAAGGTCGAAAATAAAATGTAGAAATGAACTCCAAGCGATTCCATTCCAAGAACATAGGACTCAACATCGCATGCTTTCTAATCAGAGCATCAGCTACAGCATTTCCCTTGAGTATATGAGATACTGTAATCATACGACGCCAAGCATTCCATCCACCTCTGCTGCCTCAAATTCAAATCTTTTTAGAAGAATAAATACTTCAGAGACTTATGATTTGTGAATAGCTTAAAGTGCTTGCTTAAAAGATAACATCTCCATGATTTGAGAGCAAAGAAAATAGCTTCCAACTCAAGATCATGGGTTGGATAGTTTCTCTCATGAACTTTTTCAATTGTCAACTAGCATAACAGAAAACTCTACCCTTCAGCATCAACACTGTGCCCAATCCTCTTCCACAAGTATCAGTATATACCGTGAATGCTTTTGAACCATTAGGGAGTACTAAAACATGTCACTAGTCAACAAATCCTTCGGCTTAATGAAAGCATCCTTACATTCTGTGTCCCACGAAAAACTAAATTCTTCTTGGTAAGGCATCTTGACGAAGTCCTTAATGAACTTTCTATAGTAACTCGCCAAACCAAGAAAACTCCTTACTTCCATAGCATTCTTTGGTATATGCAAATCCTATATTGTTGCAACTTTGCTCGGATCAACCGCTACAAGTGACGACCCTCTACGTCTTCGGCACCTAATATAACTAAATAGTGCGCTACATGGTGCCTCGTTGATGTAGGATGATGGACTAAGGTGTAAAGAGGAGAAACAATCACAGAATCAGTCGTATATCTGACAATGCATCGAATAAAATATAATATACATTATAGATATATAAAACAGGCAAGACAATAATAGCTACAATGAACCACGATAACAGAGTACATAGGTTCACAAAATTATACAAGATAATAATAGAGTTTATACAACTGATGATAAACTTATATTGTCTCTAAAATAATATAAATGAACGTTATTTAAGCTCCATAGTGTCACATAACAGAATAAACATAAGTCCATATATAATACGAGAAAGCTCTGTCATGCTCGTCCGCTGCATTGCCACCGTGTACCCTCTAGCCCTACTATCTAGTCTACTCATTTAAGAGTACCCGAGATAATAAGCAGCAAAGCATAAAACCTCCAATCAGATAACAGTCTGGTGTGAATGATAAGAAATCTCAAAATACTATACATGTCGATATAGTAAGGAACAAAAGTACACAAACCATACTTGACATGTCCCTGGAACCAAAGATTTAGCACAAAAAAGCATAATATGTTACTCTACAAACATCGTAAAGGTGTACTACATCCTAAATACAACGTCGGGGTGCATAGGTACCTACATTCACAATACCTACAACATACGACATCCATAGAGTGATAGTTAACTAAAAAGCAAACATAGCATCCATCAAACAATCCTCACTGTCATTTAATGTGCTTTGGATATTTGATAACTTGTATGACCATTCCTCTACCAAGGATTAATGGAAAAATCCTGGTTTTTAGTGTACTAGCTCATAGCTTGGATCTGACTATAGATCTATTCCACCGATCTACGGTCAACGGATCCATTCTATTGATCCGAGGTACCCATTCCAAGTACCCAATGAGCATCCTCATAATACCCCTACTTTCAAGTGTAACAGAAAACACTTCAAATATCAACAATCCCTTCGCATGTGTATTCGAGCCTTTTCCTTGCTCCATCTAGTTTTCACTCATCCTCAAGGAACCATTCCATGTTCCTTTCTTTCCACGATAAAACCATTCACCGTTTTATCCATAGCTCACCCTTTAGAACCCGCACTTATGGATAACCATTCTCACGACTCCATTTAACATCGAACCATCATCATCGAAACATAACTCCACTATCGAGTAACCATCATCGAAGTCCAAAAGTTTTCATCCTTCATTACATTGCCACGTTAGCATTAGATGTTAAGCGAACAAACACACCTTCAACATTACCTATAGGACCTACACTGCTTCCCTTGGAAGTTTCATCACCATAGGCGTCATTAATTCATGTTGGTGCTGAACAAAAGAGGTCGGTATTGATACGAATTCCTTAGCTTATACTTTGTCAAAATTTAGTTAAGTACTTTTCTCCCCGATCACTTCTCCATTTTCCTGCTTAGGACCCCCTTCCTTTGTGCCTTCAGCTCACAAGTCCTCATCCCAACCCACGTGCCAAAAAAGGAATCGGTACTATAACGACCCAGAAATTTTGAACATTTGAAATAGAATATTTAATTGAATTTAAATATTTGAATGTTGATTTAATTTGAATTTCAAATGTAAATCTGAAATTGGCAATTTAATTTGTAAATTTAATTGTTGCAATTGGGTAAAAATTTGAATCTTCAGTTTTAAGCTGATTAAAAATATTTTTAAGGTTTTGAAAATTCATATTGATTATACTGAAGATAATAAAAGTTTCGGAATTGAATTTGAAACTGTTTTGTTCAGTTTTGAATTTATATCGTTTAAATTGAATTTAAAAATAGCGTTACGAGGCACAGTCTCGGAATTTGACGAAACTAGTTCCATTGGATCCGTAATATTGTATTATTATCGGATTTCAATTTTCGTAACATTTGGAGTTGTTTTGTGAGCATACGATATATAAATGCATTGGAATTTATATCGAAATTTAATTCAATAACTGGTTAAATTTAAAAGGCACTGTAGCTAGATATTTTTCGAGCACGCTTCTTTTGCCTTCTCGAACATACTTCCTCGTTCTTTCAAAGTCGAGATGCTTCTCTCTCGTTCAAAGAAAACAAATAACAGTTTGAACCCTCTCTTGTTCAAAACAAATATAAATCATGGCCGATACTTCATATCGAAATCACCTCGTGTATAACAAATCCACTCCTTCTTTAAAAAATCAAGATGAAATCTTTAATCCCCGATCCCCTCAGCTTTAAATCAACCGAAACCCCTCTTCCTTCTTCCAGTTCGAAACCGCAACTGTCTCTCCTCATTTTCGAACTGAATCAATCTCGAATTGATCTCGTGCTCGAGCACGTCGTGAGGCATGACAAACTTTGAACTCGCGAAGTTAAATGGGTCGAGGCCGAGATAGGGGTTCGTTCGCGATGGCGTTCGTGAGTCTAGAGGTGCAAGTGATGTAGTGCTGCGTTCAATTACGATTCGAAGCTAGGGCATCGAGGCGTTCGTTCGCGTGGTCGGCGGCTCGACTAGATGGTCGCGATGGATGCGACAGTTAGGTGGGGAGCAGTTCGACTTTTCTTGAGGGCAAGTGCGTTCGCTTGGGACGTGGTGGAGCAGCTCGATGCCGAGCGTGGTGGAATTGAGTGCGGCGACGTTCGCGAAGGGAGATGGCTCGGCAATCTTGGTAGTCTCGTATAGTTTGAATGCAGAGGTCGATGATTTTGGGTTCGAGCAGATTAAGGTAATTTTATTTCAAACGTTTTATATTTAATGTTACTTAAGTTTAAACTTGTAAATAAATTGTTGTTTATTATTCACTTATCGGAATTTAACAGCGAAGTATAAAACAGTCTTGTTTAAATTAAATCAGATATACCCATATATGTAAACAAAATATATATATATATACAAGGTTGGAAATATAGGAATTTTGAATTTATGGAAGTTCATAAGAAAATTTGATTTTTGAAATCTATGAATTGATTTAAAAATACAAATTATTAGTTAATTAAATTAAATTAAATTAAAAGCGAATTTAATTATTCGTTGGTTCGAATATTAACAAATTATCAAATGTTTATACAAGGTCTAAAAATGGTGAAATCAAGTCAAAATGGATTGGATTGCAAATTGAAAAGCTAAGGTGAGATCTTCTCACACAGATTTAAAATTGAATTGCAGTTATTGATTGCTGTTGGTTGTGATATTATATATAGTAGGATATATCTATAAATATAGTAATATATATATATATATATTGGCATATGTATATATTGCAGTTGTTGATTTCCCACATTATATAGTGGATGAGACCCTATTGCGCCGCATAATAGCGGATGATATTTTTATAAATCCTATATACCGCGATATTCCACCTCGAAGTGGAATTGGTATTGTGCTAACATCTGTGGATGCAGGTGTAACGACCTGTATTTTCACGGATCGAAAAAAAAAAAGTTCGTCAAATCTGGAGTTTTAGTGTTTTGGGCCATTTCAGATTTTAGGCAAATTTTGCCTAAATCCTAAGTCGTTCACGACTTAGCATAAGTCGTGAGTCGTATACGACTTAGGAGAGGAGTTCTGGACGAGTTGAGGGATGAGTCATATACCTACTAAGTCGTAAGTCGTAAGCCTAGTTGAGTCGTCTGACCAGTTGTTTGTTAAGTCGTTGCCGAGTTAAGGAAGTGGGGTTGACCGACTTAAGGTAGTGACCGACCTAGGTGATAAGTCATGACCGACTTAAGAGGAGTAGGCGACCTAAGTATTCTAGGGTTAGGTCGTGGGGTAGAGTTAGGTCGGTAACGACCTAAGGAGTTAGCTTGTGCCGTGTTAGCGACCTAAGGAGATAGGTCGCATAAGTGTTAGGTCGTAGCACTGATAGGTCGTGTGGGTCTAAGTGTTAGGTCGTAACATCGTTAGGTCGTCTAGACGACTTAGGAGTGGTTGAGTATCTGTGATTGGTTAAGTCGTAGGTCACGTGATGTTATTTGGTCGCGTGATTGGCTTAAGTGTTAGGTCGGCAACGACCTAAGTTAAGTCGTAGACTCCTATGGTTGTTAAGTCGCCATGTGTTAGGTCGCGTAGAAGCCTAAGTTGTTAGGTCGCAACCCAACTGAGTCGTAGGTAGTTAAGTCGTTAGGATGTTAGGTCGCTGGGTTTCCTAAGTGTTAGGTCATACCAGTTGCTAAGTCGTAGGTCGAAGGAAAGCGCATTGCTTTAGGTCGTCAAGTGTTAAGTCGCAGATGCGCGTTGTTGTAGGTCGTTAGGCTTAGGTCGGTGGGTTTTAGGTCGGCAAGTTCCTAGGTCGTAAGTCGGAAGCGACTTAAGGAGATAGCCAAATTTCGACTTAAGGAATTTTCTGCTATAAATAGGAGGGGTTGTTCTCACTTTTTGGGATCCGGATTTTGAAGCGACGAAGTGCTGCCATTTTGAGAGCTCGACTTCTACACTTCTTCACTTCTTTTCTCCACTCTAATCTAGTGCTTCCATCCATCCAAATCGAAGATCAAGATTGAAGATCGAAGAGCTTAGATTGAAGATCTTCATCTTTTCAAGAGAGAGTTCTTCGTTTGAAGCGGATTCGTGATAGATCAAGCTTCATCCTTTGCTGTCCAGATCTGAAGCGTGTTGATTTGGGTTTGTTTAGGTGATTTGGTGAGTGGTGGTTATCTCTCACACGGATCCAAAGGAGTAGATCGGATTGTTGGCTCGATTTGGTGTTAAATTAGTGATTTCCATGCATTTTCTTCATCCTAAGTGTAGATCCATATAGATCCATTGTTCATGATGATGTTACATCCATTTTATCATATGTTAACCTATGCAAGTTCATTCATCAAGTTTGTAGAGATATAATCCATGTTTTTATGCTTATTGGACTTTCAACTCTTTAATTACGAAAATGCCATTATTGTTATAATTGTCTACTTAGATCATATTTGAATGCTTGATTGCTTGGATTGATGTTTGATTTGATTGATTGTTATGAACTAGATGATTGATGATTAGATTTAAATCGAAGGTGATTCAAAAGCTAAGGGAAAGGCTCTTGAATTGGAAAAGCTGCTCGTGGCATATGTAGCGGGATGATGAAGCCCTTATGCATAGATTTGATGATGTGATGTCGAGATGAGGCTTTGCAAGGATGTAATGAAGCGAGGCAATCATGTGATGAAGACTTGGTCTAATCCAGACGGGATCATTCCAAGCATGTTGATAACTCGGTGATATGATTCGAGTTGAGGATAATGAATGGATATGAGAATAGTCGTCGAGGAGGATGACTAGGAGGCTTGGATAGCATCGTTGTTGAAGGTTCTAGCATGCTCTAAGCAAGAGTACGTTTGGGCAGATTCGATAGTCCCAACGGCCAACTGTTGATGGTCGAGTACTCTGGGCAGATTCGATAGTCCTAGGCACGGGTTGCGACGACGTGCGGGAGTTATGTCTAGAATCGGGGTTTCCATTAGCCCTTGACGGGCGGCTGAAAGAATGTGCCGGTCATTCAATTAACGGTGATATCGAAGCAATGATAACAGTGATAGCCAGAGTCATGGATGTTTGGTTGTATCGTCATTCGGACTCAAGAGCGGTATTTTCTGGGTGCTTATCTGATTTAGGCCTTGGTACTTGGAAAACATCGCCCTTGACTCGAGTGATAGTAGTTTTACTTTAAATTGTATGCTCTGCTATGTTTGCTTCTGCTTAGTGTGTGTCTGGGGCTATCACTGTAGAATGAGGTTGGAGTGGGAGGGTTGTATTCCTATTCTTTTTCCTTTATGCTCTTTTGGTATGTTGTTAGTTAATTTACTGCTCACTAAGACTGTTGTCTGACTCAAGGTTTTATGTTTTAATTCTTATTGCTTTGGGCTGTTCGTCCATTTTGGGACGGGCAGACTAGGTAGCAGGTGACAGGTGTTGTTCTCTTCTCACGATGCTGATATCGAAGACGAGCTGGAGGGTTGCATATTATCTTCTTATTATATGTACTGGATATTCCGATGTTTTGTATTCTCTGAGAGATATGTAGTGAGGCTGGATGTATTGACTATGTGGATGCTTGTATTCAACTATTATGGAGTTTGATATGATGTCATTTTGTTCTGTAAAGCTTCACTATACATATGTTCTATTGTATTTTGTCCATGCGCTGTGAGTAATACGATAGATTCTGTTGTTTTAAATCTTACCTTGACAATCGTCCATGGTCGCCTGGCACACTTTACAGCGCTCTATCTCTAGATTCGGTGCAGGGGTCATGGGCGGTCGTCACATTTGGCATCAGAGCATTGGTTAATCGATTTTACCCAACGCTCGCTGTCGTAACTACGTATGAGAGACGTAATTGTATTTTGATGGATGATTACTATATATAATATAGTAGCTTAGTAGAGTTTGAGTCCTTTATGCAGTTGTTTCTCTAGATGTTCTAATCATTCCTTTTTATAGATATTGAGAATGAGTCGAAGAGGGAGACCAGCTGCTAGGGAAGGCCGTGCTACTGAAGAGACTGCTGATTATGCAGCCATGTTCGAAGCTATGATGACTTCGATCATGAGAAGGATACCAGTTCCGGGGGCGGCAGTTGATGTTGGAGTTCAAGTCCAGACTCTGAAACCAGTGGATTTTGCTAAGTTGTGCAAGGACTATACTGCTCTTGGAGGGAAAGTTTTCTTGGGAACAGAATCAACTATCGAAGTCCAGAGATGGATAGATGCTTGTAGAAGGATCTTTGGTGATTTGGGAATTGATGATGCAACTAAGAGGAAGTTGGCATCAAGGCAGCTTCAAGGGAGAGCTTCTGATTGGTGGAACTCTATTACCATCACTACTCCGGAAGAAGAGATTACTTGGGAGCAATTCCAAGTCAGATTTGAAGCTAAGTTCATTTCTACAGCTCAGAAGTATGTTCTGTTCAAAAAGTTTGTGGAGCTCAAGCAGGGTGGAAGATCTGTTCTTGAGTATGTTTCCGAGTTTGAAGCTTTGTCCAAGTATGCACGGTCATATATTGAGTCTGCTTATCAGAAGAATGAGAAGTTTGTGACCGGCTTGGATAGTTATCTTGGGAGACAGTTGGTGGATCATTTGGACGATTCATTTGAGAAGCTTGTGGAGAAAGCTCTTAGGCATGAGAGTCTGTTTCCTAAGGATGGATCTGTTGTTGCTGCGACCAGGGAAGAGTCTAAACCCCAGCAAGGTGGAAACAAGAAGAGGAAGCAGCAGCAGTAGAAGGGTAAGGATGGCCAGAAGAAGCCGAAAGGCGAGGTGACTTGCTACAACTGTCAGCAGAAGGGCCATTTCTCGAAGGATTGTAAGAATCCTAAGGTGCCGATGAAGTGTCATAACTGTGACAAGCCGGGGCATTTCAGGAAGAATTGTCCAGAACCAAGGAAGGACAGGCAGATTGTGCAAGCCTATGCTTTAGGAGCTGTTCCGTCGTCTTCGAAAGCTCCTACTGCTGAAGATAAGGGAAAGAGTGTGGTTGTTCAAGGTACTCTTTTCCTATGTGGTATTCCAGTTAGAATTTTGTTTGATACTGGAGCATCGCATTCGTTTGTTTGTAATGAACTAGTAGGCCGGTTAGATTTGGAACCGGATATTGTTGATAGGCCATTGGTTGTGACTAATCCAGTTGGGGGTTCGTCTTGTTTGTGTATGTTATGCCGTGGTCTAGTTGTATCGAGTCATGGTTGCTCTTTTGTTTGTGATTGTTTTGTTCTGAACTTTGCGGGGTTCGGAATTATTTTGGGTATGGACTGGCTTAGGAAGTATGCGGCTAAGGTTGATTGTGAGAGGCTGGAGGTGACAGTCGAGAATGTGGAAGGGCGAAAGATTGTGATACGATGTAAGCATGAGGAAGGCGTCTTCATGAGCTTCATATATTCGTTAGTTGTTCCACGGGATGGACTGTCTTTAGTGCCTATCGCAAATAGATTCGAGGATGTCTTTGACGAAGTCAAAGGGTTGCCGCCGCATAGAGAGATCGAGTTTCGTATAGATCTAGTTGAAGGAGCCAGACCTGTTGTGATGCCTCTTAGGCGAATGGCGCCTAGGGAACAGCAGGAGTTGAGGGTGCAAGTTGATGACCTTTTACAGAAAGGATTCATTCGGCGTAGTGTGTCCGAGTGGGGTGCACCAGTTGTGTTTGCAACCAAGGCAGATGGGTCGTTGAGACTGTGCGTCGATTATCGTGAGCTGAATAAGGTGACTAAGAAGAACAAGTATCCATTGCCGAGAATAGACGACTTGTTTGATTAGCTTCACGAAGCTAAGGTGTTTTCTCAGATGGATTTGGCAACGGGATTTCACCAGTTGAGAGTAGCGAAAGATAGTGTGCCGAAGACTGCTTTTCGGACACCATCGGGTTTCTTTGAGTGGCTGGTAATGCCGTTTGGATTGACTAACGCGCCAGCATATTTTGTGGATCTTATGAATAGAGTGTTCAGAGATCAGTTGAACAAGTTCGTACTTGTGTTCGTGGATGATATTCTGATTTACTCCAGAACTGAAGAAGAGCACAAGACGCACTTGCGTATTGTTTTGGAAATCTTGCGGAAACATCAGTTGAAGGCTAAATTTTCGAAGTGTCACTTCTGGAAGAGTGAAGTGAGGTTCTTAGGCCATGTGATTTCTGGAAATGGAATAGCGGTTGATCCCGCTAAGATGGCAGCAATCCAGGATTGGGTTAGACCTAAGAATGCATCAGATGTGAGAAGTTTTCTTGGATTAGCAGGATATTATCGACGGTTTATCAAAGACTTCTCCAAGATAGCTGCACCGTTAACAGGATTGACGAAAAAGAACCAAATGTTCAGTTGGGACGCTAGGTGTGAGCAAGCTTTCGGAATCCTGAAAGAGCGATTGACGAGTGCTCCTGTTTTGACTATTCCTAGTGGGAATGATGAGATGGTGGTTTACACCGACGCATGTGGTACTGGACTTGGAGCAGTGCTGATGCAGAAGGATAAAGTTGTTGCGTATGCCAGTCGACAACTGAAGCCGCATGAAAGGAATTACCCAACTCATGATTTGGAATTAGCGGCGATTGTATTTGCTCTGAAAATGTGGAGACATTATCTGTTGGGAGTTCGATTCGAGTTGTTTACGGATCACAAGTCGTTGAAGTATCTTTTCTCCCAAAAGGATTTGAATCTTCGGCAGCAACGTTGGCTAGAGTTTTTGGCATCATATGATTTTGGTATAGCTTATACTCCGGGAAAAGGTAACGCAGTGGCAGATGCGTTAAGTCGAAGACATGCAGGATTGGGAGCCATGTTTTCAGAATGGAAGAGTCTCGAGTATTTAGCTGGATTTGACTTCAGGCCTAGATGCGAATTGGAACCTGAGATGTTGGCAAACTTATCAATAAGACCCACTCTTGTGGAAAGGATTGGCGAGAGCCAAAAGCGAGATGATAAGCTTGTCAAGATTATCCGTGAATTGGAATCTGGATTGGACCCAGAAAAGGATAAAGGATTCGAGGTCGATCGAGAGGGTTGGCTTCGGAAGCAAGGACGACTAGTTGTTCCCGATATAGATGAATTGAGGAGTGAAGTTCTGAAGGAAAGTCATCACTCGAAGTTGGCAATTCATCCAGGTGGAAACAAGATGTATCGGGATATGAAGAGAACCTACTATTGGGAAGGCATGAAGAAGGATGTTGGAGATTTCATTTCCAAGTGTATGAACTGCCAGTTGGTAAAGGCTGAACAGAAGAAGCCAAGCGGATTGCTTCATCCATTAGAAGTTCCTACATGGAAGTGGGAACAAGTGTCGATGGATTTTATTGATGGATTGCCTAGAACCAGAACGGGAAATGAAGGGATTTGGGTCATTGTGGATCGTCTGACTAAGAGTGCACGATTCATTCCTGTTCGATCGACTAGGACGGAATCGAAGTTGGCTGAGTTGTATGTTAAGTGGATAGTTCGTTTCCATGGTATTCCGAGGAGTATAGTGAGCGATCGAGACCCATTGTTCACTAGTGGATTTTGGAAGAGCTTCCAAGAAGTCTTGGGAACCGAGTTGTGTTTGAGTACAGCTTATCATCCCCAAACAGATGGTCAGACCGAGAGAGTCAACCGAGTTTTGGAAGATCTTCTCAGAGCATGTGTTTTGGACTTCGGAGGATCATGGGAAGATCACCTTCATTTGGTGGAGTTTGCGTACAACAACAGTTACCAGTCAAGCATTGGTATGGCACCGTATGAGGCATTGTATGGAAGACCGTGTAACTCTCCGACATGTTGGTTGGAAACTGGAGAAAAGCTGATACTTGGGCCAGAGATGATTCGGCAGACCTCAGATTGTATAGAGATCATTCGGCAACGAATGAAGGCAGCCCAAGACCGTCAGAAAAGTTATGCCGATAAATGTCGAAAGGATTTGGAATTCGACGTAGGTGATATGGTTTTTGTGAAGATTTCTCCACTGAAGAATGTTATTCGATTCGGGAAGAAAGGAAAATTGACTCCGAGATTTGTTGGACCATTCCCGATCATCGAGCGAATTGGAAAGCTTGCCTATAGGATGGAGTTACCTGAGAAGATGTCGGGTGTGCACAATGTTTTTCATGTATCATATCTACGGAAGTATGTGCACGACTCGAATACCGTGGTTTCTGTTGATAGCTGTGAAGACTTAGAAGTTGATCCAGTCGATAGGAGACCTCGTAAGCCACTTCGTGTTGTTGAAGCCGACACGAAACAGCTTAGGAGGAAGGTAGTTAAGTTGCTCAAGATACAATGGAGTGACGATGATAACGACTGTACGTGGGAGGTGGAAGAGAGGATGAAAGCAGCTCATCCTGAACTCTTCAAGGTATGGCCCTAAGGTGTCGTGTCATCTCGCGATATTGTAACTTGTTCTAATTTTAGAATTCTGTACGCTAAGCTAGAATTGGATGCATGGTTTGCTGATTGTTATGGATGGTAGGCGTACAGAATAGTTTTGATTGCTATGATTGTTTGGGATTTCGGGGGCGAAATTCCTAAGGGGGAGAGAATGTAACGACCTGTATTTTCACGGATCGAAAAAAAAAAGTTCGTCAAATCTGGAGTTTTAGTGTTTTGGGCCATTTCAGATTTTAGGCAAATTTTGCCTAAATCCTAAGTCGTTCACGACTTAGCATAAGTCGTGAGTCGTATACGACTTAGGAGAGGAGTTCTGGACGAGTTGAGGGATGAGTCGTATACCTACTAAGTCGTAAGTCGTAAGCCTAGTTGAGTCGTCTGACCAGTTGTTTGTTAAGTCGTTGCCGAGTTAAGGAAGTGGGGTTGACCGACTTAAGGTAGTGACCGACCTAGGTGATAAGTCGTGACCGACTTAAGAGGAGTAGGCGACCTAAGTATTCTGGGGTTAGGTCGTGGGGTAGAGTTAGGTCGGTAACGACCTAAGGAGTTAGCTTGTGCCGTGTTAGCGACCTAAGGAGATAGGTCGCATAAGTGTTAGGTCGTAGCACTGATAGGTCGTGTGGGTCTAAGTGTTAGGTCGTAACATCGTTAGGTCGTCTAGACGACTTAGGAGTGGTTGAGTATCTGTGATTGGTTAAGTCGTAGGTCACGTGATGTTATTTGGTCGCGTGATTGGCTTAAGTGTTAGGTCGGCAACGACCTAAGTTAAGTCGTAGACTCCTATGGTTGTTAAGTCGCCATGTGTTAGGTCGCGTAGAAGCCTAAGTTGTTAGGTCGCAACCCAACTGAGTCGTAGGTAGTTAAGTCGTTAGGATGTTAGGTCGCTGGGTTTCCTAAGTGTTAGGTCATACCAGTTGCTAAGTCGTAGGTCGAAGGAAAGCGCATTGCTTTAGGTCGTCAAGTGTTAAGTCGCAGATGCGCGTTGTTGTAGGTCGTTAGGCTTAGGTCGGTGGGTTTTAGGTCGGCAAGTTCCTAGGTCGTAAGTCGGAAGCGACTTAAGGAGATAGCCAAATTTCGACTTAAGGAATTTTCTGCTATAAATAGGAGGGGTTGTTCTCACTTTTTGGGATCCGGATTTTGAAGCGACGAAGTGCTGCCATTTTGAGAGCTCGACTTCTACACTTCTTCACTTCTTTTCTCCACTCTAATCTAGTGCTTCCATCCATCCAAATCGAAGATCAAGATTGAAGATCGAAGAGCTTAGATTGAAGATCTTCATCTTTTCAAGAGAGAGTTCTTCGTTTGAAGAGGATTCGTGATAGATCAAGCTTCATCCTTTGCTGTCCAGATCTGAAGCGTGTTGATTTGGGTTTGTTTAGGTGATTTGGTGAGTGGTGGTTATCTCTCACACGGATCCAAAGGAGTAGATCGGATTGTTGGCTCGATTTGGTGTTAAATTAGTGATTTCCATGCATTTTCTTCATCCTAAGTGTAGATCCATATAGATCCATTGTTCATGATGATGTTACATCCATTTTATCATATGTTAACCTATGCAAGTTCATTCATCAAGTTTGTAGAGATATAATCCATGTTTTCATGCTTATTGGACTTTCAACTCTTTAATTACGAAAATGCCATTATTGTTATAATTGTCTACTTAGATCATATTTGAATGCTTGATTGCTTGGATTGATGTTTGATTTGATTGATTGTTATGAACTAGATGATTGATGATTAGATTTAAATCGAAGGTGATTCAAAAGCTAAGGGAAAGGCTCTTGAATTGGAAAAGCTGCTCGTGGCATATGTAGCGGGATGATGAAGCCCTTATGCATAGATTTGATGATGTGATGTCGAGATGAGGCTTTGCAAGGATGTAATGAAGCGAGGCAATCATGTGATGAAGACTTGGTCTAATCCAGACGGGATCATTCCAAGCATGTTGATAACTCGGTGATATGATTCGAGTTGAGGATAATGAATGGATATGAGAATAGTCGTCGAGGAGGATGACTAGGAGGCTTGGATAGCATCGTTGTTGAAGGTTCTAGCATGCTCTAAGCAAGAGTACGTTTGGGCAGATTCGATAGTCCCAACGGCCAACTGTTGATGGTCGAGTACTCTGGGCAGATTCGATAGTCCTAGGCACGGGTTGCGACGACGTGCGGGAGTTATGTCTAGAACCGGGGTTTCCATTAGCCCTTGACGGACGGCTGAAAGAATGTGCCGGTCATTCAATTAACGGTGATATCGAAGCAATGATAACAGTGATAGCCAGAGTCATGGATGTTTGGTTGTATCGTCATTCGGACTCAAGAGCGGTATTTTCTGGGTGCTTATCTGATTTAGGCCTTGGTACTTGGAAAACATCGCCCTTGACTCGAGTGATAGTAGTTTTACTTTAAATTGTATGCTCTGTTATGTTTGCTTCTGCTTAGTGTGTGTCTGGGGCTATCACTGTAGAATGAGGTTGGAGTGGGAGGGTTGTATTCCTATTCTTTTTCCTTTATGCTCTTTTGGTATGTTGTTAGTTAATTTACTGCTCACTAAGACTGTTGTCTGACTCAAGGTTTTATGTTTTAATTCTTATTGCCTTGGGCTGTTCGTCCATTTTGGGACGGGCAGACTAGGTAGCAGGTGACAGGTGTTGTTCTCTTCTCACGATGCTGATATCGAAGACGAGCTGGAGGGTTGCATATTATCTTCTTATTATATGTACTGGATATTCCGCTGTTTTGTATTCTCTGAGAGATATGTAGTGAGGCTGGATGTATTGACTATGTGGATGCTTGTATTCAACTATTATGGAGTTTGATATGATGTCGTTTTGTTCTGTAAAGCTTCACTATACATATGTTCTATTGTATTTTGTCCATGCGCTGTGAGTAATACGATAGATTCTGTTGTTTTAAATCTTACCTTGACAATCGTCCATGGTCGCCTGACACACTTTACAACGCTCTATCTCTAGATTCGGTGCAGGGGTCATGGGCGGTCGTCACAGCAGGGAAATAGGTTGGAGGGATCCAACTGGATTCCTAAAATTGTTTGAATATTATTTCATATGTGAATGATGTGATTTATTGATAATCTGTGGATGATTTATTGATAATTGAAATTGTGAAGGCTACAATTTAGCCGAATGTATTTTTGGTATCGTTGGATACCAGAAATGAATATAAATTGGATTTTGAAATTAAAGTGGAAACTTTAAGTGAATTTATTGTTAAGGAATGAATTTATTGAAAGAAGGAATTTTAAAGTATTAAAATTGATTTTTCGAAATCTTACCGAATAAATTCCAAAATATGGGAAAAGATATTAATGAATGAGTTTTGAATATTGTTAAAAAAGTTGAAGAATTCATTAAAAAGGGAATTTTGAATAGTGGGAAAGAATAAAGGAATTTATTTAAAAGTGATAAGCTTTAAGAAATCAATTTGTAATTGATTTGGTATTTGAAAATGTATCTTTGAGAAATCGATATGGAAATTTATTTGGAGTTGAAAATAAATTTAGAAATCAAATTTGTAATTAATTTGGTAATGGAAAATAAATCATTGGAAGTCGATTTGCATATTATTTGTTATTTGGAATTAAACTTAGAAATAAATTGGCAATGTTTTGTTCTATTGGAATAAAACTTACGTTCGCATTTGTAATCGATTTGATATTGAAAAAAATATTTGAGAAATCAATTTGAAAGTTGATTTGGTGTTAAAAATGAATATTTTGAAATGTAAATTCAAAATGGAAATTATGAAATGAAAGGGAAATTTGTTTTAAAAATAAACGCTGATTTATTTTAAGTGTGAAAGTAAATTTACGGATTTTGAACGTAAATTTAAAATAAATCGATAAGGATTTATTTAATTGGTTTAAATGGACCATTTTGAAATGGAATTGTATTTTCCTTGAAAAACCGAGTATATTCCAAAGTAGCTTTTAAAATATAAATTAAAAGTTCTAAGTGGGTTTTTAAAAGATATATTTGGAGATATATTCCGTGTAAGGAAATTGATTTGAAATTTATTTTCAAAAGTTGAAAGGTGAAAAGTAATTTGAAATTGGTTTTCAAATGTTAAGTGTGGGAAAATATATATATCTCGTGAAGATATTTTGAAATTAAATAATTTGGGAATATTAAATCTGATGACTGTTGTGAATATTATTGATAGTTAAATCACCGACTATCAATATTGCCTTTGAAATGGCACTTGATTTGTTTTTCAAACAAACGCTTATTATTCGGTTTAGCCGGGAAAGGACCTTTGTGTCAGATAACCCATTCCGAATAAAGATACGACGATATGGATCGTATTGAAGACCGGTGATGAAGACCGGGTATTTGTGAAAATGATAGAATGACCTATCGATTGTCTCTGCACCATTAGCTACGGTATTGAGATTTCCTTTGTGATGGGAAGTTTTATCGGGATTGTGAATATCCGGATTGCAAGGGCTTCTTCGGAAGTGCCTTCGGTTCTGTTCGAACCTGGAACAGACTTGTATGGTTACGTGTCTGACATTACATTTTGAGATATAGAGCTGATTTCTTTCAAATACATTTCTGTTGGTGGCGGAGAATTTATTCTCTTAGCTTAACACCCTTCTTTGAGACGTACGAGCTCAGAGGTTATGTAGTTGAAATTTATCAGCGATATATTCCCAATTTGGTAATGTGGCATGCTGAGTGTTGCTGTGATGATGATCATTTATTGATCATTTGTGATCAAAGCATGGCTTTGTGAAAAAGCGTAGCTTTGTGGACGAGACTTCGTCAGGGCCTCACAACTTGGAAATGGTCGAAACAGGAATGTTGCGGCAAGGTTATGAGGGTCGCGCCCTTTAGGGTATGTCATTTCCTTCTGGAAAGGGGTGGTATCATGGTATGGAGCCCAGATACTTACTCATGTGGACACACTTTATTTATTATGTGTGATGTTGGTTATCGAGCGCTCGGAAAAAGGTCCCAAAGGACCGGGGGATGACATATTCGTGAGTTACCTAGTTACAGGGGTAACCCGGCCTTGTTTGGCAGAGAGCAGTTTGTCTCTCGGGACGTCCAGCCAGAGGCGATCCCATTCGGCAGTAGGAAAGGAAGTTCCTTAGCCTGACCATTTGTTGGAAATCCAAAGAAACAATACGAACCTTTACTATTGCAATTGTATAACCTGCTATGGAATGTGGCGGTAACCTGCTATTGAACATAGTAGCTATAGTAGGCATACGATACTGGTCGTATGCTGGCTAAGATTAATATTATACTTTCGAAATGTTTTCTACACTAGACATTAATAATAATAATTCAATGATTGGCGTAGTAAGCATCTTTGACTATCATAAGAAGAAATCTCCTCCAATTCTGCGTTTGCATTGTGTGTGTGGTGGGAGGTCTTATGGTAGTTTCATTTTCCAAAAGCATTGCGAATCTGTTTTATCTTCTTTGTGAAAATAACTGTTTGACGATCTCACACCAGTCACCATGACTGACTCGGAGTTTATTGTTCCCTTCTAAACTCTGGGTGCCCATAAATTTCCACACGGGCAGCCTAGAGTTATGTTATCAGGATATTCTGGATATTCTGGAGCTTTGGAAGCAAGCTGGATGGCGAAACGTATTCTCGTACTTGTTTATTTATTCCGCCGTGTATTCTGTATGAGGACGGGTTTCTATAACTGTCCATTGTTTTGTATTGAGTTGTACATTGACTCTGATTGATGTATGTATAAACTGATATAGTCTTTGTTGTAAAGATTATTGATTTATCTATTATATATTGTTCCGCTGCGAAATGTTAGATTATGTTGTTGTTTCTGCTTCTGTGTTTCTGTTCTTTCTTTTCTTCTGTCTTCTTCTACCCCTTCTTTTAAACCCTAAGAATTCGGTTTTCCGGCATTCGTTTGTTCGACAGTTGATACAGTGGACGTATCGATGTCGACTTTCGGAAGTCGAAGAATCGGGTCCTTACAAGTGGTATCAGAGCATCCGGTTAAGCGACAACCCTGCTCTGTTGGGTGTTACTCATTAGAGATAGAGTCAGTAGTACTCTAGAATGAGTTGAGTGTAATAATAGATATGAGTGCGTATTTGTTAATGAATATAAAATTTTGTTTTGTATTGTGTTGGCTTATCGGTTGATTGTTTATAGATTTTGGTCGGTGCAGTCTGGCCAACTGTAATCGATAGGGGTTTCTAAACTCTTAAACAAGATAAACTGACACAGTATTGTTTTAAAATAGGGTAAATGAAATAATTTTGCCCAAAACTATTTTTGTATAGAAAAGAAATGATTTTCTATGAATTATTATTGTATATGGATGTTTGGTTGTTAGGAAAAGATAATATTGAATTATTATCACTGTTATATGATAAACAAATAAGAAATAAAATAATATAACCAAAGATTTGAAGATAAATTCATTTAACAAATGAAATTTATAAATACGAATTGAAAAGATAAGGAATTGAATTCATATACAAATAGATTTTGTAAATATAAATTGTAATGAGATTTATAATTGAAATAGAATTCCAAGAGAGAATATTTGAAAATAAATTCATTAATGGAATAATAAATGAGTTGATAACTTATACAATTTGATTTTTTTTAGAATAAATTTAACTTAAAGGATGAAGTTAAATTAAAGAAAGTATAAATGAATCAATTAAATAAAGTGAAAGTTGATTTGTAATAAGATTCAAATTGAAAAGGAATGAATTTGTGAATGAACAAATGAGTTTAAATTTGTAAATAAATGAATTAAAGAAATGGATTTAGTTTAAGTAAACTGATTTGATAATATATTAATTCACGAAATAATGAATTGGAGATTGAATTGGTTAAACTAAAGTTGAGTTGTAAGCTAAATTTAAAATGGTTTGAATTTGTATATAAATTCAAGTGGGTAGTAGAAATAAATTGAAAATTTCCTTGTTATTGATAAAATGAATTCACGATGAATTGAATATGGAAATGTGAAATTTAAAAAGAATAAGTGAATATAGTAATTGAATTAAATTAGTGAATGGAATAAATTTGATAAATGAAAATCAAATCAAGAATTGAAATCGGAATTTTTTTACAAGGAAATGAATTTGAGTTTTGAAGTAAAATAGCTTAAGTAAATATTAAATAAATGCTCGACTTAAGAAATTTTTGTGAAATGGTTTCAAATGAAATGAATGAGAATATGGAATGTAAATTTAATTGAAATGGAATCAATTTAAATGATTGTTAGCTTAAGTAATCATTTAGTTGCATGAATATTAACGAATCTGAATAGAAAAAATTATCGTTTGACAAAAATGAGATTGTATAAATTCTATAAGTTAATAAAAGCAAATAGAAATTAATTTTTTGTATCGATTGAAATAGATATGAGTTAGATTCACTTAGAAATGAATAGAATGGAAGAAAATGAATTGTAAACCATTGAATTGAATAAAAATGGTATGTGAATTGGTCGTAAGCAACTAAAGATTGTATTGAAATTTTATAAATTGCTAATGGAATTTATTTTGGATGTATGGCTAATGAAATCTATATATTGTTATTGGAAATGAGTGAATTGTTAAATAGATTTCCTATATTTGTTACTGACGTGTTTAAATTGAGTAAGTACAGGTTTTTGAAGCCGTTTGGCTGCATTTTGGGTTGCGCAAATGCTAATAATAAATCGCTTTGCTTAAAAATGCTAAAAAGGTACGCCTACGCAAAAAAATAGAAAATATGAACTGTTTTTCTGCTTTTCCGACCGAGTGGGTCGATGTATATATATTTATCTCTTTTGTCAAATTGCAAAAGCTCCTCCGTACAAAGGAGACTCCGTCAAAATTTTCTGAAAATTTTGGGAGTTAGAAAAATTTTGAAATTTTTTGAAAATTTTTCACTAATGACAAAAGATTTAAAATTGGAATTTGGAATAAAGGTAAATAAAACTCAATATTCAAAAATGGAAGATGAATCGAATTCAAATAAAATTCGAAACGAAAATCTGAATGAAAAGTTTGAAAATATAAGTATTGAGATTTGAAATGAATTCAAATAGAATTGAAATTGTCAAATTGAATTCAAATGAAATTGAAAATGCAAAGTATAAGGAAATGAATATACAACTTTGTTCGTGAAGTGAAAACGAATATAAGAAACACTTATATTGAACTTAAGAAATAACGAATGAAATTCTTAAGTAAATGGGTATTGGGAATCCAATAAGTAAATTTGGATATTATTGTTAAGTAAAATATACAGGGGGTATAAAGGAAAATGGAATTGGGTTTTGATTTCGAAGATTAATTTGAATTTGCTCGGCAAAGTTATGTATTTGAAATTCAATATGAAATTTGATGAGTTTCTGATTTTGCCACTTGGCATTTTGTTTTCTATTGGGATTTGGGAGTCCGTAGGGACATTTTGTAGTCGTACTGAGCTAGCCGCGCAAAGGAGACGCTGGCGAAATTTTTTGTAAATTTAGAGAGTTAGAAAATTTTGGATAATTTACAGTTTGAATATAAATTTAAATTTGAAGTGTGAAGTAAAATAAAAGTTGTTGAAACTATGAAAATGCTTGGAAAGTTAGTTAAAGTGATAACGAATCTTTAATAAAAAGATTTATTTTGAAATTTTGATAAAACTAATTGGTTTGGTAAAATGATAAACGGGTATTGGATCATTCTTCTTTATTTGTAATTTCGGGACGAAATTCTTTTAAGGGGGAAGATTGTAACGACCCAGAAATTTTGAACATTTGAAATATAATATTTAATTGAATTTAAATATTTGAATGTTGATTTAATTTGAATTTCAAATGTAAATCTGAAATTGGCAATTTAATTTGTAAATTTAATTGTTGCAATTGGGTAAAAATTTGAATCTTCAGTTTTAAGCTGATTAAAAATATTTTTAAGGTTTTGAAAATTCATATTGATTATACTGAAGATAATAAAAGTTTCGGAATTGAATTTGAAACTGTTTTGTTCAGTTTTGAATTTATATCGTTTAAATTGAATTTAAAAATAGCGTTACGAGGCACAGTCTCGGAATTCGACGAAACTAGTTCCATTGGATCCGTAATATTGTATTATTATCGGATTTCAATTTTCGTAACATTTGGAGTTGTTGTGTGAGCATACGATATATAAACGCGTTGGAATTTATATCGAAATTTAATTCAATAATTGGTTAAATTTAAAAGGCACTGTAGCTAGATATTTTTCAAGCACGCTTCTTTTGCCTTCTCGAACATACTTCCTCGTTCTTTCAAAGTCGAGATGCTTCTCTCTCGTTCAAAGAAAACAAATAACAGTTCGAACCGTCTCTTGTTCAAAACAAATATAAATCATGGCCGATACTTCATATCGAAATCACTTCGTGTATAACAAATCCACTCCTTCTTTAAAAAAAATCAAGATGAAATCTTTAATCCCCGATCCCCTCAGCTTTAAATCAACCAAACCCCTCTTCCTTCTTCCAGTTCAAAACCGCAACTGTCTCTCCTCATTTTCGAACTGAATCAATCTCGAATTGATCTCGTGCTCGAGCACGTCGTGAGGCGCGACAAACTTCGAACTCGCGAAGTTAAATGGGTCGAGGCCGAGATAGGGGTTCGTTCGCGATGGCGTTCGTGAGTCTAGAGGTGCAAGTGATGTAGTGCTGCGTTCAATTACGATTCGAAGCTAGGGCATCGAGGCGTTCGTTCGCGTGGTCGGCGGCTCGACTAGATGGTCGCGATGGATGCGACAGTTAGGTGGGGAGCAGTTCGACTTTTCTTGAGGGCAAGTGCGTTCGCCTGGGACGTGGTGGAGCAGCTCGATGCCGAGCGTGGTGGAATTGAGTGCGGCGACGTTCGCGAAGGGAGATGGCTCGGCAATCTTTGTAGTCTCGTATAGTTTGAATGCAGAGGTCGATGATTTTGGGTTCGAGCAGATTAAGGTAATTTTATTTCAAACGTTTTAGATTTAATGTTACTTAAGTTTAAACTTGTAAATAAATTGTTGTTTTTATTCACTTATCGGAATTTAACAGCGAAGTATAAAACAGTCTTGTTTAAATTAAATCAGATATACCCATATATGTAAACAAAATATATATATATACAAGGTTGGAAATATAGGAATTTTGAATTTATGGAAGTTCATATGAAAATTTGATTTTTGAAATCTATGAATTGATTTAAAAATACAAATTATTAGTTAATTAAATTAAATTAAAAGCGAATTTAATTATTCGTTGGTTCGAATATTAACAAATTATCAAATGTTTATACAAGGTCTAAAAATGGTGAAATCAAGTCAAAATGGATTGGATTGCAAATTGAAAAGCTAAGGTGAGATCTTCTCACACAGATTTAAAATTGAATTGCAGTTATTGATTGCTGTTGGTTGTGATATTATATATAGTAGGATATATCTATAAATATAGCAATATATATATATATATTGGCATATGTATATATTGCAGTTGTTGATTTCCCACATTATATAGTGGATGAGACCCTATTGCGCCGCATAATAGCGGATGATATTTTTATAAATCCTATATACCGCGATATTCCACCTCGAAGTGGAATTGGTATTGTGCTAACATCTGTGGATGCAGGGAAACAGGTTGGAGGGATCCAACTGGATTCCTAAAATTGTTTGAATATTATTTCATATGTGAATGATGTGATTTATTGATAATCTGTGGATGATTTATTGATAATTGAAATTGTGAAGGCTACAATTTAGCCGAATGTATTTTTGGTATCGTTGGATACCAGAAATGAATATAAATTGGATTTTGAAATTAAAGTGGAAACTTTAAGTGAATTTATTGTTAAGGAATGAATTTATTGAAAGAAGGAATTTTAAAGTATTAAAATTGATTTTTCGAAATCTTACCGAATAAATTCCAAAATATGGGAAAAGATATTAATGAATGAGTTTTGAATATTGTTAAAAAAGTTGAAGAATTCATTAAAAAGGGAATTTTGAATAATGGGAAAGAATAAAGGAATTTATTTAAAAGTGATAAGCTTTAAGAAATCAATTTGTAATTGATTTGGTATTTGAAAATGTATCTTTGAGAAATCGATATGGAAATTTATTTGGAGCTGAAAATAAATTTAGAAATCAAATTTGTAATTAATTTGGTAATGGAAAATAAATCATTGGAAGTCGATTTGCATATTATTTGTTATTTGGAATTAAACTTAGAAATAAATTGGCAATGTTTTGTTCTATTGGAATAAAACTTACGTTTGCATTTGTAATCGATTTGATATTGAAAAAAATATTTGAGAAATCAATTTGAAAGTTGATTTGGTGTTAAAAATGAATATTTTGAAATGTAAATTCAAAATGGAAATTATGAAATGAAAGGGAAATTTGTTTTAAAAATAAACGCTGATTTATTTTAAGTGTGAAAGTAAATTTACGGATTTTGAACGTAAATTTAAAATAAATCGATAAGGATTTATTTAATTGGTTTAAATGGACCATTTTGAAATGGAATTGTATTTTCCTTGAAAAACCGAGTATATTCCAAAGTAGCTTTTAAAATATAAATTAAAAGTTCTAAGTGGGTTTTTAAAAGATATATTTGGAGATATATTCCGTGTAAGGAAATTGATTTGAAATTTATTTTCAAAAGTTGAAAGGTGAAAAGTAATTTGAAATTGGTTTTCAAATGTTAAGTGTGGGAAAATATATATATCTCGTGAAGATATTTTGAAATTAAATAATTTGGGAAATTATTAAATCTGATGAGTGTTGTGAATATTATTGATAGTTAAATCATCGACTATCAATATTGCCTTTGAAATGGCACTTGATTTGTTTTTCAAACAAACGCTTATTATTCGGTTTAGCCGGGAAAGGACCTTTGTGTCAGATAACCCATTCTGAATAATGTTACGACGATATGGATCGTATTGAAGACCGGTGATGAAGACCGGGTATTTGTGAAAACGATAGAATGACCTATCGATTGTCTCTGCACCATTAGCTACGGTATTGAGATTTCCTTTGTGATGGGAAGTTTTATCGGGATTGTGAATATCCGGATTGCAAGGGCTTCTTCGGAAGTGCCTTCGGTTCTGTTCGAACCTGGAACAGACTTGTATGGTTACGTGTCTGACGTTACATTTTGAAATATAGAGCTGATTTCTTTCAAATACATTTCTGTTGGTGGCGGAGAATTTATTCTCTTAGCTTAACACCCTTCTCTGAGACGTACGAGCTCAGAGGTTATGTAGTTGAAATTTATCAGCGATATATTCCCAATTTGGTAATGTGGCATGCTGAGTGTTGCTGTGACGATGATCATTTATTGATCATTTGTGATCAAAGCGTGGCTTTGTGAAAAAGCGTAGCTTTGTGGACGAGACTTCGTCAGGGCCTCACAACCCGGAAATGGTCGAAACAGGAATGTTGCGGCAAGGTTATGAGGGTCGCGCCCTTTAGGGTATGTCATTTCCTTCTGGAAAGGGGTGGTATCATGGTATGGAGCCCAGATACTTACTCATGTGGACACACTTTATTTATTATGTGTGATGTTGGTTATCGAGCGCTCGGATAAAGGTCCCAAAGGACCGGGGGATGACATATTCGTGAGTTACCTAGTTACAGGGGTAACCCGGCCTTGTTTGGCAGAGAGCAGTTTGTCTCTCGGGACGTCCAGCCAGAGGCGATCCCATTCGGCAGTAGGAAAGGAAGTTTCTTAGCTTGACCATTTGTTGGAAATCCAAAGAAACAATACGAACCTTTACGATTGCAATTGTATAACCTGCTATGGAATGTGGCGGTAACCTGCTATTGAACATAGTAGCTATAGTAGGCATACGATACTGGTCGTATGCTGGCTAAGATTAATATTATACTTTCGAAATGTTTTCTACACTAGACATTAATAATAATAATTCAATGATTGGCGTAGTAAGCATCTTTGACTATCATAAGAAGAAATCTCCTCCAATTCTGCGTTTGCATTGTGTGTGTGGTGGGAGGTCTTATGGTAGTTTCATTTTCCAAAAGCATTGCGAATCTGTTTTACCTTCTTTGTGAAAATAATTGTTTTACGATCTCACACCAGTCACCATGACTGACTCGGAGTTTATTGTTCCCTTCTAAACTCTGGGTGCCCATAAATTTCCACACGGGCAGCCTAGAGTTATGTTATCAAGATATTCTGGATATTCTGGAGCTTTGGAAGCAAGCTAGATGGCGAAACGTATTCTCATACTTGTTTATTTATTCCGCTGTGTATTCTGTATGAGGACAGGTTTCAATAACTGTCCATTGTTTTGTATTGAGTTGTACATTGACTCTGATTGATGTATGTATAAACTGATATAGTCTTTGTTGTAAAGATTAATGATTTATCTATTATATATTGTTCCGCTGCGAAATGTGAGATTCTGTTGTTGTTTCTGCTTCTGTTTTTCTGTTCTATCTTTTCTTCTGTCTTCTTCTACCCCTTCTTTTAAACCCTAAGAATTCGGTTTTCCGGCATTCGTTTGTTCGGCAGTTGATACAGTGGACGTATCGATGTCGACTTTCGGAAGTCGAAGAATCGGGTCCTTACAGGTACCGATCATAAGTGGTTAGTATCGAGTTGTATACTTAGTTATAATTTAGGTTTTAATTTCCCAAACCCCTCCTTTGCCTTTTCCCAGAGCCTACCCTAAAGGTTCATAGCCGAAATCCCGAAGCACCTTCCCTGATGACTTGGGCAAACATCTCTACTGACTTGATTCCAAATCAACTACCGACCAGATTTTCACCACCCCAACCACCTCTAAATGACCTACGACCTGAAGTACCATCTCATCCCATCCTCCAGTGCCCCTCCTCCAAGTTTCATCCCATTTTGAGCAATTTTGACTTTGTTTTTCCCAAATCGACAATTGGTTCCTATCTATCCTAAAAGCACTAGCAAACCATATCAAAGAAAAACATACAATATCAACCATCATCCATATACATTCATTAAACACAAGAAATCAATTCAAACATGATAAACATACAAGATTCTACATATATCTAACTTTACATAAAATGACAATGTGATCTAAAATGGGTTGTAAAACCATTTAAAATCAAATTTAATCTTTTTAAATTTGGCCATAAACATTTTTAATGTTAAATCAAAGATTAAAATCATTTTATCATGGAAATCATATCAAAAACACCATTTTTAACCATATGGATAAGCATAAAATAGCGAGAGATCAATAACCACCCACATAATACCTAAATTACTAATATAAATGCTCAAATCTGAAATGAACAGCAGCAAATCCAAATTCAAAGCACCCAAATGACGAATCTATAATTCCCCTTCACTAATTACCTTTCTAATGATGGATTAGGCTAAGATTAGTAAGAAAAATAGAGGCATTTTGTTGAAATTAAGGTTAATGGAGGTTTGAAATTGTTTTGGGAAAGTGGGAAATGATTAGATCTGTCCATTTACCCCCAATTAAGCACAATTCCCAAAATCAATTAGTGGGCCCAAGTAAAGGCTTATTTTAATTGCCCACTATTCTGTTCAGTAGAAAACATAACATAAAACGGGCATATCTCCTTGACTGTAAGTCTGTTTTCCTATTATGATCTCTCTACAAAAAGATAAACTACAAGCCCAATCTAATGGAAGTGGTTTAAGACCCTAATTCAACACCTATCAAAATTTATAGGCTTTACAAGAATTTCTAGGTCCAAACTGTCTGATGAAAATTCCTAGTAATCATTTTCCAAAGTTTTAGAATTGTATGACCTCATATGATTTAAATAATAATTCATCCAATACGTAAAATGCAGGTCGATACTCAACATGTCCTAAAAAACGAACCTCCTTGCACCAAAAGTGATATTTGGAGAATTTCGCCTTTAGCTTATGCCTACAGAGAGTATTAAGCAGTTCACTTAAATGCAACCCGTTCTCTTCCTCGCTTTTTCGAATAGACAAGTGTGTCATCAATGGGTACCTCCATGAACTTCAGCCCTCTAAAGATTCAACTAATAAGGTCGACAAAATATGCTAGGACATTGATCAATCCAAATTGCATGACGAACCACTCATAAAGACTATCTAGTGTACGAAAAGTAGTATTTTGAATACTATCCTCAACTACACGCAATTGATGGAACTCGGTAGCCAAGTTAAGCTGAGAAAAACTTCTACTCTGACCAACTGATCAAAGGGATCGTCTATACAGGGCAGTGGATAACGATTCATTTTTTTGAAAGGAAAATGAGTGATCCTCACAATGTGGAGAGCACTCATGTAATTTTATTCTACACTTAAGAATGAGCTACCAACAAGCCTAACAAGTAGGAAAAACCTCCATATAAATAAGAGAAAATAAAAAGCCCTTTCAAAAACCTATGTAACTAAGGACTCTCCCTCATCATTCTACTCGAACAAGTATCCAAAGTCCGAACATCTCCATTAAAGGTGCAGTATTCTATACCATCCCTCTCAATATAAACCTATTTGCTAGCCCTTTGTAATGTTGCTATTTGAGTAGGCAACTCTGCGTTATTACCTGCAATTGAGATATGGTCCACAACTTGATCATTAATACTGTTCTCATGTGTTGACAAATTCGAACAGGAGCCCAACAACTCCATATTACTATATACTGCTAAAGAGTCATATCTACTGATGTAAAAATCACCATGCTTCTTTACCCCTTTAAATAGCCCGTACTTTTCCATATTTAAACTATTCAACATATTGACCAATGCACCTTTCCCTTGAATAATCTCAACGGAATTAAGACCGCCATTTAATACGCCTTCAACACTACTATCATCAACATCTAAACATTTATTCCAATAATCCTCATGCAAAGAAAATAGAAGCTTTAAACTTTAACGATCTAGGACTTCTTTTAAAATTAACTGTTGAATTACTCCTACTTTTTTTTTTTACCAGAAACCGCATATTTGGAAGTATGAGTAGAATCCCAAACATGAATAGGAGGAGGTGTAGACCTTCTTAAAGATTTTAGGCAACAGTACATACTAAATTTTACAGGCTCGGTATAAAAAGTGATGGCTAATCCCTTTTTAATAGCTATACACATCTTCTTGTTACTAGTTTCTCTAACATTATCACAAGCGCCTTTACCCATGCTAAAATAATCAGTACTTTCCACAAAATTTACATTATCATGTGACCAAACCTTTTCCTGCTTTGCATCTTTCTCAATTAACCCATTACTTTCAACTGTTGATGTGAAATCAACTTCATGTTCATATACCATCATCTCGCAACTAACAAGCATTGAACCAAAATTACCTTCTCTTTCAGCAACAGTATTAACATTCGAATTTTCAGCATTATCACAACCGTGCACATCCTAGGACCTACGTGCAACACCTGATTTTTAACTGAGTACTACATAGACTTATCAGCAATTCTACTTGATATATACCCATCCTTTTCAACAGAAATATCCACAGTGGAATTTGCTCCTGCATCATCATTCTCTACCAAGCAACAAACAACATTAACCCCGCGTGCCTCCCCTCTTTCATCCTTGGAGCCTGTATTATCATTCACCATTGAGCTTTTAATCGAAAATATTGAGTCCTCCAATACAAAAACATTTACACTCGCTCCATCTACCAACACTAATGAAGAATTGATGTGCATATACGAATTAGGTGAATGACCAAAGTTTAAAACTCTATGCACATTTTTAACACCATGCACAATAACATCATCCCCTGTATCCTCATTGTGCATACTACCAACATCTACACAAGAAACAGCTAAACACATTGAATCTTCCACCAACTCAACATCCTTTACTTTCTCCATGACTGAGTATCTCTGAATTCAAACCCGAAATATCTGCATTATTTAGTTCATCAAGACAGTTAGAAACTAAATCACCCAAAATTAATATGCTTCCATCCACAACATTTTCCAAAGCTTTTAAAAGATTGCTATACATATAAGAACTAGATGTATGACCCAGACTTAAAAGTCCATAAATATTTACTATATTGTGCACTTTATCAACACCATGCACCATGATAACATCATCAGTATTATCATCATGCACTCTATCAATATCCACACAAGAAACAACCAAACACCTCTCTGAATTCAAGCCCGAACCATCCAAATCATTTAGACGATCATATCTGCTTGAAGTGGTGATCATAAAACTCAACTTACAGCTTTTTGTTGTACATTTTCTATTTTGATATATTCAAGACTATCAAATACTTGATCAATCTCTTGTACATAGTTGTCACTGCCTAAAGGTATTTCATAACAATGAATTTTTGGCATATGATTCATTACAATTGGATCAAACAGTAATGAATCCACATGTACATGATCAATAGAATTCATCCTCGGTCTTTAAAGTTAACAACAAGCTCATCCGAAAACTCATCAAACTATTCTTTGAAATCTTTACATCCATGGAATTGCCAACATCTGAATTATTTTCTGGATCGCCAAATTTTTCTTTATAATTCATACCAATATTAACAAAATTTATAGCATCGAATTTTTTAGAAAGAACCTCCAAGAGTTCAATACCCGCGTTTCTTTGAATTCACGGTTGATTAACCAATATATGCTTGAGTTTCATGCATTTCAAAACAAAGTGGAAACCATCATCAGTAATACTTATCTTTTTTTAGTTCCAGCACCCAAGATCCTCAAGCAGCGATTTTTCTTATGACAAAAATAAATACATCTAAAACAACAAGTATGGTCTTGATGTAACAACCATACTCTCCTCAAGATGATCAGGGAAGGATACAGCAGCACCATAGCCGGAATGAAGGGAGAAGAGCAATCAGATTGAAGAATATCAGAGCAAGCTTCATGGATATTATAAAGACTGCACATGATAAGCAGAAATGTATATGTGGTTGCATGCTTTGATGTTGAGAATGTGGGCTTGTGCATGTATGTGCATGCTACTGTACATTAGTTAGGGAGTTTGAGTGGGCTGTTAATGGGTTGTGTGTATCTGATCCTTTATGTTGTGAGTTACACCTATATAAGCAGGGTTGTAACAATTGTAAGAGTGTGGAGAAAATCTGAATAAAGTTACTTCTCATTTTTCATTTCTATTTTGTATTTTTAATGCTTCTTGGTCAATCTCATTGCTTGGTACTATCAGTTGTTAGTTACAGTTTTAGCTGATCTAGTTCTTTCTTCTGGTTCTTTTTTTTAGTTGCAATTCATCTTGTTCTTTTTGTCATATCAATTCTCTGTTTTTCTCAATTTCTGCATCCCTACATATGTCAGTCTTGTTTTCTTGCTTGTTTTATCTGATCGTTTCCCTTATTTTTGTTCATGATTCTTGCTTATTGATTTTATTCTAGTAACCTGTAACTTGTATCTTTGTTCAGCAATTAAATTCTTGTTTTTTTGAAAAATTACTTGGTTCTTGAAAAACTGTTGTTCCATTCTTGATTATCTTCACCCAAAACTCTTCTTCGAGCAAAACCCTATTTTTTCCCACACTTACTTCGAGTCACTTTCCATTTTTACCCGCTTCTTGATTTTCCAGAGCAATCTGTGCACGTGCACACATCAATACTATCATCTTCTTCCCCAAACTTATCACCACCATCTCAGATCTTTCTTACAATCGCCATGGCCAAGAATACAGACCCACCTGAGCCTTCCAATTTGGTATCAGAGCATGCCGCCGAGATAAACCCTAACTCTAATCCCCAAATAATCCCGGCAACCCTGGAAACCATGACCAAGAAACAATCCAACAATGGCAGCTACAACACGAGTACAACAACAAAACTGATGCGCTCTTGAATAATCTCATTCAAAAGATTGAGGGATTTGGTAATGTTTTGAATGCTTTGGCGCGGCAACAGCATCGGGAGCAGGCATCATCATCAATACCATCCCCACCACCTCCAGTTACTGCCCCACCACCAATGAATAATACCTCAGAACCCATCAATACCAATTACATGCCACCGCCGCAGCAACCACCTGAACCGTACCCATATTATCAGTATATTCCTCCTCCTGTACCCCACCCACCTCCTAGAAACATGGCTCCTCCAACCAGGCCTGTTATGCCACCACCAAGAAACTTCCATCATCCACCAAGAACTGCTCAGACACCAATGAACACCCCTCTGAGGCCACAAGAACCACCTCCTCAACCAAGAAACAACTACCCTAATTATCCTATTCATGAGCAGCCCAATCACTATTACCCACAGACTTACCATCAAACCATTCCTACCATGAAATTGGAATTTCCTATCTTCACTGGTGATGAGATTGTTACTGATTGGTTGAGGCAAGTGGAGCAGTACTTTCGCTTCCATTATACTGACGTAAGTCAATGGGTCGAGATTACTTCGTTTTCATTGAGAAAAGAAGCTTTACAATGGTATCACTGGTATACTAATACAATAGAGAATCATGAGTTGTGGCCTGTGTTTAAAGAAGAAATCTTGGTGAGGTTTAACACAGAGGAAATGGAGCGACCATATGAGACCCTATCCAAGCTAAAACAATACACCACTGTCAGAGCTTACCTGAGTAGATTTGAGCAATTACAGGCTGTGATTGAAACATTGCCCCCTAAATTCTTGCTAGACCGTTTCATTGGTGGGTTGAAAGAAGAAATTCGATATGATGTGTTGACATCTAGACCCCATGATTTCAGAGAGGCTGTAACTTTAGCTAAAATGTATGAATGTAAATATATGGAAGTGAAGAAGAGCCATAAAGGCAGTAGCCTACCTTTGCCTAAGAACAACCAGACCACTACCACTCCCTCTATTAAACCTATTTCAAATCACCAACCTACTTCAAATCCTAAAGAAAGCAATACCCCCTTACAAAACTCAGCTCGCACCAAAGGCCTGACCCCTGCTGAGATTGTTGAGATGAGGAGGCAAGGACTATGTTATGGTTGTAAACAGAAGTGGCATAAAGACCATAAATGTCCTACTCCCCGAGTGTATGTGTTAGAGGGGGTGATGACACTCAAAGATGAGGAAACAGAAAATAGTGTAACAGAGGAGATTGATGAGGCAGAAGAAGAAACTACAGTGGAAGAGGCTCTCTCTATAACACTTCAAGCAATGTGTGGCATTCCTGCATTATCCACTATCAAAGTTCAAGGAGTTATTAATAAGAAACTAGTACAAATCTTAATTTACTCTGGGTCAACACACAGCTTGATCAATGAAGAATTGGCAAGAAAACTCAAATTAAAAATTGATGAGTCCAAAGTGTATGAAGTGACAGTAGCTAATAGGGAGAAATTGAATGGATCAGGGGTTTGTAAAGATGTATTGTTGAAATGCCAAGGGTGTAAGATGCCAGTTGAATTGCTTCTTTTGCCTTTAGAGGGCTGTCAAGTAGTGCTTGGTGCTCAGTGGATGAGGGGTCTAGGTGAAGTCACTTTGAATTTGGAACACTTGCAGGTGAAATTTCAGTATAATAACAAACTATACATATGGCAAGGCCTCAAACCAGACGATGTAAAAAGGATTGATAGAAAGACTATGGATAAGGAGAGTTCCCATGCCCAAACCACCATGTTATTATGCCTTCACATGTTACCTACCCATGAACCTGACCCCAATCTTTCCCCTGCCATTGTTGAACTCCTCCACAAATTTCCTATGATTACCACTGATAAACCACCTTTTCCACCTCAAAGAACCCATGATCACAAAATTCCACTTCATCCTAACACCAAACCCATTTGTATGAAGCCATACAGACACTCATATCACTTGAAAAATGAACTGGAGAAGATTATAGAGGACATGTTGGATACTGGACTTATCAGGCCTAGCACTAGTTCTTACTCGTCCCCAGTTGTGATGGTTAAGAAGAAAGATGGCACTTGGAGGCTATGTATTGATTACAGAAGCTTAAATTCCCATACTCTCAAAGATAAATTTCCTATTCCCTTGATTGATGACCTCTTTGACGAACTACGTACAAGGCTCTAACTGGTTTTCCAAGCTTGATTTGAGATCAGGCTATCATCAGATACGCATGGATGATTCAGATATTCACAAGAAAGCCTTCATAACACACCATGGCCATTATGAATTTCTGGTGATGCCTTTTGGTTTAGTTAATGCTCCTTCTACGTTTCAATCTCTGATGAATGATATTTTTAAATCATATTTGAGGAAATTTATAATGGTGTTTTTTGATGATATATTAGTATATAGCAAAACATGGTTTGATCATCTGCAACATCTTGAACAAACTTTCCAAGTCTTGCAGAAGAATAAATTAGTAGTGAAGCTATCCAAGTGCAGTTTTGCTAAAGACACTCTGGAGTACTTGGGGCATGTGATTTCTTCACAAGGCCTAGCTGTTGACCCTACGAAAATTCAAGCTATATTAGATTGGCCCTTACCTCAAACATTAAAAGCACTGAGAGGATTTCTAGGACTCAGTGGATATTACAGAAAATTTATAAATAACTATGGGATCATAGCCAAGCCTATGATAGAGATGTTGAAGAAAAATTCATTTAAGTGGGATGAAGCATCAAAACAATCCTTTGAATAGTTGAAGCAGTGTCTGATTAATCCACCTATCCTAGTTATGCCTAATTTTAACCTACCATTTGTATTGGAATGTGATGCTAGTGGGTATGGGGTGGGTGCTGTGTTGTCTCAGAAGAACAGACCTATTGCATATTTGAGTAAAGCTTTGCATGGAAGGAATTTATCTCTATCCACTTATGAAAAGAAGTTGCTAGCTATTATTATAGCCACCAAAAAATGGAGTCAGTATTTGTTAGGAAGGCAATTTGTAATCAAGACCGATCATCATAGCCTTAAATATCTTTTAACACAAAAGCTACACACTGGGTTGCAACACAAATGGCCAGCCAAGTTACATGGCTTTGATTACATAGTAGAGTACCGAAGTGGAAAGGAGAATATAGTGGCAGATGCTTTGTCTAGAAGAGATAAGGTAGATGGGGAGCATGGTCATAACAGTGAGCTACACTTGCAGCCTATAACCATAGTACAGGCTTCTTGGTTTCAGGAGATTAAAAAGACTTTGCATTCTTCAACATGGTATAAGCAACAGTTGCTACAGCTACAAAATCAGACCCCACCCAACATTAAATATAAAGTAGTGGATGAAGTAATATTTCACAAAGGCAAATTATTGATAGATCATAACATAAAGGAATTGCTACTGCCACTGATAAAAGAACATCATTCATCTCCTCTGGGAGGACACTCTGGCATCAAGGCTACCCTTAAAAAAATTAAACAAGTTTTTTATTGGAAGAAAATGAAAAGAGATGTCGAAGCCTTTGTCAAAACTTGTGACGAGTGTCAGAGAAACAAGGAAGAAAATATACTAATTCCTGGTCTTCTGCAAACTTTGCCTATTCCAGAAAGAATTTGATTGACATATCCATGGATTTTATCACTTGCTTGCCAAAGAGTTACAGGTACACAGTCATATTTGTAGTGGTTGATAGGTTGAGTAAGTATGCACATTTTTTCCCTCTGAGTCACCCCTTCACAGCCAAGGAAGTAGCCACTGTTTTCTTTGATGGTGTCTTCAAATTGCGTGGCTTACCAAAGTCTATAGTGAGTGATAGAGATGCTATTTTCACAAGCAAGTTTTGGCAGGAATTGTTTAAGTTGCAAGGTTGCACATTGAAGTTAAGCACTGCCTATCACCCACAAAGTGATGGCCAAACCGAAGTGGTGAACAAAATTCTAGAATGTTATTTGAGGTGCTTTATTTGTCACAAGCCACAGGAGTAGGTTAAGTGGCTGTCAGTAGCAGAGTATTGGTACAATACTACGTGGAAGAATCCCACTAATACAACCCCATACAAAGCAGTGTATGGTGTAGATCCCCCAAATTTATTGTCATACGTGCCTAACACAGCCAAAGTGGAGCAAGTGGAGGAAGCATTGTACTCGAGAGACATCATCATAGAGTTCTTGAAGGACAGTATCAAACTTGCGCAGAGTAGGATGAAGAGGTATGCAGACAGCAGAAGAACAGATAGGGAATTTAATCAAGGGGACTGGGTGTATTTAAAGCTCCAGCCATATAAACAAATCACTGCGAGAATTCAGAAAACTCACAAGTTATCCCCAAAGTACTATGGTCCATATATGATACTTGAAAGAATTGGAAAAGTTGCATATAAGTTGCAGATGCCAACTGAAGCAAAGATACATCCAGTGTTTCATGTTTCTCAACTAAAGAAAAGGCTGGGAGATGTAGTAGTACAAGACAATGCACCTAGCTTTACTGAAGAAATTGTGGAGCAACCAGAAGCTATTCTTGACAGGAGGATGGTTCCTCGTAACAATGATGTAGTGGTGCAAATATTGGTGAAATGGAAAGATAAACATATAGAAGAAGCTACGTGGGAGGATTATTGGCCAACTATTCGAAAATTTCCCACATTGGACCTTGGGACAAGGTCCATTCTTGAAGGAGAGGGGAGATGTAACAACCATACTCTCCTCAAGATGATCAGGGAAGGATACAGCAGCACCATAGCCGGAATGAAGGGAGAAGAGCAATCAGATTGAAGAATATCAGAGGAAGCTTCATGGATATTAAAAAGACTGCACATGATAAGCAGAAATGTATATGTGGTTGCATGCTTTGATGTTGAGAATGTGGGTTTGTGCATGTATGTGCATGCTACTGTACATTAGTTAGGGAGTTTGAGTGGGCTGTTAATGGGTTGTGTGTATCTGATCCTTTATGTTGTGAGTTACACCTATATAAGCAGGGTTGTAACAATTGTAAGAGTGTGGAGAAAATATGAATAAAGTTACTTCTCATTTTTCATTTCTATTTTGTATTTTTAATGCTTCTTGGTCAATCTCATTGCTTGGTACTATCAGTTGTTAGTTACAGTTTTAGCTGATCTAGTTCTTTCTTCTGGTTCTTTTTTTTAGTTGCAATTCATCTTGTTCTTTTTGTCATATCAATTCTCTGTTTTTCTCAATTTCTGCATCCCTACATATGTCAGTCTTGTTTTCTTGATTGTTTGATCTGATCGTTTCCCTTATTTTTGTTCATGATTCTTGCTTATTGATTTTATTCTAGTAGCCTGTAACTTGTATCTTTGTTCAGCAATTAAATTCTTGTTTTTTTGAAAAATTACTTGGTTCTTGAAAAACTGTTGTTCCATTCTTGATTATCTTCACCCAAAACTCTTCTTCGAGCAAAACCCTATTTTTTCCCACACTTAATTCGAGTCACTTTCCATTTTTACCCGCTTCTTGATTTTCCAGAGCAATATGTGCACGTGCACACACCAATACTATCATCTTCTTCCCCAAACTTATCACCACCATCTCAGATCTTTCTTACAATCGCCATGGCCAAGAATCTAGACCCACCTGAGCCTTCCACTTGACAATCTCTAGCATAGCACAAATCATCTTCACACCTAAAATAAGAATTCGATTTCCTTGTACAGCCGATCTAATTTTGAAATTTGGTTTGACAGTTCGAGGATACAATCCTTCTTTTAACACTTGTGTGTAAGAGCGAGATTATGATCTAAAATTGGGAATGGAAACCATAGAGGAAAGATGAGAAATGGAAGAAAAAGGAATGGGATTGAAGGTTCTTGAAGAAGGAAAAAAATTCGAACAGTAAGCTGACATTTTCAAAAGAAACTTTTTTATGGCAGTGAATAATGGTTCTTCTTTGTCAGTTTATTTAGCTCACAATAATCGACGTGAAGCCTCAAGGATCCATCTGCTTTATAGTAAAGACAACTAGTACTCACCACTCTAAAATACTTCTTTGAATAAAGCCCTTCTCCGACAATTCATTTACTTGCTTATTTAGCTCGCCTCTTTCTTTAGGAGTCATATGCCTAAGGGGTAGGGCAATAGGTTTAGCATTCTCCTCAAGGTAAATTAAAAATTCGATCTACCGATGACGTGGAAGACCAGAAACCTTAAAAAATACATTTGAGTAGTCACGAACTTCTGACACTGAGGCTAACCAATAATGTGACAGGTCTAGGGAATATAGATAACTTAACATAACTGAACTCTTAGGGATCACAGTAAACCTCTAGGCTGTATCCTCTACAAGTACTCAAACGAACTATATTCCTATTACAATCCAATGCTGCTACATACATAGCCATCCAATCCATTCTAAAAATCAAACCAAACCCAGAAAATCCCAAAACAAAAGCATTGCAATCAAATTCGACACATAAAATATACAACTTCAAACCCTTCAAATCATAAACAAATGAGTCGATCCTCCAACTGAGTTTTATACTACTACAGGGTCTGTAACTATACTAGTCTCTAGGTGTAATTCATCTACTGGTCTACTCGAAATTAAAGAGTGTGATGCTCTGATGCTATATATAACGTGCCTAGATAAATCAGAGAGTTAATACACCTTCGATGACTACTTTCTTCCCCTTCTCCATAGCTAGAGCTATGCTCGAGCTACGCTCGAGCTAGGAATAACATATAGTGCATATGTTGAAACCACCTGGGTAAAGGTCTTAAACAACGTCGGACGCTGCCTCTTCAAATGACCAAGCTGGTTGTAGTTATACTATTTGACCATTGCTAGATTCATCTTGCAATTCTTAGCCAAAAGACCTTTGAAATCGCACTTTGTACACTTGAGCTCTTGCTTCTTTATCTTTCCTTGAGTTCTCATCCTACCTTTGCACTAATTTTGCTAAACTGGTTTCCCTTCTCCTTTCTTGGGTTCCTCTTTCCCTATAGAATTCAATAATGCCATCTCGACCAAGCTCCCAAAAAGTGGCTACATTAAGTACATGACTCAAAGCAATTCCTCTTAAAGACAGATTCAATCCCTTAGCAAACTTCACCTCTTTCTTTGTTGGTGTGTTGATAAGATCCAAGAGTTATATACATATATTCAAATCAATTATTGCATGTATTTCAATATAAACTGAATCGAGTCTAAGTCAATTCCAATGGATATGTTTTACTTATATAAAAAGAATCATTTCGGATTCATCTATAAAAATTAGGGTGGTTTCAATCCAAATCATTCTAATATTTATCAAAATCAATCAAAATATGTTATACATTTTAGATCTATAAGATCAGGTAGTTTAGTTTTCATATTTCAATTCAATAATTAAATCTATCAATTCCTAGTATTTTCCAAATAATTTCAATTCACAAATTTATAAGAAATAGATAGGTTTAATAATAGAAATCATGTTTATGTTGCTAAGAAGGCATATAATTAAAAATCAATACTTATTCGTAGGTAGAATCCACTCACCTTGTTTGTAGAATATTTTCTCTTAACTTGAATCCACTGCTCTCCCTAGTTGTTGATTCGTGGTTTTCTCCTTCTTTGTTCTAATTTGATTTTTTCCTCTTGTTTTATTTTTACTTTTGTTTGTTATTTTTTTGAAGATAGAAGATATAGTGTTTTGTTTTCAAAAAGTACCCGAGGAAGAGAAAGAAGATACGTACGTACATAGTGGTGGTTAGGGTATGGAGTGAACAAAAAATGAGGGTTGGAAGTCAATTTGTAGTCAAAATCTAGGGTTTATTGAGTTAGGCCTAAAATCTATATTTATGAAAATGCCACAAGTCGTTGTTATTATTTTTCAAACACAATGGAATAGGTACCATGGCCTAATTCCAGAATTTGTGAAATTTTATATTTTTATCCTTTAATGTAAAATTAACTTTTTGCCCTTATTATTATTTTAATTTATTTATTAAAATTTTCTGGTTGTTACAACTATTTCCCCAATTTATCATTTATTTGTGTTCAAATAGAATTTCTATACACAACGTACATGTATATCATTTTTATAATTTAATGATTAATTGTTTTTCTACTACACACATATGATGATTATTTCGATAAAAAATTATACATAGAACAAAATACAATCGATCACAATGATCATGTTATATTTACATATGAGGTTGAAATTAGGAGAGATTAAATGTTTGAGATCATTGTGTCCCTAATTATATTATTGTGTTTCTAGAATCTAATTGTTAATTTTTCTTTACCTTATAGATTCTTTAATATTTTTAATTTATATTTTCGTTAATGCAAACAATTTTTTATTGAACATGCTATCATTATGCTTTAGTTGAAATTAATGAGAAATCGAAATAAATTTGTTTTCTTAAATTTAAAAAGCTAATTTTCGGTTTCATCCACGTTTGTACGGTTGTACTAGTATGGAGTAGTAAAAGGAGATTAGTGAAAAAAATACGTTTTGTTGAGGGCTAAATGAAGAGCTTATGATATAAATCCAATAATTTACATCCAAGTCCAGAAAGCCCACAAAGGCAAATCGGTTCAACCTAGCTCCAATATTTTATTGGGCATTGTTAAAGGGACTCCACTTTTGGATAAGAGGGGTACCAATATTCATTTTTTTAAACTGCTAAGAGGGTTATATAAAATATTATCCCTTCACAAAGTAATTTTTGCTAATCCCATTTTTAACCTTAACCTTATCCTTACCATTAAAACCCCAAAGTAAACCCTAAACTAAACCCTAAACGCAAATCAAAGAAACACAATGCGATGAAAATGAACGATGATAAATAAGAAGATGAGATGGAAATTGACAACGATGGGATGAAAGGTATTGCAATGGAGACTCATACTCTAGTAAGCTTCGGCCTCATTGATGATGGAGATAAAGACGTCGATCATGTATGAAACAAAATAATTAAGGTTTTCGATAATTTATAGTACACTTTTCATTCCATGACAGGCCGAATATGTTAAAACAAAGGCAAACCACCAAAGAAAAAAATTAATTTACAACATGTTCGTGTCGTTTTTCATTTAGAAAAAATTTGAATTTGTAAGTAAAACCGACTGTGTATTGCTGAAAGTGTTAAAACTGTAACAGTGTACCGAATAAAACAATTATATTCGGTAATGTTTCATCGTTTTTTGAATTTTTATGTGGTCTTCCCTTATCGAACAGTTGGACTTAAACGAAGTGGAAAAATATAATGACATGCAAGAAGATTATATGGATGTGGGGTATGGGAAAGGTGGACAAGCTTCAAATCAGATACCTTCGGAATTTCCTGATCTAACTGCTCGCTTTCACAACCGGTAGGGTATTTTTACTTATAAATATTTTTTAATGTCATATTATTGAATTTAAAAACTGATGTATGAATTATATCTTAATTGGTATTGAAGGATATTGACTCAAAAGAAGAATTGTGAGATTAGTGTATGGAAAGTGGATTAATCGTCAATTGTGTTATTATGACTAAAAGAACTAGAATTAGGAATGTAAAAAATTTTTGCAAGGGGTCATGGATGGTACTAGTTTGTGAAAGAAGTAAGGAATATTATGGTCATAGGACAAATATTATGTTCCAAAAATAGAGCAAAAGAACAGAAGAAGTGGAAGTAAGAAGTGTGGATGTCCATTTGAATTAAGCACAACATGTAGGATTGATGGAAAGTGGATCCTCGATGTCAAAATTGGGCAACATAATCACACTCTTTCTACATGTCTTACTGGTCATGCTTATGTTGCTAGAATGAAAGAAGAAGAAATGAAGATTGTGGAAATTATGAGCAAGAGTGGAGCCCGACCGTGTTAAATTTTATCTACTATTAAATTCAAAAACCCTGAAAATCGATCCACTATAAGAAACATATACAATGTTAAGGAGAAACTTAAATTATATAATACCAAAGGTAAATTTGTCATGTAACAATTTATGAAACTATCATTTGATCATCATTATTCCATGGAGCATAGATGTGAACCAGAAACCAATTATATACCCGACCTTTTCTTTAGTCATCCTAGATGTGTTGAACTTACTCAGTCTTTTCATCAAATTTTTTTCTTGGATTGCACATTCAAGACTAATCGGTACAAGCTTCCTTGCTTTTACATGGTATCTCATATATCAACTAGGCATTCATTTACCGTTACAACTGCTTTTATAAGTCGAGAAACAACAGAATCGTACATTTGGGCTCTTAAATGTGCTAGAAAATTGTACAGCAAATCAGAATTCCCAAGTGTTATAATAACTGATGCTGAGGTTGCTTTAATTAATGCTGTGAGTTCTAGTTTTCCATTGGCTCATCATATCTTATGTGCACGACATATTTCAAAAAAGTGCAAGCTAACTATAAACCAAACTTCATTAAGAAGACTAAAGTAATAGTTGAGCATAGGGAGATGACGTTAGAAGATAAGGAAGGAAAATGAGAATACTAGCTTTTTTAGGATGGATGAGATAATATTATATTTCATTGACTGAAGAAGAATATAATTACAGTTTAAATTTTTTCTGAGATGAGTGGTCGTCCAAACACAAGAAGTCAGTAAACTATGTGATAAAAAATTGGTTAATTAAGAATAAGAAAATATTTTGTGTTGGCATGGACTAACTAATTCAGGAATTACAATAATGTTTGTATAAGTATTATATAAAGTGCACATGGTCGATTGAAAATGTGTTTTGATTATGCTGCAATTAGTTTGTCCAGTGTTGGACGAATACACATCTATGTGTGGAAACTAAAATAGTGGCAATAGAACACGCTTTTGAAATGAGTGCTACAAGATCAATGCATCGTTTAGAAATGAGCCAATGTTTAAAGAACTTAAGAGATTTATTTCTCATAAAGTCTTGATTTACCTCTAGCCGAGGTAAGCATCATTTCAAAAGTAGGTTCTAACATCAAATGTTGCGGATATGTTTTGTGGAAGGTTAGTGGTTTACCTTGTGCATATATGCTTGTAGAGTTTAAGTTGACATATGGTTATATTCCTTTAGATGCCATTGACACTTTTTGAAAACAACTAACTTGTACACCCCCAACATTACATCATGCCCCTCTTAGGTTTATTGAATTACCTGAAATTCAAACCTTACAATCTAGATACGATGCAGCATATGATAATGAACGAGTCACTATTTAAAGTGAGTTGAAAGTATTGGCTTTTCCATCGACAACAAAAACATTAGAACCGGTCGTTGCAATAATTAGAAAAGGTTGACCTTCTATAAAGCAAGGTAGAAAAGATAAATCAACCAAAAGAGACCCTTCTTATTCGAGCATGTTGAAGCTTCTTTGTCATGTGCTTCTAATCCTACTCCTATTCGAAGTTATAAAACTCAAAGTATGAAGAAAAATAAAGCCGAATACAGTAAAATAAATGCTTATCATTTAATGCAAATACCAGATGTTATGAAGCCGTATATAATCAGATTATAAAATATGCCAAACGATGGTAATTGTGGTTATTTGGTCATTGTGAATCAACTACAGGTTTATAGTAAAAGGCTTGACAATCCATGCAAATGCGTACGTGAACCTATGATTAATAACTTAGAACTACATGCGAGCATGTATGAAGAATGTGGGATGAATATGGTTTCAGTGAGTTGAAAAATAGGATCCAGAACAATTATCTGATTATGGAAAATGAGTGGATGCAAATGCTGGAGTCTGGATATGTGACTGTAGAAACTTTTGGCACAATTATTGTAGTTTTAAGTAAGCATATAAGTTGTACCTTTGTATCGATGATGGTTCGTGTAAATTTAGCCAATCAAAAGAGGATGGTGGTAATGGGTTTTGTTGATAATTCACATTTCGTCGATGTTATGCTTAAACCAGATTCTTCTTTACCTCCAATTTCACAAGCTTCATATTTTTAGAGAATATTCAACATCAATGCAATCGATTGGTTAAGACATTACAAGAAAAGGATTGACAAATGGTAAGCTTTGGTTTCGATTGACGAGGTAGCGGATGACTATGTGAAGTTAGAGTAGTTTATTTCTTGAACTATGCATATAAATGGTGGTACATGGCTTATTCTATATGTTGAATGATGTAATGTCACGTTAAACTGATCAAATGTATCTTCAAATATGCATGTAAATGGAGTACATGGCTTATTTTGAATGTTGAATGATGCACTAATTATGGGCTTATGTTGTATGTAAATGCTAGTAATATGCATGATTATTTTGTATGTTAAATGTAGTTGATTAAAACGATATTGTGTGTTGTTCAAACAACGTATACTGATTGTATTTAGATGTAACTGTGAAATATAAATTTTGATGGGTAATAGGACATAATCCTATCGTTATATTTATTAAAATACGGCAGCGGCTTATCGTTTGGGAAAAAAATTAATAAACCTAAGAGTTTACGACACAATGCTATCGTATAGGTTAAAAAAATGGCACAACACTATCGTTTGGGATAAAGACTTAATAAAACAAACAATGTGTCGAATCCACCTTTTATGAAAAAATATTATAATGAAACACATAAATTTAAAGGAATATATAAAATAGAAGGGCATAAAAGATGTACAATATACACTTACAATGCATACCAGAAGTGCATTTTTATCACTCTCAATTATCGGCACAGTTATTCTATTTTCTGCATTGGCCACAAAAGGATATGAAATGCTTATGTACCATTGCATATATGTTTCAGGACAATCTCAAGGATCTACAACTCTTTCAGATGTTAAACTCTCATTCCATAGATGATTCCTCCATTCACTCCAATCGAAATCCCCTAAATTAGAATAAATCGCATTAAAAGATCTAGTAGATGACTTCAACTTCTTCTTATCGAGAGTGAAAGTAGTAGTAGGGATTGCCTGATAATAATCAAACTGTTTGTGGCAAATATAATTTGACAGTTTGGAAGCAAACAATTGGACCGTTATGGAATGCACAGTGTTGTAATTCATAAACTGCTCATTTCTTTTTATAATAGTCCCAAACGACATCACTCCCTTACGAACCATCTATTCTCCCTCAAACTAACCTATTCAGACATCAAATTTGAATCGGGTTCCATCGCAAAATAAAAGGCTGATCGCATATCTCCATCCACCGCCCCAACACATCTATTATGTTGCCTTAAAACCAGGAAGTGCTCAAAGATCCATCCTATGTAGAGTACAACGTGTATAAATAAATGATATAATAGATAGTTTGAATATAAATTTGTATGCATACTTACAATAAGGTCATATAACCAGAAAATTGTTGTACATCTTTTCTACTACTTTGACCTAAGTTATAAAGCAACTAACTCAAGCATGTACTAGCGCATGAGTATATACGCACATGTCTGATATCATTAAGGCATTGTAGAAAATACATGGACACTTTTTTTCCGACTTATCACCATAAACTAAACAAGCAATAGTGTACAAAAGGTATGCAGTTGCACAATGTCTTTTACGATCATCACTATCAGACTCTTTAGAACCTTCAAATTGACTTCTCAACCATTCCAATCTAATATTTTTTTCCTCGCCAATACTGTAACAGCAGTTGGCTTATCAACCCCAAGATGTTTGTCCAATAGGCCATACACATTATCATAACTAATACCCCTAGATCTACCAATGGGTCCTATAAGAGCTCGGCCTTCAGTTGAAAGACCAGCAATATAATCAACTTCGTCGATGGCTATCATCATTTCACCAAATGGAAGATGAAAATTATTTGTTTCGGGATAAAATCTTTCAATAAAAGCTTTAATAAGGACTTTATCGAGTTTATCACGAGCATGCAAAATTAGTTGATATAAACCTGAGCTGGTTACTACATCTTTCACAAATTGATATTCACTGTTTAAATCCCATAATCGTTGTGTTCCTATGTGACTATGAACTTTAACAATCCTAGCTTCCCCTGGTGGTGCCTAAGATATGACTAAACTAATCAAAACATGCAAACTAATAGTTTCATAACGTTAACAATAAATAATATAGAAAAACATAAAGCGGAATTCCAAATTTTGTGAGCTATATGATCTTTGAAAGCAAATAGGAGTGATGGTTGTACTTCTTTTTCTTCTTCTTGGTTTTGAGTGGGTACTTGCTTCTTCTTTTTCTTGGTTTCTACCCTCTCTATTTCTTCCTCTTGTTCTTCATGCATTCCTACATCCATTTGTTGTCTCTCTTGAATTCCCTCGTCTCCTTCATCATCAACATCGTCTTCCACATTCATTTCTACATCCATTTCTTCATCCTCATGAATTTCGTCATCTCCTTCCCCTTCAACATCATCTTCTTCCATCTCGTCATAACCGCTACCCTTATCGCTACTTTGACTTCTACTTTTATTTTCTTCAAAGTCATTATCCCATCTATGTTGTGTATCATCATTTCTCTTTGGTCCATTAGTTCCTTTTGTCTCTCGGTTTGAAGCCTCTTACGATTTGATGACGTCATTGGAACAAGAGTAGACGTAGTTGACGATTTTTTGCTGCAAGTAAACCATCTAATTAGTATATATACACAAAAAATAGACATATGATGTTTTTTATAAATGAAGCTATTTGATATTAAAAAATAATAAGAACTGTATATATACACATTAGCTAGCATAATGTCACATAGTAAAATTCGATGCAGAGATACCGCATACCAGAAACATATATACGGCGAAGACTCACCGAATCAAAAAACGATAAGGATTTACTGAGTTTGACGAATAACACACCCTTCACTCACTAAAATACGGGAATGACGGGACAGATATCAAAAAAGAAATGGTAGAAAGCCATCACAATTACAAAATTTTCCACATAAATTCACAAACACAATTGAAATCAGAAGTCAACCTTTCTTCTACCCTAACCCAAAACCATGAATCGAAAATCGTGAATGAATTCAAACCCAAGAACAACTCTCAAGCTATACTACAATCAAAAATTGTGTGCCTCTGCATTAATTGGTTGAGCGGTTGTGGATCGAGCTTGTTCTTCCTCGCTGCGGTTTTCGTTCTCACCATTGCCGAGCCGAGCTTGTTTCTTTGGTCGTGAATGCTAGGATTTTTGTTTTCGCATTTAAGAAATGAAAGCTAGGGTTTTTTTGATTTTTCTTTCGCGCTCAAAATGGAAGAGTAAACGTGACGGCAACGTACGTTTTAGAGGAAGTAGGGTTATTTTAGTCTATCCGTTAATTATAATAATATAAATTTTGATCCTGTAACGACCTAGAATTTCGGTCATTTGAAATGGGAATATTTAATTGATTTTAAATATTCACAAGTTAATTTTATAAGTTTAATAACTTATATTTCAAATATCTTAATTTATTTGGACAATTAAATCGTTGATTTAATATTTGAAATTACAGAAATAATTAAGATTTGAATTTAAAGTGAATGAAAATGATTTATAAAGTTGAATTAAATTCTATTTGAATTAGAATGATGTTAGCAAACTTTTATAATTGAATTAAAAGTAAATTTATAGAAATTGGAAATTTTAATATTTAATTAACATGTAAAAATAGTCTTTTTTGACATTGTCTTGGATTTCGACGAAACTAGTTTCATTGGATCCATAATGTTATATTATTGTAGGATTTCAAATTTCGTGTCAATCGGATACGGTTTGGTCATGGAAAGCTGAAAGCATAGAAATTTATTTAAGTGAATTTTAATTAGAATGTCGATTCGAAAACCTACCTTCAAAATACGATGGAATTGGCTCTCGATATATATTCCATTGTGTTCAGAATAAGGGTAAAACATTATAAACGCTAGGCAGCATGCTTCGTTTGGAGTTCGAAAAATATTCGGGTGAATAGTGATTTTTTATTGGCTATATAAGGACCCTAAACTACAATCTTTTGGCCAAAACCGTAACCCTAAGTGAAGCTAGCAGATGCCACTCCTCTCACATCCAACAGCCACCACAGCTCCGGCCAATCCACACACTTTCGAGTGAAACTTTCTACATGAAACTTGTCGAGCTTGAGACCACGAACCCATCCATACCAACCATTCTACCATCGGTGAGCCAAGGCAGCGCAAAATCGCCAGCGTTCGTTGCCACTAGGGCTCAGCCTGAAGGGGAGGTCGCACATGCGCGTGCGTTTGGGTGAGAGTCATGGTGAGATGCAGGGAGCGGCGCTGGTCGGGGGCGTTCGTCATGGCTCGGCGATCTTTGTTCACTCAATGGTTCGAGTCGCGTATATATATAAAAAAAATGAAAACACGGGAAGCCTGGAACAAAGAAGAAGGAAGAAAGGGGATGCGGCCACGATCTACCTGATTTGAGATGAGCGGCCAGGATTGAATCAAGGTTTAAAATAAATAAAAAAATTTGTAAATAAATTATATTTAAATTTGTATAAAATTTAAAATTATGTAACTTTGTCATACGAGGTCCATTTTGCACGAAACAAGCAGCGTTGGATTCGTATTCGCGAACACTACGCGATGGAGCTGGTTTGGAGTTGATTGGAGCTAGTGAAAATTTTGGTTAAAATTATTTGGGATAAAACGCTGCAACGGTGATTGGAATCAAAGTGAGTACAACTCACTCTTTCTGACTCGCTTATATTTTTATATAAGTGAGAATAAATTTATTTTGTGCTGATTGATGATTGTTTGGATGATATATGATATTATATATATATATATATATATATTGATTGGTTTGGATATATTACTGCCTATTGGAGCAGATGTGACCCTATACGTTCCCATGTATGAGCGGATGAACTTTTGTACGCATGTCTGCCTCGAAGTGGACATTGTACATATTTTCACATATGTATATTTGTTGTAGGTGACAGGTTGGAGGGATCCAACTGGATTCCTCACCAGTGTTGATTTTTATTTACAAATATTGTTATATATGCTGTTATCATATGTTATATGATGATTTGGATGCCATGATGGATATGATTGATGTGAATCACCTTATTTAGCGCTTTTGCAGCATTGAGCCTTATTTTGGAGATTTAAAATATTAAATTGATGATTTCAATTTAAAAAGGATTTCAAAGTGATTTTGAAAATATATGATTTTTGAATTGTTAAAGAAATGGATTTATTTTAAATAAATAAAAGTTATAATTTTTATGTTATAAAAATTATGGCTTTGTGAAATATAAGCAAAATATGATTTTTGAAATATGGAGTTAACTATTTGGTAAAATAAGTTAATTGAGAATTTTGATTTATTATAAATGGGTTATATATATAAGATTTATAAAATTGATATTTTATAAATAAAAATAATGGAATTATAAAGGAGTTTTATAAGTGCTAAAATGAAGTTATAAATGAATCTTATAAGTGAATAAGATTTATAAATTTATGAAGTTATAAAAAGAATGAATTTGTAAATAAAGAGATTTATAAGTAAATTTACTTATAATCGGATTTTGGCATATAAATGAGATAAATGGAATTTGTCAATAAAGGAATTTTGTACATTGAAGTTTTTATAAAATATAAATGGAATTTATAAACATTGTTTTATAAATGTGAAATCAGTTTAATTTGATAAGTTAAATATGAAAGTTTATTAAAGGGATTTTATTCACGATTTTGGACAGTGGATAACACTACAACAAAACCAACTTTCAACTGCATTTATTCTCAGCGTTTAAACATTAAAAGCAGTAAAACTTATTTCGTATAAGGAAATTTTTTGCATTGAAACGTTGAGAATACTGTTATGTTTTAAAGCCTATTCTCTGCCGCTTCTCTCGCAACGCTTTTGCCAAAAAATTCATTTTCCCTCTTCTATCCAAACTGTCGCTTCCTCATCTCTCACACATTTCATTTTCCTTTATCTATATTTCTTTCAAATTCCCCTATTCTTCCATTTTCCTTTGGTGGAGTTAATCGTCACTGCCCTAATTCCTTGTTCATACTTTAGGTAGCCCTAAGTCCCTATATTTATGTTTATTTGTTCATCAATTTTTAGGTTTATTTCATTTGTTGATTTCGATTTTCATATTTCAGATACTCTGCTTTATGGATTGCCCTAAGTCAAACTTTGTTTGATCATCAATTGTCGGAACGACTTTCTAGAAAGTCGGTGAAATCGAGCTGTTGACAAAGTGCGATTGCCTTAGGTAGCTTCAGGTGCTTCAGTGGATGAAACAAAATATGTGTTTATTTTACTAAATAAAGCTTAATGAGTTATCTGGTTACTAGTTCAGAAGCATGTTTATAGTTTTTTTAAGTAGGATTTCTTCTATTGATTTTGTTTCATTGTTTGGCTTCAAATATGGTTTATTTTCAATTATTTTGCTCTATTGTACTAAATTTTATGACATGCCATGAATATTCAATGAGTTCATAGACGTATTAGGTGCATAAGTGTATTTAGTGCATTGCTTGTATAGAAAATACCCATCGGTGGGTTTTTATCCCATTGGAGTGCACTTATGGCTATCAAAAGTTGTTCCATTCAACTGTAATATAATTGTTTATTTAGTAAATCCCCAAGATGATCTCTTATAAATTTTGTTTTTGATGACATGGTTATGCAAATATTAGGTTTATATGTGTGATACTGTAATACTTCTATGTAGAGCTTGAGAGTCAAGACAATCTGTGATGATTGTACAATCGATAATGGTTTTAGAACAAGACAGAACTTTGTACTGTTAGTCAACTAGGAATGAACCTGTCAACGATTTGAACATCCAATCGTACTATGTATGTAGATTGTTCAACAATTTTTTGTGTGATAGCGGTTACCACTAGGACAAATATAAAGTATCATTGCAGATTATTGAATGTCAAAAAGGTATTCCCTAGTGCTTATTTACATATGTTAACCAAAGTAAGCTAATTTGTATGATGGTTTATGCTAAAATCCTATAGACTAAGGTGCACTTGCATAAGTTTTTCTTAGCTAATTAAGTGAGATCATTATGTCTACATAGAGTTTTTCTAAGATGCACTTGCATAAGTTTTGGAATCATCATTTGGCATTTAAGGAATGGGTTAGATAGTTTAGTGATGTAATGCACAATTTTTTTATTATAATAAATTTCCCATGGCATGATCCTATACTTAATTTGAAAGTCTATAAAAATATTCATTATGAATTTAGACAGAAATGATTTTTTCTTTAGTTTAAACCATTGGATTGAAGACCAATATATGATATTGTGCGATATATTAGACAAAAATGATTTTGTGCAAAATTTTAGTTATAATAGTACTGAAAAATTTCAGTTTCAGTCATTAGATATTATGATCAAATAGTTTAATATTAAAAGGCGAAATTCCTTCTTTTTTAGTAATTCACTAAATGAGGCTATCCTTAGTTTTCTTAAAATTGCTAAACATATGCATAATGCCTATTAATTATCATTTGTACTTATTATAACCGTTATTCATACGTTAGGAAATCCTTTTTATTTTGTTATAACCGTTTATTCATGCAGCTACTCTGGGGCTTCTCAAAAAGTTCGTGATCATGAACTTCAGTACACATTTAAGGTATATCCCTTTTATTTTGTTACAAATATCTGGTTATCATAAATTCAGCAGCCTATTTTTTGCAACATTACATTCTACAGACATAATTTATTGTGACATTAATAGGATGGTGGCATTCTTCTTACAACCTACGATATTGTCCGAAATAATTACAAATCATAACGAGGTAACCATTATCAGGATCTTTATGTCAACATAAATGAAGAAGACAACTTGTGGGACTACATCGTGCTTGATGAGGTCGATTTTTGCTTCATTGTCCATTTAATTTGCAATATTGATTTGCACGTTGTTTTTGATACTTTTCCCCACCTTTTTCTGTTAAGTGTCACTTATTTAGGAAATAAATTCGCAAAAAGATAGTCTATTCAAATTGCATGAATTGTCTTCGAACTACAGTGTACTATATGCAATAATCGTTTGAACTAGATTATATTTTATCTATTGTAATTTATAAAATATATAGTTTTACCTATAAGTTAAGTTTGTAGCTCAAAGTATTTTCTTAATGCTTTACCGTCAAAATTTGTTTCTACCTGAAAGCATGATCATCAATGTGTGATTGTTATTCGTTTAACATAGTGATCATGATCAGAACATATCATTTTTTGTAAAAATTCAATAGCATCAAAAAGTATCATCTAAACTCATGTTGTGAGAGACAGAATGAAATTTAATGTGACTGAAAATAGTATTCTGAATTTATTACTGGTTAACCAAGTGATTATTTGGATTTTAAATTATAATCTCTAACAGCTCCGGCAGTCATTGCCAACAAATAAAATTTGGCCAGCTAGTATGTCTTTTCCCCTTCCGCAACAATTTTTTTTGAAGAATATATCATATATGTAATCAAGTTTGCTACTTTAATAAAAAATAGGTAACCTTCTTATGAAGCCCACTCCATATTTGTGAGCTATACATGATGTAACTTTTCTCCATGGCATCTTAACATATATTTTATCAAATATTTTCAACTAACTATTATCTGTTTAAAGTTTAGACATTGCTCAAATATTAATCTGGTAGTTCCTATAGTTTTGCCAAAGAAGATTTCTATCCAAAGTTTATCCCACAGCAACATCCGGTACCGATAATTTTGTATTATAATTCATTGAAATTAATGCAGGGACATATCATTAAAAATCCCAAGACACAAATGGCATAAGCCTTATTTGAGATACCATGTGCTCATCGCGTTATCATAAGTGGCACACCCATACAAAATAATCTTAAGGTGGATATAACTTATCAAATAGTATTATAATATTCCTTCCTGATATGTTCTTTAAGACTTATTGTAAGTCTAATTATTTTTACAGGAACTTTGGGCTCTGTTTTACTTCTGTTGCCCATCTGTCTAGGGTGACAAGGATGAGTGGGCACTTCTCCTTTTATTTTGATTATTTTGGATCATCTTTTTCTTGGACTAAAAAAACATCATGCTTTTCATTTTTGCAGGTTCAAATGCAAATATGAAAGTAAGATCCTCCATGGGAATGATAAGCATGCTACTAATCGGGAAAAATATGTTGGATCTACACTTGCAAAGGTTTTCACTTAAACTTGAATTTCATGGTGAATTATATATGTAGCCTAGCTAACCTTTGTGCCAGGTTAGTTGCAATCCAAGTTTAGTTGTATTACAGTATTTAGAGTTCTATTTCGTAGAAAGTCTCAAAACATGCTAGGCATTATTATGTTGGATTTCACTCAAATATTCATCAAGGTCACAATTTTTATTGAAACTAGAGTGTAGAATTTGTAACTTGATATAGTAGAGTTTGCATATTAATGGAAATCTTTTACATTTATTTTTTTCTTAGTTTATGTTACTGCAAAAAAAAATATTCTCCAAAATTTTCATGCTAGGTTGGTTGTAGTGGAGATTTAGTTAGGTAATAAGATGTTATGGTATTACCGTGGAATTTACATCCTTTTCTTTCAGACGATTATTTTTGGTGGAAGAAGATTGTAATATTTTGTCTAGACTGTTTCTGTAACGACCCGTAAATTTCAACTGTTTTAATAACGTAATTAGTTGAAATTTTGTAAAATTTTAAACGATAAAATTTTGAAATATAAATTTGATATTTGGAATGCGTCTAGTTAAACATAGCAACTGGTAAATTTTCGTCCGAAAATATGAAAGTTTATTTCGCACGTAAATTTACTTCAATTTAATCAGTTAAAAAGCGGTGAAAATAAAATGTTTCCGAAACCTAAATATTTTTACACAGAAAAATTCTAAACCATCTTCTGAGCAAGATGTTAGTTTGTCGTTTTTCCAAATTCGGACATCTTTGGCTCCGTCGATCTTATTTTTCAGTGTTTTTCTTGCACTTTCCGCTAATAGAAAATTCGAATTTTTATAATTCAATCATACCACTAATATCTGTATACCGTTTTGATCCTCTCGTCGTGCTGATCTCAATGGTATATTTATCTCTGTATTCTGGGGTATGGTGTGCGACAGAAACGATAAAACAACTCGTCATAGCGGTACCACTTTGTTGTCCATTCAGATTTCTAACGGCTGTATGTATTCATTTTTCAGCTGTTATTTTTCGATCTCGTCAATGCATTGATGATTTCTTTTGTTTCCATTAGTTGTGAAATATGAAAATTGTATGCATTGCATTTATTAAATTTTGAACCGTTCCTTTTGCCTTTGTACCTTTCCCATTACTTTAATTAATTCCTGGATTCACGGCTTGACGTTTGCTTTTTTTTCTATTAAGGTGACACATCTTTTCTTCTTTCTTCTTTTTCTATCTGTTCATTTCAATTCGTTCCTCTTCCCAGATCTGCCATTTTCATTTTACCAAACTTCACCACACCCATCATCAACACTGCCCTCCTCTGTTCTTTGCCGATCCTCCACCTGCTCTACTTGTGCCTGTTCCTACCCATGCTAGCAACCACATCATCCTCACATTCGCACGCCCCAAGACCCGAGCCTCCCTCCGGCTTCTGCAAACACAACCGCCCATCCCCTCCACGTTCGGAAGCCCGCCTCTGCTCCTTTAGCCTAGCCACCAACACCACCATCCTAGACCGACCCTTTCACCCTTCGCCATCTACCAACCGAACACCCAGATCCACTGTTCCATCACCAAGTCAGCAACCATGGACGTATACCCTGACCAACCTCATCTCCACCATTTTTCCAACAGCTTCGACCAAACCACCATGGCCATTCCCCTCCGACTCGTACACCCTCTCAACGTTTCTCTGCTCGCCATCCCAAGGCGACAGCCCAGCCTCTGGCCGAGCAACCCACTATTCCCTTGCCTTCTTCTGTCGATGCCAGTTTTTTTTATAGGTTAGTATATATATTTTTAAGTTATATATAAAGGCATAAGTTTAGTGTTATAATACGAAATATATATAAGGTTGGTTGCTATGAAATATGTTATACAGTTTGTATATGCTTTGCTTGTAGTTTTCTTTTATAGTTATATATATATACGTACGTCTGCTTATTTTATATTCATTATAATAATTTGCTTATATTGTTTTCAAGATATTTTGTATGAAGCGAAATAAAAAAAATTGATATATGTTTAGACTTTTATTTTTAACATAAGTTGTAAATTAAATATTGACTCTATATGGTTATATATATGGGTAAGTTTCGAATTTGCAATTGCTGTTTATTTATATGTGTATATAGATAGATTTTGAAAGTTATTTGTTTATTTCAAATTATAGGTTGCATATGATTTTATAAATATAGTATATATAGTTATTTATTTGCTTATATATTTATTTTGTTTTGTAAAAGTCATATGTATATCTTCGCATAAGTTTATGATGGTCTGCATACTTTAGTTATATGACACAATAGGTATACAAGTTATATAGTTTGTATATATTTGGGCTTTTACTAGTTATAAAACATCAGTGTTATGATGTATGTTTATAAAAGTTATATAAACTAACCTGTTTATAAGCTAGGATGTTTAAGATAGTCTATATACATACTTTTAAATAGTATGGGAAAATTTAAATCTAAGCAACAGCCTTTGATTTTATGCCAATGTTTACATATGTCAGTGAGCATATATTAAGTTTTTATAAGGATTTTTCGATATATATATTATAAGCATTCCTGTATATGAGACATATATATGTTATTACAAGTTGATTCCAATTGCTTTATACTCTATTCATTCAGCGTCTAACTATTTCAAAATATGGGTCAGGAAATTTTGATTTGGAATATCTGGTAGTATAGTTTTAGGAAGTTATACAAATGTCTGGTGTTGCTTTAAATATATGTATATAGAATAATATATAAGTTGAGTTTGAGATACTTGTTTTTAGATGTTACGGTATGTACAAATTTATAAATGGTCTGCATCAAAGTTTCATGTTATATAGATATATGTTGAAGCTGATTTTTTTTGTACGACTGGCTTTGAGAACATAAGGTTATATGAATATAAGTATATACGAGTTGATTTGTAAATATTTTGTAAACCAGTATTTTATATATATACTATGTTTATGTATGAGTTTACACTTTTATATTTATTACTAGAAAATGATATATAGACCTTAAAGTATGATATGTTAGTTTATAAAAGTTTTAAAAAAATATTAATCTTAAAATAATAATAATAATAATAATAATAATAATAATAATGTATCTATTTCAGTGCATATCAATCTGATTCTGATTGGCTCTCATCGATTTCCTATTATCAGCCTTGTCCATTGTGTCTGTTTTCTTCATCGAATCGCGGCCATCTAGCTTTGCTCTGAAATTTCATAGCTTGCTCTGTTGTCAAACTATCTAGCCTCGAAAGGTGAGTAATCACTCACGATTACCGTTCTTTTATTTATTAAATTTGATTTCAATTGAAACGACAATTGAAATACGATGCTGTTAGTTAATTACACTGTTATATATGCTATTACCTGTATCAGTTCACCTGTGACATCTGACACCATTATCTGTAATTATTTATGCGATGATAATACAGTTTGATTGATAATTGATTGATTGATTGTTGTTTATATTGGATGTTAAATTGTAATGTATAAAGTGACAAATATTATGTAAAACGTAGGATTGTTAAAAAAAATTGAATCGACATATGTGTTGAATTTGATTAGTTAAATTTGTATAATATGATCCCTTAAATGTTTAGTTATTTGACACATAGAAAAATAGTTAATTACCCTTGAACCATTTGAATTTATGTTGTATTATTTTATGAAGTATGAAATTGAATAATTGATGTCAAGTGTAGAATTGCATAGAATAATAAGTGTAATAATCTTTAATCTACATGAAATGATAGTGTAGATTCTAGAAATAATTATATTAATTTACACAAATAACAATGTGAACTAATACGATTATTTCGGGATTATTTGAATTGATTATTAGATTGATATTGATTGTTGTTATTGCTTGTTTATTTACTTTGACACCATCCCAGTTATCACACTGCAAGTTCCCTTTGCTATGCTTTGATTTTGAATTAAATTGGAATCGGGTTGAAATGATAAATACCCAAATTGAACTTTGACCTAGGATAGAAAATTAAATAAAACCCGATTGGCCAATAATTTGATTTAAAGATAAAACGAAGATTTTATTTGAATAAATAATACGGTTTTGAAATGAAGTTGAAATTTGAATTTTAACGAAAGGAAAATGTTAATATTTAATAATCTGAAACAAAATATTAACAATGTAATTGATGAAAGAATGTTGTTTAATTTGAGAAATGATTGAATTAAGTTTGAAATTGTAATTAAGTTTGAAAATTTTAAACTTTGAAATTATTTAATAATTAAGTTTTGAATTATTTAATAATTAAATAAGAGTGAATTATTTGATAATTAAATAAAAATTTGAATTCTTTAATAAGAGAAATTGAACTTTGAATAAGTAAATTTGAACCTCTTAAATGAATAAAATTAAGTTTTGGAAAATTATTTAAGTAAGTAAATAAGTGAGATTGAATTTCTTTAACAAGAAATAAAATGTGATTTATTGAAATTAATGTAAGACTTGAAAATAAAGGATTTGATTTGATGAATTTAATTTAATTCAATTTGTAAGTTTTGATATAAGGAAGTTGAATTTAAATAATGGATTTAATGAATTGGAAATTTAATAGAAATTGTTTTGAATGGCAAATTTACTTAATGAATATTGAATGAAATCGATGAATGAATTTAAATTGATTTAAATGTTAAATCAAATTAATTTAAATGATTTCGGAATGAAACTTATATACGAACTTGAATCCAAATTTGAATTGTTTTAAATAAAGATTGAATTTGAATTATAAGATTCCGAAATGGTAATTTGGAAGTTTTGAAACGTAAATTGTGGAAATTGATTTAGAAAGGCAAATGAAATGTTGGTTTACGAATTCTACTTGAAATTGAATTTGATTTGGTTTTGAAATATATTAAATGACCAATCGGTGTAATAATTACGGAAGTTATTAAAGAGACCGGAATCGGTTATGGACATACTCTCTGTCTAAACCGAAACCACTTTAATAACTATACGCGGAGTGTGATCCAGAATGAAGTGGTTGGAATGAAGTACGTGTTGACTGAAGAAAGAGAACGATAATGGATAGCCTTGACACTTGTGTCAAATTGGAAATGACTAAAACAGGAGCCGTGCCGGGCCAATGGAGGTCAGCTACCTCAAGCGAACACACTTCTTCGAACTACTCATTACTTGTTATCGATTGGTGCACCCTTGATTTTGGGAGTGTTGTTTCGCGGTGTTGCGATCGCTGCGGCGATGCGTTCTCACCAGTCCGGATCAGGCAAACGGTAGTTTCACTACCTTGGGTATTGCCTCATGTGCCTTGTCATACTTGTATCCCTTTATACGCGACCACTACGATTTGTTTTGTGTTATACCTATGGAGTACTCCCTGATAGCCCACTAGTTTACGGTGGAGTTTACAGTGCTGTATAGACTATAACGCTTGTATAAAATGTGTTAAGGGGGATAATGGTAATGCCTTAACACTATTTTGATACCTTATATTACTGATAGACATTATCTACTTAGCGTACATTACTACCTAGTAGATAGTTTAACGGATCCTTAAAGGATGGTTATTCCAACATCCTTTGAGTTATTGTATTTCAATTGCTATTTCACTTGAGTTGGATTTATTGATATAAGAATGTTAATCCTGACTCGAGTGTTTTGTGTTTTTCCTTTACGCTCGGGTCAGACCGAGTGTACCAGTATTCGAGACTCACCTTTGAAGTTGGAGCTTTGCTTGAAGATCCAGCCATCTATTCTGCTTTCAGTATTCGATGGTTCCAGTGATGTATTCTGATTTGTATCTGATGTATCGGGTTACTCTTCCATTGTATCTGGTTTAACTCTGATGTAATTTATATATTTATATAGTAGCTTCATGAACTACTATCTCTTTTATTTCCGCTGCACTTATTACTCTGTGTCTGTGATCTGTGATTATTTTATTTACTGTATATGTTCAGTTTTGCCAAATTTAAATTAACAACGCGGTATTTTGAGAAATTCAATTCCGGCATGAGTGTCTACCTATACACTTATAATGGATGCGAATGGTCCAAAATTCCGGGTCGTTACAGTTTCATTTAGTATTTTTCATTTTGGAGTTTGCAAAGGAACATTAGATGCTTCAGATTCACTTTGTTAGTCACAGCTACTCAAGCGTCGTCTGGAATAATAACAAAAACTACAACAACACTAATAAAATTGCTCTGTTTAACCAACAGTCCATTGTCTTTGATATAGCTAATCTTTTTAGTCTTTTGCATCAGTGATAATTACACCTATTGCTCTTTCAATGTTATCATAAATAAATTACACCTATAGCTCCATTGGTAGACAATCAATGACTTTGTTTTAGTTGTAGGAGTTACGAGAGCGCATAAAGCCATATTTCTTGCGACGTTTAAAGAGTGAGGTGTTTGGTGAAGATGATTCAACTAACGTTAAATTGTCAAAAAAGAATGAGTTGATTGTCTGGCTGAGGTTGACCAAGTCTCAGGTATTTCTTGTCTTGATTGTCATTTATTGTGATATTGCATTTGTGCAGTATATTATTCTAAATTGAATTTAAAAAAGGCAACTTTTTTTTGGCTTTGGATGCAGAGACAACTTTATGAAGCTTTTTTGAAAAAAGTGATTGGGTACATTCTTCTCTGGATGGTGGCTCGCCATTAGCTGCATTAACGATATGTTTCGTTCAAAGTTAAAACGTTAGAATATATAGGTTGATAGCCTGATCGGTATTTTTATTCATAACTTATTGAATTTACTATTAGCAATATGGCATGAAAATTTGACTTCTTTCCTTTAAGGTTTATATTACTAATTTGTTGTTTTCTAGCCGCATCATTATTTTTCTTTGGAATTAGTGCAATTTGATCATTAAATATTTTGTTTTTCATTTGTTTTGTTTATGAGATTAAATTTACCAAACATTCTCCATTCCTAAAGGTATTCTCGACTATCATTTTAGAGTTTTCCTATTCAAACGTAAATGGTATTCTAGACCCTTTTTTATACTTTTATCCTTGCTCACATTTATACTTTATTGCAACTCGTGAATTTGTGCTGTATTACAGCTGTGAAGTGCATGTTCACCATAGTAAATATGGTTCACTCCCCGAGGGATATACTTATTAATTCATACTAATCTTTTAGATATTGAAGAAAATTTGTGACCGATGTGCTGGAAGGAATAGATTCAATGTTAAATCATGAGGAACTTGGTTTAGTTGAAGAAATGGAAAAAAAGTTGGCTAATAATAATAGCAACGAGCTTCAACAATTGGATCACAACGAGTATTGCAAAATATGCTTCATAATGACTTTACTTGTCATATTACTATTCTTATTTTCCATAAGCAGCATGAAAGTCTAAAATTCAGATGCTAACCTTTTTATATAAACAGGATAATTTGATCACCGAGGGGCACACTATATTAATCTTCTCTCAAACATGGAAAATGTTGAATCTTATCCAGGTATTATTCTGCCTCAATATGCATGCTTGTTACATATTCATGTAAAGAAAAAAAATTCAGTTACTAACTAATTGGTTAGGCACTGTTCTATCAGTATAACTTTTTTATCCCAGTCATAAATGAACCAGGAACTCCTTTTATCTAACTACAAGAATGGATACAGATCAAAATCCAATCCGTTGATGCGCCTCTGCATTGAGGTACTTGCATGTATATAGGAATTAAAAAAAATGATCAGTGGCATTTAGATAGCTCAGTCGCATAGCTGCAAATGTTTTTTTAACCTGATGCAAATACACGCATGTATATTATTTCCTTTGCCTTCAGGTTGATGTTATAATATTGTCCCTTTTTTCGTTATTGTGTAGTGCTAATAATATTGATAATCAATGTCTCATATGATATTCATGCGCAAGAAAATTTACCATTCAGCTTTGTTTCCAAGTGAATTTTTAGAAATTTACACATCCCATTCATTTGCTAACATTGTAAATTTAATGGTTTGTCCATGTATTTGCTATCTTTTTAGTTATTTCTGCTAAATTACATATTGTGGGTACATGCATACGGTTGATATGTTAGCTTTAACGTTATTTGATTTTTTTGCATAGTATGGACAGCCAATGTGTTGATCGTGCCTATCGAATCGGACAGGAGAAGGAAGTCATTGTATATCGATTGATGACGTGTGGAACAATTGAAGAAAAGATATATAAAATGCAGGTATGAAAGTTTGCAACAAATCTAATGTAGAAATATGTCTATTTATTTGAATAATCTGATCTAATTACCTATTTAGTTTCTAAACATCCAAAAACCATGTGATTTGGTATTTGTATAAACTACTCCGCTTATCCCAAAAAAAAACGCGTTCTCAGAGTGTTACATTATTCAAATGATTTATATCCATTGTTAGTGAATTGAGAAAATGTTATATTTGTTGAAAAAACTCTCGTTGTTTAGTAGTCAGATGGGAACACTTGTCAATATGAATCAGTTCAAACAAGAAAAAACAAATTATTCAGAGTAGGTCATAAAGATCATAGTGCACAAAACTAATTATTCAATTAGAAAGAACAAGTATAAACACACATCTTTTTGTTACAATACACACACAGACACACACACACACCTAGTATTCATTGATATGACCTTCAACCTAGGACCTTAGTTAATAAAACTTTGTTATAAAAATGCATAAAAGTGTTCATGTAACAGAACATAGCTTAGGTTATTGATTTTGTCCCTATTGCTTTTGAATTTGTTAGCCACTCATTTAAGCATTTTTTTGCCTTAGAAAATCATGGTTAAAATGAAAACAGAAAAAGAAAAGAGGACAAACTTGATTAAAAAAACAGCTTTTAGCTTTGCCTATTTCTGAAATAGTCACGGTGCTCCTCAAAGAAGAAATGTAATCGTGCACACTTGGAAATCATGTACAATCGTGCCTACGCTGACCTTATTTCAAAGCAGAAATGTAATCATGCACACTTGCAAATCATGTACAATCGTACGTTTAGAATTACGGTAATTTCGCTAATTAGTGTTCTAGTCAGTTGGGATGTTGATTATGGACTTTGAGCATTAGGTCATATTTTTGATGTAGATTTAAGAAACTGGAATTTTGCTACACATCCTTATTTTTTATTATTTTATAAAATATACCCCTTTCGATTTTCATTTATGTTTTACGTCCCTTTTTTTCCACGTTCATGTTTAGTTTTTTACTCTTCCATATATCTAAATTATGTTTTCGCTCAACAACTTCCAATATTTTGCTGAAAATTTCAACTTCTAATTTTCATGGAATTTAGATGCCGACTCTTGTTATAGCTCGTTTTATTCGATCTTCAACTCTTCTCGTATGGATCTTGTGTCGTATCTCGTATAGATGTTGTGTGTATCATGTTCTAATAATAACTAATATGATACAATAATTTGTTGATGACTTGTACCACGAACTACTCTTATGTAGATTCCATCTACTTGCTGGTAATAGCTTTATTCAAAATGCTGGAGGAGCTTAGCTTGTTATTAGATACAGTTAGTTATAGGTGTTGGTTAACATTAATGTACCGTTCATTACCAGTGCATCAAGCATAATTTACTATCTATCATTCCAGTGCATTTCATTGCATTATTAATGTGGTGGGCTGCTCATGTCTGCAGGTATTTGATGGACATGGTGGTACAGATACAGCATCTTTTTGGTTAAGAGGAATATCCTCAAGTATATACTTGACGATGCTCAATTTCCTAATTGTGTGGATAAAGCCATAAAGAGTGCATTTGCAAGAGCCTTTACTTACGTTCCCTTGACCGTTCTTCTAGAACTACTACGCTTACTGCCGTTTTGTTTGGAAGGTAAGTTTTGACATTTTGTGCTTACACTACAAGAAAACTGCTCTTTAATGGCAAAATAGTACAGCGTTCTTTATTTACATGCAGTTGTTATTTTTTTCCTTCTCTAATTCCTTTATCGAACGCTGTCAGATGATTATTTTAGTAGGAAGATATGTAGGAACACTTCAATTTTTATAGGCCGCCCATTTCATAATTTAACTTGTGTGCTGAACCTATGCCGTATTAACTATTAACAAAAGTTGTGTTTTAGCATTCATTGCTGTTGATTTGATTTAGTTAAATGCAATAAGCATAATGACAGTGAAATATTTATAAAATTTTGTGTCGATACCTTTTTAGTCTGGAGAAGAATGTTTGAACTTATATTTACTTAAATGGGTCTTATTGAACAGAGACGGGAGGAGCTAGTAGGTCATATGCTTATGAAAGTAGTGTACCCAGCTTTGCAAGATAATGAACGGAGTACAGTCACTGGTAGAGGTCCAAAAAATACCAAGTGAAGTTATCACAATGGTGGTTCCTGGCCAGGTTGGTTTCCATTGTATTGTAATTTTTTGAGTTGATTGTTTAAGAACTAGGATGTTATAGCATGAAGATTTCACTGTGGCATGTTACAAAATATTAGTCCAGATAATCCTTACCCCAACAAAACTTATACTATATTCATGAAACATTTAAGATTTATAAAAGAAAAGCTCATGATTGTAACTTGTACCGGTAAAATGTGTACAGTTCTTCTATGAGCACTTGTAGCAGCCTCTGTAAAAACAAACCGGCTACATATAGCAAGAAAAGCAGTTGAGCATGCAGAGTTCGTTTATTATTTTTTACTCTACTTCACTTGTAAATGCTACTTGATTTTATGGCATGTTGTATACTTTGTATTAGTCAATCGCCTAATGAAATAGTGTGATGAATATTTAGTGTTTGCATTATGAATCCGATTTAACTTTGTGTACACTTTTTTGATGAATTGATTCTCAAGCATTACTTTTACTTTACAGGTAGACAGATGACTGTGATGCAAAAAAAGGTTGCAACGAGTAATGGATCGAATTTATTTTGGCTGCTAGAACTACTTTTTGGTTTTAACGTATGTACTACTTGCTTTTGTTTTGCTATTGCTACTTGTTCTATATTTTTTTTTTGAACTATTGATGACAAACTATTTATGTTTGGTGTAAGAATATAGTGACTACCCAGATTTTCGAACCAGTTAAAATTGCCAAAAATCCGTCCGTTCTAAAACTACTAATGGAAACTACCAACTTAATACACAATATTTGATGAATATTCAACACTATTAAATGTATAGAATACAATTTCAATTATACAACTTATCAGAGTAATTAATTAATTTATTAATCCTACAAAGTGTGCTTTAATACATACCAAATACAATGACTGTAAATTTACCACTGCACAACTCTAATGAGAGAGATAGCACTACCCTTACCTGTGAACTCAATAAACAATGTAAATGCAGAATAAAATAGTAAGCACGAAAGATATAATAACACAAGATAAACAACAACCAATAACAGATAGAAGCATTTCACTAGAAGGACAAACTTTGCAGTCCAATTAGTTTCTAGGACACACATCCACAAAAATTAATTTCAAGGCCAAAGTCAGCAGAATAATTACTTTTAAGGACAAAGTTAGCAGTCCAATTACTTTCAAGGACATAATTTCATAGGTTTTTAGGCCTTAGAAACTAATTATTTTGCATTTTGTCCTTAAAAGTAATTATTTCAATTGTGTGTCCTAGAAACTAATTGCACATGCTAAAGAGGCCCTTGTGGCTAATTTCCACTAACGGATGTTTACTGAAATGGAATTAAAACATTCCACGGCATTTTTAAAACGCTGTTAAAACATTTCACGGCGTTTTTAAAACGCCGTTGAAAGTTTTAACAACGTTTTAAAAATGCCGTTAAATTGTTTCTAAAAACATAAAGCACGATTTATTGCAACAAGGAAACGCTGTAAATAAATATCACAGCATTGAAAAAACGATGTAAAATCTTATCTTAGCATGAAACAAACGCTTAGAAAGATCTCTAACTGCACCCAATCAAACGCTGTTAAATGATTTCATGACACCAGGGAAACGCTGTTAAAAAGGACATTTAACAGCGTTTATTTCTTGTCATTGTATATCCCTGAGATATAACTGCATGTCGATATACAGTGTATGTAAAAACGTTGTTAATAGCTTTTATAGCGTTTTTAAACGCTGTTAAAGATCCTGTTTGTTGTAGTGTAATCCTTTAATAAATGTGTAGAAATAATGAATTTGGTAAAGGAATTTCATTCACAATTTTGGACAGCGAATAATCCTTTAAATTAAATAAATGTTTTGAAAAGTGATCTTTTAAATGGAGTTAAATGGTTTGAAGATGTTTTAAAAGGTGTGAGCATCGAATACATAGATTTCAACATTCATTGTTGAAATAGACGTTTTCGAGAAGTAAGGAAAGCATGGACTATAACACTGTTGTTATAGAAAATGATTTTCGAAAGGAGATGTTTTGTATAGTATATGGGATTTATATATCTATCTAATTATCGAATCCCTATACTAATGATTTTGGGTTGTCGTAACAATGTTTTACGCAACATTCGTTTTGACCCAAATAAATATGTTTAAGAGAATGTTTTCCTTAAAGAATAAAATATATACTTAATCATGATTTAAGTATATGTAATATTTTCTAAGTGTTGAAAATAAAGAGAGTTGTGAATTACTTATTATTAAATAAGTATATGGAAATGTTTTCCAATATAGAATATTGAAATGGTTTTGAGATTATATCTTTTTAAAGATAATTTGAAGTGAATATTTAGAAAGTGATTTAATTAATAAAAGATTAATTAAAAGGGCCTAGTGATTGCTTATGGTGCTAAATATTTGTTTGTTGCTTTGATAGTTAAATAACCGACTATCAAATTTGGCCATTTTTAGTTCCTCGACTTGATGTGCGAACTATTTGGTCGTACACTTAGTACGTATCCATCTGTGTAGGCTTGATTATCGTTTGTGTTGAGGATGTTGATTCTGTAGTGTGGAGTATTACTCCAATCTATCGAGCTTCCTTCTTGGCCGAAGGATAGCAAGTTGAAAGTTGGAGACGTGATAAGTCTATGAGACTTAGTTTCTGTGTGAGGTTGAGAAATGCTTTTGCGTTGTTGGTGCGAAGAGACCGGGATCAGTTTATCCGAAAACCACTTTGGACCAACGTATATGCGTTCGATTATGCAGGTTATTGATGATATTGATATTTAGGATTTTCATAGTGAAGGACTGCTTGTTGATCATTTGGGGTTAAAATCCCAATATACATATAGTAGCAGTAGTCTCTACGTTATGAAATATCCAATGCAAGGACTATTCACTGCTAATCCTAGGAATTTTCCGACAGGATGTGGTAGGAAAGTACCTTCGGTTTGTCCTATTCCTAGACAACTTGTATGGACGAGTGTTTGACATTGCATTTCTAATTATTACGTACATTGGTTTTTACAAACGTACATCTGTTTGGTGGCGGTGAAGGCAACTTCTCTTAGCTTAACACCCTTCCTTGAGATGTATGAGCTCAAGGGTTGTATTTTTGTGAAAGTCAATTATTAGTCAACGGAAATGGAAAATGTGGCATTCAAAAGATGATGAGATATTGATATGTGAAAGGTAATCATTACCTCAGGCCTCATCAACCGAAAATGACCGAAACCGGGTTAGATGCAGCAAGGCTAAGTGGGCCATTCCCAATTAGGATATTATCATCCCCTTCTAGATATATTTCTTTCCGTTATGACGTTTGGGATGTAAATTATTGTGGATGTATGCTATGAGGGCCCTCGAAAAAGGTCGGTAACGACCGGGGGATGATATATTTGGTACTACCTAGTTATAAAGGTAGGTCGGTCTTGTGTTGGTAGAGGTTCCTTTGTGATGTTCCTCGGTACATTCCTCTAGAGATGTATTGCCAGAAGGTAGTCCCTTCACCTGGTCATTTGTATGGAAATCCAAACTCTGCTATGTGCCTACCATTTTGATTGTATTACCTACTTTGGGCTATATGCTGGAATTTAATAATGGTAACAATTTCTGCTATTTTAATTATTATTTGTATACTAGAAGCTAGTACAATATAAGATGATTTGATATGAAGGGTTTTGGTTATCGTAAGGTAAAAACATGTTCGTGTTTATGTGTTGGCGTGTTTTACGAGATACTTTTGTTTTGAAAAGAAAAGTTTAGGTAATCTAATGAATTCAGTTGAGTGTGGTTCTCACGCTGGTTTACCAGTCTAATTTGGGCGTTCTTCCCTGTCAATGCTCGGTCCAGATCGAGTATATCTACAGTTTCAGATTTGGCGCTTTTGGAGCTTCAGCAGGAGAGCTGGAGATCTTTATTTTCGTATACACGTATATGTTTATTATCCGCTTTGCTTAGTGAGGTTCGTATATGATAGGGGGTTCTCGCTTTTTGTTAGGTAGCGAACGGATCACTCTTACTCCTACATGTCCCTGAGATCGAGTATTACGGATTTGCGGGTCGTCACACGTGGTGTCGGAGTTTAGATTTAGCATGTTCCTAGGCTTTGATGTGTACTTAGTGTAGATTGGGTCAATAGCGCCCTAGATTGAGTTTGAGTGTATACTATGTATATACATACAAATATATATATATATATATATATGAGTGCGTATTTATTAGTGATATAAAAAATTTTATATTGTGTTTACTTATCCATTGAGTTGTTTATGAATTCTGGTCGGTATGTGGGGCGCCATATTATCGATAGGGATTTCTAAACACTTAAACGAGGCAAGTCGACATAGTATAGTTTTGAAATTGGGTAAATGAAATGTTTTACCTCGATTATATTTTATATATAAAGGAATAATTTTTCAGAAATTATTATAGTATATAAATTGATTATTTTGTTGTTTGAAAATGTAAATATATATAAGTTAATAAAAGCTGTTTGAATAATCTAAATAAAAACAACAATTGTAAAAGAATAAATTATATAAGCAAATGAATTATAAAGTATGGAATTATTATTAATATGATTTACAATTGTAAAATAATCTTATATATATGAAATGAAACTACATGAGTATATTTATAAATATGAGTCGTAAATAAAAATGGATTTAAAACTAAGAATTTTAAAATTTGAATCTCGTTGATTTTGACGGTTATTTTTCAAAGTTTGAAGAGGTTATATTGTTATAAATCTAAATAAGATAAATAAATTTGAAATGAATCTTGTATAAGTGAAGTGAATAAGTAAAATTATACAAGTCAAAGAATTTATAAATGTGATTTACAAAAAAAAGTGATTTTAAAAAGAATTTAAAGCACTGAATTCACTACTGTTGCTGGAAAATAATAAGGGTGATGACTGCAGCATCATTAGTATCATTTTTGAGTTATGTGTGATTGATTTGCTGCCGATGGTAAATTGAAAATTTAAGTTTTATTGTGATAAACAAATTTGAGTTTAAAATCCAAGTTGAAATTGATAAATATAAGTGAAATGAGTTTTGGACTTATAATATGAAATAAAAATTTAATCTTAGTAAAGTTAAATAAATTAAATTGGATTTGAACTGGATTAGATAAGTTATTGAAGTGGAAATTAAACTTGAGAGGTAAGTGATTATATAATATGAATTTGGAAGTTTAAATATATAAGTTGTATAACTTATAAAATGGGAAAATGTAAGTAAAACCAAATGTTAAAATGGTTAAACAATTTTGTTAAGTAAAACAAAATCTGAATTTAAATAGTGATATGAAATTTGACTTAAGTAAAAGTTAAATAAAATGACTTTAGAAATGAAATCTAAGTTAAGTTAAATAAAATGATCTTTGAAAAAGAAATTTAACTCAAGTAAAGAAAAAGAAATGAGCTAATGAAATGAGTTAAATAAAATAGAATTCGAATTAAATTAGAAGTGAACTTAAGTTGTATAGTGAAAGTAAATGCAAGTGAGAATGAAATGAAACATAACTTAAGTGATGTTGAATGAAGTTGAATTTGATATCAAAATGAATTAATAAAGTGAATTAATAAAATGAAGTAGTTAAATGAATATGAACTTGAGTTATATAATGAAATTCAACTTTAGTTGTAAAATGAATTAGCAATTGAATTAATGAATAAATTAAATTGAACTAATGAAATAAATTAGTTAAGTGAATATGAGTTGAAATATTATTTTTTAGAATTGAATAAAACTTAAGTTAAGAAGTGATGATAAAATTAGCATTGGAAGTGTTGTATAAAAAATGTGAATAATAGTGAATACTAGAATTCAATCTAAATTGAATATTAAACTAATTGAAATTAAATATGTTTAACCAAATTGAATGTAAACGAAGTAAATATAAATGTTTGAGTGTAAAGTAAAGTAAATAAATTTGGTAATGTTGGATATGCATTGGTTGTTAGATGGATGTTAGTTGATTGAATAGAAATTCATTAAATGTTAATAAAATTGAAAGCTAAATAATTGAATTCAAATTGGTAGTACGTGAATCCAAATAGAAATGAATTGAAATTACTAAATGTAAACTAATTGAATATGAATGAATAAATGTTAGTAAAATCAAATGTTAATGAATGAAATATGAATAAATTGAAAACCAATTCAATGAATAATTAATGAGAAATGAATGAATATTGATTTGGTTATGGATTGATTGGATAGATATTGGTTTGTTGGATGTTAGTTGGATGATAGTTGTTTGATGGTTGAATTTTTTGTTTTAGATTGCATTTGCTATATTGGTATATGTTGTATATTGATATTACTTCCTATATACATGTTTCTCATTTATTTGTTGAGTGTTTAGTAGGTGCGGATGGCGTATGCTTCACATTTGGAGCTCGCTTTCGCGCTATATTAGTCGTATATGCTCGCTAATCACATATAAGGTACATATCTCGGATTACATATCGTACTTTTATATTTTTCCCTACGGGATGCCTCATCCTCGAAGATGAGATGTATATTTGTGATATGTGTGTGTGTGTGTGTGTGTATTGTGATTTTACTACGATTGAACCGCGCAAAGGAGGCTATGGCGAATTTTTTTGAAAATTTAAGGCATTAGAACATTTTTGGGAAAATTGAAAAAAAAAATTGATAACTGAAATTTTGATTTTGAGTTAAAAGTTAAACGATATTAGTTGGTTTTTAAAAGATAACTATGAATGATTTGAGAACTTAGAGAAGTTTAACTAATGGATTTTGGAAAAGGTTAAAAGGTTTAAATAATGTTTGTAATCTAGTCTGAACGAATTATTTTGAAAGGTTAATGGATTTTGTGACTTTTTCTTACTTGGTATTTCCAGGGACGAAATTCTTTTAAGTAGGGGAGAATGTAACGACCCAGAATTTCATTCATTCGAAATGAGAATATTTAATTGATTTTAAATATTTACAAGTTAATTTTATAAGTTGAATAACTTATATTTCAAATATCTTGATTTATTTGGACAATTAAATCGTTGATTTAATATTTGAAATTACAGAAATAATTAAGATTTGAATTTAATGTGAATGAAAATGATAAAATTGAATTAAATTCTATTTGAATTAGAATGACGTTAGTAAACTTTTAAAATTGAATTAAAAGTAAATTTATAGAAATAATTATAAAGTTATTTTAGAGGAAGTAGGGTTATTTTAGTCTATCCGTTAATTATAATAATATAAATTTTGATCCTGTAACAACCTAGAATTTCGGTCATTTGAAATGGGAATATTTAATTGATTTTAAATATTCACAAGTTAATTTTATAAGTTGAATAACTTATATTTCAAATATCTTAATTTATTTGGACAATTAAATCGTTGATTTAATATTTGAAATTACAGAAATAATTAAGATTTGAATTTAATGTGAATGAAAATGATTTATAAAGTTGAATTAAATTCTATTTGAATTAGAATGATGTTAGCAAACTTTTTTTTTAGCATAGCTAGCGAGGTTGGTTGGTCCCCTACCAGATTTTATTAAAAGAAAAGAAAAAAGCCTACTCAAAACATGCTTTGAGCAAGAAAGAACAAAAGGGAAGAGAGGACAAAAAGAAAAATAAAAAGAGCTAAACAAAACCACAAATAAGATGACAAAAGACGAGGTAAACCTGAAGAGAATACCACGGAAGGAATGACACGAAGAACAACCAAGGGAACAGAAGAGATCCCCGAAGCCTCCAAAGTAGCTAGACTTACCATTCGTTTATAATTGAATTAAAAGTAAATTTATAGAAATTGGAAATTTTAATATTTAATTAACATGTAAAAATAGTCATTTTTGACATTGTCTCGGATTTCGATGAAACTAGTTTCATGGGATCCGTAATGTTATATTATTGTAGGATTTCAAATTTCGTTTCAATCGGATTTACCGTTTGGTTGTGGGAAGATGAAACGCGTAGAAATTTATTTAAGTGAATTTTAATTAAAATAAGTCGATTCGAAAACCTATCTTCCAAATACGATAGGATTGGCTCTCGATATATATTCCATTGTGTTCGGAATAGGGGTAAAACATTATAAACGCCAGGTGGCAAGCTTCGTTTGGATTTCGGAAAATATTCGGGTGAATAGTGATTTTTAATTGCCTATATAAGGACCCTAAACTACAATCTTTTGGCCAAAACCCTAACCCTAAGTGAAGCTAGCAGCCGCCACTCTTCTCACATCCAACAGCCACCAAAGCTCCGGCCAAGCCACACACTTTCGAGCGAAACTTTCTACATGAAACTTGTCGAGCTTGAGACCACGAACCCATCCATACCAACCATTCGACCATCGGTGAGCCGAGGCAGCGCAAAATCACCAACGTTTGTTGCCACTAGGGCTCGGCTTGGAGAGGAGGTCGCGCACGCGCACGCGGTTGGATAGGGGTTAGGGCGAGCGGTAGGGAGCGGCGCTGGTCGGTGGCGTTCGTCTTGGCTCGGCGATCTTCGTTCACGCGATGGTTCGAGTCGCGTATATATATAAAAAAAATATGAAATCGCGGGAAGCCTGGAACAAAGAAGAAGGAAGAAAGGGGATGCGGCCATGATCTGCCTGGTTTGAGATGAGTGACCAGGATTGAATCAAGGTTTAAAATAAATAAAAAAATTTGTAAATAAATTATATTTAAATTTGTATAAACTTTAAAATTGTGTAACTTTGTCATACGAGGTCCGTTGTGATAACCCTGATTTTTGTGAGAAATTTCATGATTTAACTTAGTTTATGTTTGTTTAAAATTGCATTGAAAAAGATAGGAATAGGAAACTGATTTGCAGATACATGGTTTAAAACATGTACAAGTGCACAAGTTAGTGCACATACATGCACACAGTTTTCTGCATAATAAAATAGGCAAAAATCAATATATAAATTAAAATAACTAATTTAGAAATACATATGCATGAAGATAGGAATTTATCTTTAAATAAATCTGGCACAAAGAAAATAAAAGCTAGGCAGAAATAAACTTAAAATTATTTAAAGAAAGAAAATAAAGACTTAGGCAAAATAGGCATACATATACATGTGCACAAGTAAACATTTGTTGGAAGAAAAACAAATATTGCATGGAAATGGCATGAACCCTTAAACAAACACTTTATCCATTTCCAGTAATTTCTTTAATTTAGGAAATGAGAAGTCATGCATATAACATGACCGGGGAAAAAGGGATAAGGCTTATTTCTAAAAATAAAGACAAGGACCACATACCCTCTTATTTTCTTGAATCAAATAAGAGGCAGATCATGTTTTGTATAGGGTAAAAATGACATTGGGTAATTTTGTTAAACCCTAATAGCAGCCAGGGTTCTGTATAAGGAAGCTTAGTGTAGTAAGGCTTTTCACAATTTTGCTCTTCATCATTTAAAGAAAAATGAAAATATCAACCAGAGAAAAGTAGGAGCATTGGCCACTAGAATTAGAAGAAGGAAGCAGACTAAAAAGGATTCATAAAGCTTAGGAAGAAGAAGGATTAAGGTGAGTAACCTCACTGGAAACTTTGGCAATAAGTCCTGAATATTGAGGCAGCCTAGTTAAATTTATATTTCACTTTTTACAAGCTATGTTCATTTTATGATTTGACAATTTTGGCTTGTCAATGATCTGCTTAAGTATATAACCCTTTATAATGACGTTATCCAGTATACAAGAGTCATGGATTTCATGGTTGAATATGGATATCTGTGTTGTGTTTAACTTTGAGATGAAGCAGATTTCTATGAGTTTCCTTTATGCATTTATTATTTAAACCTAGAATTTATGTTGTAGATACATGGTCTGAAAATGAAAGAAAAAGTGGGGCTGCAACATTGTGTTGTTGCTTATGTCTCACATCAACTAAAATAAAAATAAATATAAAGGTGCAATGTTATACATGTGATGAGCTTCTATGTTTTATGAACTCTCCAAATCAAAGCATATACTTGTAGTTTAGCCAGATCTTAAATCAACAAAAGGTCTGATTGAACCAGAGGTAAAAGGAGACAACTAGAAAATTATTTATGACCATATGTTTATAACTTGATCTACTGAAACCCCTAGACAAAAATAATATGCTTAGAAATCACCTCTGTTTGTATGATAAAATCATTGCTTATGAGAACATGATTCCCAATTTCTGGATGAATATATGTTGGCTGGATGTATGCTTATTTCTCTGATTAAAGTATACTATGCAGAAGGGATTAGCATAGGAATAGGGAAGGGGAAAATAACACTTAGTAATTTAACTAAGGACTTTTGGATCTTAGGGCTACAGAATATGGCTTGGCAAGTGGAACATTGCAAGCTCACACATGGTATGTTTATACCCAGGGGCCTGAGTGTGCTGGGTTAACAGTGATATGTCCCAGGCAGTGTGTGGTTTAACAAGAGAAAGTAGCTAAAGACCATAACATACTTAATAATGAACAATAGAAATAGGTTCATGAGAGGGCTTGGGTAAAATCCCTGATGGCCAGAAATCTGGTAGGAAAGACTTGATGATTAAATTAATGAATATGTTGATGGGTTTATGATGTTTTTATGGATGGATCCCATGGTTGTTATCACTGAACTAAACCATTGGATTACATACAAATTGGCTGTGCACTAATGTACAAACACATGTATCACAGAAACATGCACAAGAGTGGTATTGAGTTCCTTTATCCATTTTGAAATTATTTGAAAATGAATAAGTGTTATATAAATCATGTTTTCAGTTAGATTACTCATACCAGACTTTAGTCTGACCCTTGTGTGTTTTATGCACCATTGGGTGTCTCATATTCATATGGGGCAGTTCATGGTGATTTTGCAGGAAAGTAAGAATTCCTTTGATCAAGCTTTGGATGTTTAGTTGCTTAAGGAATTGGATGCTATATTTAGAGATTTTGCTGAAGTTAAATTAGATATTTATGTTGAACTATGTTAAGCTATTTAGTTTAAATTTGCTTGGAAAATTTACTGTATTGTTAGAACCACTGTTTTGTAAGTGTTGAACCCATATGTATCAGCTGAAACTATGTGCTTTGTTTTGCAAATGCCTTGCTAAGAAATGAAACTCTAAAAATTTAAAGAACAGTTAGTTTAAATGGTCGAGAATCTGAGATTGAAAGGATTTGTGGGTTGAATGTATATCCAAAGAATTGACATAAGAAAATCCATGTTTAAGTTAAAAAAAATCTGGCAGAAAGGTTTTGAGTTGCCATGAAAAGAAAACAAAATAACATGTATTTTGTTAAGAAACAGTGCAAACTGAATGTGGCTAACATAACCATTTCATTGAGCCAGGGTTGAGCCAGCACTAAAGAGTTTTTAAACTAAATTTTCAGTTATGTTTTACAACCCAAATACAGGGTAGACTCAGACCTTTTGCTAACAAGAGTAGGAAGAAATTAGGCACATGCACAGGAACATGCACACACATGCACATGCAAAAGCCCAGTTCATACAGTAATAAAATTATGGAAATTCATGCAAAATGATAAGTCTTAAGACATGAAACCAATAGTTATGCAATAACCCAAGTATACCTTGAAAATTTGGTTTTTAGATACACTATTGCTATGTAGAGAGTATTTCCTTTAAGTAATACCCAAACAGATTTCTACTTCCAAATTTCTGTACTCTGATTCAAGTAGAAAATGACTTATATATCTTTACATATGTAAGTTTAAGATGAAATGAGTAAACCAATATTTTTATATTGACAAAAGGTCCTGGATAGAAGAAAATTGGAATGTAATGTTTTCTTGATTAAATGGCCACTGTATATATAAAAAGAAAAATTTTAAGTGGGTCATTTCATCCGTTTTGCACGAAACAAGCGGCGTTGGATTCGTATTCGCGAACACTACGCGATGGAGCTGGTTTGAAGTGAGCTAGTGAAAATTTTTGGTTAAATTAAACGTCTGTTTAATTTTATTCGAGATAAAACGCTACAATGGCGATTAGAATCAAATTGAGTACAACTCACTCTTTCCGACTCGCTTATATTTTTATATAAGTGAGAATAAATTTATTTTGTGTTGATTGATGATTGTTTGGATGATATATGATATTATATATATATTGATTGGTTTGGATATATTCCTGCCTATTGCAGCAGATGAGACCCTATATGTTCCTGTGTATGAGCGGATGACCTTCTATACGCGCGTCTGCCTTGAAGCGGACATTTTACATCTTTTCTCATATGTATATTTATTGCAGGTGACAGGTTAGAGGGATCCAACTGGATTCCTCACCAGTGTTGATTTTTATTTACATATATTGTTATATATGCTGTTATCATATGTTATATGATGATTTGGATGCCATGATGGATATGATTGATGTGAATCACCTTATTTAGCGCTTTTGCAGAATTGGGCCTTATTTTGGAGATTTATAATATTAAATTGATGATTTCAATTTAAAAAGGATTTCAAAGTGATTTTGAAAATATATGATTTTTGAATTGTTAAAGAAATGGATTTATTTTAAATAAATAAAAGTTATAATTTTTATGTTATAAAAATTATGGCTTTGTGAAATATAAGCAAAATATGATTTTTGAAATATGGAGTTTAATATTTGGTAAAATAAGTTAATTGAGAATTTTGATTTATTATAAATGGGTTATATATATAAGATTTATAAAATTGATATTTTATAATTAAAAATAATGGAATTATAAAGGAGTTTTATTGTAACGACCCAGAATTTTTGATAATTAAAATTCGAATATTTAATTGATTTTAAATATTAATAAGTGAAATTAATAAGTCGAATGATTTATTTTTCGAATATTGGATTTAATTTGATAATTAAATCGATAAATTAAATAGTGAAATTCCAGAAATAATTAAAAATCGAGTTTAAAATGATTGAAATGATTTGTAAAATTTTATTTAATCATACTGGAGTTATAGAAATATTTTAGAACTTTAAAAATTGAAATTGGAGTTAATCTATGAAAATTGAATATTTAATATTTAATTATCGACTGTAAAATAGCCAATTTTCGAACAGTCTCAGAATTGAACGAAACCAGTTTCATCGGATCCGTAATGTGAAATTATTGCACGGTTTCAAATTTCATAATTTTTGGATGTACCGTTTGTCCGGTACGAATCAAAACGCCTCGAAATCGATTTAAATCGGTTTAATTTAAATTGATCGTTTTTCTCCGTATCTCGCTCAGATGTCCGAATTATCTCCCGAAACACGTTCCATTGTGTTCGGAACGCGGGGTAAACCTTAGAAACGTCAGCCGGCACGTTCGATTTGGAGTTCGTAAAATATCGAGTGAATAGTATTTTGGAAATTTCTATAAAAGCCCATCCTTTTTCACAATTTTCAACAAACGAAAACGAGCCTAGGGTTTCGTTCAGCCGGCCGCCACTTCTACAATCAATGGCCGAAAAACTCGATCCTTCTCCCTCCATTTTCTTAAAATCCATGCATCGAATTGAAAAACTTCTAACTGGAAGATTGTAGAGCACAGCACGATACCTCTATCCAACGGTTAAGATTTGAAATGGCGAAGTATGGTGGTTGTAATTCGCTCGCGTGCGTGAGTCGTTTGCACACGTCGTTCGAGATTTAGTGATGACCGAGCGTCGTCGATCGCTGGCCATTGGCGCGTGGTGGAAGGAGCTTCGTTGTGGCGTGGTCTGATCGACTTCAAAATGATCGTAGAGGCACGTTGATCTAGGGTTTTAAGGCGGCACGTTGGGTTCTCGGTCGTGTGAAATGCCTGGGAGGAAGAAGATGCGTGCAAGGGCCCTGATTGCCTTGCTAGGGAGGGACGGTTGTGATGGGCCTGGATTTGAAAAATGTAAAATTTAATTGTAAATTAATTGTATTTTAATTTATAAAAACTTCTAAATGTGATAACTTTGTTATGCGTTATCAGAAAATTACGAAACAAAGTGCGTTGGAATCGTCTCGACAAGCTCTACGCAATGCAACTGATTTGGAGTCGTTTGGAGCTAGTTTGAATTTCGGGTAAAATTAAACGTCCGTTTAATTTTATTCGAAATAAACGCTGGAACTGAATTTAAAATCAAGGTGAGATTTTTCTCACTCAAAATGAAAGTGGAATTTTCAGTTATTGATTGATGATTGCTATTTGGATGTGATATTAGATATAGTAGGATATATCTATATATATATAGCAATATATACATATTGGCATATGTATATATTGGATTGATGATTTCCCGCCTCGTATAGCGGATGAGACCCTATTGCGCCGTTAGTAAGCAGATAATATTTATTAAACCTATATACCGCGATAATTCCGTACTGAAGCGGAATTGGTATTGTGCTAACATCTGTGGATGCAGGGAAACAGGTTGGAGGGATCCAACTGGATTCCTCACCGTATTGATTATTTACAGATATTTTGATATATTCTGTTATCATATGTTGATATATGATGTTTGATGTTGTGATTGACTAATTGGTGCTGTTGCATCATCGGATTCAAGTTTTAAAAATAACGACTTTTAATTTAAAAGGATTTTTAAAGTGATCTTTGAAATTATACGTTTTATTAAATTTTTGAAGTGATTTATTTTAAATAAATAAACGTTCAAATTTTAAAGTTATAAAAGTTAAGATCTTTGTGAAATATAACCGAAAAGTGATTTTTGGAATAAATAGTTGATTGATTTATAAAATGTTTTAAATTGAGATTTTTAAAATATTATAAACGGTTTACTTAAAAGGTTTATAAAGTTGACATTTTATAAATTAAAATGTTGGTATTATAAAATGAGTTTTTTATAAGCGTTAAAATGAATTTTTAAGAATTTATAAATAAATGGAATTTATAAATTATGAACTTATAAATGGAAATGATTTTGTGAAATAAGGAATTATAAGTATTTAACTTATAATATGGATTGTTGGTATAAGATTTGAGTTATGAATCGAATTGTAAATAAAGGGGATTTATTAAATTGAAGTTGTTACAAAATAGAAATAGAATTTATAAACGTTGTTTTATAAATTCGAAATCAATCAAATTTGATGAATTGAATATAGAAGGTTATTAAGGGAATTTTATCCACGATTTTGGATAGTGGATAAATTCTTGAAATAAATGTGTAGAAAAGATTGAAATGTGGTTAGTGAAGTATATTCACGATTTTGGACAGTGAAATGGATACGGTTTTGGGAAAGTGATATTTGAAATGAAGTTAATTATTTTAAAGATGTTTTCAAATATAATGAATATCGAAATCATAGATTTCAACTTTTATTGTTGAAATAGACGTTTTTCGAGAAATAAGGAAATGGTGGACTATAACACTGTTGTTATAGTAAATGATTTCCGAAAGGAAATGTTTTATGTAGTATTGGGATTTATATATCTATCTAAAATCCGAATCCCTATACTAGTGATTTTGAGTCGTCGTAACGATGTTTTACGCAACATTCGTTTTTGACTCAAATAGATGTTAAAATTTATGTTTTCCTTAAAGAATGAATTTATACTTAAATTTGATTTAAGTAGATCGAATATTTTCCAAGTGTTGAAAATAAATAGATTTGTGAAATACTTATTTTTAAATAAGTATGGAAATGCTTTTCCAATATGAAATGAACTGTTTTGAGATTTTATCTTCAAAGATAAATTGAAATGTGAATATTTGAAATTTGTTTTCAAATGGTTAAGTGTGGAAATTTTATATCTAGTAACGATATTTTTGAAGATGAAATAATTTGGAAAATTATTTGGAATCTGATGATGTTGCGCATCTTTATTGATAGTTAAATAACCGACTATCAATAATTACCTTGAATGGTATTTGTTGTGAATTGCTTGAATTTGAATGCCACACTTATTTTTGAATAATCGCTCACTATTCGGGCTAGCCGGGAAAGGACCATGGGGTCGTATAACCCATTCCGAATATGTGATACGTCGTTATGAATTGCATTCGAAGACCGGTGTTGAAGACCGGATATTTTTGAAAACGGAAGGATTACCGTCGAGTTACTCTACATCGGCTGATCTCCGATTTAGAGGTTTTATCACCCTTAGTGACGGGAAGTCCCGACGTGATTGAAAATTATCCGGATGTGCAAGGGCCTCGTGAGAAGTGCCTTCGGTTCTGTTCGATCCCGGAACAGACTTATATGGATTGTATGTCTGACGTTACAATTTGAGATATAAAGCTGATTTCTTTCAAATACATTTCTGTTGGTGGCGGAGAATTTATTCTCTTAGCTTAACACCCTTCTCTGAGACGTACGAGCTCAGAGGTTATGTAGTTGAAATTTATCAGCGATATACTCCCAATTTGGTAACGTGGCATACTGAGTGTTGCTGTGAAATGATCAGTGTTTGATCATTTGTGATATGATCATTTGTTTGATCTTATATCTTTGTGATCATAGGTTGATCATTTTGTTTGACCCGAAGCATGGCTTTGTAGAAAGCGTAGCTTTGTGGACGAGACTTCATCGAGCCTCACACCTCGGAAATGGTCGAAACGGGAAGGATGCAGCAAGGTTCTAGGGAGTAGCGCCCCTTAGTGTATGTCATTCCTTCTGGATAGAGGTGGTATCATGGTATGGAGCCCAGATACTTAACCTATGTGGTTGCTGCATTATTACTATGTGGTTTGTTCGAAATCGGGGATCCTTGGGAAGATCGGTTACGATCGGGGGATGGCATACGCGTGTCAGTAGTTACCTATTTTTGCAGAGGTAACCCGGCCTTGTGTTGGCAGAGATCCGGTTAGGTTCTCGGGTCGTCAATTCCAGGGACGTACCCATCGTGGAAAAGGAAGTTCCTTAGCCTGACCATTTGTTGGAAATCCAAAGAAACAATACGAGCCTTGTACGGTTTTAGTTGTAGAACCTATCATTCACTTATGGTGGTCACTACTGTTTGGATGGTAGCTATAGTAGGCATAAGTGCGGAATGCCTATGCTGGCTAAGATTAATATTATACTTTCGAAATGATTTCTACACTATGCACTAATAATAATATCAAAAACGATTTGATTTTGGCGTAGTAAGCATCTTTGACTATCATAAGAAGAAATCTCCTCCAATTCTGCGTTTGCATTGTGTGTGTGGTGGGAGGTCTTATGGTAGTTTCATTTTCCAAAAGCATTGCGAATTTGTTTTATTTTCTTTGTGAAAGAATAATTGTTTTACGATCTCACACCAGTCACCATGACTGACTCGGAGTTTATTGTTTCCATTCTAAACTCTGGGTGCCCACCAATTTCCACACGGGCAGTCTAGAGTTATGTTATCAGGATATTCTGGATATTCTGGAGCTTTGGAGATAAGTTGGATGACGAGACGTAGTATTTGTACCTGATAGTATTTATTCCGCTGTGTATTCTGTATGAGGACAAGTTTACATAACTGTCCATTGTTGTATTGAGCTGTATATTGACTCTGATGATTGATGTATGTATAAAATGATATAGTTCTTTGTTTTAAAGATTATTCATTTATCTATTATATATTGTTCCGCTGCGATGTGTAAGATTCTGATATTGTTTCTGTTCTGATGTTGTTCTGTTGTTCTTCTCTCTTCCCTTTTCTCTTCTTCTTCTACTCTTCTCTTTTCTTCTGTTTTCTTCTTTCTAAAACCCTAAGAATTCGGTTTTCCAGCATTCGTTGCTCGGCAGTTGATACAGTGGACGTATCGATGTCGATTTTCGGAAGTCGAAGAATCGAGTCCTTACAACGTGGTATCAGAGCATATGGTTAAGCGACAACCCTGCTCTGATAGGTGTTACTCATTAGAGATAGAGTCAGTAGTACTCTAGAATGAGTTGAGTGTAATAATAGATACGAGCGCGTATTTGTTAGTGAATATAAAATTGTTTTATATTGTGATGATTGGTTTGTTGAGTGGTATATGGATTCTGGTCGGTATTGTCCGTACAACTCTATCGATAGGGATCTCTAAACACTTATATAGAACAATTCGGCACAGTATTGTTTTAAATAGGGTAAATGAGATAATTTTGCCCAAAACTATTTTTGTATAGAAAAGAAATGTTTTTCTATAAAGTACTATAGTATATGGTTGCATGGATGTTAGGAAGTAATAATAGTGAATTATCATCACTAAAATTGAATAAGAAATTGAAATCATAACTCCAAAGTTAAGAGATGAATTCACATACAAATGAAATTTAAAGAATGTAAATTATAAATGTGAATTGTAATTTAAAACGGGATTCCAGAGAAGTTTTTGGAAATTTTTTTGGAAAGAATTTGAAAATTTTTGGAGATTTGGAAAGTTTAAATCTTTTTGAATTTGAAAATGAATTTCAAAGGTTTTGAAAAGTATTTTGGAAAGATAAAAGCTCTAAACTCTTTTCGGTCGCTGGAAAATAATTCCGATGATGATCGCGACATCACCGGTGTTCATTTTCGGGTTTCCAAAGGAGGAATTGCTGCCAAATTGTTTTAAATGAAAGTTGTTTGGAAAAATTGGGTTTGGTTTTTGAAATTCAAAGAATGATTTGAATTGTTTTCAAAAATGATTTTGAAAAGGTTGAAAAGACTCTGGAATTTGAGTATTGAATTATGAAAATAAAATTGTGAATGAATGAATCAATTTGCAATTGCAAGTACATGAATGCAAATTGAATTCGAATTGAAATCCAGTTTAATATAAGTGATTGTAAACCAAATGGTAAATTGAAAACAAATTTTGGGAATGAACAAAAGGATAAAACTGGAATTGAAACTGAATATTGAAAACAAATTTGAATAAAGTGAATTAGAATTTATAATGAATTAGTAATTGGAACTAATTTAAAATAATCAGTTGTGAATAAAAGATAGTTGATAAATTCAATATTCAAAAGTTAAACTGAATCCAAATTAGATTGGAATTGTGAATTAAATTCAAATGAATGTGAAATGTAAAATTTAATGAAAATGAATATGTGAAACTTCAATAGTAAATTAGAAATGATATAAGAAGATGATATTAGAAATTTTGTAATAAAATTCGCAAAATGATTTGAATGTTGTAACTAGATATTATGGCTAGTAGGATATACAGGTGTAAAGGGATTGGGATTTTAATTTTGAAGAGAATTTGAATTGCTCGACAAAAGGTAAGTATTTCAATTTCGATATGAGATTTGTTGATTTCTTGTCTAGCCGCTTGGCTTTTTCTTTTCTTTTTGAAATCTGAGAGTCCGTAGGGACGTTTTGTAGTCGTACCGTGTTAGCCGCGCAAAGGAGACGCTGGCAAAAAATTTCGAAAATTTCGAGTGTTAGAAAATTTTTGAAAAATTTGAAATTTGAATTTAAGTTTAAATTTGAATTTTGAAGTAAACAATGTTGTTTTGAAACTTATAATTGAAGTTGAAATGTTAGTTGAAATGATAACGAATCTTTAGTAGAAAGATTTGTTTTGATAAATTGATAAAACTATTGGATTGTGAAAGATAGTAGACGAGTTAAGGACCATTTTTCCTTACTTGGTAATTTCGAGGACGAAATTCTTTTAAGGGGGGAAGTTTGTAACGACCCAGAATTTTTGATAATTAAAATTCGAATATTTAATTGATTTTAAATATTAATAAGTGAAATTAATAAGTCGAATGATTTATTTTTCGAATATTGGATTTAATTTGATAATTAAATCGATAAATTAAATAGTGAAATTCCAGAAATAATTAAAAATCGAGTTTAAAATGATTGAAATGATTTGTAAAATTTTATTTAATCATACTGGAGTTATAGAAATATTTTAGAACTTTTAAAATTGAAATTGGAGTTAATCTATGAAAATTGAATATTTAATATTTAATTATCGACTGTAAAAATAGCCAATTTTCGAACAGTCTCAGAATTGAACGAAACCAGTTTCATCGGATCCGTAATGTGAAATTATTGCATGGTTTCAAATTTCATAATTTTTGGATGTACCGTTTGTCCGGTACGAATCAAAACGCCTCGAAATCGATTTAAATCGGTTTAATTTAAATTGATCGTTTTTCTCCGTATCTCGCTCAGATGTCCGAATTAGCTCCCGAAACACGTTCCATTGTGTTCGGAACGCGGGGTAAACCTTAGAAACGTCAGCCGGCATGTTCGATTTGGAGTTCGTAAAATTTCGAGTGAATAGTATTTTGGAAATTTCTATAAAAGCCCATCCTTTTTCACAATTTTCAACAAACGAAAACGAGCCTAGGGTTTCGTTCAGCCGGCCGCCACTTCTACAATCAATGGCCGAAAAACTCGATCCTTCTCCCTCCATTTTCTTAAAATCCATGCATCGAATTGAAAAACTTCTAACTGGAAGATTGTAGAGCACAGCACGATACCTCTATCCAACGGTTAAGATTTGAAATGGCGAAATATGGTGGTTGTAATTCGCTCGCGTGCGTGAGTCGTTTGCACACGTCGTTCGAGATTTAGTGATGACCGAGCGTCGTCGATCGCTGGCCATTGGTGCGTGGTGGAAGGAGCTTCGTTGTGGCGTGGTCTGATCGACTTCAAAATGATCGTAGAGGCACGTTGATCTAGGGTTTTAAGGCGGCACGTTGGGTTCTCGGTCGCGTGAAATGCCTGGGAGGAAGAAGATGCGTGCAAGGGCCCTGATTGCCTTGCTAGGGAGGGACGGTTGTGATGGGCCTGGATTTGAAAAATGTAAAATTTAATTGTAAATTAATTGTATTTTAATTTATACAAACTTCTAAATGTGATAACTTTGTTATGCGTTATCAGAAAATTACGAAACAAAGTGCGTTGGAATCGTCTCGACAAGCTCTACGCAATGCAACTGATTTGGAGTCGTTTGGAGCTAGTTTGAATTTCGGGTAAAATTAAACGTCCGTTTAATTTTATTCGAAATAAACGCTGGAACTGAATTTAAAATCAAGGTGAGATTTTTCTCACTCAAAATGAAAGTGGAATTTTCAGTTATTGATTGATGATTGCTATTTGGATGTGATATTAGATATAGTAGGATATATCTATATATATATAGCAATATATACATATTGGCATATGTATATATTGGATTGATGATTTCCCGCCTCGTATAGCGGATGAGACCCTATTGCGCCGTTAGTAAGCGGATAATATTTATTAAACCTATATACCGCGATAATTCCGTACTGAAGCGGAATTGGTATTGTGCTAACATCTGTGGATGCAGGGAAACAGGTTGGAGGGATCCAACTGGATTCCTCACCGTATTGATTATTTACAGATATTTTGATATATTCTGTTATCATATGTTGATATATGATGTTTGATGTTGTGATTGACTAATTGGTGCTGTTGCATCATCGGATTCAAGTTTTAAAAATAACGACTTTTAATTTAAAAGGGTTTTTAAAGTGATCTTTGAAATTATACGTTTTATTAAATTTTTGAAGTGATTTATTTTAAATAAATAAATGTTCAAATTTTAAAGTTATAAAAGTTAAGATCTTTGTGAGATATAACTGAAAAGTGATTTTTGGAATAAATAGTTGATTGATTTATAAAATGTTTTAAATTGAGATTTTTAAAATATTATAAACGGTTTACTTAAAAGGTTTATAAAGTTGACATTTTATAAATTAAAATGTTGGTATTATAAAACGAGTTTTTTATAAGCGTTAAAATGAATTTTTAAGAATTTATAAATAAATGGAATTTATAAATTATGAACTTATAAATGGAAATGATTTTGTGAAATAAGGAATTATAAGTATTTAACTTATAATATGGATTGTTGGTATAAGATTTGAGTTATGAATCGAATTGTAAATAAAGGGGATTTATTAAATTGAAGTTGTTACAAAATAGAAATAGAATTTATAAACGTTGTTTTATAAATTCGAAATCAATCAAATTTGATGAATTGAATATAGAAGGTTATTAAGGGAATTTTATCCACGATTTTGGATAGTGGATAAATTCTTGAAATAAATGTGTAGAAAAGATTGAAATGTGGTTAGTGAAGTATATTCACGATTTTGGACAGTGAATATATTTTTAAGTGAAATGGATACGGTTTTGGGAAAGTGATATTTGAAATGAAGTTAATTGTTTTAAAGATGTTTTCAAATATAATGAATATCGAAATCATAGATTTCAACTTTTATTGTTGAAATAGACGTTTTTCGAGAAATAAGGAAATGGTGGACTATAACACTGTTGTTATAGTAAATGATTTCCGAAAGGAAATGTTTTATGTAGTATTGGGATTTATATATCTATCTAAAATCCGAATCCCTATACTAGTGATTTTGAGTCGTCGTAACGATGTTTTACGCAACATTCGTTTTTGACTCAAATAGATGTTAAAAATTATGTTTTCCTTAAGGAATGAATTTATACTTAAATTTGATTTAAGTAGATCGAATATTTTCCAAGTGTTGAAAATAAATAGATTTGTGAAATACTTATTTTTAAATAAGTATGGAAATGCTTTTCCAATATGAAATGAACTGTTTTGAGATTTTATCTTCAAAGATAAATTGAAATGTGAATATTTGAAATTTGTTTTCAAACGGTTAAGTGTGGAAATTTTATATCTAGTAACGATATTTTTGAAGATGAAATAATTTGGAAAATTATTTGGAATCTGATGATGTTGCGCATCTTTATTGATAGTTAAATAACCGACTATCAATAATTACCTTGAATGGTATTTGTTGTGAATTGCTTGAATTTGAATGCCACACTTATTTTTGAATAATCGCTCACTATTCGGGCTAGCCGGGAAAGGACCATGGGGTCGTATAACCCATTCCGAATATGTGATACGTCGTTATGAATTGCATTCGAAGACCGGTGTTGAAGACCGGATATTTTTGAAAACGGAAGGATTACCGTCGAGTTACTCTACATCGGCTGATCTCCGATTTAGAGGTTTTATCACCCTTAGTGACGGGAAGTCCCGACGTGATTGAAAATTATCCGGATGTGCAAGGGCCTCGTGAGAAGTGCCTTCGGTTATGTTCGATCCCGGAACAGACTTATATGGATTGTATGTCTGACGTTACAATTTGAGATATAAAGCTGATTTCTTTCAAATACATTTCTGTTGGTGGCGGAGAATTTATTCTCTTAGCTTAACACCCTTCTCTGAGACGTACGAGCTCAGAGGTTATGTAGTTGAAATTTATCAGCGATATACTCCCAATTTGGTAACGTGGCATACTGAGTGTTGATGTGAAATGATCAGTGTTTGATCATTTGTGATATGATCATTTGTTTGATCTTATATCTTTGTGATCATAGGTTGATCATTTTGTTTGACCCGAAGCATGGCTTTGTAGAAAGCGTAGCTTTGTGGACGAGACTTCATCGAGCCTCACACCCCGAAAATGGTCGAAACGGGAAGGATGCAGCAAGGTTCTAGGGAGTAGCGCCCCTTAGTGTATGTCATTCCTTCTGGATAGAGGTGGTATCATGGTATGGAGCCCAGATACTTAACCTATGTGGTTGCTGCATTATTACTATGTGGTTTGTTGGAAATCGGGGATCCTCGGGAAGATCGGTTACGATCGGGGGATGGCATACGCGTGTCAGTAGTTACCTATTTTTGCAGAGGTAACCCGGCCTTGTGTTGGCAGAGATCCGGTTAGGTTCTCGGGTCGTCTATTCCAGGGACGTACCCATCGTGGAAAAGGAAGTTCCTTAGCCTGACCATTTGTTGGAAATCCAAAGAAATAATACGAGCCTTGTACGGTTTTAGTTGTAGAACCTATCATTCACTTATGGTGGTCACTACTGTTTGGATGGTAGCTATAGTAGGCATAAGTGCGGAATGCCTATGCTGGCTAAGATTAATATTATACTTTCGAAATGATTTCTACACTATGCACTAATAATAATATCAAAAACGATTTGATTTTGGCGTAGTAAGCATCTTTGACTATCATAAGAAGAAATCTCCTCCAATTCTGCGTTTGCATTGTGTGTGTGGTGGGAGGTCATATGGTAGTTTCATTTTCCAAAAGCATTGCGAATTTGTTTTATTTTCTTTGTGAAAGAATAACTGTTTTACGATCTCACACCAGTCACCATGACTGACTCGGAGTTTATTGTTTCCCTTCTAAACTCTGGGTGCCCACCAATTTCCACACGGGCAGTCTAGAGTTATGTTATCAGGATATTCTGGATATTCTGGAGCTTTGGAGATAAGCTGGATGACGAGACGTAGTATTTGTATCTGATAGTATTTATTCCGCTGTGTATTCTGTATGAGGACAAGTTTACATAACTGTCCATTGTTGTATTGAGTTGTATATTGACTCTGATGATTGATGTATGTATAAAATGATATAGTTCTTTGTTTTAAAGATTATTCATTTATCTATTATATATTGTTCCGCTGCGATGTGTAAGATTCTGATATTGTTTCTGTTCTGATGTTGTTCTGTTGTTCTTCTCTCTTCCCTTTTCTCTTCTTCTTCTACTCTTCTCTTTTCTTCTGTTTTCTTCTTTCTAAAACCCTAAGAATTCGGTTTTCCGGCATTCGTTGCTCGACAGTTGATACAGTGGACGTATCGATGTCGATTTTCGGAAGTCGAAGAATCGGGTCCTTACATTTATAAGTTTTAAAATGAAGTTATAAATGAATCTTATAAGTGAATAAGATTTATAAATTTATGAAGTTATAAAAAGAATGAATTTGTAAATAAAGAGATTTATAAGTAAATTTACTTATAATCGAATTTTGGCATATAAATGCGATAAATGGAATTTTTCAGTAAAGGAATTTTGTATATTGAAGTTTTTATAAAATATAAATGGAATTTATAAACATTGTTTTATAAATATGAAATCAATTTAATTTGATAAGTTAAATATGGAAGTTTATTAAAGGGATTTTATTCATGATTTTGGATAGTGGATAATCCTTTAAGAAATGTGTAGAAATAATGAATTTGGTAAAGGAATTTCATTCACGATTTTGGACAGCGAATAATCCTTTAAATTAAATAAATGTTTTGAAAAGTGATCTTTTAAATGGAGTTAAATGGTTTGAAGATGTTTTAAAAGGTGTGAGCATCGAATACATAGATTTCAACATTCATTGTTGAAATAGACGTTTTCGAGAAGTAAGGAAAGCATGGACTATAACACTGTTGTTATAGAAAATGATTTTCGAAAGGAGATGTTTTGTATAGTATATGGGATTTATATATCTATCTAATTATCGAATCCCTATACTAATGATTTTGGGTTGTCGTAACAATGTTTTACGCAACATTCGTTTTGATCCAAATAAATATGTTTAAGAGAATGTTTTCCTTAAAGAATAAAATATATACTTAATCATGATTTAAGTATATGTAATATTTTCTAAGTGTTGAAAATAAAGAGAGTTGTGAATTACTTATTATTAAATAAGTATATGGAAATGTTTTCCAATATAGAATATTGAAATGGTTTTGAGATTATATCTTTTTAAAGATAATTTGAAGTGAATATTTAGAAAGTGATTTAATTAATAAAAGATTAATTAAAAGGGCCTAGTGATTGCTTATGGTGCTAAATATTTGTTTGTTGCTTTGATAGTTAAATAACCGACTATCAAATTTGGCCATTTTTAGTTCCTCGACTTGATGTGCGAATTATTTGGTCGTACACTTAGTACGTAGCCATCTGTGTAGGCTTGATTATCGTTTGTGTTGAGGATGTTGATTCTGTAGTGCGGAGTATTACTCCAATCTATCGAGCTTCCTTCTTGGCCGAAGGATAGCAAGTTGAAAGTTGGAGACGTGATAAGTCTATGAGAGTTAGTTTCTGTGTGAGGTTGAGAAACGCTTTTGCGTTGTTGGTGCGAAGAGACCGGGATCAGTTTATCCGAAAACCACTTTGGACCAACGTATATGCGTTCGATTATGAAGGTTATTGATGATATTGATATTTAGGATTTTCATAGTGAAGGACTGCTTGTTGATCATTTGGGGTTAAAATCCCAATATACATATAGTAGCAATAGTCTCTTCTATATGAAATATCCAATACAAGGACTATTCACTACTAATCCTAGGAATTTCCCGACAGGATGTGGTAGGAAAGTACCTTCAGTTTGTCCTGTTCCTGGATAACTTGTATGAACGAGGGTTTGACATTGCATTTCTAATGATTACGTACTTTGTTTTTTACAAACGTACATCTATTTGGTGGCAGAGAAGGCAACTTCTCTTAGCTTAACACCCTTCCTTGAGACGTACGAGCTCAAGGGTTGTATTTTTGTGAAAGGCAATTAGTAGTCAACGGAAATGGAAAATGTGGCATTCAAAAGATGATGTGATATTGATATGTCACTACAAGAAAACTGCGGTTTACCTACGCCAAATTGGCGTAGGCGGGGCGTAGGTAAATGCATTAACTACGTAACACCTACGTCAATTTTGGCGTGGGTAAAACTTGCGTAGCTAATAAAATACCTACGCTTTACCTACGCCATCCGTTGGGTTGTTTTCTACGCCTTTCCTACGCCATAATTTTCTTACGCCTTCCCCACGCCATGTTGTACCTACGGTTTTGTTACGACATTTTTACTTTTTTAAGTGCTCACGGCTTTCCTACGTCATTTGTTTACATACGTCTTCCCTACGCCCAGTTTTCCTACGCTTTCCCTACGCCTGTGTTTTTAATGTTTTTCCTACGCCATGCATACGACTTTTTGCTGCATTAATATTTCATTTACCTATGTCTTCCCTACGCCTTCCCTACGTCTTTTCTAAAGTAATTTTGATATATTACTATTCTATTTCATTTCACCACATTAAATAGAAACTAAAATCGACTTATTTTATATATATACACATTCCAACAAAAAGATTAACGTCAAACCATTCATCTTTAATTCAAAAAACAAATATCTCATTCATATTACAAAGTCAAACAATATTAATCAAGTTCCTATATGTTAAAATAATATGATAATATGTTCATGATACATGACATCATACAGATACCATTAAAAAGTTTTCAATACCCTCATTCCTCATGACGATCGTTCGGCTCTTCATCAAATCGTTGTCGAAGCATCATGGTGAGTTGTTCATACTTCATCTTCAGCATTTGAATCTCCCCTTCTTGACGCTCCACCTTTTCCTCTAGTTTGGCTCTAGTCCGTGCTTCTCCCTTATTGATGCTATAAGTAGCGTCTTTGTATTTCTGCATTTTATCAAATATTGCATCAATTTCTGCATTTTAAACTAATTAAAATAATGCTTTGTTGAAAGTTTAAATACTTACTCCAGGGATATTGCCATAATATGGCCTACGATCCTTTCTTTTAGCTATAGCACCGGTAAGCTTGTCGAATACTTCTTCCTCGACATCATACGAAATTACTGTGCCTTGACTTTTCAATTCTTCAATTCTAGCTTGATATTGTGCCTATATTTGTGATTTTCCAAATACAAGAACAAAAACATAAATACATGCTGTTATGAATTTGAAGTATATAGAACCAAAATATCGAAGACAATAATCAGTATATGCTTATTTTCCTAATGAAATAGTATTTTAATCTAGTAATAAAATGGAAAATACGCTGATTTGTTATGTCTACGAAACAAGACCTGTTTACTATCAGTTCAGGAATTATGTTGAAAAATCATGGAGAATCGAAAAAACTTCAAACTAGAAATTCATAGTTCGGGGTTTGTTCTTGTTACATATACCTACATCTGCTGCAGTTAATGAAACATACACATGAATCTAGATACATTATTACAAAGAAATGGTCTCTAAGCATGGACCTTGTAAAAGACAAACTGCAAGAAATGCCAATTTGGGTTAAGCTGAGCAATTTACATCATAAGCATTAGGATTTAGAAGCGTTATAAGATAGGTCTAGTCGGTAACCAATAGTTCAGACAACCAGAAAAAATGTCGATAAGTTCATTTCAAGAAAGTCAAAAATTAAAAGTTCTACCACCATTGTCAAATTGCATCAAGCTCGGTTGGATGCAACAGTAAATGAAAAGTCTATTTTTCTCTAATTTTTTTATACCTGTCACATTTTTCTTGTTTACTTTATAACTGACTGATGGGTTTCCTGAGACATAAGATCTATTACTTGTTTAATGAAGATTAAGAAAATGAGTTTGTTATTTGCATGGGGCCTACTATGGTATTATTGCTCTGTCCAACTTATGTTCGTCATAGAAAGACTAGCATGACTAATAAACACGATACCGGTTTAAAGAGTTAAATTTAATCAGTACGGTAATGTGTAGCAAATGTGAATAGCTAACATGGATCCACTTGCTTTCCCATTATCATTCAGTAAACTTCTGTAGAACAGAAAACCGAACAATAATAAATTTGTTTTCATGCAAATAGCTAGGGAGAAGCTAAAGAAAGATACAAGGGATACTACTAGAGATGTGTTCTCTGTAAACCGAGATGCTCTATTAGACATGTGGATAAACATTTGGTGCAAAATTACGCTTTATCTTTACAGCTTTATCTAAATACAAATCAGTTCCGTTGCATTTCATTTTGTTCCTCATTCCTATTTTCACTCCTATACATTGCATTTGTTGTTTTCATAAAAAAAAGAGAGAAGAAAAATTCAACATTGCATTTTCATCAACATTTCACTGTGCATTTGTAAATTTCTCTGTTGTATTTCATTATAATACATTGCAATTACACTGTGCAATCTACATTGTCAATTATGTTTTAAGCTTTGTTTTTTGCTTGTAATTCTCCCTTCAACATAATACACAGAGCAACCTTCCCTCTTCCTCTGCCTAACACCTCTACCTGTCCCACACTTCTTCTACAATAGTCCATCAACTACATCTCCTCTTGTCAAAAACTTGCACAAAAGTGCACATTCTCATTCACCACTCAACTGCAGCAATTACAACCTCCACCTCATTGCTTTGTACTGTCTTAACTTCACTTCCATAAACCTTCCATATTGCAAACACCTTTACATCTTCCATCAACAAACTACACCTCCCCACTGCCATTACGTACAACTTCAAACTGCATCCTTCTTGCCACAGTTCAACTGCTATCAAGCCTACAACTTGCCTGTACACATTATCAATTGCCTGTACACACTTTAATTTCCAACATCTATAATCTCCAACATCTATAATCACTGCTCTGCTCTACATCTTCAACTAATCACCACACCACTAGTGACAACCACAAATTGCTCCATAACTGCCATCAACATTCAGACCACCTTTAACCTCATCACTGCAGCACCATTACAGCACAACTTATTACCAGTCACCATTGCCTAAACTTCCCACTGCCCAAATCACCTCTACAACCACAATTCCATCATACACTCCAACCACTATTATTACCAGTCACCGTTGCCTGAACTTCTCACTGCCATCAAAACTTCATCACCATCCACTCTCAAAATCAACCATCTCCTTGCTTGCTTTCTCTGCCGAACAAATCCACTAACCATCAACTGCTAATAGACTGCTACCTCTGCCGTAACTCACCCAAACTCACTACCGCTTTAACACCAATTGAACCACACTTCATTGAAACCATAAAACTTCTACCACCTATGACCTCTACCACCTAAAAATCCACCGCAACCTACCATGTTTCATCCACCCTTACCTTACTCAAACAACCTAGAATCGATCAAACTGCCGAATCCATTATCGCAACCGCTACCTCCCTGCACCACCTAGCCTGCCAAATGAACAACCGCAATCACCCAAAACCCACAACTCCACCACCCACCTCCAACCTAATAACCAAAACCGCCTAATCATAATCGCTGATTACCCAATCGCGATTACTCAGAAGATGAAATCAACCCCAAACCAATCGCCCTCATCCCACCCAAATCTCAATTCAATCATTTTTTTACATTGTGATTTCCTTTTTAATTTTGATTTCGCCTTTTTTTTACAGAGAAATAAGTTATAAGTTGTTCGTGTTTTGTCTTATCCCTAAAATAAATCATTTGCCTTTTTTCTCTTCTTTGTATTTTTTTTTGCCTTTGTTGATTTTGTTTTATCTCCTTAAAATATATCTTATTAGAATTTTCAGGTTGTAGGAAATCAAAAATGAGGAATTGCTTGCTTCGCTTTAACCACTCATTGTTCCTCTTCTCAACAGTAAACATTAATGCATAAACATAATGTCAAGTTATATATGTGTTATGCTTCATAGATTCATCTTTAATCTCAATGAAATAAAAATACCTAAAAATGTTCCCAAATTTTAACTGTCGAAGAGATATTTTAACAAAATTTAACTAATCTTGCACATATTAAACTATTAATCAGTTATTAAAACCAAGATATAAGAATCACTTACTGCAAATTCCATCGATGCTTCATCAATCCATATACTAGTGGTAGATCCGTTGTCCGAAGTGACCTTGTGAGTCCTACAATACACTTCCCAAGTAGTTGGCTCCCTATTAAGTTCATCGGTCTAGTAAAAATAGAGTAAAAATGTGAAAGCTGGTGTAAATTAACGTTAAAACAAGATTTTAGAGATCAAACCAAATCGTTTCGATAATCCGCAAAGGATCTCGAACCACCACAATGTCGCTTTTGGTTTTGAGCCCTAGAGTTTGCAGCTTTTTCTGCATGAGCTTTTACTTCAGGAAGCTCCCAATATGCCAAAAACTACTCATATATCTCCTGGGGTAGGTTCGGATGCTTCTTGCCTGACTTTTTCATACTGTGAATCCAATTCTTGTCTTCCAAAGACAGTACAAGTAGTGGGATGTAATATCTGCCAAATGTCATCAACGCAGTTCAGATGAGATCATGGTAATCAAATTCATGAATAAATTATGTGGAAGACTGGCTTCAGAAACAAAATGGACTGTAAAAAAGTAGGTAGAGGTAGACACATATGCAAGGAAAAAAAACCTAGATAGACGCGTATGTAGCTTCCTGGACATTCTCCAAAATACAAAAGATGGTTGTACGTATGAACATTTGAAACACGGCTGTTTATACATAAACATTTGATGACGGTGTCTGCGCTAATCTCTGATGCTCTGAACAGGCAATGCTTACTGAAAATCTACTGGCTTCTAATATCAGGAAGAGCGAAATGTAAAAAATAAAATAAAATTATGTTGATGAGATTAAAAGTATATTGCCATGTGACCTGACCAAATAAGGAAGCATGTCGTGCACATAATGGCTAAGCCTCATATGCAAGTGCTAGTAATATTACAATCTAGATACCACAATCTGAGTAAACATATACCACATAATTATGGTATATAGGCATAAATATGTCCAAAGAAATTAAGTTAAATTGCACTAAGGAAATAAATCCAAGTTCATAGCCGCTCAGACTAAACAAACTGTTACCAGAAAACACACGGACCTCATGCTGACCAATCACAGTTTGCTGTCTGTTATAGATTTAAAATAAGCAAAACATCAAATAAAAAACATGTATAATTTTTGAATTTTAAGAGAACATATGTATATCTCTCGGATATTTCATGCTCGGTAAATACACTTAATGCATATCTACATATAAGATTTATATTCATACTGATTGCATTATATATGACATAAGCTGAAATAGCGCAAAAGCACATGAATGCAAAAGTTTCAGATATATGGCATATTCATAGTTCTTGTAACATATCAATCAAATACTTTCAATACAAACTACGACCTTGTTTTGCTGAATGCAACAAATAACAGTTTAAAATTTGTATTAAATTTTTCATTTTTGCATCTCCACAAGCCAAGCATATCTTTTCTACTTCGTATTCCAAAATAGGAAAAAAAACCACTCAGACTTATTGTAATAGAGGTATGAAATTTGGAACTTTGAACTAAATAAGTTATGGTATACATTAAAATTAAATTGGGTAAAAACATATTACATCAGCATACAAACAAACATGTTAATTACAATCTAACGAAACAACTTCCACAGTCCAACCCTAAACCAAATGGAAAGGTGCGTTTTCAATGTTAATGAAATCTAAAGCAGTAAAAGGGCGACTCAATTTTAGAAAATTAGACAACTCAGAACAAGAAATTCGCATACCTAATTAGCAGTGGCAGTATAAAGAGACTGTAGCAGGACTTCAAACCAACAGTAGAAAATATCGCGTAGGAGGCAAGGATGAGCCGACGATGGCTGATGGAATAGCCGAGTATGCAGCGATGATTATTTAGAAGGCGTTGATTTTTGAAACCCTAGTTTTTTTGGGTTCAAGCATCGCCAACATGGAGATTGCACCTGAATTGAAAACCCAAAACAAGCACCTGAATCGAAATTCAATCAAAACAAAAATAAAAGGAGGAGAAGATAATTTTTGTAGAATCGGGTTTTTTTTTTCGTGAAAAACTGAGATTAAAGAATGGAAGTATACGGTGACGAATGTAAAAATAAAAAACTTTTTTTTCGATGCGTAGAGATGGCGTGGGAAATTTCCTACGTCAATGTAGAATTGTATAAAATTAACACAGACGTGTAAATGGCGTAGGAGATTATTTACGTCTGTTTTACAGTATCATTTTAGTGTAGACGATTTCCTATACCTTACTTACGCCCTCGATTTTTTTTCTACGTGTTGAATTTGGCGTAGGAGAAGCGTAGGAAATTTCCTTACGTCTTCCCTACGCCTTTACCTCTTTCTACCATTTTCCTACGCCTACCCTACGCCCCGCCTTTTGGCGTAGGAAAGACGTCGGAAATTTTGCGTAGGAAACTGCAGCATTTTCTAGTAGTGTGTGAAAGGTAATCATTATCTCAGGCCTCATCAACCGAAAATGACCGAAACAGGGTTAGATGCAGCAATGCTAAGTGGGCCATTCCCAATTAGCATATGATCATCCCCTTCTAGATATATTTCTTTCCATTATAACGTTCGAGATGTAAATTATTGTGGATGTATGCTATGAGGGCCCTCGAAAAAGGTCGGTAACGACCGGGGGATGATATATTCGGTACTACCTAGTTATAAAGGTAGGCCGGTCTTGTGTTGGTAGAGGTTCCTTTGTGATGTTCCTCGGTACATTCCTCTAGAGATGTATTGCCGGAAGGTAGTCCCTTCACCTGGTCATTTGTATGGAAATCCAAACTCCGCTACGTGCCTGCCATTTTGATTGTATTACCCACTTTGGGGTATATGCTGGAATTTACTAATGGTAACAATTTCTGCTATTTTAATTATTATTTGTATACTAGATGCTAGTACAATATAAGATGATTTGATATGAAGGGTTTTGGTTATCGTAAGGTAATAACATGTTCGTGTCTATGTGTGGGCGTGTCTTACGAGATACTTTTGTTTTGAAGAGAAAAGTTTAGGTAATCTAATGAATTCAGTTGAGTGTGTTTCTCACGCTGGTTTACCAGACTAATCTGGGCGTTCTTCCCTTTTAATGCTCGGGTCAGACCGAGTATATCTATAGGTTCAGATTTGGTGCTTTCGGAGCTTTAGCAGGAGAGCTGGAGATCTTCATTTTCATATACACGTATCTATTTATTTTCCGCTGCTTTGTTATTTATATTATCAGCAATTGTAAGGACAAGTTATTATAACTGTCTAGGCTGATGATTGGTGATTGATTGTTGAACCCTGATTGATGTATGTATATACAGTTTTTGTTTTGTAAAGATCATTGATATGATATTATATGTTTTCCACTGCGATGTGAGATTCTGTATTGTTCTGTTTTATTCTTCTTCTCTCTTTCTTCTCTTCTCTTCTTCTCTCTTCTTTCTTTCCCATGACTTTCTGTCAGTCTGTGCTTTTTGGGTCGGACATGTGTGGTTTATTGTCGATTCAAAGGGTATGGATTTGCGGGTCGTCACAGATCCTCTAACAAAGATAAAATGGATGGAGTTCCCTTGATTTATACCTCTCTTATCCAAAATTGGACAAAGCCCATTTTATTCTAGAGCTCTTGCGGTAAATTTCATTTCCAGTCACCCACAAATTTCCTTAAAAACGATCCATTGATATATTGTCGTGTAGGGATGACAATGGGGCGGGTTGGAGTGGGTTTTTTATGCTCCAAACCAACCCTAGGTTTTTTAAACCCTGTCCTGGACCCATCTCGTAGACCCGGTGTGGGTCTGGACTTTCACCCCGTACTCGAAACCCATATGGTCCGGGCAAACCTGTCCCGCTCAATATTCGGTGAGGCTTTTCATATTCATTCAAAATTATCTATTACTCTATATATATATATATTATTTATAAAAGGGATTGTTACTAAATGATACAATACATATAGATATCAATGTGTTTACAATGATAAAAAAAATGAAATAAGGTGTATGGTAACGGTTCAAGAAAAACATGCATATGTTATTATATAATTATTAGTGATGCAATTTAATACCATAAAAATCATATAACTTATGGAATAGATCATTAGAATATCCATGTTATATTCGCTTATGAATAAAATGATTAAATCATCGTTACAGTTATAAAAGCGATTTTATGAGATTTCAGTAGTGCGGGTTGGGGCAGATCAGCCAAGCCCCAACCCTAGGCCCGAAGCTAATAAGAACGGATCATGGGTTTATCTGTCCCGATGACCCAATGGGACGGGTCCTGGGGATAAAAACAAGGACGAGCCTACCGGGTTTAGATCATAGACCTACTTTATTGTCATCCCTACCATCCTGTGTATGCAATCCAGCAAGATAGAAGAATTGGCTATCTCACACTTCATACATCATGCTAACCATCCTTGCTTTGTCTATGCACTAGAAACCCTTGGATTTTGTTACTTTTCCATCTACGAACTGGCATATAGCTTAAAGAGGAAGGAATAGGACATTGTTGAAGAGAGCAAAAGTGTGGTGTGCGAGCTTAAAGCATGAAGCAGTAGAGAAGAAAGAAGCAAGATTGATAAACAAATATACAAACAGTTACATTCAAAGAAGATAAAATGTAATAAATAATCAGTGTTAAAAGTAGGTATGTGCAGGGTATAACAGAATACTGATGTGGCATTGTGTGAGTAGAGAAACATGAATCTGCGTATGTATATGTAATAGGAAACAAAAAATGAAATAGATGTGAAATCATTTTTACTCCTCAAAATTCTATTATCTTCAGCTCGATCTTAATCTACTCCTTCTCCTTCCATTCACTGATCTTCTCCTTCCCCATCTCTAAATGCCTACCAAACACCAGAAAATAGCTATTAAACTCCAACATTTGGTATCAGATTCTCACACAGATCCACACACCAACGATTCCGCAGACGAAGATGATATTGACGTCATTAATTTGCAAGCACAGTTGGCAAGAGTTGATGAACTCAATGATTGGAAATCGTCTGAGATCCAGTTCAATGACAACATATCTTTGGATGTACAAGAAATCAAATCAGATCTAGCTCAAATTAACATAAATCTTAAGTTGCTCATGTTTAAACTTGAATCATTACACTCTAATAATAATGAGTCATTTAATTCCAGTATGATTATCACAACCACCACAACAACTCTTCCATAAACCACTTCAACGACTATCCCACATACATCCAACTTATCTTCACAACACACCACCACTGATTCAATTATTACTCATCTACCAGCTGTCCAATTACCACAAATAACCACAACATCTCCTCAAAATTTCCATACTCCACCACACCAACTCAACATAAGCCCACCTTCTCATGTTAATATCCATAACCAAGGCATTCTACCAACTCCGCAATAACCACCACCTCATATACCTTATAACTTAACCTTCATTTTTCATCTTCACATATCACAAACAATACCATCACTAACACTATTCCTTGAAATAAACATACCATCGAATACCTTCCAACATAAAACAACATGGTCATTAAAAATACATCAACCCAGGAAACTGAAGTTAGAGTTTCCCTGGTTCAATGGTGAAGGCAACATACTAAGTTAGCTGAGGCAAGTTGAACAAGTTTTATTATATCATAAAGTTCATAATTCAGAGTGGGTGCAAGTGTGTGCATTCCATTTGAGAGATGATGCCTTGCAATGGTTCAACCGGTATTCCACTAATATAGATCACTTTTCCTTATGGCAAGTCTTTCAAGAAGAAATTATTTCACGTTTTGGACCATCTGAAATGCATAGACCTTTTGATACTTTTGCTAACTTAAAGCAAACTTCATTAGTAAAAGAGAATTTAGAAAAATTTGAACGACTATCAGGGTTGTTAGAAAAGTTGTCGCATGCATACATTCTAGAGAAATTCGTGGGAGGATTAAAGGAAGAAATCAAATATTAAGTACATGCAGCAAGACCAAGATTTCTAAGAGAAGCAATTTCTTTAGCAAAAAAATATGAAGACAAATACTTTAGCTAAAAGAAATCTTTCAAACCTTATCTTCCTAAAGCCATGCCTAATTCCCAAAACTAGAACACTCCACCAAAAATGTTACCAAACTCATTGAACCGATATCCCAAACTATCACCCATGGATTTGAACAAAAAAAGGAGCAAAGGCCAATGTTACTCCTATGAAGAAAGATGGCATCCAGGACACAAATGCAAAATAAAAAAGATTTACTTTATGGAAGGATTCATTAACAATGACACTAATGATGACCGAACAAGAATAACTCAATAATGAATAAGACTTGATAACTACAACCCTAGCCATATCACTTCAAGCTCTCTCAGGAGTCAAATCGGCAACTACTTCCAGAATTATTGGAGTAATATTAGGCCATCAAGTACACATATTAATTGACATGGGCTCAACCCACAGCTTTATAAATTATAAATTGGCCAACAAGCTAGGATTACAAGTACAAGACTCCACTAAATTCAAAGTAATGGTAGGAAATGGTGAACAACTTGTAGGCTCAGGTATATGCAAGGGAATTGTCTTGAAATGCCAAGGGCTAGAAATTCCTATTGACCTTTTATTATTGCCACTTGAAGGATGTCAACTGGTACTAGGGGTTCAATGGTTAAGTCAACTAGATGATATCACGTTCAACTTCAAGAAGCTGCAATTGAAATTCATATATAAAAGAAAAAATGTGTAGTGGTAAGGAATCAAACCACTAAAAATCAAGATTGTCAATGAGAAAGAAATTGACAAAGCTTTGAACCAAAATAACCTATGCTTTATGATCTAATTATATACCTACCAGTATACACTCAAGTCACAACCTTCCTCGATGAATTAAACAAACAAATAGCCAACATACCCTAGTAAATACTCCAAATCCTTCAACATTTTCCCTCAGTTTTCCAGAAACTATCCACACTACCACTACCAAGACAAATAGACCATAAAATCCCTTTTGTTCCACAGACCAAACCAATTTTCTTAAAGCCTTACAGACATTCTCATCACCTCAAGAATGAGATTGAGAAAATGATACATGAAATGCTCATCACTAGCATGATAAGACACAGCGACGGTCCATACTCATCCCTTGTTGTAATGGTGAAGAAAAGTGATGGAAGTTGGAGAATGTGCATTAATTATAGAGGGCCAAACAAGATAACAGAAAAACACTAATTCCTAATTCCATTGATAGATGACCTCTTTGATGAATTAAATGGTGCCGAATATTTTTCTAAACTTGATCTCATGTCAGGATACCATCAAATTCGAATGCATCAAGAGGACATCCACAAAACAACATTTAGAAATCATAAAGGCCAATATGAGTTCTTAGTCATGCCTTTTGGATTAACAAATACCCCTTCAACATTTCAAGCACTCATGAATCAAATTTTCAGATTCTACCTCAGGAAGTTTATTTTAGTGTTTTTTGGTGATATACTCATCTATAGCACTACCTGGCAAGAACACTTACAACACTTGTTTTTAGCTTTACAAGTCCTAGAAGACAGCAAGCTAGTGGTGAAGTTATCAAAGTGCACATTTGATCAATAACAAGTGGACTATTTGGGACATGTTATATCACAACAAGGCATTGCAGTCAACTACACTAAAGTTCAAGCTATTAAAAATTAACCTACACCAAAAACAATCAAGTCTCTCTAAGGATTCTTAGGGCTTTCAGGATACTACAGAAAATTCATTAAGAATTATGGCACAATAACAAAGCCCCTAACATATTTACTTAAAAAGAATTCTTTTCAGTGGAGCACAGAAGCACGGTTATCTTTTGACAGCTTAAAGGAATATCTATCAAATTCACCAATCTTATCTATGCCAGACTTCTCCAAAGACTTCATTTTAGAATGTGATGCATCAAGAACAGGCATAAAAGCTGAGTTACTTCAAGAAGGGAGACCCATTGTATACATAAGCCAAGCACTTCAAGGAAGGAACATTCACGTATGCACCTATGAAAGGAGTTATTAGCTCTCATATTCGCAACAAAAAAGCGGTCTTAGTACTTACTAGGAAGGAAATTTGTTATTAACATTGACCATCAAAGCTTAAAATATTTACTTAATCAGAGATTGACAACTAGTATTCAACAAAAATGGCTACACAAGTTGTTAGCATTTGATTGCATGGTGGTTTATAAACTAGGAAAATAAAATATTATTACAGATTCTCTTTCAAGATATCATGAAGACCAACCGACACAACTCCTTCCTCAATTAAAGAAATCTCAATAATTTAAAGTCCTTGGCTACATGATATCAAACAACTGATAGCAAATGGTCCATATCATAGAACAATTGATAAGAAAATAGAAGAAACAAGTTCAAATTCATCTAAATATCCCTCAAAGGATGACTTATACTTCTACAAAGGCAGGATTCTAATAAGTCCTCAGGCAACACCCATTAAGTAGATTTTGTTAGAAGAACATCATGCTACACCATTAGCTGGACACTCGGGTATGACAAGAACATTGCATAGAATTAAGCAAGCATTTCACTGGTTAGGACTTAAAAAAGATGTTTAGAAATATGCAGTTAAATGTGACATGTGTCAAAGAGCTAAAACTGAAAACATCAGCATCCTTGGTTTACTATAACATTGCCAGTTCAAGAAAATATATGGAAGGATGTAACAATGTATTTTGTTACTCAATTGCCTAAATGTCATAATTTTTCTATTATATTAGTGATAGTTGACAGGTTATCAAAGTATGCTCACTTCATAACTCTCACTCAATCATATACTGCACCAATGATGGCACAAGCATTCTTTGATAATGTGGTAAAACATCATGGCATTCCAAAATCAATTGTAAGTGATAGAGATCCAATATTCAACAGCGATTTCTAGCAAGAATTATTCAAGTTACAAGGATGCAAATTATCTCTAAGCACTTCTTACCATCCCCAATCTGATGGACAGTCTAAAGTGACCAATAGGACTCTAGAATGCTATCTGAGATGCTTCTGCAGTCACAAACCTAAGGAATGGGTCAAGTGGATGATCTTAGCTGAATTATGGTATAATACAACTTGGAGAAGTGCAACAAAACTTACCCCATTTAAAGTAGTTTATGGGAGGAAGCCCCCAAACTTGCTCGGTTATCTTCCCAAAACTGCTGAAGTCATAAGGTAGAAGAAGAACTATTCTCTAAGGATGTTACACTGCAGATCTTGAAGAACAACATGGAATTGGACACTACAACAAAAGAGGCATATTACAACGGTGGAACATAGTTGTAAAAGATATATTACAACGGTGGAACCACAGTCGTATTTTAAGAAGTTGTAAAAGACTATCAATTTTTTACAACTGTGTTCTTTAGTTGCATATAACCGTTGTGATATTGTATATTACAACTGTTTCTTACCCTTGCAAATAACCATTTTACAACTGTTGGTAACTCTTGTAGATATGTAACATTTCGTGCTGTAGCAGGTATGACAACTGCTGGATAACTGTTGTAGTTATCTACTACAACTGTTATTCACAGTTGCAATTAATCTTTTTACAACAGTTGATAGCAGTTATAGATTGTAACATTCGTCATATAGCAGGTATGACAACTACGTGGCCACCGTTGTAGTTATCCCTACTACAACTGTTATACGCAGTTGCAGTTTAGTATGTTCTGCGACCTCCTCCACAGTTGTAATATACTTTAATTACAACCACATCAATTGCAATTTAAACCCAAAAATATAATTGCATGCACCATTTAATAATTTACCAAAACTATAAACATACATAACTGAATCAAATTCATTCATAAATATTAATATTTATATAATTCTAACAAAACACAATACATACCAAATAAAACAATCTAAAGTATTCGTTCACATCACCAACTAAAACAGTACCAAAACAACATTCTCACATAACCATTCCAAAATAGGATACAACACAAAATACATAAGAAAGATAAAGTTTTGTATCGCAAAACACATACCCTAAGGAAATACACTAGTCGAAGGCAACGAAGTCTTTATGCCAAGCCACGGTCGATCCAACTGCTTCTCCAATAGTACACATCTCGGAACTCGGCCTCTACAAGAAAGCTTCCGGATCCACCGCCACATTAACCCAAACTTTACAACCATCTGGTCCTAGTTTTTTAAAATGCACCAAACAATCAGGATCAGTGGATACTACCGTTCCTTCTGCAACAACTTGCTTTTGCCAACTCAATATTTTACATTTTCCGACCTCAATTCCAGCATGCCTTGCATCCCGTTTAGGCCGTTCTTCAACAGTCAGAGTATTGCTCTCACGGTGTGACTGCACAAAAATAATTTATGAATACATTAGACTATTTATGGTATATGTATAACATCAACTAAAAATGTGGACTGAATAGCACGAACCTCTGTATAACATCAACAAAAATATGTTTTGCTCCAGAAATTAAACAAGAAGCATAAAGACTGAAGGCAACAATAGATAACAAGCTTATACACAAAACAGAGGTTTGCAAAACTGTAACGGTGGCATGAAATATCAGTTAAAGTCTTAAAGGAAATGAAAACTGAAGACAGGATGGACAAACACAAACCAATACACTAGCAGCAGCATGAAATATCAGTTAAAGTCTACAACTGAACGTACCCATCTACAATAACCCGAGAACCAGCCATAATCACACCCAAATCAGACCCCCTAATCTCCTTCAACACAGAACCGACAATATTGAAATGCAAGCTTGACAAATTGTGCATGTCCAAAGACACAATATGCAAAGCCTTATTTTTAAACAAAAAGCAGTTTATCCCCTGAAATCCAATGCTCAAGCCCATTACTCCACAACTGTTTGAAACAACACTACCTCCAATAATCAACCCACGAACCACATCTTGTTGGTCCTCTCTATACTTATGGTAAGGGATACTGCCCTTGCCTCTTCGAAGTGAACATATACTTCCGAAATCCGATTAGTGAGAAAAAACCTTCTTACCATTATTGCGGTTGTGAAGATTAGCCAAACCAATATCAGACTTCTCCATAACAACAACATCAGTACAAATATCAATCACCAACTCCTCACTATCCAAGACAGAGATATAATTTCCCTTCACCTCATCACCTTTACTTCCCATATGCTAAATAGACTGAACAACATCAATCTATTTTAAATCCCATTGAGCATCTCCACTCACTCCAACCTAGACAATTCCAACCAACTCCTCATCAACGTGCACAGTGCACACTTTATCACTACCTGCTTCAAGCAACAAACTGTCCTACACCACAACAACCTCCTTCCAAACTCTGTTCCACCAAACCAACATTTCATCTCCTCAAATATTTCATACACCAAACAGCTCCTCCTTCCATCAAAACCACCTCACTAACTTCACATTTCCCAAACACTGCAAGTTAACCAACCGAAAACACTTCATCTTCCCCACTCCATTCAATATTCCATAAAGCAATCCCCCTAAACCATCAGCAGGAAAATCCGTCACCTTGTACCCATCACCTACCTTATATACAACTTCATCACCCCTGTGACTTCAACTTCATTACCCCTACCCCTCCACACATTTAATCACCTCTCTACACATTCAATCATCTCTCCACCCTACAAAAAAACTTCTCTACACAACATTCAATCAATCCAAACCCACTGGCTTTCATTCAAATCTCCTCCTCAAACAAACATTATTTCTTTGCAAACCGATCGAATCTTTTATGAAATAGATTTCTTTTTCGCCTAACTAAAACATGCTATTTTTTCGTTTTTGGTTTTTAAAATAGTTTTGATCATTGTTTCCCAATTTTCTTATTTTGTAAATAAATATTTTGTAAAAATAATTTTCCCGCTTTTTAAATGCCAAAATACATCTGAAAAATAAATAAAAGCAAGTCTGCTGCCAAGTTCTATACTATAACTCAGCAACATATGGAAACATATGCGGATGTCCTAGTCAAGTTCTATACTATATCACTAGAAACATACATATGGAAACGGTACTTGAGGCGTATTAGCAGGAGGAGTCTCTGGATTTTCCTCATTGACTCTTCGCTTTCCTTTCATATCCTGTAAAGATTGTATTATTACATATATAACTAGTAATTTGTAAGAACATGTCACATATTCATTAGCATAGCTAATTAACACTTACCAGTATAATCACAGTAAGCTCTTGTAATTTAGCCTCCATGCCACTAACTTGGTTTCGCAACGCATGTACTTCACCTAAATTAGCCCGATGAATACGCAGATGAGATGGTACAACCCCAAAGCCTAATCCTCTTACACGTCCGCCATGTTCCTGACCAAAAAGCATTGACACTCCATCTTGAGTAATTGATGTTGTTCCCTGAGAACTCTGACTCATGACATTATGCTCTTTTATTTTAGACTACAAATTCAAAAAACACCAATATTAAGCAACTAAAAAAATACTACATTAATAATAACATAAAGTCGCGGTCACTTTTTTTTTTGCTTATTTCGTATATTTGAAATTATCCTTACTATGCAGTCGGCAACAACTGAATTTGGGAGTTCTCCATTTTTTCTGGTATGGGCTTTGCACCATAATTTGTCTCTACTGATATCAGACGTTGCACTTTCCTTTTTCTACAAAAATAGCATAAGAGCTTAAGAACGTACAAGTAATAACAAATAAAAAATGCTTTAGCAATAATCAATATACATCAAATGGGATTGCAATGTTAAAATTTTGGAACTTGTACTGATTAAGTTTTTAATATTTACTTACCATTTCTTCTTCCAATCTTGCATAACCCATTCGGCTCATGGTATGTGGAAATTTATTCTTATCTCTCATAGCTTTGAATTTTTGGCTAGTTTCCTACATAAGATAAATTCAATAAATATGATATAAGAAAATGTAATAAATTTAATAGTTGTAATCAATAAAATAAAAATAACCACCTTAAACTTTTCCGACAATTTTTTCTTTACAAAAGCATTCCACTCTTCAACGCTCTTTATATTATTTGGTTTTAAGTCTGCTACTCTATAAGTAGAGTCGGGACAAGTGGACGCTTTTTTGATAGCTGCAACCAATCTTGATTTCGACTCCTTCCATCGTTGTCCCAGTATCATTAACAAGTAATCCTTGTACACTTTATCCACCTTGAATCTCGACTGCACAACAAGAATACATAGAATATTAAACAAATACTTCAATGCCATTGTTATTAAGCACACAAATCCTTAAATGTTGCAAATGTCCAAGTGATTGAAACTAATAATTCTGTTCATTGTTCAATGTTTAAAATAAACCAAGTGATCAGTTAAGTGATTAGTTGGGAATAACATGTTAGGTTTTAGCAGAAAAAATACTAAAGAAGTCTGAAATCAGTATAAAATGGCCGCTATCAGTTACAGAATTATACAAAGGATTTAAACGGTATCTAAGCGATAAACAGTCAAAACAAAATAAAATGGCAGCACAATGTCTCTATTACAAACAGTTCACATGAGGAACCTAGACATACAACCATACAAAAATGAAACAGCCACCTCCACTTTGTTGTTGTGTTGGGCATTGTACATCAATCAAAATCCAAAGAACTGATGTAAAGATAACAAAGGCAGGCAAAAGCAACAAGTTAAAAAAAAATTCGTGGAGGTTAACCATAGCTTAGTCAGTTAATTTGTTACCGACATTATTGCGAGCTACAAATTTTGGATGACAGCCAATTACAGCTTATGGCACAAGTTTTGCATGACAGCCAATTACCGACATTAAATACCAAGAAACAGTTCATGACAACAACTTGCATGAATTACCAAGAAACAGAACGCCAATTACAATAAATACTAACGATGAAACCAATTACCTGAATACAATTCCATAGATCATCCCTCAATTCATCGTCGACTTTCTTCCATTCGCCAATGGTCATTGGCACCATCTCCCTTGCTAGAACACCAATATATGATGACAAATGCTTGGAATTGGGACCTATGGCTTGTCCTCGTTCATTAAACTCTACTTCCGGCTTCTCACTCGGTAACATAGCAAATGATTTCAACATTGTCCTCCCTCTTTTGTTTCTAGGTTTCTTCAATGTATAACCTTCACCAGAATCTGATGGAAGCTGGCTTGGAGTGACATCTAAGGGGGTTGAAGTATGTATAGGGTTGCTTGCGGGTGGAGGAGGGGGTTGTATCGAGTTTGTAGTATGGACAGGGTTGCTAATGGGTGGAGAAGGAGGTTGTATCGGGTTTGTAGTATGGACAGGGCTGCTAGTGGGTGGAGGAGGAGACTGTATCGGATTTGTAGTATGGCCAGGGTTGCTTCCAGTGGACGAGGGGGCCGTATTGGGTGTTCAGTATGCTTTCGGGGAGATCTTCTTACAGCACAATTTAAATCCCGAAGCGAATTAGCAACATCAAGATGGTCACCTTGGATTTCGTTGATTCTAACACCATCAGTCCTCTCATCAGCAGCACGAAAAGCTGCAAGTGCAGCAAGATTTTGCCTCTTTGCTCGTAAGGATAATTGTTATTGCTTGTAAGTAAAAAAATAAGCTCTACGTCCCTACCAAATTTCTTTTATAAAATTTTAAAACCGTCAACTGAACATATCTTTATGATTCTCAACAAGTACAATATTTTTAAGAGTAAATAGAACTATACAAATGTGGCCATTCAATTCTTAACAGTAGAATAAGCAAATAAATAAATTGTTATTGCTTATTCGTAATGCATTTAACATGCATTAGAAGTATGAATGGCAGTAAGCAAACTAAATCAAGTATGAATGCAAGTTATCTCTACCTGTAATTAAAGAAACATCACACAATAAAATCACTCAACTAACCAAATTACTTGATGAATGTAGTAATTAAAGCAACAACTTTCCCCAATTGCAATAATAAAATCACAAATCTGACCAAATTACTTGCTGAACGCAGTAATTAAAACAACAGTTTTTCCACAACTGCAACGAGAATTAGTATTTGAGGTAATAAATATTAACAAGGCTCACCAAATTGTTACCAAATTGTTATGAAGTATATGGAAAACACTAGCAGTAATGAATGGTTACCAGAAGCCTTTTCAAAGACACAAATTCAAAAAATGAGAGCTGAAATAGCATATGAGCTATTTGATAGTAACAAGTATATGCCGAATCAGAATCGAACAACAACCAAACCGATCAAAATCAAAACCAAATCAAAATAATATAATTAATTGTTTGCAGTTTAAAAATTAGAAATAAACGAAAATACCTATATAAGCGGCAACGGAGGCGACGACGATTACGGTTAGGGTTTGCAATCGGCAACGGAGGCGAGCACGATCTAGCTTTGTCGATGGTGATAGCAGCGGGCACAACGGGGTTCAGATGTGACGATGGCGACGATGGCGAGGGCGCTGCGGGGTTTACCTTTCGTTGGCGAGCGGCGAGTGTTGAGCGGGATTGGATTAGGTTTTCCAAATGTTGGGAGTGAATTCTTTTGCACGGGAATAAAAGTTAATTAGAAAGTTCAGCGGGAAGGAAAGAAATGTTGGAGGGAACGTTGATTTTCACGTGACACTCGTTTTTTCTTTTGCACGGACTTGTTACAACTATTCAACAACTTCGGATCACAGTGGTTACAAACAAATATAACAACTGGCACCGAAAGGGCAGTTGTTCCAAATATATATTACAACTGCCAAAAATACACAGTTGTTACAAAATGCATATTACAACTGTCCGCTTATGCCAGTTGTAAATAAAAAGTTGTAATATAGCTGTTTTGTTGTAGTGTGGAAAGACACAAAATGAAAACTTATTTTGACAAACATAGATCATTCGGGGAGTTTGATATTGATGACTGGGTGTACCTGAAGTTACAACCCTATAGGCAGTTAACTGTTGGCTCTAAACATACTCATAAATTGTCTCCTAAATATTTTGGACCATACAAAGTGATTGAGAAGATTGGCAGTGTTGCATATAAATTGGCCTTGCCCCCTAAAGCAAAAATCCATCCAGTCTTCCATGTATCTCAACTCAAGAAGAAGCTTGGCAACAACACCTCTATCAAACCATCAATTCCAACTCTCGATCGGCAAGTAATCATGGAACATGAACAAATTCTAGCTAGAAGAATGGCAACGGTAAACAACAGCAACACAACTCAGGTGCTCGTGAAGTGGAAACAAATGCCTAATGAAGATGCCACTTGGGAAAATTATTGGGAATTAGTAAAAAAATTTCCTACCTTTGACCTTGAGACAAGGTCAAGCATTAATAGGGGAGGGAGTTGTTACGTTTCCAGCAACGAACCGACATACAGCTTAAAGAGGAAGGAAGAGGACATTGTTGAAGAGAGCAAAGGTGTAGTGTGCGAGCTTGAAGCATGAAGTAGTAGAGAAGCAAGAAGCAAGATTGATAAACAAATATACAAACCATAGTTTTCATAACCCGACCCTGCCGCGGTTGAACCACGGATAACCCCGAGCCGTGGGGGTCAAAGGCCGGGAACTCAATCAAACCTCCTTCATGCAAGAACCTCGGTTCGACCTTTGAATTTGCGGTTTAACCATTCATTTGAATCCGGTTGAACCCTCCCATATGTGCAATTTCTTCGCTCCAAAATATGTTTTCGAATCTTCACCCATTTTATATTCATAATTAGTGCAGTTAGTGTAACAAATTTTGTTTAATTTTTCATATTAGAATTAATGTGTGGATTATGAATTAATATCGTATATTTTTATTGAAGATGTTGGTTTATTATGTACTTAAAATTGATACGTTGAATCTAAATGTATTAATTTCCATAAAAGAGTATGTGCGGTTCTTGATGGTTCGACCGGTCGAACCCTCGAAACCTCAAACTCTGAGTCCGCACGGTTTGATTCACGGTCCGGTTATGAAAACATTGATACAAACAGTTATATGCAAAGAATATAAAATGTAATAAATAATTAGTATTAAAAGTAGGCATGTGCAGGGTATAACAAAATGCTAATGTTGCAATGTGTGAATGGAGAAACATGAATCTGTGCATGTATATGTAATAGGAAACATAAAAAGTGAAATAGATGTGAAATCATTTTTACTCTCAAAATTCTGTTATCTTCAGCTCTACCTTAATCTGCTCCTTCTTCTCCTTCCATTCACTGATCTTCTCCTTCCCCATCTCTAAATGCCTACCAAACACCGGAAAACGGCTACTGAACTCCAACAGATTTCACCAGTTCTGAACCCTCAAATGTTCTTTGGCAATCAAACTGAAACTCATTGCATGCTTATCTGATTCTATCCCTAATTTTCCGACAATTTCATCATATATGGTTGATTGATTCGGTATCATATTGCAGTGCGACATGTGAAATCAACTACGTAAGACGTAAGTGTTCAATGCCATGCTTTAGATGTTGATGTCTTTGATACACCTACTCACGCTAAGCTTACAGATTTGACAAGAATATTAATTGCTTGTCCATCACTTTTTGATGTTGCCTTCATATTGGAGATCAAAAGGCAAGATGGAGCCTTTGGACATGGTGATCAGAGTTGGCTGAGTCTCCAAGTCAGTATAGTTTTAATTTGTTACTATGTTATTCTAGGGTGTAAAATTTGATTTCAACTTTACTGATGTCTAATATTAACTTGTTTTGTTGTTTAATATTAACTTATTTTGTTTCTCAATGTTACATTTCAAAATTGCTTGCTTGTGAGTATATTATCGTATATACATCCATAACACCATAAAAACTGTTTATTTTCCATGACTATTGTAAAAGTGTGGTCAAACTTCACATTTGGAGTTGTCAACTGTTAAGTTTTGAAAACATCTGGTTGTTGTGCAAAATGAGCTATGCTTTTAGGTGGTATTTCAGTAGTTAAAGGCTAATTTTGAAAATTTCTGAAACTACTAATGTATGAAATGTGCATTTTCGAAAAGTAATTCTCAAAGATGATACTTTATGCACCCACCAAAACACTATTTTCATCTAGTTTAAAGGAATAATAGAGTAAATCAACCAAAATCACTTAAAAAACCATCATGCTTAGATAGACAAAATTAAACTAAAAAGAAAAAGAAAAAACTTGCATAACTGAGCAACATAATATAAAAGGTTAATTCTCAAACACATTTATTTCTTTACTATCACCTTCAATGGAAGAGGAGAGAGAGGTAAATAATGTAAGTGGAATTATTTTATAAATAATAAACTAATGTAATATGACTGTGTATGTGTACAATATTAATATCAAATTAATATGCTTACAATTCCATTATTTATGTGAAAATCAATATATTTAACAAATGTTGTATATCAGTTGTAGTTATGTGTATTACTTTTTCCATTCATAATAACATTTTCTCATATCATCATTAATGGAAGACGAAAAAGGAGATCGACAATGTAAGTAAAACATATTTTATTGTTTTGAAATTAATATTTATGATTTAGAAGATTTTATTAATATTTAAACTATGCAACGTCCTACATGGAGATTCGAACAAATTACACGTTTTTTGAGATATCGAGTTTTGATCTTAAACGTCAACTAATTTTGAATATTGAGTTTCTAGCAAATTTTATCAAATGATACGAAAAAAAAAATTTGCAAAGAGAGAATGAAAGAATGCTTGGTTTTTATCAAATGATAAGATAAGAAAGCGGGTGTAGGTGGGTGGAATAACTCATTGATTGAGAATTAAATTTTGATTGTGAAAAAGATTGCAAAAAACTTTATTGATATCTCTCAGTGAATTTTCTAATACATTGAACAAAGGCTTTTATATACAATACAATATACGGGCTGAAAGCCCATCTATTTGATCTAGCAATCCGAATCAGAAGAAACAAAGATTTGAGACCGTTGATCAATTTGAACGGTTGAGATGGTTCAAGAGCCATGTTACCAGATAACCAAACAAACACACGAGACTCATATCCGCTAATATTCCCCCTCAAACTAAACTAGGGTTTCCCTTCTCCTTCGTCTTTCATGGCGGCTGCGAAAATACCCAAATCTTCTCGAAATCTGGCGAAGTTTTTAGATGAAATAGCTTTCGTTAAGACGTCCGCTCTTTGATAGAACGAGGGAATGTGATGAATCAGAAGCTTCCCTTTTCCAGTTTGCTCACGGACGAAGTGTAGATCGACTTCGAAATGCTTCGATCGTGAGTGCTGAGTGGGATTCATAGACAACGATATGGTGCTGAGGTTATCAACCCAGATGGTCGGCTTTCTCTTTGGCTCAAGCCCTAGCTCTTTCAGCAAACCTTCAATCCAAATGATTTCAGCGGTAGCACTGGCTACAGCTCTGTACTCGGCCTCTGTGCTGGATCTGGAGAGGGTGGCCTGTTTTTTGCTGCACCATGAAACAAGATTGCTGCCCAGATACACGCAATAGCCAGTGATAGATCTTCTATCATCTAGGTCGTTGGCCCAGTCAGAATCACTGTAAGCGCGTAAGTATAAGTCGTTAGAAGGTATGAGTCTTAACCCATAGTTGATCGTCCCTTTAATGTACCTTAAAATTCTTTTAACGGCACACCAATGATCACTTGTCGGGGCTTGCATGTACTGACATACTCTGTTGACACTAAAACTTATGTCCGGTCTGGTGATAGTGGCATACTGGAGGGCACCCACTATGCTTCTGTAGTGTTTGATATTCTCTATGGGTTCACCTTTACTTTTGCTGAGTTGATGGTTACTGGTCATAGGAGTAGAAATAGATTTTGCATTATTCATATTGGCCCTGACTAGTATATCTAACATGTATTGTCTTTGAGATAAAATAATGCTAGAGTCTTCCTGTCGTTGAATTTGTATGCCTAGGAAGTAGTTAGCTTCACCCATATCCTTTATAGCAAAATGATTGTCTAAGTGTTTTATGACAAGCTCAATCTCCTGTTGATTATCTCCTGTGATGAGTATGTCATCAACGTAGACTAGTATATAGATGATGTTCCCATTCTTTCTTCTGGTATATAATGAGTTGTCAGACATAGTAACATTGAAACCAAGTTTTACTAAAATGCTTTTCAGTTTGTCATACCAAGCTCTTGAGGCTTGCTTTAAACCATATATGGCTTTGTGTAGTTTGCACACTTGATTGCTATTTTCATTGCTGTAACCCTTTGGCTGTTGCATATATACCTCTTCGACTAAGTCTCCATTTAAAAAAGCATTCTGTACATCCAGTTGTCTAATTTTCCATTGTTTGTGCAAAACTATAGTCAATATGATTCTTATGGTGGCTGGTTTAATGACTGGAGAAAAAGTCTCTTTGAAGTCAAATCCAAACTGTTGAGTATAACCTTTTGCCACCAGTCTAGCTTTATGTTTGATGATATTTCCATTAGCATCTCTTTTGATCTTGTAAGTCCATTTGCTTCCCACTACATTTTTGTGCTCAGGTGGATTAACTAGGCTCCATGTTTTGTTTTTAATTAAAGCCCCATACTCCTCATCCATAGCTTTTCTCCACTTAGAGTTTTTAACAGCAGAGTCATATGATGTTGGTTCAATTTCATCAATCTGTGTATTATAAATTTTGGGTTTGAAAATCCCACTTTTCGATCTAGTGACCATGGGATGTTGAATGATGTCTGGCTGTTGTTCATGTGTTTCAATATTGGCTTCAGTGGTTGTGTCAACACTGTCATGACTTTGTGGTGCATCTCCATCTTGCTGCTTATTGTTTTGCTGTGAGTCTGTTTGCTGTTCATCATGTGCTGGACTATAAGTGGTTTCTTGTATGTAGTGATTATTTCGACTTTCTGTAGGTCTTATTTCTGTGTGAGTTTCAGCATTGAACCACTCTGATAATTCTGGAATGCTACTATTGTTGGGTTTATCAACATCAGTGCTTTGCATGTGTTTCTCCTTTTCTGCAAAAGGAAAAACATGTTCATTAAAAACAACATGTCTTGAAATGTATATTCTGCCTTGATCATCTAGGCATATATATCCTTTTTGGTTATGAGCATACCCTAAAAAGATACATCTGCTAGATCTTAGACTTAATTTGTGCTTATTGTAGGGTCTAAGATAGGGAAAACATAGACATCCAAAAGTTTTTAAATAATGATAATTTGGTTTTGAAGAAAATAATTTTTCAAAAGGAGAAATTTGGTTCAACACTCTAGTAGGCATTCTATTAATGAGGTATACAGCTGTAGTGAATGCCTCTTTCCAATATTTCATTGGCAAACTTGCCTGTGATAAGAGTGTTAATCCAGTTTCTACTATGTGTCTATGTTTTCTCTCAACTAACCCATTTTGTTCTGATGTGTGTGGACAAGTTATCCTATGAATGATCCCCTTTTTATTAAAAAAATCTTTCAAGGGTTTGAACTCACCCCCACCATCAGTTTGGAAAATTTTCACACTGTTATTAAACTGGTTTTCAACACAAGTGATAAAATGTTCTATAGCACTGCTAGCATCAGATTTAGCTTTTAAGAAGTATATCCAAGTGTACCTGGTATGAGCATCAATGAGGGATAAATAATACCTGTCTCCTTTTGTTGACATGTGTGGTGATGGTCCCCACAAGTCTGCTGCAATAAGCTCCAATGGCTTTTCATAGATAGTTTCAGAGATTTGAAAAGGTAATTTATGACTTTTACCAATTTGACAATGTGAGCAAATAAATGATTTATTCAAAGAAGAGACAAGAATTTTATTTTCATTCATAACTTGTTTGACTACATCATAACTAGGATGTCCCAGTTTGCAATGCCATGAATGGAATACATCACTGATTTCTTTATGATCTACACTAGTGTTATGGCACCATACTGCATTATTACAATTGTTCTTGGGTCTCATATTGCAGAATTTGTACAGACCTTGGTCCACCCTACCCTGTAATAATATATTCTTGTTTAGCAAATCTCTAACTAGACAAACTTTGGGGTGAAACTCAAAATATACATTGTTTTCCCTAGCAAACTGAGAGACACTGATTAAGTTCTTTTTGATACTTGGCACTCTCAATAAATTATTAAGATAGAGTAGCCTTGTACCTTTTATAGTGCCTGCCCCTACATGTGATATATTTGCAGTTTCACCATTACCCATTAAAACAGAGTTGTTACCTGTGTAGCTTTTACTGCCTAAATTGAGATTTTGCAAGTTGTTGGTAAGATGGTTAGTTGCCCCTGAGTCTGGAAACCATTCAGCTGTGTTAATATCATCAGCTTTATCTGTATCATCTCCTGTATTGTCATTATTCCTTGATTGATTGCTGTTTTGAATCATGTTAGCTGTTGGTTGCCTGCTGGTCTGACCTTGTTGTGCTGGGTTGTAGTCTTCTTTGAACCTGAAGTAGCATTTACTTGCCATGTGACCAAACTTTTCACAAATTTGGCATTTTACTCTGTTGTTATTAGAATATCTGCCCCTACCCCTTCCTCTTTGAGTGCTACCCCCTCTTGTACTGGGAGTGGATTGATTGATTCTTTGGTTTTTATTTTTTGTTGTGGCAAAATTTGCAGAATAATCTTCATGCATGAGCTTCCTTTGTTCAACTCTCCCTTCATGTGCAAGAAGAGCTGAGTAGACATAGTCTGGATCGGGCAGTGTTGGCTGTGTGGCAATGAAGGTCACTAAAGATTCATAGTCTTGATCAAGACCGTTGGTAATGATGAGAATTTGTTCACTGTTCGAAATCTCGTGCCCAACAGCTTTTAGCTTGTCACACAGATTCTTGATCTTGGCAAGGTATTCTCTCATGCTTGTATCTCCTTTTCTACAACTTTGTAATTCTCGTCTATAGTGCATAATCCTCGCTGCAGACTGAGAACTGAAGGTTTTCTCTATAGACGACCATATTTCATATGAAGTATAACATCCAACAAGTTGAGATAAAAGGGTTTGACTGACAGAAGATAATAGCCAAGATGCAAGCATGTTATCTTGTTTTTGATATGTAACATACTCTGGGTTCCTTACGGTATTTCCTTTATCATCAGTAGTGTTAATTGGAGGAATAACCTTAGTACCCTTGATGTAATCCATCAGATCATAGCCTCTTAAAGCTATTTCAACTTGATATTTCCAAGTGATGTAGTTGTCCTCATCTAACGGTGTACTAATGGCTTGATTTTTAGGTCTGATCAAGATTGAATCTGACCTTCGTTCATCTTTGGATGGGTTGCCAGTATTGGCTGACGTGACCTCTTCTTCTTCGAAAGCCATGGGGAAAACAAGGAATCTTGATGCAATATGATCAAGAAGGGGGTATTTTGTGATTCAAGAAAGGTGTGTATTACTGTTTCAAAAAGAAGCAGTAATATATGCCAAGAATCATAAAATGAAGGAAAAAGAACAGATCTGGGTTTGTGCAACCAGAGAGAAAATGACGAAAAAATTGAATCGGATTCTCTTCTAGGATGGCACGATCAGATGGTAAAAACTGATGAACATGAATATTGCACTAGATTTCGAGAAGGGTAAGTCTCCCCTATGATGAAATTACTCTGAGGGGAGCCCTATAAAAAATACCTATGTATTTATTTGAGGATGAATGAAATCTGAGATCAGTTGCAATGTAATAGCCGTTAGGCAGTAAGCTCTGATACCAAATTAAATTTTGATTGTGAAAAAGATTGCAAAAAACTTTATTGATATCTCTCAGTGAATTTTCTAATACATTGAACAAAGGCTTTTATATACAATACAATATACGGGCTGAAAGCCCATCTATTTGATCTAGCAATCCGAATCAGAAGAAACAAAGATTTGAGACCGTTGATCAATTTGAACGGTTGAGATGGTTCAAGAGCCATGTTATCAGATAACCAAACAAACACACGAGACTCATATCCGCTAATATTGAGTGAGAGAAGTAGTGGGTGAGGAGTGGTGTTTTGGCCTGTGCAAATAGTATCATTCTTTTTAAAGGTCTGGAATTAGAGGTCGAAATGGTACGGGAATGATTGTGGCCACAAAAAAAATATGGCACCCTTAGATTCCTCCGTCCAATTAAAAATTTGCAGTTTTCGCAGGTTTCATTTCAAAATTAATTAAATAGAAGTTAATTTTTTATGTCATCTCAAGTCTACAACATTTGATTAATTAGGCCATAACTAACTGATGTGAATATCTGGTTCCACTTGGACAACATAAATTGATTAATTTAAAAAGATTCAAGTATGGATGATAGTTACACTGAATAATTGGATGATAACGAGAAAATATGATATGGAAATCACTTTATAATTCCATAAACATGGAGCCTAGTGAATATTTCTTGTCTAGGTTGATGGGCAGACTTGACTAAGGTTAGGTTTAATTTGGAAAGAAATACAGATGGGACGAAGGAACTTTAATAAAGCTAATTTTGTTGGCAAATTGTCTTCTATATATACAAGTGGTGCAACTTGTTGATTAAGATTTGGAATAAGAACTATTAATTTATAATATTTTATTTCAATGGATAAACTCCTTTCATATTGGTAGGGTATAATATAAACGTTTATGGTTTGGGTCTTATATTTTGCTGCAGACAATATTTTTTTTCCCATATACATTCACGCAAATACACATATAATTGCATACATACGTAAATCTGTTTCTATATATGTTTCTGTGCATGTACGAACCATGTCTAGTTGCTTATCAATCTCACCACAATTTGGCATAAAGGTACAAAAAATTGATTAGTTGTCCGTGGTTACGGCACAATGGAAAGGAGACGTGGGTTCTGATAAAAAGACCCAGGTTCGATTTCTACTATCCGATTAACTATCCTATATAAATTTACCTGATTTCCTATCCTATATTAAAAAAATGATTAGTTAAATAATTAATTTATTACCCGTCAAAAGATAATATGGACACAAGCAAATGCCATTTACTCAAATTTAATAGGAAGCAAGCATAGATTGAATATACCCACCTACATGATATCAGCTAACGTTAATTACTAAAAATATACCAAAGAATGAATAAATTTGTTGAATATGTAAAAAGAATATACCCAAATCGACTTCCTGAATGTCCAGTGTACTTGGACACAGAGAACAACATGATATCTTCATCCGAGGATTCTTTAATTGGAGTATAATGTGGCCAATAGTTAACATGATCATGAATGACTAATGATCCTTTGATTATGGAATGAAGAAGTAAACCAATAGGGTTATTAGGTGAAGTCACTGTTAAATTTTGGTGATACAAAATCACAATAGAAGGAAACAAATATGCAAAAGGGAAAGTAATCACGTTTGTTCATTATGGAAATGCATTAATAATTGGATTGCATTTGAATGAGATGGCAAGGAAATTTATGCATGCGCACGTTATGGAATAATATATATGCAAAAGATATGCATATTATTTCTTTCTTCGTAATCGCATTGCTTTGGGATTATTTTCTTCCATCTTTGGAACGAGTGAATTACTTGCTATGTTTGCGTGATTTGTTACCGTTGTAATTTGCCTCCATTATCTTCTTACCATATTTTGGTAATTTGATTGATGACTCACATGAATTTATATTGGCTATATATTGAGGGTAGACTTCATTGTAAACCCATCCTGGTATTCAGCCAGTGATCTCCAGATAGAGTGTCTCTTTTTTATCCCTAATTGGGGCTTTGGTATGTAAACTCTTATCTTGTAATCTCTTGTAATTCTCTTATGTGGAATAAAATCTCTCTCCTTTGGACTGGACGTACACTATCTAGATGATAGTGGAACCAGTATAAATATTGTGTCTACTTTTTCTTTATAGTTATTTGCTATTTATTTGGAGTATAGAATAATTGCTGCTAGTTAAGTGATGTTCAAATTGGCAAATCTAGATCCTGTTTATTGTCTTTCCGCATTGGTGCAATTTTCTGCACAACAGATTGGTATCAGAGCTAGGCGATTTGTTCAGATTTGTGCATCAATGGCTTCTAGTAAGAGCGGTGATTATGCTATTACTCATTTGGATGGAAAAAGGAGATTTTGTGCAATATGGAGTGGAGGAGATTATGTTGAGAGAGAAGAGTGTTCCAGTCTTGGAAATTTGATGATAAGGAGTTTACTGTGTTGAAGAGACATCTGGATTTGGAAACTTGTATCTGCTTTATGGCTCGATGTTGATGTGAGAGTCTTAAGTTGATTTCCATGGGAAATTTGTTGTTTGGCAGATAAGTGGATTTGGAAACTTGTATCTGCTTTATGGCTCGATGTTGATGTGAGAGTCTTATGTTGATTTTCATGGAAAAAATTGTTGTTTGGCAGATAAAGTATGTGAAAGGAGAGAGATTTGTCTTGTATACAGAGATTTGGATTAGCCTTGTCTATTGGCTTTTGTTTTTTGGCTCTGTATTTAGATTGGTGATTGAGAGAATATTTTTTGGCCTTGGTGGCTTTGAGATTAATTTGGTATCTACCTTCTTTTGATTTTGGATATTTGCAACATTTTGTTGGTGGGCGGGGACATAGTCTGAGCTCGTTAGCAATGTGTGATGGGGGGTGGCTTTGTCGGAACCCATTGGGTAAATATTCATTTTTGGTCTGTATCTCGTTAAGAGATTTTGGTTGAAGGTAGAGTTTGATTTGAAGAGTTTTATGTTGAGAAGAGAATTTGACTCGAGGTGGAGTGTTGGAAATATGTGATTTTGCATCAAGGTGGAGTGTTAAATTTTGGTGATACAAAATCACAATAGAAGGAAACAAATATGCAAAAGGGAAAGTAATCACGTTTGTTCATTATGGAAATGCATTAATAATTGGATTGCATTTGAATGAGATGGCAAGGAAATTTATGCATGCGCACGTTATGGAATAATATATATGCAAAAGATATGCATATTATTTCTTTCTTCGTAATCGCATTGCTTTGGGATTATTTTCTTCCATCTTTGGAACGAGTGAATTACTTGCTATGTTTGCGTGATTTGTTACCGTTGTAATTTGCCTCCATTATCTTCTTACCATATTTTGGTAATTTGATTGATGACTCACATGAATTTATATTGGCTATATATTGAGGGTAGACTTCATTGTAAACCCATCCTGGTATTCAGCCAGTGATCTCCAGATAGAGTGTCTCTTTTTTATCCCTAATTGGGGCTTTGGTATGTAAACTCTTATCTTGTAATCTCTTGTAATTCTCTTATGTGGAATAAAATCTCTCTCCTTTGGACTGGACGTACACTATCTAGATGATAGTGGAACCAGTATAAATATTGTGTCTACTTTTTCTTTATAGTTATTTGCTATTTATTTGGAGTATAGAATAATTGCTGCTAGTTAAGTGATGTTCAAATTGGCAAATCTAGATCCTGTTTATTGTCTTTCCGCATTGGTGCAATTTTCTGCACAACAGTCACTAGTTCTATGAAGTTATTAGGAGCTGTGGTGTTTACATAGTCTGATGCATTTGGCATCCTCTACTTTCGTACCCTTTTAACTGTAAGAATTTTGTCTGCCTTCTGAAAACCCACACACAATTCCATGTAAGAAGAAAAACTCCTCGGATAAGAATTTTATCGTGTATACTTGCTTTTATAGTTTAACCAAATATACAAAAAACATTACTGGATAATAAAGAACATCAGCCACAACTTCCCTGCCCGAGCCGGTTAATCACCACTGACATTTGGCAAAAGCAAAATAATTAAACCATTGAGGAGTTGAGTGACTCCAGTACCAAACACAATGTCTTTACCAGTTGTCTTGGCATTGCCAACAACATCATGCAAAAGTCTAACATGCTTCTCAAGCTCTGCGTTTATAATATCACCAGAAGAGGGCCTAAAGGAATAGCTCATTCTATGCAGCCCCGATTCTAGAACCGCAGCATGTATTTCATCCACTCCTTTAGCAACATTGCATCCCCACTGTCTACTGTGTACGTACATACATAAATCATTATTTTTTACATAATTGGTCCATGACGGTAAATCATATATATATGAAATGAAATGTATCAGTAAATGCCGACCTGAAGAATATATGAAGGAGATATTGTTTCATGTCTCTAATCTCAGTCGTTCAAATTCAGATCAAAGGATTATAAAGCAGTCTTCAGTTTATAGAGTATTGGGCTATGGGCTTAGTCAGCCCACTAGCATATAAAACAGTATATATTTTAGGCTATTGTAAAATGCTCTGTAACGTTTTCATTTTCTCAGTTTGTATCAAATATCACAGATTGTGTCATCAACATATATTCAATAAATTCTGCTTCATTTCTTTTCATTACAAAAACAAATATGATATCAGAGCTTAAATATGCTTAACAGCATCAAGAAGACTATTCAAAAAAGCAAAGAAAGAAAATCATCGGCAGAATAATTTTGTTTTCTCCTCATCCGATTAGATTTCATCACTTGAGAAGAAGATTCAACCAATAAATATCACTGTCTCGCCAGTTCCGATTATCTGGCTGCAATAATATTCATCAGTGAATCAAAGTTTTGAAACAGTATCAAAAATCAAACAAATCAAAGTCAAGAATTCAGAAAACATCAACACAAATCCAAGAAAGTTCCATTCCATAAAAGAATTCATCAGAGAAGGTTCATCATTTGAGATCTTTTGGGTGCAACAAACCTGTTTGCGATCAGTCTCTAATTCTTGATTCTGATCTCTATCAAGAAGATACTGTCTCTGCCCCCTCTTTCTGTCTTTGGTGAATTTCAGTAATCATCATGTCTGAAGAACATTCAGAAACCCCAATCAGTGGAAGTGAATCCCAGCATATCACCAACAATGTGGAGAAACTCGTCAAGACTGTAATTAGTCCCCAAAGTCAACTAATTACAGTACATCTGAATGATGATAATTATCTTTTGTGGAAATTGCAAGTGGAGACAGCCATTCAAGGATATGGTCTTGAAGGATTTATTCTTGGAACCCTTCCAATTCCTCAAAATGTGTCACTGATCAAGAAAACAAGATTGTCAGCAATGAAGATTATGTTCAACATCACACACAAGACAGACTTATATGTTCATGGCTGTTATCCTCAATCAATGCAAACTTGTTACCACATGTTATAGGTTGCAAAACTGCAAGTGATATATGGTCAACTATTGAAAAGGTTTTTAACTCACAATCAGGAGCAAAGGTACTGTTTCATAAAAGACATCTTCACAATATCAAGAAAGATAATCACAGTATGAGAGAGTATCTATTCAAGATTAAGTCTATATGTAATACATTAGAAGCAGCTAATCAGAAGGTCTCTGATTCAGAGCAAATCATGACTATACTAAATGGTCTAAGTGATGAATATGAAGCTGTGGTGGCTATTATAACATCTCAAAGGAATTTACCATCAATAGATGATGTGCATTCTATTTTGTTGTCACATGAGGCAAGAATAGATATAAAGAAACCACAAGAGTCTGACCTATCTGCCAATTTTGCTGCAAATTATAAGAGCAAAGGACAGAACAACAATAAAAGTGATCAGTCCATACAAAGAGAAGCATACTCAAACAGATCAAGAGGAAGGAGCAGATGGAACAACAATAATCGACCTAAATGCCAGATTTGTGAAAAACTCGGTCACACAGCAGCAAAATGCTACTTCAGACTGAATCTTAATTATGTTCCAGGTCAAGGGTCTAATAATCAAAGAAACTCAAATCACAGTGTCAATATGGCACACATGCAACAAGATACAAGCAATTCATCAGATATGAAAACATCACAAACTGAAATAGCAAGAGCAGAACATGTTCAGGATGAAGATTGGTATCCTGATTCAGGAGCAACCAATCATATCACCAACAATTTGACTAATCTCAATCTTGGAAATAAGGAGTACAAAGGTATGAATACAATACATATGGGTTATGGCAAATCTATTGCAATTACACACACTGGTAGGTCTTATATCATGGGTAAAAAGACAATTGTATCTTAATAATATGTTGAGGGTACCACTTATCAAAAAGACTTACTAAGTGTGTCTCAATTTGCAAGTGATAACAATGTCTATTTTGAATTTTACCCTCATCACTGTTTAGTTAAGGATATCTAAGGAAATACTTTTGCAGGGTAAACAGTGTAGGGGGCTGTACAAGTTCAGTGTGGATAATTCAAGAAAATCAGGCTTTAAAAGAAATTGGTGTAATAACTCAGAAGTCAAACAGTATGAAACTAGTGAGACATTTGATAAATGGCATTGTAAACTTGGACATCCAAATGTCACAATTGTTAAGCATGTATTGAATAAGAGTAATATTTCTGTTGATAATATATCATTGCCATACATATGCACATATTATCAAATGGGCAAGAGTCATAAGCTATCATTCATAGACTCAAAAACTCAATACAACAAACCACTTGAATTGGTAGCTACTGACCTATGGGGTCCTGCCCCAATACACACAGATTATTGATATAAGTATTATATCTCTTTTGTTGATGCTTATTCTAGACATGTGTGGATATATTTCTTAAAGTCAAAATCTGAAACTCATAATGCAGTTTTATAATTCATAGCACTTGCAGAAAATCAAACTAACTGTAAGGTCAAAAACTTTCAATCTGATGGTGGAACAAAGTACCTTCCTTTAAGGGAGTTCTTTCAAAATAGGGGAATTAATCACAGAACAACTTGTCCCTACACATCTGAACAAAATGGTCTCATTGAAAGGAGACACAGACAAATTGTTGAAACTGTGCTTACTTTATTAGCACAAGCATCTATGCCATTAAAATTTTGGCCTGATGTTTTTGCTACTGCAGTCTACTTGATTAATAGACTGCCATCAAAAGTTTTAAATTTAAAATGTCATATTGAAGTGTTGTTTAATATTAACCCAGATTATCCAAGTCTTAAGGTGTTTGGGTGTTTATGCTTTCCGTACATCATACCCTATAATGCTCATAAATTAAATTTTAGGTCATCACCATGTACATTCTTAGGATATGCATCGAATAAAAAGGGATACAAATGCCTAGATAGTAATGGCAAACTTTTTATCTCTAGACATGTGGTATTCAATGAAAATATTTTTCCTTTTAGAGAAGAGAATATCAAAACCACATGTAAAGTGTATAGTACAAAAGAGTCATTACCACCAATATCATGTCCACCACTTATAGTAATACAGCCTCAGAAAGAAACTGCTTATCAGAGTAAGAGACAGGAAGCAAGCCATCCTGACTTCCAAAGTCATGAGTTCAAACATGAATCAGATGACACTCAAATTGAATTAGTGCATGTACCTGATCAATCATCTCAACAAGGGGCAAGTGCACAACTTACATCAAATCAAACTCAAGTCAATTCACAAATCAATGATGCTGATATTCAATCAGAAATAGAGAGGACCAGTCATCAGCAAAGACCAGATAATACCAGGCATCACATGATTACAAGATCAAAAAGTGGTATATTCAAACCAAAAGTTTTCAATGCAGTTCTAGATACAGTAGAACCAAGCTCACATGATCAAGCCATGCAAAACAAAAATTGGAAAATAGCTATGCTCAATGAATATGAGGCACTAATGAGGAATAAGACTTGGAATCTTATTCCCAAGCCAAAAAATAAAAATATTATAGGCTGCAAGTGGACTTATAAGTTAAAAAGAAATGCTGATGGTTCAATTTCTAAGCATAAGGCAAGACTAGTAGCTAAAGGTTATTCATAACAGCATGGTTTTGATTTTCATGAGACTTTTTCTCCTGTTGTGAAACCTACTACTATCAGAATTGTTATTACAATTGCCTTATGCAGAAATTGGAGCATCAAACAATTAGATGTTAACAATGCTTTTTTGAATGGTGTTTTGCAAGAAGAGGTATATATGGAACAACCACATGGCTTCAGACAGAAAGGAAAAGAAGACTATGTATGCAAACTACATAAAGCAATATATGGATTAAAGCAAGCACCAAGAGTGTGGTTCGAAAAGCTAAATGATACAATGATCAGATTGGGATATCATCCAACAAAATCTGACAACTCATTATTTACTAAATTCAGCAGTAACATAATAATGTATGTATTAATATACGTTGATGATTTCATTATTACAGGTAACAGCAAGCAGGAGATCGATAATCTTACAAAGCATCTAAATCAAATATTCACAATCAAGAATCTTGGGGATCTGAATTACTTCTTGGGCATAGAAGTCAAAAAGATATCTGATACAACTGTTCAACTAAATCAGAAAAAGTATATCATGGAGATACTGAACAAAGCCAAAATGAATCAAGCCAATTCAATCTCCACACCAATGATAAGCAATGTTCATTTGTCCAAGTACAAAGGTGAAACTATTCAAAATGACAGTCAGTACAGAAGCATAGTTGGTGCTCTTCAATATGCAACAATTACCAGACCAGATATTTGTTACAGTGTTAATAAGGCAAGTCAATACATGAAAAGTCCAACAGATATCCATTGGAAGGCAGTAAAAAGGATTTTAAGATATCTTAAAGGCACTCTAAACTTCGGTCTAACCTTAGAATCAAGCAAAGTTATAAACATTACAGGGTATGCTGATGCTGACTGGGCCTCTGACCCAGATGATAGAAGGTCAACTACAGGTTATTGTATCTACTTAGGTCAGAATCTAGTTTCTTGGTATTTAAAAAAACAACCAACTATGTCAAGGTTGAGCACAGAGGCAGAGTTCAGAAGTGTAGCTAATACTACAGCCGAGATTATGTGGATACAATCACTCTTAAGTGAGTTGCAAATCAAGACAGAGAACAAAACAATCATATGGTGTGATAATTTAAGCACAACACACCTAACTGCCAATCCTATCCTTCATGCAAGAACAAAGCATATCGAACTGGATTTATATTTTGTTCGAGAGCAGGTAAGCAAAGGAAAATTAAGCGTAAACCACATACCTTGTACTTACCAAACTGCAGATATTCTGACAAAACCTCTGTCGAAGAAAAACTTCACTTGGTTCAGACAGAGGCTCAAAGTCGAAAGCTCTGACAACAGCTCACAAGCTATTAATCAGAAAAGTGGTGAAGATGAAGACTTTCACTTAGTTTAGGAAGAAGCTCAAAGTCGAAGACTTTGACATCTGTTGACTAGCTCTTCATCAGAAAAGCAACTAAGATGTAGATCTTTCAGAAGATTCTTGAGTTATCAAGCATAATAATCAAGCAGAGAGTCGAAAATCGTAATCTTTGTTTACGATATGAGAATCGCATATCAAGTTTCATCATATCTTACTGAAGAAGCTGGATCTTTTCAGATCTCATCTCTATACTTAATGTTCTGAGGAAATCTTCATGAAAAGATCATATAATTTGAGCAATCGAGATTGAAGAAGCAAATCGCAGCAAACCCTAGACGAGGTAGGATTTGAGGGAGAGAAATGAAATGTATCAGTAAATGCCGACCTGAAGAATATATGAAGGAGATATTGTTTCATGTCTCTAATCTCAGTCGTTCAAATTCAGATCAAAGGATTATAAAGCAGTCTTCATTTTATAGAGTATTGGGCTATGGGCTTAGTCAGCCCACTAGCATATAAAACAGTATATATTTCAGGCTATTGTAAAAAGCTCTGTAACGTTTTCATTTTCTCATTTTGTATCAAATATCACAGATTGTATCATCAACATATATTCAATAAATTCTGCTTCATTTCTTTTCATTACAAAATCAAATAATATGCATGTTATATATATTACCTGACTACGTCAGCAGGGCAATCTGGAAGCAATATGGATCAATCTTCACTGTTGTAGCAAGTGTTACACTCACACATTGGGACTCCATCAACATTGATTCCATCAATATAAGCTCTGCCATGTCCTGAAGAGTCCATATCAGCCATTGCTTCGGCCTCTCTTAACGCTTTTCTTGTACAACTTGGATTTATTATACAATATGCTACGATACTGACTATTATCGATTGGACGATCAAAAACATTCACATCCATGACTTCTTCTTTGTGTAAACATGATCCAGTTAAATGAAAATATAATTTCAGTTGTTCCTCGGTCATCGAACTGAATTATCTATGTAGCTGAGTCCTGTACTCTATCGTTTTTTTTAAAAACGTTTCGCCTCTGTGTCAAAGTTGTGCAAGACATTCTGAATGCAGCGCCACCTCCAGAATAAAACAACCCAGTCTGTTTGTATGATAGTCTTTTGCACCAAAGACCGACTCATTAGCATTGTCAGTTTTTATTTTTTGATATTGCTTGAAAAGAAAGTTAAAAGCGGTACACTACATTAGCCTGGCTCGGTCCGGTCTGGGTAGAGTTGGTCGGTTGGTGCACGCGTGTGATGATCATATATGGTCTTCGTCCTCAATACAATAAAAAACATTAAATGCCTAAAAGACCAAATATTCCTATCGAGAATCCTATATTTAAATATCATTCTTCTGTAATTTCTTACAATTTGAGACTATTCACAAATATGAGCCTCTATTCACTTTTTTCATATTTTTAATAATTCATTTCTTTCTTTTTCTTTCAAAAAAAAATTACAACAATTTCTTTACTTAATTTCATATTTGATTGCCTAGTTAATATGCACCGACAACCGACAAAGAGGTTTCCTTTGTTTATATAGAGAATGGAGAGATATTGGTTTTCAATGGAGTATATGCTTTCATACAAATCATTGTTTTAAAAGACCCGTCTTGATACTCACATCGATGAACGCTTTGTGTAAATGAGAGATAAAACACCTTGAGAGTTGAGACTTAACTTAAAAGGTTTTTTTACCTCTAAGGTTTACGTCTCAAGAACTTGAGACGCAAGAAACATACAAAATGTATGCCTCATAAGCTTCAAACTGCAGAGACATGCGACTTAATAATATTTGTATCCCTAATTGTAAATATTGCAACTAACAAAAGTTATTGAACTTTAATTAATGAAAAAAGAACAAATTTTAAGAAAATGAAAGTTCATGTTCTTTTTTTACTTTTCAATTTCAATGTTGATATGATTAAGTATGATTGTTTTTGAAATAACGATCAAGAGTTACGCAATGGATTTTCTCATTACTATTTAAATAAAAATTCCGAATAAACATCACAAATATCCGAATAAATTTTGCGAATCAATTTGAATTGATAAAAGAAACCTTTTTCAAAATTTAAAAGAAAATTGAAGACAAATAGAAGATGAAAGAAAAATACATATTATCGAGGAACTGAATAGTGAATATGAATTCTTCAAAAGATCGAATCATATATATACATATATACACGCATGCGCGCGCGCGCACACACAGATATATATATATATATATATATATATATATATGTATGTATGTATATGGATTGATTACACCTCAAATCACCTAATTTTAACCACATGTTCTGATTTATGTATTAATCAGAGGGAATTTTGTTGTGTAACGGTGGTTGGACCAAGCTACTCATCTACAACACGTGACATACGCCTATGAGCGGACACACACTTATTGTAACTAAAGGAATACCACTTATGGAACGGCGGTTGGATCAAGGTCTACATCTTCAACCCATGGCTTACGTACATAAGCTGACACATACTTTATTGTAACAAAAGAAATCATTGTTACGTGTTTATCAACCCATATTTATTCACTATTTTTTCAAGTTATTTAGCGATGTATTACTATTTCAATTTCAAAACTCGTTCCTCTTTGCCTCGTATGAGACAATCATAACAGATTTGAGGTGTAGCAGAAATGAGGTATAGTCTATCTTTACTCGCAAACAATAAGTGAGTGCGCGGGCGTGTGGGCATGCGTACGTGCGTGCGTGTGAAGTGCTTAAAATTATTTTTAATGAATGAATAATAAAGAATCATTAGGATTGAACTATTTAAAGTTAAGTGTTTATACGGTACATACCTACAATTTTTGATTAATTGTTAACTTCTACGTATTAATCAAAAACTAATAATAATAAGGCAATAATAACTTATGCCTCATTATTTACTCGAAAAAATTACGGATCAACGTTTTGAGGCTTACATCTCACTTCGTGAGCAAAATAACGCCCCGTGTACGCTTTTCGTGTTTTAAAACTTTGATACAAATAAGTCATATATGGCACAATTAATTAAGAATTCGATCTTCAATATCTAAGTCTTCTTAAGTTTTCAAAATGTGGGTGTCTACTAGGTCCAGCTTGTTCATACTGAACATGCGACTATTGTTTCTGTATTATAAAAAAAATTAATTACACAACATGGCTGTTTATGTTTTCTATTTTTTAAAGAATATCCAAGGCTGCTATCTGTTTATAGTGAATATACAAATGTATTAGCCAGTGATCATTCATCATGTTCTGTGTAAATAAAGAATGATCATGCATAGCAGTAAAGTATTTTATCTTAGTTTGCAATAATTGAATTTTATTAGGTAACGAGTATATTATTTATTTCACATGAAGCAAGTTATGCAACCTTATTATGCAAAATGAGATGATTGTTCATTAATCAAAGCAATGGATGAGCCTGATTTTTCTTCAGTTTTAGAATTTAGTTGAAATAAAGTCAAATTAGTGAATATTTGGAGGGTGTGACATTAAAAAGGCTTCTAACTGCCTAACTTAGTTTAATCACTATACAGCCAAAAATTATACGAATAAGAGCTCGTTTTTCAAATCTAGATATGTTTTATAGGTGAATGTTCCTATGATATCACTCAGGAAATTATCATGTGTTATGCACCATATGACTTGCAAAGTCTCATCCCTGTATCCAAGCCTTTGAATTTCATTTCAGGTAACGGTGCTTTTATCCTTTCAGTTTTTATTACTGAAGAAATTTTAGTGTCAAATTTGGGTCAGTTTTGACTAAAGTTAACTTTCATTTGGAAAGATAGACGAGGCTTGGTAAGCAAGCAAATAGGCAAGTAGCCAAGTTGCATAGATATATGTAATGATATAAGTTTCAGAGAACCTATGCCTTTTTATCTCAACAGGACGGACCATCTACTTTCATTTTGATATGATATTTTTGATGGGGTTCTTGAAATAGTAGAATTATTTATTTATCTGGCAAAATGCCAAGTTCAAGTTCAAACACAAAGTTTATCCTGGCAAAATGCTAAGTTCAAACACAAATTTTTATATGCTATGCTGGTAAAAGAAACTGAACATTAGACAAAATAGCAGTGCCTATCTCCATTGATACCGCTCAGTGCCTAAGCACGGTAAAAATACTCTGTAATGGAAAAAACCTTTGCCGAAAAAAAAATTAAGACCCAAAAGGATATGCATTCGAACAACTTCAAGAATGACAAGGAGGATAAGACTCAGACATACCCACTCTAAAGTATGGATAGGACCATGAGAGTGTTGTAAAATTTTCAAATAACTTTGGGGTTTGGGTTTTGATTTGAAAGAGAAGAAGTAAAGAGGAAGAAGAGAATATTAGTCCCACAAGGTAGAAAGTTATACAAAATATTTGTATAAATATAGTTTTCTCATATGGATGTTGGGTCTTGGGGCTCCCACCGATTACGATGTTATGGATACTCTTGTAACGGCATGATTAAGTTGAATCTAATAAAGAAATCTTCTGTTTATATTGTTGATTCTATTAATTTATGGCATTGTAGATTAGGACATGTTAATTATAATTCCATTAAAAATATACATAAATTAGGATTAATTTCTGATTGTGTTTATCACCTATGGTGGTAACCAATACTATAACATTCATTGATGATTATACTAGATATGCATATATATATCTAATGAAAACTAAAGATGAGACTTTTGCCCCATATACACCACAACAAAATGGTGTTGTTGAAAGGAAGAATAGAACTTTAGTAGAAATGGTTAATGTCATGCTCATAAGTTCTAATTTACCTTATAACCTATGGGGTGATGCTATGTTATCTGCATGTTATATTTTAAATAGAGTACCACTTAAAAAGAATAATATTTCCCCTTATGAATTATGGTTTAATTGGAAATCTAACCTAACTAGACTTAAAGTTTGGGGTTGCTTAGCATATGTTAGAAAACCAGACCCTAAACGACCAAAGTTAGGAAATAGAGCATTTGAATGTGTTTTCATAGGATATTCACTTAATAGTATAACTTATAGATTCCTTATTCTTGACACCCTAGAAGTTATAGAATCTGTAGATGTAGAATTTTTTGAAAATCAGACTGTTGAGATCCCATTGAGATCATCTAGTCCAGAACCTAGTATGGCTAATGATATCAATAACGATGATTATGCTCCTGCTCAAAACAGCAAGAAAGTATCAGTACCAGATAATAGTACTGAACAACGGAGAAGTAAAAGAGCGAGAATAGAGAAGGACTATGGTCCTGACTTCATTACATATCTTGTAGAAGGCAGTAAGGACGAAGTCCTTAATGTGACTAAATATGTAATGAACGTCGATGACGATCCCAAAACTTATTCTGAGGCTATGAGTTCCAGAGATTCCAATTTCTGGAAAGAAGCTATCAATGATGAAATGAATTCCATACTGTTAAACCAAACTTGGGTTTTAATTGATTTACCTCTTGGTGCTAAACCTATAGGATGTAAATGGATATTCAAGAAAAAGTTGAATACAAATGGATCCATTGATAAGTTTAAAGTCAGATTAGTTGCTAAGGGATATAAGCAAAGACATGGAGTAGATTACTTTGATACATATGCTCCAGTTGCTCGCATATCTTCTATACGCTGTTTAATTGCACTTGCATCAATTCATAAATTAGTCATACATCAAATGGATGTAAAGACTGCCTTTCTAAATGGAGATTTTAAAGAAGAGATATATATGGAACAACCTGAAGGTTTCAAAACCCCAGGCCAAGAAAAGAAAGTTTGCAAATTAGTGAAATCTCTTTATGGCCTGAAGCAAGCTCCCATGCAATGGCATGAGAAATTTGATAAAGTTGCACTGTCATATGGATTCATTGTTAATGATGCTGATAAATGTATTTATAGCAAATCGAATAACAACGGTAGTGTTATAATATGTTTATACGTTGATGACATGCTAATATTTGATTCCAATATATCATGTGTGAATGAAACTAAAAAGTTTCTGTCTTTTAAATTCGATATGAAAGATCTAGGAGAGGCTGATGTAATTTTGGAAATTAAAATTATTAGGAAAGAGGGGGAGTTATTACTAACTCAATCTCATTACATAGAGAAATTTCTACAAAAGTATGGTCATTACGATGACAAACCAGCACCAACTCCTTTAGATCCTAGTATTAAATTAGAAAAGAACACTGGACGTACTATCTCTCAACTAGAGTATTCCAGTGTTATTGGGAGTCTTATGTATGCTATGCATTGCACTAGACCAGACATCGCACATGCTATAAGTGTATCGTGTCGATTTACGAGTAATCCAGGTTACGAACATTGGAAAGCTATTTCCAGAGTTTTAGCTTATTTGAAAGGAGCCATTGAATATGGTTTATCTTATAAATGATATCCTGCTGTAATAGAAGGATATAGTGATGCAACCTGGAACAATGTAGAATCCAAATCCAAGTCTACGACTGGATGGATCTTTACATTAGGAGGCGCTGCTGTGTCTTGGGCTTCCAAGAAGCAGACTTGTATTTCTGACTCAACAATGTTGTCGGATTGCATTAGCAGATGCATGTAAAGAAGCGGAATGGCTTAGGAATTTATTAATGGAAATCCCTTTATGGAAGAAGCCATCTCCAACAGTCTTGATTAACTGTGACAATCAAGCAACGATATACAATGTGTCTAATAAGACATATAATGGAAAGTCTAGACATGTGAGTCTAAGACATCAAATGATGAGACAGTTACTCAAACGAGGAGTTATAACTGTTGATTACATAGAAACGAAGGAAAACTTGGCTGACCCACTTACGAAGAGTCTTCCAAAGGCAATGGTTTCTATAAAGTCACAAGAAATGAGACTAAGGTCTGTGAATGAAGGTTGATCATCATTAACAGAAACCCAACTTATGTCTTGAAAAGGATAGACAAAGTTCAATGGGTACCAACAAGTTAAGAGAATGATTATGGAACACTAAATCGATAATCCCATAATATTTAGTGTTGGATTCTGCAAGAACAAAGGATGGATATATATCTTTAATAAGTCAAGAAATCTGAAAAGGTGAATCGCAGAAACACCTTAAGAGACTTACCTATATGAGTATGGAAATCAGGCTGTTTCCTAGGAAAGTAAGACCGCTTTCTAAGTAGTCTCATGAACCAGGATTTAAGCACATGGCCATTAACGTGCTGAGCAATACAGAACACTTTACCTAAGAAAATCAACATGTGTGATTGTTCCGGTTTTATCATTATGGATACTTGGTTCAAGATTCGTTCACCATAAAATCTACATAAGGCTTTGAATGGTTTACACTAAGTAAAGGTTCAAATCCAAAAGATACCTTTTATTTATGTGTTGGTTTTCACGATGATGCAAAACTTGATCTTAGAATTACATAGGCTTGATCCCACTTGGGTATGTAGGAAGTCACTCTAGTGATGCAGCTATTCTATTTATTAATTTTTCTTATTTTGAAAATTGGGGGAGATTGTCGTAAAATTTTCAAATAACTTTGGGGTTTGAGTTTTGATTTGGAAGAGAAGAAGCAAAGAGGAAGAAGAGAATATTAGTCCCACATGGTAGAAAGTTATACAAAATATTTGTATAAATATAGTTTTCTCATGTGGATGTTGGGGCCTTGGGGCTCCCACATGTTTGCTTTGTTGTGAGGAGAGAAGTCATGCAATACCACACGCGCGCCGCCGCCGTCCGTCCGACCGAACCGGGTACGGGTCCGAAAATATTTTTGGATCATATGTAAACAGTAACGGATCGGATTTCAGCCCGTTAAGGACCCAAAACCGAAATTTCTAAACTTGAATTAATGGCGGGAAATTGTAACGTTTTTTAAAACGTTACAGAATGAATAAGCGCGACCGTTGCAAAATGAATAGACGCGACCGTTGCAAACGGTTGTGACGCTTGGGGAATAGACACCTCTCTACCACGCTCAGAAATCGTTGAGAGTAATCAAAATTCTGATTCTTCTTCTTCTTCACAAAGCAGTTTTGCGACGTCAGAACTCCATCGCCATTACTCTGTTTTGTGACGCCTCCGAGGTGTTGCAAACTCAGAAAACGTCGCACTCTTCTTCCTCTCCATTCTATTCTATACAAATTGCATCATCAGAAACTTTGCTAAAGTGTTCTTGGTCGGATCAAAGGCGTGCAAACTTTGAATCCGATTACGCTGTTATAGGGCTTCATTGAATCCTGAAAGTCGATATTTCGATAACCCGTTTGTACCTGGTGGGTTGAACTATTGTCTGAAAGAATCTATTCCATAAATCATTAAATTCGGAAGTACCGCATTATCTTCTTCGCAATCGCCATCAAATTTATCTCGAACCGCAAAATCCCCAACAGAGAGAAGTATCACTTGTATAACTTTTACAGGTCTATTCTGCATCCATGCCCCTTAGGTGGCTATGAATAAAACAAATGTAGGTTCCCATAGCCGCTTCCACACAAATTGATTGTGCCACAGTTACATTAAGGATTGACTAGATCACGTGCAAGAAGCGATTCACCCTCCCTGGTACAAAGAGTACTATGCTACACCGTAGTGGAGACGTAACACAGAGTCAAGAAATCTTTAACCAAGGTGATTAGGTTTTGTCTGATAAATCGTTGTCAAGTAAACCGCTTGACTCCATAGGTTATGATCCACGGCTAATTCTAGAATCTGTTAGGATTAACATTTAATCATTATGTTGGCGAAATGAATGGTACATTGATGATGAAAAGACATGCTGCTTGCACGTATATTGTTGTTCATACAGTGTTACTGTACTGTACATGATAAAAAGTTGGATTTATTTTAGTTGATTTGTAAGTACACACTAGAAACCATGCCTTGTCTTCAGATCAGAAACCCTTGGATTTCACCTGTTCCGCCCTCCATTTTTTTTGGGCAATTGTACTGAAATTCACATTGTGCGTGTACGATTCGACTGTTAATTAAATTTTGAACACTTTCATCCTATATGGTTGATGAATTTAATCGATTAGCTAGAACGTAAGTGTCAAATGCCATGCTTTTGTTGTTGATGTCTTGAATACACCTGCTCACACTAACTCATCTTATTGATCCCAAATTTGACAAGGATATCAGTTCCATGCCCGTCACTTGTTGATGCTGCTGCCATATTGGAGATTAGAGAACAAGATGCAGCCACTGGACAGAGTGATTTCATAGTTGGCAGAATCCAAGTCCGTATAGTTTAGTTTCGTTATTATGTTATTGTGTGACATCAAATTTGATTTCCTCTTTACTCGTTGATTACTTGTTACGTTTCTTGATACATTTCGAGATTGCTTGCTTACAAGTATTTTAATATATATTTTTATGACACCTACGGAAACCATTTATTGTACATAATAAACTCTGGTAAAACTGTGTCATAAAACTTCAAAGTTCCAGTAATCGACAATTAAAATTTCAAAACATATTGTTGTTGTGCAAAATGAGCTATTTTATTATGCGTTGTTTCAGCAATTAAATAGTAATCTGAAAATCAGTGAAACTACTAATATATGAAATGCGCTGCATTTTATTGTTTCATATTTTTAGGTATATTATTCAAATTTAGTAAGGTCAAAGTTAATTTTTATGTTATTTTTTCTAAAGTGCAGTCTACAAAATGTACTTTATAAGATTAGTTAGGCCTACAGAATGTACTTTACAAGATTAGTTAGGCCATAATTGACTGATGTTAATATCTAGCTCCACTTGGTCAACATGACTTGAATCAGATTGAAAAGAACCAAGGATAGTTGGCAGTTTACTGAATAATCGGATGATAACTAGAAAATAGGAGATAAAAATAATTTAAAATTCCATAAATGTGGATTCCTAGTGAATATTTTTTGTCTGGATCGATGTGCAGACTTGATCAAGGTTAAGTTTAATTAGAAAAGAAAGGTAAGATGAATGAACTTTAGTGAAGCTAACTTAATTAATTGGCAAATTGTGTTCCATATGTACAACTAGTGGTGCAACTTGTTGATTTTGATTTTGAATTTGATTCGGAACTGATGAAAATATTAGTCCCACGTCAGGAAATATATAAACAAGATCCTGGATAAATACTAAGAGATTACTATTTTCATTTGTCAAAAGTAGTTCCCTAAAACATAAAAAAAAAAAAAAAAAAAAAAACCAACAGCAGCAACAAGAACATTGTAGTCATAATTTTCCTCCCCTTTCCATTCAAAGGATAAACTCTCTTCATAGGGTGTAATACAGGATTTGGGTATTATTGTTCTCCTACAGATATCTGTTTCCATATTTGATGAAACACAAACACATCTAGTTACATTCTTAAATGTGTGTGTGTGTATATGATTTTTTTTAAAATTGCTCTATGAATCTCACCCTAGTGTGGTATACTGGTACGAAAAATTGATATGATTAAACGATTACTTTCTTACCCGTACAAAGATAATATGGATATACTTAATCACCCTTCAATTAAATTAAATTGGAACAAACATAAATTATGTAGTGTAAGCAAAAATGACAAATCTTTCTTTACACGATAAAACTTAAATTCTGCTTTCTGGATAAACAAGAGTCTCCAGTTTTTTCATCATTTGGTTGAAATCATCGTCTGTCTTTATTAGACTCAGACGGGTATACCGACTATCAGCTTCAAGAAGCACACCTGATTGGGTTTTTATTTGTGCATTTCCGAGTACCGCTGCACAATCAATATCTTCCTTCCATTCACATTTCAGCCATCCATAAGCTGTCATTCAGTTAAATACAATCTCATTAAGTTATATTACATAAACTTGATTAAAGCTTGAAATGAAGATAGAGAAACTAGAGAAATGCTTACAGGGTGAAGGCTCTCTGACTTTTTTGAAGTAATTGCAGTACTCGGGATACACTTTTTGTAAGGAAAAACGATCAGAAGATGCTACTAGCTTGCTTAGTTTAGCCCATCTCTTCATTAATGTAAAATAGCCAAACTTGTTGATATCTTTCTTTGTATCCCGATTTGTTTTCATTTGCAGCAAAATTTCTTTGATAAGTTTCAAAGTTCGGAGCTGTGAATCATGGGAAGTGCCTTCGGTGTTCTCGGTCATGTATTCAACTAACTTCTCGTATACCTTAACATCTTTGATCAATGCCCACCTGCATAATACCAATTAACGTTAATTATTGAAAGTATATCAATGGACTAATAAAGTTGCTGAATATGTAAAAAATCTTCATACCCAAATCGACTTCCCGAATGTCCAGTGTACTTGGACATGGAGAACAACATGATATCCTCATCGGAGGGTTCTTTAATTGGAGTATAATGTGGCCAATAGTAAACATGATCATGAATGGCTAATGATCCTTTGATTATGGAATGCCGAAGTAGGCCATCCGGGTTATTAGGCGAAGTCACTAGTTCTATGAAGTTTTCAGGAGTAGTCGTGTTCACGTAGTCTGATGCATTTCCTTTCCATTCGTACCCTTTAAATTGGAAGAATTTTGTCTGCCTTCTGAACACCTATACACAATGCAATGGAAAAACAAGGACTGGTTAATTTTTGTTTTATCGTTCACACTTCCTTATATAGTTTAACCAAATATAAAAGAAACATTACCGGATAATAAGGAACATCAGCCACAACTTTTGCTGCCAGCGCCGGTGAATCACCACTGACGTTTGGCGAAAGTGAAATAATTAAACCATTGAGAAGTTGAGTAACTCCAGTACCAAACACGATATATTTACCAGCAGTCTTGGCATTGCCAACAGCATCATGCAAAAGTCTAACATGCTTCTCAAGCTCTGCGTTAATAATATCACCAGAAGAGGGCCTAAAGAAATAGCTCATTCTATGCCATCCCGATTCCAGAACAGCAGCATTTGCGCTGTGTTTCATCCAATATTTCTCTAGAAACATGGCATCTCCACTGCAGACATACATACAGACAAACATACATCATTATTTTCCACATGATTGGTCCATGATGGTAAATCATATAACTGCATGTTATATATATATTACCTGACTACATCAGCAGGACAATCTGGAAGCAATACAGAGCAATCTTCACCGCTGTAGCAAGTGTTGCACTCGCACATTGGGACTCCATCGACGTTGATTCCATCAATATAAGCTCTGCCATGCCCTGAACAGTCCATGTCAGCCACTGCCTCGGCTTCTCTTACTGCTTTTCTTGTCCAACTTGGATTTATTATACGATATGCTACGATGCTGGCTATTACGGATAGGATTATGAGAAACATTCGCATCCATGGCTTCTTCTTTGTGGTAACTTGATCCATTTAAATGAATATATTATTTATTTCCTTAATTTCTTATTTGATTGTTTTGAGTTAATGTGGATTGGCAAAGAGGATCGTCCCTGGTTTATATAGAGAATGAAGAGATATTGGTTTTCTGCCCAGTTAATGTATACAAATAAGTCTTACTTGATTAGGCCCTATTAATTAAGAATTTGGTCTTGAACATTCAGGTCAACCTCCTAGTGTTGATCGAGTCCAACTTGCTAGACCTTGACTATTGTTTTCGCATTGGTTTCTACATTATAAAAAATTAATTAGACAACATGGCTATTTACTTTTATCCTTCATTAAAGAATGTTTGATGCTGCTGTGTATTTATAATGGTTAAATAGATGTATTATTAGCCATGGGGTAGAGTTAGTTGTTTTGTTATTATTAATTATTTGTGGAGGTATTAATTATTTGGATTGGAAGGGGGGACGATGTGTTAATAATATTATTTACTGCTTGCGTCCGACGTCAGCATAAAAATTTGTTTAGTTTATCCAAACAAAGCAGAATGGTTGTTCCCATCTTTGAATTCTGGTTAGTAGGTAATCAGTGTATTATTTAGGATGGAGTGGTGGTTGTGTAGTCTTGTTAACTACAGGCTAGAGCAATACTTGCATCTGTATCAAAATTTTGACGCAGCCTCCCTTGAACTCCCCCGGGTGTGCTACAAAACAAATCATAACCAACCGTGCTACACTTGCCAGGTAGTAAGGACTCATTTTTATAAAATCTAAATATGTTATATATAGTTTAATCCCCATATCCAAGCCTGGGTAATGGTATTGCCTAAATTATATAATTATAGGCACATTTTTATAAATTCCAAAATATATGTTACAGGGGAATGTTCCAATTGTTATGGAAATTTCCAATACGAGACCGCTCCAACACAATTCCCAAACGCAGCGGAAAAGCTAGATCGCGATAGACGATGCAAAACAACCAATCGATAACCCAAATCAATCTCAACCAAAACCAAGATACGATCACAACACCGAGATAAGCAATATATAAAAGCAATAACAATAAGTAAATCACACACCGATTTATAGTGGTTCCACTAACAACTTGTTAGTGTACGTCCACTTTGAGAGAGAGCTTTTATTATTACCAATGAAAAGAGTACAAGAGATTGTTTACAATGATCAACTAATCACTCTAGAATATATTTGTGGAGAATATGATTGAAGAGATTAGGATTCACCAAAACCCTAATAGAAGAATTAAACCCTAGATTAGAAGTGATTAGGATTCCTTCAATAGGCAGCTGAAAATAGCATTTATAATATGGTAGAGATCAAAACCAAATGACCAAAATACCCCCCAATATCAGCACAAGCAAAATAGTAGACCCAGGCCCGAAACTGGAAAACTGCCGAAAAACGGTCGACTGGTCATTTTTGGACCAGTCGACTAGTCCAGAGACCCCATGGTCTCTGGACGAAACCGGTCGACCGGTAGAAATGGACCGGTCGACCGGTTTTGGGCAGCAGTGCACAATAGTGCACTGTTTGCTCCCGGAACTCCCCCCGAGCTCCGCTACTCCGGCCGCTTCCTCCTACGCCTCGCTACTCCACTCCTCTTCAACTTCAACATATCGTGTCGCCAAAATTTAACACTCCACCTCGACACTATATCCATCTCCATCACCAATGGTACCATACCATCATCAACACCGATAGCTCCAACTATCGCCACTTCTACCTTCACCAAACATAAATGCTTCCTCAATGGGTTCCGGCAAAGCCACCCCCCATTGCACTTCACCAACGAGTTCAGGCACAAAGCCCCCACCCGCTAATGAAGTGTTGGAAACACCCAAAACCAAACCGATCTCATCAAAGACCCGAACACTTAGGAGTGTAAACTAGTGTTCGCCAAGAAGATAGAACCACAATCTCACCCCAATACTCTTCTTCATCTACCAACCAAGCTCCTCTCTCACCCGTGCCACCCCGTGGCACCTAGCACTCCTCTAAGCAAATCAAGTTCGAGCAATGCTCGAACTTCCCAAACGGCAATGCTTTAGTAAACATATCCGCCGCATTATCCTTTGTGTGCACTTTCCGAAGATATACTTGCTTATCCTCATCCATGGCTACCAAGAATGACTCCCTCACTTCAATATGCTTAGTACGTGAGCTAAACGCCAAATTCTCCGCCAAATGGATAGCGCTTTGGCTATCACAATGAACATCGATACTATCGTGTCCAACACCTAAGTCACACAACAATCGCTTCAAATAGAGTGCCTCCTTAGCCGCCTCCACCGCGGCTATCAACTCCGCCTCCGTAGTGGATAAAGCTACTACGGTTTGCAATCTCGATCTCCAACTTATGGCCGTGCCACCAAGTGTGAAGACATACCCGGAAGTTGACTTTCTCCTATCCCTATCACCGGCGTAGTCCGAATCACAATAACCAACCAACTTGCAATTCATTCTCCCACTACCGCCAAAAACAAGACCATGAGATGACGTACCTTTGAGATATCTCAAAATTAGCTTTACGGCTTCCCAATGCGATTTCCCCGGATTAGCCATGAACCGACTAACCACCCCGACGGCATTTGCAATATCGGGCCTTGTACACACCATGGCATACATCAAACTACCAACCGTACTTTCATATGGCACCGTTGCCATATAAGCCTTGTCCTTCTCCAAGATAGGTGAACCTTTACTCGAAAGCTTGACATGCAAAGGTAAAGGTGTAGTTGTCGCCTTTGCATTCTCCATGCTAAACCGGCTAAGCACTTTCTTGATATAATCCTTTTGAGTTAATTTCAACTCAAAACGCTTCCGATTCCTTTCAATCTCCATGCCCAAAATTTTCTTTGCTTCTCCAAGAACCTTCATCTCGAACTCCGATTTCAATTGTAATTTCAACTTGTTGATTTCATTCTTGTCCTTCGAAGCAATGAGCATGTCATCCACATACAAGAGTAAATACACCCAACAATCATTTCCCAACTTCTTGAAATAAACACAAGCATCTTTGATGCTTCTATCAAAACCATTTTCAAGCATAAAATGATCAAACCTCTTGTACCATTGCCTAGGTGATTGCTTCAACCCATATAGTGATTTCTTCAACTTGCACACCATATTTGACTTCCCATTTACCCCAAAACCTTCCGGTTGCTCCATGTAAATGTCTTTATCCAAGTCACCATGCAAGAAGGCGGTTTTCACATCAAGTTGCTCCAACTCCAAGTCGTGAATAACAACTATGGCAAGTAATATCCGGATAGAAGTATGCCGCACAACCGGTGCGAATATCTCATCATACTCCTTTCCCTTCCTTTGTGCAAACCCCTTAGCCACTAGCCTAGCTTTGTATCTCCCATCGTCCTTCACCTTGTAAATCCATTTGCACCCAATAGCACGGTTTCCTTTAGGAAGTGGAACCAAATCCCAAGTTTGATTCTTCATTAACGATTGCATCTCTTCCTCCATGGCACAAACCCATTTCGAGCTATCACTCGAATTCATGACGTCATCAAGGTCCATCGGCTCATCTTGGACTACTATAAGCGCATAGTCTATATTATCACAAAAGCTAAGATAATTCCAATCACCATATCTCTCGGGTGGTCTTATAAGACGACGACCCACCCGAGTAGCAATACCATCACCCGGACTCCTTTCGGCTCCACCTTGAGTCGAATCTTCTCTAGAATCGTGCACATCACCTACACTACTAGAGGCACCTTGTGGACTATGTGATGTACCATCAACCGCTCCCTCCTCACAAGCATCTTCTACTACTCTACTCTCTCTACCCCTTGGACAAAATGTGGGAATAACTTCCTTCTCCTTCGATTCACCATGAACCAAATCCGGAACATCCGATGAGCTCTCATTCTCCTTGAACATTGCCGACTCATCAAAAGTAACATGACGAGAGTTTATTACCTTCTTCGTTTCCGGATTCCAAACCCGATAGCCTTTCACTTCTTCCGTATAACCAAGCAAAACCCCTTTGAAAGCTCTAGGTTCAAGCTTATCATTTCCCGGATCATGCACATAAACGGGACTTCCAAAGACACGAAGATAGCTCAAGTCAATACTCTTACCTCTCCACACTTCCTCCGGAATTTTGTTATCAATAGCCGAGCACGAAATTCGATTAATAATGTGTACCGCGGTTGACATAGCTTCGGCCCAAAATCCCTTAGACAAACCCGATGTCAATCTCAAGCATCGAGCTTTCTCTAGTAGAGTACGGTTCATCCTCTCCGCAACTCCATTTGATTGCGGATCTCCCGGTGTAGTAAAATGTCTCCGAATGCCATGATGCTTGCAATAATCTAAGAATTCTCCGGAAACATACTCCCCGCCATTATCGAACCTAAGAACCTTCAATGATTTACCACTCTCATTCTCAACAAGAGCCTTCCATACTTTGAACTTAGCAAATGCCTCCGACTTGGCCTTCATTACATACACCCAAACTTTGCGAGAAAAATCATCAATAAAGGAAATATAATACTTTGCTCCACCCAAAGAAGCAACCGGTGCCGGTCCCCAAACATCCGTGTGCACATACTCAAGAACGCTTCTTGAATCATGTTTCCCTTCACCGAATGAAACCTTTGTTTGCTTCCCCATGACACACTCTTCGCAAAACTCTAGCTTGTTGAAACTCTCTCCACCAATCATCTCCCTTTTCCGAAGAATCTCCAAACCCTTCTCCGAGACATGACCCAATCTCAAATGCCACAACCTAGTCGCATCGAAGTCACGAGAACTATCTACGCCAACACAAGTTTCACCTTCTATGGTCACTCCTTGAAGCAAATAAACACCATGAACTCTAGCACCTTTAATAACCACAAGCGCCCCCTTCGAAACCCTCAAGCAATCTCTCTCAATAGTGATCTTGCACCCCAAAGAATCCAATTGCCCCAAAGAGATAAGGGACTTCCTAAGTCCCGGAACATAGCGTACATTTGTGAGAGTACGAACTACTCCATCAAACATCCTAATTTGCACGGAACTGATGCCCTTCGACTTACACATAGCACCATTACCCATAACAATCGAATTTCCCTCTCTAGCTTCGAAAAGAGAAAAACAATTCCTATTAGGCGTCATATGATAAGACGCCCCCGAATCGAGCACCCATTCGCTACCCGAAACATCCGATGCCACCGCCGTCAATACATCAACTTCTCCCTCACTATCAACACTCTCCACCGCAACCGATGAAGACGCCACTTCCTTCTTTCCTTTCTCCTTGTCCGGACACTCATTCTTCCAATGACCGGGCTTCTTACAAATATAGCACTTGCCTTTCTTTTCCTTCGACTTTCCTCTCCAACCGGGATTCCTAGATTTGGAACGACCCCGGTTATCCTTCTTCCAATGTTCCTTCTCCACAAACAAACCTTGACCATTCCCGGCACTACTACTTCCTACACTCAACTCCTTCATTTGATCTCGCAACTCCTCACTAAGAAGACCCGTCTTGACATCATCCAACGTCAATGTATCACGGCTATAGATCAAACTATTTGAGAAACCCGTATAACGGTCCGGCAACGAACATAACAATATCATCGCCTTTTGCTCTTCCTCAATCTTCAAATCTACCGCCTTCATCTTCATTAGCAAATCATCAAACACATTTAAGTGCGCCTTTAGCGAAGTCTCCTCTTTCATCTTATAGGTGAAAAACGTTCGCAACAAGATCAATCGGTTAGTTAGAGATTTCTTCATATACAACTCCTCTAACTTCTTCCAAATTCCCCCAGCGGTGACCTCACCACTAATTTCGGAGATAACATTCTCTCCCATAGCAAGTTGAAGTGTAGTAAATGCCCACTCTTCCATTTCGTCTCTCTCAACCTTCGATATGTCCGCCGGCAACAAATGTGTATCAAACACCACCCTATGAACCCGATTCCTCCTTAGAACCGCTTTCATCTTCCATTGCCATTTTTCAAAATCATTATCGCCATTCCACTTATCAATAACCAATTGCGATCCCGAAGCCGCATACGAACCACGTACATACGGCGCTACACCACTTGGACTAACCATTGAGGGAACACTAGAGTTATTATCCAATTCCGGCATTTCAACAAACACCTACCGACTCCAAAGCTCTGATACCAAAGTTATGGAAATTTCCAATCCGAGACCGCTCCAACACAATTCCCAAACGCAGCGGAAAAGCTAGATCGCGATAGACGATGCAAAACAACCAATCGATAACCCAAATCAATCTCAACCAAAACCAAGATACGATCACAACACCGAGATAAGCAATATATAAAAGCAATAACAATAAGTAAATCACACACCGATTTATAGTGGTTCCACTAACAACTTGTTAGTGTACGTCCACTTTGAGAGAGAGCTTTTATTATTACCAATGAAAAGAGTACAAGAGATTGTTTACAATGATCAACTAATCACTCTAGAATATATTTGTGGAGAATAGGATTGAAGAGATTAGGATTCACCAAAATCCTAATAGAAGAATTAAACCCTAGATTAGAAGTGATTAGGATTCCTTCAATAGGCAGCTGAAAATAGCATTTATAATAGGGTAGAGATCAAAACCAAATGACCAAAATACCCCCCAATATCAGCACAAGCAAAATAGAAGACCCAGGCCCGAAACTGGAAAACTGCCGAAAAACGGTCGACTGGTCATTTTTGGACCAGTCGACTGGTCCAGAGACCCCATGGTCTCTGGACGAAACCGGTCGACCGGTAGAAATGGACCGGTCGACCGGTTTTGCTCCCGGAACTCCCCCCGAGCTCCGCTACTCCGGCCGCTTCCTCCTACGCCTCGCTACTCCACTCCTCTTCAATTCCAACATATCGTGTCGCCAAAATTTAACACCAATGGTATCAACCAGGAAATTATCAATGTTATACCCCATGATTTACAAAATTTAATACTCATACCGAACTCCGAAGCCTTGGAATTTCATTTAGAGATACGGTACTTTATAATTCAAATTGATATTTAAGAAGAAATTTCAGATACTGATTAATTACGTGTAATGAGTTGGCCATGGTTGTACACTAAGTGATATATGCAGATGCAGAGAGGCACAAAAGCCTCCGGCACCACCAAAGTGGATGCATGGACCTACTAGAAAGGAAGCTGTGATTACCCAGAACCATCCAATGAGGACAAGAAATTAATCAATGTTAAATGATAAAAAAAAAGTGTGTATGTTCGCATGCATTTCCTCTGCCATTTAATATTTCAAGCGTCAAATTTGGTTCAGTTTTGACTCATGTTATATTCCATTTGGAAAAATAAATGGGGTCTGGTAAGCAAGCAAATGGGCAAGTAGCCAAGTTGATTATATATATAATGATGATACAAGTTTGAGTCTTTAGACATAAAAAACAACAGACTATCATTTTATACTGATAGTGGCAATATTGAACAAGTAATGACTGGTTAATAAATGTAAGAAATTGAACGCTGCAGTCCTATTCTACAGAATGGCATATGTTATGTGCAACAATCATCAACTCAAATTTCAAACCTAATTGGAGAAAAATTCACAGTTACAGCCAGTGACTGGACTAGATGCTAGATGAGGTGGAGAACGGTCCTACCCAAGATTTTGAAACAATAATAATTACTAGTATAATAAAGAATTTTGGTCACATATTATTTATAAAATGCAACTTAAATTAGTATTTATTACTTGTATAGATGTGGTTACTACTTTTCAAATTCAAAGTGATAGACAATCTAAAGAATATATAACTCAATGAGCATTGCAAATATAAATTAGTTTTGGAATAAATAACCTTTATCATCTTAGTTTTATTAGTGATTACCGTATACATATACATCTGACTAATTCATTATTATTACTTTGATTTATGGATATTTCGCAAACAAAAATTGTACCATATGTGCTTTAGATAACAATTCAAACGTTTCTCACATTGTCTTAGATATGATTTAAATTTGACTTCTCTGGTTTCCATCAACTCTTTTGCATCCGAGCAGTTACTTTTTTGTTATTGAAGTTTGATTATCCAAAAATCACTTTATAACTTTTCGCCCACTGCAATCGTAAATTTTGGTTCTGTCACTGGCTACAGCAATGCTAGTTTAGCAGAAATTTTGGGGTGAATTATCAGATTCAATAAGCAATAAGCATGGAACCCCCTTGTATCTTGGTGTCACATTTTTTTAATATCAATGTGAACTATCAACAACGTCACTCTATAGATATTACTAAATTTTAATATTACTTAAAAATAACATCTAATAATTAAACTTCATTTACAAATTCAAAACGGTGCTTTATTAATATCACTTAAAAACAAGATATAGCAAATAAACAAAGGGAGAATTAATTTAAAGGACAAAAATTTGTATATTTTTAACCTCAAGGACACGACCTCAATATTTTAACCACAAGGACAAACATTCTCCTAAAAATTATTCATAAGGACAAACATTCTATCAAAACTGCTACCGAACTAAAAACTGATACCTAAAAACTGCTACCGATAACTACAAACTGATACCTAAAAACTACTATCAATAACTAAAAACTGATACCTAAAGAAAGTTGTACTTCAGGCTAAAATACTGAAACTCTGTTCTTGAGGCTAAAACGCTGAGAAATTTTGTCCTTGACAATAATTTCCTAATAAACAAATTCGTTATTCATTAATTAATGAAAAACATAAAATTTAAAGTAACAAAAAATCAGATAATATAACTTAGAAATAAAAATTCAAATTAACTACACATGATTTCAACATAAAAATATGACTAAATTTTTTTGCAAATCATTTTCTCTTTAATGCACTAAACATATACAATTTGTAGAAAAATAATTCACGCACGAAGTGCATGTCATCATCACGCGCGAAGCACGTGCCATAACGCTTGTAACTATAAATACTAGTACAACCGCATAACGATGAAGAAACCAACCGTTCAATTATATAATTTAGAAAAAAAAATAATTTGAATATGAAAATAAAATTTTTAAATTTGAATATTGAAACTAAAATTCAAATTTGAATTAGGAAATTCAATTTTTGAATTAGGAAATTCAAAATTAAAGTTTTCAATTTGAAATTATAAAATTTGGATTTTAAAATGGCATTTAATGAATGTTCTGATTGAATAAAGTATCGATTTTATTATATATAAAAAATTGAAATGACATTTTGAATTTTTAAATGATAAAATTAAGTTTGACAATTTGATTTTTCTCGAACTTTGAATTATCTTAAAAGTAAAACATTCAGTTAACTATTAACCATCAACAAAATAAATTCAATTTTCTCCAAATTTGTTTGAAAAAATAAACATCATAACATGAGTTGGAATGATTTATGTCGCACAAAGACTGAAGGAGGGGGTGGGCTTAAGAAAGATAGAGGATTCAGTGGAGGTGGTTTCTTTGAAACTCGTTTGCAAGGCGATAACATATAAGCTCAGAGGATGAGAAATAGCACCCGGAAGAACCAAAATGTTTGGACAACCATGGAAGATAACAACTCATCATACACATAGAAGCTTCTCCTTAGGATCAGGCAATAATCAAAGTTTTTATTTGGAAGGAAAATTGTTTATGGTCATGATACAAACTTGTGGTTCGATCCATGGATCAATGGTCAATCACTGAAAAATATTTTGCGATGGCAAGCTATTTTTATCATCAGAGGCCCCAATAGGAAGATTTCTTCCCTCTTGTCCAATGGATAGTGGAGAGAAGACATCTTCAATTTACCTCCTCGGATCAAACAGTAAATTCAAGGAATACCGTTGAATCAACAACATAGCAAAAATTTCTGGACTTGGAAGCTATAGCAAGACGGTATTTTTTCCTTCAAATCAGCATGCATGAGATTAGGTTAGGGAATAACACATTGAACTGGACAGGTGCAAACACGTTTGGAACACAATGTGCACACCTAAGATGTCTATATGCTCTCTTAGCAATGCTCAATAAACTCAACGCCGGAGTTGTTATTTCCAAATGGAATATTAACATGAATAAGAACTGTGTACTATGCAATCAAGAGTAAGAGTCAAGAAATCATTTTTTTCAATGTCAGTACTCTAGCGTGCTTTTACACAAAATATTCAGCAAGATAAACTCCTCGTTCAATGGGGAAGATGTAATCGATGAAATTTTCACTCGAGTTCTCAACCTTCAATAATCAATCTTTGACCTATTTAGGATTATGTCATTGGTTGTTTATAAGCTCGTAAAATGAGTAAACTGTCACATAACTCATACAACAATATCACATCCAATATCAACATCAACAACAGCCATGCATGATGGATCAACATCTACAACAATCATTCGTACTTGTTATAAACAATATCAACTACCTTAAAAATAGAGGTATAATCATCCAGTAACATTCACCACAACATTAAAGGTTTAAACCCAACATCAATATGGAAGATATACATAATGACTACCAGTGGAAAAAAAACTAATCTACTACTACCAAACGAGGAGTCTCGTCGGTATAAATAAAATGCAAAAATCCAATATGCATTGAGATAATAACTCGATATTTACACTCCGTACTCTTAGGCAGTCTATATGTTACCGTACAAGTCATCATGACTCTACTTTCGATCCATCATTTATAAACCTCTAGCTACTACCTTAAAATTTCCCTTTTGGTAATAGACTGTTTAGCTTTATGTGACAGTAGAGCATGCTCATCAAAATAATATCACAAGATTCAGTTGTGATCATGAATCAGTCAGCCGTATTGCATCTGTATTAGGCATCAAGATGGATAAACTCACTCAAGGGATTATCCGAATCTCCTATGCAAGGGTTTTAGTTAAAATTGACAATAAATTTAACTTTCTAAATGAAGTAGTAATTTTAGACGATAATGGCCTTTGTTTATTTGTAGCCACTGGAGTATGAATGGAAACCCACAGTTTGTCAAAACTATGATGTTTCAGGAACTCTTATAAATATTTCTCAATAGAGCAAATTTGGGTACAAAAGCAACCAACTGATTCTAATTCTAATAATATTCAAGAAAGTAAGGCTGATGTAGAATGGTATATAAATATTGAGAAAAACTCTACTTCGATTAATGAGACATATGGTATGGATATTGACAGCCTTACACAAGTTACTGCTAAAAATCATACGCATGTTGAAAAATCATAAAATCATGGTAACATAGTAAATACATGTCCAGATTATACAGTCCGTTTTAACAATGCTACAAATTTAGTGTTAAATTTTGGTGATACAAAATCACAACTAGAAGGAAACAAATATGCAAAAAGGAAGAAAAGGAAAATTTTGTTTCTCCTAATTAATAGACATATTTGATTATGTTTATTTTTCTCTCTAATTAGCTAATTAAATTATTTTTTACCATCTAATATTAACTTGGGCATTAAGTAATTGATGTTATAAATAGAATCTAGAAGAGAGAATGTAAAATAAGTGGAATCTATTTGGTAATTCTCTCTTCTTCCATCTTTGTTCTTCTCCTCTAACAATTTTAGCCATAGAGATCAAGACTCTCTTTCTCAATTTGGTTACTTTCATTTTGTATATTGTTTACTTTTATTTTGTTCGATTAATTATACACAAATTTTGGTGAAACAATAAAGAGGGTGGTTGGGTGGAATCTCTTGCGTATTTTTTTGATTTCATGTCCATTTATTTTCTATCCAAATTTATCTTTTTGTGATTTGAATGATAAAAGATCTATTGGGAAAAGCTTCCGCAAAGCAAAATTTTCCCTACAGATTGGTATCGGAGCAAGGTCATCGCAAAGCTTAGAGTAATTTTGGGTTTGAAAATTACTGAGATGTCGGATATGATTTCTTTTTCATAGATGGCTATTTTAGATGGAAAAAATTGGGGTATTTGGAAGCCTTGGATGGAAGATGTTTTGTACCTCAATGATCTTCATGATCTGATTGATGGAGATGGGAAGAAGCCCTCTGATGTAGAGGAGGAAAAATGGAAGAAGATGGATAGGAAGGAAATTGCGTTGATTCGTCGGTATCTTGATGATTCAGTCTTACATCATGTGGCTAGTTGTGAATTCGCGAAGGCTTTGTGGGACAAGTTGGTATCTTTGTATGAGTCGAAGAGTGTTACAAATAAGGCTTTTCTTGTTCAAAAGTTGGTTCAACTGAGATTAGATGGAGAAAAGTCTGTTGTAGAGCATTTGAAAGAATTTCAGGATGTAATAAATCAATTGGAAAATATGAATGTCAAATTTGATGATGAGTTGCAGGCTCTTTTATTGATAAGTTCGCTTTTAGAAAGTTGGGAAACTTTGGTTGTTTCATTGAGTAATTTCAATGCTAATGGAACTATCTCACTGGAAATTGTTCGAAGTAGTCTTTTGAATGAGGAACTTAAAAGAAAAGGGTAGCGTGCGAAATTAGTTCAAGATGAGGCTATGGTAGCAAGGGACTAGAAGAAGGATACAAGTCCAAAGAATAAAGTCGCTAATGGTAAAGGTATGTCGAAAAGTATAATTTATTATTATTGTCATAAAAAGGGTCATATGCGCAATAGGCGTGAAGCGTATAAATGGGATCAAAAGAAGGCTATACATAGTGACATTGATAGTGATACATGGGCAAGTATAGCTGAAGGTAGCGATAGTGATACTTCTTGTGATGTCTTTATTAGTGAAGAGAAGCCTTGGAAAATGGATTCGGGAGCCAGTTTTCACATTTGTAGAGATGTGAATTGTTTCTCTTTTTATGAGAAGAGTGTCGGCATGATTAGGTCAACCAATGGAGAAGAGCTATCGATTTGTGGTATTGGATCTATCTGGTTTCGTATGCATGATGGTGTAGTTAGAGAAGTCTCTAGAGTGAGGCATGTACCTACTTGTTCGTATAATCTTATTTCTCTCGGCCAGTTGGATCGTCGTGGTTACACTTATGAGACTCGAGGTAGAGTTTTGAGAGTGAAAAAGGGTGGTCTTGTAGGGATGAGAGGAGTATAAGAAGAAGGAAATCTTTATAGTTCGGTTGGTCATGTAGTCGACTATGGAAAAGGAGTGACAGTTGGAGAGCCTAGTCCGCAGTCGGGTGGGGAGGTTAATGTGTTCACTGCTTATGATGATCGTGTTGAGGATCATATTTTAGACATGAGTCTTTATGTTGATGATGCTTAAGGGATCGATAGTGATCATGTTATGAGCTCAGATCGAGTGATAGACGGGTGTCGAGTTGGAAAATCCACAAAGACTGTATGTAGGTCTTTATGGTATTGCAAACGCTTTTGAGACCGATTGGTGTGGTGCACCTCATGGTGGGAGATGCATCACTTATAGGCGGTAGTAGAGGTTTGTAATTTGGTAAGATTGAGATATAGAAAGTTGTGATAGATCTAGAGATGGCATGCTTGATATGTTGGAGGTATGTGATTTTGCATCAAGGTGGAGTGTTAAATTTTGGCGATATAAAATCACAACTAGAAGGAAACAAATATGCAAAAAGGAAGAACAAGAAAATTTTGTTTCTCCTAATTAATAGGCATATTTGGTTATGTTTAATTCTCTCTCTAATTAGCTAATCAATTTACTTTTTTCCATCTAATATTAACTTGGGAATTAAGTAATTGATGTTATAAATAGAGCCTAGAAGAGAGAGTATAAAATGAGTGGAAATCTATTTGCTGATTTTATCTTCTTCTATCTTTGTTCTTCTCCTCCAATAATTTTAGCCATAGAGATCAAGACTCCCTTTCCCAATTTGGTTAATGCTTCAATTTGTATTTTGTTTATTTTTATTTTGTTCGACTAATTGTAAACAAATTTTGGTGAAATAATAAAGAGGGTAGTTGGGTGGAATCTCTTGTGTATTGTTTTTTGATTTCATGTTGGTTTATTTTCTATCCAAATTTATCTCTTTGTGATTTGGATGATAAAAGATCTATTGGGAAAAGCTTCAGCAAAGCAAAGTTTTCACTATATTTATTACATAACAATCCCTTCAATTCTGCTCCAACCTAAGATTTTTCCAATGAAACATTTATTACATAACATTTATTACATATCGATTTGCGGTTTAAAGCTTTTATCTATAGTTTCGTTATGTCCGACTTGGGGCTACCGATTGGTGCATGTAATCCGTTGTACCATTGAGATGACACATCCTGTAGACGCGGTTCCAGAGTAGGGACAGAGAGAGATTAGGATGCCAAATTAGAGTAGATCTTATACTGTTGTGTTATACGGACGGGTGCTGCGATAAGACCTATAAACCAACTTCTTTTGAGGTGTTGGTTTATAGGGGAGTCCACAAGTTAGTTGTGCCTCTTAATAGATCTCTTTGGTAGCTAATGGAAATTTAGAATGATTTATCGATATGCAATATAAGCGTATGTATAGTTCGGTATGCCCGACTTAGGGTTATCGAATATTGGACGAAATATATTATGCAAATGTATGAATACATGGTTCAAGTGATTTATATATATATGGGGCAACCGGATAGTGCGAGACACTTCAAGAATGAATCACGATCCATATGGGGATGACATTACTTCGGTGTTATGTATACATGTGGGAATGGTGTAAGCTGGATTTAGCATTTACATACGATTCTACTATGTCGGTTTAGACAACCAAAAGGAAATGACACCAATGTGGGAATCCATTGCACCCTTGAGATGCACAATCTGCAAACATGGTCCCAGAGTAGGGGCTGGGAGAGATTAGAACGCCGGTTTAAAATAGGTCATATACTATTCCGTAGTACAATTGGGTGCTATGACATAACCTACAGGCCAACTTCTTTAGAGGTGTTTGTTTTCAAGGGAGTCCACAAGTTAGTTGTGGCTCTCGATGGGTCTCTTTGGTAGCCAATGTGTGTCAGTTATAGATATCTCATATTTCGGTTTTGGGTATGGAGATGTATTGTTTGTAGCATAGTTATAACGTTGTATTGGTTTTGCATTTCAAATGTTTCAATAGGGATTGAGAGATCATGGCACCATTGCTTATGAAGTGCAGTATTACCCCTACACTTGTTTTTCTTACTCAGTGGCATGGCTAGTTATAGCAAGTTTTGTTTTAATTGGAGTATCATTATTATGTATCATGTTGACTTATTGGTGTATGGATAAAGAAGGGCGAAGTATGATTAGTATTGCCCATTGATCCTTGTGCACGTTTATTAGATGTATATAAGTTGCATGTTTATACAATACTTAGAGATAGTTCCCCTCACACTAGGTTTTATGTCTGACCCGTTGTAACGACCTCGAATTCAATTACCTTAATAATAAATAATTAAACATATTTTTCATTAACTAATTAATTGATTTTATAACTCAAATAAACTCCTTTTAAATAATAACTAAAGATGGTGAAATAGTTTTTGTAACGGCATAGAATTTCACTACATTGATTAGCGAATATTTAATTAATTTTAAATATTCAAATAATAAATATTATATTGAAAATAGAACTCTTTTAAATAATAATTAATGATGGTGAAATCATTTTCAAACTTTGTTTACAAAAATATTTAATACAAAGAAAAATAAAAAATATGACCGGAATTCGTTTTCCGAATTTTCGACTTTTCATCGGCTAAAAGTTGTCGAAAAACGTTATGCATATTTGAATTAACGTATTCACATTTATAAATAAGTTAGATATATATTTTGATAAATATATATATATATATATATATATATATAGACACACACACACACATTTATTAACTTAAATAAATATAAAGGTGATGTGACCTTTTATGCATTATTTATAAATAAGGAAAGAAGTTAAAGGAAAATGTCATTTCATTAGCAAACATAGAGTACATGAAGTGCTGAAAAATGTTTAAAACATGTTGGAGCATGTTTGTAAGGAAGGGACAAGGAGGATGATGTGTCATGGTGGTAGTGGAAGGCATGTACTTGGGGGTATTTTGGTAATTTGATTTATGCACTTAGTATATAAGGCATTTTCCTAACATTTTCCACCATTTTCATTCATTTCTGTTTCATGAAAAATTCCTCCAAAGCTTTCATGTTTATTTCCATGGCATCAAAAAATAATTCCTAAGTAAAAAAAAATCTAGTTCCATTCTCTTTTAAGTGTTAAATCCTTGTTAAAACTATTCTCTTCCACTTCTACACTTCCTCCTCACAAAAACAAGTCCATACACCCCTCCACCATGTTGGCCGAGCACTAAGAGCCCCTTAGGCCGAATACTTTTCACCTAAAAGCCACCAAAGACTCCACTTTTCCAAGCTAGAAGCAGAAACCTAGGTTGTATTCGAGTTTTAAGAGAAGTTAGCTTGATTTAGTCCATTTTCTGTAGGTAAAGTTCTCACCTTTATTCAAAATATTAACTTTATACATGATGTATATTTATTAGTTAAATATGATGCTTGTTTAAGTATCTATGACGTTGAATTGGTTATTCATAAGTATACTTGGAAATGGTGTTGATTTGGTTGTACATAAGAATGTTTGTATGTAGTGTTGTATAAACTTGGAATCGGAAATTAAATGTAGTAAATTAGTAAGGTATGATCTTGCTTATGTTTGGAATCATATTGTTGTATTGTGGTTGTGATATCGGTTATGATCTTGGTATATGTTTTTCATGCTAATAAAAATAGCATTTTTGCTAACTTAAGCGACTTATGAAATCCCTCTTTGAAAGGTTTGAACTTTGGACTTAAATTTTGAAAATATATTTAAGTTTAAACTTGTTTAGTTTCAAAACCCACATCTTTATTTTTACAAGGTAGTAATGTTTCCAACAGTTAAAGTTTTAAAGAAGACTTAGAAAACAAACTTTAAGTTTGGAAATTTTGGGTCGGATAGTGATAGTCGCTATAAGGGCAGTTCGTGAAACCGAACTCTTTTCGAAATCTAAAAATGCTTTCACTTAGAAATCTTTTTGGAAAATGTTTTAAAACTTATATTAAGTAATTAGTACTTAATCATTAGTTAATAAAAATAATTAATATCTAAGTGTTAATCAATGAAATTAATTTTAATTAGTTAATTAATTAAAGTTAGTTATTATTTAATTAATAATTAATGGTTAATTATTTTTAATTATTTATTGAAGATTAATTATTAATTATTTATTTATAATTGGGGTTTAGTTAATTATTAATTAATTACTGATTTATTTAAATTTAATTAAGACTTAACTAAGATTTAATTATTATTTAATAAGGGTTTAATTTATTATTTAATTAATAATAAGGGTTTAAAATGACTTTGTTTTTAAAATATTGGTTTTGTTTAAACTGTTTTTCTTTCAAAAATGTTTTAAATCAAGGGATTTCTTCGTCGATTACCCTTAAGTAACCTCTAACAAATATGAAACCAAGTTAATATTGTGGAACATTTATGGGAAGTAAGTCATCCCATAGTTAGCACTAAAAACCGATGAGTAGGCTGATCCTCTATCTATGAGATCTAGAATTTATTTCTAGGCGAGGGATAGAGTAAGGTTGAAATATTGGAAACGTGATAAAAATGGGAGGGTTAATTCCTACCAATGGGTCATGTTTAAATTAAGTATATGGTTATTCATATGCGAACTTTGTATACTTACCCTAAGTAGCAGATTGTTCGCTATTTATAACTTGACTTGTTTTAACTCAAGAAGTATGTTGTGTATATCAGAGTTCCCCAGTGAGGACTCAAATAATGGTTATATACTTCCAAAAGAACCATAATTGAGTTAGCCGAGAACTATCGCTTAGTTTGGAGACACCGGTTTTGAGTAATTATAAATTATCCAAACCACTCCAAACTAATAACGTTCATGATGGATTTTTATGAAGTATGTTATGGAGCTATACTATTCTTCCTGAGGGTGATTCCAAAATGGAAGATAATAAATTTTGAAGGTTTGTTCGATCCCGGAACAACTTATATGGATAAATGCTATCATTGCATTCGATGCCTGGAGGCCAATGTTAGCATTCCAAGATGATCTGCTAGAAGGAAGGTTAATGCATAGCCTCAAGCTTCACAACCAGAAGCTGGCTAAAACAGAGTAGATGCGGCATGGCTATATGGGTCGCTCCCATTAAGGTATGATCATCGCCAAATCTAGAGCGATATCTATGGTTTATGTATGCTTCGGGATCCTTTTATGGTTGTTGATCGCAATCAAAGGGTGATCATATTCGGTACTATCCAAGTTCAGGGATAGGCCGGTTCTATTTTAGCAGGGGTAGGCCAAGTTCAGGGTCTGATCCTGGGTACATTTTATATAGAGGTGTACTATACAGAAGGTAGTCCCTTACCTTGTCATTGTTGGAATCCATTTTCCAATACGAGCCTTCGGACTTGACTGTATATCTATTATGCTGGAATTTAATAACGGAACAATTTTGGCCATGATTCTATATTTATTTAAACCTAGACATTATGATAATATCAGAGAATTTTATATATAAAAGTTTTGGTTATTGTAAGGTAAAACCCTAGCCGTGTTTATGTGTGATGTGGTCTTACAAGATACCTTTAATTAGAAGGTTTTTATAAAGTTAAACTTATGTTTTACTCATACCAGACCCATGTCTGACCCGGAGTTTTATTCTTTCCCTTAAACTCTTGGGTACTCAAAATTTTCATAAGTAGCTAAGTAGTCAGGTTTCTTTGGAGCATTTTGGGAAGCAGTATGGAGCAGAAGCTTTCACTGTATCCAGTAGTTATGTTTATTTCCACTTTGACTGTACATTATGTATTAGTAATTTAGGTAGGCCGATATCATATTCCATGTTGGGAATAGTACCTTTTGTAACTTTGATGTAACATTTTGGAGTAACCATATGTAATAATCTATGTTGATGTATATTTAACTCTGTCATTTGTGAGAAAAATATGTATTTGTTTTGTCTTTTATTTTCTTTACCCCCGACCTATCTTTTAAACACTTAGATGATCGGCACATAAAAAATGAGGATGTACTAAGTGTCGTCTTTGGGTTTAAGAAAGGCAAATAATCACACTTGGTATCAGAGCTTAGGTTTAACAAATACCTAGGTCTTGGTTGGGGATCAACTCGTTAGAGATAGGGTTAGTATTACCCTAGAATGAGTTCAGTATTTTAGAGTGTGTTTCCGTGTTGTTATGATCAACATTTATATTTGATTTTATGCCCTTTTTCCTAAGATAGTCTCGTCCATGTATTCTAAAGATATCTTACTTTATTCAGGTAGTAAGAATGAGTACGAGAAGGGGACGAGGAAGAGGAAATAGTAGCACAACAACCACAAATGAAAGAACCTCGAATGTTAGAAGGGGTGGAATAGCTGTTGAGGCAGTACCTCCGGTGCAGCTTTGAGTAAACTTCGCAACTCTATGCAAGGACTTCACAAACCTAGGAGGAAAACCTTTCAAGGGTACCAAATCCATCATTGAAGTACAAGCTTGGCTACGGTTATTTGAGAAGATTTTCAAAGGTTTGGACATTTTAGATGATAAAAAACGGTTCTTAGCATCATGGCAATTGCAGGAGGGTGCAGCTGCATGGTGGGATTCTATCACCGCAAATGTTCCAAAGATGATTTCTCATGGCTTAGATTCAAAGAAGTATCCGTAAACCAATTCATGCCAGCTGCGGGGAGAACTCGATTATATAGAAGTTTCATGGATCTTAACCAGGAAGACATATCAGTAACTAAATACGAGTCCAAGTTTAATGAATTATCTCGTTTTGGCCCTGGACTTATTGATACACCATTAAAGAAAAACAAGATGTTCGTACTAGGTATGAGAGAAGAGTTCCATGAAAAGATGACGGCTCATGTGAAGTAACCGTTTGTGATTTAATTGATATGGTCTTAAGGTATAAAGTGCTTTTAAAGAAAAAGCCAGCAGCAGCAACCAGTAGAGGTAAATTAAGCCACATAAAAGGATGTTTAATCCAAACTGGAAGAAGAAGCAAGGAAAGGGAAAACCTGTAGGAGGAGATCAAGGAAACCGTTTCAAAGATATTGAATGTTTTAACTGCAAACAGAAGGGTCATACTTCTAAAGTTTATCGGCAGGCAGGACCCATCTCTCTGATGGTTCAGATGACGCTTTGCTATAATCGTCAACAACTGGGGCACATGGTTAAGGACTAACCACTATTGAAGAAGGAACAACAGGCCAAAGTTTATGCAATCATGGACGAACCCTCAACTTCGAGAGCTGTGAAGGGGAAGGGAGTCTTGGAAGGTGCTTTAATTATTAATGGAGTTTTGGTTAGAGTTTTGTCTGATACCGGGGCTTTCCACAGTTTATTTCTCTTGATTTGGTCAGAAAATTTCAATTTTCCCCTAAAATCGTAGAAAACTCTCTATGCGTGTCAAACCCCATAGGAGGCATAACTAATCTATGTATGGTTTGTAAAGATGTGCAAGCTTCATATCTTACCCACTACTTTTCATTCGACCCGTTTGTTCTACATTTTAAGGGAATTGATATTTAACTTGGTATGGATAGGCTAGCAAAGAATAGAGCCATTGCAGATTGTGTTGGAAGAACAATATCTTTGGTAGCCAAACTACGAATTTTGGCGGTGGTGCCTTGTGATGAGCCTAGCAAATTATTTTGTAGTTTTTTGTATGCCTTAGAATCATCCCAGGAAGAGTTAGGATCGATAAAATCTGTTAAAGATTTCCCTGATATTTTTGAGCCGATTAGTAGTTTGCTTCCTTATCGAGAAATTGAATTTTGTATTGATCTAGTTCCCAATGCGAGACCTGTTATTCAAACCATGTGTAAAATGGCCCCGAGAGAGAAACATGATTTAAAGGATCAAACCGATGATTTGTTGAAAGGAGGATTGATTAGGCCGAGCAGCTCAAGTTGGGGATCGACAGTAGTTTTTGTAGCTAAGTCCGATTGTTCGTTAAGATTATGCATGGATTATAAGGAACTTAACAAGTAGACCATTCAAAATATGTACGCATTACCCCGAATAGATGATATGTTCGACCAACTTCATGGGGCTAAAGTATTTTCCCAAATGGACCTTGCTATGGGTTTCCATCAGTTAAGGGTAGCGGAGGATAATATACCCTTAACTGCTTTTAGAGGACCGAACTTATTCTATAAGTGGTTGGTTATGCCTTTTGGGCTAACCAATGCACCTGCATTTTTCGTTGATCTTATGAACCGAATTTTTAGGGATGTGTTGAATAAGTTCATTTTGGTTTTCATCGATGACATTCTTATCTACTCAAAGGCCGAGGAAGAGCACAAACACCATTTGGAAGTGGTGTTGGAAACGTTAACAAAAAACGTTCTTAAAGCTATGTTTTCTAAGTGCCACTTTTGGCAATCAAAAGTGAGATACCTAGGACGTATTGCATCTAGTGATGGCATCTCAGTTAATCCGGCGAAGGAAGCTACAGTGCAGAATGTCAAAAGACCCTAAACTTCCATAGAAGTGAGAAGCTTTTTAGGGATGGTCTATTATTATAGAAAGTTCATAAAGGATTACTCCAAAATTGCCTCTCACCTAACCAAGCTAACAAAAAAGGATGTTAAATTCGAGTGGACTCCGAAGTGTGAGAGTGCATTTCTCGAGTTAAAAGAGAGATTGACCAGTGCCCCTGTTTTGGCTATTATTGACGGAGGAGAAGGGTTAACTGTTTTTACGGACGCATGTGGAGTTGGTTTGGGTGCAGTGTTGATGCAACATGGAAAGGTTCTAGCCTATGCAAGTAGATAGTTAAAGCCTCACAAGAAGAATTATGCAACGCATGACTTGGAGCTATTAGCCGTAGTATTTGCAATAAAGATGAGGATGAATTACTTGCTGGGTAAGAATCCTTCTTTCCCTCTTTTGTTTATTTCTTATCTTTAGGGGTCCTAGTTAGTAATTTCCTTATTTAAATAGGTGAAAAGTTTGAGCTCTTCACGAATCACAAGTCCCTGAAGTACTTTTTCACTCAAAAGGATCTGAACCTAAGGAAACAACGATGGTTGGAGTTCCTGGCAGCCTACGACTTGGATATTCTCTACACGCCAAGAAAAGCTAATGTTATGGCAGACACACTTAGTAGGAATGCAGTTTTAGCACTCTTGGAAGTTAAACCAACTCTTTTGGAAAGTATTGCTAGTAAGTAAAGGAAGGACAAGCGTTTAAGGAATATCATCTAGGATGTTGAGGTGGGGCAGTCTTCAAGTTTCAAGTTAGATAAACATGGTATATTACGTATGAATAGAAGGATCTGCATCCCTAATGTCGATGGCCTTAGACAAGAAGTTTTATCAGAATGTCATAGATCCAAATTGAGTATCCATCCAGGTGTTATAAGATGCATAAAGATATGAAACGAGTATTTTAGTGGTCCGGAGTGAAGAGGCATGTCTCAATCTTTTTCAGTAGATGTTCGAACTATCAATAGATAAAGGGCGATCACTAGTAGACGGCTGGATTACTTCAACCCTTAGAAATTCTAGATTGGAAATGGAAGATGATATCAATGGATTTTATCAATGGTTTACCCAGAACCATAAAAGGAAATGAAGGTGTGTGGATTATCGTGGATCAGCTAACGAAGAGTGCTCATTTTATCCCAGTAAAGCCGACAAGAACTGCAGCTTCTTTGGTGGAAATTTATATGAGGGAGATTGCTCGATTGCACGGAGTCCCAGTGAGTATTGTAAGTGATCGAGATCCCATCTTCACTAGTCAGTTTGCGAGGCATTACAAGTAGCTTTAGGAACAAAGCTAAGATTGAGCACAACATATCACCCCAAACGGATGGACAAATGGAAAGGGTGAACCGAATTCTAGAAGATCTTCTGAGGGCATGTATTCTGGATTTTGGAGGATCGTGGGAAGATCATCTCCACTTAGTAGAATTCTCCTACAATAATAGATTTCAGGCAAGCATAGGCATGGTACCCTATGAAGCTCTCTAAGGACGTCCATGCAAGTCACTAGCATGTTGGATTGAGACTGGAGATCAGCTAGTACTTGGACCAGATATGATCCGAGAAGCTACTGAAAAGGTTGTAGTGATAAAGAGAAGAATGAAGGAAGCCCAGGATCGACAAAAGAGTTATGTCGATAAAAGGAGAGAAGAGATTTGGAGTTTGCAGTCGGAGACTCCATATTTGTAAAGATTGCTCCAATCAGAGGAATTGTACGATTCGGAAGGGCTGGGAAGTTGACTCCCAAGTATATTGGACCTTTTAAGATTATTGAAAGGATTGGACCGCCCGCCTATAAGGTTGAATTACCATAAAGGTTGTCGGGGGTCCATAATGTTTTCCACGTATCACAGTTGAGAAAAGTTGTTCATGACCCTTCGTTGATTATAGAATCATCGGTTCAAGATGATTTGGAGATAGAACCGAACCTGACGTTGATTAGGCATCCAGTTCATATTATAGATCATGATGAGAAGAGGTTGCGCAATAAGGTGGTGAAGTTAGTAAAGATCCAATGGAGTGAGGATCCCCGAGATTATACTTGGGAGACAGTGGATCATATGAGGGAAGCCTATCCAGAATTAATGTTGGGATAGCCATTGTTGTATGTATAGTATATGCACTATTGTGTTATGGATGCTTAGCGTATGTCCTTTGTATGGATTTCATGATATATAATATATGACCTTTTTAGTTGTTATGAGTTATCTATTTATTTGCTAATTTCGGGGCGAAATTCTTTAAGAGGGGAGAGTGTAATGACCCCAAATTTAATTACCTTAATAATGAATACTTAAACATATTTTTCATTAACTAATTAATTGATTTTATACCTCAAATAAACTCCTTTTATATAATAACTAAAGATGGTGAAATAATTTTTGTAACGGCCTGGAATTTCACTACATTGATTTGCGAATATTTAATTAATTTTAATATTCAAATAATAGATATTATAATGAAAATAAAACTCTTTTAAATAATATCTAATGATGGTGAAATCATTTTCAAACTTTGTTTACAAAAATATATAGTTCAAACAAAAATCGAAAATGTGATCGGAATTCGTTTTTCAAAATTTTCGACTTTTCGTCAACTAAAAGTTGTCAAAAACGTTATGCACATTTGAATTAACATATTCACATTTACAAATAAGTTAGATATATATTTTGATACATATATATGCACATACACACGTTTATTAACTTAAATAAATATAAAGGTTATGTGACCTTTTATGCATTATTTATAAATAAGAAAAGAAGTTAAAAGGAAAATGTCACTTCATTAGCAAACATAAAGTACATGAAGTACTAAAACATGTTTAAAACATATTGGAGCATGTTTGTAAGGAGGGGACAAGGAGGATGATGTGTCATGATGGTAGTGGAGGGCATGTACTTTGGGGTATTTTGGTAATTTGATTTATGCACTTAATGTATAAGGCATTTTCTTAACATTTTCCACTATTTTCATTCATTATTTCATGAAAAATTCCTCCAAAGCTTTCATGTTTATTTCCATAACATCCAAAAATAATTCCTAAATAAAAAATCTAGTTCCATTCTCTTTTAAGTGTTAAATCCTTGTTAAAACTATTCTCTTCCACTTCTACACTTCCTCCTCACAAAAACAAGTCCATACACCCCTCCACAACGTTGGTTGAGCACTAAGACCCCCTTAGGCCGAATACTTTTCACCTAAAAGCCACCAAAGACTCCACTTTTCCAAGCTAGAAGCAAAAACCTAGGTTTTGTTCGAGTTATAAAAGAAGTTAGCTTGATTTAGTCCATTTTCTGCGAGTAAAGTTCTTACCTTTATTCAAAATTATTAACTTTATACATGATGCATATTTATTAGTTAAATATGATGCTTGTTTGAGTAGCTATGATGTTGAATTGGTTATGCATAAGTATACTTGGAAATGGTGTTGATTTGGTTGTATATTAGTATGCATGTATGTGGTGTTGCATAAACTTGAAATCGGAAGTTAAATGTAGTAAATTAGTAAGGTATGATCTTGCTTATGTTTGGAATCATATTGTTGTGTTGTGGTTGTGATATTGGTTATGATCTTGATATATGTTTTCCATGCTAATAAAGATAGCATTTTTGCTAACTTAAGCGACTTATGAAATCCCTCTTTGAAAGGTTTGAACTTTGGACTTAAATTTTGAAAATATATTTAAGTTTAAACTTGTTTAGTTTCAAAACCCACATCTTTATGTTTACAAGGTAGTAATGTTTCCAAAATTTAAAGTTAAAGAAGACTTAGAAAACAAATTTCAAGTTTGAAAATTTCGGGTTGTATAGCGATGGTTGCTATAAGTGTAGTTCATGAAAACGAACTCCTTTCAAAATCTAAAAATGCTTTCACTTAGAAATCTTTTTGGAAAATGTTTTAAAACTTATATTAAGTAATTAAAAAGGTAATTTGTGATATCCCGGGTTTTTGGGCAATTTAAATTTAATAATCTGTATTGATAATTTAATTGATTTGATAATTTTCCTTTCTAATTTTAATATAAATTGATAAATTTAATCTTTTAAAAGCTAAATAAAATAGATTCTATTTATAATGTATATATTGATATATATATTGTGAATAGAGAATCTTTTGTTTAAATAAAAGATGTGTTTTCAGATTATAATATATATGTATGTATATGTTATAATTTGGATTGTTTTGAATTTAATTTAATCTATTGATAATTTATATATGTATGAATTAGGATTTAAACAAGCTTTGTTTTAAAAATGCTCAAAATAAAATGGTTATAAATGTATATATATAAATGTTTTAGATTTTAAATACATGTATAGGATGTATATTTATATTATAACTAGCTTTAGAGTATTTCTTTAATAAAGTAAATTAAAAATGTAAGTTTATATCTACATTTAAATTAAATAAAGGTTTATTAAAATACTTAAGTAACATGTGTAAACATATTAACATGTTAAAGACACTTGTAAGATAATGATAATAACTTTAATATTGTATATACATGCATAATAACAAGTGGCAACTTCTTTTAAAAATTTGATTTATAAATAATAGAGAGAAAGGTCTGTTTTCATTTTTACAGATAAATTTTTCTTCAATTCTTTCTCTCCTCATCTTTCCAAAAACTGAAACAAAGAAATAAATAAATCAAAGCAGAAAACTAAATGTAAATCAAAATGTTTCAACCTGGGATCAAACTAGCAACTTAACCTACTTCAAATCAACCTGCAATTCAAATCTTCTGCAATTCAAAAGGAGATCAAATGGAAGCAACTAAATCAAACACTGAATCAACCTGCAACTAAATTGAAGTTCAACTGTAATTCAAATGCAAAGGCTTCAGATTTCAACAATGAAGCAAATTCAAAAAAATCCAGTTTCCAGGAAATCAAAAGAAAATGCCTCTGCTCTGTTTTGGTCTCTGGGATTAAAATGGTGAGTAAACATTCTTTTAAAAACAGCTTTTAAAATCTGTGATTTGGCTAAAATATTGTGATGAATCTCTGTAGATATGGTTGCATGTGTTCATATGTGTAGATGCATGTATTGCCTCTGTTCTCTGTTTTGTAACCTATGAGCAAACCTCATTTTTTAAGCCTTAATATGTTAATGGATGTGATGAATGATTGAAGTATTGTTATAGATATGTTTGCATGAATGCTTTGAACTGGGACTAAGTCTAAATTACTCTGTATATTGATATGCATATCTGTGTATATGCATATTCATCTTTGGTTAAATTAACAGGTTCAGTTCAATCAAAATAAATTATTATCTCTTAATCTAAACAATTTCTGGCAAGGATCCCTAAAGGAATTAGGTTTGGATTAACTAGATCTTATTTTTAGAAATAATTTTTAGGGGAATTAGTTGATGTTTAACTGGGAATTAGAAAAACTGCAGTAAAAATGTATAAGACAAAAGAAAATCGATGGATTGAATTTCGTGTTTTGAATATATAACTGAATTCGAATTGGAGAATCACGAATTTTAATATGCATTTCATAATTTTTAGATTGTTAATCAATGAGGATTTTCGAGATGAACGTTATGGGTACTTTTATCAAATTCCGACGATCAAAGAGGTGATGGACGTCGAGTTTGTAACCGAAGGTGGTTGGTGTATCGTAGATACTAGGAAAAATGGCCAGGCATTTTATCAACGTTCGAGGCGATGGGAATTTGATGATTTAGGGTTTTAGCTAGTTTTGTTTCGTTTTGAATGTCGTGACTGTCGCGACTTGGAGATTCGACCGGAGTCGATCGCATTTGGGGAAAGTTGGAACTCGTGGACGTGGCGTTTCGATGGTAGGGACGGCGAGGTCTAACGGCGTCGTGGTGATCGGCCGTGGGTGGTTTTGGGGGAAGTGACAGCTGCAGTTTTCGAGCTGAAGGTCGAATTTTGATTCGAATGAGGTTTGTTCGATCTGGGTTTGTATTTGTGCTCGCGTGCGATCGTGTGATCGTCGAAGATGGATGCGATGGTCTATGGTGGCCGGAGGCGATGGGGCATGTGCACGTGCACGTATGCACGTTTGAGTGTCTGGGTATGTTGGCTTTGGGGAAGAAGAAGTTATCTCGGGGAAGTCTCGTGAAAATTTCATGGTCGACTCGAAGCTGATGGTTTTCGCGTGGACTCGGGAAAGAGTCGGGGAAAAACGTGTTTGGCTCGGGTTATTTAATTCCAGTAACCTGGTTTTGGAATTTTTAAAGTAAATCATATCTTAGTTTTTTTAAAATTAAAGCATGAACAAGTTTTAAGTATTAAGAACAAGTTTTAGATAAATAATTGTTTAATTGGATTAAACATGTTTGAAATGTTTTTGTTTCAAAGATTTTAAAGTATATTAAAATTAAATGTTTGAATTGTTTTGTTTAAAATAAATTTTATTTCAAAATTGATTTCTAAATTTGCTTTTAATGAAGTAATGATTTGAGTAAATATTTAATATAAATGTAAAGTTTATTCTTAATTAGTTAAGTAGAGATTAATTAAGAACAATTAATTAATAAATAAATTTAAGCTTAATTAATGTTTGTAATTACGAATAATTACTTAATAAAGTATTTAGTGGATAGTTAATGAATTAATTAGAAATTAAGAAATGATTAATTAGTTAATTAATTAATGTAATTAATTTTAGATTAATTAATTAGTCTAATTAATTAAGATAATCAATTATGATTAATTAATTGAATTACTTAGTAAAGTAATTAATGGATAAGTACTAAATGTAATTAAGAATAATTACTTATGGAAGTAATTAGTGGATAATTATTAATGGAAGTAATTAAGTAGAAGTGATTAAGGGTTAAATCACTTGTTGTAATCAATTAAGGAATTAATTAAGTTAATTGTTTAAAGTTAATTAATTATGGAATAATTAAATTAAAGAATTAAGAATTATTTAATGATGGGATAAATTAATTGTTAAGGTAATTAGTTAAGAGAGATCATTTAATGAAGTAATTAGAAGATAATTACTTATGTAAGTAATTAAGAGTTAACTACTTAATTATTTTAGTTAATTAATTAATGTGATTAATTAAATGTGTTTAATTTAAGATTAATTAATAAGTGTAGTTAATTAAAAAGAAATTAATTAATAAGTAATTAATTAAGGATTATTTGTTAATATAATTGATAAATAATTACTTAATGAAGTAATTAAAGATTAATTAATTAGATTAATTAATCAAGGTTAATAAAATTAATTAAGAAGAAATTAATTAAGATAAGTAATTACAAATTGTTAATTACTGTGTATGATTAATTAAGGCTAATTAATGAATGAAGTGGTTGATTAAAATTTATTATTTAATTAATTAAAGGTTAATTAATTAATAAGGATTATTTAATTAATGAATTAATCAAGGTTGATTAATAAAAGCAATTAATTTAAGTATGATTAATTAATTGTAATTAATTGAGGATTAATATAATTAATTATAGTTAATTAATTAATAAAGGTTCATTAATTAATGTAATTAATGATAGTAATTAAATGTTAATTACTGTATATGGTTAAGGATAATTACTTGAATGTAATTAAAATATAATTAATCAAAGAAGATTAATTAAGGAAGATCATTAAGAGATGATTAATTAATTAATTTGAAATTAATTAATGATAGTAAGCAGGGTTAAGATAATCTAAGTGATTAAAGGATAGTAATTAATTTAATTAAAGGTTAATTAAATTGATTAAGAGTTAATCAAACCTGCTTATAGATGATTGATTGATATTGGGTGATTGGTTGATATTGGATGATTTGGATATCTATGATATATGTGATATGCTGCTTTGTGAGATAAATGTTGATATGAATTATCTATTGTAATAATGTGATTTATCTATCTGTTTATATCATCCTGAATATAAGTTTAAATGATTAAAACCTTTAAACAACTTGGACTTAAAAGATACGTTTTGGATTTCGATGAGACCGGGATCGGGTTTCCGTATACCGGTATTCCAGGTCTGGAGACCCGAATACCACATCGATCCAAATTAATGATAGGTCGTGAATCTCAAGTGAAGATGACGATTCAGAGTGCAAGGGTTATTGTCGTTAACTCTGAGGGTGATTCCAAAACGAGTGTAACGAGATAATGCCTTCGGTTTCGTTCGAACCCGGAACGAACTTGTATGGATTGAATGCTTTCAGCACATCGTCAGGCGGACGATGAGCATTCTAAGTGATATGTTCTGATTAAAGGTAATCGTAACCTCAAGCCTCATCAACCGGGAATGGCTAAAACAGGGGAGGTGCAGCAAGGCTTCGTGGGTAGCACCCACTGAGAGCAAGATAGATCCCTGTCTAGAGGTCCCTTTTCTTTTATTCGGCTTAGTGTGTGGTTGGTCGTGCCAACTACGGGATTGTCTTGTTCGGAATTATCCAGTAAGGGATGGTTCCGGCTTTGTGTTGTAGGGGAGCGGGCGTACTCCTCGGTACGGTGATCTAGGCCACGTACTGTGACGGGCGGTACCCCAGTAGCCCTGCCATTGTATGGAATCCAAACTCCAATAAGTGTCGTACGTATTAGTTGTGCCCAACTATGTTGGAATGTGAGATGTAAGCATTTCAGCTATTTCTGTATTTTACTTGAAAACCCTAGACCCTATTATAATATAACTGGATTTCCTATCAAATGTTTTGGTTAGCGTAAGGTAAAAACTTTTCCATGTTTATGTGTGGGAAGTCTTACGTGATACCTTTGTTTTCAAAAGGTTTTGAAGTTAAACAATTTTAACCCGTTTACTCACACCAGACCCATGTCTGACCCAAGTGTTTATTTCTGTTTTATAAACTCTTGGGTACTCAAATTTTTACGAGTAGCCAAGGGATTCAGGTTTAGCTTTGACGAATATTCTGGAGGAGCAATGGAGCAGGAGGCTTCGGCGTTCGTAGATATAGTATTCCGCTGTGTTGATATCTGTGATAGTGTCTTGTCTGGTATTTAAGTTGTAATGTCTAGATAGATGTTTATAACTGTCTAGTAAGTGATGTATATGCTGTGTAACTCTGTAAATTGTTGTATACTATGTAATAGTTTATGTTATTAATATAATTTATTCGTTCCGCTGTGAGATCGTTGTTGTTGTTTCTTTCTTTCTTCTCTTCTTTTCTCTTTTCTATCCCTTTCTTTCTTCATAACGATACGACTTTCTGTGGAGAAAAAGTCGGGTTGTTACATTTGGTATCAGAGCATAGGTTGAGTGAATGCCTAAGCTTTTGGTTAAATGAATATCAGAACACTAGGTTGAGTGAATACCTAGGTTCGGAAGGATTGTTCATTAGAGATAGGATCTATAGCAACCTGTTGAGTCTGAGTATATATATACGAGAGCGCGTATTTGTTAGTTATATAAAATGGTTTTATATTGTGTTAATTAATCGGTTGAGTGGTATATGGATTCTGGTCAATACGAGTAGCTAACGTTATTGATAGGGATCTCTAAACACTTGACCAGGCCAATGGACACAATATTGTTTTAAAAAGGTAGATGAAATAATTTTACCCAGATATAATTTCTATAAAAAAAAATATCATTTTAAATGTATATGGTATTTATAATGATTGGTTGGGATGATAATAATTTATCATCTAGGATTAGGAGTCTGAGTGTTGAGGTTGGAAGTGTATTTGTCGAGACTGTAGACCTAATACCGTCTCGAGTGAACTTTACAGTTGTGTAAGGATTTCACAATCTCTGAAGGAAACCTGTTAAGGTTCGGAGTTCATCTTTGAAGTTTGGATGGGTAGAGTTGGATCTGTCGGAGAATAGAAGCGAGTGATGGTATCTCAGGTAATAGTAGCTGTGTGATGAGATGTAGTGACTATGGATGTTCCCGAAGATGTTTTCTTTGGAACAAGTTAAGGAAGTATGTCTGCTTCGGTGTGGTGGCTGAGTTCAGCATGGTGATTCTGTTTGAGGTCCGAGTTTCTCGAAAAGCTTTGGTTAGGAAGTCTTTGGCATCTGTGGCAGCAGTGCAGCTCGGAGTGTTCTGTATTGCCAGGAAGTTTTCTGGCTGAGCAGTTTTCTGAAGGTGGAGTTCAAAAGCAGCAGAGTGGATTCATTTCTTCGATAGATTGGATAATTAAGTGTAAGCTGTTCTGATTGGTAAAGAGAGAACAGTTTCTTTGCATTTTGGCTGGGTTGATCGCAAAAGTGACTTGCGATAGTTTGAGTATTCTTTTGAGATTATCCGATATTTTCTGGGATGTGTTGTCCAGTTTGTGCTTGTGTTCTTCATCAGCATTCTACTCCAGATCAGAGTGGTGCAGCAGAAGCAGTTTGGGAGTGCATTTCTGGATAGAAGAAGTAAGTTTGGAATCTACTGATGGAATAGAGTTGTGTTTTGGATTATGGATAGATCTTGGAGAGATCATTCTATTGAGTTATCTTTGGTCCTGTTTGTTTCAAGAAGCATCGGCGAAGGTTGAGTTGATCAGGAAGAATTTGTAGGTAGCCCGAGATCGTCTGAAGATTTTGTGGATAAGAGACGAAGGAATTTGAAATTTGAAATTGGAGACTTCGTTGTTGTGAAGTTTTTCTCCGATTAAAGAGCTATAAGATTTGGTAAGTCTGGAAAGCTAGCTCCGAAATATTTTGAATTTTCTTGTGTTCTTGAGAGGAGTAGTTCTTTGATCTACAGGAATGAATGGCCAGTTCGGATAACTGGAATTCATTTTATTTCACGTATATCTAAGGGAGTACGTGTATGATTCATCGCAAGTTGTGGAATCTGCAGTTCAGATGGATTTGGAAGTTGAGCTGGACTTGAGTGTGGTCTGATATTCTGTTCATATTTGTAGATCTAGAGAAGAGAGGAGCTCTGGATCATAGTGGTGTTGTTTATTTAGTTTCTGTAGAGCGAGTCTCCCAGTGATTTATACTCGGGGAAACTCGAGATAGTATTATGAAGTCTATTCTGATTTATATCAGAATAGTTAGTTAGATTAGATTGTTTGATTGGTTGCTTTGGTTGTTAGAAATTGGATGATAGGTTTGTGTTTGAAATTAAAATATTTGTTGGATTATTAAATTAACTTTGCTTTTAATTTCGGGGACGAAATTATTTTAAGGGGAGAGGAATGTGATATCTCGGGTTTTTGGGCAATTTAAATTTAATAATCTGTATTGATAATTTAATTGATTTGATAATTTTCCTTTCTAATTTTAATATAAATTGATAAATTTAATCTTTTAAAAGCTAAATAAAATAGATTCTATTTATAATGTATATATTGATATATATATATATATATTGTGAATAGAGAATCTTTTGTTTAAATAAAAGATGTGTTTTCAGATTATAATATATATGTATGTATATGTTATAATTTGGATTGTTTTGAATTTAATTTAATCTATTGATAATTTATATATGTATGAATTAGGATTTAAACAAGCTTTGTTTTAAAAATGCTCAAAATAAAATGGTTATAAATGTATATATATAAATGTTTTAGATTTTAAATACATGTATAGGATGTATATTTATATTATAACTAGCTTTAGAGTATTTCTTTAATAAAGTAAATTAAAAATGTAAGTTTATATCTACATTTAAATTAAATAAAGGTTTATTAAAATACTTAAGTAACATGTGTAAACATATTAACATGTTAAAGACACTTGTAAGATAATGATAATAACTTTAATATTGTATATACATGCATAATAACAAGTGGCAACTTCTTTTAAAAATTTGATTTATAAATAATAGAGAGAAAGGTCTGTTTTCATTTTTACAGATAAATTTTTCTTTAATTCTTTCTCTCCTCATCTTTCCAAAAACTGAAACAAAGAAATAAATAAATCAAAGCAGAAAACTAAATGTAAATCAAACTGTTTCAACCTGGGATCAAACTAGCAACTTAACCTACTTCAAATCAACCTGCAATTCAAATCTTCTGCAATTCAAAAGGAGATCAAATGGAAGCAACTAAATCAAACACTGAATCAACCTGCAACTAAATTGAAGTTCAACTGTAATTCAAATGCAAAGGCTTCAGATTTCAACAATGAAGCAAATTCAAAAAAATCCAGTTTCCAGGAAATCAAAAGAAAATGCCTCTGCTATGTTTTGGTCTCTGGGATTAAAATGGTGAGTAAACATTCTTTTAAAAACAGCTTTTAAAATCTGTGATTTGGCTAAAATATTGTGATGAATCTCTGTAGATATGGTTGCATGTGTTCATATGTGTAGATGCATGTATTGCCTCTGTTCTCTGTTTTGTAACCTGTGAGCAAACCTCATTTTTTAAGCCTTAATATGTTAATGGATGTGATGAATGATTGAAGTATTGTTATAGATATGTTTGCATGAATGCTTTGAACTGGGACTAAGTCTAAATTACTCTGTATATTGATATGCATATCTGTGTATATGCATATTCATCTTTGGTTAAATTAACAGGTTCAGTTCAATCAAAATAAATTATTATCTCTTAATCTAAACAATTTCTGGCAAGGATCCCTAAAGGAATTAGGTTTGGATTAACTAGATCTTATTTTTAGAAATAATTTTTAGGGGAATTAGTTGATGTTTAACTGGGAATTAGAAAAACTGCAGTAAAAATGTATAAGACAAAAGAAAATCGATGGATTGAATTTCGTGTTTTGAATATATAACTGAATTCGAATTGGAGAATCACGAATTTTAATATGCATTTCATAATTTTTAGATTGTTAATCAATGAGGATTTTCGAGATGAACGTTATGGGTACTTTTATCAAATTCCGACGATCAAAGAGGTGATGGACGTCGAGTTTGTAACCGAAGGTGGTTGGTGTATTGTAGATACTAGGAAAAATGGCCAGGCATTTTATCAACGTTCGAGGCGATGGGAATTTGATGATTTAGGGTTTTAGCTAGTTTTGTTTCGTTTTGAATGTCGTGACTGTCGCGACTTGGAGATTCGACCGGAGTCGATCGCATTTGGGGAAAGTTGGAACTCGTGGACGTGGCGTTTCGATGGTAGGGACGGCGAGGTCTAACGGCGTCGTGGTGATCGGCCGTGGGTGGTTTTGGGGGAAGTGACAGCTGCAGTTTTCGAGCTGAAGGTCGAATTTTGATTCGAATGAGGTTTGTTCGATCTGGGTTTGTATTTGTGCTCGCGTGCGATCGTGTGATCGTCGAAGATGGATGCGATGGTCTATGGTGGCCGGAGGCGATGGGGCATGTGCACGTGCACGTATGCACGTTTGAGTGTCTGGGTATGTTGGCTTTGGGGAAGAAGAAGTTATCTCGGGGAAGTCTCGTGAAAATTTCGTGGTCGACTCGAAGCTGATGGTTTTCGCGTGGACTCGGGAAAGAGTCGGGGAAAAACGTGTTTGGCTCGGGTTATTTAATTCCAGTAACCTGGTTTTGGAATTTTTAAAGTAAATCATATCTTAGTTTTTTTAAAATTAAAGCATGAACAAGTTTTAAGTATTAAGAACAAGTTTTAGATAAATAATTGTTTAATTGGATTAAACATGTTTGAAATGTTTTTGTTTCAAAGATTTTAAAGTATATTAAAATTAAATGTTTGAATTGTTTTGTTTAAAATAAATTTTATTTCAAAATTGATTTCTAAATTTGCTTTTAATGAAGTAATGATTTGAGTAAATATTTAATATAAATGTAAAGTTTATTCTTAATTAGTTAAGTAGAGATTAATTAAGAACAATTAATTAATAAATAAATTTAAGCTTAATTAATGTTTGTAATTACGAATAATTACTTAATAAAGTATTTAGTGGATAGTTAATGAATTAATTAGAAATTAAGAAATGATTAATTAGTTAATTAATTAATGTAATTAATTTTAGATTAATTAATTAGTCTAATTAATTAAGATAATCAATTATGATTAATTAATTGAATTACTTAGTAAAGTAATTAATGGATAAGTACTAAATGTAATTAAGAATAATTACTTATGGAAGTAATTAGTGGATAATTATTAATGGAAGTAATTAAGTAGAAGTGATTAAGGGTTAAATCACTTGTTGTAATCAATTAAGGAATTAATTAAGTTAATTGTTTAAAGTTAATTAATTATGGAATAATTAAATTAAAGAATTAAGAATTATTTAATGATGGGATAAATTAATTGTTAAGGTAATTAGTTAAGAGAGATCATTTAATGAAGTAATTAGAAGATAATTACTTATGTAAGTAATTAAGAGTTAACTACTTAATTATTTTAGTTAATTAATTAATGTGATTAATTAAATGTGTTTAATTTAAGATTAATTAATAAGTGTAGTTAATTAAAAAGAAATTAATTAATAAGTAATTAATTAAGGATTATTTGTTAATATAATTGATAAATAATTACTTAATGAAGTAATTAAAGATTAATTAATTAGATTAATTAATCAAGGTTAATAAAATTAATTAAGAAGAAATTAATTAAGATAAGTAATTACAAATTGTTAATTACTGTGTATGATTAATTAAGGCTAATTAATGAATGAAGTGGTTGATTAAAATTTATTATTTAATTAATTAAAGGTTAATTAATTAATAAGGATTATTTAATTAATGAATTAATCAAGGTTGATTAATAAAAGCAATTAATTTAAGTATGATTAATTAATTGTAATTAATTGAGGATTAATATAATTAATTATAGTTAATTAATTAATAAAGGTTCATTAATTAATGTAATTAATGATAGTAATTAAATGTTAATTACTGTATATGGTTAAGGATAATTACTTGAATGTAATTAAAATATAATTAATCAAAGAAGATTAATTAAGGAAGATCATTAAGAGATGATTAATTAATTAATTTGAAATTAATTAATGATAGTAAGCAGGGTTAAGATAATCTAAGTGATTAAAGGATAGTAATTAATTTAATTAAAGGTTAATTAAATTGATTAAGAGTTAATCAAACCTGCTTATAGATGATTGATTGATATTGGGTGATTGGTTGATATTGGATGATTTGGATATCTATGATATATGTGATATGCTGCTTTGTGAGATAAATGTTGATATGAATTATCTATTGTAATAATGTGATTTATCTATCTGTTTATATCATCCTGAATATAAGTTTAAATGATTAAAACCTTTAAACAACTTGGACTTAAAAGATACGTTTTGGATTTCGATGAGACCGGGATCGGGTTTCCGTATACCGGTATTCCAGGTTTGGAGACCCGAATACCACATCGATCCAAATTAACGATAGGTCGTGAATCTCAAGTGAAGATGACGATTCAGAGTGCAAGGGTTATTGTCGTTAACTCTGAGGGTGATTCCAAAACGAGTGTAACGAGATAATGCCTTCGGTTTCGTTCGAACCCGGAACGAACTTGTATGGATTGAATGCTTTCAGCACATCGTCAGGCGGACGATGAGCATTCTAAGTGATATGTTCTGATTAAAGGTAATCGTAACCTCAAGCCTCATCAACCGGGAATGGCTAAAACAGGGGAGGTGCAGCAAGGCTTCGTGGGTAGCACCCACTGAGAGCAAGATAGATCCCTGTCTAGAGGTCCCTTTTCTTTTATTCGGCTTAGTGTGTGGTTGGTCGCGCCAACTACGGGATTGTCTTGTTCGGAATTATCCAGTAAGGGATGGTTCCGGCTTTGTGTTACAGGGGAGCGGGCGTACTCCTCGGTACGGTGATCTAGGCCACGTACTGTGACGGGCGGTACCCCAGTAGCCCTGCCATTGTATGGAATCCAAACTCCAATAAGTGCCGTACGTATTAGTTGTGCCCAACTATGTTGGAATGTGAGATGTAAGCATTTCAGCTATTTCTGTATTTTACTTGAAAACCCTAGACCCTATTATAATATAACTAGATTTCCTATCAAATGTTTTGGTTAGCGTAAGGTAAAAACTTTTCCATGTTTATGTGTGGGAAGTCTTACGTGATACCTTTGTTTTCAAAAGGTTTTGAAGTTAAACAATTTTAACCCGTTTACTCACACCAGACCCATGTCTGACCCAAGTGTTTATTTCTGTTTTATAAACTCTTGGGTACTCAAATTTTTACGAGTAGCCAAGGGATTCAGGTTTAGCTTTGACGAATATTCTAGAGGAGCAATGGAGCAGGAGGCTTCGGCGTTCGTAGATATAGTATTCCGCTGTGTTGATATCTGTGATAGTGTCTTGTCTGGTATTTAAGTTGTAATGTCTAGATAGATGTTTATAACTGTCTAGTAAGTGATGTATATGCTGTGTAACTCTGTAAATTGTTGTATACTATGTAATAGTTTATGTTATTAATATAATTTATTCGTTCCGCTGTGAGATCGTTGTTGTTGTTTCTTTCTTTCTTCTCTTCTTTTCTCTTTTCTATCCCTTTCTTTCTTCATAACGATACGACTTTCTGTGGAGAAAAAGTCGGGTTGTTACATAATTATTAATTAATTAATTAATTAATTAAGTAGTTGGTATTTAATCATTAGTTAATAAAAGTAATTAATATCTAAGTGTTAATCAATGAAATTAATTTTAATTTGGTTAATTAATTAAAGTTAATTATTATTTAATTAATAATTAAGGTTTAATTATTTTTAATTATTTATTAAATATTAATTATTAGTTAATTATTTATAAAAAGGGGTTTAGTTAATTATTAATTATTTACCGATTTATTTAAATTTAATTAAGATTGTAATTAAGACTTAACTAAGATTTAATTATTATTTAATAAGGGTATAATTTATTATTTAATTAATAATAAGGGTTTAAAATCACTTTGTTTTTAAAATATTGATTTTGTTTAAACTGTTTTTCTTTCAAAAATGTTTTAAATCAAGGGATTTCTTCGTCGATTACCCTTGTAACGACCCGGCTTTCTTTGCCCAGAAAGACGCATCGTTATGAAGAAAGAAAAGGGATAGAAGAAGAAAAGAAAAGAAGAGAGAACAACAACACATCAGAAATCTCACAGCGGAACGAATAAAATATAATATATCACATAAAATATTGCATAGTATCATATTACATCAGAGTACACAACTTATACAACACATATTAGACAGTTATAAACATATGTCTAATTCATACAACTCAAGTATCACAGATACAGACACAACATATACACAGCGGAATCATAATGTATCTACACGGTGAAGCCTCCTGCTCCAAATCTCCTCCAGAATTCGTCAAGACTATCCTGAATCCCTTGACTACTCAATACAATATTGAGTACCCAAGAGTTTAATAAAACAGAAAATAAACACTTGGGTCAGACATGGGTCTGGTGTGAGTAAACGGTTAGATTGCTTAACTTTGAAAACCTTTGAAAACAAAAGTATCACGTAAGACTCCCCACAAATAAACATGGGTAAGTTTTTACCTTACGCTAACTAAAACATTTGATAGGAAATCCGATTGTATTATAATAGGGTCTAGGGTTTTCAAGTAAAATACAGAAATAGCTGAAATGCTTACATCTCACATTCCAACATAGTTGGGCACAACTAATACGTACGGCACTTATTGAAGTTTGGATTCCATACAATGGCAGGGCTACTGGGGTATCGCCCGTCACAGTACGTGGCCTAGATCACCGTACCGAGGAGTACGCCCGCTCCCCTGCAACACAAAGCCAGAACCATCCCTTACTGGATAATCCCGAACAAGATAACCCCGTAGTTGGCGCGACCAACCACACACTAAGCCGAATAAAAGAAAAGGGACCTCTAGACAGGGATCTATCTTGCTCTCAGTGGGTGCTACCCACGAAACCTTGCTGCACCTCCCCTATTTTAGCCATTCCCGGTTGATGAGGCTTGAGGTTACGATTACCTTTAATCAGAACATATCACTTAGAATGCTCATCGTCCGCCTGACGATGTGCTGAAAGCATTCAATCCATACAAGTTCGTTCCGGGTTCGAACGAAACCGAAGGCATTATCTCGTTACACTCGTTTTGGAATCACCCTCAGAGTTAACGACAATAACCCTTGCACTCTGAATCTTCATCTTCACTTGAGATTCACGACCTATCGTAAATTTGGATCGATGTGGTATTCGGGTCTCTAGACCTGGAAATCCGGTATACGGAAACCCGATCCCGGTCTCATCGAAATCCAAAACGTATCTTTTAAGGCCAAGTTGTTTAAACAATTCAATTCAATTTAATACTTGAATTAACATAGCATTTAACACAGATAAATATCACACATTTATCACAGATATATTCAATATCATATCACAGAATACCATAGTATATCATCAAATAGATATCAACCAAATCAGACATTCTACTCAAACAATCATCCATAAGCAATCATTTATTAATCCATATTATAATCAATTTAATCAACTTAAATTAAATTAATTACTTAAGAATTAATTCCTATCCTTGCTTAATCAATCATTAATTAATTACAACCTTTTAATTAATTAATCATTAAATATTAATCACTCTTGATTAATTATTCATTAATTACATACAGTAATTATCCTTTAATTAATTTTACAAATTAATTATCCTTAATCATTTATAGTAATTAACCTTTAATTACTCTCATTAATTATAATAATTAATTATCCTTAATTAATTACTTTAATTAATTAATTAACTATAATTAATTACATTATTCCTTAATTAATTACATTAATTAATCATACATTAATTAATTACTTTCATTTATCAACCCTACATAATCATCAACGTAATTAACTATTCTTAATTACTTTAATTTCTTTTATAAATCCTTTTTGATTAATTACACCAATTACATACAGTAATTCATTTATCAATTACTTACACTAAGTAATTACATTTAACAAATCTTATTAAGTAATTTTACTTAATAAATTCCCAAGTGACTATTCTTAATTAATTAACAAATTAATTTACTTAAGTAAATCACATTCATTCCTAAATTATAACTGAGTAACTCATCCTTAATTACCCTTTAAACAAATTAATTAATCCTTGATTAATTATTCTTTAACTATTAATTAATAAACCTTAATTATCAATCAATATCCTTTAATACAAAGTAATCAATCCTTAATTACTTTTATAATTAATTAATTAAACTTAATTAACTAATTAATTACTTCTTAATCATCAATTAATAAAACATTGTTTATTAATTAACCTTAATTACAAATTAATTAATCCATAATTACCTATTAATCAATCTTTAAATGATAATTAATTAACCCTTAATAACAGTTAAATAAATTCTTATTTAACTTTAATTATAGATAAATAATTTCTTAATTATTAATTAAGAAAACTTAATTATTACTTAATAAAACTTTATTAAGTAATTCTTAATTACTATTTTAATTAACTCTTAATCATTTAATCAATCCTTATTAAATAAATTAATTAATCTTAATTCCTTAATTAAATTAATTAATTTCAACTCATTTAAAAATCTTAATTAATCTTAAGATAAACATCATCATTAAAAATATTTGATCTTAGTAATTAACTTACTTAATTAAATGTCATTAATTAAGTTTTAAAATAAATAATTAATTACTTACCCTTAATTATTTATTAACAATCCTTAATTACAAGTTACTAAATCACTTGAAAACTAATTGTTAATTTACTCATCCTCAACCATAACTAATTTAATAAATCACTCATTATTTATTTCCTTTATTATCAAACTTTTAATAAGTTTAAAATAAAACCTTTCCTTATTAATTAACCTTATTTTCAAATTAAGTTTGAAAATAACTTAAGGTTTCAATTTATACAATTAAGTTAGACAAATCATACAAATTAATTTTATCCATTACAAAGAAATGAAATTTCAAGAAAATTGGTTTAACTTAATTGTTTAAAGTTTTTTTTAAAACTTATTTAAATTTCAAAAACTGGTTAAAACTTTTACTTTGGTTTTTGACTCATATATACTTGAAATAAACAAATACATCTTCACTTTTAAACAGAGTTTGATCAAACTTAAAACAGATTGGTTTTAAGAATTTTAAACTGTCAAAACCTGGTTTCACTCCACTTGCAAACGACTCGAAGTCAAACCCGAGCCCAAGTCTTTTTCCCCCAAGTTCCTCTCGAGTAAATTTTAAAACTGTTAAAACTAGGACAGTTTTCACCTAAAACACTCGCGTACCTCCCTATATAATTACTCGAGTCCAAAGCCTCCTTCCCCGAGACCAACTTCGAGGAAAACACCCACGAAACCCAAACCCAAATCAACTGACACACTGACACCAGGTGCACATGTACCGCCGATCGCCGGAGTTCTGGCATCTCTGACCATCCCCAATAAGTCGACTTCGTCGTGCTCTATCCATCCGATCATTCTTCATCCTCGATTGACCACATCAGTAAAATCGAACCCATCACAGCTTCCTGGAGCCAAATTCGAAAACCAAAATCTGCCTCGTCAAGACGATTCCGACCACCAGAGTTTGAGCGACCTCTTCCCAAGCTTCGCCAGTCTTCTACGTCACACATAACTAAATTTCGATCCACTCGATACACTAGAACGTCACAGACCCTTGAATTCATAATCCTAACTAAAACTGTGTTTTAAACCCTACCCCAGCCTTTCGCCATCGCCATGACTACCATAAAATCCAATGAGTATTTTTCCCAAGCTCCACTACTTCGTCACCATCTCCAGTAACCATCCCGTTCATTCCAAACTACTAGATTGCCAGATAAGACCAAAAACCCATTTTCTAATCAATCCTGGATATCTCGTTCAATACTATCTTAAAATTTTTTATTTAACTCTTACAAATCATTTTCTAAGATAAGTATTTAGATTATAAAAGAAAATCACAATATTTTATAGTTTGAATTTTAACATTTATTAAAATTCCTACTGTCACTTTCTTTTCCAAGTGATGTGTAAATTTTCTTTACTTAATTTTAATTCCAGAACTTAGATTAGGATTTAACAAACAATTCTTGTTTGAATTACAAAACCTGCCAGAGAGCAGATGACAAGATTTGTGAATTTTGATCACAACTTTAATCTCTGAACTATGAACAGAGATATACTCTAGCAACCAACATGCACACATGGTTTCAATAATTCATATATACATGTATTCAGGTCTAAAAACAAACATGCATAAATATATTTCAAACATACATCCCAATTTTATTTTTAACATATTATATCTGCATCAAATCTAAAGGGGATTTATTGTTCACAGTTTATAAGCAGAGTATTGAACTAATAATTAGATGTCTAAGAATTAACAGATATGCACATCTTTAAAAATATACAAGACTTACATAATTATAGACATGCAAAGCAATTATCATCACCTTAATTCACATGCAATAATATTTGATACTTTAAGTTTTTAATTTAAAGGTTTACTCACCTTTTTACTGTTGAAAAGAGAAACTGGAAGCTCTGGAAAAATTGAAATGCTTGCTTTAAAAACTTGAAACCATGAATTCTGGAATTTGTTAGCTTTGAAAACATGCATGCACTTGGAAATGATGACAGGTCTTTTGAAGAACAATGATCACAGATCTTTGAAAGAGCATTGCAGATTGGTTTTGAAAGTGGCTCAGGCATTTGAACTTTTGAAATGATTTTCAGTTTTGAGGAAATTGATTTCAGATTTTGGTTTTATGTTAGAGAAGATGTTTTCAGGTTGTTTCTGGTTGAAGAAATGAATTTGCAGGTTTGAGGAGATTTCAGATTACAGGGTTTTGAACTGGAAATGATTTTTAGGTTGTATTTGCTTTGATTCTTGGTTTGAGATGATTTCATTTTGGGTTTGAGAAAAATTTCAGTTTTGTTTGGAGATGATTTCGGTTGTACATTTCCTGGTTTGGTTTTTCTTTGTTTTGAAAATTAGATTAGAAAAGGAAAGGAAATGGAGATGAAAGTTTATATAGTTAATTTAGTTTTTATTAAAAATTAAATAAAATAGAACAAATGGTTGACACTTGTCTTATACATTGTTTAATGATCTTACACATGTATTTTACTTGTCTAAAATTTTAACACTTGTAATTATATATTTTTATTTTATTTTTAATTGATTTTAAAGCATTTTGAATTAAATTCCCTAATTAATAAATACATACCTTATTTAATAAATACTTTCCTATATTATACATAAATGAAACCTTTAAAGAAAAATAAAATAAAACTCATTTATATTCTAATAAAATCATATATGATATATTTAAATTCATGTTTAAGTGTAAATATAAAACTTTAATATTTATTTACTATTAAATAAGCACTTCCTAAATTTATATACAAAATCTCTTTAAGGAAACAAAATAAAACAAAAGTCTTATTTTAAATAAAAGTCTTGTTCATATATTTTATACCCAATTATATTAAAATAATTATCCTTTAAAGATTCCATTTTAAATCCAGATTCAAATTCAAATTTTACTTTTAAAATCCAATTTAAAAGTCAACTCAACATTTATATTTTCAAATAAACATTTTATTAAGTTTGAAATGATTATTTCATTTAAAAACAACTCAAGACAATATATATATATTTAAACAATACTTATTAATTTTAGAAATGATAAATCTATTTAAAATCAAATTTATAATCACAACTTAAATAATTATTCTTATTAAAATCAATCTATACCATAATTAAAACATCATATTATTATTATTTGGTTATTTATATTTGAAATAACAATATTATCAATTTAAAATAATTTAAATTAAGAGATTATCACATTTTAAACTTCTCGAAATTCCGGGATATCACATTCCTTCCCCCTTAAAAGAATTTCGTCCTCGAAATTTAAAACAAAAGATAATCCAAAAGTTTTATTTTATTTCAATCCATTTTAAAACAATTCAAGTATACTTATCAGCCATACACTATCAAACAAACAACCATTCATCCAAACAAACAATTTTATCCAAACAAACAATTCATACAAACAACAATTCTAGCTATCCGAACATAGCTTCGGCTAAACTACCTAATATTATCCCGAGTTTCCCCGATACAGATACTGGGTTACTCGCTCTATTAAATCCAAACTGGTAATTCAATACCGAAACCAAAACACAAATCCTCACAAAACTCAGAAAAATCCAATATACTCAGAGCTATCTTCCTAGTCTTACCCAAACTCAATTGCTTCCTTTACCGAAGAAATAACAACGAAGTCTCCAACCTTGAATTCCAAATTCCTCCGTCTCTTATCTACAAAATCCTTCAGACGATCCTGTGCTGACTACAAATCCTTCCTGATCAACTCAACCTTCGCTGATGCTTCTTGAAACAAACAGGACCAAAGATAACTCAATAGAATGATCTCTCCAAAATCTACCCATAATCCAAAACACAAATCTACTCACAACATCAGAAGACCGAACTAACTTCTCCTATCTGGAAAAGACAAACATATGCACTCGCCAAACTACTTCCGCTGCACCATTCTGATCTGGAGTAGAATGAAAATGCTGATGAAGAACACAAGCACAAACTGGACAACACATCCCAGAAAATCTCAGATAACTCAAGAGAACACTCAACAATCGCAAGTCACTTTTGCGATCAACTCAGCCAAATGAAAAGAAACTGTTCTCTCTTTACCAATTAGAACAGCTTACGCTTATTTATCCAATCCATTGAAGAAATGGATCCACTTTGCTGCTTCTGAACTCCACTTCAGGAAAAAATGCTCAGTCAGAAAATTTCCTGCCAACACAAAGAATACTCCCGAGCTGCACTGCTGCCACAGATGCCAAAGACTTCTCAATCCAAAGCTCTTCGAGAAACTCGGACCTCAAACAGAATCACCATGCTGAACTCAGCCACCACACCGAAGCAGACACACTTCCTTAAACTTGTTCCAAAGAAAACATCTTCGGGAACATCCATAGTCACTACATCTCATCACACAGCTACTATTACCTGAGATACCATCACTCGCTTCTGTTCTCCGACAGATCCAACTCTACTCATCCAACTCCTAAGATGAACTCCGAACCTTAACAGGTTTCCTTCAGAGATTGTGAAATCCTTACACAACTGTAAAGTTCACTCGAGACGGTATTAGGTTTACAGTCTCGACAAATACACTTCCAACCTCAACACTCAGACTCCTAATCCTAGATGATAAATTATTATCATCTCAACCAATCATTACAAATACCATATACATTTAAAATGATTTTTTTTATATAGAAATTATATCTGGGTAAAATTATTTCATCTACCTTTTTAAAACAATATTGTGTCCGTTGGCCTGGTCCAAGTGTTTAGAGATCCCTATCAATAACGTTAGCTACTCGTATTGACCAGAATCCATATACCACTCAACCGATCAATTAACACAATATAAAACCATTTTATATAACTAACAAATACGCGCTCTCGTATATATATACTCAGACTCAACAGGTTGCTACAAATCCTATTTCTAATGAACAATCCTTCCGAACCTAGGTATTCACTCAACCTAGTGTTCTGATATTCACTTAACCAAAAGCTTAGGCATTCGCTCAACCTATGCTCTGATACCACTGTAACGACCCGGCTTTCTTTTCCCAGAAAGACGCATCGTTATGAAGAAAGAAAAGGGATAGAAGAAGAAAAGAAAAGAAGAGAGAACAACAACACATCAGAAATCTCACAGCGGAACGAATAAAATATAATATATCACATAAAATATTGCATAGTATCATATTACATCAGAGTACACAACTTATACAACACATATTAGACAGTTATAAACATCTGTCTAATTCATACAACTCAAGTATCACAGATACAGACACAACATATACACAGCGGAATCATAATGTATCTACACGGTGAAGCCTCCTGCTCCAAATCTCCTCCAGAATTCGTCAAGACTATCCTGAATCCCTTGACTACTCAATACAATATTGAGTACCCAAGAGTTTAATAAAACAGAAAATAAACACTTGGGTCAGACATGGGTCTGGTGTGAGTAAACGGTTAGATTGCTTAACTTTGAAAACCTTTGAAAACAAAAGTATCACGTAAGACTCCCCACAAATAAACATGGGTAAGTTTTTACCTTACGCTAACTAAAACATTTGATAGGAAATCCGATTGTATTATAATAGGGTCTAGGGTTTTCAAGTAAAATACAGAAATAGCTGAAATGCTTACATCTCACATTCCAACATAGTTGGGCACAACTAATACGTACGGCACTTATTGAAGTTTGGATTCCATACAATGGCAGGGCTACTGGGGTATCGCCCGTCACAGTACGTGGCCTAGACCACCGTACCGAGGAGTACGCCCGCTCCCCTGCAACACAAAGCCGGAACCATCCCTTACTGGATAATCCCGAACAAGATAACCCCGTAGTTGGCGCGACCAACCACACACTAAGCCGAATAAAAGAAAAGGGACCTCTAGACAGGGATCTATCTTGCTCTCAGTGGGTGCTACCCACGAAACCTTGCTGCACCTCCCCTGTTTTAGCCATTCCCGGTTGATGAGGCTTGAGGTTACGATTACCTTTAATCAGAACATATCACTTAGAATGCTCATCGTCCGCCTGACGATGTGCTGAAAGCATTCAATCCATACAAGTTCGTTCCGGGTTCGAACGAAACCGAAGGCATTATCTCGTTACACTCGTTTTGGAATCACCCTCAGAGTTAACGACAATAACCCTTGCACTCTGAATCTTCATCTTCACTTGAGATTCACGACCTATCGTAAATTTGGATCGATGTGGTATTCGGGTCTCCAGACCTGGAAATCCGGTATACGGAAACCCGATCCCGGTCTCATCGAAATCCAAAACGTATCTTTTAAGGCCAAGTTGTTTAAACAATTCAATTCATTTAATACTTGAATTAACATAGCATTTAACACAGATAAATATCACACATTTATCACAGATATATTCAATATCATATCACAGAATACCATAGTATATCATCAAATAGATATCAACCAAATCAGACATTCTACTCAAACAATCATCCATAAGCAATCATTTATTAATCCATATTATAATCAATTTAATCAACTTAAATTAAATTAATTACTTAAGAATTAATTCCTATCCTTGCTTAATCAATCATTAATTAATTACAACCTTTTAATTAATTAATCATTAAATATTAATCACTCTTGATTAATTATTCATTAATTACATACAGTAATTATCCTTTAATTAATTTTACAAATTAATTATCCTTAATCATTTATAGTAATTAACCTTTAATTACTCTCATTAATTATAATAATTAATTATCCTTAATTAATTACTTTAATTAATTAATTAACTATAATTAATTACATTATTCCTTAATTAATTACATTAATTAATCATACATTAATTAATTACTTTCATTTATCAACCCTACATAATCATCAACGTAATTAACTATTCTTAATTACTTTAATTTCTTTTATAAATCCTTTTTGATTAATTACACCAATTACATACAGTAATTCATTTATCAATTACTTACACTAAGTAATTACATTTAACAAATCTTATTAAGTAATTATACTTAATAAATTCCCAAGTGACTATTCTTAATTAATTAACAAATTAATTTACTTAAGTAAATCACATTCATTCCTAAATTATAACTGAGTAACTCATCCTTAATTACCCTTTAAACAAATTAATTAATCCTTGATTAATTATTCTTTAACTATTAATTAATAAACCTTAATTATCAATCAATATCCTTTAATACAAAGTAATCAATCCTTAATTACTTTTATAATTAATTAATTAAACTTAATTAACTAATTAATTACTTCTTAATCATCAATTAATAAAACATTGTTTATTAATTAACCTTAATTACAAATTAATTAATCCATAATTACCTATTAATCAATCTTTAAATGATAATTAATTAACCCTTAATAACAGTTAAATAAATTCTTATTTAACTTTAATTATAGATAAATAATTTCTTAATTATTAATTAAGAAAACTTAATTATTACTTAATAAAACTTTATTAAGTACTTCTTAATTACTATTTTAATTAACTCTTAATCATTTAATCAATCCTTATTAAATAAATTAATTAATCTTAATTCCTTAATTAAATTAATTAATTTCAACTCATTTAAAAATCTTAATTAATCTTAAGATAAACATCATCATTAAAAATATTTGATCTTAGTAATTAACTTACTTAATTAAATGTCATTAATTAAGTTTTAAAATAAATAATTAATTACTTACCCTTAATTATTTATTAACAATCCTTAATTACAAGTTACTAAATCACTTGAAAACTAATTGTTAATTTACTCATCCTCAACCATAACTAATTTAATAAATCACTCATTATTTATTTCCTTTATTATCAAACTTTTAATAAGTTTAAAATAAAACCTTTCCTTATTAATTAACCTTATTTTCAAATTAAGTTTGAAAATAACTTAAGGTTTCAATTTATACAATTAAGTTAGACAAATCATACAAATTAATTTTATCCATTACAAAGAAATGAAATTTCAAGAAAATTGGTTTAACTTAATTGTTTAAAGTTTTTTTTTAAAACTTATTTAAATTTCAAAAACTGGTTAAAACTTTTACTTTGGTTTTTGACTCATATATACTTGAAATAAACAAATACATCTTCACTTTTAAACAGAGTTTGATCAAACTTAAAACAGATTGGTTTTAAGAATTTTAAACTGTCAAAACCTGGTTTCACTCCACTTGCAAACGACTCGAAGTCAAACCCGAGCCCAAGTCTTTTTCCCCCAAGTTCCTCTCGAGTAAATTTTAAAACTGTTAAAACTAGGACAGTTTTCACCTAAAACACTCGCGTACCTCCCTATATAATTACTCGAGTCCAAAGCCTCCTTCCCCGAGACCAACTTCGAGGAAAACACCCACGAAACCCAAACCCAAATCAACTGACACACTGACACCAGGTGCACATGTACCGCCGATCGCCGGAGTTCTGGCATCTCTGACCATCCCCAATAAGTCGACTTCGTCGTGCTCTATCCATCCGATCATTCTTCATCCTCGATTGACCACATCAGTAAAATCGAACCCATCACAGCTTCCTGGAGCCAAATTCGAAAACCAAAATCTGCCTCGTCAAGACGATTCCGACCACCAGAGTTTGAGCGACCTCTTCCCAAGCTTCGCCAGTCTTCTACGTCACACATAACTAAATTTCGATCCACTCGATACACTAGAACGTCACAGACCCTTGAATTCATAATCCTAACTAAAACTGTGTTTTAAACCCTACCCCAGCCTTTCGCCATTGCCATGACTACCATAAAATCCAATGAGTATTTTTCCCAAGCTCCACTACTTCGTCACCATCTCCAGTAACCATCCCGTTCATTCCAAACTACTAGATTGCCAGATAAGACCAAAAACCCATTTTCTAATCAATCCTGGATATCTCGTTCAATACTATCTTAAATTTTTTTTATTTAACTCTTACAAATCATTTTCTAAGATAAGTATTTAGATTATAAAAGAAAATCACAATATTTTATAGTTTGAATTTTAACATTTATTAAAATTCCTACTGTCACTTTCTTTTCCAAGTGATGTGTAAATTTTCTTTACTTAATTTTAATTCCAGAACTTAGATTAGGATTTAACAAACAATTCTTGTTTGAATTACAAAACCTGCCAGAGAGCAGATGACAAGATTTGTGAATTTTGATCACAACTTTAATCTCTGAACTATGAACAGAGATATACTCTAGCAACCAACATGCACACATGGTTTCAATAATTCATATATACATGTATTCAGGTCTAAAAACAAACATGCATAAATATATTTCAAACATACATCCCAATTTTATTTTTAACATATTATATCTGCATCAAATCTAAAGGGGATTTATTGTTCACAGTTTATAAGCAGAGTATTGAACTAATAATTAGATGTCTAAGAATTAACAGATATGCACATCTTTAAAAATATACAAGACTTACATAATTATAGACATGCAAAGCAATTATCATCACCTTAATTCACATGCAATAATATTTAATACTTTAAGTTTTTAATTTAAAGGTTTACTCACCTTTTTACTGTTGAAAAGAGAAACTGGAAGCTCTGGAAAAATTGAAATGCTTGCTTTAAAAACTTGAAACCATGAATTCTGGAATTTGTTAGCTTTGAAAACATGCATGCACTTGGAAATGATGACAGGTCTTTTGAAGAACAATGATCATAGATCTTTGAAAGAGCATTGCAGATTGGTTTTGAAAGTGGCTCAGGCATTTGAACTTTTGAAATGATTTTCAGTTTTGAGGAAATTGATTTCAGATTTTGGTTTTATGTTAGAGAAGATGTTTTCAGGTTGTTTCTGGTTGAAGAAATGAATTTGCAGGTTTGAGGAGATTTCAGATTACAGGGTTTTGAACTGGAAATGATTTTTAGGTTGTATTTGCTTTGATTCTTGGTTTGAGATGATTTCATTTTGGGTTTGAGAAAAATTTCAGTTTTGTTTGGAGATGATTTCGGTTGTACATTTCCTGGTTTGGTTTTTCTTTGTTTTGAAAATTAGATTAGAAAAGGAAAGGAAATGGAGATGAAAGTTTATATAGTTAATTTAGTTTTTATTAAAAATTAAATAAAATAGAACAAATGGTTGACACTTGTCTTATACATTGTTTAATGATCTTACACATGTATTTTACTTGTCTAAAATTTTAACACTTGTAATTATATATTTTTATTTTATTTTTAATTGATTTTAAAGCATTTTGAATTAAATTCCCTAATTAATAAATACATACCTTATTTAATAAATACTTTCCTATATTATACATAAATGAAACCTTTAAAGAAAAATAAAATAAAACTCATTTATATTCTAATAAAATCATATATGATATATTTAAATTCATGTTTAAGTGTAAATATAAAACTTTAATATTTATTTACTATTAAATAAGCACTTCCTAAATTTATATACAAAATCTCTTTAAGGAAACAAAATAAAACAAAAGTCTTATTTTAAATAAAAGTCTTGTTCATATATTTTATACCCAATTATATTAAAATAATTATCCTTTAAAGATTCCATTTTAAATCCAGATTCAAATTCAAATTTTACTTTTAAAATCCAATTTAAAAGTCAACTCAACATTTATATTTTCAAATAAACATTTTATTAAGTTTGAAATGATTATTTCATTTAAAAACAACTCAAGACAATATATATATATTTAAACAATACTTATTAATTTTAGAAATGATAAATCTATTTAAAATCAAATTTATAATCACAACTTAAATAATTATTCTTATTAAAATCAATCTATACCATAATTAAAACATCATATTATTATTATTTGGTTATTTATATTTGAAATAACAATATTATCAATTTAAAATAATTTAAATTAAGAGATTATCACATTTTAAACTTCTCGAAATTCCGGGATATCACAACCCTTAAGTAATCTCCAACAAATATGAAACCAAAGTTAATATGTTGGCACATTTGTGGGAACTAAGTCATCCCATAGTTAGCACTAAAAGCCGATGAGTAGGCTGATCCTTTATTTGTGAGATCTAGAATTTATTTCTAAGCGAGGGATAGAGTAAGGTCGAAATATCGGAAACGTGATAGAAATGGGAGGTTAATTCCTATCAATGGGTCATGTTTAAATTAAGTATATGGTTATTCATATGCGAACTTTGTATAACTACCCTAATTAGCGGATTGTCTGCTATTTATAACTTAACTTGTTTTAACTCAGGAAGTATGCTATGTATATTAGAGTTCCACAGTGAGGACTCAAATACTGGTTACATACTTCTAAAAGAACCGAAATTGAGTTAGCTGGGAACTATTGCTTAGTTTGGAGACACCGGTTTCGAGTACGTATAAATTATCCGAACCACTCAAACTAATGACATTCGTGATGGATTGTTATGAATTATGTTATGGAGCTATACTATTCTTCCTGAGGGTGATTCCAAAATGGAAGATAGTAGATGTTGAAGGTTTGTTCGATCCTGGAACAACTTATATGGATGAATGCTATCATTGCATTCGATGCCTGGAGGCCAATGTTAGCATTCCAAGATGGTCTGCTAGAAGGAAGGTAAATGCGTTGGTAGCTGCAGCGGGGCTATGTGGTTCGCGCCCATTAGGCTGTGATCATCGCCAAATATAGAGCGATATCTACGATTTATGTATTCTTCGGGATCCCTTTATGGTTGTTGATCGCAACCAAGGGGTGATCAAATTTGCTACTATCCATGTTCAGGGGTAGGCCGGTTCCATGTTAGCAGGGGTAGACCAAGTTCAGGATCTGACCCAAGGTACATTTTATCTAGATGTGTACAATACTGAAGGTAGTCCCTTACCTTGTCACTATTGGAATCCATTTCCAATACGAGCCTTCGGACTTGATTGTATACCATTTATGCTGGATTTTAATAACGTAACAATTCCGGCTATGATTCCATATTTATTTAAAACCTAGACATTATGATAATATCAGAGAAATATAAAAATGTTTTGGTTATCGTAAGGTAAAAAAACCCGTCCATGTTTATGTGCGGCGTGGTCTTACAAGATACCTTTAATTTGAAGGTTTTTATAAAGTTAAACTTATGTTTTACTCACAGTAGACCCATGTCTGACACGGAGTTTTATTCTTTTCCTTAAACTCTTGGGTACTCAAATTTTCATGAGTAGCTAAGTAGTCAAGTATCTTTGGAGCATTTTGGGAAGCAGTATGGAGTAGAAGCTTTCACTGTATCCAGTAATTATGTTTATTTCCGCTGTGACTGTACATTATGGATTAGTAATTTAGGTAGGCTGATATCACTGTCCTTGTTGGGAATAGTACTTGTTGTAACGTTGATGTAACATTTTAGAGTAACCATATGTACTATTCTACGATGATGTATATGTAACTCTGTCGTTTGTGAGAAAAATCTGTATTTGTTTCCTTTGTCTTTTATTTTCTTTACCCCACGTCCTGTCTTTCAGACACTTAGATGATCAGCACATGAATACCGAGGATGTATTTAGTGTCGTCTTTGAGTGTAAGAAAGGAAGATCGCCACACCCATGTTTTGCCTTTGTTTGTTTATGTCGTGACAACTCTCGGGTACTTGATTGAGTAGTTTGGGAGTTAAGTGCTTTTGCAGGGCAGGCTTGTAGGATAGCTAGAGCATTTTGGAGATGTGAATCAATATATTGGATATGTATACTTGTTCGTGATGTAGTACATGACAGATATTCTATTTTGTATACGAGACTTGTGACATCAGATACTATATTCATAACTCCATATAAATAAAGTTAATATATTCCGACTTTCTGTATAGATATTAATTTATCAATTGCTTCTGCAAGTGTAGTCTCTTGCATATTGTTTATACTATTCTGTTCATGTAAATTCAATATATTATATGTTCTTTTTCCGTAGTGAGATTGTGTCGATGTGCCTTGGTATGTTGTTTATTTTTAATTTTTTTACCCCAATAGACGACCTTTTGTGGTATTCCGGAGCCGGACGTTGTCATACAATTTTGATTCAGGGTATTCTGAAGGACGAGTCATCACATTACCATCCACAAATCCATGCAAGCCACCTAACTAGAGAACCTCATCATTACGCAGCATGCCTTTGTGCTCATCTCTAAGTTGCGACTCTATCACCGGACAGCATAGCCTCCTTTTTTCCTTATGAAATGTCATCCGCATCATTGTTATCAAATATCTTAAAATCTTACAATCTCATTCCCAATTCAGATCAGATCTCTCCCTTTTCAATACAATTTATATTTCGATTCAAACTTAGTAAAAATCACAAATAAACAAAACATTTAACCAGGAATAACATATTTAATATACTTATTTGGATCCACAATTCCAATTATAATGTTCTCAAATTAGAATAAAAATGGAATAAGAGAGGAAATTAGTTTAGTCGTACAACTTCAAACATCCAAATCAATTTCAAAGTGTGTACAATTCTTAAAATGTGGATCCTTTAAATCTACGATTTAGATCCCATTTCGATTTAAGATTTAAACTTTATGATTTATAATTTAAATCCCATTTTAAAAACCCTGGTCTTCATCTCTTGTCCCATGCACTTTTTTGATATGTCAGTTATACACAAATGCACGCGCACACACACACTCATCTAAAGTGAATGCATACCTTTTCGATTTTCTGGTTATCAACACTTCGATCGCTACTATTTTCCTCTTTGGATCACTTTTCTCTTGTATTCAAACTCGGTGTGCAAATTTCGACTTCAAGGCTTCCACCACTTATCTAATGGAGACTGGTATTTTAATTTTATGTATAATTTGAATAGGAGAGGGTGAGTCTATTTATGTTTCTTCGATTATATAAACATTTTTTTTGTATAACTTCATATCAAACAAAAAACTTCACTGGCTTACTGCATGATCCTGGTCCTACCGGGGTTCGCCTTCTTGTCCAACCTTGTGCTCCACAATCAATCGGCTAAGCTTTTCATAATTTGAATGAAGTATTTCGACTTTGGATTCCGTCGCTACCAACTTTTACCCCATATGGACGATGTACTAATTGGTTTGGAACAATGGTGTTGTCTTTACATCTGTACTTCTGCATATATATATTTGATTATTTAAAATGTCAAATAATAAATTAACTTATATTTTATTGAAGTAACATAATTATTTGATTGAATTTTTAGAAATTACTATAGAAATATTCTTATAATTGGGTCTACGATTTGGTCGGTCGTAGAAAAGGCCAAAGAAGCGCCGAAGGCTCGAAAGACTTCTTCCTCAACCTCATGCGTGATGTCTATGCTTTTACTTGTTAGCTCGTCGATCTAAGCTTGATATTTTATTTTATTTTTCGTACTTATTAGAATTACAAATATATGCATATATTATTTAAATAATGTTTTTTGAAAGGCTTACTGCAAAATTCTTCATAATATCGTCAATCTAACCACTGATGCTCAATCCATCATTGCTGGAATTGACCTTGTGAGTCGTGCAATAGACCTCCCAAGATGTTGGTTACTTCTGAAGATTTTTCCACTGAAAAATAAAAACAAAATATTAAACAAGGAAATATTTGAATGTCTTTCTATTAATTTGAATGTTTTTACATTTAAGCTTTTAAAAAACATAATTCAATATTTGAATTACCTAAACCAAAAACAAGCAAATAAGATAAGTTATCTATCCATTGTGTCATTTATCCTAACAAACCCAGACTTTGGTTTTTTGCCATTTTGGTAAGCTAAAAAAAGCCTTAATGCAATTTGTTTTCACCATTTTTCAATTTTCATTTTCCTACTACAAACATGAAAATTATGTACTACTAGCCTAAAATTTATCAGGGTCAAACATAAAAGAAATACTAAGGCGCCACTCCACATCAATTTTGACAGAGTAATTATATAGAAACATACATACATACATATAAACCATGATCGTGTAATTATACAGAAACATACATGCATATAAACTATATACTAACGGGAAAATGTTGAATAATTGTGTAGGCTATAGGCTCATCAAATCTCCTATTCAAGTCCAAGAAGTAAATAGGGTACCAGGCCAAGATCACAACTACAAACATACATGTACATCACTTATTTGATTCTAATATCATTTGTTAAAGTAATATAATTTACCATATAAGGTTATATGCATCTTCTATAACCGCACATCATATGAGATGGTACTGTGTGACAACACAAGAAGAAGGTACATTAACACATCCAGCTGATGGAGAAGCATTGTGACGCCCCACCTCTATACTCACGCTAGCCAAGGACACTATGGGGTAATGCCGTCGACTAGCATGAAGAATAAGGCTGTTGAGGAGCGACCATCTATGTAATTGCTTTGTGCGAGTACCGATATGTCAGAAAATATAACTTACATTTCATTTCTGGAGGAAATCCGATATATCTAATACAAACTCAAAGCTACCACACAGTGGCTAAGTAGTCTTCGGAAATAAATATAGAAATAAACATAACACAAATCAGTCACAGATATCCATATCACAAAGGCGGAATCAGATATGAATATAACACATAAAAGTGTACATCAAAGTAGTGGTAAAATAAGATCCACTACATCACTGGAGAATAGATACAAGTGCTAGGCAAAAGAATAATTATACATCAAGGAGTCCATATCTCAAATGTATAATAACAAAAACTACTGATCTAAAGTAGTTAGCTAAAAGAATCAGATGATAATCCCTGATAAGAAGTCAAGCGGGAGCACCTGAAATATCTCGGTCTAACCCGAGTATTATTTAAGAAGAAAATAATAAACGGATCAGTCTAGCTATAATTATCAGATAAAATGAGATAGGATAAGAGATGTGACCAAAAACGTATGATAACAAAGAAATGCCATACTGTGTCAAGTATACATCAAATAACAACAAAAATCATACAATATCTCCAATCATCTCAAAATACCAAAAAGAATATCATATTCTTTATTTTATTCACCAAACTACAAATATTGACAAACATATAAATGCCAAACGCAAAAGTTGGTGAAACATAAATTCCATAAATCATCAATTAGAAATACAGGAATCACAAGGGGGGAGGCCTATTACAAACGGGAGGAAGAAAACTCACCAACACATGTATCACAAACGGAATGCTATTCCATGGTCGCTAACCATAGAGCCGGTGCAACGACATAGTACAATAACGGTACGCCCTAGGGACCAGAAACTCAAATATTTCGGAACAACGACGTAGTGCAATAAAGGTACGCCCGATGAACTCGATACTCGAATAATTCGGATCAACGACATAGTGCAATAACGGTACGCCCGATGAACTAGAAACTCGAAACATCGACGTAGTACAATAACGGTACATATGAACCAAAAAATGTAAAAGAACATGGGTCGCTAGCCCATAAAAGAAATGAGACGAAGCTCAATAAAACGAGGTACAGTCCCCTACGTGGATAAAGAGACATCGCACATTGCTAGTATAAACCATAAAATGATCATCATCGATCATCAAGAAGTGTCGCTGACACTAAGCTAGTAAATATAAAATTTTAGCTTCATGTCCCATAACCACTAGCTTAACTAAAATATTTACGAACAGATTGTAGATCTCCACTCGAAAATTGTCACAGAGTTCAATCGAACAAGTCCAAGAATTAACCGACGAAGTAAACGCAAGCGTTTCATACCACTTGTTTTACTAAGCCGTTTAATTAGATTTCTCATACGAATGAGTTAAAGGTTTGTATATACTAATAGATTAGAAAACGGTTTTATAAACGAGCTTTGTGTTTAAAAGTAGTGTTGAAATCATTTTGATGAAAGAGTTTGAGTATTTACTACTAGTATAGAAACCTTTGTATTTTTAAAGTGACAAGTCATAGAAATGATTATGGAAACAATCAATCATCAAAAATTCACATACGAAGACGTGAATCAAATCCATAGAAATCGATGCCGAATCCATCAAAATGGATATACCAAAAATCCCGAAATAGAAGTCACCAAAATCGATAATAAATGATAACAACAAATCGGATAATCACGAATGGATTAACATTGGAATCTCGAGCAAAATAATCAAATGGGGCTGAAGCAAGCAGGTCAGTCGACTGAACCAGGTGGTCAGTCGACTGACATAGGGATACGAATTCTGTGTCCCCAGGGTCAGTCGACTGATACAGATGGTCAGTCGACTGATACAGACCCAGGGAATTTCCTAGGTCTGGTTCAGTCGACTGAACCACTGGTTCAGTCGACTGAACCTGCTTCTAAGCATTTTTTGACTTCTTGTTCGGTCGATTGAACCACTGGTTCAGTCGACTGAACCTGCTTCTGAAGCAGATTCAGTCTAGCCCCTTGTGGGACAAAAATCCAACAAATCACGATCGGATGAGCCACGTGCGCTAGGGGTTTACGCCAGTTGGCAACCCAGCCCTATAGGCTCATCGATGCTTCACCGAAAACATGTTCAAACATCCGTGAAAGGATTTTCCCCATAATTGGACTTTAAAACCAAAAATTAGAATTTTCACCAAATCAATCCAAATCAAAATCAAATGAACATGTAAAGATGTTAGGAATTCATACCTAACAATCAAAGATAGTATAGACATAGATGTGAGATAAAAATCTCACCTTTAAACCCAAAAACATAAGAGAGAAGCTTAATCACAAAGGAAAGATCAACACTCTTCACTTCAACCCAAGTAGCTTGAATCTAAGCTAAAAAGAAGAACATTCCCTAAGTTAAGTTTAGGAAATTTCTGAAACTGAAGAGAGAATGAGTTGGAGAAGATGAAGAGGATGCTTACCAAAGCTTCTTTTGGAATTTGGAGCAAGAGTTTGTGTTTGCAATTGAATCTAGGGCTTGGAATTTCTAATTCCTCTTCTCTTCCCCCATTTTCAGTTTAGCTTGAGAAAAAGAAATGAAATGAGGATGAGTGGATGAAGAGAAGGGCTGAGTTAGGTTATAGAATGAGTTGGGTGAAGCCCAAACCCAAAAGCCCAAGTGAAAATAGCAAAATTCAACTTACTCCAAATATATCGATGCTTATACTTAAAAAAGTCGCAAACGCCATTTCGGACTCAATGGAAGTGGTCTCGAGTCCTAATTCAACTGTTTGCAAAAAGTAGGTTTTTGGACTTCAATCCGATTAACGATTCTATATTTAAATAAAATATTTAAATATTCAATCGTAAAATATGCGGGTTGTTACAGACTCCCCTCCTTAAGGAAATTGCATCCTCGCAATATTTAAAAAATAAAGAGTAACAACCATGAAAGCATATCAACACAAAAGAAAATTTGAAATAAGAAATTCACCATAAAGAGCAAGCAATAGTAAGTCCGGATGTGTTTGCTCGATGAATTCTCAAGATTCCCAAGAGCAATCCTTAGGATTTGAGGACCATTGAACTTACACAGGAAGAACATCTTTATTTCAAAGGCATTTAACCTCCGAAGTAATGATACCAATAAAATGTTGCTCATAAGTCAAATCTGGTGAAACTTCAATTTCTACAATTACACCGGGCTCAAGAATAAAAATCGGAACCCTTAGGTATTTCCACAGTAGAGAGACGTGGAAAACGTCAAAAATAACAAAAGAATTGAGCCGGTAATAAAAAGGCGATAAGCCACGGAACAAATACGTTCGGTGATGGTAAAGGGACCAACATATCGAGGTGCTAACTTTCCCGATCGACTGAAACGCACAACACCCCTCATAGGTGAAACATGAATGAACACCAATAAAATCTAGACCAAAAACCAGCTTCTCACCGGCTTCAAGCCAACACAAAGGAAATCGGCACGGCCTTCCGTAGAGTGCCTCGAAAGGTGCCATACCAATACAAGATTGGAAGCTATTATAGGAAGAAAACTCAATAAAAGAAATATGATTTTCCCAACTTCCACAAAAATCAAGAACACATGCACGAAAGAGATCTTCAAGAGTTTGATTCACACGCTCGGTTTGTCCATCAGACAAAGATGATAAGCGGTGCTAAAAATTAAGCTTTGCTCCCAAAGCTTTTGAAGACCTTACCAAAATCCATTAGTAAAATAATGGATCACGATTGCTAACAATAAAAGTAGGAACTCCATGCAATTTAGTTTGACATAGAGTTTAGCCAAAAGAGGTATGGTCCAAAAGAGAAGGACAAGCCTCAAGGCTACACGAAACAAGAAATGAACATAAATGGGATTCGCGACCTCGAATCTCACAAGTGGATAAAGTCTCGAGATCATTCCATTCGAATATCATCAAAGAAACAACTGCTTGTTGCTTACCACCAAGTGCATCGGCAACTCGATTACCCTTTTCTGGAGTACAAAGAATATCAAGATCATAAGATGCAAGGAACTCGAGCCAACGTTGTTGACGCAAATTAAGTTCCTTTCGAGAAAATAAATACTTCAAAAATTTATGATTGGAGTAGAGAACAAATTTCTCTCCCAAAATATAATGGCACCAAATTCTAAGAGCGAAAACAATAGCCGCGAGCTTTAGATCATGAGTGGCATATCTAGTCTTGACAAGCTTTAATTGTCAAGAAGCATATGATAAAAACATTCCCTTAGCAAGAGAATGACACCCAAACCAATACGTCTAGTATCGGTAAAAACAATAAAGTCTTGATTCCGTTCGGGAATCACAAGAATAAAAATATCGGAAAAGAGTTCTTTTCCTCTTTCCCGAAAAGCTAAGACTTTCAAAATTATAATTAACTTTATGTAATCATCTTTTTAGAAAAATTTACTTTTTACAAGTCAATTTATTGTGTTTGACTGTCTCATCAAAGCGTTTAGGAGATTCTTATCGATAACGTTGATCAAGCGCATCGACCAGAATTCTTAAAGCACTCAATGGGCAAAACAACACAAAATTATCTTATATGATAAACAAGTCTCTTTAAAATTTACAAACATTCTTTACTCGTTTCAAGAACAAAATCCAATTATACTTATAAATATCTTATTAAAAAGATTTGCAAATTTTAAATTTGTTATTTTCATCCATAATCAATAAATATAAGAATAAACTAATCGAGATATTCGTTGAATACTCGATTCACAAAATGGATGAAATAAGGTAGAAGGTTCATCAAATCGAATGACATAACGAACCACTCACAAGAATCATAACGAGTGCGGAATGCAGTAAGTGGAATGCTACTCTCCGCAACTCGTAGATGATGAAAACTGGTGGCAAGGTCGAGCTGAAAAGACCTTAGCACCACACAATAGATTGCTTAAGTGAAAATCCTAAGACAAGCTCAAAAATACCGGAAAATTCACAAACTACTTGAATGAGAGAAATAACACTTTCCTCATCAAGTGGGTTTAAAGAATAAAATGATGTCACCAAATATGGAAATCAAAATCATTAAGAACAAAAGAAATCTGCTTAACAGATTGAAGATGTCGAAGATAAATAGTCCACAATGGACATAGAATATGGGCTTCATAGTAATAAGCCAATCCTTTCACAAAAATCAATTCTGAAGCCTAAGTAACGCATAACATGCAAATCGGCTCGGAAAGAAAATCACATAAAATAATCTCGACATTTTCACAAAGTAAATTGAGTGTCACAGATCCATCAATCTAATTCGCAATTCTCAATAAAGTCATCAAGCCCATAAAAATTAAAAGAGAAAGAATCATCAAGTTCTTTTGATATAAAGTAATGAGATGAACCCAAATCAAAAAGATCTCAAATAGGAAGATCACAAAGTAAAACAATGCCATCAAGGAATGAATGAAAAATACCTTGACCAAGAGAAGTGTTACTAGGTGTTTACACAATATTTAGCTTTCCCATCCCCTTGCTCAGAAATTTGGGACATGTAGATAAAAGATGACCTGGATTTTTGCAATAGCGAAAAGTAAGGGATTTCGGACACTTATTTGCATAGTGTTCCTTAGAATTACAATTGTAGCATCCTCCACGATTAAGGATTGGAGCCTTTGCTACCAAAGTAGTTTGCTTCACTTTCTTATTGGGATTAGGGCTCTTTAACTTAATATGCCTCTTCTTGGAAATCCCAATTTCACTACCACTTCCTTTACCGACCTCTTCATGTCGAAGAGTGATATCCACAAGTTGATTGAAAGGAACTTCAAGTTTCAAAGGTAAAATCTTTTTGGGGTTCTTACTCAAAGCACAGATAAACCTTTGATTCTTTACAAGATCCAAAAGTTGTTGGGCAGACATAAATACAACATCCTAGGGAGTAGCACTAGATTGACCGACGCTGGGACGGCCAGGTCTAACCATTTCTCTTCTCAAAGAAAGAAAGAAAGAAGAGGAGAAGGTTATTCTCAAAGTGAATATCAAACAACCTTGATTGATAAAACAAGACATCACAAAAGAAAATAGGATAGAACAGTACGAAGACTCGAATTAAATCCTATGGCACGATTCTTAAGAAAGACTTAGGACAATGATCCTTGCTAGATTATTCTACATTGTTCCGAAGTTTGGCTCTGATACCATGCTGTGACGCCCCACCTCTATACTCACGCTAGCCAAGGACACTATGGGGTAATGCCGTCGACTAGTACGAAGAATAAGATTGTTGAGGAGCAACCATCTATGTAATTGCTTTGTGCGAGTACCAATATATCAGAAAATATAACTTACATTTCATTTCTGGAGGAAATCCGACATATCTAATCCAAACTCAAAGCTACCACATAGTGGCTAAGTAGTCTTCGGAAACAAATATAGAAATAAACATAACACAAATCAGTCACAGATATCCATATCACAAAGGCGGAATCATATATGAATATAACACATAAAAGTGTACATCAAAGTAGTGGTAAAACAATATCCACTATATCACAGGAGAATAGATACAAGTGCTAGGCAAAAGAATAATTATACATCATGGAGTCCATATCTCAAATGTATAATAACAAAAACTACTAATCTAAAGTAGTTAGCCAAAAGAATCAGATGATAATCCTTGATAAGATGTCAAGCGGGAGCACCTGAAATATCTCAGCCTAACCCGAGTATTATTTAAGAAGAAAATAATAAATGGATCAGTCTAACTATAATTATCAGATAAAATGAGATAGGATAAGAGATGTGACCAAAAACGTATGATAACAAAGAAATGCCATACTGTGTCAAGTATACATCAAATAACAACAAAAATCATACAATATCTCCAATCATCTCAAAATACCAAAAAGAATATCATATTCTTTATTTTATTCACCAAACTACAAATATTGACAAACATATAAGCTAAATGCAAAAGTTGGTGAAACATAAATTCCAGAAATCATCAATTAGAAATACAGGAATCACAAGGGGGGAGGCCTACTACAAACGGGAGCAAGAAAACTCACCAACACGTGTATACAATAACGGTACGCCCAAGGGACCAGAAACTCAAATATTTCGGAACAACGACGTAGTGCAATAACGGTACGCCCGATGAACTCGAAACTCGAATAATTCGGATCAACGACGTAGTGCAATAACGGTACGCCCGATGAACTCGAAACTCGAGACATCGATGAAGTACAATAACGGTACATCCGATGAACCAAAAACCGTAAAAGAACATGGGTCGCTAGCCCATAAAATAAACGAGACGAAGCTCAATAAAACGAGGTACAGTCCCCTACGTGGACAAAGAGACATCGCACATTGCTAGTCTAAACCATAAAATGATCATCATCGATCATCAAGAAGTGTCGATTACACTAAGCTAGTAAATATAAGAGTTTATCTTCATGTCCTATAACCACTAGCTTAACTAAAATATTTACGAACAGATTGTAGATTTCAACTCGAAAATTGTCACAAGTGTTCAGTCGATCAAGTCCAAGAATTAACCGACGAAGTAAACGCAAGCGTTTCATACCACTTGTTTTACTAAGCCGTTTAATTAGATTTCTCATACGAATGAGGTAAATGTTTGTATATACTAATAGATTAGAAAACGGTTTTATAAACGAGCTTTGTGTTTAAAAGTAGTGTTGAAATCATTTTGATGAAAGAGTTTGAGTATTTACTACTAGTATAGAAACCTTTGTATTTTTAAAGTGACAAGTCATAGAAATGATTGTAGAAATAATCAATCATCAAAAATTCACATACGAAGACGTGAATCAAATCCATAGAAATCGATGCCGAATCCATCAAAATGGATATACCAAAAATCCCGAAATAGAAGTCACCAAAATCGATAATAAATGATAACAACAAATCGGATAATCACGAATCGATTAACATTGGAATCTCGAGCAAAATAATCAAATGGGGATGAAGCAAGCAGGTCAGTCGATTGACACAGGGATACGAATTCTGTGTCCCCAGGGTCAGTCGACTAAACCAGACCCAGGAAATTTCCTGGGTCTGTATCAGTCGACTGACCATCTATGTCAGTCGACTGACCCTGGGGACACAGAATTCATATCCCTGTGTCAGTCGACTGACTACCTGGTTCAGTCAACTGACCTGCTTGTTTCAGCCCCATTTGATTATTTTGCTCGAGATTCCAATGTTAATCGATTCGTGATTATCTGATTTGTTGTTATCATTTATTATCGATTTTCGTGACTTCTATTTCAGGATTTTTGGTATATCCATTTTGATGGATTCAGCATCGATTTATATGGATTTGATTCACGTCTTCGTATGTGAATTTTTGATGATTGATTGTTTCTACAATCATTTCTATGACTTGTCACTTTAAAAATACAAAGGTTTCTATACTAGTAGTAAATACTCAAACTCTTTCATCAAAATGATTTCAACACTACTTTTAAACACAAAGCTCGTTTATAAAACCGTTTTCTAATCTATTAGTATATACAAACCTATACATCATTCGTATAAGAAATCTAATTAAACGGATTAGTAAAACAAGTGGTAGGAAACGCTTGCGTTTACTTCGTCAGTTAATTCTTGGACTTGTTCGACTGAACTCTTGTGACAATTTTCGAGTGGAAATCTACAATCTGTTCGTAAATATTTTAGTTAAGCTAGTGGTTCTGGGACATGAAGCTAAACTCTTATATTTACTAGCTTAGTGTAATCGACACTTCTTGATGATCGATGATGATCATTTTATGGTTTAGGCTAGCAATGTGCGATGTCTCTTTGTCCACGTAGGGGACTGTACCTCGTTTTATTGAGCTTCATATCATTTCTTTTATGGGCTAGCGAACCATGTTCTTTTACGGTTTTTGGTTCATCGGATGTACCGTTATTGTACTACATCGATGTTTCGAGTTTCGAGTTCATCGGGCGTACCGTTATTGCACTACGTCGTTGATCCGAATTATTCAAGTTTCGAGTTCATCGGGCGTACCGTTATTGCACTACGTCATTGTTCCAAAATATTTGAGTTTCTGGTCCCTTGGGCGTACCGTTATTGTACTACGCCGTTGCACCGGCTCTATGGTTAGCGACCATGGAATAGCATTCCGTTTGTGATACACGTGTTGGTGAGTTTTCTTGCTCCCGTTTGTAATAGGCCTCCCCCCTTGTGATTCCTGTATTTCTAATTGATGATTTCTGGAATTTATGTTTCACCAACTTTTGCGTTTGGCATTTATATGTTTGTCAATATTTGTAGTTTGGTGAATAAAATAAAGAATATGATATTCTTTTTGGTATTTTGACATGATTGGAGATATTGTATGATTTTTGTTGTTATTTGATGTATACTTGACACAGTATGGCATTTCTTTGTTATCATACGTTTCTGGTCATATCTCTTATCCTATCTCATTTTATCGGATAATTGTAGCTAGACTGATCCGTTTATTATTTTCTTCTTAAATAATACTCGGGTCAGACCGAGATATTTTAGGTGCTCCCGCTTGACTTCTTATCAGGGATTATCATCTGATTCTTTTGGCTAACTACTTTAGATTAGTATTTTTTGTTATTATACATTTGAGATATGGACTCCTTGATGTATAATTATTCTTTTGCCTAGCACTTGTATCTATTCTCCTGTGATGTAGTGGATCTTGTTTTACCACTACTTTGATGTACACTTTTATGTGTTATATTCTTATCTGATTCCGCCTTTGTGATATGGATATCTGTGACTGGTTTGTGTTATGTTTATTTCTATATTTATTTCCGAAGACTACTTAGCCACTGTGTGGTAGCTTTGAGTTTTATTAGATATGTCGGATTTCCTCCAGAAATGAAATGTAAGTTATATTTTCTGACATATCGGCACTCGCACAAAGCAATTACATAGATGGTCGCTCCTCAACAGCCTTATTCTTCATGCTAGTCGATGGAATTACCCCATAGTGTCCTTGGCTAGCGTGAGTATAGAGGTGGGGTGTCACAAGCATGGAAGCATTTTGATAAGACATACCCTACTTTTGCAGCGGAGAGCCTTATTGTTAGACTTGGTTTATGTACGGATGGATTTTGACCATTCTCTCAATTTGGTTCAAAATATTCATCTTTACCTATAATCGTTACACCTTACAATTTACCTCCGTGGATGTGTATGAAAATGCTGTATATGTTTCTCATTATCACTACACCAAACATCGCATTTTGTAACACTTTTTCGCTTTCAATTTGTAACAGTAATAACCGTCATAAATTTGTAACAGATATTTCCGTTGTGAATGTTTGTCACGGTTATTACCGTTACTAAATCCAGTAATATGGTAAATAGTTGAAAGTAACATGGACAGGAGTGTAATTTAATTTCTATTATACTTATCCTATTCTTACGCATAAAATTTCATTATTTCAGTTTATTTACTCTTTCGTTAGGTTATCGCCCGTCCGATTTTCCTACCACCACCTCCGCCGTTCTGCCACCGCCTTCACCGTTCTGACACTGCCTCCGCCGTTCTGCTAGTACCATCTGTCACTGCCTCCGTCGTTCTTCCACGGCCTTGGTTATTTATTTTCCACGAATTTGAGGAAGACAAAGGAAGATTAGGGTTTGCGTTTGCAACCAATTGCAGCCTAATTTCGATCTCAGATTAGGTAATTACTTCAATTTAACTTATTTTTTTAAATTAGGTCTTCTATGCTACTAATTGGTTTAGATTTTTTTTATTAATGTTGTATTTTACATTCCTTTGTTTTATTGGTATAACAGTATCTTGAAATATTGCTACTGATGTCGTGTACTACAGCTGCTTAGAATTAATGATGGTCATTTTGAGGCATGATTGTTCCTAATTGGAATTGGAGTATTAGTTATGCAAATATCTGCTCAAATTTCTAATGAATACAATATATGGATTTGATTTGTCCGTATTTATTTGTGTTTTGTATTAGTTATGCAAGTACAAACGATGTCTTTTGCATTTTATAACGCTATCATTCTCTAAAAGAATTATTTCCTACTGCAGTCTTTGCTTTATATAAAATATGACAAGTGGTAAATAACGTATTAGAGAATCTAATTGAATAATAATGCCAAATTAGAACAGAGAATTCATGTAAAAATTCCCAACGGTTATAACCGTTACAAAATATGTAAAAAAATTATAACATACCTGCTACCAACAGTTATAACCGTTGGAAATTTGATTACCAATGGTTATAACCGTTACAAAATTATAGTTCTGGTGTTGTGTATTGTCATCCCTGGCCTTGATGATCCGACACAAGGAATCGATGTATATTTACAACCGTTGATTAAAGAGTTGAAAACACTGTGGTATGAAGGTGTTGAAACATACAACATTTAAAAAAAATCCATACGTTCGCTTCTCTACTGTGGGCTGGTCGTCTAGCTTGCCCTTATTGCATGGAAGAAACACGAGCATTTTCTTTACCGCATGGGAAGAAAATTTCATGGTTTGACTGTCATCGGTGTTTTCTCCATATTAATTGTAGCGAACCCGATTTTCGACCCTCGGAAATCAACATCAATATGCTCACTGTATAGCATACCGAGCAATCGAGTGCCGAAAATACCAAATCATTAGAGGAAAACAAGAAAGAGGTAGAAGAAAATAGAACAAAAACAAAGAATCTCACAAACGCAACGGAACAAGATATAATATATAATAACAGATTTGTATACAAGAGAATCTGTAACTATTTTGTACTTACAATCATCATAGTACAATATTCAATACATCAATATGGACAGTTATAATAACTTGTCCTCACACAGCGGAAATACAAACCAAGTACGGAGATACGTCTCTGAAATCCTCCAGCTCGTCTCCTGAGCTCCATAGCATTCTAACCTGAATATGAAATACTCGGTCTGACTCGAGCATTATAAAAAAATAACACCCGAGTCAGTCTGGAAAACCAGCGTGAGAAAACACAATCAATTTGAATTATTACTGCTACCAAATTCCTTTGAAAAACAAAGGTATCTCGTAAGACCACGTCATACATAAACACGACAGGTTTTTACCTTACGATAACCAAAACACTTTATATCAAAATCATCTGATATTATAATAGTGTCTAAGTACAAGTACTTATTCAAATAGCCGAAATTGTTACATTATTAAATTCCAGCATACTAGGCTCTACAACCAAAACCGTAAAGGCACGTATTGGATAATGGATTCCATACAATGACTAGGCACTAGAGTACCACCTATCACAGTACACATCTATAAAAAATGTACCGAGGACCTCGTCGGGATCCCCTACAACACAGGAACGACCTATCCCTAACCTGGATAGAACCGAATATGTTACCACCCCGGGTGTACCCACCCTTATCGAGAGCTCTTTTTCCATGCACCACCGTATCCATAATTAATAATATATCTGAGAGTATCTAGAAAGGTGATAACATACCCTAATTGGGTGCGACTCACTTAGCCTTGCTGCATCTCCCCTGATTTTCAGTCATTCCAGTTGATGAGGCTTGAGGCTACGATTACCTTTTTAAGGAATTTTCACTTAGAATGCTCATTGTCCTCCAATGACAATGTTCTAAAAGAATTCATCCATACAAGTCCATTCTGGGTCTGAACGAAATCAAAGGCACTATTCCTACTACATCCATTTTGGAATCATCCTTAGGATAGTAGCGATTAGCCCTTGCACTTCAACGCTCCATCTTCGATTACATGCTCTTGTATTCACTTCGGAAACGTATTCGTTAGATCAAAGTGGTTTTCAGATAACTTATCCGATCCCGGTCTCTTCGAAACAACATTTGGTATTTTCGGTAAACTCAACCCTAGTTCTTTAGGAAATAAACAGACGAAAATAAGATCGGAGATCATCTCCTAACCGTTAGTAGACGGATTTCCTTATCATATTCCTAGAAGAACGAAACGAGTTTATATGCACAGTATAGCACCTTCGACGGCAACTGTACCATATAATTCCCGTGTTTCTCTTATATATTTCCAAAGTTATGTTTTTAGTCTAGATTTGATAGTCGGTTATATAACTATCAAATAAACAATCATCCAATCGAAGATTCTGTTTCCTACTGAATTCACAAAGTCTTATTTAATTTGAATTTCAAATAACTTAAATCTCTTTATACAAAAGTATATACTTATCTTACCGAATTTAGTATATTCGCAAACCATCCTTTCCAAAAATATTTAAAAACTTTTTAAAATAAATATGGAAAGCACCACTGCAGTATCGACCATGGATTCGCAGCTCAATGATTACGTCTATCCCAGAGAAATCCAAACTTAACTGTAGGCGCTCTCTACCTCCCGATTCCGCCATGAAAGTATACCATTACTTCCCAAAAACTTTATTTAATAACTAAATTTACTTTGAAAACAATTAAAATAATTACATAACTTTAAAACAATAATTAATTTTGATTTATAAGTAAAATTCTAATCGATTTACAAGACTTGTTTATAAATCTTATAATTCTTTTTGACAATTTAAAAATATTTAAATATTTAGCTTTCCGAAATATTTCTATACTAAAACATTTTTTTTAAATTACCTAGTTTAATAAATTAAAAACCCTCTTTTTAAACAAACTCAACTACTCGATAAAATATATTTTTCAATTCCAATATAACTAATCTAATGTTTAAAAATCTCTCTCAATTTATCACCAACCGATTTATGTCGATAATTTCATAAATCGCTTCTATCATTTCTTTTCAAACCGATTTACCCATCTCATTATAAATTCTTACCACGAATTTATATCTTCGATTTATCAAATGATAATTATTTCGCTTTATTCATAAACATTGTTTATAAATCCCATAGTCTTATTTCCATTTTACAACGGTTTCATATCACTTAAATCCATTATAAATCGATTTCTAAATTAATTTCCATTTATAAATATTTTACTTCCAAAATCCCTTTTAAATTTCTTTGTAAATTCAAAACATATATTTATGATATTTTTAAAAGTGAATATTAAGCTCAGGTCCCTAATAAGTTTCAAAATACACAAAAACCCCAGTAAAAAGGTGTGTAAATTAGGTCCTTAGAATTAAGTTACGAAGTAATTGCATATAGTTATGCAATTATTCACTGAATAATTGCAGACATTTATGCAATTATATCGAAAAGTTGCATAAATTTATGAATTTTTTCGATGAATAATTGCAGAAATTTCCGCAATTTTTTTGGTGAATAATTGCGGGAATTTCCGTAATTTTTTGGTGAATAATTACAGAATTTTCCGCAATTTTTCAGTGAATAATTGTGGAAATGTCTGCAATTTTTTGATATAATTGCATAAATGTTTGTAATTATTCACTGAATAATTGCATAAGTGTATGTCATTATTCGGTAACTTAATTCTAGGGACCTTTTTACAAACTTTTTTTTACTGTGGTTTTTGTGTATTTTGAAACTTATTAGGGACCTATGCCAAACCGTCCCTTTTTAAATACCAGAATCTAGGCTAGTATTAACATAGCATCCAATAAATTCAAATTACACTATAATCTATCATAGATTATTCAAACATATCTTATATATGAAATTAAATTCAACATTTTTTAGGAATCCAGCTGGATCCCTCCAACCTATTTCCTGCATCCACATATGTTAATACAACATAAAAAATACCAATCATGCTTCGAAGCGGGATATCGCGGTATATAGGGTCATCCACTATTATGCGGGACACATAGGGTCTCATCCACTCCAATAGACGGGAAGTATATCCAACTACTAATATATATACTACTATATATATAACATCCAAATTGATAATAATTTATAAATTCAACAAAACATCCAATAATTAATTTTAACTATTTAAAAATTAATTCGGTATTTCAAATGAGTGAGAATTTCTCACTTTGATTTTATTTGCAATCCATTCCAATTTTAATTCCATCACGTAGATTTCCCAGCAACGAATTCCACACGACTGATTTATTCATTTTGGACCTCGTATGTGTTTGGTATTGGTAAATGAACATTTGATATAATTTAAATTAATTAACTGAAATAAATAACTATTTAGATTAATTACCTTTGCAATCTTGTTCAGAAAAATTCACTATTTCAGGGCTCGATTTAAAACAGAAATACCAAGAACATCATGGCCAGCAAAACCATTGGACTCAAAAACGTAGCCTCTCTTTCTAGTGCAACCAATCAATGACTAAACTGATGTTATCTCACACTGCCAGATTCACCAGTATCAGTATCAAATACTAGTCTTGAGAAGTATCTGTCCCGGAAGAGCCTCTGATACCACAGTCGATTTCTATCTCTATACAAAGAAGTTGCCATTGGCCTCCCATGCTACGACTTGGCAACCCAACCCTGACACATGGTCGCCTGTGGCAACCTTCCCTCCCTCGCATTGGAACCTTTAACCGATGCGACTCTTCCTCTATAGCCTATTGCAAGCGAACATTGATCACCCAAATGGCATCGCCCTTTACCCAATCACAGCCCTTTCCTCGATCGTCGCCAGCCCAACCCTCACGACCTCACGTTCGTGACCACAACCCATCGAGCTCGCCGCCCTCATTAAATCACGAATCGCTTCCTCTCAGTCCTCACGCGAAATCGAGCTCGTGAACTTCACATCGTGCCACCCCATCGCGATTCAATCGCGTTATAATTTTTTTATGTAGAAGTCGATTCTTTTTTCTTTTTATGATTTCTTTGTTATATAAGAACGAGATTTCGTTCTCGTTTCCCTTTTTATTTGAATTGAAATCGAACTAAAAGAATGTAAAGGACGGGGATGTGATTTGAAGATAAAAGGGTAGTGTATTTCAGAAGGGAAGAGACGTGATTGAACGTGACTAGGCGGCTATGACTTGATTTTGATTATATATATATATATATATATGTAATTTTATCCCAAATATCTCAAATTACATATCTCGAATTTTTGAACCCCTATGGAGGCATGCCACCAAGCGTTCACAATGTTATACCGCTATTCCAAACCCAATGTAACAAGTTTTGAGTCCAAATTTGATCGTATGTGGAAGATAGCTTTTTTAAATCGACTATTTAAATTAAATTCAATTAAATTATTTCCAGGCATTTCAGATCGTACCACCAAACGGTAAATCCAAACGCTATGAAATTTGAAATCCGATAATAATACACTATTACAGATCCAATGGAACTAGTTTCGTCGAATTCCGAGTCTATTCCCCGGATCGCTATTTTTAATCGTCGATTAAATCGACGATTTCTAAAATTTAAGAAATCGCTTGAAATTCCAGTTTTAAAAACTAACTAACTCAATTCTAATTCAAATAGAATTTATATCAACATTAGAAATCATTTTGGTTTCATATTCAACTCCAATTCAATTATTCAAACGAATTTTAATCATTAACTCAACAATTAAATTTATTAATTAAATCGCTATATTTGGAACTTAAGTTTTATTACACTATTTTTGATCGATAAACTTCAAATTAAACTTCCATTCACATTTCAAAACTCAACATTTAAAATAAATTAAATGTTCAAAATCAACGACCAAAAATCCGGGTCGTTACATTCCTCCCCCTTTAAAGGAATTTCGTCCCCGAAATTGCTAAGGTAAAAAAATATTCCAAACCCATTAACTTATTCAAAACCCACTTAGTGAAAACTCGATATTCACTTTTCTAAATTCTTACATTTCATACCAACATTTAGTTTCCATTTCCAACCCAAAATCCTTATTTCCAATTACAATTCAGAATCAAATTTTCGTTAATAAAAATTTTCCAAAATTTTTCAAAATTTTTCTAACACCCTAAATTTCCGAATTTTTTTGGCATAGTCGGCTTTGTACGGAGGACCTTTTGCAATATAAGAAGAGAGATAAAAACATATACATCGACCCACACGGTCGGAAAACACAATATATAACAACATTTATATATATTGCGATATTTAATCCAAAAACGTACCTTATATTAGCATTTTTTAAGCGAGCGACTTATTTTATATGCAATTACGCAACCCAAATCTAGCCCAATAGCCTCCGGGTACTTGTACTTACTCAATTTAAATACATAAGTACTAAACATGAAAATTTATTAACATTTCATTCGGTTAAATAGTTAAACACATGAATTTCATAAGCCAACATGCCCAACATATATTTATAAGCAATTATAAGGTTCCGATACAAATTTAATTACTTTCAATCAATCCATATACCATTTCATTCAGTTCGAATGATTTACAACTCAATTTACTTACATTCACTTCATAATTACACACATTATAATTATATTCATTCCAAATTGATTCCGAGTCAAGTTATTCACTTTCTTATTAATTCATAGAATTTTATTATCTTCTGTTTACGTCAAACGATAATTTTTCTATGCAAATTCGGCGATATTTATTTAATAAAATAACCATTTCAGTTTATAGCTATTTTAAATTGATTCCAAATCAATTTATATTCGATTTTATTCTATTTCAAATTTATTCTCAATCAATTCAATTGCATTCCATCCATATCTACATTCATTACATTCATATCCATTTTATTTAAATTGATTCCTATTCAATCAAGTTCCATTCCATTTGCTAATTAATTTAATTAGTTCATTCACTTAACCCACTTCAAATTTTAATTCCATACTCGAACCCATTCTCGAATTTATTTAAATAATATCCATGGTCATATTTAATTTTTTTTCAATTCAATTCAAATCTAACTCACTTTAATTTAACTTACCTTAAGTTAAAGTTTTATTCATTTTAACTCACTCAAGTTAAAATTTATTTCCAAAACTCAAATTCCATACTTTTCTTTCATATCATTCTCAATTTATAAGTTCATAACTTATTTCCCGATGTTTTCCCAAAACATTTAAATAAGGATTTCTAGAATTTAAACATCCGGTATCTGTTTCAAATCATTTTTGAAATCATATATATATATATATATATATAGCTCCTTTGGCTAACAAACCATTTCGTTGGAGTTTTAAAAATTCACTTGGTTCCAATCCAAATCAGTTTCCCTTCGGAATTTCCAAAACAACATTCATTTTCACAAAAAATCTCCATATCAATTTACTATAGCAGCAAATCATCACTTAGAAACTCGAAAATAAACACCGATGATGTCACGATCATCATCAGAATTATTTTCCAGTGACTGTAGTGAGTTCAGTGCTATATCGCTTCCAAATCCATTTTAAACCATTTTATATTCAACCAAATCTCAATTTTAATACTCCATTATTCTTCCAACCACTTTGGAAAACATTTTCAAAATTTCCGAGACTCCAAAATTCCCAAATACTTTGTTCAAACCATTTAAAATATTTCTCAAAGCTTTTGGGGTTCTAAATTCTGGTTTGAATCCATTTTTACTTATAATTCATTTGTATAATTCATACTTACACAAATTTCCATTTGGTTATATATAACCATTTCATATTTATAATCTTGTTTTGATTATAATAACAACAACCGAACACTCCAATATACTATAATAATTTCAGAAAATTATTTCTTTTATATCAAAATATAATTTGGGTAAAATTATTTCATTTACCCACGTCAAAGCCATACTATGTCAGTTTACCGTGTTCAAGTGTTTAGAAACTCCTATCCATTTAGTGGCGTCCCACTACTCAACCAGAATTTATATGTCACTCAACAGATAAATCAACACAATATAAAACAATTTATATTCACTAACAAATACACACTCATATCTATTAATACACTCAAACTCATTCTAGTGTTCTACTGACCCTATCTCTAATGAGTAATCCCCACCAAAGCCAAGGTTCTCACTTAACCTTCAGTTCTGATACCAAATGTAGCGAACCAAATTTTCAACCCTCGAAAATTGACATTAATACGCTCACTATATGACATGGCGAGCAATCGAGCACCGGAAATACCAGATCGTTAGAGGAAAAGAAGAAAGAGGTAGAAGAAAATAGAACAACAACACAAAATCCCACAAACGCACTGGAATCAAAATATAATATGTAATAATAGAATTTTATACATGAGAATCTGTAACTGTTTTATACTTACAATCATCAGAGTACAATATTCAATACATCAATATGGACAATTATAATAACTTGTCCTCATACAGCAGAAATATAAACCAAGTACGGAGATACATCTCTGAAATCCTCCAGCTCGTCTCCTAAGCTCCATAGCATTCTAACATGAATCTGTAATACTCGATCTGACCCGAGCATTATAATAAAATAACACCCGAGTCAATCTGGAAAACCAGCGTGAGAAAACACACTCAATTTGAATTATTACTGTTACCAAAATCCTTTGAAAAACAAAGGTATCTCGTAAGACCACGTCACACATAAACACGATGGGTTTTTACCTTACGATATCCAAAACACTTTATATCAAAATCATCTGATATTATAATAGTGTCTAAGTACAAGTACTTATTCAAATAGCCGAAATTGTTACATTATTAAATTCCAACATACTAGGCTCTACAACCAAACTCGTAAAGGCACATATTGGATAATGGATTCCATACAAGGACTAGGCACTGTGGTACCACCTATCACGGTACACATCTAGAAAAAATGTACCGAGGACCTCGTCGGGATCCCCTACAACACAAGATCGGCCATATCCCTAACTGGATAGAACCGAATATGCTACCACCCCGGGTGTTCCCAACCTTATCGAGAGCTCTTTTTCCATGCACCACCGTATCCATAATTAATAATATATCTAAGGGTAATTGGAAAGATGTTAACGTACCCTAATTGGGTGTGACCTACTTAGCCTTGTTGCATCTCCCCTGATTTTCAGTCATTCCGGTTGATGAGGCTTGAAGCTACGATTACCTTTTAAAAAAAATTCACTTAGAATGCTCATTGTCCTCCAATGACAATGTGCTGAAAGAATTCATCCATACAAGTCCGTTCTGGGTCTGAACGAAACCGAAGGCACTATTCCTACTACATCCATTTTGGAATCATCCTTAGGATTAGTAGCGATTAGCCCTTGCACTTCAACGCTCCATCTTCGATTACATGCTCTTGTCTTCACTTCGGAAATGTATTTGTTGGATCGAAGTGGTTTTTGGATAACTTATCCGATCTCGGTCTCTTCGAAACAACGTTCGGTATTTCGGTAAACTAAACCCCGGTTCTTTAGGAAATAAACAGACAAAAATAAGATCGAATATAATCTCCTGACCATTAGTGGATGGATTTCCTTATCATCGTCCTAGAAGAACGAAACGAGTTTATACGTACAGTATAGCACCTTCGATGGTAACTGTACCATATAATCCCCGTGTTTCTCCTAAATATTTCCAAAGTTATGTTTTTAGTCCAGATTAGATAGTTGGTTATTTAACTATCAAATAAACAATCATCCAATCAAAGATTCCATTTCCTACTAAATTCACTAAGCCTTATTTAATTTAAATTTCAAAAAACTTAAATCTCTTTATTCAAAAGTATATACTTATGTTACCGAATTTAGTATATTCGCAAACCATCCTTTTCAAAAATATTTGAAAACTTTTTAAAATAAATATGGAAAGCACCACTGTGGTATCAACCATGGACTCGCAGCTCAATGATTACGTCTCTATCCTAGAGAAATCCAAACTTAATTGTAGGCACTCTCTACCTCCCGATTCCGCCATGAAAGTATACCATTACTTCCCGAAAACTTTATTTAATAACTAAATATACTTTTAAAACAATTAAAATAATTACATAACTTTAAAACAATAATTAATTTTGATTTATCAGTAAAATTCTAATCGATTTACAAGACTTGTTTATAAATCTTATAATTCTTTTTGACAATTTTAAAATATTTAAATATCTAACTTTTTGAAATATTTCTGTACTGAAACATTTTTTTTTAAATTACCTATTTTAATTAATTAAAAACCCTCTTCTTAAACAAACTCAACTACTCGATAAAATATATTTTTCAATTCCAATATATTTAAAAATCTCTCTCAATTTATCACCAACCAATTTATGTCGACAATTTCATAAATCCCTTTTTCACATTTCCAAAAGTGAAATCTATCATTTCTTTTCAAACTAATTTACCCATCTCATTATAAATTCTTACCATGAATTTATATCTTCAATTTATCAAATGATAATTATTTCACTTTATTCATAAACATTGTTTATAAATCCCATAGTCTCATTTCCAGTTTACAACGGTTTCATATCACTTAAATCCATTATAAATCGATTTCTAAATTAATTTCCATTTATAAATATTTTACTTTCAAAATCCCTTTTTCATTTCTTTACAAATTCAAAACATATATTTATGGTATTTTTAAAATACCAAAATCTAGGCCAGTATTACCATAGCATCCAATAAATTCAAATCACACTATAATCTATCACAGATTATTCAAACATATATATATATATATATATATGAAATTAAATTCAACATTTTGGAGGAATCTAGCTGGATCCCTCCAACCTGTTTCCCTGCATCCATAGATGTTAATACAACATAAAAAAATACCAATCCTGCTTCGAGGCATGATATCGTGTATATAGGGTCATCCGCTATTATGTAAGACGCATAGGGTCTTTTCCGCTCCAATAGGCGGGAAATATATCCAACTACTAATATATATACAACTATATATATAACATCCAAATTGATAATGATTTATAAATTCAAACAAGCATCCAATAATTAATTTTAACTATTTAAAAATTAATTCCGTATTCCAAATGGGTGAGAATTTCTCACGTTGATTTTATTTGCAATCCATTCCAATTTTAATTCCATCACGTAGATTTCCCAGCTACGAATTCCACATGACTGATTTATTCATTTTGGACCTCGTATGTGTTTGATAATTGTAAATGAACATTTGATATAATTTAAATTAATTAACTGAAATAAAAAACTATTTAACTTAATTACCTTTGCAATCTTGTTCACAAAAATTCGCTATTTCCAGGCTCGATTTAAAACAGAAATACCAAGAACATCATGGTCAGCAAAACCATTGGACTCAAAAACGTAGCCTCTCTTTCCAGTGCAACCAATCAATGACTAAACCGATGTTATCTCACACTGCCAGACTCACCAATATCAGTATCAAATATTGGTCTTGAGAAGTACCTGTCCCGGAAGAGCCTCTGATACAACAGCCGATTTCTATCTCTATACAAAGAAGCTGTCACTGGCCTCCCACGCTGCAACTTGGCAACCTAACCCTGACACACAGTCGCATGCGGCAACCTTCCCCCCTCACGTTGAAATCTTTAACCGATACGGCTCTTCCTCTACAGCCTATTACAAGCGAACATTGATCACCCAAACGACATCGCCCTTCACCTAATCGCAGCTCTTGCCTCGATCGTCGCCAGCCCAACCCCCACGACCTCACGTTCATGACCACAACCCAACGAGTTCGCCGCCCTCATCAAATTGCGAATCGCTTCCTCTCAGGCCTCACGCGAAATCGAGCTCGCGAACTTCACATCGTGCTGCCCCATCGCGATTCAATCGCGTTATATATTTTTTTATGTGGAAGTCGATTCTTTTTTCTTTTTGTGATGCTATGACTTGATTTGGATTATATATATATATATATATATTATCCCAAATATCTCACATTACATATCTCGAATTTTTGAACCCCTATGGAGGCATGCCGCCAGGCAATCATAATGTTATACCACTATTCCGAACACAATGGAACAAGTTTCGAGACCTAATTTGATCGTATGTGGAAGATAGCTTTTTTAAATCGACTATTTAAATTAAATTCAATTAAATTAATTCCAGGTGTTTCAGATCGTACGACCAAACGGTAAATCCAAACGCTAATAAATTTGAAATCTAATAGTAGTACACTATTACAGATCCAATGGAACTAGTTTCGTCGAATTCTGAGACTATGCCCGGATCGCTATTTTTAATCGACGATTTCTAAAATTTACGAAATTGCTTGAAATTCCAATTTTAAAAACCAACTAACTCAATTCTAATTCAAATAGAATTTATATCAACATTAGAAATTGTTTTGGTTTCATATTCAACTCCAATTCAATTATTTAAATGATTTTTAATCATTAACTCAACAATTAAATATTATTAATTAAATCGCTATATTTGGAACTTAAGTTTTATTACACTATTTTTGATCGATAAACTTCATATTAAACTTCCATTCACATTTCAAAACACAACATTTAAAATAAATTAAATGTTCAAAATCAATGACCAAAAATCTGGGTCGTTACATTAATCATCCTTTTAGAAAAGATAAAAAAACTTTACAAGTAATAGAGTTGAGACCTTGCGACCACTAACGATTTGGTCAAGCGAAGATATTTATGAGCTTGTAAAGGATTATTCAAAGATACATGAAACCGACGAACAAATTGAAATACAAGGTAAATCGAAGATTCATAATTGGTGCAAACAAAGTATATTCTCGGAGTTGCCTTATTGGAAAAATCTCCTAATTCGTCATAATATCGACGTGATGCACAACGTGAAAAACGTGTTTGATAATGTATTTAACATAGCTATGAATGTTAAAGGAAAGACTAAAGATGATTTGAAATCAAGACGTGATATAGAAGCAATATGCAATCGTCCTGAACTTCATTTGAAGCCAAATGACACAAAAAACCCAAAGCATGCTACGAGCTAGACAGTAACCTAGTTAAAGTACTGTTAAAGTGGGTGGAAGGATTAAGATTTTCTGATGGGATTTCCTCTAATCTTCGTAGAAGTGTCGACTATAAGAACGGTAAACCGAGTGAGATGAAAAGTCATGATTGCCATGTAATGATGGAACATTTGTTACCCGTCGCTTTCAAAGAACTCTTGCCCACAAAAGTTTGGACGATTGTAACATAACTTAGTTTGTTTTATAAGGAGCTTTGTTCAATTACCTTAAAAGTTGATCATCTATGTAAACTTGAGGGAGAAATTCCTATACTTCTCTGCAAAATGGAGAAAATGTTTCCTCCTGGTTTCTTTAATGTAATGGAGCATTTAACTGGTCATCTTCCATTTGAAGCACTTCTTCGAGGTCTGGTTCAATATGGATGGATGTATCCGTTTGAAAGGTATTAATATTGAGTTATTAAATTTTAGTTTAACCACATGTAAAAAAATTTAATTATAATTATTCTTAACAGGTACTTAAATCATGTAAAGAAAAAAGTGAGACAAAAAGCATGAGTTGAAGGTTCGATATGCAAATCATATATCGAAGAAGAAGCTTCACTCTTTCTCTCTCATTATTACAGTGACCATGTGAACTTATCTTTTGAAAGTGCTATGCGAAATGATGAGAGCATTGAACAAGATTCTTTTGAATCAATGCTATCTATTTTTAGACAGCAGGGACACTATGTTGGAAAATGTGTGGAAGTATGGTTAGACGATAGAGATTACCATGTAGCCCACACATGTTCTTCTTAACCGTATAGAAGTTGCTCCATTTGTTAGGTACTAATGAATAACACATTTAAATTTATTTACTTGAATAATACAAGTGTGTATTAATTATAATGCAATATATTATCTGTATATGCGGTATTTATGAATCACAGCATCCAAGTGGGGATATCAGCAAAAAATTTGCTACTTGGTTTTCGAACCACGTATATGATCCGGTAAATTGTGTAGTCGACGAAGGGTTGAAACATCTTGCAATGGGACCAAAAATAAGAGTCAAGTTATATCCAATATTCTTTGTCAATGGATACAAATTCAACACAAAAGAATACGGGGCTGAAAAGTTAACTAACAACACCGGTGTATATGTTAAAGGTAGCGATGATCCAAATAATCATATAAATGATTTTTACGGTGTGTTAACTCAAGTTTTGCAATTAACATATTTCACCAGACCTACGGAAGAAGTTTATTTTTTTAGATGCAACTGGTTCAGTAATGTTCCAAGTTCTGGAATCAACGTGCAGCAAAAATATAATATTATTGAAATAAAGCATACATCACGTTATCATAAGTACGATCCATTTATACTAACGAAACATGCCCTACAAGTATATTATGCTCCTTATCCATCTCTAAAAAGAAATAAAGCAGATTGGTCGGTGGTTTTTAAAACGAAGGCAAGATTTACGTTTGATGGAAAGAATATTCCGGATGAACAAGTGTACCAAGAAGATATCTTGGAAAATGGCGAATTTGCAATAACAGATGATCAAACCAATTTAGGACCTCTAAATGATTAATCAAAGGTATTAGTAGAAGCATTTGAGACCAAAGAGGAAAAAAATATAGAGTACGAGATAGAGTTTGAATCAGTATACGATGAGGACTAATTTAATAGTATACATGTTGAAAAAACATAATTTATGGGAGTATTGATGTTACACTTTTATTTGTATGTTACATGCGATTATTGATGTTAAATCTTGATATGTTTACTCATAATTGAATGATATATTCTACCATAATAAAATAATATGTATGTCATAGGTATTACAGATGTCTTTCTTTAGGCGGTGGAGTTCTTCATAGTCTGGTTCTCCTTCTGGATTTCAGAGAGGGACAGGTCACGTCGGTGGTGATGGTAGCGGACCTTCGCAGGAGGCGCCGCGTATAGTAGTTAGATTGCTACCAAAAGCTTATGGCTCATAAGTATTAAATTTACTTCAGCATTGTAAATATTTAGTATGATATTTAGTCATGATTTGTCTGCATCATATTTAATGCAGCGGTTTTGAGCTTGAGCCTTCTAACATTGTGCTTAGCATATCGAAGCAGGCATACATGAGCCGTATGACTGCATGCTGGCCAAAGTGGAGTAGGATCCCGAACCATGTGCGAGAGAGCATATGGTAGGACTTCCTAGTAAGTGTAAAATTATATACCATTATATATAATCACTTTACAATTTACTGACTAAGTATAAATGTATAAGTTATATTTTTTCAGTATATATACAGGGGGCATTAGACTTACAAGAGAAGGACGTGTCTCTTTAACAGTGCCACTGGAACTCAAAAGTTGCAAAGAATTATAGGGATACGATGTCTACCATAAGAAAAACCGAGAAGAAGTCACAATGGATGGGCGCCAACGTCTGGGATGCTTAGGTCGCATGGTGGGGGTAGCGACGAATTCAAGGTACGTCCATCAAATATCACCTTAATTTATTCGGTACAGAATACATAATTTATACATGTAAAATAAAATCTTAACTTTTAATTTGCAGGTGGAGTCGGATAGGAACTTTACGAATAGGCAAAAAAATCCTATCACACATCGTGGTGGCTCAAAATCGTTCTAGTACTATCGCGAGGACCTGGTAAATTAATTAATTTCAATTATGAACGGTTATTACATTTTTAGTATAAATTTGTATGAACAACAGTAATATACACCAATTATTGCAGAAAAGAGAGTGTGGGGGTCCCGTTTCGTATATGGATGTGTTTGAGCATACTCATGCCATCAGGTAGACATACGACGAGGGATCAGTGTCTTATGCCTAGCATGAGGATGGTAGAGCGTACGTCGCACATGTAAGTATATTTTAAGTTATAAGTTATTAATAATGATCATTTTAATTAATTAGTTATAAAATATTATAATAATGTCATGTAATATTTATTTGTATTTAATTTTGCATTGTAGGAAATATTTATGCAGGCATGTGCGCAGATGCTTGAGCATTCCAGACGAGAGCAGTTGATCATTGACGAGGAGGACGCGATCTTTGACTTTGTTATGGACCCGACCTAGAAAAACAGGCGCTACGGCTACGACAACCAATCGGTAATTTATAAAAATTAACTACGTTGTAAAATTTGCTTATTTTTTATAAATATTATGTAATAACTTAAACATATTTCGACTTGTTTTATAGGCTCAGACATCACAAAGGGCTTACCGAAGGGCTCAGGACAACGTGGAGATTAATGAGCTTAGACAACAGATTGCACAGCTGCAGGAGCAGGACCGTCTCCGAGCAGTGCAAATGGAGTAGTTCAACCAACGTTTGGTCAAGTATGTGAAGCATCATGGAACATTCCCTTCGTTCGGTGGTTCTGGAACCGATGAGGTGTCTTGAGATACGATTTTTAGTTTTTTATGCACATGTTGTGTTGAATGTAATTTGTGTATATAAACATTGAGTGATGGTGAGGTTAATTTATAGACATGTGGTATTTGACATTGATTTGTGTGGTTGATTTGGTGGTTTATTTGTGGAGTTGATATGTAGAGTTCGATGTTAGATGTAAATATTGGAGTTGGATGAGTGAAATTGATGATGGAAGGTTTGTTTTGTATTGATTGAATATGTTTGCGTTTGATATTATGATGTTTGAGTTTATATTGATATTGATTTCAGCTTATATATATGGCTTATATATTGATTCTGATGAGTTCTGTTATATATTGAGATGGAAGTGATGCTGCGTTGCAAAAAATTTTTTACCTAGATTTCCGACGGCTTCCGACGGCTACCAGCGGCTTATTGGCCATATATTTCGACGGCTATCGACGGCTTCCTGGGCGAAATTTTCGACGGCGTGTGACGGCTTAGTGGAAATTGTCATGCCACGTGGACGTCGTCACTATCGGAAAAGCCATCGAAATTGCCATCAGAAGAACCGTTGCAAGCTATCGTAATAACTCATTGAAGCCATCAGAAATGGACAAAAGTCATGGTCCATATTCCGACGGCATTTCCGACGGCTCGCGATGGCCGTCGACGACTCCGAGCCTTCGGAAATCTGTATTTACCTTGTAGTGATAGAAGATTGAAAACATACAACATAAAAATTTAATACCAAAAACTATTTCTTTGAGCATCATATAAATTGTCCATCGCTATCTTCATCTTGCGTCGTATTATAGTATGTTGAAAAAGCATATTGATGCATTTGATCCGAACTTAAAAATGTCATCATCATATTATCAAAGGGCGATGGTTTGTCTTGGCTACTTGATGGTTCAGCAACATATGGTTGATTTATTCCACAAAACGAATAACCTCCGGTATAGTCAGATGTAGAATACCTATAACCGGGGAGATTGTTAGAAGTATATCTACCATCATAATTACGTTGATCTTCATGTTCAACTTTCAAATTTCTATCTCTTCAACCACTACTGTCATCTGCATCTATTCTAGAATAATTCTGGATATGTCTTTGAGAATCATCAAAAATCAAACCAACACCATAACCACTAGAACCAATACCGTCACCACCAGCATTACCTGAATCATCATTTGATGAACTATCATCATTATTTTCTACAGATACATTATCATTGTCTGACTAAGGATTATCGCTTGCATTATCAAGTAGTGGATTCTCAGCTTCTCCAGTCCATTCTGCAAGTGGATTCTCCTCATGAAAGATGTAATCTAGGTCAATAAGTTGATCAGTTGTTTGTTGTCGTTTAGCATGTCGCACTCTTAATCGCATATTATAATGTACAAATACCAGTTTTGATAAGTTCTCCATTTTTATTCTGTTTCTTAACTTCATGTGAATCATCGTAAATGTTGTCCAATTTCTTTCACAATTTGAAGAAGAGACTGTTTGGCTAAGAATACGCATAGAGATTCATGTTAATTAGAGCAACTTCCCTACCAATTATTAACCACCACATAGCTAGAAGACACGATTTAACTGCATGTTTCCCTTTTGCGGAACCAAATACACAAAGTTTCATTCTGTATTTTTCCACCAACACATCATTCATTAATAAACCAAGTTAATCTTTGCGCTAAATATAATAACATGAATCATGAATAGTTTAATAATTTGCTTATTACCTCTTCTGAAATTTCAATTTGCATAGCAATATCTGGTACCATTTTTCAAGAACATTTGTCCATCCATTTAAAAATTCAGCATCATTTATTGCATTGTCTCCATATTGTATACGAGGATTGAGAAAATAACCTAAAACAAACTGATAGTTTAAAAAATATTAACGTGATATGTACTTTTATAATTGTGTAATAATTAAAAAAATTACCTACTGCATGAATAGGTCGGTGCAATTATCTTTCCAATCTTTTATTGATTATATTCCACCACTTTTGACACTGTCTTGCACCAACATTTTTCTTAATTTATTCCTTCTCTCGATCCATTACTTCATATAGATATACCATCTCTGCTTTATCATCATTGTCCAAAATTCTTAAATTTTTTACAAGTGGACCAAATACGAGAATAATAGGACCAAGTTTAGGAATCTTTGCACTCCACTCCTGTAACGACCCGCCATTTTGGGCCATTCGCGTCCATTATAAGTGTATAGGTAGACACTCATGCCGGAGTTGAATTGCTCAAAATACCGCGTTGTTAATTTAAATTTGGCAAAACTGAACATATACAGTAAATAAAATATCACAGATCACAGACACAGAGTAATAAGTGCAGCGGAAATAAAAGAGATAGTAGTTCATGAAGCTACTATATAAATGTATAAGATACATCAAAGTTTACAACAGAAGAGTAATACGATACATCAGAGTTAAACCAGATACAACGGAAGAGTAACACGATACATCAGATACAAATCGGAATACATCACTGGAATCATCGAATATCTGAAAGCTGGATAGATAGCTGGATCTCCAAGCGAAGCTCCAACTCCAAAGGTGAGTCTCGAAAGCTGAACTACTCAGTCTGACCCGAGCGTAAAGCAAAAACACAAGACACTCGAGTCAGGATTAACATTCTTATATTAATAAATCCAACTCAAGTGAAATAGCAATTGAAATACAAGTAACTCAAAGGATGTTTGGAATAACCATCCTTTAAGGATCCGTTAAACTATCTACTAGGTAGTAATGTACGCTAAGTAGATAATGTCTATCAGTAATATAAAGATATCAAAATAGCGTTAAGTCATGGCCCATTCCACCCTTAACACATTTTTATTCCCACAAGCATATACAAGACCGTAGTTTCCCCAAAACCGGAAGTCACCAGAGGGCAATCCATATACTCAAGGTACAAAACAAATTCGTAGTGGTCGCGCATAAATGGAATACAAGTATGACAAGGCACATGAGGCTATACCCAAGGTAGTGATACTACCGTTCGCCTGATCCGGACTGGTGAGAACGCAACGCCGCAGCGCCCGCAACACCGTGAAACAACACTCCCAAAATCAAGGGTGCATCAATCGACAACAAGTATAAGTAGTTCGAAGAAGTGTGTCCACTTGAGGTATCAATCCTCCATTGGCCCGGCACAGCTCCTGTTTTAGTCATTTCCAATTTGACACAAGTGTCAAGGCTATCCATTATCGTTCTCTTTCTTCAGTCAACACGAACACCATTCCAACCACTTCATTCTGGATCATCACTCCGCGTATAGTTATTAAAGTGGTTTTCGGTTTAGATAGAGAGTATATCCATAACCGAATTCCGGTCTCTTTAATAACTTTCGTAATTATTTCACCGATTGGTCGTTTGTATATTTCAAAAACCAAATCAATTACAATTTCAATTAGAATTCGTAAATCAACACTCATTTGTCTCTCAAACCAATTTCCAATAATTTACGTTTCAAAACTTCCAAATTCACAATTTCAAAATCTTATAATTCAATTTCAATATCTATTTGAAACAATTCAAATTTTGATTCAAGTTCATATATAAATTTCATTCCAAAATCATTTAAATAAATTTTACTTAACTTTCAAATCAATTTAAACTCATTTATCGATTTCATTCAATATTCGTAAAGTAAATTTATCATTCAAAACAATTTCTATTAAATTTCCAAATCATTAGATCAATTCTTAAGTTCAACTTCATTAAATCAGAACTTACAATTTTGAATTAAACTAAATTCATCAAATCAATTCTTTCAATTACAAGTCTTACATTAATTCCAAAAATATCACATTTTTCGTTTCTTGTTAAAGAAATTAAATTTTCACTTATTTATTTACTTGGTTTCAATTTCAAAACTCAATTAATAAAGAAACTCAATTTCCATTATTTACGAAGTAAAATTCACTTGTTCAAAAGTTCAGTTTCTCTTATTAAAGGATTTCAATTCAATTTAATCATTAAATAATTCAATCTTATTTAATTATTAAATAATTCAAACTTAATTATTAAATAATTCCAAAGTTTAATAATTCCAAACTTGATTATAATTCCAAACTAAATTATTAAATCATTTCAAATTTTAATAATTTCAAACTAAATTATTAAATCATTACAAAGTTAATTCAATCATCTCTCAAATTAAACAGCATTCTTTCGTTAATTCCATTGTAAATCTTTTGTTTCAGATTATTAAGTATTAACATTTCTTCTCATTACACTTCAAATTTCAACTTCATTTCAAAACCATATTATTTATTCAAATAAGATCTTCGTTTTATTTTAAATCAAATTATTGACCAATCGGGTTTTATTTAATTTCCTATCCTAGGTCAAAGTTCAATTTTTTGGGTATTTATCATTTCAACCCGATTCCAATTCGATTCAAAATCAAAACATATCAAAGTGAACTTGCAGTGTGATAACTGGGATGGTGTCAAAGTAAATAAACAAGCAATAACAACAATCAATATCAATCCAATAATCAATTCAAATAATCCCGAAATAACCGTATTAATTCGCATTGTTATTTGTACGAATTAATATAATTATTTCTAGAATCTACACTATCATTTCATGTAGATTAAAGATTATTACATTACGGTTTCCACTTGTCACTTCAATTACAGTTTCATCCATCATCAATTTAACAACATACATTCAGTGGTTCAAATGTAATTAAACAATCCTACGTGTCAATAAATTTAACAGTTTAAAGGGGTCATATTATACAAATGTCAGTTAATCAAATTTAACATTTAACTATCCTATATCAAGTTCAATTTCATACTATTTATCATTTTTAACATTAACGATTTAACGTCTAATATAAACATCAACAATCAATCAATCATCAGCCAAACTGTATTATCATCGCATAAATAATTAATAGATAATGGTGTCAGGTGTCACAGGTAAACTGATACAGGTAATAGCATATATAACAGTGCAATTAACTAACAGCAGTATATTTCAATTGTCGTTTCAATTGAAATCAAATCTAATAAATAAAAGAACGTTAATCGTGAGTGAGTGCTCACCTTTCGAGGCTTGAGAAATTTGACACAGAAATGAATTACAGATCCAAGCACGAATTCCAAAGCAAAGCTAAATTGGCACGAATTTCGAAGGATATAGCTGATAACAGAAATCGATGAAAACAAATCAAAATTTGTTGGATATAAATAGAAACGAAATGTAAATTATCTTGTTATAAATACTTCTATAAAAATTAGTAATAACCTTTTAAATAAACAATATATATGTCATTGATAGATAGGCAAATGGATATAAATTAGTCCACACTATACATTGTAACTATCGTAAATATACTTAAATATATACTGGTATAAACGCATTATATATCAACATTATAACAAGCTTTATATAGTATAGCACGCAACTTTAAACTAGACCCATATATATATTTATACTAGACAGCGAAAATAATACAACATTTAGTAGGACTGCATTTTATTTCGTTATTCAACAAAAGATTATCTAGCAATATACATTTGTTCCTCCTCCTTCTTTGTCACTGTTTTGTTTACCAGACTTTTTAGCAAACAATAAAAAAAAAATGATTCAACATTGCTGTTTTTGGAACGGAAAATATCTAAATTATGCCCTCGCTAGCAAAAGTTCTGTCTACGCCACTGATACAACTTATACTATATATATATACCTACTATAATATCTAAAATAGAATATAACGTACATACTACATATGAACAGTATCATACAGTGAATATATAATTACTGTAAACGAAATAAGAATTAATGAAATTTATATACGCATATATAGAAGATAGATCTATTCAAAACCGAACATACATATTATAATGTATATAACGAGACTAACCCATATCCATAGACTTTAAAATTAAAGTTATAAAACTCACATATATTAACCAAACTTATATATTACTTGTATAAAACATATATATATAGACTGTATAACAAATATATACTTCATACAACATATGCATTAATACTGTGCAAGTTAGTTTGCTAACATAGACGCATAACAGATTTATGTATTACTTCATAGGTGGTAAACTTCAAATCGAAACTATATATAAGTTTATATTTTGACATAAAGTAGTATACAAAAAAACAACATAGATATAATATCTTACATGCCTAGGAACGTGAGGAGGCTAGCAAAAGACGGGAAAACATGCATTCAAATAGCTTATCATGTTAGAGTTCTCGCAACCATTTATATTCAGCCATGCTAAATCTAGGAGCACGGTCAGGTGATCGCATGCAAGGCTTTGGCAAAAGGAGAAGCTAGCAGACGCTTGCTTGGGTAGGTGAGGACTGACATGGGTTTGGAGATTAACAAGTGATAGGCGGTCTTGGTTTTGCGAGTAGGCAGGGAAAAGGAAGGCACGGCATGCGGTGCATCTGGTCTGGTGTTTTGGAGGGCGGATGGAGGTGTTGAGGTGGCTGGAACAAGGAAGGCGGTGGGAGAGTTGCACGAGAGGAAGGACAGGGGGTTACCTGGAGGTGGCCTACGGTATGCGTGCTGCTGCGAAGGGAGGAGGAAAATTTTGGGTGAGTTCGATGCGGTGGCTAAGGGGAGGCATGGCTCTAGGTCTCGGCGTCGGAACTGGGCAGTGGCTGGTTGAAGCAGGCGGAGTTCAGGTGGATAAGTAGGTCGGAGAGGCAGCGAAGGCTGGGTGGAGGCCGAATGCTAGAAGGGAAGGCTTGGGGTTGGTTGTGTGGTCTCGGGTGGCTCCCATGGTGGAGGTGAGTTGCATGGTAGTGGGCAACGTGACTAAAGAGAAGAAGTTCAAATATTATCTTCTGTAACCAAATGAAAGAAGGGGAAGAGGTAGAGTGAATAGACAGTAAAGAGAAGAAATGAATGCCAATTTTTAGAAGTAAATGAACCAGTAAACGAAGTGTCACATTGGAAACGAAAATTCACGGGAATTAAGGCAAACATAAACCGATGACTGTTGATTTAAAGCCAATGGAAATTTTGGTAGTCACGGAACATAGATGGACTTGAACGGTATCGATACAGTTACTGTTTCGCAGTTTTCGCGGCGTACCGAACTGCAAAATATACGAATGAGTATCCTGCGAAGATCAGCACGACGAGACGATCCCAACGGTATATGGATATCAGTGATACGATCATCCGATAAAAATCGATATCGGTACCAGAATACTGCTATTTTGCAGAAAATAAGAACGACGGAGCCAAAAATGTCCGAATTTGGAAAACGACAAACTGAAATCTTGCTCAGAAGATGATTTAGAATTTTTCTATGTAAAAATATTTTGGTTTTGAAAACATTTTATTTTCATCGCTTTTTAACTGATTAAATTGAAGTGAATTTACACGCGAAATAAACTTTCGTATTTTCGGACGAAAATTTACCAGTCGCTATGTTTAACTAGACGTATTTCAAATATCAAATTTTATTTCAAAATTTTATCGTTTAAAATTTTACAAAATTTTAACTAATTACGTTATTAAAATGGTTGAAATTTACGGGTCGTTACACTCTCCCCCACTCAAAACTTTTCGTCCTCGAAAAGGAACGAGGTAGGAGAATAGAAACAACCAGAAAGAAAACAGATTTGAAATACAAAGTAACAATTAATTTAAACCATATAAATTCAAATTTAAATTAATTAATATTCAATAGTTTGATTTAATCCATTTGATTTCACTTAAGTGAAATCAATCTTAATTATTTCTAAATTCATTATCTTTTTATCCAATTATGTTTAATTAACAAATTTCTAAAACCACAAATTAGAATAGTCATTTAATAAAATCATATTTATTCATCAAATTTAATTCTTCTTTATTCCAAATTATTATTAAGTCGATTTTACTTAATATATCTTATTACATATATTTAAACCATATAAATTAATTTAAACCACATAAATTTCACTTAAATTAATTTATACTCATTAATTGATTTTAAATTCAAGGTATTTCCATAAGTTGATCTAATTTCAATTTATTAATTAACCTTCAAAACAAAATTTATTTTTCAATTATCTTATTATTCTATTTATCTCTATTAACATTTTATAATTAAAATTTAAGTGTATAACATTTGTTATAACCACTCAAATTTTATTTATAAATTCAATTTCTATTATATATTATCCAATTACATATTCAACTTCTGAATGATTTAGGTAAGTTGTATTAGAATGCAGTTGAACAATATACAAATAAAATTTTTCCCAATTCAATTATTCGAGTTTAAATATTTATTTGTAATTAAAATCATCCTTTAATAAAATTTAAGAATTAGATTTCCGATTAACTTTAAACAACTTAGAGATATATGTAATATATTTATATCAAATCAAATTAAATCTTAAAATAAGATACCTATATATATGTGAATCAAAATATACTGAAGAAATTCAAATCAAAATATTTTCAAACAAAACCGTAGCAAAGCTACAGAATGGTTTCTCCACTTCGAAACTCGAAAATGAACGTCGATGATGCGGCCGCCATCACCGAAATTATTTTCCAGCGACAAAGAGAAGAGCACTGATTTCAACATTTTAAAATTCTTTGAAAACGGTTTCTATTCGAAAATACTTTCAATAATATATACATTTAAAATTTAAACCAAAGTTCGAAATCACCGGAAACTAAATTCTCAAATTTCTGGATTAAGTTCATTTTAAGTTCCAAATCAATTTATAAACCATAATTATAAATTCATTTAGAATAATAAATGATAATCAAATATTATCATTTCAAACAACCAATTTAATTAACTTCTAAATTCCAGAAAATTTTCCTTATGTTTTTACAATATAATCAAACAAATTTGAAAACAATATTGTGTCCGTTTGCTCTGCTCAAGTGTTTTGGAAATCCTATCGATAGCGTTGATCAGACGAATCGATCGAAAACCCAAATCAACATCAACAACTCAAACAACACAATATATAAAACATTTTTATATAGATTTACAAATACACTTCCTCGCTCGACTATATAAGAATAGATTTCAAAGCACAGATAGAGATTCAAATTTGATGGACTCAAATCAAAGAGAATGTTGATTCGAAAAATAAGTTTGAAACAGAAGATAAGATAATTCAAATTCCACAATCGGGAGATGGAGGAGTTTATTAAATTCACGGGCAACCTTAACCGGGTCGTCCGTAACTTCAAGAATAAGATCGATGCTGAATTCCGAGGTAACTCAACACTCGATCTCAAGAGATGGAATTCAGTTATAGCAGGGAATAGATAGCATCGTAAACCGAGGATTCAGAAATCTCCGGTAAATCAATGCCTATTGTGAAGGAGTTTTGCTCCTTTACGAATCATTCGAAGATTTGCGAGACCGCCGATTCACTATAAGGGTCATTTGGAGTGGAGTTATGTGATGCTCCAGAATTGAAAGGAGACGAATAGTGAGGGACACGAATGAATTTTTGGAACCGCAGGGAACGTTCCAAAATTCAAAGAAATTGAGTCAAAGGAAGAGACTGAAACTCAAATGAGAGTGATTCAGTGAATACATTTACCCTATATGTTAAGTTTTGCCTAGAGCTACCAAAGCTCTGATACCAACTGTAACAGACCGCGTCAGTGGGGTAACGCCCACCGTAGCATACAGCAGTACCTGTGTTCTGCCTTTACAGCCAGCCTCTCGACTGCACCAACCCCGTAGGGACATGTAGGAGTAAGAGTCATCCGCTCGCTACCAAACCAAATGCGAGAACCCCCTATCATGCTGCACCCGCCAAGTGCATAGGCAGACACACATGCCGGAGTTGAATTGCTCAAAATACCGCGTTGTTAATTTAAATTTGGCAAAACTGAACATATACAGTAAATAAAATATCACAGATCACAGACACAGAGTAATAAGTGCAGCGGAAATAAAAGAGATAGTAGTTCATGAAGCTACTATATAAATGTATAAGATACATCAAAGTTTACAACAGAAGAGTAATACGATACATCAGAGTTAAACCAGATACAACGGAAGAGTAACACGATACATCAGATACAAATCGGAATACATCACTGGAATCATCGAATATCTGAAAGCTGGATAGATAGCTGGATCTCCAAGCGAAGCTCCAACTCCAAAGGTGAGTCTCGAAAGCTGAACTACTCAGTCTGACCCGAGCGTAAAGCAAAAACACAAGACACTTGAGTCAGGATTAACATTCTTATATTAATAAATCCAACTCAAGTGAAATAGCAATTGAAATACAAGTAACTCAAAGGATGTTTGGAATAACCATCCTTTAAGGATCCGTTAAACTATCTACTAGGTAGTAATGTACGCTAAGTAGATAATGTCTATCAGTAATATAAAGATATCAAAATAGCGTTAAGTCATGGCCCATTCCACCCTTAACACATTTTTATTCCCACAAGCATATACAAGACCGTAGTTTCCCCAAAACCGGAAGTCACCAGAGGGCAATCCATATACTCAAGGTACAAAACAAATTCGTAGTGGTCGCGCATAAATGGAATACAAGTATGACAAGGCACATGAGGCTATACCCAAGGTAGTGATACTACCGTTCGCCTGATCCGGACTGGTGAGAAGGCAACGCCGCAGCGCCCGCAACACCGTGAAACAACACTCCCAAAATCAAGGGTGCACCAATCGACAACAAGTATAAGTAGTTCGAAGAAGTGTGTCCACTTGAGGTATCAATCCTCCATTGGCCCGGCACAGCTCCTGTTTTAGTCATTTCCAATTTGACACAAGTGTCAAGGCTATCCATTATCGTTCTCTTTCTTCAGTCAACACGAACACCATTCCAACCACTTCATTCTGGATCATCACTCCGCGTATAGTTATTAAAGTGGTTTTCGGTTTAGATAGAGAGTATATCCATAACCGAATTCCGGTCTCTTTAATAACTTTCGTAATTATTTCACCGATTGGTCGTTTGTATATTTCAAAAACCAAATCAATTACAATTTCAATTAGAATTCGTAAATCAACACTCATTTGTCTCTCAAACCAATTTCCAATAATTTACGTTTCAAAACTTCCAAATTCACAATTTCAAAATCTTATAATTCAATTTCAATATCTATTTGAAACAATTCAAATTTTGATTCAAGTTCATATATAAATTTCATTCCAAAATCATTTAAATAAATTTTACTTAACTTTCAAATCAATTTAAACTCATTTATCGATTTCATTCAATATTTGTAAAGTAAATTTATCATTCAAAACAATTTCTATTAAATTTCCAAATCATTAGATCAATTCTTAAGTTCAACTTCATTAAATCAGAACTTACAATTTTGAATTAAACTAAATTCATCAAATCAATTCTTTCAATTACAAGTCTTACATTAATTCCAAAAATATCACATTTTTCGTTTCTTGTTAAAGAAATTAAATTTTCACTTATTTATTTACTTGGTTACAATTTCAAAACTCAATTAATAAAGAAACTCAATTTCCATTATTTACGAAGTAAAATTCACTTGTTCAAAAGTTCAGTTTCTCTTATTAAAGGATTTCAATTCAATTTAATCATTAAATAATTCAATCTTATTTAATTATTAAATAATTCAAACTTAATTATTAAATAATTCCAAAGTTTAATAATTCCAAACTTGATTATAATTCCAAACTAAATTATTAAATCATTTCAAATTTTAATAATTTCAAACTAAATTATTAAATCATTACAAAGTTAATTCAATCATCTCTCAAATTAAACAGCATTCTTTCGTTAATTCCATTGTAAATCTTTTGTTTCAGATTATTAAGTATTAACATTTCTTCTCATTACACTTCAAATTTCAACTTCATTTCAAAACCATATTATTTATTCAAATAAGATCTTCGTTTTATTTTAAATCAAATTATTGACCAATCGAGTTTTATTTAATTTCCTATCCTAGGTCAAATTTCAATTTTTTGGGTATTTATCATTTCAACCCGATTCCAATTCGATTCAAAATCAAAACATATCAAAGTGAACTTGCAGTGTGATAACTGGGATGGTGTCAAAGTAAATAAACAAGCAATAACAACAATCAATATCAATCCAATAATCAATTCAAATAATCCCGAAATAACCGTATTAATTCGCATTGTTATTTGTACGAATTAATATAATTATTTCTAGAATCTACACTATCATTTCATGTAGATTAAAGATTATTACATTACGGTTTCCACTTGTCACTTCAATTACAGTTTCATCCATCATCAATTTAACAACATACATTCAGTGGTTCAAATGTAATTAAACAATCCTACGTGTCAATAAATTTAACAGTTTAAAGGGGTCATATTATACAAATGTCAGTTAATCAAATTTAACATTTAACTATCCTATATCAAGTTCAATTTCATACTATTTATCATTTTTAACATTAACGATTTAACGTCTAATATAAACATCAACAATCAATCAATCATCAGCCAAACTGTATTATCATCGCATAAATAATTAACAGATAATGGTGTCAGGTGTCACAGGTAAACTGATACAGGTAATAGCATATATAACAGTGCAATTAACTAACAGCAGTATATTTCAATTGTCGTTTCAATTGAAATCAAATCTAATAAATAAAAGAACGTTAATCGTGAGTGAGTGCTCACCTTTCGAGGCTTGAGAAATTTGACACAGAAATGAATTACAGATCCAAGCACGAATTCCAAAGCAAAGCTAAATTGGCACGAATTTCGACGGATATAGCTGATAACAGAAATCGATGAAAACAAATCAAAATTTGTTGGATATAAATAGAAACGAAATGTAAATTATCTTGTTATAAATACTTCTATAAAAATTAGTAATAACCTTTTAAATAAACAATATATATGTCATTGATAGATAGGCAAATGGATATAAATTAGTCCACACTATACATTGTAACTATCGTAAATATACTTAAATATATACTGGTATAAACGCATTATATATCAACATTATAACAAGCTTTATATAGTATAGCATGCAACTTTAAACTAGACCCATATATATATTTATACTAGACAGCGAAAATAATACAACATTTAGTAGGACTGCATTTTATTTCGTTATTCAACAAAAGATTATCTAGCAATATACATTTGTTCCTCCTCCTTCTTTGTCACTGTTTTGTTTACCAGACTTTTTAGCAAACAATAAAAAAAAAATGATTCAACATTGCTGTTTTTGGAACGGAAAATATCTAAATTATGCCCTCGCTAGCAAAAGTTCTGTCTACGCCACTGATACAACTTATACTATATATATACCTACTATAATATCTAAAATAGAATATAACGTACATACTACATATGAACAGTATCATACAGTGAATATATAATTACTGTAAACGAAATAAGAATTAATGAAATTTATATACGCATATATAGAAGATAGATCTATTCAAAACCGAACATACATATTATAATGTATATAACGAGACTAACCCATATCCATAGACTTTAAAATTAAAGTTATAAAACTCACATATATTAACCAAACTTATATATTACTTGTATAAAACATATATATATATAGACTGTATAACAAATATATACTTCATACAACATATGCATTAATACTGTGCAAGTTAGTTTGCTAACATAGACGCATAACAGATTTATGTATTACTTCATAGGTGGTAAACTTCAAATCGAAACTATATATAAGTTTATATTTTGACATAAAGTAGTATACAAAAAAACAACATAGATATAATATCTTACATGCCTAGGAACGTGAGGAGGCTAGCAAAAGATGGGAAAACATGCATTCAAATAGCTTATCATGTTAGAGTTCTTGCAACCATTTATATTCAGCCATGCTAAATCTAGGAGCACGGTCAGGTGATCGCATGCAAGGCTTTGGCAAAAGGAGAAGCTAGCAGTCGCTTGCTTGGGTAAGTGAGGACTGACATGGGTTTGGAGATTAACAAGTGATAGGCGGTCTTGGTTTTGCGAGTAGGCAGGGAAAAGGAAGGCACGGCATGCGGTGCATCTGGTCTGGTGTTTTGGAGGGCGGATGGAGGTGTTGAGGTGGCTGGAACAAGGAAGGCGGTGGGAGAGTTGCACGAGAGGAAGGACAGGGGGTTACCTGGAGGTGGCCTACGGTATGCGTGCTGCTGCGAAGGGAGGAGGAAAATTTTGGGTGAGTTCGATGCGGTGGCTAAGGGGAGGCATGGCTCTAGGTCTCGGCGTCGGAACTGGGCAGTGGCTGGTTGAAGCAGGCGGAGTTCAGGTGGATAAGTAGGTCGGAGAGGCAGCGAAGGCTGGGTGGAGGCCGAATGCTAGAAGGGAAGGCTTGGGGTTGGTTGTGTGGTCTCGGGTGGCTCCCATGGTGGAGGTGAGTTGCATGGTAGTGGGCAACGTGACTAAAGAGAAGAAGTTCAAATATTATCTTCTGTAACCAAATGAAAGAAGGGGAAGAGGTAGAGTGAATAGACAGTAAAGAGAAGAAATGAATGCCAATTTTTAGAAGTAAATGAACCAGTAAACGAAGTGTCACATTGGAAACGAAAATTCACGGGAATTAAGGCAAACATAAACCGATGACTGTTGATTTAAAGCCAATGGAAATTTTGGTAGTCACGGAACATAGATGGACTTGAACGGTATCGATACAGTTACTGTTTCGCAGTTTTCGCGGCGTACCGAACTGCAAAATATACGAATGAGTATCCTGCGAAGATCAGCACGATGAGACGATCCCAACGGTATATGGATATCAGTGATACGATCATCCGATAAAAATCGATATCGGTACCAGAATACTGCTATTTTGCAGAAAATAAGAACGACGGAGCCAAAAATGTCCGAATTTGGAAAAACGACAAACTGAAATCTTGCTCAGAAGATGATTTAGAATTTTTCTATGTAAAAATATTTTGGTTTTGAAAACATTTTATTTTCATCGCTTTTTAACTGATTAAATTGAAGTGAATTTACGCGCGAAATAAACTTTCGTATTTTCGGACGAAAATTTACCAGTCGCTATGTTTAACTAGACGTATTTCAAATATCAAATTTTATTTCAAAATTTTATCGTTTAAAATTTTACAAAATTTTAACTAATTACGTTATTAAAACGGTTGAAATTTACGGGTCGTTACAACTCCCTCGAAGAAATCATTCTTCTTAGATTCTCCTTATGTGTGTATACGGATTCTAATGCAATAAAGTGAGTAGCAAACCTAGTTACTGTTGGCCGGATCAGTTCTTTATTATTGGTTTCTTTTCTCATTATCGTAAGTAACCAACCATGAATGTATATGAATCCTGTTATTGAATGACAATTTGAAATAATCGTTTTTACCTCAATTACTTTTGAAATATCTTCAAGAATCAAATCGATACAATGTGCTGCACATGCCGTCCAATATAGTTTCCTTCTTTTTTCCATCAGTAGTTGGCCAGCAGCTTTGTAATTTGCTCCATTATCGGTTACTATTTGCACAATTCTATCTTCTTCAATAAAATTAACAACATTATCCATTAGACCACAAATATACTTAGCACTTTGAAATTTGTCGGTGGCATCTACAGATTTAAGAAAGACTATTCCTTTGGTAGAATACACAAGAAAATTTATGTTTTTTCTTCTACTTTTTGGCATCTTTAATGCCTTTTATTGCAGTTTAATAGAAGGTTGAGTTCTCCCTCCTCGTTTCTGCACAGGGATCGATCCTTCCAGCTACTCGTATTGCTAGATCGTCATCTATTCTGATTGATTTAGAACGATCGTTGCGCTTTAGTCCGATAGATCCTACAGTTGACCATTGTCTCTCTTCGTTCATATAGATTTCTTTACTTTCTTGAAAGGCACGTCGATCCTCTCTATCGCTTCACCTCCATCACTATCGGTATCTTGATTTTGTTGCTCCGGAATGCTTATTAGCTCTTCTTGCATGCGTTGTTTTTCGAGCTTCCCTTGATTTTGCTCATTTATCTTTTTATTCAAATGTTCTTGTATAAGTATTCTGACTTCTTTGGGAACAATCGTACATATTGCCACATCGCCTGTTTGTCCTGCTAAATGCTCGTTCATACGTGGTATACCGCCACCACAAATTACTTTGTGACAATAGTTACATTTGTTTTTTCTTTATTCACCAATAACCGTTGTACAGTAATTCCAAACGATATCACGGTTTGCCATAATCAACCACCTAAATGAAAAACAAAATAATTTAACATTTAATTACTCAACGTTAATACATTTCAATGTAAACCGAACAATATTTTATTTGCATCATAGATCTTCCATTCATAGTTTTCCAATTATCAAATTACAAATAAGTAATATAGTTTTTCCTGTAATTCGTTTCAATGAAAACTTGGCCATTTGTAATTCGTGCATAAGCATGGTGGTAGGGGCATAAGCAAGAATTCGTGCATAAGCAGTAATTCATTTCCTGTAATTAGTTTTTCTTATAATTCCTATAATTACTTTTAAGGCCTACTCTATAATTCATTCCATTTTAAACTAGTTCATATTTCATAACCCATTTATTTCATCCCCACCCATTATTCCACTATGTATCTTCCTCATCACACCAGCATGCCCTAATTATTTTTGAACTCACACGCAAACCGACAAAGACAAAAAAAGAAAAAAAACCTTGAGCGCTGATCGATTTGAAGCCGTCGAAGTCGATTCGAGATCTGTAAGGGAGGTCGATGCTGCCAAGCTTGAATAAGAAAACCCAAATGATGACGAAGCGGAAGAAAAGCAGAGTGACGGTGCAAATTTTCATATGTATATGGTATGGATTATAATGGATTTATATACCACATTTAGAATCTTACTGTTATCCCGCCTTTTGACAAGGCCGTGACACCAAGGACTTGACTGGAAACCAAAGATAGTCCGTCCCAAAGATCAGTTATACACAGGTCTACTATGGATACTGGAAAATTTAGTTCGAGTCCAGATTGAGCTACAATTGACAAGACACGACAACCAAAGCTATAAAAGTCAACGTTTCAAATTTCAAGCCAATCGAAGTTCATATGCTCAAGATACTGATCGATCAAGGCCAAGAAAAACCAGCACTGTTCGTATCCATCACGAAAACACTATTTCGTATCCATCCTACTCATTCTACTTCGTATCCATCATGATCGCTTCACTTCGTATCCATCAACAAGCAATGCTTCGTACCGATCTCGTCCATACGTACTTCGAATCGGTCTCCTCATCAACTTGGTTCGTATCGATTGGTCGACAAACGATACAGAGCATGTCACTAAAAATTTTGATACAAAGGGTGTGTGGGGTGATCGCTATGAAACGACATCTGAATTATCGATACGAAAAGGTTTTAGTTCGTATCCACCATCCACCAGCTTCCTTCGTATCCATCGAAATCAGGCTGCTTCGTATCCATAAAAAATTATCATTTCGTATCTATCCACCCATGCACTTTATTCGTATCGATCGGCCAGTGATCGATATGAATGATACGTGATGGATCGATACGAATGGCATCCTCGTTGATCGATACGAAGTAGCATCTAGTAATATTGATATGAAGCCAGCTAACTAGATGATCGATACGAAGCAACTTCATGAGAACAGTACGAAGGAAACACGTTCAAGTGGAAGACTCGGTCTCTCGGCATGAAAAGTGGATCGACCCTGGAACGTAGTGCCGCGTCATTAATCTGAATATGATCTGTACGAATGGAAGCGACACAAATATGCCAGCCTTTTGCAAATACAAACTTGGATCGATCATAACTCAAAATCTACAAGTCCAAATGCCACCAAATTTTCACAGGAGCCTGCGTACCACCTCTACTTGGTCTCTGATCGATCTCAGCCCAAATGGAGTCATTTTTGATCAATACGAATTGTAAACGTATCGATCATGGATCGATCCCAAATGTCCATAGATCGATCACGTGGGCCCATCCATGTGTGAGAAGGAGTCTTCCAAGATTTGAGCCAGATATTTTCAGCCTACACCTATAAATAGCAGCCCTATGCCTTCAGAAAAGGGACTTTTTGGTTCTTCTACGCTGTTATTCTATTGCAACTCCGTTGTAACTTGGATACTATCGATTGTACTCTAGTAAATCAGTGTAAAATCATCGACAAACAACAAATCCTTCAAAATGGACGTAGGCTACAACGCCGAACCACTATAAATCTTGTCTTTCTACTGCTTTCCTTTTAATTTTTGGAGTGGTCTTCATATTTAATCCTACTACATATAATCTATCTGTGATCTGTGACTGTGATTTGGTGCTTTCATCTGCAATTGGTTGTTTGCGACCAATTTTGGCGCAAACATTTTGGTGCTTTCACTGACAAAGCTAGCATTCAGGGATTCTACAACTTGGATTTTGGATCTGGAGAGCTATGACGAAGCAATCAATAAGGAGACATAGAGCGGAAATGAGTCAGCATGATGGAAGCCATGAGGCATCCTTAGGAGCTAATCAGACTTCAGTTTTCATCACCAGAGACGAGTTGGAGATGATGATGGAAGCTATGCAGGAAGGGATGCTGAAAAGGCAGGAGGAGATGATGTAGAACCTACTCCAGCAAATTGGACAAGCTAGAGTGCAGAATCAAGAGAACTCTACTGCAAGAGGTGCTGGAGATAGGGATCAGGAGCATGGAACAACCCGGATTCAGAATAGAGCAGGACCATCAGGAGCAGCTACTAAGTTGGGGGGCACTCCCCAAGAGCGTGTTGATCCAATCTCAGTCAGGATATCAGGCGGAACTATTCAACATGGCATTGATAGAGGATTGGATGCTCGTCCAGGAGAGTAGATTCTAGGATTCGCTCGTGAACTCGGGGGGCAGATCGAAGGCAACAGACAAGGACTACAGCTTGGCGACAGTGACAGATTGGTGGAGATGGTCAGACGAGCCATGAGAGGCGGATTAATGAATAGAGATCTAGAAGATGTGAGCAGGAGCCCCTTCGCTCCTGTAATTAGACATGCCAGGAATCCACCAGAATTCAAGCTACCAGCACTGGAAACGTACGATGGAAGGACGGATCCTGCAGTTCATCTGATGAGGTATATTAGGCACATGGAGGTACTGGGGGGGCATTGGAGGAAGGCATGGCCCGGTGCTTCCCATTGTATTTGATAGACATAGCAGCACTGTGGTTCAGACAATTAGAAAGCGGCTCCATTAGAACATGGACCGAGTTGATTGAGAAGTTTATGAGGCAGTTCACATTTCGAGGCCCAAGAATGTGATGAGTTTGACAGTACTGAAGTAGAAAACCGGGGAGTCTTTGAGGAGTATTCTGACAAGATTCATTGCAACGGCAGCATCAGTGGATCGACCTGATCCATCCATGGTTCTGATGGCAGCTATATCTGGCATTGCTGATGGCACGAAATTCAAGAATTCATTGACAAGGAACCCACCTATGGATTTAGGAGAGTTTTACCATGAGGCAGAAAGGTTTCCACGACAAGAGGATGCAAATGCTGAGAGAGAGGAAGGATAGGGAGTTGAAGTTTATGTAGTCAAAAGCGGAGATCCGCCCAGAAAGGATACAGGCAAGGATAAAGGGAAACGGAAAGCAGAGGATAGTTGTGATGAGACAAAGCAGTCGTGAAAGGAACCGAGATTCACCTCTTATACGGAGTTGAGCGAGACTTTTGAACGAATCTACCAAAACACTAGGAGGCAGGTTCCCTACCGAAGGCCAATGAGGAGAGATCAAACCAATAATCAGAGGAAGTCGGACAAGTACGGCTTATTCCCCGAGCTAAGTGGCCATAGTACGAATGATTGCAGACACTTGAAGGATGAGATCGAAGGACATATCCGGAATGGAATGCTTTTACAGTACGTGAAGAGGCGAGCAACGACGGTGAAACAAGAGCAGCCACCATCTGCATCAACTGAGGGCGGCTCCGGGTCGAGGCGTCACCTTTTCATTGACTGATTAGAATAAGCACGAATAAGTGGCAAACTCCACACTAACACGGTTAAGTCGCTTACACATGCACGGGATCACGAACGGTCCTCAGGCATGCTCTGAGACGATCATCAACCACATTAGTGTAGGTGTTTGCACTTTGACGTCTCTGTTTTGCTTTTGTTTTCAATTTTTTGTATTTGGAATTGATATAGTTGGAAATTTTTGTTATAAGACTCATTTGAATGTAAATCTAGTATTTATAATTCCATAACGACCAAGTCACTTACTGTTACCCGATTGTTTGACCATGTGACAAGAGGCTCGGCATAGAAAGGTCGCTCGGCATCTTGCCTCGTTCGGCATTGAGGGGTCGTTCAGAATCTTTCCTCGTTCGACATTGAGGGGTCGATCGGCATCTTACCTCGTTCGGCATAGAAGGGTCGCTCGGCATGAAGCCTCACTCGGCATAGAAAGGTCGCTCGACATGAAGACTCGCTCGGCATGGAAGGGTCCACTACTACAAAACAGGCCATTTGCATCGCCTCATTTGAATCGGTTGAAGTAAAAACTGATGCAAATAGAACTATTTGCATTAGTTCTGTCTTAATAACCGATGCAATTGGTATGTAGAAAGCAATAGGTAATAAAAAATCAAATTTGCATCAGTTATCACCAACAACCGATGCAAATACGTCGATGCAAATAGTTGTAGTTGCATCGGTTTTAAAGTCAATCGATGCAACTAAATTAATTTGCATCCCTTCGTTATGCACTTTCGTTAATTCCCGCCGTTCCAATTTTTTTTGCCGCCACTTATTTACCAATTTGTTTCCACTATTTCGCCTACTTCCAAAAAAACCCTAGACCTTAACCAAATCCATGATTTAATCAACCAAATTCCTCTCCCATTTTCTCCTTCACCTTCTTCTCCTCTCTCTCATCTCAAACCCTAACTACCAACAATGAGAAGGCGACTGACCTGGAAACAAACACGAAAGACTTGGCATTGATAAGCGGAAAAGCAATAAGCGAACATGTTTAGAGCGGTAATAGTATCTGTTTAATGTCAAAGGTGGTTTCTAGAACATGATTGATTATTTAGGGTTATAGGGTTAACTACCTATCTACTTGAGTATACTAATCTTTGTAAACAAATGCAGGCTTGAGCGACGGAACGACGGAGGCGGTTATTTACAACTGCTATTGTGAGCCCTAGACAACAATTAGATTTTCTAGTTATATTCCCTAAATTATTATGCGATGTTTTATTTTAGTTGTTTCATGTTGAAATGTGTACTAGGAATTAATACATATCTTATCTCCTGCGATGTGCCTTTCCTTGGTAAAAACAATTACCCTTTGAATTAATACATGTCGTAGTTTTCATACTTTTATCTTTTCTCCATTTTTCTGAATCTCTTGAACATTTTGTAATTTTGCCAACAAAGTCGAGTTTGTATTCATCCATGTCAGTGTCAGTACCCTCATTTATCTAATATGCAACGGTTCTTTTTTCTTGTGCTCTCTCTCCGTTGGCTTGCACATTTTCTCCATAGGACATGAGATTACCAATCGACACTTCAACCTTTGGTAGGTGGAGAAGAGCCATGTCTATAAACGAAAATAAAAAGTACTCACCTAAACCCAATGAAAATCTGTTGTGTCTATAAACGAAGAGAAGAAGAAGCCGATGGCAGGTGGAGAAGAGCCGTGGATAGAGGAATGGGAAAAATAGGAGCTTCAAATCTAGAATCAAAACATCCCTATCATTTCCATTTTCTCAAAGCAGACCTCAAATCCTACTTTTTCTCAGATCATCCTCTTCCCGACTTACCACCTATAAGCACTCAAGGTACCCTTACTTACCTTCATTCTTAACATTTACATTTTATTCTTTGTTTATATGCTGTTTACCCTTTAATTCTGTATATGAATATGTACATAGCATCATCCAATATCGAACCAATATCAAAAAGAGAGCAAGAAGTAAACAAACGTCATAAATTATCACCAGACAAGAAAAATAAAAGAAAGAGCAGAACAGAGATGGTAATTGTTGTAACCACTTTAGTTTTTCTCTAGAGCTTCCTGGCTGTATACAGTCGAGTATTTAAGAAGCAAACAGTCGATTACCTATAGGAATAGTCTATTGTTCATTATCAATCATGCTGTGATATTGTACTATCGGAACAGTCGATTAAAATCTAAATTGCACTGTTGGTTGGATACAATCGTGCTGTGATGTTCACCGCTACACATGTTCGTAAGAGCACGTTAAATACGAGTAACTATATTTGGCTTCCATTTGTAGCTAAATTTAAAGCTTTGGTTGTTGCAATATTAATGACCAATATGTTTTACATGCTCCACAGAGTTTAATGTTGTATCTATGCTTTCACTCAGTTGGCTATCAACATTTTTCTCAACTATGATGCTTACTCATTACATCACTGCTTATATACATTGCAGCTAATATATGCAAGTATCAAAGTATGGTTCTATTTTAATTACCTGAGAATTTGACTCAAATATAATTTGACATAGATGATTGGACCTCACAGTTACAGATAATAGACTTTCTTTAGAATGATACTATTGTTTGTAGCTTAATATGTGACTTTTCATTCGTGGCTATTGGGCGCCTTACAAAGTTTTAAAATAGTACGATAGTTTGGTAATAAATGTGTTTGGATGAACTGTTATGATACTAATTGCCTTCATAAAATTCTACATTACCGAATATGACCCTTGCAATTTAACATGTTATGATATACTGAGACATGTCTGTGACCAATTCTATAGGTTATATATATGCTACTATCATTAAAAAGATACATTGGCTATTAAATAACGGGACAGAAGTTTTGACCTTTTGGATGAATTTGTTATTGATTATTGTGTTCTTAACTTTTTGTTAATTCTATCATTGCACCTGAAGTTATACAGGACCACTAAAAACCTCTTATTAATTAAGAACTTTGTATTGGATTGTTTCTAAATTTTCAGCGATAGACCTTTTTGCATCCTTTGCCTTTCAAAAATTGATTGCTTTATTGTTTTTCAGCAAAATGAATTGCAAACTTCACGCTTCCACGTCCTGCCCTTTGCATTGGTGGTTGAACTATGGTGAGGTGTTAGAGGCAAGTGTAGCGGTGGTTGTGGTGAGATATGCACAGCAGTTTGGGTCACTGTGGTGGTAGTTATGCACTGAAATGCAAGTGATGTACATGGGTGTTGAAGTAGAGTGATATTTGATATATGGTTGGGAGGGTTTATTACACTGGGGACAGTATTGGCAGTGTGGATGCAAATTGATGGGGTGGCACATTGCAGTTTATAGCAGAGGAGGAGGTGATATTGAGAGTGTAGTTTATATCAAAGCAGTTTATAGCAGAGGGGTAATGAAGTACAGTTGAAGCGGCAATGTTCGGGGATGTTGGCAGTTGGATTTGGGTGTATGAGTAGGTCATGTCGAGACAGTGGAAGGTTTATTTGATGTGCAGTGCACTGTTTGGTGATGTATCTGTGGCTGTAAGGTATCGGGCAGAGGAAGTTTCGGGCCTGTTGTTGTGGCTAGAAGGTAGTCAAGAGGTTGAGGAAGTGTATGATGATGTGCTGGTGCAGAAATGACTAGGCAGTTGATTGATATGTCAAAGATGGTCAGAAGAATAGTACGTGACTTGGTGAACTGAGTTGGTAGGGGAAGTTGTGGTTTGTGTAGAAGGGGGTGGGATAAGGTAATGTTGCAAAAGTGAGGCAGTTTGAATGTTTCCGTGCACAGATAATGTGCACAAGTGCACTACATAGTGAAGTATGGGATGTTCTCTGGTTGAATATGTTGTTCAGCAGATTGATGAGGCAGTAGCAAGAGTTGCTGGTTGAGAGGATGTATGGGAAATGAGAAGTGGCGATGGGAGGAGGTTGGTTTATGTATGAAGGTGGCTGTAGTTTGTATGTATGAGTGAGCAGTTATGAGGTGGTTACTGATGTGTTTTTAGATGAAGGAGAAAATGAAGTTTAGATGAATGTCGCAATATGTTTGACAGGAAAAAGCAGTGTTGGTGGAGTTGTAGTGTTGCAGCAGTGGTTTGGTTTGAAATGGTAGAGCAGATGTTAAGGTGGTGATATACACTGCCAGTTGTTATGTAGGTAGTGTGCAACTATAAGAGTTTTCACTATTTTTCTGAATGTGATAGTGATATATGTATGTAATAGAGAAGCAACGGTAAGAGGTAATATTGCCATCAAATTTAATTTGGTATTATGTTATTCAGTTTGTATTTGCCATCAAATTTAATTTTGAATGATTGTAATATTGCATGCAATAATTGTTTGTTATAATCAATTATATATATATATATATATATTGTCTATTTGAGTACTGTAATAATGATTTCTGAGAATGGCTTTTTTGCATCAGGTATAAATAGCTGATGCAATAGAGGGATTAGTTTGCATCGGTTGTTATAAAAAACCGATGCAACATGGGGGTGTGTCCAAGCAACCAACCATGATATTTTTCATCAGTTGTTAGTAACAACCGATGCAAAAAGGACCTTTTTGCATCGGTTTCAGAACTGATGCAAAAGTGTTAAGCCTGTTGCATCGGTTGTTGAACTGATGCAAAAGGGGGGTAAACAACCGATGCAAATGGCCTGTTTTGTAGTAGTGGTCGCTTGGCATGAAGCCTCGCTCGGCATGAAGCCTCGCTCGGCATGGAAGGGTCGTTCGGCATAATGCCTCGTTCGACATACGAGTGCAGTTCAACAAACATCCCTTGCTCGGCATACGAATGCCGTTCGGCTTGGATGTGTGGCTCGGCATACGAGTGCCCTGCGGCACTAAGGCCTCGCTCGGCATTCTCTAGTTCGACCAACCTCGCTAAGCAATTGTCGTTCGACATCCATGGCTCGGTGTGCAGAAGTTACTTACCACGGGCCGAGGTATCTTGTTCCTAGGCCCATGAGGGAAGTCCAACCCATCTTCGTCTATAAATAGAAGGGTAGGGGCACAGTGAAATGGACCTTTTTTTGAGAATACTGGGGAGACTCTGCCATTTTCAAGACTCTTTCTTTTTCAGCTAAAACTTGTATTCAAGTTGTCGGTGTACGGATTGTATCTGTATTCAATTATTGGAAAAGCAATAAAGATTAAACTCAAAGTGGACGTAGGCAGTTACGCCGAACCACCTTAAATTTGGCGTTCTTGTTTTTTACAGTTATTATTGCATTCCACCCTGTTATTCCTCAGTTTTAATTTACCTTCTTCATTAATCTCTCTACACAAAACTCTCTTTGGGTGTTAGTGACCAATTTTGGTTCTAACATTTTGGTGCTTTCACTGAGAAACGTTCTCAGGCCATTAGGATCTACTTTGAAGCTACTGGATTGAAGAAACCCCCCTAAGGAGATCCAAGTCATTTACAGGAAACCTGTTGATTCTACTCAGAGTTTCTACCAATAACTCTACAATGGGAAGACCACGTACTAGATCAGCCTCCCACAACGCGGATGTCAACGAGACTGCTAGTGTCCAACAAGTAGGACCCAACAATCAACAGGTTAATCCGGGCGTAAGGACTGTCACTGCCCAAAATCAAATGGAAGTTGTCACTAGGACAAAGTTCAACGAGATGATGAAAGAACTCAAGGAGAGCAAGAGACAACTTAGCGAACAGATCCAAGCTAATGCTAACCTTATGACTCAGCTTACTCAACAACAGCATCAGAATGTTGTAGGAAGCCCCACTCCTTATTCCTCCTCCGACAGCTCTTCCTCATCCGATGAACCTCCCGGGCGTAGACGTCGTAGAACGGAAACAACGCAAACAGGTGCTGCTGATCGATCAACCAGGGATGGTCCGGGTTCTCTACCTGGAGCAATGGCTCCTCACTTACACCAAGAACATCACACTCAAGCTGGAATGGGAAATTTAGGATCTGGAGTACGAGTGGAAGCTGGACAGCCAGCACACCAAGGTCTTAATTATGCTAGTCTCCAGGATACACACCTGGTAGATCGCCAACGGAGGAGACACCGACCAGAACGGTCTCACAGGACAGACACCAACCTGCCATCTTCCATACAAACCCCAGACATATCAACTATGGTTAGACAACTAATGAAAGAGAATCAAGGCTTATCAAATGATGATTGGGGAATATCCAGGAGTCACACTCCGTTCATAGATGTTATCTTACAGGCCGAGTACCCCAGGAAGTTTAACATGCCGACTATTCCGGCCTATGAAGGAAAGACTGATCCCCGACAACATGTGATGAGGTATGAATGGATGATGGACTCAGCTAGAGCGAACGATGCAACCAAGTGTAGATGTTTCCCAATAACTTTATCTGGAATCGCTACCATGTGGTTCATCCGACTTCCTCCGTGGACTATCTCCAACTTTGATGAGTTAGCGACGAAATTTTTGGAACAATTCAGGATTCATGCCACTCGTCCCAAGGATGTGATGTCCTTGTCTAGTGTAATTCAGGCTCCAGGGGAGTCGTTGAAAGAGTACATGCAAAGATTTCATGTTGCCGCAACTGAAGTTAGCAACCCCAACGACCATGCTATTTTAATGGCCGTGATGTGAGGAGTAAATCCGGATTCAGATTTTTGAGATTGGCTGGCGGGAAAGCCTCCGTCTACGCTAGAACGTTTTTATTCAAAAGCACACCAATTTATAAGAAGGGAGGAAGCTAGGTGGACGAGGCGAGATAATGCACCGGTACATGGCAAGGAGGCTGTGCAGAGTAACATCGCTGTAAAACAATCCGGTGACAACTCTGTAAAGGTACAAGTCAATGTTCAAAACAAGCCTGAACAACCTAAGGGATCCGTTGGGGTAAATCCCAGAAAGAAAAGAGAAGCTGGAAAATGGAAATCAAGGACTCCAACTTACAACGAATACACTCCTCTGAATGCATCTTTGGAAAATATTTACTTTTCAACTTGTAATACTTTCCAATATCGGAAGCCACGGCCAAAAGAGTCTACTGAAGAGCAAAAGCGGACTGGGAAGTATTACCGCTTCCATGAGACTTACGGACACAATACCGAGGAGTGTAGGCACCTCCATGACTCTATAGAAAAGTTGATTAGACAAAAAAAGTTGCAGGAGTTTGTAAAGAATCCTCAAGAGGATGGACAGGGAACGTTCAATCCCAGTTGCGCACCAGCTCCATGTCACCCTGAGGAGCCTGCTCGGACCGTGGGCATACTGGTCATAAACACAATAGTAGGTGGACCTCACCATGCAGATAAGAACTGGCAAGAAATGGAGCGGTATCCTAACTCCTTGAGGCTTGCAGATTTTGAGTGTTGTTCGAATGTGGAGGATGGGACCTCCGCTAAACAGCAGCGCATGATGACGGACGATATAGTATTCAGGAGCAGGGATGCTGATCAGGTGGAGGCTCCTACCGTTGACCCGATGGTCATATCCGTGACAATTGGGCCAACATTTGTGAAAATAATTTTGATTGATTGTGGAAGTTCTGTCAATATCATCTTCAAGAAAGCATATGACCAAATGAAGATGGAGACAAAAGATTTAAAACCATCTAAAGCTCGTATCCATGGCTTTAATGGTGCCGCAACCGATGCGGTGGGTTATATTGAATTGCCAGTTGAACTAGGGCAAGGTGAACGTAGGAGGGTGCGAATCCTACCTTTCATATTTTTGGATGTTGATTCTCCATACAATGTATTTCTGAGTCGACCGGCCTTGGCAGAGTTCAGGGCAGCTTTGGCCCCGTGGTGTTTAACTTTGAAATTTCCGACAGACAAAGGAGTTGGTGTTGTACACGGCGATCAGGCGACTGGTCGTGCATGCTATGTGGCTGAGCTGAGAGAGGCCCAGCGAAGAGAGAAGGGAAAGGTTGTGGACAGCTCCGTCCACAACCAAGTCGTTGAAAATTGACAAGTAATGCCCGAGCCCTAGCTCGGGCAACATGATCGGATCTGTAGAGACATAGATCCGAGAGATGATGATGAGAAACCCAGGGAAGAAAAAGCAGCGCCAGCTGAACTGACGATTGACATTTCAGTCAGCCGAGACGATCCGTCGCGAGTACTTAAGATTGGATCACAACTTAGCCCCTCGATGACCGAGGATCTCACCGATTTCCTCCAAGCGAATCAGGATGTTTTCGCTTGGACACATTCTAATATGTGTGGGATTTCCCCCGCTATTACGAGTCATATGTTGAACATAGACCCGAGGTACGTTCCAGTAAAGCAGAAAAGGAGAGGCATGGACCCGGAGAGGTCTGTGGCTCTCAAAGAGGAAGTGGACAAACTCAAAGCCAATGGGTTCGTCCATGACGCCCTCTACCCAGAATGGGTTTCTAACCCTGTACTAGTGAGAAAAGCGAATGGGAAATGGAGGACTTGTGTTGATTACTCGGATTTAAACAAAGCATGCCCTAAGGATAGTTTCCCATTACTTAGAATTGATCAGCTGGTTGACTCAACGGTAGGACACGAGTTATTATCATTTATGGATGCATACTTAGGATATAATCAAATCTCGATGCACATTCTAGATCAAGAACACACCAGTTTCGTCACAGACGTTGGAATGTACTGTTATGTAGTGATGCCTTTTGGGCTGAAAAACGCAAGGGCGACTTATCAGCGCTTGGTGAATCAGATGTTTAAAGACCAAATTAGTAGAACAATGGAAGTCTATGTGGATGACATGCTCGTGAAGTCACGACAGTCAAACGACCACATTCGAGACTTGGCGGAGATGTTTGATATACTCAGGAATTATGGAATGAAAATCAACCCACTGAAGTGTTCCTTTGGTGTTGCATGGGGAAAGTTTTTGGGTTTCATTGTTAATGTGCGAGGAATCGAAGCTAACCCGGAGAAGATTCAACCTATCCGAGACATACAAGTACCTAGAACTATAAAGAAAGTACAAAGCTTGAATGGAAAAGTAGCCGCGTTGAGTCGATTCATATCTAGGGCCACAGATAAGTGTATTCCCTTCTTCAATGTAATAAAGAAAGGAAAGAGAAATTTTGAATGGACGCCCGACTGCGAAGACGCATTCCGAGCTCTGGTAAGGCATTTAGAAAGTCCCCTGGTGTTGGCGAAGCCTGTAGACCGTGAGGTGTTGTATGCAAACTTGGCTATATCCCAACATGCTATCAGTACAGCTTAGGTTCGCGAGGAGGACCGAGTTCAAAAGCCGGTGTACTTTGTCAGTAAACGTCTAACGGGGGTAGAAAGAAATTATCCCAAAATTGAGAAATTGGCATACTGCTTGGTTATTGCATCACGCAAGCTACGTCCGTACTTCCAGGCACACTCGATCAGTGTCTATACCGATCAAACCTTGCGACAAGTACTCCAACGACCAGAAACCTCTGGAAGGATGTTAAAATGGAATATCGAGTTGATTCAGTTTGATATTACCTACTTGCCGACAAGGTCCATACATGGGCAAGCGCTAGCAGACTTCATTGCTGAATTCACTGTGTTAGACGAATCAAATGATTATGATGTCATTCCGCCTATTCGATGGAAACTGTACACTGATGGGGCATCCAATGACCGTTGTTCTGGGGCTGGTATAATACTCGTGATTCCCGAAAACCGATCAATTTGTTACGCTTTAAAACTCAATTTCGCAGCCACAAACAACGAAGCTGAGTATGAAGCATTGATTGCTGGCTTAAAACTTATCAGGAAACTCGGGATAAAATTGATTGAAATCTTTTGCGATTCACAATTGGTATTGTACCAAGTTAGTGGAGACTATCAAGCAAAGGGGCAGAGACTCGCCCCATACCTTGCACGAGTTCAAGAACTGTTGGCAGACCTTCAATACTACGATATTTCCCATGTCCCGGGCAAGCAAAACAAGGAGGCCGATTCATTGGCGAAGTTCGCAAGTACAGGCGATACCCAGCAGCTGAACTTGGTTCCCGTCAAAGTTTTACAATCTCCGAGTATAAACGAAATGGAGATAGATTCTGTTCTAGAAATAGAAACTGAAAAGGAGTCGTGGATAACCCATTCAAAAAATACATACTACACGGAACTGTGCCCAATAGAAAGAATGAGAGACGAGAAGTCATTCGGAAAGCTTCAAGATATATAATGCAAGATGGAATAATGTACCGTAGGGGGTTCTCGGTTCCCTTTCTCTGGTGCATCGCCCATGGTGAGATAAAACGAGTTTTGATGGAAGTGCATGAAGGAGAATGTAGCGACCGTACTGGGAGGCAAACACTCGCGAAAAAGATCCTCCGCTATAGATATTATTGGCCAACTGTAAATCAGGATGTTGCAAACTACGTGAGAAAGTGCGACAAATGTCAAAAGTTTGCGAAAATCCTAAGAGCCCCACCAATGGAACTCACGCAAATGGTTAGTCCTTGGCTATTTGCGATTTGGGGGATCGATATAATCGATTCCTTACCGATTTCCAGGGGTGGTGCAAAGTATGCAATTGTTGCGGTTGATTACTTCACCAAGTGGGCAGAAGCAGAGCCTTTGGCTACGATCACCACCAAAAAAGTAATTAATTTCGTTGTACGAAACATCATATGCCATTTTGGCCTCCCGCGAACTATCATTACGGACAATGGAACTCAATCTGTAAGTCGAGAATTCAAAGAATTCTGCCAGAAATATCATATTGATAAAAGGTTTTCGACGGTCGCTCACCCTAAAGCGAACGGGCAAGTGGAAGCAGTAAATAAATTAATCAAGCTAATATTAAAGAAACGACTGGAAAAGCTAGAGGCAAGTGGGTGGATGAGCTTCCGACAGTGCTTTGGACTTACAGAACCACCCATAAGTCCGCGACTGGCCATACTCCATTCACCTTGGCATACGGCGCTGAAGCTGTGATACCCGTCGAACTTGAAGTTCCTTCTCATCGGGTAACCTATTATGATCCCAAGACGAATCAGAATCTCTTATTGGAATCACTAGACTTTGTTGATGAAAAACGTAAAGAAGTTGATTTGAGAGCGGCTGCACATAGGAACAGAATTTCTTGATATTATAATGAAAAAGTTCGACCAAGAAGTTTCGATGTGGGCGATGTTGTTTTGATGCGAGTCTTTCCGGCCCCATCACATATGAATCCCACATGGGAACGTACATATGTCCTCGAACAGAACTTGGAGAAGGAACTTTCAAGCTAGCGACCGTTGACGGCGCGACACTTCCCCGAGCATGGAATGGCGAACACCTACGCCGTTATTACACTTAGCACGATTATTACGCATTTTAGTTGTAACTATTTCTAGTTTACGTTCCTTTCGTTGTTTTTAGTTGTCAGCATGTAATAAGGCAATTTAGTCTGTTTTTATTTGTTATGATCAATAAAGGCTTGAAGCCATCTTTTCCATGAACTATTTATGTTACCATATAGTACACTTCAGTGACGAAGATTAAATTGCGTTATTCTGTCTGGCGTATGAATGTGCATTCAAAACTGAAAAATCTCTATGTCCCCAGAATGCGGACTAGAGTACTCTGAGTCCCCAGAGTGCGGACTAGAGTATAAACAACTGAAAATTTTCTAAGTCCCCAGAATGTGGACTAGAGTACTCTAAGTCCCCAGAGTGCGGACTAGAGTATAAACGACTGAAAAATCTCTAAGTCCCCAGAGTGCGGACTAGAGTACTCTGAGTCCCCAGAGTGCGGACTAGAGTATAAACGACTGAAAATCTCTAAGTCCCCAGAATGCGGACTAGAGTACTCTGAGTCCCCAGAGTGCGGACTAGAGTATAAACGACTGAAAAATCTCTAAGTCCCCAAAGTGCGGACTAGAGTACTCTGAGTCCCCAGAATGCGGACTAGAGTATAAATGACTGAAAAATCTCTAATTCCCCAGAGTGCGGACTAGAGTACTCTGAGTCCCCAGAGTGCGGACTAGAGTATAAACGATTGTAAAATCTCTAAGTCCCCAGAATGCGGACTAGAGTACTCTGAGTCCCCAGAGTGCGGACTAGAGTATACACGACTTCAGAAAAATCTCTAAGTCCCTGAAGTGGACTAGAGTACTCTGAGTCCCCAGAGCACGGACTAGAGTATAAACGACTTGAGAAAAGTCTCTAAGTCCCTGAAGCGGACTAGAGTACTCTGAGTCCCCAGAGCGCGGACTAGAGTATAAACGACTTGAGAAAAGTCTCTAAGTCCCTAAAGCGGACTAGAGTACTCTGAGTCCCCAGAGCGCGTACTAGAGTATAAACGACTTGAGAAAAGTCTTTAAGCCCTGAAGCGGACTAGAGTACTCTGAGTCCCCAGAGCATGGACTAAAGTATAAACGACTTCAGAAAAATCTCTAAGTCCCTGAAGCAGACTAGAGTACTCTGAGTCCCCAAAGCATGGACTAGAGTATAAACGACTTCAGAAAAAACTCTAAGTCCCTGAAGCAGACTAGAGTACTCTGAGTTCCCAGAGTACGGATCATAGTATAAGCGATTCAAAAAATCTCCGAGTCATATGGAAGTGAACTAGGGCTTATATAACTCATAAGGTTTCAAATTTTGACTACAAGTTATACAGTGAGCCGAACAACAAAAGTCATTTGAAAGACAAAGAACGAAATTTTATTCATTAATTCAAAACGAAGTCCTACTACAACTTCTCCCAAACTCGGGGCAAAAAGTCTATCTACAACGGTTATGAAAATAAATAAAAATAATTACATAATCCAGGCTGATTCTCGTTGAACGAGCATGATATTTACTTCTTTGACTTCTTCTCCTTCTTTGATTTCTCAGGCGACTCCTCCCCCATGCGTATTCTCTTAGACGTTTTGCTCACCTGAGAAGGGGTGTCAGAGGAAGGAGGAACTTCTAATGACCTGGTCCCACCTGGAAGAATAATCTTCAAAGGCCTGTTCAGTGGGTCGTCGAGTTCTACCACTTGAGGCTCAACCTTAATTTCGGCCTTCTTTCTTCCCTCTTCAGCGACCTATTCCTTCATGCTCAGCTTTGCAGTGTGTTTGGAGGCGCCAGTAATTTCAACTTCGTAATGTTCTTCGACGGGTGAAGGATTGTCGGATTTGTCTTCGTTAAGTGCCTCAATCACTTGAGCGTCAGGTCCGGGAGTCTCTTCCGCTTGCGTCGTTTCTCCCGTCTTCTCCTCCTTCTCCATGGTGGCATCGCTCCTTGGAGTAGGTACGGGATCAGGATGACCTATGCGGAATCGTAAGAAACCAATGTTAGAATACATTTATCACTCGCTGAAAGCGAGAACCCTTTGAACTCTGGAGGAAAAGTTACCAGTATCTGGTTGACTCTCAACTGTTCGGGGAGTTTCGCCTTCTGGAATGGGAGATAGAACAGAAATACCGATACCAGGATCTTTTGGGTCGTAACCAACGTGTTTTTCGAAGGGGTCAAGTGGTAGGCGATCAGTCGGTTGAGTAGGGGGAGAAATTATAGGCTCGGCTCCAGATGGGCCGGCAATGTCATTTTTTTTCTTTCGGTGAGGAGGAGCTGCTGTAGAGAGCCTTCGCTGTAGACAAGTCCAAAGGCTCATTCCCCCGGAGGAATTCTTTCACTAAAGCTTCCTCATCGACTTCTTCCATTTGCGACTCAACCTTTTTGATCTTGATTAAAGTCTCCCATGCTTCGGCCAAAGATTCGAGATAACCCACGTCGAGAAATGTTAAGTCACGGTGCATGAGGACTCGAGCGTTGTACTCGGCTATAAGCAGATCAAATAAGCATTTGATCTCCTCCCTACCCGCTTCGATGGTCGCCTCGAGGCGAGAGTCCATCTCCGTAAACACTATCCTTTTGTCCTCTTCGCGGGCTTCATCTTTCAGTGTCTTAGCCTTGGAGAGTTCTTCGTCAAGCTTTGTCCTCAAGAGTCATGTAGCGACAATCTCGTCGCAGTAACGTTGCGACTCCACTTGAGCAACAACCTTTTCTTTTTTCTCTTTGATAAATAGCTCTTCCAGCTCTTTGACTCGTTGAGCGAGCATGTCTCTATCCTTTTGAATAGAATCTTTCTCTAAAGCTAAGGCCCCGCAACGTTGAACCGCTTCATCAATTTCTTTCTTATGTGTCGTCTCTAGACGACTAACGGCCTCCGTTGTGTCTTTAGCATTCTTTTGGGAAACTTCAAGTCGAGACTTGTATGAAGAGAGCTCTTCATCCTGAGCTTTAATGATGTCTTTGTCATGAATAGCCGCGAGCTTCAGACGGTCGATTTCATGTTGACGCTCAATAGAGACTTCCGAGACTTTTTCAACCAAATGGACAAATGCGTCATGTTGAACGTAGACGTCGTTGTTACATGCAATGGCGCTTTGTTTGACGTGTCCCAGAATATGATGGATCGCCGGAAGGAACTTCAGACCATCAAAGCATATTTTAGGGAACATAGCCTTGAGCTCGACTAGCTTTTCCGATACTGACGGATCTTGGGCGGGAGTAGAAGGAGTTGGTTTCGAAACTATAGTTTTCTTGTGAGGCCTTATGCTGGAAGGGCCTGAGTGTTGATCGCGGGGAGTATCGGACTGGGACCCTTTATGGCCAGATTTCTCCGTGCCTTGTTCCGGGTGAGAAGGAGAATCGTAATGAGATGAAGGCTGATGGTAAGTTTTCCTTTAGGATGACGAATCCCGGGAGCGGTAATCTCTGTTGTTGTCATCATCTCTATCCCGACGTTTGCCGGAGCCCGAAGCTCGTTCAGAATGATGGAAAATAGTGGAACCACGAAGGCGGTCAAATCCGTGAGAATGCCCCATATCACCTGCACAGAAATTAAATGAACACGGGTTAGCCAGAATCACATGGTGACTGAAGATTGAGTGCGGGGTGAAGTGTAAGTGTTATCGTGTGTGTACTAGTGTTTCCCCTTAACGGACCAGTTTTTTAGCTTTACTAATTGGAGTTTTCTCTCCTTGATTTTGGACTTGAGCGCCATCATCGCATTTCACGGGCGAGCGAAGCTTCAGGGCTTCCGAATCATCGAAGCCATAATTAAGCAAATCGTCGGGAATAGTGAAGTCCGATAAGCCTTTCAATGAACTCTCTAAGTGTTGCGGAGAAGGCTCTCTCTCTACTGGAGTGATTGTGACCTTAGAGGTTCCGCCCGCTATCTTTTTCCTCAATTTGTAAGTCAATTTCTTCTTTCCCTTTGAAGGAGGAGGCGTTACTTCAATGTTGTGTACCTCAACCACTGGTTCCAGAGTGGGATTGACATTTTCACCCGATGCTTCGGGCACCTTAGTTTCTCTAATCTCGCACTCCTCAGGTGTGTCAGAGGCATCACGTGACGAAGGCCTAACTTGCCTTTTGCCTTTGTCCGAAGAAAGTCCAGTTGTAGTGGCGCCATGAGGAAGACTTATTTGGCGACCTTCCGCCAGCAGCCCAAACTTGGAGAGCGATTCGTTTGAAATAATAGACCTAATGTCTCGGTCTTCCGCAAGGGCAGCTCGGATAGCTTCAACGGCCTCAAAATACTTGGAGCCTTCGGGACGTGGGCCGATACCTGTAAAAGTAGAAAAAGAGTTAGAAAAGGTGCAATTTCCACCAAATGCAAGTATTGATCCAGAAGAGAAACATACTCCCTTCCACCCATCTCCTTGCAAAGCCAGGGGGACAACGCACGTAAAACCACTCTTACTTATACTGGGTGAATTTCCTCCACGCCCCTGTGAGGATTTGGCACTTGATATGTGGCTCAAGGAATACAAAGGATGAGTTGTCGGACCGTCTCTTGAAATGGTAAATGTAGCGGATATCGCCAAGAGTCGGGAGCCTGAATAAAATACTCATGAAGAGAATGCATGTGCCATATAAAAACGCTTGACTGTTGGGATGTAACTACGCTGGGGCGATCTCCATATATTGCAGCAGATCGCGGAGGAAAGAGTTGAATGGTGGCACGCTACCAACCCAGCACATAAATTTGTTGCAGGTCGTATATCCGACTAGGGGCAAGTGAGGACGATCTTGTCCCGACGGAACCAGCACGTCGTCAAAAGGAATCCCGTGTATTGAGCATATGCGACGAAGAGCACTTTCGTTAATTCTCGAAGCTTGAGAATCGGCCGGATTGTCTAGGAAGATCGCTGCATCCAAGGCTTCGGGAGCCAAGTCAACGGAAGCGATCGTGGGGCTCGGAATATCTTGTACATGAGTAGTCGATGGATTTGAAGTTCCAACTACTTCCTGTCGTGAAGTTTGCTCAGGTCTATCTAAGACTGTCGGCTACGAATCTATCGAGTTCAAGCAAGCTAAGAAGAAAAAAAGAAAAGAAAAAATCACAAACCAAATCATACCGAACTCGATCGAGGAGGAGGAGTCGTGTGCGAATCGAAGAAACGTCGATTGCCGACGCAAATCAAAGTAATACCCATTGTAATCGACTTACAATCAAGCGGCGCCTCAATTCCACTAAAACCTTAAATCTGGAAAAGGAACGAACAAAGAGAAGCAGCCATTGTTTCATTCCAAAAAATACCAGGCCGAACAAATAACTAAGAAAATGGGAAATAATTTTACACTACATTTATTTTGGGCCGACTCATATTTTTTTAGGGCTTGCTTTATTTAAAGATTAGGGTTTTGATTTTTTAATTGTTTTAAATTTGTATTTTCTTTTTTAAAACCGTTGTACTTTCTAGTCGTGTGACTAGGGGACAAACTACGTGGTGTAGTTTGAGAATTCGCAACTCAGTGGATGAGTTGTGGCAGGGTTTTGAGCGTAGAGTTAAGGTTAGTCGATAGCAAGTGTCGCGAGTTTACGTGTGTAAGCGTCTGACTACTTAATTTCTAGTAGAAACCTTGGGGGCAGCACGTAGACAGGGTTTTGCCGAAGCTGGGTAAATCTGAGTGTTCTATTTTCTGCTTTTATTTTGTGCTGCTATTATTCTGCTGTGATCTGTGTTGAATTTATATTTTATAAACTTCTGCATTATATTTTTATAATTATTAGTATCACCGTATTCACCCTCCTCTAGGGTGAAATCGATCCTACAAGTGGTAATAGAGCGAGGTTTAGAAGTCAATTTTTTTTTTAAAATGTGATTTTTCAAAAATCAATTTTTGTTTTACAAATTTGAATTTTTAAAATGGCTTCTTTTAATAATGCTTTTGCTGAGGGTCAGTCCATAGTTAGACCACCAATGTTCAATGGTGAATACGCTTACTGGAAAAATAGAATAAAAATTATTCTAAAAACTATTAATGCTTGGAATATAGTTGAGACATGATATAGAACACCAACTATAGTGGTAAATAATCAGGAAATAGAAAAACCAATTGATCAATGGACAGATATGGAAAATAAGTTACAAAATGCTAATGCTAAAGCTATGAATTCTATTATTTGTTCGTTGGATCATATTGAATTTAATCGTATCTCACATTGTCTAACTGCACAGGAAATATGGCACACACTCGAAGTGACTCACGAAGGAACGTCAAGTCAAAGAATCTCGCCTTGCCATGCTGAGTAGTGAATACGAGAATTTCACAATGGGATCATACACAGAGTTGGAGATAGTTCGGAAAATCCTCAGAGTCCTTCCACGAAGTTTTGAAGCAAAAGAGACTGCCATTCAAGAATCGAAAGATTTGAAACAAATCAAAGTTGAAGAACTCATCGGAAATCTCACCACTTATGAGCTAGAATTGAAATTCAAGGAAGAGCGTGAAGGAGGAGATACTCGAAAGAAATCAATAGCTCTTAAAGGAACAACAGAAAGCGATAGTGATGATGATAATGGAGCAGCTGAGCTGGCGCTATTAATGAAGATATTCAAAAAGTGGAATCATAGATATGGAAATCCAGCTCTAAATCAAGAATTGAAAAGCAGAATAATCAAAGCACTAGACAGCCCAGAAGAGCAAGAGATCATTTGTCATAAGTGCAACAAACCCGGTCATATCAAGCCCAACTCTCCACAAAACCGATTCAACCATGGAAAGAAACAGAAAAGGAGAAGTTTTGCAGCCACTTGAGATGAAATGGATGAAGATGATAAAAGCACTGGCAGTGAGAGCGAAAAAGCAGATCTATGCCTTCGAGGTGATATAACTGACAGTGACGATGATGACGAGCCAAGTGAGGTATCAAAACTTACTCATTCAGAGTTGCTTATATATTTTCATGAAGTAAATGGTTGTTTTGAAAGACTTAGGGAGAAATACGCTAAACTTGAATCATAAAAAGATACTTTGATAGATTTAAATAAACAGCTTAATCAATTAGTTAAAAACTATCAAAGTAGAAGCCCTAAGTGTGATAAGTGTCCAAAGTTCGAAGAAGAGATTAGAAAATCAGAAATTAAAATAAAATCACTTGAAAATGAAATTCTAATTTTAAAAGAAAGTGAAAAACTAGGAGAGAGAATTCTATTAAAAAGTGCACACAATTATTGAATAAAAATGAATCTCTCAAAACACAAGTCCAACAACTGTCAACGACTTTAAGAAAACTTTCCAAAAGCGAAAGATCGTTGAATATGCTAATAGGAAAACAAACTGTTAATACTAATAGACAAGGACTTGGGTATACTCACTCTGATTATGTTAGAAGCAAAATTAATCAAGTCAATTCCATGTGCACAATTTGTAGAAAATTTGGACACAATAAAAATATTTGTTGGTATAGACCCAAACACATGAGAACCATTCCAATTTGGGTTCCAAAAGGCACAAAAATAAAATCCCTCAAAGTTAAACAAATCTGGGTGCCAAAAGGAATAATAATAAATAGTTTTGGGTCTCCACAAACTTATTTTTCTAAATCATTTGCCACTAACAATCATGGACCTATAAAAACAAATAGGTCACAAAAATCTTTCATCGTGTAGGTATGGTGGCAGGCTATGGAACAGCAACGGTGTTATCTGGATTCTGGCTGTTCCAGATATACAACGGACGACAAAGCAAAGTTCCTTAGCCTAGTACAAAGGTGACAGAATCACAATGGGTAATAATGAAAAATTATCGGCAAAGGTAAAATAGGTAAAGGTATCTTGAACGATATATGTGAAAATCTGCACCATAATTTGATTTAATTCAGCCAGTTATAATGAACGATGATTTGATTTTGACTTATTCAAAATGTTGAAAAATTTCATTTGCTTGGATTAATAATGGTGTTTTATTGATTGATGATTACTCATGATACATGTGGATATATTTGACTTGACATTATAATTTATGTTTACTTGTATACACGGTTTCAATTCAAATTCAAGATAATTTCATTTAAAAGCTGTTAAAAATGATTTTAAGGAATTTGTTGCAACTTCATGATCTGGTCTATAACAAATGATAATCTTGAGTGAAAGAAAATTCAGATGCAGATTACACTGGTAATCTAGTTGATAGAAAAATTACTAGTGGAACGTGATTTATGTTGAGACATTCAGTAGCTGCATCGATTTTCAAAGAAAACATCTGCATATTTTTCATTTCAAATAATTTTCAAATAGCAGACATTTTTCTTATAAAACCCCTTCTCGAAAATCATTTTTGTTGACCTTGTTTCAGATTAGTCATTTTAGAAAATTTGATAATTATTTAAGCTTAAATGATTACATTAACTAATCTGACCCCCTACGAATTATCGAAAAGATAAATAGTGATTAAAAAAAGTGATGAGTGTTGATATTAATCATATATTATAACTTGAGGCAGTATAATTAGTAAATTTCTTTAGAAATTTAAACAAGAGTTATAAAAACTTTTTGTTGGCTAAAATTCCATGACCATCTCTAATTCTATCATATTTCTATCAACCATCACTCATCAAAATCCAATATAGTAAGTCAATATGTGGTATTTTAAACGGGAAATCATTTGTATTTCATTTCATTATATTTTTAACAAATAAAACAATAAAAATAAATAAAAAATAAAAACATCCAGTATTCACTCTCATTTAAAAGTCCTCCTGTTATGCATGGGGAATTACTTGGAATTTTTGATTATGTGCTTCCATGCTCATTTAAAAGTCCTCACGGTTATGCATGTATGGAACGCATATCAAAATTGATTAATTAAATAGACAAGTTGATTCTAATCCCATTTAAAAGTCCTCACGGTTATGCATGGTTAGAAGATACTTGAATTCATTTTTTTTTAAAATTTGGAATACTACTAATCTCATTTAAAAGTCCTAACGGTTATGCATGGTTAGTAGATATTCAAATTCCTGATATAAATATACCAAAAATAGACACAACTATATGGTTTTATATGATGACATTATATCTATCATTCTAAAGTGGAATATACGTCAAACAGAGTATTTATGATTTTGTTTAATTTTTTTTATTGAAATTTAATATTTATACTCGATTGAGTTTTAATGTTGTATTAATGTCTATCACTTTATCTCTATTTTCTAATACTATTACTCTTTTGCTGATAACAAAAGGTGGAGAGAAAAGTTAATATTTTGGCAAATAAAGGTCAAATATTTTCTATTTGCATCTAAGCTCATTTGCATATTTTTATTTACATGCATATATGAAAGGGGGAGCAAATTGAATGACCAAATACATTTAATAAATTCAAAATCTTAAATATATGTTTGTTATCATTAAACGGGGGAGATTGTTGAATATGCGAGTATATGATTTTTATTTGATGATAATAAACATATATATATATATATATTCATTTAAATGTATTTTTAATGTACTATTTTATTTTTCACATAATTAATAAATATTTGCTGAATAAAATAAATAACGCAGATTTTAAATTCAAACGGATATTTTATTCAAACAAATATTTATTACAATTTTGAATAGTACAAATTTGATCTCTAACTATATACAATCTTTGATTACAATACAATTTTGATTACATCACACTATACATACAGTTGCACCTTACTACAATTCACTCACACTCGTATTTTATCTTCAACTCCAGTCCAGATTGAATCCAGCATCTGAGCTATCTGCAAAAATATACACTGACGCAGTAAAATTGAAAATAAAATATTTTTGTAGTATAAAATAAAATGTGTATTTTGAAAATATTATTTGCCTCAATTATTTAGGTTGTTTGTCATCATTTAATTTTGAATTCATCACACACGAACAACTTGTGACATGCACAATGTATCACTGTATATGCCAGAAGGCCGTGCATACCGATATACACTTGATAATGTTATAGAGACAAGTGAGCACAAGGTCAAACCCAAATCAAAAGCCAGGTTCAACTCAAGGGAAATAAATATTAAGTCATGATATCAGTGCAAGGTCAAACCCGAGCTTTAAGCTGAATTCAACTCAGGTGGAATACAAAACTATGGGTCAAGATACATAAATCAAGCCTCGACCAAAATTCAATGTGTACACTTGAAAAGTACTTGACCAGTCAAACTGCACCAGATCAGTAAACAGTTGAAGAACCATATGTGCATCTAACCAAGCCAGTGTGACAACAATGGTGCAGCAGACACAAATGCACTAGCTCGAACAATACAAAATTGAGCAGACTAGACGGTTCAACCAGAACCAGTGAAGCATGTAGACATGATACAAAATGTACAACATGAAATGATCAAGTTCAATATCAAAGCAGACCACACTCGAGTACATATAAAAACAACTCAAACTCAAGCATGAAGCAAATTAACCAGACCAGACTTAAGAATCCAGAACATGTACATATATGGTGATAACACAAGTATAAACTTATCAAAGCATTTGAGGTGAATCAGATTAACAAGACCAGAATCAAATCAACCATGAAGTATACATATGCATAACAACCAGATCAGAGCTTCAACCAAAATAATGAACCAACAAACCCACATCACAACACACATATACACACATACATATGTATGTACATATATGATGAATGCAAATTCAGAAACTAATGGTTAACAAAGACACTGGTCAGACACAAGAATGAAGCAACTAGACCTGGCAACCAGTGAAACAAAGACCAGACTCCGTGCAGACCTGACTACAAGTGTAATGCACAGTGAAGTATATAGCTCAAAGTGTCAACTGCAATGACATGGTGAAAATGGAAAACTACAAATCATGGAACAGCAGAAGATGATGCCAACAGAGAAAAGAACAGACATGCCAAAGTCCAGGAATCATTTCAAATAAACAAAGTCAAGACCAATATCACATTCGAACAAAGCTCAACAGTCAAAAGATAAAACGAACAGCATGGCACAAAGACAAAAAACCAACAAACATTGCAACCCAGAGCTTAAAGAAACCTTAGAATCAAATGGCAATGGTCAGTGCAATGCAAGACAGTGATCAATTGACCGAAGTCAAATGTAACAGTTTCAAACCAAAGTCAGAGATGTGGTGACCAGGAAAAGATCGAACAGCTCAGAATCGAAGCCGTGGCTATCAAGGAATTAAGCGAGTTCAAAATCAAAACCGTGATAATCAAGTAATCACAAAATATACGCATTTGAACAAGTCATAAAAATCACAGTCATTCAAACATAATCAAGTGGCCAAGCAAATTATCAGACGAACGAAAATCAATGGGTTCTAACCCTATATAAATGTTTAACATCATCGGCTACGAATCTATCGAGTTCAAGCAAGCTAACAAGAAAAATAGAAAAGCAAAAATCACATACCAAATCATACCGAACTCGATCGAGGACGAGGAGTCGTGTGCGAATCGAAGAAACGTCGATTGCCGACGCAAATCAAAGTAATACCCATTGTAATCGACTTACAATCAAGCGGCGCCTCAATTCCACTAAAACCCTAAATCTGGAAAAGGAACGAACAAAGAGAAGCAGTCATTGTTTCATTCCAAAAAATACCAGGCAGAACAAATAACAAAGAAAAGGGGAAATAATTTTACACTACATTTATTTTGGGCCGACTCATATTTGTTTAGGGCTTGCTTTATTTAAAGATTAGGGTTTTGATTTTTTAATTGTTTTAAATTTGTATATTCTTTTTAAAACCGTTGTAATTTCTAGTCGTGTGACTAGGGGACAAACTACGTGGCGTAGTTTGAGAATTCGCAACTCAGTGGATGAGTTGTGGCAGAGTTTTAAGCGTAGAGTTAAGGTTAGTCGATAGCGGGTGTCGCGAGTTTACGTGTGTAAGCGTCTGAATACTTAATTTCTAGTAGAAACCTTGGGGGCAGCACGTAGGTATGGTTTTGCCGAAGCTGGGTAAATCTGTGTTCTATTTTCTGCTTTTATTCTGTGCTGCTATTATTCTGCTGTGATCTGTGTTGAATTTATATTTTATAAACTTTCGCATTAAATTTTATAATTATTAGTATTACGCTATTCACCCCCCTCTAGGGTGAAATCGATCCTACATTCAATACTTTGGAGATGCTAATCAGAGAGGCTTCTATTGGTTTGGTGAATAATATAACATCATCGACAAATAAAAGAGAAGACACACAAGGCTCTTTATACTTAGGGTGAAACACAAACTCTTTGTTAACAATAGTCATGTTAATCAATTGAGTGAACAACTCCACCACAATTATGAATAAATAGAGATTAGGTCACCTTGCCTTATTCTCTGAGTTCCTTTAAAATACCCTATATATTTTCCATTAAACCCAAGAGAGTAAGAGACAATTGAAATACATGTATAAATCCAACTTACAAAATGGCAAGGAAAGTTCATTCTTGCCATGATTGCAACAATTGCCCTCCACTGAATGGTGTCATAAGCTCTCTTAATGTCAAGCTTCATAGCTCTGGGAGAGATGTAGCTTCTATCGTAACCATTTATTAGCTCATGGGTGAGGAGCACATTGTCTAAAATACTTATGTTAGGGAGGAAAGCTGCCTGGTTATCTGAAATAATGTTTGGAAGCACAAGCTTGAGTCTAGAAGAGATAACCTTGGAGAAGCACTTATAAATTATATTATAGCATGCCATTGGTCCAAAGGCCATAGCTGAGGTGGCTTGGTTAGATTTGGGAATTAAGGCAAGGTTATTTGCATTAATACCTCCCATCAACTTGCTAAGATTGAAAAAATTGTGAATAGCTTTCAGCAAATTGGTTGTAATAATAGACCAAGAATGGGTGAAAAATAAAGAATTAAACCCATATGGTCTCTATATGAAGTTTTATTCATCCTAAAAATAGCCGATTTGATCTCGTCATCAGTTACTTTAGCATATAGGATATTAACATCATGGTTATTTAACCTGGGTAGAAGGGTTGATAAGAGGTCATCAAGGTTAAGTTTATGAATTGCAGGACTTCCTAGCAGCTTTGTAAATAGTCTATGAATGCATTATCAATAGAACTGGGAGTATCATGCTGCATGCCAAGCTCATCGGTTATTTGGAAGATATTACTTTTAGACAACTTTAATTTTAGAGAGCTATGAAAAGTCTTCGTATTCCTATCATCTAGTATTTCCCACTCCTTCCCGAGCTTCGGCTTCTTCATTTGCAATTCAGTTGTAAGTGCCTCAACAAGCTATATAGATCCCATGCTCTTGTTCAGATAAAGGAATTCTATAAGGATGATCAAGCATGCCTAATTGCACCATCTCCAACTTCACTTTCAAATTCTTAGAGAGATTATCACCATCACCATATTTAGCTTTAGCCCATCCTCTAAGTGCTTCTCTTGTAACCCTAAGCTTTTGCTGAAAAATATACATATTATTACCATAAAAATAGTGGACCAAGAGTTAAGTGCAATGGTTAAAAAATTAGGATCCTCGATCCAAGAATCAAAAAATTTAAAACTTGATTTTTTTTCCAATGGAATTGTTCCCATGGAATAGAAAGATATCAGACAATAAATGGGGGAGAACATCTGATACAAGGTTGGGTTATTTATCAAGAGAAGAAGAGTTTATGAAGGTGAGGTCAATACGGCACATAGTTTTGACACCAGATCTGTTTTTATTATTCTAAGTGAATTTGGGACTAGAAAAATTAGTGTCATCAAGATTAGATAGAGAAACAGATTCATTAAGAGGGGACAATACCTTTGAGACTTAGGGGGGTGCCACCACTTAGGGTAGAAGCACTAAGCATATAATTGAATTCACTCGTTAGAAACCAAAGCCGTGTCTCCTGCCTAAGGTGGGGGAGATAGTCAAGCAACGCCTGCCTAGGTACAAGATTGTTATCAGCGTATACAAAGGTGATGTAAACAGAAGAGGTGGTGGGAAGCTGAATGACATTAAAGTGGATAAACTGCCTATGAACAATGATTGGATTGAGTTTATAAATTGTTGGATCAAAAAGGCCTATATTCTGCCATAAGGTGCCTATTCCAAGTTGTGATTCAGCTCCGAAGAAGGATTAATAAGTAACAGCTTTATGTGTTAATTGAAGATTCAGTTTAGTCTTAAGGAGAGCTAAAATGCTAAGTTTATTTTCTATGATTAAATTCCTTGCTTGAAGTAATTTAATTTCCTCGTGCCCTCCTCTGATATTCCAACTTCCATAGTTTTTAACATGATATAAAATATTAGGAGAGAGGGTTCTTGTTTCTCCTTGTTCTTCTTGTTGAAGAAGAGTTGGTTGAGTTAGATTCAGGCACTGTTTCATGATAATCAATGGATAAACCTTTGTCATGATCCTGAGGGTGGAATTTTTTTTCAGTTTGTTTTTATCCTTGTTCTTGATTGAATTGGTGCTTTGTGAAGATGCTAATGCTGCTTGCTTAACTGTAGTTGTAACTAGATCAGTTGGCAAAAGAAGAGAGGAGTGATTAATTGGAGGAGAAATCCAACCAGGAGGGGAGGGATGTGAGAGTTAGGAGATTGATTAAATTCATCAAGCACATTCACAATGATGTCATCAGAAAGAATGATTGGATTAGATTTGTAAGGAGGAAATTGGTCGGGGATAGAATTTGGCAGTTCATTAATTGATTGGATAGATACAAAGGATTTAGATAGGGCATTAAAGATAGAAGGAACATCCACATGAATATCAACATTATGTGCATGTTCAAATACATGCATAGCTACATGGTTTAATTTTAGAGAAATTAAAGTTTCATTTTTAATAGCTTCAAAGATCTGTTGCTCAATGCACTTATGTAAGCTCACCACTTCAGAACTAGGTTCAACTAGGAGGTTAAGCCCATTCTTGATACTATCAGGATCAATATAACATGCTTGAGAAAAAAGAACATCCTCATGAGAATTATCATCTTCTATCTTATCACTATGAGCATCACAAATCCCTCCTTCATCACCATTCATATCTTGCAGTGCTTGAAACTTATTTGAAATCAAAATATCATCCTCGGTTTGTTTAACAACCTCTTCCACCTCCGCCATAATTAATTCATCCACACCATTGAATTCAATTAATTCTTCCTCTGTTACATCCCCTTTACAATACACATTGACATTTGCTTTTCATGAACCAATAGCATTTGCCTTATTCATCTCCTTCTCCTTACTAGTGTTACTTTAAATTACATTACCCACTCTTCTCCATGCATTTTCTAATCGAGCATTCTTCTTAACAACTTCATTACCATTAGCACCAACCTTCTTTAAAGCTTCTTCCACACCCTCTTTCATATCTTCCATTTCTACCTCCTCAATCTTTTCATTTAAATAATAGCCAATAGAATGTCCAAATACTTTACAAGTACTACAAGCTTCAGGCTTCCATTGATAACAGACTTGCACAAATTGCTCAGTCCCTTCCTCTAACAACACAGGAAAACTTGTCACCATACCAAACAAAGGTGTAACCGCAACCAAGCATTTTGATAAGTCAATCTTTCCGTTCTTTCTGTACTTTCATCCAAATACAACAACCTTTTAATTCTATCAGCTGACCGATTAATTCCAATAGGAGACCAGGCAATTAATGGAATATTAGACAAGTGAATCCAAATTGGAACAGATTTGATAGTGTCACTAACATTGCTGACAGAAGGGTCCCACTCCTTCACAATGAACATTTTATTTCTCATCAGGATTGGGTCGTCTTCCACAATTATCCTTTTGTCCTCATTATTCAAATGATGAAAAATAAAAACAGTTCCATCAGATTTCACCTTGATGCTACCTTTTAGCTTCCATAACATTTTAAGATAACGAATAACCGTCGTATAAGACAATGGTTTATCTAGAAAAAAAAGCAACCTAGTAGTCCTACCAAATTACTCTTCCAGCCTCAAGACCAGATAAGGGAGGCACTAAAGCATCACTAGAAAACTCATTCACCATGTTAACATGGATGTAATTTCTCGCATTGCGCGGTTTACTCTTGAATAGGGAAGTCCATGCTAGTTGACATGGCGCGCCACTATGAGGAACAGAAGACAAAGGAACAGAGGAGAAGCATATGGAAGTAAAGGGACGGAAGGATTAGAGAGAGGAGGAGGGTCAGGGTCGAAAGCAAAAGGGATTGGAGGGACCAAAGGCATGGGCAAAGGAGGGACAGAAGGGGAAGGAGGAGGCACATGCTTAGGGGGGTGCCAAAATCAAAGAACTAGGGCAAGAGAGAAGGGCGGGAGAGGGAGGGAAAGCAGCCATTAAAAAGTTGATTTAAAAAAGGATGAGAAAAAGAATGATTTCATAACTCTTTTCTTTTCCATTTTTTTCTAGAATTATATATTCATTGTTTGAAAGATGTGAAATGTGATATCATAAATTAATAATAGAAAATATTGTTCTTTACATAATAGAATGATGTGACTATGCTAAGACTTTATGAACTACGTAAATATATGAATTGTTTTAGCATTTTCAAAATGTGAATCTTTCTTGTTATTTTTTTGTAAATGTGAACGATTTTGGTTGTCATTAATACAACGCTAACTTTAGTTGCAAAATTTTATTTTATCTACTGGTGTGCAGCACAATTGCTTTAATTTTTTTAACAACAAGCAAACATAATTGTAAAAGACTTTATTACAGAAGGAAAAATAGTTGTAAAAGACATTATTACAATGGCCAAAAATAGTTGTAAAAGACTCTATTACAACGGTCCAGAAAAGTTATGAAATGCTCCATCCTATTACAACTTTGCATATTATAATGGTTGCATTATCATTATTAAAGGCTTATTACAACTGGCATTGCCAGTTGCGAAATGGGTATTTTATTGTAGTGATCGGTACGTGTGTGTATAACTTTTATACACACACACCATGTTCAACACAAATAAAATAAAATTTTATAATTAATATTTCATAAATACTAATTAACTTAATTTAATTAATTTATAACGATTGTAGTTAATTAAATCATGTGGTAGTTGGAATATTCATCATTTCGGTTGTGTGATACTTAGGTGTAAACTAAGTCAATGATCAATATTGAATTATTCGAATATTAACGTTCACATGTCACTCTAGCTAATGCTATGATATTACGGTCAAATTTATCTCTTACATAGCTTTAGTAAAATCTAATTTTACTTAATTTAAGTGTTGCATGGTAGTGACAATTATTAACACTAATTCTCATCGTCAAGGTTATATGACATTAGGACTTATGAAATTTGGTAATGATTAAAATTCCAATGTCGTCCACATTCAACTTGTATAGTCCAAACACAGAGTCCTTTGTTCAATAATAATGATTATTATATAACCGAGGGGACGAATTCTTTATTGAATATTGTCTCACTTCCAATGCTTCCACTCAACCCAACTATAGTCATACGATGGATGTCGTGCCATGATTTAACTATAATCAGAGCAGAGTTTCCATATTGAAGTTCGATAGTATTCTAAAGTCGATGGAATTGTGTAATATTGCACATCGATATTTTCTATTTAACCAAAGTTATATTAACTAAGTGAAAACTATTGAGTGGGATATTCCATAATTATCTGATAAATATGAGTATGTAAACTCTTGGTGCCCCTAGCAGCCATGAGTAGTACACTACTGAACATTTTGAGAGAATTAAGTACTCTAGTCTTAATGGATGCATTGATATCCAGTCTTGATACATCTCGATCAGGGATATTTAAAATGGTATGTTTATTTTGTTGTGATAGACTGCTCATGATTACAACACATTATAACTATCATCACAAAACATATCATTTATGAATTTTCAATTAAATATACTTAAATTAATTAAATAATTAATATATCAAGTATATAATAGAAAGAAAAACACCTTTTATTTTGAACGAGATTTTATTATGTTGTTAATAATTTAAAGTAAATTATAGAATTGCCCCTACGAAATACCTCTAACTCTATCAATTTTCCACTTGCACTTGGAGCTCATTATGGAATCTCTATTTCATCCCTTCGATAAGTTTGATGAGAACTGATCGAGTTATTCCCTTCGTGAATGGATCTAATATGTTTTTTTATTATCTACTCTATTAATCAACTCTCTTCGATGCTGATAAACTACCTTTATCATGTGGAACTATTCAGAATATGTTTCTCGACTTTTAGTGAGCTCTTATCATTACATTGTTATTATATAACAATAATGTAGTATTCTTAATACTTGGAATCACCCTTAGCTTAGTTATAAATTTTTTCATTTATATCTACATATTGATTTTATTGTATAGTTGTTCAAGGCAATGAACTTATCCTTTCGTTGAATCTGCCACATCCTTTTATTTGGAACATTTTCAACTTAAAGCTTCTTATTAAGGTTTGAACATAAATTTAATATTGACGTATTATACTCGATTGAACTTACAAAGTTAGAGTCTGAACACTCCTTCATAAGGAGTTTGTTTTTTCTATAAACAATTCTCTAATATTTCGTAAATACTCGAGAATACTCTAAACTACCATTTAGTGATTTTATTTTGGATTTGATATTTTCTTCATGCATCAAACACATAAGCAAAATATGATGTTGTAAACAATACAACATTTATGATAATTCATTTTTGCCAATGCATAAGGAATCCATATTCCATATTAAACATTTTAATAAGGTGTATTTGCACATCGTTTGGGAAATTTCCAACATCTTTTATACTTATTATGAAATATATAATTTACTAATCCAATCAAGTATTTAAACAAACAAACTAGAATGATTTTAACTCAAGTACATCATTGGTAATCATAAGTTTGTTTGCTTTTAAAAAATATTTTGGTAGATTTAATAGTTCTTTCTTATGGACACACATTTCCTCTACATTTTCACTGAAAATCAAACTATTTGACATTTTTATCAAAATATTTACTTAATTCTATTGCTCATAGAATGATACTATCATATTATTTCTTGGATCATATCCGACCCACAAACTCAATATCGATCCACTGACTTTGGGATGCCTTGGCTATGAAAATAGTATATTTAATATCATTATTATAATTTTCCATTCCAACACATATGTGCCAAAACACAAAGTCTTACCAAACGATAATTTTATGAGTAAATTAGAATTAACTTGAGCATGTTGAATAATGAATCTATTGTGCTAATTTCAACAATTGAAATTTACGATATTATTCTTATTAATGTGGCTCATAATGTTCCAATTGCATTAGTCTTTCTCTTGAATACACATTTGCGGCTGATGGATTATATCCCCTTGGGCACAACTATCAAAATCATATTTTGATGCTGTTCTTGGAATCCATTTTGGATTTTGCATCATACTATAACATAAAATCAATATTCTTAATAGTTTAATTGACAGTCAAGGATTATCTATTCTCGACATTAATAAGAAATTTGTAGTTTCTCTTCAATGTCCGTGAATATTTATTAGACATTCTAATGCATTGCGTTCATTTAGGTTCGGTTAATTTCATTTCATCCCTCATAATTAGTTTTATCCTTAGATCATATCCAAATCCATTTTGCTACCAATAATTTCTAAATGAAATTCCTTCGCTACGAAGTTGGTATTTCTTAAAATAATAGTTGTTTCTCAATGCAATAGAATAGGTATACATAAACACTTTATGAATTACCTTATATGTAAAACTGATTTGGTTTTAGTTTACGAAACGTATGTTTAAAACATAAATTGGATATCCAATGATGATCATTTCCAAACTCCTTTTGGGATGATCCACAACCTAGGATAGTTGAGGCTTTTTACAAACCCTTATCATATGTGATTTTGTAAACTATTCCTTATATGAAATTAATTTTAACCTTGTATACTACTTAAGTACGCTACCTTATAGAAAGGAGTTAACTCAGCTTCACTCACCATTAATCATACTTTGTTCACCAAAGTTTAATTACTCTTTATCAATAGATCATTATGTATCATGGGGAAGAGTGAATTTTAAGATTGAATCTTTATTTAGTTTTAGGTACGTTCGAAACCTTTTCCAATATACTCACTTCTTGATCAAGTTGAATCATTTTAATTTTTTTATTGCAAGTTATTTTGTTTACTTCCATTTTATATTCTTTGAGCTTATCATAGACATACTATATGTGTATTAGATAAACATGTTCATATTTGTGTTAACTTATTGGTGAATACAGGAAGTACGTAGAACCATTTTAATATTAATAGATTTGCGATTGTATACATTTATATGTATCTATAATAACCCGCCTTTCCGATCCTCAGAAGTCGACACAAATACATCCACGGTATTCATGTGCCGAGTATCCAAGTGCTAGAAAGAGAGATTGTAGGGGTGAAAGAAAATAAAAGACACAATAGAATCTCATAATGAGATGAGTAATATGTAATATCCAAATTACCTTTACAAAAATAGAACTTTAATATTCAAACAACATCAGAGTCTAACCTACCATCAGCCTGGCCAGTTATAACAGCCCGTCCTTACAAATGCTGATAAAAACAAACAAGAAAACACAATGGAAATAAAACACAAAAAATACGTCTTAGAGGCAGCCATCACATCTCCTAAAGCTCCAAGCATCCAAAGCTAAATCTGGAAAAGTATCCAGGTCTGACCCGAGCATTATAAGAAATAACACCTGGATCGGTCTGGTAAACAAGAGTGAGAAACTCAAATCAAATTGATTGTTATATCTTATAAAACCTTTCAAATAAAGGCATCTCATAAGACCATACCACACATAAACATGGTCGAATTTTTAACTTACAATAACCAAAACATTTTTATAGAAAGTCCAATGATATTATACTAATGTCTAGGTGTTAACCCGCCTTTTGGCAAGGTAGTACATATATGGATTTAACCCAATAGACTTCATGATGATCAAGGCAAAAAGCCCGGAGAGATGGTTACCAGGATTGGATATCAATTATATTTGAAACTATGGACTATAACCGAATGGATTTGGATGGACAACACTCAAAAATAGCTAATTATGGAACTAATACTTCCCTTAGAAGAGGGATCAGAATAGAGGGATCAGATCAAATAGGATGCACACAGCACAACTTAACGATGATCACTTCATAACTCAACAACCACAAGTCGGATTGATGTGAAACTTTGAAAATAGGAAGTGGGGACCTTAGGGAGTCTACCCTAGGGATCATATGGCATTTGGAGAGGTTTGGAGGGATCGACCCCTATCCCTCAATAGGGATCGGCCCTCTTCCCTCTTAGTGATCAGCTAAACCCAACTTTATAGCAAAGATCGATCAATATCCCGACATCTACACATGCAATTAACATGAAACTTGGAGCACAAGCTTACTACAACATATGAAACGCACTATAGAGATTGCACATAAAATGGGATACTTTGGAGGGATTGACCCCTATCCGTCCAAATGGATCAGCTAAAATCAGAATACATGCAACATCACTTCACGGAAAACGTGATATCTCATAAACCGTAGGTCGGAATGACACGAAATTTAGAGGGCAAGTAGCTAACATCATGGGAAACCACCCAAAGGGATCGTACCTCATTTGGACACTAAAATAAGGATCAGGGCCAATCCCTACTGTGGACCCCCAATGGGCTTGAAAATTCTTGTATGGCCTCGTCATGGCCTGGAGGTTCTTCTGCCGAAATTTTAGCCCGATCCGTGCATGTCTTCTCCTAAAATACAGCAAGGATGACATTAGAAAAGCGATCTTCTTTCTGCTTCTCATTTTCTTCAACCTAGGCTGCACTCTGCCAATTTTATTCTTGGTTTTCGGGTTTTAACTATAAACAAACTACAATTTAATAAAAATGATTATTCTGGATTGGACGTGGACCGAAGTTAGCCAAACCACTATAAATCATGTCTCTTTTTACCTGTTTTTATTTTTAATTTATTTGTTCTTCATATTATATTCTCTACATTAGATACTATCTAAGATCTATGACTAGACATCGGTGCTTTCACATAATTAGGTGTTGGTAGCCAATTTTGACGCTAACATTTCGGTGCCTTCACTGAGAAAGCTAGCCCCCATAGATTCAAAGTTTGGAAAAGGTCCAGAGCTTATATTTGGAGAAATGGTGAGACAATCAACAAGGAGAGCACTACCGAGAAGGAGCCACCATGGAAGGAGTCGGGAGTCTTCCTCAAGAGCTGGAGCTAATCAAGCATCTATCTACATCACCAGGGATGAAATGAAAACGATGATGGATGCTATGCAGGAAAGGATGCTGAAAAGATAGGAGGAGATGATGTAAATTTTACTCCAACAAATTGGACAAATTGGAGCGCAGAACCAAGGGAATAGAGTAGCAGGAGCTAATGACAACTTAGATTAAGGAGTTGAAGTAGCAATAATGGCGGTAAATCAGAACCAGGAACATGGAGACAGAGCTATTGGAACGAAATTCTAAGCAACTTTCATATTTTGCGATCGGAGTCCAAACGATGAAGATACGAACGAAAAACGAATTTGGAACGAAAATAAATAAATAAGAAAAATTAACTAAATTAACCCGGGCCTACAGGTTGACCCACCATCATGTGAGGTTGACTAGGGGCTGTCGACCCCTAGGAGGCAGTCGGCCATTCCCTATGTGGCGGCTAGGGTTAGCCAGGCCCAATGGCTTGGATTTAATATATTTCAATCTGACGATTGAGGTTGATTCTTACGCCTATAAATTCAGGCCTAACCCTTCCTTCTCTTCTCATATTTTTCTGGAGGTAATAGCGAAGCTCTGCCATTTCTTATTCTTCACTTTCTTTCTAAATTATAAAAAAAAGATATTTATATCTATATTCATACAAAATTGGAGAAGAATAGAAATCTAATAAAAAGAAGAAGAAAAGACGTATTTGAGGCAATTTATATATTTGTATCTATTTTCTCTTCCAATCCACAAATCTCTTTCCAGATCTGTAATTCTAATATATGTATATACCATTTTTCTACATATTTCTTGGATTAAGGAGGATTTGGAGACGAATTTAAGGTTCTACTTCAATTCTGGGAATTCGGATCGCTTTTAAAAGGTGAGTGAGAAATTTTGTAGATTGTTATAATATGAAAATTATCATAATAAATATCACCTACATATTCTTGTTTATGAATTGATTTAGAATTGCGTACAACTTGATCTGGAAATCAATCCTAAAAGTATGAATTTAGAATATTAATTTGAATGAAATTTATTCCAGATCTAAAAATAGGTTGTATATTAATGTTATAAACTTGGATTATTACCATAATCTTGCGAGAATGTAAACTTTTCTATATTACCATAATTTGGAATTTATATCCGTTTAATATTTGTAAATTAGTTTGATTTCTTTCCCTTTTTGAAAAAATACAGCGTTCAATCCAACAAGGAATATATGCAAATAAAAAGAGAAAGGGATGTGTAAAAGTTTGAATTCTTTGTAGTTTACACTGTCTATTTCAGTAATAAAAGGAAATGATTATTCCTTGTAATTTCAAACGATGTAATCTTTTATATTTTAAAGTTAAATATTTTGTTTGCACTAATTTATGGAAATTATAGTGGATAATCATTTTAGATATGATTCTAACAATTAAACATGGAGAAGAATATTTTAGTGAAGATATATAACGAGAATATATTCGACAAAAGTAGATATTTGTACGTAATTTACTGCGCTTATAATAATTAAATAAAACTTAGCTAATAACGACGCTTACATATAATATTTGCATTTAGGAAAATTAATTAATGGAAAAGGAATTTAAAAAGGTTGTAACTCCAATAAATGGGAAATAAATGGTAATAAATATGGGAGTTGCAATAATTTGATATGATAGATGGATAAATGGGACTAATAAATAAAGAAGTTGAATCGATAACTATAGAATAGTTAAAAAGGTTAATTTTAAATTAGTAATCATACAGAAATGTCTTAGGAAATGTCCATTAGGATTTTATGGATAAATTGACATTTATGAGCATTAAAAGGGGATTTATGAGTAGATAAGCAATTTAAGGTAAATCTTATTGCTTTAAATAAAAAGGGAATTAATAAGCTAAGTCCAATGTCTACTTAAGATAATATAAATAAAGACTTAATGGTTAATTGGACTTAGTAGGTTAGTAATGCGAGGTCAGTAGAGTTACTCGATGGAAGAATGCCCTTCACTTTGAGGCTACCAGCAGTTAGGTGCACTTATTACCGATGTAAGATATCACTGATCCTAGGACCCTTGACGGCGTGAGAGTTTGGACCTACTTTCTTAATTGAAAAGCATTAAATGGTCCAAATTTGGAATTAGGAGCGGTGAGGGACATCTCCATATAAGTTCACTTCTGGTTTGTCGTATTAAGTGGTTGTAAGGTACGCCTCTCTCTTAAAAGGAAGTATTAAATAACCTAGGGAGATTCCAAACAAATAAGGATGTCTCTAAAAGGGTTTACTATAGTGTTGAGGGATTAAGTGGCTATTTGAGCGCCCGCCTCCCTACCGAAAGAAGTAATCTAATGGGATTCCATATTTATAATTAAGAGTGATACCAGATATCTCGGGAAGGGTTCACTTCGAATTTGAGGTATTAACTAACTGATCTAAGGGTTCGCTTCTCTCCTAAAATGAAGTATTAATTAGCCTAGTGAGATTTTAAGCGATGTCAGCTATATAGTACCAGTGAGGAGTTCGTCTTGGGGTTAGGTATTAATTAACAAAGGCCTACCTATAAATAGGTGTTAAATGGTCAGGGGTCTGCCTAGTCCTTATTAATGAGGTATTAAGTGGCTTGGGTATAGTCTCTCACATTGCTAAGGCCGTAATAATGATAGTACGAGTGAGGAGTCCGCTTATGAATAGGTATTAAGTCATGAGGACTTGCTTAGAATATATGTATTAAATGGTTAGAAGTCCACCAAGTCCTTTTTAAAGGTATTAAATGGCTTAGGTACTGTCTCTTACATGGCTACGATTTTATTGGCGATAAATGCGGTAATAGTTGGAAATTAAATGTTGGAAGCCTTAAAAAATGGTTAGAGGTCTTTATAGCTAGGACCCACCGACCATTGACAACATTGTTAGGAAACCACCTTGGGAATAGGTCTTAAATGATGGGGTCTACCTTGATTGAGGTCTTAAATGGCAGAGTCTGCTTATTTCTCCTTTAAAAGTATTTTGTGGTGATTATAGAAGCCCGCTTCATATTTATAAGTATTAAAGGGCAATTCAGTTTGGAAGTATTAAGTGGTTGATAAGGCTTCATCAATATTTTGTACCTTGGGAAGGGGCAGGTAAGTAATCGTGTGTGAAATGTAAGGTTAGAGTTGCTAACCTTAATAGACATAATAACTAAATGGAAACCAATCGGGATAAATTAATGTTATGGATAGTTTATAGATTTTCCAATCACCAGAATGTTGTTCTGATCTCCTTCTCATTACAACCCACAGGATAGATTTAGAGGAACAGGTCACTGGAGCTGGATGTGTGTAGTTGTTGGAGAAGTCTTCTTTTCTCTCATGCTCGATGCTGATGTGACAAGCTGTTATCCAAAGAATACCATTAATTCCAAGGTAGAAGTCATAATCAGTATTCTAATCCTATTATTGTTAGAAGTCATAATCAATATTCTTATCCTATTATTGTTTCCGCTATGAGTTTAGATCTCTATCAATCTCTGATAATGCTCTTGCTTATTTACAGCTACCAAATCCAATGATCTATGCTTTGATGGACTTGAGTTTTGATTTTTATCGAAATTTAGGCCCATTGAGGTATGAGTTATTACAATGATGAATACAACATAGAAAAAATGATAGCCCATCACAAAGAGATGATGGAAATTTTCTTTAGGAGAATGGAACAAATAGGAATAGTCAAAGTTGTGGCAAATCAAAACTAAAGGCTAGAAGCTAGAGAAAATGCACCTGGGAGTTGAGTAGATCAAATCAGGATGAACCCCGAATAAGTCATACGGATCGGTACCGATCCATAGGAATACGGGGGCATAGTCAATGTCAATTTAGGCGAAAATGATGTAGGTCTAGGGAATAATGCTGAGCATTTTTATGTGAATTAGAATGCAGAAGCGCGACCAAAGGAGAATGTGTCAGAATCCCCTCGTGGAAACGGGGAGGGGGGGGAGGGGATGGGGGGTAGGCTGAGAATGTAAACTTGAGAATTCCTTTAGATGATAATGATAGAATTGCTGAGATTGTGAGACAAGCAATGAGCGGTGGACTGCCTAACTAGAGCCTGAAAGATGTTAACAAGAGTCCATTCACTCCGAACATTCGGCACAATAGAAATCCACTTGATTTCAAGCCGCCTACGTTGAAGACGTATGATGGAAAGACTGATCCAATAGTTCATTTGATGAAGTACAACTAGCAATGGAGGTAATGGGTGCATCTGAAGAGGTCAGAGGAAAGTCTATCCCTTTATATCTGATAGATTTGGAAGTATTATGGTTTAGGCAGTTATAGAACGGTTCCATTAGCACATGGGTCGAGTTAGTGAGCAGATTCATGATGTAGTTCCTGATCCAGCGGTTTTTTAACAAGATTTAATGCGACGGCTGTCGTGGTAGATAGGCCGGACCCATCAGTGGTTCTGATGGTGGTAGTTTCGGGAATGGCTAGTAAAACAGATTTCAAGGTTGGTTTTGTATGGGATCCACCAATGGATCTTGCAAAGTTTTATCATAAGGCCGAAAGGTACTTACATAAGGAGGACGCTAAAGCTAAGCAGGAAGAAATCAATGCTATGGATGGCGAAGGAACATCTGACGTAGGATCTGGTAAGGATAAAGGAAACCAAAAAATAGATGATAGCTTTGGACTTATACATATTTCAATGTGACCCCGGAGTGGATTTATCTTGATACTAAGGGATGGATCTCCTATCAAAAACCAGCAAGGAGAGAGCCAACGGACCATGAAAGGACATTCGGAAAATATTGCCCATTCCATAAGCTGGACATGCATTATACAAATGATTGTAGGCACTTACGTGATCTGATCGAGAAACATGTCATAAACAACCGGTTACAACATTATGTGAGAAACCGAGCTGCGTTGGTGGAACAAGAGAAGCCATCATCCACATCAAATTGAAATGGCCTTGGATTGAGGTTGATGATAGTCATCACATGTTGAGATGAATGGGAGTCAAATTTGATTCCTACACTTTGCTTTTTCGTTTATTTTCTTGCATTTTACTTTTCGTATTAAGCAATAAAGGCAATAGTAACCTCAGGCTACTTACACATGTATGGGATCCTAAACGGTCCCTAGGCACACTTTAAGCTAAATGCCTAAGATGACTACTTAGGATGATAATTACTTTGGACCGCTTGCACGTGTACGAAACCTTGATTGGTCTCTAGGCACGCTCTGAGTCTGATGTTTGGGATGAACACTTAAGGATTTTTATTTGTTTTGTTTGATTTGATTTGAATATTTGGATTTTGGAAAAACCATATTAAATGTGATGACTGGTATTCATTCCTTTAAGTCCCGGCTTCAATATATATTGTTGAGTAAAGCACACTTTCCATTTGCAAGGCATGCTTTGGAGGGAAAATGTTATCCAGCCTTTTGATAAGGCAGTACACAGACTAACTTGATGAGTCAAACTTGAAAGCTATCAAGGTAGGAGGCCCGGAGAGATAGCCAACAAGCTTGAAAACCAAGTACGATTAAGATTACGAGGCAAGTATGAGTCTATCTTAGAGTTTCAGAAGGCCAAAATGCGCAAGTGCTGGATTGGTACCGAACCACTTTCCCTCAACCAAACACTACCTTGCCTCCGCTACCTGTCACGATATCACTTCAGCAACCCTTTCCAAGTGTATAATGTGGTTCGCTTGCAATTAATGGTCAAAGACTCAAATTCATAAAGTTAGTAACTCCCTTCCTCCACCCATCCATCCAACTAACCTAAAATAAAGCTTATAACAATGCAAACAAGATGGAAAAGAAAAAAATAACAACCAGACGCACGTATCGAAGATATTCAAAACGACCCATAAGTTAATCTTATGGATCGATGCCGACCCAAGCCTATGGATCGGTACTGATCCGTAACCATAAATGAGGTGGCCACCTTTTTCTCAAGAGAACTGGTGTTAGGCATGGAGAAGGAGATGGAGATCATGAAGGCAAGTTTTTAGGCAATCTACAGCTATAAATATGAGGTCATGGGCTCATTTTTGGGGATCTTTTTCACCTCTCTATATCATTTCTATAATTCTCTTGAACTCCCACAGATCTATACCGATTTGTAAGAACAAAAGTGTAAACATAACTATAAACCATCAATAAATTTAAGTGGACTAGGCAATGATTAGGCGAACCATTATCAGCTCTAGCGTCTTGTTTATGTGTGATTAAATTTAGTTATTCACTCTTTTCTTTACTATACTTATTCGGGTGTTTGTGCAATTTTTGGTTCAAACATTTTGATGCTTTCATTGAGAACTAGTTGAATTCGCTGATTTATGATTTGAAAAAAGTTTAGATTAACGAGACAATGTACTAGAAAGATTCCTATTGGAGGAAATCAATAAGGGGATAGCTAAAAGGCAACCTCAGGAGACAACCCCCCATCCATCTACAAACCAAGGATGAGATGGAAACCATGATGAATACAATGCAGGAAAAGATGATAGCCCGATAGGAAGAGATGATCGAAAATTTCTTGTGGACAATAGGACAAACAGGAACAGTCGAAGTTGTGGAAAATCAGAACCAAAGGCCAAAAGCTGGAGCAAATGCACCTGGGAGCCGAGTAGATCAAATCAGGATGAACCCTGAACAAGTGGTACAGATCGGTGCCAATCCAGGAACTCGGAGGGCATGACCAATGTCAATTTGGGTGAAAATGATGCAAGTCTATGGAATAATGCTCAGCGTTTGAATGTGAATCAGAAGCAGAAGCTTGACCGGAAAAGTACGTGTCGAAATTTCCTTGTGGAAACGGGGTGCAGGCTGTGAATGCAAACTTGAGAATTCCTTTAGACGACAATGACAGACTTTATAAGATGGTGAGACGAGCAATGAGAGTGGACTACCTAACTAAAGCCCAGAAGATGTAAACAAGAGTTCATTCACTCTGAACATTCGATATGCTAGGAATCCGCCTGATTTCAAGCTGCCTACGTTAGAGACATATGATAAAATGACTGATCCAACTTTTCATTTGATAAGGTACATCTGACATATGGAGGTGCTAGGTGTCATGGGACAGTGTTTTACTTTATATTTGACAGATTTTATGGCATTATGGTTTAGGCAGCTGGATAATGGTTCCATTAGCACATAGGCCGAGTTAGTGAGCAGATTCATAACGCAGTTCCAAGTCGATATTTCACAACCTAAGAATGTTATGACATTATCAAGTTTGAAGCAGAGGGCCATTGAGTCCCTTAGGAGTTTTTTTGACAAGATTTAATGCGGCGGTTTTCGCGGTAAATAGTCCGGACCCTTCAGTGGTTCTGATGGCGCCAGTTTTAAGAGTGACTAGTAAAACAGATTTCAAGTTTGGTTTAGAATGAGTTGCACTGATGGATCTGGTTGAGTTTTATCATCAGGTTGAAAGGTACTTACGTCAAAAGGACGTTGAAGCTGAGTAGGAAGAAATCAATGTCATGGACGACGGAGGGACATCCGATGAAGGATCTGGTAAGGATAAAGGAAATCAAAAAATGGATGATAGCTTTGAAGGACCAAAGTGGAAAAGAAGGGAACCAAAGCTCTCTTCTTAAACAGATTTGAACGAAACCCCGAAGCGGATTTACCTTGATACTAGGAGACAGAACCCCTATCGAAAACCAGCAAGGAGAGATCCCAAAGCAAATTTACCTTGATACCAGGGGACATATCCAATATCAAAAACCAACAAGGAGAGAGCCTACTATAGTAAGTGGTACCAGTGGATTTACCTTTATATTATACTCATTTGGGTGTTTGTGCCATTTTTGGTTCAAATAGATATGCACTGTAAGAAGTGTGGCAGGAGGGAGCATTTTTTGAATGATTGCAAGATAGATCATTCAAAGGTTAAGTGCTATAACTGTGATCGGTATAGGCATCTGAAGTAATCTTGCACAACACCGTCAAGATCTTCTACTCAGACTTCTACTCAGGTGGTTTCGGCTTGCGTACTGGAGGCAGTCCCTAGCTTGAGTGTGCGCCAGCGGTGGATAAGGGAAAGAAAGTCGTGATCGAAGGTATGTTGACTCTTTCCTGTTTATCTATTCGCACTTTATTTGACACTGGGACATCACATTCTTCATTTCTAGTAGACTTATTGATGACTTACACTTACACACTAGTATAGTCATGGACGTTGTAGTCATGTCAAACTCCATAGGAGGATAGGCCTATTTTTTTATGTTATGTAGGGGTTTGATGTTGTTCATTTTAGGGGTCGAGTTTGATTGTGATGCCTTTGTATTAGGATTCTCTGGGTTTGAGTTGATATTGGATATGGATTGGATGATGATGTATATGGCTATTTTAAACTGTGATTGTAAGGTTGTTAGATTGAGCATGTGTTGCGAACGTAGCTTGGAGGTTTATTGCAATCCTTGAGGACCAATTATGTTGAGCTACTTATATTCTTTAGACCTATCACATGATGAGCTGGATACGGTGCCTATAGTTAGAGATTTCCCAGATGTTTTTGCTGAAGTTACCAGTCTCCTACTTGAGAGAGAGCTCTAATTTAGGATCAATCTTATTGAGAATGCCAGACCGGTCGCCTTAACAATAAGGCATATGGATCCAAAGAAAAGATGCGAGTAGAACAAGCAGATCGATGAGTTGTTAGAGAAGGGTTTCGTTAGGAAGAGCATTTCTGAGTTGGGAACACTAATCGTCTTTACAACCAAGGTAGATGGTTCTCTGAGACTCTGGGTCGATTATAGAGAGCTGAATAAACTAACAAAGAACAATTGGTATCCACTGCCCTATATAGACGATCTCTTTGATCAGTTAGTTGGAGTTACGATGTTCTCATAGTTTGACTTGGCTACCTAATTCCACGAGTTGCATGTAACCGATGATAGTATCTAGAAGGTAGACTTTTGTATACCTGAAGGACTTTATGAGTGGTTAGTCATGCCCTTTGGACTGACCAATGCACCCTCCTATTTTTTTGATTTGATGAGCCGAGCATTTAGGGAGTTACTAAACAAATTCATCGTGGTATTTGTTGATGATATTCTAGTATATTCGAGGAGCTAGAGAGGAGCACGCGTTGCATTTAGCAAAAGTGCTTAGTATGCTCCGTTCGCATAAGCTGAAGGTGAAGTATTCAAAATGCCACTTTTGGAGAAAGGAGGTATGCTTTTTGGGACACATCGTCTCAGAGAGGAGATTGGTGGTTGATCCCAGTAAGGTGGTAGCAGTTCAGGATTGGCATGTGCCAAAGAGTGCCATGGACGTGAAGGTTTTCTTGGTTTGGCAAGTTACTATCAGAAGTTCATTAAGGACTTTGCAATGATCTCTACCCCTCTAACCTTTCTTACCAAGAAGAATATAGTTTTATCGTAGGATTCAAAGTGCAAAGATGCTTTTACAAAGTTAAAGGAGGCATTGACTATTGCACCAATTTTGATATTACCTAATAGGACAACTCCATTTACAATTTTTACAGATGCATGTGTTATGGGGTTAGGCGCGGCCTTGATGCAGGAAGGAGGGGTGGTGAGTTATTTAACAACCCACCTCGGAATACGCCCGAATTCCGACCCAGAAAAAGGCCCATCGTAATATAGATCCATTTTAAAGCTGGTCGTTGGTTGGTAAAAGTAATAACAACATGAAGCTATAACTATTCTTTCAGAACTCACAGCGGAAGGAACAAAGTGTAATAGCAAATTATACCCACTTATTTTAAAATAAATTTAAGTGCCATAATACAGAACAAAACATAGTCTCCACAATAATCATTACATCAATTGTTCAAAAGTATTCTTTCATGGGTATAATAAAAAGTATCATAAATAAATAACAATAACTGCCACAACCTTTGCTCACGCCGTCTTCAGGCATCTTCATCGTCATTACTCCTTCCTTAAACTGTGTTGGGATGAGGAGGGAGTCAGAACAACAAGTGTCTGGTAAATAAAAACCTTGAGCCTTATGATTTCAGTACTTGGGCAATATATGTCAAAATAGTAATATGTATGTGCTTTAAAACCATTTAACACTTCATATATAATGAAAGAAGGCGAGCCCTCAAACAATCAGTTAATACCTTCCATTTCCGAAGTAGGTTTCCAAATCCCATAACCAACGTCATAGATATCTAACAATGTGAAAGATAGAAGCCAGGCCACTTAATATCTTTTAATGGAAAATAGGCAGACTCTGACCATTTAAGACCTCAATTGAGGTAGACCCCCATCATTTAGTACCTATTCCCAAGGTAGACTCCTCAGACGTATCTATCTAGCTGACATTGCATGAAAATCACTTAGGACACTTAATACTTTCTATTGAAGTGGACCTTTCCTAGGTATCCTTAACCGTGCCTAACCCCAATCCCGATAATTTAATACTTCATTTGGGAAAAGAGGCAACTCCTTAGCAACCACTTAATACCTCCAAAACCTCGAAGCAAGTCCTTCGTCTTATGACCCATACCCACTGTGACATCTCACATTAGCCCGACTATTCATGGAACTGGTAGCCAGATTAGCTGGACAAATTTACCCTATAGAATTTAGGACTAACCTCGTGTCATCATAGATACTTATCGTAGGTCACTACAAGAAAATCAGCCTTTAGTTGCATAAATTGGTTGTGTTTATTTGTAAATGCAACTAATAACATTTCACTCGATATTTAAAATGCAAAAAAAATTATTTCACCATCCCGTGCCTTACCAAAATCTTTCTGCCTAAATCTAATAAGCATAACCAATACATTTCCCATCATTATTCTCTCACACTTAGAAAAAAAATTAAACCTAAGGAACAAAATATCCCAAACCGCTTTTCGATTCAACCATTCCTCTCCACATCATTGTTGTAACACTCCTCTCCACATCGTCGTTTATTTTCATCATTGCATCTACTCCTCTCCATATCGTCGTGGTAGCTCTCTAGCACGATTTTCTCCTCGCGGTGCCCTAAATATTATAAATTGATTTTGTGATTGTAATTAAAGTTCACGCATGAAATTGTTTGTGATTGTTTCAATTGTTCATTTGGTTTACTATTCTATCAATACTGCAAGTTATTATAGATTATACTACAAGTTATTTTGTGATTGTTTGGGATTACTACAAGTTATTTTGTGATTACATCTCAGAATGTAGTTTTATGGTTTATTGTTTCGATATTTTCAACTAGAAAATAGAATTTTTACTGCCGTATTAAAGAAATTTTGTATTGCATTCTGATTACTACAGGGGTAGCTCGGTTATTTTGTGATTTCTACCGTGATTACTGCAAGGGTAGCTTAGTTATTTTGTGATTGTTTCCATTGTGATTTATTAGTTAAAGAAATATGAACAATCCATTACTGGTTGGAAACATGTGTGTTTCTGGTCCTGCAAATAGTAAAATTTGATAAAAATGATAGAATACTAGTTAATAAAGAAAGTAATTTGTCTGCATTTTATTTTACGAGAACATAACTAATAGAAATTTGTATTACCTTATATTTATTCACAGTTTAGACCTATACACCATTTATGTTCCTCAAAAGTTATAAGTACTTTCATAAACTTCAATGCCAAGATTTACTTTCATTCATGAAAACTTTTTCTAACTCGGTTCTTAAAATAAATCATTTAAAATGGCAAGAAAAACACTTTTTAATGTAAAAAGAAATAAAATGGTATTGTTAATATGGTTATAAATTCCATTTACTTGTCCCATGCAGACTCCATTGAGCAATTATTTAGCTATTAAACAAACCAATATTACCAATATTATCGATTAGTGAAAATTTGACTACACAACGTATTTTCAGATTTTACATGTACAAAGTCCTTTCTAAAAGCTTTTTTCAATTTACACCTTTATTTTCAATTTTGATAAAAATAAAAAAATATTGAAAATTAAATCATAAATGTTAATCGTATGTTTTTATACATATTCTAAAACATAACAATAAATGTTTTTTTCATAGTACATTGTTGAGAGAGATGACTGTATATTGAAAAGGCTCTTTTGCAAATTTCCATATTGCTGATGCACTCGTAGCTTCAGATATTTTATTATTATTGAACTTATTTTTTTAGAGAGGATGTTTGTTCATGCTTAAAAATGAAGTATGAACAAAATTTTGCCTTTTGATATAACTATTTGCTAAGCAATTAAATTTAGGGCATTATGTTTGTTCACCTTTGATTGTAGTATTCAGCATCATGTTAATAATGGAGTGGAAAAAGAAAGTTGTAAGTAAATTATGTCTATTAAAAGTTTAAAAGAAATTCCTTTAGGCACTCTTCTTTATTTCGTCCTACGAACTTTTATACAATCATTTCTTTATTTATTACTCTTTTCCTTAACCATCATTCTAACTTTCCCTTTATATTCTTTCAAATTTTAATGTAACCAATAGTTAAATCCATATTTCTTTGTAAAAAGAAAATGAACTTTCAAGATTTTTCTAAATTTTACCACCATATTACTGTAGGTAGAATAATAGTTGAAATAATGAATTGGATTTAATTTTTTCCTAAAATAATAGAGATGAGTTGTATCTGAAGCAATAATAGATAGGGTTATCATGTTTAATACAAAATCAGTTTTCTTGAAGGAAGTGACGATTATAAGAAGAAAAGAATTCAAACATAACCTACAGCCCTAATAATTGTATTCCAAGTTTAATAGTTTTAAATGTACATAAAATTTAGGGCTTGTTAGTACATATAATCTAGCGTGTATGTATGTTTATGCATTAAGATCCAAACATTAGAATTTATGAGTCATCATTATTAATCCAATTTCAATTAAAAACCTATTCTTGACAATTCACAAATTAAATCCTGTATTGAAAGCATCGAATGCATATATTATAATTTCAATATGAGTATAGCATTGTTTTATAAACTCCAAAGTTTGTACTATTTATTAATATCAAATAAAGACACTATTACAACAACTGCTTGGACTGCTGAATGATCTTATTACGTCATTATTGCAAATCTACACAAAATGCAACAACACTCTTATTTTGTAATTGTTTTGGGACAATTTGGCTATGGAACTGGTTATAGTCAAGGCAATGGAGCCGGTCACAGTCAACCGCAGCAACACTTTTTTTTCATTGAGCTTGTTGCAGTTGATATTCAGCTGCGGCCAGTTCTTTTTGTTGTAACTTCAATGTTATACGACTTATTACATACGTAGATGTAATAAGTTAACATATGACATAATTGGATGCAATATTACATGCTTAAGTGCAATAACATCAATGTGTATAATTATTTTTTTGATTACAACAGATAACCAATTTCTACATTAAAGTTTGGAAATTTATTTGCCTTCACATATCGATGATGGGATTGGGTTTTTTTAAACAGGTGATAATACATGCTTTACTTAATATGTATTTTGAGAATTAAAACATGTAATCTAATATTAAAACTCTTTTTTTTTATGTTTTTAACTTTGTCGTAGAACTAGTATAGTACCGATATAGAGCATTGAATTTTGTGCATGCTGCAAAACAGGATGGAAGAAATGTAGAAAAAATTTTATGCCCCTGCAAAGATTGTCGGTATCTTAGGCGTTATGATGACCACATCATCGTCGAACATTTAATTATAAAAGTAATGGATCCTAGATACATGAGCAGTGCATGGTATAACCATGGCGAAGAGATAAATGTAGAAAAGAAAACAAAGTCGTATGACGTATATGATTTATTCAAAATGATTCACTATGAAGATGAAGATTTCCTAAATCATGAATTTTTTATGATGATAATGATAATGTTGATTCTCAGAGAAAAGAGGATGAGTTACTCGATAACTTGGAACATGCAGAAACTCCGTTGTATCCTAGTTGCACAGATCACACAAAATTATGTGCCATCACCGTCTTGTATAATCTTAAATGTGAGACTGACTTGTCTAATACTGGGTTTGATAAGGTTTTAACTGTGCAACATTTATTTTTTCCAAAGGATAACGTGCTTCCCAAAACCTTATACGAAGTAAAGAAATTTCTTAAAGCATTCGACATGGGTTTTGAAAGGTACATGCTTGTAAGAATGACCGTTTCCCTTTCATAAAAGAATACAAAGATTTAAATACTTGTCCAAAATGTGGTTCTTCAAGATGGAAGAAAAATCAAGATACTGAAGAGCTTATGCAAGGTATTCCAGTTAAAGTGTTGAGATACTTTCCAATAATTCCCAGATTTAGAAGAATGTATAGATCTCAAAAGATGGCAGAGGATTTAAGATGGCATTTTAATAATATAAGCAACGATGGAAAAATGCATTATCCCATGGATTCTATGACATGGAAAATGGTGGATGAAAAGTATAAATCTTGTGAATTATATTCCAATGCACGGTTGATATCAAATAAGCATGTATCTTTGTCCATAAATACATCCTCCACATTTAATATAAAGTAGCCATGTGAGTTATTTTTATTGCACTCTGTACATGGGATAATATTCCACCATCAGACACCATAATTGCAGTTTTCTCCATTGACTCTTGCTTCATAAACTAGTTATTGTTAATATCATGTTTTCTAGTGTTAATATCATGTTTTCATGTATTGTTGCAGATTAGATTTAAATTGGAAGAGAATTGGCGAAGAAAAGTCATATTTCAACAAATGGGAATAATTTCGAGATCCCCAAAAAGCAAATTGATATGGAAATTAAATAAAGCGGAGAACAAAGAGGAAAGGCTTAAAATGAAACCTACCAACATCAAAAGCATGAATGAATGGAGAATGTTTGTGAAGGCAAAAAACAAGTCCTCAGTTTAAGGTACCACTAAGATATTTTTACAACAAAATTTATTTGTTATATTATAGTTTATTTCAGCTGTGTCCCTAATGTAGATTTATGGTTATGTTATGGATCCAGTTAAAACTTGTAGTATACATTTGTTATAATAACTTATATCATATCGTTCATTATAACAGATGCCCTTAAATTGTTGTTCTACTCATGAAAATTTAATTAGTCTAATTCATGAAGTCAAAATCTCATTTTTAAAGCCATGTTCAAGTCTAGTAAGTAAGTTACACTGCTATTACTCATCTCTGTCTCTCAGGCTATTGTTTTGAAACTGGGGACTGCAAGTTTTGTTAAGCAACTATTCTTAGCATTTTTGGTAAACTGATACTGTGGTGTAACAATAATCCCTTGATCATAGATTTTTCTGAATATTAATAGAAGTGTTGCAGTTATATGTGTTATAATACCCGAGTTTATGCTTTTAAAAAAATACTTTCGAGTTTACTGTATAGCACATATGGTTATCTTATATAATATCTGATTTTAGTCCTCTCTCATCACCAAGCATGGCTGAACATGATTGCATCCTGGAAGTGGTCTAACGTGATTGCATAATTCTATGAAAAATGAGTGCACTATATTTGATATATTGCTTTATAAAGTAACATATTTGATGCTCATTTGTACTTTTAAAATGTTGGATAAATCTCGTATGATTTTTTGTTAATGTTCTGGCATTCTCTGTCCTTTTTTCTAATTCATATGTTGCCAGTTACATGTCTAATTATCACTGTAATTATTGGCTGCTATACGTATCTAAATGATCATTATATTTTCAGAATGTCTAATTATTATTTTTTTACAATAAAATCAATGTTCATAAAATTCATTATGTTATTTATAAATTCACCACGAGTAAGTGTTATGTATATTGCATTCACTTATTTGAGTACACCATTTAAATTCACTTATTCATGTACATCATCTTTTTCTACTTCTGGTCACTAAATTCTAACACCTTCCAATATTTTCAGAAACATAGTGAGAAATATTCGGCCCTTAGTGATAAATAACTTCCACACACATCTGGTAGTAGGGGAATGGCTAGATTGACCGAGGACATGGTTAGTTAATTAAGTATAGCATTTTAATAGTATTTAATAACCGTTAGTTTATTTATTTAATGTTATTTTAAATTTAGTAAAATGAAAGTCCAGATCCAACATCCGTAACTAGAGCTGATGTTTGGATTAATCTCACGTTAAAAAAATAGTGAACCAATGACTGTGGAAGCTGCAAATACTATTGTAAGAATTTTTTATTTTATCGGTATATTAAAAATTGTCTGAAACTATGGTAATTTTACGATCGTACATGTATTTATTTATGTAGGAGGAGATTAAAAAATTTGATAGCCTATCACAGTCCAGCTTATCACAGAATGTCAATGGAGATGCTCTTGCACATGTATTGGGACAAGATAAAATGGGACAGTTAAGGGCACCGGGAAGGGGTTGCACCTTAACCAAGCTAGCTTTGTCCCGGTCTAGAGATAAACAAGTATCTCAGTGCCAACAACAAATAGTAGAATTGAAGAGTATGGTACAAATCCCGGTGGACAAGAAAGTAAAATTTTATAAGTAGTTTATTTATGTAAAATATAAAATAAGGGATATTTTATTTTCTTACGAATTAGAGAAAAATTGAAATATGTAAAACTATATTTTAATTAATGCATTTAATGTAAAATATATATAAAAAACTAGCTTTATTTAATGTCATTTTCTAAAATTAACCGAAGTCAAAGTGCAGTTGAAAAGCTAGAAGGTACAGGACAAATGTGGTCAACTAAAACCTTGAACAATGATTGCTTTCCAAAATAGGAGCAACTTAAAATGATTTTTGTTTTGACTTGTTAAGACGAGGAAACGTCGCCAGGACTAACCATGGTAAAACTAGCATAACCTTTTGTTATTTGATGGGATTTTGATTGTTCTTTCTGTTTGAAGTGCTTAATTTACAGTATAAAGATGTGAAGTGCACTACTAATATGTATAATTGACTCTTTCAATTCAATCCACAAACATGAGCATTTACCATGTTCTTTGGGCAGTACACATAAAAATTATTGCTTAGAAAGAGCTTTGTGAGTATATGCTTGTGATTGTGCCTACCTCGTTTGATTTTACAACAAATGTAAATATAGTTCGAAAATATAATTTGAAAATTAGTAGTATTTTTTTTACTTGGGTCATGTTTAGACAATATATTATGAAAACTCTGTGACTATGATCTGATAAAGATTATGGTTTGATTTGGCTTGTGGGTGTAGTTTAAGTGTAATACATGTACAATGGTGTACGGAGACTCACATTTACTGCTTGTTTGGTATACAAAACTTGTCAAATAGCAAGTGTCAAAGTTATGGATAACATGCTTTGTTTCCTTCATAACTTTTTTGTCTCATTAAACCAAAGATACCCTATAAACTAACTGCAAATATAATTAATAGCTGTCTATGATTTAATTATGCATATCCACTTAAGTGCTTCTAAGATTAAAATATCCAAATATTAGTGCTTTGGGTAGGGTAAAGAAAGTTCAATGAAGGGAGCACACCTGAATTGGTAAAAAATAATTTTGTTACTGAAGAAATAAAATTTGGATTTTAGTTTTTGATCTAGTAATGATATAATTTTCGGTTGGATAATTGTAGAGCAATGATAACATATGTTCGGTGTTGAATTGGGATGGAATCTCTGAAGTTGTTGCCGATGTGAGAGTGTTGTTCGATGACCCAAATGAGGTGATCACTAGCATACGTATTTGACCAAATGATGTAAGCATTATAATAGATTTCATGGAAAAACCAGATGCTTGTTTATGGAGGTCTACACCTGATATGGCAGTACTAGCAAATGCTAAGAATAAGGTAGTAGCATAGTCATCTACTGCATTTAGATGGCGTCATGAGGACACCTAAATGAAGTCAGTATGGTAAATTTTACAATTCACAATAATCTTGTAGGCCTTCCACAAATTTAATTAGAAATATGTCATGTAAAATATTTTCACTTAATCACTAAACTCTTGATTTACACTTCTCCTTTTTTGAGTAACAGCAACGTCCAAGACCATAAATGTAAGATTTACAGCTGGAATGAGGGTGAGGGGGTAGTTGCCAAAGGAAGAATTTACGCCAGTGAACCAGAACATAATATTAATAGTATTCTGCTCGATCTGTCTGCCGTTGTGATTTGGGTGGACAATGTAAAAAATGGAGATTCTTTCTTATGGCGACACACAGATTATATGTCGTGCATTAGAGATGCAGTTGGTAGGAAAGTAGCATGGCCATAATCAAAAGTCGAAGTTGATAAAGTAAATGGAAATGGGAATATAAATTGTGCGACTTCTCTCTTAAAAATCACACCCATAACTGTGAAGAAACCACAAGGACATGTAAGTAAATATTCCACAGTTTATATCATGAAGTTTTTTCCCATGAATCAGCTTTCGCACCATTGTCTTCTCCATCTCCATGTTTTTCTTTATAATTTTTTGTTTCTTTTATTTGAAATTGAATAATTTAGGAGAGTTTATTGCACTATAGTTATAGTTGGGACTAAAGATGTTTGGTTGAGTTTTTTGTATGGACAGTAGAGAGAAACAACTGCCAATTTATAAAAGAGACCGTGTTCATTTTAAAGTTGGATTGAAGCATAAATTCAAAAAACAAGTTTGAACGGTCTTGTTCAACGGTACATGATGAATGACGGAATGCTGACCAGTTCTTCTTTTTATCATTTATGATGAATATAATTGTGGTTCTTGTGTACCAATGTTGTTACTTTTTTTTGTAGGTTTGATTTATAAATGAATGAGTGAAATACCTAGGGTACCAAATGGGTGTGAATTATGTTGTGATTTCAATACAAAATCACATAGAAAAAAAGAAGGTAATAATGCATGTTTATGTTAGCACTTTAATAAAATGATTTAAGGCAGCTGCATTATTTAACAATAGTGCATAGAAAAAACAAAAGTTTAGTGCATTGCATTATCTTAGGCTGTACGAAAAATATAAATATTGTATATATATTCAGTATTTATGTGTATGTATATATTTTGCATAATAATCTCTATTTTTTGCCAGCCGATTGCAAAGTTGGAAAAAAAATGCAATTTGACTGATATGCGTGAAACAAATGAAATAGTGGCGGAAGGAACTATAGCTTCAATTGATCCAATAACGATGGTCCATTGTCGTCCATTCAGACGTGATGCTGTAAAAGTTTGGTTGAAATTGTGAGATTTCCAAATGTAGTGCTATGCAGACCTACATCGGAGTTGACGTGCAAGGAAGATGCCTTTGGTACCACCATAGCTTGGCCGATTGCAAAAATCATTAGGTAAATGTTGGGTGTGTTTTCAACCCCATCGAACCATCGAAAAGAGGGAGCCAAGCCTCTCCCCTTCGATGCCGAACCAAAGGCAAAGCCATTGCTACCGGTCCAATCACCAGACCGAACCATGCCGAACCACGACACCAACAACCCACTGCCGAACCAACTATCCCCACTCGCTGCCGAACCATCCATCACCGGACCGAACCCACTGCCGAACCAACTATCCCCACTCGCTGCCGAACCATCCATCACCGGACCGAACCCACTGCCGAACCAACTATCCCCACTCGCTGCCGAACCATCCATCACCGGACCGAACCCACTGCCGAACCAAGTATCCCCACTCGCTGCCGAACCATCCATCACCGGACCGAACCCACTGCCGAACCAAGTATCCCCACTCGCTGCCGAACCATCCATCACCGGACCGAACCATGCCGAACCAACCACTCCAAGCACGGCCGAACCAAGCTCTGCCGAACCAGATGTGCCAGGCCAGATTGCTTCAGCCCAGGCCCACCAGCAGCTATACACATCCAAGACCCCTGCCCCCAACCTCACTCTATAAATAGAGGGGCAGGGGTACAACAATGGGGACAAGTTTGAGAGCTCAAGCACGGATAGAACTTTCAAACAACTTTCTTTTACTTGTATCAAAGCTTTGTACTTGTAATCAACAAAAGAGAAGAGAAATAACATATAAAGTGGACGTAGGCACATTCTGGCTGAACCACTATAAATCTGCGTGTCTTTTTACAATTAAGCCCATGCTTTTCATATATTTGCATAAATCTCCAAAAATCACTAAAAACAACATAAGATCTACTAAATTATACGACTTTGAGGTGTTTGTCCATTTTTTGTGCAAACATTTTTGGTGCTTTCACTGAGAATAAGACTCGAAGCTTCAGCTTCATCCGCTTAACAAGTTTTCCTGACAGCATCGTTCGCCACTTGGAAAACATGCCTCCCAAACAGAGAAAAGATGTTAACAAAGGAAAAAACATCGCATCCAGCAGTCTTCCTGATCCAGCTGCCGCGAATCAAGTAAATCGTCCTCCTCCAGCAACGGTAACAAATGAAGGACAGGCTAACCCAACCACTCCTGCCACAGAACAGCCTGCAGTAATTACTAGGGCAGATTTGGACAGAGTTGTTGTTGAAGTAACTAACCGCTTCACGTCCCAGCAGGAAGCCTTGGTGGACCATCTCATGTCACGCTTGAGGGACGCTGAAGAATCCAACCGCAACACTGAATCATGGGGCGAGTCCCAGTCTGGAGGATCTCAGAGACAGCAAAGATCTTCCTTCTTCGAAGGAGCTAACGGCAGAAGTAGCCGTGGTAGGAGCCGAGACCGAGCACAGCCCGAAGTTAGGCCTGAGGAAACGTTTGGTACCGAACCCAACAGGGAAGGTACCGGACGAAGGTCAACTGTAGCTGAGCCTGTCATGCTGCCTAACCACAGAAACACCAGTGAACGGGGCCGAGCTAGAGTTCAGCCCGAAGTTGGACCCGAGGAAGTGCTTAGATCAGAACCCAATAGGGGGAGATCAAGGCAAGGGCCAACTGTAGCTGACCCAAGCATGCTCCCAGAAGATCAAAGGCAGCCACTGGAAAATATGAGGAATGATAGACGATACCATCCCTACAGGTTATCTGGACGGAATCAATCCCACAGAACAGAGCCAAACTCATTTCTATCTGCTCCAAGTTCTGATGAAAGGATGGCACGCTTATTCAGAGAGTGTGTCCAACGGGAGCAAAGAGATCGAGGGATAGGCGCTAGGGTAACCAACCCTTTCGCCCGCAATATCAAAATCGCTATCACCCCCCGAGAATGGAAGATGCCGACAATGGAACCCTACAAAGGAACCTCCGATCCCGTTGTACACTTACAGAGGTACACACAGCATATGCTCATGAGTGGAGCAACAGAGGGAGTACTGTGCAAATGCTTTCCGCTCTTCTTAGCAGATCTTGCTACCTCCTGGTTCTGTCATCTACCCCAAGGATCCATCAGCTCATGGGAAATGTTGAAAGAAAAATTCATCAGTCAGTTCCGCATTCATGTGGAGCAACCTAAGGACGCTTATTCCTTATCCAGCGTCAAACAGAAACCTGGAGAAAAGCTGCAGCAATACCTAACCAGATTCAACGCCGCAGCAGCCGCAGTTCAAGATGCCGATGAGAAGCTTATCCTAATGGCCCTCTGCAGTGGGGTGCATCCGGACACTAAATTTGCTAGAAGATTGACAAAAGAAAAACCAGCTACTTTACCCGATTTCTTCCATGAAGCCGGGAAATACATGAGGCTTGAGGATGCTGCCATTGAGGGGCAGTCAGGACAGCAAAGTAAGACGACCCATGGCAACGCCCCTGCTGTGGCGAGGGACGTTCGAAGAAATGACTCCAGAGACAATGCTGGGGGCAAGAAGGTAGAAAAACGCCTATATCGGCCAGGACCAAGATTCGACTCTTACACCCCTTTGAACGAGACCGTCGAAAATATCTTCCTTGCCACCCAAGGCGAAGTTAGATACAAACGCCCTCCATACAAGAAGGAATCAAATAACGCACAGAAGTCTGGAAAATTCTGCCGCTTCCACGAATCTCACGGACATGATACCAACGAATGCCATCATCTCCGAGATCTGATTGAGGAACACATCAGAAGGAAGAAACTGGAACGCTATGTAAAAAGTCAAGACAGGACTCCAGCTCCTGCCAATGAAAACCCAAGGCTACCCTCACCAGGGACCGGCAGAGGCGACCGCAACGCTAGCAGCTCTAGTCAAGAGAAGATAGTGGTCCATACCATCTCAGGAGGTCCGCACATCGCAGACAGAAGTTGGAGAGAGATGGAAAGATATGGGAAGTCGCTTAGAGACAATAGAGACTGTGTCAATACGGTTATAGAAGAGCGCCACCCAAAGCGGAAAGAAAGTGATGACATCACATTCAGTAAACGCGACCTAGAAGGAAGACAGTACCCTCACATGGATCCCATGGTTATCTCTGCCCGACTCGGTCCCGCCGAAGTTTACCGAATCCTGGTAGACACTGGAAGCTCTGTAAATATCCTGTTCAAACACGCATTCGACAAAATGAAGCTATCAATAAAGGATGTATCTCCCTGCGATAAACCACTACACGGTTTCACTGGAGATGCGAAGATGCCCCTCGGGCAGCTGGACCTCTTTGTTGAGATTGGAAGTCATCCCCGCTCCGTGGTAAGGAAACAGACGTTTGTGCTGGTAGAGAACCATTCGGCCTACAACGCCTTCTTAGGAAGACCAGCCTTGTCTGACTTCCAGATTGTCCTAGCCCCATGGTGCTTGAAAATGAAATTTCCAACAGACAATGGGGTAGGGGAAGTGGAAGGAGACCAAGATATTGCACGAGACTGCTATGTAACCGAACTTCGCAACAACCACAGGAGAGATAAAGGGAAAGGTGTAGAGATTGCCCTCTGCACAAAAAGCCTTGAAGCATAGCAACTAAAGAAAGCCCCTCCTCTTCGATACACCAGCGACCCTTTCAATGAATTAGACCCTAGGGACAAAGAGGAGGAGGCCACCGCCGAGCCTGCAGAGGCTATGGAATTTATATCTGTAGACAAGCACGACTCAAGTAGGCTACTTAAAATTGGGTCCCAGCTGAAAGCTGAATTGAAGGAACAACTCATTGATTTTCTCCGCCACAACTTGGATGTATTCGCTTGGTCACACGCTGACATGACCGGAATCTCCCCCGACATAGCGTGCCACGTATTAAAAATTGATCCTACCAAGGCGCCTTTAAAACAAAAAAAGAGAAGTATGGGGGCAGAGCGATCAGCAGCCCTTGATGAAGAGGTAAAGAATCTACTCGCCAATGACTTCATACGAGAAGCTATTTACCCAGAATGGATCGCCAACCCGGTACTAGTAAAGAAGGCTAATGGGAAGTGGCGGACCTACATTGACTTCTCCAACCTAAACGACGCCTGCCCAAAGGATTGCTTCCCGCTTCCCAGAATTGATCAACTTGTAGACAGCACAGCCGGGCACGAACTCCTGTCTTTTATGGATGCATACTCAGGATATAACCAAATTCCTATGCATGCTCCCGACCAAGACCACACTAGTTTCATCACCGACCGGGGTTTATACTGCTACAAAGTGATGCCCTTCGGACTTAAAAATGCAGGAGCCACCTACCAGCGCCTCGTCAACAAGATGTTTGCAGGGCTAATAGGACGAACAATGGAAGTATATGTAGACGACATGCTGGTAAAATCACGGAAAGCCAAAGATCACGTAAGCCACCTAGGCGAAATGTTCCAGGTACTTCGACAGTATGGAATGAAGTTGAATCCACTAAAGTGCTCCTTCGGAGTGTCATCGGGAAAATTCTTAGGATTCATCGTCCATGCCCGAGGGATAGAAGCAAACCCTGAACAAGTCCGAGCATTAAGGGACATTAAGATACCTTCCACCCGAAAGGAAATGCAAAGCCTAAATGGAAAAGTGGCTGCCCTAAGCCGATTCATCTCCAAAGCAACGGACAAGTGCGTCCCCTTTTTCGAAGCTCTAAAGAAAGATAAAGGAAAGTTCGAATGGACGGACGAATGCTTAACCGCTTTCCTTAACCTAATCGAACACCTCCAGAAACCACCGGTACTCTCGACCCCAAGCGAAGGCGAAGAATTATACCTATACCTTGCTGTGTCATCTCACGCTCTAAGCGCTGCCTTGGTAAGGGAAGACAACCGCACGCAACGACCAGTTTACTTCGTCAGTAAAAGGTTTACTGGGGCAGAAGTCAGATATCCTAAGCTTGAAAAGTTAGCATACTGTTTACTAATCACTTCACGAAAGCTACGTCACTACTTCCAATCCCATTCCATCAAAGTTCTGACCGATCAACCACTGAGGCAGGTGCTCCATCGTCCCGACACTTCCGGGCGACTACTTAAATGGTGTATTGAGCTGAGTCAATATGATATCACCTATCACCCTCGCACCGCCATCAAGGGACAAGCCATGGCTGATTTCATTGCAGAATTCACTACCAACGAGGATAAGGAGCAACTGGAAATAACAGAAGATATCAAGTGGAATCTCTTTGTGGACGGTGCATCTAACGAACAAGGCTCGGGGGCAGGTGTGGTAATAATCACTCCCAGGGGAAATAAACTGCACTATGCTATAAGGTTGGAGTTCGCTGCCACCAACAACGATGCAGAATATGAAGCCGTAATAGCCGGATTAGAAATTGCTATCGAGATCGGAGCCAATTCTTTGTGTCTTCACAGCGATTCTCAGCTTATTGTTAATCAAATACTAGGGGAATTCCAAGCTCGAGAAGAACGACTCATAGCATATCTAAAGAAGACCAAGTCACTTCTCAGCCGATTGGACCACTACTTAGTCAAACACATCCCTCGGGAAGAGAACCAAGAGGCCGACGAATTGGCAAAGCAAGCAAGTATGAGAGACGTCGCTATCTTCGGGGCAGTAACTGTCTCAAAGCAAACGATCCCAAGTTTTGAGCAAGTGAATCTGATAGCTGCAACCGAAGAAGCAACTTGGATGACTCCCATCCGAGACTACCTACAAAATGGCACACTACCCGACGGGCGTAACGAAGTCAAGAAAATCTTGAGGAAAGCGTCCCACTACACAATACAAGGAGACATCCTCTATCGGCGTGGGTTCTCTAACCCATTGTTAAGGTGTGTCGCCGGAAGGGAAGCCAAGGAAATCTTATCCAACATTCATCAAGGAAGCTGCGGAGATCACACCGGAGGGCAAACGTTAGCAAAAAAGATACTCCGATACGGATATTTCTGGCCCTCCTTAAGCAAGGACGCCTTAGAGTTCGTCAAGAAGTGTGACAGATGCCAAAAATTTGCTAAGATCCCTCGGCTACCAACAACCGAGATTACTCAGATGACCAGCCCTTGGCCCTTTGCAGTATGGGGAATTGACTTAATCGGTGAACTGCCAATGGGTCGAGGCGGCGCCAAATATGCTATAGTAGCAGTCGACTATTTCACCAAATGGGTGGAAGCAGAACCTCTAAATAAAGTATCTTCAGCGAAAGTTATCAACTTCTTAATCAAAAATGTTCTGTGCAGGTACGGAGTCCCACTAAAAATCATATCAGACAATGGACTTCAGTTTGACAGCGAGGAATTCGCCAACTGGTGCCAAGAACACGGAATTCACAAAAGCTTCTCATCCGTAGCATATCCCCAAGCAAACGGACAAGTCGAAGCAGTCAACAAAATTCTGAAAACTCTGATCAAAAAGAAGCTCGAAAAGTCAAAGGGCGCTTGGGTGGATGAACTCCCTACGGCACTATGGGCCTACCGCACATCTTTCAGAACATCAACAGGACACACTCCTTTCTCTTTGGCATACGGATCGGAGGCTATGCTCCCAGTTGAAACCATTGTGCCTTCCCACCGTAGGATCCACTATAACCCAGAAGAGAACGAAGAGCTCCTCAACATATCTTTGGATCTAGTTGAGGAGAGAAGGAATGATGCAGTCCTAAAAACAGCAGCCCACAAGCAAAAGGTGGCAGCACAATACAACTCCAAAGTCAAGCATCGTACCTTACGAGAAGGGGATCTTGTCCTCAAGCGAATCTTCCCTCGCCCCGGAGCACTAGACCCAATCTGGGATGGACCATATGTAATTCATAAAGATCTCCACAACGGAGCCTATATTTTGTCAACAGTGGACGGAGAGGTGTTCCAGAGGGCATGGAACATCCAACACCTCCGTCGATACTTTTCTTAACTTGTATTGCCCATATGAAGTGAATTAACAAAGAGAATCAGTGGACGTAGGCATTTTTTCATGCCGAACCACTTTAAAAAAGCCTTGTCTCTTTTTTAACTTGTTCCTTTGTATCTTGGCTGCTTGTTAACTTTATCCTTTTCTGTTGAACAAAATCCTGAGCATATAGCATTTCTATTCAAAGCACTCCACGATGCAACTTCACGTGGACAAGACCCAACAGGTACTATGCGAATCTATGCCCTCGCCAATGAGACACTTTTGCTCCAGCATCCCTCTGCTGCGGGTTAACTCATTGCTCGCGACGGCCCTTAAAGCCAACTGTAATGAGCCGATTATAAGCCATTGAGAAGGCCGACTATAGCCGAGGCAGCTCATTACGGCGTTAGGCTCGCCGGCAACTGTGAACCGATTATAAGCCCCAACATAAGGTGTGGCCAGCCAGGGGCAGTTCACAGTTGACGATCGGCACCCACGCTAGCCGGCCACAGTAAGTCGAATAATACCCATGAGTACGGGCCATAATGGCCCGGGTAGTTACTGTGCGCGATCTCGGCTCCGGTGTGTCTTAAGTGCGGCTGTGGTAAAAAAGAATTAACTCCCCGCGGAGGCGTAAGATGGGTGACAAATGTCTCCAAGACCCACAGCTAGGGAAAGTGACTACAAAACCCGTTTGCCACGAACTTAAGCACATCGAAGGCCTTCCGTGACTGGAAGTTTTACTATTTCACATATTTCAATTTTACTTAAAAAACTTTCCTCCTATCCTCTATAACAAACCATAAAGTACAGGATGCAGGGTAAGAGATACCCGCCAATGGATGCAGAGATTCACAATCAGATGGCAGGGCATTCAACTGCTTTCCATGCTTGGTCATACAAGATATTCGAAACTGCCATTTACAAACAGAACATGAAAGGCGGTATTTTCTTCCTTTATGTGCAGATGCATGACTGTAATTTAATTTTTTCACACCAACCGCTAACATTGCAAGTCATGAGATTATGATTTAAAACCAGAATCTGACATCAAACACAATTTAATTACAAGAATATACATAGCTACATTTCTCATACGATATGTCGAAATAGCAACAAATATTCAAGAAACGACAAAATCAGCTTAAGCTAAAAAAAAATTACACGTCAAGAATAATGTTATTACAAGTAGCAAGAATTACAACTTAGAAGTTACTCTACTGTCTTAAGACTAACAGATACAACAATGCCAAGCCTACAAAAAGAATTTTCCAGGTCCAATCAGGGAGCCGGTTGCGTCGAAGTCTTGTCCTTGCTCTTTTGCCCGCCTGTCCGGTCATAAAAAGGATTCATTAGTGATGAGTAACCAAGTTAACGGAAAGACTAGAAAGGAAGACTTACCAGCACCTGCTTCTTGACCGTCCTGGTCGTCATCCTCTACCTGCACACCTGCCTCTTCAGCAGCAAGCAGCCGCATACCCTCCTTTACCGCCACTTTCTCCTCCTTGGTGAACTGGGCAGTGACCACATCCATACTGAAGACCGTCCCACCCTCTTTATCTGCGTCAGCCTGAGCCTCCTCCAAAGCCCGAAGATAGATCTTGGCCATGACCCTGGGATAATCATCCATCCAAGAGAGATTGCCCTGCTTCCAAGTCCGAAAATACATGTCCTGGAGCATGTCATCCATCATTCCCTCATTCTCCTCAAACTCCCTCATCCGGGCATCGGAAGCCGACAACCTTTCGACGGCAGCATCTCTCTCCAGTCTGTATCTCGAGCAATCAGCCTGAAGGGACCTCCGCATCACCTCCATCTCTTCCCTCAACTTAGCTTGAGCAAGCTCTGCAGCCTCAAGTTTCTCGGACAATTCCTCCACCTGCTCGAGATCCGCTCTCCGAACCTCATCCACCGTGGCAATAGCCATGTCAATCCGCTCTTTGCAGGAAGCTTCCATTTTCCGCAATTCGGCCCGACTGGCCTCTTCCATGGTTTTCCTTAGTCGCCCAGTAGCAGCCTCATGCTGAGAAATCTGAATAGCCTGATCCGCAAGCTGTTTGGCCTGATCCGAAACCACCAATCGAAGTCGGATATTGGCGCTCCCAATCTCCTCTCCGGCCTTAACCAGCCGAGCATGATGCCCCATCAGCTTCTTGGTCTCCTCTGCCACCCGATCAATATTAGCCTTGGCCTCGTCTCCCATAGTGACTATACGAGTAGTGAGTAGATCGAGATCTAAGGCCTTGGCTTCATCAAGTACTCGTACCATGGGGTTACGGGGGAGGAGATGTTCACCAGTGACTTCGTCAAAAGTAATATCATGAGAACTGGGATCCAGATCAGGATGACCCGCAAATGGATTACGGGCCAAGTCGGGACGGTCGATGTGAATAACAGAAGGGTTTCCGGACGGGTGCGGAGAAGGTGCAAACTCGCTACCCTCCTCAGTAATGTCATGAATAGGCTGAGCCGGAGGCTGAGAACCGGGCGAAGTTTCGGATAAAGGATGACTCCTCTTCCTCTGCTGAATACCCTCTTCGATGACCCCAAGAAGAGGACGGTAGCCGACTACATCCCCGGAGCGTTGGGTTGAGGGCTTCGGCTTAGCAGAAATTTTGGAAAGTTTATATTGCTCAAGCCTGTGTCGGAGGTCTGAAGCTTTGGACGTCTTGCCTGCTCCTGATATAAAGTACAAGTGTTACAATCTTACATTACTATACGATTCGAGAAACGCGGTAAATTACAAGTTAAAAAAAAAGGGGGAAAAGAAACACAGCTGTGATTGTACAAACCCTGGGGAGGAGTGGAATACTGCAATAAGTCCTGGATTTCATTCCAGGACGGGAGCGGGTCATAAAATATTCCTAAGTCCCTATCATTAGTGAAGCATGCAGGGGTCAAGAGTTCACCTTGAGTCGTCAGAGCCACCTTGGCCGGAATGGTCGGAGAAGACTCACTTGCACCAGTCCCGGCTTTGTCCGCCTTCCCGGTCTTCTCTACCAAAGCCGGATCATCATCCAACCCCTCAAAAGCTTGGCGGAAAGCATCATCCGTCCACTCTTGCATTTCGCCTACTTGCCCAGAAGACAGTGCCCTGGAACCATCACCACCCTGTCCATCGCCACCATCATCACCAAGACGCTCAACGTCACTTCCGCCCTCCGCCTCACCTCTTTCTTCCTCCGCATCTATCTCCCCCTGAGTAAGTGGACAATTGCTGGGAGAAGGACCGTCCGACCTCTTAAGTTTCTTACCTCCGATGGCTGGAGGTTTCGTGAATGGTTTTCTCTTTCCACCCTCTGCCGCAATGCCTCCCTTAGCCTGAGCAACCGCCCTCTCTTCCGCCGTTTCCCTCAACTTAACTACAGACTGCTGCGGAAGGATCAAGTTATATTCCAGAAGAATCGCATTTCTAATCAAGAAGGCAGATGATCTGTATTTCCCAAGAATGGCTTCTATCTCAGCCGCCGTCTGAACCAGGCGGTCAGTCTCCACAACTGGAAAGCCACCTGTCGCTAGCAAAAATGAGAAAGTATGAGAAGAAGCATCGCAATCGGAATAGAAATTATAAGTAAAAGCATCAACTTACATCCAGAGGTAAAGCGCCGGATGGAGACGGAGTCGTCCCTAATAAAGAACCACTCTTTCTTGAACATGCTGAATTTAGAGTACAGGTCCAGGACCGGCTTGAAGGTCACAGCGGACTCCAAGCTAATATATGGGGACCCCTTCTTATAGCCCCTTAAATTATACAAGTACCGGATCTCCCGGTTGGAGGGAGCGCGACCATACTTCCTCCGAAAAATAACGAAAAGGCTCACCAGTATGGCATAAGAGTTGGGCTGAAGCTGGAATGGGGCCACCTTCAGATACGTGAGGAAGCTGACTACCCAAGCATTGAGAGGCGGGATAGCACCACACATGCAATGGTACCTACTATAAGCAAAGTATCCTTCGGGAGGACTGTATGGCATGACTCCTGGGCCCGGCAGCAGCATGAGGGCTCTATCGATCCCAAAGGAACGAGATATAACATCGAGTTGCTCCTCTTTGAGAGAGCTAGGAAAGCAGTCAGGCGGGGAATCCAGCAGCTCCTGGGGACCATATCCATCCACTAATGACCTCGGGGCGGGCCCATGACGCTCCGATCCTGATTGAGCTGGGGGCACGGCCGAGGGCTCTCCTTCACCCCCGGATCTCCTCTTATCTGATCGAGTTTCAACTTTTCGAGACATTTATCTGCAAACATGGGAAAAGTATATCGTTAGAATATACATGCAGCGTAATCTGGAATTTCGCTTAAAAATTCGAAGTATGAAACACATGTTCACTCGATACAACAGTTCATTCGGCGGGCAGATGCAACAAGTCAATAGTCCATTCGGTAGTATGATATGAAGAAACATTCGGCATTAACAACCTTTCGGTTTCATTCGGCAAGAGGAGACATACCTGATTCGGCACAAGATTGATTCGGTACAAGGTTGATTCGGTACAAGGTTGATTCGGTACAAGGTTGATTCGGTACAAGGTTGATTCGGTACAAGGTTGATTCGGTACAAGGTTGATTCGGCGCTCAACTGGTTCAGTAAGGGATAATGAAGGGAATATAGCTCCTATTTATAGACGTACACAAGATAGCCGGACCAACCGGTCCAGCACCTGAAACCAAATAAAGCTATACCCAATCAAAGAAAAAAACAAAGCGCGACATACGCCGGCATATGCCTCACTTTGGGGGGCAAATGTTGGGTGTGTTTTCAACCCCATCGAACCAAAAGAAAAGAGGGAGCCAAGCCTCTCCCCTTCGATGCCGAACCAAAGGCAAAGCCATTGCTACCGGTCCAATCACCAGACCGAACCATGCCGAACCACGACACCAACAACCCACTGCCGAACCAACTATCCCCACTCGCTGCCGAACCATCCATCACCGGACCGAACCCACTGCCGAACCAACTATCCCCACTCGCTGCCGAACCATCCATCACCGGACCGAACCCACTGCCGAACCAACTATCCCCACTCGCTGCCGAACCATCCATCACCGGACCGAACCCACTGCCGAACCAAGTATCCCCACTCGCTGCCGAACCATCCATCACCGAACCGAACCCACTGCCGAACCAAGTATCCCCACTCGCTACCGAACCATCCATCACCGGACCGAACCATGCCGAACCAACCACTCCAAGCACGGCCGAACCAAGCTCCGCCGAACCAGATGTGCCAGGCCAGATTGCTTCAGCCCAGGCCCACCAGCAGCTATACACATCCAAGACCCCTGCCCCCAACCTCACTCTATAAATAGAGGGGCAGGGGTACAACAATGAGGACAAGTTTGAGAGCTCAAGCACGGATAGAACTTTCAAACAACTTTCTTTTACTTGTATCAAAGCTTTGTACTTGTAATCAACAAAAGAGAAGAGAAATAACATATAAAGTGGACGTAGGCACATTCTGGCTGAACCACTATAAATCTGCGTGTCTTTTTACAATTAAGCCCCTGCTTTTCATATATTTGCATAAATCTCCAAAAATCACTAAAAACAACATAAGATCTACTAAATTATACGACTTTGAGGTGTTTGTCCATTTTTTGTGCAAACAGTAAACAAAATGAAAGGTATGTAGTTCAGCATTTGATGCCTTCCCTTATGTAGAACATTTAACATTAATGCATATACTACTTTGCTAATATAATACAACATTTAATAGGTGCCTTTCCTTCTGTATGTAATTGTTTTTCTTATGAAGTGGTTACTCTGATAAGAAAGATATGTGTAGTCCAATTACATCTTCTGAAGTGCTTACTTCTATAGAGAAACCACACTAGCTAAATTATTTATAGTCCAATTATATCTTCTACATTATGTTTCTCATAAGTGCCTTATCCAGACTTTACATAAAGTCCACTAATACCTTAGTATTTTGTTCTTGAGGATATCATAGTGATGACCAACTATTTTGCTTTGAATTCATTCCTATCATCAGTGCAATTTATTTTCATGTTTGAATACAAAGATTGTTCCTGTCAGTGCCCAAATATTACTTTATTTTCGTCCCTTGCCAAGTTGTGGTTGCAATTTATTTTCTTGCTTTATCCTTGTAAGTTTCATTTCATGCTTTCTTTGACCTGTTCATTTTAGCTTTGTACTATGGAATTAAATTATATGGTTAGTATGATCATTTTAGCTTGTACTATGGCTTGCAGTATAACTTGTTTGATTTTTCTATGCCTTAACTTTATTCATTTTTAAATATACAAATGCCTTGAAACATTTTGGTCCCGGTCAGTTTATATGTCATACTATTGCCTTAAAATAATTGCCTTGAAATATTTTTAAATAGTCAGTTGCAAAATTTTCGTCCCTCTCAGTTTATATGGTTTGTTGCCTTGAAAATATGGATATGCTCTCTTGTTTTTTATTATTATTTTTGTATGTACCTTGATTTGTTTATTTTAACAGTCCTTTTCTTTTAAAAGTCACACGTTACAGCAAAATTACTTTGATTTCCAGTTTGTCCTAGTCCTTTCTACTTTATTCATTTTGTTGAATTTGGAAGGCACACATCCTAAGCTCGGAAACACTAAAAACGCCTATTGTCGTTTAGATCATAGGTACTAGTTTATTTGAGTGTTGTTGCTCTTTAATATTTTGCCCTTGTTGCCTTCTTTGTTGCATTGATACAGTAGTTTGGGTATGATGTGTATATTATGTGGGGTCATTACTGAAACTATTATATGGTCATTGTCATATTTTTACCCCTCTTATAATATTCTTAAGGTTATTGTTTGGCATGCCCTTCATATTATCTTATTGTTGAATGCATGCCATTATCACATTTGCAGGTAAGGACTATTGCAGGTGATATTTTGGTTGAAGCTTCAGGTATAGCTTAGGTATTGCATGCCATTATCACATTTATCATTTGCAATATCATATTTGGATAAAGTCACAGTATTGATTATAACTAAAGTCTCATTGTTGATTATTATTTGTCTACAAGTAGATCAGTGTTTCCGAAGAACTGGTCAACAACAACACTAGTTTTTTTTATGGTAGTTGTTAAGTAGTTCGGTCGTTTATTGTATTTTCTTAGTTCAGTTGTTTATTGTATATGAGATGCAGCACTATTATGGCATATTGTTTACGGTAGTTCGGTTGTGTAATCTTCTCTATGTACGGTTAATTTCTTATCTTAAAATTACTGTTCGGTATTGTACTAGTTCTGTTTATGTTAGTGCAGTTATTTATGTATTTTATGGTTGTTTAAATGTGTGTGTGTGTTTATGTATATTGTGGTTATTTATGTACTGCGTTATAATATAGGGTACTTTTGGCACAGGTCCTTATTAAGTTTCAAAATTCACGAAAAGTCCTTCACTAAATTTCAGTGTAAATTAGGTCCCTGTTTTTTATTCACGATTATTGTAGAGCATGATGCAACATTTCATAAAAGTTGCTGACATTTCTGCAACATTTCTGTTCATTGTGAACATAGTGTATGAAAGTTGCTGAAATATCAACACTAATTTATAAAAGTTGCTGATATTTCAGCAACATTTATGTACACTGTGAACACAGTTTATGAAAGTTGCTGAAATATCGGCACTTATTTATAAAAGTTGTTGACATTTCAGCAATAATTTTTCTTTGTTTTTACAATAAAACTTTGACACAAATAGTTGTTGAAATATCAGCACTTATTTATAAAAGTTGCTGACATTTCAGCAATAATTTTTCTTCGTTTTCAGAAAACAAGGACCCGCTTTACAATGAAACTTTGACAGGGACCCACTTTACAATATGAAAGTATGATAGGGATGCTTTCCTAATTTCCACTACAATATAAGCTATGAAAAGAGTGAATTTGAGGGCGAATGAGCTAGCAGAGATGGGATATTTTTTAGCAGCGTTTAGAAAACGCTACAAAAATATCATGCTGAAAAAAAACTACCAAAACATATGGTTGTGGAAAAAATACGCTACAAAAAATATATAATGCCGATGAAACACTACAAACTATATGTGGTAGCGTTGAATAAACGTAGCTATTGGTTTCTGCTATAAACGACGCCCTCTATTATAGCGTTTAGAAAATGCCACTAAAATATTTTATAGCAGAACAATACGTGGCGTTTTTTAGCGCTACAATAAAGATTGATAATAGCGTATAGAAAATGTGCAATAAAGGAATTTATAGTGGCGTTTAATACAACACAACTATAAATCATAGATTTTTAGTTGTGTGTTTTTTCGCGGTGTTCTCTAAAACGCTACCATAAGTTTTGGTAGTGTTTTTTTATGCGCCACCATAAGTACTTTTTCTTATAGTGGGTGATGTCTCATATCAACCTCAAAGTCACAGTGCTTGTAGCCAGATTAGCTGAGCAGACTTCCATGCGTCTTTTGACTGGCCTTGCATCACTATAACTTAGTCATATTTATAACACTCTTAATATATTATCACACACCTCACCATGTCCATTAATTAGGCTGTATGAGAATTCCTTCTTATTTTGCCTTAACAAATCAATTACCTTCCTAAGGGGATTTAATGACACTTATTACATAATTAATTACGCAATAATATGTTATAATTGTACGCTATTTATGGTAATTAATATATAAATTAATACGTACTTATTATTTTCTATGGTGTGGAGATTACACCCTAACTAACTTAAAGGTTAATTCCTTTTTAACAACAATAGTACAAGTCCTTTTTCCATATTATTAGTGGTGCCATATTTCTAATATCCATGCAAGGGAGTTCAATATCCTTAACAAAGAATTTGATATTCATATCAAAAAATTGCAATAAATAGACTTGTACATACTAAAAATTTCAACTCAATCTATAACATCAAATCAATGGAATAATCTCAAAAATAAAAATTGCAATTCCAGTTTCAACTTCTATTCAACCCATCTTTTACAATGAATTAAATGATGGAATTTCTCTTTTATTTTCTTATGGAATAAATGGTATAAGCTACAAATAAATTCATGCTTTACACCCAATTCCTTAATTGAAACTTTATTATCAAATTGGAATCAAAGAGGAGTGGAATAGAAATTGAAATCACCAAAAACTGCAAAAACTACATATTCCAACAATTTAATATAAATAATTAAGAATTCCAACAAGAATTGACATTTCAAATTACAGGAGTTTTGGGGGGTTTTATTTTTTTCTATTTTTGTAAACCCAAACCCCTAAGGCATATTCAAATCCATAATATACTAAACAATTATTAGAATAGAAATACTAAGGTTTCCAATCACATATTATCCTTAGCCTTTCCCGGATGGATTTGCAACGCCAAGGCACCCTTTTCCAGGTCTCTACTTTTGATATACACACAACATGGGATTGGTATATATAATTTTATTAAATTCAGAGAGGTTGGAAGAGAAGGGGGTAGATTAAAAGAATAATTTGAAACAAAATAGGATCCTTACATGAATTCCTAATTGAATTTCTGAATCTAACCAAAGAGAGAAAATGGCAGAGGTTCGTTGAATTACCAAATATTGTTGTGAATAAAAGTAGAGAGGGTAGGGTTCTATTTGTAGGTGTTGAAACACTAGTATGAAGTTCAGTGAAAATGGATGAATATGGAAAGTTTATATTAATAAAACCCTAGCCACCACAATTAATGACCGTTCGACCGTTAGCAGTCGACCCCAATGACGAGGTGGACCAGTACATGTATATTTGGAAAGAATTTTTACCGTTGATTTCTTATTTGTTATGTTCCTTAGTTAATTTTAGTGTTAATTGTTAAATTTAACGGTTTCTTAACCCCCAAGTCTAACCTTAGTTAATTTTCAAATTTCAAATTTCGAGTTTAATTATTTAATTGAATTCGATTTAAATTATTTAAATCCGAAAACTTCAAATGCTCGTAACTTCTTTGTTCGAGCACTTTTTTAAGGAAATTATATATGGAAACAGATCAGAATTTCACCATGAACGCAATGGTAAAACTTTTGTAGCCAAATTTCCACTTTTACACGTACTTAATTTAATTTTATTCAATTTATTTGCTTATGGTTGATTTTACAAGGTGTTACATTCTCCCCCTTAAAAGGATTTCATCTCGAAATCTTTTCAAGGGTGAACATCGTAATGCTTAATAACATCCATGTTATACAACCAAGTTATCTACACATCCATGTACTCAACGAAAGTGCAATTGATTATGTACTGCAGACATACTAAAATGAGCTCAATCCTAGCGTGAGTGTTTAATCGTGTCATGCAAGTATATATGCAAATTCCCTAAACATGCATAAAAATTTCTACATGAGTGTAAAGTGATAGTAAAAAGTGTAGTAATCTTCTCCTACCATCCAATCAAGCAACCACGATGCAACTAAAATCCTAACTTTAAAGAGAAAGTTTACTAGTGAAAAGCTCTGGATGAGAGATCTTCATCGTCTCTTTAGTTTCCCTTGTGCTTTCCACCGGATTATCTCCCTATTATACCCAGATCAATCCAATTTATTTATTGCCGAACCTTCTAGTTCCATGCTCCATATTGCGTGCTGTAGCACGAGATACTATTGGCTCTGTCTCTATATACCCCAACCGATCCGGCTCTACTACAACGACTGTGTCATGAAGGTATTTCCTAAAGTGAGAAACATGAAAAACATCATAAACTCCTGCCAATCGGTCCAAAAGCTCCACGCGGTAAGCAAGTCATCCTATCCTTTCCAAAACTCGAAATGGCCCAACGAATCTAGGTGCCAACTTTCCTGACTTGCCAAATCCAACAACCTTTCTAAGAGGTGAGACCTTGACAAATACCATATCTCCTATCTCAAATTCTAGCTTTTCCTTCCCTTATCTGCATAAGATTGTTGGTAATATTGTGCTGCCTTCATTCATTACCTGATCGGTTCTACTTTTTTTGTGGTATCATGTATCAAATCAGGTCCGAGCAAAAAAATTTCGGTGGTTCCCACCAACAACTTGGTGATTTGCATGGCCTTCTATAAACTTCTTCAAAAGGGGTTATACCAATTGTCGCTTGATAGCTATTGTTATATGCGAACTCAACCAATGGTAGGTGTTGCTCCCAATGCCCTCTGAAGTCCAAGATGCAAGCTCTCAACAAGTCCTCCAATATCCTATTTACCCTTTTGGTTTAGCCATTTGTCCGTGTGTGGTATGCCATGCTGAGATTCAACAAAGTTCCTAAAGGTACTTGCAAACTCCTCTAAAACTCACTTGTGAATAAGGGCTCTCTATCATCAACAATGCTCGTCGGAATGCCATGTAATCGAACTACCTCCTTAATATAAATCTGCACGAGAGACGTGGCAGTCCTATTGTTCCTAACAGGAATAAAATGGGCATTCTTAGTGAGTCTACCTACAACAATCCAAATGGCTTCAATACCCCTCTGACTCCTAGGCAATCCTTCCATGAAGTCCATGGAAATGTGTTCCCATTTCCAAATTGGAATCTCTAAAGGTAACAGTAACCCTCTAGGCCTCCCTTTTCTTAGCCTTTATCTTCTGACATGTGAAACACTTATCAACAAACTCAGCTACTCTTATCTTCATTCCAAGCCAAAAGAAAATCCTCTTCATATACTTATATATTTTATCTCCTTTACGGTGAATACTCATCTTAGAGTGGTGGCATTCTATAAGCACTTCTTTTAATATGCCATCAATCATTGAGACACAAAGGCGTCCATCCCTTTTCAACCATCCCTTCTCACCAACTGAATATCTACTGGCATATGCAAAATAATCTCCTCTCCTCAACTACTATAAAATCTCTAGTAACTTTTCATCCTTCCTCTACTCAAGTCCAATACGATCCATTAAAGCTAGCCTAACTCCAATACGACTAAAAAGCCATGGATGGGTTTTGTTGGTAGTTGATAGTTAAAATTTGAGAGATACTCCAACTACCTCCATTCATATATAGCACCTTGGGTAGCGTACCTCCGACTAAGAGCATCGGTGACTACGTTCTTTTTTCCAAGGGTATATTGTATACCAAAATCAAATGATGCTATATATTCCATCCATCTCTGCTGCCTAAGATTTAAATAATTTTGGCAAAATAAGTATTTAAGTGGTTTATGTTCAATGAATAACTCAAACCTTTCTCCCAAAAGATAATGCCTCCACATCTTCAAAGCAAATACAATAGTTGCCAACTCCAAGTCGTGAATTGGATATCTTTTCTTATGATCCTTTAGTTTCCTACTAGCATAAGCAACTACCTTTCGTTTCTAAATTAGAACTACTACTAATCTTTTTCCACAAGCATCTATGAAAACCATGAATGGTTTGGTCCCGTTGGGAATGGCGAGCACATGTGCACTTGTCAATAACTCCTTAAGCTTCTCGAATTCCTTGGTGCATCTACCATCCCAAGAATAGACTAGGTTCTTCTTAGTCAACTAGGTTAAGGGGGCTGCTATTCTTGCAAAGTTCTTAACTAAATTCCTATAGTAACCTTCCAACCCTAGAAAACTTCCAACTTCTACTTAATTCCTAGCAATTCTCCATTCTTAAACAGCCTCCACTTTGGTGGGGTCCACCGCCAATCCTTGCTCAGAAACAATATGCCTAAGGAATCTCACTTCCTTCTTCCAAAAGTTGCACTTAACAATTTTGGCCTTAACCTGGTGCCTTCTTAAAGTTCCTAGTACCTCTCTTAGGTGGTCCACATGCTCCTCTTTTCTTTTGGAGAATACCAAGATATTATCCATGAATACGCCGACGAATTTGTTGAGTAGCCTCATAAATACCCTACTTATTAAATCTACAAAGTATGTGGTGGCATTCATCGACCTAAAAGGCATTACTTTCCACTCATAGAGTCCATCTGGTGTGTGGAATGTGATCTATGACTTGCTTTCTTTTGCAATCCTCAACTAATGGAATTCGGTTGCCAAGTCTGGTTGGGAAAAGACTTTGGCTCCCACAAGTTGGTCAAGTAAGTCATCTATCCTTGGTACAGGATACATATTCTTTCTTATTAACTTTTTAGCTCCCTGTAATCGACACAAAGTCTCAACGAATCGTCCGCATTGGTTGCGAAGACAAGAGGGGCTCCGCACTCTAAGGTACTCCATCGAATGAATACTTTCTGCAATAGCTCGATGATCTACTTGTCCAACTCTATCCTTTCTTTGGGGTTATATGTCTTAAAGGAAGAGCTACTGGCCTTGTGTCCTTCTCTAAATTGATTCTAAACTCGATCTCCCTATGAGGTAGGAGATCTGAGATTTCCTCAAAGACATCAGGAAATTTATAAACTATGGGTATAGATGATAACTCACCAAAAGGTAGATCTAGCGAGTATAAATAACTTGACTCAACTATGCCTTGGGGTGTACAAAGAACTTCTAGTTCATGACCTTTATAACGTTTTAATTGTATAATCCTCCTATCGCAATTAAGAATCGCTCCAAAGTACGCTAACCAATCCATACCTAAGATAAGTCTATACCCCTCAAAATTTAGAATCTACGCATTACATATAAAATGAATGTCGCATATGTCCACAACTAGGTCTTTGTGAATTAAAGAGGTATGTGTCGACCCCCCAATAGGATTGGAGACCACTACTGGACCGGTGACAATTTGGGTTTGAAGGTTTAAGAAATTAACTACATTTCTAGCTATAAAAGAATGTGATGCATTAGAATCAAATAGGATACGATTAGTTGTGAGAAATGCGGATTAAGGTTCTTAAGGCTAGAATTAACACTAGAGGGGAGGGGGGTGAATAGTGTTTTAAGAAATTTGTTAATCTTTTAGAGTTTATCTTAATTTGTTAACAATGTATGCACTAATCAGACATAGATATGAACACAGAATCAAACACAGATGCAAATATAAAGTAAAAGCAGTAAAGGAAAGAACACACCGGATTTTATACTGGTTCGGAGTTACCCTACATCCAGTCCCGCACAACTAAGTACGGATTTCCTTTCAAAAGCAATTCAACAATTACAACCCTCGGTTTCAAGGCTACGAGGTACACCCTCCAGAATAACAATCCTCTGGGTAGAGATACTTGATTTCCAGGGCAACAAGTTCACCCAATTGATTTCCAGGGCTACAATCACACCTTTTCCCTTTTGATTGATTTCCAAGGCTACAATCACACCTTTTCCCTTTTGATTGATTTCCAAGGCTACAATCACACCTTTTCTCGCTAATAGATTACAAAGAAGTCTATAACTCTGAATAGCACTGAGAACTTTGTAGAGATAGTGATGGAGAACCAAACTAGAAGTAATCGAGTATGATTCGATGTTGATTTCGGCAGAGTAATGGTATAAATTTGTATTAAGAAATGTGGAAGAAGAGGAGTAAAAACCAGAAAAATATGATTAAAAATTCGTTGAAACTGACCCATATTTATAGAAGAGCAACAGCCATGATCATTCATGAAGAGTTATGGCGAATAGACTCTTCTTTTGAAATTTGAATTTTGAAACCAACTGACACTATGTCGACATGGGGTACTTGGGTATGTCGACATCCCAAAGAGATTTTTGGTGTTTTGATTTTCTTTGAAAATAACCTCTATTTTATATTAAAATTATTTTAAACTTTATAAATATACTTAACTATGGTTAAAATACATAAGTAAATATAAAGAACAATATATACATAATTTAACTATAATTTTATATTCAAATCTAAGTATAAATATTTAAAAAGTTAAATATATTATTTGAAGATAGTTTAAATTCAGGAGTAATTTGACTTTGAAATTAAAGATGTTTTTTAGGCTAAAATTATTTAAATCAGGATAGAGAGTTTTGAATCTTTCAAAAGGAAAGTTTTGAAATCATTTTGAAAACAAGATAATTTTGTAAAATCATTTGAATTAAGATTAGTGGATACAAAACAATGTCCCACTAGATTTTCGTAGGTTCCATCCTACTTAGGGTTCCATCCCTTTAACGGACTCGAAGTGGATTCCATTCCACGAATAAATTGGATATTAAGATGCAAGTGCTTTTCTACGAGTTTTAACAAATATTCCTGACTATATAACTTATCTTGGAAACTTGAACTCTTAATAATCTTGATACTCATGAGTCTTCTATCTCTATATCTTGAATCTCTATACTGTACAGTCTTCATTCTTGATACCTGCATGGTTAGATCCTGCATATACATATATATATCTAAACTTGTAATGTTAGTATTTATATTTTATAATCTATTCTAAGGTTGTTGTCATCAAAACCATCATCTCATGGACAAAAAATCTCCCCCTTTTTGATGATGACAACCTTTGTTTATAAAATATTCCTTCTATCCTAATAACTCCCCCTAAAACTAACAACTCCCCCTTAATCTATGCCTAACTACCTTATTTTATATTTCTCCCCCTTTGTCATCAAAAAAAACTTACTCCCCCTTATTCTTGGATTTCAGTACCTGCATTGATAAACTATACAACGGAATATATAATATATAGATTAAGAAATAATGATACTTATGAGCATAATAACTTAATTAAAGACTATATTCATTTCAGTGTATATATATATATGTTTCACACACCAAACTTCAAACCAAATAAAATCAATCCACACAAAGTATCAATTCAAACCAAATTAAATCAAACAAATTAATTCAAAAAAATCAAACAAAGAAAGAAGATTAAACGTTTCGAGGAACATCTACCCATCCATCTTCTCCAAATATAGGGTCTGCTTTAATTGCATCCCAATTCTCATTGTCATTGGTGAGAGAGACAGGAGGATGTTCTTCATTATCATCCTTGTGTAGAGAGGAGATCATCCATCGTATTGCATCGAAGTGTCTCTCTTGTTCCTTGATCATCTGCATTTGACTCAATTCTAAGTGACGCTGGTTTCATAGAATAAAAGAGAGGATATTCTTGAATGAATTGAGTGTTTCTTCAAGGTTTTTAGATAGATTGTGAATAGGATTGGCCATAATTGAATTAGAGAAAGAAATGAAGGATAAGATAATGAGAAATAAATTTCAGTGAAGATTTCTGGAAGAAAAGGGTATATATAGGTGTAGAAATTCGTTTGAAATGAATAGACATTTGGTAGTTATTCATATTTCAAATTCAAAATCAATAATCACTTCTGACCAGTACATGTCGACATGGTCTTCTAGGGGATGTCGACTTGGGTTAGTGAAAATTTATGACAACTTTGATTTTGTGACTAATTGTGTATATGTATATATTTATATAATATACTAACATTTATTTTAGAGATAAGATAAGATAGATAACAGAAAGGAAATTTCATTACGATAATACAAAGATTAAGCATAATGAACTACATGAACATTCAAAAAAAAAAACTAAGACAAATACAATAAGATACTAAAAGATAAAACTAGTTAGAAGATGAAGATGATGAAGATAGTCCAAGTTTCTTGCTGATTTTTGAAAAGAACTTGTTCATCTTCAAAGAAATGTTATCCAACTTCTTACTAACAGATCGTTTTAAAATCCGTTGATTTTCCACAATTATCTTTTGGTTTTTGAGAAGGGTTTTGTTGGAAGGATTGGAGGGATATTCAATACTTTCTAAGGATGTTTCACCTTCTTCTTCTTCTATTTCCATTTCATCCCTTTCTTCTTCTTCTTCCTCTTCAATTTCTTCATGAGCCAAACGCTCTTCCTTTTCGGTAAGTGTTTCATAAGGTTGAAAAACATATGGGATTTTCATGAGAGAAATGTTTGAGATATTAAAAACTTTTCTTGAAATAAATTCTTCTCCTTTGAAATTTACTCCAAAATAGTTGAAAATCCGAGTAAGGTAAATTCCATGATATAAAGTGTTTTCTCCCATTTCAAAATTTTTAGGACGAAGTTCATCCAAAATAACTTGCTCCCAATTAATATCATAATTTCCGAAAATAGCAAAAAGTGCTTTGCACACTTTTGAAGTAGGATTGTTAAAATTTCCCGATCTTGGGGTCAAAGTATGTTGTAAAAGAAGATTGACAATTCTGGCTTTAGGACGAAAGTTTCGGTTTTTAAATTCAAAGTTTTCATCTCCTTCAAAAATATGATGAAATGTCTCACGATCATGTTCATCGATTTGAAAACTAGAAAGATCCATTCCCATGTTTTTGCAATTGAGGATGGTACCAAAAAGATCACAATTTAAAACAATTTGAGTGCCTTTGACACTACTCCAAATTTCATTCTCATTTCCAATATAAAAACCACGGTTTAAATTAGCATAGAAGATTTTGACAAGATTAGGATAGCAAACAAAATCATTTTGAGAAGAGTCAATAAGACTTAAAACACCATTGTTTGCAAAAAGAGAATCAATTTCATAAGAAGAAAAATCTTGAAAAATAGCAAATTTTTCGGAATGGACTTTGGCATAATTAGCATAATTGATGTATGCTTTAATTGCCTCCGGATCATTGAATAATTGCTCTTTGATTTTTCTAGGAATTCTCATGGTTGAGGGGTTGCTTGAAGAAGCCATTAGAGTAGAGAGTAGAGAGCTTGAGGATATGAAAAGAGAGTTTGAATTTGAAAATGAAAGTGAAAAGATATGATAAAAGATAGTGAATAAATAGACTTTCAAAGGACATATTCTCTGGTCAAAAGGTATCTTTTCAAAGAAATAAATGAAGTGAAAAGGTGGAGGGAAATTCAAACATTTAAATTCAAAATTTGAAATTTTCAAATTCAGGCAGGCATGTCGACATCATGGTTGGGGCCATGTCGACATGTGGCTTTGAATATTCATGACATGATTTTTCCTAAGTTATCTAATATACATATATATAAATATTATTATTAATGTCTATATTTCTGAAATATTATTGTACTTATAATATATTTCAGAATGTGTCAAAAATAATAATAATAATAATAAAATAATAATAAAAAATAGAAAATAAATTTTAAAATTCAAACAACATATCAATTCAAAATCAATCAATCAATCAATTCAAGCATGCAATTTCAGCCAATGTATTATAAACGTGTACCTTTTTCAGAGTCCGTGTCTTTGGTGTCGACTAAATCGAGAATTGCTGTGAAACACAAATTTGAATTATCTTTCTTCTATTCATCGTCGCTGGAGGATGAGTCAGAGTCATCTAGAGTAGCAGTGAATGCACGTTTCCATTTCTTTGCAGAATCATTGTTTATAGGAGGGTTTTCCTTATTTGGATATGGACAGTCTCTTTTGATATGACCTGGTTCGTCACAATTGAAGCATTTGATAAAGTTTGGTACTGTAGTCTGATTACTGGAATTCTTAAAGTTGTTTCTCTTGGAACTATTCAATTTTCTGTACTTCAGGAATTTCCGAAAATTCCTGGTCATAAATGCTATCTCTTCATCATTATCACTGTTTGAGTCTGATCCGTCAATTAATGCATTGAATGCCATTGATTTCTTTTCAGATGCTTTGCTTTCTCTTCTCCCGATCATTTGAACTTCAAACGACATTAGATTTCCAATCAATTCTTCTATCTTTAAAGTACTGATGTCATTTGCCTCTTCAATTGCAAGTGTCTTTTGATCCCATTCCGGAGTGAGAGAATTTAAAAATTTTCTGACTTGATCTTCTTCCGAAAATTCCTTTCCCAAAGATATTAAAGAATGCACAATATCTTGAAATCGACTATACATATCTGAAATAGACTCATTAGTATTCATTTTAAATAACTGAAACTGATTTGTGAGCATGGAAATTTTAGTCTGTTTAACTTTGCTTGTTCCTTCGTGAGATACTTGCAAAGTTTTCCAGATTTCATATGTAGACTTACAAACTGACACTCTATTAAATTCATTTCTTTTAAGTGAACAAAACAGAATATTCATTGCTTTAGAATTATTTTGTGCAACAGTCTTTTGCTCAGTGGTCCACTGTGCAAAATTAGTTGTGGGTTCAGAATATTCAGTTTGTGTGATATTCCAAGTATCTAATCCTACAGATTGTAAATATATTTTCATCCTACATGCCCAATATGCATAGTTACTGCCATTAAAAAGTGGTGGTCTGGCAGTAGAATGACCTTCTACAAATGAACTAGTGTTGGTGGTAATAGTAGTACTAGTGTTAGTAGCCATTTTGAAATTTTTACAAAATTCAGATAATTAAACTTTTGAAAACAAGGCTCTGATACCAAATGTGAGAAATGCGGATTAAGGATCTTAAGGATAGAATTAACACTAGAGGGGGGGTGAATAGTGTTTTAAGAAACTTGTTAATCTTTTTGAGTTTATCTTAATTTGTTAACAATGTATGCACTAATCAGACACAGATATGAACACATAATCAAACACAGATGCAAATATAAAGTAAAAGCAGTAAAGGAAAGAACACAGCAGATTTTATACTGGTTCGGAGTTACCCTACATCCAGTCCCACACAACTAAGTACGAATTTCCTTTCAAAAGCAATTCAACAATTACAACCCTCGGTTTCAAGGCTACGAGGTACACCCTCCAGAATAACAATCCTCTGGGTAGAGATACTTGATTTCCGGGGCAACAAGTTCACCGAATTGATTTCCAAGGCTACAATCACACCTTTTCCCTTTTGATTGATTTCCAAGGCTACAATCACACCTTTTCTCGCTAATAGATTACAAAGAAGTCTATAACTCTGAATAGCACTGAGAACTTTATAGAGATAGTGATGGAGAATCAAAATAGAAGTAATCGAGTATGATTCGATGTTGATTTCGGTAGAGTAATGGTATAAATTTGTATTAAGAAATGTGAAAGAAGAAGAGGAGTAAAAACCAGAAAAATATGATTAAAAATTCGTTGAAACTGACCCCTATTTATAGAAGAGCAACAACCATGACCATTCATGAAGAGTTATGGCGAATAGACACTTCTTTTGAAATTTGAATTTTGAAACCAACTGACACTATGTCGACATGGGGTACTTGGGTACGTCGACATCCCAAAGAGATTTTTGGTGTTTTGACTTCTTTGAAAATAACCTCTATCTTATATTAAAATTATTTTAAACTTTATAAATATACTTAACTATAGTTAAAATACATAAGTAAATATAAAGAACAATATATACATAATTTAACTATAATTTTATATTTAAATCTAAGTATAAATATTTAAAAAGTTAAATATATTATTTGAAGATAGTTTAAAATCAGGAGTAATTTGACTTCGAAATTAAAGATGTTTTTTAGGCTAAAATTATTTAAAATCAGGATAGAGAGTTTTGAATCTTTTAAAAGGAAAGTTTTGAAATCATTTTGAAAACAAGATAATTTTGTAAAATCATTTGAATTAAGATTAGTGGATACAAAACAATGTCCCACTAGATTTTCGTAGGTTCCATCCTACTTAGGGTTCCATCCCTTTAACGGGCTCGAAGTGGATTCCATTCCACGAATAAATTGGATATTAAGATGCAAGTACTTTTCTACGAGTTTTAACAAATATTCCTAACTATATAACTTATCTTGGAAACTTGAACTCTTGATAATCTTGATACTCATGAGTCTTCTATCTCTATATCTTGAATCTCTATACTGTACAGTCTTCATTCTTGATACCTACATGGTTAGATCCTGCATATACATATATATCTAAACTTGTAATGTTAGTATTTATATTTTATAATCTATTCTAAGGTTGTTGTCATCAAAACCATCATCTCATGGACTAACATTAGTAACACCAAGAATAAAAGTTATACCTTCTAAATCTACCTTTCTCTAATCTCTAGGTGGTCTACTTGAAATAGGGACAACCTCGGTGCCATAAACTTGTCCAGTTGACCCTTATTTTGCCAACTTAGGGCATTGGTTCTTAAGATGTCCTTCTTTGGTAGTTATAGCACTTTCTTTTGAAAGATATTTTCATAAAGACTCACCCTACAATCTTTAGCCTCATGACCTTTTATCGTCATCTCTTGCGTACTTTACCATCCTTCTTAAATTTACCCTTGACTTCTTATTTGCCCAAAAGCCTACTGTTTTGGACCCTTTTTTTTTAGTAAGCCTAGCTTTCTTATCTTCTACCTTTTCTTCTGCACTTGCTATCTGCAACAAAGCTATCTTAACCAATATTTCATATATAGGGCCCATTGCAACTTAGGTCAACAAATTTTATCTCAGAGGGGATTTTAGGCCCTTTACGAACTTCATGGTCTTTTTCATTGGTGTATTTATCAAGCTCATTCTGAACTTAGCCAACTCCGTAAACTTGCCAATGTACTCCTTTAAGGTGAAGTCTCCTTGCTTGAGCTATATGAATTTCTCCAGTTGTAGACTCATTTCTGCTCTCGCACAAACCTCAACTCAAATCTATTTTTGAATTCATCCCAAGTAAAAACTCCATCAGCAGTTTTTTTAGTTACTAAGTTCCACCAATCTAAAGCATCCCCTTTAAGGTGCCAAGCAACTATCCTCCTGTTTGGTTGATCTTCCTAGCCCAGTTCTTGGAATATTCTCTCATAGTCATTAATCCATGCTTTATATTTCACATATCCCTAAGTTTTAGAGTATGTTTTTCCTTCCATATTAGCAAAGTCCTTACATATCATAGGAAAATCAACAAGACGACGTGCTGCATCGGTAGGTGGGGCAGCGGGTGCCGCCGATGCAGCTGGAGGAACAGGGACTTACTCAACTTGCCTAAGGTACTATTTAAACCATTTGGGCATCCCATCAATGGCTGGTCTTCCTCGGGCAGGTATCCCAGTTTCGAAAGAAGATTGATTATTATCCATATCAACTATCTGTAGGTGAAATCTTTAGTGATGATTTTCTAAGATAGTATTATATGTTGAAAGAAAAAGGTTGCCTAGTGTGTGCGCGTATATTCTAAAAAATAGAGGTGTATATATAGTAAGACTATTTGAAAAACCTTTTGAAAATTCTCTTCAAAAATAACAAGTACGTCACTCATACGTATAATTTCCCTATTGATCGGGTAACCTAAGCTCTGATACCATATCTAACAACCCATCACAAAATAGGCCTCAATTTTGACCCAAAATAAGGCCCATCGAAATTTAGACCCATTTTAAAGATGGCTATTGGTTGGTAAAAGTAATAACAATACATAGCTATAACTATTCTTTCAGAATTCAAAGCGGAAGGAACAAAGTATAATAACAAATTGTAGCCATTTATTTTAAAATAAATTCAAATGTCATAATATAAAACAAAGCACAGTCTCCATAATAGCCATTACATCACTTGTTCATATTCTTTCATGGGTACAATAAAAAATGTCATAAATAAATAAAAATAACTTCCACAATCTTTGCTCATGCCATTTTCAAGCATCATCATCATCATCATCCTTCCTTAGCCTGTATTGTAATGAAGATTGAGTCAGAACAAAAAGTGTCCGGTGAATAAAAATCTTTAGCCTTATTATTCAGTACTTGGGCAGTATATGTCAAAATAGGAATATGTCTTACGCGTTTTAAAACCATTTAATACTTCATATAACGAAAGGAGGCGGGCCCTCAAATAACCACTTAATACCTTTCAGTTCGGAAGTAGGTTTCCAAGTCCCATAACCCATAACCAACGTCATAAATATCTAACAAAGCGAGAGAAGGAAGCCAAGACACTTAATACCTTTTAATGGAAAATAGGCAGACTATGACCATTTAAGACCTTAATTGAGGTAGGCTCTTATCATTTAATATCTATTCCCAAGATGGACTCCTCTTATTTATCTATCTAGCCGACATTGCACGGAAATCACTTTAGACACTTAATACTTCCTATTGAAGCGGACCTTTTTGAGATATTCTTAACCATGCCTAAGCCCATTCTCGACTATTTAATACTTCATTTAGGGAAAAGAGGCCTGTCCTCAGACAATCACTTAATACCTCCAAAACCCCAAAGCAAGTCCTTCATCTTATGACCCATACCCACTGTGACATCTCACGTTAGCCTGACTATTCATAGGTACTAGTAGCCAGATTAGCTAGGCAGATTAATCCTACAGAATTTGGGACTAACATCGTATCGTCGTAGTTACTTATCATAGGCGGTGTCTCACATCAGGCCCAAAGTTGCACTTCTGGTAATTATAATAGTTGGGTAGACTTTTGTGCGTCTTTTGACTGGCCTCGCATCACTATGACTTAGTCATATTATAACACTCTTTATATATTATCACACATCTCACCATGTCCATTAATTAGGCTGTATACGAATTTCTTCTTTTGTTTGCCTTAATAAATCAAATACTTTCCTAAGGGGGATTTAATGACAATTATTACCTAATTAACTATGCAATTATACATTATAATTTTACGCTATTTGCAGTAATTAATATATAAATAAATATGCACTTATTATTTTTATGCCCGTGGAGATTATGCCTTAACTAAAGTTAAATGTCAATTCCTTTTTAACAACAATAATATAGGTCCTTTTTCCATATTATCAACGTCGCCATATTTCCAATATCCATAACAATGGATTTCACTATCCTTAACAAAGGATTTAATATTCATATCCAAAAATTGCAATAAATAGACTTGTATGTACTTAAAATTTCAACTCAATCTATCACATCAAATTGATGAAATAATCTCAAAAATAGAAAATGCAATTCTAGTTTCAATTTCTATTCAACCCCTCTTTTACAATGAATTAAACAATGCAATTTCTATGTTATTTTCATATGGAATAAATAGTGTAAACTACAAATAAATTCATACTTTACACCCTATTCCTTAATTGAAACTTCATAGTCAAATTGGAATTAAAGAGGAGTGGAGTAAATATTGAAATCACTAAAAACTACAAAAACTACATATTCTAACAATTTAATTAAACAATTGAGAATTCCAATAAGAATTGACATTTGGAATTACAGGAGTTTTGGGGGCGTTTTATTTTTGTAAACCCAAAACCCTTAAGGAATATTCAAGTCCAAAATATACTAGACAATTACTGGAATAAAAATACTGAGGTTTCCACTCACAGATTATCCTTAGCCTTTCTCATATGGATTTGTACTACCAAAGCACTCTTTTCTAGATCTCTTCTTTTGATATACATACATAGCAAGGGATTGGTATATATATTTGTTAGATTTAAAGAGGGTTGAAAAGAAGGGAATAGACTTAAAGAATAATTAGAAACAAAATAGAATCCTTACCTGAATTCCTAATTGAATTTTTGAATCTAACTGAAGAGAGAAAATGACAGAGGTTCACTGAATTCCCAAATATTTTTGTGACTAAAGTAGAGAGGGTAAAGTTCTATTTATAGGGGTTGAAACACACCAGAACCGTAAGATGAAGTTAGGTTAAAAACGAATAAATCTGAAGCGTTTCTATTAATAAAACCCTAGCCACCATAATTAGTGACCTTTCGACCACCCCCTTTAACCGATCGACCGCTAACAGTCGACCGGTCCCGATGACGAGGTCGACCGGTATGTGTATATTTGGGAAGAATTTTTACTGTTGATTTCTTATTTATTATATTCGTTAATTAATTTTAACACTAATTATTAACGTTAATGGTTTCTTAACCATAAGTCTAATCTTAGTTAATTTTCAAAATTTGATTATTTATTTGAATTTGAATTCGATTTAAATTATTTGAATTCAAAAACTTCAAATGCTTATAACTTCTTTGTTTGAGCTTCGTTTTCAGCATATTACATATGGAAAAAGATCATAGTTTCACCACGAATGCAATGGTAAGACTTTCATAGCCAAATTCCAGCTTTTAAAAGAATTCTGTTTTTACCTCTACTTAATTTAATTTAATTTACTTATTTATTTCTATTCGATTTATTTCCCTATGGTTGATTTTACGGGGTGTTACATTTATGCTAGCAGGAAGTTTAAGACCCATGAGAGACACTAACCTACCCATGATCTTGAGTTGGCGGCTATTGACTTTGCGCTCAAGTCATGGAGGCATTACCTTAAAGAAGAGTAGTTTGAGTTATATACGAATCACTAGTCCTTGAAGTATTTGTTCTACCAAAAGGACTTGAATTTGAGGCTGCAAAGATGGATGGAGTTCTTAGCATCATATGACTTTTATATCTCTTATACCCCAGCCAAGAGTAATGTAGTGGCAAATGCTTTGAGTAGACAACATGTAATATTGAGTCCATTGTTCTTGGAGTGGAGGCATTTAGAGTTCACTTCTAGATTCAACATTCGGCCATAATCAGATATTACCCCGAGATTACTAGCAGCTTCAGATGTACAGCCTAATTGATGGAGCATACTGGGTCTAGGCAGAATGAGGACAAGGAGCCAGTACACATTTTTGAGAGGATTGGTAGGGAGAGTCATCGAGTCATTTGAGGCGTTATGCCATTAACTCGAGAGGATGGTTATGCAGAGATGGTTGGCTTTGTATTCCTTATAGTATAGATTTGGTAGATGTGGTACTAGTCGAGTATCGGCGTTCTAGGATGACCGTTCATCACAGTAATGACAAGATTTCAGTAACATGAGAAGAGTCTTCTATTGGTCCGATATGAAAAAGCAAGTAGCAAAGTATGTAGCTAGATGTATGACTTGCCAGAGGGTAATGGTGGAGGAGGAGGAGCCAGAAGCATTGTTGTAGCCATTGGATATTCCTCAATGGAAGTGAGAGAGTAATTTTGTGGATTTCGTAGGTTATTTACCAAGGAGCAGAAGAGGCAATGAGAGCATTTGGGTCTTAGTCGATCGGTTGACTAAATGCGCTCATTTCATACTAATGAGGAGTACGGGGATGGTGGTGTCTTTGGTAGCTCTATACGTAAGGGAGGTCATTAGGTTACATGGAGTTCTTACTAGTATAGTTAGCGGTCGAGATCCTCTTTTCACCAGCGAGTTCCAGAGGAGTCTACATGAGGTTTTAAGGTCTGAGTTGAGTTTGAGCATCGCATATCATCTATAGATGGATGGACAGATAGAGAGAGTGAATCGGGTATTAGAGGACTTACTACGGATGTGAATTTTAGACTTTGGAGGATCTGAGGAGGATCACTTACCGTTAGTGGAGTTTACCTACAATAATAGTTATCAGCCTAGTATTGGGATGGCACCATTCAAGGCATTATACGGTAGACCTTGTAGATCACCATAGTATTGGTGGGACACGATGGATAGGATTTTTCTTAGACCAGATATGGTGAGGGAGACATTGGAGAAGGTGGACTTGATTTGTAGGAGAATGAAGACCGCTCATGATAGGCTGAAAACTTAGCTGACAGGAGACATATGGAGTTGAAGTTCGTAGTGGGAGATATAGTGTTTGTAAAGGTTTCACTCCTTAAGCATGTTATGAGATTTAGTATATCAGGGAAGCTAGCACCGATATTTGTAGGGCCTTTCCCGATAGTTGCTAGAGTAGGGAAGTTGGCATATAGGGTAGAGCTTCCAAAGAAGTGAGTAGGGGTACATGATGTTTTCCATGTGTCACACTTGCGGAAGTGCTTGCATGATACAACTACCATAGTCGAGCCAAGTCAGCTAGAGGAGGTTAAGATAGAGCGAGAGTCACTTGTTCTCCACGCACCCACTCGTATTCTGGAGCATGGTATAAACTGACTCTGCAACAAGGAGATCGGACTTGTTAAAGTTCAATGGGGAGGCAATCCAGCAGAGAGTACATGGGAGCCTGAGGAGAAGATCCACGCTACCCACCCATAACTCTTTTCTGGTACGTTTCCAATTTAAGTTTAATAGGAATAGACTACTTATGTATAAGACTTAGCTTGGCATATCGTTTAGGCAGAGACCATTAGATGGTATGAAAGTCAATAGGATGTGTTATGGATGATCAATGCTAATGGATGTATTTGGATGTATTGTTTGGACTGTTATCTTTTACAAGTTTAGAACAGTATATCCTCTAGGTATATACACACAAACATATTTTATAGCACATTATATTTTGATTATTGTGATGCTATTGGATGTTATGCATATGAATGTTGCATATGAGTTGTATGGCAGTGCATACATATAGAATTTTAAGTATACTTACTAAGGATGTTGCATACATTTGGATGCATGGCATGAGCATTTGCATGATAGGAGGTTGACAAAATCAATAGACCACCTACTTTTGGCATTAATATAGGTTCACATGCATTTCAGGTTGCATATATACATACATACATACATACATACATATATATATGTATGTATGTATATATGCTTACTGCATTAGAAAATTTATGGATGATTAAATGGTTGTAGCTATAGGTTGTTGTGCGTATAAGTTACATTTTCTCATCATTCGAGGTTACAGGAAAGAAATCCTTTTAAAGAGGGAGAAGGTAACACCCTAAAAATTTAAAAAAATAAAAAAGAAAATTAATTTAAAGTAAAACAAGGACTAAAAGGAAAATTTACACAAACGTTCAAATTTGGCAACGAAACTTGCACCTTGCGTTCATAGCAATTTTTTGGATGATTTTCATATATAAAACACTTCATAATCAGAGTTAGTACGTGAAAGTTATGGAAGTTAGAATAATTGGAAACAAAATAAGAGCTTCAAAATAAAAATTCAGAAATTTACAAAAGGATCGATCGACCTTGGGTGGTCGAAGTTCTACCGGTAGCGGTCACCCTAGCTAGGCGGTCGACCAAGCCCATGTTAAATTGGGCGATTCCTATGATGTGTTCGAATGGCAAGGTGCGTTGCTTGGTTCCAAAGTATTAAATGATTGTGAGCGATTACTCTGAAGATTTACCAGCTTGAATCCGATGGGATAAATTATTTGACAACCCGTATAAATGCAAGCCTACCTGACTCTAAAATTCACATAAAAAGTTACCATACCAAAACTCTGTCCAATTCTAACCTCTCTTCTAAACCTCAAATTCTTCAAAAATCAAAATAAAATCAACCTAGATGAACACAAGCAATTGGATCTAGACGGAGAAAATATAGCTAGCATACGAAGAGGCGAATCTCAAGCAAAGCAAATTGGAAGAGTTTTGGCTTCGGGTGAGTGGGAACAATTTTGATTAGATGATTATTACAATTAGGTTTAATCTATCCTACATAATTTAGGGTGTTAGTAAATTGAAATTAAAACTATAAAACCCTTATTGAAACTTATAATTTGGGGTAGAATTGAAATCACTGTAAATTGTTTAACCTAATACTGATGTTAGCATACCATATTTTTTTAATTGTAAACCCTAAAATCTGTAATAAACCATAGGTTTAACAAGTTGATATTAAAATTTAGAATATGGTCGAATTAGTAACTAGGGTTCATGGAAAACAGCTATTGACATGAATTAAATAGAAATTACAATCGACACTAAAATGAAAAAAATCCAAAATTTAGCCTACCAACGGTCGACATCCTATCCTTGGTGGTCGACCGCTAGCGGTTAACAGGTTAAGCTTAGTGGTCGACCGATAAGCATGTAAATTGAAAAATCTAAACCTCGGCCTAAGGTCCAAATTCAATAATAAAAATTAACATAAACGATAATTTTTAATGGGCCTATTTAAGGGCATTTGGATGTATGTGAGGACAAGAAGGGAAGCTAGTTCCCTATGAGGGGACGCTAAGTCATTGCAGTATTGGGTAAATGTTCTTTACCCAATTTGGGATCTAATCAATTGAGGGCGATGTATTTTCGCAAATCACTCATAAGAGGTTCCACGGTGGATGTACAACACTGACGATGATGCATGATAAAGTGGGTCCGGCATAATGGGAATCCTAGTATGCATGATTTTTGACACGACGTGATACAGTTTAGACGGAGGAACCTGGTGTGTGCAATAAGAGGCTAACACTATGATTGGGAGATGGATGCGAGCGCGGACGATGAAACACACCGGCGAGTTGTAATTTGGGGTTCTTCCTCTCCAGGCATAATGAGAAATGGATAGTCATAGTTAGGGGAATATTGTTTCCCCATTAGCCTAGTAGCGGTGATATAAGTGGGAACGTGTTCCCATAGTAGCCTATTGGCGCTGTTTCCATGGTTAGTGGCCAGGAGGGCAGTGTTTCAATAATTAGTAGCCAAGAGGGTGGTGTTTTGCATATTAAGTAGCTCTAGGAGTGGTTATCGATCGTTAGATATGAGGTTCGATCTGTAGTACGATCATTATAGTAGTCTATTGTAACATCCTCTATACAGAGGCCCAAAGCTAAGCACTACAGATGCTGCATTCATCTATAGTATTAACTTCCGGGAATTAAATACGGCTATGTTAATGGTATCTATAATATTAGAAGCACTTGAATAGGAAACAAATCACAGATTTCAAAACAACATTTTTCCATTACATTTCAAAACACATGTTCCATATTCATATTACTTAATCCCAAACATTTCCCAAACAATGTTAAAATATACTTATTACAAAATATGCCAAGAGCGACATATGAAGATGCCCCCTTAAATGATTAGAGTCATATAGTCATAATTGACTTAATACATACACATTTGAAATAAATAACAAAACAAAGAACTACAACTCCTAATAGCTATCTGTTAGCCTCCTGCTCGTCTCCGGTAGCTTTATTCGTCATACTACTAAAACCTGAAAGAACCTCAATCCTCAGCCTACTCAAATCAATTTTAAGCACCCGAGAGTTTAAGGGGAAAACATAAACTTTAAGTCAAACATAAAGCCTGGTGTGAATATGTAACGACCCGCAAAATTTAATGGTTTTAAAAGTATATTTAACTGGAAATTAGTGAAATTTTAAACAATAAAATTTAAAAATAAAAATATAATATTTGGGATACGTCTATTTTAATATAGCAACTGGTAAATTTTCATCTAATAATATTGAATTTTATTTTATTGTATAATTTTATTTCAATTTAAATCAGTTAAAATTGATGATAATAAATTTATTTCAAAACCTGAATATTTTTCTATAGAAAATTTCTAAATCTTCTTCTGAGTCAGATGTCATCTTCCGTTTTTTCAAATTTGGACTTCAATTGCTCCGTTTATCTTAATTCTGGTAAAATAGCAGCATTTTCGGTACCGATTATCGACTTTTGATCGGATGATCGTACCACTAATAACTGTATATCGTTTTGATCGTCTTGTCGGGCTGATCTCTGTGGTATATTCATTTCTGTATTTGGAGGTTCGATACGCACTGGAAAGAATAAACTGTTCGTTGTAACGGTACCATAATTCTACAATCTCCTTCGGTTTCAAAATTCGAAATGTTCCGTGCAAGCAAGCCATTAATTGCTTTAATTTTTTTATTTTTTTTTGAATCAACTTTTAGCCGTTGTTTTTTTCTCTCTCAGATTTTTAAGGTTGATAATTACTATTTCTACCGTTCACCTCAAAATTTATTTCGACTTTGGAACTACCACCATTCGAATTCAATTGTTTTTATTACTTGGAAATCACGTCAGCTTATGACGGTCCGCCCTCCTTCATCCATCTATTCCGTTCAAGAATTTCATTATATATAAAATAATAAGAAAGTAAACGTGCGTACATCCTTTCCTCTTCAACCTGCCCACTCCTTCACTCTCTTCATCTCCAAATCCCATGGCTGCATTCCATGCTCGGCTACCAATCACTAAGCCCAGTTCGCCGCAACCATGATTCCTCTACCCACCTCGAAGACCACCCTTCCTATCAAAGACCAAGTCCACTCTCCAACCTCTGCCGTTCACCCACACCAACTCGACAGCCTTGTCCTCCCCACGCCATAGAAGCTATGCCCTCAACAACCGATCCAACAAACCCGACCCCCAACCCATCACCACAACACCCGTCTCCCCTGTTCTTTGCCAATCCTCCACCTCTTACATCCACTCCCTTGGCCACCCTAACCCGAGCATCCCGGCTTCTCGCAACCCGATCGCCATTTCTGCCTCACGCCGGATCCAACCACAGCCGCACCTGAACTCCCTGACGCGACTCCTCCTAGACAACCCTTCGCTCTTGTGAATTTCCCCTACTGTCAACGACCCCATGCTCCTCTCTTGCCTTCCCGACCTCCCATGGCAACCGTAGCATATTCCCTTTTTTTATATAAAAGGTATATTCTATATATGCATATATATTATATATTATATCAGATTTTAGTATATATATAGGTGTTGTAGTATTTTCGGTATATATATCTATTTATATATAATAGCCGAGAGTTTGATTGTTTACAAAGTTATATAAGATGTCAATTTGGATACATATGTTGCCGTATGAAGGTTATATGGATTTCGTTATATACATGTATATATGGAGTACTTTATAATATGTTCTGGTTTCCTGTTAGCTATACATTTACTGTATATTAGCTTTGACATATCATTATTAACATTGTGTTTTCATATATAGGTTAGCATAGTAGATATATCTTGAGTAACATATATTTAAGATATATAATTAAGTATATGTATATAAAAGTCCTGTTAATATCCTGAAATATGTTTTGTTTCAACAGAGTGGAAGTATAGTTCTATTATGTAAAAGTAATATATATATATATTATATTAAGGTTTATATATATATACTTTGATATGAAAGCTTTGAAGTTTGTTACCTATATGAAAGTGTACAGGTCACTAGCTATTTGCATACCATATATATTTGTTATTATATTTAGGTTATATAAGTCTGCATTACATAAATTGGATACGCATATTGTTGTTTGCACATATATATAGCATGTTAAGTTATTTATCTGATTTAATGATATAGGTGTGTAAGTTATATCTTGCCTAAGTTATGTTTTATGGTATATATATAAGATTGAGGTTGGAATAGATTTTGTAACAAATTTTAAAACATATATTTGGAAAAGAAATATTATGTATATAGACGTGTATATATGAAATTTTAAAAAGAATGTAATATATATGTGTTGATTTTGATATATGTGTTTTGGTTAAAACAATGATTTGAAATATATATATACATTTAGTTAATATGTGGTTGAATTTATTTGTAAACAAATATAATGTATTTATCTTATTTTAATATATACGTCTGGACTTAGAATATGACTTAATATATATATCTACACATATGTCATTCGTACCAATTATCTTCACCGATCCTGTTCTGACTTGATTTCGTCAACTCCTATCTATCAGCTTTGATCATTGAATCGTGTCCATCTTGCTTTGCCTTGGAATACGTAGCTTGTTCTGTTGTCAAACTCCTCTAACCTCGAAAGGTGAGCAATCACTCACGATTAACGTTCTTGTATTTATTAAATTTGATTTCAATTGAAACGACAATTGAAATATGATGCTGTAGTTATTTAAATTGTTATATATGCTATTATCTGTATATGTCCACCTATGACATCTGACACCAGTATCTAGTATTTATATGCCTGTTATTACCATTATCTGTATATGTTCACCTATGACATCTGACACCAATATCTGTTATTTATATTGATGTTATATGCCTGTTGTTATATTTTTTATTATCTGTTATCACTCTGTAAGTTCCCTGTTAGTATAGAATTCACTATGGGTTGAAATGATACATACCCGAACGGACTTTAGAATAGGAGAATTTCGTTATGGATTGAAATGATAAACCCAAGCGATTTTCATTTGAATTGAAATTGGGATTACGGGTCGAAATGATATCTACCCGTATATATTTAAATTTCGGATTGAAATGATAAATATCCGTATCACTTAACCATATGATAAATATATATACAGACACCGTTGGTCCATATATATAAATATTTTAAAAATGAATTCTATGGTTTTGGAAAGAAATATATGGTTTTAATAAATGTTGAGCCTTAAATTATTATATATAAATGGGAATGATTGATTTAAATACATATAATATGTTGAGTATTTAAAATATATTTCAAAATAGATTTTGGTAATAATTTGAATAAGTTAAGGTTAGAAAGATAATTTGAATTTAGTTGAAATTGTATTCAATAAAGAATTTTATTTAATTAAACCGATTTGAAACTTATTGAAACTGAGATGTAAGATATGATTTATAACTTGAGTTTGATTTATAAGTAATCTAATGAATATTTCTTGTTTAACTAAAGTTTAAGGAAATATTTAGTAAAAATGTAATTTAAGGCTAGTTAAATGATATTGAATTTATTAAGTGAATATTCCATGATTAAATAATAATGAAGTTAGATCAAGAGCTATATGAAACTGTTAAATTTAACTTTGAAAATGTTGAATATTAAAGCTTTGAAATATATTGAAATTTTAAATGATCTGTTTAGAAATGAATTAAATTGATGAATTGAGCTTTGAATAAATTTGAATTTGGAACTTGAAGTTGATTTGAATCGATTTGCTAGACTTGAGGAAATTAAATACTTTACTTATTAAATCATTTAATATATATATATATATATATACTATTTTGGAAAATAGATATATTTGAAATGAAATGATATTTGGGTTTTGAAGTATAAATAAATTTGAAATGACCACGGTGTTATAGTGTATATTTCCACCTTGTAGATAGTTCTGCAGATCCTTAGAGGATGGTTATCCCAAACATCCTTTAAGTTACTTGTATTTCAGTTGATATTTCACTTGAGTTGGATTTATTTATATAGGAATGTTAATCCTGACTCGAGTGTTTTGTGTTTTGCTTTACGCTCGGGTCAGACCAAGTGATACAGTAATTGAGACTCACCTTTGGAGTTTGGAGCTTCGTTTAGAGATCCAACCATCGATTCAGCTTTCAGCTTTCCAGTTGATTTGTTCAGAGAGGTCGTCTATTCGTACTAAAGACTTCACTGTATTTGAGATATTCTATTGTATTTTATTTTAACTCTGATGTTTATATAGTAGCTTCATGAACTACTATTTTACCTATTCCGCTGCGTATTATTGTATTACTCTGTGTCTGTGATTCTGTGATTGATTTATTTACTGTATATGCTGAGTTTTGCCAAATTTAAATTAACAATCTGATATTTTGAATTATTCAAGTCAGACATGTATGGATTTATTGTCGATTTGAATGGTCCAAAATACCAGGTCGTTACAGTTGGTATCAGAGCTTTGGCTCTAGGCGAAACTTAGCATATATTGTAAATTTATTTACAGAATCACTTTCGTTTGAGTTTAATCTCTTCCTTTTGACTCGATTTCATTTGAACTTTGGAACGCTCCCTACGGTTCTAAAATTCATTCTTGTCTCTCTCTATTGGTATTCTTTTGATTCTGGAGTATCCCATAACTCCACTTCGAATGATCTCTATAAGAATAGGATCCCACAAATCTTTGAATGATTGGGTTTTGATGTTGCCATCTCTTGTTATGCCGAATTCTATCTCTGGCGATCGAATGTCGATTTGCCTTAGATTTCCGCATCGATTATATTCTTGAAGTCATGGTTGACCCGGTTAAGGTCGCCCGCGATTTATATAAGTGTGTCCATCTACTGTTTGTAATTAATTATCTCATCTTCGTTCGAACTTATCTCCGAATCAGAATTTAATTTGATTAGAGTACCTCTAATTTAAATATCTATCTTTGTTTTGAAATCCATTCTTGAATCATCCTTTTGAAAAATCGGGTTTATTCGTATTTTGGAAAAAAATTTATATATCGAAATTTTTATAAGTATGGTTATCTTCTATATAAAAGAGAAAATGTTTTTGATAAGGATTATATATACCTTTTAAAAAATAAGAATTTGAATTTTTGAAAGGTTTTGAAATTTTGAAGTTATATAAGAAATTTATTTATATAAAAATGATTTATAACTGAAGGGTTTTAATTTGAAATTCGAGAGATTGAATTCCGGTATTTTGAAATTGGTTTTAAGATTTTGAAATATATAATAATAATATGATATTTTCCGAATAAGAAATGTTTCAAATGATTTTAATGAGTTTCGAAGAAATTTCAAAAGAAGTTTGAGTAAATAGAAGTCCAGAACTCACTTATGTCGCTGGAAAATAATTTCGGTGATGAGTGCACGCATCATCGACATTGATTTTCGAGTTTCAGAGTGGGGGATAGGCCACTTTAGTAGCATTGCTACGCGAGTGATTTTGCGAAACCAATTTTGATTTCAAATTCCGAAGTAAGATTTGATATTCGAAAGATATATGTGTATATATATTTAAAATGATTTGAAGTAAGCCGGTGTTCAGTCCTTGAGTTTCGGATTTGATATAACCCTATCTATTAAAATTGATTTACTGATTTGTTGCTGATTTCCAACTCTTGAATTTGAAAATAATTTCTCCAACTATTTTGAAGGTTCGAGCACTTCCAAATCAAGGTTAACTTTTCAAAGCTGAGAAATTTTGAAAAGTATAAAGTATATAAGTTTGGTATGTATGTTAAAAATATGTAGTAATATGATTTAAATAAGTTGAAACTGTTTTGTTAAGTAAATGAATAAGGCAATTTTAAATTTTTCTGATATGAAATTTAGATTTGAAATGTTTTGAAAAGAATTTGGTCTTCAAAATATTTTGAATAAAGTTTAGTTAAATGTTTTAACTTAGTAATATCTTTATGAAACTATATATTTAACAAGTTGGAATAAATATATAAGTTGTACGTATGCTGTTTTATTCGCATAATTAATTTGATCCAGGTTTGAGTACACAAGTTCGAGGTGAATTACACCATTTCGTGTTAGGATTTTTCATTCGATTCTTGATGGCGAATATTTGATATGGATTTTGGGCTTGATTCTAGAATTCTCTATCGTAGTATATGGCTATGCAAGGAGACTGATGGCTTCTAGTCGAGAAACCATATCGAAATCCGCATTAGGTAAGTCGAATGGACAATACTAGTTCGAAAGCGAACTTGTGTGATCGAGCGAGCGATCAAATGTGATTCTTCGAAATGATGGCGTATGTACATCTTATATTCTATATCATTGATATGTTTTGACGCTGAAATTGAAAGCTGTCATGTTAGAATATCTTTGCTTACTAAAAAAATTTCCAATTTAAAATTACAAAGATATATAACCCATAAAAGCAAAGATATTCAAATCCCATATGGCTCTTCATACAGCGAAATTTATTTTGAAAAATTTGATCCTTATATAAGATAGACCTTACATAAGTATAAGATGGTTTTGAAGACATTTGATTTTGGAAATGAATTGGTTGACTTAAATTATATTGATTTGGAAATTTGGATTTATTTTCTAAATCTATTATTTTGGAAACTTTGAAACTAAAGATATTTAATTTGAGAAGAAATAATTTGGTGAAATTGTATATGATTTTTGAACTTGAACTGATATTGAAACAAATTGAAATTTGAGAACCTGATGTTACTAAACACTTGATTTGGGAGTTGTCGAACTTATATAAAATTGATTTGTATGAGTATGAAATTGATTCGAAAACTATAGATTTGAAAGGGTACTCAATTTGAAAGTGAAATCTTATATAATTGAAGTCTATATAAGTATGATTTGATATACTATTGATTTTGGAAAGTATTTGATTTGAAAATTAAATCTTATATATAATGGATTTTATATAAGTACGATATTTGAAAGTGATTTGAAAAGGTACTATATGATACATATTTTCGAAGTAAAGATATGGAAAGTGCCTTCTGCTTGATATCCGGTTTGTGGCCACATCTTGGATTCATTCTATCGATATTGTTCTCTCTGATTTTGGTTTTCCGGATATGATACTCGAGTGTCCTTCGAATTCCATGGCGTTACCCATGGTCTTATTTTTTTTCTCGTGACTGCATAGCGCAACTGCCTGGCTGAGTCTTGCCTAGGGGTACGGATTGTTTCTTGGGGGATCCAGGCGTAACCATTGTGTATACTGCAATCTTTGTAGGTCGCGAATAGTAGCGCAAATGCTTGGCTGAGTCTTGCCTGGGGGTACGGATTGTTTCCTGGGGGATCCAGGCGTAACCATTGTGTATCCTGCATTCTACTAGTCATCATGGCGTAACTCGCAGGGCTGAGAAAGCTTACGGATATGGATTGTTTCCTGGGGGAACCAGGCGTAACCATTGTGTATCTGCGAACCATGATCGGGCAAAGGTTTGGTATGGTTGATTTGTTTGGATTGTACTTTCCATATCTATTTTTTTTAAAAAGTTTTCCAGTATTTTCACTGGGTGTTGAAACAAGTCTACTAAGTACCTGGAGAATTCTAGTTTTGCACCTGATCAACGCACTACCAGAGTCTACAGGAACGAGGATAAACTTGTTAAGACATTGAGTTATAAAAGTATTTTCGAAAGGAAATTTGTTTCGATATAAAGGCATTTTATTATAAAGGTATTTTCAACAAAGAAATTTTGTATTAATATTTGAAATTGAAATTCTTATGGTTCTAAATTAATTATTCGTGCCCGATACTATTCCTTGAATCTACCTTATCTGCTCAGCTTTATTTATTCACCTATATTCTGCTTTTCCAAATCCTCCTTCTTCTCCTTGTTGACTATATCCTTTTTAAGTATTGTTTATTTATATACTATATGGTTTAATATATATAAAAAAAATAGTGTTATAAATAGAAAATTTTAGTGTTAAATATTTTAGAAGTTATTAATTAAATACAACATATTTAAAGATAATTATGAAGGTGTCACTTAAACACATAAATGGTATTTATAAAGGAAGCAAGAAATTTTACAAATGGGTTTTTGAAAGGTATTAAAGTATTAAAGATAATTGATTAGCAAATGAAGTTTTCAAATGTATATTTCAAGTAAAATTTTAAAGTTTAAATTAATTGTTTATCCTTGTCTTTTAATCTATCTTTTCTCTTGGTTGTTTCTATTCTCCTACCTCCTTCCTTTTCGGGGACGAAACGTTTTGAGTGGGGGAGAGTGTAACGACCCGCAAAATTTAATGGTTTTAAAAGTATATTTAACTGGAAATTTGTGAAATTTTAAACAATAAAATTTAAAAATAAAAATATAATATTTGGGATACGTCTATTTTAATATAGCAACTGGTAAATTTTCATCTAATAATATTGAATTTTATTTTATTGTATAATTTTATTTCAATTTAAATCAGTTAAAATTGATGATAATAAATTTATTTCAAAACCTGAATATTTTTCTATAGAAAATTTCTAAATCTTCTTCTGAGTCAGATGTCATCTTCCGTTTTTTCAAATTTGGACTTCAATTGCTCCGTTTATCTTAATTCTAGTAAAATAGCAGCATTTTCGGTACCGATTATCGACATTTGATCGGATGATCGTACCACTAATAACTGTATATCGTTTTGATCGTCTTGTCGGGCTGATCTCTGTGGTATATTCATTTTTGTATTTGGAGGTTCGATACGCACTGGAAAGAATAAACTGTTCGTTGTAACGGTACCATAATTCTACAATCTCCTTCGGTTTCAAAATTCGAAATGTTCCATGCAAGCAGGCCATTAATTGCTTTAATTTTTTTTTTTGAATCAACTTTTAGCCGTTGTTTTTTTTTCTCTCAGATTTTTAAGGTTGATAATTACTATTTCTACCGTTCACCTCAAAATTTATTTCGACTTTGGAACTACCACCATTCGAATTCAATTGTTTTTATTACTTGGAAATCACGTCAGCTTATGACGGTCCGCCCTCCTTCATCCATCTATTCCGTTCAAGAATTTCATTATATATAAAATAATAAGAAAGTAAACGTGCGTACATCCTTTCCTCTTCAACCTGCCCACTCCTTCACTCTCTTCATCTCCAAATCCCATGGCTGCATTCCATGCTCGGCTACCAATCACTAAGCCCAGTTCGCCGCAACCATGATTCCTCTACCCACCTCGAAGACCACCCTTCCTATCAGAGACCAAGTCCACTCTCCAACCTCTGCCGTTCACCCACACCAACTTGACAGCCTTGTCCTCCCCACGCCATAGAAGCTATGCCCTCAACAACCGATCCAACAAACCCGACCCCCAACCCATCACCACAACACCCGTCTCCCCTGTTCTTTGCCAATCCTCCACCTCTTACATCCACTCCCTTGGCCACCCTAACCCGAGCATCCCGGCTTCTCGCAACCCGATCGCCATTTCTGCCTCACGCCGGATCCAACCACAGCCGCACCTGAACTCCCTGACGCGACTCCTCCTAGACAACCCTTCGCTCTTGTGAATTTCCCCTGCTGTCAATGACCCCATGCTCCTCTCTTGCCTTCCCGACCTCCCATGGCAGCCGTAGCATATTCCCTTTTTTTTATATAAAAGGTATATTCTATATATGCATATATATTATATATTATATCAGATTTTAGTATATATATAGGTGTTGTAGTATTTTCGGTATATATATCTATTTATATATAATAGCCGAGAGTTTGATTGTTTACAAAGTTATATAAGATGTCAATTTGGATACATATGTTGCCGTATGAAGGTTATATGGATTTCGTTATATACATGTATATATGGAGTACTTTATAATATGTTCTGGTTTCCTGTTAGCTATACATTTACTGTATATTAGCTTTGACATATCATTATTAACATTGTGTTTTCATATATAGGTTAGCATAGTAGATATATCTTGAGTAACATATATTTAAGATAGAGGAAATTAGTTTAAAGGAAAAAGTTTAATAAAATTTAATTTTAACGGACGTTAAAATTAAACTTTGGTCTGAAGGACAAGCGCCAAAAATTGTATTTCGTTCGTACTTCTGTAGTTTCATTTCTTCCGCAAACAATACTTCTGTAACAAAATTTCTTCTGCAAACAAAATTTCTTCTACAAACAAAATTTCTTCTGCAAACAAAATTTCTTCTTCAACAAACAATGGCAACCCAAACCGAAATCAATTTTCTTCCTCAAACTGATTTAAAAGCGCAATCGACTTCAGAATCTAAGTCGATCGACGTAAATCAAAATATTTCAATAAATCCTGAACAAATAAACGATGAACCTACGATTTCAAAAAGTAGGGTTTCCAATGCTATGCGTACATCAGTAAAGAGAAGGCGAAAAACTACTTCATCAACGGCTGTTGATTCGGATGAGATTGACGAAGATACAAAGAGGACGAAAAAACCTAGGGCATGTAAAACTATGAATGAAGACGAAAGGAAGAAACAACAGCTTACTGATGAAAACGTCAACAGAAAAAGAAAAACAAAGGTAAAACAACTGATTATTTGATTTGTTATTGAATGATAGATCAATGTATCATTTGATTTGTTGCATGTATAATATTGATGGTAAAAAATAATTAGATGGATAATTTTTTAATGATAGTTCAGTATATCATTTGATTTGAATGTATCATTTGATTTGTTGCATGTATAATATTGATGGTAAAAAATAATTAGATGGATAATTTTTTAATGATAGTTCAGTATATCATTTGATTTGCATGTGTAATATTGAAATATGAAATGATGGATGAACATAGCATTCAGTCTTTGACAGATGATAGACAATGATAAGATGAATATTTATAGAATGATAGAAATATATAGCATTGAAAAAAATGTTGGAGAAACATATCATGATAGAATGATAGTTGAATATATCATTTTATTTACAGTATTTGCTAGTATAGTATGATAAATGATAGTTCAATATATCATTTGATTTACTGTTTTTGAATGTTATAGAATGATAGTTCAATATATCATTTGATTTACTGTTTTTGATGGTTATAGAATGATAGTTCAATATATCATTTGATTTACTGTTTTTGATGGTTATAGAATGATAGTTCAATATATCATTTGATTTACTGTTTTTTGAATGTTATAGAATGATAGTTCAGTATATCATTTGATTTACTGTTTTTGATGGTTATAGAATGATAGTTCAATATATCATTTGATTTACTGTTTTTGATGGTTATAGAATGATAGTTCAATATATCATTTGATTTACTGTTTTTGAATGTTATAGAATGATAGTTCAATATATCATTTGATTTACTGTTTTTGAATGTTATAGAATGATAGTTCAATATATCATTTGATTTACTGTTTTTGATGGTTATAGAATGATAGTTCAATATATCATTTGATTTACTGTTTTTGATGGTTATAGAATGATAGTTCAATATATCATTTGATTTGTATGCATCATATTAAAATATAATATGATAGATGAACATATGATAGACAAACATAGCATTCAATATTTCGACTTTAGAAGCATACAGTGAAAAAAAGAAATGATAGACAAATATAGCATTTGAAAAAAGAATGATAGATGTATATATCATTAGTAAATTATGCTTTCATAGTTGAAAAAATTGATAGATAAAAATAAGAAAGCATTGAAAAAATGAGACATAAAAACAATATTATAGTTTGTTAAATACCGAATTATTCATTCACAGTTTTTTGTACAGGGATCAAAAGGTAAAACATTGGAGAAAGCAAAAAAAACTGAAGGAAAAAAACCAAAGAAAGTATCTCAAAAACAAATTCAGTATAGATGTAGCTTACTGCCAATGATAAAAATTTTCAAGAAAATTAAGGAAAAAGGATGTTATCTTATAGACCAATTAAATTATTTAAAACAAACACCGTTTGAAAAATTCATGCTAGTGTTTTTTAAAGAAATTTTATCCATACCTGCTTTTACAAAATCATCTACAACCTTAGATGATATAATAGAAACATTTTCTATCAATGATGAAGCTTTTAAAGTAGGGAATATTTTTTTAAAAATCAAACCTGAAGATATTGCAATTATCTTTAGCTTACCTTTGTCTGGAGTAAATATTTTTCCAGTACCGAAAATGAGTTTACAAATACTCCCAGACAATTGCAAAGATTTTGTACTGAGAAACTTTGGAACAATAGAGCACATAACAAAGGATCTTACAATTTCTAAGATAAATAATGTGCTAGAAACACAACAATTTAAACATGAAAATGATTTTCCAAAATTGCTTATAATTCTTGCAATGATAACCTTCTTCTTTCCTGATAACCAAAGATACTTACCATGGGGATATATTCCCTATATCCTAGACCAAAACAAAATGAATTCAGTATCTTGGCCAGTTACAATTCATCATTCACTGATTAGAGCTTTGACAACTTTCAAAACAAAGCCAAGAAACATGCCAGGTTGTTCCATGCTCCCTATTGTAAGTACAACAATCTAACTTTATGTTCATGCATCTATCTGTATAAATTAAATTATACACATTATATGTTTTAACAAGTAATATTTTATTTGTAGTTTTTCCTATGTGAGCATGTGAATTTGATACCTCCATTAGAAACATACTGTTCAAACTTACCTAGATTTGGGAGGTGGAATGTTGCAAGCTTGAAAAAGGTGATCTCAAGAGAAGCATTGATAAACATGGACAGTAGAAAGGTATTATTTATCACACTAGTATAACAAATATATAATGATAGATAAATATATCATAACATAGTGTATATCAACAGTTGTCATTTTGTTATTATATCATAACACTAGTATAACTAAAGAATGATAGTCAGATATAGCATCACATGAAAAATGACAACTATATATAAAATTAGTTCATCCTTGTATGTTACCTGATTCATTACTATTTATGTTATTACATAGATTTTTGTTGAAATAAGAAATCTGACTGAAGATGAAAAAGCACTTCTTCAACAAAAAAGCCAACAAAAATTTGTCCAGCTGGATAATAATGAGAATATTGGGATGCACAAAATAGAAAATGTGGAAGAGACATCAAAAGACCAAGTTGAGACAATGCGGCAGTACATCATACAGTTGGAAAATAAATTGAAGAAAAGTGAAAAAGAATTAGAAAAGGAAAAACATAAAAGAATACAAGCAGAAGGCACTGTCATACAATTGAAAAAGGAAATCAAGATTTTAAGATCAAAAGAATAAGTAGAAATAGAACCACCATCATTTGATCTCAAAATAACTCAGGAAATTGAAAAGATGCGGAAAGAGAAAGAACAACAGGATCAAAACAAACCTTCAGAGGCAACAGAAAAATCACCAGCAGTGCATGAAAAAACGCAGAAGAAACCAAGCTCTTTAGTTTTAAGGGTTAAAAAGCGCCAACGAAGGAGTAAAATTGATTCTGATTGCCAATATGAAATTGTGTGCAGAAAAACAAAGAAAAATGTTGACAATGAAAACCAAAAGCAACAATTTGAAACCAAGGAAGGTCAGAAAGAAAATACAAATGAACAGAAACAAGAGGAACAAAATGAAGAATCAGATTATGAACATGAATCTGAAATTGAAACAGATGAACAAGTCAGAACAACTGATAATGAAGAAATTATTGATGTTGATGGATACTCGCAATCAAGTAAAACCTACAAGAGTAAGGATATCACAAAAAGCAGTATTCTACAATTATTAAATGAAGAAAAGCAAAACATAATTCTTACTTTCTTCAACTTTAACAAAAATGAGAAGTAAGAATTCTAATATTTTTTATTTCATTATATTTGTTACTAAATAAAATTGAAGGAAAATATAGTTCAATTATTAATTTTCAATTACAGCACTGTAGCATATGAAAAAGATGAAGGACACAAAGGAGGAATCACAATAGTTAAATCTATGCTGGAAGCTGTTCTGTTCGAGGGGGTTATAGATGGACTGGTATGCATCAAATTAAAATTATGATAACTATCTAGGATGGGAGAATGAGTAATAAAACTAGCATTCATAGTTTTTTAAGTGCATATAAGTGTATAGAATGAGAGAATGATAGTTAAAACTAACATTCAAATTTCAAACTGCATATAAATGTATTGAATGAAAGAATGAGAGTTAAAAATAACATTGATATTTGTAAACCACATATAAATATATAGAATGTCCAAGATGACTGATTAAATGATCATTTGCATTTTTCAACGCATACAATGTAGTAAACATATAAATGAAAATGAATACTAGCATTAATATTCCTGATCCAAAATAAATTAATTATCCCATGAAACTTACAACCTTTGTTGTTTGGTTTAACAGATTATTGATTGGTTTTATTACAATCAAGAAATGTATGAACACAGTTACTACTTCACCACAATATTGATGGTATGTATAATCTTTTTAATATAAATGTTAAAAATTAATATAAAGTATTCTAATACATATAAATGTGCAGAATGCTTTAACACATGACCAGCAAACTGTGATCAAAGACATAGTTATACCAACAGTAGATGTCATTGTCAAAGATGAATTTACAGAGAAAATTTTCTTCCCTCTACACTACGCAAACCATTGGAGCTTGTTGATGCTAAATTATGAAATAATGCAGTGGAGTCATTATGATTCAACAAAACCAAAAAATAGATCAACAAGGACTTCAAACCCCAGCTACAACCAAGCCTTCGTTCTTGTAAGAAAAGTATATTTTTGAAATCACTCTAACATTAATATACAGCACTAATTTTACTTCTTGCAGAAAGACAAAATTGAATTGATATTCAAGACAAAATGGGCAGAATTAGGAATACTGAACAAAGAATTTCACAAACCTAAAATGCTGCAGCCAAAAAGCCCACCACAGGATTCAGATTCGTAAGTAAATAATTTCATTTCTTCTATTGTTTAAACTTTCATTTCTATTTTTAAATTGCAGAAGAATGCATGAAATATGCAAAATGATAATTAAAACTAGCATTGCTAATTAACAGTTCATTGATCTGCACTTATTGAACAAAAAGATAATGTATAAGCATGCTCATTCCACACACAGCAATGTTGTCTCTATGAATGCATTGATTAATATTGTGATCGAAATATAAAGCTATGTTTTAGAATTCTGGAGTAAAAATAGCAATATTATTTTAGAATTAGGTTTTACTGTAATATGAACTAACATTTGTATATTTGAAACAGACTTGATTGTGCGTTCTTTGTCATGGTAAACATGAAAAAACTGGACAAGGATGAGGTACCAGAAAAATATCCAAAGGAAATGCTTAGAAACCTAAGAGTTGTAGTGGTGTATAGCATACTCAATGATCCACAATACAGTTGGTCACTGGAGAAACTCTGCAAAGATTCTACATAAAAAAAGCTGTTGCATTGTAACTTCGAAAAACTTTGGATATATTTGAACTCTTCGAGAAACTCTACAAAGAGTCTGATATGGAGTCTAAGATGGAATCTGAGATGGAGTCTGAGATGAAGTTTTATATGTTTTCCAGTAATTGAATTTTGTTCTCAATGTATAAACTGTGGAGATGAATTTGAACTTCTTGATTTGAATTTGATTTGATAATAGTTGTCTAATTTCAATGCATGAACTACAATGTATAAACTATCAATATACTCAAGTGTCATTTTTATTTGTTTTATAATGCTTTTATTGTATTTCTGATGTACCAAATGATGTTTTATACTGAAATGCTAGATAGAACTAGCATTATACGAAAATACATTTCTCAGTGATTGAACAGTGATCAATAATGTGTGAATTTATCCATATCGAATTTTTATATCATTTCCAATGTTTCAACTCCATTTCAAATATGTTGGCTATTGTTTACACTGTAATGCTATAACTAGCATTAAACTGAAATGATAAACAGATATAGGCAATTATGGATATGGTAAGTGCTGGGGTAGAAACATGGAGATAGTGGTTTTATTGTAATGAAGATATCTCATTTACAAATAACAGAAGATATCTCATTTACAAACTGAAATGATAAACATATATAGGCAATTATGGATATGTTATTTTCTGAAACAGAGAGATGCAGTTTGCATAATGAAGATATCTCATTTACAAATTACTATTAATTATTTTTTCCAACTACTGTTTTTAACAATAACAGAAGATATTCAGATGCAGTGTAGAAGAAATATGGGAACAGATGTTCCACAATTTCATATAAACAATACATCATCATACTGAAAAATCATTACAAAACCACTAAAATAATCTAACCAAGTAATCATATAAACAGTATATCATCATCATCAAATCCTTCATTCTTGCTCAAAAGCTTACTCAGTTGTATACAATGAAAGATGATTTATTTCAATGATAGAACACTGAATACTAATTATAATTAAATGCTAGTTACAACTAGCATTCAATTGAAATGATAAGTACATATAACATTGAATACAAATATCAATACCAAAATGCAGAGGAACATCAGATATCACAAATTTTAAAAAAAAATAACCAAAACATATCACATTTTATTTTCTAATGATTTCACAATGTCTAACTGCATTTTTCTATAAGCTTTAGCAGCTGTAAACTTAAAAAACTTCTCAATTGCAGTAACAAAACACATAGATTTTATTAAATTTTTGAAGAACCAAGACAATTCCTTTTGTTGTGGCCAACTTTATTACACTGACTGCATCTGTTTCTTTTACTTTGAGAATATCCAAATCCACCACGCCTCTTTGTAGATGGTCTTCCAGCACCACGAATTTCTTTAGGAGGCCTAATCAAAACATTATTTTCAGCAACAATTGGCTTATCAAAATCTGGAATTGGATTGATAGCATTAGCATATGAAGATCTGAAAGCAGTAACAGTGAAATAGTCCTCCACAAAATCATAAACTGATAATCTACACTTGTTAATGCACTTAATTGCATGAGCACATGGAAAACTAGTAACTCTCCATTGATTACAAGAGCATAAACGATTTTTAAGATCAACAACCTGTGACTTAGGAGATTTAACTTCAAACACAAATTCCGAAGACTTAAAAACTTCCCAACCAAAGCCATCTTCTACTAACTTTGACAAACGTTCCTCCATAACAGGACAAAGATATGTTGTCCATAGACAACATTCCTCTCTTCGTCTCGCCATTTGCTCCATAACTTTCACACGAATACCATCCAAACAAGAAGTTATAGGCATAACTCTATTTTCCAAAATCCAGGAGTTGAAACTTTCTGCAACATTAGAAGAATACTCACCATAACGCTTTCCTTGAAAAAACAAATCTGCCCAATGGTCAAACGGTTTATCTCTTAAAAAAATTTCTGCAGATATACCCCCAATATCTTTAAATTTGGAAAGATATCGCTCAAAATCATACACATTAGAAGCTCTAGCACAAAGTTTAAACAACTCCACAATAGATGAATCACCTTTACCCGCCTTGACAACAGTACCAATATTCTATTCCATGTGAAGTAAACAATAGCTATGATATGAAGAAGGAAATATTTTGGGAACACCTAAAACAAGACCCCATTGACGATCAAACATAAAAACTAAAGGCCGATCTTCATTAAGCATTCCTTTCAGATGGGATAAAAACCAAGACCAATTAGATTCATTTTCGTGCGAAACAATACCCATAGCAAGAGGAAAGAAACCTACAAAATAAATAATTAAGGACAGCTCAGTAATGAGAAACATGGATTATATTAAACATCAAAACCATTATTAAAGGTTAATAATTTCTGTTATACACAGTTAAAGTAAATTCAAAATGATATATGAATATAGCATACGTTATTTAAAAGTCTTTTAGGTACTGCTGCATAAAATTTTATTTCATGTTTTTGTAAACATTTCTACCATAAACATTTGTACTATAACCAGGTCAATCATTTAATAAAATAAAGCCAACAATTCTTGTGTAAACATGGCTGCATTATAATTATGAACAACTTTGAACAATGATAGTTTAATATATCATCACTAGAAAAACAAATGAGTAAATAAAAAAAAACTAAAATGGAACTCATACCTTGATTACCATTTTTAGCAGTAGCAGCTAACAAAACACCCGGTCTTCCCTTCAAAGCAGCTGCGTCTAAAAATATTAATGGCCGACAATGTTTAAATCCAAGTAGACAAGCACCAAAACCAATACAAACTCTCTCAAACTGATCAGTTGAACCATTAACTTCCAGGGCCACATAACTACCAGGATTATACTTTTGCAACGCTTCTAAATACCAATGTAAATCATTATATGACATAGCATCATCGCCATATATTTCTTTCAAAGCCAATTGTTTTCCGCTATAAGCATAATAATATTAAAGAGTAAAATTGTAATCTCTTCTAAATTCCTTCATTATATCTGTTGGCTTCTTCATAGGAGCATCTCGAATTTGATCAACAATCAAAGATTTAACAAATCTACTTGAAATATTAACTTTATTAACATCTCTAAGACCGCCTCCACACGAATGAGCAAAATTGTAAGTTCTAATAAAAACAGAGAGAGTAGACCGGGATCCGAAGAAGCATTAAGATAAAACTTACAACCATCCTTCAACCAAGAGCAATTAACCGATATTCTATCTGGAGAATTTCTTATAAAAATCAAATCATAACCATTTTTTATTTGATATGCCATTAAAAACTCCCGAAAATCATCAGCTCCATTAAAACAAAAACCAAGAAAATCCACAATAGTTTTTTGACAACCTTTCTTCAACATATCTTTCAAATAATAAGAAGAATCAGCATGTGAATCACTATTTGAACCAGAAGTACTACCAATTGAAGAGCTTTGAACACTTGCATTGCCTAAACCACAGCCAGCAATATCAGCTTCCTTAACACAAACATTTTCCTTAACAGTAAACTTAAAATATTGACTCTTCTTGAAAATTAAAAAACACACAATACTGATCAAATCTGAATCAGTATCAATGATTATATTCTTATTCTCAAGAACATAAGATATCTCAATAGAAAATGGACTTAGATGTGGCCAAACTTCACAGATTTCAGTCTTAACACCAAACAAAGAGGAGCCCGTCGTGAGATGACAAGAATAGCAATTCCCATTATGTTCAAAAATAACTAGCAAACTTTTTGATTCATCATTATAGATATCAGTACTGCAAAAGAAATTAAAAAAACAGTTAACAAACTTACTTAATATTATGACAGAGCAACAACAGAAAATGTTAAATTAACATAGCATAACAAATCAAAATGATAATTAAGACATAAATAAGAGAAATATAAATCAATTAAAAAGCAGATGATAAATGAACAGAGCACAAGCAAATTACAACAAAATATGAATACAACAGCAAAAAATGCTATATAAATATAGCATAACGAAAAAAACTACATATGAAATTCACTCGTAAGATAGATGAACAGTAAAATTGTAAAACCTTAAACTATACTGAAGAAACAGAATAATACACAATAAAATCTTACCTTGCCATTGAAACAAATCCAAAATAGGAACTGAAATCTGGAAGAAGACAATCTATACAACGTACAAAAACAAAAAAAAAGCAATTACTAATCGAACGATATTTTATCAGAGAAAGATAAAAAGAATATCGAAACAAATAAAAGTAATATACCTGAATGTAACGAAATTGTAAAGATCCAGAGCACGATGAAGATCGACGATGAAAAAACACGACGAAGATGAATGACAATCGAGAAAATCGAATACAAAACGCGTCCTTGAATCGAGAAGATCGACGAACACAGATCAGTAATATCAAAAAGAAGGTGGAGAAGAAACACAGAGGAAAATTTAAATTTTATAGAAGTTTGTCCTTAGAAAGAAAAAAGTAAGCCCGCGTCCTTTAGACGAAAAAAAACATGCGCGTCCGTAGGCCCAAAAACAGAAATAAAAACTTCCTTCAGCCCATTTTCCTGTTTAAGATATATAATTAAGTATATGTATATAAAAGTCCTGTTAATATCCTGAAATATGTTTTGTTTCAAAAGAGTGGAAGTATAGTTCTATTATGTAAAAGTAATATATATATATATATTATATTAAGGTTTTTATATATATACTTTGATATGAAAGCTTTGAAGTTTGTTACCTATATGAAAGTGTACAGGTCACTAGCTATTTGCATACCATATATATTTGTTATTATATTAAGGTTATATAAGTCTGCATTACATAAATTGGATACGCATATTGTTGTTTGCACATATATATAGCATGTTAAGTTATTTATCTGATTTAATGATATAGGTGTGTAAGTTATATCTTGCCTAAGTTATGTTTTATGGTATATATATAAGATTGAGGTTGGAATAGATTTTGTAACAAATTTTAAAACATATATTTGGAAAAGAAATATTATGTATATAGACGTGTATATATGAAATTTTAAAAAGAATGTAATATATATGTGTTGATTTTGATATATGTGTTTTGGTTAAAACAATGATTTGAAATATATATATACATTTAGTTAATATGTGGTTGAATTTATTTGTAAACAAATATAATGTATTTATCTTATTTTAATATATACGTCTGGACTTAGAATATGACTTAATATATATATCTACACATATGTCACTCGTACCAATTATCTTCACCGATCCTGTTCTGACTTGATTTCGTCAACTCCTATCTATCAGCTTTGATCATTGAATCGTGTCCATCTTGCTTTGCCTTGGAATACGTAGCTTGTTCTGTTGTCAAACTCCTCTAACCTCGAAAGGTGAGCAATCACTCACGATTAACGTTCTTGTATTTATTAAATTTGATTTCAATTGAAACGACAATTGAAATATGATGCTGTAGTTATTTAAATTGTTATATATGCTATTATCTGTATATGTACACCTATGACATCTGACACCAGTATCTAGTATTTATATGCCTGTTATTACCATTATCTGTATATGTTCACCTATGACATCTGACACCAATATCTGTTATTTATATTGATGATATATGCCTGTTGTTATATTTTTTATTATCCGTTATCACTCTGCAAGTTCCCTGTTAGTATAGAATTCACTATGGGTTGAAATGATACATACCCGAACGGACTTTAGAATAGGAGAATTTCGTTATGGGTTGAAATGATAAACCCAAGCGATTTTCATTTGAATTGAAATTGGGATTACGGGTCGAAATGATATCTACCCGTATATATTTAAATTTCGGATTGAAATGATAAATATCCATATCACTTAACCATATGATAAATATATATACAGACACCGTTGGTCCATATATATAAATATTTTAAAAATGAATTCTATGGTTTTGGAAAGAAATATATGGTTTTAATAAATGTTGAGCCTTAAATTATTATATATAAATGGGAATGATTGATTTAAATACATATAATATGTTGAGTATTTAAAATATATTTCAAAATAGATTTTGGTAATAATTTGAATAAGTTAAGGTTAGAAAGATAATTTGAATTTAGTTGAAATTGTATTCAATAAAGAATTTTATTTAATTAAACCGATTTGAAACTTATTGAAACTGAGATGTAAGATATGATTTATAACTTGAGTTTGATTTATAAGTAATCTAATGAATATTTCTTGTTTAACTAAAGTTTAAGGAAATATTTAGTAAAAATGTAATTTAAGGCTAGTTAAATGATATTGAATTTATTAAGTGAATATTCCCTGATTAAATAATAATGAAGTTAGATCAAGAGCTATATGAAACTGTTAAATTTAACTTTGAAAATGTTGAATGTTAAAGCTTTGAAATATATTGAAATTTTAAATGATCTGTTTAGAAATGAATTAAATTGATGAACTGAGCTTTGAATAAATTTGAATTTGGAACTTGAAGTTGATTTGAATCGATTTGCTAGACTTGAGGAAATTAAATACTTTACTTATTAAATCATTTAATATATATATATATATACACTATTTTGGAAAATAGATATATTTGAAATGAAATGATATTTGGGTTTTGAAGTATAAATAAATTTGAAATGACCATGGTGTTATAGTGTATATTTCCACCTTGTAGATAGTTCCGCAGATCCTTAGAGGATGGTTATCCCAAACATCCTTTAAGTTACTTGTATTTCAGTTGATATTTCACTTGAGTTGGATTTAGTTATATAAGAATGTTAATCCTGACTCGAGTGTTTTGTGTTTTGCTTTACGCTCGGGTCAGACCGAGTGATACAGTAATTGAGACTTACCTTTGGAGTTTGGAGCTTCGTTTAGAGATCCAACCATCGATTCAGCTTTCAGCTTTCCAGTTGATTTGTTCAGAGAGGTCGTCTATTCGTACTGAAGACTTCACTGTATTTGAGATATTCTGTTGTATTTTATTTTAACTCTGATGTTTATGTAGTAGCTTCATGATCTACTATTTTACCTATTCTGTTGCGTATTATTGTATTACTCTGTGTCTGTGATTCTGTGATTGATTTATTTACTGTATATGCTGAGTTTTGCCAAATTTAAATTAACAATCTGATATTTTGAATTATTCAAGTCAGACATGTGAGGATTTATTGTCGATTTGAATGGTCCAAAATACCAGGTCGTTACAGAATAATACTATACATCCTGGTTATTAATGTTAAGTGAGATAGCGCCGCTTAGCGGAACGGTTTTCCCCTCACTAACATCCTTTTAAAACATATCATTTGTAAATCTTTTCCTTCAACAAAAATTGGTTAAATACTGCAAAGCTTCATTATGTAAACATACATATCAGGTAATAAAAGAACTATTTATTCAACCATTTTAGTTTTGTTTGGCTGACTATTTACCTTTGGCAGACTAGAGCCTACCAGACAATATAAATAAAATAATCTAACATCTATTAGACACTCCTCTTCTGGATGGTCTGTCCTTAACTAACTGTTAAATACTTCACTTCTGGACGGTCTGTCCCTAACTTAATCATCTCCTAGGGTCGCCTGATCCTAATAGTTTTGCAGGCTCACCAATAACCTATCTATATACAAATATATATATTCCCTTCTGTATGTAATCATAATTTTAGTCTTACCTGTGACAAAGCCATACACACTGGAATTTTGGACTAAATTAGTTGGGGCCAATAGCTAATGTATAGGACGCGACCCTATACCAGTCCCAACAGGTATTCTAATATCTGAGTCATTTTCACTTAGGGATCCCTTCCCATAATTTTCCTTGAAAACCTTTTCAAAATGATTTAAAACCTTTAAATCAACTCACTCAAGGAAAATATATATTCTATGATTTACTCAAAATCACCTTGCCATGTTATATATATACTTTACTCAAACCTTAGTTGATGAAAATATTTAAACACTTGAAAGTCCCCCTTTTGATTCCATTGAAAGTACCCCTTTCAAAACCATTGAAAGAACCTCTTTCAAAACTAAGTAAAACCCTTCATTTATCTAGGCCGAAAGGCCGAAAGGCCAAAACCTTCCTTTCGAAACCATTCTTAAAACCCTTTCGAAACCTTTGAAAACCTTCCTTTCGAAAGCATTAAAACCTTAGACATCATGTCTTAAAACACTTCAAAACATTGCCTTTAGAAAACCTTGGAAAAACCTTCCATTTCAACCTTTTCGAAACCATAAAAAAATAGTACCTTTCGACTCCTTCGAAACCCTTTGGGGAACCACCCCATCGAAACCATTTTAAATACCTTTCGAAAGCATCAAACCTTTAGAAACTCAAACCATTCGAAAGAACTTGGGTTCAATTTAAAACATGTGGAAAAACACCTTACGAAACCATTTAAGCCAACTCTTTCAAAACCTTTGGGTTATACTTCAATCAGAACAAAAGGGGTCATTTAAACATCTATGTCGAAAGCCTCCCTTTCAAAACCTATTCCTAAATAAAGAAGTGATGGTATCGAAACCATCCCTTCGAATGCGTTGGAGAAGCGGTTAATTTTTTTAAAAAAGTATACCTTCCGAAACCATTGACTTCGAAAGTTAGAAAGGCGGCAGCTAGGGGCTTCGACCCCTACGAAAGCATTACTTAAAATAAAAGAGCGCAACCCATTCGAAACCTTATATTTAACCCAGTCGAAAACCAACCTAGTCGAAAGCTGTCCTTTCGAAGGCAAAGCAGGCGCACCTTTAAATCTTAAAACATAGCATACTCCAATCCCTTCGGAACCTAACATTTCGACTAAGTACCCTCCACCTTTATCCAATGCGCTACATACCAAAAAACTTGATACCACACGCATTGGTTTCAAAACCATTGGTGGCGAAAGGTCTGGGTCGGAACCCCCTGTGCCGAAAGTGGCGGAACATACTAAAAACATGTTATTTTTGTTTTTAACTTAAAAGAGAAATTTTTTAACTAACCTGCTATTGTGTTTCAAAATTTCATTGGTTGCTAAATACCTTTTTCAAAAGTGCTGCCAATATTTTCAGAATTAAACAATGATTTTATTTTGCAAAATGCCCATTCTCCTTAATTAAATATATAAAACATTTAAGTCCCATACCTTAAATAATTTTATATATTCATCAAAGCACTTAGGAAAATTCTATAAAAATTCTAGAAAATCAATTTCAATATGTTTTCCAACATATATAATTTCAGACCCAAATAATTATTTATTTAGCCATAAATAATTTAAAACCCAATTAATCATTTTCTTTACTAGAAAATTAATATAAAATCCACATTAGTCCTGAAAACTAAGAAAATTGAAACCCATCTCTAAAATATCATTTCTGATCTACATTTAAGTTCGCAAGGCATTTGGATGTCATTTAATAGGGTTTTCATATCAAAACATATCATAAAAATCAATATGAACATGCATAAACCATCAACATGTATATACATACATTTAATCATCCAAGACATGGTATTATCATGCAAAAATACTTCGGATTATCATTAAAACCGAAAATCATAAGAAAAGTGAGATGTATTAATTATTCACCTTAGCTTTGTGATTAAAGATGTGAGATTTGAAATAAACTTGATGTCGATTAAGCTTCCTCTTTTACTTTCTTCTCCTTACTCTTTAAAATGGTGGCCGGCCTTTCCTTACTTTTAATTTTTTGTAAATGAATGCAAGTAAGCACTCACGGCTAAGGGTTTAGGGTATTAGAGAGCCCTTCTTCCTATTTTACCCCTTACTTAGTTCCTAACATGTTTTATTCATGCTATCTCGTTTTGATTTACATATTAACAAGGCACGGCTACCCTTAATGATATTCAAATCTCAATCCACTAATCAACTTACATTATTTTATTTTATTTACTTATTAAGTACCCTAAATAATGTTACTAAAAATATGGGGTGTTACATCTACACAAATTATAGTGTAGGTATATATTAGACAAGAACCCTTATGTAAAATATCTTAGGAATTCACAAACACTTGTAGTTAACCTTATGTCGTCTAGATTAGAATTTAAATTAACTGCACATGATCATCACATAATGAACTTGTACTCATTCACCAGACTTTTGTCTGAACCACTCTTTTTGCCCACCACAGGTGGAAAGGGCAGTAGGTGATTGGCTCATTCTTGATACTTAGAGAGTCAAGCTTATCTTTAGAGACTGCTTTTGTCATATTTGCTCTTTATATATTAATCTATCTTATTAGTATATTTTATCTCTTTTATCAGACTTGGAGTGATATTTTGGACTACGTACTAGTTTTTTGAGACTGTGATTTGGATATTTTTTGAGATGTCTATGTTGTATATTTTGTTCCTTCTGCTGTGAGTTCTCGAAGTATTGTGTATCTTAGATTATATCTGCTTGTATTAGTCTTTGTCATGTTATAAAAAGCCAACAACTTCTATTTTTGGTGCGATGCGAGTCTAAAAGTCACTAGGCTTTGGATCGGTGTGTCGAAATTTGTGGGTTGTCAAAGATTTTGATGACAGCAAACATATAAATATAGATACTAATGTTTTGCCAAGTTGTATAGTATATATTGTAGAATATTACACAGGTACAAAATGATTGAGCCTGAAGAGTGACCAATATAAAGACTTAATTTCAAGGTTTAGAGATGATCCATACACTACTACTTTCTTCTTACCCCTTCTTCCGACTCCTTACTCGCTTGAAATATTTCTTGAAAATTACTTACTACATTCTTCAAAACTACACAGAATCAATCCATACACTACTAGATTGATTATGTATAAATTATTTACTATATTAGAAGCATTCTCTCTACAAACTCAAAAATCAAACCGTTATTAAAAGGGCTATAAGATATCTTGTATGCCAAGTACAACCATTTGTATTTGGAAATCAACAACTCTACTTTTATTTGTTTGGGTATGCTTGTTGCCTGTTTAAACCAAGTGGGTGTGCTTAGTAGCCCATCTAAATCTAATAGGTGATCTTGTTGCCTGTAAACCAAGAGAGTTTATCCCGGACTCTTGAGATAAGAGGGTGTATCTCATAGCCTTGAAATTGAGACTATATTCTAGTTTGCTTATTACTTGGTTAAAGTAAGTGACTGAAAAGAATTATGTACAATACTGTTTGGGACTGGATATAGGATTGGTTTATCTAAACCAGTATGAAATTCTCGGTGTCATCTTTCTTACCATATCTTTTGTTATTACTTTTATATTTATCTGTTATTGCATCTGTGACTGCTTGATTAGTATATATCTGTGTTGATAATTTGTGATTTTATTTAAATCTTCGAACAAAATTAAAAGATTCTTTAAAGTTATAAAACACTATTCACCCCTTTCTAGTGTTAAAGTAGCCTTAAGATCAGTCACATCGTAACCCACATATTTTATGTACTTATACCTATATTTTAAAGTCAATGTTTTGTTTTAAAAGCATTGAAATTATTATTAATTTTGAAAATTAATGAATTTTTTTAAATTTTGGTCGAATAATATATACACATATATACATTTTTTTTAAATATATATGTATATATATGCTCATCCCATGTTGACAAAGACATATATGGATTTATGATAATATACATACAGATTTAATTATTTGAATAACATGATGAGCAAATATTTATATGTATGAATGTAAATTAAACCATTACCTTCCTTTGGCCTAGTTGTAACACATTGAAACGTTGAATTACTTGACCTCTTAGATAATATCCAAAATTTCCAAATAGAGATGCCAGTCTGGAAGCACCAACCACTGGTATCCTGTTTAATTTTAATTTTTTTAACTGATTGAAACAATGAAGGAGAGGGAGTGGTAGGGCCGGTCAAAGTATGTGAGAAGGAAGCCAAAATTATAAGGTAGAAAATTCAGGTTTAAAGTATTTAAATAGTGGTGATATAGAGGAGCTAAAAGTGGATCTAGATCCTTATTTTTCCTCTTACTATTTTACACCTTTTGAATCAACATTCAACCCCATTACAGCCCATATGGCTGGCCATCACAGCCCATGTTTGGGACTACAACTTGCTTCAACCCTGATCATACAACTATACATTTAAATCTAATTTACATGCTCATCGGTATCACATAGCGATACGTGTGTATACAACTTTTATATACATACTATTTTCAACGCAAATCAAATAAAATTTTGTAATTGATATTTCATAAATATTAATAAATTTAATTAATTTATAATTAATTAAACTAGGAGGTAGTGGGATTATTTAACATTTCGATTATGTGACTTTTAGGTGTAAATTCGATCAGCGATTAATATCAAACAATTCAAATATTAATGTTCACACTTCACCTTAACTAATGGTGTGACATTATGGCCAAATTTATCACTTACATAGCTTTCGTAAAATCCAATTTTACTTATTTTAAGCATTACCTAATAGTGATAATTATTTACACCATTCTCTTTATCAAAACTGTATCACATTAGGAGTTATGATATTTGATGATGGTTAAAACTCTATTATCGTCCACATTCAACTTGTATAGTCTAAACACAAAGTCCTTGGTTTAATAATAACAATTATTATTAATCGAACTGCTCTGGCCAAAGACCGTGACTGTCAATTGACGTTAGCTATGATACTAACCTCATATAAATGAGGAGAAGAATTCTCTATAGAATAGTCACTATTAGAAAACTTTCTATTTACCTAATTAACATTACTGATGCCAAGAGAAGGGGTGTCAACGGGGTGTCGGTAAGTCATAGGGAATATATTACCTGTATCATTACGGACTACCAATGCCTTGTCGATGCCAATATATAGGCGTCGGCGAGGCATCAATATGGTGGCACTCCTCTACATAACCTCCCCAGTCAATGTTGCTTTTCTATATTGCATTCGAAATAAAAAAAACCCACATTACCATTGTCGTCTCCCCCTCGACTTCGAACACCGCCGCCTCAACCCTATTCGCCATAAGTCCTGGTCACCGTAAGTCATCGATTTACCTACGTTATCGCTCGACTTCGAACCCCCAATCATTAGTGAAGCCCGCCACCTCCAGCCAATGTTCAATTCGAATGTCGCTGCCTCCTCGTCCCTCGACGTCACTATAAAGCCCAAGCCTTATATCCCCTCCTCCTAGTCACCACTCAAGGCTCCATTCATATGATTTATTATTTCAATATTTATGCAATGCTATGATTTAATTAGCTTCGTAAATGATATATATTCGTTGGTATATGATCATTAATAAAGGTTTTTTGGTATGATAATTGAATGTGATTTGAGATATCGTTGGTATTATTACGAAATTATTAGATAAAGACATTGTTATCGATATAGTATAATTAATTAAACCACTTAGTTGTTTAACTTAGTTACATCTGACAAGTACCATATATGATCGTTATATAGATATTTGTTTTTTAAATGAAATGAAAATCGATATTTATCTAATATGTTATTTGTCGGTTTTTATCCCAGTATTGGACAAGTTATAAATGCAATGGAATTTATGTTTCGTAAATCAATATTTCAAATCAAAAGATTAATGAAATTTTGACGATATTCCTTCTTGTTCTCCATGTTATCTCATTTGTGTATGATACTGGGAAGCGCTGTCGAAATTTTGTTAATCACTCAAGTTGAAATGATTTACGAAACTAAATATCATTGCATTTGTAATGGGAATTAGGATGGCCAACCATTTAAAAAACTGTAGAAATCCTTAGGTTATATAGCTTTGAAATTGTTTGTGAATTCCATTGTTTTATAATAAAATTAACAATGTCATCGACATTAATAGCAAAATTGATAATGTTATTGAATGTATTAAAGTACATAATAATAAAAGTAATAATATTATTTAAATTAATAATAATTTTATTTAAATTAAAAATAAAATGAATAATGTTATTTAAATTATTCATAAAAAACAATGTTCTTTAAATTATGAACAAAATGAATAATGTTATTTAAATTATTCACAAAATTAATAATGTTATTTAAATTAAGAACAAAATTAATAATTTATTTAAATCAATAAGAAAATTAATAGTGTTAAATAAAGTAATACTAAAATTAATAATTTTATTTAATTTGAATTAATAATACTACGGTGTGAAAGATAATGTGTATTTTGTTTACGTGTTGTGTATAGAAGATGGATTATTTGAAAGATCAAAGTTGGATGTATATGAGAGGTAAAAATAGAGGAACGATTCCATTGCACTTAAGAAATGGCATGAACGCATTCATGAAAGTAACATCTAGTAATAAAACTAATATGAAAGAAGTCTAATGTTCATGTTCGAAATATCATTGCCTAAAATTTATAGAGTATTATACTATGATATTACATTTACACCAATATGATTTTGGGTCAGACTATCTCATATGGATATATCATGGAGAAAAATATAATGTTGTATAGGAGGAGACCCCCAATATAGATGTGGATTGCAATGAACCCCTTATTGAAGAAAATGTTGATATAGAAAATTGAATTACTAAAATGTTTCATGATGTTGCTGGTCCGAGTATATGGATCGATGAAATACATTTGGAAGAAGATATTGACTTAAAAGTAAAATAGTTTTTTAATTTGTTAGAATTATCAAAACGCCCACTCTATAAAGGTTGTAAAATGACACACTTCGCAACGATATATAGGTTAATCGCTATAAAATTTGGATATAATACATCAGAGAACCTAATGAATGCAATTCTTAGCTTGTATAAAGAAATGCTTCTAATTGACAATGTATTAGCGGAGAAATAGTGCTTCCTTAAAAAGAGGTCTCTACCTTTGGATTGCCTTATGAAAGAATTGACATGTATCTAGGTAGATGCATGATTTATTGGAAGGAAGATAAAGATTTGGCGTTGTGTAAATTCTGCAAGCAACCTAGATATAAATCGATGAAAACCAGTGGTAAAGGTGTACCTTTCACCAAAATGCATTATTTTCCTATTACACCAAGATTGCAAAGGTTATATGCATCCACTACTACGACGAAACATATGCAATGGAATAGTGAACGACAACGAGATTAAGGTGTTTTATGTCATCCTTCAGGTGATGAAGCTTGGAAACATTTTGATAGGACATATATTGATTTTGCTAAAGAATCTCGTAATATTAGATTTGGTTTGTGTACGGATGGTTTTGCCCCCATTTTCTTTGTTAGGTAAGCCTTACTCAATATGGCCAGTTATTTTAACACCTTACAATCTCCCTTCTTGGATGTATATGAAGAATCCATACATGTTTGTAATTGTTATTCTCCTGGACCTAAAAATCCAAAAAATGTGATAGGAATGTACTTAACAGCCATTGGTTGATGAGTTTAAAAAGCTATGGACTGAAGGTATTGTTATGTAGGACGTATCAGACTAAAATAACTTTAGATTGTTTGCTTCTTTACTGTGGATGATAAGCGATTTTCCTGCATATGGGATGCCTTTTTGATGCAGTACTAGCAGATAATTCGCTTTTCCTATTTGCATCAATTGGATATAATCATTTAGAGTTACACATGGTGGTAGACGATGTTGGTGGGATCGACATTATCACTATTTACACATAAACGATCATTTTAGATTTCATAAAAAAAATTCAGATGAAACACAACTATTACTTTAGAGCCAACATCCATTCCAAGTAGCAAAGAAGTGTACGAGCTTATGCAAAATTATCCCAAAATACACGAGGTAGGAAAATAGCCCAAAATTCTTGGAAAAGGAGAGCATCACAACTGGTGTAACCAAGTATATTTTGGGAGTTACCATATTGGAAAAATCATAAACTTCAAAAAAACACAGGCATAATGCGTAATGAGAAAAATGTGTTTGAAAACTTCTGTAACATAATAATATTACTAGTCAAGAAAGGATATCATGTTATATTTTAATTGTCCTAAGCTTAAAATTGATAGTGAATGACCAAATTTCAAACGTCTTGCTCGTTACGAGTTGGAAAATAAATGCTGACAAAAACTGTTAGAGTGGGTCCAAAATGGAGGTTTTTAGATGGAATTGCTTCTAAGTCCCAAACCACTTTGGAAAATAAATTTCAAACTTCTTTAACAAAAGTTGGAAAATAAATTTCAAACTTCTTTAACAAAAGTTTGGAAAACATTTTCACAAAAATTTTCTATGTCCAAAATTCATAGAAAATTTCGGCAGAGTCTCCTTTGTACAGAAAGGTCTGGAAGAAATAATAATATCAATAATAACAATACATATATCATATATTTCAAAATAAAATATCCCAAATCACAGGAAAACAATATAATATCGCTATAAAACCATAACCCGAAAACGTACCTATTTGTCGGGCAAACAACGCTTATTTATGAAACCAAAAGCAGTAACCATTGCTTCCATAAACCTGTATTTTACTTATATAATCCAAAGAGGTTAATAATTAAGTAAAAGAGAATATTTATGTTGTTTCAACTTATAACAACAAATCAACACAATATAACAATAGCACTTGCAAACAAAACCATACAATCATCACACGCAAATTAAAGAAATCAACCATCCATCCATAGCATCCAAAACTAATGGTTTGTTCGGGTTTAGAACTTTTAAACGTATATAATGATAAATAAACTACTAAGTATACCATACACTCAACAGTCTTAGATAACTTAATAGATTATTCATACATTTTAAACAATTCAAAGTAACACTTCCCAACGTCCCATAAGCCAAAACAAACAAAGAATTCAATACATATTTTAAGTTTATTAATCCTTTTTTCACATCATTTATTGTTCATTTTTTTTCTTTTTCATTTTTTTCATACAATGATTTTTCTTTAATTCACATTCATTACTTACAAAATTATAATTCTCATTCATTCATTAAAGGCTTATATCATTAATTTACATTCTTTACATACATAAGTTATATCCATTTCAATTATTTGGATCATAAATGAATTCATTATTGAAGTATTGTATACATTTTATTTTAGTTTACTTTACATTTACTATTTAGTTTGATTTACTATTTTATATAAATATTCATTTGTGAAACAACTCATACTTATAAAAGATTTTCACTTTTATTTCTTTCATATATAGTATCCACTTTTACTATTTACTCTAATTATAATTGGCTTCAAACATTACCTAAGTTTATAATCATTTACTTACATTATTCCTCCTTTTTATTAAATTATAACTACTAGCATTTTCAAATTATTAGCTTAAGTTCATAACATTTTTATACACCTTAATTCTTCACTTATAAGCATAATTCCAATGAACACTTCATTTCCTAAGTTTACTTGTATAATATTCTATTACATATTCTTATTAAACATTTCAACTTTTAATATTTGGTAAGTTATACATTATGTCTTTTAGAATGTAATTGAATGTTACACAAGTTTCTCTTACTTATTTAAGCTAAAATGTTCAATAGTTACATTTCTTAATTTCCATATCCTTTGATTTACATATCACAATTTCCCATCTCATATATATTTCATTAATTATTTAGCTTCCAATTTCTTATTTTCCTCATTTCAAAAGTTTCCAATTATTAATATAGTCAAGATTTCATTCATTGCAATAATTGAAAGCTATTAATTATCACAAAGTTTTAAGAACTAAATCTCGGATTCATTTCACTCATTTAGGATCAAATCATATTTAGGGATTCAAAATCAAGGTTTATTTATCAAAACAAATGTGTAGTAAAACTACTACAACGGTCTTCCCACTTTGAAACTCGAAAATGAACGTCGATGATGCGTGCTCTCATCACTGAAATTATTATTCCAGCGATAGATAGGAGAGTATAGAACTTATTTCCTTTAAAAAATTTCTTTTAAAACATTTCTTTCAAATCATCTTGAAATATTTATATCAGAAAATACTTCTAAATACTACTAATATTATATTCCAAAATCTTTCGAAAGAAATTTTCAGAAATCCCGGAACTTCAGTTCTAAACTTCCAATTTATATTTACTTTATTTGTAAATCCTATTTTTCAATCAATATTTATAATTCTCTGACAAACAACATATTAAAACCAACTATATCATTTATAAAATTTATTATTTTATATACAAAATATATAATAGGCAAAATTATTTCATTTACCTATATTTCAAAACAATATTGTGTCGATCTATCCTATTAGTGTTTAGAAATTCCTATCGATGCCATAGCGTCCTATGTACCGACCAGAATTTATAAATACTAAACAGAATAAATTAACACAATACAAAACCTTTTATAACACTAACAAATACGCTCTCTCATATATATACACTCAGCGACTCATTCTAGGGTATTAATTACTACCCTATTCTATATGAGTCACACCCCACAAAGCTAAGGTTGTCGTTAAATCAAAGCTATGATACCAAATGTAACGATCTCCTTTTTGGATGGTTTAAATCGACGATAAACCAAACACGTCAGACTCAAACCATTCAAAAGGGCAGATTGTTATGGGGTAAATAAGAAAAAGCAGAGAAAGAAAGAAAACAAAACACAGAATCTCACAGCGGAATGACAAAATATAATAATCAAATAAACAGTTCATGAAGCTGTTATACAAATAACATTTGATTATACATTTATAATACAGAATAAGAGTACGTACAACGGTAATAAATAAGTAATGCGGCGGAATAGTATGATGCAGTGGAATAAATGAAATAAATAATAATAGTACTAAATCTACGTCTTTGTCCTCCAAAAGAAGTCTTCGATACACTGAAAAGCTCAGACTGACCCGAGCGGATTGAAAAGACAAAACACTCGAGTCAGAACTAAAAGATCTTATGTAAGTTAAATCAAAGTAAATAAATATGAGTGTAATGGCGTCAGAGATGTTTATGGTGTTTGACATCTCCTATCCAATGTCTAGCGTGAGTGCGGTAACTTAAGAGATGTTCGGGATTACCATCTCCTAAGGATCTGTTAAAGTATCTACTATGTTGTACAATACGCTATTATAATATTTCTACAGTAATATAAAGTATTAAAATAGCGTTAAGGCGTTACCCATATCCCCCTTAACACATTTTATATAATGTCATAGTCTATACAGATACTGTAAACTCCACCGTAAACAGGTGGGCTATCAGGGAGCACTCCATAGGTACAACACAAAACAAACTCGTAGAAGGCGCGATAGGGCGTGTGAACACGGCACTCGAGGCAATGCCAGGGTAGAATTCTACCAATTACGGATCCGGACTGGTGGTAACGCATAGCAGCTACTACCGCCCACCTCGAAACACACTCCCATAATCAAAATCAAGGTGTGGCCACCAAATCATCTCAAAGTCATAATATGGTATTGAAGAAGCATGTCCGATAGGAGGAATGACCTCACTTGGCCCGACATGGCTCCTGTTTTAGTCACATCTAAGCTGACTCACAGGAGTCAGGGTCACGTAAATACCTCATACAAAATAGTTCGCCAAACTATCCTACTTCATTCTGGAACCTCCACCACGTACACAGTTGTTAAAGTGGTTTTCGGTATTGGTAGAGAGTATGACGATATTCGATTCCGGTCTCTTTAAAAACCAAATGCTTATTTCACACAGGATGGTTCTTTTAAATTTCCAAACCATTTCATATTGATATCAAAATATCAAATTCAATTCAAACCATATCACTTTCAAAATCATAATTTCAAAATTGGTTAAACCCTCATTTCAAAATCATCATATTTACTCAAAATATGTTATTTAAATCCCAACTTAGGTTATTACATCATTTAATCATATTTGCTTTTAAATCAAGGATTTAAATATAACCCTTTCTAATTTACAATTTAGAATTTAGAAAATAGTATAGATAGTTACAAATAGTTTTATAAAGGCCCGCAAATCCGTACCCCTTGAATCGACCATAACTTACAATAGTTCGACTCAAATTAAACGGAAAATATGAATCTTTAGGGTGAAGAAGAAGAAGATAGAAGAAAAATAGAACAACAGAATCTCACAATCACAGCGGAACAAATTATAATATATAATAAAGATTTTAAATACAAGAACTATGCTGTCAATATACATGCCATTATCAGAGTACAATATACAACAATCAATCTGGACAGTTTATGAACTTGTCCTCATACAGTGGAAATATACATCTACGGAAATACGTCTTGTCATCCAGCTCGCCTTCTGAGCTCCATAGCATCTTATCCTGAATCTGTAATATTCAGTCTGACCTGAGCATTATAATAAAATAACACCCGAGTCAGTCTGGAAAACCAGCGTGAGAAAAGCACACTCAATTTGAATTATTAGCTTTTGTCAAAATCCTTTGAAAAAAAAGGTATCTCGTAAGACCATGCCACACATAAACACGACTGGTTTTTACCTTACGATAACAAAAATCTTTCTATCAAATCGTCTGATATTATAATAGTGTCTAAGCCAAGTAAATAGGAAATAGCTGAAATGCTTGCATCTCAAGTTTCAGCATAGTTGGGAACAATCTAAACCGTACGCCGCTTATTGGAGAATGGATTCCATCGAATGATTGGGTCACTGGGGTACCTCCCATCATAGTACACCTCTTGAACAATGTACCGAGGACCTCGCCGGGATCGCCTACTGCAGAAGACCGGCCTACCCCCAACCTGGATAGACCGAATATGTTATCACCCCGGGTGTTCCCACCCTTACTATCGAGCACTTCTTCTTTTATGTATACCCATATCTAAGATAAATAGGGTTCCGAGGACATCTAGAAAAGTGGTAACATACTGTAACGACCCGCCACTCATTCCACAGAATGACGCATCATTAATAAGAAAGAAAGGGGTAGAAAATAGAAAAGAAGAGAAGAAAGAAGAAACAACGACAACGATCTCACAGCGGAATGAATAAATTATATTAATAACATAAAGAAACGATTACATAGTATAAAACACTTATCAGAGTTTACACAACTATACAACACATACTAGACAGTTATAAACATCTGTCTAGATATTACAACTCAAATACAATACAAGACTCTAACACAGATATCAATTTTAAAATAATTTATAAAAGAGATTATAAATTATCACTATTACTAATTGAATTAACATATCATAGGTAAATTGTATTTTAAACCTATATATATATTCACTTTTAAATCATATTTAATAAGAAAATAAAATAATCCTTATTATTAATCTAGTTTAAAACCATATAGTTATAAATTTTAAATAACTTTGAAAAGCTAATATTAAATAAATCCAAATATCCAAACTATCAATATTATATATTAGAAATTTTAAAACAAGATTTTATTTATTAATTAAATTTCAAACACCAGCTTATCCATTTACAATATATACAATTGTATATACATTATAAATAGAAATCATCTTATAAATTTTTAAAGGATAAATTTACTAATTAAATATTCATTTAATTAGATTATTAAATCAATTCAAATATTTATTATCAAAGATTAACAAATCAATTTAATTATTTAAACAGATTATTAAATTGATATTGTCCAAAATTTCCGGGATATTACATTCCTTCCCCCTTAAAATAATTTCGTCCCCGAAATTTAAAACAAAGGTAATTTAATAATCTTTTTAATTCACAACCATAAATTATCATCCATATGCTAACAACCATAGCAAACAATTTACTCAATCAAACAATTCAAACTATCCAGAAAAATTCTAGATAGAATTTCCTCGAGTTTCCCCAAGTATATATATACCGGGATACTCGCTCTACAGAATCCAAACAATCAATACTACTAAGCTATAGAGCTTCTACTCTTCTAGATCTACAGAACTAAACAAGATATCAGACTACAGACGAGTCTGACTTAACAACCAAATCTTCCAGAACTGCTGGTTCCAAAACCAGAGATAGATCAAACACGTACTCCCTCAGAGATACGTAAAACACAATGAATTCCAGTTATCCAAACTGACAATTCAATCCAGTAGATCAAAGCACTTATCCAAATTAGATCACAGAAAAGATCCAAAACAATTCGGAGCTGACTTTCCAGACTTACCAAATCTTATTGCTCCCTTTAACCAGAGAAAAACTTCACAACCACGAAGTCTCCAATTTCGAATTTCAAATTCTATCGTCTCTTATTCACAAAATCCTTCAGACGATCCTGAGCTGTCTACAGATCTTTCTTGATCAGCTCAACCTTCACTGATGCTTCTAGCAACAACTGGACCAGAAATAACCCAACAAAAATGATCCTCTCAAGATCTACCAATAATCCAAAACACAACTCTACTTCACCATATCAGTAGACTGAACTAACTTCTCCTATCTGGAAAAGATAAACAGGAGCACTCGCCAAACTGCTTCTGCTGCACCACTCTGATATAAGGTAGAATGAAAATGCTGATGAAGATCTCAAACACAGACTGGACAACACATCCCAGAAAATATCGGATAATTCAAAAGAATACTCAAACTATCGCAAGTCACTTTTGCGATCCACCCAGCCAAATAAAACTGTTCTCTCTTTACCAATCAGAACAGTTTACACTTGACTATCCAATCCATCGAAGAAATGGATTCTCTCTGCTGCTTCTGAACTTCACCTTCAGAAAAACTTCTGCCGAAAACAGAACACTCCGAGCTGCACTACTGCCACAGATGCCACAGACTTCTTAATCCAAAGTTCTTCGAGAAATTCGGACTTCAAACAGAACAAAAACATCTTGCTGAACTCAGCCTCGACACCGAAGCAGACACACTTCATTAACTTGTTCCAAAGAAAACATCTTCGGGAACATCCATAGTCACTGCATCTCACCACGCAGCTACTTCTTCCAGAAGTATCAAGATACCATCACTCGCTTCTGTCCAACCGACAGCTCCAACTTTACTCATCCAAACTACAAAGATAAACTCCGAACCATAACAGTTTCCTTCGGAGATCGATGAAATCCTTTACCACAGTAAAGTTTACTCGAGACGGTATTAGGTTTACAGTCTCGACAAATACTTCCAACCTTAATACTTAGACTCCTAATCCTAGATGATAAATTATTATCATCTCAACCAATCATTACAAATACCATATACTTTTAAAATGATACTTTTTATATATAGAAAATATATCTGGGTAAAATTATTTCACCTTCCCTTTTTAAAACAATATTGTGTCCATTGGCCTGGTCCAAGTGTTTAGAGATCCCTATCAATAACGTTAGCTACTCGTATTGACCAGAATCCATATACCACCCAACCGATCAATTAACACAATATAAAACCATTTTATATAACTAACAAATACACGCTCTCGAATATATATATATATACACACTCAAACAGGTTGCTACAGATGCTATCTCTAATGAACAATCCTTCCGAACCTAGGTATTCACTCAACCTAGTGTTCTGATATTCACTTAACCAATAGCTTAGGTATTCGCTCAACCTATGCTCTGATACCACTGTAACGACCCGCCACTCATTCCACAGAATGACGCATCATTAATAAGAAAGAAAGGGGTAGAAAATAGAAAAGAAGAGAAGAAAGAAGAAACAACGACAACGATCTCACAGCGGAATGAATAAATTATATTAATAACATAAAGAAACGATTACATAGTATAAAACACTTATCAGAGTTTACACAACTATACAACACATACTAGACAGTTATAAACATCTGTCTAGATATTACAACTCAAATACAATACAAGACTCTAACACAGATATCAATTTTAAAATAATTTATAAAAGAGATTATAAATTATCACTATTACTAATTGAATTAACATATCATAGGTAAATTGTATTTTAAACCTATATATATATTCACTTTTAAATCATATTTAATAAGAAAATAAAATAATCCTTATTATTAATCTAGTTTAAAACCATATAGTTATAAATTTTAAATAACTTTGAAAAGCTAATATTAAATAAATCCAAATATCCAAACTATCAATATTATATATTAGAAATTTTAAAACAAGATTTTATTTATTAATTAAATTTCAAACACCAGCTTATCCATTTACAATATATACAATTGTATATACATTATAAATAGAAATCATCTTATAAATTTTTAAAGGATAAATTTACTAATTAAATATTCATTTAATTAGATTATTAAATCAATTCAAATATTTATTATCAAAGATTAACAAATCAATTTAATTATTTAAACAGATTATTAAATTGATATTGTCCAAAATTTCCGGGATATTACACATACTCTACTTAGGTGCGACCCACTTAGCCTTCCTGTATCTCCCCTGTTTTAGTCATTCCCGGTTGATGAGGTTCGAGGCTAAGCGTTACCTTTCAAGAACAACTTTACTTAGAATGCTCATCGTCCTCCAATGGCTATGTTCTGATAGCATTCATCCATACAAGTTGTCCTGAGTCTGGACAAACCGAATCACCGTCTTCATCATCTTCATGGTATTCATTCGTTATATTCAAACTGGATCGAAGTGGTTTTCGGATAATTAAATCTGATCCCGGTCTCTTCGAAAGGACTCATGAAATTGGCCGATATTGATAGTCGGTTATTTAACTATCAGCAAACATCCATAAGCAGTCACTAGGCCAAATTTTATAAATCTCCAAAATGTTTATTCCAAACATCTTCACCAAGATATATATATTCAATCTCTTCAATATTCTATATTTGAAAACAATTTCAACACTTGTATCCATAACATGATATTTTACCATTTCAATACTTAGAAATATTTTCAACTTCTATTTTTACAACACTTAGGAAATATTTCTATTCCAACCATTTCCCACTAAAATATTTCTAAAACCTTCCTTTCGATACTTAGGAAAATATTTATACGTATAACTTCCAAAATCATTTTAATATCTAACTTGGAAATATTTCATACTTATATCATAAGTCTTCGAAATTTTTAATAAATTCTTCTTACGATTTATAAATCGATTATACTGGTTTATAATTCCACCCCACCATTTATAACTTCTTTTAAATGAATTTAAAATCTTCTCGAAGTTCTCGCATCTAGACATCAAAAATTTTCTTAAGTCTCTAACTTTTCATTTATACGATTCCTCTTACAAAATCTCATCCTTTAATAAACCCGCTTTAACATCTCGAGGGAATTTATAAATAACGAGTATTTTCTTTAAAGAATAGTAGTTTTATTTAAATATGTTTAAGTTATTATTTAAAATATTGAAAACACTTTTATAAAATCAATAACTCATTTTTAGATGAACAAATAAATTTCCAAACTGAATTTAAAAGTTAGAATTTATTAAATAAATACTTAACATTTGAAAGTCTACTCACCGAGGTATTTCAATCCCAACTAGTTTAAAATTCCATAGTTTTAAAATAATAAAATTTTCCTTTTAAAACAAACTCACTTTTTTTTAATCTAAAATATATTTTTAAAAATCTCAATAACCAATTTAATTTATATTTTCCTTTGGATTTCACAACATATCAATTCATTGTCGATTTCCTAACCATTCTCATTTCAAAAATAAAATCTACTATTTTTCTCAAACCTGCCTTACATATTCTCCTAATTTTCATCCGATATCAAATTCCTTTATTTATAAACATCGTTTATAAATTCCATAACCCATTTGTTTTACCTGTCCATAAAACAAATCTTATTTATTAAATTTCATTATATAAATTCATTCCTTATAAATTCCCTTTATACTTCCAATCTATTTTCAATATTGATTTTAACTCTTTGTATATTCCCAAAATATCATTTATAAAATCTCGTATATAATTCGATTTTAAAAATCTCCATTCCATAGTTCACAACAGTTAAGTAAAACCAAAAATCAAATATCTTTTTTTTCCTAATTCAATTTCTTTAAAATAAATCCAATTCCAATACATATATTTTTATATCAAATTCATTTTAATTCTATAAATTTTAAAAATATATTTATAGTATTTAAATTATCAAAATTCAGGCCAGTGCTACAATAGCATCCAATAATTCCAATCACTACAATAATCTATATATATTATTCTACACAATCCATATATTGCAATAATTTAACATTTTGAGGAATCCAGTTGGATCCCTCCAACCTGTTTTCCTGCATCCACAGATGTTAATACATATAAAATACCAATCCCACTTCGAGGGGGATACCACGGTATATAGGGTCATCCGCTATTATGCGGGACGCATAGGGTCTCATCCGCTATAACGTGTGGGAATATCACTCCAAATACTATATATATAAACTACTATATATATTTATAATATATCATTCAACAAGTAATTAATTCAACCAAACATCCAAAATTAATTTTAACTATTTAAAATTAATATCTAGCAATCCAAAAGGAGTGAGATTTACTCACCTTGATTTTATTTTGCAATCCATTCCAAATTTAAATTAAATTGAACATCGTTCAATTTAATTTGAAATCCCAACTATCTTCAATAAATTCCGAACCAATTTTATTTGCGTAGATTCGAGGCCACGAGCACCACTCAGCTAGTTTTCGTCCATTTCGAACCTCGCAAAAGCAAATTTCGAATTTATATACTTTAACGACTTTAAATTTTAATTATAATAAACTGACTAATTACTTAATTCAACTAATTATTTATAAATGAATTTAATTAACCCTTAATTTCAAAAACAAAATTACCTAACCATCAGATAAACCTTCTTTCCTCCTTTCAAAAGCCGCCAGCGGTAAAGCATCACCATCCAAATTCACCGAAGCCACTTCCCTGCTGCCGAGCTCGACTACGCCACCAAGCCCTCCTACCCTCGCGTGCCCACTCTAATGTGACCACCAACCGAAGACGCGACCTAAATATGATGGTCGATTGGTGACGATAACTGCATTCCCTCGCAACGGCGTGACCTAAGTTTGCTGCTCGATCGACGACGATGCCCTACGCTGCCTTCCATCGCGACCCCAAGATGAATTTGAACCTTTCCCAAAATGCGACAATGAACTTCCGACCTCCCCTCGATCCTCCAACGTCGCCGCCTGCTTGAGTATGAGTCGTGATGCTCGATTCCTCTTTTTATTATTTGTTCGAACGAATTTGATTCGTTCGTTTTCTTTTATATATATATACATGCCGATTTGGAAAAGAGAAGGGAATGATGCCATTTGTTCTGTATATATTTCTTGTTTTCTTTTGAACGAATGGAGGCAGCGGGGTTTTTTTTAAAATAGAAACGATGAGACATTTGCGTGTAGAGGAGGGAGAAGCACAATCCAATGTCTTATTGATTGAAAGAATACGGCTGGTTATCCTAATCAAAAATAAAAAATATTATTATCTAATTTCAATGTCTTGTTTAAACCAGCTTAAAATTCCAAACTCCTATCGTGGCATGCTGCCTGGCGTTTGTAATGTTATACCAAGGTTTTGAGTCCTAATTCGATCGTATAGAGAAGATAGCTATTTTGACCCAATTATTATATTGAACTTTCACTATTATTTTCAACGCGTTTATATACCATACGATCAAATGATAACTCCAACCACTACGAAATTTGGGATCCGATAATAGTACACTATTACGGATCCAATGGAACTAGTTTTGTCGAATTCAGAGACTATGTCCCGGATGGCTATTTTTAAATGTCAATTTGAACAAACCATTTTTAAAATTGAACAGATCACCTTTAAATAAAATTTTAAAACTTTTATTATCCTTATTATTATTAATATAAATTTTACAAGCCTTTAAATTATTTTTAACGAGCTTAAAACTCAAGATACAATAATTTAACCAATATTCAATTATAAAATTCAATAATTAAATTATTCAATAAATCGCTATATTTAAATTCTGAATTTATTTTATAAATAAAAACCCAAATTTTCCTATTCAAAATCAATCTATAATTCAAATTCAATTTTTAAAACCATTTAAATATTCCAAATCAAACGTTGAAAAATACGGGTCGTTACATTCCTCCCCCTTTAAAAGAATTTCGTCCTCGAAATTGCTAAGGTAGAAGAATGCTCCAAACCCATTAACTTTCCAAAAACCCACTTAGTTAAAACCCGATATTCACTGTCTAATCCTTTAACTTCAACCAAAACAATTGGTTTTCATCTTCTAGTTCAAATCCTTTATTTTTATTACAATTTGAAAATCGACTTTTCGTTAACAAAAATTTTACAATTTTTTTTTTCAAAAATTTTCTTGCACTCTAAATTTCCGAAATTTTTTGGCAGAGTCTCTCTTGTATGGAGAGCCTTTTGCAATATGACAAGAGAGATAAATATATATACATGGACCTACACGGTCGGAAAATAAAATATATATCAATATTTATATTTTGTAGTATTTAATCTGAAAACTTACCTTACATTAGCATTTTTAAGCAAGCAAGTTTTACTTTATAAGCAATTAATCTAGCCCGACAGCCTTCGGGTACCTGTACTTACTTAATTTAAACCCGTAAGTACCAAAATAGGAATTTAAATAACACTTCACTTATTTAAACGGTTAAAACACATAAGTTTCATAAGCAATGCATGCTAAACAATTGTTTATAAGCAACCATAAGGTTACAACACTAATTTAATCACTTTCAATCGATCCATATATCATTTTATTCAATTCAAATGATTTACAACTCAATTTTCTTACATTCAATTCACATTCGTACTAAACAAGTTAATATTCATTCCAAATTGATTAAAAAGTCAATTTATTCACTTTCCATTCACTCGTGGAATTTTATTTATTTTCGTTTACATTGAAAAAAAAATTCCTATGCAAATTCAGCGATATCCGCTTAATAAAATATCCACTTTAGTTTATAGCTATTTTAAATTGATTCCAACTCAATTTATATTTGATTCCATTCCATTTCTAATTGATTCACGATCAATTCAATTGCATTCCATTCATATCCACACTCATTGTATTCAAATCCATTTTATTAAGCTCAGAATCATCCAATGCTAATTTATTAAGTAGCCATTTCATAAATTATTTAAGCCAAGCTTTCATTAAAAATATAACCTTAAGTTAATCCCTTTATTTTTAACTATTCCAACTATATAACTTAAGTTCATTTATTTACTTCAAATTATTTCAACTCCATAACTCAAGTTTATTTTTCTGGTAAATAATTTCCAATTCAAATTACTGATTTGATTTTTATCCAATCAAATTTCATTCCGTTTAGTAATTAATTTAATTAGTTCATTCTTCCAATCCACTCCTATTTTAATTCCGAACTCGAATTCATTCTCGAATTTATTTAATTCGTATCCAAGGCCACATTCAATTCATTCATATTCAAATTGGATTTATTTGCAACTCAACCCATTTCTATTTCCATTCAATTTCATTTTATTTGATACGTTTTCCAATTGTATTTTTTTTGAGAAAAATGTGTGATCCTCTAGTAAAAGAGGAGAGCACACATGATACTATATATAAAACATAACAAGGTGCTGCCAACATACCTCGCAGGTGACAAAAACAAAATAAAGGAAACATGTCTGATAGGTACCCCTAAAATGAGCTCCGGCAAAGCCACCGCCCATTACACCACAAAATCGAGCTCCGGCATGGCCACCGCCCGATAGTAAGGTGTTAGAGATACCTAGAAATGCTGAGTATCGTCAGAAGCCACTCTAAGAGGTCAAAGGTACTGGAAGCCAGCTCAGTCAAAAGAAAGCTGTCTCAGCTGATGATCCAGTAAGGAAAAACCACTATGAGAACTCTGATAAAGCTGGAAGAATCTCCATCCTCAATCAGCAAATCTGGAAAAAGCTGACCTGAACACATGAATAAAGACACAAACTTCCTATCTAACCCAAACCGGAGACAAAACTAAGACAAAAGTTTGAATAAAATTCATATATGTATATAAATAGAATTTATATACATATATGTGTAAATAAAACATAATAAGATATAATAGAGAAAAATAATCTACCAGACTGAAGAAAATTAAACAAAATGAAATCAAAAATAAAAGAAAACAAATACAAAAATTAAGACGAATCTAAAACTAGCTATGAAGACCATCAATTAAAAGCAAGTTATGGAGCACCGATGGATCGTCATTTAAATTTGAAAAGAAACTAATACTATTATTGTTAGACTCAAAAATATTATTGTGATGTTTAAAAGTATTGATATTATTACTAACTTTGTTAAGATATTCCTTAAAAAGATAATTTTTGGCTAGTTTATATTTAGGATTAGAGATCCAATTAAAGCAAAAAGACGAAATTAAATAAATCAATTTATTGAAATGGTTTTTATTATTTTTAAAAACACATTGATTTCTTTCAAACCAAATGTACCAACAGGATATAGAGAATAAAGTATCCAGCAAATATCGATTATCCTTATTAAACTTAAGTTTAAAAGTGTTCCAATAGAAAAAACAATCAGAAATTCTACAATTAATATTAAAGTCAAAAAATATATTAAGGGTGTGCATAAGAATAAAATGAGTATCCATACAGTCAAAGTAAATATGCTTAATATCCTCTAAATGTCTATTACAAAAATAACAATCATTATCAATGTGAATATTTTTTCTTTTTAAGTATTCTATAGTATTTAATTTTCCATGCATAATTAGCCACATATGGATTTTAGATTTAGGAGGAGCATTTGATTTCCAAATAACTTTAAAATAATTATAAGTTACACCCGAAAAATTAATAAATCTATAGAAAGAATTAGAAGAACTTTTCTTACATTTATCCCATTCCCAACTAATAAAATCATTATCATTATCAATATTATAGAGATTTAATCTAGCGATGAGCAAATTAAACTGCCTAAGAGTAGGACCTTCTAGAATTCTGCTAAAACTAAAAATCCAAGGAAATTCATTATCAGAAGAAAAAACTTCTGAAATAAATGCATATTTAAAGTTACAAATATCATATAACTCTCTAAACTCAATCTTAAGAGGAATGGCGGAAATCCAACTATCATGCCAAAAGGAGGTATTATTACCAGAGTGAACTATAATATTAATGCCTAAATTAAAAATCTCATTACATTTTAAAATGGATTTCCAAAAATAAGAAAGTTTACAAGAAACCGATGGGCTAATTTGGTAAAGATTATTACTACCATTATAATAATATTTAGAAATAATTTCTTTCCAAGTGGCATTATCATTAATATCTTTAAACTTCCATAACCATTTACCTAGAAGGGATAAATTCATATTACGCAAATTAATAACTCCTAAACCTCCATCCTTTTTGGATTTGCAAACAGTATCCCAATTTACTAAACTTTTAATGCAGCTATTAGAGTTATCACCATTCCATAAAAAATCTCTTCGAATTTTATCTATTTTATCAATCACCCAGTCAGGGAAAAGATGCATTGACATCCAATAGATCGGAAGAGCTGATAACACAGAATTAATCAAAACAAGTCTACCTACTCTAGATAAAAGTCTACCATTCCAATTTGAAATCCTATGTTTAATTTTATCTATAATAATAAACCAATCATCATGTTTTAACTTAGTAGGCCTAATCACAAAACCAAGATAGTCAAATGGAAAACTCATAGTTTTACAATTTAGCGTTTTGGCAACTAAATTTTCAACTTTATCAATATCATTTAAAATTAAGACCGAACTTTTATCAAAATTTACTTTTAAACCTGATAAAAGTTAAAAACTATATAAAATAAACTTAAGAGTGATAATGTGACGAGGGAGATGAGAAGAAAAAAGCAAAGTATCATCTGCAAATTGAAGGACTGATATACCATTACGCGATATATCATTACCTATATAACCCAGAGATCCATTATCAACTGCTTTTTTAATAATCTTAGCAAAGACATCTGCGACTAAGTTAAACAAAAGGGGGGATAAAGGATCCCCTTGCCTTAGTCCTCTCTTAGATTGAATTTTATTTTCCAAAATACCATTAACCATAATACTATAGTTGCCAGATTTAAGTAGATTCATGATCCAGCTAATCCATCTAGAACTAAAACCTCTAGCATGAAAAATATCAACTAGAAAATCCCAATCTACTGAATCAAAAGCTTTAGCAAAGTCTAATTTTAAAATGGCACAAGTAATATTGTTCTTACAGCAGTGATTAATGTATTCTTGAACGACAACAACACCATCAGTGATATTTCTCCCTTTAATGAAAGCAGATTGTGAACAATCTATTAGATCATTCATTTTAGAGCTAAGTCTATTAGCTAAGACTTTTGAAAAAAATTTAACTGAACAGTTGATTAAAGAGATAGGCCTAAAATCTTTAAGATTATTAGCACCTACTTTTTTGTGTAATAAAATAACATTTGCAAAATTAAATCTACCCAATTGTAATTTATCAGTATAAAAGTCATTAAACATGTTAATTAAATCTACTTTTAAAACATCCCAAAAAGTTTAATTCACTTACAATCCAAGTTGAATTTTATTTATAACTCAAGTTTCATTTCCAAATTCCATTTTTAACTCACAATCCAAATTTATTCAACCCAGTTAATATCCATTTTATACCCATTTAACTAATTAATTATCCAACTAGTTCATTTCCACTTTATAATTCAATGTCTGATTTTTTTTATTTCAGAAATCACTTCAACTAATTTACTTGAGTTCAAATTTATTTTATAATTCAAGTTTGGGGTTTTGTTTCATTTCCAAAATATCAAACTCTTTTTATTTTGGCTTATCTATTCCAATTTTCAATTTTATAAGTCACACAACTTATTTTTCCCATTTCCATCAATTTTATAGCCTACGTATATTTTTATTCTATTTATTTCAATTTTATAAGCTTTTGAAATTTATTTATTCCATTTCAAATTTTGTTTAACTCAACTTAAGTTGAATTTAAATTTCATACCATTCCTTTTAATTTATTTAAGTAAGAATTCAATTCCATTCAATATCATCTATAACTCAATTCAATTTTTTTTCAATTTAATCCAAACACAACTCAATTTTTATTTAACTTGGCTTAAGTTTTAATTTCAAATCCATACCATTTTCTTTAATTAATTTAATTTATTTAACTTGCATAAGTCAAATTCAATTCATACAATCCACTTTAATTAATTCACTAATTCTTTTTTATTATTGCCATCACTTCATATATTTATTCCATTTGCTTCGCTTAAGTTTAAATTTATCCACTTTAACTTTACTCAAGTTAAAATTTAATTCCAAAATCCGATTTCCATACTTTACTTATTTAGAATCATTTTCAAATATAAGTTTATAACTTATTTTCTGAGGATCTCTAAATTATTTAAATAAGGATTCCAGAATTCAAACACCTAGCATTTTTTTCAAATTATTTGAAATCAAATATATACATATATATATATACCCTTTTTGGTTTAACAAACCTCTTCCTTTAAATTTTAAAATCAACCTGATTTTATCCAAAATAATTCCTTTCTGAATTTTTAAACAAAACTTGTTTGCCCAACAAATCTGAATCAAATCAACTTCGGCAACAATCCGTCACTTAGAAACTCGAAAATGAATACTGATGATGCTGCAGTCATTACCAGGATTATTTTCCAACGACTGAAGTGAGTTCAGTGCTATATCACTTCCAAAATCCATTTAAAACAAATTTCTCTTCAAAAATATCTTCAAAATAATAATACTATTATTTATCTTCTAATACTTTGGAAAATACTTTCAAAAATCCCCAGGATTTAATTTTTTCCAAATCCTGGTTTGAATCCATTTTTAGTTTTATTCCCTTGTATAATTCACTCTTATACAATCTAACTTGGTTTTAATAAACCATTTCCAATTTTATAATATTGTTTTGATTATATAATAATAACCAAACACACTACTATAATAATTTTCAGAAAATTATTTTCTTTTATATCAAAATATAATTTGGGTAAAATTATTTCATTTACCCGCTTCAAAACCATACTTTGTCGGTTTATCGCGTTCAAGCGTTTAGAAACTCCAATCGATTTAGTGGCGTCCCACTATTCGACAAGAATTTATATGCCACTCAACACATAAATCAACACAATATAAAACAATTTATATTCACCTACAAATATGCGCTCATATCCATTAATATGCTCAAACTCATTCTAGAGTACTACTAACTCTATCTATAATGAGTAATCCCCACCAGAGCCACGGTTCTCACTTAACCTTCAACTCTGATACCAAATGTAGCGACCCACAAATCCGTACCCCTTGAATTGACCATAATTCAAAATAGTTCGACTCAAATTGAATGGAAAATATGGATCTTTAGGTTGAAGAAGAAGAAGATAGAAGAAAAATAGAAAAACAACAACATAATCTCACAATCGCAGCTGAACAAATTATAATATATAGTAACATATTTTAAATACAAGAACTGTGCTGTCAATATACATACCATTATAAGAGTATAATATACAACAATCAATCTGGACAATTTACGAACTTGTCCTCATATAGCGGAAATATACATCTACAGAAATACGTCTTGTCATCCAGCTCGCCTCCTGAGCTTCATAGCATCCTATCCTGAATCTGTAATACTCAGTCTGACCCGAGCATTATAATAAAATAACACTCGAGTCAGTCTGGAAAACCAGCGTGAGAAAAGAACACTCAATTTGAATTATTAACTTTTGTCAAAATCCTTTGAAAACAAAGGTATCTCGTAAGACCATGCCACACATAAACACGATGGGTTTTTACCTTACGATAACCAAAATCTTTCTATCAAATCGTCTGATATTATAATAGTGTCTAAGCCAAGTAAATAGGAAATGGCTGAAATGCTTGCATCTCACGTTTCAGCATAGTTGGGCACAATCAAAACCGTACGGCGCTTATTGGAGAATTGATGTAGGCCAAACTATAATTGCCCAAGGCATAAGTCGTGACCGACTTAAGGAAGGCGAGGAGATAAGTCATCCACGACTTAAGGCAGAAGCTATAGGTCGTCCACGACCTATGGAGCCATGTGAGGGGAAGCGGCGAGTTAACGAATCGGCATTGAGTCGTCTACGACCTATCAGTTCAGATGGGAGGGAGTTACGACTTAAGGAGAGCATAAGTCGTTCGGTGTTGATGAGTCGTATACGAGTTAACGGTGCAGCTATAAGTCGTCCACGACTCAACTGGAAACCAGGGGAAGGAGTTAACTCGAGTTCGCGACCTAACGAAGGTTTTAAGTCGTCCCAGCGACTTAGTATAACTCGGCAGCGACTTAGTGAAAGGCCACGACTTAACAAAGCTAAAGGTATAAGTCGTCCACGACTTAACAAAAGGAGTGAAGAGGAAGCGAGTTACGACTTAGTTAAGTCTCGTGAACGACCTAATGAATCAGGACTTAAGTCGCTGAAGCACACTGCCGTTGATTCTTCTACGAGTTAATCTCTACCGTTGTTCTTTAGGTCGCTGATATGAGATGCGCATGTTCTTAAGTCGCTAAAGCCTATTGCCATAGATTCTTATGCGAGTTAATCTACACCGTGGATTCTTAAGTCGAAGGAAGTGGCTGTTGTGTTGGTTGTTAAGTCGCATCTGTTATAAGTCGTTTGTAATTTTGTTTTTAAGTCGTAATCTGATAAGTCGTAAATGACTTAAGGGGAGTCATCTGTGAGTCGTTTACTTTTGAGTGATATACTTTGTAAATAAGTCGTGAGTCGTGTTGTATGTTGATAAGTCGCTAAAGGCATGTAGTGTAACTGTTTGTCTTAAGTCGTCTCCGAGTTAGGATGGGTCGTAGGTCGTAAGTCGGAACCGACTTAGGAGTTAGTGAATTTTCTGTTGTGTTGAGTTGTAGCCTATAAATAGGCGTGTATGGTCATTTTGTAAAGGTTGTTGAATATTGAATAAAATTCTCTTTTGATTGCCTTGTGCTTTCATTCCAATTGGTAGTTGAGTGTAATCTCCTATCTCCTCTTTCGGATAATCGAGTGCGCTCGATTCAACGATTGTAGAAGCCGATTCGCGGAATCAAGTGCGCTTGATCAACGCTTGAAGAATTGAAGATCTTTGAACCCGGTATCGTGCGCGATCAACGAGTTCGAGATAGCTAGAGTTCGTTATCTTCGGATCAACGAATTCGGGCATTTCAGCATCTTCCAATCCACTGATTGCTACATTCATCGTATTATCTTTGTTTTGATTAATCCGCTGCGTCAGTTTTTGGTATCAGAGCTTGTTCTAGCCAATCATAGCTAGATCGAGACTTGGAGCCATTCATTTTGAAGCTTGAAGAGTGAGCCGTGAGCAAGTAGAAGAGTTCGACTTGCATTGAAGTTGTTTGATCGGATTTGAATTGGAGGCCGAAACTTTGTCCATCGTGTTCATCGCGATTTGCTACAAAGTAGAAGTTTTCGATCCGTTTCATTTTGGATCAAAGTCCGAATTGTGTTTGAATTTGAAGAGTTGTGAAATTTCAAGTATGCCGCCAAGAAGAGCTAATCGCCACCAAAACGTAGAAGCTTTGTATCGAAGAGAAGAGGCTGATGAGATGGAGCAAAGAATCAATGAAAACTTTAGTGAAAAGCTTAACGAAGGAATTGGCCGGTTAGAGAAGCTTATGACAGAAATGAATCAAAATCGGAGAAGGGTTTCACCTGAATCTAACCATGGGGGTAGTAGAGTCTCGCCACATTCCAATCGAGACAGAAGTGTTGAAAATGACCAAGGGCGTGGGAGGAACGTGAATGGTCGTGAACGGAGGAATGTAGATAGAAGGGATGATGGTGGTAGACGTGAAGGTAGTAGAGATGTGGGTGGACGAGATAGACAACGATATACATCTGATTTTGAAGAGGAATATGATGGTGGTAGTGTTCGAGGACAAGGAAGAAATTACTCTGAGTATGATCACAAGTGGGAGTCGGGGATGAAGACTGAAATTCCTGAATTCAAAGGTGGTATGCAAGCGGAGGAGTTTCTAGATTGGGTAGCTAATGTTGAAGAGATTTTTGACTTCAAAGAAGTTCCAGAACAGCGTAGAGTGAAGTTGGTTGCTACGAGGCTGAGGGGTAGAGCTTTGGCATGGTGGCAGCAGACCAAACTTACACGTAATCGGATGGGAAAGTCAAAAGTTGAATCTTGGGAGAAAATGAAGAAATTGATGAAAGCAACGTTCTTACCTTACAATTATCAATCTTTGATGTATCAACGTTTGCAGAACTTGAGGCAGGGCACGAAGACAGTTAATGACTATGCTGATGAATTTTACCAATTAATTGCTCGAAATGATATTATGGAGACGGAAGAGCAGCTAACATCTAGATTCATTGGGGGATTGCGAATGCAGATTCAGGATATGGTTAATATGTTCGATCCAAGATCTGTAGCGGAAGCACATCAGAAAGCGTTGGCTTGGGAGAAACAGGGACGACGAGGAAGTGGTGTGTTTACTAATTCTAGCATTCAAGCGAAGGGTGTTGGTGGAAGTTCTAATGTTTCTAAACCTATCAATAGACCAGTGGTGAAGGAGGTTGAGAAGACAAGGGTTAGCAATGGTTTCAAATGTTACAATTGTCAGGAAATGGGTCATAAAAGCAATGAGTGTCCAAAGCCAAAGAAGAGAACCATGATTGCAGAAGTTGAGGATGAGGATGAAGAAGCTGAATGTTCTAATTCTTTACCAATTGAGGAGGAAGACTTACTGTCGGGAGATGACGGGTACGCATTGATGATGAGGAGAAGTTGTTTAACACCGAAGCAAGAGGAGGAAAGTAGTTGGTTGAGAAACAATATCTTTCAATCTACATGCACTATTCTGGGGAGAGTTTGTAAATTTGTTATTGATGCTGGGAGTTGTGATAATATTATCTCCACAGAAGCGGTGAAGAAGTTGGAGTTGAAAACCGAGAGACATCCTAAACCATACAAGTTAGCTTGGTTGAGGAAGGGTGGTGAAGTGAAAGTTGGACGTAGAGCTTGTGTGAAGTTTTCAATTGGGAAGAAATACAAAGATGAAATCTGGTGTGATGTCGTAGATATGGACGTTTGTCATTTGTTGCTAGGGAGACCGTGGCAGTATGATCGGGCTGTACAGCATGACGGGCGTACCAACAGTTACAGTTTCATGTTTGAAGGCACAAAGATTACTCTAGTTCCAAAGAAGCGACAACAGGAGGAAAACAAGTTGGAGGAGATTGAAGAGCTGAAAACTTTATTATCTTTGAAAGAGTTTGTTAAGGAGGTTGAGGAAGAGCCGGAAATATTCTTGTTGATTGGACGAGAAAGCAGTGAAGAGGTTGAAATACCAGAAGAAGTTAAACCAGTTTTGAAAGAATTTGACGATGTATTTCCAGAGGAGTTATCAACGGAGTTGCCACCGTTGAGGGATATACAACATCAGATAGATCTTGTTCCAGGTGCCGTGTTGCCACACAGACCACATTATCGAATGAGTCCGAAGGAACATGAAGAATTGAGAAGGCAGGTAGAGGAATTGCTTGAACAGGGGCGTGTGTAGGAGAGTTTAAGTCCTTGTGCTGTACCAGCTTTATTGGTACCCAAAAAGGATGGAACGTGGAGAATGTGCACTGACAGTCGAGCATTGAATAAGATTACTGTGAGATATAGATTTCTAATGCCGAGGTTGGATGACTTGTTAGATCAAATAAGCAGAGCTACTATATTTTAGAAGATTGATTTGAAGAGCGGATATCATCAAATTCGTATCAGACCAGGAGATGAGTGGAAGACTGCTTTTAAAACCAGGGAAGGTCTATACGAATGGTTGGTCATGCCATTTGGTTTATCCAATGCACCGAGTACTTTCATGAGGGTAATGAATCAAATTTTTAGACCATTCATTGGGAAGTTCGTGGTGGTGTATTTCGATGATATTCTGATTTATAGTGGGAGTCCAGAGGAACATTTGAATCATCTTAGAGAAGTGCTGATGGTATTGCGACAAGAAAAATTCTATGCTGCAACGAAGAAATGCGTGTTCATGACGCATAGTGTTTTATTTCTGGGGTATGTTGTTTCGAAGGAAGGTATACAGGTGGACCAGAGTAAAGTTGAGGCGATCAGAGATTGGCCGCAGCCCAAGACGATAACGGAAGTTCGTAGTTTTCATGGGTTGGCTTCATTTTATCGAAGATTTATTCCACACTTTAGTAGTGTGATGGCGCCTGTTACAGATTGCATGAAAGGTAAACAGTTTTCATGGTCAGAAGAAGCAGGGGATGCTTTTGGAAAGATCAAGGAGTTGCTGACAACCGCACCAATCCTAGTATTACCTGATTTTCAGCTAGTGTTTGAACTACATACTGATGCATCCAAGGTTGGGATTGGAGGAGTGTTAAGTCAGAAAGGACGTCCTATTGCATACTTTAGCGAGAAGTTGTCAGGAGCAAAAATGAGATACAGTACATACGATGTGGAATTTTATGCTGTTGTGCAATCAATCAAACACTGGAGACATTACTTATTTCAGAAGGAGTTTGTTCTCTACACTGATCATGAAGCATTGAAGCACTTACAAGGACAAGACAAGATTTCAGCGAGACATGCATCGTGGATCGCATATCTGCAACAGTTTACTTTTGTTGTTAAACACAATTCAGGGGTGACGAATCGAGTAGCTGATGCTTTGAGTCGGAGGAGTCATTTGTTGACTACACTAAAGGTTGAGGTGACAGGGTTTGAATTATTGCCAGAATTGTTTGAAGAGGATCCTTATTTTGCAAAGCTTGTTGAGAAAGTCAAAGACGGAAGTACTGATGAATTTGTGATGGCAGATGGTTTTCTGTTCAAGGGAACTCGATTATGTATACCAGATTGCAGTTTACGGTTGAAGATTGTGAAAGAATTGCACGACGAAGGTCATGTGGGTAGAGACCGTACACTACAATTGATTTCGCAATCTTACTTTTGGCCATCAATGAGGAAGGAAGTAGAGAGGTTTGTGGAGCATTGTCATATTTGTCAGGTTTCGAAAGGAACTGCGACTAATGCTGGTTTATATATACCGTTGCCAGTGCCTATAAAACCATGGGTGGATATCAGCATGGATTTTGTTTTGGGGTTGCCTAGAACTCAAAGGGGAAATGATTCTATATTCGTTGTGGTGGACAGATTTTCGAAGATGGCACATTTTATTGCTTGCAAGAAGACGGCAGATGCTGTTCATGTTGCTCAGTTGTTTTTCAAGGAGATCTATCGACTTCATGGATTGCCAGAATCTATTGTGTCGGATAGAGATACTTGATTTCTGAGTCACTTTTGGTTGAGTTTGTGGAAAATGGTGGGAACGAAGCTGAAGTTTAGTAGTGCTTATCACCCGCAAACGGATGGACAGACCGAGGTTGTGAACAGATCGTTAGGAAACTTGTTGAGGTGTCTTGTTCAAGATAATCTGAAGAGTTGGGATATGAAGTTATGCCAGGCAGAGTTTGCCCATAATCATGCTATGAATCGAAGTACTGGGTTCAGTCCATTCCAGATTGTTTATTCGAGCTTGCCAAAGGGACCGTTGGATTTAACGGTAGTGCCACAATCAAAGAAGACAGTTAAGAAAGCTGCTGATTTTGTTGAAGGGTTGATGGAATGTCATAAAGTCGTTTAGGAACGATTGGAGAAAGCAAATGAGAAATATAAACGAGCTGCAGATTTGAAACGACAAAATGTTGAGTTTAACGAAGGAGATATGGTTTATGCAGTGTTAACAAAAGATCGTTTTCCAGTAGGCGCTTATAACAAGTTGAAAGCCAGGAAAATTGGTCCGGTGGAAGTTGTGAAACGAATCAATGAAAATGCTTATAAACTGAAGCTGCCAGATGATGTGTATACGTCTGATGTGTTCAATGTTAAACATCTCGTACCATATCACGGGGATGAACGAACTGATGTTGAGGAAGATGCAAATTCGAGGACGAATTTCTTTCAACCTGGGGAGGATGATGTAGGCCAAACTATAATTGCCCAAGGCATAAGTCGTGACCGACTTAAGGAAGGCGAGGAGATAAGTCATCCACGACTTAAGGCAGAAGCTATAGGTCGTCCACGACCTATGGAGCCATGTGAGGGGAAGCGGCGAGTTAAAGAATCGGCATTGAGTCGTCTACGACCTATCAGTTCAGATGGGAGGGAGTTACGACTTAAGGAGAGCATAAGTCGTTCGGTGTTGATGAGTCGTATACGAGTTAACGGTGCAGCTATAAGTCGTCCACGACTCAACTGGAAACCAGGGGAAGGAGTTAACTCGAGTTCGCGACCTAACGAAGGTTTTAAGTCGTCCTAGCGACTTAGTATAACTCGGCAGCGACTTAGTGAAAGGCCACGACTTAACAAAGCTAAAGGTATAAGTCGTCCACGACTTAACAAAAGGAGTGAAGAGGAAGCGAGTTACGACTTAGTTAAGTCTCGTGAACGACCTAATGAATCAGGACTTAAGTCGCTGAAGCACACTGCCGTTGATTCTTCTACGAGTTAATCTCTACCGTTGTTCTTTAGGTCGCTGATATGAGATGCGCATGTTCTTAAGTCGCTAAAGCCTGTTGCCGTAGATTCTTATGCGAGTTAATCTACACCGTGGATTCTTAAGTCGAAGGAAGTGGCTGTTGTGTTGGTTGTTAAGTCGCATCTGTTATAAGTCGTTTGTAATTTTGTTTTTAAGTCGTAATCTGATAAGTCGTAAACGACTTAAGGGGAGTCATCTGTGAGTCGTTTACTTTTGAGTGATATACTTTGTAAATAAGTCGTGTTGTATGTTGATAAGTCGCTAAAGGCATGTAGTGTAACTGTTTGTCTTAAGTCGTCTCCGAGTTAGGATGGGTCGTAGGTCGTAAGTCGGAACCGACTTAGGAGTTAGTGAATTTTCTGTTGTGTTGAGTTGTAGCCTATAAATAGGCGTGTATGGTCATTTTGTAAAGGTTGTTGAATATTGAATAAAATTCTCTTTTGATTGCCTTGTGCTTTCATTCCAATTGGTAGTTGAGTGTAATCTCCTATCTCCTCTTTCGGATAATCGAGTGCGCTCGATTCAACGATTGTAGAAGCCGATTCGCGGAATCAAGTGCGCTTGATCAACGCTTGAAGAATTGAAGATCTTTGAACCCGGTATCGTGCGCGATCAACGAGTTCGAGATAGCTAGAGTTCGGTATCTTCGGATCAACGAATTCGGGCATTTCAGCATCTTCCAATCCACCGATTGCTACATTCATCGTATTATCTTTGTTTTGATTAATCCGCTGCGTCAGTTTTTGGTATCAGAGCTTGTTCTAGCCAATCATAGCTAGATCGAGACTTGGAGCCATTCATTTTGAAGCTTGAAGAGTGAGCCGTGAGCAAGTAGAAGAGTTCGACTTGCATTGAAGTTGTTTGATCGGATTTGAATTGGAGGCCGAAACTTTGTCCATCGTGTTCATCGCGATTTGCTACAAAGTGGAAGTTTTCGATCCGTTTCATTTTGGATCAAAGTCCGAATTGTGTTTGAATTTGAAGAGTTGTGAAATTTCAAGTATGCCGCCAAGAAGAGCTAATCGCCACCAAAACGTAGAAGCTTTGTATCGAAGAGAAGAGGCTGATGAGATGGAGCAAAGAATCAATGAAAACTTTAGTGAAAAGCTTAACGAAGGAATTGGCCGGTTAGAGAAGCTTATGACAGAAATGAATCAAAATCGGAGAAGGGTTTCACCTGAATCTAACCATAGGGGTAGTAGAGTCTCGCCACATTCCAATCGAGACAGAAGTGTTGAAAATGACCAAGGGCGTGGGAGGAACATGAATGGTCGTGAACGGAGGAATGTAGATAGAAGGGATGATGGTGGTAGACGTGAAGGTAGTAGAGATGTGGGTGGACGAGATAGACAACGATATACATCTGATTTTGAAGAGGAATATGATGGTGGTAGTGTTCGAGGACAAGGAAGAAATTACTCTGAGTATGATCACAAGTGGGAGTTGGGGATGAAGACTGAAATTCCTGAATTCAAAGGTGGTATGCAAGCGGAGGAGTTTCTAGATTGGGTAGCTAATGTTGAAGAGATTTTTGACTTCAAAGAAGTTCCAGAACAGCGTAGAGTGAAGTTGGTTGCTACGAGGCTGAGGGGTAGAGCTTTGGCATGGTGGCAGCAGACCAAACTTACACGTAATCGGATGGGAAAGTCAAAAGTTGAATCTTGGGAGAAAATGAAGAAATTGATGAAAGCAACGTTCTTACCTTACAATTATCAATCTTTGATGTATCAACGTTTGCAGAACTTGAGGCAGGGCACGAAGACAGTTAATGACTATGCTGATGAATTTTACCAATTAATTGCTCGAAATGATATTATGGAGACGGAAGAGCAGCTAACATCTAGATTCATTGGGGGATTGCGAATGCAGATTCAGGATATGGTTAATATGTTCGATCCAAGATCTGTAGCGGAAGCACATCAGAAAGCGTTGGCTTGGGAGAAACAGGGACGACGAGGAAGTGGTGTGTTTACTAATTCTAGCATTCAAGCGAAGGGTGTTGGTGGAAGTTCTAATGTTTCTAAACCTATCAATAGACCAGTGGTGAAGGAGGTTGAGAAGACAAGGGTTAGCAATGGTTTCAAATGTTACAATTGTCAGGAAATGGGTCATAAAAGCAATGAGTGTCCAAAGCCAAAGAAGAGAACCATGATTGCAGAAGTTGAGGATGAGGATGAAGAAGCTGAATGTTCTAATTCTTTACCAATTGAGGAGGAAGACTTACTGTCGGGAGATGACGGGTACGCATTGATGATGAGGAGAAGTTGTTTAACACCGAAGCAAGAGGAGGAAAGTAGTTGGTTGAGAAACAATATCTTTCAATCTACATGCACTATTCTGGGGAGAGTTTGTAAATTTGTTATTGATGCTGGGAGTTGTGATAATATTATCTCCACAGAAGCGGTGAAGAAGTTGGAGTTGAAAACCGAGAGACATCCTAAACCATACAAGTTAGCTTGGTTGAGGAAGGGTGGTGAAGTGAAAGTTGGACGTAGAGCTTGTGTGAAGTTTTCAATTGGGAAGAAATACAAAGATGAAATCTGGTGTGATGTCGTAGATATGGACGTTTGTCATTTGTTGCTAGGGAGACCGTGGCAGTATGATCGGGCTGTACAGCATGACGGGCGTACCAACAGTTACAGTTTCATGTTTGAAGGCACAAAGATTACTCTAGTTCCAAAGAAGCGACAACAGGAGGAAAACAAGTTGGAGGAGATTGAAGAGCTGAAAACTTTATTATCTTTGAAAGAGTTTGTTAAGGAGGTTGAGGAAGAGCCGGAAATATTCTTGTTGATTGGACGAGAAAGCAGTGAAGAGGTTGAAATACCAGAAGAAGTTAAACCAGTTTTGAAAGAATTTGACGATGTATTTCCAGAGGAGTTATCAACGGAGTTGCCACCGTTGAGGGATATACAACATCAGATAGATCTTGTTCCAGGTGCCGTGTTGCCACACAGACCACATTATCGAATGAGTCCGAAGGAACATGAAGAATTGAGAAGGCAGGTAGAGGAATTGCTTGAACAGGGGCGTGTGCAGGAGAGTTTAAGTCCTTGTGCTGTACCAGCTTTATTGGTACCCAAAAAGGATGGAACGTGGAGAATGTGCACTGACAGTCGAGCATTGAATAAGATTACTGTGAGATATAGATTTCTAATGCCGAGGTTGGATGACTTGTTAGATCAAATAAGCGGAGCTACTATATTTTAGAAGATTGATTTGAAGAGCGGATATCATCAAATTCGTATCAGACCAGGAGATGAGTGGAAGACTGCTTTTAAAACCAGGGAAGGTCTATACGAATGGTTGGTCATGCCATTTGGTTTATCCAATGCACCGAGTACTTTCATGAGGGTAATGAATCAAATTTTTAGACAATTCATTGGGAAGTTCGTGGTGGTGTATTTCGATGATATTCTGATTTATAGTGGGAGTCCAGAGGAACATTTGAATCATCTTAGAGAAGTGCTGATGGTATTGCGACAAGAAAAATTCTATGCTGCAATGAAGAAATGCGTGTTCATGACACATAGTGTTTTATTTCTGGGGTATGTTGTTTCGAAGGAAGGTATACAGGTGGACCAGAGTAAAGTTGAGGCGATCAGAGATTGGCCGCAGCCCAAGACGATAACGGAAGTTCGTAGTTTTCATGGGTTGGCTTCATTTTATCGAAGATTTATTCCACACTTTAGTAGTGTGATGGCGCCTGTTACAGATTGCATGAAAGGTAAACAGTTTTCATGGTCAGAAGAAGCAGGGGATGCTTTTGGAAAGATCAAGGAGTTGCTGACAACCGCACCAATCCTAGTATTACCTGATTTTCAGCTAGTGTTTGAACTACATACTGATGCATCCAAGGTTGGGATTGGAGGAGTGTTAAGTCAGAAAGGACGTCCTATTGCATACTTTAGCGAGAAGTTGTCAGGAGCAAAAATGAGATACAGTACATACGATGTGGAATTTTATGCTGTTGTGCAATCAATCAAACACTGGAGACATTACTTATTTCAGAAGGAGTTTGTTCTCTACACTGATCATGAAGCATTGAAGCACTTACAAGGACAAGACAAGATTTCAGCGAGACATGCATCGTGGATCGCATATCTGCAACAGTTTACTTTTGTTGATAAACACAATTCAGGGGTGACGAATCGAGTAGCTGATGCTTTGAGTCGGAGGAGTCATTTGTTGACTACACTAAAGGTTGAGGTGACAGGGTTTGAATTATTGCCAGAATTGTTTGAAGAGGATCCTTATTTTGCAAAGCTTGTTGAGAAAGTCAAAGACGGAAGTACTGATGAATTTGTGATGGCAGATGGTTTTCTGTTCAAGGGAACTCGATTATGTATACCAGATTGCAGTTTACGGTTGAAGATTGTGAAAGAATTGCACGACGAAGGTCATGTGGGTAGAGACCGTACACTACAATTGATTTCGCAATCTTACTTTTGGCCATCAATGAGGAAGGAAGTTGAGAGGTTTGTGGAGCATTGTCATATTTGTCAGGTTTCGAAAGGAACTGCGACTAATGCTGGTTTATATATGCCGTTGCCAGTGCCTATAAAACCATGGGTGGATATCAGCATGGATTTTGTTTTGGGGTTGCCTAGAACTCAAAGGGGAAATGATTCTATATTCGTTGTGGTGGACAGATTTTCGAAGATGGCACATTTTATTGCTTGCAAGAAGACGGCAGATGCTGTTCATGTTGCTCAGTTGTTTTTCAAGGAGATCTATCGACTTCATGGATTGCCAGAATCTATTGTGTCGGATAGAGATACTTGATTTCTGAGTCACTTTTGGTTGAGTTTGTGGAAAATGGTGGGAACGAAGCTGAAGTTTAGTAGTGCTTATCACCCGCAAACGGATGGACAGACCGAGGTTGTGAACAGATCGTTAGGAAACTTGTTGAGGTGTCTTGTTCAAGATAATCTGAAGAGTTGGGATATGAAGTTATGCCAGGCAGAGTTTGCCCATAATCATGCTATGAATCGAAGTACTGGGTTCAGTCCATTCCAGATTGTTTATTCGAGCTTGCCGAAGGGACCGTTGGATTTAACGGTAGTGCCACAATCAAAGAAGACAGTTAAGAAAGCTGCTGATTTTGTTGAAGGGTTGACGGAATGTCATAAAGTCGTTTAGGAACGATTGGAGAAAGCAAATGAGAAATATAAACGAGCTGCAGATTTGAAACGACGAAATGTTGAGTTTAACGAAGGAGATATGGTTTATGCAGTGTTAACAAAAGATCGTTTTCCAGTAGGCGCTTATAACAAGTTGAAAGCCAGGAAAATTGGTCCGGTGGAAGTTGTGAAACGAATCAATGAAAATGCTTATAAACTGAAGCTGCCAGATGATGTGTATACGTCTGATGTGTTCAATGTTAAACATCTCGTACCATATCACGGGGATGAACGAACTGATGTTGAGGAAGATGCAAATTCGAGGACGAATTTCTTTCAACCTGGGGAGGATGATGTAGGCCAAACTATAATTGCCCAAGGCATAAGTCGTGACCGACTTAAGGAAGGCGAGGAGATAAGTCATCCACGACTTAAGGCAGAAGCTATAGGTCGTCCACGACCTATGGAGCCATGTGAGGGGAAGCGGCGAGTTAAAGAATCGGCATTGAGTCGTCTACGACCTATCAGTTCAGATGGGAGGGAGTTACGACTTAAGGAGAGCATAAGTCGTTCGGTGTTGATGAGTCGTATACGAGTTAACGGTGCAGCTATAAGTCGTCCACGACTCAACTGGAAACCAGGGGAAGGAGTTAACTCGAGTTCGCGACCTAACGAAGGTTTTAAGTCGTCCCAACGACTTAGTATAACTCGGCAGCGACTTAGTGAAAGGCCACGACTTAACAAAGCTAAAGGTATAAGTCGTCCACGACTTAACAAAAGGAGTGAAGAGGAAGCGAGTTACGACTTAGTTAAGTCTCGTGAACGACCTAATGAATCAGGACTTAAGTCGCTGAAGCACACTGCCGTTGATTCTTCTACGAGTTAATCTCTACCGTTGTTCTTTAGGTCGCTGATATGAGATGCGCATGTTCTTAAGTCGCTAAAGCCTGTTGCCGTAGATTCTTATGCGAGTTAATCTACACCGTGGATTCTTAAGTCGAAGGAAGTGGCTGTTGTGTTGGTTGTTAAGTCGCATCTGTTATAAGTCGTTTGTAATTTTGTTTTTAAGTCGTAATCTGATAAGTCGTAAACGACTTAAGGGGAGTCATCTATGAGTCGTTTACTTTTGAGTGATATACTTTGTAAATAAGTCGTGAGTCGTGTTGTATGTTGATAAGTCGCTAAAGGCATGTAGTGTAACTGTTTGTCTTAAGTCGTCTCCGAGTTAGGATGGGTCGTAGGTCGTAAGTCGGAACCGACTTAGGAGTTAGTGAATTTTCTGTTGTGTTGAGTTGTAGCCTATAAATAGGCGTGTATGGTCATTTTGTAAAGGTTGTTGAATATTGAATAAAATTCTCTTTTGATTGCCTTGTGCTTTCATTCCAATTGGTAGTTGAGTGTAATCTCCTATCTCCTCTTTCGGATAATCGAGTGCGCTCGATTCAACGATTGTAGAAGCCGATTCGCGGAATCAAGTGCGCTTGATCAACGCTTGAAGAATTGAAGATCTTTGAACCCGGTATCGTGCGCGATCAACGAGTTCGAGATAGCTAGAGTTCGGTATCTTCGGATCAACGAATTCGGGCATTTCAGCATCTTCCAATCCACCGATTGCTACATTCATCGTATTATCTTTGTTTTGATTAATCCGCTGCGTCAGTTTTTGTTATCAGAGCTTGTTCTAGCCAATCATAGCTAGATCGAGACTTGGAGCCATTCATTTTGAAGCTTGAAGAGTGAGCCGTGAGCAAGTAGAAGAGTTCGACTTGCATTGAAGTTGTTTGATCGGATTTGAATTGGAGGCCGAAACTTTGTCCATCGTGTTCATCGCGATTTGCTACAAAGTGGAAGTTTTCGATCCGTTTCATTTTGGATCAAAGTCCGAATTGTGTTTGAATTTGAAGAGTTGTGAAATTTCAAGTATGCCGCCAAGAAGAGCTAATCGCCACCAAAACGTAGAAGCTTTGTATCGAAGAGAAGAGGCTGATGAGATGGAGCAAAGAATCAATGAAAACTTTAGTGAAAAGCTTAACGAAGGAATTGGCCGGTTAGAGAAGCTTATGACAGAAATGAATCAAAATCGGAGAAGGGTTTCACCTGAATCTAACCATGGGGGTAGTAGAGTCTCGCCACATTCCAATCGAGACAGAAGTGTTGAAAATGACCAAGGGCGTGGGAGGAACGTGAATGGTCGTGAACGGAGGAATGTAGATAGAAGGGATGATGGTGGTAGACGTGAAGGTAGTAGAGATGTGGGTGGACGAGATAGACAACGATATACATCTGATTTTGAAGAGGAATATGATGGTGGTAGTGTTCGAGGACAAGGAAGAAATTACTCTGAGTATGATCACAAGTGGGAGTCGGGGATGAAGACTGAAATTCCTGAATTCAAAGGTGGTATGCAAGCGGAGGAGTTTCTAGATTGGGTAGCTAATGTTGAAGAGATTTTTGACTTCAAAGAAGTTCCAGAACAGCGTAGAGTGAAGTTGGTTGCTACGAGGCTGAGGGGTAGAGCTTTGGCATGGTGGCAGCAGACCAAACTTACACGTAATCGGATGGGAAAGTCAAAAGTTGAATCTTGGGAGAAAATGAAGAAATTGATGAAAGCAACGTTCTTACCTTACAATTATCAATCTTTGATGTATCAACGTTTGCAGAACTTGAGGCAGGGCACGAAGACAGTTAATGACTATGCTGATGAATTTTACCAATTAATTGCTCGAAATGATATTATGGAGACGGAAGAGCAGCTAACATCTAGATTCATTGGGGGATTGCGAATGCAGATTCAGGATATGGTTAATATGTTCGATCCAAGATCTGTAGCGGAAGCACATCAGAAAGCGTTGGCTTGGGAGAAACAGGGACGACGAGGAAGTGGTGTGTTTACTAATTCTAGCATTCAAGCGAAGGGTGTTGGTGGAAGTTCTAATGTTTCTAAACCTATCAATAGACCAGTGGTGAAGGAGGTTGAGAAGACAAGGGTTAGCAATGGTTTCAAATGTTACAATTGTCAGGAAATGGGTCATAAAAGCAATGAGTGTCCAAAGCCAAAGAAGAGAACCATGATTGCAGAAGTTGAGGATGAGGATGAAGAAGCTGAATGTTCTAATTCTTTACCAATTGAGGAGGAAGACTTACTGTCGGGAGATGACGGGTACGCATTGATGATGAGGAGAAGTTGTTTAACACCGAAGCAAGAGGAGGAAAGTAGTTGGTTGAGAAACAATATCTTTCAATCTACATGCACTATTCTGGGGAGAGTTTGTAAATTTGTTATTGATGCTGGGAGTTGTGATAATATTATCTCCACAGAAGCGGTGAAGAAGTTGGAGTTGAAAACCGAGAGACATCCTAAACCATACAAGTTAGCTTGGTTGAGGAAGGGTGGTGAAGTGAAAGTTGGACGTAGAGCTTGTGTGAAGTTTTCAATTGGGAAGAAATACAAAGATGAAATCTGGTGTGATGTCGTAGATATGGACGTTTGTCATTTGTTGCTAGGGAGACCGTGGCAGTATGATCGGGCTGTACAACATGACGGGCGTACCAACAGTTACAGTTTCATGTTTGAAGGCACAAAGATTACTCTAGTTCCAAAGAAGCGACAACAGGAGGAAAACAAGTTGGAGGAGATTGAAGAGCTGAAAACTTTATTATCTTTGAAAGAGTTTGTTAAGGAGGTTGAGGAAGAGCCGGAAATATTCTTGTTGATTGGACGAGAAAGCAGTGAAGAGGTTGAAATACCAGAAGAAGTTAAACCAGTTTTGAAAGAATTTGACGATGTATTTCCAGAGGAGTTATCAACGGAGTTGCCACCGTTGAGGGATATACAACATCAGATAGATCTTGTTCCAGGTGCCGTGTTGCCACACAGACCACATTATCGAATGAGTCCGAAGGAACATGAAGAATTGAGAAGGCAGGTAGAGGAATTGCTTGAACAGGGGCGTGTGCAGGAGAGTATCATTTATAAAATATTCCTTATAAATTCCCTTTATACTTCCAATCTATTTTCAATATTGATTTTAACTCTTTGTATATTTCCAGAATATCATTTATAAAATCTCTTTTATAATTCATTTTTAAAAACTCCATTCAATAGTTCACAATAGTTAAGTAAAACCAAAAATCAAATATATTTTTTCCTAATTTAATTTCTTTAAAATAAATCCAATTCCAATATAAATATTTTTATATCAAATTCCTCTTAATTCTATAAAATTTAAAAATATATTTTTAGTATTTAAATTTTCAAAATTTAAGCCAATGCTACAAAAACATCCAATAATTCCAATCACTACAATAATCTATATATATTATTCTACACTATCCATATATCGTAATATATGAAATTTAAATTTAACATTTTGAGGAATCCAGTTGGATCCCTCCAACCTGTTTTCCTGCATCCACAGATGTTAATACATATAAAATACCAATCCCACTTCGAGGGTGATATCGCGGTATATAGGGTCATCCACTATTATGCGGGGCGCATAGGGTCTCATCCGCTATAACGTGCGGGAATATCACTCCAAATACTATATATATAAACTACTATATATATTTATAATATATCATTCAACAGGTAATTAAATCAACCAAACATCCAGAATTAATTTTAACTATTTAATATTAATATCTAGCAATCCAAAAGGAGTGAGATTTACTCACCTTGACTTTATTTTGCAATCCATTCCAAATTTAAATTAAATTGAACAGCGTTCAATTTAATTTAAAACCCAGCTATCTTTAATAAATTCCAAACCAATTTTATTTGCATAGATCCGAGGCCACGAGCACCACTCAGCTAGTTTTCATTCATTTCGAACCCCGCAAAAGCAAATTTCGAATTTATATACGTTAACCACTTTAAATTTTAATTATAATAAATCGACTAATTACTTAATTCAACTAATTACTTATAAATGAACTTAATTAACCCTTAATTTCAAAAACAAAATTACCTAACCATCAGATAAACCTTCTTTCCCCCTTTCAAAAGCCGCCAGCAGCAAAGCATCATGATCCAATTTCGCCAAAGCCACTTCCATGCTGCCGAGCTCGACTACGCCACCAAGCCCTCCTACCCTGGCATGCCCACTCTAACGCGACCACCAACCGAAGACGCGACCTAAGCCTGACGGTCGATCGGCGACGACAACTGCTCCCCCTCGCAACGGCACGACCTAAGTTCTCCGCTCGATCGACGACGATGCCCTGCGCTGCCTTCCATCTCGACCCTAAGGTGAATTCGAATCTTTCCCAAAACGCGACAATGAACTTCCGACCTCCCCTCGATCCTCCAACATCGCCACCTGCTTGAGTACGAGTCGCGATGCTCGATTCCTCTTTTTTTATTTGTTCGAACGAATTTGATTCATTCGTTTTCTTTTTTTATATATATACATGCCGATTTGGAAAAGAGGAGGGAATGATCGCCATTCATTCTGTATATATTTCTTTTTTCTTTTGAACGAATGGTGGCAACGGGGGTTTTTTTTATAAAAGAAACGATGAGATGTTTACATGTAGAGGAGGGAGAAGAACAATCCAATGTCTTGTTGATTGAAAGAATACGACTGATTGTCCTAATCAAAAATTTAAAATATTATTATCTAATTCAATGTCTTGTTTAAACCAGCTTAAAATTCCAGACTCCTATCGAGGCATGCCGCTTGGCGTTTATAATGTTATACCCCTATCTCCAACACAATGGAAAAGGTTTCGAGTCCTAATTCGATCGTATTGAGAAGATAGCTTTTTGGACCCAATTATTATATTGAACTTTCGCTATTATTTTCAACGCGTTTATATAACGTACGATCAAACGATAACTCCAAACACTATAAAATTTAGGATCCGATAATAATACACTATTACGGATCCAATAGAACTAGTTTTGTCTAATTCCGAGACTGTGTCCCGAATGGCTATTTTTAAATGTCAATTTGAACAAACCATTTTTAAAATTGAACGGATCACCTTTAAATTAAATTTTAAAACTTTTATTATCCCTATTATTATTAATATAAATTTTATAGGCCTTTAACTTATTTTTAACAAGCTTAAAACTCAAGTTTAATAATTTAACCAATATTCAATTATAAAAGTCAATAATTAAATTATTCAATAAATCGCTATATTTAAATTTTTAATTTTTTGTATTTAAAACCCAAATTTTCCTATTCAAAATCAATTTAAAATTAAAATTCAATATTTAAAACCATTTAAATATTCCAAATCAAACGTTGGTAAAACCCGTGTCGTTACAAGTTTAAATAGTTTAGTATAGTTTGAAAATATAACTTAGATGGTTTGAAACTTTAAAATAATTTAAAAAGTGAATTAAAATAGTTTAAATAAATTTAAAATAGTTTTTGTAGAATTAAAATAGATTAAGTAGATTTAAAATAGATTAATTAGATTTGAAATAGATTAAATAGATTTAAATTATATTAAATAGATTTAAAATAGATTAAACAAATTTAAAATAGATTAAATAAATTTGATTAGTTTAAAATAGGTAAAATAGATTAAATTGGATTAAATTGATTAAAATAATATAAATTGATTAAAATAGTTTAAAATAGTTTAAAATAGATTTCAAAGTTATATTCATACATTTCAATAACTCAATTTCGATAAAATTCATTTTATTTGACAACTCAACTTTGAAATTCCAATTTAAATCCTTTGAACTATTCATTAAATAAATTCAAATCTCAACATTAACACTTCGATTTTCGAAAATAATTCGGTTTATATAAATCAATTTCTATTTCAAAATACCAGTTAACTGAATTCAAAATTTAAAGATTAAAAAAAAATCATTTAATTTAACCAATCCGATGTCCGTATATAATTTTATACCCTATGGTCAAGTAATACGGATATTTATCATTTCAATCCGCATTTAAAATTTGACGGATATATATCATTTCAACTCGCAATCCAAAAATTTAATTTCAAATACATGAAATCGCTCGAGTCTATCATTTCAACCCATAACGATTTCTCCCTAATTTATCAGATCGTTCGGATATGTATCATTTCGACCCATGAGGAACTTGCAGTGTTATAACAATATAAAAATATAACATCCAGTCATCCAATATCAACAATCAAACATACATCACAATCACGATACAATCAACCAATAAATAACATCAATCAAATGATTATCAATAACATGTATTAAATTGACAATTAAATTCAATATTAAATTAAATGACGATTAAATACAATAAAAGTCATATTTACTGGAATGACAATTTAAATATACCAAACATTAATCAACCAATTTCTAATTAGATCATAATTTCAATTCAACTAACATATAAGATAATCTAGTAGTTGTGAGTGGGTTAAAACACTCACCTTTGATTTTAGCCCATAAAAATCCAAACAGAAGCGCAAAAACCCAACAGTCTTCAAATTCAACTAAATCAATTCATGTTGTCCGAAATTTAAATATGAATCCAACAGAAGAAATCCTGCATGAATCAAAGTTTATATGTAAAAGATATTCATGTTATAAGAAATATTATTAAAATAATAATTAGTACGCATTTAAAAAAAACAAATCTTAATACTTACGTTTTTCTCAAGATGAGGCTTTAAGAAAAGATTGAAGAACAACTAAGATGAGGATAGGACGTGTACAAAAAATGAAAAAAATCATGTTTCATAAAAGAAAGCTTTTGGATTTTCAAAAATAAGAGCTTTTGAATATGAGGTGTCAGGAGAAACAAAATGCAAATGAATAAATAAGTTGCAGGATATTTAATTAAGAAATAAAGATGGAGGTACAAAAATAAATGTCACATTTTATTTTGAAAGCTCCAGGAATTAATAATGCATAAGGAAATGTACGTAGGAATGGAAAAGTTTGCAAATCAAAGGAAAGTAAAATTTTGTATACGTGAAAATGAGGTGGTAGGAATTAAATACAACCTAAAAGTCTAGGCTCAGGTATTAAATAGAAGGAGAAATGAACGGATCAAGTATTAATAATAAGGTAACTATTTTAAATGTTCATGCAACAATTAATAACAAAAGAAATGAAGGGACCATGTACATCGCACAACCTTTTGAAATTCAATTTTTTTGAAACGTAACCAAATTAACTTCATTAACTCAAATAATATTCAAATTTGTATGCATTTAAAATTTTATCTACGCATAAAAAAATTTATACTTACCTTAAAAATAAACACGTTCAATTTGGTTTTCCCATGATGATCTTTTATTTCTATTAAACACCCTTTTTGTTTGACACAAAACGTGCGTTTCTTGTATTAAATTTATTAACTGCAATCAACGTTTTCTTTCCTTTTAATTGAAACATTTGAATTACATTAATTGCAATTACTTACAAATTTAAATTTCAAACCAGACAACTAAAATGGATGAAAAATACAACAATTGTTTATTTAAACACGTTTATAAATTTGTTTTTTATACAAAAGAGTAATAAATAACTTACTGAAATAGATTATTTCCCTATTCTTGTAATCAATCTGTAATCTAAAACACAGTTCAAATAAACATATATTTCTTACTTTAAAATCAATCATTCTATTCTTTATTTTAATGAAATTAAACTTACATTCACAAATGAAACATTCATTTTATTTTATGTAAATGTTCTATTCATTAAATCAAACTTCCCTTATACTTTCACAAAACATAAGCTACTTTTAATTACACCTATTAATTTACAATTTAGTATTCTCTCTCCTATTTTAATTGAAAATTTTCAATTACATTAATTTCAGTTGATTAAGTTTCAAAATGGACTAAATGAATGTAATGAGAAGTAAAACAGTTATTTCCTACCTAATAGTAATTTAAATATATTTATACACTACTGGATATAAAAAGTAATTATACATTTCTTACTAAATAATAGTTTCTTGTCTCTACAATCAATCTTTTAGCTACCAAACATTTCAAATAAATAAACATATGTTTACTCCTTTACTAAACTTATTCATTTTATTCTTTTATTTTGATTTACACTCCTACTATTAAATCAACCAATAACTTATGAAATTATTAACATTGATTTCTATCTTGTTATCCTCATTTTCTATAATTGACGCCTTTTCTTACATTAACCACAATATTTAATTACATTTAATTTCAATTAGTTATATTCTAATTCCAATAAATTAATTTAATTAGATTTCAATCTTTTTAAATCAAACATTACTGTACGGACATAGTTAACATTTGTTTACATCTTATTGCATTAATATTCTACAACTATCATCTTTTACTATATTAGTTGCAATATTTCAATTATATTGAATTTTTTTCGATTTTCACATTAATTATAATTTAAAGTCCCAATAAATTCATTTATCTTAGTTTCACTCTTTTTATTAAATAAATTATTACCTTAAGAATATAATTGACATTTCTGTGCATTTTATTACCTTCACATTTTGCAGTTATAGTCTTAACTCATATTAATGTAATATTTAATTACATTTAATTGAAATTGATTTCCAACTTAATTCAACATATTAAATAAATTGGTAACAAATAACACTTGTTACCTTTTCTTAATTTAATCACATTTATAAGTTTGTTATCTCCACACAAATGTTATAACTACTAATACAACACAAATTTTATCCATTTTCAATTTATCACATATTATTTCATCAATTAATATAACATTTAAATTTATTTCCTTATTTTAAATTTATAACCAATTATAACTTACAATTATTACAATTACTTGAGATTGCATTCAAATAGTCATCTATTACATTAATTTACATTATAAACTTCATTCTAGTTAGTTTTCTCATTCTAGTTAATTAATTTGTGCATTTCCGTGTCCGATACACGGTGAAATCGGCAAAAAGATTTGCGGTATCGATTCCGTATTTGGGCTTTGGGTTTCCTATGTCCTTTCATCTATCTACCGTGTAATACCAATAGCCTTTTGTTTTAATATTCCAAGAATTCAGCTATTGACTTTTGTCATTCCCACTGGTTCCAATATTTATTTGTTAGTTTGTTTGCTATGCCTGTAACAACCCGTATTTTTACGGATCGAAAGATCGTAAAACTGTTATTTTTAGGTCGTGAGTGTTGTCGATTCGTTCAGAGTTAGATCGTCCATAAGTTAGACCGTTCAGAGTTTAAGGCGTCTAGAGCTTAAGTCGTGTAGAAGTTAGGTCGTCTGGAAGTTAAGCCGTGTTGTAGCTTTGGTCGGGTGGTAGTTAGGTCGGGTGAACGACCTAAGAGGTTGAGCGACCTAAGGATTGGAGCGACTTAAGGAAAGACAGCGACCTAAGTTAGTGAGCGACCTATGGAAGTTAGTAGTGGAAGTGAACGACTTAAGGAAGCTAGGTCGTTCGAGCGACTTAAGGATTATAGGTCGTAAGTTGTTGAAGACCCTGTGTTGGAGTTAGGTCGTAAGTCGTTGAGTCGTAAGTCATTAAGTCGTCCAAACGACTTAAGTAGAAATGTGGCAGTGTGTTAAGTCGCTAAGTCGTATCTCGTTGAGTCTTAGGTCGTGCCTAAGTGTTAGATCGTGCGTATGTGTTAAGCCACGCACGTGTTAGGACGACAATGCTGTTAAGTCGTAGGTCGAAGGGGATGGTTAAGTCGTAGGTCGGGAGGTTTGTTAAGTCGTAGGTCGGGGATTTTTAAGTCATGACCGACTTAAGGGGGCGGACGACTTAAGGAATTGTCTATAAATACACGTCCTTGCCTCACTTTTTGGGATCCGGATTTTGAAGCGACGAAGTGCTGCCATTTTGAGAGCTCGAGTTCTACACTTCTTCACTTCTTTTCTCCACTTTAATTTTGTGCTTCCTTCCATCCAAATCGAAGATCAAATCGAAGATCCAAGAGCTTAGATTGAAGATCTACATCCATCGAAGAGAGATTTCATCGTGTGAAGCGGAATTTTGTAGAATCGAGTTAGATCCTTCGCTGTCCAGATCTGAAGTGTGTTGCTTTTGAGGTGTTTAGGTGATTCGGTGAGTGGTGGTTATCTCTCATACGGATCCAAAGGAGTATATCGGATTGGTGGCTTGATTTTGTATTAAAATAGTGATTTCCATGCATTTTCTTAAACTTAAGTATAGATCTATTGTTCATGATGATTTGACATCCATTTTACTACATGTTAACCTATGCAAGTTCATTCATCAAGTTGTAGAGATATTTCTCATGATTCATGCTTGTTAGATTTGGACTCTTTATTTACAAGATTGCCATTATTGTTATAAATGTTTATTAGATCTTGTTTGAATACTTGATTACTTGGATTAATGATTGACTTGATTGATTGTTATAAATTAGTTGATTGATGATTTGATATGGACACGATGGTCGAAGATGATTCAAAAGCTAAGGGAAAGGCTCTTGAATAAGAAAAGCTGCTCGTGGCATATGACGCGGATGATAAAGCTCATATGTATAGATTTGATGATGATGTTGAGATGAGGCTTTGCTATGATGAGATGAAGCGAGGCATGATGTGAGATAGCCTTGGTTTAATCCAGACGGGATCTTTCCAAGCATGTTGATGACTCGGTGAAATGGTTCGAGTTTGAGGATAATGGTTGGCTCGGGAGGCGCTTGAGCTAGTATGAGAATAGTCGTAGAGGAGGATGACTAGAAGGCTGAGATTTCATCGTTGTTGAAGGTTCTAGCAGGCTCAAAGCAAGAGTACGCTGGGAAGATTCGATAGTCCCAAAAGACTACAGTTAGTGGTCGAGTACTCTGGGCAGATTCGATAGTCCTAGGCACGGGCTGCGACGACGTGCGAAGTTCTGTCTAGAACCGGGGTTACCATTAGCCCTTGACGGACGGCTGAAAGAATGTGCCGGTCATTCAATTAACGGTGGTATCGAAGCAATGATAACAGTGATAGCCAGAGTCATGGATGTTTGGTTGTATCGTCATTCGGTCTCAAGAGCAATATTTTCTGGGTGCTTATCTGATCTTGGTTTAGGCCTTGGGGATTTGTACTTGGAAAACATTGACCTTGACTCGAGTGATAATTGCTTTACTTTAAATGTCTGCTTTACTATGTTTACTTCTGCTTAGTATGTCTGGGGGCTATCACTGTAGAAAGAGGTGGAGTGGGAGGGTTGGGTTCCTATTCCTTTTACCTTTCTGCTCTTTTGGTATGTTGTTAGTTAATTTACCGCTCACTAAGACTGTTGTCTGACTCAAGGTTTTATGTTCAACTCTAATTACCTTGGGCTGTTCATCCATTTTTGGGATGGGCAGACTAGGTAGCAGGTGACAGGTGCTGTTCTTAGTTTCCAACGATGCTGATGATGAAGACGAGCTGGAGGCTTGCATATTATTTTCTTATTATATGTACTGGATGTTCCGCTACTTGTATATTCTCTGAGTGATATGTAGTGAGGCTGGATGTATTGACTATTCAGATTTTTGTATCAAACTACTATGAGGCTTATTTGATGCGATTCTGTTCTGTGTAGCTTCACTATGTATATTTTTTTTATCTATTGTATTTTATCCATGCGCTGTGAGTAATACGATAGATTCTGCTGTTTTAACTTACCTTGACGATCATCCATGGCGGCCTGGCACACTTTACAGCGCACTATTTCCTTTTTTGGTGCAGGGGTCATGGGCGGTCATCTCATTTGGTATTAGAGCATTGGTTAATCGATTTTAGCCAACGCTCGCTGACGTAACTACGTATGAGAGACGTAATTGTATTTTGATGGATGATTACTATATATAATATAGTAGCTTAGAAAGATTTGAGTCCTTTATGCAGTTGTTTCTTTAGGTGTACTGATTATTTCTTTTATAGATATTAAGAATGAGTCGAAGAGGGAGACCGGCTGCTAGGGAAGGCCGTGCTACTGAGGGAGCTACTGATTATGCTGCTATGTTCGAGGCTATGATGACTTCGATCATGAGAAGGATGCCAGCTCCGGGGCCATCAACAGATGTTGGAGTTCAAGTTCAAGCTCCAAGACCGGTGGATTTTGCTAAGCTGTGTAAAGATTATACTGCTCTTGGAGGAAAGGTTTTCATGGGAACAGAGTCAACTATTGAAGTTCAGAGATGGATAGATGCTTGTAGAAGGATCTTTGGTGACTTGGGAATCGAGGATGCAACCAAAAGGAAGCTCGCATCAAGACAGCTTCAAGGAAGAGCTTCTGACTGGTGGAACTCTATCACCATTGATACTCCGGAGGAAGAAATTACTTGGGAGCAATTCCAAGCCAGATTTGAAGCTAAGTTCATTTCTACAGCTCAGAAATCTGTTCTGTTTAAGAAGTTTGTAGAGCTCAAGCAAGATGGAAGACCAGTTCTTGAGTACGTTTCTGAGTTTGAAGCTTTGTCCAAGTATGCCCGGTCGTATATTGAATCTCCTTATCAGAAGAACGAGAAGTTTGTGACAGGCTTGGACATTTATCTTGGGAGGCAGTTGGTGGATCATCTGGACAATCCATTTGAGAAGCTTGTGGAGAAAGCTCTCAGGCACGAGAATCTATTTCCTAAAGAGGGATCTGTTGTTGTTGTAACCAAGGAAGAGTCTAAACCACAGCAGGGTGGAAACAAGAAGAGGAAGCAGCAGCAGCAGAAGGGTAAGGATGGCCAGAAGAAGCCGAAGGGCGAAGTGACCTGCTATAATTGTCAGCAGAAGGGCCTTTTCTCCAGAGATTGCAAGAATCCAAAGGTGCCGGTAAAGTGCCACAACTGTGACAAGCCGGGGCATGTCAAGAGGAATTGTCCAGAACCGCGAAAGGACAAGCAGATTGTGCAAGCTTATGCTTTGGGGGCTGTTCCATCATCTTCAAAAGCTCCTACCGTTGAAGAGAAAGGAAAGAGTGTGGTGGTTCAAGGTACTCTTTCCATATGTGGTGTTCCAGTTAGAGTGTTATTCGATACTGGGGCGTCGCATTCTTTTGTTTGTAATGAACTTGTAGGCCGGTTGGGTTTAGAACCGGATATCGTTGATAGACCATTGGTTGTGACTAATCCAGTTGGGGGTTCGTCCTGTCTATGTATGCTATGCCGTGGTTTAGTTGTATCGAGTCATGATTGCTCTTTTGTTTGTGATTGTTTTATTCTGAACTTTGCGGGGTTCGGAATTATTTTGGGTATGGACTGGCTTAGGAAGTATGCGGCAAAGGTTGATTGTGAAAGGTTGGAGGTGACAGTCGAGAATGTGGAAGGGTGAAAGGTTGTGATACGATGTAAGCATGAGGAAGGTGTCTTCATGAGCTTCATGTATTCGCTGGTTGTTCCACGGGATGGACTGTCATCGGTGCCAATCGCTAATGGATTTGAGGATGTCTTTGATGAGGTCAAAGGGTTACCGCCGCATAGAGAGATCGAGTTTCGTATCGATCTAGTTGAAGGAGCCAGACCTGTTGTGATGCCTCTTAGGCGGATGGCGCCTAGGGAACAACAAGAGTTGAGGGTGCAGGTTGATGATCTTTTACAGAAAGGATTCATTCGGCGTAGTGTGTCTGAATGGGGTGCACCAGTTGTGTTTGTAACCAAAGCGGATGGATCGTTGAGGTTGTGTGTGGATTATCGTGAGCTGAATAAAGTGACTAAGAAGAACAAGTATCCATTGCCGAGAATAGATGACTTGTTTGATCAGCTTCACGAAGCTAAGGTGTTTTCTCAAATGGATTTGGCAACGGGATTTCACCAATTAAGAGTGGCAAAGGATAGTGTGCCGAAGACTGCTTTCAGGACACCATCCGGTTTCTTTGAGTGGCTGGTAATGCCGTTTGGATTGACCAATGCACCAGCATATTTTGTGAATCTTATGAATAGAGTTTTCAGAGATCAGTTGAACAAGTTCGTACTAGTGTTCGTGGATGATATTTTGATTTATTCCAGAACTGAAGAAGAGCACAAGACGCACTTGCGTATTGTTTTGGAAATCTTACGGAAACATCAACTGAAGGCTAAGTTTTCGAAGTGTCACTTCTGGAAGAGCGAATGAGGTTCTTAGGCCATATTATCTCTGGTAATGGAATAGCGGTTGATCCCGCCAAGATAGTAGCAATCCAGGATTGGGGTAGACCTAAGAATGCATCTAATGTGAGAAGTTTTCTTGGATTAGCAGGATACTATCGTCGATTTATCAAAGACTTTTCCAAGGTGGCTACACCATTAACAGGATTGACAAAAAAGAACCAAGTATTCAGATGGGATGCTAAGTGTGAGCAAGCTTTCAGAATCCTGAAAGAGCGATTGACAAGTGCTCCTGTTTTGACTATTCCAAGTGGAAATGATGAGATGGTGGTTTACACCGACGCATGTGGTACTGGACTTGGAGCAGTGCTGATGCAGAAGGGTAAAGTTGTTGCATATGCAAGTCGACAACTAAAGCCACATGAAAGGAATTATCCGACTCATGATTTGGAGTTGGCAGTGATTGTATTTGCTCTAAAGATGTGGAGACATTACCTATTGGGAGTTCGATTCGAGTTGTTTACAGATCATAAATCGTTGAAGTATCTTTTCTCCCAAAAGGATTTGAATCTTAGGCAGCAACGATGGCTAGAGTTTTTGGCATCATATGATTTTGGTATAGCCTATACTCCGGGAAAGGGTAACGCAGTAGCAGATGCGTTAAGTCAAAGACATGCAGGATTGGGAGCCATGTTTTCAGAATGGAAGAATCTCGAGTATTTAGCTGGATTTGACTTCAGGCCCAGATGTGAATTGGAACCTGAGATGTTGGCAAACTTATAGATAAGACCGACTCTTGTGGAAAGAATTGGCGAGAGCCAAAAGCGAGACGATAAGCTTGTCAAGATTATCCGTGATTTGGAATCTGGATTGGACCCAGAAAAGGATAAAGGATTCGAGGTCGATCGAGAGGGTTGGCTTCGGAAGCAAGGACGACTAGTTGTTCCCGATGTAGATGAATTGAGAAATGAAGTTCTGAAGGAAATTCATCACTCGAAGCTGACAATTCATCCGGGTAGAAATAAGATGTATCGGGATATGAAGAGAACCTATTATTGGGAAGGTATGAAGAAGGATGTTGGAAATTTTATTTCCAAGTGCATGAACTGCCAGTTGGTAAAAGCTGAGCAAAAGAAGCCCAGTGGATTGCTTCAGCCATTAGAAGTTCCTACATGGAAGTGGGAGCAAATATCGATGGATTTTATTGATGGGCTACCTAGAACAAGAATGGGAAATGAAGGGATTTGGGTCATCGTAGATCGTTTGACTAAGAGTGCAAGATTCATTCCTATACGATCAACTAGGACTCCATCAAAGTTGGCTGAGCTGTATGTTAAGTGGATAGTTCGATTCCATGGTATTCCGAAGAGTATAGTGAGCGATCGAGACTCGTTGTTCACTAGTGGATTTTGGAAGAGCTTTCAGGAAGTTCTGGGAACCGAGTTGTGTTTGAGTACAGCTTATCATCCCTAAACAGATGGTCAGACTGAGAGAGTCAACCGAGTTTTGGAAGATCTCCTCAGAGCATGCGTTTTAGATTTCGGAGGATCATGGGAAGATCACCTTCATTTGGTGGAATTTTCGTATAACAACAGTTACCAGTCAAGCATTGGTATGGCACCGTATGAAGCATTGTATGGAAGACCGTGTAACTCTCCGACATGTTGGTTAAAAACAGGAGAAAAGTTGATACTTGGGCCAGAAATGATTCGACAGACTTCAGATTGCATAGAAATCATTCGGCAACGAATGAAGGCAGCCCAAGGCCGTCAGAAAAGTTATACGGATAAGCATCGTAAGGATTTGGAATTCGACGTAGGTGATATGGTTTTTGTGAAGATTTCTCCACTGAAGAATATTATTCGATTCGGGAAGGAAGGAAAATTGACTCCGAGATTTGTTGGACCATTCCCGATCATCGAGCGAATTGGAAAGCTCGCCTATAAATTGGAGTTACCAGAAAAGATGTCGGGTGTGCACAATGTTTTTCATGTATGGTATCTACGGAAGTATGTGCACGACTCGAATACAGTAGTTTCTGCAGATAGCTGTGAAGATTTTGAGATTGATCCAGTTGATAAGAGACCTCATAAGCCGCTTCGTGTTGTGGAAACTGACACGAAATAGCTTAGGAGGAAGGTAGTTAGGTTGCTCAAGATACAATGGAGTGATGATGATAACGACTGTACATGGGAGGTGGAAGAGAGGATGAAGGCAGCTCATCCTGAACTCTTCGAGGTATGGCCATAAGGTGTCATGTCATCTCACGACATTGTAACTTGTTCTAGTATTAGAATTCTGCATGCTAGGCTAGTAATTGGATGCATGGTTTGTTGATTGCTATGGATGGTAGGCATGCGAAATAGTTTTTGATTGCTCTTGTTTGTTTGGAATTTCGGGGGCGAAATTCCTAAGGGGGAGAGAATGTAATGACCCGTATTTTTACGGATCGAAAGATCGTAAAACTGTTATTTTTAGGTCGTGACTGTTGTTGATTCCTTCAGAGTTAGATCGTCCATAAGTTAGACCGTTCACAGTTTAAGACGTCTAGAGCTTAAGTCGTGTAGAAGTTAGGTCGTCTGGAAGTTAAGCCGTGTTGTAGCTTAGGTCGGGTGGTAGTTAGGTCGGGTGAACGACCTAACAGGTTGAGCGACCTAAGGATTGGAGCGACTTAAGGAAAGATAGCGACCTAAGTTAGTGAGCGACCTATGGAAGTTAGTAGTGGAAGTGAACGACTTAAGGAAGCTAGGTCGTTCGAGCGACTTAAGGATTATAGGTCGTAAGTTGTTGAAGACCCTGTGTTGGAGTTAGGTCGAAAGTCGTTGAGTCGTAAGTCATTAAGTCGTCCAAACGACTTAAGTAGAAATGTGGCAGTGTGTTAAGTCGCTAAGTCGTATCTCGTTGAGTCTTAGGTCGTGCCTAAGTGTTAGATCGTGCGTATGTGTTAAGCCGCGCACGTGTTAGGACGGCAATGCTGTTAAGTCGTAGGTCGAAGGGGATGGTTAAGTCGTAGGTCGGGAGGTTTGTTTAGTCGTAGGTCGGGGATTTTTAAGTCGTGACCGACTTAAGGGGGGGCGGACGACTTAAGGAATTGTCTATAAATACACGTCCTTGCCTCACTTTTTGGGATCCGGATTTTGAAGCGACGAAGTGCTGCCATTTTGAGAGCTCGAGTTCTACACTTCTTCACTTCTTTTCTCCACTTTAATTTTGTGCTTCCTTCCATCCAAATCGAAGATCCAAGAGCTTAGATTGAAGATCTACATCCATCGAAGAGAGATTTCATCATGTGAAGAGGAATTTTGGAGAATCGAGTTAGATCCTTCGCTGTCCAGATCTGAAGTGTGTTGCTTTTGAGGTGTTTAGGTGATTCGGTGAGTGGTGGTTATCTCTCATACGGATCCAAAGGAGTATATCGGATTGGTGGCTTGATTTTGTATTAAAATAGTGATTTCCATGCATTTTCTTAAACTTAAGTATAGATCTATTGTTCATGATGATTTGACATCCATTTTACTACATGTTAACCTATGCAAGTTCATTCATCAAGTTGTAGAGATATTTCTCATGATTCATGCTTGTTAGATTTGGACTCTTTATTTACAAGATTGCCATTATTGTTATAAATGTTTATTAGATCATGTTTGAATGCTTGATTACTTGGATTAATGATTGACTTGATTGATTGTTATAAATTAGTTGATTGATGATTTGATATGGACACGATGGTCGAAGATGATTCAAAAGCTAAGGGAAAGGCTCTTGAATAAGAAAAGCTGCTCGTGGCATATGACGCGGATGATAAAGCTCATATGGATAGATTTGATGATGATGTTGAGATGAGGCTTTGCTATGATGAGATGAAACGAGGCATGATGTGAGATAGCCTTGGTTTAATCCAGACGGGATCTTTCCAAGCATGTTGATGACTCAATGAAATGGTTCGAGTTTGAGGATAATGGTTGGCTCGGGAGGCGCTTGAGCTAGTATGAGAATAGTCGTCGAGGAGGATGACTAGAAGGCTGAGATTTCATCGTTGTTGAAGGTTCTAGCAGGCTCAAAGCAAGAGTACGCTGGGCAGATTCGATAGTCCCAAAAGACTACAGTTGGTGGTCGAGTACTCTGGGCAGATTCGATAGTCCTAGGCACGGGCTGCGACGACGTGCGGAGTTTTGTCTAGAACTGGGGTTACCATTAGCCCTTGACGGATGGCTAAAAGAATGTGATGGTCATTCAATTAACGGTGGTATCGAAGCAATGATAACAGTGATAGCTAGAGTCATGGATGTTTGGTTGTATCCTCATTCGGTCTCAAGAGCAATATTTTCTGGGTGCTTATCTGATCTTGGTTTAGGCCTTGGGGATTTGTACTTGGAAAACATTGACCTTGACTCGAGTGATAATTTCTTTACTTTAAATGTCTGCTTTACTATGTTTACTTCTGCTTAGTGTAACGACCCGTTATTTTGGACCATTCAAATCGACAATAAAATACACACATGTCGGACTTGAATAATTCAAAATAATATATTGTTAATTTAAATTTGGCAAAACTCAGAATATACAGTAAATAAATCAATCATAGAATCACAAACACAGAGTAATACAATAATACGCAGCGGAATAGATAAAATAGTAGTTCATGAAGCTACAATATAAACATCAGAGTTAAAAATAAAATACAACTGAATATCTCAAATACAGTGAAGTCTTCAGTACGAATAGATGGCCTCTCTGAACAAATCAACTGGAAAAGCTGAAAGCTGAAATGATAGTTGGATCTCCAAATGAAGCTACAAACTCCAAGAGTAAGTCTCAAATGCTGTATCACTCGGTCTGACCCGAGTGTAAAGCAAAACACAAAACACTCGAGTCAGGATTAACATTCTTATATCAATAAATCCAACTCAAGTGATATATCAACTGAAATACAAGTAACTTAAAGGATGTTTGGGATAACCATCCTCTAAGGATTTGCGAAACTATCTACAAGGTGGAAATATACATTATAACACCGTGGTCATTTCAATTTAATTTATACTTCAAAACCCAAATATCATTTCATTTCAAATATATCTATTTTCCAAGATAGTATATATATTAAATAATTTATAAAGTAAAGTATTTATAATTTCCTCGAGTCTCGCAAATCGATTCAAATCAACTTCAAATTCCAAATTCAAATTTATTCAAAGCTCAATTCATCAATTCAATTCAGTTCTAATTGTTCCCATTAAAATTTCAATATATTTCAAAGCTTTAATATTCAACATTTTCAAAGTTAAATTGAACAGTTTCATATAGCTCTTGATTTAACTTCATTATTATTTAATCAGAGAATATTCACTTAATAAATTCAATATCATTTAACTAGCCTTAAATTACATTTTTACTAAATATTTCCTTAAATTTATTTAAACAAGAAATATTCATTAAATTACTTAAATCAACCCAAGTTATAATCATATCATAATTCTCAATTTCAATAAGTTTCAAATCGATTTAATTAAATAAAATTATCTTCCCAACCTTAACTTATTCAAATTATTACCAATATCTATTTTGAATATAATTTAAATATTTAACCATATTATATGTATTAAATTAATCTTAATTAAATTAAATATTATTATTAAATCTATATATATCATTACCATTTATATATAATATTTTAAGAATCAACATTTATTAAAAACCATATATTTCTTCCCAAATTCATAGAATTTATTTTCAGAATATTTATATATATGGACCAACGGTGTCTGTATATATATCGACCATATGGTTAAGTGATACGGATATTTATCATTTCAATCCGTAGTTAATATATACGGGTAGATATCATTTCAACCCGTAATCCCAATTTCAATTCAAATGAAAATCGCTTGGGTTTATCATTTCAACCCATAACGATTTTCTCCTATTCTAAAGTCTGTCCGGGTATGTATCATTTCAACCCATAGTGAATTCTATACTAACAGGGAACTTGCAGAGTGATAACAGATAATATAAAATACAACAACAGGCATATATCATCAATAACAATATAATATAAACAACAGGATATGGTGTCATATCCCACATGTGAACAGTTACAGATAATAGCATATATAACAATTTAAATAACTACAGCAGCATATTTCAATTGTCATTTCAATTGAAATCGAATTTAATAAATATAAGAACGTAAATCGTGAGTGATTGCTCACCTTTCAAGGCTAGAGATGAACGATAAAGAGATGAGTTAGGAACCCAAGCACGAATTCCAAAGCAAAGCTAATTTGGCACGAATTCGCCGATCAAAGCTATTAATAGAATTGAGGAGAATAAATCAAATTGGCTTGATGTAATATGGATAAAATATATACTATTATTATTAAAATATTTTTTTTTAAACAAATATTCAAAATTTTAAATACATATTTAAAATGGCATATTTACATATTACATTTAAATTTACGTCAAAGCAAATATTTTCCTCAAACCAAAATTTTTAAAAATGAAGAAAGCCTATACCCAAAACCTCTATATTATATATATAATAAAGTAACATCCTTTTACATACACATATTTTAAACAATAGTAGTACAGCTGCTACATAATTGCACATATAATACTTATATTTTTCGGTTGAAAAGTAGATGGTAAGGCACATTTACACTCTTCATATATATATGTGAATCTTATATATACAACAAAACAGGTCATCAAATTTTCATATAACTTTATATATAAACTATATATATATAATATATAAACTAAACTCAACAGCATATATATATATTAATACAAAAAAAATCTGTTTAAATACAACATATCATATACTATAAACTTTTTTTTTTGAAGAATGGTAAATTTTATTGATGCCTCAAATAGACCAATACAAACTTACAAAGTCTTGAACAAAAAGACAAAGACACGAAGCCAAACCGGCAAAGTAAAACATATATTCCTCAATAAAGCTAAAAAGGTTGGCACATATTCGAAAGCTCTGAAACGAAGATTCATGGCGGATCCACTTTCCAATCTTGAAGGATACTGCTCTCCAGCTCTGTCGCACAGGTAAAAATCTTGCTTTTAATTCTTTTCACTAGAATCCTGACATCTTGTTCATTAGCAATCTGGATTTGGTGATGATTCTTAGCAGTTCTCTGGAAGACTCTTCGATTCCTTTCTTTCTAGAGATGGAAAACTGTAGTGGTGAGGCAAATAAGCTGCAATTGGGTCAGCAAATCATCTTTCTTGCGGGAACTCAGGTAAAGTAATTCATCTTCAAGAGTAGAAATTGCATGCATGTCTTGATTTTTACTCTTAACTTGACTTAAAACACGAGTAGAGTATTCGCATTCAAAAAATAGATGATTGTGTGATTCTGGGTGGGAATTACATAATTTACAGTTGAGATTGACTTCCATACCCCATCTAGCAAGTCTATCAGCCGTAGGAAGTCTTAAATTAATGGCTTTGAAAGTCGTGAACGCCATCTTTGGGTTGTTTGATCGAGACCATATAGGAGCTGCCCAAAATCTGATAGAATGCTTAGTACGTAGAGCTTCCCAAGCACTATTGGTAGTAAAGATACCATCTTTAGTGTAGTTCCAGGTCCAAGTATCATTAGATTCAGAGGAATAGATAGGAACAAACTTGACATCCTCAGCAATAACATGGAGTCCTTTCTGGTCAGGAATCCAATCATCATGCTGGATAATGGTTGCTACTAGATCATCATACTCTCCAATACATGAAACCATACCCCAACCATATTTGGCAGCAAGGGAATGACCATTAATCCAGGGATCCCTCCAAAGATAAGTATCCCTACCATTAGCTATTCTCCTTGAGATGCATGTTTTCAAAAGTTCTCTTCTCCTTAAAATGCATTTCCAAACCCCAGTTGAGTTAATATCCTCATGCATAGTCCAGAAACTCCCTTTTAAATATCTGCTCCTCATCCACCTAGCCCAGAGAGTGTTAGAGGTTAGAATTTTCCATCCATGTTTAACTTGATATGTCTTCCGAAGGTCTTTGAGGTTGACAAGCCCAACTCCTCCTTCAGATTTAGGTCTGGAGAGAATATTATAACTGACTTTATGTAACCCCCCCCTCCAAATGAAGTTAGCACATGCTGAATTAATTTTCTCAATTGAGCTGTCAAGGATGTGAAAAGTTTGAAGCCAAAATCTAACTTTAGCAGTAATAACTGTATGCACCAATTCAATTCTACCAGCAAATGAGAGTAATTTAGAACTCCAACCATTAAGTTTGTCTCTAATCTTTCCAACTAGTTCACCACATTCACGGTCAGTAATGACATTAGTTGAGAGAGGGACCCCAAGATACTTGACAGGAAGCAGACCTTCCTTAATTTGCAAAATATCCAAAATAGCTGTTTTGGAAGTGCAATATTTTCTAAAATAGCATTTGGACTTTGCAGTGTTTAACTCTAGACCCACATATAGATGCAATTGCTTGAAAATATGAAGTAAACCCTGAGCAGCAGTTGGGGTAGCTCTTACAGCAATAATCAAGTCATCAGCATATATCAAATGATTTACAATAGGGTCATGTTTAAATAGAGGTTGAAACAATGAGTTATTACAAGCTAATTCCATTTGAAGTGAGAAATATTCCATTGCAACTGTAAATAGGTAGGGGGAGAGGGGATCACCTTGTCTTAAACCCCTATTACTAGTTATGTAACCTTTAGGTGTACCATTAATGATAATGGAGTATGTGGGGGTGGAGATGCATTCCTCAATAAGATTAATCAAGGAAGTAGGAAAATCCATACAGTGTAAAACATGAATGATAAATTGTCTGTTAATTTTGTCATAAGCCTTATGTAGGTCAATCTTCAAACACATCTTGTCAGCTCCAGGTTTATTGAATTTCCTAATCAGTTCATGAGCTAGTAATGAATTCTCAGATATGTGTCTTCCTTTAATGAAAGCAGATTGACATTCAGATATAAGGTCAGGGAGAACCTTTGTAAGTCTATTACATATCACCTTACTGAGAATCTTATATAACACATTACAACAAGCAATGGGTCTAAATTCTTCAATCCTTGAAGGACTTTCCACCTTTGGTATAAGAGTGATAAATGTGTGGTTTAATTCATGAAGAATTTTACCAGTGTTAAAAGATTCCTGAATAGCTTCTAACAGTTGATTTTTCAGGTGATGCCAATGGAGTTGATAGAACTTAGAGTTCCACTCATCTGGTCCTGGGGAAGAATCAGTATGAATCGAGAATACAGCAGCTCTTACTTCCTCCTCAGTGACTGTCTCTTACAGCATCTGCCTGCCCACATCAGTTATAAGTGCCCTGCAAGTGATTTGAGGTAATGTTATCTTTGAAACACAAAATATAGTATAAGCATAAACTTTGTATACAGCTTTAAGAAAACCAAACATATACATTAAAATTCAATATTTAATAACAATATATGGTCTTTCAGCATGTTTATATATACAGAACGAAAACAATATATAAGAGAAACCTATATATAAATGTACACGTTATATATATTATGTCTATAGTCAATATAAAAATCACAGCAACTTGCTTTATAAAGTATACATATATATATTGACACAACAAATCGTACGAGAAAAACAACTAACAAATATATACGAACAACTTGACATCTATAACATATATAAACTATGAATCTATAAATATATATGAGATAGGCTATATATAAGCTAATATGTATATTATGCATATTTGTTTAAAAAACCAAGTATATACACATATAAACAAAACACTATATATATACTGGCATACGACTCACGCCATATCATTTCAAAATCCAAATCAGTATGTAAAAAAATACATATATATGAACCAACCTATATTAAGTAACTTGTATAGATTATATATATTCCTAGTACTAATATATAAACTAAACTGATATATAATAAATCATTTATTTACAAACATATATATAAACAAATATACCTATCAAGCCAAAACCAGATATGTTTCCAAATCTAAAATATACAACTTAAAAATTATATAACCAAACAACTTACTAATATATAGAAGATTGCAACTGCTAGTGATGATAGGTCAGAGCAGCCTTCGGTTGCAGAGGATAGGTGGAAGGTCATGCGAGTGGGTGGAGGAAACAAGGCAGGGAGGTGTGAGCTTGGAAGAGGAAGACGTTGGCCAGAGGGTGGTCTCGGCATGGGGAGGATCGGCACTTGGCGGCTGGGTTGTGGTTGCCGTGTGTGACGGCTTCCAGGTGGCGGGTCAGGCGAAGGGATGGGAAGAGCGGTAGCTAGTTAGGGGTGAAGGCGGAGGAAGGACGTGGAGGGCTGGTTTGGTGATGGGTGAGAAGAGAGGATGGGAAAAACGTGGGCAAGAGTGGGAACAGAGGAGGGAGAAGGAAATTGGAGAGAATTGGAAGTGTGAGGGTCTGGAAAATAAATGAGCTGGCTTCTCAAATGAAATCTAAAACTTGATATATAAAATTTGTTTGTAAAGCAAAGTTTGATGTAACGTACCCAAAAGTGAACTGATGGGAATATTAAAAGTAAAGTACGAATTCAGATAATTGTTAAAAGAGTCCATTCATTTTCTAACCGTTGGAACAAACTAATGTTCACAGGAAAACCGAAAGGCACAAACGTATACCGATACGATTAACGGTTACGCAGATTTCGCTGCATACCGGATTTCAAAACACAGAATTGAATATACCATAGAGATCAGCACGACGAGACGATTTAAGAGGTATACAGATATCAATGGTACGATTATCCAATCAAAAGTCGATATCGGTACGAAAATGCTGCTATTTCGTCGAAAATAAGATCGACGGAGCAATAACAGTCCAAATTTTGAGAAACGAAATATGACGCCTTGCTCAGAAGATGATTTACAATTTTTCTATAGAAAAATATTCAGGTTTGGAAAACATTTTGTTATCATCAAATATTAACCGATATAAATTGAAATAGAATTACACAATAAAATAAACTTTTAAATTATCTGACGAAAATTTACCAGCTGCTATGTTTAATTAGACGTAATCCAAATATTAAGTTTTTTTTTATTTCAAAATATTACTATTTAAAAATTTCTCAAAAATTCAATTAAATTCGTTATAATTTTTTTTTAAATTTATGGGTCATTACACTTAGTATGTCTAGGGGCTATCACTGTAGAAAGAGGTGGAGTGGGAGGGTTGGGTTCCTATTCCTTTTACCTTTATGCTCTTTTGGTATGTTGTTAGTTAATTTACCGCTCACTAAGACTGTTGTCTGACTCAAGGTTTTATGTTCAACTCTTATTACCTTGGGCTGTTCATCCATTTTTGGGATGGGCAGACTAGGTAGCAGGTGACAGGTGATGTTCTTAGTTTCCAACGATGCTGATGACGAAGACGAGCTGGAGGCTTGCATATTATTTTCTTATTATATGTACTGGATATTCCGCTTCTTGTATATTCTCTGAGTGATATGTAGTGAGGCTGGATGTATTGACTATTCAAATTATTGTATCAAACTACTATGAGGCTTATTTGATGCGATTCTATTCTGTGTAGCTTCACTATGTATATTTTTTTTTCTCTATTGTATTTTATCCATGCGCTGTGAGTGATACGATAGATTCTGTTGTTTTACCTTACCTTGACGATCATCCATGGCGGCCTGGCACACTTTACAGCGCACTATTTCCTTGTTTGGTGCAGGGGTCATGGGCGGTCGTCACAATGCCATTCTCTTTTGTCTACCATACTAAAAATAAAAAAAAGTATATATTTGCCTTGAAAATTACTAAGCATCTTCTTTTCTTTGTAAACTTGCTTTGAGAAATTGTTTTATATAGAAGTTGCTTCGAGGAAACCCCGCATTTTTCGTGCTCAAACTCAGATCCTCCATCTCTTTCCCCTACCCATGCACGTGCAGCTTGCTCCGCCCTATTTCGCCTCCCTCCTTTCTATTTGTAACCGACACCGCAACCCATCCGTTCACCACAAACCTTCACTTCCATGCCGTGCTTTCCCCTTAGACCCGAACTACCAGATCCACCATTCCATCTTCACCACGACAGTCATTGATCCCCATCTCGCCCATAGCCACAACCACTGACGTGAAACTCACTACCTTTCCCACCTCATTGCTCGCCGCATATCCACTTCAAACCCAATGTCCAACCTCTACTACACCGTGTCTTCAGCCGCCCCTCCCGCATAGCTCACACCAGAAACCCATACCTCACCGTGACCGGATCCCCTGACCGCATATCCACCGCTAGCCTTCCCCTTCACTTCACATCCTACCTCTCCATGCTCTGACCAAAAACCCTATAGCCTACCGAGTAGACTGCCTTCATCAGATCTACAAACGAAGCTCATGGCTCCACCTCGTTGAGCACGCAACCACCCACTTTTCCCCGACCTCTGCTTCCCTTCACCACGCCTGGCCCATCGCCTACTCACAACAGCCAGCGCCACCTGCTCGTTCTATTTCTCGTTCAATCCCATACTACGTGGATCCGCCTACTGCCACTTTGCCGCACTCATCCCCTCCTAAAATCTGTAGCATTCTCTTTGGTTTTTATATATATATATTGTTTTAAGTATATAATAAATATATGTATATATATATTTGCTTGTATATATATATATATGTTTGCATTTATTTTAGTGTATATTATGTTTCCAAAGTTATTTTGCTCAATGGCAATCCTGTTTGTATATATGTTAGAATAATATTGATTTTAAAGTGTATATATGTATTGAATATATGTTGAATATATATTTGAAGTTTATATTTTGCATATACAAATTATTATATATGTTAGAATTTAACTGATGTGCTCGTGAAAAAAAATATGTTTACCTATATATGTGTTATATATATTATATATGTAGAGATTTTGATTTTAAAATGTATATAGATTTAAATATATATATATATATTTTGATTTTATTTGATGTGTTTAAGAAATAATGATTTTGAATTATATATATAAACATTCTGATTTTCAAATATACATACATACATACATACATACATATATATATATATATTATAAAGATTTTTTTTATATACGTGTTTTAAATTTTAGATTTTAAAATATATAGCTGTATATATTTGTTTCATCGGATCCATCGAGTTCAAGATCGTGCCAACTTCGCTTTGCTTTGCTTTGCATTTGTCGTAGAGTTAGGAATTCAATCTGTAGCCTGTTGTTTTATCTTCTTCATGACCTCGAAAGGTGAACAATCACTCACGATTAACATTCTTATATATATAGTAAATTTAGTTCACATGAAATGACGATTGAAATATGCTGTTAAATTTTAATTCCTAAGTTATTTAATTGTTAAATATGATATGCCATTATCTGTGATTGTTTACCTATGACATATGAAACCATAACCTGTTGTATGTATTATGTTTAAATTTGTTACTGATGAAATATGCCTGTTGTGATACGTTATATTATTATCATATTTGTCCTCACTTTGCAAGTTCCCTGTTAGTTTAGAAATTCCCTATGGGTCGAAATGATACATACCCGAACGATCTTATAGATTAGGGGAAAATCATTATGGATTGAAATGACAAATCCAAGCGATTTTCAATTGATTTTGAAATTTTGGGATTGCGGGTTGAAATGATATAAATTCGTAAATTTAAATTAATTGCGGATTAAAATGATAAATATTTGTATCACATAACCATAGGATAGAAAATTATATACGGACACCGTTGGTCTATTTTTGAAAATGATTTCCAAAGTTTGAAAGGAAATATATAGATTTTATATAATATTGATTTTTAAAATATAATAATATATAAATTTTATTTTTTTATGTGTAAAATTTTGATTTTTAAAATTATATATTTGAAAATTTTAAATTTATAAGTTAAGTTTTGAAAAATGTAAATTTTAGGATTTTACTTATAATTTTATTATTTAAGATTTAATTTAATAATATCTAATATAAAAAAATTTAATTAATATATATATAATATGTTTAAACTATTTATTTACATTTATGTTAACATTTTGAAAATAGATTTTGGAAGTAACTTTAATATATATATATATATATATAATATGTTGAAATATTTATTTGAACTTATGTTAATTTTTTGAAAATAGATTTTGTGATAAATTTAAATAAATAGAATTTGGAAGATAAATTAAAGTTGGTTTGGAATTTAATCTGTTTAAGAATTTATTATAAATAAGAATTTATTTAAAACTTATTGATTTTGAGATGTTAAAGATATGATTTTTATAACTTGATAATTGGAACTTGATTTAGGGTGATTAAATGAATATTTTCAAATTTAAAAAAAAATTGAAATCGAATATTTGATATTGATTTAAATTTGTAATGTGAGATTTTATTTAAATGTTATTAAAAATGATTAAGTTGAATTTTGGAAATATAAATGAATTTTATCAAATTGAGTTATTGTAAATTATTAGAATATGTAAACTTTGAAATCTATTGAAATTGGAAGTAGTTACAATTTGTAGTTCAAACCTGGATTTGAAATCGATATAAATTAAAAGGGTCTTAATGAGAATTAAAATTAAAATTATTGACATGGGATTGATTTAAATTTAATTTTGGAATTAAAGTTGATTTGAATCGATTTGTGAAATTGGAAGAAACTATTTTTAATATATATAAACTATTTTTAATAAATAAACTATTTTAATCTATAACCTATTTTTAAATATAAACTATTTTTAATTTATAACTATTTCAAAAAAATTATATAAAAACTATTTTCAATATTTAAACTATGTAAGTTGGAACTTTATGATTTAGATTTAATGGACTTTAATACTAATATTTTGATATAATGGTTTAAACTATTTCTGTGAATATGATTTCGTAAGTTATATGATTTCGGAAGTGAATATGATTTCGAAAGCGATATGATTTTTGAAAAGAATATGATATTTTGATATGAAGTATGAACTGTTTAAAATGATTATAAAAGTGATTTTATAAAATGACCACGGTATGAAATAAGCGTTTGGTTGTTAAAGAGACCGGGATCGGATATTGTCATACTCTCTGCCAATACCGAAAATCACTTTAACAACTATGTACGTGGTGGAGATTCCAGAACGAAGTAGGAGGGTTTGGCGAACGATTCTATATGAGTTATTAACGTAGCTCTGACTCCCGTGAGTTAGCTTGATGTGGCTAAAACATGATCTATATTGTAACGACCCGTAAATTTCAACGGTTTTAATAACGTAATTAGTTGAAATTTTGTGAAATTTTAAACGATAAAATTTTGAAATAAAAATTTAATATTTGGAATACGTCTGGTTAAACATAGCAACTGGTAAATTTTCGTCCGAAAATATGAAAGTTTATTTCGCGCGTAAATTCACTTCAATTTAATCAGTTAAAAAACAGTGAAAATAAAATGTTTCCGAAACCTAAATATTTTGACATAGAAAAATTCTAAACCATCTTCTGAGCAAGATGTCAGTTTGTCGTTTTTCCAAATTCGGACATCTTTGGCTCCGTCGATCTTATTTTTCAGTGTTTTTCTTGCATTTTTCGATAGTAGAAAATTTGAATTTTATAATTAAATCATATCACCAATATCTATATATCGTTCTGATCGTCTCGACGTGCTGATTTATGCAGTGTATTCAGTTCTGTATTTTGAAATCTGTTTCCCTACGAAATCGATAGAACAAATTTCGTATCGATGCCGGGTTTGAAATCTTTTGCTCTCCATCTACCTACCGTTACAAAATTTAACGGCCATAACCTTTGAGATTTCTAGAATTTAACAATCGAGACTTTTGCTTTCTTTTGTCCTTTCAGTATCCGTGTAGAATTAAATAACCACTTGTTTAATATTCCCAGAAATATATCAGATGACCTTTGGTTTTAATTGGTTTCAAATTTCTCTGGTTTCGTTTCGTTATCTCTGTCTTGATAAATAAAAAAAAATATTTAGTCTTCACCCTGGCATTCGAAAACAAAAGGGAAATGGAATATATACGGTTCCGTATATAATGGCTTTTGAATGCTGCTCGTCCCTTCATTCTTCACTTTGCAAAACGCACCCGCCTCCCCACTTAAAAAAAAAAAAAGAAAAAAAAAACTCCTCATCCAGATCTAATAACCACCACGCTCCGACCCACCAAAACCTCCGCCTCCCTCCTCCCATGGTCAGCGCCACCGTTGCCTACTGCCCACGGCCACCAACCACAGCAGCCCACTCGAACCCGTGCCACCTCGTCAGCACTTCCTACTTCCACCTCGTCCCCGCCATGCTCGGCGTCTGCTCATCACCGAGCGCCGCCACCACACGTTCCAGCCCACAACCCTTTGGCCACCCTCCCACCGCTTACCCTCCACCTTTGATTTGCCGGCTTCAGTTCCCCTCTCACGCCACCCAATGTCTCCACCACCCATCACAAATCACGTCCCAGATCTCGCCTACCCTCCAGCCTCCACCCTCGACCTACTTACCAACTGACCTCACCTCCCCCGAGCGTTCAACCCCAAGCCAAGCACTTTTTCCCTGCAGCACCTTCCCTCGGGCGTGCTCATCTTCCTCTTCTCCTGTCCGCGACCTTACCCAGCCGCCGGCCTTCAACTGCTTCGCTCTAGTTCGTCTCTGCGATCCGGGCTGTTTTCCTTCTTTTGAAAATAAGGTACTATACATATATAGATGCATATATATTATATATTATAGTATATTTTAATTTATTTATTTATATATATTGTTTGTTATATTCTGATATATATATATAAATTTGTGTATAATTGAGTTGGTTTTGGGTATATATTTAGTGTCTGCATGCAAGTTCTATGTTATTTCTTAGTCTCATGTTCATTTGTTTGAATAATATATTGTATGTTGTATGTATTGGTTAGTGACAGATCATATTTGAGAGAAGCAGTAAAGGATGTAGGTCGTAATATACATGTTTGTAAGTAGACCTTATTATGTTAATTTACTGTATGATATAGATATTTATTTATTTATGTAGTTTTATAGAAAATAGTATGGACATATTTTATAACTTATATTCTATTCTAAAGTATGTTACACAAAGTGTTTTGGGTTGTGTAAAATAAAACGTATTCTTGGAAACATATATTTGAAATACTGTTATGATCTTAATAAGTAAGTTTAGTTTATACGAGTTTATACAAAACTTGTCTGTTGTATACACTGGTTTTATAAGATTTCATATGAACAGCTAGGTTGTACTTTATAATGAATTCTGACTTTCAATTTATATTACATATTCGCATTTGTTTATTCTTAAAGTTTATAATATTATATTTATACTTACACTATATATGCATGTTATATGTGTCATGTAAGTTGTAGTAAGTTACTTTATATACTCAAATTTATATATATCTTTATATATAAGTATATCTAAGTGTTTTCAAGTACAGTTTCAAAACTTACAGTTACATATAAACTAGTTCATACTATGTTTTTCTGTTGTTTAAATTCATGTCAGATGCGTATTATATGATTTAAGTGTACAACCCTATTGCATGCGTATATATAGTTTGATATAAAAAGGCACATGTGTTCGCATATCCATTGGTCTGCATTTATAATTATAATATATATAGTAAGGGGCAGTGTAAGGGTTGGCGTGATTGTATATGTATGTCAGTTTGTGTTCATTTCAAAGTACTATATACTGTAAGGATGTAAAAAGTAGGTAAATTTATATATATAAATAAGATACATTTTGTTTACAACATGGGTATTCATAGTGCCCTGCTGTATGGGCTTTGGATCTCTGTTTTGCATTTGATTTAGCAAGAGCGACTGCATATATTATGATTTGTAAATTTTTCACATGTTTTACTTAAATATTTTAAAGTTATCAAATTGTTTTTTTTTTGCGTGTGTTTATATATATGGTACGGCCAAAGTACACTGTTTTATAACACGAATTTGTATAAGGATTTTGGTTTTAAATGTTTAGTAGTTCCATTTTTGCGTGTTTTGGATTATAACATGGGTTAAGAACGAATTTTAAGAATATATATATGTTTGACTTCAACGTATGTACATATATACATATATATTTAAATGTGTAATAAAAGGAAAATGTATTTTTAAAATTAAATATTGGGTTTAAGGAGACTAGTAATATAAAATGCATCTCGTCTAAATTTTATATCAAGCTAATTTGATTCATTCCATCGATCTTTGTTATCAGATCTGTTCGTCAAATTCGTGTTCAAATCTTGCCTTGTTTTGAGATTCGGGCCAATCTTGCTTCGCTTTGTAATTCATAGCTTGTTCTGTTGTCAATCTCTCTAGCCTCGGAAGGTGAGCACTCACTCACGATTAACGTTCTTTTATTTATTAAATTTGATTTCAATTGAAACGACAATTGAAATATGCTGCTGTTAGTTAATTAAACTGTTATATATGCTATTACCTGTATCAGTTCACCTGTGACATCTGACACCATTTTCTGTTATTTATTTATGCGATGATAATACAGTTTGGCTGATAATTGATTGATTGTTGATGTTTATATTGGACGATAAATTGTTAATGTTAAAATGATAAATAGTATGCGATTGAACTTGGTATAGGATAATTAAATGTTGAATTTGATTAACTGACACTTGTATAATATGACCCCTTTAACTGTTGAATTTATTGACACGTATGATTTGTTTAATTACATTTTAAACCACTGAATGTATGTTGTTAAATTGATGATGTATGAAATTGTAAATAGATGACAAGTAAAAACCGTAATGTAATAATCTTTAATCTACATGAAATGATAGTGTAGATTCTAGAAATAATTATATTAATTCGTACAAATAACAATGCGAATTAATACGATTATTTCGGGATTATTTAATTGAATTTTGGATTGATATTGATTGTTGCTATTGCTTGTTTATTTACTTTGACACCATCCCAGTTATCACACTGCAAGTTCCCTTTGTTATGCTTTGATTTTGAATTGAATTGGAATCGGGTTGAAATGATAAATACCCAAATTGAACTTTGACCTAGGATAGAAAATTAAATAAAACTCGATTGGTCAATAATTTGATTTAAAAAAATAAAACGAAGTTTTATTTGAATAAATAATATGGTTTTGAAATGAAGTTGAAATTGAATTTTCAATGAAAAGAAAATGTTAATATTTAATCTGAAACAAAATGTTAACAATGTAATTGATGAAGAATGTTGTTTAAATTGAGAAATGATTGAATTAAGTTTGAAATTATTAAACTTTGAAATGATTTAATAATTAAGTTTGAAATTATAATTTAGTTGAAATTATTAAAATTATTTAATAATTAAGTTTTGAATTATTTAATAATTAAATAAGATTGAATTATTTAATGATTAAATTGAATTGAATTCTTTAATAAGAGAAATTGAACTTTTGAATAAGTGAATTTTACTTCGTAAATAATTGAAATTGAGTTTTCTTTATTAAGTAAGTTTTGGGAAAATTATTTAAGAAAGTAAATAAGTGAAATTGAAGTTCTTTAACAAGAAATGAAAATGTGATATTTTTGGAATTAATGTAAGACTTGAAATTTAAAGAATTGATTTGATGAATTTAATTTAATTCAAAATTGTAAGTTTTGTTTTAATGAGGTTGAACTTAAGAAATTGATTTAATGAATTCGAAATTTAATAGGAATTACTTTGAATGATAAAGTAACTTAACGAATATTGAATGAAATCGATAAATGAATTCAAATTGATTTAAATGATTTCGAATTGAAACTTATATACGAACTTGGATCAATATTTGAATGGTTTGAAATAGATATTGAAATTGAATTATAAGATTTTGAAATGGTAAATTGAAGTTTTGAAACGTAAATTTTGGAAATTGATTTCGAAAGACAAATGAAATATTGATTTACGAACTCTGATTGAAATTGAATTTGATTTGGTTTTGAAATATATAAATGACCAATCGGAAAAATAATTTCGAAGGTTATTAAAGAGACCGGAATTCGGTTATGGATATACTCTCTATCTAAACCGAAAACCACTTTAATAACTATACGCGGAGTGATGATCCAGAATGAAGTGGTTGGAATGATGTACGTGTTGACTGAAGAAAGAGAACGATAATGGATAGCCTTGACACTTGTGTCAAATTGGAAATGACTAAAACAGGAGCTGTGCCGGGCCAATGGAGGATTGATACCTCAAGTGGACACACTTCTTCGAACTACTTATACTTGTTGTCGATTGGTGCACCCTTGATTTTGGGAGTGTTGTTTCACGGTGTTGCGGGCGCTGCGGCGTTGCGTTCTCACCAGCCCGGATCAGGCGAACGGTAGTATCACTACCTTGGGTATAGCCTCATGTGCCTTGTCATACTTGTATTCCATTTATGCGCGACCACTACGATTTTGATTTGTACCTTGAGTATATGGATTGCCCTCTGGTGACTTCCGGTTTTGGGGAAACTACGGTCTTGTATATGCTTTTGGGAATAAAAATGTGTTAAGGGTGGAATGGGCCATGACTTAACGCTATTTTGATATCTTCTTATATTACTGATAGACATTATCTACTTATCGTACATTATTACATAGTAGATAGTTTGACGGATCCTTAAAGGATGGTTATTCCAAACATCCTTTGAGTTACTTGTATTTCAATTGCTATTTCACTTGAGTTGGATTTATTAATATAAGAATGTTAATCCTGACTCGAGTGTTTTGTCTTTTCCTTACGCTCGGGTCAGAATGAGTAGTTCAGCTTTCGAGACTCACCTTTGGAGTTGGAGCTTCGCTTGGAGATCCAGCTATCTATCCAGCTTTCAGATATTCGATGATTCCAGTGATGTATTCTGATTTGTATCTGATGTATCGTATTACTCTTCTGTTATAAACTCTGATGTATTTTATATATTTATATAGTAGCTTCATGAACTACTATCTCTTTTATTTCCGCTGCACTTATTACTCTGTGTCTGTGATCTGTGATTATTTATTTACTGTATATATTCAGTTTTGCCAAATTTAAATTAACAACGCGGTATTTTGAGCAATTCAACTCCGGCATGAGTGTCTACCTATACACTTATAATGGACGCGAATGGTCCAAAATTCCGGGTCGTTACAGTTGGTATCAGAGCTTTGGTAGCTCTAGGCAAAACTTAACATATAGGGTAAATGTATTTACAGAATCACTCTCATTCGAGTTTCAATCTCTTCCCTTGACTCAATTTCTTTGAATTTTGGAACGTTCCCCTCGGTTCCGAAATTCATTCATGTCCTTCACTTTTCGTCTTCTTTCAATCATGGAGCACGCCATAACTCCATTCTGAATGTTATATATAATAGATCGGCGGTCTCGCCAATCTTAGAACGATTCGTAAAGGAGTAAACTCCTTTATAATAGGCATTGATTTACCGGAGATTCCTGTATCCTCGGTTTACGATGCTGTCTATTCCCTGCTATACCTGAATTCCATCTCGTGAGATCGAGTGTTGATTTACCTCGGAATTCAGCATCGGTCTTATTCTTGAAGTTACGGACGATCCGGTTAAGATTGCCCGTGAATTAAATAAGCTTATCCAACCCGATTCTGTTAATTGAATCATCTTATCTTTTCTTTCGAACTTGTATTTAAATCAGAATTCTCTTTAACTTGAGTCCATAAAATTTGAAACCCTATCCTTATTTTGAAAATTCATCCCTGTATCGTCGAGCAAAGAAGTGTATTTGTAAATTTATATAAAAATGTTTTATATATTGTGTTGTTTGAGTTGTTGATGTTGATTTGGGTTTCCGATCGATTCGTCTGATCAACGCTATCGATAGGATTTCCAAAACACTTGAACAGAGCAAACTGACACAATATTATTTTCAAATTTGGTGAATGAAATAAATTTGTTGATTATATTGTAGAAAATATAAGTTAAAATTTTCTGGAGTTTAATAAGTTAATTAAATTGTTGTTGAAATGATAATATTTGATTATCATTTATTGTTCTAAATAAATTTATAAATACGGTTTATAAATTGATTTGGAATTTGAAATGAATTTAATTCAGAAATTTGAGAATTTACTAGTTTCCGGTGATTTTGAACTTTGGTTTTTAAAATTTTTAAGTATATATTATTGAAAGTATTTTCGAATAGAAATCGTTTCCAAAGAATTTTAAAATGTTGAAATCAGTGCTCTTCTCTTTGTCGCTGGAAAATAATTTCGGTGATGGCGGCCGCATCATCGACGTTCATTTTCGAGTTTCGAAGTGGAGATACTATTCTGTAGCTTTGCTACGGTTTTGTTTTGAAAATATTTTGATTTAAATTTCTTCAATATAATTTGATTTATATATATATATATGGGTATCTTATTATAAAAAAAAATTTAATTTGATTTGATAAATATATTATATATATCTCTAAATTGTTTAAAGTAAATCGGAAATCTAATTCTTCAATTTTGTTAAAGTATGATTTACTTATAAATAAAACCAAAATTTGGAATGAATATTTAAACTCGAATAATTGAATTGGGAAAAATTTATTTGTATATTGTTCAACTGCATTCTAATACAACTTACCTAAATCATTCAGAAGTTGAATATGTAATTGGATAATATATAAGATAAATTGAATTTATAAATAAAATTTGAATGTTTATAATAAATGGTATACACTAAATTTTGATTATAAAGATGTTAATAGCGTAGATAGGATAATAAGTAAAACTCGGTTAATGATGAAATAAAATTGTTTGAAAGAATTAATAAAATTGAAATTTGATCAACATATGAAAATACCTTGAACTTAAAAGAAATTAATAGATGTAAATTAATTTAAATCGAAACTTTTATGGTTTAAATTAATTTATATAAGTTAAATATATGTAATAAGATATATTAAGTGAAATAAACTTAATAATAATTTGAAATAAAGAAGAATCAAATTTGTTGAATAAATATGATTTTATTAAAAGACTATTCAAATTTATGGTTTTAAAAATTGTAAATTTAAGATAATTGGATAATAAGATAATGAATTTAGAAATAGTTGAGATTGATTTTAGTGAAATCAAATGGATTAAATCAATTATTGATTATCAATTAATTTAAATTTGAATTTATATGATTTAAATTAATTGTTATTTTGTATTTCAAATCTATTTTCTTTCTGGTTGTTTCTATTCTCCTACCTCGTTCCTTTTCGGGGACGAAAAGTTTTGAGTGGGGGAGAGTGTAACGACCCGTAAATTTCAACGGTTTTAATAACGTAATTAGTTGAAATTTTGTGAAATTTTAAACGATAAAATTTTGAAATAAAAATTTAATATTTGGAATACGTCTGGTTAAACATAGCAACTGGTAAATTTTCGTCCGAAAATATGAAAGTTTATTTCGCGCGTAAATTCACTTCAATTTAATCAGTTAAAAAACAGTGAAAATAAAATGTTTCCGAAACCTAAATATTTTGACATAGAAAAATTCTAAACCATCTTCTGAGAAAGATGTCAGTTTGTCGTTTTTCCAAATTCGGACATCTTTGGCTCCGTCGATCTTATTTTTCAGTGTTTTTCTTGCATTTTTCGATAGTAGAAACTTTGAATTTTATAATTAAATCATATCACCAATATCTATATATCGTTCTGATCGTCTCGACGTGCTGATTTATGCAGTGTATTCAGTTCTGTATTTTGAAATCTGTTTCCCTACGAAATCGATAGAACAAATTTCGTATCGATGCCAGGTTTGAAATCTTTTGCTCTCCATCTACCTACCGTTACAAAATTTAACGGCCATAACCTTTGAGATTTCTAGAATTTAACAATCGAGACTTTTGCTTTCTTTTGTCCTTTCAGTATCCGTGTAGAATTAAATAACCACTTGTTTAATATTCCCAGAAATATATCAGATGACCTTTGGTTTTAATTGGTTTCAAATTTCTCTGGTTTCGTTTCGTTATCTCTGTCTTGATAAATAAAAAAAAAATTATTTAGTCTTCACCCTGGCATTCGAAAACAAAAGGGAAATGGAATATATACGGTTCCGTATATAATGGCTTTTGAATGCTGCTCGTCCCTTCATTCTTCACTTTGCAAAACGCACCCGCCTCCCCACTTAAAAAAAAAAAAAAGAAAAAAAAAACTCCTCATCCAGATCTGATAACCACCACGCTCCGACCCACCAAAACCTCCGCCTCCCTCCTCCCATGGTCAGCGCCACCGTTGCCTACTGCCCACGGCCACCAACCACAGCAGCCCACTCGAACCCATGCCACCTCGTCAGCACTTCCTACTTCCACCTCGTCCCCGCCATGCTCGGCGTCTGCTCATCACCGAGCGCCGCCACCACACGTTCCAGCCCACAACCCTTTGGCCACCCTCCCACCGCTTACCCTCCACCTTTGATTTGCCGGCTTCAGTTCCCCTCTCACGCCACCCAATGTCTCCACCACCCATCACAAATCACGTCCCAGATCTCGCCTACCCTCCAGCCTCCACCCTCGACCTACTTACCAACTGACCTCACCTCCCCGAGCGTTCAACCCCAAGCCAAGCACTTTTTCCCTGCAGCACCTTCCCTCGGGCGTGCTCATCTTCCTCTTCTCCTGTCCACGACCTTACCCAGCCGCCGGCCTTCAACTGCTTCGCTCTAGTTCGTCTCTGCGATCCGGGCTGTTTTCCTTCTTTTGAAAATAAGGTACTATACATATATAGATGCATATATATTATATATTATAGTATATTTTAATTTATTTATTTATATATATTGTTTGTTATATTCTGATATATATATATAAATTTGTGTATAATTGAGTTGGTTTTGGGTATATATTTAGTGTCTGCATGCAAGTTCTATGTTATTTCTTAGTCTCATGTTCATTTGTTTGAATAATATATTGTATGTTGTATGTATTGGTTAGTGACAGATCATATTTGAGAGAAGCAGTAAAGGATGTAGGTCGTAATATACATGTTTGTAAGTAGACCTTATTATGTTAATTTACTGTATGATATAGATATTTATTTATTTATGTAGTTTTATAGAAAATAGTATGGACATATTTTATAACTTATATTCTATTCTAAAGTATGTTATACAAAGTGTTTTGGGTTGTGTAAAATAAAACGTATTCTTGGAAACATATATTTGAAATACTGTTATGATCTTAATAAGTAAGTTTAGTTTATACGAGTTTATACAAAACTTGTCTGTTGTATACACTGGTTTTATAAGATTTCATATGAACAGCTAGGTTGTACTTTATAATGAATTCTGACTTTCAATTTATATTACATATTCGCATTTGTTTATTCTTAAAGTTTATAATATTATATTTATACTTACACTATATATGCATGTTATATGTGTCATGTAAGTTGTAGTAAGTTACTTTATATACTCAAATTTATATATATCTTTATATATAAGTATATCTAAGTGTTTTCAAGTGCAGTTTCAAAACTTACAGTTACATATAAACTAGTTCATACTATGTTTTTCTGTTGTTTAAATTCATGTCAGATGCGTATTATATGATTTAAGTGTACAACCCTATTGCATGCGTATATATAGTTTGATATAAAAAGGCACATGTGTTCGCATATCCATTGGTCTGCATTTATAATTATAATATATATAGTAAGGGGCAGTGTAAGGGTTGGCGTGATTGTATATGTATGTCAGTTTGTGTTCATTTCAAAGTACTATATACTGTAAGGATGTAAAAAGTAGGTAAATTTATATATATAAATAAGATACATTTTGTTTACAACATGGGTATTCATAGTGCCCTGCTGTATGGGCTTTGGATCTCTGTTTTGCATTTGATTTAGCAAGAGCGACTGCATATATTATGATTTGTAAATTTTTCACATGTTTTACTTAAATATTTTAAAGTTATCAAATTGTTTTTTTTTTGCGTGTGTTTATATATATGGTACGGCCAAAGTACACTGTTTTATAACACGAATTTGTATAAGGATTTTGGTTTTAAATGTTTAGTAGTTCCATTTTTGCGTGTTTTGGATTATAACATGGGTTAAGAACGGATTTTAAGAATATATATATGTTTGACTTCAACGTATGTAAATATATACATATATATTTAAATGTGTAATAAAAGGAAAATGTATTTTTAAAATTAAATATTGGGTTTAAGGAGACTAGTAATATAAAATGCATCTCGTCTAAATTTTATATCAAGCTAATTTGATTCATTCCATCGATCTTTGTTATCAGATCTGTTCGTCAAATTCGTGTTCAAATCTTGCCTTGTTTTGAGATTCGGGCCAATCTTGCTTCGCTTTGTAATTCATAGCTTGTTCTGTTGTCAATCTCTCTAGCCTCGGAAGGTGAGCACTCACTCACGATTAACGTTCTTTTATTTATTAAATTTGATTTCAATTGAAACGACAATTGAAATATGCTGCTGTTAGTTAATTAAACTGTTATATATGCCATTACCTGTATCAGTTCACCTGTGACATCTGACACCATTTTCTGTTATTTATTTATGCGATGATAATACAGTTTGGCTGATAATTGATTGATTGTTGATGTTTATATTGGACGATAAATTGTTAATGTTAAAATGATAAATAGTATGCGATTGAACTTGGTATAGGATAATTAAATGTTGAATTTGATTAACTGACACTTGTATAATATGACCCCTTTAACTGTTGAATTTATTGACACGTATGATTTGTTTAATTACATTTTAAACCACTGAATGTATGTTGTTAAATTGATGATGTATGAAATTGTAAATAGATGACAAGTAAAAACCGTAATGTAATAATCTTTAATCTACATGAAATGATAGTGTAGATTCTAGAAATAATTATATTAATTCGTACAAATAACAATGCGAATTAATACGATTATTTCGGGATTATTTAATTGAATTTTGGATTGATATTGATTGTTGCTATTGCTTGTTTATTTACTTTGACACCATCCCAGTTATCACACTGCAAGTTCCCTTTGTTATGCTTTGATTTTGAATTGAATTGGAATCGGGTTGAAATGATAAATACCCAAATTGAACTTTGACCTAGGATAGAAAATTAAATAAAACTCGATTGGTCAATAATTTGATTTAAAAAAATAAAACGAAGTTTTATTTGAATAAATAATATGGTTTTGAAATGAAGTTGAAATTGAATTTTCAATGAAAAGAAAATGTTAATATTTAATCTGAAATAAAATGTTAACAATGTAATTGATGAAGAATGTTGTTTAAATTGAGAAATGATTGAATTAAGTTTGAAATTATTAAACTTTGAAATGATTTAATAATTAAGTTTGAAATTATAATTTAGTTGAAATTATTAAAATTATTTAATAATTAAGTTTTGAATTATTTAATAATTAAATAAGATTGAATTATTTAATGATTAAATTGAATTGAATTCTTTAATAAGAGAAATTGAACTTTTGAATAAGTGAATTTTACTTCGTAAATAATTGAAATTGAGTTTTCTTTATTAAGTAAGTTTTGGGAAAATTATTTAAGAAAGTAAATAAGTGAAATTGAAGTTCTTTAACAAGAAATGAAAATGTGATATTTTTGGAATTAATGTAAGACTTGAAATTTAAAGAATTGATTTGACGAATTTAATTTAATTCAAAATTGTAAGTTTTGTTTTAATGAGGTTGAACTTAAGAAATTGATTTAATGAATTGGAAATTTAATAGGAATTACTTTGAATGATAAAGTAACTTAACGAATATTGAATGAAATCGATAAATGAATTCAAATTGATTTAAATGATTTCGAATTGAAACTTATATACGAACTTGGATCAATATTTGAATGGTTTTAAATAGATATTGAAATTGAATTATAAGATTTTGAAATGGTAAATTGAAGTTTTGAAACGTAAATTTTGGAAATTGATTTCGAAAGACAAATGAAATGTTGATTTACGAACTCTGATTGAAATTGAATTTGATTTGGTTTTGAAATATATAAATGACCAATCGGAGAAATAATTTCGAAGGTTATTAAAGAGACCGGAATTCGGTTATGGATATACTCTCTATCTAAACCGAAAACCACTTTAATAACTATACGCGGAGTGATGATCCAGAATGAAGTGGTTGGAATGATGTACGTGTTGACTGAAGAAAGAGAACGATAATGGATAGCCTTGACACTTGTGTCAAATTGGAAATGACTAAAACAGGAGCTGTGTCGGGCCAATGGAGGATTGATACCTCAAGTGGACACACTTCTTCGAACTACTTATACTTGTTGTCGATTGGTGCACCCTTGATTTTGGGAGTGTTGTTTCACGGTGTTGCGGGCGCTGCGGCGTTGCGTTCTCACCAGCCCGGATCAGGCGAACGGTAGTATCACTACCTTGGGTATAGCCTCATGTGCCTTGTCATACTTGTATTCCATTTATGCGCAACCACTACGATTTTGATTTGTACCTTGAGTATATGGATTGCCCTCTGGTGACTTCCGGTTTTGGGGAAACTACGTTCTTGTATATGCTTTTGGGAATAAAAATGTGTTAAGGGTGGAATGGGCCATGACTTAACGCTATTTTGATATCTTCTTATATTACTGATAGACATTATCTACTTATCGTACATTATTACATAGTAGATAGTTTGACGGATCCTTAAAGGATGGTTATTCCAAACATCCTTTGAGTTACTTGTATTTCAATTGCTATTTCACTTGAGTTGGATTTATTAATATAAGAATGTTAATCCTGACTCGAGTGTTTTGTCTTTTCCTTACGCTCGGGTCAGACTGAGTAGTTCAGCTTTCGAGACTCACCTTTGGAGTTGGAGCTTCGCTTGGAGATCCAGCTATCTATCCAGCTTTCAGATATTCGATGATTCCAGTGATGTATTCTGATTTGTATCTGATGTATCGTATTACTCTTCTGTTATAAACTCTGATGTATTTTATATATTTATATAGTAGCTTCATGAACTACTATCTCTTTTAATTCCGCTGCACTTATTACTCTATGTCTGTGATCTGTGATTATTTATTTACTGTATATATTCAGTTTTGCCAAATTTAAATTAACAACGCGGTATTTTGAGCAATTCAACTCCGGCATGAGTGTCTACCTATACACTTATAATGGACGCGAATGGTCCAAAATTCCGGGTCGTTACATATATCGGGCCAAGTGAGGTCGCACCTCCGATCGAGCATGCTTCTTTGATACCATTCTATTACTTTATGATTTGATTGGGTGCACCTTTGATTTGGGAGCGTGTCTTGCGGTTGGTGATAGTAGCTGCTATGCGTTACCACCAGTCCGGGAGTGCAAACGGTTAAATCCTACCCTGGCATTGCCTCGCGTGCCTTTTCACATGCCTTATCGCGCCTTCTACAAGTTTGTTTTGTGCCGTACCTATGGAGTGCCCTCTGGGTAAACCACCGGTTTGCTGGAGCTTACGGTACTATATAGACTATGGGAATATATAAAATGTGTTAAGAGGGATATAGGTAACACCTTAACGCTATCTTAATACTTTACTTTACTGATAGACATATTATAATAGCGTATATTACTACATAGTAGATAGTTCCACGGACCCTTAGAGGATGGAAATACCAAACATCATTTAAGTTATATTGTATTTCACTTGGACATTTCACTTGAGTTGTTTTACTAGTATAAGAATGTTAATCTTGACTCGGATGTTTTGTGTTTTGCTTTATGCTCGGGTCAGACTGAGTGTCACAGCTTTTGAGACTCATCTTTGGAGCTTCTCTTGGAGATCTATCTTCATCCACTCAGCTATTCTGTTATTTCAGTTTATTTCAATTGTTTATGATCAGACTTGGCATCTATTTTTGTATTCGAAACTACATTGTATTTGAGATTTCTATTGTATCTTGTTTTAGATTCTAATGTGATATATAGTAGCTTTATGAACTACTATTTATCTATTCAGCTGCTTATTGTTGAATTACTTTGTGTCTGCAATTACGTGATTGATTTATTTACTGTATATGCTATGTTTTGCCAAATATAAATTAACTATCTATTGTTTTGAGCAATCCAAGTATGACATGAGTGGATGATTGTTGATTTGAACGGTTCGAAATACCAGGTCGTTACAGTTGGTATCAGAGCTTTGGTTTTGACAAACCTTAGCATATGGAGTAATAACTCATTAGAGATAGGGTAGTAATACCCTAGAATGAGTAGAATCAATTATAGAATCATATTCGTTCGAGCTTGGAATTCTTCGTCAGGATCCTCCTAGATTTGGATTTCTTTTGAATTTTGGAACTCCTCCCTTTGTTTTGAAATCCATTCTTGTCTTGTCCACTTCGGGTTCTTTTGATACTGGAGCAACCCATAGCTCTATTCTGATTGATCTCTGTAATAAATCTGAACACATCTTGCAGCCTCAATTTGCAACTTCGTCCTTTTGTGTGACTAGTCCCATCGGCGATTCTACCAACCTTAATATGATTTGTGATGGGGTGAAACTCTTTTGTAACGACCCATATTTTACGGATCGAAACATTTTAAAACAGTTGACATTTGGTCACACTGTTGATAAGTTGTTTAGAGTTTAAGTCCTAGGACGTACGGGTTTTAGGTCGGCAAAGAGTTAGGTCGGAGAGTCTGATGGGTCGTAAGTAAGCATAGGCTTAACTCGTAGCCGACTTAAGGAGATAGGCGACCTATAGAATTAGTCGACCTAAAGATTTAGACGACTTAAGGTAAGTGACCGACTTAAGAAGATTTACCGAGCTAAGAAACTGGCGACCTAAGGAGTTTGATATAAGTCGAGTGGACGACCTAAGTATTGGAGCGACTTAGAAGTTAGGTCGTATTGGTTTAGGTCGTAGACGACCTAAGAGGTAGCGCGACCTAAGAGATAGGAGACTTAAGGGTTTTGGCGAGTTAAGGATCTAAGGGGTAGGACGGCGACGACTTAAGTGTTAGGTCATAACCCATTTAGGTCGCGTGAGTAGTTATGTCGTGTGGTCTATGTTAGGTCGCGAGAGTTGTTAACTCGTAAGCGACTTAAGGAGGTTAGCTAAGTCGTAGGTCGGCTACCATGTTGAGTCGTATCCCCTGATTAAGTCGCGTGGGTTTTAAGTCGGAGACTCTGTTAAGTCGCGCGCGCATTAAGTCGTAGACAGGTAGGTCCGGTTAGTCGTGAGTGCGCATGGGCTTAGGTCATAGGTTGTTGGGTGCGTTAAGTCGTAGACGACTTAGGGGAGTTAAGTCGTAAGTCGTAGAGACTAGGGTCTGTTGAGTCGTAGGTCGGAGATAGGGATAAGTCGGAGATGACTTATAAAGGCAGACGACCTAAGATTTCAGCTATAAATACTCGTCCATTTCTCACTTTTTGGGATCCGGATTTTGGTGCGACGAAGTGCTGCCATTTTGAGAGCTCGACTTCTACACTTCTTCACTTCTTTCCTCCACTCTAATCTAGTGATTCCTTCCATCCATATTGAAGATCAAATCGAAGATCGAAGAGCTTAGATTGAAGATCTACATTCTTCGAAGAGAGATTTCATCGTTTGAAGTGGATTGGTGATAGATCAAGTTAGATCCTTCGCTGTCCAGATCTGAAGTGTGTTGCTTTTGGGTTGTTTAGGTGATTTGGTGAGTGGTGATTATCTCTCACACGGATCCAAAGGAGTGTATCGGATTGTTGGCTTGATTTTGTGTTAAAGTAGTGATTTCCATGCATTTTTGTAAACCTAAGTATAGATCCATATAGATTCATTGTTCATGATGATTTGACAACCATTTTACTAAGTGTTAACCTATGCAAGTTCATTCATCAAGTTGTAGAGATAATTCTCATGATTTTAATGCTTGTTAGACTTTCGACTATTTATTTACGAAATTGCCATTATTGTTAAAATTGTCCATTTAGCCTATAATTGAATGCTCGTTTACTTGGATTAATGTTTGATTTGATTGATTGCTATGAATTAGATGATTGATGATTTGATTTAGACCGAAGATGATTCAAAGGCTAAGGGAAAGGCTCTTGAATTGGAAAAGCTGCTCGTAGCATATGTAGTGGATGATGAAGCTCATATGGATAGATTGGATGATGATGTTGAGATGAAGCTTTGCTATGATGATGATGAGGCGAAGCATGATATGAGATAGTCTTGGTCTAATCCAGACGGGATCATTCCCAGCAAGTTGATAACTCGGTGATATGGTTCGAGTTAGAGGATAATGGTTTGCTCGAGAGGCGCTTGAGCTAGTATGGAAATAGTCGTCGAGGATGATGACTAGAGGGCTGAGATCCCATCATTGTTGAAGGTTCTAGCATGCTCAAAGCAAGAGTACGATGGGCAGATTCGATAGTTCCTGAAGGCTACTGATTGGGTAGTCAAGTACTCTGGGCAGATTCGATAGTCCTTGGCACGGGTCACGATGACGTGTAGAGTTATGTCTAGAACCGGGGTTTCCATTAGCCCTTGATGGACGGCTGAAAGAATGTGCCGATCATTCAATTAACGATGATATCGAAGCAATGATAACAGTGATAGCCAGAGTCATGGATGTTTGGTTGTATCGTCATTCGGTCTCAAGAGCGGTATTTTCTGGGTGCTTATCTGATCTTGGTTTAGGCCTTGGGGGTTTGTACTTGGAAAACATCGTCCTTGACTCGAGTGATAATTGCTTTACTTTAAATTGTATGCTCTGCTATGTTTGCTTCTGCTTAGTGTGTGTCTGGGGGCTATCACTGTAGAAAGAGGTTGGAGTGGGAGGGTTGTATTCCTATTCCTTTTCCTTTATGCTCTTTTGGTATGTTGTTAGTTAATTTACTGCTCACTAAGACTGTTGTCTGACTCAAGGCTTTATGTTTTAACTCTTATTGCCTTGGGCTGTTCGTCCATTTTGGGACGGGCAGACTAGGTAGCAGGTGACAGGTGCTGTTCTTGCTTTCCACGGTGCTGATATCGAAGACGAGCTGGAGTATTGCATATTGTTTCTTTCTTACTATATGTACTGGATGTTCCGCTGCTTTGTATTCTTTGAGCGTTATGTAGTGAGGCTTGTTGTATTGACTATTGAGATATTGTATTCAACTATTATGAAGTTTTATTGATGAGATTATTTTCTGTGAAGCTTCACTATGTATATGTTCTATTGTATTTTGTCCATGCGCTGTGAGTAATACGATAGATTCTGATGTTTTAATTTACCTTGGCAATCGTCCATGGTCGCTTGGCACATTTTACAGCGCACTATCTCTAGGTTCAGTGAAGGGGTCATGGGCGGTCGTCACATTTGGTATTAGAGCTTTGGTTAATCGATTTTACCCAACGCTCGCTGACGTAACTACGTTTGAGAGACGTAATTGTATTTTGATGGATGATTACTATATATAATATAGTAGCCTAGTAGAGTTTGAGTCCTTTACACAGTTGTTTCTCTAGATGTTCTGATCATTCCTTTTTATAGATATTGAGAATGAGTCGAAGAGGGAGACCAGCTGCTAGGGAAGGCCGTGCTACTGAAGGGGCTGCTGATTATGTTGCTATGTTCGAAGCTATGATGACTTCGATCATGAGAAGTATACCAGTCCCGGGAACAGCAGTTGATGTTGGAGTTCAAGTTCAAACTCCAAAACCGGTGGATTTTGCTAAGTTGTGTAAGGACTATACGGCTCTTGGAGGAAAGGTTTTCTTGGGAATAGAATCAACCATTGAGGTTCAGAGGTGGATAGATGCTTGTAGGAGGATCTTTGGTGACTTGGGAATTGAGAATGCTACTAAGAGGAAGTTAGCATCAAGACAGATTCAAGGGAGAGCTTTTGATTCGTGGAACTCTATTACCATCAATACTCTAGAGGAAGAGATTACTTGGGAGCAATTCCAAGCCAGATTTGAAGCTAAGTTCATTTCTACAGCTCAGAAGTCTGTTCTGTTCAAGAAGTTTGTGGAGCTCAAGCAGGGAGGAAGACCAGTTCTTGAGTATGTTTTTGAGTTTGAAGCTTTGTCCAAGTATGCCCGGTCGTATATTGAATCTGCATATCAGAAGAAAGAGAAGTTTGTGACAGGCTTGGACAGTTATCTTGGGAGGCAGTTGGTGGATCATTTGGACGATTCATTTGAGAAGCTTGTGGAGAAAGCTCTCAGGCATGAGAGTCTATTTCCTAAGGAAGGATCTGTTGTTGCTGTAACCAGGGAAGAGTCTAAACCACAGCAGGGTGGAAACAAGAAGAGGAAGCAGCAGCAGCAAAAGGGTAAGGATGGCCAGAAGAAGCCGAAAGGCGAGGTGAACTGCTTCAATTGTCAGCAGAAGGGCCATTTCTTTAGGGATTGTAAGAATCCGAAGGTGCCGATGAAGTGTCACAACTGTGACAAGCCGGGGCATATCAGGAAGAATTGTCCAGAACCGAGAAAGGACAAGCAGATTGTGCAAGCTTATGCTTTGGGAGCTATTCCATCATCTTCGAAAGCTCATACCGCTGAAGAGAAAGGAAAGAGTGTGGTGGTTCAAGGTACTCTTTTCCTATGTGGTGTTCCAGTTAGAGTTCTGTTTGATACTGGGGCATCACATTCGTTTGTTTGTAGCGAACTTGTAAGCCGGTTAGGTTTAGAACCGGATATTGTTGATAGGCCATTGGTTGTGACTAATCCAGTTGGGGGTTCGTCTTGTTTGTGTATGTTATGCCGTGGTCTAGTTGTATCGAGTCATGATTGCTCTTTTGTTTGTGATTGTTTTGTTCTGAACTTTGCGGGGTTCGGAATTATTTTGGGTATGGACTGGCTTAGGAAGTATGCGGCAAAGGTTGATTGCGAGAGGTTGGAAGTGACAGTCGAGAATGTGGAGGGGCGAAAGATTGTGATACGATGTAAGCATGGAGAAGGCGTCTTCATGAGCTTCATGTATTCGCTGGTTGTTCCACGGGATGGACTGTCATCTGTGCCGATCGTTAATGCATTCGAGGATGTCTTTGACGAGGTCAAAGGGTTACCGCCGCATAGAGAGATCGAGTTTCGTATAGATCTAGTTGAAGGAGCCAGACCTGTTGTGATGCCTTTTAGGCGGATGTCGCCTAGGGAACAACATGAGTTGAAGGTGCAAGTTGATGATCTTTTGCAGAAAGGATTCATTCGGCGTAGTGTGTCCGAATGGGGTGCACCAGTTGTGTTCGCAACCAAATCAGATGGATCGTTGAGGTTGTGTGTGGATTATCGTGAGCTGAATAAGGTGACTAAGAAGAACAAGTATCCATTGCCGAGAATAGATGACTTGTTTGATCAGCTTCACGAAGCTAAGGTGTTTTCTCAGATGGATTTGGCAACGGGATTTCACCAGTTGAGAGTGGCTAAGGATAGTGTGCCGAAGACTGCTTTTAGGACACCATCTGGTTTCTTTGAGTGGCTGTTAATTCCGTTTGGATTGACTAACGCGCCGGCATATTTTGTGGATCTTATGAATAGAGTGTTCAGAGATCAGTTGAACAAGTTCGTGCTTGTGTTCGTGGATGATATTCTGATTTACTCCAGAACTGAGGAAGAGCACAAGATGCACTTGCGTATTGTTTTGGAAATCTTGCGGAAACATCAGCCGAAGGCTAAGTTTTCGAAGTGTCACTTATGGAAGAGTGAAGTGAGGTTCTTAGGCCATGTTATTTCTGGAAGTGGAATAGCGGTTGATCCCGCTAAGGTGGCAGCAATCCAGGATTGGGTTAGACCTAAGAATGCATCTGATGTGAGATGTTTTCTTGGATTAGCAGGATATTATCGACGGTTTATCAAAGACTTCTCCAAGGTGGCTGCACCGTTAACAGGATTGACGAAGAAGAACCAAGTGTTCAAGTGGGAAGATAAGTGTGAGCAAGCTTTCAGAATCCTGAAAGAAAGATTGACAAGTGCTCCTGTTTTGACTATTCCAGGTGGGAATGATGAGATGGTGGTTTACACCGACGCATATGGTACTGGACTTGGAGCAGTGCTGATGTAGAGGGATAAAGTTGTTGCGTATGCCAGTCGACAACTGAAGCCGCATGAAAGGAATTGCCCGACTCATGATTTGGAGTTAGCAGCGATTGTTTTTGCTCTGAAGATGTGGAGATATTATCTACTGGAAGTTCGATTCGAGTTGTTTACAGATCATAAGTCGTTGAAGTATCTTTTCTCCCAAAAGGATTTGAATCTTGGGCAGCAACGTTGGCTAGAGTTTTTGGCATCATATGATTTTGGTATAGCTTATACTCCGGGAAAAGGTAACGCAGTTGTAGATGCGTTAAGTAGAAGACATGCAGGATTGGGAGCCATGTTTTCAGAATGGAAGAATCTCGAGTATTTAGCTGGATTTGATTTCAGGCCCAGATGCGAATTGGAACCTGAGATGTTGGCAAACTTATCGTTAAGACCGACTCTTGTAGAAAGGATTGGCGAGAGCCAAAAGCGAGACGATAAGCTTGTCAAGATTATCCGTGATTTGGAATCTGAATTGGACCCAGAAAAGGATAAAAGATTCGAGGTCGATCAAGAGGGTTGGCTTCAGAAGCAAGGACGACTAGTTGTTCCCGATATAGATGAATTGAGGAGTGAAGTTCTGAAGGAAAGTCATCACTCGAAGCTGACAATTCATCCAGGTGGAAATAAGATGTATCGGGATATGAAGAGAACCTACTACTGGGAAGGGATGAAGAAGGATGTTAGAAATTTTATTTCCAAGTGTATGAACTGCCAGTTGGTAAAAGCCGAACAGAATAAGCCCAGTGGATTGCTTCAGCCATTAGAAGTTCCTACATGGAAGTGGGAACAAGTGTCGATGGATTTTATTGATGGACTACCTAGAACCAGAACGGGAAATGAAGGGATTTGGGTCATTGTGGATCGTTTGACTAAGAGTGCAAGATTTATTCCTGTTCGATCGACTAGGACTGCATCAAAGTTGGCTGAGTTGTATGTTAAGTGGATAGTTCGATTCCATGGTATTCCGAAGAGTATAGTGAGCGATCGAGATCCATTGTTCACTAGTGGATTTTGGAAAAGCTTCCAGGAAGTTTTGGGAACCGAGTTGTGTTTGAGTACAGCTTATCACCCTCAAACAGATGGTCAGACCGAGAGAGTCAACCGAGTTTTGGAAGATCTCCTCAGAGCTTGTGTTTTGGACTTCGGAGGATCATGGGAAGATCACCTTCATTTGGTGGAATTTGCATACAACAACAGTTACCAGTCAAGCATTGGTATGGCACCGTATGAGGCATTGTATGGATGACCGTGTAACTCTCCGACATGTTGGTTAGAGACAGGAGAAAAGCTGTTACTTGGGCCAGAGATGATTCGACAGACTTCAGATTGCATTGAGATTATTCGGCAACGAATGAAGGCAGCCCAAGACCGTCAGAAAAGTTATGCCGATAAGCGTCGTAAGGATTTGGAATTCGACGTAGGTGAAATGGTTTTTGTGAAGATTTCTCCACTGAAGAATGTTATTCGATTCGGGAAGAAAGGAAAATTGACTCCGAGATTTGTTGGACCATTCCCGATCATCGAGCGAATTGGAAAGCTCGCCTACAGATTGGAGTTACCAGAGAAGATGTCGAGTGTGCACAATGTTTTTCACGTATCATATCTACGGAAGTATGTGCACGACTCGAATACAGTGGTTTTTACTGATAGCTGTGAAGGTTTCGAAGTTGACCCAGTCGATAGAAGACCTCGTAAGCCGCTTCGTGTTGTGGAAACCGACACGAAACAGCTTAGGAGAAAGATAGTTAAGTTGCTCAAGATACAATGGAGTGACGATGATAACGACTGTACGTGGGAGGTGGAAGAGAGGATGAAGGCAGCTCATCCTGAACTCTTCAAGGTATGGCCCTAAGGTGTCGTGTCATCTCACGATATTGTAACTTGTTCTAGTGTTAGAATTCTGTACGCTAAGCTAGAATTGGATGCGTGGTTTGTTAATTGCTATGGATGGTAGGCGTGCAGAATAGTCTTTGATTGCTTTGTTTGTTTGGAATTTCAGGGACGAAATTCCTAAGGGGGAGAGAATGTAACGACCCGTATTTTACGGATCGAAACATTTTAAAACAGTTGACATTTGGTCACACTGTTGATAAGTTGTTTAGAGTTTAAGTCCTAGGTCGTACGGGTTTTAGGTCGGCAAAGAGTTAGGTCGGAGAGTCTGATGGGTCGTAAGTAAGCATAGGCTTAACTCGTAGCCGACTTAAGGAGATAGGCGACCTATAGAATTAGTCGACCTAAAGATTTAGACGACTTAAGGTAAGTGACCGACTTAAGAAGATTTACCGAGCTAAGAAACTGGCGACCTAAGGAGTTTGAGATAAGTCGAGTGGACGACCTAAGTATTGGAGCGACTTAGAAGTTAGGTCGTATTGGTTTAGGTCGTAGACGACCTAAGAGGTAGCGCGACCTAAGAGATAGGAGACTTAAGGGTTTTGGCGAGTTAAGGATCTAAGGGGTAGGACGGCGACGACTTAAGTGTTAGGTCATAACCCATTTAGGTCGCGTGAGTAGTTATGTCGTGTGGTCTATGTTAGGTCGCGAGAGTTGTTAACTCGTAAGCGACTTAAGGAGGTTAGCTAAGTCGTAGGTCGGCTACCATGTTGAGTCGTATCCCCTGATTAAGTCGCGTGGGTTTTAAGTCGGAGACTCTGTTAAGTCGCGCGCGCATTAAGTCGTAGACAGGTAGGTCCGGTTAGTCGTGAGTGCGCATGGGCTTAGGTCATATGTTGTTGGGTGCGTTAAGTCGTAGACGACTTAGGGGAGTTAAGTCGTAAGTCGTAGAGACTAGGGTCTGTTGAGTCATAGGTCGGAGATAGGGATAAGTCGGAGATGACTTATAAAGGCAGACGACCTAAGATTTCAGCTATAAATACTCGTCCATTTCTCACTTTTTGGGATCCGGATTTTGGTGCGACGAAGTGCTGCCATTTTGAGAGCTCGACTTCTACACTTCTTCACTTCTTTCCTCCACTCTAATCTAGTGATTCCTTCCATCCATATTGAAGATCAAATCGAAGATCGAAGAGCTTAGATTGAAGATCTACATTCTTCGAAGAGAGATTTCATCGTTTGAAGTGGATTGGTGATAGATCAAGTTAGATCCTTCGTTGTCCAGATCTGAAGTGTGTTGCTTTTGGGTTGTTTAGGTGATTTGGTGAGTGGTGATTATCTCTCACACGGATCCAAAGGAGTGTATCGGATTGTTGGCTTGATTTTGTGTTAAAGTAGTGATTTCCATGCATTTTTGTAAACCTAAGTATAGATCCATATAGATTCATTGTTCATGATGATTTGACAACCATTTTACTAAGTGTTAACCTATGCAAGTTCATTCATCAAGTTGTAGAGATAATTCTCATGATTTTAATGCTTGTTAGACTTTCGACTATTTATTTACGAAATTGCCATTATTGTTAAAATTGTCCATTTAGCCTATAATTGAATGCTCGTTTACTTGGATTAATGTTTGATTTGATTGATTGCTATGAATTAGATGATTGATGATTTGATTTAGACCGAAGATGATTCAAAGGCTAAGGGAAAGGCTCTTGAATTGGAAAAGCTGCTCGTAGCATATGTAGCGGATGATGAAGCTCATATGGATAGATTGGATGATGATGTTGAGATGAAGCTTTGCTATGATGATGATGAGGCGAAGCATGATATGATATAGTCTTGGTCTAATCCAGACGGGATCATTCCCAGCAAGTTGATATCTCGGTTATATGGTTCGAGTTAGAGGATAATGGTTTGCTCGAGAGGCGCTTGAGCTAGTATGGAAATAGTCGTCGAGGAGGATGACTAGAGGGCTGAGATCCCATCGTTGTTGAAGGTTCTAGCATGCTCAAAGCAAGAGTACGATGGGCAGATTCGATAGTTCCTGAAGGCTACTGATTGGGTAGTCAAGTACTCTGGGCAGATTCGATAGTCCTTGGCACGGGTCACGATGACGTGTAGAGTTATGTCTAGAACCGGGGTTTCCATTAGCCCTTGATGGACGGCTGAAAGAATGTGTCGATCATTCAATTAACGATGATATCGAAGCAATGATAACAGTGATAGCCAGAGTCATGGATGTTTGGTTGTATCGTCATTCGGTCTCAAGAGCGGTATTTTCTGGGTGCTTATCTGATCTTGGTTTAGGCCTTGGGGGTTTGTACTTGGAAAACATCGCCCTTGACTCGAGTGATAATTGCTTTACTTTAAATTGTATGCTCTGCTATGTTTGCTTCTGCTTAGTGTGTGTCTGGGGGCTATCACTGTAGAAAGAGGTTGGAGTGGGAGGGTTGTATTCCTATTCCTTTTCCTTTATGCTCTTTTGGTATGTTGTTAGTTAATTTACTGTTCACTAAGACTGTTGTCTGACTCAAGGCTTTATGTTTTAACTCTTATTGCCTTGGGCTGTTCGTCCATTTTGGGACGGGCAGACTAGGTAGCAGGTTACAGGTGCTGTTCTTGCTTTCCACGGTGCTGATATCGAAGACGAGCTGGAGTATTGCATATTGTTTCTTTCTTACTATATGTACTGGATGTTCCGCTGCTTTGTATTCTTTGAGCGTTATGTAGTGAGGCTTGTTGTATTGACTATTGAGATATTGTATTCAACTATTATGAAGTTTTATTGATGAGATTATTTTCTGTGAAGCTTCACTATGTATATGTTCTATTGTATTTTGTCCATGCGCTGTGAGTAATACGATAGATTCTGATGTTTTAATTTACCTTGGCAATCGTCCATGGTCGCCTGGCACACTTTACAGCGCACTATCTCTAGGTTCAGTGCAGGGGTCATGGGCGGTCGTCACATCTTTACAACAGGTTTTGATGCTGTAATTTCTTGCAAAGCCCAAATTGTTTTTTTTGTAGACCACCATGGCTATTCATTTGTAATCATATGTCAAAATGCCTCAGTATTATGCAGGTAGTTTCATCATTCACTCGATTCTCAACCTAGTGATCTTGACTTCCCCGATACTCAGGGATTATCCAGATGTTTTTGGTGAAATCACTTCTCTTCCTCCCAAGCGGGAAATTGAATTCTGCATCGAGCTTATTTCTGTAGCTCGACCTGTTGTCTTTTCTCTCAGATAAATGGTTTCTATGAATGGTTAGTTATGCCCTTTGAATTAACCAATGTTCCCGCCTTCTTTGTCGATCTCATTGAATCACGATTTCCACGATGTTCTCAACCAGTTTGACCTGGTTTTCGTTGACGATATTCTCGTCTTTCTAAGTCTCGGTTGACCCGATTAAGGTCGCTGCGATTAATATAAGTCTATCCACCTTTTCTCTTTTGTAATTTATTATCTTATCTTCCTTTCGAGCCTATCTTCTTGTTAGAATTCTATTTGATTAGGATTCCCCTAAATTTGAATCTCTATCTTTGTTCTGAAATTCATTCTTGAACCATCCTGTGAGGGAGTGTATTTGTAATTGATATAAAATATTTTATATTATGTTGTTTGGATTGTATAGTTTGAATTTTTGGTTTTGATCGATTCGTCTGGCCAACGCTATAGAAAGGAATTCCAAAACACTTGAACAGAGCAAACTAACAAAGTATTATTTTTGAAATTGGTAAATGAAATAATTTTATGTATAATCATATTTTAGCATAATTTTCTAAAATTGGATAGTTAAATGAATTGGTTATTAGAAATGATAATACTATATTATCATTTATTGTTTTGTCAACCATTAACTATTATTGTTTGATATTAAGAGATGAAATTTTATAAACATGGTTTATAAATCTGTTTTGCAAATGAAATGAATTTAAATTAAGGATTTGAAGGATTAAATTTCTGGTGTTTTCCTAAATTTGGTTTTCAAAGTTTGGGAAAACATATTATTTGAAAATATTTTCAAATGGAAATTTGCTTTCAAAGAATTCTAAAAGAAGTAAGTCAGTACTCTCCTCCTTTGTTGTTGGAAAATAATTTCGGTGATGACTACAACATCATCGACCGTCATTTTCGAGTCTCAGAGGGAGAGACCACTTAGTAGCTTTGCTACACTTAAAATAGGTTTGATTTGAATTTCTTGAGTATGATTTGAGGTATAAATATATATTTATTTCAAATAGTTTGAAGTGAAACCAGAAATTTAATTCTTAAGTTCTGTGTTAAGTAATGGTTTTCAATTATTGAAATCAAGCAAGATTTTTGAGTACTGGAGTGTTTAAGATGAGAAATGAATTTAAACAACTTGAAATAGGTTGAACTAGGATAAAATTCATTTGTATAATACTCAATTGCATTCTAAAACATATATAACTACCTGAAATATTCAAAAGTTAAAATGTTAATGAGAATAATTGAATAATATACAATATAAAAGTATGTAATAAGATGTCCAAAAATGAATTTTGTTAAGGGAATTTATAAATAAATTGAGTTGTTGTAATGAATGATTATACATTTAATTGATGTTGTAAGAAATGTATGAGAAATCAATTGGATAATAAAAAGAAAATGTTATTTAAATAAATAAATATAGACTTAAGAATAGTTGTAATTGATTTTAAGTTGAATTGACTTAAGTGAAGTCAAATGGATTAAATAAACGAGTTAAATAAAATAAATTTTGTTTTGAAAGAAAATTTTGTAATAATAAATGTTAATAAATTGAAAACAAATCAAATTGAATGAAAATACCTTAAATTGAAATCAACAAAATGTGAATACAATGAATATTTACTGATTGAATAAAATGGATTGAAATCAATTTTTTTGAATAATAATCAATTTAAAAATAAATAAATTTTATATGGTTTTAAAGTTAATTGTTGTATCTAGTGCAATGTATGTAAAATCTATCTTTCCTTTCTGGTTATTTCTATTCTTTTATCTCGTTTCTTTTCAGGGACGAAAAGTTTTGAGTGGGGGAGAGTGTAACGATCCGTAAATTTTAACGTTTTAATAATGTAATTAACTAAATTTTTCTTGAAATATAAATAATAAAATTTTGAAATGAAAATTTGATATTTGAAATACGTCTATTTAAACGTAACAAGTGTCAGATTTTCATAGGAAAATATATAAGTTTGTTTTGTTGTAAAATCTCAATTTTAAATTTTAAATCAGTTAAATTGTTGAAAATTAAATATTTTTGAAATCTGAATATTTTTATATAATAAAATGTATATCTTTTTCTGAGAGAGACGTCGTATTTCGTTTCGCCAAATTTGGACTGTTATAGCTCCATTTATCTTATTTTTGACGAATTAGCAGCATTTCGGCAGCGAATATCGACTTTTGATAGGATGATCGTATCACTAATATATATGTACCATTCTATTCATCTGGTCGTACCAATCTTCGCAATATATTCATTTGTGCATTTCGGTGTCCGGTACACGGTGAAATCGACGAAACGATTTGTCGTATCAGTTTCGTATTTGGGTTTTTGGGTTTCCTATGCCTTTTCATCTATCTACCGTGTAATACCAATAGCCATTTGTTTTAATATTCCCAAAATTCAGTTATTGACTTTTTTCATTCCCACTGGTTCCAATATTTATTTGCTGGTTCGTTTGCTATGCCATTCTCTTTCGTCTACCATACTAAAAATAAAAAAGTATATATTTGCCTTGAAAATTACTGTGCATCTTCTTTTCTTTGTTAACCTGCTTTGAGAAATTTTTTTATATAGAACTTGCTTCAAGGAAACCCTGCATTTTTTGTGCTCAAACTCGGATCCTCCATCTCTTTCACTTGCCCAAGCACGTGCAGCCTGCTCCGCCCTATTTTGCCTCCCTCCTTTCTATTTGTAACCGACACCGCAACCCATCCATTCGCCACAACCCCTCACTTCCACGGCCGTGCTTTCCCCTCAGACCTGAACAACCAGATCCGCCATTCCATCTTCACCGCGACAGCCATCGACCCCCACTTCGCCCATACCCACAGCCCATTGACGTGAAACTCACCACCTTTCCCACCTCACTGCTCCGCCGCATCTCCACCTCAAACCCAATGTCCAACCTTTGTCGCACCGTGTCTTCATCCGCTCCTCCCGCATAGCTCATGCCAGAAACCCATACCTCACCGTGAACGGATCCCCTGACCACATATCCACCACTAGCCTTCCCCTTCACTTCATGTCCTCCCTCTCCATGCTCTGACCAAAAACCTTATAGCCTACCGAGTAAACTGCCTTCATCAGATCTAAAGACGAAGCCCACGCCTCCGCTTCATTGAGCATGCAACCACCCACTTTTCCCCGACCTCTGCTTCCCTTCACCACGCCTGACTCATCGCTTGCTCAAAACAGCCAGAGCCACCTACTCGTTCTATTTCTCGTTCATTCCCATCCTACCCGGATCCGCCTACTGCCACTTTGCCGCACTCATCCTCTCCTAAAATCTGTAGCCTTCTCTTTGGTTTATATATATATATATTATTTTAAGTATATAATATATATATATATATATGCTTGTATATATATGTTTGCATTTATTTTAGTGTGTATATATGTTTCCAAAGTTATTTTGCTCAGTGGCTGTCCTATTTGTATATATGTTATAATAATATTGTCTTTAAAGCGTATATATGTATTGAATATATGTTGAATGTATATTTGAAATTTATATGTTGCATATACAAATTATTATATATGTTATAATTTAACTGATGTGCTCGTGAAAAAAAAATGTTTGCCTATATATGTGTTTTATATATATATATATATATTATATGTAAAGATTTTGACTTGAAAATGTATATAAATTTTAGAATATATATAGAGATATTTTGATTTTATTTGATGTGTTTAAGAAATAATAATTTTGAATTATATATATAAACATTCTGATTTTCAAATATATATATATATATATATTATAAATATTTTATTTTTTTATATACGTGTCTTAAATTTTAGATTTTAAAATATATAGCTATATATATTTGTTTCATTGGATCCAAGATCGTGCCAGCTCCGCTATGCTTTGCTTTGGATTTGTCATAGAGTCTGGAATTCAATTCGTAGCCTGTTGTTTTATCTTCTACATAGCCTCGAAAGGTGAGCAATCACTCACGATTAACATTCTTATATATATATATATATAGTAAATTTAATTCACACGAAATGACGACTAAAATGTGCTGTTAAATTTGAATTGTTAAGTTATTTAATTGTTAAATATGATATTCCATTATCTGAGATAGTTTATGTATGACATATGACACCATAACCTATTGTATATATTATATTTAAATTTGTTACTAATGATATATGCCTATTGTGATATGTTATATTATTATCATATTTGTTCCCACTTTGCAAGTTCACTGTTATTTAGAAATTCCCTATGGATTGAAATGAAACATACCCGAACGATCTTATAGATTAGGGGAAAATCGTTATGGGTTGAAATGATAAACCCAAGCGATTTTCAATTAATCTTGAAATTTTGGGATTGCGAGTTGAAGTGATATAATCGCGTAAATTTAAATTAATTACGGATTGAAATGATAAATATCTGTATCACTTAACCATAGGATAGAAAATTATATACGGACACCGTTGGTCTATTTTTGAAAATGATTTTCGAAGTTTGAAAGGACATATATGGATTTTATTAAATATTGATTTTTAAAATATAATAATATATAAATCTTATCTTTTTTATGTGTAAAATTTAGATTTTTAAAATTACATATTTGAAAATTTTAAATTTATAAGTTAAGTTCTGAAAAATTTAAATTTTTAGATTTTACTTATAATTTTACTATTTAAGATTTAATTTAATAATATTTAATATAATAAAATTTAATAAAAAATTAACTAATTAATATATATATAATAAATTTAAACTATTTATTTACATTTATGTTAATATTTTGAAAATAGATTTTAGTAGTAACTTTAATATATATATATATATATATATAGATATATAATATTGAAAATATTTATTTGAACTTATGTTAATATTTTTGTAACGACCCGATTTTTCGACTTCCGAAAGTCGACATCAATACGCCCACTATATCAAATGTCGAACCATCGAATGCCGGAAAACCGAATCATTAGGGTTAAAGAAGAAAGAGGTAGAAGAAGAAATAAAAACAATGACAGAATCTCACATTTGCAGCGGAACAATATATAATAGATAAATGAATAATCTTTAAACAAAAGAACTATATCAGTTCAAATACATCATCAGAGTTTACAACAACAACACACAACTGGACAGTTATATAAACTTGTCCTCTAAACTAAATACACAGCGGATAATACATAATATAAGTGATACGTCTCGCCACCCAGCTCGCCTCTTGAGCTCCACAGCACCTCCTGAATTCCAGAATGACCTGATAACCCGACTCTAGACTACCCGTGTGGAAAATTATGGGAACCCAGAGTTTAGAAAGGGAACAATAAACTCCGAGTCAGTCATGGGACTGGTGTGAGATCTTAAAACAGTTATTTGCACAAAGGAATAAAAAGAAATCCGCTATGCTTTTGGAAAATGAAACTACCATAAGTAAATGGCAGATTATACAACTAAAACCGTACAGGGCTCGTATTGTTTCTTTGGATCTCCAACAAATGGTCAGGCTAAGGAACTTCCAACATCACATGGGTACGCCTCTGAAGGGATGCCCCGAGAACCAAACCAGATCTCTACCAACACAAGGCTGAGTTATCTCACGCTTCTGGTGCTGAAGTTGTAACTAGATAACTCCACACACGAACCATGCCATTCCCGGTCGTTACCGACCTTTATCCGAGGATCCTCAACACCAACAACCACAAAGTAATAAATTTGCAGCAACCACATAAGTTAAGTATCTGGGCTCCATACCATGATACTACCTTTTTCCAGAAGGAAATAGACATACCCTGAGGGCGCTACCCCCAAACAACCTTGCCACATCCTTCCTGTTTCGACCATTTCGGGTTGTGAGGTCGACGAAGTCTCATCCACAAAGCTACGCTTTTCACAAAAGCCATGCTTCGATCAACAAATGATCAGCAATACTTAACATGCCACATTACCAAATTGGGAATATATCACTAGTAACCATCAACTACATAACCTCTGAGCTCGTATGTCTCAGAGAAGGGTGTTAAGCTAAGAGAATAAATTCTCCGCCACCAACAGAAATGTATTTGATAGAAATTAGCTTTATATCTCAAAGTGTAATGTCAGACATACATCCATACAAGTCCGTTCCGGGTTCGAACGGAACCAAAGGCACTTCAAAGAAGTCCTTGCAAATTCGGATAATCCCTAATCACGTCCGGACTCCCCATCACATAGGGTAATAAAAATCTCTATACTGGAGCAAATCGGTGCAGAGACATTCGACAGGTAATCCTTTCGTTTTCGAAAATACTCAGTCTTCAACACCATCTTCAAATGAAATCCCATTTCATCGTATCATTATTCGGAATGGGTTTTATAACATAAAGTCCTCTCCCGGCTTAACCAAATAATGAGCGCTTGTTTTGAAAATAAATTCAAGTGTCGTTTCAAAGGCCAATATTGATAGTCGGTTATTTAACTATCAAACAACATTCACAACAATCAATAAGTTTTAAATAATTTTTCCCCAATTCTTTATTTTCAAAATATCTTCGCAAGATATATTTTAACACTTCAACACTTTGAAAACAAATTTCAAATCACTTTTCTTTTGCGGAATAAATTTCCAAATATTATTTATTTACTTCCACTGAAAATTTGCCGAGTCCGAATACTTCAAAATGATTTAAACCACTTATCCAAAAATATATGTACTTGGATACATTTAAAATAAAAACTATTTTTAAACACTTTATCTAAAATATTAGTTATGAAAATATTATTCTAATATCTCATATAAACTTCAAGCCCAAACTAATTTTAAAAAAATGAAATTATTAGATAGAGTATAATTATTTACATATCCATTTTCTAAATCAAATCTCCATTAAATCTTTAAAATAATCACTTCTAAAATTAACCAAATAAATCTTTACTTTAAAGATTTAAAAACAACTTAAGAAAATAATTTCTCCAAAGTATCCTTTTAAAACCATCCTTAAAACTTTCAATTTATATTTATCAGCTACTTTGAAAACATACTCAGCTTTCCAGTGAAAATACACTTCCCATTTCAAAATGATCCATTTAAATCAATTAATAAATCCTTCTTGACTTATTTCAATTTACATTCCAAATCCGTAGTTTCTTTCCACACTTTTTAAAATAAACCAATATTTATTTTTAAAACAAATAACTCATTCCTTTATAAATTTCAATTGTGAATTTACATTTTCAAATATCCATTGATATACAATTTTCAAATCGATTTTCAAATATTCACTTTCAAACACCAAATCAAATTCCAAATTTATTTCCAACACCAAATCAAATTCCAAACTGATTTCCAAATTGATTTACAAAAATTTATTACCTTTTAAAATAAATCTTTACTTTAATTTTCAAAAATCTAATTATATATCCTGGTATTTTAAAATACCAAAATATATTCGGCCAAACCATAGCTGTAATGACCCGCAAACCCGTACCCCTTGAATTGACATTAATCTCCATCAAATCAACTCAAGAAGAACGGAAATACGAACCATCAGGGTTAAAGAAGAAAGAGGTAGAAGAAGAGAAAACAAAACAACATCAGAATCTCACAAACACAGCGGAATAATATATAATAAATAAATGACTAATCTTTTAAACAAAAGAATTATATCTGTTTATACATTACATCATCAGAGTATAACACAATTTATAACACACAGTTGGACAGTTATCATAACCTGTCCTCACTAAACTGAATACACAGCGGAATATACATCAAGTACAAGTGATACGTCTCGCCATCCAGCTCGTCTCCTGAGCTCCACAGCATCATATCATGTAACCTATAATACTCGGTCTGACCCGAGCATTATAATAAATTAACACCCGAGTTAGTCTGGAAAACCAGCGTGAGAAAACACACTCAATTGGATTATTAAAGTTTTCCAAACCCTTTGAAATCAAAAGCATTTCGTAAGACCAGCCCACAAATAAACATGTCGGGTTTTTACCTTACGATAGCCAAAACACTTTTTATCAAATCCGTCTGATATTATAATAGTGTCTATATACAAATATTTATTCAAATAGTTGAAATTGTTACATGATTAAATTCCAGCATACTAGCCACAAAGTGGGTTATACAAACAAAATTCGAAAAGGCGCGTAAGAAAAATGGATTTCCAACTAATGACTAGGCACTAGGGTACCACCTGTCACAGTACCTGGTCTAGATCAGCGTACCAAGGACCACGCCCGATCCCCTGCAACACAAGACCGGAACTACCCCTTACTGGATAATTCCGAGTAAGATCACCCCATGGTTGGGATCAACAACCGCACCACTAAGCCGAAATAAAAGGGACATCTAGACAGGGATGACCTCACCCTAATGGGTGCTACCCACATAGCCTTGCTGCATAACCCCTGATTTTCAGTCATTCCCAGTTGATGAGGCTCAAGGCTAAGCGTTTCCTTTTTAGAACATATCCCTTAGAATGCTTATCGTCCACCTGACGACGTTATGAAAGCATTCATCCATACAAGTCCGTTCCGGGTTCGAACGGAACCAAAGACACTATTCCTACTACATCCATTTTGGGATCATCCTAAGGATTAGTAGCGAATAGCCCTTGCACTTCACTGATCCATCTTCGATTCCAAACTCGTTTTCCCCATGAAAACGTACAAACCAAATCGAAGTGGTTTTCGAGAAATTAATCCTGATCCCGGTCTCTTCGAAACGATCAGCGCATTGGCCAATATTGATAGTCGGTTATTTAACTATCAAATAACATTCACAAACAACCATCAGACCTTTAAATAATTTCTCCGAAATTAAATATCAACCTCAAAATATATTTGCAAGATATATTTCCACTTTTCAACCCTTTGAAAATAGTTTCAAACCATCTTTCTTTCACGGAATAAATTTCCCAATATTTTCTATTTCCACTGAAATACCAAGTACAAAAACTTTGGATTTTTAAAATAATTTAAAACTCTTTATTATAAAATATCCTTTTAGATATTTAAATTAAAACTACTTTAATACTTATCCAAAAATATATACTTTAAGAATATTTAAAATAAAGCTACTTTAGAAAATATAAAACTAATTTTTTTTATCTTTTTTAAAACAAAATACCAAGTCATCTTTAAATAATTACAAATATAATAGATTTGAAGAATACTTACTTTAAAATATAAACATTTAAAAATAATAGATTTTCCAAAACATACCTTCAAAACAACTTTGAAACTTTAACTTATACTTAAGAATTTGCTTTGAAAACGTACTTGGCTATCCAGGGAAATATACTTCTCTTTCACATCTTTAAAAATAAATCACTTTTTATTTTTAATCAAATTTACCCATTCTTTTAATAAATTCCCTCCTTGAATTTATTCTTTCAAATATCCACTGATATATTACTTCACTTTTATAAACCCAGTTTATAAATTCCAAAGTCTCACTCCTCTTTTAAAATCCCACTTTATACACTTAAATCAATTTCAAATTGATTTCCAAATTTCTCCATTTTGAAATAAATCCCTTTACTTACTCAATTTATTTCAAAACCCATTAACTTCCGATTTTAAAACCTTTTTATCTGAAAATACCAATTTCATATTTTTTTTCCCAAATTCCTTCTTTATCCTTTTAAATAAATTTAAACCTTGAATTTTTAAAGTAAATTCTTTATTACTTTAAATAATATCACTTAAGTTTAAATTTCCATTATTTCTCTGTTTTCTCAAAATCCACTTTTCCCATACTCGGAATTTATTAATTAGGACTTTAAAATCACTTATATTCTTTTCCGATTCATTCTTAAATTTATTCAAATTCTCTATAATTATTTTACTTGAAAATTTACTCTTTTATTTTCTTTCAAAAATCCAATTCTATATATTTTTATAGCTCAGAGTATCGAAATATATTCAAACAATCCATAGCATTCAATATTCCAATTATCAGTATAATTCATTACAGAATATCAAATATTCATAACACAGAATATTAAACAATCTAAATAATTTTGAGGAATCCAGTTGGATCCCTCCAACCTGTTTCCCTACATCCACAGAGGTTAGCACAATATAAAATACCAATTCCACTTCAAGGTGGAATATCGCGGTATGTAACGACCCAGAATTTTGAACGAATTAAATTGGAAATATTTAATTAATTTTAAATATTTGAACGATGATTTAATTTGAATCCCCAATTTAAATTTGAATTTGGCGATTAAATTATATAATTTAATCGATTGAATGCTGAATAAAAATTTGAATATTCAATTTAAAGTTGAAGAAAAATATTTCGAAAGCTTTTAAAATTCGTATTGATAATACTGAAGATGGTAGAAGCTTCAGAATTTAATTTCGAACTGTTTTGTTCAGTTTTGAAAATAATCACTCGAACCGATATTTATAAAATAGTCAATTTTCAAACAGTCTCGGAATTCGACGAAACCAGTTCCGTTGGGTCCGTAATATTGAATTATTGTCGGATTTCCAATTTTGTATTTTTCGGGGTTGATATGTAACCGTACGGCGGTTAAACGCCTTGAAATTTAAATTGAATTTCAATTTAAATCTAAATTTAAATTATTTAACTTAGTCAACTTCACCACGTTATCCCTTTAATCACGCCTAATATCGCGCCTGAGAACGTGAGAGCATGCTTCTTCCCAATTTTAAATACGTCCTCTTACTCCCAGTTCAAAAATCAAAAATCGAACGAAAACAAAAATATAATGGCGGCAGCTCTACATCATTTCGTATCTGACTTCGAACTTCCAATACAAACTGAAAACGAGATTCGTTTTCGTTCATCAGTTCGTGAGTGCGTGAATGGTCGCCCTCTTCCTATTCGTATCAAAATCGCTTAATACTCGGTCGATTGGAATGGGGTTGTTACGCGAGGCAGTAGTAGCGAAGATAGGGCTGCAAGATGATGGGTTCGCACGCGATCAAATCGCGAGTGGCGACGTTCGTTTGGTGGATCGCGATTCGAGGAGGCACGAAATCGAGTTCGACTCGAGTACGGTTGGGTTTAGGGTTCGCGATTCGTATGGGTGGCGAGTCGCGTAAGGGGTTAGGCCATGCAATCTGGAGAGGGTCAGCGTGAAGCTCGATTTCGAGCAAGTGATGGAGGCGAGTCAATTGAAGGCGCGTGTCGATGGGTTCGTGGATTCGAAGGTGGCCGTGTTGTTGGGCACAGTCGACGACAAGGAAGGGATGCAAGCAGTATATGATTTGGGGAAGATGATCCCTGTAGCTTGCGGTCGAGTTCATCTTTGGTATGGGCTTCTTCTGTTTTTTTCCACTTAATTCGTATTTTTATTGAAAGAAGAAAATTGTTAGTGAGGTTATAAATAATTTGAAGACAGTGCACCTATGAATATGTGTATATAAATATATATCTTCACAGTAAATATATATGTATATATATATGGATTTTTAATGAGGTTTGAAAGTTATACAAAATCAGATTTCTATGTTAAATATATATATGTAATAAAAGAAAAATATACTCATGCCTATTTTAGTTAATTTAAGAAATTGGTTTAGATAAAATTTTAAGTTAATTTAATTATCAAATGAAAAATATTATTTATAAAGGGAAATTGTTAGAAGTTCAATCTATTAGGTGAAATGATTATTAAAGGTAATTTTTGGTTTAAAATTAAATTTATAAATTCGTTGGATAATTAAAATTACAAAACGGAAATTTGTTATTCGATTATTTCGAATTTTAATAAATTGTATAAATTATTATACAAGGTTAAAAATCAAGGAAACGAACTGGAATGGGAAATGGATGGAAAATTTAAAGGCTAAGGTGAGATTTTTCTCACTCAAAATTTCGAAGTGGAATTTTTGCAGTTATTGATGATTGCTATTGATTGTGATATTAGATATGATAGGATATATCTATATATATAGCAGTATATACATATTGGCATATGTATATATTGGATTGATGATTTCCCGCCTCGTATAGCGGATGAGACCCTATTGCGCCGTTAGTAAGCGGATTTATAAAAACCCATATACCGCGATAATTCCGTACTGGAGCGGAATTGGTATTGTGCTAACGTCTTTGGATGCAGGGAAACAGGTTGGAGGGATCCAACTGGACCCCTCACATTGATTGAATTTATTTCTATTGTGATATGAATCTGTGAATGATTATAGTGATGCTATTAATCATATTGATATCTGGAAATTGTTTGAAAGCTAAAATTTAGCTGAATGGATGTTTTGACATCATTGGATTCCAAAAATAAACGGAATTGAATTTTTGAAATCAAAATAGAAATTTCTAAGTGAATTAATTTTAGAAATTGAATAAATTCGAAGAAAGGAATTTTAAAGTATAAAAAGTTAATTTTTATAATCTTATCGAATTTATTTCCAGAATAAAGTGAAGATGTTAAATAAATGAATTTTGTATAATAGTGATTTTAAATTGAGGAAATTAATTAAAAATCTGGATTTCTAAATAAATTGAAAGAAACGATTGAAATCTATTTTCTTAAAAAGGAATTTATTTAAAAGAAGATAAGTTGGAAATTCAGTTTGAAATTTAATTGGTAAATTAAAATAAGTTTTGAGAAATCAATGTGGAAATTCTATTTGAACGTTGAAAATAAAATTAGAAATCAACATTGAAATTGATTTGGTATTGAAGCTTTTATAAATGGAATTAAAATTTATAAAAGTTGTTTATGAACCCAAAGTCACTTATTTTGATAAGTTAAGTATAGAAGTTGATAAAAGAAGGTTTATAAGACGAAGTTGTTATTAAAAAGAGAAATAGAATTTATAAATGTGCTTATAAATTCGAAAATAGATTGAATGTGATAAATTTAGTATAGAAGATTATTTAAGAAGATATATTCACGATTTTGAATAGCGAATTTTTATTGAAATAAAAATGTGTAGAAATGATTGAAATGGGTTTAAGTAAATTTTATCCACGATTTTGGACATTGAATATATTGTTAAGTAAAATGGATTCATTTTTGAAGAAGTAATATTTTAAAGATGATGTTAAACATTTTAAAGGTGTTTTAAAATGTGTTGTGAATCGAAACTATAGATTTCAACATTTATTGTTGAAATAGACGTTTTCGAGAAATTTAAGGAAATGGTGGACTATAACACGGTTGTTATAGTAAATGATTTCCGAAAGGAAATGGTTTGATGTAGTATTGGGATTTATATACCTATCTTAAAATCCGAATCCCTATACTAGTGATTTTTGAGTCGTCGTAACGATGTTTTACGTAACATTCGTTTTGACTCAAATAAAGGTGTTAAAAGAATACTTTCCTTAAAAGAATGAAATATATACTTAATTTGATTTAAGTATATTGAATATTTTCAAATGTTGAAAATAAATAGATTTGTGAATTACTTATTATTTAATAGGTATGGAAATACTTTTCCAATATGAAATGAACTGTTTTGAGAAATTATCTTTGAAAAGATAAATTGAAATTGAATATTGAAAACGATTTGAAAATCGTATATCAGTAGATATTTTTGAAATATAAATTCACTTTGGAATTTATAAAAGAAATGGAAATTCGTTTTAAAGAAAATAAACGTTGGTTTATTTTTGAAGTGTGGAAATTTTTATATCTAGTGAAGATATTTTTGAAGAATAAATAATTTGGATAAATTATTTGGAATCTGATGATGTCGCGCATCTTTATTGATAGTTAAATAACCGACTATCAATAATTACCTTAAATAGGTATTTGTTGTGAATTGGATGAATTTGAATGCCACACTTATTTTTGAATAAACGCTCACTATTCGGGTTAGCCGGGAAAGGACCATGGGGTCGTATAACCCATTCCGAATATGTGATACGTCGTAATGAATCGCATTCGAAGACCGGTGTTGAAGACCGGATATTTTTGAAAACGGAAGGATTACCGTCGAGTTACTCTACATCGGCTGATCTCCGATTTAGAGGTTTTATCACCCTTAGTGACGGGAAGTCCTGACGTGATTGAAAATTATCCGGATATGCAAGGGCTTCGTGAGAAGTGCCTTCGGTTCTGTTCGATCCCGGAACAGACTTGTATGGATTGTGTGTCTGACGTTACAATTTGAGATATAAAGCTGATTTCTTTCAAATACATTTCTGTTGGTGGCGGAGAATTTATTCTCTTAGCTTAACACCCTTCTCTGAGACGTACGAGCTCAGAGGTTATGTAGTTGAAATTTATCAGCGATATATCCCAATTTGGTAACGTGGCATACTGAGTGTTGCTGTGAAATGATCAGTGTTTGATCATTTGTGATATGATCATTTGTTTGATCTTATATCTTTGTGATCATAGGTTGATCATTTTGTTTGACCCGAAGCAGGGCTTTTTGTAGAAAGCGTAGCTTTGTGGACGAGACTTCATCGAGCCTCACACCCCGGAAATGGTCGAAACAGGACGAATGCGGCAAGGTTCTAGGGAGTAGCGCCCCTTAGTGTATGTCATTCCTTCTGGATAAAGGTGGTATCATGGTATGGAGCCCAGATACTTAACCTCTGTGGTTACTGCATTATTTTTTTCTATGTGGTTTGTTGGAATCGGGGATCCTCGGGAAGATCGGTGACGATCGGGGGATGGCATACGCGTGTCAGTAGTTACCTACTTTTGCAGAGGTAACCCGGCCTTGTGTTGGCAGAGATCTAACCGTAATGTTAGGTTATTTCTCGGGTCGTCTATTCCAGGGACGTACCCATCGTGGATAGGAAGTTCCTTAGCCTGACCATTTGGTGGAAATCCAAAGAAACAATACGAGCCTTTACGATTTCAATTGTATAACCTGTCTCCTCAGGAGGCAGCTATAGCAGGCATAATATAATGGTACCTATGCTGGCTAAGATTTATATTATACTTTCGAAATGATTTCTACACTATGCACTAATAATAATATCAAAAAGAATTTGATTTTTGCGTAGTAAGCATCTTTGACTATCATAAGAAGAAATCTCCTCCAAGTCTGCGTTTGCATTGTGTGTGTGGTGGGAGGTCTTATGGTAGTTTCATTTTCCAAAAGCATTTCGAATTGACTTAAAAATTATCCTGTTGTTTATTTTAAAGAATAACTGTTTTACGATCTCACACCAGTCACCATGACTGACTCGGAGTTTATTGTTCCCTTCTAAACTCTGGGTGCCCACCAATTTCCACACGGGCAGCCTAGAGTTATATTATCAGGATATTCTGGATATTCTGGAGCTTGGAGATAAGCTGGAGTTCGAGACGTAGTATTTGTATCTGATATTATTTTATTCCGCTGTGTATTCTGTATGAGGACGAGTTTATATAACTGTCCATTGTTGTATATTGACTCTGATGATTGATGTATGTATAAACTGATATAGTTCTTTGTTTTAAAAGACTAGTGTTTATCTATTATATATTGTTCCGCTGCGATATGTGAGATTCTGATATTGTCTCTGTTCTGTATCTGTTGTTGTTTTGTTGTTTTTCTTCTTCTTTTTCTTCTATCTTCTTCTTCTACCTTTTTCTTCTTTCTTAAAACCATAACTTTTCGGGTTTTCGGCATTCGATGGCTCAGCAGTCGATAAAGTGAGTATCGATGTTGAATTTTCGAAAGTCGAAAATTTTCGGGATGTTACAAGTGGTATCAGAGCATATGGTTAAGCGACAACCCTGCTCTGTTGGGTGTTACTCATTAGAGATAGAGTCAGTAGTACTCTAGAATGAGTTGAGTGTAATAATAAATATGAGCGCGTATTTGTTAGTGAATATAAAAAATTGTTTTATATTGTGATGATTGATTTATTGAGTGGTATATGGATTCTGGTCAATACGAGTAATTAACGATCATTGATAGGGATCTCTAAACACTTGAATAGAACAATTCGGCACAGTATTGTTTTAAAATAGGGTGAATGAGATAATTTTGCCCAAAACTATTTTTGTATAGAAAAGAAATGTTTTTCTATGAATTATCATAGTACATGGTTGCATGGTTGCTAGAAATGATAACATTAAATTATTATCGTTAAAATTGAATAAGAAATTGAAATTGTAACTCCAAAGTTAAGAAATAAAATCCATATACAAATGAAATTTGAGAATGTAAATTATAAATGTAAATTGTAATTTAAAACGGAGTTCCAGAAAAGTTTTTGGAAATGTTTTGAAAGAATTTGAAAATTTTGGAGATTTGAAAAGTTTAAATTCTTTTTGATTTGAAAATGAGTTTCGAAGGTTTTGAAAAATATTTTGAAGAGATGAAAAGCTCTAAACTCTTTTCGGTCGCTGGAAAATAACTTCGATGATGACTGCAGCATTATCGATGTTCATTTTTGGGTTTCCAAAAGAGGGATTGCTGCCAAATGGTTTTAAATGGAGGTTGTTTTGAAAATTTGGGTTTGGTTTTAGGAAAATTCAAAGGATAATTTGAAATTGTTTTCAAATGGCTTTGAAATGTTGGTAAACTCTGGAATGCTATATAAAAATATTGATGAGAATAATAAATGAGTTGATAACTTATACGATTTGTTGTGAATTTAGATTGAATAAATTTAACTTAAGGAATTTTAAGTTGAATCAAAATAAATTTGCAAGTGAATCAATTAAATAAAATGAGATTGAAAATTGAAATTCATTTCAAATTTGTAAGAAATGAATTGAATTGAATAATTATAAATGAAAGATGAATAAAAGATAAAATTCATAATGGAATGTAAATAAGTTAATAACTTATAGAATATTTGGAATTTGATAGAAATGAGATTCAAATTGAAAATGAATGAATTAGTGGATGAATGTATAATTTGCAATTGTAAATGAAATTGAAGACAAATTTGAAATTGTAAGTGAATTGGAATTTGTAATGAGTTAGTAATTGAAACTAAGCTAAAAGAGCAATTATGAATGAAAGTTGTTTGGTTAATAGAATAAACCGAATGAAAATATGAAATGCAAATTAAATGGAATGGAATCAATTGCAAATAAAGTAGAATTAAAATAAATTGAATTTGTATCAATTTGAATTGGGTATAAACTAGAATGGATATGAATTCATTTTGTTTAAAAACGAATGTAACTTCAACCGTAAATATATAAGCATATATTGAAAATTTTGTAATAGAATTTGCAAAATGTTAGTTTGAATGTGTAACTAGATATCATGGCTAGTAGATATACAGGTATACAGGGAATTGGATTTGATTTCAAAGACAATTCGAATTGCTCGAAAAGGTAAGTATTTGAGTTTTAATATGAGTTTTTGATGATTTCTCTCTAGCCGCTTGGCTTTTTCTTTTTCTTTTTGAAATCTGAGAGTCCGTAGGGACGTTTTGTAGTCGTACCGTATTAGCCGCGCAAAGGAGACGCTGGCGAAATTTTTCGAAAATTTCGAGTGTTAGAAAATTTTTGAGAAATTTTTGAAAGTTTAAATTTGAATTTAAACTTAAATTTGAATTGTTAAGCAAACAATGTTGTTGAAACTTAAAAATTGAAGTTGGAAAGTTAGTTGAGATCATAACGAATCTTTAGTAGAGAGATTTGTTTTGAAAAATGGATAAAACTATTTGGATTGTGAAAGATAGTAGACGAGTTAAAGACCTTTCTTTCTAACTTGTAATTTCGAGGACGAAATTCTTTTAAGGAGGGAAGTTTGTAACGACCCAGAATTTTGAACGAATTAAATTGGAAATATTTAATTAATTTTAAATATTTGAACGATGATTTAATTTGAATCCCCAATTTAAATTTGAATTTGGCGATTAAATTATATAATTTAATCGATTGAATGCTGAATAAAAATTTGAATATTCAATTTAAAGTTGAAGAAAAATATTTCGAAAGCTTTTAAAATTCGTATTGATAATACTGAAGATGGTAGAAGCTTCAGAATTTAATTTCGAACTGTTTTGTTCAGTTTTGAAAATAATCACTCGAACCGATATTTATAAAATAGTCAATTTTCAAACAGTCTCGGAATTCGACGAAACCAGTTCCGTTGGGTCCGTAATATTGAATTATTGTCGGATTTCCAATTTTGTATTTTTCGGGGTTGATATGTAACCGTACGGCGGTTAAACGCCTTGAAATTTAAATTGAATTTCAATTTAAATCTAAATTTAAATTATTTAACTTAGTCAACTTCACCACGTTATCCCTTTAATCACGCCTAATATCGCGCCTGAGAACGTGAGAGCATGCTTCTTCCCAATTTTAAATACGTCCTCTTACTCCCAGTTCAAAAATCAAAAATCGAACGAAAACAAAAATATAATGGCGGCAGCTCTACATCATTTCGTATCTGACTTCGAACTTCCAATACAAACTGAAAACGAGATTCGTTTTCGTTCATCAGTTCGTGAGTGCGTGAATGGTCGCCCTCTTTCTATTCGTATCAAAATCGCTTAATACTCGGTCGATTGGAATGGGGTTGTTACGCGAGGCAGTAGTAGCGAAGATAGGGCTGCAAGATGATGGGTTCGCACGCGATCAAATCGCGAGTGGCGACGTTCGTTTGGTGGATCGCGATTCGAGGAGGCATGAAATCGAGTTCGACTCGAGTACGGTTGGGTTTAGGGTTCGCGATTCGTATGGGTGGCGAGTCGCGTAAGGGGTTAGGCCATGCAATCTGGAGAGGGTCAGCGTGAAGCTCGATTTCGAGCAAGTGATGGAGGCGAGTCAATTGAAGGCGCGTGTCGATGGGTTCGTGGATTCGAAGGTGGCCGTGTTGTTGGGCACAGTCGACGACAAGGAAGGGATGCGAGCAGTATATGATTTGGGGAAGATGATCCCTGTAGCTTGCGGTCGAGTTCATCTTTGGTATGGGCTTCTTCTGTTTTTTTCCACTTAATTCGTATTTTTATTGAAAGAAGAAAATTGTTAGTGAGGTTATAAATAATTTGAAGACAGTGCACCTATGAATATGTGTATATAAATATATATCTTCACAGTAAATATATATGTATATATATATGGATTTTTAATGAGGTTTGAAAGTTATACAAAATCAGATTTCTATGTTAAATATATATATGTAATAAAAGAAAAATATACTCATGCCTATTTTAGTTAATTTAAGAAATTGGTTTAGATAAAATTTTAAGTTAATTTAATTATCAAATGAAAAATATTATTTATAAAGGGAAATTGTTAGAAGTTCAATCTATTAGGTGAAATGATTATTAAAGGTAATTTTTGGTTTAAAATTAAATTTATAAATTCGTTGGATAATTAAAATTACAAAACGGAAATTTGTTATTCGATTATTTCGAATTTTAATAAATTGTATAAATTATTATACAAGGTTAAAAATCAAGGAAACGAACTGGAATGGGAAATGGATGGAAAATTTAAAGGCTAAGGTGAGATTTTTCTCACTCAAAATTTCGAAGTGGAATTTTTGCAGTTATTGATGATTGCTATTGATTGTGATATTAGATATGATAGGATATATCTATATATATAGCAGTATATACATATTGGCATATGTATATATTGGATTGATGATTTCCCGCCTCGTATAGCGGATGAGACCCTATTGCGCCGTTAGTAAGCGGATTTATAAAAACCCATATACCGCGATAATTCCGTACTGGAGCGGAATTGGTATTGTGCTAACGTCTTTGGATGCAGGGAAACAGGTTGGAGGGATCCAACTGGACCCCTCACATTGATTGAATTTATTTCTATTGTGATATGAATCTGTGAATGATTATAGTGATGCTATTAATCATATTGATATCTGGAAATTGTTTGAAAGCTAAAATTTAGCTGAATGGATGTTTTGACATCATTGGATTCCAAAAATAAACGGAATTGAATTTTTGAAATCAAAATAGAAATTTCTAAGTGAATTAATTTTAGAAATTGAATAAATTCGAAGAAAGGAATTTTAAAGTATAAAAAGTTAATTTTTATAATCTTATCGAATTTATTTCCAGAATAAAGTGAAGATGTTAAATAAATGAATTTTGTATAATAGTGATTTTAAATTGAGGAAATTAATTAAAAATCTGGATTTCTAAATAAATTGAAAGAAACGATTGAAATCTATTTTCTTAAAAAGGAATTTATTTAAAAGAAGATAAGTTGGAAATTCAGTTTGAAATTTAATTGGTAAATTAAAATAAGTTTTGAGAAATCAATGTGGAAATTCTATTTGAACGTTGAAAATAAAATTAGAAATCAACATTGAAATTGATTTGGTATTGAAGCTTTTATAAATGGAATTAAAATTTATAAAAGTTGTTTATGAACCCAAAGTCACTTATTTTGATAAGTTAAGTATAGAAGTTGATAAAAGAAGGTTTATAAGACGAAGTTGTTATTAAAAAGAGAAATAGAATTTATAAATGTGCTTATAAATTCGAAAATAGATTGAATGTGATAAATTTAGTATAGAAGATTATTTAAGAAGATATATTCACGATTTTGAATAGCGAATTTTTATTGAAATAAAAATGTGTAGAAATGATTGAAATGGGTTTAAGTAAATTTTATCCACGATTTTGGACATTGAATATATTGTTAAGTAAAATGGATTCATTTTTGAAGAAGTAATATTTTAAAGATGAAGTTAAACATTTTAAAGGTGTTTTAAAATGTGTTGTGAATCGAAACTATAGATTTCAACATTTATTGTTGAAATAGACGTTTTCGAGAAATTTAAGGAAATGGTGGATTATAACACGGTTGTTATAGTAAATGATTTCCGAAAGGAAATGGTTTGATGTAGTATTGGGATTTATATACCTATCTTAAAATCCGAATCCCTATACTAGTGATTTTTGAGTCGTCGTAACGATGTTTTACGTAACATTCGTTTTGACTCAAATAAAGGTGTTAAAAGAATACTTTCCTTAAAAGAATGAAATATATACTTAATTTGATTTAAGTATATTGAATATTTTCAAATGTTGAAAATAAATAGATTTGTGAATTACTTATTATTTAATAGGTATGGAAATACTTTTCCAATATGAAATGAACTGTTTTGAGAAATTATCTTTGAAAAGATAAATTGAAATTGAATATTGAAAACGATTTGAAAATCGTATATCAGTAGATATTTTTGAAATATAAATTCACTTTGGAATTTATAAAAGAAATGGAAATTCGTTTTAAAGAAAATAAACGTTGGTTTATTTTTGAAGTGTGGAAATTTTTATATCTAGTGAAGATATTTTTGAAGAATAAATAATTTGGATAAATTATTTGGAATCTGATGATGTCGCGCATCTTTATTGATAGTTAAATAACCGACTATCAATAATTACCTTAAATAGGTATTTGTTGTGAATTGGATGAATTTGAATGCCACACTTATTTTTGAATAAACGCTCACTATTCGGGTTAGCCGGGAAAGGACCATGGGGTCGTATAACCCATTCCGAATATGTGATACGTCGTAATGAATCGCATTCGAAGACCGGTGTTGAAGACCGGATATTTTTGAAAACGGAAGGATTACCGTCGAGTTACTCTACATCGGCTGATCTCCGATTTAGAGGTTTTATCACCCTTAGTGACGGGAAGTCCTGACGTGATTGAAAATTATCCGGATATGCAAGGGCTTCGTGAGAAGTGCCTTCGGTTCTGTTCGATCCCGGAACAGACTTGTATGGATTGTGTGTCTGACGTTACAATTTGAGATATAAAGCTGATTTCTTTCAAATACATTTCTGTTGGTGGCGGAGAATTTATTCTCTTAGCTTAACACCCTTCTCTGAGACGTACGAGCTCAGAGGTTATGTAGTTGAAATTTATCAGCGATATATCCCAATTTGGTAACGTGGCATACTGAGTGTTGCTGTGAAATGATCAGTGTTTGATCATTTGTGATATGATCATTTGTTTGATCTTATATCTTTGTGATCATAGGTTGATCATTTTGTTTGACCCGAAGCAGGGCTTTTTGTAGAAAGCGTAGCTTTGTGGACGAGACTTCATCGAGCCTCACACCCCGGAAATGGTCGAAACAGGACGAATGCGGTAAGGTTCTAGGGAGTAGCGCCCCTTAGTGTATGTCATTCCTTCTGGATAAAGGTGGTATCATGGTATGGAGCCCAGATACTTAACCTCTGTGGTTACTGCATTATTTTTTTCTATGTGGTTTGTTGGAATCGGGGATCCTCGGGAAGATCGGTGACGATCGGGGGATGGCATACGCGTGTCAGTAGTTACCTACTTTTGCAGAGGTAACCCGGCCTTGTGTTGGCAGAGATCTAACCGTAATGTTAGGTTATTTCTCGGGTCGTCTATTCCAGGGACGTACCCATCGTGGATAGGAAGTTCCTTAGCCTGACCATTTGGTGGAAATCCAAAGAAACAATACGAGCCTTTACGATTTCAATTGTATAACCTGTCTCCTCAGGAGGCAGCTATAGCAGGCATAATATAATGGTACCTATGCTGGCTAAGATTTATATTATACTTTCGAAATGATTTCTACACTATGCACTAATAATAATATCAAAAAGAATTTGATTTTTGCGTAGTAAGCATCTTTGACTATCATAAGAAGAAATCTCCTCCAAGTCTGCGTTTGCATTGTGTGTGTGGTGGGAGGTCTTATGGTAGTTTCATTTTCCAAAAGCATTTCGAATTGACTTAAAAATTATCCTGTTGTTTATTTTAAAGAATAACTGTTTTACGATCTCACACCAGTCACCATGACTGACTCGGAGTTTATTGTTCCCTTCTAAACTCTGGGTGCCCACCAATTTCCACACGGGCAGCCTAGAGTTATATTATCAGGATATTCTGGATATTCTGGAGCTTGGAGATAAGCTGGAGTTCGAGACGTAGTATTTGTATCTGATATTATTTTATTCCGCTGTGTATTCTGTATGAGGACGAGTTTATATAACTGTCCATTGTTGTATATTGACTCTGATGATTGATGTATGTATAAACTGATATAGTTCTTTGTTTTAAAAGACTAGTGTTTATCTATTATATATTGTTCCGCTGCGATATGTGAGATTCTGATATTGTCTCTGTTCTATATCTGTTGTTGTTTTGTTGTTTTTCTTCTTCTTTTTCTTCTATCTTCTTCTTCTACCTTTTTCTTCTTTCTTAAAACCATAACTTTTCGGGTTTTCGGCATTCGATGGCTCAGCAGTCGATAAAGTGAGTATCGATGTTGAATTTTCGAAAGTCGAAAATTTTCGGGATGTTACACGGTATATGGGTTTATATAATATCATCTCCTATTATGCGGTGCATAGGGTCTCGTCCGCTATATAATGCGGGAATATCAATCACTCCAATATATATATACACTACTATATATATTATCACATCCAATCAATTCAATCATTCAACCAGTTATTTAAATTTAAATAGAAATCCATAAGAGTGAGATTAACTCACCTTTGATTTTATTTGCACCCCAATCCAAACTGGCTCGTCTTATCACGATTTTTGACCTTGTATAAACAATTTATGATTTATTAACATCTGAGATAATCTACAATAATTTTCCATATTACATTATTTTAAAATTTGATTTGTAAGTTAAAAATGTATATACCTATATTTATTTTTCTTTTGGAACTACATATATTTAAATAAAATAAAATAAAATAAAATAGTCTACGTAGATTCTAAGATTCAACTTTTATATAAACTTTTATATTTTTCCAAAATTTTATATATATTTATACTTAGTGTTTTCCAGTATATACATATATTTTTATTAAACTGAATTGTTATCATCTTACAATTTAAATCCTCTGATGAACGAAAAGGAAATCAACAGCTTGATTAAGTAAATAAATAAATACAAATGTTTAAACCAATTTTACCTCAAAATCGAACAAGATAAAATATCAACACTGCTCTGAACGAGACCGAACTCGACGCTCCTTCCACCAAAACTCCCCAAATCGATCTCGCGGTCACCCAATTCCAGTACATGCCACCCTTCATCACCGCCAGATCCATGTGAATAACTGGAGCACCATTCCCACACCCGAGCTCTTACCTCACGTTCGTCGGCGATGTCGACATTCCCCCATGCGCCTACATCCCTCGATTCTAAACCTCAGTCGCTTGCGAAGCCACCGCCACCAACATCTCGTCATCAACGCCCTAATCGATTCAGATTTCGCTCGAGTAATGGATTCGAACGTAGTAACCGGCCTCGCGATGTAATCGCAATTTTTTTTCTAAACGATGGATTTAATTTGAAGAAGGATGAAAAAAAATCACAGGCCATAATTTCGAACTGTAGTTTTGAACGAGAAAAGGGTTTCGTTCCAAATGAAATTTGATTTAGATTATATCATCTTGGCTGGTCGATTATTATTTCCTTTCCAACGCGTGTCAAAATTTTTGCCAAGTGTTTTAAAAGAAGAAACGTGTAATTGCCTTGTGATAAAAATATTATATTAAATACTGAATATATATATTTTTAAATTCAAATTTAAATTTAAATTGTTACAATTACGCAACTCACAATCTTGACCTCCTATCGAGGCGTGCCGCTAGGCATTTATAATGTTAAAACCCTATTCCGAACGCGATGGAAAAGGTTTCGAGTCCTAATTCGATTGTATGAAGAAGATAGCTTTTTGAACCCAGTTATTATATTAAATTTTCAATATAAATCTCAACGCGTTAATCTACCGTACAATTACATGACAACTACAAACGCTACGAAAATTGAAATCCAATAATAATACAATATTACGGATCCAATGGAACTGGTTTCGTCGAATTCCGAGACTGTGCCTTGGAAGGCTATTTTTAAATTCAATTTAAACAATTTATTTTCAAAACTGAACAAAACACTTTTAAATTCAATTTCAACACTTCTATTATTTCTAGTATTATCAATATAAATTTTCCAAGCCTTTAAATTATTTTTAACAGGCCTAGAATTCCCGATTCAGTAATTTACTCTATTCCCAATTATTGAAATTCAATAATTAAATCACCCAATAAATAGTGATATTTGAAATTCAAGTCAAAATTACCCTTTTGAATATTTAATATCAATTAAATATTCCCTTTTCAAATATCCAAAATTCCGGGTCGTCACATTCCTCCCCCCTTAAAAGAATTTCGTCCCCGAAATTACTAGTTAGGAAGAATAATTCAATTCCCGTTAACTATTTTCTCAAATCCAAATAGTTTCAAACAACTTTCCAAAATAAACTTTTATTAAGATACACCAACCCTCTTCCTAACTTTCCAACTTATCCATAAGTCCTAAACAATATTACTCACTTATCAATTCAAATTTAAATTTGAAACCAAATTTTGAATTATCAAAATTTTTCTAACTCCTTAAATTTCCGAAAAATTTCGCCAGCGTCTCCTTTGCGCGGCTAGCTCGGTACAACTACAAAATGCCTCTACGGGCCCCCAAATTTCAAAAGAAAACAAAATGCCAAGTGGCTAGACCAGAAAACCCTCAAATTTCATATGACAATTTGAAATACATACCTTTTTGTCGGGCCATTTAAATTTATCTTCTGAAATCAAAAACATCCATATATCCTTTTCTTTTAAATATCTGTATCCTTCTTAGCCATAATATCCATTCACATCATCAAAATCATTTTGTTCATTTCTTTTACAAAATTCCAATATTTGCTTTACTCAAGCCCGTACGATGCACATATATCATCCGTACGCAATACCAAATTCGATCGCTCACTCGATCACATAATTTCACTTCCGAACTAGTATCGTTCACCCGACTCCCTAGTGCGGACTCAGACCTGATTTCTTGATCAGAAACCGTCATCCTCCTTGCATAGCCGTAAATTATGATAGAGAATTTCCAGAATAAATCAAAATCCATATCCAGGGTTCGCCGTCGAAAATCGAGTGAAAAATCCCAACTCGGATCGATATAACTATCTCAAAATTCTATGCTCGAATCTGGATCAAATCGCTATGCGAATAAAATATTATACGTACATCCTACGTATTAATTTCAATTGATTATCAGCTATATCAATTCTCTTTTTATTCACATTCATTTTGAATTCTATCCACTCATTCACAATTATCACTTCATTTCACAACTTTCTGTTTTAATCTTCATTCAATTATTCACTTAGTATATTCCCAATATCAATTTACTTAAGAACTTCATTCTTCATTTCTTAAGTTCAGTATAAATATTTCTTATATTTATTTTTACTTCACCACTGAAGTTTATATTCAAATTGAATTTCAATTCCATATAAAATCAATTTGCTTTAATTTATTAGTTATTTTAAAATCTAAATACTTTCTCCCAATTTTCATCCAAATTATCATTTTCAATTCTACTTTAATTCAATTTATCTTCAAACTCTGAATATTGAATTTTATCCACCTTACTTTACATACACAATTTTAAATCAGATTTCAATATTCAGTTTCAATTCTATTTGCTTACAAATTTTAATCATTAGTCGTTAGTGAAAATTTTAAAAAATTTGTAACTCCCAAAATTTCGGAAAATTTTGGCAGAGTCTCCTTTGTACGGAGGATCTTTTGCAATTTGACAAGAGATATAAATATATATACATCGACCCACACGGTCGGAAAAACAAGAAAACAAACAATAGTTCATATTTCCTATCTTTTTATTGCGTAGGCGTACCTCTATTTAGCATTTTTAAGCAAGCGGCTTATTATTTTAGCATTTAGCGTAACCAAATCTAGCCAAACGGCTTCCAAAAACCTGTACTCACTCAATTTAAACATGTAAGTGACAAATATATAAAATTTATTAACATTTCACTTATTTCCAATAGCTAAATACATGCATAACATAAGCAATAAGCACTAAACACTTTCCATAAACAATTTATAAGGTTTCGACCCAAATTTAGTTGCTTACAACTAAATCACACATCATTTTAATTCAATTTAAGTGATTTACAACTCACTTTCCTACATTCTATTCATTTTTAAACGAAATGAACTCACATCCCTTTCAATTGATTCCAAAATCAATTTTATTAATTTTAGAACATCCCATATTGATTTCATCAAATACTCATTCCATAATCTATTTACAACCCAAACATTTGTCACGTCAAATTGGTATTTAACTTGCATTTCATTTCATTAACCCAACAAGTTTTATTTAGAATCATTTTAAAAATTCTCGACAACAACCATTTCACAATTTACTTAAGTCGAGTTTTCATCCAATATTTACTTAAGTTATTTATTAGTTAACAAGGCCATTTCCAATTTATTTCTACTCATTTGAGTTTTATTTGCTTGCAATTCAAACCATTACTATTATTATCCAGTCTTATTTCATTCGACAACATTTCCAATCTTATTTAATTTACTTACAATATACGCTGAATATTATTTATAACTCAAGCTTGACTTCAAAATCCACTTTCAACTCCCAATTCAACTTTAACTATACTTACTTGAGTTCAATCTTATTTTATATCTCAGGTTTGGATTTTTATTTCAATTCCAAAATACCAAACAAATTTATTCTGGCTTATTACTTCCCTTTTAGACATTTATAAATCATACACTTATTTATTTTTCCCACTTCCATTCAAGTTATGATTTTATAACTTATCTCATAAGAATTTTCAATTTCATTCTAAATTTAATTTTTCTTTAATTTTTAATTTATTTCCAAATCAATTTAAATATTAAATTCCATTTTATTCTAACATATTCAAAATTTTATAAATTATCAACCCATTTATATTCTATAACAATCTCAAATCAACTCCAGAGTATTAAACAATTACTCATATATCATAAGCATTTTTGAAATCAATTATATCCAAAATCCTTTGGTATAACCAACTATTTCTTTGAATTTCAAAACCAAAACCCAGTTTTGCAAACAAACACCAATCCAAAACATCCAGGTAGCAATTCCTCCCTAGGAAACTCAAAAATGAACACCGATGATGTCGCGATCATCTTCGAAATTATTTTCCAACGATCGAAAAGAGTTTAGTGCTTTTATCCCAATCAAAAGCATTCAAATATTTTTAAATTCCAAAGCTCACCAGATTTCGAATTCAACTCAAAAATATTTTTCAAATACTATCACCATTATTTCTCCAAAGCTTTTGAAAACCCTTTTCAAACCCAAAGGAATTTAAACTTTTCCCAAAATTCCAAATTCCAAATCCATCCAATTCATATTTAAACATTACTCTGGAATTTCATCTCAATTTATTTTCAAATATTTCTCTGGAATCCTATTTCAAATTATAAATCACATTTACAATTTACATTAACAAATCTCATTTATTTTTGAATTTATTTCTTAACCTTTAGTCATGGCTTTCAATTTCTTATTCAATTTCTACACAATAATGATAATAATTTAATATTATCATTCTCTAACAACCAAGCAACCATATATAACTATCATAATTTACAAAAATTATTCCTTTCATATACAAAAATAATTTGGGTAAAATTATTTCATTTACCCTATTTTAAACCAATACTGTGTCGAGTTGTTCTATTCAATTGTTTAGAGATCCATATCAATAACGTTAATTACTCGTATTGACTAGTATCCATAAACCACTCGACAAACTAATTAACACAATATACATCCATTTTATATTCACTAACAAATACGCGCTCATATCTATTAATACACTCAAACTCATTCTAGAGTACCATGGACTCTATTTCAATGAGTAATCCCCACCAGAGCCAAGGTTATCACCAGCCTAAGCTCTGATACCAACTGTAATGACCCGCAAACCCGTACCCCTTGAATTGACATTAATCTCCATCAAATCAACTCAAGAAGAACGGAAATACGAACCATCAGAGTTAAAGAAGAAAGAGGTAGAAGAAGAGAAAACAAAACAACATCAGAATCTCACAAACATAGCGGAATAATATATAATAAATAAATGACTAATCTTTTAAACAAAAGAATTATATCTGTTTATACATTACATCATCAGAGTATAACACAATTTATAACACACAGTTGGACAGTTATCATAACCTGTCCTCACTAAACTGAATACACAGCGGAATATACATCAAGTACGAGTGATACGTCTCGCCATCCAGCTCGTCTCCTGAGCTCCACAGCATCATATCATGTAACCTATAATACTCGGTCTGACCCGAGCATTATAATAAAATAACACCCGAGTCAGTCTGGAAACCAGCGTGAGAAAACACACTCAATTGGATTATTAAAGTTTTCCAAACCCTTTGAAATCAAAAGCATTTCGTAAGACCACGCCACAAATAAACATGTCGGGTTTTTACCTTACGATAGCCAAAACACTTTTTATCAAATCCGTCTAATATTATAATAGTGTCTATATACAAATATTTATTCAAATAGCTAAAATTTTTACATGATTAAATTCCAGCATACTAGCCACAAAGTGGGTTATACAAACAAAATTCGTAAAGGCGCGTAGGAAAAATGGATTTCCAACTAATGACTAGGCACTGGAGTACCACCTGTCACACTACCTGGTCTAGATTAGCGTACCGAGGACCACGCCCGATTCCCTGCAACACAAGACCGGAACTACCCCTTACTGGATAATTCCGAGTAAGATCACCCCACGGTTGGGATCAGCAACCGCACCACTAAGCCGAAATAAAAGGGACATCTGGACAGGGATGACCTCACCCTAATGATTGCTACCCACATAGCCTTGCTACATAACCCTTGATTTTCAGTCATTCCCAGTTTATGAGGCTCGAGGCTAAGCGTTACCATTTTAGAACATATCCCTTAGAATGCTCATCGTCCACCTGACGATGTTCTGAAAGCATTCATCCATACAAGTCCGTTCCGGGTTTGAACGGAACCGAAGGCACTATTCCTACTACATCTATTTTGGAATCATCCTCAGGATTAGTAGCGATTAGCCCTTGCACTTCACTGCTCCATCTTCAATTCCAAACTCGTTTTCCCCATGAAAAGGTACAAACCGAATCGAAGTGGTTTTCGAGAAATTAATCTCGATCCCGGTCTCTTCGAAATGATCAACGCATTGGCCAATATTGATAGTCGGTTATTTAACTATCAAATAACATTCACAAACAACCATCAGACCTTTAAATAATTTCTCCCAAATTATTTATTAACCTCAAAATATCTTTACAAGATATATTTCCACTTTTCAACCCTTTGAAAACAGTTTCAAAGCATCTTTCTTTCACGGAATAAATTTCCCAATATTTTCTATTTCCACTGAAAAAAAAACCAAGTACAAAAACTTTGGATTTTTAAAATAATTTAAAACTCTTTATTATAAAATACCTTTTAGATATTTAAGTTAAAACTACTTTAATACTTATCCAAAAATATACACTTTAAGAATATTTAAAATAAAGCTACTTTAGAAAATATAAAACTAAATTTTTTATCTTTTTAAAACAAAATACCAAGTCATCTTTAAATAATTACTACTATAATAGATTTGAAGAATGCTTACTTTAAAATCTAAACATTTAAAAATAATAGATTTTCCAAAACATACCTTCCAAACAACTTTTAAACTTTAACTTATACTTAAGAATTTGCTTTGAAAACGTACTTGGCTATCCAGGGAAATATACTTCTCTTTCACATCTTTAAAAATAAATCACTATTTATTTTTAATCAAATTTACCCATTCTTTTTATAAATTCCCTCCTTGAATTTATTCTTTCAAATATCCACTGATATATTACTTCACTTTTATAAACCCAGTTTATAAATTCCAAAGTCTCACTCCTCTTTTAAAATCCCACTTTTATACACTTGAATCAATTTCAAATTGATTTCCAAATTTCTCCATTTTGAAATAAATCCCTTTACTTACTCAATTTATTTCAAAACCCATTAACTTCCGATTTTAAAACCTTTTTATCTGAAAATACCAATTTCATATTTTTTTCCCAAATTCCTTCTTTATCCTTTTTAAATAAATTTAAACCTTGAATTTTTAAAGTAAATTCTTTATTACTTTTAATAATATCACTTAAGTTTAAATTTCCATTATTTCTCTGTTTGCTCAAAATCCTCTTTTCCCATACTCAAAATTTATTAATTAGGACTTTAAAATCACTTATATTCTTTTCCGATTCATTCTTAAATTTATTCAAATTCTCTATAATTAATTTACTTGAAAATTTACTCTTTTATTTTCTTTCAAAAATCCAATTCTATATATTTTGATAGCTCAGAGTATCGAAATATATTCAAACAATCCATAGCATTCAATATTCCAATTATCAGTATAATTCATCACAGAATATCAAATATTCATAACATAGAATATTAAACAATCTAAATAATTTTGAGGAATCCAGTTGGATCCCTCCAATCTGTTTCCCTGCATCCACATATGTTAGCACAATATAAAATACCAATTCCACTTCAAGGTGGAATATCGCGGTATATGGGTTTATATAATATCATCCGCTATTATGCGGTGCATAGAGTCTCATCCGCTATATAATGCGGGAATATCAATCACTCCAATATATATATATATACACTACTATATATATTATCACATCCAATCAATTCAATCATTCAACCAGTTATTTAAATTTAACCATTTAAATTTAAATAGAAATCCAGAAGAGTGAGATTAACTCACCTTTGATTTTATTTGCACCCTAATCCAAACTGGCTCGTCTCTTCACGATTTTTGACCTTGTATAAACAATTTATGATTTATTAACATCTGAGATAATCTACAATAATTTTCCATATTACATTATTTTAAAATTTGATATGTAAGTTAAAAATGTATATACCTATATTTATTTTTCTTTTGGAACTACATATATTTAAATAAAATAAAATAGTCTATGTAGATTCTAAGATTCAAATTTATATAAACTTTTATATTTTTCCAAAATCTTATATATATTTATACGTAGTGGTTTCCAGTATATACATATATTTTTATTAAACCGAATTGTTATCATCTTACAATTTAAATCCTCTGACGAACGAAAAGGAAATCAACAGCTTGATTAAGTAAATAAATAAATACAAATGTTTAAACCAATTTTACCTCAAAATCGAACAAGATAAAATATCAACACTGCTCTGAACGAGACCGAACTCGAAGCTCCTTCCACCAAAACTCCCCAGATCGATCTCGCGGCCACCCAATCCCAGTGCATGCCACCCTTCATCACCGCCAGATCCACGCAAATAACTGGAGCCCCATTCCCACACCCAAGCTCTTACCTCACATTCATCGGCGATGTCGACATTCCCCATGCGCCTACGTCCCTCGATTCTAAACCTCAATCGCTTGCGAAACCACCGCCACCAACATCTCGTCATCAACACCCTAATCGATTCATATTTTGATCGAGTAATGGATTCGAACGGAGTAACCTGCCTCGCGATGTAATCGCGAATTTTTTTCTAAACGATGGATTCAATTTGAAGAAGGATGAAAAAAAATCGCAGACCATAATTTCGAACTGTAGTTTTGAACGAGAAAAGGGTTTCATTCCAAAAGAAATTTGATTTAGATTATATCGTCTTGGCTGGTCGATTATTATTTCCTTTCCAACGCGTGTCAAAATTTTTGCCAAGTGTTTTAAAAGAAGAAACGTGTAATTGCCTTGTGATAAAAATATTATATTAAATACTGAATATATATATTTTTAAATTCATATTTAAATTCAAATTTAAATTATTACAATTACACAACTCACAATCTCGACCTCCTATCGAGGCCTGCCGCTAGGCGTTTCTAATGTTAAAACCCTATTCTGAACGAGATGGAAAAGGTTTCGAGTCCTAATTCGATCGTATGGAGAAGATAGCTTTTTGAACCCAGTTATTATATTAAATTTTCAATATAAATCTCAACACGTTTATCTATCGTACAATCACACGACAACTCCAAACGCTACGAAAATTGAAATCCGATAATAATACAATATTATGGATCCAATGGAACTGGTTTTGTAAAATTCCAAGACTGTGCCTCGGAAGGCTATTTTTAAATTCAATTTAAACAATATATTTTCAAAACTGAACAAAACACTTTTAAATTCAATTTCAAAACTTCTATTATATCCATTATCATCAATATAAATTTTCCAAGCCTTCAAATTATTTTTAACAGACGTAGAATTCCCGATTCAGCAATTTACTCTATTCCCAATTATTGAAATTCAATAATTAAATCACCCAATAAATAGTGATATTTGAAATTCAAGTCAAAATTACCCTTTTGAATATTTAAATTCAATTAAATATTCCCTTTTCAAATATCCAAAATTTCGGGTCGTCACAATAGCCTTCAATAAATTTCAATCACCATCATAATCATTCATAGATTATCAATAATCACATCACAACATATGAAATAAATTCAACAATTTGAGGAATCCAGTTGGATCCCTCCAACCTATTTCCCTGCATTCACATATGTTAGCTGTGACGACCGCCCATGACCCTGCACCGAATCTAGAGATAGTGCGCTGTAAAGTGTGACAGGTGACCATAGACGATTGCCAGGGTAAATTAAAACAACAGAATCTATCGTATTACTCACAGCGCCTGGACAAAATACAATAGAACATACATATAGTGAAGCTTCATAGAATAGAATCTCATCAATAAAACATCATAATAGTTGAATACAAACATCTGAATAGTCAATACAACAAGCCTCACTACATATCACTAAGAGAATACAAAGCAGCGGAACATCCAGTACATATAGTAAGAAATAATATGCAACCCTCCAACTCGTCTTCGATATCAACACCGTGGAAAGCAAGAACAACACCTGTCACCTGCTACCTAGTCTGCCCGTACCAAAATGGACGAACAGCCCAAGGCAATAAGAATTAAAACATAAAGCATTGAGTCAGACAACAGTCTTAGTGAGCAGTAAATTAACTAACAACATACCAAAAGAGCATAAAGGAAAAGGAATAGGAATACAACCCTCCCACTCCACCTCTTTCTACAGCGATAGCCCCCAGACACACACTAAGTAGAAGCAATCATAGCAAAGCACACAATTTAAGGTAAAGCAATTATCACTCGAGTCAAGGGCGATGTTTTCCAAGTACAAACCCCCAAGGCCTAAACCAAGATCAGATAAGCACCTAGAAAATACCGCTCTTGAGACCGAATGATGATACAACCAAACATCCATGACTCTGGCTATCACTGTTATCATTGCTTCGATATCATCGTTAATTGAATGACCGGCACATTCTTTCAGCCGTCCGTCAAGGGCTAATGGAAACCCCGGTTCTAGGCATAACTCCCGCACGTCATCGTGACCCGTGCCTAGGACTGTCGAATCTGCCCAGAGTACTTAACTATCAATCATTAGCCTTCAGGGACTATCGAATCTGCCCAACGTACTCTTGCTTTGAGCATGCTAGAACCTTCAACAACAATGAGATCTCAGCCTTCTAGTCATCCTCCTCGACGACTATTTCCATACTAGCTCAAGCGCCTCTCGAGCAAACCATTATCCTCAACTCGAACCATATCACCGAGTTATCAACATGCTTGGAATGATCCCGTCTGGATTAGACCAAGACTATCTCATATCATGCCTCGCTTCATCACATCCTCGCAAAGCTTCATCTCCTCATATCATCATTATCAAATCTATGCATAAGAGCTTCATCATCCGCTACAGATGCTAGGAGCAGCTTTCTCGATTCAAGAGCCTTTCTCTTAGCTTTTGAATCATCTTCGGTCTAAATCAAATCATCAATCATCTAATTCATAGCAATCAATCAAGTCAAACATTTATCCAAGTAAAAAAGCATTCAAATATGATCTAAATAGACAATTATAACAATAATGGCAATTTCGTAATTAAAGAGTCAAAAGTCTAACAAGCATGAAATCATAAGTAATGTCTCTATAATCTTGATGAATGAACTTGCATAGGCTAACATGTAGAAAAATGGATGTCAAATCATCATGAACAATGGATCTATATGGATCTACACATATGATTGGGAAAATGCATGGAAATCACTATCTTAAAACCAAAATCAAGCCAACGATCCGATATACTCCTTTGGATCCGTGTGAGAGATAATCACCTAAACACCTCAAAAGAAACCCACTTCAGATCTGGACAGCGAAGGATCAAACTTGATCTATCACCAATCCGCCTCAAACGATGAAATCTCTCTTCGAAGGATGAAGATCTTCAATCTAAGCTCTTGAATCTTCAACTTGATCTTTGATTTGGATGGAAGGAATCACTAGATTAGAGTGGAGAAAAGAAGTGAAGAAGTGTAGAAGTCGAGCTCTCAAAATGGCAGCACTTCGTCGCTTCGAAATCCGGATCCCAAAAAGTGAGAAATGGACGAGTATTTATAGCTGAAAACTTAGGTCGTCTGCCTCTATAAGTCATCTCTGACTTATCCCTCTCTCCGACCTAACACTCCAAATGACCTACGACCTAACAACAGCTCCGACTCAACAACCCCAAGTCTCTACAACATACGACTTAACTCCCACCGACCTATAGTCTTCGACCTAACACGTGATACGACTTAGCATATGCACGCATCCTCGCGTCCTACGACTTAACAGCTTTGCCGACCTAGAAAAGTTACGACCTAACCAAGATCCGACTTAACTGGGTTACGACTCAACTCCTAAGTCGTCTACGACTTAACGCACCCAGCAACCTACGACCTAAGCCCATGCGCACTCACGACCAACCGGACCCACCTGTCTACGACTTAATGCGCGCGCGACTTATCTTCCTAACTCATCCACGACCTAACCCTTAGGCCGAAAACTCCCTTAAGTCGCTCTATTCCTTAACTCGCTAACTCGTTTAGTCCTTAGGTCACTAACTCGCCCAACCAACCTAACTCTTAACTCGTCGATTCCCTTAGGTCGCAGACTTTTCTTAAGTCGCTCACGACTTATCACTTAAGTCGTTGACAACCTATGATGACGCAACTGGTAAGTTGGAGCTAAAGCTCCCTAAGTCGCACACGACTTACTACATGTCTTAGGTCGTTCACGACCTAAGACTTAGACGTATCTCTGCCCAAAATCTAGAACGACTTAACAACGCTAAAAATTCCAGATTTTTACGAACTTTCGATTCGTAAAAATACGGGTCGTTACATTCTCTCCCCCTTAGGAATTTCGCCCCCGAAATTCCAAACAAACAAAGCAATCAAAGGCTATTCTGCACGCCTACCATTTATAGCAATCAACAAACCATGCATCCAATTCTAGCTTAGCGTACAGAATTCTAAAACCAGAACAAGTTACAATATCGTGAGATGACACGACACCTTAGGGCCATACCTTGAAGAGTTCAGGATGAGCTGCCTTCATCCTCTCTTCCACTTCCCACGTACAGTCGTTATCATCATCACTCCATTGTATCTTGAGCAACTTAACTATCTTCCTCCTAAGCTGTTTCGTGTCGGTTTCCACAACACGAAGCGGCTTACAAGGTCTCTTATCGGCTGGATCAACTTCGAAATCTTCACTACTATCAGCAGAAACCACTGTATTCGAGTCGTGCACATACTTTCGTAGATATGATACATGAAAAACATTGTGCACACTCGACATCTTCTCTGGTAACTCCAATCTATAGGCGAGCTTTCCGATTCGCTCGATGATCGGGAATGGTCCAACAAATCTCAAAGTCAATTTTCCTTTCTTCCCGAATCGAATAACATTCTTCAGTGGAGAAATCTTCACAAAAACCATATTACCTACGTCGAACTCCAAATCCTTACGACGCTTATCGGCATAACTCTTCTGACGGTCTTGGGCTGCCTTCATTCATTGCCGAATGATCTCTATGCAATCCGAAGTCTGTCGAATCATCTCCGGCCCAAGTATCAGCTTTTCTCCTGTCTCTAACCAACATGTCGAAGAGTTACACGGTCTTCCATACAATGCCTCATATGGTGCCATACCAATGCTTGACTGGTAACTGTTGTTGTATGCAAATTCCACCAAATGAAGGTGATCTTCCCATGATCCTCCGAAGTCCAAAACACAAGCTCTGAGGAGATCTTCCAAAACTCGGTTAACTCTCTCGGTCTGACCATCTGTTTGAGGGTGATAAGCTGTACTCAAACACAACTCGGTTCCCAAAACTTCCTGGAAGCTCTTCCAAAATCCACTAGTGAACAATGGATCTCGATCTCTCACTATACTCTTCGGAATACCATGGAATCGAACTATCCACTTAACATACAACTCAGCCAACTTTGATGCAGTCCTAGTCGATCGAACAGGAATGAATCTTGCACTCTTAGTCAGACGATCTACGATGACCCAAATCCCTTCATTTCCCGCTTTTGTTCTAGGTAACCCATCGATAAAATCCATCGATACTTGCTCCCACTTCCATGTAGGAACTTCTAATGGCTGAAGTAATCCACTTGGCTTCTTCTGTTTGGCTTTTACCAACTGGCAGTTCATGCACTTGGAAATAAAATTTCCAACATCCTTCTTCATACCTTCCCAGTAGTAGGTTCTCTTCATATCCCGATACATCTTATTTCCACCTGGATGAATTGTCAGCTTCGAGTGATGACTTTCCTTCAGAACTTCACTCCTCAATTCATCTATATCGGGAACAACTAGTCGTCCTTGCTTCCGAAGCCAACCCTCTTGATCGACCTCGAATCCTTTATCCTTTTCTGGGTCCAATCCAGATTCCAAATCACGGATAATCTTGACAAGCTTATCGTCTAGCTTTTGGCTCTCACCAATCCTTTCTACAAGAGTAGGTCTTATCGATAAGTTTGCCAACGTCTCAGGTTCCAATTCGCATCTGGGCCTGAAGTCAAATCAAGCTAAATACTCGAGATTCTTCCATTCTGAAAACATGGCTCCCAATCCTGCATGTCTTCGACTTAACGCATCTGCCACTGCATTACCTTTTCCCGGAGTATAAGCTATACCAAAATCATATGATGCCAAAAACTCTAGCGAACGTTGCTGCCGAAGATTCAAATCCTTTTGGGAGAAAAGATACTTCAACGACTTATGATTTGTAAACAACTCGAATCGAACTCCCAATAGATAATGTCTCCACATCTTCAGAGCAAAAACAATCGCCGCTAACTCCAAATCATGAGTCGGGTAATTCCTTTCATGCGACTTCAGTTGTCGACTTGCATACACAACAACCTTATCCTTCTGCATTAGCACTGCTCCAAGTCCAGTACCACATGCGTCGGTGTAAACCACCATCTCATCATTCCCACTTGGAATAGTCAAAACAGGAGCACTTGTCAATCGCTCTTTCAGGATTCTGAAAGCTTGTTCACACTTATCATCCCATCTGAACACTTGGTTCTTTTTCGTCAATCCTGTTAACGGTGTAGCCACCTTGGAGAAGTCTTTGATAAACCGTCGATAATATCCTGCTAATCCAAGAAAACTTCTCACATCAGATGCATTCTTAGGTCTAACCCAATCCTGGATTGCTGCCACCTTAGCGGGATCAACCACAATTCCATTTCCAGAGATAACATGGCCTAAACACCTCAAAAGAAACCCACTTCAGATCTGGACAGCGAAGGATCAAACTTGATCTATCACCAATCCGCCTCAAACGATGAAATCTCTCTTTGAAGGATGAAGATCTTCAATCTAAGCTCTTGAATCTTCAACTTGATCTTCGATTTGGATGGAAGGAATCACTAGATTAGAGTGGAGAAAAGAAGTGAAGAAGTGTAGAAGTCGAGCTCTCAAAATGGCAGCACTTCGTCGCTTCGAAATCCGGATCCCAAAAAGTGAGAAATGGACGAGTATTTATAGCTGAAAACTTAGGTCGTCTGCCTCTATAAGTCGTCTCCGACTTATCCCTCTCTCCGACCTAACACTCCAAATGACCTACGACCTAACAACAGCTCCGACTCAACAACCCCAAGTCTCTACAACATACGACTTAACTCCCACCGACCTAAAGTCTTCGACCTAACACGTGATACGACTTAGCATATGCGCGCATCCTTGCGTCCTACGACTTAACAGCTTTGCTGACCTAGCAAAGTTACGACCTAACCAAGATCCGACTTAACTGGGTTACGACTCAACTCCTAAGTCGTCTACGACTTAACGTACCCAGCAACCTACGACCTAAGTCCATGCGCACTCACGACCAACCGAACCCACCTGTCTACGACTTAATGCGCGCGCGACTTAACTTCCTAACTCGTCCACGACCTAACCCTTAGGCCGAAAACTCCATTAAGTCGCTCTATTCCTTAACTCGCTAACTCGTTTAGTCCTTAGGTCGCTAACTCGCCCAACCAACCTAACTCTTAACTCGTCGATTCCCTTAGGTCGCATACTTTTCTTAAGTCGCTCACGACTTATCACTTAAGTCGTTAACAACCTATGATGACGCAACTGGTAAGTTGGAGCTAAAGCTCCCTATGTCGCACACGACTTACTACATGTCTTAGGTCGTTCACGACCTAAGACTTAGACGTATCTCTGCCCAAAATCTGGAACGACTTAACAACGCTAAAAATTCCAGATTTTTACGAACTTTCGATTCGTAAAATTACGGGTCGTTACATTAGCACAACAATTAAATACCAATTCCACTTCGAGGTGGAATATCGCAATATATGGGATTATATAATATCATCCTCTATTATGCGGCGCATAAGGTCTCATCCATTATATAATGCGGGAAATCAATCACTCCAAATATATATATATATATATATACTATCATATATACTATCATCCAATAGATAAATTATTAAATTCATCCAAGCACATCCAATAATTTAAATCAATTCATTTAAATTAACTAGACAAATCAAGTGAGTGAGAAGATCTCACCTTTAATTTTATTATTTGCAATCCATTCCAATTTCAGCTTGTTTTCTTCATGTTTTTCAGACCTTATATAAACATTTATACAATTAATTAATATTCGAAATAAATCGGATAATAAATTCCTATTGGATAAACTTAATTAACTAATGATTTTAATTTCAAAATTGAAATTTGATTTTCAAAGTAATTTTCTTTTTAACTAAATATTTTCTTTGAAAATAATCTATATAGGATTTAGAATCTATATTTTTTTTTCTTTACTGTATATACTTATACACACAGTACTAAATTTAAAATTTAAAATCGAAGAATAAATTGCTTTTATACCGTACTGTAATCGAGTAACCCAGGCTCAACCATCGATTTGCTAGCAGCCACCGCCATCGCGAATGTTGCCATCACCCTCTCGAACCCCTTCTGCCCTTGCAACGACCCACACAGTCCATATCGGCCCACCCCCCAATCGCGAGTCTTCCTCTCCGATTGCGGACTGGCTTCGAATGAAATGGAGTTCAAATCGGATTCGAGTGCAGACCTGCCTCGAAATCGTCAGATTCTTCGTGTTTTGCCAGATTCGATTATTTGATTGATTAGAGGAGGACGATATTTCAGATTATCAAATGAAAAGAAAAGGAGGCGACTCGAATGAAATAGCGGCCATGATTTATTTGAACGTAGAAGGATTCGATTTTTTTGAATGAGGCGGTTTCGGCCATTAATTTTCTTTGTTCGATTTTGAACGAGAATGAACTTGTTTTGTTTTTTTTTCTTTTTCTTATTTCGAACGAAAGAAGAATTTTTCTTTTCAACGCGTGTAAATTTGGAGAGAGAAATGGAACACGTTGTTGAAATTTTCTTCAACGTGTCTTCAAGGGTCTGATAAAATATTAAATAAAAAATATTATATTTTAAATTCAAATTTAAATCGTCTCGATTCCGCAACTCAAAATCTCGATTTACAATCGAGGCATGCCGCTAGGCGTTTATAAGGTTATGCCCCTATTCCGAACGCAATGGAAATGGTTTCGAGTCCAAATTTGATCGTATGGAGAAGATAGCTTATTGGACCAGTTAAAACATTAAACTTTCAGTTTAAATTTTAGCGCGTTTGCCTATCGTACGGCCAAACGATCACTACAGACACTACGAAAATTGAAATCTGATAATAATATACTATTATGGATCCAATGGAACTGGTTTCGTCGAATTCCAGGACTGTGCCTCGGTAGACTATTTTTAAATATCGATTTAAACTATAAATTCAAAACTGAACAAACACTTCCAAATTCAATTCTGAAGCTTCCATTATTTTCAGTATTATTAATATAGATTTTCCAAGACTTTGAAATATTTTTAACTGGCTTAAAACTAAAGATTCAATATTTTACCCAAATTTCAATAATTAAATTTAATAATTTAATCACCAAATTCATAGTGATATTTGAAATTCAAGTTAAATTAACTTCCAAATATTAAAAATCAATTAAATATTTTAATTTCAAATATCCAAAATTCAGGTTCGTCGCATTTTTCCCCCTTAAAAGAATTTCGTCTCGAAATTATGAGTTAAGAAGAATGATCCTTAACCCATTTATCATTTTCCCAAAAAAAAATAGTTTTATCAACTTGTCAAAACAAATCTTTTTATTAAAGATCCGTTATCATTTCAACTAACTTTCCAAATTCAACCATAAGTTTCAAAAAATATTATTTTCTCAATAATTCAAATTTCAATTCATATTCAAATTTTAAATTATTCAAATTTTCTCAAAAAATTTCTAACTCTCTAAGTTTTCAAAAAATTTCGCCAGCGTCTCCTTTGCGTGGCTAGCTCAGTACGACTACAAAATGTCCTTACGGACCCCCAGATTTCAAAAGAAAACAAAAGGCCAAGTGGCTAGATCAGAAAATGATCAAATTTCATATTGAAATTTCAATACATACCTTTTGTCGAGCAATTAAATTTTATCTTTGAAAGAAAAAATCTAATTCCCTTTTCCTTTATAACCCCTGTATATTTTACTTAACAATAATGTCCAATTACAACATTCAAAATCTTTTTGCACATTTATATTTGATATATATCCACTTATTCACAATCACCATTTTACAACTTCCAGTTTAATTTTCATTCACTTATTAACTTAGAATATTTCCCCAATTCAAAATTTACTTAAGAATTCCATTATCCATTTCTTAAGTTCAATATAAGTATTTACATACTTCTTATATTTATTTTCACTTCACTACCAAAGTTATATATTCATTTCCATTCAACTTTGCATTTTCAATTCCATTTGAATTCAATTTACAATTTCAATTCTATTTGAATTTATTTTATCTTCAAACTCCGAATATTGAATTATATCAATTATCTTTCATTCACAACTGATTCATCTCATTGTTTAAATTAGTTTCATTTTCTAATTTTTATTTTATACTTTGCTTCATTTGATCTAACTTGACAAATTTTCCACTTCACTTTTTTTATCACAGATCAAATTCAATTTCCAATATTCAGCTTCAATTTCATTTACTTACAAATTCAAAATGAATTTCAACATTCAGTTTCAATTTCATTTACTTGCAATTGTAAATTCATTTATTCATTTAGAAATTTATTTCCACCTTAAATTTTATTTGAGTAATCATTTCACTTAGTCTCCTTAGACCTTTCTTTCAATTCACTTTTACTTAAATCCAATTCAATTTAAATTTTAAACTTCTATAAGTTTCCCAAATTTAATTTCATTTGCTAATTTCTTTTGATTCACCTCAATTAATTAGCTTACTTTCCCACTTATTTGGGTTTCACACTTACTTTTGTTTATCCCTTTTCAAGTTGAATCTTATTCCAACAAATTTCAAATTTTTATCAGTTATCAAACTTATTTATATTCTGTAACATTTTAAATAAGATTCCAAAGTCTTTTAAACAATTACTCAAAATTTCAAAATCATCTTTGAAATCGATTATATCCAAAATCCTTTGGTTATTAACTTAATTTCTTATTCAATTTCCATACAACAATGATAATAATTCAATATTATCACTTCCTAACAACCAAGCAACCATATACTACAATAATTTACGGAAAATGATTTCTTTCCTATACAAAATAGTTTGGGTAAAATTATTTCATTTACCCTATTTTAAAACAATACTGTGTCGTTTTATCTTGTTTAAGAGTTTAGAAACCTCTATCGATACAGTTGGCCAAACTGAACCGACCAGAATCTATAAACAATCAACTGATAAGTCAATACAGTACAAAACAATTTTTTTATTCACTAATAAATACACGCTCATATCTATTATTACACTCACACTCATTCTAGAGTACTACTGACTCTATCTCAAATGAGTAATCCCCACCAGAGCCAAGGTTGTCGCTTAACCAATTGCTCTGATACCACTTTGTAACGACCCGATTTTTCGACTTCCAGAAGTCGACATCAATACGCCCACTGTATCAAATGCCGAACCATCGAATGCCGGAGAACCGAATCATTAGGGTTAAAGAAGAAAGAGGTAGAAGAAGAAACAGAAACAATGACAGAATCTCACATTTACAGTGGAACAATATATAATAGATAAATGAATAATATTTAAACAAAAGAACTATATCAGTTCAAATACATCATCAGAGTTTACAACAACAACACACAACTGGACAGTTATATAAACTTGTCCTCTAAACTAAATACACAGTGGATAATACATAATATAAGTGATACGTCTCGCCACCCAGCTCGCCTCTTGAGCTCCACAGCACCTCCTGAATTCCAGAATGACCTGATAACCTAACTCTAGACTGCCCGTGTGAAAAATTATGGGCACCCAAAGTTTAAAAAGGGAACAATAAACTCCGAGTCAGTCATGGGATTGGTGTGAGATCTTAAAACAATTATTTGCACAAAGGAATAAAAAGAAATCCGCTATGCTTTTGGAAAATGAAACTACCATAAGTAAATGGCAGATTATACAACTAAAACCGTACAGGGCTCGTATTGTTTCTTTGGATCTTCAACAAATGGTCAGGCTAAGGAACTTCCTACATCACATGGGTATGCCTCTAAAGGGACGCCCCGAGAACCTAACCGGATCTCTACAAGCACAAGGCCGAGTTATCTCACGCTTCTGGTGCAATGAAGCTGTAACTATTCAACTCCACACACGAGCTATGCCATTCCCGGTCGTTACCGACCTTTATCCGAGGATCCTCAACACCAACAACCACAAAGTAATAAATTTGCAGCAACCACATAAGTTAAGTATCTGGGCTCCATACCATGATACCACCTTTTTCCAGAAGGAAATAGACATACCCTGAGGGCGCTACCCCCAAACAACCTTGCCGCATCCTTCCTGTTTCGACCATTTCGGGTTGTGAGGTCCGACGAATTCTCATCCACAAAGCTACGCTTTTCACAAACGCCGTGCTTCGATCAACAAATGATCAACAATACTTAACATGCCACACTACCAAATTGGGAATATATCACTAGTAACCATCAACTACATAACCTTTGAGCTCGTATGTCTCAGAGAAGGGTGTTAAGCTAAGAGAATAAATTCTCCACCACCAACAAAAATGTATTTGATAGAAATCAGCTTTATATCTCAAAGTGTAATGTCAGACATACATCCATACAAGTCCGTTCTGGGTTCAAACAGAACCGAAGGCACTTCAAAGAAGTCCTTCCAAATCCGGATAATCCCTAATCACGTCCGGACTCCTGTCACATAGGGTAATAAAAATCCCTATACCAGAGCAAATCGGTGCAGAGACATTCGACAGGTAATCCTTTCGTTTTCGAAAATACTCAGTCTTCAACATCATCTTCAAATGCAATCCCATTTCGTCGTATCATTATTCGGAATGGGTTTTATGACATAAAGTCCTCTCCCGGCTTAACCGAATAATGAGCGCTTGTTTTGAAAACAAATTCAAGTGTCGTTTCAAAGGCCAATATTGATAGTCGGTCATTTAACTATCAAACAACATTCACAACAATCATCAAGTTTTAAATAATTTTTCCCCAATTCTTTATTTTCAAAATATCTTCGCAAGATATATTTTAACACTTCAACACTTTGAAAACCAATTTCAAATCACTTTTCTTTTGCGGAATAAATTTCCAAATATTATTTATTTACTTCCACTGAAAATTTGCCGAGTCCGAATACTTCAAAATGGTTTAAATCACTTATCCAAAAATATATGTACTTGGATACATTTAAAATAAAAACTATTTTTAAACACTTTATCTAAAATATTAGTTATGAAAATATTATACTAATATCTCATATAAACTTCAAGCCCAAACTAATTTTAAAAAATGAAATTATTAGATAGAGTATAATTATTTAAATCTCCATTTTCTAAATTAAATCTCTATTTTATCTTTAAAATAATCACTTCTATAATTAACCAAATAAATCTTTACTTTAAAGACTTAAAAACAACTTAAGAAAATAATTTCTCCAAAGTATCCTTTTATAACCATCCTTAAAAACTTTCAATTTATATTTATCAGCTACTTTGAAAACATACTCGGCTATCCAGTGAAAATACACTTTCCATTTCAAAATGATCCATTTAAATCAATTAATAAATCCTTCTTGACTTATTTCAATTTACATTCCAAATCCGTAATTTCTTTCCATACTTTTTAAAATAAACCAATATCTATTTTTAAAACAAATAACTCATTCCTTTATAAATTCCCATTGTGAATTTACATTTTCAAATATCCATTGATATACAATTTTCAAAACGATTTTCAAATATTCACTTTCAAACACCAAATCAAATTCCAAATTTATTTCCAAATTTATTTCAAACACCAAATCAAATTCCAAATATATTTCCAAATTGATTTCCAAAAATTTATTACCTTTTAAAATAAATCTTTACTTTAATTTTCAAAAATCCAATTATATATCCTGGTATTTTAAAATACCAGAATATATTCGGCCAAACCATAGCCTTCAATAAATTTCAATCACCAATATAATCATTCACAGATTATCAATAATCACATCACAACATATGAAATAAATTCAACAATTTGAGGAATCCATATGGATCCCTCCAACCTGTTTCCCTGCATTCACAGATGTTAGCACAACAATTAAATACCAATTCCACTTCAAGGTGGAATATCGCGGTATATGGGATTATATAATATCATCCGCTATTATGCGGCGCATAGGGTCTCATCCGCTATATAATGCGGGAAATCAATCACTCCAAATATATATATATATACACACACACTATCATATATACTATCATCCAACAGATAAATTATTAAATTCATCCAAGCACATCCAATAATTTAAATCAATTCATTTAAATTAACTAGACAAATCAAGTGAGTGAGAAGATCTCACCTTTAATTTTATCGTTTGCAATCCATTCCCATTTCAGCTTGTTTTCTTCATGTTTTTCAGACCTTATATAAACATTTATACAATTAATTAATATTCAAAATAAATCGAATAATAAATTCCTATTGGATAAATTTAATTAACCAATGATTTTAATTTCAAAATTGAAATTTGATTTTTAAACTAATTTCTTTTTAACAAAATATTTTCTTTGAAAATAATCTATATATATTTTAAAATCTATATTTTTTCTTTACTGTATATACTTATACATACAGAACTAAATTTAAAAGTTAAAATCGAAGAATAAATTACTTTTATACCTTACTGTAATCGAGCAACCCAGGCTCGACCATCGATTTGCTAGCAGCCACCGTTATCGCAAATGCTGCCATCACCCTCTCGAACACCTTCTGCCCTCGCAACGACCCACACATCCCATATCGGCCCCCCCAATCGCGAGTCTTCCTCTCCGATTGCGAACTCGCTTCGAACGAAATGGAGTTCGAATTGGATTCGAGTGCAGACCTGCCTCGAAATCATCAAATTCTTCGTGTTTTGCCAGATTCGATTATTCGATTGATTAGAGGAGAACGATATTTCAGATTATCAAATGAAAAGAAAAGGAGGCGACTCGAATGAAATAGCGGCCATGATTTATTTGAACGGAGAAGGATTCGATTTTTTTGAATGAGGCGGTTTCAGCCATTAATTTTCTTTGTACGATTTTGAACGAGAATGAACTCATTTTGTTTTTTTTCTTTTTCTTATTTCGAACGAAAGAAGAATTTTTTTTCAACGTGTGTAAATTTGGACAGAGAAATGGAACACGTGGTTGAAATTTTCTTCAACGTGTCTTCAAGGGTCTGATAAAATATGTAACGACCCAGAATTTTTGATAATTAAAATTTGAATATTTAATTGATTTTAAATATTAATAAATGGAATTTAGAAGTCGAATGATTTATTTTTCGAATATTGGATTTAATTTGATAATTAAATCGATAAATTAAATAGTGAAATTCCAGAGATAATTGAAAAACGAGTTTAATATGATTAAAAATGATTTGGAAAATTTTATTTAATCATATTGGAGTTATAGAAAGGTTATAGAACTTTTAAAATTGAATTTGGAGTTAATCTGTGAAAATTAAATATTTTAATATTTAATTATCGACTGAAAAATAGCCAATTTTCGAACAGTCTCAGAATTGGACGAAACTAGTTCCATTTGATCCGTAATAGTTAGTTATTATCGTATTTCAATTTTCGTATCAATCAGAGTTATCATTTGACCGGGGCAACTCGAAACGCATCGATATCGTTTTAATTTTGAATCGTCGAGTTAAAATAGTCATTTTTCAAAAAGTCTCGGATTTCGACGAAACCAGTTTCATCGGATCCGTAATGTGATATTATTGTAAGATTTCAAATTTCGTAATTTTTGGATTTACCATTTGTCCGGTACGAATTAAAACGCCTCGAAATCGATTTAAATCGGTTTAATTTAAATTGATCGTTTAATTGCATATCTCGCACAGACGACCGAATTAGCTTTCGAAACCTGTTCCATTGCGTCCGGAATGCGGGGTAAACCCCAGAAACGCCAGTTTCGACGCGTAAATCGGAGTTTGGAAATTCCGGATGAATAGTGTTCGACAAAACTTCTATAAATAGACCCATTTTCTCACAAAAGAAAATCAAAATAAAATAAGCTATGGTTTCATCAGCCGGCCGCCTCTTATACAATGAACGGCTGAGAAACAATTATCTTCCTCCCTCATTCTCTTCCAATCCACACGATATCAGACCACGGCCCTAACTAGAAAAGTATAGATCTCGTCGAGACGAAGATATCCAATGGTGGATTCGAGCAATGATCGTCATTTGGAGGCAAGAAATGGTCGCGTTCGTCATGGGTTCACACGCGTTTTTCTAGAGTTTTGTGAGGCCGAGCTTCAAGCTGGTTTAGCCGAGGGTGGAGCTTGTCATTGCGAGTGGAAAGGCACGTCTTGATCGATGTTGAAGTGGTTGGAGTGGTCGCGTGTATTAGGGTTGATTGGCGGCGACGTGGGTTTCGTGACCTGGAGAAAGAACGGGTGGGAGAAGATGCAAACAGTGGCCAGGATTTCATCTTTCAAAATGAACGGTGGATGATAATAGGGTTTGTAAATAAAGAAAATTTAAAATTGAAATTGAATATATTGGATTGTATTAAGTTTGTAATGCCGTAACTTTGTCTTACGTGATCAGAAAATGACGAAACAAAATGCATTGGAATCGTATCGTCGAATACTTCGCGATGAAACTGGATTGGAGACGATTGGGGTCAGTGAAAATTTTGAGTGAGATTAAACGTCCGTTTAATTTCATTCGAAATAAACGCTACAAATTTCTATCGGAAAAAAATCACGGTGAGATCTTCTCACTCAAGAATTGAAAAGTGGAATTTTCAGTTATTTATTTGATTGCTATTGGATGTGATATTAGATATAGTAGGATATATATCTATATATAGCAATATATACATATTGGCATATGTATATATTGGATTGATGATTTCCCGCCTCGTATAGCGGATGAGACCCTATTGCGCCGTTAGTAAGCGGATATTTTATAAAACCCATATACCGCGATAATTCCGTACTGGAGCGGAATTGGTAATGTGCTAACGTCTGTGGATGCAGGGAAATAGGTTGGAGGGATCCAACTGGATTCCTCACCAGTAGTTATTTATTTACAGATATTGATGTATATTCTGTTATCATATGTTGATATATGATGTTGTTGTTGTGATTGACCAATTGGTGCTGTAGCATCATCGGATTCAAGTTTTAAAAATAACGACCTTTAATTTAAAAGGATTTTTAAAGTGATCTTTGAAATTATACGTTTTATTGAATTTTTGAATTGATTTATTTCAAATAAATAAACATCTAAAATTTTGAAGTTATAAAAGTTAAGATTTTTGTGAATTATGACCGTAAGGTGATTTTTGAAATAAATAGTTTAAGCAATTTATAAAATGGTTTGAACTGAGATTTTCAAATATTTGTGAACAGTTTATTTAAAAGATTTAAAAAAGTTGATATTTACAAATTTAAAATATTGGAATTTTAAAACGAGATGATAAGTGTAAAAAAAATGAAATTTATAGAATTATAAATCGTGAAGATATGGAATTTATAGATTTATAAATTGTGAAGTTATAAAATGGATGAAACTGTAGAATAAAAGATTTATAAGAGATTAACTTATAAATTGGATTTTTGCCTTTAAATGGAATATTGATCGAGTTATTAATAAAGAAGATTTATTAAATTGAAGTCGTTAGAAAATAGAAATAGAATTTATAACCGTGTTTATAAATTCGAAATCAATTGGATTTGATAAATTAAAATGTTAAAGAAGATATATTCGCGATTTTGGATAGCGAATTTTTGTTGAAATAAAAATGTGTAGAAAAGATTGAAATTGGGTTAAGTGAATTATATTCACGATTTTGGACAGTGAATATAATTTTAAGTAAAATGGATACGTTTTTGAAGAAGTGATATTAAAAATGAAGTTAAACATTTTAAAGATGTTTTAAAATGTATTATGATATCGAATACATAGATTTCAACGTTCATTGTTGAAATAGGCGTTTTCGAAAATAGAAGGAAATGGTGGACTATAACACTGTTGTTATAGTAAATGATTTCCGAAAGGAAATGTTTTGATGTAGTATTGGGATTTATATATCTATAAAAATTCGAATCCCTATACTAGTGATTTTGAGTCGTCGTAACGATGTTTTACGTAACATTCGTTTTGACTCAAATAAAATTTGTGAAAAAGAATGATTTCCTTAAAGGATGAAATATATACTAATTTTTGATTTAGTATATCGAATATTTTCCAAGTGTTGAAAATAAATGATTTGTGAACTACTTATTTTCAAATAAGTATGGGAATGTTTTTCCAATATGAAATGAACTGTTTTGAGATTTTATCTTTTAAAGATAAATTGAAATGTGGAAATTGATTTGAAATTGTTTTCAAATGATTAAGTGTGGAAATTTTATATCTAGTAAAAGATATTTTGGAAGATAAAATAATTTGGGAAAATTATTTGGAATCTGATGATGTTGCGCATCTTTATTGATAGTTAAATAACCGACTATCAATAATTACCTTGAATAGGCATTGTTGTGAATTGGATGAATTTGAATGCCGCACTTATTTTGAAATAAACGCTCACTATTCGGGTTAGCCGGGAAAGGACCATGGGGTCGTATAACCCATTCCGAATATGTGATACGTCGTTATGAATCGCATTTGAAGACCGGTGTTGAAGACCGGATATTTTTGAAAACGGAAGGATTACCGTCGAGTTACTCTACATCGGCTGATCTCCGGTTTAGAGGTTTTATCACCCTTAGTGACGGGAAGTCCTGACGTGATTGAAAATTATCCGGAATTGCAAGGGCTTCGTGAGAAGTGCCTTCGGTTCTGTTCGATCCCGGAACAGACTTGTATGGATTGTATGTCTGACGTTACAATTTGAGATATAAAGCTGATTTCTTTCAAATACATTTCTTTTGGTGGCGGAGAATTTATTCTCTTAGCTTAACACCCTTCTCTGAGACGTACGAGCTCAAAGGTTATGTAGTTGAAATTTATCAGCGATATACTCCCAATTTGGTAACGTGGCATACTGAGTGTTGCTGTGAAATGATCAGTGTTTGATCATTTGTGATATGATCATTTGTTTGATCTTATATCTTTGTGATCATAGGTTGATCATTTTGTTTGACCCGAAGCAGGGCTTTTTGAGAAAGCATAGCTTTGTGGACGAGACTTCATCGAGCCTCACACCCCGGAAATGGTCGAAACAGGAAGGATGCGGCAAGGTTCTAGGGAGTAGCGCCCCTTAGTGTATGTCATTCCTTCTGGATAGAGGTGGTATCATGGTATGGAGCCCAGATACTTAACCTATGTGGTTGCTACATTATTATCTATGTTGTTTGTTGGAAATCGGGGATCCTCAGGAAGATCGGTTACGATCGGGGGATGGCATACGCGTGTCAGTAGTTACCTATTTTTGCAGAGATAACCCGGCCTTGTGTTGGCAGAGATCCGGTTAGGTTCTCGGGTCGTCTATTCCAGGGATGTACCCATCGTGGATAGGAAGTTCCTTAGCCTGACCATTTGTTGGAAATCCAAAGAAACAATACGAGCCTTTACGATTTCAATTGTATAACCTGTCTCCTCAGGAGGCAGCTATAGCAGGCATAATATAATGGTACCTATGCTGGCTAAGATTTATATTCTACTTTCGAAATGTTTTCCACTATGCACTAATAATAATATCCAAAATGATTTGATTTTGCATAGTAAGCATCTTTGACTAACATAAGAAGAAATCTCCTCCAAGTCTGCGTTTGCATTGTGTGTGTGGTGGGAGGTCTTATGGTAGTTTCATTTTCCAAAAGCATTGCGAATTGACTTTAAAATTTTTCTGTTGTTTATTTTAAAGATAAATAACTGTTTTACGATCTCACACCAGTCACCATGACTGACTCGGAGTTTATTGTTTCCCTTCTAAACTCTGGGTGCCCACAAATTTTCCACACGGGCAGTCTAGAGTTATATTATCAGGATATTCTGGATATTCTGGAGCTTTGGAAGCAAGCTGGATGACGAGACGTAGTATTTGTATCTGATAGTATTTATTCCGCTGTGTATTCTGTATGAGGACAAGTTTATATAACTGTCCATTGATGTGCTGTGTTGTATTGAGTTGTATATTGACTCTGATTGATGTATGTATAAACTGATATAGTTCTTTGTTTTAAAAGACTAGTGTTTATCTATTATATATTGTTCCGCTGCGATATGTGAGATTCTGATATTGTTTTCTGTTTCTGTTGTTGTTCTGTTGTTCTTCTTCTTTCTTTCTTCTCTTCTCCTTCTACTCTTTTCTTCTTCTTCTACCTTTTTCTTCTTTCTTAAACCATCATAGTTCGTATTCCCGTTCATTTTGAGTTAATCAATGGAGATTAGTGGTTAATCAAGAGGTACGGATTTGCGGGCCATGACATTTGGTATCAGAGCATATGGTTAAGCGACAACCCTGCTCTGTTGGGTGTTACTCATTAGAGATAGAGTCAGTAGTACTCTAGAATGAGTTGAGTGTAATAATAGATACGAGTGCGTATTTGTTAGTGAATATAAAATTGTTTTATATTGTGATGATTGGTTTGTTGAGTGGTATATCGATTCTGGTCGGTATTGTCCGTACAACTCTATCGATAGGGATCTCTAAACACTTGTATAGAACAATTCGGCACAGTATTGTTTTAAATAGGGTAAATGAGATAATTTTACCCAAAACTATTTTTGGATATAAAAGAAATGATTTTTCTGTAAATTACTACAGTATATGGTTGCATGGTTGGTAGGAAAGTAATAACAGTAAATTATTATCATTGAAATTGAATAAGAAATTGAAATTATAACTCCAAAGTTAAGAAATAAATTCATATACAAATGGAATTAAAGAATGTAAATTATAAATGTGAATTGTAATTTAAAACGGAATTCCAGAGAAGTATTTGGAAAAGTTTTGAAAAGAATTTGAAAATTTTGGAGATTTGGAAAGTTTAAATCTTTTTGAATTTGAAAATGAATTTCAAAGGTTTTGAAAAGTATTTTGGAAAGATAAAAGCTCTAAACTCTTTCCGGTCGCTGGAAAATAATTCCGATGATGATCGCGACATCACCGGTGTTTATTTTCGGGTTTCCAAAAGAGGAATTGCTACCGATTGTTTTAAATGAAAGTAGTTTGGAAAATTTGGGTTTTGTTTTGAAAATTCAAGGGATAAATTGAATTGTTTTCAAAAATGGTTTTGAAAATGTTATTAAGACTCTGGAATGCTATATAAAAATATTTTTGAGAATAATAAATGAGTTGATAACTTATACAATTTGTTGTGAATTAGATTGAATAAATTTAACTTAAAGAATGAAGTTAAAATTAAAGCAAGTATAAGTGAATCAATTAAATGAAAGTGAAATTGAAAGTTGAAATTCATTTCGAATTTGTAAGAAATGAATTGAATTGAATAATGTAAATTGAAAGATGGATTAAAATTCATATGTTATTGGAAATCCAGTTTAATATAAGTGGTTATAAACCAAAATAGTGAATTGTAAATAAATTTTTGGAGCGAACAAAAGTGAATAAAACTGGAATTGAAACTGAATACTGAATTGAAGATAAATTGAATTCCAATAGAATTAAAATTGAGAATTGAATTCAAATGAGATTAGAAATGTAAAATTGAATGGATATGAATATGTAACTTCAAAAGTGAAGTAAGCTAAAGATATATAAGCGGTTGATATTGAAAATTTTGTAATAGAATTTGCAAAATGATTTGAATGTGTAACTAGATGTTATGGCTAGTAGGACATACAGGTGTTATAAAAGGAATTGGAATTTTGATTTTGAAGAAAATTTGAATTGCTCGGAAAAGGTATGTGTTTAAATTTGAATATGAGATTTGATGACTTATTTCTCTAGCCACTTGGCTTTTTCTTTTCTTTTTGAAATCTGAGAGTCCGTAGGGACGTTTTGTAGTCGTACCGTATTAGCCGCGCAAAGGAGACGCTGGCGAAATTTTTCGGAAATTTAGGGCGTTAGAAAATTTTTGAGAAATTTTGAAAGTTTAAAATTTGAATTTAAACTCGAATTTGAATTTTGAAGTAAACAATGTTGTTTGGAACTTATAATTGATGTTGGAAAGCTAGTGTGAATGATAACGAATCTTTAGTAGAAAGACTTGTTTTGATAAATTGATAAAACTATTTGAATTTGAGAAAATAGTAGACGAGTTAAGGACCTTTTTTCCTAACTTGTAATTTCGTGGACGAAATTCTTTTAAGGGGGGAAGTTTGTAACGACCCAGAATTTTTGATAATTAAAATTTGAATATTTAATTGATTTTAAATATTAATAAATGGAATTTAGAAGTCGAATGATTTATTTTTCGAATATTGGATTTAATTTGATAATTAAATCGATAAATTAAATAGTGAAATTCCAGAGATAATTGAAAAACGAGTTTAATATGATTGAAAATGTTTTGGAAAATTTTATTTAATCATATTGGAGTTATAGAAAGGTTATAGAACTTTTAAAATTGAATTTAGAGTTAATCTGTGAAAATTAAATATTTTAATATTTAATTATCGACTGAAAAATAGCCAATTTTCGAACAGTCTCAGAATTGGACGAAACAAGTTCCATTTGATCCGTAATAGTTAGTTATTATCGGATTTCAATTTTCGTATCAATCAGAGTTATCATTTGACCGGGGCAACTCGAAACGCATCGATATCGTTTTAATTTTAAATCGTCGAGTTAAAATAGTCATTTTTCAAAAAGTCTCGGATTTCGACAAAACCAGTTTCATCGGATCCGTAATGTGATATTATTGTAAGATTTCAAATTTCGTAATTTTTGGATTTACCATTTGTCCGGTACGAATTAAAACGCCTCGAAATCGATTTAAATCGGTTTAATTTAAATTGATCGTTTAATTGCATATCTCGCACAGACGACCGAATTAGCTTTCGAAACCTGTTCCATTACGTCCGGAATGCGGGGTAAACCCCAGAAACGCTAGTTTCGACGCGTAAATCGGAGTTTGGAAATTCCGGATGAATAGTGTTCGACAAAACTTCTATAAATAGACCCATTTTCTCACAAAAGAAAATCAAAATAAAATAAGCTAGGGTTTCATCAGCCGGCCGCCTCTTATACAATGAACGGCTGAGAAACAATTATCTTCCTCCCTCATTCTCTTCCAATCCACACGATATCAGACCACGGCCCTAACTAGAAAAGTATAGATCTCGTCGAGACGAAGATATCCAATGGTGGATTCGAGCAATGATCGTCATTTGGAGGCAAGAAATGGTCGCGTTCGTCATGGGTTCACACGCGTTTTTCTAGAGTTTTGTGAGGCCGAGCTTCAAGCTGGTTTAGCCGAGGGTGGAGCTTGTCATTGCGAGTGGAAAGGCACGTCTTGATCGATGTTGAAGTGGTTGGAGTGGTCGCGTGTATTAGGGTTGATTGGCGGCGACGTGGGTTTCGTGACTTGGAGAAAGAACGGGTGGGAGAAGATGCAAACAGTGGCCAGGATTTCATCTTTCAAAATGAACGGTGGATGATAATAGGGTTTGTAAATAAAGAAAATTTAAAATTGAAATTGAATATATTGGATTGTATTAAGTTTGTAATGCCGTAACTTTGTCTTACGTGATCAGAAAATGACGAAACAAAATGCATTGGAATCGTATCGTCGAATACTTCGCGATGAAACTGGATTGGAGACGATCGGGGTCAGTGAAAATTTTGAGTGAGATTAAACGTTCGTTTAATTTCATTCGAAATAAACGCTACAAATTTCTATCGGAAAAAAATCACGGTGAGATCTTCTCACTCAAGAATTGAAAAGTGGAATTTTCAGTTATTTATTTGATTGCTATTGGATGTGATATTAGATATAGTAGGATATATATCTATATATAGCAATATATACATATTGGCATATGTATATATTGGATTGATGATTTCCCGCCTCGTATAGCGGATGAGACCCTATTGCGCCGTTAGTAAGCGGATATTTTATAAAACCCATATACCGCGATAATTCCGTACTGGAGCGGAATTGGTATTGTGCTAACGTCTGTGGATGCAGGGAAACAGGTTGGAGGGATCCAACTGGATTCCTCACCAGTAGTTATTTATTTACAGATATTGATGTATATTCTGTTATCATATGTTGATATATGATGTTGTTGTTGTGATTGACCAATTGGTGCTGTAGCATCATCGGATTCAAGTTTTAAAAATAACGACCTTTAATTTAAAAGGATTTTTAAAGTGATCTTTGAAATTATACGTTTTATTGAATTTTTGAATTGATTTATTTCAAATAAATAAACATCTAAAATTTTGAAGTTATAAAAGTTAAGATTTTTGTGAATTATGACCGTAAGGTGATTTTTGAAATAAATAGTTTAAGCAATTTATAAAATGGTTTGAACTGAGATTTTCAAATATTTGTGAACAGTTTATTTAAAAGATTTAAAAAAGTTGATATTTACAAATTTAAAATATTGGAATTTTAAAACGAGATGATAAGTGTAAAAAAAATGAAATTTATAGAATTATAAATCGTGAAGATATGGAATTTATAGATTTATAAATTGTGAAGTTATAAAATGGATGAAACTGTAGAATAAAAGATTTATAAGAGATTAACTTATAAATTGGATTTTTGCCTTTAAATGGAATATTGATCGAGTTATTAATAAAGAAGATTTATTAAATTGAAGTCGTTAGAAAATAGAAATAGAATTTATAACCGTGTTTATAAATTCGAAATCAATTGGATTTGATAAATTAAAATGTTAAAGAAGATATATTCGCGATTTTGGATAGCGAATTTTTGTTGAAATAAAAATGTGTAGAAAAGATTGAAATTGGGTTAAGTGAATTATATTCACGATTTTGGACAGTGAATATAATTTTAAGTAAAATGGATACGTTTTTGAAGAAGTGATATTAAAAATGAAGTTAAACATTTTAAAGATGTTTTAAAATGTATTATGATATCGAATACATAGATTTCAACGTTCATTGTTGAAATAGGCGTTTTCGAAAATAGAAGGAAATGGTGGACTATAACACTGTTGTTATAGTAAATGGTTTCCGAAAGGAAATGTTTTGATGTAGTATTGGGATTTATATATCTATAAAAATTCGAATCCCTATACTAGTGATTTTGAGTCGTCGTAACGATGTTTACGTAACATTCGTTTTGACTCAAATAAAATTTGTGAAAAAGAATGATTTCCTTAAAGGATGAAATATATACTAATTTTTGATTTAGTATATCGAATATTTTCCAAGTGTTGAAAATAAATGATTTGTGAACTACTTATTTTCAAATAAGTATGGGAATGTTTTTCCAATATGAAATGAACTGTTTTGAGATTTTATCTTTTAAAGATAAATTGAAATGTGGAAATTGATTTGAAATTGTTTTCAAATGATTAAGTGTGGAAATTTTATATCTAGTAAAAGATATTTTGGAAGATAAAATAATTTGGGAAAATTATTTGGAATCTGATGATGTTGCGCATCTTTATTGATAGTTAAATAACCGACTATCAATAATTACCTTGAATAGGCATTGTTGTGAATTGGATGAATTTGAATGCCGCACTTATTTTTAAATAAACGCTCACTATTCGGGTTAGCCGGGAAAGGACCATGGGGTCGTATAACCCATTCCGAATATGTGATACGTCGTTATGAATCGCATTTGAAGACCGGTGTTGAAGACCGGATATTTTTGAAAACGGAAGGATTACCGTCGAGTTACTCTACATCGGCTGATCTCCGGTTTAGAGGTTTTATCACCCTTAGTGACGGGAAGTCCTGACGTGATTGAAAATTATCCGGAATTGCAAGGGCTTCGTGAGAAGTGCCTTCGGTTCTGTTCGATCCCGGAACAGACTTGTATGGATTGTATGTCTGACGTTACAATTTGAGATATAAAGCTGTTTTCTTTCAAATACATTTCTGTTGGTGGCGGAGAATTTATTCTCTTAGCTTAACACCCTTCTCTGAGACGTACGAGCTCAGAGGTTATGTAGTTGAAATTTATCAGCGATATACTCCCAATTTGGTAACGTGGCATACTGAGTGTTGCTGTGAATCAGTGTTTGATCATTTGTGATATGATCATTTGTTTGATCTTATATCTTTGTGATCATAGGTTGATCATTTTGTTTGACCCGAAGCAGGGCTTTTTGAGAAAGCGTAGCTTTGTGGACGAGACTTCATCGAGCCTCACACCCCGGAAATGGTCGAAACAGGAAGGATACGGCAAGGTTCTAGGGAGTAGCGCCCCTTAGTGTATGTCATTCCTTCTGGATAGAGGTGGTATCATGGTATGGAGCCCAGATACTTAACCTATGTGGTTGCTGCATTATTATCTATGTGGTTTGTTGGAAATCGGGGATCCTCGGGAAGATCGGTTACGATCGGGGGATGGCATACGCGTGTCAGTAGTTACCTATTTTTGCAGAGGTAACCCGGCCTTGTGTTGGCAGAGATCCGGTTAGATTCTCGGGTCGTCTATTCCAGGGACGTACCCATCGTGGATAGGAAGTTCCTTAGCCTGACCATTTGTTGGAAATCCAAAGAAACAAAACGAGCCTTTACGATTTCAATTGTATAACCTGTCTCCTCAGGAGGCAGCTATAGCAGGCATAATATAATGGTACCTATGCTGGCTAAGATTTATATTCTACTTTCGAAATGTTTTCCACTATGCACTAATAATAATATCCAAAATGATTTGATTTTGCGTAGTAAGCATCTTTGACTAACATAAGAAGAAATCTCCTCCAAGTCTGCGTTTGCATTGTGTGTGTGGTGGGAGGTCTTATGGTAGTTTCATTTTCCAAAAGCATTGCGAATTGACTTTAAAAATTTTCTGTTGTTTATTTTAAAGATAAATAACGGTTTTACGATCTCACACCAGTCACCATGACTGACTCGGAGTTTATTGTTTCCCTTCTAAACTCTGGGTGCCCACAAATTTTCCACACGGGAAGTCTAGAGTTATATTATCAGGATATTCTGGATATTCTGGAGCTTTGGAAGCAAGCTGGATGACGAGACGTAGTATTTGTATCTGATAGTATTTATTCCGCTGTGTATTCTGTATGAGGACAAGTTTATATAAATGTCCATTGATGTGCTGTGTTGTATTGAGTTGTATATTGACTCTGATTGATGTATGTATAAACTGATATAGTTCTTTGTTTTAAAAGACTAGTGTTTATCTATTATATATTGTTCCGCTGCGATATGTGAGATTCTGATATTGTTTTCTGTTTCTGTTGTTGTTCTGTTGTTCTTCTTCTTTCTTTCTTCTCTTCTCCTTCTACTCTTTTCTTCTTCTTCTACCTTTTTCTTCTTTCTTAAACCATCATAGTTCGTATTCCCGTTCATTTTGAGTTAATCAATGGAGATTAGTGGTTAATCAAGAGGTACGGATTTGCGGGCCATGACAAAATATTAAATAAAAAATATTATATTTCAAATTCAAATTTAAATTTAAATCGTCTCAATTCCGCAACTCAAAATCTCGATTTTCAATCGAGGCATGCCGCTAGGCGTTTACAAGGTTATACCCCTATTCCGAACGGAATGGAAAAGGTTTCGAGTCCAAATTTGATCGTATGGAGAAGATAGCTTTTTGGACCAGTTAAAACATTAAACTTTCAATTTAAATTTCAATCGTTTACCAATCGTACGACCAAACGATCACTACAAACACTACGAAAATTGAAATCCGATAATAATATACTATTACAGATCCAATGGAACTAGTTTCGTCGAATTCCAAGACTGTGCCTCGGAAGACTATTTTTAAATATCGATTTAAACTATAAATTCAAAACTGAACAAACACTTCCAAATTCAATTCTGAAGCTTCCATTAATTTCAGTATTATCAATATAGATTTTCCAAAACTTTGAAATATTTTTAACTGGCTTAAAACTGAAGATTCAATATTTTACCCAAATTTCAATAATTAAATTTAATAATTTAATCGCCAAATTCATAGTGATATTTGAAATTCAAGTTAAATTAACTTCCAAATATTAAAAATCAATTAATTATTCTAATTTCAACTGTCCAAAATTCAGGGTCGTCACAATTTTAAAAATAGATTTTGTGATAAATTTAAATAAATAAAAGTTGGAAGATAAATTAAAGTTGGTTTAGAATTTAATTTGCTTCAGAATTTATTTGAAACCTATTGATTTTGAGATGTTAAAGATATGATTTTGATTTAGGGTGATTAAATGAATATTTTCAAATTTAAAAAAAATTGAAATCGAATATTTAATATTAATTTAAATTTGTAATATGAGATTTTATTTAAATGTTATTAAAAATGATTAAGTTGAATTTGGAAATATAAATGAATTTTATCAAATTGAGTTATTGTAAATTATTTGAGTAGGTAAACTTTGAAATCTATTGAAATTGGAAGTAGTTACAATATGTAGTTCAAACAAAGATTTGAAATCGATATAAATTAAAATGGTTTTAATGATAATTTAAATTAAAATTGTTGAACTGGGATTGATTTAAATTGAATTTTGGAATTAAAGTAGATTTGAATCGATTTGTGAAATTGGAAGAGACAATTTTTAATATATATATAAACTATTTTTAATATATAAACTATTTTAATCTATAATCTATTTTTAAATATAAACTATTTTTAATTTATAACTATTTCAAAAAAAATTATATAAAAACTATTTTCAACGTCTATGTAAGCGGGAACTGTTATGATTTAGATTTAATGGACTTAAATACTAATATTTTGATATGATGGTTTAAACTATTTTTGTGAATATGATTTCGTAAGTGATATTATTTCGGAAGTGAAGATGATTTCGAAAGCAATATGATTTTTGAAAAGAATATGATATTTTGATATGAAGTATGAACTGTTTAAAATGATTATAAAAGTGATTTTATAAAATGACCACGGTGTGAATTAAGCGTTTGGTTGTTAAAGAGATCAGGATCAGATATTGTCATACTCTCTGCCAATACCGAAAATCACATTAACAACTGTGTACGTGGTGGAGATTCCAGAACGAAGTAGGATGGTTTGGCGAATGATTCTATATGAGGTATTAACGTAGCCCTGACTCCCGTGAGTCAGCTTGATGTGGCTAAAACATGAGCTATATCCGGCCAAGTGAGGTCGCACTTCTAATCGAGAATGCTTCTTCGATACCATTCTATTACTTTATGATTTGATTGGGTGCACCTTTCATTTGGTAGCGTGTCTCGAGGTGGGTGGTAGTAGCTGCTATGCGTTACCACCGGTCCAAGAGTGCAAACGGTAGAATCCTACCCTAGCATTGCCTCGCGTGCCTTGTCACATGCCTTATCGCGCCTTCTACGAGTTTGTTTTGTATTGTACCCAAGGTTTCAAATCTCGGATTTTGGCCAATATCTCGGGCAAATATCTCGGCTGTCTCGGGCGATATTTAAAAGACTTATAACTAACCAAGCTGCCAAATCTCGGATTTTGGCTAATATCTCGGATTTTCATCTCGGCTGATCTCGGGGAGATTTAAAACCTTGATTGTACCTATGGAGTGCCCTTTGGGTAAACCACCGGTTTGGTGGAGCTTATGGTACCGTATAGACTATGGGAATATATAAAATGTGTTAAGAGGGATATGGGTAACGCCTTAATGCTATTTTAATCCTTTATTTTACTGATAGACATATTATAATAGCGTATATTACTACATAGTACATAGTTCCATGGATCCTTAGAGGATGGAAATCCCAAACAAAGTTATATTGTATTTCACTTGGACATTTCACTTGAGTTGATTTACTTGTATAAAAATGTTAATCCTGACTCGGATGTTTTGTGTTTTGCTTTATGGTCGGGTCAAACTGAGTGTCACAGCATTTGTGACTCACCTTTCGAGCTTTGGAGCTTTGCTTGGAGATCAATCTTCATCTACTCAGTTATTCTGTTACTTCGGTTTATTCCAGTTGTTGATGATCAGACTTGGCATCTGTTTTTGTATTCGAAACTACATTGTATTTGAGATTTCTAGTGTATCTTCTTTTAGATTCTGATGTGATATATAGTAGCTTCATGAACTACTATTTATCTATTCCACTGCTTATTGTTGTATTACTCTGTGTCTGCGATTCTATGATTGATTTATTTACTGTATATGCTAAGTTTTGCTAAATATAAATTAACTATCTGTTGTTTTGAGCAAATCAAGTCTGACATTAGTGGATGATTGTCGATTTGAACGGTTCAAAATACCAGGTAGTTACAATGGTAGTTCATGAAGCTACTCCATAAACATCAGAGTTGAAACAAGATACAACAGAAATTCCAAATACATAGAAATCTCAATAAAAATGTTAATGACAATTCTGAACATAAACAACTGGAATAAACTGAAATAACAGAATAGCTGAGTAGATGAAGATAGATTTTCAAACAAAGCTCCAAGCTCCAAAGTTGAGCCTCAAATGCAATGACACTCAGTCTGACTCGAGCATAAAACAAAACACAAAACACTCGAGTCAGGATTAACATTCTTATACAAGTATATTAACTCAAGCGAAATGCAAATAACTTAAAGGATGTTTGGAATTCCATTCTTTAAGGATTCGTTAAACTATTTACATACATAGTACAATACGCTATTATACTAGTGTCGATAGTAAAGTAAAATATTAAAATAGCGTTAAGGCATTACCCATATCCCACTTAATACATTTTTATATATTCCCGCAGTCTATACAGTACCGTAATTCCTCCATAAATTGGAGGGCTATCAGAGGGCACACCATAGGTACGGTACAAACCAAACTCGTAGAAGGCGCGATAAGGCATGTGACAAGGCACATGAGGCAATGCCAAGGGTAGATTCTACCGTTTTGCAGAACCGGGCTGGTGGTAACACATAGCAGCCACTACCGCCCACCTCGAGACACACTCCCATAATCAAGGTGCACACCAATCAAATCACAAAGTAATAGAATGGTTTCGAAGAAGCATGCTCGATTGGAGGTGCGGCTTCACTTGGCCTAGGTATAGCTCCTGTTTTAGTCACATCAAGCTGACTTGCGGGAGTCAGGGCTGCGTTCTTACCTCATATAGACATCGCCAAACCATCCTACTTCTTTCTGGAATCTCCACCACGTACACAGTTGTTAAAGTGGTTTTCGGTATTGGTAGAGAGTATGACAATATCTGATCCCAGTCATTTTAACAACCAAATGCTTATTTCACACTGTGGTCGTGACTTGCGGGAGTCAGGGCTGCGTTCTTACCTCATATAGACATCGCCAAACCATCCTACTTCTTTCTGGAATCTCCACCACGTACACAGTTGTTAAAGTGGTTTTCGGTATTGGTAGAGAGTATGACAATATCTGATCCCAGTCATTTTAACAACCAAATGCTTATTTCACACCGTGGTCGTTTTCATTTCAAACAGCTTATACTTGATATTAAAATATCATATTCTTTTCAAAATCAGATCACTTTCAAAATCGTATTCACTTTCGAAATCATAACCAAAAAATACTTTAAACCATCTTATCAAATATTTGCATTTAAATCCATTAAATCTAAATTATAGCCGTTCCCAGTTAAACAATTCGAATATTTAAAAGTAGTTTATATATATTAAAATAGTTTATATTTAAAAATAGGTTCTAGATAAACTAGTTTATATATTAAAAATAGTTTATATTAAAAGAGTTTATATCAAAAATAGTTTCAAATTAGAATTGTTCTCTCCATTTCACAAATAAATTCAAATTCTCATTGAACCATTTTTATTCATATCGATTTCAAATCCAGGTTTGAAATTCACATTTAAACCACTTCCAATTCAACTGGTTTCAAAGTTTAAATATTTAAACAATTCTTAATAACTCAATATGATAAATTTCATTTATATTTCAAAATTCAACTTTAATTTCATTTAAATTTGAAAATATTCATTTTATCATTTTCATAAGCATTTAAATTAAATCCCAAATTACAAATTTAAATCAAAATTGAATTATTAAATATCTAACTTCAGTTTATTTAATTCTGAAACATTCACTTAATCACCTTTTATAAACATTTAAATAAAATCCCAAATTCAAACTTAAATCAAATTTAAATATTCAATTTCAAATTTTTTTAAATTTGAATATATTCATTTAATCTCCTCACTCAAAATAAAGTTATAAAATCATATTCTTAAAATCTCAAAATCAATAAGTTCAAATCAATTCTTATTTATATCCAATTCTTAAACAAATAATATTTTAAATCAATTTTAATTTATGTTTCCAACCGTACTTTATTAAAGTTATTACAAAATCTATTTTTACAAAAATAATATATTTTTATATAAATACTTAAATATATTATATATATATACTAATTAAATTAAATTTTATTAAATTAAAACTTATTATTAAATTTTATTTTATATTAAATTTTATTTTATATATTTAAAAAATAATAAAATTATAAGTACAATCTAAAAATTTATATTTTCAAAACTATCTTATAAATTTAAAATTTCCAAATATATAATTTTTAAAATTCTAAATTTTACGCATATATTAAAATAAAAATCTTTATATTATATTTAAAAATCAATATTTACTAAAACCCATATATTTCCTTTCAAATTTTGAAAATCATTTCAAAAATAAATCAACGGTGTCTGTATATAATTTTCTATCCTATGGTCAAGTGATATGGATATTTATCATTTCAATCCGCAATTTAAATTTAATATTCACGGGTATATATCTTTTCAACCTGCTATCCCAAAATTCAAAATCAATAAAAACCGCTTGGGTTTATCATTTCAACCCATAACGATTTTTCCCTAATCTATAAGATCGTTCAGGTATGTATCATTTCAACCCATAGGGGTTCCTAAACTAATAGGGAACTTGCAGAGTGAGAATAATAAAATTATATTATAAAATGACATACATACCAATAGCAGACATATATCATCATTAACAATTTAAATATAATATTTACAACAGGTTATGGTATCATATGTCATAGGTAACAATTGAAGATAATGGCATATCATATTTAACAATTAAATAACTAACAATTCAAATTTAACAACATATTTCAATCATCATTTCATGTGAACTAAATTTACTAAATATAAGAATGCTAATCGTGAGTGATTACTCACCTTTCGAGGCTAGAGAGATAACAAGAACAAGGTATGATGAATCCAAGTACGAATTCCAAAGCACGACACGATGAACACAAATTCTACGAGCAAAGTAAAGCTAGGCTGGAATCGATAATCGATGGAAACAAAATATATAAATTTTAAAAATCTAAAATTTACTCATATAGAAATCTTTATATTATATATATTTCTTTAAAAATCAATATTCAATTTGAAACACATATCAAAATAAATTCTTTATATATATAATTTAAAATCAATATTAGGTTTAAAACACATATTTAGAATAAAATCTCTATATACTATATTCTAATTTAAAAATCAAAACATATACTTTCTTTTCTCAAAATTCTTTTTAAAATTTATAAACCCATATATTTCTTTTCAAAAAAATTCCAACTGAATATTTAAACATATTATATATTAAAGCTGTTACTAAAAAAGCTATTTCCCAAATATTATTACAAATTTAAATATATATACTTTAATATATTATATACAAATATACCCTTCCAAACAAATATCAGATATCAATTATAATATATATATGAAATGTTAAAAATTAGGTAGACATATATATATAACAGAACCTTTCAAAGAGGCTGGGTAGCTATGGAATGGTGGCGGGTCAGCAAAGCAGAGATGGCGATGAATGGAGATTTGGTGGTATGCGCGTTTGGAGCTTTGGCCGCTATCGGGGTGTAGGCGAGTCAGTGATGGGTTGCGACCATGAATACGGTGGGAAAGGAGATGGAGATGAGACATGGATCTGGGTCTGTGGCAGGGGTAATGCGAGCTAGCCGGAGGTGGCATAGAGGGAATGGCACAGTGGAGTGTGGCTGCTCGAAGATGGTCGGTGATCGGCATGGGCTGCTAGGGTTTGTGGAATGGTGACTTCATGGCAATGGATGGGTATATGGCGTATGTTAGTGGGCTATGGTGGCGGGTAGGAGGGAAAACGAGGTGGAGTCGGTCAGTGGAAGCAAGTCGGAGCAGTTGTGTTTGGTGGCGAGGAGGCGGGCTCCTAGCGGATCTGTGGGTTGTCGGCTACCAAGGGTGGTGCTAGCACAGGGTGTGGCGGTAGATCTGCTAGGTTCGTGTGGAGATGGTAGAGAAGAGTGGCAGCAGGCTGTTTTCGTGAGGAGGGATAGCAGGAGATGGGTTAGGCGAAGCAAGGGTTGGGTAGAAAGATGCAGGAGCGGCTGCCGTTTCTTCTCTTGTGCGGCTATAGCTTGTTGCTGCTTGGAGGAGTCTCGACGGTCAAGGAGGAGGTGGGAAGAACGAGCATGGGCAGGTGGAACGCAAAAATGTAAGTAGACAACAATGAAGGATATGGGCTAAAGGAAGGAAACGTGAGCAATTTGAAAAGACGTGCTTTCAGAGAAGAAGATGATTCAAGTAAAATGAAGTTGAGCAGGCTTTCTAAAATATGAATGCATACCTAGTTATTATATTTTATACATATTTCTCGAGCAGAAAAAAATGAAGGAAAATAAACCAGCATATTTTATTAAAACCTGGGGAATAGAAAAGTTAGAGATATTAAATTTTGACAATTTGAAAAGTAGTGACCATTTGTTTTTCACCCGTGAACAAATAGAAAGTCACAGAACACCCTAGAGATTCAAAATGGGTACCGATACGATGAACCATTTCACGGATTTCACAGCGTACTGGAAGCCGAAATGCACAAACGAATATACTACAGAGATCCGCACGACGAGACGATTAGAACGGTACATAGATATTAAAAATACGATCATCCTATCAAAAGTCGATATTCACTGCCAAAACTTCTGCTAATTCCCCGAAAATAAGATAAACGGGGCTACAGCAGTCCAAATTTAGTGAAACAAAATATGACGTCTCACTAAGAAAATGATAAATATTTTTATCATATAAATAATATTTAGATTTCGAAAATATTTTATTTTCATCAATTTAACTGATTTTGAATTGGAATTAAAAATTACACAACAAAACTAACTTTTATATTTTCCGATAAAAATCTACCAACTGCTATGTTAAAGTATACGTATTCCAAATATCAAATTTTCATTGCTAAATTCTAATTGTTTATTTTCAAGAAGAATTTAGTTAATTATGTTATAAAAATCGTTAAAAATTACGGGTCGTTACACTCTTGCCCACTCAAAACTTTTCGTCCCCGAAAAGGAACGAGATAGGAGAATAGAAACAACAGAAAAGAAAAATAGATTCTAAATACATAGTACGAGATACAACAATTAAATTAAAACCATATATTTTTCATTTTTGGACATTTTGTTACCTACATTTATATTGTATATTATTCAATTACATTCAAAAAATTTCGAAGTAAGTTATATATGTTTTATAATGCAGTTGAATATTATACCAGTAAGTTTTATCCTAGTTTAACTATTTCAAGTTATTTCAATTCCATTTGTCATTTAAACACCCTAATTATTCAAAAATTTGCTTTATTTAAATAATTGAAAACCATCACTTAACATAGAATTTAAGAGTTAAATTTCCGGTTTCACTTCAAACGATTTTGAAATAAATAAATAAATACATACATACATACATACATACATACATACATACATATATACATATATATATTATACTCAAGAAATTCAAACCAAATCCATTTTCCAAAAAAAGTGTAACAAAGCTACTAAGTGGTCTCCCCACTTTGAGACTCGAAATTATTTTCCAGCGACAAAAGAGGCGAGTACCGACTTACTTCCTTTAAAATTCTTTGAAATAGTTTTTATTTGAAAATACTTTCAAATAATTTATTTTTCAAAACTTTGAAAACCAAATTTTGAAAAGCATCGTAAATTTAATCCTCAAATCCCTAGTTTAATTGCATTTCATTTGCAAAAGCAGACCTTTAAACCATGTTTATAAAATTTCAACTCCTTAAAGCATACAACAATAGTTAATGGTTTAGGAATGTTGACAAAACAATAAATGATAATTTAGTATTATCATTCTAACAACCAATTCATTTAACTATCTAATTTCAGAAAATTATACTTTTATATATAAAATATAATCATACATAAAATTATTTCATTTACCAAATTTGAAAACAATATTGTGTCAGTTTGCTCTGTTCAAGCGTTTTGGAATTCCTATCGATAGCGTTGGCCAGACGAATCGATCGAAACCCAAATTCAAACTTAACAACTCAAACAACACAATATAAAACATTTATATTGATTACAAATGATAGTATGATTCAGTTACAATATAAAACAATTCAGAATTCTTTCATAGGATGATTCAAGAATGGATTATTGAACAAAGAAAGAGATTCAAATTTAGGGGGACCTTAATCAAAAAGGATTTTAACTAAATAGATAGGTTTGAAAGGAAGATAAGATAATTAAAGTACAAAGAGGAAAGATGGATAGACTTATATTAATCGCGACGACCTTAACCGGTCAACCGGGACTCCATTTCAAAAACAATGTGCCCAAGGAATCAGACTTCATCCCTTCAGAAATGGAATTTAGAAAATTTGGCTTTCAACTAATGACTCTAAAGAGTTTGGAGAACATAGCTCAAATGAGATACATGCTCCTTCATTGACTTAGAAAAGGCGAGAATATCATCAACGAAAACCAGGACAAACTTGTTGAGAATATCGCGAAAAACGCGATTCATAAAATCAGCGAAGAAGGCAGGAGCATTGGTTAATCCAAAGGGCATGACTTACCATTTGTAGAAACCATTTGTCCGGGAGGAAAGCTGTCTTGGGAATGCTCTCCTCGGCTACACAAAGTTGGTGAAAACCGGTAGCAAGATCGAGCTCCAGGAATAAGATCGATGCAGAATTCAATTTACCACTTGGGAGGAAGAGAAATGACTTCACCAAAGATATCCAGAAAGAGTTGGACAACAGAGGTGAGTCAGGATCACTAGGTTGAGCATCTAACGACAAGATAAAATTGCTTGTATAATCCTGAGGCATTCGACATTCAATCACAAGAAAATTACCCTAGTATTCTACTAGAGAAATGGTTCGGGTTTGCAAGAAATAATAGCATAATAACCGAGGACATATCAATCTCCGGTAAATCGACGCCAATTGTAAAGGAATTTCACCCCTTTACAAATCATACCAAGGTTGGCGGGACCGCCGATGGGATTAGTCACACAAAAGGATGAAGTTGCCAATCGGGGGTGGCAAAATGTGCTTAAATTTATTACAGAGATCAACAAAAATAAAGCTATGGGATGCTCTAGTATCAAGAAGAACACAAACAGGAAAAGACAAGAATGGATTCTTATAACCAATGTAAAATTCCAAAAATTCAAAAGAAATCCTAATCCGGGAGAATCTTAACGAAGAATTTTCAAGCTCGAACGAAGATGATTCTGTAATTAATTCTACTCATTCTAGGGTATTACTACCCTATCTCTAATGAGTTTTATACTCCATATGGTAAGTTTTGCCTAAACCTGGCTCTGATACCAACTGTAACGACCCGCTATTTCGAACCATTCAAAATGACAAGCATCCACTCATGTCAGACTTGAATTTCTCAAAACAACAGATTGTAAATTTATATTTGGCAAAACTAAGCATACACAGTAAATAAATCAATCACAGAATCACAAACATAGAGTAATACAACAATAAGCACCGGAATTGATAAATAGTAGTTGATGAAGCTACTACGTAAACATCAGAGTTGAAACAAGATACAACAGAAATTCCAAATACATAGAAATCTCAATACAAAAGTAGATGACAAGTCTGAACATAAACAACTGAAATAACAGAATAGCTGAGTAGATGAAGATAGAGTTTCAAGCAAAGCTCCAAGCTCCAACGGTGAGCCTCAAATGCAGTGACACTCAGTCTGACCCGAGCATAAAGCAAAACACAAAACACTCGAGTCAGGATTAACATTCTTATACAAGTAAATTAACTCAAGTGAAATGTCCAAGTGAAATGCAAATAATTTAAAGGATGTTTGGGATTCCATCCTTTAAGGATCCCTTAAACTATTTACATACATAGTACAATACGCTATTATAATAGTGTCTACAGTAAAGTAAAATATCAAAATAGCGTTAAGGCGTTACCCATATCTCCCTTAACACATTTTTATATATTCCCATAGTTTATACAGTATCGTAATTCCTCCGTAAATTGGAGGGCTATCAGAGGGCACTCCATAGGTACAGTACAAACCAAACTCATAGAAGGCGCGATAAGGCATGTGACAAGGCACGCGAGGCAATGCCTAGGGTAGGATTCTACCTTTTGCAGAACCAGGCTGGTGGTAATGCATAGCAGCCACTACCGCCTACCTCGAGACAAACTCCCATAATCAAGGTGGGCACCAATCAAATAACAAAGTAATAGAATGGTTTCGAAGAGGCATGCTTGATTGGAGGTGCGACCTCACTTGGCCCAGGTATAACTCCTTTCTTAGTCACATCAAGCCGACTCGCGGGAGTCTGGGCTACGTTCATACATATAGACGTCGCCAAACCATCCTACTTCGTTCTGGAATCTCCACCACGTACACAATTGTTAAAATGGTTTTCGGTATTAGTAGGGAGTATGAAAATATCCGATCTTGGTCACTTTAACAACCAAACGTTTATTTCACACCGTGGTTGTTTTCATTTCAAATAGCTTATACTTCATATTAAAATATCATTTTCTTTTCAAAATCATATCACTTTCAAAATCGTATTCACTTTCGAAATCATAACCACAAAATAGTTTAAACCATCTTATCAAATATTTGCATTAAAATCCATTAAATATAAATTATAACCGTACCCACTTAAACAATTCGAATATTTAAAAGTAGTTTATATATATTAAAATAGTTTATATTTAAAAATAGGTTGTAGATAAAATAGTTTGTATTAAAAGAGTTTATATCAAAAATAGTTTCAAATTAGAATTGTTCCTTCCAATTTCACAAATCAATTCAAATTCTCATTAAACCATTTTTATTCATATCTATTTCAAATCCAGGTTTGAACTTCACATTTAAATCACTTCCAATTCAATAGGTTTAAAGTTTAAATTTTTAAACAACTCTCAATAACTCAATATGATAAATTTCATTTATATTTCAAAATTCAACTTTAATTTCATTTAAATTTGAAAATATTCATTTTATCATTTTCATAAGCATTTAAATAAAATCCAAGATTTCAAATTAAAATAAAATTGAAATATTAAATATCTAACTTCAATTTATTTAATTCTTAAACATTCACTTAATCATCTTTTATGAACATTTAAATAAAATCCCAAATTCAAACTTAAATCAAATTTAAATATTCAATTTTTTTTAAATTTGAATATATTCATTTAATCGCCTCACTCAAAATAAAGTTATAAAATCATATTCTTAAAATCTCAAAATCAATAAGTTCAAATCAATTCTTATTTATATCCAACTCTTAAACAAATAATATTTCAAGTCAATTTCAATTTATCTTTCCAACCGTACTTTATTAAAGTTATTACAAAATCTATTTTTAAAATATTAATATAATTTTATATAAATACTTAAACATACTATATATAAATACACTAATTAAATTAAATTTTATTAAATTAAATCTTATTATTAAATTTTATTTTATATTAAATCTTATTTTATATATTTAAAAATAATAAAATTATATGTACAATCTTAAAATTTATATTTTCAAAACTAACTTATAAATTTAAAATTTCCAAATATATAATTTTTAAAATTCTAAATTTTACACATATATTAAAATTAAAATCTTTATATTATATTTAAAAATTAATATTTATTAAAACCATATATTTCCTTTCAAACTTTGGAAATCATTTCGAAAATAGACCATCGGTGTTCGTATATAATTTTCTATCCTATGGTCAAGTGATACCGATATTTATCATTTCAATCCGCAATTTAAATTTAATATTTACGGGTATATATCCTTTCAACCTGCAATCCCAAAATTCAAAATCAATGAAAATCGCTTGGTTTATCATTTCAACCCATAACGATTTTCCCCTAATCTATAAGATCGTTCGGGTATATATCATTTCAACCCATAGGGATTCCTAAACTAACATGGAACTTGGAGAGTGAGAACAATAGAATAATATTATAAAATGACATACATATCAATAGCAAGCATATATCATCATTAAAAATTTAAATATAATATATACAACAGGTTATGGCGTCATATGTCATAGGTAACAATTGCAGATAATGGCATATCATATTTAACAATTAAATAACCAACAATTCAAATTTAACAACATATTTCAATCGTCATTTCATGTGAATTAAATTTACTAAATATAAGAATGTTAATCGTGAGTGATTGCTCACCTTTCGAGGCTAGAGAGATTATAAGAACAAGATATGAAAATCCATGCACAAATTCCAAAGCACAACACGATGAACACGAATTCTACGAGCAAAGTAAAGCTAGGCTGGAATTCGATAATCGATGGAAACAAAATATATAAATTTTAAAAGTCTAAAATTTACTCATATAGAAATCTTTATATTATATATATTTCTTTAAAAATCAATATTCGATTTGAACACATATCAAAATAAATTCTTTATATATATAATTTAAAATCAATATTAGGTTTAAAACACATATTTAGAATAACATCTCTATATATTATATTTTAATTTTAAAATCAAAACATATAATTCCTTTTCTCAAAATTCTTTTCAAAATTTATAAACCTATATATTTCTTTTCAAAAAAATTCCAAATGAATATTTAAACATACTATATATTAAAGCTATTACAAAAAACTATTTCCCAAATATTAATAAAATTTAAATATATATACTTTAACATATTATATACAAATACACCCTTCTAAACAAATATCAAATATCAATTATAATATATATATGAAATGTTAAAAATCAGGTAGACATATATATAACAGAACCTTTCAAGAGGCTAGGTAGCTATGGAATGGTGGTGGGTCAACAAAGAGGAGATGGCGATGAATGGAGACTTAGTGGTATGCGTGTTTGGTGCTTTGGCACTATCGGGGTGCAGGGGAGTTAGCGATGGGTTGCGGCCATGGATATGGTGGGGAAGGAGATGTGGGTGAGGCATGGTTTTGGGTCTGTGGGAGGGGTAATGTGAGCTAGCCAGAGGTGGCACAGAGGGAATGGTACAACAGAGTGTGGCTGCTTGGAGATGGTCGGTGATCGGCAGGGGCTGCTAGGGTTTGTGGAATGTTGGCTTCAGGCAAGGTGATGGGTATATGGTGTATGTCAGTGGGCTATGGTGGCAGGTAGGAGGGGAAACGAGGTGGAGGCAGTCATTGGAAGCAATTTGGAGCAGTTGTGTTTGGTGGTGAGGAGGCTGGATCTGGGCGGATCTGTAGGCTGTCAGCTTCCAAGGGTGGTGCTGGCACAGGGTGTGGCGGCAGATCTGATCGGTTTATGTGGAGATGGCGGAGAAGAGTCGTGGCAGGCTATTGTCATGAGGAGGGACAGTGGGAGATGGGTTAGGCAAAGCAAGGGTTGAGCTAAAAGATAGGGGAGCGGCTGTCGTTTCTTCTCTTGTGCAGCTATAGCTTGTAGCTGCTTGGAGGAGTCTCGGAGGTCAAGGAGGAGGTGGGAAGAACGAGCATGGGCAGGTGGAACGCAAAAATGTAAGCAGGCAACAATGAAGGATATGGGCAAAAGGAAGGAAACATGAGAAATTTGAAAAGACGTGCTTTCCAGGAAGAAGATGATTCAAGTAAAATGAAGTTGAGCAGGCTTTCTAAAAAATATGAATGCAAATCTAGTTATTATATTTTATATATATTTCTCGAGCAGAACAAAATGAAGGAAGACGAACCAGCATATTATATTAAAACCCGGGGAATAGAAAATTCAGAGATATTAAATTCTGACAATTTGAAAAGTAGTGACCATTTGTTTTTCACCCGGTGAACAAATGGAAAGTTATAGAACACCCTAGAGATTCAAAATGGGTACCGATACGACGAACTGTTCCACGGATTTCGCCGCGTACCGAACGCTGAAATGCACAAACGAATATACTACGGAGATCGGCATGACGAGACAAACAGAATGGTAGATAGATATTAGAGATACGATCATCCTATCAAAAGTCGATATTCGATGCCAAACTGCTGCTAATTTGCCGAAAAAAATATAAATGAGGCTAGAGCATTCCAAATTTAGCGAAACGAAACATGACATCTCACTCAGAAAATGATAAATATTTTTATCATATAAAAAATATTTAGATTTGGGAATTTTTTTATTTTCATCAATTTAACTGATTTTAAACTGAAATTAAAAATTACACAACAAAACTAACTTTCATATTTTCCGATAAAAATCTGCCAACTGCTATGTTAAAGTAGACGTATTCCAAATATCAAATTTTCATTGCTAAATTCTAATTGTTTATTTTCAAGAAGAATTTAGTTAATTATGTTATAAAAATCGTTAAAAATTTCTAGTCGTTACACAATTCTATATCGATTTCAAATCCAAGTTTGAACTATAAATTTAAACCACTTCAAATCCAATAGGTTTCAAAGTTTAAATATTCAAACATTTACAATAACTCAATTTGATAAATTTCATTTATATTTCAAAATTCAACTTTTATTTGATTTAAATTTGAAAATATTCACTTAATCATTTTTAAATAAAATCACAAATTTAAATCAAAATTAAATATCCAATATCAAATTTATTTAAATTTGAAAATATTCATTTAATCACCTTGAATCAAAATCAAGTTATCAAGTTATAAAAATAATATCTTTAAAATCTCAAAATTAATAAGTTTCAAATCAATTTTTATTTAAATACAATTCTTAAACAAATAAAACTTCAAATCAATTCTAATTCATCTTTCCAACCATAATTTATTAAAGTTATTACAAAAATCTATTTTAAAATACTAATATAAATTTAAATATTATATATATATAAGTTAAATTAAATTTTAATCAAATTAAATTAAACTAAACCTTATTATTAAATCTATTTTAAATCTTAATTTATAATTTAAAAATAATAAAAATATAAGTAAAACCTTAAAATTTACATTTTCAAACTTAACTTATAATTTTAAAATTTTCAAACCATAAAATTTAAAATCTAAATTTTACACATATATTAAAATTTAAATATCTTTATATTATATTCCAAAAATCAATACACATATTTCTCTTTTTCAAAAATTTGAAAATCATTTAAAAATAGACCAACGGTGTCCGTATATAATTTTATATCCTATGGTCAAGTGATATAGATATTTATCATTTCAATCCGCAATAATTTAATATTTAAGGGTATATATCATTTCAACCCACAATCCCAAAATTTCAAAAACCAATAAAATCGCTTGGGTTTATCATTTCAACCCATAACGATTTTCCCTGATCTGTAAGATCGTTCGGGTATGTATCATTTCAATCAATAGTGATTTTCCTAAACTAATAGGGAAGATGCAGTGTGAGAATAATTAAATAATAATATAAAATAGCATAACATATCAATAGAAACAATTTAAGTATAATATATATACAACATGGTTATGGTGTCATATGTCAAATACAAAGATAAACAATTACAAATAATAACATATCATTTAACGATCAAATCACTAACCAATTCAAATTTAACAACATATTTAAATCGTCATTTCTTGTGAATTAAATTTACTAAATATAAGAATGTTAATCGTGAGTGATCGCTCACCTTTCAAGGCTAGAGAAACAACTTCACAGTGGACAAGCAAGATCTTGAATTCAATGGAGAACAAATATATATTATATTTTTTAAATCAATATTTATTAAAACCCATATATTTCATTTCAAATTTTTTTAAATAAATATTTAAACATAATATATATATATATATTAAAGTTATTACAAAAATCTATATTAAAATATTAACATAAATTTAAGTAAATACTTTATACATATTATATATATACCTTGGTTTTTTTTATAAAAAGTGAAAGAGGCTGCTTGGCTCGGAACTTCACAGTGGAGGAGTAAGGCTCGGGTTGGCTGCGATGTGGTGATAGGGCTGCATGTGTCGGAGGGAGTACTCAGGGTTTGGGATTGCTTATGTGGAGATTGGTTTATGGCTGAGGCGATAGGTGGTAGTGGAGAGGTAGGTTTGCTCGGTAGGTGAGTGGAGTTTTGGTGCAGGTTCGGCTCGCTGTAAGTGGAGGGTGCGGCACCGGTGGCTGGAGATGTGGCGATGGGAAGAGGACAAGGCTTGAGTGGCTGGAGATGTGGCGATGGGAGGAGGACAAGGGTGATGAGTTGCGGCTACTAGTGGTGTCGAGGCGGATCAAGGGAGCAGTGGCTTTCAGCAGGGTGGCTGACGATCTTGTGGAGGTTTCTGGCGTTGATGGATCGGAATGAGGTGTTGGACGCGGAGTTGAACGAGGGGACAACAGCAAAGGCGGCCGGTAAGGAGTTTGGCATGTGGGGTGTTGGGTACTGGCAGTGGCGTAGCTGACGAGGCACAGGGTTTGTGGTGTGCTTGGGTTCGGATGGACATAGGGTTTGAGGGAGTGGATCAAAGCGAGAGAATGGTTTGCAAAATGAAGGGCGTGGCAATAGGGAGATGAGGCACGTGGAAAAGGTAGAGAGAGAGGGGAAAAATGGACGGCGGTGGGGCTTAAGGGATGCGATAATGGGTTGGAGCAGGTTCAAATAGGAACGAGTTGGAGATGCAGCTTCTCAATCAAGTATATAAGCTTTGTATATATGTTTTTTTCTCTCTGAAAAGCAATAACAGAAGCAGAGGAATCAGAGAGGAAGAAAGTGGAACGGAGAGAGAGTGGACCAGAAATATAAATTGAAATAGGGAATATTAAAAGCCAGCTGCTGAATTCATGGAATTATTAATAACAAATGACTATTGTTCTTCAACCGATGGTCAAATAGAAGGATACAAGGAAACCAAAAGGCTCAAATGCGGAACTGATACGATTAATCGTTTCGCAGATTTCGCCGCGTGCTGGACACCGAAATGCACAAATGAATATACTGCGGAGATCAGCACGTCGAGACGAACAGAATGGTACACAGATATGACTGACACGACCCTCCTATCAAAACTCAATATTCGTTGCCAAATTGCTGCTAAAACATCGAAAATAAGATAAACGGGGCTAGAGCAGTCAAATTTTGGCCAAACGAAATATGACGTCTCACTTAGAAAATGATTTACATTTTTCTTATATGAAAATATTCAGATTTCAAAAATGTTTTAGTTCCATCAAATTTAACTTATTTTAAATTTTGAATTGAAATTTCACAACCAGATAAACTTACATATTTTCTGATGAAAATCTGACACTTGCTATGCTTAAATTGACGCATACCAAATATCAAATTTTCATTGCAAAATTTTATTGTTTATTTTCATGAAAAATTTAGTTAATTACGTTATTTAAATCGTTAAAATTTACGGGTCCTTACACTCTCCTCCACTCAAAACTTTTCGTCCCCGAAAAGGAATGAGATAGGAGAATAAAAGCAACATAAAGAAAAGATAGATTCAAAATACATAGTACCAGATACAACAATTAATTCAAAACCATATAAATTTCATTACTTATTAACATCCATTTATTATTATCATTCTAATTACTCACTTTCAATTAATTTACATTCATATCCAATTTATTTGCATTCACCTTATTTACTTAAATAGCATTCTCTTTTATTATTCAATTTATTTCACTTAACATATCTAGCAACATAGATTAAGTGTATAAACATTTATTATAACCACTCAATTTTTATTTATAAATTTCCTTAATAAAATTTCATTTTTGGACATCTTATTACTTACATTTATATTGTATACTATTCAATTACATGTTCTTATTACATTCAAACTTTTTCCATGTAAGTTTTATTAATGTTTCTGAATGTAATTGAGCACTACATAAATTTACCTTTTATTTACAACATTTCTATTAAGAAAAATTTAGTTCGAACATTTTTATTACTTAAGTTTTCTCTTGTATAACCTTCAATTACATAATTACATTAACATTTTAACTTTTTGAATATTTCAGGTAAGTTATATATGTTTTAGAATGCAATTGAGTATTATACAAATAAATTTTATCCTAATTCTACTATTTTAAGTTATTTCAATTCCATTTCTCATTTTAAACACTCCAATTATTCAAAAATATTGCTTCATTTCAATAATTGAAAACCCTCACTTAACATAAGACTTAAGAGTTAAATTTCCGATTTCCCTTCAAACCATTTTGAAATAAATATACATATATATATATTGTACATCAAGTCATACTCAAGATGTAACGACCCATTTTTTTTTTTAACGGATCGACAAGTTCGACAGAATTTGGAATTTTAGAGTTTTTGAGCCATTTCAGATTTTAAGCGAAAATGGCTAAGTGATGAGTCGTGACTGAGTTATCTGATGAGTCGTACCCAGGTTATCTGATGAGTCGTGACTGAGTTATCTGATGAGTCGTGACTGAGTTATCTGATGAGTCGTACCCAGGTTATATGATGAGTCATGACCGAGTTATCTGATGAGTCGTGACTGAGTTATCTGATGAGTCGTACCCAGGTTATCTGATGAGTCGTGACCGAGTTATCTGATGAGTCGTGACTGAGTTATCTGATGAGTCGTACCCAGGTTATCTGATGAGTCGTAGAATGGGTTATCTCGTCTAACAGTTAAGTCGTGGACGAGTTAAGGGATGAGTCGTAAGCTGTTGAGTCGCGCGTAGGTGATAACTCGCGCAAGTGGATGAGTCGTAGCCATTGTGATGAGTCGTATACGAGTTAGTAGTTGAGTCGTAGGCGCATACTATAAGTCGGAGACGACTTAGGAGATAGCCGATTTGTCGTGAGTCATAGGCTGAAGTGTGTTAAGTCGTTGAGTCGTAGGACTTTGAGTCGTGAGTCGTAGACGACTCATGGAGACAGACGAGATAAGGATTTCAGCTATAAATAGGAGAGCTTCTCTTCATTTTTGGGATCCGGATTTTGAAGCGACGAAGTGCTGCCATTTTGAGAGCTCGACTTCTACACTTCTTCACTTCTTTTCTCCACTCTAATCTTGTGCTTCCTTCCATCCAAATCAAAGATCAAGATTGAAGATTCAAGAGCTAAAGTTGAAGATCTTCATCTTTTCAAGAGAGATTTCATCGTTTGAAGCAGATTCGTGCTAGATCAAGCTTGATCCTTCGCTGTCCAGATCTGAAGCGTGTTGATTTGGGTTTGTTTAGGTGATTTGGTGAGTGGTGATTATCTCTCACACGGATCCAAAGGAGTATATCGGATTGTTGGCTCGATTTGGTGTTAAATAGAGATTTCCATGCATTTTCTTCATCCTAAGTGTAGATCCATATAGATCCATTGTTCGTGATGATGTTACATCCATTTTATCATATGTTAACCTATGCAAGTTCATTCATCAAGTTTGTAGAGATATAATCCATGTTTTCATGCTTATTGGACTTTCAACTCTTTAATTACGAAAAATGCCATTATTGTTATAATTGTCTACTTAGATCATTTTTTTTAATGCTTGATTGCTTGGATTGATGTTTGATTTGATTGATTGTTATGAACTAGATGATTGATGATTAGATTTAGATCGAAGATGATTCAAAAGCTAAGGGAAAGGCTCTTGAATTGGGAAAGCTGCTCGTGGCATAGGTAGCAGAATGATGAAGCTCTTATGCATAGATTTGATGATGTGAAGTTGAGATGAGGCTTTGCGAGGATGTAATGAAGCGAGGCATCATATGATGAAGACTTGGTCTAATCCAGACGGGATCATTCCATGCATGTTGATAACTCGGTGATATGATTCGAGTTGAGGATAATGAATGGATATGAGAATAGTCGTCGAGGAGGATGACTAGGAGGCTTGGATAGCATCGTTGTTGAAGGTTCTAGCATGCTCTAAGCAAGAGTACGTTTGGGCAGATTCGATAGTCCCAACGGCTAACTGTCGATGGTCGAGTACTCTGGGCAGATTCGATAGTCCTAGGCACAGGCTGCGACGACGTGCGGGAGTCATGTCTAGAACCGGGGTTTCCATTAGCCCTTGACGGACGGCTGAAAGAATGTGCCGATTGTTCAATTAACGGTGATATCGAAGCAATGATAACAGTGATAGCCGGAGTCATGGATGTTTGGTTGTAACGTCATTTCGGACTCAAGAGCGGTATTTTCTGGGTGCTTATCTGATTTAGGCCTTGGTACTTGGAAAACATCGCCCTTGACCCGAGTGATAGTAGCTTTACTTTAAATTGTATGCTCTGCTATGTTTGCTTCTGCTTAGTGTGTGTCTGGAGGCTATCACTGTAGAATGAGGTTGGAGTGGGAGGGTTGTATTCCTATTCTCCTTTATGCTCTTTTGGTATGTTGTTAGTTAATTTACTGCTCACTAAGACTGTTGTCTGACTCAAGGCTTTATGTTTTAATTCTTATTGCCTTGGGCTGTTCGTCCATTTTGGGACGGGCAGACTAGGTAGCAGGTGACAGGTGCTATTCTCTTCTCACGATGCTGATATCGAAGACGAGCTAGAGGGTTGCATATTATCTTCTTATATGTACTGGATATTCCGTTGTTTTGTATTCTCTGAGAGATATGTAGTGAGGCTGGATGTATTGACTATGTGGATGCTTGTATTCAACTATTATGGAGTTTTATATGATGTCATTTTGTTCTGTGAAGCTTCACTATACATATGTTCTATTGTATTTTGTCCATGCGCTGTGAGTAATACGATAGATTCTGTTGTTTTAAATCTTACCTTGACAATCGTCCATGGTCGCCTGGCACACTTTACAGCGCTCTATCTCTAGATTCGGTGCAGGGGTCATGGGCGGTCGTCACATTTGGTATCAGAGCATTGGTTAATCGATTTTACCCAACGCTCGCCGTCGTAACTACGTATGAGAGACGTAATTGTATTTTGATGGATGATTACTATATATAATATAGTAGCTTAGTAGAGTTTGAGTCCTTTATGCAGTTGTTTCTCTAGATGTTCTAATCATTCCTTTTTATAGATATTGAGAATGAGTCGAAGAGGGAGACCAGCTGCTTGGGAAGGCCGTGCTACTGAAGAGACTGCTGATTATGCAGCCATGTTCGAAGCTATGATGACTTCAATCATGAGAAGGATACCAGTTCCGGGGGCAGCAGTTGGTGTTGGAGTTCAAGTCTAAACTCCGAAACCAGTGGATTTTGCTAAGTTGTGCAAGCACTATACTGCTCTTGGAGGGAAGGTTTTCTTGGGAACAGAATCAACTATCGAAGTCCAGAGATGGATAGATGCTTGTAGAAGGATCTTTGGTGATTTGGGAATTGATGATGCAACTAAGAGGAAGTTGGCATCGAGGCAGCTTCAGGGGAGAGCTTCTGATTGGTGGAACTCTATTACCATCGATACTGCGGAGGAAGAGATTACTTGGGAGCAATTCCAAGCTAGGTTTGAAGCTAAGTTCATTTCTACAGCTCAGAAGTCTGTTCTGTTCAAGAGGTTTGTGGAGCTCAAGCAAGGTGGAAGATCTGTTCTTGAGTATGTTTCTGAGTTTGAAGCTTTGTCCAAATATGCCCGGTCATATATTGAGTCTGCTTATCAGAAGAATGAGAAGTTTGTGACAGGCTTGGACAGTTATCTGGGGAGACATTTGGTGGATCATTTGGACGATTCATTTGAGAAGCTTGTGGAGAAAGCTCTTAGGCATGAGAGTATGTTTCCTAAGGAAGGATCTGTTGTTGTTGTGACCAGGGAAGAGTCTAAACCCCAGCAGGGTGGAAATAAGAAGAGGAAGCAGCAGCAGCAGAAGGGTAAGGATGGCCAGAAGAAGCCGAAAGGCGAGGTGACTTGCTACAATTGTCAGCAGAAGGGCCATTTCTCTAAGGATTGTAAGAATCCGAAGGTGCCAATGAAGTGTCACAACTGTGACAAGCCGGGGCATTTCAGGAAGAATTGTCCAGAACCAAGGAAGGACAGGCAGATTGTGCAAGCCTATGCTTTAGGAGCTGATCCGTCGTCTTCGAAAGCTCCTACTGCTGAAGAGAAGGGAAAGAGTGTGGTTGTTCAAGGTACTCTTTTCCTATGTGGTGTTCCAGTTAGAGTTCTGTTTGATACTGGAGCGTCACATTCGTTTGTTTGTAGTGAACTCGTAGGCCGGTTAGGTTTGGCACCGGATATTGTTGATAGGCCATTGGTTGTGACTAATCCAGTTGGGGGTTCGTCTTGTTTGTGTATGTTATGCCGTGGTCTAGTTGTGTCGAGTCATGGTTGCTCTTTTGTTTGTGATTGCTTTGTTCTGAACTTTGCGGGGTTCGGAATTATTCTGGGTATGGACTGGCTTAGGAAGTATGCGGCTAAGGTTGATTGTGAGAGGCTGGAGGTGACAGTCGAGAATGTGGAGGGGCGAAAGATTGTGATACGATGTAAGCATGAGGAAGGCGTCTTCATGAGCTTCATGTATTCGCTAGTTGTTCCACGGGATGGACTGTCTTTAGTGCCAATCGCAAATAGATTCGAGGATGTCTTTGACGAAGTCAAAGGGTTGCCGCCGCATAGAGAGATCGAGTTTCGCATAGATCTAGTTGAAGGAGCCAGACCTGTTGTGATGCCTCTTAGGCGGATGGCGCCAAGGGAACAGCAGGAGTTGAGGGTGCAAGTTGATGACCTTTTACAGAAAGGATTCATTTGGCGTAGTGTGTCCGAGTGGGGTGCACCAGTTGTGTTTGCAACCAAGGCAGATGGGTCGTTAAGATTGTGTGTGGATTATCGTGAGCTGAATAAGGTAACTAAGAAGAACAAGTATCCATTGCCAAGGATAGATGACTTGTTTGATCAGCTTCACGAAGCTAAGGTGTTTTCTCAGATGGATTTGGCAACGGGATTTCACCAGTTGAGAGTAGCGAAGGATAGTGTGCCGAAGACTGCTTTTAGGACACCATCCGGTTTCTTTGAGTGGCTGGTAATGCCGTTTGGATTGACTAACGCGCCAGCATATTTTGTGGACCTTATGAATAGAGTGTTCAGAGATCAGTTGAACAAGTTTGTACTTGTGTTTGTGGATGATATTCTGATTTATTCCAGAACGGAAGAAGAGCACAAGACGCACTTGCGTATTGTTTTGGAGATCTTACGGAAACATCAGCTGAAGGCTAAGTTTTCGAAGTGTCACTTCTGGAAGAGTGAAGTGAGGTTCTTAGGCCATGTGATTTCTGGAAGTGGAATAGCGGTTGATCCCGCTAAGGTGGCAGCAATCCAGGATTGGGTTATACCTAAGAATGCATCTGATGTAAGAAGTTTTCTTGGATTAGCAGGATATTATCGACGGTTTATCAAAGACTTCTCCAAGATAGCTGCACCATTAACAGGATTGACGAAGAAGAACCAAGTGTTCAGTTGGGATGCTAAGTGTGAGCAAGCTTTCGAAATCCTGAAAGAGAGTTTGACGAGTGCTCCTGTTTTGACTATTCCAAGTGGGAATGATGAGATGGTGGTTTACACCGACGCATGTGGTACTGGACTTGGAGCAGTGCTGATGCAGAAGGATAAAGTTGTTGCGTATGCCAGTCGACAACTGAAGCCGCATGAAAGGAATTACCCAACTCATGATTTGGAATTAGCGGCGATTGTATTTGCTCTGAAGATGTGGAGGCATTATCTGTTGGGAGTTCGATTCGAGTTGTTTACGGATCACAAGTCATTGAAGTATCTTTTCTCCCAAAAGGATTTGAATCTTCGGCAGCAACGTTGGCTAGAGTTTTTGGCATCATATGATTTTGGTATAGCTTATACTCCGGGAAAAGGTAACGCAGTGGCAGATGCGTTAAGTCGAAGACATGCAGGATTGGGAGCCATGTTTTCAGAATGGAAGAGTCTCGAGTATTTAGCTGGATTTGACTTTAGGCCTAGATGCGAATTGGAACCTGAGATGTTGGCAAACTTATCAATAAGACCCACTCTTGTGGAAAGGATTGGTGAGAGCCAAAAGCGAGATGATAAGCTTGTCAAGATTATCCGTGAATTGGAATCTGGATTGAACGCAGAAAAGGATAAAGGATTCGAGGTCGATCGAGAGGGTTGGCTTCGGAAGCAAGGACGACTAGTTGTTCCCGATATAGATGAATTGAGGAGTGAAGTTCTGAAGGAAAGTCATCACTCAAAGTTGACAATTCATCCAGGAGGAAATAAGATGTATCGGGATATGAAGAGAACCTACTACTGGGAAGGTATGAAGAAGGATGTTGGAAATTTTATTTTCAAGTGTATGAACTGTCAGTTGGTAAAAGCGAACAGAAGAAGCCAAGTGGATTGCTTCAGCCATTAGAAGTTCCTACATGGAAGTGGGAACAAGTGTCGATGGATTTTATCGATGGATTGCCTAGAACCAGAACGGGAAATGAAGGAATTTGGGTCATTGTGGATCGTCTGACTAAGAGTGCTAGATTCATTCCTGTTCGATCGACTAGGACTGCATCAAAGTTGGCTGAGTTGTATGTTAAGTGGATAGTTCGTTTCCATGGTATTCCGAAGAGTATAGTGAGCGATCGAGACCCATTGTTCACTAGTGGATTTTGGAAGAGCTTCCAGGAAGTCTTGGGAACCGAGTTGTGTTTGAGTACAGCTTATCATCCCCAAACAGATGGTCAGACCGAGAGAGTCAACCGAGTTTTGGAAGATCTTCTCAGAGCATGTGTTTTGGATTTCGGAGGATCATGGGAAGATCACCTTCATTTGGTGGAATTTGCGTACAACAACAGTTACCAGTCAAGCATTGGTATGGCACCGTATGAGGCATTGTATGGAAGACCGTGTAACTCTCCAACATGTTGGTTGGAAACTGGAGAAAAGCTGATGCTTGGGCCAGAGATGATTCGGCAGACTTCAGATTGTATAGAGATCATTCGGCAATGAATGAAGGCAGCCCAAGACCGTCAAAAGAGTTATGCTGATAAGCGTCGAAAGGATTTGGAATTCGACGCAGGAGATATGGTTTTTGTGAAGATTTCTCCACTAAAGAATGTTATTCGATTCGGGAAGAAAGGAAAATTGACTCCGAGATTTGTTGGACCATTCCCGATCATCGAGCGAATTGGAAAGCTCGCCTATAGGTTGGAGTTACCTGAGAAGATGTCGGGTGTGCACAATGTTTTTCATGTATCATATCTACGGAAGTATGTGCACGACTCGAATACAGTGGTTTCTGCTGATAGCTGTGAAGACTTCGAAGTTGATCCAGTCGATAGAAGACCTCGTAAACCGCTTCGTGTTGTTGAAACCGACACGAAACAGCTTAGGAGGAAGGTAGTTAAGTTGCTCAAGATACAATGGAGTGACGATGATAACGACTGTACGTGGGAGGTGGAAGAGAGGATGAAGGCAGCTCATCCTGAACTCTTCAAGGTATGGCCCTAAGGTGTCGTATCATTTAACAACATTGTAACTTGTTCTAAGTCTTAGAATTCTGTACGCTAAGCTAGAATTGGATGCATGGTTTGATGATTGTTATGGTTGGTAGGCGTACAGAATAGTCTTCGATTGCTTTGTTTGTTTGGAATTTCGGGGGCGAAATTCCTAAGGGGGAGAGAATGTAACGACCCGTATTTTTTTTTAACGGATCGACAAGTTCGACAGAATTTGGAATTTTAGAGTTTTTGAGCCATTTCAGATTTTAGGCGAAAATGGCTAAGTGATGAGTCGTGACTGAGTTATCTGATGAGTCGTACCCAGGTTATCTGATGAGTCGTGACTGAGTTATCTGATGAGTCGTGACTGAGTTATCTGATGAGTCGTACCCAGGTTATCTGATGAGTCGTGACCGAGTTATCTGATGAGTCGTGACTGAGTTATCTGATGAGTCGTACCCAGGTTATCTGATGAGTCGTGACCGAGTTATCTGATGAGTCGTGACTGAGTTATCTGATGAGTCGTATCCCTGTTGTTTGATAAGTCGTAGAATGGGTTATCTCGTCTAACAGTTAAGTCGTGGACGAGTTAAGGGATGAGTCGTAAGCTGTTGAGTCGCGCGTAGGTGATAACTCGCGCAAGTGGATGAGTCGTAGCCATTGTGATGAGTCGTATACGAGTTAGTAGTTGAGTCGTAGGCGCATACTATAAGTCGGAGACGACTTAGGAGATAGCCGATTTGTCGTGAGTCATAGGCTGAAGTGTGTTAAGTCGTTGAGTCGTAGGACTTTGAGTCGTGAGTCGTAGACGACTCATGGAGACAGACGAGATAAGGATTTCAGCTATAAATAGGAGAGCTTCTCTTCATTTTTGGGATCCGGATTTTGAAGCGACGAAGTGCTGCCATTTTGAGAGCTCGACTTCTACACTTCTTCACTTCTTTTCTCCACTCTAATCTTGTGCTTCCTTCCATCCAAATCAAAGATCAAGATTGAAGATTCAAGAGCTAAAGTTGAAGATCTTCATCTTTTCAAGAGAGATTTCATCGTTTGAAGCAGATTCGTGCTAGATCAAGCTTGATCCTTCGCTGTCCAGATCTGAAGCGTGTTGATTTGGGTTTGTTTAGGTGATTTGGTGAGTGGTGATTATCTCTCACACGGATCCAAAGGAGTATATCGGATTGTTGGCTCGATTTGGTGTTAAATAGAGATTTCCATGCATTTTCTTCATCCTAAGTGTAGATCCATATAGATCCATTGTTCGTGATGATGTTACATCCATTTTATCATATGTTAACCTATGCAAGTTCATTCATCAAGTTTGTAGAGATATAATCCATGTTTTCATGCTTATTGGACTTTCAACTCTTTAATTACGAAAAATGCCATTATTGTTATAATTGTCTACTTAGATCATTTTTTTTAATGCTTGATTGCTTGGATTGATGTTTGATTTGATTGATTGTTATGAACTAGATGATTGATGATTAGATTTAGATCGAAGATGATTCAAAAGCTAAGGGAAAGGCTCTTGAATTGGGAAAGCTGCTCGTGGCATAGGTAGCAGAATGATGAAGCTCTTATGCATAGATTTGATGATGTGAAGTTGAGATGAGGCTTTGCGAGGATGTAATGAAGCGAGGCATCATATGATGAAGACTTGGTCTAATCCAGACGGGATCATTCCAAGCATGTTGATAACTCGGTGATATGATTCGAGTTGAGGATAATGAATGGATATGAGAATAGTCGTCGAGGAGGATGACTAGGAGGCTTGGATAGCATCGTTGTTGAAGGTTCTAGCATGCTCTAAGCAAGAGTACGTTTGGGCAGATTCGATAGTCCCAACGGCTAACTGTCGATGGTCGAGTACTCTGGGCAGATTCGATAGTCCTAGGCACGGGCTGCGACGACGTGCGGGAGTCATGTCTAGAACCGGGGTTTCTATTAGCCCTTGACGGACGGCTGAAAGAATGTGCCGGTCGTTCAATTAACGGTGATATCGAAGCAATGATAACAGTGATAGCCGGAGTCATGGATGTTTGGTTGTAACGTCATTTCGGACTCAAGAGCGGTATTTTCTGGGTGCTTATCTGATTTAGGCCTTGGTACTTGGAAAACATCGCCCTTGACCCGAGTGATAGTAGCTTTACTTTAAATTGTATGCTCTGCTATGTTTGCTTCTGCTTAGTGTGTGTCTGGAGGCTATCACTGTAGAATGAGGTTGGAGTGGGAGGGTTGTATTCCTATTCCTTTTCCTTTATGCTCTTTTGGTATGTTGTTAGTTAATTTACTGCTCACTAAGACTGTTGTCTGACTCAAGGCTTTATGTTTTAATTCTTATTGCCTTGGGCTGTTCGTCCATTTTGGGACGGGCAGACTAGGTAGCAGGTGACAGGTGCTATTCTCTTCTCACGATGCTGATATCGAAGACGAGCTAGAGGGTTGCATATTATCTTCTTATATGTACTGGATATTCCGCTGTTTTGTATTCTCTGAGAGATATGTAGTGAGGCTGGATGTATTGACTATGTGGATGCTTGTATTCAACTATTATGGAGTTTTATATGATGTCATTTTGTTATGTGAAGCTTCACTATACATATGTTCTATTGTATTTTGTCCATGCGCTGTGAGTAATACGATAGATTCTGTTGTTTTAAATCTTACCTTGACAATCGTCCATGGTCGCCTGGCACACTTTACAGCGCTCTATCTCTAGATTCGGTGCAGGGGTCATGGGCGGTCGTCACACAAGAGATTCAAATCAAATCCATTTTCCAAAACAAAAGTGTAGCAAAGCTACAAAGTGGTCTCCCTACATTGAGACTCGTAAATGAATTTCGATGATGCTGCAGTCATCATCAAAATTATTTTCCAGCGACATAAGAGAAGAGTACTGACTTACTTCGTTTAAAATTCTTTGGAAACAATTTCCATTTGAAAAACTTTCAAATAATATATATTTTCAAAACTTTGAAAACCAAATTTTGAAAAGCACCGAAAATTAAATTCTCAAATCCTTAATTTAAATTCATTTCATTTGCAAATCAAATTTATAAACCATGTTTTAAAATTTTCATCTCCTTATAACATACAATAATAGTTAATGGTTTAGAAATGTTGACAAAACAATAAATGATAATCTAGTACTATCATTTCTAACAACCAATTCATTTAACTATCTAATTTCAGGAAATTAAACCTTTATATATATAAAATATAATCATATACAAAATTATTTCATTTTTCAATTTTGAAAACAATATTGTGTCAGTTTGCTCTGTTCAAGTGTTTTGGAATTCGTATCGATAGCGTTAGCTTGACAAATCGATCGAAAACCAAAAATTCAAACTTAACAACTCAACCAACACAATATAAAACATCTTTATACCAATTACAAATACGCACTCTCATAGGATGATTCAAGAATGGATTTCAGAACAAGGATAGAGATTCAAATTTAGAGGGACCCTAATCAAAGAGAATTCTAACTAAGAAGATAGGCTCAAAAGGAAGATAAGATAATTAAATTACAAAAGAGGAAAGATGGATAGACTTATATTAATAATGGCGACCTTAATCGGGTCAACCGAGACTCCATTTCAGGAACAATGTGCCTAAGGAATCAGACTTCATCTCTCCAAAAATGGCATTTAGAAAATTTGGCTTTCAACTGATGACTCCTAAGAGTTTCCAATACATACCCCAAACGAGATTCATGTTCCTTCTCAAACTTAGAAAAGACGAGAATACCAGCAACGAAAATGGGGACAAACTTGTTGAGAACATCGCGGAAAACGTGATTCATGAAATCGACGAAGAAGGAAGGAGTATTGGTTAATCCAAAGGGCATGCCTAACCATTCATAGAAACCATTCTCTGGGAGGAAGGACAATAGGTCGAGCTCCAGGAATAAGATCGATGCAGAATTCAATTTCCCGCTTGGGCGGAAGAGATGTGACTTCACCAAAACTTCAGAATAATCGCTGACTATCGGGGTGGAGTAAAGGTCACTAGGATGAGCATCAAGCGAAAAGATGAAACTGCCTATATAATCCTGAGGCAATCGACATTCAATCACAAGAGAATTACCCTAGTCGTCTACTAGAGAAACGGTTTGGGCTTTGCAAGAAATAACAGCATTATAATTCTTTAACCAATCACCCCCAAGTAAGATATCAAGTGCATAAAACCGAGGACATGGAAATCTCCAATGAATCGACGCCTGTTGTAAAGGAGTTTCACCTCTTTACAAATCATATTAAGGTTGGCGGGACCGCCTATGGGATTAGTCACACATAAGGATGAAGTTGCCAATTGAGATTGCAAGATGTGCTCAAATTAATTACAAAGATCAACGGAGATAAAGTTATGAGATGCTTTAGTATCAAAAAGAACACGAACAGGAAAAGACAAGAATGAATTTTAGAACAAAGGTAAAGTTCCAAAATTCAAAAGAAATCCAAATCAAAGAAGATCCTAACAAAGAATTTCAAGCTCGAATCAAGTTGATTCTGTAATTAATTTTACTCATTCTAGGGTATCACTACACTATCTCTAATGAGTTTTCACTCCATATGCTAAGTTTTGCCTAAACCAAAGCTCCGATACCAACTATAACGACCTGCCATTTCGAACCATTCAAATCAACAATAATCCACACATGTCGGACTTGAATTGCTCAAAACAACATATTGTAAATTTATATTTGGCAAAACTTAGCATATGCATTAAATAAATCGATCACAAAATCATAGACATAGAGTAATACAGCAATAAGTAGCGAAATAGAAAAATAGTAGTTCAAGAAGCTACTACAGAAACATCTGAGTCTAAAACAAATACAACAGAAAATCCCAAGTACATAGGAGTCACTAATACAAAAGCAACTAACAAGTCTGAACATAAACAACTGGAAATAACTGAAAAGCTGAATAGATAAAGGATAGATCTCTAAGCAAAGTTCCAAGCTCCAAAGGTGAGTCTCAAATGCTGTGACACTCAGCCTGACCCGAGCATAAAGCAAAACACAAAACACTCGAGTCAGGATTAACATTCTTATGCAAGTAAATCAACTCAAGTGAAATGTCCAAATGAAATGCAGTATAACTTAAAGGATGTTTGGGATTCCATCCCTTAAGTATCCGTTAAACTATCTACACACATAATACAATACGCTACATAGATAGTGTCTACAGTAAATAAAATATTAAAATAGCATTAAGGCATTACCCATATCCCCCTTAACACATTTTATATAATTCCCGTAGTCTATACAGATACTGTAAGCTCCACCAAACCAGTGGGATACTCAGGGAGCATTCCATAAGTACGGTACAAAACAAACTCGTAGTGAGCACAATAAGGCATATGATAAGGCACGCGAGGCAATGCCCAGGGTAGGATATTACAGTTTTGCACTACAGGACTAGTGGTAACGCATAGAGGCTACTACCACCCACCTCGAGACACACTTCCAAATCAAAGGTGCACCCAATCAAATGACAAAATAATAGAATGGTATCGAAGAAATGTGCCTGATAGGGGGAGCGACCCTACTTGGCATGGTATAGCTCATGTTTTAGCCATATCATGCTGACTCGAGGGAGTCAGGGCTGCCTTCATACCTCATACAGACATTCGTTAAACCATCCTACTTCGTTTTGGAATCTCCACCACGTGCACAGTTGTTAAAGTGGTTTTCGGTATTGGCAGAGAGTATGACAATATCCGATCCCAGTCTCTTTAACAACCAAACGCTTATTTCACACCGTGATCATTTTCATTTCAAATAGTTCATACTTCATGTCAAAATATCATATTCATTTCAAAATCATATCACTTTCGAAATTATATCACTTTCGAAATTATATTCACTTTAAATCATATTAATTTCCAATATCATAACTACAAAATAGGTTAAACCATCATATCAAAGTATTCGCATTTAAATCCATTAAAGCTAAATCATAACAGTTCCAACTTAAACGGTTTGAATATTGAAAGTAGTTTATATAAATAATTAGTTATACATTAAAAATAGTTTATATTTAAAAATAGGTTATAGATCAAAATAGTATGTATATTAGAAATGGTTTATATATTAAAATATATATTAAAAATTGTTTATAAATTTAAAATAATATGTTAAAATAGTTTGTATGTTAAAAGAGTTTATATCAAAAATAGTTTCAAATTGGATTATGCAGAATCAAAAATGGCGTCCTCTCTCTCTCAAGATTTTTGGCCGAAACTTTCATCTTTCTCTCAAGATCATCGTTCTTTTTCTTCATCGTCTGTCAAATCTTCCAATCTATCTAATCGCGGTTTTTTTCCGTACTCATATGCTCAGGCCGTTAAATGTCAATCTCCTTCTCAAATTCAAGGAGTGTCTTTTCGTAGAAATAATCAGAGATGGATTGAATCCAGAAAGGGAAAGAAATATTGTTTCAGATGTGGGGATTTAAATCATTTTGCGAACATTTGTAGAGAGCCAGTAAGATGCTTTTCTTGTGGAATCTTTGGACATAAGAGTAAGGATTGTGGGATTGATTCGAATAAGGCTAATTCGAATTCGACAAAGCACGATTTCTTATTTGTCCTGACCTTCTTAAAGCTGAAAGGTGTTCTTCTCGATTTTCTCTGGTTCACGAAGGATATTGGAATCCAATACCTCGACGAACTTTTGTTTCATTTTAACATCATAAATGAGCTGAACATAGGAAAGGGATATTTAGAGAGATTTGGTAACCCAGAGTCTTATTTTAGTAATTCTGATGTCGGTGAAGATAAAGAACACACTCAATTCATAGATCATACACAGGGAAGTTTTAAACCTACTCTGATCAACCATGGGTTTCAATTCGCTCTGAAATTTTTGTTGTTAAGGGGTTTGTTGATTGAACATCTCCGGTTTAATAAAGATCAAGGTATAAGATATCTCGATGAACTGTTCTATCATTTTGACATCATCAACGAACTGAACTATGGCAATGGGTCCTCTGATAGTTTTTTTAACTCTGTAGAAATTGTTGGACAACCTGACAATTTGAATGAAAAGCCTGATCCTCCAGATGTTTTTACAGTTGATTCGATTTCTCCTAAATATCTTGTTGTTAATGAGATTAATCTGGGATTCGACTCTATTCTTCTTGATCTAGATGTTTCAGTTTGTTTGAATCAGTCTTGCCTTATATCATCTTCGAATGAATGTGAAAATGTTGAAGTGCATGGCCATTTTTTCATCTCTGCTCGAAGGAATTGTAAGTCTAAACTTGGTGTTCAGGATATTTTTGAGTTATCTACCTCTAACAGATTTGCTTGCCTATCTTTGAGTTCTGAAGTTGACTTATCTCTAGACAAACTGGACGAAGTTAGTGAATTTTTGCATGATTCAGAGTATATTATTCCAGACTCAATATCAGATAATAGTGGCGAAGTTACAGACTGTCTTGACTTAGTTTTAAACTCTTTGAAGCCTTGTGAGTTTCTTTCTTTAGATTTGGGTAATTCATCAGATTATTTACAAGAGGATATACTATCAGCTGGATACGTTGATTTGGATAATGTTAATAACAGTAGTTGTAAATCAAAAGCTTTTCTAGAAACTTTTTCGAGCAATATTGAATTATTGGATTGGAGTTTGGGTCCTGAAGTTGTTGAAGTTCTGGAAGAAAAAGAGGCATACGTGGAATTAGGCAATATGCTTGAAGTTGTTGAAGTTCTGGAAGAAAATGAGGCTTACGTGGAATTAGGAAATATGTTTGAGGTTAATAATGATTTTAGCTTGGCATTAGTAGAGTTTTCAGCAGATGTGCACTCGTGCACAAGGGATGCGCAGTTTTTCTGTAGTGAATATTTGGAAAATTTTGGAATGGTTATTCATAATTCGATAGCGGATTGTTCGGATGTTGACGCGGATGATATTAGGGTGTTAAGATCTGACTATAGTCTTCCTTCATCTAAGAAGGTGGATGTTGCTCCTAGATTTTCTTCAAGAGTGGGTGATTTTTTGTTGAGCACTGGTGTGGAGACAGAGACTTCTTCATATTCTTTATCTGCTTCTTTAGATGTTATTCATGATGTCTCTGTTGTATACGGAGAGAATCTTTCTACCGCTTCTAATTCTGAGATGAAAGATGAGCTTGTTAAAGTTGCTTCAGATATTTTGAAGACTGACAGTTTGGATAATATCAGTTCCTCTTTGCCCAACAACACATCTTCGAAGAGAGGAAAGCGTAAGCGATCGATAGCTTCTAGCGGTTCTGTTCGTCGAAGTGCTAGAATTCGTAACTGGCAGTCTTCTCCTATAGGTGAGTTACCTGGTTCGAGTGCCACGAGTGGTACTTCGTATCCAGGCTCAGGTACGAGTTCTACTTTGGGTAGTACGTTTTCTACTTATGCTTTAGGTAATCTTTCTTCTGCCGAGTTTAGTCAGTTAGCTCGTGACACTTTTTTTATCTTTTCTGATATTGAGTTAGATCGGGAGATTATTAGATGTAAGGAATTAGAGAGGGCTAGTTCAGTTCATATATGAGGATCATGAGTTGGAACATTAGAGGTTTGAATGATTTAAACAAATGTGATAAGGTTAGAGTATTTTTTAAAGACTACTGTATAGATATTGCTTTACTTCAAGAAACTAAAATTGACTGTCCCGATGCCCGTTTCTTTAGTAGACTAGGTGGTTATCACTTTAGAAAATGGGTTTTTTTACCATCCGTTGGCTCTTCAGGGGGACTAATGATAGGTTGGCGAGATAGTTGTTTTAAATTACTTCAATGTATTGTTAAGCATCATTCCCTTCATGTTATTCTTATTAATCTTTCTGATAATTCTTTATTAAATATTTCTAATGTTTACGGGCCTAATTCTAAAATTAATCGGAGATTTTTGTGGAATGAATGTCTAGAATTTAGATCCCTGGCCCCGGGTTCGGATTTTGGGGGGTGATTTTAATGTTACACGTTTCATAGGTGAGCGTTTTCCTAGGGAAGGGGATTACTCTGCTATGGAGGAATTCGACCATTTTATTTTTAACTCTAATTTGATTGAAATTCCTCTTTCTAATAGAGAGTTTACTTGGAGTAACGCTAGAGAGTATCCTTCCATGGCTCTTCTTGATAGATTTTTTGTTAGTGATGAAATCGAGGACAAATTTCCAATCTGTAGAGTCAATGGCTTACCTTATACCTTCTCTGACCATTGTCCTATTATCCTTTCTTGCGAGTTTCATAGAGTTATTACGAACATTTTTAAAGTCGAAAAGATGTGGCTTTTGGAATCAAACTTTGTGAATTTAGTTAAATGTAAATGGAATTCTTTGAGTTTCCACAATTTCAGAAATAAGGATAATTCTGCTAAAGATTTTATTTCTAAACTTAGAGATCTTAGGTTTTTTCTCAAAAATTGGAACAAAAATGTATTTGGCAATTTAAAAATTAAAAAAGATAATATTCTTAATGAAATTCTTAAAATTAACAAGATAGAATAATCTAGGCCTCTAAATCTAGGTGAACGTAATGTTCTTTCTAATTTAAAAGATGATCTAAATTCTATTTTAGAAAAAGAGGAGGTGATGTGGAAGCAGCGATCCAGAATTCAATGGATAAACGAAGGCGATAATAATACCAAATTTTTTCATAATATTGCTAATGGTAGAAAATGTAGTAATTCAATTAACTCTATACTTGTTAACAGTATTGAGTTATTTGATCAAAGTGATCTCAACAAGGCTTTTACAGACTATTATAAGGGTATTTTTGGTTCAAAAATCAAACATCGAATCAATGTTAGATGGTATGATTTATACCCATCGGATTCTATTGTTGATTTATCAGAGTTAGATAACGCTTTTACAGAAGAGGAAATTAGGATAGCAATTAACGATATGCCAAGTGATAAATCTCCGGGACCAGAAGGGTTTCCTATTTTATTTTATTAAACTTTTTAGGATTTTTTAAAATTTGACTTAGTTAATTTGTTTAATGATTTTTATAATGGAAATTTGCAATTAGGGAGATTTAATTTCGCAAATGTTATTTTGCTTCATAAAAAAGTAGGAGCTATTAACCTAAAAGATTTTAGACCTATTTCTTTGATTAATTGTTCAGTTAAAATCATTTCTAAGGTTCTAGCTAATATACTTAGTTCAAGAATGAATGATTTAATAGATTGTTCGCAATCGGCTTTTATTAAAGGGGGAAATATTACTGATGGAGTGGCTGTGGTTCAAGAATATATTAATTACTGTTGTAAGAACAATATAACCTGTGCGATTTTAAAACTTGATTTTGCTAAAGCTTTTGATTCAGTAGATTGGGATTTTCTTGTAGATATTTTTCATGCTAGAGGTTTTGGACATAGATGGATTAGTTGGATTTTGTCTTTGCTTAAAACTGGAAATTCTAGTATTATGGTTAATGGTATTTTAGATAATAAAATTCAGTCTAAAAGAGGACTAAGGCAAGGTGACCCATTATCGCCTTTTTTGTTTAACTTAGCCGCTGATTTTTTTGCTAAAATTATTAAAAAAGCAGTGGATAATGGATCTCTACGAAGTGTTGGAAATGACATATCGCGTAATGGTATATCGGTTCTGCAATTTGCAGATGATACCTTACTTTTTTCTTCTCCTCTTCCTAGACATATTATTACTCTCAAGTTTATTCTTTATAGTTTTGAACTTTTATCTGGTTTAAAAATAATTTTGATAAAAGTTCGGTTTTAGTTTTAAATGATTTTGAAAAAGTTGAAAACTTAGTTGCTAATACTCTAAATTGCAAAACTATGAACTTTCCTTTTGACTACCTTGGTTTTGTGATTAGACCGACCAAAATCAAACATGATGATTGGATTATTATTATAGATAAAATCAAAAATAAAATTTCTAACTGGAACGGGAGATTTTTATCTAGAGCTAGTAGACTAGTTTTAATAAATTCGGTTTTATCATCCCTTCCGAATTATTGGATGTCCATGCATCTGTTTCCGGATTGGGTTATTGATAAAATTGACAAAATTAGAAGAGATTTCTTATGGAGTGGGGATAATTCTAATAACAATATAAAATGTCTAGTAAATTGGGAAACCATCTGTAAGGCCGAAAAGGAAGGTGGCTTAGGTGTTATTAATTTGCGTAATATGAATTTGTCTCTTCTAGGTAAATGGCTTTGGAAATTTAAAGATATAAATGATAATGCTATTTGGAAAGAGATCATTTCCAAATATTACTATAATGGTAATTGCAATTTATATCAAATTGCTTATCCTTATACCCATAATTTTTCTAATTTTTGGAAAAACATTTTAAAATGTCAAGAAATTTTTAACTTAGGAATTAATACGATTGTTCATTCGGGTAATTGCACTTCTTTATGGCATGACCGTTGGATTTCGATCTTGCCTCTAAAGTTAGAATTTAAGGATCTATATGAAATTTGTAACTTTAAGTATGTTTTAATTAACGAAGTTTATTCTCCTGAAAATGATCCTCCTTGGAATTTCAGTTTTAACAGAATTTTAGTTGATTCAACCCTTAGGCAACTTTCTTTGCTCTATGCCAGATTAAATCTTTATAATATTGATAATGATAATGATTTTATTAGCTGGGAATGGGATAAGAGTAAGAAGTATACTTCTAATTCTTTCTATAGATTTATTAATTATTCGGGTACTATAAATAACTCTTTTAAATATTTGTGGAAATCTAATGCTCCTCCCAAGTCTAAAATTCACATGTCGTTAATAATTCATGGAAAACTTAATACAACAGAATTTTTAAAAAGAAAAAACATTCAGAATGATAATAAATGTTATTTTTGTAATCTGCATCTTGAGGACATTAATCATTTATATTATGATTGTTTAGATACTAATTACATTCTTATTAATACTCTTAAAATTTTTAACTTTAAAATAATATCTAATATTTCGAATTGTGAATTCTACTGGAATAATTTTAGATTCAATTTCAAAAAGAATATTAGATCTTTACTAGACACTTTATTCATTATTATTAGTTGGTTTATTTGGTTTGAAAGAAATCAAAGAATTTTTAATAATAATAACAGCCATCCAAACAAATTGATTTTTTCTATTTCCTCTTTTTGTTTTAATTGGATTTCTAACCCCAAATATAAATTAGCTAAAATTAACCATTTCAAAAGTTATCTTAACAAAGTTAATCATAATATTAACTTTTTTAAGTTTAACAATAATTTTTTTAACATTAATAATAATATTATTAATCTTTTCTCAAATTTATATGATGATTTCACTTTTAATCATAATTTACTTATGATTAAGGATACTTAAATTTGATCTGTCTTAATTTTTATACTCGTTTTGTTTGGTTTTAGTTTTTAGGTTATTCTTTTCTTTTGTTATATTCCAGATAGTCTTTCTTAGGTTTTTTATCTACCCTCCTTATTTATACATATATATGTATATTTATTATACAAATATACATATATATGTATCTTTACTAACTTTTCCTTAGTCATGTTTCAGATACAGATATGGGAGATAGGATATCAGTTTCTTTTTGCAGGTACTCTTGTTTTCAGATTGCTGGATATCAGATTGTAGAGAGATCATCAGAGAGGATTTATTTCTTCAGTTTGGCACTTCTTCAGCCTTCAGAGCGGTCCTTTTTTTTCAGTAGATCCTCTTCAGAGCAGATTCACCATTTCCGATTCCTGTTATTTTGGTGCTTCTTTGTTAGTGTGTGTAGTCATTCAGTTTAGTCTTTGTTTTTCTTTAGTTTTTTTAGGTACTTCTAACATCTCAATATCGGGCGGTGGCCTTGCCAGAGCTCGATATTAGGATGTGATGGGTGGTGGCATTGCCGGAACTCATCTTAGGAGTACTAGAGTTCTGATACACGTATTTTGTTTTTGTTACCTACCAGGCATGTTGGCAGTACCTTATTTTTCGTGATATATACATTCTCATGTGTGCTCTCCTCTATTAGTAGAGGATCACACATTTCTCTCAAAAAAAAATAGTTTCAAATTAAAATTGTTTCCTCCAATTTTGAATTTACCCACCTTTTTGGATGTTTTAAATCGATAATAAACCACACATGTCAAACTCAAACTATTCAAAAGGGAGGAGTGTTATGGGGTAAATAAGAAAAAGCAGAGAAAGAAAGAAAAACAAACACAGAATCTCACAACAGAATGAAAAAATATAATAATCAAATAAACAGTTCATAAAGCTGTTTACAAATTACATTTGATTATACTTTTACAATACAGATCAGAGTTACTTACAACAAGAATAGTTAAATAAATGCAGCGGAAAAACATGATGCAGTGGAATAAATATAATAAATAATAATAGTACACAAATCTCTCTCTTTGTTCTCCAGAAAAGCAGTCTTTCGATACACTGAAAATCTCAAACTGACCCAAGTGAATTGAAAAGACAAAACACTCGAGTCAGAACTAAAAGATCTTATGTAAGTTAAATCAATAGTAAATAAATATGAGTGTGACGGCGTCAGAGATGTTTACGGGGTTTGACATCTCCTATCCAGTGTCTAACGTGCATGCAATAACTTAAGAGATGTTCGCGATTTCCATCAACCAAGGATCCGTTAAACTATCTACATACATAGTAAAATACTCTATTATAATTGTGTCTATAGTAAAGTAAAATATTAAAATAGCGTTAAGGCATTACCCATATCCCCCTTAACATATTTTATATATTCCCGTAGTCTATACCGATATTGTAAGCTCCTTCGTAAACTGGAGGTTTACTCAGTGAGCACTCCATAAGTACAGTACATACCAAACTCGTAATGGGCGCGATAAGGCATGTGACAAGGCACGCGAGGCAATGCCTAGGGTAGGATACTACTGTTTTGCGGATTCAGACTGGTGGTAACAACTAGCAGCTACTACCGCCCACCTCGGAACACACTCCCAAATCAAAATCGTGGGGTGGCCACCAAATTAATCATAAAGTCATAATATGGTATTGAAGAAATGTGCACGATAGGAGGAGCGACCTCACTTTGCCCGGCATGGCTCTTGTTTTTGTAACGACCCAGAATTTTGGTTATTTGAAATTTGAATATTTAAAAGTTAATTTTTAATTTGAATTTCAAATATAATGATTTATTGGATAATTTAATTATTGGATTAATAATTGGAATTTGGTTAAAACATTGAATCTTGAGTTTTAAGCTTGATAAAAATAATTTAAAGGCCTATAAAATTTATATTAATAAGAATGAAGGTGGATAAAATTTTGAATTGAATTTAAAAGCGATTTACTAGATTTTAAAAATAACTTGTTTGAATTAACATATAAAAATAGCCTTCCGAGGCACTGTCTCGGAATTCGACGAAACTAGTTCCATTGGATCCATAATAGTGTATTATTATCGGATTTCAAATTTCATAGCTTTTGGAGTTATCGTTTGGTCGTATGGGATATAAACGTGTCGAAATTAATATCGAAAATTCGATATAATAATTGGGTTCAAAAAGTTATCTTCTACATAGGATCGAATTAGGACTTGAAACCTTTTCCATTGCGTTCAGAATAGGGGTATAACATTACGAACGCTTAGCGGCACGCCTCAATAGGGGTTCGAGATTTTAAGCTACATAATCGGGACGATTTGAAAATTTAAATAATATATTTATAAGTTGACTTGACCATATTCACATCAACTTCCCTTCTTTCACTCAAATCACTATACCCTTGTCGTGTGAAATACATTTCCCTCCTCTTTTAAAATACACGCAAACGAGCTAGAACGAAGAATATAAATCATGGCATACTTCAAAAATTTATAACTCCTAATATACTCAACAAAAAAAAGTGAAATTAGTTTTAAAATCCAAGTTATGGCATGAGCTTCAAGTTAGTAGGCAATTTGGAGGGTGATCGACAGTGAAGGTCGAGGTGGTTTTCTAAACTAGGGTTTCAGTTTTTGGATGAACGAGGTGGAGCTGGGCTTCGTGGTGGTCACATTCATGTTCAGAGGGGAGTTTAGCACCTGGGTGGTCGATTTGAAGGCCAGAGTGCTTGGATGGTCATCGCGACCTGTACGGTCGATGGTGGGAATGACCATGTCGCGTTTGGCATCGTCGAGGCAGAGGAGGCGTTGATGGTATGGTCGAGTCGAGAGCGATGAGGGGAGTGTGTTAGCAAGGTTGGTTCGTGATTTCGTTCACTGGATGGCCATATCAGTGGTATACTTGCACGCGTTTTTGGGTTTCTTCGTGTACAGGGTTTGTGCGTAGAGGAGGAAGAAGGAGTGGTATGGTGTTGGGCAGGGCCGACTTTCTTAGGGTATTAATTTTATTTTGTTTAATAAAATTAAGTAAATTATATATTAAAGCTTGCAACTTATAAATGCGATATCTTTTTCATACAAAATCAGATTTTGACGAAACGAGTTGCATTGCACTCGTATCTGCGAATTCTACGTATAGAAATTAGATTGGAATAATTAAAAGGGTCTAAAGTTTTTAGATATGTTCTAATGTCGTTCGAATTTAGTCGTAATCGGAAAATGGAAGCGACAACGGAAAATGCTGGTAAGTAAATCTCACTCATTTTTGGATTGCTGGTTTAATTTAAATGCTGAAAATTTTAAATTATTGGTTGATTGGATGATTTGATAATTATTATTATCAGTTGGATGTTATAATATATATAGTAGTATATATTAGTGGTTGGATTGATTTTCCCGCTTATTGGAGCGAATGAGACCCTATGCGCGGTGCATAATAGCAGATGATGCTATATACCGCGATATCCCACCTCGAAGCGGGATTGGTATTTTTATGTTATATTAACATCTGTGGTTGCAGGAAAACAGGTTGGATGCATCCAACCGAATTACTCAAAAATGTTGAATTTAATTTCATATATATTGGTATATGATAAGTTTGAATAATCTTTGGTAGATTATAGTGTAATTTGAATTTATTGGATGCTACAGTAGTTTCGACCTAGATTTTGGTATTTTTAAATACAAATAATATATGTTGAATTTGAAAAGAATTTGAAAAAGTATTTTGAAAGTGAAGTGTTTATATAGAGTTTTTAAACTAGTTAAAGGAAATTGGTTGGGATAAAATAAATGTTTGGACTTTAAATTTGTACTTAACTATTTCGTGTTATTGTAAATAGGAATTTGGGAAAAAGCATATAAAGAATTTTTAATAATAATTCTTAAGCGATACTTGTCTAAATATAAAAGGTTTTAAAAATCGAGATTTTAATAGATTGAGAAAATAAAACTGAATTTGGGAGTAGAGATAAAATTGGTTATACTAAATCTTAAATAAGATTTCTAAATTACGAAATGGGAGTAGAATCTAGATTTGGTTGGTTTTGGCATATAGTTTTGGGTTATTTTAAGAAATTGATTTATAAATGGAATTTAACTTAGAAATCAATTTATAATGGATTTAAGTGATGTGAAACCGTTATAAACTGGAATTGAAAACTGTGAGATTTATAAACAATGTTTATAAATAAAGTGAAGTGACTACTAGTTGATAAATTGAAGATATAAATTCATGGTAAGAATTTATAATCATATGGGTAAACCGGTTTAAAAATAAATGATAGATTAACTTTTAGAAATGTGAAAAAGGGAATTTACGAAATTGGGACGTAAATCAATTGGTGATAAATCGAGAGAGATTTATAAATATTAGACTAGCTATATTGGAATTGAAAAATATATTTTTTCCGAGAAGCCGAGTTTGTTTAAGAAAAGAGGATTTATAATTATTAAACTAGGTAATTTAAAAATGTTTTAGCATATGAATATTTTAGAAAATTAGTTATTTAAATATTTTGAAAATGTCAAAATGAATTATAAGTTTATAAACAAGTCTTGTAAATCGATTAGAATTTGATTAATAAATTAGAATTAATTATTGTTTCAAAGTTATGTAATTATTTTAATTGTTTTAAAAGTATATTTAAATAAGTTTTCGGAAAGTAATGGTATACTTTTATGGCAAAATCAGAGGCAGATATTGACTGCAGTTAAGTATGGATTTCTCTGGGATAGAGACGTAATCATTGAGCTGTGAATCCATGGTTGATACCACATGGTGCTTTCCATATATATTTTAAAAAAGATTTCAAATATTTTTGAAGGGAATGGTTTGTGAATATACTTATTTCAGTGAGATAAGTATATATTTTTAAATAAAGAGATTTAATTAAGGAACCCGAAATTTATAGAATTCGTTATAAACGAGTTAAGGAATTTACAATATAAATTGTGAAGGGTTTTCGAGAAAAGAGAAATAAATGGAACTTTCCTAAGTGTTGGGAAGCAAGGGGATTAGAAAATATGTTTTTAAATAATTTTCTAAGTGTTGAAATAAGAGATGGTTTGAAATATCCTAATATGGATATAAGTATTTGAGTTGTCTTAAATATTGAAAATTTGGAAGGGATTTCAATATATGTCTTATAAAGATATTTTGAAAATAAATTTTGGAAAATTATAATATGGGCCTAGTGACTGCTTATGTATGTTATATTGATAGTTAAATAACCAACTATCAAGTATTGGCCAATTTCGTTAATCGTTTCGAAGAGATCGAGATGGAATTTGCTTCATTACAACATGATAGGGGTTTCTTACTTCGTGTTTGGTGGCGAGCAGGAGACTCTTACCTCTACATGTCCCTGAGTGGTTGGTTACAGTCGAGAGGCTGACCGTAAAAGAAAATTTGAAGTACCATTGTATGCCACGGCGGAAAGTGGCCGCTGACGGGATGGTTGAAAAGCCTGTCGTTCGTTACATTTGGTATCAAAGCTGAAGGTTAAGCGAGAACCTTGGCTTTGATGGGGTAACTCATTAGAGAAAGAGTCAGCAGCACCCTAGAATGAGTTTGAGTGTATTAATAGATATGAGCGCATATTTGTTAGTGAATATAAAATTGTTTTATATTGTGTTGATTGATTTGTTGAGTGGTTTATAGGTTCTGGTCAATACGAGTAATTAACGTTATTGATAGGGATATCTAAATACTTGAACATGGCAACTCGACATGGTATTGTTTTGAAATGGGGTAAATGAAATAATTTACCCAGATTATTTTTATATATGAAAGAAATAATTTTTCATAAATTATTATAGCTATATATGGTATGCTTGGTTGTTTGGAAATGATAATATTAAACTATTATCATTTTTTTTGGCAAAGCCAGCGGGGTTAAATGGACCCCTACCATACTTATTATTAACAAAAGGATAATAACAAGATATTACAACAAGGAAATCACCAAAAACAAAGGGTCAATACAAAGGACCAGAAAAGGTTATAAAGAACTAATAATAGAGAGGACCAATACATGTTTAGAGGTAGCTTGCCCTTTAAACACCCTAGTGTTCCTCTCCATCCATATGAAGTATAAAGCCTTCTTAAAGATTCTTAGTAATAAGCAACCTCTTTCAGTCTTCCATCTTGTAGCCTTGAAAATATTGTACCATTCCATGGTGGAAATACATACAGGCCTTTGAAATCCAAAATGAAGTAGCAGGTTACTCCAAATATGAAAACAGAAATCACATTCAAAAAACAAATGTGACACAGTCTCAACTCCAGTACCACAGAATAAGCATATATCACTTTGAATAATACCATAGGATTTAAGTTTATGTAAAGTAAGGATACCATTCTTCAGCACTTTCCACATGAAAATGTTTTCCTTTGGCACAGAAAGAGAGTCCCAAGTTCTGGAAGACCATAAAAAGGAAGGATGCTCATCAGTGGAGGTAAGAGCAGCATACACAGAATGTAAATTATGAGCCTTGTCATTCCAGGAAACATGATGATTGCAAACATTATATTGCTGAGTCTGAATAATATTCCAAGCATTCCTAATCACAGAAGAACTGCAGTAGGGTAAAGAGACAATCCCATCAGCCCAGTATCTTTCAACAGATGCATTATCATTAATGCCAGAGAGGAGTTTAGATTCATACTCAATTTCAGTAGCCAGAATGATACCTCTAGTAGACCATGGGTCATACCAAAAGGATATGTTAGCAATGTCTTTCATTTTCCTCTGGACCATGGGAAGGAAAAACTCTCTGCTTCTCAAGATATTCCTCCAAGCCCAACTACAGTCAGATGGAGTAGGTATAGTCCAGAAATTATTATCACGAATGAGATAGTTCCTACACCAAGCAGCCCACAAATTATTATCACACCTCTGAATTTTGTCAATTCTAGAAGATAGGGTAGCAAAGTTCCATTTCTTGATATTTATAATTCCAAGACCACCTTTATCAAAAGAACAGCATATATGTCGAAAGGCAATTGGAATCAATTTCTTAGCAAAAGGGTTAGCATGCCAAAGAAACTGATTCAAGGCAGAGTTAATCATGCTAATAAGTTTGGCTGGAAGGATGAATATTCTGGCATAATAAACACACATGGATATTGCAACAGACTTAACAATAACAAGCCTACCTGCCATAGAGAACTTAGAACTTTTCCAACTAGATAACTTAGTAGTAACTTTTTCAAACAGTTGAAGGCATTGATAAGTTCTTATTCTAGAAGTACACAGGGGAATACCAAGATATGATTCATTGTCACTAAAAGGGGAGAGACCTGTCATTGCATACAATATTACTTTTTCTTCATCAGGCAAGCCAGCAATGAACAATCTAGATTTACTTCTATTAATGGTAAGACCAGTCAGAACCTGGAAGGAAGCTAGAACATTTAATACCCCACTAATAGAGTTATAAGTTGGCTTGGTGAAAAGGAGAAGGTCATCAGCAAACAACAGAGTGGAAATACCATTTTTCTTGCACAAAGGATGATAATCAAAAAACTTATTACACACAGCAGAAGTACACAGAGAAGTGAGCAATTCCATGACACATATAAATAGGTAGGGAGAGATTGGATCACCTTGTCTAATTCCTTGAGTAGCTCCAAAGTATCCAAAAGTGAAGCCATTAATACTAAGGGAGTAGTTTACTGTAGAGATGCAAGTATATATCCAAGACAGGAAGGGGACTGGGAAGTGCATCTTATGAAGAATGTAAATAATAGATTTCCACTGAACAGAATCATAGGCCTTTTGAATGTCTAATTTAAGAACACATCTAGGGGATATGTGATTCCTGCTGTAGCCCCTCAGAAGCTCAGAAGCAAGAAGGATATTGTCAGTGATGTCACGACCAGGAAGAAAAGCACTTTGATTAGCAGAGATTAAAACATCCATAGTGATTTTCATTCTAGCAGTCAATATACGAGATATGCATTTGTAGATCACATTACAACAAGCAATAGGTCTAAATTGGTTAACTGATGTAGGATGGCCAGTTTTAGGAATCAGGGCTAACTTGGTAGCATTAATGCCAGATAATAATTTACTATGCTTGAAAAAATTCCTTATTGCTTTAGAAACATCATTACCAATAATATCCCAAGTAACTTTAAAAAAATGAGCATTGAAACCATCCGGACCCGGAGAACTATTAGAATTCATACCAAAAATAGACTGCTTAATTTCATCCTCAGTGATTTCCTTGATTAAGTCAGATCCCATGGCATCAGAGATGGAAGGAAAGTGATGGGAAGAAAATTGATCCAGAGAAATGGAAGGAGTTATAGGATTACCAAGATTAAACTGAAGGTAATCCAAAAAGGCTCCATGAACAGATTCATGAGTATCACAAGGTAAGCCATGCATATCTAGGATGGAAGAGATGTTTTCAGAAGACTGCTGAATTTTTAAAGATTTGTGAAATGAGGATGTGTTTTTATCACCATTCAGAAGCCAATCATGTTTAGATTTTTGCTTTGCCATGATATTTTCTTCAACAAGAGCTTTAGAGAGGTCTTTCAGTAATGAAGTCTCAAGAGCAGTCAGATGAGGCTGATCATTATTTCTTTGGATAAGAAGTTGAGTTTGGAATAACTTTTCACGAATTGCAGCTGACATACTATTACCATTGCCAAAAGTCTGCTGAGCCCATGTCTTTAAAATAAACTTTAGATGCTTGAGCCTAGCCTGCAAAATAAACATAGGGTTTCCAAAAAAAATGAGACTTCCAGTTATCTTTAACAATACTTAAAAAATCAGGGTGTTTAGACCAGTTATTAAAAAATGAAAAAGAGGAACGCCTTCTCACAGGATCCTTGCCCCATTCAATAATAAGAGGAGAATGATCAGATAAGGATGGAGGGGGAATATTGGTGGAAAGATTAGGCCATTCAAGTATAGCAGAGTAGTTCATATAAACTCTATCAAGTTTACAGAAGGTTCTTTTTCCAGTTCTACTCGAGTTATTCCAAGTGAAAAAAGCTCCTCTTGTAGGGGAGGGAATAAGGTTAGCATCATAGATGGCTTTGTTGAGGGGACGAGTTTGATTATAGGATAAAGGAGTACCACCAGTTTTCTCAGAAGATAATTGCATACAGTTCCAGTCACCAAGACAGAGCCAAGGTAGATTAGACTGTTGAAGAGAAGGAAGGATATCAAGAAAAGATTGTCTCAGAGAAGCATTGTTATCAGCATAAACAGTAGTAAGAAGGAAGGAAGTGGAGGAAGGGATGTGAAAAATCTCAGAATGGATGAATTGCCTATGAACGGTGATTGGAGAAAGATTGAATATTGATGGATTCCATATGATTAATAGCCTACCAAAAGGAGCTTGAGAAAGATTATGGATTAAGCTCCAGCCATGTCTAATAATGGAGGCAGCATTGATAGTAGAATTATGATTGAGTTTTGTTTCAGCAATAGCCATAAGATTGATTTTGTGAGAAGAAATAAGATTAGATATTTCCAGTTGCTTGACAATGGAGTTAGCACCCCTAATGTTCCAAAAGCCTATATTTCCAGTCATTATGATATTAGTGTTGAAGATGCTCTGGTTTTAACCCCAGAAGAAGGTATTGCCATGGAATGTGGAGATAACATATTCAAACCAATTTGGTCAATGGAAAACTCCATCCCATTATCTAAGTCAGTCGAGGAAGTAATATTGGATTTCTTTGGTCTACCTTTCTTTCTTTTAGATGAGGAGACCGGAATTGAGGAATGGAGAATATTTGGATTAGCTGAGGAAACTGAATTAAGTAAGTCTTTGAAAATTGGACTAGGAAGAGAAAGGGAGGAGTATGGAGATGCTTGTGATATAGAAGAAGTAAGAGGCTGAGTAGAACGAGCAATAGGAGAAGTGCAGGTAATATCTGGAAATAAGGTGTGCATGTCAGGGCTTGGTGTATCATTGTGCATGTCAGAAGAGTGAACATTGAGATGCACATCTTCACCATCTTCAGAAATTTCCTGAAGCACTGAGAAGGCATTATGGGTAGGCACCAATTCAAATTCAGACTGCATATCACCAATATTACCATGCAGAACCTCATTTTTATCAGAGCAAATTGTTTCCATTTGAATAACTCCAGAATTATTTAAAATATTACACTTATCAGCTAACAGGGAAGGAGCAGGTTGATTTATACCATCATTTTGAATAATCATTTGTTGACTTGTGGAAGCATTTTCATTATCATTATTTCCAGTTATGTTACCTTCCAACAAAGTCACAGCCATTATTTCATTTTGTTCAATATCAATTTGACCAGCAACTTCGTCATTCGTTAAATTTGCACGAGCCTCATCAGAAAGGTTATCATCAACAATTTTTTCCATCTGAATATTATTACTCATCTCCCTGTCTACTTTTCTCCAGACCTTTAGCCCTGTTTTAACTCTCTTTTTGCCTCTCACATAAAACACCCTTTTATCTTTATCATCTTGTATCTCCTCTTTATCCTTGATTATCTCACCAGAAGATTCATTTCTTTTATCAGAATTCACATGTGTTCCTCCATCAGGCAGATCCTTGTTCTTCTCACACTGTTCTGTTGCATGACCAAAAACTTTACATGTAACACAGATTAGAGGTTTCCATGAATATTCAATCAAAATATTAGGGCAAGATTCATCACCAACTGCTATAAATTCAGGAAGTTCTTTGTCAGGCGATACTTCAATTAAACATTTTGCATATTCAAATCTTTTCATTCTTTCAGTATTCTCATCATAGCAAACAAGTCTTCCAAGATGACAGGCAATCCAGTTGATGCCTAGCAGGGACCATAACATTATTGGAATTCTATAGAGGTGAACCCAGATTGGCACAGATTTAACTGCAGCCTGAGCTGAGGAGAGGGACGGATTCCATTTAGAAATAATGAACATTTGACCTCTAATAAACATGGGATCTCTACGAAGAACCATGATTTTATCTTCCTCCGAGGCAAATTTAAAAAAGTAATTTTGTTTATCAAAGAAGATTTCATAGGAGCCTTTGAGCTTCCAAACCTTTTGAAGATGAGATTTAACAGCCATATAATTCACATTACCAGCTAAGAAGGATCCAACCAGACATTCCGACCAAGCTTTAATTCCTTCAGACAGCACTTCTTGAGGTGGAGTAATGGGAGTTCCAGTGTAAGCAATATCAAAGTGAGTAGGGACATACAAACCAGCATTTCTTGGCTTCGAATTGAAAAGAGAGGACCATGACACAGATGGAGAAGCAGAAGAATTTGAGCCAAGGGAGGGAAAGTGATCAAGTGGAGGAGATGATGGAGGAGGAGGAATAGGCAGAACAGGGATTAGAGGAAAAGGAAGAGGAGGAGGAGGGTCATCAGGCAATGGAGGAGGAGGAGGGACCGGAGGAGAAGGAACTGACAATTGGACAGGTGATGGACAAGAGGGAATGGCAGGGGCAGAAGGAATGGTTGAGGCAGAAAAAGGTACAGGGGGGGATGGGGGAAGGACACCATGAGAAGACATGGAATCTTTCAAAAACTTTGGGGCCATTCTAAACTTTGGGGCCATGGATACTTTGTATTCCATAGCCTTTGGTTAAGCCGGTTTTATAAGTGGCCGTGCACTATGTCTCATTATTATGGCCGCTGGGTATCGAACCGGTGCCACTACAACACAATGTAGCAACTCCACTATGTCTTAACCACTGGACCACTAGAACTTGACAAAACTTTGGGGCCATGGATACTTTGTATTCCATAGCCTTTGGTTAAGCCGGTTTTATAAGTGGCCGTGCACTATGTCTCATTATTGTGGCCGCTGGGTATCGAACCGGTGCCACTACAACACAATGTAGCAACTCCACTATGTCTTAACCACTGGACCACTAGAACTTGACAAAACTTTGGGGCCATGGATACTTTGTATTCCATAGCCTTTGGTTAAGCCGGTTTTATAAGTGGCCGTGCACTATGTCTCATTATTGTGGCCGCTGGGTATCGAACCGGTGCCACTACAACACAATGTAGCAACTCCACTATGTCTTAACCACTGGACCACTAGAACTTGACAAAACTTTGGGGCCATGGATACTTTGTATTCCATAGCCTTTGGTTAAGCCGGTTTTATAAGTGGCCGTGCACTATGTCTCATTATTGTGGCCGCTGGGTATCGAACCGGTGCCACTACAACACAATGTAGCAACTCCACTATGTCTTAACCACTGGACCACTAGAACTTGACTAAACTTTGGGGCCATGGATACTTTGTATTCCATAGCCTTTGGTTAAGCCGGTTTTATAAGTGGCCGTGCACTATGTCTCATTATTGTGGCCGCTGGGTATCGAACCGGTGCCACTACAACACAATGTAGCAACTCCACTATGTCTTAACCACTGGACCACTAGAACTTGACAAAACTTTGGGGCCATGGATACTTTGTATTCCATAGCCTTTGGTTAAGCCGGTTTTATAAGTGGCCGTGCACTATGTCTCATTATTGTGGCCGCTGGGTATCGAACCGGTGCCACTACAACACAATGTAGCAACTCCACTATGTCTTAACCACTGGACCACTAGAACTTGACTAAACTATTATCATTTGTTGTTGTGGTGATTGAATAAAAGTTGATATTATGTCAACAGTTAAGAAATAATTTCATATAACGAAATCGAATTATGTAATTGGGATTTTTTAAACGTGGTTGATAATTTGAAATGTAATGAAATTCCGAAGTATATTATAAATATGATTTATAAAAAGTGGTTTATGAATTTAAGAGGGTTTGAAGGTTGGGAATTTGGGAATTTAATTTCCGTTGGTTTTGAAATGTTTTTCAAAGTCTTGGAATATAATAGTGATATTATTTGATAAATAGTTTTGAATTGGAAATATATAAAAGAGTTTAAAAGGAAGAAAAAGAACTGAACTCACTTCGGTCGCTGGAAACTAATTTTGGTGATGACTGCAGCATTATCGACGTTCATTTTCGAGTTTCGAAGGGAGGAATTGCTACCAATTAGAGTTTTGTTTGGTAAAACTGGTTTTGGTTTGAAATGCAAAAGAATGATTTGATATACCAAGGGATTTTGTGCGCATATATATGATTTCAAAAATGATTTTGAAATATTTAAAAAATTGTTTAAGCCCTAGAGTTTTGATTTAAAATGTTTATTTGGAAATATGAGAGAATAAGTTGATAACTTATAAGAATTGGTAAATTGCAGGTAAAACAATGTTTAAAAGTGTTGAATATGAATGCAAGAAAGTAAAAATATGAAATTTAACTTGAATTAAGTTAAATAAGAGTAAACTTTGAAAATTTAGCCTAAGTAGGCTAAATGAAATAATTATTGGAAATGGAATCTATTGAGATTTGGGATAAATGAATAAATGGACTAAATAAATCGATTACTTATTTGGATATGATTTGGAATATTGATTGATAAAAATCAAATGTGAAATTGGAAATTGAATTGAATTTGATTAAAATGGGTCAGAAATTTGGTTGTGAAGTGGTAATAACCATAAGAAGTTTGTATAAAATGTTATATAGACTCAAAAAAATTAATGGTGAAATTCTTAGGTGGAATTGGTATTTAAGGGATATACCAAATAAATAGGTGAATGTGAAGTATAAGTGTGAATGATAATTGTGAAGAAGTGAATATAAATGAAATGAATGTGAATAAGAGAATCTAGGATAGCTAAGAATAAATTGGAACAAATACGTAAGTTGTACGTATACTATTTTATTCACATAACGATTTGATCCAGATTCGAGAACAGAATTTCAAGACAATCTATATCGATCCGAATTAGGATTTTTCACTTGATGCTCGATGGCGAACCCTGGATATGGATTTTTGATTTGATTTTGGGATTCTCTATCATAGTATATGGCTATACATGGAGAATGATAGTTTCTAATCAAGAAACCAGATCTAAGTCCGCACTAGGAGTCTTGTGAACGATACTAGTTTGGAAGTGAAATTGTGCGATCGAGCAAGCGATCAGATTTGATATTGTGTACGGACTTAAGTTTTGAAAATTTTGAAAAAAGATTAAATAAAATGATTTTGAATTATGAGATTGGATATTATTGGTAAGTAAGGTGCAGGTATATAAAAGAAAAAGAACTAAAATTGATGTCTTCGATATCATAAGAAAATTGGCTTGCCCGACAAAAAGGTACATGTTTAAATTATTGTGTGAAATTGATGATTTTATATTGAGCCACTTGGCTTTTGTTTTCTTTTGATGATTTGGGCCCGTAGTGGAGATTTGTAGTTTGATCTAGCCGCACAAAGAAGACGTTGGCGAAATTTTCTGAAAATTTAAGTAGTTAGAAAATTTTGAAGAAATTTTTGATAACTAAAACTTGGTTTGGGTTATAGCTTGAAGTGATTGAGAAAATAAATTTTATTAGAGATCTATGGATGAATTTGGAAATTTGTAAAAGTGATGATGTGGTTTCAACTGATTGATTTTTGGGAATTGATTTAACTAGTTGGTTTTGGAAAAAGTTAATGGGTTTTGAACCATTCTTATTACCTTGGTAATTTCGGGGACGAAATTCTTTTAAAGGGGGAGGAATGTAATGACCCAGAATTTTGGTTATTGAAATTTGAATATATAATTTATTTTAAATATTTAAAACTTAATTTTTAACTTGAATTTCAAATAATGATTTGTTGGATAATTTAATTATCGGATTAAAAATTAAGCTTGATAAAAATAATTTAAAGGCCTATAAAATATCTATTAATAAGAATGAAGGTGAATAACATTTTGAATTAGGACTCAAAACCTTTTCCATTACGTTCGGAATAGGGGTATAACATTATGAACACCTAGCGGCACGTCTCGATAGGGGTACGAGATTTTAAGCTACGTAATCGGTACGATTTGAAAATTTAAATAATATATTTATATGTTGACTTGACCATATTCACATCAAATTCCCTTCTTTCACTCAAATAATTCTACCCTTGCTATGTGAAATACATTTCCCTCCTCTTTTAAAACACATGCAAACGAGCCAGAACGAATAAAATAAATTATAGCATACTTCAAAAAAAATTATCTCCTAATATACTCAACAAAAAATGTGAAATTAGTTTTAAAATTCAAGTTATGGCATGAGCTTCAAGTTAGTAGGCAATTTTGAGGGTGCGACACTTGTTGTGGTGATGGACAATGAAGGTCGAGGTGGGTTTCGAAACTAGGGTTTCGATTTTTGGATGAACGAGGTGGGGCTGGGCTTCGTGGTGGTCACATTCGTGTTTAGAGGGGATTTTAGCACCTTGGTGGTAGATTTGGAGGTGGGCGGTGCTTGGATGGTCATCGGGACTTGTACGTTCGAAGGTGGGAATGGCCATGTCGCGTTTTGCATCGTCAAGGCGGAGGAGGCGTTGATGGTATTGTCGAGTTGAGAGCGATGAGGGGAGTGTGTTGGCGAGGTGGGTTCGTGATTTCGTCTACTGGATGACCGTATCAGTGGTATACTTGCACGCGTGTTTGGGTTATTTTCGTGTACAGGGTTTGTGCGTAGAGAAGGAAGAAGGAGTGGTGTGGTGTAACAATCCGCATATTATACGATTCGTATATTTAAATGTTTTAATTTAAATATAGCTTCATTTGTCGGATTTAGGTCCGAAAATGTCACTATTTCGAAGAAGAACAGTCGAATTAGTGAAAAGTCTATGTGGATCGTGCTATTTGGAAGTGTCTATTTGAAGACACTGTCAAACAGATTTTCAGACGTCTGAAATGAAGCATTCAGACGTCTGAAATTGTTCGAATCAAAACAGAAAGGAAATAGGCTAAAATTGCAATTTTCAGACGTTTGAAATGGACAATTCAGACGTCTGAATATTGTTCTTGGCAACTTTTATTTTTCCAGATTCAGACGTCTAAATCGTTCACTTCAAACGTCTGAATGAAGTTTGAAAACTCATATTTTTCCAGATTCAGACGTCTGGTTTGGAAATTTCAGACGTCTGAATTAGGAATGGAATTGAGATTTAACATTTTGGACTTGAGACCACTTCCATTGAGTCCAAAATGGTGTTTGCGACTTTTTTGAGTATATGCATCGATATGTTTGGAGTAAGTTGAATTTTGCTATTTTCTATTGGGCTTTTGGGTTTGGGTTTCACCCAACTCATCCTATACCCTAACTCAGCCCCTCTCTTCATCCATTCATTCTCATTTCATTTCTTTTTCTCAAGCTCAACTGAAAATGGGGAGCGGAATGGGAAATTAAAATTCAAAACCCTAGTTTCTTTTGCAAACTCAAATTCAAGTCCAAAATCCAAGAGAAGCTTAGGTAATCATCCTATTCTCCTTCTCCATCTCAATTCCTCTTCGATTTCTGAAATTTCCTAAACCCTAACTTAGGAAATATTTGTTCTTGAGCTTAGATTGAAGCTCCTTGGGTTATAATTGAAGAGTGATTGTTTTTGCCTTGCTCTATAGGTTCTCTCTTGAGTTTTTGGGTTAAAAGGTGAGTTTTTGGAACTCACATCTATGTTTATATCTTTGATAGTGTTAGGTAGCAATTCCTAACCTATAATCCTTGTCCATTTGTTTTGAATTGAATTAGTTTAATGAATATTCCCATTTTTGCGTTTGAAGTCAAAATCTTTGAAAAATCCTTATATGGTTGTTTGGGCATGTTGGTCGGAATGTATTGGTGAGTCTCTAAGGTTGGGTAGTCGTTTGGCGTAAACCCCTAGCTATCATCACTCATCTGATTGCTTCCGATATGATTTGTCCATCATTGGCCTAGGCAAAGTATTGCCTTACCACCAGTTTCAGACGTTTGAAATATACAATTCAGACGTCTGAATCTGCTTGTCTCAGCCCAATTTGCCTATTTTGTGTGGGATTCCAATTTTTATCGATTTGTGTCGATTTCAATCAGTTGTAATCGCATTTTTGACTTTGATGATTCCTTTTTTATTTCGCACACGGGGTTTTATAAAATGATCTCTTTAAATTGTATTAAAAGCTCGTTCCTCCAATTTATAATTTCTTTTTAGAACACACACACACAATTTTGCACTTCGAGCGAACAGGGAGGAGAATTAAATGATTAAATAAAACGCATGCTATGAACACGTGTGTTTATCTTTTCAGTTAATTCCTAATCTATTCGTTTGACCGTTTTGACCTCTGGGTCTAGTTTACCGATGAGATGAGGTGAACTTTGTACCGCTTTGATTGTGAAATTGACTAACGGTTAGTAAACCGTTTAGTGCGAACGTGGGGTATGGGACTTACGTTAACATTTTCCGGGTTCCTTTCTGAGAGTTGTGACACATTCCGCCGGACAGTGGTATCCAGTACCGCCACTACGGTTTGTTGCCTTCGTGCATATGGATCCTTGTTATACAGTACTGAGCTCGAGCATCTTTTGTTTCTTTGACAATTATATTTCCCTAGAGTATCGCCCTTCGGTGTAGGTTCTTTGAACCACACGATATATAGCGATTACCTTGTGGAAACTTGTGTTACCTTTATTGGTATTTGTTATTTGCCTTTTGGCTTGTTTTGGGATATGATATCCTTGGTTTATTTGAGTTGCCTATGATATGAGGCTTGTTTTGATTCATCTTTTATTAGATGATCTGGTTATCTCTTTTGGAGATATTTGTGGTACTTTATGACCTTGTTTGTTCATTATCATTTAGTTTATCTAACTGATTTGTTTAGCTAGACTGACCCGTGTATTTTATACTCGGGTCAGACCGAGTTGTTTCAGGTTAGGTACATTGGACTTAGCCTATTTTGCTTCCGCATGGACTATTCCGCTAGCTCCTTTTTGTTATAGCTTTTTATGTAGTCCTTCTTGGCTGTAACTCTGATATGTATTCTTTTGACTCGCCTGTATATTGTTGTAACAACCCGCATATCTATCGATTTTATATTTAAATATTTTATCGTTAGTCGGATGTTAGTCCGAAAAGCTACTTTTTGCATACGGTCAAATTAGGACTCGAGACCACCCCCATTGAGTTCAAAATGACGTTTGCGATCTTTTTGAGTGTAAACTTCGATATGTTTGGAGATAGTGAAATTTTCGTCACTTTTCCCGCTTGAGACTTTGGTTTGGACTGCACCTTCTTAACTCAGCCCACCCCCTCTTCTCTTCATCACTTCAAGCTTCTTCAAAAATGGTGGAGGGAAAGAGAAATTAAAACTCCCAAACACAAATTCCATTGCAAATCCGAGATTCAACATCAAATTCACGTGTAGACCATTGATTCAAGCTTGTTGGTGTTCTTGCTTTGCTCTCAAATCTCCATCTTCATCAAATTCCGTGAAAAGGTGAGATTTTTGATCTCACATCTTGCCTATATCTATCTTGGACTGTTGGGAATGATCCCCTATTGTATTTGCATCAACATTTGCATTTGGTTTGGATTGGATTGGCGAAAAACTTCAATTTTCAGCGTTTTGGTGATTTTCCTGGCCTTAAGTCGTTTCTGGCCTTCGCTGAGTCGTCCACGAGTTAAGCCTAAGTCGTGAGTCGTTCACGAGTTAAGGGCTTAGGTCGCGCGCGTGTATTTCTGTTCGTCTGGCCTGAGTCGTTCACGAGTTAAAGGCCTGAGTCGTTCTCGAGTTAAAGTGTTAAGTCGTTCCAGGCGTTGAGTCGTTCTGGGTGTGCTAAGTCGTTCACGAGTTAAAGGCTGAGTCGTTCGACCTGTTCTTCTGCTAGCTCGCGTGGCATTCTCCACTTAGGTCGTATGCTTGAGTCGTTCAGGAGCTAAAGGCTTGAGTCGTTCAGGAGCTAAAGGCATAAGTCGTTCAGGAGTTAAAGGCCTTAAGTCGTAGGTCGTTTTGCAGTTAGCTCGCTCGCCCTGGCTTAAGTCGTTAAGTCGTTAAAGGCTTAAGTCGTTAAGTCGTTCAAGACTTAGGTCGTATGACCTTATCCCTTAAGTCGTAAGTCGCTTGCCTCCCTTAAGTCGTAAGTCTCTTGCCTCCCTTAAGTCCTAGGTCGTATGACTCTTAAGTCCTAGGTCGTTGGCTTTAAATCGTTAAGTCGTAGGTCGCTGCTTCTCTTAAGTCGCTTTCCTCCCTTAAGTCGTAAGTCGTTCGCGAGTTAGTACTTGGTCGTTTGACCTGTTCTTTTGCTAGCTCGCGTGGCATTCTCCACTTAGGTCGTATGACCTTATCCCCTAAGTCGTAAGTCGTTCGCGAGTTTGTACTTAGTCATTTTACCTGTTCTTCAACTAGGTTGCACGGCAGTCTTCCCTTAGGTCGTATGACCTACTTCTCCTTAGGTCGTTGGACCAGCTTGCCTTCACTAAGTCGTACCGTGACGGGGCGCTGCCCCGCACCCCGCCGTGGGCGCTGCCCCCTGGACCCCCGCGACCTGACCGGGCAGGTCGAACCCCGTATTACTCTGCGAAGGCAATCTTATCTGAAAAGCATTCATCAGAACTTCCACTTTGATGCATTTTAAGCTGATTTCCTTGGATTTTATTCACGTCTCCGAATGTGAATTTTTGTGATAGATTGTTCCAACAATCGTTTTATGACTTGTCACTTTAAAGATATATGAAGGTTTCAATACTAATAGTAAATATCAAAACTCTTTCATCAAAGCGATTTCAACACTATTTTAAATATCTAAAGTTCGTTTTCTCAAACCGATTTTCAATCTACTAGTATATACAAGCCTTTACTTCACTCGAATGAGAAATCGACTTAAACGACTTAGTAAAACAAGTGGTATGAAACGCTTGCGTTCACTTCGTCGGTTAGCTCTTGGACTTGTTCGATTGAACCCTTTTCGTGACAGTTTCCTAGTGAAGATTTACAGCTTGTTCGTAAATATTTAAGTTAAGCAAGTGGTTATGGGACATGAAGCTAAACTCATATATTTACTAGCTTGGTGTGATTGACACTTCTCGCTGATCATGATGATCATTTTATGATTTAGACTAGCAATTGTGCGATGTCTCTTTGTTTGCAAGGTAAGACTAGACCGCAATAGTGTGATTCCGACTCACACACATCTCTTTGTCCGCAAGGTTAGTCTAGGCCGCAGTAGTGTGATTCCGACTCACACATATCTTTATGTTTGCGAGGTTAGGCTAGACACCACTTGTGTGATTCCATTCACACATACCTTTCTGCTTTTTGGTTAGCCTAAGCCTCAATCAGTGTGATTCCGACTCACACATATGGGGTAGCTCCCCATGGTCTTCGGACCATCATGTGATAGGCCTCTTTCTCTTTTTATGATTTCTGGATTTCTTGTTTTGATTTCTGGATTTTTATGTCATTGACTTGTTATGAGTACAAGTTTAGGGTATGATGCCCTCTTTGGATCTTTGAGAAGATTCTTGTGATATTGATCATTTCTCATCGGTTGATCTCCTGTTGATCATCATTTTCATACTTATAGTAGTATGTCAGTATGGATATTATATGTTTATGCCATATCTTTTATTCTATATCATGTCATCTGATATTTATAGTTAGACTGATCCGTTTATTATTTTCTTAAATAATACTCGGGTCAGACCGAGATGTTACAGGTGCTTCTGCTTGACTTCCTTCCGGGATTTGCTGCTCTGACTTTTGGCTGACTATTTAGTTTAGCAGTTTTTGTTGTATACACTTGAGATATGGACTCATAGTTGTATTCTTTTTGTATAGCACAGGTTGCTATTCTTTTGTATTATTGTGGAACTTTTTGACCACTACTCTGATGTACACTTTCATGTGTTAGTTATATATTCATATCTTCTTCCGCCTTTGTGATATGGATGTCTGTGACTGCTTTGTGTTATGTTTATTTCTATGTTTGTTTCCGAAGATTATTTTATAGCCACCGTGTGATAATCAATTACATGGATGGTCGCTCCTCAACAGCCTTATTCTCCGTGCTAGTTGACAGCACTACATCGTAGTGTCCTTGGCTAGCGTGGGTATTGAGGTGGGGCGTCACAATTGTGGTTTGCTTACCACTTGACATGTATCATTTTGTAAACTCTGTAATGTATCTGTATATGTGTAAACGTATGTGATGATCTACTGTTCTGTGATGTGTATTACATTTGAGTTGTTATATTTTATTCTGATAGATCCTTCAGCCACCTATGGCTTTGTATTAAGTATTTATTGGAGATGTCGATCCACTTGAGTAAGAAGTGGCAATTGTCGGTGTATTCAATAGATAATTAAGAAAAGGTTATAGATGGTCGCTCCTATCCAGCTCTATTCTCCGCATTAGCAGACGGTGTTACTTTGTAATACTCTTTGCTAATGTGGGTCTCGGAGTGGGGCATCACAGCTTGGTATCAGAGCTGAGTTCATAACAAAATATGATAAACATAGAACATAGACACATATTACGGTACATCAAAGGGTTGTACGAATGTTGCAAATCTTTGAACCATCGTGCCTTTTCTTTCCATGCCTTTGGGGTAGATAGAATTTTGGGAATACATCTAGGAATGCATTTTATTCCTTAGTATTCCATAATTGGATTAATGATATCTACCTTGTGAATAATCTTTATCTTATCTTATCTTTCAGCTAATGGCCGGAAGAGGCAGAGAACGACGCTCGGATGCTGGGAAATCCAGTGGCTCGCATCCGGACGACGTTTATATGTCTGCCGATAAGTTTTTGGAGTTATTTAGGAGCACTCAGCCTCCAGCTCCTATTCGTGCATCTCCTCCGCGCAAGTCTGCCTTTGCACGCTTGTGCAGTGATTTTTCTCATCTTGGAGGAAAGCCATTCAAAGGCTCTGAGTCCGTTCTTGAGGTCCAAGCTTGGATTCACACATGCGAGCGTATCTTTTCTCGTATGGATCTTTCTGACCACGATCGAGTTCTTGTAACTTCTAGCTTATTGCAAGAGCGTGCCCTTGATTGGTACGAGCTTCTTGTAGCCGAACTTGATGAGTCTGTTCTTTCTTGGACTCAGTTTCGGGAATGATTCGAACTCAAATTCGTTCCTGAATCTGAGAAAGTTTTATTGTCCCGTTGCTTTCTTGAGTTGAAGCAAGGGAAGTCCTCCGTTTCTGAGTATGTTGCATCATTCGAGGCCTTATCTAAGTATGGTCTTGAATTCATTAGCACTTCTTATAAGAAGAATCTGAAGTTTGTCTCTGGTCTTAAGAAATATCTTAAGAAGTCCTTAATGCTCCAGCTTAAGCTTTCGTTTGAGGAGTTGGTTGACTCGGCACTTCATCTCGAAGCCATCAAGAAGGAGTCTAATAGTGGTGATGATATTGAGGTTCGCAAGAACCCCAATAAGAAGAAATTTCCATTTCATAAGCAGGAATTTTTCCCCTCCAAGAAGAAAAAGCCTGTTGAATCTAGTTCTAACTCTCAATCTGCTTGAACACCTTCCATTCGGAAGTGTTTCAATTGTGGTTCTCCTGATCATATGATTTGAGCTTGTCCTAAGCCTCTCTTCTACCGTTATTGCAAGAATGAAGGTCATCATGTTTCCTCCTGCCCTACTGTTCCTGCTAATGCCAAGTCTGGCAAGCTTTATGTTGCTAAGGCTTCTGGAGGTTCCTCTCAGCCCAGAGGTAATTCTCCTCCTATCCTTGATGGCATTTTTTTTCGTGATCTTTCTATTTGGTTTTTTTGATACAGGTGCGTCCCACTCTTTTATATCAAAAGAACTTATTGATTCTTTTTCTTTAAATATTTTTGGGCTTGATGACTTCACTAAGAATTGCGAATCCGGTTGGTGGATCCGCAACACTCAGTTTGCTTTGTAAAAATGTCGAGATTATTTTTGTGATTATTCTTTTCGAGCTGATTTGTATGTTATGCATTATTTAGGCTTCGAAATTGATTTTTGAGAAAGGATTGGCTTAATTATTGTGAAGCCCATATCCTATGTCCGATGTGGACTATTCATCTTCGACATCTTCAATCTGTTAAGCAAATTTCTTTTGTTCTTAATGATTCCGATTTCCAAACTCGGTGGCATCATTTGTTCTTTAAACCACTTGATGAGGAAAGTGTTGTTTCTCTCATTCAAGTAGTTTGTGAATTTTTCGGTATATTTGAGCTTGTCTTAGGATTATCACCTAAGAAATCTATTGAATGGTGCTAAGGTCTTTTCAACTTGACCTTGCCACCGGTTTTCATCAGCTACGAGTTGCGAAGGGTAGCATTCCACTTACCGCATTCCGCACTCGTTATGATTCTTGTGAGTGGTTCGTTATGTCATTCGATTTGACGAACCTTATACCTTATTTCGTCCATTTTGTGAATCGAGTATTCTACGAATATCTCGATTGGTCTATCCTTATATTTATTGATTATGGATGAAAATAACAAATTTAAAATTTGCAAATCTTTTTTTTATAAGATATTTATAAGTATGATTGGGTTTTGTTCTTAAAACGAACAAAGAATATTTGTAAATTTTATAAGGGACATGGTTATCATATATAAGATAATTATGTGTTGTTTTGCCCATTGAGTGCTTTAAGAATTCTGGTCGATGCGCTTGATCAACGTTATCGATAGGAATCTCCTAAACGCTATGATGAGACAGTCAAACACAGTAAATCCTTATAAAAAGTTAATTATTCTAAAAAGATGTATATATATAAAGTTAATTATAACTTCAAAAGTCTTAGCTGTCGGGAAAGAGAATCGATTAAAGGAACTCTTTTCCAATGCTTTTATTCTTGCGATTCCCAAAGGGAACCAAGACTTTATTGTTTGTACCGATATTAGTCGTATTGCTTTTGGTGTCATTCTCTTGCAAAAGGGAATGTGTTATCGCATTTGCTTCTTGACAATTAAAGCTTGTCGAGACTAGATATGCCATTCATGATCTGGTGCTCGCGGCTATTGTTTTCGCTCTTAGATTTTGGCGTCATTATCTTTTGGTAGAGAAATTTGTTCTCTACTTCGATAATAAATCTTCGAAGTATTTGTTTTCTCAGAAAGGAACTCAATTTGCATCAACAACGTTGGCTCGAGTTCCTTGCATCTTATAATCTTGATATTTATTTTTATACTTTCGAAAAGGGCAATCGTGTTGTCGATGCCCTTAAGCCGGGAGCAGCAAGCGGTTGTTTCCATAATGATATCGGAATGGAGTGATCTCGAGACTTTATCCACTTGTGAGATTCGAGATCGTGAATTCAATTCATGTTCATCTCTTGTTTCATGTAGCCTTGAGGCTCGTCCTTCTCTTTTGGACTATACCTCTTTTGGCTAAACTCTATGTCAAATTAAATAGCATGGAGTTCCTACTTCTTTTGTTAGCAATCGTGATCCATTATTTTACTAGTGGATTTTGGTAAAGTCTTCAAAAGCTTTGGGAACAAAGATTAATTTTAGCACCGCTTATCGTCCTCAATCTGATGGACCAACCGAGCGTGTGAATCAAACTCTTTAAGATCTCTTTCGTGCATGTGTTCTTGATTTTGGTGGAAGTTGGGAAGATCATATGTCTCTTGTTGAGTTTTCTTCCTATAATAGCTTCCAATCTTGTATTGGTATGGCACCTTTCGAGGTACTTTACGGAAGGCCATGCCGATTTTCTTTGTGTTGGCTTGAAGCCGGTGAGAAGCTGGTTTTAGGTCCAGATTTTATTGGTGTTCATTCATGTTTCACCTTTGATGGGTGATGTGCGTTTCAGTTGATCGAGAAAATTAGCACCTCGATATGTTGGTCCATTTCCCATCACCGAACGCATTGTTTTCGTGACTTATCACCTCTTTTAGTACCGGCTCAATTCTTTTGTTATTCTTGACGTTTTCCACGTCTCTCAACTACGGAAATACCTTAGCGATTCTGATTCTGTTCTTGAGCCGGGTGTAATTGAAGAAATTGAAGTTTCACCAAATTTGACTTATGAGCAACATTCTATTCGTATCATTGCTTCGGAGGTTGAACGCCTTTGAAATAAAGATGTTCTTCTTGTGAAAGTTCAATGGTCCTCAAATCCTAAGAATTGCTCTTGGGAATCTAGAGTGTTCATCGAGCGAACACATCCGGACTTTCTCTCTCGTGCTCTTTAGGGTGAACTTCTTATTTCTAATTTCTTCTCTTTGTGTGGATATGCTTTTATGGTTGTTACTTTTTATTTTCTTCTTAATTATTGCGAGGACGCAATTTCTTTAAGGAGGGGAGTCTATAACAACCCGCATATTTTACGATTCGTATATTTAAATGTTTAATTTAAATATAGCTTCGTTTGTCAGATTTCAGTCTGAAAATGTCACTATTTCGAAGAAGAACAGTAAAATTAGTGAAAAGTCTATGTGGATCATGCTATTTGGAAGTGTCTATTTGAAAACACTGTCAAACAGATATTCAGACGTCTGAAATGAAGCATTCAGACGTCTGGAATTGTTCGAATCAAACCAAAAAGGAAATTGTAATACCCCAAGATTTTGAGGAAAATTCTTTTAAATAAATAATTAAAATTCTGGGGGAAAATCAGAATTATTATACAGGTGGGGTTTTCAGTGGTGCAAGGTTGTGTGCATGTGTGCACGTGCACACTAGTTATGGCACTAAGGGAAAATCCAGAATTCCTGAACAATAAAACAAGGAAGGAAAACAATTAGATAAAATGTTTTAAATAAAGGAAATATAGGCATAGACATGAATATAAAAATTCATGAGGATTGGTGTATATATATATGTATATTTATATGTATATGCCTATGTATGACTTGTCTGAAAATTAAGGCAGAAGAGAACATTGATTTATAATGAATAAGTGAAATTTTTATTTGAATAAATAGGTGTAGAAATGCACATAAGTATGCACATGTTTTCTGCAAATAAAAGGTTAAAGTTAAATTAACACCCATAGTTGTATAAATGTATATATATATCCAGATATTATTTGAGCAGAAAATTAATAAAGGAATCACTAAAACAGTAAGAACCAAAGTGCAAGAAAGCAAATGTGCATAGGCAGAAAATAGAAAGTCACACCATTATCATGTTTGAGGTAAGTATAATAAAAATACTTAAAGTTATCACTTTCTGAAAAGAAAGGAAAATAGGCACAATTTAGCCTTGTTTTAAAATATTGGCCGGGACATTAAGGGTTAGGAGGGAGGAAATATGCAATGCCAAATGCATGATTCTGGTCTGGGCTAAAATAGGGATTTTGCACCACCCAAAACCCTAGATAGAACCCTTATTTAAACCAAGAACCCAATCAGAAAACTGCTCTCTCTCTCACTAATAAATTAACCTAAGGAAGAAGAGGAAGATAAGGCTAAAGATTTGAGGGGTTTTCTGGTTTAAGCTTGTGTAAGCATTTAGGTGAGTATCCTCACTCATATACATGGCATTAAGACCTGGGATTAGGCAGCCAAGCTTTTATATGTTATATTTTGCATGTTTTGATTTACAAACTATGTTGGCTACTGATGGTTTCATGAATGTTTGATGAAATATGATCTGCTATGCTGGATGTATAACTTTGTTGCTTTATTTTCATCTCTGTATATTATACCAAAACCTTAAGAAACATATATCAGAGTATTTGTAACTAGTTTGAATAATGGCTTAAGACAAAGAATGAAAAGATAAAGAAAACTATGAGCTGCACATACATTGGTATGGTGCTGAGGCTTGAAATAATTGGTTAAGGGTGCAATGGAGTCTTTCTCTATAAGTGCTGAGCCCTAAACTAAACAGAAATTTACAAGCCTAAAAACTATGTTTAAACAAGATTAAAAATCTGGCTAAATATAGTTGCTTGCAAAATCAAAATAAACCTAATAGAGCCATGCATTTATTCTCAGTTGCAAACATTCTGGTATATGCTTGAATAGGGTGTTTATATGCTAAATAATGTGAGATGGAATGACTGGGGTGTTATACCTCTAGAAAGTAACCTTTAACTTGCTTGCAATATTATGTCTGCAAGGTAACTAGTATGCTTCATGAGTACAGATGGTATGTACACATAGCTATCATTGATAGAATGAACATAAATACACTTAGTGATATAACTAAGGATTTTGTGCCAAGAAGGCTGCTGGAATGCTTGTTCTATTTGAAGTAGACAAGTTGGCACATGGCTTGTTTAAGTCCTGAGATCTTTGTGCCATAATGTTAATTAGTTCATGGCAATGTGTCCCTTTGATTCCTTATAGCAGATGAGGCTAGGAATTTATAAGAAAAAGAAAAGGCAACCTAGTAGTTCCATATAAAAGTTGTTTTATTGCATATGATTGCTCTTATGTATTGTACATGATAATACCTGTCAAGTATGCAAAGTATATTTATGTTGTATCCTTAGCTTATATCATGGATATGTTAGAAATGCTCACACCAGATCATAGATCTGACCCTTATTGCTCATGGCACATGGGGGTGTCTCATTTATAATGGGGCAGCCACTAATGCTTTTGCAGGTTGTGATGGAGCTAAGTAAGCAAGATTAAAAAGATATGGAATAGAGGATGCTAAGATAATTAGAAATAAAAGCTAAAATGTGTTAATTCATGCATGTATTCCCTGATTAATATGGCTATCTAAATGTATTAAGTAGGAAGGACTTGTAAGAGACATGTGCTATGTTGTTTCTGGTTATTTCTGATTTGGTATGAACTAAGGATATTGATGTTAAACTGATTTGAAAACCTATTTGCTAAAGTTGTTTTGATTTAGAGGAAAAACCTGGATTTTATAAGCATAATCATTTTATGATGATTTCAGTTAATCCTGAGTTCTTTCAAAAAGAATATAGATATACAGAAAATTATATTGAGCACACTCAGAAAAGAATTAAACTGCTATATCTTCAATTTATAATATTGACATAAGTCCAGATGCAAGAAAAAGTGTTTATACCCTGAAAATGTATTTTTAAAAATAGAAGTATGATTAGGAAAAATGATATATATGATCACAAAATGTCTGATTCATACAAATATATACACATGCTTTTGGAAAGGAAAGGTATCAATGTTTTGTGTATAATCTGGGTTGTGAAAATGCAAACAAAAGAATGGCCAGGGTAACCATATGGTTAGGCCATAGGTCAGGTCAAATGTTTCACTTCAAATCAATGAAGCAAGGGAACAATTGAGCTCAGTTTTCTGGGAAAAAGAACAAAAACACTGACATGTACATGTATATCTGTGTACATGTTGATACTGGGCAAAAATATAAATACAAATTCTAGAACAGTTGTAGGAAAGGATTTTAAAAATGGTTATGCAAGAAGAATTGTTTTGTATGTTAGGTTATAGCCAAAAATTAAATATATATGTACAATTATAGGTAGGTATCAGATTTCAGCCATACAGGAGAAAATAAAAAGAAAAACAAAAATTGTGTTTGAACCGACCAGCATAGTACTCGAACTAGTGACCTTGCATGAATAAGTTAGGCGCGTTTCCATTACGCCTAGATGTTGCTTGTGTTCACTTAGGATCCACTTTCTTTTAACCTGAGTTTGATAATATTCAGACTTTAAGATAATCATCCATATTATAAGCTTGCTTTCCACTGATCATTGCTTGGTTATTTCTTAATTATAATAACAGTCTAAGGTACATATTTCCAGTGGACACTATAGTCAAAATCAGGATACAATAAGTTTTAATTTAAAAAGGGAATTTATCACATTTTTGCAAATTTAAAAAGGATTTCTACTTATTATCATGCTCTGATTCAAGTAGAATATAACATAGATATCTTCATATATGTATGTTAAAAATGATTTAGAATTAAAACAATATTTCTATATTGTGAAAGATCCTGGATATATTTTTGTTTATTAGAGAAAGAAAATGACCCTGGGAAATATATTTGTAATAGATGATATATCTATATATCATCTCTAAAAAAAAAAATCACCAATAAAATTAGTGTGTAAATAGGAGGGTCATTTCATTTGGTATCAGAGCTATGTTTTAATTAACATAGCAAATGTTTGTATGCTTATGTTTACACTAGGTTTGTTTGTATATTTGACTGCTTATAAGTATTCCCTAAATGTATGTATGTGTGTGCATGTGACATACACAGTGATTAAATAGGAAAGATACAATCAATTTAAAATTAAAACTAAGTGTTATAAACTAATAAGATGAAATACATATACTTTTAGAAATATGGTAGGAAGAGGGTCTCATCATCAAGGAGGATCTAGCACACCACAAATGCTTGACATGCAGGAATTTGTGAGAGTTTTGAGAGATGGAATTGGGCACAGACCTGAGAACCCACATGAGGAGCTCTCCAAGTTAGTGAAGACTTATACCAACTTGGGAGGCAAGAGCTTTGAAGGAACTGAAAGTGTAATGGAGATTCAAGCATGGCTGAGGACATTAGAGAGGATCTTCACTGATATGCAACTAGATGACCAAAGGAAGAGGCAAGTGGCCTCAAGGCAATTAAAAGGTGCAGCTTTGAGTTGGTGGGAGGTGATCATAGCTGGCCGGAATGAAAATGATATTAATTGGAATCAATTTAAGGAGATGTTAGAGGCAAGGTTTGTTCCAGCCTCAGCAAAAACCACTTTACTTGAGGAGTTCATCAAACTTAGACAGGGGACTATGAATGTCACAGAGTACACCCAGAAGTTTGAGGGATTGTCAACCTATGGGGCAATGTTAGTGGCTGATGAAGCATCCAAAAATGATAGATACATCAAGGGGTTGAACCCAGGGCTTAGCAGGGCTATACTACCTTATGCTGACAGAACTTTTGATCAAGTGATAGATTTGGCTCTGAAGATTGAGCAGCATGACAAGGAAAGAGATAAGTTTAGGAGCTTCAAAAACAATAGCAACAAGAAGAACAAAGGGAAGTACCATCCTTATGATAAGAAGAAAGGAGAGGCAGATGGTAAGAAGGCAGTAGATGCAAAGCCCAATGAAGCCAAAAGAAAAATAGTTTGCAACCATTGTGGGAAAGAAGGCCATATTAAGCCAAGATGCCCAGAGCTTAAGGGGGGAGCTTTCAAATGCTATCTATGTGGGAAGGAAGGGCATATGAAAAGAAATTGCCCAGAATACAAGCAACAAGGGAAAGTGGCAAACCTGGAAGGTAGGGGCAAGGCCATAAATGAGGCTAATGTTGAAAACCATGGTCAAGTGGAAGGTACACTATTTATTTGTACCATACCTTTAGCTGTAATATATGATACCGGGGCAACCCACTCACTCATTTCCCATGAAATAGTTAAAAGGTTGAAAATGAACTGCAATTTGGCTGAAATACCTCTGTTAATACAAAGCCCTTTAGGAAGTTCTAGTGTATTAGATATGATCTGTGTGGATGTGAATTTGAACATAGGAGGAAACACATTTGTTTCCAATTTGTATGTTCTAAATTTCCCAAATATAGGAGTTATATTAGGGGCAGATTGGCTAAGACAATTCAAAGCCATAATTGACCTAGATGCATCCACCATTTCACTACAAAATTCTAAAGGCCAAAGGGTTACAATTCTATGTGAACCTATCAAAGAAAACAGTCTAAATCATTTAATTGAATTAGAAAATAATCCCAGGGAAATAGCTATTAATGAAATCCCCATAGTTAAAGAATACTTGGATGTATTTGGGGAAGTAAAAGGTGTCTCACACCATAGACCTGTTGAATTCCAGATTAACCTTATGCCTGGGGCTAGCCCAGTTATCAAAAAGCCTACAAGGATGGGGCCAAGTGAATTAAAAGAGCTAAAGAACCAGCTGGAAGAATTAGAAGCCAAGGGGTTTATAAGGCCAAGTAATTCATGCTGGGGTGCTCCTGTAGTATTTGTTAAAAAGCATGATGGTACTTTAAGAATGTGTATAGATTACAGAGAATTAAACAAAGTAACCATCAAAAACAAATACCCATTACCCAGGATAGATGATCTCTTTGATCAACTCAGTGGAGCTAAAGTGTTTTCTAGGCTAGACTTGGCATCTGGGTTTCATCAGATGAAGGTTGAGGAATCAAGTATTAAATATACAGCATTCAACACAAGATATGGTTTGTATGAGTTTCTGGTTATGCCATTTGGGCTAACAAATGCCCCTTCTTACTTTGTAGACCTAATGAATAGGATATTCAGAGATTACTTAGACAAGTTTGTTCTGATTTTTATAGATGATATTCTAATCTACTCTAAAACAATAGAGGAACATGAGAACCACTTACATTTGGTCTTATCTAGATTAAGAGAAAAAGATTTGAAAGCAAAGTTCTCTAAGTGTGTGTTCTGGCAAGATGAAGTACACTTTCTTGGACATGTTGTCTCTGCTAGAGGAATTTCTGTAAACCCCAATAAGATAGTAGCAATCCAAGCATGGAAGAAGCCTAACAATGTTAGTGAAGTTAGGTCATTCATGGGGATGGCAGGATACTATAGAAGGTTTATACAAGGATTTTCTAAAATAGCAATGCCACTCACTAACCTGACTAGGAAGAACCAAAAGTTTATATGGACTGATAAGTGTGAACAAGCTTTCACCCAGATCAAGGAGGCTTTGGTAAAATCACCAGTGTTGAGAGTACCAGATGGCAATGAGGGATTAGTTGTATATACAGATGCATGTGGATCAGGGCTAGGGGCTGTGTTGATGCAGCAAGATCAGGTCATAGCCTATGCATCTAGACAACTAAAACCCCATGAAACTAGATATGCAACTCATGATCTTGAGTTGGCAGCAGTAGTTTATGCCTTGAAGCTTTGGAGGCATTACTTATTAGGTGCAAAGTTCATTTTATACACTGATCACAAGGCCTTAAAGTATCTCTTTTCACAGAAAGATTTAAATATGAGACAACACAGATGGGTTGAATTTCTTGCTGCTTATGACTTAGATATACTTTATACACCAGGCAAGGCTAATAAAGTGGCTGATGCATTGAGTAGGCAGCATGCAAAAGTGGCCATGTTGATGATGGAGGAGTTTAGAGACTTGACCATGCTCACTGATTTGGAAATAGATGAGAGCAGTGGGATAAGTATGGAAATAATTGAGGAAGAAAAGAGTAAAGGAAGGTTAAGTTTAATTATTTTACAATCAAACTTGGCCTTGAAGGTGGCAAAAATGCAAGAAGAAGATCAAGACTTAGCAGAAAAGAGGTCTCTCCTATTAAAGAAGGAGGAAGTGAAGGATTATCACATTGATGTAAAAGGATATTTAAGGTACAAGGGAAGGATATGTGTCCCAAACATCATAAAATTGAAAGAAGAAATCCTTAATGAGTACCATAGAAGCAAATATTCCATACATCCAGGCAGCACCAAAATGTACCAAAACTTAAAAAGGGACTATTAGTGGAAGGGAATGAAATCTAATGTAGCTAGATATGTTGCTAAGTGTATGGTTTGTCAACAAATAAAAGCTGAGACCCAAAGACCTTCAGGGTTGTTGCAGCCACTTAGCATACCACAGTGGAAGTGGGAAGACATATCTATGGATTTCATAGATGGTCTTCCTAGATCCAAGAGGGGAAATACAAGTATTTGGGTGATTGTATATAGGCTGACTAAAGTAGCCCACTTCATACCAGTGAAAGCAGACAGAAATGCACCTAGGTTAGCCCAAACTTTTATGAGAGAAGTGGTAAAACTGCATGATGTTCCTAAAACTATAGTGAGTGATAGGGATACAATCTTCACTTCAAGGTTCTGGAAGAGCTTCCAAGAAGCTATGGGGAGTGAATTGTGCCTAAGCACTGCTTATCACCCCCAATCAGATGGGCAAACAGAAGTGGTAAACAAGATTTTAGAGGATTTGCTTAGAGCATGTGTGTTAGACTTTGGAGGAAATTGGGAGGACCACCTCCATTTGGCTGAGTTCACATACAATAATAGCCACCAAAGCACAATTGGAATGGCACCCTTTGAAGCCCTATATGGAAAGCCATGTCTATCACCTATGTGTTGGGCTGAGGCAGGAGAGAAAGCTATCCTAGGGCCAGAATATGTCAAGGACATCACAGAGAAAATAGGACTGGTGAGAAAGAGGATGGCAGTAGCTCAAGATAGGCAAAAGAAGTATGCTGATGCAAAGAGGAAGTCAGTGGAATTCAAAGTAGGTGATTATGTCTTCATTAAGGTTTCACCAATGAAGAGAGTCTTGAGATTTGGCAAGCAGGGGAAACTCAAACCCAGATATGTTGGACCATACAAGATTTTGGAAAGGATAGGCTCACTAGCCTATAAGCTGGAGCTTCCAAAGAAGATGAGTGCAATGCACAATGTGTTTCATGTGTCACAACTAAGGAGATGGGTACATGACAAGGAGGAAATCTTAGAAAAGCCTACTGAAGTTCAGATTAATCCAGATCTAATCTATGAGAAAGAGCCAGTGGGAATTGTGGCAAGGGAAGAAAAGAAATTAAGAAACAAGACATTGAAGCTTGTAAAAATTCAATGGAGTATAGATCCTAGTGATTGTACTTGGGAGCTAGAGGATAAAATCAGGATGGATTACCCTAGGCTCTTTGCAAATTTGAAAGGTAAATTCTTAGATTACTAAGAAAGTATGATATGTATGATAGACAGTGACTAATTGGTTTGCTCATGCATATTTGAAAATTTTTTTTTAAAAAAAATAGAAGTACTCAAAGAATATGCTGCGAATTGTGAGGGCACAATTCCTAAAAGAAGGGGTGATTGTAATACCCCAAGATTTTGAGGAAAATTCTTTTAAATAAATAATTAAAATTCTGGGGGAAAATCAGAATTATTATACAGGTGGGGTTTTCAGTGGTGCAAGGTTGTGTGCATGTGTGCACGTGCACACTAGTTATGGCACTAAGGGAAAATCCAGAATTCCTGAACAATAAAACAAGGAAGGAAAACAATTAGATAAAATGTTTTAAATAAAGGAAATATAGGCATAGACATGAATATAAAAATTCATGAGGATTGGTGTATATATATATATGTATATTTATATGTATATGCCTATGTATGACTTGTCTGAAAATTAAGGCAGAAGAGAACATTGATTTATAATGAATAAGTGAAATTTTTATTTGAATAAATAGGTGTAGAAATGCACATAAGTATGCACATGTTTTCTGCAAATAAAAGGTTAAAGTTAAATTAACACCCATAGTTGTATAAATGTATATATATATCCAGATATTATTTGAGCAGAAAATTAATAAAGGAATCACTAAAACAGTAAGAACCAAAGTGCAAGAAAGCAAATGTGCATAGGCAGAAAATAGAAAGTCACACCATTATCATGTTTGAGGTAAGTATAATAAAAATACTTAAAGTTATCACTTTCTGAAAAGAAAGGAAAATAGGCACAATTTAGCCTTGTTTTAAAATATTGGCCGGGACATTAAGGGTTAGGAGGGAGGAAATATGCAATGCCAAATGCATGATTCTGGTCTGGGCTAAAATAGGGATTTTGCACCACCCAAAACCCTAGATAGAACCCTTATTTAAACCAAGAACCCAATCAGAAAACTGCTCTCTCTCTCACTAATAAATTAACCTAAGGAAGAAGAGGAAGATAAGGCTAAAGATTTGAGGGGTTTTCTGGTTTAAGCTTGTGTAAGCATTTAGGTGAGTATCCTCACTCATATACATGGCATTAAGACCTGGGATTAGGCAGCCAAGCTTTTATATGTTATATTTTGCATGTTTTGATTTACAAACTATGTTGGCTACTGATGGTTTCATGAATGTTTGATGAAATATGATCTGCTATGCTGGATGTATAACTTTGTTGCTTTATTTTCATCTCTGTATATTATACCAAAACCTTAAGAAACATATATCAGAGTATTTGTAACTAGTTTGAATAATGGCTTAAGACAAAGAATGAAAAGATAAAGAAAACTATGAGCTGCACATACATTGGTATGGTGCTGAGGCTTGAAATAATTGGTTAAGGGTGCAATGGAGTCTTTCTCTATAAGTGCTGAGCCCTAAACTAAACAGAAATTTACAAGCCTAAAAACTATGTTTAAACAAGATTAAAAATCTGGCTAAATATAGTTGCTTGCAAAATCAAAATAAACCTAATAGAGCCATGCATTTATTCTCAGTTGCAAACATTCTGGTATATGCTTGAATAGGGTGTTTATATGCTAAATAATGTGAGATGGAATGACTGGGGTGTTATACCTCTAGAAAGTAACCTTTAACTTGCTTGCAATATTATGTCTGCAAGATAACTAGTATGCTTCATGAGTACAGATGGTATGTACACATAGCTATCATTGATAGAATGAACATAAATACACTTAGTGATATAACTAAGGATTTTGTGCCAAGAAGGCTGCTGGAATGCTTGTTCTATTTGAAGTAGACAAGTTGGCACATGGCTTGTTTAAGTCCTGAGATCTTTGTGCCATAATGTTAATTAGTTCATGGCAATGTGTCCCTTTGATTCCTTATAGCAGACGAGGCCAGGAATTTATAAGAAAAAGAAAAGGCAACCTAGTAGTTCCAGATAAAAGTTGTTTTATTGCATATGATTGCTCTTATGTATTGTACATGATAATACCTGTCAAGTATGCAAAGTATATTTATGTTGTATCCTTAGCTTATATCATGGATATGTTAGAAATGCTCACACCAGATCATAGATCTGACCCTTATTGCTCATGGCACATGGGGGTGTCTCATTTATAATGGGGCAGCCACTAATGCTTTTGCAGGTTGTGATGGAGCTAAGTAAGCAAGATTAAAAAGATATGGAATAGAGGATGCTAAGATAATTAGAAATAAAAGCTAAAATGTGTTAATTCATGCATGTATTCCCTGATTAATATGGCTATCTAAATGTATTAAGTAGGAAGGACTTGTAAGAGACATGTGCTATGTTGTTTCTGGTTATTTCTGATTTGGTATGAACTAAGGATATTGATGTTAAACTGATTTGAAAACCTATTTGCTAAAGTTGTTTTGATTTAGAGGAAAACCTGGATTTTATAAGCATAATCATTTTATGATGATTTCAGTTAATCCTGAGTTCTTTCAAAAAGAATATAGATATACAGAAAATTATATTGAGCACACTCAGAAAAGAATTAAACTGCTATATCTTCAATTTATAATATTGACATAAGTCCAGATGCAAGAAAAAGTGTTTATACCCTGAAAATGTATTTTTAAAAAGAGAAGTATAATTAGGAAAAATGATATATATGATCACAAAATGTCTGATTCATACAAATATATACACATGCTTTTGGAAAGGAAAGGTATCAATGTTTTGTGTATAATCTGGGTTGTGAAAATGCAAACAAAAGAATGGCCAGGGTAACCATATGGTTAGGCCATAGGTCAGGTCAAATGTTTCACTTCAAATCAATGAAGCAAGGGAACAATTGAGCTCAGTTTTCTGGGAAAAAGAACAAAAACACTGACATGTACATGTATATCTGTGTACATGTTGATACTGGGCAAAAATATAAATACAAATTCTAGAACAGTTGTAGGAAAGGATTTTAAAAATGGTTATGCAAGAAGAATTGTTTTGTATGTTAGGTTATAGCCAAAAATTAAATATATATGTACAATTATAGGTAGGTATCAGATTCCAGCCATACAGGAGAAAATAAAAAGAAAAACAAAAATTGTGTTTGAACCGACCAGCATAGTACTCGAACTAGTGACCTTGCATGAATAAGTTAGGCGCGTTTCCATTACGCCTAGATGTTGCTTGTGTTCACTTAGGATCCACTTTCTTTTAACCTGAGTTTGATAATATTCAGACTTTAAGATAATCATCCATATTATAAGCTTGCTTTCCACTGATCATTGCTTGGTTATTTCTTAATTATAATAACAGTCTAAGGTACATATTTCCAGTGGACACTATAGTCAAAATCAGGATACAATAAGTTTTAATTTAAAAAGGGAATTTATCACATTTTTGCAAATTTAAAAAGGATTTCTACTTATTATCATGCTCTGATTCAAGTAGAATATAACATAGATATCTTCATATATGTATGTTAAAAATGATTTAGAATTAAAACAATATTTCTATATTGTGAAAGATCCTGGATATATTTTTGTTTATTAGAGAAAGAAAATGACCCTGGGAAATATATTTGTAATAGATGATATATCTATATATCATCTCTAAAAAAAAAAAATCACCAATAAAATTAGTGTGTAAATAGGAGGGTCATTTCAGAAATAGGCTAAAATTGCCATTTTCAGACTTCTGAAATGGAAAATTGAGACGTCTGAATATTGTTCTTGGCAACTTTTATTTTTCCAGATTCAGACGTTTGAATCGTTCACTTCAGACATCTGAATGAAGTTTGAAAACTCATATTTTTCCAGATTCAGACGTCTGAATAAGGAATGGAATTGAGATTTAACATTTTGGACTTGAGACCACTTCCATTGAGTCCAAAATGGTGTTTGCGACTTTTTTGAGTATATGCATCGATATGTTTGGAGTAAGTTGAATTTTGCTATTTTCTATTGGGCTTTTGGGTTTGGGTTTCACCCAACTCATCCTATACCCTAACTCAGCCCCTCTCTTCATCCATTCATTCTCATTTCATTTCTTTTTCTCAAGCTCAACTGAAAATGGGGAGAGGAATGGGAAATTAAAATTCAAAACCCTAGTTTCTTTTGCAAACTCAAATTCAAGTCCAAAATAAAAGAGAAGCTTAGGTAAGCATCCTCTTCTCCTTCTCCATCTCAATTCCTCTTCGATTTCTGAAATTTCCTAAACCCTAACTTAGGAAATATTTGTTCTTGAGCTTAGATTGAAGCTTCTTGGGTTATAATTGAAGAGTGATTGTTCTTGCCTTGCTCTATAGGTTCTCTCTTGAGTTTTTGGGTTAAAAGGTGAGTTTTTGGAACTCGCATCTATGTCTATATCTTTGATAGTGTTAGGTAGCAATTCCTAACCTATAATCCTTGTCCATTTGTTTTGAATTGAATTGGTTTAATGAATATTCCCATTTTTGGCGTTTGAAGTCAAAATATTTGAAAAATCCTTATATGGTTGTTTGGGCATGTTGGTCGGAATGTATTGGTGAGTCTCTAAGGTTGGGTAGTCGTTTGGCGTAAACCTCTAGCTATCATCACTCATCTGATTGCTTCCGATATGATTTGGCCATCATTGGCCTAGGCAAAGAATTGCCTGAGCACCAGTTTCAGATGTTTGAAATATACAATTCAGACGTATGAATCTGCTTGTCTCAGCCCAATTTGCCTATTTTGTATGGGATTCCAATTTTTATCGATTCGTGTCGATTCCAATCAGTTGTAATCGCATTTTTGACTTTGATGATTCCTTTTTGATTTCGCACACGGGGTTTTATAAAATGATCTCTTTAAATTGTATTAAAAGCTCGTTCCTCCAATTTATAATTTCTATTTAGAACACACACACAATTTTGCACTTCGAGTGAATAGGGAGGAGAATTAAATGATTAAATAAAACGCGTGCTATGAACATGTGTGTTTATCTTTTCAGTTAATTCCTAATCTATTCGTTTGACCGTTTTGACCTCTGGGTCTGGTTTACCGATGAGATAAGGTGAACTTTGTACCGCTTCGAGTGTGACATTAACTAACGATTAGTAAACCGTTTAGTGCGAACCTGGGGTATGGGAATCACGTTAACATTTTCTGGGTTCCTTTCTAAGAGTTGTGACACATTCCGCCGGACAGTGGTGTCCAGTACCGCCACTACGGTTTGTTGCTTTCAGGCGTTGCCTTTTGGCGTTGCATTTTGTCGTTGCCTTCGGGAGTTGCCTTCGGGCGTATGGATCCTTGTTATACAGTACTGAGCTCGAGCATCTTTTGTTTCTTTGACAATTATATTTCCCTAGAGTATCGCCCTTCGGTGTTGGTTCTTTGAACCACACGATATATAGCGATTACCTTGTGGAAACTTGTGTTACCTTTATTAGTATTTGTTATTTGCCTTTTGGCTTGTTTTGGGATATGATATCCTTGGTTTATTTGAGTTGCCTATGATATGAGGCTTGTTATGATTCATCTTTTGGTAGATGATCTGGTTATCTCTTTTGGAGATATTTGTGGTACTTTATGACCTTGTTTGTTCACTATCATTTAGTTTATCTAACTGATTTGTTTAGCTAGACTGACCCGTGTATTTTATACTCAGGTCAGACCGAGTTGTTTCAGGTTAGGTACATTGGACTTAGCCTATTTTGCTTCCGCATGGACTATTCCGCTAGCTCCTTTTTGTTATAGCTTTTTGTGTAGTCCTTTTTGGCTGTAACTCTGATATGTATTCTTTTGACTTGTCTGTATATTGTGGTTTGCTTACCACTTGACATGTATCATTTTGTAAACTCTGTAATGTATCTGTATATGTGTAAACGTATGTGATGATCTACTGTTCTGTGATGTGTATTACATTTTAGTTGTTATATTTTATTCTGATAGATCCTTCAGCCACCCATGGCTTTGTATTAAGTATTTATTGGAGATGTCGATCCACTTGAGTAAGAAGTGGAAATTGTCGGCGTATTCAATAGATAATTAAGACAAGGTTATAGATGGTCGCTTCTATCCAGCTCTATTCTCCGCATTAGCATACAGTGTTACTTAGTAATACTCTTTGTTGATGTGGGTCTCAGAGTGGGGCGTCACATGTTGAGCCGAGCCGAATTTCTTAGGATATTGATTTTATTTTGTTTAATAAAATTAAGTAAATTATATATTAAAGATTGCAACTTATAAATGTGATATCTTTTTCATACGAAATCAGATTTTGACGAAACGAGTTGCGTTACACTCGTATCTGCGAATTCTATGTATAGGAATTGGATTGAAACAATTAAGAGGGTCCAGAGGTTTTAGATAAATTCTTATGTCGTTCGAATTTAATCGTAATCATAAAATGGAAGCGACAACGGAAAATACTGGTGAGTAAATCTCACTCATTTTTGGATTGCTGGTTTAATTTAAATGCTGAAAAATTTAAATTATTGGTTGATTGTATGATTTGATAATTATTATTATCAGTTGTATGTTATAATATATATATAGTAGTATATATTAGTAGTTGGATTGATTTTTCCGCCTATTGGAGCGGATGAGACCCTATGCGCCTTGCATAATAGCGGATGACCCTATATACCACGATATCCCGCCTCGAAGCGGGATTGGTATTTTTATGTTGTATTAACATCTATGGTTGCAAGGAAATTGGTTGGAGGGATCCAACTGGATTCCTCAAAAATGTTGAATTTAATTTCATATATAGTGGTATATGATATGTTTGAATAATCTATGGTAGATTATAGTGTGATTTGAATTTATTGGATGCTATGGTAGTTTTGGCCTAGATTTTGGTATTTTTAAATACAAATAATATGCGTTTTGAATTTGAAAAGGGATTTTGGAAGTGAAGTGTTTATATAGATTTTTTAAACTAGTTAAAGGAAATTGATTGGGATAAAATAAATGTTTGGACTTTAGATTTGTACTTAACTATTTCGTGTTATTGTAAATAGAAATTTGGGAAAAAGCATATAAACGATTTTAAATAATAATTCTTATGTGATATTTGTTTTGTGACGACTCGTGTCCTCGACCCTCATAAATCGACACTAATACATCCACAGTATTTACATGCCGTAAATCCAAGTGCTGGGGAGGAAGATTATCAAGAGTGTAAAAGAAAATAAAGATAGAAGATAACACAATAATAGAACCTCACATCGCATTCAACATTTTAATTATACATAAATGATTAGAGTCAAATACAAATCTAATGGGATAGTTATAACTGTCTATCTGTACATATGTTGGAAAATACATAATACATAACACAGCGAAAAATGGGTAGATATCTACATAAGGTACTTCAACTTCATAGCTCCAAAAGACTTCTCCAAAATGATCCCTAACATGCTCCAAAATGTTCCTAAGGTATCCCGACTACTTAGCTTCCCGAAAAATAGGGTACCTAGAGTTTAAAAGGAAAAACAAACTCCGGGTCAGTCTTGAGACTGGTGTGAGAACTCAAAGTTCGAATTTTTGTAAACAAAAAGGTATCTCATAAGACCATGCCGCACATAAACACGGAACGGGTTTTTTCCTTATGATAACCAAAACTCTTTATTACGTAAAATTTGGGGATATTATTTTTAATGACTTTCTTTGAAAACATTTGCAAATAAACATATTAATCTTAGCCAAAATTGTTACCATTATTAAATTCCAGCATACTAGGTTCTACAAACAAAACCACAAGTTCTTATTGGAGAATGGATTTCCATACAAATGACCAAGTGAAGGGACTACCATCCGATGGGTACACCTCTAAATGGATGTCCTGAGGAACCATCACAAAGCTCCTCTACCAACATAAGACCGACCTACCACTATAACTAGATAGTACCGAATATGTTATTCCACGGTCGTTACCGGCCTATATCCGAGAGCTCTCTTCGCATACATCCACATTAATTTACATCCCAAACGTCATAGCAGGAAGAAATATATCTAGAAGGGAATGATCATAACCTAATTGGGAATGACCCACTTAGCCTTGCTGCATTTAACCCTCTTTCGGTCATTTATGGTTGATGAGGCTAGAGGCAACGATTACCTTTTCACATATCACATCATCTTTGAATGCCACATTGCCATTTCCGTTGACTACTAATTGCCTTCCACAAAAATACAACCCTTGAGCTCGTATGTGACAACCGCCCATGACCCCTGCACCAAACCTAGAGAAAGTGCGCTGTAAAGTGTGCCAGGCGACCATGGACGATTGTCAAGATAACTTAAAAATAGCAGAATCTATCGTATTACTCACAGCGCATGGACAAAATACAATAGAATATATATATATAGTGAAGTTTCACAGAATAGAAACTCATCAATAAAACTTCATAATAGTTGAATACAACAAGCCTCACTACATATCACTCAGAGAATATACAAACAGCGGAACATCCAATACATATAGTAAGAAATAATATGCAATCCTCCAGCTCGTCTTCGTCATCAGCATTGTGGAAAGCAAGAACAGCACCTGTCACCTGCTACCTAGTCTGCCCGTCCCAAAATGGACGAACAGCCCAAGGCAATAAGAGTTAAAACATAAAGCCTTGAGTCAGACAACAGTCTTAGTGAGCGGTAAATTAACTAACAACATACCAAGAGAGCATAAAGGAAAAGGAATAGGAATACAACCCTCCCACTCCACCTCTTTCTACAGTAATTGCCCCCAGACACACACTAAGTAGAAGCAAACATAGCAGAGCATGCAATTTAAAGTAAAGCAATTATCACTCGAGTCAAGGGCGATGCTTTCCAAGTACAAACCCCCAAGGCCTAAACCAAGATCATATAAGCACCCAGAAAATACTGCTCTTGAGACCGAGTGATGATACAACCAAACATCCATGACTCTGGCTATCACTGTTATCATTGCTTCGATACCACCGTTAATTGAATGACCGGCACATTCTTTCAGCCGTCCGTTAAGGGCTAATGGAAACCCTGGTTCTAGACATTACTCCCGCACGTCGTCATGACCCGTGCCTAGGACTATCGAATCTGCCCAGAGTACTTGACTACCAATCAGTAGCCTTCAGGGATTATCGAATCTGCCCAACGTACTCTTGCTTTGAGCATGCTAGAACCTTCAACAACGATGAGATCCCAGCCTTCTAGTCATCCTCCTCGACGACTATTTTCATACTAGCTCAAGCGCCTCTTGAGCCAACCATTATCCTCAACTCGAACCATATCACCGAGTTATCAACATGCTTGGAATGATCCCGTCTGGATTAGACCAAGAATATCTCATATCATGCTTCGCTTCATCACATCCTCGCAAAGCTTCATCTTAACATCATCATCATCGAATCTATGCATAAGAGCTTCATCATCCGCTACATATGCCACGAGCAGCTTTCCCAATTCAAGAGCCTTTCTCTTAGCTTTTGAATCATCTTCGACCAACTTGTCTAAATCAAATCATCAATCATCTAATTCATAGCAATCAATCAAGTCAAACATTAATCCAAGTAATCAAGTATTCAAATATGATCTAAATAGACAATTATAACAATAATGACAATTTCGTAAATAAAGAGTCAAAAGTCTAACAAGCATGAAACATGATCAATATCTCTATAATCTTGATGAATGAACTTGCATAGGTTAACATGTAGTAAAATGGTTGTCAAATCATCATGAACAATGGATCTATATGGATCTATACTTAGGTTTACAAAAATGCATGGAAATCACTACTTTAACACAAAATCAAGCCAACGATCCGATATACTCCTTTGGATCCGTGTGAGAGATAATCACCACTCACCAAATCACCTAAACAACCCCAAATCAACACGCTTCAGATCTGGACAGCGAAGGATCTAGCTTGATCTATCACCAATCCGCTTTAAACGATGAAATCCCTCTTCGAAGAATGTGGATCTTCAATCTAAGCTCTTCGATCTTCGATTTGATCTTCGATATGGATGGAAGGAATCACTAGATTAGAGTGGAGAAAAGAAGTGAAGAAGTGTAGAAGTCGAGCTCCTAAAATGGCAGCACTTCGTCGCTTCGAAATCCGGATCCCAAAAATGAAGAAAAACTCCCATATTTATAGGCTGAAATATCCCTAGGTCGTCCACTTTTAAGTCGTCCACGACCTAAAGAGATTCTGCGACCTACGACCTAAGCCTAGGCGCACTTACGTCCTACCAGACTCACCTATTTACGACTTACGACTTAGCATCATAACTCCTAAATCGCTCGTGACTTAACACATAGCATATGCGCGCGACATACGACCTAACACATGCGCGCCTTAACGAGTCAACTAGGATACGACCTACGACTTATCAAACCTTGCGACCTAAAAACCCCACGACTTATCTATTCTGCGACTTACGACTTAGCATATGCGCGCTTCCTCGCGACCTATGACTTAACTAAGACGCGACCTAACTTCCCAATAACCACGCGACTTAACTGGGTTACGACCTAACCCTTTACGACCTAATACTTAGCGACCTAACAACCCACGACCTAACTCCTAAGTCGTCTACGACTTAACCTCCTTAGGTCGCTCACTGCTACCCCAGCTTCCTTAGGTCGTCGCCGACCTATCTATCCCTTAGGTCGTTAACTCGCCCAAACTCTTAAGTCGTTAGCCCCCTAGGTTGTTAACTCCCCTAGGTCGGTCACTTACTTAAGTCTGCCTATTCTTGAGTCGCCAACTCCTTAGGTCGCCCATTTTCTAAGTCGGTCATTACCTTAAGTCGTCTACTAACTCTTAAGTCGCAAATCCTATAAGTCGCCAACTTTCCTTAAGTCGTTCACTCGACCTAAGCCACCTCACGACCTATCTCCCACACGACTTATCCCAATCCTTAGGTCGCCTACAACATAACCTCCTTCACGACTTAAGCTCTAGTCGATCTAAACTCGGAATGACTTAACAATACTAACAATCTAATAACAACTGTTTTACGATGTTTCGATCCGTAAAAATACGGGTCGTTACATTCTCTCCCCCTTATGAATTTCGCCCCCGAAATTCCAAACAAACAAGAGCAATCGAAGACTATTCTGCACGCCTACCATCCATAGCAATCAACAAACCATGCATCCAATTCTAGCTTAGCATGCAGAATTCTAAAACTAGAACAAGTTACAATATCGTGAGATGACACGACACCTTAGGGCCATACCTTGAAGAGTTCAGGATGAGCTGCTTTCATCCTCTCTTCCACCTCCCACGTACAGTCGTTATCATCATCACTCCATTATATCTTGAGGAACTTAACTACCTTCCTCCTAAGCTGTTTCGTGTCGGTTTCCACAACACGAAGCGGCTTACGAGGTCTCTTATCGACTGGATCAACTACAAAATCTTCACAGCTATCAGTAGAAACCACTGTATTCGAGTCGTGCACATACTTCCGTAGATACGATACATGAAAAACATTGTGCACACCCGACATCTTCTCTGGTAACTCCAATCTGTAAGCGAGCTTTCCAATTCGCTCGATGATCAGGAATGGTCCAACAAATCTCGGAGTCAATTTTCCTTTCTTCCCAAATCGAATAACGTTCTTCAGTGGAGAAATCTTCACAAAAACCATATCACCAACGTCGAATTCCAAATCCTTACGACGCTTATCGGCATAACTTTTCTGACGGTCTTGGGCTGCCTTCATTCGTTGCCGAATGATCTCTATATAATCCGAAGTCTGTCGAATCATCTCTGGCCCAAGTATCAGCTTTTCTCCTGTCTCTAACCAACATGTCGGAGAGTTACACGGTCTTCCATATAATGCCTCATACGGTGCCATACCAATGCTTGACTGGTAACTGTTGTTGTATGAAAATTCCACCAAATGAAGGTGATCTTCCCATGATCCTTCGAAATCCAAAACACAAGCTCTGAGGAGATCTTCCAATACTCGGTTGACTCTGTCGGTCTGACCATCTGTTTGAGGATGATAAGCGGTACTCAAACGCAACTCGGTTCCCAAAACTTCCTGGAAGCTCTTCCAAAATCCACTAGTGAACAATTTATCTTGATCGCTCACTATACTCTTCGGAATACAATGGAATCGAACTATCCACTTAACATACAACTCTGCCATCTTTGATGCAGTCCTAGTCGATCGAACAGGAATGAATCTTGCACTCTTAGTCAGACGATCTACGATGACCCAAATCCCTTCATTTCCCGTTCTTGTTCTAGGTAACCCATTAATAAAATCCATCGATACTTGTTCCCACTTCCATGTAGGAACTTCTAATGGCTGAAGCAATCCACTTGGCTTCTTCTGTTCGGCTTTTACCAACTGGCAGTTCATGCATTTGGAAATAAAATTTCCAACATCCTTCTTCATGCCTTCCCAGTAGTAGGTTCTCTTCATATCCCGATACATCTTATTTCCACCTGGATGAATTGTCAGCTTCGAGTGATGACTTTCCTTCAGAATTTCACTCCTCAATTCATCTATATCGGGAACAACTAGTCGTCCTTGCTTCCGAAGCCAACCCTCTCGATCGACCTCGAATCCTTTATCCTTTTCTGGTTCCAATCCAGATTCCAAATCACGGATAATCTTGACAAGCTTATCGTCTCGCTTTTGGCTCTCGCCAATCCTTTCCACAAGAGTCAGTCTTATCGATAAGTTTGCCAACATCTCAGGTTCCAATTCACATCTGGGCCTGAAGTCAAATCCAGCTAAATACTCGAGACTCTTCCATTCTGAAAACATGGCTCCCAATCCTCCATGTCTTCGACTTAATGCATCTGCTACTGCGTTACCTTTTCCCGGAGTATAAGCTATACCAAAATCATATGATGCCAAAAACTCTAGCCAACATTGCTGCCGAAGATTCAAATCCTTTTGGGAGAAAAGATACTTCAACGACTTATGATCTGTAAACAACTCGAATCGAACTCCCAATAGATAAGGTCTCCACATCTTCAGAGCAAAAACAATTGCCGCTAACTCCAAATCATGAGTCGGGTAATTCCTTTCATGCGGCTTTAGTTGTCGACTAGCATACGCAACAACTTTATCCCTCTGCATCAGCACTGCTCCAAGTCCAGTACCACATGCGTCGGTGTAAACCACCATCTCATCATTCCCACTTAGAATAGTCAAAATAGGAGCACTTGTCAGTCGCTCTTTCAGGATTCCGAAAGCTTGCTCATACTTAGCATCCCATCTGAATACTTGGTTCTTTTTCGTCAATCCTGTCAATGGTGCAGCCACCTTGGAGAAGTCTTTGATAAATCGTTGATAATATCCTGCTAATCCAAGAAAACTTCTCACATCAGATGCATTCTTAGGTCTAACCCAATCCTGGATTGCTGCCACCTTAGCGGGATCAACCGCTATTCCATTTCCAGAGATAACATGGCCTAAGAAACTCACTTCACTCTTCCAGAAGTGACACTTTGAAAACTTAGCCTCCAGCTGATGTTTCCGTAAGATTTCCAAAACAATACGCAAGTGCGTCTTGTGCTCTTCTTCAGTTCTGGAATAAACCAAAATATCATCCACGAATACTAACACAAACTTGCTCAACTGATCTCTGAACACTCTATTCATAAGATCCACAAAATATGCTGGCGCATTAGTCAATCTAAACGGCATTACCAGCCACTCAAAGAAACCAGATGGTGTCCTAAAAGCAGTCTTCGGCACACTATCCTTAGCCACTCTTAACTGGTGAAATCCCATTGCCAAATCCATCTGAGAAAACACCTTAGCTTCGTGAAGCTGATCAAACAAGTCATCTATTCTCGGCAATGGATACTTGTTCTTCTTAGTCACCTTATTCAACTCACGATAATCCACGCACAACCTCAACGATCCATCCGCTTTGGTTGCGAACACAACTGGTGCACCCCATTCGGACACACTACGCCGAATGAATCCTTTCTGCAAAAGATCATCAACCTGCACCCTCAACTCCTGCTGTTCCCTAGGCGCCATCCGCCTAAGAGGCATCACAACAAGTCTGGCTCCTTCAACTAGATCTATACGAAACTCGATCTCCCTATGCGGCGGTAACCCTTTGACCTCGTCAAAGACATCCTCAAATCCATTCGCGATTGGCACAGATGACAGTCCATCCCGTGGAACAACCAGCGAATACATGAAGCTCGTGAAGACGCCTTCTTCATGCTTACATCGTATCACAATCTTTCGCCCCTCCACATTCTCGACTGTCACCTCCAACCTCTCACAATCAACCTTTGCCGCATACTTCCTAAGCCAGTCCATACCCAAAATAATTCCGAACCCCGCAAAGTTCAGAACAAAACAATCACAAACAAAAGAGCAATCATGACTCGATACAATCAGACCACGGCATAACATACACAAACAAGACGAACCCCCAACTGGATTAGTCACAACCAATGGCCTATCAACGATATCCGGTTCTAAACCCAACCAGCCTACAAGTTCGTTACAAACAAACGAATGCGACGCCCCAGTATCAAATAGAACTCTAACTGGAACACCACATATGGAAAGAGTACCTTGAACCACCACACTCTTTCCTTTCTCTTCAACGGTGGGAGCTTTCGAAGATGATGGAACAGCTCCCAAAGCATAAGCTTGCACAATCTGCTTGTCCTTCCGCGGTTCTGGACAATTCTTCCTGATATGCCCCGGCTTGTCACAGTTGTGACACTTCACTGGCACCTTCGGATTCTTGCAATCCCTAGAGAAATGGCCCTTCTGCTAACAATTGTAGCAGCTCACTTCGCCCTTCGGCTTCTTCTGGCCATCCTTACCCTTCTGCTGCTGCTGCTTCCTCTTCTTGTTTCCACCCTGCTGTGGTCTAGACTCTTCCTTGGTCACAGCAACAACAGAACAGTCTTTAGGAAACAGATTCTCGTGCCTGAGAGCTTTCTCCACAAGCTTCTCAAATGGATCGTCCAAATGATCCACCAACTGCCTCCCAAGATAACTGTCCAAGCCTGTCACAAACTTCTCATTCTTCTGATATGCAGATTCAATATATGACCGGGCATACTTGGACAAAGCTTCAAACTCAGAAACATACTCAAGAACCGGTCTTCCACCTTGCTTGAGCTCCACAAACTTCTTGAACAAAATAGACTTCTGAGCTGTAGAAATGAACTTAGCTTCAAATCTGACTTGGAATTGTTCCCAAGTAAACTCTTCCTCCGGAGTATCAATGGTGATAGAGTTCCACCAATCAGAAGCTCTCTGTAACGACCCTGAATTTTGAACAATTTAAATTGAAAATATTTAATTAATTTTAAATATTTGAATGATGATTTGACTCGAATTTCAAATTATCAAAATGAATTGGCGATTAAATTTTTGAATTTAATCTATTGAAAATTTAATAAAATTTGAATCTTCAATTTTAAGCCGGGTAAAAATAATTTAAAGGCTTAGAAAATTCATATTGATAATACTGAAGATAATAGAAGCTTCAGAATTGAATTTGAAAGCGATTTGTTCAGTTTTGAAATTGTATCGTTTGAAATTGAATTTAAAAATAGTCTTCCGAGGCACAGTCTCGGAATTTGACGAAACAAGTTTCATTGGGTCCGTAATATTGAATTATTACTGGATTTCAATTTTCGTATTTATCAGAATTGTTTTATGAACATACGGCGTATAAACGCGTATAAAATTTAATTGAATTCAATTTGAATTTCTGTAACAACTGGGGTTTTGCCCAAAATTTTAATCATCAATAAACGATTAAAGTTGACAGGTATTTGCTGTTTATTGTTGAAATTTTTATAACGATAAAATCTTCGTAAATTAACGATTTAATATCGATTGTTAATTTCTGTTTGAATTTGGAAATTGTAAATCGATTGAAATTCTTTTATTTAAATTTTTATTTGTACGAATGAATATATATATATAGTTTAGATTTTAACAACAAAATTAAACAAAAACAAAATTTGATTTAAAAAGAAAATAAAATAAAAACCATACCCTATACCATACCCAACCCATATCAGCCCATACCCTTTGTCTCGTTTAAAACCCTATACCCGATCCCGTTTCACTTTTCTCATTCAAACCCTAAACCTAAATTGAAGAAAAGAAAAAAATGGCGGCCACGAGTTTCGTTCGTTCCCCGTTCGTCTCCAAATTAGGGCTCGTCTGGAATTAGAGCTTCAGCTTCGTTTTCTTCGTTCCTTGCTCTCGACCTTTGCTTTGCTTGCAACTAGGGTTTTGTTTTCGATCGGCGAATCTTCGCTCTGCTCACCGTTGCTCCAATTCACGCCTCGAACAAAGTGAGTAATTTTATTACTCACATCTAATTAAAGTCATACGATCTTTTGTTTTTTTATGTCCATGATTCTGATATTTGTTGGAAACTGCTGCTTTGAATTCTCTGGACTTCGAGTTGATTTTTATTTGGCCTTCAGTCATTTTTTTTTGTGTGTGGTGATTTTGACTTTTGTGGTTGAACTTGCTATTGTTGATTTCTTTCGTAAACTTTGTCATCTGAGCATTTGGGTATGTATTTGATGATTATCAGTGTTCATCTCCTTATGGAATAGTTTTGTGGTCACTCACTTGAAATCACTGCAAGTTGTAATTTCATGCTAAAGTGAAATTTTGAGCTTTGTTCTTCCTGAAGCCACTTGCCTCCTCTATCAGTTCATGTGTGTTTGTCTCGTTCTTTGTCTCCATGTGTATGTACTGCCCTCCAGTAGCACTGCTAATTCGTGCGTGCATTTCAGTAGTATGCACTAGCCACCCGTAGCACAGCTAACCAAATATCAGGCACCACTTGAGTTTGCACTTGCATATCCACTTTAAATAGCTATATCACCATGTCATGTTTATATATATTTTTTATGCTCCAGTAATAATTCGTTTAGAATGTGCTGTCTGCACTCGATTATTCTCATCTTCAACAATGATATTTGGGCCATGTTTAAGTGAATATACTGCAGTCCTTATATTTTTGTTTCATAATGACTCTGGTCTGTTGACTTTGACATTGAATTTGTTTAAATGCGTAACCTGCTTTGCCTTGTTACTGTATTTGTGTTCTGGTCATTGTTTGCATCACAGTCAGGTTGCTTTAGTCTTGGCCTCGAGCTCTTTGTCATGTGCACACTGTATTTACTTCTGACCCTTGAGTAAGTTCGTTGTTGCATTTATTCACTGAAATTTGATGTTGTAGTCTGCATTCCACTGAAGATTCATTTGAGCCTGCATTGTTGTTTCGAGCAACTGGTTTAGGAGCAGTTTGGAATTCGGCAAGTATCACTTAAGTGCATACCTAAATATGCTTCATTGTTGTTCCATTCTGCATGCTTTATCCATGATTTTGATCCATGTGTTCCATTCGGCAAGTTCTATTTCTATTGTATATTTGCTTTTGCCTCAAGCATTTCACTGTGGCTTAGGCACTTGATACTTCATGTATATATATACATTCATGTATGTATATATGTGACTGTTTCATGATTCTCTGTCTACTTGACAGTTTCGCATTACTTGTATGCTACATTGTATTTATCTTGATGGCATTTGGTTTTCTGTTATTACTTCCCTGTCCTCTGTTTTAAGTCTGGTACTTCATTTTGATTATATGATACTGTACTTGATTAAGTGCATTTGAGCTTGTTCTTGAATGTGGCATACTCGATGCATATAAGTTTTGGTCATTTGAGTTCTTCATTCCAGTCTTCACATATGTACATTGATCTGATCTGTTATAGTTGCATGTTGTTGCCATTGTAGTTGTACTGTCATTGGTGTCTGCACTTGAACTTGTCCTTATACTTGTTCACTATAGCTGCATTTAAGTTGCTACTTGATCCACTTGAACTTGGGTCAGTGGTCTTACTGAAGTCCAGTTCTGTAAGACTGTTGTACCATGATTTTGAACTTACCTTAAGTAAAATTTGGGACTAGTTTATATGATGATTTTTGGGTTGGTTTGTATATGACAATTCACTGCTGCACTCAGGCCCGTGACATTTTGAAATTCTGGTTTGAGTAACTTTTGAAGTTAGATTCTCTGATCTATGACTTCGACCTGTCTGCATTGCATACATGTAGCTGATATACTTCTCTGTTGCCTGGTCTGGATTTGGTCTTCGCCGTAGTGAGTTGCACCAGTCTTCGAGTTGAGTTGAGTTTTATCTTCACTTTGTTGCACTGTCTATTCCAGTGTTGCATGTCTTGTGATCACTGATGTAATCTAGTCTGGTTTGCTGTTGTACATTTTGAATTGTACAGTCTTTGAAACACTTGAGTTGAATCCAGCTTGTCGCTCAGATTTGACCTTGTGATCATTTGTGACTTTCACTGAGCTTTTGTGTATCTCGTGCGATATTGGCGAGGCAGTGCACATGTATGTACGTGTGCACTACAGCCACCCAGACTCGACAGTTTTGAATTGATATTTCTTTTTCTTTGCGTCGTGATGCATTGATCTTTTATGCTGTATTGGCGAGGCCGTACACGCGTGCGTGTACGGCAGCCAATCGAATTCTGATGGTTTTAAAGTGACAATTTCGATTGTTTTAAATTGATTTAGTCGGTATGATAAATTGTTTATTTATCTCTGTTGATGATTTAAATCTGCTGATTTATTGTTAACACTGTTAAGTGTTATATTTTTGTTATCCGATTTCTTTGTTAAAAGAGTCGGATAGACGAGAATTATTGTGACTGTCGTCTATTTAAATTATTACTGCCTCTATGCACTAATAAACTGGTTTGAATTAGACTGACCTGTGTATTATTTTCTTTTGAATATAATACTCGGGTCAGACCAAGTATTTTTACAGCTTGAAGATTTTCGAGCAGCGAAGTTAGAGAGAGAGTAAAGAATCACTTTAGTTTTCAGAAGAAAATTGTATTTTAAGATATTCCGCTGTATCAATATTAAATTGTATAAACTCTGATGTATTCAAAAAGATTTATAGTAATGAAATAAAGATTCATTTGTTTAAATTCATTGTTATTATTCTGTGGCTGATTCTGTTTAAACGTTATAAACTAAATAACAATTCGTCTTTTTGAACATTTCTAGTTGGTTTAATTACCGACTGGAGGCGGTCAAAAGGGGGAATGTTACACTCTCCCTTGAAGCTGTCTTGATGCAAGTTTCCTTTTAGTTGCATCATCGATTCCCAAATCACCAAAGATCCTTCTACAAGCATCTATCCACCTCTGGACTTCAATGGTTGATTCTTTCCCCAAGAAAACCTTCCCTCCAAGAGCAGTAAAGTCCTTACACAACTTAGCAAAATCCACCGGCTTTGGAGTTTGAACTTGAACTCCAACATCCACCAATGGCCCCGGAGCTGGCATCCTTCTCATGATCGAAGTCATCATAGCTTCGAACATATCAGCATAATCATCAGCCCCTTCAGCAGCACGGCCTTCCCTAGCAGCTGGTCTCCCTCTTCGACTCATCCTTAATATCTATAAAAAGGAATGATTAGCACACCTTGAGAAACAACTGCATAAATGACTCAAACTCTACTAAGCTACTATATTATATATAGTAATCATCAATTAAAATACAATTACGTCTCTCATACGTAGTTACGTCAACGAGCGTTGGGTAAAATTGATTAACCAAAGCTCTAATACCAAATGTGACGACCGCCCATGACCCCTGCACCAAACCTAGAGAAAGTGCGCTGTAAAGTGTGCCAGGCGACCATGGACGATTGTCAAGATAAATTAAAAACAGCAGAATCTATCGTATTACTCACAGCGCATGGACAAAATACAATAGAATATATATATAGTGAAGCTTTATAGAATAGAATCTCATCAATAAAACTTCATAATAGTTGAATACAACAAGCCTCACTACATATCACTCAGAGAATATACAAACAGCGGAACATCCAGTACATATAGTAAGAAATAATATGCAATCCTCCAGCTCGTCTTGGTCATCAGCATCGTGGAAAGCAAGAACAGCACCTGCCACCTGCTACCTAGTCTGCCCGTCCCAAAATGGACGAACAGCCCAAGGCAATAAGAGTTAAAACATAAAGCCTTGAGTCAGACAACAGTCTTAGTGAGCGGTAAATTAACTAACAACATACCAAGAGAGCATAAAGAAAAAGGAATAGGAATACAACCCTCCCACTCCACCTCTTTCTACAGTGATAGCCCCCAGACACACACTAAGTAGAAGCAAACATAGCAGAGCATACAATTTAAAGTAAAGCAATTATCACTCGAGTCAAGGGCGATGCTTTCCAAGTACAAACCCCCAAGGCCTAAACCAAGATCAGATAAGCACCCAGAAAATAACGCTCTTGAGACCGAGTGATGATACAACCAAACATCCATGACTCTGGCTATCACTGTTATCATTGCTTCGATACCACCGTTAATTGAATGACCGGCACATTCTTTCAGCCGTCCGTCAAGGGCTAATGGAAACCCCGGTTCTAGACATTACTCCTGCACGTCGTTATGACCCGTGCCTAGGACTATCGAATCTGCCCAGTGTACTTGACTACCAATCAGTAGCCTTCAGGGACTATCGAATCTGCCCAACGTACTCTTGCTTTGAGCATGCTAAAACCTTCAACAACGATGAGATCCCAGCCTTCTAGTCATCCTCCTCGACGACTATTTTCATACTAGCTCAAGCGCCTCTCGAGCCAACCATTATCCTCAACTCGAACCATATCACCGAGTTATCAACATGCTTGGAATGATCCCGTCTGGATTAGACCAAGAATATCTCATATCATGCCTCACTTCATCACATCCTCGCAAAGCTTCATCTCAACATCATCATCATCGAATCTATGCATAAGAGCTTCATCATCCGCTACATATGCCACGAGCAGCTTTCCCAATTCAAGAGCCTTTCTCTTGGCTTTTGAATCATCTTCGACCAACTTGTCTAAATCAAATCATCAATCATCTAATTCATAGCAATCAATCAAGTCAAACATTAATCCAAGTAATCAAGCATTCAAATATGATCTAAATAGACAATTATAACAATAATGGCAATTTCGTAAATAAAGAGTCAAAAGTCTAACAAGCATGAAACATGATCAATATCTCTATAATCTTGATGAATGAACTTGCATAGGTTAACATGTAGTAAAATGGTTGTCAAATCATCATGAACAATGGATCTATATGGATCTATACTTAGGTTTACAAAAATGCATGGAAATCACTACTTTAACACAAAATCAAGCCAACGATCCGATATACTCCTTTGGATCCGTGTGAGAGATAATCACCACTCACCAAATCACCTAAACAACCCCAAATCAACACGCTTCAGATCTGGACAGCGAAGGATCTAGCTTGATCTATCACCAATCCGCTTTAAACGATGAAATCCCTCTTCTAAGAATGTGGATCTTCAATCTAAGCTCTTCGATCTTCGATATGGATGGAAGGAATCAGTAGACTAGAGTGGAGAAAAGAAGTGAAGAATTGTAGAAGTCGAGCTCCTAAAATGGCAGCACTTCGTCGCTTCGAAATCCGGATCCCAAAAATGAAGAAAAACTCCCATATTTATAGGCTGAAATATCCCTAGGTCATCCACTTTTAAGTCGTCCACGACCTAAAGAGATTCTGCGACCTACGACCTAAGCCCAGGCGCACTTACGTCCTACCAGACTCACCTGTTTATGACTTACGACTTAGCAGCTTAACTCCTAAGTCGCTCGCGACTTAACACATAGCATATGCGCGCGACTTACGACCTAACACATGCGCGCCTTAACGAGTCAACTGGGATACGACCTACGACTTATCAAACCTTGCGACCTAAAAACCCCACGACTTATCTATTCTGCGACTTACGACTTAGCATATGCGCACTTCCTCGCAACCTATGACTTAACTAAGACGCGACCTAACTTCCCAATAACCACGCGACTTAACTGGGTTACGACCTAACCCTTTACGACCTAATACTTAGCGACCTAACAACCCACGACCTAACTCCTAAGTCGTCTACGACTTAACCTCCTTAGGTCGCTCACTGCTACCCCAGCTTCCTTAGGTCGTCGCCGACCTATCTATCCCTTAGGTCGTTAACTCGCCCAAACTCTCAAGTCGTTAGCCCCCTAGGTTGTTAACTCCCCTAGGTCGGTCACTTACTTAAGTCTGCCTATTCTTGAGTCGCCAACTCCTTAGGTCGCCCATTTCCTAAGTCGGTCATTACCTTAAGTCGTCTACTAACTCTTAAGTCGCAAATCCTATAAGTTGCCAACTTTCCTTAAGTCGTTCACTCGACCTAAGCCACCTCACGACCTATCTCCCACACGACTTATCCCAATCCTTAGGTCGCCTACAACATAACCTCCTTCACGACTTAAGCTCTAGTCGATCTAAACTCGGAATGACTTAACAATACTAACAATCTAATAACAACTGTTTTACGATGTTTCGATCCATAAAAATACGGGTCGTTACATCGTATGTCTCAAGGAGGGTGTTAACCTAAGAGAAGTTGCCTTCCTCGCCACCATAGATGTATGTTTATAAAAACCAATGTACGTAATCTCAGAAAATGCACTGTAAGCCATCTATCTATACAAGTTCATTCTGGGACTGAACGAAACCGAAGGTACTTTCCTCGTCCATTACTAGGCGAGAAGCCCTTGTTTTTCTTAGGTTTTTTATAACAAAGAGACCACTGCTACAAAAATTAAATCGGGATTTTAACCCCAATTAATCAACAAGTAGTCCCTCATTATTATTCGTCTCAATATCTCCATCTTCAAACATCTTCAATCTTTGAACACGTAAATTGGTTCGAAGTGGTTTTCGGATAGGAATCACCTAAATCCGACCCCGATTCCTTCGAAATTCAATCATCGATAAAAAATGATGTAATTAGGTGATTGTTTTTCGATTCATTCATTTTGCTTTACCAAAATATCTTCGAGAGATATATATTTTCAAAATCTTCTTCTTTAAATATAGAATCATTTAAACCTCTCTTTTGAATATTTCTCAAGTCATTTTTAAAGAGTATCTTTTGAGAAAATGGGATTATAGAAATCACTCTACTTTTATTCAATATCAACTTCCTTATTCAACGAGTGCTATAGGCGGAATAACGGTGAGATCACCTTTTCAATTCCACGAATAAGACAAGTTCCCTCTTCTGATTTTAATAATGAGTATAAGAAGATTATTTATACAAAATCCAAGTTGAGCATCCGGGCTTCCCTTTCGATATGTTCCACCCCTTGCCTAAAAGAGAAAACAGAGGCTAGGTAAGTTTAGGGCACTAGTTGCTCCATCCCTAACCTTAGTTACACAACTTGTTTTCACTTTTAGATCTCATAGGCGGGACAAATACACCACTCGTTTCCGCATACTCATTTTCCCTTTTTAAATCTAACTATTTGTTTAACCACCTTTGAAATAATTTTGAATTGTTCAAATCTCTTTAATTTTAAATACTTTATTATTTACTTCAAAAATTTTACATAAGACTTGGGAAAGAATTGTTTAGTTCCAACCTTTATTTTAAAAGTTATTGAAAAGAGTTGCGAAAAGGTGTTGCAAAAAGTGTTTCAAAAAGTGCTTTAAAAGCTATACTCTTCAAAACGACTTTTATATCATTTAGAAAACCATCTTTTCAACTTAAATCACTTTTAAAACATCTTAAAGGATTTTTAAAATTTATTTCATATTTTTAAAACATTTATTTTATCAACTTTAAACTTTGATCACTTTATTGCAAAAGCGCGATTTTTCTAGAAAATTGTTATGGACATATTTTAAAATCTGCTTAATAAAATCTTTATTTTCTTTCTTTGTTTGAAAGATATAGACATAATAGTTCGGAAAATCCTTATCTCGAAGGATTACGAGCTATAATCCATTCATATGCTTATTTAAAAATTTCGGCGCGAAATCGCGAACTACCGTTACGCGTTGCGCCTAGTTTTGACTTATTTCAAGTTTTTCATTCAAACTTTGTTAAAAAAGGTTTATATGTTTATAAAACATTTCTAAACCATTTTTAATCATTTTAAAAGGTATTAAATGATTCCATGTCATTTTTCAATTTATTTTGGAAAGTGTTTTCCGTGTGAATCAATGTCGTGTATATCGTGACTTATTTCAATATTTTCATGCAATAAACAACATATGGAAATCAATATCATAACCAAACATCCAAACAAACATATCACAACATCACAACCAAATATATACATATAAATTAGGAGTTCTCACCTTGTTTGGAATTGAACTAACTTTAAATTGAAATAGCTTTTCTAACTCAACTCAAAAGCTCACGAACACTTGTTTTAAGACTTCTAGGTGGCTTGACTTTGCATGTGGAGGCCTTTGAAGGTTCGGGCCATGAGTTTCAAGGGAAGATTGGGCTCGGCCTTGGGTAGGGGGTGGTGATTGGCTCGGCTAGGGTGGTGGTCGTGGGTTAGAGGAGGAGAAAGAAGGGGATTTAAAGTGGTTTTGAAGTGGTTTGTTGCATATTTCTTTTATATTATTTTTGGAATAATTTTAGCATTATTTTATTAAGATAGGAAGCCATGGAAAAGAGTGAGAAGAAGCTTGAAATTTTGAGAAGAAGAAGTGTGGAAGGAAGTGAGAAAGTGGGTGTGTACCTATAGAAAAAACTTTGGATTAAAATATTATATTTGCAAAAGACCAAAATACCCTTTACTTACTTTTAAAGTAATCTTACTTTTCAACACTTAAGTTTACATTTCAAATCTTTACTTTATGTCCTTATCACATAAGGAGTAAGAAACTTAAAGTAATAATGATGTTTCTTTTGATTTGACATGTTTTGTTTGTATTAATTTACTTTTCCTAATTATATTCTAGAATTTCCTAATTGTGTTTTAATAAAAGTAAACCTAATTAGCAACTTAATTAATACTTACTACATCTATATAAGTGTACATGAATATTAAAATAAAGGTGCAACAAAGTTGCGACAAATTTAAATCGACAAAACGTTGATTTTTGACAAAATGTTCTACGGTCATATTTTGACGTTTTAGTTAAACTATTTATTTATGTAAACCAAATTTAAAAATAAATTCGTATAATGTTATTTAAAAATGTAAACACTCATAAATAAATTAAAATAATTTATTAAACATTTATACTTACTTTTTTGAAATCAGGATTTAGTCACTTTTGTTGATATAAGCAAATGTTACTATTTTTATGTATATTTCTATTTCCAAATCCTATCTAATATTGTTTGAATCATAAAACCTTTTATATTTTATATTTCAAATCACTTTAAATATTATATTTTGAAGTGGTTAAATTTTGGGTCGTTACATTCTCCCATACTTAAAAGAATTTCGTCCTCGAAATTAGATAAGAAGAAAATAGCCCAAAAGGAAATATATATTCAATAAGTTGGAATATAGACAATAAGTGATTGCACCACATGCGATGAGTACACTCAAACGATAGATAAATACTATACATCGATCCTAAATTCAAGATCTGCTTTTCTCATTCTATCTTATGTTTCCCATGTGCAATCATCAGCATCCTCGCTCATTGAACTTTGACCAATCGTACTATCTTCCTTCTTAATCATTTTTCATCTTGATCCATGATTCGAATGGGCCTTCTAACAACCGCTAAGTTTGGATCTATCTCCAAGTCATCCTGAGCAGTCGTTTCTATGATTTGTTCTGGTTCATATACATGCTTCCGTAAATGTGATACATGAAAAATATTGTGTACACCAAACAATCTTTCAGGCAATTGTACTCGATAAGCTAGTGGGACGATTCGTTCGAGAATGGGAAAAGGTCCAATATATCGAAGTGTTAACTTCCCAGCTCTTCCAAATCTTACTACTCTCAATGGAGAGACTTTCAAAAAGACTGAATCTCCAATTGAGAATTCCAAATTTCTACGCCTTCAGTCTACATAACTCATCTGACTACTTTAGGCTTCTTTTAGCTTCTTTCTAATCATATCAACTTTCTCTAAAGCTTCTCGTGTCATTTTTGGGCCAAGAACTGACCGATCTCTGGTTTTTATCTAATAAGCTGGCGATTTACATGGACGACCATACAGAGTTTCATACGGTGCCATGCCGATACTAGCTTGATAGCTGTTATTATAGCAGAACTCTACTAAATGTAAATGATTCTCCCACGAGCCTCCAAAGTCTAGAATACATGCTCTTAAAAGATCTTCTAAAATGCGGTTGACTCTTTCTGTCTGTCCATCAGTTTGGGGGTGATATGCAGTGCTTATACTTAGCTTCGTTCCCAAAGCTGTCTGTAGTGCTTTCCAAAACTAACTAGTGAAGATTGGATCACGATTGCTTACTATACTGCTTGGAACTCCATGAAATCGGACAATCTCCTTCATATATATATCCGTAAGGCATGCTATAGTTCTTGTTGGCTTTACCGGAACAAAGTGTGCACTTTTGGTTAATCGGACTATGCTAACCCAAATGCCTTCATTTCCTTTCCTTGTTTGGGGTAAGCCATCAATGAAATCCATGGATATTTGATCCCACTTTCAAGTTGGAATCTCCAAAGGTTGAATTAATCACGCCGTCTTCTGTTGGTCACTTTTGATTCTTTCGCAAATTTCACAACGGCTGACATAGATAGATATGTCCCTCTTCATACTTTTCCACCAACATGTACGATTCATGTCCTTGTACATCTTATGAATTCCCGGATGAATGCTAAGTTTGGCTGTATGGCATTCAGCTAGTACTTCTTGCCTAAGATTTTCAACATCTGGAACACAAATTCTTCCATTTAACCGCAATACTCCAAGGTTATCTATTTTAAAGCTTGAATTTCTTCCTTCTTCAGCTGCTTTAATGTATTTCTCAAACCATTTATCTTCTCCCTGTTTACTGGCAATTCTTTCCAGAAGAGTTGGAGTTACTACCAAATAAGAAATAGTAGCTAACATCCTACTCAATGCATCAGCTACTACGTTGGCTTTCCCGGGTGTATATAGAATATCTAGATCATATGACGTGAGAAATTCTAACCAGCATTGCTGTCTCATGTTTAGATCCTTCTGGGTGAAAAGATACTTTAAAGATTTATGGTCCGTGAAGAGTTTTATTTTTTTACCTAAAAGATGGAATGTTATTTACTAAGGTCAATTCAAATTTTTATCGAAATAAACTATGAAAAATTCTTAACCAGCAAATAATGCCTCCATATCTTTAGAGCGAACACAATAGCTAATAATTCTAAGTCGTGTGTTGCATAATTCTTCTCATGCGTCTTCAGCTGTCTACTTGCATAAGCAATCACCTTCCCATCTTGCATTAAAACTGCACCAACTCCTTCTCCATAAGCATCTGTATAAATGGTCAATCCACTATTTCCATTTATGATTGCTAAAACTAGAGCGGTTGTCAACCTCTTCTTTAGTTCTTGGAATGCTTCTTCACATTTAGGGGTCCAGATAAATTTATCATCCTTTATTGTCAACTTTGTTCGGTGATAGGCAATCTTAGAGAAGTCTTGAACGAATCTTCTATAATATCCTGCCAAACCTAAGAAGCGACGAATCTCTTTAGGAGTTTGTGGCTGCTTCCAATCTTGAATAGCTGCAACTTTCCCTGGATCTACTGAAATTCCATCGTTGATATTATATGTTCAAGGAATCTTACCTCCTTCTCCTAAAATTGGCACTTTGAGAATTTGGATTTAAGCACATTATTCATCAATATCTCTAACACAGCTTCTAGATGCCTTGCGTGTTCTTCTTCTGTCTTTGAGTAGATAAGGATATCATCGATAAAGAATAATACGATTTTGTTTAGCACATCTCTAAACACTCTATTCATAAGGTGAACAAATTAAGCGGGTGCATTAGTCAGCCCAAAAGGCATAACCAACCACTCATAGAAAGTATTCGGACCTTTGAATGCAGTTTGATGGATGTAATCTTATGTGATCCTTAACTGATGGAATCCTATAGCTAGGTCCATTTTAGAGAAAACTCAAGCTCCGTTGAATTGGTCAAACAAGTCATCTATTCGGGGTAGATGATACTTGTTCTTAATGGTTTGCTTATTTAGATCTCGATAGTCTACACACAATCTCAAAGATCCATCTGACTTAGCAACAAAAACTATTGTTGATCCCCAACTTGAATGGCCGGGTCTTATCAACCCTTTCTTTTATAGCTCTTGGGTTTGGTTATTCAACTCATCCTTTTCTTTTGGAGCCATCTTTCTATCTCGTTGTTTAATTGGCATCACACCAGGAACTAAATCTATACGGAACTCGATTTCTCGATGTGGGGGCAAATTTTTTACTTCCTCAAAGACATCTGCAAATTCTTTAACAACGGGTATTGTTTCTAATCCTATATGGGATGCGTCTAAAGCATAAAGAAAACTATCCCTTCTTGGACTAGGATCTTCACAAGGTATTTCTACGAGTTTCCCTAACTTTGTTTTCACTGCAACCGTTCTTTTCAAACAATATAGAATAGCTTCATTTTTAGTTAACCAATCCATACCAAGTAAAATTTCGAATCCAGTAAAATCTAAGACGAAAATATCAAAAGGAAAGTGATGGGGAGGATAGGAAATTGGGACTTTTTCACAGTGCATACAAAGATTAGTGGAACCTCCTATATTACGCAGATAGGGTCGTCAACAATTTTAGGTTTAAGTTTCAATTCTTCTACAGTTTTTTTAGAAATAAAACTATGAGAAGCTCTTGTATCAAATAATACTCTAACTAAAACATCTTTGATAAAACTATTACCTTCCAACACTCCTTTGTCCTTCACATCTTGGGAAGTTGAAGGCTCATCCTTGATAGAATAAACTTTGGCTTGTTCTCCTTTCTTCGTTAAGGGATAATCCTTTATCATGTGTCCTGATTGATGGCAATTATAGCAGCTTCTTGGTGCTGATCCTTGGATTCCTTGAGTTTTGGGTTTTCTACAATGAGTTGATAGGTGGCCCTTTTGTTGGCAATTATAGCAAGTGACATCTTTAAAGTGGTTATACTGAAATCCTCCTTTGGGTTTTCTCTGCCATAGCTTCTTGCCATTGAACTTCCTCTTTTTCTCGTTATTGTTGTTGTTTCCTTGTACTACGGGTGGATCTATCTTATCCAAAGCTTCATATCTGTATCCCATGTCTATTAAGTCTACAAATGGTTCTGTCACATGCCCAATCATTCTGATACGGTATTGCTTCTTCATTCCAGAAATAAACTTTTCATTCTTTTTGAGGGGCGTATCTATCAATCCATGCCAAAAACGAGATAATTCGTTAAACTTGTTAGCATACTCCTCAAACAACATATCCTCCTCCTGTTTAAAATCCATAAAATTTCAGTAAAGACGGGATTTTCCTGCTTTCAGCATATACTACTCTCCTAGAACTTCTTTGAATCGCTCCCATGAGAAATCATCTTCTGACTCATTCTGAGTAACAGATTCCCACCAAACTAGGGCTCCATCTTGTAGTTGCCAAGAAGCTGAGAATCTCTTCTGCTCATCTCCAATATTCAGTCCTTTGAAAATTCTTTCACAAGAGCGGATCCAAGCTTGTACTTCAATGATGGTTTCCGTTCCTTTGAAAGGTTTACCACCAAGGCTGGTATATTCTTGCATAAAGTTTCAATGTTAATTTGGGGCTTCACCAGAACTTCTACTTCCTCGACTACTGTAGCTACGGGAGTTTGACCATTTGTGGTATTACTTCCTCCCCTACCTCGTCCTCTTCTTCTACTCATTTTCTACTATCTGTGTACAGTAAGAAAAAGATCTTTAGGATATATAGACGAGATATCTTAGGGAATGCTATACAGTAGGAATATACTTATTCAAGTTAAAAGTTTTAATTATGCGCTCTCTCAGACTAAACTCATTATAGGGTGTTACTAACCCTATCTCTAATGAGTCATACCCCAACAAAGCCAAGGTTCTCGCTTAACCTTCAGCTCCGATACCAAATGTGATAACCCGACTCCTCGACCCTCAAAAATCGACACTAATACATCTACGGTATTTATGTGTCGTAAATCCAAGTGTCGGGGAGGCAGATTATCAGGGGTGTAAAAGATAATAAAGATAAAAGATAACACAATAAAAGAACCTCACATCGCATTCAACATTTTAAATATACATAAATGATCAGAGTCAAATACAAATCCAACGGGATAGTTATAACTGTCTATCTGTACGTATGCTGGAAAATACATACTACATAACACAGCGGAAAATGGGTAGATATCTACATAAGGTACTTTAGCTTCATAGCTACAAAAGACTTCTCTAAAATGCTCCCCAACATGCTCCAAAATGTTCCTAAGGTATACTTGGCTGCTTGAAAAATAGGGCACCCAGAGTTTGAAGGAAAAACAAACTCCGAGTCAGTCATGGGATTGGTGTGAGAACTCAAAGTACGATGTTTTGAAAACAAAAAGGTATCTCATAAGACCACGCCGCACATAAACACGGAACATGTTTTTACCTTATGATAACAAAAACTATTTATTACGTAAAATTTGGGGATATTATTTTTAATGACTTTCTTTGAAAACATTTGCAAATAAACTTATTAATCTTAGCCGAAATTGTTACCATTATTAAATTCCAACATACTAGGTTCTACAAACAAAACCACAAGTTCTTATTAGAGAATGGATTTCCATACAAATGACCAAGTGAAGGGACTACCTTCCGGTAGGTACACCTCTAGATGGATGTCCCAAGGAACTATCACAAAGCTCCTCTACTAACAGAAGACCGGCCTACCTCTATAACTAGATAATACCGAATATGTCATCCCCTGGTCGTTACTGACCTTTATCCGAGAGCTCTCTCCGCATACATCCACATTAATTTACATCTCGAACGTCATAGTGGGAAGAAATATATCTAGAAGGGAATGATCATACTCAATTGGGAATGATCCACTTAGCCTTGCTATATCTAACCCTGTTTCTATCATTTTCGATTGATGAGGCTTGAGGCAACGATTACCTTTTCACATATCACATCATCTTTGAATGCCACACTGCCATTTCCGTTGACTACTAATGGCCTTCCACAAAAATACAACCATTGAGCTCGTACGTCTCAAGGAGGGTGTTAACCTAAGAGAAGTTGCCTTTCCCGCCACCATAGATGTATGTTTGTAAAAACCAATGTACGTGATCTCAAAAAATGCACTGTCAGATATCCATCCATACAAGTTCGTTTTGGGACTGAACGAAACCGAAGGTACTTTCCTCGGCCATTATTAGGCGAGAAGCCCTTGTTTTTCTGTGGATTTTCATAACAAAGAGACCACAGCTACAAAAAGTAAATCGGGATTTTATCCCTAATTAATCAACAAGTAGTCCCTCGTTATTATTTGTCTCAATATCTCCATCTTCAAACATCTTCAATCTTCGAACACGTAAATTGGTTCGAAGTGGTTTTCGGATAGGAATCGTCCAAATCCGACCTCGGTTCCTTCGAAATCCAATCATCGATAAAAAATGATGTAATTAGGTGATTGTTTTTCGATTCATTCATTTTTCTTTACCAAAATATCTTCGAGAGATGTATATTTTCAAAATCTTCTTCTTTAAATAAGGAATCATTTAAACCTCCCTTTTGAATATTTCTCAAATCATTTTTAAAGAGTATCTTTTGAGAAAATAGGATTATAGAAATCACTTTACTTTTATTCAATATCAACTTCCGTATTCAACGAGTGTTATGGGCAGAATAACGGTGAGATCACCTTTTAAATTCCACGAATAGGACAAGTTCCCTCTTCGAATTTTAATAATGAGTATAAGAAGATTACTTCTACAAAATCCAATTTGAGCATCCAGGCTTTCTTTTCGATATGTTCCACCCCTCGCCTAAAAGAGAAAACTGAGGCCAGGTAAGTTCAGGGCACTAGTTGCTCCATCCCTAACCTTAGTTACACACATTGTTTTCACTTTTAGATCTCATAGGCGGAACAAATATACTAGTTGTTTCCGCATACTCATTTTCCCTTTTTAAATCACTTAACTATTTGTTTAACCACGTTTGAAATAATTTTGAATTGTTCAAATATCTTTTTTTAAATACTTTATTATTTACTTAAAAATGTTTACATAAGACTTGAGAAAGAAATTTTTAGTTCCAACCTTTATTTTAAAAGTTATTGAAAAGCGTTGCGAAAAGGTGTTGCAAAAAGTGTTTCAAAAAGTGCTTTAAAAGCTATACTCTTCAAAATGACTTTTATATCATTTAGAAAACCATCATTCAACTTAAATCACTTTTAAAACATTTTAAATGATTTTTAGAATTTATTTCATATTTTAAAAAAAATTATTTTATCAATTTTAAACTTTGATCACTTTACTACAAAAGCGCGATTTTTCTAGAAAATTGTTTTTTACATATTTTAAAATCTACTCAATGAAATCTTTATTTTCTTTCTTTGTTTGAAAGATATGGATATAATAGTTCGGAAAATCCTTATCTCGAAGTATTCCGAGCTATAATCCACTTCGTTTGCTTATTTAAAGTTTTCGGAGCGAAATCGCGAACTACCGTTGCGCGACGCGCCTAGTTTTGACTTATTTCAAGTTTTTCATTCAAACTTTGTTAAAAGAAGTTTATATCTTTATAAAACATTTCTAAACCATTTTTAATCATTTTAAAAGGTATTAAATGATTTCATATCACTTTTCAATTTATTTTGGAAAGTGTTTTCCATTTGAATCAATGTCGTGTATATCACGACTTGTTTCAATATTTTCATGCAATAAACAACATATGGAAATCAGTATCATAAGCAAATATCCAAACAAACATATCACAACATCACAACCAAATATATACATATAAATTAGGAGTTCTCACCTTGTTTGGAATTGAACTAACTTTAAATTGAAATAGCTTTTCTAACTCAACTCAAAAGCTCACGAACACTTGGTTTAAGACTTCTAGGTGGCTTGACTTTGCTTGTGGAGGCCTTTGGAGCTTTGGGTCGTGAGTTTCAAGGGAGATTGGGCTCGGCCTTGGGTAGGGGGTGGTGGTTGGCTCGACTAGGGTGGTGGTGGGTGGTGGCCATGGGTTAGAGGAAGAGAAAGAAGAGGATTTGAAGTGGTTTTGAGGTGGTTTGTTGCATATTTCTTTTTATATTATTTTTGGAATAAATTTAGCATTATTTTATTAAGATAGGAAGCCATGGAAAAGAGTAAGAAGAAGCTTGAAATTTTGAGAAGAATAAATGTGGAAGGAAGTGAGAAAGTGGGTGTGTATTTATAGAAAAAACTTTAGATTAAAATATTATATTTGCAGAAGACCAAAATACCCTTTACTTACTTTTAAAGTAATCTTACTTTTCAAAACTTAACATTACATTTCAAATCCTTACTTTATGTTTTTATCACCTAAGGAGCAAGAAAATTAAAGTAATAATGATGTTTCTTTTGATTTGACATGTTTTGTTTCTATTAGTTTACTTTTCCTAATTATATTCTAGAATTTCCTAATTGTGTTTTAATAAAAGTAAACCTAATTAGCAACTTAATTAAAGCTTACTGCATTTGTATAAGTGTACATGAATACTAAAATAAAGGTGCAACAACGTTGCAACAACTTTAAATCGACAAAATGTTGATTTTTGAAAAAATGTTCTACGGTCATATTTTGACGTTTTACTAAAACTATTTATTTATGTAAACCAAATTTAAAAATAAATTCATATAATGTAATTTAAAAATATAAACACTTATAAATAAATTAAAATAATTTACTAAACCATTTAAGCTTACTTTTCTGAAATCAGGATTTTGTCACTTTTGTCGATATATGAAAATGTTACTATTTTATGTATATTTCTATTTTCAAATCCTATCTAATATTGTCTGAATCATAAAACCTTTTATATTTTATATTTAAAATCACTTTAAATATTATATTTTGAAGTGGTTAAATTTTGGGTTGTTACATGTTTAAATATAAAAGGTTTTAAAAATTGAGATTTTAATAGATTGAGAAAATAAAAGTGAATTTGGAAGTAGAGATAAAATTGGTTATACTGAATCTTAAATAAGATTTCTAAATCATGAAATGGGAGTAGAATCTAGATTTGGTTGGTTTTGGCATATAGTTTTGGATTATTTTAAGAAATTGATTTATAAATGGAATTTAACTTAGAAATCAATTTATAATGGATTTAAGTGATGTGAAACCATTATAAACTGGAATTGAAAACTGTGAGATTTATAAACAATATTTATAAATAAAGTGAAATGATTATCAATTGATAAATTGAAGATATAAATTCACGGTAAGAATTTGTAATCAGATGGGTAAATTGGTTTAAAAATAAATGATATATTTACTTTTAGAAATGTGAAAAAGGGAATTTACGAAATTGGGATGTAAATCAATTGGTGATAAATCGAGAGAGATTTATAAATACTAGACTAGCTATATTGGAATGGAAAAATATTTTTTTTCGAGAAGCTGAGTTTGTTTAAAAAAAGAGGGTTTCTAATTATTAAACTAGGTAATTTAAAAATGTTTTAGCACATGAATATTTCAGAAAATTAGTTATTTAAATATTTTTTAAATGTCAAAATGAATTATGTTTATAAACAAGTCTTGTAAATCGATTAGAATTTTATTAATAAATCAGAATTAATTATTGTTTCAAAGTTATGTAATTATTTTAATTGTTTTAAAAGTATATTTAATTATTAAATAAGTTTTTGAAAAGTAATGGTATACTTTCATGGCGAAATCGGAGGTAGAGATTGCATGTAGTTAAGTATGTATTTCTCTTGGATAGAGACGTAATCATTGAGCTGCAAATCCATGGTTGATACCGCACGGTGCTTTCCATATCTATTTTAAAAAAGTTTTCAAATATTTTTAAAGGGAATGGTTTGTGAATTCACTTATTTCGGTGAGATAAGTATATACTTTTGAGTAAAGAGATTTAATTAAGGAACCCAAAACATATAGAATTTGTTATAAACGAGTTAAGGTATTTACAATATTAATTATGAAGGGTTGTCGAGAAAAGAGAAATAAATGGAACTTTCCTAATTGTTGGGAAGTAAGGGTTTTAGAAAATATGTTTTTAAATATTTTTTCTAAGTGTTGAAAGAAGAGATGGTTTGAAATATCCTGATATGGATATAAGTATCTGAGTTGTCTCAAATATTGAAAATTTGGAAGGGATTTGAATATATACCTTATAAAGATATTTTGAAAATAAATTTTGGAAAATTATAATATGGGCCTAGTGACTACTTATGGATGTTATATTGATAGCTAAATAACCAACTATCAAGTATTGGACAATTTCGTTGATCGTTTCGAAGAGACCAGGATCGATTTTATTATTCGAAAACTACTTTGATATGATTTTAGCGTTACGAATGGATAACGTGAAGATGATGAAGACGGTGATTCGGTTTGTCAAGACCCAGGACAAGTTGTGTGGACGAATGCTATCAAAACATCGTCATTGGAGGATGATGAGCATTTTAAGTGAAATTGTTCTTGAAAGGTAAACGTAGCCTTAAGCCTCATCAATCGGAATGACTGAAAATCAGGAGAGATGCAACAAGGCTAAGTGGGTCATACCCAATTAGGGTATGTTATCACCATTCTAGATACCCTCAGATATATTATTAATTATGGATATGACGGTGCATGGAAAGAGCTCTCGATAAGGGTGGGAACACCCGGGGTGATAACTTATTTGGTTCTATTCAAGTTAGGGATAGGGCCGGTCTTGTGTTGTAGGGGATCCCGGCGAGGTCCTCCGTATATTTTTCTAGATGTGTACCATGATAGGTGGTACCTCGGTGCCTAGTAATTGTATGAAATCCATTCTCCAATAAGCGCCGTACGATTTTGATTGTGCCTAACTATGCTGAAACGTGAGATGCAAGCATTTCAGCTATTTTCTATTTACTTTGTTTAGACACTATTATAATATCAGACGATTTTGATATAAAGTGTTTTGGTTATCGTAAGGTAAAAACCTGTCGTGTTTATGTGTGACGCGGTACGAGATACCTTTGTTTTTCAAAGGATTTTGATAACTTTTAATAATTCAAATTGAGTGTGTTTTCTCATGTTGGTTTTCCAGACTGACTCGGGTGTTATTTTATTATAATGCTCGGGTCTGACCGAGTATTACAAGTTTAGGTTAGGATGCTATGGAGCCCAAGAGACAAACTGGATGACAGAGACGTATTACACGTACTTGATTATATTCCGCTGTGTATTGTAGGCTGAATAGTCAGCACTGGTGAGGACAAGTTATTATAACTGTCCAGTATTGAGTTGTGGATTTGTTGTACTCTGATGATGGTATGTATAATTAACAGTTCTAGTTCTTTTTGTATAAAGACATGTTATTATCTATTATATATTGTCCCGCTACGATTGTGAGATTATGTGTTGTTGTTGTTCTATTTTCTTCTACCTCTTTCTTCTTTTCCTCTAACGATCTAGTATTTTCGGCACTCGATTGCTCGGCATGCTACATATAGGACGTATTAGTGTCGATTTTCGAGGGTCGAAAAATCCGGTTCGTGATAGTTTTAGCAACATCAAGCTGACTCGCGGGAGTCAGGGCTACGTAAATACCTCATACAGAATCGTTCACCAAACCATCCTACTTCATTCTGCAATCTCCACCACGTACACAGTTGTTAAAGTGGTTTTCGGTATTGGTAGAGAGTATGACAATATCTGATCCCAATCTTTTTAACAACTAAACGCTTGTTTCACACCGGACGGTTCTTTTACATTTTCAAAATCGATTCATAACTGATATCAAAATATCATATTCAATTCAAACCATATCACTTTTCGAAATCATATTCACTTTCGAAATCATATTCACCTTCGAAATCATATCACATTTAAAATCATTCACTTCCGAAATCATATTTTCTTTCAAAATCATACTTCCAAAATTGGTTAAACCCCCATTTCAAAATCATCATATTGAATCAAATATGTCATTTAAATCCCAACTTAGGTTATAACATCATTTAACCGTATTCGCTTTTAAATCAAGGATTTGAATATAAACAGTTCCACTTTACTTAGTTTGAAATTTAGAAAATAGTTTAGATAGTTATAAATAGATTAAATAGTTTAGCATAGTTAAAATAAATTTTTAAATAGTTAAAATACTCTAAAATAGTTTTAAAATATATTAAAAATAGTTTAAATGGATTTAAGATAGTTTAAATAGATTTAAAATAGATTAAATAGATTTAAAGTAGATTAAATAGATTTAAAATAGATTATATATATTAAATAGATTTAAAATAGATTAAATATATTTAAAATAGATTAAATAAATTTAAAATAGATTAAATAGATTTAGAAAAGATTAAATAGATTTAAAATAGATTAAAATAGGTTAATTAGTTTAAAATAGGTTAAGATAGATTAAATTGGATTAAATATATTAAAATAGAGTAAAATAAATTAAAATAGTTTAAATTGATTAAAATAGTTTAAAATATATTAAATTAGTTTAATAGCTTGAAAATCTTAATAATGAGGAATTAAAATAATATATTTTTAAACAGTTTATATTAAAATGATAAATTTGAAATTAATATCAAATTAAACTATTTCTTTCATTTCAACACATCTAGACCATGTCCAGCTTTCAAATCAACAAACTAAATTTTATCTTTCAATTCAAATTCTCATTTAAATCATTTAATCAATATCGATTTCAAATCCAAGTTCGAACAATAAATCCAAACCATTTCAAACTTAGTAGATTTCAAAGTTACATTTTTTAAAGTTTCAATAACTCAATTCGGATAAATTTCAGTTGCACTTCAAATTCAACTTTAAAATTTTAATTTAATTTCTTTAAACAATTCCTTTAAACCAATTCCAATTTCAACAAGTAAAGCTTGGATTTTTGAAATAATTCAATTATAAAAATCCAATTTTTATTTCAAAATATCATTTAACTTAATTCAAAATTTAAGGATTTAAAATCATTTAATTTAACCAATCCGGTGTCCGTATATAATTTTCTACCCTATGGTCAAGTGATACGGATATTATCATTTCAATCCGTAATAATTTTAATTTACGGGTATATATCATTTCAACCCGCAATCCCGAATTAACATTCAAAATCTATTAATCGCTCGGGTTTATCATCTCAACCCATAACGATTTTCCCTAATCTATCAGATCGTTCGGGTATGTATCATTTCAACCCATAGGGATTTTCTAACTATAAACTAAGTGAACTTGCAGTGTTATAACAATATAAATATAACATCCAATTATCAAATATCAACAATTAAACATCCATCACAATCATCATTCAAATCAACCAATAAATAATATCAATTAACTGGTTGTCAATAACAGGTATTTAATTGGAAAATTAAAATTCAATACTAAATTAAATGGCAATTATATTCAATAAACTCGTATTTAACAGAAATGACTATTTAAATATCAAACAGCAGACGATCAACTTCTAATCACATCATAAATTCAATTTAACTAACATAAGACAATTTAGTAGTTGTGAGTGGGTTAAAACACCCACCTTTGATTTCAAATCGAATTGAAATCCAAATAAAGGCCCAAATTTCAACAGTCTCAGAGTTCGTCCAAACCAATTCCAAAATGTCCGAAATTTTGTTACGATCGCAGTGGAGCAAACCGCGCATAAATCTGACTTCGTATGCGAAAGTTATGATAGTTAGAAGATTATACAATTTATATTTAAAAAAATAATAAATACAAGAATACACGTCATACCTTCCGCGTATCTCGTGTAACGACCCGTAAATTTCAACTGTTTTAATAACGTAATTAGTTGAAATTTTGTAAAATTTTAAACGATAAAATTTTGAAATAAAAATTTAATATTTGGAATGCATTTAGTTAAACATAGCAACGGGTAAATTTTCGTCCGAAAATATGAAAGTTTATTTCGCGCGTAAATTTACTTCAATTTAATCAGTTAAAAAGCGATGAAAATAAAATGTTTTCGGAACCTAAATATTTTTACATAGAAAAATTCTAAACCATCTTCTGAGCAAGATTTCAGTTTGTCGTTTTTCCAAATTCGGACATCTTTGGCTCCGTCGATCTTATTTTTCAGTGTTTTTCTTGCATTTTTCCGCCAGTTGAAAATTTCGAATTTTTATAATTCAATCATACCACTGATATCTGTACACCGTTTTGATCGTCTCGTTGTGCCGATCTCCGTAGTATACTCATCTTTGTGTGTCGGAGTCCGGTACGCTGCGAAATTTGTAAAACAAATTTTCAGTATCGTTATTCGTTTTAAACCTTTTCGGTTTCCTTGTGACTATTCGTTACTATTGCATTTACAGCTTCTGAATTTAACCTCCGCCTGTTCATTCATTTCATTTATTTGGTTCAGTTTGGAAATGTAAACTTTATATTAATTGTACGCTTTGCTTTCATATTTGAACTGATTCATTTCCTTTGTTCTGCAAATTTGTTGAAGTGCTGTCTCCCCTTCTCTTTGCTTCTTGGCCTCTCCACAACCCTTCCAAAGGCCACACATAAAAAAAAAAGAAAAAAAGAAAAAGAAACTCCACGCAACAGCACCCCTCTCTTCCCAGTTCCTTCTTTCTTCCTTTGCCCACTTAACCTCTACGCAAAACCCATGACAGCCTCAACCACCCCAGCTCGCCACCCTTCCTCCCTCCTCAAACCCCTTAGCAACCAGCAGCCTCGCCCATATCCAAAACCCGCTTCGCAAACCCCGCCAACCCCAACTCGCGTTCACCGCCCAGCCTGGCACCGGCTTTCTTCCATCAGCCTCAACAGGAAATCGCCTCAACTTACCTCCGTCATTTTGCTTTACCCCGTCCTCCGCCTTCGCACCTCAGTTCGGCGACCATCTGTCATCTCTACCTTATAACAACAGCACCCAACCCACCATCGTTGGACCTACCCCAACCGGCTACCCCCTAACACCCACTGTCTGAACGAACCCGACCAACCACCGCACCCTCTTTCCCTTCGACACTCGACCATCCATCCTTCGCGCGCCGGTGGAGTACAGTACCCAGTGACTCACGGACCAGTTTGCTTTCCAACCTATCTTTGCAAAAGCACGTGTACCTTATAAAAATTTGTAAGTTTAGCCTGAGCAGCCTTTCCTCTGATATTGTATGAGTACTATGTTAATATATTTGAAGTATTAATATGAAAGGTCTGTATATATAATACAGTGTGTATAAATCAAGATATATATATTTAACAAAGTTAGAAATTATGTTGTCTGTAATGTTTTGATTTCAAGTACAAAAATATATATATCTATTTGTTTTATAATCTTATATTGTAAGTATATAATTTTCATACGTTTAAATATATCCTTAGTTGCTTTTGTTTTGACTTAGAGGCTTGTTCTCTTTTGCTGGAAGAAACAACAGTACTATATATATAAGTTTACTAATATGAAAGCTTGGAAGCTGTCTCTTTTATAGATCTGAATTATGTAAGATTATATATAGGCATATAATAGATAAGAAAGTTATCTAGATGAGGATTTTGTTTTATAAGGTGTTGAATCGAATGGTGGTAGTTTAAAATACAATTGTGTATTGATTTTGAGATCATACCTGATAGTTTACATGTTTTACAGCATGTTATATATTTATATATACATAACTATAAAAGTTATAAGAACCGATTTTTTTTTTTTTTTTTTTTTGCTAAGTTTTTTTTTCTATTATATAAAAGCAGTAATGTATTAGTCTACGAGATTGTTGTTACATATATATATAGCTTATATATATATGCGAGTTTAGCTGTTTATGTTATATAAATTTTATATATGTCTGTAAGTTATAATAGGTTAAGTTTTCATAATCTGTTGATTTATATATACATATCAGTTTATATACATAAATTTTAGATCTGTTTGGTTTTCAAATGTAAGTAGGGGTTTTAAGAATAACGTAATATATATATATTATTATTTCGATTCTAAATACATATGGTTTACGAGATAATGATTTTAAATAAATTTTACATAAGGATTTTTATTCCAATTTTATAAATTAAGTATTGATTTGAGAAAAATTATATGTGTTAAAATTGTTTTCAAAATATATATGTAACATAAATTTTGCTTCATCGACCTCTAATCTATCTTGACTCACCTTCTCAATATCGAAATTTTCGCAGCAAACTCCTAACTTGTCGTTGTTCCGCTCACTGATCTGTATGCTTTTCTATGCCTATTGCTTCCATTTTTCGTTCATCTCTCTGGCCTCGAAAGGTGAGCAATCACTCATGATTAACGTTCTTTTATTTATTAAATTTGATTTCAATTGAAACGACAATTGAAATATGCTGCTGTTAGTTGATTACACTGTTATATATGCTATTACCTGTATCAGTTCACCTGAGACATCTGACACCATTATCTGTTAATTATTTATGCGATGATAATACAGTTTGGCTGATAATTGATTGATTGTTGATGTTTATCTTGGACGTTAAATTGTTAATGTTAAAATGATAAATAGTATGCAATTGAACTTGATATAGGATAATTAAATGTTAAATTTGATTAACTGACACTTGTATAATATGACCCCTTTAACGGTTGAATTTATTGACACGTAGGATTTGTTTAATTACATTTTGAACCACTAAATGTATGTTGTTAAATTGATGATGTATGAAATTGTAAATAGATGACAAGTGAAAAACCGTAATGTAATAATCTTTAATCTACATGAAATGATAGTGTAGATTCTAGAAATAATTATATTAATTCGTACAAATAACAATGCGAATTAATACGATTATTTCGGGATTATTTGAATTGATTATTGGATTGTTATTGTTTGTTGTTATTGCTTGTTTATTTACTTTGACACCATCCCAGTTATCACACTGCAAGTTCCCTTTGTTATACTTTGATTTTTGAATTGAATTGGAATCGGGTTGAAATGATAAATACCCAAATTGAACCTTGACCTAGGATAGATAATTAAATAAAACCCGATTGGTCAATAATTTGATTTAAAAATAAAACGAAGATTTTATTTGAATAAAAATATGGTTTTGAAATGAAGTTGAATTTGAATTATAATGAAAGGAAAATGTTAATATTTAATAATCGGAAACAAAATGTTAACAATGAAATTGATGGAAAAATGTGGTTTAATTTGAGAAATGAATGAATTAAGTTGAAATGATTAAATAATTAAGTTTGAAATAATAATTAAGTTTGAAATTATAATTAAGTTTGAAATTATTAACTTTGAAATGATTTAATAATTAAGTTTGAAATTATAATCAAGTTGAAATTATTAAACTTTGAAATTATTCAATAATTAAGTTTTGAATTATTTGATAATTAAATAAGACTGAATTATTTAATGATTAAATTAAATTGAATTTTTGAATAAGTGAATTTTACTTCGTAATAATTGAAATTGAGATTTTCTTTATTAATTAAGTTTTGGAAATTATTTAAAGTAAGTAAATAAATAATTGAAATTGAATTTTCTTTAACAAGAAATGAAAATGTGATATTTTGGAATTAATGTAAGACTTGAAATGTAAAGAGTTTGATTTGATGAATTTAATTTAATTAAATTGTAAGTTTTGATATAATGAAGTTGAATTTAAATAATGGATTTAATGAATTGGAAATTTAATGGAAATTGTTTTGAATGGCATAGTAACTTAACGAATATTGAATGAAATCGATAAATGATATAAAATTGATTTGAATGTTAAATAAGATTAATTTAAATGTTTTCGAAATGAAACTTGTTTTCGAACTTGAATCAATATTTGGATTGTTTTAAATAGAAATTGAATTTGAATTATAAGATTTTGAAATGATAATTTGGAAGTTTGAAACGTAAATTATTGGAAATTGATTTAGAAAGACAAACGAAATGTTGATTTACAAATTGTAATTGAAATTGAATTGATTTGTCTTGAAATATATTAAACGACCAATCGGTGAAATAATTACGGAAGTTATTAAAGAGACCGGAATTCGGTTATGGATATACTCTCTATCTAAACCGAAAACCACTTTAATAACTATACGCGGAGTGATGATCCAGAATGAAGTGGTTGGAAATGATGTACGTGTTGACTGAAGAAAGAGAACGATAATGGATAGCCTTGACACTCGTGTCAAATTTGAAATGACTAAAACAGGAGCTGTGCCGGGCCAATGGAGGATTGATACCTCAAGTGGACACACTTCTTCGAACTACTTATACTTGTTGTCGATTGGTGCACCCTTGATTTTGGGAGTGTGTTTCACGGTGTTGCGGGCGCTGCGGCGTTGCGTTCTCACCAGTCCGGATCAGGCGAACGGTAGTATCACTACCTTGGGTATAGCCTCATGTGCCTTGTCATACTTGTATTCCATTTATGCGCGACCACTACGATTTTGATTTGTACCTTGAGTATATGGATTGCCCTCTGGTGACTTCCGGTTTTGGGGAAACTACGGTCTTGTATATGCTTTTGGGAATAAAAATGTGTTAAGGGTGGAATGGGCCATGACTTAACGCTATTTTGATATCTTCTTATATTACTGATAGACATTATCTATTTAGCGTACATTACTACATAGTAGATAGTTTAACGGATCCTTAAAGGATGGTTATTCCAAACATCCTTTGAGTTACTTGTATTTCAATTGCTATTTCACTTGAGTTGGATTTATTAATATAAGAATGTTAATCCTGACTCGAGTGTCTTGTGTTTTTGCTTTACGCTCGGGTCAGACTGAGTGGTTCAGCTTTTGAGACTCACCTTTGGAGTTGGAGCTTTGCTTGAAGATCCAGCCATCTATTCTGCTTTCAGTATTCGATGATTCCAGTGATATATTCTGAGTTGTATCTGATGTATCGTATTACTCTTCTGTTGTAAACTCTGTTGTATTTTATATATTCATATAGTAGCTTCATGAACTACTATCTCTTTTATTTCCGCTGCACTTATTACTCTGTGTCTGTGATCTGTGATTATTTATTTACTGTATATGTTCAGTTTTGCCAAATTTAAATTAACAACGCGGCATTTTGAGCAATTCAACTCCGGCATGAGTGTCTACCTATTCACTTATAATGGATGCGAATGGTCCAAAATATCGGGTCGTTACAGTTGGTATCAGAGCTTTGGTAGCTCTAGGCAAACTCAACATATAGGGTAAATGTATTTACAGAATCACTCTCATTCGAGTTTCAAATCTCTTCCCTTGACTCAAATTCTTTTGAATTTTGGAACATTCCCCTCGGTTCCGAAATTCAGTCGTGTCCTTCACTATTCGTCTTCTGTCAATTCTGGAGCACCACATAACTCCGTTTTGAATGATATCTATAATAGATCGGCGGTCTCGCCAATCTTCAAATGATTTGTAAAGGGGTGAAACTCCTTTATAATAGGCATCGATTTACCGGAGATTTATGTATCCTCGGTTTACGATGCTATCTATCTCCTGCTATACCTGAATTCTATTCTTGAGATCGAGTGTTGATTTACCTCGGAATTCAGCATCGATCTTATTCTTGAAGTCACGGTCGACCCGGTTATGGTTGCCCGCGATTTATATAAGATTATCTATTTCCTTATTCGGTTAAATAATCATCTTATCTTTCGTTCCAACTTATTCTCAAATCAAAATTTTCTTTGATTGAATTAATCAAATTTGAATCCCTATCCTTGCTTTGAAATCCATTCTTGTATCGTCAAGCAAAGAAGTGTATTTGTAAATTAATTTTAAAATGATTTATATATTGTGTTGTTTGAGTTGTTGATGTTGATTTGGGTTTTCGATCGATTCGTCTGATCAACGCTATCGATAGGATTTCCAAAACACTTGAGCAGAGCAAACTGACACAATATCGTTTTCAAATTTGGTAAATAAAATAAAAGTTTTGTATGATTATATTATATATAAATATAAGTTTTCTGAAATTAAATTGTTAATGAATTTGTTGTCTGAAATAATAATATTTGATGTTCATTTATTGTTTTGTAAACCATTGACTATTGCATAATATAAATAAATATATCTATAAACTTGGTTATAAATTGATTGGAATTTGAAATGAATTTAATTCAGAAATTTGAGAATTTATTAGTTTCCGGTGATTTCGAACTTTGGTTTTTAAAATTTTAAAGTATATATATTGGAAGTATTTTCGAAAAGAAATTGTTTCAAAGAATTTTTAAAATGTTGAAATCAGTGCTCTTCTCTTTGTCGCTGGAAAATAATTTCGGTGATGGCGGCCGCATCATCGACATTCATTTTCGAGTTTCGAAGTGGAGATACTATTCTGTAGCTTTGCTACGGTTTTGTTTTGAAAAATATTTTGATTTGAATTTCTTCAGTATAATTTGATTTATATATATATATAAGTATCGTATTTAAAATTTAATTTGGTTTGATATGAATATATTATATATATCTCTAAATTGTTTAAAGTTAATCGGAAATTAATTCTTAAATTTTGTTAAAAATGATTTTAATTATAAATAAAACCAAAATTTGTAATAAATATTTAAACTTGAATAATTGAATTGGGAAAATTTTATTTGTATATTGTTCAACTTCATTCTAATACAACTTACCAAAATCATTCAGAAGTTGAATATGTAATTGGATAATATATATAATATAAATTGAATTTATAAATAAAATTTGAGTGGTTATAACAAATGTTATACACTTAAATTTTAATTATAAAATGTTAATAGAGATAAATAGAATAATAAGACAATTGAATTTTTTTTTGTTGTTTTTTTGTTTTGAAGGTTAATTAATAAATTGAAATTAGATCAACTTATGGAAATACTTTAAATTTAAACCAATTATTGAATATAAATTGAAATTTATATGGTTTAAATTAATTTTTATATTATAAAAATATATATATATATATGTAATAAGATATATTACATGAAATAAAGTTAACAATAATTTGGGATTAAAGAATTAAATCTGTTGAAAATAAAATATGATTATAATAAAAGATTATTTAAATTTATGGTTTTAGAAATTGTAAATTGAAGAAAATTGGATAATAAGATAATGAATTTAGAAATAGTGAGATTGATTTTAGTAAAATCAAATGGATTAAATCAATTATTGAATATCAATTAATTTAAATTTAAATTTATATGGTTTAAATTAATTGTTATTTTGTATTTCAAATCTGTTTTTCTTTCTGGTTGTTTCTATTCTCCTACCTCGTTCCTTTTCGGGGACGAAAAGTTTTGAGTGGGGGAGAGTGTAACGACCCGTAAATTTCAACTGTTTTAATAACGTAATTAGTTGAAATTTTGTAAAATTTTAAACGATAAAATTTTGAAATAAAAATTTAATATTTGGAATGCATTTAGTTAAACATAGCAACGGGTAAATTTTCGTCCGAAAATATGAAAGTTTATTTCGCGCGTAAATTTACTTCAATTTAATCAGTTAAAAAGCGATGAAAATAAAATGTTTTCGGAACCTAAATATTTTTACATAGAAAAATTCTAAACCATCTTCTGAGCAAGATTTCAGTTTGTCGTTTTTCCAAATTCGGACATCTTTGGCTCCGTCGATCTTATTTTTCAGTGTTTTTCTTGCATTTTTCCGCCAGTTGAAAATTTCGAATTTTTATAATTCAATCATACCACTGATATCTGTACACCGTTTTGATCGTCTCGTTGTGCCGATCTCCGTAGTATACTCATCTTTGTGTGTCGGAGTCCGGTACGCTGCGAAATTTGTAAAACAAATTTTCAGTATCGTTATTCGTTTTAAACCTTTTCGGTTTCCTTGTGACTATTCGTTACTATTGCATTTACAGCTTCTGAATTTAACCTCCGCCTGTTCATTCATTTCATTTATTTGGTTCAGTTTGGAAATGTAAACTTTATATTAATTGTACGCTTTGCTTTCATATTTGAACTGATTCATTTCCTTTGTTCTGCAAATTTGTTGAAGTGCTGTCTCCCCTTCTCTTTGCTTCTTGGCCTCTCCACAACCCTTCCAAAGGCCACACATAAAAAAAAAAGAAAAAAAGAAAAAGAAACTCCACGCAACAGCACCCCTCTCTTCCCAGTTCCTTCTTTCTTCCTTTGCCCACTTAACCTCTACGCAAAACCCATGACAGCCTCAACCACCCCAGCTCGCCACCCTTCCTCCCTCCTCAAACCCCTTAGCAACCAGCAGCCTCGCCCATATCCAAAACCCGCTTCGCAAACCCCGCCAACCCCAACTCGCGTTCACCGCCCAGCCTGGCACCGGCTTTCTTCCATCAGCCTCAACAGGAAATCGCCTCAACTTACCTCCGTCATTTTGCTTTACCCCGTCCTCCGCCTTCGCACCTCAGTTCGGCGACCATCTGTCATCTCTACCTTATAACAACAGCACCCAACCCACCATCGTTGGACCTACCCCAACCGGCTACCCCCTAACACCCACTGTCTGAACGAACCCGACCAACCACCGCACCCTCTTTCCCTTCGACACTCGACCATCCATCCTTCGCGCGCCGGCGGAGTACAGTACCCAGTGACTCACGGACCAGTTTGCTTTCCAACCTATCTTTGCAAAAGCACGTGTACCTTATAAAAATTTGTAAGTTTAGCCTGAGCAGCCTTTCCTCTGATATTGTATGAGTACTATGTTAATATATTTGAAGTATTAATATGAAAGGTCTGTATATATAATACAGTGTGTATAAATCAAGATATATATATTTAACAAAGTTAGAAATTATGTTGTCTGTAATGTTTTGATTTCAAGTACAAAAATATATATATCTATTTGTTTTATAATCTTATATTGTAAGTATATAATTTTCATACGTTTAAATATATCCTTAGTTGCTTTTGTTTTGACTTAGAGGCTTGTTCTCTTTTGCTGGAAGAAACAACAGTACTATATATATAAGTTTACTAATATGAAAGCTTGGAAGCTGTCTCTTTTATAGATCTGAATTATGTAAGATTATATATAGGCATATAATAGATAAGAAAGTTATCTAGATGAGGATTTTGTTTTATAAGGTGTTGAATCGAATGGTGGTAGTTTAAAATACAATTGTGTATTGATTTTGAGATCATACCTGATAGTTTACATGTTTTACAGCATGTTATATATTTATATATACATAACTATAAAAGTTATAAGAACCGATTTTTTTTTTTTTTTTTTTTTGCTAAGTTTTTTTTTCTATTATATAAAAGCAGTAATGTATTAGTCTACGAGATTGTTGTTACATATATATATAGCTTATATATATATGCGAGTTTAGCTGTTTATGTTATATAAATTTTATATATGTCTGTAAGTTATAATAGGTTAAGTTTTCATAATCTGTTGATTTATATATACATATCAGTTTATATACATAAATTTTAGATCTGTTTGGTTTTCAAATGTAAGTAGGGGTTTTAAGAATAACGTAATATATATATATTATTATTTCGATTCTAAATACATATGGTTTACGAGATAATGATTTTAAATAAATTTTACATAAGGATTTTTATTCCAATTTTATAAATTAAGTATTGATTTGAGAAAAATTATATGTGTTAAAATTGTTTTCAAAATATATATGTAACATAAATTTTGCTTCATCGACCTCTAATCTATCTTGACTCACCTTCTCAATATCGAAATTTTCGCAGCAAACTCCTAACTTGTCGTTGTTCCGCTCACTGATCTGTATGCTTTTCTATGCCTATTGCTTCCATTTTTCGTTCATCTCTCTGGCCTCGAAAGGTGAGCAATCACTCATGATTAACGTTCTTTTATTTATTAAATTTGATTTCAATTGAAACGACAATTGAAATATGCTGCTGTTAGTTGATTACACTGTTATATATGCTATTACCTGTATCAGTTCACCTGAGACATCTGACACCATTATCTGTTAATTATTTATGCGATGATAATACAGTTTGGCTGATAATTGATTGATTGTTGATGTTTATCTTGGACGTTAAATTGTTAATGTTAAAATGATAAATAGTATGCAATTGAACTTGATATAGGATAATTAAATGTTAAATTTGATTAACTGACACTTGTATAATATGACCCCTTTAACGGTTGAATTTATTGACACGTAGGATTTGTTTAATTACATTTTGAACCACTAAATGTATGTTGTTAAATTGATGATGTATGAAATTGTAAATAGATGACAAGTGAAAAACCGTAATGTAATAATCTTTAATCTACATGAAATGATAGTGTAGATTCTAGAAATAATTATATTAATTCGTACAAATAACAATGCGAATTAATACGATTATTTCGGGATTATTTGAATTGATTATTGGATTGTTATTGTTTGTTGTTATTGCTTGTTTATTTACTTTGACACCATCCCAGTTATCACACTGCAAGTTCCCTTTGTTATACTTTGATTTTTGAATTGAATTGGAATCGGGTTGAAATGATAAATACCCAAATTGAACCTTGACCTAGGATAGATAATTAAATAAAACCCGATTGGTCAATAATTTGATTTAAAAATAAAACGAAGATTTTATTTGAATAAAAATATGGTTTTGAAATGAAGTTGAATTTGAATTATAATGAAAGGAAAATGTTAATATTTAATAATCGGAAACAAAATGTTAACAATGAAATTGATGGAAAAATGTGGTTTAATTTGAGAAATGAATGAATTAAGTTGAAATGATTAAATAATTAAGTTTGAAATAATAATTAAGTTTGAAATTATAATTAAGTTTGAAATTATTAACTTTGAAATGATTTAATAATTAAGTTTGAAATTATAATCAAGTTGAAATTATTAAACTTTGAAATTATTCAATAATTAAGTTTTGAATTATTTGATAATTAAATAAGACTGAATTATTTAATGATTAAATTAAATTGAATTTTTGAATAAGTGAATTTTACTTCGTAATAATTGAAATTGAGATTTTCTTTATTAATTAAGTTTTGGAAATTATTTAAAGTAAGTAAATAAATAATTGAAATTGAATTTTCTTTAACAAGAAATGAAAATGTGATATTTTGGAATTAATGTAAGACTTGAAATGTAAAGAGTTTGATTTGATGAATTTAATTTAATTAAATTGTAAGTTTTGATATAATGAAGTTGAATTTAAATAATGGATTTAATGAATTGGAAATTTAATGGAAATTGTTTTGAATGGCATAGTAACTTAACGAATATTGAATGAAATCGATAAATGATATAAAATTGATTTGAATGTTAAATAAGATTAATTTAAATGTTTTCGAAATGAAACTTGTTTTCGAACTTGAATCAATATTTGGATTGTTTTAAATAGAAATTGAATTTGAATTATAAGATTTTGAAATGATAATTTGGAAGTTTGAAACGTAAATTATTGGAAATTGATTTAGAAAGACAAACGAAATGTTGATTTACAAATTGTAATTGAAATTGAATTGATTTGTCTTGAAATATATTAAACGACCAATCGGTGAAATAATTACGGAAGTTATTAAAGAGACCGGAATTCGGTTATGGATATACTCTCTATCTAAACCGAAAACCACTTTAATAACTATACGCGGAGTGATGATCCAGAATGAAGTGGTTGGAAATGATGTACGTGTTGACTGAAGAAAGAGAACGATAATGGATAGCCTTGACACTCGTGTCAAATTTGAAATGACTAAAACAGGAGCTGTGCCGGGCCAATGGAGGATTGATACCTCAAGTGGACACACTTCTTCGAACTACTTATACTTGTTGTCGATTGGTGCACCCTTGATTTTGGGAGTGTGTTTCACGGTGTTGCGGGCGCTGCGGCGTTGCGTTCTCACCAGTCCGGATCAGGCGAACGGTAGTATCACTACCTTGGGTATAGCCTCATGTGCCTTGTCATACTTGTATTCCATTTATGCGCGACCACTACGATTTTGATTTGTACCTTGAGTATATGGATTGCCCTCTGGTGACTTCCGGTTTTGGGGAAACTACGGTCTTGTATATGCTTTTGGGAATAAAAATGTGTTAAGGGTGGAATGGGCCATGACTTAACGCTATTTTGATATCTTCTTATATTACTGATAGACATTATCTATTTAGCGTACATTACTACATAGTAGATAGTTTAACGGATCCTTAAAGGATGGTTATTCCAAACATCCTTTGAGTTACTTGTATTTCAATTGCTATTTCACTTGAGTTGGATTTATTAATATAAGAATGTTAATCCTGACTCGAGTGTCTTGTGTTTTTGCTTTACGCTCGGGTCAGACTGAGTGGTTCAGCTTTTGAGACTCACCTTTGGAGTTGGAGCTTTGCTTGAAGATCCAGCCATCTATTCTGCTTTCAGTATTCGATGATTCCAGTGATATATTCTGAGTTGTATCTGATGTATCGTATTACTCTTCTGTTGTAAACTCTGTTGTATTTTATATATTCATATAGTAGCTTCATGAACTACTATCTCTTTTATTTCCGCTGCACTTATTACTCTGTGTCTGTGATCTGTGATTATTTATTTACTGTATATGTTCAGTTTTGCCAAATTTAAATTAACAACGCGGCATTTTGAGCAATTCAACTCCGGCATGAGTGTCTACCTATTCACTTATAATGGATGCGAATGGTCCAAAATATCGGGTCGTTACATCTCGCCTGCTATGTTGTAACCCTAGAAGCCACCTGTACATTGATCAAACCCTAGCACACCGCCTGAGAAACCTAAGCGCCACCGCCACGTAGGCCAGTCGCGGCCACAACCACCAACTCCAACGAAGCCGCCGACCTCTCCCCCATGCATCTCGACCCCCGCGATAACCAACTGGTCGTCGATCACAACCTGAAGGAGCAGCCGCCGCCGCTTAGTATAACCCTTGTTGAATTTTTCCAAGCGATATGACCAGCGATTTCCCAAACGAACAACACCAATGCGCTCCACTCGCCAATCTCCACGCAACCATATCCTCCAATCGACGATCCACTGACGTTGATCATCCTCCAATTAAACGGCCGAGATTTATCCCTCAAATTCTGGACATACAGAGACCCAAATCAAAAACAAAATGCAGATCTAGATTGCGCTCGTCGAGAGATTTCCTGCGATATATAATATGATGGGGTTCTGAGAGTTTGAATTTTTTGAAATTTATTTTGATTTTGAAATTGAATTGGGATTTAGGGTTTCATATTCTGTCGCTTGAGAAGGAGGAACTAGTAGAAGTAATAGTACGTATAGAAATAAGAAATGAGAAATAATTAAGGTTTATAACGGCCTATATATAGGCAGAGCTGAAAATAGAAAGGATGGACCAGATCGATTTTGATTGAAACGATAACAACGACCCGAAAAAGCCCGTTTCATTCCCGAAACAAAAATGGGTCATTCCATATATCAGAAAAGATGTTTTCGATATTTTAAACTCAATGGAACAGATTTCAAGTCCTAATTCCATCGTATGAAGAAGTTAGCTTTTAAAATCAGGTTATTTCAATTGAATTCAATTAAATTGATTTCTACGCGTTTCGAGCCCGTACGATCAAACAACAAGTCTGATCGCTACGAAACTTGAAATCCTACAATAATTCGCTATTATGGATCCGATGAAAATGATTTCGTCGAAATCCAAGAGAGTAGCCAAAATGGTTATTTTCACGTTAATTAAATAAATTATTATTAAATTAATTAAATCACGTTTCCAATTCAAAATTTACAATTAACAAATTTCATCATTTTTTATTACCTATAAACTTATAATCTTTTAAAACAAATTCTCCATGTCAAATCCAATGTTAACTATTGCACTAATTAAAGTGTTCAATTTTAATTGCAATAAATTCATTAATTATAATTTAAAACCAAAATAAATTGATTTAATTTGATTTCAATCTTTTTATTCAATCAATCTTTACTTTATGGACATAGTTAACATTGGTTCACCATTTATTACATCAATATTCTACGGTTATCATTTTAATTCACATTAACTGCAATATTTAAGTAGATTAATTGCAATTGATTTCCAATTTATTTTCAACCAATTAAATAGTGAATTTATAATTAAACCGTTGTTACAACTTACCAATTCAAACACATTTCTATGTTTATTGTTAACAAACAAAACCAATAAATTCACATACTGATTAATTATTCTTCATTAACCAATTTCAATTAATTACATACAATTTCACCATTTAATACAACATTTGGTTTATTTCCTCATTTACAATTTATAACCGAATTTTTTATATTTACAATCGTTTCAATTAATTGAAATTGCATTAGAGTAGTTATCAATTACATTTCATTCTAGTTATTTTTCTCATTAATAGATCTTAAATTTTAATTTTTTCACAGAAACAGATGCCAAAACTTATTTAATTAAAAAATTTATATATCGAAATTACGGGTCGTTACAAATTTCACAAATCAATTCAGATCAACTTTAGTTCCAAAATTCAATTTAAATCATTCTCGGTTTAACGATTTCAATTAAAAAGGTTAAAGGTTCAATTCAAATTCTCATTAAAACCATTTCAATTTTATATCGATTTCAAATCCAGGTTTGAACTATAAATTTAAACAATTTCAAATCCAATAGGTTTCAAAGTTTTAACAAACATTTACAATAACTCAATTTGATAAATTTCATTTATATTTTAAAACTCAACTTTAATTTTATTTAAATTTGAAAATATTCACTTAATCATTTTTTAATAAAATCTCAAATTACAAATTTAAATCAAAATTAAATATCCAATTTCAATTTTATTTAAATTTGAAAATATTCATTTAATAACCTTTAATCAAAATCAAGTTATCAAGTTACAAAATCGTATATTCAAAATCTCAAAATTAATAAGTTTTAAATCAATTTTTATTTAAATACAATTCTTAAACAAATAAAACTTCAAATTAATTCTAATTCATCTTTCCAACCATAATTTCTTAAAGTTATTACAAAATCTATTTCAAAATATTAATATAAATTTTAAATAAATATTATATATATATTAGTTAAAATAATTTTTTATTAAATTAAATTAAATTAAATTAAACTTTATTAGTAAATCTATTTTAAATCCCAATTTATATTTTAAAAATAATAAAAATGTAAGTAAAATCTTAAAATTTACATTTTCAAACTTAACTTATAATTTTAAATTTTCCAAAACATATAATTTTAAATCTAAGTTTTACACATATATTAAAATTAAAATATTTTTGTATTATATTCTAAAAACCAATACACATATATTTCTCCTTTTCAAAAATTTGGAAATCATTTAAAAATAGACAAACGGTGTCCGTATATAATTTTCTATCCTATGGTCAGGTGATACAGATATTTATCATTTCAATCCGCAATAATTTAATATTTAAGGGTATATATCATTTCAACCCGCAATCCCAAAATTTCAAAGATCAATAAAATCGCCTGGTTTAATCATTTGAACCCATAACGATTTTCCCTAATCTATAAGATCGTTCCGGTATGTATCATTTCAACCCATAGTGATTTTCCTAAACTAACAGGGAACTTGCAGTGTGAAAACAATTAAATAATAATATAAAATATCATAACATATCAATATCAACAATTTAAATATATAATATATATATATACAACATGGTTATGGTGTCATATGTCAAATACAAAGGTGAACAATTACAAATAATAACATATTATTTAACGATCAAATCACTAACCAAATTAAATTTAACAACATATTTAAATCGTTATTTCATGTGAATTAAATTTACTAAATATAATAATGTTAATCGTGAGTGATCGCTCACCTTTCTAGCCTAGAGAAACAACGAGAACGAAGAAGGTGATACATATATGTACACGGAACAATGACAAGTCAAAGAGCCGCTGTAACAAATTCCGGACAAGAGCACAAAAGTAAATAACTGGATAGCGACAAGTTAGATAACTGGACAGCGATAAGCAAGATCTTGAATTCAATGAAAAATATATAATATTTTTTTAAACCAATATTTATTAAAACCCATATATTTCATTTCAAAAAATTTCAAATAAATATTTAAACATAATATATACATATTAAAGTTGTTACAAAAATCTATTTTAAATATTAACATAAATTTAAATAAATACTTTAAACATATTATATTTATACCTTTGCTTTTTTTATATAAAAAGAGAAAGAGGCCGCTTGGCTCGGAACTGCACAGTGGAGGAGTAAGGCTCGAGTTGGCTGTGATGTGGTGATAAGGTTGCATGCGTCGAAGGGAGTATGGGTCACGGTTTGGGCTTGCTTGCGTGGAGATGGGTTTATGGCTGAGGCGATAGGTGGTAGTGGAGAGGTATGTTTGGTCGGCGGGGGAGTGGAGTTTAGATGCGGGTTCGGCTCGCTGTTAGTGGAGGGTGCGACACCGGTGGCTGGAGATGTGGCGATTGGAGGAGGACAGGGCTTGAGTTGCTGGAGATGTGGCAATGGGAGGAGGACAAGGGTGATGGGTTGCAGCTACGAGTGGTGTGGAGGCAGATCAAGGGAGGCAGTGGCTTTCAGAAGGGTGGTTGGCGATCTGGTGGAAGTTTCTAGCGTTGATGGATCGGGCTGAGGTGTTTGATGCGGAGTTGAACGTGGGGACAACAGCAAAGGCGGCCGGCAAGGAGTTCGGCCTGTGGGTTTGTTGGGTACTGGTAGCGGCGTTGCTGACGAGGTGCAGGGTTTGTCTTGTGCTTGGGTTCGGATGGACATAGGGTTTGAGGGAGTGGATCAAAGCAAGAGAATGGTTTGCAAAACGAAGGGCGTGGCGGCAACGGGTTGGAGCAGGTTCAAATAGGAATGAGTTGGAGATGCAGCTTCTCAATCAAGTATATAAGCTTGTATATATGTTATTTTTCTCTCTCTGAAAAGCAATAACAGAAGAAGAGGAAATACTGAGGAAGAAAGTGGAACGGAGAGAGAGTGAACTAGAAATATAAATCGAAATTGGGAATAGTAAAAGCCAACCGTTGAATTCAGGGAATTATTAATAACAAATGACTATCCGTCTTCAGTCGATGGACAAATAGAAGGATACAAGAAAACCAAAAGGCTCAAAGGCGGAACCGATACGGTTAATCGTTTTGCAGATTTCTCTGCGTACTGGACACTGAAATGCACAAATGAATATACTGCAGAGATCAGCATGTCGAGACGAACAGAATGGTACACATATATGAGTGACACAACCCTCCTATCAAAACTCGATATTCGCTGCTAAAATGCTGCTAAAAGGTCGAAAATAAGATAAACGGGGCTAGAGCAGTTAAAATTTGGCGAAATGAAATATGACATCTCACTTAGAAAATGATTTACATTTTTCTCATATAAAAATATTCACATTTCAAAGATATTTTATTTCCATCAAATTTAACTGATTTTAAATTGAAATTTCACAACCAGACAAACTTACATATTTTATGATAAAAATCTGACACTTGCTTGCTTAAATAGACGCATACCAAATATCAAATTTTCATTGCAAAATTTTATTGTTTATTTTCATGAAAAATTTAGTTAATTACGTTATTTAAATCGTTAAAATTTATGGGTCGTTACACCAGCAAAGGATTTGTGGCTTGGTTCTAGAAATATGTAAATATATATATATATATATATATATATAATTATTGAATAAACTTAGTATGAAACAATTTTGATTATTATGTATATTTATGTGTTGATGTGTGTTACTTTAATGTAATTGGTTATTAATAACGAAATCAGTGATATTTGTTATAAAACTCTTGTGTTTGGTCTAATAACAAAATACAGGAAATGCTCAGTCCTATACGTAAATGACTTCAAATTTCACACAAAGGAGTTTGGAGCCAGTAAAACAACTTACAATTGTGGGGTATTTGTTAAAGGCGATGAATAGGGTGATGATTTACAAGATTATTTATGGAGTGTTATAGGAAATAATTGAACTAGCTTATTCTACAATAACAGAGCTTAAAACATTTTTGTTCAAATGTTATTAGTTTGATACTACTTCTGATGTGGGAGTATGCTGCATACATAAAGATTATCCTCTTATTGAGGTAAATCATAAAAGGTGTTATAAAGGAAACGATTCATTTGTGCTACCGATGCAAGCAACACAAGTTTATTATGCACCTTATTCTGCCATGAACAATAAAAAGGATGATTGGTGTGCTATCATTAAAACAGAACCAATATGGTCATTCAAGGGGGATATGATCATAACCGATAATCAACTGTACCAAAATGAACTAAGGAAAACGAAATACTCCAAATAACAAAGATGCTGATGATATAGGACCACTTAACAATGAGGTATTTGACAGAGTTGAATTAGATGAAGATATCAAGGTTGATGATGATGGTAATGATGTCGAAGCAAATGAACATAAATATGATGATGATATTATAAATGATGTGTTGATAATGATGCTAATAATTGGTAGCTTATGTCCAGATCATACACGGATCATTGTAACGGTCTAGTATGTATTTATTTGTTAAATTTATTTAATATTATTAATAAATTAAAATAGACTTATATGATTCTGTTCTTAATTCAAATTTCAATACAAAGTGCGGACAGTGAGCCTACACCTTGGCAACTCTATTGCAGGACTAACAGGATTGAGTCATCAGATGAGTCCACCGCTAATAGCTAGGTGGATGATGCTTCCATCGAGTTTGTGGTATGTATACATGTATTTACATATACGTACAAGCATAAATTTTTAATTAATATGTAAAATGAAAAATAGGCGAAATACCAGACTAGGATTGAGGAGCTTCAGAGTCAAGATGTAGAGATAACAAGAGAAGTGGATGAAGATGTATTCCATATACTCATTAGAGCTGTTGCAAAAAGGGCAGATCATAAGCCCAACTATGACAATATTCCAAGGTACGTAATAGCTAAAACATTTGTTATATACATAATATGATAATAAGTATATATGTATACAAAACCGTATGCATATGTATATATATATATATATGTATGTATAGTATAATATATATGTATTAATGTATGTATATGTATATATATTGTACTTTATGTATTAATTTATGTATATATTGGTTTTAAATCCCTAGAACCACATGTGTGTGTATCTATGTATTTTATACGAATGCTTAGTATAATTAAGTTTAAGTTATTTTAAATTCCAAGAGCCTCGTGTATGCTATATGTATCTTAAAAATCGTCATTTCGGAAATAAATTGAGCATGAATCAAAATATATAAGTTAAGTTACTTAATAAATTAACAAATATATAATTAGCTTAAATTATAATTTAATAAATTAAACAAGAGATATAGATTTTTTTAAATCACACAATAAATAAAAAAAATATATAAGTTAAATCACGCAATATTTTAAATAAATGTATATACAATTAAGTCAAATTATAAATTTTGTTTTTATAAACTAAACAAGAGTATGTTTGTATAAGTTAAATCAGTCAATAAATTATATATATATATATAATTAGGTTAAGTTATAAATTTTGTTTTAATAAATTATACAAGAGTTTATACGAGTTAAATTATAGATTTTTTTAAATCACACAATAAATTAGACAAATATATAAGTTAAACCACTCAATAAATTAAATAAATGTATATATAATCGAGTTAAATTATAAATTTTCTTTCAATAAATTAAACAAGAGTATGCTTGTATTAGATAAATCACTCAATAAATTATATATATATATAATTAGGTTATATTATATTTTTGTTTCGATAGATTATGTAATAATTTATCTGAGTTAAATTATATTTTTTTTTAAATCACATAATAAATTAAACAAGTATATAAGTTAAATCACTCAAGAAATTAAAATACATACATATATATATATATAATATATATATATAATATATATATATATTATTGAGTTAAATTATAAATTCGTTTCAAAAAATTAAACAAGAGTTCGTTCAAGTTAAAATATCTTTTTTCTAAATCACTCAACAAATTGAACTAATATAAAAGTTAAATCACTCAATTAATTAAACAAATATATGGTTAACGCAAAATTAAAATTTTTATTTCAATTAATACAATAGTTCAAATAAAAATTTACTCGTTAATAACAAACAAATTGGGTTAAAATGTAGAAGCCATCCTTCGATAGAGCTGCTACTGTTAGTAATGCTGTAAAAGAAGAAAACCGACGGTTGAAGTCACAAATTGGTAAGCTAGAAAAGGACTCGGATTGCTTACGGATGCATTTTTGGATGCTTTCCAAACGAGGAATGTAACACCCCATAAAATAAACATTAATTTATTAAAAAGAATATATAAATATTTACTAAAGCTTAAAAATGTAATTTGAGTGAACATTAAAATTTGGCTGTGAAACTTGCACCATTGTGTTAATGGCAATTTTCCGAGTAACTTTTATATAAAGCTTCGCGATCGGAGTTCAAGCGATGAAGTTATTGATGTTTGAAGATTTTGGATCGATAATAATTCAAAACAAATTAAGGAAATAAATATTATTAAACATAACATTAAAGGAATTTAGGAAATAAATATCATTAAACGTAACCATTAGAAATAATGACAAGGAACTAAATAACCGGACCCTACCGGTCGCCTATTGGATATAGCTGATTTATTGCTTGCGACCAATTGCTTGCTCTAGGTGGTCGACCAGTTGGTTAGGGCCAGCAACAATTTGAACCTCAGGCTGATGGCTCAATTTTAATAAATAATAATATAAAGTGCCGAACTGATTCGAGCGCCTATAAATGCAGGCCTAGCCCTTCGCTTTCTTCTCATATTTTCTGAACAGAGTGGCCGAGCTTTACCATTTCTCCTTCTCCACTATTTCTATAAATTTAAAAAATACTATATGTATATCCATTAGAGAAGGACAGAAAATAAAAGAGAAGAAGAGAAGGAGTGAATCAATTCCGCGAAGGAGGTAAGTATAGAAATTTATAAACTTAGATTCCACCTAACTCAAATCTTTGATCAGATCTATAATTCTACGATATATATATATATACATATACATATATTTGATTGAAAACGAAAAGGAGTCAAGTAAGAGGAATGGATTTGGATCTGGAGACTTGAAAACCAAAAGGTGAGTTGGAAATTCTGTAATTTACAAAATACTATATTTATATTGTTGAAATTCTATTTTGTTATTATGTCTACGTGGAAACCATTGAATTGTAGGTTTATATAAATAAATCTAATTTGAAACTATTGCCTACATATTCAGAAATTGTTTAACTTTGATGAAATGATATATATATATACACCGTAGATCTAGAAGTTAGGAGGAATAGTCCTTAAATTTTATGAAATATAATATTAATAGAACTGCATAATTAATTCCAGCCTTTAGTTATTTGGGTTGTAAATTATCAAACTTGATAATCATTAATTGGAGATGCTTTAATTTGATTTGGGATTTAAATTTCTATATTTTAATTCATTAGAATTGTAGAATGTCCATGAGAATTTTCATAAATTTTCCAACTTCATAATTATATATGAAAGTGCATTGTTTGAAATAATAAGGAATATGCCTAAATTAAAGAGATTTGCGAGGTAGGGATGTCCTTCCGTAAATTGCATAATCTATTTTAATAAAAATAGAAATGGATACTTTCTTGAATTTCAAACGTAGCACAATCCCACTTTTTGGTAGGTTATGGAAAGTTGCAACGGTAATATTTCCTTCTTGCGAAAGATACTGTTCCAATGCATTAAGAAGTGGAAATAATCTTTGGTCCTCATTATGCAATGGTTACACGGAGAAAACCCTAGCCATGTCAAGCCTTCGTCCCTCAGCCGCCATCTCCCCATTGCTCCTAATCCATTGCCAGACCTTCCCTTATTCAGCCTAGATCCCCAAGCTCCTCCTTCTGTCATCAATGAAGATTGTTTCATCCCTGTTAATTCAAAAAAAAAGCACAGGCAACCTAAGTTCTTGCTTCCTCTAGTTCACCCCAAGCTTGCCGTTATTCCTTTTATCTACACCGATATTCATTACTCCTTGCATGTTGTTGTTCCTCCTCCCATTGCGAATGATTGTGCTAGATCCTCTGCTCCCCTCTCACCTTAACCCTTCCATAATTGTCCACCTTTCCCTCCATCAAACACTAACCTGGATAATGGTGCACCCCATCTGCTTGTCGTAACTGAGGAAATGTCCTCAAATGCAATCAAATCCATGTGAATGTCCTGATGAAGTTTTTTAGTCCTAGAGAATTTAATTCATATCATTGTGCTAAGATGACTACAGAGATTGTCAGTGAAGCAAGGAGTCAATGGAATAATGTTATTGTTACTTATGTTGTTGGTTCCAAACACCATTTCCTATTTTTCAAGGCTTATATTCATAGGGTTTGGAAACCATCTAAGAACTTCACTATCTATTCCAAAGATAACAGTTTTTATGTCATCAAATTCGATAAGAAAGAAGACCATGGTTGAATATTAGAAGGTGGTCCGTACTTCTACGACAGAAAGCTCATAATGATGAAGCATTGGACTTCAAGTGTAAAGACCCATTTCTTCGGCCCTCGAAAATTGACACTAATACATTCTCGATATTCACGTGTAGGAAATCCGAGAGCCAAAGAGGCGGTTCCTTAAGGGTAAAAGGAAAAGAAGGCATAGACAAATCTTATACGAATGGAATAAAAAATATTTTTTCCATATATAAAATCTTTACAGCGGAAAATTTAAATACATTTATCAGAGTTAAACGTGGACGGTTATAAATCTCTTTCCGAACAAAATGCGGAATACAATAGTATACAAGTGTGGTGGAAAAAGAGGAAATAGTCTACTAAAGAATCTTCTAACTCCATGCTCCGAGCTCTTCCAGATTTCTTCTAACTAAACCTTACTACTAGGTTGCCTAGAAAAATAAGGCACCCTGAGTTTAAGGAAAAGGAAATAAACTCCGAGTCAGTCATGGGACTAGTGTGGGAACTAAAAATATGGGTTTTAAACATGAAATGGGTTTTTACCTTATGATAACCAAAACATTTTTATGTGGAAATTTGGTAATATTATTTTAATGGCATTCTTTAGAAAACAATTGCAAGTAAACTTATGAATCTTGGCCAAAATTATTACCATATTAAATTCCAGACCTAATCATTTGAGGTTCCAAAATAAAACTGAAGGCACTTATTGGAGATTGGATTTCCAACTGAATAACGAAGTAAAGGATTACCTCCCATATAGTGCATTTCTAGAGGAATGCACCGGAATCCGCTATGTTGGTCCTCATACGAATTAAGATCGGCCTATCTGAAAATACAATATACGAATAGCACTGAGTATTACATCACCTGATCGTTCCCAACCTATCCAAGACGTCTCATAGCATACACCACTTAATTTAAACCCGATGTTATAGTGGGTAGAAATTTTATCCATCTAGAAGGTGATTTCCTACCTTGATCAGTTGCGACCCACTTTAGCCTTAAAGCATCTCTTGTTTCACTATTCCCGGGTCTGAGGCTTTGAAGTAACGATTACCTTTTATATAGCACATCTTCCACTTTGAATGCCACTTTACCATTTCACAATCACACAACTAATTTCTACAAATATATAACTCCTGAGCTCATACATCTAAGGAAAAGGTGTTAAGCTAAGAGAAGTTGCCTTGTCCATCACTAAATAGATGATATGTTCATAGAGATCAATCAATATGATCAAGAAATGCAATGTCATACTTTCGTCCATACAAGTTGTCCAAGAACAGGACAGACCGAAGGCACTTTCCTACCACATCCTGTCGGGAATTGTTCATAGGATTAGTAGCGAATAGTCCTCATGTTTTGAAGATTTTTATAACGAAGGGACCACTACTATTTATTTATCTTAGGAACTACCCAGAGATTATCAACAAGCAGTCCTTTCAACATAAAGATCCTCTGTCTTCTAAAATTTTGGTCTTCAATAATTATCTTCATTTTCAAATGCATAAATTGGTTCTAAGTGGTTTTCGGATAGGGATTACCCAAATCTGACCCATATTCCTTCAAACTAATCATCTATAAAAAGATATTTTATAAATAGGTCATTAATATTCCATTAATTTATATCTTTTTATCTAAAATATCCTTTAGAGATATTTATCTTTTGAAAACCATTTCTTTTTAGTATATATGGAATTCATTAATACTCTCTTTGTTAAATTCTTTGGTTTAATTAAACTCTTTTTTTAAAACTAGGAATAATTCCAAATCGTTTTACTTAAATTTTAACAAAGATTTCTCAATTCCAAAAACGTAGCTTTTTAATAAGTTAAAACCATGTTATCTAAGATGGTAAATCCAAATTAGTAAATATTTGAATGAAACAGATCCATAGAAATCATTCAAATTGTACTTGATGTTAATTTACATATTCAACAAGTACTATCCATCGAATAATGGTGAAATCGCCTTTTAAATTCATATGAGTAGTACGAGTTTCCTCCTTGGAATTTAATATCAATTATAAGATGATTATCTCTATACAACCCAAGTTGTTTAAAGTTGGAAAAATTTAATCTTTTATGCTTAACACGTTTCCGACATTCGACCTTATCTATCCCTCGCCTAGGTTAGGCCAGGTGAGCCAGGGCACTAGTTGCTCCTGAATATCTCCTTAGTTTAAGCAACTCAACTAGATCATATGAATAGAAAAATCGGGTGTACTCGTCGGCTTATTAGAGCCAAGATAAAAACAATTGCTTATAACATCTTTTCTTTAATTCTTTTATTTAAATTCTTTTAAATAAATCATTAAATCTTCAAATCATCTTTAAAACACTTAATTATTCATTTAAAAATATTTATAAAATATTTGGAAAAGAATTGTTAAGTTTAAAGTTATATTTTAAAAGTTATTGAAAACCTCTGCAAATAGTGCTGCAAATAGTGTTTTTAAAGTTATATTGACCAAAACGACTTTTCTATCTTTTGAAAATTTATTTATATAACTCAAATCTCTTTTTAAACATTTTAAAAGATTTATAAAGATTTTTCCATATTTTTAAAACATTTAATAATATTAAATTTTAAGAAATTCAATTTTAGATTCCGAACTGCAAAACCGCGATTATTTCGAAAACTTGTTTTAGTTATATTTCAAAATCTACAAGTTGAAATCTTAATTTTCTTTCTTTGTTCAAAAACTATGGATATAATAGTTCAAAAAAATTCTTATTATAAAGAATTCTGACCTATATTCCACTTTCTATACTCATTTAACTTTTGTGGCGCGAAATCGCGTACCACCGTTACGCCACGCGCCTAGTTTTGACTCGTTTTTCATTTCTTATTCAAACTTTATCAAATTTGTTTTTAGTGTTAAAAAATATATTTAAATCATTTTAAAACAATTTCAAAGAGTTTTAATGATTCCATATTACTTTTATAGTTTGATTCGGAAAGTGATTTCCTTATGTAATATCGATTTGTATTTAACGTGATTTTTTATATATCCAAACAACAATGTTTTCACCACATTCAAACATGATGAACAATCATTAAAAACAACCATAGCCAAACATATATATCATCTAATATATAGTATATATAAATAGAGTTCTCACATTCATTGGATATCGTATTGACTAGATTTCGCTATAGCTTCGCTAACTCGAACTAAAACTCTACGAACTCGAGCTCGGAAGCATTGATGTGTTTGGCCTAGGTCCTTGTGCTCATGGCCAAGCAAGGAGGTGGAGGTTACTTAAGGCTAAGGTGGTGGATGATGGTGGTCGTGGATCTGAGTGAGGAAAAGAAGTGATTTTGAAGTGTTTTGAGGTGTATATACGATTATATGTATATTAAATTAATTTCCTTTCACAAATATTTTCTTCAGTATTTACTAAGTGGAGAGGCCATGGAAATAACTTATAAATAAGGAAGAAGATGAAGAAAATGTTGTAGGAAATTATGAAGAATGGGTGGGGTATTTATAGGAAACTTTTAGAATCAAAATATTTTAGCATGAAATTACCGAACTACCTCTTGCCATCACCTCCAACCCCTGCCTAACATGCATGGCAACTGCTCCCTCCTCCTAGCCATGTGGTGGTGGTGATGATAGTGGGTGGTGGTGATTGGATGTGGTGTAAGGTTGATTTGATGTTTGCTCTTTAAGGTAATTGTTACTTTAGATATTTTATTCTTTTACCATTAGTAAATATATGTGTAAAATGGTAAGAATCTTTTTACTATTCTCTTATGTATATAAATATATTAATGTGTGTATGTTCATGTCATGAAAGGTGCACAAGTCATTTGAACAACGTCGTATAACTTACATACATCAAACCGTTACGAATTCGGATTCCGATCTTTGGTCATATTTTTATCTATTAATTAACAATACATGTTTGTAAACAAAATTTAAAAACTATTTTATTATTATTATTCATGAATTAAAATGATCATATTTGATTTACAAAACCATATAAATCAATATCAAATGATTGTTTACAAAAAGTGTTATTATATTGATAAACTTATATCGATTTTTCTTATAATTTTAAATTTTATTTATAAAACTATCATATTTGATTTATTATCACTTTATTACTATTATAAATGAATTATTATCATTTTAAAACTATTATTTGAATATTTATAATAATAATTAAATCATTAAACCTTAATTTAAAACCATCAATTAATTATTATATATACTAGCATCACTAATGATGTCATAAACCCATTAAATCTTTGTTAATATTTTTTTAAAAAGTTCACCTTTTTTATTTATAGTTCACATTATTATTGTGTTCTAAATCTTTAATTTTGAATATTCAAAAAATAATCTTAAATAATTAAAGTGAAGAATTAGCGGGTCATTACATCAAGTATGCAATTAAATAAAGATCTTTTGCACTTGATCCCTATCTGGATTCATCTTTCTAATTTACCATTAGACTATTGGACCAAGGAAGGCATCGGTCATATTACTTTCATATTAGGAAATCCAATTAAAATAGACAAATTCATGGAAGGAAACATAAAATCTCTTATGCACGTGTGTTGGTTAAAGTACCAACTCTTTTATTACCCTAAATAGATCCATATCCTAAACGAATTTGACCAACTCCTTATGCAAGAAGTGGAATATGAATGGAAACTGATCAAATGCCAGAATTGTTATAGTTGCCGACATTTAGAAAATATATGCCAATTTAGCAAAGTTTGGATCCCTGTTAAAGACAAAAACGGTAATTTGTTAAATGCCCATATGGAAGTAGATAGTACAAAAGTCAATAGTGCCAACGCAGTTATAGAAAAGAACACTAAAGATGACCAACATATTCAATACATGGAATCATCTCAAATATTATGTGATATGCAAGAAAATAACATACATTGTAATACGGATGAGACTAATAACCCAACCATCATTGACACTTCTTATCAGCAGAGTGATCCTAATCTTTGTACTGGTGGAAAGTCCAAAGTTATGCATAATGAAGTTCATTACCCATCCCCTAATATTTTTTGACAATACGGAAATAGTGAACGTTACGCACACTATGGAAAACATCAATAATGAAACAACTTATATGGAATCTGATGCTTTGGATAACTCCAACGAAGCTACAACTGAGTATGGTACACTTCTTGACAGTTCCAATTCTTCTCCACAAGGCACTACGCTCTACTCCACCAGATCGAAATCATCAAGAAAATCAAGAGCTGACGAATCTCCTTTTGAATTCAAAGCCTCTATCCCCAAGATGTAGTTGACAACCCAGTCTAGCACAATGTAACGACTGGGGATTTTCGACCCTCGAAATCAACACTAATACATCCTCGTGCCGCAAATCCAAGTGCCAAAAAGCTCGATTGTAAGGGAAAAAAAGAAAATAAGGATAAAACAGAATCTTACAAGAATGGAATAACATATATTATTTCAATATAATATTTATAGTGGAAAATTTTGAATACAATATCAATGTCTAACTTGGATTTAGTCTGGACAGTTATAAACCCTCTATCCTTATAAATGTAAAAAAAATGCAATAGATGCAGCAAATAATAGAATACATCCATACGTAGATGAAGATCTCCAGCTCTCCTTTGGAAACTGAAAGCATCTTCAACTAAACCTAAAACTACTTGGATCTGACCCGAGTATTGAAAATACGCAGATAAGGCTTGATAAACCAACGTGAGATACTCAAAGTTTTAAATGTATAGATCATGCTAATGTCAATCAAAACCTTTGAAAAGAAGGGTATCTGTGATGCCCCACCCCGAGACCCACACTAACAAAGAGTATTACTATGTAATACTATCTACTAGTGTAGAGAATAGGGCTGGTTAGGAGCGACCATCCGTGAATTTTTGTCTTAAGCGAGTATCGAATACGTCAATTAGTTGTCTGGATTTTTTTCTTTCTTTCTTCAAGGATCGATGTACTCAATTCAGGCTTAACACAAAATTATGGTGGCTAAGGATCGATTCAGAAGAATATATAATAACATAATAGTTCACAGATCACAGAACATGTACATATATGTATACAAACAGCAGAAACATCTCAAGCATTACATCAGTTTGTGGCTCTTATGATCCACATATACAAAACATAGCCACAACAAATGAATATACATGAAGGAGTCTAGCTCGGATACGAAAGACTACTAATGTACATGTACACTAAGTAGACTCGATAGTGAACTTCCAAAAGCATAAGCTAAACCAGATGAGATCCATAACATCCAAAAGCCTAACCTGAAATGACTCGGTCTGACCCGAGTATTATTTAAAATAATAAACGGGTCAGTCTAGCTTGAATAGAGGGGTTAGTGCATATATGAGGACTCAAGTGTAATCAATAATCCCATAGTGGCAGGTAAAATCATGGTATTCAATATCATACTGTCAAGTGGTAAATGCATTGAGCCATAAAAACCCATAGTAAGGAAGTCCTCAAAAGAACTTGAATCATTGCATAAGAGTGCTCACCAAACTCCAATTATCAAACCATTAAGCTAACGATTAAAGCTTTCTAAAACATTTTGGTGAAAATAATTTAATGTAAACTCAAAAGCCCAAAATGGCGAAACTCTTAAAAGGGTCTTAAAATTCCATAAATATGTAATCACCAATATTCAGTTTATAAGTAGCTTCAAAGCTAATTGCCTTAAAACATATTAAATAAGATTGGTAACAACATCAATTCATAAATTCTAGAAATATCAAAGAGACTCAAGAAAATCATCATAAAAAGGGGCCCAAACTCGAATGGCTAGCTCATGCTATGCTCACGTGCAAATAGACCAAAGGCTATAATTCAGCCAAATGGTATTCTAGCGATGGCGTGGTGACCATCCTTTATAAATATAATCGTATGTGGATCAAGCTAGCATTTTGGCGATGGCATGGTGACCATCCTTATTAAGACTAAGAGGTCGTACAAATGCCAAGTTGGTATTCTAGCAATGGCGTGTTGACCAGACTAAATAGCACTAAGGCATATCATGACTCGAAAGTCCTCGAAGGGTAAGTGTCATAAGCTTTTAGGTAATAACACAATAAGTGACAACAATGCGACCCATACCTCACGTTCTCACTCAAATGTTAATTACGAGTTAGCCAACTTCACTTGTGCATGGCCTCAATCGAACAAGTCCAGAATTAACCAAAAAAGTAAAAGCATGTGTCCCATACCACATGTTTTACTAAATCATTTAAATCTCTTTCTTGTTCGCTCGAAGAGTGCAAAAACGTGTGATTATAAGAAAATATTTTACTTTAAGAAAACTAGTTCTAAAACGATTTTTCGAAACATTATAGAAATTCTTTTCTTTCAAAATCTCTTTATTATTGAGAAATATGTATATTTATAAATACATAAGATATGCTTTGGAAAAATATTATTACTAATAGAAATTGATTTAGAAAAATATTAATTTGAAACTAGCTTTTAATCGAAAATTTCCTTAAGAAATCGTTTCCAAATCACGTGCACGAAAACATCGAATTCAAAAGGTATTAAATTCTAATATTTTACAATAAATGCTCTTGAAAAACGATAAATTCATAATTTAAAATGTTAACAAAACTTAGCTTCTGAATTTATGAAGAAATTGTCACGAAACAGCAATTAAAACTGCACAAACTCAGCAATATAACTCAGGACTGCGGCTTATTTAGCCATTTCGACCCTTTAAAACAAAAAATATGATAAAACATAAAACATAAAAGTTGAAGATGATTGCCTTAGCTTGAAGCCAGAAAAGGAATAACTTAATACGGACTTACGTATCAAAAGTTATGTCAATTTCATTATTAGGACATAAAATTACAGAACTCTGAATAATTGAAAAATTGACAAGGTTGCGGCTTAAAAAGCCAATTAGACCCTTTAAAACCCATAATCTGACAAAACTCAAAACATAAAAGTCAAAGATGATTGTCTTAGCTCAAAGTCAAAAAAGGATAACCTAATTCGGACTTTCGGATCAAAAGTAATAGTAATTTCATTATTAGGACATAAAATTATAAAACTTTGAAAATCGACAGGGTTACGGTTTAAAGAGCCAATTAGATCCTTTAAAACACAAAATCTGGTAAAACTTAAAACATAAAAGTTTAAGATTATTTCCTTAGCTCGAAGCCGAAAAAGTAATCACCTAATTCGGAATTACGAATTAAAAGTTATGGCAATTTCAATATCAGGACATAAAATTACATAACTCTGAAAATCGACAGGGCGGCAGCTTAAAGAGCTAATTAGACCCTTTCAAACATAAAATCTGATAAAACTTAAAAAATAAAAGTTGAAGATGATTTCCTTTTCTCAAAGTCAAAAAGCAAATCGCCAATTTCGGACTTACGGATCAAAAGTTATGGTAATTTTATTATCAAGATATAAAAATACAGAACTCTGAAAATCGACAAGGCTGCGGCTTAAAGAGCCAATTATACCCTTTAAAACCCAAAATCTGATAAAACTCAAAACTTTAAAGTTAAAGATGATTACTCTAGCTCAAAGTTAGAAAAAGAATAACCAAATTCGGACATAGGGATCAAAAGTTTTGGCCGTTTCATTTTCAGGCCATGAAATTACCAAATTCAAAAGGGTTGAGAAAAACACTAACCTAAGACAGGAAATATACTGTAACCATTTCTCAAGCAAAATTACATTACAGGAACATATAGAACTTCACAAAAATGCATTGCCTATTCCAGCAAGAATGTGAGTAAACTCACCTTACAGCAAAGATAGATGAAGGTTGCAACGAAATTGGTAAGCTCTAGCTTCACATTTGGCCTCTAGAACCTATTAAAATTTCTCAAGATTCTTTAATTTTTCTCTTAATTTGATTTGATTTTGGGATTTGAAGAGGGAAAGGGGAAATGGAGTTTCTGGAGAAGAGGAGGAGGAGGATGGACATGAAAAAATGTACGTACTGAAATAAGTTAGTACATTCATTCCTCTCTTATTTGCGCTAATGAGTATGGGTTTAGTTTCTTAATCCTACCCAATAGCCTAAACACCCTTATTAAATTCTAATTACATCAATTATTATATGTTTTAGCCTAATTAGCCTATTTATTTACAACTTTTGTATGATTTAATCAATACAAAGTTATTAAACATCAAGACAGAAGTGTTTCAACATGAAACACTCATTTAGACAAAAAAATAAATATTTTATTATAAAAAATTATCATTTTTAATTAAATGATTTTAATTATATTTTATTTAATAAAATGACATAATTAATTCCAAAAATTACTTAAAATTCATCTTTTTGTCCATATTAACATAACAAAGGATTATAAAAATAATTACACACTTCATAAATCAATTTTTAACAATATTATACACGTTTACTTCCCATAATTAAAACAATTATATTTAAACGTGCCTTTAAAATAAAAAAATCACTATTTAGCAATAATTAACAAAATTATTGCTCTTTTCCAAATTAAAATCCTTTGTTATTCTTTTAACACAAAACTAACATAATATAGGCTTAAGACTTTATTCTTTTTAATGTAAACATATTCCAAAATTATATTTTGGAAATATATTCTTTTATTTCTTTTTATTTAAAAGAAATTTACAATGATTAACTTTTTAATACAACCAGAAATAACATTACTTCTTATGTAACAATTCCAATACCTTGTTTGTTCAAAATAAACAAGTTTTAACAATATTTCTCCCCTAATTTTATTTTATTATCAAATTACCAAATTAAAATCATTGTTTTGATTTATTTATAGGTAATCACAAAACCAAGGTTGTTACAGACCCCTCCCCCCTATAAAAATTGCGTCCCCGCAATTTCTAGAGAAGAGCAAGCCGTGGAGAGGAAACCGGGATATGTCCACTCGATAAATTCTCTGGTTTCCCAAGTACAATCCTTGGGGTTAGCAGACCATTGAATCATCACAAGCGGAACATCTTTGTTTCGAAGGCATTTAACGTCTGATGCAAGCACTCGAACGGGGTTTTACACGATAGTCAAGTCGGGTGAGATCTCGAGCTCTTCTAATACATGAGGGTTTAAGACTGAATCTGAGTTGCGAAGACATTTCTGAAGTTGGGATACATGAAATACGTCATGAATGCCCAAAAACTGAGCTGGATGTGATACACGATAAGCAACTGGGCCGATGCATTCAGTAATTTTGAATGGTCTTATATATCTATGAGCCAACTTCCTAGTCTGATTGAAACGCATTACCCCCTTCAAAGGAGAAACACGAATGAAGACTAGATCCTCTACAGAGAACTCTAATGGCTTCCTATTGTTGTTGAGCTTCTTTCATTCTCTATCTGATAAGATCTAACTTTCAAAAAGCTTCGCGAATAGAGTCGGGGCCTAAAATTAGCTTCTCCCCGGACTCTAACCAACATGATGGTGATTGATATGGCCTTCCATATAAGGCTTCGAATGGGGCCATACTGATACTGGACTGATAGCTATTGTTGTAGGTGAACTCAACAAGAGGTAGGTGGTCTTACCAATTACCACCAAAATCCAGGATGCAAGCATGAAGAAGGCCTTCTAGAATACGGTTCACCCGCTCAGCCTGACCATCAAACTGTGAATGATAGGTGTGCTGAAGTTAAGCTTTGTACCCAAAGTTTTCTGGAGACTCTGCCAGAATCCACTGGTGAAAAGCGGATATCTGTCACATACAATAGAACTAGGAACACCATGAAGTCTCATGACTTCCCTAATATAGAGCTTGGCTAGCTGAGAAGCAGTCCGATTGGACTTAATAGGAATAAAGTGGGCTGATTTGGTTAAATGATCAACAATCACCCACATACTGTTACGGCCAGACCTCAAACGAGGTAGACCATCAATAAAGTCCATCGAGACATGATCCCATTTCCACAACGGGACTTCAAGAGGTTGCAAGAGACCACTCGGACGCTGATGCTCTACTTTAATAAGTTGACAAGTCATGCAATTGCTCACATAACTTGCAACGTCTCGCTTCATACCTTCCCAATAGTATAAACGTTTCATATCAGCATACATCTTACTACTACCGGGGTGTATAGTATACTTAGAATGATGACACTCTCCGAGAATGTCCCTTCTAAGATTATCATGATCAGGCACAACCAACCTTCCCTTCTTCCGAACACAACCATGAGCATCAACATCAAAATCCCTCAGCTCATCACCTTGGGATTCTAACCTACAAAGCTGACCAAGATGGACAAGATCTGGATCTTGCCTCTAAGCATCGACAATACGATCTAAGAGACTAGGACGAGCTTATATGTTGAATAATAGAACAGGAGAATCAGATTTTGAAGCACGGTCACGAATATCACAAGAAGATAAGACTTCTAGCATCTTCCATCAAGCTAACATCATGGAAACGACAGCTTGCTGTTTGCGGCTCAATGCGTCTGCAACTTGGTTCCCCTTCCCAGGAGTATACTGAATATCAAAGTCATAAGAAGCAAGGAACTCGAGCCAATTTTTTTTCCGCATATTAAGCTCTTTCTAAGTGATAGATATTTTAAGGATTTGAGGTCTATGAAAAGAACAAACTGCTCACCCCAACAAATAATGTCGCCAAATCTTTAAGGCAAAGACTATGACGACTAACTCCAAATCATGGGTAGCGTACTGAATCTCATTCGGCCTCAACTGCCTAGAAGCATAGGGCAACTACCCGATCTCTCTGCATAAGGACGGCACCAAGACCTAACCTACTAGTATTAGTGTAGTCAACAAGGTATCGATTCCCTTCGAGAACAACTAATATAGGAGCATGAGTAAGGAGTTACTTTAATTTCTGAAAAGAAGATTCACATTTGTTAGACCATATAAAGCGAACTCCCTTCCTCGTGAAGCTAGTAAGGGGTAAGACAATACGGGAAAAATATTTAATGAAGCGACGGTAATAACCCACCGATCAAAGAAAGCTACGAATCTCAGAAACATTCTCCGGCCTCTTCCAATTTTAAAGAGCTTCGATCTTTGAAGGATCGACAGAGATACCATCAACAGAAACAACATAGCCGAGAGACTTTACATTCTTCTCCCAGAAATGACACTTGGAGAATTTTGCCTTAAGCTGATTTTTCTAAAGAGTGCTTAAGACAATTCTCAAGTGTTGGGAATGCTCTACTTTGGATTTGGAATAAACAAGGATGTCATCGACGAAAACTAAGACAAACTTATCAAGATATTCTCGGAATACTCGATTCATGAGATCGACAAAGTAAGCAGGAGCGTTCGTTAAGGCGAACGATATCACGAGCCACTCATAAGATCCATAATAAGCGCGGAATGCAGTAAGAGGTATGCTATCATCCGAAACTCGTAATTAATGAAAACTGGTGGCGAGATCGAGTTGAGAGAAAACCTTGGCACCACATAATTGATCAAAGATGTCATCGATCCTAGGCAATGGATACTTGTTCTTGATAGTTAACTCGTTAAGCTTGCGATAGTTGACGCAAAGCCTAAGAGTACCATCAGACTTCTTAACGAACACAACGGCAACACCCAAGGAGATAAACTAGATTGAATAAACTGTTTAGCTTCTAGTTCCAATAACTGCTTCTTGAGTTCCTCATTCTTCTTGGCAGACATCCTCATGGGAGGACGAATGACAAGCTTAGAACTCGGAATAAGATCAATGTGGAACTCAATTGCCCGCTTGGGTGGCACCCGAAAGTGGCTCAAAGACATCAGAGAACTCACATACGACTGGAATTTGGGATATGTCGTAATTTTCCCGAGATTCGAGAGAAAATAGTGAAGCTTTCGAATCATAATCAATGTCACGGGGAATAATATATAGCTGCTTGTCAGAATCGGGATGCTTGAGGTATAAGATTCTTTTGTGGCATAGGATTCGAGCTTCATATCGGATGAGCCAATCCATCCCCAAAATTATATCAAAGCCAAGATTATGGATGACGTGCAGATTCGCATGGAAGGAATAATCACAAAGAACAATCTCAACATCTTCACAAAGCATACTAAGGGTTGCGGACCCGCCGATAGGATTCACAATCCTTAAAGAAGTCATAAGGCAAGTTACATCCATGGGAATAAAATCAACAAGTTCCTTCGATACAGATGAGTGTGACGTGCCCGTATCGAAGAGAACTTGAATAAATCGACCATGAAATAAGATGGAACCTTCAAGGATAGAAGAGAATGTACCTCTGGAGTGAGAAGATCCACCAGAAGCATCAATAATATTAAGCTTTCCCACAGCAAGGCCTTTGGCAGCTTTGTGGCACGAAGACACCCAATGGCCTTCCTTCTTGCAATATCTACAAACAAGAGGTTTCAGACAGCTTTTTATGAAATGATCGCTAGAACCACAATTGTAATATGACTTTGAGTTGGAAGGTGTTACACTAGGATGAAAACTGGAACCACCTTGCTTCTTAAGCTTCTTGTTATGCTGAAAGGATTCGGATTTCTGGAAAGGAAACTTCTTCTTATTCGGATTCTTTTGAACCTCAATCTCATCACTGCTATCTCAGTCTTTCTCGACAGCTTCGAGATGAAGCACCGAGTCAACAAGCTCCTCAAATGTGACATTAAGATGAAGCATTAAGGCCTTCCTCAGATATTTCTTCAAACCATAAATAAATTTCTGATTCTTTTTGAATGTTGTGTCAATGTGCTCAACACCATATTTAAATGAAGCTTCAAAGGAAGATACATAGTCAGAAATAGAAGATTTTCCTTGCTTCAACTCAAGTAAACGACGGGCAAGAGGGCTTTCTATGATTCAGGAACAAACTTAAACTCGAAACATTCCTTAAATTGAACCCAAGAAAGATCGGACTCATCAACTTCCGCAATCAAAAGCTCATACCAATCTAGAGCCTATTCTTGCAACATACTAGATGCTATGATAAACCGATGGTGGTCAGATAAATCCATGCAGGAAAATATGTGCTCACAAGTGCGCATCCATGCCTGAACTTCCAATACACTTTCTGATCCCTTGAAAGGCTTGCCTCTAAGGTGCGAAAATTCGCTGCATATGTGATTGAAGGTAGATTTACGAGGAGGAGATGCATGAGTGGGAGCTGGAGGTTGAGTGCTACGGAATAACTCCATAAAATGATTGGCATACATATAAACTCCGTTCGGATGAGGACCACTGGAATACCTACGTCGGCACGGCTCCCTCTGCCTCTTCCAGCCATTACAATGATGGAAAGAATAAGATAAGATAATGATTATTCACAGGGGTATAAAAATTGATAATAGCATTCAATGCATGGAATACTACGGAATTTAAAATACATATTCCTAAAACCTATTATCTACCCCCAAAAGTCTCACAAGGTTGATGGGAATGGGTTTAAGGATAACGGACACAATATCCCTAGGACACCCTATAACACATGTATTATGTTTCTGTTCTGTATTTATCATATTTCATTCTGAACTCGGCTCTGATACCAAACTGTAACGCCCCACCCCGAGACCCACACTAACACAGAGTATTACTATGTAATACTGTTTGCTAGTGCATAGAATCGGGCTGGTTAGGAGCGACCATCCGTGAATTTTTGTCCTAAGCGAGTATTAAATACGTCGATTAGGTGTTTGGATTTTTTTCTTTTTTTCTTCGAGGATCGACGTACTCAATTCAGGCTTAACACAAAATTACAGCGGCTAAGGATCGATTCAGAACAATATATAATAACATAATAATTCATAGATCACAAAACATGTAATATATTTATACAGACAGCGGAAACATGTCAAGCGATACATAAGTTTGTGGCTCTTATGATCCACATACACAAAACAAATCCATAAAAAAAGAATATACATGAAGGAGTCTAGCTCGGAACCGAAAGACTACTAATATGCATGTACAATAAGTAGACTCGATAGTGAACTTCCAAAAGCATAACCTAAACAAGATGAGATCCATAGCATCCAAAAGCCTAACCTGAAATCACTCGGTCTGATATGTAAAATAATAAATGGGTCAGTCTGGCTTGAATAGAGGGGCTAATGCATATATGAGGAGGTAAAACTCAAGTGTAATCAATAATCCCATAGTGGCAGGTAAAAGCATGGTATTCAATATCATACATGCAAGTGGTAAATGAATTGAGCCATAAAAACCCATAGTAAGGAAGTCCTCAAAAGAAATTGAATCATTGCATAAGAGTGTTCAACAAACTCCAATTATCAAAGCATAAATCTAACGATTAAAGCTTTCTAAAACATTTTGGTGAAAACAATTCAATGCAAATTCAAAAGCCCAAAATGGCGAAACTCTTAAAAGAGTCTTAAATTCCATAAATATGTAATCACCAATATTCAATTTATAAGTAGCTTCAAAGCTAATTGGCTTAAAACATATTAAATAAGATTGGTGACAACATCAATTCATAAATTCCAGAAACTTCCAAAGTGACTCAAGAAAATCATCATATAAAAGGGGCCCAAACTCGAATGGCTAGCTTATGCTACGCCGCACGTTCAAATAGACCAAAGGCTATAATTAAGCCAAATGGTATTCTGGCGATGGCGTGGTGACCATCCTTTATAAATATAGTTGAATGTGGACCAAGCTGGCATTCTGGCGATGGCGTGGTGACCATCCTTATTATGACTAAGAACTCGTACAAAGGCTAAGCCGGTATTTTGGCGATAGCATGGTGACCATCCTTTATTATGACTAAATAGCACTAAGGCATATCAGGACTTGAAACTCCTCGAAGGGTAAGTGTCATAAGTTTTCAGGTAACAACCAAATAAGTGACAATAATGCGACCCACACCACACGTTCTCACTCAAATGTTTATTACGAGTTATCCAACTTCACTTGTGCATGGCCTCAATTAAACAAGTTTGGAATTAACCGAAAAAGTAAACGCATGTGTCCCATACCACATGTTTTACTAAATCGTTTAATCTCTTTCTTGTTCGCTCAAAGAGTACAAAAATGTGTGATTATAAGAAAATATTTTAGGTTAAGAAAACTAGTTCTAAAACGATTTTTCGAAACAATATAGAAATTCTTTTCTTTCAAAATCTCTGTATTATTGAGAAATATATATATTTATAAATACATAAAATATGCTTTGGAAAAATATTATTACTAATAGAAATTGATTTAGAAAAATATTAATACAAAGTTATTAAACATCAAGACACAAATATTTCAACATGAAACATTCATTTGGACAAAAATATAAATATTTTATTATAAAAAAATTATCATTTTTAATTAAATGCTTTTAATTATGTTTTATTTAATAAAATGACATAATTAATTCCAAAAATTACTTAAAATTCACCTTTTTGTCCATATTAAGATAACAAAGGATTATAAAAATAATTACACACTTCATAAATCAATTTTTAATAATATTTTACATGTTTACTTCCCATAATTAAAACAATTATATTTAAACGTGTCTTTAAAATAACAAAAATCACTATTTAGCAATAATTAACAAAATTATTGCTCTTTTACAAATTAAAATCCTTTGTTATTCTTTTAACACAAAACTAACATAATATAGACTTAAGACTTTATTCCTTTTAATGTAAATATATTCTTTTATTTATTTTTATTTAAAAGAAATTTATAATGATTAACTTTTTAATACGACCAGAAATAACATTACTTCTTCTGTAACAATTCCAATACCTTGTTTGTTCAAAATAAATAATTTTTAACAATATTTCTCTCCCAGTTTTATTTTATTATCAAATTACCAAATTAAAATCATTGTTTTGATTTATTTAAAGGTAATCACCAAACCAGGATTGTTACCATATCTCATAAGACCACGCCCACACATAAATATGAATGGGTTTTTACCTTATGTTAAGAAAAATACTTTATACTGAAAACATTTTTATATCAGTATTAATGACATTGTCTTTGAAAACAATTTTCAAGTAAATATATATAAAACAAGTACCAATACTCAGACTAAGTGTATGGTAATATATCCGGACTAGGGCAAATGAAATATACCTGGATGACATATATGATACCAAAGGGGTAGCTGAAATGTTTGTAAAGCATTACAGCTATTATGGGACTACAATCAAAAATATAAAGCTCGTATTGGGATTGGATTTCCAACATGATAGGGAATTGGTGGCCTTTTCCTTCAATCCACGCATAGCAAACATAGTTCCCTTGGAAGCCTTATCGCTTTTCTCAAGCAAGCCACTTAGAACTGTACTTGCTACACTACCAATATCTGGTAGCCTTATCACTTTTCACAAGCTAGCTACTATATTAAAATAAATGCCTTGAGGATCCAGATTCCACCGGACTCCTCCATACTCATACAACCGATAGCCTAAAATATATGTCCTGCAGAAAACATAATTACCTGTATCATCTCCGGGATATGAGGCTTGTGAGGCTACACTTAACTTCTACAAAGCCATGCTTTATTTCACCCAAAGCCACACTTTGATCAAATCAGGGTTCACTTTGAATGCCATATTGACAATCCTTCGATCATTATTGACTCTCACGAACATACAACTTCTGAGCTTGTACATCTCAAAGAAGGGTGTTAAGCTAAGAGAAGTTGCCTTCTCCGCCACCAAACATATGTATGTTTGTAAAAGTCAATGTTATGATCTCAGAAATGCAATGTCAGACATTCGTCTATATAAGTTTGTTGTGGGGCTGAACAAAACCGAAGGCACTCCTCCTACCACATCCTAGGAATCAGCTTAGGATTAGTAGTGAGTAGTTCTTGCATTATGTAGATTTCAAAACATGATAGGACCATACTATAATAACTATCTCTATATTGGGAGTGACCCAAAGAATGTCAACGAGCATTCCTTTCGCTATGAAGATCATCGGTCTCCAATACAAAGAAGATTCCAGAATGTAGATACCACTGGCATATAAATATAATATGGGATAAACGCTTGGGACTTGTGACAACAATTCCTACATTATGAAGATCTCTGATCTTCAAAAATTATCATCTTCAACACGTCTTCACTTCTAAATATATACAATGGTTTATAGTAGTTTTCAGATAGGAATTACCCAAATCGAACCTCGGTTTCTCAACACCAATCATCGATTAAAAAGATGTTAAGTTCATATGTGATTATCGATAATCATTCAATTTGATTCATCTTTTTATTCATTCATAAATAACTCTTAGAGATATATTTATTAAATTATTCCTTTATCTTTTTTAGAGTCAATGAAATCATTAAGCCTCATTTTACCAAATACTTTGGTTAATTAAAACACTTTTTAAATCTTGGAATAATTCTAAATCGTTCTACTTTTTACTTAGGAAAAATATTTTCAAATTATTTATTTAAATCTCATTTTGGAAAACATTATTTTAGAGCATTCGGGCTCTCCCTTCGACATATTCCGTCCCTCATCCAAGTCTTCTTGGATCTCACAGACGAACACGTATACTAGTCGTTTCGCATACTCCTTTCATTTTGAGAAATGATTTATAAAACCTCCAAATCATGGTTTAAAACACTTAATTATTATTTTTTAAAAAATTTATAAAAGATATGACAATGAATGGTTCACAAGTTATAAAACTGTTAGGAAAAGTGCTACAAATAGTGTATTAAAGCTTCCTTAAGCAAAACAACAAATTTATTTCACATATATGTTCGTTTTTCCAAATCAAACCACTTTTAAAACACTTTAAATGATTTATAAGATTTATTCCATATTTTAAACATTTTAAATATATATGTTTAGAAAATTTGCTACTTTGGCCACCGAACTGCCAAAGCGCAATTTTATCAAAAATTTGATTTGCTCATATTTTAAAGTCTACAAAATGAAATCTTGATTTTCATTCTTCATTTAAAAACTATGGATACAATAGTTTGGAAAATTCTTGTCTCGACAAATTCCGAGTTATATTTCATTTTGTATACTCATTTGAATTCTTCGGTGCGAAATCGCGAACTACTGTTACGCGACGCGCCTAATTTTAACTTGTTTTCTAAAAAAATTTCAAACTTCATGGAAACACTTTAATATATTTATAAAACATTTCTAAACCATGGTAAACTCATTTTAAACAATGTTTTCACATTTCAAACTCATTTTCAATTTCATTCCATATTATAATATTACATCATTATAATATCATTTTCAACCTTTTTCGATATTTAAAATCATTGAGTGGCTAAATAATTTCCATACACATACTTATTTAGATTTAATTCTCATTAAATTAGCTATGTTTAATTACTAACCATTTCTCCATTTATCAAATCCAGTAATCATCCATATTAACATCCATATATTTAAACAAGTAATCACACATTTTATCATCCAATACATAATATATTTTCATATTATTAAGCTTTGAATTATTTAGAGATCAGTTAGTAAATTTAAATGTGAATACTCACAATCACAATTTCACCCTCCTTCCCAAGCTCCCAAAAATCCGGCAGAGCTTTCGTGGTACTTCAAACTTCCTCATACCTTCTTGGAACGAATCCGACGACACTTCCTTCTCTTTTTCTTGCACCGGAGCTTCCCGATCTCCTTCCTTTCTTCAAAATGGGTTTGGCCTAGGCCTTTGGGTAGAGATGTGTTCAGTTATGAGGTGGTAAGTATGTGGCCGTGAGTTATAGATCGGAAGAGAAGTGGTTTGCACTTGATTTTTGAAGTGGATTGATATCATATACTTGCTTAAATAATTTCCTCTTCTACTCTTTACATTTTTCCATTAATTTCTTATGATAAGAAACCATTAGAAAAGCTTGGAAAAGAGAGAAGAAGAAGAATGGTGTGTAGAAATGTGAAGGAATGCCCTTGGATATTTCTCTTAAACTTCACATCACCCTTTTTTAACACTTACCATCATCCCATCACATCTTCTTTACTTAATAATAAAGTAAAACATGCATTTATGGTGATTTGATGTTTGCTTTTCATTAATTATCCTTTAAGCATTCTTAATTTATTATATATATATATATTATTTATGTTTTGATTTGACTAAAGGTATACATGGTTTTAAAATGTGTATTAATATGTGTTAAAATCATGTTAACAACATTATAATGATTCGAAACAACTTTCGTTCGACAACGGTCGAAAATCCGAAAAACGATTGGTGGTCACATTTTTTGTTTTAAATCAAACTATTTATTTATATAAACAAAACTTGAAAATTTATTTGTTATCCTCCTTAAATAATTCAAAAAAGTGTATTTGACTTATAAAACTAGATTTAATAATATTAAAATTCAATTGTTAAAATACGACAACGTGCAAAGAAATTTGTCAATCTTTATAAAACAAATATATATAGTTATAAAACTTTTATCAACCAATTATTATCATTATGTAACAATTTTAAAAAAAGAATTATTTATCATATTAATGCAAAAATTGACATTTATCCAATCGAGAACCGGCTTTTGTCATTTTTACGATGAAAATCCAAACTTCTTGATCAAATTCTAAAAATAAGTTCATCATTCTTATTTATTTCGTAAAACATGATTATTTAAGTTTGAAAATTATATATTTGAATATTTAAAGTTATTTAAATATTCCATTTAAAAGTGATAAAATTACTGATCATTACATACTTCCCCCCTTAAAAGAATTTTGCCCTCGAAATTTAAAACAAAACCCAAAAGCCCGATAATACTTGCTCAAAGAAATCCTTAAACTCAATTTCGTATGATATACACAGATCATCCATACGCGATATCTGATTCAATATTTTATTTGAATCCACAACTTTACTTCTGAACTAGTATTGATCCCTTGATCTTCTAGTGTGGACTCTGATTAGGCTCTTTGATCAGAAACCTTCGTTTCTCTTACATAGCGCTCAACTATGATAGAAAACCCAATTAACTAATCATAAAACCTCATCAATGTTCATCGTCAAGAATCGAGTGATAAATCCACTTTGGACCGGTGAGAACACCTTAAAGTTCTGTACTCGAATCTTAGATCAAAATCGTGTGACGAAATGATCTACGTACCTCATATGTACTTATTAACATTCAAAAATCTTTATGAAAGCTTTCATAAAACTTTATCTTTTAAAATGCTTCTTTGTATATAATCACTCTAAATATTTATTTCTAAATATTTTTCTTAAAGGAAAACATTTCAACTTAAAGGAATTTAAAAGATAATTAACCTTTTGTTTTCCAAAATTACAATCAACTTCCTCCATTATAATATATTCCTTCTTAACCAACCTTGCTATTAATTTATCAAATAATAATTCAAAATTATCCTTTTCACTTAAGGAAAATCATATAGATCGAGTAACACCAAAATAATACCAAGGAACTGGGTACTACTAATAGTATTCTATGTCTCCTTAAAAAGAAGAGTAATATTTAAGAGAAGTATTTACCATCCAAACATATCTCTTGCCCATTTTTAGTTATTTTCGTTCCACTCAAACTAGTTACCATTTGAGACTTTCTTACTTATTTGAAATTTCTCTATTAATACATCTCATTATAATTTTAATTCCAAACTTATTTTATATTATATAACTTTCCCTTTTATACTTTTTGAAATCATTAGGATATGAATTCTCAAATCCATCTTTCTCAAACATCATTTTATTTTTGATAATTACACTTTATTTTATAAAATATATTCTTAAATAATTTCTTAATTTAAATACTTTTTAAAAAGACATTTCTAATAGTCCTTTAAACTTTTTATTTCTAAATATCTTATAAAATTGATTTGATGAAAGATAGAAGAAATGCACAAAGGGAATGATCAAAAGAGATTTATTAATTAACATTGTATTTATACATTCAGTACAAACCCTAGCCTATGTTACAAACTTTTAGAGATAACTCCCAAGGGAATACAACCTATTACACACTACTATATAGATACTTGAACAGCCATATATACTATTTTTGGGTACCTTTTGAGGTAGATGGTGTTTTATCTTGGAGGCCTAAGTTAACCACTTCCATTTTGGATAGTCCTTCATTAAGTGTTTCCCCTGGAAGCAATAAATGCAAGTTCATTTAGGACAATCTTTGACTTCATGTCTTAGGTTCTTGAATCGGTTGCAGCCCATTGTCTTCTTTGTAATCCTCGGTTTCTTCTTCGTTTAGGACATTTATGTAAAAAATGCCCTCTCTCTTTACACTTAAAACAGACTATACCATCCTGATCAGAATTTTTGTTTTCCCTCCTCTGCTTCTTCCTTTGCTTACTTTCATACATAACTGCATAATGCCCTTTCTTACCGCAATAATAATAGTCGATATCAGCATAGGCTCCTAGTTTTGCTTTTTCTTCAACTTCTTTCTGTGTACGTACTCTATGTGCTTTCTTTGAATTAACCCATAACTCATCACCCGACATATAATAAGTGTAACGACCCTACTATTTAATAACATTATTTAGAACATTTAATTAGTTAAATTAAATAAAATAATGCAATGATTAGGGGATTGATATTTGTGATTAAAAGAAGGGTAGTCGTGCCTATTTAAACTAATGAACTATGTAAATTAAAATGAATTAAGTGTAACGCCCCACTCTGAGACCCACTATAACAAAGAGTATTACGGGAGTAATACTGTCTGTTAAAGCGGAGAATAGAGTATAGTGGAAGCGACCATTTGTAATCAAGCTATAACTATCTACTGAATACGTCGAAAGGATGGTATCTATATATTTTTATCAAGTGGTTCGACATATTCAATAAATATTTATAACGAAATTACAATGGCTAAAGACCTATCAGAAACAAGCATAGTAATAAATGATAAAACATCACAGAACAGAATCACATAACAGATATAAAATCCCAGAACAATACATCATCAATACAGATCCAAATACTATAAGTGGGTACAAAGCCACTGCTCACACATGTGAGTCAAAAATATGTACATATCAAAGTCTGAATAATAACAGAGTAGAGGAATAGTGGACAAATAAAAGCGCTATCTATTAGCATAGCAGATAATGTCCAAGCGGAAGCACAGAAGCTAAGTCCAGAGACCTAACCTGAAACAACTCGGTTTGACCCGAACGAAAACACTCGGGTCAGGCTAGCTAAACAATCAGTAATAACTGAGATATATACTAATGCGGTACATAAATAAAACAGTACTTATCCAAAGAGAAGTAGATTATGAACCGCATGAATATAATGACGATCCCTAATCATCAATAAACAATAAAAATCTCCAAAGAGAAATCAACACCAAAGTGTAGAATAAATAAAATCGCCTCATATCATCGGCGTAGCCAAAGCTATAAAAAGATGCCCATAGGAAATAATCCCAAGAGTGACCAGAGTCTGTAATCAATGCCCAAGCAAAGATCGATGCTCCAAAGAGCAATGGGGATATACTGAAAAGTCAATGAAATCCAACACTGAAAAGCAGTGTCCAGAGACACTGTGAATCCACAAGGTAATCGCACTTACATCGTATGGTTCCATAGAACCAACACCGAATGGCGGTACTCGAATGGATATAAAAATCATCAAATAATACCAATATTGCACGTGCACCGACCAGAGTCGTTGTTGCCAAGTACTGTAGAGTTGTGATCGATCACTCGCACAGATGCGGAACGCGCGAGACGGCAAGATCCTTCCCAAAAGGATAAAGGCCCAGAGGCGCATGCCGAAAAATAAACTGCTCCATAGAGCAGGTGTCCAGAGACGGTTGCCCAGAGGCGTGGTGACCCAGAGGTCCAGTACTGGCCGCCCAAAGGCTAATGTGTCACCAACTTCTTAGAGAGGAACCCGTAAAGTGTTAACAATGAGTCCCATACCCTATGTTCACACTAAACGGTTTACTAACCAACATCAAGCTCACACTCCAAACAATAAAAAGTCCACCTCGTATCATCGGTAAACTAGACCCAAAGGTCAAAACGATCAATCAAATAGGTCGGGGATTAACCGGAAAGAAAATACACACGGTTCCATAGGCCGAAGATTTCCTAACCGTTTAAGCACCTTTCCACTTCGCTCGATGTGCTAAAAAGTGAGTGTGAGATTTTTATTATAGAAAATAATGGTGCGAAACAGATTTATAATTGATTTTGAAATCACTTTAAAACGACTTTTGAAAACTCTCCTATTATGGAGTAATTAATTTAATAATTAAAAATAATATTATATAATAATTTCTAAATCCATTTAGGAGTGAAAAAAAATCTTTTGAAAATGATTCATAAAACTCGTGTACGAAATCTAGAGACAAATCTCAAAGAAATCAATAAAACCAGAAAATCACTGAAAAATATTATATGTGTTTGTAAACATTCAAAAACAGCTGCGAACCCAAGTTCGGCAATTTATTTGGACCAGCAAACGGTGTCCAAATGTCAAGAAAATTTGCAGGCATGTAGTCCATCATCCCTTCTTCAAGATGCAAAAAGAATTTCTGGATTTCGAGTTGAGACGAAGTGGCAGCGACATCTCAAAGCTGGACCCAGGAAAAGATTCATATTGTTTACCAACAGCGACCAGAGTTCAACTTCGACACGAAATTTGAAGTACCAAACGAACTCCGATGTTGCCTAACCTTTCCAGAGATGGAGTTCGAAACTCCACCTTTCCAACGAGACCAAAAACGCCAAATTCCAACTTCGGATGCGATCGTGGCGGCATCGCGAAGTGGAGGTAAAAATCTGAAAACAGGAGAAGAGGTTTTTTTTTGTTGGACGCGGGCTTCGGCCCGCGTCAGCCTGCCCAGCCCGCCTGGGCTGGGGAGATAACACATGCCCCAGCCCGCCTGGGCTGGGGATATAGGATGCGGGCCAAGGCCAGCGCCCGTATGCCCCAGCCCAGGCGGGCTGGGGACCTATTACATGCCCCAGCCCGCCTGGGCTGAGGATGTGGGACGCGGGCCAAGGCCCGCGCCCGTATGTCCCAGCCCAGGCGGGCTGGGGACATATCACTTGCCCCAGCCCGCCTGGGCTGGGAATGTGGGACGCGGGCCAAGGCCCGTGCCCGTATGCCCCAGCCCAGGCGGGCTGGGGACATATCACTTGCCCCAGCCCGCCTGGGCTGGGGATGTGGGACGCGGGCCAGGGCCCGCGCCCGTATGCCCCAGCCCAGGCGGGCTGTGGATAAATTCCATGCCCAGCCCGCGCGGGCTGGGTGGAATATCATGCGTCAGCCCCTTAGGGGGCTGGCCTGCTCTTGGCTAGCCCAACTGGGCTAGCCTGCATCAGCTTGGGTGCAACCTAGGCCTGTTCTGGTGCACCCAGATCACTATTTCAGCCTGTTTCAGGCTGAAGCAATTTCCAGCCAACTATTTTGTTGATTTTTAGTGATTTAGGGGTGTTTTTTTCAGTTTTTGGCAACAAATTTTCACCAAAATTTTAACTAGCAATAATCACTTATCAATAGTAATTACCTCTACCAATCAAGCAAATAAGCAAACACTTCAAGTGCAACTTTCCAAAGCAAAGAGGATGTAGATTAGAGAGCTTCAAAATTAAAAAGAGAACAAACCAAGGATTACAAAGAGATTTCAAAAATTAAAATAAAGATTAGAAGGTGATTAGGCCTAGGATTGCATTACCTTGCTAGGATTAAACAAGTTTAGCCATGTAGAGAAGGAGATGGGTCTTCTACCAAAGAGAGGCCATTAGTTATTTTTGGATCTAGGTTTAGGAATTATGAAGAGGAGGGTTAGGGTTTAGGGAATGGTTTAAGATATTATAAAGAAGTGGGTAGGCTAATGGGTTTGTTATGAGGGTTTTACAACCCAATAAGGCTTAGTTCAATTACTTAAGTGCATATGTAAATTTAAAAATTTTCTAAGTCCAACTATGTTTGATGTTATTATGTGAACAAAATCCTAAGTAGCAACCTAGTTTTAATCAAAACAATATAATTGTCTCATTAGCCAATTCAACCCATTATCACATTTAGAAATTCCCCTTTTAAATATTAAATTCCAAAAATATTAATTTCCCCATTTTAAACCCAAAATACTTCAATTTGCAAACCAATTGCAAATTTAAATTCCCAAATTTTTGTTTAGCTCCCTTTTCAACTTAAAATCATAATTTTAATTTATTATTCGGTAATTGCAATCTCAGGGTTGTTACAGACTCCCTCCCTTAAGAAAATTGCGTCCCCGCAATTTCCTTAAATATAGAAGTCGTCCGTAACATCTAATCCGCAAAGGAATACAGAGGATAAAATATAGACGCTCACCCGTGCCGGAAGATGGAAGAAAACCAGGATATGCACGCTCGATAAATTCTCTGGTCTCCCAAGTGAAGTCTTTAGGATTAGACGACCATTGAATCTTCACAAGCGGAACCTCTTTGTTTCGAAGACGTCTGATCTCCGAATCAAGCACACGAAGAGGTTGCTGCTCTATAGATAGATCGGGTGAGATCTCCAAATCGGGCACGATATGAGGCTCGATAATAGAATCAGGGTCACGCACACACTTGCGAAGCTGAGAAACATGGAACACATCATGTATTCCAGAGTAATGAGCAGGTAGAGCCACACTATAAGCAACGGGGCCGATGCGTTCCGTAATAGAAAATGGTCTGTCATAGCGAGGATCCAACTTCCCTGTAGAGCTGAAATGCACAACCCCCTTCATGGGAGATATCCGAATAAAGACATGATCACCAATGGAGAACTCAAGAGGCTTCCTACGGTTTTCCGCGTAGGATTTATGGCGGTCCTGTGCCTCTTTCATTCTCTGACGGATAAGAATAATCTTCTCAGAAGATTCCCGAACCGAATCTGGACCAAGAAGGAGCTTTTCGCCAGATTCTAACCAACAAGCAGGAGAGCGACATGGCCTTCCGTAGAGAGCCTCGAAAGGTGCCATGCCGATACTAGACTGAAAGCTGTTGTTGTAGGAGAACTCTACAAGCGGTAAGTGATCCTCCCAACTACCTCCAAAATCCAGAATACAACAATGCAAAAGATCCTCCAAAACACGATTCACCCTCTCCGTCTGACCATCGGTCTGAGGATGATAAGCAGTCGAGAGATTCAGCTTTGAGACCAAAGCTGACTGTAGGCACTTCCAGAAGTGACTAGTAAAGATAGTGTCTCAATCACAGACGGTAGAGCTAGGAATACCATGAAGTCGAACGAATTCCTTCACATATAGCTTGGCAAGCTGAGGAGCAGTCCGAGTGGACTTGATAGGAATGAAATGAGCTGATTTGGTAAAGCGATCGACGATGACCCAAATAGAAGTATGGCCTGACCTCGATCGAGGTAGACCGTCAATAAAATCCATGGATATCTGATCCCATTTCCACAATGGAATCTCTAGCGGCTGAAGAAGACCGGATGGACGCTGGTGCTCAGCTTTGATCTGTTGACAAGTCATGCAACGGCTTACATAACTTTCCACATCACTCTTCATGCCCTCCCAATATAATAGGCGACACATGTCGGCATACATCTTACTCGACCCGGGATGGATGGTGTACTTAGTGCGATGACACTCGTCTAGAATGTCATGCCTAAGTGATAAATCAGATGGTACCAAAATATGGTTCTTCCTACGAAGACACCGATGAGAATCAATAGAATAATCCAACAATGTCTCATCACTGGATCCCGACTCAAGGAGATGAATATATCGCAATAAGTCTGGATCCTACCGCTGAGCATGGGCAATGCGATCCAATAGAATAGGTCGAGCTTCCAAGCTGAATAGTAAGATATGAGGATCAGAAGACGGAGCTCGATTTCGAATATCACACATAGAAAGAGTCTCAAGAATATCCCACTCGGCTATCATCATAGAAACTACCGCCAAGTGTTCGCGACTGAGTGCATCAGCCACACGATTACCCTTGCCAGGGGTATACTAAATGTCTAAGTCATATGAGGCGAGGAACTCAAGCCATCGCTGCTGCCTCATATTGAGATCCTTCTGACTGAATAAATACTTCAGAGACTTGTGATCGGTGTAAAGAGTGAAGCGTTCGCCTAATAGAAAGTGACGCCACGTCTTCAAAGCAAAGACGATAGCTGCCAACTCAAGATCATGAGTCGGATAGCAAACCTCATTCGGACGTAGCTGCCTAGAAGCATAAGCAACTACCCGATCCTTCTGCATAAGCACAGCACCGAGGCCGCTACCACAAGCGTCGGTGTAAACAACAAGATCCTGGTTACTCACAGGAACCAAAAGAATAGGAGCATGAGTGAGAAGTTCCTTCAATCGCTGGAAAGAAACTTCACATTTATCAGACCAAATAAAGCGAACCCCCTTACGAGTCAGAGTCGTGAGGGGAAGTGCAACACGAGAGAAATCCTTAATAAATTGACGGTAATAACCCGCCAACCCAAGGAAGCTGCGAATATCATGAACATTCTCGGGGTGCTTCCAATTCTGAATAGCTTCGATCTTGGCAGGATCGACAGAAATACCCTCAGATGATACAATATGGCCCAAGAACTTGACCTTGCTCTCCCAAAAATGGCACTTGGAGAGCTTGGCCCTAAGCTGATGCTGACGGAGAGTATCCAAGACGATCCGCAAATGATGAGCATGCTCTGCCTCGGATCTAGAATAAATAAGAATATCGTCGATGAAAACCAGAACGAATCTATCGATGTATTCCCGGAATACTCGATTCATAAGATCGACAAAGAAAGCCGGAGCGTTGGTCAAGCCGAACGGCATGACCAACCACTCAAAAGAACCATAACGAGTGCGAAATGCTGTAAGAGGAATGCTGTCTTCGGCGACTCGTAGCTGATGGAATCCGGTGGCAAGGTCGAGCTGAGAGAAGACCTTCGCACCGCTCAACTGATCAAACATATCGTCTATCCGTGGCAATGGATAACAATTTTTGATGGTCAATTCATTAAGCTTGCGATAGTCAATGCAAAGCCTAAGAGAGCCATCGGGCTTCTTAACGAAGACCACAGCAGCACCCCATGGCGAAGAACTGGACCGAATGAACTGCTTCGCCTCAAGCTCCACTAACTACTTCCTGAGTTCCTCATTCTCTTTTGTAGACATCCTCATGGGAGGACGCCCAACTGGGTGGGAGCCTGGAATGAGATTGATGCGGAACTCAATGGCCCGCTTTGGCGGCAGGCCTAATACTGGCTCGAATATATCGGGAAAATCCCGAACAACAGGAATACGAGATATGTCCACATCCTCATCTCGTGAATCAAGAGCAAGTAATATCAGAAATCCCGACATCCTTAAGAGCAATAGCTAACGGAGCGGACGAGTCAGGATGACGAAGAAATAATATCCGCTCCGAACAAATGATTTTGGCGTCGTACTGAGTGAGCCAATCCATGCCAAGAATCATGTCAAAGCCCAAATACTCCATAACGTGCAGATTCGCATGGGAAAAAAATCCACAAAGATCAATATCTATATCCTCACAAAGCAAGCTAAGGGTCGTGGATCCGCCGATGGGATTCACAATCCTTAGTGAAGAAACAAAACAAGTAACATCCAAAGATAAAGTATCAACTAGTTCCTTTGATACGAATGAGTGAGAGGCACTCGTATCAAAGAGAACTCTACAAGATCTACCATGAAATAAAATAGAGCCTTCAAGAACGGAAGGATGTGTACCTTTAGGCTGAGCAGAAGTGGTAGGAGCTTTGGCAGCATTAAGCCTGCCAGGCTTGGCACTAGCTGGAGCAATAGGACAAGCGGAGATCCTGTGTCCCTCCTTCTTGCAGAAGGTGCAATAGAGAGGTTTGGGACACTCTCGAATAAAGTGATCTGGAGAACCGCAGTTGAAGCATTTCTTCGGAGGACGGGTCCCACTAGGATGAGCAGGAGTCTGGGACTGAGTCTGAGGCTGAGAACTAGAGCTGATCGCTTTCTTCTTCTTGTGCTGAAAAGAAGAGGCAGACTTGCCAGGAGGAAACCTCTTCTTGGTGGGGTTTGTGGAACCCCCACCACCATCATCACTATGCTCCATCTCGACTGACTCAAGATGTAGAGCTGCATCGACTAGCTTCTCGAATGAGAGCTCAGGCTGTAGCATAAGCTGCCTCTTCAGATATTTCTTCAAGCCCTCAACAAATTTGAGGTTCCTCTTATAAGGAGTAGCAATAAACTCAAGGTCGTACTTGAAGAGGGCCTCGAAGGAAGAGACATAGTCGGATACAGAAGACTTCCCCTGCTTGAGATCAAGAAAGCGGCAAGCAAGGGAGTTCTTCTCTGACTCTGGGATGAATTTGAGCTCAAATCTCTCACGAAACTGAGCCCAAGTAAGTGTGGTCTCATCGATCTCGGCAATAAGGAGTTCGTACCAATCCAGGGCACGACTCTGAAGCTTACTGGAAGCAATAAGGACACGGTCATGATCCGGGATATCCATACGAGTGAAAATGCGCTCGCATATCCGAATCCAAGCCTGGACCTCTAAGACATTCTCGGAGCCACTGAACGGCTTCCCTCCGAGATGGGTAAAATCACTGCAGAGACGCGCAAAAGCAGACTTGTGCGGAGCATCAGCAACTGGGGCTGGAGACTGAGAATGAGACTGGGAATTCCGAACCAGCTCCATGATCTGGTCGGTGGTCAAGAACACGCCCTCTGGATGAGTGTTGCTGGACTGCCCAGCAGCACTGGTCTGACGTGTGGTTCTCCCTCTTCCCCTTCCAGACATACTGAAAGTCAAACGGGAATTAGAGTTAGACATGATTCAATGATAGATAATTAATTAAGGAATACTACGGAATATAATGGATTCCTAAACATATTCCTAACTTATCTATCAATAAACATAAGGAAGGGATTTGATTTAATTCAGATCTAATGAAAATGTATTGTACTAAGTGTATCTGTTCTGTGTTTATTATGCTTATTCCTGAAACTAGGCTCTGATACCAAACTGTAATGCCCCACTTTGAGACCCACTGTAACAAAGAGTATTACAGGAGTAATACTGTCTGTTAAAGCGGAGAATAGAGTATAGTGGAAGCGACCATTTGTAATCAAGCTATAACTATCTACTGAATACGTCGAAAGGATGGTATCTATATATTTTTCTCAAGTGGTTCGACATATTCAATAAATATTTATAACGAAATTACAATGGCTAAAGACCTATCAGAAACAAGCATAGTAATAAATGATTAAACATCACAGAACAGAATCACATAACAGATATAAAATCCCAGAACAATACATCGTCAATACAGATCCAAATACTACAAGTGGGTACAAAGCCACTGCTCACACATGTGAGTCAAAAATATGTACATATCAAAGTCTGAATAATAACAGAGTAGCGGAATAGTGGACAAATAAAAGCGCTATCTATTAGCATAGCAGATAATGTCCAAGCGGAAGCACAGAAGCTAAGTCCAGAGACCTAACCTGAAACAACTCGGTCTGACCCGAGCAATAACACTCGGGTCAGGCTAGCTAAACAATTAGTAATAACTGAGATATATACTAATGCGGTACATAAATAAAACAGTACTTATCCAAAGAGAAGTAGATTATGAACCGCATGAATATAATGACGATCCCTAATCATCAATAAACAATAAAAATCTCCAAAGAGAAATCAACACCAAAGTGTAGAATAAATAAAATCGCCTCATATCATCGGCGTAGCCAAAGCTATAAAAAGATGCCCATAGGCAATAATCCCAAGAGTGACCAGAGTCTGTAATCAATGCCCAAGCAAAGATCGATGCTCCAAAGAGCAATGGGGATATACTGAAAAGTCAATGAAATCCAACACTGAAAAGCAGTGTCCAGAGACACTGTGAATCCACAAGGTAATCGCACTTACATCGTATGGTTCCATAGAACCAACACCGAATGGCGGTACTCGAATGGATATAAAAATCATCAAATATTACCAATATTGCACGTGCACCGACCAGAGTCGTTGTTGCCAAGTACTGTAGAGTTGTGATCGATCACTCGCACAGATGCGGAATGCGCGAGACGGCAAGATCCTTCCCAGAAGGATAAAGGCCCAGAGGCGCATGCCGAAAAATAAACTGCTCCATAGAGCAGGTGTCCAGAGACGGTTGCCCAGAGGCGTGGTGACCCAGAGGTCCAGTACTGGCCGCCCAAAGGCTAATGTGTCACCAACTTCTTGGAGAGGAACCCGTAAAGTGTTAACAATGAGTCCCATACCCCACGTTCGCACTAAACGGTTTACTAACCTATAGCAAGCTCACACTCCAAACAATAAAAAGTCCACCTCGTATCATCGGTAAACTAGACCAAAAGGTCAAAACGATCAATCGAATAGGTTGGGGATTAACCGGAAAGAAAATACACACGGTTCCATAGGCCGGAGATTTCCTAACCGTTTAAGCACCTTTCCACTTCGCTCGACGTGCTAAAAAGTGAGTGTGAGATTTTTATTATAGAATTAATGGTGCGAAACGTATTTATAATTGATTTTGAAATCACTTTAAAACGGCTTTTGAAAACTCTCCTATTATGGAGTAATTAATTTAATAATTAAAAATAATATTATATAATAATTTCTAAAGCCATTTAGGAGTGAAAAAAAATCTTTTGAAAATGATTCATAAAACCCGTGTACGAAATCTAGAGACAAATCTCAAAGAAATCAATAAAACCAGAAAATCACTGAAAAATATTATAAGTGTTTGTAAACATTCAAAAACAGCTGCGAACCCAAGTTCGGCAATTTATTTGGACCAGCAAATGGTGTCCAAATGTCAAGAAAATATGCAGGCATGTAGTCCAACATCCCTATTTTAAGATGCAAAAAGAATTTCTGGATTCCGAGTTGAGACGAAGTGGCAGCGACATCTCAAAGTTGGACCCAGGAAAAGATTCATACTGTTTACCAACAGCGACCAGAGTTCAACTTCGACACGAAATTTGAAGTACCAAACAAACTCCGATGATGCCTAACCTTTCCAGAGATGGAGTTCGAAACTCCACCTTTCCAACGAGACCAAAAACGCCGAATTCCGACTTCGGATGCGATCGTAGCGGCATCGCGAAGTGGAGGTAAAAATCTGAAAACAGGAGAAGAGGTTTTTTTTTTTGTTGGACGCGGGCTTCGGCCCGCGTCAGCCTGCCCAGCCCGCCTAGGCTGGGGAGATAACACATGCCCCAGCCCGCCTGGGCTGGGGATATAGGATGCGGGCCAAGGCCCGCGCCCGTATGCCCCAGCCCAAGCGGGCTGGGGACCTATTACATGCCCCAGCCCGCCTGGGCTGGGGATGTGGGACGCGGGCCAAGGCCCGCGCCCGTATGCCCCAGCCCAGGCAGGCTGGGGACATATCACTTGCCCCAACCCGCCTGAGCTAGGGATGTGGGACGCGGGCTAAGGCCCGCGCCCGTATGCCCCAGCCCAGGCGGGCTGGGGACATATCACTTGCCCCAGCCCACCTGGGCTGGGGATGTGGGATGCGAGCCAGGGCCCGCGCCCGTATGCCCCAGCCCAGGCAGGCTGGGGATAAATTCCATGCCCAGCCCGCGCGGGCTGGGTGGAATATCATGCGCCAACCCCTTAGGGGGCTGGCCTGCTCTTGGCTAGCCCAACTGGGCTAGCCTGCATCAGCCTGGGTGCAACCCAGGCCTGTTCTGGTGCACCCAGATCACTATTTCAGCCTGTTTCATGCTGAAGCAATTTCCAGCCAACTATTTTGTAGATTTTTAGTGATTTAGGGGTGTTTTTTTCAGTTTTTGGCAACAAATTTTCACCAAAATTTTAACTAGCAATAATCACTACTAGCAATAATCACTTATCAATAGTAATTACCTCTACCAATCATGCAAATAAGCAAACACTTCAAGTGCAACTTTCCAAAGCAAAGAGGATGTGGATTAGAGAGCTTCAAAATTAAAAAGAGAACAAACCAAGGATTACAAAGAGATTTCAAAAATTAAAATAAAGATTAGAAGGTGATTAGGCCTAGGATTGCATTACCTTGCTAGGATTAAACAAGTTTAGCCATGTAGAGAAGGAGATGGGTCTTCTACCAAAGAGAGGCCATTAGTTATTTTTGGATCTAGGTTTAGGAATTATGAAGAGGAGGGTTAGGGTTTAGGGAATGGTTTAAGATATTATATAGAAGTGGGTAGGCTAATGGGTTTGTTATGAGGGTTTTACAACCCAATAAGGCTTAGTTCAATTACTTAAGTGCATATGTAAATTTAAAAAATTTCTAAGTCCAACTATGTTTGATGTTATTATGTAAACAAAATCCTAAGTAGCAACCTAGTTTTAATCAAAACCATATAATTGTCTCATTAGCCAATTAAACCCATTATCACATTTAAAAATTCCCCTTTTAAATATTAAATTCCAAAAATATTAATTTCCCCATTTTAAACCCAAAATACTTTAATTTGCAAACCAATTGCAAATTTAAATTCCCAAATTTTTGTTTAGCTCCCTTTTCAACTTAAAATCATAATTTTAATTTATTATTCGGTAATTGCAATCTCAAGGTTTTTACATTAAGTTAGGGTAAGTAGACAAGGGCAATATAGGAATAAGTATATTCTTATACCCTAAACCCTTAAACCACATTTATTTTACACGTTCATTCTCACAATCAAAAACATAAGAGGCTGGCCACTATTAGGAAAGCAAAAAGAAGATAAAGCTAAAATCAAGGGGAAGAAGTTAAGCAACTTAATCAAAGATCAAATCTCAACTCCTTAATCACAAAGCTAAGGTGAATAATAACTACATCTCATGTTTTAAAATATTTTGGTTTTAGATTGAATCTGAACTATTTTGAAAAGGTTATGCCATGTTTTGATTGTTAAATTGGATATATATGCTTGTTGATGATTTATGATAATTCATATAGATTTTATGATATGTTTTAATGTGAAAACCCTATTAAATGACATCTAAATGCCTTGCAATTTTAGTACATGATCAAAAATGATATCTTAGAATTGGGTTTCAATTTTCATAATTTTCTGAATTAATGTGAATTTAATATTAGTTTTCTAGTGAAGAAAATGGTTATTTTGGTTTAAAATTAATTACGGCTATTTTATGATGATTTTGGGTCAAAAATTAATATATGTTAGAAAATATAATAAATGTGATTTACGGGAATTTTTATGGATTTTTCCTAAGTGTTTTAATAGATATATAAAATTAATTAAGGTATAGGACTTAAACGTTTTATATATTTATAAAAGGAGAAGGGGTCTTTTGTAAATATTTTAATTTGTTATTTCTAAAATTTCGACAGTAATTTGAAAAAGAAATTAGCAACCAATCATGTTTTGAAAAAAAAGCAGGTTAGTTGAAAAGAATTAATTTAAAAAGTTAAAAATCAGTTTAAACATGCTTTTTACTTGTTTTGCCACTTTCGGTGCCTAGCTCTCGACTAAATACTTCCGCATCCATCACTATAGAAACCAATGCGCAAGGTATCAAAGACTTGGTATGCAGTGAATTGGACATAGGCGAAAGGTATGTAGCCGAAACATGGGGTTCCGAAAGGGTCGAAGCTTTGATTTGTTTTAAAAGAAAATGCACCTGCTTTGCTTTCGAAAGGAATGCTTTCGACTTAGTTAGCTTTCAACTTGGTTAAATTGTTTTAAGGAATGGTTTCGAAAGAGGTTGCACATTTTGGTTAAAGTAAAAGTTTCTGAAGGGGTCAAAATCCCTTGCTGCCGCATCTTACCTTTCGAAGCAATGCCTTTAAAAGGGTTTCTTTTTTTTAAAACCCAAGCTGCTCTCCAATGCTTTCGAAGGGTTGGTTTTGACACCATCACTTCTTTACTTAGGAAATAACTTTCGGGAGAGTGCTTTAGACTTAGTTGTTTTACGGCCCTTTGTTCGGTTGAAGGTAAAACCCAAAGGTTTCGAAAAGAAAGGTTTTAACTGGTTTCGAAAGGTTATTCCACATGTTTTACATGAACCCAATGCATTCGAAAGCTTTGTTTATAGAAAAGAATTTGAATGCTTTTGAAAGGTTTTAAATGAAGGTTTCGAAGAGGCGGTTCCCCAATGTTTTCGAAAGGTTTTAAGTGGAAGGTTTCCAAAGGTTTCGAAAGACAGGGTTATAGTGTTTTGATAAAAGGATGTCTAAGGTTTTAAATCTTTCGAAAGAAAGGTTTTTCAATGTTTTCGAAAGGTTTATTAACAATGGTTTCGAAAGGTATGTTTTGGCCTTTCGGCCTAAGGTTTTACTTGGTTTCGAAAGGGGTACTTTCAATGGATTCAAAAGGGGTGCTTTCTAAGGTTTAAACGTTTTCATCAACAAAGTTTTGGGTAAAGTATATATTACATGGCAAGGTGATTTGAGTAAGGAATAGAGTATATTTTCCTTGTTTAAAGTATGATTTAAAAGTTTAAATCAATTTGAGAGAAAATGTTTTCAAGGAAAATTTTATGGGCAGATGAGCCTAAGGAAAATGACTCGGTTATTGGAATACTAGATGGGACTGGTATAGGGTCTCGCCCTATACTTTAGCCATTAGCCCTTAGCTAATTTAGTCCAAAATTGCAGTGTGTAAGGCTTTGACACAGGTAAGACTAAAATGATCTTACACAAAGAAAGGAATATACAGAGAGAGGATAGTTATTGGTAAGCCCACAAAACCATTAGGATGAGTTGACCCTGGAGAAGTAAGTTAGGGATAGACGGTCCAGAAGAGGAGTATCTAATAGAAGTTAGATTATTTGTTTATTTTGTCTGGTAGGTCCGAGTATGCCAAAGGTTAGTAGTTAGCCAAACAAAACTATATTGTTCGGACAGATAGTACATTTGTTACCTGATTTATATGCTTTCATGATGTTGATATTATTGTTTTAACCAATTTTGGTTGCAGGATTAAGATTTGCAAAAGATATATTTTAAAAGGATATTAGTAAGGGGACACCCGTTCCACTAAGCGGCGTGCTCTCACTTAATATCAAATAACCGAGATGTATAGTATTATTCACACCAGGTTTTATGTCTGACTCAAAGTTTATGTGTTTCCCCTTAAACTCTCGGGTGCTCAAAATTAATATGAGTAGGCTGAGGGTTGAGGATTTTCAGGTTTTAGTAGGTGAACGAATAAAGCTTCCGAAGACGAGCAGGAGGCTGATGCTGGCTATATTTTGGAGTTGTTTTGTTTTTATTTCCGTTGTGTTGTATTAAGCCATTTATGACTATTAAGTACTCTGGTCATCAAAAGGGGCATCTTCATATGTCGCTCTTGGCGTATTTATGTAATAATTATATTTGATCTGAAACTAGGAAACGATATGGGATTATTTAACTTGGATGTGAAATGTTGTTTTGAAATGTAATCGGAATTTTTTTAATCTGTGATGATGTTATTTCATATTCAAGTGCTTTTGATATTAAAGATACCATTAACGATACTATATTTGGTCACTGGAAGTTAATACTATGGACGACTTTAGCATTTGCGGCGCTTAGCTTCGAGCCTACAGATAAGGGATGTTATAATAAGACATCCTACCCCTAAGTGATATTCCAAGATATGATCAGAAGTTTCATACCATTCGACTTAAAATTCTTTTATCCATATAACTTGATTTAACTTGTTCGGCTTTGAACTTGCCTTGATTGTACAATGATAAGAAGAGTAATTTACCAAGTGTTCGATGCCATTCGCCCAAGCTAACATATGATCAATACTTAAAAAAGATTATTCCCACCATCACCAAACAGATCAAGACCTTATACGGAACTTTCCAAATGGATAACATCTTATAAATTTTCATATCACACAAATATTTATACTTTTGCATATATAATATATACTCCTTTTAAAATGGTGTGTCGATTCGACATGTTTAAGTATCTAGGAATCTGTATCGATTACATGGAGCTCTTCATGCATCGACTTGAATTCATAAACCACTTAATAGATTAATCACAACAAAACATTTTTATATCAAATAACAAATACGCGCTTATATATATAATACTCTCAAACTCATTCTAGGGTGTTACTAACTCTATCTCTAATTTGTCACACATTCTAGGGTATTACTAACCCTATCTATAATGAGTTTTACCCCAAAAAATCTACGTATTTTCTCAACCTAAGCTTTGATACCAAATGTATCGATCGCGGATTTTCGACTCTTAAAAATTGACACTAATACATCCTCGTGCTGCAAATCCAAGTGCCAGAAAGCTCAATCGTTAGGGGAAAAAAGAAAATAAGGATAGAATATAATCTCACATGAATGGATAAAATATATTATTTCAATATATAATCTTTACAGTGGAAAATCTTGAATACAATATCAGAGTCTAACCTGGATTTAGCCTGGATAGTTATAAACTCTTTGTCCTTATAAATGTAAAAACAAATGAAATAGATGCAGCGGATAATAGAATACGTCCATACGTAGATAAAGATCTCCAGCTCTCCTTTGGAAACTTCAAGCATCTTCAATTAAACTTGAAACTACTCGAATCTGACCCAAGTATTGGAAATATCCCGATCAGGCTTGATAAACCAGCGTGAGATGCTCGAAATTTTAGATGTATAGGTCATGCTGATGTCAATCAAAACCTTTGAAAAGAAGGGTATCTCATAAGACCGTATCCATAATAAATATTGATGGGTGTTTACCTTGTGTTAACCAAAATACTTTATACTGAAAACATGTTTATATTAGTATTAATGACATTGGCTTTGAAAATATTTTTCAAGTAAATACATATAAAACAAGTATCAATACCCGGACTAAGTCTATGGTAATATATCCGGACTAGGTCAAACGGAATATACCTGGACGACATATATAATACCAAAGGGGTAGTTGAAATGTTTGCAAAGCATTATAGCTATTTTGGGACTACAATCAAAACCATAAAGCTCGTATTGGAATTGGATTTCCATCATGATAGGGAACTAGTGGCCTTTTTCTTCGATCCATGCATAGCAAACATAGTTCCCTCGGAAGCCTTATTACTTTTCTCAAGCAAACCACTTGGAACTATACTTGCTACACTACCAATATCCGGTAGGCTAATTGCTTTTCATAAGCTAGCTACTATATTAAAATAAATGCCTTGAGGATTTAGTTTCCGTTGGACTCCTTTATACTCATACAACCAATTTCCTGAAATATATGTCCTATAGACCACATAGTACCCGTATCATCTTCGGGATGTGAGGGTTATAAGGCTATGCTTAACTTCTACAAAGCCACGCTTTATTTCACACAAATCCACGCTTTGATCATACCAAGTTCCATTTTGAATGCCACATTACCGTTCCTTCGATCAATATTGACACCCACGAATATACAACCTCTGAGCTCGTACGCCTCAGAGATGGGTGTTAAGCTAAGAGAAGAAGCCTTCTCCGCCACCAAATAGAAGAATTTTTTTAAAAGTCAACATTATGATCTCAAAAATGCAATGTCAGACATTCGTGCAACGAAATCAAAAGCACTCCTCCTACCACATCCTGGGAATCACCCCTAGGATCAGTAGCGAGTGTTTATACCAGAAATGGGCACAACACTCATCGGATGTAATTGAAGAGATTAGAATGAAGAAGTAAAATGAAACATGAGGCTAATCTAACAATCAGACCAAGAAAATAAATAGTAACAAAAGGAAAAAAAGAACTTATAGTGGTTCGGTGTTATTGCCTACGTCCACTTTGAAGGTTTTGATGTTTATTGCTGATTAGAAATTGAGTTACAACAGTACAATAGCTAACACTTGAATTACAATGGAGTTCAACTCGAGCAGCAGCAAAAAAGTCCTTTTTAGTTGCAATGGAGATGCTATTTATAGGTGTGGAGCTGGAAATATCTGCCTTAGATCTTGGAGTGCTCTTTCTCAAGCCGAGGTGGGCCTACACGATCAATCCAGAGTCACTTGGGAACGATCCTTGATCGATCCAACATCACTTCGTATTGATCAGAAATTGCTCCAATTGAGCTGCGTTCGATCATGGAAGTTCTCTATGTGCTGTGCAACTTGTTGTGAAAATCTTTTGTATTTGGAGTTATGGTTGTGGAGTTATTGATCGATCAAGGTTGCAAATATGGAGTGGCTGAGGCCCTCATATCGATCCCTTCGTATTGATGACGTGACATGCATGTTTTGTGGAGATCCATGATTTGTGCATAGTAGTGACAGCGCTTCCTTTGGGTCGACTACTTCTTTCAGAGCTTCAGATATTCGGCTTGCTTCGTTCGTATCCATCCACTGCTTCCTTTCCGTATTGATGCCTTGCTTCCATCTTCGTATCGATTGTAGGATATGCTCTTCGTATCAATCAAGTAGGTGACCGATATGAAAAGGGCAGTTGCTGGCTAAGTGAAGTGTGATCGATCTGGGAAGTGCCGAAGTCCATCATTATGAGTTTGAACCATACGGATACGAACGATGGATGTCGAGCGCTTGAGATTCATTAATTTTGAAATGATGGATACAAATGATGGATGCGAGATTGGCATGTTTCTCATGGATCTTGATTGTTCCATAGCTTGAGCATTTGAACTTCGATTGACTAGAAATTTGGAATGTTGCTTTGCACAACACTGTTTGTCGTATCATGCTAATTGTGGCTCGATCCGGACTCCGACCAAGTTTTCATATACCCATCGTGAACTTGCAGATAACTGATCTCCGGAGTGGATTGTCTTCAGTCTCTAATCAAGTCCTTGGTATCACGGCCTTGCCAAAATGCGAGATAACATTTGCCTCCCAAAGTACGTCCTGTGTGAACATGACGTGCTTTGAAAAGCTGCTATCTTCATCCTAAAAAGACTCTATCTGATTCAGTAGATATGACTCTTGGTTGATTCCCAATACTATAAATGTTGAGTTGTAAACTGCTAATGAATACGCAGTTTCTGTTGTAGCTAAAGATCGAGTGTTAGCAAATTGTTGTCATTTTTTAAGTTGTCACTAGGTAAGCATTCAATTCCTGTTAACTTTAAGAATCAAATGTTAGTATAGCTTGTAGGTACATGTATGTATTTGGACCTGACTCCCATTCACGCTTGCACGTTCATGGCTCGCTGTCAAGTGTTTTTGTTTTTAAAAGGATTTTGGTAAAAAATGTCCTTGCCATTGATTGATGGTTCCTTTTGGATCGAGTTTCGTATCGATCCTCTCCTAGATCGATGTGAAATTCGAGTTGTAACAACAATCGATGGTTGTTTTGCTGCCCCTCTTCGTATTGATCCTCTCCTGGATTAATTTGGGGTGCAATAGAGTGGATTTCGTATTGATGGTGATCGATACGAGATGAAGTTGTAAAAGGCATGTTCCATAATGATGGATACAGATAAGTTTGAATTGTTGTACAAATGTGCTCTTCGTATCAATAAATACGAGAATTACAAGCACAATCGTATTGGAACGTTTTGTATTGATGGACATGAGATATAGGGATTTAGATGCACTTCATATCGAAGGATACGAATGATCCGAACACAAGTACAGGGTGCATTTTGTATCGATGGGTATTTGACTGATTCAATTGGTGAGAAAACCGGGATACGAATCGTTTTTTATGTTGGGTACGAAGAGAGTATAAATACTTTTTTACTTACCATACTTTCTTACCTTGCTACTTCGTATCCAAACAGAGAAAAGGAAAAAAGAAAAAAGAACCGTTTTTCATCTCCAACTGTCACCCGATTACCCAATCCAAATCCCACTAAACCTTAGGTAAACCACTGATTAAATCATGCTTATAATGGTGAGATTTGATTTTCGTTCCCCCTCGTTCACCATAATCGCCATCTCCGGCGTCGTTGTCACCGGATGGTAGCTGAGGTGGAGTGGAGAGCGTTGCTAATGGAGATTTGGCGATTTGGAGAAGAAGGAAGGTAGTTGGAAAGCAAAAATGGATATGGAATCACTAACTCCGAATTTGACTAACTCAGGTGGTGATCTCACATCGAGGTGAGGGGAAGGATGTGGAATCAATCTGGATGTATGAAGTCATAGAGAAAGTGGATGTGAAGTAATTATCATGGTTCGATTCACTGGATCGCATATGCGATCGATACGAAAAAGCGCATCGATGGATGTAGTGGAAAGTAGTTTCCATGATCGAGGCGAAAAGTAGGCATCTGGAAACGATGTCGAAGAAATAGTTAGATGATTGATTCGAGGTGAAGCAACTCGTATTGATATGGGGTGAGGTATCTTCAGATCGATCTGAAGCCAGAGCTTATGGATCGATATGAAAGTACCATTTTCTGGATCGGTCAGGTGCTGCCGTAGGGAATAGATCGATACGAAACGATCGATATGGAGTGATCGATATGGGAAGATCGATACAAAGTGCTCGATCGATACGAACTGGTGATCGGTCTGACTATTTTGATCGATACAAATGTTAGCTTTGGGGGAACGATCCAAAATGAATTATGACGGATACGAATTTCATGACTTTTGCATACTCGAACACTTGACCCCGACGAGCTTTAGCCTTGCATGTTTGGACCTGACCGTAGAACTGCATATACGACTATCTTTCAAAGCTCATCGATGGAACTGTAACTTGCTAAACATAACAAACTTTTATTATGGATCGTTCTCCGAAGTTAGAATGGCACAGCTGAGATGGTCAGCAATGACGGTCGCTCCAGTTGGATCTCGAAGTCTCGATCGTTTCTTTACCATCTCTTAATCTTGTAGAATTTTAGAGTATTGTGCAGCACTTCACTACACAACATGATCACTCACTTTGCACTGGGGGGATACGGGTTTTTTACCATCTAATAGTGGTTTTTACTGAGTTCAATAGCTATGGATCCTGGAAGCTTATAACAGCAAGAAGCTCAAAATCCTCCATTCTCCAGAATAGGTAGGCCGGATGTCCCAGCTAATATAGTGAATTCTGCTCCGGATGAGCTACCGGATGTAGAGGTGATAATGAATCCAGTAGATTCTGTCCAATCAAAGATTACAGAAGAGGTGCTAGGTAGAATTTGCCTTAGGCATGGGTTGTCTTTCGAAGAAGTCCGGCTACCAGGACCGGAGGATAGAGCACACTATCCTGCGGAGGGATTCACCACATGCAATAGATTTATGTGCGAGGCTAGAACAATGCCTCTATTCAACCAATTCATTAGGGACATGTTGTTTTATCTGAGGATCGCGCCTTCTCAACTTCATCTGAATGGATATGCACTACTCAACCACTTGTATATAATATTTATGGATTATCGCCTACGTCCCCCGACTATCGACGAGATCATATATTTATTTAATGTTAAGAGTCGGGCGGATAATCCATCATTTAACTTCGTGGAGGCTGTTAGGAACTGCCAAGTGGTGGCAGGCACATGGAGCAAGTTGAGCTACTTCAAAATGGAGTTCTATGTGAGATTTCTTCCAGGATTTGCTAGGCGTTGGCTGACCAGACGTAAGTGCTATTACTTGTTTCGTTATTAAAAAATAACTGGATAATATAGATCGATGCTGAATACACCGCTGTGTTTCTTTTACAGCTTTTATTCCACGGCTCGAAGGACTACAGTATAAAGAGATAGTGAGGACACTCTGAGCGGTGCCTGCTGAGTTAAGAGAAATTGATGAAGTTCTCACCGACAACAATTTGGTTGCCATCGGGCTTTTAAAGAAAGGACAGAGCATAGGGCTCACGGGGATTCCAAGAGTGGCCCCATCAAAACAAGGCAGAAGACGGGCTCCTGTCGTGCCCCTAGTCGAGGGATCTTAGGCCGTGCCCGACATAACAACCATCGAACCTCACAATGATGAGGGTAAAGAGGTTGGTCATGAGCCTGCGGTCGTGCCTCTGCAGGGCCTTCGGCCGTCCGAATTAAAGAGAAAAGGCAGAGCTCCAGTCTATAAAATCAAGAGGTGAAAGACTACCGAAGCAACTCAATTTGTGACTACTTTTATAGGTCCGGAGACCTCTTCCTAGCAGATAGAAAGTTCACAAAAAGAGCTATCATATATTCCCATTCCTGAGGACATACCATCATCCCTAATCTTGGGTTAGAGGGGCTCCACTCCCGTTCAAGAATCGGCGCATGCCTAACTTCAGTAAATATATGGGAGTCAATTCCAATAAGCAAAGCTGCTATAACCGGTCGGTTGGGGGTGTTTACACATGCATACATACACTTTACAGCATTACACGACATTCCATCATGTGCTTCTCAATATCCAACAACGACTGATTTCATTCTTCTTTCTGGCAGGTACAATGGTGAAACTAGGTTCTATGCTTGATAAACTCCACTCTTCACGCCAGTCATCTGGATCGCATTCTAAATCACATCGCCACGAGAGTGAGAGAGATTATGGCCATGGCTACCATTCTTGTCGGGAACTTGAGCGCTATGAAAGGGAAAAAGAAAAATCACACCAAAGAAAGCGCCGCTCTACGTCGCGATCTCCACCACTGAAAGCGCATTCTAAACCTTCTGGCCCCAGCAGGCTCTCTTATGAATCTTCGCACCAAACAGTGCCATCTCACGCTTCAAAAAATGACGAACAGCGCCGCAGAAGTGAAACAACCGCTCCCGCTGTTGTAGAGCAAACCGCTATAGAGCCAATGGGGAAAGGAGCCATCCGTATTGTCAAACTGAGGAAGGATTTCCCAAATATATGCTTTGTTGGATTCCACTTTCCCCCCAACTTGAAGAAAATCCCAAACGATATAGAGAAACTGGTGCAAGACTACGTGTACGATGCATACAGCCAATACCATGAGTGGGTCATGACGGCAGAGCGGGTCTCGGTTGTGTCCTTCGAACGAGCCAAGGCGATTGAGAAATTGGATGGTGATCTTTCTCACAAGGACAAGATAATAGAGGTGCTCTCCAATGAGCTCGAGTCCTCAAGAAAAGCTGAAATGGAGGTCGGCCAGAGAGGCGAGGAAGCTTAGAAGTCCATGGAAGAAATGAGAAAAATCCTTATGGACTTGGTGCAAGAGATGGGGCACCACAACACCATAATCATTCAAGAAAGTGATGCTTCGATAGAAAGAAAGAAAGCAGCCTTAAAAGAAATTGCCGAGCTAAAAGAAAAACAGCTGGAGGCGACTAAAGAAAAGGATGACGCTAATAAGATCACCCAAAAAGCGTGTGAGGAAGTTGTGAAGTTGCAAGATGAAAGGGAAAAAGAAGAACAAAAGGTGCGAAAGTTGATGCCAGAATTGAAAGGGAAGTAAAAGCTACTGAGGCCAAGGCAGACGCCGAATTCGAGGACCTTTTGGTCACTTACAATGCCAATGTTATCAAATACCAATCTGAACTGGCTCGGTGAAGATTACCCCGTTCAGCTGTACAAGGCCTGGAATCGCCTGGTTGAGGAAGAAAAGAAGATTCAAAAAGTTGAAACTATTGATGAGTTTGTATTGGAAGCTTAAGTACTGATCGGAGATGAGCCCAAAGTCCTTCATGACACAACTATCTCGCTCCAGAGAGAAGCCCTTGCTGCTAAATACCCAGAGGACAGAGAATGATCTGGGGGCGAACACCATGACTCTGCTTCTGAAGTGCCCCCGCATCTCAACTTGCGCCCACATCTTCTGCCGACCCCCTAGCCGTCCTGGGGTACGATCCCGACAGACCACATCTATCTCCAATCATCGAGCATAGCTTGGAAGGCATGTCAGCTCAACCTGGGAGCCAGTTTGAGTAAGGTATTCTGGACACTTCTCCTATTCTTCAGAGCGTAGGAATGTTATCAGAGGATATTACTAATATATTCTCTTATCTTTATTCAGCCTTAGGTTCTGCATCGACCACAACTCAAGAAGTTCATCACGAGTAGGAGGCGTTAACAACAGAGGCCACAACTATGACGATTACTACTTCGGTTGGGGAGATGCAAGATAGGACCTGTATGTTTGACGACCAACAGATGGAAGGCTTCTCAGCCGCCAAAGCGATCCAAGCACTGAGATGCATTTTAATGTAGATGAAGACGTTACTATTACGGGCTCCTAGGGTCCGACTGGCTGTATCCCAATGAGTGAGCACGTAGACCGGGAGGAACAAATAATGAGGGAAATTAAAGCTGAGATTGAGCTGGATCTTAGAGCCGGCGGAGGTATGGTGTAACAACCCAAAATTTAAGCTATAATAACCAATTAACGAATTAATTAAATAATAAAATAAGTTTGTGAAATTATCAGAAACGAGCTACGGGACTGGCACCATTGTGTCCGTGCCGATTTTTTGATCAATTTCCATATATAGTTTGTCAAAATCCGAGTTAATATGAAGAAGATACGAAATAAACAAGAAAATAGAAATTAAAAGAAGAAAAAAAAACAAGGGTCAGGTCGACCCAGAACATGGCCAGGTAGACCCTAGAGTCAACCCCCAAAGACCAAGGTCGACCTATAAGTCAATCCTCACTAGTTATAGGTCGACCCACTTTTGTTTATTTGACGTATATTTTTCCAGTACGAAGCGAACACGTCATTTTGCAACTTTTCTTCAATCTTGTGCGTTCGTGCGTCCATCCGACGGTTCCCAATGAGCCTATGACGTGGTTGCACTAGATTTAATCTTCTAATCCAATTGTTGAAGATCCCTAAACTACACTATAAATAAGACCCTAGGCCTAGCTATTTTTCTCATTCAGATTTTCTCTTATTTGGGTTCATTGCCAGAGGCTGCACCCTAAATAGAAAAAAATTCTAAGGAGGAAATTTTTTTGATAAAAATATTCTACGATCTAGAAGTGGATCAAGAAAGACCAAGGACTAGAGCTAAGGACCACGGATGAGTGTTTAGTAATTATTTTAGATTTTTAAGTAATTTAAAATAATTGGGTTCTCAATAGTTGTAGTTTTTCTGCAATTTTGAGACAATTTCTATATAAGTTATTTGCTGCTGGTTTTTAAAGTTTTTTTCAGTTTATTTTATTCAGCTATTTTTATCAGTTATTTACAGTTATTTACTATTATTTGCCTTTATTTACATCTATTTTACGTTAGAAGTTAGCATGTAAATTTTAGTTTCATTTTTATTCCTTTTTGTGCAAATAAAATATAAGAATATTAAAAAAGCGAATAATTCGCAAATATGGATTAAAATAGAAAACATTAAATTTACAGAAATTATATATAAAATAAGAAAAACTGTAATAAAAAGAAGATAGACTAAAATAGGCAAATTTAAGACATTTGCAAGCATGTTTATAACTAGTGGTTATAACTAAAAAGATAAAACAGAAGAGTAACAATTATAATGTAGGTTATAATTCAACAGAAAGACAGAAAGGCTTATTTTAAAACTTTGACTAAGTTAATAAGCAAATTATAACATAGGTTATAATTTGAAATAACAGAAAAGGCTTATTTAGAGAAGAAATAACAGAAGAGGCTTATTTTAAGAACTCACAAAAAGTTAATAAGCAAACATAAAAGTAGGGCATGTACCAACAACATTCCCTTTAAGACTAGAACTAATGGTCTTACAATAGATTAGGTAAGGCTGGGCAGGACTCTTTCAAACTAGGACTGATGGTCTCACAATAGTTAGGTGAGGCTGGGACACAAGGTAAATAAGTTGCCAATAGATAGAAGCTCAAATCGGGAAATTTAGGCAAGGGGCGCAGCTAGATTTTGTTTGTTAGGACCCGTACCAACAACATTCCCTTTCAGACTAGTACCGATGGTCTTACAAAACACTTAGGTGAGGCTGGGCAGGACCCTTTCAGGCTAGGACCGATGGTCTCACAATAGATTAGGTGAGGTTGGGCACGCTTATGCTGACAGGGTGAGTAAGAGGTCATAAGAGGGAAGCGACAGTGAGTGTGTACCAACGGTGACTGAGCATGCGGCATCGATCAGGGTTGTAAGTCGCTACTGCGTTCCAAGGGCCAAACATGTGTCTTTTGCTGTGGGACCCACAGGATAGAACTAGCTCACAGTGGCACAACAGATATAGAAAGCCAATTAATGGGTAGAATTAGGATTTTAGCCTAATCACATCAATCTAAGACAAGTGCAAACAATCCAAAGATTCAAAACAACCAAAACAAATAGTTAAACAGTATTTATCCTGGTTTTATCCTTTCTCTTTTTCCTTTTTATACTAGAACTATTGCTAAATCTATTATCTTTATCTTGCTTAAAAATACTAGTAGTTACTTTCACTCACCAGACTTATAGTCTGACCCACTCCTCTATTTTCCCTTTTCCCCCTATAGGCCAATAGAGGAAAGGAAAGTAGATTCAGATTTCTTGGAGATTCAGTTGTGGAGTTTTTCTTCATGTATTCTTCTTCTTTTCAGTTTTCTTTTCATTTGGCTTTTGATGTACTGGTACTTATGAGAGGGATGATTATTTTGTTGTAATCTGATTTTATAAGACTAAGATCTATTTTTCATAAGACACATGTACTTGGTATTTGAGACATGTGAGGTTTTTCAAACTTATTTATGAAGTTTTATTTTGAATAATGAATCACCATTTAAATGTATCCACTGTTTTTATTTATTTGTCTTGTGAATCTTAGTCTCTGTGATGCTTTAGCTATACCTACAACGCATCACATCTTTTAGTGTGCCCTTTTTGGGTATACTAAGGGATGTGGGGTGTTTCACTTAGTATCAAAGCCTAAGGTTACAGGATTCCAAAAAACTTATTTTAAAAGCAAAGTATTTTTCAAAAATAATAACATATCTTCAAACTAGAAGTATTTATCAAAGAAACTCTTATTATAGAAATAGTTTTCAAGTATAAGCGAGTTTTTATAAAAATCCCCTCAAAGTCCAGTTTAACCTTCTTTCGATTCTTTCGAGCCTAAACTTTCTTTTCTTTGCATGGTATGGCTGACTGGTTCCGTAGAGCTACGGTACCAGAGGTGCAAGGGCAATCACCCAATACAGCACCAGCAGGTGGAGATCCCATTGATCCATCTACAGAAGCCAATTTTTCTAAGCTATGCAAGGACTTCGCTAGTCTAGGAGGCAAGACGTTCTTCGGCACGGAGGATTTCGTGGAGGCACGAGCTTGGTTAAGGGATACAGAGCAGATATTTGGGCTCTTAGGATTGGAGGACTGCCAGAGAGTTCAGCTTGCATCTTGGCAGCTGAAAGAAGAGTTTAAGGAGGTTCCTAAGTCAGAAAACTCTAAGAAGAAGTGGTGGAAGAATAAAAAGGATAAGGATAAGAGGAAAGAAGGAGGACCTCAAAAGCAGATCAGGAAAGGCGAGAGATGTCATAATTATGATTGGTTGGTCATTTCGCAAAGGACTGCAAAAAGGATACGATGAAGGGGAGGTGTTCAAATTATGGGCAGCATGGTCATCTTAATAGAGCTTGTCCTCAGAGGATGGGTAAGAGAGCAAGCGCACCTACAGCGCAAGTGCGGGCTTTGGATGCAGCACCTTCTAGCAGTGGATCGGATAGAGGTAGGAAAGTCTCTGTAGAAGGTTTGATCTCTATTTCGAATTTTCCTATTCGGACTCTTTTTGACTCCAGAGCATCGCATTATTTCATTTCTAGTTCCTTGGTTGATTGCTTACACTTAGATGTTTCTCTAGTAGTAGACCCTAAAGTTGTTTCGAAACTGTAACGACCCGCTATTTTCAACCATTCGCATCCGCACACGTCGAACTTGAATTGCTCAAAATATCAAATTGTTAATTTAAATTTGGCAAAACTCAGCATATACAGTAAATAAATCAATCACAGAATCACAAACATAGAGTAATACAATAATACGCAGCGGAATAGATAAAATAGTAGTTCATGAAGCTACTATATAAACATCAGAGTTAGAAATAAAATACAATAGAATATCTCAAATGCAGTGAAGTCTCCAGTACGAGCAGATGACCTCTCTGAACAAATCAACTAGAAAAGCAGAAAGCTGAATCGATAGTTGGATCTCCAAACGAAGCTCCAAACTCCAAAGGTGAGTCTCAAATGCTGTATCACTCAGTCTGACCTGAGCGTAAAGCAAAACACAAAACACTCGAGTCAGGATTAACATTCTTATACCAATAAATCCAACTCAAGTGAAATATCAACTGAAATACAAGTAACTTAAAGGATGTTTGGGATAACCATCCTCTAAGGATCTGTGGAACTATCTACAATGTAGAAATATACACTATAACACCGTGGTCATTCAATTTAATTTATACTTCAAACCAAAATATCAATTTATTTCAGATATATCTATTTTCCCAAATAATTTATAAAGTAAAGTATTTATAATTTTCTCAAGTCTCACAAATTGATTTAAATCAACTCAAATTCCAAATTCAAATTTATTCAAAGCTCAATTCATCAATTCAATTCAGTTCTCAATAGACCATTTAAATTTCAATATATTTCAAGGCTTTAATATTCAATATTTTCAAAGTTAAATTTAACAGTTTCATATAGCTCTTGATTTAACTTCATTATTATTTAATCAGGGAATATTCACTTAATAAATTCAGTACCATTTGACTAGTCTTAAATTACATTTTTACTAAATATTTCCTTAAATTCCTTTAAACAAGAAATATTCATTAAATTACTTAAATCAAACCCAAGTTATAAATCATATCTTAAATCTCAATTTCAATAAGTTTCAAATTGGTTTAATTAAATAAAATTCTTTAATGAATACAATTTCAACTAAATTCAAATTATCTTCCCAACCTTAACTTATTCAAATTATTACCGAAAATCTATTTTGAAACATAAATTTAAATACTTAACCATATTATATGTATTAAATCAATCTTAATTAAATTAAATAATATTATTAAATCTATATATATATATATATATATCATTACCATTTATATATACTAATTTAAGAATCAACATTTATTAAAACCATATATTTCTTCCCAAATCCATAGAATTTATTTTCAAAATATTTATATATATGGACCAACGGTGTCTGTATATATATCTATCATATGGTTAAGTGATACAGATATTTATCATTTCAATCCGAAATTTAAATATATACGGGTAGATATCATTTCAACTCGTAATCCCAATTTCAATTCAAATGAAAATCGCTTGGGTTTATCATTTCAACCCATAACGATTTTCTCCTATTCTAAAGTCCGTTCAGGTATGTATCATTTCAACCCATAGTGAATTCTATACTAACAGGGAACTTGCAGAGTGATAACAATTAATATAAAATACAACAATAGGCATATATCATCAATAACAATATAATATAAACAACAGGATATGGTGTCATATCCCACAGGTGAACAGTTACAGATAATAGCATATATAACAATTTAAATAACTACAGCAGCATATTTCAATTGTCGTTTCAATTGAAATCAAATTTAATAAACATAAGAATGTTAAATCGTGAGTGATTACTCACCTTTCGAGGCTAGATAGATTTAACAAAAAAATTAGCTACAAATTCCAAAGCAACGCTAGATGGACATGCTTCAATGAAGAAGACAGGCATAATGGTCAAAGCTGATTGATAAGGAATTGACGAAATCAAATCAGAACTAGATTGATGGAGATAAATGGTATAAGTTGACTATATATATAACTATATATATATAACTATATATATAAAATCATATGTTAAATTCAAACATATATTAAATGAGATGTATATATGTATTTCAAAACCTATGGTTTCAAATTAAAACACCCATATAAAATATACTAAAAAAATCTGTTTTAATACAACATATCATATACTATAAACCTTAGAAACACAAAATATAAAGTATAAACTTTGTATATAGCTTTAAGAAAACCAAACATATACATTAAAATTCAATATTTAATAACAATATATTGTCTTTCAGCACGTTTATATATACAGAATGAAAACAATATAGAAGAGACACCTATATATAAATGTACACATTATATATATCATGTCCATAGTCAATATTAAAATCACTGCAACTTGCTTTATGTAATATAATATAACTTATATATTTACCAAAATGGACAGATCATATTTATATACTTTACATTATATAAACAGTCTCCTAGATCATATATTCCTCAAAGCAATCCACCTAGGCGAAACATATACATTTTTTAGAACTTATAGGTATATATAGCAAAATGTAAATAGTGAGCATAATAAACCCGAACTCAAAAAAAAATGCAAATAAAATACACACCGGTCAAAGTACAGGTATATTACAAACAACATTGGACAAGTAGTTTTCGAGTTGGAATATATATCCGATTAAAAGTTATATATACATGCTTCTGTAAATTCATGTATTACTTGTAAATATATGTAAATAGTAAAATTTACGTATTAATATCATATACAGTTTATAAAATACTTTACAAACACATTATATAAACTGTCATACCAATGTAACTTCCTTTGTAGTATGATACATATACAAAAAATAAACTTTTTTTTGTTAAACTCAACAGAATATCAAGTTCTAAATACATATAAAACAAAATCTATACATTTCGAACTTTATTAAATCATACTTTGTACATTGGGAACAACTTTATATATAATAAAATATATACGTATAAATAAACTGTAATATAAATAACTAGATATATAAATATAAACAAACATAAATAACTTTTTTAAACTACTACAGATAAAATAAAACCCAAACAACATTCGACCTATACATATAATATACATACTTATATAAACTAATTAACTAACTATACAGACTAATATATATCTAAATCCTTATATAAATTGACATATGCAGACAATAGTTATATATATAGCTTATACCAAATCGTAAAGCAACAGATTGCATAAAACAAAACAAACTAATATATACAACAGAGGAGAGGAGACTACTCACGGTGGAAGGAAAAGTGGAGGAAACAGGGCCATGCGGGTCGAGCAATGGTAGGGGATGCGGAGGAGCTGTGTCAGGGAGCTTTGGTGCAAGGCCGGGTTGGTGATGGGAGGTCGTGCGCGTTTGTGCGGCAAGCAAAAGTAGGCTCATGCACACAAATATGAAAACTGATTTGCATGTTCGTACGTTGGCATAATGCTTCTTCCCTTTTTTTTTAGAGAAAAGACGGGTTTTGACAGATAAGAAAGAAGTGGAGGAAGAAGAAATCTGAGGAGTATCAGGCTTGTTTCAAAGTTTCTTTTTATATATGATGTAAAGGTGAAAGGGAATTTAACCTGAGAAGAAATGAATAGACGTGCAAAATATTATGCCAACGTACAGGAAATGGTAATAGCCCAAAACTGAAATTTAATAAGTGTCATTGGTAGGTTACCAAAGCAAATTGATTATATATTAAAAAGAATAAATGTGATAGGAACGATCATGCTATGTTTAAGTAGAAAGTTATTAGAGCAATTGATTAGATTGCCTTAGGCTGCACGTTTAGTTTTGAGAAAAAAAGGGAGAGTGAAAAGTTAATAAAAGGTGGTACCGTTACAACGAATAGTTTATGGTTTCTGTCGCATACCGGACCTCAAAATACAGAAATAAATATACTGCTGAGATCAGCATGACGAGACAATCAAAACAGTATACTAATATCAATGGTACGATCATTCGATCAAAAGTCGATAATCGGTACCAAAAATGCTGCTATTTTGTCAGAATTTAGATAAACGGAGCCATAGAAGTCAAAATTTGAAAAATCGAAAGATGACGTCTCACTCAGAAGAGGATTTAGAAATTTTCTATATAGAAATATTCAGGTTCGAAAATTATTTTATTACCATCAATTATTAACTGATTTAAATTGAAAAAAATTTCACAATAAAATAACTTCAATAGTATCAGATGGAAATTTACCAGTTGTTATATTAAAATAGACGTATTCCAAATAATAAATTTTTATTTTCAAATTTTATTGTTTAAAATTTCACAAAATTTCAATTAATTATATTATTAAAACTATTAAAATTTACGGGTCGTTACACTCTCCCCCACTCAAAACTTTTCGTTCCCGAAAAGGAAGGAGGTAGGAGAATAGAAACAACCAGAAAAGAGATAGATTGAAATACCAAATACAATAAATTTACTTAAAACTATATAAATTTTACTTGAAATATCCATTTGAACACTTCATTTGCAAATCAATTATTTTTAATACTCTAATATTTTTCAAACCTATTTGTAAAATTTCTTGCTTCCTTTATAAATACCATTTATATGTTTAAATCACACCTTTATAATTATATGAAAAACTATTTGAAAATAATTATTTATATCCTTACTTATATTTACAAAGAAGCTATTGAAAATATTAAATCCATAATTCCTAAATTTATTAATTTACCTCAAGATACTTTTCAAACATTATTAATAAATAAATAATCATTTACTTTAAATATGATTTATTTAATTAATAACTTCTAAAATATTTATAACACTTATAATTTACTATTAAACCATGTAGTATATAAATAAACAATATTTAAAAAGGATATAGTCAACAAAGAAAAAAGGAGGATTTGGAAAAACATAATATAGGTGAATAAATAAAGCTGAGCAGATAAGGTAGATTCGAAAGGATAGTATCGGGCATGAATAATTAATTCAAACTATTAGAATTCCAATTTCAAATATAAATACCAAATTTCTTTGTCGGAAATACTTTTTATAATAAAATACCTTTATAGTCCAAACAAATTCCCTTTCGAAAATACTTTTATAACTCGATGTCTTAACAAGTTTATCCTCGTTCCTGTAGACTTTGGCAGTGCGTTGATCAGGCGCAAAGCTAGAATTCTCCAGGTACTTAGTAGACCTGTTTCAACACCCAGTAAAAATACTGGAAAACTTTTTAAAAACAGATATGGAAAGTACAATCCAAACAAAAAAAAACAAAAAAAACCTTTGTCTAACCATGGATCGCAGATACACAAAGGTTACGCCTGGATCCACCAGGAAACATCTGTATCCGTAAGCTTTCTCAGCCCTGCGAATTGCGCCATGATGACTAGTAGACCGTAGATACACAATGGTTACGCCTGAATCCCCCAGGAAACATCTGTATTAACGCAGCGGATTAATCAGAAACAATGCCGATCGATGAGAGTAGCAATCGATGGATTGGAAGATACTGAAATGCCCGAATTCGTTGATCCGAAGATACCGAATTCTAGCTATCCCTGACACGTTGATCGCGCACGATACCGTGAGGAGAGATCTTCAATTCTTCGAGCGTTGATCAAGCGCACTTGATTCCGCGAATCGGCTTCTGCAATCGTTGAATTGAGCGCACTCGATTAACTGAAAGAGGAGATAGGAGATTACACTCGACTACCAATTTGGTGAAAGCACAAAGCTAACAAACAAGAGTTTTATTTCAAATCAACTAAACTATTACAAATGTGGTACTCGGCCTATTTATAGGCGCCCAGTTCAACACAACACAATTTACACAACTCATAAGTCGGTGGCGACTTATCACTTCTCCGACTCACGACTCATCACATTCTCCGACTCACGACTCAACATATTTATACAACACAACTGACTTACGACTTACAAACGACACGACTTAACAATATGTACAAAGAAACAATACAACACGTTACAACCCTTAACTCGGCTCCGACTTAAGATATCCTCCGACTTAGCATATATGCCGACTTACCCGGTACACGAGTTACGACTCAAACAACAAATGACTTAACCCAGTTCAAGCGACTCATCTTAAGTCGTAACTCGGCAGTGACTCATCCCTTCTCTTAAGTCGTAGACGACTTATCCCTTGTTTGTCTTAAGTCGTAACTCGGCAGCGACTCATCCCTTCTCTTAAGTCGTGGACGACTTATAGCTCTGTCCTTAAATCGTGGACGACTTATGTCAGCCTCTTCCTTGAGTCGTGGACGACTCGTGCCTGCCGCTTCAATAAATCGTGAACGATTTAAGCTTTCCGCTTCGATAACTCGTGGGCGACTCATGTCTTTGCTTTGGTTAAGTCGTGGACGACTCAAAACCTTCCCCTTAAGTCGTAGCCGACTTAAGCCTTCAACTCGCGCTACTATTTGGTTATCTCGTGGCGCTTCCTTAGGTCGTGCACGACTTATGTCTACTTCCTTAAGTCGTGTACGACTTATACCTTTGAAAGTTGTGGGTTGCGCTGCATCATCCTCCCCAGGTTGAGAGAAATTCGTCCGAATTTGTAAATTCTTCCACATCCGATTGTTCATTCCCATAATATGGTACGAGATGTTTGACATTGAATACGTCAGAAGTGTACACATCTTCCGGCAGCTTCAACTTATAAGCATTTTCATTAATCCGTTTCACGACTTCTACAGGACCAATTTTTCTGGCTTTTAACTTGTTATAAGCGCCCACTGGAAAACGATCCTTTGTTAACACTGCATAAACCCAATCACCTTCATTAAATTCAACATTTCTTCGCTTTAGATCTGCCAATCGTTTATACTTTTCATTTGCTTTCTCCAATCGTTCCTGAACAACTTTATGACATTCCGTCAACCCTTCAACAAAATCAGCAGCTTTCTTAACTGTCCCCTTTGAGTGTGGTATTACCGTTAAATCCAACGGCCCCTTTGGTAAGCTCGAATAAACAATCTGGAATGGACTGAACCCAGTACTTCGATTTACAGCATGATTATGGGCAAACTCTGCCTGGCATAACTTCACATCCCAACTCTTCAAATTGTCTTGCACAAGACACCTCAACAAATTTCCCAACGATCTGTTCACGACCTCGGTCTGTCCATCCGTTTGCGGATGATAAGCGCTGCTAAAATTCAACTTCGTTCCCACCATCTTCCACAAACTTAGCCAAAAATGACTCAGAAAACGAGTGTCCCTATCCGACACAATAGATTCCGGCAATCCATGAAGTCGATATATCTCTTTGAAAAACAATTGAGCAACATGAACAGCATCCGCCGTCTTCTTACAAGCAATAAAATGTGCCATTTTCGAAAATCGGTCAACCACCACATAAATGGAATCATTACCACGCTGCATTCTCGGCAACCCCAACACAAAGTCCATACTCACATCAACCCATGGTTTAGTTGGTACCGGTAACGGCATATATAAACCAGCATTAGTCGTAGTTCCTTTCGAAACCTGACAAATATGACATCGCTCCACAAACCTCTCCACCTCTTTCCTCATCGATGGCCAAAAGTAAGATTGTGAAATTAACTGTAATGTACGGTCTCTCCCAACATGTCCTTCTTCATGTAGCTCTTTTACAATCTTCATTCTCAAACTACAATCAGGTATGCACAATCGATTTCCTTTGAATAGAAAACCGTCTGCCATCACGAATTCATCCGTCTCTCCTTCCTTGACTTTCTCAACAAACTTTGCAAAGTAAGGATCTTCAACAAATAATTCTGGCAACATTTCAAATCCCATCACTTCAACCTTCAATGTAGTTAACAAGTGATTTCTTCTACTCAACTCATCAGCCACACGATTCGTCACCCCTGAATTGTGTTTGACAACAAAAGTAAACTGTTGCAGATATGCAATCCATGATGCATGTCTCGCTGAAATCTTGTCTTGCCCTTGTAAATGCTTCAACGCCTCATGATCAGTGTAAAGAACAAATTCTTTCTGAAATAGATAGTGTCTCCAGTGTTTAATAGATTGCACAACAGCATAAAATTCCACATCATATGTACTGTATCTCATCTTTGCTCCTGATAACTTCTCGCTAAAGTATGCAATAGGACGTCCCCTCTTACTCAATACTCCTCCAATCCCTACCTTGGATGTATCAGTATGTAGTTCAAACACTAGCTGAAAATCTGGTAATATTAGAATTGGTGCAGACGTCAAGAGTTCTTTGATTCGATTAAAAGCAACTCCGGCTTCCTCCGTCCATGCAAACTGTTTACCCTTCATACAATCAGTCACAGGCGCCATCACACTACTAAAGTGTGGAATAAACCTTCGATAAAATGAAGCCAACCCGTGAAAACTACGAACTTCCGTTATCGTCTTGGGTTGCGGCCAATCTCTGATAGCTTCGACTTTACTTTGGTCAACCTGTATTCCTTCTTCCGACACAACATACCCCAGAAATAAAACACTCCTCGCCATAAAAACACACTTCTTTGTAGCAGCATAGAATTGTTCTTCACAAAGAATAATTAGCACTTTCTTCAAATGCTGAACATGCTCTTCTTTACTAGCACTGTAGATCAGAATATCATCAAAGTAAACCACCACAAATTTTCCAACGTACGGTCTGAAAATTTGATTCATCACCCTCATGAATGTATTCGGTGCATTCGATAGACCAAACGGCATTACCAGCCATTCATACAATCCTTCCCTCGTCTTGAATGCTGTCTTCCATTCGTCCCCTGGTGTAATGCGAATCTGATGATAACCGCTCTTCAAGTCAATCTTAGAAAAGATTACAGACCCACTAATTTGATCCAATAGATCATCAAGCCTCGGCATCGGAAATCTGTATCTGACTGTGATCTTACTCAATGCTCTACTATCTATGCACATCCTCCACGTTCCATCCTTTTTGGGTACCAATAAAGCTGGTACAGCACAAGGACTTAAACTCTCCTGCACACGCCCCTATTCAAGCAATTCTTCCACTTGCCTCCTCAATTCTTCATGTTCCTTTGGACTCATTCGATAATGTGGTCTGTGTGGCAATACAGTACCTGGAACAAGATCTATCTGATGTTGTATATCCCTCAACGGTGGCAACTCCGTTGGTAACTCCTTTGGAAATACATCGTCAAACTCTTTCAAAACTGCCTTCGCTTCTTCCGGAATTTCAACCTCTTCACTGCTCTCTCGCCCAATCAACAAAAACACTTCAGGCTCCTCCTCTACTTCCTTCACAAACTCCTTCAAAGACAACAAAGTTTTAAGCTCTTCAATCTCCTCCAACTTGTTTTCCTCCTGTTGTCGCTTCTTTGGAACTAGAGTAATCTTTGTGCCTTCAAACATGAAACTGTAACTGTTGGTATGCCCATCATGTTGCACTGCCCTATCATACTGCCAAAGGTCTCCCCAGCAACAAATGACAGACATCCATATCTACCACATCGCACCAGATTTCATCTTTGTATTTCTTTCCAATTGAAAACTTCACACAAGCCCTTCGTCCAACCTTCACCTCCCCGCCTTTCCTCAACCAAGCTAGCTTGTATGGTTTCGGATGTTTCTCAGTCTTCAACGCCAACTTCCTCACAGCTTCTGAAGAAATTATATTATCACAGCTTCCAGCATCAATAACAAATTTGCAAACCTTCCCCAGAATGGTACATGTTGACTGAAAAATATTGCTCCTTAACCAACTACAATCCTCCTCTTGCTTTGGTGTTAAACAGGACCTCTTCATCATTAGATTATAACCTTCGTCTCCCGACACTTCTTTTTCCTCCTCATCAGGTGGTGAATTGGAACATTCAGCTTCTTCATTCTCATCCTCAACCTCCGCTATCATAGCTCTCTTCTTCGGCTTTGGACATTCGCTACTTTTGTGGCCCATTTCTTGGCAATTATAACACTTGAAACCATTATTGACTTTCGCCTTCCCAACCTCATTCACAACTGGTTTTGCAACAACTTTTGAAACATTAGAACTTCCACTAACACCCTTCACTTGATTATTGGAATTTGTAAACACACCACCTCCTCGTCTTCCCTGTTTCTCCCAAGCCAACGCTTTCTGATGTGCTTCCGCTACAGATCTGGGATCAAACATGTTAACCATATCCTGAATCTGCATTCGCAATCCCCCAATGAATCTAGATGTCAGCTGCTCTTCCATTTCCATAATATCATTCCTTGCAATGAGTTGATAAAATACGTCAGCATAGTCATTCACAGATTTCGTCCCTTGTCTCAAGTTTTGCAAACGTTGATACATCAAAGATTGATAATTGTAAGGTAAGAACGTTGCTTTCATCAATTTCTTCATCTTCTCCCAAGATTCAACTTTTGACTTTCCCATTCGTTCACGTGTAAGTTTAGTTTGCTGCCACCATGTCAAAGCTCTACCCCTCAACCTCGTAGCAACCAACTTCACTCTACGATGTTCTGGAACTTCTTTGAAGTCAAAAATCTCATCAACATTAGCCACCCAATCCAAAAACTCCTCTGCTTGCATACCACCTTTAAATTCAGGAATTTCAGTCTTCATCCCCGACTCCCACTTGTGATCATACTCAGAGTAATTTCTTCCTTGTCCTCGTCCTTGTCCTCGAACACTACCACCATCATACTCCTCTTCAAAATCAGATGTATATCGTTGTCTATCTCGTCCATCCACATCTCTACTACCATCACGTCTTCCACCTTCATCCCTTCTATCTACATTTCTCCGTTCTCGATAATTCACATTCCTCCCATGCCTTTGATCATCATCAACACTTCTTTCTCGATTGGATTATGGTGAGACTCTACTTCCCCCATGGTTAGATTCAGGTGAAACCCTTCTCGGATTTTGATTCATCTCTAACATCATCTTCTCTAACCGACCAATTCCTTCGTTAAGCTTTTCACTAAAGTTTTCATTGATTCTTTGCTCCATCTCATCAGCTTCTTCTCTTCGATACAAAGCTTCAACGTTTTGGTGACGATTAGCTCTTCTCGGCGGCATACTTGAAATCTTCACAATCACTTCAAATTCAAACACAATTCAAACTTAGATCCAAAATGAAATGGATCGAAATTTCCACTTTTGTTGCAAATCGTGATGAACACGATGAACAAAATTCTCGGCCTCCAACACAAATTCGATCGAAACAACTTCGAACAAGCTCTACTAACTCGGCCGACTTGATTGGAGATGCTCGGCTCAACTTGATTTCTTTAAAACTCCAAAATGATTAGGCTCCAAGTCTCGATCTAGCTATGATTGGCTAGAACAAACTCCGATACCAAAACTGACGCAGCGGATTAATCAGAAACAATGTCGATCGATGAGAGTAGCAATCGATGGATTGGAAGATACTGAAATGCCCGAATTCGTTGATCCGAAGATACCGAATTCTAGCTATCCCTGACACGTTGATCGCGCACGATACCGTGAGGAGAGATCTTCAATTCTTCGAGCGTTGATCAAGCACACTTGATTCCGCGAATCGGCTTCTGCAATCGTTGAATCGAGCGCACTCGATTAACCGAAAGAGGAGATAGGAGATTACACTCGACTACCAATTTGGTGAAAGCACAAAGCTAACAAACAAGAGTTTTATTTCAAATCAACTAAACTATTACAAATGTGGTACTCGGCCTATTTATAGGCGCCCAGTTCAACACAACACAATTTACACAACTCATAAGTCGGTGGCGACTTATCACTTCTCCGACTCACGACTCATCACATTCTCCGACTCACGACTCAACATATTTATACAACACAACTGACTTACGACTTACAAACGACACGACTTAACAATATGTACAAAGAAACAATACAACACGTTACAACCCTTAACTCGGCTCCGACTTAAGATATCCTCCGACTTAGCATATATGCCGACTTACCCGGTACACGAGTTACGACTCAAACAACAAATGACTTAACCCAGTTCAGGCGACTCATCTTAAGTCGTAACTCGGCAGTGACTCATCCCTTCTCTTAAGTCGTAGACGACTTATCCCTTGTTTGTCTTAAGTCGTAACTCGGCAGCGACTCATCCCTTCTCTTAAGTCGTGGACGACTTATAGCTCTGTCCTTAAATCGTGGACGACTTATGTTAGCCTCTTCCTTGAGTCGTGGACGACTCGTGCCTGCCGCTTCAATAAATCGTGAACGATTTAAGCTTTCCGCTTCGATAACTCGTGGGCGACTCATGTCTTTGCTTTGGTTAAGTCGTGGACGACTCAAAACCTTCCCCTTAAGTCGTAGCCGACTTAAGCCTTCAACTCGCGCTGCTATTTGGTTATCTCGTGGCGCTTCCTTAGGTCGTGCACGACTTATGTCTACTTCCTTAAGTCGTGTACGACTTATACCTTTGAAAGTTGTGGGTTGCGCTGCATCATGTATCCATAAGCTTTCTCAGCCCTGCGGATTTTGCTACTACGACCTACATAGATCACAGGATACACAATGGTTACGCCTGAATCCTCCAGGAAACATCCGTACCCCTGGGCCATCCAGCCAAGTGAATTACGCTTTGTAGTCGCGCTCGTAAGACCATGGGTAACGCCATGGAATTCGATGGAAACTCGAGTATCATATCCGGAATACCAAAAATCAGAGAATATCGATAGAATGAATCCACAATGTGGCCACAAACCGGATATCAAGTAGAAGGCACTTTCCATATCTTTACTTCGAAATTATGTATCATACAGTACCTTTTCAAATCACTTTCAAATATCATACTTATATAAATCCATTATATATAAGATTTATTTTCAAATAAAATAATTTCCAAAATCAATAGTATATAAAATCACACTTATATAGACTTCAATTATATAAGATTTCACTTTTCAAATTGAGTACCTTTCAAATCCATAATTTTCGAATCAACATCATACTTATACAAACCAAATTTTTATATAAGTTCGATAACTCCCAAATCAAGTATTTAGTAACACAAGGTTCTCAAATTTCAATTTGTTTCAATATCAATACCATTTTCAAAATCATATATGCTTTCACAAAATTATTCTTCCAAATCAAATATCTTCAGTTCCAAAGTTTCCGAAATAATAATTTTAGAAAAATAAATCCTAATTTCCAAATCAATATAATTTAAGTCAAACAATTCATTTCCAAAATCATCTTATATTTACATAAAGTCTATCTTATTTAAGGATCAAAAATTTTTCAAAAAAATCAATTTCAGTGCATGAAGAGTCATATGGGATTTGTACATCTTTGCTTTATAAAAGATTTTTAATTTAGAATAGTTTTGTATATAAAATAGTTTGTAAAATAGTGTACATATAAAATAGTTTTGAAAACAAAATAGTTTTGTATGTAAAATAGAATAAAATAGTTTGTTTAAGAAGAAAAAAAGGAAAATTAGTTTTGAAAAATGATTTTAAATTGATAGTAGTTTTTCATAAAAGAAAATTCCAATTAAATTACAAAGATATCCAACCCAACAACTTCCAATTTCAGCGTCAAGTATATCAATGATATTAGAATATAAGATGTACATATGTCATCATTTCGCAAAATCACATTCGATAGCTCGCTCGACCACACAAGTTCGTTTTCGAACTAGTATTGTCCATTCGACTTCCCTAATGTGGATTTCGATATGGTTTCTCGACTAGAAGCCATCAGTCTCCTTGCATAGCCATATACTATGATAGAGAATTCTAGAATCAAGCCTAAAATCCATATCAAATATTCGCCATCAAGAATCAAATGAAAAATCCTAACACGAAATGGTGAAATTCACCTCGAACTTGGGTAGTCAAACTTGGATCAAATTAATTATGCGAATAAAACAGCATACGTACAACTTATGTATCTTTTCCAACTTGTTCAATATATAGTTTTATAAAGATGTTACAAAGTTAAAAAATTTAAACTAAATTTTATTTAAAATATTTTGAAGACCAAATTCTTTTCAAAACATTTCAAATCTAAATTTCATATTAGAAAAAAATTCAAAATAGCCTTATTCATATACTTAACAAAACAGTTTCAACTTATTTAAATCATATTACTTCATACTTAAACATTCAAAACAAACTTATATACTTTATTAAATAATTAATTCTTTTCAAAATTACTTGGCTTTGAAAATTAAACCTTGATTTGGAAGTGCTCGAACCTTCAAAATAGTCGAAGAAATCATATTTCAATCTAAGAGTTGGAAATCAGCAACGAATCAGTAAATCAATTTCAAAAGATAGGGTTATACCAAATCAAATCCAAAACTTGAGGACTGAACACCGGCTTACATCAAACCGTTTCAAATATATATATACATATATCTTTCGAATATCAAATCTACTTCGGAATTTGAAATCAAAATGGTTTCACAAAATCACTCGCATAGCAAAGCTACTGAAGTGGCCTATCCCCCACTCTGAAACTCGAAAATCAATTTCGATGATGCGTGCACTCATCACCGAAATTATTTTTCAGCGACATAAGTGAGTTCTGGACTTCTATTTTCTCAAAATTCTTTTGAAATTTCTTCGAAATCATTCGAAACTCATTAAAATCATTTGAAACATTTCTTATTTGGAAAATACTTTTAAATCATATTATTATTATATATTTCATAATCTTTAAACCAATTTCAAAATACCGGAGTTCAATTCTCGAATTTCAAATTTAAAATCCTTCAATTATAAGTCATTTTAGATAAATCAAATTTCTTATATAATTTTTTTCAAAATTACAAATCCTTTCGAAAACTCAAATTCTCATTTTAGAAAAGGTATATAATCTTATCGAAAACAATTCACTTTTATATATAGAATATAATCATACTTATCAAAATAATAATTTTGGTTTAGAAATCAATTTCTAAAATACAAACAAACCCGATTTTCAAAGGATGATTCACGAACGGATTTCAGAACAAAGATAGAGATTCAATTTAAAAGAACTCTAATCAAGTAAAATTCTGATTCGAAGATAGGCTTGAACGAAAATGAGATAATTAAATTACAAATAGGAGATGGATATACTTATATAAAATCGCGGGCAACCTTAATCGGGCCAACCGTGATTTCAAATTAAGATCGGTGCAGAATTCTGAGGCAAATCGACATTCGATCGCCATAGATAGAATTCGGCATAACAAGAGATAGCAGCATCTAAACCGAGGGATATATAAATCTCAGGTGAATCAATGCCAATTGTAAAGGAGTTTCACCCCTTCACAATTCATTCAAAGATTAGCGGGATCGACTATTCTTATAGAGATCATTCGAAGTGGAGTTATGGGATACTCCAGAATCAAAAGAATACAAATAGGGAGAGACAAGAATGAATTTTGGAACTGCAAGGAACATTCCAAAGTTCAAAGAAAATCGAGTCAAAAGGAAGAGATTCAAACTCGAATGAAAGTGATTCTGTAAATAAATTTACTATATATGCTAAGTTTTGCCTAGAATCAAAGCTCTGATACCAACTGTAACGACCCGCTATTTTCAACCATTCGCATCCGCACACGTCGAACTTGAATTGCTCAAAATATCAGATTGTTAATTTAAATTTGGCAAAACTCAGCATATAAGTAAATAAATCAATCACAGAATCACAGACACAGAGTAATACAATAATACGCGGCGGAATAGATAAAATAGTAGTTCATGAAGCTAATATATAAACATCAGAGTTAGAAATAAAATACAATAGATTATCTCAAATGCAGTGAAGTCTCCAGTACGAGCAGATGACCTCTCTGAACAAATCAACTGGAAAAGCAGAAAGCAGAATCGATAGTTGGATCTCCAAACGAAGCTCCAAACTCCAAAGGTGAGTCTCAAATGCTGTATCACTCAGTCAGACCCGAGCGTAAAGCAAAACACAAAACACTCGAGTCAGGATTAACATTCTTATACCAATAAATCCAACTCAAGTGAAATATCAACTGAAATACAAGTAACTTAAAGGATGTTTGGGATAACCATCCTATAAGGATCTGTGGAACTATCTACAATGTAGAAATATACACTATAACAAAGTGGTCATTCAATTTAATTTATACTTCAAACCAAAATATCATTTTATTTCAAATATATCTGTTTTCCCAAATAATTTATAAAGTAAAGTATTTATAATTTCCTCAAGTCTCACAAATCGATTTAAATCAACTCAAATTCCAAATTCAAATTTATTCAAAGCTCAATTCATCAATTCAATTCAGTTCTCAATAGACCATTTAAATTTCAATATATTTCAAGGCTTTAATATTCAATATTTTCAAAGTTAAATTTAACAGTTTCATATAGCTCTTGATTTAACTTCATTATTATTTAATCAGGGAATATTCACTTAATAAATTCAGTACCATTTGACTAGCCTTAAATTACATTTTTACTAAATATTTCCTTAAATTCCTTTAAACAAGAAATATTCATTAAATTACTTAAATCAAACCCAAGTTATAAATCATATCTTAAATCCCAATTTCAATAAGTTTCAAATTGGTTTAATTAAATAAAATTCTTTAATGAATACAATTTTAACTAAATTCAAATTATCTTCCCAACCTTAACTTATTCAAATTATTACCGAAAATCTATTTTGAAACATAAATTTAAATACTTAACCATATTATATGTATTAAATCAATCTTAATTAAATTAAATATTATTGTTAAATCTATATATATATATATATCATTACCATTTATATATACTAATTTAAGAAACAACATTTATTAAAACCATATATTTCTTCCCAAATCCATAGAATTTATTTTCAAAATATTTATATATATGGACCAACGGTGTCTGTATATATATCTATCATATGGTTAAGTGATCCGGATATTTATCATTTCAATTCGAAATTTAAATATATACGGGTAGATATCATTTCAACCCGTAATCCCAATTTCAATTCAAATGAAAATCGCTTGGGTTTATCATTTCAACCCATAACGATTTTCTCCTATTCTAAAGTCCGTTCGGGTATGTATCATTTCAACCCATAGTGAATTCTATACTAACAGGGAACTTGTAGAGTGATAACAGATAATATAAAATACAACAACATGCATATATCATCAATAACAATATAATATAAACAACAGGATATAGTGTCATATCCCACAGGTGAACAGTTACAGATAATAGCATATATAACAATTTAAATAACTACAGCAGCATATTTCAATTGTCGTTTCAATTGAAATCAAATTTAATAAATATAAGAACGTTAAATCGTGAGTGATTACTCACCTTTCGAGGCTAGAGAGATTTGACAAAAAAATGAGCTACAAATTCCAAAGCAATGCTAGATGGACATGCTTCAATGAAGAAGACATGCATAATGGTCAAAGCTGATAGATAAGGAATTGACGAAATCAAATCAGAACTGGATTGATGATGATATATGGTATAAGTGGACTATATATATAACTATATATATATATATATATATATAACTATATATATATAAAATCATATGCTAAATTCAAACATATATTAAATGAGATGTATATATGTATTTCAAAACCTATGGTTTCAAATTAAAACACCCATATAAAATATACTAAAAAAATCTGTTTTAATACAACATATCATATACTATAAACCTTAGAAACACAAAATATAAAGTATAAACTTTGTATATAGCTTTAAGAAAACCAAACATATACATTAAAATTCAATATTTAATAACAATATATTGTCTTTCAGCACGTTTATATATACATAACGAAAACAATATAGAAGAGGCACCTATATATAAATGTACACATTATATATATCATGTCCATAGTCAATATTAAAATCACTGCAACTTGCTTTATGTAATATAATATAACTTATATATTTACCAAAATGGACAGATCATATTTATATAATTTACATTATATAAACAGTATCCTAGATCATATATTCCTGAAAACAATCCACCTAGGAGAAACATATACATTTTTTAGAACTTACAGGTATATATAGCAAAATGTAAATAGTGAGCATAATAAACCTGAACTCAAAAAAAATATGCAAATAAAATACACACCGGTCAAAGTACAGGTATATTACAAACAACATTGGACAAGTAGTTTTCGAGTTGGAATATATATCCGATTAAAAGTTATATATACATGCTTCTGTAAATTCATGTATTACTTGTAAATATATGTAAATAGTAAAATATACGTATTAATATCATATACAGTTTATAAAATACTTTACAAACACATTATATAAACTATCGTACCAATGTAACTTCCTTTGTAGTATGATACATATACAAAAAAATAAACTTTTTTTTGTTAAACTCAGCAGAATATCAAGTTCTAAATACATATAAAACAAAATCTATACATTTCGAACTTTATTAAATCATACTTTGTACATTGGGAACAACTTTATATATAATAAAATATATACGTATAAATAAACTGTAATATAAATAACTAGATATATAAATATAAACAAACAGAAATAACTTTTTAAACTACTACAGATAAAATAAAACCCAAACAACATTCGACCTATACATATAATATACATGCGTATATAAACTAATTAACTAACTATACAGACTAATATATATCTAAATCCTTATATAAACTGACATATGCAGACAATAGTTATATATATAGCTTATACCAAATCGTAAAGCAACAGATTGCATAAAACAAAACAAACTAATATATACAACAGAGGAGAGGAAACTACTCACGGTGGAAGGAAAAGTGGAGGAAACAGGGCCATGCAGGTTGAGCAATGGCATGAGATGTGGAGGAGCTGTGTTAGGGAGCTTCGGTGCAAGGCCGGGTTGGTGATGGTAGGTCGTGCGTGTTTGTGCGGCAAGCAAAAGTAGGCTCATGCATACAAATAAGAAAACTGATTTGCATGTTTGTATGTTGGCATAATATGCTTCTTCCCTCTTTTTTTTAGAGAACAGACGGGTTTTGACAGATAAGAAAGAAGTGGAGGAAGAAGAAATCTGAGGAGTATCAGGCTTGTTTCAAAGTTTCTTTTTATATATGATGTAAAGGTGGAAGGGAATTTAACCTGAGAAGAAATGAATAGACGTGCAAAATATTATGCCAACGTACAAGAAATGGTAATAGTCCAAAACTGAAATTTAATAAGTGCCATTGGTAGGTTACCAAAGCAAATTGATTATATATTAAAAAGAAAAATGTGATAGGAACGGTCTTGCTATGATTAAGTAGAAAGTTATTAGAGAAATTGATTAGACTGCCTTAGGCTGCACGTTTAGTTTTGAGAAAAAAGGAAGAGTGAAAAATTAATAAAAGGGGGTACCGTTACAACGAATAGTTTATGGTTTCCGTCGCATACTGGACCTCAAAATACAGAAATAAATATACCGCTGAGATCAGCATGACGAGACGATCAAAACGGTATACTAATATCAGTGGTACGATCATCCGATCAAAAGTCGATAATCGGTACCGAAAATGCTGCTATTTTGTCAGAATTTAGATAAACGGAGCCATAGAAGTCAAAATTTGAAAAAACAAAAGATGACGTCTCACTTAGAAGAGGATTTAGAAATTTTCTATAGTAAAATATTCAGGTTCGAAAATTATTTTATTACCATCATTTATTAACTGATTTAAATTGAAATAAATTTCACAATAAAATAACTTCAATATTATCAGATGGAAATTTACCAGTTGCTATATTAAAATAGACGTATTCCAAATAATAAATTTTTATTTCAAATTTCACAAAATTTCAATTAATTATATTATTAAAACTATTAAAATTTACGGGTCTTTACAGAACCCATAGGAGGATCGACACATTTATCCATGATTTGTAGGGGTTTGAAAATTTTTATACTAGGCGTAGAGTTTGTTGCGATACCTATGTACTGGGATTTACGGGATATGGGATGATTTTGGGTATGGATTGGCAATCCACTTATGGAGCGATATTAGACTACGAGAGGAGAGTCGTCAGGCTAGGGACATGCAGCGGAAGGACTCTCGAGGTTTCTAGCGACCCATAGGGGTTAGTCATGTTGAGCATCCTTTATTCCCTTGATTCATCACTACCATTCCAGTCGTTAGAGATTTCCCAGACGTTTTTGAGGAAGTTAGGGGACTACCCACTAAGAGAGAGATCGACTTTAGGATCTATCTAAATGACAATGCTAAGTCAGTGGCATTGCTCGTGAGACATATGGCTCCTAGGGAGAGGAAGGAGTTCAGTAAGCAGATTGGTGAGCTATTTGCAAAAGGCTTCATCAGACGGAGGATATCTGAGTGGGGAGCGCCAGTCGTCATGCTACAAAGGCGGATGGTTCCCTTCGACTTTGCGTAGACTATAGAGAGTTAAATAAGCTCACAAATAAGAACCGTTACCCACTTCCTAGGATAGACGATCTTTTCAATCAATTGGTTTGTTCTTCAGTATTTTCTCAGCTTGATTTAGCTACTAGATTTCATCAGCTTAGGGTCGCTGATGATAGCATAGATAAGACAGCATTTAGGACACCCGATGGATTCTTTGAGTGGTTGGTTATGTTATTTGGGTTGACCAACGCCCTATCCTATTTTATAGATTTGATGAGCCATATTTTTCGAGATGTCCTAAATATTTCATTGTAGTATTCGTGGACGACATTTTGGTGTTTTCCAAGAGTATGGAAGAGCATGCTATTCATCTTGAGGAGGTTCTTCGTATACTTCGTGTTCATCAGTTGAAATCAAAATTATTGAAGTGTCACTTTTGGCGTAACGTGGTGCGTTTCTTGGGGCATGAAGTCTCAAGAGATGGTCTAGCGGTGGATCCCACTAAGGTAGTAGAAGTGCAAGATTGGAAGGGCCCTAAGAATGCTACCGAAGTTAGAAGCTTCCTAGGTTTGGCTGGTTACTATAGGAAGTTTATCAGAGAATTCGCTAAGATTTTAGCACTGCTTACTTGCCTCACTAAGAAGAATGCGGCATTCGTGTGGGTTTGAGATTGTGAGGATTCCTTCACGATGCTAAAGAGGGCCCTTACTAGTGCACCAGTGTTAGTTTTACCCGACGGAACTAAGCCTTTTACAGTATACACTGATGCATGTGGGATGGGTCTTGGAGCAGTATTGATGCAAGAAGGGAGGGTAGTATGCTATGGAAGTAGACAATTGAGAACTCATGAGAAGAACTACCCCACCCATGATTTGGAGTTAGTTGCTATTGTTTTCACACTTAAGTCTTGGAGACATTACCTGCTAGGAAAGGGGTTCGAGCTTTTCACTGGTCATAAATCATTGAAGTACTTATTCTCACAAAAGGGTTTAAACTTGAGGCAGCGACATTGGATGGAGTTTCTAGCATCATACGACTTTGAGATAGCTTACACCAATGGTAAATGAAACGTGGTTGCAGTGCGTTAATTAGAAAGAGAGCAACCCTTAGTCCAATGTTCGTGGAGTGGAAAAGCCTAGAGTTTATTTCTACCTTTGATTTTAAGCCCTCTACGGACATTACCCCTGGATTATTAGCAGCACTTGAGGTTAAGCCTACCCTCATAGATTAGATTGGCTCAAGGCAGCGAGAGGATTCAGAGCTTACGGATATTCTAGATAAGATGAGCAGAGGAGAGGTCTCTAGACATCTCCAACGCTATTCCATAGACAAGAAAAGGGTGGATAAGGAGAGATGGAAGAGTTTGTGTCCCCCACACTAGTGATTTGATGAGAGCTGTTCTAGAAGAAGCACACCATTATCGAATGACTATTCATCTGGGTGGTGATAAGATGTATAGGAACATGAAGAGAGTGTTTTATTGGAGTGGCATGAAGAAGGATGTGGCAGAGTTTGTAGCCAAGTGTCTTGTTTGCCAAATAGTTAAGGCGGAGCAGCAATAGCCCGATGGATTGCTTCAACCATTAGATATACCCGAATGAAAGTGGGATAGTGTTTCGATGGACTTCATAAATGGTTTACCCCGATCTAGGAAGGGGAATACCAGTATTTTGATTGTAGATCATTTGACTGAAAGCGTCCACTTCATTCCGGTCAAGAGTAAGAGAACATCACCTTATTTAGTATCCTTATATGTTCGTGAGATAGTTTGACTTCATGGAGTTCCCTCTAGCATAGTGAGCGATAGAGACCCTATCTTTACTAGTGAGTTTTGGAGAAGCTTGCAAGAGGCTTTAGGGACGCAGCTTAGATTGAGTACGGCCTACCACCCTCAGACGGATGGCCAAACGGAGAGAGTTAATAGAGTTCTTGAGGATTTGTTAAGGATGTGCATTCTTGATTTTGGAGGAACTTGGGAGGAGCATCTTCCTTTAGTAGAATTCGCTTATAATAATAGTTTTCAAGCTAGCATCGGGATGGCACCTTTAGAAGCTCTTTATGGAAGACCTTGCATGTCGCGTTTGTGTTGGTTGGAGTCTACAGAAAGATTGGTACTTGGTCTCGACATGGTTAGAGAGACTTCAGAAAAGAATGAATTGATTAGGAGGAGAGTGAAGACGGCCCAAGATAGGCAGAAATCTTATGTAGATAAGCGGAGAAGGTATATTGAGTTTGAAGTTGGAGACTTGGTTTTCATTAAGGTATCTCCGCTAAGAAAGGTAGTGAGATTTGGATTAAGTGGGAAACTTGCTCCTCGATTCGTAGGACCATTCCCCATTGTGGAAAGAGTAGGGAAGATGGCGTATCAGATAAAGCTACCGGAGAGGCTCACAGGATTTCATGATGTTTTCCACGTTTCACACTTGAAAAAGTGCTTACACGATTCAGCAGAGGTAGTGGAACCAAATCAACTTGAAGACGTTGAAGTGGAGAGAGAAGCATCGGTTCATCGCACTCCTACCAAGATCGTTGGACGTGATATCAAGAAGCTTAGGTAAGGAAGTACCTTTGGTTAAGATGCAGTGGGGAGATAGCATTGAAGACGCTATGTGGGAAGCTGAAGAGAAAATGTGTATCTCTTATCCGTATCTTTTCGATAGTACGTTTTTAATTTCCTATGTCCATCTTTAGTTTTGAATAGGTTCTTTCCTTTAGTATCCTTTGGGATGGTAGATCTTAGTATTTAACGAATGGATGGTAGGACTGAATGTAAACATGTTACTAGAACATGTTATGTATGATGGACGCTAATAGTTGCAAGTGTTTGCTAGTGGATGCTAATGGACGCATATATACACCAGGCACTATTATCTCTTAGGGATCAGCCTAACTAGGTCACTAAAGCATATGCATATGGATGTGTGCGCATTTGCATTTCTATTTCTATTTTATTTCCATGGTTTCTATAAATGGATGATTAGCATATGATTGTTGCATTTGGAAGATGATTATAGCACGCATGTAGAACTATCAGTTATCATTAGGAAATTTGCAATCATTTGGATACATGGCATGGACATGATTGCATAAAAAGGAGGTCGACTGAATCAGTAGACCGCCTAATCTTTTGCATTAGTTAGAGACATTGACACTACACTATTGCATATAACATAAATTGCATTAGAAAGCTTAAGGACAATGGATGTAATGGATGATGGTTGAGTATATGGTTGTAGAATTTGGATGAAAATATTTATTTCATTCTTCTGTCCTTAGAGATTTTGGGGAGAAATCCTTTAAGGAGGGGAGAATGTAACAACCCAAAATTTAAGCTATAATAATTAATTAAGTAATAAAATAAATTTGTGAAATTATCAGAATCAAGCTACGGTAGTTGCACCATTGTGTCCGTGGTGATTTTATGATCAATTTCCATATATAGTTTGTCAAAATCCGAGCTAATATGAAGAAGTTACGAAATAAACAAGAAAACAGAAATTAAAAGAAGAAAATAAAATAAACAAGGGTCAGGTCGACCCAGAACATGGCCAGGTCGACCCTAGGGTCGACCCCCAAAGGCCAAGGTCGACCTATAGGTCGACCCTCACTAGTTATAGGTCGACTCGCTTTTGTTTATTTGACGTATATTTTTCCAGTACGAAGCGAACACGTCATTTTGCAACTTTTCTTCAATCCTGTGCGTTCGTGCTTCCATCCGACGGTTCCCAGTAAGGCTATGACGTGGTTGCACTAGATTTAATCTTCAAATCCAATGGTCTGAGATCCCTAAACTACACTATAAATAAGACTTAGGCTTAGCTATTTTTCTCATTCGGATTTTCTCCTATTTGGGTTCATTGCCAGAGGTTGGACCCTAAATAGAAAAAATTTCTAAGGAGGAAATCATTTTGATAAAAATATTCTATGCTCTAGAAGTGGATCAAGAAAGACCAAGGACTAGAGCTAAGGACCACAGGTGAGTGTTTAGTAATTATTTTAGAGTTTTAAGTAATTTAAAATAATAGGGTTCTCAATAGTTTATAGTTTTTCTGCAATTTTGAGACAATTTCTATATAAGTTATTTACTGCTAGTTTTTAAAGTTCTTTTCAGTCTATTTTATTCAACTATTTTTATTAGTTATTTACAGTTTTTACTGTTATTTGCATTTATTTACATTTGTTTTACGTTAGAATTTAGCCTATAAATTTTAGTTTCTTTTTTTATTCCTTTTTGCGCAAATAAAATATAAGAATATTAAAAAAGAGAATAATTCTCAAATATGGATTAAAATAGAAAACATTAAATTTACAGTAATTAGATGTAAAATAAGAAAAACTGTAATTTAAAGAAGATAGACTAAAATAGGCAAATTTGAGACATTTGCAAGCATGTTTATAACTAGTGGTTATAACTAAAAAGATAAAACAGAAGAGTAACAATTATAACGTAGGTTATAATTCAACAGAAAGAACAGAAAGGCTTATTTTAAAACTTTGACTAAGTTAATAAGCAAATTATAACATAGGTTATAATTTAAAATAACAGAAAAGGCTTATTTAGAGCATAATAACAGGAGAGGGTTATTTTAAGAACTCATACTAAGTTAATAAGCAAACATAAAAGCAGGGCCCATACCAATAGCATTCCCTTTCAGACTAGGACTGATGGTCTCACAACAGATTAGGTGAGGCTGGGAAGGACCCTTTCAGACTAGGACTGATGGTCTCACATTAGTTAAGCGAGGCTGGGACATAAGGTAAATAAGTGGCCAATAGATAGAAGCTCAAATCAGGGGATTTGGGCAAGGGACACAACTAGATTTTGTTTGTTAGGACCCGTACCAACAGCATTCCCTTTCAGACTAGTATTGATGGTCTCGCAAAACACTTAGGTGAGGCTGGGTAGGACCATTTCAGGCTAGGACTGATGGTCGCACTGCAGATTAGGTGAGGCTGGGCATGCTTATGCTAACAGGGTGAGTAAGAGGTCATAAGAGGTGGGCGACAGTGAGTGTGTACCAACAGTGACCGAGCGTGCGACATCATTAGGGTTGTAATTCGCTACTGCATTCCAAGTGCTAAACAGGTGTCTTTTTCTATGGGACCCACGTGATGAGACTAGCCCATAGTAGCACGACAGAGATAGAAGGCCGATCAACGGGTAGAATTAGAATTTTAGCCTAATTAAAATATGATTAGGATTTCAGCCTAATCAGAACAATCTAAGACAAGTGCAAACAATCCAAAGAATCAAAACAACCAAAGCAAACAGTTAAAGGGTATTTAACCCAGTTTTATCCTTTCTCTATTTCCTTTTTATACTAGAACTATTTCTAAGTCTATTATTTTTATCTTGCTTAAAAATACTAGAAGTTACCTTCACTCACCAGACTTATAGTCTGACCCACTCCTCTATTTCCCCTTTTCCCCTCATAGGCCAGCAGAGGCAAGGACAGTAGATTCATATTTCTTGGAGATTCAGTTGTGGAGTTTTTCTTCATGTATTCTTCTTCTTTTCAGTTTTCTTTACATTTGGCTTTTGATGTACTAGTACTAATGAGAGGGATGATTATTTTGTTGTACTCTGATTTTATGAGACTGGGATATATTTTTCATAAGACATGTGTATTTGGTATTTGAGACATGAGGTTTTTCAGACTTATTTATGAAGTTTTATTTTGAATAATGAATTACCATTTAAATGTTTCCGCTGTTTTTATTTATTTGTTTTGTGAATCTTAGTCTCTGTGATGCTTTAGCTATACCTACAGTGCACCACATCTTTTTGTGTGCCCTTTTTGGTATACTAAGTGTTGTGGGGTGTTTCGTATGGCGGGACCTGGCCTGATCCCGATTCTCAAGATTTCTCTAAGTGGCACCATGATTGAGACTAGCATGCCTTATTCTTCGGGTATCGAAAGTGCAACTATTCCACTAGCTTCACATACGGGGGATACTTCAATCCTCATGGGCTCCATATGGGAGACTGCATCGATTCCCCCGGCTGGAGACAAGCCAACTGAAGCAAGCCGGGGAGGCAAGGGTTCCAAGAGAGGTTTGGACGGTAGCACAAGCAGGTCTATGCCAAAGAAAACTAAAAAAGACAGGAAACCGAAGGCGTAAATTTGCATTTTGACTTCCTCTTTTGTAGGTATTTAGAATAAGCTTATTTTCTTTTGATTTTTGTAAGCCATGTATGGATGTGGGCTTGGCCCCCGCTTATAGGAATTCTTTGGACAGATTTTGTACTTCTTTTCTGAAGAATAGTATGAATAAAATTCCTTTTTTGTTTTTGGCATAACTCTGCGTTTATTTGTTTAAGTACTTACGCATTCACATTTCCATTCAATGTACTCATGAAGCTTTAGTCTCTAGTCGAACTTGAGTTCGGTCTTTAAGTCTTAAGGTCATAGCCTCTGGTCATAATCAAATGTTGAGTTGAGTCCCAACGTTGCGCTGTCTCGGCCAGCGGCTGGTACTTGAGTAATGCCTCGCAGGTATGGAGATAGTTGAAGTAGTTAGTTGGCAGTCATCCTCCACCTTCACTAACTTTGATTTAACTTAGTCAAAACCAAGTTAAAGTAACATGAGTTTGAGTGGTCGGATCACACTTGCTCATTTGCTAGCATTTGCATCCACACTCTGGGGATTAGATTTGTATGCCGGCGGTCGATCACGCCCGCTTATTGTTTAGGATTACGTCCACACACCGGGGACATAAGTTATTTTGTGGTTTGTCGATCACACCCACTTAATGTTTATACTTTAGTTCACACTCCGGGAATCTAGAGTCAGTTAACAGACGGTCGATCACATCTGTTTAAGGATTAGGAACTTATTCATGCTTTGGGAATAAGTAGTTGGTTAAGTTCATGGATGGTCGGATCACATCCTCCTTAATCCAGTAAGCAAATTCGTAGATGGACGGATCCATCCACTTCAAGCTTGGAAAGAGGCGAGGTCATGGATGGACGGATCAGCCCTCCTTAAGCCATGTAAGGAGGTAAGGTTGTGGATGGACGGATCCATCCTCCTCGAGCCATGTAAGCAAGGTCGTAAATTGATGGGTCCATCCTCCTTGAGCTGGATGGTCAATTCACGTCTTGATTTTGGAGTTTGCACTTCAGCTCTCACTCTAGGAGCTGAAGTTTGTTGGAGAATTGTCGTGTTTCAACTCTCTTTTAATTGATTGTTGTTTGCCCCCGAGCTCAGGGTTTCATTTAGCGAGTGACCGGTCGGATCACGATCACACTCTATTTGAATGATTTCCACGGTAAGATGGAACTCAACTCTTTGTACATCATGGTGGTTGCATGATGCATTTAGGAATCACTAATCTGGCTTGATAAGTCTACGCTTTATTGTTGAAATAGGAAATCATGGCATGCCTTATTACAAGTACAAATTCTCGAATTGCATAAACAAACTTCAAATGGAAAGCAGACTAAATGAATGAAAGGCCATTATATGTAATAGCGAGGAGACTCTTGCTGTTCCATGCCCTTGGTAAAGTGAGACCATCAATGGTCGATAGCTTGAATGTGCCATCTCCAAGCCTCCATTCGATGACATATGGCCTTCCCATGTTGGTTTCATATGCGAAGGGACCGGATAGATTCACTTAAGTATGAGATCGCCAATTTCAAATGTTCTAGGTTGGACCTTAGCATTGTATAATTGGGAGACTCGGTTGCGATGTGCAGCCGCCCTCAAATCAGCCTCCACGCTTGTCATCCAATAAATCTAGAGATTCTGCAAGTAGGATGGCATTCGTCTTTGGATCATAATAAGTCACATGGTGAGAAGGTACCTCTAGCTCAACTGGAATAACGGCTTCAGAACCATAAGAAAGTGCGAATGGAGTATGGTCAGTCGTGGACTTGTGGGTAGTTCGAAATGCCTATAAGGCCATGGGGATCTCATCGACCCACTTACCTCCAGCCTTCTCCAATCCTTTCTTCAAAATGGACTTGGTGACTTTGTTGATAGCTTCGACTTGCCCATTCGCTTGAGGGTGAGCTACTGCCGAGAACTTTTTCTCGACGCGATATTGTTGGTAGAAATTCTTAAACTCGACACTATCGAATTGGGCCCCATTGTCAGTTACATTCGTCTATGGGAGGCCAAAGCGATAGATGATGTTGTGCACAACAAAGTTGATTGCTTTCTTCATCGTGATAGTAGCAAGGGGCTCAGCTTCCGTCCATTTGGTAAAGTAGTCAACTGCAACGATGGCGTGCTTCGCACCACCTTTGGCTAGAGGCAAGGACCCTATTATCTCAATGCCCCATGTCGCAAATGGCTATGGACTGACCATCTGGGTAATCTCAGTTGGCGGGGCTCTCGGAATTCTGGCATGTTTCTGGCACCTATCACATCTCTTAGCATAATCCGATGCGTCTCGGTTTACGGTTTGCCAATAATACCTAGATCTGAGTATCTTCTTTGCAAGGGCTTGCCCTCTAGTGTGATTGCCACATTCTCTCCTTCATGCAACACTCGCTTGATTTCATCGTGGGCGATACATCGGAGTAAAGGAATAGAAAATCCCCTTCTGTACAAGACTCCATCTTGGATGACAAACCGTGAAGCCTTTCGGAGAACCTGTCTTTTCTCACTCTTGCGCTCAGGTAATGTTCTGTGCTCAAGATATTTTCTGATTGGAGTCATCCATGACTCCCTCTCGGGTGTTGCCTCATGAACCAAGTCTGTCTCCATCTGATCAATACTTGGAGCAGTAAGTATCTCCATGGGGATGAGTCCCATCTGCTGTGCTTTGCCAGTGCTGGCCAATTTTGCTAAAGAATCGGCCTTCCGATTTTGTTCTCGGGGTATACAGTGGATAGCATAATAGTCAAACTGATTTAACACTTCATGGACCCGCATAAGGTAGGAGGCCAATCTTTGGTCTCTGGTTTGTACTCTTCTCGAACCTGGCACACCACTAGTTGTGAATCACAATAAATCTCCACAGCAACGACTCCCAAATCTTTGGCAAGCCTTGGTCCAGCAAGCAAGGCTTTATACTCATCTTCGTTATTAGTTGCACAGAAGTCAACTTCAAAGCATAGCATACGGATCACCCTTCTAGGGTTTCGAGCACCACTCCAGAGCTTGAGCACCGATCGTTTGATGCACCATCGGTGTATAGCTTCCATATATAGTTGGGAGATTCACTGGTTTTGGGCAAGTCCTTTGGTACGGTGAATTCAACTATGAAGTCCTCCAGATCTTGTCCTTGAATAGCTTGCCTTGGAGTATAAGTGATATAAAATTGACTCAGCTCGATGTTCCACTTGAGAAACCAACCAGCCATCTCAGGTCATGTCAGGATTTGTCGTAACAGCTAGTTGGTGTAAATAGTGATCATATGAGCCTGTAAATATGGGCAGAGCTTTCTCGAGGCTACAACAAGATAATAGTCCAGCTTCTCTATCTTTGGGTAGTTTCTTTCTGCCTTTGTCAATCTTTTGCTGATATAATAGACCGGTCGTTGGATCCGATCCTCTTCTCGAACTAACACAGCACTGATTGCATTGGCCGAAACTGCCAGATAGACATATAATCTCTCGTGATCAACCGGCTTTGACAAGATGGGTGGTGTTGCCAGATGTTGTACTAGTGCCTAGAATGCGCCCTCACACTCCTCTATCCACTCGAAATTCCGTTTCCATTTTGTGATCAGATCGAAGAAGGGAATGCACTTGTCCTTGGCTCTGGAAATGAATCTGCTTAAGGCTGCCACCTTCCCATTAAGACTTTGCGCCTGCTTGATGGTTCTGGGAGATTCGAGATTCCGAATCACCACACCTTTTCAGGATTAGCTTCATTTCCTCTAGCATTGACAATAAACCCAAGGAACTTTCCAGATGCAACTCCGAAATGACACTTCAGTTGATTGAGCTTCATTTTGTACCGTCGGAGTATGTTGAACATCGTCTCCAAATCTCCAATGTGGTTGTTGGATAGCCGCGACTTCACGAGCATATCATCCACGTACACCTCCATAGTCTTCCCGATCTGGTTTGCAAACATTCGGTTCTCGAGCCTCTGATAAGTTGCTCCAGCGTTTTTGAGTCCAAACGGCATCACCTTGTAGCAATAAAGTTCCAGATAAATGATAAAGCTAGTATGCTCCTGGTCAGGAAGGTTCATCGGTATTTGATTGTAGCCGGAGTATGTGTCCAAGAAAGATAAGAGCTTATGTCTGGCTGTTGAATCCACCAGTTGATCAATTCTGGGAAGCGGGAAACTGTCTTTGGGGCGGGCTTTGTTCAGATCTGAGCAGTCCACACATGTCTGCCATTTTCCATTTGACTTTCTGATAAGCATTGGATTCGATACCCACTCCCAGTATAAAGCATCACGAATAAACCCTTTAGCCTTGAGTTTATCCACTTCTTCCTTTAGGGTGGCAGATCTCTGTGGATCCATACCGTTCCTTTTTATTTCATCGGGATGTGCCGCGGGTCGATATTTAATGTATGGCTCATGATGTTCGGCTAGATCCCTCACATGTCTGAATGAGCCCAAGCAAATACATCAAGGTTTCCTCGAAGAAAATCAACTAGTTCCTATCTCATCTGGGGGCCGAGTTGTGATCCGGCCTTTACCACTCTGGAATCATCATCATCGTTGGTCGGAACATCAATCGTCATCTCTACCGGGGAAGCCTGGTATTATTTGACTTCCCCTTCATCCTCGTTGTCTCTAGGATCAAGATTCTTAGGAAACTTGTCGTGGCACTCGAGCCTAGGCCCGGGCATTAATTGTCAATCCTCCAAAAAATGGATGTAGAGTGATTTCTCCATGACCTTACCTTTCTCTTTTTGCTGCGCATTCCACAGCTCTGCAACATAACAGGCACGTCCAGCCACCTAATCACTATGTATAATCCTAACCCCATTGTCAGTGTGGAACTTTAAGGTCAAACACCACGGGGGAATAGCTGCCCTAAACTACGAAAGGGTCGGTCGGCCCAGAAAAGCATTATATGGGGAATGTATATCCAACACCACAAACTGTAACATCCGAACTCTTCGGCGGTCACCAACGCCTAACTCAACAGGTAAATCCACCATTCCAACTAGTATAGTTGCACTTCTATTGAAACCATGTATACGTGACTGACACGATTTTTGATCTTTTGCTTCCATCAGCATTTGATCGTAAGCATGCTTGAAAAGTATATTTATAGAACTTCCACTGTCAACCAAGATCATCTTCATCCAAGCAAAACCTATCTGGGCAGAAATGACTAATGGATCAACCGTAGGGGCCTCGACTCTATCAGCATCACAGTTTCTGAAAACGATGTTTTCTATCATCGTCCTCTATTGTTTTGCCAGGGCCCCTTCATCAGTACTACTACAACACTCGAAGTCCACAAGCCTAATCGAACTAGCATATGACTCCATTTCCTTCCAACTCTGATCAGTTGGATGAGGACCACCACTCACAGTATTAATTACCAATCTCCCGCCAGTACGCGTGGGTTCCTCAGGCCTAGCCTGGCCTTGATCCTGATTGGGGTTAGATGGGCCAGCACCATCATCCTGCGGCGCCTGGACAAACTGTTCTAACTTTCTTTCTCTAATCAACCTTTCAGTGATGTCTTGCAAATGACGGCATTCATTGGTGTGATGGCCATAGCAATCATGGAATCTACAAAACTTCTTGGTCTGAATCTGCTTCTCCAATGACGGTTTTGGAGCTTGCTTCTTGTACTGCCCTTTATAATAGGTCCGAAGATAAGCATTTTCTAGCGACGTGTTGAAGGAAGTATATCGATCGAACATAGGAGCTCTGGGTCTCCCACGATGAGGGTCTCTCTTCTTTCTTTGACCTCCATCACCCTTCTATTGACTTTGTTTATTCTGAATATTTAACTATACTTTACCAGATCTCTCTCCGGTCTGCTTCACTGCAACATTACTCTAGATGCTTCACTGCTAGACCCCACGACGTCCTATTTCCTAGACCGTCTAGCATCATCTCCTTAAAAACTGGGCTGCCTTTGCATAGAAGCGGTCCAACGAAGCGGAGGGTTTCCCAGCAAACCAATCACCAAACTCGGAATCAGGATCGATCCCTTTAGTCAATTTCATCAAAATAGAGTTATCATTGGGATTGCTAACTTCAGCAAAATCAGCGTGGAACCTTTCCAGATAATGCCTAAGAGTCTTTCCAAGAGCTTGAGTAACACTAGACAAGGTATTAACATCCTTCGGTCATGCATCATGAATGCGGAACTGCTCAACAAACTTAGTAACTAACTGGTCAAAACATGAAATAGATCTTGGTGGTAGACGGGTGAACCACATAATCGCAATGGCCCCCAAGAAGATAGGGAAGCTTCTACACTTAACCGCATCGTCAGCTCGAGTGGCATTCATGAGTCATTCTTATTTTAGAATATGTTGATTGGGATCTGAATTTCCTTTATACACTGGCAAGTTCGGCATCCTGAATCGATGGGGTGGCTCCGCATGTGAAATATCATTGGTAAACGAGGTATGACTTCAAGAAATTCCCCAATCATCATTTGTTAGGCCTTGACTTTCTCTAATCATCCGATGGATCATAGTTGGAATATCAGGCATCTGGAGATTCGGGGCCAAGGCATGGTCGGGTTCCATGTCACGAGAATGGTCCGGTCGCTGTCTACGGTCCGTTCTACGCCTCCTTGGCTTTCGAGCTTCATGAAAGTGAGGATCCTGGGCATGAGTGCAGTGACAAAGGGCTGGATCTGGTTGGTTCTAAATCTCAGCATCCATATCTATAGCAGTAGTTGCGTTGTCATGAGCAATGTTGTAAGGAAGTGTTCCCCCTCGATAGGAGAGTGCAGCTTCATGCCCTGTAAAAGGACCTGTCCCTGTCTGTCCAGGGTTCACAAAATGTGTGTGCCCGGAGGCTTCTGCATAGTTCTTATCTAATCGGCGGCATGTAGATATGTGATAGAAGTCAGATGACGCCGAGCTTTCAGACAAGGAATAAGAGGTATGCTCCCTTCTAGATCTCCCTTGCCTTTCTTCATTCAGCTGTGTCATAAGTTTCGTGTTGGCACAGATCTGTTGAGTGAGCTCTTGACGGCTTTGAGTGAGCTCGGGCATGAGGGTCTGGTATTCCTCTTTAGTTACTGGACCGGACGGATTTGGAGCTCCAAATGGTGTTTGGTCTGCAGTAGTTAGCTGCGCGGGATTTTGCCTATCCCTTCCTTCTGGATCAACGGCGTTGGAAGCGGTTCTGGTAGTGCGCACCATGTTGAATGTAGTTCTTCTTAGATCCGGAACAATTTGAATAGAATAGAAGGAACCAGTGGGAGATAGATCTGGATCCCCTCCTTAGACTTTAGCAATCCAATACCAGTAAGGGATCCACAGAATCAGAGAAAAAACAGAGTTTTCTCAGTGAAAGCACCAAACTGTTTGTACCAAAATTGGGTACAACACTCGTTGGATGTAATTGAAGAGATTAGAATGAAGAAGTAAAATGAAAAATAAGGCTAATCTAATAATCACACCAAGAAAATAAACAATAATAGAAATAAAACAAGAATTTATAGTGGTTCGGTGTTATTGCCTACGTCCACTTTGAACGTTTGGATGTTTATTGTTGATTAGAAACTGAGTTACAATAGTACAACAGCTAACACTTGAATTACAATGGAGTTCAACTCGAGCAGTAGCAAAAAAGTCCCTTATTAGTTGCAATGGAGGTGCTATTTATAGGTGTGGAGCTGGAAATATCCGCCTTAGATCTTGCAATACTCTTTCTCAAGTCGAGGTGGGCCAACACGATCGATCCAGGGTCACTTGGGATCGATCCTTGATCGATCCAATATCACTTTGTATTGATCAAAAACTGCTCCAATTGAGCTACGATCGATCATGGAAGTTCCCTGTGTGTTGTGCAACTTGTTTTTAAAATCTTATTGTATTTGGAGTTGTGGTTGTTGAGTTATTGATCGATCAAGGTTGCAAATATGGACTAGCTGAGGCCCTCGTATTGATACCTTCGTATCGATCCCTTCATATTGATGACGTGGCATGCGCGTTTTGTGGAGATCCATGGTTTGTGCATAGTGGTGAGACAGTTTCCTTCGGGTTGACTGCTTCTTTCGAGGCTTCAGATATGCGGCTTTTGTAACGACCCACTATTTTGGACCATTCAAATCGACAATAATCCACACATGTCTGGCTTGAATAATTCAAAATAACAGATTGTAAATAAATTTGGAGCAAATGAAATCAAATACACAGAATCACAGACACTATACATATCAGAATAACTCGCAGCGGAATATAAAAAACCATAGTAGTTCATGAAGCTACTATAACAAACTCTCAAAACATAATACATAATATTTGTTTGAAACCATATACAATAGAAATCTCAAATAAATAGAAGTTTATGAATACCAGAACTGAAATAGAACAACTGAACTGAAAGGAACAGATAACTAGACAAGCAGAATCTCCAGCGATTCCTAGCTCCAGAAAGAAATCCAAATCTAAGCTGTAAATACTCAGGCTGACCCGAGCGTAAAGTAAAATACAAAACACTCGAGTCAGGACAATATATACTTATATAATGTAAACCAACTCAAGTGAACTGTAGTAGAAATGCATAATAACTCAAAGGATGCTTAGGATCGCCCATCCTTTAAGGATCAGTTAAACTATAAATTAAATACATCCCGTGGTTAAAATTTCAAAATGGTATTTTATACTTCGAAATCAAATATCATTTCAAAATTCAATATCCTTCAAATATCCATTTCAAAATATCAAAATATCATATTTCAAAATAGTTTATATTTCGAAACAAATTACTTTATTTTAAATCATAAAAATGAAGTTATTATATTTAATAATTAAATTATTAAATTTCCAAAATTTTAATCTTTCAAAGTTCATTCGTTCACTTAAATTAATTAAAATAATGAAAATTCAACTTTCGCAGCATTTAAAAAATGCTACGGAAAGTCACATTTAAAACAGTTCAATTTAACAAAAGACAGTATTTAAAATGCTGTAATAGGGTTACATTAGTTTCAAATAAACTTAGTTAAATTCAACCATTATAACATTTACAAAAATGCTATAATAGCCTTTAATTAAATTTAGCCATTTTGTTCATTATTATCAACTACAGCCTTTACAAATGTTGTATTATCATTTACATTAGAATTAATAGCATTTCAGAAATGCAGTTAATTAACTTCAAATATTTAGTATAATTTCACAAACAATTATATTTTTATATAAATCATTTTTAACTTAAAAAAATCATATAATTTCACTTTTAAAACAATCATTCAAATACCCTTATATTCATGATTTTATAAAGTTAAACCTCCATTCAAAAATCAAAATTTAATAATAATTCACTTATTAAATTCCAATATTAAATTATAAATTCATTAAATTAAATTAACTTAACACTTAAGTTTAAATTTTCAAATATAACTTAATTCCATTTTTTATTTACTTAACTTAAAATTCACTTTTAAGCCAAATTCACAAATTTCCAATTTTAGTTATATTTCAAAATTTCAACTTAAATATTCATTCATTTCACATTTTAACTTTATTCAAAATCATTAATATAATATAAAAATCATTTAAATTCACTTTAATCCAAATTATCATGAATTTATCACATTTCACATTTAATTTAAATTCCAATTATCACCAAATTAAAATTTCCCAAAATAACTTACATTTCAAATTTTCTAATTTTACCATTAATTTATTTCACTTATAAATTTTCAGAAAATCAATAATGCTTTACAAAAATCATTTTTATTTAGTTTAAATCAAAATATCATAATATTTACATTTAAAAATATTTTTAAAAAAATTTATAAAACATATTTTAACTACGGGTCTGTATTTCATTTCTAGTCTAGGTAAAGTGATACAGGTAATATATCATTTCAACCTGTAATTTACAAAGAAAACCCGGGTTTGATCATTTCAAACCCGCAATCCCAAGGAGATGAAAAAAATAATTGAAAATCATTCAGGCCTATCATTTCAGCCCATAATGATTTTCTCCTATTCTAAAGTCCGTTCGGGTATGTATCATTTCAACCCATAGTGATTTTAATCTAAAGGGAACTTGCAGTGTGATAAACTGATAAAAATAATAGAACAGCATAATATAACGGTAACATATAATATAATAGGTGTTTAAGCATGGGTGAACATCATAAAATCATAACATAGCAAGTGTAACATGATAATGCATTTTACAGATTCAAAAGGGGTCAATTCACTAGTTATATATGTACATATTGTCTGGTGAGAATAACTCACCTGTTAAGCTGGAGATTTGCCAACAAAGCTCACAACACAAAGATTACGAGGGCACGACAACTCTAATACAATTTGAGTGTGGAGAGAAAATCCAATGATATAGATCTTGTGTTATAACCCAAACAAAAATCAAAGCGAACCATAAATTTCAATACACTAGAAATGAAATAACTTTTAAATAAAGAGAGATACGAATGCCAAATCTTTTGCCATGCTTTCTCTATTTGTTTGCATGGCCTAGGGGATCAATTAGGTCAGGTTTGTACTTGGTTTGGATTAGGTATGGGTCTGGAAAAGGTAAGGCTACAAGCATGAACATGGAGGGGAGTTACAAGGTAGGAATGCAAATGGTCAAGGCAACAAAAGAGTGTTTGGGTGTAACAACAAGGCTTGGCCTTACATGGATTGGGCTCGGCCTTGGCATGAGCAGGTCTGGTGGTGGCTGGAGCAGAGGCCAGAGGTGGTGGAGGAGCAGGTGGTGGCGGCTAAGGGGTGGCCAAGGTGAACTATGGTGGTGGTGAAGGTGCTAAGGTGGCTAGGCATTGGTTTAAGGAGTTTTGCAATGTTTGTGTGGATTTTTTGTGGTGCTACCTTCAAGTGATGGTCACAACCTGGTCAAGACAAATGGAGAGGAGGGTGATGTGGCTGTGGATGGTGGTGGTGCTGGTCGTGGAGGTGGTGGAGAGGCTATGGCCGATCAACACTATGAAGAAGCAAGGCAAATTTTAATAGAAAATTCAATAAAATGAAGGGAAAAAGTGGAAAAAGAAGAAGAAGACATTACTAATTTTTCTCAGATCTGAAGTGCTGTGAAAATGAAGTGAAAAGGAGGTGTTTTCACGTGAAAATGAGTTAAGGAACTCACGGCTATCAATTAGAAAGGAACGGCCAATGATTTGAAAAGTCTAGCAACCCAAAAGTCATTGTTTTGAAACCTTTTGTCTCTTCAAATTTCCATTCTTTTTAATTAAATAAAAACCAATGATAATTTAGTAAAATGAGTTTTAATACTGAAACAAAGTAAAATAAAATGAAAATAAATAATTAAATTTAAATAAAATAGAAAAAGAATTAAAGAAATTGCTTAAAAATTCAAAACAGGACTTAAAAATTACAAATAGAATATCACTAGTTTTAGAAAAATTACAACTTTACTTCTAACCAATAAAAGTCAAGAAAAAAAAAAAAAATTCTGAATAAAATGAAGTGTAAATTAAAATAAAATAAAGTCTTAAGAAATTAGAAAATAAACAAAAAAATTCTTTAATTAAATGAAACTGGAAATTAGAAATTATAAACAGAATACAACTGACTTTGGAAAATGTCAATTACATTTTGAAAAATGTTTTAAAACCAAAATATATACATAACATGTTATTTTACCCATATAAACAAAAATTTGAACATTACATGACCAAATAAAAATATTATTTATATAATTTAAAATAAACAATTTTGTTAAATACAACAAATTACACTCAATATTGAAAAAGGCATAACTTTCACATTATAAATCGGATTTTAACGAAACGAAAAGCATTATTCTTAAAATTTTATTTAATTTCATAATAAAAGAAAAAATTCAAATTTTCAAACTTTCAAATTTCTGAATTAAAAGTCAAATTTTGACCATATTGACCAAAATTCAATTTTCTGGAAAATATTCTTTTTAGTCATGTTTGGAATTCTAATTCACATCAAAATCAAAATTTATATTTAAAACAACAAAATTTATTCATTTTAATAAATAAAATAAAGTTTTTAAATCAGGAAATCAATTAAAATAACCAAAATATACAATTAAAATAATCACAAAATATAGGGTTATTACACTCTCCCCTACTCAAATCTTTTCGTCCCCGAAAAGAAAGGAAGCGGAGAGACAACTAGAAAGAACAATAGGTTGGAAGACATCCGGAAAGAAGGTAGGGAAAAAGTAGCTAGAAGGGAAAACAGGTTGAAAGACAAGGATGAACCATTATTTTAAAATTGTTGGTTGAAGAGGTAAACAATATTTAAAACACTTTAAAATCTTTTAGAAAGGAAATAACTGATCAAAATATCCTTTATAATATTTTATCAAAATACTTTTTAACTCGATGTCTTAACAAGTTTATCCTCGTTCCTGCAGACTCTGGCAGTGCGTTGATCAGGCGCAAAGCTAGAATTCTCCAGGTACTTAGTAGACTTGTTTCAACACCCAGTGAAAATACTGGAAAACTTTTTAAAAACAGATATGGAAAGTACAATCCAAACAAAAACAAACAAAACCTTTGTCTAACCATGGTTCGCAGATACACAATGGTTACGCCTGGATCCCCCAGGAAACAATCCGTACCCCTAGGCAAGACTCAGCCAGGCAGTTGCGCTATGCAGTCACGAGAGAACAATAAGACCATGGGTAACGCCATGGAATTCGAAGGACACTCGAGTATCATATCCGGAAAACCAAAAATCAAAGAGAATAATATCGCTAGAATGAATCCAAGATGTGGCCACAAATCGGATATCAAGCAGAAGGCAATTTCCATATCTTTACTTCGAAAATATGTATCATATAGTACCTTTTCAAATCACTTTCAAATATCGTACTTATATAAAATCCATTATATATAAGATTTAATTTTCAAATCGAATACTTTCCAAAATCAATAGTATATCAAATCATACTTATATAGACTTCAATTATATAAGATTTCACTTTCAAATTGAGTACCTTTTCAAATCTATAGTTTTCGAATCAATTTCATACTCATACAAATCATTTTTATATAAGTTCGACAACTCCCAAATCAAGTGTTTAGTAACATAAGGTTCTCAAATTTCAATTTGTTTCAATATCAGTTCAATTTCAAAATCATATACAATTTCACCAAATTATTCTCTTCTCAAATTAAATATCTTTAGTTTCAAAGTTTCCAAAATAATAGATTTTTGAAAATAAATCCAAATTTCCAAATCAATATAATTTAAGTCAACCAATTCATTTCCAAAATCAAAAGTTTTCAAAATCATCTTATACTTACGTAAGGTCCGTCTTATATAAGGATCAAATTTTCCAAAATAAATTTCGCTGTATGAAGAGCCATATGGGATTTGAATATCTTTGCTTTTATGGGTTATATATCTTTGTAATTTAAATTGGAAATTTTCTTTTAGTAAGCAAAGATATTCTAACTCGACGGCTTTCAATTTCAGCGTCAAAATATATCAAAGATATTAGAATATAAGATGTACATATGTCATCATTTCGCAAAGTCACATTCGATCGCTCGCTCGATCACACAAGTTCGCTTTCGAACTAGTATTGTCCATTCACTTCCCTAATGCGGATTTCGATATGGTTTCTCGACTAGAAGCCATCAGTCTCCTTGCATAGCCATATACTATGATAGAGAATTCTAGAATCGAGCCCAAAATCCATATCAAATATTCGTCATCAAGAATCGAATGAAAAATCCTAACACGAAATGGTGTAATTCACCTCGAACTTGTGTACTCAAACTTGGATCAAATTAATTATGCGAATAAAACAGCATACGTACAACTTATATATTTATTCCAACTTGTTACCTATATAGTTTCATAAAGATGTTACTAAGTTAAAACACTTAAAATTTATTCAAAATATTTTGAAGAACAATTTCTTTTCAAAACATTTCAAATCTAAATTTCATATTAGAAAAAAATTTAAATTGCCTTATTCATTTACTTAACAAAACAGTTTCAACTTATTTAAATCAGATTACTTCATACTTAAACATTCAAAACAAACTTATATACTTTATCAAAATACTTTTCAAATTTCTTAGCTTTGAAAAGTTAACCTTGATTTGGAAGTACTCGAACTTTGAAATAGTTGAAGAAATCATTTTCAAATTCAAGAGTTGGAAATTAGCAACAAATCAGTAAATCAATTTTAATAGATAGGGTTATATCAAATCCAAAACTCGAGGACTGAACACCGGTTCATTTCAAATCGTTTCAAATATATTTACATATATCTTTCGAATATCAAATCATACTTCGGAATTTGAAATCAAAAATGGTTTCACAAAATCACTCGCATAGCAAAGCTATTAAAGTGGCCTCTCCCTCACTCAGAAACTCGAAAATCAATGTCGATGATGCGTGCACTCATCACCGAAATTATTTTCCAGCGACACAAGTGAGTTCTGGACTTCCATTTACTTTGAAAACTTCTTTGAAATTCCTTTGAAATCATTAAAACCCATTAAAATCATTGAAACATTACTTATTCGGAAAAATAATTTCAAATCATATTATTTATTATTTCAAAATCCTAAAACCAGTTCCAAAATGCCGGAGTTCAATCACTTAAATTCAGATTCAAAACCTTCAGTTATAAATCATTTTATATGAAACCATTTCTTATAAAATTTTGACAATTTCAAATCCTTTCAAAACTTCAAATTCTCATTTTTTTAAAAGGTATATAATCCTTATCAAAAACATTTCATCTTTATATAAAAATATGGTCATCCTTATCAAAATAAAAACTACGATGAATACACAATTTTCAAAAGACAATCAACCACAAACTTTCCAAGGGACGATTCAAGGATGGATTTCAAAGCAAAACAGAGATTCAAATTTAGAAGGACTCTAATCAAATAGAATTCTAATTCAAAGATAGGCTCAAACGAAGATAAGATAATTAAATTACCAAATACAAGATGGATAAGCCTATATGAATCGCGGGCGACCTTAACCGGTCAACCGTGATTTCAGGAATATAATCGATGCGAAAATCTAAGGCAAATCGACCTTTGATTGCCAGAGATAGAATCTAAATATAGCAGAAGATAGAAAACATCGTAAACCGAGGATACAGAAATCTCCGGTGAATCAATGCCAATTATAATCATTCAAAGATTGGCGGAATCGCCACCCTATAAAGGTCATACAAAGTGGAGTGATGCAATGCTCCAAAATCAAAAGAATACAATTAGGGGAGATAGGAATGGATTTCAAAACAAGTGAGCATTCCAAAATTCAAAGGAATCTTATTCGATAAGAATCCAAACGAAGATTAGAGAAATATAACCTATATCGATACAGAAAAATTCCCATTCAAAATTTGGAATGACTCGAATTCATAACATACGAAAACAGAAGCATAAATATCTTTAGTTGGACAACTTTAGCTAAGCAAAAGATACAACAGAGTTTACTCAAAACAACCTAACAAACTACAGATTTTGCCATACTCAAAATAGATTCCTATCAACAATGGATCTAGATCAATCAAGAGAGAAGTTCAAAATTTTAGAGGATCCTAATCAAAGACATTACTAACAAGGTGGATACAAAAGGAATGAAGTTTAAGAAATATTTTACTTTCAAAGCAAGGAAATTTATATCAAAATAATCTTTGAAAATTCTTTAAAAATCATTTGAAAATCATTTTATACTTCGAAAATACGTTCTCTCACAAAGAAATGATTCTGAGATAGATTTCACTCATTCTAGGGTATTTCTACCCTATCTCTAATGAGTTTTTGCTCCGCAGGCTAAGGTTTGCCTAAAACCAAAGCTCTGATACCAACTGTAACGACCCACTATTTTGGACCATTCAAATCGACAATAATCCACACATGTCTGGCTTGAATAATTCAAAATAACAGATTGTAAATAAATTTGGAGCAAATGAAATCAAATACACAGAATCACAAACACTATACATATCAGAATAACTCGCAGCGGAATATAAAAAACCATAGTAGTTCATGAAGCTACTATAACAAACTCTCAAAACATAATACATAATATTTGTTTGAAACCATATACAATAGAAATCTCAAATAAATAGAAGTTTATGAATACCAGAACTGAAATAGAACAACTGAACTGAAAGGAACAGATAACTAGACAAGCAGAATCTCCAGCGATTCCTAGCTCCAGAAAGAAATCCAAATCTAAGCTGTAAATACTCAGGCTGACCCGAGCGTAAAGTAAAATACAAAACACTCGAGTCAGGAAAATATATACTTATATAATGTAAACCAACTCAAGTGAACTGTAGTAGAAATGCATAATAACTCAAAGGATGCTTAGGATCGCCCATCCTTTAAGGATCAGTTAAACTATAAATTAAATACATCCCGTGGTTAAAATTTCAAAATGGTATTTTATACTTCGAAATCAAATATCATTTCAAAATTCAATATCCTTCAAATATCCATTTCAAAATATCAAAATATCATATTTCAAAATAGTTTATATTTCGAAACAAATTACTTTATTTTAAATCATAAAAATGAAGTTATTATATTTAATAATTAAATTATTAAATTTCCAAAATTTTAATCTTTCAAAGTTCATTCGTTCACTTAAATTAATTAAAATAATGAAAATTCAACTTTCGCAGCATTTAAAAAATGCTACGGAAAGTCACATTTAAAACAGTTCAATTTAACAAAAGACAGTATTTAAAATGCTGTAATAGGGTTACATTAGTTTCAAATAAACTTAGTTAAATTCAACCATTATAACATTTACAAAAATGCTATAATAGCCTTTAATTAAATTTAGCCATTTTGTTCATTATTATCAACTACAGCCTTTACAAATGTTGTATTATCATTTACATTAGAATTAATAGCATTTCAGAAATGCAGTTAATTAACTTCAAATATTTAGTATAATTTCACAAACAATTATATTTTTATATAAATCATTTTTAACTTAAAAAAATCATATAATTTCACTTTTAAAACAATCATTCAAATACCCTTATATTCATGATTTTATAAAGTTAAACCTCCATTCAAAAATCAAAATTTAATAATAATTCACTTATTAAATTCCAATATTAAATTATAAATTCATTAAATTAAATTAACTTAACACTTAAGTTTAAATTTTCAAATATAACTTAATTTCATTTTTTATTTACTTAACTTAAAATTCACTTTTAAGCCAAATTCACAAATTTCCAATTTTAGTTATATTTCAAAATTTCAACTTAAATATTCATTCATTTCACATTTTAACTTTATTCAAAATCATTAATATAATATAAAAATCATTTAAATTCACTTTAATCCAAATTATCATGAATTTATCACATTTCACATTTAATTTAAATTCCAATTATCACCAAATTAAAATTTCCCAAAATAACTTACATTTCAAATTTTCTAATTTTACCATTAATTTATTTCACTTATAAATTTTCAGAAAATCAATAATGCTTTACAAAAATCATTTTTATTTAGTTTAAATCAAAATATCATAATATTTACATTTAAAAATATTTTTAAAAAAATTTATAAAACATATTTTAACTACGGGTCTGTATTTCATTTCTAGTCTAGGTAAAGTGATACAGGTAATATATCATTTCAACCTGTAATTTACAAAGAAAACCCGGGTTTGATCATTTCAAACCCGCAATCCCAAGGAGATGAAAAAAATAATTGAAAATCATTCAGGCCTATCATTTCAGCCCATAATGATTTTCTCCTATTCTAAAGTCCGTTCGGGTATGTATCATTTCAACCCATAGTGATTTTAATCTAAAGGGAACTTGCAGTGTGATAAACTGATAAAAATAATAGAACAGCATAATATAACGGTAACATATAATATAATAGGTGTTTAAGCATGGGTGAACATCATAAAATCATAACATAGCAAGTGTAACATGATAATGCATTTTACAGATTCAAAAGGGGTCAATTCACTAGTTATATATGTACATATTGTCTGGTGAGAATAACTCACCTGTTAAGCTGGAGATTTGCCAACAAAGCTCACAACACAAAGATTACGAGGGCACGACAACTCTAATACAATTTGAGTGTGGAGAGAAAATCCAATGATATAGATCTTGTGTTATAACCCAAACAAAAATCAAAGCGAACCATAAATTTCAATACACTAGAAATGAAATAACTTTTAAATAAAGAGAGATACGAATGCCAAATCTTTTGCCATGCTTTCTCTATTTGTTTGCATGGCCTAGGGGATCAATTAGGTCAGGTTTGTACTTGGTTTGGATTAGGTATGGGTCTGGAAAAGGTAAGGCTACAAGCATGAACATGGAGGGGAGTTACAAGGTAGGAATGCAAATGGTCAAGGCAACAAAAGAGTGTTTGGGTGTAACAACAAGGCTTGGCCTTACATGGATTGGGCTCGGCCTTGGCATGAGCAGGTCTGGTGGTGGCTGGAGCAGAGGCCAGAGGTGGTGGAGGAGCAGGTGGTGGCGGCTAAGGGGTGGCCAAGGTGAACTATGGTGGTGGTGAAGGTGCTAAGGTGGCTAGGCATTGGTTTAAGGAGTTTTGCAATGTTTGTGTGGATTTTTTGTGGTGCTACCTTCAAGTGATGGTCACAACCTGGTCAAGACAAATGGAGAGGAGGGTGATGTGGCTGTGGATGGTGGTGGTGCTGGTCGTGGAGGTGGTGGAGAGGCTATGGCCGATCAACACTATGAAGAAGCAAGGCAAATTTTAATAGAAAATTCAATAAAATGAAGGGAAAAAGTGGAAAAAGAAGAAGAAGACATTACTAATTTTTCTCAGATCTGAAGTGCTGTGAAAATGAAGTGAAAAGGAGGTGTTTTCACGTGAAAATGAGTTAAGGAACTCACGGCTATCAATTAGAAAGGAACGGCCAATGATTTGAAAAGTCTAGCAACCCAAAAGTCATTGTTTTGAAACCTTTTGTCTCTTCAAATTTCCATTCTTTTTAATTAAATAAAAACCAATGATAATTTAGTAAAATGAGTTTTAATACTGAAACAAAGTAAAATAAAATGAAAATAAATAATTAAATTTAAATAAAATAGAAAAAGAATTAAAGAAATTACTTAAAAATTCAAAACAGGACTTAAAAATTACAAATAGAATATCACTAGTTTTAGAAAAATTACAACTTTACTTCTAACCAATAAAAGTCAAGAAAAAAAAATAAAAAAAAATTCTGAATAAAATGAAGTGTAAATTAAAATAAAATAAAGTCTTAAGAAATTAGAAAATAAACAAAAAAATTCTTTAATTAAATGAAACTGGAAATTAGAAATTATAAACAGAATACAACTGACTTTGGAAAATGTCAATTACATTTTGAAAAATGTTTTAAAACCAAAATATATACATAACATGTTATTTTACCCATATAAACAAAAATTTGAACATTACATGACCAAATAAAAATATTATTTATATAATTTAAAATAAACAATTTTGTTAAATACAACAAATTACACTCAATATTGAAAAAGGCATAACTTTCACATTATAAATCGGATTTTAACGAAACGAAAAGCATTATTCTTAAAATTTTATTTAATTTCATAATAAAAGAAAAAATTCAAATTTTCAAACTTTCAAATTTCTGAATTAAAAGTCAAATTTTGACCATATTGACCAAAATTCACTTTTCTGGAAAATATTCTTTTTAGTCATGTTTGGAATTCTAATTCACATCAAAATCAAAATTTATATTTAAAACAACAAAATTTATTCATTTTAATAAATAAAATAAAGTTTTTAAATCAGGAAATCAATTAAAATAACCAAAATATACAATTAAAATAATCACAAAATATAGGGTTATTACAGCTTTCTTCGTTCGTATCCATCCACTGCTTCCTTTCCATATCGATGCCTTGCTTCCATTATTGTAGGGTATGCACTTTATATCGATCAAGTTAGTGATCAATACGAAAAGGGCAATTGCTGGCTAAGTGAAGTGTGATCGATCTGGGAAGTGTCGAAGTTCATCATTATGATTTTGAACCATATGGATATGAATGATGGATGTCGAGCGCTTGAGTTGCATTCATTTTGAAATGATGGACACGAATGAAGGATGTGAGATTGGCATGTTTCTCATGGATCTTGATCATTCCATAGCTTGAGCATTCGAACTCCGATTGACTTGAAATTTGGAATGTGGCTTTGCACAGCATTGTTTGTTGTATCAAGCTAATTATGGCTCGATCCAGACTCGGACCAAGTTTTCCTATACCCATGATGAACTTGCAAATAACTGATCTCCGGAGCGGATTGTCTTTGGTCTCTAATCAAGTCCTTGGTATCATGACCTTGCCAAAAGGCGAGATAACAACGAGTAGTCCTTTTATTACAAAGATTTCAAAACACTACAAGACCACTGCTATAATAAATATTTCTATATTAGGAGCGACCCAGAGAATGTTAACAAGCAGTCCTTCCGCTAAGAAGATCTTCGGTCTTTAATACAACGAAGATTTTATAATGCAGACACCACTGCCATATAAATGTAATACAGGGTAAACCCCTAGGACTCGTGATAGCAATCCCTACATTCTGAAGATCATCGGTCTTCAAAAATTATCATCTTCAACACATCTTCACTTCCGAACGTATACATTGGTTCGGAGTGGTTTTCAGATAGGAATTACCCAAACCTGACCCCGGTTTCTCCGCACCAACCATCGATTAAAAAGATGTTAAGTTCATATGTGATTATCAATCATCATTCAATTAAATTTATCTTTTTATTCATTCATAAATATCTCTTAGAGATTTATTCATTAAATTATTCCTTTATCTTTTTCAGAGTATATGGAATCATTAAGCTTCATTTTATCAAAACTTTGGTTAATACCCTTTTTTAAATCTTGGAATAATTCTTATTCGTTTCATTTTTTACTTAGGAAAAACATTTCCAAATTATTTATTTAAATCTCATATTAGAAACATTATTTTTGAGCATCCATGATTTTCCTTCGACATGTTCCGTCCCTCGCCCAAGTCTCCTTGGATCTCACAGACGAAACACATGTACTAGTCGTTTTCGCATACTCCTTTCAGTTTTAGTTAGTGTTTTCTGGAGATTTGACCAGGCAACTGAGTGCTCGGCATTGGGTAGTACTCGGCTTCCAGGACTACTCGGCATCTAGTAGTACTCGGCTTCCAGGACTACTCGGCATCTAGTAATACTTGGCATCCAGAAGTACTCGGCATCTAGTAGTACTTGGCATTTAGGAGTACTCGGCGTCCAGGAGTACTCGGCATCCAAAAGCCCTCGACGTCTGTAAGCGCTCAGCATCTGAAGACGTTCGGCATATACAACTGCTCGGCATAACTGCGTCGTTCGTCACAAGCCATCGCTCGGCTAAAGGCAACGTTCGGCCAAGCTCTCGTTCAGCCAAGAAACATCGTTCGGCCATAAGCATCGTTCGGCCATAAGCATCGTTCGGCCGAAGCTCTCGTTCGGCCAAAGACTTTGTTCAGCCAGAAGACGTTCGGCTTCAACTAATATTCGTTCTACTCTTCCCACGCAGCAAGCGTATCGTTCAGCATAGACAGGGTGGTTCGGCATCCAAGTGATCGGCCTATTTGGTTCGGCATGCGGCGATCATTCCATTTGGGCCAAGACGTTCGGCTGCCGAGCCCACATGGGAAGTCCAACCCATCTTTGTCTATAAATAGAGGGGCAGGGGCACAGTGAAAAGGACCTTTTTTCGAGAACACTGGGGAGACTCTGCCATTTTTCAGACTCGTCTTCTTTACTTAGCAACTACATTCAAGCATTTGATCTACGAATTGTATTTGTAATCAATCATTAAGAAGATCAATAAAGTTTAACCTCAAAGTGGACGTAGGCAATTACGCTGAACCACTATAAATCTGGTGTTCTTACTTTCTTCATTTAAATTAGCATTTTCTTCCTTGTTCAATTTATCTTCATCACTTATATCTCTACACAATCTTTCTCTACGAGGTTAGTGACCAATTTTGGTGCTAACACTTTGGTGCTTTCACTGAGAATTGAATTCTCAGACCTCAGGGATCTGCTTTGAAGCTACTGGATTGAACAAATCCCCCAAGGAAGATCCGACTCATTGATAGGACGTCCGTTGATTCTACTCAGAGTTCATACTAATAACTCTACAATAGTGAGACCACGTACCAGGTCAGCTTCTCATAATGCGGACGCCCGTGAGACTGCTAGCGTGCAACAAGCAGGACCTAGTAATCAGCAGGTGAATCCAGGCGTAGGGACTACCGCCCAGGACCAAATTCCAGTTGTCACCAGGATAGAGTTCAATTACTTGATGAGAGAACTTAGGGAAAGCAGGAGACAACTAGGAGAGCAGATGCAAGCTAACGCCAACCTGATGGCACAACTCACTCAATAGCAGCAACAGAATGCTGGGGGTAATCCTGCTCCTTATTCCTCATCCGACAGCTCAACTTCCTCTGATGAACCTCCCAGGCGTAGATGCCGTAAGACTGAGACTGCTCAAGCAGACGCTGCTGTTCGAACAGCAGGAGACCGTGACCAAGTCGGAACCGGAAACTTAGGAGCTGGAGTGCAGACGGAGACTGGAGGCCCAGACAATCAAAACGTTCATGATGTCGAACCACAAGACGCATGTTTGGCAGATCGCCAGGAGAGAAGGCGTCAGCATGGACAGTCACGTAGAACGGACTCTAACCTTCCACCTTCTATACAAACACCAGACCTGACAGCCATGATCAGATAATTAATAAAAGAGAATCAAGGTTTGTCAAATGATGATTGGGGAGTGTCAAGAAGTCATACTCCATTCACAGACATTGTCTTACAGGCAGCATACCCTAGCAAGTTTAGTATGCCAACTATCCCTGCTTATGAGGGAAAGACCGATCCTAGACAGCATGTCATGAGGTACGAGTGGATGATGGATTCAGCTAGAGCAAATGATGCAACCAAGTGTAGATGCTTCCCAATTACTCTATCTGGGATCGCTACAATGTGGTTCACCCGACTTCCTCCGCGGTCCGTATCCAGTTTCGAGGAGTTGACGAAGAAGTTTATTGAGCAGTTCAGGATACACACTACTCGTCCAAAGGACGTGATGTCTCTGTCAAGTGTAATCCAAAGTCCCGGGGAGTCATTGAAGGAATACTTACAAAGATTCCATGTTGCGGCAACTGAAGTCAGTAATCCCAATGATCATGCAATTCTAATGGCTGTAATGAGAGGTGTGGATCCGGATTCCGAATTCGGAGACTGGTTGGCAGGAAAACCTCCGACTACGCTAGAGCATTTTTACTCAAAGGCACACCAGTTCATAAGGAGAGAGGAAGCTAGGTGGGTAAGGCGAGATAAGGCACCAGGACCTGTCTAGGAGTCCGTGAAAAGCAACGATGCTGTGAAGCAGTCCGGAGACAACTCGAGAAAGGTCCAAGTCAATGTCCAGAACAAGCCTGGGCAGCCTAAGGAGTCCGGAGGAAGAAATCAAGGGAAAAAGAGAGAAGCGGGGAAGTGGAAACTGAGAATTCCAAGCTACAACGAGTATACCCCGTTGAATGCGTCTCTTGAGAACATTTACCTATCAACCTGCAATACTTTTCAGTACAGAAAGCCACATCCAAAAGAGTCAACCGAGGAACAGAAGCAGACCGGGAAATATTGCCGCTTCCATGAGACTTATGGGCACAATACGGAAGAGTGCAGACACCTACACGACGCTATAGAGAAGTTGATCAGACAGAAAAAGTTGTAGGAATTTGTGAAGGATCCTCAGGAAGGAGGATAGGGAACATTCAACCCGGGTCGTGTTCCAGCTCCGCGTTATCCCGATGAACCTACCCGGACTGTGGGTGGGCTAGTCATAAACATGATCATCGGCGGTCCTCACCCCACGGATAAGAATTGGCAGGAGATGGAGCGGTATGCTAATGCCCTGAAGCATGCAGATTTCGAATGTTGTTCGAACACGGAGGATGGGACCCCTGCTAAGCAGCAGCGCATAATGACAGATGATATAGTGTTCAGAAACAGAGATGCTGACCAAGTGGAGGACCCAACCATCGACCCGATGGTCATATCCGCGACGATCGGACCGGCTTATGTGAAAAGGATTCTGATTGATTGTAGAAGTTCTGTCAACATCATCTTCAAAAAGGCTTATGACCAGATGAAAATGGAAACAAAGGACTTGAAACCGTCCAAAGCTCGTATACACGGCTTTAATGATGTAGCGACCGATGCGGTAGGATATGTTGAGTTACCAGTTGAACTGGGACAAGGTGAACATCGCAGGGTGCGAATCCTGCCCTTCCTAGTTATGGATGTGGATTCTCCATATAATGTATTCTTGGGCCGACCGGCCCTGGCTGAGTTTAGAGCAGCATTAGCCCCATGGTGCCTAACTTTGAAATTCCCAACTGACAAAGGAGTAGGAGTTGTTCATGGTGACCAGGCAACCGGTCGTGCATGTTATGTGGCAGAGCTCAGAGAGGCCAATCGGAGGGAGAAAGGAAAGGTTGCGGATATTCTGGTCCGCATCCTTAATAATGATGATTGACAAGTAGTGCCCAAGCCCTGGCTTGGGCATAATTCTCAGATCTTCAGAGACATAGATCCGAGAGATGATGATGAGAAACCCAGGGAAGAAAAGGCAGCGCCGGCTGAATTAACAATTGACATTTCAGTCAGCCGAGACGACCCATCGCGAGTGTTGAAAATCGGATCACAACTCGGCCCCGCAATGACTGAAGACCTTAGTGATTTCCTCCGGGCAAATCTTGATGTGTTCGCCTGGGTGCATTCTGATATGTGCGGGATTTCTCCCGCCATTACGAGTCATATGTTGATCATAGTCCCGAAATACGTCCCAGTTAAACAAAAGAGGAGAGGAATGGACCCAGAGAGATCCGCTGCTCTCAGAGAGGAAGTGGACAAACTCAAAACCAATGGGTTCGTCCGCGACGCCCTCTACCCTGAATGGGTATCGAATCCCGTGCTGGTGAAAAAGGCAAATGGGAAATGGAGAACTTGCGTAGATTATTCCGACTTGAACAAAGCGTGCCCCAAGGACAGTTTCCCGTTGCCTAGGATTGATCAGTTGGTCGACTCCACTGCAGGGCACGAGCTGTTATCATTCATGGATGCATACTCGGGTTACAATCAAATCCCGATGCATATTCCGGACCAAGAACACACCAGCTTCGTTATAGATGTCGGGCTATATTGCTATGTAGTAATGCCCTTCGGACTGAAGAACGCAGGAGCGACTTATAAGCGTTTGGTGAATCGAATGTTCAAAGACCAGCTTGGTAAAACGATGGAAGTCTATGTGGATGACATGCTCGTGAAGTCACGACAGTCAAACGACCACATTCGAGACTTGGCTGAAATGTTCGACATACTCAGGTATTATGGGATGAAGATCAACCCTCTGAAGTGCTCCTTCGGCGTTGCGTCAGGGAAGTTCTTGGGATTCATCGTCAATGCTAGGGGAATTGAAGCTAACCCAGAAAAGATTCAAGCCATTCGAGATGTGCAAGTGCCCAGGACTATAAAACAGGTACAGAGCTTGAATGGAAAAGTAGCTGCGTTGAGCCGATTCATATCTAGGGCCACAGACAAGTGCATCCCTTTCTTTGATATAATAAAGAAAGGAAAGAGAAATTTCGAGTGGACGTCCGATTATGAGGAAGCATTCCGGGATCTGGTGAGGCATCTGGAGAGTCCACCAGTGCTGTCAAAACCAGTAGACCATGAGATGTTGTACGTGTACTTGGCCGTATCCCCACATGCTATAAGTGCGGCCTTGTTCCGCAAGGAGGACCGAATGCAAAAGCCGGTGTATTACGTTAGCAAGCGTTTAACAGGGGCAGAAAGAAATTACCCTAAAATCGAGAAATTGGCCTATTGCTTGGTGATTGCATCACGTAAGTTGCGCCCATACTTTCAAGCACACTCAATCAGTGTTTATACCGATCAGCCCCTACGGCAGGTACTCCAACGACTAGAAACTTCTGGAAGATTGTTAAAATGGAACATCGAGTTGAGCCAGTTCGATATCGCCTACTTGCCACGAAGAGCCATACAAGGGCAGGCATTAGCAGATTTCATCGCTGAGTTTACCATACCCGACGAACCAGATAATCACGATGTCATTCCCCCTGTTCGATGGAAATTGTACACCGATGGGGTATCGAACGATTGCTCCGGCGCTGGCGTAGTTCTTGTAACTCCGGAAAATCGATCGGTTTGTTACGCTCTGAAGCTCGACTTCCCGGCTACAAATAACGAAGCAGAATATGAACCACTGATTGCGGGCTTAAAACTCATCGGAGAACTCGGGATAAAATCAGTTGAAATCTTCTGTGGCTCACAGTTGGTGGTCTACCAAGTGCGAAGAGATTATCAAGCAAAGGGAAAGAAACTTGCTCTGTACCTTGTTCTGGTTCAAGAACTGCTGTCGAACCTTGAGCGCTATGATATTTCCCATGTCCCGCGTGAACAGAACAAAGAAGCTGACTCATTGGCGAAATTCGCAAGCACTGGCGATGCTCAGCAAATGGGATTGTTTTCCGTTGAGGCCTTGCGTGCTCCAAGCATAGACGCAATGAAAATTGATTCTGTGTTGGAAACAGGAATCGAGAGGCAATCGTGGATAACCCCATTCAAACTATACCTAACAACCGGGGTTCTACCAGAAAAAAGGGGCGAAAGACGGTAGGTAATTCGAAAGGCCGCACGATATGTGATGCAGGATGGACTAATGTATCGAAAGGGGTTCTCAGTCCCCTTATTACGATGCATCGCACATGATGAGACGAAACGGGTCTTGAAGGAGGTACATGAAGGAGAATGCGGTGACCATACTGGGGGGCAAACGCTAGCAAAAAAGATCCTCCGCTATGGATATTACTGGCCGACCGTAAATCGGGATGCTGCATACTACGCAAGGAAATGTGACAAGTGTCAAAGATATGCGAAAATCTCGAGGACTCCATCAACAGTACTCACACAAATGGTTAGTCCCTGGCCATTTGCAATCTGGGGAATCGACATAATCGAATCTTTTCCTATATCCAAAGGTGGTGCGAAATACGCGATTGTTGCAGTCGACTATTTCACAAAATGGGCTGAGGCAGAACCTTTGGCCACAATCACCTCTAAGAAGGTCATTAACTTCGTTGTACGAAATATTATATGCCATTTTGGCCTCCCTCGCACCATCATAACGGACAACGGACGCAATTTGAAAGCAGAGAGTTTAAAGAGTTCTGTTTAAAGTATGGCATTGAGAAGAAGTTCGCCGCCGTCGCACACCCAAAAGCTAACGGACAAGTTGAGGCCGTTAACAAAATAATCAAGTCCATACTGAAGAAGCGTTTTGAGAAGGTCGGAGGCAAGTGGGTAGATGAACTCCCAACGGCATTATGGGCTTATAGAACTACCCACAAGTCCGCGACCGGCCACACTCCGTTCGCCTTGGCATACGGCTCGGAAGCCGTTATACCCGTGGAACTTGAAGTTCCATCGCACCGATTGACATACTATGATCCCAAGACGAATCAGGACCTCTTGTTGGAATCGCTGGACTGCATCGATGAAAAACATGAAGAGGCCGAATTAAGGGCGGCAGCGCATAGGCACCGAGTCAAACGTTACTACGACGGTAGAGTCCGCCCAAGGATTTTTGATGTGGGTGATCTCGTTTTGAAACGAGTTTTCCCGATACCATCACGTATGAATCCCAACTGGGAAGGCCCATACGTCATTGAACAGAAGCTTGGAGAAGGAACATTCAAGCTAGCGACCGTTGATGGCGTGACACTCCCCCGAGCATGGAACAGTGAACATTTGCGACACTATTACATTTAGTATGTTTCTTTCCTGTTTTAGGCACAGTTATTTCCTGTATGTTTTCATTCAGTCGTAACATAGTTTCCTTTCAGCCATGTAATCAGGCGGTTTAGTTGTTTTCCATTAATAAAGGCTTGAAGCCGTATTTTTCATGAATTACTAACGTTTCTATATCTCATAATCGGGTGATGAATTACTAGAGCTACATTGTTCTGTAGGATGTGCAAACTCGTATAAACGACTTCAATGTCCGAGTCCCCGGAGTGCGGACCGGAGTACTCTAAGTCCCCAGAGCGTAGACTAGAGTATAAACGACCTTAATCTCCGAGTCCCTGGAGTGCGGACCGGAGTGCTCTAAGTCCCCAGAGCGTGGACTAGAGTATAAACGACCTTAATCTCCGAGTCCCCAGAGTGCGGACCGGAGTACTCTAAGTCCCCAAAGCGCGGACTAGAGTATAAACGACTTCAATCTCCGAGTCCCCGGAGTGCGGACCGGAGTACTCTAAGTCCCCAGAGCGCGGACTAAAGTATAAACGACCTTAATCTCCGAGTCCCCGGAGTGCGGACCGGAGTGATCTAAGTCCCCAGAGCGCGGACTAGAGTATAAACGATTTCAATCTCCGAGTCCCCGGAGTGCGGACCGGAGTACTCTAAGTCCCCAGAGCGTGGACTAGAGTATAAACGACCTTAATCTCCGAATCCCCGAAGTGCGGACCGGAGTACTCTAAGTCCCTAGAGCGCGGACTAGAGTATAAACGACCTTAATCTCCGAGTCCCCGGAGTGGGGACCGGAGTGCTCTAAGTCCCCAGAGCGCGGACTAGAGTATAAACGACTTCAATCTCCGAGTCCCATGAGCGCGGACCGGAATACTCTAAGTCCCCAGAGCGCGGGTTAGAGTATTAACAATCTCAATCACTGAATCCCTTGAATACAGGTCAACTCACTATAAGTCCCTGGAATGCGGATTTAGAAAAAATTCTAAGTACTCAAGAAATGTAGAACAAGAAATATGCCACTCCGAAGAATGTTCGAACAACGCGAGAATGAACAAGAAATATACAACTCATAAGTGCTTGAGTTTTGACCGTAGTTACTCAAAAAGCTAAAAAAGTAAAAGAATCGTTCAAACGACTAAGTAACTGAACTTTATTCAACAATCTAAAATGAGGTTACACAGTTATCCCTCCAAAACTTGGAATCAAGAACCTATCTACACAAACTACGGAGACAAAAGATAAAAGTGATTACAAGACTTAAGCAAGAAACTCGTTGAACGAGTATAGCGATTATTTCTTCGGTTTCTTCTTCTTGTCTTCTTTTGTTTTTTCCGATGACTCCTCTCCCTCACGCTTTTTCTTGGATTTCTTGCTTGCTAAAGAAGCGGAGTCAGGAGTTGGAGAAGGAACATCCAATGGTTTAGACCTGCCCGGGAGAATGATTTTCAAAGGTCTGTTCCGCGGGTCGGTAAGTTCCAGTATTTCAGGCTCAACTTTGACCTCGACTTTTTTCTTCTCCTCTTCGGCGAGGCGTTCCTTCATGCTCATCTTTGAGGTATGTTCAGAGGCGCCAGTGATTTCGATTTCATCACTCCCTTCGGCGGGAGATGAAGTTTCAAGCTTATCATCATCTAGCGCCCCGATCACTTGAGCATCAGGGCCAGGAGTTACTTCCGCATGAGCAACACCGCTTGTTTTCTCTTCCTCCTCCTTGGCGTCATCACTCCTTGGAGTTAGCTTGGGGTCAAAGCAGCCTGCATGAAAACATAAAGAATGAACATTAGAACAAATATCCACTGCTGGAAAATGACAGATCTTATAACTTCTAAAAAAGAAGAGTTTTCTACCGGGTTCTGGCTGGCTATCGGTTGCGCGTGGAGTTTCACCCTCCAGAATAGGAGATAACATATGAACGCCGAGCCCGGGATCTTCAGGATCGTAGCCGACATGCTGCTCGAATGGTTCAAGTGTCGGCCGACCGGCCGATTGAGCAGCGGGAGGAGCAGCAATATGAGGAGCTGTAGTCTTAGCCCCAGATGGGCTAGCTTCGTCATTTTTCTCTTCTGGTAGGGGAGAGCCTTTGCTATAAAGAGCCAAAGCTGCAGATAAGTCCGCTGGCTCATTCCCTCTAAGGAATTCCTTCACCAGAGCATCCTCGTCGACTTCTTCAGAGCCCGACTCGATTTTTCTAATCTTCACTAAAGTTTCCCAGGCCTCAGCTTGAGATTCGAGATAACCCTCGCCCAAGAATGTCAAGTCGTGATGCATAAGGACGCGGGCTCCATACTCAGCAATCAATGGGTCAAACATGCACTTGACCTCTTCCCTACCGGCCTCTGCGGCTGCCTCGAGGCGAGAGTCAATCTCCTCCGCAGCTTTTCTTTTGCCCTCTTCACGGGCTTCGTCTTTCATTTTTTCAACTCCAGCAAGTTCGTCATCGAGTTTTGTTTTCAAGAGTCGAGTAGCAACGATTTCATCACAATATCGTTGTGACTCTTCTTGAGCAGCTACTTTATCCTCTTTCTCCTTGGAGAGTAATTCTTTCAACTCTTTGACTTGTGTGGCAAGCGCGTCCCTTTCTTTTTGGATAGAGTCTTTTTCTAAGGCAAGGGCACCGTTACGCTGGACTGCTTCATCGAGTTCCTTCTTGTGGGCCATCTCTAAACGTGTAACTGCCTCAGCGGTATCTTTCGCACTTTGCTCAGCGGCTTCAAGCTTCGACTTGTATGAAGCGAGCTCTTCATCTTGATGCTTGATGATGTTCTTGTCACAACCAGCCTCCAGTTTCAGACGATCAATTTCATATTGTCGCTAAACTGACACCTTAGAGATCTTTTCAACCAAGTGTACAAACGCGTCATGTTGAACATAGACGTCGTTGTTACAGGCAATGGCACTCTACTTCACATTCCCAGGGATATGGTGAATAGCCGGGAGGAACTTTAGACCGTCAAAGCAGATTTTTGGGAATTTGGCCTTGAGATCGACCATCTTCTCTGCTACAGTCGGGTCAACCGCGGGAGTGGGGGTGGAGGCTTTGGAAGCTCTGCTCTTATTCGATGCTCCCGAGTTTGCCTTGTGCTCGACGAACCGGAGTGTTGCTCTCGGGAAACATCGAGTTGAGACCCCTTCTGTGAAAGCTTCTCTCTATCTGTCTCAGTTTGAGGAGGAAGATCACGAGAGTGTGAAGATTGAGAATATGTTTTCTTTCGGTAGGACGATTCGCGAGGACGGTTGTCTCGATCCTCATAATCATCTCTGTCTCTGCGTCTACCCGAACCTGAATCCCGTCCAGGATGGTGAAATATAGAAGAGCTATGGAGACGGTCTAGTCCCGTGAGAGCACCCCATGTCACCTACAAAGAATAAAGATAACAACGAGTTAAGAAAAATCTGGGAAATAAGAAGAAACTTGAAGTGTATGATGGAATGCATATGTGCGTGTGTGTCCTAGTGTTCCCCCCGACAGACCGGTTCTTTTATCTTTACTGATCGGAGTATTGTCTCCCTGGGCTGGGAGTTGAACTCCCGCATTGCCTCTAGCGGGCGAAGAAAACTTGAAAGCTTCAGGATCGTCAAATCCATAATTAAGTATATCGTTAGGGATGGAAATATTCGATAGACCCCTTAGAGAACTTTCCATATGTTGTGAGGAAGCCACTTTCTCTGGCGGGATGAGCGTAACTTTTGAAGTTCCGCCAACTTTCTCCTTCCGTATCTTGTATTTTAACTTCTTCTTTCCCATCGAAGGCGAGGATGACGTCTCAATGTCGTGAACTTCGACCATCGAATTCCAAGCGGGACCCACATTCTCGCCTTGAGTCTCAGGAGCTTCATCCTCCTTGTGCTCACCCTCTTCGTGCGCATCGGGAGTGTGGCGTGACGACGACCCAGCTTGTTTTTTCCCTTTACCGGATGCCGGCTTGGGAATGGAAACGACCTCCGGAAGGCTAATCCGACGACCAGGGGCTAGCAAGCCGAACCTTGACAATGATTCATTTGAAATGATGGTTCGGATGTCTCGTTCCTCGGCAGGAAGAGCTCTAATGGCTTCAACGGCCTCAGAATATCCTCGGCCCTCCGAACGCAGGTTAATACCTGAAAAGATGAAACGAGAAGTTAGGAAAAGCATAACTCCAATTGAACACGAATGATGACCTAGCAAAGAGACTTACTGCCTTCGACCCATCTCCTCGCAAAACCAAGAGGGCAACGCACATAGAACCATTCCTGTTTGTACAGGGCGAATTTGCTACATGCTCCTGTCAAGATTTGGCATTTGTGGTACGGCTCGAGGAACATGAAGGAAGGGCTATCTTTTCGTTTCTTGATCATATAAATGTATCTGATGTCGCCGGAAGTTGGAGGTCTAGAGAAGACAACCATGAAGAGTATGTAGGTCCCATATAGAAACGCGTGACCGTTTGGGTGCAGCTGCGACGGGGCAATGTCTATGTACTGCAACACGTCTCGAAGAAATAAATTGAACGGAGGCACGCTGCCCATCCAGCACATGAACTTGTTGCAGGTGGTATATCCGACTGGGGGCAGATGAGGGCGATCATGTCGCGACGGAACTAACACGTCGGTGAAAGGAATCCCATGAATGGAGCATATTCCCCGAAGTGCGACTTCGTTAATCTTCGAAGCCTGTGAGTCGATCGGGTTGTCTAAGAGAATTGTTGCCTCCAGGGCATCAGGAGCTAAGTTATGGGTGGGGGGATGTCGATGGATCTGAAGTATCTACAACTTCTTGCCTTGATGATGGCCCAGGCCTATTAGATATAATGGTGGAGCTAGACTTTTTAGACATCCCCAATAAATAACGAATCTGTCTAAGTGCCTGTGAAAGCTATACTTGAAAAACGTTGAATGTTAGAATTAACAATACGAGTATTCCCCCCGCATGGTGTGTAAACTAGTGCAAGCAATCGTGTATAAGCAACGAGAATCTAGAGATTACGAAGATACGAAAACGAGTTTCAAATCGTCACTTTCGAAGACCGTCATCGCTGACCGTCTCAAAAAGCTCTCCTTGTGGTGATTACAGTTCCAAATTCAGAAAACGCGTGTTAATCTAAGTTCAAATTTATGTCTGTAAAAACTAGAAAGTTAATGATCCAGGTCAGTCTCATATGTTGGCACGCCTGGGTCCTTGTCCCTGTCTTGTTAAGTATAGTTCAGGATTTATATTGGTCGGCCTTAGGATGGTTCGGCATTTATGTTGTTTGGCATTTACAATTGGTCGGCATTTGTATCGTTCGGCCTAGGATTGGTTCGACATTTGAATTGTTCGGCCAGGGTTTGGTTCGGCATTTGAATTGTTCGGCCTAAGTATTGTTTGTTCGGCCAAGGTTTGGTTCGTCATGGTCCAGCATAGTTCGGTGTTTATGTTTGCTCAGCTTAAGTTTGGTTCAGCATTCGTTCTGTTCGGCTCAGATACTGTTCGGCATTTAAGTGGTGTTCGGCCTTGGTATTGTTCGGCGTTTATGATTGTTCAACCTTGGTTTTGTTCGTCTAAGTTATTGTTCGGTATTTTAATAAGTGTTCGGCTTTGGTTCATTCAGCTAAGTTGTTGTTCGGCATTTTAATGAATGTTCGGCCTTGGTTTGTTCGGCCAAAATACTGTTCGATAGCCCTCCATTTCACCGTCCGGCGCATGACAACATACGCCGAACCAGAGCTATGCCATCCAACACCTTTACCACCTCCAACACTTTCATTCTTCTTTTTTAACTGCGGTTCGACACGAAGAAGCTAAGTCCAATGGTCATATATGCAAACACCCCAAATCATTCCTCCTCGCCTCGCATCATCATTCAGCAAAAAAGACGACCTACTCAAAAGCTTTTTACATGACACACTCGGCCATCTCGTTTGAAACCTATTCGAATCGTACAAGGAATAATACCTAGTTTGCAGATTGGAGCTTAGGAAGGAGTAGTTAGGTTTTGAATATAGTCGGCTGGTGAGAATTGAAAATCTTTGAAGGGTGGAAAAAGTAAAAGAGTAAAGGAGAGAAGAGGGGAAGGACCTGGTTTTATAGGGGAAAAAGGTGAAAGTCAAAAGGGCTATATCCGGTAGAACCGGTCAAAGCTGTATCGTTCGACTTCAAAACGTAGGATTGTTTGGCACGTAGGGAACGTTCAGCTTCGAGCGTACTGTTCGGCATTCAACCCATAGCATGCACACAACACAACCACTGATATACTCAAATGGGCATCTCCATTCGAAATTAATCAAGGGTTTAAAACGAAACGTGAAGGATGCAAGACTCAAAGCGTACCATGATCAGTCACGTAATACACTTTGGGGGGCAAGTGTTTCCTGGAGATTTGACCAGGCAACTGAGTGCTCGGCATTGGGTAGTACTCGGCTTCCAGGACTACTCGGCATCTAGTAGTACTCGGCTTCCGGGACTACTCGGCATCTAGTAATACTCGGCATCTAGAAGTACTCGGCATCTAGTAGTACTCAGCATTCAGGAGTACTCGGCGTCTAGGAGTACTCGGCATCCAGAAGCCCTCGGCATCTGTAAGCGCTCAGCATCGGAAGACATTCGGCATGTACAATTGCTCGGCATAACTGCGTCGTTCATCACAAGCCATCGCTCGGCTAAAGGTAACGTTCGGCCGAAGCTCTCGTTCAGCCAAGAAACATCGTTCGGTCATAAGCATCGTTCGGCCATAAGCATCGTTCGGCCGAAGCTCTCGTTCGGCCAAAGACATTGTTCAGCCAGAAGACGTTCGGCTTCAACTAATATTCGTTCTACTCTTCCCACGCAGCAAGCGTATCGTTCATCATAGACAGGGTGGTTCGGCATCCAAGTGATCGGCCTATTTGGTTCGGCATGCGGCGATCATTCCATTTGGGCCAAGACGCTCGGCTGCCGAGCCCACATGGGAAGTCCAACCCATCTTTGTCTATAAATAGAGGGGCAGGGGCACAGTGAAAAGGACCTTTTTTCGAGAACACTGGGGAGACTCTGCCATTTTTCAGACTCATCTTCTTTACTTAGCAACTACATTCAAGCATTTGATCTACGAATTGTATTTGTAATCAATCATTAAGAAGATCAATAAAGTTTAACCTTAAAGTGGACGTAGGAAATTACGCTGAACCACTATAAATCTGGTGTTCTTACTTTCTACATTTAAATTAGCATTTTCTTCCTTGTTCAATTTATCTTCATCACTTATATCTCTACACAATCTTTCTCTACGAGGTTAGTGACCAATTTTGGTGCTAACAAGAATGATTTATAAAACTTCTAGATCATTGTTTAAAACACTTAAATATTCTTTTAATTTTTTTTATAGAAGATACGAAAAAGAATGGTTAAGTTTAAAATCATATTTCACAAGTTATAAAACTGTAGTGAAAAGTGCAGTGAAAAAAGTGCTGCAAATAGTGCATTAAAGCTTCTTTGATCAAAACAACATTTTTACTTCACATATGTTCATTTTTCCAACTCAAACCACTTTTAAAACACTTTAAATGATTTATAAGATTTATTCCATATTTTTGTACATTTTAAATATATATATTTAGAACATTTGCTACTTTGGCCACTAAACTACCGAAGCGCAGTTTTATCGAAAATTTGATTTGCTCATATTTTAAAGTCTACTAAATGAAACATTGATTTTCTTTTTTCATTTAAAAACTATGGATACAATAATCTAGAAATTTTTTATCTCGAAGAATTCTGAGCTATATTCCATTTCGTACACTCATTCGAATTCTTCGGTGAGAAATCGTGAACTACAGTTACGCGACGCGCCTAGTTTTGACTTGTTTTCTATATTTTCCAAACTTAATGGAAACACTTTTATATGTTTATTAAACATTTCTAAACCATTTTAAAGTCATTTTAAACAATATTTTCATATTTCAACCTCATTTTCTATTTCATTCCATGTTAGCGCCAAAATTGGTCACTAACACCTAAACACCATTGAAAGCACCAATTCACAGTCACAAGTATAGATAGAGTGTATGCAGAGAGTACAAATATGAAGAATAATCAAAATTAAAAAGAAAGCAGTAATAGCAAAGGATTTATAGTGGTTCGGCTAACTCTGGCCTACGTCCACTCTAGAAAATTCCTTTTAATTGATATCAGAATCAATTACAGTTACAATACGAAGTTTGTAACGACCCTGAAATCGGCCTTCGAAAATCGGCACACGTACTTCACTTGTACTCAAAATGCCGCACATTCAAATGTCGAATCTGGTTCACCGGAGCTTATAACATTATTAAGTATAACAACACAGCTGAAGAAAGAAAACAATGATATCAATATATATATAACATTGATACAATGATAGATACAAAGATCTGATACAATATGATACAACAGAATGATACAACAGATATCAATATACATCAGAGATATGATACAAGAAATAGCAGCGGAAAAAAAAAGATAACACCAGCAGTGGATAGAATATCTCCAATAGAAAGCTCCAATCCATAGCTAGCGGAAAGCAAGTTCAGTCGTCCAAGGACTGACTAGCTCCATATAATCTACTCAACCTGAATATCTGAGAAACCCAACCCATGACTGATCCGGAGTTTATTGTTCCCTTCTTAAACTCTGGGTGCCCACAAATTTCCACACGGGCAGTCTAGAGTTGGGTTTCTTAGATATTCAGGTTGAGTAGATTATATGGAGCTAGTAAGTCCTTGGACGACTGACCTTGCTTTCCGCTAGCTATGGGTTGGAGCAATCTATTGGAGATATTCAATAGGCTGTTGGTGTTATCTTCTTTTTCCTCTGCTATTTCTTGTATCATATCTCTGATGTATATTGATATATGTTGTATCATTCTGTTGTATCATATTGTATCAGATCTTTGTATCTGTCATTGTATCAATGTTATATATATATTGATATCATTGTTTTCTTTCTTCCGCTGTGTTGTTATACTTAATAATGTTATATGCTCCGGTGAACCAGATTCGGCATTTGAATCTGCGGCATTTTGAGTACAAGTGAAGTACGGGTGTCGATTTTCGAAGGCCGATTTCAGGGTCATTACAGAGTTTTTAAAACAGTAATGGCAGAGTAGCCTTTACTGGAGAAGATAGAGGGAAACAGAATGAAGATCCCTTTTCTGAAGCCCCGCCTGCTGTATTTATAGGCAAAACCGGAGTTACTGGGCTTCCTGAGTGGTCCGGGCCCATCAAGACCATAGCCGAACCCAAATCCATCATTAGGACCGACCCCAAGCTCTGGATATGCCGACCTGCTATTCCTTGGGGATGACTCGAAGTAGCTGCTCACACGACTCGAAGCACGCCTGCATATGTCGTGAAGAAAATTGTATTATGACTCGGAGTAACTGGCTGCCGACCCTATTCCTTCAAGATACCAATCCAATTCCCTTTGGCCGACCCGAAGAAAAGCATTGACCGACCTGGAGCAGATAGCTTATTGACCCGAAGCGAGAATAGTTGCCGACCCCATACTCACCGATCCAAAACCAAACTGCCAATCCCTTTCCTCACCGATCCCAAAACCAAACTGCCAAACCCTTTCCTCACCGATCCCATCCATTTTTCTCCAACGTCGACCACGTCTCCAAAGTTCTTACCGAACCGACCTGGAGAAACACACGTGCCGACCCGAAGTCATGGCCTTGCCTACCCGGAGCAATGATTTAACCGATCCCTTTAAAATATACACCAACCCAGAGTGACTCAAAGAAGGGCTCTGCCTGACCCGAAGCAACCTACTTGAAAACCCGAAGCTGACCCACAAACAACACGGAGCAAACTCCAAGCAATCTGAAACGACTTGACTTTTGTCGAAACTCGTATTTCAAGTATCCCATGTCTTCTGTCCATCGACTATGTCGAATCCCGGCTTCATAATCATGTTTATCGTCCGTAATTGATCATCTTTCCATTAAGTCGAGTCAAACCTGTTGTATTCCAGCCTTGATAACCGAGCAATCAATTTAGTTAAATCCGTATGTTTATGGCCTTGCCAAAAGGCGGGTTAACATTTGCCCCCCAAAACATGCCTTTCTATTGGAAGGTGTGTTTTGAATAGCCTTAAATCAGATATCCAAAGTTCCTACTCCATCCATTATCAAGCAACTCCATCCAAGTCTGAGTCCTCTCTTGGTCCTGTAATCCAAATCCGGGACCTCGTCGGGTCCAAATCCAAAGCCGGGACCTTGCCGGATCCCATAATCCGTATTCGGGAGCTCACCGGGTCCATCTCTAAATCCATAGCTATTCGAAGCTGCTATCCAAATCCATTTCACACCTTGGAAGTCAGTAACCGAATCCTACGATCTCTCCGGATCGTTGACGGCCTCTCCGACGAAGCTCTCTAACGAAGCAACCTATCCCTTGCACTATGATTCAGTATCCTTGAACATTAAGCGATTCCCTGGTCCTCCTAGACCAATCTCAGCCTCTTCGGGCTCTTGCTGGATCCCATCCTGTCACTCTCCGGTGAAGGGGAAACAGTGTTGAGTGAACCGATCCTATCGCTCTCCGGCAAAACGACGTCACTCCATGCACTCCGGTTCAGTATCCCTGAACATTAAGCGATGCCATGGCCTAAGTCCTAGACCGATTACAGCCTCTTCGGTCTCTTGTTGGATCCCATTCTGTCACTCTCCGGTGAAGGGGAAACAACGACGAGTGAGCCGATCTTGTCGCTCTCCGGCGAAGCGACGCCGCTCCCTGCACTCCGGTTCAGTATCCATGAACATTAAGTGATTAATTTCCAACTGACTTCCAATATCCATCCCGTAACTCTCCGATTAGTGGTTTGTTTCATTAAATCCAAATTCATTTATTAAATTCAAGTTCTAAATGTCCGATAAGAAAAACAGAAAAAACTAAGTGTTGCCTCTCCGGGCAGAGTAGCCTATTACCATCTCGGGGCATGCCTAGGGATCGCTCTGGTTCCCCTACATGTGTAAGCGGCATAGCTGGTTTATTTTTTAAAACAAAATCAGAAATAATTATTCAATGATCGAAGTCCAAATCCTAAACTCGGCCCTTGCCATCACGATCAGTGGATGACGAGTCATGACCCCATTCCAGGGTCGTTTATGTTTGATCCAGGCAGTAACTGCTCGTGTTCTACCGCTCTCGTCCGGTCCCTCACATACTATGGCAATCTGCCACTTCTAACATGTTCCTCGACCACGTCCTTTAAGTGGCGGCATTCATCCGTGGTATGCCCTTCCAGCTCATGGAATAGGTAGTACTTCTCGCTCCTGCATTCCCGTTCTATGGGATCCCTCCTGGGTAGTTCCCGATAGGGGAGCTACCCCGAGTGTCCAATTAAATCCATTCTAAACTATCTATCGGGTCCGCATACGTTTCGAATTTGGGTTCCCAACCTCTCCACCATTTGTCAGAACCACCATATCCATCATCCTGCTTTTGTTTTCCTTTATCCATTCCTCGTCCTTCTCCAAACGTCCCTTCGCCTTGTACGGTGTTTGTCTCCTGCCTTTCGGAGTGTGAATCCTCTAACCGAATGAATCTTTCTTCCTCATGATAGAACTCTCCAAGATCCTATGGTGGATCGTGTGCCAATGAATCCTTGAACTCAATGCCTTCAGCAATCCCTTCTACCACTGCCATCAAAATCATTGATGGATCTAGGCGATCTACCGAAGCCACAGCTGCATTGAATCGCATTTGAAAACCTCTCACATACTCTCCTGCCCTCTACTTCATCGATGCTAATGTCATTACATTCTTGGGTCGCGTCACGTGGACCCTGAACTGTCTCATGAAGCGTTCCACTAGCTCGCCCCATGTCCTGATCGATCCATTCTCTAGCTGCCTGAACCAAAGCGCATCCAAATCAATCAAGTATAAAGGGAAACATCTTTCCATCACCTCCTCAGATGCCCCCAGCACTTCCATATGTCTGATGTATCTGGTTACATGCATAGTTGGGTCTGATTTTCCATCATATGCCTCCAGTGTTGGTAGTTTAAATTCTAGAGGGTTCCCTGCGTTTCTAATATTCGGAGTGAACGGACTCCGACTAACTTCCTCCAAGCCTCTGCTCGGTAGCCCTCCTCTCATAATCCTTCTTATCAATCCATCCATCCGCTCGTCTCCATCCGGGGGTGGTCCCTGTTTGCATCTCCACTCTGCCCCCATATCCTAGAGGGTACTCCGGGTAGTACTCCTCATGTTGCTCATTCACGTTCATGCTGGCCCCAGCTCGTTGAGCTTCATTCACAGTCATTTCAGTATTCAATCCCGGGGGTCTGCCCCCAAGCCTTTGCTGATTTCCTTCAATTTCTCCATTCTGGTTCTCAATCTAGCCTCCAGAAATTTCTGCAGCTCCGACTCCTGGTTCTGCATTGCCAGCAGCTGCGGTTGGTCCATTCCCTTTAATTTACACTCCAACTTGCCCAACATGTCGGAGTAGGTTCTGTATCATGTCCTCTTGCCTCTTAAGCATCGTTTCCATCTCGTATCTAGTGACCTAGATTGAGGCCTGATGTAACGACCCGTATTTTACGGATCGAAACATCGTGAAATAATTAACAATTGGTTGCATTGTTGATAAGTCGTTTAGGATTTTTCTAAGTCCTAAGTCGGTTTGGACGAGTTAAGAGGTAAGTCTGGGTCGAGTTGCCGACTTAAGGAATTCACCGAGTTAAGGAAGTGTGGTTGACCGACTTAAGGTAGTGACCGACCTAAGTGATAAGTCATGACCGACTCAAGAGGTTTAGGCGACCTAAGGAAGAGTAGTAGGTGACCTAAGTATTCTGGGGTTAGGTCGTGGGGTAGAGTAGGTCGGCAACGACCTAAGGAAACTGTTGTGAGCGACCTAAGTGTATGGGTGAGTTAAGTTTTAGGTCGGCAGTTCGAGTTAGCGACCTATGATAGTTAGGTCGGAGTTTACGACTTAGGTAGTGTAGACGACTTAAGAAAACCAGCGACTTATAGAATGTGGCGACTTAGTATCTTGGAGCGACCTATAGGTTAGCGACCTAAGAAGGTTAGCGTGTTAGCGACCTAAGAGTTAGGCGACTTAAGGAGTTAGAACATAACCCAGTAAGGTCGCGTGTGTAGTTTTGTTGTATGAGTTGTTAGGTCGCGAGATTTCTAAGTCGTAAGTCGTGCACTTGTTAGGTCGTAGGTCGCGCGAGTTGTTAGGTCGTTGGGCTTTGGCTTTGTTGTTAGGTCGCAGTCCAGTTGTCTGTGGCTTGTGTTAGGTCGCGAGATTGTTAAGTCGCGTAAGTTTTAGGTCGCGTGCCAGCGTTGTTGAGTTTTAAGGCACGATAAGTCGTAAGTCTCTAAGTCGCGCATAGGCTAAGTCGTTAGGTCGAAGACTGTTATGTCGCGTGCATCTGTTAGGTCGGAGAGGCTTAGGTCGGAGAGGCTTAGGTCGGAAACGACCTAGGGAGATAGCCGAGTTACGACTTAAGGAAATTTCTGCTATAAATAGGAAGGGTCTTTCTCACTTTTTGGGATCCGGATTTTGAAGCGACGAAGTGCTGCCATTTTGAGAGCTCGACTTCTACACTTCTTCACTTCTTTTCTCCACTCTAATCTAGTGCTTCCTTCCATCCAAATCGAAGATCGAGATTGAAGATTCAAGAGCTTAGGTTGAAGATCTTCATCTTTTCAAGAGAGATTTCTTCGTTTGAAGCGGATTCGTGATAGATCAAGATTGATCCCTCGCTGTCCAGATCTGAAGTGTGTTGATTTGGGTTTGTTTTGGTTATTTGGTGAGTGGTGATTATCTCTCACACGGATCTAAAGGAGTATATCGGATTGTTGGCTCGATTTGGTGTTAAAATAGTGATTTTCATGCATTTTCTTCATCCTAAGTGTAGATCCCTATAGATCCATTGTTCATGACGATGTTACATCCATTTTATCAAATGTTAACCTATGCAAGTTCATTCATCAAGTTGTAGAGATATAATTCATGTTTTCATGCTTAATGGACTTTCAACTCTTTAATTACGAAAATGCCATTATTGTTATAATTGTCTACTTAGATCATATTTGAATGCTTGATTGCTTGGATTGATGTTTGATTTGATTGATTGTTATGAACTAGATGATTGATGATTAGATTTAGATCGAAGATGATTCAAAAGCTAAGGGAAAGGCTCTTGAATTGGGAAAGCTGCTCGTGGCATATGTAGCGGGATGATGAAGCTCTTATGCATAGATTTGATGATGTGATGTTAAGATGAGGCTTTGCGAGGATGTGATGAAGCGAGGCAATCATGTGATGAAGACTTGGTCTAATCCAGACGGGATCATTCCAAGCATGTTGATAACTCGGTGATATGATTCGAGTTGAGGATAATGAATGGATATGAGAATAGTCGTCGAGGAGGATGACTAGGAGGCTTGGATAGCATCGTTGTTGAAGGTTTTAGCATGCTCTAAGCAAGAGTACGTTTGGGCAGATTCGATAGTCCCAACGGCCAACTGTTGATGGTCGAGTACTCTGGGCAGATTCGATAGTCCTAGGCACGGGCTGCGACGACGTGCGGGAGTCATGTCTAGAACCGGGGTTTCCATTAGCCCTTGACGGACGGCTGAAAGAATGTGCCGGTCATTCAATTAACGGTGATATCGAAGCAATGATAACAGTGATAGCCAGAGTCATGGATGTTTGGTTGTATCGTCATTCGGACTCAAGAGCGGTATTTTCTGGGTGCTTATCTGATTTAGGCCTTGGTACTTGGAAAACATCGCCCTTGACTCGAATGATTATTACTTTACTTTAAATTGTATGCTCTGCTATGTTGCTTCTGCTTAGTGTGTGTCTAGGGGCTATCACTGTAGAATGAGGTTGGAGTGGGAGGGTTGTATTCCTATTCCTTTTCCTTTATGCTCTTTTGGTATGTTGTTAGTTAATTTACTGCTCACTAAGACTGTTGTTTGACTCAAGGCTTTATGTTTTAATTCTTATCGCCTTGGGCTGTTCGTCCATTTTTGGGACGGGCAGACTAGGTAGCAGGTGACAGGTGTTGTTCTCTTCTCACGATGCTGATATCGAAGACGAGCTGGAGGGTTGCATATTATCTTCTTATTATATGTACTGGATGTTCCGCTGTTTTGTATTCTCTGAGAGATATGTAGTGAGGCTTGATGTATTGACTATTTGGATGTTTGTATTCAACTATTATGGAGTTTTATATGATGACATTTTGTTCTATAAAGCTTCACTATACATATGTTCTATTTTATTTTGTCCATGCGCTGTGAGTAATACGATAGATTCTGTTGTTTTTAATTTACCCTGACAACCGTCCATGGTTGCCTGGCACACTTTTCAGCGCACTTTCTCTAGATTCGGTACAGGGGTCATGGGCGGTCGTCACATTTGGTATCAGAGCATTGGTTAATCGATTTTACCCAACGCTCGCCGTCGTAACTACGTATGAGAGACGTAATTGTATTTTGATGGATGAATACTATATATAATATAGTAGTTTAGTTGAGTTTGAGTCCTTTATGCAGTTGTTTCTCTAGATGTTCTAATCATTCCTTTTTATAGATATTGAGAATGAGTCGAAGAGGGAGACCAGCTGCTAGGGTAGGCCGTGCTACTGAAGAGACTGCTGATTATGCAGCCATGTTCGAAGCTATGATGACTTCGATCATGAGAAGGATACCAGTTCCGGGGGCAGCAGTTGATGTTGGAGTTCAAGTCCAAACTCCGAAACCAGTGGATTTTGCTAAGCTGTGCAAGGATTATACTGCTCTTGGAGGGAAGGTTTTCTTGGGAACAAAATCTACCATTGAGGTCCAGAGGTGGATAGATGCTTGTAGAAGGATCTTTGGTGATTTGGGAATTGATGATGCAACTAAGAGGAAGTTGGCATCAAGGCAGCTTCAAGGGAGAGCTTCTGATTGGTGGAACTCTATTACCATCACTACTCCGGAAGAAGAGATTACTTGGGAGCAATTCCAAGTCAGATTTGAAGCTAAGTTCATTTCTACATCTAAGAAGTCTGTTTTGTTCAAGAGGTTTGTGGAGCTCAAGCAAGGTGGAAGATCTGTTCTTGAGTATGTTTCTGAGTTTGAAGCTTTGTCTAAGTATGCTCGGTTATATATTGAATCTGCTTATCAGAAGAATGAGAAGTTTGTGACCGGCTTGGATAGTTATCTTGGGAGGCAGTTGGTGGATCATTTGGACGATTCATTTGAGAAGCTTGTGGAGAAAGCTCTCAGGCATGAGAGTCTGTTTCCTAAGGAAGGATCTATTGTTGCTGGGACCAGGGAAGAGTCTAAACCCCAGCAGGGTGGAAACAAGAAGAGGAAGCAGCAGCAGCAGAAGGGTAAGGATGGCCAGAAGAAGCCGAAAGGCGAAGTGACTTGCTACAATTGTCAGCAGAAGGGCCATTTCTTGAAGGATTGTAAGAATCCGAAGGTGCCGATGAAGTGTCACAACTGTGACAAGCCAGGGCATTTCAGGAAGAATTGCCCAGAACCGAGGAGGGACAAGCAGATTGTGCAAGCTTATGCTTTGGGAGCTGTTCCGTCGTCTTCGAAAGCTCCTACTGCTGAAGAGAAAGGGAAGAGTGTGGTTGTTCAAGGTACTCTTTTCCTATGTGGTGTTCCAGTTAGAGTTCTGTTTGATACTGGAGCGTCGCATTCATTTGTTTGTAATGAACTAGTAGGCCGGTTAGATTTGAAGCCGGATATTGTTGATAGGCCATTGGTTGTGACTAATCCAGTTGGCGGTTCGTCTTGTTTGTGTATGTTATGCCGTGGTCTAGTTGTATCGAGTCATGGTTGCTCTTTTGTTTGTGATTGCTTTGTTCTAAACTTTGCGGGGTTCAGAATTATTTTGGGTATGGACTGGCTTAGGAAGTATGCGGCAAAGGTTGATTGCGAGAGGTTGGAAGTGACAGTCGAGAATGTGGAGGGGCGAAAGGTTGTGATACGATGTAAGCATGAAGAAGGCGTCTTCATGAGCTTCATGTATTCGCTAGTTGTTCCATGGGATGGACTGTCATCAGTACCGATCGCTAATGGATTCGAGGATGTCTTTGACGAAGTCAAAGGGTTGCCGCCGCATAGAGAGATCGAGTTTCGTATAGATCTAGTGGAAGGAGCCAGACCTGTTGTGATGCCTCTTAGGCGGATGGAGCCTAGGGAACAGCATGAGTTGAAGGTGCAAGTTGATGACCTTTTACAGAAAGGATTCATTCGGCGTAGTGTGTCCGAGTGGGGTGAACCAGTTGTGTTTGCAACCAAGGAAGATGGGTCGTTGAGATTGTGCGTCGATTATCGTGAGCTGAATAAGGTGACTAAGAAGAACAAGTATCCATTGCCGAGAATAGATGACTTGTTTGATCAGCTTCACGAAGCTAAGGTGTTTTCTCAGATGGATTTGGCAACGGAATTTCACCAGTTGAGAGTAGCTAAGGATAGTGTGCCGAAGACTGCTTTTAGGACACCATCCGGTTTCTTTGAGTGGCTGGTAATGCCGTTTGGATTGACTAACGCGCCAGCATATTTTGTGGATCTTATGAATAGAGTGTTCAGAGATCAGTTGAACAAGTTCGTACTTGTGTTCGTGGATGATATTCTGATTTATTCCAGAACGGAAGAAGAGCACAAGACGCACTTGCGTATTGTTTTGGAAATCTTACGGAAACATCAGCTGAAAGCTAAGTTTTCGAAGTGTCACTTCTGGAAGAGTGAAGTGAGGTTCTTAGGCCATGTTATCTCTGGAAATGGAATAGCGGTTGATCCCGCTAAGGTGGCAGCAATCCAGGATTGGGTTAGACCTAAGAATGCATCTGATGTGAGAAGTTTTCTTGGATTAGCAGGATATTATCGACGGTTTATCAAAGACTTCTCCAAGGTAGCTGCACTGTTAACAGGATTGACGAAAAAGAACCACGTGTTCAGTTGGGAAGCTAAGTGTGAGCAAGCTTTCGGAATCCTGAAAGAGAGATTGACGAGTGCTCCTGTTTTGACTATTCCAAGTGGGAATGATGAGATGGTGGTTTACACCGACGCATGTGGTACTGGACTTGGAGCGGTGCTGATGCAGAAGGATAAAGTTGTTGCGTATGCCAGTCGACAACTGAAGCCGCATGAAAAGAATTACCCGACTCATGATTTGGAGTTAGCGGCAATTTTATTTGCTCTGAAGATGTGGAGACATTATCTATTGGGAGTTCGATTCGAGTTGTTTACGGATCATAAGTCATTGAAGTATCTTTTCTCCCAAAAGGATTTGAATCTTCGGCAGCAACGTTGGCTAGAGTTTTTAGCATCATATGATTTTGGTATAGCTTATACTCCGGGAAAAGGTAACGCAGTGGCAGATGCGTTAAGTCGAAGACATGCATGATTGGGAGCCATGTTTTCAGAATGGAAGAGTCTCGAGTATTTAGCTGGATTTGACTTCAGGCCTAGATGTGAATTGGAACCTGAGATGTTGGCAAACTTATCGATAAGACCTTCTCTTGTGGAAAGGATTGGCGAGAGCCAAAAGCAAGACGATAAGCTTGTCAAGATTATCCGTGAATTGGAATCTGGATTGGATCCAGAAAAGGATAAAGGATTCGAGGTCGATCGAGAGGGTTGGCTTCGAAAGCAAGGACGACTAGTTGTTCTCGATATAGATGAATTGAGAAATGAAGTTCTGAAGGAAAGTCATCACTCGAAGTTGACAATTCATCCAGGTGGAAATAAGATGTATCGGGACATGAAGAGAACCTACTACTGGGAAGGTATGAAGAAGGATGTTGGAAATTTTATTTCCAAGTGTATGAACTGCCAGTTGGTGAAGGCTGAACAGAAGAAGCCAAGTGGATTGCTTCAGCCATTAGAAGTTCCTACATGGAAGTGGGAGCAGATATCGATGGATTTTATTGATGGATTACCTAGAACCAGAACGGGAAATGAAGGGATTTGGGTCATTGTGGATCGTCTGACTAAGAGCGCAAGATTCATTCCTGTTCGATCGACTAGGACTGCATCAAAGTTGGCCGAGTTGTATGTTAAGTGGATAGTTCGATTCCATGGTATTCCGAAGAGTATAGTGAGCGATCGAGACCCACTGTTCACTAGTGGATTTTGGAAGAGCTTCCAGGAAGTTTTGGGAACCGAGTTGTGTTTGAGTACAGCCTATCACCCTCAAACGGATGGTCAGACCGAGAGAGTCAACCGAGTTTTGGAAGATCTTCTTAGAGCATGTGTTTTGGACTTCAGAGGATCATGGGAAGATCACCTTCATTTGGTGGAGTTTGCATACAACAACAGTTACCAGTCAAGTATTGGTATGGCACCGTATGAGGCATTATACGGAAGACCGTGTAACTCTCCGACGTGTTGGTTAGAAACTGGAGAAAAGCTGATGCTTGGGCCAGAAATGATTCGACAGACTTCGGATTGCATAGAGATCATTCGGCAACGAATGAAGGCAGCCCAAGACCGTCAGAAGAGTTATGCCGATAAGCGTTGAAAGGATTTGGAATTCGACGTAGGAGATATGGTTTTTGTGAAGATTTCTCCACTGAAGAATGTTATTCGATTCGGGAAGAAAGGAAAATTGACTCCGAGATTTGTTGGACCATTCTCGATCATCGAGCGAATTGGAAAGCTCGCCTACAGATTGGAGTTACCAGAGAAGATGTCGAGTGTGCACAATGTTTTTCATGTATCATATCTACGGAAGTATGTGCACGACTCGAATACAGTGGTTTCTGCTGATAGCTGTGAAGATTTCGAAGTTGATCCAGTCGAAAGAAGACCTCGTAAGCCGCTTCGTGTTGTCGAAACCGACACGAAACAACTTAGGAGGAAGGTAGTTAAGTTACTCAAGATACAATGGAGTGATGATGACAACGACTGTACGTGGGAGGTGGAAGAGAGGATGAAGGCAGCTCATCCTGAACTCTTCAAGGTATGGCCCTAAGGTGTCGTCTCATCTTGCGATATTGTAACTTGTTTTAAGTCTTAGAATTCTGTACGCTAAGTTAGAATTGGATGCATGGTTTGTTGATTGCTATGGATGGTAGGCATACAGAATAGTCTTTGATTGCTTTGTTTGCTTGGAATTTCGGGGGAGAAATTCCTAAGGGGGAGAGAATGTAACGACCCGTATTTTACGGATCGAAACATCGTGAAATAATTAACAATTGGTTGCATTGTTGATAAGTCGTTCAGGATTTTTCTAAGTCCTAAGTCGGTTTGGACGAGTTAAGAGGTAAGTCTGGGTCGAGTTGCCGACTTAAGGAATTCACCGAGTTAAGGAAGTGTGGTTGACCGACTTAAGGTAGTGACCGACCTAAGTGATAAGTCATGACCGACTCAAGAGGTTTAGGCGACCTAAGGAAGAGTAGTAGGCGACCTAAGTATTCTGGGGTTAGGTCGTGGGGTAGAGTAGGTCGGCAACGACCTAAGGAAACTGTTGTGAGCGACCTAAGTGTATGGGTGAGTTAAGTTTTAGGTCGGCAGTTCGAGTTAGCGACCTATGATAGTTAGGTCGGAGTTTACGACTTAGGTAGTGTAGACGACTTAAGAAAACCAGCGACTTATAGAATGTGGCGACTTAGTATCTTGGAGCGACCTATAGGTTAGCGACCTAAGAAGGTTAGCGTGTTAGCGACCTAAGAGTTAGGCGACTTAAGGAGTTAGAACATAACCCAGTAAGGTCGCGTGTGTAGTTTTGTTGTATGAGTTGTTAGGTCGCGAGATTTCTAAGTCGTAAGTCGCGCACTTGTTAGGTCGTAGGTCGCGCGAGTTGTTAGGTCGTTGGGCTTTGGCTTTGTTGTTAGGTCGCAGTCCAGTTGTCTGTGGCTTGTGTTAGGTCGCGAGATTGTTAAGTCGCGTAAGTTTTAGGTCGCGTGCCAGCGTTGTTGAGTTATTAAGGCACGATAAGTCGTAAGTCGCTAAGTCGCGCATAGGCTAAGTCGTTAGGTCGAAGACTGTTATGTCGCGTGCATCTGTTAGGTCGGAGAGGCTTAGGTCGGAGAGTCTTAGGTCGGAAACAACCTAGGGAGATAGCCGAGTTATGACTTAAGGAAATTTCTGCTATAAATAGGAATGGTCTTTCTCACTTTTTGGGATCCGGATTTTGAAGCGACGAAGTGCTGCCATTTTGAGAGCTCGACTTCTACACTTCTTCACTTCTTTTCTCCACTCTAATCTAGTGCTTCCTTCCATCCAAATCGAAGATCGAGATTGAAGATTCAAGAGCTTAGGTTGAAGATCTTCATCTTTTCAAGAGAGATTTCTTCGTTTGAAGCGGATTCGTGATAGATCAAGATTGATCCTTCGCTGTCCAGATCTGAAGTGTGTTGATTTGGGTTTGTTTTGGTGATTTGGTGAGTGGTGATTATCTCTCACACGGATCCAAAGGAGTATATCGGATTGTTGGCTCGATTTGGTGTTAAAATAGTGATTTTCATGCATTTTCTTCATCCTAAGTGTAGATCCCTATAGATCCATTGTTCATGACGATGTTACATCATTTTATCATATGTTAACCTATGCAAGTTCATTCATCAAGTTGTAGAGATATAATTCATGTTTTCATGCTTAATGGACTTTCAACTCTTTAATTACGAACATGCCATTATTGTTATAATTGTCTACTTAGATCATATTTGAATGCTTGATTGCTTGGATTGATGTTTGATTTGATTGATTGTTATGAACTAGATGATTGATGATTAGATTTAGATCGAAGATGATTCAAAAGCTAAGGGAAAGGCTCTTGAATTGGGAAAGCTGCTCGTGGCATATGTAGCGGGATGATGAAGCTCTTATGCATAGATTTGATGATGTGATGTTAAGATGAGGCTTTGCGAGGATGTGATGAAGCGAGGCAATCATGTGATGAAGACTTGGTCTAATCCAGACGGGATCATTCCAAGCATGTTGATAACTCGGTGATATGATTCGAGTTGAGGATAATGAATGGATATGAGAATAGTCGTCGAGGAGGATGACTAGGAGGCTTGGATAGCATCGTTGTTGAAGGTTCTAGCATGCTCTAAGCAAGAGTACGTTTGGGCAGATTCGATAGTCCCAACGGCCAACTATTGATGGTCGAGTACTCTGGGCAGATTCGATAGTCCTAGGCACGGGCTGCGACGACGTGCGGGAGTTATGTCTAGAACCGGGGTTTCCATTAGCCCTTGATGGACGGCTGAAAGAATGTGCCGGTCATTCAATTAACGGTGATATCGAAGCAATGATAACAGTGATAGCCAGAGTCATGGATGTTTCGTTGTATCGTCATTCGGACTCAAGAGCGGTATTTTCTGGGTGCTTATCTGATTTAGGCCTTGGTACTTGGAAAACATCGCCCTTGACTCGAATGATTATTACTTTACTTTAAATTGTATGCTCTGCTATGTTGCTTCTGCTTAGTGTGTGTCTGGGGGCTATCACTGTAGAATGAGGTTGGAGTGGGAGGGTTGTATTCCTATTCCTTTTCCTTTATGCTCTTTTGGTATGTTGTTAGTTAATTTACTGCTCACTAAGACTGTTGTTTGACTCAAGGCTTTATGTTTTAATTCTTATCGCCTTGGGCTGTTCGTCCATTTTTGGGACGGGCAGACTAGGTAGCAGGTGACAGGTTCTGTTCTCTTCTCACGATGCTGATATCGAAGACGAGCTGGAGGGTTGCATATTATCTTCTTATTATATGTACTGGATGTTCCGCTGTTTTGTATTCTCTGAGAGATATGTAGTGAGGCTTGATGTATTGACTATTTGGATGTTTGTATTCAACTATTATGGAGTTTTATATGATGACATTTTGTTCTATAAAGCTTCACTATACATATGTTCTATTTTATTTTGTCCATGCGCTGTGAGTAATACGATAGATTCTGTTGTTTTTAATTTACCCTGACAACCGTCCATGGTTGCCTGGCACACTTTTCAGCGCACTTTCTCTAGATTCAGTACAGGGGTCATGGGCGGTCATCACACCTGATTAGCTCCAGAGGAAGCCTCCTGACTTCCTTCTTGCTGACTCCTTTCCATCCTCTATCTTCTTGTTGATTGCTTTGCCATAATCTCCAGAATCCGAGTTCCTAAGCCTTTAAATCCAAAATCCAAGCTTCAGAATTCCTGAGTGCTAGCTTTCTTAGTGAAAGCTCAAAAATGTTTACGCCAAAATTGGTCACTAATACCCAAACGCCATTGAAAGCACCAATTCACAATCACAGATAACAGGTAGAGTGTATGTAGAGAGTATAAATATGAAGAACAAACAAAATTAAAAAAAAAGTAATAACAGAGGATTTATAGTGGTTCGGCTGACTATGGCCTACGTCCACTCCAGAAGTTTCCTTTTTATTGATATCAGAATCAATTACAGTTACAATACGGAGTTTTTAAAACAGTAATGGCAGAGTAGCCTTAGTGGAGAAGATGAAGGGAAATAGAATGAAGATCCCTTTTCTAAAGCTCCGCCTGTTGTATTTATAGGCAAAACCCGAGTTACTGGACTTCTTGAGTGGTCTGGGCTTATCAAGACCATAGTCGAACCCAAATCCATCATTATGACCGACCTCAAGCTTTGGATATGCCGACCTGATGTTCCCTGGGGATGACTTGAAGTAGCTGCTCACACGACCCGAAGCACGCCTGCATATGTCCTGAAGCAAATTATGTTATGACTCGAAGTAACTAGCTGCCGACCCCATTCCTTTAAGATACCGATCCAATTCCCTTTGGCCAACCCGAAGAAAAGCATTGACCTTCCTAGAGCGGTAGCTTATTGACACAAAGCGAGAATAGTTGCCGACCCCATACTCACCGATCCAAAACCAAACTGCCGATCCCTTTCCTCACCTATCCAAAATCCAAACCGTCGAACTCTTTCCTCACCGATCCCATCCATTTTTCTCCAACACTGACCCCGTCTCCAAAGTTCATACCGACCTGATGTTTCGCAACGACCCGAAGAAACACATGTGGCGACCCAAAGTCATGGCCTTGCCGACCCAAAGCAATGATTTAATCGATCCCTCTGAAATATACACCGACCCAGAGTGACTCAAAGTGGGGCTCTTCCTGACCCGAAGCAACCTACTTGAAAACCAGAAGCGGACCCACAAACGACTCGAAGCAAACTCCAAGCAATCTAAAACAACTCGACTTTTGTCAAAACTCGTATTTTAAGCCAACTATAAACCTCCTACATTATGCGGATGATATTTTAATAATGTCAAAAGTTACTATTGATAATGCTCACAGTATAAAGAGAGTCATGCAGCTGTTTGAAGCTAATACAAGTCTTGCTATTAATGATCAAAAGGCTAACTTATTTTTCAACAAGGGAGCAAAAAAAAATCCTCATCACTGACATCATTAAGGTGAATACCGGTAACTTACCCATTTTTATCTTATTATTCCTCTATCTCACAATAATCTTAAAGCTAGAGATTTTGGGCCTCTTATAGACAAAATAAACAAAAAGTTTAACCATTGGACTAGTAGACGGTTAAATATCAGTGGTAGAATAGAACATGCCGAGGTTGTTATATATCTTATGATTAATTATTGGATGCATTTCTATCAATTTCCAGTTGTCGTAATTAATAGAATAAACTTTATTTGTGAAATTTTTATTAAGAAGTCTAAGACACAAAGTGTCATGGGATTTAGCCTATAAAATCAAATCCGAAAGTGGTATTGGTATCAGGAGGTTAATTAATGTGGCCAAGGCTATCACTATAAAACTGGTATAGAAATTTTTGCAAAGAGACGGTCATTGGGAAAAATGGATGTACATCAATTACTGTGCCAATAAAAAATTGGATCTTTCAGCAGGCCCACGATGCATCTAATACATGGAAAATGATTCTAAAAGCTAGACGATGGTGTAAAGGGCTGATAGATAGGAAAGTAGTTAATGGTGAAGATACTAGCTTATGGTATAACCCATAATTGAATGATTCATCTCTAATTGATCGACTTGGATGGTTGTAGCAATGATTAGTGGCCTTAACATTCAATCTCACAACTCAGAATTGACAGTAATTGGATAGGAAACTTGAATTGTTTGCTTAATCATGTTGCCCAATCCATTCTAATATTCACCACTCTAATGATAGTGATTTATGGTTTTGGCTCCCTAATGTTACTGGGTGTTTTCATTTTAAAGCAACATGGAATTAAATTAGAACCAACTCAATAGAATTCAATTGGTGTAAACTCATTTGGAATAATTGTTGTGCCCCTAAGATGTCTTTTTGTGCTCTTTTGGCTAGACTAAATAAGCTTAATACCAAAGACAAGATCATCAAATAAAACAATAATATTGATTTGACTTGCAATCTATGCATAAGTCATAATGAAGACATAAACCACATTTTTTTCAACTGCCCACACTCCAAACAAATATGGAACGAATTAAGTCACAAATTAGGCATCCAATGTTGGAACTGGGCCACCCACAGCGGAAGAAATGGGTGAATTTCAAAAAATTTACCATTTTGGATCATTAACGGGCCTATGAAGTCTAAATGTATTTAGATCTTTTCTAAATTTTCTTTTAAATAAAATCAATATTTTATTCAATATGGTAATTTAAGGAACTTTAAATATACAAATGTATGTGATATGATGAATGGATCAAATACATTCATTTATGTCAAGTGTAAGTGCGGTGTTTAAGTGGTGGATATATGTATAAATGAAACATGTAAAAAATAAATTAAGAGAAGGAAATTATTTGTTTCCCTCTATTACTATATTCAATTAATAAAGGGAAGATATGACAGAATATGAAAGGAGAGAAACATATCATTTCTTTTAACATTTAACTATGACAAAAAAATACATTAAATGACATTTCTTATTTATCAATCAAATCTACACATGGATATGATAGAATATGAAAAGAAGGAAACCTATCATTATTTGTATAATCTACATTTCTACACAATTGTACAAGGTATAAGTGGATACCATTTGTACATTTGGACCTTTGTATAATCTACACTTATCAATCAAATCTACACATTTGTATAATCTACAAGGTACAAATGGTTTTCCTCAGATTCTATCATATACATTTGTACAAAATTTAAATATAGAAAACAACAAATAATTAAAATTTGCACTAAAGTCCATTCATTAATATTAAATCAAGGGATCCACTTTTGTTTTAACAAGGATTGTAACAATTGTACAAAAATTTAACATATGTAATTAAAATCAGATTCAAAGAATGGTAAATAACTTAACATATATATATAATCCATTAGCATTTAAATAAGTAAAGGTTATCTCATAGTATACATAAATCTCATTTAAAGTCAATTTTTAATTTCATAACTATCTACAATAAAATAAAAGAAATTTGAACAAGGTAGGCATTTGTAAATTTGTGATCAAAAATTACAGTTCCAAACAACATAGAGAATGATGATAATTTATCAGAAGTAATATGAGATCCAAGACATGTCAATTTATCATAAACATACATTAAAAGGAAATGATAAACAAACATAGATCAAAATAATAATACAATAAACATGTAAATATCGAATTATACGCACATATAATTACCTTAGGATGAAACATGTAGAAACACCTTGAATAACAGAAGAATACCTAGATCCAATTGATCACTCTCTAGATTTGATAAACCTTGTCCTTCATCACACCTTAATTTCTGGCTTCTCCTCAGATTTTAAAAATCACCATCCCACTTTCCAAGAGAAGAATGAACCACCCTTTTTAATTTAGTTTGATGTTGATTTGAATTTGTTTTTGATGTTTTTTTTAAGTTTCAGCCATGAAAGAATGATAGAGAAGAGGAAGGAAAGAGAACCAAAAAAATTTCAGGTTCTCTTCTGTGTACTTTCAAAAATGAGGAGGTTTTGCTTTTAATAGAATTAAAGGAATCTTTTCCTATTCTCCAATTAAAACTTCCTCCTTTATTTCCTCTTTTTAAATTTAAATTAATCTCATTAATTAATTTCCTTCTCTTACCATTAAGTGGCTGATCCAAGCACATTCCAAATATGCAACTTTAAAAGAAAACAACTTTTATGTAATTATTTTATTATTTAAAACATGTTTAAAATTATAACGATATCGCATATCGATATTGTAACGACTCGTATTTTTAACTATTTTAAATTATTAGATTTAATCTGATTTTTGAATAAAAATAGTTAAAAATAAAAATTTAATGGTGTATTAATGTAATTTATTGAATATGAACTTTAATAAAATTTTAAATAACCGATTTTGAAAATTTTAGAAATAACAAGTATTGAAATGAAATTTTATATATTGAATGTGTTTATAATCAATAGCTGGAATTTAATAATAAATGTTGAATTATTTAGATGGAAATAAAATAATGGTTGATAACCCAAATTCAATTGAAATTTATGATTATTATTGTAATTTATTTGATAATTAAATTGTTTAAATTAATATTGGAAATTGTTTAAATAATTGAATCCTGAGTTAATATGAATGAAAATGATGTCGAAAGATGATTTAAATTTTATTTAACTAGAATGAAAATTGTTTACTTTTCAAATTGAATTTAGAATAAATAGAAATTGGGAATTTTATATTTTAATCAACATGTAAAATAGCCATTTTGGCCATTGTTTTGGATTTCGAAGAAACCAGTTTCATCGGATCTGTAATAGTGAATTACTATAGGATTTCAAGTTTCATAGCAATCGGACTTATCGTTTGGCCATGCGAGCTTAAAGCGCGTATAATTTAATTAAAATAAATTGATTTTGAAATGCTATCTTCCGAATATGATGGAATTGGCTTTCGAAATTACTTCCATTGTGTTCGGAATAGGGGTAAAATATATAGAACGCCAGGCGGCAGGCTTCATTTGGAATTCGAGAATTTCGGACATTAGAAGCTAGATATTTTCTAATAATAATAATATATTTACGTCATTTCCTCATCATCTCTTACACACCACACACACTTCTGTCTTTCCCCCATACCCCCTTCTCATTTTAATTCCTTGCAGCGAACGAAAAAAAAGAAAAAAACGAATCGCCGCGAATGGACGAAGAAGCATCGCGCAGGCGCCTGATGCGCGGCGGACGAGGGGGGCCGGAGCTGAGGCGAGGCGATTCTCGTTCGATTTCGTTTTACGGTTTTGGTGGCCGAGGGTGTCGACGTTCATGCCTGGGGCGACGGCGTGCTAGGGCGAGGCACGTGCATTGGTGACTTCAGATGGTGCTCCGACGACTGGAGGAAGGAGCGGTGGTCGTTTGTTTGGTCGCATGCATGATGGGTTTCGTCGTGTGTTCTGGAGGCTAGAACGTAGGTGAGGAAGAGAGCTATAGTTAGGTAATGTTAATTGTTTTATTATGTTTATTAATTATGTTAATTAAAATCGTTTATTAATAAAACTCGTAACTTTCTCGTACGAGGTCGAATTCGTATGAAACAAGTTACGCTGGAATTATATCGACGAAGGCTACAACATGGAGTTGGATTCGTATTTATTTGAAGTTGAAAAAAATTTCAGTTCAAATAAAGGTGAGTGTTTTATAACGCTCACGATGTACTAAAAGATTTTTTATATTCGTTAAATAATGTATGAAGTAATTTATTTTATTGAATGTTGATTGATAATTTAACCGACATTTAAAATTGGCATCTGATTTGAACTGATAGAAATTTAAATTTGACATTTAATTTTAATTGTAATTAAATTACTTGTAAAACTCTCGATTTTTGATAACAATTAAATTGTTGTGATATTTGACTAATTTGGTTGTTGACTATGATTGCTGCTATTGGTTAATAGTTTGGATGATTTGGAAGTTTATTTATTTATATATATCATGTTATCATCTACAAATTATCTAATAGTATATAAACTGTTATTTGAATTATTTCGAATAAATTAAGAAATAGGTTGAAATGATATATACCTATGACACTTTGATTTGGATTGAAATGATATTTATCCATCCATGAAATTAAAATTCGAAATAACTATTCACTTGGCCATAGGATAGAAAATTATATACGGACACCGGATTGGTTAAATTAAATAATTTGAGAACTCTTGATTTTGAAATTATTTAAGTGACTTTGATTTAAAGAAATAAAAATCAAATTTTAAAGATTGAATTAATTTCGAATTCGAGTTTGAAATGTTGAATATAAAATTGTTAAAAGAAACTGTTTTAAAGAATTTAATTTGAAAATCAAAGTTATGACTGGAATATAACTTGAGATATAGAAATTGATTTTTTTAAAGGGTTTGAACCTTTACTTGAACTTCGAAGTTTTTTAAGTAAAAGCGATATAAATTAATATTTCAAATTTGGGCTCGGAATTAATTAGCTTGAAGATTTGAACCTTAAATTGAATATTGAAGTTTAAATCTGATTATGTGATTTAAATCAGTAAATTAAAATTGAACTCGAATTTATATAAACTGAAAAGGTTAAAAATTGAGAATTGAATTGAAATTTAAACCATTGAATTGTATTGTTGAATCGAAAATGAAATTAATTCAAATTGGAATCAAAATTGAAATAAATTGAAATTGAATTAAAAATTGAATTATTTTGAAATCGAAATTAAAATTGATTTGAATTGAAATTGAAATCGAAGTTAATTCGAATTAAAATTGAAATTGGGTTAATTTGAAGTGAATCGAGATTGAAGATGATTTGAATTGAAAGGTTGGAATTGAATCAGTTTGACTTTGAAACTATATTTAAATAAATTATTTTAATATAAACTGTTTAAAATCTATCTTTTGAAATATTTAAATTATTTCGATTTTCCAAGCTATTTTACTATATAAACCATTTCAGTACTCAAACTATTTTAAATTAAACTATTTTAACCTTTTAAATTATTTTAAATATTCAAACTATTTTCTAAAAATTCAAACTGGTCAGAGTGGAAACTGTTTATATTTAAATCATGGATTTAAATGTAAATTGAGTTAAAATGAACTTATAACGTAAGTTGAAATCCGAAATGATTATTGAAGTAAGAAGATGATTTTTGAAGTGAATATGATAATTTTGAAATAAAATTGATTTTTAAGAGAAAATGTATTTTGATATAAAGTATGAATTGTTCTCGAAATGTAAAAGAGACAACCGGTGTGTTAAAATGACGTATGGTTGTTAAAAAGATCGGGGCCTCTTATTGGCATACTCTCTATCAATATTGGAACCATTTAACAACTGTATACGCGGAGGAGTATAACATCCCACCTTTTTGGACAGTTTAAATCGACAATAAACCACACATGTCAACTCAAACCATTCAAAAGGGTGGATTGTTAATGGGGTTAAATAAGAAAATAAGAGAAATGGAGAGGAAAACAAACACAGAATCTCGCAGCGGAACGACAATATATAATAATCAAATAAACAGTTCATGAAGCTATTTATACAATACATTTGATTATAATCTATACAACATTTATCAGAGTTACATATACATCTGGGATAAATAAATAATGCAGTAGACAACCTGATGTAGGGATAATAATAGTAGTAATTTACCGAATCTTCGTCTTCGTCCTCCAGAATAGATCTTCAATAAGCTGAAAAACTCAGGAATGACCCGAGCGTAATGAAAAGAACAAAACACTCGAGTCAGGACTAAAATATCCTTATGTAAGTCAATTGATATCGCATATCAAATATGAGTGTCACGGTGTCAGAGATGCTTACGGGTTTTCACATCTCCTATCCTGTGTATATCGTGCCTGCAATAACTCAAGAGATGTTACTGGATATTCCATCTCTTAAGGATCCATCAAAATATTTATATGTAGTAGAATACGCTACATATATAATGTCTAAACAATAAAATAAATATTTTTCTTAGCGTTAAGGCTTTACATTGATCCCCTTAACGCGTTTTTAGCATTGTCGTATAGTTTGCATATAAAACAACAGTAAACGGATAGGGATGCGCCGTGATACGACAACACTAAACCAAAATCATATGAGTTTCATATAAGGATAAAGTATGACAAGGCACATGAGGTAATGCCCAAGGTAGGATACTACCAGTTCGGGTCGGAGGGCTGATGGTAACGCATCATAGTTATGACCACCCACCACGTCGATCTATCCCCTATCGAGTCAAAGGGAGGTTTTCACAGTCCAGGTGCACCAATCAAAACAAAAAATAAGAGTAATAATATGGACCGCATCCAAGAAATCAAAGAACGGATGTCTGCTCGGGGTAATTAGCCAACTTGGCCCTGTCAAGCCGTCCTGTTTTAGTCATTTCAAATTGGCACAAGTGTCGGGGTCTATCCATCATCGTTCTCTTTCTTCAAATCCAACAAACAACGCCAAATTCAACTACTTCGTTCTGGAGTCTACTCCGCGTACACAGTTGTTAAAGTGGTTCCGGTATCGACAGAGAGTATGCATATATCCGGCCTCGATCTCTTTAACAACCAAACGTCGTTTTACACACCGATTGGTTTTTTTACATTTTTAATAGTTCATACTTGATATTATAATATCATATTTGCTTCAAAATCAAATCCATTTCGAAATCATCACATTTACTCAAAATATAATATTTCAGCTCAAAATCATTTCCCCTTAATATCATGATTTCGCTTCCAAAATCGTTTCAAATTCCAATTTGAGTTATAGCTTAATTTAACCCAATTCGTATTTGAATCCATGATCTAAAAATAACATTCCACTCTTAACCAGTTTGAATTTTTTGAAAAATAGTTCGAATAGTTTAAAATAGTTTAAATAATTAAAGTAGTTAAAATATAGTGCAAATGGTTAAAATAGTTAAAAAAATTAAAATGGTTAAAATAGTTAAAATGATTAAAATAGTTTAATATAAAATAGTTTAAATAATAAAATGGTTTATATAGTAACATAATTTGGAAAACCAAAATATTTTAAATATTTAAAGAATATAGATTTAACAGTTTATACTAAAATAATTTATTTGAAAATAGTTTCAAAGTCAAACCGATTCAATTCCAACTTTCCAATCCAAATCAATTCCAATTTCCATTCAATCGATTCAATTTCTATTTCGATTAAAATCAATTTCAAATTCGATTTCAAATTAATTCAATTCCACTTTTAAATCTAATTAATTAAATTTCAATCCCAATTTGAAACCATTTCAATTCAATTCTCAATTTTTAAACCATTTCGACTTATATAAATTCCAAGTTCGATTTTCAAAATAAAGATTTGAAGCACTTAAATCAAATTAACCTTTCACATTCAGTTTAAAATCCCAATCTTCAAATAAAATTCAGTTTCGAGCTCAATTTCGAAATATCGTTTTTATACCACTTTTACTTAGTAATATTCACAGTTCGAATAAAAGTTCAATCTTTTAAAAACAAATCAATTTATGAAATTCAATCATATTCCAATTTTTTTTAACTTCAAAATCTCAACTTCAATTATTTAACAATTTCTTTTAACCAAAAATTTATTTCAACCTTTCAAACCCGAATTCGTGATAAATTTGATTTCTATAAATTGATTTTTATTTTTTTAAAATAAAAACCATTTAAATACTTTCAAATAAAAAATTTAAATCATTTAATTTAACTAATCTGGTGTCCGTATATAATTTTCTATCCTATGGCCAAGTGATCAGTTATTTCAATTTAATTTCAGGGATGGATATATATCATTTCAATCCAAATCACGATGTCATAGGTATATATCATTTCAACCTATTTCTTAATTTATTCGAAATAATTAAATTTTACAGTTCTATATACTGTAAATAAATTACAGGGTGACAACAAGCTATATATATAACAAATAACATCCAACCATCCAAATATCAACCAATTTGCATCCATCACATTGAATCTCACAAACAGGCAATATAATTGTGATATCCCGGAAATTTGAGCAATATCAATTTAGTAATCTGTTAAATAATTAAATTGATATTGATGATCTTTGATAATAAAATTATGAGTAATTATGATTAATTAATCAATGATAAGTGATTATAGAGTAATTAATTAATTGTAATTAATTAAGGATTAATTTAATTAATTAATGAAGTAATTAAAGATTAATTACTGAATGGTTTAAGATAATTAATTTGTGAAATTAATTAGGGATTAATTACTTAAAGTAATTAAAGTATAATTAATCAGGAATGATTAATTAAGATGGATATTTAGAGTAATGATTAATTAATTGGTTTAATTAATAATTAAGTAAGCAGGATTTATAGAATGAAGTAATTAGTTTAATTCACTTTAAATTAATTAGATGATATAAATCATTGCTTAAGAATGGATGAATGAGATTGAATGTATTTCATTGTTTGATATCTCTGATGAGATATGATTGATATATGATATGGATGTTTGGTTGAATTATAATGATAATGTGAATTATCTGTTTGGGATGATAATGTAGATTATCTATTGAATTATCTATCTTTGTGTATATAGATAAGAATTGAATTGTTTTAACCTTTAAAACAACTTGGCCTTAAAAGATACGTTTTGGATTTCGATGAGACCGGGATCGGGTTTCCGTATACCGGAATTCCAGGTCCGGAGACCCGAATACCACATCGATCCAAATTAACGATAGGTCGTGAATCTCAAGTGAAGATGAAGATTCAGAGTGCAAGGGTTATTGTCGTTAACTCTGAGGGTGATTCCAAAACGAGTGTAACGAGATAATGCCTTCGGTTTCGTTCGAACCCGGAACGAACTTGTATGGATTGAATGCTTTCAGCACATCGTCAGGCGGACGATGAGCATTCTAAGTGATATGTTCTGATTAAAGGTAATCGTAACCTCAAGCCTCATCAACCGGGAATGGCTAAAACAGGGGAGGTGCAGCAAGGTTTCGTGGGTAGCACCCACTGAGAGCAAGATAGATCCCTGTCTAGAGGTCCCTTTTCTTTTATTCGGCTTAGTGTGTGGTTGGTCGCGCCAACTACGGGATTGTCTTGTTCGGGATTATCCAGTAAGGGATGGTTCCGGCTTTGTGTTGCAGGGGAGCGGGCGTACTCCTCGGTACGGTGATCTAGGCCACGTACTGTGACGGGCGGTACCCCAGTAGCCCTGCCATTGTATGGAATCCAAACTCCAATAAGTGCCGTACGTATTAGTTGTGCCCAACTATGTTGGAATGTGAGATGTAAGCATTTCAGCTATTTCTATATTTTACTTGAAAACCCTAGACCCTATTATAATAAAATCAGATTTCCTATCAAATGTTTTGGTTAGCGTAAGGTAAAAACTTACCCATGTTTATTTGTGGGGAGTCTTATGTGATACCTTTTCTTTCTAAAGGTTTTGAAGTTAAGCAAGTTTAACCTGTTACTCACACCAGACCCATGTCTGACCCAAGTGTTTATTTTCTGTTTTATTAAACTCTTGGGTACTCAAATTTTTACGAGTAGCCAAGGGATTTAGGTTAGCTTTGACGAATCTATGGAGGAGATATGGAGCAGGAGGCTTTAGGATTCGTAGATAGATAGTATTCCGCTGTGTTGGTTGATCTGAGTCTCTTGTTTGAATTGTATCTTGAGTTGTATAATAGACAGAAATTATAACTGTCTATTTTGTTGTATAAGTTGTGTAACTCTGATTATGTAAAGACTATGTAATAGTTATGTGATATATTATATTTTGTTTCGTTCCGCTGTGAGATTCTGATATTGTTTAGTTCTTTCTTTCTCTTCTTTTCTCTTTTCTATCCCTTTCTTTCTTATTAGCGATACGACTTTCTGTGGAGAGAAAGTCGTGGTCGTTACAATAATTCACGACAATTCATAGTTATCAATATCAAGTAATTTACTTGCAATTAAATTCCAATTTCAATTTGACTGTCAATTTTAATTTTTTAATAGTAAATTCAATGACAATCTAGATGACAATTACATTTATCAAACAACCACCAATAAAAATCATATCACTTCATAATATCAAATTTAACTAGCATGAGAATATTCTAGTACGTTGTGAGCGTTATAAAACACCCACCTTGAGTTTCAATTTTAAATCAAATCGAACGACGTTCGATTTAACCTAAAAATTTAACTAGCTCCAAATGCCTCCAAATCAGTTCCAGAGCGTAGTGCTCGTCGCCATGATCCCAACGCCGCTTGTTTCATCCAATTCCAACCTCGAATGACAAAGATATCTCATTTATAAGATTTATAATTTATAATATATAAAAATTTACATTTTCCTTTTATTTTTTAATAACCTAAAACAGTTCTGGCTGTAGATCTTGCTTCTAGGAAATCAGGGCCGCAAGATCCTTTTCTTCTTCCACGTGTTCGAACCCACGTATACGTGAACAAGAAAAACCCATAGCCGTCGATCAACATCTCCATGCCGTGGCCACCACGCTTGACCGAAAAACGATCCAAGGCCTTCGCAAGAAAGCTCATCGTGAGTTTGCCTAGTGGTTGGAGCAACGTCGAACTCGGTGCTACACGGGCCGAGAAAACCTCCCCTAAACGCGACCCATCCCCGCCTCCAAACGACGATGATAAGAAAGATCCACCATTGGATCTGTAGATCGCATTGCGCTCTTCGATTTCCTAGTTGAAGATTTCTTCTAATATTCGATGGATAGATCAGAAACTGAGGAAGAAAGGAGGGCATTTTCGGCCATTGAAGAATAGTGGAGGCGCAACTGCTAACAAGCTAGGGTTTACTGTGTATATATACGCGTATAACCATATTATTTTAATATTATTTTGACTTTTCTCGTATTTTCTGGACGAACTTCAACGAAGCATGCCGCCTGGCATTTATAATGTTTTATCCCTATTTCGAACACAATGGAACATGTTTCGAAGCCTAATTTGATCGTATGTGGAAGATAGCCTTTTGAATCGATTTAAAATATTAAATTTTCGATATTTAATTTCAACGCATTTCTATACTGTATGACCAAACGGCAACTCCTAACGTTACAAAATTTGAAATCCGATGATAATACACTATTATGGATCCAATGGAACTAGTTTCATCGAATTCCGAGACTGTGTCCCGGATCGCTATTTTAACGTCTCGATTATAATATAAAATTTCCAGTTTCTAATTATTCATTTTTAAATTCAATTTTAAATGTTAAAAATCTTCATTGTTATTTAAGTAAATTTAAATCAACTTCTGAAACAATTTCAATCATATTAAATTCAGAATTCAATTATTCAAATAACTTCCAATATTGAATTATGCAATTTAATTGTCCAATAAATAAATAAATTTCAATATTAGATTTTAATTGAATTTTTAGTTATCAATCAAATTCTTTATTTACATCTAATGAATCACACATTTATTATTTAGTCCAACTATTGATTGTAAACACATTCAATACATAGCATTTCTTTTCAATGCTTATTATTACTTAAATATTCGAAATTAGATTATTTCAAAATTTTATTCAAGTTCATATCCACTACTTGCATTCAAAATCATTAAAATATTATTTTTAACTATCTTTATTTAATAAGTACATTAAATTTAATAATTTAAAACAGCTAAAAATACGAGTCGTTACAATCTCCCCCACTCAAAACTTTTCGTCCTCGAAAAGACGTTAAGTAGAGAATTTAACATTAGATGTATTTTTTCCAAAATAATCAACTTATATATTAATAAAATCTTATTAGAAAACTTTTACTACTCTTCCGTTACGCCACTCTAATCGGCTTATGGAAATCACAATTTAGTTATCAAAACAAGTTAAAAAAAATTTAAAACTTCAAAATTTTCACACACCCGGATTTACGGAAAATTTCGACAAAGTCTCCTTTGCACGGCTCAATCGGTACAACTACAAAACTCCTCTACGGGCCCCAAACCAACAAAAGAAAACAAAAGCCAAGTGGCTCCATCATAAAACCATTAAATCAAATGACAAAATAAACATGTACCTTTTTGTCGGGCAATCCAAATTTTCTTGATTTTAAATACCTGCACCTTAATTGCCAATGATATCTAATCTTATAATTTATAATCAATTTATATTTTTGCATTTTCAATTTCCAATATTTGCTTTACTTAAGCCCGTACAATGTACATATATCAACCATACGCAATATCAAATCTGATCGCTCACTCGATTACACAATTTCACTTCCAGACTAGTATCGTTCACATAACTCTCTAGTGCGAACTCAGATTTGGTTCCTTGATCAAAAATCGTCATTCTCCTTGCATAGTCATATACTATGATAGAGAATTCCAGAATCAAATCAAAAATCCATATCCAAGGTTCACCGTCGAGAATCGAGTGAATAATCCTAACTCGGATCGATATAAATTATCTCGAAATTCTCGAATCTGGATCAAGTCGTTATGCGAACAAAATAATATACATACAACTTACGTATTAACTTTCGATAGAATTCTATACGATTCATCTATATTAAATTTCTTTTACTTACCTTCATTTCATTTAAAATTAATTATTCACAATCCATTATTCATATCCCTTATTTACTTAGTATCTATTTCTTTACATAGCATATTCTTTAATACTATCATTTCTTAAACATCAGTTCATAGAATTTGCTTACTTAAGTTCATTTTAAACATTATATACCATTTAATTAATTCAATTTCATTTTCCAATTGATTCTTAGTTACACCCAATCCTTTTGATTCACATTCATTTTCATAATTTCCTTTAATAACATATTTATTTATGAAACATTTTATTAATCATCACTTTAGTTTATAATAATCTATAAAAGTCATATATAAGAAATTGGACTTTTTCTAAGTTTATAATTATCTCAAAAGTTATAGATTCAATTTCAAAATTTCTTTACAAATTTATATTTAATTCTATATCCAATTTACAAAGATATTATTTGATTCATTTGTCTACTTCTTAAGCTCACTTACTAATTCCATTTAGTCTTTAAATTATTTCGTAATATGCTTAAGTATACAACATTTATTATTACAACCAAATTTCTATTTATATAAATTTTAATTTCTTTTAGGTTTTGTTTACCTATATAATATCCCATTACAAATCCAAATCATTATTTTAACTTTCAACATTTGGTAAGTCTTATTATATGTTATTAAAATGCAATTTGGTATTATACAATTTAATCTGATTCATTTCACTTAATTAAAATATTCACTATTTTAACTTGTTTAAAATTTTCAATTCAAGAGTTACAACTTCAACTCTAAAGTTTCTCAAACATTTATTGCTTAGATTTCTTAATCCCTTATTATATATAAGTTCTGGTTATCCAATATTTCATTTCACTCAAATAATTTGAAGAATATTAATTAACAGAAATTAGAAAATTTTTAAATACCCGGTTTGTTTCAAATCATTTGAAAGAAGTATATACACTTATATCTTTTATGTATCAAATCATACTTTTGGAATTTAAACCAAAATCTGTTTATCAAACTAATTTCGAAGCAAAGCAAAGCTTCTCAAAAGTCTCCCCCACTTTGAGACTCAAAAATGAATGTTGATGATGTTGCGCAGTCATCGCCGAAATTATTTTCCAACGACAAAGAGGGGAGTACTGAATTCATCCTCTTTTAAAATCCCTTTAAAAAAATATTTTTCATAATTACTTTCCAACTAACATCACTTATTTTCCAAACTTCGAAAACTATTTTCAAAAATTCCCGAGTCTTAGATTCAAAAACTCCTCAATTTAAATCCATTTTAATTTGAATCACATATATAAATTATACTTACATAATTTCACTTCTTAAAACATTTCACAAATTGTTTTATCATTGTTTATCTTATAATAAACCACTTTTTATTAATACACAATAACCAATTAATGATAATAATAAATTTTATTATTCCTAACAACCAAACAAGCTATATAAACCATAATAATTTCTGAAAATTATTCCTTTATATAAATAATATAATCAGGGTAAAATTATTTCATTTACCCCATTTCAAAACGATATTATGTCGAATTGTCATGTTCAAGTGTTTAGAGATCCTTATCAATAACGTTAATTACTCGTATTGACCAGAATCCATAAGCCACTCAACAAATCAACCAACACAATATAAAACAATTTTTATGTTCACTAACAAATACACGCTCATATCTATTAATACACTCAAACTCATTCTAGGGTGCTATTGACCCTATCTCTAATGAGTTACCCCACAAAGCTAAGTTTATCGCTAAACCAAAGCTCTGATACCAAGTATAACGTCCCACCTTATTGGATGGTTTAAATCGACGATAAACCACACAAGTCAACTCAAACCATTCAAAAGGGTAAATTGTTAATGGGGTTAAATAAGAAAAGGAGACGAAAACAAACATAGAATCTCGCAGCGGAACGAAAATATATAATAATCAAATAAACTGTTCATGAAGCTGTTTATACAATACATTTGATTATAATCTATACAACATTTATCAGAGTTATATATGCATCTGGGATAAATAAATAATGCAGCAGACAACATGAAGCAGGGATAATAATAATAGTAATATACTAAATCTTTGTCTTCGCCCTCGAGAATATATCTTCAATAAGCTGAAAAACTCAGGACTGACCCGAGCGTAATGAAAAGAACAAAACAGTCGAGTCAGGACTAAAATATCCTTATGCAAGTCAATCGATATCGCATATAAAATATGAGTGTCATGGTGTTAGAGATGCTTTCGGGTTTTCACATCTCCTATCCTGTGTATATCGTGCGTGCAATAACTCAAGAGATGTTACGGGATTTTCCATCTCCTAAGGATCCGTCAAAATATTTATATGTAGTAGAATACGCTATATATATCATGTCTAAACAATAAAATAAATATTTTTCTTAGCGTTAAGGCTTTACATTGATCCCCCTTAATGCGTTTTTAAGCATTGTCGTACAGTTTGCATATAAAACACCAGTAAACGGTCGGTGGATAGGGATGCGCCGTGATACGATAACACTAAAATTGTATGGGTCTCGTATAAGGATAAAAGTATGACAAGGCACGTGAGGCAATGCCCAAGGTAGGATACTACCAGTTCAGGTCGTAGGGCTGGTGGTAACGCATTATAGCTTTGACTGCCCACCGCGTCCATCCATCCCCTATCAATTCAAAGGGAGGCTATCCCAGTCAAGGTACATCAATCGAAACCAACAATAAGAGTAATAAAATGGACCGCATCCAAGAAATCGAAGAATGGATGTCCACTCGGGGTAATTAACCCACTTGGCTCTGTCAAGCCGCCCTGTTTTAGTCATTTCAAATTGGCACAAGTGCCGGGGTCTATCCATCATTGTTCTCTTTCTTCAAATCCAGCAAACCCCGCCAAATTCAACCACTTTGTTTCGGAGTCTCCTCAGCGTACATAGTTGTTAAACTGGTTCCGGTATCGACAGAGAGTATGCCCATATCCGGCCCCGGTCTCTTTAACAACCAAACGTCATTTACACACCAGTTGGTTCTTTTACATTTCGAAAACAGTTCATACTTGATATCAAAATATCTTATTTGCTCCAAAATCGAATCCATTTCGAAATGATCACATTTACTCAAAATATACTATTTCAGCTCAAAATCATTTTGCCTTAATATCACAATTTCGCTTCCAAAATCGTTTCGAATTCCAATTTTGGTTATAGCTTCATTTAACCCAATTCATATTTAAATCCATGATCTGAAAATAACATTCCACTCTTGACCAGTTTGAATTTTTTGAAAAATACTTCGAATAGTTTAAATAGTTCAAATAATTAAAGTAGTTAAATATAGTGTAAATGGTTAAAATAGTTTAAAAGGATTTAAAATGGTTAAAATAGTTTAAATGGTTAAAATAGTTTAATATAAAATAGTTTAAATATTAAAATGGTTTATATAGTAAAATAATTTGGAAAACCAAAATAATTTAAATATTTAAAGAATATAGATTTAACAGTTTATACTAAAATAATTTATTTGAAAATAGTTTCAAAGTCAAACCGATTCAATTCCAACTATCCAATCCAAATCAATTCCAATTTCCATTCAATCGATTCAATTTCGATTTCAATTCAAATCAATTTCAACTTCGATTTCAAATTAATTCAATTCCACTTTCAAATCCATTTAATTCAATTTTAATCCCAATTTGAAACCATTTCAATTCAATTCTCAATTTTTAAACCATTTCGACTTAAATAAATTCCAAGTTTGGTTTTCAAAATAAAGATTTAAAGCACTTAAATCAAATTAACCTTTCACATTCTGTTTAAAATCCCAATCTTCAAATAAAATTCAATTTTGAGTTCAATTTCGAAATATTGTTTTTATACCACTTTTACTTAGTAATATTCACAGTTCGAATAAAAGTTCAATCTTTTAAAAACAAATCAATTTTTGAAATTCAATCATATTCCAATTTTTTTTTAACTTCAAAATCTCAACTTCAATTATTAAACAATTTCTTTTAACCAAAAATTTATTTCAACCTTTCAAACCCGAATTCATTGTAAATTCGATTTCTATAAATTAGTTTTTATTACTTTTAAACCAAAACCATTTAAATACTTTCAAATCAAAGATTTTAAAATCATTTAATTTAACCAATCTGGTGTCCATATATAATTTTCTATCCAATGGCCAAGGATCAGTTATTTCAATTTAGTTTTAGGGATGGATATATATCATTTCAATCCAAATCACGATGTCATAGGTATAATCATTTCAACTTATTTCTTAATTTATTCGAAATAATTAAATTTTACAGTTCTACATACTGTAAATAAATTACAGGGTGACAACTAGCTATATATATATAACAAATAACATCCAACCATCCAAATATCAACCAATGTGCATCCATAACAATCAATCACACAAACAGACAATATAATTCACGGCAATATTATAGTTATCAATATCAAGAAATTTAATTGCAATTAAATTCCAATTTCAATTTGACTGTCAATTTTAATTTTTTAACAGTAAATTAAATGACAATCTAGATGACAATTAAATTTATCAAACAACGACCAAAAAAACATATCACTTCATAATATCAAATATAACTAGCATGAGAATATTCTAGTACGTTGTGAGCGTTATAAAACACTCACCTTGAGTTTCAATTTTAAATCAAATCGAACGATGTTCGATTTAACCTAAAACTTTAACTAGCTTCAAATGTCTCCAAATCAGTTCCAGAGTGTAGTGCTCGTCGCCACGATCCCAACGCCGCTTGTTTCGTCCAATTCCAACCTCGAATGACAAAGATATCTCAATTATAAGATTTATAATTTATAATATATAAAAAATTACATTTACCTTTTATTTTTAATAACCTAAAGCAGATCTGGCCGTGGATCTTGCTTCCAGGAAATCGGAGCCGCAAGATCCCTTTCTTCTTCCACGCGTTCGAACCCATGTATATGTGAACAAGAAAACACATAGCCACCGATCAACATCTCCACGTCGTGGCCACCGCACTTGACCGGAGGACGATCCAAGGCCTTCGCTAGAAAGCTCATCGCGAGCTCGCCCAATGGCCGGAGCAACGTCGAACTCGGTGCTACACGGGCCGAGAAAACCTCCCCTAAACACGTTTGATGAACATGACTGTGACGCCCCACCTCTATACTCACACTAGCCAAGGACACTATGAGGTAATGCTGTCAACTAGCACGATGAATAAGGCAGTTGTGGAGCGACCATCTGTGTAATTGCTTTGTGCGAGTACCGATATGTCAGATAATATAACTTACATTTCATTTCAAGAGGAAACCCGACATATCAAATACAAACTCAAAGCTACCACACAGTGGCTATGAGGACTTCGGAAACAAATATAGAAATAAACATAACACAAATCAATCATAGATATTCATATCACGAAGGCGGAAACAGATATGAATATAACACAGAAGTGTACATTAAAGTAGTTGTCAAACTAGATCCACTACATCACAAAAGAATAGATACAAGTGCTAGACAAAAGAATAAGTATACATCAAGGAGTATCTATCTCAAATGTATACTAACAAAAACTACTATGCTAAAGTAGTTAGCCAAAAGTCAGGTGAAGGACCCTGATAAGAAGTCAAGCAGGAGCACCTGAAATACCTCGGTCCGACCCGAGTATTATTTAAGAAGAAAATAATAAACGGATCAGTCCAGCTATAAATATCAGATGAAATAAGATAGGATAAGAGATATGACAAAAACGTATGATAACAATAATGCCATACTGTGACAGGTATACATCAAATAACAACAAAAGTCATATAATATCTCAAATCAACTCGAAGCACCAAAAAGAATCACATTCTTGAAATTATTCACCAAAACACAAATATTGATAGAGCTTATCAATTCAATCCACGAAAATGGGTGAAACACAAATTCTAGAAATCATCAGCTAGAAATCCAGAAATCACAAAAGGGGGAAGGCCTATCACAAACGGGAGCATGAAAACTCACCAACACGTGCATCACAAACGGGTCACTAACCCATGGTCGCTAACCATAGAGCCGGTGCCATGACGTAGTACATCGAACGCCCGAGGAACCAAAAACTCAAATAATCCAGAACATCGACGTAGTACAACGTTACACCCGATGATCCAAACACAAATAATACGGAACAACGACGTAGTACAATGAATGCCCGATGAACCGAACTCCAATAAACTGAAACAACGACGTAGTACAGCATTACGCCCGATGAACCGAACTCCATAAAAGCATAGGTTGCTAGCCTATAAAAAGAATGAGACGAAGCTCCATAAAACGAGGTACAGTCCCCCACGTGGACAAAGAGACATCGCATATCGCTGCGTCTAAACCATAAAATGATCACCATCGATCAATGAAAAGTGTGAACCACACTAAGCTAGTAAATATAAGAGTTTAGCTTCATGTCCCATAACCACTGGCTTAACTTGAATATTTATGAACAAATTGTAGATTTCCACTCGAAAATTGTCACAAGAGTTCAATCGAACAAGTCCAAGAATTAACCGACGAAGTAAACGCAAGCGTTTCATACCACTTGTTTTACTAAGCCGTTTAATTAGATTTCTCATACGAATGAGGTCAAGGTTTGTATATACTAATAGACTGGAAAACAATTTTATAAACGAGCTTTGTATTTGAAAGTAGTGTTGAAATCGTGGTTGTGAAAGAGTTTGAGTATTTACTACTAGTATAGAAACCTTTGTATTTTAAAGTGACAAATAACAGAAATGATTGTGGAAACAATCAATCACCAAAAATTCACATACAAAGACGTGAATCAAATCCATAGAAATCGATACCGAATCCATCAAAATGGATATTCCCAAAAATCCCGAAAAAGAAGTCATCAAAGTCGATAAAAGTGACAACAACTAATCGAAGCAACTAAAATCGATTAACATTGGAAATTCCCTCAAAAACAGCCTAAACAGGCAAAAATGAACAGTTCCATACGTCTGAGGGTCAATCCAGACGTCTGGATTTAGGTTTTGGAAATTCCAAGAAAACTTCCCAGACGTCTGGTTCGGCAATCCAGACGTTTGAACCAAAAAAATCAGACGTCTGGATTTAGTCTCTGTCTTTTTTTTAATTCTGCGTGCATATATTTTTGCTCCAGGTCCAAACAGACATCTGGACTTAGTCACCAAACGTCTGGTCACTTGGTCTGGGCAACAATTTGCCTAGGCCAAAGTGGCCAAAATGTATCGGGAGCGATCGAACGAGCAACGATGACTAAGGATTTACACCAAGCGACAACCCAGCCTTATAGGCTCTTCGATACACCCCAAATAATATGTCCAAACATCCATAATAGGATTTTCATAAAATTGGACCAAAACACCAAAATTTGGAAAATTCACCAAATCAATTCAAATCAAAAGCAAATGAATAAGCACAAACGTTAGGAATTCATACCTAACAACAATGATAGCTATAGACGTAGATGTGAGTTAAAGAACTCACCTTTTAAACTCAAAACACAAGTGAGAAGCTTGAAAACAAAGGAAAGGCCAATTCCTCTTCAACTTCAACTCTAGAAGCTCCAATCTTAGATTATAAGCAAATACTTCCTAAATTAGGTTATAGGAAATTTCTGAAATCGGAGAGATATTGAGATGGAGAAGACGAAGAGGATGCTTACCTAAGCTTCTCCTTGATTTTGGAGCAAGCTTTGTGTTTCCAAATCAAACTAGGGTTTGGAATTTCTAATTCCAATCTTTTTCCCTCATCTCTCTTGAGCTAGAGTGCTAGGAAAAGGAATGAGTGATTGAAGAGGATTTGAGTGGAGTGTTACAGTATTAGATGGGTTGGAGGGCTGAAACCCAAACCCAATGCCCAAGTAGAAAAATAGCAAAATCTACTCAACTCCAAACATATCGATGTTTATACTCAAAAAAGTTGTAAATGCCATTTTGGACTCAATGGAAGTGGTCTCGAGTCCCAATTCGACTGTTTACAAAAAGTAACATTTCGGACTTTAATCCGATTAACGATGCTATATTTAAATAAAACATTTAAATATACAATCATGAAATATGCGGGTTGTTACAGACTCCCCTCCTTAAAGAAATTGCATCCTCGCAATAATTAAGAGGAAAATAAAAAGTAACAACCATAAAAGCATATCAACACAAAAGAAGAAATTTTGAAATAAGAAGTTCACCATAAAAGAGCACGAGAGAGTAAGTCCGAATGTGTTCGTTCGATGAATTCTCAAGATTCCCAAGAGCAATCCTTAGGATTTGAGGACCATTGAACTTTCTCAAGAAGAACATCTTTATTTTGAAGGCGTTTAACTTCCGAAGCAATGATATGAATAGAATGTTGCTCATAAGTCAAATTTTGTGAAACTTCGATTTCTTCAATTACACCGGGCTCAAGAATAGAATCGGAATCCCTAAAGTATTTCCTAAAGTATTTCCGTAGCTGAGAGACGTGGAAAACGTCATGAATAGCAGAAAATCGAGCCGGTAATGAAAAGCGATAAGCCACGGAACCAATACGTTCAGTGATTAGAAAGGGACCAACATATCGAGGTGCTAATTTTCCCGATCAACTGAAACGCGCAACACCCTTCATAGGTGAAACACAAATGAACACCAATAAAGTTTGGACCTAAAACCAGCTTCTCAATGGCTTCAAGCCAACACGAAGGAATTCGGTATAGCCTTTTGTAGAGTGCCTCGAAAGGTGCCATACCAATACAAGATTGGAAGCTAAGAGAAATATGATCCTCCCAACTTCCACCAAAATCAAGAGCACATGCACCAAAGAGATCTTCAAGAGTTTGATTCACACGCTCGGTTTGTCCATCGGACTGAGGATGATAAGCGGTGCTGAAATTAAGCTTTGTTCCCAAAGCTTTTGAAGACCTTACCAAAATCCACTAGTAAAATAATGGATCACGATTGCTAACAATAGAAGTAGGAACTCCACAATTTAACAATTTCTTTGACATAGAGTTTAGCCAAATGAGGTATGGTCCAAAAGAGAAGGATGAGCCTCAAGGCTACACAAAACAAGAGATGAACATGAATCAGATTCACGATCTCGAATCTTACAAGTGGACAAAGTCTCGAGATCACTCCATTCGGATATCATCATGGAAACAACCGCTTGTTGCTTAAGACTAAGGGCGTCGGCAACACGATTTCCCCTTCCGGGAGTATAAAGAATATCAAGATCATAAGATGCAAGGAACTCAAGCCAACGTTGTTGACGCAAATTAAGTTCCTTTTTTGATAAATACTTCAAAGATTTATGATCGGTGTAGAGAACAAATTTCTCTCCCAAAAGATAATGACGCCAAATTCTAAGAGCGAAAACAATGGCCGCGAGCACCAGATCATGAATGGCATATCTAGTCTCGACAAACTTTAATTGTCAAGAAGCATATGTGATAACTTATTCCCTTTACAAGAGAATGACACCCAAACAAATATGACTAGTATTGGTATAAACAATAAATTCTTGGTTCCCTTCGGGAAGCGCAAGAATAAAAGCATCGGAAAAGAGTTCTTTTAATTGATCCTCTTTCCCGAAAACTAAGACTTTCAAAATTATATCTAACTTTATGTAATCATCTTTTTAGGAAAAATTTACTTTTTACAAGAATTTACTGTGTTTGACTATCTCATCATAGCATTTAGGAGATTCATATCGATAACGTTGATCAAGCACATTGACCAGAATTCTTAAAGCACTCAATGGGCAAAACAACACAAAGTCATCTTCTATATGATAAACAAGTCTCTTAAAAGCTTTACAAATATTCTTTTCTCGTTTTAAGAACAAACTCCAATCATACTTATAAATATCTTATTAAAAAGATTTGCAAATTTTAAATTTTTGTTTTCATCCATAATCAATAAATACAAGGATGGGCTCATCGAGATATTCACATAATACTCGATTCACAAAATGGAGAAATAAGGTAGAAGGTTCGTCAAACCGAATGACATAATGAACCGCTCATAATAATCAAAACGAGTGTGGAATGCGGTTAATGGAATGCTACCCTCCGCAACTCGTAGCTGATGAAAACCAATGGCAAGGTCGAGCTGCAAAGACCTTAGCACCACTCAATAGATTGCTTAGGTGGTAATCCTAAGACAAGCTCAAATATACCAGAAAATTCACAAACTACTTGAATGAGAGAAATAACACTTTCCTCATCAAGTGGGTTTAAAGAATAAAATGATGTCACCGAATTGGAAATCGAAATCATTAAGAAAAGAAGAAATCTACTTAACAGATTGAGGATGTTGAAGATATATAGTCTGCTCAGGACATAGGATGTAGGCTTCATAATGATCAAGCTAATCCTTTCCCAAAAATCAAATTTGAAGCCTATGTAACGCATAACATGCAAATCGGCTAGAAAAGAATAATCACATAAAATAATCTCGATATTTTCACAAAGTAAACTGAGTGTTGTGGATCCACTAATCGAATTCGCAATTCTCAATGAAGTCATCAAGCCCATAATATTTAAAGATAAAGAATCATCAAGTTCTTTTGATATAAAATAATGAGATGAACCCGTATCAAAAAGAACTCGAATAAGATAATCACAAAACAAATATCGTCAAGGATATAATGAGATATACCTTGACCAAGGGAAGTGTCACTAGGAGCTTGCACGACATTCAACTCTCCCTCTCTCCTACTTTGGAGTATGGGACATGTAGATATAAGATGGCCCGAACTTTTGCAATAACGATAAAAAAATGGTTTTGGGCACTCTTTTGCATAGTGGTCCATAGAACCACAATTGTAGCATCGTCCACGACTAGTGGTAGGAGTCTTTGCTACGGAAGTTTCTTGCTTCCCTTTCTTGTTGGGATTGGGACCTTTGAACTTAATAGGCCTCTTCATGTTATTGTTGAAGTTCTGTTTGGCACCCACAACTTCAACATTACTTTCTTTATCGGCCTCTTCAAGTCGAAGAGCGATATCTATAAGCTGATCGAAAGAAACTTCTAGTTTCAGAAGTAAAGGCTTTTTGAGGTTCTTATTCAACCCAAAAACAAATCTCTGATTTTTCTTCAACGTGGTATTAATATATTTGACCCCATATTTAGAGAGAGATTCTAAAGATGCGACGTAATCCGTCACAGAAGATTCACCTTGAACAAGGTTAATAAAGCGTCGGGCTAAAGTTACTTTTTCAGCCTCCAGCACAAACTTCAATTCGAATCTTTCCCGGAATTACTCCCAAGTAAGATCCGCTTCGATAATCTCAAAAACCAAAAGCTCATACCAATCAAATGCTCTTTCTTGGAGCATGCTAGAAGCCACTTGGACTCGATGAAGATCAATAAGATTCATGCGAGAAAAGATGTGATCGCATGATCTAAGCCAAGCTTGGATTTCTATAACATTTTCAGAACCCTTGAATGGCCTTCCACCCAAAGCGGTATAATCTCTACACAAGCGTGCAAACCCAGATTTAGGGTGAGTAGGCGCTGGAATGGGTCCGGCAGCTTGGGCATTATTCACAAGATCTAAAAGTTATTGAGCAGACATAAATACTCCATCCTGAGGAGTAGCGCTTGATTGACCGGCGCTGGGACGACCAGGTCTAACCATTTCTCTTCTTTAAGAAAGAAAGGAGAGGAAAAAGGTTATTCACAAAATGAATATCAAACAAACTTGATTGATAAAACAAGGCATCATAAAAAGAAATAGGATAGAACGGTACGAAGACTCGAATTAAATCCTATGGCACGATTCCTAAAAAAGACTTAGGACAATGATCCTTGCTAGATTATCCTACATTGTTTTGAAGTTTGGCTCTGATACCAAGCTGTGACGCCCCACCTCTATACTCACACTAGCCAAGGACACTACGGGGTAATGCCGTCAACTAGCACGAAGAATAAGGCTGTTGAGGAGCGACCATCTGTGTAATTGCTTTGTGCGAGTACCGATATGTCAGATAATATAACTTACATTTCATTTCAAGAGGAAACCCGACATATCAAATACAAACTCAAAGCTACCACACAGTGGCTATGAGGACTTCGGAAACAAATATAGAAATAAACATAACACAAATCAATCATAGATATTCATATCACGAAGGTGGAAACAGATATGAATATAACACATAGAAGCGTACATCAAAGTAGTGGTCAAACTAGATCCACTACATCACAAAAGAATAGATATAAGTGCTAGACAAAAGAATAAGTATACATCAAGGAGTCTCTATCTCGAATATATAACAACAAAAACTACTAAGCTAAAGTAGTTAGCCAAAAGTCAGGTGAAGGACCCTGATAAGAAGTCAAGCAGGAGCACCTGAAATACCTCGGTCTGACCCGAGTATTATTTAAGAAGAAAATAATAAATGGATCAGTCCAACTATAAATATCAGATAAAATAAGATAGAATAAGAGATATGACAAAAACGTATGATAACAATAATGCCATACTGCGACAAGTATGGCATCAAATAACAACAAAAGTCATATAATATCTCAAATCAACTCGAAGCACCAAAAAGAATCACATTCTTGAAATTATTCACCAAAACACAAATATTGATAGAGCTTATCAATTCAATCCACGAAAACGGGTGAAACACAAATTCTAGAAATCATCAGCTAGAAATCCAGAAATCACAAAAGGGGGAAGGCCTATCACAAATGGGAGCATGAAAACTCACCAACACGATCATCACAAACAGGTTCCTAACCCATGGTCGCTAACCATAGAGCCGGTGCCACGACGTAGTACATCGAACGCCCGAGGAACCAGAAACTCAAATAATCCAGAACATCGACGTAGTACAACGTTACGCCCAATGATCCAAACACAAATAATACGGAACAACGGCGTAGTACAGCGAACGCCCGATGAAACGAACTCCAATAAACCGGAACAACGACGTAGTACAGCGTCACGCCCGATGAACCGAACTCCATAAAAGCATAGGTCGTTAGCCTATAAAAAGAATGAGACGAAGCTCCATAAAACGAGGTACAGTCCCCCAAGTGGACAAAGAGACATCGCATATCGCTGCGTCTAAACCATAAAATGATCACCATCGATCAATGAAAAGTGTGAACCACACTAAGCTAGTAAATATAAGAGTTTAGCTTCGTGTCCCATAACCACTGGCTTAACTTGAATATTTATGAACAAATTGTAGATTTCCACTCGAAAATTGTCACAAGAGTTCAATCGAACAAGTCCAAGAATTAACCGACAAAGTAAACGCAAGCGTTTCATACCACTTGTTTTTCTAAGCCGTTTAATTTGATTTCTCATACGAATGAGTTAAAGGTTTGTATATACTAATAGATTAGAAAACGATTTTATAAACGAGTTTTGTATTTAAAAGTAGTGTTGAAATTGTGGTTGTGAAAGGATTTGAGTATTTACTACTAGTATAGAAACCTTTGTATTTAAAGTGACAAATCACAGAAATGATTGTGGAAACAATCAATCACCAAAAATTCACATACAAAGACGTGATTCAAATCCATAGAAATCGATACCGAATCCATCAAAATGGATATTCCCAAAAATCCCGAAAAAGAAGTCATCAAAGTCGATAAAAATGACAACAACTAATCGGAGCAACTAAAATCGATTAACATTGGAAATTCCCTCAAAAACAGCCTAAACATGCAAAAATGAACAGTTCCAAATGTCTGAGGATCAATCCAGACGTCTGGATTTAGGTTCTTGAAATTCCAGAAAAACCTCCCAGACGTCTGGTTTGGCAATCCAGATGTCTGAAACCATCCAGACGTCTAAACCAAAAAAATCAGACATCTGGAATTAGTCTGTCTTTTTTTTTAATTCTGCATGCATATATTTTTGCTCTAGGTCCAAACCAGACGTCTGGTCTTGGTCACCAAACGTCTGGTCACCTGGTCTGGGCAACAATTTGCCTAGGCCAAAGTGGCCAAAATGTATCGGGAGCGATCGGACGAGCAACGACGACTAAGGATTTATGCCAAGCGACAACCTAGCCTCATAGGCTCTTTGATACACCCCAAACAACATGTCCAAACATCCATAGTTGGATTTTCATAAAATTGGACCAAAACACCAAAATTTGGAAAATTCACCAAATCAATTCAAATCAAAAGCAAATGAATAAGCACAAATGTTAGGAATTCATACCTAACAACAATGATAGCTATAGACGTAGATGTGAGTTAAAGAACTCTCCTTTTAAACTCAAAACACAAGTGAGAAGCTTGAAAACAAAGGAAAGGCCAATTCCTCTTCAACTTCAACTCTAGAAGCTCCAATCTAAGATTATAAGCAAATACTTCCTAAATTAGGTTATAGGAAATTTCTGAAATTGGAGAGAGATTGAGATGGAGAAGATGAAGAGGATGCTTACCTAAGCTTCTCCTTGATTTTGGAGCAAGGCTCGTGTTTCCAAATCAAACTAGGATTTGGAATTTCTATTTCCAATCTTTTTCCCCCATTTCTCTTACGCTAGACTGTTAGGAAAAGGAATGAGTGAATGAAGAGGAGTTGAGTGGAGTGTTAGGGTATTAGATGGGTTGGAGGGCTGAAACCCAAACCCAAAGCCCAAGTAGAAAAATAGCAAAATTTACTCAACTCCAAACATATCGATGTTTATACTCAAAAAAGTTGTAAACGCCATTTTGGACTCAATGGAAGTGGTCTCGAGTCTCAATTCGACTGATTACAAAAAGTAAAATTTTAGACTTTAATCTGATTAACGATGCTATATTTAAATAAAACATTTAAATATACAATCGTGAAATATGCGGGTTGTTACAGCGACCCATCCCCGCCTCCAAACGACGATGATAAGAAAGATCCGCCATTGGATCTGTAGATCGCATTGCGCTCTAGGATTTCCTAGTTGAAGATATCTTCTAATAATCGATGGATTGATCAGAAATTGTGGAAGAAAGGAGCCCACTTTCGGCCAATGAAGAAATGGTGGAGGCGCAACTGCTAACAAGCTAGGGTTTACTATGTGTATTTACGCGTATAACCATATTATTTTAATATTATTTTGACTTTTCCCTTATTTTCCGAACGAACTCCAATGAAGCGTGTCGCCTGGCATTTATAATGTTTTATCCCTATTCCGAACACAATGGAACATGTTTCGGGGCCTAATTCGATCGTATGTGGAAGATAGCTTTTTGAATCGATTTAAAATATTAACTTTTCGATATTTAATTTCAACGCGTTTCTATACCGTACGACCAAACGGCAACTCCAAACGTTACGAAATTTGAAATCCGATAACAATACACTATTACGTATCCAATGGAACTCATTTCGTCGAATTCCGAGACTGTGTCCCGGATCGCTATTTCAACGTCTCGATTATAATATAAAATTTCCAATTTCTACTTATTCATTTTTAAATTCAATTTTAAATGTTAGAAATCTTCATTGTTGTTTAAAAAAAATTTAAATCAACTTCTGATATCAATTTCAATCATATTAAATTCAGAATTCAATTATTCAAATAACTTCCAATATTGAATTTAAGCATTTTAATTGTCCAATAAATCAATAAATTTCAATATTAGATTTTACTTGAATTTTTAGTTATCAATCAAATTCTTTATTTACATCTATCACACATTTATTATTTAATCCAACTATTGATTGTAGACACATTCAATACATAGCATTTCCTTTCAATGCTTGTTATTACTTAAATCTTCGAAATTAGTTTATTTAAATTTTTTATTCAAGTTCATATCCAATACTTGCATTCAAAATCATTAAACTTTTATTTTTAATAATAATTACATTAAATTTAATAATTTAAAATAGCTAAAAATACGGGTCGTTACATGGAGACTCCAGAACGAAGTGTTTGGATTTAGTGTCGTTTGCTGCATTTGAAGAAAGAGAACGATGATAGATAGACCTCGGCACTTGTGCCAAGTTGAAATGACTAAAACAGGATGGCTTGACAGGGGCAAGCTGTCTAGCTACCCCTAGCCGACATCCGTTCTTCGATTTTCTTCTTGTACTTGGTCCACACTATTACTTTGATGTTGGTTTCGATTGGTGCACCTTAATTTTGGGATAACCTCCTTTTGACTAGATATGGGATGGATGGACGCGGTGAGCGATCGTGGCTATGATGCGTTATCACCAGCCCTGCGACCCAAACTGGTAGTATCCTACCTTGGGCATTGCCTCACGTTCCTTGTCATACTTTTATCCCTATACGAGACCACTACGATTTTGGTTTAGTGTTGTTGTATCACGGCACGTCTTTGTCCCCCGACGTGCTATTGGGCATTATATGCAAACTATACGACAATGCTTAAAAACGCGTTAAAGGGCATTAATGTAAAGCCTTAACGCTAAGAAAGATATTTATTTTACCGATTAGACATTATATATATAGCATATTCTACTATATATAAATAGTTTGGCGGATCCTTAAGAGATGGAATATCCCGTAACATCTCTTGAGTTATTGCATGCACGTTATACACTAGATAGGAGACGTGAAATCCCGTAAACATCTCTAATGCTATTACACTCATGTTATGTGATATCGATTTTACTCACATAAGGATATTTTAGTTTCGACTCGAGTGTCTTGTCTTTTCATTACACTCGGGTCAGCCCTGAGTATTTGAGCGCATTGAAGATCATTTTCTGGAGGATGAAGATTTTGTATATTATTACTATTATTATTCCCTGCATCATATTGTTCTGCTGCATTATTTTATTTTTCCATGTTGTATATATAACTCTAATAAATGTTGTATAAATTATAATCAAATGTATAATATAAACAGCTTCATGAACTGTTTATTTGATTATTATATTTTGTCATTCTGCTGTGAGATTCTGTATTTGTTTTTTTTCTTCTTATTTTTCTTAATTAACCCTATTGATTATCTATGTTCTGGATTGTTTAAGTTGGACATGTGTGCATTATTGTTGATTTAAACCTTTCGAAATGTGGGTCGTCATAGTTGGTACCAAAGCTTTGGTTTAGCGATAACCTTAGCTTTGTGGGGTTTTACAAATTAGAGATAAGGTAGTGATACCCTAGAATGAGTTTGTTTGAGTGTATATATATGAGAGCGCGTACTTGTTAGTGTTATAAAATGTTTTATATTGTGTTTACTTATCCATTGAGTTGTTTATGAATTCTGGTTGGTGCGTGGGATGCCATGTTATCGATAGGGGTTTATAAACACTTAAACGAGGCAAGTTAACATAATATTGTTTAAAAATCGAGTAAATGAAAAAACTTTACCTAAATTATATTATATATATATATATATAATTATAAATTTCAATGAATTTTATTTGTTAGGAAATGATAATATTTAGTTATCATCGATTACTGTTTGAATAAAAATAAAAATAAATACTTTGTGAACTTTATTTCATGAAGCGTTCGATAATTGAATTGAATTGAAATCTAATTACAGTAAGAGTTGTTTACAATAACAAGATGTAAATTAACGAAATATTTTCATAATAAGGTAATGGAATTGTTTAAGCATATTTTTAATATAGCTTATAAATAGAAAGAATTTAAAAGTTGAGAATTTTAGAATTTAAATCCTATTGCTTTCAAAATTGTTTTCAAAGCCTTTAAAATTAATAATAATATTATTCGAGAGTGTTTTGACTAAAAATATATTTTGAGAAGATTTTTGGCAGAAATAAAAGCATTGAACTCGCTTTAGTCGCTAGGAAATAATTCTGGTGATGACTGCAGCATCGTCAGTATTCATTTTCGAGTTTCTGAGTGAGATTTGCTACCAAAAGAAATTTATTTTCGATTGAAACAAGTTTTGATTGTGAAAAAATATTCCAAGTATGATTTGATAAATATATGAAAATAGTTTTGAACTTATAAATTGAAATAAGTATAGATAGGAAATAAGTTATAACTTATGAATTTAAACAAGAAAATAAAACAAAATTTTAAAATGGTTGAACATTTTGGGTAAGCAAACAAAATAATATTTGAATTTGAGATATGAAATAAAAGAATTAACCTAAGAAATGATAAATAAATTGAGTTAGTGAAATGAAGTAAATAAGATGAAGTTTAACTCAAGGAAGCTTAAATAAAAGTAAATTGTATTTGAAATGAATTAGATAAAGTAATGAAATGAAATTTTAAGTGAATAAATTTGTATAACTTATAGATTTGAGAAATATTAAGCTAAAAACAAATTTCAAATTTGTTGACTGTGAATGTTAAGAAAAGAAAATAAAATTTTAACTTAAATAATGTTGAATAAACCGAGTAATGAATTAAATGAAATAAAGTTTAATTTAATAAAGTTTAAATGAATTGGATTGGATTTGAATTGAACCAAATGAATTAGTAAAGTGAATTAATTCCACTAAAGCTATAAAATGAATTAATAGAATGAATATGAACTTGAATTATAAAATGAAATGCAATTTGGTATGAAAGAAATTGAATAAAAATAAATGAGTGTAAGTAAAATTAATATGAGTAATTATATTTAATTTAAATTGGATGTAAATAAATTAAATGCAAATAGAATGAGTTTCAATAAAATTGAATGGTAACTAATTAAATATGAAATAAGTTAATAAAATGAATTATAAATGGAAGTTAACTTAAGAGAAGTTGAATGAATTGATTGTGATAAAAAGAAATTTTTAATATGAATTTGAGTGATAAAATAAAATTTACTTAAGTAAGATTATTAATATGAATTTAAATAAATGAAGTGAACTAATGAAGCAAATCAATGAATTAATATGAACTTAAGATATGAAGTGATAATAATAAACATGAGTTGTGTTATATAAAATGTTTATAATAAACTTAAATAGTTTATAAATGATATTAGTATTAAAGAGAATATACTAAGTGGTAATGAAATAAACTTCAACTTAAATAAGATTAAATGAAATGATTTATAAAATGGTCCATAAATGAATAGATATGAGATGTTGTTATACATAAAATGAAACAATTGAAATTAACAAATCGAATTGAATAAATTAAATGTAAATGAAATTTATTTGAATAAATTGGATGTAAACTAATTGAATGTTAATAAAAATTGAATGTTAATGAGAAATGAAGTGTATAAATTAAATATTAACATTGGAAATGTAAATTTTGATAACTTGGAATAATTAGATGAATATTAATAATTGTTGAATGGTTACTTTTGTTACATTGTTATAACTTTTTGATTGCATATGATTGTTGTATGTTGTGTATTTGTGCTTGTGCTTATGATTTGGATTCAACATTCATTCTATATGGTTCTATTTAACTCATACATGTTCTATAACTTATTATAAGTGACTAATATTCAGATTTGAGTTGAGATAGGTACATACGAAGAACGTTTGGATGTATACGCGGATTTTATATGCTTTTGCTTGCTTAATATGAGCGAACTCGCTCGTATTAATATAATAAGGTACGTATCTCGGATTACATATCGCACTTTTATATTTTTCCTGTAACAACCCGCATATTTATCGATTGAATATTTAAATATTACATTTAAATATTTCATCGTTAGTCGGATTATAGTCCGAAAAGCTACTTTTTGCAAACTATCGAATTAGGACTCAAGACCACTTCCATTGAGTTCAAAATGCCGTTTGCAACCTTTTTGAGTATAAACTTCGATATGTTTGGAGCTAGCTAAAAATTTGACCTTTTTTACTTTGAGTTTGGGTTTGGGTTCAGCCACTAGGCATCCTTATACCCCAAACTGAACCATCCCTCCCCATTCACTCTCACTTCCTCCTCTTTTCAGTTTTAAAGAAAAAATGGTGGGAGAGATGGGAAATTAAAACTCCAAACCCTAGTTCCTCTTTCAATCTCAAATTCTTGCTCCAAAATCAAAGAGAACCCATTGGTAAGCATCTCCTTCTTCTTCTCCAACTCAGTCTCTTATCAATTTCAGAAATTCCTAAACCTAATTTACGAAACGTTTCTCTTTTAAGCTTAGATTCAAGCTTGTTGGGTTGGAATTGAAGTGTGATTGTTCTTGCCGTGCTCTATAGCTTCCTCTTCATTGTTTTTGTGTAAAAGGTGAGATTTTTATCTCACATCTATGCCTATAACTATCTTTGTTGTTAGGTATGAATTCCTATCATCTATTTCATGTTCACTTGTTGTGATTTGAATTGGTCTTGTGAATTCTTCAATTTTGGTGTCTTGGTCCAATTTTATGAAAATCCTTCTATGGACATTTGGACATTGATATTCGGAGTGTATTGAGGAGCCTTTAAGGCCGGGTTGTCGCTTGGCGTAAATCCTTAGTCGCCATTGCTCATCCGATCACTTCCGAATCGATTTGGCCACTTTGGCCTAGGCAAAATGTTGCCCAGACCAGGTGACCAGACGTCTGGTGACCAAGTCCAGACGTCTGGTTTGGACCTGGAGAGAAATAAAACGTATGCACGCGTTTTATTAAAAAAATGCCAGAGACTATTTCCAGACGTATGAAATTCAAGATCAGACGTCTGGATGAGTCTTAGACGTCTGACTCGAGGTTTCAGACGTCTGGGTGATCTCTGGGAAATTTTCCAGAGAACGAAACCAGACGTCTGGATTCAAAACCAGACGTCTGGCCATGGCTCAGACGTCTAATTCGCTATTCCAGACGTCTGGGTAGTTTTCTGAGCTATTTCCAGAAAACAAATCCAGACGTTTGGATTCCAAATCATACGTCTGGAAGTGTGCATTTCTGCCTGTTTAGGCTTTTCTAGTTTGAATATCCATTTTGATGGATTTATTATCGATTTCTTTGGATTTAAATAGTTTGGCGGATCCTTAAGAGATGGAATATCCCGTAACATCTCTTGAGTTATTGCATGCACGTTATACACTAGATAGGAGACGTGAAATCCCGTAAACATCTCTAATGCTATTACACTCATGTTATGTGATATCGATTTTACTCACATAAGGATATTTTAGTTCCGCCTCGAGTGTCTTGTCTTTTCATTACACTCGGGTCAGCCCTGAGTATTTGAGCGCATTGAAGATCATTTTCTGGAGGATGAAGATTTTGTATATTATTACTATTATTATTCCCTGCATCATATTGTTCTGCTGCATTATTTTATTTTTCCATGTTGTATATATAACTCTAATAATGTTGTATAAATTATAATCAAAAGTATAATATAAACAGCTTCATGAACTGCTGCCACCCCCCTAGACCCCCCTCCGTAGGGGATCTTATCTGAAAAACCTTCAACTGAACTTCCTACTTTGATGGTTTTGGGGATTGATTTCTTTGGACTTTACTCACGTCTTCGAACATGAATTTATGTAATTCGATTCGTTTCAACAATCGTTTTGTGACTTGTCACTTTAAAGATATGAAGGTTTCAATACTAGTAGTAAATATCAAAACTCTTTCATCAAAGCGATTTCAACACTATTTTAAATATCAAAAGTTCGTTTTCTCAAACCAATTTCCTATCTACTAGTATATACAAGCCTTTACTTCACTCGGATGAGAAATCGACTTAAACGACTTAGTAAAATGAGTGGTATGAAACGCTTGCGTTCACTTCGTCGGTTAGCTCTTGGACTTGTTCGATTGAACCCTTTTGTGACAATTTTCTAGTGAAGACCTACAACTTGTTCGTAAATATTTAAGTTAAGCAAGTGGTTATGGGACATGAAGCTAAACTCATATATTTACTAGCTTGGTGTGATTGACACTTCTTGATGATCGATTATGATCATTTTATGGTTTAGACTAGCGATTGAGCGATGTCTCTTTGATTTGGTTCATCGAACGTTACGCTGTACGACGTCGTTGTTCCGTTTTATCGTGATTTGGTTCATCGGACGTTACGCTGTACGACGTCGTTGTTCCATTTTACTATGTGTTGGTTCATCGGACGTTACGCTGTACGACGTCGTTGTTCCATTTTCTTATGTGTTGGATCATCGGACGTTACTCTGTACGACGTCGTTGTTCCATTTTATCGTGATTTGGTTCATCGGACGTTACGCTATACGACGTCGTTGTTCCATTTTACTATGTGTTGGTTCATCGGACGTTACGCTGTACGACGTTGTTGTTCCATTTTCTTATGCGGTGGTTCATCGGATGTTACGCTGTACGACATCGTTGTTCCTTTTTTTTATTGTGCTTTGGTTCATCGGACGTTACGCTGTACGACGTCGTTGTTCTTATTTATTGTGTCTCTGGATCATCGGACGTTACGCTGTACGACGTCGTTGCTTCGGATTATTTGATTTCTGGATTTCTAATGGTTGATTTCTGGAATTTATGTTTCACCACCTTTTTCAGTTGGCATTTATATGTATGTCATTTATTGTGGCTTGGTGAATTAAATTAAGAATATGACATTCTTTTAATCTTTGAGAAGATTCTCGTGATATTGATTAATCTCTGGATTGATTTTCGATTAGATACTTATCACAGTATGACTTTATGGTTATCATACGTTTTGGTCATATCTCTTATTCTATATCATTTTATCTGATAATTATAGCTAGACTGATCCGTTTATTATTTTCTTATTAAATAATACTCAGGTCAGACTGAGATTTTACAGGTGCTTCCTCATGACTTCTTATCTGGAGCCATCTTCTGACTTTTGGCTAACTACTCTAGTTTAGTAGTTTTTGTTGTATACATTTGAGATTTAGACTCCTTGATGTATACATATTCTATTGTCTTGCACTTGTACCTATTTTTTTGTGTTATTGTGGATCTTATTTGACCACTACTCTGATGTACACTTTCATGTGTTATATTCATATCTAATTCCGCCTTTGTGATATGAATTGTCTGTGACTGATTTGTGTTATTTTTATTTCTATATTTGTTTCTGAAGTCCATATAGCCACTGTGTAGTAGCTTTGAGTTTGTATCGGTATGTCGGATTTCCTCTTGAGATGAAAAGTTATATTTTTATCTGGCATATCGGTACTCGCACAAAGCAATTATACAGATGGTCGCTCCTTAACAGCCTTATTCTCCGTGCTAGTTGACGGCATTACCTCGTAGTGTCCTTGGCTAGCGTGGGTATAACGGTGGGGAGTCACATTTCCTTACGGGATGCCTCATCATCGCGATGAGATGTATATTTGGTATATATTTGTGTTATAAATTGACTGTAAAAAATTTCCAATCAAGTCGCGCAAAGGAGAAGCTGTCGAAATTTTCCGTAAATACGACTGTTAGAAATTTTTTGAGATTTTAAAACTTGTTTATATATATATAAGTTGTAGTTTCCGTAAACTGATATCAGAGTGGCATAGTGGAAGCGTAGTAAAAAATTTCAAATAGATTTTATGTTTTGTAAGTTGATTATTTTTAATAAAATATATCGTAAGTTAAATTTCTTAACTCCTTTTCGAGGACGAAAAGTTTTGAGTGGAGGAGAATGTAACGACCCATATTTTTAACTATTTTAAATTATTGGATTTAATATGATTTTTGAATAAAATTGGTTAAAATTAAAAATTTAATTATGAATTTATGTCATTTATTGAATATGAACTTTAATAAAATTTTGAAATAACCAATTTCGAATATTTTAGAAATATCAAGTATTGAAATGAAATTTTATATATTGAATGTGTTTATAATCAGTAGTTGGAATTTAATAATAAATATTGAAATATTTAGATGGAAATAAAATAATGGTTAATAACCCAAATTCAATTGAAATTTATGATTATTAATGTAATTTATTTGATAATTAAATTGTTTAAACTAATAGTGGAAATTGTTTAAATAATTGAATCATGAATTTAATATGAATGAAAATGATGTCGAAAGATGATTTAAATTTTATTTAAACTAGAATGAAAATTGTTTACTTTTAAAATTGAATCTAGAAGTGAATAAATAGAAATTGGGAATTTTATATTTTAATTAACGTGTAAAAATAGCCATATTGGCTATTGTCTCGGATTTCGACGAAACTAGTTTCATCGGATCTGTAATAGTGAATTATTATAGGATTTCAAGTTTCGTAGCGGACGGACTTATCGTTTGGCCGTGCGAGCTTGAAACGCGTAGAATTTAATTTCAAAATTTAATTAAAATAAATTGATTTTGAAATGCTATCTTCTGAATATGATGGAATTGACTTCCGAAATTGATTATGATGGCTACTATTGGCTAATAGTTTGGATGATTTGGATGTTTATTTATTTATATATATCATGTTACCACCAGTAAATTATCTGATAGTAAACAAATTATTATTTGAATTATTTCGAATAAATTAAAAATAGGTCGAAATGATATATACTGATAACACTTTGATTTGGATTGAAATGATATATATCCATCACTGAAATTAAAATTCGAAATAACTATTCACTTGTCCATAGGATAGAAAATTATATACGGACACCGGACTGGTTAAATTACATAATTTTAAAAATTTTGATTTTGAAATTATTTAAGTGACTTTGATTTAAAGAAATAAAATCAAATTTATAAAGATTGAATTAATTTCTAATTCGAGTTTGAAATGTTGAATATAAAATTGTTAAAAGAAATTGTTTTAAAGAATTTAATTTTGAAATCGAAGTGATGACTGAAATATAACCATAGATATAGAAATTGAATTTTTTTAAAGGGTTTAAACCTTTACTTGAACCTCGAAGTTATTTAAGTAAAAGCGATATAAATCGATATTTCAAATTTGGGCTCGAAATTGAATTAGTTTAAAGATTTGAACCTTAAATTTAGTATTGAATTTTAAATCTGATTAAAGTGATTTAAATCGGTAAATTAAAATTGAATTCGAATTTATATAAACTGAAAAAAATAAAAATTAAGAATCGAATTGAAATTTAAACCATTGAATTGAATTGTTGAATCGAACTTGGAATTAATTCAAATTGGAATTGAAATCGAAATAAATTGGAATTGAAATCGAAGTTAATTCGAATTAAATTGAAATTGGGTCGATTTGAAGTAAATCGAGATTGAAGATGATTTGAATTGAAAGGTTTGGAATTGAATCAGTTTGACTTTGAAACTATTTTTAAATTTTTTAAATAAATTATTTTAAAAACTATTTAAAATATATCTTTTTAAATATTTAAATTATTTTGATTTTCCAAGCTATTACTATATAAACCATTTCAGTACTCAAACTATTTTAAATTAAACTATTTTAACTTTTTAAATTATTTTAAACTATTCAAACTATTTTCTAAAAATTCAAACTGGTCAGAGTGGGAACTGTTTATATTTAAATAATGGGTTTAAATGTGAATTGGGTTAAAATGAAGTTATAACCTAAGTTGAAATTGGAAATGATTATTGAAGTAAAAATATGATTTTTGAAGTGAATATGATAATTTTGAAATAAAATTGATTTTTAAGAGAATATGATATTTTGATATCAAGTGTGAATTGTTTTCGAAATGTAAAAGAGCCAACCGGTGTGTAAAACGACGTTTGGTTGTCAGAAAGACCAAGGCCTCTTATTGGCATACTCTCTGTCAATATTGGAACCACTTTAACAATTGTGTACGTGGAGGAGACTCCAGAATGAAGTGGCTGGATTTGGTGTAGTTTGCTGGATTTGAGGAAAGAGAACGATGATGGATAGACCTCGGCACTTGTGCCAATTTGAAATGACTAAAACAGGATGGCTTGACAGGGCCAAGCGGGCTAGCTACCTCTAGCCGACATCCGTTCTTCGATTTTCTTCTTGGACTTGGTCCACACTATTTCTTTGATGTTGGTTTCGATTGGTGCACCTTGATTTTGGAATAAACTCCCTTTGACTCGATATGAGATGGATGGACGCGGTGGGCGATCGTGGCTACGATGCGTTACCACCAGCCCTGCGACCCGAACTGGTAGTATCATACCTTGGGAATTGCCGCATGTGCCTTGTCATACTTTTATCCCTATACGAGACAACTACGATTTTGGTTTAGTGTTTTCGTATCACAGCGCATCCCTATCCCCCGACGTGCTATTGGGGCGTTATATGCAAACTGTACGATAATGCTTAAAAACGCGTAAAGGGGGATTAATATAAAGCCTTAACGCTAAGAAAGGTATTTATCTTACCGATTAGACATTATATATGTAGTGTATTCTACTATATATAAATAGTTTTATAGATCCTTAAGAGATGGAATATCCCATAACATCTCTTGAGTTATTGCACGCAATTTATACACTGCATATGAGATGTGAAATCCCGTAAACATCTCTGACGCTATTACACTCATGTTATGTGATATAGATTTGACTCACATAAGGATATTTTAGTCCTGACTCGAGTGTATTGTCTTTTCATTACACTCGGGTCAGCCCTGAGTATTTCAGCGCATTGAAGATCATTTTCTGGAGGACTAACATAAAAATTTGGTATATTATTACTAGTATTATTCCCTGCATCATATTGTTCTGCTGCATTATTTTATTTGTCCCTGTTGTATATATAACTATGATAAATACTGTATAAATTATAATTAAATGTACAATATAAACAGCTTCATGAACTGTTTATTTGATTATTATATTTTGTCATTCCGCTGCGAGATTCTGTGTTTGTTTTTTCTTCTTTTCTTATTTTTCTTAATTAACCCCATTGATTATCTATGTTCCGGATTTTTTAAGTTGGACATGTGTGGATTATTGTAGATTTAAATCTTCGGAAATGTGGGTCGTCATAGATATATGCAAATATAACTTTTATATATGCATTCAAATAATTACCAACAACATTAAAAACATCAAATAAATTAACAATAATTGATATTTCATAAATATTAATTAATTTAATCAGTTTGCAACATTTTACAAACTAATTAAATTGTGTGGTTTTCGGAGAAAACACAAATGCGGTTGTGCGACTCAGAAGTGTGAGTTCAGTCAGTGATTAATATTGCACATTTCAAATATTAATGTTCACACATCACTAGGCAGGTGATATGATAGTTTGGCTGGATTCATCGCTTACAGGTCTTTTTGGTAAAATCAAATTTTACTTATTATAAGCGGTACTTGATAGTGACAATTATTTACACCAATTCTCTTCGTCAAAACTATATCACATTAGGACTTTTGGAATTTGGTAATGGTCAAAATTCTAATATCATCCACATTCAACTTTATTGTCCAAACACAAAGTCTTTGGTTCAATAATAACAATTATTATTAATCAAAATGCTCTGGCCGGAGACTTTGACTTTGAGTTGACTTCAGTTGACCGTGATACTAGCCTCATATAACTGAGGTGACAAATCCTCTCTTGAATAGTGTTTCACTTTCAATGCTTCCACTTGACCCAACTATATTCGTTCGATGCGCCATGCCACGATTTAACTATAATCAAAGCAGAGCTTCCACATTGAAGATCGATAGTATTCTCAAGTCGAGAGAACTGTGTAAATTAGTTACATCGATATTCTCTGCTTGACCTTAGTTATAATAACCAACAAAAAATTATTGAGTGATTCATTTCATAGTTATCCAATAACTATCAGTACGTAACCCCTTGGTGCCCACAACAGTCATAAGTAATACACTGCCCAACATTTGGAGAGCATTACGTACTCTAGTCTCAACGGATACAACGATATCCAGTCTTGATGCATATTGACTAGGAATATTTAAAATGGTATGTTTGTTTCATTGAGATAAATTACTCACGGTCACAACATTTTGTAACTACTACCACAAAACATACCATTTATGGATTTTCTTGTAATGACCCGTATTTTTAACTATTTTAAATTATTAAATTTAGTGTAATTAATGAATAAAAATGGTTAAAAATTAAATTTTTAATGATTTATTAATATAGCTATTGAATATGAACTTGAACAAGATTTCAAAATAAACAAATTTCGAAGATTTAAGTAATAACAAGTATTGAAAGTAAATGCTAAGTATTGAATGTGTCAATCAATAGTTGAATTGAATAATAAATGTCGAATTCATTAGATGTAAATAAAGTAATTGGTTGATAACTAAAATTCATGTGAAAGCCAATATTGAAATTTATTGAATATTGGACAATTAAATTGTTTAAAATTTGATCTTGAAAATTATATAAATAACTAAATCCTAAATTAAATATGAATGAAATGATTTCAAACGTTGATTTAGATGTTATTTAAATATGGATGAAGATTGTCAACACTTAAAAATTGAATTTTAGTGATTAATTTAAAATTTGAAAATTTTATGTTTAATTAACGAGTAAAAATAGCCTTCCGGGGCACAGTCTTGGATTTTGACGAAACTAGTTCCATTGGATCCGTAATAGTGTATTATTATCGGATTTCAAATTTTGTAGCTTTTGGAGTTACCGTTTGGTCGTACGGGTTAGAAACACGTTGAAATTAATATTGAAAATTCAATATAATAATTGGGTCCAAAAAGCTATCTTCTCCATACAATCGAATTGGGTCTCGAAACTTGTTCCATTGCGTTCGGAATAGGGGTATAACATTATGAACACCTGGTGGCGCACATCGATTGGGATCCGAAATTTAGGGCTAGAAATTTTGGAATTTTAATTAATTTATTTCAAATCAATTACAGTCGTTTTAACATCCCTTCAGCCCACTCTATACTAAGACAAGCCACCCTACTATGTACGAGCTACTTTCTTCCTTGATTTAAATTCGTGTGCGTTCCCACTCTTCAATTCCAAATGCACAGAACAGAAAAAAAGACTTCAAAAACATAAATTAAATTAAACACTCAATGAAAAATCATCAAACTTGCTTTAAAATTCCTATTTTTCCTAGAGCTTCAATCTGATGTATTGTTTGTGAGGAGCGGCGTCAAGTTGATGATCTCGACTATGAAGTTGAGCTGCAGTTTTGCCTAGGGTTACATTCTTCTTCGTTTTCAGTTGTCGATTTAAGAATTAAAGCTCGTTTTTGGATTTGTTATGGGAAATAGTTTTTGGGTGGTCGATTTGGGAGGCTACGATGCCTCGTAGTGGTTCGCGACTGTACAGGGATGTCGATGGGCTGTCAGGTCACAAAATGTAGGGGGAGTGCGAGCTCGGGAATTTTGATATGAGAGGGTGGAGATTTCGATGAGCGATGTGATGGTGAAGTCAGATGTGAGAATCGTGGAGAGATGGAAGGGTTTTGGGTGTGCATGCACAAAGGGATACAGCCATTTTTATGCACTGGAAGCTCGAACAGGGGGATTGAGGAAGAAGGGCTTTACGAGTTGGGCCGGGCTTCATTTTTTGGTGTGGGTAATAAATTTGTATAAATTAAATTATATAAATTGCTTTATAAAAATCCAGATTCTTATAAATTGCGTAACTCGTTCGTTTTGGTCGAAATCCAACGCAGTCGGTCACGTTGGGTTCGTATTAACATGGTCTTTGCTATGGAACCAGTTTGGTTGAATTTGGAGCTTCTGGAATTTTTGGTAAAATTCGAACGCGTTCGAATTCAATCGGAAGCAGAACGCGAAAGCGACAACAAAAATAAAAGGTGAGTGTTTTATAATGTTCACGAAGTACTAGAATTTTTTTCATGCTAGTTAAATTTGAAATTATGAAGTGATATAAATTTACTGATCGTTGTTTGATAAATTTAATTGTCATTCGAATTAATTGTTAAAAATTAAAACTGACTGTTATATTTGAAATAGGAATTTAATTGCCAGTAGAAGACCTGATATTAACAACTATGAAATTGTAGTGAATTATTTCAACCGTTTGAATGATTGATTATTATGGATGTCGTTGATTAATATTTGGACGATTGGATGTTTATTTATTTTTTATATATATCATGTTATCACCTGGTAAATTTTTACAGTATTTAAAACTGTAAATTGAATTATTTTGAATAATTTAATAAATAGGTTGAAATGATATATACCTATGATACTGTGATTTGGATTGAAATGATATATATCCATCCCGGAAATGAAATTTGTGATATCCCGGAATTTAAAGCAAATAAATATGTGATAATTTCTTTTATATATGAGCTAAATTATTATTTTCAAACAAATTTAAATATGGGTTTGTTCAAGTGTGTATATATATTTATATATGGGTTGATTTTAAATAGAATTTGAATTTGAATTTGAATTTGAAATTCAAAGAATAAATATCTTAAAATAAATAAAGACATGCATAATTACACATGTTAGTTAAATGTGTATAGCTTAACAAATGGAAGAAAATTAACACATATTAATGGCAAATGTTAACAAGTTAAACAAGTGTCACCAATTTGTTTTTATTTTCTTTTATTTTTAATAAATCCTAAGTAAGTCTGTATAAACATATATCTCATCTCTTTACTTATTTTTCCTATCTTCATTATACAAACTCAAGAAAACAAACTTGTAAAACATTATTCAAACCACAAGCAAAATCATAATCCCAAAACCTGTTAATATTCAAACCTGGAAAATCAAAAGCCTGTAATCAAATTTATCAAACCAGAAATCTTTTCAAAAGCAATCACCAAAGCAAATCAAGCTTCCAAATAAATCAAAGTTTCAAAGCTAAATCTTCTCAACAAAAGTAATTTCCAGTTCATAATCAAAGTTCAAGCTAGATCATTTCAACAACCAGTTTTCCAGTTTCAAAAGATCAAAGCAATTCAAGTTTTCAAATGTCAAAATTGTTTCAAGCTCTGTTCAACTGATTCCTGGTGAGTAAACATTTATTTAAAAATAGTATTCTTTCGCTTAAATGTTGTGATGAATTTTTTTGAAAATGGGTGCATATGTTTATGAATATGAATGCATGTAAGTATATAGATGTGGCTGTGTATATGATATATATATATATATGTGACTCTGTTAACTCTACATGTTCAAATTCTCTCAAATAAATTCAAATCCACCTTATACATTCAATTTTAGATCTCGATCCCTAAATAGAAAATGATTGTGGATGTGTAATAGTGTTTCTAAAAATACTATCAAGAATTTATATTAAGGAAATTTCTTCAAAAATGATAAACTACAGAGAAACATCAAGACAGGTAAAAATTTAATCACGTGGAAAATTTGTTTTGATTATAAAAGCAAATTCGTGTTTGGAAATTATGAATTTTAGTGGTTAATTTAAGATTTTTAAGATTATAATGGATGAGATAATCTGTGTTGATAAGTTTTGGGTATTTTGGCAATCGACGGCGATTGATGACAATCTGGAGCTCGTGGTTTGGCCTGGAGGTTGCCGGGGTGTCGGGAATCTCTGGAAAAATGGTAAAGGAATTTATCTATGGCTGTGGTGGCCAGACATTGGTGATCTAGGGTTCAGAGGCTTGTTCTGGTCGGGGTTTTTGTGTGCTTTACGCGACATCGATCGATTGCCAGGGGTGATCACGAGAGGTGGATTTGAAGCGTGGTGATGTGGAGTGGCATAGGATTAGTCGGCGTGATATACGATGGTCGGGGGCGTCGGCTAGGATGGGTTTTTCGATTTGGGAATGGGTTCCAGTTTTTGATCGAGGTGCTCATTTTCGATTTGTAAGTGTTTCCGTTGATCTGAGTTATCGGGGAGGATGGCGTAGTTGTCTTCGACTGGTAGATGGTCGTGGTGTCGATCGATGGCGATCGGAATGATGTGCATGGTGCACGGTGATCGGGCGTGTGTCTGGGTATGTTTGGGTAAGAAGAAGCTTTTGGCTTGGGATTTTCTCGAGTGGTTCTCGTGTACAACTCGAAGTAGAGGAGGAGCAGGAATTTTGTGATGTGCTCGGGAAGAATCGTTGTTGGGCTTGGGTTTTCTGATGTTTGCGTGTTGTTTTCTAATCAAAGAATTATTACAGATTTATAAAGAGCAAAAATTTTAACTAGTTTAAGTTTGTAAAGAAGGGTTATTAAGACAATAAAGTTTTGGAAGGAATGATTAGTCAAGTTTAAAGGTGTGTCTAAATGTATATGTTTACAAAGAAAAATAAAAAAAAATTCCTAGTTAAATATTATATAAATTCCAAAACAAGTGATTAAACAAGTTTAAATGATTTAGTAAAATAAATTAAGGTTAGTTAGTTAATAACTAAAGGATAATTAATTATTGTGATTGATTAATGATTAATTAATTAATCAGGGTTAGTTAATTAGTGTAATTAAGTAAGAATAACTAATTGATTATTAAGTAACTAAGGAATAGTTAATTAATGAAAGTAATTAAGGGATAGTTAATTACTGAATGGGATTAGTTAAGGTTAATTAATGAATGCGGTTAATTTAAAGACTACTTATTAAATGTAATTAATTAAAAGAATAATTAATTATTGGAAGTGATTAGAGGATCATTAATGAATGTAATTAATTAATTAATTAATTAAGGAGATTAATTAAAAGTTAATTAATGTGAATGGTTAAGGCTAATTAATCTGTGTGGTAATTAAAGGTTAATTACTTAGTGTAATTAAAGGTTAATTAATCAAGGAAGATTAATTAAGATAGATGATGTAACGACCACGACTTTCTCTCCACAGAAAGTCGCATCGTTAATAGGAAAGAAAGGGGTGAGAAGTAGAAAAGAGAAGAAGAGAAAAGAAACAAACACAAATACTCACAGCGGAAACGAACAAAATATATTATATCACATAAATATTACATAGTATCATATACAACACTTATCAGAGTTACACAGATTCACATCATATACTAGACAGTTATAAACATCTGTCTAGTTATTACAACTCAATACAAAACAAAGATCTAAACAAGATCAACACAGCGGAAACTACTATCTATATCTACAACGCTGAAGCCTCCTGCTCCATTGCTCCTCCACAATTCGTCAAGGCTAACCTGAATCCCTTGGCTACTCGTAAAAATTTGAGTACCCAAGAGTTTATAAAACAGAAATAAACAACTTGGGTCAGACATGGGTCTGGTGTGAGTAACAGGTTAAACTTGTTTAACTTCAAAACCTTTTGAAAGAAAAGGTATCACGTAAGACTTCCCACAAATAAACATGGGTAAGTTTTTACCTTACGCTAACCAAAACATTTGATAGGAAATTCGATTGTATTATAATAGGGTCTAGGGTTTTCAAGTAAAATACAGAAATAGCTGAAATGCTTACATCTCACATTTCAACATAGTTGGGCACAACTAATACGTACGACACTTATTGGAGTTTGGATTCCATACAATGGCAGGGCTACCGGGGTACCGCCCGTCACAGTACGTGGCCTAGATCACCGTACCGAGGATCACTCCCAATCCCCTGCAACACAAGGCCGGAACATCCCTTACTGGATAATTCCCGCACAAGATACCTCACGGTTGGGATCAGCAACCGCACACACTAAGCCGAAATAAGAAGGGACTTCTAGACAGAGGTAATCTTGTCCTACTTGGGTGCTACCCACTAACCTTGCTGCACCTCCCCTGTTTTAGCCATTCCCGGTTTGTGAGGCTTGAGGTCACGATTACCTTTAATCAGAACATATCACTTAGAATGCTCATCGTCCGCCTGACGATGTGCTGAAAGCATTCAATCCATACAAGTTCGTTCCGGGTTCGAACGAAACCGAAGGCATTATCTCGTTACACTCGTTTTGGAATCACCCTCAGAGTTAACGACAATAACCCTTGCACTCTGAATCTTCATCTTCACTTGAGATTCACGACCTATCGTAAATTTGGATCGATGTGGTATTCGGGTCTCCAGACCTGGAAATCCGGTATACGGAAACCCGATCCCGGTCTCATCGAAATCCAAAGCGTATCTTTTAAGGCCAAGTTGTTTTAAAGGTTAAAACAATTTAATTCATTATCTTTATACACAAAGAAAGATAATTCACAACAGATAATCAACATTATCAGATAATCCATATTATCATCACAATTCAACTAACATCCATATCATACAACATATATCTCATCAGAGATATCAATCAATGCAAAGCATTCAGTATTATCATCCATCCATAAGTAATGATTTATATCATCTTAATTTAATTTGAATTAAATTAATTACTTCATTTTATAAATCCTTCTTACTTAACCATTAATTAATTACAATCAATTAATTAATTATCCTCTAATAATTCATTTCAATTAATCATCTTGATTAATTATCTTTTGATTACATCCAAGTAATTTATCCTTAATTAATTTCTCAAATTAATTATCCTTAACCACTTATAGTAATTAACCTTTAATTACTTCATTAATTAATTAACTAAAATTAATTAACTTAATCAACTATAATTAATTACATTAATCCTTAATTAATTACATTGATTAATTACTTCATTTATTAATTATTACTTAATTAACCAATCTTAATTACATCATTAATTATATTAATTAATGATCCTTAATTACAACTTAATTATTAATTACTTAATTAAATTAATTACATTAATTAATTAACCTTTAATTAAACAACATTTATTAATCACCCTTGATTAATCTTCAATCAGTAATTAATTACCCTTAATTACTTTCATTAACTAAATTAATTACTTCCTTAATTAATTTCTTAATTAATCCCTTGATTAATTATTCAAAGTAATTAACTCAAATTACTTCTATTAATAAAATCATTTATTCAACTAATTACTTCTAGTAATTATCATATTATTTACTCCCCTAAATAATCTTACCTTAATAATTACATTAAGTAATTATTTATCAAATCAACTCTTGATTATTCTAAATTAATTAAACTTAATTAATTAACTTAACTAATCAAATTAACTTCAATTAATTACAATAAGTAATTAATTCTTAATTACTTCCATTAAGTAATTCCATTTAAACAATTTCACAAATGATTATCTTTAAATTAATTAATCTAATTAATTATTAAAATTAATTACATAAATTAATTATTTAATAATCCATAGTTAATGACCTTCATTAACAATTATTTAATTACTTTTCTTAAATAATTAACTTATATTAATTATTATTAATTTCAAATTAATAAATCTTAATAACCAATTAATTAAACATTAATTATTTAATTAATTAAGTATTAACCATAACTTAATTAATCTTTAATTACTTTATTAATTAATTCTTAATCATTAATTAATACCCTAATTTATAATCCTTAATTATAAATTAATCATTCCTAATTAATTTATCTTAATCATAAATTAATTAGTTTAAACCTTTAATTATCTATTTAATTAATCCAAATGATTAATTAATTTGATTATTTAAACCATTTTAATTTACCTTAAAGATTTAATAATGTTTTTAACTTTAAGATAAAATATTTACTTATCCAAGTTTAAAATTCCTTATTCACAAAACATTTGAAACATCCATTTTCAAATTTACTTTTAAATTTCATTTTAAATTCCGGATTTAAAATGAATAACAATTTGTCTTTAACAAAGTTTAAATCCAATTTAAAAACTTTTACATGTTAAAGAAATCTTATATCTTCTAAAGGAATATTTAAAAAGAACTTAAATCAACTTCCCTTTAAAAATTTCAAAACATTTAAATATAACTAACATTTAAACTTATTTAAAACATTTAAATTTATAAACTTATTTATCTCAAATCTAGGGTTCAAAACCAAACTTGAAATAAAACTTTGATTCCAATTCCTGTTTAAATATTTCTTTACAGTTTTAAATTTAGTTTAAAGTTTTAAACAGACAGTTTTTAAAAGCCTGGCAACATCAATTTACCCGAGACCACTCAAAAATACTTCGAGTCGCACACATAAAAACTTCGAGCATCACTCGAACAAAACTCGAGAAAAACTCGAGCACCCCTCTGTTAAAATCCCAGACTTCACCAGACATCAAATCGTGTGCACGTGCACGGCCAAGATCAACGCCTCCGGTCATCACTGCATCGACGAACAAGTCGAACATCACCTCCAGCTTCGATCCCATCCATCAGTTCCTCTCCGATCCCTCTCGAACTCGAATTCGACTAAATCAAAACCTGGCAACACTGACTCGCGACCAACCAACCACCTGACATCGCCTCGTCTTCGCAAACCCGACCACCAGAACTCCTCCAACTCCGGTCATCGCTTCAACTACCTCAAAGCTTCAATTTCCCAAAGTATCATAAAGCTCGATCCATCAACGAAAACAAACGAAACAAATTTGTAGCCTAACTTAAAACTAGGGCTACAGGAAAGAAACCATCACCACGGCTACCAAAAGGATTTGCATCACCATCAACTATTTTTCCAAGCTTCTCTGATTGCTCCTCTACCCCCAAGAACAATCCCGACCTTTTAATATCAATAGATCACCAGAATTTCAAGTTTCCCCCTTTTTAGTTCATCACAGAACTGCACCATTTCCACATTCTTAAAAATCTTGATTTTAGTGTTAAAAATCATGATTTGGTTTATTTATTCAATTCATAATACTGGAACTACAATTCTCACAGTTTGAATTTTCACTTTATTTAATATACACTGATGTTTTAAGCTTCCAGAGACACTCAGGCTTAAGATTTGACTTAATTTAAATTTTAAGCTTTAGTTTATGATAAAACAAACTTATTTTGTTTTAAAACTTAAGTCTATCAGAGATCAGATAAGTAGATAGGGATTTTATCAAGAATCTGAGCTTAAAGAAAATATAAAACAGGGATATCATACATAACAGACATGCACATATATATCAATACATCCACATGTATATATTTATAGAAACTCACATATAGATACACACAAGAACATACTTCTTTCAGGGTTAACCAACAAACAGATTCTTATATTAAGTTCTAAGAATGTTACTCACCTGATTGAAAAAAATGAAACAGAGCTTCCAGATTTTAGCTTTTGAAAATGTGGACTTGCATGCTTCTTGAATTTGATTTAAAACTTGAATTGTTGCCTTTAAATTAACATGCAAGCTTGATTTCCAGTTTGAAGAGATGAATGCAGACAGGCCTTGAAATGATTCCAGATTTAATAAACATGCAGGCAGGCTTAAATGTTGAAAAGAATTGCAGGCTGAACTTAATTTAGATTTGGGAAAATGGTTTACAGAGATTCGATGTTGATAATCTCTGGTTTGAGGAATTTGATTACAGATTGATAAATTTGGTTTTGAGGAAAATTTGTTTACTGATTTCAGATTTTAATTTAGAGAATGTTTGAGAAAGGTATTGATCTGATTTGTTTCAGATTTGTATTTAGAGAAGAAGATTTTGAGTTCTCTTGGTTTTGAAAAAGAATCGAAAGAAATGAAGTGAAGGAAATGTATATGTTTATATAAGTTAATATGTAGTTTATTAAAAATAAAAATAAAAGAAAACTAAAATTTAAAAACTTGCCATTTGTCATTTAGAGTTGTTAATAAATTTACACTTGTTATGTAGGTGTCTTTATAGATTTACACATGTCATTTAAGTAACACTTATTCATTTTAAATGTAAATAAAGCCTTTTCTTAATATTTAAATACTTATCTATATATATAAAAGAGAAACAAAAGCTAATTACATTTATAAATAAAAGTTTATACAAATATTCTAAATCCAAATCAATTTAAATATTTATTCTTTTGAATTTCAAAACTTTAAATTCAAATTCAAATCAAATTAAATTCTAAGATTCAATTTAAAAATTAAGTTATATATATATACACTTATATAACTACTTATCAATTTAAAAATATAACAATTCCATAGTCTTTTAAAATCCATTCATATTTATAAAAATAATACATTATACTTATTATTTGAAAATAACATATTTGATACTTATTTAATTAGATTATTAAATTAAATTCAAATTTTATTATCAAAGATTATCCATATCAATTTAATTATTTAACAGATTATTAAATTGATATTGTTAAAATTTCCGGGATATTACATTCCTCCCCCCTTAAAATAATTTCGTCCCCGAAATTTAAACAAAGGTAATTTAATAATCTTATTAAAGATTTTAAATTTTAAAACACAATCATATACTATCATCCATATGCTAACAACCATAGCAACCAATTCATCCAATCAATCAAATCTAACTATCCAGACAAAATTCTAGATAGAATTCCTCGAGTTTCCCCAAGTATATATATACCGGGATACTCGCTCTACAACAATCTAAACTACTAAGCTATAGATCTCCTACTCATCTAGATCTACAGAACTAAACAGAATATCAGACTACAGACGAGTCTGACTCAACAACTAAACCTCCTGAACTGCTGATTCCAAAACCAAAGATAGATCAAATACGTATTCCCTTAGAGATACGTAAAACTCAATGAATTCCAGTTATCCAAACTGACAATTCAACCAAGTAGACCAATTACTTATCCAAATCAGAACACAGACGAGATCCAAACATAACTCTACTTCACAACATCAGTAGATTCCAAACTTACTTCTCCCATCCAGAGATACACTCCAAACTGCTTTCGCTGCTCAAATCTGATATGAGGTAGGACACAAGCACAGGCTGGACAACTCATTCCAGAAATAAGGTTCACTGATCAATAAATAAAACTCAGATACTCCAGCAAAACTTGAGTTGCTTCGCCAACTCCATCTCTAGGAAACATCCTTCCACTAGACTGAACCACCGGTATCACTCCTGGAATCCAATCGATAAGAAAACTCAACTTCCAGATGCGGACAAATCTCTAACTTCTCTGAAGACATCCAGAAAAATTCTGACAACCCAAGAGAACACTCAGACAATCGCAAGTCACTTTTGCGATCAACCCATCCTAATTCCAAACAGACTGTTCTCTCTTTACCAATCAGAACAGCTTACACTTATTTATCCAATTTATCGAAGAAATGGATCCACTCTGCTGCTTCTGAACTTCACTTCCAGAAAAACTGCTCATCCAGAAAACTTCCTGCCATCACAGAATACTCCGAGCTGCACTGCTGACACTGATGCCAAGGACTTCCTATTCCAAAGATCTTCGAGAAACTCGAACTTCAAACCAAAGCAGAAACACCATGCTGAACTCAGCCACAATACCGAAGCATTCACACTTCCTTAATCTTGTTCCAAAGAAAACATCTTCAGGAACATCCATCGTCACTGCATTTCATCATACAGCTACTATTACCTGAGGTATCAAGGTACCATCACTCACTTCTGCCTCATCGACAGATCCAACTCTACTCATCCACACTTCAAAGATAAACTCCGAACCATTACAGTTTCCTTCGGAGATCGATGAAATCCTTCACCACAGCAAAGCTTACTCGAGACGGTATTGGGTCTACAGTCTCGACAGATACACTTCCAACCTCAACATTCAAACTCCAACCATTGGTAGTCGTGTTTCACACACCACCACCCTATCTACCTTTATATCCTATATTGGAAAACCCGAACAGGTAACCCAACAAATAGGTAGAAATATATATATATTTAAAATGATACTTTTTATATAGAAATTATTTCTGGGTAAAATTATTTCATTTACCTCTTTAAAACAATATTGTGTCCGTTGGCCTGGTTCAAGTGTTTAGAGATCCCTATCAATAACGTTAGCTACTCGTATTGACCAGAATCCATATACCACTCAACCGATCAATTAACACAATATAAAACCATTTTATATAACTAACAAATACGCGCTCTCGTATATATATATACTCAGACTCAAATAGGTTGCTACAGATCCTATCTCTAATGAACAATCCTTCTAAACCTAGGTATTCACTCAACCTAGTGCTCTGATATTCAATTAACCAAAAGCTTAGGCATTCGCTCAAACCTATGCTCTGATACCACTGTAACGACCACGACTTTCTCTCCACAGAAAGTCGCATCGTTAATAAGAAAGAAAGGGGTGAGAAGAGAAAAGAGAAGAAGAGAAAAGAAACAAACACAAATACTCACAGCGGAAACGAACAAAATATATTATATCACATAAATATTACATAGTATCATATACAACACTTATCAGAGTTACACAGATTCACATCATATACTAGACAGTTATAAACATCTGTCTAGTTAATACAACTCAATACAAAACAAAGATCTAAACAAGATCAACACAGCGGAAACTACTATCTATATCTACAACGCTGAAGCCTCCTGCTCCATTGCTCCTCCACAATTCGTCAAGGCTAACCTGAATCCCTTGGCTACTCGTAAAAATTTGAGTACCTAAGAGTTTATAAAACAGAAATAAACAACTTGGGTCAGACATGGGTCTGGTGTGAGTAACAGGTTAAACTTGTTTAACTTCAAAACCTTTTGAAAGAAAAGGTATCACGTAAGACTTCCCACAAATAAACATGGGTAAGTTTTTACCTTACGCTAACCAAAACATTTGATAGGAAATTCGATTGTATTATAATAGGGTCTAGGGTTTTCAAGTAAAATACAGAAATAGCTGAAATGCTTACATCTCACATTTCAACATAGTTGGGCACAACTAATACGTACGGCACTTATTGGAGTTTGGATTCCATACAATGGCAGGGCTACCGGGGTACCGCCCATCACAGTACGTGGCCTAGATCACCGTACCGAGGATTACTCCCAATCCCCTGCAACACAAGGCCGGAACATCCCTTACTGGATAATTCCCGCACAAGATACCTCACGGTTGGGATCAGCAACCGCACACACTAAGCCGAAATAAGAAGGGACTTCTAGACAGAGGTAATCTTGTCCTACTTGGGTGCTACCCACTAACCTTGCTGCACCTCCCCTGTTTTAGCCATTCCCGGTTTGTGAGGCTTGAGGTCACGATTACCTTTAATCAGAACATATCACTTAGAATGCTAATCGTCCGCTTGACGATGTGCTGAAAGCATTCAATCCATACAAGTTCGTTCCGGGTTCGAACGAAACCGAAGGCATCATCTCGTTACACTCGTTTTGGAATCACCCTCAGAGTTAACGACAATAACCCTTGCACTCTGAATCTTCATCTTCACTTGAGATTCACGACCTATCGTAAATTTGGATCGATGTGGTATTCGGGTCTCCAGACCTGGAAATCCGGTATACGGAAACCCGATCCCGGTCTCATCGAAATCCAAAGCGTATCTTTTAAGGCCAAGTTGTTTTAAAGGTTAAAACAATTTAATTCATTATCTTTATACACAAAGAAAGATAATTCACAACAGATAATCAACATTATCAGATAATCCATATTATCATCACAATTCAACTAACATCCATATCATACAGCATATATCTCATCAGAGATATCAATCAATGCAAAGCATTCAGTATTATCATCCATCCATAAGTAATGATTTATATCATCTTAATTTAATTTGAATTAAATTAATTACTTCATTTTATAAATCCTTCTTACTTAACCATTAATTAATTACAATCAATTAATTAATTATCCTCTAATAATTCATTTCAATTAATCATCTTGATTAATTATCTTTTGATTACATCCAAGTAATTTATCCTCAATTAATTTCTCAAATTAATTATCCTTAACCACTTATAGTAATTAACCTTTAATTACTTCATTAATTAATTAACTAAAATTAATTAACTTAATCAACTATAATTAATTACATTAATCCTTAATTAATTACATTGATTAATTACTTCATTTATTAATTATTACTTAATTAACCAATCTTAATTACATCATTAATTATATTAATTAATGATCCTTAATTACAACTTAATTATTAATTACTTAATCAAATTAATTACATTAAGTAATTAACCTTTAATTAAACAACATTTATTAATCACCCTTGATTAATCTTCAATCAGTAATTAATTACCCTTAATTACTTTCATTAACTAAATTAATTACTTCCTTAATTAATTTCTTAATTAATCCCTTGATTAATTATTCAAAGTAATTAACTCAAATTACTTCTATTAATAAAATCATTTATTCAACTAATTACTTCTAGTAATTATCATATTATTTACTCCCCTAAATAATCTTACCTTAATAATTACATTAAGTAATTATTTATCAAATCAACTCTTGATTATTCTAAATTAATTAAACTTAATTAATTAACTTAACTAATCGAATTAACTTCAATTAATTACAATAAGTAATTAATTCTTAATTACTTCCATTAAGTAATTCCATTTAAACAATTTCACAAATGATTATCTTTAAATTAATTAATCTAATTAATTATTAAAATTAATTACATAAATTAATTATTTAATAATCCATAGTTAATGACCTTCATTAACAATTATTTAATTACTTTTCTTAAATAATTAACTTATATTAATTATTATTAATTTCAAATTAATAAATCTTAATAACCAATTAATTAAACATTAATTATTTAATTAATTAAGTATTAACCATAACTTAATTAATCTTTAATTACTTTATTAATTAATTCTTAATCATTAATTAATACCCTAATTTATAATCCTTAATTATAAATTAATCATTCCTAATTAATTTATCTTAATCATAAATTAATTAGTTTAAACCTTTAATTATCTATTTAATTAATCCAAATGATTAATTAATTTGATTATTTAAACCATTTTAATTTACCTTAAAGATTTAATAATGTTTTTAACTTTAAGATAAAATATTTACTTATCCAAGTTTAAAATTCCTTATTCACAAAACATTTGAAACATCCATTTTCAAATTTACTTTTAAATTTCATTTTAAATTCCGGATTTAAAATGAATAACAATTTGTCTTTAACAAAGTTTAAATCCAATTTAAAAACTTTTACATGTTAAAGAAATCTTATATCTTCTAAAGGAATATTTAAAAAGAACTTAAATCAACTTCCCTTTAAAAATTTCAAAACATTTAAATATAACTAACATTTAAACTTATTTAAAACATTTAAATTTATAAACTTATTTATCTCAAATCTAGGGTTCAAAACCAAACTTGAAATAAAACTTTGATTCCAATTCCTGTTTAAATATTTCTTTACAGTTTTAAATTTAGTTTAAAGTTTTAAACAGACAGTTTTTAAAAGCCTGGCAACATCAATTTACCCGAGACCACTCAAAAATACTTCGAGTCGCACACATAAAAACTTCGACCATCACTCGAACAAAACTCGAGAAAAACTCGAGCACCCCTCTGTTAAAATCCCAGACTTCACCAGACATCAAATCGTGTGCACGTGCACGGCCAAGATCAACGCCTCCGGTCATCACTGCATCGACGAACAAGTCGAACATCACCTCCAGCTTCGATCCCATCCATCAGTTCCTCTCCGATCCCTCTCGAACTCGAATTCGACTAAATCAAAACCTGGCAACACTGACTCGCGACCAACCAACCACCTGACATCGCCTCGTCTTCGCAAACCCGACCACCAGAACTCCTCCAACTCCGGTCATCGCTTCAACTACCTCAAAGCTTCAATTTCCCAAAGTATCATAAAGCTCGATCCATCAACGAAAACGAACGAAACAAATTTGTAGCCTAACTTAAAACTAGGGCTACAGGAAAGAAACCATCACCACGGCTACCAAAAGGATTTGCATCACCATCAACTATTTTTCCAAGCTTCTCTGATTGCTCCTCTACCCCCAAGAACAATCCCGACCTTTTAATATCAATAGATCACCAGAATTTCAAGTTTCCCCCTTTTTAGTTCATCACAGAACTGCACCATTTCCACATTCTTAAAAATCTTGATTTTAGTGTTAAAAATCATGATTTGGTTTATTTATTCAATTCATAATACTGGAACTACAATTCTCACAGTTTGAATTTTCACTTTATTTAATATACACTGATGTTTTAAGCTTCCAGAGACACTCAGGCTTAAGATTTGACTTAATTTAAATTTTAAGCTTTAGTTTATGATAAAACAAACTTATTTTGTTTTAAAACTTAAGTCTATCAGAGATCAGATAAGTAGATAGAGATTTTATCAAGAATCTGAGCTTAAAGAAAATATAAAACAGGGATATCATACATAACAGACATGCACATATATATCAATACATCCACATGTATATATTTATAGAAACTCACATATAGATACACACAAGAACATACTTCTTTCAGGGTTAACCAACAAACAGATTCTTATATTAAGTTCTAAGAATGTTACTCACCTGATTGAAAAAAATGAAACAGAGCTTCCAGATTTTAGCTTTTGAAACTGTGGACTTGCATGCTTCTTGAATTTGATTTAAAACTTGAATTGTTGCCTTTAAATTAACATGCAAGCTTGATTTCCAGTTTGAAGAGATGAATGCAGACAGGCCTTGAAATGATTCCAGATTTGATAAACATGCAGGCAGGCTTAAATGTTGAAAAGAATTGCAGGCTGAACTTAATTTAGATTTGGGAAAATGGTTTACAGAGATTCGATGTTGATAATCTCTGGTTTGAGGAATTTGATTACAGATTGATGAATTTGGTTTTGAGGAAAATTTGTTTACTGATTTCAGATTTTAATTTAGAGAATGTTTGAGAAAGGTATTGATCTGATTTGTTTCAGATTAGTATTTAGAGAAGAAGATTTTGAGTTCTCTTGGTTTTGAAAAAGAATCGAAAGAAATGAAGTAAAGGAAATGTATATGTTTATATAAGTTAATATGTAGTTTATTAAAAATAAAAATAAAAGAAAACTAAAATTTAAAAACTTGCCATTTGTCATTTAGAGTTGTTAATAAATTTACACTTGTTATGTAGGTGTCTTTATAGATTTACACATGTCATTTAAGTAACACTTATTCATTTTAAATGTAAATAAAGCCTTTTCTTAATATTTAAATACTTATCTATATATATAAAAGAGAAACAAAAGCTAATTACATTTATAAATAAAAGTTTATACAAATATTCTAAATCCAAATCAATTTAAATATTTATTCTTTTGAATTTCAAAACTTTAAATTCAAATTCAAATCAAATTAAATTCTAAGATTTAATTTAAAAATTAAGTTATATATATATACACTTATATAACTACTTATCAATTTAAAAATATAACAATTCCATAGTCTTTTAAAATCCATTCATATTTATAAAAATAATACATTATACTTATTATTTGAAAATAACATATTTGATACTTATTTAATTAGATTATTAAATTAAATTCAAATTTTATTATCAAAGATTATCCATATCAATTTAATTATTTAACAGATTATTAAATTGATATTGTTAAAATTTCCGGGATATTACAGATGATTAAGGAATGATTAATTAATTGGGTTGTAATTAATTAATGTTAAGTAAGCAGGATTAAGGTAATCCAAGTGATTAAGTTGGTAATTAATTTAATTGGAGATTAATTAAATTAATTAGGAATTATATATCTAATAAATCTTGTGTATGGATGGTTGAATGATTTTGGATGATTTGGATTGATGTTGTCTCTGATGGGCGATTGAGATGTGTTGTGATATGAATGGGTTGAACTGTGATAATGTGGGTTTTCTATCTGAGTTAAATTGTTGTGTGGTATGATATTCAGAATATGAATTGTATTGTTTTAAAACTTAACAATTTGGATTAGAAATGATATTAGATTCGAAGAGACCGGGGTCGGGTATCAGTAATACCCGAAACCACTTCGATTAGTAAACTAAATTCTTTATAAATTGGATATGTGAAATTATATAGGCTGGAATGGAATAAATTGAGTAACATAGACATTTAACCTGAAAACTGTTGTGTGTGATAAATGATTGACTATAAGAACTCGTAAAGGTTACGAGTTACCCTGATATTCACATATGTTATAGCTTGGTATTTCATATTATGGGTTTACTCACGCTGGTTTCCAGCCTGACCCCGGTGCTACTTTGATGTAATGCTCGGGTCAGACCGAGTATTACAGATTTTCAGGTTAGGACGTTCTGGAGTTCAGAAGGCGAGCCTGAAGGCAGGAACATATGGTGTATTCCGCTGAGAGATATTGGTGTTATATTGTTGTTGTCTGGGACAAGTTGATTATAACTGTCCAGTTTATTGTGTGCGGTTGTAACTCTGATGTATTGTATATGAGTTGGCAAGTACAACTTTTCTTTGTATAAATGCTATTATTTGATATTATATTTTATCCTTTGCGAATGTGAGAATCTGTGTTTTGTTTCTGTTTCTTCTTCTACCTCTTTCTTCTTTACCCTAACAATCTAGAATTTTCGGGGTCGAAAATTTTGGGTCGTTACATTTGGTATCAGAGCTAAAGGTTAAGCGAGAACCTTGGCTCTAGTAGGTTTACTCATTAAGGATAGGGTCAGTAGTACCCTAGAATGAGTTGAGTGTATATATGTGAGAGCGTACTTGTTATTTTCTTATATAATGATTTTAAATGGTTTTAAAAATAAATGATTTTTATAAAAGTTTATATATAGAGCAAATAATTTTCCAATTATTATATATAAAGAAATTGGTTGTTGGTCATTGAAAATGGAATAAGAATTTAAGTGATATATATATATATATATACACACAAATAAGGATTAAATAAGATAAACTAGAAATGGATTTAAATAGTGGAGTTTTAAAACCTAAGTCTAGAAACATTTGAATTATTTCAAAATGTTAAAAGAAAAGAATGAATAATATTATTCAGACTATTTTTGAATGTAATCTTATTTTAAAATAAGAAGTTGTATGAAAACTTTAAAGGAATGTTTTGAATTAAAACCAAAGGTGGTTTAAAACTTAAGGTATGACTTGGTGGGCTAAGGAATAAATATGTATATATGTATGGATATACATAGTATCAAAAATGGTTTGGAATAAACTCTAAGGTGTTGAGTTTTGATTTTCCCTGAAATGTGATGAAATAACCCAAAGTGAAATAAGTCTTTGAACTAATAAGTAAGAAAGAATATTGATAGAAGTTTAAAATTTGAAATGGGAATTCAAATTGGGTAAAGTTGACTGGATTAAATTGAATTTAACTTAAGGGGAGTTAAATGAGTTTAGAATGAACAACCTGAATTGAAAATTTCAAAATGAAATTCGAGATTGTTTTAAGTTGAGATTTGAATTGAATTAGTTCAAATTGAATTTGATTTAAATTAATTGGAACTGTGATTGAAGATGGATAAGAATAAAATTCAAATGGAAAATTTGAATCGAATTAATTTGAAGTGAAATTAAAGTTGAATAAGTTTGAAATTCAAATGGGAGTTGATTTGAATATGGGATATGAATTGAATTGAATTGAAATTGAATCAATTTAAATGGGAATGGAAATTGGAAATTGATTGGAAATGGAGATTGGGAATTGAACAATTTGACTTTGAACTATTTTTTCCAAATAAATTATTTAATATAAACTATTTTAAATCTATTCCCTAGCTATTTACTATACAACTTTTCTTTTTAAAACCCAAAACTATATTATACTTATTTTACAATTATTTTGAAAACTAATTACTATTTTACACCTGTTTTACAAACTAATCACTATTTTACAACTACTTACAAACTAATTACTATTTTACAACTATTTTGCAACTATCCAACTATTTTACAATTATTTAACTACTTTAAAACTATTTTAAAATTGCTTAACTATTCTACTGCTATTTTGCAACTAATAACTATTTTACAACTACTTATTTATTTCAAAAAATTTCAAGCTATTTTCTTAATACAAGTTGGTCAGAGTGCAAACCGTCTATAATTGAATACCAATTGAGATAAGAATTGAAGTGTTAACCCAAATGGAAATTTGGAGCAATTGTGGATGAGTGAATAGAAATCTAAATGAATGTGAAGTAAAAGAGAATTGATTTAGCTAATAATCAATGATGATAAATACATAGGATGTACGTATATTATTCTATTCGCATAGTGATTTGATCCAGATTCGAGCACATAATTTCGAGATAGTATATCGATACGAGTTGGGATTTTTCACTTGATTTTCGACGGCGAGCCCTGGATATGGATTTTTGATTAGTTCTGGAAATTCTCTATCATAGTAATGGCTATGCAAGGAGAATGACGGTTTCTCATCAGGAAACCGGATCTGAGTCCGCACTAGGAAGTCGGGTGGACGATACTAGTTCGAAAGTAAAATTGTGTGATCGAGTGAGCGATCGGACTTGATATTGCATACGGATGATATGTGTACATCGTATAGGTTTGAATGAAATTGATATTGGAAATTTGTGGATAAGAACTGTAAAATGATTTTTGAAATGGAAAGGTATATTTTGAAAATGAATGATGAAATAAAATGGGAATTGGATATTTCTATGATTAGAACTCATTTTATAGAACAGTAATATGGTTAATAACTTTATAAAAGAGTAATCAAATTTGAATATTTGATTTGGAATAAAAAAAAGTTATATATCTTTGTTATATATGATAAACTCCCCTTATTGAATCTATAGCCAGAAGAAAAAAGGTTTTTGAAAGTATTTAAAAGAATAAAAAGGGAATTTATACAAGTATGAAGTGATCCAAAGATTTTTCAAGGTTATATATATATAAAGGATCTTATGAGAATGATTTTGGAGAAAAAAGTTTTTGGAACTCATGGATTTGTAAAGGCTTTTGATTTTTGGGAAAAATCAATTTTGGAAATTTGGAAAGCTAGTTTGAGAATTATCGATTTTGGGATAATTGATTTTGTGTAAAGGAGATTTTTATGTGATTCATACAAAGAGTATGATTTGGAAGATACTATATATGTATAGTATAAAGTGTTTTGAGAATGGCTTTGGGGAAAAAGGCGCTCGCATGAGATGAACTTCTTAGGAGTGCCATGGGGTGGTATGCCTTGAGCCCTAAGGGGGGTTCTAAAGTTGATTCTGTGAGGAAGTTCGGACAAACTGAAGTTCCTGAGAATTATTTGGGTAGAGAAAGTCGAGGGCGTTGATGCCTACAGAGGCATTTGGGTTATACTGTGACGACGGTGTAGCTCAATGTCGTTGAGATCTACTGTGGACCATAGCGGAAATCATGTGGAGGTGAGTGTCAACGGTCTACATTTGATTTTGCCGGGATGGCAACGTAACATCGGTAGACTGCGATCTATGGTAGGAGTGGAGAAGTTTCATTTGGCAGCGAAATTCGAGGGCGCTGATGCCTATAGTTACATGGGTTTTTGTCATGATGGCAACGTAACCCCGGGTGTAGCTGCGATCTGTAGCGGTTTCCATGGTGTAATCGAGGGGCGCGGAGTGCCTATAGTTATCTATGGATTTTGCTGGGATGGCAACGTAACCATCGGGTTAACTGCAACCATGGAGGGGGTGATGATTTCCAGAGCATTCTCACCAAAATGTTTCCTCTATTTTCAAAAATGTTTTCTATATTTTCAATAAAATATTTTTCAAGTATTTTTCACTGGGTGTTGAAAACGGGTTTACCAAGTACTTATAGATTTTTAGTCCTACGCCTAATCAACGTATGACCGAATTTCTGTGAGAACAAGGATGGACTTGTGGAAACATCGAGTTATAAAAAGTATTTTTATAAAACTAATTTGGTAATATTATATAGTTTTTAAAGTGTTTTAAAAATTCTTAATAAAAGAGTTTATTGTTGAAAATGATCAAAGAGCAATCTAAGCTGATAATAAGCATTTTAATAAATTCTGGCTTTGTTCCTTTTCGAGGACGAAAAGATTCAAAGGGGGAAGGAATGCAATATCGCGGAATTTAAAGCAAATAAATATGTGATAATTTCTTTTATATATGAGCTAAATTATTATTTTCAAAAAAATTTAAATATGGGTTAGTTTAAGTGTATGTGTGTGTGTCTATATATATATATATATGAGTTGATTTTAAATAGAATTTGAATTTGAATTTGAAATTCAAAGAATAAATATCTTAAAATAAATAAAGACATGCATAATTACACATGTTAGTTAAATGTGTATAGCTTAACAAATGGAAGAAAATTAACACATATTAATGGCAAATGTTAACAAGTTAAACAAGTGTCACCAATTTATTTTTATTTTCTTTTATTTTTAATAAATCCTAAGTAAGCATGTATAAACATATATCTCATCTCTTTACTTCTTTTTCCTATCTTCATTATACAAACTCAAGAAAACAAACCTGTAAAACATTATTCAAACCACAAGCAAAATCATAATCCCAAAACCTGTTAATATTCAAACCGGGAAAATCAAAAGCCTGTAATCAAATTTCTCAAACCAGAAATCTTTTCAAAAGCAATCACCAAAGCAAATCAAGCTTCCAAATAAATCAAAGTTTCAAAGCTAAATCTTCTCAACAAAAGTAATTTCCAGTTCATAATCAAAGTTCAAGCTAGATCATTTCAACAACCAGTTTTCCAGTTTCAAAAGATCAAAGCAATTCAAGTTTTCAAATGTCAAAACTGTTTCAAGCTCTGTTCAACTGATTCCTGGTGAGTAAACATTTATTTAAAAACAGTTTTCTTTCGCTTAAATGTTGTGATGAATTTTTTTTTAAAATGGGTGCATATGTTTGTGAATATGAATGCATGTAAGTATATATGATGTGGCTGTGTATATGATATATATATATATATATATATATATATATGTGTGTGTGTGTGACTTTGTTAACTCTACAGGTTCAAATTCTCTCAAATAAATTCAAATCCACCTTATACATTCAATTTTAGGTCTCGATCCCTAAATAGAAAATGATTGTGGATGTGTAATAGTGTTTCTAAAAATATTATCAAGAATTTATAGTAAGGAAATTTCTTCAAAAATGATAAACTACAGAGAAACATCAAGACAGGTAAAATTTAATCATGTGGAAAAAAAATTTTGATTATAAAAGCAGATTTGTGTTTGGAAATTATGGATTTTGGTGGTTAATTTAAGGTTTTTAAGATTATAATGGATGAGATAATCTGTGTTGATCAGTTTTGGGTAATTTGGCAATCGATGGCGATCGATGACAATCTGGAGCTCGGGGTTTGGCCTGGAGGTGGCCGGGGTGTCGGGAATCTTTGGAAAAATGGTGAAGGAATTTACCTACGGCCGTGGTGGCCAGACATTGGTGATCTAGGGTTTGGAGGCTTGTTCTGGTCGGGGTTTTTGTGTGCTTCGCGCGACGTCGATCGATCGCCAAGGGTGATCGCGAGAGGTGGATTTGAAGCGTGGTGATGTGGAGTGGCTTAGGATTGGTCGGCGTGATATACGATGGTCAGAGGCGTTGGCTAGGATGGGTTTTCCGATTTGGGAATGGGTTCCAGTTTTTGATCGAGGTGCTCATTTTTGATTTGTAAGTGTTTCCGTTGATCTGAGTTATCGGGGAGGATGGCGTAGTTGTCTTTGACTTGTAGATGGTCGTGGCGTCGATCGATGGCGATCGGAATGATGTGCATGGTGCACGGTGATCGGGCGTGTGTCTGGGTATGTTTGGGTAAGAAGAAGCTTTTGGCTCGGGATTTTCTCTAGTGGTTCTCGTGTACAACTCGAAGTAGAGGAGGAGCAAGATTAATTAAGATAGATGATTAAGGAATGATTAATTAATTGGGTTGTAATTAATTAATGTTAAGTAAGCAGGATTAAGGTGATCCAAGTGATTAAGTTGGTAATTAATTTAATTGGAGATTAATTAAATTAATTAGGAATTATATATCTAATAAATCTTGTGTATGGATGATTGAATGATTTTGGATGATTTGGATTAATGTTGTCTTTGATGGGCGATTGAGATGTGCAGTGATATGAATGGGTTGAACTATGATAATGTGGGTTTTCTATCTGAGTTAAATTGTTGTGTGGTATGATATCCAGAATATGAATTGTATTGTTTTAAAACTTAACAATTTGGATTAGAAATGATATTAGATTCGAAGAGACCAGGGTCGGGTATCAGTAATACCCGAAACCACTTCGATTAGTAAACTAAATTCTTTATATATTGGATATGTGAAATTATACAGGCTGGAATGGAATGAATTGAGTAACATAGACATTTAACCTGAAAATTGTTGTGTGTGATAAATGATTGACTATAAGAACTCGTAAAGGTTACGAGTTACCTTGATATTCATATATGTTATAGCTTGGTATTTCATATTATGGGTTTACTCACGCTGGTTTCCAGCCTGACCCGGGTGGTACTTTGATGTAATGCTTGGGTCAGACCGAGTATTACAGATTTTTAGGTTAGGACGTTCTGGAGTTTAGAAGGCGAGCCGGAAGGCAGGAACGTATGGTGTATTCCGCTGAGAGATATTGATGTTATATTGTTGTTGTCTGGGACAAGTTGATTATAACGTCCAGTTTATTGTGTGTGGTTGTAACTCTGATGTATTGTATATGAGTTGGCAAGTACAGCTTTTCTTTGTATAAATGCTATTATTTGATATTATATTATATCCGCTGCGAATGTGAGAATCTGTGTTTTGTTTATGTTTCTTCTTCTACCTCTTTTTTCTATACCCTAACAATCTGGAATTTTCGGGGTCGAAAATTTTGGGTCATTACAAAATTGAAAAAACTAATCACTTGGCCATAGGATAGAAAACTATATACGGACACAGAATTAATTAAATTAAATGATTTTAAAATTTTGTTTTGAAATTTTTTAAATGATTTGATTTTTAGTAGAAAAAAGAATCGAATTTATGGAAATCAAACTATTTTTGAACTTTGGATATTGCTAAGTAAAAGTGATATAAAACGATATTTCGAAATTGAGCTCGGATTGTATTTTATTTGAAGATTTGGATTTTAAGTTGGATATTGATGGTTAAATGGATTTAAGTGTTTTGAATTGATATTTTGAAAATCAACTCGAAATAGATATAAATCGAAATGGTTTTAATTTGGAATTGAAATCGTTTTAATTTGATTTTGAATTTGAAATTAATTTGGGATTGAAATTTAAATTAAATTGGAATTTAATTGAAATTTATTGAAGTTGAAATTTGGTCAGAAATTGGAATCGAAATGGAAATTGAAATGGAATTGAATTGGAAAATTTGCATTTGAATCAGTTTGACTTTGAAACTATTTTCAAATAAATTATTTTAATATAAACTATTTAAATCTATCTTTTTAAATATTCAAATTATTTTGGATTTTCCATATTATCTAACTATATAAACCATTTTAATATTTAAACCATTTTATATCAAACTATTTTAACCATTTAAACTATTTTTAACTATTTTAATTATTTAAACTATTTTAAAAACTATTTATACTATTTTCTAAAAATTCAAACGGGTCTTAGTGGGATATTTATATTTAAATCTTGGATTTAAATGCGAATTGGGTTAAAGTGAAGTTATAACCTAAATTGAAATTCGAATCAAATTTTTGAAGTAGAATATGATTTTTAAAGCAAATATGATGATTTCAAAATTTATCTGATTTTGGAGTAAATATGATATTTCGAAATGAATTTGATTTTGAAGCGAATATGATATTTTGATATCAAGTACGAACTATTTTCGAAATGTAAAAGTACCAACCGGTGTGTAAAATGATGTTTGGTTGTTAAAGAGATCGGAGCCTCTTATTGGCATACTCTTTGTCAATATTGGAACCACTTTAACAACTGTGTACGTGGAGTGATGGTCTAGAATGAAGTGGTTGGTTTTGGCATCGTTTGCTGGATTTGAAGAAAGAGAGCGATGACGAATTAGCTTGGCACCTGTGCCAATTTGAAATGACTAAAACAGGAGCCGTAGCGGTCAAGTGGGCTAGCTACCCCGAGCGGACACACTTCTTCGTATTACAATCATTTACATTGTGGTTGATTGGTGCACACCCTCGAATTTTGGGAGTGTTGGACGCTGTGGGTGATCATAGCTATGATGCGTTACCACCAGCCGAGAAGGGTAAATTGGTAGTATCATACCTTGGGCATTGCCTCACGTGCCTTGTCATACTTTTATCCCTATACGAGACCACTACGATTTTGGTTTAGTGTTGTCGTATCATGGTGCATCCCTATCCACTGACGGTTTACTGGTGTTTTATATGCAAACTGTATGACAATGCTTAAAAATGCGTTAAGGGGGATCAATGTAAAGCCTTAACGCTAAGAAAAATATTTATTTTATTGATTAGACATTATATATGTATCGTATTCTACTACATATAAATATTTGATGGATCCTTAGGAGATGGAAAATCCCATAACATCTCTTGAGTTATTGCACGCACGTTATACACTAGACAGGAGATGTGAAAACCTGTAAACATCTCTGACGCCATGGCACTCACGTTATATGTGATATCAACATGACTCACATAAGAATATTTTAGTCCTGACTCGAGTGTTTTGTCTTTCCATTACGCTCGGGTATGTCCTGAGTTTTTCAGCTTATCGAAGATTATTCTCTGGAGGACGAAGACGAAGATTTGGTATATTATAACTAGTATTATTCCATTATTGTTTGTTCCGCTGCATTATTTTATTTGTTCTGTTCCATATATAACTCTGATAAATGTTGTATAAATTATAATCAAAAGTATAGTAAACAGCTTCATGAACTGTTTATTTGATTATTATATTTTCTCATTCCGCTGCGATATTCTATGTTTGTTTCCTTCTTCTTTTCTTATTTTTCTTAATTGACCCCACTGATTATCTATATTCTGGATTGTTTGAATTGGACATGTGTGGATTATTGTCGATTTAAACCTTCCGAAATATGGGTCGTCACAGCTGGTATCAAAGATTTGGTTTAGTAATAACCTTAGCTTTGTGGGGTTTGACTCATTAGAGATAGGGTAGTAATACCCTAGAATGAGTCTGTTTGAGTGTATTTATATATATGAGAGAGCGTATTTGTTAGTGTTGTATAAAATGTTTTATATTGTGTTGTTTGAATTGTTATGTTTGAATTTTGGGTTCTGTTCGGTACGTGGGATGCCACTATATTGATAGGAATTCCAAACACTTGAACAAAGCAAACCAGCACAATATCATTTTCGAAATTTGGTAAATGAGATAATTTTACCCAGGATTATATTTATATATAAAAGAATGGTTTTTTGAAATTTTGATAGTTAAATGAATTGGTTGTTAGAAATGATAATATTGATCATTATCGTTTATTGTTTGAATAGTCAATATCCCTAAACTATTAGCTATTATATGATTATAAGAAAATGAAACTGTATAAATGTGATTTATAAAATATAATTTGTGTGACGACCGCCCATGACCCCTGCGTTAAACCTAGAAATAGCTCGCTGTAAAGTGTGCCAGGCAGCCATGGACGATTGCCAAGGTTAAGTTAAAGCAGCAGAATCTATCGTATTACTCACAGTGCATGGATAAAATACAATAGAGAATATATATAGTGAAGCTTTACAAAATAGAATCTCATCATATAAGCTTCATAATAGTTGAATACAAACATCTGAATATTCAATACATCAAGCCTCACTACATATCACTCAGAGAATTATACAAAGCAGCGGAACACCCAGTACATATAGTAAGAAAATAATATGCAAGCCTCCAGCCCATCTTCGTCATCAGCATCGTTGGAAAGTAAGAACAGCACCTGTCACCTGCTACCTAGTCTGCCTATCCCAAAATGGATGAACAGCCCAAGGCAATAAGAGTTAAACATAAATCCTTGAGTCAGACAACAGTCTTAGTGAGCGGTAAATTAACTAACAACATACCAAAAGAGCATAAAGGAATAGGAATCCAACCCTCCCACTCCACCTCTTTCTACAGTGATAGCCCCCAGACACACACTAAGCAGAAGTAAACATAGCAAAGCAAACATTTAAAGTAAAGTAATTATCACTCGAGTCAAGGGCGATGCTTTCCAAGTACAAACCCCCAAGGCCTAAACCAAGATCAGATAAGCACCCAGAAAATACCGCTCTTGAGACCGAATGACGATACAACCAAACATCCATGACTCTGGCTATCACTGTTATCATTGCTTCGATATCACCGTTAATTGAATGACCGTCACATTCTTTCAGCCGTCCGTCAAGGGCTAATGGAAACCCCGGTTCTAGACAGAACTCTGCACGTCGTCGCAGCCCGTGCCTAGGACTATCGAATCTGCCCAGAGTACTCGACTACAATCATAGTCTTTAGGGACTATCGAATCTGCCCAGCGTACTCTTGCTTTGAGTCTGCTAGAACCTTCAACAACGATGAAATCGCAGCCTTCTAGTCATCCTCCTCGACGACTATTCTCATACTAGCTCAAGCGCCTCTCGAGCAAACCATTATCCTCAAACCCGAACCATTTCACCGAGTTATCAACATGCTTGGAATGATCCCATCTAGATTAAACCAAGGCTATCTCATATCATGCCTCACTTCATCTCATCATAGCAAAGCCTCATCTCAACATCATCATCATCAAATCTATCCATATGAGCTTCATCATCCGCCACATATGCCACGAACAGCTTTTCCAATTCAAGAGCCTTTCCCTTAGCTTTTGAATCATCTTCGACCAACTTGTCTAAATCAAATCATCAATCAACTAATTCATAACAACCAATCAAGTCAATCATTAATTCAAGTAATCAAGCATTCAAATATGATCTAATAAACAATTATAACAATAATGGCAATCTTGTAAATAAAGAGTCTAAATCTAACAAGCATGAAACATGAGCAATATCTCTATAACTTGATGAATGAACTTGCATAGGTTAACATGTAGTAAAATGGATGTCAAATCATCATGAGCGGTAGATCTATACTTAAGTTTACGAAAATGCATGGAAATCACTATTTTAACACAAAATCAAGCCGACAATCCAATATACTCCTTTGGATCCATGTGAGAGATAATCACCACTCACCAAATCACCTAAACACCTTAAGAGCAACACACTTCAGATCTGGACAGCGAAGGATCTAACTCGATTCTCTAAAATTCTGCTTCAAACGATGAAATCTCTCTTCGATGGATGTAGATCTTCAATCTAAGCTCTTGGATCTTGGATTTGATCTTCGATTTGGATGGAAGGAATCACAAGATTAAAGTGGAGAAAAGAAGTGAAGAAGTGTAGGACTCGAGCTCTCAAAACGGCAGCACTTCGTCGCTTCAAAATCCGGATCCCAAAAAAAATGAGGCATAACCCGTGTATTTATAGACAGTTCCTTAGGTCGTTCGCTCTTAGGTCGTCCACGACCTAACAGTTGCCGACATAACCACTCAAACCTATATGCGCGACCTAACTCCATTCACGATCTAACGGCTTAACGACTTAACAATAGTCGCGACCTAACACACACGCGACCTAACGACAATGCAAGTGCGCGACCTAACTAGCATATAGCAACCTGATATAGGTCGCTCACGACCTAACTAAATCATAGGTCGCTCACGATCTAACTATACACAAAATCTACCTTAGGTCGCATACGACCTAACTAAATACGTCATAGCGACTCAACGAGATACGACTTATCAACTTAACGCTACACGACCTAACCCCTTAAGCGTCCACGCGACCTAACATAAGTCGCGACCTAACTGGGATACGACCTAACGATCTTTGCGACTTAGCTGGGTTACGACTTAACACCTCACGACCTAACTATACCCAGTACTATCATAGGTCGTCTACGACCTAACTAATCATGCTATAGCGACTTAACAAGATACGACTTAGCATATACGACCTAACACCAGCTTCCTTAGGTCGTTGCCGACCTATCCTCCCTAAGTCGCTAACTCGCCCAGTTTCCTATGCCGCTAACTCTTAAGTCGCCACTATCTTAAGTCGCCGCTTCCCTTAAGTCGCAGATTCCTTAGGTCGCCTATTTCCTTAAGTCGCCTACTTTTATAAGTCGGTCAAACACTGTAGGTTGCTCCAATCTCTTAGGTCGTTCACTCGACCTAACCTACCCCACGACCTAAGCTACCACATGACCCAACTTCCAAACGACTTAAGCTACAACACGGCTTAACTTCTAGACAACCTAACTTCTACACGACTTAAGCTCTAGTCGACCTAAACTCTGGACGACTTAACAATACTAACAGTCTAATAACAACTGTTTTACGATGTTTCGATCCGTAAAAATACGGGTCGTTACATTCTCTCCCCCTTAGGAATTTCGCCCCCGAAATTCCAAACAAACAAGAGCAATCAAAACTATTCTGCACGCCTACCATCCATAGCAATTAACAAACCATGCATCCAATTCTAGCCTAGCATGCAGAATTCTAAAACTAGAACAAGTTACAATGTCGTGAGATGACACGACACCTTATGGCCATAGCTCGAAGAGTTCAGGATGAGCTGCCTTCATCCTCTCTTCCTCCTCCCATGTACAGTCGTTAACATCATCACTCCATTGTACCTTGAGCAACCTAACTAACTTCCTCCTAAGCTATTCCGTGTCAGTTTCCACAACACGAAGCGGCTTACGAGGTCTCTTATCGACTGGATCAACCTCGAAATCTTCACAGCTATCAGCAGAAACCACTGTATTCGAGTCGTGCACATACTTCCGTAGATACGATACATGAAAAACATTGTGCACAGTGCACACCCGCCATCTTTTCTGGTAATTCCAATCTGTAGGCGAGCTTTCCAATTCGCTCGATGATCGGGAATGGTCCAACAAATATTGGAGTCAATTTTCCTTTCTTCCCGAATCGAATAACATTCTTCAGTGGAGAAATCTTCACAAAAACCATATCACCTACGTTGAATTCCAAATCCTTACGACGCTTATCGGCATAACTTTTCTAACGGTCTTGGGCTGCCTTCATTCGTTGCCGAATGATCTCTATGCAATCTGAAGTCTGTCGAATCATTTCTGGCCCAAGTATCAGCTATTCTCCTATTTCTAACCAACATGTCGGAGAGTTACACGGTCTTCCATACAATGCTTCATACGGTGCCATACCAATGCTTGACTGGTAACTGTTATTATACGAAAATTCCACCAAATGAAGATGATCTTCCCATGATCCTCCGAAATCCAAAACACAAGCTCTAAGGAGATCTTCCAAAACTCGGTTGACTCTCTCGGTCTGACCATCTGTTTGGGGGTGATAAGCTGTACTCAAACACAACTCGGTTCCCAAAACTTTCTGGAAGCTCTTCCAAAATCTACTAGTGAACAATGGGTCTCGATCGCTCACTATACTTTTCGGAATACCATGGAATCGAACTATCCACTTAACATACTGCTCAGCCAACTTTGATGCAGTCCTAGTCGATCGAACAGGAATGAATCTTGCACTCTTAGTCAAACGATCTATGATGACCCAAATCCCTTCATTTCCCGTTCTTGTTCTAGGTAGCCCATCAATAAAATCCATCGATATTTGCTCCCACTTCCATGTAGGAACTTCTAATGGCTGAAGCAATCCACTTGGCTTCTTTTGTTCGGCTTTTACCAACTGGCAGTTCATGCACTTGGAAATAAAATTTCCAATATCCTTCTTCATACCTTCCCAGTAATAGGTTCTCTTCATATCCCGATACATCTTATTTCCACCTGGATGAATTGTCAGCTTCGAGTGATGACTTTCCTTCAGAACTTCATCCCTCAATTCATCTATATCGGGAACAACTAGTCGTCCTTGCTTCCGAAGCCAACCCTCTCGATCGACCTCGAATCCTTTATCCTTTTCTGGGTTCAATCCAGATTCCAAATCACGGATAATCTTGACAAGCTTATCGTCTCGCTTTTGGCTTTCACCAATTTTTTCTACAAGAGTAGGTCTTATCGATAAGTTTGCCAACATCTCAGGTTCCAATTCGCATCTAGGCCTGAAGTCAAATCCAGCTAAATACTCGAGACTCTCCCATTCTGAAAACATGGCTCCCAATCCTGCATGTCTTCGACTTAACGCATCTACCACTGCGTTACCCTTTCCCGGAGTATAGGCTATCCCAAAATCATATGATGCCAAAAACTCTAGCCATCGTTGCTGCCTAAGATTCAAATCCTTTTGGGAGAAAAGATACTTCAACGACTTATGATCTGTAAACAACTCGAATCGAACTCCCAATAGATAATGTCTCCACATCTTCAGAGCGAAAATAATTGCTGCTAACTCCAAATCATGAGTCGGATAATTCCTTTCATGCGGCTTCAGTTGTCGACTTGCATACGCAACAATTCTATTCTTCTGCATCAGCACTGCTCCAAGTCCAGTACCACATGCATCGGTGTAAACCACCATCTCATCATTTCCACTAGGAATAGTCAAAATAGGAGCACTTGTCAATCGCTCTTTCAAGATTCCGAAAGCTTGCTCACACTTAGCATCCCATCTGAACACTTGGTTCTTTTTCGTCAATCCTGTTAATGGTGCAGCCACCTTGGAAAAGTCTTTGATAAATCGACGATAGTATCCTGCTAATCCAAGAAAACTTCTCACATCAGATGCATTCTTAGGTCTACCGCAATCCTGGATTGCTGCCGCTTTAGCGCGATGAACCGCTATTCCATTTCCAGAGATAATATGGCCTAAGAACCTCACTTCACTCTTCCAGAAGTGACACTTCGAAAACTTAGCCTTTAGCTGATGTTTCCGTAAGATTTCCAAAATAATACGCAAGTGCGTCTTGTGCTCTTCTTCAGTTCTGGAATAAATCAAAATATCATCCACGAACACAAGTACGAACTTGTTCAACTGATCTCTGAACACTCTATTCATAAGATCCATAAAATATGCTGGCGCATTAGTCAATCCAAACGGGATTACCAGCCACTCAAAGAAACCGGATGGTGTCCTAAAAGCAGTCTTTGGCACACTATCCTTTGCCACTCTTAACTGGTGAAATCCCATTGCCAAATCCAACTGAGAAAACACCTTGGCTTCGTGAAGCTGATTAAACAAGTCATCTATTCTCGGCAATGGATACTTGTTCTTCTTAGTCACTTTATTCAGCTCACGATAATCCACACATAACCTCAATGATCCATCCGCTTTGGTTACAAACACAACTGGTGCACCCCATTCGGACACACTACGCCGAATGAATCCTTTCTGTAAAAGATCATCAACCTGCACCTTCAACTCCTGTTGTTCCCTAGGCGCCATCCGCCTAAGAGGCATCACAACAGGTCTGGCTCCTTCAACTAGATCTATACGAAACTCGATCTCTCTATGCGGCGGTAACCCTTTGACCTCATCAAAGACATCCTCAGATCCATTAGCGATTGGCACCGATGACAGTCCATCCCGTGGAACAACCAGCGAATACATAAAGCTCATGAAGACGCCTTCCTCATGCTTACATCGTATCACAACCTTTCGCCCCTCCACATTCTCGACTGTCACCTCCAACCTTTCACAATCAACCTTTGCCGCATACTTCCTAAGCCAGTCCATACCCAAAATAATTCTGAACCCCGCAAAGTTCGAAACAAAACAATCACAAACAAAAGAGCAATCATGACTCGATACAACCAAACCACGGCATAGCATACAAAGACAGGACGAACCCCCAACTAGATTAGTCACAACCAATGGTCTATCAACAATATCCGGTTCTAAACCCAACTGGCCTACAAGTTCATTACAAACAAAAGAATGCGACGCCCCAGTATCGAATAACACTCTAACTGGAACACCACATATGGAAAGAGTACCTTGAACAACCACACTCTTTCCTTTCTCTTCAGCGGTAGGAGCTTTTGAAGATGATGGAACAGCCCCCAAAGCATAAGCTTGCACAATCTGCTTGTCCTTTCGCGGTTCTGGACAATTCCTCTTGATATGCCCCGGCTTGTCACAGTTGTGGCACTTCACCGGTACCTTTGGATTCTTGCAATCTCTGGAGAAATGGCCCTTCTGCTGACAGTTGTAGCAGGTCACTTCGCCATTCAGCTTCTTCTGGCCATCCTTACCCTTTTGCTGCTGCTGCTTCCTCTTCTTGTTTCCACCCTACTGTGGTTTAGACTCTTCCTTGGTTACAGCAACAACAGATCCTTCTTTAGGAAACAGATTCTCATGCCTGAGAGCCTTCTCTACCAGCTTCTCAAATGAATCGTCCAAATGATCCACCAACTGCCTCCCAAGATAACTGTCCAAGCCTGTCACAAACTTCTCATTCTTCTGATATGAAGATTCAGTATACGACCGGGCATACTTGGACAAAGCTTCAAACTCAGAAACATACTCAAGAACTGGTCTTCCATTTTGCTTGAGCTCCACAAACTTCTTGAACAGAACAGATTTCTGAGCTGTAGAAATGAACTTAGCTTCAAATCTGGCTTGGAATTGCACCCAAGTAATTTCTTCCTCCGGAGTATCAATGGTGATAGAGTTCCACCAATTAGAAGCTCTTCCTTGAAGCTGTCATGATGCGAGCTTCCTTTTAGTTGCATCCTAAATTCCCAAATCACCAAAGATTCTTCTACAAGCATCTATCCACCTCTGGACCTCAATAGTTGACTCTGTTCCTAAGAAAACCTTTCCTCCAAGAGCCGTATAATCTTTACACAGCTTAGCAAAATCCACTGGTTTTGGAGTTTGAACTTGAACTCCAACATCTACTGATGGCCCAGGAGCTGGCATCCTTCTCATGATCGAAGTCATCATAGCCTCGAACATAGCAGTATAATCAGTAGCCCCCTCAGTAGCACGGTCTTCCCTAGCAGCTGGTCTCCCTCTTCGACTCATTCTTAATATCTATAAAAAGAAATGATCAGCACACCTTGAGAAACAACTGCATAAAGGACTTGTTGTATATGATTTCGACCGAACTAGCCACATCTGAATCCAGGCCGAGCCAACTCCATACTTCACCGGACCAAACCAAGACCGATCCAAAACCATCTCCATCCATCACCGACCGATTCAACACCGGACCAGGCTACGCTCCCACTACCGGACGAAGCTCTACCGAATCAACTCCTCTCCACCGATCCAAGCTACCACCGAACCAAATACAACCGGACCAAAACCTCTCCACCTATCACCGAACCACCTCATGACCGAACCAAGAGGATGCCGAACCAGACTGCCAGGACAGATCACTTCAGCCCAGGCCCACCAGCAGCTGTATACATCCAAGACCCCTGCCCCCAACCTCACTCTATAAATAGAGGGGCAGGGGTACAACAATGGGGGACAAGTTTGAGAGCTCAAGCACGGAAGGAACTCTTCAAACGACTTTCTTTTACTCGTATCAAAGCTTTGTACTTGTAATCATAAGAAAGGAAGAGAAATAACATATAAAGTGGACGTAGGCACATTCTGGCTGAACCACTATAAATCTGCGTGTCTTTTTACAGTTTAGTCCCTGTTTTTTACGTATTTGCATAAATCACTCAAATCGCTAAGAACAACATAAGATCTACTAAATCATACAACTTTGAGGTGTTTGTCCATTTTTTGTGCAAACATTTTTGGTGCTTTCACTGAGAATTAGAAGCTCGAAGCTTCAGCTTCACCCGCTTAATAAGTTTTCCTAACAGCATCGTTCGCCACTTGGAAAACATGCCTCCCAAACAGAGAAAAGATGTTAACAAAGGAAAAAACATCGCATCTAGCAGTCTCCCAGATCCAGATGTCACGAATCAAGCAAATCGTCCTCCTCCAGCAACAGTAACGAATGAAGAACAGGCTAACCCAACTGCTCCCGCCGCAGAACAGCCTGCAGCAATTACTAGAGCAGATCTGGACAGAGTTGTGGTTGAAGTAACTAACCGCTTCACGTCCCAGCAGGAAGCCTTGGTGGACCATCTCATGTCACGCTTGAGGGACGCTGAAGAATCCAACCGCAACACTGAATCATGGGGCGAGTCCCAGTCTGGAGGATCTCAGAGACAGCAAAGATCTTCCTTCTTCGAAGGAGCTAACGGCAGAAGTAGCCGTGGTAGGAGCCAAGACCGAGCACAGCCCGAAGTTAGGCCTGAGGAAACGTTTGGTACCGAACCCAACGAGGAAGGTACCGGGCGAAGGTCAACTGTAGATGAGCCTGTCATGCTGCCTAACAACAGAAACACCGGTGAACGGGGCCGAGCTAGAGTTCAGCCCGAAGTTGGACCCGAGGAAGTGCTTAGATCAGAACCCAACAGGGGGAGATCAAGGCAAGGGCCAACTGTAGCTGACCCAAGCATGCTCCCAGAAGACCAAAGGCAGCCACGGGAAAATATGAGGAATGATAGACGATACCATCCCTACAGGTCGTCTGGACGGAATCAATCCCACAGAACAGAACCAAACTCATTTCTATCCGCTCCAAGTTCTGATGAAAGGATGGCACGCTTATTCAGAGAGTGTGTCCAGCGGGAGCAAAGAGATCGAGGGATAGGCGCTAGGGTAACCAGCCCTTTCGCCCGCAATATCGAAATTGCTATCACCCCCCGAGAATGGAAGATGCCAACAATGGAACCCTACAAAGGAACCTCCGATCCCGTTGTACACTTACAGAGGTACACGCAGCATATGCTCATGAGTGGAGCAACAGAGGGAGTACTGTGCAAATGCTTTCCGCTCTTCTTAGCAGATCTTGCTACCTCCTGGTTCTGTCATCTACCCCAAGGATCCATCAGCTCATGGGAAATGTTGAAAGAAAAATTTATCAGTCAGTTCCGCATTCATGTGGAGCAACCTAAGGACGCTTATTCCTTATCCAGCATCAAACAGAAACCTGGAGAAAAGCTGCAGCAATACCTAACCAGATTCAACGCCGCAGCAGCCGCAGTTCAAGATGCCGATGAGAAGCTTATCCTAATGGCCCTCTGCAGTGGGGTGCATCCGGACACTAAATTTGCTAGAAGATTGACAAAAGAAAAACCAGCTACTTTACCCGATTTCTTCCATGAAGCCGGGAAATACATGAGGCTTGAGGATGCCGCCATTGAGGGGCAGTCAGGACAGCAAAGTAAGACGACCCATGGCAACGCCCTTGCTGTGGCGAGGGACGTTCAAAGAAATGATTCCAGAGACAATGCTGGGGGCAAGAAGGTAGAAAAGCGCCTATATCGGCCAGGACCAAGATTCGACACTTACACCCCTTTGAACGAGACCGTCGAAAATATCTTCCTTGCCACCCAAGGCGAAGTTAGATACAAACGCCCACCATACAAGAAGGAATCAGATAACGCACAGAAGTCTGGAAAATTCTGCCGCTTCCACGAATCTCACGGACATGATACCAACGAATGCCATCATCTCCGAGATCTGATTGAGGAACACATCAGAAGGAAGAAACTGGAGCGTTATGTAAAAAGTCAAGACAGGACTCCAGCTCCTGCCAATGAAAACCCAAGGCTACCCTCACAAGGGACCGACAGAGGAAACCGCAACGCTAGCAGCTCTAGTCAAGAGAAGATAGTGGTCCATACCCTCTCAGGAGGTCCGCACATCGCAGACAGAAGTTGGAGAGAGATGGAAAGATATGGGAAGTCGCTTAGAGATAATAGAGACTGTGTCAATACGGTTATAGAAGAGCGCCACCCAAAGCGGAAAGAAAGTGATGACATCACATTCAGTAAACGCGATCTAGAAGGAAGACAATACCCTCACATGGATCCCATGGTTATCTCTGCCCGACTCGGTCCCGCCGAAGTTTACCGAATCCTGGTAGACACTGGAAGCTCTGTAAATATCCTGTTCAAACACGCATTCGATAAAATGAAGCTATCAATGAAGGATGTATCTCCCTGCGATAAACCACTACACGGTTTCACTGGAGATGCGAAGATGCCCCTCGGGCAGCTGGACCTCTTTGTTGAAATTGGAAGCCATCCCCGCTCCGTTGTAAGGAAACAAACGTTTGTGCTGATAGAAAACCATTCGGCCTACAACGCCTTCTTAGGAAGACCAGCCTTGTCTGACTTCCAGATTGTCCTAGCCCCATGGTGCCTAAAAATGAAATTTCCAACAGACAATGGGGTAGGGGAAGTGGAAGGAGACCAGGATATTGCACGAGACTGCTATGTAACCGAACTTCGCAACAACCACAAGAAAGATAAAGGGAAAGGTGTAGAGATTGCCCTCTGCACAAAAAACCTTGAAGCATAGCAACTAAAGAAAGCCCATCCTCTTCGATACACCAGCGACCCTTTCAACGAATTAGACCCGAGGGACAAAGAGGAGGAGGCCACCGCCGAGCCTGTAGAGGCTATGGAGTTTATATCTGTAGACAAGCACGACTCAAGTAGGCTACTGAAAATTGGGTCCCAGCTGAAAGCTGAATTGAAGGAACAACTCATTGATTTTCTCCGCCACAACTTGGATGTATTCGCTTGGTCACACGCTGACATGACCGGAATCTCCCCCGACATAGCATGCTACGTATTAAACATTGATCCTACCAAGACGCCTGTAAAACAAAAAAAGAGAAGTATGGGGGCAGAGCGATCAGCAGCCCTCGATGAAGAAGTAAAGAATCTACTCGCCAATGACTTCATACGAGAAGCTATTTACCCAGAATGGATCGCCAACCCGGTACTAGTAAAGAAAGCAAATGGGAAGTGGCGGACCTGCATTGACTTCTCCAACCTAAACGACGCCTGCCCAAAGGATTGCTTCCCGCTTCCCAGAATCGACCAACTTGTAGACAGCACAGCCGGGCACGAACTCCTATCTTTTATGGATGCATACTCAGGATATAACCAAATTCCTATGCATGCTCCCGACCAAGACCACACTAGTTTCATCACCGACCGGGGTTTATACTGCTACAAAGTGATGCCCTTCGGACTTAAAAATGCAGGAGCCACCTACCAGCGCCTCGTCAACAAGATGTTTGCAGGGCTAATAGGACGAACAATGGAAGTATATGTAGACGACATGCTGGTGAAATCACAGAAAGCAAAAGATCACGTAAGCCACCTAGGCGAAATGTTCCAGGTACTTCGACAGTATGGAATGAAGTTGAATCCACTAAAGTGCTCCTTCGGAGTGTCATCGGGAAAATTCTTAGGGTTCATCGTCCATGCCCGAGGGATTGAAGCAAACCCTGAACAAGTCCGAGCATTAAGGGACATCAAGATACCTTCCACCTGAAAGGAAATGCAAAGCCTAAATGGAAAAGTGGCCGCCCTAAGCCGATTCATCTCCAAAGCAACGGACAAGTGCGTCCCCTTTTTTGAAGCTCTAAAGAAAGATAAAGGAAAGTTCGAATGGACGGACGAATGCTTAACCGCTTTCCTTAACCTAATCGAACACCTCCAGAAACCACCGGTACTCTCGACCCCAAGCGAAGGCAAAGAATTATACCTATACCTTGCTGTGTCATCTCATGCCCTAAGCGCTGCCTTGGTAAGGGAAGACAACCGCACGCAACGACCAGTTTACTTCGTCAGTAAAAGGTTTACTGGGGCAGAAGTCAGATATCCTAAACTTGAAAAGTTAGCATACTGTTTACTAATCACTTCACGAAAACTACGTCACTACTTCCAATCCCATTCCATCAAAGTTCTGACCGATCAACCACTGAGGCAGGTACTCCATCGTCCTGACACTTCTGGGCGACTACTTAAATGGTGTATTGAGCTGAGTCAATATGATATCACCTATCACCCTCGCACCGCCATCAAGGGACAAGCCATGGCTGATTTCATTGCAGAGTTCACTACCAACGAGGATAAGGAGCAACTGGAAATAACAGAAGATATCAAGTGGAATCTCTTTGTGGATGGTGCATCTAACGAACAAGGCTCGGGGGCAGGTGTGGTAATAATCACTCCCAGGGGAAATAAACTGCACTATGCTATAAGGTTGGAGTTCGCTGCCACCAACAACGATGCAGAATATGAAGCAGTGATAGCTGGACTAGAAATTGCCATAGAAATCGGAGCCAATTCTTTGTGTCTTCACAGCGATTCTCAACTTATCGTCAATCAAATACTAGGAGAATTCCAAGCTCGAGAGGAACGACTCATAGCATATCTAAAGAAGACCAAGTTGCTTCTCAGCCGATTGGATCAATACTTAGTCAAACACATCCCTCGGGAAGAGAACCAAGAGGCCGACGAATTGGCAAAGCAAGCGAGTATGAGAGACATCGCCATCTTCGGGGCAGTATTCATCTCAAAGCAAACGGTCCCGAGTTTTGAGCAAGTGAATCTGATAGCCGCAGCCGAAGAAGCAACTTGGATGACTCCCATCCGAGACTACCTACAAGGTGGCACACTACCCAACGGGCGTAATGAAGTCAAGAAAATCTTGAGGAAAGCGTCCCGCTATACAATACAAGAAGACATCCTCTATCGGCGTGGTTTCTCTAACCCATTATTAAGGTGTGTCGCCGGAAGGGAAGCCAAGGAAATCTTATCCAACATCCATCAGGGGAGCTGTGGATATCACACCGGGGGGCAAACATTAGCAAAGAAGATACTCCGATACGGATATTTCTGGCCTACCTTAAGCAAGGACGCCTTAGATTTCGTCAAGAAGTGTGACAGATGCCAAAAATTTGCTAAGATCCATCGGCTACCAACAACCGAGATTACTCAGATGACCAGCCCTTGGCCCTTCGCGATATGGGGAATTGACTTAATCGGCGAGCTACCAATGGGCCGAGGCGGGGCCAAATATGCTATAGTGGCAGTTGATTATTTCACCAAATGGGTGGAAGCGGAACCTCTAAATAAAGTATCTTCAGCAAAAGTTATTAACTTCTTGATCAAAAATGTTCTATGCAGGTACGGAGTCCCACTCAAAATCATATCAGACAATGGACTTCAATTTGACAGCGAGGAATTCGCCAACTGGTGCCAAGAACACAGAATTCATAAAAGCTTCTCATCCGTAGCATATCCCCAAGCAAACGGACAAGTCGAAGCGGTCAACAAAATTCTGAAAACTCTAATAAAAAAGAAGCTCGAAAAGTCAAAGGGCGCTTGGGTGGATGAACTTCCTACGGCACTATGGGCCTATCGCACATCTTTCAGAACATCGACAGGGCACACTCCTTTCTCTTTGGCATACGGATCAGAGGCTATGCTCCCAGTTGAAACTATTGTGCCTTCCCATCGTCGGATCCACTATAACCCAGAAGAGAACGAAGAACTCCTTCACATGTCTTTGGATCTAATCGAGGAGAGAAGAAACGATGCAATCCTCAAAACAGCAGCCCACAAGCAAAAAGTGGCAGCACAATACAACTCCAAAGTCAAGCATTGTACCTTGCAAGAAGGGGATCTTGTCCTCAAGCGAATCTTCCCTCGCCCCGGAGCACTAGACCCAATCTGGGATGGACCATATGTAATTCATAAAGATCTCCACAACGGAGCCTATATTTTGTCAACAGTGGACGGAGAGGTGTTCCAGAGGGCATGGAACATCCAACACCTCCGTCGATACTTTTCTTAACTTGTATTGCCCATATGAAGTGAATTAACAAAGAGAATCAGTGGACGTAGGCCTTTTCGTGCCGAACCACTTTAAAAAACCTTGTCTCTTTTTTTTGTTCCTTTGTATCTTGGCTGCTTGTTAACTTTATCCCTTTCTGTTGAACAAAATCCTGAGTATACAGCATTTCTATTCAAAGCACTCCACAACACAACTTCACCTGGACAAGACCTAACAGGTACTATGTGAATCTATGCCCTCGCCAATGAGACACTTTTGCTCCAGCATTCCTCTACTGCGGGTTAACTCATTGCTCGCGACGGCCCTTAAAGCCAACTGTAATGAGCCGATTATAAGCCACCGAGAAGGCCGACTATAGCCGAGGCAGCTCATTACGGCGTTAGGCTCGCCGACAACTGTGAACCGACTATAAGCCCCAACATAAGGTGTGGCCAGCCAGGGGCAGTTCACAGTTGACGATCGGCACCCACGCTAGCCGGCCACAGTAAATCGAATAATACCCACGATTACGGGCCATAATGGCCCGGGTAGTTACTGTGCGCGATCTCGGCTCCGATGTGTCTTAAGTGCGGCTGTGGTAAAAAAGAATTAACTCCCCGCGGAGGCGTAAGATGGGTGACAAATGTCTCCAAGACCCACAGCTAGGGAAAGTGACTACAAAACCCGTTTGCCACGAACTTAAGCACATCGAAGGCCTTCCGTGATTGGAAGTTTTACTATTTCACGTATTTCAGTTTTACTTAAAAAGCTTTTTTTTCCCTATCCCCTATAACAATCCCTAAAGTACATGATACAGAGTAGGAGATACTCGCCAATGGGTGTAGGGACTCACAGTGGCAGGACATTCGACTACATTCCATGCTCGGTCCTACAAGATATTCAAGACTGCCATCTACGATTAAAACATGAAAGGCGGTATTTTCTTCTTTTATGTACAAATACATGACTATAATTTGTTCACACCACACGCTAATATTGCAAGTCATAAAATTATGGTGTAGAACTAGAGTCTAACATCAAACACAATTTAATTACAAGAATATACATAGCTACATTTCTCATACGATATGTCGAAATAGCAACAAATATTCAAGAAACGACAAAATCAGCCTAAGTTAAAAAATTACACGTCAAGAATAATGTTGATTATTACAAGTAGCAAGAATTACAACTTAGAAGTTACTCTACTATCTTAAGACTAACAGATACAACAATGCCAAGCCTACAAAAAGAATTTTCCAGGTCTAATCAGGGAGCCGGTTGCGTCGAAGTCTTGTCCTTGCTCTGTTGCCCGCCTGTCCGGTCATAAAAAGGATTCATTAGTGATAAGTAACCAAGTTAACGGAAAGACTAGAAAGGAAGACTTACCAGCACCTGCTTCTTGACCATCCTGGTCGTCATCCTCTACCTGCACACCTGCCTCCTCAGCAGCAAGCAGCCGCATACCCTCCTTTACCGCCACTTTCTCCTCCTTGGTGAACTGGGCAGTGACCACATCCATACTGAAGACCGTTCCACCCTCTTTATCTGCATCAGCCTTAGCCTCCTCCAAAGCCCGAAGATAGATCTTAGCCATGACCCTGGGATAATCATCCATCCAAGAGAGATTGCCCTGCTTCCAAGTTCGGAAATACATGTCCTGGAGCATGTCATCCATCATTCCCTCATTCTCCTCAAACTCCCTCATCCGGGAATCGGAAGCCGACAACCTTTCGACGGCAGCATCTCTCTCCAATCTGTATCTCGAGCAATCAGCCTGAAGGGACCTCCGCATCACCTCCATCTCTTCCCTCAACTTAGCTTGAGCAAGCTCTGCAGCCTCAAGTTTCTCGGACAGTTCCTCCACCTGCTCGAGATCCGCTCTCCGAACCTCATCCACCGTGGCAATAGCCATGTCAATCCGCTCTTTGCAAGTAGCTTCCATTTTCCGCAATTCGGCCCGACTGGCCTCTTCCATGGTTTTCCTTAGTCGCCCAGTAGCAGCCTCATGCTGAGAAATCTGAATAGCCTGATCCGCAAGCTGTTTGGCCTGATCCGAAACCACCAATCGAAGTCGGATGTTGGCGCTCCCAATCTCCTCTCCGGCCTTAACCAGCCGAGCATGATGCCCCATCAGCTTCTTGGTCTCCTCTGCCACCCGATCAATATTAGCCTTGGCCTCGTCTCCCATAGTGACTATACGAGTAGTGAGTAGATCGAGATCTAAGGACTTGGCTTCATCAAGTACTCGTACCATGGGGTTACGGGGGAGAAGGTGTTCACCAGTGACTTCGTCAAAAGTAATATCATGAGAACTTGGATCCAGATCAGGATGACCCGCAAATGGATTACGGGCCAAGTCGGGACGGTCGATATGAATAACAGAAGGGTTTCCGGACGGGTGCGGAGAAGGTGCAAACTCGCTACCCTCCTCAGTAATATCATGAATAGGCTGAGCCAGAGGCTGAGGACCGGGCGAAGTTTCGGATAAAGGATGACTCCTCTTCCTCTGCTGAATACCCTCTTCGATGACCCCAAGAAGAGGACGGTAGCCGACTACATCCCCGGAGCGTTGGGTTGAGGGCTTCGGCTTAGCAGAAATTTTGGAAAGTTTATATTGCTCAAGCCTGTGTCGGAGGTCTGAAGCTTTGGACGTCTTGCCTGCTCCTGATATAAAGAACAAGTGTCACAATCTTACATTACTATACGATTCGAGAAACGCGGTAAATTACAAGTTAAAAAAGGAAAAGAAACACAGCTGTGGTTGTACAAACCCTGGGGAGGAGTGGGATACTGCAATAAGTCCTGGATTTCATTCCAGGACGGGAGCGGGTCATAAAATATTCCTAAGTCCCTATCATTAGTGAAGCATGCAGGAGTCAAGAGTTCACCTTGAGTCGTCGGAGCCACCTTGGCTGGAATGGTCGGAGAAGACTCACTTGCACCAGTCCCGGCTTTGTCCGCCTTCCCGGTCTTCTCTGCCAAAGCCGGATCCTCATCCAACCCCTCAAAAGCCTGGTGGAACGCATCATCCGTCCACTCCTGAATCTCGCCCGCTTGCCCAGGAAGTAGGGCCCCGATGCCATCGCCACCTTTGTCACCATCCCGACCATCTCCACCCTCGCCTCTTTCCTCCTCTATGTCTTCCTCCTCCCGGGTAAGTGGACAATTGCTGGGGGAGGGACCGTCCGATTTCTTGAGTTTCTTACCTCCGACAGCTGGAGGTTTTGTGAAAGGTTTCCTCTTGCTACTCTCTGCCGTAACACCTTCCTTGGTCTGAGCAGCCGCCCTCTCCTCCGCCATTTCCCTCAGCTTAACTACAGACTGCTGCGGAAGGATTAAGTTATATTCCAGAAGAATCGCATTTCTAATCAAGAAGGCAGATGATCTATATTTCCCAAGAATGGCTTCTATCTCAGCCGCCGTCTGAACCAGGCGGTCAGTCTCCACAACCGGAAAGCCACCTATCGCTAGCAAAAATGAGAAAGTATGAGAAGAAGCATCGCAATTGGAATAGAAATTATAAGTAAAAGCATCAACTTACATCCAGAGGTAAAGCGCCGGATTGAGACGGAGTCGTCCCTAACAAAGAACCACTCTTTCTTGAACATGCTGAATTTAGAGTACAGGTCCAAGACCGGCTTGAAGGTCACAGCTGACTCCAAGCTAATATATGGGGACCCCTTCTTATAGCCCCTTAAATTATACAAGTACCGGATCTCCCGGTTGGAGGGAGCACAACCATACTTCCTCCGAAAAATAACGAAAAGGCTCACCAGTATGGCATAAGAGTTGGGCTGAAGCTGGAATGGGGCCACCTTTAGATACGTGAGGAAGCTGACTACCCAAGCATTGAGAGGCGGGATAGCACCACACATACAATGGTACCTACTATAAGCAAAGTATCCTTCGGGAGGATTGTATGGCATGACTCCTGGGCCCGGCAGCAGCATGAGGGCTCTATCGATCCCAAAGGAACGAGATATAACATCGAGCTGCTCCTCTTTGAGAGAGCTAGGAAAGCAGTCAGGCGGGGAATCCAGTAGCTCCTGGGGACCATATCCATCCACTAATGACCTTGGGGCAGGCCCATGACGCTCCGATCCTGATTGAGCTGGGGGCACGGCCGAGGAACCTCCTTCGCCCCCGGATTTCTTTTTGTCTGATCGAGTTTCTGCCTTTCGAGACATTTATCTGCAAACATGGGAAAGGTATATCATTAGAACACACAAACATTGCAGTATGGGATTTTACATGTAAATTCAAAATGTAAAAGTCATATTCAATCAGCATACGAATGCACGTTCATTCGGCATTCAATCATCATCAACAAGTAACAGGTTCATTCGGCATATAAACACATCAGTCCATTCGGAAGTACGATACGAAAACACATTCGGCAAAAGGAATAGTACCTGATTCGGCTAAAAACTCGGTCCGGCTAAAAACCTTGGGTGATTCGGCTAAGGACTTGGTTCGGCTAAAACTCTCACTTGATTCGGCTAGAGGCTTGATTCGGCTAATACTTTCGAAACGATTCAGCAGATAGAAAAAACGGAGGTCCTAGTCCCCTACTTATAAGCGAAAGCAGAATATCGGATCATATGATTCGGTAGTGGGAACCAGATGAAGATGGTAAAATGGGATTGTCGAAAAACAAAGCAGGACATGCGCACGCACACGCCCTACTTTGAGGGGCAAGTGTTGTATATGATTTCGACCGAACCAGCCACATCCGAATCCAGGCCGAGCCAACTCCATACTTCACCGGACCAAACCAAGACCGATCCAAAACCATCTCCATCCGTCACCGACCGATTCAACACCGGACCAGGCTACGCTCCCACTACCGGACGAAGCTCTACCGAATCAACTCCTCTCCACCGATCCAAGCTACCACCGAACCAAATACAACCGGACCAAAACCTCTCCACCTATCACCGAACCACCTCATGACCGAACCAAGAGGATGCCGAACCAGACTGCCAGGACAGATCACTTCAGCACAGGCCCACCAGCAGCTGTATACATCCAAGACCCCTGCCCCCAACCTCACTCTATAAATAGAGGGGCAGGGGTACAACAATGGGGGACAAGTTTGAGAGCTCAAGCACGGAAGGAACTCTTCAAACGACTTTCTTTTACTCGTATCAAATCTTTGTACTTGTAATCATAAGAAAGGAAGAGAAATAACATATAAAGTGGACGTAGGCACATTCTGGCTGAACCACTATAAATCTGCGTGTCTTTTTACAGTTTAGTCCCTGTTTTTTACGTATTTGCATAAATCACTCAAATCGCTAAGAACAACATAAGATCTACTAAATCATACAACTTTGAGGTGTTTGTCCATTTTTTGTGCAAACAGGACTCAAATTCTTTTAAGCTACTATATTATATATAGTAATCATCCATCAAAATACAATTACGTCTCTCATACGTAGTTACGTCAGCGAGCGTTGGGTAAAATCGATTAACCAAAGCTCTGATACCAAATGTGACGACCGCCCATGACCCCTACCTAAACCTAGAAATAGCGCGCTGTAAAGTGTGCCAGGCAACCATGGACGATTGCCAAGGTTAAGATAAAGCAGCAGAATCTATCGTATTACTCACAGCGCATGGATAAATTACAATAGAGAATATATATTGTGAAGCTTTACAAAATAGAATCTCATCATATAAGCTTCATAATAGTTGAATACAAACATCTGAATATTCAATACATCAAGCCTCACTACATATCACTCAGAGAATTATACAAAGCAGCGGAACACCCAGTAAATATAGTAAGAAAATAATATGCAAGCCTCCAGCCCGTCTTCGTCATCAGCATCGTTGGAAAGTAAGAACAGCACCTGTCACCTGCTACCTAGTCTGCCCATCCCAAAATGGATGAACAGCCCAAGGCAATAAGAGTTAAACATAAATCCTTGAGTCAGACAACAGTCTTAGTGAGCGGTAAATTAACTAACAACATACCAAAAGAGCATAAAGGAAAAAAAGGAATAGGAATCCAACCCTCCCACTCCACCTCTTTCTATAGTGATAGCCCCCAGACACACACTAAGCAGAAGTAAACATAGCAAAGCAAACATTTAAAGTAAAGTAATTATCACTCGAGTCAAGGGCGATGCTTTCCAAGTACAAACCCCCAAGGCCTAAACCAAGATCAGATAAGCACCCAGAAAATACCGCTCTTGAGACCGAATGACGATACAACCAAACATCCATGACTCTGGCTATCACTGTTATCATTGCTTCGATATCACCGTTAATTGAATGACCGGCACATTCTTTCAGCCGTCCGTCAAGGTCTAATGGAAACCCCGGTTCTAGACAGAACTCCGCACGTCGTCGCAACCCGTGCCTAGGACTATCGAATCTGCCCAGAGTACTCGACTACAATCATAGTCTTTAGGGACTATCGAATCTGCCCAGCGTACTCTTGCTTTGAGTCTACTAGAACCTTCAACAACGATGAAATCGCAGCCTTCTAGTCATCCTCCTCGACGACTATTCTCATACTAGCTCAAGCGCCTCTCGAGCAAACCATTATCCTCAAACCCGAACCATTTCACCGAGTTATCAACATGCTTGGAATGATCCCGTCTGGATTAAACCAAGGCTATCTCATATCATGCCTCGCTTCATCTCATCATAGCAAAGCCTCATCTCAACATCATCATCATCAAATCTATCCATATGAGCTTCATCATCCGCCACATATGCCACGAGCAGCTTTTCCAATTCAAGAGCCTTTCCCTTAGATTTTGAATCATCTTCGACCAACTTGTCTAAATCAAATCATCAATCAACTAATTCATAACAACCAATCAAGTCAATCATTAATCCAAGTAATCAAGCATTCAAATATGATCTAATAAATAATTATAACAATAATGGCAATCTTGTAAATAAAGAGTCTAAATCTAACAAGCATGAAACATGAGCAATATCTCTATAACTTGATGAATGAACTTGCATAGGTTAACATGTAGTAAAATGGATGTCAAATCATCATGAACGGTAGATCTATTCTTAAGTTTACGAAAATGCATGGAAATCACTATTTTAACACAAAATCAAGCCGACAATCCGATATACTCCTTTGGATCCGTGTGAGAGATAATCACCACTCACCAAATCACCTAAACACCTTAAGAGAAACACACTTCAGATCTGGACAGCGAAGGATCTAACTCGATTCTCTAAAATTCCGCTTCAAACGATGAAATCTCTCTTCGATGGATGTAGATCTTCAATCTAAGCTCTTGGATCTTCGATTTGATCTTCGATTTGGATGGAAGGAATCACAAGATTAAAGTGGAGAAAAGAAGTGAAGAAGTGTAGGACTCGAGCTCTCAAAACGGCAGCTCTTCATCGCTTCAAAATCCGGATCCCAAAAAAAAAAGGCATAACCTATGTATTTATAGACAGTTCCTTAGGTCGTTCGCTCTTAGGTCGTCCACGACCTAACAGTTGCCGACCTAACCACTCAAACCTATATGCGCGACCTAACTCCATTCACGATCTAACGGCTTAACGACTTAACAACAGTAGCAACCTAACACACACGTGACCTAACGACAATGCAAGTGCGCGACCTAACTAGCATATAGCAACCTGATATAGGTCGCTCACGACCTAACTAAATCATAGGTCGCTCACGATCTAACTATACACAAAATCTACCTTAGGTCGCATACGACCTAACTAAATACGTCATAGCGACTCAACGAGATACGACTTAGCGACTTAACGCTACACGACCTAACCCCTTAAGCATCCACGCGACCTAACATAAGTCGCGACCTAACTGGGATACGACCTAACGATCTTTGCGACTTAGCTGGGTTACGACTTAACACCTCACGACCTAACTATACCCAGTACTATCATAGGTCGTCTACGACCTAACTAATCATGCTATAGCGACTTAACAAGATACGACTTAGCATATACGACCTAACACCAGCTTCCTTAGGTCGTTGCCGACCTATCCTCCCTAAGTCGTTAACTCGCCCAGTTTCCTATGCCGCTAACTCTTAAGTCGCCACTATCTTAAGTCGCCGCTTCCCTTAAGTCGCCGATTCCTTAGGTCGCCTATTTCCTTAAGTCGCCTACTTTTATAAGTCGGTCAAACACTGTAGGTTGCTCCAATCTCTTAGGTCGTTCACTCGACCTAACCTACCCCATGACCTAAGCTACCACACGACCCAACTTCCAAACGACTTAAGCTACAACATGGCTTAACTTCTAGACAACCTAACTTCTACACGACTTAAGCTCTAGTCGACCTAAACTCTAGACGACTTAACAATACTAACAGTCTAATAACAACTGTTTTACGATGTTTCGATCCGTAAAAATACGGGTCGTTACAATCTGCAAGTAAAATGAAAATAAAATTGAGAATTTGAGAAATTTAAATTCTGGTGTTTCTGAAAAGGTTTTCAAGGTTTGGAAAATAATATCAGTATTGTTTAAAAGTATATACAAATAAAAATTGTTTTTAAATAAAAATTTAAAAGGAATAAATTCGGTACTCCTTTCTTCTGTCGCTAGAAAATAATTTTGGTGATGACTGCGCAGCATCATCCACGTTCATTTTTTAGTCTCAAAGTGGGGGGTACTTCTGAGAAGCTTTGTTATGAAATTGTTTTGATAAACGGATTTTGGTTCAAACTTCAAAAGTATGATTTGATATACAAAAGATATAAGTATATATACTTATTTCAAATGATTTAAAATGAACCCGGCATTTAAAAATTTTAAGTTTTGTTAATTAATAATCTTTAAATTATTTGAATGAAATGAAATATTTGAATAACCAGAACTTATAAAATAAGATAATTAAGGAATCTAAGCTATATGTTTTGAGAAACTTTAGAGTTGAAGTTTGCAACTCTTAAATTGAAAGTAAAGAAAATTTAAACAAGCTACAATAGTGAACATTCTAATTAAGTAAAATGAATCAGATAAATTTGTATAATACCAAATTGCATTCTAATAACATATAATAAGACTTACCAAATGTTAAAAGTCAAAATGATGATTTGGATATGTAATAGAATATTATACAAGCAAACTAATAATTAAGTAATTAAAATGATTATAAATGAAATTTAAGTTGTATGATAAATGTTATATACTTAATTAGTGTATTATGATATGATTAAGGACTAACTTGAACAAGTTGGAATAAAAGAAACGAACCTTTATTAAATGGTGATAAACTAAAGAAATGATAAATGAAATGTTTCATGAATGAAATGGTGAAAATTTGTGAAGGTAAATGAAAAGGAAATCTAAAATGAGATATGAAATTTGATATAAATTAAGTAGAGTTAATAAAAATGAATAAATGTGTTCTGTTAAGGAAATGAATTAACAAAATGAGTCAAATAAAATAGAATGTGATTCAAAATGAAAATTAAATTAAGTTGTCAAATTATATTAAATATAATAACTTTAATCGTTGAATGTAAGACAAATTTGATTTCAATGAATGTAAATAAGTGGATGAGAATCAATTTAAAATAAATGAAAGAGAAGGTAAGCATAATAAAAATTTAAATGAATGGAATGAATATTCATTGGACGATAAATAAAATGAGTGTCATTAAAATAAATTTTAATCAATGGAAAGAAAATCGAGTGAATGTAAATAAAATAGATGTGAATGAATTGAAAGTAAATCAATCCAATGTTAATAAATTTGAAGCAAACCAATTAAATATTTACAAAGAATGCATGTTAATAAGAAATGAAGTGTATAAATTGAAATATTGACATTGGATAATGTAAATTCATATCATTATGAATTAATTGGATGAATACTAATAATTGAATGGTTTCTTTTGTTGTAAATCATTGTTTAACTATTTTTGATTGTATATGATTGTTATTTGTTGTATATTAATGCTTATGTTATGGTTTGGGTTTAAAATTCATGTTATATGCTTCTATAAAACTCATATATGCTTTCCATATCTTTATAAGTGGCTAATATTCTAAAGTAAGTTGAGATAGGTACATACGAAGACCGTTTGGACGTATACGCGGATTATATTTTGCTTTTTCTTGCTTAATACGAGCGAACTCGCTCGTATTAATAATAATAAGGTACACATCTCAGATTACATACCGCGTTTTTATATTTTTCCCTACGGGATGCCTCATTATTGAGATGAGATGTATATTTGATATCTATTTGGTATATTTGGATTATATATTGTATTGTAAAAATTTTCCGATCGAGTCGCGCAAAGAAGACTCTACCGAAATTTTCTGTAAATTTGGGTGTTAGAAAAACTTTATGGTTTTAAAATTTTTATAACTTGTTTTCTTAAATAAATTGTAAATTTCGTAACCCAATTGGAGTAGCGTAGTAGAAACGTAGTAAAAGTTTCTGATGGATTTTATGTTTTATAAGTTGATTTTTTTTTAAATATATCAAATGTAAAATTCTCTACTTAGTTCCTTTTCGAGGACGAAAAGCTTTGAGTGGGGGAGAATGTAACGACCCATATTTTTAACTATTAAATTATTAAATTTAGTGTAATTAATGAATAAAAATGGTTAAAAGTAAAAAAATTAATGGTTTATTAATATAGCTATTGAATATGAACTTGAACAAGATTTTAAAATAAACAAATTTCAAAGATTTAAGTAATAACAAGTATTGAAAGGAAATGCAATGTATTGAATTTATTTACAATCAATAGTTGAATTGAATAATAAATGTTGAATTCATTAGATGTAAATGAAGTAATTGGTTGATAACTTAAATTCATGTGAAAGCTAATATTGAAATTTATTTAATATTGGACAAATAAATTGTTTAAAATTTAATCTTGAAAATTATATGAATAACTATATCCTAAATTAAATATGAATGAAATGATTTCAAAAGTTGATTTAGATGTTATTTAAATATGGATGAAGATTGTCAACACGTAAAAATTGAATTTAAGTGATTAATTTAAATTTTGAAAATTTTATGTTTTAATTAACGAGTAAAAATAGCCTTATGGGGCACAGTCTTGGATTTCGAATGAAACCAGTTCCAATGGACCCGTAATAGTGTATTATTATCGGATTTCAAATTTTGTAGCATTTGGAGTTACCGTTTGGTTGTACGGGTTAGAAACGCGTTGAATTAATATTGAAAATTCAATATAATAATTGGGTCCAAAAAGCTATCTTCTCCATACAATCGAATTGGGTCTCGAAACTAGTTCCATTGCATTCGGAAGAGGGGTATAACATTATGAACGTCTGGCAGCATGCCTTGATTGGGATCCAAAATTTAGGGCTAGATATTTTGGAATTTTAATTAATATATTTCAAATCAAATCAATTATAGCCGTTTTAACATCCTTTCAGCCCACTTTATACTGAGACAAGCCACCCTACTATGTACGAGCTACCTTATTCCTTGATTTAAAATTGCGTACTTCCCACTCTTCAATTCCAAATGCATAGAACAGAAGAAAAAAAGACTTTAAAAACTTAAATTAAATTAACACTCAATGAAAAATCATCAAACTTGCTTTAAAATTCCTATTTTTCCTAGAGCTTCGATCTGATGTATTGTTTGTGAGGAGCGGCATTAAATTGATGATCTCGATAGTGAAGTCGAGCTGCAGTTTTGCCTAGGGTTACTTTCTTCTTCATTTTCAGTTTTTCGATTCGATAATTAAAGCTCGTTTTTGGATTTGTTATGGGAAATAGCTTCAGGGTGGCCGGTTTAGGAGGATGCGATGCCTCATAGTGGTTCACGACTGTACAGGGATGTCGATGGGCTGTCAGGTCGCGAAATGTTGAGGGTGTGCGAGCTTGGGAATTTTGATATGAGAGGGTGGAGATTTCGATGAGCGATGTGATGGCGAAGTCAGGTGTGAGAATCGTGGAGAGATGGAAGGGTTTTGGGCATGCATGCACAAGGGGATACGACCATTTTTGTGCACTGGAAGCTCGAATAGGGGGATTGAGGAAGAAGGGTGTACAAGTTGGGCCGGGCTTCTTTTTTTGGTGTGGGTAATAAATTTGAATAAATTAAATTATATAAATTGTTTTATAAAAATCCAGATTCTTATAAATTGCGTAACTCGTTCGTTTAGGTCGAAATCGAACGCGGTCAGTCGCGTTGGGTCCATATTAACATGGTCTTTGCTATGGAACTAGTTTGGTTGAATTGGGAGCTTCTGGAATTTTCAGTTAAATTCGAACGCGTTCGAATTTAATCGGAAGCAGAACGCGAAAGCGACAACAAAAATAAAAGGTGAGTGTTTTATAACGCTCACGAAGTACTAGAATATTTTTTTTATGCTAATTAAATTTGAAATTACAAAGTGATATAAATTTAATGATCGTTGTTTGATAAATTTGTTTGACATTCGAATTAATTGTTAAAAATTAAAATTGACAGTGAAATTTGAAATTGGAATTTAATTGCCAATAAAATACCTGATATTAACAACTATGAAATTATTATGAATTATTTCAACTGTTTGAATGATTGATTGTGATGATTGCTGATTGATTGATATTTGGACGATTGGATGTTTATTTATTTTTATATATATCATGTTATCACCTAGTAAATTTTTACAGTATATAAAACTGTAAATTGAATTATTTTGAATAAATTAATAAATAGGTTGAAATGATATATACCTATGACACTGTGATTTGGATTGAAATGATATATATCCATCCCTGAAATTAAATTGAAATAACTAATCACTTGGCCATAGGATAGAAAACTATATACAGACACCGGATTGGTTAAATTAAATGATTTTAAAATTTTGTTTTGAAATTTTTAAATGATTTGATTTTTAGAAGAAAAAAATTTGAATTTATGGAAATCGAACTAGTTTCGAACTTTGGATATTGCTAAGTAAAAGTGATATAAAATGATATTTCAAAATTGAGCTCGGATTGTATTTTATTTGAAGATTTGGATTTTAAGTTGGATATTGAAGGTTAATTAGATTTTAGTGTTTTGAATTGATATTTTGAAAATCGAACTCGAAATCGATATAAATCGAAATGGTTTTAATTTGAAATTGAATTTGAAATTAATTTGGGATTGAAATTTAAATTAAACTGGAATTTAATTGAAATTTACTCAAGTTGAAATTTGGTCAGAAATTGGAATCGAAATGGATTTGAATTGGAAATTTCGCATTTGAATCAGTTTGACTTTGAAACTATTTTCAAATAAATTATTTTAATATAAACTATTTAAATCTATCTTTTTAAATATTCAAATTATTTTGGATTTTCCAAATTATCTTACTATATAAACCATTTTAATATTTAAACCATTTTATATCAAACTATTTTAACCATTTAAACTATTTTTAACTATTTTAATTATTTAAACTATTTTAAAAACTATTCAAACTATTTTCTAAAATTTCAAACTAGTCATAGGGGATTGTTTATATTTAAATCTTAGATTTAAATGCGAATTGGGTTAAAGTGAAGTTATAACCTAAATTGAAATTCGATTCAAACATTTGAAGTATAATATGATTTCTGAAGCAAATATGATGATTTCGAAATTGATTTGATTTTGAAGTAAATATGATATTTCAAGATGAATTTGATTTTGAAGCGAATATTATATTTTGATATCAAGTACGAACTGTTTTCGAAATGTAAAAGTACCAACCGATGTGTAAAACGATGTTTGGTTGTTAAAGGGACCGAGGCCCCTTATTGGCATACTCTATGTCAATATTGAAACCACTTTAACAATTGTGTACGTGGAGTGATGTTCTAAAATGAAGTGGTTGGTTTTGGTGTTGTTTGTTGGATTTGAAGAAAGAGAACGATGATGGATTAGCCTGGCACTTGAGCCAACTTGAAATGACTAAAATAGGACTCGTACCGGTCAAGCGGTTTAGCTACCCCGAGCGGACACACTTCTTCGTATTACCATCATTTACATTGTGATTGATTGGTGCACACCCTCGGATTTTGGGAGTGTTGGACGCGGTGGGCGATCATGGCTATGATGCGTTACCACCAGCTGGGAAGTGTAAACCGGTAGTATCCTACCTTGGGCATTGCCTCACGTGCCTTGGTAGTATCCTACCTTGGGCGTTGCCTCACGTGCCTTGTCATACTTTTATCCCTATACGAGACCACTACGATTTTGGTTTAGTGTTGTCGTATCATGGCGCATCTCTATCCACCGACGGTTTATTGGTGTTTTGTATGCAAACTGTATGACAATACTTAAAAACGCATTAAGGGGGATCAATGTAAAGCCTTAACGCTAAGAAAAATATTTATTTTATTGATTAGACATTATATATTTACCGTATTCTACTACATATAAATATTTTGACGGATCCTTAAGAGATGGAATATCCCATAACATCTCTTGAGTTATTGCATGCACGTTATACACTGGATAGGAGAATGAAAACCCGTAAACATCTCTGATGCCATTGCACTCATGTTATATGTGATATCGATTTGAATCACATAAGAATATTTTAGTCCTGACTCGAGTGTTTTGTCTTTTCATTACGCTCGGGTCAGTCCTGAGTTTTTCAGCTTATCGAAGATTATTCTCTGAAGGATGAAGACGAAGATTTGGTATATTATTACTAGTATTATTCCATCATTGTTTGTTCCGCTGCATTATTTTATTATTTATGTTATATATATAACTCTGATAAATGTTGTATGAATTATAATCAAAAGTATAGTAAATGGCTACATGAATTGTTTATTTGATTATTATATTTTGTCATTCTGTTGTGATATTCTGTCTTTGTTTCCTTCTTCTTTTCTTATTTTTCTTAATTAACCTCATTGATTATCTATGTTCCGGATTGTTTAAATTGGACATGTGTGGATTATTGTCGATTTAAACCTTCTGAAATGTGGGTCGTCACATTTCTATTAAATATAATTTTAATTAAATTGATTAATTTATATAACCACATTATATCAAGTATATAATAGAAAGAAAATACCTTTATTTTGAACAAGATGATATATGTAACAAATTACATAATTGCCCCTAGGGCATGCCCCTAACTCTTCAATCTCCTACTTGCACTTGGGTTCAATTACGGAATCTCATTCGAACTTCTCCATTCGGTTTTCTCAAAAACAAATAGGTCAGTCTCTTTGTGAATGAGTATGCTATTATGTTTTAATTATTTACTTTATCAATCAACTCTCTAAGACGGTGAAAAACTATTTTATCATATGGAACAATCCAGAGTATGTCTCTTGACTTCTAGTGAGCTCTAAGTTCGAACTATATCGCGACATTGTTATCATATAACAATGTTATGAGATTCTCAATATTTGGAACCGGCTTAGTTATAAATTTTTGCACATATAATTTTATATACATTATTTTTATTGTGGCAATGTTCACGGTGATGTACTTAGCCTTTTCATTGAATCAACCGCAGTCTTTCATTTGGAACATTTCCAACTTAAAGATTCTTAACTTGAATTTATTATTGACATGCTATACTTAATATCACTTATGAAGTTTGAGTTCGAACACTCCTTCATAAGGAGTTTTTGTTTCTATAAACAATTATGTAGTATTTCATAAATACATGAGAGCACTTCAAACAACCATTTAGTGATATCAATTTGGATTTGATAGTTGCTTCATGTATCAAATACATAAACAAATCATGATATCATAGACAACACAACATATATGATAATTCCTTTTTCCAATGTTACTTACTATAAAAGGCATCATTTATTAATCCAACGTTGAGTATTAAAACAACTAAGGGTGGTTTTGCCACAAGTACAACGTTAAAATCAACAATGTGTTCTTGTTTACTTATAGTTTAGAAATATCAATGTAATTTTAACGTTCTCTCTTATGAACACACGCTTCCTCTACATTATGATTGAAAATCAAATTATTTGATATTTCTATTAAATTACTTATTCAATCTTGATGCTTATAAAATGATACTTTCGTATCATTTCTTAGATCATATCTAAAGACTCACAAACACGATTTCGCTCCCACTGACTTTGAGACATTTTTGATTAATATGTGTAAACAGCTTACTCTAAACTAATATTTAGAATTTTCTATTTCAATACATATGTACCAGAACCCTAGGACTTATCAAGCAATAATTTTGTGAGTAATTTAAATTGACTTGAACATGTTGAATATCGAATATATTATACTAATTTAAACAATTGAAATTTGCGATATTATTCTTATCAACATTGCTCATCTAATCCCAACTGCATTAGTCTTACTCATAAAGACACAGTCGCGGTCTATGGATCATATCCCTTTAGTTACGACCACCAAAATCTATATTTGATAGTGTACTTGGAATTCTTTCAGGTTTGTGCATCATACCATAGAGTCAACACTCTTAATGGTTTAATTAAACAACCGAGGATATTATAGCTTCGACAATGATAAGAAACTCATAGTTTCTCTTCAATGTGCAAGAATACTTATTAGACACTCCAATGTGTTGTGTTCATTTAGGTTAGTTAATTTCATTTTGTCTCATCTAATTAGTTCTATCTATGGATCGTATCCAATTCCATTTTACTACCACTAATTCCTCAAAGAAATTTCTTCACAATGAAGTTGGTATTTCTTGAAACAACAATTTTTTCTCAGTGCAACAGAATAGGTATTCATAAATGTTTTATGAATTTCTTTATTTATAAAACTGATTTGGTTTTAGTTTACAAAAATTATGTTCAAAACATAAATATGTCATTCAATGAAATTCTTCCAAAAAATCTTTTGAGGAGATTCATACAAGATCCCTTACGAACAATTATTACGTGCAATCTTTCGACTCGCACAACCTGCCAACTCCTTGGCCTAGGATATGTTGGGTTTCTTATAACCCTCATGTTGTGTGATTTTTTAAATTATTACTTAGATGAGATAATGTTAACCTTGTGTACTACTCTTAAGTACATGATCTTATAGAAAGAAAATAACTCAAATCACTCACAATTAATCACACATTGTCTAACAAAGTTTGAGTACTCCATATCGATGCATCATTATGTATAACATGGAGGAGTTATTTTGAGATTGAATCTTTATTCATTTTAGGTACGTCCGGAACATTTTCCAATATACTCACTCATTCGATCAAATCAAATCATTCCTATCGTATGTTATTTTATTCACTTCTGTTTTATATTCTATAAGTTTACCATAGACATACTACAGGTGTATCAAATACACATGTCCATGTCGACGATTGCTCATCGGTAAATATGACGAAGTATGTGGAACCGTTTTGTTATTTATAGAATTACGATTACGATTGCTACATCTATAGGTATCATTCCGAAGAGTTCATTAACTCTTATGATACTCCCACTAAATGGGTGCATAGCCCTTCATTGTTTGAGATGTAATTAACAAATATCATATGAATCAAAATCATACAATAAAATTATTTCTCAAAACTACGGCTAGTCTATAATTCCAAAACAAGTATAAATAATATTAGATACTTTTGTATTTTTCAGTGCATCACTTTTGTTATAAAAAATTTACCACATTATAGTTTTATTTCACAATGAATATTCATAATATTCATATTGAAATATAGCTATGTCTATTTTTTCAGTCGATACCGAAAAATAATCATTATTTCATAAATAATTTATGGTAAGTTTTACGAAAACAATTTTCGTACTATGATGCAATTAATGAGTGCTATATGGCATGCTCCCACTATTTCCATCATTACTATAATAGCATACTAAATCGAAGGTCCATCATTCAGTTAATACAATTTGTTTATTTCATACACTGCAATAATTTACAGTGGAGAGTTTGTTGATCAAATATCTTGAGCTCAAAGAAATAAATCTCATAGAAAACAATTTTCTATATGAAAATACATTTCGGAATAGAAATCATATTTTTTTTATTCCAATATTAAGTATCAATTATTATAATTCTCATTTCCAATGTTTCCCTATAAAGCAGAAGTGACTATTCATTCTCTTCATCCCAACCGGACCTTAAATTACATCTATTCTTATACATTCGTTTTCCTTTCAAATGGTTAAACTATTCAAAAGAAAACCTTACTACAATATCATAACAAACTCTTTACAAAAGCGCATTCGATTATCCTTATCATTTAAGGACATCAAATATGTTGCACTTTATGTAAACCGATCAAAATGACAATTCTGCGATCGAGTTCTTATATCTATTTTGTAGTTTTTGGTCTTGTGTTACATTAACACAATATGATCCCTTTTCTAATCAATCAAGTTGAATGCATGATCTCAAAAATACTGTTTATTGGCTTACTTCCAATGAACTATATTCATTGAAGTATCGTACATTTGAACCGTGACCGTTTACCATATAACATTTATAAATGATAGTATATGGATCAAATATCCACAGTCTTGTATTGCTTTTAGAGTTCGAAACTCATAGAGTGCAATACACGGTCTCAACCAAATAAGCATGTAAGTGACCATTTTACGAATGTATTAAGTAGCTGTAAAAATTAGACACTTGCATGGGTATAGAAAACATTAACATGCAATAGGCATACACTGGTGGGTATTATATTTCCATTTGTCAACTTTCAATTCAGTTCGTTTGTATATATTAATTGATAAACATTTTATCAATCATATTAAATGCACAAATTTATCATTGTAGATAATCATACATTATTTAGCATATGTTCTTACAATATTAGAAAGGTTAAATGTTATCATTTCATTTTTCTAATAAGGCTCCCACTAGTCTTTTATGTTTCCCCAAATCCTAAGATGAAACATAGAAGTATTTTGACTTCACTATTGGGTGTTAGGACTCGTCTGTCTTGGTATTCTGACATTGAGTTTGCTCAACAAATCATAGCCCCTCAAACAATGGATAACTCCTTATCGTTTGTACCACATATATCTCCTAACCTATTTGTCCTTGTCCTAATCTCATTTCGACCTTGAGTTTTCTCAACAAATTGAAAGAGATTATTCATTCATTCCTACTATACCGTGACAGCCTAAGTATAGTATAGGTACCTCAAGTTTGCTCAACAAATATATATAGTTATCATACCTCGTTTATTTAATATATTAATAATACTATACATAACATCCCTAGCTTAAGTTTGCTCAACAACTAAGGAGTATGCAAGTAATTTATTAATATATATATATGTGTGTGTGTGTGTGTGTGTGGTAGAGGACAACATTATATTGAAGATTCGTAATCTTTGGTATATTATATTGAGTGATATCGACTTAAGGAATAATGTATTTCTTATGAAATACCCTCGTAATTCAAGTGTCAGACACATCAGAAACCACAGTATACGTATATTTACGTATGTATTTATTCCTTAAATCTACTTGGGTTTCTTTAATGTTTCACCTTTAGTTTATACACTCGTATTATATAAGTTTTATTATTATATAACTTTTATATTTTAATTAACTTATACAATAATCTTATGTATAACATTTTATTGATTAAATCTTATTTAATTAATTTTAATCAATTAACTTTTTAATTAATTTTAAATTAGTATTTCAATACAACTTTTATATTGGACATATCTATTATAACCTTTATAGTGTATACTATAACCTTTATAGTATAACACATATATCTTATATGTGCGTATTTTTTTATTTAATTAATTAACCTTTAATTAATTTATTTAATTAAATAATTTTAATTAAATTATATCAATTTTAAATTTTATCTTACACATGTATATTTATGTTATCTTAACACTTTAAAATAACATAACATATATCAACATATATAATACATGCATATAAGTATTAATTAATTAACTCATTTAATTAATTTATTTTATTAATCTTACTAATAAATTTTTAATTTTGAAATTAATGTTTAAACAATTTCAAACATTTTGAAATTTTCATTATCTTTTCAAACATTTTGAAAATTTATGTTATATTATAACCTTTTATAATAAACATATTTTTATTTTAAATTTAACTTTTAAATTTAAAATCTTGTCACTACAAGAAAAATAGTCATCCATAGCGGCATATAGCCGCTATAAGAGATAATCATAGCGGTTCGATAAATGCTATATATCGACATGTTAGACTAGTGGCCTATTTATAACACAAAAAATGCCGCTATAAAATATCTAGCTTTTATACCGCATATAGACCGCTATAATATTATTTTTCTACAACGCTAGGTGTCCGCTATTTAAACGGTACTATAGCATGTATATGCCGCTATAAAATACGCAGATACAACAACGCTCTTATTCCGCTATCCTTCAACGGTAAACGCATGCATTTTTAAGGTACTTGTATTATATAACTATAACGCTTTTTAAGCGCTACGGTTTATTTTTCTATGTGCTTGATGCATCCTGCTATATAGGAATCAAAAATCAATCTTCTTTAAACATGTAACAGTTAAACAATGTAAGAGCCGTAGAATATAATAATTAGAAAATTAAACTCATTCTATCAAACATACCAAATGTCTATATATATTACATTAAACATGCTCAAACATACACATAATATCCATTATATAATAACAACATCTGCAACGACTCGAAAATTTTAATTGTTTAAATAACGTAATATACTGAATTTTTCTTGAAAATAAAACAATTAAATTTTTTTATGAAAATTTGATATTTGTAATGCGTCTATTTTAAACATAGCAAATGGCAGATTTTCACTGGTAAATATAAAAGTTAGTTCTGTTGTGTAATTCTCAATTTCAATGTTAAATCAGTTGAGATTAGATGAAAATAAAATATTTTTGGAAACAGAATATTTTTATATAATAAAAATGTAAATGATTTTCTGAGTGAGACGCTGTCGTTTCGCCAAATTTGGACTGTTATAGCTCCGTTTATCTTATTTTCGGTGTTTTAGCAGCATTTTCAACAGCGAAAAGTCGAGTTTTTATAACTTAATCGTATCGCTGATATCTGTGTACCATTTTGTTCGTCTAGTCGTGCTGATCTCCGCAGTTTATTTGTTTGTGTATTTCGGTGTCCGGTACGCGGCAAAATTGGTGAAACGGTTAGCCGTATCGGTACCCGTTTCGTGCCTTTTAGGTTCTTTTGTCCATTCAACTTCCACCGTGTAAAATGAATAGCCTCTAGCCAATGTTGTTTCTTGAATTCAACGTTTGACTCTTGGTTGTTCCTATTTAACTTTATAATCTGGTTCGTTTTAATTTTTTGCCCTTTCATTTTTGGTTCTTCATTCACAAAAAAAGGAAAACGTATATAATAACACATTGGTTTATATTTTACAATCCACTTCTTTTGTTTGCTCAAACCCAACCTATTCATTTTCATTGCCTATCTATTTTTCTTCCTCCTCCCTGATCTGCCAAATATCTCCATGGCAACGACCTTCCCGTTCATCCTCTTCGCTTGCCACCACCGAACTCCTCCATTACCAAGCAACCCTTTCGCTGCCTTACAGCTAGCGCCGCCTATCTCCTCACCTCGGCCAGACCGACCGATCCACTGTCCTTCACCATTGAACCCACTCCAAAAACCCCTGCCATGCCCTTCCTTCTCAGTCTGGAACCGAGACACCCCTTCACCCATGGCCATCGAACATCCCACCACCTCCTCCGCTCGACAAGCCTTCCACCTTCTTCCAGATCCATCACGTCAGCCCACGAAACCCCTTCCAGTAGCCTACCCTCCACGCCACCATGCACGTGACACCCGAAGCCAACGACCATCTCTACACGACAGTCTCAGCCGATTCCATCTTCCACCACTCGTTCCTCCCCCTCCATCCCTGACAGTTCCGAACCCACCCTAACAGTTTCAGTCTTTGTTTTATCTTCTTTATATATATATGAAAAATAATGTATGTATATTGTTCATATATATATGATCGCATACATATTAGCTGTGAAGCCTACCACCAGTTTCCCTCTACCGAGCCCGATACCCTAGCGGCCCTTACCCGCTCTGAACTCGTGAATGTATCTGGGTACTGATGCTTGATTTTCTTAAATATTTTAGGTTTATATTTACATGTATGTTACTTATATATATCATATAGTTGATTTGGAAGTAGTTATAATATATATTATGTTATGGTATATTAGATTTTAAAAGAGGTATGATATGTGTTCACTGTATATAGGTATGTCACAGTATATTATATTATAAAAGTAGTATTGTATATATATTATATACATATTTGTTATTCTCTATCCAAGCATATATTTGAGTTTTCTTATATGTTTGCATATATATTACATATATATATATATTATAATTTACACTTGATATTTTAAATACAATCGATTACATATATATATATATATTTTATAGAAATTATAGTTGATATTTAGTATTGGAATGAAAGGTATTCATGTTAATATTTGGAAATAGTTGTTGTAATAGTCTTATTTTATATTATGTTTAAATATTCATTTGGAATTTGAGGAAGTATATGTTTTGAATAAATAAAAATATAATAGATATGATATTTTAAATATATGTTTTAATTTAATATTGGTTTTGAAGAAAAATAATAGAATAAACATTTCGTTTCAGTTTAGATCAATCTGATTTTTAATTTGTTTTCATCGATCCTTTACTATCAGCTTTGATTTGTTGAATCCGTGTTCACCTTGTTTTGCTTTGAAATTTATCATTGGATCGGTCGATTGTCTAGTTCATGATTCAATTTATAGCTTGTCATGTTCGTTTCCCGCTTTTCTCTAGCCTCGAAAGGTGAGCGATCACTCACGATTGACATTCTTTTATTTAGTAAATTTAATTCACATGAAATGACGATTGAAATATGATGTTAAAATTTGAATTGTTAAGTTATTTAATTGTTAATTATGATATGCCATTATCTGCGATTGCTTACCTATCACATATGACACCATAACCTGTTGTATATATTATATTTAATTTTTTTACTGATGATATATGCCTGTTGTTGATATGTTATTTTATTATCATATTTGTTCCCACTTTGCAAGTTCCTTGTTAGTTTAGAAATTCCCTATGGGTTGAAATGATACATACCCGAACGATCTTATAGATTAGGGGAAAATCGTTATGGGTTGAAATGATAAACCCAAGCGATTTTCATTGATTTTAAATTTTGGGATTACGGGTTAAAATGATATACCCGCAAAATATTAAATTTAAATTGCGGATTGAAATGATAAATATCCGTATCACTTGACCATAGGATAGAAAATTATATACGGACACCGTTGGTCTATTTAGAAAAATGATTTTTAGAGTTTGGAAGGAAATATATGGATTTTTATAAATATTTATTTTAATATAAGGTAAACATATTTATTTTGTAAAATTTAGATTTTTTAATTATATGTTTGGAAATTTTAAATTTATAAGTTAGTTTTAAAAATATAAATTATTAAATTTCACTTATAATTTTATTATTTTCAAATATGTATAAAATAAGATATAAAATAGATTTAATTTAATGAAATTTAATTTACTTAATATATACATAATATATTTAAAATACTTAATTAAATTTATATTAATATTTCTAAAAATAGATTTTTGTAATCACTTTAATAAATTAAGGTTGGAAAGATAAATTGAAATTGATTTGTAACTTAATTTGTTTATGAATTGTATTTAAAAAGAAATTAATTTAAAACCTATTAATTTGAGATTTTTAAAGATAGGATTTTTTAACTTGATTTTTGATAAAAGGTGACGAAAGGAATATTTTTCAAATTTAAATAATTTAAAATTTTAATATTTATTTTGATTTAAAGGTGTAATTGGTGATTTTATTTAATTATTATTAAAATAATTAAGTGAATATTTTCCAATTTGAATAAAATTAAAGTTAAATGTTGAAATATAAACGAAACTTATATTGAAAATGTTTGGATATTTAACTTTGAATCTTATTGGACTTGAAATGATAATTCAAACCTCGATTTGAAATCGATAAAATTTGAAATGGTTTATTGAGAATTTGAATTGAATCTTTTACCTTTTAGATTGAAAGTGTTGAACAGAGATTGATTTAAATTGAACTTTGGAATTTAAGTTGATTTGAATCGATTAGTGGAATTAGATGAAACAATTCTAATTGGGAAACTATTTCAGTATAATCTCTTTAAATAAAAATAAACTATTTTATAACTATTTTAATATAGAAATTATTTTAATATACAAACTATTTTAATTTTTAACTATTTTAATATATATATATATATATATATTTATTTATCTAAACTATTTAAGTTGGAACTGTTATGATTACGGAAGTGTTATGATTTCAAAAGCGTTATGATTTCGAAAGTGTTATAATTTTGAAAGTGTTACGATTCTAGAAATGAATATTATTTAAAGTGAATAATGATATAGAATTGATATAGTTTTGAAATGAATATGATATTTTGATATGAAGTATGAACTATTTGAAATAAAATGACCACGGTGTGAAATAAGCGTTTGGTTGTTAAAGAAACCGAGATCAAATATTGTCATACTCTCTACCAATACAGAAAACCACTTTAACAACTGTGTGCGTGGTGGAGATTCCAGAACGAAGTAGGATGGTTTGGCGATGATCCTGTATGAGGTATTAACGCAGCCCTGACTCCCGCGAGTCAGCTTGATGTGGCTAAAACAGGAGCCACGCCGGGCCAAGTGAGGTCATTCCTCCTATCGGGAACATTTATTCGATACCATTCTATTGCTTTGTGATTTGATTAGGTGCACCTTTGATTTGGGAGTGTGTCTCGAGGTGGGCGGTAGTAGCTGCTATGCGTTACCACCGGTCTGGATCCGCAAACGGTATATCTACCCTGGGCATTGCCTTGTTTGACTTGTCGCATGCGAGTTTGTTTTGTACCATACCTATGGAGTGTCCTATGGGTAAACCACCGGTTTGGTGGAGCGTACGGCATTGTATAGACTACGGGAATATATAAAATGTGTTAAGTGGGATATGGGTAACGCCTTAACGCTATTTTAATACTTTACTTTACTGATAGACATATTATAATAGCGTATATTACAACATAGTAGATAGTTCCACGGATCCTTAGAGGATGGAAACCCCAAACATCCTTTAAGTTACTTGTATTTCAGTTGACATTTCACTTGAGTTAATTTACTGGTATATGAATGTTAATCCTGAATTGAGTGTTTTGTGTTTTTCTTTATGCTCGGGTCAGACTGAGCTTCACAGCTTTTGAGACTCACCTTTGAAGTTTGGAGCTTTGCTTGAAGATCTGTCTTTGTCTATCCAGCTTTCAGTTATTTCAGTTTATTCCAGTCATTTATGTTCAGACTCGTCAGTTGCTTATGTATTAGAGATTCATTTGTATTTGAGATTTTGTTGTATTTTGTTTCAGACTCTGATGTTTATAGTAGCTTCATGAACTACTATTTATCTATTCCGCTGCTTATTTTTGTAATACTTTGTGTCTATGATTCTGTGATTGATTTATTTACTGTATATGCTGAGTTTTGCCAAATATAAATTAACAATCTGTTGTTTTGAGCAATCCAAGTCCGACATGTGTGGATGCGAATGGTTCAAAATAGCAAGTCGTTACAACATCGCAACTAAATTTTCAACTAAACTAAAAAACAGTATAGCTACTAACACAAAACTAGGTCATAACCATCATCTTGCGACTTTCTCTTTTCCTGGGAAGCATGGAAACAGAGTTGAAGCAGGTGCAGGAGCTGTTCAACAAGCAGTAGATAATTCAACATCATAAAAATAAATTCACAACATATGCTAAATCGTAACAGGGCAAATTCATACCTAAAAAATATGCATGTTATGCTTGATATCTAGTAAAATCAAATGCATAGAAAAATGAAGTATGACTGTAAATAAAAATAGAATACCGACGGACACAATCAAGACCATGTACACGCAATCAAAGCGAATGATTGGACCTTGTATTTATTATTATAAGTATTACTACGATTATTATTATTATTACAAACATAGTTAATTTTTATAAAATTTATAGTTAATTTATTATTATTATTATTACTATTATTATTTATTGTTGTTGTTATTAATTTTAGTATTATTATTATAAAATTAGTAATTTTCATAAACATTAGTTGTTGTTATTATATAAATTTGGTTTATTAAAAAAACTTAGTCAATTTGGCTAAAATTTTATAATTTATTATAAGTATATTATTGTTATCATACTAATCTTAGTTAATTTTTATAAAACATAGTTTGTTTATTGCTATTATTGCTATTATTATTATTATTATTATTATTATTTCAAAGATAGTTAATTGGTTTATTTATTGCCAATTATTATAATCTTATAGTTAATTTATTATTATTATTATTATTATTATTATTTATAATTGTTGTTGTTGTTATAAAATTAATTAATTTTCATAACATTATTATTAGTAGTGGTTGTTGTTATTCTAATGCAAACAACTAGCTACTTATTTAATTTTGCAAATCTAATGCTAAAATTACGTAGTTATCAAAATTTCGAATCAAATTTTAGTTATCAAAATTTCAAAAATTCTCAAAAAAATTTCAACTCCTTAAATTTATGAAAAATTTCACCAGCGTCTCATTTACGCGGCTAGCATTTCGAAAATTTACAATATATTAACAACATAATATACATCCTATCTCAACGATGAGGCATCCCGTAGGGAAAAACATAAAAATACGGTATGTAATCGGAGACACGTACCTTTTGCAATCTTTAGCGAGTGTTTAAAACAATTTATAATGCAAAAGCAAGCATGCAGCTCTGAATGCAAAGAATTTGCCTTCGGTACCTACTACAAACTCAAACAATTACACGAGTATATAATAATAGCATATAAAAATCAATAACCATGCGTAGGCAAGTACAAAGACCCCAACCATGTTCACAGAGTAGTAACATATTATGATATGAATTCATTGGACAATTGCTTTGCATTGGATTTTCCATCAAAACGATGATCCGATGATTAGAAATATAAATATTTGTATATTTAAAGAGTACGTAAGTATACACCCTCTTAATTACCTGTTGATGATGCAATGCCAAAAATACTTCCACAAACCAAGCTAACCGAATCATTAGAATCTGAAGGCATGTTCAAGCATATTCAAATCAAACTTTTGCATGAAATTAAAATTAAAAATCACTTGATATTAAAAACAAATCACTATCTTCTACTTCCCAATGAGATCTCAGAGTTTCATAAACATAAAAGCTGATTGCCATGCTAGGTCCAACAATCTGCATTTCATAAACCAAAAGCTGATTGCTTTGCAGATGGAACAAAGTGTAGTTAAATTTTGGTGATACATAATCACAAATAAAAGGAAATAAATATGCAAAAGAAAGAGAGAGAAGATTTTGTTTTCCCTAATTTTTTTGAGCGACACGGTTGTGTAGCGTGGAACTACACAGCCGATTAAATATCATATAAATAGGTAAGTAGTGCGATCAACAAGCCTGATCGCTGCCCAAAATGTAGTAAGAAACCGCAAGCTAGTCGATGAGAGACAGAGTTTTATATACAAAATACATATTGTGAACAATAGAATAGAAAAAAGACTAGAGCTATATAGCAGTTGGTGATGCCCTCAATGCCTGCCAGGAGGAATTGCTGAAGTGCTGCCCGAGGATTCGGCTGGTGGAGAGCTGGGGTATGGTAATCTCAGTCTGAATGGTGCGGAGAAGCTTCGACCTGAAATAGATGAGAAATAGTGAATAATACGTCTACAAGTTCCTTCGAAGTTGGATGTGGGCTTGCAGAATACACATGCATTACGCTCGGCCCAGATGCACCAACTGAAAATAGCTACAATTAGATCAAAGTGATAGTTGGGGGGGTTGTTCTGCCAGTGGTCGAAAAATGAGTTGAACGTGGGGATATGTCCAAGAATGTGAACCGTCGAAGCCGCCCAGACCCTGATAGCAAAATCGCATTCAAAGAATAGATGTTGTAAACTTTCTGGTGTGGTAGAGCATAAGGCACAGCTGGGGTCGACGACGATGTTATGGCGAAGGAGCCTGTCTCTTGTGTTGATTCGCTCGTGAATAAGGCACCATTGCAGGAAAGCGAAGCGGGGCTGGATCCTGCACTTCCAAAGTCTGGGGAAGGTGAAGAGACGTCCGAGGTTGTTTAGGTGAGCATAGCAGGAGGCAACGGAGAAGCCGGTTGATGGGTTGGGGGCCCAGGTGAAGGAGTCTGGCTGGGGGTTTAGATGGATGTTACGGAGAATAGAGGTGACAAGGTGAAGCTCGGAGAGGGTGTCGAGGTCAAAGTAGGAGGTAGGAAGAAGCTGATCGGGGCCCGAAATAGAAATGTCAAGGGTGGAGGCGAGGAAGTTGGTTGTATGAGCGAAGAGGTTGAGGAGGGTGGAGGAGAGGGGAAGCTGTTTATGCCATGTATCTCACCAGAAGAGGCAATTAGCCCCATTGCCCAGGTTGACGTGGAAGAGCCGTTTGACACGTGGTACGGTTGATACGACCCCAGACCAAAAAGGGGATGGTTTGATTCCGGTGGAGGCATGGAGGACAAGGTGAGGGTTTGAGTGATAGTGGAGAGAGGTAATCCAAGATTTCCAAAGGAAGGAGCCAGGGGTAAGGAACCGCCAGAGCCATTTGGCGAGGAGCGCGATGTTGAAGTCATGAAGATTAACGATTCCAAGGCCACCGTTTTTCGGGGGGAGGCAGGCGGTCTGCCAGTTTACGAGTCTCTTTATATTACTACCATTCCAAAGAAAGGAGCTTCTGATCGTGTCAATTTTTTTGATTACCCAGGATGGGAGTTTGTACAGTGACATCCAATATGTGGGAATCGCTGATAGAATGGATTTAACAAGGACAAGACACCCTGCTGAGGACAAGGAGTGAGCTTTCCATGAAAGGAGTCTGTTTTCGATTTTGGCGATGAGGGGGAACCAATCTGATCTATGTAGTTTGGTTGGACGGATTGGGACTCCGAGGTAGGAGATGGGGAAGTGAGCGATCTTGCAGTTGAGCAGGCTGGAACAGATTTGCCCGAGATGGTCAGTGCCTCCGAGCATGATGATGGAGCTTTTGTTGAAGTTGATGGACAGGCCGGATATGAGTTCGAATGAATATAGAGCTACTTTGAGGCAATGGATGTGGTTGAGCATGGGTGATGCGAATAGAATGGTGTCGTCAGCGAATTGAAGGTTGGAAATGACTAGGTTAGAATTGGGGAGATTGATGCCTTGAAAGATGTTATTCGAAATTGCTAACTTGATCATGCGGTTGAACACATCGGCTACCAGAACAAAAAGCAAGGGAGAAAGTGGGTCTCCTTGTCGCAGTCCACGGGCTGATTTGATTAGACCCCCCGAGACCCCATTAATGACTATCGAGGACATGCTTGAGTTGAGAATAGAGTATATCCAGTTGCACCATTTTGTGGGGAAGCCTCTGTGTTCCATTAGCTCCAAGATGAATTGCCAGTTAATTGAGTCAAAAGCTTTTGAGTAGTCTAGTTTGAGAAGCATTCCTGGTGTTGAAGTAGAGTGGCAGAAGGATATGACCTCCTGGGTCATTGCTACGCAGTCCATGATGTTACGGCCCAAGATGAATGCGGATTGCTCAATTCCAATTAGAGGGGCTATGAAGGCTTGAAGCCAGTTGGCCAGGACCTTGGTTATGATCTTAAAGGTTGTGTTAAGGAGACTAATGGGACGAAAGGACGGGAGGGAGGTGGCGCCGGGGGATTTTGGGAGTAGGATGATATTTGCGTAGTTGATGCGGGCCACGGATGATGGGTCGGCATGAAATTCGGAGCACATTTCGATGATGTCGAATTTTACTGTATCCCAGTAGTGTTTGAAGAATAGGGGCCCGAAGCCATCTGGGCCAGGAGCCTTGTCATCGGACATGCTTTTAAGCGCTGCCCAAATTTCTGTTTCAGTGAAGGGATGGTCAATGGGGATGGGGTGATTCTCCGGGTAGAGCAGATTCCAATCAATTGGGGGAAGAGGGGGGTGATGGTTGCCTAGAATAGTTCGGTAATAGTCAGTGAAGAGTTTAAGGATGACTGACTGATCAGAGGTGGTGTTGTTGTCTTGGGTGATTTCAGGAATAAAAGTTGATCTTCGTCTGCCATTGGCGAGACGGTGGAAGTAAGCAGTGTTCTTATCGCCATCTTCAATCCATTTCGCTTTGGAGCGTTGCTTCCAACCTATTTCTTCTTGAAGTGACAATCTGTCTAGGACAACTTCCAGTTCTCTCAGACGAGATCTGTCTAATTCGGAGAGAGGAGAGGATTCTTCTAGGATATTTAGGTCCAGAAACTCATCTTGGATGGCGGAAATGCGCGAGCGAATGGAGCCCCAAACTGATTTGGCCCAAGGTTTGATGATTTTTTCGAAGGGAACGGAGCTTGGAGACGACCCTGACAGTGGCTGATTGGATGGGGGAAGGCTGAGACCAGATTTTTTTGATGAAATTATCAAATGATGGCTCGAGGAGCCAGAGGCGTTCGAACCGGAAGGGTCTGCTGTGACAAGTGAGGGATCCCGTGTCTAGGAGGAGCGGGCAGTGGTCGGAGATAACTGTGGCTAGACCCGAGACAATGGAGAGGGGGTGCAAATCCTCCCAGGCCGGGTTGAAGAGGTAGCGGTCTAATTTAGCTAGTGAGGGATCTGATCTGCGATTGGACCAGGTGTAAAGGCGGTTGCTAATGGGTGGGTCAATTAGGGAGCAAAGATTGATAAACTGGTTGAAGGCTTCAGAGTCTTGGGATAGATTGCCAGAGTTCCTTTCTGTTGGGGATTTGGTGGTATTGAAATCTCCTCCGACAATCCAAGGGCCATTGATATGAGCGGAGAAGGTGAGACAGTTCGTCCAGAGTTCGTTTCGATCTCGAGGGTTTTGTGGGCCATAGATATTGGAGAAGAAGAAGATTGTTCCAGTTTGTACGTGGCGAAGGACTACATGTAAGGCTGAAGTGTGATAGAAGGTTTGGCAGTGGTACCACAAGGATTCATTCTAGGTTGTCATTATACCGCCGCTCGAACCGACAACATTTATGTGGGCCCACCCAATTAGGAATGGCCCACCGATTTGTCTGAGCATGTTGGGGTTTGGGTCTGACAGTTTGGTTTCTTGCAAGAAAAGGATGTCTACTTTATGTGGGGATATGACAAGGCTAACAGAATGTCTTTTGCTGGGGTCCCCCAACCCCCGTGTGTTCCAGGATATTAGCTTCATTGGGAGAATGATAAGCGCTCCGATTCTAGTGCCTGCATGGATGAGTAATGCCCTCCATGCAAGTTTACTCCCATGCTACGTGCCATTTTCTTATTTAAGCTTTTATTATGAGAAGAAAAGACAACATGTTTAAAAAACTACCAGGATGAGATGCTGCTCTGTCCAGTCTGGAGCTACGGCGCACAGCTGTTGGGGTGATTGGTTGGGACCACTGAGTAGCCGCTGGAGTGGTTGGAAGAGGCTCTTGACCAGTATTCGGGAGGGCCGCTTGGCTGAATTCTTCTGGGCTAGGGATGGGGAAATGATGAGCGGGAGAGGGAGGGTCAGCTTGGGGGGTGGAATTATGGATCTGCACCGGGAGAGATTGGGTATCAGTTTGAGGGATAGGAATAGGGTGAGGATTGGGAGGGGCAGCGGAAGCTGGGGGGGTTGGGATCTGCTGGAAGAGCAGGGATGAGAGGTCTAGGTCAGAGAAATGGTCCCACCTGTGTTCTTGGGCTGGCCATGGGTCCCAGCCCCTTGGACCCACCACTTCGAATGATTGATCATAAGGTTGGCCAGGCGTCGGTGGGGAGCCGGAGTAGATTGGGGAGTAGTTCATGACGTCGAATCTGTCTTCTGATTCTAAATTTTCGATCATGATATGTTGCTCAAAAAGGGGGAAGTGTCTTTCGTAGTCAAATCCCAGTAGGTGATTTTCCGGGCGCCTGTTAGGGTGTTCGTGCTCCCATCTTTCTATGCGCAGGAGGTATTCTGTGTTGTTGAGGACGGAGACAAAGGATGATGGGGAAGTGATGCCACTGTAGAACTGAATTTGAATGTATAAAAAACGGTAGTCTAGTTCAGCCCATTCGCAGTCGTCCTGGGCCAGGAACCTACCCACTGGTTTAACTGCTTCGGTGATGGCTTCTGTGTTGAAGCGAAGGAGCTCTGGGAAGCCTGAGATTCGCGCCCATGAAGGTGGGTCCAGAGATGGCGCCGGGCGGTCGAGCTCAGACCAGGGTTGGAATTGCACGGTTCCTCCGACCGTAGAGATGGTCGATCTCTGGAGAATTTGGTCTCTGATTGAGAAAGTGGGGCAGTAAAAGATGAAGCTGTTTTCAGACTGAAGCCAAAGTGGCCATTCTCTGTGTTGGAATGTGGAGGATAGGGCATGGTGTAGAGAGTCAATGGACCATGTGCCGGAGATAATGTTTGCGACGAGGAGCAGTGATGTGTCCGCCATTGAGAAAGTTTTAGGGATCAGGGGTGTGTTATGATGATGCTTTGGGGATTGGAGTGGATTATGTAGAGCAACAGGGGATATGACTTGCATTGGGGAGCTGAAAGGTTTCGTATGAGCTGGGTGGGGATGCGACGTTGGGACCCATCGGGCAGAGGGGAGTTTGTCTTTAGTGGAAGAGGAGGGGGACTTTACTCGTTTTACGAGCCAGAGACTGATTAGGGGTTTTATCGGGACAGTGCGTTTGAGGATGTCCAAAAAATCCTCACTTATAGCATATCTTTGCATCCCTACAAACTTGCGCCACGTGTCTAAGGCCAGCACAACGCAGGCAACGGTTTTCCTTCTTTAGAAATTCCACCGTTTGGCGAATGTTTCTGAAAAGAGGCAGGGGGTGGCGCCGCTTGGCCGGAGGATTGGGCAGGAGGGGGGAACGAGGTGCAGAACCCACTACCTGGGCATAAGTCATGGGGGCGGGAATCTCGATATAGAGGGGCTGGTTGGGTCCGGATGGGGGTGGAGGGGCTCGGGATGTGGTCGCATGCTGGTCAGAGGCGGCCGAGGAGGAGGGAGTGGGGGATGGGTTGGTCAGGACGGAGTTGTATTTGCTGGGGACGAAGGAGATCGGGGGTACTGCTTGGTGGTCGGAGGGAGCCATGGAAATGTATTCCTTAAAATTGTATATTAAAATTTCAACCTTTGTTTTCCCTAATTAATAGGCATATTTGATTATGTTTATTTCTCTCTCTAATTGACTAATCAATTTATTTTTTGCCATTTAATATTAACTTGGGCATTAAGTAATTGATGTTATAAATAGAGACTAGAAAAGAGAATGTAAAAGTGTGGAAATCTATTTGTGTAACGACCCATAAATTTTAATTGTTTATTTACGTAATTAACTAGATTTTTGTGAAATTTTATATAATAAAATTTTGAAATGAAAATTTAATATTTGGAATGCGTCCACTTAAACATAGCAAATGGTAAATTTTCATCTGATAATATGGAAGTTTATTTTCTTGTGTAATTTTATTTAAATTTAAATCGGTTAATAATTGATGATAATAAAATATTTTCCAAACCTGAATATTTTTATATAATAAATTTGTAAATCATCTTCTGAGTGTGACGTCAACTTCCTTTTCATCAAATTTGAACTGCTATTGCTCCGTTTATCTTATTTTCGGCAAATTAGGAGCTTTTTCGGTACCGATTATCGACTTTTGATACGATGATCGTACCACAGATATCTGTATACCGTTTTGATCGTCTCGTCGTGCTGATCTCTGCGGTATATTCAATTCTGTGGTTTAAAGTCCGATACGCAGCGGAATTTGCGAAAACAGTAACCATATCGGTATCGGTTCCGTCCTTTTGGTTCTTTGTGACCATTTATTTTCCACCGGTTAAAAGCCAACGGACATTAGCTATTTATAATTCCTAAAAAATTAAATGTTGCTTTGTTATTCCCACCGTATTCAAATTTATATGTCGCTCGTCCTTTCGCTTTCTCTACCTTTTTCTTCTGACGTTGCTTTGAGAAATTATAATAATTACATCAGTTACTATTATTATTATTGCGTCCTTGCCCTTAACTTCACCCAGAAACCCATTGCTTCTTGCATATTTTGCCTGCGATGCTTCCTTCTTCATTTTTGCCACTGCTAGGCCACCTTCTCCTCTATAAAAAAAAGGAAAGTGACATATAAATTTCGCCTGTAGCTCATTCTCTCCCCCTTGAAAACCATCTCTCCTCTGACGTACCTTTTCCCTTTCCTTTTTGTTTTCTTTGGCTGAGAGGAAAAATATTATGATATATATATTTACTTCACCTTTCATCCTTCTTCCCACCTCGACCATGCCTCACCACATCAAGACTCCACCATAACCGATCAACTTGCCTCCTCTCCACATCCGCCTATAGTAGCACATCCCTAGCAACGCAAACCGCTGGCCTATGCCGCCTCGGCTTCCCTGACCTCGTCACCGCCCATCCTCCCATTCCATACAGCCACCAATCACCAGCTCCCCTAGCACACTCGACCACCATCTTCCCTTTGCTTCGCTGTAATATCCCGGAAATTTTAACAATATCAATTTAATAATCTGTTAAATAATTAAATTGATATGGATAATCTTTGATAATAAGATTTGAATTTAATTTAATAATCTGATTAAATTAGTATTAATGGATGATTTTATCTTTTAAAAAGTTAATAAGATATTTTCTATTTGAATATATATATATTTATTTGTATATGTTGTAAATAGAAGCTTTGGTAAATTGGAAATTTATATTTAATTTAATATGACTTTTCAAAGTTATTTAAATAAATAATCTTATAGTTTTAAATTACTTTAAGTAAATATTTTAATGGTTTAAGATATATTTTTACTTAAGCTTATATAAAGAAGATTTAACAAAAATGGTTTGTTTTATTTCTTTTTAAATATTTCTTGATAATATAATCTCTTGTTTAAATTATAAAATATGTTATTTTCAAATAACAAGTATAATGTATTATTTTTAATATGTATGAATTTTAATGCTAAAAGGAATTGTTATTTTAAATGGAATAAATAGTGTATGTAAATATATATAACTTAACTTTTAAATTGAATCTTAGGATTTAATTTTATTTCTTTGCCCAGAAAGACGCATCGTTATGAAGAAAGAAAGGGATAGAAAAAGAAAAGAAAAGAAGAGAGAACAACAACACATCAGAAATCTCATAACGGAACGAGAAATATATTATCACATAAGATATTACATAGTATCATATACATCAGAGTACACAATTTATACATCACAGAATAGACAGTTATAAACTTCTGTCTATTATACAACACAAGTACATCAGTACAATACAGACTAATACAATCACAGCGGAAACTCTATATATCTACTCGCTGAAGCCTCCTGCTTCACAGCTCCTCCAGAATTCGTCAAGATTATCCTAAATCCCTTGACTACTCAATACAATATTGAGTACCCAAGAGTTTAATAAAACAGAAAATAAACACTTGGGTCAGACATGGGTCTGGTGTGAGTAAACGGTTAGATTGCTTAACTTTGAAAACCTTTGAAAACAAAAGTATCACGTAAGACTCCCCACAAATAAACATGGGTAAGTTTTTACCTTACGCTAACTAAAACATTTGATAGGAAATCCGATTGTATTATAATAGGGTCTAGGGTTTTCAAGTAAAATACAGAAATAGCTGAAATGCTTACATCTCACATTCCAACATAGTTGGGCACAACTAATACGTACGGCACTTATTGGAGTTTGGATTCCATACAATGGCAGGGCTACTGGGGTACCGCCCGTCACAGTACGTGGCCTAGATCACCGTACCGAGGAGTACGCCCGCTCCCCTGCAACACAAAGCCGGAACCATCCCTTACTGGATAATTCCGAACAAGATAACCCCGTAGTTGGCGCGACCAACCACACACTAAGCCGAATAAAAAGAAAAGGGACCTCTAGACAGGGATCTATCTTGCTCTCAGTGGGTGCTACCCACGAAACCTTGTTGCACCTCCCCTGTTTTAGCCATTCCTGGTTGATGAGGCTTGAGGTTACGATTACCTTTAATCAGAACATATCACTTAGAATGCTCATCGTCCGCCTGACGATGTGCTGAAAGCATTCAATCCATACAAGTTCGTTCCGGGTTCGAACGAAACCGAAGGCATTATCTCGTTACACTCGTTTTGGAATCACCCTCAGAGTTAACGACAATAACCCTTGCACTCTGAATCTTCATCTTCACTTGAGATTCACGATCTATCGTTAATTTGGATCGATGTGGTATTCGGGTCTCCAGACCTGGAATCCCGGTATACGGAAACCCGATCCCGGTCTCATCGAAATCCAAAACGTATCTTTTAAGGCCAAGTTGTTTAAAGGTTTAAACAATTTAACTTATCTATATTCATATAGATAGATAATTCACAAATCACAATTGATAATCACATTATCAAATAAACAAATGATTCATAACAAAATAGGTAATCCATATCAACATCACAATAGTTAATCTATATTACCATCATAATGCAACCCAGCATTCATACTACATAACATTTCTTATCTCATTTCTGAGATTACATCCATTCAAGACAATCAATGTCATCCATTCTTATATAAGCAATGATTTACTTAATCACAACATAATTAATTTAAAATGAATTAAATTAACTATCTCTATCTTTAATTAATTTAAAGTGAATTAAATTAATTACTTCATCTCTTAATTAATTTAAAATTAATTAAATTAATTACTTCATTATAAATCTTACTTATATAATCATTAATTAATTACAAATAAATTAATAAATCTTTCTCTAATTATCCACTTAATTAATCACCTTGATTAATTATACTTTAATTACATTTAAGTAATTATCCTTAATTAATTTCACAAATTAATTATTCTTAACCAATACAGTAATTAACCTTTAATTACTTCATTAATTAATTAACTATAATAAATTAAATTAATCAACTATAATTAATTACATTAATCCTTAATTAATTACATTAATTAATCACTTCATTTATTAATTATTACTTAATTAATCAATCTTAATTACATCATTAATTATATTAATTAATGATCCTTAATTACAAATTGATTATTAATTACTAAAATTAAATTAATTACATTAAGTAATTAACCTTTAATTAAAACACATTTATTAATCACCTTGATTAATCTTCAATCAGTAATTAACTACCCTTAATTACTTTCATTAACTAAATTAATTATTCCTTAATTAATTTCTTAATTAATCCCTTGATTAATTCACAAGTAATTAAACTCAAATTACTTCCATTAATAAAATCATTATTCAACTAATTACTTCCAGTAATTATATATTATTTACTTCCCTAAATAATCACACCTTAACAATTACATTAAGTAATTATTATTAAACCATCTCTTGATTATCCTAAATTAATTAAACTTAATTAATTAACTTAACTAATCAAATTAACTCAATTAATTACAAATGAGTAATTAATTCCTTAATTACTTTTATTAAGTAATTACATTTAAACCATTTTCACAAATGATTATCTTTAAATCAATTAATCTAATTAATTATCAAAATTAATCACATTAATTATTTATTTAAATAATCTCAAGTTAATGACCTTCATTAACTATTAACAACCCTTTAATTACTTTTCTTAAGTAATTAACTTAGATTAATTATTATTAATTTCAAATTAATAAATCTTAATAACCAATTTAATTAATCTAATTTATTTAGTTAATTAAGTGTTAACCATAACTTAATTAATATTTAATTACTTTATTAATTAATTCTTAATCATTAATTAATATTCTAATTATAATCCTTAATTACAAATTAATTATTCTAATTAATTAATCTTAATCACTAATTAATTAGTTTAAACCATTAATTACCTATTTAATTAATCCAAATGATTAATTAATCAATTAAATTAATTATCTATTAAATTTCCTAATTAATTCAATGAACACAAATCTCTAATTACTTTAAGATAAAACATTTTCTTATCAAAGGTTAAACTATCATTCTTAAATACATTTGAAGACATCCATTTCAAATTAACTTTTAAATTTCATTTTAAATTCTAGATTTAAAATGAATACTAATTTATCTTTTACAACATTTTAAACAACATTTCTAAAACTCTTTTAATTTACAAGTTAAAGAAATACTCATTTATAAAGAAGTTTAAAAGGTGCTAACAAATTCATATTTAAATTTATAAAACTTATTTTAAATCTCAATCTAAGATTCAAAACCAAACTTGAATCCATATATTTAAACTTTGATTTCAATTCTTGTTCAAATATTACTTCACAATTTAAATTCAGGTTTAAATTTAAACAAACAGATTTTAAAACCTGGCAACACTTTTACCCGAGACCACTCAAAAAAACTTCGAGTCGCCCATTCAAAAACTCCGAGTCACACACGAACAAACTCGAGAGAATCTCGAATAGCCTCCCCTGTAAATCCCAGACTTCACCAGAGATACACCCACGATCTCGTGCACGTGCACGGTCATCCTCTTCAACTCCGGCCATCGACGACATCTCCCACCAGTCGACGTTCATCCATCTACCATAATCCCATCACTCGAGCAACGAAACGAAGTCGAGATCAAACTCGAGCATAAAACCAAACCTGGAACCACAGACTACAACTTCCAAAGCCTGTCAACATCTCCTCGTTCTTCCACTACTGATCACCAGAACGCTAGCGACTTCGGCGACGAGTTCATCCATGTCACGGCTACAATTTCCCAGAGTTCTATTGAACTCGATTCACCAGAGACGTGGTGACGATTGATTTTTCTAACCTAGTTAAAACTAGGGTTATAATCTTTAATTCTAAATCATTTCTTCCTTGGTGCTTTAATTCAAATTCTACAAATTTTCCTTGAATCTACGATCATCCCACTATCCTTACTGAAGATTTCAACATATCAAACCATCTAGATCAAACGAATTACCCAAAACTTCATATTTAGTTTAAACCAGAACTGCTCCTTTAATACTAAACTAAAAACTATGATTTTAATACTAAAAATCATGTTATCATTTATGTTTTCAATTTATAAATCTGAATTTATAAATTACAAAGTTTGAATTTTTACTTTTATATAACATGCACTGTTATTTTTGATTTCCAGAGACACTTGGTTTTAAAGTTTAACTTAACTAAATTTTAAAACATTCTTCTATGATAAATCAACAACTTCTGTTTATAAGTTTAGTCCTAACAAGAACTAGATCAGGTAGTAAGAGATTTAAAAGAGAATTCTTGAGTCTGGGCAAACAGAACAGAACAGAGATCATATTCATACAGGCATACAATACATCCATATATACCAAACCCAACATGCATTTGAAACCAAACATAATACAGGGAATTTCATCACATTTATTTACTGCAAACATGATTATCACATGAAGAATTCAAGCAACTAAACTTACTTAAGATAGTTATAAATAAAAACTATTACTCACCTTAAACAAAGATGAACAGAGGCCTATTATTTTGAAAAGCTTTTGAAACTGTAAACTTGCATGTTCCTTTGAATCTGATTTAAAACTTGAGTGATTGCTACTGAAACTTGCATGCAGGCTTGAATTTAATTCTAAACTGCTTTGAATTACATGCATGTTGCTTCCAGATTTGAAGAATGAATGCAAACAGCTACTGACTTGAAAAAGAATGCAGGCTTTTGAAGATGATTCAGAGCATCCCCTTTTGTTTTGAACATGATTCCAGATTTGAAAAGAATGCCTACTGGTTTCTTGTATTGATTCCAGATTGAAGAAAGAATGCAGACAGAAGACTTGATTTTGATTTAGAAACTTGGTTACAGATCTTATGTTTGAGGAATTTCCAGATTTGCCTTTGAAGTGTAGAAATGAATTAAGGCTGAGGATTTGATATTTGCAAATGGAAATGAGATTACAGGGATCTTTGATTTTGGTTGAAGAAGATTTACATGTTTTTGCTTTAGGATTTGGAAATTTGGTTACTGATTACAGATTTGATACTTATTTAATTAGATTATTAAATTAAATTCAAATTTTATTATCAAAGATCATCAATATCAATTTAATTATTTAACAGATTACTAAATTGATATTGCTCAAATTTCCGGGATATCACATTCCTCCCCCCTTAAAATAATTTAGTCCCCGAAATTTAAACAAAGGTAATTTAATATTCTTATTAAAGATTTTAATTCTTAAAATCACAATCATATATTATCAACCATATGCTAACAATCATGGCAACCAATCATCCAAACAAACAATTCTAACTATCCAGACAAAAATTCTGGATAGAATTTCTCGAGTTTCCTTAAGTATATATATACCGGGATACTCGCTCTACAAACAATCTAAACTACTAAGCTATAGATCTCCTACACATCTAAATCTATAGGACTAAACAAGATATCAGACTACAGACGAGTCTGACTCAACAACCAAATCCTCCAGAACTGCTGGTTCCAAAACCAAAGATAGATCATACACGTACTTCTTCAGAGATACGTGAAACACATTGAATCCCAGTTATCCAAACTGACAATTCAATCCAGTAGACAAAGAATTACTCCTCTCAAGAACACAAGAAAATTCCAAAATATTTTGGAGCTAGCTTCCAGACTTACCAAATCTTATAGCTCTTATAATCGAGGAAAATTTAAACAGTTTCCAATTTCCAACTCCGAATTCCAAACTCTGACTCATATCTGCATAGCTCACCAGACGATCCCGAGCTACCTCATCTCTTCCTGATCAACTTAACCTTTGCTGATGCTTCTTGAAACAACTGGACCAAGAACAAAATGATTTCCAGATCCTATCAACAAGATGATATTCCAAAATCTACTAAAATCCACAAACTCTACTCCACAAGAAATAGAAGACTGAACTTCCTTCTTCCAGATTCCAGAAAATTCTATACACACTTAGAAATTCACATAAACTTCTTGTAGAAATCTGAGGTTACTTCCTTTCTTGCACAGCTACTACCTTTGCTTTCGCTGCACAACTCTGATTCTGAAGTAAATGAGAATGTCGATGAACTCCATCATGCCATCTACCTTCAAACCCAACCACGCTGACCAAATCGCCGTTGATCGATGGAAATCGATCAAAATAACCCAAACGTTCATCTCGACAATACTCACCCATTTCAAAACTAAAAATCGTGATTTACATACTAAAATTCGTGATTTCCCATCACGAATCCAACCATGCAATTTAATCTTAAAATTGAATCAATAAATTTTTACCCAAATTACAAATTTCACTGTATATTATAAAATTTCGAGACCAATTTTGATATAATTTCCTCAGATGATTTTTAGTAGAGATATTGTATGGATTCAAACACTTTTTGTTTACAAATCATAAACTAACTATGATTCAATGATGAGATATTTGATTTTAAAAGTATTCAAACTCTGATAAAACAACAGGAACTATATCATAACTATACAGGCATTTTATCACACATATTCATACATGCATTCATTTTAATCCAAGCATTTCAGATAACAACATGATTTTCATTCACAACATCAAAATGAAACCAGGATTAAACTGTTTTTAAAATAGGTTTACTCACCAGCACTTTGAACAGAGACAGAGGACCAATTTGTTTTCCAGGTTGATGTTTGATTTTAAACTTGCATTTCTTTTGCTTTGTTGAATTTTAAACTTGCAGTTTGATTTCCTTATCTGATTGCAATTGAAGATTTTGAAACTGCTTATTGAATTTGCCTCCATCTTCTTTCCTCTGATTTGTATTTGAATTTCCAGATTTTTTTTTGCTTCTTTGCATTTTGATTTCCAGGTTTCTATTTCTTCTTTTGATTCGAATTGTATTTTAGTTGAGAAAGAAGTGAAGATAAATTTTAGCTGAAAGTGAAAACAGATTTTTCCCCTTTCATATAAATTTTATTTGTAACTTAAATTTACAAAAAGATAAAATTAAGCCACTTGTCCCCTTTAGTTAATTATCTAGCTTACACCTATACTTATTTTCTTACAAATGTCTCTAAACTACCTTTATATGCTTACAAGTGTTAATTCTTTTCTTTATTGATTTATTTAAATCATACATGTGTATTTAAAAATATCTATATGTATAAAAATGTATTTATCCTTTTATAATTTATGCTTTAATCAAATATTTATAACATATTTATAAATGCTTGAGTAATTGAGTTTAACTCTATATATATATATTTTTACAAACCTATTTTGACTAATATTTGAATTTTAAAAATGAAAGAATCTTAAAACCAATTAACTTCTTATTTTAAATCTTATTTAAAAATTAAACTAAAATATATCTTTATAATAAATAAGAAATTATCCTTGTTATTTAAATCTCAATTATCATTTCCAAAAGTATTAAGTCAAATTACAAATTTCCAAATTATATAAATATTAAAGTTTGAAAATACTTTATTAAATTCAAATTCAATATTCTTTTCATTCCAATATATGCAAATATATATATTCTAAATGAAAAGTACTTTTAACATTAGCTTGATAATTATCCTATTGAATTTAATACATAACTTCAAATAACAATATATATATATACATATATATTATAATTTGAAAACTTGATTAATTATACTTTAATTACTTTAAGTAATTAATCCTTAATTAATTTCACAAATTAATTATCTTAAACCATTTCAGTAATTAATCTTAAATTACTTCATTGATTAATTAACCATACTTAATTACATTAATCCTTAATTAATTACAATTAATTAATTACTTTAATCACTTATTATTTATTAATTAATCTTAATTAATCAATTCTTAATTACATCATTAATTATATTAATTAATGATCCTTAATTATTCTTAATTAATTATCTTATTTAAATTAATTACATTTAATAATTAATTAGTCACATTTATTAATCACCTTTGATTAATCTCATTTAGTAATTAACTTCCCTTAATTACTCTTCCATAAATTAATTACTCCTTAATTAATTATCCTTTAATTAATCCCTTGATTGATTATTCAAAAGTAATTACCTCAAATTACCTTTATTATTAAATCATCTTCAGTTAATTACATCCAGTAATTACCTTTAATTACTTTCCTAAGTAATTATACTTTCACTAATTACATTTAAGTAATTATCAAATTTCCAAATCATTATCTTAAATTAATTTAACTAATTAATTTAAACTTATCAAATTTATTTAATTAATTACCTTAAGTAATTAATTTCTTTAATTACTTTCATTAAGTAATTTATACTTAACCAATTTATATTAATTAATTAATCTAATTAATTATCAAAAATTAATCACGTTAATTAGTTATTTAATAATTCCTAATTAATGATCTCTCATTAATTATTAACAATTCTTTAATTACTTTCCTTAAGAAATTTAGCTTTAATCAACTATTTATTTATTAATTACAACTTAATAATTTCTTAATTACCAATTAATTTCTAATTACTAAATTAATTGCTTAATTAATCTTTAAATTAAAGTATTAACCTTTAACTACTTTAATTATTATTAACAAAGACTTTAAAACATTTTACTTTAAAATCTTACCTTAATTCATTTCAAATTAAAGATTTTAAATAAATTACAATTTAGCTTTAACCAATTTTAAATCCAATTTACAAAATCTTTTTAAATCCAAATGTTAAGAAACACTTAACATTTATAAAGAAAATTAAGATTTTTGAACAAATTCATTTATTCAAACCCTTTTTAAAAATATACTTTAAATATTTTAAAGTTGTCTAAACATTTTAAATTTAATAAAAACTTATTTATTTCAACTAGGATACAAATTTAAACTTGAATCCATATGAAAACTTGATTTAAACTTAGTTTAAATCCTGTTTTCAAATTTTTAAAGTCATTTTAAATTTTAAAAACACTGTCAGGTTTAAAACTTGTAACATCAAAAGTTCCCGAGCCTATCTCGATTTACTTCGAGTCGAAACCCTCCACGCTTCGAGCCACTCACGTATTTAACTCGAGAAAACTCCTCTGCTTAAAAACCCAAACTAAAACACTGATGCCCAAAACCACTCACTGAAATACGTGCACGTGCACAGGCGAATTGGTCGCCTACGATCATCGATTCCATCGCCGACATCTCGTCCACGACCATCTTCCACGATCTCGGTCACCAGAAACTCGAACAACCTCAATAATCGAAATCGAGCAATCTCAATCACAAAACTGGAAACAGCGAACTCCTCCAAAACCCCAAACCTATCAACGGCCAGATCTTCCCCCTCCGATCATCGTTTGTGTTGAAACCTTGGCCACAACCTCGTCATGGTCCCAGCCACGCTTTCCCAAAGCCACAAAGCACTCGAACAACCATAAAGTCAGAAATGATCGAATTCAAAACCTGATCAAAACTAGGTTTAGAAATTTAAATCCTAAATTATTACTTCTTCGATGCTTTAATTCAAGTTCTAAAAATTTTTCTTGCATCCTCGATCATTCCACCTTCACTACTGAAAAATTCAACATTTCAAACCAAAGAGATCAACAGTATTACCCAAAAATCCATTTTTAGTTAAATACAGAACTGCACCCTTATTTCTAAACTATAAATTATGATTTCAAATACTAAAAATCATGTTATAGTTTATGTTTTCAATTCATGTACCTGAATTTATAAATTACAAGGTTTAAATTTTCACTTTTATATAACATATACTGTTGTTTTGGTTACAGAGACATTCAGACCTTAAATTTGACTTAACTAAAAATTTTAAACCTTAGTATATGATAAATCAAACCATTCTTATTTATAAATTAAGTCCTAATAAAAACTAAATCAAGTGGTAAGGATTTTCAAATAGAATTCTGAGTCTGGGTAAACAAACAAGGACAGAGTTCATGTTCATACATGCATACAATACATCCATATATACAAACAGAATAAAAATGCACTTGTATATTCATACATCAATACATATATATGTCACAGTGATTTAACATGCAACCATATTTTATTTTAAGTTTAAAAGTTACTCACTTTATATGTATTGAAACAGAGCCTATCCTTGAACTGCTTTTGAATTTTAAAACTGGAATTGCCTTGCTTTTGAAAACTGTAAACTTGCATGCCCTTTTGATTTAAAAACTTGAGTTATAGAAGCTTTAAACTTGATTAAACTACATGCATGTTGGCTTCCAGGTTTTAGAAGAATGTAGACAGGTTGCTTAGATTCCAGACTTGAAAAGAAAACAGGCTTTGATTCCAGGTTTTCTTGCTTCCAGAGTTTGAAGAAAATGAACAGGCTTTGTTTTGATTTGGAAAATGTATGCTGAAGACTTTCAGATTGAAGACATGCATTGTAGAATTGAAGGAGCTTTCAGGTTTGAGAGGAATGATTATAAGATTGTTTTTGAAATGAATTGCAGATTTTTGTTTTTGGTTTTTGAGGAAGATTATTGTCTTTGGGAATTTTTTGGTTTGAGGAATGTTAAATTTTATTTTCTGGTTTTGCCTTTAAAAGTGGAAAACGAATTTCAGTTTAGAAATGGAGATTAGAAAGAAAGGAAGAGAGTGGAAACATGTTGTTATAAGTAAAATGATTTATTTTTAAAATAAAAAGAAAAAAAAAACAAAAATGACACTTGTCTTTCTCATGCCTTAATCTTATAACACATATTATATTAAAGCCTTAGGAGCTAACACATGTCCTTTTAATTAATTAGTTTTATTTATTTTAAATATAAAACCTTTTTCTTAACTTATTAAATACATATCTATATATATTAATTATAAAGAAACAAAACTAATTATTATAAATAAAAGTTTACATATAGTTTGAAATCCAAACTATTTGAATATTACCTCTTTTGAATTCAAAATTAAATCTAAATTCAAATTCAAATTATATTTAAAATCCAATTTAAAGTCAAGTTATATACATACATATATAACTACACATTCAATTTAAAATAACCATTCTATTAAAATCTATTTATTTCTATATATAACAATATATCAAAAATATTGTTTAACATAATAATTTATCTATTTTAAAATAATTCATAAAAGAGATTATAGATTACTACTATTACTAAATGAATTAACATATCATATGTAATTTGTACTTTAAATATATATATATACTCTTAAATCATATTTATTAAGCAATATTCAAAAATAAAATAAATCTTATTATTAATCTTATTTAAAACCATATAATTATTTTGTTTAAATAGCTTTGTAAAGCTAATATTAAATAAATCATAATTTCCAAACTATAAGAATATACATTAGAAATTTAAAACAAGATTTCATTTATTATTTAAATTTCAAATCCAAGCTTATCTATTTATAATATATACATATATATATATATACATTATAAATAGAAATCATTTTATTAGTTTTTAAAGGATAAAATTCACTAATTAAATATTCATTTAATTAGATTTTTAAACCAATTCAAATATTTTTATCAAAGATTAACAAATCAATTTAATTATTTAAACAGATTATTAAATTGATATTGCCCCAAATTTCCGGGATATTACATTCCTCCCCCCTTAAAATAATTTCGTCCCCGAAATTTAAAACAAAGGTAATTTAATAATCTATTTAAATCACAAGCATATATTATCATCCATATGCTAACAATCATAGCAACTAATTCACCCAATCAAACAATTCTAATTATCCAGACAAAATTCTGGATATAATTTCCTCGAGTTTCCCTAGGTATATATATATATATACCGGGATACTCGCTCTACAAAATCCAAACAACCAATACTACTAAGCTATAGAGCTCCTACTCATCTAGATCTACAAAACTAAACAGAATATCAGACTACAGACGAGTCTGACTCAACAACCAAAACCTCCAGAACTGCTGGTTTCAAAACCAGAGATAGATCAAACACGTACTCCCTCAAAGATACGTAAAATACATCGAATTCCAGTTATCCAAACTGACAATTCAACCTTGTAGATCAAAGTACTTATCCAAATTAGATCACAGAAAAGATCCAAAACAACTCGGAGCTGACTTCCCAGACTTACCCAATCTTATAGCTCCCTTTTACTAGAGAAAACTTCAACAACAACGAAGTCTCCAACTTCGAATTCCAAATTCCTCCGCCTCTTATCCTCAAAATCCTTCAGACGATCCTGAGCTGACTACATCCTTCCTGATCAGTTCAACCTTCGCCAATGCTTCTAGAAACAAACAGGACCAAAAATAACTCAACCAATGATCCTCTCAAGATTTACCCAATCCAAAACACAACTCTACTACCATCAGTAGACTGAACTAACTTCTCCTATTTGGAAAAGAAAAACAGGAGCACTCGCCAAACTGCTTCCGCTACACCAATCTGATCTGGAGTAGATAAGAATGCTGATGAAGAACACAAGCACAAACTGGACAACACATCCCAGAAAATCTTAGATAACTCAAGAGAATACTCAAACTATCGCAAGTCACTTTTGCGATCAACCCAGCCTAACTACAAAGAAAACTGTTCTCTCTTTACCAATCAGAACAGCTTATACTTAACTATCCAATCTATCGAAGAAATGGATCCACTTTGCTGCTTCTGAACTTCACCTTCAGAAAAATGCTTAGCCAAAAACTTTCTGCCAACACAAAGAACACTCCGAGCTGCACTGCTGCCACAGATGCCAAAGATTTCTATATCAAAGCTCTTCGAGAAATTCGGACCCAAACCAACACAAACACCATGTTGAACTCAGCCACAATACCGAAATATACACACTTCCTTAAACTTGTTCCAAAGAAAACATCTTTGGGAACATCCATAGTTACTGCATCTCATCACACAGCTACAATTTCATGAGATATCATCACTCGCTTCTGCCTAACCGACAGATCCAACTCTACTCATCCAAACTACAAAGATAAACTCCGAACCTTAACAGGTTTTCTTTAGAGATTGTGAAATCCTTACAATTGCAAAGTTCACTCGAGACGGTATTAGGTTTACAGTCTCGACAAATATACTTTCACCCTCAACACTCAGACTCCTAATCCTAGATGATAAATTATTATCATCTCAACCAATCATTACAAATACCATATACATTTAAAATGATACTTTTTTTTATATATAGAAAATATATCTGGGTAAAATTATTTCACCTTCCCTTTTTAAAACAATATTGTGTCCGTTGGTCTGGTCCAAGTGTTTAGAGATCCCTATCAATAACGTTAGCTACTCGTATTGACCAGAATCCATATACCACTCAACCGATCAATTAACACAATATAAAACCATTTTATATAACTAACAAATACGCGCTCTCGTATATATATATATATATATATATATATACACACTCGGACTCAAACAGGTTGCTACAGATCCTGTCTCTAATGAACAATCCTTCCGAACCTAGGTATTCACTCAACCTAGTGCTCTGATACCAAATGAAACAACCCGACTTCCTATGCCCAGAAAGTCGCATCATTATGAAGAAAGAAAGGGGTAGAAAATAGAAAAGAAGAGAAGAAAGAAAGAAACAACAACAACGATCTCACAGCGGAACGAATAAATTATATTAATAACATAAACTATTACATAGTATACAACAATTTACAGAGTTACACAGCATATACATCACTTACTAGACAGTTATAAACATCTGTCTAGACATTACAACTCAAATACAAGACAAGACACTATCACAGATATAAACACAGCGGAATACTATATCTACGAACGCCAAAGCCTCCTGCTCCATTGCTCCTCCAGAATATTCGTCAAAGCTAAACCTGAATCCCTTGGCTACTCGTAAAAAAATTTGAGTACCCAAGAGTTTATAAAACAGAAATAAACACTTGGGTCAGACATGGGTCTGGTGTGAGTAACAGGTTAAACTTGCTTAACTTCAAAACCTTTAGAAAGAAAAGGTATCACGTAAGACTCCCCACAAATAAACATGGGTAAGTTTTTACCTTACGCTAACCAAAACATTTGATAGGAAATTTGATTTTATTATAATAGGGTCTAGGGTTTTCAAGTAAAATATAGAAATAGCTGAAATGCTTACATCTCACATTCCAACATAGTTGGGCACAACTAATACGTACGGCACTTATTGGAGTTTGGATTCCATACAATGGCAGGGCTACTGGGGTACCGCCCGTCACAGTACGTGGCCTAGATCACCGTACCGAGGAGTACGCCCGCTCCCCTGCAACACAAAGCCGGAACCATCCCTTACTGGATAATTCCGAACAAGATAACCCCGTAGTTGGCGCGACCAACCACACACTAAGCCGAATAAAAAGAAAAGGGACCTCTAGACAGGGATCTATCTTGCTCTCAGTGGGTGCTACCCACGAAGCCTTGCTGCACCTCCCCTGTTTTAGCCATTCCTGGTTGATGAGGCTTGAGGTTACGATTACCTTTAATCAGAACATATCACTTAGAATGCTCATCGTCCGCCTGACGATGTGCTGAAAGCATTCAATCCATACAAGTTCGTTCCGGGTTCGAACGAAACCGAAGGCATTATCTCGTTACACTCGTTTTGGAATCACCCTCAGAGTTAACGACAATAACCCTTGCACTCTGAATCTTCATCTTCACTTGAGATTCACGACCTATCGTTAATTTGGATCGATGTGGTATTCGGGTCTCCAGACCTAGAATCCCGGTATACGGAAACCCGATCCCGGTCTCATCGAAATCCAAAACGTATCTTTTAAGGGCCAAGTTGTTTTAAGGTTAAAACAATTCAATTCTTATCTATATACACAAAGATAGATAATTCACAATAGATAATCCATATTATCATCACAAACAGATAATTCACATTATCATTTCAATTCAACCAAAACATCCATATCACATATCAGTATATATCTCATCAGAGATATCAAACAATGCAAAGCATTCAATATTATTCATCCATCCATAAGTAATGATTTATACCATCTCTAATTAATTTAAAGTGAATTAAACTAATTACTTCATTCTATAAATCCTGCTTACTTAATTATTAATTAAACCAATTAATTAATCATTACTCTAAATATCCATCTTAATTAATCATTCCTGATTAATTATACTTTAATTACTTTAAGTAATTAATCCCTAATTATTTCACAAATTAATTATCTTAAACCATTTTAGTAATTAATCTTAAATTACTTCATTGATTAATTAACCATACTTAATTACATTAATCCTTAATTAATTACAATTAATTAATTACTTTAATCACTTATTATTTATTAATTAATCTTAATTAACCAATTCTTAATTACATCATTAATTATATTAATTAATGATCCTTAATTATTCTTAATTAATTATCTTATTTAAATTAATTACATTTAATAATTAATTAGTCACATTTATTAATCACCTTTGATTAATCTCATTTAGTAATTAACTTCCCTTAATTACTCTTCCATAAATTAATTACTCCTTAATTAATTATCCTTTAATTAATCCCTTGATTGATTATTCAAAAGTAATTACCTCAAATTACCTTTATTATTAAATCATCTTCAGTTAATTACATCCAGTAATTACCTTTAATTACTTTCCTAAGTAATTATACTTTCACTAATTACATTTAAGTAATTATCAAATTTCCAAATCATTATCTTAAATTAATTTAACTAATTAATTTAAACTTATCAAATTTATTTAATTAATTACCTTAAGTAATTAATTTCTTTAATTACTTTCATTAAGTAATTTATACTTAACCAATTTATATTAATTAATTAATCTAATTAATTATCAAAAATTAATCACATTAATTAGTTATTTAATAATTCCTAATTAATGATCTCTCATTAATTATTAACAATTCTTTAATTACTTTCCTTAAGAAATTTAGCTTTAATCAACTATTTATTTATTAATTACAACTTAATAATTTCTTAATTACCAATTAATTTCTAATTACTAAATTAATTGCTTAATTAATCTTTAAATTAAAGTATTAACCTTTAACTACTTTAATTATTATTAACAAAGACTTTAAAACATTTTACTTTAAAATCTTACCTTAATTCATTTCAAATTAAAGATTTTAAATAAATTACAATTTAGCTTTAACCAATTTTAAATCCAATTTACAAAATCTTTTTAAATCCAAATGTTAAGAAACACTTAACATTTATAAAGAAAATTAAGATTTTTGAACAAATTCATTTATTCAAACCCTTTTTAAAAATATACTTTAAATATTTTAAAGTTGTCTAAACATTTTAAATTTAATAAAAACTTATTTATTTCAACTAGGATACAAATTTAAACTTGAATCCATATGAAAACTTGATTTAAACTTAGTTTAAATCCTGTTTTCAAATTTTTAAAGTCATTTTAAATTTTAAAAACACTGTCAGGTTTAAAACTTGTAACATCAAAAGTTCCCGAGCCTATCTCGATTTACTTCGAATCGAAACCCTCCACTCTTCGAGCCACTCACGTATTTAACTCGAGAAAACTCCTCTGCTTAAAAACCCAAACTAAAACACTGATGCCCAAAACCACTCACTGAAATACGTGCACGTGCACAAGCGAATTGGTCGCCTACGATCATCGATTCCATCGCCGACATCTCGTCCACGACCATCTTCCACGATCTCGGTCACCATAAACTCGAACAACCTCAACAATCGAAATCGAGCAATCTCAATCACAAAACTGGAAACAGCGAACTCCTCCAAAACCCCAAACCTATCAACGGCCAGATCTTCCCCCTCCGATCATCGTTTGAGTTGAAACCTTGGCCACAACCTCGTCATGGTCCCAGCCACGCTTTCCCAAAGCCACAAAGCACTCGAACAACCATAAAGTCAGAAATGATCGAATTTCTAAACCTGATCAAATAAATTAAAGATTTAAAAGTGTGACGACCGCCCATGACCCCTGCACCGAATCTAGAGATAGTGCGCTGTGAAGTGTGCCAGGCGACCATAGACGATTGTCAAGGTAAGATTTAAAAAAAAGGATCTATCGTATTACTCACAGCGCATGGACAAAATACAATAGAACATATGTATAGTGAAGCTTTACAGAACAAAATGACATCATATAAAACTCCATAATAGTTGAATACAAGCATCCACATAGTCAATACATCCAGCCTCACTACAAATCTCTCAGAGAATACAAAACAGCGGAATATCCAGTACATATAAGAAAATAATATGCAACCCTCTAGCTCGTCTTCGATATCAGCATCGTGAGAAGAGAACAGCACCTGTCACCTGCTACCTAGTCTGCCCGTCCCAAAATGGACGAACAGCCCAAGGCAATAAGAATTTAAAACAAAAAGCCTTGAGTCAGACAACAGTCTTAGTGAGCAGTAAATTAACTAACAACATACCAAAAGAGCATAAAGGAAAAGGAATAGGAATACAACCCTCCCACTCCAACCTCATTCTACAGTGATAGCCCCCAGACACACACTAAGCAGAAGCAAACATAGCAGAGCATACAATTTAAAGTAAAGCTACTATCACTCGAGTCAAGGGCGATGTTTTCCAAGTACCAAGGCCTAAATCAGATAAGCACCCAGAAAATACCGCTCTTGAGTCCGAATGACGATACAACCACACATCCATGACTCTGGCTATCACTGTTATCATTGCTTCGATATCACCGTTAATTGAATGACCGGCACATTCTTTCAGCCGTCCGTCAAGGGCTAATGGAAACCCCGGTTCTAGACATAACTCCCGCACGTCGTCGCAGCCCGTGCCTAGGACTATCGAATCTGCCCAGAGTACTCGACCATCAACAGTTGGCCGTTGGGACTATCGAATCTGCCCAAACGTACTCTTGCTTAGAGCATGCTAGAACCTTCAACAACGATGCTATCCAAGCCTCCTAGTCATCCTCCTCGACGACTATTCTCATATCCATTCATTATCTTCAACTCGAATCATATCACCGAGTTATCAACATGCTTGGAATGATCCCGTCTGGATTAGACCAAGTCTTCATCATATGATGCCTCGCTTCATTACACCCTTGCAAAGCTTCATCTCAACTTCACATCATCAAATCTATGCATAAGAGCTTCATCATCCCGCTACATATGCCACGAGCAGCTTTTCCAATTCAAGAGCCTTTCCCTTAGCTTTTGAATCACCTTCGATCTAAATCTAGTCATCAATCATCTAGTTCATAACAATCAATCAAATCAAACATCAATCCAAGCAATCAAGCATTCAAAAATGATCTAAGTAGACAATTATAACAATAATGGCATTTTCGTAATTAAAGAGTTGAAAGTCCAATAAGCATGAAAACATGTATTATATCTCTACAAACTTGATGAATGAACTTGCATAGGTTAACATATGATAAAATGGATGCAACATCATCATGAACAATGGATCTATATGGATCTACACATAGGATGAAGAAAATGCATGGAAATCTCTATTTTAACACCAAAACGAGCCAACAATCCGATATACTCCTTTGGATCCGTGTGAGAGATAATCACCACTCACCAAATCACCTAAACAACCTCAAATCAACACACTTCAGATCTGGACAGCGAAGGATGAAGCTAGATCTATCACAAATCCGCTTCAAATGAAGAAATCTCTCTTGAAAAGATGAAGATCTTCAATCCAAGCTTTTGAATCTTCAATCTCGATCTTCGATTTGGATGGATGGAAGCACTAGATTAGAGTGGAGAAAAGAAGTGAAGAAGTGTAGAAGTCGAGCTCTCAAAATGGCAGCACTTCGTCGCTTCAAAATCCGGATCCCAAAAAGTGAGAACAACCCCTCCTATTTATAGCTGAAAACTGCCTGAGTCGTAACTCGGCTATCTCCTTAAGTCGTTGCCGACCTAACATATGCCGACCTACGACCTAAAAACCCCCACGACTTAACAGAGCCTCCGACCTAACCCTTAGCCAACAACTCCGACCTAACAGATACGCGCGCCTCAACTCCTACGATCTAACACTTCTGCGCATACGACCTAACTATTAAGTCGACCTACGACTTAACACATACTTCGACCTAACACTTAGACGAAACCCAGCGACCTACGACTTAACAGGTTACGACCTAACACTTAGACGAAACCCAGCGACCTACGACTTAACAGGTTACGACCTAACACTTAGACGAAACCCAGCGACCTACGACTTAACAGGTTACGACCTAATTCCTTAAGCCTCCACGCGACCTAACATAAGTCGCGAACAACTGGGATGCGACCTAACTCTACCCAGACTTACGACTTAACTCCTTAAGTCGCTCACTACTACTTAGGTCGTTGCCGACCTAACTACACTGCTAACTTCTATAAGTCGTCCCAACCGACCTAACAACTTAATTACTAAGTCGCTAACCCGGAACCACTAGGTCTGCCTACCCTTGAGTCGCCATATCCTTAAGTCGGTCAGTCTTTAGGTCGTTAACTCGCCCTGCCGACCTAATTACTTAACTAAATCCTAGGTTGCACAATTTTATAGGTCGCTCCAACTAACCCACGACCTAACACAAACTCGCAAGTCCTTAACTCGGTCACGACTTAGCTCTTAGGTCGTCCACGACCTAGGACTTAGACAAATTTTCCCAAAAATCTGAAATGACTTAAAAATGCAAAAAATCCAGATTTGACAAACTTTTCGATCCGTGAAAAATACGGGTCGTTACATTCTCTCCCCCTTAGGAATTTCGCCCCCGAAATTCCAAGCAAACAAAGCAATCAAAGACTATTCTGTACGCCTACCATCCATAGCAATCAACAAACCATGCATCCAATTCTAACTTAGCGTACAGAATTCTAAAATTAGAACAAGTTACAATATCGTGAGATGACACGACACCTTAGGGCCATACCTTGAAGAGTTCAGGATGAGCTGCTTTCATCCTCTCTTCCACCTCCCACGTACAGTCGTTATCATCATCACTCCATTGTATCTTGAGCAACTTAACTACCTTCCTCCTAAGCTGTTTCGTGTCGGTTTCCACAACACGAAGTGGCTTACGAGGTCTTCTATCAACTGGATCAACTTCAAAGTCTTCATAGCTATCAGCAGAAACCACTGCATTCGAGTCATGCACATACTTCCGTAGATACGATACGTGAAAAACATTGTGCACACCCGACATCTTCTCCGGTAACTCCAATCTATAAGCGAGCTTTCCAATTCGCTCGATGATCGGGAATGGTCCAACAAATCTCGGAGTCAATTTTCCTTTCTTCCCGAATCTAATAACATTCTTCAGTGGAGAAATCTTCACAAAAACCATATCCCCTACGTCGAATTCCAAATCCTTTCGACGCTTATCGGCATAACTCTTCTGACGGTCTTGGGCTGCCTTCATTCGTTGCCGAATGATCTCTATGCAATCTGAGGTCTGACGAATCATCTCTGGCCCAAGTATCAGCTTTTCTCCAGTTTCCAACCAACATGTCGGAGAGTTACACGGTCTTCCATACAACGCTTCATACGGTGCCATACCAATGCTTGACTGGTAACTGTTGTTGTACGCAAACTCCACCAAATGAAGGTGATCTTCCCATGATCCTCCGAAATCCAGAACACAAGCTCTGAGAAGATCTTCCAAAACTCGGTTGACTCTCTCGGTCTGACCATCTGTTTGGGGATGATAAGCTGTACTCAAGCACAACTCGGTTCCCAAAACTTCCTGGAAGCTCTTCCAAAATCCACTAGTGAACAATGGGTCTCGATCGCTCACTATACTCTTCGGAATACCATGGAAACGAACTATCCACTTAACATACAACTCAGCCAACTTTGATGCGGTCCTAGTCGATCGAACAGGAATGAATCGTGCACTCTTTGTCAGACGATCCACAATGACCCAGATCCCTTCATTTCCCGTTCTGGTTCTAGGCAATCCATCGATAAAGTCCATCGACACTTGTTCCCACTTCCATGTAGGAACTTCTAATGGCTGAAGCAATCCGCTTGGCTTCTTCTGTTCAGCCTTTACCAACTGGCAGTTCATGCATTTGGAAATAAAATTTCCAACATCCTTCTTCATGCCTTCCCAGTAGTAGGTTCTCTTCATATCCCGATACATCTTGTTTCCACCTGGATGAATTGTCAACTTCGAGTGATGACTTTCCTTCAGAACTTCACTCCTCAATTCATCTATATCGGGAACAACTAGTCGTCCTTGCTTCCGAAGCCAACCCTCTCGATCGACCTCGAATCCTTTATCCTTTTCTGGATCCAATCCAGATTCCAATTCACGGATAATCTTGACAAGCTTATCATCTCGCTTTTGGCCCTCGCCAATCCTTTCCACAAGAGTGGGTCTTATCGATAAGTTTGCCAACATCTCAGGTTCCAATTCACATCTAGGCCTGAAGTCAAATCCAGCTAAATACTCGAGACTCTTCCATTCTGAAAACATGGCTCCCAATCCTGCATGTCTTCGACTTAACGCATCCGCCACTGCGTTACCCTTCCCCGGAGTATAAGCTATACCAAAATCATATGATGCCAAAAACTCTAGCCAACGTTGCTGCCGAAGATTCAAATCCTTCTGGGAGAAAAGATACTTCAACGACTTATGATCTGTAAACAACTCGAATCGAACTCCCAACAGATAATGCCTCCACATCTTCAGAGCAAATACAATCGCCGCTAACTCCAAATCATGAGTTGGGTAATTCCTTTCATGCGGCTTCAGTTGTCGACTGGCATACGCAACAACTTTATCCTTCTGCATCAGCACTGCCCCAAGTCCAGTACCACACGCGTCGGTGTAAACCACCATCTCATCATTCCCACTTGGAATAGTCAAAACAGGAGCACTCGTCAATCTCTCTTTCAGGATTCCGAAAGCTTGCTCACACTTAGCATCCCAACAGAACACTTGGTTCTTCTTCGTCAATCCTGTTAACGGTGCAGCTATCTTGGAGAAGTCTTTAATAAACCGTCGATAATATCCTGCTAATCCAAGAAAACTTCTCACATCAGACGCATTCTTAGGTCTAACCCAATCTTGGATTGCTGCCACCTTAGCGGGATCAACCGCTATTCCATTTCCAGAAATCACATGGCCTAAGAACCTCACTTCACTCTTCCAGAAGTGACACTTTGAAAACTTAGCCTTCAGCTGATGTTTCCGTAAGATTTCCAAAACAATACGCAAGTGCGTCTTGTGCTCTTCTTCCGTTCTGGAATAAATCAGAATATCATCCACGAACACAAGTACGAACTTGTTCAACTGATCTCTGAACACTCTATTCATAAGATCCACAAAATATGCTGGCGCGTTAGTCAATCCAAACGGCATTACCAGCCACTCAAAGAAACCGGATGGTGTCCTAAAAGCAGTCTTCGGCACACTATCCTTAGCCACTCTCAACTGGTGAAATCCCGTTGCCAAATCCATCTGAGAAAACACCTTAGCTTCGTGAAGCTGATCAAACAAGTCGTCTATCCTCGGCAATGGATACTTGTTCTTCTTAGTCACTTTATTCAGCTCACGATAATCCACACACAATCTCAACGACCCATCTGCCTTGGTTGCAAACACAACTGGTGCACCCCACTCGGACACACTACGCCGAATGAATCCTTTCGGTAAAAGGTCATCAACTTGCTCCCTCAACTCCTGCTGTTCCTTAGGCGCCATTCGCCTAAGAGGCATCACAACAGGTCTGGCTCCTTCAACCAGATCTATTCGAAACTCGATCTCTCTATGCGGCGGCAACCCTTTGACTTCGTCAAAGACATCCTCGAATCCATTAGCGATCGGCACTGATGACAGTCCATCCCGTGGAACAACTAGCGAATACATGAAGCTCATGAAGACGCCTTCTTCATGCTTACATCGTATCACAATCTTTCGCCCCTCCACATTCTCGACTGTCACTTCCAACCTTTCGCAATCAACCTTAGCCGCATACTTCCTAAGCCAGTCCATACCCAAGATAATTCCGAACCCCGCAAAGTTCAGAACAAAGCAATCACAAACAAAAGAGCAACCATGACTCGATACAACTAGACCACGGCATAACATACACAAACAAGACGAACCCCCAACTGGATTAGTCACTACCAATGGCCTATCAACAATATCCGGCTTCAAACCTAACCGGCCTACTAGTTCATTACAAACAAATGAATGCGACGCTCCAGTATCAAACAAAACTCTAACTGGAACACCACATAGGAAAAGAGTACCTTGAACAACCACACTCTTTCCCTTTTCTTCAGCAGTAGGAGCTTTCGAAGACGACGGAACAGCTCCCAAAGCATAGGCTTGCACAATCTGCCTGTCCTTCCTTGGTTCTGGACAATTCTTCCTGAAATGCCCCGGCTTGTCACAGTTGTGACACTTCATCGGTGCCTTTGGATTCTTACAATCCTTAGAGAAATGGCCCTTCTGCTGACAATTGTAGCAAGTCACCTCGCCTTTCGGCTTCTTCTGGCCGTCCTTACCCTTCTGCTGCTGCTGCTTCCTCTTCTGGTTTCCTCCCTGCTGTGGTTTAGATTCTCCCTTGGTAACAGCAACAACAGGTCCTTCCTTAGGAAACAAACTCTCATGCCTAAGAGCTTTCTCTACAAGCTTCTCAAATGAATCGTCCAAATGATCCACCAACTGCCTCCCAAGATAACTATCCAAGCCGGTCACAAACTTCTCATTCTTCTGATAAGCAGATTCAATATATGACCGGGCATACTTGGACAAAGCTTCAAACTCAGAAACATACTCAAGAACAGATCTTCCACCCTGCTTGAGCTCTACAAACTTCTTGAACAGAACAGACTTCTGAGCTGTAGAAATGAACTTAGCTTCAAATCTGACTTGGAATTGCTCCCAAGTAATTTCTTCTTCCGGAGTAGTGATGGTAATAGAGTTCCACCAATCAGAAGCTCTCCCTTGAAGCTGCCTCGATGCCAACTTCCTCTTAGTTGCATCATCAATTCCCAAATCACCAAAGATCCTTCTACAAGCATCTATCCATCTCTGGACTTCGATAGTTGATTCTGTTCCCAAGAAAACCTTCCCTCCAAGAGCAGTATAATCCTTGCACAACTTAGCAAAATCCACTGGTTTCGGAGTTTGGACTTGAACTCCAACATCAACTGCCGCCCCCGGAACTGGTATCCTTCTCATGATCGAAGTCATCATAGCTTCGAACATGGCTGCATAATCAGCAGTCTCTTCAGTAGCACGACCTCCCCTAGCAGCTGGTCTCCCTCTTCGACTCATTCTCAATATCTATAAAAAGGAATGATTAGAACATCTAGAGAAACAACTGCATAAAGGACTCAAACTCTACTAAGCTACTATATTATATATAGTAATCATCCATCAAAATACAATTACGTCTCTCATACGTAGTTACGACAGCGAGCGTTGGGTAAAATCGATTAACCAATGCTCTGATACCAAATGTGACGACCGCCCATGACCCCTGCACCGAATCTAGAGATAGTGCGCTGTGAAGTGTGCCAGGCGACCATAGACGATTGTCAAGGTAAGATTTAAAAAAAAGGATCTATCGTATTACTCACAGCGCATGGACAAAATACAATAGAACATATGTATAGTGAAGCTTTACAGAACAAAATGACATCATATAAAACTCCATAATAGTTGAATACAAGCATCCACATAGTCAATACATCCAGCCTCACTACAAATCTCTCAGAGAATACAAAACAGCGGAATATCCAGTACATATAAGAAAATAATATGCAACCCTCTAGCTCGTCTTCGATATCAGCATCGTGAGAAGAGAACAGCACCTGTCACCTGCTACCTAGTCTGCCCGTCCCAAAATGGACGAACAGCCCAAGGCAATAAGAATTTAAAACAAAAAGCCTTGAGTCAGACAACAGTCTTAGTGAGCAGTAAATTAACTAACAACATACCAAAAGAGCATAAAGGAAAAGGAATAGGAATACAACCCTCCCACTCCAACCTCATTCTACAGTGATAGCCCCCAGACACACACTAAGCAGAAGCAAACATAGCAGAGCATACAATTTAAAGTAAAGCTACTATCACTCGAGTCAAGGGCGATGTTTTCCAAGTACCAAGGCCTAAATCAGATAAGCACCCAGAAAATACCGCTCTTGAGTCCGAATGACGATACAACCACACATCCATGACTCTGGCTATCACTGTTATCATTGCTTCGATATCACCGTTAATTGAATGACCGGCACATTCTTTCAGCCGTCCGTCAAGGGCTAATGGAAACCCCGGTTCTAGACATAACTCCCGCACGTCGTCGCAGCCCGTGCCTAGGACTATCGAATCTGCCCAGAGTACTCGACCATCAACAGTTGGCCGTTGGGACTATCGAATCTGCCCAAACGTACTCTTGCTTAGAGCATGCTAGAACCTTCAACAACGATGCTATCCAAGCCTCCTAGTCATCCTCCTCGACGACTATTCTCATATCCATTCATTATCTTCAACTCGAATCATATCACCGAGTTATCAACATGCTTGGAATGATCCCGTCTGGATTAGACCAAGTCTTCATCATATGATGCCTCGCTTCATTACACCCTTGCAAAGCTTCATCTCAACTTCACATCATCAAATCTATGCATAAGAGCTTCATCATCCCGCTACATATGCCACGAGCAGCTTTTCCAATTCAAGAGCCTTTCCCTTAGCTTTTGAATCACCTTCGATCTAAATCTAGTCATCAATCATCTAGTTCATAACAATCAATCAAATCAAACATCAATCCAAGCAATCAAGCATTCAAAAATGATCTAAGTAGACAATTATAACAATAATGGCATTTTCGTAATTAAAGAGTTGAAAGTCCAATAAGCATGAAAACATGTATTATATCTCTACAAACTTGATGAATGAACTTGCATAGGTTAACATATGATAAAATGGATGCAACATCATCATGAACAATGGATCTATATGGATCTACACATAGGATGAAGAAAATGCATGGAAATCTCTATTTTAACACCAAAACGAGCCAACAATCCGATATACTCCTTTGGATCCGTGTGAGAGATAATCACCACTCACCAAATCACCTAAACAACCTCAAATCAACACACTTCAGATCTGGACAGCGAAGGATGAAGCTAGATCTATCACAAATCCGCTTCAAATGAAGAAATCTCTCTTGAAAAGATGAAGATCTTCAATCCAAGCTTTTGAATCTTCAATCTCGATCTTCGATTTGGATGGATGGAAGCACTAGATTAGAGTGGAGAAAAGAAGTGAAGAAGTGTAGAAGTCGAGCTCTCAAAATGGCAGCACTTCGTCGCTTCAAAATCCGGATCCCAAAAAGTGAGAACAACCCCTCCTATTTATAGCTGAAAACTGCCTGAGTCGTAACTCGGCTATCTCCTTAAGTCGTTGCCGACCTAACATATGCCGACCTACGACCTAAAAACCCCCACGACTTAACAGAGCCTCCGACCTAACCCTTAGCCAACAACTCCGACCTAACAGATACGCGCGCCTCAACTCCTACGATCTAACACTTCTGCGCATACGACCTAACTATTAAGTCGACCTACGACTTAACACATACTTCGACCTAACACTTAGACGAAACCCAGCGACCTACGACTTAACAGGTTACGACCTAACACTTAGACGAAACCCAGCGACCTACGACTTAACAGGTTACGACCTAACACTTAGACGAAACCCAGCGACCTACGACTTAACAGGTTACGACCTAATTCCTTAAGCCTCCACGCGACCTAACATAAGTCGCGAACAACTGGGATGCGACCTAACTCTACCCAGACTTACGACTTAACTCCTTAAGTCGCTCACTACTACTTAGGTCGTTGCCGACCTAACTACACTGCTAACTTCTATAAGTCGTCCCAACCGACCTAACAACTTAATTACTAAGTCGCTAACCCGGAACCACTAGGTCTGCCTACCCTTGAGTCGCCATATCCTTAAGTCGGTCAGTCTTTAGGTCGTTAACTCGCCCTGCCGACCTAATTACTTAACTAAATCCTAGGTTGCACAATTTTATAGGTCGCTCCAACTAACCCACGACCTAACACAAACTCGCAAGTCCTTAACTCGGTCACGACTTAGCTCTTAGGTCGTCCACGACCTAGGACTTAGACAAATTTTCCCAAAAATCTGAAATGACTTAAAAATGCAAAAATTCCAGATTTGACAAACTTTTCGATCCGTGAAAAATACGGGTCGTTACAAAAAGTAAAAGATTTCAAAGCCTTTTGTAAATAATAAATTAAAGTAGTTAAAGGTTAATACTTTAATTTAAAGATTAATTAAAGTTTAAATGATTTATGATAATTTAAATTGATAAGGTAATAAAAGGGTAATTTAATTAATAAATGGTTTAGTGTTAATTAATTTAATAATTAGGATTTTAAGTTAATTAATTAGGATTAATTAATTTGGGATTAATCATTTATTTAGATAAGTATAGATTTTTAATAAATGATTAGAAATTTATTAATCAAGTGATTAAAGATTAATTAAGAAATTAATCTAGTAATTAGAAATTAATTAATTAATAATTAAGAATTTATTAAGTTGAAATTAATAAATAGTTAATTAAAGCTTAATTTCTTAAAGAAGTAATTAAAGAATTGTTAATAATTAATGAGGAATCATTAATTAAGGATAATTAATTAATATGATTAATTTTGATAATCAATTAAGATTAATTAGTTAATATGGAAATGGGTTAAGTATAATTACTTAATGGAAGTGATTAAGGTAATTAATTAAATAAATTTGATTAAGTTAAATTAATTAATTAAATTAATTTAAGATAATCATTTAGAGATGTGATAAATATAATTACTTAAATGTAATTAGTGAAGAGTAATTACTTAGGAAAGTAACTAAAGTTAATTAGAGGATGTAATTAACTAAAGAAGATGGTTTAATAATAAAAGTAATTTGAGTTAATTACTTTTGAATAATTAATCAAGGGATTAATTAAAGGATAATTAATTAAGGAGTAATTAATTTATGAAGTGGAGTAATTAAGGGAAGTTAATTACTAAATGAGATTAATCAAAGGTGATTAATAAATGTGACTAATTAATTATTAATTTAAATAAGATAATTAATTAAGAATAATTAAGGATCATTAATTAATTAATGATGTAATTAAGGATTGGTTAATTAAGATTAATTAATAAATAATTAGTGATTAAAGTAATTAATTAATTGTAATTAATTAAGGATTAATGTAATTAAATATAGTTAATTAATTAATGATGTAATTAAAGATTAATTACTGTAATGGTTTAAATTAATTAATTTGTGAAATTAATTAAGAATTAATTACTTAAAGTAATTAAAGGATTATTAATCAGGAATGATTAATTAAGATGGATACTTAGAGTAATGATTTATTTATTTGTTTAATTAATAATTAAGTAAGCAGGATTTATAGAATGAAGTAATTAGTTTAATTCACTTTAAATTAATTAGATGATATAAATCATTGCTTAAGGATGGATGAATGAGATTGAATGTATTTCATTGTTTGATATCTCTGATGAGATATGATTGATATATGATGTGGATGTTTGGTTGAATTATAATGATAATATGAATTATCTGTTTGGATGATAATATGGATTATCTATTGTAAATTATCTATCTGTGTGTATATAGATAAGAATTGAATTGTTTTAACCTTAAAACAACTTGGCCCTTAAAAGATACGTTTTGGATTTCGATGAGACCGGGATCGGGTTTCCGTATACCGGAATTCCAGGTCTGGAGACCCGAATACCACATCGATCCAAATTAACGATAGGTCGTGAATCTCAAGTGAAGATGAAGTTTCAGAGTGCAAGGGTTATTGTCGTTAACTCTGAGGGTGATTCCAAAACGAGTGTAACGAGATAATGCCTTCGGTTTCGTTCGAACCCGGAACGAACTTGTATGGATTGAATGCTTTCAGCACATCGTCAGGCGGACGATGAGCATTCTAAGTGATATGTTCTGATTAAAGGTAATCGTAACCTCAAGCCTCATCAACCGGGAATGGCTAAAATAGGGGAGGTGCAGCAAGGCTTCGTGGGTAGCACCCACTGAGAGCAAGATAGATCCCTGTCTAGAGGTCCCTTTTCTTTTTATTCGGCTTAGTGTGTGGTTGGTCGCGCCAACTACGGGGTTATCTTGTTCGGAATTATCCAGTAAGGGATGGTTCCGGCTTTGTGTTGCAGGGGAGCGGGCGTACTCCTCGGTACGGTGATCTAGGCCACGTACTGTGACGGGCGGTACCCCAGTAGCCCTGCCATTGTATGGAAACCCATTCTTCCTACGTGCCCTTACGGTTTTGATTGTATAACCCACTTTGTGGCTAGTATGCTGGAATTTAATAATGTAACAATTTCAGCTATTTCATATTTATTTGAAAACCCTAGACCCTATTATAATATAACTGGATTTCCTATCAAATGTTTTGGTTAGCGTAAGGTAAAAACTTACCCATGTTTATTTATGGGGAGTCTTACGTGATACCTTTTTCTTTCTAAAGGTTTTGAAGTTAAGCAAGTTTAACCTGTTACTCACACCAGACCCATGTCTGACCCAAGTGTTTATTTCTGTTTTATAAACTCTTGGGTACTCAAATTTTTACGAGTAGCCAAGGGATTCAGGTTTAGCTTTGACGAATATTCTGGAGGAGCAATGGAGCAGGAGGCTTCGGCGTTCGTAGATATAGTATTCCGCTGTGTTGATATCTGTGATAGTGTCTTGTCTTGTATTTGAGTTGTAATGTCTAGACAGATGTTTATAACTGACTAGTATGTGATGTATATATTGTGTAACTCTGATAAGTGTCGTATACTATGTAATAGTTTATGTTATTAATATAATTTATTCGTTCCGCTGTGAGATCGTTGTTGTTGTTTCTTTCTTTCTTCTCTTCTTTTCTCTTTTCTCACCCCTTTCTTTCTTATTAATGATACGTCATTCTGTAGAATGAGTGGCGGGTCGTTACATTTGGTATCAAAGCTTTTATCCAAATCAAAAATACAGAAAAGATCCAAAATAACTCGGAGCTAACTTCCCAGACTTACCTAATCTTATAGCTCCCTTTAATCAGAGAAAAACTTCACAACAACGAAGTCTCCAACTTCGAATTTCAAATTCCTTCGTCTCTTATCCCCAAAATTCTTCAGACGATCCTGGCTTCCTACAAATCCTTCTTGATCAGTTCAACCTTCGTCGATGCTCCTCGAAACAAACAGGACCAAGAATAACTCAACAAAATGATCTTCTCAAGATCAACCAAGATCAAGAACAAACTCTACTCACAAACATCAGAAGACCGAACTAACTTCTCCTATCTGGAAAAGACAAACAGATGTACTCGCCAAATTGCTTTCGCTGCACCACTCTGATCTTGGAGTAGAATGAAAATGCTGATGAAGAACACAAGCACAAACTGGACAACACATCCCAGAAAATCTCGGATAACTCAAAAGAATACTCAAACTATCGCAAGTCACTTTTGCGATCAACCCAGCCAAATTCCAAAGAAACTGTTCTCCCTTTAACCAATCAGAACAGCTCATACTTAACTATCCAATCTATCGAAGAAATGGATCCACTCTACTGCTTTTGAACTCTACCTTCAGAAAAACTGCTCAGCCAGAAAACTTCCTGCCAATGCACAGAATACTCCGAGCTGCACTGCTGCCACAGATGCCAAAGACTTCTCAATCCAAAGCTCTTCGAGAAACTCGAAACCCAAACCAAACAGAAATACCCTGCTGAACTCAGCCACAACACCGAAACAGACACACTTCATTAACTTGTTCCAAAAAAAACATCTTTGGGAACATCCATAGTCACTGCATCTCATCACACAGCTACTGTTACCTGAGGTATCAAGATACCATTACTCACTTCTGCCTAACTGGCAGATCCAACTCTACTCATCCAACTTCAAAGATAAACTCCGAACCTTAATAGGTTTCCTTCAGAGATTGTGAAATCCTTACACAACTGTAAAGTTCACTCGAGACGGTATTAGGTTTACAGTCTCGACAGATACTCTTCCAACCTCAACACTCAGACTCCTAATCCTAGATGATAAATTATTATCATCTCAACCAATCATTACAAATACCATATACATTTAAAATGATACTTTTTTTATATAGAAATTATATCTGGGTAAAATTATTTCATCTACCTTTTTAAAAAAATATTGTGTCTGTTGACCTGGTCCAAGTGTTTAGAGATCCCTATCAATAACGTTAGCTACTCGTATTGACTAGAATCCATATACCACCCAACCGATCAATTAACACAATATAAAATCATTTTATATAACTAACAAATACGCGCTCTCGTATATATATATACACTCAAACAGGTTGCTACAGATCCTATCTCTAATGAACAACCCTTCCGAACCTAGGTATTCACTCAACCTAGTGTTTTGATATTCACTTAACCAAAAGCTTTGGCATTCGCTCAACCTATGCTCAATCAAATTATTAAATTACAGTGAATTATCTACTGTGATAATGTTATTTATCTATCTGTTTATATCATTCAGAATATAAGTTTAAATGTTTAAACCTTTAAACAACTTGGCCTTAAAAGATACGTTTTGGATTTCGATGAGACCGGGATCGGATTTGCTACAGTACAGCATGATAGGTTTGTGTTTAAAATTAAAAATCTTTGTTGGGTTATTAAATTAACTTTGCTTTTAATTTCGGGGAACTGTAACGACCCGACTTTCTTTGCCCAGAAAGACGCATCGTTATGAAGAAAGAAAGGGATAGAAGAAGAAAAGAAAAGAAGAGAGAACAACAACACATCAGAAATCTCACAGCGGAACGAGAAATATATTATCACATAAGATATTACATAGTATCATATACATCAGAGTACACAATTTATACATCACAGAATAGATAGTTATAAACTTCTGTCTATTATACAACTCAAGTACATCAGTACAATACAGACTAATACAAACACAGCGGAAACTCTATATATCTACTCGCTGAAGCCTCCTGCTTCACAGCTCCTCCAGAATTCGTCAAGACTATCCTGAATCCCTTGACTACTCAATACAATATTGAGTACCCAAGAGTTTAATAAAACAGAAAATAAACACTTGGGTCAGACATGGGTCTGGTGTGAGTAAACGGTTAGATTGCTTAACTTTGAAAACCTTTGAAAACAAAAGTATCACGTAAGACTCCCCACAAATAAACATGGGTAAGTTTTTACCTTACGCTAACTAAAACGTTTGATAGGAAATCTGATTGTATTATAATAGGGTCTAGGGTTTTCAAGTAAAATACAGGAATAGCTGAAATGCTTACATCTCACATTCCAACATAGTTGGGCACAACTAATACGTACGGCACTTATTGGAGTTTGGATTCCATACAATGGCAGGGCTACTGGGGTACCGCCCGTCACAGTACGTGGCCTAGATCACCGTACCGAGGAGTACGCCCGCTCCCCTGCAACACAAAGCCGGAACTATCCCTTACTGGATAATCCCGAACAAGATAACCCCGTAGTTGGCGCGACCAACCACACACTAAGCCGAAAAGAAAAGGGACCTCTAGACAGGGATCTATCTTGCTCTCAGTGGGTGCTACCCACGAAGCCTTGCTGCACCTCCCCTGTTTTAGCCATTCCCGGTTGATGAGGCTTGAGGTTACGATTACCTTTAATCAGAACATATCACTTAGAATGCTCATCGTCCGCCTGACGATGTGCTGAAAGCATTCAATCCATACAAGTTCGTTCTGGGTTCGAACGAAACCGAAGGCATTATCTCGTTACACTCGTTTTGGAATCACCCTCAGAGTTAACGACAATAACCCTTGCACTCTGAATCTTCATCTTCACTTGAGATTCACGACCTATCGTTAATTTGGATCGATGTGGTATTCGGGTCTCCAGACCTGGAATACCGGTATACGGAAACCCGATCCCGGTCTCATCGAAATCCAAAACGTATCTTTTAAGGCCAAGTTGTTTAAAGGTTTAAACATTTAAACTTATATTCTGAATGATATAAACAGATAGATAAATAACATTATCACAATAGATAATTCATATCAACATTCATCTCACAAAGCAGCATATATCATATATATATCAGAGACATACAAATCATCCAATATCAACCAATCACCCAATATCAAACATCCAGTATTAATCAATTATCTAAACAGAATTGATTTACTCTAATCAATTTAATTAACCTTTAATTAAATTAATTACTATCCTTTAATTACTTGGATTATCTTAATCCTGCTCACTATCATTAATTAATTACATATTAATTAATTAAACATCTAAATGATCTTCCTTAATTAATCTCCTTTGATTAATTATCTTTAATTACATCAAGTAATTATCCTTAACCATATACAGTAATTAACCTTTAATTACTATCATTAATTACAATAATCCTTATTAATTAATTAACCTTTTTTTTTATTAATTAAATAATTAATTTTAATCAACCACTTCATTAATTAATTAGACTTAATTAATCATAAACAGTAATTAACAATTTGTAATTACTTATCTTAATTAATTACTTCTTAATTAATTATATTAACCTTGATTAATAAATCTAATTAGTTAATCTTTAATTACTTCATTAAGTATTATTAATCAATTTTAATTTAACAAATAATCCTTAATTAATTACTTTTAATTAATTACACTTAGTAATTAATCTTAAATTAAAAACAATTAATTAATCACATTAATTAATTAACTAAAATAATTAAGTAATTAACTCTTAATTACTTACATAAGTAATTATCTTCTAATTACTTTATTTAAATGATCTCGATTTCTTTCTTAATTTATTACTTAACAAATAATTAATTCCATCATTTAATAATTCTTAATTAATTACTACATAATTAATTAACTCAAAAACAATTTATATTAATTAATTCCTTAATTAATAACATCATGTGATTATTCATTAATCACTTCCACTTTAATTACTCCTTTCTTAATTACAAGGAATAATATTTAAGTTTTATAAATTTGTTTACCTTCATAAGCTCGTTTATAGTTTAAGGTCTAATTTCTTTTATTCAACTCAATTTCACTTTGCAACATTTTCTTTAATTCTACAGTACAAAACATTATAGAACTAACTAAACAAACAACCTATAATATTCGAGATAACTCAGCAATTTAAACTTACGCAGCGAAACCCAAATCAAACTCGAGATAAACCCAGAAACTACTCGCGCCTATCCCAAAGCAAACCCAGTGACTCCCTGTACCCAAACCCGAGTCAATCCCTCTAAAACCCCGAGTTGTCTTCGAGTCCTCGCGATCATTCACCTACTTCGAGAAAAACTGCCAATAACACGAGACCGTCCCGAGTTTCCCCTTCGTCTTCCCCAACGAAAACGTCCAGACACCCAACGTGGTGCACTTGCACCATCGCCTCCGACCACCAACGTTCATCGCGACCATCCCCATCAGTCCCATAAACCCACGCGAGCATGAATTCAAACCCACATCGATCAAATAACACGCGAGTTAAAATTTCGATCACTGATCGAAAAACTGAACGCACATTCGACCGCAAACCAACCAATCTCCGACAATCATGACGCCTGGAACCCATGGCTCTCCTACCAGAGCAACGCCGCATCTCCACACCTCTATCCCCCATCTCACGATCGCTCCCGGTCCCCTTCCCATGCCGTAAACGTCACGACATTCAAACCGAAACCAAACCAGCTAAAACCCTAAATCGTTCGAATTCGAACAATTCAAACATTGAAAAAAATTCGATTGTATTTTTCCCATGATCACAATCAATCAACCCTCCTCCATACCAAAAATCGTTCAACTCCAACATGCGGATCACCACTAATCGCTGATCAACCCAAATTCGAACAAACCCAAATTACGTTCGAATTTCCAAACTAAATGTAACGACCACGACTTTCTCTCCATAGAAAGTCGTATCGCTAATAAGAAAGAAAGGGATAGAAAGAGAAAAGAAGAGAAAGAAAGAACTAAACAATATCAGAATCTCACAGCGGAAACGAACAAAATTATATTAATAACATATACTATTACATAGTATACAACACTTTACAGAGTTACACAGCATATACATCACTTACTAGACAGTTATAACATCTGTCTAGACATTACAACTCAATACACTACAGAGATACAGACACAGCGGAACTACTATATATATCTACAACGCTGAAGCCTCCTGCTCCATTGCTCCTCCACAATTCGTCAAAGCTAAACCTGAATCCCTTGGCTACTCGTAAAAATTTGAGTACCCAAGAGTTTATAAAACAGAAATAAACAACTTGGGTCAGACATGGGTCTGGTGTGAGTAACAGGTTAAACTTGCTTAACTTCAAAACCTTTAGAAAGAAAAGGTATCACGTAAGACTCCCCACAAATAAACATGGGTAAGTTTTTACCTTACGCTAACCAAAACATTTGATAGGAAATCCAGTTATATTATAATAGGGTCTAGGGTTTTCAAATAAATATGAAATAGCTGAAATTGTTACATTATTAAATTCCAGCATACTAGCCACAAAGTGGGTTATACAATCAAGTCCGTTGGCACTTATTGGATTTTGGATTCCATACAATGGCAGGGCTACCGGGGTACCGCCCGTCACAGTACGTGGCCTAGATCACCGTACCGAGGATCACTCCCAATCCCCTGCAACACAAGGTCGGAACATCCCTTACTGGATAATTCCCGCACAAGATACCTCACGGTTGGGATCAGCAACCGCACCACTAAGTCGAAAATAGAAAGGGACATCTAGACAGAGGTAATCTTATCCTACTTGGGTGCTACCCACTAACCTTGCTGCACCTCCCCTGTTTTAGCCATTCCCGGTTTGTGAGGCTTGAGGTCACGATTACCTTTAAAAAGAACATATCTATCTTAGAATGCTCATCGTCCACCTGACGATGTGCTGAAAGCATTCAATCCATACAAGTTCGTTCCGGGTTCGAACGAAACCGAAGGCATTATCTTGTTACACTCGTTTTGGAATCACCCTCAGAGTTAACGACAATAACCCTTGCACTCTGAATCTTCATCTTCACTTGATTCACGACCTATCGTTAATTTGGATCGATGTGGTATTCGGGTCTCCAGACCTGGAAATCCGGTATACGGAAACCCGATCCCGGTCTCATCGAAATCCAAAGCGTATCTTTTAAGGCCAAGTTGTTTTAAAGTTAAAACAATTCAATTCAATTATCTTTATACACATAGAAGGATAATTCACAAAAGATAATCAACATTATCAGATAATCCATATTATCATCACAATTCAACTAAACATCCATATCACACAGCATATATCTTATCAGAGATATCAATCAATGCAAAGCATTCAATATTATCATCCATTCTTAAGTAATGATTTATACCATTTCTAATTAATTTAAAATGAATTAAATTAATTACTTCATTCTATAAATCCTGCTTACTTAACCATTAATTAATTACAATCAATTAATTAATTATCCTCTAATAATTCATTTCAATTAATCATCTTGATTAATTATCTTTTAATTATATCCAAGTAATTTATCTTTAATTAATTACTTAAATTAATTATCCTTAACCACTTATAGTAATTAACCTTTAATTAAACAACATTTATTAATCACCATTGATTAATCTTTAATAAGTAATTAACTACCCTTAATTACTTTCATTAACTAAATTAATTACTCCTTAATTAATTTCTTAATTAATCCCTTGATTAATTATTCAAAGTAATTAACTCAAATTACTTCTATTAATAAAATCATTTATTCAACTAATTACTTCCAGTAATTATCTTATTATTTACTTCTCTAAATAATCTTACTTTAATAATTACATTAAGTAATTATTATTAAATCATCTCTTGATTATTCTAAATTAATTAAACTTAATTAATTAATTTAACTAAATCAAATTAACTTAAATTAATTACTATAAGAAATAAATTCTTAATTACTTCCATTAAGTAATTCATTTAAACAAATGATTATCTTTAAATTAATTAATCTAATTAACTATTAAAATTAATCCTATTAATTAATTATTTAATAATACATAGTTAATGACTTCATTAACTACTATTTAATTACTTTCCCTTAAGTAATTATCTTATATTAATTATTATTAATCCTAAATTAATAAATCTTAATAACCAATTTATTAATCTCTAATTACTAAATTAATTAAGTGTTAACCATAACTTAATTAATATTTAATTACTTATTAATTAATTACTAACCATTAAATAATACTCTAATTTATAATCCTCAATTATAAATTAATCATCCCTAATTAATTAATCTTAATCATAAATAAATTAGTTTAAACCTTTAATTACCTATTTAATTAATCCAAATGATTAATTAATCAAATTAAATTAATTATCTATTAAATCTCCTAATAAATTAAATAAACACAAGTCTTTAATTAATTTAAGATAAACTTTATTTTATTTGATAAACAAGTTATCATTTACAATTTATATTTGAAACATCCATTTCAAATCTACTTTTAAATTTCATTTTAAATTCTGTATTTAAAATGAATTCCAATTTATTTTTAACTAAGTTTTTAAAACCAATTTAAAAACTTTTACTTATTAAAAATTCTTATCTCTTATAAAAGAAATTTAAGAAGAGTTTAAACCAAATTCCTTTTTATTTTTAAACATTTAATTAAATCTAATTATCATTTAAAACCTATTTAAACCATATAAATTTATAACTTATTTATTTCAAACCTTTAAGATTCAAAACCAACTTGAATCTATATAGTTAAACTTGATTTAAATTCTTGTTTTAAAATTTCCTTTACAATTTTAAATCCAGTTTAAAGTTTTAGAAACAGACAGTTTAATAACCTGTCAACAACCAAAGTACTCGAGCCAATCCTATTTTGCTTCGAGTCGCAACCTTAAATTTCCGAGTCTCCCTCGCAAAAACTCTCGAAAATCTCGAGTCCTTCTCTATCACTTGAGTCCAACCTTCCAGCTCCAACAACTTCGAGTCGCACATCAAAATTTCCGAGACTCCCACGAACAAACCCGAGAAAACTTGCATTCGTCTTCTCCAGTGAAACAACTTCACCCAGATACAATCTTCGATCTCGTGCACGTGCACGGTCACCTACGGCAACTCCGGTCATCGACGACATCTTCCATCAGTCCACGTTCATCCACATACTCGAAAACGATCATTCTATCTTCGATTCATTCATCAAATCAAAATCGAACCCTAAAATCAAAAACCTGGAACAGAACCATCATCACTGACCAAACCTGGCACATCGCTCGTGCTCGCGATTCCGATCATCAGAGAAACTAATTCTCTGGCCATGACTACGTCTATACCTAAACTTCCATCTGCCAAATCCTCGTTCAACTCGATCGACTACAGATCCCATTTCGATCATCTTTCCCTAACCCAGTAAAACTAGGTTTAAAAATTTCAAACCTAAATCATTTCTGTCTTACTACCTTAAAAATTCTCCTGGCAATTTTCCTATCATCCATGATCATTCCACTACCATCATTGAAGAATTCAACATCCCAGTTCCATTGAGATAATCAAAATTACCAAAATTTCATTTCTGACTTAAACCAGAACTGCTCTTTTAATACTAGACTAAAAACTATGATATTAATGTTAAAAATCATATTATAGCCTATCTATTCCATATATAATCCTGAATCTATAAATTACCCAGTTCGAATTTTTACATTTTATAACATGCACTGTTATTTTAATTTACAGAGGCACTCAAGTTAAAGTTTTGACTTAATTAAACCCTTTAAACTTTAGTTTATTACAAATCAATCATACTTTGTTTGTAAATTAAGTCCTTACAAAAACTAAATACAGAGGTAAGAGATTTTTAAAAGAATTTCTTAAGTCTGGGCAACAAAACAGAACAGAGATCATATTCATACATGCATACCTATATACATTCATGTATATTCAAAAATCATCTACCAACATTCACATCCAAACACTATTTATCACAGAATTAAACATGCATCATAATTACTTAAGTTAATTTAAGTAAGAATGTTACTCACCAAACATGCAGATGAACAGAGGTTTGAAAGAAAATCTGGAATTTGGACTTTGAAAACTGAAACTATGAATTTCTTTTGCTTTTGAAACTGCATGCATGCTTTGATTTCCAGATTGAAAAGAAAGTGTTCAAGCTTTGATTCCATTTCGGGATTGCTTGCAAATTTGTCTCAGATTGAAGAAGTTCAGGCTTTTGGTTTTTAAATCTTGCAATTGATCTCAGTTTTAAAATGCAGGCTTATGGTTATATGATTGTTGAATTAGATTTCTGGTTTGTGAGGAGTGTTGAATTTGAAGCCTTTAGTTTTAGTTTTGATTTTCAGTTTTTAGTTTAGAAAAGATGAAGAGAAAAAGAAGATGGAGGAAGAAGGAATTGAACTGTTAAAATGGGAAAACAGATTTCTCTAAAACACTATATTATAAAATAAAATAAAAAAATAAAAATAAAAAGAAACAAATGTTGCCATTTGTATTTTGCATGCTACTCTAAACTTACACATGTTAAACAAAGTATAATTATGTTTAAATCCTTCATCTAAAAGTAATTATGTTTTAGTTTATGTAAATGTGAATTTAGTAATTTATGTTTTATTTATTTATATTTATATCCAATTATATGTTACTTATGTTTTACAAACTATTTTTAGTTCAAAAGATATTTAAAAAGAAAGCTTATTTTAACCCATTCTAGTTTAATTACTTTCTAAAAGAAAACAAATTAAAACCTTTATTAAATCTTATCTTTTGAATTTACATTATAAATCCAAACTCATATTCAAATTAAAATTGAAAATCTAATTTAAAAATCAAGTTATATATATACACATATAACTACCCAAATTCAATTTGAAATACAATTTATTAAATCTTAAATAATTTATAAAAGAAATTATCTCTTTAATATAAATTACTTATTTTACTTATCTTACCAAATGAATTAATGTTTCTTTTGTAAAATTGTATTTCAAACTTATATTATTCAAATCATATTTATCAAGCTATAAAAATAAAATAACACAAACCTTTTTGTTAATTAATTTCTATTTTAAACTAAAGCTAAAATAAATTTAAACAATTAACATATAATTTATTTATTAAATAACTTTGAAAAGTTCAATATTAAATTAAATCTAATTTTCCAATTTACCAAAGCTTCTATTTACAATATATATAAATAAATATATATATTCACATAGAAAATATCTTATTAACTATTTTAAAAGACTAAATCATCAATTAAATACTTATTTAAATCAGATTATTAAATTAAATTCAGATTTCATTATCAAAGACCATCAATATCAATTTAATTATTTAACAGATTATTAAATTGATATTGTTAAAATTTCCGGGATATTACATTCCTCCCCCCTTAAAATAATTTCGTCCCCGAAATTTAAACAAAGGTAATTTAATAATCTATTAAAGATTTAAATTTAAAATACAAACATCTACTATCATCCATATGCTAACAACCATAGCAGCCAAATTATCCAATCAAACCATTTAACTATCTAGACTAAATTCTAGATAAAATTCCTCGAGTTTCCCCAAGTATATATATATACCGGGATACTCGCTCTACAAACAATCTAAACTATTAAGCTATAGATCTCCTACACATCTAGATTTACAGAACTAAACAGACTATCAGACTACAGACGAGTCTGACTCAACTACCAAACTTCCCAAACTGTAGATTCTAAAACCAGAGATAAATCAAATACGTATTCCCTCAGAGATACGTAAAACACAATGAATTCCAGTTATCCAAACTGACAATTCAATTCAGAAGTCCAAATACTTATCCAAGTCAGAATACAGAAGAGATCCAAAACACAACTCTACTCCACAATTTAGTAGATTTCCAAACTTACTTCTCCTATCCAGAGATACACTCCAAACTGCTTTCGCTGCTCAACTCTGATCTGAGATAGAACACAAGCACAGACTGGACAACTCATTCCAGAAATAAGGTTCACTGATCCATAAAGAAAACTCGGATACTTCAGCAAAACTTGAGCTGCTTCACCAACTCCATCTCTAGGAAAACATCCTTCCACAAGACTGAACCACCGGTATCACTCTTGGAATCCAATCGATAAGAAAACTCAACCTTCAGATGCGGACAAACTTCTGACTTCTCTGAAGACATCCAGAAAAACTCTGACAACCCAAGAGAACACTCAGACAATCGCAAGTCACTTTTGCGATCAACCCATCCTAATTCCAAACAGACTGTTCTCTCTTTACCAATCAGAACAGCTTACACTTATTTATCCAATTTATCGAAGAAATGGATCCATTCTGCTGCTTCTGATCTTCACTTCCAGAAAAACTGCTCATCCAGAAAACTTCCTCCCAAAGCACAGAATACTCTGAGCTGCACTGTTGACACTGATGCCAAAGACTTCCTATTCCAAAGATCTTCAAGAAACTCGAACTCCAAACCAAACAGAAACACCATGCTGAACTCAGCCACAATACCAAAACATACACACTTCCTTAATCTTGTTCCAAAGAAAACATCTTCAGGAACATCCATCGTCACTGTATCTCATCATACAGCTACTATTACCTGAGGTATCAAGATACCATCACATACTTCTGTTCAACCGACAGATCCAACTCTACTCATCCAAACTACAAAGATAAACTCCGAACCTTTAAAAGGTTTCCTTCAGAGATCGATGAAATCCTTTACCATAGCAAAGCTTACTCGAGACGGTATTAGGTCTACAGTCTCGACAGATACACTTCCAACCTCAATACTCAGACTCCAACCATTGGTAGTCGTGTTACTCACACTACCACCTTATCTACCTTTATAACTTATATTGGAAAACCCGAACAGGTAACCCAACAAATAGGTAGAAATATATATATATTTAAAATGATACTTTTTATATAGAAATTATTTCTGGGTAAAATTATTTCATTTACCTCTTTAAAACAATATTTTGTCCGTTGGCCTGGTTCAAGTGTTTAGAGATCCCTATCAATAACGTTAGCTACTCGTATTGACCAGAATCCATATACCACTCAACCGATCAATTAACACAATATAAAATCATTTTTATATAACTAACAATTACGCGCTCTCAAGATAGACACCACTTCAGAGCCTAGGTATTCACTCAACCTACTGCTCTGATATTCACTTAACCAAAAGCTTAGGCATTCGCTCAACCTATGCTCTGATACCACTGTAACGACCACGACTTTCTCTCCATAGAAAGTCGTATCGCTAATAAGAAAGAAAGGGATAGAAAGAGAAAAGAAGAGAAAGAAAGAACTAAACAATATCAGAATCTCACAGCGGAAACGAACAAAATTATATTAATAACATATACTATTACATAGTATACAACACTTTACAGAGTTACACAGCATATACATCACTTACTAGACAGTTATAACATCTGTCTAGACATTACAACTCAATACACTACAGGGATACAGACACAGCGGAACTACTATATATATCTACAACGCTGAAGCCTCCTGCTCCATTGCTCCTCCACAATTCGTCAAAGCTAAACCTGAATCCCTTGGCTACTCGTAAAAATTTGAGTACCCAAGAGTTTATAAAACAGAAATAAACAACTTGGGTCAGACATGGGTCTGGTGTGAGTAACAGGTTAAACTTGCTTAACTTCAAAACCTTTAGAAAGAAAAGGTATCACGTAAGACTCCCCACAAATAAACATGGGTAAGTTTTTACCTTACGCTAACCAAAACATTTGATAGGAAATCCAGTTATATTATAATAGGGTCTAGGGTTTTCAAATAAATATGAAATAGCTGAAATTGTTATATTATTAAATTCCAGCATACTAGCCACAAAGTGGGTTATACAATCAAGTCCGTTGGCACTTATTGGATTTTGGATTCCATACAATGGCAGGGCTACCGGGGTACCGCCCGTCACAGTACGTGGCCTAGATCACCGTACCGAGGATCACTCCCAATCCCCTGCAACACAAGGTCGGAACATCCCTTACTGGATAATTCCCGCACAAGATACCTCACGGTTGGGATCAGCAACCGCACCACTAAGTCGAAAATAGAAAGGGACATCTAGACAGAGGTAATCTTGTCCTACTTGGGTGCTACCCACTAACCTTGCTGCACCTCCCCTGTTTTAGCCATTCCCGGTTTGTGAGGCTTGAGGTCACGATTACCTTTAAAAAGAACATATCTATCTTAGAATGCTCATCGTCCACCTGACGATGTGCTGAAAGCATTCAATCCATACAAGTTCGTTCCGGGTTCGAACGAAACCGAAGGCATTATCTCGTTACACTCGTTTTGGAATCACCCTCAGAGTTAACGACAATAACCCTTGCACTCTGAATCTTAATCTTCACTTGATTCACGACCTATCGTTAATTTGGATCGATGTGGTATTCGGGTCTCCAGACCTGGAAATCCGGTATACGGAAACCCGATCCCGGTCTCATCGAAATCCAAAGCGTATCTTTTAAGGCCAAGTTGTTTTAAAGTTAAAACAATTCAATTCAATTATCTTTATACACATAGAAGGATAATTCACAATAGATAATCAACATTATCAGATAATCCATATTATCATCACAATTCAACTAAACATCCATATCACACAGCATATATCTTATCAGAGATATCAATCAATGCAAAGCATTCAATATTATCATCCATTCTTAAGTAATGATTTATACCATTTCTAATTAATTTAAAATGAATTAAATTAATTACTTCATTCTATAAATCCTGCTTACTTAACCATTAATTAATTATAATCAATTAACTAATTATCCTCTAATAATTCATTTCAATTAATCATCTTGATTAATTATCTTTTAATTATATCCAAGTAATTTATCTTTAATTAATTACTTAAATTAATTATCCTTAACCACTTATAGTAATTAACCTTTAATTAAACAACATTTATTAATCACCCTTGATTAATCTTTAATCAGTAATTAACTACCCTTAATTACTTTCATTAACTAAATTAATTACTCCTTAATTAATTTCTTAATTAATCCCTTGATTAATTATTCAAAGTAATTAACTCAAATTACTTCTATTAATAAAATCATTTATTCAACTAATTACTTCCAGTAATTATCTTATTATTTACTTCTCTAAATAATCTTACTTTAATAATTACATTAAGTAATTATTATTAAATCATCTCTTGATTATTCTAAATTAATTAAACTTAATTAATTAATTTAACTAAATCAAATTAACTTAAATTAATTACTATAAGAAATAAATTCTTAATTACTTCCATTAAGTAATTCATTTAAACAAATGATTATCTTTAAATTAATTAATCTAATTAACTATTAAAATTAATCCTATTAATTAATTATTTAATAATCCATAGTTAATGACTTCATTAACTACTATTTAATTACTTTCCCTTAAGTAATTATCTTATATTAATTATTATTAATCCTAAATTAATAAATCTTAATAACCAATTTATTAATCTCTAATTACTAAATTAATTAAGTGTTAACCATAACTTAATTAATATTTAATTACTTATTAATTAATTACTAACCATTAAATAATACTCTAATTTATAATCCTCAATTATAAATTAATCATCCCTAATTAATTAATCTTAATCATAAATAAATTAGTTTAAACCTTTAATTACCTATTTAATTAATCCAAATGATTAATTAATCAAATTAAATTAATTATCTATTAAATCTCCTAATAAATTAAATAAACACAAGTCTTTAATTAATTTAAGATAAACTTTATTTTATTTGATAAACAAGTTATCATTTACAATTTATATTTGAAACATCCATTTCAAATCTACTTTTAAATTTCATTTTAAATTCTGTATTTAAAATGAATTCCAATTTATTTTTAACTAAGTTTTTAAAACCAATTTAAAAACTTTTACTTATTAAAAATTCTTATCTCTTATAAAAGAAATTTAAGAAGAGTTTAAACCAAATTCCTTTTTATTTTTAAACATTTAATTAAATCTAATTATCATTTAAAACCTATTTAAACCATATAAATTTATAACTTATTTATTTCAAACCTTTAAGATTCAAAACCAACTTGAATCTATATAGTTAAACTTGATTTAAATTCTTGTTTTAAAATTTCCTTTACAATTTTAAATCCAGTTTAAAGTTTTAGAAACAGACAGTTTAATAACCTGTCAACAACAAAAGTACTCGAGCCAATCCTATTTTGCTTCGAGTCGCAACCTTAAATTTCCGAGTCTCCCTCGCAAAAACTCTCGAAAATCTCGAGTCCTTCTCTATCACTTGAGTCCAACCTTCCAGCTCCAACAACTTCGAGTCGCACATCAAAATTTCCGAGACTCCCACGAACAAACCCGAGAAAACTTGCATTCGTCTTCTCCAGTGAAACAGACTTCACCCAGATACAATCTTCGATCTCGTGCACGTGCACGGTCACCTACGGCAACTCCGGTCATCGACGACATCTTCCATCAGTCCACGTTCATCCACATACTCGAAAACGATCATTCTATCTTCGATTCATTCATCAAATCAAAATCGAACCCTAAAATCAAAAACCTGGAACAGAACCATCATCACTGACCAAACCTGGCACATCGCTCGTGCTCGCGATTCCGATCATCAGAGAAACTAATTCTCTGGCCATGACTACGTCTATACCTAAACTTCCATCTGCCAAATCCTCGTTCAACTCGATCGACTACAGATCCCATTTCAATCATCTTTCCCTAACCCAGTAAAACTAGGTTTAAAAATTTCAAACCTAAATCATTTCTGTCTTACTACCTTAAAAATTCTCCTGGCAATTTTCCTATCATCCATGATCATTCCACTACCATCATTGAAGAATTCAACATCCCAGTTCCATTGAGATAATCAAAATTACCAAAATTTCATTTCTGACTTAAACCAGAACTGCTCTTTTAATACTAGACTAAAAACTATGATATTAATGTTAAAAATCATATTATAGCCTATCTATTCCATATATAATCCTGAATCTATAAATTACCCAGTTCGAATTTTTACATTTTATAACATGCACTGTTATTTTAATTTACAGAGGCACTCAAGTTAAAGTTTTGACTTAATTAAACCCTTTAAACTTTAGTTTATTACAAATCAATCATACTTTGTTTGTAAATTAAGTCCTTACAAAAACTAAATACAGAGGTAAGAGATTTTTAAAAGAATTTCTTAAGTCTGGGCAACAAAACAGAACAGAGATCATATTCATACATGCATACTGTCACATCCCGAAATTTTCGACTTTCGAAAATTCGACATCGATACTCACTTTATCGACTGCCGAGAAATCGAGTGCCGGAAACTCCAATAGTGAGGGTTTTAGAAAGAAGAAATAGAAGAAAAAGAGAACAGAAGAAGAAAGAAGAACAACATCAGAACATCAGAACAGAAAACAATATCAGAATCTTACACATCGCAGCGGAACAATATATAATAGATAAACACTAGTCTTTTAAAACAAAGAACTATATCATTTTATACATACATCAATCATCAGAGTCAATATACAACAATGGACAGTTATATAACTTGTCCTCATACAGAATACACAGCGAAATAAATACTATCAGATACAAATACTACGACTCGCCATCCAGCTTATCTCCAAGCTCCAGAATATCCAGAATATCCTGATAATATAACTCTAGGCTGCCCGTGTGGAAATTGGTGGGCACCCAGAGTTTAGAAGGGAACAATAAACTCCGAGTCAGTCATGGTGACTGGTGTGAGATCGTAAAACAGTTATCTTTCTTTAAAATAAACAACAGAAGAATTTTAAAGTAAATTCGAAATGCTTTTGGAAAATGAAACTACCATAAGACCTCCCACCACACACACAATGCAAACGCAGACTTGGAGGAGATTTCTTCTTATGATAGTCAAAGATGCTTACTACGCAAAAATCAAATTCTTTTTGATATTATTATTAGTGCATAGTGGAAAACATTTCGAAAGTAAAATATAAATCTTAGCCAGCATAGGTACCATTATATTATGCCTGCTATAGCTGCCTCCTGAGGAGACAGGTTATACAATTGAAATCGTAAAGGCTCGTATTGTTTCTTTGGATTTCCAACAAATGGTCAGGCTAAGGAACTTCCTATCCACGATGGGTACGTCCCTGGAATAGACGACCCGAGAACCTAACCGGATCTCTGCCAACACAAGGCCGGGTTACCTCTGCAAAAATAGGTAACTACTGACACGCGTATGCCATCCCCCGATCGTCACCGATCTTCCCGAGGATCCCCGATTCGCAACAAACCACATAGATAATAATAATGCAGTAACCACAGAGGTTAAGTATCTGGGCTCCATACCATGATACCACCTTTATCCAGAAGGAATGACATACACTAAGGGGCGCTACTCCCTAGAACCTTGCTGCATTCGTCCTGTTTCGACCATTTCCGGGGTGTGAGGCTCGACGAAGTCTCGTCCACAAAGCTACGCTTTCTTAAAAAGCCCTGCTTCGGGTCAAACAAAATGATCAACCTATGATCACAAAGATATAAGATCAAACAAATGATCATATCACAAATGATCAAACCCTGATCATTTCACAGCAACACTCAGTATGCCACGTTACCAAATTGGGATATATCGCTGATAAATTTCAACTACATAACCTCTGAGCTCGTACGTCTCAGAGAAGGGTGTTAAGCTAAGAGAATAAATTCTCCGCCACCAACAGAGATGTATTTGAAAGAAATCAGCTTTATATCTCAAATTGTAACGTCAGACACACAATCCATACAAGTCTGTTCCGGGATCGAACAGAACCGAAGGCACTTCTCACGAAGCCCTTGCATTTCCGGATAATTTTCTAATCACGTCCGGACTTCCCGTCACTAAGGGTGATAAAACCTCTAAATCGAAGATCAGTCGATGTAGAGTAGCTCGACGGTAATCCTTCCGTTTTCAAAAATATCCGGTCTTCGACACCGGTCTTCAAATGCGATTCATAACGACGTATCACATATTCGGAATGGGTTATACGACCCCATGGTCCTTTCCCGGCTAACCCGAATAGTGAGCGATTATTCAAAAATAAGTGTGGCATTCAAATTCATCCAATTCACAACAAATACCTACTCAAGGTAATTATTGATAGTCGGTTATTTAACTATCAATAAAGATGCGCAACATCATCAGATTCCAAATAATTTTCCAAATTATTTCATCTTTCAAAAATATCTTTACTAGATATAAAATTTCCACACTTAACCATTTGAAAACAATTTCAAATCAATTTTCTACACTTCAAAAATAAATCAATATTTATTTTTAAACAACTTCGCTTTCTTTTTATAAATTCCGTATTGAATTTATACTTTCGAATATCTACTGATATTCGATTTTCAAATCGTTTTCAATATTCAATTTCGATTTATCTTTAAGAAGATAAATTCTCAAACATTTCATTTCATTTTGGAAAACATTTCCATACTTATTTAAAAATAAGTATTTCACAAATCATTTATTTTCAACATTTGAAAATATTCGATATACTTAAATCAAAAATTAAGTATGAATTCATTCTTTAAGGAAATCATTCTTTAACACATTTTACTTGAGTCAAAACGAATGTTGCGTAAAACATCGTTACGACGACTCGAAATCACTAGTATAGGGATTCGGATTTAGATAGATATATAAATCCCAATACTACATCAAAACATTTCCCTTCGGAAATCATTTACTATAACAATAGTGTTATAGTCCACCATTTCCTTAAATTTCTCGAAAACGTCTATTTCAACAAGAACTGCGGAAATCTATGCTTTCGATTCATAATACATTTAAAACATCTTTAAAATGTTTAACTTCATTTCAAATATCACTTTCCCAAAACCATATCTATTTTACTTAACAATATATTCACTGTCCAAAATCGTGAATATAATTTACTTAACCCAATTTCAGTCTTTTCCACACATTTTTATTTCAATAAAAATTCGCTATCCAAAATCGCGAATATATCTTCTTTGATAATCTTCTATATTTAATTTATCAAATTCAATCGATTTCGAATTTATAAACACGGTTATAAATTCTATTTCTATTTATAAAAACTTCAGTTTATAAATCTTCTTTATTTACCAATTCAATTCACAATTCAATTTATGTACCACAATCCAGATTATAAGTTAAATACTTATAATTTCATTTATTTACAAAGATCATTCTTTTAAAACTTTACAACTGTAAAATTTACCCTTTTATAAACCCATTTTAACGTCATTTCCAAATACTACATCAATTACAGATTGATTTCCAAAATTTTATCATTTCTAAATAATTTTCCTTATTCTTTCCAATTTATTCAATATTCTATTTTTAAAAGAATTCTTCAATTTGAAATCATTTTTACATTGATTTCCCAAGTTATTTCAATTCATAAATTTAATTTCTAATTGGACTTCCAACTTATTTCATTTTAAACAAATTCCTTTGAAGAGAATAAATTTCTTTGTCTCTTTCAATCTATTTAAAAATCCAAATTTAAATTAAATTCTTCAATTTATAATCATTGTTTTATGAAATTCATTTATTTAGCAATTTCACTTTATTCTGGAATTTATTCCATAAGGTTATAAAAATTAACTTTTTATACTTTAAAAATTCCTTTCTTCAAAATTATTAAATTTCTAAAATTGATTCATTTAGAAATTTCTATTTTGATTTCAAAAATCCAATTTCGTATATCTTGGAATCCAATGATATCAAACATCCATTCGGCCAATTTTTATTTTCAAACAATTCCCAATCATCAATATCATCGATCGTATCAATATAATCATTCACAGGATTATCATATCACAAGAAAATAAATTCACAACAATATTGAGGGGTCCAGTTGGATCCCTCCAACCTGTTTCCCTGCATCCAAAGATGTTAGCACAATACCAATTCCGCTCCAGTACGGAATTATCGCGGTATATAGGTTTTTATAAATCCGCTTACTAACGGCGCAATAGGGTCTCATCCGCTATACGAGGCGGGAAATCAACAATCCAATATATACATATGCCAATATGTATATATTGCTATATATATAGATATATCCTATCATATCTAATATCACAATCAACATAGCAATCAGTCAATCAATAAATAACTGAAAATTCCAATTTCCTTCGAGTGAGAAAATCTCACCTTAGTCTTTATTTGCAATCCATTTTCCATTTTGACTTGATTTCTCGATTCATAGCCCTTGTATAAACATTATACAAATTATTAATACTCGTATCAAATCAAACTATAAATTTCCGTTTGGTAATTTTAATTCACTAGTAACCTAGTTTTAAACAGAATTTTCTTTTAAATAAAATATCTGACACAAAATCAATTTCCTTTTGATAATTTAGTTAACCAAAAATTTGATACTAGATTAATAATTAACTTTCAAATCCATTATTTTATATACATATTTTTTTCTTTCAATCTATACAAAACAGAAATCCCTTTTTACTGTTATTATCAATTTTATTCATCATTTCTTTTTCTTTTCCCAAACTAAAATTTTAAATTAAGCAGTGATGATTCAGGTAAAAAAGAAAAATTACCAGAGAAAACATCTCGGCCTCGCGAACGAAACCCATTCCCCAATCGAACGAACCCAGCTGCCACGACCACCATTCCTGCCCTAGTCTCGCGATGACTTCACGCTAGCTCGCGCCTGCCTCGACTACGCTCCCCACTACGTCGCCGAGCCTCAATCACGTGCCCAACCCACAACTTCGTCACTGCAGCTTCAACACTCAGGTCGACCACCCACGAGTTTCTGATGTTGCAGCCCTTCGATTTGAGATCCCAAATCTCGCTATATCCACGATGTCGACCTCACGCTGGAGCGCCGCCGAGACTCCTAAGCATATGCGCGCGAGCGCGCGACCTCCCCATACTCCACGAACACGTCCCCTCCTTCGATCGCGAGTCGCCGCGATTTCTCGTGCTCGAGCGATTCGTTTTGTTTTGGTTGTTCGAATTTGTAAGAGGGGAGGAGAGGGGTACGAAATTTTAAAAACGAGGGCGGCCATTGTTTTGTTTTCTCTTACGAATGAAGATAGTCTTCGTTCTGCTTGCGTGATTATTTAAAATGGGATGGAGAATGGTTCGCACGATTTACTTCGTGGTCTCCAGCGTGTTTTAAGGCGTGAGGTAAGGGAGAACGTGTTGATGTCAAATAATATAAATTTAAAATTTGAATCGAATTTGCTTTAAAATTCCGATGCGTTTGCTCGCCGTACGATCCCGTATCAACTCCGGTAATTACGAAAATTGAAATCCGGCAATAATTCAATATTACGGACCCAATGGGACTGGTTTCGTCAAATTCCGAGACTGTTTGAAAATTGACTATTTTATAAATATCGGTTCGAACGATTAAATTTCAAAACTGAACGAAACAGTTTTAAATTCGATTCTGAAGCTTCTGTTATCTTCAGTATTATCAATACGAATTTTAAAAGCTTTTGAAATATTTTTCTTCAGCTTAAAACTGGAGATACAAATTTTTATTCGACTATCAATAGATTAAATCCTGTAACTTAACCGCAAATTTCAAAGTTTTATTCGGGATTCAAATTAAATTATCATTCAAATATTTAAAATTAATTAAATATTTCCAATTTAATTCGTTCAAAATTCCGGGTCGTTACAAACTTCCCTCCTTAAAAGAATTTCGTCCTCGAAATTACAAGTTAGGAAAAATGTCCTTAACTCGTCTACTATTTTTCACCATCTAAATAGTTTTATAAATTTTCAAAACAAATCTTTCTACTAAAGATTCGTTATTTATTCAACTACATTTCCAACTTCAATTACCGATTTCAAACAACATTGTTTTCTTAACAATTCAATTTTTTTAAGTTTAAATTCAAATTTAAACTTTCAAATTTTCTCAAAAATTTTCTAACGCCCTAAATTTTCGAAAAATTTCGCCAGCGTCTCCTTTGCGCGGCTAATACGGTACGACTACAAAACGTCCATACGGACTCTCAGATTTCAAAAAGAAAAAGAAAAAGCCAAGCGGCTAGAGAGAAATCATCAAAAACTCATATTAAAATTCAAATACGTACCTTTTGTCGAGCAATTTAAATTTCTGTGAAATCAATTTTCCAATCCCTTTATACCTGTATATCCTACTAGCCATACTATCTAGTTGCATATATTCAAACCATTTCGTACATTCAATTACAAAATTTTCAATATAACTGCTTATACATTTTTACTTCACTATTGAAGTTACATCATTCAATTTTACATTTCACATTCATTTGAATCAATTCGCAATTTCAATTCAATTTAGCTTCTGAATATTGAATTTATCAACTATCTTTTATTCACAACTGTACTATTTTAAATTAGTTCCCATTACTAATTCGTTACAAATTCCAATTCACTTACAATTTCAAATTTGTCTTCAATTTCATTTACAATTGCAAATTATCCATTCATCCACTAATTCATTCATTTTCAATTTGAATCTCATTTCTATCAAATTACCAAATATTCTATAAGTTATTAACTTATTTACATTCCATTATGAATTTTATCTTTTATTCATCTTTCATTTATAATTATTCAATTCAATTCATTTCTTACAAATTTGAAACGAATTTCAATTTTCAATCTCATTTTATTTAATTGATTCACTTGCAAATTTATTCGTTCATTCACAATTTTCATTTATTTCCATAATTCAGTACTCAATTCCAGAGTCTTTTCAACCTTTTCAAAACCATTCTGAAAACAATTCAAATTTATCTTTTGAATTTTCAAAACAAAACTCAATTTTCCAAACAACTTTTATTTAAAAAAAAATTGGCAGCAATTTCTCTTTTGGAAACCCGAAAATGAACACCGGTGATGTCGCGATCGTCATCGGAATTATTTTCCAGCGACCGGAAAGAGTTTAGAGCTTTCATCTCTCCAAAATACTTTTCAAAACCTTCGAAATTCATTTTCAACTCCAAAAATGATTTAACTTTCCAAATCTCCAAAATTTTCAAGTTCCTTTCAAAACATTTCCAAAAACTTCTCTGGCATTTCGTTTTGAATTACAATTCACATTTATAATTTATATTCTCAAATTTCATTCGTATATGGATTTATTTCTTAACTTTGGAGTTACGATTTGAATTTCCTATTCAATTTCATATAAAAATGATAACATTTCAATATTATCACTTTCCTAACATCCATGCAACCATATACTATAATTTACAGAAAATCATTTCCTTTATATACAAAAAAATAGTTTTGGGTAAAATTATTTCATTCACCCTATTTTAAAATCAATACGGTGTCGGTTTATCTTGTTTAAGAGTTTAGAAACCCCTATCGATTACAGTTAGCTAGACTGCACCGACCAGAATCCATAAACAATCAACCGATAAGTCAACACAATACAAAACAATTTCATATTCAAATAACAAATACGCGCTCATATCAATTTTTTACACTCAAACTCATTCTAGAGTACTACTGACTCTATCTCTAATGAGTAACACCCAACAGAGCAGGGTTGTCGCTTAACCATATGCTCTGATACCACTTGTAACATCCCGAAAATTTCGACTTTCGAAAATTCGACATCGATACTCACTTTATCGACTGCCGAGAAATCGAGTGCCGGAAACTCCAATAGTGAGGGTTTTAGAAAGAAGAAATAGAAGAAAAAGAGAACAGAAGAAGAAAGAAGAACAACATCAGAACATCAGAACAGAAAACAATATCAGAATCTTACACATCGCAGCGGAACAATATATAATAGATAAACACTAGTCTTTTAAAACAAAGAACTATATCATTTTATACATACATCAATCATCAGAGTCAATATACAACAATGGACAGTTATATAACTTGTCCTCATACAGAATACACAGCGAAATAAATACTATCAGATACAAATACTACGACTCGCCATCCAGCTTATCTCCAAGCTCCAGAATATCCAGAATATCCTGATAATATAACTCTAGGCGGCCCGTGTGGAAATTGGTGGGCACCCAGAGTTTAGAAGGGAACAATAAACTCCGAGTCAGTCATGGTGACTGGTGTGAGATCGTAAAACAGTTATCTTTCTTTAAAATAAACAACAGAAGAATTTTAAAGTAAATTCGAAATGCTTTTGGAAAATGAAACTACCATAAGACCTCCCACCACACACACAATGCAAACGCAGACTTGGAGGAGATTTCTTCTTATGATAGTCAAAGATGCTTACTACGCAAAAATCAAATTCTTTTTGATATTATTATTAGTGCATAGTGGAAAACATTTCGAAAGTAAAATATAAATCTTAGCCAGCATAGGTACCATTATATTATGCCTGCTATAGCTGCCTCCTGAGGAGACAGGTTATACAATTGAAATCGTAAAGGCTCGTATTGTTTCTTTGGATTTCCAACAAATGGTCAGGCTAAGGAACTTCCTATCCACGATGGGTACGTCCCTGGAATAGACGACCCGAGAACCTAACCGGATCTCTGCCAACACAAGGCCGGGTTACCTCTGCAAAAATAGGTAACTACTGACACGCGTATGCCATCCCCCGATCGTCACCGATCTTCCCGAGGATCCCCGATTCGCAACAAACCACATAGATAATAATAATGCAGTAACCACAGAGGTTAAGTATCTGGGCTCCATACCATGATACCACCTTTATCCAGAAGGAATGACATACACTAAGGGGCGCTACTCCCTAGAACCTTGCTGCATTCGTCCTGTTTCGACCATTTCCGGGGTGTGAGGCTCGACGAAGTCTCGTCCACAAAGCTACGCTTTCTTAAAAAGCCCTGCTTCGGGTCAAACAAAATGATCAACCTATGATCACAAAGATATAAGATCAAACAAATGATCATATCACAAATGATCAAACCCTGATCATTTCACAGCAACACTCAGTATGCCACGTTACCAAATTGGGATATATCGCTGATAAATTTCAACTACATAACCTCTGAGCTCGTACGTCTCAGAGAAGGGTGTTAAGCTAAGAGAATAAATTCTCCGCCACCAACAGAGATGTATTTGAAAGAAATCAGCTTTATATCTCAAATTGTAACGTCAGACACACAATCCATACAAGTCTGTTCCGGGATCGAACAGAACCGAAGGCACTTCTCACGAAGCCCTTGCATTTCCGGATAATTTTCTAATCACGTCCGGACTTCCCGTCACTAAGGGTGATAAAACCTCTAAATCGAAGATCAGTCGATGTAGAGTAGCTCGACGGTAATCCTTCCGTTTTCAAAAATATCCGGTCTTCGACACCGGTCTTCAAATGCGATTCATAACGACGTATCACATATTCGGAATGGGTTATACGACCCCATGGTCCTTTCCCGGCTAACCCGAATAGTGAGCGATTATTCAAAAATAAGTGTGGCATTCAAATTCATCCAATTCACAACAAATACCTACTCAAGGTAATTATTGATAGTCGGTTATTTAACTATCAATAAAGATGCGCAACATCATCAGATTCCAAATAATTTTCCAAATTATTTCATCTTTCAAAAATATCTTTACTAGATATAAAATTTCCACACTTAACCATTTGAAAACAATTTCAAATCAATTTTCTACACTTCAAAAATAAATCAATATTTATTTTTAAACAACTTCGCTTTCTTTTTATAAATTCCGTATTGAATTTATACTTTCGAATATCTACTGATATTCGATTTTCAAATCGTTTTCAATATTCAATTTCGATTTATCTTTAAGAAGATAAATTCTCAAACATTTCATTTCATTTTGGAAAACATTTCCATACTTATTTAAAAATAAGTATTTCACAAATCATTTATTTTCAACATTTGAAAATATTCGATATACTTAAATCAAAAATTAAGTATGAATTCATTCTTTAAGGAAATCATTCTTTAACACATTTTACTTGAGTCAAAACGAATGTTGCGTAAAACATCGTTACGACGACTCGAAATCACTAGTATAGGGATTCGGATTTAGATAGATATATAAATCCCAATACTACATCAAAACATTTCCCTTCGGAAATCATTTACTATAACAATAGTGTTATAGTCCACCATTTCCTTAAATTTCTCGAAAACGTCTATTTCAACAAGAACTGCGGAAATCTATGCTTTCGATTCATAATACATTTAAAACATCTTTAAAATGTTTAACTTCATTTCAAATATCACTTTCCCAAAACCATATCTATTTTACTTAACAATATATTCACTGTCCAAAATCGTGAATATAATTTACTTAACCCAATTTCAGTCTTTTCCACACATTTTTATTTCAATAAAAATTCGCTATCCAAAATCGCGAATATATCTTCTTTGATAATCTTCTATATTTAATTTATCAAATTCAATCGATTTCGAATTTATAAACACGGTTATAAATTCTATTTCTATTTATAAAAACTTCAGTTTATAAATCTTCTTTATTTACCAATTCAATTCACAATTCAATTTATGTACCACAATCCAGATTATAAGTTAAATACTTATAATTTCATTTATTTACAAAGATCATTCTTTTAAAACTTTACAACTGTAAAATTTACCCTTTTATAAACCCATTTTAACGTCATTTCCAAATACTACATCAATTACAGATTGATTTCCAAAATTTTATCATTTCTAAATAATTTTCCTTATTCTTTCCAATTTATTCAATATTCTATTTTTAAAAGAATTCTTCAATTTGAAATCATTTTTACATTGATTTCCCAAGTTATTTCAATTCATAAATTTAATTTCTAATTGGACTTCCAACTTATTTCATTTTAAACAAATTCCTTTGAAGAGAATAAATTTCTTTGTCTCTTTCAATCTATTTAAAAATCCAAATTTAAATTAAATTCTTCAATTTATAATCATTGTTTTATGAAATTCATTTATTTAGCAATTTCACTTTATTCTGGAATTTATTCCATAAGGTTATAAAAATTAACTTTTTATACTTTAAAAATTCCTTTCTTCAAAATTATTAAATTTCTAAAATTGATTCATTTAGAAATTTCTATTTTGATTTCAAAAATCCAATTTCGTATATCTTGGAATCCAATGATATCAAACATCCATTCGGCCAATTTTTATTTTCAAACAATTCCCAATCATCAATATCATCGATCGTATCAATATAATCATTCACAGGATTATCATATCACAAGAAAATAAATTCACAACAATATTGAGGGGTCCAGTTGGATCCCTCCAACCTGTTTCCCTGCATCCAAAGATGTTAGCACAATACCAATTCCGCTCCAGTACGGAATTATCGCGGTATATAGGTTTTTATAAATCCGCTTACTAACGGCGCAATAGGGTCTCATCCGCTATACGAGGCGGGAAATCAACAATCCAATATATACATATGCCAATATGTATATATTGCTATATATATAGATATATCCTATCATATCTAATATCACAATCAACATAGCAATCAGTCAATCAATAAATAACTGAAAATTCCAATTTCCTTCGAGTGAGAAAATCTCACCTTAGTCTTTATTTGCAATCCATTTTCCATTTTGACTTGATTTCTCGATTCATAGCCCTTGTATAAACATTATACAAATTATTAATACTCGTATCAAATCAAACTATAAATTTCCGTTTGGTAATTTTAATTCACTAGTAACCTAGTTTTAAACAGAATTTTCTTTTAAATAAAATATCTGACACAAAATCAATTTCCTTTTGATAATTTAGTTAACCAAAAATTTGATACTAGATTAATAATTAACTTTCAAATCCATTATTTTATATACATATTTTTTTCTTTCAATCTATACAAAACAGAAATCCCTTTTTACTGTTATTATCAATTTTATTCATCATTTCTTTTTCTTTTCCCAAACTAAAATTTTAAATTAAGCAGTGATGATTCAGGTAAAAAAGAAAAATTACCAGAGAAAACATCTCGGCCTCGCGAACGAAACCCATTCCCCAATCGAACGAACCCAGCTGCCACGACCACCATTCCTGCCCTAGTCTCGCGATGACTTCACGCTAGCTCGCGCCTGCCTCGACTACGCTCCCCACTACGTCGCCGAGCCTCAATCACGTGCCCAACCCACAACTTCGTCACTGCAGCTTCAACACTCAGGTCGACCACCCACGAGTTTCTGATGTTGCAGCCCTTCGATTTGAGATCCCAAATCTCGCTATATCCACGATGTCGACCTCACGCTGGAGCGCCGCCGAGACTCCTAAGCATATGCACGCGAGCGCGCGACCTCCCCATACTCCACGAACACGTCCCCTCCTTCGATCGCGAGTCGCCGCGATTTCTCGTGCTCGAGCGATTCGTTTTGTTTTGGTTGTTCGAATTTGTAAGAGGGGAGGAGAGGGGTACGAAATTTTAAAAACGAGGGCGGCCATTGTTTTGTTTTCTCTTACGAATGAAGATAGTCTTCGTTCTGCTTGCGTGATTATTTAAAATGGGATGGAGAATGGTTCGCACGATTTACTTCGTGGTCTCCAGCGTGTTTTAAGGCGTGAGGTAAGGGAGAACGTGTTGATGTCAAATAATATAAATTTAAAATTTGAATCGAATTTGCTTTAAAATTCCGATGCGTTTGCTCGCCGTACGATCCCGTATCAACTCCGGTAATTACGAAAATTGAAATCCGGCAATAATTCAATATTACGGACCCAATGGGACTGGTTTCGTCAAATTCCGAGACTGTTTGAAAATTGACTATTTTATAAATATCGGTTCGAACGATTAAATTTCAAAACTGAACGAAACAGTTTTAAATTCGATTCTGAAGCTTCTGTTATCTTCAGTATTATCAATACGAATTTTAAAAGCTTTTGAAATATTTTTCTTCAGCTTAAAACTGGAGATACAAATTTTTATTCGACTATCAATAGATTAAATCCTGTAACTTAACCGCAAATTTCAAAGTTTTATTCGGGATTCAAATTAAATTATCATTCAAATATTTAAAATTAATTAAATATTTCCAATTTAATTCGTTCAAAATTCCGGGTCGTTACACATACCTATATACATTCATGTATATTCAAAAATCATCTACCAACATTCACATCCAAACACTATTTATCACAGAATTAAACATGCATCATAATTACTTAAGTTAATTTAAGTAAGAATGTTACTCACCAAACATGTAGATGAACAGAGGTTTGAAAGAAAAACTGGAATTTGGACTTTGAAAACTGAAACTATGAATTTCTTTTGCTTTTGAAACTGCATGCATGCTTTGATTTCCAGATTGAAAAGAAAGTGTTCAAGCTTTGATTCCATTTCGGGATTGCTTGCAAATTTGTCTCAGATTGAAGAAGTTCAGGCTTTTGGTTTTTAAATCTTGCAATTGATCTCAGTTTTAAAATGCAGGCTTATGGTTATATGATTGTTGAATTAGATTTCTGGTTTGTGAGGAGTGTTGAATTTGAAGCCTTTAGTTTTAGTTTTGATTTTCAGTTTTTAGTTTAGAAAAGATGAAGAGAAAAAGAAGATGGAGGAAGAAGGAATTGAACTGTAAAAATGGGAAAACAGATTTCTCTAAAACACTATATTATAAAATAAAATAAAAAAATAAAAATAAAAAGAAACAAATGTTGCCATTTGTATTTTGCATGCTACTCTAAACTTACACATGTTAAACAAAGTATAATTATGTTTAAATCCTTCATCTAAAAGTAATTATGTTTTAGTTTATGTAAATGTGAATTTAGTAATTTATGTTTTATTTATTTATATTTATATCCAATTATATGTTACTTATGTTTTACAAACTATTTTTAGTTCAAAAGATATTTAAAAAGAAAGCTTATTTTAACCCATTCTAGTTTAATTACTTTCTAAAAGAAAACAAATTAAAACCTTTATTAAATCTTATCTTTTGAATTTACATTATAAATCCAAACTCATATTCAAATTAAAATTGAAAATCTAATTTAAAAATCAAGTTATATATATACACATATAACTACCCAAATTCAATTTGAAATACAATTTATTAAATCTTAAATAATTTATAAAAGAAATTATCTCTTTAATATAAATTACTTATTTTACTTATCTCACCAAATGAATTAATGTTTCTTTTGTAAAATTGTATTTCAAACTTATATTATTCAAATCATATTTATCAAGCTATAAAAATAAAATAACACAAACCTTTTTGTTAATTAATTTCTATTTTAAACTAAAGCTAAAATAAATTTAAACAATTAACATATAATTTATTTATTAAATAACTTTGAAAAGTTCAATATTAAATTAAATCTAATTTTCCAATTTACCAAAGCTTCTATTTACAATATATATAAATAAATATATATATTCACATAGAAAATATCTTATTAACTATTTTAAAAGACTAAATCATCAATTAAATACTTATTTAAATCAGATTATTAAATTAAATTCAGATTTCATTATCAAAGACCATCAATATCAATTTAATTATTTAACAGATTATTAAACTGATATTGTTAAAATTTTCGGGATATTACACTAAATTTTTTGATATGCATGCCTAAATTCATGGTTTTCCAGTATGATTTCCTATATATAATTCAATTTAGAATTTAGAGCAATTGATTTTTAACTTATATTTTAATTTCATTGTATTTTCTTCAATTCGAGGGAAATTTCAAATTATAAAATCCTAGAATTATTCTTAGATGATAATTTACATGATTACAAACAACCTTCATTTACAAACTGATACCACTGTCACGACCCGACTTCCTATGCCCAGAAAGTCGGATCATTATGAAGAAAGAAAGGGATAGAAGAAGAAAAGAAAGAAAAGAAAGAAAGAAACAACAACAACGATCTCACAGCGGAACGAATAAATTATATTAATAACATAAACTATTACATAGTATACAACACTTATCAGAGTTACACAACATATACATCACATACTAGTCAGTTATAAACATCTGTCTAGACATTACAACTCAAATACAATACAAACACTATCACAGAGATCTACACAGCGGAATACTAGATCTACGAACGCCGAAGCCTCCTGCTCCATTGCTCCTCCAGAATATTCGTCAAAGCTAAACCTGAATCCCTTGGCTACTCGTAAAAATTTGAGTACCCAAGAGTTTATATAAAACAGAAATAAACACTTGGGTCAGACATGGGTCTGGTGTGAGTAACAGGTTAAACTTGCTTAACTTCAAAACCTTTAGAAAGAAAAGGTATCACGTAAGACTCCCCACAAATAAACATGGGTAAGTTTTTACCTTACGCTAACCAAAACATTTGATAGGAAATCTGATTTTATTATAATAGGGTCTAGGGTTTTCAAGTAAAATATAGAAATAGCTGAAATGCTTACATCTCACATTCCAACATAGTTGGGCACAACTAATACGTACGGCACTTATTGGAGTTTGGATTCCATACAATGGCAGGGCTACTGGGGTACCGCCCGTCACAGTACGTGGCCTAGATCACCGTACCGAGGAGTACGCCCGCTCCCCTGCAACACAAAGCCGGAACCATCCCTTACTGGATAATCCCGAACAAGACAATCCCGTAGTTGGCGCGACCAACCACACACTAAGCCGAATAAAAGAAAAGGGACCTCTAGACAGGGATCTATCTTGCTCTCAGTGGGTGCTACCCACGAAACCTTGCTGCGCCTCCCCTGTTTTAGCCATTCCCGGTTGATGAGGCTTGAGGTTACGATTACCTTTAATTAGAACATATCACTTAGAATGCTCATCGTCCGCCTGACGATGTGCTGAAAGCATTCAATCCATACAAGTTCGTTCCGGGTTCGAACGAAACCGAAGGCATTATCTCGTTACACTCGTTTTGGAATCACCCTCAGAGTTAACGACAATAACCCTTGCACTCTGAATCTTCATCTTCACTTGAGATTCACGACCTATCGTTAATTTGGATCGATGTGGTATTCGGGTCTCCAGACCTGGAATCCCGGTATACGGAAACCCGATCCCGGTCTCATCGAAATCCAAAACGTATCTTTTAAGGGCCAAGTTGTTTTAAGGTTTAAACAATTTAACTTATCTATATTCATACAGAAGATAATTCACAAATCACAATTGATAATCACATTATCAATAACCAAATGATTTATAACAAAATAGGTAATCCATATCAACATCACAATAGTTAATATATATTACCATCATAATGCAACCAAGCATTCATACCACACAACATTACTTATCTCATTTCTGAGATTACATCCATTCAAGACAAATCAATGTCATCCATTCATACATAAGCAATGATTTACTTAATCACAACATAATTAATTTAACATGAATTAAATTAACTATCTCTATCTTTAATTAATTTAAAGTGAATTAAATTAATTACTTCATCTCTTAATTAATTTAAAATTAATTAAATTAATTACTTCATTATAAATCTTACTTATATAATCATTAATTAATTACAAATAAATTAATAAATCTTTCTCTAATTATCCACTTAATTAATCACCTTGATTAATTATACTTTAATTACATTTAAGTAATTATCCTTAATTAATTTCACAAATTAATTATTCTTAACAAATACAGTAATTAACCTTTAATTACTTCATTAATTAATTAACTATAATAAATTAAATTAATCAACTATAATTAATTACATTAATCCTTAATTAATTACATTAATTAATCACTTCATTTATTAATTATTACTTAATTAATCAATCTTAATTACATCATTAATTATATTAATTAATGATCCTTAATTACAAATTGATTATTAATTACTAAAATTAAATTAATTACATTAAGTAATTAACCTTTAATTAAAACACATTTATTAATCACCTTAATTAATCTTCAATCAGTAATTAACTACCCTTAATTACTTTCATTAACTAAATTAATTATTCCTTAATTAATTTCTTAATTAATCCCTTGATTAATTCACAAGTAATTAAACTCAAATTACTTCCATTAATAAAATCATTATTCAACTAATTACTTCCAGTAATTATATATTATTTACTTCCCTAAATAATCACACCTTAACAATTACATTAAGTAATTATTATTAAACCATCTCTTGATTATCCTAAATTAATTAAACTTAATTAATTAACTTAACTAATCAAATTAACTCAATTAATTACAAATGAGTAATTAATTCCTTAATTAATTTTATTAAGTAATTACATTTAAACCATTTTCACAAATGATTATCTTTAAATCAATTAATCTAATTAATTATCAAAATTAATCACATTAATTATTTATTTAAATAATCTCAAGTTAATGACCTTCATTAACTATTAACAACCCTTTAATTACTTTTCTTAAGTAATTAACTTAGATTAATTATTATTAATTTCAAATTAATAAAACTTAATAACCAATTTAATTAATCTAATTTATTTAGTTAATTAAGTGTTAACCATAACTTAATTAATATTTAATTACTTTATTAATTAATTATTAATCATTAATTAATATTCTAATTATAATCCTTAATTACAAATTAATTATTCTAATTAATTAATCTTAATCACTAATTAATTAGTTTAAACCATTAATTACCTATTTAATTAATCCAAATGATTAATTAATCAATTAAATTAATTATCTATTAAATTTCCTAATTAATTCAATGAACACAAATCTCTAATTACTTTAAGATAAAACAATTTCTTATCAAAGGTTAAACTATCATTCTTAAATACATTTGAAGACATCCATTTCAAATTAACTTTTAAATTTCATTTTAAATTCTAGATTTAAAATGAATACTAATTTATCTTTTACAACATTTTAAACAACATTTCTAAAACTCTTTTAATTTACAAGTTAAAGAAATACTCATTTATAAAGAAGTTTAAAAGGTGCTAACAAATTCATATTTAAATTTATAAAACTTATTTTAAATCTCAATCTAAGATTCAAAACCAAACTTGAATCCATATATTTAAACTTTGATTTCAATTCTTGTTCAAATATTACTTCACAATTTAAATTAAGGTTTAAATTTAAACAAACAGATTTTAAAACCTGGCAACACTTTTACCCGAGACCACTCAAAAAAACTTCGAGTCGCCCATTCAAAAACTCCGAGTCACACACGAACAAACTCGAGAGAATCTCGAATAGCCTCCCCTGTAAATCCCAGACTTCACCAGAGATACACCCACGATCTCGTGCACGTGCACGGTCATCCTCTTCAACTCCGGCCATCGACGACATCTCCCACCAGTCGACGTTCATCCATCTACCAGAATCCCATCACTCGAGCAACGAAACGAAGTCGAGATCAAACTCGAGCATAAAACCAAACCTGGAACCACAGACTACAACTTCCAAAGCCTGTCAACATCTCCTCGTTCTTCCACTACTGATCACCAGAACGCTAGCGACTTCGGCGACGAGTTCATCCATGTCACGGCTACAATTTCCCAGAGTTCTATTGAACTCGATTCACCAGAGACGTGGTGACGATTGATTTTTCTAACCTAGTTAAAACTAGGGTTATAATCTTTAATTCTAAATCATTTCTTCCTTGGTGCTTTAATTCAAATTCTACAAATTTTCCTTGAATCTACGATCATCCCACTATCCTTACTGAAGATTTCAACATATCAAACCATCTAGATCAAACGAATTACCCAAAACTTCATATTTAGTTTAAACCAGAACTGCTCCTTTAATACTAAACTAAAAACTATGATTTTAATACTAAAAATCATGTTATCATTTATGTTTTCAATTTATAAATCTGAATTTATAAATTACAAAGTTCGAATTTTTACTTTTATATAACATGCACTGTTATTTTTGATTTCCAGAGACACTTGGTTTTAAAGTTTAACTTAACTAAATTTTAAAACATTCTTCTATGATAAATCAACAACTTCTGTTTATAAGTTTAGTCCTAACAAGAACTAGATCAGGTAGTAAGAGATTTAAAAGAGAATTCTTGAGTCTGGGCAAACAGAACAGAGATCATATTCATACAGGCATACAATACATCCATATATACCAAACCCAACATGCATTTGAAACCAAACATAATACAGGGAATTTCATCACATTTATTTACTGCAAACATGATTATCACATGAAGAATTCAAGCAACTAAACTTACTTAAGATAGTTATAAATAAAAACTGTTACTCACCTTAAACAAAGATGAACAGAGGCCTATTATTTTGAAAAGCTTTTGAAACTGTAAACTTGCATGTTCCTTTGAATCTGATTTAAAACTTGAGTGATTGCTACTGAAACTTGCATGCAGGCTTGAATTTAATTCTAAACTGCTTTGAATTACATGCATGTTGCTTCCAGATTTGAAGAATGAATGCAAACAGCTACTGACTTGAAAAAGAATGCAGGCTTTTGAAGATGATGCAGAGCATCCCCTTTTGTTTTGAACATGATTCCAGATTTGAAAAGAATGCCTACTGGTTTCTTGTATTGATTCCAGATTGAAGAAAGAATGCAGACAGAAGACTTGATTTTGATTTAGAAACTTGGTTACAGATCTTATGTTTGAGGAATTTCCAGATTTGCCTTTGAAGTGTAGAAATGAATTAAGGCTGAGGATTTGATATTTGCAAATGGAAATGAGATTACAGGGATCTTTGATTTTGGTTGAAGAAGATTTATGTAACAACCCGCATATCTATCGATTTTATATTTAAATATTTTATCGTTAGTCGGATGTTAGTCCGAAAAGCTACTTTTTGCATACGGTCAAATTAGGACTCGAGACCACCCCCATTGAGTTCAAAATGACGTTTGCGATCTTTTTGAGTGTAAACTTCGATATGTTTGGAGATAGTGAAATTTTCGTCACTTTTCCCGCTTGAGACTTTGGGTTGGACTGCACCTTCTTAACTCAGCCCACCCCCTCTTCTCTTCATCACTTCAAGCTTCTTCAAAAATGGTGGAGGGAAAGAGAAATTAAAACTCCCAAACACAAATTCCATTGCAAATCCGAGATTCAACATCAAATTCACGTTTAGACCATTGATTCAAGCTTGGTGGTGTTCTTGCCTTGCTCTCAAATCTCCATCTTCATCAAATTCCGTGAAAAGGTGAGATTTTTGATCTCACATCTTGCCTATATCTATCTTGGACTGTTGGGAATGATCCCCTATTGAATTTGCATCAACATTTGCATTTGGTTTGGATTGGATTGGCGAAAAACTTCAATTTTCAGCGTTTTGGTGATTTTCCTGGCCTTAAGTCGTTTCTGGCCTTCGCTGAGTCGTCCACGAGTTAAGCCTAAGTCGTGAGTCGTTCACGAGTTAAGGGCTTAGGTCGCGCGCGTGTATTTCTGTTCGTCTGGCCTGAGTCGTTCACGAGTTAAAGGCCTGAGTCGTTCTCGAGTTAAAGTGTTAAGTCGTTCCAGGCATTGAGTCGTTCTGGGTGTGCTAAGTTGTTCGCGAGTTACTGGCTTGAGTCGTTCAGGAGCTAAAGGCTTGAGTCGTTCAGGAGCTTAAGGCATAAGTCGTTCAGGAGTTAAAGGCCTTAAGTCGTAGGTCGTTTTGCAGTTAGCTCGCTCGCCCTGGCTTAAGTCGTTAAGTCGTTAAAGGCTTAAGTCGTTAAGTCGTTCAAGACTTAGGTCGTATGACCTTATCCCTTAAGTCGTGAGTCGCAGCCTCCCTTAAGTCGTAAGTCTCTTGCCTCCCTTAAGTCCTAGGTCGTATGACTCTTAAGTCCTAGGTCGTTGGCTTTAAATCCCTAAGTCGTAAGTCGCTTGACTTCGTTAAGTCGTAGGTTGCTCGACTTTGTTAAGTCGTAGGTCGCCACCGACCTTACCCTTAGGTCGAATGACCTGTTATCTGCTAGGTCGTGTGGCATTCCTCCCTTAAGTCGTAAGTCGTTCGCGAGTTAGTACTTGGTCGTTTGACCTGTTCTTCTGCTAGCTCGCGTGGCATTCTCCACTTAGGTCGTATGACCTTATCCCTTAAGTCGTAAGTCGTTCGCGAGTTTGTACTTAGTCATTTTACCTGTTCTTCAGCTAGGTTGCACGGCAGTCTTCCCTTAGGTCGTATGACCTACTTCTCCTTAGGTCGTTGGACCAGCTTGCCTTCACTAAGTCGTACCGTGACGGGGCGCTGCCCCGCACCCCGCCGTGGGCGCTGCCCCCTGGACCCCCGCGACCTGACCGGGCAGGTCGAACCCCGTATTACTCTGCGTAGGCAATCTCGTCTGAAAAACATTGATCAGAATTTCTACTTTGATGGTTTTGGGATTGACTTCTTTGGACTTTACTCACGTCTTCGAACGTGAATTGATTTGTTCTACCATCGTTTTATGACTTGTCACTTTAAAGATATATGAAGGTTTCAATACTAATAGTAAATATCAAAACTCTTTCATCAAAGCGATTTCAACACTATTTTAAGTATCAAAAGTTCGTTTTCTCAAACCGATTTTCAATCTACTAGTATATACAAGCCTTTACTTCACTCGAATGAGAAATCGACTTAAACGACTTAGTAAAACGAGTGGTATGAAACGCTTGCGTTCACTTCGTCGGTTAGCTCTTGGACTTGTTCGATTGAACCCTTTTTGTGACAATTTCCTAGTGAAGATTTACAGCTTGTTCGTAAATATTTAAGTTAAGCAAGTGGTTATGGGACATGAAGCTAAACTCATATATTTACTGGCTTGGTGTGATTGACACTTCCTTATGATCATGACGATCATTTTTGTGATTTAGACTAGCGATTGAGCGATGTCTCTTTGTCTACGTGGGAGACTATACCCCGATCATGTGATGTTTCGCCATCACATTTCCTATGGTCTTCGGGCCATTCATGTGTGAAAATTTAATGGATAGCTTCCATGAGATAACTTCTCGTCATGTGTTTACGCGTAGGTGAGCTTCATGCTCCCATTCATGTGTTAGGCCTCCCCCCTTTATGTGTTTTCTGGATTTCTGATGATGATTTCTGGAATTTTGTGCTTCACCAATTTTCATGATTTTCATTGATATGATATCAGCTTTTGTGCATTGGTGAATTTATGTGTTATTGACTTGTTATGAATACAAGTTTAGGGTATGATGCCCTATTTTATCTTTGAGAAGATTCTTGTGATATTGATTAATCTTTTGTTGATTATCATTTACATACTTATAGTAGTATGTCGCTATGGTTATTACATGTTCATGTCATGCCTTTTACTGTATACCATATCATCTGATATTTATAGTTAGACTGATCCGTTTATTATTTTCTTATAAATAATACTCGGGTCAGACCGAGATGTTACAGGTGCTTCTGCTTGACTTCTCTTCAGGATTATTCTGACTTTTGGCTAACTACTTAGATTTGTAGTTTTTGGATGTACACCTTTGAGATAGAGACTCTATGTTGTGTACTTATTCTTTTGTATAGCACGTGACGCTATTCTTTTGTATTATCGTGGATCTTTCTGACCACTACTCTGATGTACACTTTCATGTGTTATATATTTATTCATATCTTCTTCCGCCTTTGTGATATGGATGTCTGTGACTGATTTATGTTACGATTATTTCTATGTTTGTTTCCGAAGATTATATATAGCCACCGTGTGATAGCTTTGTGTTTGTATCGGTATGTCGGATTTCCTCCTTAAAAGATATGCATTCTATTCTATCTGACGTATCGACGCTCGCACAAAGAAGTTACATGGATGGTCGCTCCTCCACAGCCTTATTCTCCGCGCTAATTGACAGCACTACATCGTAGTGTTCTTGGTTAGCGTGGGTATAGAGGTGGGGCGTCACAATTTACATGTTTTTGCTTTAGGATTTGGAAATTTGGTTACTGATTACATATTTTTTTTAGAGAAGGTTACTGATTTATTTCAGATGTGTATTTAAAGAAAAAATCTGAGTTTATCTTGGTTTTGAAAAAGAATAGAAAGAAATGAAATAAAGGAATGCATATGTATATATGTAAGTGAATTTGTAATTTATAAAAATAAAAGAAAATAAAAATAAATGAAGACACTTGTCATTAGAGTTTACCATTTATTTACACATGTTTAGACAAGGCTTTAGGAAAATGACACTTGTCCTTTAAGTAATTTTTACATATTTATTTATTTAAAAGTAAATAAAAACCTTTTTCTTAATTATTAAATACTTATCCTATATATAAATTACTTTTTAAAAGAAACAAAACTAACTATATTTATAAATAAAAATTTATACAAATATTCTAAAATCCAAAACAATTTAAATATCTATTCTTTTGAATTTCAAAACTTAAATTAAATTCAAATCAAATTAAATCCTAAGATTCAATTTAAAAATTAAGTTATATATATATTTATATACAACTACTTATCAATTTAAAATAACAATTCCATAGTCTTTAAAATCCATTCATATTTATAAAAATAATACATTATACTTATTATTTGGAAATAACATATTTGATACTTATTTAATTAGATTATTAAATTAAATTCAAATTTTATTATCAAAGATCATCAATATCAATTTAATTATTTAACAGATTACTAAATTGATATTGCTCAAATTTCCGGGATATCACATTCCTCCCCCCTTAAAATAATTTCGTCCCCGAAATTTAAACAAAGGTAATTTAATATTCTTATTAAAGATTTTAATTCTTAAAATCATAATCATATATTATCAACCATATGCTAACAATCATGGCAACCAATCATCCAAACAAACAATTCTAACTATCCAGACAAAAATTCTGGATAGAATTTCTCGAGTTTCCTTAAGTATATATATACCGGGATACTCGCTCTACAAACAATCTAAACTACTAAGCTATAGATCTCCTACACATCTAAATCTATAGGACTAAACAAGATATCAGACTACAGACGAGTCTGACTCAACAACCAAATCCTCCAGAACTGCTGGTTCCAAAACCAAAGATAGATCATACACGTACTTCTTCAGAGATACGTGAAACACATTGAATCCCAGTTATCCAAACTGACAATTCAATCCAGTAGATCAAAGCACTTATCTAAATCAGAACACAGAAAAGATCCAAAATAACTCGGAGCTAACTTCCCAGACTTACCCAATCTTATAGCTCCCTTTAACCAGAGAAAACTTCACAACAACGAAGTCTCCAACTTCGAATTTCAAATTCCTTCGTCACTTATCCACAAAATCCTTCAGACGATCTTGGACTCTCTACAGATCCTTCCTGATCAGCTTAACCTTCGCTGATACTTCTTGAAACAATCAGGACCTAAAATAACTCAACAGAATGATCTCCTCAAGATCTATCCAATCCAAAACAGAACTCTACTCACAAACATCAGAAGATCGAACTAACTTCTCCTATCTGGAAAGGACAAACAGATGTACTCGCCAAATTGCTTCCGCTGCACCATTCTGACCTGGAGTAGAATGAAAATACTGATGAAGAACACAAGCACAGACTGGACAATACATCCCAGAAAATCTCGGATAACTTACGAGAACACTCAGCAATCGCAAGTCACTTTTGCGATCAACTCAGCCAAATGCAAAAGAAACTGTTCTCTCTTTACCAATCAGAACAGCTTACACTTAACTATCCAATCCGTCGAAGAAATGGATCCACTCTGCTGCTTCTGAACTTCACTTCTAGAAAACTGCTCAGCCAGAAAACCTCCTGCCAATACAGAACACTCCGAGCTGCACTGCTGCCACAGATGCCAAAGATTTCCTAACCAAAGCTTTTCGAGAAACTCGGACCCAAACCAACACAAACACCATGTTGAACTCAGCCACAATACCGAAGCAGACACACTTCATTAACTTGTTCCAAAGAAAACATCTTCGAGAACATCCATAGTCACTGCATCTCATCACACAGCTAATTCTTCCTGAAGTATCAAGATACCATTACTCGCTTCTGTTCTCCGACAGATCCAACTCTACCCATCCAAACTTCAAAGATGAACTCCGAACCTTAACAGGTTTTCTTCAGAGATTGATGAAATCCTCACAACTGTAAAGTTCACTCGAGACGGTATTAGGTCTACAGTCTCGACAAATACACTTCCAACCTCAACACTCAGACTCCAAATCCTAGATGATAAATTGTTATCATCTCAACCAATCATTACAAATACCATATACATTTAAAATGATACTTTTTTATATAGAAATTATATCTGGGTAAAATTATTTCATCTACCTTTTTAAAACAATATTGTGTCCGTTGGCCTGGTCAAGTGTTTAGAGATCCCTATCAATAACGTTAGCTACTCGTATTGACCAGAATCCATATACCACTCAACCGATCAATTAACACAATATAAAACCATTTTATATAACTAACAAATACGCGCTCTCGTATATATATATATACACTCGGACTCAAACAGGTTGCTACAGATCCTATTTCTAATGAACAATCCTTCCGAACCTAGGTATTCACTCAACCTAGTGTTCTGATATTCACTTAACCAAAAGCTTAGGCATTCGCTCAACCTATGCTCTGATACCACTGTCATTACAGATTTGTTTTAGAGAATAGGCTGAATTCTTTTAAGACTTGAAAAGAAAATAGAAAAGGAAGGAGAATGAGGAGTAAATGAATATATAGGTTAATTTGTGGTTTAATAAAAATAAAAGAAAAACTAAAATTAAAACTTGACATTTGGCATTTTCTCTAATTCACTAACTAACACATGTCACCATGGTTACTTAATAAATTAACACTTGTCTTTTTAATTAATTTTATTTATTGTAAATGTAAATAAAAGCCCTTTCTTAATTTATTAACTATTTATCTATTTATAAAACAATACACTATTAATATTGTATTTTAAACTTATCTATATATATATACTCTTAAATCTTATTTATTAAGCAATATTTAAAAAGAAATAAAATAATCCTTATTATTAATCTTATTTAAAACCATATAATTATTTTGTTTAAATAGCTTTGTAAAGCTAATATTAAATAAATCATAATTTCCAAACTATAAGAATATACATTAGAAATTTAAAACAAGATTTCATTTATTATTTAAATTTCAAATCCAAGCTTATCTATTTACAATATATACATTATAAATAGAAATCATTTTATTAGTTTTTAAAGGATAAAATTCACTAATTAAATATTCATTTAATTAGATTTTTAAACTAATTCAAATATTTTTATCAAAGATTAACAAATCAATTTAATTATTTAAACAGATTATTAAATTGATATTGCCCCAAATTTCCGGGATATTACATTCCTCCCCCCTTAAAATAATTTCATCCCCGAAATTTAAAACAAAGGTAATTTAATAATCTTTTTAAATCACAAGGATGTATTATCATCCATATGCTAACAATCATAGCAACCAATCATCCAAACAAACAATTCTAACTATCCAGCGAAAAATTCTGAATAGAATTTCCTCGAGTTTCCCCAAGTATATATATACCGGGATAATCGCTCTACAACAATCCAAACAACCAATACTACTAAGCTATAGAGCTTCTACTCTCTAGATCTACAAAACTAAACAGAATATCAGACTACAGACGAGTCTGACTCAACAACCAATTCCTCCAGAACTGCTGGTTCCAAGATCAGAGATAGATCAAACACGTACTCCCTCGGAGATACGTAAAATACATTGAATTCCAGTCATCCAAACCGACAATTCAATTCAGTAGATCAAAGCACTTATCCAAATTAAAACACAGAAAAGATCCAAAATAACTCGGAGCTGACTTCCCATACTTACCCAATCTTACTGCTCCTTTAACCAGAGAAAACCTCAACAACAACGAAGTCTTCAACTTCGAATTCCAATTTCCTCCGTCTCTTATCCTCAAAATCCTTCAGACTATCCTGGACTTCCTACAAATCCTTCTTGATCAGCTCAACCTTCGCCGATGCTTCTAGAAACAAACTAGACCAAAAACAATCCAACACAATGATCCCCTTAAGATCAACCAAGACCAAGAACACCAACTCTACTCACAAACATCAGAAGATCGAACTAACTTCTCCTATCAGGAAAAGACAAACAGGAGCACTCGCCAAACTGCTTCCGCTGCACCATTCTGATCTGGAGTAAAATGAAAATGCTGATGAAGAACACGAGTACAGACTGGACAACTCATCCCAGAAAATCTCAGATAACTCAAGAGAATACTCAAACTATCGCAAGTCACTTTTGCGATCAACCCAGCCAAAATGCAAAGAAACTGTTCTCTCTTTACCAATCAGAACAGCTTACACTTAATTATCCAATCCATCGAAGAAATGGATCCACTCTGCTGCTTCTGAACTTCACCTTCAGAAAAATGCTTAGCCAAAAACTTTCTGCCAACACAAAGAACACTCCGAGCTGCACTGCTGCCACAGATGCCAAAGATTTCTATATCAAAGCTCTTCGAGAAATTCGGACCCAAACCAACACAAACACCATGTTAAACTCAGCCACAATACCGAAATATACACACTTCCTTAAACTTGTTCCAAAGAAAACATCTTCGGAACATCCATAGTCACTGCATCTCATCACACAGCTACTTTTACTTGAGATACCATCACTCACTTCTGCCTAACTGACAGATCCAACTCTACTCATCCAACTTCAAAGATAAACTCCGAACCTTAACAGTTCCCTTCGGAGATTTGTGAAATCCTTACATAGCTGCAAAGTTCACTCGAGACGGTATTAGGTTTACAGTCTCGACAAATACACTTCCAACCTCAACACTCAGACTCCTAATCCTAGATGATAAATTATTATCATCTCAACCAATCATTACAATTACCATATACATTTAAAATGATACTTTTTATATATAGAAAATATATCTGGGTAAAATTATTTCATCTACCTTTTTAAAATAATATTGTGTCTATTGGCCTGGTCCAAGTGTTTAGAGATCCCTATCAATAACGTTAGCTACTCGTATTGACCAGAATCCATATACCACCCAACCGATCAATTAACACAATATAAAATCATTTTATATAACTAACAAATATGCGCTCTCGTATATATATATACACTCAAACAGGTTGCTACAGATCCTATCTCTAATGAACAGCCCTTCCGAACCTAGGTATTCACTCAACCTAGTGTTCTGATATTCACTTAACCAAAAGCTTAGGCATTCGCTCAACCTATGCTCTGATACCAAGTGTGATGGGACGAGCCAGTGGCGACTGGTAGGCTTTGCAACCATCCCAGACCCACCGTGGCACATAGTGATACCTCGAATTTGCTTTTACGGCCAGCCTCTCGACTCGCAACCAACCCTCACAAGGCCTTTACCTCTCAGGGACATGTAGGGGTAAGAGTCTCCCGTTCGCCACCAAACCGCGAAGCGAGAACCCCCTATCATGCTGTAACGTGTGACGACCCGACTTTCCACTCCCGGAAAATCGCATCGACAGTAAGAAAGAAAGGGGTGAGAAGTAGAAAAGAAAAGAAGAGAAAGAAAACAAACACAAATACTCACAGCGGAAACGGAATAAAATATAATATATCACATAACTATTACATAGTATCATATACATCATCTATCAGAGTTACACAGATTACACATCACATACTAGACAGTTATAAACATCTGTCTAGTTATTACATCTCAATACAAAACAAAGATCTAAACAAGATCAACACAGCGGAAACTACTATCTATCTACAACGTCGAAGCCTCCTGCTCCATTGCTCCTCCACAATTCGTCAAGGCTAACCTGAATCCCTTGGCTACTCGTAAAAATTTGAGTACCCAAGAGTTTATAAAACAGAAATAAACAACTTGGGTCAGACATGGGTCTGGTGTGAGTAACAGGTTAAACTTGTTTAACTTCAAAACCTTTTGAAAGAAAAGGTATCACGTAAGACTTCCCACAAATAAACATGGGTAAGTTTTTACCTTACGCTAACCAAAACATTTGATAGGAAATTCGATTGTATTATAATAGGGTCTAGGGTTTTCAAGTAAAATACAGAAATAGCTGAAATGCTTACATCTCACATTCCAACATAGTTGGGCACAACTAATACGTACGGCACTTATTGGAGTTTGGATTCCATACAATGGCAGGGCTACCGGGGTACCGCCCGTCACAGTACGTGGCCTAGATCACCGTACCGAGGATCACTCCCAATCCCCTGCAACACAAGGCCGGAACATCCCTTACTGGATAATTCCCGCACAAGATACCTCACGGTTGGGATCAGCAACCGCACCACTAAGTCAAAAATAGAAAGGGACATCTAGACAGAGGTAATCTTGTCCTACTTGGGTGCTACCCACTAACCTTGCTGCACCTCCCCTGTTTTAGCCATTCTCGGTTTGTGAGGCTTGAGGTCACGATTACCTTAGAAAAGAACACATCACTTAGAATGCTCATCGTCCACCTGACGATGTTCTGAAAGCATTCAGTCCATACAAGTTCGTTCCGGGTTCGAACGAAACCGAAGGCATTATCTCGTTACACTCGTTTTGGAATCACCCTCAGAGTTAACGACAATAACCCTTGCACTCTGAATCTTCATCTTCACTTGATTTACGACCTATCGTTAATTTGGATCGATGTGGTATTCGGGTCTCCAGACCTGGAAATCCGGTATACGGAAACCCGATCCCGGTCTCATCGAAATCCAAAGACGTATCTTTTAAGGCCAAGTTGTTTTAAAGGTTAAAACAAATTCAATTCATTATCTTTATACACAAAGAAAGATAATTCACAACAGATAATCAACATTATCAGATAATCCATACAATTCAACTAACATCCATATCATACAGCATATATCTCATCAGAGATATCAATCAATGCCAAGTATTCAATACTATCACCCATTCATAAGTAATGATTTATATTATCTTTTAATTAATTTAAAGAATTAAATTAATTACTTCATTTTATAAATCCTTCTTACTTAACCATTAATTAATTACAATTTAATTAATTAATTATCTTCTAATATTTCATTTCAATTAATCATCTTTGATTAATTATCTTTTAATTACATCCAAGTAATTTATCTTTAATTAATTATTTAAATTACCACTTATACACTAGTACAAAAAGTGCATATTGCTTCGCCTCATTTGCATCAGTTGAAGTAAAAACTGATGCAAATAGAACTATTTGCATCAGTTCCATCTTAATAACCGATGCAATTGGTACGTGAAAAACAATAGGTAATAAAAAATCAAATTTGCATCAGTTGTCACCAACAACCGATGCAATTATTACGTGCAAATAGTTTTAGTCGCATCGGTTTTAAATTCAACCGATGCAACTACATTAGTTTGCATTCATTTTCCATTGGTTTGTTACTCCAATTTTCATTTTCCCTCCACTTAACTTTTCATTTCCCGCTTAGCTTTCATTTATCCTTCCACTTCCCCCGTAACCCATTAAGAAGAAAACAAAAGCAACTTTATATTCGTTCAATTGAACGACTTCAAATCAAATTGAACGACTTCAAATCAAATGAAATCTAATGTCAATTTATAAACTCATGTCTCAAAAGAGGTCTTCTTCAATTTTAATAAGCAATGGGTTTATCGCGATTTGGAGATATCTGGGTTTCGTTCGGTTCCTGATTTTGCGTCTGGGTTTCGCGCTTTCTGCCGGCGTCCTGCGCCTCCTCCTCCGTCGCCGGTATCTCCTGTTCTGGTTCCTCGTGCCTCTCGCTCTGCAGTTCGCTTCTTTGTATCTATTGGGTGCTTTCGTAATCTGTTTTTGATTACCCCAATGGAAAGCCTTTTGGTTGTTTTATCCAATTCTTTGCCTCCCTCTGTCCTTTCTGTTCCTGTTTGCCTAGTGTGCCTTCCCCTCTTTCGCCATTGCTTATGAATCGAGGTGAGTCTTCTTGGTCGATTTCTGTGCTTGGGCATGATATTACTGGTGTACGGAATGGTATTGCTCTTGATCCTAGTAGTGATGTGGTTCATGGTGGTTGCTTGAAGGATGCAAGTGTTGTGCTACTGTTGGGGTTCCGATTGTATGCACTTCTGGTGCTTGCGGAAATGTATCAGTCAATAATTTTCATATCGAGCACAAATTTGTTTCGCTGAACATTGTCCTATTAAAACTATAGCAAATTCTTTTTTCGCAATTACTATTCATTTTCGTTAAGAGCACCGTAAGCAAAACATTCACATGGTCCAAAAATAATTATTTATTATTGGTTATTGCATCGACTTCTGTTTGATTATTGGAAAAAAATCGTTAGTTGTTCTGGCATCAATTTCGTCTATGAAGCGGAAAAATGCATGGTAACGTTTAGACCACTGTACCTGGTATATCCCATATGATAGAAATTTACAACTTGCAGTGCGTCATTGCTGCTTAAAAATCACGAACGAAATTTAGCATCTGGTCCATACGACTGGATGCCTCAACTACATTAAACAGTCAATCGTGGATAGCATCTAATGCTTAATCGGTTGATTCAATTTTTTATTACACTAGTGCGGCATAAGAAACGAATAACTCTTTCCATTTTATCACTTTATTTTTTCCTATCTCTTGCTTTTGTTTACTTCAATTTTTTTCCAATCCTGTGCTTCTTTTATATTACTCTTTTTTGGAGAATCTTACTCATCTTGTGCCCTATGGACTTCTTTATTCAAGCTAGCATATTAGAACCACCAATAAAACAAAACCAAAGTATTTATTACATCTTCATTTTCTTTTGAGCTCTTAGCAATGTGGACAGCTCATAACATATATATTGGCTTGATGGCTTCCTATATTTAATCTTAATAAGATTGCGTTCCAAAGTATTGCAGGTTGTATACTTGGCTTGACAGATGTTTGACTATAGTATCCAACACTTGTTTGGTTCGGCCTGGAATAGAAAGTGATACATTTGATGAGTCGCCTTTGATTAGTAGTTTCAAATAATTTGTAGGAACATGCATTGACATTCAATTTAAGAAGTTTCTGGGTGAGCATAGATGAAGCATTGAATGAACACGTGGAATTTGAAATAATTGTTTGGCTGACTCAACTTATGATTCAACACCTTTTCGAGAACAGCAGTCAAACTTGATTAATATTTGGTCTACTGTTATATTCTACCTACTTTTTTTGTGTTGACTGAAATCTACCTGTTTTCTTGGAGGATTGCTTCATAATTATTTAATATATATGCAGTTGCCAACCCAAGCGAGTAGAAATTCGTGATCGCAGGTCAAGATGGTTGGAGATAAAACTTTGCAAGCCTGTTTTCAAACAAGATAAAAGGGACACAAACAATGCATAAATTTCCATGAACATTATTACTACGGAGTAAAACTACAGTTTGTATTTTATTTTGCATGCAATCTCTTTTTTTTCTCACATCAAGTCTTTTATAAAATTGATATCTAACCAGTTGTCATATGATCTTTGATCTTGTACGTTTCTTTGATAGATGACAATTCTCCCTGTACGATAAACCACTAGGAAGCCATACATATGGATGAAGCTATAAAGTTCATCTATGAAAGGGATCCATAATGAAGCTTCTTTATTAAGCCAATTGAACAAGCTCAAGGAACCAAATGCACGGAAGCTTGCCTTAGTTATTTATTGGCTCGTAATATATTCGAACGAGTCAAAGTGCTCGCCCTAATATGATAGAGAGGTATTTTCTCCATAACTTCACTTAGTCAACTCAAAGTGCATGTTCAGCCTTCCTTCAGGTCTTGGTTCTAACAGATCATCTTCGACATTTGAAGCTAGGATCGTTTTATGCTTTACCTTAAATCCCACAGCTATTTAAGCAAATGTTGATGGTTTCAAGATTTGAGAGATACTATCAAATTGCAAGGTAAATGTATTCCTTTTTATTCATTTACCTATTTGTGTTATTGATTTATTGATTGGATTTGGGATTAAGTTGATGGTGATTGACAGTGGAGTGATGGTGGACAGAGAATGTATGGTGTTGTTTGTTGGCAAATGTCAAATTGTTGCAAGTTGAAGCAGTGATGGAGGAACTGTTATGGAGGAACTGTTATGAAGAAGTCTGATGGCAGGCAAATAGTGATGCCGGAGGAAGGTTGCTGGTTGATAGATGAGGCAGTGGGGCTTGTTGAAGCATTAAGTGGAGGAGATATGGTTAGTGCTGTGAGATGACAGTGGGAAGAAGAGTTGATGCAGAAGTTTGTAGAGTTGTTTTTGACGATGTTGTTTTGATGAATGTTTGGAGTGGAATGTTTGTTGTCTGGGTATGCTTGCAGTGGTGGTACACTGATGGTGGCACGACAGCAGTGTTGTGGTTGGAAATTGCTATGGTCTGTGGTAAAGGCAAGGAGAAATGGTGAAGGAAATTTGTATTTGAGTATATATTGGTTATATGATGGATTGTTGGAGACTGGCAGAAAGTTGTAGGAGTGGCAATAAGTGGACAGTGAAGCTATGAATTGAAGTTTCAGTTAATATGACTGGTGGAATGCAAGGTAGTGATTTAGAATGGTGATAGGGAAGGCAGTGATACTAGAACTATATGATGTATAAACTAGGTGGTTGTGACTGTGATGAAGGAGAATTGCAGTAGTGTAGTTTGGTGAAGGAGGGATGTTTGTTTGAGCAAGTACCAGCAGTTGGTGGTAATGCAAGTTTTGAAGGAAGATGTATGCGGTGCAAGTATGGGGTGGGGTGTTTGTTGAATTGATGTGCAAATGTGTTTGTTGTAGTTGTTTTGGAACTAGGCAGTGATGTGGTGGTTTGAGTTGCAGTTTGTGGCGGTTTGAGTTGCAGTTTGTGGCAGTGAGAGGAAGACAGTCGTATAGGATGGCAACAAGTTGAAGAGGTATGATTGATGGTTGGTAAATGGAGATGGCGCTGGCATGTATAGATTATTAACACTATAATTATGTGTTGCCAACAAGAGATAGATGATTGTACAACTTAATGATTGTACTAAAGATCTGAATTATGCTGCTAAAATGAATGTATGAACCATTATTTTGTATAGATTATTAACACTATAATTGATGATATATGTTTATTTTGGTATTATGTTATTCAGTTTGTATTTGCCATCAAATTTAATTTTGAATGATTGTAATATTGCATGCAATAATTGTTTGTTATAATCAATAATATATATATATATATATATATATATATTCTATTTGAGTACTGTAATAATGGTTTCTGATAATAGTTTGCATCGGTTGTTATAAAAAACTGATGCAATAGAGGGATTACTTTGCATCGGTTTTCAACAACAACCTATGCAACAAGTTCCTTTGTTGCATCAGTTTTCATTACAACCGATGCAACATGGGGGTTGTGTCCAAGCAACCAACCATGATATTTTGCATCAGTTAATAGTAACAACCGATGCAAAAAGGACCTTTTGCATCGGTTTCAGAACTGATGCAAAAGTGCTAAGCCTGTTGCATCGGTTGCATATGCATCGGTTGCTGAACTGATGCAAAAGGGGGGTAAACAACCGATGCAAATGGCCTGTTTTGTAGTAGTGATAGTAATTAACCTTTAATTACTTCATTAATTAATTAACTAAAATTTATTAAGTTAATCAACTATATTTAATTATATTAATCCTTAATTAATTACATTAATTAATTACTTCATTTATTAATTATTACTTAATTAATCAATTCTTAATTACATCATTAATTATATTAATTAATGATCCTTAATTACAACTTAATTATTAATTACTCAATTAAATTAATTACATTAAGTAATTAATCTTTAATTAAACAACATTTATTAATCACCTTGATTAATCTTCAATCAGTAATTAATTACCCTTAATTACTTTCATTAACTAAATTAATTACTCCTTAATTAATTTCTTAATTAATCCCTTGATTAATTATTCAAAGTAATTAACTCAAATTACTTCTATTAATAAAATCATTTATTCAACTAATTACTTCCAGTAATTATCTTATTATTTACTTCCCTAAATAATCTTATCTTAATAATTACATTAAGTAATTATTATCAAATCATCTCTTGATTATTCTAAATTAATTAAACTTAATTAATTAATTTAACTAAATCAAATTAACTTCAATTAATTACAATAAGTAATTAATTCTTAATTACTTCCAATAAGTAATTACATTTAAACAAATTCATAAATGATTATTCTTAAATTAATTTAACTAATTAATTATCAAAATTAATTCTATTAATTCATTATTTAATAACTCATAGTTAATTACCTCATTAACTATTATTTAATTACTTTCCTTAAGTAATTAACTTATATTAATATTATTAATTCTAAATTAATAAATCTTAATAACCAATTTATTAATCTCTAATTACTAAATTAATTAAGTGTTAACCATAACTTAATTAATATTTAATTACTTATTAATTAATACTCTAATTTATAATCCCTAACTACAAATTAATCATCCCTAATTAATTAATCTTAATCATAAATAAATTAGTTTAAACCTTTAATTACTTATTTAATTAATCCAAATGATTAATTAATCAAACAAATTAATTATTCATTAAATCTCCTAATAAATTATATAAACACAAGTCTTTAATTATTTTAAGATAAACTTTATTCTTATTGATAAACAAGTTATCATTTACCATTTATATTTGAAACATCCATTTCAAATTTACTTTTAAAATTTCATTTTAAATTATGTATTTAAAATGAATACCAATTTATTTTTAACTAAGTTTTTAAAACCAATTAAAAAACTTTTACTTATTAAAAATCTTATATTTTATAAAAGAAATTTAAGAAGAGTTTAAACCAATTTCCTTTTTAATTTCAAACAATTTAAATCTAACTACCATTTAAAACCTATTTAAAATATATAAATTTATAACTTATTTATTTCAAATCTTTAAGATTCAAAACCAACTTGAATCTACATAGTTAAATTTTGATTTAAATTCTTGTTTAAAATTTTTCTTTACAATTTAAACCCAGTTTAAAGTTTTAAAAACCAGATAGTTATAAAGCCTGTCAACACAAAAGTACCCGGCCCACCACTAAATTACTTCGAGTCGACACCCTAATTTCCCCGAGTCTCCCTCGCAAAAACACTCGAAAAACTCGAGTCCTTTCTTATCACTTGAGTTCAATACTCCAGCTCCACTACTTCGAGACAAACCCTCAAACACACGAGCAATCTTCCGGGCCAAACAACAGTATTCTCGAGTCTCTCCTTCCATCCCCAAAGAAACTGCTACCAGTACATACACTCGAACGTGCACGTGCACAGTCCAGATCGACGCCTCCGGCCATCACCGAGTATCTCCACCCATCGACGATCATCCACCTACCAGAAAACGATCATCACTACTTCGATTCCTACTCGAATTCAAATTCGAGCATTCATCCAACCTGGAACAAGAAACCATCACCACTGACCAAACCTGGCAACATCGCTCGTTCGCCAACCTCCGATCATCTGACATCTAGCAACTCCGGCCATACTTTCATCCATGACCAAACTTCCATCTGCCAAATTCCCGTTCAACTCGATCGACCACAGATCCCATTTCGATCATCTTCCCCTAACCCAGTAAAACTAGGTTTAAAAATTTCAAACCTAAATCATTTCTGCCTCAATGTCTAATTCGATTTCCAGTCATTTTTCCTAGTATCCTTGATCATTACACTACCACTACTAAAGATTTCAAACTTCCAATTTCACTGAGATGATCAAAATCACCAAAATTTCATTTCTGACTTAAACCAGAACTGCTCTTTTTAAACTAAACTAAAAACTATGATATTCATGCTAAAAATCATATTATCAGTTATGTTTTCAATTTATAAATCTGACTTAATAAATTACAAAGTTCTAATTTTCATTTTTATATAACATGTCTCTGTTGTTTTTGTTTACAGAGACACTCAGGTATGAATTTGACTTAACTAGGCTTTTTAAACCTTAGTATATGATAATTAAACAATACTTACTTATAAGTTAAATCCTAATAAAAACTAAATCAAGTAGTAAGAGATTTAAAAGAAAATTCTGGAGTCTGGCAACAAACAGAACAGAGAACAATATCATACATGCACACCTATATACATTCATGTATATACAAAATCATCTACAAACATTCACATCCAAACAATATTTATCACAGAATTAAACATGCATCATACTTACTTAAGTTAATTTAAGTAAGAATGTTACTCACTTGATTAAAGATGAAATAGAGGCAGACTTAAGCTTTTGAAAACTTGAACAGACTTTGACTTAAACTGGAATGCCTCACTTGATTTAAAAATTTGAATTGTTGGCTACTGAATCTTGCATGTTGCTTCCAGTTTGATGATTGAATGCAGACAGCTTTGAGATGTTACCAGAGTTGAAAAATGCAGGCAGACAGATTTTTGAAGATGATGCAGACTAGCTTTAGAATGATTCCAGAATTTCTTCCAGACTAAAGAACATGCAGGCTGAACTTTGTTTTAGATTTTGGAAAATGGTTTACAGAGATTTGATTATGAACATACTTTGTTTGAGAAATAGGGATTACTGATTTTAGATTTAGAGGAAAACTTTGAGAAGTGGTATTGATTTTCAGGCTTTTGTTAATAGATTGAGGTATTTGATTCTCTGATTTGTTTCAGATTTTAATTAGAGGAAAGATCTGATTTGTTTTTCTCTTGGCTTTGAAAAAGAATGAAGAATAGAAAGAATGAAGTGAAGAAATACAATGTTTATATATATGTAATTTGTGATTTTATAAAAATAAAAGAAAAAGAAAATAAATAAAGACACTTGTCACATAGATTAGTTACTTAAATTACACATGTTAAAATGAAGCCTTAGGATAATGACACTTGTCTTTTAAGAAATTTAACTTATTTTATTTATTTATTTTAAAAGTAAAATAAAAACCTTTTTCTTTATTTATTAAATACTTATCTATATATAAATTACTTTTTAAAGAAACAAAACTAATTTATAAATAAAAGTTTATACAAATATTTTAAAATCCAAAACAATTTAAATATATATTCTTTTGAATTTCAAAACTTTAAATTCAAGTTTAAATAAAATTAAATCCTAAGATTCAATTTAAAAGTTAAGTTATATATATTTACATACACTATTTATTCCATTTAAAATAACAATTCCTTTTAGCATTAAAATTCATACATATTAAAAATAATACATTATACTTGTTATTTGAAAATAACATATTTTATAATTTAAACAAGAGATTATATTATCAAGAAATATTTAAAAAGAAATAAAACAAACCATTTTTGTTAAATCTTCTTTATATAAGCTTAAGTAAAAATATATCTTAAACCATTAAAATATTTACTTAAAGTAATTTAAAACTATAAGATTATTTATTTAAATAACTTTGAAAAGTCATATTAAATTAAATATAAATTTCCAATTTACCAAAGCTTTTATTTACAACATATACAAATAAATATATATATATTCAAATAGAAAATATCTTATTAACTTTTTAAAAGATAAAATCATCCATTAATACTAATTTAATCAGATTATTAAATTAAATTCAAATCTTATTATCAAAGATTATCCATATCAATTTAATTATTTAATAGATTATTAAATTGATATTGTTAAAATTTTCGGGATATTACATTCCTCCCCCCTTAAAATAATTTCGTCCCCGAAATTTAAACAAAGGTAATTTAATAATCTTATTAAAGATTTAAATTTAAAACATAAGCATATACTATCATCCATATGCTAGCAACCATAGCAACCAATTCATCCAATCAAACAATTCTAACTATCTAGACTAAATTCTAGATAAAATTCCTCGAGTTTCCCCAAGTATATATATATACCGGGATACTCGCTCTACAAACAATCTAAACTACTAAGCTATAAATCTCCTACTCATCTAGATCTACAGAACTAAACAGACTATCAGACTACAGATGAGTCTGACTCAACTACCAAACTTCCTGAACTGCTGATTCCAAAACCAAAGATAGATCAAACACGTACTCCCTCAGAGATACGCAAAACATAATGAATTCCAGTTATCCAAACTGACAATTCAATTCAGAAGACCAAATACTTATCCAAATCAGAACACAGACGAGATCCAAACACAACTCTACTTTACAACATCAGTAGATTCCAAACTTACTTCTCCCATCCAGAGATACACTCCAAACTGCTTTCGCTGCTCAACTCTGATCTGAGGTAGAACACAAGCACAGACTGGACAACTCACTTCTAGAAATAAGGTTCACTGATCCATAAATAAAACTCAGATATTCCAGCAAAACTTGAGCTGTTTCACCAATTCCATCTCTAGGAAACATCCTTCCACTAGACTGAACCACCGGTATCGCTCCTGGAATCCAGTCGATAAGAAAACTCAATCTCTAATGCCGATAAACTTCTGACTTCCCTGAAGACATCCAGAAAAACTCTGATAACTCAAAAGAACACTCAAACTATCGCAAGTCACTTTTTGCGATCAACCCATCCTAATTCCAAAGAAAAATTGTTCTCCCTTAACAAATCAAAACAACTCATACTTAACCATCCAATCCATCGAAGAAATGGATCCACTCTGCTGCTTCTGAACTTCACCTCCAGAAAAACTGCTCAGCCAGAAACTTCCTGCCATCACAGAACACTCCGAGCTGCACTGCTGCCACTGATGCCAAGGACTTCCTATTCCAAAGATCTTCGAGAAACTCGAACTCCAAACCAAACAAAAACACCATGCTGAACTCAGCCACAATACCAAAGCATACACACTTCCTTAATCTTGTTCCAAAGAAAACATCTTCAGGAACATCCATCGTCACTGTATCTCATCATACAACTACTATTACCTGAGGTATCAAGGTACCATCATTCGCTTCTGTTCAACCGACAGATCCAACTCTACTCATCCACACTTCAAAGATAAACTCCGAACCTTAACAGGTTTCCTTCAGAGATCGATGAAATCCTTTATTACAGCAAAGCTTACTCGAGACGGTATTGGGTCTACAGTCTCGACAGATACACTTCCAACCTCAACACTCAAACTCCAACCATTGGTAGTCGTGTTTCACACACCACCACCCTATCTACCTTTATATCCTATATTGGAAAACCTGTACGGGTAACCCAACAGATAGGTAGAATATATATATATATAGTTATATAAAAATTACAAATACGCTCTCTCACGATAGACACCACTCCAGAGCTTTAGGTATTCACTCAACCTAATGCTCTGATACCACGTGTGACGACCCGACTTTCTACTCCCGGAAAATCGCATCGACAGTAAGAAAGAAAGGGGTGAGAAGTAGAAAAGAAAAGAAGAGAAAGAAAACAAACAAAAATACTCACAGCGGAAACGGAATAAAATATAATATATCACATAACTATTACATAGTATCATATACATCATCTATCAGAGTTACACAGATTACACATCACATACTAGACAGTTATAAACATCTGTCTAGTTATTACATCTCAATACAAAACAAAGATCTAAACAAGATCAACACAGCGGAAACTACTATCTATCTACAACGTCGAAGCCTCCTGCTCCATTGCTCCTCCACAATTCGTCAAGGCTAACCTGAATCCCTTGGCTACTCGTAAAAATTTGAGTACCCAAGAGTTTATAAAACAGAAATAAACAACTTGGGTCAGACATGGGTCTGGTGTGAGTAACAGGTTAAACTTGTTTAACTTCAAAACCTTTTGAAAGAAAAGGTATCACGTAAGACTTCCCACAAATAAACATGGGTAAGTTTTTACCTTACGCTAACCAAAACATTTGATAGGAAATTCGATTGTATTATAATAGGGTCTAGGGTTTTCAAGTAAAATACAGAAATAGCTGAAATGCTTACATCTCACATTCCAACATAGTTGGGCACAACTAATACGTACGGCACTTATTGGAGTTTGGATTCCATACAATGGCAGGGCTACCGGGGTACCGCCCGTCACAGTACGTGGCCTAGATCATCGTACCGAGGATCACTCCCAATCCCCTGCAACACAAGGCCGGAACATCCCTTACTGGATAATTCCCGCACAAGATACCTCACGGTTGGGATCAGCAACCGCACCACTAAGTCGAAAATAGAAAGGGACATCTAGACAGAGGTAATCTTGTCCTACTTGGGTGCTACCCACTAACCTTGCTGCACCTCCCCTGTTTTAGCCATTCCCGGTTTGTGAGGCTTGAGGTCACGATTACCTTAGAAAAGAACACATCACTTAGAATGCTCATCGTCCACCTGACGATGTTCTGAAAGCATTCAGTCCATACAAGTTCGTTCCGGGTTCGAACGAAACCGAAGGCATTATCTCGTTACACTCGTTTTGGAATCACCCTCAGAGTTAACGACAATAACCCTTACACTCTGAATCTTCATCTTCACTTGATTTATGACCTATCGTTAATTTGGATCGATGTGGTATTCGGGTCTCCAGACCTGGAAATCCGGTATACGGAAACCCGATCCCGGTCTCATCGAAATCCAAAGACGTATCTTTTAAGGCCAAGTTGTTTTAAAGGTTAAAACAAATTCAATTCATTATCTTTATACACAAAGAAAGATAATTCACAACAGATAATCAACATTATCAGATAATCCATACAATTCAACTAACATCCATATCATACAGCATATATCTCATCAGAGATATCAATCAATGCCAAGTATTCAATACTATCACCCATTCATAAGTAATGATTTATATTATCTTTTAATTAATTTAAAGAATTAAATTAATTACTTCATTTTATAAATCCTTCTTAATTAACCATTAATTAATTACAATTTAATTAATTAATTATCTTCTAATATTTCATTTCAATTAATCATCTTTGATTAATTATCTTTTAATTACATCCAAGTAATTTATCTTTAATTAATTATTTAAATTACCACTTATAGTAATTAACCTTTAATTGCTTCATTAATTAATTAACTAAAATTTATTAAGTTAATCAACTATATTTAATTATATTAATCCTTAATTAATTACATTAATTAATTACTTCATTTATTAATTATTACTTAATTAATCAATTCTTAATTACATCATTAATTATATTAATTAATGATCCTTAATTACAACTTAATTATTAATTACTCAATTAAATTAATTACATTAAGTAATTAATCTTTAATTAAACAACATTTATTAATCACCTTGATTAATCTTCAATCAGTAATTAATTACCCTTAATTACTTTCATTAACTAAATTAATTACTCCTTAATTAATTTCTTAATTAATCCCTTGATTAATTATTCAAAGTAATTAACTCAAATTACTTCTATTAATAAAATCATTTATTCAACTAATTACTTCCAGTAATTATCTTATTATTTACTTCCCTAAATAATCTTATCTTAATAATTACATTAAGTAATTATTATCAAATCATCTCTTGATTATTCTAAATTAATTAAACTTAATTAATTAATTTAACTAAATCAAATTAACTTCAATTAATTACAATAAGTAATTAATTCTTAATTACTTCCAATAAGTAATTTCATTTAAACAAATTCATAAATGATTATTCTTAAATTAATTTAACTAATTAATTATCAAAATTAATTCTATTAATTCATTATTTAATAACTCATAGTTAATGACCTCATTAACTATTATTTAATTACTTTCCTTAAGTAATTAACTTATATTAATATTATTAATTCTAAATTAATAAATCTTAATAACCAATTTATTAATCTCTAATTACTAAATTAATTAAGTGTTAACCATAACTTAATTAATATTTAATTACTTATTAATTAATACTCTAATTTATAATCCCTAACTACAAATTAATCATCCCTAATTAATTAATCTTAATCATAAATAAATTAGTTTAAACCTTTAATTACTTATTTAATTAATCCAAATGATTAATTAATCAAACAAATTAATTATCCATTAAATCTCCTAATAAATTATATAAACACAAGTCTTTAATTATTTTAAGATAAACTTTATTCTTATTGATAAACAAGTTATCATTTACCATTTATATTTGAAACATCCATTTCAAATTTACTTTTAAAATTTCATTTTAAATTATGTATTTAAAATGAATACCAATTTATTTTTAACTAAGTTTTTAAAACCAATTAAAAAACTTTTACTTATTAAAAATCTTATATTTTATAAAAGAAATTTAAGAAGAGTTTAAACCAATTTCCTTTTTAATTTCAAACAATTTAAATCTAACTACCATTTAAAACCTATTTAAAATATATAAATTTATAACTTATTTATTTCAAATCTTTAAGATTCAAAACCAACTTGAATCTACATAGTTAAATTTTGATTTAAATTCTTGTTTAAAATTTTTCTTTACAATTTAAACCCAGTTTAAAGTTTTAAAAACCAGATAGTTATAAAGCCTGTCAACACAAAAGTACCCGAGCCCACCACTAAATTACTTCGAGTCGACACCCTAATTTCCCCGAGTCTCCCTCGCAAAAACACTCGAAAAACTCGAGTCCTTTCTTATCACTTGAGTTCAATACTCCAGCTCCACTACTTCGAGACAAACCCTCAAACACACGAGCAATCTTCCGGGCCAAACAACAGTATTCTCGAGTCTCTCCTTCCATCCCCAAAGAAACTGCTACCAGTACATACACTCGAACGTGCACGTGCACAATCCAGATCGATGCCTCCGGCCATCACCGAGTATCTCCACCCATCGACGATCATCCACCTACCAGAAAACGATCATCACTACTTCGATTCCTACTCGAATTCAAATTCGAGCATTCATCCAACCTGGAACAAGAAACCATCACCACTGACCAAACCTGGCAACATCGCTCGTTCGCCAACCTCCGATCATCTGACATCTAGCAACTCCGGCCATACTTTCATCCACGACCAAACTTCCATCTGCCAAATTCCCGTTCAACTCGATCGACCACAGATCCCATTTCGATCATCTTCCCCTAACCCAGTAAAACTAGGTTTAAAAATTTCAAACCTAAATCATTTCTGCCTCAATGTCTAATTCGATTTCCAGTCATTTTTCCTAGTATCCTTGATCATTACACTACCACTACTAAAGATTTCAAACTTCCAATTTCACTGAGATGATCAAAATCACCAAAATTTCATTTCTGACTTAAACCAGAACTGCTCTTTTTAAACTAAACTAAAAACTATGATATTCATGCTAAAAATCATATTATCAGTTATGTTTTCAATTTATAAATCTGACTTAATAAATTACAAAGTTCTAATTTTCATTTTTATATAACATGTCTCTGTTGTTTTTGTTTACAGAGACACTCAAGTATGAATTTGACTTAACTAGGCTTTTTAAACCTTAGTATATGATAATTAAACAATACTTACTTATAAGTTAAATCCTAATAAAAACTAAATCAAGTAGTAAGAGATTTAAAAGAAAATTCTGGAGTCTGGCAACAAACAGAACAGAGAACAATATCATACATGCACACCTATATACATTCATGTATATACAAAATCATCTACAAACATTCACATCCAAACAATATTTATCACAGAATTAAACATGCATCATACTTACTTAAGTTAATTTAAGTAAGAATGTTACTCACTTGATTAAAGATGAAACAGAGGCAGACTTAAGCTTTTGAAAACTTGAACAGACTTTGACTTAAACTGGAATGCCTCACTTGATTTAAAAATTTGAATTGTTGGCTACTGAATCTTGCATGTTGCTTCCAGTTTGATGATTGAATGCAGACAGCTTTGAGATGTTACCAGAGTTGAAAAATGCAGGCAGACAGATTTTTGAAGATGATGCAGACTAGCTTTAGAATGATTCCAGAATTTCTTCCAGACTAAAGAACATGCAGGCTGAACTTTGTTTTAGATTTTGGAAAATGGTTTACAGAGATTTGATTATGAACATACTTTGTTTGAGAAATAGGGATTACTGATTTTAGATTTAGAGGAAAACTTTGAGAAGTGGTATTGATTTTCAGGCTTTTGTTAATGGATTGAGGTATTTGATTCTCTGATTTGTTTCAGATTTTAATTAGAGGAAAGATCTGATTTGTTTTTCTCTTGGCTTTGAAAAAGAATGAAGAATAGAAAGAATGAAGTGAAGAAATACAATGTTTATATATATGTAATTTGTGATTTTATAAAAATAAAAGAAAAAGAAAATAAATAAAGACACTTGTAACGACCCAGAATTTTTGGTAATTAAAATTCGAATATTTAATTGATTTTAAATATTTATAAGTAGAATTAATAAGTCGGATAATTTAAAATTCGAATATTGAGTTTAATTGGATAATTAAATCAATAATTTAATAGTGAAATTCCAGAATTTATTGAAATCTGGACTGAATATGATTTTAAATGATTTGTAAAATTTTATTTAATCATACTGGAGTTATAGAAAGGTTATAGAACTTTCAGAATCGAATTTAGAATTAATTTGTAAAAATCGAATATTTTAATATTTAATTATCGACTGTAAAAATAGCTAATTTTCGAACAGTCTCAGAATTGAACGAGACCAGTTCCATTGGATCCGTAATAGTTAGTTATTATCGGATTTCAATTTTCGTATCAATCGGAGTTGTCGTTTGACCGTGGCAACTCGAAACGCATCGATATCGTTTTAATTTTAAATCGTCGAGTTAAAATTAGTCATTTTTCAGACAGTGTCGGATTTCGACGAAACTAGTTTCATCGGATCCGTAAGGTGATATTATTGTAAGATTTCAAATTTCGTAATTTTTGGATGTACCATTTGTCCAGTACAAATTAAAACGCCTAGAAATCGATTTAAATCGGTTTAATTTAAATTGATCGTTTAATTCCATATCTTGCACAGACGATCGAATTAGCTTTCGAAACCTGTTCCATTGTGTCCGGAACGTGGGGTAAACCCTAGAAACGCCAGTTACCGCGCAAAAATCTAAGTCCGGAAAATCGGAATGAATAGTGTTCATTAAATTTCTATATATACACTAGTTTCTTCACAAATACAAGAAAATAAAATAGCCTAGGGTTTTGAAACTGCAGCCGCCACCCTATATTCGAACGGCCAGCACTTCTTCTCCTTCCTCCCTCAAATTCGTCGAATCCAAACCTCTATTCAAGAAATCATCAACTACGAAGTTGAAGAGGGGAGTGAGGTCTGTAATTTCAACGGCTATGATCGCGAACGACGTTGTAGATCAACGGCAATCTTTGATTGAACACATCACGTTCGAGCTCGTTTTCATGATGGAGGAGACGACCGAGTGTGCCATGTTTTTGGCCGAAGGTAGAGGGGAGGCGGAGCTTCATAAGGGTACTAGTTGATCGCGCTGGAAGTCAAGGGGGAGGTCGCGAGCATTTCGTGATGAAGGCGGCTGATGGGTGTATTTCGCGTACGCGAGTTTGAACTGGGGAGAAGAAGTGCGCGCACGCGTGGCCAGATTTCCTTCATTCAAAATCTACGGTCCAGATTTGCTAGGTTTAAAATTTTAAAAGAAAATTGTAAATTTAATTATATTAGAATCGTATAAACTTTGAAATTGCATATCTTTTTGCTGCGAGGTCGGAATGAAACGAAACGAAAAGCGTTGGCTTCGTTTTGTCGAGCACTTCGCGATGAAACTGGATTGGGAACGACTGGGGTTAGTGAAAATTTTGAGTGAAATTAAACGTCTGTTTAATTTCATTCGAAATAAACGCTGTAATCAGAATTAAAATCACGGTGAGATCTTCTCACTCAAATTGAATGTGGAATTTTTACAGTTATTGATTGATGATTGACTGTTTGGATGTGATATTAGATATAGTAGGATATATATCTATATATAGCAATATATACATATTGGCATATGTATATATTGGATTGATTGATTTCCCGCCTCGTATAGCGGATGAGACCCTATTGCGCCGTTAGTAAGCGGATTTATAAAAAAACCCATATACCGCGATAATTCCGTACTGGAGCGAAATTGGTATTGTGCTAACATCTGTGGATGCAGGGAAACAGGTTGGAGGGATCCGACTGGATTCCTCACCGTATTGATTATTTACAGATATTTTGATATATTCTGTTATCATATGATGATATATGATATTTGACTGTTGTGATGGACTGATTGGTGTTGTTGCATCATCGGATTCAGTTTTGAAATGTAAAAATAACGACTTTTAATTTAAAAGGAATTTTAAAGTGATTTGTAGAAATATACGTTTTATTGAAATTTTTGAATTAGTTTATTTTAAATAAATAAATGTTAAAATTTTAAATGTTAGTAAAATTGTGATTTTTGTGAAATATGACAAAAATGTTATTTTTGAAATAAACAATTGATAAGGATTATGAAATAGTTTAAATTGGAATTGTTGAAGTATTTTAAACAATTCATATAAAAAGATTTATAAAAATTGATATTTTTATAAATTAAAAATATTGGAATTTTGAAATGAGTTTATTAAGTGTTAAAGTCAAATAAAAATGGATTCCATAAGTGGATAGAAATTTATAGATTTATAAATTATGAAGTTATTAAATGAATAGATTTTGTAAAACAAAAAGATTTATAAGCAATTATCTTATAAATCGGATTTTGACATTTAGATGAGAAATGAATAGATGTTGTAAATAAATGAATTATAAGTTCTTAACTTATAATATAGACTTCCGGTATATAATTGAGTTATATAAGTTGAATTGGATAATTTAGAAATCGAAGTTTTATAAATAGAAAATGGGATTTATAAACATTGTTTTATAAATTCAAAATCAATAGAATTTGATAAATTTAACATTGAAGTTATTAAAGGAGATATATTCGTGATTTTGGACAGCGAATTATCTTTTAAGTTAAATGTGTAGAAATTGTTAAAATTGGGATAGTGATTATATTCACGAATTTGGACAGTAAATATATATTATTGAATAAAATCAATATGTTTTGGGAAAAGGAATATTGTTAAATGAAGTTGTTTTAAAAGATGTTTTAAAACGTGTGAACTATCGAAATCATAGATTTCAACATTTATTGTTGAAATAGACGTTTTCGAGAAATAAGGAAATGGTGGACTATAACACTGTTGTTATAGTAAATGATTTCCGAAAGGAAATGTTTTTTTTGTAGTATTGGGATTCATATATCTATCTAAATTCTGAATCCCTATACTAGTGATTTTGAGTCGTCGTAACGATGTTTTACATAACATTCGTTTTGACTCAACTAAAATGTGTTTAAAGAATGATTTCCTTAAAGAATGAATTTATACTTAAATTTGATTTAAGTATATCGAATATTTTCCAAGTGTTGAAAATAAATGATGGTGAAATACTTATTATTTAATAAGTATGGAAATGCTTTTCCAATATGAAATGAACTGTTTTGAGTTTTTATCTTTTAAAGATAAATTGAAATGTGGAAATTAATTTGAAGTTGTTTTCAAATGGTTAAGTGTGGAAATTTTATATCTAGTAAAGATATTTTGGAAGATAAAATAATTTGGGAAAATTATTTGGAATCTGATGATGTTGCGCATCTTTACTGATAGTTAAATAACCGACTATCAATAATTACCTTTAGATAGGTATTTGTTGTGAATTGGATGAATTTGAATGCCACACTTATTTTTGAATAAACGCTCACTATTCGGGTTAGCCGGGAAAGGACCATGGGGTCGTATAACCCATTCCGAATATGTGATACGTCGTTATGAATCGCATTTGAAGACCGGTGTTGAAGACCGGATATTTTTGAAAACGGAAGGATTACCGTCGAGTTACTCTACATCGGCTGATCTCCGATTTAGAGGTTTTATCACCCTTAGTGACGGGAAGTCCTGACGTGATTGAAATTATCCGGATGTGCAAGGGCTTCGTGAGAAGTGCCTTCGGTTCTGTTCGATCCCGGAACAGACTTGTATGGATTGTGTGTCTGACGTTACAATTTGAGATATAAAGCTGATTTCTTTCAAATACATTTCTGTTGGTGGCGGAGAATTTATTCTCTTAGCTTAACACCCTTCTCTGAGACGTATGAGCTCAGAGGTTATGTAGTTGAAATTTATCAGCGATATATCCCAATTTGGTAACGTGGCATACTGAGTGTTGCTGTGAAATGATCGGTGTTTGATCATTTGTGATATGATCATTTGTTTGATCTTATATCTTTGTGATCATAGGTTGATCATTTTGTTTGACCCGAAGCAGGGCTTTTTGAGAAAGCGTAGCTTTGTGGACGAGACTTCGTCGAGCCTCACACCCCGGAAATGGTCGAAACAGGAAGGATGCAGCAAGGTTCTAGGGAGTAGCGCCCCTTAGTGTATGTCATTCCTTCTGGATAAAGGTGGTATCATGGTATGGAGCCCAGATACTTAACCTCTGTGGTTACTGCATTATTATTATCTATGTGGTTTGTTGCGAATCGGGGATCCTCGGGAAGATCGGTGACGATCGGGGGATGGCATACGCGTGTCAGTAGTTACCTATTTTTGCAGAGGTAACCCGGCCTTGTGTTGGCAGAGATCCGGTTAGGTTCTCGGGTCGTCTATTCCAGGGACGTACCCATCGTGGATAGGAAGTTCCTTAGCCTGACCATTTGTTGGAAATCCAAAGAAACAATACGAGCCTTTACGATTTCAATTGTATAACCTGTCTCCTCAGGAGGCAGCTATAGCAGGCATAATATAATGGTACCTATGCTGGCTAAGATTTATATTATACTTTCGAAATGTTTTCCACTATGCACTAGTAATAATATCAAAAATGATTTGATTTTGCGTAGTAAGCATCTTTGACTATCATAAGAAGAAATCTCCTCCAAGTCTGCGTTTGCATTGTGTGTGTGGTGGGAGGTCTTATGGTAGTTTCATTTTCCAAAAGCATTGCGAATTGACATTAAAGTTTTCCTGTTGTTTATTTTAAAGAATAACTGTTTTACGATCTCACACCAGTCACCATGACTGACTCGGAGTTTATTGTTCCCTTCTAAACTCTGGGTGCCCACAAATTTCCACACGGGCAGCCTAGAGTTATATTATCAGGATATTCTGGATATTCTGGAGCTTGGAGATAAGCTGGATGACGAGACGTAGTATTTGTATCTGATATATTTATTCCGCTGTGTATTCTGTATGAGGACAAGTATAAAACTGTCCATTGTTGTACTGAGTTGTATATTGACTCTGATGATTGATGTATGTATAAAATGATATAATTCTTTTGTTTTTAAATGATATTCATTTATCTATTATATATTGTTCCGCTGCGATATGTGAGATTCTGATATTGTTTTCTGTTGCTGTTCTGTTGTTCTGTGGTTGTTCTTCTTTCTTTTTCTTCTATCTTCTTCTTCTACCGTTTTCTTCTTTCTTAAAACCATAACTTTTCGGGTTTCCGACATTCGATGGCTCGGCAGTCGATAAAGTGAGTATCGATGTTGAATTTTCGAAAGTCGAAAATTTTCGGGATGTTACATTTGGTATCGGAGCATATGGTTAAGCGACAACCCTGCTCTGTTAGGTGTTACTCATTAGAGATAGAGTCAGTAGTACTCTAGAATGAGTTGAGTGTAATAATAGATACGAGTGCGTATTTGTTAGTGAATATAAAATTTGTTTTATATTGTGATGATTGGTTTGTTGAGTGGTATATGGATTCTGGTCGGTATTGTCCGTACAACTCTATCGATAGGGATCTCTAAACACTTGAATAGAACAATTTGGCACAGTATTGTTTTGAATAGGGTAAATGAGATAATTTTGCCCAAAACTATTTTTGTATATAAAAGAAATGTTTTTCTATAAAGTACTATAGTATATGGTTGCATGGATGTTAGGAAGTAATAATAGTGAATTATCATCACTGAAATTGAATAAGAAATTGAAATCATAACTCCAAAGTTAAGAGATAAATCCATGTACAAATGAAATGTAAGAATGTAAATTATAAATGTGAATTGTAATTTGAAACGGAATTCCAGAAAAGTATTTGGAAATGTTTTGAAAAGAATTTGAAAATTTTGGAGATTTGGAAAGTTTAAATCCTTTTTGATTTGAAAATGGATTTCAAGGGTTTTGAAAAATGTTTTGACGGAATGAAAAGCTCTAAACTCTTTTCGGTCGCTGGAAAATAATTCCGATGATGATCGCGACATCACCGGTGTTCATTTTCGGGTTTCCAAAAGAGAAATTGCTGCCAAATCGTTTTAAATGGAAGTTGTTTTGGAAATTTGGATTTTGTTTTAGAAAATTCAAAGGATAATTTGAACTGTTTTCAAAAAAAAATGGCTTTGAAATGTTGGTAAACTCTAGAATGCTATATAAAGGTATTTATGAAATATTACTAAGTTGATAACTTATACCAATTGAATTTTGGTAGAATAAATTTAATTTAAAGGATGGAGTTAAATTAAAGTAAGTATAAGTGAAATTCAACTTGAAATGTTAAGTGAATTATCAATTGAATAAATAAATGGATTGAATGTTAATCAACCGAATGTAACTAATTGATATGAAGCAATGAATATAAACGTTAATTCATTAGAAGCTAAAGAAATTGAATAATTGAATGGAAATAAATTTAATATCAACCACTTGAAATTTAAAGTGTTGAACCAAATTGAATGTAAAGAAATGTAAATTGAATAAATTTGGTTATGATTGGTTATACATTGGTAGTTAGATTGATTGCTAGTTGATTGTGTGTAATTCATTAAGGGTTAATGAAATTGAATCGACAAATTAGAAGCAATGTGATTAAATTCAAATTGGAAGTGAACGAATGTGAATTAGTGAATGTAAACTAATTGAATTGAAAGAGAATGTTGATTAAATCCAATGTAAATGAATCGAATATGATTTAAAATTGAAAACCAATTCAATGAATGTTAATGAGAAGTGAATCTATATTGATTTGGTTATGAAGTTGTTGGATGATTGTTTGATGGTTGCATTGTTGCTTTTGAATGCATTGTTATGTTAGCATATGTAGTTATGTTGCTATACGATGTATATTGATTTTATTTTCATATCTACATGTTCTCATATGGTTTGTTGAGTGTTTAGTAGGTGCGGATGGCGTTGCTTCGCATTTGGAGCTCGCTTTCGCGCTATATTAGCCGTATACGCTCGCTAAATAAATAATAAGGTACATATCTCGGATTAAATATCGTACTTTTACACTTTTTTCCCTACGGGATGCCTCATCACTTGATGAGATGTATATTTGTGATATATATACACTATCATTTTTTTTTCGGATCGAGCCGCGCAAAGGAGACGCTGGCGAAATTTTCTGAAAATTTAAGGCGTTAGAATATTTTTGAGAAATTTGAAAATTTTGAAAACTAAGTTATGATTTGAAAACTTAGTAAAGATTTTGTGAGAAGTTAACTATGAATTTTGGAGAAGTTAAACACTTAACAGATTTGAAAATCTAATTTGAACGGTTTGTTTTGGAAAGTTAACGGATTTTGTATCTTTTTCCTAACTTGTAATTTCGAGGACGAAATTCTTTTAAGGGGGGAAGTCTGTAACGACCCAGAATTTTTGATAATTAAAATTCGAATATTTAATTGATTTTAAATATTTATAAGTAGAATTAATAAGTCGGATAATTTAAAATTCGAATATTGAGTTTAATTGGATAATTAAATCAATAATTTAATAGTGAAATTCCAGAATTTATTGAAATCTGGACTGAATATGATTTTAAATGATTTGTAAAATTTTATTTAATCATACTGGAGTTATAGAAAGGTTATAGAACTTTCAGAATCGAATTTAGAATTAATTTGTAAAAATCGAATATTTTAATATTTAATTATCGACTGTAAAAATAGCTAATTTTCGAACAGTCTCAGAATTGAACGAGACCAGTTCCATTGGATCCGTAATAGTTAGTTATTATCGGATTTCAATTTTCGTATCAATCGGAGTTGTCGTTTGACCGTGGCAACTCGAAACGCATCGATATCGTTTTAATTTTAAATCGTCGAGTTAAAATTAGTCATTTTTCAGACAGTGTCGGATTTCGACGAAACCAGTTTCATCGGATCCGTAAGGTGATATTATTGTATGATTTCAAATTTCGTAATTTTTGGATGTACCATTTGTCCAGTACAAATTAAAACGCCTCGAAATCGATTTAAATCGGTTTAATTTAAATTGATCGTTTAATTCCATATCTTGCACAGAGGATCGAATTAGCTTTCGAAACCTGTTCCATTGTGTCCGGAACGTGGGGTAAACCCTAGAAACGCCAGTTACCGCGCAAAAATCTGAGTCCGGAAAATCGGAATGAATAGTGTTCATTAAATTTCTATATATACACTAGTTTCTTCACAAATACAAGAAAATAAAATAGCCTAGGATTTTGAAACTGCAGCCGCCACCCTATATTCGAACGGCCAGCACTTCTTCTCCTTCCTCCCTCAAATTCGTCGAATCCAAACCTCTATTCAAGAAATCATCAACTACGAAGTTGAAGAGGGGAGTGAGGTTTGTAATTTCAACGGCTATGATCGCGAACGACGTTGTAGATCAACGGCAATCTTTGATTGAACACATCACGTTCGAGCTCGTTTTCATGATGGAGGAGACGACCGAGTGTGCCACGTTTTTGGCCGAAGGTAGAGGGGAGGCGGAGCTTCGTAAGGGTATTAGTTGATCGCGCTGGAAGTCAAGGGGGAGGTCGCGAGCATTTCGTGATGAAGGCGGCTGATGGGTGTATTTCGCGTACGCGAGTTTGAACTGGGGAGAAGAAGTGCGCGCACGCGTGGCCAGATTTCCTTCATTCAAAATCTACGGTCCAGATTTGCTAGGTTTAAAATTTTAAAAGAAAAATGTAAATTTAATTATATTAGAATCGTATAAACTTTGAAATTGCATATCTTTTTGCTGCGAGGTCGGAATGAAACGAAACGAAAAGCGTTGGCTTCGTTTTGTCGAGCACTTTGCGATGAAACTGGATTGGGAACGACCGGGGTTAGTGAAAATTTTGAGTGAAATTAAACGTCTGTTTAATTTCATTCGAAATAAACGCTGTAATCAGAATTAAAATCACGGTGAGATCTTCTCACTCAAATTGAATGTGGAATTTTTACAGTTATTGATTGATGATTGACTGTTTGGATGTGATATTAGATATAGTAGGATATATATCTATATATAGCAATATATACATATTGGCATATGTATATATTGGATTGATTGATTTCCCGCCTCGTATAGCGGATGAGACCCTATTGCGCCGTTAGTAAGCGGATTTATAAAAAAACCCATATACCGCGATAATTCCGTACTGGAGCGGAATTGGTATTGTGCTAACATCTGTGGATGCAGGGAAACAGGTTGGAGGGATCCGACTGGATTCCTCACCGTATTGATTATTTACAGATATTTTGATATATTCTGTTATCATATGATGATATATGATATTTGACTGTTGTGATGGACTGATTGGTGTTGTTGCATCATCGGATTCAGTTTTGAAATGTAAAAATAACGACTTTTAATTTAAAAGGAATTTTAAAGTGATTTGTAGAAATATACGTTTTATTGAAAATTTTGAATTAGTTTATTTTAAATAAATAAATGTTAAAATTTTAAATGTTAGTAAAATTGTGATTTTTGTGAAATACGACAAAAATGTTATTTTTGAAATAAACCATGTATAAGGATTATGAAATAGTTTAAATTGGAATTGTTGAAGTATTTTAAACAATTCATATAAAAAGATTTATAAAAATTGATATTTTTATAAATTAAAAATATTGGAATTTTGAAATGAGTTTATTAAGTGTTAAAGTCAAATAAAAATGGATTCCATAAGTGGATAGAAATTTATAGATTTATAAATTGTGAAGTTATTAAATGAATAGATTTTGTAAAACAAAAAGATTTATAAGCAATTATCTTATAAATCGGATTTTGACATTTAGATGAGAAATGAATAGATGTTGTAAATAAATGAATTATAAGTTCTTAACTTATAATATAGACTTCCGGTATATAATTGAGTTATATAAGTTGAATTGGATAATTTAGAAATCGAATTTTATAAATAGAAAATGGGATTTATAAACATTGTTTTATAAATTCAAAATCAATAGAATTTGATAAATTTAACATTGAAGTTATTAAAGGAGATATATTCGTGATTTTGGACAGCGAATTATCTTTTAAGTTAAATGTGTAGAAATTGTTAAAATTGGGATAGTGATTATATTCACGAATTTGGACAGTAAATATATATTATTGAATAAAATCAATATGTTTTGGGAAAAGGAATATTGTTAAATGAAGTTGTTTTAAAAGATGTTTTAAAACGTGTGAACTATCGAAATCATAGATTTCAACATTTATTGTTGAAATAGACGTTTTCGAGAAATAAGGAAATGGTGGACTATAACACTGTTGTTATAGTAAATGATTTCCGAAAGGAAATGTTTTTTTTGTAGTATTGGGATTCATATATCTATCTAAATTCCGAATCCCTATACTAGTGATTTTGAGTCGTCGTAACGATGTTTTACATAACATTCGTTTTGACTCAACTAAAATGTGTTTAAAGAATGATTTCCTTAAAGAATGAATTTATACTTAAATTTGATTTAAGTATATCGAATATTTTCCAAGTGTTGAAAATAAATGATGGTGAAATACTTATTATTTAATAAGTATGGAAATGCTTTTCCAATATGAAATGAACTGTTTTGAATTTTTATCTTTTAAAGATAAATTGAAATGTGGAAATTAATTTGAAGTTGTTTTCAAATGGTTAAGTGTGGAAATTTTATATCTAGTAAAGATATTTTGGAAGATAAAATTATTTGGGAAAATTATTTGGAATCTGATGATGTTGCGCATCTTTATTGATAGTTAAATAACCGACTATCAATAATTACCTTTAGATAGGTATTTGTTGTGAATTGGATGAATTTGAATGCCACACTTATTTTTGAATAAACGCTCACTATTCGGGTTAGCCGGGAAAGGACCATGGGGTCGTATAACCCATTCCGAATATGTGATACGTCGTTATGAATCGCATTTGAAGACCGGTGTTGAAGACCGGATATTTTTGAAAACGGAAGGATTACCGTCGAGTTACTCTACATCGGTTGATCTCCGATTTAGAGGTTTTATCACCCTTAGTGACGGGAAGTCCTGACGTGATTGAAATTATCCGGATGTGCAAGGGCTTCGTGAGAAGTGCCTTCGGTTCTGTTCGATCCCGGAACAGACTTGTATGGATTGTGTGTCTGACGTTACAATTTGAGATATAAAGCTGATTTCTTTCAAATACATTTCTGTTGGTGGCGGAGAATTTATTCTCTTAGCTTAACACCCTTCTCTGAGACGTATGAGCTCAGAGGTTATGTAGTTGAAATTTATCAGCGATATATCCCAATTTGGTAACGTGGCATACTGAGTGTTGCTGTGAAATGATCGGTGTTTGATCATTTGTGATATGATCATTTGTTTGATCTTATATCTTTGTGATCATAGGTTGATCATTTTGTTTGACCCGAAGCAGGGCTTTTTGAGAAAGCGTAGCTTTGTGGACGAGACTTCGTCGAGCCTCACACCCCGGAAATGGTCGAAACAGGAAGGATGCAGCCCAGATACTTAACCTCTGTGGTTACTGCATTATTATTATCTATGTGGTTTGTTGCGAATCGGGGATCCTCGGGAAGATCGGTGACGATCGGGGGATGGCATACGCGTGTCAGTAGTTACCTATTTTTGCAGAGGTAACCCGGCCTTGTGTTGGCAGAGATCTGGTTAGGTTCTCGGGTCGTCTATTCCAGGGACGTACCCATCGTGGATAGGAAGTTCCTTAGCCTGACCATTTGTTGGAAATCCAAAGAAACAATACGAGCCTTTACGATTTCAATTGTATAACCTGTCTCCTCAGGAGGCAGCTATAGCAGGCATAATATAATGGTACCTATGCTGGCTAAGATTTATATTATACTTTCGAAATGTTTTCCACTATGCACTAGTAATAATATCAAAAATGATTTGATTTTGCGTAGTAAGCATCTTTGACTATCATAAGAAGAAATCTCCTCCAAGTCTGCGTTTGCATTGTGTGTGTGGTGGGAGGTCTTATGGTAGTTTCATTTTCCAAAAGCATTGCGAATTGACATTAAAGTTTTCCTGTTGTTTATTTTAAAGAATAACTGTTTTACGATCTCACACCAGTCACCATGACTGACTCGGAGTTTATTGTTCCCTTCTAAACTCTGGGTGCCCACAAATTTCCACACGGGCAGCCTAGAGTTATATTATCAGGATATTCTGGATATTCTGGAGCTTGGAGATAAGCTGGATGACGAGACGTAGTATTTGTATCTGATATATTTATTCCGCTGTGTATTCTGTATGAGGACAAGTATAAAACTGTCCATTGTTGTACTGAGTTGTATATTGACTCTGATGATTGATGTATGTATAAAATGATATAATTCTTTTGTTTTTAAATGATATTCATTTATCTATTATATATTGTTCCGCTGCGATATGTGAGATTCTGATATTGTTTTCTGTTGCTGTTCTGTTGTTCTGTGGTTGTTCTTCTTTCTTTTTCTTCTATCTTCTTCTTCTACCGTTTTCTTCTTTCTTAAAACCATAACTTTTCGGGTTTCCGGCATTCGATGGCTCGGCAGTCGATAAAGTGAGTATCGATGTTGAATTTTCGAAAGTCGAAAATTTTCGGGATGTTACAACACTTGTCACATAGATTAGTTACTTAAATTACACATGTTAAAATGAAGCCTTAGGATAATGACACTTGTCTTTTAAGAAATTTAACTTATTTTTTTATTTATTTTAAAAGTAAAATAAAAACCTTTTTGTTTATTTATTAAATACTTATCTATATATAAATTACTTTTTAAAGAAACAAAACTAATTTATAAATAAAAGTTTATACAAATATTTTAAAATCCAAAACAATTTAAATATATATTCTTTTGAATTTCAAAACTTTAAATTCAAGTTTAAATAAAATTAAATCCTAAGATTCAATTTAAAAGTTAAGTTATATATATTTACATACACTATTTATTCCATTTAAAATAACAATTCCTTTTAGCATTAAAATTCATACATATTAAAAATAATACATTATACTTGTTATTTGAAAATAACATATTTTATAATTTAAACAAGAGATTATATTATCAAGAAATATTTAAAAAGAAATAAAACAAACCATTTTTGTTAAATCTTCTTTATATAAGCTTAAGTAAAAATATATCTTAAACCATTAAAATATTTACTTAAAGTAATTTAAAACTATAAGATTATTTATTTAAATAACTTTGAAAAGTCATATTAAATTAAATATAAATTTCCAATTTACCAAAGCTTCTATTTACAACATATACAAATAAATATATATATATTCAAATAGAAAATATCTTATTAACTTTTTAAAAGATAAAATCATCCATTAATACTAATTTAATCAGATTATTAAATTAAATTCAAATCTTATTATCAAAGATTATCCATATCAATTTAATTATTTAACAGATTATTAAATTGATATTGTTAAAATTTCCGGGATATTACATTCGCCGTGATCTCTGAGGGCGCAGCCTATGTATATATGCAGTAAGTTGTTGTATATATTTATAATTTTACAAACCATATTTTATGTTGATTATATAAGTTTTATAAACCTGGTATATATTAATATATATATATTAAGTTTGGTTTACAATATGATGTTATATATATATTTGTTTATAATATATATTATATTTTAGAAGAAGCATCAATCACGTTTTGCAGCACATATATATATATATATATATATATGGTTGCAGTGTTTATATATGTTTAAAAGCGCATATTTATATGATTTGTTATATATATTCAGGTTATCCTGTTGTGTGTGTGTGTATATATATGTATGTATATTTATATATATATATATATATGTGTGTGTGTGTGTGTGTGTATATGTGTGTGTGTATATATATGTTAGTGTATATGTATGAATATATGTCTAGTCTGTTTATCTGAGTGTATATAATAGTTGCCTATATATTTTGATAGGAAATGGAAATTAATGTGGGTTAGGAATTAATGATTTTAAGTGCTTTATTACATGCATTTTGATTTACAAAAAAATAACATGATAGTTTATTTTCAAAGTTATAATATGCTGCTTTATATGTATGAATGACAGTGTTTGTTATATAGTGTATAAATATATATATATTTATACAAGATTACATGTATTGCCTGTAGCCCCTCAATCCTCTTTATTTATATATAGTATAGCATAGTAGCCTTGTTTTGCTGTGAAGAAGAAAAGAAAACAGTAATATAGTTATACAAAGTTATGTTTTGCAACAAGCCTTTCTTTTTCATTTCTATCTTGTTTATAATCCAACCTTTTATTTTATATAATATATTAGTTTATATAGGTTATTTGTAACCAATTTGCTGTTTATATAAAATATAGGTTTATTTATGATCTGTGAGTTCCAATATTATTATAATGAGTTAAGTTATATTGATTTTTGTAATTTTTTATTTTAATAAGTATGTAAGTTTATACATACGTTTATATATTAGTCTATATACAAGTATTTATGAGTCGATTTCAAATATATATGGAAGTTTTATTTTATTTGTTTGAAATAAATATTGATTTAAAATATATGTATTGAAACTGATTCAATTTATTCTCATCAATTCCTATTTATCAGTTTGTCCGTCGAATTCGTGTCAATCCAGCTTTGCTTTGGGATTCGTTCTTGGATTCGTAACTCGTTTCATTCTCGTTCATCTCTAACCTCGAAAGGTGAGCAATCACTCACGATTAATGTTCTTATATTTATTAAATTTGATTTCATTTGAAACGGCAATTGAAATATGTTGTTGTTAGTTATTTAACTGCTATATATGATATGTCATTATTCGTAATAGTTCACATATGACATTTGACACCATGATCTGTTATTTATATTTTATCTTGTTACTGATGATATATGCATGTTGTTGATATGTTATATTATTATCATTACTGTTCACACTCTGCAAGTTCCCTGTTAGTATAGGATCCATATGGGTTGAAATGATACATACTCGAACGATCTTGTAGAATAGGAAAAAATTGTTATGGGTTAAAATGATAAACCCAAGCGATTTTCATTTACATTGAATTTGGGATTGCGGGTTGAAATGATATATACCTGTATATATTTAAATTGCAGATCGAAATAATAAATATCTGTACCACTTGACCATAGGATAGAAAATTATATACACACTGTTGGTCTATATATATATATATTGAAATGATTTTCATGGTTTAAAAAGAAATATATATAGTTTTATATAAATATTGATTTTAAAATATTATATATATAAATGTTATTTTATATATGTTTAAATTCTTGATTTTTAAATTTATGTTTGAAAATTTTAAGTTAGTTTTGAAATTATAAATTTTAAGCATTTACTTATAATTTTACTATTCTAAAATATGTATAAATTAATTTTAATATAAAATAGATTTAAAAATAAGTTTTAATTTAATAAAGTTTAGTTTAATTATTATATATATGGTTTTAAGTATTTATTTAAAATTATATTCTAAAAGTAGATTTTATATAATTTTTAATAAATTAGGGTTGGAAAGATAAATAGAAATTGATTTGAAATTTTATTTGTTTAAGAATTATATTTAAATAAAACCAATTTGAAGCTTATTGAATTTGAAATTTTATTTGTTTAAGACTTATATTTAAATAAAACCGATTTGAAACTTATTGAATTTGAAATTTTAATGATATGGTTTTATAACTCGATTTTGAATAAAGGATTGAATGAATATTTTCAAATTTAAATAAATCGAAATGAGATATTTAGTTTTATTTAAATATGTAATCTGAAGTTTTAATTAAATGTTATTTGATTGATTAAGTGAATATTTTAAAGCTAAATAATAGTAAGTTGAATTTAAAATATAAATGAAACTATCAAATTTAGTTTTGTAAATGTTTGAATATTTAAGCTTTGAAATTTATTGGAGTTGAAATGGTTTAATTTATGATTCAAATTTGTATTTGAAATCGATATAAATTGAAAATGGTTTATTGAGATGTTGAACTAAATTGAAATTTGATGAATTGAGATTGAATTAAACTGGATATTTGGAATTCGAGTTAATTTAAAATGATTTGTGAAATTTAAGGAAAACTATTTTTATTATATAAAGTAATTTTAAATATATTAAAAACTATTTTTAATACTTTACTTTATAAATTATTTTGATATAAACTATTTTAAATTTATAACTATTTTAATATATTAATTATTTTTATTATATAAACTACTTTAACTTATAACTATTTTATTATATATACTATTTACTATATCTAAACCGTTAAGGGGAAGTGTTATGTTTTTCAAAGTATTATGATTTCAAAGTATTATGATTTCAAAGTGTTATGATTTCCAAGTGTTATGATTTCCGAAGTGTTATGGTTTCAAAGGTTTATAATTTCGAAAGAGTTATAATTTTTGGAAAGTGTTGTGATTTTTGAAATATATATTATTTTAAAGTGAGTAATGATCTCGAATTGATATGGTTTGGAATGATATGATATTTTGGATATGGAAATGATATTTTGAAATGACCACGGTGTTATAATAACGTTTGGTTGTTAAAGAGACCGGGATCAGTTATTGTCATACTCTATGCCAATACCGAAACCCCTTTAACAGCTGTATATGTGGTGGAGATTCCAGAGTGAAGTAGGATGGTTTGGTGGCGATTCTATATATGGTATTTACGTAGCCCTGACTCCCGTGAGTCAGCTTGATGCGGCTAAAACAGGAGCTAAGCCGGGCCAAGTGAGGTCATTCCTCCTATCGGACATATTTCTTCGATACTATTCTATTACTTTTATGATTTGATTGGGTGCACCATTTGATTTTGGGAGTGTGTCACGAGGTGGGCGGTAGTAGCTGTTATGCGTTACCACCAGTACGGATCTGCAAACAGTATATCTACCCTGGCATTGCCTCGAGTGCTGTGTCGCATGCCCTATCGTGCCTTCTACGAGTTTGGTTTGTACCATACCTATAGAGTGCCCACTGATAGCCCTCTAGTTTACGGAGGAATTACGGTATTGTATAGACTATGAGAATATATAAAAATGTGTTAAGGGGGATATGGGTAACGCCTTAACGCTATTTTAATATTTTACTTTACTATAGACACATTATAATAGCGTATTGTACTACATAGTAGATAGTTCCATGGATCCTTAGAAGATGGGTATCCTAAACATCCTTTGAGTTACTTGTATTTCAGTTGATATTTCACTTGAGTTGGATTCATTGATATAAGAATGTTAATCCTGACTCGAGTGTTTTGTGTTTTGCTTTATGCTCGGGTCAGATTGAGTGTCGCAGCATTTGAGACTCACCTTTGGAGTTGGAGCTTCGCTTGGAGATCCAGCTATCTATTCAGCTTTTAGTTATTCAGTTGACTCCAGTTATATATTCAGATTTTGTTATTTGACTATTGTATCAAAACCTTTATGTATTCAAGACTTCTACTGTATCTTGTTTTAACTCTGTTATATTTATATAGTAGCTTCATGAACTACTATTCATCTGTTTCCGCTGCTTATTGTTATTTTACTCTGTGTCTGTGATTCTGTGATTGATTTATTTACTGTATATGCTGAGTTTTTGCCAAATATAAATTAATAATCTGATATTTTGAGCAATTCAATTCTGACATGTGTGGATGCGAATGGTTGAAAATAGTGGGTCGTTACAATTTGCAAATTCTCTCTTCATCTATCTTTGTTCTTCTCCTCCAACAATATTAACCATAGAGATCAAGACTCTCATTCTCAATTTGGTTATTGATTCAATTGTATTTTGTTTATTTTAGCTTTGTTCTATTAATTGTAAACAAAAGTTTTTGGTGAATCAATAAAGTGGGTGGTTGGATGGAATATCTTGTGTTATTGCATTTTGATTTCAATTCCGTCTTGTTTTCAATCCAAGTTATCTCTTTGTGATTTGGGTGGCAAAGATTCGTTGATATAAGCTTCCGCAAAGCACTGCTACCGCCTCATTTTTCATAACAAGTGTATGAGAAATCCCTCTATAATAAATTTGGTTTGTTTTTAACTATTTCATATGAATACTTGAATTTATTGAGTCGATTTCCCATGAAAAATTGATGATATTCTTTCTAGGTTAAGTTGTATGAGATACAATTTAAGAATAAGATTTTACAAACATTTATTTAACAATATATTCCTCACCCTAATTGCCACATAAAAAAGCTTTAGGACTATATATAGTAATCCTTATTTTAATTTAGAAACACCAAAACCTCTAAACATGGAACAATCCAAAAGAGAGGAAATATTTATCCATCTATTCACATCAAGATAGTTTTCAAATTAATCAAGGTTTCATAAATCACATATTTCACCTTGCTTCAATATATATATATATATATATATATATATATATTGCCGGTTCACTTATCCTCCCCGTGTACTCACCATCAGGTTATTCTGTCGATGTCACCAACACACTCAACCAGGTCGCTCATCCACCTTAGATCCTTATTGTACTCCATACCTTAGCCAATAGCTCATATGTTCACACCATGATACATCGTCACATTACTTCAACATCGGATCTCCTACTTGTACAACTACATGTACATCCGCCACGTACATGTAGTACTGCTCGTTTCAGCTACCACTTCACCTACTATGATAGTCCATATAGGTATACTAAGTGTTTGCGCCAAAAACGGCCACAAACCCCAATTTTCGTGAAAACACCAGTGTATGAACACAAATTAGCAGAATATAATCACAGATCTCGGATCTAAGTAATGTAGAGGATAAAAAGTGAAGAATAATAAACTTAAAATGGAAAGAAATAGACAGAGACACAGAATTTAGAGTGGTTCGGCGTATCGCCTACGTCCACTATGAAGTTGATAGCTTTATTGATCTTTCCCTGAAGACTACAAGTAAATTCAATGAATTACAGTAGTTAGTTATGATTTGCAGCAGTGAAATTCGTTGGTAGCAGCAGCAATGGAGTTTAGATCTGGATCTGGCGGAGTCTGGGTGTTGGAGATCTCAAAGAGGAAGCAGAACCCCTTTTCTGTTGGCTTTGGGGGTCTATTTAAAGGCGTAGGAGGCTAGTATTTCGCTCAGATCTCAAGAGACCCTCTCTGGCACGTGACCAGGCCCGCGCACCCAAGCCAGTGAAGTTTCGGTCTGATCCGTGATCGATACGAACAGATTTCGTATCGATCAAGATTTCATTCAATGGAGTCAAAATTTGGCGTGGACATTCTTTAGCATGCACGTAGTCTTCTGTGAAAATTTCATAGCATTTGGACTTGTAGATTAGGAGATACGTCAATACGAATTGAGATTCTCGGTTGGCTGTTTCGTTCGACTCGCTCTTGTTTCGACTCGCTTTTTGTTCGACTCAGTTCTGTTTGACTCAGTGACGTGGTGTTCATTCGTATTGACTGTTGCGCCTTGCTAGATGGAGTCGAACATAGGCTATTTGATGGATGCGAAGCGAGTCGAAGTGGAGCGAGTTGAAGTATGGCTCGAAGCGGAGCGAGTTGAAGTAGGCACTTCTGATGGTTGCAAAGCGGAGCGAGTCGAAGTAAGCACTTCTGATGGTTGCGAAGCAAAGTGAGTCGAAGTGTGCGTTGATTGAGCGAGTCGAAGTGGAGTGTCCTGAGGGATTCGAACAGTGGCTTCGCCAAGGGAGTCGAACTCGATGAAGGCGAACAGTGGTTTGAAGCGGAGCGAGTCGAACTAGTGCTTTCTGATGGAGGCGAAGTGGATGGAGTCGAACAGTGGTTCTGTGATGGACGTGGAGCGATTCGAAGTGGAGCGAGTCGAAATGGAGCGAGTCGAATAGTGGTTGGTCTTCATCCAATTTTGCATCGATCGTAACTTGAGCGTACAAACTCGGATTTACCTGAAATTTGGAGCGTTGACTCCCATAGCTTCGCTTGTCGTGTCATATCAATTTTGGCTCGATCCGGACTCGGACAAAATTCGTTGATATCCATAGTGAACCTGTGCATAACCGATTTTCTAGACGAACTGTCTTTGGTCTCTAGTCAAGTTCTTGGCGTCACAGCCTTGCCAAAAGGCGGGATAACATTTGCCCCCCAAAGTACGTCTTATGGAAACATGATGTGCTTTGAAATGCTGTAATCTCTACTCTGAATAGTTATCGTCTTTTCGATGAAAGTTGTCGCTTTGTAATGCCATGGGCTGGATGTTCATATCCTGTTGATGACCTGCAAAGAAATTGATAGTTTTATCTGACCGCGAATGACGATCGTTCGGGATCGTATTTCATTCGGGGTGATATGTGACCGTTCACGGTCGGATGCCGTTTGCGGCGAATGGTGACTGTTCGCGGTCGGGGTGCCGTTCAAGGCGATTTGTGATCGTTTGCGATCAGGTGCCGTTCGAGGTGAATTGTGACAGTTCGCGGTCGGGTGCCGTTCGAGGCGATTTGTGTCCGTTCGCGGTCGGGTGTCGTTCGAGGCAATTTGTGACCGTTCGCAGTCGGGTGCAGTTCGAGGCGATTTGTGACCGATCGCGGTCGGGTGCCGTTCGAGGCGATTTGTGGCCTTTCGTGGTCGGGTGCCGTTCGAGGCGATTTGTGATCGTTCGCGGTCGGGTGTCGTTCGAGGCGATTTGTGACCGTTCGCGGTCGGGTGCCGTTCGAGGCGAATTTTGTGCGCCCGGGGGGGACTTAGTATTATCAATGTCAGATTTCACGTTCGGGTGAGTTTTCTGAACTGTTTGTGGTGGCAGTTTATTGTCATCTCAGAGCATGCCTGAGGACCGTTCGCGATCCCTTACATGTGTAAGTGGCTTAGCCGTCATGGCATCACAAGGGACATTCTAATTTAAAATGAATTTTTTTTAAAAGAAATGTTCAACGAAATCAAGTTCAAACATTAGAAATGGAAAATAAAAGGAAAACAGGGACGTCAAAGTGCAAACACCTACACCATTGCGATTAGTAGTCGTATCAGAGCATGCCTGAGGATCGTTCGCGGTCCTGTACATGTGTAAATGACTTAATCCTGTTGGTGTGGAGTTTGCTACTTATTCGTCATTATCCCAATCAATTGATGACAAGCTGACGCCTCGATCCTGAGCCGTCCCCAGTAGGTGCAGGTGGTGGCCGCTCCCGTTCCACCGTTGTCATTCCCCTTCTTACATACTGCGATAGCAAACCATTCCGGATATGTCCCTCAACCTCATCTTTCAAGTGTCTGCAATCATTCGTTCTATGACCATTCAGCTCTTGGAATAAGCAGTACTTGTCTGACCTTCTTTCATTGTTGGTCGGATCCCTTCTTATTGGCTTTCGATAAGGAATCTGCCCCCTGGTGTCCTGGTAGATTCGCTCCAAAGTCTCATTCAACTACGTATAGGAGGTGAATCTTGGTTCCTTTCGTGGTCGTGTTGGTCCACCGTCATTGTCCTGGGCCTTTCGTTTCCCTCTGTCAGTTCCTGAATCTGTTTTAGGAGAGTTTTCACCCTTGACTGCATAAACATCTACTCCTTCTCCTTCCTCTCTTTCAGCATTTGCAACCTCTAATCGTAAAAATCCTTCAGCCTTACGATAAAATTCTCCTAGATCCATAGGAGGATCCCTTGTTAATGAATTATTGAACTTTGTGCCATCAGCTACGCCAGAGACAGCTGCCATCAAAACCAAGGATGGATCGGGTCGATCCACCGATGTTGCCGCTGCATTGAATCGCATCAGAAAGTTTCTCAAAGACTCCCCGGTTCTTTGCTTCATTGCTGCCAAACTCATCACATTCTTAGGTCTCGAAATGTGAACCCTAAATTGCCTCATAAACCTCTCAGTCAGATTGGTCCATGTTCCTATGGAACCGCTCTCCAGTTGGCTGAACCATAATGCTGCTATGTCTGCCAGGTACAATGGGAAGCATCGGGCCATGACCTCCTCCCATACTCCCAGCACTTCCATGTGCCTCATATACTTCGTTAGATGAACCGCAGGATCTGTCCTCCTATTATACATGTCCAGTGTTGGTAACTTGAATTCTGGTGGATTCCTGGCTTGCCTGATCGTAGGAGCAAAGGGACTCCTATTCACATCCTCCAGATCTCTATTCACTAGTCCGCCCCTCATGGCTCGTCTGACCATCTCCGCCAATCCATTACTATCTCCAAGTTATAGTCCTTGTCTGTTGTTTCTGATTTGCCCCCCGAGTTCACGAGGGATTCCTGGAATCTGTTCTCCTGGCTGATCATTCATTTCTCTATCAATGTCGTGTTGCGCAGTTCCACCTGGTACTCTGCCCGGGATTGGGCCAACATGATCTGGGTTATTGCCCCCTAGCTCTGGCGTTGTGCCAGACGGTCCCGCTCCGTTCTGAACTCTGGTTGCTCCTTGATTTTGCGCTCCAAGTTGCCCAATCTGAAGAAGCAAGTTCTGGATCATTTCCTCTTGTCTTTTCATCCTTGTCTCTATCTCATCCCTGGTGATGAAGATTGATGTTTGATTTGCACTTGAGGAAGCCTCTTGACTCCCTTCATGCTGACTTCTCTCTGGCCTTTGTCTTCTATTTGATTGCCTTGTCATAGCTTTTCAGATCTGAATCTCTAAGCCTTCAAACTCAATTTCCAAACGATGGGATTCCTGAATTAACCTTCTCAGTGAAAGCACCAAAGTGTTTGTGCCAAAAATGGCCACAAACCCCAATTTTCGTGAAAGCACCAGTGTATGAACACAAATTAGCAGTATATAATCACAGATCTCAAATCTAAGTAATGAAGAGGATAAAAAGTGAAGAATAATAAACCTAAAATGGAAAGAAATAGACAGAGACACAGAATTTAGAGTGGTTCGGCGTATCGTCTACGTCTACTATGAAGTTGATAGCTTTATTGATCTTTCCCTGAAGATTACAAGTGAATTCAATGAATTACAGCAGTTAGTTATGATTTGCAGCAGTGAAATTCATTGGTAGCAGCAGCAATGGAGTTCAGATCTGGATCTGGCGGAGTCTGGGCGTTGGAGATCTCAAAGAGGAAGCAGAACCCCTTTTATGTTGGCTTTGGGGGTCTATTTATAGGCGTAGGAGGCTGGTATTTTTCTCAGATATCGAGAGACCCTCTCAGGCACGTGACGAGGCCCGCGCGCCCAAGCCCGTGAAGTTTCGGTCCGATCCGTGATCGATACGAACAGATTTCGTATCAATCAAGATTTCATCCAATGGAGTCGAAATTTGGCATGGACATTCTTTAGCATGCACGTAGTCTTCTGTGAAAATTTCATAGCATTCGGACTTGTAGATTAGGAGATATGATCGATATGAATTGAGATTCTCGGTTGGCTCTTTTCGTTCGACTCGCTCTTGTTTCGACTCGCTTTTTGTTCGACTCGGTTCTGTTTGACTCGGTGATGTGGCATTCATTCGTATTGACTTCTGCGCCTTACTAGATGGAGTCGAACTAGATGGAGTCGAACATAGGTTATTTGATGGACGCGAAGCGAAGCGAGTCAAAGTGGAGCGAGTCGAAGTATGGCTCGAAGCGGAGCGAGTCGAAGTAGGCACTTTTGATGGTTTCAAAGTGGAGCGAGTCGAAGTAGGCACTTCTGATGGTTGCGAAGCAAAGCGATTCGAAGTGTGTGTTGATTGAGCGAGTCGAAGTGGAGTGTCCTGAGGGATTCAAATAGTGGCTTCGCCAAGGGAGTCGAACTCGATGGAGTCGAATAGTGGTTTGAAGCAGAGCGAGTCGAACTAGTGCTTTCTGATGGAGGCGAAGTGGACGGAGTCGAACAGTGGTTCTGTTATGGACGTGGAGCGAGTCGAAGTGGAGCGAGTCGAAATGGAGTGAGTCGAAATGGAGCGAGTCGAACAGTGGTTGGTCTTCATCCAATTTTGCATCGATCGTAACTTGAGCGTACGAACTCGAATTTACCTGAAATTTGGAGCGTTGACTCTCATAGCTTCGCTTATCGTGTCATATCAATTTTGGCTCGATTCGGACTCGGAAAAAATTCGTTGATATCCATAGTGAACCTGCGCATAACCGATTTTCTAGACGAACTGTCTTTGGTCTCTAGTCAAGTTCTTGGTGTCACGGCCTTGCCAAAAGGCGGGATAACACAAACTTCGCCGTTTTTCATCACCATGCACCTACCCTTATAACCGTTCTCAGTTTAAGTGCCCCCTTGCTTCCTAATTATTCAAGTCAATGAATGAAAAAAAAGAGTTCATCAAAATGCACCGCAATATCATTGCAAAACACACAGTTAAGGGCATTTCCATCCTTGCTTGATGCTGCATGCCACTTCTGTAATGCAAATTTCAGTGCACAACATCAATATTCCAGCAGCTTCTGTCACTTCAGCCCGGTTGCAGCATGTCACTTATGAATATCACACAATCATTATTCTACGAATGAACTTAGAGATTATCATATATAGTAATGTATCATTCTTGTGCTTATCACATTATTTTTCAAAAAGATGTATAAATAATCATACTTAAATTATGAACTATAAGGCCTGAAAATTAGAATTCAAAATTTATTATAGTTTGGTTTTCTTATAATATGAAACAGCGAATACATCATTTGTTATATGTGGGTTATCAAAATGTATGCATAATCTGTAAAAGTCTAAGTAAATCCTTAATATTTAAGAATTTTGTTTAGATATCATTCTATAAAGATGCATATACTATTTAATAATCGAAAAATCAGTTTGTTCATGTCAAGATGCGCAACTACAATTATCATAGCTCAACCAAATTCTTGTTTGTTTATTTTTGACTTCAAATTATGGTATAGTGAATAAGGTATGAAGATTTTATTTAAAAAGATACATCAAAAATTAAGCACCCCACTAAAGTAAAAATAATCAGGAGATCTATAATCATCTTTTGTCGCAAAACCAAACATTCTCTTTTGCTGATATGGCATCCTCACATCATGTACTAGTCCATATATGCTATTTTTAATCACAAACAATTAGTCTAAAACCTATAACGCCGTTAATTATTTACGAAATAAAATTTACCTAAAGTAATCTGAAACATCCTTCTCTTTAAAAGTGCTATCAGATGGAAAAGTCAAATTTTCCTGGACTGTTGATCCATACTCAGCCTGGATATATATTCATAACCATCATCACTTCCAAGCATCATAGGTGCTGTTGCAGCTGTAGTGCCCGCTCTGCATAAATGATTCGTAATAATATTTGGAAGAAAAAAAGGAAGCAAAAGAAAATAAAAATTAAGCACCTCTCATTTTGTTGAAACAAGTAACAACAGGAAGAAGGTGAAGAGGCAAATATGGAAAGCCCAACTTCTAACTTCTCGATCTCAAAAGAAGCAACTCTTGCTCTATACCGCTCAATCTGTAAACATCAGCATCCGACATTTATCCATGTTGGAAGCGATAGGTGATTCCATTCTTGCAAATCAATTAACACCTTCATCGTCGTCGTTTCCCCCAACGTCATTTTATAGCCATGAAAAGTAGGTTTAGGGTTAGATGCATTATTTTAATTAGGGAAAATCAATAGCGATATGATTTTGGAAACACTGGCTCGGAAAAGGTTTCTTCTAGATTGTGTATCTTGATTTGCAGAGGATGTGGTATGGGTACGAGAGTTATGGATGGAGGCAGTGATAAGGGGTGTTTGAGGATTTTCGCTGAGGAATAGGGAGGTGAAAATAATTTGGAGAAGAGGCGGCGAGGAAAAAATTCGGGAAAAAATTTGGGTAATAGGCAACAAGGAAAATAATTGAGGGAGTAAGAGCGTTACCTTGGCTATCCAACTCTAAATAATTCAATTTAAAACAAACAATAACATAATAGAATAAAGCGTTATCTTTTCAGCGTCATAAAAAACAACTTTTCTTGTAGTGTGTCTCGATTTTCAAAACTATTTTGAAAATTAGTCCAAGGCCCAATTCAAATTGGACCTTTTCTATCAAAGGTAACCTTTGGGCTCACATCCCCTTTCAAGCCAGGCGGGTAACCAGGTAGGACAGGGTACTTGATTACCCAATTCCAATCTTATACATCACCTTTCTAGACACCGTACTAAGTGCGCAAGCTTAATTAGTTAACCCTACCATGACTAATTTAGACCGCCTAAGCTATTGGGCTCCGATACCATTATTGGAAGTGGGCCAGCCTGCAACGGAAGAAATGGGTGAATTTCAAAAAATTTACCATTTTGGATGATTAACGAACCTATGAAGTCTAAATGCATTTAGATCTTATCTAAATTTTTTAAGTAAAATCAATATTTTATTCAATATGGTAAATTAAGGAACTTTAAATATACAAAGGTATGTGATATGATGAACATATCAAATACATTCCTTTATGTCAAGTGTAAGTGTGGTGTATATATGTATAAATGAAACATGTAAAAATAAATTAAGAGAATGAAATTATTTGTTTCCCTCAGTTACTATATTCAATTAATAAAGGAAAGATATGACAAAATATGAAAGGAGAGAAACATATCATTTCTTTCAACATTTAACTATGAAAATTAATACATTAAATGACATTTATTACTTATCAATCAAATCTACGCATGGATATGATAGAATATGAAAAGAGGGAAACCTATCGTTTCTTTCACCATTTAACTATGACAATCATTAAAGTAAATGACATTTATTACTTATCAATCAAATCTACACATGGATATGATAGAATTTGAAAAGAGGAAAAACTTTCATTTCTTTCACCATTTAGCTGTAACAATTAATACATTAAATGACATTGATTACTTATCAACCAAATCTACACATGCCTTCATTGTCTAAATTTTGTTAATGAAATATATGCATATATTCATAATAATTATGGATGCATAAATTCATAATAATTATGGATACATACATACAAAGTGAAAACCTATTGGTTTTTTTTAATAATTTGAAATCCTAAATTAACATTACTAGAAAAAATTCCAATTGAGAAAATGTTTAACAAAAAAAAGTTACAATATTGCTCATAATCTTTGTAGAAATTTGATTTAAACAAAACATTTATATTACATAGAACTGATAATTAAAATTTAATAATTTGGATCTAAAAGCATATATTTGCAAACAATGTAGCATATGGTATATGTGTATATACCTTTGTACAAAAGGTTTTTGGTTTTAAAATTTGAAGTCTTCATTAAATTTTTAATTTAGGAATGAAACAATACATCAAACTTTACACAAAACTTTAAATATAGAAAACAAAAAATAATTAAAATTTACACTAAAGTACATTCATTAATATTAAATCAAGGTATCCACTTTTGTTTTAACAAGGATTGTAACAATTGTACAAAAATTTAACATATGTAATTAAAATCAGATTCAAGGAATGGTAAATAACTAAACATAATTATTGGTAACGAGTTAGATATATGTAACAAATTACATAATTACCCCTATGGCATACCCCTAACTCTTCATCCAATAACTTACCAATGTTGACCTTAATCATCTAGATGTGTTTATTAATAACAGGGTTCTTAGGCTACAAATAGTTATTAAGCATAGTTATCACCTCAACCATTCGGAAAATCTAGTGCAAAAGAAACTGACGTATTTTAAAGGAGTACAGATGCCCAACTATCTCAAAACTACTTTTATTATTCAAGATTGCAAAGATCTTATGCGACAAATTGATATTAAACAAGAAGATACTAAAGGTAAAGAATTTATCTTTTAGGACTTAAGTATAAATTTTACACCGAACCCGTAGCAGCAAAAAATTTGGTATAGAGATGCTATGGATTTCTTCTTTCATTTCATGACTAATTTTTGAGTTGGCAAAGTAGAATGTGATATAATGGGCCAACTGTATGTTTCTCACAAGACATATCTAACTTCATTCAAGACAAGTGCCGGTTTTTCCGGTTTTCTCTTTTTTTATATATTATATTGTATGCTCTTTGTTTTGATGTATTTAGGGGCTGCATTTTGTATGAGTGGTTTTGATAGCTATCTCCTTCTTACCTCCTATACTTATTTGAAACCGCAGTATCCTTAGTGTGATGTAAATTGTAGCAACCTGAGATTTTCGGCCCTCGAAAATCGACATCCATACGTTCACTGTATAACATGCCGAATAGTCAAGCGCCAGAAATACCAGATCATTAGGAGTGAAGAAAAAAAGATGGAAGGAAACAGAATCAACAGCACAGAATCTCATAATCGCAGCGGAACAAAATATAATATATAATAATAGATTTTTATACAAAAGTATCAGTTAATATACATACAATCATCAGAGTACAACAATCAACAAATCAATCTGGGCAGTTATAATAACTTGTCCTCACCAGTGCTGACTATACAGTCTACACACACAGAGGAAAATAACAAGTACGGGAATATGTCTCTACCATCCAGCTCGTCTCCTGAGCTTCATAGCATCCTAACCTGAATTTGTAACACTCGGTCTGACCCGAGCATTATAATAAAATAACACCCGAGTCAGTCTGGAAAACCAGCGTGAGAAAACACACTCAATTTGAATTATTACTATTTTAAAATCCTTTGAAAACAAAGGTATCTCATAAGACCACATCACACATAAACAAGATGGGTTTTTACCTTACGATAACCAAAACATTTTATATCAAATCCATCTGATATTACAATAGTGTTTATAGAAAGTAAATTAGAAAATAGCTGAAATGCTTGAATCTCACGTTTTAGCATAGTTGGGCACAATCAAAACCGTATAGTCTCATAGTGGATATGTGAATTGAACCGTTTTTCGGATAATGCTGATATCCGATCCCGGTCTTATCGAATCCAAAACGATAAATTTTTAAAGGCCAAGTTGTTTAAAATAAACAATTCTACAACTAGGGTGTCAATATTCACATATGGAAATTCATTCCATATGTTTACTTTATCATGGCCAGTCCATCGAAATTGATTCGCTTGTAATCATCACATTTTCTGAAATTCAGGTTGTGATCAGTACAAGTCGATTTACTTTCAATAAAATGTGACAATGTTTTATTCTATCTACTTTAATTTGTTTGGCTATTTAATGGCACATACAATAGATAATTGAAAACAATATCTAAGAACAAATGACAGTCCAAGCGTAGATCATTAACTAAATCAACAACTTATAATTGATATGTCGCTTCCTCGTTCGGTTTCGACAAATTTCGATCAGTGTTCGAATTTGGCTATAAATTTTAGAAGCTCCAAATCCAGTCAAAGCATAGATCATTAACTCAATCAACGATAAATGATAAATATTAAATCCATTTATAAAACAGAACTGAACTGGTCTCAGATAACTGAGTCAAGTTATATATTTTTAAATCCAGATTATTTATCCATCCAAGAAATTAAATAAATGTTTATTCTTAATTAATTTAAAATTTAACAGTTCATCAAATGATTAATTGATAAATTAACATATAATTAATTTATATGAAATTACTTATTCGTTTACTTTAAACTGTAAGAATCATTAAATTTTCACATTACAGAAATCTCAAAGATATTATTTTAGATGGAAGTATTCGATGATATGGTCTTGATGCAAAATCTATTTGTCAATTAGTTTCGGAACGAAGGAGAAATGGAGTTTTAAAAATCTATAGATTATTGAATAACAAAAATTTAATTTAAATTTTCCTATTAAACAAAAAAACCAAACTAGCCCAACACTTCAAGCCCGACCCAACCCCTACTCTTCCCTTCTTTCTTATGCTCCCAGTTCTTTCCCTTCTCTCTTCCATTCAAACATTCCTAGGTGTGCACGCAACGGTGCACATGCACACGACCTCCAATCACCGAATCACGCCTTCGACCTCCTTCTTAGATCACCTACGTCCCCGCCATCACAACTACCCACCTGGAAATCCACGGCAAAGCCCTTAGTTCAAAATCGAACTTCAAACCCAAACTTCGAAACCACCGTGCCCACCAAAAACGACTCGCCACACCACCAACGTCCATCATCCACCACCAAAGTTTGCCTAAAGCTTCGCTAACACCTCTGCTACCTCTTCCCTCTGGTGCGCATGCCTCCTTCATCCTTTCGTCATCGTCAGTCCCAAGAGCCCAAAACCTGAAACAAAGATAACCTAAAACCTACATCCACCTCGACTGACCCACCCACGCCATGAAAAATCGCCACTCCATTTTTCTCACGTGCGCCAACACCTGAACCTCCTCCACGATCAATGCCTTGCCTCGAAATCAATCGCGTCGCCTGAAATTGGCAGTTTTCCCAAATCCGTTCCTCTCTCTATTTCTTCGTGCACACAACACTAAAAACATCCAAACCACTTCCAAGCCACTTCCATAAATCATATTTTCTAGCCCCGATCTCGCCTATGTGATCCATTACTTAAATCATTATATTTAATTTTTTGGTCATGACTGACCTACTCAAAGTTAAACGTTGTTTTCTTCTTCTATGCATGATGATTTAAAATGAAATAAATTTTAAAATGTTCTACACACGGAAACAAATAAATTTCCTTTTGGAATCAATGATTAAAACTAAATAGATACTTGTTTATTGATTTTCAAGTTGAAGCTCTTAACTGTTTTTACACAAACCAAAGAATCAGAGAAACTTTGGTGGGAGATATACAGTATTTGATGGAATAATCCTGATGAACCCAAACATACATATACATACTAACCCAACAAACACATAAGCAGTTGTCCCAGAGCAATCATTCATCCATAAAACCATGGAGATATAGGTATAGATAATGCCTAGTTAACAAAATTTGAAATGTTTTGCTCACGGTTTTATATACTGATGAACAAACTGTTGCTTGTTTTAACTTCCTCAAATCTTCGAACACTTGATCTTTTTATGTTAATATTTAATGGTAGATTCTTTTTTTCATAAGTATGAACAAATGCAAGCCCATTCACACACACACACACACACACATATATATATAGAGGAATGGATAGAAGGCAGTGAACACTAGGGTGGCTGTGCACATGCATAGGGTGGCTGCCTATCCATGTATGTACAGGCTTCATTTTTCTTTTTTTTTTCTTTTTTTTTCTTATGCTTTGGTGGCTGATTTGATTTCATGGATGATTTGATTTTATAAGTTATTTGATATTTTGTGTGTGATTGGATTTTTTATATATGTTTGATTGTATGTTTTGTGGACTTGATCTTATTTTTTGTATGTTGACTTGATGTTTTGCCATGATGGAGCTTCATATATGCATATATATATATATATATGCATACATTTATATATAAATATTTCTATTTCATATACATATTCACATTTTTACCTATTCACATATACCTTTAGATATACACATATTTACATATACCTTATTCTTATAAACATATATTCATATATATATATATATATACTTATATATATTTTTGTCATCAAAAGTTTGAAATTTGCACCATGGAGCTTGTATATATATATATACACATATATGGATATTTTATCATAAGTTTGAAATGGTGAAATATATACATATATATTTAACATATTCAAAACCCACATTCTAAAATTTATTATAGTTTTCAAAATTTATATATTTAGATATCTCTAATATTAGAAAATTTATTTATTCGACTTATAAAAATTTAATATTTCATTATTTGAAATCAGTTAATTATCTCAAAAAAAATGTCTAAAAATTTGGGTCATTGCATTCCTCCCCCCTTAGAAGAATTTCGTCCTCGAAATTAGAAGGCAAAAAGATAATTCAAGCCATAACAAAAGTCATATATTTATATCGTAAAGCACATATGTAACGACCCGCCATTTTGGACCATTCGCATCCATTATAAGTGTATAGGTAGACACTCATGCCGGAATTGAATTGCTCAAAATACCGCGTTGTTAATTTAAATTTGGCAAAACTGAACATATACAGTAAATAAATAATCACAGATCACAGACACAGAGTAATAAGTGCAGCGGAAATAAAAGAGATAGTAGTTCATGAAGCTACTATATAAATATATAAAATACATCAGAGTTTACAACAGAAGAGTAATACGATACATCAGAGTTAAACCGGATACAACGGAAGGGTAACACGATACATCAGATACAAATCAGAATACATCACTGGAATCATCGAATATCTGAAAGCTGGATAGATAGCTGGATCTCCAAGCGAAGCTCCAACTCCAAAGGTGAGTCTCGAAAGCTGAACCACTCAGTCTGACCCGAGCGTAAAGCAAAAACACAAGACACTCGAGTCAGGATTAACATTCTTATATTAATAAATCCAACTTAAGTGAAATAGCAATTGAAATACAAGTAACTCAAAGGATGTTTGGAATAACCATCCTTTAAGGATCCGTTAAACTATCTACTATGTAGTAGTGTACGATAAGTAGATAATGTCTATCAGTAATATAAGAAGATATCAAAATAGCGTTAAGTCATGGCCCATTCCACCCTTAACACGTTTTTATTCCCAAAAGCATATACAAGACCGTAGTTTCCCCAAAATCGGAAGTCACCAGAGGGCAATCCATATACTAAAGGTACAAATCAAAATCGTAGTGGTCGCGCATAAATGGAATAGAAGTATGACAAGGCACATGAGGCAATACCCAAGGTAGTGATACTACCGTTCGCCTGATCCGGACTGGTGAGAACGCAACGCCGCAGCGCCTGCAACACTGTGAAACAACACTCCCAAAATCAAGGGTGCACCAATCGACAACAAGTATAAGTAGTTCGAAGAAGTGTGTCCACTTGAGGTAGCTAATCCTCCATTGGCCCGGCACAGCTCCTGTTTTAGTCATTTCCAATTTGACACAAGTGTCAAGGCTATCCATCATCGTTCTCTTTCTTCAGTCATCACGTACATCATTCTGGATCATCACTCCGCGTATAGTTATTAAAGTGGTTTTCGGTTTAGATAGAGAGTATATCCATAACCGACTCCGGTCTCTTTAATAACTTTCGAAATTATTTCACCGATTGGTCGTTTATATATATCAAAAACCAAATCAATTTCAATTCCAATTAGAATTTTATAAACCAACATTTCATTTGTCTTTCCAAATCAATTCCATAATTTACGTTTCAAAACTTCCAAATTGTCATTTCAAAATCTTATAATTCAATTTAAATCTTTATTTAAAACAATTCAAATATTGATTCAAGTTCGTATATAAGTTTCATTTCGAAAACATTTAAATTAATTTAGTTTTAACATTCAAATCAATTTACATTCATTTATCGATTTCATTCAATATCGTTAATTTAATTTATCATTCAAAACAATTTCTATTAAATTTCCAAATCATTAAATCAATTTCTTAAGTTCAACTTCATTAAATCAAAACTTACAATTTTGAGTTAAATTAAATTCGTCAAATCAATTCTTTCAATTTCAAGTCTTACATTAATTCCAAAATATCACATTTTCATTTCTTGTTAAAGAAATTTCATTTCACTTATTTACTTCCTTAAATAATTTCCCTAAAACTTAATTTATAAAGAAAACTCAATTTCAATTATTTACGAAGTAAAATTTACTTATTCAAAAAATTCAATTTAATTTAATCATTAAATAATTCAATCTTATTTAAGTATTAAATAATTCAAAACTTAATTATTCAATAATTTCAAAGTTTAATAATTTCAAACTCAATTATAATTTCAAACTTAATTATTAAATCATTTCAAAGTTTAATAACATTTTTCATCAATTACATTGTTAATATTTTGTTTCAGATTATTATATATTAACACTTCTTTTCATAAAAAATTCCAATTTCAACTTCATTTCAAAACAATATTATTTATTCAAATAAAATCTTCGTTTTATTTTTAAATCAAATTATTGACCAATCGGGTTTTATTAAATTTTCTATCCTAGGTCAAAAATCAATTTTTTTAGGTATTTATCATTTCAACCCGATTCCAATTCAATTCAAAATCAAAGCATAACAAAGGGAACTTGCAGTGTGATAACTGGGATGGTGTCAAAGTAAATAAACAACCAATAACAACAAACAATAACAATCCAATAATCAATTCAAATAATCCTGAAATAACCGTATTAATTCGCATTGTTATTTGTACGAATTAATATAATTATTTCTAGAATCTACATTATCATTTCATGTAGATTAAAGATTATTACATTACGGTTTTCACTTGTCATTCAACTACAACAATTTCATACATCATCAATTTAACAACATACATTCAGTGGTTCAAAATGTAATTAAACAAATCCTACGTGTTAATAAATTCAACAGTTAAAGGGATCATATTATACAAATGTCAGTTAATCAAATTTAACATTTAATTATCCTATATCAAGTTCAATTTCATACTATTTATCATTTTAACATTAACAATTTAACGTCCAATATAAACATCAACAATCAATCAATTATCAGCCAAACTGTATTATCATCGCATAAATAATTAACAGATAATGGTGTCAGATGTCACAGGTGAACTGATACAGGCAATAGCATATATAACAGTGTAATTAACTAACAGCAGCATATTTCAATTGTCGTTTCAATTGAAATCAAATCTAATAAATAAAAGAATGTTAATCGTGAGGGAGTGCTCACCTTTCGAGGCTAGAGATATTTGTCAATGTAACGAGTCATGAATCCAAGCACGAATTTCACAGCAAATTGGATTGGCACGAGTTTGACGTTCAAAACTGACGGCAATGAATTTGACGAAGTCGAGTTAGAGCTAGATCGATAAAGATAAATGGTATGAGTGGACTTATATCTATATATGTGTATAACTATGCATATAACCATTTATGTATCAAAACTATATTCTAAATGCAACGCAAATCAAATTTAATATATATGTATTTTCCAAAATCATTGTTTTAAAAATAAAACATATTTACAAAAATACTAATATATATTTACATGTTTAAACTAACGAAAAATGCAGCAGACCATTAAAATCTTATGATTAAAATATTATCATCCTATATATAATACTAGACCAAATTATATGTATATACTTTGTAGACATAACATCAGCTGTTAAATCAAACAAATATTTATAGTAAACATATAATAAATGTACTATGAACTAATAGACCAAAAAAAATGTATTTTATATAACTTAATATACCAGAACCCAGCAAACCATATATAGGTTATATATATTATTATCAAAACATGGTTTAAACAAAACACGTGCAAGTTTAACAGTCGTCGAAGTTTACATATTATAAACTATCATTATACCGTCATTTTAGAAAGATCTGTATACACGACATAAGTTTTTTTTTATGTATATATATATAACATGCGAAACTTTGTATTCAAAATATCTATTTTTTTATTTATATATAAATACTATAAATCACATACTTCTTTCAACTTTAAATCAATGTTTCTAGTAAATCAATATATACTTACATAAATATATCATCTGACTCCACTAAAGTCTTAGTATATAATCGTACTTAGTAATATAACATATAAATAACTTTATAACAACACATATTTTTTTTTATGAAGATATACATATAAATCTTTAAACTAATATAGACAGAACTTGAAAGATTAATACTATAACAATAAAACTATAGAATGAAACTCTCGGCATATCACGTGAACCATTTATACTTTAAAGATCAAATATGAGTAAACCTAAATTAACAAATTTCCAGACTTGCAAATTATACATATAGACTTATAACTAATATACTTATACAGCTTTAAACAAACGTTGGCATACTCATGATGTAAACTTGCTTTGTTAATATATGTACAACTCATGCACAATACATACACTTATATAAATACAACTAACAGTTTTCTACTTTTTCTATAATATAATATACTATAACAATATATATTAACATGCACAAAAGAAGACGTGAGGATGGCATGGATGCTCGGCAGGTTGGAGGAGATTGGTGAAGGAAAGGCGGAGGAGTCGCGGTCGGTCGAAGGAGGACACCATGGTTTGCAGCGTCAGTTGTCGATGACGCGGACTAGCACAGAGGAAGGCAGCGGCACGGGAGACTAGGGGTGTGGAGATGGTGGTCGGGATAGGCGAAGCACGGGGTCAGGGTGGTGGCAGTGGCGTCTCGGCTCAGGCGCTGGGGTGGATGCGGGTTACTAGACAGCGGCAGGCGGAGGAAGGCCGGAAAGGGTGGCTATCGGCTGGGGAGAAGGGTGACTCGGCCATGGTGATTGTGGTGGGCGTTCGGCGGGGATGGCGACGCCTAGGCTGGAGCATGGAGACACGTGGAAGGTGGAGGTCGAGGTCGGTTAGGCCGTTGTTCCAGGTGGTGGTGGGTTTTCCAGAGTTGAGGTTGCTGAGTTGTGGGGAGAGTTTGGTTTTAGATTTGAATTCAAGAGGAAGAGCTATTTCCATTTGCAAGCAACGTGAAAGCTTTGAGTAAGCAACAGGGAAAGAATGGCAGCCACAGAGAAAAGTGAAAAGTTGGAAATTGAAATAATATGTCTTCCTTTTGGAAGAAAACAAGGAGCCAAACGAAAATGAAATGACAGAAGGAAAATTTTGATCAGATGGAGAAGCCAAACTAACAATTAAATTGGAAAGGTGGGAAGAGATAATGCCAAACGTTGAATTGCATGAAAAATTAAAAGCTGGTGACTATCTAAAATCAACCGGTAGGCAGATCAAAGGGCAAAGGAAAACCACAATTTAGAATTGGGTACCCGTACACGAATCGTTTATCCACTTTCCGACACGTATCGGACACCGGAACTCAAAGGTGAATATACCGTATAGATCAGCACGACGAGACGACCAAAATGATATATAAACATCAGTGGTATGATTGAATTATAAAAATTCGAATTTTCTAATAGCGGAAAAATGCAAGAAAAACGCTGAAAAATAAGATCGACGGAGCCAAAGATGTCCGAATTTGTAAAAATGACAAACTGATATCTTGCTCAGAAGATGGTTTAGAATTTTCTATGTAAAAATATTTTGGTTTTGAAAACGTTTTATTTTCAACGCTTTTTAACTGATTAAATTGAAGTAAATTTACGCGCGAAATAAACTTTCGTATTTTCGGACGAAAATTTACCAGTTGCTATGTTTAACTAGACGCATTCCAAATATTAAATTTTTATTTCAAAATTTTACCGTTTAAAATTTCACAAAATTTCAACTAATTACGCTATTAAAACAGTTGAAATTTACGGATCGTTACATTCTCCCCCACTCAAAACTTTTCGTCCCCGAAAAGGAACGAGGTAGGAGAATAGAACCAACCAGAAAGAAAAATAGATTTGAAATACAAAATAGCAATTAATTTAAACCATATAAATTCAAATTTAAATTAATTGATATTCAATAATTGATTTAATCCATTTGATTTCACTAAAAATCAATCTCACTATTTCTAAATTCATTATCTTATTATCCCATTTTCTTAAATTTACAATTTCTAAAACCATAAATTTGAATAGTCTTTTATTATAATCATATTTTCTTCGACAATTTTAAATTTTTCTTTATTCCAATTACCGTTAAATTTATTCTACTTAATATATCTACTCACATATATTTAACCCATATAAATTAATTTAAACCATAAAGTTTCGATTTAAATTAATTTACATCTATTAATTTCTTTTAAATTCAATGTATTTTCATATGTTGATCAAATTTCAATTTATTAATTTTTTCAAAACAAATTTATTAATTCTTTCAAAACAATTTATTTCATTATTAACTGAGTTTACTTATTATCCTATCTAACTCTATTAACATCTTTATAATCAAAATTTAGTGTATAACATTTATTATAAACACTCAAATTTTATTTATAAATTCAATTTATCTTATATATTATCCAATTACATATTCAACTTCGGAATGATTTAGGTAAGTTGTATTAGAATGCAGTTGAACAATATACAAATAAAGTTTTCCCAATTCAATTATTCAAGTTTAAATATTTATTCCAAATTTTGGTTTTATTTATAATTAAAATCATCCTTTAACAAAATTTAAGAATTAGATTTCCGATTAACTTTAAACAATTTAGCGATATATATAATATATTTATATCAAATCAAATTTAATTTTAAAATAAGATACTTATATATATATATATAAATCAAATTATACTAAAGAAATTCAAATCAAAATATTTTTCAAAACAAACCGTAGCAAAGCTACAGAATAGTATCTTCGCTTCGAAACTCGAAAATGAATGTCGATGGTGCGGCCGCCATCACCGAAATTATTTTCCAGCGACAAAGAGAAGAGGACTGATTTCAACATTTTAAAGTTCTTTGGAATGATTCTTTGAAAACGATTTCTATTTGAAAATACTTCCAATAATATATACTTTAAAATTTTAAAAACCAAAGTTCGAAATCACCGGAAACTAATAAATTCTCCAATTTCTGAATTAAATTCATTCCAAATTCCAATCAATTTATAACCAAGTTTATAAATTCATTTATTTATATTATGCAATAGTCAATGGTTTACAAAACAATAAATGAAAATCAAATATTATTATTTCAGACAACAAATTCATTAACAATTTAATTTCAGAAAACTTATATTTATATATAATGTAATCATCCAAAACTATTTTGTTTACCAAATATGAAAACAACATTGTGTCAGTTTGTTCTGTTCAAGTGTTTTGGAAATCCTATCGATAGCGTTGATCAGACGAACCGATCGAAAATCCAAATCAACATCAACAACTCAAACAACACGATATATATTTTAAAACATTTGAAATATAATTTACAGATATACTTCCTCGCTTGACGATACAAGAATGTATTTCAAAGCAAGGATAGGAATTCAAATTTTTGATAGACTCAAATCAAAGAGAATTTCGATTCGAAGATAGGTTTGAACAAAGATGAGATAATTAAATAACAAAATAAGGCAATGGATAAGTTTATATAAATCGCGGGCAACCTTAACCGGGTCGACCGTGACTTCAAAAATAAGATCGGTGTAGAATTCCGAGGTAAATCGACATTCGATCTCGAGAAAAAAAATTCAGGTATAGCAGGAGATAGATAGCATCGTAAACCGAGGATACAGAAATCTCCGGTGAATCGATGCCTATTATAAAAGGGCTTTTACTCCTTTACGAATCATTCTAAGATTGGCGAGACCGCCGATCTATTATAGATATCATTCAAAATGGAGTTATGGGTGCTCCAGGATTGAAAGAAGACGAATAGTGAAGGATACGAATGAATTTCGGAACCAAGGAGAACGTTCCAAAAATTCAAAGGAATTGAGTCAAAGGAAGAGATTGAAACTCGAATGAGAGTGATTCTGTAAATACATTTACCCTATATGTTGAGTTTTGCCTAGAGCTACCAAAGCTCTTATACCAACTGTAACGGACCGCGTCAGTGGGGTAACGCCCACCGTAGCATACACCAGTACCTGTGTTCTGCCTTTATAGCCAGCCTCTCGACTGCACCAACCCAGCAGGGACATGTAGGAGTAAGAGTCATTCGCTCGCTACCAAACCAAATGCGAGAACCCCCTATCATGCTGCGCCCGCCAAGTGCATAGGCAAACACACATGTCGGAATTGAATTGCTCAAAATACCGCGTTGTTAATTTAAATTTGGCAAAACTGAACATATACAGTAAATAAATAATCACAGATCACAGACACAGAGTAATAAGTGCAGCGGAAATAAAAGAGATAGTAGTTCATGAAGCTACTATATAAATATATAAAATACATCAGAGTTTACAACAGAAGAGTAATACGATACATCAGAGTTAAACCAGATACAACGGAAGGGTAACACGATACATCAGATACAAATCAGAATACATCACTGGAATCATCGAATATCTAAAAGCTGGATAGATAGCTGGATCTCCAAGCGAAGCTCCAACTCCAAAGGTGAGTCTCGAAAGCTGAACCACTCAGTCTGACCCGAGCGTAAAGAAAAAACACAAGACACTCGAGTCAGGATTAACATTCTTATATTAATAAATCCAACTCAAGTGAAATAGCAATTGAAATACAAGTAACTCAAAGGATGTTTGGAATAACCATCCTTTAAGGATCCGTTAAACTATCTACTATGTAGTAGTGTACGATAAGTAGATAATGTCTATCAGTAATATAAGAAGATATCAAAATAGCGTTAAGTCATGGCCCATTCCACCCTTAACACATTTTTATTCCCAAAAGCATATACAAGACCGTAGTTTCCCCAAAACCGGAAGTCACCAGAGGGCAATCCATATACTAAAGGTACAAATCAAAATCGTAGTGGTCGCGCATAAATGGAATACAAGTATGACAAGGCACATGAGGCAATACCCAAGGTAGTGATACTACCGTTCGCCTGATCCGGACTGGTGAGAACGCAACGCCGCAGTGCCCGCAACACCGTGAAACAACACTCCCAAAATCAAGGGTGCACCAATCGACAACAAGTATAAGTAGTTCGAAGAAGTGTGTCCACTTGAGGTAGCTAATCCTCCATTGGCCCGGCACAGCTCCTGTTTTAGTCATTTCCAATTTGACACAAGTGTCAAGGCTATCCATCATCGTTCTCTTTCTTCAGTCATCACGTACATCATTCCAGCCACTTCATTCTGGATCATCACTCCGCGTATAGTTATTAAAGTGGTTTTCGGTTTAGATAGAGAGTATATCCATAACCGACTCCGGTCTCTTTAATAACTTTCGAAATTATTTCACCGATTGGTCGTTTATATATATCAAAAACCAAATCAATTTCAATTCCAATTAGAATTTTATAAACCAACATTTCATTTGTCTTTCCAAATCAATTCCATAATTTACGTTTCAAAACTTCCAAATTGTCATTTCAAAATCTTATAATTCAATTTAAATCTTTATTTAAAACAATTCAAATATTGATTCAAGTTCGTATATAAGTTTCATTTCGAAAACATTTAAATTAATTTAGTTTTAACATTCAAATCAATTTACATTCATTTATCGATTTCATTCAATATCGTTAATTTAATTTATCATTCAAAACAATTTCTATTAAATTTCCAAATCATTAAATCAATTTCTTAAGTTCAACTTCATTAAATAAAAACTTACAATTTTGAGTTAAATTAAATTCGTCAAATCAATTCTTTCAATTTCAAGTCTTACATTAATTCCAAAATATCACATTTTCATTTCTTGTTAAAGAAATTTCATTTCACTTATTTACTTCCTTAAATAATTTCCCCAAAACTTAATTTATAAAGAAAACTCAATTTCAATTATTTACGAAGTAAAATTCACTTATTCAAAAATTCAATTAAATTTAATCATTAAATAATTCAATCTTATTTAAGTATTAAATAATTCAAAACTTAATTATTCAATAATTTCAAAGTTTAATAATTTCAAACTCAATTATAATTTCAAACTTAATTATTAAATCATTTCAAAGTTTAATAACATTTTTCATCAATTACATTGTTAATATTTTGTTTCAGATTATTATATATTAACACTTCTTTTCATAAAAAATTCCAATTTCAACTTCATTTCAAAACAATATTATTTATTCAAATAAAATCTTCATTTTATTTTTAAATCAAATTATTGACCAATCGGGTTTTATTAAATTTTCTATCCTAGGTCAAAAATCAATTTTTTTGGGTATTTATCATTTCAACCCGATTCCAATTCAATTCAAAATCAAAGCATAACAAAGGGAACTTGCAGTGTGATAACTGGGATGGTGTCAAAGTAAATAAACAACCAATAACAACAAACAATAACAATCCAATAATCAATTCAAATAATCCCGAAATAACCGTATTAATTCGCATTGTTATTTGTACGAATTAATATAATTATTTCTAGAATCTACATTATCATTTCATGTAGATTAAAGATTATTACATTATGGTTTTCACTTGTCATTCAACTACAACAATTTCATACATCATCAATTTAACAACATACATTCAGTGGTTCAAAATGTAATTAAACAAATCCTACGTGTCAATAAATTCAACAGTTAAAGGGATCATATTATACAAATGTCAGTTAGTCAAATTTAACATTTAATTATCCTATATCAAGTTCAATTTCATACTATTTATCATTTTAACATTAACAATTTAACGTCCAATATAAACATCAACAATCAATCAATTATCAGCCAAACTGTATTATCATCGCATAAATAATTAACAGATAATGGTGCCAGATGTCACAGGTGAACTGATACAGGCAATAGCATATATAACAGTGTAATTAACTAACAGCAGCATATTTCAATTGTCGTTTCAATTGAAATCAAATCTAATAAATAAAAGAATGTTAATCATGAGTGAGTGCTCACCTTTCGAGGCTAGAGATATTTGTCAATGAAACGAGTCACGAATCAAAGCACGAATTTCACAGCAAATTGGATTGGCACGAGTTTGACGTTCAAAACTGACGGCAATGAATTTGACGAAGTCGAGTTAGAGCTGGATCGATAAAGATAAATGGTATGAGTGGACTTATATCTATATATGTGTATAACTATGCATATAACCATTTATGTATAAAAACTATATTCTAAATGCAACGCAAATCAAATTTAATATATATGTATTTTCCAAAATCATTGTTTTAAAAATAAAACATATTTACAAAAATACTAATATATATTTACATGTTTAAACTAACGAAAAATGCAGCAGACCATTAAAATCTTATGATTGAAATATTATCATCCTATATATAATACTAGACCAAATTATATGTATATACTTTATAGACATAACATCAGCTGTTAAATCAAACAAATATTTATAGTAAACATATAATAAATGAACTATGAACTAATAGACCAAAAAAAATGTATTTTATATAATTTAATATACCAGAACCCAGCAAACCATATATAGGTTATATATATTATTATCAAAACATGGTTTAAACAAAACACGTGCAAGTTTAACAGTCGTCGAAGTTTACATATTATAAACTATCATTATACCGTCATTTTAGAAAGATCTGTATACACGACATAAGTTTTTTTTATGTATATATATATAACATGCGAAACTTTGTATTCAAAATATCTATTTTTTTATTTATATATAAATACTATAAATCACATACTTCTTTCAACTTTAAATCAATGTTTCTAGTAAATCAATATATACTTACATAAATATATCATCTGACTCCACTAAAGTCTTAGTATATAATCGTACTTAGTAATATAACATATAAATAACTTTATAACAACACATATTTTTTTTATGAAGATATACATATAAATCTTTAAACTAATATAGACAGAACTTGAAAGATTAATACTATAACAATAAAACTATAGAATGAAACTCTCGGCATATCACGTGAACCATTTATACTTTAAAGATCAAATATGAGTAAACCTAAATTAACAAATTTCCAGACTTGCAAATTATACATATAGACTTATAACTAATATACTTATACAGCTTTAAACAAACGTTGGCATACTCATGATGTAAACTTGCTTTGTTAATATATGTACAACTTATGCACAACACATACACTTATATAAATACAACTAACAGTTTTCTACTTTTTCTATAATATAATATACTATAACAATATATATTACCATGCACAAAAGAAGACGTGAGGATGGCATGGATGCTCGGCAGGTTGGAGGAGATTGGTGAAGGGAAGGCGGAGGAGTCGCGGTCGGTCGAAGGAGGACACCACGGTTTGCAGCGTCAGTTGTCGATGACGCGGACTAGCACGGAGGAAGGCAGCGGCACGGGAGACTAGGGGTGTGGAGATGGTGGTCGGGATAGGCGAAGCACGGGGTCAGGGTGGTGGCAGTGGCGTCTCGGCTCAGGCGCTGGGGTGGATGCGGGTTACTAGACAGCGGCAGGCGGAGGAAGGCCGGAAAGGGTGGCTATCGGCTGGGGAGAAGGGCGACTCGGCCATGGTGATTGTGGTGGGCGTTCGGCGGGGATGGCGACGCCTGGGCTGGAGCATGGAGACACATGGAAGGTGGAGGTCGAGGTCGGTTAGGCCGTTGTTCCAGGTGGTGGTGGGTTTTCCAGAGTTGAGGTTGCTGAGTTGTGGGGAGAGTTTGGTTTTAGATTTGAATTCAAGAGGAAGAGCTATTTCCATTTGCAAGCAACGTAAAAGCTTTGAGTAAGCAACAGGGAAAGAATGGCAGCCACAGAGAAAAGTGAAAAGTTGGAAATTGAAATAATATGTCTTCCTTTTGGAAGAAAACAAGGAGCCAAACGAAAATGAAATGACAGAAGGAAAATTTTGATCAGATGGAGAAGCTAAACTAACAATTAAATTGGAAAGGTGGGAAGAGATAAAGCCAAACGTTGAATTGCATGAAAAATTAAAAGCTGGTGACTATCTAAAATCAACCGGTAGGCAGATCAAAGGGCAAAGGAAAACCACAATTTAGAATTGGGTACCCGTACACGAATCGTTTATCCACTTTCCGACACGTATCGGACACCGGAACTCAAAGGTGAATATACCGTATAGATCAGCACGACGAGACGACCAAAATGATATATAAACATCAGTGGTATGATTGAATTATAAAAATTCGAATTTTCTAATAGCGGAAAAATGCAAGAAAAACGCTGAAAAATAAGATCGACGGAGCCAAAGATGTCCGAATTTGTAAAAATGACAAACTGATATCTTGCTCAAAAGATGGTTTAGAATTTTCTATGTAAAAATATTTTGGTTTTGAAAACGTTTTATTTTCAACGCTTTTTAACTGATTAAATTGAAGTAAATTTACGTGCGAAATAAACTTTCGTATTTTTGGACGAAAATTTACCAGTTGCTATGTTTAACTAGACGCATTCCAAATATTAAATTGTTATTTCAAAATTTTATCGTTTAAAATTTCACAAAATTTCAACTAATTACGCTATTAAAACAGTTGAAATTTACGGATCGTTACAACATACATAAGTAATACCCTAACAACCAAAGCAAACAAGGCATACACTATACAAACCAAACAACTAGTTATCCTTACATCATCTCTAGATAGGCTGTACTTACTCAATAAAATGTAAGTTTCATAATTTATGAAATTAAATGACCTCACCTTCATTTTACTAATGCAAACACATAGATTTCATAAACCAACATGTTACACATGTATTTAAAAACAATTGTATGGTTCCAATACTAACTTAGCCACTTTCAATCACTTCATATTCCATTCCATGCATTTCAAAAGATTCACAAACAATTTACTACCATTCAATTCATATTTACACACATTATATTCATATCTACTTCAAAACTTAATTTCATAATCGAATTCATTTAAATAATATCCCAAAGCCATATTCAATTTATTTACATTTAAATTGAATTTATTTATAACTTAAGTCATCACTATTTCCATCCATTTCTATTTTATTCGATCACATTTCAACATATATTTAATTCGCTTATATTTAAGTCGAATTTCATTTATAACTCAAGTTCCACATTCAATTTCAATTTTAATCCACAATCCAATTTACTTAACCAAGTTAAGTTCCATTTTTTTGTATTCAATTAACTAATTAATTTATCCAATTAGTTCACTTCCAATTTATAATTCAATTTATAACTCGATGTTTCAACAAGTTTATCCTCGTTCTTACATAATCTAGTAATGCATTGATCAGGCGCAAGACCAAAAATCTATAAGTACTTAGCATACCCATTTTAACACCTAGTGAAAATACTTGGAAACCTTTAAAATAGATATGGAAATTACAATCCAATCACCGAAATCAAATCAACGGGATCGTCATGGAACGTAGTCCCTAAGGTCGCTCTCTCGCTAAGTCGAGAGGACAGGGTGACGCGGCCTCAGGTGACTTTAGGCAGTCATTGCCGCACGTCTTACGCCATGACGTCCAAAACAACGATAGATCGTAGATACACAATGGTTTCTCCTGGATCCCCCAGGTAACATCCGTACCTGTGAGCAATCACTGCTCTACGAATTACGCTATGTAAAACACTCGCATGGATCATAGTCTACTTAATAGTAACACTGGTGGTTGCATCGCTATCACCCATAGACTCAAGGCAATCATATGCCCCTCGAATTATGCCATGTGGACTGCAGATACACAATGATTTTGCATGATTCCTCCCAGGGAACATCCGTACCTCAGGGAAATCGCTCTACCCAGGAAGATTACGCCAGAAACGACCATAGATCTCAGTTACACTGTGATGACCCGCCCTTCACGACCCTCGAGAATGGACATAAATACGCTCACCGTATAACATGCCGAACGATCGAGTGCCGGAAATACGGATTGTTGAGGAAAAAGAAAAGTAGGTAGAAGAAGAAGAAACTAAACAAAACAGAATCTCACAGCGGACTGAATAATATATAATATCAATAGCTCTTTACACAAATCAAATTTGTAATAAGCATATTTCACATCAGAGTACACAAATCAATAATTACCGGCTTGGACAGTTATAATACCCTGCCCTCACAATTGCTGGTAATTTCAACCAAAACACTGCAGCGGAAATAAACAAGTACGAGATAACGTCTCGGTCTCCAGCTCGTCTCCCAAGCTCCATAGCATCCTAACCTGAACTTGAAATACTCGGTCTGACCCGAGCATTATAATAAAATAACTCCCAAGTTAGTCTGGAAAACCAACGTGAGAAAACACACCCAATTTGAATTATTAAAGTTTAAAAATCCTTTGAAAAATCAAAGGTATCTCGTAAGACCACGCCATAAATAAACACGACGGGTTTTTACCTTACAATATCCAAAACATTTCATATCAAAATCCCCTGATATTATAGTAGTGTCTAAGTACAAATACTTATTCAAATAGCTGAAATTGTTACATTAATTAATTTCCAACATACTAGTCTCTACAATCAAAACCGTAAAGGCACGTATTGGAGAATGGGTTCCATCTGAATGACTAGGCACTGGGGTACCACCTTTCATGATACATGTCTAGAAACACTGTACCGAGAACCATGCCAGGATCCCCTGTTACACAAGACCGGACTATCCCTAACCTGGGTAAATCGAATATGCTATCACCCTGGGTGTTCCCACCCTCTTTCGCGCTCCTTCCATACATTGTATTAATAAAATAATATCCAAGGTTATCTAGAAAGGTGATGGACATACCCTAGTTGAGTGCAACCCACTTAGCCTTGCTGCATCTCCCCTGATTTTCAGTCATTCTCGGTTGATGAGGTTCGAGGCTACAATTACCTTTTTAAGGAATTTTCACTTAGAATGCTCATTATTCTCCAATGACAATGTACTGATAGCATTCATCCATACAAGTCCGTTCCGGGTTCGAACGGTACTGAAGGCACTCTTCCTACTACATCCATTTTGGAATCACCATCAGGATTAGTAGCGATTAGCCCTTGCACTTCACTGCTCCATTCTAGACTCCATGCTCTTGTCTTCATTTCGAAAACATACTCATTGGATCGAAGTGGTTTTCGGATAACAAATCTGATCCCGGTCTCTTCGAAATAATGTCCGCTATTTTTCGGTAAACTCAACCCCGGTTCTCTAGTAAATAAACAGACGAAGATAAGATTGAAGATCACCTCCTAACCATTAGTGGACAAATTTTCTTATTAACGTCCTAGAAGAACGAAACGAGTTTATACGTACAGTATAGCACTTCGAACGGTAACTGTACCATATAATTCCCATACATCTTCTAGATATTCCCAAAGTTATATTTAGGTCCAGATTTTGATAGTCGGTTATTTAACTATCAAATAAACAATCAATTCAACCAAAGCTTCATTTCACTGAAACTTTAAATCTCCTTTTAATTTAATTTATATTTCAATAACTTAAATTTTCCTTATCCAAATATATGTACTTATCTATCGAATTCAGTATACTCACAAATTTCCCTTTTCAAAAATATTTGAAAACCCTTTTTTAAAATAATGTGGAAAGTACCACTGTGGTATCAAACCATGGATCACGGCTCAATGGTTACGTCTCTATCCCAGAGAAATCCAAGACTTAACTGTCGGCACTCACTGCCTCAGATGTACGCCACGCGAGTATACCATTATTTCCCGAAAACTTTATTTAGAAATTGTCTCAAAATAATGTTTGTAAGCTTTTAAAATAAATTTCAAGTTAAATCTAGTCAAATATACTTAAATAAAAGTTACTATACAAGGCCATGTTAATATTTAATAATTATCCTTTTAAAACAAAAATGCTGACCATTTCTTAAATAATAGTAAATCTTTAAAAATCATTATAAGTAACTATTAATAATTAAAAAAGCTATAAAAAAATTTAAAATAATTTAATAACAAATTTCCAGAATATTTTTAACACTTTTAAAATCACTCAGTTAATAATTTAAAGTCCTCTTTTTTTGAAACAAACCCAATTTCCTCGATTCTATTTCATTTCGTAAATTTGGAAATCTTACTTGAGTCTAGTATAACCAATTTATACTTATTTCCAAATTCACTTCTATTCTTCCAAAATATTCAAAATCTCGATTTTAAAACCTTTTATATTTAAACAAGTACCATTTAAGGGTTTATTATCTAAAAATCCTTTTATATACTTTTATTCCAAAATCTCTGTTCACACTATCCTGAAATAATTAAATACAATTTTCAAAACCTTTTTAATTTACCCAATTTATTTATCCAAAACTCCATATAAACATTTTACTTCAAAATCCCTATTTACCATTCTTTTCCAATTTGAAACCTATTTTTATTGGTATTTTAAAACACCAAAAATCCAGGTTAACTACCATAACATCCAATCAATTCAAATCACACAATAACCTGTCAGGGATTATTCAAACAAAACATATATCACTATATATGAAATTAAATTTAACATTTTGAGGAATCCAATTGGATCCCTCCAACCTGTTTCCCTACATCAACAGATGTTAGCACAACATAAAAATACCAATTCCACTTCGAGGTGGAATATCGCGGTATAAAGGATCATTCGCTATTATACGGGACGCATAGGGTCTCATCCGCTATATATATATATATATATATATATATATATATATGCGGGAATATCAATCACTCCAATATATATACTACTATATATAATATCATATCCAACTGATAAAAATGCATCAATTTAACCAATCAATCATTTATTTATTTTAACTATTTAAAATTAATCACTAGCAGTCCAAAATTGAGTGAGATTAACTCACCTTGAGTTTAAGGTTTCCAAACGTTCCAATTTTAAATTAAATCGAACACGTTCGATTTAACCTAAAATTTTCACTAGCTCCAATCGACTCCAGATCTGCTCCACAACGTAGTGCTCGTCACTGCAATTCTAGCGCCGCTTGTTTCGTCCGATTCTGACATCGTATGGAGAAGATATGCATTTTATAAGTTTGTATATAAATTTATATAAATATATTCCTTTTTTATTATTATTATACCGAAACACAGATCTAGCTGCTGATTATTGAAATGAAATCAAAGCCGCACTTAACTACTTCACACGCGTTCATCAGGGTTGAAACCCATCATTCCCACATTTGACCGCGGTCTTCCTTCCTTCCCCAACCATGTGACGACGATCCAATGCCTCCACTTTGTAGCCCTAGCCACCCCGCGCCATCGCCCAGACCCACGTCCAACTCGGTCACACACACACGCCGAAGTTCACATGATCGGCCGACGAACGCGATCGTTTTTGGCCACCGATCGACGATGAAAATAAAATTCCACCGCTGGATTGATAAAGCTTGTAGAGCTCTATAAGTTTACAGTTGAAAGATTTTGGAATTATAGCGTAGATAGAGAGATCGGAGGAGATGAAGTATGGAGTATTTTCGGCCATTAACCCCTTTCTGGGGGCCGCGTAAAAAGAATGGACATAGGGTTTTACTGTTCATAGTTATATATATATAGGCTTATATATTAATTTAATACTATTATTTTCAAAATTTTCATGCTTTACAAACAAACTCCAAACTAGACATGCCGCCAGGCATTTATAATGTTTTACCCCTATTTCGAACATGAAGGAACATGTTTTGTAGCCTAAGTCGATCGTATGTGGAAGATAGCTTTTGAATCGAATTTAAAATATTAAATTTTCTATATTTATTTCAACGCATTTCTACCCCGTACGACCAAATGGTAAATCCAAACGCTACAAAACTTGAAATCTGAAAATAATACACTCTTACGGCTCCAATGGAACTGGTTTCGTCAAATTCCGAGACTGTGCCCCGGAAGGCTATTTTTAACTCGTCGATTAAATTGAGCGATTTTCAAAATCGTCGAAATTGTTTAAATTTCCAATTTTTAAAACTTACTAACTCTGTTATAAATCACAAAGAATTTATATCCATATTAGAAATCATTCCGATTTATATTAAACCAAGATTCAATTATTTACTCTATTTCTATATATTAAATTTCACTATTTAATTAATACATAAATTCCCAATTTTAAACTTATCGACTTTAAATTCCATTCAAAAGCCCACTATCATCACTCTAATCCAAACAGAGTTTAAAATCAACTTAGAAATCATTTTTATTCATATCTAACCCAGATTCCCATTTTTACCCAATTTCCACTATTAAATTCCTATTTTACCAAATCAATTAAATCGCTGTATTTGGAATTTTAAACTATTTTACTGATTCTTCCAAAATATCCATATCCAAAATCAATTAATAATGCAAATTCAACATTTAAAATAAATTAAATGTTCAAAACTAACGACCAGAAATCCCAGGTCGTTACATACACAATGGTTTCGCCTGGGTCCATCAGGTAACATCCGTAACCGTAAACCTTCACAGCCCTGCGAATTTTGCTATGCAGCCGAGTCAAAGGAAACTCATGAGTATTATGTCCGGACAACCTATATCGATTAGGACCCAATCCTGGATCCACCCAAGTCCATCTGGGATCAAATCAAAGAATCAATAGAATGTATCCACAATGTGGCCACAAAGTAGATAGTAACAAAAGGTACTTCCCATATCTTAAATCTCAAAATGTATATCACACTACACATAGTACCTTTCAAATCATCAATTTCGAATATATCATTCTTATATAATTCCTTTATATATAAGATCATCGCTTTTCAGATTGAGTACCTTTCAAAATCGATAGTTTTCGAATTAACTTCATAATTATACAATTCATTTTATATAAGTTCGAAAATTCCCAAATCAAAAAAAAAATTCATTTTATTTTCATAAACATTTACTAGGTTCAAATTGTTTCTTGAATCAAATTAAATTATAAACCATTCAAAACTATTTTTCATATTTACGCAAAGTTGGAACTACTTAAGAAAAATCAATTTACAAAAAAATAAGATTTTATAAATATTTACTACGTTCAAAACATTTCTTAGAACTCTTTTCATTTAAGAACGCTTCAAAACTAAATTTCATACTTGTATAATTCAAAATAAGCTTATACAATTTACTTATCAAAATATTTAGCTTTTGAAACCTTTTCAACTTCCATTAGTTTTTATTTTAAAATTTTCAAAATTAAACTTTATATACTTTCCAAGATTTCTTAGCTTTGAAAATTAATTCTCAATTTGAAAGTGTTCAACTATTCAGAATAGTCGAAAAATTCAAATTCCAATTAGAAATTGGAAATCAGCAATCAATCATCTCAACGAGATGCATAATCAATCCCAATGTATAGGGTACAAGTGTTCTTAATATCATTCAATCCGAAAACTCGAGAATTGAACACCAGGTTCATTTCAAATAGATATATACGTATATCTTTCGAATATCAAATCATGCTTTAGGGATTTGAATCAAAACAATTTCATAAACAATCGAGTAGCAAAGCTACTAAAGTGGCCTCCCCCACTTTGAAATTAAAAAATGAATGTCGATGATGCTGCAATCACCACCAAAAATTATTTTCTAGCGATAGAAGTTATTTTCGGACTTAATTTCTTTAAAATCATTTGAAAATCCCTTTTTGAAATCACATTGAAATCATTTATAACAGTTTTATTTGGAAAATAATTTCAAAATTATGCTATTATATATTTTCAGAATCTTAAAACCAATTTCAAAAAAATCCCAGAATCCAAACTCTCAAATTTTCATTTTGAGTAACTTTTTGTTTATTTATTAACCATGTCTTGATAAACCATATTTCATATATCACTTTCAAATGGTATCCATTGCTGTTTAAAATGAAAGATGGGGAAATTCAAATATACATTCACTTCAAAATCCATGTTAAGCAAGCAGTTTCTCAATTGGTTAAATATTTTTCAAAAACCAAAATTTTCCAACCATAGTCAAATGCTCAAATCAATAGTCAATAGTCGATGCTCATAAACAGGTCGAGCATGACTCATCAATCAATAAGCGATAATATGCACACCATATTAATCGAACAATCAATCAACAAAGAGATAACATCCAATCATCATCAACAATCATGATTGATTTTATCAGTTCATAGAATTCATTCTTTTATATTCTATATAAAATCCAAGTTAAAATAATTTCATTTATTAATATCAAAATATTTTTATATCACTAACAAATACGCTCTCTCTTATACGTATATACACTCAATGAGCTTATCCTACAAGTTTAGGTATACGCTAAACCAAAGCTCTGATACCAAGTGTAACAACCCGGTATTTTCGACCCTCGAAAATCGACATCCATACGTTCACTGTATAACATGCTGAATAGTCAAGCGTCGAAAATACAAGATCATTAGGGGTGAAGAAGAAAACAATAGAAGGAAATAGAATCAACAACATAGAATCTCACAATTGCAACGGAACAAAATATAATATATAATAATAGATTTTTATACAAAAGTATCAATTAATATACATACAATCATCATAGTACAACAATCAAAAAATCAATCTGGAAAGTTATAATAACTTTTCCTCACCAGTGCCGACTATACAGTATACACACACAGAGGAAAATAACAAGCACGGGAATACGTCTCTGTCATCCAGCTCATCTCCTGAGCTTCATAGCATCCTAACCTGAATCTGTAATGCTCGGTCTAACTCGAGCATTAAAATAAAATAACACCCGAGTCAGTCTGGAAAACCAGCGTGAGAAAACACACTCAATTTGAATTATTACAATTTTAAAATCCTTCGAAAACAAAGGTATCTCGTATGACCACGTCACACATAAACACGATGGATTTTTAGCCTACGATAACCAAAACATTTTATATCAAATCCATCTGATATTACAATAGTGTTTATAGAAAGTAAATTAGAAAATATCTGAAATGCTTGCATCTCACGTTTCAGCATAGTTGGGCATAATCAAAACCGTACAGGCTCGTAGTGGATATTTGGATCGAAGTGGTTTTCGGATAATGCTGATATCTGATCCCGGTCTCATCGAATCCAAAACGATAAATTTTTAAAGGCCCATTTGTTTAAAATAAACAATTCTACAATCAGGGTGTCAATATTCACATATGGAAATTCATTCCATATGTTTACTTTATCATGACCAGTCCATCGAAATTAATTCGCTTGTAATCATCCCATTTTCTAAAATTCAGAATAGTGATCAGTACAAGTCGGTTTACTTTCAATAAAACGTGTCAACGTTTTATTCTATCTACTTTAATTTGTTTGGCTACTTAATGGCACAGACAATAAATAATTGAAAACAATATCTAAGAACAAATGACGGTCCAAGCATAGATCATTAACTCAATCAACAACTTATAATTGATATGTCGCTTCCTCGTTCGGTTTTGACAAATTTCGATCAGCGTTTGAATTTGGCTAAAAATTTTAGAAGCTCCAAATCCAGTCAAAGCATAGATCATTAACTCAATCAACAATAAATGATCAATATTAAATCCATTTATAAATCAGAACTGAACTGGTCTCAAATAACTATGTCAAGTTATATATTTTTAAATCCAGATTATTTGTCCATCCAAGAAATTAAATAAATGTTTTATTCTTAATTAATTTAAAATTTAACAGTTCATCAAATGATTAATTGATAAATCAACATATAATTAATTTAATATGAAATTACTTATCCGTTCACTTTAAACTGTTATAACCATTAATTTTTCACATCGCAGAATTCTCGAGATATTAGTTCAGATGGAAGTATTCGATGATAGGATCTCGATGCAAAATCTGTATGTCAATTGGTTTTGAAACGAAGGAGAAATGGAGTTTTAAAAATCTATAGATTACCGAATAACCAAAATTTAATTTAACTTTACTTTTAAACAAAAAAAACCAATCTAGCCCAACATGTTCAAGCCCGGCCCAACCCCTACTCTTCCCTTCTTTCTTTTGCTCCCAGTTCTTTACCTTCTCTCTTTCATTCAAACATTCTCAGGTGTGCACGCAACGGTGCACATGCATACGTCCCCGCCATCACAACCACCCACCTAGAAATTCACGGCAAAGCCCTTAGTTCGAAATCGAACTTCAAACCCATACTTGGAAACCACCGTACCCACCTAAAACTCCTCGCCACACCACCAACGTCCACCATCCACCAACAAAATTTCGCCCAGAGCTTCACCAACACCTCTGCTACCTCTTCCCCTTGTGCGCACGCCTCCCTCGTCCTTTCATCATCGTCATTCACAAGAACCCAAAACCCAATAAAAGACAACCTAAAACCCTACATCTACCTCGACTGACCCACCCATGCCATGAAAAATCGCCATTCCATTTTTCCGGTGTGCGCCATCACCTAAACCTCCTCCACGATCAACGCCTCGCCTTGAAATCAATCGCGTCGACTGAAAGTGGCAGTTCACCCAAATCCATTCATCTCTCTATTTGTTCGTGCACACAACACTAAAAACATCCAAACCGCTTCCAAAAGTCATATTTTCCAGCCTCGATCTCGCCTATGTGATCCATTGCTTAAATCATGATATTTAATTTTTCGATCATGACTGACCTACTCACAGTTAAATGTTGTTTGCTTCCTCTATGCTTGATGATTTAAAATAAAATAAATTTTAAAATTTTCTACACACAGAAACAAATAACTTTTCTTTTGGAATCAATGATTAAAATTAAATAGATACATAGTTATTGATTTTCAAAGTTGAAGCTCTTAACTGTTTTTAAACAAAACAAAGAATCAGAGAAACTTTGGTGGGAGATATATAGTATTTGATGGAATAATCCTGATGAACCCAAACATACATATACATACTAACCCAACAAACACTTGTCCCAGAGCAATGATTCATCCATAAAACCATGGAGATACAGGTATAGATAATGCCTAGTTAACAAAATTTGAAATGTTTTGCTCACAGTTTTATATACTGATTAACACATTGCTGCTTGTTTTAACTTCCTTAAAGCTTCTGAACACTTGATCTTTTTATGTTAATATTTAATGGAAGATTCTTTTTATTCATAAGTATGAACAAATGCAAGCCCGGCCACACACACACACACACACACACACATATATATATATATATATATATATAGAGGAATGGATAGAAGGTAGTGAACACTAGGGTGGCTGTGCACATGCATAGGGTGGCTGCCTATCCATGTATGTACAGGCTTCATTTTTCTTCTCTTTTTTTTTCTTATGCTTTGATGGCTAATTTGATTTCATGGCCGATTTGATTTTATAAGTGATTTGATATTTTGTGTGTGATTGGATTTTATTTTATATGTTTGATTGTATGTTTTATGGGCTTGATCTTATGTTTTGTATGTTGACTTAATGTTTTGTCATGATGGAGCTTCATATTTATATATATTTATATACATATATATATATATATATGCATACATTTATATATAAATATTTCTATTTCATATACATATTCACATTTTTACATATTTACATATACCTTTAGATATACACTTATTTACGTATACCTTATTCTTATAAACATATATTCATATATATATATATATATACACACTTATATATATTTTTATCATCAGAAGTTTGAAATTTGCATCATGGAGCTTGTGTGTGTGTGTATACACACACACACACACATATATATATATGTATATTGGTATTTTATCATAAGTTTGAAATGGTGAAATACATATATATTTAACATATTCAAAAATCCACATTCTAAAATTTATTATAGTTTTCAAAATTTATATATTCGGATATCTCCAATATCAAAAAAATTATTTATTCGACTTATAAAAATTTAATATTTCAATATTTAAAATCGGTTAATTATCTCAAAAACAGATGTCTAAAAATCTGGGTCATTACATAAATTGACTCCCTTTGTACGTTAATATATGAAAATAATATGTACTCTTTTCCTTACAAGGTACCTATCTAGGTTAGTGGTGTTGTAAGGTTTTAATAAGGTATATTATATAGAATTATATGAATTTGTATATAATAAAGAACCTTTTTCAAAAATATATAAATAAACCCATTTATCAATTAAATATATATATGTAAAGTAAAGTAAAAGTTTAAGAAATGAATTGACAAACGTCAATTACATTATAAGTACATATAGTTATGGTAACATGCAACCAATTATATGTTACCATATTAATTATAAATAAAACACTAAATAATAATAATATAATAAATTAAGGAGTAAAAGGGAAGTTACTGTATTCAAAAATTTATGGGAAATAAACCATTTAATGAATAGATACCAAATATGGAATAGGAAAAGGAAAATTAAATAGAAATGATAAATAAATGTCATTAATAACATTTATTGAAGGGAGAAATAAAGGTAGTAAACATATATATAATAATAAGAAGTCATAGCAAGTAAATAAATAAATATGAATAAATAAACTTAAGAGGCATAATAATTTCCATAGTTGAAGTTATATGGCCTCAATAATACATTTGCGACAGGTGTAAATTAGTGGGCTTAGCCCAATATTTGGATTAATTATAAATGAATTGACTTAGTATGGTTTGGGATGCGAGGTCGGTAAAGTTACACAATGGAAGTCTGCCCTTCACGAGAGGCTACCAACAGTTGTGTATACACTATACATAGTACCGATGTAGGACATCTCTAACCATAGGACCCATCGGGATATACATTAGGTATAGATTTTAGGAAAATATTCCAAGGAGTTGGCCTCGTATTTGACTTAAATTCCAAAACTAGAGGTATTGAGTAACTGGTAATATGCATTTTCCTTGATTTGCATTAGGCAAATTTAAATGGGATTTTTGGATGGTGGACGATGTTATGTGAGCATTGTTTGGTAAACCGGTATTTATGGAATAAGGTTGGGCATAAGGCGAGGCCACCATTGGTCCCGAGTGGTCGTTAGCAAAGACTTAGGTTAAGCATGTACGGATTACACTTCTTAGCGTTGTCGAGTTTGTATGGGATATGCACCGATCTTAAAGTTTGATTGTTTGTTTAGTTGTTTAGTTGGAGCCTGGGTAGTTAACCTTAAAGAAGTCTTTGAGACGCGCTAGTAATACAGTTAGTCAAATTATAAAGCTGTATCTAGTAATTATATGCCTTTATAATTAGGGCTGGTTGATCGACTATTAGATTGCGAAGTGGTTTCCTTTTTTAGGAGTATAGGGATGCTTATATATAAGCATATATATACTTATATCTTGGAGTAGGTTAGATATATCGTACATGTATATTGTAACGACCCGTAAATTTTAACCGTTTTAATAACGTAATTAATTGAAATTTTATGAAATTTTAAACGATAAAATTTTGAAATAAAAATTTAATATTTGGAATACGTCTAGTTAAACATAGCAACTGGTAAATTTTCGTCCGAAAATACGAAAGTTTATTTCATACGTAAATTCACTTTAATTTAATCAGTTTAAAAAGCGATGAAAATAAAATGTTTTCGAAACCTAAATATTTTTACATAGAAAAATTCTAAACCATCTTCTGAGCAAGATGTCAGTTTGTCGTTTTTCAAAATTCGGACATCTTTGGCTTCGTCGATCTTATTTTTCAGCGTTTTTCTTGCATTTTTCCGCTGGTAGAAAAATTCAAATTTTTATAATTCAATTATACCACTGATATTTGTATACCGTTTTGATTGTCTCGTCGTACCGATTTCAACGGTATATTTATTTCTATATTTTGAGGTCTGGTACGCGACGAAAACGGGAAAAACAGTGAGTCGTACCGTACCGAGATTTATGACTGTTAGCTTTTCTTGCTTTAAACCGTGCAGCCGAAGCATTGTAATAAATTGCTTTTGTAACCTTGCATTTTTCCAAGAAACCCACTGTTAGCCTTTTCTATTCCCGGTAACTTCTAACCTTTACATTTACCAATGCTAAATTTTAGCTATTCGTCTTCTAGTCCCTTTCTTTTGCTCTAATATGTAAGCAGAACACAAAAATATCATATCCAAAGAACTTCATTTGTTTCCATTTGCTCACCACGTTTCCCTCAACTTCATGAATTATATTTCAGCTCTTCTCTCTGTTTTATAAAATTCTGTTCTCATCTTTCTCGAAGCCAACCTCGCGTAAACCTGCGCTTGAACCCGGGGACCCTGCTCCTTCCGCCGCGATCTTCAGCTTCCGACGCACCTACCGCCGAACGCCTCGGCCATTAGCCTCGCCCAGCAACCTTCTACCGCGCCTTCACTTGACAACCGAAGCCCAGCCCTCCTTCACCCATGCCGCCCGACCATGTCTTCCGCTCTCCTCCCTCATCAATAACGGCCACGTCTCTGCCCCGACCACCTGAAATCGGCCCCACCTTTTCTCCTTCATCCTATCAGCCTCTGGCCACCACCTTCGAGCCTTACCTTCTCTTTGTTAGCCGAATGCATGTTGTATAGGTGAGTTTGGATATATATTGTGTAGTAGATCACAGTTTATAAAGGTTTATATTTTTTTATGCCAACTTGTTTTGCTAAAGTTAGAAGTGTATTATATTACATTATATAAGTACTATTGTATAAATTAGTGGTTACCTGAGCCTTATATAAATTTTACAAGGGTTATTTTTTATAGCCCTGTATGATGTTTTTCAAATTTATATAAAGGGTTATACTATAGTCTGTATGGCGGTATATAAATGATTTCAAACTGTTATATACAAATTTTTTTTTAATCATGAGTTCTTGATTTTTTTTATAGTCTGAATATATATTCGATCGTGTATGCGAATTTATAGTTTTACTGTTTTACTGCATAAGTTTACATAAGTATAAAAATTGTTGATCTGTTTGTTATATATATTGGTTTATAAAAGTTACAATATATATAATATAAAATATTTTAAGTTATAAAAGTTTATACCGCCATAATTTATAAGAAAAGAAGGAAACTGTTTAAGTATGTCATACTTTTATAAAGCTGTTTTCGACTGTTCTGAATTTATAAGTTATGCTAGGTCTGTTAGTGTATAGAGTAGTATAATATGTTATGTGCAGATTTATATGTATACTATATAATGTAAATAGTGTTGTAAAAGTTTAGATGTATGCAGCTTATATGGATATTTTGATATTCGAGGACCGTGCCTTTAAGTATATAACTGTCTATAAGTCTAGTGAGTTGTTTCCTTATGAATATATATTATTTTAAAATTTTGAATGTATAAAGGAAAAGGAAACGTATGAAAGTTAAATATTGATTTTTTTTAACATATATTAAAGATTTTATTTTAATGGGTAAAATTAGATTTTTAAAAGTTTATATATCTATCCATTCTCATCAACTTCTTATCTATCAGCTTTATTTGTGCCGATTTCACTTTGCTTCGGTTCGTCATTCAAATTTCAGTATCCATATCTGTGTGTAACCATGTCATCTTCTGTACTCTCTAGCCTCGAAAGGTGAGCAATCACTCACGATTAATATTCTTTTATTTATTAAGTTTGATTTCAATTGAAACGACAATTGAAATATGCTGCTGTTAGTTAATTACACTGTTATATATGCTATTGCCTGTATCAGTTCACCTGTGACATCTGACACCATTATCTGTTAATTATTTATGTGATGATAATACAGTTTGACTGATAATTGATTGACTGTTGTTGTTTATATTGGACGTTAAATTGTTAGTGATAAATGATAAATAGTATGCAAAATTGAAATGGATATAGAATAGTTAACGATTTTAAAGCCGATTTATATGTTAAATTTGATTAGTGAAAATGACCCCTTTTAATTGTTAAATTAATTGACATGTAGAATAGTGATAATTACTCTTTGGACCATTGAATGTATATTTGATTAAATTGTTGTAGTGTTAAAATTGGAATCGAATGACAATTGAATTACCGTATAAATATTAGTGTAATAATCTTTAATCTACATGAAATGATAGTGTAGATTCTAGAAATAATTATATTAATTCGTACGAATAACAATGCGAATTAATACGGTTATTTCGGGATTATTTGAATTGATTATTGGATTGATATTGATTGTTGTTCTTGCTTGTTTATTTACTTTGACACCATCCCAGTTATCACACTGCAAGTTCCCTTTGTTATGCTTTGATTTTTGAATTGAATTGGAATCGGGTTGAAATGATAAATACCCAAATTGAACTTTAACCTAGGATAGGAAATTAAATAAAACCCGATTGGTCAATAATTTGATTAAAATAAACCGAAGATTTTATTTGAATAAATAATATGGTTTTGAAATGAAGTTGAAATTTGAATTTTAATGAAAGGAAAATGTTAATATTTAAAAATATGAAATAAAATATTAACAATGAAATTGATGGAAGAATGTTGCTTAATTTGAGAAATTATTGAATTAAGTTTGAAATTAATTAACTTTGAAATGATTTAATAATTAAGTTTGAAATTATAATTAAGTTTGAAATTATTAAACTTTGAAATTATTTAATAATTAAGTTTTGAATTATTTAATAATTAAATAAGATTGAATTATTTAATGTTGAAATTAAATTGGATTTGTGAATAAGTGAATTTTACTTTGTAAATAATTGAAATTGAGTTTCTTTATTAATTAAGTTTTGGAAAATGATTTAAGTAAGTAAATAAGCGAAATTGAATTTCTTTAACAAGAAATAAAATGTGATTTATTGAAATTAATGTAAGACTTGAAAATTAAAGGATTTGATTTGATGAATTTAATTCAAATTGTAAGTTTTGAAATAAGGAAGTTGAATTTAAATAATGGATTTAACGAATTGGAAATTAAACAGAAATTGTTTTAAATGAAAATTTACTTAACGAACATTGAATGAAATTGATAAATGGATTTAAATTGATTTGAATGTTAAATTAATTTAAATGATTTCGGAATGAAACTTATATACGAATTTGAATCAATATTTGAATTGTTTTAAATAGAGATTGAAATTGAATTATAAGATTTTGAAATGGTAAATTTAGAAGTTTTGAAACGTAAATTTTGGAAATGGGTTTAGAAAGACAATGAAATGTTGATTTACGAATTCCAATTGAAATTGAAATTGATTTGGTTTTGAAATATATTAACGACCAATCGGTGTAATAATTACGAAGTTATTAAAGAGACCGGAATCGGTTATGGACATACTCTCTGTCTAAACCGAAAACCACTTTAATAACTATACGCGGAGTGATGATCCAGAATGAAGTGGTTGGAATGATGTACGTGACGACTGAAGAAAGAGAACGATGATGGATAGCCTTAACACTTGTGTCAAATTGGAAATGACTAAAACAGGAGCCGTGTCGGGCCAATGGAGGATTTGCTACCTCAAGTGGACACACTTCTTCGAACTACTCATTACTTGTTGTCGATTGGTGCACCCTTGATTTTGGGAGTGTTGTTTCACGGTGTTACGGGCGCTGCGGCGTTGCGTTCTCACCAGTCCGGATCAGGCGAACGGTAGTATCACTACCTTGGGTATTGCCTCATGTGCCTTGTCATACTTGTATTCCATTTATACGCGACCACTACGATTTTGATTTGCACCTTTAGTATATGGATTGTCCTCTGGTGACTTCCGGTTTTGGGGAAACTACGGTCTTGTATATGCTTTTGGGAATTAAAATGTGTTAAGGGTGGAATGGGCCATGGCTTAACACTATTTTGATATCTTTATATATTACTGATAGACATTATCTACTTAGCATACATTACTACCTAGTAGATAGTTTAACGGATCCTTAAAGGATGGTTATTCCAAACATCCTTTGAGTTACTTGTATTTCAATTGCTATTTCACTTGAGTTGGATTTATTAATATAAGAATGTTAATCCTGACTCGAGTGTCTTGTGTTTTTGCTTTACGCTCGGGTCAGACTGAGTGTACCAGTATTCAAGACTCACCTTTGGAGTTGGAGCTTTGCTTGGAGATCCAGCTATCTATCCAGCTTTCAGATATTCGATGATTCCAGTGATGTATTCTGATTTGTATATGATGTATCGTATTACTCTTCCGTTGTATCTGTTCTAACTCTGATGTAACTTATACATTTATATAGTAGCTTCATGAACTACTATCTCTTTTATTTCCGCTGCATTTATTACTCTGTGTCTGTGATCTGTGATGATTTATTTACTGTATATGTTCAGTTTTGCAAAATTTAAATTAACAACGCGGTATTTTGAGCAATTCAATTCCGGCATGAGAGTCTACCTATACACTTATAATGGATGCGAATGGTTCAAAATTCCGGGTCGTTATAGTTGGTATCAGAGCTTTGGTAGCTCTAGGCAAAACTTAACATATAGGGTAAATGTATTTACAGAATCACTCTCATTCGAGTTTCAATCTCTTCCTTTTGACTCGATTCCTTCGAATTTTGGAACGTTCCCCTCGGTTCCAAATTTCATTCGTGTCCTTCACTATTCGCCTTCTCATTCCGGAGTATCCCATAACTCCACCTTGAATGATCTTTATAATGAATCGGCGGTCACGCCAAACTTCGAATGATTTGTAAAGGGGTGAAACTCCTTTACAATTGGCATTGATTTACCGGAGATTTATGTATCCTCGGTTTACGATGCTATCCATCTCCTGCTATACCTGAATTCTATTTCTTGAGATCGAGTGTAGATTTGCCTTGGAATTCTGCATCGATCTTATTCTGAAGTCCCGGTCGACCCGGTTAAGGTTGCCCGCGATTTACATAAACCTATCCATCTTCTTATTTCGTTATTTAATCATCCTTTCTTCTGTTTCGAATTTATTTTCGGATCAAAATTCTCTTTGATTTGAGTCAACAAAAATTTGAATCTCTATCCTTATTTTGAAAATTCATTCCTGTATCGTCGAGCAAAGAAATGTATTTGTAAATTAATATTTAAAATATTATTTTCAAATTTGGAAAATGAAATAAATTTGTTTGATTATATTGTGAAAATATATGTAAAAAATTTTCTGGAATTTAATAGGTAAATTAAATTGTTGTTTGAAATAATAATATTTGATTATCATTTATTGTTCTAAATAAATTTATAAATACGGTTTATAAATTGATTTGGAATTTGAAATGAATTTAATTCAGAAATTTGAGAATTTAATTTCCAATGATTTTCGAACTATGGTTTTAAAGGTTTAAAATGCACATTATTTAAAGGTATTTTGACTATAATTTGTTTCCAAAGAATTCTAATGTATATTATTTAAAGTATTTTCAAATAGAAATCGTTTTCAAAGAATTTCTAAAATGTTAACATCAGTACTCTTCTCTTTGTCGCTGGAAAATAATTTCGGTGATGGCGGCCGCATCATCGACATTCATTTTCGAGTTTCGAAGTGGAGAAACTATTCTGTAGCTTTGCTACAGTTTTGTTTTGAAAAAAATTATTTTGATTTGAATTTCTTCAGTATATTTTGATTTACATATATATAAGTATCTTATTTTAAAATTTAATTTGATTGATATAAATATATTATATAAATTGTTTAAAGTTAATCGGAAATCTAATTCTTAAATTTTGTTAAAGGATGATTTTAATTATAAATAAAACCAAAATTTGGAATAAAAATTTAAACTTGAATAATTGAATTGGAAAATTTTATTTGTATATTATTCAACCACATTCTAATACAACTTACCAAAATCATTCAAAAGTTAACTATGTAATTGGATAATATATAAGATAAATTGAATTTTATAAATAAAATCTGAGTGTTTGTAATAAATGTTATACACTAAATTTTGATTATAAAGATGTTGATAGAGTTAGATAGGATAATAAATAAACTCAGTTAATAATGAAATAAATTTGTTTTGAAAGAATTAATAAATTTATTTTGAAAGAATTAATGAATTGAAATTTGATCAACTTATGAAAATACCTAAAATTTAAAAGAAATTAATAGATGTAAATTAATTTAAATCGAAACTTTTATGTTTTAGATTAATTTATATGGGTTAAATATATGTGATAAAAGATATTAAGTTGAATAAATTTAACAATAATTTGGACTAAAGAAGAATTTAAATTTATGAAAAAATATATGATTATAATAAAAGACTATTCAAATTTATGGTTTTAAAATATTAAATTGAAGATAATTGAATAATAAGATAATGAATTTAGAAATAGTTGAGATTGATTTTAGTGAAATCAAATGGATTAAATCAATTATTGAATATAAATTAATTTAAATTTGAATTTATATGGTTTAAATTAATTGTTATTTTGTATTTCAAATCTGTTTTCTTTCTGGTTGTTCTATTCACCTACCTCGTTCCTTTTCGGGGACGAAAAGTTTTGAGTGGGGGAGAGTGTAACGACCCGTAAATTTCAACCGTTTTAATAACGTAATTAATTGAAATTTTATGAAATTTTAAACGATAAAATTTTGAAATAAAAATTTAATATTTGGAATAAGTCTAGTTAAACATAGCAACTGGTAAATTTTCGTCCGAAAATACGAAAGTTTATTTCATACGTAAATTCACTTTAATTTAATCAGTTTAAAAAGCGATGAAAATAAAATGTTTTCGAAACCTAAATATTTTTACATAGAAAAATTCTAAACCATCTTCTGAGCAAGATGTCAGTTTGTCGTTTTTCAAAATTCGGACATCTTTGGCTCCGTCGATCTTATTTTTCAGCGTTTTTCTTGCATTTTTCCGCTGGTAGAAAAATTCAAATTTTTATAATTCAATTATACCACTGATATTTGTATACCGTTTTGATTGTCTCGTCGTACCGATTTCAACGGTATATTTATTTCTATATTTTGAGGTCTGGTACGCGACGAAAACGGGAAAAACAGTGAGTCGTACCGTACCGAGATTTATGACTGTTAGCTTTTCTTTCTTTAAACCGTGCAGCCGAAGCATTGTAATAAATTGCTTTTGTAACCTTGCATTTTTCCAAGAAACCCACTGTTAGCCTTTTCTATTCCCGGTAACTTCTAACCTTTACATTTACCAATGCTAAATTTTAGCTATTTGTCTTCTAGTCCCTTTCTTCTGCTCTAATATGTAATCAGAACACAAAAATATCATATCCAAAGAACTTCATTTGTTTCCATTTGCTCACCACGTTTCCCTCAACTTCATGAATTATATTTCATCTCTTCTCTCTGTTTTATAAAATTCTGTTCTCATCTTTCTCGAAGCCAACCTCGCGTAAACCTGCGCTTGAACCCGGGGACCCTGCTCCTTCCGCCGCGATCTTCAGCTTCCGACGCGCCTACCGCCGACCGCCTCGGCCATTAGCCTCGCCCAGCAACCTTCTACCGCGCCTTCACTTGACAACCGAAGCCCAGCCCTCCTTCACCCATGCCGCCCGACCATGTCTTCCGCTCTCCTCCCTCATCAATAACGGCCACGTCTCTGCCCCGACCACCTGAAATCGGCCCCACCTTTTCTCATTCATCCTATCAGCCTCTGGCCACCACCTTCGAGCCTTACCTTCTCTTTGTTAGCCGAATGCATGTTGTATAGGTGAGTTTGGATATATATTGTGTAGTAGATTATAGTTTATAAAGGTTTATATTTTTTTATGCCAGCTTGTTTTGCTAAAGTTAGAAGTGTATTATATTACATTATATAAGTACTATTGTATAAATTAGTGGTTACCTGAGCCTTATATAAATTTTAAAGGGGTTAGTTTTTATAGTCCTGTATGATGTTTTTCAAATTTATATAAAGGGTTATACTATAGTCTGTATGGCGGTATATAAATGACTTCAAACTGTTATATACAAAAAAAATTTGCATCATGGGTTCTTGATTTTTTTTATAGTCTGAATATATATTCGATCGTGCATGCGAATTTATAGTTTTACTGTTTTACTGCATAAGTTTACATAAGTATAAAAATTGTTGATCTGTTTGTTATATATATTGGTTTATAAAAGTTATAATATATATAATATAAAATATTTTAAGTTATAAAAGTTTATACCGCCATAATTTATAAGAAAAGAAGGAAACTGTTTAAGTATGTCATACTTTTATAAAGCTGTTTTCGACTGTTATGAATTTATAAGTTATGCTAGGTCTGTTAGTGTATAGAGTAGTATAATATGTTATGTGCAGATTTATATGTATACTATATAATGTAAATAGTGTTGTAAAAGTTTAGATGTATGCAGCTTATATGGATATTTTGATATTCGAGGACCGTGCCTTTAAGTATATAACTGTCTATAAGTCTAGTGAGTTGTTTCCTTACGAATATATGTTATTTTAAAATTTTGAATGTATAAAGGAAAAGGAAACGTATGAAAGTTAAATATTGATTTTTTTAACATATATTAAAGATTTTATTTTAAAGGGTAAAATTAGATTTTTAAAAGTTTATATATCTATCCATTCTCATCAAGTTCTTATCTATCAGCTTTATTTGTGCCGATTTCACTTTGCTTCGGTTCGTAATTCAAATTTCAGTATCCGTATCAATGTGTAACCATGTCATCTTCTGTACTCTCTAGCCTCGAAAGGTGAGCAATCACTCACGATGAATATTCTTTTATTTATTAAGTTTGATTTCAATTGAAACGACAATTGAAATATGCTGCTGTTAGTTAATTACACTGTTATATATGCTATTGCCCGTATCAGTTCACCTGTGACATCTAACACCATTATCTGTTAATTATTTATGTGATGATAATACAGTTTGGCTGATAATTGATTGACTGTTGATGTTTATATTGGACGTTAAATTGTTAGTGATAAATGATAAATAGTATGCAAAATTGAAATGGATATAGAATAGTTAACGATTTTAAAGCCGATTTATATGTTAAATTTGATTAGTGAATATGACCCCTTTTAATTGTTAAATTAATTGACATGTAGAATAGTGATAATTACTCTTTGGACCATTGAATGTATATTTGATTAAATTGTTGTAGTGTTAAAATTGGAATCGAATGACAATTGAAGTACCGTATAAATATTAGTGTAATAATGTTTAATCTACATGAAATGATAGTGTAGATTCTAGAAATAATTATATTAATTCGTACGAATAACAATGCGAATTAATACGGTTATTTCGGGATTATTTGAATTGATTATTGGATTGATATTGATTGTTGTTCTTTCTTGTTTATTTACTTTGACACCATCCCAGTTATCACACTGCAAGTTCCCTTTGTTATGCTTTGATTTTTGAATTGAATTGGAATCGGGTTGAAATGATAAATACCCAAATTGAACTTTGACCTAGGATAGGAAATTAAATAAAACCCGATTGGTCAATAATTTGATTAAATTAAAACGAAGATTTTATTTGAATAAATAATATTGTTTTGAAATGAAGTTGAAATTTGAATTTTAATGAAAGGAAAATGTTAATATTTAAAAATATGAAATAAAATATTAACAATGAAATTGATGGAAGAATGTTATTTAATTTGAGAAATTATTGAATTAAGTTTGAAATTAATTAACTTTGAAATGATTTAATAATTAAGTTTGAAATTATAATTAAGTTTGAAATTATTAAACTTTGAAATTATTTAATAATTAAGTTTTGAATTATTTAATAATTAAATAAGATTGAATTATTTAATGTTTAAATTAAATTGGATTTGTGAATAAGTGAATTTTACTTCGTAAATAATTGAAATTGAGTTTCTTTATTAATTAAGTTTTGGAAAATTATTTAAGTAAGTAAATAAGCGAAATTGAATCTCTTTAACAAGAAATAAAATGTGATTTATTGAAATTAATGTAAGACTTGAAAATTAAAGGATTTGATTTGATGAATTTAATTTAATTCAAATTGTAAGTTTTGAAATAAGGAAGTTGAATTTAAATAATGGATTTAACGAATTGGAAATTAAACAGAAATTGTTTTAAATGAAAATTTACTTAACGAACATTGAATGAAATTGATAAATGGATTTAAATTGATTTGAATGTTAAATTAATTTAAATGATTTCGGAATGAAACTTATATACGAATTTGAATCAATATTTGAATTGTTTTAAATAGAGATTGAAATTGAATTATAAGATTTTGAAATGGTAAATTTAGAAGTTTTGAAACGTAAATTTTGGAAATGGGTTTAGAAAGACAATGAAATGTTGATTTACGAATTCCAATTGAAATTGATTTGGTTTTGAAATATATTAACGACCAATCGGTGTAATAATTACGAAGTTATTAAAGAGACCGGAATCGGTTATGGACATACTCTCTGTCTAAACCGAAAACCACTTTAATAACTATACGCGGAGTGATGATCCAGAATGAAGTGGTTGGAATGATGTACGTGATGACTGAAGAAAGAGAACGATGATGGATAGCCTTGACACTTGTGTCAAATTGGAAATGACTAAAACAGGAGCCGTGCCGGGCCAATGGAGGATTTGCTACCTCAAGTGGACACACTTCTTCGAACTACTCATTACTTGTTGTCGATTGGTGCACCCTTGATTTTGGGAGTGTTGTTTCACGGTGTTGCGGGCGCTGCGGCGTTGCGTTCTCACCAGTCCGGATCAGGCTGTAATAACCCGACTTTTTCTCCACAGAAAGTCGGATCATTATGAAGAAAGAAAGGGTAGAAAATAGAAAAGAAGAGAAGAAAGAAAGAAACAACAACAACGATCTCACAGCGGAACGAATAAATTATATTAATAACATAAACTATTACATAGTATACAACACTTTACAGAGTTACACAGCATATACATCACTTACTAGACAGTTATAAACATCTGTCTAGACATTACAACTCAATACACTACAGAGATACAGACACAGCGGAACTACTATATATATCTACAACGCTGAAGCCTCCTGCTCCATTGCTCCTCCACAATTCGTCAAAGCTAAACCTGAATCCCTTGGCTACTCGTAAAAATTTGAGTACCCAAGAGTTTATAAAACAGAAATAAACAACTTGGGTCAGACATGGGTCTGGTGTGAGTAACAGGTTAAACTTGCTTAACTTCAAAACCTTTAGAAAGAAAAGGTATCACGTAAGAATTCCCACACATAAACATGGGTAAGTTTTTACCTTACGCTAACCAAAACATTTGATAGGAAATTCGATTGTATTATAATAGGGTCTAGGGTTTTCAAATAAATATGAAATAGCTGAAATTGTTACATTATTAAATTCCAGCATACTAGCCACAAAGTGGGTTATACAATCAAGTCTGTTGGCACTTATTGGATTTTGGATTCCATACAATGGCAGGGCTACTGGGGTACCGCCCGTCACAGTACGTGGCCTAGATCACCGTACCGAGGATCACTCCCAATCCCCTGCAACACAAGGTCGGAACATCCCTTACTGGATAATTCCCGCACAAGATACCTCACGGTTGGGATCAGCAACCGCACACACTAAGCCGAAATAAGAAGGGACTTCTAGACAGAGGTAACCTTGTCCTACTTGGGTGCTACCCACTAACCTTGCTGCACCTCCCCTGTTTTAGCCATTCCCGGTTTGTGAGGCTTGAGGTCACGATTACCTTTAAACAGAACACATCTATCTTAGAATGCTCATCGTCCACCTGACGATGTGCTGAAAGCATTCAATCCATACAAGTTCGTTCCGGGTTCGAACGAAACCGAAGGCATTATCTCGTTACACTCGTTTTGGAATCACCCTCAGAGTTAACGACAATAACCCTTGCACTCTGAATCTTCATCTTCACTTGATTCACGACCTATCGTTAATTTGGATCGATGTGGTATTCGGGTCTCCAGACCTGGAAATCCGGTATACGGAAACCCGATCCCGGTCTCATCGAAATCCAAAACGTATCTTTTAAGGCCAAGTTGTTTTAAAGGTTAAAACAATTTAATTTATTATCTATTTACACACAGATAGATAATTCACATATTCACAATAGATAATCAACATTATCATTAAAAGCAGATAATCCATATCATCAGCATTATGCAACCAAAGCATCCAAATCATACAGTATCAGTTATCTCATCTCTGAGATCTCAAACCATTCAAGGTAAATCAATATCATTCAATATCCTTAAGCAATGATTTATTAATTACCATCTATAATTAATTTAAAATGAATTAAATTAATTACTTCCATCATTAACAATCTTACTTAAGTCACTATTAATTAATTATCAATTAATTAATCATTCACCATCCAATTATTCATTTTAATTAATCATCCTTGATTAATTACATTTAATTACATTCAAGTAATTAGCATTAAATTAATTCACAAATTAATTATTCTTAATTAATTATAGTAATTAACCTTTAATTACTTTATCTATTAATTAACTATAATTAATTACATTACTCCCTAATTAATTACATTAATTAATCACTCAGTTATTAATTATTTCTTAATTAATCAATTCTTAATTACATCATTTAATTATATTAATTAATGATCCTTAATTACATTTTATCATTACTTAATTACATTAAGTAATTAATCTTTAATTAAACCATAATTTATTTATCACTATTGATTAATCACATTCAGTAATTAACTAACCTTAATTACTTCTTAAAATAAATTAATTATTCCTTAATTAACTTCTTAATTAATCCCTTGATTAATTCCATTAAGTAATTAACTTCCCTTAATTACTCTACTAATTACATCAGTAATTATCTATTAATTTCTTTCCTAAGTAATTATACCTCATTAAATCACATTAAGTAATTATACAAATCATTAAATGATTATCTTAAATTAATTAAACTTAATTAATTAACTTAACTAATCAATTTAAACTCAATTAATTACAATGAGTAATTAATTCTTAATTACTTCCATTAAGTAATTATATTTAATTAAACAATTTCACAAATGATTAATCTTAATTAATTAATCTATTTAATTATCACAATTAGTCACATTAATTAATTACTTATTTAACCCAAGTTAATGAACTACATTAAACTATTAACTATTCTTTAATTATTTTCTAAAATAATTAAACTTTAATTAACCATTAGTAATCCTAAATTAATTAATTCTAATTACTAATAAATTCATCTCTAATTACTTAATTAATTAAGTATCTAATAACTTTATTAATCCATAATTACTTGATTAATTTATTCCTAACCATTAATTAATAATCTTAACTTATCCTAATTAATGATCCTTAATTCAAATTAATTAACCTTTAATTAATTTAATTAAACCTTAATTAATCAATTTAAAACCCTTAATTACTAATTTATAAATTAATTAAATTGATTAATTAACTTTTTAATTACCTTAATAATTTATTTTACCCCAAATTATTAAATCTTAATTATATTTAAGATAACACTTTATTCTTATTTATGATTAAAATATTATAAATAAAACATTTAAAACAATTTACCTCTAAATTTCATTTTAAATTTAAGATTTAAAATGAAGACAAATTTTAACTTTAACAAAATTTTAAAACCATTTAAACCCTTTTTAAATCATATGTTAAATAAATATTTACTTAATTAAAGAAATTTAAAACCAATTTCATTTTATATTCAAAACAAATTAAATACACTTTGAACATTAAAAGTTGTTTTAAAACATTTTATTTCAAACTTTATTTATTTCAAAACTAGAATTTCAAACTAACTTAAATTCTGATTTAAATTTTTAGATTTAAACTTTGGTTTAAATCTTAGCTTTACAGTTTAAACTCCAGGTTTAAAATTTTTAAAACAAAACAGGTTTCTTTCTAAAACCTGTAACATATATTTTAACCCGAGCCATCCTATATTGCTTCGAGTTCATCACCCAACTGCTCCGAGCAAATTACCTAATTACTCGAAAAAAACTCGAGCATACCAGTTCCAAATCAAAAACAACTCACCAGAAATAAGGTGCACCGTGCACATGCACGGTGGCACAGATCATCTTTGGCCAATACCGATGATCTTCCCACATCGGTCAACGCTCCATCACCATACTTCGATCACCAATTCAAACTCCAACTCTCGAAATCGAATTCGAGATCTTCAACCCAACCTGGAACAACAATCTCGAACCACCACCAAGCCTGGAAAACTTCTCGTGCTCATGCCTCTGATCATCGGAGTTGTTGAAACTCCGTCTACACCGTCGCCAACATCTCCCCTACTATCTCCCTTAATCCCGTTGAACTCGATTCAACATAGAAGCCGTGACGATCAAATATACCAAAGTTACCCAAACTAGGGCTACAGGCTAAATTCCTCCATTGCCATCTCCACGGTGAAATGCACCATCATCTGAAAATTTTCTCGTCATTACTGACCATTCCTCTAGCTCCAGAAGAAAATTCAATCACTCCGATCATCTAGATCAACAGGAACAACCCAAAATGCATATTCCAGACAACTCTGAACTGCTCTTTAATTTTAGTACTAGAAGTTGTGATTTTATTTTTAAAAAACATGATTTTGTTTAGAGATTTGTTTCATAACCCTGAATCTATGAATTACTAAATTTGAATTTTGACTTTGCTTAAGCATTCTAGTACTTATAGTTCCAGAGTCAAGTAAATAACATTTTTACTTAATTTAAAACTCTAATCTAAAGTTTGAAATGAAACAAACCACTTTTGTTTCAATTCCTAAATCTTAATAAAGATCGAATCAAGTGATGATGTAATCTTTACCAAATTCTTAATTTAAAAACAATAACAGACAAGAAACAGATACACATCCAACATACATATATACATTCATATGCACAGCAGATTCACCAATACATATACATGCAAAACATTCTCATTCCAGTAATCACATGCAAACAGATATTCAAAACTTATGATTTTAAAAATGATTGTTACTCACCTAATTAAAGAAGACAGAGCCTTCATTTTTTGAAAACAGCCTTTGCTTTGATTAAATTTGAAAACTTGAGTTGCTTCCTTATTTTTGATTTAAGCTTGCATGCCTTTGAATTTTGCTTTTAATTCCAGTTTTTGCTTGCCTCTGTTTTGAAGAATACATGCAGACTTTGATTTGAAGAGAACTTGCAGGCTTTTGATGTTGAAAAATGAATTTAGTTCAGGCTTATATACTTTTGAAAATGAATTTGCAGCCTTGAAACAGAACAGGCTTTTGATTTTTGGTTTGAGGAAAGTGAATTTCAGATTTGTTTTGAGCTTTGCAACTTGGTTACAGGTTGCTTTCAAAACAGAGAAGATTGATCTCTGCTTTGATTCCAGGTTGAAGAAGAGATAGGCTTTGATTACATTTTGGAATGAAGAGGATGTTTATTTCAGATTTGTTTATGAGGGAAGATTGAGTTCAGATTTGGTTTTGAGAAATATTGATTTTCTGGTTTGCTTTAGAAGTGGGAAATGAATTTCAGATTTTACAATGAAGTTAGAAAAGGAAATAGGAAAGAAGAAAAAAATGTTTTATATATAGGCTGAATTTATTTAAAAATAAAAATAAAAGAAAAACAAGATTAAATGACACTTGTCTCATTTCATTTTAATTATCTAACACTTGTAATATGGAGGCCTTAAATTAATAACACATGTCCTTTTTATTTAATGAGTATATATATTTAAAATGTTAATAAAGATTTTTCACTTAATTAATAATTCTTATGTAAATGTATATATGTATTTTAAAACTATATAGTTATTTATTAAATATCTTTGGAAAGCTTAATATTAATTTAAATCATAATTTCCAAATTACCAATATATATTAGAAATTTGAAAACATAATTTTATTTGTTAAATTCAAACCAACTTATCTATTTACAATATATAAAATTATATCTATACATTATAAATAGAAATCATTCTATTAACTTTTAAAAGATAGAATTCACTAATTAAATACTTATTTAATTAGATTATTAAATTAAATTCAAATTTTATTATCAAAGATCATCAATATCAATTTAATTATTTAACAGATTATTAAATTGATATTGTTAAAATTTCCGGGATATTACATTCCTCCCCCCTTAAAATAATTTCGTCCCCGAAATTTAAACAAAGGTAATTTAATAATCTTATTAAAGATTTAAATTCAAAACACAAGCATCTACTATCATCCATATGCTAGCAACCATAGCAACCAAATCATTCAATCAAACAATTCAACTATCTAGACTAAATTCTAGATAAAATTCCTCGAGTTTCCCCAAGTATATATATACCGGGATACTCGCTCTACAAACAATCTAAACAATCAATACTACTAAACTATAAAGCTCCTACTCATCTATATCTACAGAACTAAACAGAATATCAGACTACAGACGAGTCTGACTCAACTACTAAACTTCCAGAACTGCTGATTCTACAACCAGAGATAGATCAAATACGTACTCCCTCAGAGATACGTAAAACTCAATGAATTCCAGTTATCCAAACTGACAATTCAACCAAGTAGACCAATTACCTATCCAAATCAAAACAAGGAAGAGATCCACAACTTTACTCCTCAAACAATAGAAGACTGAACTAACTTCTCCTATCCAGGAAACAAGACAGATGCACTCCCAAACTGCTTCTGCTGCACAACTCTGATCTGAGGTAGATAAGAATGTTGATGAGCACAACTGGATAACTCATCCCAGAAAATATGGTTCACTGATCCATAAAGAAAACTCAGATACTTTATCAAATCCTGAGCTGCTTCACCAAACTCTATCTCTAGGAACTATCCTTCAACTTGGCTGAACCACCGGTACCACTCCTGGAATCCTGTTGATAAGAAAACTCATCTCCAGATGCGGACAACTTCTGACTTCCCTGAAGACATCTAGAAAACTCCGATAACCCAAGAGAATACTCAGCAATCGCAAGTCACTTTTGCGATCAAGCCAGTCTAGTATCCAAAGATACTATTCTCTCTTAACAAATCAGAATAGCTTACACTTATCTATCCAATTCATCGAAGAAATGGATTCCACTTTACTGCTTCTGAACTCCATTTTAGAAAAACTGCTCAGCCAGAAAACTTCCTGCCATCACAGAATACTCCGAGCTGCACTGCTGACACTGATGCTCCTATCCAAAGCTCTTCGAGAAACTCGGACTCCAAACCAAACAGAAACACCATGCTGAACTCAGCCACAACACCGAAACAGACACACTTCCTTAATCTTGTTCCAAAGAAAACATCTTCAGGAACATCCATAGTCACTGCATCTCATCATACAGCTACTATTACTTGAGGTATCAAGGTACCATCACTCACTTCTGCCTCATCGACAGATCCAACTCTACTCATCCACACTTCAAAGATAAACTCCGAACCATTACAGTTTCCTTCGGAGATCGATGAAATCCTTCACCACAGCAAAGCTTACTCGAGACGGTATTGGGTTTACAGTCTCGATATATACTTCCAACCTCAAACATTCAAACTCCAACTATTGGTAATTGTGTTACACACACTACCACCTTATCTACCTTTATAACTTATATTGGAAAACCCGAACAGGTAACCCAACAAATAGGTAGAAATACATAAATATATATATTTAAAATGATACTTTTTACATAGAAATTATTTCTGGGTAAAATTATTTCATTTACCTCTTTAAAACAATATTGTGTCTGTTGGCCTGGTTCAAGTGTTTAGAGATCCCTATCAATAACGTTAGCTACTCGTATTGACCAGAATCCATATACCACTCAACCGATCAATTAACACAATATAAAATCATTTTTATATAACTAACAATTACGCGCTCTCAAGATAGACACCACTTCAGAGCCTAGGTATTCACTCAACCTAATGCTCTGATATTCACTTAACCAATAGCTTAGGTATTCGCTCAACCTATGCTCTCATACCAACTATAATAACCCGACTTTTTCTCCACAGAAAGTCGGATCATTATGAAGAAAGAAAGGGTAGAAAATAGAAAAGAAGAGAAGAAAGAAACAACAACAACGATCTCACAGCGGAACGAATAAATTATATTAATAACATAAACTATTACATAGTATACAACACTTTACAGAGTTACACAGCATATACATCACTTACTAGACAGTTATAAACATCTGTCTAGACATTACAACTCAATACACTACAGAGATACAGACACAGCGGAACTACTATATATATCTACAACGCTGAAGCCTCCTGCTCCATTGCTCCTCCACAATTCGTCAAAGCTAAACCTGAATCCCTTGGCTACTCGTAAAAATTTGAGTACCCAAGAGTTTATAAAACAGAAATAAACAACTTGGGTCAGACATGGGTCTGGTGTGAGTAACAGGTTAAACTTGCTTAACTTCAAAACCTTTAGAAAGAAAAGGTATCACGTAAGACTTCCCACACATAAACATGGGTAAGTTTTTACCTTACGCTAACCAAAACATTTGATAGGAAATTCGATTGTATTATAATAGGGTCTAGGGTTTTCAAATAAATATGAAATAGCTGAAATTGTTACATTATTAAATTCCAGCATACTAGCCACAAAGTGGGTTATACAATCAAGTCCATTGGCACTTATTGGATTTTGGATTCCATACAATGGCAGGGCTACTGGGGTACCGCCCGTCACAGTACGTGGCCTAGATCACCGTACCGAGGATCACTCCCAATCCCCTGCAACACAAGGTCGGAACATCCCTCACTGGATAATTCCCGCACAAGATACCTCACGGTTGGGATCAGCAACCGCACACACTAAGCCGAAATAAGAAGGGACTTCTAGACAGAGGTAACCTTGTCCTACTTGGGTGCTACCCACTAACCTTGCTGCACCTCCCCTGTTTTAGCCATTCCCGGTTTGTGAGGCTTGAGGTCACGATTACCTTTAAACAGAACACATCTATCTTAGAATGCTCATCGTCCACCTGACGATGTGCTGAAAGCATTCAATCCATACAAGTTCGTTCCGGGTTCGAACGAAACCGAAGGCATTATCTCGTTACACTCGTTTTGGAATCACCCTCAGAGTTAACGACAATAACCCTTGCACTCTGAATCTTCATCTTCACTTGATTCACGACCTATCGTTAATTTGGATCGATGTGGTATTCGGGTCTCCAGACCTGGAAATCCGGTATACGGAAACCCGATCCCGGTCTCATCGAAATCCAAAACGTATCTTTTAAGGCCAAGTTGTTTTAAAGGTTAAAACAATTTAATTTATTATCTATTTACACACAGATAGATAATTCACATATTCACAATAGATAATCAACATTATCATTAAAAGCAGATAATCCATATCATCAGCATTATGCAACCAAAGCATCCAAATCATACAGTATCAGTTATCTCATCTCTGAGATCTCAAACCATTCAAGGTAAATCAATATCATTCAATATCCTTAAGCAATGATTTATTAATTACCATCTATAATTAATTTAAAATGAATTAAATTAATTACTTCCATCATTAACAATCTTACTTAAGTCACTATTAATTAATTATCAATTAATTAATCATTCACCATCCAATTATTCATTTTAATTAATCATCCTTGATTAATTACATTTAATTACATTCAAGTAATTAGCATTAAATTAATTCACAAATTAATTATTCTTAATTAATTATAGTAATTAACCTTTAATTACTTTATCTATTAATTAACTATAATTAATTACATTACTCCCTAATTAATTACATTAATTAATCACTCAGTTATTAATTATTTCTTAATTAATCAATTCTTAATTACATCATTTAATTATATTAATTAATGATCCTTAATTACATTTTATCATTACTTAATTACATTAAGTAATTAATCTTTAATTAAACCATAATTTATTTATCACTATTGATTAATCACATTCAGTAATTAACTAACCTTAATTACTTCTTAAAATAAATTAATTATTCCTTAATTAACTTCTTAATTAATCCCTTGATTAATTCCATTAAGTAATTAACTTCCCTTAATTACTCTACTAATTACATCAGTAATTATCTATTAATTTCTTTCCTAAGTAATTATACCTCATTAAATCACATTAAGTAATTATACAAATCATTAAATGATTATCTTAAATTAATTAAACTTAATTAATTAACTTAACTAATCAATTTAAACTCAATTAATTACAATGAGTAATTAATTCTTAATTACTTCCATTAAGTAATTATATTTAATTAAACAATTTCACAAATGATTAATCTTAATTAATTAATCTATTTAATTATCACAATTAGTCACATTAATTAATTACTTATTTAACCCAAGTTAATGAACTACATTAAACTATTAACTATTCTTTAATTATTTTCTAAAATAATTAAACTTTAATTAACCATTAGTAATCCCAAATTAATTAATTCTAATTACTAATAAATTCATCTCTAATTACTTAATTATTTAAGTATCTAATAACTTTATTAATCCATAATTACTTGATTAATTTATTCCTAACCATTAATTAATAATCTTAACTTATCCTAATTAATGATCCTTAATTCAAATTAATTAACCTTTAATTAATTTAATTAAACCTTAATTAATCAATTTAAAACCCTTAATTACTAATTTATAAATTAATTAAATTGATTAATTAACTTTTTAATTACCTTAATAATTTATTTTACCCCAAATTATTAAATCTTAATTATATTTAAGATAACACTTTATTCTTATTTATGATTAAAATATTATAAATAAAACATTTAAAACAATTTACCTCTAAATTTCATTTTAAATTTAAGATTTAAAATGAAGACAAATTTTAACTTTAACAAAATTTTAAAACCATTTAAACCCTTTTTAAATCATATGTTAAATAAATATTTACTTAATTAAAGAAATTTAAAACCAATTTCATTTTATATTCAAAACAAATTAAATACACTTTGAACATTAAAAGTTGTTTTAAAACATTTTATTTCAAACTTTATTTATTTCAAAACTAGAATTTCAAACTAACTTAAATTCTGATTTAAATTTTTAGATTTAAACTTTGGTTTAAATCTTAGCTTTACAGTTTAAACTCCAGGTTTAAAATTTTTAAAACAAAACAGGTTTCTTTCTAAAACCTGTAACATATATTTTAACCCGAGCCATCCTATATTGCTTCGAGTTCATCACCCAACTGCTCCGAGCAAATTACCTAATTACTCGAAAAAAACTCGAGCATACCAGTTCCAAATCAAAAACAACTCACCAGAAATAAGGTGCACCGTGCACATGCACGGTGGCACAGATCATCTTTGGCCAATACCGATGATCTTCCCACATCGGTCAACGCTCCATCACCATACTTCGATCACCAATTCAAACTCCAACTCTCGAAATCGAATTCGAGATCTTCAACCCAACCTGGAACAACAATCTCGAACCACCACCAAGCCTGGAAAACTTCTCGTGCTCATGCCTCTGATCATCGGAGTTGTTGAAACTCCATCTACACCGTCGCCAACATCTCCCCTACTATCTCCCTTAATCCCGTTGAACTCGATTCAACATAGAAGCCGTGACGATCAAATATACCAAAGTTACCCAAACTAGGGCTACAGGCTAAATTCCTCCATTGCCATCTCCACGGTGAAATGCACCATCATCTGAAAATTTTCTCGTCATTACTGACCATTCCTCTAGCTCCAGAAGAAAATTCAATCACTCCGATCATCTAGATCAACAGGAACAACCCAAAATGCATATTCCAGACAACTCTGAACTGCTCTTTAATTTTAGTACTAGAAGTTGTGATTTTATTTTTAAAAAACATGATTTTGTTTAGAGATTTGTTTCATAACCCTGAATCTATGAATTACTAAATTTGAATTTTGACTTTGCTTAAGCATTCTAGTACTTATAGTTCCAGAGTCAAGTAAATAACATTTTTACTTAATTTAAAACTCTAATCTAAAGTTTGAAATGAAACAAACCACTTTTGTTTCAATTCCTAAATCTTAATAAAGATCGAATCAAGTGATGATGTAATCTTTACCAAATTCTTAATTTAAAAACAATAACAGACAAGAAACAGATACACATCCAACATACATATATACATTCATATGCACAGCAGATTCACCAATACATATACATGCAAAACATTCTCATTCCAGTAATCACATGCAAACAGATATTCAAAACTTATGATTTTAAAAATGATTGTTACTCACCTAATTAAAGAAGACAGAGCCTTCATTTTTTGAAAACAGCCTTTGCTTTGATTAAATTTGAAAACTTGAGTTGCTTCCTTATTTTTGATTTAAGCTTGCATGCCTTTGAATTTTGCTTTTAATTCCAGTTTTTGCTTGCCTCTGTTTTGAAGAATACATGCAGACTTTGATTTGAAGAGAACTTGCAGGCTTTTGATGTTGAAAAATGAATTTAGTTCAGGCTTATATACTTTTGAAAATGAATTTGCAGCCTTGAAACAGAACAGGCTTTTGATTTTTGGTTTGAGGAAAGTGAATTTCAAATTTGTTTTGAGCTTTGCAACTTGGTTACAGGTTGCTTTCAAAACAGAGAAGATTGATCTCTGTTTTGATTCCAGGTTGAAGAAGAGATAGGCTTTGATTACATTTTGGAATGAAGAGGATGTTTATTTCAGATTTGTTTATGAGGGAAGATTGAGTTCAGATTTGGTTTTGAGAAATATTGATTTTCTGGTTTGCTTTAGAAGTGGGAAATGAATTTCAGATTTTACAATGAAGTTAGAAAAGGAAATAGGAAAGAAGAAAAAAATGTTTTATATATAGGCTGAATTTATTTAAAAATAAAAATAAAAGAAAAACAAGATTAAATGACACTTGTCTCATTTCATTTTAATTATCTAACACTTGTAATATGGAGGCCTTAAATTAATAACACATGTCCTTTTTATTTAATGAGTATATATATTTAAAATGTTAATAAAGATTTTTCACTTAATTAATAATTCTTATGTAAATGTATATATGTATTTTAAAACTATATAGTTATTTATTAAATATCTTTGGAAAGCTTAATATTAATTTAAATCATAATTTCCAAATTACCAATATATATTAGAAATTTGAAAACATAATTTTATTTGTTAAATTCAAACCAACTTATCTATTTACAATATATAAAATTATATCTATACATTATAAATAGAAATCATTCTATTAACTTTTAAAAGATAGAATTCACTAATTAAATATTTATTTAATTAGATTATTAAATTAAATTCAAATTTTATTATCAAAGATCATCAATATCAATTTAATTATTTAACAGATTATTAAATTGATATTGTTAAAATTTCCGGGATATTACACAGGCGAACGGTAGTATCACTACCTTGGGTATTGCCTCATGTGCCTTGTCATACTTGTATTCCATTTATACGCGACCACTACGATTTTGATTTGTACCTTTAGTATAGGGATTGCCCTCTGGTGACTTCCGGTTTTGGGGAAACTACGGTCTTGTATATGCTTTTGGGAATTAAAATGTGTTAACGGTGGAATGGGCCATGACTTAACACTATTTTGATATCTTTATATATTACTGATAGACATTATCTACTTAGCGTACATTACTACCTAGTAGATAGTTTAATGGATCCTTAAAGGATGGTTATTCCAAACATCCTTTGAGTTACTTGTATTTCAATTGCTATTTCACTTGAGTTGGATTTATTAATATAAGAATGTTAATCCTGACTCGAGTGTCTTGTGTTTTTGCTTTACGCTCAGGTCAGACTGAGTGTACCAGTATTCGAGACTCACCTTTGGAGTTGGAGCTTTGCTTGGAGATCCAGCTATCTATCCAGCTTTCAGATATTCGATGATTCCAGTGATGTATTCTGATTTGTATATGATGTATCGTATTACTCTTCCGTTGTATCTGTTCTAACTCTGATGTAACTTATACATTTATATAGTAGCTTCATGAACTACTATCTCTTTTATTTCCGCTGCATTTATTACTCTGTGTCTGTGATCTGTGATGATTTATTTACTATATATGTTCAGTTTTGCAAAATTTAAATTAACAACGCGGTATTTTGAGCAATTCAATTCCGGCATGAGTGTCTACCTATACACTTATAATGGATGCGAATGGTTCAAAATTCCGGGTCGTTAGTCTGTAAGCTGTATCTAGTAATTATATGCCTTTATAATTAGGGCTGGTTGATCGACTATTAGATTGCGAAGTGGTTTCCTTTTTTAGGAGTATAGGGATGCTTATATATAAGCATATATATACTTATATCTTGGAGTAGGTTAGATATATCGTACATGTATATGGAATTTAATGACTAATCCATGGATAGTAGACATAACACTTAAATGGAAATCAATCGGCATAAACTAGTATTATGGATAAAGCAGGTAATTTATCAGTCATTAGAACATTATTCTAACCCATTCCCTATTACAACTCACTAGATAGATTTAGAGGGACATGATACTGGTGCAAGACAGAAATGGTAGGTGGAAAATTATTCCCACTCATGATCAGTACAAAGCAACTAGATATCCAAGGAATAATATTGGTTCTTAGGTAGCAGCCTTAGTCGGTATATATGTTCTATTATATTTTACTATTATGCTGTGAGTTCCTATAGATATCTCTCTGATGTACTAATTTTGTATGGTGTTAGTAACAACCCCACGCAAGGCATCGAAATACATTTTTCGACCTACTTCAAGCATTGGTGCGGTATTTACCAATGCCCCACCGATGCATTTTTGGAGTTGGTAAATTGCCTTGTTTTTGTAGTGAGTGTCTCACTTCCAATGTTTTGACTCAACCCAAATATAGTCGTTTAATGGACGTCGTGCCGCAATTTCACTATAATCAAAGCAGAGTTTCCACAATGAAGCTTGATGGTATTCTCAAGTAAAAATAATTGTTCAATATTGTTACATTGATATTTTCTTTTTAACCTTATTTATACTAACCAACAGAAAACTATCGAGTGACTCATTCAATAGTCATCTAATAACTGTTAATATGTAACCACTTGGTTTTCCCAGCAGTCATGAGTAATACACTGCCCAACATTTGGAAAGTGTTTCGTACTCTAGTCACAACAGATGCACGATATCCAGTGTCGATACATCTCGCCTAGAAATATTTCCGAGGGTATGTTTATTTATTTTGATCAATTGCTCATGATAACAACACATTGTACCTACTATCATAAAATAAACTATTTATGGATTTTTTATTAAATACACTTAAATTAATTAAATCATTAGTATAACGCATTATATCAAGTATATAATAGAAAGAAAAACACATTTTATTTCGAACTAGATTTTATTACAGATTTAATAATTTACAATAAATTATAGAGTTACCCCTAGGACGTACCCTTAACTCTATCACAAACATCCATCAAAAGTTTCAAAATTCACTTCTGTTCCCTGTCAATAGTAGGTTTCATGAGAAACCACTATCAATGTTTCCAATGAAAATGTGCATTTTAAATAACACATATTTGCTATTAGAACTTCAATTATTTGCATTCTACATTGTAAATATTTGCAGTTCTAACTGAATTTTTTTGTGAAATGAAATTTGCAGTCTACGCCACAAGAATGTACGTTCAATACTTTATGTATTTGCAACCCATACTACAAATATTTATTTTACAAATATGAGCATCTTAAACTGCACATATTTGCATATTAAACTGCAAATTGCAGTTTAAAATGCACATTTTTACTTAAAATATTAACAGTGGTGTTTCGAGCATTTTTTTAGAATAGTTTTTTAGGCATTAAGGTTGAAAATAAGGGGTGGATCCTAATTATCAACTTACATAAATGCCCTTACGGCACATGCTTACTATATCATGACTAAAGTCTACATCCATGTATGCATAAGAATAACATTTGCATCAGAATAAGTTCAATAGATCAACCTAATGATGGACTATAACGACTCACATCCATGTAAAAGAAAAGAAAAGGATTTACCCATAATCGAACCAGATGGCTCGGCAAGATGATGGATCCTTGCAAATTCATCCAAGAAAGATGGTTTGTATAAATTGACGTCCACTTGCAAACGGGTCCAAACTCAACAAGATGATGGACAACTTACGATTTGTGTTTGCTTTTGATTGAGTCTAAAAATATGGTGAGATAAAGGACTAACTTCAAATATCCACTCATGATCTAGTCCGATGGCTCGGTTAGATGATGGGTCCATGACAGATCCTTATTTATGATTGAATTCGATGATTGGAAGAGATGTTTTGTTTATCGGTTGAGTCATTGCTCAATAGACTAATCTATGAGAAAATGTTGATGTTTCCAACACATCTTTATATACCTAACATACACTTGCATTGGATAGACCCAACTCGGTTCCAATAGTAGATGGACCAATCAGCACCTACAATTGTTCTTATGCTCAGAAACTATGTTAAACTATTGGATTAAGAATTTCGTGTAATTATTAAAATCTAGTTGTTTTTTTACTGAAACATCCATATATCAACACACATAAAGTTATTACTATATGTGATTATGATGTTGTGGTATAATTTTGTTTGACAAGCATATGAGATATGTAAAATAATAATTAAAAAATAAATCATAAATAGGCTACATATCATATTCATCGAGGTTGGAGGAAATAATCATTTGGTCTCGTGTCCCGATGTGCCAAGGGAATTACAACCATTTATTAATATTAAATTTAATGGTTAAAATAATAAAAAAGAAATGGTTTTAATTCACTAGCACATCGGGACACCGAAAAATGAGACTAGGATATGACAAGACAAATGAAAAACAAAAAGAATTCTATTTAGTTTAGAACTGTAAATGGATTATTTCGGACGTGGTTAGTGGCATATCTGTATCTGCATGCAAAATCATTTTCAAATATCGGATATGCGCATCCGTGGATACAGATGAATATTACATATTTATATGCTATCTGCCGACGAGCGATAAATTAAGAAACATAAATAGAAAATTTTGGTTTAACATATTTTTTTTTCAATCCCTTGATTATAAAAACACGATAAATAAACACATGATGATAATAAATAGTTTTTAGCAAATAATATGCATTAAATACGTATAATAAAAGCTATTAACTTAATAAAAAGTAAGTACATATCTTTCATTATACTAAAATATACATAATATAAACTATAGTCTTGACAAAAACTGAATAAATAATTTTCGAATGCGAATGCCTTCCTATTGACATTTGTATTTATTTTTACGGATATCGGACATTTACCTATTTTTGGGTTCGAATACGATGCGAGTGGATTTTAGATTTTTGGAAACCAAATGACAGACTTAATTTAGTTGATAACCTGCTCTTGTTGGATACTTGGATTATGTATTCTTCTTCCTTACTTTTCATTCTCTCCGTTGTGTCTGCTTTCTCTTACCTCACCAGTGTCAGCCTTATGGCGTTTTGATAATAAATAGATGTTCATTATCGTCTAAATCTTCATAATTAGCAGAAACCATAGTGAGTACAATATATGTGTTGCCGGTAACATCCACCATTGCTATTATCATGTCATCTTTATAGCATTAGGACTAAATCCTGTAACTGGAATGGATGCAACAAACTGGACACAGAGAAATGGTATCTCAGATACCTTCGAAGACAATTTCAGATTTTTTTCAGCATAGGAATGTTGTCTCTCATTTTTTCCAATAATATATAGAGAAATATGTCTTTTCCAAAACTTATATATCGAGAAGTATATGTTTTTCTAACGAGTTAAATTGATATCCATCATTGTATCAAGTCTCTAAATAGAGAAATATGTACTTTTTGTTCTTATATGGAAGATGGAATTCATGGGGCAATCCAATGGTGGAAACGAATTGTGTTGCCAATAATGTCCAATAAACAGTGTGGTTGTCGCAGTACTTTATCTTTAACTTCTCCAATCATTCTCTTTCGAAGAGCAGATTATTGACATAACCTTCAAGAACAATTTGGTTTTGAGTTCCATCATATTTAGGCATCACATCAACCATCTTAGCACTATTTCGGGAGACTGTCAATAGATCAGGAGAGAAATGGTTTCTTAAAAAGCATTTTTTATTTAGTTTTTCCCATTTCTTTGTAAATATTTGCCAAACGTGCTCGCTTGCAGTTTGAGTTGAGTATTCTGGATATTGATTTAGTAAGCATTCAACATATGAACCATCAAACCCACCTTGATTTTCATCCTCGGTAATATTGAAAAAACCAGATGCCATGTTTGAAGAAATTAAAGTTTGCATTATATTGTAACAAATTAATCATAGAGTTATACCTTGGCACTTCCAAAATCATCTCAAAGAAGAAGAATCGTAGCGGGATAGGAATATATAGGAGGATTGCTCCTAAGGAATTCAATGTTTTCATCAGTAATTCCTTTCCCCTAAAGAATATATGTGTGCATTAATATAGTTTGTACTCCAGTGCTAATCACTGCATTTTTTAGGTATCTTCTGGTTCTGAAATGTGCTTGGATCTAAACCATCTTGATTCTTGTAAGGATCGATTAACCAATCTTGACCATTAATTAGATATACAAGGTCCATATGTTAGTATTTTGGATGAGATGAACAATGCGTGAACCAAGGTTCAAAATTCCGTTTTCCATTTCCGTTCCGGTCACGGGTGATTTTTGGAATTACGGTTCTGTTCCGGAAATTCCGAAAATTCCGTTTTAATTTCGGTTTACAAATTCCGGCACTTTTTTTCCTGTATAAATACATCAATAAATACTCAACGCTAAATTAGAGACATATTTTCGAACACCCAATTCCTCATTGCTAATATTACTAAATATTTATATAAAATTGAACAAATTAAACAAAACTCTACCCAATAATCTTTTAAACCAAGCCCAACAAAGTAAAACAAGTTAATCAGAACTTGGACTTAACAAAATTAAACAAATAAAATCCCTAACTTAGACACAACGCTGCCCTCTTACACTCTCACGTTGTTCACCCCTAAACCTAGCTCATGCTCTACTCTTTCCAAAATCGCGTCTGACTGCTGTTCGTCGACGAGCAAGACTTGAGTAGAGAAAACCCTAGCTCATTCAGATTTGATTTTTTGCTGAAAACAAACATGAGCATAATTGAGAGTGGCTAAAGTGGTAAGATTCTTTGATTTTTAACATAATTTTGCTTTGTTTTAGTGATTATTTTTAACATCAAGCTAAAATTCGCTTTTTTCCTAACATCAGAAACCGGAATGGTTTTCTGATGAAATTCCGGCCCAACACACGTCGGAACCGGGCTGGAATGGCCGGAGTTCCGACGTGCCAGCCGGAATTTAGAACCATGGCGTGAACTGAAAATATAGAATGCATAGTACATACCAATTTCTTTAGAGAAGTAATAGCAGCGAAATCTTGTTCATTTGAGATGGTTTATGCAATCTTAGTGGAAATGTTGTACGATGTCTTATAGCATTGTTGCATGTTACTAGGAAGTGTGTCTATACAAGAAAGGTTTCATCTATGGTAAAATTATTAATCGATATTACATTATTTAGCTTCATTATGCATACATCTTACTCATTAATAGATTTTATCAAAAGGTCAAGTTCTACTGGAGAGCCACAAGTATCTAATATGTCATCGATGACATAAATCAGCGCAATGACTTTTGCCATTTGGATTCTTCAATAAGAGAACTGCGGATTAGGAATCACAGTCATTGTCCATAGGTACCATTTCACTGGTTGATTTTGTGCAATTTTTAACTCGTCTGCTATGCTTGCACTTTCCCACCAACTACATCATAATGAAATTATCACTCCTTAGTCATAATGAAGAGTTATTTGAGAATATTGTTGAATTTTGTATAAGCATTAAACCATAAAATCTCTTGGAGTTCCTATTGATGTAATGACTGAACTAGGATGACGTCAAATCTTGCCAAATTTTCTATTACTCCATTTATGTTTTATCCATCGATTTTACACTGGTCTAGGTATTTTTTTGGATGATACCTTGGTGGAGTTTTATGACGTGGGTTCATCAATGCATTTTTACTAGCCTATCAACAGTTGGCTCTAAATCTTTCGTACAAATTTGCAGCTGCATTCTTCACAAATTGGTTGCTTTCTTGAGAATATCCTCTCCTATGTCGAATCGTGAAGCTTCATACTAGCTTAATAATTCTTTAATGTTTTTTCTTTTCTCTAACAGAGTTATTCCTTGCTTGTTTATATACTTCTCAACACATCTGTGCATTTTATATGCAAGTTTTTTTTTTAAAACAATAACAACAACTTGTTAATTGAAATAGTAATATGATAACATATAAGAAGCGCTGACCAGAATATACACTGTATCCGGCTTGTTTCAAGAGACAAAAGAAAAGTGCAACTTATTAGAATAAATCATCTAATACATGTTCACTTTTCAATTCGAGTTGTATAATTTGTGTAAGAAACAGAAAATGGAACCAGATTCTTGTGATAGTCAATGGTAATTTTTTATATGTAATCAAGAGTAAGCATGCATTTACTAGGATCATTTACTTCCATACATATGCTTCTGAGTTTAATTAAATTGTTTACATGAACTACAAAAAGAAGGCCATTTACCTACGTCAAAAAGGCATTGGTCCGACGTCGATAAATGACTTACTAATACTGCACGGACACTATTTTAGACGTCGGTAAAAGATATGTTAAGTTTTTTTCAACGCCCTGAAGGCGCCTCGCGTGGTACCATTACCAATGTCAAACATACAACCAGAATCAACACCATTCCGATGCCTTATTGCTGATGTGATTCCGATGCCATATAGATACTTCTTAAATTATAAAAATTGGAATTTCCAACTCTATTCAAATGCTTTTGCTGAAACATATTTACAGCATTTTTACTGCATTTCTCACCTCAATCACACATTAAAATATATAAAATATTTAATCATCATATTAAAAATTCATATATCATATATCATATATCGTATACCACCATATTCATATACCAAACCTTATTACTCAACATCATAATATTATAAATATATTAAACCATACAAACGCAAAAGTTAATCATTATACAAATGATCTTACAACCATACAAACACAAATTCATATACAACTACTGTAACGACCCGTATTTTTACGGATCGAAACATCGTAAAATAGTTGACATTAGGTTGCATTGTTGATAAGTTGTCCATAATCTAAGTCCTAGGTCGTAGAGTTGTTAGGTCGGAGTAGACGACCTAAGAAAGTGGAGCGACCTAAGGATTTTGGGATAGGTCGTATAGGAGTTGGGTCGTATGGTGGCTTAGGTCGTGGGGTAGGTTAGGTCGGTTGGAGCGACCTATAGGAAGTTGGCGACCTAAGGTAGTGGACGACCTAAGAGTTAGCAACCTACAGGAAACATCGACTTAAGAAGATAGCGACCTAAGGTTTGTGCGACTTAAGGAAAGGCAGCGACCTATAGGAGTTAGCGACCTAAGGAATGAAGCGGCTTAAGGGGTTAGCGACCTAGTAGTTAGCGAGTTAGTGTAGTTAGGTCGTTAGATGACCTAAGGAGTTAAGTCGCAAGCTTCTGTGTTGAGTTAGGTCGTAGGCGACCTAAGTTAGTTAGGTCGTGAGCTTCTGTGTGTGTTAGGTCGTAGAAGCGCGCATGTGTTAGGTCGTAGGTCGCGTGGATGCGCAGATCTGGGTTAGGTCGTAGGTCGTAGAAGAGCATGCGTTAGGTCGTAGGTCGTGGAGTTTCGTTAGGTCACGGATGTGCATAGGCTTGGGTCTGTTGGGCCGAAGTTTTAGGTCGTAGGGTTTCTTAGGTTGTGGACGACCTAATAGCGAGCAAACGACCTAAGTTTTTCCAGCCTATAAATACACGTCCATTTCTTCATTTTTGGGATCCGGATTTTGAAGCGACGAAGTGCTGCCATTTTGAGAGCTCGAGTTCTACACTTCTTCACTTCTTTTCTATACTTTAATCTTGTGATTCCTTCCATCCAAATCGAAGATCCAAGATCTTAGATTGAAGATCTACATCCATCGAAGAGAGATTTCATCGTTTGAAGCGGATTTGTGATAGATCGAGTTAGATCCTTCGCTGTCCAGATCTGAAGTAGGTTGTTTTTGAGGTGTTTAGGTGATTTGGTGAGTGGTGATTATCTCTCACACGGATCCAAAGGAGTATATCAGATCGTTGGCTTGATTTTGTGTAAAGTAGTGATTTTCATGCATCTTTGTAAATTTAAGTGTAGATCTATTGTTCATTATGATTTGACATCCATTTTACTACATGTTAACCTATGCAAGTTCATTCATCAAGATTATGGAGATATTGCTCATGTTTTCATGCTTGTTAGACTTTAGACTCTTTATTTACGAAATTGCCATTATTGTTATAATTGTTCATTAGATCATATTTGAATGCTTGATTACTTGGATTAATGTTTGACTTGATTGATTGCTATGAATTAGTTGATTGATGATTTGATTTAGACAAGATGGTCGAAGATGATTCAAAAGCTAAGGAAAAGGCTCTTGAATTGGAAAAGCTGCTCGTGGCATATGTAGCGGATGATGAAGCTCATATGGATAGATTTGATGATGATGTTGAGATGAGGCTTTGCTATGATGATGATGAGGCGAAGCATAGTATGAGATAGTCTTGGTCTAATCCAGACGGGATCATTCCAAGCATGTTGATAACTCGGTGAAATGGTTCGAGTTTGAGGATAATGGTTTGCTCGAGAGGCGCTTGAGCTAGTATGGAAATAGTCATCGAGGAGGATGACTAGAAGGCTGAGATCTCATCGTTGTTGATGGTTCTAGCATGCACAAAGCAAGAGTACATTGGGCAGATTCGATAGTCCCTGAAGGCTATTGATTGGTAGTCGAGTACCCTGGGCAGATTCGATAGTCCTAGGCACTTGCTGCGACGACGTGTGGAGTTATGTCTAGAACCGGGGTTTCCATTAGCCCTTGACGGACGGATGAAAGAATGAGCCGGTCATTCAATTAACGATGATATCGAAGCAATGATAATAGTGATAGCCAGAGTCATGGATGTTTGGTTGTATCGTCATTCGGTCTCAAGAGCGGTATTTTCTGGGTGCTTATCTGATCTTGGTTTAGGCCTTGGGGGTTTGTACTTGGAAAGCATCGCCCTTGACTCGAGTGATAACTGCTTTACTTTAAATTGTATGCTTTGCTATGTTTGCTTCTGCTTAGTGTGTGTCTGGGGGCTATCACTGTAGAAAGAGGTGGAGTGGGAGGGTTGGATTCCTATTCTTTTTTTCCTTTATGCTCTTTTGGTATGTTGTTAGTTAATTTACCGCTCACTAAGACTGTTGTCCGACTCAAGGCTTTATGTTTTAACTCTTATTGCCTTGGGCTGTTCGTCCATTTTGGGACGGGCAGATTAGGTTGCAGGTGACAGGTGCTGTTCTTGCTTTCCACGATGCTGATGACGAAGACGAGCTGAAGGATTGCATATTGTTTTCTTACTATATGTACTGAATGTTCCGCTGCTTGTATATTCTCTGAGTGTTATGTAGTGAGGCTTGATGTATTGACTATTCAGATGTTTGTATTCAACTATTATGAAGTTTTATTGATGAGATTCTATTCTGTGAAGCTTCACTATATATATATATATTCTATTGTATTTTGTCCATGCGCTGTGAGTAATACGATAGATTCTGCTGTTTTAATTTATCCTGACAATCGTCCATGGCTGCCTGGCACGCTTTACAGCGCACTATCTTTAGATTCAGTGCGGGGGTCATGGGCGGTCGTCACATTTGGTATCAGAGCTTTAGTTAATCGATTTTACCCAACGCTCGCTGACGTAACTACGTATGAGAGACGTAATTGTATTTTGATGGATGATTACTATATATAATATAGTAGCTTAGAAGGATTTGAATTCCTTAAGCAGTTGTTTCTCAAGGTGTATTAATCATTCCTTTTTATAGATATTGAGAATGAGTCGAAGAGGGAGACCAGCTGCTAGGGAAGGCCGTGCTGTTGAGGGGGCTGCTGATTATGCAGCTATGTTCGAAGCTATGATGACTTCGATCATGAGAAGGATACCAGTTCCGGGGACAGCGGTTGATGTTGGAGTTCAAGTCCAAACTCCAAAACCAGTGGATTTTGCTAAGTTGTGTAAAGACTATACTGCTCTTGGAGGGAAGGTTTTCTTGGGGACAGAATCAACAATTGAAGTCCAGAGGTGGATAGATGCTTGTAGAAGGATCTTTGGTGATTTGGGAATTGAGGATGCAACTAAGAGGAAGTTAGCATCAAGACAGCTTCAAGGGAGAGCTTCTGATTGGTGGAACTCTATCACCATTGATACTCCGGAGGAAGAGATTACTTGGGAGCAATTCCAAACCCGATTTGAAGCTAAGTTCATTTCTACAGCTCAGAAGTCTGTTCTGTTCAAGAAGTTTGTGGAGCTCAAGCAAGGAGGAAGACCAGTTCTTGAGTATGTTTCTGAGTTTGAAGCTTTGTCCAAGTATGCTCGGTCGTATATTGAATCTTCGTATCAGAAGAATGAGAAGTTTGTGACAGGCTTGGACAGTTATCTTGGGAGGCAGTTGGTGGATCATTTGGACGATCCATTTGAGAAGCTAGTAGAGAAAGCTCTCAGGCATGAGAATCTATTTCCTAAGGAAAGGTCTGTTGTTGCTGTGACCAAGGAAGAATCTAAACCACAACAGGGTGGAAACAAGAAGAGGAAGCAGCAGCAACAAAAGGGTAAGGATGGCCAGAAGAAGCCAAAGGGCGAAGTGACCTTCTACAATTGTCAGCAGAAGGGCCATTTCTCCAGGGATTGCAAGAATCCGAAGGTGCCGGTGAAGTGCCACAACTGTGACAAGCCGGGGCATATCAGGAAGAATTGTCCGGAACCGCGGAAGGACAAGCAGATTGTGCAAGCTTATGCTTTGGGGGCTGTTCCATCATCTTCGAAAGCTCCTACCGCTGAAGAGAGAGGAAAGAGTGTAGTGGTTCAAGGTACTCTTTCCATATGTGGTGTTCCAGTTAGAGTTCTATTTGATACTGGGGCATCGCATTCTTTTGTTTGTAATGAACTTGTAGGCCGGTTGGGTTTAGAACTGGATATCGTTGATAGGCCATTGGTTGTGACTAATCCAGTTGGGGGTTCGTCTTGTCTGTGTATGTTATGCCGTGGTCTGATTGTATCGAGTCATAATTGTTCTTTTGTTTGTGATTGTTTTGTTCTGAACTTTGCGGGGTTCGGAATTATTTTGGGTATGGACTGGCTTAGGAAGTATGCGGCAAAGGTTGATTGTGAAAGGTTGGAGGTGATAGTCGAGAATGTGGAGGGGCGAAAGGTTGTGATACGATGTAAGCATGAGGAAGGCGTCTTCATGAGCTTCATGTATTCGCTAGTTGTTCCACGGGATGGACTGTCATATGTGCCAATCGCAAATGGATTTGAGGATGTCTTTGATGAGGTCAAAGGGTTACCGCCGCATAGAGAGATCGAGTTTCGTATCGATTTAGTTGAAGGAGCCAGACCTGTTGTGATGCCTCTTAGGCGGATGGCGCCTAGGGAACAGCAGGAGTTAAAGGTGCAGGTTGATGACCTTTTGTAGAAAGGATTCATTCGGCGTAGTGTATTCGAATGGGGTGCACCGGTTGTGTTTGCAACCAAAGCAGATGGATCGTTGAGGTTGTGTGTGGATTATCGTGAGCTGAATAAAGTGACTAAGAAGAACAAGTATCCATTGCCGAGAATAGATGACTTGTTTGATCAGCTTCACGAAGCTAAGGTGTTTTCTCAGATGGATTTGGCAACGGGATTTCACCAGTTAAGAGTGGCTAAGGATAGTGTGCCGAAGACTGCTTTTCGGACACCATCCGGTTTCTTCGAGTGGCTGGTAATGCCGTTTGGATTGACTAATGCGCCAACATATTTTGTGGATCTTATGAATAGAGTGTTCAGAGATCAGTTGAGCAAGTTCGTGCTAGTGTTCGTGGATGATATTCTGATTTATTCCAGAACTGAAGAAGAGCACAAGACGCACTTGCATATTGTTTTGGAAATCTTACGAAAACATCAGCTGAAGGCTAAGTTTTCAAAGTGTCACTTCTGGAAGAGTGAAGTGAGGTTATTAGGCCATATTTTTTCTGGAAATGGAATAGCGGTTGATTCCGCTAAGGTGGAAACAATCCAGGATTGGGTTAGACCTAAAAATGCATCGGATGTGAGAAGTTTTCTTGGATTAGCAGGATATTATCGTCGATTTATCAAAGACTTCTCCAAGGTGGCTGCACCATTGACAGGATTGACGAAAAAGGACCAAGTATTCAGATGGGATGCTAAGTGTGAGCAAGCTTTCGGAATAATGAAAGAGCGATTGACGAGTGCTCCTGTTTTGACTATTCCAAGTGGAAATGAAGAGATGGTGGTTTACACCGATGCATGTGGTACTGGACTTGGAGCAGTGCTGATGCAGAAGGATAAAGTTGTTGCGTATGCAAGTCGACAACTGAAGCCGCATGAAAGGAATTATCCGACTCATGATTTGGAGTTGGCAGCGATTGTTTTTGCTCTGAAGGTGTGGAGACATTATCTATTGGGAGTTCGATTTGAATTGTTTACAGATCATAAGTCGTTGAAGTATCTTTTCTCCCAAAAGGATTTGAATCTTCGGCAGCAACGATGGCTAGAGTTTTTGGCATCATATGACTTTGGTATAGCCTATACTCCGGGAAAGGGTAGCGCAGTGGCAGACACGTTAAGTCGAAGACATGCAGGATTGGGAGCCATGTTTTCAGAATTGAAGAGCCTCGAGTATTTAGCTGGATTTGACTTCAGGCCCAGATGTGAATTGGAACCTGAGATGTTGGCAAACTTATCGATAAGACCGACTCTTGTGGAAAGAATTGGCGAGAGCCGAAAGCGAGACGATAAGCTTGTCAAGATTATCCGTGATTTGGAATCTGGATTGGATCCAGAAAAGGATAAAGGATTCGAGGTCGATCGAGAGGGTTGGCTTCGGAAACAAGGACGACTAGTTGTTCCCGATATAGATGAATTGAGAAGAGAAGTTCTGAAGGAAAGTCATCACTCGAAGTTGACAATTCATCCAGGTGGAAACAAGATGTATCGGAATATGAAGAGAACCTATTACTGGGAAGGTATGAAGAAGGATGTTGGAAATTTTATTTCCAAGTGTATGAACTGCCAGTTGGTAAAAGCCGAGCAGAAGAAGCCAAGTGGATTGCTTCAGCCATTAGAAGTTCCTACATGGAAGTGGGAGCAAATATCGATGGATTTTATTGATGGGTTACCTAGAACAAGAGCGGGAAATGAAGGGATTTGGGTCATCGTAGATCGTCTGACTAAGAGTGCAAGATTCATTCCTGTTCGATCGACTAGGACTGCATCAAAGTTGGCCGAGTTGTATGTTAAGTGGATAGTTCGATTCCATGGTATTCCGAAGAGTTTAGTGAGCGATCGAGACCCATTGTTCACTAGTGGATTTTGGAAGAGCTTTTAGGAAGTTTTGGGAACCGAGTTGTGTTTGAGTACAGCTTATCACCCTCAAACAGATGGTCAGACCGAGAGAGTCAACTGAGTTTTGGAAGATCTCCTCAGAGCTTGTGTTTTGGATTTCGGAGGATCATGGGAAGATCACCTCCATTTGGTGGAATTTTCGTATAACAACAGTTACCAGTCAAGCATTGGTATGGCACCATATGAAGCATTGTATGGAAGACCGTGTAACTCTCCGACATGTTGGTTAGAGACCGGAGAAAAACTGATACTTGGGCCAGAGATGATTCGACAGAACTTCGGATTGCATAGAGATCATTCGGCAACGAATGAAGGCAGCCCAAGACCGACAGAAAAGTTATGCCGATAAGCGTCGTAAGGATTTGGAATTTGATGTAGATGATATGGTTTTTGTGAAGATTTCTCCACTGAAGAATGTTATTCGATTCGGGAAGAAAGGAAAATTGACTCCGAGATTTTTTGGACCATTCCCGATCATCGAGCGAATTAGAAAGCTTGCCTACAGATTGGAGTTACTAGAGAAGATGTCGGGTGTGCACAATTTTTTTCATGTATCGTATCTACGGAAGTATGTGCACGACTCGAATACAGTGGTTTCTGCTGATAGCTGTGAAGATTTCGAAATTGATCCAGTCGATAAGAGACCTCATAAGCCGCTTCATGTTGTGGAAACCGACACGAAACAGCTTAGGAGGATGGTAGTTAAGTTGCTCAAGATACAATGGAGTGATGCTGATAACGACTGTACATGGGAGGTGGAAGAGAGGATGAAGGCAGCTCATCCTGAACTCTTCAAGGTATGGCCCTAAGGTGTCGTGTCATCTAACGACATTGTAACTTGTTCTACTTTTAGAATTCTGCATGCTAAGCTAGAATTGGATGCATGGTTTGTTGATTGCTATGGATGGTAGGCATGCAGAATAGTCTTTGATTGCTCTGTTTGTTTGGGATTTCGGGGGCGAAATTCCTAAGGGGGAGAGAATGTAACGACCCGTATTTTTACGGATCGAAACATCGTAAAACAGTTGACATTAGGTTGCATTGTTGATAAGTTGTCCATAATCTAAGTCCTAGGTCGTAGAGTTGTTAGGTCGGAGTAGATGACCTAAGAAAGTGGAGCGACCTAAGGATTTTGGGATAGGTCGTATAGGAGTTGGGTCGTATGGTGGCTTAGGTCGTGGGGAAGGTTAGGTCGGTTGGAGCGACCTTAGGAAGTTAGCGACCTAAGGTAGTGGACGACCTAAGAGTTAGCAACCTACAGGAAACAGCGACTTAAGAAGATAGCGACCTAAGGTTTGAGCGACTTAAGGAAAGGCATCGACCTATAGGAGTTAGCGACCTAAGGAATGAAGCGGCTTAAGGGGTTAGCGACCTAGTAGTTAGCGAGTTAGCGTAGTTAGGTCGTTAGACGACCTAAGGAGTTAAGTCGTGAGCTTCTGTGTTGAGTTAGGTCGTAGGCGACCTAAGTTAGTTAGGTCGTGAGCTTCTGTGTGTGTTAGGTCGTAGAAGCGCGCATGTGTTAGGTCGTAGGTCGCATGGATGCGCAGATCTGGGTTAGGTCGTAGGTCGTAGAAGCGCATGCGTTAGGTCGTAGGTCGTAGAAGCGCATGCGTTAGGTCGTAGGTCGTGGAGTTTCGTTAGGTCGCGGATGCGCATAGGCTTGGGTCTGTTGGGTCGAAGTTTTAGGTCGTAGGGTTTCTTAGGTCGTGGACAACCTAATAGCGAGCAAACGACCTAAGTTTTTCCAGCCTATAAATACACGTCCATTTCTTCATTTTTGGGATCCGGATTTTGAAGCGACGAAGTGCAGCCATTTTGAGAGCTCGAGTTCTACACTTCTTCACTTCTTTTCTCTACTTTAATCTTGTGATTCCTTCCATCCAAATCGAAGATCCAAGAGCTTAGATTGAAGATCTACATCCATCGAAGAGAGATTTCATCGTTTGAAGCGGATTTGTGATAGATCGAGTTAGATCCTTCGCTGTCCAGATCTGAAGTGGGTTGTTTTTTAGGTGTTTAGGTTATTTGGTGAGTGGTGATTATCTCTCACACGGATCCAAAGGAGTATATCAGATCGTTGGCTTGATTTTGTGTAAAGTAGTGATTTTCATGCATCTTTGTAAATTTAAGTGTAGATCTATTGTTCATTATGATTTGACATCCATTTTACTACATGTTAACCTATGCAAGTTCATTCATCAAGATTATGGAGATATTGCTCATGTTTTCATGCTTGTTAGACTTTAGACTCTTTATTTACGAAATTGCCATTATTGTTATAATTGTTCATTAGATCATATTTGAATGCTTGATTACTTGGATTAATGTTTGACTTGATTGATTGCTATGAATTAGTTGATTGATGATTTGATTTAGACAAGATGGTCGAAGATGATTCAAAAGCTAAGGGAAAGGCTCTTGAATTGGAAAAGCTGCTCGTGGCATATGTAGCGGATGATGAAGCTCATATGGATAGATTTGATGATGATGTTGAGATGAGGCTTTGCTATGATGATGATGAGGCGAAGCATAGTATGAGATAGTCTTGGTCTAATCCAGACGGGATCATTCCAAGCATGTTGATAACTCGGTGAAATTGTTCGAGTTTGAGGATAATGGTTTGCTCGAGAGGCGCTTGAGCTAGTATGGAAATAGTCGTCGAGGAGGATGACTAGAAGGCTGAGATCTCATCGTTGTTGAAGGTTCTAGCATGCTCAAAGCAAGAGTACGTTGGGCAGATTCGATAGTCCCTGAAGGCTACTGATTGGTAGTCGAGTACTCTGGGTAGATTCGATAGTCCTAGGCACGTGCTGCGACGACGTGTGGAGTTATGTCTAGAACCGGGGTTTCCATTAGCCCTTGACGGACGGATGAAAGAATGAGCTGGTCATTCAATTAACGATGATATCGAAGCAATGATAACAGTGATAGCCAGAGTCATGGATGTTTGGTTGTATCGTCATTCGGTCTCAAGAGCGGTATTTTCTGGGTGCTTATCTAATCTTGGTTTAGGCCTTGGGGGTTTGTACTTGGAAAGCATCGCCCTTGACTCGAGTGATAACTGCTTTACTTTAAATTGTATGCTTTGCTATGTTTGCTTCTGCTTAGTGTGTGTTTGGGGGCTATCACTGTAGAAAGAGGTGGAGTGGGAGGGTTGGATTCCTATTCTTTTTTTCCTTTATGCTCTTTTGGTATGTTGTTAGTTAATTTACCGCTCACTAAGACTGTTGTACGACTCAAGGTTTTATGTTTTAACTCTTATTGCCTTGGGTTGTTCGTCCATTTTGGGACAGGCAGACTAGGTAGTAGGTGACAGGTGCTGTTCTTACTTTCCACGATGTTGATGACGAAGACGAGCTGGAGGATTGCATATTGTTTTCTTACTATATGTACTGGATGTTCCGCTGCTTGTATATTCTCTGAGTGTTATGTAGTGAGGCTTGATGTATTGACTATTCAGATGTTTGTATTCAACTATTATGAAGTTTTATTGATGAGATTCTATTCTGTGAAGCTTCACTATATATATATTCTACTGTATTTTGTCCATGCGCTGTGAGTAATACGATAGATTCTGCTGTTTTAATTTACCCTGACAATCGTCCATGGCTGCCTGGCACGCTTTACAGCGCACTATCTCTAGATTCAGTGCGGGGGTCATGGGCGGTCGTCACAACTACACTTGTTCTAGCAAAGATGAATGAATCAAAACAAGAAAATCGTTTACATTGGCATGAAGAAGAAAGACTACATTGTCCATCATGTTGTCCTTTAGCGCTGGAAGTCATCTCCTGCATAGGACCACCATTCGAAATTATATCTCACTCACTCCTCAAGCTTCCATTCCTAAGAAACTCAAACATCCACACTGGTTGCATGACATGCAGCGTGGTATATTGATAGTGGAGGTACCTAAAGACATACATGGTAGTGCCATTATAATTGATAGTGGTGGTTGAGGTAGTGTTGGTGGCGGTACCGTTACCACTGGTGGCGACAACCACTAACTGTCAACGACTTCAATGTTAATAGTATCCCCTCTTACACTATATCCACCAACCACAACCAGTTACAATAGGACTACTACGCATGTCCAGGCATCTCCACTATTAATACTACCATGCTCTCATGTCTGACAATCGAGACAGGTGTTTGAGTTTTCTAGGAATGCTACCAAGCTTCATACCAAAGAAACATGTGTGTTAGTATTGATAGCGTTGGTGACTGAAGACATGCATGGTAAAACTGTTATAACTAGTGATGGGATAGGGAAGTGCTGGTGGTGGTACTACTACCACTGGTGGCGACAACCACCATCATCGACAGTCAACGACTCCAGCGTTAACAGCATCCTCTAGCATTTCCGCACACCATCATCGATTATAACAGCACTACTACGCATGCCCAGTTACCACCGCTATTAATACTACCATGCTTCTTGGTTTCATACCAAATGCATGTTGCTAAGCCAACCTACAAAATATCATAGCAAATAATTAATTAACCAAACAAATAGATCAATTCTAGCAAGAAAAATGAAAATTAAGAACGTTGAGAGAATAACACAAATTGTGCATTGATCTTTTATTTAAAGCATAATTATTGATCTTTTATTTAATCTACTGATCGTTTTCTTTAAAACTAAACACTAATAAAATGATCAAATAAATAAAATTTTATAAAATGAAAATTAATGTAAAATAATTTTTTCAATCTATTTATCGTACAGATGGGGAATGCAAAGTGACCCGCTTATTATTTGATTTGTGTTGCTTTTGTTCAATGTATAATTTGTTTTTTTGTTGCACTCCATAACCTTGTGCCAATTTCAGCAATATTGTGCTTTGTGAAGTTGGACAAGTTAAAGTGAAAAAAGAATAAATAATGAAAACTACACCAGTAGACAAAAATAATAACGGCCTGTCAGGTAAAGAGTAAATATTCTAACAAGGTGGCTTTAGACCGTCTTTATTTTGTATTGAAATTGATATCTTCCGTCTCTCAGGTTTAGATGGTTCCTCACCATCTAATACAATGATAGTTTTTCCTAATGATGGGTGTTGCTTCTTTTTTGCATATTCTACCAATGTTTCAATCATATCCATATTACCATTTTTTGCAACTGCATAGATATAATCGAAAAATTGGTAGAATCTGCAAAAATTTATATTATCCTTCATACAATACATCTTCTATACTCTACATGTAAAAAAATTTACATTAATATTTTAAATCTATACCAACTTCCATTTTCCAATGAATTTGTAATAACGAATCTATGTCAAATCATAACATTGTACAAAAAATGAACGAGAGCATTCAATCATATCGATAGAGGTGGGGTGCTTGCAGCGATTGCTTGCGAGGTGCCTTCAGCCATTGGATGGTACTTGTGATAGGCTGGTGCTAAAGCTGGTGGGGTATGGTGCTTGCTGACGAAGGGCTTGTGATAGAGCTGGTGGGATCTGGCGCTAGGGCTGGTGGGGGAAGGCCGAGGGGGAGGGAGAGGCGAATGGATGTTGACTGAGAGGGGAATCTTCTAGATGGAGGCTTGTAAGGAAGGAGGTGGATAGCGAGGCACTTGCGATAGGGCTGGTGGGGGAGGGGATGCTTGCGTGGTGGAGGGGAAGTGTGGCCAAGAGGGAGGCATGGCCGTGGAAGATGAAGATTTTTTGTTAAAATCGGATGCAAATGAGGAAGATGAGCATCGACTAAGGGATTTCGGAGAGGGGAGATGCCATGCCTACGCCATCCTGACGCTATTATATAGGCATTAGCAAGTCGTCAATTATTTTGCATAGGGAATGATTTACCTATGACTTACCAAAGCCATACTGACGTCTTAAATATGTCAACTAGGTAAATGATAACTTTTAGTAGTGATGTGTCGTAGAAAAGTAGTCCTGCACTTAAGATGAACAATGAATCTCATCTCATGTATGAAAGTATTTGCGTTTGTGTTGGTAAATGAAGAACACTTACCTCTCTATCTTCAAAGGCTATAGATATAAACAACCGATCAAGTGCTGGAAGGCTTGATATTGGGTAACTATAGCTCATTACAAGGTTTTTTGTCGAATTTCAAAAATACTGAAAAGATTATATATGACAGTTGATGTGCAAGTTTTAAGGATCTTCTTATATATTTGTAGGTCAACAAATGGATAAACGATTCATTTTCATAACCTGAACTTGTGGCAATAGTAGTAAATCAATCTATGTAATTGTTTGAAACATGACAGAATACGAAAATGGCATTGCCTCCTTTGAAATAAATATGAACACTATGGTAAAAAAAACCCTATTTACATATTTGCATAGACTACATATATTTTGGAGTATAAAACTATGTCCTTGTATCATGTTGCCACCAATAAATACAAGGTGGGTACAGAGCCACAATTATGTGGTAGATAAATGAAGCGTTACACTAGTGGTTACTCTCCTATGTAGTAGGCTTTAACGTGTGGGAGATTTGAAACAAGTCCATATGATAATTTAGAGCCTTATTTTTCATTCATTGCTTACCAAATTTGTGACCAACATGCTGTGCAATTAAAGTGCTTAGCAGTTTATAACAGTGGAGTTGCAAAAAATTATGGTGGGGATATAGAGAAGGTGCAAAAAGCTTCATTGGATATAAAACCAAATATTTATAATTAATTTATTCTAATTCTCACATCATTTATATAGAAAAAATAAATATTTTTTAATCTTATGTAACAAAAAAAATATATCATGGCTTATGGTATCCAGATTTGTGACTACAATAGATTTCTAACTTCTATTAAGCACTTATGCCTTTAAATTAGGTTTTTACCCTAACTTTGTTGATTTATTAATATGACTGAAGCGGGTGCTAAAAAGCCTTGATTTAGCGGATGTAGTGGAAAATAGTGGGACTTAAAGCATATCTATTGTTTAATAGCTATTAATTGAAAAGGCGTAGCGATTAAAGAGCGCAATGCGTTATAGCATGGATTATACGGGGCTTTAGCGGGGTTTTAACTGCATAACCAACCAATGTATGAACGGGAAATTATAACTTTGTCCCATTATTCGAAGCCTAGGAGTGTCAAGTAAATTATAATCGTTCATTATTAAGAAATTTAATAAATAAAATAATAAAAAATAAAAAATGAATGGTCATTATTCACATGGCACACATCGAAGAATGAGATCGGGAGATTTGCCCTCCCTTGCTCTATATAAACTAAATACATATGATATTTTAAGTTAGAACATAATATTTCACTCAGAAAATAACAACATCGTGCAATGTTTTATTTTTTTAAATGTTTTATTGCAAATATTACTATAAGCACAGAACGTAATCTATAGACATGAAATTACGTGGGAATGAGCAATTAAGTGTAACATCCCTAATTTTTGATAACATTATTCAGAAGATTTAATTAGATAAATTAAATAGAATAATATAGAGTGATAAGGGGATTGAGATTGGCAAATGAATTTAGTGGCCGTGCTTAATAAAATGAATGGGTTATAAAAGGTTAAATTATAATTGAATTAACATAAGAGCATTAGGGTCATTGCCGCCCATGTTTCCTACCCTTATACTATTATCCCTATACCATTCACGTTCTTTTTATCATAAGAAAAAAACAAACAAAAGAAAGCTAAAACCAAGTCGGCCATTAGGAGGATAAAAAGAGGAGAAATTCAAGTTTAAAGCTTAAAAACAAGCTAAGGGAAATCAATCTCAATCAATGTCCAATTTCCTTATCCAATCTAAGGTGAATAATAATCACTACATCTCTATTTTGGTTTTTATATGATCATTGATTTTTTGGATTTAAGATTAAATCTAATATGACGATTTTTGATGATATGCTTGATTTCAAATAAATGATAGAGTCAAACAAGGTTGTTTGCATTACATAAACACGATTTTAAGGGTAAATCCGTATGTTTCGATTTTAGAATGCCATAGGAAAATTTTATGTTATGAAAAACATGATTTTGGAGTTGGATTTTAATTTTTAGAATTTACCAAGCCGTGGAGAATTTGTTATGAATTTTCAAAGGAAAATATGTAATATTGGGTCTAGAAATTAATTTCAGTAATTATATAATGAATTTGGGTCTGAAATTTATATATGTTAGACAACATATTAAAGTGAATTTATGTGATTTTTGGGGATTTTTATTAAGAGGTTTATTATGGAAATTAAATTATTTTGAAAGGAGGACCTAAATGATTTAATTGTTGTTAAATGGGAAGGGCTTATTTGTTAAAAGTTAAGCTTGTTTTTAGATCTGAGAAAATGCGGCAATTTTCTATAAAATAATTTGAAAAGTTTAAGGCAACCAATCAAGAGTTTACACGTGCGCAATTTAGTTACAAAGAAATTACTTTATTTGGTAAAAATAGCATTTTACCCAGAAAAGTGGGTTCCGCCTCCTTTGGTAGAAACTTTCGACCCAGAGCTTCCGCCTTCGAACAAGTCGAAACTAATGAAGCCTAAACCAATACACATGGTATCACTTAGTTGGTACACCGTGGATTGGAGAAAGGCGGAAGGTAGGGTGTCGAACAAAGCTTCCGAAGGGGTCGAGACCTTTGGTTTGTTTTCTAAAAAAAGCGCTTGCCTGTTTACAAAGAGGTTTCGAAGGACTTGAAACCAATGCTTGCGAAAGGGTGTTTTAAAACAAGCTTTTGAAGGAGAGCTATTGCCTTTTTAATGTAGTAGCTTCCGAAGGAATTACTTTGTTTTCAAATTGAAGCTTTCAGAAAGGGAATTTTAGACCAAGTCGAAACCCTTCTGCAACTTAATGCCTTTCGATGGTATTGAGGATATCAATGCTTTCGAAAGGTACCTTTTGTTTCATAAATATAAGCCACTTCCTATAGCTTTTGAAAGGAGTTAGGGGTTTCGAAGGTAATGGTTTCGAAAGGGGTTTCGAAGCCAACCTTCAAATATATTTTACCCAGATGTTTTATTCTTTCGAAAGGATGGTGCTGACACCATCAAGTTTTCCCCAATACTTTTATGAGATAAGAATGGTTTCGAAAGAGATGCTTTCTCTTTTATTCACTTGACCCAAAATGATGTTTTAAATATAAACCCAATGGTTTCAGAAGGGAGACTTTCAATGGTTTCGAAAAGGGGACTTTCAACGGTCTCGAAAGGGGAACTTTCAACTGGTTTCGAAGCTATGCTTCTAAAGTTAATGCTAATACTTTAATACAATCGAAAGGTTTCAAAAGAAGGGTTTTAAAGTATTCGAAAGGTAGGGGTCAAATGTTTGGAAGTTTAATTTATATGCTTTCGAAGGAGGTCATCCAGTGAGGTCGAAAGCAATGTTTCGAAGGGTTCGAAAGCTTTGGTTTTTCAAAACAAGTAAACCAAATCTCATTTTTAAAAGAAAACCCATAGCTAAGTAAAGGAGTTTTGAAGTGGTTTTAAGAAGAAGCTTTCCTTGATTAAAATAATAGGTTAAAGGATTAAACATGTTTTATATTAAACCCACAAGAGTGGTATTGTTATGTTTTGTTGTTTGCTTCTTCAAATATAAATATATTCACATTATAACGGGCTCATAACTGCACTTTAGGGATAAAGGGCAGAAGAATAAGCTAGGTTGACCCAGTAGTGAATATAAATTGATTAAACTCCTAGATGAGTATAATTCCATCCAAGAGGTCAAGGAGACTAGAATATAGGATGCCTAAACATAGAAGTTGTCAGGAAGACAGGTTCATAGTGCACCCATGAAAACTATGATTAAGAATTAATAGTTACCAATTGGTTTATAGTGATCCCATGAAAACTATGTTATAAAGAGTGGTTGGCAGGGGCCAATTGGTTTGTAGTGCACCCATGAAAACTATATCAAGATTAAGTTATTGACAGTTGTCAATAGGTTCCTAGTCAACCCTTGAAAACTAGGATAAGAGAGAAGTTATTGGAGTCACCAATAGGTTCAGGGGAACCCATGAATAATTAAGTTAATTGGTAGGGGCCAATAGGTTCATAGTGCACCCATGAAAACTATGAAATAGGACAGGGAGTCCATATGTTCAAGCCCATGAAAACTAATTGGTTAATAGTAATCCTAGATACTATAAATATGACAGAGAGTTAATTAAACAGAGGACGGGAAATCTTGAATGTATTAACTTGTTTGCATATCATCATAATATTTTGAAATGACTATGTTTTACCATTGTAGATGCAGGAGCATAGTATATGGTTTCAAAAAAGGTTTTAGGATACTAGTGAGGGGAAAACCCGTTCCGCTAAGTGGCGTGGTCTCACTAGATATCTAAATGATTTGAGATGGTAGATTATTATTCATACCAGACTTTATGTCTGACTCAAAATTTATATTTTCTCCTTAAACTCTCGGGTACTCAATTGATTTTGAGTAGTTTAAGAGTTGAGGTTTTAGGTACCTCATTAGACGAATAAAGCTTCCAGAGACGTGCAAGAGACATAATAGATATTTAGAGTTCTCTTTTACTTGATTCCGCTTAGTTATTTGTAATGGCAAAGTTGTTATATTTCATGTATATGCTCTGATCATCCAGGGGGCATTTTCATATGTCGATCTTAGCGTATGTTGTAATAAATATATTTCTTTGAACATGGTTGATTACTAGGGATTATGTAATGAATTGGAAATGGAATGTGATTTTGTTTGACGTTTAATAATTTTCCGTATTCATGTGTTTCTGTGTATCAATGAATCTAACACCCCCGTATTTGGTCGCCGAGGATTAATAACTATGGATGGTTGCAGCATCCGTAGCCATTAGTTTTGAGCCTCCAAGTAGGAGGATGTTACATTAAGGGTGTGTTCATTGCGAAGAAAATGGAGGCATCCGGAAGGGGCACGGACGAGAAAATTTTCAATGAAAGGAATGTTTTTTGTGTGCTGTGAATTGGGCAATGAAAGAGGTATAATTATTTGTATAAATTTGTATATTATTTTTTTAATTTTCTTATAGTTATTTTGAATGAATATTAATAATTGATAATAAATTGTAAATTAATGCAAAAATTGCGAATTTAAAAAGCATGTAAATTTAAAAAGAAATTGGTACACCGGAATTTAAATAATTACAATAGATATAAAAGAAATACATGAAAAAAATACAAATTCTATTGATTAGGGATGGATTTATCAATCAAATATTGTTGGTGTAACGACCCACGTTCTCTATACATTTCTATGTATCGAAAAATTGTAAAAATATTATTTTTATAGCTAAATAACTTCAAATAGGCTATAACTTTGGAGAATGTTGTGTTTTGACAATTGGAATTAATTGAGGGCAGTTTTGATCTTGAAATTTTGTAATAGCTATAACTTTTATATAGAACTAATTGGGTCCTAAAACCTGTTCCAAATGAAAGATTTGATGGTTTACCTTTCCGTGGAGTGATCATAATAGATTTTTAGCTTTATGATTTCGAAGAGATCATGGTTTAAGTTAAACATATTTTAGTGGTAAATAGCCTAAGCCCATAATTAGCCCAATTAGTGATTTTAGGAATCGTGCTAACTGTCGCTTAGAGAAATAGTCCCAATCACTTTCCCACTTCTTAAAAATAGATCTAATCCTCCATTAAACTATACCATGTCAAAACCATCTCAAATCCATACTAATTATAGCCAAATTAAGTGATTAAGAGTGGATTAGCAAGTATATTAACTAGAGATCATTAAATAAACATTTCGGGGCTTGGGATTCGTGCTTGCTACTGTTCATCTTGTATTTTCCTTGGAATTCATGTTTTTCATTGATTTTACATTGATAGGTGAGTGATATATCATCTCACATTTCTTTTATACACTTATATATGTTAAAAACATGTTTTGAATCCATTTTTAAAATTAAAAATATGATTTTACACTGATTTGATTTCATAAATGATTTGTGAACAAAATTAAATGATTTTTAATTGATTTTAACATGTTTTTTCATATCATAGTCGATTATATGAAAGCTAGGATAAGAAACGGATGTTGTATTGATTGTTTGCAATGATTGGATGCTTATTTGTTGTTTGTGTGATGTATTTGCATTTTCAAATTTTTTTGAAAACGCTTATCGAAGCAAATTAGGATGGAATGACTTCGATGAATCGGCTTTAGAGTGTTTGGAGGTTGATCAAAGCAAATATCGAAGCATTCAGATTGGGGGTGGATCAGAGAATAAATAGTTCAGAAAATGGTTAAGTGCCAACCATAATTGATTGCGACCGACCCATATGGATCGATACCTATCGATCGCCATGTGTTGGTATCGCATTTTTGAGCTAATAGATCGAAGTTTTGAGTAAAATGGCAAGGTGGAAAGTTGCTTTGAGGCTAGAGCACTTCTACTTTAGGCCAGATGGAAGAAATCATGTAACACCGATCGACCTGAGTTCGACGATGCAGCTAAGTGTGAAGCACAGAGTTAACTTTGGGATTTGAAGGCAAATACACAGGGCTAGGTAAAGGATAGGCACGATGCATGAGAAAGGAGTGGGGCTTAGCCGAAAATTGGCTAAGTCTTTGGTTGGATCATCTTCTACCGACCTATGTAGGCCAATATCAATTGATCTGATAGTATATCAGATGGTTGGGCAAGGTCATAGGACCAAGTACGATCGATCGCATGTGAGTTGCAACGGTGGTGAAGTGAGGGAAACACTTTGTGATGGCATGAGGCAACTAAAGAATCATGTGAGCCAAAATTGGGGCTACTTTGAGGTAAACTTGTGGCTACTTTGGGGATGATGCGGTGGCTACTTTCGAGTTGACATGAGGCAACTTCAAGGTGTTTTGAGGTAATCAGAGAAGTAATGATACTTTAATGGCTCGATGTTTTAAGAGATATAGATTGAATACTTCATAAAGAAAGTAGTTATGGCATCTATTGAAATTGACCAAGTAAGAATACTATGAGTGATAACTTGTGGAGTAGGACAATATATGGTTTTATTACCGATGCATATGCCAAGAGATCGCTAGATAACTATGATGTTGAGATATGCGCTCGTTAAGCGGGAACACGTGAGATTGCTCAACTAGGGTAATCTAAGTGTACGCATATGTTTGGACGTCTTAGCATATCTAGTTCCTAGCCATTTGAGTGTGGCACAAGTTTGAGCATTGAGTATTTGGATGTTGATTTGTTGTTCATCTAAATGGTCCACATGAGTTATCATATATCCAACAAAACTTGAGTTGCGAGACACGAGATCTGTTTGATGGTTGATATGTTTGCTATGTGTTTGTTATGGATATCATGTGATGTAACTATCAAGTTAGGTACCCCGACACCCTATATTGTACTTAGTGTAGTGCACCCATACGATGATAGTTCGGTATATATCGTGTTATGTGCTAACTTTCTGGATATATGGATAAGTCTGGTATAATTCTTCATACCTTATATTCCTACTTTACTATATTATTTTTTACATCCATTTTAAGGTTATAGATTGCTCATACTAGACTTTTATTTGACCCAATATTATTTGAATTGCTTCTTATGATCTCGGGTACTATTAAATGAGTAGATTGAGTAACATGTATGAGATAGCGCATGGAGCTGTGTGGGGGATGAGCAAGAGGCTACGTTCTTCGTGTATTAATATTTGGATTCATTACCGCTATGTTATGTTGTGTAGTACTGTGGACCTATATCAGTACTTAACTATTATTAGAGATATTTACATAGAGTATATTTGAATCAGATGTATAAAATATATCATTATTCTTTATATAATCTAATATACCCGCTACACTTTAATATGTTGCTTATTCTGGTACGTTTAGTTACATTATCATCTCGTCTTTTTTACATAAGTGTGGATTGTTATATTTTGTCTATGTGCTGTGAGATGTTCTACAGGTTTTTGGCTGTTTTATTGTTACTTTACCCTTAACGTCTTCCCTTCATCGGTTGGTTATCGATGTAGCGCACTTATGGTATCATATATTGTATATTGGGTATTAGAGGTGGAGGGTGGTCGGCACATTTGGTACCAGAGCTTAGGTTGAGCGATTAACCTAAGTTGATACTAGGATTCATTAGAGATAAAGTATGAGATATTACTGTAGAATGGATCTAGCGATATATAACAGAGCTTACTTGTTATATATTTTGGATTTCAAAGCTATATATATATATATGTGTGTGTGTGTGTGTATATAGCAGTAAGTTGTGTTGCATAGACGAGTACCACTTATGAAATGTTTCCTTTATGAGAGACTGTTCATTCTTATTACATATTATAAGAATGAGTAGATATACAAGGAATACGGCTAGGAACTTTGTCACTGGAATTGATGAAGGAGCAAGCACATTGGCAGCTACGAACCCTGACATGCAAATTATGTTCAATGATATGATGATGTACATGATGCAAAACTCCCACAGTCGATCTTCTGGTGTTGTGGTAGGTAACGGTGCTATAATGCAAGCGCAAAGAGCTGATTTTGTAGAGCTCAAGAAAGATTCGCTAGTCTTGAGGGCAAGCTATTCTTGGGAACAGATATTCAAGTACAAGCCTGGACATATATATGGGAATTTATATTTGATAATTTGGAGCAAGAGCATGCTCAAAAAGGACAGTTGACTTCTACGCAACTTCAAGGAAAGGCTAAGAGTTGGTGGAATATCGTGAAGATTACTACTATCAAGGACCAGTTCACATAGGGATAACTCAAGGCCCGATTTGAAGGGAATTTTATCCTGGCTACTCAGAAGTATGTACTATTTAGAAAGTACATGATCTAAAACAAGGCGAGATGTCTATTGCAGAATATGTTGTTGAGATCGAAGTGTTGTCAAAAAATGGGATGTCGTTTATCGATTCTGCCTTGAAGAAAAATGAGAAATTCATTTTGTCTGTATAATTATCTTGGAGAGAGGATGGTAGGCCACATCGATGAGAGCTCTGAGAAGATAAGAAAGAAGGCTTTGAGTTATGAGAGCCTATATTCAAAGCCAAAGACCGCTATTGTTCTGAAGGAGAAAGCGAAACCGCAAATGGGTGGGTATGGCAAGAGAAAGTGGAACAACAAGGGCAAGACAGTAGTGCCAAAAGAAGGGATAATGGGAGCCTACCTATTATTAATATGGAGAGAGAGAGATCATCTTAGCAATATCTGTAACAGTGAAAAAAAGAAGTGCTTCAACTATAATAAGATTGGGCATATCAAGTGGGATTGTCCATAGCTATAAAAGATAAGCAAGTTGTGAAAGCTTATGCTCTTAGTGCTGTTCTTACTTCATCGAGTGCTCCATTAGCAAAATAAAAGGGAAGATTATTACTATTCAAGGTATGTCTTTTTATGGTATACCTATTCGTGTTTTGTTTGATACAAAGGTATCACATTGATTCATATCTATTGACCTAATAGCTAGGCTAGGATTAATACCTGACCTAGTAGACAGACCTTTGATTGTGGCGAACCCTATGGGTGGTTTCGTCAATTTAAGTATGGTTTATCATGATAATGTGTTTTTTAGACATGGATGTGTATTTGCTTGTGATTTGTATGTTCTTGGTTTTGTAGAGTTTGATATCATTTTGGGGATGGACTGGCTTCAGAGGTGCGGAAATGTGGTAGATTGTGAGAGGTTATTAGTGACGATAGGGACAGATGATGAGCATAGGCTAGAATTGAGCAGCATGCCATAAAATGCAGTTATTGTTAGCTTTTGTATTTGCTCGAGATCCAACATGATGAGTTTTCATCGATAGTCATTAATATAGAGTATTCGAACATATTCAAGGAGGCGATTGGACTACCGCCACATAGGGAGATAGAGTTCGCATCTTTTGGTAAAGGATGTCAGACCTATTATATTTCCTTTGAGAGTTGTGGCATCCAAAGAGCAACAAGACTTGGAGGCATAAGTGAATGACCTATTGAGGAGAGTGTTCATTCGAAGGAGTATTTCTAAGTGGGGAGCACCTATAGTATTCGTTACGAAGGAAAATGGCTCTTTGAGGCTTTGTGTGGATTATTTTGAGCTGAATAAGATGATGAGAAAGAAAATGTATCCTCTTCCACGTAGTGATGGCTTGTTCGATCATCTTCACAGTCCAAAGGTGTTTTCTTAGTTAGATTTGGTGATAGTTTTCACAAACCAGAAGTAGGGAGGGATCGTGTGTCGATTACTGCATTTTATATGCCATTGGGATTTTCTAAGTGCGAGCTATACTGTTCGGGCTATTTAACACATCATCATACTTTGTTAATCTTATGAATTATGTTTTTAGGGACTGTGTAGTTAAACCATTTAGCAGTTCCATAGCAGTGGAGGTGCAAAAAGTTATAGCGAGGATAAAGCATGGATATAGCGGGAAATAGCGGAGGTGCAAAAAAGCTTCATTAAATATAAAATCAAATATTTAAATTTAATATATTCTCATTAACACATCATTTGTGTAGGAAAAGAAAATATGATTTAATCTATATAATAAAGCTAAAGAATATCATGATTTATGAAGACTAGATTTGGTGACTATAATAGATCTCTAACTTATATTGAGCACTTATGCCCTAAAATTAGGTCTTTACCCTAAGTTTGTTGATTCGATTTTAAAGATAACTAGTCAAATCAACCTTTGTATATTAATGTTGCTAAATCGGATGTTACAAAGCCTTGATTTAGCGGATGTAGCGGAAAATAGCAGGGCTTACAACGGATTTACTATTTAATAGTGCAAAATTGAAATAACGTAGCAGTCAAAGAGCGCTATGTGCTATAGCGGGGATTTAACTACACAGTTCAGGGATCAACTAAATAAGTTTGTACTTGTGTTCATCAATGCTATTCTTTTCTACTCTTGGAAGGAAGAAGAACACAAGATGAATTTGGGAGTGGTGCATGAGACGTTGATAAAGCATCATTTGAAGGCTAAGTTTTTCAAAGTGTCACTTTTGGAGGAGAGAAGTGAGGTTTTTCGGTTATGTTGTTTCGAAGTAGGGCGTCATTGTTTATCTTCCTAAAGCAGCAGTAGTCCAAGATTGAGAAAGACCTTGGACCACTGCCAATGTGAGAATTTTCCTTGGATTAGCGGGTTATTATAGATGAAGTAGTAAGGACTTCTCTAAGTAGCAGCACCATCGACTCATTTCACAAATAAGAATCACACTTTTGTGTGGGACAGTTGCTGTGAGCATGTGTTCATTAGTCTGAAATAGAGGTTGACAAGTGCACCGATGGTAGTCCTTCCGGATGGGAATGAGGAGTTTACAGTAGATACAAATGCATGTGGTACTGGATTGGGGGTAGTATTAATGTATAGAGGTAAAGTTGTAGCTTATGCGAGTAGGCAACTAAAACCACATGATAAGAAATACCCGACCCACGATTTGGAGTTAGGAATGATTATATTCATATTGAATATATAGAGGCACTACTTGTTAGGAGAAAGGTTCGAGTTGTTCACCGATCATAAGTCACTGAAATACATTTTCTCGCAGAAGGACCTTAACCTATGACAACAGAAATGGTTTGAGTTCTTACCTTCCTATGACTTTGACATTTCCTATATGCCCAGTAAGGGAAATGCAATCATAGATGCATGGAGTAGGGGATGTTATAGCTTTGGAGCTATGTTCCTAGAGTGGACACAATTAAATTATATAACTAGGTATGATTTTTGACCTAGATGTGATTTAGAGCCAAAGGTGTCGGCGATCTTGAATATTAGACCTACTCCGATAGAGAAGATTAGGACTAGTTAAAGGCATGATGCTAGACTAGAAAGGATTATTTCTAAGCTACAGATAGAAGAAAATTTTGAGGATATAAAGCAGTACAAATTCGAATGCGAAGGTTTTCTTCGTAAGGATGGATGATTGTATGTACCTGATGTTGATGGACTTTGAGATGAGGTGCTACTTGAGTGCAATCATTCAAAGTTGAATATCCATCTAGAAGGCTATAAAATGTATAGTGATGTGGATCAAACATTTTATTGGAAAGGGATAAAGAAGGATGTCAGGACATTTATCTCGAAGTGTATGAATTTTTAGTTGGTGAAAACAAAGCAGAAGAAACCGAATGATTTTTTGCAACCACTCGAAGTTCACCAGTGGAAGTAGGAGTGGATATTGATGGACATGATTGATGGATTGCCAAGGACTGGAGGAGGGTATGATAGCATTTGGGTTATAGTCAATAGACTGAAAAAGTGCGCCCAATTCATACCTTTGAAGTCCAATATAATGACATGAAAAATGGATGAGTTATATGTGAAATGGATTGTACAATTCCATGGTGTGCCGAAGAGAATTATGAGCAATAGAGACCCATTATTCACGAGTCGATTTTGGAAGAGCTTACAAGAAGCATTGGGGATAGAGTTGCATTTGAGTACAACTTCTCACCCACAGACTGACGGTCAGACCGAGAGAGTGAATCATACACTTGACGATCTTTTATGAGCTTGCATTCTTGACTTTGGAGGCTCGTGGGATGATCATTTTCACTTAGTGGAGTTCACACAAAACAATAATTATCAATTAAGCAATGGTATGTCAACATTTGAGGCATTATATGGTCGATCATTCAACACTCCTTCATGTTTGTAGGAAGTAGGTGAGAAATTGATACTAGGGCCAGATATGATTAGAGGACCTTGGACAAGATTAAGAACAATCGACAACAAATGAAAGCTACACATGATAGACATATGAGTTAAACTGATAAGGGATGATGAGATCTTGAGTTCTTTATGGGCGATAGATGTTTGCTAAAATTTCTCCATTGAAGTGGAAGAATGCAGTTCGATTCGGTAATAAGGGAAAGTTAGCATCGAGATTGGTAAGATATTTTCGAATACTTGAGAGGATAGGGAACCTTGCATATAGAGTCGACTTGCCTCAAAAGATGTTGGGTGTGCACATTGTAGTCCATGTTTTGTATCTTCGGAAGTTTATGCATGACTTAGGCCCGATTGTTGCACCGAATCAACTGGATGATATTAATGTTGAACATAAAGCATCTAGACCTCGTAGGCATATTCGTATAGTTGAGCCAAGTACAAAGTGAATTATGAGGAAGACGGTGAAGATGGTTAAAGTTTGGTGGAGTGAAAGCGAAGGCGATAGTACTTGGGAGACCGAGGAGAGCATAATGGCCACTTATTTGGAGGTCTTTACTTGGTGAGATTCCATTTATTGCATTTACTTTCATATTTAGTATTTTATATTTCTTAGATAGTACCTTTCATGATAGGATGTTAGCATAGGTTTATTGGTTGTTTGTTTGCATAATTGATTGTTGCTATGCTTGTTTAGTTGTTAGGCATGCTTGGTATTGATATTGTTTTGGTCAATTTTTGTTTAGGTGGAATTTTAGGGCAAAATTCTTAAAGGAGGAAGAATGTAACGATCCACATTCTTTACACATTTCTACGTATCGAGGGATCATAGAAATATTATTTCTATAACCAGATGACTACCAAATAGGCTATACCTCTAGAGAATGCTGCGTTTTGACATTTTTGACCCTTAAAATTAGTGTAACACCTCGCGTTTTTAAGGTAATTAATTAAAATGAAAGTTAATTAATAAATAGTAAATAGTGGAAAATGGAATTTTTGCAAACGTCAAAATTTGGCTATGAAGCTTACAACATTGTGTTCGTGGCGTTATTCTGATCAATTTTCATATGTATTGTTTTCCGTTCGGAGTTCAAACGGAAAAGTTATTAACGTTTGAAGTTATAGCGTCGGAAATAATTATATATGTAAATATGCTAATAAAAATCAATTAAAACTAATTAGATGTTAATAATTGTTAACACTCAAATTAAAATCTTAGAGAATTTGTAAAATATGTAATAATTTAAGGAGATCAATTAATAGGGGAAACAAATTGATAGAATCAATTAAATGGAGGAAATAAACTAAATAAATCAAACAATGTTAATAAACTAACGTTCAAAACATACACAGGTCGACCCGCAAGACCCATGGACGACCATTAGCGGTCGACTATGGTTATGGGCGGTCGACCCATGGCTATAGGAAGTCGACCCATGTCAAGGCTGAACGTGATTTTCAATTAACAGATGTGTGACGTTGATTGCTTGCGTACAAAGTAATTGTTGGCGTTCAAGATTAAACTAAGGATTCTCTAGCCCAAATCAACGTCCCTAATTCAATGTAAGCCCCTATATAAGCAATCCTAACTTAAAACTAAACTCTTATATCAATTTACTGTAACAAAATGTTGTCAAACTCCAACCTCTTCTCTAACCAAAAATCTTCTTTAAAATCAAAATATAATCAAACTAGAAGGGCGCAATAAATTGGAGGATTGTAGAAGATAATTGAAATAGAGAATAGAGTTGTTCACATCGTAGAAATAAAGGTAAACTTGAATCTAAAATCTAACCTAATATCTAAATTCGTTCCCTTCCCCAGATCGGTAATTTTAATAGAAGTATACCCTTTTTATTATTGATTTTAAGTAAGAAGAAGTCAAATAAAAGAGAATGGATCTAGATTTGGAGAATGGGAAAGCTAAAAGCAAGGTGAATGGGAATAGTATATGTTTTTATATAATATTAGATTATGTCATTGCAGATCTATTCCTATGTGCCTAAGAACTGAATTAAAATTGCAAGTGCGTAATGATTAGAATTATAATTGCAATTGCGTAATGATTAGAGAATTAATTCTGTAATCACGTAATGATTAGATTTAATTCATAGTTGCATAATGATTAGATTTAATTGGTATTTTTAGAACAATTAAAATGAAAAAATCATAATGAATGTGTAATGATTTGGAACTTGCTTTATTTTACGGACATGAATTAAGTTGAAATAAATTTTATTTTGTTATTTGGGTTTTTTTTAATATATTAATGCATTGGACTTGAAATGTTGCAAGTAGATTTCCGCATACTGTCAAGTTTAATAAAGAAAAGTGTGATGTTTGGAATAACAGTGAATCACAAATTAAAAATAAAAAGAAAGAGATGTACAAAACACGGAAAATTTCTATGTTTTGTACTGTCCATTTCATAAGAAACTGAGAAGGCAATTCCTTGTAATTACAAACACTACACAAACATCTCCTCTTTTGATAAGATAAGGAAATTTTCCGTGTTAATATAAGTTGGTTAAAAGTTCAGTTCTAATATATCAAATATAGTAAACTCCAAGAGTTAAACATTAAGATAAGGGTGAAATAAAAATACTAATAAGATGGAAAGTAATGTAATAAGAAAAATGCAGAGTTAAAGGCAAGGACAAAAAGGAATAGAAGATAAAAGGAATGAAATCAAAGTGACACTAATGAATGTAGTAGCAACAGTATTGATAACTAAGAATGAAAAGCAGTAGTGAATTTGTTAAAGTGAAAGATAAACGCATAATAAAATGAAGATGAAAGGTCAAACATAAAAGATACCGGGCAATAAAGAAAGCGTAAAAAGAATAAATATACATGAATATGAAATATGTATATATATATAGCCTCGCATATGCATTTATGATAAGTATGGATAATTATAATTCAATATATAAAACTATAAAAAGAAAATGACACCGAAAGTCATTAGAGTCGGTTGGAATGTGAAAACATATCCAATCATCGGACCCGTGGAGAGTATACGCTTGCGTATAGAGAAGGGAACCCTCGGGTTAGGACTGTGCTTGAAACAAAAGCTCCGTAAACGTATTGGGTAGTCTGTTAGGAGGATGACGAGGCTAGACTTACACAATCAAAATAGGTTTGCTTCAAATTTGTTTAGAGGAGGGTGTTGCCTTGATTGCACTAGGAAATCTAAATGGACGATGTAGGTGCCGTAAATGTATGCAACACGACACGCGGGTACCAATCACTAAGAGTAGGGTTGCATAGTTACGGTCAGGCACTGATCCCTTACGGTCAATGGGAAGGATAGGGTTACATCTAGAATGGATGATTCACCCACCGGGATATTCGGTTAGTTCATGCAATGCCACAGTTGTTTGTTAGTTTGGTTGACAGGACAGGGCTAGGTAACCCATAACGAGATTCCTTCAAAACATAGATTGGTGGTTTATTTTAACAAACGCAATTTTTCGATGCTCGAAAATCGACATTAATACGTCCACTGTATCAACTGCCGAGCAATCGAATGCCGGAAAACCGAATTGTTATGGAGAAAAAGGAGAGGTAGAAGAAGATAGAAGAAAAGGAAAGAAGAAACAACAGAAAACACAGAAATAGAAACAATATCAGAATCTCACATATCGCAGCGGAACAACATATAATAGGCAAATGAATAATCTTTAAATCAAAGAACTATATCATTTTATACATTACATCATTAGAGTTTATAACAACAATATACAACACAACTGGACAGTTATATAAACTTGTCCTCATACAGAATACACAGCGGAAAATTAATATCATATACAAGTGATACGTCTCGCCATCCAGCTCGCCACTGAGCTCCACAGCATCTCCTGAATCCAGAATGACCTGATAACCCGACTCTAGACTGCCCGTGTGGAAATTGGTGGGCACCCAGATTTTAGGAAGGAAACAATAAACTCCAAGTCAGTCATGGTGACTGGTGTGAGAACTAAAACAGTTTATCTACACAAAGAAAATAAAACAATTTCGCAATGATTTTGGAAAATGAAACTACCATAAGACCTCCCGCCACACACACAATGCAAATGCAGAATTGGAGGTGATTTCTTCTTATGATAGTCAAACATGCTTACTACGTAAAGAAAACTCTTTTGATATTATTAATAGTGCATAGTGGAAAACATTTCGAAAGTTTAATATCAATCTTAGCCAACATACAACCATTATTGTATGCCTACTATAACTACCATCTAAACAGTGGTGACCACCATAAGTAAATGGCAGGTTCTACAATTAAAACCGTACAAGGCTCGTATTGTTTCTTTGGATTTCCAACAAATGGTCAGGCAAAGGAACTTCTTTACACCGAAATGGAAACGCCTCTGGAAAGACGCCCCGAGAAACTAACAGGATCTCTGCAAACACAAGGCCGACGTTACCTCACGCTTTAACCAAGCTGTAACTAGGTAACTAACACACGAGCTATGTCATCCCCCAGTCGTCACCGACCTTTATCCGAAGATCCTCAATCACAAAGCAACAACCACAAAGTATAATAACTGTACAGCATCAACATAGGTAAAATATCTGGGCTCCATACCATGATATCACCTTTTATCCAGAAGAAAATGACATACCCTAAGGGTGCTACCCCTAAAAACCTTTGCCGCAACATTCATGTTTCGACCATTACCGGGTTGTGAGGCTCGACGAAGTCTCGTCCATAAAGCTACGCTTTTTCACAAAGCAATGCTTTTTCACAAAGCAACACTTTTTTCACAAAGCAATGCTTTTTCACAAAGCAACACTTTTTTCACAAAGCAACGCTTTGATCAACAAATGATCAATAGCACTTTGTGTGCCACATTACCAAATTGGGAATGTATCACTAGTAACCATCAACTACATAACCTCTGAGCTCGTACGTCTCAGAGAAGGGTGTTAAGCTAAGAGAATAAATTCTCCGCCACCAACAAATATGTATTTGATAGAAACCAGCTTTACATCTCAAAGTGTAATGTCATACACACATCCATACAAGTCCGTTCTGGGATCGAATGGAACCGAAGGCACTTCCAAAGAAGCCCTTGCAATCCGGATATTCACTAATCACGTCCGGACTTCCCATCACAAGAAGAGTGATATAAATCTCTATACCGGAGCAACTCGGTGCCGAGACATTCGACAGGTTGTCCTTTCATTTTCAAAAATATCCGGTCTTCACCACAGGTCTTCAATACGATCCATATCGTCGTATCACTAATTCGGAATGGGTTATATGACACAAAGGTCTTTTCCCGGCTAATCCGAATAGTGAGCGTTTGTTTTTAAAAAAAAACAAATCAAGTGCCATTTCAAAGGCAAATATTGATAGTCGGTTATCTAACTATCAACAACATATCACAACAATCATCAGATTTAAATAATTTTTCCCAAATTATTTATTTTCAAAATATCTTCACAAGATATATATTTTCCACACCTCACATTTGAAAACCAATTTCAAATCACATTTTCACACTTCACATTTGAAAATAAATTTTAAATCAATTTCCTTACGCGGAATATATTTCCAAATATTTCTTTTAAAAACCAACTTTAGAACCTTTAATTTATATTGTAAAACTACTTTGGAAATATACTCAGCTTTTCAAGGAAAATACACTTCCATTTCGAAATGGTCCATTTAAACCAATTTAATAAATTCGTATCGATTTATTTCAAATTTACATCCCAAACCTGTAAATTTATTTCCACACTTTAAAAATAAATCAGTGTTTATTTTTAAAACAAATTTCCCTTTCCTTTATAAATTCTCACTGTGAATTTAAATTTTCAATTATTCACTTATACACGATTTTCAAGTCTTTTTCCAAATATTCACTTATACACGATTTTCAAGTCGTTTTCCAAATATTCACTTTCAAACACCAAATCAATTACAAATTTATCTCTAAATTTATTTCAATCCCAAATCATTTTACAAATCGATTTCCAAATTTATTTCAACACTAATTCCATTTTAATTCAACACCAAATAAATTTTCATATCGATTTCCCAAAGATCTATTTTCAAATACCAAATCAATTATTTATTGGATTTCAAGAAATTCATCACCTTTTTAACATAAATTCATTTATCTCTTCCAAACCATTTAAAATTCCATTTAAAAAATTTTCCACTTTCGAATAGTACTATTCAAAATCCATTTATAAAAATCTTTTACCATATTTTAGAAATAATTCGATAAGATTCGAAAATCAACTCTATGCTTTTAAAATTTCTTCTTTTAAATTCACCCAATTCTTTCAAAAGAATTTACTTAAAATTTCATACTTTAATTTCAAAAATCCAATTTATTCATTTTTTGTATCCAACGATACCAAAAATATATTCGGCTAAATTATAGCCTTCAACGAATTCAATCACAGATATAATCATTCACAGATTATAAATAAATAATCACATGGCGATTATAAATAAATCAACACACAACATTGAAATAAATTCAAATGTTTGAGGAATCCAGTTGGATCCCTCCAACCTATTTCCCTGCATCAACAGATGTTAGCACAATACCAATTCCACTTCGAAGTGAAATATCGCGGTATATGGGATTTATAAATATTATCCGCTATTATGCGGCGCAATAGGGTCTCATCCACTATATAATGCGGGAAATCAACTCCAAATACATATATAATACCAATTCCACTTCACGGTGGAATTATCGCGGTATATGTTTTTAACAAATAACCTCCGCTTAATATACGGCGTATAGGGTCTATTTAAAACAATAGATAACAATTTATCATCCAATCACACAATCAACACAATCAACAATTTTAAATCTCAACTATTTAAAATTTAAATCGAAACAAAATATTCGATTGAGTGAGAAGTTCTCACCTTGCTTTCAATAGTGGTTGCAGCGTTTTATTTCGGATAAAATTAAACGACCGTTTAATTTTACCCAAAAATTTCACTAGCTCCGATTGACCCCAATCCAGTCCCATTGCGAAGAGCTCGTAGAAACGATTCCAACGCAAAAGGTTTTGTAATTTTTCGACCTCGTATGAACAAATTACAGCAATTTAAAGTTTGAACGATTTAATATAAATCAATTTACACATTTCCTTTTTATTTTTAAAATTTAAACCCTACTCTTCATTACTGGCCGTTCGATTTGATCACGCTAATCCAGCCGCAAGCGAAAGCTTCCTCTTCGACGCGAAAATCACGTACGCAAGAAACCCAAAGCGGCCCCCCTAACCCTAATTGTCGAGCCACCAACGTCGACTTCTACGTCGATCGAGAACCACCACAACGAAGCTCCGCCTCCCCTCTACCATCGGCCAGAGAACAGCCAGGCTTGGTCAACCATATGCCTTGAAAAACGTGCGTAACTGCAGCACGTTCGAACGAGAATTGACGACGATCCGGAGCTCCATTTTCGATCTCCACCGTTGAGATCGTAGATCTCATCGTCCTCTACAAGTTTGTAGTTGGAAGTTTTCGCTAATTCTTCACGGATTTGGAGAAGAAGAGGGAAGAAGTTGGTGATTTTCTGGCCGTGCAAGCCATTAGTGGCGGCTAGGGTTTGAGCTGAAACCCTAATGGTTGTTTGCAAATGAAAGAAGTGAGGTGCTTTTATAGAAAATTGCCCAAAAACACTATTCATCGAAATTTTTCCGAACTCCAAACGAAGCGTGTCGACAGACGTTCATAAGGTTTTACCCGCATTCCGAACACAATGGAACGTGTTTCGGGAGCTAATTCGATCGTATGTGAGAGTTACGGAAATAAACGATCAAATTTAAATCAAATCGATTTAAACCGATTTCGATGCGTTTTGGCTTGCCTCGGACAAACCGTAAATCCGATTGACACGAAATTTGAAACCTTACAATAATTTCACATTACGGATCCGATGAAACTGGTTCCATCAAAATCCGAGACTGTTTGAAAAATGGTCATTTTTAGTCGTCAATTAAATATTAAAATAATCAATTTTCACAAATTAACTTTTAATTCAATTTTAAAAGTTCACAAACATCATTCTAACTCCAATATGATTTAATATAACTTTATAAATCATTTTTAATCACATTTAATCAATATTTCACTTATTTACACAATTTCAAGTATTAAATTAATAATTTAATCGCCCAGTTAAATCACTATATCGAAATTAAATTAATTTGACTTCAAAATCTTACTTATTAATATTTAAAATCAATTAAATATCTGAATTTCAAATGATGAAAATTCTGGGTCGTTACAAACTCCTCCCCTTAAAAGAATTTCGACCTCGAAATTGCAAAGTAAGAAAAATGCCCAAAATCCATTAACTTTTCAAAAATCCACTTAGTGAAAATTTTATATTCACCTTTTTCCAATACCTTTAACTTCAACCAAAACAATGGTTTTCATTTTCTAGTTCAATTCCTACTCTTTCATTACAATTTGGAAATCAATTTTCCGTTAACAAAAATTTTCCAAAATTTTCCGAAAATTTTCTAACGCCTTAAATTTTCAGAAAAATTCGCCAGCGTCTCCTTTGCGCGGTTCAATCGTGGTAGGATCACAATAGACATAAATATATATACATCGACCCACACGGTCGGAAAAGTAGAAAAACAGTTCATATTTCCTATTTTTATTGCATAGGCGTACCTTTTTAGCATTTTTAAGCAAAGCAGTTATTAATTTAACATTTTAGCGCAACCAAACCAGCCGAACGGCAGCCACGGCACCTGTACTTACTCAATTTAAACACGTAAGTGACATATATATGAAATCTATTCACATTTCACTTGTTTTCAATAATAACAAGCAGTTTTCATAAGCAATACATGTGATATTCATTCATAAGCACATATTCAAGGTTTTAACACTAGTTTCATTTGTTTGCAACCAAATTACATACCATTCCATTCAATCCGAATAGTTTCAACTCAATTTCTTACATTCAATTCATTTTCAATTAGTTTACATTCACATTAGTTCACTTCCAATTCAAATTCAATTACTCAACTTTCGATTTCTTATCAATTTAATTCGATATGAATTTATATGCAATCAACTAACAATCATATAACAACCAATGTATAACCAACACAACCAAATTTATTCAATTTACTTTACTTCACATTCAATTTGGTTCAACATTTTTAATTCCAATTGGTTTAATATTCCATTGATTTTCATTCAATTCTTTCAATTTCCAATCACACTAGCTTTAATGAATTAACACTTACATCCATTATTCCATATCAATTTATTCACATTAGATTGATTAACATTCAATCCATTTAGTTCAATTCGATTGCTAATTCATTTTACCACAAAAGTTGAATTTCATTACATAACTCAAGTTTATATTCATCACTTCATTTCATTTATTCACTTTATTAATTTACTTTGATATCAAAATCAAATTCATTCATCATTACTTAAGTTATATTCCAATTAAACATCATTTGTTTAACTTAACTTAAATTTCCACTTATAAATCAAATTCAGATTCCAATTCTAAAGTAAATTCTATTTAACTTTTACCAAAGTCAAATTCATATCACATTTTGCTTAACAAAATTCGTTTAACCATTTTTATCATTTGGTTTCACTTACATCTTCTCATTTTATAAGTTATACAACTTATTTATTTAATTTCCCAAATCATATTATAAGTATAAAACTCATTTCACTTGTAATTATCAGTTACAACTTGGATTTTAATTTAAATTTTTGTTTATCAAAACAAAACTTCAATTTTTTTTTCAATTTACTATGGTAGCAAATCCATCACACAGAAACTCGAAAATGATACTAATGGTGCTGCAGTCATCACCCTTATTATTTCCCAGTAACAGTAGTGAATCCAGTGCTTAAATTCTTTCAAAAATTTCCTTTTATTTATAAATCACATTTGTAAATTACATTTCTTATATAATTTCACTATTTCACTTTTACTTATACAAGATTATTTCACAATTGCAAATCATATTAATTATAATTCCATACTTATACAATTTCTTTTACAACTATTGTTTTTATTTAGATTATTCAAACAACTTTTATTAACTCATATATATTCTTACATTTTCAACAACCAAACAATCAATTTATATACACTTTAATAATTCTGAAGAAAAATTATCATTTATATACAAAATATAATCGAGGTAAAATTATTCCATTTACCCAATTTAAAATGATACTATGTCGACTTGCCTCGTTTAAGTGTTTATAAATCCCTATCGATAATATGGCGTCCCACATACCGACCAGCATTCATAAACAACTAAACGGATAAGCAAATACAATATAAAACATTTTTATATTCACTAACAAATACGCACTTGTATCTATTATTACACTCACACTCATTCTAGAGTACTACTGACTCTATCTCTAATGAGTAACAACCAACAGAGCCAAGGTTATCACTTAACCATATGCTCTGATACCAAATGTAACGAACGCGATTTTTCGAGGCTCGAAAATCGACATTAATACGTCCACTGTATCAACTGCCGAGCAATCGAATGCCGGAAAACCGAATTGTTATGGAGAAAAAGAAGAGGTAGAAGAAGACAGAAGAAAAAGAAAAAAGAAACAACAGAAAACACAGAAACAGAAACAATATCAGAATCTCACATATCACAGCGGAATAACATATAATAAACAAATGAATAATCTTTAAATCAAAGAACTATATCATTTTATACATTACATTATCAGAGTTTACAACAACAATATACAACATAACTGGACAGTTATATAAACTTGTCCTCATACAGAATACACAGCGGAAAATTAATATCATATACAAGTGATACGTCTCGCCATCCAGCTCGCCACTGAGCTCCACAGCATCTCCTAAATCCAGAATGAACTGATAACCCGACTCTAGACTGCCCGTGTGGAAATTGGTGGGCACCCAGAGTTTAGGAAGGAAACAATAAACTCCAGGTCAGTCATGGTGACTGGTGTGAGAACTAAAACAGTTTATCTTCATAAAGAAAATAAAACAATTTCGCAATGCTTTTGGAAAATGAAACTACCATAAGACCTCCCGCCACACACACAATGCAAACGCAGAATTGGAGGAGATTTCTTCTTAAGATAGTCAAACATGTTTACTACGCAAAGAAAACTCTTTTGATATTATTAATAGTGCATAGTGGAAAACATTTCGAAAGTATAATATCAATCTTAGCCAACATACAACCATTATTGTATGCCTACTATAACTACCATCTAAACAGTGGTGACCACCATAAGTAAATGGCAGGTTCTACAATTAAAACCGTACAAGGCTCGTATTGTTTCTTTGGATTTCCAACAAATGGTCAGGCAAAGGAACTTCCTTACACCGAAATGGAAACACCTCTGGAAAGACGCCCCGAGAACCTAACCGGATCTCTACAAACACAAGGCCGACGTTACCTCACGCTTTAACCAAGCTGTAACTAGGTAACTAACACACGAGCTATGTCATCCCCCGGTCGTCACCGACCTTTATCCGAGGATCCTCGATCACAAAGAAACAACCACAAAGTATAATAACTGTGCAGTATCAACATAGGTAAAATATCCGTGCTCCATACCATGATATCACCTTTTATCCAGAAGGAAATGACATACCCTAGGGGTGCTACCCCTAAAAACCTTTGCCGCAACATTCCTGTTTCGACCATTACCGGGTTGTGAGGCTCGACGAAGTCTCGTCCATAAAGCTACGCTTTTTCAAAAAGCCACGCTTTTTCACAAAGCCACGCTTTTTCACAAAGCAACGCTTTTTTCACAAAGCAACGCTTTGATCAACAAATGATCAACAGCACTTCGTGTGCCACATTACCAAATTGGGAATGTATCACTAGTAACCATCAACTACATAACCTTTGAGCTCGTACGTCTCAGAGAAGGGTGTTAAGCTAAGAGAATAAATTCTCTGCCACCAACAGAAATGTATTTGATAGAAACCAGCTTTACATCTCAAAGTGTAATGTTAGACACACATCCATACAAGTCCCTTCCGGGATCGAATGGAACCGAAGGCACTTCCAAAGAAGCCCTTGCAATTCGGATATTCACTAATCACGTCCGGACTTCCCATCACAAGAAGAGTGATATAAATCCCTATACTAGAGCAACTCGGTGCAGAGACATTCGACAGGTTGTCCTTTCATTTTCGAAAATATCTGGTCTTCACCACCGGTCTTCAATACGATCCATATCGTTGTATCACTAATTCGGAATGGGTTATATGACACAAAGGTCTTTTCCCAGCTAACCCGAATAGTGAGCGTTTATTTTTTTTAAAAACAAATCAAGTGACATTTCAAAGGCAAATATTGATAGTCGGTTATTTAACTATCAACAACATATCACAACAATCATCAGATTTAAATAATTTTTCCCAAATTATTTATTTTCAAAATATCTTCACAAGATATATATTTTCCACACCTCACATTTGAAAACCAATTTCAAATCACATTTTCACACTTCACATTTGAAAATAAATTTCAAATAAATTTCCTTACGCGGAATATATTTCCAAATATTTCTTTTAGAAACCAACTTTAGAACCTTTAATTTATATTGTAAAACTACTTTGGAAATATACTCGGCTTTTCAAGGAAAATACACTTCCATTTCAAAATGGTCTATTTAAACCAATTTAATAAATCCTTATCGATTTATTTCAAATTTACATCCCAAATCTGTAAATTTATTTCCACACTTTAAAAATAAATCAGTGTTTATTTTTAAAACAAATTTCCCTTTCCTTTATAAATTCCCACTGTGAATTTAAATTTCCAAATATTCACTTATACACGATTTTCAAGTCGCTTTCCAAATATTCACTTATACACGATTTTCAAGTCGTTTTCCAAATATTCACTTTCAAACACCAAATCAATTACAAATTTATCTCTAAATTTATTTCAATCCCAAATCATTTTACAAATCGATTTCCAAATTTATTTCAACACCAATTCCATTTTAATTCAACACCAAATAAATTTTCATATCGATTTCCCAAAGATCTATTTTCAAATACCAAATCAATTATTTATTGGATTTCAAGAAATTCATCACCTTTTTAACATAAATTCATTTATCTCTTCCAAACCATTTAAAATTCCATTTTACATAAATTTTCCACTTTCGAATAGTACTATTCAAAATCCATTTATAAAAATCTTTTACCATAATTTAGAAATAATTCGATAAGATTTCGAAAATCAACTCTATGCTTTTAAAATTTCTTCTTTTATTCACCAAATTCTTTCAAAAGAATTTACTTAAAATTTCATACTTTAATTTCAAAAATCCAATTTATTCATTTCTGGTATCCAACGATACCAAAAATATATTCGGCTAAATTATAGCCTTCAACAAATTCAATCACAGATATAATCATTCACATATTATAAATAAATAATCACACGGCGATTATAAATAAATCAACACACAACATTGAAATAAATTCAAATGTTTGAGGAATCCAGTTGGATCCCTCCAACCTATTTCCCTGCATCCACAGATGTTAGCACAATACCAATTCCTCTTCGAAGTGAAATATCGCGGTATATGGGATTTATAAATATTATCCGCTATTATGCGGCGCAATAGGGTCTCATCCACTATATAATGCGGGAAATCAACTCCAAATACATATATAATACCAATTCCACTTCACGGTGGAATTATCGCGGTATATGTTTTTAATAAATAACCTCCGCTTAATATACGGCGTATAGGGTCTATTTAACACAATAGATAACAATTTATCATCCAATCACACAATCAACACAATAGACAATTTTAAATCTCAACTATTTAAAATTTAAATCGAAACAAAATATTCGATTGAGTGAGAAGTTCTCACCTTGCTTTCAATAGTGGTTGCAGCGTTTTATTTCGGATAAAATTAAACGACCGTTAAATTTTACCCAAAATTTTCACTAGCTGCGATTGACTCCAATCCAGTCCCATTGCGAAGAGCTCGTCGAAACGATTCCAACGCAAAAAGTTTCGTAATTTTTCGACCTCGTACGAATAAATTACAGCAATTTAAAGTTTGAACGATTTAATATAAATCAATTTGCACATTTCCTTTTTATTTTTAAAATTTAAACCCTACTCTTCATTACTGGCCGTTCGATTTGATCACGCTAATCTAGCCGCACGCGAAAGCTTCCTCATCCACGCGAAAATCATGTACGCAAGAAACCCAAAGCCGCCCCCCTAACCCTAATTGTCGAGCCACCAACGTCGACTTCTAGGTCGATCGAGAACCACCACAACGAAGCTCCGCCTCCCCTCTACCATCGGCCAGAGCGCAGCCGGGCTCGGTCAACCATATGCCTTGAAAAACGTGCGTGACTGCAGCGCTTTCAAACGAGAATTGACGACTGTAACGACCCGTAAATTTTAACTGTTTATTAATGCAATTAGTTAAATTTTTGTAAAATTTTAAACGATAAAATTTTGAAATATAAATTTGATATTTGGAATGCGTCTAATTAAACATAGCAACTGGTAAATTTTCGTCCGAAATTATGAAAATTTATTTCGCACGTAAATTTACTTCAATTTAATCAGTTAAAAAGCGATGAAAATAAAACTTTTTCGAAACCTAAATATTTTTACATAGAAAAATTCTAAATCATCTTCTGAGCAAGACGTCATTTTTCGTTTTTCCAAATTCGGACTTCTTTGGCTCCATCGATCTTATTTTTCTGTGTTTTTGCTGCATTTTCCGCTGCTAGAAAATTCGAATTTTTATAATTCAATCATACCACTGATATCTATATACCGTTTTGACCGTCTCGTTGTGCTAATCTCTACGGTATATTTATTTCTGTGTTTTGAAGTCTGGTTGGCAGCGAAATCCGTGAATACGGATTAACCGTATCGGCCCCATTTGAGTTTTTAATATTCAGTGGCTATTCAAATTTCAAACCGCCACTAGCATTTATTTTCATTCAGTTTCGACATTTGTTTCCACTGGTTCCAACGTTCTGGTTCGTATTACTGTTGCTTCAGAAAATAATTAATAAGCATAATTGAAGGTTGCGTAGCTGTTAGTTCTTCTTCTTTGCCTGGCACCTACTTTTTCCAGTATTCTTTCTGCATCTTCATTTGAAAAATATATGCAAAATAAAATATGGTCTAGCTTCAGCGCATGCAACTCCAAGCGCCTCTTCATCTTTCCTTCCCCTATATTCACTCCGGCCTGCTTCTCGCCCTGTTCAACCACCTCACGCGCCTCCCACTCACGTGCCCCGCGAGCCACCATCGGCCTTTGCCTCTACCCTTGTTCGCCGCTATCCCCCGTCCAGATCCAACCGCATCTCTCATACTCGGGCAACCTTCGCTTGATCTCCATCTGCCTCCTATGCAATAGCATATCACTGCCACGTCCATTAGCCACTGTATAGCTCGTCAAACCCACGATCCACCAACCATTTATCTCCCTTCCCAGCCACCCTGTCACCCTCAGATCAATAGCCTGTCACGCAACCCATGTCGCGAATCCCTGTGCTCAGCCTTTCGCCTCCACCTGCTTGCCGCCACCACCTGACAACCCAATAGCAGCCGCACGCCAAAGCGACTCCACTCTTCCTCGCCTCCATGTCCCGAACCATCCAACAGCCCTTGCTCCTCCTGCGTCGAGTCGATTTTCCATCACATCGCAACCAGCAACCAACCACCCGCCACATGAATCGCCTTCTCACCACCTTCCTCCGAGCGCACTATTCCTCTTTTTCAGCTGTTGCCGAGCTCAGACCGAATCTTTCCACCATCAATCACTTCGGTTTCTCCTTGTACGTATATATGTAGAAATGTTTATATATCTCTTAATTATCTTCTGCCTGGTTACATTCTACAAGATAAAGCTATGTTATATTTTCTTTTGTTTTGTATATAAAGGTTTTAAACTATATATATTGAAAGTTTATTTTATTAAGTTGCTGCCTGATTTGTTTACCATATATATAATTGGTCCTATGTAAATTAATTCTAGTCTTTACTAATTTTACGTAATAAGTGATAGTTCAGTTACATAATTTGACTTTTTTTATAATCTGGTCTATACTAATAGTAATAGGTATTAGGCTATATATTGTTGGTTATTTATAGTTGAAATCTTAAAAAGTTTGTTTACATCTATTATTACATACGCAAGTTAAGTATAGGTGGGTGCTGTTATAATAGACTTATGTAAAGTTTATTTAGGAGTAAGTTATGTTTTAATGTTGCGTTTGTTTTATTGTGTAGAGATTTTAAAATAAAAAATTTCGTACTCATGTATAGTTTATACAGTTTTAATGTCCAAGTTCAAATAGTTATATTTTTTTGTTTATAAAAAAAATTTATTAAATAAATATATATGTTTTCAAAGATTTATTGGGGTGAAGTGTGTTATATATATGTATATATTATGGTAATCTTGACTTCTAAGAAAATGGTAGTATATGTATTTAATTTAATATTGGTTTGGGAAATAATAACAATAATATTGTTGTTCTATCAAATTTATTCTGATTCGTTTCTCATCGATTCTATCTATCAGCTTTGTCCTTCAAAATCCACTTTCAGCTTACTTCACTTTGAAACTGTTGTTGGATTATTCCATTTTCGAGACCGTGATCCAATTCGTAGCTGGTTATGTCAAACTTCTCTAACCTCGAAAGATGAGCAATCACTCACGATTAACATTCTTTTATTTATTAAATTTGATTTCAACTGAAACGACAATTTAAAATGCTATTGTTAGCTATTTACACTGTTATATATGCTATTACCTGAATCAGTTCACCTGTGACATCTAACACCATTATCTGTTATTTATACGACGATAATCCAGTTTGGTTGATAAATGATTGATTGTTTGAGGTTGATATTGGACGTTAAATTGTTAATGTATGAAGTGATTAATAATTTAAAATTGAAATTGACGTAGAAGTTAACAATCTGAAATTGATATATGTATCGAATTTGATTAGACAAAATTTGTATAATATGACCCCTTTAAATGTTGAATTAATTGACACGTAGAAATTTGGTAAAAATACCTTGAACCATTTAAATGTTTGTTGCTTAAATTTATGTAGTATGAAATTGAATAATTGATATCAAATGAAGAATCGTATTAATATTAGTGTAGTAATCTTTAATCTACATGAAATGATAGTGTAGATTCTAGAAATAATTATATTAATTTGCATAAACAACAAATGCAAATTAATACGATTATTTCGGGATTATTTGAATTGATTATTGGATTGATATTGATTGTTGTTATTGCTTGTTTATTTACTTTGACACCATCCCAGTTATCACACTGCAAGTTCCCTTTGCCATGCTCTGATTTTCAAATTGAAATGGAATCGGGTTGAAATGATAAATACCCAAATTTAACTTTGACCTAGGATAGAAAATGAAATAAAAACCGATTGGTCAAATAATTTGATTTAAAATAAAATAAAGATTTTATTTGAATAAACAATAAGGTTTTGAAATGAAGTTGGAATTTGAATTTTAAAGAAAGGAAATGTTAATATTTAATAATCCGAAACAAAATATTAACATAGTAGTTATTGAAAGAATGTTGTATTAAAATTAATTATTTAATAATTAAATTTGGAATTATTAATAATTAAGTTTTGAAATTAGTTAATAATTAAGTATTGAAATTATTTAATAATTAAATAAGATTGAATTATTTAATAGTTAAATAAAATTGAATTCTTTATTAAGTAAAATTGAACTTCTTGAATAAGTGAAATTAAGTTTCTTTATTATTTGAGTTTTGAAATTGTAACTAAGCAAATTAATAAGTGAAATTGAATTTCTTTAACAAGAAATGAAAATGTGATATTTTTGAAATAAATGTAAGACTTGAAATGTAAAGAATTTGATTTGATGAATTTAGTTTAATGAAAAATCTGAAGTTGTGATATAATGAAGTTGAACTTAAGTAATTGATTTAATGAATTGGAAATTAAATAGAAATTGTTTTGAATGACAAATTTACTTAACGAATATTAAATGAAATCGATCAATGAATTTAAATTGATTTGAATGCTAAATTAAATTTATTTAAATGATTTCGGAATGAAACTTATATATGAATTTAAATGAATACTTGAATTGTCCTAAATCAAATATTTAAATTGAATTATAAGATTTTGAAATGGAAATTTGGAAGTTTGAAACGTAAATTATGGAAATTGTTTAGAAAGACAAATGAAACGTTGATTTACAAATTGTAATTGATTTGGTTTTCAAATAAATGAACGACCAATCGGTGTAATAATTACGATAGTTATTAAAGAGACCGGAATCGGTTAGGGACATACTCACTGTCTAAACCGAAAACCACTTTAATAACTACACGCGGAGTGTGATCCAGAATGAAGTGGTTGGAATGATGTACGTGATGACTGAAGAAAGAGAACGATAATGGATAGCCTTGACACTTGTGTCAAATTGGAAATGACTAAAACCGGAGTCGTGCCGGGCCAAATGGGGTTAGCTGCCTCGAGCGAACGCACTTCTTCGAAAACTACTCATTACTTGTTGTCGATTGGTGCACCCTTGATTTGGGAGTGTTGTTTCGTGGTGTTGCGATCGCTGCGGCGATGTGTTCTCACCAGTCCGAATCAGGCAAATGGTAGTTTCACTACCTTGGGTATAGCCTCATGTGCCTTGTCATACTTTTATCCCTATATACGCGCCCACTACGAATTTTTTTGTGTTATACCTATGGAGTACTCCCTGATATCCCACTAGTTTGCGGTGGAGTTTACAGTGTTGTATAGACTATAACGCTTATATAAAATGTGTTAAGCGGGATAATGGTAACGCCTTAACACTATTTTGATACTCTATATTACTGATAGACATTATCTATTTACCGTACACTACTACGAAGTAGATAGTTTAACGGATCCTTAAAGGATGGTTATTCCAAACATCCTTTGAGTTACTTGTATTTCTGTTGCTATTTCACTTGAGTTGGATTTATTGATATAAGAATGTTAATCCTGACTCGAGTGTTTTGTGTTTACCTTTACGCTTGGGTCAGACTGAGTGTACCAGTATTCGAGACTCGTCTTTGGGGTTAGAGCTTCGCTTGGAGATCCAGCTATCTATCCAGCTTTCAGATATCCGGTTGATTCCAGTGATTGTATTCTTATTCTTGTATTTTATTATTGTATCTGAGACATCTGTTGTACCTTATTTAACTCTGATATGTATATAGTAGCTTCATGAACTACTATCTTTTATTTCCGCTGCACTTATTACTCTGTCTGTGATCTGTGATTATTTTATTTACTGTATATGCTCAGTTTTGCCAATTTAAATTAACAATTCGGTATTTTGAATTATTCAAGTCCGACATGTGCGGATGCGAATAGTCCAAAATACTGGGTCGTTACAGTTGGTATCAGAGCTTTGGTAGCTCTAGGCAAAACTCAGCATATAGGGTAAATGTATCTACAGAATCACTCTCATTCGAGTTTCAATCTCTTCCTTTGACTCGATTCCTTTTACTTTTTGGAACATTCCTTGCGGTTCCAAAATCCATTCGTGTCCCTCACTATTCGCCTTCTAATTCCGGAGTATCCCATAACTCCACTTCGAATGATCTTTATAATGAGTTGGCGATCCCGCCAATCTCAAATTGATTTGTAAAGAGGTAAAACTCTTTTACGACAGCATCGATTCACCAGAGATTTATATATCCTCGGTTTAGATGCTGACATCTTTGGTTATGCCAAATTCTATCTCTTGAGATCAATGTCGATGTGCCTCGGAATTCTACATTGATCTTATTCTTGAAGTCACGGTTGACCCGGTTAAGGTTGCCCGCGATTTATATAAATTTATCAATCTTCCTACTTTGTTATTAATCATCGTATCTTTGTTTCGAACTTATCTTCGAATCAAAATTCTCTTTGATTTGAGTCCACCAAATTTGAATCTCTATCTTTGCTTTGAAATCTATTCTTGTATCGTCGAGCAAGGAAGTGTATTTGTAAATTAATGTTAAAAATGTTTTATATATTGTGTTGCTTGAGTTGTTGATCTTGATTTGGGTTTTCGATCGATTCGTCTGATCAACGCTATCGATAGAATTTCCAAAACACTTGAGTAGAGCAAACTGACACAATATTGTTTTCAAATTTAGTAAATAAAATAATTTTGGATGATTATATTATATATAAGTATAAAGTTTTCAGAAATTAAATTGTTAACCAATTTGTTGTCAGAAATGATAATAATTGATTTTCATTTATTGTTTGTAAACCATTGACTATTGCATAATATAAATAAATGAATTTATAAAATTTAGTTGTAATTTGAAATGAATTTAAATTTAGAATTTGAGAATTTAATTTCCAGTGATTTCAAGCTTTGGTTTTTAAATTATTTTAAATGTATACTATTGAAGGTATTTTCAAATAGAAACCATTTTCAAAGAAATTTAAAATGTTGAAACCAGTGCTTTTCTCTTTGTCGCTGGAAAATAATTTCGGTGATGGCGGCCGCATCATCGACATTCATTTTCGAGTTTCGAAGTGGAGAAACCATTCTATAGCTTTGCTACGGTTTTGTTGGAAAAATATCTTAATTTGACTTGATTTATATATATATGGGTATATTATTTTAAATTTAATTTGATTTAATATATATAATATATACATAATTATTTCTAAAGGGTTTGAAATTAAACGGAAATTAAATTGTTAAAAATCATGTTAAAAGATGTTTTCAATTATAAATAAAGCTAAATTTTGAATAAGTATTTAAACTTGAAATAATTGAATTTGAAAATTTAATTGTATAGTACTAAATTGCATTTTAAAATAACTTACCTAAATTATTCAGAAGTTATAATGTAATTGATAATATATAATATAAATAATTTTATAAATAAAATTTGAGTGTTTATAATAAATGTTATGCACTTAGATTTTAATTTAAAAAATGCTAATAAAGATGATAGAATGATAAGTTAATTGAATGAGATAAATAAAGTAAATTTTGTTCTGGAAGAATTAACAAATTGAATTGAATCAGCTAAATGAAATACCTTGAATTAAGATCAATTATTGAAAATTAATTGATTTAAAATGAAATTTATATGATTAGAATTAACGGTTGAACTAACAAATTTAAATCGAATGACTATTTATTGATTTAATATAAATGGATTCAACCAAATTGAAAAAATATATAAATTAATTTAAATTGAAATTTATATGATTTAAATTAATTTATATGGTTTAAATATATGTAATAAGATATATTAAGTGAAATAAACTTAATAATAATTTGGAATAAAGAAGAATTAAATTTTAAGAATAAATATGATTTTATTAAATGACTACTCTAATTTATGATTTTTTTTAATTAAACATAATTGGATAATAAGATAATAAACTTAGAAATAATTAAGATTGATTTCACTTAAGTGAAACCAAATGGATTAAATCAAATTATTGAATATTAATTAATTTAAGTTGAAATTTATATGGCTTTAAATTAGTTGTTTATTTTGTTTCAAAGCCATTTTTCTTTCTGGTTGGTTCTATTCTCCTACCTCCTTCCTTTTCGGGGACGAAAAGTTTTGAGTGGGGGAGAGTGTAACGACCCATAAATTTTAACTGTTTTAATAACATAATTAGTTAAATTTTTGTGAAATTTTAAACGATAAAATTTTGAAATATAAATTTGATATTTGGAATGCGTCTAATTAAACATAGCAACTGGTAAATTTTTGCCCGAAAATATGAAAATTTATTTCGCACGTAAATTTACTTCAATTTAATCAGTTAAAAAGCGATGAAAATAAAACGTTTTCGAAACCTAAATATTTTTACATAGAAAAATTCTAAATCATCTTCTGAGCAAGACGTCATTTTTCATTTTTCCAAATTCGGACTTCTTTGGCTCCATGGATCTTATTTTTCTGTGTTTTTGCTGCATTTTCCGCTGCTAGAAAATTCGAATTTTTATAATTCAATCATACCACTGATATCTATATACCGTTTTGACCGTCTCGTTGTGCTAATCTCTACGGTATATTTATTTCTGTGTTTTGAAGTCTGGTTCGCAGCGAAATCCGTGAATACGGATTTACCGTATCGGCCCCATTTGAGTTTTTAATATTCAGTGGCTATTCAAATTTCAAACCGCCACTAGCATTTATTTTCATTCAGTTTCGACATTTGTTTCCACTGGTTCCAACGTTCTGGTTCGTATTACTGTTGCTTCAGAAAATAATTAATAAGCATAATTGAAGGTTGCGTAGCTGTTAGTTCTTCTTCTTTGCCTGGCACCTACTTTTTCCAGTATTCTTTCTGCATCTTCATTTGAAAAATATATGCAAAATAAAGTATGGTCTAGCTTCAGCGCATGCAACTCCAAGCGCCTCTTCATCTTTCCTTCCCCTATATTCACTCCGGCCTGCTTCTCGCCCTATTCAATCACCTCACGTGCCTCCCACTAACGTGCCCCGCGAGCCACCACCGACCTCTGCCTCTACCCTTGTTCGCCGCTGTCCCCCGTCCAGATCCAACCGCATCTCTCATACTCGGGCAATCTTCGCTTGATCTCCTTCTACCTCCTATGCAATAGCCTATCACTGCCACGTCCATTAGCCACTGTATAGCTCGTCAAACCCACGATCCACCAACCATTTATCTCCCTTCCCAGCCACCCTGTCACCCTCAGATCAATAGCCTGTCACGCAACCCATGTCGCGAATCCCTGTGCTCAGCCTTTTGCCTCCACCTGCTTGCCGCCACCACCTGACAACCCAATAGCAGCCGCACGCCAAAGCGACTCCGCTCTTCCATGCCTCCAAGTCCCGAACCATCCAACAGCCCCTGCTCTTCATGCGTCGAGTCGAGCTTCCATCACATCGCAACCAGCAACCGACCACCCACCACATGAATCGCCTTCTCACCACCTTCCTCCGAGCACACTGCTCCTCTTTTTCAGCTGTTGCCGAGCTCAGACCGAATCTTTTCACCATCAATCACTTCGGTTTCTCCTTGTACATATATATGTAGAAATGTTTATATATCTCTCAATTATCTTCTGTCTGGTTACATTCTACAAGATAAAGCTATGTTATATTTTCTTCTGTTTTGTATATAAAGGTTTTAAACTATATATATTGAAAGTTTATTTTATTAAGTTGCTCCCTGATTTGTTTAGCATATATATAATTGGTCCTATGTAAATTAATTCTAGTCTTTACTGGTTTTACGTAATAAGTGATAGTTCAGTTACATAATTTGACTTGTTTTATAATCTGGTCTATACTAATAGTAATAGGTATTAGGCTATATATTGTTGGTTATTTATAGCTGAAATCTTAAAAAGTTTGTTTACATCTATTATTACATACGCAAGTTAAGTATAGGTGGGTGCTGTTATAATAGACTTATGTAAAGTTTATTTAGGAGTTAGTTATGTTTTAATGTTGCGTTTGTTTTATTGTGTAGAGATTTTAAAATAAAAAATTTCGTATTCATGTATAGTTTATACAGTTTTAACGTCCAAGTTTAAATAGTTATATTTTTCAGTTTATAAAAAAAAATTATTAAATAAATAAATATATACGTTTTCAAAGATTTATTGGGGTGAAGTGTGTTATATATATGTATATATTATGGTAATCTTGACTTTTAAGAAAATGGTAGTATATGTATTTAATTTAATATTGGTTTGGGAAATAATAACCATAATATTGTTGTTCTATCAAATTTATTCTGATTCGTTTCTCATCGATTCTATCTATCAGCTTTGTCCTTCAAAATCCACTTTCAGCTTACTTCACTTTGAGACTGTTGTTGGATTATTCCATTTTCGAGACCGTGATCCAATTCGTAGCTGGTTATGTCAAACTTCTCTAACCTCAAAAGGTGAGCAATCACTCACGATTAACATTCTTTTATTTATTAAATTTGATTTCAATTGAAACGACAATTGAAAATGCTATTGTTAGCTATTTACACTGTTATATATGCTATTACCTGAATCAGTTCACCTGTGACATCTGACACCATTATCTGTTATTTATACGACGATAATCCAGTTTGGTTGATAAATGATTGATTGTTTGAGGTTGATATTGGATGTTAAATTGTTAACGTATGAAGTGATTAATAATTTAAAATTGAAATTGACGTAGAAGTTAACAATCTGAAAATTGATATATGTATCGAATTTGATTAGACAAAATTTGTATAATATGACCCCTTTAAATGTTGAATTAATTGACACGTAGAAATTTGGTAAAAATACCTTGAACCATTTAAATGTTTGTTGCTTAAATTTATGTAGTATGAAATTGAATAATTGATATCAAATGAAGAACCGTATTAATATTAGTGTAGTAATCTTTAATCTGCATGAAATGATAGTGTAGATTCTAGAAATAATTATATTAATTTGCATAAACAACAAATGCAAATTAATACGATTATTTCGGGATTATTTGAATTGATTATTGGATTGATATTGATTGTTGTTATTGCTTGTTTATTTACTTTGACACCATCCCAGTTATCACACTGCAAGTTCCCTTTGCCATGCTCTGATTTTCAAATTGAAATGGAATCGGGTTGAAATGATAAATACCCAAATTTAACTTTGACCTAGGATAGAAAATGAAATAAAAACCGATTGGTCAAATAATTTGATTTAAAATAAAATAAAGATTTTATTTGAATAAACAATAAGGTTTTGAAATGAAGTTGGAATTTGAATTTTAAAGAAAGGAAATGTTAATATTTAATAATCCGAAACAAAATATTAACATAGTAGTTATTGAAAGAATGTTGTATTAAAATTAATTATTTAATAATTAAATTTGGAATTATTAATAATTAAGTTTTGAAATTAGTTAATAATTAAGTATTGAAATTATTTAATAATTAAATAAGATTGAATTATTTAATAGTTAAATAAAATTGAATTCTTTATTAAGTAAAATTGAACTTCTTAAATAAGTGAAATTAAGTTTCTTTATTATTTGAGTTTTGAAATTGTAACTAAGTAAATTAATAAGTGAAATTGAATTTCTTTAACAAGAAATGAAAATGTGATATTTTTGAAATAAATGTAAGACTTGAAATGTAAAGAATTTGATTTGATGAATTTAGTTTAATGAAAAATCTGAAGTTGTGATATAATGAAGTTGAACTTAAGTAATTGATTTAATGAATTGGAAATTAAATAGAAATTGTTTTGAATGACAAATTTACTTAACGAATATTAAATGAAATCGATCAATGAATTTAAATTGTTTTGAATGCTAAATTAAATTTATTTAAATGATTTCGGAATGAAACTTATATATGAATTTAAATGAATACTTGAATTGTCCTAAATCAAATATTTAAATTGAATTATAAGATTTTGAAATGGAAATTTGGAAGTTTGAAACGTAAATTATGGAAATTGTTTAGAAAGACAAATGAAACGTTGATTTACAAATTCTAATTGAAATTGTAATTGATTTGGTTTTGAAATAAATGAACGACCAATCGGTGTAATAATTACGAAAGTTATTAAAGAGACCGGAATCGGTTAGGGACATACTCACTGTCTAAACCGAAAACCACTTTAATAACTACACGCGGAGTGTGATCCAGAATGAAGTGGTTGGAATGATGTACGTGATGACTGAAGAAAGAGAACGATAATGGATAGCCTTGACACTTGTGTCAATTTGGAAATGACTAAAACAGGAGCCCTGCCGGGCCAAATGGGGTTAGTTGCCTCGAGCGAACACACTTCTTCGAAAACTACTCATTACTTGTTGTCGATTGGTGCACCCTTGATTTGGGAGTGTTGTTTCGCGGTGTTGCGATCGCTGCGGCGATGCGTTCTCACCAGTCCGGATCAGGCAAACGGTAGTTTCACTACCTTGGGTATAGCCTCATGTGTCTTGTCATACTTGTATCCCTATATACCCGCCCACTACAAATTTGTTTTGTGTTATACCTATGGAGTACTCACTGATATGCCACTAGTTTACGGTGGAGTTTACAGTGCTGTATAGACTATAACGCTTATATAAAATGTGTTAAGGGGGATAATGGTAACGCCTTAACACTATTTTGATACTCTATATTACTGATAGACATTATCTATTTACTGTACACTACTACATAGTAGATAGTTTAACGGATCCTTAAAGGATGGTTATTCCAAACATCCTTTGAGTTACTTGTATGTCAGTTGCTATTTCACTTGAGTTGGATTTATTGATATAAGAATGTTAATCCTGACTCGAGTGTTTTGTGTTTTGGTTTACGCTGGTGTCAGACTGAGTGTACCAGTATTCGAGACTCACCTTTGGGGTTGGAGCTTCGCTTGGAGATCCAGCTATCTATCCAGCTTTTAGTTATCCGGTTGATTCCAGTGATTGTATTCTGATTCTTATATTTTATTATTATATCTGAGACATCTGTTGTACCATATTTAACTCTGATATGTGTATAGTAGCTTCATGAACTACTATCTTTTATTTCCGCTGCACTTATTACTCTGTGTCTGTGATCTGTGATTATTTTATTTACTATATATGCTCAGTTTTGCCAAATTAAATTAACAATTCGGTATTTTGAATTATTTAAGTCCGACATGTGCGGATGCGAATAGTCAAAAATAGCGGGTCGTTACAACGACGATCCGGAGCTCCATTTTCGATCTCCACCGTTGAGATAGTAGATCTCATCGTCCTCTACAAGTTTGTAGTTGGAAGTTTTCGCTAATTCTTCACGGATTTGGAGAAGAAGAGGGAAGAAGTTGGTGATTTTCTGGCCGTGCAAGCCATTAGTGGCGGCTAGGGTTTGAGCTGAAACCCTAATGGTTGTTTGCAAATGAAAGAAGTGAGGTGCTTTTATAGAAAATTGCCCAAAAACACTATTCATCGAAAATTTTCCGAACTCCAAACGAAGCTTGCCGACAGACGTTCATAAGGTTTTACCCGCATTCCGAACACAATGGAACGTGTTTCGGGAGCTAATTCGATCGTATGTGAGAGTTACGGAAATAAACGATCAAATTTAAATCAAATCGATTTAAACCGATTTCGATGCGTTTGGCTTGCCCCGGACAAACCGTAAATCCGATTGACATGAAATTTGAAACCTTACATTAATTTCACATTACGGATCTAATGAAACTTGTTTCGTCGAAATCCGAGACTGTTTGAAAAATGGTCATTTTTGGTCGTCAATTAAATATTAAAATAATCAATTTTCACAAATTAACTTTTAATTCAATTTTAAAAGTTCACAAACATCATTCTAACTCCAATATGATTTAATATAACTTTATAAATCATTTTTAATCACATTTAATCAATATTTCAATTATTTACACAATTTCAAGTATTAAATTAATAATTTAATCGCCTAGTTAAATCAATATATCGAAATTAAATTAATACGACTTCAAAATCTTACTTATTAATATTTAAAATCAATTAAATATCTGAATTTCAAATGATGGAAATTCTAGGTCGTTACATTTATGGAGCTGAGTCCACATAATAGAAAGCAGAAAAAGTAGAAAATCCCAAAAGAGAACACGACCTTTTGGAGGAAAGGTCATCGGTGCGCACTAGAGTATTTCCTTGAAATATACGATGACGAGATCGTGATACGATGAGGCGTTGGATCCTAACGAGGTGCTGAACGTGAGATACCAGGGGATAGTATCTAGGTCCATTAGGGGACCATGGGATATGTATTTATATACATAGATATAAATCTATGGGATGTAGATGGGAATGGTTCGTATGTGGAGATGGAGTCGTAAAGACTAATGATAATCAAACATAACATGTAATAATGAATAATCGACATAAGCTAGTGTTACGTATAAGATGTATAATTTACCAATCACTAGAACATTGTTTTGACACCTTCCTCATTACAACCCAGAGGATAAATCGAAGGACAGGTACTGGTGTTTGGGCATGTTTGGTGTTGACAAGGACACTTGATTTTGGAAGTGTCAAACCTTGGTCAGTACTTATGTGGTCTATTATATTTCAAATTATTCCGCTGCAAGTTATTTCGTTAGAGCTCTAATATGCATTCTTTTGTTTAATTTGCAGGATACCAAAACAACGATCCATATTTCAGTAGACTTAGGTTTTCGATCAGCGAAAATTCAGGCTCACTGGGGTCAGGTTGTTACAATTAATTGTGGATAGTTTTGACCCTGAAATCTGGTGATGACTATAACTTCTGATAGAAGTTTAACGGGGTTTTGAAACCTATTCAAAATGAAAGATTTTACATTTTTTCTTTTCGTAGAGTGGTTATAACCTATTTTTGGCCTTACGATTTAGGAGATATCGTAGTTTTAAGTTGGACCGTTTTAAGAAATATTTTAGTGGTAATTAACCATATGCAGTTAAAGCCCCGCTAAAGCCTTGCTAATGCCCTGCTAAATAGTAGATATGCTTAAAGCCCCGCTATTCTATGCTATGGCTGCTAAATCAAAGATTTTTAGCACTAGCTTTAGCAACTTTGATATAAATAGGTTAATTTGACTAGTTCTCTTATATTCCAAATCAACAAATTTAGGGTATACGTCTAAGTTCAAGTCCTATGCACTTAATATAAATTAGAAATCTATTCTATGATCGAGTTTGAACTGCATGGATCATGATATTCTTTGATTTTGTTACGTAGGGATGAACAATGTTTCTTTTTTCTATACAAATGATGCATGTAAGAACAATGAGATTTAAGTGAGTCATAAAGAGGAGTAAAGGATGTAGATTTAATTCCTTCTTTTAATTGCTCCTTTGAATTTTCAAACCGCATTCGAAACCTCTACCCTTTTTCATCATGCAAGTGAACTAAAAAATTCTCAAGACCACTTAGCAATTAATCTATTTAAACACGATTTAAATATTTATCGATACCGTATAACAATACATGCATTTATAACTTTTATACACACACTTTATTAAAGGCTAATGGTATTCAAACAAATCAAATAAAGTTTAATAAATAATATTTTATAAATATTAATTAATCTGTAATAATTTATAAATTAATTAAATCGTATAGTTTATTCAGAGTATTCATCATTACGGTGGGGCGACTCAAATGTGTAAATTTAGTCAGTGATTAATATCGAAAAATTCAAAAAATAATGTTCACAAATTACCTTAGCTAGAAGTGTGATACTTTTACTGAATTTACCACTTACACATCTTTTTGGTAAAATCCAATTTTACTTGTTAAGTGGTACCTGATAGTGACGATTATTTAACCAATTCTCTTTGTGAAATCTATATCACTTTGGATTTATAAAATTTGGTGATGGACAAAATTCCTATATCGTCCTTATTCAACTCTATAGTCTAAATGCAAAGTCCTTGGTTCAACAATAACAATTATTATCAATTGAACTACTCTGGCTGGAGATTTTGACTTTGAGATAACTTTAGTTGACTGTTTCCAGGGGATTTGACCAGGCAACTAGTACTCGGCAATAAGTGCTCGGCATCGGAGAGTGCTCGGCATCAGAGAGTGTCCGGCATCAGAGAGTGTCTGGAATCTAGGAGTGTTCGGCGAAGCAATTGCCATCCAGGAGTGTTCGGCGAAGCAACTGTCATCCATGAGTACTCGGCGTAGTACTCGGCATCCATAGTGTCCGGCGTCCAGGAGTGTTCGGCAAAGTACATGGCATCCATAGTGTCCGGCGTCCAGTAATGTTCGGCGTAGTACTCAGCAGTGTTCGGCGTCAACTGGCACTCAACGTCAACCAATGCTCGGCATCAAGGCTGCTCGGCATAAAGAGCACTCGGCGTCGAGACTACTCGGCAACAGGAGTAGTCGGCATCCCATGGTGTTCGGCGTAATACTCGACATACAGAAGACATTCAGCATGCGCAACTAATCAGGATACCGGTATCGTTCGGCATGCATACGCCGTTCGCTCAAGAGCTTGAGATGGAGGCACGTTCGGCCTCAACAAACAACTGTCCTACACTTCCCACGACACCAACATACCGTTCGGCATAGAAGGAATGGTTCGGCGCAGAGCGTTCGGCACGCCTGGTTCGGCATACAGCGACCACTGCACTGGGGCTCGAGCGTTCGGCTATCCAGCCCACTTGGGAAGTCCAGCCCATATTTTCCTATAAATAGAGGGGCAGGGTCACAGTGAAATGGATCCTTTTTTTGGAGAGAAAACACCGGGGAGACTCTGCCATATTCAAGACTCATCTTCTCTACTTAACAACTTCATTCAAGCATTTGATTCACGAATTGTATTTGTAATCAACTATAAAGAAGATCAATAAAGTTTAACCTCAAAGTGGACGTAGGCAATTACGCTGAACCACTATAAATTTGGTGTTCTTACTTTCTGTATTTAGATTAGCACTGTCTTCTCTGTTTAATTTGATTTCATCACTTATATCTCTTCACAATCTTCTTCTACGAGGTTAGTGACCAATTTTGGTGCTAACACTTTGGTGCTTTCACTGAGAATCGAATTCTCAGACCTCAAGGATCTGCTTTGAAGCTACTGGATTGAACAAATACCCCAACGAAGGTCCGACTCACTGATAGGACATCCGTTGATTCTACTCAGAGTTCATACCAATAACTCTACAATGGCAAGACCACGTACCAGGTCAGCTTCTCATAATGCGGATGCCCGCGAGACTGCTAGCGTGCAACAAGCAGGACCTAGCAATCAACCAGCGATCCCGAGCGCAGGGATTGCCGCTCAAGAACAGACTCCAGTTGTCACCAGAGTAGAGTTCAATGACTTGATGAGAGAACTTAGGGAAAGCAGGAGACAACTGGGAGAACAGATGCAAGCTAATGCCAACCTGATGGCATAACTCACTCAACAGCAGCAACAGAATGCTGGGGGCAATCCCGCTGCTTACTCCTCATCTGACAGCTCAACTTCCTCTGATGAACCTCCCAGGCGCAGACGCCGTAAGACTGATGCTGCTGTTCGAACAGCTGGAGACCGCGACCAAGCAAGAGCTGGAAGCTTCAGGACCGGGATACAGATGGAAGATAGAGGCCCAGATCATCAAAACGCCAACGATGTCGAACCTCAGGATGCACGATTGGCAGATCGCCAAGAGAGGAGGCATCAGCATGGACAGGCGCGTAGAACGGACTCCAACCTTCCGCCTTCCATACAAACACCCGATCTGACAGCCATGATCAGGCAATTGATGAAAGAGAATCAGGGCTTATCGAATGATGACTGGGGAGTGTCAAGAAGTCATACTCCGTTCACGGATGTTGTGTTGCAAGCGGCGTACCCCAAGAAGTTTAGTATGCCTACTATTCCTGCATATGAAGGAAAGAATGACCCTAGACAACATGTCATGAGGTACGAATGGATGATGGATTCGGCCAGAGCGAATGATGCCACCAAGTGTAGGTGCTTTCCGATTACTCTATCTTGGATCGCTACTATGTGGTTCACGCGACTTCCTCCGCGATCCATATCAAATTTCGAGGAGTTGGCAAAGAAGTTTATTGAGCAGTTCAGGATACACACTACGCGCCCAAAGGACGTGATGTCTCTGTCAAGTGTAATCCAAAATCCCGGGGAATCGTTGAAGGAATATTTTCAAAGATTCCACGTGGCAGCAACTGAAGTCAGTAATCCCAATGACCATGCAATTCTGATGGCTGTAATGAGAGGTGTGGATCCAGACTCTGAGTTTGGAGACTGGCTGGCAGGAAAACCTCCAGCTACGCTTGAGCGTTTCTACTCTAAGGCACACCAGTTCATAAGAAGAGAGGAAGCTAGGTGGGTACGACGAGATAAGGCGCCAGGGCCTGTCCAAGAGTCAATAAAGAGCAACATCGCTATGAAGCAATCGGGAGACAGCTCGGGAAAGGTCCAAGTCAGCGGCAGAACAAACCTGGGCAACCCAAGGAGTCCGGAGGAAGGAGTCAAGGGAAAAGAAAAGAAGCAGGAAAGTGGAAGTCAAGAATTCCAAGCTACAGCGAGTACACTCCGCTAAACGCCCCACTTGAGAACATTTACCTATCCACCTGCAATACTTTTCAGTACAGAAAACCACGTCCAAAAGAATCAACTGAAGAACAGAAGCAGACCAGGAAATATTGTCGCTTCCATGAGACTTATGGGCACAATACGGAAGAATGTAGACACTTGCACGACGCTATCGAAAAGTTGATCAGACAGAAGAAATTGCAGGAATTTGTGAAGGATCCACAAGAAGGAGGACATGGGACGTCCAACCCAGGTCGTGCACCTGCTCCACGTCATCCCAAGGAGCCTGCCCGGACCGTGGGTAGACTGGTCATAAATACAATTATCGGCGGGCCTCACCCCGCGGATAAGAATTGGCAGGAGATGGAGCGATATGCAAGTTCCTTGAAGCATGCAGATTTTGAGTGTTGTTCGAACATGGAGGACGGAGCCCCTGCTAAGCAGCAGCGCGTAATGATAGACGATATTGTGTTTAGAAGCAGAGACGCTGATCAGGTAGAGGCTCCAACCATCGACCCCATGGTCATATCTGCAACGATCGGACCAGCATACGTAAAAAGAATTCTGATTGATTCTGGGAGTTCAGTCAACATCATCTTCAAGAAGGCCTACGATCAAATGAAGCTAGAAACAAAAGACTTGAAACCATCCAAAGCTCGTATCCACGGCTTTAACGGCGCTTCAATTGATGCAGTGGGATATGTCGAGTTACCAGTCGAACTGGGACAAGGCGAGCGTAGGAGAGTGCGAATTCTACCCTTTGTAGTGTATGATGTGGACTCTCCGTATAACGTTTTCTTGGGCCGGCCAGCCCTGGCGGAGTGTAGGGCAGCGTTAGCCCCGTGGTGTTTAACTTTGAAGTTCCCGACTGACAAAGGAGTAGGCGTTGTTCACGGCGATCAAGCAACTGGTCGTTCCTGTTTTGTGGCCGAGCTCCGAGAGGCCCACCAAAGGGAGAAAGGAAAGGTTGCGGACAATCCCGTCCGCATCCTCAATGCGGATAATTGACAAGTAGTGCCCGAGCCCTGGCTCGGGCATAGTTCTCGTATCTACGGAGATATAGATCCGAGAGACGACGATGAGAAACCCAGGGAAGAGAAGGCGGCACCGGCTGAATTAACAGTTGACATTTCAATTAGCCGTGACGACCCTTCGCGAATACTGAAGATCGGATCACAGTTAGGCCCCGCAATGACTGAAGACCTTAGCGACTTCCTCCGGGCAAACCTTGATGTTTTCGCCTGGACGCATTCTGATATGTGTGGGATTTCTCCCACCATCACGAGTCATATGTTGAACATAGACCCGAAATACATCCCAGTCAAGCAAAAGAGGAGAGGAATGGATCCGGAGAGATCCGCCGCTCTTGGAGAGGAGGTGGACAAAGTCAAAGCAAATGGGTTCGTCCGCGACGCCCTCTACCCGGAATGGGTCTCCAACCCCGTGCTGGTAAAGAAGGCGAATGGGAAATGGAGGACTTGCGTAGATTATTCCGACTTGAACAAAGCATGCCCTAAGGACAGTTTCCCGTTGCCTAGGATCGATCAGTTGGTCGATTCCACCGCAGGACACGAGTTACTGTCATTCATGGATGCATACTCAGGATACAACCAAATCCCAATGCATGTTCCGGACCAAGAACACACCAGCTTCGTTACAAATGTCGGGCTGTATTGCTATGTAGTGATGCCCTTTGGATTAAAGAATGCTGGAGCAACTTACCAACGTCTGGTGAATCGAATGTTTAAGGACCAGCTTGGTAGAACCATGGTAGTCTATGTGGATGACATGCTCGTGAAGTCACGACGGTCAAACGACCACATTCAAGACTTAGCTGAAATGTTTAACATACTCAGGTTTTATGGAATGAAGATCAACCCGTTGAAGTGTTCTTTTGGCGTTGCATCAGGGAAGTTTTTGGGATTCATCGTCAACGCTAGGGGAATCGAAGCCAACCCAGAAAAGATCCAAGCTATTCAAGATGTACAAGCGCCCAGGACTATAAAGCAGGTACATAGCTTGAACGGAAAAGTAGCTGCGCTGAGTCGATTTATATCCAAGGCAACTGACAAGTGCATCCCTTTCTTTGACATAATAAAGAAAGGAAAGAGAAATTTTGAATGGACGTCTAGCTGTGAGGAAGCGTTCCGGAATCTGGTAAGGCATCTGGAAAGCCCACCAATGCTATCAAAACCAGTTGACCATGAGATGTTGTACGTTTACTTGGCTATATCCCTTCATGCGATAAGCGCAGCTTTGGTTCGTGAGGAGGATCGAGTCCAGAAGCCGGTGTATTATGTTAGCAAGCGTTTAACGGGGGCAGAGAAGAATTACCCTAAAATCGAGAAATTGGCTTACTGCTTGGTGATTGCATCATGCAAGCTGCGCCCATACTTTCAAGCGCATTCAATCGGTGTTTATACCGATCAACCCCTGAGGCAGGTACTCCAACGACCGGAAACTTCTGGAAGATTGCTAAAATGGAACATCGAGTTGAGCCAATTCGATATCGCGTACTTACCACGGAGAGCCATCCGAGGGCAAGCGTTAGCAGACTTCATCGCTGAATTTACCATACCCATCAAACCGGACGATCACGACATCATTCCCCCCGTTCGATGGAAATTATACACTGACGGTGCATCAAACGACCGTTGCTCCGGCACGGGCGTAGTTCTTGTAACTCCAGAAAAACGATCGATCTGTTATGCCCTGAAGCTCGATTTCCCGGCTACAAATAACGAAGCCGAATATGAAGCACTGATCGCTGGCTTGAAACTCATCAGGGAACTTGGGATCGAATCAGTCGAAATCTTTTGTGACTCGCAGTTGGTGGTTTACCAAGTACGAGGAGACTACCAAGCAAAGGGACGGAAGCTTGCTCCGTACCTCATTCAGGTCCAAGAACTACTATCAAATCTTGAGCGTTATGACATCTCACATATCCCGCGCGAACAGAACAAAGAAGCCGACTTATTGGCCAAGTTCGCAAGTACCGACGATACGCAACAAATGGGATTGTATCCCGTCGAAGTCTTGCATGCCCCGAGCATAGACGAAATGAAAGTCGATCGCGTGTTGGGAACAGAAATCGAGAAGGAATCATGGATAACCCCGTTCAAACTGTACCTAGCGACCGGGGCCTTACCGGGAAAAAGAAGCGAAAGACGGCAGGTCCTTCGAAAGGCCGCGCGATACATAATACAGGATGGATTAATGTATCGAAAAGGATTCTCAGTCGCATTATTGCGGTGCATCGCTCATGATGAAACAAAGCGAGTCTTGAGAGAAGTTCACGAAGGGGAATGCGGCGACCATACTGGAGGGCAAACGCTAGCAAAGAAGATCCTCCGCTATGGATATTACTGGCCCACCATGAACCGGGATGCCGCGGACTACGCAAGAAAATGCGACAAGTGTCAAAGATATGCAAAAATCCCGAGGGCTCCATCAACGGAACTCACACAAATGATCAGTCCCTGGCCATTTGCGATCTGGGGAATCGACATAATCGGCTCTTTGCCTTTATCTAAAGGTGGTGCGAAATATGCAATAGTTGCAGTCGACTATTTCACGAAATGGGCTGAGGCAGAACCTTTGGCCACTATCACCTCTAAGAAGGTCATTAACTTCGTTGTACGAAACATTATATGCCGCTTTGGCCTTCCACGCACCATCATTACAGACAACGGAACGCAATTCGAAAGTAGAGAGTTCAAAGAGTTCTGTTTAAAGTACGGCATCGAGAAAAAGTTTGCCGCCGTTGCACACCCAAAAGCTAACGGACAAGTCGAGGCCGTTAACAAAATAATCAAGTCCATACTAAAGAAGCGTCTGGAGAAGGTTGGAGGCAAGTGGGTAGATGAACTCCCGACAGCATTATGGGCGTATAGAACTACCCACAAGTCCGCGACCGGCCACACTCCGTTCGCCTTGGCATACGGCTCTGAAGCCGTTATACCCGTGGAGCTTGAAGTTCCATCGCACCGAGTGACATACTATGATCCCAAGACGAACCAAAACCTCTTGCTGGAATCACTGGACTGCATCGACGAAAAGCGGGAATAAGCTGAATTAAGGGCGGCGGCGCACAGACATCGAGTCAAGCGTTACTACGACGACAGAGTCCGCCCAAGAATCTTTGATGTGGGAGATCTCGTTCTGAAACGAGTCTTCCCGGTACCATCACGCATGAATCCCAGCTGGGAAGGTCCGTACGCCATTGAACGGAAGCTTGGAGAAGGAACATTCAAGCTAGCGACAGTTGATGGCGCGACACTCCCCCGAGCATGGAACAGTGAACATTTGCGTCACTATTACATTTAGCATGTTTTCCTTTCTTGTTGTAGGCACTGTTGTTTCCTGCATGTTTCCATTCAATAATGACCTAGTTTCCTTTTAAAGTTGTAATCAAGCAATTTAGTTGATTTTCATTAATAAAGGCTTGAAGCCACATTTTCTATGAAGTTTCTATATCTCTTAATTGGATGATAAATTACATTATCCTGCATGACATACAGACTCGTACGAACGATTCCGAATCTCCGAATCCCCAGAGCGCGGATCGGAGTACTCTAAGTCCCCAGAGCGTGGACTAGAGTATAAACGACTTCCAATCTCCGAATCCCCTGAGTGCGGAGCGGAGTACTCTAAGTCCCCAGAGCGCGGACTAGAGTATAAGCGACTTCCACATCTCCGAATCCCCAGAGCGCGGAGCGGAGTACTCTAAGTCCCCAGAGCGCGGACTAGAGTATAAACGACTTCAAATCTCTGGATCCCCAGAGCGTGGATCGGAGTACTCTAAGTCCCCAGAGAGCGGAATAGAGTATAAACGATTCCAAATCTCCGAATCCCCAGAGCGCGGAGCGGAGTACTCTAAGTCCCCAGAGCGCGGACTAGAGTATAAACGACTTCAAATCTCCGGATCCCAGAGTGCGGAGCGGAGTACTCTAAGTCCCCAGAGCGCGGACTAGAGTATAAACGATTCCAAATCTCCGAATCCCCAGAGCGCGGATCGGAGTACTCTAAGTCCCCAGAGCACGGACTAGAGTATAAACAATTTCAAATCTCCGAATCCCCAGAGTGCGGAGCGGAGTAATCTAAGTCCCCAGAGCGCGGACTAGAGTATAAACGATTCCAAAACTCCGAATCCCCAGAGTGCGGAGCGGAGTACTCTAAGTCCCCAGAGCGCGGACTAGAGTATAAACGATTCCAAATCTCCGAATCCCCAGAGTGCGGAGCGGAGTACTCTAAGTCCCCAGAGCGCGGACTAGAGTATAAACGATTCCAAATCTCCGAATCCCCAGAGCGCGGAGCGGAGTACTCTAAGTCCCCAGAGCGCGGACTAGAGTATAAACGATTTCAAATCTCCGAATCCCCAGAGTGCGGAGCGGAGTACTCTAAGTCCCCAGAGTGCGGACTAGAGTATAAACGATTTCAAATCTCCGAATCCCCAGAGCGCGGACTAGAGTATAAACGATTTCAAATCTCCGAATCCCCAGAGTGCGGAGCGGAGTACTATAAGTCCCCAGAGCGCGGACTAGAGTATAAACGATTTCAAATCTCCGAATCCCCAAAGTGCGGAGCGGAGTACTCTAAGTCCCCAGAGCGCGGACTAGAGTATAAAGGATTTCAAATCTCCGAATCCCTAGAGTGCGGAGCGGAGTACTCTAAGTCCCCAGAGCGCGGACTAGAGTATAAACGATTTCCAATCTCCGGATCCCCAGAGTGCGGAACGGAGAACTCTAAGTCCCCAGAGCGCGGACTAGAGCATGAACAGTCTCAAGTCTCCAAGTCCTCGGAGCACAGAGTCAGCAAGAAGTCCAAGTACTCAAAAGATGTGGGACGGGAGGCACGCCATGTCCAAAAATGTTTGAACAGCACAAGAATGGACCGGGAGATAATGCAACTCATAAGAACTTGAGTTATGGCTACAATTAGTCAACAAACCAAAGAAAGACAAGAGAATCATTCAAGCAATAAAGAAACTAAAATTTTATTCGCTAAGTCCAAAAGGGGGATACATGATCACTCCTACAAAAATCAGACCTCTCTATACAAACTGCAAGTTGTGAAAGATAGAAGCAATTACAAGACTTAAGCAAAAAACTCGTTGAACGAGTGTATCAATTATTTCTTCGACTTCTTCTTTTTGTCTTCCTTTGATGTTTCCGACGACTCCTCTCCCTCACGTTTTTTCTTGGACTTTTTGCTTGCTAGAGAAACAGAGTCAGGAGTAGGAGACGGAACATCTAGTGGTTTGGACTTGCCCGGGAGAATGATTTTCAAAGGTCTGTTCCGTGGGTCAGTGAGTTCCAGTATTTCAGACTCGACTTTGACTTTGACTTTTCTTTTCTCCTCGTCGGCAAGACGGTCCTTCATGCTCATCTCTGAAGTATGCTCAGAGGCGCCAGTGATTTTAATTTCATCGCTTCCTTCGGCAGGAGACGAAGTATCAAGTTTGTCATCATCAAGCGCCCCGATCACTTGAGCGTCTGGACCGGGAGTTACTCCTGCGTGAGCAACGTCGCTTGTTTTCTCTGCTTCCTCCTTGGCGTCATCGCTCCTCGGAGTTGGCTCGGCGTCAGAACGACCTACATAAAAATATAAGAAATGGGCGTTAGAACGAATAACCATTGCTGAAAAATGACGGGATCTCTTCAACTTCTAGAGAAAGAAGAATTTCCTACCAGGATCCGGTTGGCTATCGGTGGCGCGCGGGGTTTCACCCTCCAGGATAGGTGACAGCACATGAACGCCAAGCCCGGGATCTTCGGGATCATAACTGGCATGCTGCTCGAATGGATCAAGCGTCGACCGACCAGCCGATTGAGCAGCATAAGGAGCGGCGATGTGAGGAGTAGTAGCGTCGGCCTCTGACGGGCCGGCTTCGTCGTTCTTCTCTTTCGAAGGGGAAGAGCCTTTGCTATAAAGAGCCAATGCTGCGGATAAATCCGATGGCTCATTCCCCCTCAGGAACTCCTTCACCAATGCATCCTCGTCGACCTCTTCGGAGCCTGACTCGACTTTCCTGATCTTTATCAGAGTTTCCCATGCCTCAGCCAGGGATTCAAGGTAGCCGTCGCCCAAGAATGTTAAGTCACGGTGCATAAGGACGCGGGCTCCGTACTCGGCGATCAACGGGTCAAACATACTTTTGACCTCTTCCCTGCCGGCCTCTGCGGCCGCCTCAAGGCGAGAATCAAGCTCCTCCACAGCCATTCTTTTGCCCTCCTCACGGGCCTCATCCTTCATTTTCTCGACCCCGGCAAGTTCACCGTCGAGCTTTGTCTTTAGGAGTCGGGTAGCAACAATCTCATCACAATACCGCTGTGATTCTTCCTGAGCAGCTATTTTGTCTTCTTTCTCCTTGGAGAGTTGTTCTTTCAGCTCTTTGACTTGAGTAGCGAGCGCGTCCCTTTCGTTTTGGACAGAGTCTTTTTCTAGGGCAAGGGCGCCGCTGCGCTGAACTGCTTCGTCAAGCTCCTTTTTGTGAGCCACCTCTAAGCGAGTAACTGCCTCAGCAGTATCTTTCGCACCTTGTTCAGCGGCTTCTAGCTTTGACTTATATGAAGCGAGCTCTTCGTCTTGGAGTTTGATGATTTTCTTATCGCTGTCAGCCTCCAGATTCAGACGGTCAATCTCGTGTTGACGCTCGACAGATACTTCCGAGATCTTCTCCACCAAGTGCACGAATGCGTCATGTTGAACATAAACGTCATTGTTGCACACAATGGCACTTTGCTTCACGTGCCCAGGAATGTGATGGATGGCTGGGAGGAATTTCAAGCCGTCAAAACAGATTTTCGGAAACTTGGCCTTAAGGTCGACCATCTTTTCCGCAACAGTTGGGTCCACGGAAGGAATAGGAGGAGGAGGCTTAGAGAATTCCGTTCTTTTACGTTGCTCTCGAACTTGCCTCGTACTCGATGAACTGGAATGTTGTTCTCGAGCAGCATCAGACTGGTAACCCTTCTGCAAAGACTTCTCTTTATCCGGCTCAGTTGGAGGAGGAAGATCGCGGGACTGGGAAGATTGAGAGTGTGCTTTCTTGCGGTGAGACGACTCGCGAGGACGATTTTCCCTATCTTCATAATCACCTCGGTCCCTGCATCTGCCTGAACCGGAATCCCGTCCGGAGTGATGGAATATAGAAGACCCCTGAAGGCGATCAAGTCCGTGTGAGCGGCCCATATCACCTGCAAAGAATGGAGATAACAACGAGTTAAGGAGAATTCACGAATTAAAAAGACTTGAAGTATATTATGGAATGCGCATGTGCATGTGTGTCCTAGTGTTCCCCCCGACGGACCTGTTCGTTTATCTTTGCTAATCGGAGTATTGTCTCCTTGAGCCGGGAGTTGAACTCCTACATTGCCTCTAGCGGGCGAAGGGAATTTGAGAGCTTCAGGATCATCGAATCCGTAATTAAGTAAATCATCGGGGATGGACAAGTTGGACAGACCCCTCAGAGAACTTTCCAGATGCTGCGAAGAAGCCTCTTTCTCAGGAGGGATAGGCGTAGATTTTGAGGTGCCACCAACTTTCTCCTTTTGAACCGTATATTTCAGCTTCTTTTTTCCCTTCGAAGGGGAGGATGATGTCTCAATATCCTGAACTTCGATTGCCGGATTCCAAGCGGGACCCACGTTCTCGCCCTGAGTCTCGGGAGCAACATCCTCTCTACGCTCGCTTTCTCCGTGCGTATCGGGAGTGCGGCGCGACGACGGTCCGGCCTGCTTTTTCCCTTTACCAGACGAAGGCTTGGGAATAGTGACACCTTCTGGAAGGCTGATCCGACGACCAGGGGCTAGCAAGCCAAACCCCGACAGCGATTCATTTGAAATGATAGTCCGGATGTCTCGATCCTCAGCAGGAAGAGCTCTAATGGCCTCAACGGCCTCAGAATATCCTCGGCCTTCCGAACGCGGGTTGATGCCTGAAACGATGAAATGAAGAGTTAGGAAAAGCATGACTCCAATTAAATACGAATAGCGATTCGGCTGAGAGACTTACTGCCTTCAACCCATCTCCTAGCGAAACCAGACGGGCAACGCACATAGAACCATTCCTGTTTGTACAGGGCGAATTTGCTGCAGGCCCCTGTCAAGATCTGGCACTTGTGGTATGGCTCGAGGAACATAAAGGAAGGGCTATCTTTCCGTCACTTGAACATATAAATGTATCGGATATCACCGGGAGTTGGAGGTCTGGAGAAGACAGCCATGAAAAGTAGATAAGTCCCGTATAGAAATGCATGGCCGTTCGGGTGCAGCTGCGACGGAGCTATGTCTATGTACTGCAGTACATCCCGGAGAAATAAGTTAAATGGAGGCACGCTGCCCATCCAACACATAAACTTGTTGCAGGTAGTGTACCCGACTGGGGGCAGATGAGGGCGATCGTGTCTTGAAGGGACTAACACGTCGGCGAAAGGAATCCCGTGAATAGAGCATATCCGCCTCAGGGCAGCTTCGTTGATCTTCGAAGCTTGAGAATCGATCGGATTGTCTAGTAAGATGGTTTCCTCCAGAGCGTCAGGCGCCAAATTATGAGCGGGAGAAATTGACGGGTTACAAGAACCAGCAGCTCCTTGCCTTGCTGACGGCCCAGGCCTGTCAGATATGGTGGCAGAACTAGATTTTCTCGACATCCCGAATAAATAGTGAACCTGGCTAAATGCTTGAGAAAGCTATACTTAAAAAACGTTGAACGTTAGAATTAGCAACACGATTTTTTCCCCCCGTGTGGTGTGTGAACTAATGCAAGCAATTGTGTACAGGCAATAAGAATCTAAAGGTTTTAAAGGTATAATAATTAGCTTCGAATCATTGCCTTCGAAGACCGTCATCGCTGACCGTCTCAAAAAGCTCGCCTTGAGGTGATTACAGTTCCAGATTCAGAAAGCATATGATTTATAAAGTGACCGGCCTAAGTGTAGTATGACGTTTATGTTGTTCGACATGTATGTGTTTGTTCGGCATTTGAATGTTGTTCGGCATTGACATTGTTCAAACTAAGTTCTGTTCGGCATGTATGTGTTTGTTCGGCATTGAGACTGTTCGACCTAAGTTCCGTTCGACATGTATGTGTTTGTTCGGCATTTGAATGTTGTTCGGCATTGGAATTGTTCGGTCTAGGTTTTGTTCGGCATTGGAATTGTTCGGTCTAGGTTCTGTTCGGCAATAGTATTGTTCGGCCTCAATACTGTTCGGCATCTAAGAATGCTCGGCTTGGGTTTTGGTCAGCTAAGTTGTTGTTCGGCTGAGTTATCGTTCGGCTAAGAGGTTGTTCGGCTGAGTTATCGTTTGGCATTTGTGTTTAAGTGTCCGTCTTTAGTTCGTTCGGCTAAGTTGTTGTTCGGCTAAGTTATCGTTCGGCTAAGTGGTTGTTCGGCTGAGTTATCGTTCGGCATTTTTGTAAGTGTTCGTCTTTAGTCCCTTCGGCTAAGTTGTCGTTCGACACTCTAACGAGTATTCAGCCTCATTAAGACGAGATACTATTCGCTATCGTTCGGCGCATGACAACGTACGCCGAACCATAACTATGCCATCCAACACCTTTACCACCTCCAACGTTTCCCTTGTTCCTTCATTTTTGGCTATGGTTCGACGCGATGGAGCTAAATACGATAGCCACATATTTGCAAACACCTCAAATCCATCCTCCTCGCCTCACATTATCGTTCGGCAAGGGGAACAACCTACTCGAAAGCTTTCTACAGAACACACTTGACTCATTTGAAACGTATTCAAGTTATACGAGGAGCGGTACCTAGATTGCAGTTAGGAGTCTAAGAAGGAGTGTTCAAGTTGCAAATCTGTTCGACTGGAGAAGATTAGAAATCTTGGAAGAATGACGGAAACGAAAAAGTAAAGGAAAAGGGACGGGAAGGACCCGGTTATATAGAGGGAGGTAGAAGTCGAAGAGGCTATACCCGGTAGAGCCGGTCAATACCGGAGTGTTCGGCATCGTACAGGAGAGACGTTCGGCACGCTAGGTACATTCGGCTTCGAACGTATCGTTCGGCATCCCAACCTCGTTCGTCTTGCACCACCTTCGCTAGCATTCTCGAGAAGGTACCTCCGAGGTAGATTGTACCAGATTCAAAGCGCATCACGTTCGGCCACGCAATACACTTTGGGGGGCAAGTGTTTCCTGGGGATTTGACCAGGCAACTAGTACTCGGCAATAAGTGCTCGGCATCGGAGAGTGCTCGGCATCAGAGAGTGTCCGGCATCAGAGAGTGTCCGGAATCTAGGAGTGTTCGGCGAAGAAATTGCCATCCAGGAGTGTTCGGCGAAGCAACTGTCATCCATGAGTACTCGGCGTAGTACTCGGCATCCATAGTGTCCGGCGTCCAGGAGTGTTCGGAAAAGTACATGGCATCCATAGTGTCCGGCGTCCAGTAATGTTCGGCGTAGTACTCAGCAGTGTTCGGCGTCAACTGGCACTCAACGTCAACCAATGCCCGGCATCAAGGCTGCTCGGCATACAAGACTGCTCGGCATCAAGACTGCTCGGCATACAAGACTGCTCGGCCTCAAGACTGCTCGGCATCAAGACTGCTCGGCATCAAGGCTGCTCGGCATACAAGGCTGCTCGGCAAACAAGACTGCTCGGCCTCAAGACTGCTCAGCATCAAGACTGCTCGGCATCAAGGCTGCTCGGCATAAAGAGCACTCGGCGTCGAGACTACTCGGCAACAGGAGTACTCGGCATCCCATGGTGTTCGGCGTAATACTCGACATACAGAAGACATTCAGCATGCGCAACTAATCAGGATACCGGTATCGTTCGGCATGCATACGCCGTTCGCTCAAGAGCTTGAGATGGAGGCATGTTCGGCCTCAACAGACAACTGTCCTACACTTCCCACGACACCAACATACCGTTCAGCATAGAAGGAATGGTTCGGCGCAGAGCGTTCGGCACGCCTAGTTCGGCATACAGCGACCACTGCACTGGGGCTCGAGCGTTCGGCTATCCAGCCCACTTGGGAAGTCCAGCCCATATTTGCATATAAATAGAGGGGCAGGGTCACAGTGAAATGGATCCTTTTTTTGGAGAGAAAACACCGGGGAGACTCTGCCATTTTCAAGACTCATCTTCTCTACTTAACAACTTCATTCAAGCATTTGATTCACGAATTGTATTTGTAATCAACTATAAAGAAGATCAATAAAGTTTAACCTCAAAGTGGACGTAGGCAATTACGCTGAACCACTATAAATTTGGTGTTCTTACTTTCTGTATTTGGATTAGCACTGTCTTTTCTGTTTAATTTGATTTCATCACTTATATCTCTTCACAATCTTCTTCTACGAGGTTAGTGACCAATTTTGGTGCTAACATTGACCGTGATACTAACCCCGTATAATTGAGGAGAGAATCCACTCTTGAATAGTGTTTTACTTCTAATATTTCCACTCGACCTAACTATAGTCGTTCGATGGACATCATGCCACAATTTAACTATGTAACGACCCGTTATTTTGGACCATTCGCATCCGCACATGTCGGACTTAAATTTCTCAAAATACCGAATTGTAAATATAAATTTGGAAAAACTCAGCATATACAGTAAATAAAATAATCACAGAATCACAGACACAGAGTAATATAACAATAATGCAGCGGAATAGATAAATAGTAGTTCATAAAGCTACTATATATACATCAGAGTTAGAAATAAAATACAACAGAATATCTCAAATACAATGAAGTCTCTAGTACGAACAGATGACTTCTCTGAACCAATCAACTGGTAAAGCTAAAATCTAAATCGATAGTTGGATCTCCAGACGAAGCTCCAAACTCCAAAGGTGAGTCTCAAATGCTGTAACACCTAGTCTGACCCGAGCGTAAAGCAAAACACAAAACACTCGAGTCAGGATTAACATTCTTATATCAATAAATCTAACTCAAGTGAAATACCAACTGAAATACAAGTAACTCAAAGGATCTTTGGGAAAACCATCCTCTAAGGATCCGGGGAATTGTCTACAATGTAGAAATATACACTACAACACCGTGGCCATTTCAAATTAATTTATACTTCAAAACCAAGATATCATTTTCATTTCAAATATATCTATTTTCCAAAATAGTATATTTATATTAAATAATTTATAAAGTAAAGTATTTGCAATTTCCTCAAACTTCACAAATCGCTTAAAAATTAACTCGACTTTCCCATTCAAATTTAATTCAATCTCAATTTATCAATTTCCATTCGATTCAGTTTCTGGAAAAACAAATTCAAATTTTATCGATTTCAAATATAGATTTGAACCACAAATAAACCATTTAAATTTCAATGTAATTCATAGTCAATATATTTCGAAGCTTTAAATATTCAACATTTAAATGACTAAATTTGATAATTGCATTTATCTCCCAAATTGGACTTCACTATTATTTAGTTTTGAAATATTCACTTAATAAATCCAATATTATTTAACTAGCCTTAAATTACACTTTTACTAAATATTTCTTTAAATTCATTTAAACGAGAAATATTCATTAAATTACTTAAATCAAGACCAAGTTATAAATCATATCTAAATCTCAATTTCAATAAGTTTCAAATCGGTTTAATTAAATAAAATTCTTTATTGGATACAACAACAAAATTCAAATTATCCTCCCAACCTTAACTTATTCAAATTATTACCGAAATCTATTTCGACATAGGAATTTAAATACTTAAACATATTATATTTATTAGACCCATCTTAATTAAATTAAATATTATTATTAAATCTATATATATATATATCATTACCATTTATTTATAATAATTTAAGAATCAACATTTATTAAAACCATATATTTCTTTCCAAAATCATAGATTTTATTTTCAAAATATTTATATATGGACCAACGGTGTCTGTATATAATTTCCTATCCTATAGTCAGGTGATACGGATATTTATCATTTCAATCCGTAATTTAAATATATATGGGTAGATATCATTTCGACCCGCAATCCCAAATTCAATCAATGAAAATCACTTGAGTCTATCATTTCAACCCATAACGATTTTCTCCTATTCTAAAGTCCATTCGAGTATGTATCATTTCAACCCATAGTGAATTCTATACTAACAGGGAACTTGTAGAGTGATGACAGATATAATAATATATAATAGGCATATATCATCAATAATAATATAATATGAACAACATGATATGGTGTCATATCCCACAGGTGAACAGTTACAGATAATAGCATATATACAATTTAAATAATTAACAGTTCAATTTAGCAGTATATTTCAATTGTCGTTTCAATTGAAATCAAATTTAATAAATATAATAATGTTAATCGTGAGTGATTGCTCACATTTCGAGGCTAGATAAATTTGACAAAGAATGAGCTACGAACTTCAATGCAATGCTAGATTGACACGATTCGATGAAGAAACAGGCACGACGGACCAAGCTAACAGATAAGAAATTGACGAAATCAAATCAGAACTGGATCGAGATGATAAATAGTATAGGTGAATTGGTATAGATATAACATATAAAATTTTATATATATACACAAAATCATAACTCATATTCTAATTTCAAACTTTTATTAATAAAATATATATATACATTTTAAACCCATTACTAAAAGAAAATAGAATAACCCTATAAACTACTACCAGAAAACATCCCTACAGCAAAATATAGTATATTCTTGAAATCAACATTATTATAAATACCAATGTAAACAAAACATCTACAAAAGTTTCTGGAAATATATATTAACAAAATTTTACATTCGAATTGTATATATATATATATATATATTGATATAAACCATGACTAAAATATTAAATCACCAGATTTACATTTATAAAAAAACTGATATACATATGTTCCATGTACATAGAACAACATACTTGTAAACATATATATATATATATATATGATTTAACAACTTCATATATATATATATAATGCTATACGAATACTTATCACTTTATTACCAATATAAAATCTATATATCTATATTAAAATCAATACTAATTTATATAAAATCTCAAATCAAACGAGGCTGCAAGCTTTTCACGCAACCTGTATATGAATATATACATACTTATAACTCAAATGAACATATCAGAAAATACTAATATATAAATGAACAGAGTATATACATTTTATAGATTTATATACAACAAATAAAACTAAGTATACAGCCATGTAAAATCATTAGACAATATATCCATCACTATAAGTATATATATAAATAGCAAATCAATACTTATAAATAAAATAAAACAGAGCCTATACAACCTATAACCGATATATATAACTATATAAACAATTTTAACTAGTATATAAATACTTAACTGAAAGATACAAATATCTAGATCAAAATATATATATAAACACTTTATAAACAAAGCATAGATAATAGTAATCTATAAAATATAAGCAGTACGCGGTATAGACTTAAAAGTATATTAATTTTATTATTATTAATATATATATACCTCAAAAAGAAAACATGAACGGCTCGCATATATGCACGCTGCTAGAAAGCAAAGAGGAGCATCTCAAAGGCAGGGTAAGAGCTGCTAGCTCGGCTAGACAGAGGAGGACGTGGTGGATTCATGAGGCTCGGAAGCTGTTGCTCAACTAGGAGGATATGGTGGCGGAGGGTGGTTAGGTGATGCTCACGGTGGATCGGGAAGAGGCTTGCGTGAGGGTGTTGAGGTGGGTGTGAGCTGCTATTGAGGTCGGGTTTTGATGGGTAGGCTACAAGGCAGGGGTTGGGTGAGAGGAGAGAGAGAGCGGAGAAAGGTCGTCGGCTTGGTGGAGGAGGAGGCCGATGAGAACGGGATGCTAGAAGATGATGGGCGGAAGGGAAAAAGGCTTGGGCAAAAGGTTCGTGACGGAAAGCAGGCAAAAATAAAGTAGAGGAGGAGAGGACGGTTCACGGTGGATTTGTGGAAAATGAAGATAGAAGGGGGAAAGAAATAAACTAGTTTTCTGGGCGATGAAGTTATAAAAGGAATCGTGATGTGTACACTAATTGAAACGAAAACATACACAAATAAATGAATTGGTAACATTCCCCCATTGATTCAGCTGACAAATATTAAAGCAATTGATTGATGCATGTTTAAATTTTGAAACGCAAAAGAAATAATATGGTCACGGATCCGGTACCGATACGGTTACTGGTTTCGTGGATTCCGCTGTGTATCGGACTTCAAAACACAGACATAAATATACCACAGAGAACAGCACGACGAGACAATCAAAACGGTATACAGATATTAGTGGTACGATCATCCGATCAAAAGTCGATAATCGGTACCGAAAACGCTGCTATTATGTACGAAAAAATCCAAACGGAGCTAGAAACGTCCGAATTTCGCGAAACGAATTTCGCAGTCATATTCAGAGTGTTCTAAATAAATTTTCTCATGTTGACATATTTAAGTTTCGGAACACTTTTAAATTCAACTGTTATTGACTGATTTAAATTTAAATAACTACACAAGAAAATAAACTTCAATATTATCATATGAAAATTTACCAGTTGCTATGCTAAAATTGACGCAATTCAAATATCAAATTTTAAATTTCAAAATTTTATTGTTTTAAAATGTCACAAAATTCAGTTAAATACGTTATTAAAACCAAAATTTATGGGTCGTTACAAACTATAATAAAGCAAAGCTTTCATATTAAAGATCAAAAGTATTCTCAAGTCAAGAGAACTATGTAAATTAGTCACTTCGATATTTTTTGTTTGACCTTAGTTATATTAACCTACAGAAAACAATCGAGCAAGTTATTTCATAGTTATCTAATAACTATCAATATGTAATCCCCTGGTGCCCCTAACAGCCATGAGTAATACACTGCCTAACGTTTGGAGAGCGCTATGTACTCTAGTCTTAGTGGATGCATCAATATCAGGTCTCGATACACCTTGACCATGATATTTAAAATAGTGTTCTTATAATATTGTGATATAATAGTCATGGTTACAATTATTTTTAACTGCTATCATAATCACATCAGTTATGGACTTTTCGATATGTGTGTATATATACTTAAATTAACCAACTATCTATTTATAACATTTAATAACAAGTATATGATAGAAAGAAAGCACCTTTTATTTTGAACAAGATTGTTATTTTGCTGGAATTATGTAGCAAATTACATAATTACCCCTAAGGCATACCCCTAACTCTATCAATCTCCCACTTGCACTTGGGGTAAATTATGGAATCTTATTGCAACTTCTTTGATTGGTTTTCTAAAAACCAACAAGGTCAGTCCCTCAGTGAACGGGTATGCTATATTTTTTAATTATCTACTCCGTCAATCAACCCTCTCCGACATTGATAAACCATCTTTATCATTTGGAACAATTCAGAGTATGTTTCTGGACATCCAGTAAGCTCAAGTTTCTATTATGAACTATATCTTGATATTGTTATCATATAAAAATGTTGTGGGATTCTCATATTTGGAATCACCTTCGGTTTAATTATATATTTGTGCATTTATTATATATATTGTTTTTATTGTGGCATTATTTAAGGCGATGTATTTAGCATTTTCCTTGAATTAGCCACAATCTTTCGTTTGGAACAATTCCAACTTTAAAGCTTCTTAATTAAGCTTTGAACATGAATTTGATAGTGGCTTATTATACTCAATATCACTTAAGAAGTCTGATTCTGAATACTCCTTCATAAGGAGTTCATTGTTCTAATAAACAATTCTCTAGTATTTCATAACTACACGAGAACACTTCAAACTACCATTTAGTGATCTTAATTGGATTTGATGGTTGCTTTATGCATCAAATATGTAAGCAAATTATGATATTATAAACCACACAACATGTATGATAATTCCTATTGCTAATGGATAAGGAATCCATTTTACATGTTCTAAAATAAACATTTTTATAAAGCGCCTTTACACATCGTTTGGGACATCCCAATATCTTTTGTACTTACTATAAAGACATCCTTTACATATCTAATATTGAGTAATTAAAACAACTAAAGCTGATTTTAACACAAGTACATCATTAATAATTAGCAGTTTGTTGTTTACTTATGGTTTAGAAATATTATGTACCTTTAAATGTTCTTATAAGCACACACTTCCTCTGCATTTTAATGAATAATCAAACTATTTGATATTTCTATCTAAATATTTGTTCAATTTTGATGCTTGTCGAACTATACTTTCATATTGGTTCTTAAATCATATCCAAAATCTACAAATTCAATATTGCTCCACTAACTTCGAGACACTTTGGTTGTTCCATGCAAACAATCTAGTCAGTATTTTTGTTTAGAATTTTCTATTTCAATACATATGTACCAACACACAAAGTCATACTAAGCAATAATTTTGTGAGTAAATTTGAATCAACTTGAGCACATTGAATGGCGAATTTATTGCGCTAATTTCAATAATTGAAATTCACGATGTTATTCTTATTAATGTGGCTTACTATATTCTAAGTCTTTCTCTTAAAGACACATTTGTGACCGATGGATCATATCTCGTCGGATACAACTATCAAAATCATATTTTAATGTACTTGGAATCTATTTTGAATTTGTGCATCGTACCATATCATAGAGTCAATACTCTTAATGATTCAATTAAACAACCTGGATTACTTATTCTTGATATTAACAAGAAACTCATAGTTTCTCTTTGAGTAAGAATACTGATTAGACTATCTAATGTGTTGTATTCATTTAGGTTTGGTTAATTACATTCATCCTTTGTAATTAGTTTTAACCTTGGATCGTATCCATATCCATTTTACTACCAATAATTTCTTGAAGGAATTTCTTCGCTATGAAGTTGGTATTTCTTGAAACTACAGTTGTTTCTCAATGCAACTGAATGAGCATTCATAAAAATGTTATGAGTTGACTTATATAAAACTAATTTGTTATTAGTTCACAACATTTATGTTTATAAAATAAATCGATCATCCAGTGACTTTTCATCCCTTAACACCTTTGGGGCGATTCATACAAGATTGCTTATGTACAAATATTATGTGCATTCCTTCAACTCACGCAACCTGCCAACTCTTTAGCCTAGGAATAATAGGTTTCTCATAAACTCATATTTGACACGACTTTGTAACTACTCTTCGAATGATATTAATCTTAACCTTGTGTACCACTCTTAAGTACACACCATACAGAAAGAATTTAACTCATCTTTACTCATCATTTAATCGTCCTTTGTCAAACAAAATTTAATTACCTCTTATCAACACATCATTATGTATTATAAGAAGGAATGACTCTTGAGACTGAATCTTAATTCATTTTAGGCACGTTCTAAACTCTTTTCAATATACTCACCCATCCGATCAAATCAAATCAATTTTTTGCTTGTTATTTTATTTTACTTCCATTTTATGTTCTATGAAATTATCATAAACATACCCCATATATATCAAATACATATATTCATGCTTGCGGTAATTCATCGGCGAATATAGCTAAGTACATGGAACCGTTTTGGTATTATTAGACTTATGATTGCATACATTTGTATGTGTCAGCCTGAAAAGATCATCAGCTGTTATGATGCTGCCACTGAATGGGTGCTTTCCTTTTAATTATCTGAGGTATAGTTCATCAATGTGATATGATTCATAATCCTACGATCGAAGAATTACTTCTCAAACCATGGTTTAGTCTATAATTTCAAAATAAATGTAAATAATTTCAAATACTTCGGTATTTTCCAATGCATCGCTTTGGTTATGAAAACAAACACCACATTATAGTTTTATTTCATAAAAAATATTCAAAATACTCTCATGAAATAAAACCGTGTTTATTCTTCAGCCATCACCTAGGAACATATATTATTTCATAAATAAGGTGCAGTATGTTTCACACAAAAAATTCATAACTTGATGCAATCAATAAGTGTTATGTGGAATGCTCCCACTATTTCTGCTATTACTATAATAGTGTATTGCATACAGATGTCCCCCGTCCACTTAATATAGACTATTTATTTAATATACTTTAACTAGTTTATAGTGGAGAGTTCTTTGATCAATTATCTTGAACTCAAAGAAATAAATATCATAGAAGCAAAGGTGACCATTCACTCTCTTCATCCTACTTGTACCTTAAATCACATTTATTCTTGTACATTCATTTTCCTTTCTAAATAGTCGAAACTATCAAAAGAAAACCCTTACTATGATTTCATAACAAACTCTTTACAAAAATGCACGCGATCATCCTTAAAATTTAAGGACATCCAATATGTTGTACATTACGTAAGCTGATCAAATTGACATTTTAGCGATCGATTCTTTAGATCTATCTTGCAGTTTGGTCTAATGTTACATTTAATAGAATATGATCTTCACTACGATCAATCAGTTTGAATACTCGATCTCACAGTACGGTTTATTTGCTTACATCGAATGAACTAATTTCATTTAAGTATCGTACAATACAAACTATGATCGTTCTCCATATAAGACTCATATGCGATAGTATATGGATCAAATATACATAGTCTTTATTGCCTTTTGAGTTCGAAACTCATAGAAAGCAATACACGGTCTCGGAAAAATAAACACATGAGCGACCAAATTACAAATGTATTTAGTAGTTGTAAAATTAGATACTTGCATTGGTATAGAAAACAATAACAGTGTGAGAAATATTTAATAGTAAGTATATATTATATTTCCATTTGTCAATCTTCAATTCAATTCATTTATATATTTTAATTGATAAACTTTTATCAATCATATTAAATGCACAAATTTACCAATGTAGATTGTTATAACATTATACAACATATGTTCTTACAATATTGGAAAGGTTAAATATTACCATTTCATTTTTCTAATAAGGCTCTCACTAGTCTTATATGTTTCTCCAAACCCTAAGATGAAACATAAAAGATTTTCGACTTCACTAGTGGTTGTTAGGACTTGTTTGTCTTTGGATTCTGACCTTGAGTTTGCTCAACAAGTCATAGTACCACAAACGATGGATAATGCCTTATCGGTTGTATCATATACAATTCCTAACCTATGGTTCCTTGTCCTAATCTCGTTTTAACCTTGAGTTTGCTCAACAAATCGAAAGAAATTATTCGCTCTACCTACCATTTTGAAATGGCCTAAATATAGTATATGTACCTTGAGTTTGCTCAACAAATGCGTATAGTTATCTTACCCCGTCTAGTCAATATATTAATAATACTACACATAACATCTCTAGCTTGAGTTTGCTGAACAACCAAAGAGTATGCAAGTAATTTGTTAGTATATCAATGGTAGAGGACAACATTTATATTAAAGATTCATTATCTTCAGTATATTTGATTAAGTGATATCGAATTATGGAATATTTATTTCTTATGAAATACCCTTGTTATTCAAGTGTCGGATACATCAGAAATCATGGTATACATTTACGTATGCATTTATTTCTTATATCTATTGGGTTTCTTTAATATTCCACCTTTTGTTTACATTCATATTACATAAGTTAATTATTATATAACTTTTATATTCATTAACTTATATAATATATTATGTATAACATTGTATTAATTAAATATTAATTAATTAATTTTAATTAATAAACCCTTTAATTAATTTTATATTATTCCAATATAAATTTTACATTGGACATGTGTACTATAACCTGTATAGTAATAAATATATATCATATATATATATATATATATATTAACCTATAATTTATTAATTTAATTAAACACTTTTAATTAAATTACATTAATTTCAAAAGTCATTATATATATACATGTATATTTATACTGTCTTACACATTTTAAGATAATATATGATATATCAATATATATGATACATACATACATATACATATACATATACAAATACATATACATATATATATATATCTGTATGTTTGTGTTTTAGTAATTAACTTATTTAATTAATTTATTTTACTAATATTATTAAAAAATTAGTTTTCGAAATTAACATTTATAAATTTTCAAACAATTTGAAATTTTATTATCTTTTCAAACAGTTTGAAAACATATGTTATATTATAACTTTTATAATAAACATGTCTTAATTTAAATTTAAAATTTTTACTTTAATTGTAATTTTTTTTTGAAAATTAGCCAAAGGCTCATTCCATGACGACCCGCACCTGACGCCCTATGAATCCAACACTAAACCACATATGTCCGACACAAAGTGCACCAATTGCAGATAATCATGAGAAATAAAGAAGAGAGAAGAAGAGAAGAGAAGAAAGTGAGAAGAAGAAAACCAAACAGAACAATAACAACGTTGAATCTCACATCGCAATGGAATAACATATAATATAATATCAATGATCTTTACAAAAAGAGAAACTGTAATATCATACATCAATCATATCAGAGTACCTAAAACAAAATCATTAGCTGGACAGTTATAACATGTCCTCACAAATGCTGATAACATAAACAATAATGCAGCGGAATATAGACATATACGAGAATATGATCTAAAGACTTCCAGCTCGTCTGTTGAAGCTCCAAGGCATCAAATCTGAACCTGAGAATATACTCGGTCTGACCCGAGCATTGAAAGGGAAGAACGCCTGGATCAGTTTGATAAACCAGCATGAGAAAACGCATCTCTACTGAATTTATAAAATTACCAAAACATTTCTTTTCAAAACAAAAGTATCTCGTAAGATCACGTCCACACATAAACACAGACGGGTTTTTACCTTACGATAACTAAAACACTTTATATCAAATTCTATTATATTATAATAGTGTTTATTTCACAAATAATATAAAATATAGCCGAAATGGTTACCCATATAGCATTTCGGACCTAATCATTTAAGGCCATACAAAACAAAATGGCAGGCGCGTATTGGAATTAGATTTCCAGCATGATAGGGAACTAGTGGAAAGATCAATCTGTATCCACGGCTAACATCCAAGACTCAGACGCCGCTATACATCCACATATATAGCTAAAAAAGGATACCCTCTGTGAATAACATCCAAGGACTTAGACATCGCTGTATCTCTGCCATAAGGCCCAGAACATCTGGTCACCTACATAAACCTCAATCGAAAATATGCATACACCTGACCACAAAGTATCCCATCAAAACCCGGGTGTGAGGCTTGTGAGGTTATGATTACCTTTCTCATATCACATATCACATCTTTGAATGCCACATTGTCATTCCACGTCACATGACTGATTTCTATAAAAGTATAACTTCCTAAGCTTATATGTCTCGGGAAAGGGTATTAAGCTAAGAGAAGTTGCCTTCTCCGCCACCGACTGATATACATTTATAGAAACCACTCAAATGTGATTTAGAATACAATTTCGGACAAACATCCATACAAGTTCGTTCTGGGACTGAACGAAACCGAAGGCACTCTTCTACTACTAGTAGTAGCGAGTAGTCCTTGCAATCCGAAGATTTCCACCACGAGAAGACCACTGCTATAAATATCTCTATAATGGGAGCGACCTAGAAAATGTCAACAACCAGTCCTCACGCTATGAAGATCCTCGGTCTTTATAAATCGTCATCAATAATCTGCACTTCCTAATGCATACATTAGTCCGGAGTGGTTTTCGGATAAATCTGATCCCGGTCTCTCCGTACGAATGTCGAAAAGTGGCTCTTAACCTCATACAGAAACCAAGTCTCGTAGACTTATCATGGTTCCAACTTTCAACTTGCTATCCTTCGGCCAAGAAGGAAGCTCGGTAGATTGGAGTAATAAACTCACTCCGCACTACACGAATCAACATTCTCAACACAAACGATAATCAAGCCTACATAGCTGGCTACGTGCTAAGTGCATGACTAATCAATCTCCACATTAAGTCAAGGAACCGAAACTTGGCCAATAGTCATAATCTAGTACTAAAGCAATTATTAGGCCCTTTTTATAATTCTTTATAAATCAAATCACTTTTCAAATATATATACTCCAAAAATCTTTCAAAAGATATATACTCAAAACTAATTAACCTATTCAATAATTGGAGAACATTTCCATATACTAGATATATATTCAAAACTTCTCAAATATTCGATAATTGGAAAACATTTCCATATACTAAATATATATTCAAAACTTCTCAAATATTCGATAATTGGAAAACTTTTCTATATAATTATCTCAATAGAATAAGCATATTCAAAAATCATTCTATTTTCAACACTTAGAAAATAACATCACATACTTAAATCAAAAATAAGTATATACACAAACCATTTTATGAAAGCTACAACATCTTCAAAACAATTTAAACTTCATTTTGAAAATATCATTTCAAAACTATCGCCTTAAATATTATTCATTTCAAAACATGAATATACTTACTTTATGAAAACCATACTTACTTATCAAAATAAATCATTTACATTTACAAACAATGTTTATAACTTCCAATTCTCCAAAGTCCATGTATAAAACCATTTCTAAATATCAATTTTCAAATCCCATTATTTTACAACTTATTCGGTTACAAAACCATTTATTTAAATATTTATAAATCTTCTTTTATATAAAATCCTTTTGTTTATAAAGTTTCATTTATAAATCTATTCTTTTAAAATCTCATTATTTACCAAAATCCGTTTATAAAACCATTTACAAATTTATTGATGTTAATCCATTTATAAATCCATCCTTAAAATATCAATAGCAAATCCAATTTATAACTAACTTATAAAACCATTTCTATACACATCCCTTTTATAAATCCATTATATAAAAGGTTTACACCAATATTGATTTCAAATCCATTTCTAATACTTATAAAATTCCATTTAGAAATACATTACTTATTCACAAAACGTTACTTATGAATCTTATATATAAAAACTATTCAAAAACTTTATTTGAAAACATTCATAAAACTATATATTTAAAATAACAAAATGCATACTTTCATTTTAATTTAAAATAAACTCCTTTTCATAATTCAAAAATAATTATAAACAAAAATACTTCAAAATCACTTAAAATCACTTTTAAAACATTTCAAAAATATAGAAAACAGGATCCAATGCTGCTTAAGCAGTTAACAAGGGGATAAACATTCAATTCACAAACATGGCATCCAATCATATCATATATCACATATATAGGAAAAATAATCAACAATAATGAGGAATCCAGTTGGATCCCTCCAATCTGTTTCCCTACATCACAAATCACATGTTACGACATATAAAAAAATATGCGCAAATAAATAATAAACAATGGTGAGGAATCCAGTTGGATCCCTCCAACCTGTAACCTACAACAAATACAGCATATGAGAAAAATGTACAATGTCTGCTTCGAGGTAGACGCGCGTACAAAGGATCATCTGCTCATATACGGGAACGTATAGGGTCTCATCCGCTAAAATATGCGGGAATATATCTAACTAACCAATACACACACACACATCCAAACAGTCATCAAAACAGCATACTAAAAATATTACCACTTATATAAAATATAAGCGGGCTAGAGATTGTGAATTTTACTCACTTTGGTTGCATTCGTCGTTGCAGCGTTTTATTTTGATTAAAAATGAACAGGCATTCAAATTTGACCAAAATTTTCAACATATCCAAATCCATCCAAACTTGTCTAACATGTAGTGTTCGTCGACACGAACCTAACGCAATTCGTTTCATGTGAAATGGACCTCGTATGACAAAGTTGCATAATTTTTAACATTCAATAACAGTATTATATAATTAACGTCATTAGCATAAGTTAATTACCTAATTAACTTTTTAAACCCTTCCCTCTTCGTTCGCTTGCTGGCATCACCGAACCCACTCACACACGAACTTTCTTCGATCGCCGCTCCACCCAGGAGCAATCGGAGGACAATCCAACCCCTACAAACAACACGCCACACTCCACTCCACCCCCTAGCCAAGTGGAGTCTCCCTAGCCTCGCCAACGCCATGGAATCGAGCCCAAACAGCATGCCAAATGCGGCCAATTTCCACCCTCCACGGTGCTTTGATGACGATCATCATTGTTGGATAGCTAGAGCTCGACGTCCTCAACATTTTTCTGGTTATGGCCGAAGCCTAAATGTGGATGGATTGAGAAGAAAACGAGTGGGAAGAAGATGAGTTTTCGCCCATTGGTTTTAAAATGGTGGCTGCTCCATGTAACCCTAGGGTTTGTGAAAAATGGGAAAAATGAGGTGCTTTTATAGAAAATTTTAATGCACTATTCATCCGAAAATATTTCGAACTCCAAACGAAGCGTGCCGCCTGGCATTCCTAATGTTTTACCCATATTCCGAACACAATGGAATATATATCGGAGGCCAATTCTATAATATACAGAAGATAGGTTTTCGAAATCGAATTATTTAGTTAAATTTCTTTGATTAATTTCTATGCGTTTCGAACTCACACGATCAAACGGTAAGTCCAATCGACACGAATTTTGACAGCATACCACACTTCACTATTTAAGATCCAATGATACTAGTTTCGTCGAAATTCGAGAAAGTGTAAAAAATGACTATTTTACACGTTAATTAAATTATAAAATTCCAATTTATATTTATTCACTTTTAATTCAACTTTAAAATTTTACTAACTTTATTCTAACTCAAATAGAATTTAAATCAACTTCCTAATTCATTTTCATTCTTATTAAATTCTAGATTCATTTATTTAGCAAATTCTATTATTCAAATAACAATTATATTTGGATTTTAAACTGTTTAACTTATAAACTTAACTTTTCAATATTTAAATTCAATTAAATATTCTAAATTCGAACGACTGAAAAACTGGATCGTTACATACTTCTTCCCTTAAAAGAATTTCATCCCTGAAATTACTAAGTAGGAAAGATGCTATAACTCCATTAACTTTTCAAAACTATTAGTTGAAATAGATTACCAAATTCTCTTAAGTGTTTAACTTTCCTAAAAACAAATAGTTACAACTTTTATAAAAACTTTTCTAAGTTCCCAAATTCATTCATAGTTGTTAACCAATACCATTCCATAAATCACCTAACATCATTCAAAAACCAATACATCTCATTTCAAGTTATACTCAAAAATCAAATTTTATTTGTAACAACCCGCATATTTTACGAATATATATTTAAAAAATTTATTTAAATATAGCATCGTTAGTTGAATTAAAGTCAGAAAGGTGACTTTTTGTAAACAGTCAAATTCGGACTCGAGACCACTTACATTGAGTTTAAAACGATGTTTACAACTTGTTTAAGTATAAACATCAATATGTTTAGAGTTGATTAGGATTTTGTTATTTTCATTTGGGCTTTGGGTTGTGTTCTAGCCCATCAATCCAATAACAGAACCCAAACTCCTCTACCAAACACCCTAACTCCTCTCCTCTTCATTCATTCCACTCATAATTTCCTAACACTCAAACAAAAGGAAAAATGGGGGAAAAGAGGGGAAATCAAAATTCCTAAGCCCTAGATTTTTAGGAAATTCAAGTTCTAGTTCTAAAATCAAAGAGAAGCTTAGGTAAGCATCCTCTTCACCTTCTCCATCTCAATCCCTCTCCAATTTTCATAATTTCCTATAACCTAACTTAGAAAATATTTGCATATGATCATAGATTGGAGCTTCTAGAGTTGTGATTGAAGTGGAGTTGATCTTTCCTTGTTTAGAGCTTCTCAATTGTTGTCTTTTAGTTCAAAGGTGAGTTCTTGAACTCACATCTATGTTTATAGCTTTCATTGTTGTTAGATATGAATTCCTAACATCTATTTCATGTTCAATTACGTTTGAATTTAATTGGTTTGGTGAATTTTCCGATTTTGGTATTTTGAAGTCAAAATCTATGAAAATCCTACTGGGGATGTTTTGACATGTTATTTGGAGTGTATTGAAGAGCCTAAAGGGCTGGGTTGTTGCTTGGCATAAATTCCTAGCCAACATCACTCATTCTATCGCTTTCGAGTTGATTTGGCCATCAATGGTCTAGGCAAATTTTGCCCTGAGCTTCAGCTCAGACGTCTAGAAAAACACTCAGAGGTCTGAGGCAAAGGAATAAAAATTCCAAACCTACGGCTCAAACATCTGAGGTTATTCCAAGACATCTGAGCGATCTGGAAGAAATTTCCAAACCTTCAGCTCAGACGTCTGGGAAAACCACTAGACGTCTGGCGCTGTTAAATTCAGACATTTTCCTATTTTTATGTGGGTTTCCGTTTTATCTATTTTTGTTGATCCGGTTAGTTCTTATCATTTATTATCGACTTTGATGACTTCTTTTCTGGATTTTTAGGAATATCCATTTAATGGATTTGATCGATTTTCATGGTTTTAATTCACGTCGTCAAATGTGAATTTTTGGTGATAGATTGCTTTTACAATCGTTTCTATGATTTCTCACTTTAAAATACAAAGGTATCTAAATAAGTAGTAAATACTCAAACTCTTTCACAAAAATGATTTCAACATTTACTTTTAATACAAAGCTCGTTTTTAAAACAGTTATCCAATCTATTATTATATACAAACCTTTATCTCATTCGTATGAGAAATCCAATTAAACGACTTAGCAAAACAAGTGGTATGAAATGCTTGCGTTTACTTTGTCGGTTAATTCTTAGACTTGTTCGATTGAAATCTAGTGACAATTTTCGAGTGGAAATCTACAATTTGTTCATAAATATTTAAGTTAAGCCAGTGGTTATGGAACATGAAGCTAAACTCATCTATTTACTAGCTTGATGTAATTTACACTTATTGATCTATGACGATCATTTTGAGGTTTAGACTAGCGATATGCATTGTCTCATTGTCCCCGTGGGGGACTGTACCACGTTTAGTTGAGCTTCATCACATTTTTATAGGTTAGCGACCTATGAGTTTTATGGAGCTCGGTTCGTCAGGCATATCGTTGTACTACGTCGTTGTTCCGGCTTATTTGAGTTTCAGGTTCCTCGGGCGTATCGTTGTACTACGTCGTTGCACCGGCTTTATGGGTCAGCGACCAATGGGAAAGCATCCCGTTTGTGATACATGTGTTGGTGAGTTTTCATGCTCCCGTTTGTGATAGGCCTCCCACTTTGTGTTTTCTGGATTTCTAAATATTGATTTCTGGAATTTGTGTTTCACCAATTTTTGTGATTTGCATTGATAAGCTCTATCAATATTTTTGACTTGGTGAATAAGAATAATGAATATGATATTCTATTTGGTGTTTGAGAAAATTTGAGATATTGTACGATTTTCATTGTTATCAAATGTATACTTGTTACAGCATGGTATTATTGTTATCATATATTTTTGTCTTATCTCTTATCCTATCTCATCTTACATGATAATTATAGCCTGACTGATCCGTTTATTATTTTTCTTCTTAAATAATACTCGGGTCAGACTGAGGTGTTTCAGGTGCTTCCACTTGACTACTTAGCAGGGACTAGCTTTTGACTTTTGGCTAACTACTTTAGCTTAGTAGTTTTTGTCTTTCATACATCCGAGATAGAGACTCCTGTTGTATACATATTCTTTTGTGAAGTACATGTACCTTTTCTTTTGTGATGTAGTGGATCTTGTATGACCATTACTATGATCTTCACTTCTATGTGTTATATTCATATCTGCTATCGCCTTAGTGATATGAATATATGTGCCTGATTTTGTGTTGTGCTTATTTTATATTGATTCCGAAGGCCACTTAGCCACTGTGTAGTAGATTTGAGTTTGGATTGGATATGTCAGATTTTGACATACTATTTGACTTATCGGTTCTCGCTCAAATCAATTATACAGTTGGTCGCTCCTCAACAGCCTTATTCTTCGTACTAATTGACGGCATTACCCAGTAGTGTCCTTAGTTAGTGTGAGTATAGAGGTGGGGCGTCACAGCTTGGTATCAGAGCCAAACTTTGGAACAATATAGGATATTATGACAATGATCATTGTCCTAAGTCTCCCTTAGGAATCGTGCCTTAGGATTTAATTCGAGGCTTAGGACCCATTCTATCATATTTCCTTCTATGATGCCTTGTTTATCAATCTAGTTTATTTGAATTCATTATGAGAATAACCTTTTTCCTCTTCTTTCTATCTTTCTTAAAGAAGAGAAATTGTTAGACCTGGCCGTCCTAGTGCCGGTCAATCCAGTGCTACTCTTCAGGATGTCGTATTCATGTCTGCCCAACAGCTTTTGGATCTTGTAAAGAATGCCCAAGCCGCCGGACCCATTCCTGAGCCTACTCATCTTAAATCTGGGTTTCCATGCTTGTGCAGTGATTATACCAATTTGGGTGGAAGGCCATTCAAGGGTTCCGAAAGCGTTATAGATGTCCAAGCTTGGCTCAGAACATGCGACCGCATCTTTTCTCGCATGAATCTTATGGACCTACATCGATCCAAGTGGCTTCTAGCATGCTCCAGGAGAGAGCATTAGATTGGTATGAGCTTTTGATTTTGGAAATTGTTGAAGCGGATCTTACTTGGGAGCAATTCCGGGAAAGATTCGAGCTGAAGTTTGTGCCGGAAGCTGAAAAAGTAACTTTACCCCGACGCTTTATTGACCTTGTTCAAGGTGAATCTTCTGTGACAGATTATGTCGCATCTTTTGAATCCCTCTCTAAATATGGGGTTGAGTATATTAATACCCCATTGAAGAAGAATCAAAGGTTTATCTATGGTTTGAATAAGAACCTCAAAAAGGCTTTACTTCTGAAACTAGAAGTTCCTTTCGATCAGCTTGTAGATATCGATCTTCGACTTGAAGAGGCCGATAAAAAAAGTGATGGTGATGTTGGAGGTGCCAAATAGAACTTTAACAACAACAAGAAGAAGCAACCCGACAGTAAGTTCAAAGGCCCTAATCCCAATAAGAAAGGGAAGCAAGAAACTTCGGTAGCAAAGACTCCTACCTCTAGTCCTGGACAATGCTACAATTGTGGTTCTAGAGACCATTATGCAAATAGGTGTCCGAAACCCCTTTATTGTCGCTATTGCAAAGGTTCGGGTCATCTTATATCTTCATGTCCCAAACTTCAAAGTTGGAAAGAGGGAAAGCTGAATGCTGTGCAAGCCCCTAGTAACACTTCTCTTGGTCAAGATATTTCTCATTCTGTCCTTGATGGCATTATTATGTTTCGTGATCATCCTATTCGAGTTCTTTTTGATACGGGTGCATCTCACTCTTTTATATCAAAAGAACTTGTTAATACTTTTTCTTTGAATGTTATGGGCTTGATGACTTCATTTAGAATTGCAAATCCAGTTAGTGGATCCGCAACACTCAGTTTATTTTGTAAGGATGTTGAAATTATTCTATGTGATTATGCTTTCCATGCCAATTTGCATGTTATGCGTTACTTAGGTTTCAGAATGATTTTAGGAATGGACTGGCTTAATCGTTATGAAGCCCACATTCTATGTCCCGAGAGGACTATCTATCTTCGACATCCCCAATCTGTTAAGCAGATTTCTATTGTTCTTAAAGATTAAGATTCCAATTCGGTAGCATCCATATTCTCTAAATCCGCATGATGACGATAATGATGATGAGGAAGGTGTCATTTCTCTCATTCACGTTGTTTGTGAATTTCCCAACATCTTTGTGTCCGTTTTAGGATTACCACCTAAGCGAGCAATTGAGTTCAGAATTAATCTAATCCATGGAGCTCTACCTATCACTCGTCCTCCTTATCGTATGTCCAATAAGGAAAATGAGGAGATGCGTAAAAAATTATCCGAATTGGAAGCGAAACAGTTTATTCAATCTAGTTCCTCTCCTTCGGGAGCTTCAGCTATCTTTGTGAAGAAATCTGATGGTACACTTAGGCTTTGCGTTGACTATCGCAAGCTTAATGATCTCACCATGAAGAATAAATATCCCTTACCTCGGATTGATGATCTATTCGATCAACTTAGCGGTGCTAGAGTCTTTTCACAGTTAGACTTAGCAATCGGTTTTCATCAGCTTTGTATTGCAGAGGATAGCATTCCTTTGACATCGTTCCGTACTCGTTATGGATCATATGAATGGCTTGTTATGCCATTTGGTTTACCGAATGCTCCAGCTTATTTCGTTGACCTTATGAACCGAATTTTCAAAGACTTCCTCAATCGATTTGTTCTCATCTTTATTGATGATATTCTTGTTTATTCTAAAACCAAGGAAGAGCATGAAAAACATCTTCGGATTGTGTTGGAAACCCTTAGGAGCAATCAACTGAAAGCAAAATTTTCTAAGTGCCACTTTTGGCAATCCCGTGTGAAATTTTTAGGACATATTATTTCTGAATCCGGAATTTCCATGGATCCTTCAAAGATTGAGGCGACTCAAAATTGGAAGAGACCGAAGAGTGTGACGGAAATTCGTAGCTTTCTTGGATTGGCGGGCTATTACCGTCGTTTCATAAAAGACTTTTCTAAAATTTTCGTACCTCTTACTAGTTTGGCAAAGAAGGTAGTTAAGTACATTTGGTCAGACAAATGTGAAGTTGCTTTTCAGAAATTAATAGAACTCCTTTTCGATGCTCTTATTCTTGTGATTCCCGAAGGGAACCAAGACTTGATTGTTTATACCGATGCTTGTCGTGTTGGTTTGGGAGCCGTTCTCATTCAAAGGGAACGTGTTATTGCTTATGCTTCTAGGTAATTAAAGACTGCCAAGACTAGATATGCCACTTATGATTTAGAGCTCGCGACCATTGTTTTCGCCCTTAGAATTTGGCGTCATTATCTTTTGGGAGAGAAATTTGTTCTCTACACCGATCATAAATCTTTGAAGTATTTTTTCTCTCAAAAGGAACTTAATTTGCATCAACAACGTTGGCTCGAATTCCTTGCATCTTTTGATCTTCATATTCTTTATACTCCCGGAAAGGGAAATCGTGTTATCGATGCCCTTAGTCGTAAGCAACAAGCGATTGTTTCCATGATGATATCCGAATGGAATGATCTCGAGACTTTGTCCACTTGTGAGATTCGAGATCATGAATACGATTCAAGTACATCTCTTGTTTTATGTAGCCTTGAGGCTCATCCATCTCTTTTAGACCGCATCCTTGAAGCTCAAAAGCAAGATCCCGAATTGGCTCTTTTTAGCCAAAGTTGTAGTGATAAAAATAAGGTTGATGGTTTGAAAGACTTTGATATTGATGCTCGTGGAGGCATTCGAAAATTTGGTAGACTTATTGTGCCAAATATTAGTGACCTTCGTAAAGACATTTTAGAAGATTCTTGTAACGACCACGACTTTCTCTTCATAGAAAGTCGTATCGCTAATAAGAAAGAAAGGGGTAGAAAATAGAAAAGAAGAGAAGAAAGAAAGAAACAACAATAACGATCTCACAGCGGAACGAATAAATTATATTAATAACATATACTATTACATAGTATACAACACTTTACAGAGTTACACAGCATATACATCACTTACTAGACAGTTATAACATCTGTCTAGACATTACAACTCAATACACTACAGAGATACAGACACAGCGGAACCACTATATATATCTACAACGCTGAAGCCTCCTGCTCCATTTCTCCTCCACAATTCGTCAAAGCTAAACCTGAATCCCTTGGCTACTCGTAAAAATTTGAGTACCCAAGAGTTTATAAAACAGAAATAAACAACTTGGGTCAGACATGGGTCTGGTGTGAGTAACAGGTTAAACTTGCTTAACTTCAAAACCTTTAGAAAGAAAAGGTATCACGTAAGACTCCCCACAAATAAACATGGGTAAGTTTTTACCTTACGCTAACCAAAACATTTGATAGGAAATTCGATTGTATTATAATAGGGTCTAGGGTTTTCAAATAAATATGAAATAGCCGAAATTGTTACATTATTAAATTCCAGCATACATAAGTATACAATCAAGTCCGTTATCACTTATTGAAATTTGGATTTCCATACAATGGCAGAGCTACCGGGGTACCGCTCATCACAGTACGGGGCCTAGATCACCGTACCGAGGATCACTCCCAATCCCCTGCAACACAAAGCCGGAACCATCCCTTACTGGATAATTCCGAATAAAATCACCCCACAGATGGCCGTCGCCAACTGCACCACTAAGCCGAAATAAAAGAAGGAACTCTCTAGACAGGGATGACCTTACTCTCAGTGGGTGCTACCCACGAAGCCTTGCTGCACCTCCCCTGTTTTAGCCATTTCCGGTTTGATGAGGCTTGAGGTCACGATTTACCTTTAAATCAGAACATCACTTAGAATGCTCATCGTCCACCTGACGATGTTTTGAAAGCATTCGATCCATACAAGTTCGTTCCGGGTTCGAACGAAACCGAAGGCATTATCTCGTTACACTCGTGTTGGAATCACCCTCAGAGTTAACGACAATAACCCTTGCACTTTAAATCTTCATCTTCACTGGAGATTCACGACCTATCGTTAATTTGGATCGATGTGGTATTCGGGTCTCCAGACCTGGCATCCCGGTATACGGAAACCCGATCCCGGTCTCATCGAAATCCAAAACGTATCTTTTAAGGCCAAGTTGTTTTAAAGTTAAAACAATTCAATTCTTATCTATACTACACACAGATAGATAATAGATAATCCATATTATCATCCAAACAGATAATTCATATTATCATTTTAATCCAACCAACATCTATATCATAGATCAGTATATCTCTTATTAGAGATATCAACAATGCAAAGCATTTAATACTACTCATCCATCATAAGTAATGATTTATATCATCTCTAATCAATTTAAAGTGAATTAAATTAATTACTCCATTTTATAAATCCTGCTTACTTAATTATTAATTAAACCAATTAATTAATCATACTTTAAGTATCATCTTAATTAATAGTATCATCTTAATTAATCATTCCTGATTAATTATACTTTAATTACTTTAAGTAATTAATACTTAATTAATTTCACAAATTAATTATCTTAAACCATTCAGTAATTAATCTTAAATTACTTCATTAATTAATTAATTATACTTAATTACATTATTAATCATATTAATTAATAATCCCTAATTACTCCATTTAAATTAATTACATTTAATAATTAATCTTAAATTAAACCATATTTATTAATCACCTTTGATTAATTTCATTTAGTAATTAACTTCCCTTAATTACTCTTCCATAAATTAATTACTCATTAATTAATTATCTTTTAATTAATCCCTTGATTAATTATTCTAAGTAATTAACTCAAATTACTTTCATTATCTCCATTTAATTACATCCAGTAATTATCTTTAATTACTTCCTAAGTAATTACATTTCACTAATTACATTTAAGTAATTATACTTATCACATAATCAAGTGATTATCTTAAATTAATTCAATTAATAAATTTAACTAAATCAAATTTATTAAATTAATTACCTTAAGTAATTAATTACCTTAATTACTTCCATTAAGTAATTATACTTAACTAATTTCATAATGATTAATTAATCTAATTGATTATCAAAATCAATCATATTGATTAATTATTTAATAACCCTTAATTAATGATCCCTCGTTAATTAATAAAAATTCTTTAATTATTTCTTTAGGTAATTAATCTTTAATCAATTATTAAAACAACTTGATAAACTCTTACTTACCAATTAATTAATTAAATTATCAATCATTCTTTAATTACCTTATTAATTTAATTACTCCTATAAAGTTAAATCTTAATTACTTTCTGAACTAAAGAATTAACCTTTAACTACTTTAGTTATTATTAACAAAAGTCTTTAAAACATTTTTCTTTAAAATCTTTTCTTTTAATTCATTTTAAAAATTCTTTTAAACTATACTTTAAACATTTAAAGATGTTTAAATATTAAAATAAAAACTTATTTATTTTTACAACTGGGATTTAAGTTTAAATTTCTGTTTTCAAATTTTAAATCAATTTTAAAATTTAAAAACACACAGGCTTTAAAACCTGTAACTATTCAACTTACCCGAGCCATGTCACAAAATACCCGAGAAAAAGTTGAAAACCCCCGAGTATCCCTTCGAGTTTTTCCTTCTATTTTATTTCTAAAAACTGTTATAACCCATACGAGTTTTCCCCTGGAAACAACTCGAGCCAGATCCCAACAATCACGAGCACGACTTCGAGTCACTCACGCACTTTACTCGAGAAAAATTCGCGACCTCCTCTGCTAAGCCAAACAAAACACTGACACGCTAATACTCATTCACGTGTACACACGAGATGATCACCTCCGATCATCGATGACCACGCCAGCATCTCGTCCACGGCCATCTCTTACGATCTCGATCACAAGAAACTCGAACAACATCAACAATCGAAATCGAACATAAATCTCAACCTGGAACAAGAAGCTGGAAATCTTCCCAAACCTGTCAACGACTCGTATTCCTTCCTCCGACCACCATCGTCGTTGAAACTTCGGTGAAGTACTCGTCAACCCACCATCTTTCAATACCCAAATCCCCAAGCAGTTCGATCAACAGAGCAAAACGAACTCAAACAAACATTGAAACCCCGTAAAACTAGGTTTAAAACAAATCTCGAGCAAATTTAAACTACACAGTGAATTATCATCCCTTCAACCATTTTTTCTATCCTCTCCAATGCTTCACCTAGCTCCATCATCAATCTCGAGCAACCCAGATGCATGGATCAACAGAATTAGACCAAAACCCAACTTTCAGGAAACCCCCAAGTACTCACTCAATACAATTTTTAAAATTTTGAATTTCTTTCCAAAATTCATAATTTCCAGTGATACTTTAGTTTATATAATTATTTTAATCAAATTCAACACTTGATTTCAAACATTGATAATAATTTGTTACTACATTATTTGTTTTCCAGATGAATTTCAAATACCAGCACTTAGTTCTATCCCTGGTTCTTGGTTTGTACTTAATCTAACTTATTTTGCTTGAACCAAAATCCTAACTGTTGTTTAATTAGAAAATAACTTGAAGATTTGGTTTTAACTCAGACTTTACAGAGAGGAAAAGGAAATCAACACACACAGTTTCAAATATATCAAAACCCATAGCATAATTATATCTACAGAGGCAAACTGCTATGCGCATAAACAAACACCATTTCAAAATCATGGTTTGATTTACGTATTCAAATTATAATACTGGATTTGTAAAAGAACATATTTGGGTTTTAGCTTAAATGAGAAATTTCTCTGTACTGTTTGATTTCCTAGTATGTCCCAGTTATTTCAACTTTCATGAACATTTACACTTTAGTTTATATTAAACCAACAGTCTTTGCCTTACTCCTAAGTTCAAGACAACAAATAGGTCAACAGATAATTGGATTCGGTTTAAACCTAGGATTAGAAACTAAGGACAGAGAATATTACCAGAAACATTCATGTACACACATATTCATATATATACCCAGACATACACCAATATATATGTACGTACGACTATTCAAATATATATATATATGAACATACAATAGGTTTATTTTACTGAGACTTTTTAAATAAAAAGTTACTCACCATTTTTAAAAGCAGAGAAATTTCCCAGGCTTTAAATTTTGATCTGGCAATTTCTTTTGATTTAAAACTTGAATTGTTTTGATCTGAAAAGCTTGTTGCAGAGATTACTGCTTGATTCCAGACTTGCTTTTGATTATCTGCTACAGGCCCTTTCTCTTAAATTTTTGAAAATGCTTTGCATGCTCCAATTTTGATGTTGAAAAAGAATTGCAGGTTAAAGAAATGTTTACAGATTTGTTTTGAAAATGTATTACAGAGTTGGAAGAAGCTTTTCAGAGGATTGATAATCTCTGGTTTATGAGGAAGGTTTGATTTCAGGTTTCGGTTTTGATAGTTTTGGTTTATAGGAGTGTTTGATTACAGATTGTTTTGAAAATTTGTCTCAGGCTGAAGATTTTGAAAATGAGAAGATAAGGGAAGAAATAGAAGAGAGGGGAGGTGTATTGTTTATATAAGTTAATTTGTAGTTTATTTAAAATAAAAGAAAACTAAAAATTTTAAAAACTTGACATTTGTCCTTCTCATATCCTAATCTTATAACACCTATTATATTAAAGTCTTAGGAACTAACACATGTCCCTTTAATTATTTATTTATTTTTATTTATTTTAAATATAAAAACCTTTTTCTTAACTTATTAGATACATATCTATATATATTAATTATAAAGAAATAAAACTAATTATTATAAATAAAAGTTTACATATATTTTGAAATCCAAACTATTTGAATATTACCTCTTTTTGAATTCAAAATTAAATCTAAATTCAAATTCAAATTATATTTAAAATCCAATTTAAAGTCAATTTAAAACAACACATTCAAATTGAAAAAAAACAATTCTTATTTACATTAAAATCTATTTATTTAAAAACAATACACTATTAATATTGTTTGAAAATAACACATTTATCAATTTAAAAATAATTTATAAAAGAGATTATAAATTTCTATTATTATTAAATGAATTAACATATCATATGTAAATTGTATTTCAAACCAAAGCTTATCTATTTACAATATACACACATATATATACACATTATAAATAGAAATCATTTTATTAGTTTTTTAAAGATAAAATTCACTAATTAAATATTCATTTAATTAGATTATTAAATCAATTCAAATATTTATTATCAAAGATTAACAAATCAATTTAATTATTTAAACAGATTATTAAATTGATATTGTCCATAAATTCCGGGATATTACATTCCTCCCCCCTTAAAATAATTTCGTCCCCGAAATTTAAAACAAAGGTAATTTAATAATCTATTTAAATCACAAGCATATATTATCATCCATATGCTAACAACCATAGCAAACAATTCATCCAAACAAACAATTCTAACTATCCAGCGAAAAAATTCTGAATAGAATTTCCTCGAGTTTCCCCAAGTATATATATATACCGGGATACTCGCTCTACAGAATCCAAACAATCAATACATAGATTCATATTGTATATCAAAATATATATTATATTTAGTACCAGTCAAAATATTTTTACAAGTGCTATCATTCCCATACAAGCATGCCTATATATATACAGATACATATATCACTTTACTAACATTTAACACCTAACCTCCATGACGTCCAAGGGTCATAGACACATACAAAAAAGGAAACACCCTAATCAACTATGGACTCTTGCTACTGGAGTCCTCCCCCTCAGGTCCTGACAACACCCTGTCCTCCCAATCACTATCTGGTTCCGAAACATCCTCTGGATCACCTACCCAAGGAATGAAACTCACACCCTTAGCCGGCCTTTCTATTCCATTATCTAAATTCCAAATAATGGCATCATCATTTTCTGATTCGGAGTCTTCCTCTTCTTCGAATTCTTCTTCGTCCTCAAATTCTTCTTCTTCCTCAAATTCTTCTTCTTCCTCAATTTCTTCTTCTTCCTCAATTTCTTCTTTTTCCTCAATTTCTTCTTCTTCCTCAATTTCTTCTTTTTCCTCAATTTCTTCTTTTTCCTCAATTTCTTCTTCTTGAGGCTGAGGCTGCTCATCAGGCTCTTCTTCATATAAGGACGGTTGTCTAAGTTCTGCTAAAATTATTTTAACCCTTTCAACATCACCATCTCTTCTTGCCTTAGCCAAGACTCCACGGCAAACGCTACGGGTTCTCTAAAATCAATACCAAAATCCAAAGGTGAGATCTAAGGTTTAGACTTATATAGACTAAGAGTATATCAAGATTAATATTTCAAAATTTATTCCCTTTTAGATTCTTATCACCCAAGATTTTCTTAAAATCATTATTTCAAAATAATTTAAGATATTTTTGAAAAGTGATTATAGTTAGAGAAAATATACACATATATAGTAAGTTTATAAACCTATTATTCCTTCAATTCATAAATCCATATATATATATATATGGATTATAAACAAATTGTTATAAGATTTTTAAATTTTAAACATCTCTTTTTAGAAACCCATTATTCTAAAATTATCTTTAAAGGATGGAAAATTTCTTAAAAATTTACTAGTTTAAAAAGTTTCCAAATTTCTTTAGTAAATAAACTTAGTAAAATTTACTTTCCAAGATTCGAATCCTAAAGGGTTCAGATTTCTAAGGAATTTAGGGTATATTTAAGTAAAAAGGCAACCAGTAAAATACACAAGGTTGACAACTAAGACCACTAAATCCTAGATGATAAATTATTATCGTCTCAACCAATCATCACAAGTACCATATACTTTTAAAATGATACTTTTTATATATAGAAAATATATCTGGGTAAAATTATTTCACCTTCCCTTTTAAAACAATATTGTGTCCGTTGGCCTGGTCCAAGTGTTTAGAGATCCCTATCAATAACGGTAGCTACTCGTATTGACCAGAATCCATATACCACCCAACCGATCAATTAACACAATATAAAACCATTTTACATAACTAACAAATACGCGCTCTCGTATATATATATATACACTCAGACTAAAATAGGTGGCTACAGATCCTATCTCTAATGAACAACCCTTCCGAACCTAGGTATTCACTCAACCTAGTTCTCTGATGTTCACTTAACCAAAAGCTTAGGCATTCGCTCAACCTAAGCTCTGATACCACTGTAACGACCACGACTTTCTCTTCATAGAAAGTCGTATCGCTAATAAGAAAGAAAGGGGTAGAAAATAGAAAAGAAGAGAAGAAAGAAAGAAACAACAATAACGATCTCACAGCGGAACGAATAAATTATATTAATAACATATACTATTACATAGTATACAACACTTTACAGAGTTACACAGCATATACATCACTTACTAGACAGTTATAACATCTGTCTAGACATTACAACTCAATACACTACAGAGATACAGACACAGCGGAACCACTATATATATCTACAACGCTGAAGCCTCCTGCTCCATTTCTCCTCCACAATTCGTCAAAGCTAAACCTGAATCCCTTGGCTACTCGTAAAAATTTGAGTACCCAAGAGTTTATAAAACAGAAATAAACAACTTGGGTCAGACATGGGTCTGGTGTGAGTAACAGGTTAAACTTGCTTAACTTCAAAACCTTTAGAAAGAAAAGGTATCACGTAAGACTCCCCACAAATAAACATGGGTAAGTTTTTACCTTACGCTAACCAAAACATTTGATAGGAAATTCGATTGTATTATAATAGGGTCTAGGGTTTTCAAATAAATATGAAATAGCCAAAATTGTTACATTATTAAATTCCAGCATACATAAGTATACAATCAAGTCCGTTATCACTTATTGAAATTTGGATTTCCATACAATGGCAGAGCTACCGGGGTACCGCTCATCATAGTACGGGGCCTAGATCACCGTACCGAGGATCACTCCCAATCCCCTGCAACACAAAGCCGGAACCATCCCTTACTGGATAATTCCGAATAAAATCACCCCACAGATGGCCGTCGCCAACTACACCACTAAGCCGAAATAAAAGAAGGAACTCTCTAGACAGGGATGACCTTACTCTCAGTGGGTGCTACCCACGAAGCCTTGCTGCACCTCCCCTGTTTTAGCCATTTCCGGTTTGATGAGGCTTGAGGTCACGATTTACCTTTAAATCAGAACATCACTTAGAATGCTCATCGTCCACCTGACGATGTTTTGAAAGCATTCGATCCATACAAGTTCGTTCCGGGTTCGAACGAAACCGAAGGCATTATCTCGTTACACTCGTGTTGGAATCACCCTCAGAGTTAACGACAATAACCCTTGCACTTTAAATCTTCATCTTCACTGGAGATTCACGACCTATCGTTAATTTGGATCGATGTGGTATTCGGGTCTCCAGACCTGGCATCCCGGTATACGGAAACCCGATCCCGGTCTCATCGAAATCCAAAACGTATCTTTTAAGGCCAAGTTGTTTTAAAGTTAAAACAATTCAATTCTTATCTATACTACACACAGATAGATAATAGATAATCCATATTATCATCCAAACAGATAATTCATATTATCATTTTAATCCAACCAACATCTATATCATAGATCAGTATATCTCTTATCAGAGATATCAACAATGCAAAGCATTTAATACTACTCATCCATCATAAGTAATGATTTATATCATCTCTAATCAATTTAAAGTGAATTAAATTAATTACTTCATTTTATAAATCCTGCTTACTTAATTATTAATTAAACCAATTAATTAATCATACTTTAAGTATCATCTTAATTAATAGTATCATCTTAATTAATCATTCCTGATTAATTATACTTTAATTACTTTAAGTAATTAATACTTAATTAATTTCACAAATTAATTATCTTAAACCATTCAGTAATTAATCTTAAATTACTTCATTAATTAATTAATTATACTTAACTACATTATTAATCATATTAATTAATAATCCCTAATTACTCCATTTAAATTAATTACATTTAATAATTAATCTTAAATTAAACCATATTTATTAATCACCTTTGATTAATTTCATTTAGTAATTAACTTCCCTTAATTACTCTTCCATAAATTAATTACTCATTAATTAATTATCTTTTAATTAATCCCTTGATTAATTATTCTAAGTAATTAACTCAAATTACTTTCATTATCTCCATTTAATTACATCCAGTAATTATCTTTAATTACTTCCTAAGTAATTACATTTCACTAATTACATTTAAGTAATTATACTTATCACATAATCAAGTGATTATCTTAAATTAATTCAATTAATAAATTTAACTAAATCAAATTTATTAAATTAATTACCTTAAGTAATTAATTACCTTAATTACTTCCATTAAGTAATTATACTTAACTAATTTCATAATGATTAATTAATCTAATTGATTATCAAAATCAATCATATTGATTAACTATTTAATAACCCTTAATTAATGATCCCTCGTTAATTAATAAAAATTCTTTAATTATTTCTTTAGGTAATTAATCTTTAATCAATTATTAAAACAACTTGATAAACTCTTACTTACCAATTAATTAATTAAATTATCAATCATTCTTTAATTACCTTATTAATTTAATTACTCCTATAAAGTTAAATCTTAATTACTTTCTGAACTAAAGAATTAACCTTTAACTACTTTAGTTATTATTAACAAAAGTCTTTAAAACATTTTTCTTTAAAATCTTTTCTTTTAATTCATTTTAAAAATTCTTTTAAACTATACTTTAAACATTTAAAGATGTTTAAATATTAAAATAAAAACTTATTTATTTTTACAACTGGGATTTAAGTTTAAATTTCTGTTTTCAAATTTTAAATCAATTTTAAAATTTAAAAACACACAGGCTTTAAAACCTATAACTATTCAACTTACCCGAGCCATGTCACAAAATACCCGAGAAAAAGTTGAAAACCCCCGAGTATCCCTTCGAGTTTTTCCTTCTATTTTATTTCTAAAAACTGTTATAACCCATACGAGTTTTCCCCTGGAAACAACTCAAGCCAGATCCCAACAATCACGAGCACGACTTCGAGTCACTCACGCACTTTACTCGAGAAAAATTCGCGACCTCCTCTGCTAAGCCAAACAAAACACTGACACGCTAATACTCATTCACGTGTACACACGAGATGATCACCTCCGATCATCGATGACCACGCCAGCATCTCGTCCACGGCCATCTCTTACGATCTCGATCACAAGAAACTCGAACAACATCAACAATCGAAATCGAACATAAATCTCAACCTGGAACAAGAAGCTGGAAATCTTCCCAAACCTGTCAACGACTCGTATTCCTTCCTCCGACCACCATCGTCGTTGAAACTTCGGTGAAGTACTCGTCAACCCACCATCTTTCAATACCCAAATCCCCAAGCAGTTCGATCAACAGAGCAAAACGAACTCAAACAAACATTGAAACCCCGTAAAACTAGGTTTAAAACAAATCTCGAGCAAATTTAAACTACACAGTGAATTATCATCCCTTCAACCATTTTTTCTATCCTCTCCAATGCTTCACCTAGCTCCATCATCAATCTCGAGCAACCCAGATGCATGGATCAACAGAATTAGACCAAAACCCAACTTTCAGGAAACCCCCAAGTACTCACTCAATACAATTTTTAAAATTTTGAATTTCTTTCCAAAATTCATAATTTCCAGTGATACTTTAGTTTATATAATTATTTTAATCAAATTCAACACTTGATTTCAAACATTGATAATAATTTGTTACTGCATTATTTGTTTTCCAGATGAATTTCAAATACCAGCACTTAGTTCTATCCCTGGTTCTTGGTTTGTACTTAATCTAACTTATTTTGCTTGAACCAAAATCCTAACTGTTGTTTAATTAGAAAATAACTTGAAGATTTGGTTTTAACTCAGACTTTACAGAGAGGAAAAGGAAATCAACACACACAGTTTCAAATATATCAAAACCCATAGCATAATTATATCTACAGAGGCAAACTGCTATGCGCATAAACAAACACCATTTCAAAATCATGGTTTGATTTACGTATTCAAATTATAATACTGGATTTGTAAAAGAACATATTTGGGTTTTAGCTTAAATGAGAAATTTCTTTGTACTGTTTGATTTCCTAGTATGTCCCAGTTATTTCAACTTTCATGAACATTTACACTTTAGTTTATATTAAACCAACAGTCTTTGCCTTACTCCTAAGTTCAAGACAACAAATAGGTCAACAGATAATTGGATTCGGTTTAAACCTAGGATTAGAAACTAAGGACAGAGAATATTACCAGAAACATTCATGTACACACATATTCATATATATACCCAGACATACACCAATATATATGTACGTACGACTATTCAAATATATATATATATGAACATACAATAGGTTTATTTTACTGAGACTTTTTAAATAAAAAGTTACTCACCATTTTTAAAAGCAGAGAAATTTCCCAGGCTTTAAATTTTGATCTGGCAATTTCTTTTGATTTAAAACTTGAATTGTTTTGATCTGAAAAGCTTGTTGCAGAGATTACTGCTTGATTCCAGACTTGCTTTTGATTATCTGCTACAGGCCCTTTCTCTTAAATTTTTGAAAATGCTTTGCATGCTCCAATTTTGATGTTGAAAAAGAATTGCAGGTTGAAGAAATGTTTACAGATTTGTTTTGAAAATGTATTAGAGAGTTGGAAGAAGCTTTTCAGAGGATTGATAATCTCTGGTTTATGAGGAAGGTTTGATTTCAGGTTTCGGTTTTGATAGTTTTGGTTTATAGGAGTGTTTGATTACAGATTGTTTGGAAAATTTGTCTCAGGCTGAAGATTTTGAAAATGAGAAGATAAGGGAAGAAATAGAAGAGAGGGGAGGTGTATTGTTTATATAAGTTAATTTGTAGTTTATTTAAAATAAAAGAAAACTAAAAATTTTAAAAACTTGACATTTGTCCTTCTCATATCCTAATCTTATAACACCTATTATATTAAAGTCTTAGGAACTAACACATGTCCCTTTAATTATTTATTTATTTTTATTTATTTTAAATATAAAAACCTTTTTCTTAACTTATTAGATACATATCTATATATATTAATTATAAAGAAATAAAACTAATTATTATAAATAAAAGTTTACATATATTTTGAAATCCAAACTATTTGAATATTACCTCTTTTTGAATTCAAAATTAAATCTAAATTCAAATTCAAATTATATTTAAAATCCAATTTAAAGTCAATTTAAAACAACACATTCAAATTGAAAAAAAACAATTCTTATTTACCTTAAAATCTATTTATTTAAAAACAATACACTATTAATATTGTTTGAAAATAACACATTTATCAATTTAAAAATAATTTATAAAAGAGATTATAAATTTCTATTATTATTAAATGAATTAACATATCATATGTAAATTGTATTTCAAACCAAAGCTTATCTATTTACAATATACACACATATATATACACATTATAAATAGAAATCATTTTATTAGTTTTTTAAAGATAAAATTCACTAATTAAATATTCATTTAATTAGATTATTAAATCAATTCAAATATTTATTATCAAAGATTAACAAATCAATTTAATTATTTAAACAGATTATTAAATTGATATTGTCCATAAATTCCGGGATATTACAATTCTCATCGTTCTAAATTTACCATTAATCCCGTTAGTAGTAAAATGTACGTGGACATGAAGCGACTTTATTATTGGGATGGAATGAAGTCTGATATTGCTAACTTCATTAAGCGTTGCATGACTTGCCAACTCGTTAAGGCCGAGCATCAAAGGCCCGGTGGGTTATTGCAACCTTTAGACATTCCCGTTTGGAAGTGGGATCAAATTTCCATGGACTTTATTGACAGTCTTCCCCATTCCCGTTCGGGTCATGATAGTCTATGGGTGATAGTAGATAGACTTACAAAATACGCCCATTTTCTTCCCGTTCGGTCCAACCGGACCGTATCTCTTTTGGCCAAACTCTATATTAAAGAAATTGTTAAATTACATGGAGTTCCTACTTCTATTGTTAGTGATCATGATCCATTATTTACTAGTGGATTTTGGAAGGGTCTTCAAAAAGCTTAGGGAACGAAGCTCAATTTTAGCACCGCTTATCATCCTCAATCCGATGGACAAACGGAACGTGTGAATCAAATTCTTGAAGATCTCCTTCGTGCTTGTTTTCTTGATTTTGGTGGAAGTTGGGAAGATCATATTTCTCTTGTTGAGTTTTCTTATAATAACAACTTCCAGTCTAGTATTGGTATGGCACCTTTCGAGGCACTCTACGGAAGGCCATGCCGATCTCCTTCGTGTTGGCTTGAAGCCGGTGATAAGCTGGTTTAAGGTCCAGATTTTATTCGTGATGCCACAGAAAAGATTGACCTTATTCGTGATAGGATGAAAGAAGCTCAAAGTAGACAAAAATCCTATGTCGATAACCAAAGAAGGAATTTGGCATTTTATGTGGGACATTTGGTATTCATTCGTGTTTCACCTATGAAGGGTGTTGTGCATTTCAGTCGATCAGGAAAGTTGGCACCTTGATATATTAGCCCATTTCCCATCATTGAACGCATTGGTCCCGTGGCTTATCGCTTTTCATTATCGGCTCAATTTTCTACTATTCATGACGTATTCCACGTTTCTCAACTACGAAAATGCCTTAGAGATTCCGATTCTATACTTGAGCCCGGTGTTATTGAAGAAATTAAGGTTTCACCTAATTTAACTTATGAGCAACATCCTATTCGTATCATTACTACGGAGGTTAAACGCCTTTGTAATAAAGATGTTTCGCTTGTGAAAGTTCAATGGTCTGCAAATCCTGAGGATTGTTCTTGGGAATCCAGAGAATTCATCGAGCGAACACATCTGGACTTACTCTCTCGTGCTCTATAAGGTGAACTTCTCACATCAAAATTTTCTTTTGTGTCATTATACCTTAGTTTGGTTGTTACTCTTTATTTTCTTCTTAAGTATTACGAGGACGCAATTTCTTTAAGAAGGGGAGTCTGTAACAACTCGCATGTTTTACAAATATATATTTAAATGTTTTATATAAATATAGCATCATTAGTTGAATTAAAGTCCGAAAGGTGACTTTTGTAAACAGTCGAATTTGGACTCGAGACCACTTTCTTTGACTTTAAAATGATGTTTACAACTTGTTTAAGTATAAACATCGATATGTTTGGAGTTGATTAGGATTTTGGTATTTTCATTTGGGCTTTGGGTTGTGTTCTAGCCCATTAACTCAATAAAAGAACCCAAACTCCTCTACCAAATACCCTAACTCCTCTCCTCTTCATTCATTCCACTCATAATTTCCTAACACTCAAACAAAAGAAAAAATGGGGGGAAAGAGGGGAAATCAAAATTCCTAAGCCCTAGATTATTAGGAAATTCAAGTTCTAGTTCTAAAATCAAAGAGAAGCTTAGGTAAGCATCCTCTTCATCTTCTCTATCTCAATCCCTCTCCAACTTTTATAATTTCCTATAACCTAACTTAGGAAATATTTTCATATGATCATAGATTGGAGCTTCTAGAGTTATGATTGAAGTGGAGTTGATCTTTCCTTGTTTTAGAGCTTCTCAATTGTTGTTTTTGAGTTTAAAGGTGAGTTCTTGAACTCACTTCTATGTCTATAGCTTTCATTGTTGTTAGGTATGAATTCCTAACATCTATTTCTTGTTCAATTGCTTTTGGATTGAATTGGTTTGGTGAATTTTCCAATTTTTGTATTTTGAAGTCAAAATCTATGAAAATCCTACTGTGGATGTTTTGACATGTCGTTTATAGTGTATTGAAGAGCCTAACGGGCTGGGTTGTCGCTTGGCATAAATCCCTAGCCACCATCGCTCATTCGATCGCTTCCGAGTTGATTTGGCCATCAATGGTCTAGGCAAATTTTGCCCTGAGCTTCAGCTCAGACGTCTGGGAAAACACTCAGACGTCTGAGGCAAAGGAATAAAAATTCCAGACTATGGCTCAGACATCTGAGGTTATTCCCAGACATTTGAATGATCTAGAAGAAATTTCCAGACCTTTAGCTCAGAAGTCTAGGAAAACCACCAGACATCTGGCGTTGTTAAATTCAGCCAATTTGCCTATTTTTATGTAGGTTTCTGTTTTATCGGTTTGTTGATCCGGTTAGTTCTTGTCATTTATTATCGACTTTGATGACTACTTTTCTGGATTTTTGGGAATATCCATTTGATGGATTTTGTAACGACCGTGATTTTGAATTACTGTCGAAATTAATATTTAGAAATTTTATTTTAAAAATAATAATAATAATAATAATAATGTTGCAAGGTCAGTGGCAAAGTCTTTTGTAAATAGCTATGTTGTATTATTTTGACCTTCACGTGTAACAACAAATTAGTCCTTATTTTTAAAGCAAAAGTGAAATGCCGTCACCTTATGCATAAAAACAAGTTGGAACAATTTATACATCTTGCTGTCAACAATATGTGCAAAGCATATTGCAACTTTAGCTGTCACTAAAGTTATAAAGCAAAGTGTGAACAGTTTGGCCATCATTTTCATGTGCTAGCATGTCCTTTTCTCTCCTCTTATGCACGTTTTGCCTTAAATGCTTTGTACAAAACCACTGCCTCTACTTGTACATAGGCTGACTGATAAAAATTTAAAAGCAAAAGAAAAGTAGCCTACGTCTCTTTCTTTGATTCATTTTCTTCCTTCAGTAACTCTGCAAACGAAGTTATTGGCCGTCAAGTTTTCAGCCTCTTGGGTCCGGGTTGCTTACGAAAATTTGAAGCAAATATTCGGTGAGTGAAAACTCACAATTTCTAATTTAAAAACTATGGTCAAAACTTAGTAGTAAAGTGAATTCTTTGTGTCATTAGTAGAAGTTTTGTTTACGTATCAGTTAGCTAAGAAGTTGATTTTAAAGAATTTTTTATCTTAATTAAGAAAACTAGTTTAAATGTCATCGTGAAGTTTAGTTTGCTTATCAGTCAACTAAGAAGTTGACTGGGAAGAACTTATCTTCTTAATTAAGGAAACTAGTTCAAAGTTTAATAAAAGAATTATTTCTTTAATTCTTAGCTGATGGAAAAAAAATATATTATTGAGTGCGTTGTTTTTTTAAATACGTTGCATGCGTTCCAGGGCTGCTTGTATTTTTGGCATCATTTTTCATTTGGTTCATTAGTGTGTGAAAATATTATTCAGTCCAGGTTGATACATTTTCAACTCCAAAAAGTATGAATTGCATGCAACGTGTTTTAAAAATTGTGCGCAATTATGGTATAAATCAGTGTCCAGGTTGATATATTTTCAACTCCAAAAAATTATGACTTGCATGCATTTAATCATGATGTTACACATGAAAACAAAGTTTAGTCCATGTGATTTTAAAAGATTGTATCTTCGTGCATGTATAATAAGGTAGTAGAGAGTTTGATAATTGAGTAGCTTTATTTATATTTCAGCTACTTGTATCTTACGTGTGCCAGAGTGTAGCTTGCACAGGTAGCTTTATTTTTGCATTTGTTTTCATTGTTGCGTGCGCATATGGGTACAAGTCCAGACCACTTCCTATGTTCAGTCTATACACGTGAATACGTGTTAAAGAATTAGAAATTTTGGCCAGGTCGTTTTTATCAACATTTCTATATATATGCAATGTTGTGTTGCATATACCCCACGCTTGTCTACTTGCAATAGTTATTGGTACATGCGAGTATATATATATGTTGCCTAGATTTTCTTCGTTCAACCTTGCATGAAAAGTATATGGCCCACGTTGCTTTTAATCATTCATATGTGCACACATAATTTGGAAGTGCTAGGATATTTTTATCACGTTGGATGCATGTCCATGCTAGTCCACATAAATAATGCACTGACTACCAATTTCAAATTGTACGTGTATATTGAATTGCACGAAAGTGTTTTAAATACTAGTATTAATTTATGTTGAACCGGTGTTACGTTTTAAAACATATTTTGTTGCCGTTATTTTTATAACGGAATTTTTACGCCGGTATTATATTTTTAAAGCGTGTTGTTTTGATGACATTTTTGATGAATAAAAATTACTGCTTTTTGACTGTAGTAACCGTCAATTTTAAAGTGAATTTTAAAGCGGTTATCCCACAACGCTGATTTGGTATCCGTTTTTACGGTGTTTTGTGAAGCGCAATTTCCTCGTCGAAATTGCTACAGATGTTGCTGTTTTAATCACGTATTTTAAAAATCGTTTTAAAATAAAAGTGTTTCCAAAAATTTTACAGTTTGCGCTTTCAAAAGAATGAGAAAGCGATTTAAACGCTTCAGTAAAATTGAGGACTATGAACCCTCACTTTTACTGATTCGCTTAATTCCGGACTTGTCCGTTTGAGAACGTAAAATGTTATTTATATAAAATACACAATTTTGCACTTTCAAGGAAACGATGAAGTGATTTAAACGATTTAGCAAAAGTGCGGAGTATGGAACCACACTTTTACTATTTCGGTTAATTCCGGACTCGTTAATTGAAATATTTGTTGATTTCGTGTGCTTTCGAGCCACTATGATGGACCTTCGGGTCAAATACCAGTACTAGACCTTCGGGTCACTCTGCGGACCTTCGGGTCATTTGTTGGGCGCCAAAATTATGTTGAGTACTTGGTAGGCTTCGGCCATTTGTTGATGCACGTGCGGCGAATTAAAAATTCGCCATCTGATGGGATCGATCCACCTTTTATGTTGGTTTTTCTAGTTATCTTGTTTTGATTTCTAGATTTTGCGACTGTTGATTTTCTAGTTATCTATTTTGATTTCTGGATTTTGTGAATTGCGGCTTTGAATTCAATTATGAATTTGGAAGTTGAGTTTGAGTATAATCTCATCTGAGGTTATAAATTTGCGTATTGCTGTTTTAAATTCAATTGTGAATTTGAAAACTGATTTTGATGGAGTTTAAATTGAGATTTCTTCATTTAAACTATGCTGATTATTTATGCTGTATAGTCTCATTCGAGACTATAATCATTTGTTTAAGTGTTGTTTATCATTCACTTATTTCTGAGAATAAATTAGACTGATCCGTTTATTATTTTCTTTTAAATAATACTCGGGTCAGACCGAGTCATTTCAGGGTAATCTCTATCTCTGATTCAGTAGCAGCTTCAGCTTTTGGGATTTCGCATCATCTTTTGTCTAGCCTTCGAGGAGTTCTTTTGGTTATTTGACTCTCATCTTATGTATGTATTAATGGATATGTATATGTATCAGTTCATGTGAACCATCGATTGTTGTAGCATGTATTCCAGACTAATCTTCCGCTATATATCTGATATTTCTGTTCTGAAGTGATTATATTATTTGCGTTATTGTTATTATGAGTTGTTCTGGATTTTTCTTAAGCCACCGTAGTTTCATTTTAGATTTGGATTGAATATACCTCTTTGGGAGTAATTTATACAACTCCTATCGATGTAATCAATACTCGTCTAAGGCATAACTTACGGATGGTCGCTTCTAACAAGCCTTATTCTTCGCAATAGCAGACGTTATTCCTTATAATAACCTTTGTTATTGTGAGCATAGAGGTGGGGCGTCACAGCTTGGTATCAGAGCTGAAATTCAGAACAAATTATAATAAACACAGAACAGAAACAGAATGGAACATGTGTAACAACTATTCGAGGGTTTTGTTCGTGCCTTTCTAATCAATTCCTTCGTTGTTCTTAAACTTCTTATCCTCTCTAACAAGTTGGAATATGTCTAGGAATATATCTCATATTTCCGTAGTATTCCATTTGTTAAATTCCTTATCAGCCTTGTTGTAGTTTCCTTGAGTTAAAACAAGGAAAGTCCTCTGTTTTCGATTGTCCTACTGCTCCTAAGAGTTTCAAATCCAGGAAGCTTAATGTTGCTTAAGCTTCTGGTGATTCTTCTCAGCCCAAAGGTATTCTTCCTTCTATTTTGGAAGGTTTATTTTATTTCATAGCCGTTCTATTAGAGTTCTTTTCGATACGGGTGCATTACATTCATTCGTGTCGAAGAAGCTTGTTGGTGTTATTCCTTTGGATGTTATTACTCTTTGCGACCCTTTGAGGATTGTGAATCCTATTGGTGGATCCGCTACTCTTGGTTTATTGTGTGTTGATGTAAAGATTATTCTTTGTGGGTTTTTTTTTCTTTCGTGCAAATCTGCATGTTATGGATCATCTTGGTTTTGATATGATTTTGGGTGTGGATTGACTCGTCCGTTATGAAGTTCAAATCCTATGTCCCGAAAGAACTTTACATCTCAAGCATTCCGATGCTATCGAGCAGTTATCTATTTTATTTCGAAGCATCGACCATGATTCGAATGCTATCATTTCTTCTTCGAATCGGAGGTTGTTATAGCTAAGCATTCCAGTTGTTTGTGATTTTTCAGTTGTCTTTGAGCCTATTTCGAGTTAGCCGCCGAATAGGGCAATTGAGTTCCGTATTGATCTTATCTCTGGTGCTCATCCTGTCATTCGTCCTCCTACGAGGATGTCTGCTAAGGAAATGAGGAACTCAAACAATAATTATCTGAATTGGAAGCCAAGCAATTTATTCGTTCTAGCTCATCTTCTTGGGGCACCGTCGTTGTCTTCGTTAAGAAGCCAGATGGTACTCTTAGGCTTTGCAATTATAATCGCAAGCTTAACAAGCTCACTATCAAATAGGTACTCATTACCTAGGATCTACGACATGTTCGATCAATTAAGCGGTGCTAAGCTTTTCTCCCAACTCGATCTTGCTACCGGTTTTCATCAGTTACGAGTGGCGGAGGATAGCATCCCTCTTACCGCATTCCGCACTCGTTATGATTCTTATGAATAAATTATTATGTCATTCAGTTTGCCCAGCTTATTTCATCCATTTTATGAATCGAGTATTCTACGGATATCTCGATGACTCCAATTGTGTATTTATTGATTTTGGATGAAAACGGCAATTTAAAATTTTGCAAATCTTTTTCATAAGATTTATTTACAAGTATAATTGGATTTGTGTTTATCATATAGAAGATGATTTTGTGATTTTATTGCCCATTGAGTGTTTTAAGAATTCTGGTCGATGCGTTTGATCAACGTTATCGATAGGAATCTCCTAAACGCTTTGATGAGACAATTTGTCACAATAAATTGAACTATGAAAAGTAATTTTTCTAGAAAATGATTTCATAAAGATAATTGTAATTTTAGAAGTTTCAGCTTTTCAAGAAAGAAGATTATTTGAAAGAAATCTTTTCCAATACTCTTATCCTTGTGATTCCCGAAGGGAACCAAGACTTCATTATTTGTACCAGTACTAGCCGTATTGGTTTCGGTGCTGTTCTCGTGCGAAGTTAGTAGTTGCCTATGCTTCTAGACAACTAAAGCCTAACGAGATTCGTTATGCTATCCATAATTTGGAGTTAGCCGCCATAGTCTTTGCTCTAAAGATTTGGCGACATTAATTTTTGGACGAGCGTTTTGTTCTCTTCACTGATCGCAAATCTCTAAAATATCTATTCACTCAGAAAGAATTGAATTTGAGACAACCGTGTTGGCTCGAATTTCTAGCTTCATATGATTCGATATTCAGTTTACCCCTGGTAAGGGTAATCGAGTTGCTGATGCGCTTAGTCGCAAGCCGCAAGTTGTTGTTTCCATGATGCTAGCAGAGTGGAATATTTTGGAAACTTTATCTCTTTGTGATATTAGAGACCGTCCTTCAGTTTCTGATTCTTCCGTGCTTTTCTTTAGCATGGAAGCTCGTCCTAATTTGTTGGATCGTGTTGCCGATGCCCAAAAACGAGATCCAGATCTCTGTTGTCTTATTTAGAGTTGTAAATCGGAATCCCGAAGTGATGATCTAAAGGATTTCGATATTAATGTTCATGGTTGTATTTGTAAGAAGGGTAGGTTGATCGTGCCTAGTGTTTCTAATCTTAGAAATGACATTCTTGAGGACTGTCATCGTTCTAAGTATACTACCCATCCGGGTAGTAGTATGATGTATGCTGTTATGTAACGCTTATACTTTTGAGAAGGTATGAAGCGTGATGTTGCATGTTATGTGAGTCGTTGCATGACTTGTCAACTTATTATAGTTGAACACCAGCGTCCTAATGGTTTTTTTTTTTGCTTTTGCATCCTCTTTAGATTCCATTTTGGAAATGGGATCAAATTTCTATGGACTGCATTGATGGTCTACCTCGTTCGAGGTTGGGCCATACCAGTGTTTGGGCGATTGTTGACCAATTGACCAAATCAGCCTATTTTATTCCTATCAAGTCCAATCGGACTACTTCTTGATTTTGATGATAATTGGGAAGACCAATTATCTCTTGTTGAATTTGCTTATAACAACAGTTTCCAATCCAGTATCAATATGGCTCCTTTCGAAGCTCTTTACGGAAGGCCGTGTCGATCACCATCCTGTTTGTTGGAATCGGGGGAAAAGTTAGTTCTCGGCCCCGATTATATTCATGATTCTTCTGAGAGGATTGATAATATCAAACAGAGAATGAAAGAGGTTCAGAATAGGCAGAAATCTTATGTCGATCATTGTAGGAAGCCTTTGAAATTTTTGTTGGCGATCTCGTATTCATTCGTATTTCACCGATGAAGGGTGTGGTACGTTTTAGTAGCTCCGGGAAATTGGCTCCTCGTTATATTGGACCGTTTCCTATTACAGAATGCATTAGCCCAGTTGCTTATCGTGTATCGTTACCTATTCAGTTTTCTGGAATTCATGACGTCTTTCATGTATCCCAGCTTCGTCGATGCCTTCGAGATTCAGAATCTATTATTGATCCTCATATGTTGAACGATCTTGAGATCTCACCCGACTTATCTGTGATGCAAAATCCTATTCGTGTGCTAGCTGCGGAGGTTAAACGCCTTCGGAATAAAGAAGTCCCGCTTGTGATAATTCAATGGTCCGCAAATCCCAAAGTTTGCACTTGAGAAACCAAAGAATTCATCGAGCGTTCTTATCCAGGTCTTCTCTCCTCGTCGGGTGGGGTGAGCATTCTTATCTATCTTTTCTATTTTATTCTTTTTTGTGATGAATTATTTGTGTTATTGACTGCTTCTAGTATGCAAATTGCGGGGACGCAATTTTTATAAGGAGGGGAGTCTGTAACGACCGTGATTTTGAATTACTGTCGAAATTAATATTTAGAAATTTTATTTTAAAAATAATAATAATAATAATAATAATGTTGCAAGGTCAGTGGCAAAGTCTTTTGTAAATAGCTATGTTGTATTATTTTGACCTTCACGTGTAACAACAAATTAGTCCTTATTTTTAAAGCAAAAGTGAAATGCCGTCACCTTATGCATAAAAACAAGTTGGAACAATTTATACATCTTGCTGTCAACAATATGTGCAAAGCATATTGCAACTTTAGCTGTCACTAAAGTTATAAAGCAAAGTGTGAACAGTTTGGCCATCATTTTCATGTGCTAGCATGTCCTTTTCTCTCCTCTTATGCACGTTTTGCCTTAAATGCTTTGTACAAAACCACTGCCTCTACTTGTACATAGGCTGACTGATAAAAATTTAAAAGCAAAAGAAAAGTAGCCTACGTCTCTTTCTTTGATTCATTTTCTTCCTTCAGTAACTCTGCAAACGAAGTTATTGGCCGTCAAGTTTTCAGCCTCTTGGGTCCGGGTTGCTTACGAAAATTTGAAGCAAATATTCGGTGAGTGAAAACTCACAATTTCTAATTTAAAAACTATGGTCAAAACTTAGTAGTAAAGTGAATTCTTTGTGTCATTAGTAGAAGTTTTGTTTACGTATCAGTTAGCTAAGAAGTTGATTTTAAAGAATTTTTTATCTTAATTAAGAAAACTAGTTTAAATGTCATCGTGAAGTTTAGTTTGCTTATCAGTCAACTAAGAAGTTGACTGGGAAGAACTTATCTTCTTAATTAAGGAAACTAGTTCAAAGTTTAATAAAAGAATTATTTCTTTAATTCTTAGCTGATGGAAAAAAAATATATTATTGAGTGCGTTGTTTTTTTAAATACGTTGCATGCGTTCCAGGGCTGCTTGTATTTTTGGCATCATTTTTCATTTGGTTCATTAGTGTGTGAAAATATTATTCAGTCCAGGTTGATACATTTTCAACTCCAAAAAGTATGAATTGCATGCAACGTGTTTTAAAAATTGTGCGCAATTATGGTATAAATCAGTGTCCAGGTTGATATATTTTCAACTCCAAAAAATTATGACTTGCATGCATTTAATCATGATGTTACACATGAAAACAAAGTTTAGTCCATGTGATTTTAAAAGATTGTATCTTCGTGCATGTATAATAAGGTAGTAGAGAGTTTGATAATTGAGTAGCTTTATTTATATTTCAGCTACTTGTATCTTACGTGTGCCAGAGTGTAGCTTGCACAGGTAGCTTTATTTTTGCATTTGTTTTCATTGTTGCGTGCGCATATGGGTACAAGTCCAGACCACTTCCTATGTTCAGTCTATACACGTGAATACGTGTTAAAGAATTAGAAATTTTGGCCAGGTCGTTTTTATCAACATTTCTATATATATGCAATGTTGTGTTGCATATACCCCACGCTTGTCTACTTGCAATAGTTATTGGTACATGCGAGTATATATATATGTTGCCTAGATTTTCTTCGTTCAACCTTGCATGAAAAGTATATGGCCCACGTTGCTTTTAATCATTCATATGTGCACACATAATTTGGAAGTGCTAGGATATTTTTATCACGTTGGATGCATGTCCATGCTAGTCCACATAAATAATGCACTGACTACCAATTTCAAATTGTACGTGTATATTGAATTGCACGAAAGTGTTTTAAATACTAGTATTAATTTATGTTGAACCGGTGTTACGTTTTAAAACATATTTTGTTGCCGTTATTTTTATAACGGAATTTTTACGCCGGTATTATATTTTTAAAGCGTGTTGTTTTGATGACATTTTTGATGAATAAAAATTACTGCTTTTTGACTGTAGTAACCGTCAATTTTAAAGTGAATTTTAAAGCGGTTATCCCACAACGCTGATTTGGTATCCGTTTTTACGGTGTTTTGTGAAGCGCAATTTCCTCGTCGAAATTGCTACAGATGTTGCTGTTTTAATCACGTATTTTAAAAATCGTTTTAAAATAAAAGTGTTTCCAAAAATTTTACAGTTTGCGCTTTCAAAAGAATGAGAAAGCGATTTAAACGCTTCAGTAAAATTGAGGACTATGAACCCTCACTTTTACTGATTCGCTTAATTCCGGACTTGTCCGTTTGAGAACGTAAAATGTTATTTATATAAAATACACAATTTTGCACTTTCAAGGAAACGATGAAGTGATTTAAACGATTTAGCAAAAGTGCGGAGTATGGAACCACACTTTTACTATTTCGGTTAATTCCGGACTCGTTAATTGAAATATTTGTTGATTTCGTGTGCTTTCGAGCCACTATGATGGACCTTCGGGTCAAATACCAGTACTAGACCTTCGGGTCACTCTGCGGACCTTCGGGTCATTTGTTGGGCGCCAAAATTATGTTGAGTACTTGGTAGGCTTCGGCCATTTGTTGATGCACGTGCGGCGAATTAAAAATTCGCCATCTGATGGGATCGATCCACCTTTTATGTTGGTTTTTCTAGTTATCTTGTTTTGATTTCTAGATTTTGCGACTGTTGATTTTCTAGTTATCTATTTTGATTTCTGGATTTTGTGAATTGCGGCTTTGAATTCAATTATGAATTTGGAAGTTGAGTTTGAGTATAATCTCATCTGAGGTTATAAATTTGCGTATTGCTGTTTTAAATTCAATTGTGAATTTGAAAACTGATTTTGATGGAGTTTAAATTGAGATTTCTTCATTTAAACTATGCTGATTATTTATGCTGTATAGTCTCATTCGAGACTATAATCATTTGTTTAAGTGTTGTTTATCATTCACTTATTTCTGAGAATAAATTAGACTGATCCGTTTATTATTTTCTTTTAAATAATACTCGGGTCAGACCGAGTCATTTCAGGGTAATCTCTATCTCTGATTCAGTAGCAGCTTCAGCTTTTGGGATTTCGCATCATCTTTTGTCTAGCCTTCGAGGAGTTCTTTTGGTTATTTGACTCTCATCTTATGTATGTATTAATGGATATGTATATGTATCAGTTCATGTGAACCATCGATTGTTGTAGCATGTATTCCAGACTAATCTTCCGCTATATATCTGATATTTCTGTTCTGAAGTGATTATATTATTTGCGTTATTGTTATTATGAGTTGTTCTGGATTTTTCTTAAGCCACCGTAGTTTCATTTTAGATTTGGATTGAATATACCTCTTTGGGAGTAATTTATACAACTCCTATCGATGTAATCAATACTCGTCTAAGGCATAACTTACGGATGGTCGCTTCTAACAAGCCTTATTCTTCGCAATAGCAGACGTTATTCCTTATAATAACCTTTGTTATTGTGAGCATAGAGGTGGGGCGTCACAGATTTGATATCGATTTTCATGGTTTTAATTCACGTCGTCGAATGTGAATTTTTGGTAATAGATTGTTTTTACAATCGTTTCTATGATTTGTCACTTTAAAATACAAAGGTTTATATACTAGTAGTAAATACTCAAACTCTTTCACAAAAATGATTTCAACATTTACTTTTAATACAAAGCTCGTTTTTAAAACCGTTTTCCAATCTATTAGTATATACAAACCTTTACCTTATTCGTATGATAAATCCAATTAAACGACTTAGCAAAACAAGTGGTATGAAACGCTTGCGTTTACTTTGTCGGTTAATTCTTAGACTTGTTCGATTGAAATCTTATGATAATTTTCGAGTGGAAATCTAAAAAAAAATTGTAAATATTTAAGTTAAGCCGGTGGTTATGGGACATGAAGCTAAACTCATCTATTTACTAGCTTGATGTAATTTACACTTATTGATCTATGACGATCATTTTGAGGTTTAGACTAGTGATATGCGATGTCTCATTGTCCGCGTGGGGGGACTGTACCCCATTCTGTTGAGCTTTGTCTCATTTTTTATAGGTTAGCGACCTATGGGTTTTATGGAGTTCGGTTTATCGAGCATATCATTGTACTACGTCGTTGTTCCGGCTTATTTGAGTTTCAGGTTCCTTGGGTGTATCGTTGTACTACTTCGCTGCACCGGCTTTATGGGTTAGCGACCTATGGGATAGCGTCCCATTTTTGATACACGTGTTGGTAAGTTTTCATGCTCCCGTTTGTGATAGGCCTCCCCCTTTATGTTTTCTGGATTTCTAAATATTGATTTCTGGAATTTGTGTTTCACCAATTTTTGTGATTTGCATTGATAAGCTCTATCAATATTTGTTATTTGGTGAATAAGAATAATGAATATTATATTCTATTTGGTGTTTGAGAAAATTTGAGATATTGTATGCATTTCATTGTTATCAAATATATACTTGTTACAACATGGTATTATTGTTATCATATATTTTTGTCATATCTCTTATCTTATCTCATCTTACATGATAATTATAGCTAGACCGATCCGTTTATTATTTTTCTTCTTAAATAATACTCGGTTCAGACCGAGGTGTTTTAGGTGCTTCCACTTGACTTCTTAGGAGGGACTAGCTTTTGACTTTTGGCTAACTACTTTAGCTTAATAGTTTTTATCTTTCGTACATCCCAGATAGAGACTCCTGATGTATACATATTCTTTTGTGAAGTAAATGTACATATTCTTTTGTGATGTAGTGGATCTTGTATGACCACTACTATGATGTTCACTTCTATGTGTTATATTCATATCTGTTTCCGCATTAGTGATATGAATATATGTGCCTGATTTTGTGTTGTGCTTATTTTATATTGATTCCGAAGGCCACTTAGCCACTATTTTGTAGTTTTTAGTTTGGATTGGATATGCCGTATTTTGACATACTATTTGACATATCAGTTCTCACTTAAATCAATTATATAGTTGGTCGCTCCTCAACAGCCTTATTCTTTGTACTAATTGACGACATTACCCAGTAGTATCCTTGGTTAGTGTGAGTATATAGGTGGGGCGTCACATTATTTATCAAAAAATTTCCAAATTCTCAAAAAATTTCTAACGCTTTAAATTACGAAAAATTTCGCCAACGTCTCCTTTGCACAGTTCGATCGTAGTAGGATACAACATATATATCACAAATATACATCTCATCTTCGAGGATGAGGCATCCCGTAGGGAAAAAATATAAAAGTACGATATGTAATCCAAGATATGTACCTTATATATTATTAGCGAGCATATATAAGCAATATAGCATGAAAGCGAGCTCCAAATGCGAAGCAAACACTATCTGCACCTACTAAACACTCAACAACCAAATGAGAAACATGTATATAGCATATAATATCAATATATAACATATACTATACAATAATCATATGAAAATTAAGCACATGCAACAAAAGAAATCATCACAACAACTAATATCCAACTAACATCTAAGAAATCAATTCATTCGTTTACTATTTAGTTTTCATCCAACTAATTCACATTCAAGTTAACTGACAATCATTTTATTACATTCATTCTCATTTTACTTTCATTTGATTCTCATCAAATTAGTTTGCATTCATTCCATCATATTTAATTAGTTCACATTCTACCAATTTACATTCATTCCAATTCATTTATTAACATTCGTTTGTTAACTTATAATTACTTTCAATTTATTAACATTCACTTTACATTTGTTAAATTTACTTCCAATTCATGTTTAACAACATTTCATTATTCACTTAGTATAATTTTTTTAATACTAATAACGCATAACAACTACTTTATTTCATTACAAATTTGCTTAAGTTTGCTTAAACATTTTATACAACACTTATGTTTATTTTCACTTCCTTATTTAAGTTTGTTTCCAATTTTATCAAACAATATTTTAACTTATATCCAATTCATTTTTATACTTAAGTTGAATTTCATTTATTAACTCAAGTTCATATTTATTCCAATTAGTTCACTTAGCTCATTCAATTCATTTCATTAATCTTCGAGTTAAATTTATTTCACAAATCATCTTATTAAACTTATCTAAGTTTATTCACATTTATAATTCCAATTTGTTATACAATCACTTACAAATTATGTTTATACACATTTCATTTACTTAGCTTATTAACTTATTCCAATTAACCTCTTTTCTTAAGTTAATTTTAATTGCATAGCTTAATTTCAAGTTTCCTTTTCTTATCTATACCATTTTATAAATTATAAGTTTAAAAACTTAATTTCATATATTTCACAAAACATTTAGATGACAATTTCAGAATTCAAATACCCATTTATTTCCAGGCATTTCAAAATCATATATATATACATACAACTCTTTTGTATATTATAATCGTATTTTAAATTTTCAAAGCAAAACTTTTTTTAACAAAACAAAATTCCAATAGCAAATCACTATTGGTAGCAATCTGTCGCTTAAAAACTCAAAAATGAATACTGATGATGTCGCGATCATCCCCATAATTATTTTCCAGCAACTGAAGTGATTTCAGTACTTTTGATCTCTATTAAATTCCTTTTAATAAAAATCATTTCTAATCAAAATACTTCTACATAATAATATAAAATCTTAAAACTTTGAAAAACAACTGTCAAAATCAACGGGATTCAAATTCTTAAATTCTTAGTTTAAATACATTTTTATTTATAACTCATATTTATAAATATACTTATATAGTTTCATTTCTTATATATAAGATTATTTCACAATTGTAAATCATTTTAATTATAATTCCATACTTTATAATTCACTTGCTTATATAATTTATTCTTTTACAATTGTTGTCTTTATTTGGATTATTCAAACAGCTTTTATTAACTTATATATATTTACATTTTCAAACAACCAAACAATCAATGTATATCCACTATAATAGTTTCTGAAAAATTGTTCCCTTATATATAAAATATATCGAGGTAAAATTATTTCATTTACCTAATTTAAAAACAATACTATGTTGATATGCCATGTTCATGTGTTTAGAAACTCCTATCGATAACGTGGCGTCCCACATACCGACCAAAATTCATAAATCACTCAACAGATACATCAGCATAATATAAAACATTTTTATATCACTAACAAATTCGCGCTCATAAATATAATACACTCAAACTCAATCTAGAGTGCTACTGACCCAATCTGTACCGAGTACCCATCAAAGCCTATGTGTTAGCAAATTCCTAAGCTCTAATACCAGCTGTGACGATCTAGGCTTTGCAACCATCGATAGTGGATAAACTCCACCGTAGCTCACACTAGCACCTCGCGATTTGCTTTTACGGCCAACCTCTCGACTGTAAGCTCAACTGGCAAACCAACCCTTTACCATCTAGGGACATGTTGGAGTAAGAGTCATCTGTTTGCTACCTAACAAGAAGCGAGAACCCCCTATCATGTAATAAGAAAATCTGATCCCGGTCTCGCCGTACCAATATCTAAAAGTGGCTCTTAACCTCATATAGAAACCAAGTCTCGTAGACTTATCATAGTTCCAAATTTCAACTTGCTATCCTTCGGCCAAGAAGGAAGCTCGGTAGATTGGAGAAATAAACTCACTCCGCACTACACGAATCAACATTCTCAACACAAATGATAATCAAGCCTACATATCTAGCTACGTGCTAAGTGCACGACTAATCGGTCTCCACATCAAGTTAAGGAACCAAAACTTTGCCAATAGGCATAATCTAGTAATAAAGCAATTATTAGGCCCTTTTTATAATTCTTTATAAATCAAATCACTTTTCAAATATATACTCCAAAATATCTTTAAAAAGATATATACTTAAAAACTAATTCAACTATTTAATAATTGGAAAACATTTTCATATACTAGATATATTTCAAAACTTCTCAAATATTCGATAATTGGAAAACATTTCCATATACTAGATATATATCCAAAACTTCTCAAATATTCGATAATTGGAAAACATTTCCATATACTTATCTCAACGGAATAAGCATATTAACAAATCATTCTATTTTCAACACTTAGAAAATAATATCATATATTTAGATAAAAAATAAGTATATACACAAACCATTTTAGGAAAGCTACAACATCTTCAGAACAATTTAAACTTCATTTTAAGAATATCATTTCAAAACTATCGCCTTAAATATTATTCATTTCAAAACATGAATATACTTACTTTATGAAAACCATACTTACTTATCAAAATAAATCATTTACATTTACAAACAATGTTTATAACTTCCAATTCTCCAAAGTCCATGTATAAAACCATTTCTAAATATCAATTTGCAAATCCCATTATTTTACAACTTATTCGGTTACAAATCCATTTATTTAGATATTTGTAAAACTTCTTTTATATAAAATTCTTTTGTTTAAAAAGTTTCATTTATAAATCTATTCCTTTAAAATCTCATTATTTACCAAAAATCCGTTTATAAAACCATTTACAAATTTATTGATGTTAAATCCATTTATAAAACCATCCTTAAAATATCAATAGCAAATCCAATTTATAACTAACTTATAAACCATTTATATACACATCCCTTTTACAAATCCATTATATAAAACAGTTTACACCAATATTGATTTCAAATCCATTTCTAATACTTATAAAATTCCATTTAGAAATCCATTACTTATTTACAAAACATTACTTATGAATCTTATATATAAAAACTATTCAAAAACTCTATTTGAAAACATTCATAAAACTATATATTTAAAATAACAAAACCCATACTTTCATTTTAATTTAAAATAAACTCCTTTTCATAATTCCAAAATAATTATAAACAAAAATACTTCGAAATCACTTTTTAAACATTTCAAACATACTGAAAATATGGCCCAATGCTGCTTAAGCACTAAACAAGGGGATAAACATCCAATTCACAAACATGGCATCCAAACATATCATATATCACATATATATGAAAAATAATCAACAATAATGAGGAATCCAGTTGGATCCCTCCAATCTATTTCCCTGCATCACAAATCACATGTTATGACATATAAAAAAATATGGGCAAATAAATAATCAACAATGTTGAGGAATCCAGTTGGATCCCTCCGACCTATAACCTGCAACAAATACAGCATATGAGAAAAATGTACAATGTCCACTTCGAGGTAGACGTGCATACAAAAGGTCATCCGCTCATACACGGGAACGTATAGGGACTCATCCGCTAAAATATGCGGGAATATATCCAACTAACCAATATATATACACACACACACACATCCAAACAGTCATCAAAATAGCATAATAAAAATATTCCCACTTATATAAAATATAAGCGGGCCAGAGAGTGTGATGTTTACTCACTTTGGTTGCATTCGCCGTTGCAGCGTTTTATTTCGATTAAAAACGAACAGGCATTCAAATTTAACCAAAATTTTCAACAGCTCCAAACCCATCCAAACCAGCTCTATCGGGTAGTGCTCGTCGACACGAACCCAACGCAATTCGTTTCGTGCGAAACAAATCTCATATGACAAAGTTACACAATTTTTACATTCGATAACATTAATTATAACATTAACGTCATTAGCTTAAGTTAATTACCTAATTAACTTTTCAAACCCTTCCCTCTTCGTTCGCACACAGGCATCACCGAACCTACTCATGCACGAACTTCCCTCGATTACCGCACCACCCACGAGCAGCCGGAGGACGATCCAACCTCTCCAAACGACATGCCACACTCCAATCCACCCCCTAGCCTCGCCAACGCCATGGAATCGTGCTCGAACAGCATGCCAAACGCGGCTAATTTCCAGCCTCCATGGTGCTCTGATGACGATCAACACCGTTGGATAGCTAGAGCTCGACGTCCTTAACATTTTTCTAGTTATGGCCGAAGCCTAAATGTGGATGGATTGAGAGAAAAACGAGGGGGAAGAAGACGAGTTTTCGGCCATTGGATTTAAAAAGGCGGCTGCTCCATGTAACCCTAGGGTTTGTGAAAAATGGAAAAAATAAGGTGCTTTTATAGAAAATTTTAATGCACTATTCATCCGAAAATATTTTGAACTCCAAATGTAGCGTGATGCCTGGTGTTCCTAATGTTTTACCCCTATTTCGAACACAATGGAATATATATAGGAGGCCAATTCCATCATATACAGAAAATAGGTTTTCAAAATCGAATTATTTAATTAAATTCCCTTAATTAATTTCTGTGCATTTCGAAATCACACGATCAAACGGTAAGTCCAATCGACACGAAATTCGACAGCATACTTTACTTCACTATTACGGATCCAATGAAACTAGTTTCGTCAAAATCCGAGATAGTGTCAAAAATGACTATTCTTACATGTTAATTAAATTATAAAATTCCAATTTATATTTATTCACTTTTAGTTCAAATTTAAAGTTTACTAACTTTATTCTAACTCAAATAGAATTTAAATCAACTTCCTAATTCATTTTCATTCTTATTAAATTCCAGATTCAATTATTTAGCCAATTCTATTATTCAAATAACAGTTATATTTGGATTTTAAAATGTTTAACTTATAAACTTAACTTTTCAATATTTACATTCAATTAAATATTCTAAATTCGAACGAATGAAAAACTGGATCGTTACACATTCAAATTGCATCTTTTCTATTATGGGCATTCTTTCACTCACTTCACCTTTTAGGCTAGGCCGATAATTAGGTAGGATAGGGTACTTGATTACCCAATTCTAATCCTACACATTACCTTTCTAGACACCATAATAAGTGAACATGATTAATTAGTTAGCCATCACAGACTAATTTAGACCATACATGCTATTGGACTCTGATACCATTGTTTGATTCGGGCTAGCCCGCAGCGGAACAAAGGGGAAATTTTAAAAAGAAAATACTATTTTGAATCCATAGGGCCAAAGAAGTCTAAAAGATGATCAAATCCAATCTAGTGAGGTTTTAAACATAATCTTATTTTATTTAAATTGTTTAAAAGGTGTTTTAAATTTAATTATATATATATGTATGTATATGTATATGTATATGTATATGTATATGTATATGTATATGTATATGTATATGTATATGTATATGTATATAATGAATGTATCAAATACATTCATGTGTGTATGGTGTTAATGGAACATATAAGTAGCGTACATAGTTAATGTATACGTATTAGGTGTTGGGATTTACACCGTAATAGACATTCGTCCTTTGCTTTTTTTTTCCATATTTTATTTTTAAATTACATAAAAATAACAATATATGTGTGAAATTTCTCGCAAATCCACACAATTCCAGCTAACAATAAACCACACATGTCTAACCCAAATTGAACGGAAAGACGGATAGTTATGGAAAAGAAAGAAGAAAGAAGCAAAGAAAAGAAAAAGAAGAGAAAGTGAAACTAAAACAACAAAGAATCTCACAATTGCAGCGGAACAACATATAATACATAAATGAACTTTACAAAAGGGAAACTGTAATATATATACATCCATCAGAGTACAACAACAAATCACTAATCATCAGCTTGGACAATTATAATAATCTGTCCTCACAAGTGATGATAATTTAAATAACAATGCAACGAAAAATAAAAATATATGTGAATATGACCTAAAGACCTCTAGCTCATCTGCTGAAGCTCAAAAGCATCCAAATCTAAATCTGCAAATATGCTCGTTCTGACCCAAGCATTGAAAGGGAAGAACGCCCAGATCAGTCTAGTAAACCTGCATGAGAAAACACATCTCAACTGAATTTTAATGTTATAAAAACTTTTCTTTATCAAGACAAAGGTATCTCATAAAACCACATCACACATAAACACCGAGGGATTTTACCTTACTATAACCAAAACATTTCATATCAAATCCTGTTATATTATACTAGTGTCTATTATACAAATAATATTAAAATAGTTGAAATTGTTACGTTGGTTAAATTTGACGACATAATAGGTTTACAAACAAAATGGCAGGCATGTATTGGAGAATGGATTTCCATATAATGGCAGTTAAGGGACTACCTTCCGTACAGTACATCTCTAATGAAATGTACTGAGAATACACAAACAATCCTTTGCATCTGGCAAGACCGGTCTGTCCCAATTGGGCACTCATACATGGCCTGGATAGAAACTGAATATGTCATCACCCTGGTCGTTACCGACCTATCCAAGACATCTCATAGCATACACTACATACCCGACATATAAAGGGTTATCTAGAAAGGTGATGATCATACCCTAATGGTTGCGAACTACGTAGGCTCACGGCGTGCCCTGTTTAAGCCATTACTAGGTATAAGGCTTAAGGTAACGTTTACCTTTCATATAGCACATTCCAATTTGAATGTCATATTTTCATTCTCACAATCACACAACTGATTTTGTGACGACCCATGTAACGACCCGTATTTTTAACACTTTAAAAATACGAATTAAAATGAAAATTTTGGATCAAAATCCGAAGGAAATAAAATTTTGTGTTGTTAAATGTGAATTACAAGTAAAAATACAAAACTGAATTCTGAAATAAGTTATTTGTAAATTAAATATGGATGTTAACTTGTAGTGAATGTAAATAATGAATTGAATTTGATTGTAAACCAAATATGTTATGATTGTAAACAAAGAATAAATAAAATGGTAGATTTAATAATGGAAGTTTATGTTATTGAAACTAAAATAAATAAATGTAACTTAATATTACAGTTGATTGAAAGCAGATAATAACTGAAACTGTAATTTGATAAAGATGTTAACTTGTAATTGAACGTAAGCAAAAAATTTAAATTTGAATGTAACAAGTAATTGAATTGAATTGAATTTGATTGTAAACAACGAAATAAATAAAATGTTACATTTAAAATTGAAGATATAATATTGAAATCAACAGAAATGAATGTAATTTAATATTACTGTGAATTTAAATAAGGTAATAGCTGAAGAAAATGAAAGTAAATGAATTTTAAACTATTGATAATAATGTATAAGTAAATGGTTGATTCAATAATGAAAGTGTAAATCGAAATAAAAGAATTCAATTAGAATTAAATAACTTGAATTTGAATTACAATATAATTGAACGCTGAATCTAATGTAATCTTTTATACGGGATTTATAATGGAAAACTTCATTGTAAAATGTTGTTAATTACTGTAAAATTAAAATGAAATTTGTGAACAATTGAAATTTGATTTAAAAGTTAATAATTTAAATTGGGAATTTATATTGAAATTAAACCGTAGAAATAGCCATTTTTACAACTCTCTCGGATTTCGACGAAACCAGTTTCATCGGATCCGTAACAGTGAATTATTATAAGGTTTCAATTTTCGTAGCAATCGGACTTGTCGTTTGGCCGTGCGAGCTTGAAACACGTAGAAATTTAAATTTCTAATTTAATTAAAATAATCGACTTCAAAAGCTATCTTCCACATACGATCGAATTAGGGCTTGAAACCTTTTCCATTGCGTCCGGAATAGGGGTATAACATTATAAACGCCTAGCGGCACGCCTCGATAGGGGTTCAAGATTTTAAGTTGAATAAATTGGGATATTTTGAAATTTAAATTTATATATTGTCTAGTCAACTTTTCACATCAGCTTCTTTTCAAATCACTGTAGTAAACATCCCACACGCAAGAGTCAGGTCTACTCCCTTTTAAATTCGCACGCAAGCTTCAGGCAGTAGGAAAAAAATGAATCCAAACTTCAAAAATTTCTGTCTCTTCCAATACTCGATTAAAAATCACGAAACCAATTTTAAAAATCCTATTTTTGCTTTATCTTTGATCTGGTATGCTTCGTGCTTGGTGCGGCAACCATTGGGGTCGAAGCCTTTCTTAGGCGTGAACTAGGGTTGGAAATCGTGGAGGATATAGGCTTCGATTTGCGAAACGGAGCTTTGATTTGAGTTCGTGACGCGGAATAGCAGCCCGGTGGTGAATTTTGTGTTGTGCGGCTCTTGTTTAGAGCGTGCGACCTGATCGTGGTCGAGAGGAGTGCTTCAGGTCGCGTCTTCCTAGGTGTGGCCGAGCGTGTAGCTTTGTGGTCGAGATGGTGGAGACTTCGAAGAGAAGAAGTTTGGCGAGGACGGCATGTCGAACGGGGTATCGGAGCTCCGTATCATCGGAGATTGGTGCACGGCAATGGTGGGTTTGTGCATTTTCGTGTGCAGGCATCGGCTATGGATGGGAGAAGAAGCTTTGTAGTTGGGCTGGGCCTTTTTTCTTTGGGTATGAATTTATTTTAAATACCAATATAAATTGTTTTATAAATTCAAATATCGATAACTTATAAAATGTATAACTTCTACATACGAGGTCCGATTGGAACGAAACTTTTTGCGTTGCGATCGAAATGACAAGACCTTCGAAATGAAACTGGTTTGGATGGATTTGGAGACGGTGGAAATTTGGGCTAAAGTTGGACGTCGTCCAGTTTTAGTTCCAAACCGGAACGTCTCGGCGACAACAGAAAATCAAAGTGAGTGTTTATACGCTCACAATTGACTAAAATAATATATGGTAGTTAAATTTGATATTGTGAAGTGATATGAATTTTATTTGTCGTTTTTGATATAAAAAAAAATTAATTGTCATATAGATTGTCATTTGAATTCACCGTTGAAAATTAAATTGACAGTCAAATTGAAATAAAAATTGAATTGCGATTAAATTACCTTACATTGATAACTATGAAATTTTCATGAATTGTATTGTCTATTGGATGATTTATTTCGATGGATGCTATTGGTTGATATTTAAATGTTTGGATGTTTATTTGCTTATATGTATCTTGTTATACCTACATATGACATTGTGATTGGTTTATGTGATATATATTCATCCCTGACATTTAACTGAAATAAATAATCACTTGGCCATAGGATAGAAAATTATATACGGACACCGGGTTGGCTAAATTAATTGATTTTAAAAGTTGTTTTGAAATTATTTAAATGAATTGATTTTAAGAATAAAATCCAAATTATGGAAATTGAATTATTTTGAATTGGAGCTTGAAATGTTGGAATTTAAACTTGATAAACGAAATTGTTTAATTAATCGAAGTTTAGTTTTTAATTAAAAATTGAAATACGGCTTAAATTTTCGGAAGTTGATTTGTTTTAAAGATTGGACTTTTAATCGGACTCTGAATATTTCTAAGAAAATTTATATGAAATGATATTTCAAGTTGAGTTTGGAATTGAAAATTGATTTGAAATTGAGATTTAATTAATTTGGAATTAAATTGAAATTCAAAGAAATTTGTGAATTGGACTAAATTGAAACTATTGAATTAAATTTGAAGATAAAATTGATTTGAATAGGATTTGAACTGAAATTGATTTGGAATGTAATACTTAAATGAATTCTTGAAATCCGAATGTTAATCTAAGTTTATTGAATTGGAATTGTTCCAGAAATTAAGTAAACTACTTAATACGGATGTTTAATTTGAAGTATATTCTAATTTGAATACGAAATGGTTTTAAAGCGAATTTTATATTCTTATTTAAATATATGAGCTGTTTTGAAATGTGAAATATTTAAAGTTTCGAAATATATTGAAAGTGAAATTGTTTATTTTGTGGTTCAAATATGTATTTGAAATTGATAATTTGAAATGGTTTATTGAGAAGCTGAATCGAGTCGAAATTGATGATTTGAGATTTGATTAAATTTTAAATTTTGGAATTCGAGTTTATGTGAATCGTTTTGTGGAATTTGAGGCGAAAAATGATTTTGAAATCGAAATGAGATATTGAGGCGAAAATGATTTTTGAAATGAAATTGTATACTTTGAGTAGATATGATGATTTTGAAATGGATTTGATTTTGAAGCGAATATGATATTTTGATATCAATTATGAATCGATTTAAAATGTAAAAGAGCCATCGGTGTAATAATACGTAGTTATTAAAGAGACCGGGATCGGATATGGACATACTCTTTGTCGATACCGAAAACCACTTTAATAACTAGTATACGCGGAGTGTTGATCCAGAACGAAGTGGATGGTTTTGGTGAACGTGTTGATCTGAAGAAAGAGAACGATATTGGATGACCCCTGACATGACTAAAACAGGAGCCGCGCCGGGCCATTGAGGATCGCCATCTCTAGCGGACACACTCCTTCGATACCATGTCTATTACTTTTGTGATTCGATTTGGGTGCACCCCGCGATTTTGGGAGTGTTGTTTCGCGGTGTTGGGGTAGTAGCTGCTATGCCCAACATCAGTCCGGATCAGGCAACTACTAGTATCCTAGTTGGTATCGCCTCATGTACCTTGTCATACTGATTATCCTATTCGCGACCATTACGTTTTGTTTTGTACCTTGAGTATATGGATTGCCCTCTGGTGACTTCCGGTTTTGGGGGAACTACGGTCTTGTATATGCTCTTGGGAATATAAACTGTGTTAAGGGTGGAATGGGCCATGGCTTAACGCTATTTTAATACTTTTACTTTAATGTAGACATATTATAATAGCGTATTGTACTACATAGTAGATAGTTTAATGGATCCTTGAGAGATGAAAAATCCCGTAACATCTCTTAAGTTATTGCACTCACGTTGACACTGGATAGGAGATGTCAAAACCCGTAAACATCTCTGACGCCGTCACACTCATATTTTCTTATTCGATTTGACTTACATGAGATATTTTAGTCCTGACTCTAGTGTTTTGTCTTTTCATTACGCTCGGGTCAGCCTGAGCATTTCAGATAAGGTTGAAGATCTATTTTGGAGGACGAAGACGGAGTTTGGTATTACATCATTTGTATTATACTACCATATTATATTTCCGCTGCATTATTGTATTATCTCTGATATGTATGTAACTCTGATTTATGATGTATAATAATAATCAAATTTATGTATTTAACAGCTTCATGAACTGTTATTTTATTATTATATCTTGTTCCTTCCGCTGCGAGATTCTGAGTTTGTTTCTGTTCTTTCTTTTCTTTTCTTATTTAACCCCAATAACCATCCGCCTTTTTGAACGGTTTGAGTTGGACATGTGTGGATTATTGTCGACTTGAACGGTCAAAAATGGCGGGTCGTTACAGTTGGTATCAGAGCTTTGGTTTAGCGATAAACCTTGGCTCTAGTGGGGAATAACTCATTGAAATAGAGGTAAACTATATGAATGAGTTGAGTGTATATGAGAGAGCGTATTTGTAATTTTGATATAAAAATGATTTTATATTGTGTTAATTTGTTCCGTTGAGTATTTATGAATTCTGGTTGGTACTTGGGACGCTAAGGCATCGATAGGAATTTCTAAACACTCGAATAGGACAGATTGACATAATATTGTTTTGGATTATATTTTATATATAAAAGAATTATCTTGAAAATTTATAAATTTTGATTTTATTGGTTGTTAGGAGATGATAATATTAGATTATCATCGGTTATGGTTGATTAGTCAATATTTCTAACTATTGACTATTGGATGATTTTAAGAAATGAAACTTGTAAATAGGATTGACAATGGATATAAATGGTAAATAAAATAAAATAAAAATGAATTTAAATTAAGATGGAGAATTTAAATTTCGGTGTTTTGAAAATTTATTAACAAAAATTTGAAATGTATAATATATGTATTATATGATAGTATCTTCGATTAGAAATTGTTTTCACGGAATTTTCAAATGAAGTAAGTGTTATACTCCCCTCTTGACACTAGAAAATGATTCCGGTGATGAGTGCACGCATCATCGACTTTATTTTCGAGAGTCTAAGTGGGGGAGATCACTTAATAGCTTTTTCTAAACCCTGTTTTGATTTAAAATTGAATTTTATTTTGTATTCTCTATAGTATGATTTGATATATAAATTATATATGTATATATTATTTCAAAACTTGATTTGAAATGAAACCGGGATTGGAATTCTTGAGTTCTTTAATAATTAATGATTTTTCTTTTAATGGTTGAAATGAATTGATACTTGAATCATTACGGAACTTCTGAATTGCGAAATGAGAAATGAACCTAAGAGCTAAGTGAAATATCAATTGAAGTAGAAATCCTGAGAATTAGGAAATTATAAATTTAAAATAAAATGGAAACTGTAAAACTCGCATAGTATTAAATTTCATTCTATAGCATAGATATAACTTACCAAAATATTTAAGAAGTTCAAAAATGTTATATGAATTGTTAATTGGATAATATACAAGTATAAGTTTGAATAATGAAATATGCATTTAATTAATGGTTTGCAAATATAAATAAAATTGTTAGTAAATAATTGAAATTTAAATTAACATTTAAAGGTGATTCACAATTATGTTAATATAAAATGGAAATACTATATGTGAATGTGAATGTAAATGTGAAATTAAATTATAGTGAAATTTAAGTAATGACTTAAGAATTAATTAATTGAAAATTCAAATTTGAATGAAAAGAGGTTGTATGTTGTTTAACTACATTCTATTTGCATAACAAAAACTTACCAAATACTTAAAAAGTTTAAAATGCTAATAAGGATAAATAAATGAATAATATACAAGTGTGATTGCGAATAATAAAATGTGAAGATCCATTGATAAATATAAAGGAAATTTAAGTTGTAAAATGAATTAAATTTAAATTTAGTAAATGGAAACTAATTAATTTGAATAAAACTAAATGTCAATAAACTTGGAAGTGTATGAAATTAAAATTTTGACTTGGAAATGTATAATTGATTTAGTGTAGATTTTGGATGGATGTTAATGTTTGATATGCATTGGTTGTTAGATGGATGGTAATTGATTAAATAGAATTCATTAGTGTAAATGGAATTGAATAAACGGAATAAAAATTTTAAATAATTAAATTCAAATAGCAAAGTGAAATTAAATATAATTGAATTCAAATTAAATTGAAGCAAATGGACTTGAATTTAAATTATGAATGAAACAAACTTGAATAAATCGGAAACAAATCGAATGTAAACTTATTTCATGGATATATAAGAAAATAAATGACTTTGTGTTTATGATTGTTTCTTTAGAAAATTTGAAGTTTGATGGTTTGTACTTTGAAATAATAAAAGCAAATTTTGGAAAACCCCAAAATTGTCCAATATATGCTGAAACAAAAATAACCATAACTTTTAAATGGCTAGACGAAATGAGACGATCTTAGACTTTTCGGAAAGCCTAGAAACTGTGCTACATCTTTTGTTTAGAATGTTTTGATAAATACTTTCGTCCACTAGGCTTAAAACACCAATATTAGTCGCTGGCCCGTGCGGAGTAGAAATATGAAGCACCTTAGTATTTTCACCATAACTTTTTACTGGTGTATCGGATTTTGACGATCTTGCACTTCCTGGAAAGCTTAGAGCCTAAGCTCCAACTTTTGTTTTATAAGCTTTTCTTATTTCTGTAATTTAAGAGGTCGAAAATCTGAAATTACATTTCAGGCCTTCGCTAATTGCTCGGGGCTGAAGCGTATCATTTTAGTAAAATGGCCGTAACTTTTGAACGGATGGTCCGAATTCGATGATTTTGGACATTCCGGAAAACCTGAAACAAATGCAACAAATTTTTTATAGATTCCCTTGCAAAATTCTGTCGTTTGGTTGGCTAAAAACTAGGATTTGTTCGCTGTCCTGAATTTAAAAATTTAGTTGTGAAGTAAAAAAAAAACATGCTATAAGTGTGTTGTTTATGATAAGTATATCGATCTATCTTTATATGCATGGTTCTAACTTGGTTATTGAGCATTTTAGTAGGTAGCAAAGGGGTTGTGCTTCGCTTGTGGAGCTCGCTTCTGCGCTTAATGCAAAATGTAAGTTAAAATGCTAATAAACGCTAAATAAAAGGTATGTTCTCGGATTACAGTTTATGTTGTGGTATATTATTGTGTTCCCCATGTTTTGGGATGCCTCATTCTTGTAATGAGATGTATATCATGCAATTATTACTACTTTGAAATTTTTCGGTCCTAGCCGCGCAAAGGAGGTGCTGTCGAAATTTTTCAAAAATCCGGAAGTTAGAAAATTTTGAGAAAAAAAATCGTATAACTAAATTTTGCAAATAAGTCGAATATTTTGAATGAATTATATCTAAATGATGGTTTCCCCTTCTTCGTTCCTTTTCGAGGACGAAAAGTTTTAAGTGGGGGAGAATGTAACGACCCGTATTTTTAACACTTTAAAAATATGAATTAAAATGAAAATTTTGGATCAAAATCCGAAGGAAATAAAATTTTGTGTTGTTAAATGTGAATTACAAGTTAAAATACAAAACTAAATTCTGAAATAAGTTATTTGTAAATTAAATATGGATGTTAACTTGTAGTGAATGTAAATAATGAATTGAATTTGATTGTAAACCAAATATGTTATGATTGTAAACAAAGAATAAATAAAATGGTAGATTTAATAATGGAAGTTTATGTTATTGAAACTAATATAAATAAATGTAACTTAATATTACAGTTGATTGAAAGCAGATAATAACTGAAACTGTAATTTGATAAAGATGTTAACTTGTAATTGAACGTAAGTAAAAGATTTAAATTTGAATGTAACAAGTAATTGAATTGAATTGAATTTGATTGTAAACAACGAAATAAATAAAATGTTACATTTAAAATTGAAGTTATAATATTGAAATCAACGGAAATGAATGTAATTTAATATTACTATGAATTTAAATAAGATAATAGCTAAAGAAAATGAAAGTAAATGAATTTTAAACTATTGATAATAATGTATAAGTAAATGGTTGATTCAATAATGAAAGTGTAAATCGAAATAAAAGAATTCAATTAGAATTAAATAACTTGAATTTGAATTACAATATAATTGAACGCTGAATCTAATGTAATCTTTTATACGGGATTTATAATGGAAAACTGCATTGTAAAATGTTGTTAATTACTGTAAAATTAAAATGAAATTTGTGAACAATTGAAATTTGATTTAAAGTTAATAATTTAAATTGGGAATTTATATTGAAATTAAACCGTAGAAATAGCCATTTTTACAACTGTCTCGGATTTCGACGAAACGAGTTTCATCGGATCCGTAACAGTGAATTATTTTAAGGTTTCAATTTTCGTTGCAATCGGACTTGTCGTTTGGCCGTGCGAGCTTGAAACACGTAGAAATTTAAATTTCTAATTTAATTAAAATAATCGACTTCAAAAGCTATCTTCCACATACGATCGAATTAGGGCTTGAAACCTTTTCCATTGCGTCCGGAATAGGGGTATAACATTATAAACGCCTAGCGGCACGCCTCGATAGGGGTTCAAGATTTTAAGTTGCATAAATTGGGATAATTTGAAATTTAAATTTATATATTGTCTATTCAACTTTTCACATCAGCTTCTTTTCAAATCACTGTAGTAAACATCCCACACGCAAGAGTCAGGTCTACTCCCTTTTAAATTCGCACGCAAGCTTCAGGCAGTAGGAAAATAATGAATCCAAACTTCAAAAATTTCTGTCTCTTCCAATACTCGATTAAAAATCACGAAACCAATTTTAAAAATCCTATTTTTGCTTTATCTTTGATCTGGTATGCTTCGTGCTTGGTGCGGCAACCATTGGGGTCGAAGCCTTTCTTAGGCGTGAACTAGGGTTGGAAATCGTGGAGGATATAAGCTTCGATTTGCGAAACGGAGCTTTGATTTGAGTTCGTGACGCGGAATAGCAGCCCGGTGGTGAATTTTGTGTTGTGCGGCTCTTGTTTAGAGCGTGCGACCTGATCGTGGTCGACAGGAGTGCTTCAGGTCGCGTCTTCCTAGGTGTGGCCGAGCGTGTAGCTTTGTGGTCGAGATGGTGGAGACTTCGAAGAGAAGAAGTTTGGCGTGGACGGCATGTCGAACGGGGTATCGGAGCTCCGTATCATCGGAGATTGGTGCACGACAATGGTGGGTTTGTGCATTTTCGTGTGCAGGCATCGGCTATGGATGGGAGAAGAAGCTTTGTAGTTGGGCTGGGCCTTTTTTCTTTGGGTATGAATTTATTTTAAATACCAATATAAATTGTTTTATAAATTCAAATATCGATAACTTATAAAATGTATAACTTCTACATACGAGGTCCGATTGGAACGAAACTTTTTGCGTTGCGATCGAAATGACAAGAGCTTCGAAATGAAACAGGTTTGAATGGATTTGGAGACGGTGGAAATTTGGGCTAAAGTTGGACGTCATCCAGTTTTAGTTCCAAACCGGAACGTCTCGGCGACAACAGAAAATCAAAGTGAGTGTTTATACGCTCACAATTGACTAAAATAATTTATGGTAGTTAAATTTGATATTGTGAAGTGATATGAATTTTATTTGTCGTTTTTGATAAAAAAAAATTAATTGTCATATAGATTGTCATTTGAATTCACCGTTGAAAATTAAATTGACAGTCAAATTGAAATAAAAATTGAATTGCGATTAAATTACCTGACATTGATAACTATGAAATTGTCATGAATTGTATTGTCTATTGGATGATTTATTTCGATGGATGCTATTGGTTGATATTTAAATGTTTGGATGTTTATTTGCTTATATGTATCCTGTTATACCTACATATGACATTGTGATTGGTTTATGTGATATATATTCATCCCTGACATTTAACTGAAATAAATAATCACTTGGCCATAGGATAGAAAATTATATACGGACACCGGGTTGGCTAAATTAATTGATTTTAAAAGTTGTTTTGAAATTATTTAAATGAATTGATTTTAAGAATAAAATCCAAATTATGGAAATTGAATTATTTTGAATTGGAGCTTGATATGTTGGAATTTAAACTTGATAAACGAAATTGTTTAATTAATCGAAGTTTAGTTTTTAATTAAAAATTGAAATACGGCTTAAATTTTCGGAAGTTGATTTGTTTTAAAGATTGGACTTTTAATCGGACTCTGAATATTTCTAAGAAAATTTATATGAAATGATATTTCAAGTTGAGTTTGGAATTGAAAATTGATTTGAAATTGAGATTTAATTAATTTGGAATTAAATTGAAATTCAAAGAAATTTGTGAATTGGACTAAATTGAAACTATTGAATTAAATTTGAAGATAAAATTGATTTGAATAGGATTTGAACTGAAATTGATTTAGAATGTAATACTTAAATGAATTCTTGAAATCCGAATGTTAATCTAAGTTTATTGAATTGATATTGTTCCAGAAATTAAGTAAACTACTTAATACAGATGTTTAATTTGAAGTATATTCTAATTTGAATACGAAATGGTTTTAAAGCGAATTTTATATTCTTATATAAATATATGAGCTGTTTTGAAATGTGAAATATTTAAAGTTTCGAAATATATTGAAAGTGAAATTGTTTATTTTGTGGTTCAAATATGTATTTGAAATTGATAATTTGAAATGGTTTATAGAGAAGCTGAATCGAGTCGAAATTGATGATTTGAGATTTGATTAAATTTTAAATTTTGGAATTCGAGTTTATGTGAATCGTTTTGTGGAATTTGAGGCGAAAAATGATTTTGAAATCGAAATGAGATATTGAGGCGAAAATGATTTTTGAAATGAAATTGTATACTTTGAGTAGATATGATGATTTTGAAATGGATTTGATTTTGAAGCGAATATGATATTTTGATATCAATTATGAATCGATTTGAAATGTAAAAGAGCCATCGGTGTAATAATACGTAGTTATTAAAGAGACCGGGATCGGATATGGACATACTCTCTGTCGATACCGAAAACCACTTTAATAACTAGTATACGCGGAGTGTTGATCCAGAACGAAGTGGATGGTTTTGGTGAACGTGTTGATCTGAAGAAAGAGAATGATATTGGATGACCCCTGACATGACTAAAACAGGAGCCGCGCCGGGCCATTGAGGATCGCCATCTCTAGCGGACACACTCCTTCGATATCATGTCTATTACTTTTGTGATTCGATTTGGGTGCACCCCGCGATTTTGGGAGTGTTGTTTCGCGGTGTTGGGGTAGTAGCTGCTATGCCCAACATCAGTCCGGATCAGGCAACTACTAGTATCCTAGTTGGTATCGCCTCATGTACCTTGTCATAATGATTATCCTATTCGCGACCACTACGTTTTGTTTTGTACCTTGAGTATATGGATTGCCCTCTGGTGACTTCCGGTTTTGGGGAAACTACGGTCTTGTATATGCTCTTGGGAATATAAACTGTGTTAAGGGTGGAATGGGCCATGGCTTAACGCTATTTTAATACTTTTACTTTAATGTAGACATATTATAATAGCGTATTGTACTACATAGTAGATAGTTTAACGGATCCTTGAGAGATGAAAAATCCTGTAACATCTCTTAAGTTATTGCACTCACGTTGACACTGGATAGGAGATGTCAAAACCCGTAAACATCTCTGACGCCGTCACACTCATATTTTCTTATTCGATTTGACTTACATGAGATATTTTAGTCCTGACTCGAGTGTTTTGTCTTTTCATTACGCTCGGGTCATCCTGAGCATTTCAGATAAGGTTGAAGATCTATTTTGGAGGACGAAGACGGAGTTTGGTATTACATCATTTGTATTATACTACCATATTATTTTTCTGCTGCATTATTGTATTATCTCTGATATGTATGTAACTCTGATTTATTATGTATAATAATAATCAAATTTATTTATTTAACAGCTTCATGAACTGTTATTTTATTATTATATCTTGTTCCTTCCGCTGCGAGATTCTGAGTTTGTTTCTGATCTTTCTTTTCTTTTCTTATTTAACCCCAATAACCATCCGCCTTTTTGAACGGTTTGAGTTGGACATGTGTGGATTATTGTCGACTTGAACGGTCAAAAATGGCGGGTCGTTACAACCCAACTTTCTATCACCAGAAAGTCGCATCATCTTTAAGAAAGAAAGGGATAGAAAAGAGAAAAGATAAAGAAGAAAGAAGAAACAACATCAGAATCTCAACAGTGGAACGAATAAATTATATTAATCACATAAATATTACATAGTATACAACATCAATCAGAGTTACACAGATTATACATCACATACTAGACAGTTATAAACACCTGTCTAGTTATTACAACTCAAATACAACACAGAGATACCAACACAGCGGAAAACTATATATCTATAACGCTGAAGCCTCCTGCTCCATTTGCTCCTCCATAAATCGTCAAAGCTAACCTGAATCCTTTGCTACTCGTAAAAATTTGAGTACCCAAGAGTTTAAGAAAAACAGAATAAACTCCGGGTCAGACATGGGTCTGGTGTGAGTAACAGGATAAAGTTGCTTAACTTTGAAAATCCTTTGAAAACAAAAGGTACCACGTAAGACTCCCCACACATAAACATGGGTAAGTTTTTACCTTACGCTAACCAAACATTTGATAGGAAATTCAGTGATATTATAATAGTGTCTAGGGTTTTCAAAATAAAATACAGAAATAGCTGGAATGCTTACATCTCACGTTCCAACATAGTTGGGCACAACTAATACGTACGACACTTATTGGAAATTGGATTCCATACAATGGCAGGGCTACTGGGGTACCGCCCGTCACAGTACGTGGCCTAGATCAACGTACCGAGGATCACTCCCGACCCCCTACAACACAAAGCTGGAACCATCCCTTACTGGACAATCCCGAACAAGACAACCCCAACAGTTGGAGCTCACAACTGCCCACACAGTCGAAACAAAAACGGACATCTAGACAGGGGAAAATCTCGTCCTACTTGGGTATGACCCACTTAGCCTTGCTGCACCTCTCCTGTTTTAGCCATTCTCGGTTGATGAGGCTTGAGGCTATGATTTACCTTTATAGAACACATCTATCTTAGAATGCTCATCGTCCACCTGACGATGTTCTGAAAGCATTCAATCCCTACAAGTTCGTTCCAGGTTCGAACGATACCGAAGGCATTATCTCGTTACACTCATTTTGGAATCACCCTCAGAGTTAACGACAATAACCCTTGCACTCTGAATCTTCATCTTCACTTGAGATTCACGACCTATCGTTAATTTAGATCGATGTGGTTTTCGGATATCCAAATCTGGAAACCCGATCCCGGTCTCATCGAAATCCAAAACGTATCTTTTAAGGCCAAGTTGTTTTAAAGTTAAAACAATTCAATTCATTATCCATATACACACAGATAGATAATTCACAATATCACAGATAGATAATCTACATTATCATTACATATAGATAATTCACTTCAACCAAAGCATCCATATCACATAGCATTACTTATCTCATATCTGAGATTTCAAATCATTCAAGGAAATCAATATCATCCATCATACATAAGCAAGGATTAATAACCACACCATTTATAATTAATTTAAAATGAATTAAATTAATTATCCTATCTCTAATTAATTTATAGTAAATTAAATTAATTACTTCATTCTATAAATCCTGCTTACTTAACCATTAATTAGTTACAAATCAATTAATTAATCATTCTCTAATTTCCATCTTAATTAATCATCCTTGATTACTTATCCTTTACTTACATTCAAGTAATTATCCTTTAATTAATTTCACAAATTAATTATCCTTAACCAAATACAGTAATTAATCTTTAATTACTTCATTTATTAATTAACTATAATTTATTACATTAATCCTTAATTAATTACATTAATTAATTACTCAAAATCACTTATTATTGATTAATTAATCATAATTAATCAACCCTTAATTACATCATTAATTATATAAATTAATGATCCCAAAATACATTTTTAATTAATTATTCTATTTAAATTAATTACATTAAGTAATTAATTCTTTAATTAAACAATAATTATTAATCACTCTTGATTAATTCACATCCAGTAATTAACTACCCTTAATTTACTTCATTAAATAAATTAATTACTCCCTAATTAATTATCTTAATTAAACCCTTGATTAAATATCCTTTAAATAAATCTTAAGTTAATTACCTTCATTAACTATTTACAATTCTTTAATTACTCTTCTTAAGAAATTAAACTTACATTAATCATTATTTATTACAAATTAATAAATCTTGAGTACCAATTAATTAACCTTTAATTATTTAATTAATTTAAGTTTTAACTACAACTTAATTAATCTTTAATTACTTAATTAATTAATATTAAATCATTAATTTAAAATCTAATCTTATCTAATTAATGATCCTTAATTACATTTTAATTATTCCTTATTAATTAGTCTTAAAATTTAATTAATTAATTTATAACTCTAAATTACTTAATTAATCATCCATATCATAAATAAATTAAATTAATTAATTATCCATTTTTAATTATCTTAATAATTTAATGAATCCAAATCATTAAATTATAATTAACTTTAAGATAAAACTTTACTCTTATTAATGATTAAATTATCATTAACAAACATTTAAAACAATTTACTTTCAAATTTATTTCAAATTCATTTTAAAATTTAAGATTTAAAAATGAATACAAATCTAATTTTAACAAAGTTTAAACAATTTAAAAACCTTTGAAATCTCATGTTAAAGAATTCTTATATCTTATAAAAGAAATGTTAAAAGTGTTTAAACCAAATTCTTTTAAAATTCAAATCATTAAAATTTTACTTTAACATTCAAAGTTGTTAAAACATTTAAATTTTATAAAACTTTATTTAATTTCAAACTAGGATTCAAATTTGATTTGAATCTATTCTTAAACTTTATCTAAAACCTTGTTTAAAATCTGCTTTCCCATTTTAAATTCACTTTAAATTTTAAACCCACCGACAGGTTTTAAAACCTGTAATAGCAAAAGTGACCCAAGAGCAACCAAAAATGCTTCGAGACAAACAACCCAAAACTTCGAGCATCTCACGATGTCGACTCGAGAATAACTCGAGAACCCATTCCTGCTCAAAACATCTTCAACAAAACCCAGATATGCACCGTGCATATGCACCAGCCAACCACCCACTTCCGACCATCCACGGTGACCCTCACAAGTCGACGATCATCCTCAAACCAAAACCCGATCACCAGAACTTCGACAACAACTCGAAATCGAAATCGAGCTTCACACCCAAAACTGGAGCAATCATTCACACATGGAAACCACCTCGACCATGAATCTCCGAATACCAGAGAGTCTATCACTCCAACCACACCATCACCTACCTCCCTGCTTCCATCCCCTCGAGTTTGGTTGAACTCGATCAACCAGGACAGGCGAACCATTCAAAACATCAGATCTAACTAAAACTAGGGTTCCAAACTGAAATCAACTACCGCTACCTCCAAAATGATCTAATCCTCTTCCTGATAAATTTTCCTTACTCTTTGATCATCCTACTACCACCAGAAAGAACCCCTTCCTCCCAGACCACAGAGATCACCAAAAACTACCCAATTTCCATTTTCTGTTCAACCCAGCAATGCAAACTAAAAACTCAACTAAATAATTTGATTCCTCTTTTAAAAATCAAGTTTTTGGTTAATGTTTAATATTAGATACCTGAAATAATAAATTAAAGTGTTTGAATTTCCACTAATATTAAGTTTGCACTGTTGTTTGATTTCCAGAGACTTTCCAAGTTTTACTTTAACTTAATTAAAATTTAAACATTGATCTATGATGAAACAAACAATTCTTGTTTATATCCTAAGTCCTAATAGCCATTAGATCTAGGGATCCTGAATTTAAATCAAAACTTAAATTTTAAAACTGGAACAGAGATGTCACAGGTTGTTTACAGTCATGCACACATCTATCATCCAAATATTCATAGAAAATTCATATACACACAAACATTCTTTGCTTCAGAGATTCACATGCAATCAGATTTATACTTAAACCTTTTTTTCAAATTAAATGTTACTCACCTATTTAGAAAAGGAAGAACAGAGCCTTTTATTTTGAAACAAGCTTTTGAAAGTTGCTAGCTGAAACCTTTTTATTTTGATCTTCATATTTGTTGAGTTGAATTGTTGTAAAGCTTCAGTTGTAATGTATTTTCTGGAATGCTTAGTCTTTTTGTAAACGAAAAGAGATAGGGAAGATTGATATAGAAAAGAGTTACAGGATTCTTTATTTTATTTGTACAATATGTTCAGAGATTTTTCTTTACTTTGGAGGCTGATATGATCCTATATTGGTGTACTAGAGATATAGTATTAAATGAAGTTGTCCTCCATGTCTACATATACTTATTGTAACATCCCGAAAATTTTCGACTTTCGAAAATTCAACATCGATACTCACTTTATCGACTGCTGAGCCATCGAATGCCGGAAACCCGAAAAGTTATGGTTTTAAGAAAGAAGAAAAGGGTAGAAGAAGAAGATAGAAGAAAAAGAAAGAAGAACAACAAAACAACAACAGATACAGAGCAGAGACAATATCAGAATCTCACATATCGCAGCGGAACAATATATAATAGATAAATGAATAATCTTTAAACAAAGAACTATATCATTTTATACATACATCAATCAGAGTCAATATACAACTCAATACAATACATCACATCAATGGACAGTTATATAACTTGTCCTCATACAGAATACACAGCGGAATAAATACTATCAAATACAAATACTACGTCTTGTCATCCAGCTTATCTCCAAGCTCCAGAATATCCTGATAATATAACTCTAGGCTGCCCGTGTGGAAATTGGTGGGCACCCAGAGTTTAGAAGGGAACAATAAACTCCGAGTCAGTCATGGTGACTGGTGTGAGATCGTAAAACAGTTATTTATCTTTAAAATAAATAGCAGAGAATTTTTAAAGTCAATTCGCAATGCTTTTGGAAAATGAAACTACCATAAGACCTCCCACCACACACACAATGCAAACGCAGACTTGGAGGAGATTTCTTCTTATGATAGTCAAAGATGCTTACTACGTAAAATCAAATCATTTTTGATATTATTATTAGTGCATAGTGTAGAAAACATTTCGAAAGTATAATATTAATCTTAGCCAACATACGACCAGTATCGTATGCCTACTATAGCTACCATCTAAATAGTGGTGACCACCGTACGTAAATGGCAGGTTCTACAACTAATACCGTACAAGGTGCGTATTGGGATTTGGATTTCCAACAAATGGTCAGGCTAAGGAACTTCCTATCCACGATGGGTACGTCCCTGGAATAGACGACCCGAGAAATAACCTAACATTACGGTTAGATCTCTGCCAACACAAGGCCGGGTTACCTCTGCAAAAATAGGTAACTACTGACACGCGTATGTCATCCCCCGATCGTCACCGATCTTCCCGAGGATCCCCGATTTCCAACAAACCACATAGATAATAATAATGCAGTAACCACAGAGGTTAAGTATCTGGGCTCCATACCATGATACCACCTTTATCCAGAAGGAATGACATACACTAAGGGGCGCTACTCCCTAGAACCTTGCCGCATCCTTCCTGTTTCGACCATTTCCGGGGTGTGAGGCTCGACGAAGTCTCGTCCACAAAGCTACGCTTTCTCAAAAAGCCCTGCTTCGGGTCAAACAAAATGATCAACCTATGATCACAAAGATATAAGATCAAACAAATGATCATATCACACATGATCAAACACTGATCATTTCACAGCAACACTCAGTATGCCACGTTACCAAATTGGGATATATCGCTGATGAATTTCAACTACATAACCTCTGAGCTCGTACGTCTCAGAGAAGGGTGTTAAGCTAAGAGAATAAATTCTCCGCCACCAACAGGAATGTATTTGAAAGAAATCAGCTTTACATCTCAAATTGTAACGTCAGACACACAATCCATACAAGTCTGTTCCGGGATCGAACAGAACCGAAGGCACTTCTCACGAAGCCCTTGCATATCCGGATAATTTTCTAATCACGTCCGGACTTCCCGTCACTAAGGTTGATAAAACCTCTAAATCGAAGATCAGTCGATGTAGAGTAACTCGACGGTAATCCTTCCGTTTTCAAAAATATCCGGTCTTCAACACCGGTCTTCAAATGCGATTCATAACGACGTATCACATATTCGGAATAGGTTATACGACCCCATGGTCCTTTCCCGGTTAACCCGAATAGTGAGCGCTTATTTAAAATAAGTGTGGCATTCAAATTCATCCAATTCACAACAAATACCTATCTAAAGGTAATTATTGATAGTCGGTTATTTAACTATCAATAAAGATGCGCAACATCATCAGATTCCAAATGATTTTCCAAATTATTTATCTTCAAAAATATCTTTACTAGATATAATAATTTCCACACTTCAAAAATAAACCAACGTTTATTTTCTTTAAAACGAATTTCCATTTCTTTTATAAATTCCATAGTGAATTTATATTTCAAAAATATCTACTGATATACGATTTTCAAATCGATTTCAATATTCAACTTCAATTTATCTTTTCAAAGATAATTTCTCAAAACAGTTCATTTCATATTGGAAAAGTATTTCCATACTTATTAAATAATAAGTAATTCACAAATCTATTTATTTTCAACATTTGAAAATATTCAATATACTTAAATCAAATTAAGTATATATTTCATTCTTTTAAGGAAAATATTCTTTTAACACCTTTATTTGAGTCAAAACGAATGTTACGTAAAACATCGTTACGACGACTCAAAAATCACTAGTATAGGGATTCGGATTTTAAGATAGGTATATAAATCCCAATACTACATCAAAACATTTCCTTTCGGAAATCATTTACTATAACAACAGTGTTATAGTCCACCATTTCCTTAAATTTCTCGAAAACGTCTATTTCAACAAGAACTGCGGAAATCTCTGCTTTCGATTTATAATACATTTTAAAAACATCTCTAAAATGTTTAACTTCATTTTTAATATCCCTTTTCCAAAACTATCCATTTTACTTAACGATATATTCACTATCCAAAATCGTGAATATACTTCAATAATTACATTTCAATCTTTTCTACACGTTTTATTCCAAGAATTATCCACTATCCAAAATCGTGGATAAATTCCCTTAATAATCTCTATATTTAAAATCAATCAAATTTGATTTATTTTCGAATTTATAAAAACAACGTTTATAAATTCGATTTCCATTTTCTAACAACTTTGATTTATACATCTTCTTTATTAACAAATTCGAATTATACTTGATATAAATATCACAAGTTCATATTATAAGTTAATAACTTATCATTCATTTTCAACCTCACAATTTATAAATCTATAAATTTCATTCACTTACGGATTCCATAATATTTCATTTTTATCACTTATAAAAACTCATTTTATAATTTCAACATTCTTAATTTTGTAGATATCAATTTCATAAATCTTTTATATGAACCGTTACAGAAATTCAAAAATCTCAATTTAAACCATTTCATAAATCAGTCAACTATTTATCCCAAAAATCACTTTTCGGTTATATTTCACAAATCTATAAATTTTTGTAACTTTAAAATCTGAACGTTTATTTATTTAAAATAAATCACTTCAGAAATTTAATAAAACGTATAATTTCAAAGATCACTTTAAAAACCCTTTTAAAGTAAAAGTCGTTATTTTTTTTTTTTTTTAAACTTCAAAACTGAATCCGATGATGCAACAGCATCAATTAGTCCATCACAACAGTCAAATATCATATATCATCATATGATAACAGAATATATCAAAATATCTGTAAATAATCAATACGGTGAGGAATCCAGTTGGATCCCTCCAACCTGTTTCCCTGCATCCAAAGATGTTAGCACAATACCAATTCCGCTCCAGTACGGAATTATCGCGGTATATAGGTTTTATAAAAATCCGCTTACTAACGGCGCAATAGGGTCTCATCCGCTATACGAGGCGGGAAATCATCAATCCAATATATACATATGCCAATATGTATATATTGCTATATATATAGATATATCCTATAATATCTAATATCACATTCAATAGCAATCGACACAATCAATAACTGCAAAAATTCCACATTCAAATTTTAGTGAGAAGATCTCACCGAGATTTTAATTCCGTTCCAGCGTTTATTTCGAATAAAATTAAACAGACGTTTAATTTCACTCAAAATTTTCATTGACCCCGATCGCTTCCAATCCAGTTGCATCGCGTAGTATTCGAGAAAACGAAGCCAACGCCGCTCGTTTCGTAATTTTATCTGCCGTTAGATCTCAGGAAAGAAAATCTGGCCGCGTTTTACTTCTTCCCTCCCAGGTAACGTTCGCGAGCTCGAACCCATCTTTGCCGCCGTTTTGCCCTAGATGTCGCGACCTATTCCTTCACGTTTAGCTCGATCAAACATGTCCACATGGAAGCCTTTGCCACCCCCCACCATCACCGCGAGTATGGCCAAGCTCGGCACCCCCAAACCCCCTAGAAACGCGTGCGAACGCAACACCTTCAAGCTCCAATTGCCGTCAAACAGCTTCGCCTATGACCATCTCAGCCGTTGAATATGTAGAGCTCACTGGCCTCTACAATTTCCTAGTTGAAAGTTTCGTGAATTATTGATTGGATTTGAAGATCTAAGGGAAGAAAGGATGTTGTTTTCTGGCCGTTGGTTTCAAGGGTGGCGGCTAAGTATTGTGAAACCCTAGGGCTGTTTATTCTTGCAAAAATGAGAATGAAGGGGATTTTATAGAAAACGTCTCAAAACACTATTCACCCCGGATTTTCCGAACTCCAAATCGAGCGTGCCGGCTGACGTTTCTAAGGTTTACCCCGCGTTCCGAACGCAATGGAACAGGTTTCGGAAGCTAATTCGATCGTATGCGCGAGATACGGAATTAAACGATCAATTTAAATTAAACCGATTTAAATCGATTTCGAGGCGTTTTAATTCGTACCGGACAAACGGTAAATCCAAAAATTACGAAATTTGAAATCTTACAATAATATCACATTACGGATCCGATGAAACTGGTTTCGTCGAAATCCGAGACTTTTTGAAAAATGACTATTTTAACTCGACGATTTAAAATTAAAACGATATCGATGCGTTTCGAGCTGCCACGGTCAATCGACAACTCCGATTGATACGAAAATTGAAATCCGATAATAACTAACTATTACGGATCCAATGGAACTGGTCTCGTTCAATTCTGAGACTGTTCGAAAATTGACTATTTTTACAGTCGATAATTAAATATTAAAATATTCAATTTTCACAAATTTACTCCAAATTCGATTCTGAAAGTTCTATAACCTTTCTATAACTTCAGTATGATTAAATAAAATTTTACAAATCATTTTCAATCATTTTAAACTCGATTTCCAATTATTTCTGGAATTTCACTATTTAATTTATCGATTTAATTGACCAAATTAAATCCAATATTCGAATAATAAATTATTCGACTTCTTAATTCTACTTATCAGTATTTAAAATTAATTAAATATTCGAATTTTAATTATCAAAAATTCTGGGTCGTTACAGACTTCCCCCCTTAAAAGAATTTCGTTCTCGAAATTACAAGTTAGGAAGAAAGGTCCTTAACTCGTCTACTATTTTTCACAATCTAATAGTTTTATCAAATTTCAAAACAAATCTTTCTATTAAAGATTCGTTATCAATCCAATCAACTTTCTAAACATTTTCATAATCTTCAACAACATTGTTTTCCTTAACCATTCAAATTTGAGCTTAAATTCAAATTTTTAAACTTTCAAAATTTCTCAAAAATTTTCTAACACTCGAAATTTCCGAAAAATTTCGCCAGCGTCTCCTTTGCGCGGCTAATACGGCACGACTACAAAACGTCCCTACGGACTCTCAGATTTCAAAAAGAAAAAGAAAAAGCCAAGCGGCTAGAGAAATAAGTCATCAAATCTCATATTCGAATTTAAATACATACCTTTTTCGAGCAAATTCGAATTATCTTCGAAATCAAATCCAATTCCTTTATACCTGTATATCCTACTAGCCATAATATCTAGTTACATATATTCAAACCATTTTGCAAATTCTATTACAAAATTTTGATACTTCTTATATCATCTTTACTTCCCTATTGAAGTTTCATATTTATTTTCATTCAATTTCACATTTCAAATTTCATTTGAATTTAATTCACAATTCCAATCTAATTTGGATTCAATTCGACTTCTGAACATTGAATTTCATTTTCTTGCACTTGCAAATTGCAAATTTATTCACAATTTCGTTCATTTACAATTTGAATCTCATTTCTATCAAATTTCAAATATTTTTATAAGTCTTTGACTTACTTACATTTTGATTTATAAAATCATTTATTTCACTTTCATTTTCTCATTTTATAAGTTATCCAACTTATATTCAACCTTTCAAAACCATTTTTGAAAACAATTCAAATTATCCTTTGAATTTCAAAAACAAAATCCAAATTTTTCAAACAACTTTCATTTAAAAATGATTTGGCAGCAATTCCTCTTTTGGAAACCCGAAAATGAACACCGGTGATGTCGCGATCATCATCGAAGTTATTTTCCAGCGACCGAAAAGAGTTTAGAGCTCTCATCTCTTCCAAAATACTTTTCAAAACCTTTGAAATCCATTTTCAAATCAAAATGATTTAAACTTCCAAATCTCCAAAATTTTCAAATCTTTTTCAAACATTTCCAAAACTTCTCTGGAATTCCGTTTTAAATTACAAATCACATTTATAATTTACATTCTTTAAATTTCATTAGTATATGGATTTATCTCTTAACTTTGGAGTAACGATTTCAATTTCTTATTCAATTTTAGTGATGATAATTCACTATTATTACTTCCTAACATCCATGCAACCATATACTATAGTACTTTATAGAAAAACATTTCTTTTCTATACAAAAATAGTTTTGGGCAAAATTATCTCATTTACCCCATTTAAAACAATATTGTGCCGAATTGTTCTATACAAGTGTTTAGAGATCCCTATCGATAGAGTTGTACGGACAATACCGACCAGAATCCATATACCACTCAACAAACCAATCATCACAATATAAAACAATTTTATATTCACTAACAAATACGCACTCGTATCTATTATTACACTCAACTCATTCTAGAGTACTACTGACTCTATCTCTAATGAGTAACACCCAACAGAGCAGGGTTGTCGCTTAACCATATGCTCTGATACCAAATGTAACATCCCGAAAATTTTCGACTTTCGAAAATTCAACATCGATACTCACTTTATCGACTGTTGAGCCATCGAATGCCGGAAACCCGAAAAGTTATGGTTTTAAGAAAGAAGAAAAGGGTAGAAGAAGAAGATAGAAGAAAAAGAAAGAAGAACAACAAAACAACAACAGATACAGAGCAGAGACAATATCAGAATCTCACATATCGCAGCGGAACAATATATAATAGATAAATGAATAATCTTTAAACAAAGAACTATATCATTTTATACATACATCAATCAGAGTCAATATACAACTCAATACAATACATCACATCAATGGACAGTTATATAACTTGTCCTCATACAGAATACACAGCGGAATAAATACTATCAAATACAAATACTACGTCTTGTCATCCAGCTTATCTCCAAGCTCCAGAATATCCAGAATATCCTGATAATATAACTCTAGGCTGCCCGTGTGGAAATTGGTGGGCACCCAGAGTTTAGAAGGGAACAATAAACTCCGAGTCAGTCATGGTGACTGGTGTGAGATCGTAAAACAGTTATTTATCTTTAAAATAAATAGCAGAGAATTTTTAAAGTCAATTCGCAATGCTTTTGGAAAATGAAACTACCATAAGACCTCCCACCACACACACAATGCAAACGCAGACTTGGAGGAGATTTCTTCTTATGATAGTCAAAGATGCTTACTACGTAAAATCAAATCATTTTTGATATTATTATTAGTGCATAGTGTAGAAAACATTTCGAAAGTATAATATTAATCTTAGCCAACATACGACCAGTATCGTATGCCTACTATAGCTACCATCTAAACAGTGGTGACCACCGTACGTAAATGGCAGGTTCTACAACTAATACCGTACAAGGTGCGTATTGGGATTTGGATTTCCAACAAATGGTCAGGCTAAGGAACTTCCTATCCACGGTGGGTACGTCCCTGGAATAGACGACCCGAGAAATAACCTAACATTACGGTTAGATCTCTGCCAACACAAGGCCGGGTTACCTCTGCAAAAATAGGTAACTACTGACACGCGTATGTCATCCCCCGATCGTCACCGATCTTCCCGAGGATCCCCGATTTCCAACAAACCACATAGATAATAATAATGCAGTAACCACAGAGGTTAAGTATCTGGGCTCCATACCATGATACCACCTTTATCCAGAAGGAATGACATACACTAAGGGGCGCTACTCCCTAGAACCTTGCCGCATCCTTCCTGTTTCGACCATTTCCGGGGTGTGAGGCTCGACGAAGTCTCGTCCACAAAGCTACGCTTTCTCAAAAATCCCTGCTTCGGGTCAAACAAAATGATCAACCTATGATCACAAAGATATAAGATCAAACAAATGATCATATCACACATGATCAAACACTGATCATTTCACAGCAACACTCAGTATGCCACGTTACCAAATTGGGATATATCGCTGATGAATTTCAACTACATAACCTCTGAGCTCGTACGTCTCAAAGAAGGGTGTTAAGCTAAGAGAATAAATTCTCCGCCACCAACAGGAATGTATTTGAAAGAAATCAGCTTTACATCTCAAATTGTAACGTCAGACACACAATCCATACAAGTCTGTTCCGGGATCGAACAGAACCGAAGGCACTTCTCACGAAGCCCTTGCATATCCGGATAATTTTCTAATCACGTCCGGACTTCCCGTCACTAAGGGTGATAAAACCTCTAAATCGAAGATCAGTCGATGTAGAGTAACTCGACGGTAATCCTTCCGTTTTCAAAAATATCCGGTCTTCAACACCGGTCTTCAAATGCGATTCATAACGACGTATCACATATTCGGAATGGGTTATACGACCCCATGGTCCTTTCCCGGTTAACCCGAATAGTGAGCGCTTATTTAAAATAAGTGTGGCATTCAAATTCATCCAATTCACAACAAATACCTATCTAAAGGTAATTATTGATAGTCGGTTATTTAACTATCAATAAAGATGCGCAACATCATCCGATTCCAAATGATTTTCCAAATTATTTATCTTCAAAAATATCTTTACTAGATATAATAATTTCCACACTTCAAAAATAAACCAACGTTTATTTTCTTTAAAACGAATTTCCATTTCTTTTATAAATTCCATAGTGAATTTATATTTCAAAAATATCTACTGATATACGATTTTCAAATCGATTTCAATATTCAACTTCAATTTATCTTTTCAAAGATAATTTCTCAAAACAGTTCATTTCATATTGGAAAAGTATTTCCATACTTATTAAATAATAAGTAATTCACAAATCTATTTATTTTCAACATTTGAAAATATTCAATATACTTAAATCAAATTAAGTATATATTTCATTCTTTTAAGGAAAATATTCTTTTAACACCTTTATTTGAGTCAAAACGAATGTTACGTAAAACATCGTTACGACGACTCAAAAATCACTAGTATAGGGATTCGGATTTTAAGATAGGTATATAAATCCCAATACTACATCAAAACATTTCCTTTCGGAAATCATTTACTATAACAACAGTGTTATAGTCCACCATTTCCTTAAATTTCTCGAAAACGTCTATTTCAACAAGAACTGCGGAAATCTCTGCTTTCGATTTATAATACATTTTAAAAACATCTCTAAAATGTTTAACTTCATTTTTAATATCCCTTTTCCAAAACTATCCATTTTACTTAACGATATATTCACTATCCAAAATCGTGAATATACTTCAATAATTACATTTCAATCTTTTCTACACGTTTTATTCCAAGAATTATCCACTATCCAAAATCGTGGATAAACTCCCTTAATAATCTCTATATTTAAAATCAATCAAATTTGATTTATTTTCGAATTTATAAAAACAACGTTTATAAATTCGATTTCCATTTTCTAACAACTTTGATTTATACATCTTCTTTATTAACAAATTCGAATTATACTTGATATAAATATCACAAGTTCATATTATAAGTTAATAACTTATCATTCATTTTCAACCTCACAATTTATAAATCTATAAATTTCATTCACTTACGGATTCCATAATATTTCATTTTTATCACTTATAAAAACTCATTTTATAATTTCAACATTCTTAATTTTGTAGATATCAATTTCATAAATCTTTTATATGAACCGTTACAGAAATTCAAAAATCTCAATTTAAACCATTTCATAAATCAGTCAACTATTTATCCCAAAAATCACTTTTCGGTTATATTTCACAAATCTATAAATTTTTGTAACTTTAAAATCTGAACGTTTATTTATTTAAAATAAATCACTTCAGAAATTTAGTAAAACGTATAATTTCAAAGATCACTTTAAAAACCCTTTTAAAGTAAAAGTCGTTATTATTTTTTTTTTTTTTAAAACTTCAAAACTGAATCCGATGATGCAACAGCATCAATTAGTCCATCACAACAGTCAAATATCATATATCATCATATGATAACAGAATATATCAAAATATCTGTAAATAATCAATACGGTGAGGAATCCAGTTGGATCCCTCCAACCTGTTTCCCTGCATCCAAAGATGTTAGCACAATACCAATTCCGCTCCAGTACGGAATTATCGCGGTATATAGGTTTTATAAAAATCCGCTTACTAACGGCGCAATAGGGTCTCATCCGCTATACGAGGCGGGAAATCATCAATCCAATATATACATATGCCAATATGTATATATTGCTATATATATAGATATATCCTATAATATCTAATATCACATTCAATAGCAATCAACACAATCAATAACTGCAAAAATTCCACATTCAAATTTGAGTGAGAAGATCTCACCGAGATTTTAATTCCGTTCCAGCGTTTATTTCGAATAAAATTAAACAGACGTTTAATTTCACTCAAAATTTTCATTGACCCCGATCGCTTCCAATCCAGTTGCATCGCGTAGTATTCGAGAAAACGAAGCCAACGCCGCTCGTTTCGTAATTTTATCTGCCGTTAGATCTCAGGAAAGAAAATCTGGCCGCGTTTTACTTCTTCCCTCCCAGGTAACGTTCGCGAGCTCGAACCCATCTTTGCCGCCGTTTTGCCCTAGATGCCGCGACCTATTCCTTCACGTTTAGCTCGATCAAACATGTCCACATGGAAGCCTTTGCCACCCCCCACCATCACCGCGAGTATGGCCAAGCTCGGCACCCCCAAACCCCCTAGAAACGCGTGCGAACGCAACACCTTCAAGCTCCAATTGCCGTCAAACAGCTTCGCCTATGACCGTCTCAGCCGTTGAATATGTAGAGCTCACTGGCCTCTACAATTTCCTAGTTGAAAGTTTCGTGAATTATTGATTGGATTTGAAGATCTAAGGGAAGAAAGGATGTTGTTTTCTGGCCGTTGGTTTCAAGGGTGGCGGCTAAGTATTGTGAAACCCTAGGGCTGTTTATTCTTGCAAAAATGAGAATGAAGGGGCTTTTATAGAAAACGTCTCAAAACACTATTCACCCCGGATTTTCCGAACTCCAAATCGAGCGTGCCGGCTGACGTTTCTAAGGTTTACCCCGCGTTCCGAACGCAATGGAACAGGTTTCGGAAGCTAATTCGATCGTATGCGCGAGATACGGAATTAAACGATCAATTTAAATTAAACCGATTTAAATCGATTTCGAGGCGTTTTAATTCGTACCGGACAAACGGTAAATCCAAAAATTACGAAATTTGAAATCTTACAATAATATCACATTACGGATCCGATGAAACTGGTTTCGTCGAAATCCGAGACTTTTTGAAAAATGACTATTTTAACTCGACGATTTAAAATTAAAACGATATCGATGCGTTTCGAGCTGCCACGATCAATCGACAACTCCGATTGATACGAAAATTGAAATCCGATAATAACTAACTATTACGGATCCAATGGAACTGGTCTCGTTCAATTCTGAGACTGTTCGAAAATTGACTATTTTTACAGTCGATAATTAAATATTAAAATATTCAATTTTCACAAATTTACTCCAAATTCGATTCTGAAAGTTCTATAACCTTTCTATAACTTCAGTATGATTAAATAAAATTTTACAAATCATTTTCAATCATTTTAAACTCGATTTCCAATTATTTCTGGAATTTCACTATTTAATTTATCGATTTAATTGACCAAATTAAATCCAATATTCGAATAATAAATTATTCGACTTCTTAATTCTACTTATCAGTATTTAAAATTAATTAAATATTCGAATTTTAATTATCAAAAATTCTGGGTCGTTACAGACTTCCCCCCTTAAAAGAATTTCGTTCTCGAAATTACAAGTTAGGAAGAAAGGTCCTTAACTCGTCTACTATTTTTCACAATCTAATAGTTTTATCAAATTTCAAAACAAATCTTTCTATTAAAGATTCGTTATCAATCCAATCAACTTTCTAAACATTTTCATAATCTTCAACAACATTGTTTTCCTTAACCATTCAAATTTGAGCTTAAATTCAAAATTTTAAACTTTCAAAATTTCTCAAAAATTTTCTAACACTCGAAATTTCCGAAAAATTTCGCCAGCATCTCCTTTGCGCGGCTAATACGGCACGACTACAAAACGTCCCTACGGACTCTCAGATTTCAAAAAGAAAAAGAAAAAGCCAAGCGGCTAGAGAAATAAGTCATCAAATCTCATATTCGAATTTAAATACATACCTTTTTCGAGCAAATTCGAATTATCTTCGAAATCAAATCCAATTCCTTTATACCTGTATATCCTACTAGCCATAATATCTAGTTACATATATTCAAACCATTTTGCAAATTCTATTACAAAATTTTGATACTTCTTATATCATCTTTACTTCCCTATTGAAGTTTCATATTTATTTTCATTCAATTTCACATTTCAAATTTCATTTGAATTTAATTCACAATTCCAATCTAATTTGGATTCAATTCGACTTCTGAACATTGAATTTCATTTTCTTGCACTTGCAAATTGCAAATTTATTCACAATTTCGTTCATTTACAATTTGAATCTCATTTCTATCAAATTTCAAATATTTTTATAAGTCTTTGACTTACTTACATTTTGATTTATAAAATCATTTATTTCACTTTCATTTTCTCATTTTATAAGTTATCCAACTTATATTCAACCTTTCAAAACCATTTTTGAAAACAATTCAAATTATCCTTTGAATTTCAAAAACAAAATCCAAATTTTTCAAACAACTTTCATTTAAAAATGATTTGGCAGCAATTCCTCTTTTGGAAACCCGAAAATGAACACCGGTGATGTCGCGATCATCATCGAAGTTATTTTCCAGCGACCGAAAAGAGTTTAGAGCTCTCATCTCTTCCAAAATACTTTTCAAAACCTTTGAAATCCATTTTCAAATCAAAATGATTTAAACTTCCAAATCTCCAAAATTTTCAAATCTTTTTCAAACATTTCCAAAACTTCTCTGGAATTCCGTTTTAAATTACAAATCACATTTATAATTTACATTCTTTAAATTTCATTAGTATATGGATTTATCTCTTAACTTTGGAGTAACGATTTCAATTTCTTATTCAATTTTAGTGATGATAATTCACTATTATTACTTCCTAACATCCATGCAACCATATACTATAGTACTTTATAGAAAAACATTTCTTTTCTATACAAAAATAGTTTTGGGCAAAATTATCTCATTTACCCCATTTAAAACAATATTGTGCCGAATTGTTCTATACAAGTGTTTAGAGATCCCTATCGATAGAGTTGTACGGACAATACCGACCAGAATCCATATACCACTCAACAAACCAATCATCACAATATAAAACAATTTTATATTCACTAACAAATACGCACTCGTATCTATTATTACACTCAACTCATTCTAGAGTACTACTGACTCTATCTCTAATGAGTAACACCCAACAGAGCAGGGTTGTCGCTTAACCATATGCTCTGATACCAAATGTAACATCCCGAAAATTTTCGACTTTCGAAAATTCAACATCGATACTCACTTTATCGACTGCTGAGCCATCGAATGCCGGAAACCCGAAAAGTTATGGTTTTAAGAAAGAAGAAAAGGGTAGAAGAAGAAGATAGAAGAAAAAGAAAGAAGAACAACAAAACAACAACAGATACAGAGCAGAGACAATATCAGAATCTCACATATCGCAGCGGAACAATATATAATAGATAAATGAATAATCTTTAAACAAAGAACTATATCATTTTATACATACATCAATCAGAGTCAATATACAACTCAATACAATACATCACATCAATGGACAGTTATATAACTTGTCCTCATACAGAATACACAGCGGAATAAATACTATCAAATACAAATACTACGTCTTGTCATCCAGCTTATCTCCAAGCTCCAGAATATCTAGAATATCCTGATAATATAACTCTAGGCTGCCCGTGTGGAAATTGGTGGGCACCCAGAGTTTAGAAGGGAACAATAAACTCCGAGTCAGTCATGGTGACTGGTGTGAGATCGTAAAACAGTTATTTATCTTTAAAATAAATAGCAGAGAATTTTTAAAGTCAATTCGCAATGCTTTTGGAAAATGAAACTACCATAAGACCTCCCACCACACACACAATGCAAACGCAGACTTGGAGGAGATTTCTTCTTATGATAGTCAAAGATGCTTACTACGTAAAATCAAATCATTTTTGATATTATTATTAGTGCATAGTGTAGAAAACATTTCGAAAGTATAATATTAATCTTAGCCAACATACGACCAGTATCGTATGCCTACTATAGCTACCATCTAAACAGTGGTGACCACCGTACGTAAATGGCAGGTTCTACAACTAATACCGTACAAGGTGCGTATTGGGATTTAGATTTCCAACAAATGGTCAGGCTAAGGAACTTCCTATCCACGATGGGTACGTCCCTGGAATAGACGACCCAAGAAATAACCTAACATTACGGTTAGATCTCTGCCAACACAAGGCCGGGTTACCTCTGCAAAAATAGGTAACTACTGACACGCGTATGTCATCCCCCAATCGTCACCGATCTTCCCGAGGATCCCCGATTTCCAACAAACCACATAGATAATAATAATGCAGTAACCACAGAGGTTAAGTATCTGGGCTCCATACCATGATACCACCTTTATCCAGAAGGAATGACATACACTAAGGGGCGCTACTCCCTAGAACCTTGCCGCATCCTTCCTGTTTCGACCATTTCCGGGGTGTGAGGCTCGACGAAGTCTCGTCCACAAAGCTACGCTTTCTCAAAAAGCCCTGCTTCGGGTCAAACAAAATGATCTACCTATGATCACAAAGATATAAGATCAAACAAATGATCATATCACACATAATCAAACACTGATCATTTCACAGCAACACTCAGTATGCCACGTTACCAATTTGGGATATATCGCTGATGAATTTCAACTACATAACCTCTGAGCTCGTACGTCTCAGAGAAGGGTGTTAAGCTAAGAGAATAAATTCTCCGCCACCAACAGGAATGTATTTGAAAGAAATCAGCTTTACATCTCAAATTGTAACGTCAGACACACAATCCATACAAGTCTGTTCCGGGATCGAACAGAACCGAAGGCACTTCTCACGAAGCCCTTGCATATCCGGATAATTTTCTAATCACGTCCGGACTTCCCGTCACTAAGGGTGATAAAACCTCTAAATCGAAGATCAGTCGATGTAGAGTAACTCGACGGTAATCCTTCCGTTTTCAAAAATATCCGGTCTTCAACACCGGTCTTCAAATGCGATTCATAACGACGTATCACATATTCGGAATGGGTTATACGACCCCATGGTCCTTTCCCGGTTAACCCGAATAGTGAGCGCTTATTTAAAATAAGTGTGGCATTCAAATTCATCCAATTCACAACAAATACCTATCTAAAGGTAATTATTGATAGTCGGTTATTTAACTATCAATAAAGATGCGCAACATCATCAGATTCCAAATGATTTTCCAAATTATTTATCTTCAAAAATATCTTTACTGGATATAATAATTTCCACACTTCAAAAATAAACCAACGTTTATTTTCTTTAAAACGAATTTCCATTTCTTTTATAAATTCCATAGTGAATTTATATTTCAAAAATATCTACTGATATACGATTTTCAAATCGATTTCAATATTCAACTTCAATTTATCTTTTCAAAGATAATTTCTCAAAACAGTTCATTTCATATTGGAAAAGTATTTCCATACTTATTAAATAATAAGTAATTCACAAATCTATTTATTTTCAACATTTGAAAATATTCAATATACTTAAATCAAATTAAGTATATATTTCATTCTTTTAAGGAAAATATTCTTTTAACACCTTTATTTGAGTCAAAACGAATGTTACGTAAAACATCGTTACGACGACTCAAAAATCACTAGTATAGGGATTCGGATTTTAAGATAGGTATATAAATCCCAATACTACATCAAAACATTTCCTTTCGGAAATCATTTACTATAACAACAGTGTTATAGTCCACCATTTCCTTAAATTTCTCGAAAACGTCTATTTCAACAAGAACTGCGGAAATCTCTGCTTTCGATTTATAATACATTTTAAAAACATCTCTAAAATGTTTAACTTCATTTTTAATATCCCTTTTCCAAAACTATCCATTTTACTTAACGATATATTCACTATCCAAAATCGTGAATATACTTCAATAATTACATTTCAATCTTTTCTACACGTTTTATTCCAAGAATTATCCACTATCCAAAATCGTGGATAAATTCCCTTAATAATCTCTATATTTAAAATCAATCAAATTTGATTTATTTTCGAATTTATAAAAACAACGTTTATAAATTCGATTTCCATTTTCTAACAACTTTGATTTATACATCTTCTTTATTAACAAATTCGAATTATACTTGATATAAATATCACAAGTTCATATTATAAGTTAATAACTTATCATTCATTTTCAACCTCACAATTTATAAATCTATAAATTTCATTCACTTACGGATTCCATAATATTTCATTTTTATCACTTATAAAAACTCATTTTATAATTTCAACATTCTTAATTTTGTAGATATCAATTTCATAAATCTTTTATATGAACCGTTACAGAAATTCAAAAATCTCAATTTAAACCATTTCATAAATCAGTCAACTATTTATCCCAAAAATCACTTTTCGGTTATATTTCACAAATCTATAAATTTTTGTAACTTTAAAATCTGAACGTTTATTTATTTAAAATAAATCACTTCAGAAATTTAGTAAAACGTATAATTTCAAAGATCACTTTAAAAACCCTTTTAAAGTAAAAGTCGTTATTTTTTTTTTTTAAAACTTCAAAACTGAATCTGATGATGCAACAGCATCAATTAGTCCATCACAACAGTCAAATATCATATATCATCATATGATAACAGAATATATCAAAATATCTGTAAATAATCAATACGGTGAGGAATCCAGTTGGATCCCTCCAACCTATTTCCCTGCATCCAAAGATGTTAGCACAATACCAATTCCGCTCCAGTACGGAATTATCGCGGTATATAGGTTTTATAAAAATCCGCTTACTAACGGCGCAATAGGGTCTCATCCGCTATACGAGGCGGGAAATCATCAATCCAATATATACATATGCCAATATGTATATATTGCTATATATATAGATATATCCTATAATATCTAATATCACATTCAATAGCAATCAACACAATCAATAACTGCAAAAATTCCACATTCAAATTTGAGTGAGAAGATCTCACCGAGATTTTAATTCCGTTCCAGCGTTTATTTCGAATAAAATTAAACAGACGTTTAATTTCACTCAAAATTTTCATTGACCCCGATCGCTTCCAATCCAGTTGCATCGCGTAGTATTCGAGAAAACGAAGCCAACGCCGCTCGTTTCGTAATTTTATCTGCCGTTAGATCTCAGGAAAGAAAATCTGGCCGCGTTTTACTTCTTCCCTCCCAGGTAACGTTCGCGAGCTCGAACCCATCTTTGCCGCCGTTTTGCCCTAGATGCCGCGACCTATTCCTTCACGTTTAACTCGATCAAACATGTCCACATGGAAGCCTTTGCCACCCCCCACCATCACCGCGAGTATGGCCAAGCTCGGCACCCCCATACCCCCTAGAAACGCGTGCGAACGCAACACCTTCAAGCTCCAATTGCCGTCAAACAGCTTCGCCTATGACCGTCTCAGCCGTTGAATATGTAGAGCTCACTGGCCTCTACAATTTCCTAGTTGAAAGTTTCGTGAATTATTGATTGGATTTGAAGATCTAAGGGAAGAAAGGATGTTGTTTTCTGGCCGTTGGTTTCAAGGGTGGCGGCTAAGTATTGTGAAACCCTAGGGCTGTTTATTCTTGCAAAAATGAGAATGAAGGGGCTTTTATAGAAAACGTCTCAAAACACTATTCACCCCGGATTTTCCGAACTCCAAATCGAGCGTGCCGGCTGACGTTTCTAAGGTTTACCCCACGTTCTGAACGCAATGGAACAGGTTTCGGAAGCTAATTCGATCGTATGCGCGAGATACGGAATTAAACGATCAATTTAAATTAAACCGATTTAAATCGATTTCGAGGCGTTTTAATTCGTACCGGACAAACGGTAAATCCAAAAATTACAAAATTTGAAATCTTACAATAATATCACATTACGGATCCGATGAAACTGGTTTCGTCGAAATCCGAGACTTTTTGAAAAATGACTATTTTAACTCGACGATTTAAAATTAAAACGATATCGATGCGTTTCGAGCTGCCACGGTCAATCGACAACTCCGATTAATACGAAAATTGAAATCCGATAATAACTAACTATTACGGATCCAATGGAACTGGTCTCGTTCAATTCTGAGACTGTTCGAAAATTGACTATTTTTACAGTCGATAATTAAATATTAAAATATTCAATTTTCACAAATTTACTCCAAATTCGATTCTGAAAGTTCTATAACCTTTCTATAACTTCAGTATGATTAAATAAAATTTTACAAATCATTTTCAATCATTTTAAACTCGATTTCCAATTATTTCTGGAATTTCACTATTTAATTTATCGATTTAATTGACCAAATTAAATCCAATATTCGAATAATAAATTATTCGACTTCTTAATTCTACTTATCAGTATTTAAAATTAATTAAATATTCGAATTTTAATTATCAAAAATTCTGGGTCGTTACACTTATCTTTCTTTATTTCGTATGTACTTATATATCATTTTTCTTGCCTCACACTTCCATACTTATCCTCTAATTCCTGTACAACATGAATATTTTTTTCCTCTTTGCCTTGCAGCCTTGTATCTATATGATTTTCCAGAACTAACAAATGTGTTCACTTATGTCTATATAACCATATATTTTAAATTAAATCATAATTTCCAAATTACCAAAATATATTAGAATTAGAAAACATGCCTTTATTTATTAAATTTAAAACCAAGCTTATCTATTTACAATATATACAAATATATATATATTATAAATAGAAAACAATTTATTAGCTTTTAAAAGATAAATTATCAGTTAAATATTTATTTAAAAGAAGATTATTAAATCAATTCAAATCTTATTAACAAAAATTATCAAATCAATTTAAATTTCAATACAGATTATTAAATTGATATTGCCAAAAATTTCGGGATATCACATTCCTCCCCCTTAAAAGAATTTCGTCCTCGAAATTTAAAACAAAGGTAATTTAATAATCTCATTAATGATATAATTTTAAAAACACAAGCATATATTAATCATATGCTAACAACCATAGCAAACAACTCATCCAATCAAACAAATCTAACTATCTAGACACAATCAGGATAGGACTATCTAGAGTTTCCCAAGTAAAAATACTGGGATACTCGCCCTACAGAATCCAAACAAAACTATACTACTAAGCTACAGAGCTCCTACTCATCTAGATCTACAAAACTAGACAGGATATCGGACTACAGATAAGTCTGACTCAACAACCAAACCTTCTAGAACTGCTGGTTCCAAAACCAAAGATTGATTATACACGTACTCCCTCAGAGATACGTGAAACACATCGAGTCCCAGTTATCCAAACTGACAATTCACTCCAGAAGACCAAACACTTATCCTCACCAGAACATAGAGAAAATCCAAAACACCTCGGAGCTAGCTTCCCAATCTTACCAAACTATATAGCTCCTTTGATCGGAGAAAACTTACTCAAAACAAAATCCCCGACTCGAAATCCAAATTCCTCCATCTCTTATCCATCAAACTCTTCTGACGATCCAGGGCTGCCTACATCCTTACCGATCCGCTCAACCTTCGCTGATGCATCAAAAACAATTCATCAAAATGATCTACTCACAATCACTCCAAGAACACAAACTCTACTCCTCAAACATCAGAAGATTGAACTTACTTTTCCTATCCGAAAAGATAAAACAGATGCGCTCCTAAACTGCTTCCACTGCATAACTCTGATCTGGAGTAGATGAAAATGCTGATGATACACACGAGCACAAACTGGACAACACATCCCAGAAATATGGTTCAACAGATCCATAAAGAGAAAATTCAGAAATTCCACGATATTCTGATCTGCTTCACCCAAAAAAAAACTCCTCTCCTGGAACCCTCCTTCAACTAGCTGGACCATCGGTACCACTCCTGGAATCCTAGTCGAAACGAAAACTCAATCTCCAGATGCTAAGGCAAACCACTAACCTATTCAAAGACATCCTGAAAGATCTCTGACAAACCAAGAGAACACTCAACTATCGCAAGTCACTTTTGCGATCAACCCAATCTAATATCCAAAGAAAACTGTTCTCTCTTTACCAATCAGAACAGCTTAAGCCTATCTAGCCAATTCATCGAAGAAAAAAAATGGATCCACTCTGCTACTTCTGAACTTCACCTCTAGAAAACTACTAACAGATGACCTCCTTGCCTGCACACAGAACAATCTGAGCTGCGACGCTGCCACTTTTGCCAAAGACTTCCTAATCCAAACTCCTCGAGAAACTCATGCCTCAAAGCCAAACACAAACACCCAGCTGAACTCGGCATCAACACCGATGCAGACACACTTCCTTATCCAAAGCTCCTTGAGAAACGTCTTCGGAAATAACCCATAGCCACTGCATCTCATCACACAACTACTACTTCGTGAGTTATTAAGATACCATCACTAGCTTCTGCTCAACTGTCAGAAACCAAATTCTACTCATCCAAACTTGCACTTCAAAAATGGACTCCGAACCCTAACAGATTTCCTTCAGAGATTGGTGAAATCCTTACAACAAAAATTCACTTGAGACAGTATTGGGTCTACAGTCTCGGCAGATACACTTCCAACCTCACACATTCAAACTCCAACCATTGGTAGTCGTGTGTAACCACTACCCTATCTACCTTTATAACACATATTGGAAAACCCGAACAGGTAACCCAACAAATAGGTAGAAATATATATATATATATATATATATATATATATATATATTCAAAATTACAAATACGCTCTCTCAAGAAAGATACCACTCCAGAGCCTAGGTATTCACTCAACCTATCGCTCTGATACCAACTGTAACGACCCAACTTTCTATCACCAGAAAGTCGCATCATCTTTAAGAAAGAAAGGGATAGAAAGGAGAAAATATAAAGAAGAAAGAAGAAACAACATCAGAATCTCAACAGCGGAACGAATAAATTATATTAATCACATAAATATTACATAGTATACAACATCAATTAGAGTTACACAGATTATACATCACATACTAGACAGTTATAAACACCTGTCTAGTTATTACAACTCAAATACAACACAGAGATACCAACACAGCGGAAAACTATATATCTATAACGTTGTAGCCTCCTGCTCCATTTGCTCCTCCATAAATCGTCAAAGCTAACCTGAATCCCTTGGCTACTCGTAAAAATTTGAGTACCCATGAGTTTAAGAAAAACAGAATAAACTCTAGGTCAGACATGGGTCTGGTGTGAGTAACAGGATAAAGTTGCTTAACTTTGAAAATCCTTTGAAAACAGAAGGTACCACGTAAGACTCCCCACACATAAACATGGGTAAGTTATTACCTTACGCTAACCAAACATTTGATAGGAAATTCAGTGATATTATAATAGTGTCTAGGGTTTTCAAAATAAAATACAGAAATTGCTGGAATGCTTACATCTCACGTTCCAATATAGTTGGGCACAACTAATACATATGGCACTTATTGGAGATTTGATTCCATACAATGGCAGGGCTACTGGGTACCGCCCGTCACAGTACGTGGCCTAGATCAACGTACAAAGGATCACTCCCGACCCCCTACAACACAAAGCCGGAACCATCCCTTACTGGACAATCCTGAACAAGACAACCCCAGCAGTTGGAGCTCACAACTGCCCACACAGCCGAAATAAAAAGGACATCTAGACAGGGGAAAATCTCGTCCTACTTGGGTATGACCCACTTAACCTTGCTGCACCTCCCCTATTTTAGCCATTCCCGGTTGATGAGGCTTGAGGCTACGATTTACCTTTATAGAACACATCTATCTTAGAATGCTCATCGTCCACTTGACGATGTTCTGAAAGCATTCAATCCCTACAAGTTCGTTCCAGGTTCGAACGAAACCGAAGGCATTATCTCGTTACACTCATTTTGGAAACACCCTCATAGTTAACGACAATAACCCTTGCACTCTGAATCTTCATCTTCACTTGAGATTCACAACCTATCGTTAATTTAGATCGATGTGGTTTTCGGATATCCAAATCTGGAAACCCGATCGTGGTCTCATCGAAATCCAAACGTATCTTTTAAGGCCAAGTTGTTTTAAAGTTAAAACAATTCAATTCATTATCCATATACACACAGATAGATAATTCACAATATCACAGATAGATAATCTACATTATCATCACATATAGATAATTCACTTCAACCAAAGCATCCATATCACATAGCATTACTTATCTCATATCTGAGATTTCAAATCATTCAAGGAAATCAATATCATCCATCATACATAAGCAAGGATTAATAACCACACCATTTATAATTAATTTAAAATGAATTAAATTAATTATCCTATCTCTAATTAATTTAAAGTAAATTAAATTAATTACTTCATTCTATAAATCCTGCTTACTTAACCATTAATTAATTACAAATCAATTAATTAATCATTCTCTAATTTCCATCTTAATTAATCATCCTTGATTACTTATCCTTTACTTACATTCAAGTAACTATCCTTTAATTAATTTCACAAATTAATTATCCTTAACCAAATACAGTAATTAATCTTTAACTACTTCATTTATTAATTAACTATAATTTATTACATTAATCCTTAATTAATTACATTAATTAATTACTCAAAATCACTTATTATTGATTAATTAGTCTTAATTAATCAACCCTTAATTACATCATTAATTATATAAATTAATGATCCCAAATTACATTTTTAATTAATTATTATATTTAAATTAATTACATTAAGTAATTAATTCTTTAATTAAACCATAATTATTAATCACTCTTGATTAATTCACATCCAGTAATTAACTAACCTTAATTTACTTCATTAAATAAATTAATTACTCCTTAATTAATTATCTTAATTAATCCCTTGATTAATTATCCTTTAAATAAATCTTAAGTTAATGACCTTCATTAACTATTTACAATTCTTTAATTACTTTTCTTAAGAAATTAAACTTACATTAATCATTATTTATTACGAATTAATAAATCTTGATTACCAATTAATTAACCTCTAATTATTTAATTAATTTAAGTTTTAACTGCAACTTAATTAATCTTTAATTACTTCATTAATTAATATTAAATCATTAATTTAAAATCTAATCTTATCTAATTAATGATCCTTAATTACATTTTAATTATTCCTAATTAATTACTCTTAAACTTTAATTGATTAATTTAAAACTCTTAATTACTTAATTAATCATCCATATCATAAATAAATTAAATTAATTAATTATCCATTTTTAATTATCTTAATAATTTAATGAATCCAAATCATTAAATTATAATTAACTTTGAGATAAAACTTTACTCTTATTAATGATTAAATTATCATTAACAAACATTTAAAACAATTTACTTTCAAATTTATTTCAAATTCATTTTAAAATTTAAGATTTAAAAATGAATACAAATCTAATTTTAACGAAGTTTAAACAATTTAAAAACCTTTGAAATCTCATGTTAAAGAATACTCATATCTTATAAAAGAAATGTTAAAAGTGTTTAAACCAAATTCTTTTAAAATTCAAATCATTAAAATTTTACTTTAACATTCAAAGTTGTTAAAACATTTAAATTTTATAAAACTTTATTTAATTTCAAACTAGGATTCAAATTTGATTTGAATCTATTCTTAAACTTTATCTGAAACCTTGTTTAAAATCTGCTTTCCCATTTTTAAATTCACTTTAAATTTTAAACCCACTGACAGGTTTTAAAACCTGTAATAGCAGAAGTGACCCGAGAGCAACCAAAAATGCTTCGAGACAAACAACCCAAAACTTCGAGCATCTCACGACGTCGACTCGAGAATAACCCGAGAACCCATTCCTGCTCAAAACATCTTCAACAAAACCCAGATATGCACCGTGCATATGCACCAGCCAACCACCCACTTCCAACCATCCACGGTGACCCTCACAAGTCGACGATCATCCTCAAACCAAAACCCGATCACCAGAACTTCGACAACAACTCGAAATCGAAATCGAGTTTCACACCCAAAACTGGAGCAATCATCCACACCTGGAAACCACCTCGACCACGAATCTCCGACCACTAGAGAGGCTGTCACTCCGACCACACCATCGCCTACCTCCCTGCTTCCATCCCCTCGAGTTTGGTTGAACTCGATCAACCAGGACAGGCGAACCATTCAAGACATCAGATCTAACTAAAACTAGGGTTCCAGACTGAAATCAACTACCGCTACCTCCAAAATGATCTAATCCTCTTCCTGATAATTTTTCCTTACTCTTCGATCATCCTACTACCACCAGAAAGAACCCCTTCCTCCCAGACCACAGAGATCACCAGAAACTACCCAATTTCCATTTTCTGTTCAACCCAGCAATGCAAACTAAAAACTCAACTAAATGATTTGATTCCTCTTTTAAAAATCAAGTTTTTGGTTAATGTTTTAGATTAGATACCTGAAATAATAGATTAAAGTGTTTGAATTTCCACTAATATTAAGTTTTCATTGTAGTTTGATTTTCAGAGACTTTCCAAGTTTTACTTTAACTTAATTAAAATTTAAACATTGATCTATGATGAAACATACAATTCTTGTTTATATCCTAAGTCCTAACAGCCATTAGATCAAGGGATCCTAAATTTAAATCAAAACTTAAAATTTAAAACTGGAACAGAGATGTCACAGGTTGTTTACAGGCATGCACACATCTATCATCCAAATATTCATAGAAAATTCATATACACACAAACATTCTTTGCTTCAGAGATTCACATGCAATCAGATTTATACTTAAACCATTTTTTTAAATTAAATGTTACTCACCTGTTTAGAAAAGGAAGAACAGAGCCTTTTATTTTGAAACAAGCTTTTGAAAGTTGCTAGCTGAAACCTTTTTATTTTGATCTTCATATTTGTTGAGTTGAATTGTTGTAAAGCTTCAGTTGTAATGTATTTTCTGGAATGCTAAGTCTTTTTGTAAACGAAAAGAGATAGGGAAGATTGATATAGAAAAGAGTTACAGGATTGTTTATTTTATTTGTACAAAATGTTCAGAGATTTTTCTTTCCTTTGGAGGCTGATATGATCCTATATTGGTGTACTAGAGATATAGCATTAAATGAAGTTGTCCTCCATGTCTACATATACTTATCTTTCTTTATTTCGTATGTACTTATATATCATTTTTCTTGCCTCACACTTCCATACTTATCCTCTAATTCCTGTACAACATGAATATTTTTTCCTCTTTGCCTTGCAGCCTTGTATCTACATGATTTTCCAGAACTAACAAATGTGTTCACTTATGTCTATATAACCATATATTTTAAATTAAATCATAATTTCCAAATTACCAAAATATATTAGAATTAGAAAACCTGCCTTTATTTATTAAATTTAAAACAAAGCTTATCTATTTACAATATATACAAATATATATACATTATAAATAGAAAACAATTTATTAGCTTTTAAAAGATAAATTATTAGTTAAATATTTATTTAAAAGAAGATTATTAAATCAATTCAAATCTTATTAACAAAAATTATCAAATCAATTTAAATTTCAATACAGATTATTAAATTGATATTGCCAAAAATTCTGGGATATCACAGATTTCATCAAACGTATAACTCCTGAGCTCGTACATCTTAGGAAAGGGTGTTAAGCGAAGAGAAGTTGCCTTCTCCGCCACCAAACAAATGATTCGTTCATAGAGATCAATTTATGTTATTAGAAATGCAACGTTAGACATTCGTCCATACAAGTTATCTGGAAACAGGAAAAACCGAAGGCACTCTCCTACCACATCCTGTCGGGAATTACCTCTAGGATTAGTAGCATGAAATCCTTGCATATCGTAGATTTCATAACAAAGCACTATTTCCACCATATATATATACATATATATATATATATATACACACACACACACACACATATATATATAATATGCATCGCGGGTCTAGTGGCAAGTAGCCCTGCATCATAAAGATCTCCCTCTTCAAAATCATCATCATAAACCTGCACTTTCAAATGCATATATTGGTCTATACTGGTTCTTAGATAAATCCGACCTCGGTCATTTCGAACCAACAACGATAATGAGGCCCTCAACCTCAAACGAAAACCAAGTCTTGTAGACTTATCACGTTTCCAACTCTCAAATTGCTATCCTTCGGCCAAGAAGGAAGCCTTGTAGATTGTAGTATCATAAATGCTCCGCACCACTTGAATCAACATTCTTAATCCAAACGTTAATCAAGCCTATTTAGTTGGCTTTGTGCTAAGTGCATGACTAATCATTTCCAACATCAAGTCAAGGAACCAAAAATGACCAAGTTTGATAGTCGATTATTAACTATCAAAGCAACAAACAATATCTAGCACATAAGCAGTCCCTAGGCCCATTTAATTAATATTTTATTAATTAAATCAATTTTCAAATATTTACATCAAATTTATCTTTAAAGAGATATATCCTCAAAATCATTTCAATCCTTTGATATTGAAAAACATTTCCCTATACTTATATCAACGGTATAAGTATATTTAGTAAAACTACCATTTTGGAGACACACTAAATATATTTCTATAACCGTACAACTCCCGAGTTTATACGCTTCAGGACGGGTGTTAAGTATAAGAAGCAATGCTTCCTATACCACCAAGCCTTTAGTACTATCATACGAACTAATTCGTGTATTTCAAAATTGAAGGTCAAAACATCATTTACTGGTCAAAACGAATGTTGCATAAAACATCTTTACGACAACGTGAAAACACTAGTATGGGATTTGATTATATATATATATATATATATATATAAATTCTGCATACTATATAAAACATTTCCTTTTGGAAATCATTTACTATAACAGTAGTGTCATTGCCCATGCCTTCCATACTTCCCCGAAAATGTCTATTACAACAATAAATGTTCAAATCCATGTTTCGATACTTAACACATTTTAAATCACCTTCCAAAACCATTTAAACTCCATTTGAAATTACTATTGCAAAAATTTATAAATATTATCACTTTAAAAACCATTAACTTCATCAAAAAATTACTTTCAAAACATTCCTTTAAAAGATTATTTAACTCTAATAAACTTGAATGTATTTCTTTTATATAAAAATCCATACTTAAATCTCAACATAAATCATTTCCATATTTATAAAACTATGTTTATAAATCTCCTTTCTATTTTATATAACTTCTATTTTATAAAGTCTCTTTATTTATAAAATTCTATTTATAAATCGTTCTTTTATAAAAACTCATTTTACTATCAAAATCTACTTATAAATCCATTTCTTTATAAAGCAAATTTATTTAAAAAAAATCCATTCATAAATCCATTTACCAAATACTTTTCAAATCCATTTACAAAATATCTATAAATTTTGATTATAAATCTATTTCTTTATTTATAAATTTCACTTTTATAAATCCTTTATATAAACTATTCCAAAATCTCTATTTAAAGTATTTCTCAGAACAACGCTTTTATAACATCAAAAATCATACTTTTAATCTGTTTAAAAATAAATCTATTCCTTTTAATAATTTAAAAATTATTAAAACATACATACTTCCAAAATTACTTTGAAAATTATTTCAATTCAAAATCACTATTTTATAGTATTTCAAAATACTAAAAAGTATAGCCCGGTGCTACTATAACACTAAATAAAAAAACAATCCATGTCATCAAATGTGGCATCCAACACATCATATATCAAAATATATGAAAAGTAAAACTAATAGTGTGAGGAATCCTGTTGGATCCCTCCAACCTATCCCCTTACATCACATATAGTATATAATCAAATGATATAAACCAACCGCTTCGAGGTGGGACCTTATACAAAGAGTCGTCCGCTCATACATGGAAACGTAATATGGTCTCATCTGCTCTAGGGTTGGGAGTATATCCGAACCAACTAATAAAATAGTAAATCATCCTAAAAAGCAACAAACAATATAAATAAAATTATTGTGACGACCCGGAATTTTGGATATTTGAAATTGGAATATTTAATTGATTTTAAATATTTAAAAGTTAATTTTTGACTTGAATTTCAAATATCACTATTTATTGGATAATTTAATCATTAAATTAAATGATTTGAAGTTGGGTAAAATATTAAATCCGAGGTTTAAAGTCAGTTAAAAATAATTTGAAGGCTTATAAAATTCATATTAATAATACTAAAGGTGATAGAACTTTTAAAATTTAATTTAAAAGTGTTTTATTCAGTTTTGAAATTTTATCGTTTAAATTGATATTTAAAAATAGCCTTCCGAGGCACAGACTCGGAATTCGACGAAACCAGTTCCATTGGATCCGTAATAGTGTATTATTATCGGATTCCAATTTTCGTAGTGTTTGGAGTTATCGTCTGGTCGTACGATATATAAACGCGTTGAAATTTATATCGAATTCAATATATTAACTGGGTCCAAAAAGCTATCTTCTCCATACAATCGAATTAGGACTCGAAACTTTTTCCATTGCATTCGAAATAGGGGTTTAACATTATGAACGCCTAGTGGCACATCTCGATGGGAGGTCAGGATTTTGAGTTGCATTTATTGAGACAAATTGAATTTAATTAAAGAGATATATTTCTATATAATAGTCAGCCTTCAGCTGAAAAAATGTCACACCAGTGCTTTTTACACTTCATTTCAGTCACTGTAGCAAGACCCACTTTACACGCAAGGATTCTCGAACATGTTTTCCCTTTTACTTTTTAAACACTATAACCAACCGAGATTTCTAAGAAGAAAAATAATAATAATAGATACAGTTCGCTTCGAAGGTTAATGGCCGAACTTTGGATTCTATCTCCAGTTATACTTCACCTTCCATCCTCATTCGAATTCAAAGCCCACGGCTTCCTTTACTTCCACTCCTTTACGAATCAAAATCCAAAGCTACCGAAAAATATTAGGGCTCGCGAGTGAATCGCGAATGAGCCTCACGCGATGTTGTTTAATCGAAGTTCACGAGGGTAGGGCGGCGCGTTCATATGGAGGAGACTGATGGTCGCGAAGCTTGAGAGAGAGAAGTTTGATTCGTGAGCCACGAAAGCTCGCGTTTTGGCGACGAAGTGATCGAGCGGTGCGGCTCATCGTTTGGCGCGATCTGGAGACGTTTTGGAATGCAAGCAAGCGCGTCGTGGCAAGAGCAGAGGGCCGGAGTTGACAGTGAGGAGTGGGTTGCGTAGGTGGAGCCTGGAAGGGGTTCGGTAATATTGGATCTAGGCGATGGTGATGGAGTTCGATTGCTCTGTTGTGCTTGTGTTGTAAGTATAGATTTTTAATTTATTTTCAGTAGAGTTTAAAGAGAATTTAGGTTACAAATAAAAATTAATTATATAAGTAAGGTCAAATTTTAATTTGGTAATGTATATAATTATATATATATAGGAATCAGTCAACCTTTAAGTAATCGGTATATATATTTGAGGAATTAGAATATATATAACTTGTCATTTGAATTTATAAATTGGGCAGAAAGAAATTGTAAACTAAGTTAGATTAACGATCATTTGAAATTTAGTAATCTAATAAATGATAATTGATTATTCAATTTTTTAGAATATTAATAAATCATATAAATTGTTTATTCAAGGTCGAAAATGGGAAACCAAGACAATGTTGAAGTGGATTTCAAATTTATAAAGCAAAGGCGAGTTAATCTCACTCTTCTGGATTGCTATTTAAATTTAAATTTAAATGGTTAAATTTAAATAATTGGTTGAATGATTGAATTGATTGGTTGTGGTATATTATATATAGTAGTACATATATATATATATATATATATTGGAGTGATTGATTTCCCGCATTATAAAGCGGATGAGACCCTATGCGCCGCATAATAGCGGATGATATTATATAAACCCATATACCGCGATATTCCACCTCGAAGTGGAATTGGTATTGTGCTAACATTTGTGGATGCAGGGAAACAGGTTGGAGGGATCCAAATGGATTCCTCAAAATATTTAGATTTGTCTTAAATATTCTATGATATGATTACTTGATATCCTGTGATGAATTATATTAATAATTGGAGTATTGGATGTTATGGTTTGATTGAATATATTTGGGTATAATGAGTTACCAAAAATATATAAATTGAATTTTTGGAAAGAAAATAAAAGATTGAATTTTTAAGTAAGTAATTATAGAGAATTGGAATAAATTTAAGAATGAATTGGAAAAGAATAAAAGTGATTTTAAAATTCTAATAAATACAATTTCGAGTATGGAAGAGGGAATTTGAATAAACAGAGGAATAATGAATTTTAAACTTAAGTAATATTATTTAAAAGAATAAAGAATTTATTCTAATTCAAGGTTTAAATTTAATCAAAAGGAAAAAAAAGGAATTCAGGGAATCTGGAATTTAAATTTTCAGTTTAAAGATTTTAAATCATAATAAAGAAGTTAAATCCAGAATTTATTAAATTAATGGATTTTGAAATAAAATTGGATAAGTAAAAAAATTATTATAAAATGGAGTAAATTTTGGAAATCAATTTGGAAATTGAATAACTGTTTTAAACTGGGATCTTAAAAGGAAGATGAGACTATGAAATTTATAAACTGGGTTTATAAAAGTGAAATGATATACCGGTGGATATTTGGAAGAATAAATTCACGGTTGGAATTTATTAAAGGAATGGGTAAATTTGGTTAAAAATAAATAGTGATTTATTTTTAAAAGATGTGAAAGAGAAGTGTATTTCCCAGGATAGCCAAGTACGTTTTCAAAGCAAATTTTTAAGTATAAGTTAAAAGTTTTAAGGATTGTTTTAAAAGCGTGTTTTAGAAAATTTATTATTTTTAAACATTTAAGTTTCAAAGTAAGTGTTTGTCAAATTTATTTAGTAGTAATTATTTAAAAGTGACTCGGTATTGTGTTTTAAAAAGATAAAAATTTAGTTTTATATTTTATAAAGTAGCTTTATTTTAAATATTCTTAAAGTGTATATTTTATTTTAATAGAAGTATTAAAGAAGTTTTAAATCTAAATGTTTAAAAGTATATTCTATAATTAAGTGTTTTAAATGATTTTAAAGTCTAAGTATTTGTACTTGGTGATTTCAATGGAAATAGAAAATATTGGGAAACTTATTCCGTGAGAGAAAGATGGTTTGAAACTGTTTTCAAAGGGTTGAAAAGTGGAAATATATCTTGCGAAGATATTTTGAGGTTAATAAATAATTTGGGAGAAATTATTTAAAGGTCTGATGGTTGTTTGTGAATGTTATTTGATAGTTAAATAACCGACTATCAATATTGGCTAATCGCTGATCGTTTCGAAGAGACCGGGATCGGGATTAATTTCTCGAAAACCACTTCGATTCGGTTTGAACGTTTCGTGTGGAAACAAGAGTTTGGAATCGAAGTTGGAGCAGTGAAGTGCAAGGGTTAGTCGCTACTAATCCTGAGGATGATTCCAAAATGGATGTAGTAGGAATAGTGCCTTCGGTTCCGTTCGAACCCGGGACGGACTTGTATGGATGAATGCTTTTAGAACATCGTCAGGTGGACGATGAGCATTCTAAGTGAAACGGTTCTAAAAAGGTAACGCTTAGACTCGAGCCTCATCAACCGGGAATGACTGAAAATCAGGGGTTATGTAGCAAGGCTATGTGGGTAGCACCCATTAGGGTGAGGTTATCCCTATCTAGAAGTTCCTTTTATTTCGGCTTAGTGGTGCGGTTGTTGATCCCAACCGTGGGGTGATCTTACTCGGAATTACCCAGTAAGGGGTAGTCCCGGCCTTGTGTTGCAGGGGAACGGGCGTGGTCCTCGGTACACTGATCTAGACCAGGTACTGTGACAGGTGATACCCCAGTGCCTAGGCATTAGTTGGAAATCCATTCTCCCTACGTGCCTTTTATGGATTTTGTTTGTATAACCCACTTTGTGGCTAGTATGCTGGAATTTAATCATGTAACAATTTCAGCTATTTGAATAAGTGTTTGTATATTGACACTATTATAATATCAGACGGATTTGATAAAAAGTGTTTTGGCTATCGTAAGGTAAAAACCCGACATGTTTATTTGTGGCGTGGTCTTATGAGATGCTTTTGATTTCAAAGGGTTTGGAAAACTTTAATGATCCAATTGAGTGTGATTTCTCAGGCTGGTTTCCAGACTGACTCGGGTGTTATTTTATTATAATGGTCGGGTCAGACCGAGTATTACAGATACAGGATAGGATGCTGTGGAGCTCAGGAGACGAGCTGGATGGCGAGACGTATCACCCGTATTTGTTGTATTCCGTTGTGTATCATAAGTGGTATAGTCATCTTGTGAGGACAAGTTATTATAACTGTCCTGAATTGTGATGTTGATTGTATTGTGCTCTGATGTTGTATTCTGATGATGTATGTTGTAACGCCCCACCTCTATGCTCACAATAACAAAGAGTATTAAAAGAAATACTGTCTGTTATTATGAAGAATAAGGCTGGATAGGAGCGGCCATCCGTAGTTGGCCTTACACTAGTATTTGTTACCTCGATAGGAGTGGTATATATTATTTTTTCCATCTCTTATTTATTTACTCCCATCGACATACCCAATTACCAGTATAAAACGAACTACGATGGTTCATAATAGTTTAGGACAATATATATAATAATAACACAGATACAAAAGAATGCGGAACACAGATAACAAAAAGTCTCATATATATAATAACTGATGTCAGTTACAATACAGTTGACACAATACATATGATACAACTACAACAGTCGACTTTGGAAGTTATATATACAAGTACATTATCGACTAATATACATGAATACATATCAACCCTAAAGAGACACACTGACTACTACAACAAGACGAAGACCACTTCAAAAGATGTGAAAAATCTTCATAGCTCAAACAGCAACTCAAAGCAGGAAATATACAACCTGAAATAACTCGGGTCTGACCCGAGTATTAAATTCAAAAGAAAATAATACATGGGTCAGTCTAATTCAAACTCAGTTATTAATGCACAGAAGCAATAATAATCAATATCAAATAGACGACAGTCACAGAATTCTCGTATATCCAACTCTCGATAAGAGAATCGGATAACGGCAGATATAACACTAAACAATGTTAAACAACAAATCAGCAGATTTAAATCATCAACAAAGATAAGTGAAAAGAATATCAATGAAGATAATCTTAAAAACATCAGAATTGCCTAAACGACAATTAACAACAAAATCTAACTATTAAATAAATAATTAGAAAATCTCAAAGTGGTTAAAAATAACAAAACTCTGTGTGGCTGCAGTACACGCACGCGTGCGCTGCCTCGCCACTACAGTACGTGAAATCATCACAACAGTGAATACTAACAGTAATCAAAACTGTAGAGGTCAAAGCGAAACACAAGTCAACACAATAGCGTAAACAACAAAAATCTAATTATCGATACGACAATTAGAAAACATATAATCTAATTATCTAAAAGAGAATTAGATATCAACAAAATCATCAACTCAAACCAAATCAGAATACACTTCAAAGTAAATTGAATTTGGCAACACGAGACAATTACAAAAATTGAAATCATCAATTTAAAACTGTCACTTTTGCTAGGGCTGCAGTACACACACGCGTGTACTGCCTTGCCACTACAATAATGCAAGCAAACTCGACTAACAGACCAGAGAACTGCAAGGGTAAAACTGCACCCAAATACAACTGTCTCAACGCATACATATATATATATATACGCATGTATACATCCAAGTAGTGACTCAATACAACAAAACCAGTTTAAGTTGAAGAAGGAGTAGTGAAACTGCAAACCCCAAGTGAAGCAAAAAGTTCAAGCAGTTGATAATGCACATGAATCAATTAACTCTAGTATAGCAAATGGAGATGCAAACAAACTGCATAAAAGGGATGGCAACATACAGGCCACAGTTTTGAAACTCCAAGGCAAGCACCCTTCTAACTGGTTGCATATATGAAGTATACAAACTGCCAAATTCAATGAAGCAAAAATTCAAACCGAGTTCAAGTCTCACAAAAATAACTCAATACAGTATGGTAAAGTGCACAAAGGAAGTGGTGTCACGACCCGGCAATAGTGAGTACGGCAACACTAATATATGCAAACTCAAGTAATCACGTGAACACAATACAGCAATGAATCTAGTGAACAAGTGCATACATATATACACGCAACTGAAGTGCAGCTGCAATTGCAATATGACTCGAATGCACAGATAAAATGAAGTGTAACTGCAACTGAATACTTAACAGGTCAAGGAAGCAAAACCACAAACCAAACAAGAACAAGAACAAAAACTGAATACAAAGGCTTAAAGACACAAATGACATGCACATGTCAACAAGTCAAGGGATGTATCAGTGAAACAAGGATGCACCCAAAAATCTCCAAAAGAACAAAATACAGTGATACAAAAAAATCAAGACAAGCATTGCCACCAAGATGGCCAGAGCCAAAGTACACAGGAGGCAAAAATTCAAGAAGCTGGAATTTCATAGTATGAACAAGTCAAATTCGAAATCGTGGTGACCACGTAACAAATTCTTCGCCGAGAAAATCATCACAACGACCAAGTTGAAATCAACCAGTGGCAACCATCACAAAATCAATTTTTAAAACAACTGAAGTATAATCGGAGCCCAAACCGATATACATGAAAAATACTACTGTAACGAACAAAGTCAAAAATCGACCAGTTCCTCATCAGTAAAATCCAGTTTGAGTTCGCAAATCAAAAGGAGACCGAAGCCAAAATACTATTACAAAATCGAAGTCGAAGTTGAGCAAGTCATAAGTCGACATCATGGTGGCCAGCAAAGCCAAAATCGAAGCAATGTTAAATTAACAGTTTCAAGAATCAACACTGTGGAGCTCAAGGAAAACGACATCAGGGAAATTAAAACATAACAACAAAATAAACAATCTATATACGAAGCAGTTCGACTATGAAAGTCACGAACTTGAGCAAGCCAGAAATCGCTAAGCTATGAATTAGATGTGAGTAACGATTACTCACCATTTTTGACGACCAAGCAAAACGCGATCCATTTCTCGATCGAGCAAGTCGAAATCACGGCACCACGAAATCGACGAAGCCCTAATTTGTCGAAGAGGGACGAGCGAGATCGAAGCCGCCATGCTTTCGTTTTCTTTGATTTAGGGTTTTGTTCTTTTTTTTCAAAAATGAAATGGGCACGGGTTTAAAACGAACGAGAAAATATAAAAGGGGGATCGGTTATTTGTTTCGATATTCATCACAGCCCAAAGCCAAAGAATCTTGGCCCAGAAATTAAATTTTAAAGCCCGAACCCCCTTAACAAATTATTAAAAGAATTTTCAACTCGATTTAAAAATTCCAACAACAATTAGCTAATAACATCAACCATTTAATCACGATTATAATTTGAAGCTAAATCCCGGGTTGTTACAGACTCCTCTCCTTATAAAAATTGCGTCCCCGCAATTTTCATAATTAAGGTTGTCAATAACAATTATTTTTCTAACATAAACTGGTTAAGCTAGAAAATAAAAGACGGGAATACAAACGCCAAAGAAATCTTTTATTTTCATAAAAGAAATTTACAAATTCTCAACAAAAATCTAATTATCAATAGATAATCAGAAAACAGCATAACTGAATAAATACAATTATCAGCAACATTCAATTATCAATTAGATAATCAGAAATACAGAAATCACAAAACAGCAATATCTAATTATCGATACGATAATTAGAAAACAGCAAAACCTAATTATCAACAAAGATAATTAGAAAACACAAATCACGAATCGCAAAACTGCAAATATCTAGTTATCCAACAATTAACTAGAAAACACAAACTTCATAATCAGCAAACTCTAACCATCAACAGCGATAGATAGAAAATAGTAATTCAATAAAATCAACATAATCTAGAATCAATTAGAGACTAGAAAATTTCATAATCAACAAAGTCAACAAACATCCAATTACCCAAACGATAGTCAGAAAACAAAAATCAACAAATATTCAGTTATCAAAATCGATAATTAGATCTCAAATTAACAAATATTTAATTATCAAAAACGATAATTAAATGTCAAATCAACAAATATTCGATTATCAAAAATGATAATCAAATCTCAAATCAACAATTATTCGATTATCAAAAACGATAATCAAATCTCGAATCAACAATTATTCGATTATCAAAAACGATAATCAAATTTCAAATTAACAAATATTTAATTATCAAAAACGATAATTAAATCTCAAATCAACAAATATTCGATTATCAAAAACGATAATCAGAATCAATAAATATTTAATTATCACAAGCGATAATTAAATCTCATAACGGCAGATATTTAATTACCGATACGATAATTCAATCTCATAACATCAGATATCTAATTACCTGTAGATAATTAGAAACAACAAATATCTAGAAATCAATTAAGAAGACTAGAAAATCAACATAAAAGCTTGGATCGATCCCATCAGATGGCGAGTTTTTAATTCGCCGCACGTGCATCAACAAATGGCCGAAGCCTACCAAGTACTCAACATAATTTTGGCGCCCAAAAAATGACCCGAAGGTCCGTAGAGTGACCCGAAGGTCTAGTACTGGTATTTGACCCGAAGGTCCATCATATGACCCGAAGGTCCAACATATGACCCGAAGGTCCATCATAGTGGCTCGAAAGCACACGAAATCATCAAATATTTCAATTTACGAGTCCGGAATTAACCAAAATAGTAAACGCACCTGTCCCACAACCACGAGTTTTACTAAATCGTTTAATTCTCTTCATTGTTTCCTTGAAAGTGCAAAATCATCAAAATTATCAAAACAGCAGATATTTCAATTAACGAGTCCGGAATTAACTGAAATAGCAAACGCACATGTCCTATACCACGTGTTTTACTAAATCGTTTGATTCTCTTCATTGTTTCCTTGAAAGTGCAAAATTGTGTATTTTGTAAAAATACACTTTACATTCTCAAACGGACAAGTCCGGAATTAAGCGAATCAGTAAAAGAAAGGGGTCATAATCCTCGATTTTTGTGATATCCCGGGTTTTTGGGCAATATAAATTTAATAATCTTTATTAATAATTAAATTGGATTGATAATTATCCTATATAATTTTAATTTAAAATTGGTAATTTAATCTTTTAAAAGATAATAAATACTTAATCTGACAATATTGATAAGATTTGTTTGTTAAAGCTAATAAGATTAATTAAGCAATTGATTAAGTAATTAGGATTAAAGATTAATTACTTAAAGAAAGTAATTAAAGAATGGTTAATAATTAATGAGAGATCATTAATTAGGGATTTTTAAATAATTAATTAATGTGATTAATTTTGATAATCAATTAGATTAATTAGTTAATATGAAGTTGGTTAAGTAGAATTACTTAATGGAAGTAATTAAAGGAATTAATTACTTAAGGTAATTAATTAAATAAATTTGGTAAGTTTAAATTAATTAATTAAATTAATTTAAGATAATCATCTAGTGATTTGATAAGTATAATTACTTAAATGTAATTAGTGAAGTGTAATTACTTAGGAAAGTAATTAAAGGTAATTACTGGATGTAATTAATTAAGGGAGATGAAATAATGGAAGTAATTTGAGTTTAACTACTTTTGAATAATTAATCAAGGGATTAATTAAAGGATAATTAATTAACGAGTAATTAATTTATGGGCAATATCAATTTAATAATCTGTTTAAATAATTAAATTGTTTTGATAATTTTTGATAATAAAATTTGAATTAGTTTAATAATCTAATTGAATAAATATTTAATTAGTGAAATTTATCTTTTAAAACTAATAAAATGATTTCTATTTATAATGTATATATATAAGTATATATATTGTAAATAGATTAGCTTTGATACCAACTGTAACGACCCGACTTCCTATGCCCAGAAAGTCGCATCATTATGAAGAAAGAAAGGGGTAGAAAATAGAAAAGAAGAGAAGAAAGAAAGAAACAACAACAACGATCTCACAGCGGAACGAATAAATTATATTAATAACATAAACTATTACATAGTATACAACAATTTACAGAGTTACACAGCATAAACATCACTTACTAGACAGTTATAAACATCTGTCTAGACATTGCAACTCAAATACAAGACAAGACACTATCACAGATATCAACACAGCGGAATACTATATCTACGAACGCCGAAGCCTCCTGCTCCATTGCTCCTCCAGAATATTCGTCAAAGCTAAACCTGAATCTCTTGGGTACTCAAATTTTTACGAGTAGCCAAGGGATTCAGGTTTAGCTTTGACGAATATTCTGGAGGAGCAATGGAGCAGGAGGCTTCGGCGTTCGTAGATATAGTATTCCGCTGTGTTGATATCTGTGATAGTGTCTTGTCTTGTATTTGAGTTGTAATGTCTAGACAGATGTTTATAACTGTCTAGTAAGTGATGTTTATGCTGTGTAACTCTGTAAATTGTTGTATACTATGTAATAGTTTATGTTATTAATATAATTTATTCCTTCCGCTGTGAGATCGTTGTTGTTTCTTTCTTTCTTCTCTTCTTTTCTATTTTCTACCCCTTTCTTTCTTCATAATGATGCGACTTTCTGGGCATAGGAAGTCGGGTCGTTACAGTTATTATAATAGGGTCTAGGGTTTTCAAATAAATATGAAATAGCTGAAATTGTTACATTATTAAATTCCAGCATACTAGCCACAAAGTGGGTTATACAATCAAAACCGTAAGGGCGCGTAGGAAGAATGGGTTTCCATACAATGGCAGGGCTACTGGGGTACCGCCCGTCACAGTACGTGGCCTTACATTATTAAAATGAAGCTTTAGATAATGACACTTGTCATTTAAGTAATTACTATATATTTTTATTTATTTAAAAGTAAATAAAACCTTTTTCTTAATTATTAAATACTTATCCTATATATAAATTACTTTTTAAAAGAAACAAAACTAACTATATTTATAAATAAAAGTTTATACAAATATTCTAAAATCCAAAACAATTTAAATATCTATTCTTTTGAATTTCAAAACTTAAATTAAATTCAAATCAAATTAAATCCTAAGATTCAATTTAAAAAAAATTAAGTTATATATATATTCATATACAACTACTAATCAATTTAAAATAACAATTCCATAGTCTTTAAAATCCATTCATATTTATAAAAATAATACATTATACTTATTATTTGGAAATAACATATTTGATACTTATTTAATTAGATTATTAAATTAAATTCAAATTTTATTATCAAAGATCATCAATATCAATTTAATTATTTAACAGATTATTAAATTGATATTGCTCAAATTTCCGGGATATCACATTCTATAATTGATTATCTTTAAATTAATTAATCTAATTAATTATTAAATTTAATCACATTAATTAATTATTTAATAGTCCATAGTTAATGACCTTCATTAACTATTAACAACTCTTTAATTACTTTTCTTAAGTAATTAACTTTGATTAATTGATTTGAAATTAATAATAATTAATCTAAGTTAATTACTTAAGAAAAGTAATTAAAGAGTTGTTAATAGTTAATGAAGGTCATTAACTATGGATTATTAAATAATTAATTAATGTGATTAAATTTAATAATTAATTAGATTAATTAATTTAAAGATAATCAATTATAGAATGTGATATCCCGGAAATTTGAGCAATATCAATTTAATAATCTGTTAAATAATTAAATTGATATTGATGATCTTTGATAATAAAATTTGAATTTAATTTAATAATCTAATTAAATAAGTATCAAATATGTTATTTCCAAATAATAAGTATAATGTATTATTTTTATAAATATGAATGGATTTTAAAGACTATGGAATTGTTATTTTAAATTGATTAGTAGTTGTATATGAATATATATATAACTTAATTTTTTTTAAATTGAATCTTAGGATTTAATTTGATTTGAATTTAATTTAAGTTTTGAAATTCAAAAGAATAGATATTTAAATTGTTTTGGATTTTAGAATATTTGTATAAACTTTTATTTATAAATATAGTTAGTTTTGTTTCTTTTAAAAAGTAATTTATATATAGGATAAGTATTTAATAATTAAGAAAAAGGTTTTATTTACTTTTAAATAAATAAAAATATATAGTAATTACTTAAATGACAAGTGTCATTATCTAAAGCTTCATTTTAAACATGTGTAAATAAATGGTAAACTCTAATGACAAGTGTCTTATTTAATTTTTTTTCTTTTATTTTTATAAATCATAAATTTACTTACATATGAACATTTGCATATCTTCATTTCATTCTTTCTATTCTCCTTTTCAAAACAAGATAAACTCAAAACCTTTCCTCTAATACAAATCTGATCAGTAACCATTTCTCTAAGCAAAAATCTGAAATCAGTAATCAAAACTTCTCAAACCAAAAACCAATATTCAACAATCTGTAACCAAATTTTCAAATCAAAAACAAAGGCCTGCAACATTTTCTTCAATCTGGAATTAATACAAGAAACCAGTAGGCATTCTTTTCAAATCTGGAATCATGTTCAAAACAAAAGGGGATGCTCTGCATCATCTTCAAAAGCCTGCATTCTTTTTCAAGTCAGTAGCTGTTTGAACTGTAACGACCCGCCTTCCTATGCCCAGGAAAACGCATCGTTATGAAGAAAGAAAGGGATAGAGGAAGAAAAGAAAAGAAGAAAGAACAACAACACATCAGAAATCTCACAGCGGAACGAGAAATATATTATATCACATAAGATATTACATAGTATCATATACATCAGAGTACACAATTTATACATCACAGAATAGACAGTTATAAACTTCTGTCTATTATACAACACAAGTACATCAGTACTATATAGACTAATACAAACACAGCGGAAACTCTATATATCTACTCGCTGAAGCCTCCTGCTCCTCAGCTCCTCCAGTATTCGTCAAGACTAACCTGAATCCCTCGACTACTCAATAAAATATTGAGTACCCAAGAGTTTAATAAAACAGAAAATAAACACTTGGGTCAGACATGGGTCTGGTGTGAGTAAACGGTTAAATTGCTTAACTTTGAAAACCTTTGAAAACAAAAGTATCACGTAAGGTAAAAACTTACCCATGTTTATTTGTGGGGAGTCTTACGTGATACTTTTGTTTTCAAAGGTTTTCAAAGTTAAGCAATCTAACCGTGATACAATCAGATTTCCTATCAAACGTTTTAGTTAGCGTAAGGTAAAAACTTACCCATGTTTATTTGTGGGGAGTCTTACGTGATACTTTTGTTTTCAAAGGTTTTCAAAGTTAAGCAATCTAACCGTTTACTCACACCAGACCCATGTCTGACCCAAGTGTTTATTTTCTGTTTTATTAAACTCTTGGGTACTCAATATTGTATTGAGTAGTCAAGGGATTCAGGATAGTCTTGATGAATTCTGGAGGAGCTGTGAAGCAGGAGGCTTCAGCGAGTAGATATATAGAGTTTCCGCTGTGTTTGTATTAGTTTGTATTGTGAAGCAGGAGGCTTCAGCGAGTAGATATATAGAGTTTCCGCTGTGAGTAAACGGTTAGATTGCTTAACTTTGAAAACCTTTGAAAACAAAAGTATCACGTAAGACTCCCCACAAATAAACATGGGTAAGTTTTTACCTTACGTGATACTTTTGTTTTCAAAGGTTTTCAAAGTTAAGCAATCTAACCGTTTACTCACACCAGACCCATGTCTGACCCAAGTGTTTATTTTCTGTTTTATTAAACTCTTGGGTACTCAATATTGTATTGAGTAGTCAAGGGATTCAGGATAGTCTTGATGAATTTTGGAGGAGCTGTGAAGCAGGAGGCTTCAGCGAGTAGATATATAGAGTTTCCGCTGTGTTTGTATTAGTCTGTATTGTACTGATGTACTTGTGTTGTATAATAGACAGAAGTTTATAACTGTCTATTATGTGATGTAAAAATTGTGTACTCTGATGTATATGATACTATGTAATATCTTATGTGATAATATATTTCTCGTTCCGCTGTGAGATTTCTGATGTGTTGTTGTTCTCTCTTCTTTTCTTTTCTTCTTCTATCCCTTTCTTTCTTCATAACGATGCGTCTTTCTGGGCAAAGAAAGCCGGGTCGTGACAGTTGGTATCAGAGCAATTTCAAAGCATATATGTATCCAGATCAGTCATGCAATCCATCATACAACAATTTTAATATTGATATACTTAAATTTTTGAAAAACCATTTCAAAACATGTTTAATTAATTAGTTAATTAAGTTTAATTAATTAATTATAAAAGTAATTAGGGATTAATTACTTTGTATGAAGAAGATATTGATTAATAATTAAGGTTTATTAATTAATAGTTAAAGAATTATTAGTCTGTAATCCATTCCAAGTGCATGCAAGTAAATCAAAGCAAGTTTCAAGTTTTCAAAACAAGCAGATGAAATTTCAAAAGTTTCCAGTTTTTCAAAGATCAACATTCCAGTTTTCAAGCCTGTTCAAAACTGTTTTAAATTCCTCTGCCTCTTGGAAAGGTGAGTAAACCTTTAAATTAAAACTTAAAGTATCTAATATTATTGCATGTGAATTAATGTGTGGTAATTGCTGTGCATGTCTAGAATTATGTATGCTCTGATACCAAATGTAGCGACCCGCCACTCATTCCACATGAAAGATGCATCGTCAATAAGAAAGAAAGGGATAGAAAAGAGAAAAGAGAGAAAGAAACACAACAGAATCTAAACAGCGGAACGAATAAATTATATTAATAACATAAACTATTACATAGTATCATATACAACAACTATCAGAGTTACACAGTATATACAACACATACTAGATAGTTATAAACACCTGTCTAGTTTTTACAATACAGGATACAACACAGATAACAAATGACTCAGAGATCAACACAGCGGAACTACTATATCTCTACAAACGCTAAAGCCTCCTGCTCCATTGCTCCTCCAGATAACTCGCCAAAGCAAACCTGACTCCCTTGGCTACTCAAATTTTTATGAGTAGCCAAGGGAGTCAGGTTTGCTTTGGCGAGTTATCTGGAGGAGCAATGGAAAAAGATTCAAAACTCCAATTAGAATTAATATTAGACTTTGATACTTAAAGGAAAGTTGGTTGTTAAGGCATGATGATGATTTTTAAAAATAGTTAAGGATTTTAAATTCAACAAGTAATTTTAAAAAGGTTTGCATTCTTTTCAAATCTGCATCATCTTCAAAAAGCCTACCGGTCGTGAACCGTTGCTGAAGGTTACTTAAAAACTTGTTTATGCTTTAAATTTTAAAACCCAGATATGATTTGCTTTTAAATTTTCAAAACCAGGTTACTGGAATTAAAACAAGTTTTAAATTAAATAATGGTTTGATTTAATTAAACATGTTTTGAAATGGTTTTTCAAAAAATTTAAGTATATCAATATTAAAATTGTTTGGTTTAAAGTAAATTATATTTCAAAATTAATTTCTAAATTTGGTTTTAATAAAGTAAATACTTTGAGTAAGTATTTTAAATAAATACAAGTATTCTTAATTAATTAAGTTGAGATTAATTAAGAATAGTTAATTAATAAAATTAAATTAAAGGTTAACTACTATTTGTAATTAAGAATAATTACTTAATGAAGTAATTAGTGGAAATGAATGTAATTAAGTAATTACTTTAATTAAAAATTTAGTGATGATTAATGGATTAATTAATTAATGTAATTAATTTTAGGTTAATTAATTAGTATAATTAATTAAAGATAATCACTATGATTAATTAAGTATAATTACTTAGTCAAGTAATAAATGGATAATTACTGAATGTAATTAAGAGAAGAGAAAATTACTTATGGAAGTAATTAAATGGAATTGATTAAGAGTTAATCACTTGATGTTATTAATTAAAGGATTAATTAATATAATTAATTTAAAGTAAATTAATTAAAGAGTAATTAATTAATTAAAAGGTTAAGGTTAATTAAAAATATAATTAATTACTAGTTAAGGTAATTAATTAAAAGAGAGTAATTAATTAAGGAAGTAATTAATTAAGGGTTAATTAATTAAGATTAATTAATCAATAATAAGTGATTAAAGAATAATAAATTAATATAATTAATTAAAAAGTAATTAATTAAGATAAGTAATTACAAATTGTTAATTACTGTTTATGATTAATTAAGTCTAATTAATTAATGAAGTGGTTGATTAAAATTAATTATTTAATTAAAAAAAAAGGTTAATTAATTAATAAGGATTATTGTAATTAATGATAGTAATTAAAGGTTAATTACTGTATATGGTTAAGGATAATTACTTGATGTAATTAAAGATAATTAATCAAAGGAGATTAATTAAGGAAGATCATTTAGATGTTTAATTAATTAATTTGTAATTAATTGATGATATTTGTCACATACCAAAATTTTCGACTTTCGAAAATTCAACATCGATACTCACTTTATCGACTGTCGAGCAATCGAGTGCCGGAAACTCCAATAGTGAGGGTTTAAGAAAGAAGAAAAAGGCAGAAGAAGAAGAAGATAGAAGAAAAAGAGAAGAAGAACAACAAAACAACAACAGATACAGAACAGAGACAATGTGACGACCGCCCATGACCCCTGCACCGAATCTAGAGATAAAGCGCTGTAAATTGTGCCAGGCGACCATGGACGATTGTCAAGGTAAGAATTTAAAACAACAGAATCTATCGTATTACTCACAGCGCATGGACAAAATACAATAGAACATAAGTATAGTGAAGCTTTACAGAACAAAGTGACATCATATAAAACTCCATAATAGTTGAATACAAGCATCCACATAGTCAATACATCAAGCCTCACTACATATCTCTCAGAGAATACAAAACAGCGGAATATCCAGTACATATAAGAAGATAATATGCAACCCTCTAGCTCGTCTTCGATATCAGCATCGTGAGAAGAGAACAGCACCTGTCACCTGCTACCTAGTCTGCCCGTCCCAAAATGGACGAACAGCCCAAGGCAATAAGAATTGAAACATAAAGCCTTGAGTCAGACAACAGTCTTAGTGAGCAGTAAATTAACTAACAACATACCAAAAGAGCATAAAGGAAAAGGAATAGGAATACAACCCTCCCACTCCAACCTCATTCTACAGTGATAGCCCCCAGACACACACTAAGTAGAAACAAACATAGCAGAGCATACAATTTAAAGTAAAGCTACTATCACTCGAGTCAAGGGCGATGTTTTCCAAGTACCAAGGCCTAAATCAGATAAGCACCCAGAAAATACCGCTCTTGAGTCCGAATGACGATACAACCAAACATCCATGACTATGGCTATCACTGTTATCATTGCTTCGATATCACCGTTAATTGAATGACCGGCACATTCTTTCAGCCGTCCGTCAAGGGCTAATGAAAACCCCAGTTCTAGACATAACTCCCGCACGTCGTCGCAGCCCGTGCCTAGGACTATCGAATCTGCCCAGAGTACTCGACCATCAACAGTTGGCCGTTGGGACTATCGAATCTGCCCAAACGTACCCTTGCTTAAAGCATGCTAGAACCTTCAACAACGATGCTATCCAAGCCTCCTAGTCATCCTCCTCGACGACTATTCTCATATCCATTCATTATCCTCAACTCGAATCATATCACCGAGTTATCAACATGCTTGGAATGATCCCGTCTGGATTAGACCAAGTCTTCATCATATGATTGCCTCGCTTCATTACATCCTCGCAAAGCCCCATCTCAACATATCATCAAATCTATGCATAAGAGCTTCATCATCCCGCTACATATGCCACGAGCAGCTTTTCCAATTCAAGAGCCTTTCCCTTAGCTTTTGAATCGTCTTCGGTCTAAATCTAATCATCAATCATCTAGTTCATAATAATCAATCAAATCAAACATCAATCCAAGCAATCAAGCATTCAAAAATGATCTAAGTAGACAATTATAACAATAATGGCATTTTCGTAATTAAAGAGTTGAAAGTCCAATAAGCATGAAAACATGGATTATATCTCTACAAACTTGATGAATGAACTTGCATAGGTTAACATATGATAAAATGGATGCAACATCATCATGAACAATGGATCTACATGGATCTACACATAGGATGAAGAAAATGCATGGAAATCACTAATTTAACACCAAATCGAGCCAACAATCCGATCTACTCCTTTGGATCTGCGTGAGAGATAATCACCACTCACCAAATCACCTAAACCAACCCAAATCAACACACTTCAGATCTGGACAGCGAAGGATGAAGCTAGATCTACCACAAATCCGCTTCAAATGAAGAAATCTCTCTTGAAAAGATGAAGATCTTCAATCTAAGCTCTTGAATCTTCAATCTTGATCTTCGATTTGGATGGATGGAAGCACTAGATTAGAGTGGAGAAAAGAAGTGAAGAAGTGTAGAAGTCGAGCTCTCAAAATGGCAGCACTTCGTCGCTTCAAAATCCGGATCCCAAAAAAAGTGAGAACAACCCCTCCTATTTATAGCAGAAATTTCCTTAAGTCGCTTAACTCGGCTATCTCCCTAGGTCGTTTCCGACCTAAGCCTCTCCGACCTAACAGATGTACGACTTAACTCCTTTGCGACCTAACACTTAGGAAACCCAGCGACCTAACAACCTATCGACTTAACTACCTAAGACTCAGTTGGGTTGCGACCTAACACAGGACGACCTAAAACAACACGCGACCTAACACTTGAACTATCCTAGCGACCTAACAACTTAGCAACCTACGCGACCTAACACTGCTACGGCCTAACACTTATGCGACCTATCTCCTTAGGTCGCTAACACGGCAACTCTTTAGGTCGCTAACAAGCTAATACCTTAGGTCGCTAACAAGCTAATACCTTAGGTCGCTAACAAGCTAATACCTTAGGTCGCTAACAAGCTAATACCTTAGGTCGCTAACAAGCTAATACCTTAGGTCGCTAACAAGCTAATACACTAGGTCGCTAACAAGCTAATATACTAGGTCGCTAACTCGGAACCACTAGGTCGCTAACTTTCCCAGCCGACCTAACCACACCCCCAGTAACCTCTAGGTCGCTAACTCGGAACCACTAGGTCGCTAACTTGCCCTGCCGACCTAGCACTTAGCTCACCGAAACTCTTAGGTCGCTAACTTGCCCTGCCGACCTAGCACTTAGCTCACCGAAACTCTTAGGTCGCTAACTTGCCCTGCCGACCTAGCACTTAGACAAATTTCCCTAAAAATCTGAAATGACTTAAAAATGCAAAAATTTCAGATTTTGACGAACTTGACGATCCGTAAAAATACGGGTCGTTACATTCTCTCCCCCTTAGGAATTTCGCCCCCGAAATTCCAAGCAATCAAAACTATTCTGTACGCCTACCATCCATAGCAATCAACAAACCATGCATCCAATTCTAACTTAGCGTACAGAATTCTAAAATTAGAACAAGTTACAATATCGTGAGATGACACGACACCTTAGGGCCATACCTTGAAGAGTTCAGGATGAGCTGCTTTCATCCTCTCTTCCACCTCCCACGTACAGTCGTTATCATCATCACTCCATTGTATCTTGAGCAACTTAACTACCTTCCTCCTAAGCTGTTTCGTGTCGGTTTCCACAACACGAAGTGGCTTACGAGGTCTTCTATCAACTGGATCAACTTCAAAATCTTCATAGCTATCAGCAGAAACCACTGTATTCGAGTCATGCACATACTTCCGTAGATACGATACATGAAAAACATTGTGCACACTCGACATCTTCTCTGGTAACTCCAATCTGTAAGCGAGCTTTCCAATTCGCTCGATGATCGGGAATGGTCCAACAAATCTCGGAGTCAACTTTCCTTTCTTCCCGAATCGAATAACATTCTTCAGTGGAGAAATCTTCACAAAAACCATATCTCCTACGTCGAATTCCAAATCCTTTCGACGCTTATCGGCATAACTCTTCTGACGGTCTTGGGCTGCCTTCATCCGTTGCCGAATGATCTCTATGCAATCTGAAGTCTGACGAATCATCTCTGGCCCAAGCATCAGCTTTTCTCCAGTTTCCAACCAACATGTTGGAGAGTTACACGGTCTTCCATACAATGCCTCATACGGTGCCATACCAATGCTTGACTGGTAACTATTGTTGTACGCAAACTCCACCAAATGAAGGTGATCTTCCCATGATCCTCCGAAATCCAAAACACAAGCTCTGAGGAGATCTTCCAAAACTCGGTTGACTCTCTCAGTCTGACCATCTGTTTGAGGGTGATAAGCTGTACTCAAACACAACTCGGTTCCCAACACTTCCTGGAAGCTCTTCCAAAATCCACTAGTGAACAATGGATCTCGATCGCTCACTATACTCTTCGGAATACCATGGAAACGAACTATCCACTTAACATACAACTCAGCCAACTTTGATGCAGTCCTAGTCGATCGAACAGGAATGAATCGTGCACTCTTAGTCAGACGATCCACAATGACCCAAATCCCTTCATTTCCCGTTCTGGTTCTAGGCAATCCATCAATAAAATCCATCGACACTTGTTCCCACTTCCATGTAGGAACTTCTAAGGGTTGAAGCAATCCACTTGGCTTCTTCTGTTCAGCCTTTACCAACTGACAGTTCATACACTTGGAAATGAAATCTCCAACATCCTTCTTCATGCCTTCCCAGTAGTAGGTTCTCTTCATATCCCGATACATCTTATTTCCACCTGGATGAATTGTCAACTTCGAGTGATGACTTTCCTTCAGAACTTCACTCCTCAATTCATCTATATCGGGAACCACTAGTCGTCCTTGCTTTCGAAGCCAACCTTCTCTATCGACCTCGAATCCTTTATCCTTTTCTGGCTCCAATCCAGATTCCAACTCACGGATAATCTTGACAAGCTTATCATCTCGCTTTTGACTCTCGCCAATCCTTTCCACAAGAGTCGGTCTTATCGATAAGTTTGCCAACATTTCAGGTTCCAATTCGCATCTAGGCCTGAAGTCAAATCCAGCTAAATACTCGAGACTCTTCCCTTCAGAAAACATGGCTCCCAATCCTGCATGTCTTCGACTTAACGCATCAGCCACTGCGTTACCTTTTCCCGGAGTATAAGCTATGACAAAATCATATGATGCTAAAAACTCTAGCCAACGTTGCTGCCGAAGATTCAAATCCTTCTGGGAGAAAAGATACTTCAACGACTTATGATCCGTAAACAACTCGAATCGAACTCCCAACAGATAATGCCTCCACATCTTCAGAGCAAATACAATCGCCGCTAACTCCAAATCATGAGTTGGGTAATTCTTTTCATGCGGCTTCAGTTGTCGACTGGCATACGCAACAACTTTATCCTTCTGCATCAGCACTGCTCCAAGTCCAGTACCACATGCATCGGTGTAAACCACCATCTCATCATTCCCACTTGGAATAGTCAAAACAGGAGCACTCGTCAATCTCTCTTTCAGGATTCCGAAGGCTTGCTCACACTTAGCATTCCAACTGAACACTTGGTTCTTCTTCGTCAATCCTGTTAACGGTGCAGCTATCTTGGAGAAGTCTTTGATAAACCATCGATAATATCCTGCTAATCCAAGAAAACTTCTCACATCAGATGCATTCTTAGGTCTAACCCAATCCTGGATTGCTACCACCTTAGCGGGATCAACCGCTATTCCATTTCCAGAAATCACATGGCCTAAGAACCTCAATTCACTCTTCCAGAAGTGACACTTCGAAAACTTAGCCTTCAGCTGATGTTTCCGTAAGATCTCCAAAACAATACGCAAGTGCGTCTTGTGCTCTTCTTCAGTTCTGGAATAAATCAGAATATCATCCACGAACACAAGTACGAACCTGTTCAACTGATCTCTGAACACTCTATTCATAAGATCCACAAAATATGCTGGCGCGTTAGTCAATCCAAACGGCATTACCAGCCACTCAAAGAAACCGGATGGTGTCCTAAAAGCAGTCTTCGGCACACTATCCTTAGCCACTCTCAACTGGTGAAATCCCGTTGCCAAATCCATCTGAGAAAACACCTTGGCTTCGTGAAGCTGATCAAACAAGTCATCTATTCTCGGCAATGGATACTTGTTCTTCTTAGTCACCTTATTCAGCTCACGATAATCCACACACAATCTCAACGATCCATCTGCCTTGGTTGCAAACACAACTGGTGCACCCCACTCGGACACACTACGCCGAATGAATCCTTTCTGCAAAAGATCATCAACTTGCACCCTCAACTCCTGCTGTTCCCTAGGCGCCATCCGCCTAAGAGGCATTACAACAGGTCTGGCTCCTTCAACTAGATCTATACGAAACTCGATCTCTCTATGCGGCGGCAACCCTTTGACTTCGTCAAAGACATCCTCGAATCTATTTGCGATCGGCACTAAAGACAGTCCATCCCGTGGAACAACTAGCGAATACATGAAGCTCATGAAGACGCCTTCCTCATGCTTACATCGTATCACAATCTTTCGCCCTTCCACATTCTCGACTGTCACCTCCAGCCTCTCACAATCAACCTTAGCCGCATACTTCCTAAGCCAGTCCATACCCAAGATAATTCCGAACCCCGCAAAGTTCAGAACAAAGCAATCACAAACAAACGAGCAACCATGACTCGATACAACTAGACCACGGCATAACATACACAAACAAGACGAACCCCCAACTGGATTAGTCACAACCAATGGCCTATCAACAATATCCGGTTCCAAACCTAACCGGCCTACTAGTTCATTACAAACAAACGAATGCGATGCTCCAGTATCAAACAAAACTCTAACTGGAATACCACATAGGAAAAGAGTACCTTGAACAACCACACTCTTTCCCTTCTCTTCAGCAGTAGGAGCTTTCAAAGACGACGGAACAGCTCCTAAAGCATAGGCTTGCACAATCTGCATGTCCTTCCTCGGTTCTGGACAATTCTTCCTGAAATGCCCCGGCTTGTCACAGTTGTGACACTTCATCGGCACCTTAGGATTCTTACAATCCTTAGAGAAATGGCCCTTCTGCTGACAATTGTAGCAAGTCACCTCGCCTTTCGGCTTCTTCTGGCCATCCTTACCCTTCTGCTGCTGCTGCTTCCTCTTCTGGTTTCCACCCTGCTGTGGTTTAGATTCTCCCTTGGTAACAGCAACAACAGGTCCTTCCTTAGGAAACAGACTCTCATGCCTAAGAGCTTTCTCCACAAGCTTCTCAAATGAATCGTCCAAATGATCCACTAATTGTCTCCCAAGATAACTATCCAAGCCGGTCACAAACTTCTCATTCTTCTGATAAGCAGATTCAATATACGACCGGGCATACTTGGACAAAGCTTCAAACTCAGAAACATACTCAAGAACAGATCTTCCACCCTGCTTGAGCTCTACAAACTTCTTGAACAGAACAGACTTCTGAGCTGTAGAAATGAACTTAGCTTCAAATCTAGCTTGGAATTGCTCCCAAGTAATCTCTTCTTCCGGAGTAGTGATGGAAATAGAGTTCCACCAATCAGAAGCTCTCCCTTGAAGCTGCCTTGATGCCAACTTCCTCTTAGTTGCATCATCAATTCCCAAATCACCAAAGATCCTTCTACAAGCATCTATCCACCTCTGGACCTCAATGGTAGATTCTGTTCCCAAGAAAACCTTCCCTCCAAGAGCAGTATAATCCTTGCACAGCTTAGCAAAATCCACTGGTTTCGGAGTTTGGACTTGAACTCCAACATCTACTGCTGTCCCCGGAACTGGTATCCTTCTCATGATCGAAGTCATCATAGCTTCGAACATGGCTGCATAATCAGCAGTCTCTTCAGTAGCACGGCCTTCCCTAGCAGCTGGTCTCCCTCTTCGACTCATTCTCAATATCTATAAAAAGGAATGATTAGAACATCTAGAGAAACAACTGCATAAAGGACTCAAACTCTACCAAGCTACTATATTATATATAGTAATCATCCATCAAAATACAATTACGTCTCTCATACGTAGTTACTTCAGCGAGCGTTGGGTAAAATCGATTAACCAATGCTCTGATACCAAATGTGACGACCGCCCATGACCCCTGCACCGAATCTAGAGATAAAGCGCTGTAAAGTGTGCCAGGCGACCATGGACGATTGTCAAGGTAAGAATTTAAAACAACAGAATCTATCGTATTACTCACAGCGCATGGACAAAATACAATAGAACATAAGTATAGTGAAGCTTTACAGAACAAAGTGACATCATATAAAACTCCATAATAGTTGAATACAAGCATCCACATAGTCAATACATCAAGCCTCACTACATATCTCTCAGAGAATACAAAACAGCGGAATATCCAGTACATATAAGAAGATAATATGCAACCCTCTAGCTCGTCTTCGATATCAGCATCGTGAGAAGAGAACAGCACCTGTCACCTGCTACCTAGTCTGCCCGTCCCAAAATGGACGAACAGCCCAAGGCAATAAGAATTGAAACATAAAGCCTTGAGTCAGACAACAGTCTTAGTGAGCAGTAAATTAACTAACAACATACCAAAAGAGCATAAAGGAAAAGGAATAGGAATACAACCCTCCCACTCCAACCTCATTCTACAGTGATAGCCCCCAGACACACACTAAGTAGAAACAAACCTAGCAGAGCATACAATTTAAAGTAAAGCTACTATGACTCGAGTCAAGGGCGATGTTTTCCAAGTACCAAGGCCTAAATCAGATAAGCACCCAGAAAATACCGCTCTTGAGTCCGAATGACGATACAACCAAACATCCATGACTCTGGCTATCACTGTTATCATTGCTTCGATATCACCGTTAATTGAATGACCGGCACATTCTTTCAGCCGTCCGTCAAGGGCTAATGAAAACCCCGGTTCTAGACATAACTCCCGCACGTCGTCGCAGCCCGTGCCTAGGACTATCGAATCTGCCCAGAGTACTCGACCATCAACAGTTGGCCGTTGGGACTATCGAATCTGCCCAAACGTACCCTTGCTTAGAGCATGCTAGAACCTTCAACAACGATGCTATCCAAGCCTCCTAGTCATCCTCCTCGACGACTATTCTCATATCCATTCATTATCCTCAACTCGAATCATATCACCGAGTTATCAACATGCTTGGAATGATCCCGTCTGGATTAGACCAAGTCTTCATCATATGATTGCCTCGCTTCATTACATCCTCGCAAAGCCCCATCTCAAAATATCATCAAATCTATGCATAAGAGCTTCATCATCCCGCTACATATGCCACGAGCAGCTTTTCCAATTCAAGAGCCTTTCCCTTAGCTTTTGAATCGTCTTCGGTCTAAATCTAATCATCAATCATCTAGTTCATAATAATCAATCAAATCAAACATCAATCCAAGCAATCAAGCATTCAAAAATGATCTAAGTAGACAATTATAACAATAATGGCATTTTCGTAATTAAAGAGTTGAAAGTCCAATAAGCATGAAAACATGGATTATATCTCTACAAACTTGATGAATGAACTTGCATAGGTTAACATATGATAAAATGGATGCAACATCATCATGAACAATGGATCTACATGGATCTACACATAGGATGAAGAAAATGCATGGAAATCACTAATTTAACACCAAATCGAGCCAACAATCCGATCTACTCCTTTGGATCCGCGTGAGAGATAATCACCACTCACCAAATCACCTAAACCAACCCAAATCAACACACTTCAGATCTGGACAGCGAAGGATGAAGCTAGATCTACCACAAATCCGCTTCAAATGAAGAAATCTCTCTTGAAAAGATGAAGATCTTCAATCTAAGCTCTTGAATCTTCAATCTTGATCTTCGATTTGGATGGATGGAAGCACTAGATTAGAGTGGAGAAAAGAAGTGAAGAAGTGTAGAAGTCGAGCTCTCAAAATGGCAGCACTTCGTCGCTTCAAAATCCGGATCCCAAAAAAAGTGAGAACAACCCCTCCTATTTATAGCAGAAATTTCCTTAAGTCGCTTAACTCGGCTATCTCCCTAGGTCGTTTCCGACCTAAGCCTCTCCGACCTAACAGATGTACGACTTAACTCCTTTGCGACCTAACACTTAGGAAACCCAGCGACCTAACAACCTATCGACTTAACTACCTAAGACTCAGTTGGGTTGCGACCTAACACAGGACGACCTAAAACAACACGCGACCTAACACTTGAACTATCCTAGCGACCTAACAACTTAGCAACCTACGCGACCTAACACTGCTACGACCTAACACTTATGCGACCTATCTCCTTAGGTCGCTAACACGGCAACTCTTTAGATCGCTAACAAGCTAATACCTTAGGTCGCTAACAAGCTAATACCTTAGGTCGCTAACAAGCTAATACCTTAGGTCGCTAACAAGCTAATACCTTAGGTCGCTAACAAGCTAATACCTTAGGTCGCTAACAAGCTAATACACTAGGTCGCTAACAAGCTAATATACTAGGTCGCTAACTCGGAACCACTAGGTCGCTAACTTTCCCAGCCGACCTAACCACACCCCCAGTAACCTCTAGGTCGCTAACTCGGAACCACTAGGTCGCTAACTTGCCCTGCCGACCTAGCACTTAGCTCACCGAAACTCTTAGGTCGCTAACTTGCCCTGCCGACCTAGCACTTAGCTCACCGAAACTCTTAGGTCGCTAACTTGCCCTGCCGACCTAGCACTTAGACAAATTTCCCTAAAAATCTGAAATGACTTAAAAATGCAAAAATTTCAGATTTTGACGAACTTGACGATCCGTAAAAATACGGGTCGTTACAGACAATATCAGAATCTCACATATCGTACGGTCACGAAACAACTCCGAAAAATATGAAAATTGAAATCCGACAAGTATTTAAAATTACGGACCCAATGGAACTGGTTTCGTCGAATCCCGAGACTGTTTGAAAATGACTATTTTTAAATATCGATTCGAACAATTAAATTCAAAACTGAATAAATCGATTTCAGATTCGATTCTGAAGTTTTAATTATCTTCAGTATAATCAATATAAATTTTACCATCCTTTGAAATATTTTTAATCGGCCTAAATTTGAAGATTCAAATTTTTATTCACTTTCAATAGATAAAATTTTATAATTTAAATCGTCAGCTTCAAATTTAAATCGGGGATTCAAATTAAATTATCGTTCAAATATTTAAAATTAATTAAATATTTTAAATTTAATTCGTTCAAAATTCTGGGTCGTTACAATAGTGAGCAGGATTAAGATAATCCAAGTAATTAAAGGATAGTAATTAATTTAATTAAAGGTTAATTAAATTGATTAGAGTAAATCAATTCTGTTTAGATAATTGATTAATACTGGATGTTTGATATTGGGTGATTGGTTGATATTGGATGATTTGTATGTCTCTGATATATATATGATATATGCTGCTTTGTGAGATGAATGTTGATATGAATTATCTATTGTGATAATGTTATTTATCTATCTGTTTATATCATTCAGAATATAAGTTTAAATGTTTAAACCTTTAAACAACTTGGCCTTAAAAGATACGTTTTGGATTTCGATGAGACCGGGATCGGGTTTCCGTATACCGGAATTCCAGGTCTGGAGACCCGAATACCACATCGATCCAAATTAACGATAGGTCGTGAATCTCATGTGAAGATGAAGATTTAGAGTGCAAGTGTAACGACCCGGAATTTTGAACGAATTTAATTGAGAATATTTAATTAATTTTAGATATTTGAACGGTAATTTAATTTGAATCCCCGATATAACTTTGAAAATTTGCGATTAAACTATAAAATTTAATCGATTGAAGTTAAATAAAAATTTGAATCTACAATTTTAAGCTGAAGAAAAATACTTCGAAAGCTTTTAAAATTCGTATTGATAATACTGAAGATGATAGAAGCTTCAAAATTTAATTTCGAACTGTTTTGTTCAGTTTTGAAAATAATCACTCGAACCGATATTTATAAAATAGACAATTTTCAAACAGTCTCGGAATTCAACGAAACCAGTTCCATTGGGTCCGGAATGTTGTATTATTGCCAGATTTCAATTTTCGTAATTTTCGGTGTTTATATGTGAGCACACGACGTGTAAACGCATCGGAATTTATTCGAATTCAAATTTAAATTTAAATTTAAATTTAAAGACATCAGCCACGTTATCTTCCCTTTTATCACGCCAAATATCACGGGAGAAGATCGTGCAGCCCATACCCTTTCGAATCAAATACTCCCTTCTCAGTTCAAATGGAAACGAGAAATCGAAATTTAAAAATGGCCGACACTTCCCCTCTTCTATTTAATTCCCAAACACGTTCCTATCCAAAGGAATCTTTCCCCCCTCCCAATCTTTTATCTGCTCGAACGAAATCATTTCGTTCTTCAATCGCGCATTCCTCTTTCAAAACCCGGTCGCGAATCGATTCGATGCTCGAGGCACGTGGCTTTGTTCTGGGAGCATCAGAAAATCGCGAGTCTGGAGGCGTTCTCGGCGGCGCTCGAAGGCAGGAGGAGTCGACTACGAAGTCGTGAGGGGTTTGGTTGTCGCGAGTTCAATTCGACAAGGCGGAGGCGCTTTCGCGTGGAGGTGCGCGATGCCATGAGGTCGAGGGCGCGTAGGGATATACGGCAGCGCGTTCGACTGGGAGGCGAAGCAAGGGCAACGGCGACGACCTGGAATTTGACTGGTAGGTGGCGTCGCGATTGGGTGATTGCGGCATGCGTCAGCGAGGTTGTGACGGAGGAGGAGGTCGCGAAGTCCTTCTCAAGCTCGTGAATTCAAAGGGGACGGTGGCATTCGTCATCAGGTGGGCCAGCTGGGGTTTCGTTCGCGAGGCAATTCGCGTTGGCCTGGGTTGCTCGACTTAGCAGAGAAGGTATTTTCTATTTGTTCTGTTAAAACATGTATATACATATTTTAGTCGACAGAGAATGTGTATATGATATAAATTTTTTTACAAAAAGATTTAAACATGTTTGATTCAAAGAAAATGAAAATCAATTGTTTTAAAATATAGTAAGGTGATTAACAGTTTATTTAATGGTTGGATCTTTAAATGTATATATTTATAGGCTACTTTGATAAAATGTGTATTTTCAAAATAGGGGATTTTAAAATATTAAACAGTTTAAGATTTTAATATATATTTTGTAGGAAAAGAAAAAAAATGATGATGAAAATAAAAGAGGAAAAGTATATACATATTTTTAATTTGCTTGATCTTAAAACTTATTTATTAAGTTTAAATAGTTAACTAATTTATTTATTGCGTTACAAGAAAAATGAAGCTTTAAAGGAAATTGTTTGAAATAAATTGATTAGATGAAAATGAATGGTTCGATTTATTTTGGATATTGATAGAATTGTATAAATTATTTATACAAGGTCTAAATCAAGAATCAAGCCGAAATGGAAAGGAATTGCACAAATTAAAAAGCTAAGGTGAGATTTTCTCACTCAAATTGAATGTGGAATATTTTCAGTTATTGATTTGATTGATTGCTATTGATTGTGATATTAGATATAATAGGATATATCTATATATATAGCAATATATACATATTGGCATATGTATATATTGGATTGATGATTTCCCGCCTCGTATAGCGGATGAGACCCTATTGCGCCGTTAGCAAGCGGATTTATAAAAACCTATATACCGCGATAATTCCGTACTGGAGCGGAATTGGTATTGTGCTAACATCTTTGGATGCAGGGAAACAGGTTGGAGGGATCCAACTGGACCCCTCACATTGATTGAATTTATTTCTACTGTGATGTGATAATCTGTGAATGATTATTGTTGTTATTGAATTGATATCTGGAAATTGTTTGAAAAGCTAAAATTTAGCTGAATGGATGTTTTGACATCATTGGATTCCAAAAAAATAAATGAAATTGAATTTTTGAAATCAAAGTAGAAATTTCTAAGTGAATCAATTTTTGAAATTGAATATATTTTGAAGAAAGAAAATTTTAAAGTATAAAAAGTTAATTTTTATAATCTTATCGAATTAATTCCAGGATCAAGTGAAAATGTTAAATAAATGGATTTCGTAAAATAGTGATTATAAATTGAAGAATTTAATTTAAGAATTTGGATTTTTAAATAGACTGAAAGAAACAATTGAAATATATTTTCTTTGAAAGGAATCTATTTAAAAGGAGATAAGTTGGAAATCAAATTAGAAATTTAATTGGTAAGTTGAAACGATTTGGGAAATCAATGTAAAATGATTTCAATTTAAAGAATCCATTTAAAAACAGGATGTTGAGTAATTTGAGAAAAATAAGGAATTTATTTAGTAGTGATAAATAAAATTAGAAATCAATCTGTAATTGATTTAGTATTTGGAGAAGAACTTTGAGAAATCAGTATGGAATCTTTTATTTAAAGTTGAAAATAAATTTAGAAATCAATATTGAAATTGATTTGGTATTGAAGTTTTAATAAATGGAATTGGAATTTATAAAAGTTGGTTATAAATCCGAAATCACTTATTTTGATAAGTAGAATATAGAAGTTGATAAAAAGAAGATTTATAAGTCGAAGTTATTATTAAAATAGAAATAGAATTTATAACCGTGTTTATAAATTCGAAAGCAATGGAATTTGATGAATTAAATATAGAAGATTATCAGAGTAGATATATTCGCGATTTTGGATAGCGAATTTCTATTGAAATGAAAATGTGTAGAAATGATTGGAATTGGGTTAAATGAAGTATATTCACGATTTTGGACAGTGAATATATTTTTAAGTAAAAATGATTATGTTTGGGAAAGCGATATTATAAATGAAGTTAATTGTTTTAAAAGATGTTTTAAAACGTGTTAAATATCGAAATCATAGATTTCAACATTTATTGTTGAAATAGACGTTTCGAGAAATATAAGGAAATGATGGACTATAACACTGTTGTTATAGTAAATGATTTTCGAAAAGAAAATGTTTTATGTAGTATTGGGATTTTTGTGTATCTACCTTAAAATTTCGAATCCCTATACTAGTGATTTCGAGTCGTCGTAACGATGTTTTACGTAACATTCGTTTTGACTCAAATAGATGTTAGGATAAATGATTTCCTTAAAGAATGAATGTATACTTAATTTGATTTAAGTATATCGAATATTTTCCAAGTGTTGAAAATAAATAGATTTGTGAAATACTTATTTTTAAATAAGTATGGAATTGCTTTTCCAATATGAAACGAACGTTTTGAGAATTTATCTTTTTAAAGATAAATTGAAATTGAATATTTGAAACGATTGAAAATCGTATATAGTAGATATTTTGAAAGATATAAATTCACTATGGAATTTATAAAAGAAAGCGAAGTCGTTTGAAAATAAATATTGATTTATTTTTGAAGTGTGGAAATTGTTTTGAAATTATTTTCAAATGGTTAAGCGTGGAAAATTCTATATCTAGTAAAGATATTTTTGAAGATGAAATAATTTGGAAAATTATTTGGAATCTGATGATGTTGCGCATCTTTATTGATAGTTAAATAACCGACTATCAATAATTACCTTGAGTAGGTATTTGTTGTGATTGGATGAATTTGAATGCCACACTTATTTTTGAATAAACGCTCACTATTCGGGTTAGCCGGGAAAGGACCATGGGGTCGTATAACCCATTCCGAATATGTGATACGTCGTTATGAATTGCATTCGAAGACCGGTGTTGAAGACCGGATATTTTTGAAAACGGAAGGATTACCGTCGAGTTACTCTACATCGACTGATCTTCGATTTAGAGGTTTTATCACCCTTAGTGACGGGAAGTCTAGACGTGATTAGAAAATTATCCGGAATTTCAAGGGCTTCGTGAGAAGTGCCTTCGGTTCTGTTCGATCCCGGAACAGACTTGTATGGATTGTGTGTCTGACGTTACAATTTGAGATATAAAGCTGATTTCTTTCAAATACATATCTGTTGGTGGCGGAGAATTTATTCTCTTAGCTTAACACCCTTCTCTGAGACGTACGAGCTCAGAGGTTATGTAGTTAAAATTTATCAGCGATATATCCCAATTTGGTAACGTGGCATACTAAGTGTTGCTGTGAAATGATCAGCGTTTGATCATTTGTGATATGATCATTTGTTTGATCTTATATCTTGGTGATCATAGGTTGATCATTTTGTTTGACCCGAAGCAGGGCTTTTTGTAGAAAGCGTAGCTTTGTGGACGAGACTTCGTCGAGCCTCACACCCCGGAAATGGTCGAAACAGGAAGGATGCAGCAAGGTTCTAGGGAGTAGCGCCCCTTAGTGTATGTCATTCCTTCTGGATAAAGGTGGTATCATGGTATGGAGCCCAGATACTTAACCTCTGTGGTTACCGCATTATTTTTTCTATGTGGTTTGTTGGAATCGGGGATCCTCGGGAAGATCGGTGACGATCGGGGGATGGCATACGCGTGTCAGTAGTTACCTACTTTTGCAGAGGTAACCCGGCCTTGTGTTGGCAGAGATCTAACCGTAATGTTAGGTTATTTCTCGGGTCGTCTATTCCAGGGACGTACCCATCGTGGATAGGAAGTTCCTTAGCCTGACCATTTGTTGGAAATCCAAAGAAACAATACGAGCCTTTACAATTTCAATTGTATAACCTGTCTCCTCAGGAGGCAGCTATAGCAGGCATAATATAATGGTACCTATGCTGGCTAAGATTTATATTCTACTTTCGAAATGTTTTCCACTATGCACTAATAATAATATCAAAAATGATTTGATTTTGCGTAGTAAGCATCTTTGACTATCATAAGAAGAAATCTCCTCCAAGTCTGCGTTTGCATTGTGTGTGTGGTGGGAGGTCTTATGGTAGTTTCATTTTCCAAAAGCATTGCGAATTGACATTAAAGTTTTCCTGTTGTTTATTTTAAAGATAAACTGTTTTATGATCTCACACCAGTCACCATGACTGACTCGGAGTTTATTGTTCCCTTCTAAACTTTGGGTGCCCACCAATTTCCACACGGGCAGTCTAGAGTTAGATTATCAGGATATTCTGGATATTCTGGAGCTTTGGAAGCAAGCTGGATGGCGAGACGTAGTATTTGTATCTGATAGTATTTATTCCGCTGTGTATTCTGTATGAGGACAAGTTTATATAACTGTCCATTGTTGTATTGAGTTGTATATTGACTCTGATGATTGATGTATGTATAAAATGATATAGTTCTTTGTTTTGAAGATTATTCATTTATCTATTATATATTGTTCCGCTGCGATGTGTAAGATTCTGATATTGTTTTCTGTTCTGATGTTGTTCTGTTGTCCTTCTTTCTTTCTCTTCTATCTTTTCTTCTTCTTTTTCTTTATCTAAAACCCTCACTATTGGAGTTTCCGGCACTCGATTTCTCGGCAGTCGATAAAGTGAGTATCGATGTCGAATTTTCGAAAGTCGAAATATCCGGTATGTGACAAAGTGGTATCAGAGCATATGGTTAAGCGACAACCCTGCTCTGTTGGGTGTTACTCATTAGAGATAGAGTCAGTAGTACTCTAGAATGAGTTTGAGTGTAATAATAGATATGAGCGAGTATTTGTTATTTGAATATGAAATTGTTTTGTATTGTGTTGACTTATCGGTTGATTGTTTATGGATTCTGGTCGGTGCAGTCTAGCTAACTGTAATCGATAGGGGTTTCTAAACTCTAAACAAGATAAACCGACACAGTATTGTTTTAAATAGGGTAAATGGAATAATTTTACCCAAATCTATTTTTGTATAGAAAAGAAATGATTTTCTGTAAATTATTACAGTATATGGTTGCATGGATGTTAGGAAAGTGATAATATTGAAAGTTATCATTTTTATATGAAATTGAATAAGAAATTCAAATCGTAACTCCAAAGTTAAAGAAATAAATTCACATGCAAATGAAATTTGTGAATGTAAATTATAAATGTAATTTGTAATTTAAAATGAGATTCCAGAGAAGTTTTTGGAAATGTTTTGAAAGGAATTTGTAAATTTTGGAGATTCGAAAAGTTTAAAATCTTTTCGATTTGAAAATGGAATTCAAAGGTTTTGAAAAGTATTTTGAGAAATGAAAAGCTCTAAACTCTTTTCGGTCACTGGAAAATAATTCCGATGATGATCGCGACATCACCGGTGTTCATTTTCGGGTTTCCAAAAGAGGAATTGCGGCCAAATTGTTTTAAAATGGAAGTTGTTTGGAAAATTTGGGTTTTGTTTTGGAAATTCAAAGGATAATTTGAATTGTTTTCAAAATGGTTTTGAAAATGTTATTAAGACTCTGGAATGCTATATAAAAGTATTTATGAGAATAATAAATGAGTTGATAACTTATACAAAGTTGTTGTGAATTTAGATTGAATAAATTTAACTTAAGGAATTTTAAGTTGAATTAAAGTAAGTATAAGTTATATAACTTATAAAATGAGAAATAAAATAATAACCAAAGATTTGAAAATAAATTCATTTAACAAATGAGAATTTTTAATGTGAATTAAGAATATAAAGAGATGAATTCACATATGAATGGAATTGTAAATATGAATTTGTAAGTGAATTTATAATTGGAATGGAATTCAAATTGAAGACGAATGAATTGGTAATTGGAACTAATTTAAGATAGTGCAGTTGTAAATGACAGATAATTGATAAAATTCAATATTTCAGAATTGAAAGTAAATTGAATCCAAATTAAATTGGAATTGTGAATTGAACTCAAATAGAATTGAAATTATGAATTAAATTCAAATGAAATTGAAATGTAAAGATTAAACAAAATTGAATAGGTGTAACTTCAATAGTGAAGTAAAGATGATATAAGCAGTTTATATTGAAAATTTTGTAATCAAATTTGCAAAATGATTTGAATGTTGTAACTAGATATCATGGCTAGTAGATATACAGGTATAAAGGAATTGGAATTTGATTTCGAAGATAAATTTGAATTGCTCGAAAAAGGTATGTATTTGAGTTTTAATATGAGTTTTTGATGATTTCTTCTCTAGCCGCTTGGCTTTTTCTTTTTCTTTTTGAAATCTGGGGTCCGTAGGGACGTTTTGTAGTCGTGCCGTATTAGCCGCGCAAAGGAGACGCTGGCGAAATTTTTCGAAAATTTAGGGCGTTAGAAATTATTTGAGAAATTTTGGAAGTTTAAAATTTGAATTTAAACTCGAATTCGAATTTTGAAGTAAACAATGTTGTTTAAAATTTATAAATGAAATTGGAAATTTAGTTGAATGATAACGAATCTTTAGTAGAAAGATTTGTTTTGATAAATTGATAAAACTATTAGATTGTGAAAAATAGTAGACGTGTTAAGGACTCTTTCTTCCTGACTTGTAATTTCGAGGACGAAATTCTTTTAAGGGGGGAAGTCTGTAACGACCCGGAATTTTGAACGAATTTAATTGAGAATATTTAATTAATTTTAGATATTTGAACGGTAATTTAATTTGAATCCCCGATATAACTTTGAAAATTTGCGATTAAACTATAAAATTTAATCGATTGAAGTTAAATAAAAATTTGAATCTACAATTTTAAGCTGAAGAAAAATACTTCGAAAGCTTTTAAAATTCGTATTGATAATACTGAAGATGATAGAAGCTTCAGAATTTAATTTCGAACTGTTTTGTTCAGTTTTGAAAATAATCACTCGAACCGATATTTATAAAATAGTCAATTTTCAAACAGTCTCGGAATTCGACGAAACCAGTTCCATTGGGTCCGGAATGTTGTATTATTGCCGGATTTCAATTTTCGTAATTTTCGGTGTTTATATGTGAGCACACGACGTGTAAACGCATCGGAATTTATTCGAATTCAAATTTAAATTTAAATTTAAATTTAAAGACATCAGCCACGTTATCTTCCCTTTTATCACGCCAAATATCACGGGAGAAGATCGTGCAGCCCATACCCTTTCGTTTCAAATACTCCCTTCTCAGTTCAAATGGAAACGAGAAATCGAAATTTAAAAATGGCCGACACTTCCCCTCTTCTATTTAATTCCCAAACACGTTCCTATCCAAAGGAATCTTTCCCCCCTCCCAATCTTTTATCTGCTCGAACGAAATCATTTCGTTCTTCAATCGCGCATTCCTCTTTCAAAACCCGGTCGCGAATCGATTCGATGCTCGAGGCGCGTGGCTTTGTTCTGGGAGCATCAGAAAATCGCGAGTCTGGAGGCGTTCTCGGCGGCGCTCGAAGGCAGGAGGAGTCGACTACGAAGTCGTGAGGGGTTTGGTTGTCGCGAGTTCAATTCGACAAGGCGGAGGCGCTTTCGCGTGGAGGTGCGCGATGCCATGAGGTCGAGGGCGCGTAGGGATATACGGCAGCGCGTTCGACTGGGAGGCGAAGCGAGGGCAACGGCGGCGACCTGGAATTTGACTGGTAGGTGGCGTCGCGATTGGGTGATTGCGGCATGCGTCAGCGAGGTTGTGACGGAGGAGGAGGTGGCGAAGTCCTTCTCGAGCTCGTGAATTCAAAGGGGACGGTGGCGTTCGTCATCAGGTGGGGCAGCTGGGGTTTCGTTCGCGAGGCAATTCGCGTTGGCCTGGGTTGCTCGACTTAGCAGAGAAGGTATTTTCTATTTGTTCTGTTAAAACATGTATATACATATTTTAGTCGACAGAGAATGTGTATATGATATAAATTTTTTTACAAAAAGATTTAAACATGTTTGATTCAAAGAAAATGAAAATCAATTGTTTTAAAATATAGTAAGGTGATTAACAGTTTATTTAATGGTTGGATCTTTAAATGTATATATTTATAGGCTACTTTGATAAAATGTGTATTTTCAAAATAGGGGATTTTAAAATATTAAACAGTTTAAGATTTTAATATATATTTTGTAGGAAAAGAAAAAAAAATGATGATGAAAATAAAAGAGGAAAAGTATATACATATTTTTAATTTGCTTGATCTTAAAACTTATTTATTAAGTTTAAATAGTTAACTAATTTATTTATTGGGTTACAAGAAAAATGAAGCTTTAAAGGAAATTGTTTGAAATAAATTGATTAGATGAAAATGAATGGTTCGATTTATTTTGGATATTGATAGAATTGTATAAATTATTTATACAAGGTCTGAATCAAGAATCAAGCCGAAATGGAAAGGAATTGCACAAATTAAAAAGCTAAGGTGAGATTTTCTCACTCAAATTGAATGTGGAATATTTTCAGTTATTGATTTGATTGATTGCTATTGATTGTGATATTAGATATAATAGGATATATCTATATATATAGCAATATATACATATTGGCATATGTATATATTGGATTGATGATTTCCCGCCTCGTATAGCGGATGAGACCCTATTGCGCCGTTAGTAAGCGGATTTATAAAAACCTATATACCGCGATAATTCCGTACTGGAGCGGAATTGGTATTGTGCTAACATCTTTGGATGCAGGGAAACAGGTTGGAGGGATCCAACTGGACCCCTCACATTGATTTAATTTATTTCTACTGTGATGTGATAATCTGTGAATGATTATTGTTGTTATTGAATTGATATCTGGAAATTGTTTGAAAAGCTAAAATTTAGCTGAATGGATGTTTTGACATCATTGGATTCCAAAAAAATAAACAAAATTGAATTTTTGAAATCAAAGTAGAAATTTCTAAGTGAATCAATTTTTGAAATTGAATATATTTTGAAGAAAGAAAATTTTAAAGTATAAAAAGTTAATTTTTATAATCTTATCGAATTAATTCCAGGATCAAGTGAAAATGTTAAATAAATGGATTTCGTAAAATAGTGATTATAAATTGAAGAATTTAATTTAAGAATTTGGATTTTTAAATAAACTGAAAGAAACAATTGAAATATATTTTCTTTGAAAGGAATTTATTTAAAAGGAGATAAGTTGGAAATCAAATTAGAAATTTAATTGGTAAGTTGAAACGATTTGGGAAATCAATGTAAAATGATTTCAATTTAAAGAATCCATTTAAAAACAGGATGTTGAGTAATTTGAGAAAAATAAGGAATTTATTTAGTAGTGATAAATAAAATTAGAAATCAATCTGTAATTGATTTAGTATTTGGAGAAGAACTTTGAGAAATCAGTATGGAATCTTTTATTTAAAGTTGAAAATAAATTTAGAAATCAATATTGAAATTGATTTGGTATTAAAGTTTTAATAAATGGAATTGGAATTTATAAAAGTTGGTTATAAATCCGAAATCACTTATTTTGATAAGTAGAATATAGAAGTTGATAAAAAGAAGATTTATAAGTCGAAGTTATTATTAAAATAGAAATAGAATTTATAACCGTGTTTATAAATTCGAAAGCAATGGAATTTGATGAATTAAATATAGAAGATTATCAGAGTAGATATATTCGCGATTTTGGATAGCGAATTTCTATTGAAATGAAAATGTGTAGAAATGATTGGAATTGGGTTAAATGAAGTATATTCACGATTTTGGACAGTGAATATATTTTTAAGTAAAAATGATTATGTTTGGGAAAGCGATATTATAAATGAAGTTAATTGTTTTAAAAGATGTTTTAAAACGTGTTAAATATCGAAATCATAGATTTCAACATTTATTGTTGAAATAGACGTTTCGAGAAATATAAGGAAATGATGGACTATAACACTGTTGTTATAGTAAATGATTTTCGAAAAGAAAATGTTTTATGTAGTATTGGGATTTTTGTGTATCTACCTTAAAATTTCGAATCCCTATACTAGTGATTTCGAGTCGTCGTAACGATGTTTTACGTAACATTCGTTTTGACTCAAATAGATGTTAGGATAAATGATTTCCTTAAAGAATGAATGTATACTTAATTTGATTTAAGTATATCGAATATTTTCCAAGTGTTGAAAATAAATAGATTTGTGAAATACTTATTTTTAAATAAGTATGGAATTGCTTTTCCAATATGAAACGAACGTTTTGAGAATTTATCTTTTTAAAGATAAATTGAAATTGAATATTTGAAACGATTGAAAATCGTATATCAGTAGATATTTTGAAAGATATAAATTCACTATGGAATTTATAAAAGAAAGCGAAGTCGTTTGAAAATAAATATTGATTTATTTTTGAAGTGTGGAAATTGTTTTGAAATTATTTTCAAATGGTTAAGCGTGGAAAATTCTATATCTAGTAAAGATATTTTTGAAGATGAAATAATTTGGAAAATTATTTGGAATCTGATGATGTTGCGCATCTTTATTGATAGTTAAATAACCGACTATCAATAATTACCTTGAGTAGGTATTTGTTGTGATTGGATGAATTTGAATGCCACACTTATTTTTGAATAAACGCTCACTATTCGGGTTAGCCGGGAAAGGACCATGGGGTCGTATAACCCATTCCGAATATGTGATACGTCGTTATGAATTGCATTCGAAGACCGGTGTTGAAGACCGGATATTTTTGAAAACGGAAGGATTACCGTCGAGTTACTCTACATCGACTGATCTTCGATTTAGAGGTTTTATCACCCTTAGTGACGGGAAGTCTAGACGTGATTAGAAAATTATCCGGAATTTCAAGGGCTTCGTGAGAAGTGCCTTCGGTTCTGTTCGATCCCGGAACAGACTTGTATGGATTGTGTGTCTGACGTTACAATTTGAGATATAAAGCTGATTTCTTTCAAATACATATCTGTTGGTGGCGGAGAATTTATTCTCTTAGCTTAACACCCTTCTCTGAGACGTACGAGCTCAGAGGTTATGTAGTTAAAATTTATCAGCGATATATCCCAATTTGGTAACGGTGCATACTAAGTGTTGCTGTGAAATGATCAGCGTTTGATCATTTGTGATATGATCATTTGTTTGATCTTATATCTTGGTGATCATAGGTTGATCATTTTGTTTGACCCGAAGCAGGGCTTTTTGTAGAAAGCGTAGCTTTGTGGACGAGACTTCGTCGAGCCTCACACCCCGGAAATGGTCGAAACAGGAAGGATGCAGCAAGGTTCTAGGGAGTAGCGCCCCTTAGTGTATGTCATTCCTTCTGGATAAAGGTGGTATCATGGTATGGAGCCCAGATACTTAACCTCTGTGGTTACTGCATTATTTTTTCTATGTGGTTTGTTGGAATCGGGGATCCTCGGGAAGATCGGTGACGATCGGGGGATGGCATACGCGTGTCAGTAGTTACCTACTTTTGCAGAGGTAACCCGGCCTTGTGTTGGCAGAGATCTAACCGTAATGTTAGGTTATTTCTCGGGTCGTCTATTCCAGGGACGTACCCATCGTGGATAGGAAGTTCCTTAGCCTGACCATTTGTTGGAAATCCAAAGAAACAATACGAGCCTTTACAATTTCAATTGTATAACCTGTCTCCTCAGGAGGCAGCTATAGCAGGCATAATATAATGGTACCTATGCTGGCTAAGATTTATATTCTACTTTCGAAATGTTTTCCACTATGCACTAATAATAATATCAAAAATGATTTGATTTTGCGTAGTAAGCATCTTTGACTATCATAAGAAGAAATCTCCTCCAAGTCTGCGTTTGCATTGTGTGTGTGGTGGGAGGTCTTATGGTAGTTTCATTTTCCAAAAGCATTGCGAATTGACATTAAAGTTTTCCTGTTGTTTATTTTAAAGATAAACTGTTTTATGATCTCACACCAGTTGTTGGGTGAATTCTTACCCGGAAGACCTCGAGACCCAGAAACGTGATCCATTCGGCAGACCTCATTCGGTAGACCTCCATCGACTCCATTCGGTAGACCTCCATCGAATCCATTCGGCAGACCCACCGGTCCAACCTCACCATTCCACCACCGGACCAACTACCACCGGTCCAACCTCACCATCCCACCACCGGACCAACTACCACCGGTCCAACCTCACCATCCCACCACCGGACCAACTACCACCGGTCCAGCCTCACCATTCCACCACCGGACCAACTACCACCGGTCCAACCTCACCATCCCACCTCCGGACCAAGTGATGCCGAACCAAGTCATACCAGGCCAGATCACATCAGCCCAGGCCCATCTGCGACCATACATATCCTGGACCCCTACCCCTAGCCTCACTCTATAAATAGAGGGGCAAGGGTACAACAATGGGGACAAGTTTGAGAGCTCAAGCACGGAAGGAACTTTCAAACAACTTTCTTTTACTGATATCAAAGTTTTGTACTTGTAATCAGAATAAGAGAAGAGAAATAACATATAAAGTGGACGTAGGCACATTCTGGCTGAACCACTATAAATCTGCGTGTCTTTTTATAGTTTAGCCCCTGTTTTTTATATATTTGCATAAATCGCTCAAATCACTAAGAATAACATCAGATCTGCTAAATCATACAACTTTGAGGTGTTTGTCCATTTTTTGTGCAAACATTTTTGGTGCTTTCACTGAGAAATTGAAGCTCGTAGCTTCAGCTTCATCCGCTTAACAAGTTTTCCTAACAGCATCGTCCACCACTTGAAAAACATGCCTCCCAAACAGAGAAAAGATGTTAACAAAGGAAAAAACATCGCATCCAGTAGCCTTCCTGATCCAGCTATCGCGAATCAAGTAAATCGTCCTCCTCCAGCAACGGTAACAAGTGAAGGACAGGCTAACCCAACCACTCCTGCCACAGAACAGCCTGCAGCAATTACTAGGGCAGATTTGGACAGAGTTGTTGTTGAAGTAACTAACCGCTTCACGTCCCAGCAGGAAGCCTTGGTGGACCATCTCATGTCACGCTTGAGGGACGCTGAAGAATCCAACCGCAACACTGAATCATGGGGCGAGTCCCAATCTGGAGGATCTCAGAGACAGCAAAGATCTTCCTTCTTCGAAGGAGCTAACGGCAGGAGTAGCCGTGGTAGGAGCCAAGATCGAGCCCAGCCCGAAGTTAGGCCTGAGGAAACGTTTGGTGCCGAACCTAACGGGGAAGGTACCGGGCGAAGGTCAACTGCAGCTGAGCCTGTCGTGCTGCCTAACCACAGAAACACCGGTGAACGGGGCCGAGCTAGAGTTCAGCCCGAAGTTGGACCCGAGGAAGTGCTTAGATCAGAACCCAACAGGGGAAGATCAAGGCAAGGGCCAACTGTAGCTGACCCAAGCATGCTCCCAGAAGATCAAAGGCAGCCACTGGAAAATATGTGGAATGATAGACGATACCATCCCTACAGGTTGTCTGGACGGAATCAAACCCACAGAACAGAACCAAACTCATCTCTGTCTGCTCCAAATTCTGATGAAAGGATGGCGCGTTTATTCAGAGAGTGTGTCCAACGGGAGCAAAGAGATCGAGGGATAGGCGCTAGGGTAACCAGCCCTTTCGCCCGCAATATCGAAGTTGCTATCACCCCCCGAGAATGGAAGATGCCAACAATGGAACCCTACAAAGGAACCTCCGATCCCGTTGTACACTTACAGAGATACACACAGCATATGCTCATGAGTGGAGCAACAGAGGGAGTACTGTGCAAATGCTTTCCGCTCTTCTTAGCAGATTTTGCTACCTCCTGGTTCTGTCATCTACCCCAAGGATCCATCAGCTCATGGGAAATGTTGAAAGAAAAATTCATCAGTCAGTTCTGCATTCATGTGGAGCAACCTAAGGACGCTTATTCCTTATCCAGCGTCAAACAGAAACCTGGAGAAAAACTGCAGCAATACCTAACCAGATTCAACGCCGCAGCAGCCGCAGTTCAAGACGCCGATGAGAAGCTTATCCTGATGGCCCTCTGCAGTGGGGTGCATCCGGACACTAAATTTGCTAGAAGATTGACAAAAGAAAAACCAGCTACTTTACCCGATTTCTTCCATGAAGCCGGGAAATACATGAGGCTTGAGGATGCTGCCATTGAGGGGCAGTCAGGACAGCAAAGTAAGACGACCCATGGCAACGCCCCTGCTGTGGCAAGGGACGCTCGAAGAAATGATTCCAGAGACAATGCTGGGGGCAAGAAAGTAGAAAAACGCCTATATCGGCCAGGACCAAGATTCGACTCTTACACCCCTTTGAACGAGACCGTCGAAAATATCTTCCTTGCCACCCAAGGCGAAGTTAGATACAAACGCCCACCATACAAGAAGGAATCAGATAGCGCACAGAAATCTGGAAAATTCTGCCGCTTCCACGAATCCCACGGACATGATACCAACGAGTGCCATCATCTCCGAGATCTGATTGAGGAACACATCAGAAAAAAGAAACTGGAATGCTATGTAAAAAGTCAAGACAGGACTCCAGCTCCTGCCAATGAAAACCCAAGGCTACCCTCACCAGGGACCGGTAGAGGCGACCGCAACGCTAGCAGCTCTAGTCAAGAGAAGATAGTGGTCCATACCATCTCAGGAGGTCCGCACATCGCAGACAGAAGTTGGAAAGAGATGGAAAGATATGGGAAGTCGCTCAGAGACAATAGAGACTGTGTCAATACGGTTATAGAAGAGCGCCACCCAAAGCGGAAAGAAAGTGATGACATCACATTCAGTAAACGCGACCTAGAAGGAAGACAGTACCCTCACATGGATCCCATGGTTATCTCTGCCCGACTCGGTCCCGCCGAAGTTTACCGAATACTGGTAGACACTGGAAGCTCTGTAAATATCCTGTTCAAACACGCATTCGACAAAATGAGGCTATCAATGAAGGATGTATCTCCCTGCGATAAACCGCTACACGGTTTCACTGGAGATGCGAAAATGCCCATCGGGCAGCTGGACCTCTTCGTTGAAATTGGAAGCCATCCCCGCTCCGTTGTAAGGAAACAGACGTTTGTGCTGATAGAAAACCATTCGGCCTACAACGCCTTCCTAGGAAGACCAGCCCTATCTGACTTCCAGATTGTCCTAGCCCCGTGGTGCCTGAAAATGAAATTTCCAACAGACAATGGGGTAGGGGAAGTGGAAGGAGACCAAGATATTGCACGAGACTGCTATGTAACCGAACTTCGCAACAACCACAGGAGAGATAAAGGGAAAGGTGTAGAGATTGCCCTCTGCACAAAAAGCCTTGAAGCATAGCAACTAAAGAAAGCCCCTCCTCTTCGATACACCAGCGACCCTTTCAATGAATTAGACCCTAGGGACAAAGAGGAGGAGGCCACCGCCGAGCCTGCAGAGGCTATGGAGTTTATATCTGTAGACAAGCACGACTCAAGTAGGCTACTGAAAATTGGGTCGCAGCTGAAAACTGAATTGAAGGAACAACTCATTGATTTTCTCCGCCACAACTTGGATGTGTTCGCTTGGTCACACGCTGACATGACCGGAATCTCCCACAACATAGCATGCCACATATTAAAAATTGATCCTACCAAGGCGCCTGTAAAACAAAAAAAGAGAAGTATGGGGGCAGAGCGATCAGCAGCCCTCGATGAAGAAGTAAAGAATCTACTCGCCAATGATTTCATACGAGAAGCTATTTACCCAGAATGGATCGCCAACCTGGTACTAGTAAAGAAGGCTAATGGGAAGTGGCGGACCTGCATTGACTTCTCCAACCTAAACGACGCCTGCCCAAAGGATTGCTTCCCGCTTCCCAGAATCGATCAACTTGTAGACAGCACAGCCGGACATGAACTCCTGTCTTTTATGGATGCATACTCAGGATATAACCAAATTCATATGCATGCTCCCGACCAAGACCACACTAGCTTCATCACCGACCGGGGTTTATACTGCTACAAAGTGATGCCCTTCGGACTTCAAAATGCAGGAGCCACCTACCAGCGCCTCGTCAACAAGATGTTTGCAGGGCTAATAGGATGAACAATGGAAGTATATGTAGACGACATGCTAGTAAAATCACGGAAAGCCAAAGATCACGTAAGCCACCTAGGCGAAATGTTCCAGGTACTTCGACAGTATGGAATGAAGTTGAATCCACTAAAGTGCTCCTTCGGAGTGTCATCAGGAAAATTCTTAGGGTTCATCGTCCATGCCCGAGGGATAGAAGCAAACCCTGAACAAGTCCGAGCATTAAGGGACATCAAGATACCTTCCACCCGAAAGGAAATGCAAAGCCTAAATGGAAAAGTGGCTGCCCTAAGCCGATTCATCTCCAAAGCAACGGACAAGTGCGTCCCCTTTTTCGAAGCTCTAAAGAAGGATAAAGGAAAGTTCGAATGGACGGACGAATGCTTAACCGCTTTCCTTAACCTAATCGAACACCTCCAGAAACCACCGGTACTCTCGACCCCAAGCGAAGGCGAAGAATTATACCTATACCTTGCTGTGTCATCTCACGCTCTAAGCGCTGCCTTGGTAAGGGAAGACGATCGCACGCAACGACCAGTTTACTTCGTCAGTAAAAGGTTTACTGGGGCAGAAGTCAGATATCCTAAGCTTGAAAAGTTAGCATACTGTTTACTAATCACTTCACGAAAGCTACGTCACTACTTCCAATCCCATTCCATCAAAGTTCTGACCGATCAACCACTGAGGCAGGTACTCCACCGTCCCGACACTTCCGGGCGACTACTTAAATGGTGTATTGAGCTGAGTCAGTATTATATCACCTATCACCCTCGCACCGCCATCAAGGGACAAGCCATGGCTGATTTCATTGCAGAATTCACTACCAACGAGGATAAGGAGCAACTGGAAATAACGGAAGATATCAAGTGGAATCTCTTTGTGGACGGTGCATCTAACGAACAAGGCTCGGGGGCAGGTGTGGTAATAATCACTCCCAGGGGAAATAAACTGCACTATGCTATAAGGTTGGAGTTCGCTGCCACCAACAACGATGCAGAATATGAAGCCGTAATAGCCGGACTAGAAATCGCTATCGAGATCGGAGCCAATTCTTTGTGCCTTCACAGCGATTCTCAGCTTATTGTTAATCAAATACTAGGGGAATTCCAAGCTCGAGAAGAACGACTCATAGCATATCTAAAGAAGACCAAGTCGCTTCTCAACCGATTGGACCACTACTTAGTCAAACACATCCCTCGGGAAGAGAACCAAGAGGCCGACGAATTGGCAAAGCAAGCGAGTATGAGGGACGTCGCCATCTTCGGGGCAGTAACTGTCTCAAAGCAAACGATCCCAAGTTTTGAGCAAGTGAATCTGATAGCTGCAACCGAAGAAGCAACTTGGATGACTCCCATCCGAGACTACCTACAAAATGGCACACTACCCGACAGGCGTAACGAAGTCAAGAAAATCTTGAGGAAAGCGTCCCGCTACACGATACAAGGAGACATCCTCTATCGGCACGGGTTCTCTAACCCATTGTTAAGGTGTGTCGCCGGAAGGGAAGCCAAGGAAATCTTATCCAACATTCATCAAGGAAGCTGCGGAGATCACACCGGAGGGCAAACGTTAGCAAAAAAGATACTCCGATACGGATATTTCTGGCCCACCTTAAGCAAGGACGCCTTAGATTTCGTCAAGAAGTGTGACAGATGCCAAAAATTTGCTAAAATCCCTCGGCTACCAACAACCGATATTACTCAGATGACCAGCCCTTGGCCCTTTGCAGTATGGGGAATTGACTTAATCGGTGAACTACCAATGGGTCGAGGCGGCGCCAAATATGCTATAGTAGCAGTCGACTATTTCACCAAATGGGTGGAAGCAGAACCGCTAAATAAAGTATCTTCAGCGAAAGTTATCAACTTCTTAATCAAAAATGTTCTATGCAGGTACGAAGTCCCACTAAAAATCATATCAGCCAATGGACTTCAGTTTGACAGCGAGGAATTCGCCAACTGGTGCCAAGAACACGGAATTCACAAAAGCTTCTCATCCGTAGCGTATCCCCAAGCAAACGGACAAGTCGAAGCAGTCAACAAAATTCTGAAAACTCTGATAAAAAAGAAGCTCGAAAAATCAAAGGGCGCTTGGGTGGATGAACTCCCTACGGCACTATGGGCCTACCGCACATCTTTCAGAACATCAACAGGGCACACTCCTTTCTCTTTGGCATACGGATCGGAGGCTATGCTCCCAGTTGAAACCATTGTGCCTTCCCACCGTAGGATCCACTATAACCCAGAAGAGAACGAAGAGCTCCTCAACATGTCTTTGGATCTAGTCGAGGAGAGAAGGAATGATGCAGTCCTAAAAACAGCAGCCAACAAGCAAAAGGTGGCAGCACAATACAACTCCAAAGTTAAGCATCGTACCTTACGAGAAGGGGATCTTGTCCTCAAGCGAATCTTCCCTCGCCCCGGAGCACTAGACCCAATCTGGGATGGACCATATGTAATTCATAAAGATCTCCACAACGGAGCCTATATTTTGTCAACAGTGGACGGAGAGGTGTTCCAGAGGGCATGGAACATCCAACACCTCCGTCGATACTTTTCTTAACTTGTATTGCCCATATGAAGTGAATTAACAAAGAGTATCAGTGGACGTAGGCATTTTTTCGTGCCGAACCACTTTAAAAAAGCCTTGTCTCTTTTTTAACTTGTTCCTTTGTATCTTGGCTGCTTGTTAACTTTATCCTTTTCTGTTGAACGAAATCCTGAGCATATAGCATTTCTATTCAAAGCACTCCACAAGGCAACTTCACGTGGACAAGACACAACAGGTACTATGCGAATCTATGCCCTCGTCAATGAGACACTTTTGCTCCAGCATCCCTCTGCTGCGGGTTAACTCATTGCTCGCGACGGCCCTTAAAGCCAACTGTAATGAGCCGATTATAAGCCACCGAGAAGGCCGACTATAGCCGAGGCAGCTCATTACGGCGTTAGGCTCGCCGGCAACTGTGAACCGATTATAAGCCCCAACATAAGGTGTGGCCAGCCAGGGGCAGTTAACAGTTGACGATCGGCACCCACGCTAGCCGGCCACAGTAAGTCGAATAATACCCATGAGTACGGGCCATAATGGCCCGGGTAGTTACTGTGCGCGATCTCGGCTCCGGTGTGTCTTAAGTGCGGCTGTGGTAAAAAAGAATTAACTCCCCGCGGAGGCGTAAGATGGGTGACAAATGTATCCAAGACCCACAGCTAGGGAAAGTGACTACAAAACCCGTTTGCCACGAACTTAAGCACATCGAAGGCCTTCCGTGACTGGAAGTTTTACTATTTCACATATTTCAATTTTACTTAAAAAACTTTCCTCCTATCCTCTATAACAAACCATAAAGTACAGGATGCAGGGTAAGAGATACCCGCCAATGGATGCAGAGATTCACAATCAGATGGCAGGGCAGTCAACTGCTTTCCATGCTTGGTCATACAAGATATTCGAAACTGCCATTTACAAACAGAACATGAAAGGCGGTATTTTCTTCCTTTATGTACAAATGCATGACTATAATTTAATTTTTTCACACCACACGCTAACATTGCAAGTCATGAGATTATGATTTAAAACCAGAATCTGACATCAAACACAATTTAATTACAAGAATATACATAGCTACATTTCTCATACGATATGTCGAAATAGCAACAAATATTCAAGAAACGACAAAATCAACTTGAGCTAAAAAATTACACGTCAAGAATAATGTTATTACAAGTAGCAAGAATTACAACTTAGAAGTTACTCTACTGTCTTAAGACTAACAGATACAACAATGCCAAGCCTACAAAAAGAATTTTCCAAGTCCAATCAGGGAGCCGGTTGCGTCGAAGTCTTGTCCTTGCTCTTTTGCCCGCCTGTCCGGTCATAAGAAGGATTCATTAGTGATGAGTAACCAAGTTAACGGAAAGGCTAGAAAGGAAGACTTACCAGTACCCGCTTCTTGACCGTCCTGGTCGTCATCCTCAACCTGCACACCTGCTTCTTCAGCAGTAAGCAGCCGCATACCCTCCTTTACCGCCACTTTCTCCTCCTTGGTAAACTGAGCAGTGACCACATCCATACTGAAGACCGTTCCACCCTCTTTATCTGCATCAGCCTTAGCCTCCTCCAAAGCCCGAAGATAGGTCTTGGCCATGACCCTGGGATAATCATCCATCCAAGAGAGATTGCCCTGCTTCCAGGTCCGGAAATACATGTCCTGGAGCATGTCATCCATCATTCCCTCGTTCTCCTCAAACTCCCTCATCCGGGCATCGGAGGCCGACAACCTTTCGACGGCAGCATCTCTCTCCAGTCTGTATCTCGAGCAATCAGCCTGAAGGGACCTCCGCATCACCTCCATCTCTTCCCTCAACTTAGCTTGGGCAAGTTTTGCAGCCTCAAGTTTCTTGGACAATTCCTCCACCTGCTCAAGATCCGCTCTCCGAACCTCGTCCACCGTGGCAATAGCCATGTCAATCCGCTCTTTGCAAGCAGCTTCCATTTTCCGCAATTCGGCCCGACTGGCCTCTTCCATGGTTTTCCTTAAACGCCCAGTAGCAGCCTCATGCTGAGAAATCTGGATGGCCTGATCCGCAAGCTGCTTGGCCTGATCCGAAACCACCAATCGAAGTCGGATATTGGCGCTCCCAATCTCCTCTCCGGCCTTAACCAGCCGAGCATGATGCCCCATCAGCTTCTTGGTCTCCTCTGCCACCCGATCTATATTAGCTTTGGCCTCGTCTCCCATAGTGACTATACGAGTAGTGAGTAGATCGAGATCTAAGGACTTGGCTTCATCAAGTACTCGTACCATGGGGTTACGGGGGAGAAGGTGTTCACCAGTGACTTCGTCGAAAGTAATATCATGAGAACCCGGATCCAGATCAGGATGACCTGCGAATGGATTACGGGCCAGGTCGGGACGGTCGATATGAACAACAAAAGGGTTTCCGGACGGGTGTGGAGAAGGTACAAACTCGCTGCCCTCCTCAGTAATATCATGAATAGGCTGAGCCGGAGGCTGAGGACCGAGCGAAGTTTCGGATAAAGGATGACTCCTCTTCCTCTGCTGAATACCCTCTTCGATGACCCCAAGAAGAGGACGGTATCCGACTACATCCCTGGAGCGTTGGGTTGAGGGCTTCGGCTTAGCAGAAATTTTGGAAAATTTATATTGCTCGAGCCTGTGTCGAAGGTCTGAAGCTTTGGGCGTCTTGCCTGCTCCTGATATAAAGAACAAGTGTCACGATCTTACATTACTATATGATTCAAGAAACGCGGTAGATTACGAGTTAGAAAAGGAAAAGAAACACATCTATGGTTGTACAAACCCTGGGGAGGAGTGGGATACTGCAATAAGTCCTGGATTTCATTCCAGGACGGGAGCGGGTCATAAAATATTCCTAAGTCCCTATCATTAGTGAAGCATGCAGGGGTCAAGAGTTCACCTTGAGTCGTCAGAGCCACCTTGGCCGGAATAGCCGGAGAAGACTCACTTGCACCAGTCCCGGCTTTGTCCGCCTTCCCGGTCTTCTCTACCAAAGCCGGATCATCATCCAACCCCTCAAAAGCTTGGCGGAGAGCATCATCCGTCCACTCTTGCATTTCGCCTACTTGCCCAGAAGATAGAGCCCTGGAACCATCACCACCCTGTCCATCGCCACCATCATCACCAAGACGCTCAACGTCTCTTCCGCCCTCCGCCTCACCTCTTTCTTCCTCCGCATCTATCTCCCCCTGAGTAAGTGGACAATTGCTGGGAGAAGGACCGTCCGACCTCTTAAGTTTCTTACCTCCGATGGCTGGAGGTTTCGTGAATGGTTTTCTCTTTCCGCCCTCTGCCGCAATGCCTCCCTTAGCCTGAGCAGCCGCCCTCTCTTCCGCCGTTTCCCTCAACTTAACTACAGACTGCTGCGGAAGGATCAAGTTATATTCCAGAAGAATCGCATTTCTAATCAAGTAGGCAGATGATCTGTATTTCCCGAGAATGGCTTCTATCTCCGCCGCCGTCTGAACCAGGCGGTCAGTCTCCACAACCGGAAAGCCACCTGTCGCTAGCAAAAATGAGAAAGTATGAGAAGAAGCATCGCAATCGGAATAAGAATTATAAGTAAAAGCATCAACTTACATCCAGAGGTAAAGCGCCGGATGGAGACGGAGTCGTCCCTAACAAAGAACCACTCTTTCTTGAACATGCTGAATTTAGAGTACAGGTCCAAGACCGGCTTGAAGGTCACAGCAGACTCCAAGCTAAGATATGGGGACCCCTTCTTATAGCCCCTTAAATTATACAAGTACCGGATCTCCCGGTTGGAGGGGGCGCGACCATACTTCCTCCGAAAAATAACAAAAAGGCTCACCAATATGGCATAAGAGTTGGGCTGAAGCTGGAATGGGGCCACCTTCAGGTACGTGAGGAAGCTGACTATCCAAGCATTGAGAGGCGGGATAGCACCACACATGCAATGGTACCTACTATAAGCAAAGTATCCTTCGGGAGGACTGTATGGCATGACTCCTGGGCCCGGCAGCAGCATGAGGGCTCTATCGATCCCAAAGGAACGAGATATAACATCGAGTTGCTCCTCTTTGAGAGAGCTAGGAAAGCAGTCAGGCGGGGAATCCAGCAGCTCCTGAGGACCATATCCATCCACTAATGACCTCGGGGCGGGCCCATGACGCTCCGATCCTGATTGAGCTGGGGGCACGGCCGAGGACTCTCCTTCGCCCCCGGATCTCTTCTTATCTGATCGAGTTTCAACTTTTCGAGACATTTATCTGCAAACATGGGAAAAATATATCGTTAGAATATACAAGCAGCATAATCTGGAATTTCGCTTAAAAAAAAATTCGAAGTATGAAACACATGTTCACTCGATACAACAATTCATTCGACAAACAGATGCAGCACTTCAATAATCTCATTCGGTATTAAAACGTTCATGTGTCATTCGGTATCAGAGGAGTACGTTCATTCGGCATGCAAGCGTACACACGCATGTTCATTCGGCATGCAAACGTACACACGCATGTTCATTCGGCATGAAAACGTACACACGCAAGTTCATTCGGCAAAACTTGGTCCGGTTGAAGATCTCACCTGATTCGGCAAGGTTTGATTCGGCGAAGGTTTGATTCGGCAAAGATAGATTCGGCAAAGGTTTGATTCGGCGTAGGTTCTATTCGGCAAGAGTTGTTCGGTAAGGAAAAGCAAAGGGGGTATAGCCCCTAAATATAGCCAAGCGACAGGCAACCGAATCAACCGGTTCGGCATTCCTCGCCAAATGGACCTATTTCAACTACGGGAAACGCCAAAGCACGAAACAAAGCGCGACACATGCAAACACGTGCCCCGCTTTGAGGGGCAAATGTTGGGTGAATTCTTACCCGGAAGACCTCGAGACCCAGAAACGTGATCCATTCGGCAGACCTCATTCGGTAGACCTCCATCGACTCCATTCGGTAGACCTCCATCGAATCCATTCGGCAGACCCACCGGTCCAACCTCACCATTCCACCACCGGACCAACTACCACCGGTCCAACCTCACCATCCCACCACCGGACCAACTACCACCGGTCCAACCTCACCATCCCACCACCGGACCAACTACCACCGGTCCAGCCTCACCATTCCACCACCGGACCAACTACCACCGGTCCAACCTCACCATCCCACCTCCGGACCAAGTGATGCCGAACCAAGTCATACCAGGCCAGATCACATCAGCCCAGGCCCATCTGCGACCATACATATCCTGGACCCCTACCCCTAGCCTCACTCTATAAATAGAGGGGCAAGGGTACAACAATGGGGACAAGTTTGAGAGCTCAAGCACGGAAGGAACTTTCAAACAACTTTCTTTTACTGATATCAAAGTTTTGTACTTGTAATCAGAATAAGAGAAGAGAAATAACATATAAAGTGGACGTAGGCACATTCTGGCTGAACCACTATAAATCTGCGTGTCTTTTTACAGTTTAGCCCCTGTTTTTTTATATATTTGCATAAATCGCTCAAATCACTAAGAATAACATCAGATCTGCTAAATCATACAACTTTGAGGTGTTTGTCCATTTTTTGTGCAAACACCAGTCACCATGACTGACTCGGAGTTTATTGTTCCCTTCTAAACTCTGGGTGCCCACCAATTTCCACACGGGCAGTCTAGAGTTAGATTATCAGGATATTCTGGATATTCTGGAGCTTTGGAAGCAAGCTGGATGGCGAGACGTAGTATTTGTATCTGATAGTATTTATTCCGCTGTGTATTCTGTATGAGGACAAGTTTATATAACTGTCCATTGTTGTATTGAGTTGTATATTGACTCTGATGATTGATGTATGTATAAAATGATATAGTTCTTTGTTTTGAAGATTATTCATTTATCTATTATATATTGTTCCGCTGCGATGTGTAAGATTCTGATATTGTTTTCTGTTCTGATGTTGTTCTGTTGTCCTTCTTTCTTTCTCTTCTATCTTTTCTTCTTCTTTTTCTTTATCTAAAACCCTCACTATTGGAGTTTCCGGCACTCGATTTCTCGGCAGTCGATAAAGTGAGTATCGATGTCGAATTTTCGAAAGTCGAAATATCCGGTATGTGACAGCAAGGGTTATTGTCGTTAACTCTGAGGGTGATTCCAAAACGAGTGTAACGGGATAATGCCTTCGGTTTCGTTCGAACCCGGAACGAACTTATATGGATTGAATGCTTTCAGCACATCGTCAGGCGGACGATGAGCATTCTAAGTGATATGTTCTGATTAAAGGTAATCGTAACCTCAAGCCTCATCAACCGGGAATGGCTAAAACAGGGGAGGTGCAGCAAGGCTTCGTGGGTAGCACCCATTGAGAGCAAGATAGATCCCTGTCTAGAGGTCCCTTTTCTTTTCATTCGGCTTAGTGTGTGGTTGGTCGCGCCAACTACGGGGTTATCTTGTTCGGGATTATCCAGTAAGGGATGGTTCCGGCTTTGTGTTGTAGGGGAGCGGGCGTACTCCTCGGTACGGTGATCTAGGCCACGTACTGTGACGGGCGGTACCCCAGTAGCCCTGCCATTGTATGGAATCCAAACTCCAATAAGTGCCGTACGTATTAGTTGTGCCCAACTATGTTGGAATGTGAGATGTAAGCATTTCAGCTATTTCTGTATTTTACTTGAAAACCCTAGACCCTATTATAATACAATCAGATTTCCTATCAAACGTTTTAGTTAGCGTAAGGTAAAAACTTACCCATGTTTATTTGTGGGGAGTCTTACGTTATACTTTTGTTTTCAAAGGTTTTCAAAGTTAAGCAATCTAACCGTTTACTCACACCAGACCCATGTCTGACCCAAGTGTTTATTTTCTGTTTTATTAAACTCTTGGGTACTCAATATTGTATTGAGTAGTCAAGGGATTCAGGATAGTCTTGACGAATTCTGGAGGAGCTGTGAAGCAGGAGGCTTCAGCGAGTAGATATATAGAGTTTCCGCTGTGTTTGTATTAGTCTGTATTGTACTGATGTACTTGTGTTGTATAATAGACAGAAGTTTATAACTGTCTATTCTGTGATGTATAAATTGTGTACTCTGATGTATATGATACTATGTAATATCTTATCTGATAATATATTTCTCGTTCCGCTGTGAGATTTCTGATGTGTTGTTGTTCTCTCTTCTTTTCTTTTCTTCTTCTATCCCTTTCTTTCTTCATAACGATGCGTCTTTCTGGGCAAAGAAAGCCGGGTCGTGACAATTTTTCTGAAACGTTTAAATCGCTTCCTCATTCTTTTGAAATCGCAAACTGTAAAATTCCTGAAAACAATTTTATTTATCTTATAAAAATAACAATTCACGTTCTCAACTGGACAAGTCCGGAGTTAAGCGAATTAGTAAAAAAAAGGGGTCATAATCCTCGATTTTGCTGAAACGTTTAAGTCGCTTCCTCATTCTTTTGAAAGCGCAAACTGTTAAAAATTTATAAAACAATTTTCCTTTTAAAACGATTTTTCCAATCACGTGATTAAAACTACAACATCAGTAGCAATTTCGAAAAGGAAATTGCACTTCTCAAAACATCGTAAAACGAATCTCAAAATTTGCATTGCGGAATAACCACTTGAAAATCCACTTTTAAAAAAATTTGACTGTTACTGAAGTCAAAGCGACAGTAATTTTTAAACGTCAAAATCTCATCAAAATAATTTACATAAAAATGTAATATCAGTGAATATTCATTCATCAAAAATGTCACAAAATATCGCGCTTCAAAACTTAGCATCGATGTAAAAATCCCGTTATAAAATAACGGCAACGAAATACGTTTCATAACCAAGCATCGGTTCAATGTAAAATTAATGCAGTAACGTGCAACTCAAATTTGCACGTACTACAAAATGAACAAAGAAATCATTCGATTATATCTTCTATGAAGATAATTCAAAACAGCAAAATCTAATCAATTGTAACAACCCTAGATTTCTGCATATATTTAAATTTGACTTTATTGTATTTTAAATTATTTTAAACTTGTTTTATTTCAAACATTTCATTTCTAAATATAAATTTTGATTGTTGTGTGAATTATAGTTTCAAACTAGTATAAATTGGATATTTCACTGAAAAGTGAATTTCTGTTCAAACTGGTCAAACTTTGACTTTTAATATTTAAATTTAAATATTCAAATTCTTAAATTTTATCTTTTGTTATGAAAATAGATTTAATAACTTGAATACAACTTTTCGTTTCGTTGGAAACGGAGTTAAATTGTGGAAGTTTTGTATATTTCAATATTGTGTGTAAACTGATGTATTTAGCAATATTGTCTATTTTAAATTATATTTATTTGTCATATTTTGTTCTAATATGTGTTAGTATTTTATTTTATGTATAATTTTGTCTTTTAAATAATTTAAAGTGATTATATAATTTTTCCAAAGCGTATTGAATTTATTTTCTATTTTTAAAGGCAAGTTTCTATTTTTCTGCTATTTTCTTCAATTAAATTATATTTAATTAAAATTTATTTATTCATTTTGTGAATGCATTTTTATTTTATGTTCTTATCTTTATTTATAAATGTTTTACAAGTCCATATGAATTTTCCAAAATTTATTCTGTTTATTTTCAATTTTTCTAGACTAGTTTGCAATTTTGTGCTATTTTCTTATTTTAACCTTATATAATTAATAATTATTTATATATCTATTATATTTTGTTATGTTTTCGAAATTATGACTGAGATTATTATTATTTTCAGTAATTTAAATTTATATAAAGAAATTAAAAGTAATTTGAAAGGTTTATGACTTTTAGTTTTCCTATGGCCTTTTATCTTCCACCTTTTCACATTTCAACCTTACTTTTCACTCAATTGGTCATATCTATTCATTTCCTTCAGCTGACCACTTCTCCCTACCATTTTTCACGTGAATTTTCTTCTCATTTTCTGAAAAAAAGTTCGGCCTCCATCATCTCCAAGAGTTTGGTAAATTCTTTTACTTCTTTTCCATTGTTTTCTTCTTGTTTATGTTGTTTTCAATTGCTTTCTCACCTTCTATGCTAGGCTCCTCTCCACTCCTTCACCATGGCTGCCACCACCACCACTTGAGCCAGCCTCTACCACCTTCTCTACAGCTCCAAACCACTGGCCATGCACCCATGTGACAAAATCCAACAATATCTACACGAACTTCACCTATATGCACCATAGCCTATCACCTATGCCTTCATCAACTTCAACCACCCCTTGGCCGCCACCTACTCCACCTCCACCACCCATGGACGACCTAAAACCCTCTGCCACACCTTTCTCCAGCCCACTACAGAGATGGCCATGCCTGGTCTTGATTGGACCGAGTCCAATGTTGCATTGAATCCTTGTAGTTTGCCTTTGTAGTTGAAATCCATGCACCTATCTCTTTGTATCACCTTTGCCCCATCACCACGCATGCTAGGCCGACACTATGGAACCCAAAACCAGATCCAAACCCACCCCTTAGCCATGCATTTCAGATCTGGAGCTGAAGCATAGATGGTAGAAAGCATGTGCAATCACTTTGGCTTTGGTTCATGCATTCATTTCTAACATTGTTTTATTGAATTTTGGGTTGAAAACTCATGTTGTCTATATTTGTTTTGTTTGAATGTGACAAGGAAATTAATCTTTGGCTCTCCCATCTCAAATCATATTCATGTTGTCGTGCTTTCGTGCCTCTGGAAATCTTTGTTGTGTGTTTGCGGTCGTCATCTCCAGCTTAAACAAGTGAGTAATTCTCACCAGACAATGTGTACTTATATAACTAGTAAACTGACACCATTTGAATCTGTAAAATTATATCATCCTGTTATAACTGTTATATTATGGTCATATAATGTTTACCCTGTTATTATATATGTTATATCATCTATTACTGTTATTTCATGCTATTCTGTTATTTTATCAGTTTATCACACTGCAAGTTCCCTGTAGATTAGGTTCACTATGGGTTGAAATGATACATACCCGAACGGACTTTAGAATAGGGAAAGATCGTTATGGGCTGAAATGATAAGCCTGAGCGACTTTTTATTTATTTTATTTAACTTGGGATTGCGGGTTTGAAATGATAGAACCCGATTTTTCTTTGTAAACTGCGGATTGAAATGATACATATCCGTATCACTTGACCTAGGCTAGAAAATTATATACAGACCCGTGGTTTATATATTTTTCTGAAAATTTTAAATTATTTTAAAAATGTAAATATTATGATATTTTTATTTAAAATTTTATTAAAAGGATTTCTATTAAATATTTGAGATTTTATACAAATTAAATAAGTGAATTAAGTAAATGGTAAAGTAGAGTTTGAAATATAAGTTAACTTTGGAATTTATGATTTTGTTTATAAATGGAGTTTATGTAAAGTATGAATATATGACAAATTTGATTTAAAAGATGAACTTAATGATTTTATTAAGTATTAATAATTTAAAAAAAATGTTAATGATTCTGTATAAATTAAAATATGAAATAAATGAATGTTTAAGTTGAATTTTTTGAAATATAACTTAAATTGGGAAATTGTAAATTTTGTTAAAAGTAAGATTTTAATTAAGTAAAATAAATGGAAATAAGTTATATTTTGTAAATTTAAACTTAGTTGTTAAGTTAAGAATTTAATTAAAGAAATGAAATTTTAATTGTTATTTAATTTGATTTTTGTATGTAAATTTGACTTTATAAAATCATAGAAATAAAGGTATTTAAATGATTGTTTTTAAATGTGAAGATATATGATTTTATAAGTTAAAATGATTTATATTAAAAGTTAATTATGTGTGAAATTGTAAATAAAACTATGAATTTGATTTGACAGCATTTTTGAAATGTAATGTAATTGTTTTAAATGAACCAAATAGCAAATTTGAACTAAGGGTTATTATAGCACTTTGTTAGTGCTATAGTTGTTAAATTTAACTAAAATTTTAGTTGAAACTAAATTAAGATATTACAGCATTTTAAATGCCGTCTTTTGTTAATGGACTGTTTTTAATCATAACATTTCGTAGCATTTTCTAAGTGCTGCGAAAGTTGAATTTTCTTTGTTTAATAAATTCAAATGAATAAATGATCTTTGAAAAAGATTAAATTTTGGAAATTAAATATTTAATTATTAAATAAAATGAATTGACTTTAAATGATTTAAATGGAATAGCTGATTTGGGAAATACAACTATTTTTAAATGTGATTAAATGGTATTTAAATTTAAATTAAATAAATAATGTTTTGAAATGATATTTTGATATTTTGAAATGAATTTTAATGATATTAAATCTTGGAATGAATAACTGAAGTTTATATTAGTATGGAAAATATTTGGTTTACTTGTAATTTGAATCTATTTAAAAGATATTGGACTTATGAAATATAGGATATTAAAGCTTTGAAATTTATTTTTTTATTTGAATAGTTATTTTGTGGATTAAATCTATAGTTGAAATTTATAAGATTTGAAATGGTCTATGGAAATTTAATTGAAATAAATGATTGAATTGAATTGAAACTTTGGAAATTGAATACTTGATTTGAAAGTATAATAATTACACTTTTAAATGGTTTAAATGTATTATTTTGATTGAAATATAAACTATTTAAAAAGGGTGACTTGAAATGATAATAAAGGAATGATATCTTTGAATTTAAAAAGGTATTTAAAGTTGAATCTTTGGATTTGAACTCAAATAATGATTTGAAATGAAGTTTTGAAAGGATATGATATTTTGATATATTGAAATGATTTGAAATGAAGTTTTGAAATGATATGATATTTTAAATATATTGAAATGGTTTGGAATTGATTTAATCTTTATTTTGATAAAGATTTGGATTTGAAATGATATTCTATTTTGAAGTATAAAATACTGTTTTAAATTATAACCACGGGTTATAATAACGATTGGTTGTTAAAGAGACCGGGATCGGATATGGACATACTCTCTGTCGATACCGAAAACCACTTTGACAACTGTGTACGTGGTGGAGTTTCCAGAATGAAGTAGGATGGTGACGACGATCCTAAGGTATATATGTGGACCCAACTCCCGTGAGTTGGCATAAGGTGGCTAAAACAGGAGCGATCTCGGACCAGTGAGGTAGCACCTCTTATCGGACACAATTCTTCGATACCATTCTATTACTTGTGATTGATTTGGTGCGCACCCTTGATTTGGGAGTGTTATTCGAGGTGGAGCGGTAGTGGCTGCTATGCGTTTCCATCAGTCCGTGTGCGTAATTGGTATATCTACCCTGGCATTGCCTTGTGTGTCGTGTCACCTACCATATCGAGCCCAGTACGATTTTGGTTTAAAGATCCGACCGCGTTAAGGTTAACCATCCCCTTAACGCTATTTTCTATATGATTATACTTTACTAATTAGACACTACTGTATATAGCGTATATTACTACATAGTAAATAGTTTAACGGATCCTTAAAGAATGGGCGATCCCAAGCCTTCTTTAAGTTACTTGTACCTTTATTACAGTTCACTTGAGTTGGTTTACATTATATAAGTATATTTTGTCCTGACTCGAGTGTTTTTTGTTTTGCTTTACGCTTGGGTCAGCCTGAGTTATTCACAGATTTGGATTTCCACTCTCTCGGAGATTTGAATCACTGGAGATTGTCTGCTTGTCTGGTCCTATCTATTTCTGTTCCGTTGTTCTACTTAGCTTGTACTTGGTTATTGTATTGAGACTTCTGTTGTACTTTATTTCTTCTATTGTATCTTATTTAACTCTGATATATTTACATAGTAGCTTCATGAACTAGTATTTCTTTTACTTCCGCTGCATTATTTTACTCTGTGTCTGTGATCTGTGATTATATTTATTTACTGTATATTCTGAGATTTGCCAAATTTTATTTACAACGCGGTATTTTGAGCAATTCAATTCCGACATGTGCGGATGCGAATGGTTGAAAATATCGGGTCGTTACAGTTGGTATCAGAGCTTTGGCTTTGAGGAAAAACTCAGCATATGGAGTAGATTTATTTACAGAATCACTTTCATTCGAGTTTGAATCTTTTCCTCTTGATTCGAGTTTCCTTTGAATTTTTGGAACGTTCCCTGCGGTTCCAAAATTCATTATTGTCCCTCGCTATTCATCTTCTTTTGATTTTGGAGTATCACATAACTCCACTTCGAATGATCTTTATAGTGAATTGGCTGTCTCGCCAATATTCTAATTTTCTGGTAAAGGGGGAAACTCCTTTACAAATTTGCATCGATTCACCAGAGATTTATATTTATCCTTGGTTTAGATGCTAATATCTTTTGTTATTCCAAACTCTATCTCTTGAGATCGGATGTAGATTTACCTCAGAAACATCCACATTTGATCTTATTCATTAAGTCACGGTTGACCCGGTTAAGGTTGCCAGCGATTTATCTAAGCTTATCCATCTTCATATTTTGTTAATTAATCATCTTGTCCTTGTTTCCAAAAATATCTCCAAACATTTTTAAAATTGTACTTGTAAATCTATGTTTTGTTTTGTATATTGTGTTGTTTGAGTTGTTGATGTTGATTTGGGTTTCCGATCGATTTGTCTGATCAACGCTATCGATAGGATTTCTAAAACACTTTGACAGAACAAACTGACACAATATTATTTTAAAATTGCTAATGAAATAAATTTTATATATCTAAGCAAATTTATGGAACTTAATAAATTGATTTAAATTGATTATTTAAAATGATAATACTTGATTTATCATTTATTGTTCTATAAATGAATTTATAAATAGTTGTTTATAAATTGATTTGAGAACTGAAATGAATTTAAATCAAGAATTTGAGAATTTAATTTTAGATGGTTCCAAACCTTGTGTTTAAAGTTTTAAAAGGGATATATTATTTAAAGTATTTTCTAATAGAAATTTGTTTCTAAAGAATTTTAAAGTTTAAAATTTTGTGCTCTTCTCTTTATCGCTGGAAAATAATTTCGGTGATGACTGCAGCATCATCGACGTTCATTTTCGAGTTTCGAAGTAAAGAAACCATTCTGTAGTCTTGCTACAGCTTTGTTTTGGGAAACTTGATTGATATGAATTTCTAAAATATGATTTGATTTATAAAATATATAGATATATGATTTAAATTTGATTTGACAAATTATGTACATACATTTATTTATCTCTAAATGGTTTGAGAGGAATCGGAAAGTTTATTCTTAAATTCTATCTTAAATAATAACTTCAAGTATAAAAAGAAATTCAAAATTTTGAATAAATAATTCAAACTTGAGATGATTGAATTAGAAAATTTTATTTATATAATACAATTGCATTCAAATATAACTTACCTTAATTTTAGAAGTTAACAATGTAATTGGATAATATACAATATAAAAAGTTTTATCAATAAAATTTGAGTGGTTATAATAAATATTATACACTTAAATTTTAGTTATAAAAAATTAACAAAGGTAAATAGAATAAAAGGTTAACTGAATAATTTACAATATAAATGATGTTAAAGGAACTAAAAATAAATTAAAACAGTTATAATAAGTGTAAGTATATTTAACATAGGAGATAAAAAAAATATTGAGAGGAATAAATTTAATTTTAATTAGGAATAAAGAAGAATTAAATTTATTAAATGTTATACACTTAATTTTAATCAAATCCATTATTTATGAAATTGTTGGTTTAAGAAATTAGATGATAAGATAATGAAATTAGGGATAGTAAGATTTATTTAACTTGTGTAAAATTAATTATCAATTCGAGCTGAAACCATGGAAATTTCAAACCTATTATCTTATTTTGTTTTTCAATTTATTATCTTATTTTGTTTTCCAAACTATCTTTGGGTGTCCTTATTTTCATCATCTTGCTACAGACTGGTATAGGCATCTATTTATAATCTTTGAAATGACCCTCCTATTTCTACACAAATTTCATAAGGAATTTTTTTTTAAGGTAAAGAGGATATATAAATATATAGATATACCATCCATTGCAAATATAATTCTCAGGGTCAATATCTTTCTTCAATAAACCAAAATATATCCAGGATCACAATAATCAACCAATATAAATATATCAGTACATTCACAAAGGTAAGCACATACATGTGAGGATGTATATGCCTCTCTTGTTTGAATCAGAGTTCTGGAAAAACAAGAGGATGTTGGATTGCTAAAATTTTTTTTTTTTTTGACCAAACAATCCACTGGAAACATACACATTAGTCTGTTTATACTAACTAAGAAGTGATCAAGTAATAATCAGTAGTAAACAAGCTTTTAATATGGATGTTTGTGTTAAGCTCTGAATAGTGACAAAATCAGTATAAAAGAAAGTGGATCCTAGGGGAACACAAGCAACATCTAGGCGTAATGGAAACGCGCCTAACTTATACATGAAAGGTCACGAGTTCGAGTGCTATGCAGGTCGGTTCAAACACAATTTTTGTTTTTCATTTTTTTTTTCATTTTTCTTCTGTGCAGTTTGGAATCTATTATCTACCTATCTGCACATATATATTTTTATTTTTGCCTAAATTCCATCATACAAAACAATAATTCTTGCTTAATCATTTTTGAAACCCATTCCTACAACCCTGAAGACTTCATGATTGATGCAAATTAAGAGTTTGGTTCTTGGGTTTTGAGAATGATAGAAGTGTTTATCATTATTCATGTTTGTATTTCTTCTTATAAGATCTGTCTGGCATTTTAAAATGCATTTGGTTAAAATCTGAGTGGAATTCAGATTCCTATTACAAGTACAAAGGAAAAGGTGTGTTGATATTTGCACAAAACATGTTTATGTGCATATATAACTGCAACTATTTGAATCTGGCCTACAATCTACCTTACTACAGATCCTTTCTTTATTTAAAAATAGGACATGAGACATTTGTATGAACCCAGTTTAACTAAGGGAACTTTGCAGCCATAAAACATTCAACCTATGCCTATTTCTTTGGTATACATATGCCATATTAGAAAATAAAACCATTTAAATTTTCTGAGAATCAACTATCCAGATTTTCCAAAACTTAAATCCTTTCTAAAGATTCATGATTGACTAATGCATTTATAAAATGTAATCATTCAATTTAACATGGGGTTCTTGCTAAATCCACTTACAAGATTTTGATTAAAATTCTTTTTAAACATAACAGATATTCAACTTAGTTCATAGTTTCCAGAATAAGTTCCTAAAATCTTGGGTCATTACATACACCCCTCCTATTAGAAATTGTGTCCCACAATTTTCCTAAGCTTAAAATAAATTTTAAACTTAATTCAGAGAACAAGTATATTCTCTACTAAATAGATTCTTAGTTCTATACTAACTAAAAATATATTCATCCAAAATAAAGAAAACAATCAAAAATCAGAATTACCTTAATCTGAAAATAGCTTAGGATAATTCATCCTAACTTTGTCTTCTAATTCCCATGTGCAATCACTAGGATCTAGACTCCACTGTACCTTTACAAGTTTCAGAGATTTATTCCTCAACTTCTTCACATCTTTTGCCAAAATTCCCACTGGATCCTTTTCATAAATCAAATTAGGATTTATCTGCACTTGGGTTGGGGTTTCAAGAATTTCTGCCTTGTCATGGACCCACCTTCTCAATTGTGATACATGAAAAACATCATGTATGCCTTGCATGTTTTCTGGTAATTCCAACTTATATGCCAAGGGACCAATTCTCTCCAGAATTTTGTATGGTCCAATATATCTTGGGGTTAATTTGCCTTGTTTTCCAAACCTCAGCACATTTTTCATGGGTGAGATTTTGATGAAAACAAAATTTCCCACTTCATACTCTACCTGCCTCCTTCTCATGTCTGCAAATTTCTTTTGTCTATCTTGAGCTGCTGTCATTCTTCTTCTTATCAACTCAATTTTCTCCTTGGTTTCTTGTATGTACTCAGGTCCTAAAATAGACCTTTCTCCTGCTTCTACCCAGCAAACAGGTGACAAGCAGGGTTTACCATATAAGGCTTCAAATGGAGCCATTCCTATGGTGCTTTGGTAGCTGTTGTTGTATGTAAATTCAACTAGATGAAGATAATCTTCCCAGTTGCCCCCAAAATCCAGTATACATGCTCTTAACATGTCCTCCAAAACTTTGTTTACCACCTCAGTCTGCCCATCTGATTGAGGATGGTAGGCAGTACTTAAACATAGTTCACTTCCCATTGCTTCTTGAAAGCTTCTCCAGAATTTTGAAGTGAAGATGGTATCCCTATCACTCACAATGGTTTTGGGAATACCATGTAGCCTTACCACTTCTTTTATAAAAATTTGAGCTAGTTTTGGTGCAGTTCTTTCTGACTTGACTGGGATGAAGTGTGCTACCTTGGTTAGCCTATCAACTATCACCCATATGCTTGTATTACCTCTCTTAGATCTAGGCAGTCCATCTATGAAGTCCATAGATATGTCTTCCCACTTCCACTGTGGTACACTAAGAGGTTGCATCAACCCTGATGGTCTTTGAGTTTCAGCCTTGACTTGTTGGCAAGTCATACATTTGGCAATGTACTTGGCTATATCAGATTTCATCCCCTTCCACCAGAAGTCTCTTTTCAAATTTTGATACATTTTTGTGTTACCTGGGTGTATGGAGTATTTACTCCTGTGATATTCATTCAATATCTCCCTCTTCAATTCTATGTCCTCTGGTACACACATCCTATTCTGGTATCTCACATAACCATCTTTATCAATGTGGTGTTTCATTACTTCCTCCCCTCTTGAGAGGAGCATTCTCTTCTCTAATAAGTGAGCATCTTGTTCTTGCATTTTTCCTACCTTCAGAATTAAATCTGGTTGAAGTGTCATTAAGCTTAACTTCCCTTTATCTTCTTGTGCACCATACATCTGCACACAACCATTCTCCTCAATCTCTAACTCAGTTAGCAAAGATAAATCTTTAAATTCTGCTATCATCATCATAGCCAATTTAGCATGCTGTCTACTTAGAGCATCTGCAACTTTGTTTGCTTTGCCTGGTGTATAGAGTATGTCAAAATCATAGGCAGCTAAGAACTCCACCCATCTATGTTGCCTCATGTTCAAATCTTTTTGTGAAAACAAATATTTTAGAGACTTGTGGTTAGTGTAGAGTTCAAACTTTGTGCCTAATAAATAATGTCTCCAAAGTTTTAAAGCATATATCACAGCTGCTAATTCGAGATCATGTGTGGCATACCTTACTTCATGGGGTTTAAGTTGTCTGGATGCATATGCAATGACTTGGCCTTGTTGCATCAACACTGCACCCAAGCCAAATCCACTAGCATCAGTGTATACCACTAATTCTTCATTTCCATGTGGTACCTTTAGAATTGGAGCATTCACCAATGCCTCCTTCAACTGTTCAAAAGACTTTTCACATTTTTCTGACCAAACAAAAGCTTGGTTCTTCCTGGTTAGGTTAGTGAGTGGTGTAGAAATTTTTGAAAAATCTTTTATAAACCTTCTATAATACCCTGCCATCCCCATAAATGACCTCACTTCACTCACAGTGCTTGGCCTCTTCCATGCTTGAATAGCCACTACTTTATTGGGGTTCACAGAAATTCCTTTGGCAGATATAACATGGCCAAGAAAATGTACTTCCTCTTTCCAAAACACACATTTTGAAAATTTTGCCTTTAAATCTTTTTCCCTTAGCCTAGACAAAACCAGGTGCAAATGATGCTTATGTTCTTCCACTGTCTTGGAATAAATCAAAATGTCATCTATGAAAATAAGCACAAACTTGTCTAAACAATCTCTAAAGGTTCTGTTCATTAAATCTACAAAGTAAGATGGTGCATTGGTCAAGCCAAATGGCATAACCAAAAATTCATACAATCCATACCTAGTGTTAAAGGAAGTGTACTTGATTCTTCCACCTTCATTTGATGAAAACCAGATGCTAAGTCTAGTCTAGAAAATACTTTTGCCCCTGCTAATTGATCAAAAAGATCATCTATTCTTGGCAATGGGTATTTATTTTTAATAGTTACTTTGTTTAATTCTCTATAATCTATGCAGAGTCTTAAGGAGCCATCTTGCTTCTTAACAAATACCACTGGTGCTCCCCAGCAAGAATTACTTGGTCTTATAAAACCCTTTTCTTCCAATTCTTCTAACTGTTTCTTTAATTCTTTTAGTTCATTTGGCCCCATTCTAGTTGGCTTTTTAATCACTGGGCTTGCTCCTGGAACTAGATTGATCTGGAATTCTACTGGTCTATGGTGTGGAATACCCTTGACCTCACCAAACACATCCAAATATTCATTGACTATGGGAATTTCTTCAATGGTTAGTTCACTGAAATCTTTTTCTGAGTCAACTAAATGATATAGTTTTCCTTCCTTAGCTACCTCACATAAAACTGTGATTCTCTGGCCTCTAGAATTTTGCAATGATATGGTGGATGAGTCTAAATTAATTATGGCTTTAAATTGCCTTAACCAGTCTACCCCCAATATAACACCTATATTTGGGTAATTCAAAACATATAAATTGGAAATAAAAATATTTCCTCCTATGTTTAATTCCACATCCACACAAATCATATTTAAAACACTAGAACTCCCCAATGGACTGTGTATATGCAATGGGGTTTCAACCAATATGCAATTCAGTTTTAGCATTTTAACCAATTCATAAGAAATTAAAGAGTGAGTTGCCCCAGTATCATATACTACTGCTATGGGTATGGTACAAATAAGTAATGTACCTTCCACTTGGCTATGATTTACAGTGTTACTTTCCACTGTGGCTTTGCCTTTCCCTTCCAAATTTGCCAATTTGCCTTGCTGTTTATACTCAGGACAATTCCTCTTCATATGCCCCTCTTTCCCACATAGATAGCATTTGAAAGCTCCTCCTTTCAATTCTGGACATCTTGGTTTGATATGCCCTTCCTTTCCACACTGATGGCACACAATTTTCTTCTTGTCTTCCTTAGCCTTGACATCTCCAGTGCTTTTGTTACTAGCCTCTTCTTTCTTCTTATCATAAGGGTGATACCTCCCCTTACCTTTCTTGTTATTATTACTCTTAAAATTTCTGAACTTCTCCCTTTCCTTGTCATGCTGTTCCAACCTCAAAGCTAAGTCTATCACATGATCAAAAGTCTTGTCTGCATAGGGTAACATGGCTCTGCTAAGTCCTGGGTTCAGCCCTTTTATGTACCTATCGTTTTTAGATGCCTCATCTGCCACAAGCATTGCTCCATATGTGGAAAGCCCCTCAAACTTTTGAGTGTATTCTGTGACAGTCATGGTTCCTTGTCTAAGTCTAATGAATTCTTCTAGCAAGGTAGTCTTTGCTGATGCTGGTACAAACCTTGCTTCCAACATCTCTTTGAATTGATTCCAAGTGATTTCATTCTCATTTCTTCCTGCAATGATTACTTCCCACCAGCCTAAAGCTACTCCTTTTAGCTGTCTTGAAGCCACTTGCCTCTTTCTTTGATCATCAAGTTGCATGTCATTGAAAATTCTTTCCAATGTTCTCAACCATGTTTGAATTTCCATGACACTCTCTGTCCCTTCAAAGCTTTTGCCTCCTAAATGAGTACATGTCTTAAGTAATTTTGAGAGTTCTTCATAGGGATTTTCTTGCCTTTGTCCTGCCCCATCCCTAAATGCTCTCACCAAGTCTTGCAGATTGACCATTGGTGGTGCATGGGAAGATCCTGCTCCCTGATTTGGTGGTCTCCCTACCATAGTTTGCTAATAATAATTTACATAGCTGGTTAGTTTGATTGGTAATTTGGTTGTTTCAGTGGTTTTTTTTTTCACACTGAGCACATTGTTATATATATATTTAGTTCCTTTTAATTTTATTTCTATCTAAGAACTTGATCCTTACTTCTTCTATGTTAAATAACATAGCTCTGATACCAACTGAAATGACCCTCCTATTTCTACACAAATTTCATAAGGAATTTTTTTTAAGGTAAAGAGGATATATAAATATATAGATATACCATCCATTGCAAATATAATTCTCAGGGTCAATATCTTTCTTCAATAAACCAAAATATATCCAGGATCACAATAATCAACCAATATAAATATATCAGTACATTCACAAAGGTAAGCACATACATGTGAGGATGTATATGCCTCTCTTGTTTGAATCAGAGTTCTGGAAAAACAAGAGGATGTTGGATTGTTAAAATTTTTTTTTTTTTGACCAAACAATCCACTGGAAACATACACATTAGTCTGTTTATACTAACTAAGAAGTGATCAAGTAATAATCAGTAGTAAACAAGCTTTTAATATGGATGTTTGTGTTAAGCTCTGAATAGTGACAAAATCAGTATAAAAGAAAGTGGATCCTAGGGGAACACAAGCAACATCTAGGCGTAATGGAAACGCGCCTAACTTATACATGAAAGGTCACGAGTTCGAGTGCTATGCAGGTCGGTTCAAACACAATTTTTGTTTTTCATTTTTTTTTTTCATTTTTCTTCTGTGCAGTTTGGAATCTATTATCTACCTATCTGCACATATATATTTTTATTTTTGCCTAAATTCCATCATACAAAACAATAATTCTTGCTTAATCATTTTTGAAACCCATTCCTACAACCCTGAAGACTTCATGATTGATGCAAATTAAGAGTTTGGTTCTTGGGTTTTGAGAATGATAGAAGTGTTTATCATTATTCATGTTTGTATTTCTTCTTATAAGATCTGTCTGGCATTTTAAAATGCATTTGGTTAAAATCTGAGTGGAATTCAGATTCCTATTACAAGTACAAAGGAAAAGGTGTGTTGATATTTGCACAAAACATGTTTATGTGCATATATAACTGCAACTATTTGAATCTGGCCTACAATCTACCTTACTACAGATCCTTTCTTTATTTAAAAATAGGACATGAGACATTTGTATGAACCCAGTTTAACTAAGGGAACTTTGCAGCCATAAAACATTCAACCTATGCCTATTTCTTTGGTATACATATGCCATATTAGAAAATAAAACCATTTAAATTTTCTGAGAATCAACTATCCAGATTTTCCAAAACTTAAATCCTTTCTAAAGATTCATGATTGACTAATGCATTTATAAAATGTAATCATTCAATTTAACATGGGGTTCTTGCTAAATCCACTTACAAGATTTTGATTAAAATTCTTTTTAAACATAACAGATATTCAACTTAGTTCATAGTTTCCAGAATAAGTTCCTAAAATCTTGGGTCATTACAATCTTTCTATTTAGAAATCTTTCTATAATCTTTAATAATTTTTTATACTCATTTTGAATCTGAGCACTTCTTTCATCTACAGACCGTCGGTCAAGCGGAAAGAGTGAATTAGATTCTAGAGGATCTTTTCGTGCTTGTGTTCCTGATTCTGGAGAATCTTGGGAAGATCATCTCCACCTTGTTAAACTTACCTATAACAATAGTTATAAGGTATAATTTCAATCCATTTGTCATCTTGTCTTAATCTTATTTCACTCTATCTTTTTCTTGTGCTTTCCCGTACCTTATTCCTTTTCGGGGAAGAAAAGTTTTGAGTGGGGGAGAGTGTAACAACCCTAGATTTCTGCATATATTTAAATTTGACTTTATTTTATTTTAAATTATTTTAAACTTGTTTTATTTCAAACATTTCATTTCTAAATATAAATTTTGATTGTTGTGTGAATTATAGTTTCAAACTAGTATAAATTGGATATTTCACTGAAAAGTGAATTTCTGTTCAAACTGGTCAAACTTTGACTTTTAACTTTTAAATTTAAAAATTCAAATTCTTAAATTTTATCTTTTATTATGAAAATAGATTTAATAACTTGAATACAGCTTTTCGTTTCGTTGGAAATGGAGTTAAATTGTGGAAGTTATGTATATTTCAATATTGTGTGTAAATCGATGTATTTAGCAATATTGTCTATTTTAAATTATATTTTATTTGTCATATTTTGTTCTAATATGTGTTAATATTTTATTTTATGTATAATTTTGTCTTTTAAATAATTTAAAGTGATTATATAATTTTTCCAAAGCGTATTGAATTTATTTTCTATTTTTAAAGGCTAGTTTCTATTTTTCTGCTATTTTCTTCAATTAAATTATATTTAATTAAAATTTATTTATTCATTTTGTGAATGCATTTTTATTTTATGTTCTTATCTTTATTTATAAATTTTTTACAAGTCCATATGAATTTTTCAAAATTTATTCTGTTTATTTTCAAATTTTCTAGACTAGTTTGCAATTTTGTGCTAGTTTCTTATTTTAACCTTATATAATTAATAATTATTTATATATCTATTATATTTTGTTATATTTTCGAAATTATGACTGAGATTAATATTATTTTCAGTAATTTAAATTTATATAAAGAAATTAAAAGTAATTTGAAAGGTTTATGACTTTTAGTTTTCCTATGGCCTTTTATCTTCCACCTTTTCACATTTCAACCTTACTTTTCACTCAATTGGTCATATCTGTTCATTTCCTTCAGCTGACCACTTCTCCCTACTATTTTTCACGTGAATTTTCTTCTCATTTTCTAAAAACAAGTTCGGCCTCCATCATCTCCAAGAGTTTGGTAAATTCTTTTACTTCTTTTCCATTGTTTTCTTCTTATTTATGTTGTTTTCACTTGCTTTCTCACCTTCTATGCTAGGCTCCTCTCCACTCCTTCACCATGGCTTCCACCACCACCACTTGATCCAGCCTCTACCACCTCCTCTACAGCTCCAAACCACTGGCCATGCACCCATGTGGCAAAATCCAATAATATCTACACAAACTTCACCTATATGCACCATAGCCTATCACCTATGCCTTCATCACCTTCAACCACCCCTTGACCGCCACCTACTCCACCTCCACCACCCATGGACTACCTAAAACCCTCTGCCACACCTTTCTCCAGCCCACTACAGAGATGGCCATGCCTGGTCTTGATTGGACCGAGTCCAATGTTGCATTGAATCTTTGTAGTTTGCCTTTGTAGTTGAAATCCATGCACCTATCTCTTTGTATCACCTTTGCCCCATCACCACGCATGCTAGGCCGACCCTATGGAACCCAAAACCAGATCCAAACCCACCCCTTAGCCATGCATTTCAGATCTGGATCTGAAGCATAGATGGTAGAAAGCATGTGCAATCACTTTCGCTTTGGTTCATGCATTCATTTCTAACATTGTTTTATTGAATTTTGGGTTGAAAACTCATGTTGTCTATATTTGTTTTGCTTGAATGTGACAAGTAAATTAATCTTTGGCTCTCACATCTCAAATCATATTTGTGTTGTCATGCTTTCGTGCCTCTGGAAATCTTTGTTGTGTGTTTGTGGTCTCCATCTCCAGCTTAAACAAGTGAGTAATTCTCACCAGACAATGTGTACTTATATAACTAGTAAACTAACACCATTTGAATCTATAAAATTATATCATCCTGTTATAACTGTTATATTATGATCATATAATGTTTACCTTGTTATTATATATGTTATATCATCTATTACTGTTATTTCATGCTATTCTGTTATTTTATCAGTTTATCACACTGCAAGTTCCCTGTAGATTAGGTTCACTATGGGTTGAAATGATACATACCCGAACGGACTTTAGAATAGGGAAAGATCATTATGGGCTGAAATGATAAGCCTGAGCGACTTTTTATTTATTTTATTTAACTTGGGATTGCGGGTTTGAAATGATAGAACCCGATTTTTCTTTGTAAACTGCGAATTGAAATGATACATATCCGTATCACTTGACCTAGGCTAGAAAATTATATACAGACCCGTGGTTTATATATTTTTCTGAAAATTTTAAATTATTTTAAAAATGTAAATATTATGATATTTTGATTTAAAATTTTATTAAAAGGATTTCTATTAATATTTGTGATTTTATACAAATTAAATAAGTGAATTAAGTAAATGGTAAAGTAGAGTTTGAAATATAAGTTAACTTTGGAATTTATGATTTTGTTTATAAATGGAGTTTATGTAAAGTATGAATATATGACAAATTTGATTTAAAAGATGAATTTAATGATTTTATTAAGTATTAATAATTTAAAAAAAATGTTAATGATTTCGTGTAAATTAAAATATGAAATAAATGAATGTTTAAGTTGAATTTTTTGAAATATAACTTAAATTGGGAAATTGTAAATTTTGTTAAAAGTAAGATTTTAATTAAGTAAAATAAGTGGAAATAAGTTATATTTTGGAAATTTAAACTTAGTTGTTAAGTTAAGAATTTAATTAAAGAAATGAAATTTTAATTGTTATTTAATTTGATTTTTGTATGTAAAATTGACTTTATAAAATCATAGAAATAAAGGTATTTAAATGATTGTTTTTAAATGTGAAGATATATGATTTTATAAGTTAAAATGATTTATATTAAAAGTTAATTATGTGTGAAATTGTAAATAAAACTCTGAATTTGATTTGACAGCATTTTTGAAATGTAATGTAATTGTTTTAAATGAACCAAATAGCAAATTTGAACTAAGGGTTATTATAGCACTTTGTCAGTGCTATCGTTGTTAAATTTAACTAAAATTTTAGTTGAAACTAAATTAAGATATTACAGCATTTTAAATGCCGTCTTTTGTTAATGGACTGTTTTTAATCATAACATTTCGTAGCATTTTCTAAGTGCTGCGAAAGTTGAATTTTCTTTGTTTAATAAATTCAAATGAATAAATGATCTTTGAAAAAGATTAAATTTTGGAAATTAAATATTTAATTCTTAAATAAAATGAATTGACTTTAAATGATTTAAATGGAATAGTTGATTTGGGAAATACAACTATTTTGAAATGTGATTAAATGGTATTTAAATTTAAATTAAATAAATAATGTTTTGAAATGATATTTTGATATTTTGAAATGAATTTGAATGATATTAAATCTTGGAATGAATAACTGAAGTTTATATTAGTATGGAAAATATTTGGTTTACTTGTAATTTGAATCTATTTAAAAGATATTGGACTTATGAAATATAGGATATTAAAGCTTTGGAATTTATTTTTTTATTTGAATAGTTATTTTGTGGATTAAATCTATAGTTGAAATTTATAAGATTTGAAATGGTCTATGGAAATTTAATTGAAATAAATGATTGAATTGAATTGAAACTTTGGAAATTGAATACTTGATTTGAAAGTATAATAATTACACTTTTAAATGGTTTAAATGTATTATTTTGATTGAAATATAAACTATTTAAAAAGGGTGACTTGAAATGATAATAAAGGAATGATATCTTTGAATTTAAAAAGGTATTTAAAGTTGAATCTTTGGATTTGAACTCAAATAATGATTTGAAATGAAGTTTTGAAAGGATATGATATTTTGATATATTGAAATGATTTGAAATGAAGTTTTGAAATGATATGATATTTTAAATATATTGAAATGGTTTGGAATTGATTTAATCTTTATTTTGATAAAGATTTGGATTTGAAATGATATTCTATTTTGAAGTATAAAATACTGTTTTAAATTATAACCACGGGTTATAATAACGATTGGTTGTTAAAGAGACCGGGATCGGATATGGACATACTCTCTGTCGATACCGAAAACCACTTTGACAACTGTGTACGTGGTGGAGTTTCCAGAATGAAGTAGGATGGTGACGACGATCCTAAGGTATATATGTGGACCCAACTCCCGTGAGTTGGCATAAGGTGGCTAAAACAGGAGCGATCTCGGACCAGTGAGGTAGCACCTCTTATCGGACACAATTCTTCGATACCATTCTATTACTTGTGATTGATTTGGTGCGCACCCTTGATTTGGGAGTGTTATTCGAGGTGGAGCGGTAGTGGCTGCTATGCGTTTCCATCAGTCCGTGTGCGTAATTGGTATATCTACCCTGGCATTGCCTTGTGTGCCGTGTCACCTACCATATCGAGCCCACTACGATTTTGGTTTAAAGATCCGACCGCGTTAAGGTTCACTATCCCCTTAACACTATTTTCTATATGATTATATGTAATGACCCAAGATTTTAGGAATTTATTCTGAAAAATATAAATAAATTCAAAATAATTTTTAAATAAATTTTGAAAGGGAATTAATATAGCTTGATAGTGTATCAGTATGTGTGTACATGTGTGCACAGGAAATGCACATGAACTAAAGCTAAAATCCCTGAACTCTAAGAATAAATACATATTGATATGTATGGGAATATATATATATAGATTAAATCCTTAAAAGCTGTATGCATAAGTAAATATACATATATGGATGCTACTGAATATTTTTGAGTGTACATGTGCATGTGTGTGTGTCAATACAGAATGATGTATAAATATATATATATGGGTGTACTAATTATTTCAGTAAGACTTATATATATATATGTTAATAAAATACTAGAGTTCAAATTAGTAAAATAAAATATATAGACATATTTTAGTATATAGGCAGAAAGAAAAAAAATGAGGATATAAAAAGGAGTAGTCCTCTTGTAAATAAATAAAGGAAGTACATACCATTTACATGAAAGCTAAAAATAGGAAAAATAAGACAAAACAGGGAAATGCTTGGTATAGGCAGAATTAGGAAGAGTATTTGATAAATAACAAATCAAGTCACATTTTTAGCATGATTGTAGACAAAGGAAAAAGTATTTTCTGAAATTAACCAAAAAGAACATAACCACTTTTCTCTTCACCTAAATTAAGCCGGGAAGGGTAGAATTTTGGGTTCAAATAAAATGCAGATAACATAATTTTTCTGGTGGGCAAAAATGGCTTTAGCCAATACCCAAAACCCTAAGGAGGACCCTGTATATATATATGTATATGCAGCAGCCTCCTCTCCTTCTCAGAAAAGAACTTTGAAAAAAAAAGAAACAACACCATAGAAATCATAAGGCAAGGGAAGGAAAAGAGCTTAAAGCTAAAGGCAGAAGTTTACCAATTAATTAAGGAAGCAAAGAAGAGAACTAGGTGAGAAATCTCACTCAACAACTTAAGGCACTAAGTCCTAATGAAGGCAGCCAGTTATAAATGAATTTTTCTTAAAAGTATATGTGATTGTTCTTCAGAAGTTAAGGATGCTTTAATGCTAAATGGTTGTTTTGGTTGTTTTATTTTGTGAATATTCTAAATATGATCTGCATGCATACATAAGTATCTTTGAAACCCAGATCTCTTTTTAATATGATACTGGTTAGAAACAAATAAATACCCAAAAAAATAAAATGTTGGATATAAGCAAGTAGTTTTGGTTTTGGCTCAACCCAGAAGAATTGATAAGCTTGTGGGCTGCAATATACATATGTATATGTGCTGAGGCTTAAAATGAAAAGGAATTAGGAGTGCAATAGGCTTGCCTATGTGCTGATACTCCCGATTCAAAGAAAATATACAATATCCACCCAGCAAATAGATTTTGTGATTTAGGAAGCTTGGTCAACCTGAGTTAACTAAAGCACAGATGTTTGCAATAAAATCTTCCCATAGAGCCATAAACCAATGTTAGTTGTCTATATCTCTTTAAAATTGCAAGAACATGTTTTAATAAGTACCAATACTAAAATTGCTTGGTTGTCTCTGTTTGTTTATGAGAATGATAAGGAATGCTATGAGGTGAATGCTTGTTTTTGTAAAATAACTCACTGATTGGGTTTGCTCTGAAAAATTTAAAAAGAGAAAGTACCTAAGAATTTGATTAGGAAATGGGGTCAAGATTACTGCAGGAATGATTTGTGTTCTTGAGTAATGCAAGTTGACACATGGCTTGTTCAAGTCCTGAGATCTTTGTGTAATGGAGTGAATTAGTTCATTACAGTGTGTCCATTGATTCATAAAATTGCAGATGAGACCAGGATAGATGAATATACCAAGGGAAAAATAATTGATATGATGAGGAAACTAGAGTTTTCCCCAGAATTGAAATATGAGGATGGAATAAATGATTTAACTCATATTGGTTATTTTCCTGTTTGGTGTGAATGATTGTTTGACTATGACTGAATTGTATGCTTGAATGTATGTACCATATTTATATATGTAGTCTTTGGAAAGAAAGATTAAAATATGCACATGCATAATGACACAGAGCATGCACACAAGTATTACCTGTTTCCAAAGGGCAGAACTTTATGTATATGTACTTAACTTGATTTTAACCTAATTAATTAATTGCTTTTGTGAATTTTCTCATACCAGACATGTGTCTGACCCTAGTGTGCTAATGGCATCTGGGGTGTCTCATTTGAAATGAGGCAGCTTCAAATGCTTTTTCAGGGACAACAGCCTCTAGATAGGAGTAGAAGCAAAGCATTGAGAAGAAGATTATAACATGCTAGAATTAGATAGATAAGAGCTTACAAGATGAAATTCTCATGTATGATATTTAAAAAAAAATCCATTGTACTAAGTACAGAGTGATGTTGGATATTTGGTTAAGTATTTTGAGTATTTGACTTGAAACTGGTATTTAAAATATCTGAGTTTTATTATCTGGAATGTTGAAAAGTTTTAGCTATAATTTTGTAAGTAAGATCACCAGTAGGGATTTTATAAGATAATGATGTTAGATCCATATTAGTAAATTATTTACATGTTCAGATATGATTTGCTCAGACACTGTCACACCAGTACCTTAGTAATTTTAACATAAAATCTGAATCCCTCTTTACTAAAGCTTTGGGCAAAATGCATTTTAAGACCTTCTGAAATATGTCTGAGTAGAGAGTCTGTTTAATCCATATTTTATTTGCTAAGTATCCATGTGTGAGGAAACTCACCCCGGACTGCATTTCATTTAGTCTAGTACCTTGGTATCAAGGAATCAAGCTTCTGGAATATGATGATTCACTTAAGAATATCCCAGACATGAGTTTGCATATAAGGTAGATATTATAAGAAAGCAAACATAGGAAATGAGATAAGCTTATATCATTTTCAAGGCACAGACACTATACAATTGATTTTACAGATAATCATAACATAATTATCTGGGTTCTATGAATCATATTCCATGGAGAATCCAGCAAGCTATCAAAGAATAAAAACCATACTATTACCTATATGAATAAGATTTTCATTACTTAAATAATAAAATGAAATTAAGCTATGTGGGGATTGATTAAATTTAATCAATCACTGTAACCTCTTGTTTGCCATAACCTGATTAAACCAGAGGGGCACATGCATCTTCATATGTGTGTGCATATTTTTGTGGTTGCACTGATATATCTATATTGGTAAAATTTTTGATCCTGGATGAAGTTTGTTTATTGAAACAAAAATGGCCCTGGAAAAATATATTTGTTAATGAATGATATATACATATATCATCTCTAAAAAAAATCCTTACAAAATGAAGGTAGAGAAGAGAGGGTCATTTCATTTGGTATCAGAGCTATGTTATTCAACATAGTAGAAGTAAAGATCAAGTTCTTAGATAGAAATAAAATTTAAAGGAACTAAATATATATCAATGTTTTCGGTGTGAATAAAAACCACTGAAATAATAAAATTACCAATCAAACTAACCCGCTATGTAAATTATTATTAGCAAACTATGGTAGGGAGACCACCAAATCAGGGAGCAGGATCTTCCCATGCACCACCAATGGTCAATCTGCAAGACTTGGTGAGAGCATTTAGGGATGGGGCAGGACAAAGGCAAGAAAATCCCTATGAAGAACTCTCAAAATTACTTAAGACATATACTCATTTAGGAGGAAAAAGCTTTGAAGGGACAGAGGGTATCATGGAAATTCAAACATGGTTGAGAACATTGGAAAGAATTTTCAATGACATGCAACTTGATGATCAAAGAAAGAGGCAAGTGGCTTCAAGACAGCTAAAAGGAGTAGCTTTAAGCTGGTGGGAAGTAATCATTGCAGGGAGAGGTGAGAATGAAATCACTTGGAATCAATTCAAAGAGATGTTGGAAGCAAGGTTTGTACCAGCATCAGCTAAGACTACCTTGCTAAAAGAATTTATTAGGCTTAGGCAAGGAACTATGACTGTCACAGAATACACTCAAAAGTTTGAAGGGCTTTCCACATATAGAGCAATGCTTGTGGCAGATGAGGCATCCAAAAATGATAGGTACATAAAAGGTTTGAACCTAGGACTTAGCAGAGCCATGTTACCCTATGCTGACAGGACTTTTGACCATGTGATAGACTTAGCTTTGAGGTTGGAGCAGCATGACAAGGAAAGGGAGAAGTTCAGAAATTATAAGAACAATAACACCAAGAAAGGTAAGGGGAGGTATCACCCTTATGATAAGAAGAAGGAAGAGGCCAGTAACAAAGGCACTGGAGATGTAAAAGCTAAGGAAACCAAGAAGATTGTGTGCCATCAGTGTGGAAAAGAAGGACATATCAAACCAAGATGTCCAGAATTGAAAGGAGGAGCTTTCAAGTGTTATTTATGTGGGAAAGAAGGGCACATGAAAAGAAATTGTCCTGAGAATAGGCAGCAAGGAAAATTAGCAAACTTGGAAGAAAAAGGCAAAACAGTGGAGATCAATGCTGAGAAGCACAGTCAAGTGGAAGGTACACTATTTATTTGTAATGTACCCATAGCAGTAGTATATGATACAGGAGCAACTCATTCTTTAATTTCCTATGAATTAGTTAAAATGCTGAAATTAAGTTGCATATTGGTTGAAAAACCCCTTTACATATACAAAGTCCACTGGGAAGTTCTAGTGTTTTAAACATGATCTCTGTGGATGTGGGATTAAACATAGGAGGAGATACTTTTATTTCCAATTTATATGTTTTAAATTACCCAAATATAGGTGTTATTTTGGGAGTAGACTGGTTAAGGCAATACAAGGCCATAATTAACTTAGACCCATCCACCATATCATTGCAAAACCATGGAAGCCAGAGGATCACAATTTTGTGTGAAGTGTCCAAGGGAAGAAAATTGTGTCATTTGATTGATTTGGGTAAAGATTCCAGTAAACATATTATTGAGGAAATTCCCATAGTCAATGAATACTTGGATGTTTTTGAGGAGGTTAATGGTGTTCCAAACCATAGGCAAGTGGAATTCCAAATTCATTTAGTTCCAGGAGCAAGCCCAGTGATTAAAAAGCCAACAAGAATGGGGCCAAATGAACTAAAAGAATTAAAGAAACAATTAGAGGAATTAGAAAATAAGGGTTTTATAAGACCCAGTAATTCTTGCTGGGGGGCACCAGTGGTGTTTGTTAAGAAACAAGATGGTACTTTGAGACTCTGCATAGATTATAGGGAATTAAACAAAGTAACCATTAAAAATAAATACCCACTGCCAAGAATAGATGATCTTTTTGATCAATTGGCTGGAGCAAGAGTATTCTCTAGGCTGATTTAGCATCTGGTTTTCACCAAATGAAGGTGGAAGAATCAAGCATCAAGTACACTGCCTTTAACACTAGATATGGGTTGTATGAATTTTTGGTTATGCCATTTGGCTTGACCAATGCACCATCATACTTTGTAGATTTAATGAACAGAACCTTTAGGGATTATTTAGACAAGTTTGTGTTATTTTTATAGATGACATTTTAATTTATTCCAAAACAATGGAAGAGCATTAAAGCCATCTGCACATGGTTTTGTCTAGACTAAGGGAAAAAGACTTAAATGCAAAATACTCAAAATGTGAATTTTGGAAAGAGGAAGTGCATTTTCTTGGCCATGTTATATCTGCCCAAGGAATTTCTGTGAACCCCAATAAAGTAGTGGCTATTCAAGCATGGAAGAGGCCAAGCACTGTGAGTGAAGTAAGGTCATTTATGGGGATGCAGGGTATTATAGGAGATTTATAAAAGATTTTTCAAAAATTTCTACACCACTCACTAACCTAACCAGGAAGAACCAAGCTTTTGTTTGGTCAGAAAAATGTGAAAAGTCTTTTGAACAGTTGAAGGAGGCATTGGTGAATGCTCCAATTCTAAAGGTACCACATGGAAATGAAGAATTAGTGGTATACACTGATGCTAGTGGATTTGGCTTGGGTGCAGTGTTGATGCAACAAGGCCAAGTCATTGCATATGCATCCAGACAACTTAAACCCCATGAAGTAAGGTATGCCACACATGATCTCGAATTAGCAGCTGTGATATATGCTTTAAAACTTTGGAGACATTATTTATTAGGCACAAAGTTTGAACTCTACACTGACCACAAGTCTCTAAAATATTTGTTTTCACAAAAAGATTTGAACATGAGGCAACATAGATGGGTGGAGTTCTTAGCTGCCTATGATTTTGACATACTCTATACACCAGGCAAAGCAAACAAAGTTGCAGATGCTCTAAGTAGACAGCATGCTAAATTGGTTATGGTGATGATAGAAGAATTTAAGGACTTGTCTTTGTTAACTGAGTTAGAAATTGGGGAGAATGGTTGTGTGCACATTGATGAGCAGATGCATGGTGCACAAAAAGATAAAGGGAAGTTAAGCTTAATGACACTTCAACCAGATTTAATTCTGAAGGTAGAAAAAATGCAAGAACAAGATGCAAACTTATTAGAGAAGAAAATTCTCCTCTCAAAAGGGGAGGAAGTGATGAATTACCATATTGATAGAAATGGTTATCTAAGATACCAAAATAGGATGTGTGTGCCAGAGGACACCGAATTGAAGAAAGAGATATTGAATGAATATCACAGAAGTAAATACTCCATACACCCAGGCAACACAAAAATGTACCAAAATTTGAAAAGAGACTTCTGGTGGAAGGGGATGAAATCTGATGTAGCTAAATACATTGCCAAATGTATGACTTGCCAACAAGTCAAGGCTGAAACCCAAAGGCCATCAGGGTTGATGCAGCCTCTTAGTGTACCACAGTGGAAGTGGGAAGATGTATCTATGGATTTCATAGATGGGTTACCTAGATCTAAGAGAGGAAATACAAGTATATGGGTGATAGTTGATAGGCTAACCAAGGTAGCACACTTCATCCCAGTCAAGTCAGAAAGGACAGCACCAAAATTAGCTCAAATTTTTATAAAGGAAGTAGTAAAGTTACATGGCATTCCCAAAACCATTGTGAGTGATAGGGATACCATCTTCACCTCAAAATTCTGGAGAAGCTTTCAAGAAGCAATGGGAAGTGAACTATGCCTAAGTACTGCCTACCATCCTCAATCAGATGGGCAGACCGAGGTAGTAAACAAGGTTTTGGAGGACATGTTGAGAGCATGTGTACTGGACTTTGGGGGCAACTGGGAGGATTATCTTCATCTAGTTGAATTTACATACAACAACAGCTATCAAAGCACCATAGGAATGGCTCCATTTGAAGCCTTATATGGTAAACCCTGTTTGTCACCTGTTTGTTGGGTAGAAGCAGGAGAAAGGTCTATTTTAGGACCTGAGTACATACAAGAAACTAAGGAGAAAATTGAGTTGATAAGAAGAAGAATGGCAGTAGCACAAGAAAGGCAGAAGAAATTTGCAGACATGAAAAGGAGGCAGGTGGAATATGAAGTGGGAAATTTTGTTTTCATCAAAATCTCACCTATGAAAAATGTGCTGAGGTTTGGAAACAAGGCAAGTTAACCCTAAGATATATTGGACCATACAAAATTCTGGAAAGAATTAGTCCCTTGGCATATAAGTTGGAATTACCAGAAAACATGCAAGGTATACATGATGTTTTTCATGTATCACAATTGAGAAGATGGGTCCATGACAAGGCAGAAATTCTTGAGACCCCAACCCAAGTGCAGATAAATCCTAATTTGATTTATGAAAAGGATCCAGTGGGAATTTTGGCAAAAGATGTGAAGAAGTTGAGGAATAAACCTCTGAAACTTGTAAAGGTACAGTGGAGTCTTGATCCTAGTGATTGCACATGGGAATTAGAAGACAAAGTTAGGATGAATTATCCTAAGCTATTTTCATATTAAAGGTAATTCTGATTTTTGATTGTTTTAGATGCATATATTTTTAGTTATTATAGAACTAAAAATCTATTTGGTTGAGAATGTACTTGTTCTCTGAATTAAGTTTAAAATTCATTTTAAGCTTAGGAAAATTGTGGGACACAATTTCTAAAAGGAGGGGTGTATGTAATGACCTAAGATTTTAGGAATTTATTCTGAAAAATATAAATAAATTCAAAATAAATTTTAAATAAATTTTGAAAGGGAATTGATATAGCTTGATAGTGTATCAGTATGTGTGTACATGTGTGCATAGGAAATGCACATGAACTAAAGCTAAAATCCCTGAACTCTAAGAATAAATACATATTGATATGTATGGGAATATATATGTAAAGACCCGCAAATCCGTCTTCCGAAAACTCGACACGGATACGTCCACTGTACCAAATGTCGAAAAATCGAATGGAGAAAACGCGAAACTTTAGGGTTAAAAGAAGAGGTAGAAGAAAAGATAGAAGAAAAAGAAAGAAGAACAACACAGAAAACACAGAACAGGAACAATATCAGAATCTCACATATCGCAGCGGAACAATATATAATAGATAAATCAATAATCTTTAAAACAAAAGACTATATCAGTTTATACATACATCAATCATCAGAGTTTACAACAATGGACAGTTATATAAACTTGTCCTCATACAGAATACACAGCGGAATAATTAACAAGTACGATAGTACGCTTCGCCATCCAGCTCATCTCCAAAGCTCCAGAATATCCAGAATATCCTGATAACAATAACTCTAGGCTGCCCGTGTGGAAAATTATGGGCACCCAGAGTTTAGAAAGGGAACAATAAACTCCAGGTCAGTCATGGTGACTGGTGTGAGATCGTAAAACAGTTATTTTCGCAAAGAAAATAAAACAACTTCGCAATGCTTTTGGAAAATGAAACTACCATAAGGCCTCCCACCACACACACAATGCAAACGCAGAATTGGAGGAGATTTCTCCTTATGATAGTCAAAAATGCTTACTACGCAAAATCAATTGATATTATTATTAATGTCTAGTGTGGAAAACATTTCGAAAGTATAATATCAATCTTAGCCAACATACAACCATTGTTGTATGCCTACTATAGCTACTACGTTCAATAGCAGGTTACCGCCACATTCCATAGTAGGTAATACAATTAAAAACCGTGCAGGGTTCGTATTGTTTCTTTGGATTTCCAACAAATGATCAGGCTAAGGAACTTCCTTATCGAAATAGAAACGCCTCTGGAAAGACGCCCCGGATCCTAACCGGATATCTGCAAACAAAAGGCCGACGCTACCTCACGCTCTAACCGAGCTGTAACTAGGTAACTAACACACGAGCTATGCCATCCCCCGGTCGTTACCGACCTTTATCCGAGGATCCTCAATCGAAAAGCAACAGCCACAAAATATAATCAACATAGGTAAAATATCTGGGCTCCATACCATGATATCACCTTTTATCCAGAAGGAAATGGCATACCCTAGGGGCGCTACCCCTACAAACCTTTGCCGCACATTCCTGTTTCGACCATTACCGGGTTGTGAGGCTCGACGAAGTCTCGTCCACAAAGCTACGCTTTTTCACAAAGCCACGCTTTTTCACAAAGCCACGCTTCTTCACAAAGCCACGCTTCTTCACAAAGCAACGCTTTGATCCACAATTGATCAACAGCACTTCGTGTGCCACATTACCAAATTGGGAATGTATCACTAGTAAACATCAACTACATAACCTCTGAGCTCGTACGTCTCAGAGAAGGGTGTTAAGCTAAGAGAATAAATTCTCCGCCACCAACAGAAATGTATTTGATAGAAACCATCTTTACATCTCAAAGTGTAACGTCAGACACACATCCATACAAGTCCGTTCCGGGATCGAACGGAACCGAAGGCACTTCCAAAGAAGCCCTTGCAATCCGGATATTCACTAATCACGTCCGGACTTCCCATCACAAAAAGAGTGATATAAATCTCTATACCGGAGCAACTCGGTGCAGAGACATTCGACAGGTTGTCCTTTCATTTTCACAAATATCCGGTCTTCACACCGGTCTTCAAATGCGATCCATTCACGACGTATCACTATTCGGAATGGGTTATATGACACAAAGGTCCTCTCCCGGCTTAACCGAATAATGAGCGTTTGTTTTAAAAACAAATCAAGTATCATTTCGAAGGCAAATATTGATAGTCGGTTATTTAACTATCAAACAACACTCACAACAAACATCCAATTTAAATAATTTTTCCCAAATTATTAAATGTCAAATCTTTTCACAAGATATATATTTTTCCACACTTCACATTTGAAAATCCATTTCAAATCGTATTTCACACTTCACATTTGAAAATCAATTTCAAATCATATTTCATACTTCACATTTGAAAATCAATTTCAAATCATATTTCATACTTCAAGTTTGAAAATCAATTTCAAATCATATTATGGTCCATTTAAACCGATTTGATAAATCCTTATCGATTTATTTCAAATTTACATTTCAAATTTTTAATTTATTTCCACACTTCATCACTTTGAAAATCCGATTTCAAATCATATTTTCCACACTTTAAAAATAAATCAATATTTATTTTTAAAACAAATTTCCCTTTCCTTTACAACTTCTATTCGGAATTTACATTCCCAAAAATCCACTTTTACACGATTTTCAAATCATTTTCCAAATATTTATTTTCAACCCCGAATCAACTTTAAAAATTGATTTCTCCATTTTATTTCAAATCCAAATCGAATTCCGAATTGATTTCTGAATTTACTTCAACACCGAATCACATTTCAAATTGATTTTAACTTTTAATCCCAATTACCAAATCATTTTACAAATCGATTCCCAAATTTATTTTCAACACAAAAATCAATTTTTCATTCAACATTAAATAAGTTTTCATATCGATTCCTCAAAGATTTATTTTAAATACCCAATCAATTATCACTTTGATTTCAAATAAATTTATCTCCTTTAAAATAAATTCTTTTATTTTCCCAAACCATCAAAAATTCAATTTTAATTTCAGAAATCCAATTTCATTTATTTCTGGTATCCAACGATACCAAAAACACATTCGGCTAAATTATAGCTCTCAACAAATTCAATCACAGATATAATCATACACAGATTATAAATAATCAATTAAACAACATGTGAAATCAATTCAAATGTTTTGAGGAATCCTGTTGGATCCCTCCAACCTGTTTCCCTGCATCCACAGATGTTAGCACAATACCAATTCCACTTCGAGGTGGAATATCGCGGTATATAGGTTTTATAAATATATCATCCGCTTACTAACGGCGCAATAGGGTCTCATCTGCTATACGAGGCGGGAAATCAATCAATCCAATATATACATATGCCAATATGTATATATTGCTATATATATAGATATATCCTACTATATCTAATATCACATTCACACAGCAAACAAACAATAACTGAAAATTCCACTTTTCAATTTGAGTGAGAAGATCTCACCTTTGCTTTTAATTTTGAAATCCATTTCCATTCCAATCATTTCTTCATTGTATTAACCTTGTATAAATAATTATACAATTCTATTAATATTCGAACAGATCGAATAATAAATTTTCATTTGGTAATTTTAATTATTCAATGATTTAAATTTCTAACAAATCTCCCTTTACAAAATATTTTTCATTTGAAACTAAAATTTTGATTCAACTAATAACTCAGTTTTAAACAAATAATTAAATTTTAAACAAATTTTCTTTACTGTAAATTCTCTAAATTCTTCTTTTCCATCTTGTATATATATGTTTTTCATAAAGCTTGACCTACTGTACAATTTCCTTACTGGTATATATATATTTTACATATTAAAAAAATCTCCTTTCCCTTTCTGTCAAATATATACAACTCATTTCTTAAATAAAACAACTTGCTTATTCACAAATAACTTTACTGTAAAACTAATTTCTAAGTGAACTTTTCCAAATCCAAAACCTCAATATTTTCAAAAATCAAAACTATACATGTTCTTACAGTACCCTTTTTTTTCTGTGAATATGCATTCATACATACTTGGATATTAAATCGAAAATATAAATGGTAAATATACCTCACAAAAGCAAAATCGTGAACCCAGATCGAAACCCTCCCATCGAGTCGCCGCCTCGCCTGACGTCGCGACGAAGTCGCCATGCGTGCCGCCTGCAATCCCACGAACTCGACATCCTTACGCTCGCCTGACCTCGCGCTTCAGGCAACCACAAATCCAAGTCGCGACTGCCTCGACTTCGAACTCGCAGACGCCAACTCCACGCGCGCGACACTAATTCGCCAACCATCACAATGCCCTTGCTGCAGTGAAGCTCGCCTTCGATCTCGTTTCGATCGAGACTCCCCTGCGATGCTCTTAATCTCGCGAGAACACACCACCTTGACTAGAATCCCACCATCCCCATTGAAACAATCGGCCTCGAACGCGCCTCCTATGCTCGCGCGAGCTTCCAGATCTGCCGCTCGACCCCTTCAGATGTTCGCGAACAAGGCTCGCGACCTGGTTCCCCAGAAATCGAACGAACAAATTGCAAAATTTCGAAAAAGGGAAGTTTGGCCTTTGATAGAATGAGAGATGGAAAAGTTTTAAATCTCTCAGCAGTTTCATTTTGCTGAGGGAAGAATAAATGAAGAGCAAAACTTGATTTTAGCTGCCATTTTATTTTTAGAACGAGATTTTTCTTTGTTTCTGATTTTTTTTGAATAGAGAGGAGGAACGTGATTTATCAGAGAAGAAATGGGAGACAAGAGTACGCGACATTGCAGAGAGTAGGTCGGCATTGAAATGAAATAAAGCCAGGAATCTCTGTCGTGTTGACTAATTTTAAATTTTAAATTTAAATTGAATTTGATTAAATTTCAATGTGTTTACTCACCGTGTGCTCACATATCAACTCCGATCAATACGAAATTTGAAATCCGACAATAATTCAATATTACGGACCCAATGGAACTGGTTTCGTCGAATTTCGAGACTGTGCCTCGTACGGCTATTTCAAATTCAATTTAAACGTTATAAATTCAAAACTGAACAGAACAGTTTCAAATTCAATTCTGAAACTTCTATTATCTTCAGTATTGTCAATATAAATTTTCCAAGCCTTCATATTATTTTTAATCAGCTTAAAACTGACAATTCAAATTTTTACCCAGTTGCAACAATTAAATTTACTAATTAAATTGCCAATTTCATATTTACATTTGAAATTCAAATTAAACTATCATTCGAATATTTAAACTCAATTAAATATTCACTTTTCAAATGTCAAAAATTCAGGGTCGTTACAATCTTCCCCCCTTAAAAGAATTTCGTCCCGAAATTACAAGTTAGGAAAAATGGTCCTTAACTCGTCTACTATTTTTCAACATCCAATAGTTTTATCAACTTACTAACCTAAATCTTTTTATTAGAGATTCATTATCAATTCAACTAGCTTTCCAACTTCAATTATAAGTTTCAAACAACATTGTTTCCTTAACAATTCAAATTTAAACTTAAATTCAAATTTTAAACTTTCAAAATTTTCTCAAAAATTTTCTAACTCTCGAAATTTCCGAAAAATTTCGCCAGTGTCTCCTTTGCGCTGCTAATACGGTACGACTACAAAACGTCCCTACGGACTCTCAAATCTCAAAGAAAACAAAATGCCAAGTGGAAAAATCAGAAACTCATCAAATTTCATACTGAAATTTAAATACATACCTTTTGTCGAGCAAATTCAAATTATCTTCAAAATTTAATCCAATTCCATATACCCTGTATGTTTTACCTAACAACAATGGCCAAATTTACTTATTGGATTCTCAATACCGGTTTTACTTAAGAATTTCATTCATTCATTTCTTAAGTGCAATATAAGTATTACATACTTCTTATATTCGTTTTCACTTCATTAACAAGGTTATATATTCATTTCCATTCAACTTTGCATTTTCAATCCCATTTGAATTCAATTTACAATTTCAATTCAATTTGAATTCATTTTATCTTCCAATTTTCATTCAGATTTTCATTTTGAATTTTACTTGAATTCGATTCATCTTCTAATTTCGAATATTGAGCTTTATTCACTTTTATCTCAATTCCAATTTTTTAAATCTTTTGTCGTTAGTCAAAAATTTCCAAAAATTTCAAAATGTTTCTAACTCCAAGTGAAAACACTTAAAAATCCTTTTAAAAATGGATATGGAAAGCACGTTCCCCCATGGATCACAGTTACTCGGCGGTTTCGCTACTATCCCAGTAGAATCGCTCGTAATCTGTAGATTTCTCATCTCTTAGATTTCGCCATGGTTGTTGCCATAGATCGTAGTTCACACGGCGGCTACGCCACTATCTCAGTGGAATCGCTTGTAACTGTGGGTATCACACCCCTCGAATTACGCTAGCATACATCGTGATCAATCAATATGATCACATCACGATCAAACGGATACTCATACTGAGTTCCAACACCTTCACAATTTTTTTCAATGGAAGGTACTTTTTCATATCCTTAGTTTGGAAAACATATGTCATATATGTATAGTACTTCATTTCCAATTGATTCCATTCAATTTTAATTGGCATTTCATATTCACATTCACCAACTTATAATATTTTCAATATCAAATTTACTTAAGAATTTCACACTTATTTCTTAAGTTCAATACAAGTATTTTCCATACTTTTGATATTAATTTTCAATTACCACTTATATTTAAACTGGATTACCAATTCCATATAAATCCAATCAATATTTCATTTATAATTATTGAATTCAATTCGTTTCGAACCTTATTCATTTGGTCAATCTTCAATTAGCTTCACTTACTAATTTTAGTTTAATACATCACTTCGTTTTCCACAAATCAAATTCAATTCCAGTTCTATTTACTTACAAATTCAAGATGAATTTTAACATTCAATTTCATTTTCTTGTACTTGCAGTTGCAAATTTATTTATCCATTCACAAATTCATTCATTTTCAATTTGAATCTCATTCCAATCAGATTTCAAATATTTTATAAGTTATCAACTTATTTTACATTCCATTAACGAATTTTGTTTCAAATATTCTCTGGAATTCTATTTCAATTTGTAAATTACATTTACAATTCACATTTCCAATCTTCATTCGTATATGAATTTTATTTCCTTATCTTTTTCAGTTCATATTTATAAATTTCATTTGTTAAATGAATTTATCTCCAAATCTTTGGTTATTATTTTAATTTCTTATTCAATTCCATATAAGAATGATAATATTTCAATATTATCTCTTCCTAACAACCAAGCATCCAAATACTATGATAATTTATAGAAAATCATTTCTTTTCTATACAAAAATAGTTTTGGGCAAAATTATTTCATTTACCCTATTTAAAACAATACTGTGTCGGTTTATCTTGTTTAAGAGTTTAGAAACCCCTATCGATTACAGTTGGCCACCCTGCATCGACCAGAATCTATAAACAATCAACCGATAAGTCAACACAATACAAAACAAATTTTGTATTCACTAACAAATACGCACTCATATCTATTATTACACTCACACTCATTCTAGAGTACTACTGACTCTATCTCTAATGAGTAACACCCAACAGAGCAGGGTTGTCGCTTAACCGGATGCTCTGATACCACTTGTAAAGACCCGCAAATCCGTCTTCCGAAAACTCGACACCGATACGTCCACTGTACCAAATGTCGAAAAATCGAATGGCGAAAACGCGAAACTATAGGGTTAAAAGAAGAGGTAGAAGAAAAGATAGAAGAAAAAGAAAGAAGAACAACACAGAAAACACAGAACAGGAACAATATCAGAATCTCACATATCGCAGCGGAACAATATATAATGGATAAATCAATAATCTTTAAAACAAAAGACTATATCAGTTTATACATACATCAATCATCAGAGTTTACAACAATGGACAGTTATATAAACTTGTCCTCATACAGAATACACAGCGGAATAAATAACAAGTACGATAGTACGCTTCGCCATCCAGCTCATCTCCAAAGCTCCAGAATATCCAGAATATCCTGATAACAATAACTCTAGGCTGCCCGTGTGGAAAATTATGGGCACCCAGAGTTTAGAAAGGGAACAATAAACTCCAGGTCAGTCATGGTGACTGGTGTGAGATCGTAAAACAGTTATTTTCGCAAAGAAAATAAAACAACTTCGCAATGCTTTTGGAAAATGAAACTACCATAAGGCCTCCCACCACACACACAATGCAAACGCAGAATTGGAGGAGATTTCTCCTTATGATAGTCAAAAATGCTTACTACGCAAAATCAATTGATATTATTATTAATGTCTAGTGTGGAAAACATTTCGAAAGTATAATATCAATCTTAGCCAACATACAACCATTGTTGTATGCCTACTATAGCTACTACGTTCAATAGCAGGTTACCGCCACATTCCATAGCAGGTAATACAATTAAAAACCGTGTAGGGTTCGTATTGTTTCTTTGGATTTCCAACAAATGATCAGGCTAAGGAACTTCCTTACCGAAATAGAAACGCCTCTGGAAAGACGCCCCGAATCCTAACCGGATCTCTGCAAACAAAAGGCCGACGCTACCTCACGCTCTAACCGAGCTGTAAGTAGGTAACTAACACACGAGCTATGCCATCCCCCGGTCGTTACTGACCTTTATCCGAGGATCCTCAATCGAAAAGCAACAGCCACAAAATATAATCAACATAGGTAAAATATCTGGGCTCCATACCATGATATCACCTTTTATCCAGAAGGAAATGGCATACCCTAGGGGCGCTACCCCTACAAACCTTTGCCGCACATTCCTGTTTCGACCATTACCGGGTTGTGAGGCTCGACGAAGTCTCGTCCACAAAGCTACGCTTTTTCACAAAGCCACGCTTTTTCACAAAGCCACGCTTCTTCACAAAGCAACGCTTTGATCCACAATTGATCAACAGCACTTCGTGTGCCACATTACCAAATTGGGAATGTACCATGACGAAGTCGCCACGCGTGCCGCCTGCAATCCCACGAACTCGACATCCTTACGCTCGCCTGACCTCGCGCTTCAGGCAACCACAAATCCAAGTCGCGACTGCCTCGACTTCGAACTCGCAGACGCATACTCCACGCGCGCGACACTAATTCGCCAACCATCGCAATGCCCTTGCTGCAGTGAAGCTCGCCTTCGATCTCGTTTCGATCGAGACTCCCCTGCGATGCTCTTAATCTCGCGAGCACACACCACCTTGACTAGAATCCCACCATCCCCACTGAAACAATCGGCCTCGAACGCGCCTCCTATGCTCGTGCGAGCTTCCAGATCTGCCGCTCGACCCCTTCAGATGTTCGCGAACAAGGCTCACGACCTGGTTCCCCAGAAATCGAACGAACAAATTGCAAAATTTCGAAAAAGGGAAGTTTGGCCTTTGATAGAACGAGAGATGGAAAAGTTTTAAATCTCTCAGCAGTTTCGTTTTGCTGAGGGAAGAATAAATGAAGAGCAAAACTTGATTTCAGCTGCCATTTTATTTTTAGAACGAGATTTTTCTTTGTTTCTGATTTTTTTTGAATAGAGAGGAGGAACGTGATTTATCAGAGAAGAAATGGGAGACAAGAGTACGCGACATTGCAGAGAGTAGGTCGGCATTGAAATGAAATAAAGCCAGGAATCTCTGTCGTGTGGACTAATTTAAAATTTTAAATTTAAATTGAATTTGTTTAAATTTCAATGTGTTTACTCACCGTGTGCTCACATATCAACTCCGATCAATACGAAATTTGAAATCCGACAATAATTCAATATTACGGACCCAATGGAACTGGTTTCGTCGAATTCCGAGACTGTGCCTCGGACGGCTATTTCAAATTCAATTTAAACGTTATAAATTCAAAACTGAACAGAACAGTTTCAAATTCAATTCTGAAACTTCTATTATCTTCAGTATTGTCAATATAAATTTTCCAAGCCTTCATATTATTTTTAATCAGCTTAAAACTGACAATTCAAATTTTTACCCAGTTGCAACAATTAAATTTACTAATTAAATTGCCAATTTCATATTTACATTTGAAATTCAAATTAAACTATCATTCGAATATTTAAACTCAATTAAATATTCACTTTTCAAATGTCAAAAATTCAGGGTCGTTACAATATATATATATATATATAGATTAAATCCTTAAAAGCTGTATGCATAAGTAAATATACATATATGGATGCTACTGAATATTTTTGAGTGTACATGTGCATGTGTGTGTGTCAATACAAAATGATGTATAAATATATATATATATATGGGTGTACTAATTATTTCAGTAAGACTTATATATATATATGTTAATAAAATACTAGAGTTCAAATTAATAAAATAAAATATACAGACATATTTTAGTATATAGGCAGAAAGAAAAAAAATGAGGATATAAAAAGGAGTAGTCCTCTTGTAAATAAATAAAGGAAGTACATACCATTTACATGAAAGCTAAAAATAGGAAAAATAAGACAAAACAGGGAAATGCTTGGTATAGGCAGAATTAGGAAGAGTATTTGATAAATAACAAATCAAGTCACATTTTTAGCATGATTGTAGACAAAGGATAAAGTATTTTCTGAAAAGCAAATTTCTGAAATTAACCAAAAAGAACATAACCACTTTTCTCTTCACCTAAATTAAGCCAGGAAGGGTAGAATTTTGGGTTCAAATAAAATGCAGATAACATAATTTTTCTGGTGGGAAAAAATGGCTTTAGCCAATACCTAAAACCCTAAGGAGGACCCTGTATATATATATATATATATATGTATATGTAGCAGCCTCCTCTCCTTATCAGAAAAGAACTTTGAAAAAAAAGAAACAACACCATAGAAATCATAAGGCAAGGGAAGGAAAAGAGCTTGAAGCTAAAGGCAGAAGTTCATCAATTAATTAAGGAAGCAAAGAAGAGAACTAGGTGAGAAAACTCACTCAACAACTTAAGGCACTAAGTCCTAATGAAGGCAGCCAGTTATAAATGAATTTTTCTTAAAAGTATATGTGATTGTTCTTCAGAAGTTAAGGATGCTTTAATGCTAAATGGTTGTTTTGGTTGTTTTATTTTGTGAATATTCTAAATATGATCTGCATGCATACATAAGTATCTTTGAAACCCAGATCTCTTTTTAATATGATACTGGTTAGAAACAAATAAATACCCAGAAAAATAAAATGTTGGATATAAGCAAGTAGTGTTGGTTTTGGCTCAACCCAGAAGAATTGATATGCTTGTGGGCTGCAATATACATATGTATATGTGCTGAGGCTTAAAATGAAAAGGAATTAGGAGTGCAATAGGCTTGCCTATGTGCTGATACTCCTGATTCAAAGAAAATATACAATATCCACCCAGCAAATAGATTTTGTGATTTAGGAAGCTTGGTCAACCTGAGTTAACTAAAGCACAGATGTTTGCAATAAAATCTTCCCATAGAGCCATAAACCAATGTTAGTTGTCTATATCTCTTTAAAATTGCAAGAACATGTTTTAATAAGTACCAATACTAAAATTGCTTGGTTGTCTCTGTTTGTTTATGAGAATGATAAGGAATGCTATGAGGTGAATGCTTGTTTTTGTAAAATAACTCACTGATTGGGTTTGCTCTGAAAAATTTAAAAAGAGAAAGTACCTAAGAATTTGATTAGGAAATGGGGTCAAGATTACTGCAGGAATGACTTGTGTTCTTGAGTAACGCAAGTTGACACATGGCTTGTTCAAGTCCTGAGATCTTTGTGTAATAGAGTGAATTAGTTCATTACAGTGTGTCCATTGATTCATAAAATTGCAGATGAGACCAGGATAGATAAATATACCAAGGGAAAAATAATTGATATGATGAGGAAACTAGAGTTTTTCCCAGAATTGAAATATGAGGATGGAATAAATGATTTAACTCATATTGGTTATTTTCCTGTTTGGTGTGAATGATTGTTTGACTATGACTGAATTGTATGCTTGAATGTATGTACCATATTTATATATGTAGTCTTTGGAAAGAAAGATTAAAATATGCACATGCACAATGACATAGAGCATGCACACAAGTATTACCTGTTTCCAAAGGGCAGAACTTTATGTATATGTACTTAACTTGATTTTAACCTAATTAATTAATTGCTTTTGTGAATTTTCTCATACCAGACATGTGTCTGACCCTAGTGTGCTAATGGCATCTGGGGTGTCTCATTTGAAATGAGGCAGCTTCAAATGCTTTTTCAGGGACAGCAGCCTCTAGATAGGAGTAGAAGCAAAGCATTGAGAAGAAGATTATAGCATGCTAGAATTAGATAGATAAGAACTTACAAGATGAAATTCGCATGTATGATATTTAAAAAAAAATTTCCATTGTACTAAGTACAGAGTGATGTTGGATATTTGGTTAAGTATTTTGAGAATTTGACTTGAAACTGGTATTTAAAATATCTGAGTTTTATTATCTGGAATGTTGAAAAGTTTTAGCTATAATTTTGTAAGTAAGATCACCAGTAGGGATTTTATAAGATAATGATGTTAGATCCATATTAGTAAATTATTTACATGTTCAGATATGATTTGCTCAGACACTGTCACACCAATACCTTAGTAATTTTAACATAAAATCTGAATCCCTCTTTACTAAAGCTTTGGGCAAAATGCATTTTAAGACCTTCTAAAATATGTCTGAGTAGAGAGTCTGTTTAATCCATATTTTATTTGCTAAGTATCCATGTGTGAGGAAACTCACCCCGGACTGCATTTCATTTAGTCTAGTACCTTGGTATCAAGGAATCAAGCTTCTGGAATATGATGATTCACTTAAGAATATCCCAGACATGAGTTTGCATATAAGGTAGATATTATAAGAAAGCAAACATAGGAAATGAGATAAGCTTATATCATTTTCAAGGCACAGACACTATACAATTGATTTTACAGATAATCATAACATAATTATCTGGGTTCTATGAATCATATTCCATGGAGAATCCAGCAAGCTATCAAAGAATAAAAACCATACTATTACCTATATGAATAAGATTTTCATTACTTAAATAATAAAATGAAATTAAGCTATGTGGGGATTGATTAAATTTAATCAATCACTGTAACCTCTTGTTTGCTATAACCTGATTAAACCAGAGGGGCACATGCATCTTCATATGTGTGTGCATATTTTTGTGGTTGCACTGATATATCTATATTGGTAAAATTTTTGATCCTGGATGAAGTTTTTTTATTGAAAAAAAAATGGCCCTGGAAAAATATATTTGTTAATGAATGATATATACATATATCATCTCTAAAAAAAAATCCTTACAAAATGAAGGTAGAGAAGAGAGGGTCATTTCATTATACTTTACTAATTAGACACTACTCTATATAGCGTATATTACTACATAGTAAATAGTTTAACGGATCCTTAAAGATTGGGCGATCCCAAGCCTTCTTTAAGTTACTTGTACCTTTATTACAGTTCACTTGAGTTGGTTTACATTATATAAGTATATATTGTCCTGACTCGAGTGTTTTGTGTTTTGCTTTACGCTCGGGTTAGCCTGAGTTATTCACAGATTTGGATTTCCACTCTCTCGGAGATTTGAATCGCTGGAGATTGTCTGCTTGTCTGGTCCTATCTATTTCTGTTCCGTTGTTCTACTCAGCTTGTACTTGGTTATTGTATTGAGACTTCTGTTGTACTTTATTTCTTCTATTGTATCTTATTTAACTCTGATATATTTACATAGTAGCTTCATGAACTACTATATCTTTTACTTCCGCTACATTATTTTACTATGTGTCTATGATCTGTGATTATATTTATTTACTGTATATTCTGAGATTTGCCAAATTTTATTTACAACGCGGTATTTTGAGCAATTCAAGTCCGACATGTGCGGATGCGAATGGTTGAAAATATCGGGTCGTTACATCAATATTTGATTAGCATAAAAGAAAATCAGCAAAAATCTCAACAATAATCACATAACTGCAATCGTTTCGAATTCTCAATTTGGATTCGAAATTCTCAAAGAAAACAAATTAAACACAGCTATGTAAACACAAATGAAATTTTATTTCAATTTCATATTTTGATTTTTTTAAATCAAAAAGATTATCAGTTGTACTCAGCGAAGACAGTTTCACTGTTTCCGCTGCGCACTCTGATAAACAATCACCAATCAATCAACCAACAAAACACAGTTTCACTATTATGTTTAAATAAAGATATTTAAAAATTTCGTCAAAATTTTACAACTTTAGTTTTGACTCAAAGCACAAATAAAAACATCGACCAATAGTTGTAACATATGTTCCATCTAAGTTATGTTTTATATTATGTCCATAAACCCCAAGCTCTGATACCAACTGTAACGCCCCACCTCTATGCTCACAATAACAAAGAGTATTAAAAGAAATACTGTCTGTTATTACGAAGAATAAGGCTGGATAGGAGCGGCCATCCGTAGTTGGCCTTACACTAGTATTGGTTACCTTGATAGGAGTGGTATATATTATTTTTTCCATCTCTTCTTTATTTACTCCCATCGACATACCCAATTACCAGTATAAAATGAACTACGATGGTTCATAATAGTTTAGGACAATATATATAATAATAACACAGATACAAAAGAATGCGGAACACAGATAACAAAAAGTCTCATATATATATAATAACTGATGTCAGTTACAATACAGTTGACACAATACATATGATACAACTACAACAGTCGACTCTGGAAGTTATATGTACAAGTACATTATCGACTAATATACATGAATACATATCAACCCTAAAGAGACACACTGACTACTACAACAAGACGAAGACCACTTCAAAAGATGTGAAAAATCTTCATAGCTCAAACAGCAACTCAAAGCAGGAAATCTACAGCCTGAAATAACTCGGGTCTGACCCGAGTATTAAATTCAAAAGAAAATAATACACGGGTCAGTCTAATTCAAACTCAGTTATTAATGCACAGAAGCAATAATAATCAATATCAAATAGACGACAGTCACAGAAATCTCGTATATCCAACTCTCGATAAGAGAATCAGATAACGGCAGATATAACACTAAACAGTGTTAAACAACAAATCAGCAGATTTAAATCATCAACAAAGATAAGTGAAAAGAATATCAATGAAGATAATCTTAAAAACATCAGAATTGCCTAAACGGCAATTAACAACAAAATCTAACTATTAAATAAATAATTAGAAAATCTCAAAGTGGTTAAAAATAACCAAACTCTGTGTGGCTACAGTACACGCACGCGTGAGCTGCCTCACCACTACAGTACGTGAAATCACCACAATAGTGAAAACTAACAGTAATCAAAACTGCAGAGGTCAAAGCGAAACACAAGTCAATACAACAGCGTAAACAACAAAAATCTAATTATCGATACGACAATTAGAAAACATATAATCTAATTATCTAAAAGATAATTAGATATCAACAAAATCATCAACTCAAACCAAATCAGAATACACTCCAAAGTAAATTGAATTTGGCAACACGAGACAATTACGACAATTGAAATCATCAATTTAAAACTATCACTTTTGCTAGGGCTGTAGTACACGCACGCGTGTACTGCCTCGCCACTACAATAATGCAAGCAAACTCGACTAACAGACCAGAGAACTTCAAGGGTAAAACTGCACTCAAATACAATTGTCTCAACGCATACATATATATATACACATGTATACATCCAAGTAGTGACTCAATACAACAAAACCAGTTTAAGTTGAAGAAGCAGTAGTGAAACTGCAAACCCCAAGTGAAGCAAAAACTTCAAGCAGTTGATAATGCACATGAATCAATTAACTCTAGTATAGCAAATGGAGATGCAAACAAACTGCATAAAAGGGATGGCAACATACATGCCACAGTTTTGAAACTCCAAGGCAAGCACCCTTCTAACTGGTTGCATATATGAAGTATACAAACTGCCAAACTCAATGAAGCAAAAATTCTAACCGAGTTCAAGTCTCACAAAAATAACTCAATGCAGTATGGTAAAGTGCACAAAGGAAGTGGTGTCACGACCAGGAAATAGTGAGTACGACAACACTAATATATGCAAACTCAAGTAATCACGTGAACACAATACAGCAATGAATCAAGTGAACAAGTGCATACATATATACACGCAACTGAAGTGCGGCTGCAATTGCAATATGACTCGAATGCACAGATAAAATGAAGTGTAACTGCAACTGAATACTTAACAGGTCAAGGAAGCAAAACCACAAACCAAACAAGAACAAGAACAAAAACTGAATACAAAGGCTTAAAGACACAAATGACATGCACATGTCAACAAGTCAAGGGATGTATCAGTGAAACAAGGATGCACCCAAAAATCTCCAAAAGAACAAAATACAGTGATACAAAAAAATCAAGACAAGCATTGCCACCAAGATGGCCAGAGCCAAAGTACACAGGAGGCAAAAATTCAAGAAGCTGGAATTTCATAGTATGAACAAGTCAAATTCAAAATCGTGGTGACCACGTAACAAATTCTTAGCCGAGAAAATCACCACAACGACCAAGTTGAAATCAACCAGTGGCAACCATCACAAAATCAATTTTTAAAACAACTGAAGTATAATCGGAGCCCAAACCGATATACATGAAAAATACTACTGTAACGAACAAAGTCAAAAATCGCCCAGTTCCTCATCAGTAAAATCCAGTTTGAGTTTGCAAATCAAAAGGAGACCGAAGCCAAAATACTATTACAAATCGAAGTCGAAGTTGAACAAGTCATAAGTCGACATCGTGGTGGCCAGCAAAGCCAAAATCGAAGCAATGTTAAATTAACAGTTTCAAGAATCAACACTGTGGAGCTCAAGGAAAATGACATCAGGGAAATTAAAACATATCAACAAAATAAACAATCTATATACGAAGCAGTTCGACTATGAAAGTCACGAACATGAGCAAGCCATAAATCGCTAAGCTATGAATTAGATGTGAGTAACGATTACTCACCATTTTTTTACGACCAAGCAAAACGCGATCCATTTCTCGATCGAGCAAGTCAAAATCACGGCACCACGAAATCGACGAAGCCCTAATTTGTCGAAGAGGGACGAGCGAGATCGAAGCCGCCATGCTTTCGTTTTCTTTGATTTAGGGTTTCGTTCTTTTTTTTTCAAAAATGAAATGGGCACGGGTTTAAAACGAACGAGAAAATATAAAAGGGGGATCGGTTATTTGTTTCGATATTCCTCACAGCCCAAAGCCAAAGAATCTTGGCCTAGAAATTAAATTTTAAAGCCCGAAACCCCTTAATAAATTATGAAAAGAATTTTCAACTCGATTTAAAAATTCCAACAGCAATTAGCTAATAACATCAACCATTTAATGACGATTATAATTTGAAGCTAAATCCCGGGTTGTTACATATGTATAAACAAATATAGTTTCTTTCTGTAAAGATCAGTTATTATCTATTATATTTTATTCCGCTGCGATGTGAGATTCTGATGTTGTTTTTCTATTTTCTTTTTCTACCTTTTCTTCTTTATCCCTAATGGTTCGATTTTTCGGGCATGGAAAATCGGGTTGTTTCAATTATCCACACTTATATAAAGATATAAGTGGGCCAAAGAGGTGAGTTTACTCACTGAAATTCCAAAAATCGCCTAAAGAGCTCCGGTTTGAAAAAAAATTTGAATAGGCATTCAATTTTAACTCAAACTTCTACTGACTCCACATCCATCCAATCAACTCCATATCATAGCACTAGCTGATACGATCGCAATGCAACTTGTCGTACTCAATTTGGACCTCGGATGAATTAGATATGAAATAATGAATGTTGATATCATTTATATTATAATTAACTTAAAATTAATTAACTTTTAAATCCTTAGCTTCCCTCCATCCTTCTCGCGCTCGTACACGTTCGTCCCAGGCCATGCCTCACCATGCCGTCGTGAACTAGAAACCGAGCCCAAGACTGTGCCCTTTTTAATCGAAACCACCATCGTAGTCATTTGTCAATCGATAATCGACTTATATGGATGGGTTCGTGGTGATGAGCTTTCCAACTTTCATGTTGAACGTTTCGGCTAATTTTGCTTGGATGAGTCAGAGAAATTATGGCCATTGGATGTGGCTATTGTTTTAATGGCGGCTGTCGACTTTAGGGTTTGGGTTTTGCAAATGAAGAAAGTTAAAGCCCTTTTATAGAAAATTTTGAAGGCATTATTCACTCGTTAAAATTTCTAACTCCAAACGTAGCGTGCCGCCAGGCATTCTATTTGTTACACTCCAATTCCGAACACAATGCAATATATATCGGGAGCCAATTCCATCATATACAGAAGTTAGCTTTTCAAATCGGATTATATTAATTTAAATTCCTTTAATTAATTTCTATGTGTTTCAAACCTGCATAACCAAACGGTACATCCAATCGCCATTCGACGGCATAATATAATTCATTATAACGGATCCAATGAAACTGATTTCGTCGAAATCCGAAATAGTGCCCCAGAAGGCTATTTCTACACATAAAACGAATTATTATCAAAAATCGTTCTAATCACTTTAATTATAAATTAAAGTTTACACTAATCATTTATTATTTAAAATTGAATTCAGACAATCATCCTGAAACCCATTTGTTCAAATTAAATTTAAGATTCAATTATTTAAACTATTCCAGATGTTAAATTTAACACTTTAATTATCAAATAAATCGCTATATTCGAAAGTTAGTTATTTAACTTATAAAATTAATCTTTCAATATTTAAAATCAATTAAATATTCTAAATTCAAATGACTGAAATTCTGGGTCGTTACATTCACCCCCCTTAAAAGAATTTCCTCCCCGAAATTGCCAAGGTAAGAAAAATTCCACAAGCCCATTAACTTTTCAAAAACAATTAGTTGAAATGGATTACCAAATTCTTTTAAACCTTTTAACTTTTCGAGATCAATTAGCTGAAACTTTGTTATCACATTTTCTAAATCTTTAAATTCATAATTAAATTTCCAAAACCAACTAATATAATTCCAAGTTATGAAACCAAAATCCAAATTTTAGTTATCAATATTATTTTCGAAATTCTCAAAAATTTCTAATGCCTTAAATTTACGGAAAATTTTGCCAGCGTCTCCTTTGCGCAGTTCGATCAGAAAAATTACAATATATATATAATCATAAATATACATCTCATCTTCAAGGATGAGAAATTCCGTAAGGAAAAAAGTATAAAAGTACGATATGTAATCCGAGATATGCATATTTTATTACGTTAGCAAGCATATACAATAAATATAATGCGAAAGCGAACTGCAAATGCAAAGCATACACCATCCGCACCTACTAAACACTCAACAACCAATGAGAATAAGTATAGGGAAAGTAATATCAATATATAACATAGACTATACAATAACTATACAATAACTAAACACTCAACAACCAATGAGAACAAGTAGAAAATGTAACAAGAGAAACCGTCAAACAATTTAATATTCATCCAATTAATTCATAACCATACCAATTTTCCAATGTCAACATTTAATTTATTAATCCCCATACGATGTACATATATCATCCCTACGCAAAACCATACCTGATCGCTCGCTCGATCACACAATTTCATTTTCGAACTAATATCATTCACACGACAACTCTAGTGCGGACTCAGATTCGGTTCCTTGACTAGAACCCATCATTCTCCTTTCATAGCCATATACTATGATAGAGAATATCGGAATCAATCAAAAATCCATATCTAGTGTTCACCGTCAAGAATTGAGTGAAAAATCCTAACTTGGATCGGTGTAAATCACCTTGAAATCGTATATTCGAATCTAATCAAACAGTTATACGAATAAAATAATATACGTACAACTTACGTATTTATTTCAATTGGTTTCTTATCGTATCCCATTCTTTTTATTTACATTCATTCACAGTACTTTATTCACATTCATTTATTACTTAGTATATTTCTTTTAGTACTAATACCATTTATAAACCATTTCATAAAACCATTACTTAAGTTTATTATAAACATTTTATACAACCACTAATTTTTATTTCACACTACAACTAAAGTTGAATTTTATTTATAACTCAAGTTCATATCCATTTCACTAATTTATTTCATTAGTTCATTTAATTAATTCATTACAAATCAAATTTAATTTCACTTAACTTTACTTAAGTCATATTTCTTTTCAAAATTAATTTTATTTAACTTAACTTATATTAAATTTCATTTCATAGTTAAATTTCAAATTTCTTTTGCTTAAAGTTTATATTCAACAAATTTAAAAATTAGTTTTAACACGCTAATTCTCAAAATTTATAAGTTATAAAACTTAGTTTCTTACGTTTTCAGCAAAACACTTAGATAACAACTTCCATAATTTAAACACTCAGTTTTTTATATTCTTCAAATCATTTTGAAATCATATATATATATACATAATTCCTTTTTATATCAAATCATATTTTTGAATTTTAAAATCAAAACTAGTCTTACCAAAACAAACTTCTATAGAAAATCACTATAGTAGCAATTCGTCACTTAGAAACTCGAAAATGAATAACGATGATGCTAGAGTCATCACCAGAATTATTTTCTAGCGACTGAAGTGAGTTCAGTACTTTTTTATTTCTTTTAAATCCTTTTTATTTACAAGTAATATTTATAAATTTTCCTTATATATAATTTCGCTCTAGTTATAAAAAACCATTTCTGAATTGTTTATCTTTGTTTACATTATAATAATAATAACTTTTATTAGAACAAAAACGATAAACAACAAATGATAATAATCAAATATTATTATTCACTAACAATCAAACACACCATATACAACTATAATAAATGTTGAAAAATTATTCATTTATATATAAAATATAATCAAGGTAAAAGTATTTCATTTACCAATTCTCAAAACAATACTATGTCGGTTTGCCTTGTTCAAGCGTTTAGAAACCCTTATCGATAACTTGGCTTCCCGCATACCGACCATAATTCATAAGCCACTCAACAGATAAATTAACACAATACAAAACATTTTTATAATCAATAACAAATACGTACTCATATATTTACACACATGTTCAAACTCATTCTAGGGTATTACTAACGCTATCTATAATGAGTACCCAACCAAAGCCTACGTGTTCGCATAACCTAAGCTCTGATACCAGCTGTAATGATCTAGGCTTTTCAACCATCGACAGTGGACACAACCACCGTAGCTCACACTGGTACCTCGAATTTTCTTTTACAGCCAGCCTCTCGACTGTAAGCCCATCTGACTAACCAACCCATAAATAGGACATGTAAGGGTAAGAGTCATCCGTTTGCTATCTAACTAGAAGTGAGAACCCCTTATAATGCTAGACCACAAGCAAATCTGGTCTCGGTCTCTTCAGACCAACAACGATAAAAAGCCTGTAACATCCCTAATTTTTAATAACATTATTCAGGAAATTTAACTAGATAAATTAAATAGAATAATGATGATAAGGGGATAGAGATTTGAATAAATTATATGTAGGGCCGTGCTTAATAATAAACTAAATGGGCTTAAATTGGTTTATAGGCTAATCAGATTTACACACGAGCATATTAGTAAATAGCCACTTTATTATACACAGCTATACTCCTTTGTAATTGCCCATTCACGTTTCATTTCTCACTTTCGCAAACAAAAACCATAAACCTAAATTAGAGCTGGCCAATAACAAGGAGGAAAAGAGGAAGAATTCAATCTAAAGTTAAGGATCAAAGCTAGGAAGGATTAATCAACAACAAATCTCAAATTCCTTATCATATTTAAGGTGAATAATACTTCATTCCATCTCCTTTTGTTTTTATAATCGTACAAATTCGGATTTAAGACTTAATCTCGATTATATGATATTTTGAATGATGATATGCCTAAGTTATTGATTGCTTGATTTAAACAATTCATTTGTATGAAAAATTCGTATGGTTTTAGGGTGAAAGCCGAGGGTTATTGATTTTAGAATGCCATGGAAATTTTTTATGTTAAGTAAAATATGATTTTGGAGATGGGTTTTAATTTTCAGAATTTTCCAAACTATGGAAAACTTATTGTGAATTTGTAAAGGGAAATAGGATATTATTGGGTTTAAAATTTATTTCAAGAATTTCAGGAAGGAATTAGGTCTGAAATTTTAATATGTTTGGTTATATGATGACAAAGATTTTTTATGATTTTTGGGGATTTTTCCTAGTTGATTTATTAGGGAAAATAAATTATTTTAAAAGAGGGACTTTTCTACAAATGTTGGTTTTGGTTAAATGGAAGGGCTTAAACGTTATAATTTCTTTAATTTAGATATGATTAAATGCGGCAGTTTTGTTTGTAAAGTATTTGAAAAGTTTTGAGGCAACCAATCAAAGATTTACAAATAGGCAAGTAGTTACAAATCAATTACTAAATGTGGCTAAGTTTTAGCCTTTAATTCAGAAAAGTTGGTTCCACCTCAAATAGCAGCACCTTTCGACTCTATTGACTCCGTACCATCCTGGTCCAAATCCACACTGTCGAAACCCACATAGTCGAAACCTATACACAAGGTATCACTTAGATGGTACGAAGTGGATTGGAAGGAAGGCGGAAGCCATGGTGTCAAAAGGATTGTTATAGATGGGGTCGAAACCTTATTTTGTTTTCAAAAGGTAAGATCCTGCCTCGTTTTTCTAAAAGCTTTCGACACAGCCAAAAGATATGCATTCGAAAGGGTTATATAAATAACTTCCGGAGAAAATTGCTTTATTATGTTAAAGTATTAGCTTTCGAAGGGGTACCTTTTCTTTAAATAAGAGCTTTCGAAAGGATTGGTTCTTACCTAGACAAAACCCTACCACTATTTTACTTTCGAGTGTATTGAAGCCATCAATGCCTTCGAAAGGTTATCTCCATTTTAACCTAAGCTAATCCACTTCCTAAATGTTTTCGAAAGGGGTTAAGGGTTTTGAAGGCAATGGAGTCGAAAGGGGTTTCAACTCTATCCATCAAAGTTTTAAATTAAAGGTTTATGCTTTCTACTAGATGGTTCCGACACCATCAACTTTTTCCCCAAACAATTTTATAATTGGTTTCTAAAGAGATACTTTCGTATATAACCATTTTGACCCAAATGATGTTTTTAAAGAGTAAAACCAATGCTTTCGAAAGGGGTACTTTCATTTATTTCAAAACTATGTTTTAAAGGACGTTTTGATACCATCGAAAGGTGTGTTTGGTTTCAAAAGAGAACATTTATCAAGGACTTTGAAAGGTATGTTTAATATGTTTTGAAAAGAGGCTTCGAAAGAGATATTTTAAGATTTCAAAACATAAACCAATCTCAATTTAAAGGAATAACCATGGCATAAGCAAATAAAAGGTTTTGAAATGAAGAAGTTTTCATTTATCATAAAGGTTAAAGGGTTTAACTAATATATATATATATATATATATATATACATATATATATATATATATGATTCAAGGATAATAAACCACAGGTGTTGGTATTATTGTTGCTATGTATACTTCTTCATATACTTATTCACATTGTTATTAACCCATAATAGTATTTTAGGGATGTGCAGAATAACCAGTTAGTTTGACCCAGTAGTGAATATAACTTAAGAAATGTTAAAATCTTAATTAAAGATATTGGTAAGGGCCAATAGGTTCATAGCCAGCCCATGAAAACTATGACTGATATTGGCAGGGGCCAATAGGTTTATAGTTAGCCCATGAAAACTATATCCAGATTAAGATATTGACAATTAGTCAATAAGTTCCTAGTTAGCCCATGAAAACTAGGATAATAGAAAAGATATTAGAGTTACCAATAGGTTCTTGGTGATCCCATGAAAACTATGAAATTGGACAAATAGTCCATAAACATTTAATAGGTTAATAGTAACCCTAGAAACTATAATTGAGATAGATAGTCAAAATGAATGGGAATGGGAAATCCAGATTTGATTTACATGTTTTGCATATCATCATAATGTTTTGAAATACTACGCTTTAACCATTATGGATGCTGGAGCACCTTATATAGTTTTATAAATGTTTTAGGATACTAGTGAGGGAAAACCCATTCCGCTAAGCGGCATGGTCTCACTAGATATCTAAATGGTTTGAGATGGTACATTATTATTCACACCAGGCTTTATGTCTGATTCGAAGTTTTTGTTTTCCCCTTAACCCTCAGGTACTCAATTGATTTTGAGTAGGTTGAGAGTTAAGGTTTCCAAGTATTCTTTTAGACGAATAAATCTTCCGAGGACGTGCAGGAGGCAAGCTTGTTATTAAAGTTCTTTTATTTCCACTGTGTGTTTGATTGTAAAGGCAAATTGTTTTAGTGCTTTATTATGTAATCTGATCATCCAAGGGGGCATCTTTATATGTCACTCTTGGCGTATTTTTAATTAATTATATGTTATCTAAACGTGGTCTGCGTACTGGGATTATGTAATGAATTTAAAATATTTTGAAATGGAATGTTGACATTGTTTGATGTTTTAATTTTTTTCAATATTCATGTGTTTCTGTGTACCAATGAATCTAACACCACCGTATTTGGTCGCCGAAGATTAATACCTATGGATGACTGTAGCATCCGTAGCCGTTAGTTTTAGGCCTCCAAGTAGGGGGATGTTACAAGTTGATATCAGAGCATAGGTTTATGAAACTTTAAACGAGACTTAAACCTAAAAGATTTTTACCTAATCCAATGAATCAGATAATAGGATTGGGGTTTGGGTTAACGCTATAGTAAAGTACTTGTATTTGATATATATAGTTATATATAAGTGCCTATTCCCCGCTCTCTTTGACCGTTCTTATGTTTGTTACTAAGGCTCGTATGTAGATTTACGAGAAAGGAGATATGGAAGTAGGAAACAGAACTGGAAATCTCGGTGGAAGAAGCACCTTAACTAATGGAAATGCTCGACCCATTACAAGGAGGAACCCGTATCGACCGGCTAATGCTAGTAATCAAAATACTGATGTCAATGTGGGTGTTGGAAATCCACCAGTGGATAAGGGAGCGATGTATAAGTTCTTTGTTGGTTTGATGCAAATAGGAGCTGCTGCTGGTGTTGCTGGAAATGTAGATGGAGCTAATCCCGTGGATCCAGTTGGGAATAATTATGCTTTGCTGAGTAGAGATTACACCAGTTTGGGTGGGAAGCCATTCTTGGGAACAGAGAGTGTCATAGAGGTTCAGAATTGTCTGTTGCATTGTGAGCGTATATTTACTGATTTGGGTCTGAATGATGGGCAAATGAGAAGTTGGCCTCTAGATAGTCGCAATTGTCAGCACTACATTGGTGGAATAGTGTCACTGCCGTAGTCCCGGAAGAGCAGTTAACTTGGGCCGATTTTAAAACGAGATTTGAGCAGAAGTTTGTAACTGAGTTTGCTAAGTCAGAACTGATGAGGAAGTTTATGGATCTAGTTCAAGGAGTGATGTCAGTAGCCGAGTATGTTACTAAGTTTGAAGAGTTGTCTCGATATGGATATGCTATTATAGATACTAACATCAGAAGGAATGAGAGGTTCATTTGGGGATTGAGTCCCGAGCTTGCTAGAATGACCATGACACATATCCGTGATCTTTGTAATGTGGTGGTGGAGATGGCCATTCGCCATGAGGAGTTACTTGCTGATTTTGCTAAGGAGAAACCAGCGGAAGTTCAGAGTTCTCAAGGGAAGAGGAGGAAGTTCTTTAAAAATAAGGGAGCCCAGAAGGGAGATACTGCTAAGAAGTCAAAGGCTGAGGTAGTTTGTTATAAATGAGACAAGAAGGGTCACTTTGTGAATGAGTGCCGGTCATGAAATGGGAAGAAAGCCGCAAATAAGAAGAATGTGAAGTGCTTCAACTGTGATCAAGTTGGGCATTAAAAGAATCATTTTCCAGAGCCAGCTAGGGAGAATAAAGGAAAAGTTTTTGCTATTAGACCAGCTAGGCCTACTACAACTGATAAAGGAAAGACTGTGATGGAAGGTATGTTTTTGATTCAGAATATACCAGTTAGGATACTTTTTTATACTAGTGCATCACATTCATTTATATCTCGGTGTTTAATTGATGAGTTATGCTTAGAACCCACCTACCTTATTACTTCCTTAAGGGTTGCAAATCCAATAGGAGGGTATGCAACTCTAGGGTTGAGATATGACCAATTAGAGCTTGACTTATTAAGTCATGATTTTTATGCAATTTGCATGTTATGGATTTCGTAGATTTTGAAAACATTTTGGGTATGGATTGGTTGGGTAGCAATGAGGCTAGAATATTTTGCCATGATAGGGAAATACCACTGAGACATCCTAATAGTCATAACCGTGAGATATTCTAAGAAGAGCATACTGATCGAAGTGTTAGTACTTTACTTAATTCTATGGAGGTAGGAAATGAGTTAAGTCAAGTTTGGGTAGCAAGAGAGTATGCAGATGTCTTTGAGCCAGTCACTGGACTACCACCGAAAAGTGTTGTTGAGTTTAGAATAGATCTTGTGCCAGGAGCTGAACCTGTAAGTAGACGACCTAACATGATGACACCGAATGAGATGGAGGAATTGAAGGTGCAGCTAGTGGATCTAGAAGGAAGGAATTTTATTAGACCAAGCAGTTCGCCTTGGGGAGCGGCCGCGGTGTTTGTGAAGAAACCAGATGGGACATTAAGGATGTGTATCGACTATTGTAATTTGAACGAAAGGAAAATTAAGAACAAATATCCTTTGCCAAGAATAGATGATCTATTCGATAAGTTAAGTGGAGCCAGATTGTTTTCCCAGTTAGATTTGGTGACTGGTTTCCATCAGTTAAGAGTGGCGGAGGATAGTATTCCTTTGACAGCATTTCGAACTAGGTATGGTTCATATGAGTGGTTGGTGATGCCATTTGGATTAACGAATGCACCTGCTTTCTTCATGGATTTGATGAACCGAGTTTTCCAAGAGTATTTGGATAGGTTTGTACTAGTGTTTATAGATGACATTCTAGTCTACTCTAAGGATGAGAGAGAGCATGATGTTTATCTTAGAGTGATATTTGAGACGCTGAGGCAAAATCAGCTAAAGGCGAAGTTTACCAAGTGTCATTTCTGGAAGAAAGAGGTTATATTTCTTGGTCACGTGGTTTTAGAAAAAGGATTGTTAGTCGATCCAAATAAGATTGAATCCGTGCATAATTGGAAGAGACTGGAGACGGTGACTGAGATCGGGAGTTTTCTTGGACATGTTGGCTACTACCGGAGATTCATTAAGGATTTCTGGCGGATCACAGCGCCATTGACTAAGCTAACCAGGACGGAAGTGAAGTTTGTTTGGTCCAAAAAAGGTGAGGAAGCATTCCTTAGGTTAAAGCATTTGTTGACCAATGCACCTGTGTTAGTAGTTCCAGACGGAATCCTAGGGTTGGTTGTGTATACCGATGCATGTGGAACTGGATTAGGAGCTGTGTTGATGTAGAAGGGTAAAGTGATTGCCTACGCTTCACGATAGCTTGGACCGCATGAAGTTAGATATCCTACTCACGACTTGGAGTTGGCAGCTGTGATCTTCACATTGGAGATTTGGAGACGTTATCTCTTAGGGGAGAGGTTTGAGCTTTATACCGATCATAAGTCTTTACGGTATTTATTCTCTCAGAAGGAGTTTAATATGAGGTAGCAGAGGTGGCTGAGTTTTTGGTTGCATATGATTTTGGTATAGAGTATACACCAGTAAAAGGTAATAAAGTAGCAGATGCTCTTAGTAGAAAACATCAGATTATGGTGTTAGCTATGTTATCAGAGTGGAAAGATTTAGAAGCTTTAGTCAGTTGTGATGTGCAGTTAAGATCGACTACTGGTCCTAGTCAGAGTTCCGCCAGGTTGTCTTGTTTAAGAAGTTCAACCAACATTGATTAAGAGAATTGATTCTAAGCAGAAGGAGAATCCAGTGTTGGCTGAGAGGATCAGAAAGCTTGAGGTTGCAACTGAGATCGATGATCTAAAAGATTTTAGCCTCGATCAGAGAGGATGGTTGAGAATGAAGGGATGATTGTGTGTTCCGAATATTGAGGACTTGAGAAAGAAGTTCTTGGAGAATTTCATCCGTCCAAGTTTACAATTCATCCTAGAGGGACCAAGATGTATCAGGATATGAAGAGGAGTTTCAATTGGGAAGGTATGAAGAGGGATGTTGACTTGTGGGTTAGGCGGTGTGCAAACTGTCAACAAGTGGAAGCCGAACATCAAAAGCTGAGTGGGTTGCTTCAGCCTTTAGAGATTCCAGTCTAGAAGTGGGATTCGATATCCCTGGATTTTATAGATGGGTTACCAAGGACAAATAGGGGCAATGAAATTATATGGGTTATAGTGGACAGATTGAGAAAGAGTGCCTATTTCATTCCAGTTAAGTCAACCTGAATGGCACCTATTTTAGCTAAGTTGTTCTTGAAGAACATAGTTAGACTGCATGGAGTTCCTAGTAGTATAGTCAGTGACAGAGATGCTCTGTTCTCTAGTGAATTCTAGAAGAGTCTACAGGAAGTGATGGGTACCAAGCTTAACATGAGTACTGCATATCACCCTCATACAGATGGATGGACAGAGAGAATCAATAAGGCACTCAAGGATCTATTGAGAGCTTGCGTATTAGACTTTGGTGGATCTTGGGAGGATCACCTACATTTGGTTGAGTTTTCCTATAATAATAATAGTTATCAGACTAGTATAGGAATGGCGCCTTTTGAAGCTTTGTATGGAAGACCATGCAAATCACCAGCATGTTGGTTGGAGATTGGAGACAGATTAGTCTAAGGTCCAGACTTGGTTAGAGAGGCGTCAGAAAGGATTGAGTTAATCCGAGGAAGGATGAAAGAAACTCAGTCCAGACAAAAGAGTTATGCAGATAAGAGGCGTAAAGACCTATAATTCTCAGTTGGAGATAAGGTTTTCATTAAGGTACCACCTATGAACGGTGTGGTGCGATTTGGAAAGTCAGGGAAGTTAGCCCCGAGATATGTTGGTCCATTCCAAATTATAAAGAGGAGTGCAAAGTTCGCATACAGAGTAGAGTTGCCGAGCAGTATGGCAGGTGTCCATAACGTATTTTATGTGTCTCATTTTTGCAAGTATGTGCATGATCCAGAGACTACTATTCCTCCGACAGGGTAGGAAGACTTGATAGTAGAGCCTAATTTGACTTTTATTAGACAACCAGTTCCGGTTCTGGCTAGAGATGAGAAAAGATTAAGGAATAAGACAGTAAGGTTGATGAAAGTTCAGTGGAGCGACAACGAGAAGAACTATACTTGGGAGACAGAGGACATGATTAGAGATACTTATCCTAATCTACTTTGAGGGTATGTCTACATTAGATTTATATGGTAGTTGCTAGTCAGATATGCTAGTATGATTGCTATGGTTGTTAGGAGTTGTTACAGATGATATGCTTTGTTTAGTATTTAGTTCTTACTGAATTTCGAGGACGAAATTCTTAAAGGAGGGAGCCTGTAACATCCCTAATTTTGATAACATTGTTCAGGAAATTTAGTTATATAAATTAAATGGAATAATGATGATAAGAGGATTGAGATTTGAATAAATTATATATAGGGTCATGCTTAATAATAAACTAAATGGGCTTAAATTGGTTTATATGCTAATCAAATTTACACATGGGAATATTATTAAATAGCCACTTTATTATACACGGCTATACTCCTTTGTAATTGCCCATTCACATTTCATTTCTCACTTTCATAAATGAAAAACATAAACCTAAATTAGTGCCAACGATTAACAAGGAGGAAAAGAGGTAGAATTCAATCTAAAGCTAAGGATCAAAGCTAGGAAGGATTAATCAACAACAAGTCTCAAATTCCTTATCATATTTAAGGTGAATAATACTTCATTCCATCTCTTTTTGTTTTTATAATCATATGATTTCGGATTTAAGACTTAATTTCGTTTATATGATATTTTGAATGATGATAAGCTTAAGTTATTGATTGCTTGATTTAAACAATTCATTTATATGAAAAATTCATACGGTTTTAGGTTGAAAACCAAGGGTTAATGATTTTAGAATGCCATGGACAATTTTTATGATAAGTAAAATAGGATTTTGGAGATGCGTTTTAATTTTCAGAATTTTTCAAGCTATGGAAAACTTATTATGAAATTGTAAAGGGAAATAGGATATTATTGGGTTTAAAATTTATTTCGAGAATTACCAGAAGGAATTAGGTCTGAAATTTTAATATGTTTGATTATATGATGAAAGCGATTTTCTGTGATTTTTGGGGATTTTTCCCAGTTGATTTATTAGGGAAAATAAATTATTTTAGAAGAGGGACTTTTCTACAAATGTTGGTTTTGGTTAAATGGAAGGGCTTAAATGTTATAATTTCTTTAATTTAGATCTGATTAAATGTGGCAGTTTTATTTGAAAAGTTTTGAGGCAACCGATCAAAGATTTACAAATAAGCAAGTAGTTACAAAGCAATTACTAAAAGTGGCTAAGTTTTAGCCTTTAATTCAAAAAAGTTGGTTCCGCCTCAAATAGCAGCACCTTTCGACTCCATTGACTCTGCACCATCCTAGTCGAAATCCACATCGTTGAAACCCACATAGTTTAAACCAATACACAAGTTATCACTTAGATGGTATGCGGTGGATTGGAAGGAAGGCGGAAACCATTGTGTCGAAAGGATTGCTTCTGATAGGGTCGAAACCCTATTTTGTTTTCAAAAGATAAGATCTTGCCTTGTTTTTCTAAAAGCTTTCGACACAGTCGAAAGATATGCTTTCGAAATGGTTTATATAAATAGCTTTCGGGGAAGGTTTCTTTATGATGTTAAAGTATTAGCTTTCGAAGGGGTACCTTTTTCTTTAAATAATAGCTTTTGAAAGGATTGGTTCCGACCTAGACGAAACCCAGCCGCTATTTTACTTCTGAGTGTAGCCATCAATGCCTTCGAAAGTTTATCTCCGTTTTAACCTAAGCTAATCCACTTCCAAAATGTTTTCGAAAGGGGTTAAGGGTTTTGAAGGCAATGGAGTCGAGAGGGGTTTCGACTCTATCCTTCAAAGTTTTAATTTAAAGGTTTATGCTTTTGACTAAAAGATTCCGACACCACCAACTTTTTCCCTAAACAATTTTATAATTGGTTTCGAAAGAGATACTTTCGTATATAACCATTTTGACCCAAACGATGTTTTTAAAGAGTAAACTCGTTGCTTTCGAAAGGGGTACTTTCATTTATTTTGAAGTTATGTTTTAAAGGACGTTTTGATACCATCGAAAGGTATGTTTGCTTTTGAAAGAGAATATTTATCAAGGGCTTCGCAAGGTATGTTTAATATGTTTTGAAAAGAAGTTTTTACTTTCGACGGAAATCATCCAGAGGTTTCGAAAGAGATGTTTTAAGATTTCAAAACATAAACCGAATCTCAATTTAAAGGAATAACCATAGCATAAGAAAATAAAAGGTTTTGAAATGAAGAAGTTTTCATTTATCATAAAGGTTAAAGGGTTTAACTAGGATATATATATATATATATATGGTTCAAGGATAATAAACCACAAGTGTTGGTATTATTGTTGCTACGTATACATCTTCATATACTTATTCACATTATTATTAACCCATAATAGTATTTTGGGAAAGGGCAGAATAATCAGTTAGGTTGACCCAGTAGTGAATATAACTTAAGAAATGTTAAAATCTTAATTAAAGATATTGGCATGGGTTAATAGGTTCATAGTCAGCCCATGAGAACTATGATTGATATTGGCAGGGGCCAATAGGTTTATAGTTAGCCCATGAAAACTATATCTGGATTAAGATATTGAAGTTAATCAATAGGTTCCTAATTAGCCCATGAAAACTAGGATAATAGAAAAGATATTGGAGTTACCAATAGGTTCTTAATGATCCCGTGAAAACTATGAAATTGGACAGATAGTCCATAAACATTTAACAGGTTAATAATAACCCTAGAAATTATAATTGAGATAGATATTCAAAATGAGTGGGGATGGGTAATCCAGATTTCATTTACTTGTTTTGCATATCATCAATGTTTTGAAATACTATGCTTTAACCATTGTGGATGCTGGAGCACCTTATATGGTTTTATAAATGTTTTAGGATACTAGTGAGGGGAAAACCCGTTCCGCTAAGTGGCGTGGTCTCACTAGATATCTAAATGGTTTGAGATGGTAAATTATTATTCGCACTAGGCTTTATGTCCGACTCAAAGTTTTTGTTTTCCCCTTAAACTCTCGGGTACTCTATTGATTTTGAGTAGGTTGAGAGTTAAGGTTTCCAAGTGTTCTTTTAGACGAATAAAGCTTCCGAGGATGTGCAGGAGACAAGTTTATTATTAAAGTTCTTTTATTTCTGTTGTGTGTTTGATTGTAAAGGAAAATTGTTTCAGTGCCTTATTATGTACTCTGATCATCCAAACGGGGCATCCTCATATGTCGCTCTTGGCATATTTTGTATTAATTATATGTTATATGAACATGGTCTACGTATTGGGATTATGTAATGAATTTAAAATATTTTGAAATGGAATGTTGACATTATTTGCTATTTTAATTTTTTTCCATATTCATGTGTTTCTGTGTACCAATGAATCTAACACCGCCGTATTTGGTCGCCGAGGATTAATAACTATGGATGATTGCAGCATCCATAGCCGTTACTTTTGGGTCTCCATGTAGGGGGTGTTACAGAGCCCTCTACCTCATATAAAAACCAAGTCTCGTAGACTTATCATGTTTCCAACTCTTAACTCTCTAGCCTTCGGCCAAGAAGGAAGCCCGATAGATTAGTGTTGTAACAACCTATAATTCTGGTCATTTGATTTTGAATGTTTGATTAATTTTAAATATTTAAATAATTGGATTTTGGAATTTAATACCTGGAATTCAATTATAGTGATCGTTTAAATATTTGAATTAAGAATTAAATATTTGAATGGTGAATTAAATATGAATTAAATATAAATTAAATGGATTTACAAATTTTACTTAACTCCATTTAATTTAATAAATAATAATGGTGAATCGTTTGGCAAATTTATTTACAATAACAAATGGTTCGAATATAATGAATAATAAGAAAAATCAAATTGTAATAAAACGACTTAATTTTTGATAACTTATTACTTTTAATTTAATTTAAATGACTTTTCTCTAAATTTTAATTTGGGAAAATATTGGAATTATTTGTTTGTCGATTTATCGGCAAACAATGATATTTGAAAATTTTCACAAAATAAAATAATCTTTGAAATTCACTATTGACGTATGATTGTGTCGTATATTAGTACACAATTATATTTTTATTTCAATCACTCGCAGTTCGTACGTGAACGAAATATTGCGTAGCAGGGTACCGTATATATTTTATTTGAAAATCATTGTAAAAGTCAAATCAAAATTCAAATTTTAAATAACGATTTTATATCTTATACATTTTGGACGGCTCGAGAAACTTTTTGTTATGAGAGAAGGAAACATCATCATTTTATTTTATTCTTTTTATACAGCCGAACGAATACAACATCTATCCATTTTATTTTATTTTTTCCCTTCATTCTCCCGTCCCTTCTTGAATGCATTCTTGAACCAAGAAACATCCATGGCCGAGATTTCAAAAATTTATATCTCAAAGCATAATCCACAGAAAATCCCCAAACTCGATTCATTTTATTCGTATAGCCTAGCTCTTTAAATCTATTTGCTATTCGCTGCGACCGATTGAGACTTGGGAGGATCAACAGCTTCATGATCGAACTAGGGTTTGGGTTCTTGGAGAATGTAGGCCATGTTTGGCAAATTTGGCGATCGTTTTGTGCTCATCATTGGAATTCGGTTGGATGGAGTGGAAATGGTGAAGTGCGGCTGTGGTTTGGTACGTGCGACATTAGTGAGCAGCGTGGGTTTCGGTCGATGTCATGTTTTGGTCTTGTGCATCGAGCTTTGATTTTTGGTGACCGAGTTGTAGTGCTCGCAAGGAGGAGGTTGATGGCAAAGTCTGTTTGGAGAATCATCAAGTATGGAAGTGGTTTTGGTGGAGAGAAGATCTCGTGCTTTTGTCGTGAGGGTGTCAGTTGTGCACGGCTTTTTTTTGTTTGGGAAGAAGGATTTATTTGTGGGATTAAGGGTAATTGTGATTAATTAAGTAATTAGGGCATTTAATTGTTTAAATAGTTCAAAAATCTTATATAAAGTCAATTTCTAACTCATGCAAGGTTGAATTGGAACGCGGGAGGTTGCATTGTACTCATGGAAGCAATATCTTCGTTATGGAGTTGGTTTGGTCAGATTTGGTGCAAGTGAAAATTTGGGCTACAATCGAACGCCCGTTCGATTTTAGTCCAAACCGGATCGTTTCGCCAAAAACGTAAATCAATGTGAGTTTAACTCACATTAAATTTTATTTTATCATATGAAAGATGTTATAAATGTTTACTGATAGTTTGGATGTTAGTTAAAATTCTTTGATTGCTTGTTTGGTTGAATTTTTGTTTGGAAAATGGATGACATATTAATTTTATCGTTATAAACCCATATGATTATCCATATATTATCGATAACCATTGTTTTGCAGGGAAAATCTGTAGGGAGACCCAAAAGGGGTTTCTTGACCATAAATTATTTATTTACATCATTATATTGTAATATTGATTGTTAATTAAAATAAAACCCTGATATTCCATTTAATAGATTTAATGTTGTTATAGCGATTTTTGCTATACCATTGTTGATTAAATTTCATCCCCAAAACCCTATCGTATGAACTTGACCTTGTATTTCCGCTAAAAAGGATACTGAAAATCTATCAATCATTTTGATTAATGATAATTTAAATTAATTAATCTTTTAAATTAATTAATTTGAGATTAACTAACCAATTTAATAAATGATGATTAAAATTTGTTTATCTTTAGATTGAACTAATCATTTTTGTTAATGATGTTTTATACTTAGCTAATCATTTTAACTTATGATAATTTGAGTTTAATTAATTAATTATTTATTTTAGTTAATGATAATGGAGTTTAATTAATCAATTAATTATTTTAATTTATGATAATTGAAATTAATAATCATTTTAATCAATGATATTTAAAAGTAATAAATCGTTTTAGATAAAGATATTTGAATTTTATTAATCATTTTAATTAATGATTGTTTTGAATTTAATAAATTGTTTAACTAACGATATTTGGATTTTAATTAAATCGTTAAAATTAATGATGTTTTATAATTAAATAAATCATTAATAAATGATGTTTTCATTAATCGGTTTGACTAATGAAGTTTGGATTTATTTAACCCGACTAAATTATGATTATTTTGAACTTAATTAATTGCTTTAATTAATGGAATTTAGAATTACTTATCGTTTTAATTAATGATGTTTGAGATTAATTATTTATTTAATTAATGGCTATTTGAATTTAATAATCCTTTTAATTAATTGATTGAATAAAGGTGATTAAAGTGAATTAACTAATATAATAAAAATTGCTTTAATAAACTGATTTAATGAAGATTTTAAAGTTAATTTACTAATGTTATAAAAGTGTTTGGAAATAATTATCTATTTTATTATTGATAATGAATTGTTTATTTAAAGGGATTTTAAATTAATTATCTTTGGGGATAATTAATAAGGGAACATAGCAATAAATTCATGTCAATTCAAGCATACAAAATAGCAAATCATCTCATAAAATCAAATCAGCCTATAATATATCTAATCACCATATAAAATCAAATCAAGGCAAAAGCAAAAGATTAAAAAAAAGAAAATTGTGTGAAATGAAAGCCTGTACAAAGCTTCAGCCACCCTATGGCTTACCATGCACATTTCACCTCCTCTTATATATATAGGCCTATAGTTCATACTCACGCAAGAAGAAAAAAAAAAGAAGAAAAATTGTTAAATAAAACAAAGTATATAGTCTGCCATTCAAACAAAAGAGTCAAGATAGTAAAAACTTAAAGCAGGGCAAGATAAAAGAGCAGCATTGTTTATTTTTTTAAAGAGGTGAGTGAAATTTCAAGTTGCTTACGGTAAATTTTGAATACTTCCATGGAAACTCTGGTATGTTGACAAGAATTCATGTGTTAATGATTTTCTATGCTGCATATATGTGTTAAACCAAAATTGAACAACTATAAACTATAAACATGATTAACAGCCTGTTCTTTGAATAAAGCTAACAGCTTATAACTTCAAAATTTCTTATCTCCTTATCCAATTGGTTTGAGGCCCTGATTCCAAAAGAAAGTGTGTTTGATTTTTAATGTAGTTTACTTTAAAAATTAGTTTTGCTGATATTGTACAGGGAAGGAGTAGAAAAATATAAATTGTAGTAGATAGCTTGTAAATGGCCAAAAATCGAGTATCATAATTAAATCCCAGGTTTACATGATTGTGTTTGTAATTGAAAACGATGATCTTTGGGAGTAGTTTGACGATTTTTAATTTTGTATTGAGTGAGAAAGGCTGAGATGAACAGTTTTGGAAGTTTGGCCGATTGTCGACGACGTGGTTGATTTGGGGGCTTGGTGTTTAGTGTGGAGGAGGCGTAGGAGATGGCGTATGTATGAAAAATGCTATGGTGATTTCTAGAAGACCGTGGAAGCCGAATGAGATCAAAGTAGGGTTCGAGATGGGTTTTGGGATAGCTTCGGTTTGGAGAAAATGGCGGCATCGAGGGAAAAAGAGGGGACTACGCACCTAAGGGAAAAGATGGAGGAGATTGTGGCGGTGCTCAGGGTAGAGTCTGGTGGTGAACGATGGGCTATGGTGGCATAGGCAAGGTGGTTTTTGTGGCTCGGTTTCGATCAGTTTTGGGGTGGAAGGGTTCGATTTTGAACCAAAGGGACTGGCACAGTTCCAGGTGGGCAGATGGAATGAGATGGCCGAGGGCGACTTGCAAGGATGATCGGCGGTAAGGAATGGTCGACCGTGGGTGTGTGCATGTGCACGTCGCGTAGTTCGTATACGTTCGTGTATCTCAAATAAAGAACAGAGGAAGGAAAGGAAAACTGGAAAGAAAGGAGAAGGGGAGGAAGAGTGATGGGCCGAGTTTGGGCCAAGGGAAAAAATGGAAAAAAAAAGAGAAAGGAAAGAGAAAAGGAAAAGGAAAGAAAAGAAAAAGAAGAAAAAAGGGAAAAGGAAATGGAACGTATATTTCTCCATAGAATAAATTAAGTTATTAAAGCTAAAAATATACTGTCATTTTAAAACCAAAACCAACATGAAGATTTTGACATCTTATCCCATTACTCAATATTACAAATTAGTATTATGGATTTTCCCGAAATTTAAAGTTCAATAATATTTTATAATTAAAATGGGTAATTAATTATATTATTATTATTTGACTTAAAATTTATATAAATTAACAAAGTTAGATATTAAATAGAGTGTTAAATTTTAATTAACTAAAAATAAATTGTTATAAATTCTTTAATTTGTAATTAATTTGGATTAAAACATAAATGGATTCGGATAATTAAAGTTAATTAAACTATGATGTGTGAATCGTTTGATATTGGTTATTGATCGTTAAATTGGTTAGTGATCTATATCTATTGGACATTTATTTAAATTATTCTTGTCTGTACCATCAAGTGGTCAAACGAGTTAAAATAGTTAGAACAAAATGATGATGCATTTTATTGGACGTAAGCATCTATAATAAATTCCCATATGTGAATATTGTCACCCGAAAATATAAATTGTTTATTTTAAACAATTTACCCCTTTTATATTTATTGCTTGGATTCGAAGAGACCGGGTCGAATATCAGTGTTATCCGAAAACCCTTCGATTTGAAAATCACTACGAACCTTTACAGTTTTTAATTATAGAGTTTAATAGGCTGGAACTGGATTAATTTCACAAATTTAACTATTTTAAATAAATATTGTACTTAGACACTATTATAATATCGATGGATTTCTATAAAATGTGTTGGGTTAAAATAAGATGATAACTCGTCGTGTTTGTATGAGTTACCTTGGTTTTCAAAAGATTTTATAACTTAAGCATTTCAAGTTAAGTGGATTTACTCACGCTGGTTTCCAGCCTGACTCGGGTGTTACTTTATTGTAATGCTCGGGTCAGACCAAGTATTACAGAATTTCAGGTTAGGACGCTTTTGGAGTTCAGGAGACGAGCTGGATGGCAGAGACGTATCATACGTATTTGACTATATTCCGCTGTGTATTGTGGGCTGTATTTTCAGCATTTAGGAACAAGTTATTATAACTGTCCAGATTTATTTGTTGATGATTGTACTCTGATAAATTGTATGTATATCGATAGTTACAGCTTCCCTTTGTATAAAATGCTGTTATTGTAGATTATAGTTTTGTTCCGCTGCGATTGTGAGATTCTATGCTGATGTTTCTGTTTTCTTCTTCTATCTCTTTTTCTTCTTAAACCCTAGCAACCTGGTATTTTCGGCACTCGATTGCTCGGCACTCTATACAGTGAACGTATTACTGTCGATTTTCGGGGGTCGAAAATCTCCCGGTCATTACATTTTGCCTAGGATTATATTTCATATATATAAAGGAATGATTTTTAAAACTCTATATAGTTATATAGTGTGCTGGTTTAAATGTGATAATATGTATTTATTATCACTATTGTTTGTTCGGTTATGCTTAACATAAATAAGAAGCATTAACTGTTGTTTGTTGATTGCTAAATTGTGCTCGGTCTAATTAGGAGCATTTATAGCTTTGATTTAAATGAACCCTTTGTGAATTAATTTTCACAATTTGACTATAAAGTGTAAGGAGAAAATGTTACCTTGAAAATTTACCTTTTAATAATGGTGGGTTAAGAATTAAACTTTATAAAAAGGTTGTTAATATAATATAAATAGTGGAATTAGATATTTAGAGAATAAATATAGGAGATAATCCTGTTATAGTAAAGAAGGATTATTATAATATGAAATGATTTTTATATAAAGGAAATTTTATATAAATTTGGTTTGAGAGATATGTTTAAAAAGAATTTTTTTTATCTAAATCCCAGAGTTTTTGAAAATAATTACAAAGGAATTTTTGAGGAATGAAAGAGCTATACTTTGGAAAATATTTAAAAACAGAAAATAGATTGGGAAGTAGAATTTGAAATGGAATGCATTTTCTTTGGGATAATTAAGGGGAAATTGTTTCGATTAGTTTTGCGATAATCTGAATAATCTTCTAAGTGACGATCAGATGTTTGCTTAGGCAAACTTGTGGAATACTTAGTAAATTATTCTCGTTATCATTGTGCGCTCGGAATGAGTTCAATTCCTAATAAACCCAAAGTGAGTTTTAATACATAAATTGTTTGAAGTTATTATATATAAAAATATATGTAGTATGCTTTCGTAGATGAGTTTTGAAATTTAAAAAACCGGGTATCTAATTTTTAAGTTCCATTAAATGGGAATTGTTTTCCAAAACAAAAGGTATTAGTAATAAGAGATTGATTTGACAAATAGGATTTTTCCTGTAGAAAAGTTATGGGATAATTTAACATTGGTTTAAATTGGGTTAAATAAAAAAAAGGTAAAATGGATTTTATATGTATTCTCAGGATATAAACGAATATTATACAATTAAATAAAGTGAAATAAGTTATGATTTTATGTTTTATGAAGGAATAACTTTATAAAATACTTTAACTAGGGTGAGAATTTATGAACTAATTCATAAATAATTTTAGTATTGAATAGAATACTAAGTGAAAATATAAGTTAAGAAAATAATAATGATAATGATAATAATAATTTATTGTAATTAAGAAACTAATAAAATATAGAGTATTACTTTCCATTTTGTCCGAGTTAGTTTGGATAATCTTCTAAGCAATGACCAAAGGCTAATGAGCAAACGGTACGCTTAGATAATTATCTATATTTTTGGACAATCAAGAAAGTTTTGAACCTAAGTTAAATTTTGCTTGTTAATCATTTGACATTTTAAAACAATGATAAGTGATAAGTTTTCCATTGTGGAATTTGATTGACTATTGGTGTTAATTTATTCCTTCAAGGAATTTGATTAATTGGATTTGATTGAACTGAATTGATTGGATGTGTGATTTCAGATACCATTGTCTATAAAGTTTAAATTTATAGACAAAAGGATTTTTAATTGTTGATATTAAGACCGAAATCCTGGTGATTTTGAAAATCGAGATTCTAAAGATTTTGGAAAAGGAATGATACTTATTCACTCTAACCGATGTTTTTGGATGAACCGGAATACCACTGAATGCTCCATGTTGTTTTGATTCTAGAGTTTCAACATCATTTATTTGGAGGGACCTCCTCCTTGTCATTTTGATTTTTGAGCTTTGATTTTTCTCGTTTGAGAAATTCGAAATAAAAATTTTGAATTGAAAACACCGGGTATTTAGATCTAAATTTGTCGTTTGAAAATAATTGAATACATTGCATCTATTATAGGATATCCCCTTGTTGGTTGCATATTTGAGATATGATTCTTACCTAGTTTATGTTGTTTGAGTTATGATTGAGATAGTTAGTATATTTCTCTTGTATTAATATGACTCTTTTAGATTTTGTAAGCATAGGTATGCAAGGGATTGCTATTTGATTCTCTTGAATACATAGCATCTATTATAGGATATCCCCTTGTTGGTTGCATATTTGAGATATGATTCTTACCTAGTTTATGTTGTTTGAGTTATGATTGAGATAGTTAGTATATTTCTCTTGTATTAATATGACTCTTTTAGATTTTGTAAGCATAGGTATGCAAGGGATTGCTATTTGATTCTTGCGCACCTGCGTTCGCAGAGAGATAATAAATTACTTGCCAAAATATAAATCAAACGCAAAAAGGTACGTAATAAATTTAGAAAATTTAAATTGATTGATTATTTTATGCCCTAAATATGGGAGGCCACTTGGCTTTTGTTTTCTTTTGATTGGTTTGGAGCCCGTGAAGGCGATTTGTAGTTGTACCGATTGAGCCTGCAAAGGAGACGCTGGCGAAATTTTTCGAAAATTTAAGAGTTAGAAATTTTTTAAGAATTTTGGAAAATTTTTGACAACTAAAATTTGATTTTCTAGATTATATCTTGGAATAAATGAATAGAAGAAAATTAGTTGGTATAGGTGAGTGGATTTAAAAGATTTGAAAATTCTAGAATCTATACCAACTAATCTGTTTTGAAAAGTTAATAAATTTAATAACTCATTCTAATTAATAGTTTTAAACTTATGGGCTTGGAAACATTTTCTTCCTTAGGAATTTCGGGGACGAAATTCATTCAAGGGGGGATAATGTAACAACCCATAATTCTGGTCATTTGATTTTGAATGTTTTATTAATTTTAAATATTTAAATAATTGGATTTTGGAATTTAATACCTGAAATTTAATTATATTGATCATGTAAATGTTTGAATTGAGAATTAAATATTTGAATGGTGAACTAAATATGAATTAAATATAAAATAAATGGATTTACTAATTTTATTTAACTCCATTTAATTTGATAAATAATAATGGTGAATCATTTGGCAAATTTATTTACAATAACAAATGGTTCGAATATAATAAATAATAAGAAAAATCAAATTGTAATAAAAAGACTTAATTTTTGACAACGTATTTTTTTTAAATTTAATTTATATGAATTTTCTCTAATTTTTAATTTGGGAAAATATTGGAATTATTTATTTGTTGATTTATTGGCAAACGATGATATTTGAAAATTTTCACAAAATAAAATAATTTGTGAAATTCACTATTGATGTATGATCGTGTCGTATATTAGTACATGATTATATTTTTATTTCGGTCACTCGCGGTTCGTACATGAACGAAATATTGCTTAGTAGGGTACCGTATATATTTTATTTGAAAATCATTGTAAAAGTCAAATCAAAATTCAAATTTTAAATAAAGTTTTGATATCTTATACATTTAGGACAGCTCGAGAAACTTTTTGTTATGAGAGAAGGAAACATCATCATTTTATTTTATTTTTGTTATATAGCCGAACGAATGCAACAGCTATCCATTTTATTTTATTTTTTCCCTTCATTCTCTCGTCCCCTCTTCAATGCATTCCTGAACCAAGGAACATCTGTAATACCCCAAAATTTTGTGAAAAATCATTTTTGTAAAATGATTTAATTTTTGAAGTATTTAGATTTAAATATGGTGAAATTTCTGGAATAAATAGTGTGCAAGTATATGTGTGCACGTGCACACTGAAATGGCACAAGGAAGAACTCCAGATTTCTTGGATTTAAAACAAGAATTAAAAAGCAATACAAACATGATTTTGCAACATGGATATTTGATTTCTGAAATTATATGGATCATCTTAGAGAATAAGAAAAGTAAGTTTTACTTTAAATCAGTAAACAGATTTTAATTAAAACCCAGAAAAGAAAATTATACATATGTATATGTTATAAGGATTTGTAAACTTGTATACATATAGGTGCATATGTTTCTGAATTTAAAAGAGGAATTAAAATAAGCCTAGATAAGATATGTATACAAATATACATTTTTTTTAATACTGAAAAGTACATATATATAAGCAAGTGAAACCATAACATTAAAATGACATGAAATGTGATACAAGTCAATATGCTTGTGTAGGCAAAAATAGCAAAGGGGATTTTCAGAAATAATTAAAAAATAAAATAGGATAGTCACACTTTTAACATGACTAGGTGAGTGGCCATTTTCTGTAAAGTAAAAGAAAGAAAATGCAGCCTTTAAATTGGTTAATATGGCCGGGGTATTATGAATGAAAAATGCATGATGCTAGCCAGGACAGAAATGGAATTCTGTTTCAACAAAACCCTAGAGGAAAAATGTATATAAATAGACAGTAGAATTGTCTTTACCCCGGGCTGCACAAAAATAAGAAAAGAAAAAAAAATATTGGAAGGAAGGAGAAAACACTCAAACAAGAATTTTCTGGATTAATAAGAAGAAACATTTAGGTGAGTAATCTCACTGAGTTCATGGCATTAAGACCTGAGATGAGGCAGCCACTTTTCATATTGCCATTTATATATTTCTGGTTATGATGTTTATGATTTCATCAATGCTTTTTGGGATGTCTTATTTTAAATCTGATATGATTTAATATGGATGATTTTGATGATCTTTGATTGGTTGAGACATTTGTCTTTGGATGTGTATCATACTGTTTTATCTTTACTCATAAATGTTAAAGTTTAGGATCTTAAAAATTATATAGAGAATACTCTCAACTGTTATAGATCTATGGCATGGAAACTTTACAAAATATTGGGAGCTGCATTATACTTGGTATAAGTGCTGAGGCTTGAGAAGAAAAATGTTAAGGGTGCAATAGAAATTTTCTAAGTGCTGAGCCCTTAATCGAATCAAAAAAAAAAGAAACCCACAAGCTAAAATTATGATTGAACCAGATCTTGAATCTGAATCAATCATAAAGGCTTGCAGATCAATATAACATGCCATGTCTCTTTTTACAGTTGAAAATGTTCTTATATTTTACTAAGATCAAGACATATTGACCCCATTTAGGAAATAACTGTCTGCTTATTTCTGAGGAGAATTATGCTAGGAAAAAATTTATGGATGTTTCCATGTTTGAAGTGACATGTTCACTTAGCATATTTGATGATAGGATTTAAGACAATACACTAGTAAATAAACTAGGGAAGGGGAGGCCAAGAAGGCTGCTGGAATGCTTGTCATATTTGAAGTATGCAAGTTGGCACATGGTTTGTTTAAGCCCTGAGATCTTTGTGCAATGATGTGAATTAGTTCATTGCAATGTGTCCCAGTGATTCCTTAATAGCAGATGAGGCAGGGATTTAAATTGAATATTACAACCTGTAAATGAAGAAATAGGAATATGAATATTTCTTAGGTTGCATGGTATGGAACCAAGATGGATCCAGTGAATGCAAATTGTTGCAAATAGATAACTATGTTCGCATGATTATGTATGCAAGTGTAAGAATGATAAATGAATATATCATACCTGAATCTACTTAATTATACTATGTTAAAGTAATTGATTGCAGGAATTTGCTTAAATAACTAATTGGTGCTCTTATAATCTCTATTGCTTAATATCATGAATGAATTGATGTTACTCATACCAGATCATAGATCTGACCCTTGTTTGCTTATGGCATATGGGGTGTCTCATTTTAAAATGAGGCATCCACTTATGCTCTTTCAGGTAACCCAGGCACTAAGTAAAAATGAAGTTATAGCTATTATGGAGGAGTGAATGAACATGCTAGCTAGTTTCAATAAGAGCTTAAATTGATTATATCTGCATGTATTCAGGAAAAATTTTATGTTTCTAAGATTTCCAGTCATGTATTGAATATTTTATGGTTAGTGATCATGTTGCCCTTATGTTCTGAAAAGTGTCAGATTAAATTTGTTGGTCTGTTGAAATTGTTGTGTGTTAAGGTTTGATTTGTTTTTGAAGTAGGGTCTGAAACATAAACAAGAGAAATATGCTCAAGTATCAGCTATAAAAATCTGGTAAGAAATATACAATTATGTGAGCTACTGTTTTGCATAATTTATATATGTATTAGCTAATCTTGAGACATAACAGAGCACTGAGTTTTAGAACAAAATCTGGATTTAGCAAGAAGTAAACTTAAAAGGATTTTATTTTCTTTTTACTGAAATGCTTTGTAAATAAGTCTGAATTCATTTCTGAATTAAATTGAGAAAAGTAAAATGTTTTTCTAAAAGCTTCAGACAGAATGCAATGAAAGGTATCTCCATTGCTTTGAACTAGTGTGGCAGATACAGGATTCATGAGTTAACCAGCTTCAAATAAATGAAGTATTGGTTGATCATGATAGATTGTATTCTGAAAATAAAAATGCATTTCAAAAGCTTAGTACATTTAGCAATTGTTTCACCCAGTTTTCTGGAAAATGAGCAGAGATATTGACATGTACATGTATATCTGTGTACATGTTGATATCTGGGCAAAAATATAAATATAAATTCTTAAAACAGTTGTAGGAATGGGTTTTAAAAATAGTAAAGTAAGAAAAATTGTTTTGTATGTTAGGTTACAGGCAAAAATTAAATATATATGTACAAATATAGGTAGGTATCAGATTTCAAACCATACAAAAAAAAAGAGAAAAACAAAAATTGTGTTTGAACCGACCAGCATAGTACTCGAACTCGTGACCTTTCATGTATAAGTTAGGCGCGTTTCCATTACGCCTAGATGTTGCTTGTGTTCACTTAGGATCCACTTTCTTTTAGCCTGATTTTGACACTATACCTACTTTAACACAATCATCTATATTAAAAGCTTGTTTACCACTGATTATTACTTGATCATTTCCTAATTATAATGACAGACTATGGTACATGTTTCCAGTGGATTTTATGGCCAAAAATCAGGATACAATAATTAATCTGAATTGCTAAAAATCTAAATCAAACAGAATGATCTTGTACAAAAAAAATAAAGTATATACTCTGAATTTAAAACAAGAGGAACACATACATCTTCATATGTATGTGTATGTTATTAGATATACACTGATATATTTATATTGGTAAGCTATTTTGATCCTGGATATTTTTGTTTATTGGAGAAAGAAAATGACCCTGGGAAATATATTTGTAATGAATGATATATCTATATATCATCACTAAATCTAAAAAAAAAATCCTTGTGAAATTAGTGTGAAAATAGGAGGGTCATTTCAACATCCATGGCCGAGATTTCGAAAATTTATATCTCAAAGTATACTCCACAGAAAATCCCCGAACTTGATTCATTATACTCGTATAGCCTAGCTCTTCAAATCTATCTGCTATTCGCTGCGATCGATTGAGACTTGGGAGGATCAACAATTTCAGCATCGAACTAGGGTTTGGCTTCTTAGAGGATGTAGGCCATGTTTGGCAAAATCAATGGTCGTTTTGTGCTCGCTATTGGAAGTCGGTTGGATGGAGTGGAAATGGTGAAGTGCGGCTGTGGTTTGGTACGGGCGACATTAGTGAGCAGCGTGGGTTTCGGTCGATGTCGCATTTTGGTCTTGTGCATCGAGCTTATATTTTTGGTGACCGTGTTGTAGTGCTCGCAAGGAGGAGGTTGATGGCAAAGTCTGTTTGGAGAATCATCGAGTATGGAAGTGGTTTTGGTGGAGAGAAGATCTCGTGCTTTTGTCGTGAGGGTGTCAGTTGTGCACGGCCTTTTTTTTGTTTGGGAAGTGAAATACCCCACACCCCTTAGTATACCCAAAAGGACACACTAAAATATGTGGTGCGTTGTAGGTATAACTAAAACTAGCAGAGACTAATATTCACAAGACAAAATAGATAAAAACAGCAGAAACAATTAAAATAATAATTTGCTAAAAGTCAAACTTCATAATTTATAATTATAAAACCAAATGCATCATATGTCTCAAAATACCAATATATGTCTCATGAAATCAAAACTTCAGTCTCATAAATATCAGAGTACATATTATCTCTCACAAAGTGCCAGTACATGGAATAAGCTAAAAACTGAAAATAAAGAAGAGAAATACATAAGAAATCTCTACCAAAGAAGTCTCCAAGTGTTTGCAATCTATCGTCCTTGCTCTTGCTAGCCTATGGGGGGAAGGGGGAAAATGGAGGAGTGGGTCAGACTAAAAATCTGGTGAATGATAGTAATTACTAGAATCTTTAAGAAAAGTAAAAGTAATAGACTTTACAATGGTTCTAGTGTATAAAAGGAAAGAAAGGAAATAGAGAGAATGAATAAGCTGGAAATAAATACGAATTAACTAAATTGACATAATTGATTAACTTTGATTGTTTGCACTTGTCCTTGATAGCTGCTTTGATTAGGCTGAATTCCTAATCCTATTTTAATTAGGCTGAAATACAAATTCTACCCTTTGATCGGTCTGCTACTCCATGGTACCTACTGCGGACTAGACGTTATATAACTCCCTACACATAAGGTAATGGCATCTACGAAAGACACACAAAGTACAATGGTGTCTAGAAAGACGCACAAAGTATCTACTGTGTACTAGACGTTATATAGCTCCCTATACAGAAGGCAATGGTGTCTACAAAAGACACACATACTAAGCGCTTGGAACTCATAACTATTTATGAGCCATCACTGGAAGTCGCACGCGTAACCACCACTAAGCTCGCGTTACCTGTTGTTCCACTTATTGGGTCTTCTTATTACCTCAAGCTCTAGCATAAGCATGCCCCTCCTCTCACTTTAGGATTATGTGAAACACCGTGTCCATAGAAATAATAGGGGAAATGTTGTTGGTACTGGCCTGTCATCGAAACAATATCTAGTTGCGTCCCTTGTCCAAATCCCCCATGATTTGGACTTCTATTTGACCAATTACTACCATTATTAGCATAAGCGTAACCCTCGTCTCACTTTAGGTTTATGTGAAACACCGTGCCCATAGAAATAATAGGGGAATGCTATTTGGTACAGGTCCTACTTTCATCTTTGCTTATTAACTTAGATAAATTATTAAAATAAGCCTTTACAATTTATCTCTACTATCTTTGCTTATTAATTTATCCTAAGTCTTAAAATAAGCCTCATTTTGTTCTATTTCTTATTATAACCTACGTTATAATCATGCTTATTACTTAACCTAAGGTCTAAGTGTAAAAATAAGCTTCTTTCATCTTATACACTTTTTAGTTATAATTCTAAGTTATAACTAGGCCAGTTATCTTTAATTAGTCAAATTCTAAAATTAATATCATAATTAGGCTCAATTTCAGTCTTAATTCGATTTTTATTACAATCTTTACAATTTACATCTTATCTTCCGCTATTTCAGTATTCTTATAATTTTAATCCATATTCGTTTTTAATCTATTCTAATCCATACACGAAGAAGAAGGAGAAATAAAAGAAAACTGAAAATAGAAGAAAATCCAAAGCATAGGAAAAAGATGTAAATAACGCATAAATAATAGTAAATAAATTAAAATACTGTAAATAAATGGAAAAGCTAAAATTAACAAAAATAAACTAGGATTAACTGAAAAGAATAGTTAAAAAGAAATAAACTGAAAATAAATCTAAAACTATAAATAAACTACTAAAAAGGTTATTCCGAAAATCATAGTAAAACTATAACTATTGGCAACCCTATTATTTTAAATTACTTAAAAATCTAAAATAATTACAATCACTCACATGTGGTCCTTAGCTCTTCCCTTTTGTTCTTCCCGAATTCAGTTGTGGTTGTTAAATATTTTTATTTAAAACGATTTCCTCCTTGGAAAATTATTCCGTTTAGGGTCCTTCCTGAAAAGGTGAACCCAATTGGAGAAAATCTTAGAATGAGAAAAAGTGTTAGGTCTAGGGTTCTATTTATAGGTGTAGAAGTTAATCTCGGACTGTTGGATTTGAGGATTGAATAGGATGCAACCACTTCATAGGCTGAGTAGGAGCCATCAAATGCAAGAATGGAAGGATCAGATTGGCTAAAAGAATGCAAATGACGCGTATAACGTTCGAACGAACGAAAGTTCGTTCATTCGTTCAGAAGGGTAGGTTGGTCGATCGGGCGGTTGACCTAGCCCATTTTTTTTCTTTTTTCGTTTTCTTGTTTAATTTATAACTCTCTCATATTAATTCGGATTCTAACGTTCTATATATGGAAATTAACCATAAAATTACCACGTACACAATGGTGCAACTCCCGTGGCTCAATTCTGATAATTTCACAAAGTTATTGTATTATTTCATTAATTAACGAATTAATTATTATGGGTTAAATTTCGGGTTGTTACATTCTCCCCTCCTTAAGGGATTTCGTCCTCGAAATCTCTAAGGATAAAAGAATGAACTAAATATTTTCATCCAAGTTCTACAAACAACTACTCAATCATCAACCATTCATCCATTGTCCTTAGGTTTTTTTTGTAATGCAATTTATGATACTTATGCAATTAGTGTATTGTTAATGTCCCTAACTAATGCAAAAGATTAGGCGATCCAATGATTCAGTTGACCTCTTTTTATGCAATCATGTCCGTGCTATGTATCCAAATGAATGCAAAAATTCCTAATGGTAACTGATAGTTCTATATGCGTGCTTCAATCATCATCCAAATGCAACAACCATGTGATAAACATCCATTTATAGCAATCATGAAAATAAATAAAAATGCAAATGCGCACACATCCATATGCATATGCTCTAGTGTCCTAGTTAAGCCGATCCCTAAGAGATAATAGTGCCTAGTGTAAGTATATGCGTCCATAGCATCCACTAGCAAACACTTGCAACCACTTGCATCCATCATTCATAACATATTCTAATAACATGTTTACATCAAATCCTACCATCCATAGGTTAAATCCTCAGTTCTACCCTCCCAAGGATGATAAAGGAAAGAACCTTTTCAAAACTAAGGATGGAAATAGGAAATTCGAAATTTACTACCAAAGAGAGATGTGGATAAGAAGTACGCATTTTCTCCTAATTAATTTAATCTTCTCCGAAGTCTTTTTAACCTCTGCAGACTCTATCCAACACGAAAGCGACTTGCGCGGTTTTCCATAAAGAGCTTCAGAAGGTGCCATTCCAATGCTAGCTTGAGAACTACTATCTTATGCGAATTCCACTATAGAAATATGCTTTTCCCAAGTTCTTCTAAAATCAGGAATATCCATTCTCAACCATGTGTGTCTTACAATTTTACTAACTCCATTTTACTGTCCTTCTTTAGACTGCTCACATGAATAAACATTCCTAGGTTCTCATTAGGGTCCTATACACTCTACGGAAACTCTACTATTACTTCCAAAAGTAATTATTGTTGTCTCCTTTGTGGACTTACACCTTTTCCGTTACACCTAGGATATGATTTCTATCTACTCCACATTTAAGAGTTTGGTTTGGTATTTATCACTTTATTTTAAAAAAACTGAGGTTTCTAAATTTTTAAAACATCAAATCCCAAAATCTTTGTCTTTAAAAGTGTTATCTTTAAGTTCCTATTAAATTCAAAAAGTACTTGGTTACTTAACATTATTCCCCAAACTTAGAGGAGAAAACTTCCAAAATTTTAAGTCTAAAACTTATTCCTCCTTTTCTTTTAATGACTTTTACAGCTTTCTACAAAAATTTGGATTTTCAAATTTTACTTTCATTAAGTTATTCATTTCCAAAAACTTATTTACTTTTTTACCAAACCATTATCCTTTAAATATCTTTAAAATGTCCTTATGTGTCTTTTTTTAAAACATCTTCTTATTACACCTAAAAGTTTTATACCTTAATGTATTGGAACTACTTTCTCTTATGAGAAATTATTAATGGTAAAACCGTCTATGAACCTTTGAAAGAGGATTTTATGTTTATGTGAAATTACAAGGAACTTATTTTATATTTTTCGAAATAGGCTATACAAAATATGGTGCTTCCCATACCTTGTATATCTCTTTCACGTATTCCTTGTAACTTGCACAAAACATCTTTATTTATAATTTGGTTTCATAGAAAATTTTATCATTATTCATTTTGTTTCAATAGATTAAAGTATTTTTAATTTATATTCTCTTACCATAAACAATTTTTATGAAATTTACTAATTTCCTAATATTCAACTTACACTTTTCTTTTCATAAAAAATCATTTTCAAAACTGTTTTTATTATATCCATAACTAGAAAACATTTCCTCATACTTATTGAAATATTTAGTGTAACAACCCGGTTTTTCGTACCGATTAACTATCGTCTTTAGACGATTTCTTTTCCAAGCTAATTGCAGTTTGGAAATTTTATCAAGTAAAATTCTTTTATAAAGAATTCGTTGACTGTTGAGTGGGCTTTACACTGTGAATAATTGCCCACGTATTCGTTTAATTGTTTCAGCCGTGATATCATTCAACACCCAAATCCCCCTTCCTCCATTCGTAAACCCTAGCATACGAAATAAAAGCAATGAAAATGGCGGCCTCGATAATTTCGTTCGTTCCTCTTTTCGAAATTTGGGTTCGATTTCAACCTCGCCCAATTCTTCAACCCCTTCCACGACTTTGACTTGAATGGGTCGAGCAATTGATGACTTCGTCGCCTTGCTTGGCTCTCGGCTGCTTCTATTTGATGGCGTTCGATTCAACAAAGGTGAGTAATTCCCCTTACTCACATCTACTTCGAATTCTATGATTTTCGTTTGTGTTAAATGGTTTGAGTTTGTCGATTCACTTTGCTCGTTGTTCGATTTATGATGTTGGTTTGAGGTTCATCTAACTGCTTCTGGAAAGTTCGTTTTCGTTCTGATTTACTTCGTAAATGCTTTCGAACTTCGTAAATGCTACTTCATATGACCATCTACATTGTATTAGATTTCTCTGTGAACTCTCTTCTCCGGCCCCTGTGAGCTTCGTCTCTGGCCATCTTCACTGATTGGACTTGCAGTTGTATTCCATTTCATTTTTTTACCTGCATACCTTGTAGTTGATCACAGTTAGTTACACTGCTTGGATTTCGAACTGATTTGCACTAAGTTTGTTCGTGATGTTGGCACTGTGATATAACTCGAACTGTAGTTGTAGATGCATATTAAGTTTCCAGTTGATTCACTGTCTCATTTCTGTCATTTGGGTTTCATTGCGACCTGTTGCACTCGATCATTTTGTATATATATTTTGCACATTGGTTACTGTCACTTTGAATTTGCTTGCGGACAGTCTTGTATCTGCATCCATGTTGATATTGTCATTTTGTTCCAGTGTGGTTACACATGCCATTCTGAACTTGTATACTTGCAAAGGTCTCTCCATTTTAGTTGGTCCATGAGTTTGTTGTCTGCATTATGACATTCTTGTTTGTTGTGTCATGTTTGCAGTTTTTAGTTTCATGTTGACTTGGGTTTGCATCCATTGTTCTTTGTTGATGTTGAGGCTGATGTTTATTTGAGTTTAAAGTTGTTGTCTCATTCACTATCATCAGTTGCATTTCACTATGTGATTACCACTATCATCAGTTTTAGTTGCATTCCTCTGGTCTGCATATGTACTTGAGTTCTGCATGTTCATTTGTCCTCAGTGGAAAGTCTGATACATATCATAGTTTCATTCATGTGGCTTTCTGCATATACTTGCTTCTTGGTTGCATTGTAGCTTGCATGTTTCTGGTGCATTCACTGTTTTACTATGGTCATATGTATGTGTTCACTTGATCATGTATTTGTTGCCAGTTTCTTTTGAACTAACTCATGTAGATAGTGATCCCTGTGTACATTTAACTGTTATCACTTGAGTTTGTTCATGTTGTCATTCTTTGGTCTCTGCCTTCACCTGTGTTCATTTCAGTTGAACTGCATTTGGTTTTGTTTCATGATGTACTCGAATTTGTCTTTATTTTTGTACATGCTTGAACTGTTGATGACTTCTTAGCTCATCTGGACATTTTGGTCCCTGTCTGCATTGCATACATGCAATTGCATTTGTTGTAGATATTGATGTTGTTTGAAACTGTTACATGTCTACTTGTTTGTAGCTGTTGCACTGCTGTTCAATTGTCTGGTTAGTTCCACATTCCAGTAGTCATTTGAAGTTGCATTCATTCCAGTAGTCATTTGAAGTGGCATTCATCCCAGTGTACATTGATGCTTGTTTTTGAACTTGAGTAGTCTTGTTGTAGTTGACCATCATGTAGGTTGTTCTAATTTGGTAGCATTGCATTTGCTTTTGATCATTTCCATATTGGTTCATTTGGGCATATGTAATTATTGCGTTGCTTTGTGTTCCCTTGGCATTCAATGTTGTCCAGTCTGTTATACCTTTTGACCTTGTCTGTACATGTTGCTTGGTGCGTTCGTTTGCACTATTTTGTATCACTGATTCATTTAATTCAGTGTTGTTCATGCTTTTTCAATTAAACTATTTTAAAAGCTTGACTTTGTTGCTACTTGAGCTTGAAACTGCTTTCTTTTGCTGTTTCTAAAAATTGTTTTATGTTGAAAATTCAAAATATTTTGAATCTTATTTTGATTTGGATTGATTGGATAATTTTTGTTGTTAATCGCCGTTTTCGGCAATTCCATTATTTTTTTTTAAATCATCTTCATTTAGAAACCTTTTCATCTATCTCGTTGATATTTTTGAATCTGCTGATTTGTAATTTAACACAAATACGTGTTATATTATCGTTATCCAATTTCTTATTAAAGAATTGGATATACTTGATTTCTGTGACTGTCGTCTATTTGATATTGGATTATTATTGCTTCTGTGCATTAATAACTGAGTTTGAATTAGACTGACCCGTGTATTATTTTCTTTTGAATTTAATACTCGGGTCAGACCCGAGTTATTTCAGGTTGTAGATTTCCTTCTTTGAGTTGCTGTTCAGGCTATGAAGACTTTTCTCATCTTTTGAAGTTGTCTCCGTTATTTTTGTAGAAGTCGTGTCATTGCATAGGATGATATGTATTCATGTACATTAGTTGATAATGTATTTGTATATATAACTTCCAGAGTCGACAGTTGTAGTTGTATCATATGTACCGTGTCAAATGTATTGTAACTAACATCTGTTATTATATATATATGAGACTTTTTGTTCCATCTGTATTCCGCATTTATGTTATCTGTGTTATTTTTATATCTATTGTCCTAAACTATTATAGCCACTGGGTAGTAGCTTTGAGTTTGTATCGGTATGTCGGATTTCCTCTAAAAATGAAATGCATGTTTTACTATCTGACATATCGGTGCTCGCACAAAGCAATTACATGGATGGTCGCTCCTCAACAGCCTTATTCTCCGTGCTAGTTGACAACATTACACCGTAGTGTTCTTGGCTAGCGCGGGTATAGAGGTGGGGCGTCACAGCTTGGTATTAGAGCTTGGGGTTTAGGACAATTATAAAACATAACTTAGATGGAGCATGTGTTACAACTATTTGTCGATGTTTTATCTCTCATCTTTGCCTATGTTTGATTTTGATTTCGTGAAAGTATTTTTGGCTTCTGCCTCCGTTTGCTTTACGAACTCAAGTTGGGTTTTTGATGATGAGGATTTTGTTCTTGTGTTTTCGGCTTTGAATTGATTTAGCCAATGTTGATTTTGTTCGAATCTCAGCAATTTTGAACTTGATATTTTGTGTTTTCCTCGGTTTGATTTCCATTCGACTTCGGTCACTTTGTTTTTGAGAAATTGCTGATTTCTTGATTTCCAAGACTCTGATTTTGTTTGTCGTTGGATTCTTTGATGATGATATTGATTCATTTTGTACTCGACAGTGACCATTAATTGTTGACTTCGACATTGACTTGGCTCTTATTTTTGTTGAAGTCATTTAAGCATTTATGCTCGTTTTGCTTTGTTTTTCCAATTGATAATCGATTCTTCTTTTCCAATTAGTTGTTATCACCTTTATTGATTTTGATAACTTCTATTTCAGGAATTTTTGGGTATTCCTACTTTGATGAATTTGGAATCGAATTCTTTGGATTTTATTCACGTCTTCGAGTGTGAATTTTAGTGAATTGATTTGTTTCCAAAATTTAATCGATTCGTGATCATTTCCCCCGATTTGTTGCTATCGTTTATTAGCAACTTTAATGACATTTTCTTTAGGATTTTTGTGAACATACTTTTTGATGGATTCAGTATCGATTTCCTTGGATTCTATTCACATCTTTGTATGTGAATTCTTGTGATTGATTGTTTCTACAATCATTTTTGTGATTTGTCACTTTAAAAATATAAAGGTTTTCTATACTAGTAGTAAATATTAAAATCCTTTTTCTCCAAACGATTTCAAAACTATTTTACTACAAAGCTCTTTTTCTAAAACCGTTTTTCAATCTATTAGTATATACAAGTCTTTACTTCACTAGAATGAGAAATCGACTTAAACGACTTAGTAAAACGAGTGGTATGAAACGCTTGCGTTCACTTCGTCGGTTAGCTCTTGGACTTGTTCGATTGAACCCCTTTTGTGACAATTTTCTAGTGAAGATTTACAGTTTGTTCGTAAATATTTGAGTTAAGCTAGTGGTTATGGGACATGAAGCTAAACTCTTATATTCACTAACTTAATGTAATTGACACTTATTAATGATCATGACGATCATTTTTGTGATTTGATTTAGGCTAGCAATTGTGCGATGCCTCTTTGTCTGCGTGGGAGACTATACCCCGTTTATGTGATGTTTCGCCATCACATATGTAGGGTAGCACCCTACGGTCTTCGTGCCATTCCTGTGTGAAAATTTAATGGATAGCTTCCATGAGATAGCTTCTCGTCATGTGTTTTACGCGTAGGTGAGTTTTCATGCTCCCATTCATGTGTTAGGCCTCCCCCCTATTTATGTGTTTTCTGGATTTCTTGTGTGATTTTTGGAATTTGTGCTTCACCAATTTTCATGATTTTCATTGATATGATATCAGTTTTTGTGCATTGGTGAATTCATGTGTTATTGACTTGTTATGAATACAAGTTGAGGGTATGATATCCCTTTCTATCTTTGAGAAGATTCTTGTGACATTTTTTTATGAATGAAAATTCATTGGTATTATATTTTGATGCCAGTTATTTTGATGAGATTTTGACGTGTTAACTTCAGTAACCGTCAATTTTGAAATGGATTTACATGCGGTTCCCCCGCAATGCTGATTTTGTTGTCCGTTTTTACGGTATTTTCAGAAGTGCAACTTCCTTATTAAAGTTACTACTGATATTGCTAATTTAATCACGTGTTTTCAAAATTCTTTATTTTTAAAAGTTGTTTCAAAAATATAAATTAAAAATTGTTTTCAAAAATTTTTACAGTTTACATTTTCAAAAGAACGAGGAAGCGATTTAAACGTTTCAGCAAAATCGAGGACTATGACCCCTTTCTTTTACTGATTCGTTTAATTCCGGACTTGTCCGTTTGGGAATGTGAAATGTTATTTTTAAAACACACAATTTTGCACTTTCAAGGAAACGATAAAGAGATTTAAACGATTTAGCAAAAGTACGGAGTATGGAACCATACTTTTACTACTTCGGTTAATTCCGGACTCGTTAATTGAATAATTATGATTTCTGATTATCGTTTTTGATAATCGGATATTTCTGATTTCTGATTATCGTTTTTGATAATCAGATGTTTGTGAGATTTGATTATCATTTGTGATAATTAAATATCTGTGTTTCTGATTATCGTTTTTGATAATCGGATATTTCTGATTTCTGATTATCGTTTTTGATAATCAGATATTTGTGAGATTTGATTATCATTTGTGATAATTAAATATTTGTGTTTCTGATTATCGTTTTTGATAATCGGATATTTCTGATTTCTGATTATCGTTTTTGTTAATCAGATATTTGTGAGATTTGATTATCATTTGTGATAATTGAATATTTGTGATTTCTGATTATCGTTTTTGATAATCAGATGTTTGTGAGATTTGATTATCATTTGTGATAATTAAATATTTGTGTTTCTGATTATCGTTTTTGATAATTGGATATTTCTGATTTCTGATTATCGTTTTTGATAATCAAATGTTTGTGAGATTTGATTATCATTTGTTATAATTAAATATTTGTGTTTCTGATTATTGTTTTTGATAATCGGATATTTCTGATTTCTGATTATCGTTTTTGATAATCAGATATTTGTGAGATTTGATTATCATTTGTGATAATTGAATATTTGTGATTTCTGATTATCGTTTTTGATAATCAGATATTTGTGATTTCTGATTATCTTCTGATTATCGCTTGTGATAATTTGATATTTGAATTCTAATTGTCTAATTGATAATTGAATATTGCTGATAATTGTTTTCATTCCGTTTTGTTGTTTTCTGATTATCTATTTGATAGTTAGATTTTGTTGAAAATTTATGAATTTCTTTTATGAAATTAAAAGATGATTTTGTGATTGTATTGCCCATTGAGTGCTTTAAGAATTCTGGTCAATGCGCTTGATCAACGTTATCGATAGGAATCTCCTAAACGCTTTGATGAGACAATCAGACACAGTAAATTGAATTATAAAATGCAAATTTTTCTGAAAAGATAATTACATAAAGTAAATTGTAAATCTTGAAAATTTTAGCTTTTTTCGGGAAAGAATATTATTTGAAACAACTCCTTTTCGATACTTCTATCCTTGCGATTCCCGAGGGGAACCAAGTCATTATCTTTTTGTACCAATGCTAATCGTATTGGTTTGGATGTCGTTGTGCTTCTAAATCATTCATGACTATTGAGACTAGATATGCCACTCATGATCTAGTGCTCGTGGCTATTGATTTGGCATTATTACTTCTGGGTGAGAAATTGTTCTCTACCCTGATCATAAATTTTGGGAATATTTATTTTTTCATAAGGAACTTAATGTTCGTCAAACACGTTCAAGCTTACTCTTTCATGCCCTATATAGTGAACTTCCTATCTCAAATTTCTTCATTTTGTGATGTTAGGTTCTTATGGTTGTTACCTTTTTCCCACTTATCCCTTAGGATTGCGAGGACGCAATTTCTTTAAGGAGGGGAGTCTGTAACAACCCAGTTTTTCGTACCGATTAACTATCGTCTTTAGACGATTTCTTTTCCTAGCTAATTGCAGTTTGGAAATTTTATCAAGTAAAATTCTTTTATAAAGAATTCGTTGACTGTTGAGTGGGCTTTACACTGTGAATAATTGCCCATGTATTCGTTTAATTGTTTCAGCCGTGATATCATTCAACACCCAAATCCCCCTTCCTCCATTCGTAAACCATAGCATACGAAATAAAAGCAACGAAAATGGCGGCCTCGATAATTTCGTTCGTTCCTCTTTTCGAAATTTGGGTTCGATTTCAACCTCGCCCAATTCTTCAACCGCTTCCACGACTTTGAATTGAATGGCTCGAGCGATTGATGACTTCGTCACCTTGCTTGGCTGTCGGCTGCTTCTATTTGATGGCGTTCGATTCAACAAAGGTGAGTAATTCCCCTTACTCACATCTACTTCGAATTCTATGATTTTTGTTTGTGTTAAATGGTTTGAGTTTGTCGATTCACTTTGCTCGTTGTTCGATTTGTGATGTTGGCTTGAGGTTCATCTAACTGCATCTGGAAAGTTCGTTTTCATTCTGATTTACTTCGTAAATGCTTTCGAACTTCGTAAATGCTACTTCATATGACCATCTACATTGTATTAGATTTCTCTGTGAACTCTCTTCTCCGGCCCCTATGAGCTTCGTCTCTGGCCATCTTCACTGATTGGACTTGCAGTTGCATTCCATTTCATTTTTTACCTGCATACCTTGTTGTTGATCACAGTTAGTTACACTGCTTGGATTTCGAACTGATTTGCACTAAGTTTGTTCGTGATGTTGGCACTGTGATATAACTCGAACTGTAGTTGTAGATGCATATTAAGTTTCCAGTTGATTCACTGTCTCATTTCTGTCATTTGGGTTTCATTGCGACCTGTTGCACTCGATCATTTTGTATATATATTTTGCACATTGGTTACTGTCACTTTGAATTTGCTTGCGGACAGTCTTGTATCTGCATCCATGTTGATATTGTCATTTTGTTCCAGTGTGGTTACACATGCCATTCTGAACTTGTATACTTGCAAAGGTCTCTCCATTTTAGTTGGTCCATGAGTTTGTTGTCTGCATTATGACATTCTTGTTTGTTGTGTCATGTTTGCAGTTTTTAGTTTCATGTTGACTTGGGTTTGCATCCATTGTTCTTTGTTGATGTTGAGGCTGATGTTTATTTGAGTTTAAAGTTGTTGTCTCATTCACTATCATCAGTTGCATTTCACTATGTGATTACCACTATCATCAGTTTTAGTTGCATTCCTCTGGTCTGCATATGTACTTGAGTTCTGCATGTTCATTTGTCCTCAGTGGAAAGTCTGATACATATCATAGTTTCATTCATGTGGCTTTCTGCATATACTTGCTTCTTGGTTGCATTGTAGCTTGCATGTTTCTGGTGCATTCACTGTTTTACTATGGTCATATGTATGTGTTCACTTGATCATGTATTTGTTGCCAGTTTCTTTTGAACTAACTCATGTAGATAGTGATCCCTATGTACATTTAACTGTTATCACTTGAGTTTGTTCATGTTGTCATTCTTTGGTCTCTGCCTTCACCTGTGTTCATTTCAGTTGAACTGCATTTGGTTCTGTTTCATGATGTACTCGAATTTGTCTTTATTGTTGTACATGCTTGAACTGTTGATGACTTCTTAGCTCATCTGGACATTTTGGTCCCTGTCTGCATTGCATACATGCAATTTCATTTGTTGTAGATATTGATGTTGTTTGAAACTGCTACATGTCTACTTGTTTGTAGCTGCTGCACTGCTGTTCAATTGTCTGGTTAGTTCCACATTCCAGTAGTCATTTGAAGTTGCATTCATTCTAGTAGTCATTTGAAGTGGCATTCATCCCAGTGTACATTGATGCTTGTTTTTGAACTTGAGTAGTCTTGTTGCAGTTGACCATCATGTAGGCTGTTCTGATTTGGTAGCATTGCATTTGCTTTTGATCATTTCCATATTGGTTCATTTGGGCATATATAATTATTGGGTTGCTTTGTGTTCCCTTGGCATTCAATGTTGTCCAGTCTGTTATACCTTTTGACCTTGTCTGTACATGTTGTTTGGTGCGTTCGTTTGCACTATTTTGTATCACTGATTCATTTAATTCAGTGTTGTTCATGCTTTTTCAATTGAACTATTTTAAAAGCTTGACTTTGTTGCTACTTGAGCTTGAAACTGCTTTCTTTTGCTGTTTCTAAAAATTGTTTTATGTTGGAAATTCAAAATATTTTGAATCGTATTTTGATTTGGATTGATTGGATAATTTTTGTTGTTAATCACCGATTTCGGCAATTCCATTCTTTTTTTTTAAATCATCTTCATTTAGAAATCTTTTCATCTATCTCGTTGATATTTTTGAATCTGCTGATTTGTAATTTAACACAGATACGTGTTATATTATCGTTATCCAATTTCTTATTAAAGAATTGGATATACTTGATTTCTGTGACTGTCGTCTATTTGATATTGGATTATTATTGCTTCTGTGCATTAATAACTGAGTTTGAATTAGACTGACCCGTGTATTATTTTCTTTTGAATTTAATACTCGGGTCAGACCCGAGTTATTTCAGGTTGTAGATTTCCTTCTTTGAGTTGCTGTTCAGGCTATGAAGACTTTTCTCATCTTTTGAAGTTGTCTCCGTTATTTTTGTAGAAGTCATGTCATTGCATAGGATGATATGTATTCATGTACATTAGTTGATAATGTATTTGTATATATAACTTCCAGAGTCGACAGTTGTAGTTGTATCATATGTACCGTGTCAAATGTATTGTAACTGACATCAGTTATTATATATATATGAGACTTTTTGTTCCATCTGTATTCCGCATTTATGTTATCTGTGTTATTTTTATATCTATTGTCCTAAACTATTATAGCCACTGTGTAGTAGCTTTGAGTATGTATCGGTATGTCGGATTTCCTCTAAAATGAAATGCATGTTTTACTATCTGACATATCGGTGCTCGCACAAAGCAATTACATGGATGATCGCTCCTCAACAGCCTTATTCTCCGTGCTAGTTGACAACATTACACCGTAGTGTTCTTGGCTAGCGCGGGTATAGAGGTGGGGCGTCACATTTAGTGTACTTACAAACCACTTTATTTCTATACTTGAAAATTTTCTTCAAAACACATTTTTATGTGGTTCGAAGTAGATGTTGTGTAAAACACTGTTACTACAACCCAAAAATACTATTGTATGGATTCAATTAAAATAAATACTAATAAACCTCATATACTATGTAAAAACATTTCCTTTATAAGTCACCTACTATAACAATAGTGCTATAGTCTATGCTCCCTTTACTTTTCACGAAAACATCTATTACAACAATAAATGTTGTAACCTACGTTTTCGATACTTAATAACCTCTAGGTTTTTATATTTAAAATCTTTGTTTATCTACAACGAAACTAGCGAGCTATAATTCTTCAAAAAGAATCTTACTTTTAACAAAATTTATATCATATAAAAACCAATTTAAATTTCATACCATTTTTCAAAAACCCAATATTTATTTCCTAAAAGAAAATATTAACAATGAAAATTTTCAATTCTAACAATTATATTCTATTGAGCTAAACATAAGGTGGATTTTCTTCTCACTACCCTAGGAGTACCCTTCCTAAATTTTTGTAATACCATTTCCTTACTAAATTCTTTTAGTACTACCGTTAAATCCACTTATCTAAAACAATTGTACTCTACACGTGGGCTTTCTTCTTTTCTTATCAACTGAATCTATTGTACATCTCCAATCTTTGCCTACGTCTCTTTGGTTTTCCATAATCCGAACCTAAATGTACAAAACCATTTCTCAAACTCCTAACATGTGTAGACCTTCTCTATGCCCCGAGAAACACACTTCCTTACGCCAAAAGTGTCACTACAAGAATTTTGCCTTCCACCGATGAACGCGGAGCATACGAAGAACCTCCTCAATATGAATTACATGTTTTTCCATACTTTTGGAAAACACCAAAATGTCGTTCACGAATACCACCTCGAACTTATTTAGGACATCTCTAAAAACACGGCTCGTCAAATCTATGAAATAGGATAAGGCATTGGTTAGCCCAAAAGGCATAACCAACCACTCAAAGAATCCATCGGTTGTCCTACATGCGTTCTTATCATTGCTGTTATTAGCGACCCTAAGCTGATGAAATCCAGTGGCTAAATCAAGCTGAGAGAATACTGTATTGCAACAAACTGGTCAAAAAGGTCATCTATCCTAGGGAGTGGATATTGGTTCTTCTTCATGAGCTTATTCAAATTCTCTATAGTCTACGCAAAGTCGAAGGGAACCATCCGCCTTAGTAGCGAAGACGACTGGCGCTCCCCACTCCAATATGCTTCTTATAAATCCTTTCTCCAAAAGTTCATGGATCAGCTTGCTCAATTACTTCCTCTCCCTAGGTGCCATGTGCCTCACGGGTAATGCTATTGGCTTAGCATTATCAATCAAATAAATCCTGAAGTCAATCTCTCTCTTAGGTGGTAGTCCCCTAACCTCCTCAAAGACGTCTGTAAAATCTCTGACGACAGGAACCGAATCTAACTCTGATGATGATGAATCGAGGGAATAAAGGAAGCTCAACATAACTGACACTTGGCAAGAAACCTCGAGAGTCCTACCACTGCATGTCTCTAGTCTAACGACTCTCCTCTGGCAGTCTAATATAGCTCCATATGTGGATAGCCAATCCATTCCCAAAATCATCCCATAGCCCGAAAATCCCAATACTTAGGCGTCACAGTCAAATTCCACTCCTAGGATAAAAAATTTCAAACCACTACAAATCATAGACAAGTGTGTCGATCCTCGTATGGGGTTTGAAACAACAATAGGGTCTACTACTAAAGAGAGGTTTAAATGCAAACAATCAACCAAAGAACTCGTAATGAAAGGGTGTGATGCTCCAAAAACGAAAAGTGTCCGAATGGGAAAATCAGAAAGAGAGATTAATCTTTCTAAAGAGATTTTCCTACCTCTATCCAAATCACTGCTAGAAAGTGCTGCATCCAAAGCTTGTACCTGCGCCGTAGGTGCACTTGCTCTCTACCCCGTTCTCTAAGGACAAGCTCTACTAAGCTCATATCGGGAGCCAATTCCATCATATACAGAAGTTAGCTTTTCAAATCGAATTATATTAATTTAAATTCGTTTAATTAATTTCTACGCGTTTCAAACTCGCACGACCAAACGTTCAACCAATCGCCACGAAATTCGACGACATGATATAATTCACTATAACGGATCCAATGAAAGTTGTTTCGTCGAAATCCGAGACAGTGCCCCGGAAAGCTATTTTCACACATAAAATGAATTATTGTCAAAATCCGTTCTAATCACTTTAATAATAAATTAAAGTTTACACAAATCATTTGTTATTTAAAATTGAATTCAAACAATCATCCTGAAACCCATTTATTCAAATTAAATTTAAGATTCAATTACTATAGTCGTTCGATGGATGACGTGCCATGATTTAACTATAATTAAAGTGGAGCTTTCATATTGAAGATCAATAGTATTCTCAAATCAAGAGAACTATGCATATTAGCCATGTCGATATTTTCTATTTGACCTTAGTTATATTAACCTACAAAAACTATCGAGTGAATCATTTTATGGTTCTTCAATAACTATCAGTATGTAACCCCTTGGTGCCCCCCAATAGCCATGTGTAACGATCCGGCATTTTCGACCGTCGAAAATCGACATCAATACGTCTACTGTATCGAATGCAGAGTAGTTGGGTGCTGGAAATACCAGCTCATTAGGGGTGAAGAAGAAAAAGGTAAAAGAAAAGGAAACAGAACAAAACAGAATCTCACAATCGCAGCAGAACAAAATATAATATAAAACAACAAAATTTAAATACAAGAACTGTACTGTTAATATACATACCATTATCAGAGTACAACAATTCAATACATCAATCTAGATAGTTTAATAACTCATCCTGATACACATAACTCATACAGCGGCAATAACCAAGTACGTGATATACGTTTGAACTCCTCCAGCTCGTCTCCTAAGCTCCATAGCATTAACCTGAATCTGTAATACTCGGTCTGACCCAAGCATTATAATAAAATAACACCCGAGTCAGTCTGGAAAGCCAGCCTGAGAAAACACACCCAATTTGAATTATTATCTTTTCAAAATCCTTTGAAAACAAAGGTATCTCGTAAGGCTACGTCACAAATAAACACAGCGGGTTTTTACCTTACGATAACCAAAAACATTTTTATCAAATACGTCAGATGTTATAATGGTGTCTATAGAAAGTAAATAGAAAACAGTTGAAATGCTTGCATCTCACGTTCCAGCATAGTTGGGCACAATCAAAACCGTACGGCGCTTATTGGAGAATGGATTCCATCGAATGACTGGGCCACTGGGGTACCTCCCACCATAGTACACCTCTAGAACAATGTACCGAGATCGAACTTATCGATCCCTGCCAACACAAGACAAGACTGCCCCTAACCTGGATAGTCCATATAAGATTACCACACGGTTCGGATCAGCAACCGCAGCACACAATCGAATAAAAGCGACTCTAGATAGGGGTAAACTTACCCTACTTTTGTGCGACCCACTTAGCCTAGCTGCATCTCCCATGTTTTCGTCATTTCCGGTTGATGAGGCTCGAGGCTAAGCGTTACGTTTCAAGAATAGTTTTACTTAGAATGCTCATCATCCTCCAGTGACGATGTTCTGATAGCATTCGTCCATACAAGTTGCCCTGGGTCTGGACAAACCGAATCACCGTCTTCATCATCTTCACGGTATTCATTCGTTACGTTCAAACCGAATCGAAGTGGTTTTCAGATAATTAAATTTGATCTCGGTCTCTTCGAAACGATTAACGAAATTGGCCAAGATTTGATAGTCGGTTATTTAACTATAAATATACATCCATAACAATCAACAGGCGTTATTATAAATTTTCCAAAATTTATCTCAAAATATCTTTATAAGATATTACTTTCAGTTCCTCAACATTTGAATATAGTTTTCAAACCCTTTTTATCTTCACGAGACATTTCCAACTTTTCCCAATACTTCAAATATTTCCTTCACTTCATTTGATATTTAAAACTTGGCAAATAATCCTTTTATTTCCTTTTCTTTTCTCAAAAATCATTTACAACTTTATTTGTAAATTTCCCAACTCGTTTCACACGAATTCTATAAATTTCGGAATTCCTTAATTAATTCCCTTAATATTTTCAAAACCAATTATACTCACTTATAAACTCAATTCCCTTTGTACTTCTTTATGAATTCTATTTTCATTCTTCGAAGTTCACTTTTATTTAACTTCTTTGGAAATTTTCTTACTTTTATTCCCAATTCCATTTAAGAATTTTCTTATAAATCATATCCACTGAATAACCCGTTTTCCCGGCTTTCGAGAAGGTTTATAAATAAATTTAAAACATTTCAAAACTCTCTCTCTCTATATATATATATGTATATAAGTATTTTAAAGAAATAATAATAATTTATTTTTAAGAGATATTCAAATAATTATTTAAAATATTGAAACACCTTTTATAATATCACTTTCTAGAGTAGATTTAAAAGTTAGTATTCTACTTAAAATAAATATCAAGTATTTAAAAATTCATTTCTGAAGTATTCAATACTAACTAACTTTAAAATTTCATAGTTTAATAAATAAAAGTTTCCTTTTTAAAAATTTAAAACTTAACTTATTTTAAAATCTTATTTTCAAGCCTTGATAACCAAATTTCCAGTCTATAACCCCTCTCGATTTTCATCACATTTCTTCCATTCTGGTCTCCTTAACCATCTTAATACTAGAATAGTATCTACCATTTTTCTCAACCTATTTCCATATTCCAATATAAATTTTACCCATAAATTTATATTCCAGACTTATCATCCAATATAACTTCCCTTTAATTTATAAACTCCGTTTATAAATTTTTTTATAACTCTTTTTGAGTTCCACTAAAAATAATCTCTTTTATAAAATTCCATTTTACAAATTCATTTCCTTTAAAAATCCATTTATTTTTGCCAATCTATTTTCAATTTCAACTTCAACCTTTTTTCTCGAATATCATTTTTAAATCCAGTCTTTAAAACTTCCTTTACATAATTTATTCGAAAGCACTCTATTTAAAAATATTCTCCTACATTATTTAATACAATCAAAAATTCACTATTCCTTATTCAAAACCAATCTCCTTTAAATAGTCCAAATTTCGATATACATATTTTTAGATAAAAAATCTATTTTTAATTCCTTAAAAATTTAAAATAATATTTATGGTATTTAATATTTTCCCCAATTAATTTCCAAGCCATCATATCATTTAAAATTTTACAACTCACAACCATATAGCATTTTTATATATATGAAAATACTAATATATTTGAGGAATCCAGTTGGATCCCTCCAACCTGCTTTTTTTTCCTGCATCTACAGATGTTAGACAACAATAAAAATACCAATCCCACTTTAAGGGTGATATCGCGGTATATAGGGTCATCGGCTATTATGCGGGTCGCATAGGGTCTCATCCACTATAATGTGCGGGAATATCACTCTAAATACTAATATATATACTACTATATATATATATTATACAATCATCCAACAGATAATTAAACTTTAACAATCAAATCAAGCATCCAATAATAATTTAAATTTAAACATTTAAATTAAATGTGGTAATCCAAATGAGTGAGAAATTCTCACCTTGATTTTTAACTTTGCCCTCCGTTCCAACTCGACTTGATTTCACGATTTTTAGACCTCGCATAACAGTTGACTAATTTTTTTTTATTATTAAACCATCATTAATATAAATTTTTAAAGTGTTTTAAAGTAAATTACCTAACTAGCTTCCTCCCCAAATTCACATTTATCAATCCCTCAGTGCCTTCCCTCGCCAGAAATTACTAATCCATCGTCCTCCACCCCAAACCCTACCGCTAACCACCCAAAGTCGAACCCTAACTCCTACACACGTGGCTACCCCCAGGCTCGTCGAACACTAGCAGTACCTCTCTCGCCAATACGGCCTCCCCCTATCTCCTCGCGTTCGATCAAGCAATCGCGACCTCGTCGCGATACCTCCCTTTCCGCCATGAACGATCGCCGAAGACTCCTCCTCCGGTAGCGATTATGCACGAACTCCACAACCCGAACAAAGCCACCTCCTACCGGCGACGCCGCATTCGAGCTCGATTGGATAAAATCACGACTTCATGCTTCTCCCAATATACCACTCGATCTATCTCTTCCTCCCCTTTACGATTTAAATTCGATTTCGAACAGACCTCCCTCTTTTTATTTTTATTCTCGTGAGAACGAGATTCTCTGCATGTTTTTTTTGAATTCGATCGATTCGATTTGAAAATGGAGAGGAGAAGATGAAGGGCACGGTCCATTTGTTATATATATATATATATATTCCTTTGTAGATTGAAGGAGGCAATACGCGATTTAAAGACTGAAAAAAATGAAGGTAGCATGTTAGAATATGTTTGCGTGTTGGGTGTTGTCTACAGTGACCCTGAAGTGATATGAAAAAGAGCTGATGTGAATATGGACAATTAATATAAACATATATTATTAAATGTTCCAAAACGTCTCGATTACGCAGCTCCAAATCTCGAACTCCTAGCGAGGCGTGCCGCCTGGCATTTATAATGTTATACCACTATTCCGAACCAATGGAAAAGGTTCTGAGTCCTAATTCGATCGTATGGAGAGGATAGCTTTTTGAACCCAATTATTATATTGAATTTTTGATATGAATTTCAGTGTGTTTATATACCGTACGACCAAACGATAATTCCAAACACCACAAAATTTGAAATCCGATAATAATACACTATTATGGATCCAATAGAACTAGTTTTGTCGAATTTCGAGACTGTGCCTCGGAAGGCTATTTTTAAATGTCAATTTAAACGATATATTTTTAAAACTGAAAAAATCACTTTTAATTTCAATTTTAAAAGTTGCATTGTCTTCAGTATTTTTAATATAAATTTTACAAGCCTTTAAATTATTTTTATCGAGCTTAAACTCAAGATACGATAATCTACCCAACAATCAATTATAAAATTCAATAATTAATTTACCCAATAACTGCTATATTTAAATCCGAATTTATTTTATAAATAAACCCAAGTTCTTCATATTAAAAATTAATCTATAATTCAAATCCCATATTTAAACCATTTAAATATTCAAAATCGAACATGAAAAATCCGGGTCGTTACATTCTTCCCCGCTTAAAAGAATTTCGTTCCCGAAATTGCTAAGGTAGAAAGAATGCTCCAAGCCCATTATCTTACCAAACCCCACTTAGTAAAATCTCGATATTTCACCTTCCAAATCCTTTAATCTCAACCAAATAATCAGTTTCAATTCTAATTCAAAAATCCTTTATTTCAATTACAATTCGGAATTAATTTGTCGCTACAAAAATTTTCCGAAATTTTTAAAATTTTTCTAACAACCTAAATTTCTGAAAATTTTTAGCAGAGTCTCCCTTGTATGGAGAGCCTTTTTGCAATATAACAAGTGAGATAAATATGTATACATCGACCCACACGGTCGGAAAACAAAAATATATATCAATATTTATATATTTGTTGTATTTAATCTGAAAATGTTGGGCGTGTTCTCACCCAGAAGACCTCAAGACTAAGAAGCTTGATCCATTCGGCATACCCCATTCGGCATACCCCATTCGGCAAACCTCATTCGAACTCATTCGGCAGACAAACCTCTCCTATCTCCATAACCGGACCAACATTCCTAACTCCCACCGAGCCACCTCCTGCCGAACCAACCGGACCAACCCTCCTGCCAAACCAACCGGACCAGCCCATGCCGAACCATCTCCACACCGGATCAACCTCACCATCCCACCACCGGTCCAAGCAACTACCGGTCCATTCTACACTCCAACCACCTCCGAACCAAGCAATGACGAACCAAGACGTACCAGGCCAGATCACATCAGCCCAGGCCCATCAGCAACTATACACATCCTAGACCCCTACCCCCAGCCTCACTCTATAAATAGAGGGACAGGGGTACAACAATGGGGACAAGTTTTGAGAGCTCAAGCACGGAAGGAACTTTCAAACAACTTTCTTTTACTCGTATCAAAGCTATGTACTTGTAATCAGAATAAGAGAAGAGAAATAACATATAAAGTGGACGTAGGGACATTCTGGCTGAACCACTATAAATCTGCGTGTCTTTTTTACAGTTTAGCCCCTGTTCTTTATATATTTGCATAAATCGCTCAAATCACTAAGAATAACACAAGATCCACTAAATCATACGATTTCGAGGTGTTTGTCCATTTTTTGTACAAACATTTTTGGTGCTTTCAATGAGAACTAGAAGCTCGAAGCTTCAGCTTCATCTACTTAACAAGTTTTCCTAACAGCATCGTCCACCACTTGGAAAACATGCCTCCCAAACAGAGAAAAGATGTTAACAAAGGAAAAAACATCGCATCCAACAGTCTTCCAGATCCAGCTGTCACGAATCAAGTAAATCGTCCTCCTCCAGCAACGGTAACAAATGAAGGACAGGCTAACCCAACCACTCCTGCCACAGAACAGCCTGCAGCAATTACTATGGCAGATTTGGACAGAGTTGTTGTTGAAGTAACTAACCGCTTCACGTCCCAGCAGGAAGCCTTGGTGGACCATCTCATGTCACGCTTGAGGGACGCTGAAGAATCCAACCGAAACACTGAATCATGGGGCGAGTCCCAGTCTGGAGGATCTCAGAGACAGCAAAGATCTTCCTTCTTCGAAGGAGCTAACGGCAGAAGTAGCCATGGTAGGAGCCGACACCGAGCACAGCCCGAAGTTAGGCCTGAGGAAACGTTTGGTACCGAACCCAACGGGGAAGGTACCGGGCGAAGGTCGACTGTAGCTGAGCCTGTCATGCTTCCTAACCACAGAAACACCAGTGAACGGGGCCGAGCTATAGTTCAGCCCGAAGTTGAACCCGAGGAAGTGCTTAGATCAGAACCCAACAGGGGGAGATCAAGGCAAGGGCCAACTGTAGCTGACCCAAGCGTGCTCCCAGAAGATCAAAGGCAGCCACTGGAAAATATGGGGAACGATAGACGATACCATCCCTACAGGTCGTTTGGACGGAATCAATCCCACAGAACAGAACCAAACTCATTTCTATCTGCTCCAAGTTCTGATGAAAGGATGGCATGCTTATTCAGAGAGTGTGTCCAACGGGAGCAAAGAGATCGAGGGATAGGCGCTAGGGTAACCAGCCCTTTCGCCCGCAATATCGAAATTGCTATCACCCCCCGAGAATGGAAGATGCCAACAATGGAACCCTACAAAGGAACCTCCGATCCCGTTGTACACTTACAGAGGTACACGCAGCATATGCTCATGAGTGGAGCAACAGAGGGAGTACTGTGCAAATGCTTTCCGCTCTTCTTAGCAGATCTTGCTACCTCCTGGTTCTGTCATCTACCCCAAGGATCCATCAGCTCATGGGAAATGTTGAAAGAAAAATTTATCAGTCAGTTCCGCATTCATGTGGAGCAACCTAAGGACGCTTATTCCTTATCCAGCGTCAAACAGAAACCTGGAGAAAAGCTGCAGCAATACCTAACCAGATTCAACGCCGCAGCAGCCGCAGTTCAAGATGCCGATGAGAAGCTTATCCTAATGGCCCTCTGCAGTGGAGTGCATCCGGACACTAAATTTGCTAGAAGATTGACAAAAGAAAAACCAGCTACTTTACCCGATTTCTTCCATGAAGTCGGGAAATACATGAGGCTTGAGGATGCTGCCGTTGAGGGGCAGTCAGGACAGCAAAATAAGACGACCCATGGCAACGCCCCTGCTGTGGCGAGGGACGTTTGAAGAAATGATTCCAGAGACAATGCTGGGGGCAAGAAGGGAGAAAAGCGCCTATATCGGCCAGGGCCAAGATTCGACACTTACACCCCTTTGAACGAGACCGTCGAAAATATCTTCCTTGCCACCCAAGGCGAAGTTAGATACAAACGCCCACCATACAAGAAAGAATCAGATAACGCACAGAAGTCTGGAAAATTCTGTCGCTTCCACGAATCTCACGGACATGATACCAACGAATGCCATCATCTCCGAGATCTGATTGAGGAATACATCAGAAGAAAGAAACTAGAACGTTATGTAAAAGGTCAGGACAGGACCCCAGCTCCTGCCAATGAAAACCCAAGGCTACCCTCCCCGGGGGCCGACAGAGGAAACCGCAACGCTAGCAGCTCTAGTCAGGAAAAGATAGTGGTCCATACCATCTCAGGAGGGCCACACATCGCAGACAGAAGCTGGAAAGAGATGGAAAGATACGGAAAGTCGCTTAGAGACAATAAAGACTATGTCAATTCGGTTATAGAAGAGCGCCACCCAAAGCGGAAAGAAAGTGATGACATCACATTCAGTAAGCGTGACCTAGAAGGAAGACAGTACCCTCACATGGATCCCATGGTTATCTCTGCCCGACTCGGTCCCGCCGAAGTTTACCGAATCCTGGTAGACACTGGAAGCTCGGTAAACATCCTATTCAAACACGCATTCGACAAAATGAAGCTATCAATGAAGGATTTATCTCCCTGTGATAAACCACTACACGGTTTCACTGGAGATGCGAAGATGCCCCTCGGGCAGCTGGACCTCTTTGTTGAGATTGGAAGCCATCCCCGCTCCGTTGTACGGAAACAGACGTTTGTGCTAATAGAAAACCATTCGGCCTACAACGCCTTCTTAGGAAGACCAGCCTTGTCTGACTTCCAAATTGTCCTAGCCCCATGGTGCCTGAAAATGAAATTTCCAACAGACAATGGGGTAGGGGAAGTGGAAGGAGACCAGGATATTGCACGAGACTGCTATGTAACCGAACTTCGCAACAACCACAGGAAGGATAAAGGGAAAGGTGTAGAGATTGCCCTCTGCACAAAAAGCCTTGAAGCATAGCAACTAAAGAAAGCCCCTCCTCTTCGATACACCAGCGACCCTTTCAATGAATTAGACCCTAGGGACAAAGAGGAGGAGGCCACCGCCGAGCCTGCAGAGGCTATGGAGTTTCTATCTGTAGACAAGCACGACTCAAGTAGGCTACTGAAAATTGGGTCCCAACTAAAAACCGAGTTGAAGGAACAACTCATCGTTTTCTCCGCCACAACTTGGATGTATTCGCTTGGTCACACGCTGACATGACTGGAATCTCCCCCGACATAGCCTGCCACGTATTAAACATTGATCCTACCAAGGCGCCTGTAAAACAAAAAAAGAGAAGTATGGGGGCAGAGCGATCAGCAGCACTCGATGAAGAAGTAAAGAATCTACTCGCCAATGACTTCATACGAGAAGCTATCTACCCGGAATGGATCGCCAACCCGGTGCTGGTAAAAAAGGCTAATGGGAAGTGGCGAACCTGCATTGACTTTTCCAACCTAAATGACGCCTGCCCAAAGGATTGCTTCCCACTTCCCAGAATCGACCAACTTGTAGACAGCACAGCCTGGCACGAACTTCTATCCTTTATGGATGCATACTCAGGATATAACCAAATTCCTATGCATGCTCCCGACCAAGACCACACTAGTTTCATCACCGATCGAGGTTTGTACTGCTATAAGGTAATGCCTTTCGGACTTAAAAATGCAGGAACCACCTACCAGCGCCTCGTCAACAAGATGTTTGCAGGGCTAATAGGACAAACTATGGAAGTATATGTGGACGACATGCTGGTGAAATCACGGAAAGCCAAAGATCACGTAAGCCACCTAGGCGAAATGTTCCAGGTACTTCGACAGTATGGAATGAAGTTGAATCCACTAAAGTGCTCCTTCGGAGTGTCATCGGGAAAATTCTTAGGGTTCATCGTCCATGCCCGAGGGATTGAAGCAAACCCTGAACAAGTCCGAGCACTGAGGGATATCAAGATACCTTCCACCCGAAAGGAAATGCAAAGCCTAAATGGAAAAGCGGCCGCCCTAAGCCGATTCATCTCCAAGGCAACGGACAAGTGCGTCCCCTTTTTCGAAGCTCTAAAGAAAGATAAAGGAAAGTTCGAATGGACGGACGAATGCTTAACCGCTTTCCTTAACCTAATCGAACACCTCCAGAAACCACCGGTACTCTCGACCCCAAGCGAAGGCGAAGAATTATACATATACCTTGCTGTGTCATCTCACGCTTTAAGCGCTGCCTTGGTAAGGGAAGACAACCGCACGCAACGACCAGTTTACTTCGTCAGTAAAAGGTTTACTGGGGCAGAAGTCAGATATCCTAAACTTGAAAAGTTAGCATACTGTTTATTAATCACTTCATGAAAACTACATCACTACTTCCAATCCCATTCCATCAAAGTTTTGACCGATCAACCACTGAGGTAGGTACTCCATCGTCTCGACACTTCCGGGCGACTACTTAAATGGTGTATTGAGCTGAGTCAATATGATATCACCTATCACCCTCGCACCGCCATCAAGGGACAAGCCATGGCTGATTTCATTGTAGAGTTCACTACCAACGAGGATAAGGAGCAACTGGAAATAACAAAAGATATCAAGTGGAATCTCTTTGTGGACGGTGCATCTAACGAACAAGGCTCGGGGGCAGGTGTGGTAATAATCACTCCCGGGGGAAATAAACTGCACTATGCTATAAGGTTGGAGTTCGCTGCCACCAACAACGATGCAGAATATGAAGCAGTGATAGCTGGACTAGAAATTGCCATAGAAATCGGAGCCAATTCTTTGTGTCTTCACAGCGATTCTCAACTTATTGTTAATCAAATACTAGGAGAATTCCAAGCCCGAGAGGAACGACTCATAGCGTATCTAAAGAAGACCAAGTTGCTTCTCAGCCGATTGGATCAGTACTTAGTCAAACACATCCCTCGGGAAGAGAACCAAGAGGCCGACGAATTGGCAAAGCAAGCGAGTATGAGAGACATCGCCATCTTCGGGGCAGTAACCATCTCAAAGCAAACGGTCCCAAGTTTTGAACAAGTGAATCTAATAGCTGCAGCCGAAGAAGCAACTTGGATGACTCCCATCCGAGACTACCTACAGAATGGCACACTACCCAACGGGCGTAACGAAGTCAAGAAAATCTTGAGGAAAGCGTCCCGCTACACAATACAAGAAGACATCCTCTATCGGCGCGGATTCTCTAACCCGTTATTAAGGTGTGTCACTGGGAGAGAAGCCAAGGAAATCTTATCCAACATCCATTAGGGGAGCTACGGAGATCACACCGGAGGGCAAACATTAGCAAAAAAGATACTCCGTTACGGATATTTCTGGCCCACCTTAAGCAAGGACGCCTTAGATTTCGTCAAGAAGTGTGACAGATGCCAAAAATTTGCTAAGATTCCTCGGCTACCGACAACCGAGATTACTCAGATGACCAGCCCTTGGCCCTTTGCAATATAGGGAAATGACTTAATCGGCGAGCTACCAATAGGCCGAGGCGGGGCCAAATATGCTATAGTGGCAGTTGATTATTTCACCAAATGGGTGGAAGCGGAACCTCTAAATAAAGTATCTTCAGCAAAAGTTATTAACTTCTTAATTAAAAATGTTCTGTGCAGGTACGGAGTCCCACTCAAAATCATATCAGACAATGGACTTCAGTTTGACAGCGAGGAATTCGCCAACTGGTGCCAAGAACATAGAATTCATAAAAGCTTCTCATCCGTAGCATATCCCCAGGCAAACGGACAAGTCGAAGCAGTCAACAAAATTCTGAAAACTCTGATCAAAAAGAAGCTCGAAAAGTCAAAGGGCGCTTGGGTGGATGAACTCCCTACGGCACTATGGGCCTACCGCACATCTTTCATAACATCAACAGGGCACACTCCTTTCTCTTTGGCATACGGATCGGAGGCTATGCTCCCAGTTGAAACCATTGTGCCTTCCCACCGTAGGATCCACTATAACCCAGAAGAGAATGAAGAACTCCTCAACATGTCTTTGGATCTAGTTGAGGAGAGAAGGAATGATGCAGTCCTTAAAGCAGCAGCCCACAAGCAGAAAGTGGCGGCACAATAAAACTCCAAAGTCAAGCATCGTACCTTACGAGAAGGGGATCTTGTCCTCAAGCGAATCTTCCCTCGCCCCGGAGCACTAGACCCAATCTGGGATGGGCCATATGTAATTCATAAAGATCTCCACAACGGAGCCTATATTTTGTCAACAGTGGACGGAGAGGTGTTCCAGAGGGCATGGAACATCCAACACCTCCGTCGATACTTTTCTTAACTTGTATTGCCCATATGAAGTGAATTAACAAAGAGAATCAGTGGACGTAGGCATTTTCGTGCCGAACCACTTTAAAAAACCTTGTCTCTTTTTTAACTTGTTCCTTTGTATCTTGGCTGCCTGTTAACTTTATCCTTTTCTGTTGAACAAAATCCCGAGTATATAGCATTTCCATTCAAAGCACTCCACAACGCAACTTCTCCTGGACAAGACTTAGCAGGTACTATGCGAATCTATGCCCTCGCCAATGAGACACTTTTGCTCCGGCATCCCTCTGCTGCCGGTTAACTCATTGCTCGCAACGGCCCTCAAAGCCAACTGTAATGAGCCGATTATAAGCCACCGAGAAGGCCGACTATAGCCGAGGCAGCTCATTACGGCGTTAGGCTCGCCGGCAACTGTGAACCGACTATAAGCCCCAACATAAGGTGTGGCCAGCCAGGGGCAGTTCACAGTTGACGATCGGCACCCACGCTAGCCGGCCACAGTAAATCGAATAATACCCACGACTACGGGCCATAATGGTTCGGGTAGTTACTGTGCGCGATCTCGGCTCCGATGTGTCTTAAGTGCGGCTGTGGTAAAAAAGAATTAACTCCCCGCGGAGGCGTAAGATGGGTGACGAATGTCTCCAAGACCCACAGCTAGGGAAAGTGACTACAAAACCCGTTTGCCACGAACTTAAGCACATCGAAGGCCTTCCGTGATTGGAAGTTTTACCTTTTCACGTATTTCAATTTCACTTAAAAAGCTTTTCCCTATCCTCTATAACAATCCCTAAAGTACATGATACAGAGTATGAGATACTCGCCAATGGGTGTAGGGACTCACAGTGGCAGTACATTCGACTGCATTCCATGCTCGGTCATACAAGATATTCAAGACTGCCATCTACGATTAAAACATGAAAGGCGGTATTTTCTTCTTTTATGTACCAATTCATGACTATAGTTTGTTCACACCACACGCTAATATTGCAAGTCATGAAATTATGATTTAGAACCAGAATCTGGCATCAAACACAATTTAATTATAAGAATATACATAGCTATATTTCTCATACGATATGCCAAAAATAACAGCAAGCATTCAAAAGACGACAAAATCAGCTTAAGTTAAAGAATTACACGTCAAAAATAAGACTATTTATTACAAGTGGCAAAATATTACAACCTAAAGGCTACGTTACTGTTTTTCGACTAACATATACAACACTGTCGAATCCACAAAAGGAGTTTTTCCAGGTATAATCAAGGGGCCGGCTGCAGTGGAGCTTTATCCTTGCCCTGTTGATCCCTTGTCCAGTCAAAAAAAAAAAGAAGGAGGGACTCATTAGCAATAAGCAACCAAGTTGATGGAGAAACTAAAAAGGGAGACTTACCAGCACCTGCTTCCTGACTATCCTGATCGTCATCCTCTACCTGCACGCCTACCTCCTCAGCGGCAAGCAATCGCATACCTTCCTTCACCGCCACCTTCTCCTCCTTGGCAAACTGGGCAGTGACCGCATCCATGCTGAAGGCCACGCCACCATCTTTATCCGCATCGGTCTTGGCCTCCTCCAGAGCCCGAAGATAGATCTTAGCCATGATCCTGGGATAATCATCCATCCAGGATAGGTTGCCCTGCTTCCAGGTTCGGAAGTACATGTCCTGGAGCATTTCGTCCATCATCCCCTCATTCTCCTCAAACTCCTTCATCCGGGCCTCGGAAGCCAACAACCTCCAAACGGTAGCATCTCTCTCCGATCGGTATCTCGAGCAGTCGGCTAGAAGGGATCCCCACATTGCCTCCATCTCCTCCCTCAACTTAGCTTGAGCAAGCTCTGCAGCCTCAAGTTTCCCGGACAATTCCTCCACCTGCTCGAGATCCGCTTTCCGAACCTCGTCCACCGTGGCAATAGCCATGTCAATCCATTCTTTGCAAGTAGCTTCCATTTTCCGCAATTCGGCCCGACTGGCCTCTTCCATGGTTTTCCTTAATCGTCCAGTAGCAGCCTCATGCTGAGAAATCTGAATAGCCTGATCCGCAAGCTGTTTGGCCTGATCCGAAACCACCAATCGAAGTCGGATATTGGCGCTCCCAATCTCCTCTCCGGCCTTAACCAGCCGGGCATGATGCCCCATCAGCTTCTTGGTCTCCTCCGCCACCCGATCAATATTAGCCTTGGCCTCGTCTCCCATAGTGATTATACGAGTAGTGAGTAAATCGAGATCTAAGGACTTAGCTTCATCAATTACCCGTACCATGGGGTTGCGGGGGAGAAGGTGTTCACTAGTGACTTCGTCAAAGGTAATATCATGAGAGCTTGGATCCAGATCAGGATGACCCGCAAATGGATTACGAGCAAAATCAGGACGGTCGATATGAATAACAGAAGGGTTTCCGAACGGGTGCGGAGAAGGCACAAACTCGCTATCCTCCTCCGTGATATCATGAAGAGGTTGAGCCGGGAGCTGAGGACCAGGCGAAGGTTCGGATAAAGGATGACTCCTCTTTCTCTGCTGAATACCCTCTTCGATAACCCCGAGAAGAGGACGGTAGCCGACTACATCCCCGGAGCGGTGGGTCGAAGGCTTCGGCTTGACAGAAGTTTTGGAAAGCTTGTACTGTTCAAGCCTGTGCCGAAAATCTGAGGCTTTGACCGTTTTACCTGCTCCTGATATGAAGAAAAAGTGTCACAAGCATATATTGTTCTATACTTCAAGAAAACACGGCAAATTAAAAGGAGAGAAACACATTTGTGGTTGTACAAACCCTGGGGAGGAGTAGGATACTGCAATAGGTCCTGGATTTCATTCCAGGACGGGAGCGGGTCATAAAATATTCCTAAGTCCCTATCATTAGTGAAGCATGCAGGAGTCAAGAGTTCACCTTGAGTCGTCGGAGCCACCCTGGCTGGAATGGTCTGGGAAGACTCGCTTGCACCGGTCCCGGCCTTGTCCGCTTTCCCGGTTTTATCTACCAAAGTCGGATCTCCGTCCAGCCCCTCGAAAGCCTGGTGGAACGCATCGTCCGTCCACTCCTGAATCTCGCCCGCTTGCCCAGGAAGCAAGGCCCCGATACCATCGCCACCTTTATCACCTTCCCGACCATCTCCACCCTCGCCTCTTTCCTCCTCTATGTCTTCCTCCTCCCGGGTAAGTGGACAATTGCTGGGGGAAGGACCGTCCGACTTCTTGAGTTTCTTACCTCCGACAGCTGAAGGTTTTGTGAAAGGTTTCCTCTTGCTGCTCTCTACCGTAACACCTTCCTTGGTCTGAGCAGCCGCCCTCTCCTCCGTCGTTTCCCTCAACTTAACTACTGACTGCTGCGGAAGGATTAAGTTATATTCCAGAAGAATCGCATTTCTGATCAAGAAGGCAGATGATCTATATTTCCCAAGAATAGCTTCTATCTCAGCCGTCGTCTGAACCAGGCGGTTAGTCTCCACAACCGGAAAGCCACCTGTCGCTAGCAAAAATGAGAAAGTATGAGAAGAAGCATCGCAATTGGAATAGAAATTATAAGTAAAAGCATCAACTTACAACCAGAAGTAAAGCGCCGGATTGAAATGGAGTCGTCCCTAACAAAGAACCATTCCTTCTTGAACATGCTGAATTTGGAATACAGATCCAAGACCGGCTTGAAGGTCACAGCTGACTCCAAGCTAATGTATGGGGACCCCTTCTTATAGCCCCTCAGGTTATATAGATACCGGATCTCTCGGTTGGAAGGAGCATGACCATACTTCCTCCGGAAAATTATGAAGAGGCTCACCAGTATAGCATAGGAGTTGGGTTGAAGCTGAAACGGGGCCACCTTAAGATATGTAAGGAAGCTGGCTATCCAAGCGTTCAGAGGAGGGATGGCACCACACATGCAGTGGTATCTGCTGTAGGTGAAGTACCCTTTAGGAGGATCATACGGCATAACGTCTCTCCCAGGCAATAGCAAGCGCGCCCTATCAATTCCAAAGGATCGGGAAATGACATCGAGCTGCTCCTCCTTGAGGGAACTAGGAAAGCAATCGGGCGGGGAGTTCAGAAGCTCCTGAGGGCCGTACCCGTCCACTAGTGATCTCGGGGCAGATCCATGACGTTCTGGATTCGGCTGAGCCGGGGGCACGGCAGAGGAACCTCCTTCACCCCCGGATTTCTTTTTTTCTGATCGAGTTTCCACTTTACGAGACATTATCTACAACACTGGAAAAACATGTTGTTAGAACAAAGGAGGTAAAAAAGTAAGTATATAATATGGAATTTCACTCATAAAATCAGAATGTTCAAACTCCCGTTGTCATTCAGTAAAGTAAATGCAAAATTCTCAAGGCCGTTCGGTAGTTCTCATATCCATTCGGCATTCCCAACTCCATCCGTTTATACAGATATACAACTACCTTCGATAAACCATTTGTCCAACATAGAAAGGATCTCACCTGATTCAGTGAATATAGGGAAATTGATTCGGGCACCACGTTGATTCGGCTATCACGTTGATTCGGCTATCACGTTGATTCGACTATCACTTTGATTCGACTATCACTTTGATTCGGCTAGCAAATTGATTCGGGCACCACGATTGATTCGGCTGTCACTTTGATTCGGCTACCAGGTTGGTTCGGTTACCAGGTTGGTTCGGCTACCACGTTGATTCGGCTACCACGTTCGACTCAGCTACGAAGTTTGATCCGGCAAGAGAAAATGTTTAGTTCGGTAGGTAGGAAATAGCAAAGGCGTACGGTCCCTACTTATAGACAAAAGGACACGACCGGACCATCTGGTTCGACATCCAAGGACCAATTGCAAATGTCAAACAAAGCACGCCATATTCAAGAATATGCCCCACTTTGGGGGGCAAATGTTGGGCGTGTTCTCACCCAGAAGACCTCGAGACTAAGAAGCTTGATCCATTCGGCATACCCCATTCGGCATACCCCATTCGGCAAACCTCATTCGAACTCATTCGGCAGACAAACCTCTCCTATCTCCATAACCGGACCAACATTCCTAACTCCCACCGAGCCACCTCCTGTCGAACCAACCGGACCAACCCTCCTGCCAAACCAACCGGACCAGCCCATGCCGAACCATCTCCACACCGGATCAACCTCACCATCCCACCACCGGTCCAAGCAACTACCGGTCCATTCTACACTCCAACCACCTCCGAACCAAGCAATGACGAACCAAGACGTACCAGGCCAGATCACATCAACCCAGGCCCATCAGCAACTATACACATCCTAGACCCCTACCCCCAGCCTCACTCTATAAATTGAGGGGCAGGGGTACAACAATGGGGACAAGTTTTGAGAGCTCAAGCACGGAAGGAACTTTCAAACAACTTTCTTTTACTCGTATCAAAGCTATGTACTTCTAATCAGAATAAGAGAAGAGAAATAACATATAAAGTGGACGTAGGCACATTCTGGCTGAACCACTATAAATCTGCGTGTCTTTTTTACAGTTTAGCCCCTGTTCTTTATATATTTGCATAAATCGCTCAAATCACTAAGAATAACACAAGATCCACTAAATCATACGATTTCGAGGTGTTTGTCCATTTTTTGTACAAACAGAAAACGTACCTTATTTTAGCATTTTTAAACGTTATTAAGCAAGCACTAACTTCATATGCAAATTCGTAACCCCAATCTAGCCAAACAATCCCCCTAGGTACCTGTACTTACTCAATTTAAACCCGTGAGTACTAAAATATGAAAATCAAACAACATTTCATTTATTTAAATAGTCAAAACACATATTTCGCATAACCAAGCATGTTAAACAAGTATTTATAAGCAACCACAAGGTCCCACTACTAGTTTAACTACTTTCAATTTATTCTCATATTCAATTAGAATGATTTATAACCAATTTAACTTGCATTCACTTCATATTTACACCCAGCAAATTTATATTTACCCCAAACCGATTAAAAATCAATTTTATTCACATTCTATTCATTCAATTTATTTGCTTCCGTTTACATCGAACGACAAATTTTTTATGCAAATTTCACGATATTCATTTAATAAAATAACGATTTCAGTTTATCGCTATTTTTAATTGATTCCAACTCAATTTATGTTTCATTTTTATTCCATTTCAAATTCAAACCATTCACTTGCATTCCATTCATACCCATATTGTTGTCAAATCCATTTTATTTAAATTGGTTTCTATTCATTCGAATTCTAATTCAATTTCTAATTAATTAATTAATTAGTTCATTCATTTAATTCACTTCGATTTTAGTTCCATACTCAATCCAGTTATTTAATACCCAAGCCATATCAATTTATTTACGCTTTCCATTGAATTTATTTATAATTTGAGTTATCACCATTTAAACTATTTCCATTTTACTCGACACATTTCCAATTTTTATTTAATTTGCTTATCACCTAAGCTTGAATTTTATTTATAACTCAAGTTTCATTTTCAAATTCCATTCTTAACTCACCATCCAAATTTATTCAACCCAGTTAATGTCCATTTTATAACCAATTAACTAATTAATTATCTAATTAGTTCATTTCCACGTTATAATTCAACATCTAATTTTTATTTCAAAAATCACTTCAACCAATTTACTTGAGTTCAAATTTATTTTATAATTCAAATTTGGGTTTTTATTTCGTTTCCAAGTTATCAAATCTTCTTACCTTGGCTTATCTATTCAAATTTATTTACTCACAATTCCAATTTTCACTTAAATTTTATCTTATTCAAAATTTATACTATATGGTTTTATACATTTCCCAATTCAAATTTTATAATTAATTCCATTCGACATTATTTCTAATCAAATTCAAATTTTATAATTTATAGTTATATGGTCACCTTATAATTCACATTAACATATTTAATTCAATTCCATATAACTCAAATCCAATTCACTTTTTTATTTAATTTTAAATTCTTTTTAACCCACATTTCAAAACCATATTCAATTTATCCATACTTTAACTAATGTCACTCCAAACCATTTTATTTTTAATTCATTCCAGTTCACTATATATCCCAATTTCTTCACTTAAGTTTAGTTTTCATTTATTTTGACTTTACTCAAGTTAAAATTTATTTCCGAAATCCAATTTCCATACTTTCCTTATTTATAACCATTTTCAATTTATAAGTTTATAATTCTTTTCCTGATTATCTCTAAATTATTTAAATAAGGATTCCAAAATTCAAACACCCAACATTTTTCCCAAATCATTTTGAAATCTCAAATATTCCGAAATCACACTTTCACATTTTAAACCAAACATGGTTTTTATCCAAAACAAATTCCCTTTGGAATTTCCAAAACAAGACTTGTTTTCCTAATAAATCTAACAAATCAATTTCGGTAGCAATCCGTCACTTAGAAACTCGAAAATGAATACTGATGATGCTGCGCAGTCATCACCATGATTATTTTCCAGCAACTGAAGTGAGTTCAGTGCTATATCTCTTTCAAAATCCATTTTAAAACAATTCAAAATACCCTTTCCCAAAAATAATGCTATTTCATTTCCACAACACTTGAAAAATATTCTCCAAACTTCCGGGATTTCAAACTCCACAAATACTTAATTCAAATCCATTTCCAAACATTTTTTTCAAAATTTTCGGGATTTTAAATTTCTAAATTCCGGCTTAAATCCAATTTAATTATAATCCATTTGTATATTTTACACTTATACAAATTTTCATTTGGTTATATAAACTATTTCCAATTTTATAATCCTATTTTATTATAATATTATCATCCAAACACTCCAATTTATATATATAATAGTCTTAGAAAAATTATTACCTTTATCAAAATATGGTTTGGGTAAAATTATTTCATTTACCCACTTTTGAAAACAATATTGTGTCAGTTTGCCTAATTTAAGAGTTTAGAAATCCCTATCGATATAGTTGTCCAGACTGTACCGACCAGAATCTATAAACACCCAACTGATAAGTCAACACAATATAAATTAATTTATATTCACTAACAAATATGCGCTCATATCTATTAATACACTCAAATTCATCCTAGAGTACTACTGACTCTATCTCTAATGAGTAATCCCCACCAGAGCCAAGTTTGTCGCTTAACCTTCTGCTCTGATACCAAATGTAACGATTCGGCATTTTCGACCCTCGAAAATCAACATCAATACTTCCACTGTATCGAATGCCGAGTAGTTGGGTGCCGAAATACCAGCTCATCAAGGGTGAAGAATAAAAAGGTAGAAGAAAAGAAAACAGAACAACAGAGAATCTCACAATCGCAGCGGAACAAAATATAATATATAACAACAGAATTTAAATACAAGAACGGTACAGTTAATATACATACCATTATCAGAGTACAATAATTCAATACATCAATCTGGACAGTTTAATTACTCATCCTGATACACATAACTCATATAGCGGAAATAACCAAGTACGTGATATATGTCTAAACTCCTCCAGCTCATCTCCTGAGCTCCATAGCATTAACCTAAATCTGTAATACTCGGTCTGACCCGAGCATTATAATAAAATTACACTCGAGTCAGTCTGAAAGCCAGCGTGATAAAACACACCCATTTTGAATTATTATCTTTTCAAAATCCTTTGAAAACAAAGGTATCTCGTAAGACCACGTCACAAATAAACACAACGGGTTTTTACCTTACGATAACTAAAAACATTTTTATCAAATCCGTCTGATATTATAATATTGTCTATAGAAAGTAAATAGAAATAGCTGAAATGTTGCATCTCACGTTCCAGCATAGTTGGGCACAATCAAAACCGTATGGTGCTTATTGAAGAATGGATTCCATCAAATGACTGGGCCACTGGGGTACCGCCCACCACAGTACACCTCTAGAACAATGTACCGAGATCGAACCTATCGATCCCTGCCAACACAAGGCCGGACTACCCCTAACCTGGATAGTCCGAATAAGATTACCCCACGGTTGGGATCAGAAACCGCACCACACAACCGAATAAAAGGGACTCTAGATAGGGGTAACCTTACCCTACTTGGGTGCGACCCACCGAATCATCGTCTTCGTCATCTTTATGGTATTCATTCGTTACGTTCAAACCAGATCGAAGTGGTTTTCAGATAATTAAATCTGATCCCGGTCTCTTCGAAACGATTAACGAAATTGGCCAAGATTTGATAGTCGGTTATTTATCTATCAATACACATCCATAACAATCATCAGGCCTTATAATAAATTTTCCAAAATTTATCTCAAAATATCTTTATAAGATATTACTTTCAGTTTCTCAACATTTGAAAATAGTTTTCAAACCTTTTTATCTTCACGGAACATTTCCATCTTTTCCCAATACTTAGAATATTTCCTTCACTTTATTTGATCTTTAAAACTTGGAAAATATTCCTTTTATTTCCTTTTTCTTTTCTCAAAAATCATTTACAACTTTATTTGTAAATTTCCTAACTCGTTTCACACGAATTCTATAAATATCGGAATTCATTAATTAATTCCCTTAATATTTTCAAAACCAATTATACTTGCTTATAAACTCAATTCCCTTTGTACTTCTTTATGAATTCTATTTTCATTCTTCTAAGTTCACTTTTATTTAACTTCTTCGGAAATTTTCTTACTTTTCTTCCTAATTCCATTTGAGAATTTTCTTATAAATCATATCCACTGAATAACCCATTTTTCCGGCTTCCTAGAAGGTTTATAAATAAATTTAAAACATTTCAAAACTCTCTATATATATATGTATGTATTTTAAAGAAATAATAATAATTTATTTTTAAGACATATTCAAATAATTATTTAAAATATTGAAACACCTTTTATAATATCACTTTCCAGAGCAGATTTAAAAGTTAGTATTCTATTTAAAATAAATATCAAGTATTTAAAAATTCATTTCTGAAGTATTCAATGCTAACTAACTTTAAAATTTCATAGTTTAATAAATAAAAGTTTCCTTTTTAAAAATTTAAAACTTAACTTATTTCAAGAACTTATTTTCAAGCCTGGATAACGAAATTTCCAGTCTATAACCCCTCTCGATTTTCATCACATTTCTTCCATTCCGGTCTCCTTAACCATCTTCATTTTAAAATAGCATCTACCATTTTTCTCACCCTATTTCCATATTCCAATATAAATTTTCCCCATAAATTTATATTCCAGACTTATCATCCAATATAACTTCCCTTTTATTTATAAACTCCGTTTATAAATTTTTTTATAACTCATTTTATAAATTCAATTCGTTTAAAAATCCATTTATTTTTGCCAATCTATTTTCAATATCGATTTCAACCTTTTTTCCCGAATATCATTTTTAAATTCAGTTTTTAAAACTGCCTTTATATAATTTATTCTAAAGCTCTCTATTTAAAAATATTCTCCCGCATTATTTAATACAATCAAAAATTCACTATTCCTTATTCAAAACCAATCTCCTTTAAATAGTCCAAATTTCGATATACATATTTTTACATTAAAAATCTCTTTTTAATTCCTTAAAAATTAAAATAATATTTATGGTATTTAATATTTTCCCTAATTAATTTCCATGCCATCATATCATTTAAAATTTTACAACTCACAATCATACAGCATTTATATATATATATGTGTGTGTGTGTGTGTGTGTGTATATATGAAAATACTAATATATTTGAGGAATCCACTTGGATCCCTCCAACCTGTTTTTTTTCCCACATCCACAGATGTTAGACAACAATAAAAATACCAATCCCACTTCGAGGGGATATCGCGGTATATAGAGTCATACGCTATTATGCGGGGCACATAGGGTCTCATCCGCTATAATGTGCGGGAATATCACTCCAAATACTCATATATATACTACTATATATATATATATTATACAATCATCCAACATATAATTAAAATTTAACAATCAAATCAAGCATCCAATAATAATTTAAATTTAAACATTTAAATTAAATGTGGTAATCCAAATGAGTGAGAAATTCTCACCTTGATTTTTAACTTTGCCATCCATTCCAACTCAACTTGATTTCATGATTTTTAGACCTCGCATAACAATTTACGAATTTGTAAATATTCGATTTATATTATGATATATATAAAAATATATATATCCCAACATTTTAAATTAACATGTAAGTTTACTAAAAAAAATTATTATTAAAACATCATTAATATAAATTTTAAAGTGTTTTAAAGTAAATTACCTAACTGGCTTCCTCCCCAAATTCACATTTGCCAATCCGTCAGTGTCTTCCCTCGCCGGAAATTACTAACCCATCGTCCTCCACCCCAAACCCTACCGCCGACTACCCAAAGCCGAACCCTAACTCCTACGCACGCGGCTACCTCCAGGCTCGTCAAACACTAGTAGTACCTCTCTCACCAATACGGCCTCCCCCTATCTCCTCGTGTTCGATCAAGCAATCACGACCTCATCGCGATACCTCCCATTCCGCCGCGAACGATCGCCGAAGACTCCTCCTCCGGTTGCGATTAAGCGCGAAATCCACAACTTGAACAAAGCCACCTCCTTCCAGCGAAGCCGCATTCAAACTCGATCGGATAAAATCGCGACTTCGTGCTTCTCCCAATATGCCGCTCGATTATCTCTTCCTCCCCTTTACGATTTAAATTCGATTTCGAACAGACCTCCCTCTTTTTATTTTTATTCTTGTAAGAACAAGAATCTCTGCACGTTTTTTTTGAATTCGATCGATTCGATTTGAAAATGGAGAGGAGAAGAGGAAAGGCACAGTCCGTTTGTTTTATAAATATATATATATATATATATATATATATATATATATATATATATTCCTTTGCAGATCGAAGGAGGCAATACGCGATTTAAAGACTGAAAAAAATGAAGGTAGCATGTTAGAATATGTTTGCGTGTTGGGTGTTGTCTACAGTGACCCTGAAGTGATATGAAAAGGAGCTGATGGGAATATGGACAATTAATATAAACATATATTATTAAATGTTCCAAAATGTCTCGATTACGCAGCTCCAAATCTCGAACTCCTATCGAGGCGTGCCGCCTGGCGTTTATAATGTTATACCCCTATTCTTAACACAATGGAAAAGGTTCTGAGTCCTAATTCGATCGTATGGTGAAGATAGCTTTTTGAACCCAATTATTATATTTAATTTTCGATATGAATTTCAGCATGTTTATATACCGTACGACCAAATGATAGTTCCAAACACCATGAAATTTGAAATCCGATAATGATACACTATTACGGATCTAATGGAACTGGTTTCGTCGAATTTCAAGACTGTGCCTTGGAAGGCTATTTTTAAATGTCAATTTAAACGATATATTTTTAAAACTGAACAAATCACTTTTAGTTTCAATTTTAAAAGTTGCATTGTCTTCAGTATTTTTAATATAAATTTCACAAACCTTTAAATTATTTTTATCGAGCTTAAAACTCAAGATACGATAATCTACCCAATAATCAATTATAAAATTTAATAATTAATTTACCCAATAACTGCTATATTTAAATCCGAATTTATTTTACAAATAAACCCAAGTTCTTCATATTAAAAATTAATCTATAATTCAAATCCAATATTTAAACTATTTAAATATTCAAAATCGAACACGAAAAATCCGGGTCGTTACACCATGAGTAATACACTGCCCAACATTTGGAGAGCGTTGTGTACTCTAGTCTTAAAGGATGCATCGATGTCCAGCCTCGATACATCTTCCCTATGAATATTTAAAAATATGTGCTTATCATATTGTAATATAATAGTCATGGTTACAACTATTTGCAAGTGCTATCACAAATGCAACATATATGGACTTTTTTTTATATACATTTAAACTAACTAATTAATTATTAAATTTTACAAGTATATGATAGAAAGAAAACATATTTTATTTTAAACAAGATTGGTTATTAAGTTAGAATTATGTAACAAATTACATAATTGCCTCTAGAGCATACCCCCGACTCTATCAATTCTGGTTCAGTTAGTTATATTACTCATACGCATGTTTTATATCTATGTGGATCACTATATTTTGTCTATGCTTTATGAGATGTTCTACTGGTTTTGGGTAGTTTTATTGTTACTTTACTCTTGAACGCTTCCCTGATCAATCAGGTACTGATGTAGTGCACTTATGGTATCAAATATTGTATATTAGGCACCGAAGGTGGAAGATAGTTGTCATTGTAGTACTAAATGTTGTGCCACATCTATTATGCCTCATTTGAGCATCTACAACAAACGGTCCAATTTTCTGAAGCTCCATAAAGTGATCAATTTAAGCTTAGGCCAGTTCAAAAATTTTGACACGTCAAAAATTTGAAATGGCTATTTCAAAGATGACATGTATAGGAAAGTCATAAATAGAAAGCACAACTTCCACGATGATGTTTTTCCCCTTTTAGAGCTTTGGCGAAGCTCTCGAACTAGGAGTAGCTTGGATAGCATATGCCTTGTCTATTTATCCACCATTCGGAAGAGGTGGACAATGTCTCTTGAAAACAATTGATCACAACCGAAACATTTCTTAACTTGGAGGTTGACTCGGTAATCCTTAGCAATATGCCCGTTCAAGTGACACTAATTGTAACTCACTTCTCACTACTTCCCTTAGCCTTGGTCATTCTTGTTCCACTTTCCTTTTCTTTTTCCTTGGAACTTAGGTATGTCTTAAACTTTAGCTTCTTCCTCTTTAGGAGGCTCTCTTGATATAGAATTAATAAAGCTACTTTGACCAGATTTCAAAGGTAGCACCCATAAGAATATGGCTAAGAGCAAGGTCCTTAAGAGGTTGGCTTAATTCCATAGCAAATTTCTTAGCCTTAGTGGAAATACCGATCACATCCATCCTAAAACGAGCCAATAGTGTAAACACATTGATGTGCTTCATCACGGTCTTCCAACCATTTTGGAGATACCAGAATTTCTCACCTTGTAAGCCCTTCTTGGCCTCAGAAATAACTGAGCCTCGAATCTCTTATAGAATTCTTCCAATGTCATAGCATGTTCGTCCACCTCGCAAATCAGAACATCCCACCAACACAGGGCCTCCTCTTGGAGTTTCTTAGAAGTAAGTTGTCTTTTTGTAAATGTCCCAAGTGCCATGTCATCAAAGATCCGCTCACTAGTATAGAACCATGCTTGAGACTTAATGAATGACTCCTACCTTCCATACAAAGGTAATTTCTATAAAGCTGGTGAAAGTCAAGAATGGATGGTGGGGTGGTGGAGGAATCGCCATCACTCTACTACTTCTGGTCCAGAAAGGACTTCTGCTAAAGGTTGAGTACCCTACAATGTAGCATGTAAGTATCTTCGGAACCATGCTTGCATATGGAGATCTTGAGCTTCAACATTTTCATTAGCGACCATTGCTCTAGTGGCTAAACTCATAGTGGTTATTTATGGATGAGAATTATTAGCAACTTTCCCAAATGATAATATAGAGCGCTTGAAACAAAAATGTGAATGCATAAATGTTATATGCATAAGTATAAAAAATACAAATGCGCTCTCTCAACTCATCCCAATTTATGATGATCAGGAAATTTGAGCTCTAATACCAAATGTAACATCCTACCCTTCTGTCACCCCAAATCGACGCATACAAGCAACTAGATTACATAATTATCACGATTGATCTTCCATTAAGTGTAGAATATAAATCAACAATAACTTAGAGTATATGTATCATAACGATATCTCATAATAGAAAGAGTAAAATATAATACCATTATAAGCATGGAAGAGACTATATGCATATCCTAGAAAGCGGTATAAGATTCTGCATCATAATACAATGGTAAATGGTACATCAAACATAACTCAAAATTAATTTACAGTTCAAGTGTGAATATCCCAAAAACTGGATAGGTATAATCATAGCGGTAAAATAGCTATGGCTCTATGCATCATCTCTAGCTAGTAGAAACACACATTCATTTAACTAGATTCTCAATCTAAACCCTAATTCAAGTTCATTACTCAACCCCTAACCAAAATTTGAGTATTTGTAAGATTTCTAACATATATAGTAATCATATATATCATAGGGTACAATTTGGGTTTTCTTTTATTTCTAAAATCCATCTCCAAACTTCTCCAAAATGTGAACTTGAAGAGATAGATTTTTAAAGAATCTTGTAACTTGAATTTATATATTTAATTTCATTTTTTAGAGATGAGATGAAGAAGTTATGAAGACTTAAAACTAGAAAACCTATTTTCTTACTCATGAAAAATGGAGTTAAAGAAGAGAATGAAGAATGAGGAAGAAAGTGTCCCATTTCATAATTTTAAAGGCAGTTTTAGCCGAAAGACCATTTTTCCCTATCTACTCACATCTTCTTGGTTTAGCAATCTTATATAATTTCAACAAACATTGTACGTATTTCATTTATAAATGACATTATGAATGCAATGGAATAGGTTTCGAGTCTTAATTCATTCATCTTTAAAAATTATTCTTTTAAATTCATTAGTTCATTAAATTTAATTAAAACATGTAATTTCTTTGATTATAGTTAAATCATGGAATGGCGATCCATCGACCAACTATATTTGGGTCTGATTTTTAGCATTAGAAGTTAAGCACTATTCAATAGAGAATTCATCTTCTTGGTTGTATGAGGTTAGTATCACGGTCAACTGTAGTCAACTCAAAATCAAAATCTCTGGCCATAGTACTACGGTTAATAACAAATGTTATTAATTAAAATGAATTTTGTTTATGGACTAACCAAGTTAAATATGGATAGTATTGGAATTTTAACCAATACCAAATTCCATGTGTCTTAAAGTGATATAGTTTGGACGAAGAGAACATATGCAAATAATCTCTACTAAATGGTACCACTTAAGAAAATGTAAAATTGAATTTTATTGAAAAGGTCTGTAAGCGATGAATTCGACTAAACTATCACACCACTTACTAAGATGACATGTGACGTTAATATTTGAATTGTTCAAATTAACTACTAATGAAATTCACACCTCTAAGTCTCACAAACGCACTTGTGAATTCTTCGAAAAACCACATGATTTAATTAATTTTTGTATACAGTAATTAAATTAATTAATATTCAATAAATTTTGATTATTAATTTATTTTATTTTTTGGGTGTTGTTAGTAATTATTTGGAGTATATATAAAATTTATATATGCACTTATCGATAAATGATATCAGTATATATTTCATGAGCTAAATAAAGTTAATTACATAATAGACTTTTTGGAAAATTAGTCCATGCTAAGGACATTCCATGCCGACCATGAAAAGGAAGGGGGAAGGTTTGGCTTGAATGAAATTAATTAGGAATTAAAGGGGAAGTTTTTGAAGAAAGAATGGAAAATGTTTTTATTCTTTCTTTAAAACAAATCCCTCTTATTCATTTTCTCATTTAATTTTCCTTTCCTCCTACTTCCCTCATCTATGGTTACCTCCTCCATCTTTTTCATGGTAGAATAATTTCTCTTCCATTTACCCAAAATTATATCAAATAAAATCTAATAAGTGGTTCATCATTCTCTTGCAAAGTTGGATATTGATTCAAGAATCTAAGGAGATTCCAAATCACACTGTCACTAATTGACTAGATCTGAAAGGTATTATCTAAATTTGATTTGTTTTCTTGGATACAATATACTTATCATAATTTTATATGTACATATTATTACCTTGCTTTAATTTAGAGAATTTATAATACAATTTAAACAACTTGTTAAATGATATGATCTGTTTTAACTTGATAAATTAAACTAATATATATATATATATATATATATATATTTTAATTTATAAATTTATGTTTTATTATTACTTATAATAATATTCTAAATATATTATATAGTTTAATGGTTTAAATGGTTTTGTTTGAATTTTGATCAAACCTAAATATATTGATATCTTGTTTAATTTGATGTGTGAAATTTTGGTTTTGTAATATTTTGATTGTTTAAAAAAACTGAATTTTTATTATTTAGGATAAATAATTTGTGTGTATATACATATATTTACGTGTGTGTGTGTATGTGTGTATGTGTGTGTATGCAAATACATCAGAAAGGTTTAATATAATTTGGATTTTTGTTATGAATCAATCGAAAATTATTTTAGCTTAATCGATATATATATATATATATATATATATATATTTGCGTATGTGTTAAATTGTTAAGGCATGTATTTTAAAACAATTTTATCCATAATTTTTTTTTCATTAAGAAATTTGAAATTGGGGCAATAATATATACATGTAAATAACGAACATATACATTGTAGATATAAATATCAATATCTACATATGTATATATTGACCATGTTATTGTTTGTTGCCCTTGCCATTTTAAACATATTACCATCTCTTGTATATTAATTAGATATAGCATTAAATAAATGTTTGCAAAAGAGGAAATGTGCAATCAATCAATGATGACACATTTCTCCCTTTCATTTTAGATCTTGATGTGACTATATATAGACCTAATTTAATGTTTGTTCTCATCCTTAAACATCAAACAATTATATTCATTATATGTTTCAGCTGTATGTCACACAATTTAGGAATATGAATATATATATATATATGATATATTCATACTTATTCAATTAACATGCTTAATTAACATAGATTTAGTTAATTATGAATAAGACAATTTTAATAAAATATGATTTTATTAAGAAATCTAGAATGGATCTGGTATTAAAATTAGATTTCATAGATCCACTAAGATCCAATTAGGGAATTTTTTGAAATTTACCAATTTAACCCGTTGCGAGATGGACCAGGTTCCATCGGATATGGGGTGTTGGTAATACAGGAGATCTCTGATTAGGTGGAATAAATGGTGGTGTGGCTCTTTAGGCATACTAAGTGAGTCACGGTTGTTTCTTGTATGTATAAGAAAGTTTGAATTTTCTAGATGCACTATTTCTTGATTATTTGTTGAGGAAGTTCTGAATGGGGGTATGTTTGACATTGATTTGAAAGCAACCGAGCCATTGTTTTTATGGCTGTTTCTTTGATTCATTCATAGTTCTTGAACTTTTCTTAATATAGTGGCCTTTTTGCACCAGTCTACTGGGGGAGTTCTTGATTACTTTGACCTTATTTGCAACCAAGTTCGATATATCGGTGATATCATCAATCTTCTTGAACATGGCGTTTGCAATTGTGTGCAATTCTTTTGTCATTACTTGCAATTCTTGAGTTGATTGTTGTAATTGCATATGGAATAATGGTGTTCGAATATTGATTTGTTCTTGTCTCTACCACAAATTTGAGTCTTCATCTAGATGATGAATCTCTAATGCAATATTATCTTCTGGATCTGAACTCTGAGCTATGATTCATAAGCATCAGTTTGCTCTGTATGATGCCTAGTACCCATGCTATCTGAAGGAGATTATTGTCCGATAACTTGGAGTAAAGGACATGGTAGGAGTAATCTCTCATATCCACTCCCTTGTGTCAACATGAATACATGATATCATACACCTAAATCACGTATATTATCCCGGCACAAAACAATATACATGAGTTTCCCATGGTGAATAATATAGAGATAGGATTTGCAACGATCTGCAAATCCGACAAGATAAATATTAAATTGATTAAAAAAAGAATTTTCAACATGGTGAATATGACGTTATATATACATCCGTTGCGAAGGGATTTCCAAGTTAATCGGTTTTGTATATAATATTGATGGGTTTGGAGTTATGGTTTGCGAAATAGAGACGTTACCATGTTTAAATATGGTACACAGCCACTTTGGGGCCAAACAATCACATATAATTGAACCTCCCTCATGCCTATAGAAGTAACTCTTAAAACCTAAGAGGCATCCGTCATATCAGTCTCCCTTCCTTAATCCAAAAATTCCTTTCAATCGCATTATAATGACGGATGATTTTCACTGATTACAAATGGTTTCAAAATTTAGATTTTTCGATACCTATAAAATTATATATGGAATCGAAGCTCTCAACAAGGAAAAAAGGCATTTGAAATTTGTTTTTCCATTCAACGCTCTAGTTGACCATAAATTTTTATCCATGACCATCCATTCTAGAGCTTTGCGATTGACGGTGAAATGTCAACCATGGGATGATCAGAAGGTGTAGGGTTGTAGAGGAGGCTATATATGATTGGATTGAGCTATAGGGTGTCGCGCTGGCCAGAATTTGCAATTTTCAAGCCAAATCTATGTTTGGCAATGGTGGAAATTCTCGATGACGGTGAAGTGGTTGCCAGTCATAAGGGTTTGGAAAAGTAAAGGAGGTCGTAGTGGTTCTGGTGGGGTGGTTGGATCGGAGCCTGGTGGCCATGGGTGGCGTGTACAATGGCAGAAGCAAATTGGAAGTGGGGTCATGATGGGTTTTCGTGGCATACGCTGGTGTATAGAGGAGATATGGTATGTTATAGATATTTAATTTTTTTAGTTATTAAATTACAAATAAAATCCTATAACTTCTAATCATGATACCTTACGCATACGAACTCCGATTCACACATAGTTTCTTTGGTTGAACTCGTTGTGGAATTTTGGACTATTTAGCGCTGGGTTTGCTGAATTATAATGTATTTTGCTAAAGCGCATTGGTATAGTTTAATTAAATTTAGCTACCTGAATTTTTAATTATAAAATATATATATATATATTGATAAAAAGTCATATTTATTGATATAAGTTGTGTTCTATGGAAAGTTGTTTGATTATTATAATATTTTGGATATGTTGTGCCTCGATTGGATAATTATTGTTGAATGTAGTATTTTTGGATGTTTAATTATTGTTGAATAATTTAACATCTTTTCTCATGGCAGCCGATCCCTGTCATGTCTCTCTTCCTTCCATCTTACCTACCCCAATACCTTCCACTGTTCCATCCTTGTCGTCTGTGTCCCATCCCTTGCCCCCGCCTTTTCTCGATCCTCCTCCTCCAGTTCCACCTGATCTCCGTAGTCGTCCCTCTCCCCCAATTGCTCCATCTTTATCTCCTCCCTCCCTTCCTCTCTGGAACTTGCTCTTCAAATCTAAACCAAGAAATGCCGACATCTACGTTCCTACTCTCATTCCTGTTTCTTTTGAGGGTGATGTTCTTGTCCCTCCTCCTGAAGTCATCCACGCTGGCAATGCGGTTTGGGGAGAGCATCTGGTGGGGTTTTTTCTTGACAAACCCTTGTCATATATCTCGGTCATCATGCACTTGAAAAAAGTATGGAAACTTAAAGGCTCCATTACTGTTAAATCTGACGGTACATTGTTCCTTTTCAATCTTTCGTCTGTGGACAATAGAAGGAAAATTATTGAGGCCGACCCCTTGATAATCCGGAACAAGTTGTTCATCGTTAAGCCTTGGGACCCGACAATTGGAAATCGTTGTAGCACAATTAAGGTTGTCCCCATTTGGTTAAAACTATCCAATATTCCTATGTTTGCTTGGTCACATATTGGGATTAATTGGCTTTCTTCTAGAATTGGAAAACTTCTCTGCCTAGATGAGTCAACCGAAAAAATGCAGAGAATTGGGTTTGCAAAATGCATGGTTGAAGTTTCTCCTGACCAATGTCTTCCTGATGAATTCCCTGTTCGAATGTTGGATGGGAGCATTCAATATGTCAAAGTGAGTTACCTTTGGAAGCCCTCTATTTGCTCCACTTGCAAAGAATTTGGTCATGACTGCACTAGTTGCTCGAGGCAGGGCATGAAGAATCTGTGCCAATGGATAAAATGAATATTGTTCCCCCTAAAAAAACTAAAATCCCTGCCCTAAAGGTCAATTCTAAAGGAGTAGCAAATCAGAGAAGTAGTTGGCAAAAAATTAAGAACTCTAAAGCAAAGGAAAATATTAGGAAGCTTCCTACTAATTCTATGAATAAATCTGTTATTAATATTGTTGGCTCTGATAAGAGTGGCTCGTTTATTACTCAACAGCCCTTGCTTGATATGGTGGATTCAGATTCTTTTAATAAGTTTTCCATTCTTTCTGATGTGAATGACACAGTTATTGAAGAACTTGGTAACAATCTAATACAGGAAACATTCGAGGAAGGAGAAATTGCGCCTGAATGTGTTGGTGTTATGGTTCAAGTCAGTGAGAAATCCCCTGGCACCAATTGTGTTTCGTCTGTTGGGTATGACTTGCCTCATACTGGTGTTAATGTTGATCAAAGAATTGTTATCCCAGCAGTTGTTGCTTGTAGTGATATTGGTAATGAAGTAGCTTCTCTCCCTGTAGCTACCGAGGTAAACATTATTGATGGTGATCAGGAAAGGATACAACTCAATGAACAAAGTGGTCTCCATTGTTTTGAGTTTGAATCTGGTGCTAATGAAGAATGTAAAACTCATGAAAGTGCATCTCCTATTTCTAACTCCCATGTGAACACTCTCAATGGACCTCCTATTGCAGATAAAATGCTTCAGCCTTCAAAATCATTCGGTGTGCACGTGCACACTGACACTGTGCATGTCCCATCCTCTCTCCCCGTATCTTCCCCCTCTGTTCCCCCTACTGCTTTCAATTCCTCTGCTTCCTCCTCCTCCGCTCCTCATCCTGTCATCTCATTCTCTGATCAATTGCAACCGATTCCTTCACCCTACGTTTTTTCTGGTATGCTTCCTAGGTGGAAAGATAAACAATCTAATCCAGTAACTACCTCTTGTTCCTCATTCACTGTTAACCCTAACCCATCTTCCATTCAAATTGGCCCCACCTTTATCGATGAAAGGTTATCTAACGGTTCTCCTTCAACAAGGAGCAAGCAAGGAACTATCCACGTCTCTCTTAATCTTTAATGAATTCCCATCATTTAGCTTCCTGGAATATTCGCGGAGCTCATCGCGAGGAAAAACTGGATCACACCAAATCCCTTATTCAAAAACACAATCTGGATTTAGTTGCAGTTCTTGAAACCAAGCTTAATCTGCAACTTACCATTTTAGCTAGCAATTACATCAACAATAACTGGGCTTTGCATCACAATCTTCTTGAAGCCCCGTATGGGAGAATTATGGTTCTCTCTAACCCTAAAAAATTCTCTCTTTCTCCTATCCTTACCTCCCCTCAATTCATTCATTTCCATGCTACTTTCATTCCTGATTCCATATCCTTTTATCTCACCATTGTCTACGCTTCTAACTCTCCCTCCAGCAGACACTCCTTCCTTCGTCAGATTCGTGCTTTCAGGCAAGAAACTCATCCCTGGTTAATTCTAGGTGATTTCAACTGTGGTCTGAACCTTAATGACAAAGTGGGTGGTGTGCCTCTAACCCCTAGAGATATTCAACCCCTGAACTCTGCCATTGAGGATGCCAATCTGATTTCAATAAACAAATCTGGTTTGAAATACTCTTGGAACAACCGTAGTCGATCTGGGCGCAGAATTATGTCCACCATTGATCACTCCTTTTGTAACTTCAAAGCTTTATCCTTCTGGCCTGCTCTTTCTGCCCACCTCCCTTTACCTGTCCTGTCTGACCATTCCCCCATCATCCTTTCCACTGCCCCCCCCCGCTGTGTATGAGAAAAGATGTTTCAAATACTATAATATCTGGGCTAATGAACCAGGGTATACTGACATTATTAAAGAAGCTTGGTCCACCTCTTGTTTTGGTAACCCCACTTTTAAATTTTGCAGGAAATTAAAGCAAGTCAAACACTCTCTTAGAAGTTGGTCCAAGATCAAGTTTGGAAATGGTACTTTAAAGTCAGAGACTATTAAGAAGCAACTCGAAGATATTCAAATTCAATTGCAGAATAATCCAAATGATGACGATATTGCAGCATACGAAAGTGTCCTATTTTATCCCTTTCTGATGCTTTAAAGATGGAATGCTCTATGAGGCGGCAACAACTTCATTATAAATGTATGACCGAGGGTGACAACAATACTGCTTACTTCCATGCAGCGATAAAGGCGAAGCAAGTTCACGAGCAGATTTATCGAATTCAGGATGTCAATGGTGATATACTTTACACTCCACTTGACATTGATAATGCCCTGATTAAATACTTCTCTAGCCTGCTCGGAAATTCCGATAACTTCTCGGCTAATCTCCACCACATTGATAGCACTAACCTTCCATCCATCAATCAGTCTCAAGCTGATTACCTTATATCTATTGTCTCTGATGATGAAATTAAACGCACTCTCTTTAGTATGAATAAGAAATCTAGCGGGGGTCCCGATGGATTCAATGTTCAGTTCTTCACTCACAACTGGGAAATAATCAAATCTGATTTCTGCCGAGCTATTCACAACTTCTTCTCCAAATTCACGTTCCTTAATGAAGTCAATGCTACTAATTTGGTTCTCATTCCCAAAACTAGTCCTCCTACTGATGTCTCTTCGTTCAGACCCATAGCCTGCTGTAATGTGCTTTACAAATGCATTTCTAAGATTATTGCTTCCAGACTTATTTCTATGTTGCCTGATCTTATATCATCTAATCAGACTGCTTTCCTGCCTGGAAGAAATTCCTTAGATAATGTGATGATTGTGCATGAACTTTTAAAGGGTTATGGTTGTGCTAACTCATCCCCGAGAGCTATGCTAAAATTTGATCTCTCCAAGGCCTATGACTCTCTCCAATGGTCTTCTATTGTTAGAGTTATGGAATAGATGGGATTCCCGAAACCATTTGTTGCTTGGGTCTACACTTGTATTTCCAATCCTTCCTTCTCTCTAAATTTTAATGGTAAAGTTGCTGGGTATTTTAAAAGTAAACAAGGCATTCGCCAAATAGATCCATTATCACCTTACATTTTCCTCCTCATCATTGAAATTTTAACTAGAATGCAGAATGATAGATATCATGCTAAAGAGATAAAATTCCATCCCAAATGTAAACAGCCTCTGATCACCTCCCTCCTCTTCGCAGACGACATAATGATTTTCACCTCCCCCTCTCATGAATCCATAGATAAAATTAAACAAACCCTCGACATCTTTTATTCCTACACTGGTCTAAAGCTCAATCTTTCTAAATCATCTATCTTGTTCGGTGGTATTCCACCCCCAGTCTCTTCTGCCTTGACTGCTTACTCTGGTCTTCTTCCCATGCAAAGTGACATGGTCTACCTTGGTATCCCTCTTTGCACTTCTAGAGTTACTTTATCCAACTGCCATACGCTCTACTCTAAAATCACTAGAACGCTTGCTAATTGGGCCAATCGATTTCTTTCTCAGGCCGGTAGACTCGTCTTGATTAAATCTATGTGTTTTTCCATTATTGTGTATTGGGCCAGAACTTATCTTTTACCCAAAAAACTGCTCCGACTTGTCAGACGTGCTATGCTCCGGTTCTTCTGAACTGGCAGCATTCACAATATGAAGCCTATTCCAATCTCATTTGATAGCATTGAACAACCACTGTCATGTGGTGGCTTAGGAATTTTAAATATTGAGCGTTTGAATGCTGCTGCAATCAGTCATCAATTTGACATGTTACTCACGAACAAAAATAGCCTTTGGGTTCAATGGTCCGTTACTCATAACTTAAGAAATAGAAGCATTTGGGTTTTGGATCCCCCTAGCGGTTGCAGCTGGATATGGCGTAAGATTCTTTCTTTGCTTTCAGTTTTCCTGCCATATCTCCAATTCTCCCTCTCAAGTCATAGCATTAAGAATTTTTGGAATGATCCTTGGTTAAGTAGGGGTCTTATCCTTTCAACAGCTTTAACTTCTCAGCAAATCTATCAATCTGGCATTAGTACTTCTACGAATGCTCTTGACTTCATTGTCGATAACAAACTATCCCTTCCGTATACTAGCAATCACAACTTGAGAGCTTTTTGGGCTAGCTTCAGTAATTATCATAATAACTTCCCTGAAACTGATTTGCTCTGCTGGGATGGTAAACCTCACTCTATAAATCATGTCTATCACTTACTCTCTAATACTCGAACCGATGTTCCCATGGCATAAAGTTGTTTGGAATAAGCAATCCACTCCCTCTGATAATCTTTTGTTATGGAAAGTTATTACGAATGCTATCATGACTAAAGATAGGATGACAGGGTTCGCTTCTATTTCTGATCATCTGTGTGTCTTCTGCAAAAGCCATATTGAGAGTAGTAAGCATATGTTCTTTGAATGCAGCTACTTGCATAAAAATTGGGAGAGGTTGATGGACTAGCTTGGAAGGCCCAGGTTGCCTGTTCAATCCTCTTGTCAGTGGGACTTGATTCTAAAAGCAACTCGTAAGAAGGATGATCCTAGTGATCTCCTTACTTTCTATCTAAAGAAATATGTTCGTTTAATTTGGAACGAGAGGAACCAGTGATGCTTTAATAATATTGAGCAGTCCCAACTTCAATTATGGTTAGTCTTAAAACATTCCATCATGAATGAGTTACTGGAACGTAATTCTGTTCTTCTACCTCTTCTTTGGGATTGGTAGTTCATATTCATCTGCTGGCTTTGGGAATCTTCTCTGTTGCCATCTGTGGTACTTCAAGTCATTGCATCCATGGTAGTTTCTTGGTGTTTTCGGCGTTTACTTCGGGTAGTTGACTTCAACTTCGAGTTCTCTCTGTGCACTTTTCCTTTTTCCTTGTCTTTTAGTTCTTTTCTCTTCTGTTATTTCCTACTCAAAGCATGTTTTGAGTAGTTTTTCCTTTTCTGTTTAATAAAATCTGGTAGGGGACCAGCCAACCTCGCTAGCTTTGCTAAAAAACAAAAAAAATTCTTTGATTTGAATTAGAAAATAATTAATAGGAATAAAATGTATACTAATGAGAAAAATAGATAAACAAGTGATCAATAAGGTAATTTATAGATTTTGGACGGTATTTGTAAATAATAATGACTTAAACACTTTAGTAAAATTAAAATATAGAATTTAATAAGGTTATTATTTATGAAATTTTGAGAAAATTCATAAATAATAACAAAACTTTATTTTAGATTGAGTTTTAGTAAGTTTATTATTATTTATAAAATAAAATAGGAGTTTAAATAATAATAACATGAATTTCAATGAAGATAGTATCGCTTTGTGTAAATTTCAAACCGATTGATTTGAAATATTTATGGTAGAAAATATTATTATTATTGTTTGAAAAAAAATATCTTCTAATAATAATAATAATAGTAATAGTAATAGTAAAGGAATGGTTTCTAAAAGTGTTTTGGATAAAATAATTACTATTTTGAGATAAATAGAAATAAAAAGGTGTTTCAATGGTTTAAAATAAAATGTTATATTTTTGGAATAAATATAATAAATTGGTGCTAGAAAGTATTAAATAGGTTTTAATACATATTATTATTTTGATGTAAAATAATAACAATACCGTTTTAAAAAGAGATTTAATGAAGATTGCTATTTTTGATATAAAATACAAGGTTAAGATGTACTTAATGAAATGAAAGTGTGAAAAGGGTTTATAAAGCACATTTTCTTTTCGTAAAGACTACTGTCGTTTTGGCATATATAAATAAAGGTAATTTTGTAATAAACAATAATAGAATGATTTTATACTTGAAAGAAAAATATTGGTCGTGATTATTAATGTTTTGGATGAAGGTAGTATATGATTAATTGTTAATTTGAATTGCTACATATGTTTGCTTATGATGAAGAAATCTCACCAGGATGGGTATGCGATGCTTTACCATTATTACTACAAGACAAGGGGTAGTTGATTATGGTATATGATGTTTAACATTGTGTTACTAATGTTGATTGGATTAGTACACATTTGATTATTTATACTTATATTGGTAATGCATTACTATAATGGATGATTGGTATGTATATAAGTGTTTGTATTGTTGTTATTTTCTTATTTAATGATTAGGGTTGACATTGAGTGTTGTCAAATGTATGTGATGTTTAATGACTAAATGTGATGTTATTGTTATTGCCCTCATATGACAATTTGTCATGATGGATGAGTAGGAATATTGTTTTATGCTTGTACTGTTTGCATTGATTACAGTGGTTGCATGGATGTTATGGTTGTTATGTGCTAATAAATATTTGGACGTAGGAGAACAGCAGGAAATAGAACTATATGGACATGATCTCCCAAAAGGGGGTACATAGGCAGCCTTTTTCTATGAATTAGCTCATGGTTCCCTTGTGGTTGGGGTCTACAGAAATTGTTGCACTCCTAAATATACCTGACACATTTTCCCTTTATTATATATATACATGTGTATTTGTAAGTTTGTAGGTAGAGACAATGGAGGGAGCAAAGGGTCAAGAATGAGTCATAATTACAGGATGATTCGGTATATCTCTTGCGATTATACTGGATTTGTGTAGTATCAAATCGTTGAATTAGATATGTATAAATTTATATTTAAATTCCGCTGTGAGGTTTCCTTTTTATATTCACTGTTTTAGACCCTTTTAAATTTTTTATATCAATGGCCCACTATCTTTAATACCAGAATTTATTTATATGCATATTTTCGCATTGTTTGTGATTGAATTTAGATGTTGAAAATAACGGGTCATCACATTTGGTATCAGAGCTTAGGTTTAGCTATTTCCTAAGTCTTGGGCAGATTTAATTATTTAGGGTAGGTTTGGGTAGAATATTGAATGAGGGAGTGTTTTGGCTGATGATTGTATACTTTTTATGAATGTATTATTTTCTCAATCATCATTACCTCACCCTAAAATGATGTTTATTTATGATAGCCCTTTTATGGGAAATAAATAAGGGTGTGGTAGGATGAACACTTATAGGAGGGATGAATTGTTATAACCCGAGTGACATACACACACAATGTTAGATTACAATTGAAATCTAATCTTAAGTAAATGGAATAATTTTCATTTTTAATGGATAAAATTCATTAGCAAAATTTATATTAAATATACATTTTTGATTTTTAAAGATATTTTATTAAGAATGAGAAATGTCCATTTTTTGGGATAAAGTGATTTGTTGAAATTTTTGATGAGAATAAAATATTTAATTTGGAAGACAAAATATTTTTACGAAGATATTTTTAAGGCAAAGTGAATACTATAAAAATATATTTTATAAAGAAGTATTTTCAGTAAAGGCATTTTAATCAGATATTGGAAGTTGAATTAGTCAATGAAGAAATATTTTTACTTTAGGAAATTTGATTATTTTTAAAACATCATTTGGAATGTATTACTATAATGTGTAATGATTTAGAAATGTTTTATTAAAAGTAGGAAATTCTATCTAAAGAAAGAGAAGTGTTTTTATCGGCATAATATTTTATTTGAAAATATTTTTATGAAAGGATATTTAATTTAAAATATGTTATCTCAGAAGATATATTTTAATGGAGACATTTTTGTTAAAATTGTCTTTAATTTGGGAACATCCTTTGAAAAAGATATACGTTGGAAGGTATTTTGAAATTATGATCTAGAATACCTTATAACAATATTTAGTTGAGAGATATTTTAGAAAGAAATATTTTTGTTAACGAATTTTTTAAAATATGTAATGAAAGGATTGACGAGTATCTATTTAAAAAGATGTTTTAGAGGAGAAACCTATTTGTATAAGATCTAGAATACCTCGAAATTATGTGCTCGAACCCGGATCAAATCACTATGCGAATAAAATAATATACGTACATCCTACGTATTAATTTCAATTGATTATTAGCTATATCAATTCTCTTTTATTCACAATTTCCCTTTTCACAACTTTCAGTTTTAATCTTCATTCAATTATTCACTTATTATATTTCTCCATTCCAAAATTACTTAGTATATTCCCAATACCAATTTACTTAAGAACTTCATTCTTCATTTCTTAAGTTCAATATAAATATTTCTTATATTTATTTTTACTACTTCACTATTGAAGTGTATACTCCAATTGAGTTCCAATTCCATATAAAATCAATTTGCTTCAATTTATTAGTTATTTTCAAATCTTAATACTTTTTCCCAATTTTCATTCAGATTTTCATTTTCAATTTTGCTTGAATTCAATTTATCTTCAAACTCTGAATATTGAATTTTATTCACCTTATCTCAACCCATATTTAATTAACCATTTCCTTTTATTAGTTTCACTTACTAATTTATTTAAAATATTAAATAAAAGTTTATTTGCAAACTTTTTCTTCCTTTAGTTTCTTCGAACAATTTCTTCGATTTCACCTTACTTCACATACACAATTTTAAATTAGATTTCAATATTCAGTTTCAATTCTATTTGCTTACAAATTTTAAATCATTTGTCGTTAGTGAAAATTTTAAAAAATTTCTAACTCCCAAAATTTTGGAAACTTTTGGCAGAGTCTCCTTTGTAAGGAGGAGCTTTTGCAATTTGACAAGAGATATAAATATATATACATCGACCCACATGGTCGGAAAACAAAAAAACAAACAACAGTTCATATTTCCTTTTTTTTATTGCATAGGCGTACCTTTATTTAACGTTTTTAAGCAAGCGGGTTATTATTTTAGCAATTAGCGCAACCAAATCCATCCACACGGCTTCCCTATACCTGTACTTACTCAATTAAAACATGTAAGTGCTAGATACATATAATTCACTAGTATTTTACTTATTTAAAATAGCTAAAACATTCATTTGGTAAACAATGCATACTAAACAGTCTTTCATAAGCAGTTTCCAATGTTCCAATATTAATTTTAATTATTGACAACCCATTCATATACTATTTCAATTGTTTCAATCAACCCACATACTATTCTCATTTAATTTAAATAGTTTGCAACTTAATTACTTACATTAAATTCATTTTTAACTCAAACAAACCCATTTATATTACCATAATATTTTATATAAGCTTCCAGAGTTTAAACAATTTCTTAAACATTCCAAAACATTTAAACCAACTCCAGAGTTTTCAACAATCTCTTAAGTATTTCAAAAATCAAAGCGATCTTACCAAACCAAAACTTCAACATTTCAAAATCACCTTTGAAATCAATTATATCCAAAATCCTTTGCATTTCTAAAATCAAACCCGACTTTTGCAAACAACACCAATCCAAAACATCCAGGTAGCAATCCCTCTCTTGGAAACTCGAAAATGAACACCGATGATGTCGCGATCATCATCGGAATTATTTTCCAACGACCGAAGAGAGTTCAGTGCTTTTGTCCCAATCAAAAGCATTTCAAATATTTTCAAATTCCAAACCTCACCAGATTTCAAATCTTCAAAAATATTTCCAAAATAATATCACTATTATTTCTTCAAAACTTTTGAAAACCATTTTCAAACCCAAAAGAATTTAAACCTTTCCTAAAATTTCAAATTTTAAATTCTTTCAATCCATATTCGACATTACTCTGGAATTTACCTCATTTCAATTATAAATCACATTTATAATTCACATTCATAAATCCCATCTTGTTATATAAATTTATTCCTTAATCTTGGTTAAAATTTTCAATTCCTTATTCAATTTCTACACCATGATAATAATTTATTATTATTATTTTCTAACAACCAAGCAACCAAATAAAACTATAATAATTTACGGAAAATTATTTCTTTTATATACAAAAATAATTTGGGTAAAATTATTTCATTTACCCTATTTTAAAACAATACTACGTCGAATTTTTCTATTCAAGTGTTTAGAGATCCCTATCAATAACATTAATTACTCGTATTGACCAGAATCCATAAACTACTCAATAAACCAATCGACACAATATAAACCATTTTATATCCACAAACAAATACGCGCTCATATCTATTAATACACTCAAACTCATTTTAGAGTACTACGAACTCTATTTCTAATGAGTAATCGCCACTAGAGCCAAGGTTCTTGCTTAACCTTCAGCTCTGATACCACTGTAATAGCTCGCAAATCCATACCCTTTAAGTTGACACTAATCTCCATCAGATCAACTCAAAAAGAACGGAAATACGAACCATGAGGGCTAAAGAAGAAGGAGGTAGAAGAAGAAAATAGAAAACAACATCAGAATCTCACAATCGCAGCGGAACAATATATAATAGATAACAACAGATCTTTATACAAAAAGAACTATTACTGTTTTTATACATTACATCATCAGAGTACATACCAACAACAACACAAAATCAGACATTTACAATAATCTGTCCTCACAAAGCTGACCATACACAGCGGAATACATCAATACGTGAGATACGTCTTGACATCTAGCTCATCTCCTGAGCTCCACAGCATCCTATCCTGTATCAGTAATACTCAGTCTGACCAGAGCATTATAATAAAATAACACCCGAGTCAGTCTGGAAAACCAGCGTGAGAAAACACACTCAATTGGATTATTAAAGTTTTCCAAACCCTTTGAAATCAAAAGCATCTCGTAAGACCACGCCACAAATAAACATGTCGGGTTTTTACCTTACGATATCCAAAACACTTTTTATCAAATCCGTCTGATATTATAATAGTGTCTATATACAAATACTTATTCAAATAGCTGAAATTGTTACATGATTAAATTCCAGCATACTAGCCACAAAGTGGGTTCTACAATCAAAACCGTAAAGGCACGTAGGGAGAATGGATTTCCAACTAATGACTAGGCACTGGGGTACCACCTGTCATAGTACCTGGTCTAGATCAGCGTACCGAGGATCCACCCTAAATCCCCTGCAACACAAGATCGGACTACCCCTTATTGGATAGTCTGAGTAAGATCACCCCGTGGTTGGGATCAGCAACCTCCCACACAGCCGAAATAAAAAGGAACATCTAGACAGGGATGACCTCACCCTAATGGGCGCTACCCACTTAGCCTTGCTGCATAACCTCTGATTTTCAGTCATTCCCGGTTGATGAGGCTTGAGGCTAAGCGTTACCTTTTTAGAACACATCTTTTAGAATGCCCACCGTCCACCTGACGATGTTCCGAAAGCATTCATCCATACAAGTCCATTCCGGGTTCGAACGGAACCGAAGGCACTATTCCTACTACATCCATTTTGGAATCACCCTCAGGATTAGTAGCGACTAGCCCTTGCACTTTACTGCTCCATCTTAGATTCCAAACTCGTTTTCTCCACAAAAACATACAAACCGGATCGAAGGGGTTTTCGGAAGATAAATCCCGATCCCGGACTCTTCGAAACGATCAGCGCATTGTCCAATATTGATAGTCGGTAATTTAACTATCAATTAACATTCACAAACAACCATCAGACCTTTAAATAATTTCTCCCAAATTATTTATTAACCTCAAAATATCTTCGCAAGATATATTTCCACTTTTCAACCCTTTGAAAACAGTTTCAAACCATCTTTCTCTCACGGAATAAATTTCCCAATATTTTCTATTTCCACTAAAATCACCAAGTACAAATACTTAGACTTTAAAATCATTTAAAACACTTAATTATAGAATATACTTTTAAACATTTAGATTTAAAACTACTTTAATACTTTATTTTAAAAAAAATATACACTTTAAGAATATTTAAAATAAAGCTACTTTATAAAATATAAAACTAAATTTTTATCTTTTTCAAACATAATACCAATTAACCTTTAAATAATTACTACTAAAATAAATTTGAAAAATACTTACTTTAACATTTAAACATTTAAAAATAATAGATTTTCCAAAACATACTTTTAAAACAACTTTGAAACTTTAACTTATACTTAAGAATTTGCTTTGAAAACGTACTTGAATATCCAGGGAAATATACTTCTCTTTCACATCTTTAAAAATAAATCACTATTTATTTTTAATCAAATTTACCCATTCCTTTTATAAATTCCCACCTTGAATTTATCCTTCCAAATATCCACTGATATATTACTTCACTTTTATAAACCCAGTTTATAAATTTCATGGTCTCAACTTCCTTTTAAAATCCCAGTTTCAAACACTTAATTAATTTTCAAATTGATTTCCAAATTTACTCCATTTTAAAATAAATTCTTTACTTTTCCAATTTTATTTCAAAACTTATAAATTTCAGGTTTAACTTCCTTGTGATGATTTAAAATCTTACTTTAACTGATAATACAAATTTCCACATTTATTCCAAGATTTTCTTTTATTTCTTTCTAAACCATTTTAATTCTAAATTCAAAAATAAATCTTTCATTCCTTTAAAAAAAATATCACTTAAGTTTTGAAAATTTATTATTTCTCCTTTTATTCAAAATCTCCTTTCCCATACTCGGAATTTATTTAACAGAATTTAAAAATCACTTTTATCCTTTCCCAATTCATTCTTTAATTTATTTAAATTCTCTATAATTATTTACTTAAAAATTTACTCTTTTATTTCTTTCCAAAAATCCACTTCTATAGATTTAGATAACTCAGTATACCAAAATATATTAAATCAGACCATAGCATCCAACATTTCCCATTATCAATATAATTCATCATAGAATATCGAATAATTATATCATATAATATTTTAACAAATCTAAATATTTTGAGGAATCCAGTTGGATCCCTCCAACCTATTTCCCTACATCCACGGATGTTAGCACAATATAATAATACCAATTCCACTTCGAGGTGGAATATCGCGGTATATGGGATTAATATAATATCATCCGCTATAATGCGGCGCATAGGGTCTCATCCGCTATATAATGCGGGAAATCAATCACTCCAATATATATACACTATACTATATATATTATCACATCCCATCAATTCAATCATTCAACCAGTTATTTAAATTTGACCATTTAAATTTAAATAGCAATCCAAAAGAGTGAGATTAACTCACCTTTGCCCTTTAATTTGTAATCCGATCCAAACGGGCTTGTCTCTCCCCGATTTCAGACCTTGTATAACATTTTACGGTTTATTAACATTTTAAATCATCGAACAATCAATTAGCATTTAATAATTTAACTTAAACAAATTCTCCTTTAATAAATTATTTTTGGTGACTAAAATAATTAAATGAACCAACTAAACAAATTAATTGCCTTAATACTTTGTTTTAAAATAAATTAGTAAATTTAAAATTTGTAAATGTATATTATTTTATATTTTGAAACTACATATACGTTTATAAAATAATACATAGAGATTCCAAAATCAGATTTTGTATAAATTCTTCAAGCCCTTTAAAAATTTCCTATCTTTATTCCAACATCCTATATATATTTAAATTGAAACATGTATGTGCATCTATATCTATATATGTATTTCTGCTTACTGTTATTATACCTACCCGTCTGTCTTTCAAATTAAAACTCTGTTTAAAATAACACAGGTCGATATATATATATATAATCTGTTTTCTAAACTATATGTATATATATATATATATTTAAATTAAATTAAAAGAAACAAAACAACTGCCTTCCTGCCGAGACACCCAAACCCTAGCAGACATCACCACTCACGACCGAGGGCCACCACTAGTGTTGGGTGAGTTTCAGCCGAACCAACTCACTACCGGATCAAGACGACCGACCCAACCTTCTCTAAGCTCCTACCGAACCAGCTCCTTCCCATGCCTACCGAGCCAGAGCCAATTCCACTCACCACCGGACCACCTACCACCGGTCCAATTCCACTCACCACCGGACCACCTACCACCGGTCCAATTCCACTCACCACCGAACCACCTACCACCGGTCCAATTCCACTCACCACCGAACCAACCTACCTCCAATACCCAGCCGAACCAGCCTTAACCCTCTACTACCGGACCAAGTTCCCCCGGACCAAGACGTACCGGACCGACACTGCCAGGCCAGATTGCATCAACCCAGGCCCACCAGCAGCTATATACATCCAAGACCCCTGCCCCCAGCCTCACTCTATAAATAGAGGGGCAGGGGTACAATAATGGGGGACAAGTTTGAGAGCTCAAGCACGGATAGAACTTTCAAACAACTTTCATATACTTGTATCAAAGCTTTGTACTTGTAATCGGAACAAGAAAGGAGAAATAATATATAAAGTGGACGTAGGCACATTCTGGCTGAACCACTATAAATTTGTGTGTCTTTTACGGATTAGTCCTTGCTTTTTTCATATTTGCATAAATCATCCAGATCACGAAAAACAACATAAAACCAACTAAATCATACGACTTGGAGGTGTTTGCCCATTTTTTGTGCAAACATTTTTGGTGCTTTCACTGAGAATCAAGAAGCTCGAAGCTTCAGCTTCTTCCACTTAACCTTCTTCCTAACAGCATCGTTCATTGCTTGGAAAACATGCCTCCCAAGTAGAAGAAAGATGTTAACAAAGGATAAAACATCGCAACCAGCAGTCTTCCAGATCCAATGGTCACAGATTAAGTAAATCGTCCCCCTCCAGCAGCAGTACCAAATGAAGGTCAAGCAAATCCGACCACACCTGCCGTGGAACAGCCAGCAGCAATTACTAGGGCAGATCTAGACAGGGTTGTGGCTGAAGTGACTAACCGCTTCATGTCCCAGCAGGAAGCCTTGGTGGACCATCTCATGTCACGCTTAAGGGATGCTGAAGAGTCCAACCGCAACACTGAATCATGGGGTGAGTCCTAGTCTGGAGGATCTCAGAGACAACAAAGATCTTCCTTCTTCGAAGGAGCTAACGGCAGAAGCAGCCATGGTAGGAGCCGAGGCCGAGCTCAGCCCGAAGTTAGGCCTGAGGAAACGCTTGGAACCGAACCCAACGGAGGAGGTGCCGAACGGAGGGCAACTGTAGCTGAGCCTGTCATACTGCCTAACCATGGAAACACCAATGAACGGGGCCGAGCTAGAGTCCAGCCCGAAGTTGGACCCGAGGAAGTGCTTAGATCAAAACCCAGCAGGGGAAGATCAAGGCAAGGGCCAACTGTAGCTGACCCTAGCATGCTCCCAGTTGACCAAAGGCAGCCAGTGGAAAATATTAGGAACGATAGGCGATACCATCCCTACAGGTCATCTGGACGGAATCAATCCCACAGAACAGAACCGAACTCATTTCTATCTGCTCCAAATTCTGATGAAAGGATGGCACGCTTGTTCAGAGAGTGCGTCCAACGGGATCAAAGAGATCGAGGGATAGGTGCTAGAGTAACCAGCCCTTTCGCCCGCAATATCGAAATTGCTATCACCCCCCGAGAATGGAAAATGCCAACAATGGAACCTTACAAAGGAACCTCCGACCCCGTTGTACACTTACAGGGATACACACAGCATATGCTCATGAGTGGAGCAACAGAGGGAGAACTGTGCAAATGCTTCCCACTATTCTTAGCAGATCTAGCTACCTCCTGGTTCTGTCATCTACCCCAAGAATCCATCGGCTCGTGGGAGATGCTGAAAGAAAAGTTTATCAGCCAGTTCCGCATTCATGTGGAACAACCCAAGGACGCTTAATCCTTATCCAGTGTCAAACAGAAACCTGGAGAGAAGCTGCAGCAATACCTAACCTGATTCAATGCCGCAGCGGCCGCAGTCCAAGATGCCGATGAGAAGCTTATCTTAATGGCCCTCTGTAGTGGTGTGCATCCGGATACTAAATTTTCTAGAAGGTTGACAAAAGAAAAACCAGCTACTTTACCTGATTTCTTCCATGAAGCTGGAAAATATATGAGACTTGAAGACGCTGCCATTGAGGGGCAGTCAGGGCAACAAAATAAGGCAGCTCACGGCAATACGCCCGCTGTAGCAAAGGACGTTCGAAGATATGACTCTAGGGATAATGCTGGGGGCAAGAAGGGAGAAAAGCGTCTATATCGGTCGGGACCGAGATTTGACGCTTACACCCCTCTGAATGAAACGATCGAAAACATCTTCCTGGCCACTCAAGACGAAGTTAAATACAAACGCCCCCCGCACAAGAAGGAATCAGATAACGCGATTAAGTCTGGAAAATTCTGCCGCTTCCTCGAATCCCATGGGCATGATACCAATGAATGCCATCATCTCCGGGACTTGATTGAAGAACTGAAATGACCCTCCTCTTTCTACCTTAATTTCATAAGGATTTTTTTTTACTTCATCAAAGGGAATTTAAATCAAGTAGAAATCAAAATGCCATGCAAGCTATTGATATAGCCACTTACTTCTTTTCTAAATAAGCAAAATCAGCAGTTCAGACGTCTAAATTCTTATGACAGGCGTCTAAACTTAATCCCAGACGTCTAACTAATTATGACAGACGGCTCAGAGATCTAAAATTGAAACAGAGAGAAAAGGACCTTTTGAACTAAATTCAGACATCTAAATTTTTTGTGACAGACGTCTACATTTAACCTCAGACGTCTAAATTATTATGACTGACGTCTAAGTTTAATCTCAGACGTCTAAATTATTAAGACTGACGTCTAAATTTGATCTCTATGTACATGCATATGCACATTCAATTTATATGTGTCTGGATGTCCACCTACATTCATTTACACTTTTAAGTTTGATTTAAACTTCCTTTGAACTATCAGAGTCATTCTTTTTTTCTTTCAAACAATTCAACCAGGATTCAAAACTTATTACCAATATAAATATATCAGTGCATCCCTAGTAATATACACATACATATGAGGATGTACGTGTTTCTCTTGTTTAAATTCAGAGTATATATATATATATATTTGTTAAACAAGAGTATCCTGCTTGATTTGGATTCTAGCAGTTCTGACTAAAGTTAATTACTATATACTTTTGATTATTTGTAACAAGTCAGTAAATCCTATGCATATCTAATTTATATGAACTTAAAAATATCCACAAGAATAATTCCAGGATTTTATAGCTAAACTCAGATTTTTAACCTTCAGACTTAAGGTTTTAAGTAACTTGAAATTAACTAATACAATATATGTACATATACATATCCATTTCTCAAATACAGGCATATCATTTACAGATTTTCACCACAATACTCAAATATATATTTTCTTGCAAAAATTCAACCAAGTCTTTAGATTAATCCCAAACTTAGTACATCACTAGATTCATTTAGAACAACCAATAAATCCAAACTTTTAAGATCATTACATAACAACCAAAACAGAACTATAAAAACTCCCCAGATTACATGCAAATATTTCATTCTAAGTTCTTATTCAATTCTAATTTAGCATGCTTATATAATCACTTTCATTAGCCACAGCAGCTTCCTATTTGGATCCAGCATTCCTTGAAAGAACATTAGAGGCTGCCCCATTTTAGATGAGACACCCCAGATGCCATAAGCAAACAAGGGTCAGATACAAGATCTGGTATGAGTAAAATCAAAAATTCTATGATATTAAGTAAATGAGTGAGACATAAATATTTTGTACAAGTGGGCATATCTTCTTTGAACAATTTGCCTGACTTGTTTATGATATACTTGTGCATATATGATCAGTATTTAAGACTAATCATGTACACACATTCAACCATGCAAACATATGTTTCAAATAGAAATACTCAGGAACCATCATAGCTCCAGTCCAACCATCTTAGGAATAACTCAAGTTCCTACTTCATCAATTTAAGGTTGCATTTACCAAATTAATTCCTAGCCACATCTGCCATAAAGGAATCACGGGGACACATTGCAATAAAATAATTCACAATATTGCGCAAAGATCTCAGGGCTTAAACAAACGATGTGCCAACTTGCATACTTCAAATATAACAAGCATTCCAGCAGTTTTCTTGGCTCACAATCCTTAGTTTATTTACTAAGTGTTCATGTTTAATCCTATCGTGAGATAGCTAGGTGACTAAATCCCATTATACATGAAACATTACATAGAGTTTACAAGCATAACTCAAGAACAATCTATCATTCATGTCCAGGGAAAATCATATTTTCAAGTATTTTGGCTTAAAGAAAATACAAGAATATTTACAACTGGGAATAAAGACTAGGCATGTGGGTTATTATTGTTTCATAAGAAACCATGTTTGAACTAAACTCAAGATCTAGCTTAAACAAGATTTCTGGCTCATGGATTTTCTATTTGATCAAGGGTTCAGCACTTTTGGATACTTCCATTGCAACCTTGAATCTTTCATTTGAGCCTCAGCACTTACACAAGTGTAATGCAACTCATATACATTTTGGTTTCTATGTTTTCCATGCCATATCTAAACCAGTTACAAGTATTCTCTATTTACTTTCATGATTTCATACTTTTACCTTTCTGGGTGTAACCAAACAGAGCAAAACACTCAAACATCAAAGCAATCAAAACATCCAGAAACACCCATTAAAACATCCATTGAAGCATCCATTAAAACCATAGTAATGGAATCAAAAACATGTAGAAAAATAACATAAATCTGGCTGCCTCATAACATGACTTAATGCCTTGGGTTTAGTGAGATTACTCACCTGAATATTTCTTCTTATAAATCCAGAAAATCCCTGAGTGTATTTTCTCTTCCTTTAAAATGTTTTCTTCTTTTCCTATTATAAGTAGCTCGGGTAAAACAATTTCTCTGGCCATAACTACTTATTTATAAACATATTTTTACTAGGGTTTTACTCAAGACAAAATTCCATTTCTGTCCTGGCTAGCATCATGCATTGTGTGTTTGCATTTTCTCATTTTTATTCCTAATTACCCCCGGTCATATTACCAATTAAAGGCTGCATTTTCTTTTCTTTACTTTTTCAGAAAATGGCCACTCACCTGGTCATGTTAAAAGTGTGACTACCCTATTTTATATTTTAATTATTCTTGAGAATCCCCTTTGCTATTTTTGCCTACACAAGCATATTGACTTGTATTGCATTTCATGTCATTTTAATGTTATAGTTCCACTTGCTTATATGTATATACTTTTCAGTACTTAAAAATGTATATTTGTATACATATCTTATCTAGGCTTATTTAATTCCTCTTTAATTTCAGAAACATATGCACCTATATGTATATAGGTTTTCAAATCCTTATAACATATATATGTATAAATTTTTTTTTTCTGGGTTTTAAATAAAATCTGTTTACTGATTTTAAAATAAAACTTACTTTTCTTATTTTCTGGGATGATCCATATAATTCCAGAAATCAAATATCCATATCACAAAATCATGTTTGTAATGCTTTTTAATCCTTGTTTTAAATTCAAGAAATCTGGAGTTCTTCCTTGTGCCATATCAGTGTGCACGTGCACACATGCACACATACTTGCACATAATTAATTCCATATATTCTTATACAAATAAATTCAGATATTTTCAAAATTCAACTAAAATAAGATTCCATGAATTTCTGGGGCATTACAATCACCCCACCTTTTTAGGAATTGTGTCCTCACAATTTTTCTCATTTTGACTTTAAACATTTCTAGATTTTATAAAATCTATCAAACATAGCATAAGCAAACAATTCAGCCAAAACAACCATACATATTAAACTTTTTAGGGATTTAGATTTTTACCTTCCACTGCAAAAAGCTTAGGGTAATCCATCTTTATCTTATCCTCTAACTCCCATGTACAATCATTAGGGTCTAGGCTCCATTGAACCTTTACCAATTTCAAAGTTTTGCTCCTCAACTTCTTTTCCTCTTTAGCTAAAATCCGCACTGGTTCTTTCTCATAGACCAAGTCAGGATTTATTTGAACTTGAGTTGGTTTCTCTAGAATTTCCTCTTTATCATGCACCCATCTCCTAAGTTGTGATACATGAAATACATTGTGCATTGCACTCATCTCTTCAGGTAGCTCCAACTTATATGCCAATGAACCTATTTTTTCCAAAATCTTGTAAGGTCCAACATATCTTGGGGTAAGTTTTCCCTGCTTGCCAAACCTCAACACCTTCTTCATAGGTGAAACTTTGATGAAAACATAATCACCAACTTCATATTCTACCTGCTTCCTCCTCATATCTGCAAACTTCTTTTGCCTATCTTGAGCTGCTGCCATTCTTCTCCTCACCAATTCAATTTTCTCTATAGTCTCTATAACATACTCAGGTCCTAAGACAGCCTTTTCTCCTGCTTCAACCCAACATATTGGTGACAAACATGGTTTGCCATACAAGGCTTCAAATGGTGCCATACCTATGGTGCTTTGATAACTATTGTTATATGTAAATTCAGCCAAATGGAGGTGATCTTCCCAATTACCTCCAAAGTCCAATGCACATGCCCTCAACAAATCCTCCAAAACTTTATTTATCACTTCAGTTTGACCATCTGATTGGGGGTGGTATGCAGTACTCAAGCATAACTCACTTCCCATGGCTTCTTGAAAGCTCTTCCAAAATCTGGATGTAAAGATTGTGTCCCTATCACTCACTATAGTCTTAGGGATTCCATGCAATTTTACTATTTCTCTCATGAATATTTGAGCTAGTTTAGGTGCATTTCTTTCTGCCTTCACTGGTATAAAGTGTGCCACTTTAGTCAATCTATCAACTATTACCCAAATGCTTGTGTTTCCTCTTTTTGACCTAGGCAGACCATCTATGAAATCCATAGATATATCTTCCAACTTCCACTGTGGTATACTTAGAGGTTGTAATAGGCCTGAGGGTCTTTGGGTTTCTGCTTTGACTTGTTGGCAAGTCATGCATTTTGCAACATGTTTGGCCACATCAGTTTTCATCCCTCTCCACCAATAATCCCTCTTCAAATTTTGGTACATCTTGGTGCTGCCTGGGTGTATAGAATATTTGCTCCTATGATATTCATTGAGTATCTCTTCCTTCAATTCTATATCCTTTGGAACACATATTCTACCTTTATTCCTTAAGTAACCATTCTTATCAATGTGGTAGTTTGCTACTTCTTCTCCTTTTTCTATTAAAGTCTTCTTTTCTAATAAATCTGGATCTCCCCCTTGCATTTTTCCCACTTTCAAAATTAAATCTGATTGCAAAGTTATCAAACTTAATTTTCCTTTACTCCCTTCTTCAATCATCTCCATGTTTACCTCACTGTTTTCCTCAATTTCCAAATCAGTAAGTAGAGATAAATTTCTAAACTCTTCTATCATTAGCATGGCTACTTTTGCATGCTGCCTGCTCAAAGCATCTGCAACCTTATTAGCTTTTCCTGGAGTATAAAGTATGTCTAAATCATATGCTGCTAGAAACTCAACCCATCTATGTTGCCTCATATTCAAATCTTTTTGTGAAAAGAGATATTTCAATGCCTTATGGTCTGTGTACAAAATAAACTTAGCACCTAGAAGATAATGTCTCCAGAGCTTTAGTGCATATACCACTGCTGCCAACTCAAGATCATGGGTTGCATACTTTGATTCATGTGGCTTCAATTGTCTTGATGCATAGGCTATAACTTGATCTTGCTGCATCAATACAGCTCCTAGCCCAAAACCACTTGCATCAGTATACACAATCAAATCCTCATTTCCTTCTGGTACTTTTAATACTGGTGCATTGACTAAGGCCTCCTTGATTCTACTAAAGGCTCGTTCACATTTCTCAGTCCATATAAAGGGTTGGTTCTTTCTAGTTAGGTTGGTAAGAGGTGATGACATCTTAGAAAAATCTTTTATAAACCTCCTATAATACCCTGCCATTCCCATAAATGACCTAACTTCTCCCACTGTGCTTGGCCTTTTCCATGCTTGGATTGCCACAATTTTATTGGGATTTACAGAAATGCCTTTGGCAGATATAACATGCCCAAGGAAATGCACTTCTTCTTTCCAAAATGCACACTTAGAAAATTTTGCTTTTAAATCTTGTTCTCTTAATCTAGACAAAACAAGGTGTAAGTGATTTTCATGTTCCTCTGCTGTTTTAGAATAGATCAAAATATCATCAATAAAAATCAAAACAAACTTGTCTAAATAATCCCTGAATATCCTATTCATCAAGTCTACAAAGTATGATGGAGCATTTGTCAACCCAAATGGCATGACAAGAAACTCATATAAACCATACCTAGTGTTAAAGGCTGTGTACTTAACACTTGAGTCCTCAACCTTCATCTGATGGAATCCAGATGCCAAGTCTAACCTAGAAAATATTTTTGCTCCACTAAGTTGATCAAAAAGATCATCAATTCTAGGTAAGGGGTACTTGTTTTTGATAGTGACTTTGTTTAGCTCCCTGTAATCTATGCACATTCTTAAAGTACCATCATGTTTCCTTACAAACACTACTGGAGCACCCCAGCATGAATTACTTGGTCTTATAAATCTTTTGCTTTCCAACTCTTCTAACTGTTTCTTTAATTCCTTCAACTCACTTGGCCCCATCCTAGTGGGTTTCTTAATAATTGGACTTGCTCCTGGTATCAGATTAATCTGAAATTCCACTGGTCTGTGGTGTGGAACACCCTTAACATCTCCAAACACATCTAAGTATTTGTTAATTATGGGGATTTCTTCAATAGAAGGCTCACTGGAATCCTTACTTAAGCCAATCAAGTGATATAATTTTCTTTCCTTGGTTATTTCACACAAAATTGTGATTCTTTGACCTCTAGAATTTTGTAATGATATGGTGGATGAGTCTAAATTAATTATTGCTTTGTATTGTCTTAACCAGTCTACACCCAATATAACACCTATATTTGGGTAATTTAAAACATATAAATTGGAAATAAAAACATTTCCTCCTATGTTTAATTCCACATCCACACACATCATGTTTAAAACACTAGAACTTCCCAATGGGCTTTGCACTAACAAAGGGGTTTCAACCAATATGCAATTTAATTTAAGCAATGCAACTAACTCATGGGAAATCAGAGAATGTGTTGCCCCTGTATCATACACTACTGATATGGGTAGGGTACAAATAAATAAAGTACCTTCCACTTGACCATGGTTTTCTGCATTAGCCTCTACTGTGGATTTGCTTCGACTTTCCAAACTTGCTAGCTTCCCTTGCTGTTTATACTCAGGGCAGTTTCTCTTGATATGTCCCTCCTTACCACATAGGTAGCATTTGAAAGCTCCTCCCTTCAATTCTGGGCACCTTGGTTTGATATGTCCCTCTTTTCCACAATGATGACATGTTATTTTTCTCTTTGTATCAGTGGTCTTAGTATCATTGGTTTTCTTGCCTTCTGTCTCCTCCTTCTTTTTGTCATAGGGATGATACCTTCCCCTATTTTTCTTATTATTGTTATTCTTAAAATTCTTATACTTCTCCCTTTCCTTGTCATGTTGCTCAAATTTTAAGGCCAGATCAATGATTTGATCAAAAGTTTTATCTGCATATGGCAACATAGCCCTACTAAGCCCTGGGTTTAAACCCTTAATATACCTATCATTCTTTGATGCCTCATCAGCCACAAGCATAGCTCCATACTTAGACAAGTCCTCAAACCTATGATTATATTCAGTCACATTAAAAGTTCCCTGCCTAAGTCTGATGAATTCTTCAAGCAATAGAGTTTTGGCTGATGCTGGAACAAATCTAGCTTCCAACATCTCCTTGAATTGATTCCAAGTGATCTCATTTTCATTTCTTCCAGCTATGATCACCTCCCACCAGCTTAAAGCTACCCCTTTCAGTTGTCTTGAAGCTACTTGCCTCTTCCTTTGATCATCCAATTGCATGTCATTGAAAACTTTGTCCAGTGTTCTCAACCATGCTTGAATTTCCATCACATTCTCAGTTCCTTCAAAACTCCTGCCTCCCAAATTGGAATAAGTCTTCAGTAGTTTTGAAAGTTCTTCATGTGGGTTCTCAGGCCTATGCCCAATTCCATCCCTTAAAGCCCTCATAAAGTCTTGCATATCAAGCATTTGTGGTGCACTTGATCCTGCATGGTGATGAGATCCTCTTCCTACCATGGTCTGCTAACTACATTCTGGGCAAATGGTATTAGTATATTATGAGTACTTCTATAATTACTATTTTCTTATCTAAATTATTTCATCCAAAACAAACAGACAAAATACATTTCTATAATACTTAGCAATCAATGCAACCAAGTGCTCTGATACCAACTGAAATGACCCTCCTCTTTCTACCTTAATTTCATAAGGATTTTTTTTTACTTCATCAAAGGGAATTTAAATCAAGTAGAAATCAAAATGCCATGCAAGCTATTGATATAGCCACTTACTTTTTTTCTAAATAGGCAAATTAGGCAAAATCAGCAGTTCAGACGTCTAAATTCTTATGACAGGCGTCTAAACTTAATCCCAGACGTCTAACTAATTATGACAGACGGCTCAGAGATCTAAAATTGAAACAGAGAGAAAAAGACCTTTTGAACTAAATTCATATATCTAAATTTTTTGTGACAGACGTCTACATTTAACCTCAGACGTCTAAATTATTATGACTGACGTCTAAGTTTAATCTCAGACATCTAAATTATTAAGACTGACGTCTAAATTTGATCTCTATGTACATGCATATGCACATTCAATTTATATGTGTCTGGATGTCCACCTACATTCATTTACACTTTTAAGTTTGATTTAAACTTCCTTTGAACTATCAGAGTCATTCTTTTTTTCTTTCAAACAATTCAACCAGGATTCAAAACTTATTACCAATATAAATATATCAGTGCATCCCTAGTAATATACACATACATATGAGGATGTACGTGTTTCTCTTGTTTAAATTCAGAGTATATATATTATTTTTTTGTTAAACAAGAGTATCCTGCTTGATTTGGATTCTAGCAGTTCTGACTAAAGTTAATTACTATATACTTTTGATTATTTGTAACAAGTCAGTAAATCCTATGCATATCTAATTTATATGAACTTAAAAATATCCACAAGAATAATTCCAGGTTTTTATAGCTAAACTCAGATTTTTAACCTTCAAACTTAAGGTTTTAAGTAACTTGAAATTAACTAATACAATATATGTACATATACATATCCATTTCTCAAATACAGGCATATCATTTACAGATTTTCACCACAATACTCAAATATATATTTTCTTGCAAAAATTCAACCAAGTCTTTAGATTAATCCCAAACTTAGTACATCACTAGATTCATTTAGAACAACCAATAAATCCAAACTTTTAAGATCATTACATAACAACCAAAACAAAACTATAAAAACTCCCCAGATTACATGCAAATATTTCATTCTAAGTTCTTATTCAATTCTAATTTAGCATGCTTATATAATCACTTTCATTAGCCACAGTAGCTTCCTATTTGGATCCAGCATTCCCTGAAAGAACATTAGAGGCTGCCCCATTTTAGATGAGACACCCCAGATGCCACAAGAAAACAAGGGTCAGATACAAGATCTGGTATGAGTAAAATCAAAAATTCCATGATATTAAGTAAATGAGTGAGACATAAATATTTTGTACAAGTGGGCATATCTTCTTTGAACAATTTGCCTGACTTGTTTATGATATACTTGTGCATATATGATCAGTATTTAAGACTAATCATGTACACACATTCAACCATGCAAACATATGTTTCAAATAGAAATACTCAGGAACCATCATAGCTCCAGTCCAACCATCTTAGGAATAACTCAAGTTCCTACTTCATCAATTTAAGGTTGCATTTACCAAATTAATTCCTAGCCTCATCTGCCATAAAGGAATCACGGGGACACATTGCAATAAAATAATTCACAATATTGCACAAAGATCTCAGGGCTTAAACAAACGATGTGCCAACTTGCATACTTCAAATATAACAAGCATTCCAGCAGTCTTCTTGGCTCACAATCCTTAGTTTATTTACTAAGTGTTCATGTTTAATCCTATCGTGAGATAGCTAGGTGACTAAATCCCATTATACATGAAACATTACATAGAGTTTACAAGCATAACTCAAGAACAATCTATCATTCATGTCCAGGGAAAATCATATTTTCAAGTATTTTGGCTTAAAGAAAATACAAGAATATTTACAACTGGGAATAAAGACTAGGCATGTGGGTTATTATTGTTTCATAAGCAACCATGTTTGAACTAAACTCAAGATCTAGCTTAAACAAGATTTCTGGCTCATGGATTTTCTATTTGATCAAGGGTTCAACACTTTTGGATACTTCCATTGCAACCTTGAATCTTTCATTTGAGCCTCAGCACTTACACAAGTGTAATGCAACTCATATACATTTTGGTTTCTATGTTTTCCATGCCATATCTAAACCAGTTACAAGTATTCTCTATTTACTTTCATGATTTCATACTTTTACCTTTCTGGGTGTAACCAAACAGAGCAAAACACTCAAACATCAAAGCAATCAAAACATCCAGAAACACCCATTAAAACATCCATTGAAGCATCCATTAAAACCATAGTAATGGAATCAAAAACATGTAGAAAAATAACATAAATCTGGCTGCCTCATAACATGACTTAATGCCTTGGGTTTAGTGAGATTACTCACCTGAATATTTCTTCTTATAAATCCAGAAAATCCCTGAGTGTATTTTCTCTTCCTTTAAAATGTTTTCTTCTTTTCCTATTATAAGTAGCTCGGGTAAAACAATTTCTCTGGCCATAACTACTTATTTATAAACATATTTTTACTAGGGTTTTACTCAAGACAAAATTCCATTTCTGTCCTGGCTAGCATCATGCATTTTGTGTTTGCATTTTCTCATTTTTATTCCTAATTACCCCCGGTCATATTACCAATTAAAGGCTGCATTTTCTTTTCTTTACTTTTTCAGAAAATGGCCACTCACCTGGTCATGTTAAAAGTGTGACTACCCTATTTTATATTTTAATTATTCCTGAGAATCCCCTTTGCTATTTTTGCCTACACAAGCATATTGACTTGTATTGCATTTCATGTCATTTTAATGTTATAGTTCCACTTGCTTATATGTATATACTTTTCAGTACTTAAAAATGTATATTTGTATACATATCTTATCTAGGCTTATTTAATTCCTCTTTAATTTCAGAAACATATGCACCTATATGTATACAGGTTTTCAAATCCTTATAACATATATATGTATAATTTTTTTTTCCTGGGTTTTAAATAAAATCTGTTTACTGATTTTAAAATAAAACTTACTTTTCTTATTTTCTGGGATGATCCATATAATTCCAGAAATCAAATATCCATATCACAAAATCATGTTTGTAATGCTTTTTAATCCTTGTTTTAAATTCAAGAAATCTGGAGTTCTTCCTTGTGCCATATCAGTGTGCACGTGCACACATGCACACATACTTGCACACAATTAATTCCATATATTCTTATACAAATAAATTCAGATATTTTCAAAATTCAACTAAAATAAGATTCCATGAATTTCTGGGGCATTACAAGAACACATCAGAAGAAGGAGACTGGAACGCTATGTAAAAGGTCAGAACATGACTCTAGTTCCTGCAAATGAGAACCCGAGGCTACCCTCCCCAGAAATAGGCAGAGGAAATCGCAACACCAGCGGCTCCAGTCAAGAGAAGATAGTGGTCCATACCATCTCGGGAGGACCACACATCGCTGACAAAAGCTGGGCAGAGATGGGAAGATATGGGAAGTCACTTAGAAACAATGAAGACTGCGTTAATTCTGTTATAGAAGAACGCCACCCGAAGCGGAAAGAGAGTGACGACATCACATCCAGTAGGCGTGACCTAGAAGGAAGGCAGTACCCTCACATGGATCCCATGGTTATCTTTGCCCGGCTCGGTCCAACCGAAGTTTTCCGAATTCTAATAGACACTGGAAGTTCAGTAAATATCCTATTCAAGCATGCATTCGACAAAATGAAACTATCAATAAAGGATGTTTCTCCCTGCAATAAACCACTACACGGTTTCACTGGTGACGCGAAGATGCCCCTCGGGCAACTGGACCTCTTTGTTGAACTTGGAAGTCATCCCCGCTCCATTGTACGGAAACAAACATTTGTGCTGATAGAAAACCACTCGGCCTACAACGCCTTCTTAGGAAGGCCAGCCTTGTCTGACTTCCAAATCGTCCTGGCCCCATGGTGCCTAAAGATGAAATTTCCAACGGACAATGGAGTAGGGGAAGTAGAGGGAGACCAGGACGTTGCTTAAGATTGCTATGTAACTGAACTTCGCAACAACCAAAGGAAGGATAAAGGGAAAAGTGTAGAGGTTGCCCTCTGCACAAAAAGTTTGGAAGCATAGCAACTAAAGAAAGCCCCTCCTCTTCGATATACCAGCGACCCTTTCAATGAATTAGACCCCAGGGACAAAGAGGAGGAGGCCACCACCGAGCCTGCAGAGGCTATGGAATTTGTATCTGTAGACAAACATGACTCGAGTAGACTATTGAAAATCGGGTCCCAACTAAAAGCAAAGTTGAAGGAACAACTCATTGACTTTCTCCACCACAACTTGGATGTATTTGCATGGTCACATGCTGACATGACCTGAATCTCCCCTGACATAGCATGCCACGCACTAAACATTGATCCTACCAAGGCGCCCGTAAAACAAAGGAAGAGAAGTATGGGGGCAGAACGATCAGTAGCCCTCGATGAAGAAGTAAAGAATCTACTTTCCAATGACTTCATACGAGAAGCCACCTACCCAAAGTGGATCGCCAACCCGGTGCTGGTAAAGAAGGCTAATGGGAAGTGGCGAACATGCATTGACTTCTCCAATTTAAATGACGCCTGCCCGAAGGATTGCTTCCCACTTCTCCGAATCGATCAACTTGTAGATAGCACGGCCGGGCACGAACTCTTATCTTTTATGGATGCATACTCAAGATACAACCAAATTCCCATGCATGCTCCCGATCAAGACCACACTAGTTTCATCACTGACCGGGGATTGTACTGCTATAAGGTAATGCCTTTCGGACTTAAAAACGCAGGAGCCACCTACCAGTGCCTCGTCAATAAGATGTTTGCAGGGCTAATAGGACAAACTATGGAAGTGTATGTGGATGACATGCTGGTGAAGTCAAGGAAAGCCAACGACCACGTAAACCACCTGGGCGAGATGTTTCGGGTACTTCGCTAATATGGAATGAAACTTAATCCTCTAAAATGCTCCTTCGGAGTATCATCAGGTACGGAGTCCCATTCAAAATTATATCGGACAATGGACTTCAGTTTGACAGCGAGGAGTTCGCCAACTGGTGCCAAGAGCACGGAATTAACAAGAGCTTCTCATCCGTAGCTTATCCCCAGGCAAACGGACAAGTCGAAGCCGTCAACAAGATTCTGAAAACTCTAATCAAAAAGAAGCTCGAAAAGTCAAAAGGCGCTTGGGTGGATGAACTCCCTACGGCACCGTGGGCCTATCGCACATCTTTCAGAACATCAACAGGGCATACTCCCTTCTCTTTGGCATACGGATCAGAGGCTATGCTCCCAGTTGAAACCATCGTGCCTTCCCACCGTAGGATCCACTATAACCCCGAAGAGAACGAAGAACTCCTTCACATGTCTTTGGATCTAATTGAGGAGAGAAGAAATGATGCAGCCCTCAAAGCAGCAGCCCACAAGCAAAAAGTGGCAGCACACTACAACTCCAAAGTCAAGCATCGTACCTTACAAGAAGGAGATCTTGTCCTCAAGCGAATCTTCCCTCGACCCGGAGCACTAGATCCAATCTGGGATGGACCATATGTAATTCATAAAGATCTCCACAATGGAGCTTATATTTTGTCAACAGTGGACGGAGAGGTGTTCCAGAGGGCATGGAACATCCAACACCTCCGCCGATACTTTTCTTAACTTGTACTGCCCATATGAAGTGAATTAACAAAGAGAATCAGTGGACGTAGGCATTTTCGTGCCGAACCACTTTAAAAAACCTTGTCTCTTTTTTAACTTGTTCCTTTATATCTTGGCTGCTTGTTAACTTTATCCTTTTCTGTTGAACAAAATCCTGTGCATATAGCATTTCCATTCAAGCACTCCACAGCGCGACTTCACCTGGACAAGACCTAACAGGTACTATGTGAACCTATGCCCTCGCCAATGATACACTTTTGCTCCGGCATCCCTCTGCTGCGGGTTAACTCATTGCTCCCGACGGCCCTTAAAGCCAACTGTAATGAGCCGATTATAAGCCACCGAGAAGGCCGACTATAGCCAAGGCAGCTCATTACGGCGTTCGGCTCGCCGGCAACTGTGAACCTACTTTAAGCCCCAACATAAGGTGTGGCCAGCCAGGGGTAGTTCACGGTTGACGATCGGCACCCACGCTAGCCGGCCACAGTAAATCGAATAATACCCACGATTATGGGTCATAATGGCCTGGGTAGTTACTGTGCGTGATCTCGGCTCCGATGTGTCTTAAGTACGGCTGTGGTAAAAAAGATTTTTAACTCCCCGCGGAGGCGTAAGATGGGTGACAAATGTCTCCAAGACCCACAGCTAGGGAACGTGACTACAAAGCCCGTTTTCCACGAACTTAAGCACATCGATGGCCTTCCGTGATTGGAAGTTTTCATGTTTCTCAAATTTCAATTTTATTTAAAAAACTTTTCTCATATCCTCTGTAACAATCCCTAAAGTACAGGACACAAGAGAGAACTGTATATTCATATATTTCACAATATTAATCAAATAGGAGACTTTCACTAATGGAAGCGGATACTCACAGCAAGACACTGGACCGCATTCCACACTCAGTCACGTAAGACATTCAAAGCTGCCATCTACAAGTGAAATATGAAGGGCGGTAATTTCTTCTTTCATGTATAAACATGTGGCTATAATTTATTCACACATCACACTAACATTGCAAGACATGAAATTATGTTTTAAGCAAGAACTTAACATCAAACACAATTGAATTACAAGCATATGCATAGCTATATTTCTCATACAACATGTCAAAATAGCAAAAACATTCAAAAACGACAAAATCAGCTTAAGTTAAAAAATTACACGTCAAGAATAATGTTGTTTATTACAAGTAGCATAATTACAACCTAAGAGTTACGTTACTGTTTTGAGAGTAACATATACAACAATGTCAAGTCCACAAAAAGATATCCAGGTCAAATCAAGGAGCCGGCTGCGTCGGAATTTTATCCTTGTCCTATTGCCCACTTGTCCGGTCAAGGAAAGAATTCATTAGTGATAAGCAACCAAGTTAACGGAAAGACTAGAAAGGAAGACTTACCAGCACCTGCTTCCTGACTATCCTGGTCATCATCCTCTACTTGCACACCCACCTCCTCAGCAGCAAGCAGCCGCATACCCTCCTTCACCGCCACTTTCTCCTCCTTGGTAAATTGGGCAGTGACCACATCCATTCTGAAGACCGCGCCACCCTCTTTATCCGCATCAGCCCTGACCTCCTCCAGAGCCCGGAGATAAATCCAGGCCATAACTCGGGGGTAGTTATCCATCCAGGATAAATTACCCTGCTTCCAAGTGCGGAAATACATATCCTGAAGCATCTCATCCATCATCCCCTCATTTTCCTCAAGTTCCTTCATTCGGGCCTCAGAAGCACACAGCTTAGCGACGGCAGCATCCCTCTCCGATCGGTATCGTGAGCGGTCAGCCTGAAGGGATATCCTCATTGCCTTCATCTCCTCCTTCAACCTAGACTGAGCGAGCTCCACGGCCTCAAGTCTCCCCGACAGTTCCTACGCCCGCTCGAGGTCCGCTTGTCGAACCTCATCCACCGTCGTGATGGCCATGTCAATTCGCTCCTTGCAGGCGGCCTCCATTTTTCGCAACTCTGCCCTGCTGGCCTCTTCCATAGTCTTCTTCAGTTGCCTGGATGCGGCCTCGTGCTGAGAAATTTGGATGGCTTGATCGGCAAGCTGCTTAGCCTGGTCGGAGTCCATTAACCGTAGCCGAATGTTGGCACTCCCAATTTCCTCCCCGGCCTTGACTAGTCGGGCATGATGCCCCATCAATTTCCTGGTCTCCTCAGCAACTCGGTCAATATTTGCCTTAGCTTCATCCCCCAGAGTTACAACCTGGGTAGTAAGCAAATCGAGGTCCAGGGACTTAGCTTCGTCAAGCACCCGTACCATAGGATTGCGAGGGAGAAGATGCTCACCAGTAACATCATCGAAGGAGATGTCATGAGAGGCCGGGTCCAGGTCTGGATGGCCCACAAACGGGTTACGAACCAAGCCAGGGTGATCTATCGGGGTGAAGGTTGGATTCTCAGACGGATGTGGGGAAGGCATAAACTCAGTATCATCCTCCGTAATATCGTGAATAGGCTGGAGTGGGGCCGGAGGGCCAGGACGAGATTCAAACGTAGATCGACTCCTCTTTCTCTTTTGTACATCTTCTTCAATAACTCCAAGAAGAGGACGATAGCCGACTACGTCTCCAGGATGGTTAGTAGGAGGCTTTGGCTTAGCGGAAGCTTTCAGGAGTTTGAATTGTTCAAGCCTGTGCCGAAGATCTGAGGTCTTGGCCGTTTTGCCCGCTCCTGGAATAAAAACCAAGTGTCACCATCATGTATTGAGCCATCATTCAAGAATTAAAAAGAATAAAGAGAAATTCACCTTGAATCGCAGAAGTTGCCTCAGTGGAAGCACTCCCGGAAGATAAATCAGCGCCGGTCCCGACCTTACAAGCTTTCTTGGACTTCTCCATTTCCTCCAACTCTTCGAAGGCTTGGCGGAGAGCGTCATCTGTCCACTCTTGAATCACGCCGGCTTGCCCGAGAGGCAAAGCCCCGATGCCATCACCACCCTGCCCTTCGCCACCATCACCACCGTGACGATCACCGTCACCTTCTCTACCGCTTCCGCTCTCCGCCTCACCTCCTTCGTCCTCACCTTTTTCCTCCTCCTAAGCATTTGGATGTGTGCTAGGAGAGGGTCCATCGGACTTCTTGAGTTTCTTCCCCCCGGCAACTGGATGCATCGAGAAGGGTCTCCTTTTGCTGCTTTTCGCCGTGGCCCCTCTTGTAACTTTGGAAGCTCTCTCCTCCGCCGTGTCTCTCTGCTTAACCACGGACTGATGTGGAAGGACCAGGTTTTGCCCCAGAAGTGTAGCATTCCTAATCAAGTAAGAAGCCGACCTGTTCCTTCCCGTAATGGCTTCTATTTCCACAACCATCTGAACCAGGTGATCATTCTCCACGACCGCAAAGCCACCTGTCGCTAGCAAGAAATAAAAACACATAAGAAGAGGCATTGCAGTTATAACGGAAATTATAAATAAAGCTTCACACTTACAGCCGGAGGTGAAGCGACGGATGGAAACAGAGTCATCCCTGATAAAAAACCCTTCTTTCTTAAACATGCTGAACTTCGAATATAAGTCCAGGACCGGCTTGAAAGATACGGCTGATTCCAAGCTGATGTATGGAGAACCCTTCTTATAGCCTCTCAAGTTGTACAAATACCGGATCTCCCGGTTGGAGGGAGGACGCCCGTATTTCCTTTGGAAAATGACAAACAGGCTCACCAGGATGGCGTAGGAGTTCGGCTGAAGCTGGAATGGAGCCACCTTTAAGTAAGTGATGAAGCTGGTTATCCAGGCATGGATCGGGGGGATGGCCCCACACATACAGTGGTACCTACTATAGGCAAAATATCCTTCGGGGGGATTATATGGCATCACTCCCTCCCCCGGCAGTAGCATGCGTGCTCTATCAATCCCAAAGGAGCGAGAGATGACATCGAGCTGCTCGTCTTTGAGTGAGCTAGGGAAATAATCGGGAGGCGAGTTCAGAAGCTCCTGAGGACCATACCCATCTACTAATGATCTCGGGGCGGGCCCATGACGTCCCGGTCCTGACGGGGCTGGGGGCACGGCAGAAGGCTCTTCTCTGTCCTGAGATCTCTTCTTTTCTGATTGGGTTTCCACTTTGTGAGACATTTATCTGCAAAGACAAAAAGGCACGTTGTTAGAGCAAAGGATGTAGAAATATAAAACAGAAAGTTTTCATGTTCATCCGGTCTTAAGCCCATTCGGCAATAACTCATTCGGCACTCAGGATCCACATGCCCATTCAGTAAGTCATGTTCCCAAGCCCATTCGGCAATAACACACTCGGCAGAAGAAGATCTCATCGGGTTCGGCAAAAGTTAAGAGCTCGATTCGGCTAACACGTTTTGGTTCGGCGAAGACAAAGGTTTGGCTCGGCTGATAAGGGATAACGATGGCATCAGACCCCTACTTATAGGCAAGATGTAAATGACCGGACCAACTGGTTCGGTACACCGAACCGAATAAGAATGACCGAACAAAAACAAAGCACGGCATGTGCATACACATGCCCTACTTTGGGGGGCAAGTGTTGGGTGAGTTTCAGCCGAACCAACTCACTACCGGATCAAGACGACCGACCCAACCTTCTCTAAGCTCCTACCGAACCAGCTCCTTCCCATGCCTACCGAGCCAGAGCCAATTCCACTCACCACCGGACCACCTACCACCGGTCCAATTCCACTCACCACCGTACCACTTACCACCGGTCCAATTCCACTCACCACCGAACCAACCTACCTCCAATACCCAACCGAACCAGCCTCAACCCTCTACTACCGGACCAAGTTCTTCCGGACCAAGACGTACCGGACCGACACTGCCAGGCCAGAATGCATTAGCCCAGGCCCACCAGCAGCTATATACATCCAAGACCCTTGCCCCCAGCCTCACTCTATAAATAGAGGGGCAGGGGTACAACAATGGGGGACAAGTTTGAGAGCTCAAGCACGGATAGAACTTTCAAACAACTTTCATATACTTGTATCAAAGCTTTGTACTTGTAATCGAAACAAGAAAGGAGAAATAATATATAAAGTGGACGTAGGCACATTCTGGCTGAACCACTATAAATCTGTGTGTCTTTTACGGTTTAGTCCTTGCTTTTTTCATATTTGCATAAATCATCCAGATCACTAAAAACAACATAAAACCAACTAAATCATACGACTTGGAGGTGTTTGCCCATTTTTTGTGCAAACAACTAGCAAGCCGAACTCACCAGCATCGTGACCAACCTCAGCTCGCGATTCTATTGAAGTCGCTGCACCCATCGTCGATGCCGAGTCCCTCTTTTATGCTTCAGTCGCGATATCAGCCGACCTCGCAGCGCGACGACTTCCAAACCAAATCACGTGGCACCACGCATCTCTTCCTCTTCACTATATCGATTTCAAAAAATAGGGGTGCGATTCCAATTGAAAGGGAGAGAAGATAGAGGCTAGGACGAGAAGAAAAAGGCGATTTTGAATTGCCGAGGAACGCATGACTTTTGTTCGTCCGCCATTTTTTTTCAAACAGTTGTTGTTATTTTTATTTTTCGATGGAAAAGCCTCGGTTGTTTTAAAAAGGGAGGAGGGAGATAAAATTGAAGGGGAAGTGTGCTTGAGAAGGAAAAGCACGGTGATTTGAGTAAAAGGAGTAATGATCGATGGGATAGAAAAACAGCTGAATGGAAGGGTTGACCAGTCAATTAATATATGTATATTTTATTTAAATTCTTAAATATCTCGAAAACGTAACTCAAAATCTCGATCTCCTATTGAGGCATGCCGCTAGGCGTTCATAATGTTATACCCCTATTCTGAATGAAATGGAAAAGGTTTTGAGTCATAATTCGATCGTATGGAGAAGATAGCTTTTTGAACCTAGTTATTATATTAAATTTTCGATATAAATTTTAGCGCGTTTACCTATCGTACGATCACACGACAACTCCAAACGCTACGAAATTTGAAATCCAATAATAATACAATATTACAGATCTAATGGAACTGGTTTCGTCGAATTCCGAGATTGTGCCTCGGAAAGCTATTTTTAAATATCGATTTAAACGATATATTTTCAAAACTGAACAAACACTTTTAAATTCAATTTTAAAAGTTCCATTATCTCCAATATTATCAATATAAATTTTACAAGCCTTCAACTTATTTTTAACAAGCTTGAAACTCCAAATTTCATATTCTACCCAATTTCCAATTGTTTAAATCCAATAATTTAAATTATCCAAATAAATAGCAATATTTGAAATTCAAGTTAAAAATTAACTTCTAAATATTTAAAATCAATTAAATATTCCAATTTCAAATGTCCAAATTTCCGAGTCGTCACAGGGAGAAAATATTTATATGAAGAAAAATGTTCTGTCCGAAGAGTATCTTTGATCTCAAAAAACATTTTTGTTTGGAAACTAATTTTAATTGGATTTCCATTTAAAGAGTACTCGTTGATGAATGATGTTTTGTGAAGAAAAAAAAATTTTGGGTATAGAGTTTTGGTTGAAAAAGAGTTAATATGAAAAATATTTTATTGGGAAAATATTTGAAAATATATTATTAGGAAATGATGTATTATAAATTATCTAGTTTTACAATACTTTGAGAAAATGGTTTACTGAAATGAGGATGATTTGGTTTGGAAGTAGTTGAAAGAGTAAAACATTTGATTGGAATATCGAACTAAGGATTTGTTTGTTGAAAAGTATTTTATTTGGAAAACTCTATTCGAAGGTTGTAAGACTAGACTCTATGACATAAAATGTTAGATGATGGGCGAGATGAGTTTGAGTTTTCCCAACACCTATTATGATGATGTTATCTTATGACGGTTATATGTGACTTTTCCTAAAAGAGTTGTAGGGATGTCTTGTTATTCCCATCGATGGAAAGAATGGGGATATGAGGTGGGGACTGTCCATTTCGATGTATGGGATAGTGACATTTTGCTTGTATTGGCTTGCTATGGTTAAATTGTTTGTATTGCATTGTTGCTTGCTAGATTATTCACAATTAAGAAATTTATGCTGCTTATTTACTCATGTTTTCTTATTAATTTATGTTGTGTTTGTTTGAGTTAATTTCTTTTACTTAAATTATGTTGTTGACTGTTTGCTTTACTATGGTTGATTAATTAGTTGTTTGTTTGCTTGTTGCTTATTTGCTTGGTTGATGTTTGTTTTACTATGGTTGATTTAATTATTTGATTGTTTGCTTGTCGCTTGTTTGTTTGATTGGTTATTTGTCCGTTTGGTGTTTAGTTGTTTGACAAATTGTGGTTGTTTATACTATATGCTAGGTTAAATTGATTGATATGTATTGAAAATTATGTGATGAGGTAGTTATCCAATGTTGTCTCTTAATAGGATGTACCTTGGAGAAACTAGCAAGATGTTAGAGTACATGTTTGATTTATCCATAATGTGATAGCATGGTTTCCTAAGCTGAGGAAGACTAGAAATTGGAAGGATTAAGAGACGTGAAGATGTTCCTTAAAGATGAGTAATAGTGATTAAAGGAATTTGGCGACTAAAGACTTAATGGGTGCCACCAAGGAATAAAATATGGGAGGGAGGTTCATTATAAAAATATGGAGTTTCAAGATATACATTTTGAAATGTATTTTACACAAAAAATTATTGGCTTCCCTATATACTGTAAACAAAGAGTTTCTATTTCGAAAAAAAAATTGCAATCTGATTTTTACATAAAACATTATTTTCTAGAAATTATTTTGAATTACTTTAAAATTGTGGAAAGTATTTTGAGAAATTGTTTTATAAAATAAGGTGTTATTTTTTAGGAAGAATAGGATTTTTATTTTATAGGGAGATGGAAGCTTTCATCTGAAAATAAAAATCTTTTTGCAAATGTTATGCTTTCAAAATGTTTTAGAAATCTCCTGATTAGCAGATCCCAATTTTGTATTTTTGGTGAGTCATCCTTGTCATCAAATATAGGAATCACTATAAGAGGATTTTGGAATCGAATTTTTTTGATGTAATATGAAGATTTGGACAAGATGGGTTCTAATGTGAATACATATCAAAGGATTTATGGTGTAGTGACCATAAATGTTCGGAACTCTGAATACTCCATGATGTGAGCTATTAGGATGATCCACAGACAAATTCAACAAGGTAAGCTTATGGAGTAGGGCATACAACATTTTCCATTGGATGGGTGCTAAGAGACCATTAATGACCCAAGGCTTTGATGAGTGCTAGAAACGCTAAGGTATGTAGGGACGCGTACCAGATCTTATGATGGTAGATTACACAAGACTCGAGGAATGTGAGTGTAGTTCCTAGCTGTCTAAGTGGAATGAATTTTGGCCAAACGCGATGCTTTTGATGTTGAGCATTTGTTGACCTTGCGATGTAGGTCATTTGTGTCACAATATATCACAAAGTATAATACTCTTATAATGGTGAGTATTCGTTGACCTTATGATGGTGGTCATTATGTGTGAGACCTTACAATATGGGTCTGCGGACCGAGGATGGATATAGCTGCAACATAAGTAGATGGCCATATTATTTTGGGGATGAAACCATGGGTGGGCACATGTATGAAGGTGTAAGAATGACACCAGTTATCTTGAGCATGAGACTAGGAGGAAGTTCAATGATATTTTTGAGAATTATTATAAAGGATGTTTAGTCGGCATAGCGATTAACACAAGTGTGATGATGAGATGATTGCTCTTTTTGGGTGTATGCGCACTTTATTTTGATAAGCTATGCTGACTATTGATATTTTTATTTATGCTTGCATGATTGGATCAACCTAACGTTTGTTATGGACTTTTGTTATGGGTGGTTGTGGTTGAAGTATTTGAGGTGCATGATATGAGTTGATGTATGATTAAGATTGTTTCACCCTTTGTTGATGGAGTGTTGTTTTTATATATTATAGTTTTGATTGCATGATTTAGGAAGTATATTTTTAACTATAGTTGATGTATGAAGGAATTTGAATTCGTTATTGTGAATGAATATTATAATGTCATGATTGATGGTGTTATGTGATTATTATTTACTGTTATATAAGTAATTAATTTTTGATTGAAATATTTTCCCTATTTTTTTTATTAAACCCATGAAGATGCTTTACCGATTTTCTTGAGTGTTCCATTTGGGAAATTGTAAGGGTATAATTCTTTTAAAGGGAAGTGTTATCCATATAATTTTCAAAGGATTCATACCAGGAAAGTCAATGTTGAGGCTGAAGGATTACGTCAAAGTTCAAAACCAAAGATGTTAGGATAGCATTAAGGAATCAATGTCGAATTCAAGGTCTCTATCGACGTCTAAGACAAAACGTTCAAGGGGTTACAACAAAAGGAATCAATACTGGAGAAATAACACCGAGCCAACATCGAAGACCAGAAGATCATACCATTCTTCGATTACATCAACATTCTTCCTTGTTGTAAACATCTGTGTCGAACTTGGTCGATGTGGCATCGATTCCATACAAAACTTCCCTTCATCTACACCGTGTCCTAGCACATCGTGGTTCACCAGCATCACATTTGACTAACAATGTTGATATCACTAATATTGTATTCAAAGGTATGCAGTATAAGTTAGAAGAATAACATCGTCTTCCATGAATCACAACGACACCGAATAGTACTACGATTAACGTCGAGACTCATGATTTCCAAAGGAATGCTGAATGAGGTCATATCCTATCAATGTCTACATTATGAAAGTCAACCATCCTTAATGCTGCTTGTGACCAGAGTTATTGAGTACTGATAGAATTCTCTATTCCAACATCGTTGCTCATCGAAACTGTCTTATAAAGGGAAACACAAGTTATAAACGTTGCCGAGGTTCGATACTATTACAATGTTGACTCTTATGAACATGCTTGGGAGACACCATATACCCACGTATGCGATATTGGTGACCATCTCGTCAATATTCTCAAGTGCAGTTAATGTCACATTTAGTAAGCTACTAAATATCAACGACGAGGACCTTCAACGTTGTCGCTGTTTAATACCGCCAACCGTCAATCAAAGAAGATCTTAAGATATGGAGTTATCGTCGTCGATATTCATACTAAGACCATTAGTACATCCAAAAGGGGTTGTGAAGACACTTTACTAATGCCTCCTTTCATCAATGTTAATATGTGGTGGTAATGAAAATTGATCAAAGAAGAAGGAACTATCAACGCTGAGTTTATGGATGCCTAGTGTCGACCCTATTGAATCAATGCCGAAGTTTAGTTATGTGAATATAAGAATGCTGGATTTGATGTTCAACGATGGTGTTAATGTTGAAGCCGATAGAATATCAATCTTGATGATCGACGGTGCTGCTAATGCAAAGCCAATGGATGCCAAAGCCTGTCATTGGGCAAACTCTATAAATGTGGACCTAGGTGCTTTGTGGAAGAGGATGGATTTTTATTTCTCTCTCTTTCTCTTCTTAATCAAAGCCTTGTAACCCTAAATCGAATTTGGGGACAAATCTTCCTTTATTGTAATCATATTTGAATAATAAGAATATGGACTTGAATATGCATATTGACTTCGATTGTGACTTTATTTTGACATTATTGTTTTGGACTTGTATATATATGAGCTCATCATGATTAAACTCGATATGAACTTAGTCGAGATGCCTTGGACTATGAAAAACTCTTATATGCATAATTATATGAACCATGGACCTTAGACATAAGGACTATATTGTGCATAACCATATGCCCATATTGTGCATAATGGACTATAGCTCGAACTTGTCACTTATCTTCTATGTCTCTATTGAACATATGATATGACTTAGGCCTTTTTGAATTACCTTGTCTAAAAGCATAAATGACATTCATATATATGACGTAACCTTGAAAACCTCAAGCATAATGACCCTTATGACCTTAGAGAACGTTGGGCATAATGACTCATATGACTTTAGAGGACGTCGTGCATAATAGCCCTAATAAGAACATCGAGCACAATGGTTCAAGGACAATCGATGGACTTTTGTATAACATTCCTCAAACACCTAATATCATCCATTCAATAATGACTCTATCAGAAGACTAGTCTAAAATAATGAGTTAGCTCTTGATATACTATTAAGGAGATATTGGTTAACTTATATTTGATCATGCCTCCGTAACTGCCAAAATCTAGAGTTAATTTATCACAATTGGTATCTAGAGTGTTATACCATTTTTTGGTCTAACATTTTTTGCACTAGAAGAAGGGCCTGAACCTTCGACTTGTTTAAATTCCTTATTATATAGACTAATTAAGTGAATTTTATTTCAAGAAATTTGAGATCACAAAGACTCAATGCTTAGACCGAAGAAGTAATACAGACAACGAAACTAGAAGAGAATATAACTTCCAATTTCAATTTGGGAAATAAAGAGCATAGGCAAACCGATGCAACAAATTAGCAGAGAGGCCAAAATCCAGAACTTGATGCAATAACTATTGATGATGAGAAAACTATTGGAAGGGGTGCTTGCTTAGAAATCTTCCAAGACTACCAAGGTAATTGGAGGAGATGAGGTGGAATCTCCAAGTACTTGAATGCTTCCTTAATTAGAAATATAATCAAAAGCAAGTTTCCCCAAATTCCACGGAAAAAGAGAGATGATCAATAAGCTAGGGAATATTATCTTGGAAGAATGAAGGAAAAATTGGAAGAACAATCTGGGAGCTCAACATCTAAGGGATATAAACCAGAAAGGAGTAATTACCATAATTATAAGTCTTACTCAAGGGACTTGGCAAAGAAAGCGACAAATGACATGCTCAACCTCAAGGGGAAGAGGACTTCATATGATCAATCTAATGATAACCAACAGGAGGCTCCATTTACTGATGAGATCATGACCGAGAAGATTCCATCTTACATCAAGATTCCCTCTATCAGATATAATTGGACCACCGATCCAGATGACTATCTATTAGCTTTTGAGAGTGAAATGGATCTGTATAATGCATCTGAAGCTATTCACTACAGACTTTTCCCAACAACATTTCAAGGAGCAACAACCAAGTGGTACCGACAATATCGAGATAGGACCATTTATTCTTGGAAGCAATTTTCTTATGAGTTCTCAGCACAACTCTACATTTACAAAGACCGTACTATTGAATATACGATGGTGGATAATATTAAGCAAAGACCTAGCGAACTTCTAGGTGATTTTCTCAAAAGATTCAATACAGAAGCTTTATAGGAAAATAACTGACCGACAGAGACAAGTTAGTAGCGGTACACTCAGGATTAATTACGCAGACTCCATTCTTATGGGAGCTTTACATTCATGGGTGCAAAGACTTGCAGGACATCCATTTCCAGGTCGATAAATTCGTCTGCATGGATGAAACGTACCATGCTAGAATGAAGGCTCAGGTTAAGAAGGAAACCGGGAAGTCTAACAATGGCCGCAATCATAAGAAGCTAAGGTGGGAGGAAGATTCAAATGCTAGTCACGTCGCTCTTAATAAGCCACTCTCTTATATATATGCCACCACAAAGGAGAAGGATGACAACCCTGATTTCTTATAAGGCCAAAACTGACCCCGAACCGATAAGGGGGAGATTACTGCGCATATCGAAAATCAAATGGGCACAAAACAGATGAATGTCATGTATTAGCAGGAATAATTCAACGGATGATCCATGCTGAACAACTAAAGGAATTTACCAAAGAAGGATAAAAAGCTACCCGTTCTAGAAACAATAATCAGAGACCACTAAGCAATGCTGCAAATATGGTTGAAGATGAAATTCAACTTGACTTCATTTCGCCTCTTAACCGGATTGATGTAATCCACGGAGGCCCACATTTGGCTGGAAGCAGCAAAGGGGCTAGAAGTCAATATGTCAGGGAAGAAAAGGAAGGAATTTTCTCCATCCAGGAAGAACCGCCACTCAAGAATCTAAGATTTCAAATCCAACTGCACAGTTTAACAACTACTCCATCAGAGTTAAGAGGATTTCGCCATCTACACAATGATTAGCTAATGATTACCACACAGATTGGACTCTCTGTAGTCACCAAGATTTTAATAGATACAGGTAGCGCAGTTAACGTAATTTTTAAACACGCTTTTGACAAGATGAGGATTCCTGAGGAGAAGGTGGAACTAAGTTTAGAGTCTATCTTTGGATTCAACAATAAGGGATCAACTCCGGTGGAGCAGTTAAAGCTTCTTGTACATATGGGAGTTTCGCTATGTTGTAGAACCTTTAAAACCGTCTTTGTCATTATAGACCAACACCTATTATAAAGCTTACTTCGGAAGGCTGGCTCTAGAAAATTTGATGCTTTTGTGCCACCAAAATGCTTGATGGTGAAATTTCTAATGAAAAAAGGGTTGGAAATAATAAGGGGTAGCAATTCAGTGCTCGAGAGATGTATTTTGCAACCATAAATGAACGAATTTATCTTTCTCCTTACGATTCGGAGGAAAACAAATTAGCCCAGTCTGATATAAAAGAGCCTTTGGATGATGTTTCTTTAAACTCGTTACCCAAAGCAAAGGCAAAACCTGATAAGACAACTAAATATGTGCTCAGGAAATTCAACTTCTCTGAAAATAAAAGGAAGAGGAAAGAATCAAACTGGATAGAAGACAAAATAGAAGATGATATAGAAGGTGAAGAGATTGATACTGAATGAGATTATAGAAATGAGAAGGACATAATGAAATCGACAGAAGGTCTTAAAGAGGTATACCTATATTCGGCTGATACAACAAAGACAATTAAGTTCAGAAAAGAGTTGGATGGCAAAATCAAGGGAGAACCGATCCAGTTTCTTCAATCTAATAAAGATGTATTTGCTTGGACTCACTCGAATATGGTCGGAATCAATCCCATAGTCCTGTATCACACCTTGAAAATTAACCCGAATGTCACATCAGTTCGACATAAAAAGAGGCAGTTTGATAAAGTCTGGTCCAGTGCTTTAAAAGAGGAGGTCAAGAGACTGCTTGAGAATAGGTTTATCAGAGAAGTTTTCTACCCGAAATGGCTAGCTAATTCAGTGTTAGTCAAGAAGTCCAATGGAAAGTGGAGAACATGTATTGATTACATTGAGTTGAACAAAGCATGTCCAAAAGACTACTATCCACTTCCGAGGATAGATCAGTTAGTCAATTGAATGATCGAACATCAACCCTTATCCTTCATGGATGCATATTTTGTATCTAAATGTTCAAACCAGATGAAGAAAACACTGGTTTTACAACTGATTGGGGAACGTTTTGCTACAAGGTGATGCCTGTTATCCGGTATCCTGACCCGACTATATTGGTCTGATTGCGCAACACAGATTCAACTGTTGTCAAGAAGGATAACCACAGAGCCATGGCTGTAGGACTTGGAAGTAGAGTTCAGATGGTTATATGAAGCCAGGATTGAACGGAGGTAGATAGATGATGCAGGATGCTAGAAATATGGAAATTAGCTCGGGCAAGCCATGGATCGGCATAGCTTAATGGGATCAGATGGATCGGTATGGTTGGTTGTATGATGGATTGGTATAGATAAAAGTATATGGATTGGCAAGGCATGATTGGTTGTGTGATGGATCGACATGGCATAGCATTGGGGAAAAGGATGGATCGGTATATTTGGGTAAACCAAGAAGGGATCAGCATGTATTCTAAAACATGAGAATTTGAACAATCAATATCTAGGGATCGCATGGTTTAAAGCTAATGTAAATTGGGGAGCAGAGTATATGGACCCTAGGGGCCTTGCCCTAGGGATTGCATGTTAGAATGACAGAGGATGAGGGATCGTCATGATCTATTAAGAAGGGTTCAGCAGAGAGCGATTTGCAGGTGGGTTACAATCAAAGATCAATCAAAAGCATGAGTTCTACCTGCTCAATCAGCATGATATTTGAAGTACTAACATGTCTAAACATGAAGAAGTCACCCTAAGGATCGCTGCTCCGGAATCGACCAATGGATGGATCGGTACCGATCCATATTCATTGGGATTTGGGCCTATCGACCTATATGGTGGGTCCATATGGATAGGAAGGTCCTATAGCCAATGTTTTAGAGAAATTGGTGGTCGACTTCACCTATAAATACTGGCCTAGGGGGTCATTCTGAGGATCTTTATGCTGCTGGTTACATAGTCCGTTATTGTAATCAACTTTCTTTGTTACTTCTTCATGTTTGATATTGTAATCAAGTTAATAGTGAATCAATAAAGAGAATATTCAAAGTGGACATAGGCATATGGCATCGAACTACTATAAATCCTTGTGTTCTTGTTTATTATTTTGATCTGCTTATTAGTTTACTCTATTCCTCTGTTTTAATTTAGTTTTCACCATTTACTTCTCTACACAAGCCTATTCTTGGGTGTTTGTGACCAATTTGGTTGTAAACATTTTGATGCTTTCATTGAGAAATCCGATTCTCATCTTGTTGGATCCCCTTTGCTACTACTAGATTGGATAAATCCCCCGAAAGAGATCCATAGTTTTCCTCATAAACCTGCTTACACTACTCAGATTTGCAAAAATCTAAGCAAGGAGATTGACAATGGTGAGACATACCCGATCCACTTCTTAGAATGTTGATGGGAATGAGACTGCTAATATTCAACAAGGAGGCCCAAGCAACCAACCTGCAAATTTGAATGGAGATCCTGCTGAAGTCCAGAACCCTGCTGATTCTATAACCAAAGCTGAATTTAATAACTTGATGGGCAAGTTGATGGAAAGCCGTAGACAGCTGAATGAGCAGATTCAGACCAATATTAACCTGATGAACCACAGCAACAGCGTGGGAATGCCAGAAGGGGTCCCACTCTTTACTCAGCATCAGAAAGTTCAAGCTCATTGGATCGGTGCTAACCCATCCATAGGGATCGGTACCGATCCATCCTCTAGAGGAGGGATTCCCCCACCACACTTAGGGAATCACACATGAGCTATTCTTAGAAGCTTGGATGTTGGAATTCGATGAATTCCGATCAGGTATCTCACCGGAATGATGACGAGATGGATGTCCAAGGTGCACAACAAGAGGATAGGGACCAAGTAGGCATGAAATGGCCCGTAGACATTGACCGGATCATTCATGTGAGGTGGGGTGTGACCACCGCTTGGCACCACCCATCCAAACACCGGATTTGTCAGCAATGGTCAGACAGTTGATGAGAGAGAACCAAGGTTTGACTAATAATGACTGGGAAATTTCGTGGAGTAATACCCCCTTTACTGACAATATTTTGCATGCGAAATATCCGTAAAGGTTCAACATGCCATCAATGCTCGCCTATGAGGGAAAAACCAACCCCAGGTAGCATATTATGAGATAAGAATAGCTGATGGACTCTACAAGAGCCAATGACGTAACCAAGTGCGGATGCTTCCCATAACCCTTTCCGAGATAGCAATGATGAGGTTCACAAGACTACCTCCGTGGTTAATTTTTAGATTCGATGAGTTGGCAACCAAGTATGTAGAACAACTCAGAATGCACGCAGTTCATCCTAAATACATTATGTCCCTTTCCAGTGTGATCTAGACCCTAGGGGAATCGTTGAAAGATTACATGAAGAGATTTCATACCGCCGCCATGGGGGTGAGTAACCCGAATGATCCTGCTATACTCATGGCTTTTACAAGAGGGATTGATCTAGAATCTAGATTTGACGACTGGCTGGCTGGAAAACCGCCTGCCACATTGGAGTGCTTCTATTCAAAAGCGGCTCAGTTCTTGAGGAAAGAGGAGGCCAGGTCCTTTAGGAAAAAGAATATTATGGGACCGAGCGGAGAAGTAGTACAAAGCAGTATTGCAATAAAGCAGTCTTATGATAGTTCCAGGAAAATCTAGGTTAATGTTCAGAATAAGCTGAATCAACAAAAGAAAGATGGAGACAGGAATCGAGAGCGAAAAAGGAATTTTGGAAGACTAAAGCCCAGGATTCCAATGTATGAAAATTACATGCCGCTGAACACGTCCCTGGAGAACATTTATTTATCCACTTGCGATACCATGCAGTACAGGAAGCCACAACCAAAAGAATCGTCAGAGAAACAGAAGTAGACTGGGAAGTATTGTCGGTTTCACGAATGTTATGGACACAATACGAATGAAAGTAGGCACCTCCATGATGTCACAGAAAAAATGATTCAGGAAAAGAAATTGCAACAGTTTGTGAAAACTCCATAGGATGGCAGATAAGGGATATCCGACAGCAATCGAGGACAAGCTCCGCGTAGGGCCGAGGAGCCTGCGTGGACCGGTGGAAGACTGGTGATTAACATGATAGTTGGGGGATCGCACCCTGCAGACAGAAGTTGGCAAGAGATGGAGTGTTATGCTAGCGCGATAAGGCATGTAGATTTTGAATATTCTTCAAATACAGAAGATGGAACACCGGCAAAATAGCAGCCTACCATGGCAGATGATATTGTGTTTAGAAGCAGGGATGTAGACAAAGTAGAGGCTCAACAATTGACCCGATGGTCATTTAATCTATGATTGGCCCTGCGTTGGTGAGAAGGATTTTAATTGTTTGTGGAAGCTTGGTGAATATAATTTTCAAGAAGGCGTATGATCAGATGAGAATGGAAGCCAAAGATTTAAAACCATTTAATGCTCGCATACATGGCTTTAATGGCGTGGCGACTGAGGCTGTTGGTTACGTGGAGTTTCCTGCTGAATTGGAAGAAGGTGAACGTAGGAGAGTGGGGATCCTACCGTTTATTGTTTTGGATGTTGACTCGTCGTATAATGTTTTTATGGGCCGACCGGCCCTGGCTAAATTTCGGGCAGCTCTTGCCCCGTGGTGTTTAACTTCAAAGTTTCCAATGGATAATGGTGTAGGGGTTTTTCATGGTGATCAGGCAACTGGACGTGCCTATTATGTAGCTGAGTACAGAGAAGCTCAACGCAAGGAGAAAGGGAAAAGTGTGGACAAATCTGTCCGCATCCAAGTTACTAAAGATTGATAATCAGCGCTTAAGACTTGGCTTGGGCGCTACAGTCGGTTCTATAGAGATATAGATCCGAGGGATGATAAGGAGGAGCCCAAAGATACCAAAGCCGCACCGGCTGAGCTGACGATTGATATCTCGGTCAACCACGATGACTCATCATGAGTCTTGAAGATTAGATCGCAGCTCAGCCCCTCGATGATGAAAGAACTTTTTGGTTTCTTTGAGCGAATCTAGATGTATTCACTTGGACTTATTCTAACATATGTGGGATCTCGCCTACCATTGCGAGCCATGCATTGAATATTGATCCAAAGTATATTTTGGTGAAGCAAAAAAGACGAGGCATGGATCTGGATAGATCCGCTGCTCTTAAAGAGGATGTGGATAAACTAAAAGTCAATGGGTTTATCCGTGATGCCCTCTATCCTGAGTGGGTATCTGATCACGTGCTTGCGAAGAAGGCAAATGGATAATGGAGAACGTGCATTGATTATTCAGATCTACACAATGCATCTCCCAAAGACAGTTTCCCCTTTCCAGGATTGATCAACTAGTTGATCCAACTGCAGGACATGAATTGTAATCGTTTATGGATGCGTATTCAGGATATAACCAAATCCCAATGCATATCCCCGATCTGGAGCACACTAGTTTTGTTACAGATGTTGGGTTGTACTGTTACGTAGTAATGCTGTTTGGATTGAAGAATGCCGAAGCAACTTATAAGCGCTTGGTTAATATGATGTTTAGGGATCAGATTGGAAAGACTATAGAAGTGTATGTGGATGATATGTTCATGAAGTCCCGACGGTTAAGCGACCACATCAAAGACTTGGTAGAAATGTTTGACATCCTTTAATACTACAAGATGAAAATTCAATCCTTTGAAATGTTCGTTCGGTGTGACATCGGGAAAGTTTTTTGGCTTTATAATCAATGCTCGTGGAATACAAGTTAATTCAAAGAAGATTCAGGCGATCTACGATATCGAGGCACCAAGAACCCTTAAACAAGTGTAGAGTCTGAATGGGAAGGCTGCCGCTTTGAGTCGATTTATCTCCAGAGCTACTAACAAATGCATTTCTTTCTTTTATTTTATTAAAAAGGGAAAAAGAAACTTCGGATGGACGTAGGATTGTAAAGACACGTTCCAAGTCTAGTGAATCATTTGGAGAGACCCCATATTTTGTCAAAGCCGATAGATCATGAGGAGTTGTTCACTTATTTGGCTATATCAGCATATGTTACAAGTGCCGCCTTGGTTCGTAAGGAGAATCGGATTCAAAGGCCGATGTCTTACATCAGTAAACGATTGACAGGAGTAGAAACGAATTATCTAAAAATGGAGAAACTGGCGTACTGCTCGCTAATTGCATCACGAAAGCTTCGCCCGTACTTTTAGGTATATCCGATCAACGTTTACACCAACCAGCCGTTACGACAGGTCCTACAATGACCTGGGACATCTAGGAGGTTACTCAAGTAGAACATTGAACTCATCCAATTCGACATTACTTATCTCACTTGGAGAGCCATCTAGGGACATGCTTTGGCGGACTTCATGGCAGTGTATACTGGGCAGGATGATCTTCCAGAAGGAAGTGAAATCCCCGATGTACGATGGAAGTTATATACTGATGGAGCATCCAATGATCACTACTCTAGAGGTGGGATTATGCTTGTAACTCCTAAGAATCGGTCAATTTGTTATGCTTTGAAGCTTGATTTCCCAGCAATAAACAATGAAGTTGAATATGAAGCCCTAATTACTTGACTTAAACTAGCTAAAGAACTTGGAGTTAAATCTCTTGGAATCTTTTGTGATTCGCAATTGGTAGTGTATCAAGTTATAGGAGACTACCAGGCTAAGGGACAGCAGCTTGTTCCTTATCTTACCCGAGTTCAGGAGTTGTAAACTAAATTTGAATACTATGACATTTCATATATTCCGCGCGATCAAAACAGAGAGGCTGATTCGTTGGCAAAGCTCGCTAGTACCAGTGATGCACAACAGATGGGTTTGGTACTGGTCGAAGTATTAAATACCCTAAGTATAAACATGATGGAAATCGATCAAGCGCTGGAGGCGGAATCTGAAATGGAATCATGGATGACTCAAATTAAATACTATTCACTGCACGGGGTCCTTCATAATAAAAGAAATGAAAAGGACAGGTCCTTCGAAAAGCTTAACGATATATTATGCAAGGAGGAGTCATGTATAGGAAAGGTTTTTCAGTCCCCCTACTCCGGTGTATTTCTCATGATGAGATAAAATGTGTTTTGAAAGAAGTTCATGAAGGAGAATGTGGTGATCACACTGGGAGGCAAACTATGTTAAAGAAGATACTCTGTTATGAGTATTATTGGCCAACCATAAACCGAGATGTAGCCGAATATGTAAGGCGATGTGATAATGCCAATTGTATGCGAAAGTCCCAAGAGCTCCGCCAACGAAAATCATGCAAATGGTCAGTCGGTGTCCATTCACCATGTGCGGTATTGACATCATTGGCTCTTCACCAATCTCTAAAAGGGGTGCGAAGTACGATATTGTGGCAGTTGATTACTTTGCCAAATAGGCCGAGGCGGAACCTTTAGCTACAATCACGACTAGGAAAGTAATCAATTTCGTCATCTGAAACATCATATGCCGCTTTGCTCTCCCACGAACCATTGTAACAGATAATGGGACTCAATTCGAGAGTACTAAGTTTAAAGACTTCTGCTGAAGATACCGCATTGAAAAGAGATTTGCATTGGTTGCTCACCCATGGGAAAATGGACAGGTTGAAGTTGTAAATAAGATTATCAAGTCTATTCTGAAAAAGCGTTTAGAGAAGGCTAGAGGCAAGTGGGTGGATGAACTTCCTACGGCAGTTTGGACCCATAGAACCACTCATAAGTCTACAACTAGCCATACTCCATTCGCCCTTGCTTATGGTTCCGAAGTCGTTATTCCAGTAGAACTTGAAGTCCCTTCTCATCGAGTGACTTACTACGATCCCAAAACAAACAAAGATCTTCTCTTAGAATCTTTGGACTTTATAGATGAGAAGCACGAGGAAGCCGATTTGAGAGCAGCTGCACACCAACATCGAGTTGCCAGATATTACAACACTAAAGTGTGATCAAGAACCTTCAAAATTGGCGATCTCGTCCTAAAACAGGTTATTCGTAGCCCGTCACAAATGATTCTGATTTGGGAAGGACCTTATGTCATTGAACAGAGGCTTGGAGAAGGAACTTTCAATCAAGCGACCGTCGATGGCATTACACTTCCGAGAGCCTGGAATAGCGAGCATTTAGATGCTATTTCACTTAGATTATTTTCTTTATATTTCAATTCTGTTTATTTTTAGAGTTTTGCTTTAGCATTTGATTTTCCGAATATGTAATAAAATAGATTATTTTGTTCCTTTCCATTTAATGAATAAAGTTTCAAGCTTCCTTTGTAGTTATGGTTATTATTGCATTGTATGCTAAGTACATAACGAAAATCATTGATATCGATATGTGTGAACAGGCTCCTAGAGTTTGAAATCGATCGATCGTGCTAACCCTCGATGGGATCAAACAAGACGAGCTCAGTCAAATTTCTCATTTAACAATTCATGTAAATGATCTAGAGAATGGAACATATAATAAGGAACAAATATGGTCGACAATCTGGAGATTAAAAAATTCTTGCCCGAAAAGTGGGACTGAAATAAAATCAATCAACCAAAAGGAGTACAACCTAATTGCTCCCAACACAACTCTAAGTCTCCAGAGTGCAGACTGGAGTATAAACATAAATCGGGCAGATACCGACTAACCACGAAACAACTTTGAGTCCCCAGAGTGCGAACTGGAGTATAAACATAAATCGGGTGGATACTAACTGCCCACGAAACAACTCTTAGAACTCAGAGTGCAGACTAGAGTATAAACATAAATCGGGTGGATACCGACTGCCCGTGAAACAACTCTAAGCCCCAGAGCGCGAACTGGAGTATAAACATAAATCGGGCAGATATCGACTGCCCATAAATTAATATAACAATGAATAAATGAGCGGACTTTGATCGTTCTCTATTCCATAAACTCCATGAATAGATGAGTGGATTTTGACTGTTCTCTATTCCGAAAACTCCATAAATAGATGAGTGGATTTCGACCGTTCTCTTTTCCACAAACTCCATGTATAGATGAGTGGATTTCGACCATTCTCTATTCCACAAACTTCATGAATAGATGAGTGGATTTCGACTATTCTCTATTCCATAAACTCTGGCTTGAAATCGATAGAAGGAGTATAATCTCACTAAGGTTGGGATTCGACCATTCGAATTATGGCCTTGCCAAAATGGTGGATTGTTAACAAAATTCATAAGTAACAGATTATAAGTATATTGAATGAAAAGTAGTCGTTCATCTACTTGAATAACAATTCACATGAAACATAGCTGAAAACAAAAACTTTTATTTACTGGTGCCAAAATTTTAGTAAAATTTTTTTCAAAAGATCGAGATTCATACCCGTATAACTACGACTAGTGAAAGAAATAATTATGCAAACTATATACAATGACATGAAGCAATAACTACTTCTTCGATTTTCTTTCTCTTTTGGATTTTTCAAGGGTGGAGCCAATCATACTTCTCTTTCGAGACCCTTTGCCGCCTTTGGCCGAAGAGCTTGAGGAAAAAGGAGGAAGTTCATCAGGGATCGACCTACCCGGTGGAATAATTTGAATTGGCACCAGATGAGGATCATCGACGTCCACCTCGGCGGGTTCAACTTTGAGCTTTCTTTTCAATAGTTCCTCATTTCCGATCTGTTCCCTTATGCTAGTCTCACCAGTATGTTTCGAGGCACCGAGAATTATTACATTATCAAATTCATCGGTTGGGAGCAGATCCTCGATCATATATTCGTCACGCGCACCAATGATTTGAGCATCAGGTCCCGGAACATTAGCAGTAGCTGGGTCTTCAGCCTTTTCCTCGTGTTGTTCTGCAACAGAGCCACTTATGGGAGTTTGACTGGGACCCGAAAGACCTGCAAAATTTGATAAAACAGAGATGTAAACTAAAGGCCATTACACGTGAAGAACAAAACACTTTTTATATATGGAGGAGTATAGTATGATATCACCATCTGGTTGACTTTCTATAGTCGCTGGGGTGCCTCCTTCAAGGATGGGAAATAGCATTTTTTATCCAAAGCTAGGCTTATCCGGATCCTATCCGAGATTTTGCTCCATGTCAAGAGAAGCTAATGGTCCGGCTACTTGGGTTGGAGAGGAACCCTTAAGATTAGTTCCTGAAGACCGGACAATATTCTCTCCTCCTTCAGTTGGTGCAGAAGCCTTGAAAAATTGAAGTTTTGCAATGGCCAGATCCGAAGGCTCGTTTCCGCGAAGAACCTCCCTAACTAATTCTTCCTCATTAAAGTCAACTTCACTCAACTCATGCTTCTTCATCTTAAAAATATGCTCCGAAACTTCAGCAAGCGATTCAAGGTGGCCCTCGCTAAGAAAACTTAAGTCGCGGTGTAGCAGGACTTTAGAATTGTATTATATGATTGGAGGATCGAATAAGTCCGTGATCTCATTCCTACCGGACTCCATGGCGGATTCCACCTGGGAGTTGACTTGTTCGAACATTTCCTTTTGGCCTTCTTCTTGGGCCTCTCTTTAAGAGCTTCAATTTTAGCAAATTGTTCATCAGTTTTACCTTCAAGCTCCTAGCCTCAACGACTTCTTCGCGGTACTTCTGCGGTTCCTCCTGGGCTTCAATCTTTTCGCCCCTTTCCTTCTTTAAAAATTCTTCAAGCTCCCCAATGCAGCAAGCTAAAGCATCCTTCTCCTTATGCAAGGAGCCCTTTTCTAAAGCCAGTGTCCCGCTACAATGAAGTGCCACGTCGAGTTCTTTTTTATGCGAAGTTTGTAGATGGCTTATCGCCTCTGCCGTTTCCTTGGCGTTCTTTTCCACCTTAGCAAGTTGGGTTTTGAATTCTAGCAACTCAGCGTCCTAATGCTTGATTATATCCTTGTCATTTATGGCTTCCAGCTTGAGATGATCTATTTCGTGTTGACGATTGATAGAAACTTCAGATCTGCCAAGTGTTTGAATGATTCGTGTTGTAAAAATACGTCGTTCACACATGCTACAAAATTTTCCTTCGCTTGTCCTGGGATTATATGAATAGAGGGAAGTAATTTAAGGCCATCAAAGCAAATTTTCGAAAAAGGGGCCTTGAGCTCGGCCAGTTTCTCTGCTGTGGAAGCGTCGGGAGCAGAGGCCGACAATGGTGGTTTGGAGGTAGCGAGAGGATGTTTGTCAGAACGGCACTCACGAGATCGTCTGGATCTTGAAGAGACGGATCATGGCTCATGGGACAAGGCGATATGAGGGCCACAATATGACGGTTGCTCTCTACTGTAGGCAGGAAAATCGGACTGCTCGCATTGTTGAGATGTGTGAGATTAGATTTGCGTTTGGAGGAGGAAGAAGACTCCCTCAAGTGATAATTCTTGTCCTGTCCTTCGTCCTTTTCTCTACATCAGGTGGACTCGGAATCCCGGCTTGGACAATGATATGCCGAGGAGGTTCGAAGATGGTCAATGGCTCTTGATTGAGACATTGCACCTGTGAAAATTAGATAAGAGCGTATAAGAAATTCTTGTACGAGAGATCAATGACAAGTGTATAACGGAGTGCAAGTGATTATGAGTGTCCTAGTGTTTCCCCAATAGACCGGTGATGATAGCTTTGCTCATTGGTGTGTTCTCCCCTTTATTCGAAGGTTTGATGCCTTCGTCGCTACTTGTGGGGAAGTTAAGTCCTTCGATGTATGTTCGGAAAGTCATAAGACATGATGTCGTCTGGAATTTGAAGACTAGAGAATCCTTTTAACGAACTTTCCATATGCTGGGACAATGATTGCTCTTTGAGAGGAGTAATAACAAACTCTAGGTCCGATGCGGTCTTTCTTCTACATAGCCTATACGCCAACCTCTTTTTTCTCTTTGTAGGTGTTTGGGATTGTCCGACCTGCAATGGTTCAACCATTGGCAATTTTCCAAGGCCTGCATCGACATCTGCCAGTTTTTCGATATGAGAATCTTTAATCTCTCCCTCCTCGGTATCTTCTCGAGTCCCCTCAGTAGGGGCACGATGAGGTTAACTGTGTCATGTCTTCGTTCGACAATATTCTTTGGTAATGCCATGCTTCCAGGCAGCCCGATCCTACGTCCGTCTTCCAACAACCCAGACAAAGTTAACAATTCATCGGTTATAAGAAATTTTACGTCCCGATCCTTAATGGGGATAACACGGATGGTAGGGACGGCCTTAGAAAAATTAGCGCCTTTAGGGTGTGGGCGAACACCTGAAAGAACTTTGGATGTTAGTGGATTCAAAGGAAAAGTTATAACTTGGGTCAGTGAACTTGAGACAAAAGTGGAAGAAGTACTTATGTCCTTCTAACCATCGTCTAGCGAATCCGGGAGGGTATCGCACATAGAACCACTCATGTTTAAACAGTGGAAGTTTGTTCCAAGCGCCCCTCAAAACTTGGCAATTTCTTAAAGGGTCGAGGAAGACGTAAGAAGGGCTTCCGATCGTCTTTTGAAATTATAAATGAATTTGATGTCTTCAGAAGTATGCGGATGGAATAGAACATTCATGAATATCAAGAAAGTCACATGAATAAAAGCATAACTACTGGGTTGAAGTTGGGTAGGGGCGATCCTGTGATATCATAACATCTACCAGACAAAAGAATTGAAAGGCGGAACGCATCCAACCTAGCACATAAACTTGTTGCATGTTGTATGCCCGGCTGGGGGCAAGTGATGTTTATCTTGCCTTGCAAGAACCAAGACATCTTCAAACGGAATTCCATGGATTGAGCATAACCGACGAAGAGCATCTTCGGTAATTCGAGAAGCCTGTGAATCCACTGGATTATCAAGAAGAATAGCACCCTATGCAGCATCAGGGGTAGGGCATGTATCCCCTGTTGGAAGGACTGGGACATCGGAGAAAAGATCGGCTTGTGGATTAGAGACCTCGGTTTGCTTCGCATGATGGCTTAGAGAAGGCCTTCCTGATACAATTGCGGAGCTTGATTTCATTTCAGAACCAATGTGTCGCTATATCAGAAGACATGTTAACTGAATGATTCATGCGTTGAAAATCTATATCAGCTATACTTAATAGATAATTGAGATTAGAAAAATAACATGTTCCCCCCATGCTAAGTGTGAACTAGTGCAGTGTGAAACCGATATAAACAGTTTGAAATCAGAAAGGCAAAAATAAAATGATGAGACTTGGAGTATTGTCTAGAGAGACCGTCATCGGTGACCATCTCAATCGGTAAGAAAATTGATCGGCAACGAAGGCTTTGGGATCGACTATCGGCACGTCAAATTATGAAGTATGTTACTTAAGTTCTTTAGCAAGTTATTACTAAGTCCATATTGAGAATTCTGGAAGTTTGGTTGATCAATTTCCAGTTTAACAGTTCAAGTATGCATGTTATATCATTCATTGTCATCTTATGTTCGTGTCCAGCAAGGCAAACTAGCATTGAATGTTCGAATGAATTAGACTAGATTAGTCAATATTGTAAATGCTGATCCCTTAACTTCATTGTCGATCCCTTCCCCAAGACCTTCCTACCGATCCCTCGATCGAATGCCTCTATACCGAACCCTATGCCAAAGCGAGGAATGCCTATCCCTACATCACTTCCCAATACTGATCCCTCTACTGGACCACAGCTACCGATCCCTCTACTAGATCACAGCTACTGATCCCTCCATTAAAAGCGCTCTGCACCGATCTCTACCATATACCTTTCCCTCTCCAAATCATTCTTCTCCAAACCCAGCCTTCAACCTCCCTATGTTCCATCATCACCCTAACTAAAAATAGCCGAACGACCAAACCCATCTCCTCCCTATCCATTCTCTCTCTCTCGCGTCCTAACATAACCCATCAATCCATCTACGCTCAAAAATTGTTCACCATCACTACCTCAAACACTCACTAATAACTCAAGGCTAAAGACTTTGTCGTGTAGTTAAAAGGAGAATCGCATATTCATACCTATATGAAGACGCAGAGGTGCGAGCTAAAATAGGGATAAACGTTTGAGGATTATCAAATCGCAAGTGAAAGGGAGGCAATTTTATGTCGTGGCTTGAATCGAAGTTGGATGTGAGGTCCAAAGTTCAAGGAACCTGGGTTCGGAAAGGAAGGTTTAAGTGAACGTCGATAGGATAAAAGAAGTGAAGAAAGAAATGAAGGAAGGTTTATAAATATATATGGGTATGGAGGAGGAATCGGCTAAAGAGTTGAACGAGTTAAGGTAAGGATGCATTGGTGTTGTGGCTTGCAATCCGTATTAGCACAGCCTCAGCAATGGATCGGCATGTTGAATGCCGATCCCTACACATATAAGAAAAAAAAAAGAAGAGAAAAAACAATGATGATGAAGAAATGAAAAAAGAAAAAGAAAAATGATGGACAAGTGAAAAGTGAATGACGATAGTGCTCATGAGGGTTTGATTGTAAACACGAACATACAAAACACTATGAAAATTCGCAACGACCTGTGAATGTTCGAACACATTCGACGGCCAACAACATAAACGTGTATATGAATATGCATGGGAATGGTTTAAAAGTTCAACTTCTTGAAATGAACAGGAATTGCGATCAAACCTGAAACTTTCAATTTCGAGGCTGGATCAGATAATAAAAGGCTAATAAGTCCTACATGACCGGATTTGTATATACGGACAGAATACGACATCGGACTTATATTATTGGAAGTCGACCAAGCGTCTTAACAATCAATGGAGAATTCAATGCCTTGGAAAATGTTTCGACAAAAGAATAGTAATCGATCAGGAAGCTAGATGAACTTCTTTTCGACAATTTAGATTTGTTTTGATTTAAAGCACATCATGTTACTCACAAGACGTACTTTGAGGGGCAAGTGTTATTCGGTATCCTGACCCGTCTATATTGGACGGATTATGCTAGACAGATTCGACTGTTGTCAAGAAGGATGACCACAGAGCAATGGCTATAGGACCTGGAAGTAGAGTTCAAATAGTTATACGAAGCTAGGATTGGACGGAGTTGGTAGATAGACGATGAAGGATGCTAGAAATATGGAAATTAGCTTGGGCAAGCCATGGATCGACATAGCTTAATGGGATCAGATGGATCGGTATGGTTAGTTGTATAATGGATCGATATAGATAAAAGTATATGGATCGGCAAGGCATGATTGGTCGTGTGATGGATCAGCATGGCATAACATTGGGGAAAAGGATGGATCGGTATATCTGGGTAAACCAAGGAGGGATCGGCATGTATTATAAAACATGAGCATTTCAACAATCAATATTTGGCAATCCCATGGTTTAAAGCTAATGGAATTTGAGGAACAGAGTATATGGACCCTATGGGTCATGCCCTAGGGATCACCTGTTAGAATGACAAAGGAAGAGGGATCGAAACGATCTATTAAGAAGGGTTCGGCAGAGAGTGATTTGCAGATGGGTTCGAATCATAGATCAGTCAAAAGCATGATTTCTACCTGCTCAATCAGCATGATAATTGAAGTACCTACATATCTAAACATGAAGAAGTCACCGTTAGGATCGCTGCTCCAGAATCGACCAATGGATGGATCGGTACCGATCCATCTTCATTGGGATTTGGGCCTTGCGACCTATATAGTGGGCCCATATGGATAAGAAGATCCTATAGCTGAAGTTTGAAAGAGATTGGTGGTCGCCTTCACCTATAAATACTGGCCTAGGAGGTCACTCTGAGGATCTTTACGCTGCTGGTTACATAGTCCTTTATTGTAATCAAAATTCTTCCTTACTTCTTGCTGTTTGCTATTGTAATCAACTTAATGGTGAATCAATAAAGAGAATATTCAAACTGGACATAGGCATATGGTGCCGAACCACTATAAATCCCGTTGTTCTTGTTTATTGTCTTGATTTTCTTATTAGTTTACTCTATTCTTCTGTTTTAATTTAGTTTTCTTCATTTACTTCTCTACACAAGCCTATTCTTGGGTGTTTGTGACAAATTTGGTTGCAAACAATGCCCTTTGGACTGAAGAATGCAGGAGCAACATATCAGAGGCTAGTAAATAGAATGTTTAGGGAGCAAATCAGTCAGAATCTGGAAGTATATGTAGATGACATGTTGGTCAAGTCTCAGGAGAAAAACAATTATCTAAAACACCTAGAAGAAATGCTCAATTTGTTGTGAAGATACCAGATAAAGTTTAACCCACAAAAATGTTCTTTTTGAATTCAATCCAGAAAATTCATGGGATATATCGTTAGTGCTAGAGGAATAGAAGCAAACCTGACCAAATTCAAGCTATTAGAGAAATGGCGGAACCAAAGACAAGTAAGACGTAATGAGCCTAAGTGGAAAAGTGGTGGCATTGAATCGATTTATTTCCAAAGCTACCGACAAATGCATTCCCTTCTTCAATGTGATTAGAAAGAAGAAAGGCTTCGAATGGAATGAGGATTGCCAAAAGGCTTTCCAAGAACTAAAAGGTCATTTGGAAAAACCGTCGATTCTCTATAGTCCTATGGATGGAGAAAGACTTTATCTCTATATAGCAGTTTCCGAACATGCATTAGCTCAGTATTGATAAAAGAAGAAAAGTGAATTTAGCTTTTCGTATATTACACTAGTAAAAGACTTAAAGATGCGGAGATTAGGTACCCAATTATAGAGAAATTTGCATATTGTTTAATGCTCACCGCGTGCAAGTTAAGAGCTTATTTTCAAGCACGTTCAATCAAAATCTTAACCAATTTCCCACTCAAACTAGTTTTTAGTAAACCAGAAGCTTCAGGAAAGTTAGTTAAATAGGGAATTGAACTTATCCGATACGACTACGAATTCCTGCCCCGAATGTCAATTAAGGGGCAAGCACTAGCTGATTTTGTCAATGAATGTACTAGATTCATTAGAGAGCAGTCGGAGAAAGAAAGAGACCTAAAGCCTAAATGGAAACTGTTCATAGGTGGGGCTTTGAATGAAAAAGGAGCTGGAGTTGGATATGTGATTATAACTCCTGATAGACACCGTCTGGACCATCCAATCAAATTAGGGTTTCCAGCCACCAACAATGTAGCATAATATGAATCTATGATAGCAGGACTTATCTTAACTCTCCAGTTGAAAATCCCAAGAAATGAAATCTTTCATGATTCACAGTTGATGGTAAACCAGCTAAACCAAAAATATCAGACAAAAGATCCCAAGTTGACCGTTAGCGGTCTAAATTGGTCACTAACACCCAAACGTAAATGAAAACACCAAATCACAGATAGAATGTATGTAGAGAGTTTAAATATGAACAACAATCAAAATTAAAAAGAAAGCAGTAATAATAGAGGATTTATAGTGGTTCGGCCGACTCTGGCCTACATTCACTCCAGGAATTTCCTTTTTATTGATGTGAGAATCAATTATAGTTACAATTCAAAGTTTTTAAAAAAATAATGGCAGACAAGCCTTCATCGGGAAGAAGAAGGGAAGCAAAATGAAGATCCCCTTTTCCGAAGCCCCAATGTTGTATTTATAGGCAAAACCTGAGTTACTGGGATTCCTGAGTGATCCAGGCCCATCAATTCCATAGCCAATCCACAATCCCTCACCACAACCAACCCTGATTCTGGGTATGCCAAACTGAGTTTTCCTAGGTAATGACCCGAAACAGCCTTATGCTTGACTCGAAGCAAACCGTGTCACGACTCGGAGCAAAACATTGCCGACCCATGCTATTTCCTCTATGCCGATCCACCCTCTTTTCCACAGCTGGGCCGAAGAAACTCATACCACGACCCGAAGTAGCTGACCACTCCAAATATGTCGATCCCCATGTGTTGCCAACCCACTCCCTTGGACCGACCCAGAGATGCCGATCCACTCCCTTGGACCAACCCAGAGATGTCGATTCAAGCTTGTGATGATGCCGACCCTGGGTGTTCTAAAACATGCCGACCCACAATCCATCTCTATAGCCGACTCGGGGATTTCCATATACCCACCCGGGTCCATCTCGAAGCCAAGCAAGCACCGACCCATCCAAATGTCGAACCACCTTCAATGCCAACCCACTCCAATCACCGATCCATACCACTACCGACCCACTTCATCATAACCGAACCACCTTCAATGCCGACCCACTCCAATCACTGATCTGCTCCAACCACCGATCCACACCACTACCGATCCATACCACTACCGACCCACTTCATCATGACCGAACCACCTTCAATGCCGACCCACTCCAATCACCAATCTGCACCACTACCGATCCATACCACTACCGACCCACTTCATCATAACCGAACCACCTTCCTACCGATCCAAAACCTTCATAACAGCGACCCACTCATGAACTCCTACCGACCCAGAGCAACTCAAAGCACAACTCAATGTGACCCGAAGCAAGCTGCATGAAAACTCGAAGCAAACCTAAAAACGACTCGATGTAAACCCCGGGTGACTCGTGACAGCTCTACTTTTGTCAAAACCTATATTTCGAGTATCCTATGACTTTTTTCCATCGATTATGCCGAACCTCGGCTTCATATTCATGATTATCATCCGTGATTGACCGTCTATCCATCCAGTTGACTAAAACCGTCGTATTCCAGTCTCGACAAACGAGCAGTCGATTTAGTTAAATCTGCCTGCCAACGACCTTGCCAAAAGGCGGGTTAACATTTACCCCCCCCCCTCCAAAACATGCCCTACGGTAGGAAGGCGTGTTTTGAATAGCTTTTAATCCGCTACCCAAAGTTCATATGTTATCCATAGCCATACCACCCGATTCATAATCCAATCAATTTTATCCAAGTGCCATTGCCGTATCTGAACCCGATAACCGAGTTATAACCCATCCATATCCAATAACCAAATCCATGACCTCTCCGGGTCGATATCCAAATCCGGGATCGCTCCGGATCCATGCCCAAATCCTTAGTTATTCACAGCTAATATACAAATCCATAACCTCTTCGGGTTCTTGCCAAGCATAATCCATACTCGGTGACCTGTGTTAAGTAATGCCATGGTGTTCCTGGTTCAGTGTCCCTGAACGCTGAGTAATGTAGTGGCTTATGTCCTAAGCCGAATCCTGGTCGCTCCGGACCCTTGCCGAGCATAGTCCATAATCGATGACCTGAAATAGTAACCGATAGATAATATGGGGCCTAAGGCCTAGGCCAAATCCTGGTCTCTCCGGACCCTTGCCGAGCATAATCCATACCCGACGACCTTTTAGCCAAAAACCAAATAAAAATTCAATCAAAATCCAATCTGAAATACAGATTCAAACCAGAAAACCATAAATCCATATCAAAAATCCAAACCAAAAGACAAACGTCCAAACCAGAACCCAAATCAGAAAATAAACAAATTAGGAGTTCAAACAAATTAGGAGTTCAAACAAAACTCCAAAACCAAACCAGAAAAAGCAAGTGTCCAAGCCCAAAAGAAAAAACAGATTTCACAAACCAAAGCATCACGTTTTATCATCATCTCAAAGCATGCCTAGGGGTTGTCTCTGTCCCCGTACATGAGTAAGTGACTTAGCCACCTGCCTAGAGTTTGTTACTTATTCCAAACCTTCACGATTAGTTAACGACCAACCAACCACCATTCATAGGCCTCGCGCCATCGTCGTTCAAGGTAGGCGGTGCCTGCTCCAGTTCCACCGCCGCATTCTGAGTTTCGACATATTGCCGCAACTGATCATTCCTTACATGCTCCTCGATTATATCCTTTAGATGCCTGCAGCTGTTAGTATCATGCTCGTCCAGGTCATGAAAGAGACAGTGCCTTTCCGATGCCCTTTCGCGTTCTGAGGGTTCCCTCCTTGCCGACCTTCGATAAGGAAGGAGATCCCAAGTATCCAAGTATATCCGTTCCAATGTCTCATTCATTCCTATGTAAGTGGAGAATTTTGATTCTCCTCAGTGCTTCCTCTTTCCTTTATCCTTGTCTTTACCTGAGCTTTCACCAGACGGTTCTCCATCCTTAACCATGTTTACTTCCTTTGACTTCATATCCAAACATGCATCCTCTTGTTTAAGAAATCTCTCAGCTTCATGAAAGAATTCCTCGAGACCTAATGGTCGATCCCGTATCAACGATACTTTGAAATCCGAATTATCCCTGACTCCTGATACTGCCGCCATTAGAACCATTGATGGATCCGGCCGATTTACCGAAGCAATTGCTGCATTAAATCGAGTTAAAAAAGTCCTAAGTGATTCTCCCATCTTCTGCTTCACCGACGTCGGTGTCATCACATTCTTCGGCCTTTTGATGTGAACTCGAAACTATTTCAAAAACCTGTCCACCAATTCTGTCCATGTTCCAATTGATCCATCTTCCAGCTGTCTGAACCACATAGCAGCTATATCGGTCAAGTACAGGTGAAAACACCGGGCCATAACCTCCTCTGATGCCCCTAGCACTTCCATATGTCTTGTGTACCTCATCAAGTGGTCAGTGGGAACCGTCTTACCGTTGTATACTTCCAGAGTGGGCAGCTTGAAATCGGGTGGATTCCTAGCCATCCTGATGTTACGGGTAAATGGACTTTTGTGTACTCCCTCCAAATCCTTGTTTGTCAGACCTTCGCGAATAGTTCGCCTGATAATGTCGGCTAATCCAGTGGTATCTACTAAGGGTTGCCCCCATCTCCATTTCCTAACTACCCTCCAAGTCCTCGAGGAAATTATGGTACATACTCCTCGTCATGCACTCCTGTATTCTTATTGGCGCCGGGCTGCGCAACGTCATCTGGTATCCCTTCATGGATTGGTCCAGCATTACCTGGTGGTGTGCCCCCGAGTCTAGGTCCATCCAGATTGATAGTTGTTTGCTGATTGGGGGTTGCCCCTTACTGAACCACTCCATCTGCTTGCCTGTTGAGTCCTTCTGATCTAGCTCCATGGATCTGAGCTTTTGCTGTTCCTGCCTGTCCAAATTGTCTAAGAAGGGTCTGCATCATTTCCTCTTGCCTTTTCATCAACTACTCCTACATAGAATCCATCATAATCTGCATCTCGTCCCTAGTGATGTTGATGGATGCCTGATCTGACCCAGCTCCAAAGGAGGCCTCCTGACTTCCCTCTTGATCGTTCCTTTCTGTCACTTGTCTCCTTATCGATGGCCTAACCATTGCTTTCCAGAATCCAGGTTCCTAAGCCTTTAAATCCAAAATCCAAGCTTCAGAATCCATGAGTGCTAGCTTTCTCGGTGAAAGCACCAAAATGTTAGCGGTCAAAATTGGTCACTAACACCTAAACGTAAATGAAAGCACCAAATCATAGATAGAATGTATATAGGGAGTTTAAATATGAAGAACAATAAAAATTAAAATGAAAGCAGTAATAATAGAGGATTTATAGTGGTTCGGTTAACTCTGGCCTACGTCCACTCTAGAAATTTCCTTTTTATTGACGTGAGAATCAATTACAGTTACAATCCAGAGTTTTTAAAACAATTATGGCAGACTAGCCTTCATCGGGAAGAAGAAGGGAAGCAGGATGAAGTCCCCTTTTCTGAAGCCCCACATGTTGTATTTATAGGCAAAACTTGAGTTACCAGGATTCCTGAGTGATCCAGGCCCATCAATTCCATAGCCAATTCACAATCCCTCACTACGACCGACCTTGATTCTGGGTATGCCAAACTGAGTTTTCCTAGGTAACAACCCGAAACAGCCTTATGCTTGACTCGAAGCAAACTGTGTCACGACTCGGAGCAAATCATTACCGACCCATGCTATTTCCTCTATGCCAATCCACCCCCTTTTCCACAACTGGCCCAAAGAAACTCATACCACGACCCGAAGTAGCCGACCACTCCAAATATGTCGATCCCTATGTGTTGTCAACCAACTCCCTTGGACCGACCCAGAGATGTCGATCCAAGCTTGTGATGATGCCGACCCTGGGTGATCTAAAACATGCCGACCCACAATCCATCTCTATAGCCGACCCGGGATTTCCATACACCGACCCAGGTCCATCTCGGAGCCAAGCAAGCACCGACCCATCCAAATGTCGAACTACCTTAAATGCCAACCTACTCCAATCACCGATCCACTCCAATCACCGATCCACACCACTACCGATCCATACCACTACCGACCCACTTCATCATGACCGAACCACCTTCAATGCCAACCCACTCCAACCACCGATCCACTCCAATCACTGATCCACACCACTACCGATCCATACCACTACTGACCTACTTCATTATGACCAAACCACCTTCAATGCCGACCCACTCCAATCACCAATCCACTCCAATGACCGATCCACACCACTACCGATCCATACCCCTACCGACCCACTTCATCATGACCCAGAGCAACTCGAAGCACAACTTAATGTGACCCGAAGCAAGCTCCATGAAAACTCGAAGCAAACCTAAAAACGACTCGATGTAAACCCCGGGTGACTCGCGATAGCTCTACTTTTGTCAAAACCTATATTTCGAGTATCCTGTGACTTTTTTCCATCGATTATGCCGAACCCCGACTTCATAATCATGATTATCATCCATGATTGACCGTCTATCCATCCAGTTGACTAAAACCATCGTATTCCAGTCTTGACAAATGAGTATTCGATTTAGTTAAATCCACCTGCCAATGGCCTTGCCAAAATGTGGGTTAACATTGACATTATACATTAAGAAGATATTGAAGATGTTAACTCGATTCGAAGACTTTTCAATACACCAAGTGCCTAGAGACACTAACTCTCAAGCTGATTCTTTAACTAAGCTGGCTAGTGCACGAGGAGTGCCCGAAGCTTGAATTATGCTGGTAAGATATTAGGACAATCCTAGCAATGAGGAGAATAAAACTAACTAGGAAAATGAAACCTTAGTATCGACCAGGTCTCAGATTCTAGCACATAAAGAGAGTGGAGGCGAAACTAAGGTTCCTTAAAAAAAAACCTCTCGATTAGGGGCTAGTGATCAATACGAGGACAATTGGATGACTCCTATTGTCGAGTATTTAATAGAGGAAAAACTGCCAATGGACAAAAAAGAATCAAGAAGGGTAAAATCTAGGCTCCAACCTTTATCATGATAGACGGAATACTCTATTAAAAGGAATGCTCACTTCCTTACTTGAGATGTGTTAGTCCAGAAGCAGAAGCCAAATTACTAAAGGAAGCTCATGAAAGACTTTGTGGAGACCACTCCAATGGATTGAAACTGGCTAAGAAAGTTATGAGGCAAGACTTATGTTGGCCTCGGATGACTAACCAAGCTATCAACTATGTGAGAAGGTGTGATAAGTGTCAAATTCTTTCTAAATTCCCTCGTTTGCCTCCAAGCGAATTGACTTCTATATTGAGTCCTTAGCCCTTCGATGTATAGGGAATTGACTTAATAGGACCACTTCCTATATCTAAAGAAGGAGCTAAATATGCGGTGGTAGCTATCGATTATTTTACAAAGTGGGTGGAAGCTGAACCACTCCAAATATCACTTCAGGAAAAGTTCTCCAGTTTATAATCAAAAACATCATCACTTGATTTGGAATCCTGCACAAGATACTATCTACAATGGAATTGAATTCAAAAGTGAGGAATTCACTCAATTCTGCAACAAAAATGGAATTATCAAAAGTTTTTCATCAATAGCCTATCCCAAAGCAAACAGAGTTGTTGAAGCAGTGAACAAAACCATAAAAACTATTTTGAAGAAATGGTTGGACAAGGCAAAAGGGAATTGGGTAGAGGAGCTTCCCCTTGTTTTGTGGGTGTATAGGGCTTCTACCAAAACAGCAACAGGACATACCCCATATTCGTTACATATGGATGTGAAGCCATACTCCTAGTTGAAGTTGAGGTTCCTTCTCATTGGATAATCACATATGCTTTTGACCTAAATCAAGAGCTAAGGAAAGAGTCCTTAGACATAATTAATGAGCTAAGAGATGAAGCAGTCGTCCAGACGGGTGAATAACAATGTGGAATAACCAAATACTATAGCTCAAGAGTAAGAGAATGGTCATTTCAAAAGGGGATCTAGTGTTATGATGCTGTTAGTACTATAGCTATTTTTTTTACGATAACTACTATAAGACATTATATAAAATATAGATACTAATGTTTTATCAAGTTTATATAGTATATAGTGTAGGATATAAGGCAGAAGTTGATTAAGAAGACTATACAATATCAAGAGTAGATTCAAGATGCAGATATATAGTTGTAAGAGATGGAGAATGAAGACTTATGAGAATTGAAGAGTTAAAGGTTTCAAGGTATTCCAGATAAGCTACAGAGTCATAGACTTTATGTTAAAACTTTGATAGCACTTTCCTGATCTCTCTCTCCTTCTCTAATTTTGTTTTAATTTTTTTTTCAAATATCCTGTTTTTAAAATAATATTTTCAAAATATTTTCCAAAATGGATTTCTATCTCTTATACTTATAAAGATATTATTTGTGTTTTAAAGTTTATAGTATATATATTGAATTTTTGTTTATACTTTAATAAGTTATAATTATATTGATTATATATATATATATATTTACATTATATTAAAATTTTCAAAATTATTATATAAGGTTTTATTATGATTAAAATATGCATAAACTATGCTTAAATGATTTTACAAAGTATCAAATTATTTTACAAAACAATGAGTTTTCAAAATAATGTTTTAAAGTATTTTCAGTTTTTAAAAAGAGTATGTCGACATACTCTATGTATGTATCTCGACATAGTGGTCAATTTTTTCAAAATTTAAATTTCAAAAGAAGTGTCTTTTTGTCTTATCTCTTCATGAATGGATATGACTGTTGTTCCTCTATAAATACCAGACTTCCAAACAAATTTTTAATCATCATTTTCCTATTCCTCTCTCCTCCTTCCACTCTCTTGTTTTCTAAATCAAAATATACCCAAACTCTGTCAAAATTCAACCAAAATCAAATTCAATCATCACTAGTTTGTTTCTCCCTCATCTACTCTCTAATTTCTCTCATCTCTCTCACCCAAACCAAGATCAAAGCGCTATTCAAGAGTTATAGGATCAATTGTAATTAAGATCGAAGATCTGAGTTTGTAAAACTCTATCAAATCATACTGCTATACTTGCGGGTGTGATTGTAGCCTATAAAATTAATTGGGCATGCTTAGTAGCCTGCAAATCTAATTGGTGTGCTTATAGCCCAAAAATCATGTGACTCTACCCAGAGGTCGGAATTGGAGGGTGTGTCTCATAGCTTTGAAATCGAGATTGTATTTGCATTTACTAGTTGAAAAAAATCCATACAAGGAATTGTGTGGGACAGGATGTAGGGTAACTTCAAACCAGTATAAAATCCTTATGTGTTCTTTGCTTTTTTACTTTAACTGTATTTACTTTTATTTGCACTTTGATTCTATGATTGTTAATTACATCATTCCAAGTAGAATCTTAAAGAATTTGAAAAATATTCACATAATCCATTAAACACTATTCACCTCCCTCTACTGTTAATTTAGCCTTAAGATACATCTTCCTTTGACTCACGTTTGGCATTAGAGCATTATTTTTCAAAGTATTCATCATTTGACTTTTGAAAAAGTTTAAATGGCTACCAACATTGGTAATAGTACTGTTAGTAACATTGTTAATACACTTGTTAGTAACTCATTTGTCAAAGGACAATACCACTAGACCTTCACTTTTTAATGGCAGTAATTACATATATTGGTCATGTAAAATGAAAATTATTTACAGTCAATTGGTTTAGACACTTGGAATATCACACAAATTGAGTACACTAAACCCGTGACTAATTTTGTATAGTGGACTGCTTACCAAAAGGTAGTTGCACAAAGTAACTCTAAGGCTATGAATATATTATTTTGTTCCCTAGATAGATATGAATTTAATATAGTATCTATATGTAAGTATACATTTGAAATTTGGAGAACTTTGCAAGTTACACATGAAGGCACGAGTAAGGTAAAATAGTCCAAAATTTCCATGTTAACAAACCAGTTTCAATTATTCAAAATGAGTCCAAATGAGTCCAAATCTGATATATATATATATAGTAGATTCCAAGATATAGTACACTCAGTTATTGCACTGGATAAAAGTTTTTCTAAGGAGGATCAAGTTAGAAAATTCCTCAATTCACTTACTCCTGAATGGGATCAAAAGACTCTTGCAATCGAAGAGGCTAATGATATTAGCACTCTTAAAAATGAAGAGTTAATTGGCAATTTAATGTCTTTTGAAGCACAAATGCAAGGCAGTAGAGAAAGCAAAGTAATAGAAGAAGAAATCTATATCTTTTAATGCAATGATGGATAATCTGGATTCAAACAGCGCTGATGATGAAGAAATTGCTTTCATGACAAGGAATTTCATAAAATTTCTAAAATATAGGAAGATGAACAATTTCAAAATAAATGACAACAAAAATTCAGGAAGCGAAAGCAAAAGTGGAAGCGGAATGGGATTAGATGTTAAACTGCAATGAACCTGGCCATTTAAAATGAGATCGTCCACATCCCGATAAATTGAAAACTACACCAAACACTGATTCATCTAGAAAACGAAGAAGAGCCTATGTTGCAACTTAAACGATTCAAACAGATCCTCAAGTGATAATGAATCAGATATAGAAATTGCTAACATGTGCTTCATAGTGGTACATAATTCAGAACAAAATGGTGAAATGATTAGAAAAAGGTACACTTTTAATATGTCAAAAGTTTTAATTTCTTGAATGAATTTTTTGGTTTCGTTATTGGTTGTTAGGATATTGACTAATAATATTGGTTGAATATTGTGTGATTATATTTTAAATTTAATTTAAATATTTTAATAATATAATAATAATATAAAATATATTAAAATTATTTATCCGTAAATAGAAAAGCTATAAATAGATATATATATATATAATAAAATAGGATAAAGTTAAACAAAAATCATTTTGAAAAAAAATCGACATGTATGTTGACATACACCCCTAGCATATGTCGAAATACTTAGGCAGATTTTGAATTTCAATTTCAATTTCAAAATTTGAATTTTTCCTCCACCTTTTCACCTACCCCTATATTCTAAAAAGGTGTCCCTTGACCAGAGAATATGTCATTTGATTCTCTATTTGTTACCTTTGTCTCTATCCATTCAGTTCACTTTTAAATTTCAAAATTTCATTAACTCTCTCATCTCTTCAAAACTCTTCATCGATAGCTTCCTCAAGCACTCCTTCATCTATAAGACTTTCCAAAAATATCAAGAATTTTCTCTTCAATGATCAATAGGCTATAAAAGCCTATATCAGTTATATGAATTTTGGAAAGGTTTCTACGGGAAGATTTGCAATTTTCAATGATTTTTCTACTTATGAATTTGATTCTCTTTGTTTAAAAATGGAATTCTCGGTTTAATTGATGCTTCTCAAAATTATTATTTTTGCTATCCACACTTGGTCAAAATATTTTATGCAAACATGAAAGGAAATTTTCATGAGGTTAATAAAGGAGAAGTGTGGAGTAGTGTAAAAGGAACTTTAGTAATTTTAAATTGTGAACTTTTTGATACCATTTTTGGATGTAAATCTACCAGAATGGACTTTGTATCTTTTAAAATTGATGATCAAAATCATGAAGTATTTGACAACATTTTTTAAGGTGATAATGATTTTGAATTCAAAAGCCGAAACTTTCATCCAGAAGCAAGAATTTTAAACCTTCTTTAACAACAAAGTATCACTCCTCGATCATGAAATTTCAACAATCGAACTCTAAAAGTGTGCAAAACTCTTTTCGCCATTTATGGTCAATATGACATAAATTGGGCTCAATTTATTTTTAATGAATTTTATCCTAATCTAATCTTGAAAACACATTATTTCATGGTGTGTTTCTTACTTGAATGTTCAATTACTTTGATGTTGACTTTAAAGGAGAGGAACTTTTCTCTCATAAAGTCTTTAATCAAGCCAACATCGCTCTTATGGAAATTCCACCCATTTTCGAGCTATATGAAACTCTTGCGGAGAAAGAGGAAAAGTTAGCTTATGAAGAGGAGGAAGAAATTAGAGAAGAGGAGGAAGAGGAAGAAGGAGAAGATATGGATATTTAAAAGGAAGAAGAAGGAGAAAAGGAGGAGGAAACCTTGTTAGAAAGTATTGATTTTCCTATTTGATCAACCAATAAAGACCTTCTCAACAATCAAAAGAAGATTGTTAAAAACCAAAAGATTCTCAAATGTAACATTAGTAAGAAATTAACCACTATTTCCAACAAAATGGACAAATTCTTTGGAAAAGTGAGACGCAATATTAGGATATCCTCATCATCTTCTTCATCTACATCATTCTACTATCTATCTAGTTGATTATGAATGTGTTGTATTTGGTCATTTTAGTTTGAATTTTTTTTGACCTTATGTATCTCTTCATTATTTTAGTGTATGAGTTATGTAATCATCATCTAATATTAATAAAAAAATATGTTTCCTTATTGTTTTACATTGTTTATCATTTTTGAAAACATACAAGTATAAATGTATAAGCTAAGTACATTAGAATATCAAAATAAAATTGTTTTGAAAATTTCTTTATACATTTCGACATACGTTGGGTATGTACGTCGACATACAATGGTAATTTGTCAAATTTTTTAATTCTGAAAATTAAATAGACAGCAAGTGTCTATTCATTTCCAAAGAATTTTAACCCATTTAAATACCTGTGAAGACTAGAGAATCATTTGGTTCAAGTCTCTTTCTTCTTCCTTTCCATTCCTAAACTATAATAAAACTAATAACTTTTCCTATCCAAAAACTAAATGAAAACCTCGACAAATTCTTGAATCATTCAAGAACATTCTTTCTTTCATCCTAAGAAACCAGAGGCACTTAGAATTGAGTCGATTGCAGATGATCAAGGAGCACGAAATGCATTTCGATGCGATTCGGTCGATGATTTCTACCTCTGTGCAGTTAATGCCCCGCTATTACCCCGCCATAACCCAGCTATATCTCATAGCGGATTTCTACCTCTACGATTTTTTCATATAGCCCCAAATATAGTCTTTCCGCTTTAAGCCCCGCTATTTCCGCTATATACCGTTATTCCTGCTATATTCCGCTATTTCTGCTATATACCATTAATCCTGCTATATTCCGCTATTTCCGCTATATCTTCTTTAAAAGAAATGAATTGAAAAATGACATTTATACATTATAAAAATTTTGTAATTAATTAATTTTACTGAATTTTTAATATATCTTCAGAACTGAAAATACCCTAATATTCTACTAAATTCAATTACGGTTATATAATAGTTTTACCTTTATTTATAGTATATTCGCACATGTTTTTATTTAAAATTATTTATGTATTAATTATAATTCAATTGAATGTTAATTTTTCATTTAATTATTATTCATATCTTTGTAAAAACATCAAGTACGAGTTATATATGTTATTTTAGAGTCATCCGCTATATCCCGCTATATCCTCGCTGTATCCCCGCTATGACTTTTTGCACCTCCGCCGCATTGAATCTGCCGAGCGCTTTAACTGCACTGTTCTACCTTGAACAAAGAAGAACCAACCACTGATCCAGAGTGTACCATCAATAAAGATGATGAAGATTGGGATGCTATCAAAGCGGATCCAATCTTTGGTGCTGATGGATGGGTTAGAGTTCCTCGAAATGTGTAGTTTAAATAGGTTTGATTGTTTATAAATAATAATACTTGATTTGGTTTGGATTTGATTGGTTTGATTTGTGTGGATTTGTTTGAATGGAGTATGACATTAACTTTGTTAGATTGACTATGATTATTTCATGATTTTACATATTACTTATTATTTCATGATTATTTTATGATTCGTATATATATATATATATATATATATATATATATATATGTGTGTGTGTGTGTGTGTATCAATTAGTATATTATATAGGGGGAGTTAGAGTTAGAATTAGAGTAAGAGTTAGTGTTAGAATTATAGTATTAGGTGTTTATTTTTGTTGATGACAAATGGAGAGAAATATATAAAATTAGGCATAGATTAAGGAGGAGTTTTGTAAACCAGGGGGTTATATTATATTTTATATACAGAGTTGTCATCATCAAAAATGAGGAGATTGTTAGTACCTTAGGTATTGGTTGATGATCACAAATATAGATTATATAAAATATAGAACCTAATGTTTTATCAAGTTATATATAGTACATAGTGCAGGATATTAGATAGGTGTTGATTAAGAAGACTGTACAATATCAAAAGTAGATTCAAGATGCTGATATAGAGTTTCAAGAGTTGGAGAATAAAGGCTCATGAGTATTGAAGAGTTCAAGATTTCAAGATATTACAGATAAGTTATAGTTGTAGACTTTATGTTCAAACCTTGATAGCACTTTCCTAATCTCTCTCTCCTTCTCTAATTTTGCTTTAAATTGTTTTTCAAATATCCTGGTTTTAAAATAATCTTTATAAAATATTTCTCAAATTATTTTCAATCTCTTATACTTATAAAAATATTATTTTAGTGTTTTTAAGTTTACATATATTGAATTTTTGTTTATACTTTAATATGTTATAATTATACTGATTATATATATTATTTGCATTATATTAAAATTTTCAAAATTATTATATAAAGTTTTACTAAGTTTTATTACGATTAAAATATGTATAGACTATGCTTAAATGATTTTACAAAGTACCAAACTATTTTACAAAACAATGAGTTTTTAAAATAATGTTTTAAAGTATTTTCAATTTTTAAAAAGAGCATGTCGACATACTCTATGCATGTATGTCAACATAGTGACCGATTTTTTCAAAATTTAAATTTCAAACGAAGTGTCTTTTCGTCGTATCTCCTCATGAATGGATATGATCGTTGTTCCTCTATGAATACCAGACTTCCAAATGAATTTTTAATCATCATTTTCTTATTCATCTCTCCTCCTTCCACTCTCTCATTTTCTCAATCAAAATATACCTAAACTCTACCGAAATTCAACCAGAATTAAATTCAATCATTACTAGTTTGATTCTTCCTCATCTACTCTCTAATTTCTCTCATCTCTCTCACTCAAACCAAGATCGAAGTGCTACTCAAGAGTTATAGGATCAACTGTAATCACGATCAAATATTTGAGTCTATAAAGCTCAATTAAATCAATTGTGTGTGCTTAGTAGCCTATAAATCTAGTGGGTGTGCTTGTTGCTCGAAAATTAAGCGACATTACCCATAGGTAGGGATTCTAGAGGGTGTGTCTTGTAGCCTTGAAATCAAGATTGTTTTTGCATTTACTAGTTGAAAAGAAATCATACAAGGAATTATGCAGGATTGGACATAGGGTAATCTCGAATCAGCATAAAATCGTGGTGTGTTCTTTCCTTTTTGCTTTTACTACATTTACTTTTATTTACACTTTGATTCTATGATTGTTTTTGTGATTGTTAATCACATCATTCCAGGTAAAATCTTAAAGAATTTAAAAAATATTCATATAATCCATTAAACACTATTCATCCCCCTCTAGTGTTAATTTAGCCTTAAAATCCTTATTCCGTAGACTCATAGACCCGTCTTGGCAAATGCCAAAAATCCAGCGGATGGATCGTCACGGCCAAACTAGAAAGGACCCTTAATAGTGCACAAAGTAATCCCATCAGGAGCTTATAAACATTGTCATCCAGATGGCAATGTCGTAGTAAGAACATGAAATGTCGAACATTTGTGGCCATACTTTCCAACAATGGATGAACAAAAAATATGTTGAAAAGTAGTAAGATTCTCCCAAAGCCATCAAAGGCTTGACTGCAAGAGGTCCCGGCCACTAAAAGCCCCAGCCATCAAAGGCTTGTCCACAAGAGGTCCCGGCCATCAAAGGCCTTAAGTCTTCAGTGCCTACCATCAAAGACCTCAATAAAGCGCCTCTTAGAGGGAGGTCGGATAAGCCTTTAGTGCCTGCCATCATATGGACTCACTAAAGCACTGGGAAAGCCTTCAGCACCGACATCAAAGGCCTCGCTGAAGCGCCTCCTAGAGGGAGGTCACGTAAGCCTTTAGTGTCGTCATCAAAGGCCTTACTAAAGCACCAGAAAACCTTTTAGCCCCTACCTATGTGGCCTAGTTAAAGCGCCTTCTAGAGGGAGGACAGAGTAGCTTTTAATGCTTGCTATCAAAGGCCTCATTAAAGCACCGAAATCTTCAATAGGAAGATCAATCAAGATCAAGAGCCAAGTAGTGCTCCCAAGTCAATCAAAATCGGAGCCAAGTAGTGCTCCCAAGTTAACCAAGATCAGAGCCAAGTAGTACTCCTAAGTCGATCAAAATGCAAGCCAAGTAGCACTTCAAATCAAATCGAGTTTTCTAAAGGAAGGTTCAACAAATATTGGTTATTTATGTCTCCCAACAAATACAATTCTTACCCACCAGATAAGAGGTTCCGACCTTCTTCTACTATTTCCAGATATGGCTTTCTGGATTTCTATTATTATTTCCATATATGGATTTCTAGACTTCTATTACTATTGCAAAATATGGATTTTTGGTCTTCTAATATTATTTCTAGATATGGATTTCTGCACTTCTATTATTATTGCCAGATATGGATTTATGGTCGTCTATTATTATTTTAGATATGGATTTCTGGAGTTCTACTATTATTGCCAGATGTGGATTTTTGGTCTTTTCTTATTATTTCCAGATATGTATATCTGGACTTCTATTATTAATGCTAGTTATAGATTTCTGGTCTATTATTATTGCTAGTTATGGATTTCTGGCCTTCTATTATTATTTCCATATATGGATTTCTAGACTTTTATTATTGCTCGATATGGATTTTTGGTCTTCTATTATTATTTTCAGATATGGATTTCTGAACTTCTATTATTATTGTCAGATATGGATTTTAGATTTTTTATTATTATTTTCAGATATGAATTTCTGGACTTCTATTTTTATGCCAGATATGGATTTTTGGTCTTCGATTATTATTGCCAGATATGGATTTTCGTTCTTGGACAGATACAAATTTATGGTTTTCTTCCATTATTTTCAGATAAGGATTTTTGGATTTCTATTATCAATGCCAGATGTGGAATTCTGGTCTCCCATTGTTAATGCCAAATAAGTATTTCTTATTTTCTATTACTATAACTAGATTTGGATTTCTGGTCTCTTCTTACCATTATCAAATAATGAATTCTGGTCTTCGATTATTATTAGATAAAGATTTTTGGCTTTCTATAATGGTCCGATATGGATTTTTAGTCTCCTCTCATTGAAAAGGGCATTTTATTATCAAATGTATTTCTAATCTTTTATTATTACCAGAGAAAATTTCTAATGCCTCTACCTGTAACATGATCGGATAATCTTCTGGACTTTTGCCTAAAAAATTATCACTATTTATTGATATATTATAACAAAGTTATAAACATAAGTTCACACAAATAATATAGGCAATAGATGCTGATTTGTAGTTAAATTCAAAAGGAAAGTTGCTAACAAAAAATATCATTTACTTCGTGTTTTATAGGAAAATAAGACTAGCAAGAAAATCTTATTAAAAATTAGGCAATATAAGGGAATATAAGGGAATACTTGGTTTTGCCCTAAAGAGTAAAAGGCTTCCTCCACATAAAGGGGAGGCTAAATGTTATCCATATAATTTTCAAAGGATTCATACCAGGAAAGTGTTGAGTCAAGATTTTTATATAGTTTTGATTTCTGACAAAGGGATAAACCGTGATCGACAAAAAGAAGTCATTCATTGAGACACAACGAGCTTCATACGTTAGAGGTTGATTATTTTGGTATGTTAGTAGTATTAGTTATGTTAAAATCTATCCTCAAAATAATCATGCATCTTAAAAGAATCGATGTATAAACGTTTTGGATGAAAATGCACATTCACTGTGCAATTTAACAGGGACCGGTCGACCGGTCCAAAACCAGGCGGTCGACCGTTCCTGTGTAAATTGCACAATGAACGTGCACACATGCACATAACGTCTATATATTTGAAATTTTGTCTACTGGTCATTTTTAACCTGTCGACCGTTTTTAAACAGAAAGCAACCTTTCCCAAAAGACACTTCTTTCTTCAATGGTTGCTTCTCTTACCTTTCATCAATGATCACATCTGTTAATGGCTACTCTTCACAAAGAGTTACAACCATTTATTTTCTATATAAACATATCTAAATCATTGATTAAAAAACAACAATTCTTTGCTTTAAAATTCTGATCTTAAATTCTAAATACTCTTGCATTCTAAAAGCTCTCTACTTCAAATTGCTTATTGAATCATTGAAGTTATTTCATATCTTTTGATTCAAATAAGTAATATACTTCCTTCAATCTTCACAAACATCATTCACATATTTTGAGGATAAGATTATAGGAAGGGTGTACTACAAGTGACAAATCCGTGTTATCAAGAGCACAAGTTGTCAACGACAATTGTATTTATTTTTGTTGAAGTCCTCAGTGTTGTAAGAGGCACGAAATCCCGTTCGGCTGTTCGGGTGTTATAAACCTGTTCCTCCGGGTGAAGCGAGGTAGTTGGTAGTGAAATCCAGATAGAAGTCTGGGACTGGACGTAGGACGGGAGGTACGAACCAGTATAAAAATCCCTGGTGTGATTTTTACAGTTTACTGCATTTACTATTCTATATCTGTGAATTGCTATATAGTTAGTTTATTGAATATTTACTTGTATAGCAATTGTAAATAACATTCCGCATATATTAGTCCATATTACACGATCCGTAATTAGTGTGCACAAGCGTACACACACTTTCAGAAAGTTAATGTAGAGGCTGAAGGATTAATTCGAAGTTCGACACCTAAGATGCTAGGATAGCGTTAAGGAATCAGTATCAACTTCAAGGTCTCTGTCGATGTCGAAGACTTAAATGTTGTACCAAGGGGTGATAATACAAAAGGAAGCAATATTGGAGAAATAACATCGAGCCAATGTTGAAGACCATAAGATCGTACCATTCTTGGACTATGTTGACATTCTTCTATATCGAAAACATCCGTGTCAAACTTGGTCAATACGGCATCAATTCCATACAAAACCTCCCTTCGTCTACACCGTGTCCTACCACATTGCAATTCACCAGCATCGCATTTGACCAACGAAGTTGATATCACAAATATTGTATTTGAAGGCATGTGGTATAAGATAGAAGAATAACATCGCCTTCCACGAATCACAACAACTGCTAAATAGTACTATGATTAACGTCGAGACTCATGATTTCCAAAGCAATGTTGAATGAAGTCATATCCTCTCAATATCGACGTTGCCAAAGTTAACCATCCTTAATGTTGCTTGTGTAAGAGTTATTAAGTACTGATATCGTTCTCCATCCCAACGTCGCTGCTCATCAAAACTGCCTTATAAATGGAAACACAAGCTATAAACATTGTCGAGGTTCGATACTATTACAACATCAAATCTTATGAACATGCTTGGGAGATACCATACACCCACATATGCGATATTGATGATCATCATCGTCAATATCCACAAGTGCAGTTAATGCCGCATTTAGTAAGCTACTAAATATCAATGACGAGCATCATCAACGTCGCCATTTTTCAAAGCTGCCAACCATCAATAAAAGAAGATATCTAGATATGGAGTCACCATCACCGATATTCATACTGAGAACCATCAATACACCCAAAAAGGAGTTGTCATAAACACTTTACTGATGCTGCCTTTCATCAATGTTAATATGCGATGGTAATGAAAATTGATCGACGAAGAAGAAACTATCAACGCTGAGTTTATAGATGATAAGTATCGAACCTATTGAACCAATGCCAAAGTTTAGCTATGTCAATGCAAGTATGCTGACTTTGATGTTCAAAAACGTTGTTAATGTCGAAGGCAATAGAATATCAACCTTGATGATCGATGACGTTGCTAATGCCGGAGCCAATGGATGTCGAAGCCTGTCACTGGCCAAACCCTATAAATATGGACCTAAGGGCTTCGTGGAAGGGGACAGATTTTCATTTCTCTCTCTTCCTAATCAAAGTCTCGAACCCTAAATCAAATTGGGGACAAACCTTCCTTGAATGTAACCATATTAAAATAATAATAACAGGGACTTAAATATGCATATTGACTTCGATTGTGACTTTATTTTGACATTATTATTTTGGACTTGCATATATATGAGCTCATCATGATTAAACTCGATATGAACTTAGTCGAGATGCCTTGGACTATGACGAACTCCTATGTGCATAATAATATAAACCATGGACCTCGAACATAAGGACTATATTATGCATAACCTTATGCCCATACCGTGCATAATGGACTATAGCTCGAACACATCACCATATCTTCTAGGTCTCTATTGAACCTATGATATGACTTAGGCTTTTTTGAATTACGTTGTCTAAAAGTATAAATAAACATTCATATATACGAAGTAACCATGAAAACACAAGCATAACGACTCTTATGATCTTAGAGAATGTTGAGCATAATGACTCATATGACTTTAGAGGATGTCATGTATAGTATCCTTAATAAGAACATCAAGCAAAATGATTAAAGGACAATCGATGGACTTTTGTATAACATTCCTCAAAGACCTGATGTCATCTATTCAATAATGACTCCATTATAAGACTAGTCTCAAATGATGAGCTACCTCTCTATACACCATTAATGCGATATTAGTCAAGTTATACTTGATCATGCCTTCGTAAATGCCAAAATCAAGAGTTAATTTATCACGATTGGCATTTGGAGTTTTATACCATTTTTTGGTCTAACAGGAAGCATGTTACGACCCACAAATCTAACCCAGTAAATATTAAATTGACTAAAATGGAATTTTTAATATAATAGTGAGTTGGATGTCGTATTTATAACTGTTGTGAAGTGTTTTCCAAGCTGATCAATTTGGTAAATAATATTGATGGGTTTGGAATTACGGTTTGCAAAATAGAAGCGTTATAATTTTTAAATAAGATACACAGCCACTTTTGGGCCAAATGGTTACATATAACTAAACCCGTCTCATTGGCTATAGAAGTAGCACCTAGAAACCTTAGAGGTAGCTATCACACCAGTCTCCCTTCCTTTATCCCAGAATTTCTCTTAATCACATTTTAATGGTGGATGATTTTCAATGATTACAAATGGATTCAAAATTCAATTATCTGATACCTATCGAATTATATATGGAATCGAAGCTCTCAACGAGACAAAGAGGCTACTGAAATTCATTTTTCCATCTGACAGTCCAGTTGACTATAAATTATTTATTGATCCATGGCCATCCATTATAGGGTTTTGTGATCGACGGTGAAACATCAGCCATAGGATAATCATAAGGAGTTAGATTGTAGAGAAGACCAAGAGGATTTGATCCATATAGTAGGATCGAGCTATAGGTTGTTGTGGTGACTAGAATTTACAATTTTTCGACCAAATCTATGTTTGGTGGTAGTAGAAATTCTCATTCATGGCAAGGTGGTAGCTAGTCATTAGGGTCGGGGAAGGTGGAGAAGGCCGTAGTGGTTTTGGTAGGGTGGTTGGATCGAGTCCGCTGGCCGTGGGTGGCATGTATGGCGGTAAAGCGAACTAGAACGAGGTTGTGATAGGTTCTCGTGGCACACGCTTGTGTGCGGGGAAGATATGGTATGTTATATGTATTTGATTTTTTTTAATTATTAAATTACAAATAAAATATTATCTTGCATAAAAACTCCGATTCAAGCGTAGTTTCTTTCATTAGACTCATGGTGGAACTTCGAACAATTTGGCGGTGTTTTGTTGAATTCTGAGGTTGCTTGCTAAAGCATAATGGTATGGTTTACATAAATTTAATTAACTAAATATTTAATTATGAAATAGATATCTATTAATAAAAAGTCATATTTATTGATATGCGTTGTGTTCTACCGATGACTATTTAGTTATTATAGTATTTTGGATGTGTTGTGCGTCGATTAAATAATTATTGTTAATTGTAGTATTTTTGGATGTTTAATTAAAATAAATTCTTTGATTTGAATTGGAAACTAATTAATTGGAATGAAATGTTAAATAACAAGAAAAATAGATAAATAAGTGATAAATGAGGTTATTTACTGATTTTGGACGGTATCTTTGAATAACGATGATTTAACAATCTTTAGTGAAATTAAAGTATGGAATTTAATAACGTTATTATTTATAAATTTCTTGGGAAATTTATAGATAATAATAAAAGTATATTTTAGACTGAGGTTTAGGAAACTTATTATTATTTATAAAATAAAATGGGATTTTAAATAATAACAACATGAATTTTAGTAAAGATAATATCGTTTTGTATAAATGAAAATATGATTGATTTACGGTATTTATGGTAAAAAATATTATTTTTGTTCTTCGAAAAAAAGGGATATTCTAAATAATAATAATAATAAAGGAGTGTTTTCCAAAAGTTTTTTTTGATATAATAATTACTATTTTGAGACAAATATAAATAAAAAGGAGTTTCAGTGATTTAAAATAAAATATTGTATTTTCGGGATAAATGGTAATAAACTGATTTTAGAAAGTTTTTAATATATTTTATTATTTTGATGTAAAATAATAATAATATCATAATAAAAGCAATTTGAAGATGACTGCTTTTTTTATTTAAAATGCAACATTAAGAAGTATTTAAAGAAACATAAGTATAAAAATGGTTTTCGAAATATATTATCATTTTGGAATGATTATAGTTAACACCTTTTCCCTTTATTGTATGTATACATGTGTATTTGTAAGTTTGCAGGTGGAAAAAAAGAAGGAAGCAAAGTGTCTAGAATGAATCATAATTACATGATAATTTGGTATATCTCTTGCATTATAGTTTTATAGTTGATGTGGCAAATAAAGGATTAATGTATATATATACTATCTATTTGTATTAGATTTATGTAGTATTAAATCGTTGAATTAGATATGTATATATTTATATTTATATTTTACTTTGAGTTTTCCTTTTTTTTATTTGTTGTTTTAGACTTTTTTTAATTTAGATACCCATGGTCCACTGCTTTTTAATATATAAATTTAGCTGTAAGAATATTTCGATGTTGTTTATATTTGAGTTTAGATATTGAAAATAGTGGGTCATCGTAGGATTACATAAAATAAAATATCAACAACAACATCGATGTTGTCAAAAGTCACACACACACACACATATATATCATATCTTTGTATACAACAGATGCCATCATCCAGTTATAGTGACCATCAAAAGATATAGTGGAAGTACAACCTAAAATACAACTTCAGTCTGACCCAAGGTTGTTAAAGCAAATAACAATCCAATTCTGGCTATAAAATAGTTGTGAGTAAACTCAAATATCAAACAATAAAAGAGAACAAAACAAAATATAATATGCCATCATACTAATATGTCAATTACCCAACCTCCGTGTAGGTATCATATATAAATCATATAACATATGTTCTATTTTTATTAAATGTGACCACAATTGAAAATCTACTCAACTGTGATTCTCCCTATTCATAAGTTATCAATATCACATCATATAGTCATATTAGTAATAAATTTGATCAACTACCAAAAATTAAATCGACACCTAATTATACCTAGTACCACCTATGACTCAAATATACTAGAAACTGAAAATGCCCAATGATGCCCAACATCACATATAAATTAACACTGTGGGTGCATCCACGGTTGTAACAATACTGTGCATGACCCACCTTGGTATATCCTAGCCTACATGATTACCCTCTTATAACTATCATTATATTTGTCATGTTGGCATTAAAAATTAAGCCTGTATAACAGATCGTCATACTAGTGACATTGCAACAAGAATTCCACACTCAGGATACTACCCTAAGTCAATCCAGCTATGATGGATACTGGCACTATTAGGTATAGCGCTCGTTACAATATTTAACATGTTACAAAGTGTATGTATGATCGTATTCCCATTTAACCGTCATTAACCCGATGTCACTATGAGGATTAATATATTCAAATTAAAATATAACGGTAATCCCACCTAATTATCGTTATCCTCGTTGTCACTAAGGGGTTTACCACATTATATCACAATTTTCCTTTTCATATACGATGGTAATTCCTACCTAACTATCGTGTACCCAGTATCACTAAGGGTTACAAGTTTAAATAACAATATTCTTAATTTGTCCAAATAACGTGCATGATCAACCATTCATTATAATATATGCAAATAATTAAACATTTCATAGCATATTTAAATACTCAATAAATCGTAAAAAGTCAATTTTTACTATTTAATAAATATAACATTGCAACCTATTTTTCTAAAATAAAATAAAATACTATGGGTGGGATGCGCCCATCGCCTTTGAAATTGAAATTAAAAATATATTTGTATGCGGTGGTGGTTGCGCCTACCTTTGCAATAAAATGAATAAGATAATGCTATAAATAATGATAGGATGTGGTGGTTCGAGAGCCTACCTTTGCAATAATAATAATAGGAAAAAAAGAAATAATAGTAGAGAAAAATAAGAGAGGACTCACTGCCATTGATTTCTGCACAATTCTATGGTTTATGCTTTGATTTTAATTATGCAAGATATTTTATAGATTAATTTACGTAGGAAATGAAATAAGGTTTTTAACTGAAGGAAGTAAACAATAGAGGTATGAGAAGTTTATTCACTGTTTTATCAATAATCCATCATATTAACATATTTCAAAGCATATCTGAGAATGGTATAGTAAGAAACAACTAAAGATGAATTTCAAAAAAGGTTTACTCATCGAGTGACACTTCTCTTGATCGTTGGGTGGTGTGTTTTAATGAGGGAAAGGAAAGCGATGAGGGAGAGGGAGTGAATGGAACAAAAGAAGAGGGTTAAAGGTTTATATATAAGCAAGGCGCGATCATACTATTTTGTTTTATTAGGTTAGAAGTATACTATTTTGTTTTATTATGTTAATCATTACACTGTTTTATTTTATACTATTTTTATATTAGGCTGGTCATTATACAATTTTATTTTATTAGGCTAGTTACTATACTATTTTATTTTATAAGATTTTTTTATTGGGCTAGTCATTATAATATTTTGTTTTATTAGGCAAAGAAAATATTAGTCTTCTGAATGTATTTCTTAATATTTAAGCAAATGCAAGAGTAAAACAAATATGTGTTTATCTTTCTTTGCCATTTATCATTTTTGACAAAATTTTCTATTTCAAACACAAAGATGGAATTAAATTCCATGCAAATGTTTCAAACCATATTTTAACTCCATATCACTTTACTTTGTTTATAAAAACCATTTTTCACTTTGTTTTCATGAATAAAATCATAACTATATAATTTATTAATATTCAAGTAAACAATTTTGTCTTTTTCAATCCTAAATTATCTTTTGTTTTGATAATTAAATTTCAAATTACTTTCAAAATATTTTTAAATGACAAATTAAATATTGTCAAATTTTAGGTTTCCATAGACTCCTCTTTATAATAAAAAATTGCATCCTCGTAATTTCTATATAAGGTTAATTTATAACAACCAAAAAGTAAAACATCCAATCATTCATGACTTAAATAAAATAAAACATGGCTATTTTTAAATTGTACCTAGATAAGAAGAGAATACTGGATTTGTCAACCTCATTAGTTCCTTGGTCTCTTCTATAGTCTTTGAGATACTCTAACCATTGAACCTTTTCTAACAAAACATCTTTTTTCTTAATTGTTTTACCTTTGAATCTACAATTCATGTGGGCTCGAGGGTGAAAGTTGGGTGTGGCTCAATTTTGAGCTCCTCAAATTGCCTTAGCTCTAGAATAATATCAGGATCTTGTAGATATTTTCTCAATTGGGACACATGGAACATGTTGTGTGCTCTTGATAATTAGATAGGTAAATGAATTCAATATGCTAAGCTTCCAATGCACTCCACAATTGGATAAGATCTGATATATCTTGGAGCTAATTTCCTAGCTATTTAAAAATATTATTACCCCTTTCATCAGAGATACCTTTACAAATACGTAATCCCTAACTAAAATTTCTAAGCTCTTTCTACATTTGTCAACGTAACCCTTCTACCTTGACTGAGATAATCACTGATAAACTCATTCTTCTTGGTGTTCTTTCACACCATATCTGGACCTAGTATCACTTTATCACCAGTTTCCAACTAGCAAGCTGGAGAACAAATGACCTTCCATAAAGTGCTTAAAAAGGAGCCATGCCAATGCTAGACTGGAAACTGTTGTTATAAGAGAATTCTACTAGATGAAGATGGTCTTCCTAAGGACCACTAAATTCAAGAATGCAAGCTCTGAAAATGTCTTCTACAGCCCTATTCACTCATTCTATTTGTCCATTTGTCTATGGATGATTGGTCGTATTGGGATTGAGTTGTGCAAGGCACTTTGCAAACTCTACGATAAATGTCTAGAAAAAAGTAGATCCCAATAATAAATTATACTGTTGCTTACTCCATGTATTCTGACAATATGTTTGACAAATAATCTGGCTAAGATTTTTCTGTTCGATTTGAAAGTACATGAATAAAATGTGCACTTTAATTAAGAACACAAATGCCTTCATTTCCTTTTCTCGAACGAGGAAGTCCATAGAAATCTAAGGCCATTTCCACTAAAGTACTTCTAATGGTTGAAGTAATCCGTTGGGTTTTCGATGTTCTCCCTTCAGTAACCGACATGTCATGCACTTCTTTACATATTCTAGTATGTCATGCTTCATACCTTCCCAATAATAATGTGTTTCATATCTTTATACATATTCGCTCCACCTGGATGGATGATGAACACAGAACTATGACATTCGTCAAGAATGTCCTTCCTTAGGTCAACTATGTCAAGAAAACATAGCCTTCCTTTCGATCATAAGCTACTATTCGAGTCAAACACGAAATTCTTTAGATCATCATTGTCTTCTCCATTCTGCGGACATTGAATTCGACCAATCAACATAGGATCATCTTTCTGACTAGCTAGAGTTTTATCGACTAAGCTTGGTTGAACACCTATACTAGCTAACATAGCAGGTGAGTCATCCATCCTTCTAATCTGAATATTACAAGAACTTAACCACTCTAAATTATTCAATTTGGCGACCACCATAGAAACCATGGCTTGTTGCTTATGACTAAGAGCATCAGCCGCATTGTTTTTTTTCTTGAAGTGTACTGTATCTCAAAATCATAAGCAGCTAGAAATTCAAGCCACCTTTGTTGTCGCATATTCAAATATTTTAGAGAAAATAAGTATCTTTAGGGTTTATGATATGTATAAAGAATGAATTGTTCTCCTAACAAATAATGTCTCCACAATTTTAAAGAAAATACTATCATTGCTAGATATAGACATGAATAGCACATCTAGTTTCATTTGGTCTTACTGTCTCGTTGCATATGTTATCATCTAATCGTGTTGCATCAATGCAGCACCAAGACCAATCCTGCAAGCATCTACACATACTATTAGATCTTTATTACCATCAGGCACTATCAAAATAGGGGCATAAGATAATAATTCTTTCAGCTTTTGATATGCTGCTTCACACTTTTCTGACTAGTTAATACTTTACTTCTTTCATCAGATGGATCAATGGAGTTAAAACTTTAAAAGTCTTGAATCAAATGTCTATATTATCCAGCTAATCCAAAGAAGCTACAAATCTCTATAATTGACTTTGGTCTCCTTCACTACCAGCTGCTTCAAACTTTGTCCGATAAATAAAAATACCTTTTTCAGAGACATTATGTCAAAGAAATTTTATTTCTTTTAGCCAAAGGTGACATTTTGTGAAGCTTGCTTTGAGTTTATGCGATCTAAAAATTTCTAGGATAATTTTCATATGTTCTACGTGCTCTTCCTCGATCTTTGAATAGACCAGGATATAAATGTTGAATATTAATATAAATTAATCCAAATAGCTACGGAAAACATGATGCATCAAGTCAACAAAATATGCAAGTGCATTCATCAATTTGAAAGGTATAACTAGCCACTCATATGATCCGCTTTTAGTTTTGAATACTGTAAGAGGAATACTGTCATCAACCATTGGTAATGGCTGAAAATGGTAGATAAATTAAGTTGCGAGAAAACTTTTTGCTCCATTCAGCTAGTCAAAATGATCATCGATCTAGGACAATGGATAACGGCCTTTTCTTGTCATCTCATTCAACTTCTTATAGTCAACGCACATCCTTAGTGATATGTTCGCCTTCTTTACGAATACTGTCACTACACCCCATGGAAAAAGTTATTGGTCCAACAAAGTTCCTCTACTCGAGTCTTTCCAATTGAGTTCGCAATTCTTCCATCTCAGTAGAGCACATTTGACTGGGTGGTCTACTAATTGGATGAGAACCTGAAATTAAATCTATCTAGAATTCTACAGCTCTATGAAGGGGTAATCCTTCTATCGATTCAAACACATCTAGCAATCTCTCACGATTATAATATTCTCAACTTCATTGTCTTGAGATTCGATAGCATAAAGTGAAACACAAGATCTTACTTTTGAAGCATCGATGGCGAATGCAATATGATTTCTATTATCAGGATGCTTCAGAGTAATAAATCGACCATCACAAAACAAGCAGGCATCGTAATGCTTAAGCTAGTCCATTCCTAAAATAATTCCAAAATCCAAGTGACTCAAAGCATGCAAATTGAACATAAAGGAGTATCTGTATAAATCAACAATCAAATAATAGCATTTAATCCCTAAAGTGGCGTAACAACCTATAGGATTTACTACTCTAAGCGACGTTACTAGAAATGTATAATCTGACTTTAAATTCTCTTCTATCTCTTTTGATGTAAATGAATGTGATGTGTCTATGTCAAAATGAACTCGTATAGATATATTATATATCAAAAGCATACCTTCAAGAAGCACGAATGCTTTTCCCTTTGCCTAATTTGATGGCCCTACTGATTCAATAGTAAATAGCTTCCCTTGTTTCTGCTTGATCGGTTTCAACAATCCTTTATGCTATGGCGAATCCCACTACAATTGATGCATTTCCTTCTATTACTATTTTGAGCTCTCTAACATTCATTTACAAAGTGTCCCTTAACTCCACAAAAGTAACACACAATCTGGGACTTATCAACTTACGTCTTTTGCTAAAATCCAGGCTTGCTTGACTCTCTTCTCCTTTCTAGAATAAATGAATTTCCACTTCACTCCTTGGTCTTATTGTTCATCCAAAGTTCCTGCTTCTTTATCTCTTTTATAGATGCTCTCATAATGAAGTGTGGTATCCATGATATCCTTAATTGAACTACACAATCGAGCCAGAAGTCTATCCCTAAGGTGTCACATCGATCCTCAAAGAAACTTCTTATTCTTCTATAGAGGTGTATTAATTAATGCTGGTCCATATTTCAATAGAGCATTGAATCGTATACTCTTGCACTATCATATTATCTTGCTTTAGATCAATAAACTTCCTAAATAGAGTTTCCCTAGCTGCTTTAGGAATAAAATGAGCTCTAATAATGTCCTTAAATCTTTCCTATGAAATCTCTTCTATTAGAATACCCAAAGTCATAGCATCGTGCTAATCTATTGCTCCGCTTTATAGCAATCTAGTTGCGAGCTTTCTCTTCTATGGATATACGAGGGCCATATCATCGAAGATTCTCTTAGAGTGTCTCAGGCAAGTATGGACTCCTATGGGACCTTCATTCCTAAATAATAGCTTACCGCCTAGACTAGCATAATCATTACATTACCGAATAAAGTTCAAGCGGGGAGCAGGATTTGGTCTTTTAGCTACTACAGTATCTTGCATGCCTCTCATAAATTCCATCCACTATTATGTGGTCATTACATCAAAAGTACCAGTGCTACTAGGCTAACTGTAACAATCTAAAATTTAACCCGTAATAATTAATTTGTTGATTAATTAAATAATAAAATAACTTTGTAAAATTATCAGAATTAAGCCACGGAAGTTGTACCATTGTGTCCGTGGTAATTTTCTAGTCAATTTCCATATATAGTATGTCAGAAACCGAGCTAATACGGCCAAGTTATAAAATAAACAAAATAAACAGAAATAAAATGAAATATATATATATATATATGGTCAGGTCGACAGGCCGGTCGACCTGTGCAAGGGGGCGGTCGACCGCCCAGTCAACCCGCCTTGTATGTCGGCAGGCGAACGAGCGTTAATTCGTTCGAATAAATTAGAGGCCGTCGAACACGTCATTTGCATCCTTTAGTTTAATCTGGTCCCTCCGTTTCTGCATCCGATGGTTCTTATTCAGCCTATGACGTGGTTGCATCCTATTCAATCTCCAAATCCAACTGTCCGAGATCCACTTCTACACATATAAATAGTCCCATATACCTAACATCTTTTCTCATTCTAGATTTTCTCCAATTGGGTTCAGCTTTCTAGGAAGGACCCTAAATGGAATAATTTTTCCAATAGGAGAAAATCATTATAAATTAAATTATTTTACAACTCCAAGTGGATCTGGGAAGACCAAAGGAAAAGCTTAGGACTGGAGGTGAGTGATTGTAATTATTTTAAGATTTCCTTAATTCGTTTAAAATAATAGGGTTTCCAATAGTTGTAGTTTTACTACGATTTTTGAAATAGCCTTTTTCGGTAGTTATTCATAGTTTTTAATTATTTTCAGTCTATTTCCTTTCATCTATTCCTTTCAGTAATTTTAGTATTATTTCTGTTAATTATAATTTATTACTATTAAGCATGGCTTTTTATTGATTTACAGTCTATTTACAGTATTTAAGTTTATTTACTGTTATTTATTTCTTATTCACATCTTTTTCGACATTTTGGATTTTATGCAAGTGTCTATTTTCTTCATCCCCATTTTCTGCGCATATGGATTAGAATAAATTGAACGCGGATATGAATTTTATAAGTAAGAATATTGAATGAAGAAAATAAGATGTAAATTATAAAGACTTTAATAAATAATGGAATTGGACTATAATAAATAATGGAATTGGACTGAAATTGTGCCTAATTATAATTCGAATTGGACTAATTAAAGATAATTAGCATAGTTATAACCTAGAATTATTACTAAATAGAGTAAAAAAATGAAAGAAGCTTATTTTCACAATTATACCTTGGGATAAGTAATAAGGATGATTATAACTTAGGTTATAATAAGAAAAAGAATAGAATGAGGCTTATTTTAAGGCTTGGGATAAATTAATAAGCGTAGAAAGTAAAATTATAATAAAGGCTTATTTAAATAATTTATCTAAGTTAATAAGCAATGATGAAAGTAGGACCTGTACTAAATAGCATTCCCTAGGGCAAGCTTATGCTAAGAATGGTAGTAATTGGTCAAATAGAAGTCCAAATCACGGGGATTTGGATAAGAGGCGCAACTAGATATTGTTTGGATGAAAGGCCAGTACCAATAGCATTTCCCCTATTTTTCTGTGGGCACACGGTGATCTCGCATTAGCATGAAGTGAGATTAGGCGCACGCTATGCTGGACGTTGGAGGTAATAAAAAGACCCAATAGGTGGAGCAAAAGGTAGCATGGGCATGGTGGCAGTTTACGCGTGCGATTTTCATTCGGGTGCTTAATAATAGCTATGAGTTCCACGCGCTTAGTATGGGCGTCTTTAGTAGACACCATTGCCTTCTGTTCAAGGAGCTATATATGTCGTCTGGATCCACAGTAGTTGCTCTGTGCATCTTTCGTAGATACCATTGGTTGCTCTGTAGGGAGTTATATAGCGGCTGGTCCACGATAAGGTCTATGGAGTAGCAGGCCGATCAAAAGGGTAGAATTAGGGTCATATCCTAATTATTGGATTAGGAATTCAGCCTAATCAAAGCAGAAATCAAGGACAAGTGCAAGCAATCATAGTTAACCTATCTTATAAATTGAGCAATATTTAATCGTACTTATTTCCATTTTATCTCTTTCCTATTTCCTTTGTTGTCCTTATTTATGCTAGAACCGTTGTAGAGTCTATTACTTTTATCTTGCTTAAAGACTCTAGTAATCACTATCATTCACCACTTTTAGTCTGACCCCCTCCTCTATTTTCCCATTTCCCCCCTTTGGCAATCAAGGGAGAAGTCAGTAGATTACGGTTGTTGGGAGTTTGCTTGGAGAAGATTTCTACTATGTATTTCTTTTATTTAAGCTTTAGTCATTTTTGTGTACTGGCTTATTATGAGGGATATTATGTACTCTGATTTTGAGACTATGAGTTTTTGTTCATGAGACATATTGGATCTTTAAATATGTATGTGGTATTTGGTATATGACTTATCTATAAAGCAATTATGAAGGTTTATTTTAATTAATTTATTATTTTAAGTTTCTGTTGTTTTTATCTATATTTGTCTTGTGAATCTTAGTCTCTGATAGTTTCAGTTATGCCTACAAGGCACCACGCCTTTTAATGTATCGTTTTGGGTATATTAATGGGTGTGGGGGTGTGTCACTTGGTATTAGAGCTTAAGGTTACAGGATTCCTAAAAAATTATTTTAAAAGTAAGGTATTTTCTAAAATAACTTGTTTTAAAAGTATTTTTCAAAAAAGAACTCTTAGAAATAGTTTTTAAGTATAAAAGAGTTTTTATAAAAATCCCCTCAAAGTCTAGTTCAACCTTCTTTCGATTCTTTCGAGCCTAAGTTTCGTTTTCTTTGCATAGTATGGCTGACTGGTTCCGTAGAGCTACTGTACCAGAGGTGCAAGGGCAAGCGCCCAATACAACACCGTTAGGTGGAAATCCCATTAATCCACCTACACCAGCCGATTTTTCTAAGCTATGCAAGGACTTCACTAGCATAGGGGGCGGAACATTTTCTGGCATGAAGGATTTCAAGGTGAAGCCAGCTAGGTTGGAAGATATGGAGTGAAAGTTTAGGCGGTTAGGTTTTGGGGACCGACAGAGTGGTCAACCTATATCTTGGCAGCCGAAGGGAGAACTTAAGAAGGTTCCTACAGGTTCTAAGAAGCAGTGGTGGAAGGACAAGAAAGATAAGGACAAGAGGAAAGAAAAAGGCCCTCGGAAGAAAATCAAGAAAGGAGCAAAGTGCCATAGTTGTGGGATTATTGGTCATTACGCAAGAAACTGCAAGAAAGAAAAGATGAAGGGAAAGTGTTATACTTGTAGACAGCCCGGTCACTTGAGTAGGAATTTTCCCTAGAAGACGGGACAGGGAGCTATTACACCGGTCGTGTAGATTCAGACGTTAGGCGCAGCACCTTCTGGCAGCATTCCGGATAGAGGTAGGAAAGTCACAGTTGAAGGTTTGATCTCTATTTCTATTTTTCCTATTCGAACTCTATTCGATTCTGGAGCATCACACTCTTTTATCTCTAGTTCTTTGGTAGATTGTTTGCAGTTAGACATCTCTTTAGTAGTAGACCTCATTATTGTTTCAAACCCCATAGGTGGATCGGCACTCTTGTCTATGGTTTGTATGGTTTTGAAAAATTATATCCTAGGCATAGAATTTGACTATGACGCCTATATTTTTGGATTTTCAGGGTATGGGATGATTTTGGGAATAGATTGGCTATCCACATAGGGAGCTATATTAGATTGCGAGAGGAGAGTCATTGGACTAGAGACATGCATCAATAGGACTCTCGATATTTCTTGCGACCCGCAAGGGTCAGTTATGTTGGGCTTATTTATTCCTTCGATTCATCATCATCAGAGTTAGATTCGATTCCTGTCGTCAGAGATTTTTCCAAACATCTTTGAGGAGGTTAGGGGACTACCCCCCTAAGAGAGAGATTGACTTCAGGGTTTAGTTTGCTAGCCAGTAGCATTACCCGTAGGACATATGGCGCCTAGGGAAAGGAAGGGATTGAGCAAGTAGATCCGTGAGCTTTGGAGAAAGGTTTTATAAGAAGAAACATATCGAAATAGGGAGCGCCAGTCGTCTTCGCTACCAAAGTAGGTGGTTCTCTTCGACTTTGCATTGACTATAGAGAATTGAATAAGCTCACAAAGAAGAACCATTACCCACTCTCTAGGATAGATGATCTTTTTGACGAGTTAGTTGGCACTTCGGTATTCTTCCAGTTTGATTTAACCAGTGAATTTCATCAGCTTAGGGTCGCTGATGACAGCATTGATAAGACCGCATTTAGGACACCAGGCGGATTCTTTGGGTGGTTAGTCATGACTTTTGGGCTAACCAATGTCCCAGCCTATTCTATAGATTTGATGAACCATGTTTTTAGAAACGTCTTAAAATAAAGTTCGTGGTAGTATTTGTGGTCGACATTTTGGTGATTTCCAAGAAGTATGGAAGAGCATGTTATTCATCTAAAGGAGGTTCTTTGTACGCTTTGTGTTCGTCAGTTGAGAGCAGGGCTCTTAAAGTATCACTTTTGAAGTGCATTTTTTGGGGCATAGAGAATGTATACACAAGGGGGCGGTCGACCGCCCAATCGACCCGCCTTGTATGTCGGCAAGCGAACGAACGTTAATTCGTTCGAATGAATTAGAGGCCGCCGAACACGTCATTTGCATCCTTTAGTTTAATATGGTCCCTCCGTTTCTGCATTCGATGGCTCCTATTCAGCCTATGACGTGGTTGCATTCCTATTCAATCTCCAAATCCAACTGTCCGAGATCCACTTCTACACATATAAATAGCCCCTAGACCTAACACCTTTTCTCATTCTAGATTTTCTCCAATTGGGTTCACCTTTCTAGGAAGGACCCTAAACGGAATAATTTTTCCAATAGGAGAAAATCGTTATAAATTAAATTATTTTACAACTCCAAGTGGATCCGAGAAGACCAAAGGAAAAGCTTAGGACAGGAGGTGAGTGATTGTAATTATTTTAAGATTTCCTTAAGTAGTTTAAAATAATAGGGTTTCCAATAGTTGTAGTTTAACTATGATTTTTGAAATATCCTTTTTCAGTAGTTATTCACAGTTTTTAATTATTTTCAGTCTATTTCCTTTCTGCTATTCCTTTCAGTAATTTTAGTATTATTTCTGTTAATTATAATTTATTACTATTAAGCATAGCTTTTTATCGATTTACAGTCTATTTATGGTATTTAAGTTTATTTACTTTTATTTAATTCTTATTTACATCTTTTTCGACGTTTTGAATTTTATGCAAGCGTCTATTTTCTTCATCCCCCTTTTTTACGCATATGGATTAGAATAAATTGAACGTGAATATGAATTTTATAAGTAAGAATATTGAATAAAGAAAATAAGATGTAAATTATAAAGACTGTAATAAATAATGGAATTAGACTGAAATTTCGCCTAATTATAATTAGAATTGGACTAATTAAAGATAATTGGCATAGTTATAACCTAAAATTATAACTAAATAGAGTAAAAAAATGGAAGAAGCTTATTTTCGCACTTAGACCTTAGGTTAAGTAATAAGCATGATTATAACGTAGGTTATAATAAGAAAAAAAATAGAATGAGGCTTATTTTAAGGCTTGGGATAAATTAATAAGCGTAGAAAGTAAAAATGATAATAAAGGCTTATTTAAATAATTTATCTAAGTTAATAAGCAAAGATGAAAGTGAGACCTGTACCAAATAGCATTCCCTAGGACACGCTTATGCTAAGAATGATAGTAATTGGTCAAATAGAAGTCCAAATCACGGGGATTTGGAGATGAGGAGCAACTAGATACTGTTTGGATAAAGGGTTAGTACCAACAGCATTTCCCTTATTTTTCTATGGACACACGGTGATCTCGCATTAGCCTGAAGTGAGATGAGGGTCACGCTATGTTGGACGTTGGAGGTAATAAGAAGACCCAATAGGTGGAGCAAAAGGTAGCATGGGCATGGTGGCAGTTACGCGTGCAACTTCCATTCGGGTTGTAACGACCCGCCACTCATTCCACAGAATGACGCATCATTAATAAGAAAGAAAGGGGTAGAAAATAGAAAAGAAGAGAAGAAAGAAGAAACAACAACAACGATCTCACAGCGGAATGAATAAATTATATTAATAACATAAAGAAACTATTACATAGTATAAAACACTTATCAGAGTTTACACAACTATACAACACATACTAGACAGTTATAAACATCTGTCTAGATATTACAACTCAAATACAATACAAGACTCTAACACAGATATCAACACAGCGGAATACTATATCTACGAACGCTGAAGCCTCCTGCTCCATTGCTCCTCCACAATTCGTCAAAGCTAAACCTGAATCCCTTGGCTACTCGTAAAAATTTGAGTACCCAAGAGTTTATAAAACAGAAATAAACAACTTGGGTCAGACATGGGTCTGGTGTGAGTAACAGGTTAAACTTGTTTAACTTCAAAACCTTTTGAAAGAAAAGGTATCACGTAAGACTCCCCACAAATAAACATGGGTAAGTTTTTACCTTACGCTAACCAAAACATTTGATAGGAAATTCGATTGTATTATAATAGGGTCTAGGGTTTTCAAATAAATATGAAATAGCCGAAATTGTTACATTATTAAATTCCAGCATACATAAGTATACAATCAAATCCGTTATCACTTATTGGAATTTGGATTCCATACAATGGCAGAGCTACCGGGGTACCGCTCATCACAGTACGGGGCCTAGATCACCGTACCGAGGATCACTCCCAATCCCCTGCAACACAAAGCCGGAACCATCCCTTACTGGATAATCCCGAATAAAATCACCCCACAGATGGCCGTCGCCAACTGCACCACTAAGCCGAAATAAAAGAAGGAACTCTCTAGACAGGGATGACCTTACTCTCAGTGGGTGCTACCCACGAAGCCTTGCTGCACCTCCCCTGTTTTAGCCATTCCCGGTTGATGAGGCTTGAGGCTACGATTTACCTTTAAATCAGAACACATCACTTAGAATGCTCATCGCCCTCCTGACGATGTGTTGAAAGCATTCAATCCATACAAGTTCGTTCCGGGTTCGAACGAAACCGAAGGCATTATCTCGTTACACTCGTATTGGAATCACCCTCAGAGTTAACGACAATAACCCTTGCACTCTGAATCTTCATCTTCACTTGAGATTCACGACCTAACGTTAATTTGGATCGATGTGGTATTCGGGTCTCCAGACCTGGAATCCCGGTATACGGAAACCCGATCCCGGTCTCATCGAAATCCAAAACGTATCTTTTAAGGGCCAAGTTGTTTTAAGGTTAAAACAATTCAATTCTTATCTATATACACAAAGATAGATAATTCAATAGATAATCTACATTATCATCCCAAACAGATAATTCACATTATCATTATAATTCAACCAAACATCCATATCATATATCAATCATATCTCATCAGAGATATCAAACAATGAAATACATTCAATCTCATTCATCCATCCTTAAGCAATGATTTATATCATTTAATTAATTTAAAGTGAATTAAACTAATTACTTCATTCTATAAATCCTGCTTATTAATTAAACCAATTAATTAATCATTACTCTAAGTATCCATCTTAATTTATCATTCCTGATTACTAATCCTTTAATTACTTTAAGTAATTAATTCTTAATTAATTTCACAAATTAATTAACTTAAACCATTACAGTAATTTATCTTTAATTACATCATTAATTAATTAACTATAATTAATTACATTAATCCTAAATTAATTAAAATTAATTAATTACTTTAATCACTTATTATTGATTAACTAATCTTAATTAATCAATCCTTAATTACATTATTAATTATATTAATCAATGACCCTTAATTACATCCTTAATTAATTACTCCACTTAATTAATTACATAAGTAATTATCCTTTAATTAATTACAGAAATCAATTAACTATTAATCACTTACCTTTAATTAATTAAACCTTAATTAATTAATTAATTATACTAAGTAATTATTTCTTAATTACTCCCATTAATTAACCTCAAATCATTTCCATTAAGTAATTTCCACAAATTACTTTATTAATTATCCACTAATTACTTTTAAATTAAGTAATTATTAATCACCTTCAATAATTATCCATTAATTAATCACATTAATTAATTTTAACCTTAATTAATCACATTAATTAACCTTAATTAATTATCTAAGTAATTAATCCTTAATTACCTTTCATTAATTACTTCCAAAAAGTAATTATTCTTTTTAATTAATTACATTTAGTAATTACACCTTAATTACTTATACTAAGTAATTCACTTAATTAATTATATTAATTAATTATATTAAGTAATTAACACTTAATCAAATTCAAAGTTTATCCTTAATTAATTACCTTAATTAATTAACTTAATTTAATTACCTAAATTAATTACTTCTTAATCACTAGTTAATGTTCCATTATTAACTACCCACTAATTACTTACTCTAAGTAATATCTTTAATTAATCTCATCTTTAATTAATTATACTAATAAATTTTATTAATATTAAATATTTTAATTAATTCAATAATTAATTATCCTTAATTAATCATAACTTAAATAATTTAAAGACAAATTCATTATCTTTATTCAAAACTTAGTTATATCTTTATACTTCCATTTGAAAACTTTTTGCAAATCAATATATAATAGAAGATATAAAATTTTATTTAAACAAAATAAATCTTAGAAATTATGAAACTTATTCAAACTAGTTTAATAATTTCCTATTCTTAAATTTAACATTTCCCTAAAACATATTTATTTTAAATGTATTCAAAAACTTAGTTAAATATTATTTCAAATACACATTTAAATTTGTTTTAAATGTTTTTTCCTTTGAAAAACAATTTATTTAAATAACTTAAAACCTTTATCATTTTAAAGCTTGGTTTTATTTGTTTTTAAACTTGAAACCATTTTGCTTTTTAAAATAAATTATTTAAATACTTAAAATAAAATCTGGAATTAGAACTTTTACTCCAGACAACCTAACTTCACCAAAAACCCGAGCTAACGAACAAAATTCCCGAGTCTACTTCGAGTTCTCGCAATCACCTGCTTACTTCGAGTCACACCCTCGTTTCCCCCGAGACCATCCCGAGCTCATCCTTCCTTTCCCAAACCAACCAATTCCAGATATCACAAACGTGCACGTGCACGTATACCGGAGCTCCGATGAACTTCAGCCCACCTCGCCGCCTTCCACGAGTCTACGACCATCCCCTTAGGTCTTACGATCATCTAGAAACCTGAATTAAACTTGGAAACGAGATCGAGCTAAAAACTTCCACCTGGAATGAAACTGGAACAGGCAGCTCCATTCAACCAAAACCTGTCAACGGCCAGATCTTCCCCCTTCGATCGTCGTTTGAGTTGAAACCTTGGCCATAACTTCGTCATGGTCCCAGCCACGTTTTCCCAAAGCCACAAAGCACTCGAACAACCATAAAGTCAGAAATGATCGAATTCAAAACCTGATCAAAAACTAGGTTTACGAATTACAGATGCTCGCCGCTATCGCCTCGATGATCGAGATCATCTCCATCCATTTTTCCCTGCATTCTCGTAAGCCCCTTCACCTCCACTCGAAACCCCGTGCCCCATAGATTCTTAAATCATCTGAATTCGCCAATCATACGAAATTTGAACAATCACAAACTGCTCCTTTATTTCCATTCGAAAAATGATGATTTAACCTTTAAAAATCATATTTAGATACAAGAATTCCATTTATACTCCGAAATTCGTAAATTATGAAGTTCGAATTTTTTTCATATTTAAAGTTATCACAAATTCCTTGAGTTCCTGAGTTATTTATAATATAATTTAATTCAATAGAATCCTAACTAAAGTTTGAAATGAACAATAATGTTCTTCTGAATCTTAAGTCTAAACAAAGATTAAAGAATTTTTAACTTTAAATCAAGACTTGAACAAAACACTGTAAACAGAAGAGTATAAATATTCACATGCCTGCATACCACATACTTCAGCAAATTTTAAACATGCAATCATTCTTCACAAATACAATATTAATCACAGCATTAATATTCAAACTAATTTATACTTTAAGTTCAATAATGAGGTTATTCACAGATTTTCAAAAAGATTTGAAGAACAGAGCTATCACAGGTAACATATATGCACATCAACATATATACATGCATGCATAGAGATATACCTAAAAATATATTCACAGATAACTTATTTTCAGAGGTAAGCATGCAACCTGATTTTATCCTTAAATTTTTAAAAGTATTGTTACTCACCAAGGAACAGAGAGCAGAAAACACCACAGGCTGATGGTTTCCAGACTTGTCCCAGATTTTAAACTTGATTTTGAACTTCCTTTCTTTAGTTGAATTTGAATCTTGATGTTGATCTTTGAATTTAATTGCTTGTTGATTGATTTAGAACTGCTACTGAATTGCCTTTGATCTCCTTTAAGTTTGCATTAGAATTTCCAGTTTTTACATTTCTTCTTTGCAATTTGATTTCAGGTTTCATCCTTCTTTGCATTTTTAGATTCGAATTTCTTTTGGTTGAGAAAAAAAAGATAATCTTAAAACTGAAAAGAGAAAAACAGATTTTTCTTCTTTTATTTATAATAATTTTAATTTAAATTATCAAGGAAATTGACACTTGTCCTTAAGTTAATTATTTAGCTTACACCTATGCAATTCAAGCCTCCATATGTTTACAAGTGTTTTATTTTGTCTTTTATTAATTTATTTAAGCTATATACATGTATTTAAGAAATATTTTACATGTATATAATGTATTTATCTTTTTATAAATAAGCTTTTACATTTTTTATATAAATATACAAATATGAATTTATTATTTAAGTAACTTATACTTTAATCAAATATTTATAACATATTTATATATGGCTTGAGAAACTTATTTTAACTATATATATATTTTTTTTTACAAACCAATTTATCTTATGTTTGAATTTTTAAAAAGGAAAGAATATTAAATTTAAAACAAAGCTTTTAAATCACAATTCATACATATATAAATTATCAATATATTAAATAAATTTCAAACAATATCAAATTATAACATATACATACATATATATTACAATTTGAAAATTCATCTTTAATTTAAAACAAAAGATATCCTATTCACAATATATATCAAATATATATATTATAAATAGATTAAAATTTTATTAATTTTAACAAACAAATCTTATCAATATTAAATTATTAGAAAAGATCAAGTATTACCAAATTGAATATCTCCAGATTAAATATTTATTATCCTTTAAAAATTAAATTATCAATTTAAATTAAAATTATAAAGGAAAATTATCAATTCAATTGAATTATCAATACTGATTATTAAATTTATATTGCCCAAAAACCCGGGATATCACATTCCTCCCCCCTTAAAATAATTTCGTCCCCGAAATTAAAAGCAAAGTTAATTTAATAACCCAACAAAGATTTTTAATTTTAAACACAAACCTATCATTCAATTCCTATCAATCAAAGCAACCAATCAAACAATCAAACCTAACTAACTATTCTGATACAAATCAGGATAGATCTATTAACACTATCTCGAGTTTCCCCGAGTATAAATCACTGGGATACTCGCTCTAAAGAAGCTAAATAAACTACACACCATAATCCAGAGCTCCTCTCTTCTTTAGATTCACTAATCTGAACAAAATATCAGACTACTCTCAAATCCAGCTTAACTTCTAAATCCATCTGAACTGCAGATTCAACAACTAATGATGTATCATATACGTATTCCCTCAGAGATACGTGTAATAGAATGGATTCCAGATATCCAAACTGGCCATTCAACCCTGTAGATCAAAGAACTACTCCTCTCGAGAACACAAGAAAATCTCATAATACTTCCGGAGCTTACTCTCCAGTCTTACCAAATCTTATATCTCCTTTGATCGGAGAAAAACTTAACCAATATCCAATTTCAACATCAATTTCCAAATTCCATCAATTCTTAACCGCATAACTCCTTTGACGATCCTGAGTCACTTCATTCTTCCTGATCAGCTTAATCCTTGCTGATGCTCTTTGAAATAGATTAGACCAACATCAAACCAATTTCCGGATCCTACTCAACAAAATGGTTTCTCAAAAATATGCCGAAATCCAAAACACAACTCTACTCTACAAACATTAGAGAACTTCGAACTACCTCTCCTATCTGAAATAGTCAAAACAGTTGCACTTGACAACTTTACCTCCAAATCCCGAAAATTTCTTCACACTTAGAGATACACTTGAATTTCCTATAGAAATCCTCTACTCGAAGAAAATTACAACTCTCGGTTGCTCCCACTCTAGAATAGCTGTTATCTTGCTTCCACTGCACAATTCTGATCTGGAATATATGAGAATGCCATCGGAGAAACTCGAGCAAACTTGATCATCCACAATTCACCATATCTATAAAATCTTAGTGAACCCTTCCACTTGGTCAAAAACATCCCAATAGAATTCCTTCTAGAAAATTAGGTATGATCAATTCCTCTCCAAAGAATCCTTAGCTGCTTCACCAAATTCTTCTCTCGGAGACATCCTTCTATTAAGCTGGACCACCAGTAACTCCACGAATCAAGTCGATACGGAATCTCAATCTCCAATAACCCAAGAGAACACTCAAACAATCGCAAGTCTCTTTTGCGATCAACTCGACCTAACTTCCACAGATACTGTTCTCTCTTCACAAATTAGAACAGCTCATACTTAACTATCCAATTCATCGAAGAAATGGATTCACTCAGCTGCTTCTGGACTCCAACTTCAGAAAAACTACTCAGCCAGAAACTTCCTGCTAATACAGAATACTCCGAGCTGTACTCTGCCACAGATGCCAAAGACTTCTCAATCCAAAACTCTTCGAGAAACTCGAACCTCAAACAGAATCACCATGCTGAACTCAGCCACAACACCGAAACAGACATACTTCATTAACTTGTTCCAAAAGAAAACATCTTCGGGAACATCCATAATCACTGCATCTCATCACACAGTTACTTCTCCCTGAGTTACAGAGATACCATTGCTCGCTTCTGCCTAACTGACAGATCCAACTCTACTCATCCAACTCCTAAGATAAACTCCGAACCTTAACAAGTTTTCTTCAGAGATTGTGAAATCCTTCACCACAACAAAGTTCACTCGAGACGGTATTAGGTTTACAGTCTCGACAAATACACTTCCAACCTCAACACTCAGACTCCTAATCCTAGATGATAAATTATTATCATCTCAACCAATCATTACAAATACCATATACATTTAAAATGATACTGTTTATATATAGAAAATATATCTGGGTAAAATTATTTCACCTTCCCTTTTAAAACAATATTGTGTCTGTTGGCCTGGTTCAAGTGTTTAGAGATCCCTATCAATAACGTTAGCTACTCGTATTGACCAGAATCCATATACCACTCAACCGATCAATTAACACAATATAAAACCATTTTTATATAATTAACAATTACGCGCTCTCAAGATAGACACCACTTCAGAGCCTAGGTATTCACTCAACCTACTGCTCTGATACCACTGTAACGACCCGCCACTCATTCCACAGAATGACGCATCATTAATAAGAAAGAAAGGGGTAGAAAATAGAAAAGAAGAGAAGAAAGAAGAAACAACAACAACGATCTCACAGCGGAATGAATAAATTATATTAATAACATAAAGAAACTATTACATAGTATAAAACACTTATCAGAGTTTACACAACTATACAACACATACTAGACAGTTATAAACATCTGTCTAGATATTACAACTCAAATACAATACAAGACTCTAACACAGATATCAACACAGCGGAATACTATATCTACGAACGCTGAAGCCTCCTGCTCCATTGCTCCTCCACAATTCGTCAAAGCTAAACCTGAATCCCTTGGCTACTCGTAAAAATTTGAGTACCCAAGAGTTTATAAAACAGAAATAAACAACTTGGGTCAGACATGGGTCTGGTGTGAGTAACAGGTTAAACTTGTTTAACTTCAAAACCTTTTGAAAGAAAAGGTATCACGTAAGACTCCCCACAAATAAACATGGGTAAGTTTTTACCTTACGCTAACCAAAACATTTGATAGGAAATTCGATTGTATTATAATAGGGTCTAGGGTTTTCAAATAAATATGAAATAGCCGAAATTGTTACATTATTAAATTCCAGCATACATAAGTATACAATCAAATCCGTTATCACTTATTGGAATTTGGATTCCATACAATGGCAGAGCTACCGGGGTACCGCTCATCACAGTACGGGGCCTAGATCACCGTACCGAGGATCACTCCCAATCCCCTGCAACACAAAGCCGGAACCATCCCTTACTGGATAATCCCGAATAAAATCACCCCACAGATGGCCGTCGCCAACTGCACCACTAAGCCGAAATAAAAGAAGGAACTCTCTAGACAGGGATGACCTTACTCTCAGTGGGTGCTACCCACGAAGCCTTGCTGCACCTCCCCTGTTTTAGCCATTCCCGGTTGATGAGGCTTGAGGCTACGATTTACCTTTAAATCAGAACACATCACTTAGAATGCTCATCGCCCTCCTGACGATGTGTTGAAAGCATTCAATCCATACAAGTTCGTTCCGGGTTCGAACGAAACCGAAGGCATTATCTCGTTACACTCGTATTGGAATCACCCTCAGAGTTAACGACAATAACCCTTGCACTCTGAATCTTCATCTTCACTTGAGATTCACGACCTAACGTTAATTTGGATCGATGTGGTATTCGGGTCTCCAGACCTGGAATCCCGGTATACGGAAACCCGATCCCGGTCTCATCGAAATCCAAAACGTATCTTTTAAGGGCCAAGTTGTTTTAAGGTTAAAACAATTCAATTCTTATCTATATACACAAAGATAGATAATTCAATAGATAATCTACATTATCATCCCAAACAGATAATTCACATTATCATTATAATTCAACCAAACATCCATATCATATATCAATCATATCTCATCAGAGATATCAAACAATGAAATACATTCAATCTCATTCATCCATCCTTAAGCAATGATTTATATCATTTAATTAATTTAAAGTGAATTAAACTAATTACTTCATTCTATAAATCCTGCTTATTAATTAAACCAATTAATTAATCATTACTCTAAGTATCCATCTTAATTTATCATTCCTGATTACTAATCCTTTAATTACTTTAAGTAATTAATTCTTAATTAATTTCACAAATTAATTAACTTAAACCATTACAGTAATTTATCTTTAATTACATCATTAATTAATTAACTATAATTAATTACATTAATCCTAAATTAATTAAAATTAATTAATTACTTTAATCACTTATTATTGATTAACTAATCTTAATTAATCAATCCTTAATTACATTATTAATTATATTAATCAATGACCCTTAATTACATCCTTAATTAATTACTCCACTTAATTAATTACATAAGTAATTATCCTTTAATTAATTACAGAAATCAATTAACTATTAATCACTTACCTTTAATTAATTAAACCTTAATTAATTAATTAATTATACTAAGTAATTATTTCTTAATTACTCCCATTAATTAACCTCAAATCATTTCCATTAAGTAATTTCCACAAATTACTTTATTAATTATCCACTAATTACTTTTAAATTAAGTAATTATTAATCACCTTCAATAATTATCCATTAATTAATCACATTAATTAATTTTAACCTTAATTAATCACATTAATTAACCTTAATTAATTATCTAAGTAATTAATCCTTAATTACCTTTCATTAATTACTTCCAAAAAGTAATTATTCTTTTTAATTAATTACATTTAGTAATTACACCTTAATTACTTATACTAAGTAATTCACTTAATTAATTATATTAATTAATTATATTAAGTAATTAACACTTAATCAAATTCAAAGTTTATCCTTAATTAATTACCTTAATTAATTAACTTAATTTAATTACCTAAATTAATTACTTCTTAATCACTAGTTAATGTTCCATTATTAACTACCCACTAATTACTTACTCTAAGTAATATCTTTAATTAATCTCATCTTTAATTAATTATACTAATAAATTTTATTAATATTAAATATTTTAATTAATTCAATAATTAATTATCCTTAATTAATCATAACTTAAATAATTTAAAGACAAATTCATTATCTTTATTCAAAACTTAGTTATATCTTTATACTTCCATTTGAAAACTTTTTGCAAATCAATATATAATAGAAGATATAAAATTTTATTTAAACAAAATAAATCTTAGAAATTATGAAACTTATTCAAACTAGTTTAATAATTTCCTATTCTTAAATTTAACATTTCCCTAAAACATATTTATTTTAAATGTATTCAAAAACTTAGTTAAATATTATTTCAAATACACATTTAAATTTGTTTTAAATGTTTTTTCCTTTGAAAAACAATTTATTTAAATAACTTAAAACCTTTATCATTTTAAAGCTTGGTTTTATTTGTTTTTAAACTTGAAACCATTTTGCTTTTTAAAATAAATTATTTAAATACTTAAAATAAAATCTGGAATTAGAACTTTTACTCCAGACAACCTAACTTCACCAAAAACCCGAGCTAACGAACAAAATTCCCGAGTCTACTTCGAGTTCTCGCAATCACCTGCTTACTTCGAGTCACACCCTCGTTTCCCCCGAGACCATCCCGAGCTCATCCTTCCTTTCCCAAACCAACCAATTCCAGATATCACAAACGTGCACGTGCACGTATACCGGAGCTCCGATGAACTTCAGCCCACCTCGCCGCCTTCCACGAGTCTACGACCATCCCCTTAGGTCTTACGATCATCTAGAAACCTGAATTAAACTTGGAAACGAGATCGAGCTAAAAACTTCCACCTGGAATGAAACTGGAACAGGCAGCTCCATTCAACCAAAACCTGTCAACGGCCAGATCTTCCCCCTTCGATCGTCGTTTGAGTTGAAACCTTGGCCATAACTTCGTCATGGTCCCAGCCACGTTTTCCCAAAGCCACAAAGCACTCGAACAACCATAAAGTCAGAAATGATCGAATTCAAAACCTGATCAAAAACTAGGTTTACGAATTACAGATGCTCGCCGCTATCGCCTCGATGATCGAGATCATCTCCATCCATTTTTCCCTGCATTCTCGTAAGCCCCTTCACCTCCACTCGAAACCCCGTGCCCCATAGATTCTTAAATCATCTGAATTCGCCAATCATACGAAATTTGAACAATCACAAACTGCTCCTTTATTTCCATTCGAAAAATGATGATTTAACCTTTAAAAATCATATTTAGATACAAGAATTCCATTTATACTCCGAAATTCGTAAATTATGAAGTTCGAATTTTTTTCATATTTAAAGTTATCACAAATTCCTTGAGTTCCTGAGTTATTTATAATATAATTTAATTCAATAGAATCCTAACTAAAGTTTGAAATGAACAATAATGTTCTTCTGAATCTTAAGTCTAAACAAAGATTAAAGAATTTTTAACTTTAAATCAAGACTTGAACAAAACACTGTAAACAGAAGAGTATAAATATTCACATGCCTGCATACCACATACTTCAGCAAATTTTAAACATGCAATCATTCTTCACAAATACAATATTAATCACAGCATTAATATTCAAACTAATTTATACTTTAAGTTCAATAATGAGGTTATTCACAGATTTTCAAAAAGATTTGAAGAACAGAGCTATCACAGGTAACATATATGCACATCAACATATATACATGCATGCATAGAGATATACCTAAAAATATATTCACAGATAACTTATTTTCAGAGGTAAGCATGCAACCTGATTTTATCCTTAAATTTTTAAAAGTATTGTTACTCACCAAGGAACAGAGAGCAGAAAACACCACAGGCTGATGGTTTCCAGACTTGTCCCAGATTTTAAACTTGATTTTGAACTTCCTTTCTTTAGTTGAATTTGAATCTTGATGTTGATCTTTGAATTTAATTGCTTGTTGATTGATTTAGAACTGCTACTGAATTGCCTTTGATCTCCTTTAAGTTTGCATTAGAATTTCCAGTTTTTACATTTCTTCTTTGCAATTTGATTTCAGGTTTCATCCTTCTTTGCATTTTTAGATTCGAATTTCTTTTGGTTGAGAAAAAAAAGAAAATCTTAAAACTGAAAAGAGAAAAACAGATTTTTCTTCTTTTATTTATAATAATTTTAATTTAAATTATCAAGGAAATTGACACTTGTCCTTAAGTTAATTATTTAACTTACACCTATGCAATTCAAGCCTCCATATGTTTACAAGTGTTTTATTTTGTCTTTTATTAATTTATTTAAGCTATATACATGTATTTAAGAAATATTTTACATGTATATAATGTATTTATCTTTTTATAAATAAGCTTTTACATTTTTTATATAAATATACAAATATGAATTTATTATTTAAGTAACTTATACTTTAATCAAATATTTATAACATATTTATATATGGCTTGAGAAACTTATTTTAACTATATATATTTTTTTTTTACAAACCAATTTATCTTATGTTTGAATTTTTAAAAAGGAAAGAATATTAAATTTAAAACAAAGCTTTTAAATCACAATTCATACATATATAAATTATCAATATATTAAATAAATTTCAAACAATATCAAATTATAACATATACATACATATATATTACAATTTGAAAATTCATCTTTAATTTAAAACAAAAGATATCCTATTCACAATATATATCAAATATATATATTATAAATAGATTAAAATTTTATTAATTTTAACAAACAAATCTTATCAATATTAAATTATTAGAAAAGATCAAGTATTACCAAATTGAATATCTCCAGATTAAATATTTATTATCCTTTAAAAATTAAATTATCAATTTAAATTAAAAGTATAAAGGAAAATTATCAATTCAATTGAATTATCAATACTGATTATTAAATTTATATTGCCCAAAAACCCGGGATATCACATTCCTCCCCCCTTAAAATAATTTCGTCCCCGAAATTAAAAGCAAAGTTAATTTAATAACCCAACAAAGATTTTTAATTTTAAACACAAACCTATCATTCAATTCCTATCAATCAAAGCAACCAATCAAACAATCAAACCTAACTAACTATTCTGATACAAATCAGGATAGATCTATTAACACTATCTCGAGTTTCCCCGAGTATAAATCACCGGGATACTCGCTCTAAAGAAGCTAAATAAACTACACACCATAATCCAGAGCTCCTCTCTTCTTCAGATTCACTAATCTGAACAAAATATCAGACTACTCTCAAATCCAGCTTAACTTCTAAATCCATCTGAACTGCAGATTCAACAACTAATGATGTATCATATACGTATTCCCTCAGAGATACGTGTAATAGAATGGATTCCAGATATCCAAACTGGCCATTCAACCCTGTAGATCAAAGAACTACTCCTCTCGAGAACACAAGAAAATCTCATAATACTTCCGGAGCTTACTCTCCAGTCTTACCAAATCTTATATCTCCTTTGATCGGAGAAAAACTTAACCAATATCCAATTTCAACATCAATTTCCAAATTCCATCAATTCTTAACCGCATAACTCCTTTGACGATCCTGAGTCACTTCATTCTTCCTGATCAGCTTAATCCTTGCTGATGCTCTTTGAAATAGATTAGACCAACATCAAACCAATTTCCGGATCCTACTCAACAAAATGGTTTCTCAAAAATATGCCGAAATCCAAAACACAACTCTACTCTACAAACATTAGAGAACTTCGAACTACCTCTCCTATCTGAAATAGTCAAAACAGTTGCACTTGACAACTTTACCTCCAAATCCCGAAAATTTCTTCACACTTAGAGATACACTTGAATTTCCTATAGAAAAGTCTTTTATAAAACGGCGGTAATAACCTGCCAATCCGAGAAAGCTACGGATTTCAGTCACGCTCTCTGGTCTCTTCCAATTTTGAATCGCTTCAATCTTTGAAGGATCCACTGATATTCCGGATTCAGAAATAATATGACCGAGAAATTTCACACTAGATTGCCAAAAATGGCATTTAGAAAATTTTGCTTTTAGTTGATTGCTCCTAAGAGTTTCCAATACAATTTGAAGATGCTTTTCGTGTTCCTCCTCGGTTTTAGAAAACACAAGAATATCATCAATGAAGATGAGAACAAACCGATCGAGAAAATCTTTGAAAACTCTATTCATAAGGTCAACGAAATAAGCCGGAGCATTCGTTAAACCGAATGGCATAACTAGCCATTCATAAGATCCATAACGCGTACGGAACGAAGTCAAAGGAATACTATCCTCTGCAATACGAAGCTGATGGAAACCGGTAGCCAAGTCCAATTGTGAAAATACTCTAGCACCAGTGAGTTGATCAAACAGATCATCAATCCGAGGCAATGGATATTTATTCTTAATAGTAAGATCATTAAGCTTGCGGTAGTCGACGCAAAGCCTAAGTGTACCATCGGACTTACTTACGAAAATAGCTGAAGCTCCCCAAGGCGAGGAACTAGAGCGAATAAGTTGCTTCGTCTCCAACTCGGATAGTTGTTTGCGCATCTCTTCGTTCTCCTTATTAGACATGCGATAAGGAGGACGGGTAATAGGTTGAGCTCCAGGTAAAAGGTTAATTTTGAACTCAATTGCTCGTTTAGGTGGTAATCCTAAAACGGGCTCAAAGATGTCGGAAAATTCACGAACGATGTGAATACGAGAAATGACATCCTCCTCATCATCATTGTCATCGTCACGAGGATTTAAAGAATATAATGATGCAACTAAAGCGGAATCCGAATCTTTAAGAATAATAGAAATCTGATTAACAGATTGCGGATGACGGAGATAAATAGTCCGCTCAGGACATAGGATATGAGCTTCATAACGAGTAAGCCAATCCATACCCAAAATCATTCCAAAGCCTAAGTAACGCATGACATGCAAATCGGCTAGGAAAGAAAAATCACATAAAATAATCTCTACGTCTTTACAAAGTAAACTAAGAGTTGCGGATCCACCAACCGGATTCGCAATTCTTAATGAAGTCATTAAAGCAGTAACACTTAAAGAAAAAGTATCGACAAGTTCCTTTGATATAAAAGAATGGGATGCACCCGTATCAAAGAGAACTCTAATAGGTTGATCATGAAATAATATAATGCCATCAAGGACAGAATGTGACATACCTTGACGGCCAGATGTGTTACCAGGGGCTTGAGCCACATTAAGCTTTCCCTCCTTCTGTTGAAGCCTTTTGCATTGGTGCATATAATGATCTGTGGCTTTACAGTAGCGGCAAGAGCGGGGCTTTGGACACTTGTTCGAATAATGGCCCTTAACACCACAGTTGTAGCATTTGTTATCATCAGAGGAAAAAGTCTTTGCAGTAGGAGCTGCTTGTTTACCCTTTTTGTTCGGGTAAGGACCTTTAAATTTGTTGGGCCTCTTTTTGTTGTTAAAGCCAGGTTTGGAAGCTACTACTTCAACATCACTTTCTTTATCAGCCTCTTCAAGACGAAGAGCGATATCTACAATTTGGTCGAAAGAAACTTCTAACTTCAGAAGTAATGGCTTCTTGAGGCTTTTGTTTAAGCCATAAACGAACCTCTGGTTCTTCTTTAGTGGAGTATTTATATATTCGACCCCATATTTGGAAAGGGATTCGAATGATGCGACGTAGTCCGCCACAGAAGCCTGACCTTGAACAAGGTCAATAAATCGCCGAGCCAATGTTACCTTTTCAGCCTCGGGTACGAATTTCGATTCGAAGCGTTCTCGGAAGTGCTCCCAAGTGAGGTCCGCTTCATTAATTTCGGAAGTGAGAAGTTCATACCAATCCAATGCTCTCTCTTGGAGCATACTGGAAGCCACTTGAACGCGGTGCAGGTCGATAAGGTTCATGCGAGAGAAAATTCGATCGCATGATTTTAACCAAGCTTGAACCTCGATAATAGGTTCGGAACCTTTGAAGGGCTTCCCACCCAAATTGGTGTAATCGCTGCACAACCGTGCAAATCCCGACTTTGGGTGAGTAGGTTCCGGGTTAACTCCAGCTGCTTGGGCATTCGTCACTAACTCAAGAAGCTGTTGAGTTGTCATAAAAACTCCATCTCGAGGAGCCGCAGTAGATGTCCCAGCTCTGGGACGGCCTGGTCTTGACATCCTCTTCCTTTAGAAAGAAAGAAGAGAAAGAAGAAGGTTATTCACTAATGAACATCAAGCAATCTTGAATGATGAAACAAGGAATCATAAAGAAAATAGGATAAGTCGGTTCGAAGACTCGAACTAAATCCTGAAACACAACTCCTAAGGTGGACTTAGGACGATGATCCTTGTTAAGTTATTCTACGTTGTTCCGAAGTTTGGCTCTGATACCAAGCTGTAACGCCCCACCTCTATACCCACGCTAACCAAGAACACTACGATGTAGTGCTGTCAATTAGCACGGAGAATAAGGCTGTGGAGGAGCGACCATCCATGTAACTTCTTTGTGCGAGCACCGATACGTCAGATAGAATAGAATGCATATCTTTTAAGGAGGAAATCCGACATACCGGTACAAACACAAAGCTATCACACGGTGGCTATATATAATCTTCGGAAAACAAACATAGAAATAATCATAACATAAATCAGTCACAGACATCCATATCACAAAGGCGGAAGAAGATATGAATAAATATATAACACATGAAAGTGTACATCAGAGTAGTGGTCAGAAAGATCCACGATAATACAAAAGAATAGCATCACGTGCTATACAAAAGAATAAGTACACAACATAGAGTCTATATCTCAAAGGTGTACACCCAAAAACTACTAATCTAAGTAGTTAGCCAAAAGTCAGAAATATCCTGAAGAGAAGTCAAGCAGAAGCACCTGTAACATCTCGGTCTGACCCGAGTATTATTTATAAGAAAATAATAAACGGATCAGTCTAACTATAAATATCAGATGATATGGTATACAGTATAAGGCATGACATGAACATGTAATAACCGTAGCGACATACTACTATAAGTATGTAAATGATAATCAACAAAAGATTAATCAATATCACAAGAATCTTCTCAAAGATAAAATAGGGTATCATACCCTAAACTTGTATTCATAACAAGTCAATAACACATGAATTCACCAATGCACAAAAAACTGATATCATATCAATGAAAATTGGTGAAGCACAAAATTCCAGAAATCATCATCAGAAATCCAGAAAACACATAAAGGGGGGAGGCCTAACACATGAATGGGAGCATGAAAACTCACCTACGCGTAAACACATGACGAGATGATATCTCATGGAAGCTATCCATTAAATTTTCACACAGGAATGGCCCGAAGACCATAGGAAATGTGATGGCGAAACATCACATGATCGGGGTATAGTCTCCCACGTAGACAAAGAGACATCGCTCAATCGCTAGTCTAAATCACAAAAATGATCGTCATGATCATAAGGAAGTGTCAATCACACCAAGCTAGTAAATATATGAGTTTAGCTTCATGTCCCATAACCACTTGCTTAACTTAAATATTTACGAACAAGCTGTAAATCTTCACTAGGAAATTGTCACAAAAAGGGTTCAATCGAACAAGTCCAAGAGCTAACCGACGAAGTGAACGCAAGCGTTTCATACCACTCGTTTTACTAAGTCGTTTAAGTCGATTTCTCATTCGAGTGAAGTAAAGGCTTGTATATACTAGTAGATTGAAAATCGGTTTGAGAAAACGAACTTTTGATATTTAAAATAGTGTTGAAATCGCTTTGATGAAAGAGTTTTGATATTTACTATTAGTATTGAAACCTTCATATATCTTTAAAATGACAAGTCATTAAAACGATTGTAGAAACAAATCAATTCACGTTCGAAGGCGTGAGTAAAGTCCAAAGAAGTCAATCCCAAAACCATCAAAGTAGAAATTCTGATAAATGCTTTGTCAGATAAGATTGCCTACGCAGAGTAATACGGGGTTCGACCTGCCCGGTCAGGTCGCGGGGGTCCAGGGTCCAGGCGACGACCTACGACTTACGACCTAAGTGGGATGCGACTTAGTGGGGCATAGGTCGGAGACGACCTACGACTTATACTGGCCGACCTAACTCGAGCGACTTAAAGACTTAGCAGAGTCGAGCGACTTACGAGCTACGACCTAAGGGGACGAGGACGTTATGTCGGAGACGACCTAACACATGACTCGCGAACGACTTATGGAAGAGAAGCTTAGGTCGGAGACGACCTACGAGATAAGCCAGTGCGAGCGACCTAAAGTTTGCCTGGGGGATTATAGGTCGGCAACGACCTAAGGTTTTGCCTGGAGATTATAGGTCGGCAACGACCTAAGACTTAACAAAATTTCGAGCGACTTAGTGGTTTGCCTTGGAATTTTAGGTCGGCAACGACCTAAGGTTTAAAGTTTAACTCGCGAACGACTTAGCATTTTGCCTGGGATTTATAGGTCGGCAACGACCTAAGTTTTTGCCTGGGATTTATAGGTCGGCAACGACCTAAGACTTAAGGTTTAACTCGCGAACGAGTTAACTTTGCCTGGGGACTATAGGTCGGCAACGACCTAAGACTTAAGAGCGAAGACCTAACATTTCGCCTGGGGGTTATAGGTCGGCAACGACCTAAGAAGTTAGAGACTTTTCAACACGCGAGCTAGCAGCCTGGACGACCTAAGGAGTTAACTCGTGGACGACCTAGGGATGGCCAGAAACGACTTAAGGCCAGAAAAATCACCAAAACGCTGAAAATTGAAGTTTTTCGTCAATCCAATCCAAACCAAATGCAAATGTTGATGCAAATGCAATAGGGGATCATTCCCAACAGTCCAAGATAGATATAGGCAAGATGTGAGATCAAAAATCTCACCTTTTCACGGAATTTGAAGAAGATGGAGATTTGAGAGCAAAGCAAGAACACCAACAAGCTTGAATCAATGGTCTTCACGTGAATTTGATGTTGAATCTCGGATTTGCAATGGAATTTGTGTTTGGAGTTTTAATTTCCACTTCCCACCACCATTATTGAGAAAGCTTCAAGTGTTTTGATAGAGTGAGAAAGATGGTTGGGCTGAACTAAAGGGGTGCAGTCCAAACCAAAGTCAAAGGCGGGAAAAAGTATTGAAAATTTCACTATCTCCAAACATATCGAAGTTTACACTCAAAAAGATCGCAAACGTCATTTTGAACTCAATGGGGGTGGTCTCGAGTCCTAATTTGACCGTATGCAAAAAGTAGCTTTTCGGACTAACATCCGACTAACGATAAAATATTTAAATAAAATATTTAAATATAGAATCGATAGATATGCGGGTTGTTACACCTACTTTTTTCCCCTTTCCCCCCTTAGGCAATCAAGGGAGAAGTCAGTAGATTGCGGTTGCTGGGAGTTTGCTTGGAGAAGATTTCTACTATGTATTTCTTTTATTTCAGCTTTAGTCCTTTTTGTGTACTGGCTTATTATGAGGGATATTATATACTCTGATTTTGAGACTATGAGTTTTTGTTCATGAGGCATATTGGATCTTTAAATATGTATGTGGTATTTGGTATTTGACTTATCTATAAAGCAATTATGAAGCTTTGTTTTAATTAAGTTATTATTTTAAGCTCCCGCTATTTTTATCTATATTTCTCTTCTGAATCTTAATCTCTGTTAGTTTCAGTTATACCTACAACGCGCCACACCTTTTAATGTGTCCTTTTGGGTATAATAAGGGGTGTGGGGTGTTTTACTAACCGTTATGAAGTCTGATCTAGGCACCAACGTGATCACCTGTGGGTCTAACCATATTTTCTAAATCAGGGAGGTAAAAGATGACTTTATTAGAAATAAAGGAGAAGAATAGATAGAAATCACAAATGAATAAGTTTTTCCTATGTATACTTGTATTATACTTGATAATCAATCATACAGTTGCTCGTAATTCTAAAGTTGATCTTCCCAACTTATATATTAAATGTATGTGTTATCTAGACTTGGATACAACACCTAAGTCCTATTAAAGCCAATTTATGTTCCTATCTTCGAATCATTCAAATCTGAGCTCTGATGCCACAATATGACGCCTTGGCATAGTACCTATGTTATCAGAGAGAGGTTACCATCCGAAAGCATGAAGTAAAGGACCGATAGGAGTGATCTCTCAGATATACTCCCTTATTCAACACAACTACATGATATCGTATACTTGAATCACTACCAAACACGCATCTTCTCTTGAAACAAAGCAATATACACAAGTTTCCCAAGTGAATAGTATAGAGATAGGACTACATAAAATAAAATATCAACAACATCAATTTGGTCAAAAAGACACACACACATACATACACACATACATACATACATACATAAATATGTACAAACACACACAACATAGGCCATATGTAACACCCCGCGCTTTAATGACAAATAAAATCAATTGAATTAACATAATCGCAAACAGTAAAAAATATAAATGTCAAATATATGCATTTAAAAAAATTAAGAGGTTACATAGATATATGCAACCAATGAGTGTGTGATTAATTGACGCATCAATCGATTAAAAGAGGAATTAATTAAGAGACATAGAGACGTCAATTAGTCAAAGAATATGCCACTTTTATAACATTAATTAATTAAGGGATCTTCTAATAAAGGGAAATGTATTTAGGGAATAAATTAAATGATAACATACATATATTAATTTATAATTGACGCAATCAATTAATTGAGAAATTAATTAAAGACATTAAGTAAGCGTCAATTAATAAAAGAGGGAAACTTATATGTCAATTAATTGGGTAATGAATTGGCGGTTTAAATATATATAACTAATAAATGTGTGATTGAGTGACGCATAGAAATTAATTTGGATATCGATTAAAATGGGAAAATGTGTCAATTAATTAATTGGCAATTAGTTGAGCGTTTTAAAAAGGGTGTCAATTAATCAAAAATATGCCATTTTTACAATAGCTAATAATTTAAATTAATTAGCTAGAAGAAAACGCCAGTTATAGGATTATTTGTTTCCAAGTTAAACAAATTGGAACGTTTACAAAAATCAAACAAAGTAATTTGGTTTATGATGAAGGTAAATTAATAAGAATAAATTAAAAAGTATAACTTTTATATGCATTCAATTAATAGAGGTATTAATTGACGTGTTCAAATAGGTAAGAAATTATAACGTATAAGAATCAATTAATATTGGATATGTATGTATGTATGTATGATCTAATTAATCAGATAATTAATGGGAGAATCTTATTTAGAAGGAAAAGTGAATTAATAAGGTCGTATAACAAAGGAACAAATGAATAACGTTGGAGAGTTATACGTTATAAGCTAACGTAAACAAATCAAGTTCTGATGGTGCGGATTGTTTTTAAGGTTAATTGGATGGTTCCTAGTTGTTCACTGCACCTATAAATTGAAAGTAACTTAACCCTGGCCCACACTATTTTCCCTGAATCAGCTGCTGTCGTTTACAGCAAACTCCTCTTCTCTTCTCCCTCTTCCTTTCTTCTATGTTAATCAAATCTTTCCCCAAACTAAAAATAAAATTAAGCAAGGAAATACATACAAACAAATCAGAGAGTTGCGCAAACAAATCAGGGAATTTATAGCGAATCAAAAGGGGAAAAAATGGGAGAAAAGAGTAGCAAATTAAAAGGGATAGAGATTGAAGATAAGGACGACATGTGAGTGGGTTTAAATTAAATATCATTTATGTTTATGATATATTATCGTTAGATTCCCTTTAATATTTTAATTCAGCATTTATTTCAGTAATTAGTTCTGTTGAAAACTATAAAATGTATAAGAGATGTAACACCCCACATTTTTATATAATTAAATAAAATCAATTGAATTAACATAATTACAAAACAGAATATAAATGTCAAATATATGCATTTAAGAATTAAGAGGTAACATAAATTTATGCAAGAATGAGTTTGTGATTAATTGACGCATCAATCAATTAAAAGGAGAATTAATTAAAAGACATAGAGGCGTCAATTAGTTAGAGAATATGTCAATTTTATAACATTAATTAATTAAGGGATCTTCTAATATAGGGAAATGTATGTGGGAAATAAATTAAATAATAACATACATATATTAATTTATAATTGACGCAATCAATTAATTAAGAAATTAATTAAAGATATTAAGTAAGCATTAATTAATAAAAGAGGGAAACTTATATGTCAATTATTTGGGTAATGAATTGGCGGTTTAAATATATACAACTAATAAATGTGTGATTGAGTGACGCATAGGAATTAATTTGGATATCGATTAAAATGGGAAAACGTGTCAATTAATTAATTGGCAATCAGTTGAGCATTTTAAAATGGGTGTCAATTACTCAAACAATATGCCCTTGTTACAATAGCTAATAATGTAAATTAATTAGCCAGAAGAAAACGCCAGTTATGGGATTATTTGTTTCCAAGTTAAAAAGAAGAAAATAATTGGAATGCGTACAAAAATCAAACGGAGTAATTAAGTTTATGATGAAGGTAAGTTAATAAGAATAAATTAAAAAGTATAACTTTTATATACGACCAATTAGTAGAGGTATTAATTGACATGTTCAAATAGGTAAGAAATTATAACGTATAAGAATCAATTAATATTGGATACGTACATATATATATATATATGTGTGTGTGTGTGTGTGTGTGTGTGAATGTATATGTTTGTATGATCTAATTAATTGGGTAATTAATGGGAGAATCTTCTTTAGAAGGAAACGTGAATTAATATGGTTGTATAACAAAGAAATAAATGAATAACATTGGAGAATTATACGTTATAAGCTAACGTAAACAAATCAATAACTGATGGTGAGGATTGTTTTTACGGTTAATCGGATGGTTCATAGTTATTCACTACACCTATAAATTGAACCTAACTTAAACCTAGCCCACACTATTTTCTCTGAATCAGCTGCTGTCATTTATAGCAAAATCCTCTTCTCTTCTCCCTCTTCCTTTCTCCTCTATCAATCAAATCTTTCCCCAAACAAAAAATAAAATTAAGCAAGGATATACATATAAGCAAATCAGAGAATTACGTAAACAAATCAGAGAATTTACAATGAATTAAAAAGGGGGAAAAGTGGAGAAAAGCATAGCAAATTAAAAGGGATAGAGATTGAAGCTAAGGACGACATGAGAGTGGATTTAATTTTATTCTTTTACGTTTATAATATATATTATCGTTGAATTTCCGTTAGATAATTTATTCCAGTCTCTAATTCTATTAGTTATGCAAACACTGTAAATTTTATTTATATTTAATTAGGCTTGACAGTTAGAAAAGGCATAGGCCTAAAAGTAAGAAATTTACAGTTATTTACATCTATTTTAAAAGTCATAATTTAGCCTTAATACTGGTTTCTTTTATTCCCTTTTTACGCGAATAATATAGTTAGAAAGAGAATTCGCGGTTATGGATTAAATACTAGACTTTATAGAAGTAGGTGTAAAATAAGAAAATTAGGAAATTGGAATAAAATTAGAAAAGTGGAATTTTGCAATAAATTACGCTGAACAGAAAAAATAAATTTATCTGATAATTTAATTTGGGGAGTAAGTAATAGATTAATTGGTTGGTTTAGAAACTAGAATACATTTCTATAATTTAATAATTAAAAGACAACGATAAAATTAATTGCAAGAATAAAAAGAAAGAAAAAGGGAACTAGTGTAAAATAGAGGGACCACTGTATTTTGCACTAGCCCAAAATAATAAAAGAAATATCTTGCAGTTACAAATTATTGTTTATAGTATTATTTAGTATTAAATTATGGAAATAGATTTTAGTATAGCTTTCACAACCAACCAAATAAAATAGAATTACTTCCTAGAATAAAAGAAAATAATGTAGAGTATGAAATGAATCAAATAAATTATGATATAAGAAATTAAGGCTGTGAACAATAAACGAAACTAGGTCCGCATTTACCGCGCAGTTTATATAAAAAGAAAGTTATTATGATAAGTTAATTATATAATAAAAGAGAATTAAAAAGAATTCTATATCATAATAAAAGAAGACATACTAGAACAGAAAAGAAACACTTGTAATTATATACAGATTTTAAAAGAAACAATACTAACAATTACAAGTATAATTATAACATAAGTTATGATTAAGTAAAAGAATAGAAAGACTTATTTGGGAACTTAGAATAAATAAGCAATGATAGCAAAGATAAATAGTAAAATATTATTTTAGATTTCTATTAAATTAATAAGCAAATAGAACAAAAGATGCTTATTTAATAAACTTAAGACTTAAATTAAGTTAATAAGCAAGAAGTGGCAATACCAATAGCATTACCTATTAGATCAATGGTGGTCTCACAATAGCCAAAAGCGAGACGAGGGCAAGAATATGCTAATTAGGGTAAATAAGTAGCCAACAAAATAAGAAAAGTAAACTAAACGCAAATTAAAAGATTAGACTTAGGGTCTAATAAATGAATTGAGATGCATTTGGAGCAGCCCAAAGGATGAAGTGCCTAACGAAGTAGTTCATCATGGATTTCAAAAATTGAGAAGCATGTCCAACTTAGTATTTTTGGGCTTCAAGGAAGTACGAGACTTCTACGGGACGTGAGGATACTCTAGGATGGCCCTCTGGGTAGGCCTAACGAAGCTGCACCTCCGGAGGCAGGTCTGTAGGTGTTCCACCAGGAGAATATGCCTTGACTGCATTTGCATTGTAGGCCTAACGAAGCAGACCTTTATAGGCAGTCAGAAGGGCTTGGTGTTCAGAGTAGGGTATTCGTACGTCAAGTATTTGCAAGTAAGTATAAGGATAGTCACATGCGGATATCGGCCAGCATCAAGACCAAGAGCAATTTCGGGAAAGACTAGAGTTAAACCAATAGGCCAATGATTCTTTCACTATCAAGACATTAGATGGGGGGCACCACCAATTGGATGTTAGATTGTTCGCAGTAGGGCATAGCAACTAAACTCTTTAGAGGTCTTTCGGTTTAGTTGAGGGGTAGTTGTGGGGGGCCATAGCCACGACGAGAAAAGAGACATACCAACTAGAATATATGTATTATGGGCCTAACGAAGCAGTCCTTTATAGATATAGAAAATCCCTGACTGAATTCCGTACAAGGTAGACCTTATTGGTGGGATTCAGATAGTAGACAGAACGATTACTTATTCCTCAATGTACGCACTGGGTGGTACATTGTGGATGTCCGAGAACTGGCATAGACTGGTGCAGATGCGATTTACGTTTTCATAGTATGTAGTGGAGCATCTGGATTATAGGCCTTACGAAGCAGTCCTTTACATATGTAGCTACGGAACGCTCGCGGAGCAAGACGATGGAGTATATGTATTGTAGGCCTTACGAAGCAGTCCTTTACAGATATAGCTATAGAGCAAGACGATGGAGCCATTTTCAAAATGATACGGAAGGTACCATGGGTGGTACTTAAAACCAATATGGTCATTGGGCATATAGCTACATATATGTATACATTAGTTATTAGGTTTTGATCTACTATGGAGTAGATGGCACGGTTCATGAACAGAGGCGAGAGTATTGTAAACCTAATAAACCTAATATAATAGTAAATTGAAATAAAACGGTATATGTAGAATTAAGCTTAGAAGTGTATAATTTATACATTCACCAGAACTTTAGTTCTGACCCCCTCCTCATAACACCCTACAGGTTAAGTAGATGGAAGAGACTTCCGAGCTATAAGACACTTGTTTTGAGAATGCTGTTATATTGGTGAGTATTTACTTACTATTATATTTTAGTCAATCCCGCTGTGAGATAAATTATTGAGTTCTGATATATTTGTCTTTGCCTATTTGCCGGATACCAGATACCCAACTCGGGCATCAGTGGGCTTGATTTTTAGCATTTTTGTGAAAAATCCGGATCACTGGAATTCGGGTTGTTACATTTGGTATCAGAGCCTAGCTAGGTTTAGGATTCCTAGGTAGATAATGAGTGAACATATTTGTATTTTTGAATAAAATATAAATATATTATGTACTAAAATCCAAATAGTCCCCAACCATAGATTTTAACATGTCGAAAGGGTTTAGAAGTATATTTGTGCATAGTTTGCTAGATGGGTTTAGGATGACCCAAGTATGTTATGCCCTATGTTAATTACCGATTTATAGCATACAAATAAGCCATGTTTTTGAGAGAAGATTGGTATCCATATGTTATTGGAAGTGGAGAAGTTCCCTAGGGATAGTAGGGAGAGTGTTTTTATTTTGAAAGAAATAAGAGGTTTTAGTAAAAGAAGAAAATCCACTTTATGTCTAGCCCAATAAAATGAAACTTTTGGAATTGAAAAGTTGAAGAATATAATTGTTAATATATTTGAGGAAGTAAATATTGGGTTTTTGAAAAGAAAAAAAAGTGGTATGAAATTTAAATTGGTTTTTATATGATTTTTCTAAAAGTGAAATTCTTTTTGAAGAACTACAAAGCGTGTATAGCTCGCTAGTTTCCTTGTAGGTGAAAAAAGATATTAAATATGAAAACCTAGACTATGTTAAGTAGCGAAAACATAGGTTACAACATTTATTGTTGTAATAGATGTTTTCGGTAAAAATAAAGGAAGCATAGACTATGACACTATTGTTATAGTAGGTGACTCCCAAAGGAAATGTTTTTAACATAGCATTTGAGATTTATTAACATTTATTTTAATTGAATCCATAAACTAGTATTTTTGGGTTGTAGTAACGGTGTTTTACGCAACATCTGTTTTGACCCAAATGAGTTTTGGAGATAATTTCTAAAGTGGTTTGTATGTACACTTATTATTTAAATAAGTATATGAAAATATTTTCTAGTTATAAAGCAGATTTGAAAATGAGTTCTTTTGAAAAAGTAATGTACGATAAATTAATGAATTTAGTAGGAACTATCTTATCTAAGTGAATATAGAGTAAACATACTTTAATCTATTGGAATGAAATGAATAATGATATAATTTTCTATGAATCATAAATAAAGATGTTTTGTGCAAGTTATAAGGAATATGTGAAAGAGATGTACAAGGTATGGAAAGCACCATACTTTGTATAGCCTATTTCGATAAAATATAAAATAAATTCCTTATAATTTCACATAAACATGAAATCCTCCTCTAAAGGATTCATAGAAGGTTTTAGCATTAAGGGTTTCTCATAAAAGAAAGTGAATCCAATAAATTAAGGTATAAAACCATTAAGTGTAGTAAGTTAGAAACTCCTTTAAGGTTAAGTAATTGGAAGGGTAGGAAAGTTAAGATATTTTTGATAAAATAATTGTTCTTATCTACTCCAGTTTTAGTAAATTTGAAAATCTATGAAAAAAAGGATATTTTGAAAACATGTGAGGACATTTTTTAAGTAAAGAAAAAAAAGATGGTTTGGTGGAAAAGTAAATAAGTTTTTGAAAAGATAAAATTTTAAGTAACCCAGTACCTTTGAATTTAATAGAAAACTTCAAAATAACACTTTAAAAGGCAAGAATTTTAGGATTTGACGTTTCAAAAATTTAGAAGCTTTAATTTTTGAAGTAAAATGAAAAATACCAAACCGAACTAGACTTTAAATATGAAGTAGATAGGAATCATTTCCTAGGTGTAACGGGAAAAGTACAAGGCTATAGCAGTAATTACTCCTAGTAGTAATAATAAAAGTTCCCGTAAGGTGTATAGGACACTAGTGGAAACCTAGAAATGTTGCTTCACGTGTGTAGACTATAGAAGAATAGTGAAGTGATATTAGTAAGATAGTAAGACATGTGTGGTAGTAAAAGTAGACCTTAGTTGGGAAAAAATGAAGAGTAAAGAGAAAATTTCCTCAAGCTTAGTTGCCATTTTAGATAGAGACTGCATAGATTGAAACCCTTATCCATTGCAGTAAATGAGACTTAGTTATTCCTTTTTGAGCATGGAATATAAAAGATGAATAGTTCTTATTCGTCATGAGTAATATAGCGTATGTTGGTAATAAGTAATAGGCGGTAAGAGGAGCATATAAGTTACTTGGATTCTTAGAGTAGGACCTTTCTGTGTCAAAGTGGACATAGTCCGAGACCTCCTTGCCCTAGATGATAGTTGTGTTTAGTTGCTATATAAAAAAAGAGTAGAAGCAGAATAAGATAACAAAAGGGAAAATAACAAATTTAAAGAAAGTGACAGAAATGTCAACAGAAAAATTTAAAAAGAGATATTTTCTTATGTAAACTGTGCTTGGGGATGTAAATAATTTTTTTTAAGAATAGTAGCCTAAATCCCAAGTACGGAGGAAGATGTGTGCAAAAGAAAATTGGACAAATATGAAGTTTTTCCATTTTCTACCTTCTTTCTGACATAAGAGATCGAATTTAGAAAATTAGATTTTTCTGAAATTCGAATATTTAAAGTTGTATGGTAGGGTTTGGATGCAAAATTCATTGAACTACACCCTAATTCAATAGGAGCATGGGAAAAAATGGATGAAAACTGTTTTAAATTTTCAAAAGAGTGCATTCACATAGAAATTGCAAGTATATTTAGGATATACGCATCATGTTTTAAAAATAATTTTTTAAAGAAGCAAAGCATTCATATAGGAGGTACCGCTTAGAAATTCATGTACATGCATATATTTTGTATTGAATACCACTTTTGCACAAAAGCACGGGTGGTCGAAAAATTGGATGTACATAAAATGGATGTGATTGATGCGAGGAATTACATAATTTTACCCTTGTCGAATTTCGACGACAAAATTTCCTAAAGGGTGGGAGAATGTAACACCCCGCATTTTTATATAATTAAATAAAATCAATTGAATTAACATAATTGCAAAATAGAATATAAATGTCAAATATACGCATTTAAGAATTAAGAGGTTACATAGATTTATGCAAGCAATGAGTGTGTGATTAATTGACGCATCAATCAATTAAAAGGGGAATTAATTAAGAGACATAGAGGCATCAATTAGTTAGAGAATATGTCACTTTTATAACATTAATTAATTAAGGGATCTTCTAATAAAGGGAAATGTATGTGGGAATAAATCAAATGATAACATACATATATAAATTTATAATTGATGCAATCAATTAATTAAGAAATTAATTAAACACATTAAGTAAGCGTCAATTAATAAAAGAGGGAAACTTATATGTCAATTAATTGTGTAATGAATTGGCAGTTTAAATATATACAACAAATAAATGTGTGATTGAGTGATGCATAGAAATTAATTTGGATATCGATTAAAATGGGAAAACGTGTCAATTAATTAATTGGCAATCAGTTGAGTATATTAAAAAGGGTGTCAATTAATGAAAGAATATACCCTTGTTACAATAACTAATAATGTGAATTAATTAGCTAGAAGAAAACGCCAGTTATAGGATTATTTGTTTCCAAGTTCAAAAGAAAAAAAGAATTGGAATGCGTACAAAAATCAAACGGAGTAATTAAGTTTATGATGTAGGTAAGTTCATAAGAATAAATTAAAAAGTATAACTTTTATATACAACCAATTAATAGAGGTATTAATTGATGTGTTCAAATAGGTAAGAAATTATAACGTATAAGAATCAATTAATATTGGATATACATATATATATATGTGTGTGTGTGTGTGTGATCTAATTAATTGGGTAATTAATGGGAGAATCTTATTTAGAAGGAAACGTGAATTAATAGGGTCGTATAATAAAGGAATAAATGAATAACATTGGAGAATTATACGTTATAAACTAACGTAAACAAATCAATAAATGATGGTGATGATTGTTTTTAGGGTTAATCGGATGGTTCATGGTTGTTCACTGCACCTATAAATTTAACCTAACTTAACCCTAGCCCACACTATTTTCTCTGAATCAACTGTTGTCATTTACAGCAAACTCCTCTTCTCTTCTCCCTCTTCCTTTCTCCTCTATCAATCAAATCTTTCCCGAAACAAAAAATAAAATTAAGCAAGGATATACATACAAGTCAATTGGAGAATTGCGCAAACAAATCGGGGAATTTACAGTGAATTAAAAAGGGGGAAAAGAGAAGAAAAGCGTAGAAAATTAAAAGGGGTAGAGATTGAAGCTAAGGACGACATGTGAGTCGATTTAATTATATTCTTTTACATTTATAATATATATTATTGTTGAATTTCCGTTAGATAATTTATTCTAGTAATTAATTCTATTAGTTATGCAAACACTGTAAATTTTATTTATATTTAATTAGGCTTGACAGTTAGAAAAGACGTTGGCCTAAAAGTAAGAAATTTACAGTTATTTACATCTACTTTAAAAGTCATAGTTTAGCCTTCATACTAGTTCCTTTTATTCCTTTTTTACGCGAATAATATAGTTTGAAAGAGAATTCGTGGTTATGGATTAAAATACTAGACTTTATAGAAGTAGATGTAAAATAAGAAAATTGGAAAATTGGAATAAAATTAGAAAAGTGGAATTTTGCAATAAATTACGCTGAACGGAAACAATAAATTTATCTGATAATTTAATTTGAGGAGTAAGTAATAGATTAATTGGTTGGTTTAGAAACTAGAAATTATATATAGATTTTAAAAGAAACAATAGTAACAATTACAAGTATAATTATAACATAAGTTATGATTAAGTAATAGAATAGAGAGGCTTATTTGGGAACTTAGAATAAATAAGCAATGATAGCAAAGGTAAATAGTAAAATATTATTTTAGATTTCTATTAAATTAATAAGCAAATAGAACAAAAGATGCTTATTTAATAAACTTAAGGCTTAAATTAAGTTAATAAGCAAGAAGTGGCAATACCAATAGCATTCCCTATTAGATCAATGGTGGTCTCACGATAGCCAGAAGCGAGACGAGGGCAAGAATATGCTAATTAGGGTAAATAAGTAGCCAACAGAATAAGAAAAGTAAACTAAATGCAAATTAATAGATTAGACTTAGGGTCTAATAAAAGAATTGAGATGCATTTGGAGCAGCCCAAAGGATGAAGCGCCTAACGAAGCAGTTCATCACAGATTTCAAAAATGAAGAAGCACGTCCAACTTAGTATTTTTGGGCTTCAAGAAAGTATGAGACTTCAACGGGACGTGAGGATACTCTAGGATGGCCCTCTAGGTAGGCCTAACGAAGCTGCACACCCGGAGGCAGATCTGTAGGTGTTCCATCAAGAGAGTATGCCTTGACTGCATTTGCATTGTAGGTTTAACGAAGCAGACCTTTGTAGGCAGTCGGAAAGGCTCGGTGTTCAGAGTAGGGTATTTGTATGTCCAGTACTTGCAAGCAAGTTTAAGGATAGTCGCATGCAAATATCGGCCAGCATCAAGACCTAGAGCGATTTATGGAAAGACTAGAGTTAAACCAACAGGCCAATGATTCTTTCACTATCGAGACATTGGATGGGGGGCACCGCCAATTGGATGTTAGATTGTTTGCAGTAGGGCACGGCAACTTAACTCTTTAGAGGTCTTTCGATTTAGTTGAGGGGTGGCTGCGTGGGGCCGTAGCCACGACGAGAAAAGAGATAGACCAACTAGAATATCTGTATAGTAGGCCTAACAAAGCAGTCCTTTACAGATATAGAAAATCCCCAACTGAATTTCGCACAAGGTAGACCATTTTGGTGGGATTCAGATAGTAGACAGAACGATTACGTAGTCCTTAATGTACGCACTGGGTGGTACATTGTGGATGTCCGAGCACTGGCATAGACTAGTGCGGACGTGATTTACGTTTTCATAGTAAGTAGTGGAGCTTCTGTATTGTTGGCCTTACGAAGCAGTCCTTTACAGATGTAGCTACGGAACGCTCGTGGAGCAAGACGATGGAGTATCTGTATTGTAGGCCTTATGAAGCTGTCCTTTACAGATATAGCTACGGAGCAAGACGATGGAGCCATTTTGGAGGAGGATACTGAAGGTGCCATAGGTGGTACCTAGGACCAATATGGTCATTGGGCATATAGCTACATATATGTATACATTAGTTATTATGTTTTGATCTACTATGGAGTAGATGGGCACGGTTCATGAACAGAGGCGGGAGTATTGTAAACCTAATAAACCTAATATAACAGTAAATGGAAATAAAACGGTATATGTAGAATTAAGCTTAGAAGTGTATAATTTATCCATTCACCAGAACTTTAGTTCTGACCCCCTCCTCATAACACCCTAAAGGTTAAGTAGATGGCAGAGACTTCCCAGCTGTAAGTTACTTGTTTAGAGAGTGTTATTATATTGGTGAGTATTTACTTACTATTATATTTTAGTCAATCCCGTTGTGAGATAAATTATTGAGCTTTGATATATTTGTCTTTGCATATTTGTAGGATACCAGATACCCAACTCGTGCATCAGTGGGCTTGGTTTTTAGCATTTTTGCGAAAAATCCGGACCATTGAAATTCGGGTTGTTACAATAGAGCTTATATTTAATTATTATTTATATAGAAAAGGAAGATAGTAATCCAATTAAATATGAATAATATTAGGCTTGACAGTTAGAGAAAGGCGTAAGCCTAAAAGTAAGAAATTTACATTTATTTACATATATTTTAAAGTTGAAATTTAGCCTGTAATTGTTAGCTTCTTTTTATTCCTTTTTACGCGAATAAAATTGTTAAAGAGAAGAATTTGCAAATGTGGACTAAAATAGAACAACACTAGATTTACATAAATTAGATGTTAAATAAGAAAACTGAAATAAAAAGAGAAAAATAGAAATTTACAGTAAATTGTGCTAAAATGGGAAAAATAAATAAAAAGGAGAAAATTTAATAACTTGAATGGGAAGTTAGTGATAGATTAGTTGGTTGGTTTAGAAAGGAGAATACATTTTCATAGTTTAATATTTAAAGGATAACGATAAACGTAATTGCAAGAATAAAAGAAAGAAAATTGAACTAGTGTAAAATAGAGACACTACTGTATTTTTCACTACCCAAAAGGTAAAGAAATAATAAAAGAAATATCTTGCAGTTACGGATTATTGTTTATAGCATTATTTAGTATTAAAACATGGAAATGGATTTTTAGCACAATTTTTGTAACCAACCAAATAGAATAGAACTACTTCCTAGAATATAAGGAAATAAAGTGTTGAATTAAAGGAAGTAAAGAAGAAGTCAAGTTAATTATTAGACAAGACTAGAAGTAATGTAACTAGATCTGCATTTACTGCGTAGATAGTAGAATAAAAGCAAAGTTGTTATTATGATAAGTAAATTTGTGACAGTCGGACGTAGGCCCAAGACAAGATTGTCGTATAACATAAGAGAATTAAAGAGAATTCAATATCATAATAAAAGAAAACAGACTAGAATAGAAAAGAGACACTTGTAATTATATTTATAATATATAGATTATAAAAGAATATAAAAGTGACAATTGCAAGTAAAATTATAACATAGGTTATAATCAAACAGAAAGAACAGAAAAGGCTTATTTTAAGACTTAGATTAAGTTAATAAGAAAATAAGGCAGAATTAACAGAAGAGACTTATTTTAAAACTTACACTAAGTTAATAAGCAAACATAGAAATAGGCCCATACCAACAGCATTCCCTTTCAGTCAGGAATTGATGGTCTTACAATAAGCTAGGTATGGCTAGGACAAGCTTATGTTGATTAAGGTAAATAAGGAGCCAACAAAATAAGAAAAGTAAACTAAACGAAGAATAGAAGATTAGACATAGGGTTTAATAAAATAATAAAATGCGTTTGGAGCAGCCCAACGGGTGAAGAGCCTAACGAAGCAGTTCATCATAGATTTCAGCACAGAAGAAGCACATCCAACTTAGTTATTTTGGGCTAGAAGGAAGTACGAGACTTCAACGGGACGTGAGGGTACTCTAGGATGGCCCTCTAGGGTAGGCATAACGAAGCGGTCCCCCGGAGGCAGGTCTGTAGGTGTTCCATCAAGAGAGTATGCCTTGACTGCTTTTGCATGGTAGGACCATTGTAGACATTCAAAAGGGGTTGATGTTTGGAGTAGGATATTGGTATGACGCCATACTTGACTTGCGAGTAGGTTTTATTGGGAAGGACCCAAAAGGGTAGTCGCATGCGGATATCGGGCCAGCATCAAACCAAGAAGAGAGTTCGGGAAAGACTAGAGTTAAACCAAAAGTCCAATGGTTCTTTCACTATCGAGACATTGGATGAGGGGCATAGCCAATTGGATGTTTAGATTGTTTGCAGTAGGGCACAACCACTTAGCTCTTTAGAGGTCTTTCGATTAGTTGAGGGGTGGCTGCGTGGGGTTACAACCACGATAAGAAAAGAGACAGACCAAGTAGAATATCTGTATTGTAGGCCTAACAAGGCAGTCCTTTATAGATATAGAAAATCCTCGATTGAGTTCCATACAAAGTAAACCTTGTTAAGCGGGATTCAGGGAGTAGATAGAACGATTACGTATAGTCCTCAGTGTACGCACTGGGTGGTACATTGTGGATGTCCGAGCATTAGCATAGGCTAGTGCGGACGCAGTTTTACATTTTCATAGCAGACGACGGAATATTTGTATTATAAACCTCGCGAAGCTGTCCTTTATAGAGGTAGTCACAGAACGCTCTAGGAGCAAGATGACGGAGTCCTTTTCGAGGAGGATACGGAACGTACTATGGGTAGTACCTAGGACCAATGCGGTCATTGGGCATATAGCTACATATATATTAGTTATTAGGTTTTAATCTACTAGGGAGTAGATGGGTACGATTCACGCACAGAGGCGAGAGTTTTATGAACCCAATAAACCTAATATAATAGTAAATAGAAATAAAATGGTATATGTAGAATTAAGATTAAAAGTGTATAATTTGTCCATTCACCATAACTTTAGTTCAGACCCCCTCCTCATAACATCCTACAGGTTATGTAGATGGCAGAAACTTTCCAGCTTTGAGACACTTTTTTAGAAAGTGGTATTATATTGGTAAGTATTTACTTACTATTTTATTTCGGTCAGTTCTGCTATGAGATATTTATCTGAGCTTTGATATATTTGTCTTTGCCTATTTGCAGGATACTAGAAACCCAACTCGGGCTTCAGTGGGCTTGGATTTCAGCATTTTTGTGAAAAATCCAAACCCACTGGAATTCGGGTTGTTACATTTGGTATCAGAGCTTAGGTTTAGGGTTCCTAAATAAATAGAGAGTGAATGTATTTGTATTTTTTTAAATGTAAATATATTATATTATATATACGTAGATCCATAGAAAAACCCACTTTTAAGAGAAATGACATATGGGAAGATTTTGAGTAACAGTTTTGTACATCAATATTAGAATGGTGGGAATCCAAGAGTTATAGGCTTTAGAGTGGCAAAGTGTGAGATGTATAATAGATTCAGTATAAAAATGGAATTCCATATGTTAATATCTAGAAATTGATAGTCGTTTCAGATTAGTGGGTGGGGCAGTTGTGCCTTAGAATAAATAGAAGCATAAGAGAGGAAATGGTTTAGGAACATATATAATTGGATTGAGAAGAATGACTTCGTGGGAATATTTAGGAAAGTATAAGGAAGTTAAGAACCCACTTTGAGTCTATCCCAATAATTAAACTTTTAAGAGTTTGAAAAAAGAGATTTAGAGAGTTTTCAAGTTTTAAACTTAAAAGTTTACAGTTTTAAATATGTACTGGTTTAAACATGGGAAAATTGTGTGAAAACAATTTTTGAAAGAAAAACAGACATTTTTGAGATTTGAAAAATTGAAAAAAACATGTAAGTAACATATTTTAAAAGTACATATTTGGTTTTGAAAAAAAAAAGTTGTTAAAATTTGGAAATAGAGTAGATGTTCGGAGGAAGTTTAGTAATTGACATCTAATAGTAGGTAACTGCACTAGTGTAATAAGAACTCAAATAAATTAAATAGAGATAAGAATCATTATAGATAAAATATAAATTTAACATACTTTAATTCATTGGAACGAAGGAGTAATGGTATTGGTTTATATGAATCAGCCACATTATAAATGAAGATGTTTCGTTGAAATAATATGGAAAGTAAACATAGCGAAAGAGATGTACAAAATATGGAAAACGCTGTATTTTGTATTGTCTATTTCAACATAGAAATAAAACAAAAACTCCTTGTTATTTCACGCAAAACGCACATCCTCCTTTATAGTATTCATAGAAAATTTTAGCGTTGACAGCTTCTCTTAAGGGAAATAGTTCCAATGCATTACAGTGTGAAATCTCTAGCTCGAAATTGTAGTAATAAGAGACTGTATTGTTGGGTAATAATAGTTATACTATAGAGAATATAATTAGAGAAGCTAAGCAAGGGAAAATAAACATTTTCTCTTGTTATGCGCAATTAATTGCATGTCTTTAGAAAACCCACCTTGAACGAAGAGTATGAGCTGTTATGAAGATAATAGAGGAATGGTTGTTTTTATCTACTCCAGTTTTTATGGTTTGAAATTATGAAATAAAATTGTTTTGAAATAATGAAGTGACATTTTTTTTAGAAATTGTTTGGTGAAAAACAAGTTTTAATGGGGAAAAACTTAAATTAAAGATCCCAAGAATTTATTGAAAAAAAAGTGCTTTAAAAAGGAAGAGAAGACTAAATTTTAAACTTAGAATTATTGCATATTCCCCTCTAGATTTAAAGGGATGGCCTAAAATCAAAAACTATAAAAATATAGATTTTTGAAAGTGGAAATGATTATGGCACTAGGCATTTTTGGAAAATTTTAAGTAACACTTTTTGAAGGTTAGAATCTTGGAAATTGACATTTCAAAGTAAATAAATAAATAAGCAAACTTTTGAAACTTTGAATTGTGAAAGGAAAAAATAAAATAAAATAAGAAAATAAAAGAAGAGAGTGTAACTAAAAGGAAAACAAATAATTTAAAGAAAGCAATCAAAGACGACAACTAAAAGAAGGAAAAAAAGATTTGAAAAGAAAATTTTCTTACGTAAACTGTGCTTGGGAAAGAAAATAGGAATTTTTGTAGAATAGTGGCATAAGTCCCAAGTACGGAGAAAAAGGTGCACAAAAGTAAAACGGGAAATGTGAGGTTTTTCCGTTTTCCACCTTCTTTATACAATAAGAAATCGAATTTGGAAAATTTGAATTTTCTAAAATTTGAAAATTAAAAGTTATGCGGTAGGTTTGGACATAAAATTTGTTGAACTATACTCCTATTCAGTAGGAGTGTGGGAAAAATTGGATGAAAAATGTTTTGAGTTTTCAAAAGATTGCACTCATATAGAAATTGCAAGTATATTTAGGATGTGTGCATCATGTTTTAAAAGGAATTTCTAAAAGAAAAAGCATTCATATAGGAGGTACAGCTTAGAAACTCTTGAACATGCATATATTTTATGATGTATTGCACTTTGCACTATGCACAGATTGTTGCAAAATTGGTTGTACACTAAATGGTTGTTAGTGTAGAATGGATGCACGAAGGTTTGCATGATTGAACCCTTATCAAATTTCGGGGACGAAATTTCCGAAGAGGAGAGAATGTAAAACCCCGTGCTTTAATGACAAATAAAATCAATTGAATTAACATAATTGCAAAATGGTGAAAAATATAAATGTCAAATATATGCATTTAAAAATAATAATAATTAAGAGGTTACATAGATATGTGCAACCAATGAGTGTGTGATTAATTGACGCATCAATCAATTAAAAGAGGAATTAATTAAGAGACATAGAGGCGTCAATTAGTCAGAGAATATGTCACTTTTATAACATTAATTAATTAAGAGATCTTCTAATAAAGGGAAATTTATGTGGGGAATAAATTAAATGATAACATACATATATTAATTTATAATTGATGCAATTAATTAATTGAGAAATTAATTAAAGACATTAAGTAAGCGTTAATTAATAAAAAAGGGAAACATATATGTCAATTAATTGGGTAATGAATTGGCGGTTTAAATATGTACAACTAATAAATGTGTGATTGAGTGACGCATAGGAATTAATTTGGATATCGATTAAAATGGGAAAACGTGTCAAAGAATCAATTGGCAATTAGTTGAGCGTTTTAAAAAGGGTGTCAATTAATCAAAGAATATGCCATTTTTACAATAGCTAATAATATAAATTAATTTGCTAGAAGAAAACGCCAATTATAGGATTATTGTTTCTAAGTTAAAAAAATTGGAACGTTTACAAAAATCAAACAAAGTAATTAGGTTTATGATGAAGGTAAATTGAAGAATAAATTAAAAAGTTTAACTTTTATATGCATTCAATTAATAGAGGTATTAATTGACGTGTTCAAATAGGTAAGAAATTATAACGTATAAGAATCAATTAATATTGGATATATATGTATGTATGTATGTATGTATGTATGTATGTATGTATATGTATGTATGCTCTAATTAATTGGATAATTAATGGGAGAATCTTATTTAGAAGGAAACGTGAATTAATAGGGTCGTATAACAAAGGAACAAATGAATAACGTTGCAGAGTTATACGTTATAAGCTAACATAAACAAATCAAGTTCTGATGGTAAGGATTGTTTTTAGGGTTAATCGGATGATTCCTAGTTGTTCACTGCACCTATAAATTGAACGTAACTTAACCCTAGCCCACACTATTTTCTCTGAATCAGCTGCTGTCGTTTACGGCAAACTCCTCTTCTATTCTTCCTCTTTCTTTCTCTTCCGTTAATAAAATATTTCCTCAAACTAAAATTAAAATTAAGTAAGGAAATACATACAAACAAATCAGATAATTGCGCAAACAAATCAGGGAATTTACAGCGAATCAAAGGGGGGAAAAGCAGAGAAAAGCGTAGCAAATTAAAAGGGATAGAGATTGAAGCTAAGGACGACATGTGAGTGGATTTAAATTATATATATTTTACGTTTATGATATATTATCGTTAAATTGCCTTTAATATTTTAATTCAACATTTATTTCAGTAATTAGTTCTGTTGAAAAATGTAAATTATATAAGAGAGCTTATATTTAATTATTATTTATATAGAAAATGAAGATAGTAATCCAATTAAATATGAATAATATTAGGCTTGACAGTTAGAGAAAGGCATAAGCCTAAAAGTAAGAAATTTACAGTTATTTACATCTATTTTAAAGTTGAAATTTAGCCTTTAAATGTTATCTTCATTTTACTCCTTTTTACGCAAATAAAATGGTTAAAGAGAAGAATTCGCAAATATGGACTAAAATAAAAAAATAATAAATTTATAGAAATTAGATGTAAAATAAGAAAAACTGAAATAAAAGGAGAAAAATAGAAATTTACAGTAAATTGTACTAAAATGGGGAAAATAAATAAAAAGGGGAAAATTTAATAACTTGATTGGGAAGATAGTGATAGATTAGTTGATTGGTTTAGAAAAGGGAATACATGTCCATAGTTTAATATTTAAAGGATAACGATAAACGTAATTGCAAGAATAAAAGAAAGAAAAAGGGAATTAGTGTAAAATAGAGACACTACTGTATTTGCACTACCCAAAAGTAAAGAAATAATAAAAGAAATATCTTGCAGTTATGAATTATTGTTTATAGCATTATTTAGTATTAAAACATGGAAACGGATTTTTAGCATAGTTTTTGTAACCAACTAAATAGAATAGAACTACTTCCCACAATATAAGAAAATAAAGTGAAGAATTAAAGGAAGTAAAGAAGAAATCAAGTTAATTATTAGACAAGACTAGAAGTAATGTAACTAGATCTGCATTTACTGTGCAGATAGTAGAATAAAAGCAAAGCAGTTATTATGATAAGTAAATTTGTGACAGTCAGACGTAGGCCCAAGACAAGATTGTCGTATAATATAAGAGAATTAAAGAGAATTCAATATCATATTAGAATAGAAAAGAGACACTTGTAATTATATTTATAATATATAGATTATAAAAGAATATAAAAGTGACAATTACAAGTAAAATTATAACATAGGTTATAATCAAACAGAAAGAACAGAAAAGGCTTATTTTAAGACTTAGATTAAGTTAATAAGCAAATAGGGCAGAAATAACAGAAGAGGCTTATTTTAAAACTTACACTAAGTTAATAAGCAAACATAGAAACAGGGCCCATACCAACAGCATTCCCTTTCAGTCAGGAACTGATGGTCTCACAATAAGATAGGTGAAGCTGGGACAAGCTTATGCTGATTAAGGTAAATAAGTAGCCAATAGAATAAGAAAAGTAAACTAAACGTTGAATAAAGGATTAGACATAGGGTCTAATAAAATAATAAGATGCATTTGGAGCATCCCAAAGGATGAAGAGCCTAACGAAGCAGTTCATCACAGATTTCAGCACAGAAGAAGCACGTCCAACTTAGTTATTTTGGGCTAGAAGGAAGTATGAGACTTCAACGGGACGTGACGGTACTCTAGGATGGCCCTCTAGGGTAGGCATAACGAAGCAGTCCCCCCAAGGCAGGTATGAGGTGTTCCATTTGACCGCTTTTGCATGGTAGGTCCATTGTAGACAGTCAAAAGGGGTTGATGTTTGGAGTACGATATTCGTATGACACCGTACTTGACTTGCGAGTAGGTTTTAGTGGACAGGACCCAAAAGGATAGTCGCATGCGGATATCGGGCCAACATCAAACCAAGAAGCGAGTTCGGGAAAGACTAGAGTTAAACCAAAAGGCCAATGATTATTTAACTATCGAGACACTGGATGAGGGGCACAGCCAATTGGATGTTTAGATTGTTTGCAGTAGGGCACGGCCACTTAGCTCTTTAGAGGTCTTTCGATTAGTTGAGGGGTGGCTGCATGGGGCTATAGCCACAATAAGAAAAGAGATAGACCAAGTAGAATATCTGTATTGTAGGCCTAACAAGGCAGTCCTTTACAGATATAGAAAATCCCCGACCGAGTTCCGTACAAGATAGACCTTGTTAAGCAGGATTATGGGAGTAGACAGAACGATTACGTATAGTCCTCAAGGTACGGACTGGGTGGTACATTGTGGATGTCCAAGCATTAGTATAGGCTGGTGAGGCCGGAGTTTTACGTTTTCACAGAAGACGACGGGACATATGTAATATAGACCTCACAAAGCTGTCCTTTACAGATGTAGTCACAGAACGCTCTAGAAGCAAGACGACGGAGTCCTTTCCGAGGAGGATACGGAAGGTACTATAGGTAGTACCTAGGACGATGCGGTCATTGGGCATATAGGTACATATATATTAGTTATTTGGTTTTAATCTACTAGGGGGTAGATGGGTAAGATTCACACACAGAGGCGAGAGTATTATGAACCCAATAGACCTAATATAATAGTAAATGGAAATAAAATGGTGTATGTAGAATTAAGCTTACAAGTGTATAATTTGTCCATTAACCAGAACATTAGTTCTGACCCCCTCATCATAACATCCTACAGGTTAGGTAGATGGCAGAGACTTTCTAGCTTTGAGACACTTGTTTAGAAAGTGTTATTATATTGGTGAGTATTTACTTACTATTATATTTTAGTCAATTCCGCTGTGAGATATTTATCCGTGCTCTGATATATTTGTCTTTGCCTATTTGCAGGATACCAGAAACCCAACTCGGGCTTCAGTGGGCTTGGATTTCAGCATTTTTGCGAAAAATCTGGACCCACTGGAATTCGGGTTGTTACACCATAGTTCAGTTACAGTCACCACCAAAAAGATATATACACAACTATGCACATGGTTTGGATTGGATTGGCGAAAAACTCCAAAATTTAGTGACTTTGGTGAAAAACTGCTACTAGGTCGTTCTGGCCATTTTTAGCTCGTTCTGGCCCTTATGTCGTAGGTCGTTGCCGACCTATAATCTCCAGGCAAAATGTTAATTCGTTCACGAGTTAAAGGCATAAGTCGTTCACGAGTTAAAGGCATAAGTCATTCACGAGTTAAAGGCATAAGTCGTTCACGAGTTAAAGGCTTAAGTCGTTTGCAGTTAGCTCGTTCGCCTCGAGTTAAGTCGTAGGTCGTTTGGCCTTAAGTCGTTTGCAGTTAGCTCGCTCGCCCTAACTTAAGTCGTAGGTCGCCCTCGACCTAACTTCACTAGGTCGTTCCTGCCTTAGCTCGTAGCTCGTATTCAAGGCTTAGGTCGTTAAGTCGTTCGTTCCACTAAGTCGTTCAAGGCTTAGGTCGTAAGACCTTAGGTTGTAGGACCTTTTGACTGTTAGGTCGTAAAGACCTTAGCTCGTAGCTCGTATTCAAGGCTTAGGTCGTTAAGTCGTCCGTTCCACTAAGTCGTTCAAGGCTTAGGTCGTAAGACCTTAGGTCGTAGGACCTTTTGACTGTTAGGTCGTAAAGACCTTAGCTCGTAGCTCGTATTTGAGCTTAAGTCCTAGGTCGTTAGCTCTTAAGTCCTAGGTCGTTGGCTTTTAAATCGTTAAGTCGTAGGTCGCTGCTCCTACTAAGTCGCTCGGCCATGCCAACTCCGCTAGCTCGCAACTGTTAGGTCGTATGACCTTAAGTCGTAGGTCGTCTCCGACCTAACATTCCCACTGCTATTTCACTAGGTCGCTTGACCTTAAGTCGTAGGTCGCTTGACTTTGTTAAGTCGTAGGTCGCTTGACCTTAAGTCGTAGGTCGAACCCCGTATTACTCTGCGTAGGCAATCTTATCTGAAAAGCGTTCAACAGAACTCCTTACTTTGATGGTTTTGGGAATTGATTTCTTTGAACTTTACTCACGTCTTCGAACGTGAATTTTTATGATTGATTGTATCTACAATCACTTCTATGATTTGTCACTTCAAAATATAAAGGTTTCCTATACTAGTATTAAATATCAAAACTCTTTCATTAAAACGATTTCAACTCGATTTTCAATATCAAACTCGTTTATAAAACTGTTTTCCAATTTATTAGTATATACAAACCTTTACCTCATTCGTATGAGAAAATATAATTAAACGGCTTAGCAAAACAAGTGGTATGAAACGCTTGCGTTTACTTCGTCGGTTAATTGATGGACTTGTTCGATTGAAACTCTTGTGACAATTTCCTAGTGCAGATCTACAATCTGTTCGTAAATATTTGAGTTAAGCAAGTGGTTATGGGACATGAAGCTAAACTCTTATATTTACTAGCTTAGTGTAATCGACACTTCCTTATGATCACGATGATCATTCTTGTGATTTAGACTAGCGATTGTGCTATGTCTCTTTCTTTGCGAGGTTAGACTAGACACCATTTGTGTGATTTCGATTCACACATATCTCTTTATCTTCAAGGTTAGTCTATGCCTCATTGGTGTGATTTCGATTCACACATGTTGAAACTCTTTATGATCGATGACGATCATTTTATGGTTTAGAGCATGGGTCGTATCTTTCTAGGTGCGTCGATGTTTACTTCTCGCATGGGTCGTATCTTTCTAGGTGCGTCGATGTTTACTTCTCACATGGGTCGTATCTATTTAGGTGCGTCGATGTTCATCTATGCATGGGTCGTATCTTTCTAGGTGCGTCGATGTTCGACTTTTCATGGGGTGTATCTTTCTAGGTGCATCGATGTTAGACTTTTCATGGGGTGTATCTTTCTAGGTGCATCGATGTTAGACATTACATGGGGCGTATCTTTCTAGTTGCGTCGATGTTTATTTATGCATGGGGCGTACCTTTCTAGGTGCGTCAATGCTAGAACATGGGTCGTATCTTTCTAGGTGCGTCAATGTTCGACTTTGCATGGGGTGCATCTTTCTAGGTGTATCGATGCTAGACTTTACATGGGGCATATCTTTCTAGGTGCGTCGATGTTCAGTTTATGGGATTGGTCATCCTCTTTTCTTGAGATTTCTGGATTTTATGTTTCACCAGCTTTTACCATTGACATTGATGAGTATGTCATTTTATTGTGGTTTGGTGAATTAAATTAAGAATATGACATTCTTTTAATCTTTTAGAAGATTCTTGTGATATTGATTAATCTCTTGTTGATTATCATTTTCATACTTGTAGTAGTATGCTTTTATGGATATCTTATATGTTTATGCCATATCTCTTGTTCTATATCACTTTATCTGATAATTATAGCTAGACTGATCCGTTTATTATTTTCTTCTTAAATAATACTCGGGTCAGACTGAGATTATACAGGTGCTTCCTCATGACTTCTTATCTGGAGCCATCTTTTGACTTTTGGCTAACTACTCTAGTTTAGTAGTTTTTGTTTGTATACATTTGAGATTAGACTCCTTGATGTATACATATTCTATTATCTTGCACTTGTATCTATTAACTTGTGTTATTGTGGATCTTATTTGACCACTACTCTGATGTACACTTTCATGTGTTGTATTCATATCTCTTTCCGCCTTTGTGATATGAATTGTCTGTGACTGATTTGTGTTACGTTTATTTCTATATTTGTTTCCGAAGATCATATATAGCCACTGTGTGATAGCTTTGTGTTTGTATCGGTATGTCGGATCTCCTCCTTAAACGATATGCATTCTATTCTATCTGACATATCGGTGCTCGCGTAAGGAAGTTACACGGATGGTCGCTCCTCAACAGCCTTATCCTCCGTGCTAATTGACAGCACTACACCGTAGTGTTCTTGGTTAGCGTGGGTATAAAGGTGGGGCGTCACATGGCCCGTTTATTTTATAATACTCGGGTCAGGCCGAGACTTTTCAAGTTATAGGGCATGTAAACTTTTGGATGGGTGTGCTAGCAAGAAGATAAACCATTTTACTTTTTAGTTTATCTTGTATAGGATTTTGTGTATGTTTATGAGATGAACATTTTGAGATAGTGACTCGTATTGAAGGTATATTATGTGGGTCTAGTATTATATCTTGTAGACTCACAATATGTATTTATATAAGATGTATTTTATTCCACTGTGATCTTGGATACTGTTCTATATGCACTGTTCTGATTCTGAGAAACCAATGTGCTTATTACTTGAGATTGAGACTGTACATGTCAAATTTATTCTAGAGATTCGGTAAAACAGTAAGTATGACGTATCAGTGTTGGTTTAAAGATATATCCATATTTGGTCATCCTTAACAAGTCGTATTCTCTGTATTATTGGATGACATTATTTATAATGTTCTTTAATAATATGGGTATAGTGGTGGGGTCGTTACAAAAAGGTTGAAATGAAATAAATAAGTCAAAAATCATTTGAAAATAAAATACCACAGCAAATCCCGAAAGTCAGATTTAAAAAATCATTCTACGAATTAGAACCAATTTCAAACCAAACAGCAAATAATAGTATATCCAAATACTATAATGAGGCCAATAGCTACCATAGCACTTAAGCAAGGATACTACTACCTTTACACTAAAAAGATTCAACTTTTAACATATCAATGTCATATCCAATATGGCCAACCATCAAACTTTTAGCATTCAACAATTTATAAAACAAGTATATAACTGAAATTTAAACTCAACAATGGTGAGGAATCCGGATTCCTCTACAAATTCATTGTATTTCATTTTATACGTCGTTCACTTTTCAAAGCGGAAATTCAACCAAACCAATCTAATAAATAATTCAAACATAAAAGCAATAATTTATATCTACTATAATCATATAGCATTCATCTAAAGGTGAGTTAACTCACCAAAATTTCAGTTGATGTTTAAGCATTCTAGTTCAATTTTAAATCGAACAACGTTTGATTTTAGAATAAAATTCCACTTACTCCAAACTCGACGAAATCAACTCTAATGCATATTTAACGCTCCTACGAGCACAATGCAAAAGACCACGTCTCGATTGGACCTCGTGTAAAGAAGTTACTAATTTTACAAGTTTTTGAGATTAAAATATGATTGATTAACTGTATTAACTTAATCACCTACCCTAATTCCTCTTTCCTCCCCTCTTCAAAATCTTGCACAGTGATACGTGCATAAAGAACCTACCTAAGCAACTCTTTCCATCAATGATTCCTATCCTGTTTTTCGACAAAACGACGTGCCATCAATTTCGATGAACTCCTCTTCACTTGAGCTTCGCGATGCGCTCTAACACCTCAAGCTCGGCCGTACCCATCAAATCGCGATCGAACCACCTGCTCCCACTCTTCAAAATGTTTTGCTCTTCTTCCCTTGATCGCAACCCACCAAACTTCACTCAATGATGCCTCTTCACACGAGAAACATGATGGTGTATTCCATTCCACCAATCATCAACCACAACTCCACCACCCCTAAACCTTAGGCGCAACCATAAATAGTCGCACCACCCCAATCAACACCGTACCCCTCGATCCCTATATAAATTCGAAGCTTATCCCCATATGAATTCAACGGATCAAGTATTGTAATTTATCATTGAGTGGATGATTTGATTTTGATTTGAGAAAGAGGAGGCAAGGGTTAAAGTGTTTATAGGAAATGTGAAAAGGGGGAATAGTGAAAAATTATGTAAAGTCAAGTTTGGGGTTGTGTTTATTTCAAAATTTTCGACACTTCGCTACATAGAATTTCATTCGCGTACGCCTTCGAAAGACAAAAATAAAAATATGATCATACACAATAGTGCGATACGATCACAAAACAGCAATAAAATACACTGGTTATCTTATTTTGTGAAATTTCAAAAATACTAACGTTTATCAAAAAATACATCAAACGAAAATTTAAATAATTTTCAAATTAAAAATGAAGGAAAAGTCCTATAAATTCATTTAAAAATACGTCATTAAAAATTAAGTCGTTTTTATTAAAAATTGATTTTCTTATTATTTATTATATTTGAATCAAATTTGAATATTTAAATAAATTAAATATTCTCATTTGAAATGTTAAAAATTTCGGGTCGTTATATTCTTCCTCCCTTAAAAGAATTTCGTCCTCAAAATTCCCAAAGGAAGAAAATATCTACAAAGCCTTAGGCTTTTAAAATCAATTAATTAAAATGAGTTGTTAAAATTTAAATATCTCATATGTTACGGAAAATTTTGACAGCGCCTTGTTTGCGTGGCTAAGTCCGAAAAAATCACAATATCAATATAAGCTCATATCTGGGACCTCCTATATCTAGGGATAACACAAAAACAATATATACTTATGATATACCTATAGACTGTGTATGACACATAGTAAACACAGCCGTTAAGCATAAACACATACCAATTTGTCGAGCAATCAAACTCTACTCATGAAACCAAAAGTAACAAATAAACCTTTGCTTCCATATACCTATATCTCACTTACATAATCCAAAAGAGAGTTAAACACAGCCATTAAAAAAATACAATATAGTAAAGGTCGTACGATGTACATATGTCATCCATACGCAATATCAAATCCGATCACATACTCGAATATATAGACTTCTCTTCTGAACTAGTATCGCTTACTCGACTTCCCTAGTTGCGGACTCTGATCAGGTTTCTTGATTAAAAACCTCTGTTCTCCTTACATAGTCATATACTATGATAGGAAACATTCGAATCTTATCGAAAATCTATATCAAGTGTTTGCCATCAAGAGTCGAGTGATAAATCCTTGTTCGGATCGATGAAAATCATCTCAAAATCATGTGCTCGAATCTAGATCAAGAACAGATATACGAATAAAATGATCTGCGCACAACTTGCGTATTTATTCCATTGGTTTCTTAACTACACCAATTCTTTTAATTCACATTAATCTTTATTTATAGCATATTTCCTTTAGCACTAAAATCATTTATGAACCATTTCATAAAACATTACTTGAGTCCATTAATATTCGACCCTTAAGTTCATATTTGTATAGTACTCCACTACATCCTAAGAGTATATATACAATATCAGATTTGTTTTACTTAAGCAAGATGTTCAACAAATTTAAAACTTGTTTTAACTTAGTATCTTTCCATTCTAGGGTTACAAAACTCTACTTTTATATTTTCACAAACACTTAGCTTTAAATTTCTATATTTATTCAAAAGTTTTTGACCGTCCAAAATCGCTAAAAATTACATTTTATTTCAACAAATGAAAACTACCAAACAACATATCATAATAAGAAGCATAAACCAAACTATCCTAATGCATATAATATATGTGTCCATATAATAATTTAATTGAAAACTTCAGAATTAAGCACTTGAGTTTTATTTTAAATCATTTTGAAATAATATATACTTACAACCTTTTGTATATCAAATCATACTGTCGGAGTTTAAAACAATTTTTTTTACCAAAAACCTATAAAGCAAAACTATAATGGCCGCATCCCCTTAGAAGCTTGAAAATGAACGTCGGTGATGCTTCGGTCATCACTAGAATTATTTTCTAGCGATAGAAGTAAGTTCAGTGCTTTTTATCCCTTTTAAGGTCCCTTTTAAAATATTCCAATTCATAAATACTTTCAAAAAATACTATTATTATTTTCTTCTAAACTTTGAAAAACAATTTCCAAAAACATGGGGATTTAAGTTCTCAAATTCTCAATTTTAAATCCTTTTTATTTATAAACCATATATATACAATTTCACTTTCTTATATAAAATCATTTCACAAATGTATATTGTTAACCCAAAAAATGGATCAACACCTTGGATTATTTTTGTTATTGATTGGTTGCAATTACAAGTTGAATATGATTACAATTTGATTAAATCTTGTAAGTTAGATCAATTCACCAATGTCAGAGTTCACTGGAGAATCACAGTGAACCCTTTAGATGACTGTTGTGTGGGAGGAGAAGAGTGAAGAATAGTTTCTGTAGAGTCTCAACAGCCAGTCTAGAAGATCCTGTTTATGTTGCAGGTAGGATTGTATTTATAGGGGTTGGAGAGCACTTGGGCCAAAGCGGCTTTGTCAAAGACTTACATTCGAAGGTATGAAGGTGCTCAAGATATTCCAAAATGAGCCAACCTAATATGATGGATAGCTAGCGATCCATACGGCATGGATCTCTAGCGATCCATGGGTTAGTGTATTTTTGGCTCGTTCCTTTGGATCATGTTTCCTGCCTTGTTGTAACACCCCACTCTGAGACCCACTGTAACAAAGAGTATTACGGGAGTAATACTGTCTGTTAAAGCGGAGAATAGAGTATAGTGGAAGCGACCATTTTTAATCAAGCTATAATTATCTACTGAATACGTCGAAAGGATGGTATCTATATTTTTTTTCAAGTGGTTCGACATATTCAATAAATATTCATAACGAAATTACAATGGCTAAAGACCTATCAGAACAAGCATAGTAATAAATGATGAAACATCACAGAACAGAATCACATAACAGATATAAAATCCCAGAACAATACATCGTCAATACAGATCCAAATACTATAAGTGGGTACAAAGCCACTGCCCACACATGTGAGTCAAAAATATGTACATATCAAAGTCTGAATAATAACAGAGTAGCGGAATAGTGGAAAAATAAAAGCGCTATCTATCAGCATAGTAGATAATGTCCAAGCGGAAGCACAGAAGCTAAGTCCAGAGACCTAACCTGAAACAACTCGGTCTGACCCGAGCGAAAACACTCGGGTCACGCTAGCTAAACAATCAGTAATAACTGAGATATATAATAATGCGGTACATAAATAAAACAGTACTTTTCCTAAGAGAAGAGTATTTTGGACCACATGAATATAATGACGGTCCCTAATCACCAATCAACAGTCAAAATCTCTAAAGAGAATATCAGCACCAAAGTGTTGAATAAATAAAATCGCCTCATATCATCGGCGTAGCCAAAGCTATATAAAGTTGCCCATAGGCAATAATCCCAAGAGTGACCAGAGTCTGTAATCAATACCCAAGCAAAGATCGATGCTCCAAAGAGCAATGGGGATATACTGAAAAGTCAATGAAATCAAACACTAAAAAGCAGTGTCCAGAGACATTGTGAATCCATAAGGTAATCGCACGTACATCGTATGGTTCCATAGAACTGGCACCGAATGGCGGTACTCGAAGGGATATAAAAAAATCATCAGAAAATACAAGTATAGCACGTGCACCGACCGGAGTCGTTATTGCCAAGTATTGTAGAGTTGTGATCGATCACTCGCACAGATGCGGAATGCACGAGACGGCGAGATCTTTCCCAAAAGGATAAAGGCCCAGAGGCACACGCCGAAAAAGTAACTGCTCCATAGAACAAGTGTCCAGAGACGGTTGCCCAGAGGCGTGGTGACCTAGAGGTCCAGTACTGGCTGCCCAGAGGCTAATGTGTCACAAACTTCTTGGAGAGGAACCCGTAAAGTGTTAACAATGAGTCCCATACCCCACGTTCGCACTAAATGGTTTACTAACCAATAGCAATCTCACATTCCAAACAATAAAAAGTCCACCTCGTATCATCGGTAAACTAGACCCAAAGGTCAAAACGATCAATCGAATAGGTCCGGGATTAACCGGAAAGAAAATACACACGGTTCCATAGGCCGGAGATTTCCTAACCGTTTAAGCACCTTTCCACTTCGCTCGACGTGCTAAAAGTGAGTGTGAGATTTTTATTATAGAAAATAATGGTTCGAAACGGATTTATAATTGATTTTGAGAACACTTTAAAACGGCTTTTGAAAACTCTCCTATTATGGAGTAAATAGTTTACTAATTAAAAATAATATTATATAATAATTTCGAAAGCCATTTCGGAGTGAAAAATCCTTTTAAAGCCTTTTTATAAGGCCCGTGTATGAAATCCAGAGACAAATCTCAAAGAAATCGATAAAACCAGAAAATCACTGAAAATATTCCAAGTGTTGGAAAATAGTCCAAAACTGACGCGAACCCAAGTTCGGAAAATTATTCGGACCAGCAAATTGAATCCGAATGGCATGAAAATTTTTAGGAACGTAGTCCGACATTCGTACTTCAAAACGCAAAAAGAATTACTCGATTCCGACTTGAAACGAAGAAACGGCGTCGTCTCAAAGTCGGACAAAAATCACAAAACTCTACTGTGTCAAAACAGTGCAAAGGTCCCACTTCGACGACATGGTCGAAGGGTCACATGAACTCAGATCTTGATAAAAATTTGTAGGAGCGTAGAAAAGTACTCCTACTTTGATATGCAGCAAGAATCGTTGGGTTCTGACCTAAAATGAAGAAACTACCATGTTTCAAAGTTGGTCCGACGATAACTGAAAATGATCACTATTGTAAAACAATTTCTGGGTGCTACTTCGGCAATAGAAACAAAGTATCTAATGCACCCAGATCTAAACCAAACTTTGCATGGTTGAAGATCTCGACCTCATATTTTTAACGAGACCAAAAACAATGAAATCCGACAAAGGACAAGCCCGGTATGGCATCGCAAAGTCGAGGTTCTGGTCTGAAAACAACGGGAGCAAAGAGACTAAGGCCTATAGCTATGCACTAACAGACCAGAGATGAAAAACCACAATTTTGGAATAGTAAACTTCCAATTCTGACAAGATGAATAAAATAAAAGTTGTAGCTTAGTTTCTAAGCTTTCCGGAATGACCAAGATCATCAAATTCCGATCGGGGATGAAAATTCTATGACTAAAACAATTCTCAGATCTAAATTCTATATCACTGTCGTTGTGCTCTCGGGACAGTGGTAAGAATGCACAGTTTTGACGAAATTAACTTTGAAATTTCATGAAACTCAAAACATGAAACTTTTAGCCCTAAATCTAAGCTTTCCATAACATCCAAAATTATTAGATTTGGATAAGAAACGAGTAACTTATGGCCAAATCAATTTCAGGTTTTTATTTTCTCAACCCTGTAGTTTGTTGTCAGGTCAGCGACAAACAAACGTGATTTCGACCATTCAAACCTCAAAATTAGGCAAAGCACAAAACATAAAAGTTATAGGCTATAGAATAAGATTTCCATAAAATCAAGAAAATCTTAATTCCGATTTAAGATGAATGAGATATGCCTAATTTACTTACAGCAATAAACTAATTATAATTTCAGCTAGCATATATTACAAGCACCTTATGTGCACACCCCAAAATGAAAGAAAAGATGATCAAAGAGCTATGATTCACATGTTACATAATAAAACATGTGTTACTAACTGATTACCAAAATCAAAAGATGATTAAACACATATTAGAAGAGGTTTTTAGCAATATACCTCTCTAAATAGCAACAAAGACTACTATAGCATCAACCCAAGTTAGCAAAAGATGATTAGGAGGCTATAAGATCAAAAAAAACACATAAAACATGTGTTACCAAATCAATTTCAGAAATAAGAAAGATATAAAAATGGATTTGAGGTGGTTATTTGCATTACCTTTGCATAGAATGACTTGCATAAGCTAAAACTAGAAGGAGATGAAGATAGAGGCCATTTTTGTTATGAAAGCTTTAGGAAATGATTAGGGTTTTGATTAGGGGTGAATGAATGAGGTTAGGAGAGTTTGAGATAATTTATAGAGGAGGTTTAGGGTGGGTTATTGGGCTAGGTTTAGTAACCCAATAAGAAGAGAGTTATTTACATGTTTCCAACAATTAGTCTAAGTGTTCATATATGTTTATAAAACTCATTTTTCTTATCCAAACCCGTTTTAAAATCTCTCCTAAAATATTTAACTTTCCAAAAATAACATTTTATCCTCATTTTAAAATCCCATATTTCCCATTTAATTAAAATAGCCTTTTTCAAATAAATTTTGTTATTCCAAATCCTTTTATGCTTCATTAAAATAAATAAAAATACTAACTTTTATTTATTAATTGGTAATGCAAATCCCGGGTTGTTGCACTTGTGTAGATCCTCTCCATGTAATTTCATGACTAGATGCTTTGCTTTGATGATGATTCATGTATTGATTGCATTGAACTGCTGATGGAATCAGATGAATGCTCATTTCTCGATCTAACTAGCTTGGAATGCTTCCAAACTTAACAGACATTCCTAGAATACTTATTAGATCATAGTGCAAGAGGATAGGAGGATCCACGAGCGATCCATATGGATAGCTAGCGATCCATCGCCTTGGGAAATTTTTGACTTTATTTCTTGAGACTTTCTTCTTGTCCTTCTGGTTGTTTCTTGAGTTGTTCTGACTCAACGTAGATGTTCTGACTTCCTTTGAATTTTGTTTGGTCAAAAATGCGGATAACATTTTCCCTCTAGAGTATGCTTTTGTTGGAAACAAGGCGTGCTCTGGAAGTTACTGCTTTTGAGTTCCCGCTTAGAGAGGTTCAAGTGATCATGTTGAGGCCATCATGTGAATTTGGCTTAGGTTATTTAGTCGTTTGTTGAATTATGGTGGGAAATCGTTACAACTTATTATAAATCAATTTCAATCCCACAACTTTCAAGAGGCTTGCAAAAGATACTTAGATCATTCTTGGTGAATTGGGAAAATTCTGGTCGCTGTTATATGGATCACTAGCGATCCATAGTCCATGGATCGCTAGCGATACAAGGACTTAGCGTGTTTTTCTTTGTGCTATGTTCTATTTAACCTATTTGAGCTGACCTATTTTCCTTTATAACTTCATTCAACGATTCGAGCCATTTTTCCTACGACCCGACCTAAATCCAAACAAACCCTAACTCTACTCATGCCATCGCCGTTGTCGGCCATCCATCGCCGAAGCTTACTTCTGCCGACTTTGCCTCACGTTGCCGCCATTTTGGGTCAGCCTTTTAGCATCCGAAAATTCGTCAATTTGGATCACCATCGACATACCCACCATAAATCACTACTGACTTAAACCTTGTCTATTCTTGCCCTTCGATTTTTGACTTGAGGTAGGTGGTGTAGAATTTGGCATTTATTTAGCAATTTGGCGATGAGGTTGGATTAGTGGTGACCGTTATGGAGAATTCGAGTTGATTGCGATTTTATGGAAGAATATAGTAATCGAGTCTTGAGTTCTTCACAAAAGAAACTCGGGCTTCGCCCTGGTAGTTGACATGTTTTGCTATCTTTGTCCACAGAATCAGAATTGACTTGCACCGAATTACATTGTTAATCTGACACAATGTCTCGCGGATTGGTTTTGGTTTTTTCAAGTAGTGATAACAGCTTAAGATAGCATCTCATGTGCAGCTTATGTTGTTATCGCCTTTCGGAGAGCTAAAACCAACTTATGCTGAGAATTCTCTACTTGATTCGGATCCATCGATCTGTTCGCTCACTTCAGATTGGTCCTGTTATTGCATACTTGGTGTACCTAAAATGGGAAGAGCTTCCAACATCGCTTCGGACAGCGGATCCGTTTTCGATCGTTGATCGATAACGGGTAAGCATAGGAGTAATATCTTCAACGAACATTACGAGAAGCTCTTTTCTTTCTTCACTACGAGTGAACTATCTACACATGATAGACCATTTGTAGTGTTTAGGATGCTGAGCTAATCCAACATAGATAACACACTGCACTTGCCCCAGTCAACACTTGAAACCCGATGTGTCGGCATAAATCGATACTTTTTTGGAATTCAAGTGTCATAGGGGGACTTTTAGTTAAAGATAGAATTACATGACCACACTAGATGCAAGTTATGTTGTATAGAATGAAGCACCCATCCTCTCGTCGTAAGTCTAGTGAAGGAATTCCAGCACTTTCAGAAGCTGAATCGTCATCCGTTGCGTACCACTCTTCAGTTCCACGAACTGAATACGATCAACTGGTTCCAGTTGGTCCGGTTATAGACCGGACACCTTCAAATTTCATAGTTCTACTTAATTCTTAGGAGAGAGCTTCCTCCGTAATCTCCGCTAAAGTTTTACATAACATTTTCCTACAACACGGCATTCCGAACGATGATGTGCACCTTCCATCGAAGAACGAGTTTGCACATATGCCGCCTTCAGGGTATACTGCTTGCCACCGGTATATATGCTTAAATGGAGCGGTGCCCCCCATCAACAACTTCTTGAAAGAAACTCTTCTGAACTTGGGAATTACTCCTTTTCAAATTCATCCTAATGGGTACGATCTTGACTTTCCTTCATGTCCTGTTTATGCAGACGTTTAATCATGCCTCGAGTTTCAATGAGTTTAGATATTTTCTCTCATTCAAGAAGAGAGATGAGTGTCCATCCCTTGTCATCGTCGAGGCCTATAGAAACCGCAAGATCATGTTGCGTCTCCAAAGCAATCTTTCTCAATTCAAGACCCAGTATTTCTTTGTTAGGTGTCCTGAGGATTTAATCGCCTTTGGAAGATGGGGGGTAAGTTCTCTCTTTCACTTATTGAGTTTTAATACGTCGCTATGGGATTTCTCATAGATCGAATGCTTCTTGTAGTTATTCCAAGGCCAAATAAATATCCATCACTCGATCCGATTTTCCATACTCTGAAGGCCGTAGACGCTAAGGAGAGATCGGTCAAGTTTTTGCTAATGGGCGAGAATTTGCTTTGGTACGGGCTGTTGCATCCTGGGAGATCCACTGAGGCCGTCGAAGTCCCATCTCCTTCCCGTTCCAGAATACAAACACGTTCTACTTCTTCATCACATGACTCCGAAGAAGGCGATCTCCCAGAAAGAGAAAGTCTGTCTGGCGAGTCAATCGAAGAAATTCATAAAGGAAGGGGTGTTACGACTAAAGCCAGCTGCTCAGCCAGAATGCCCCCAATTTCGCAGGAGGGGGAAGAAGAATTCAAGCAGCATGAGGGCAAGGCTTTGGTGACAATAGAAAAAGAGGAGGGTGAAGTTGAGGGCAGCAGCAGTGATGATTCCTCCTCGAGCGATGATGAATTAGGTGCAAGTTTTGATGATAGAAACATCGAATCGTGCGATGAAAATCTGGAAATGACTCCCATTCTCGCAGATTCGCCTCCCTGAGAGATTCGCAATAAAGATGCTCCACCAACAGCCCAGCGACTTCAAGATTCCCCGCTTAAAGAAACCAGTATTGATTTTGGAGATTTAAGCAATGTTTATGTCGATATCGATCGACTTATGGGAGGAGATTTCGATTTCGAGGGATCGTCTCCTCGCCCTGGTCATACTGTGTCTATAGTCAGCCCGATTTCTACCATGCTGGCTTCCTAATCCAGTTTGTGACGTCCTTTTAGGCCGCCCAAGACATATTACACATTTCACTAGGGTCACATTCACTTACCCATGCATTGTTTAGGTCTATTTCTTGTTGCTAAAGCTCTTTATTTATTCTTTATATCAGGTACCATGAGATGCCATGGACTTTACGAGGATCTTGAACAATTCATTGATTCGCAATGTTAGTCAAGATGGTATTCAAATGCCACCAGCCCTATGAAATCGAAGAAGAGAGGGGAAGCCGAAAAGACTTGGAAGCCGAAGCACGTCGCGGGGACGAAAGAGAATGGAGTAGGGTTTATAAGAGTGGCTATAAGAAGATAAAAACTCCTGACGACCGAGAAGAGCCGCTCAAGAAGCCAAAGGTAGATAGTGGTTTTCATCCCTCTGAGCATCAAACTTTTTCCCTGGCCCCAATCTCTATAGGACATGAAGTTCCGGCTTCCACTGTCCAAGTTTCATCTTCATCCCAAGCTCCATTAACCCATGTAGTGCCCGCTTCTGGTCATTCACGTCCTCGTAGGAGGCCGATTTATATTCTTCCGTCCGGTCCCCTAGACTTGAAGTTGCGCTCCCTAGGTGGTGTCTAAAGGGAGTTAAGTTTGATCGCGACTTGCGCCCAATCCTCAAAGGTTGCTATATGCCCCCATCAGGCGATTTAAAGTGACTTAGATCAAGTCGAGGGATGGGAAACGTTATGTAAGCAGCTATTAGACACGAACCGCAATAATTATCAAGAGATCCTCTCCTTTGAATCAGAGACAGACGATTATGAGAGGGCGTTAGTGGAATGTGATGCTAGAATCAAGTGATTAACGCAAGAAAAGGACGCCACACTCCGAGAGAGTAAGAACAATGCTAGCTTGCTAAAGGAACTGAAAGAAGCCCATGTAAAAATAGAGATCGCATTCCAGGATGAAATCAAGAAGGCCCACGCAGACGAAGTTAAGTTAAAAGAGGAGCTTGAAGCCCATGACATGATCATTGAAGCTCAGAAGAAAACCATCGCTGATCATAACAAAATCGTTGAATCCTATAAAAAGACAATTACTGATTACATGGGAATTGAGGAATTCCACGATAAAACCTTTTCTAATCAAGCTCAAATAATTGCTTCGCTCCAGGAAAGGTTCGCACGGCTTAGTGCCAAGAAGGCCCAAGTTAAAGTTGAGAAGGCTGCCGTAACAGAAGATTACTTAGAGTTGTTGGACACTTCTGAAAAGAAGATGGAGAAGATGGATGATACCATCTTAAATTTCTAAGTTAACTCCTTTCTGCATCGGGGGAGCCTCAACTATTTGGGCCCCAAATTCCCCCATACTCTTTTCATGGTTTGGGAAGAAATCCTGGCCCATTTTCGAGAGAATGGGGATGTATATACGAAGTAAGAGTTGGAGGATGCCTACCTTAATGAAGAATCGAAGAAAGCTCTGGTAGAGGGTCGAGAGATCATTCGAATTGAGAGGGAACAGGAGGCTACCGATGCTGCTATGATTTCAACTGCCAAAACGTTGCCAGAGCCTTTCATTTTTGAGCCTGGAAAATCATCAAAACAGGCTCGCGATCAGTTAACGAGTTTAGCTGGCGCTGCCCTGTCGTCTGCCCCTCCGGGAGCTGTCTCTGAAACTTTGGGTGTCCCTATAACTTCTCTGAATATAGTGCAGCCATCAAAAGAAGGAGAAGGCGGGAAATATGAGATTGAAATTCTCGACAATTCCTCTAATGCAGGTAGAACAAGATGAACTTAATGCTTTCATTTTTTTATCATAAAGGTCCGTCTTCTTTACCTACTGACTTGCTGATTTCTTCGATGCTTGGGCTTGCCGCTATTTCAACTACCTCGACGCTTGTTTCCGTAGTTGCTCCTATTTTTGCACCTGTGTTTGGCTCACAACAAGGGCTTGATTCCGAGAAGATTGCTGCATTGCATGGCCTAGACGACCCTTCAATATCTTTGGAGAGCGATTTCACGGTAGCTGAAGCTCGAGAGCAAGAGGACCAAACTGGCCAGCTACATAAATCTGAACAGCAAATAGTGGTCGTTAAGAAGGAAAAGATCGAGGAGAGAAAATCTTCGAGAAGCTTCCGTAAATCTCGAAAGCTCAAGACCAAGGGGGTCTTCCGAGAAGGTCGAAGAGCATGGAAAGGATGCTGGCGCTGAGGAGATAGTTGATATTTCGGGTAGGTACACTACTTCTGGCAGGGATTTTGAGAGGAAGCAGAAACTTCTAACTAAAGGTGGGAAGGGGAGTGGTGGAAAGAAGCATTGACAGGCTCGAGTAACAATGGAGCCAGTTTTTGGGACATTCTATTTTGTTTGATACATGTTTTGTTCGTGCAGAGTCTGCACTTATTGCTTTGATTGTTGTAGCATTTGTATTTTCCTTTTTGTTGGCCGATATTGTGTGGGTATGGCCCTCACATTTTGAATTTGTACATAAAATGCTATTAGTAATACAGTGTTGACATTTTGATTGTAACTTTATCTGTCTACTCATCTACGTTTAATGCATTTATGCCAATTTTATTTACTGCAAATTTATCTTATCTAGTCCTGTGATTACAACCAAAATTCTTTGTTTGGAGTAACAGAACTGTGATGTAATTTGTTTTTTTAACTGTGAAGTACTTGGTTTTTTTAGTATCAGTGTGCTCCCCCCAGTTCGCGGGGCTGTTTACTTCAAACACTTGACAAATGACCGATTGATCCAAACATTTTTTATATGTCTAAAACCAGACTTGTTTTGCGGTTCTTATCTTCAGGAACTTGCGACTTGAGCGCCTTGATTTCAAAGGTATTATCGGTCAACAATCGGAATTCTTTGCCAATTCGTAGTTGTTAGACATTACTGGATTCATACCCATTACTCCCGATGGTGGGAGTGGATTGATTCTTGTTATTCCTACATCAGACGAGTTTCCCGGTAATGTCGGGACAATACTGGTACTTAAGAGTGTGCGCGGCTTATGAAATGCGCAGCTTTTGTGAGTGTATGGCTTATAGGATATGCGGCTTTTGGGATCGATATGATCTATCTATACGAAACGGTATGGAATTTCTTGACGTTACCAATCTTCGGGTAATGTGAGGAGTTCGTGTTTCGAGAGCGTGGTTCCACGGCTCTAGAAAAAATGCATGGCTTATGGGGGTGTGCGGCTTTGATAGTTGTGCTTGCTTGGATGTGATTCCACAATCCAAGACGCAGTGCCCGACTTACGAAATGCGCGGCTTTTATTTGGGCCTTGAAGGCAGGGACCAGGTTCTGCCGATCTAACGGTTTGAGTCGATTTGCTTCACTCAACCCGATGGGTAAGTGGGGCATACTTGAGCATGGTTCCACTATCTCAAGCAGCGATCAGATGATTTTGAGTCAATTTGACCCAGTCGACTTGGTAGGTTACTTTTTTGAACACAGTTTCATTGGTTCAAAAAGCAAAGAAATTTTATTAATGAAAGTTGGGCAAGTTTTTCCTATTTACAAAGCCTCTGATATCCCGGGATGGCTTATTTGCTGGAAATAGGAGATACATAAGATAATTTTAGATACAGTAATGATGCAGCGATTTTCTGGTCCATGCTCGAGGAATGTGGATTCCATCAACGGTTGTTAGCTTGAATGTGCCATCCCCTAGCTTCTGACTGATCACATAGGGTCCTTCCCAATTTAGTCCAAGTGCACGTGGTACAGGGTAGACCCTCTTAAGGACAAGGTCTCCCACTTCGAATGTGTGATTATTAACTTTGGAGTTAAAGTACTGTGCGACCCTTTTTTGGTGAGCGGCGGTTCTTAATTCGACTTCTTCCCTTTTCTCATCGACCATATCGAGTGACTCGAGTAGGAGTTATTCGTTCTGCCTTTGATCGAAGTTTCTCCTCCGATGAGAAGGGACTTCTAGCTTAACCGGGATTATTGCTTCTGAACCATATGCTAAGGCAAATGAAGAGTGCCCAGTTATAGACTTGTGCGTTATCCTATAGGCTCATAGTGCGAGTAGAAGTTCATCGACCCAATTGCCTTTTGCTTTTGTTAGTCGTTTTTTGATGGTAGACTTGATAATCTTATTTACTGCTTCCACTTGCATGTTTGCCTAAGGATGTACGACAGTGGAAAAACTTTTCTCGATTCGGAAGCGTTTGCAAAAGTTTTTGAACTTAGCGCTTTCTAATTGAGTCCCGTTGTCCGTGATTATTTTCTGCGGCACCCCGAACCTGCAAATAATATTTTTAGTAACAAAGTTAATGACTTTCTTTATGGAAATAGTGGCCTCTTTGTGGTAATAGTGGCCAACGGTTCTGCTTCGTCCCATTTGGTGAAATAGTCAACGGAAACAATAGCATATGTGGCTCCCCCTTTAGCCATTGGTAATGCATCAATCAAATCGATTCCCCAGATTGCGAACAGCCATGGGCTGACCTTCTCTGTTAGCTCCGTCGAGGGGGCTCTTTTGATCTTGCTGAATCTTTAGCATTAGTTGCAGCGTCTGGCGTAATCTGCTACATCGTGGTTCACTGTTGGCCAAAAGTACCAATACTATAGTACTTTCTTTGCAAGGGTTTGCCCCCCGGTATGATCTTCGCGGTCACCTTCATGAACTTCTTTTAGGATCCTTTGAGCTTCGACATTGGTCACACATCTGAGCAAGGGGGTAGAGAATCCCCTTCGGTAAAGCATCCCATCCTACATTACAAATCGCGGTGCCTTCCGGAGAAGCTTTTTCCGCTGGTTCCTTCCACCAGGAGAGCTCCTATGAGCAAGTAGTCTTTAATCAGCGTCATCCATGTCTCTAATTCCTTGGTTGTCTCAAAAATCCAGTCGATGTTTATTTCACTTATGCTCAAAGTGGTCAGGGTCTCAACTTGGACCAACCCCAATGACTGAGCTTCTCCGAAACTGGCCAGTTTGACAAAAAATCCGCCTTCATGTTCTGCTCCTTCGGGATATGAGTTATGGTGTAATGCTCGATGTCGTTCAGTAGTTCCAATAATTTAGATAGTTACGGGGTGAGGTTCTCCCCTCGACCCTGGTATTCGCCTTTCACCTGATAGACGACTAGCTGAGAGTCATTGTAGATGTGTACGGATTTTATCTCAAGTTCCCTCACAATCTTTAGCCAAGCTATCAATGCCTTGCATTCTGCCTTGTTACTTGTTGCAAGGAATTCCAAGCACAAGGCATAGAAAACAGATCGTCCTTCGGAAGTCTCAAGCATTACCTCGGCTCCCGAGTAGAAGTTGTCAGACGCATTGTCGATGAACAGCTTCCAACATGTCTCCTCCTCTGGAGTCATTCCTTCCTCGCTATCTCGTATTGTAAATTCAGTAATAAAATCTGCCAGCGCCTACCCGTTGATTGCCTTTCGAGGATGGTATGTGATTTCATACTGACTCGGTTCGATTTTCCATTTGATAAGCCATCCATAGGTCTCGAGGCGGTATAACAGTTGCTTCAAGGGTTGATCTGTCAGCACTCTGATAGGGTGTGCCTAGAAGTACGGTCTTAATTTTCTGAATGCGATCAAGAGGAAATATACCAGTTTCTCTAATTTAGGATAGTTCTTTTCTGCTCCAGTGAACCGTTTACTGATGGAATATATGGGTCACTGGATCATTGCTTCTTCTCATACGAATGCAGCACTCAATGCATGTGGCAAGACTACTGAATAGATGTACAAATTTCTCCGTCTACTGGCTTGGACAAGATTGGCAGGGTTTCCATATGTCACAGCAGCTATTCGAATGCATTTTGACAAGCTTGATTCAATTCGAAGTTTTTCTTTCCCTTCTTTCGCGCCTCAAAGAATGGTATACATTTTTCAGTCGCTTTTGAGATAAACCGACTTAGTGCTGCAACCTTTCCATTCAGGCATTGTAATTCTATCATGTTCCTCAGGCCCTCGACTTCCCGCAAAGAGGTTATTTGCTCAGAATTTGCTTCGAGGCCTCTGGCGCTTACGTTAAATCCTAAGGATATTCCCGGGGCTACCCCGAAATGACACTTAAGTGGATTAAGCTTCATTCCATATTTTTGGAGTATTTCGAACATTTCAGCGAGGTTGTCTAAGTGATTTGCACCTATGCATGATTTAACCAACATATCGTCTATATAAACTTCCATTGTCTTTCCAATCTGACATTTAAACATGGCGTTTACCAGTCACTGGTAAGTTTTCCCAGCTTTTTTTAAGCCAAACTGCATTACTTTGTAGCAATACAGTCCCGGGTCTGTAATGAAACTAGTATTTACTTTATTCGGTCCGTGCATCATGATTTGGTTGTACCCCAAGTATGAATCCATAAATGAAAGCAGTTCATGTCCAGCCGTCCTATCCACAAGTTGATCGATTCTGGATAGAGGAAAGCTGTCTTTTGGGCAAGCTTTGTTCAGATCCAAGTAATCAATACAGGATCACCGCTTCCTATTGGACTTCCTAACCAAGACAGGGTTAGATACCTATTCAGGTTAAGTTGCATCATGGATAAAGCCATTCGCTATTAGCTTGTCCACTTTCTCTTAGAACTTTGAACCGCTCGGGCCCTAGGTTGAGCCTTTTCTGCTTCATGGGCGTATACTTGGGATCAATGTTAAGTGCGTGGCAAGCTATATCTGGCGACACCCCGCATATATCGGAATGAGTCAAAGCAAATACGTAAGATTGGGGCAAAGAAATTTGATGAATTCCAGTCACATCCTGTTTCTAAGATGCGATCCAATTTTTAGGACCCGTGTTGGGTCATCCACATCAGTTGGGACAGACACCGTCAATTATGTCGGTGTTACCATCCCTCCCCTGAACCCTTCTTTCTAGAGTCCAAAGCCATATCGAATCGGCTATAATCCCCAAGCCAGGGGCGGTTATGTAGTTGCTATCAGCAGGTTCACGAACGTTGAGAGTTCTCCCCACATTCTTCCCCTTTTCGTTTCTTTAGATTCGCATAGTTCCGTGATATAACATTCCCTAATGGCGCTTTGGTATCCCTTGATCGCCGACTCCATTTTCCATCGGAAATTTCATAGTTAGACACCATTGAGCTAAATCAATTCTAAAGTCTTCCAAGGAGGGTCACCCCAAGAAGGCATTGTAAGTGGACATCTCGTCTACGATCATAAAGGTTTAGATGAGGATGACCCTTCGATCACCCTCTCCGAGTTCTATGGGTAAGTTAATCATTTCGATAGGTTGTTTGGGCTCACCGGTGAATCCCTGGATCTTTATTTGGCAGGTAGATACATATTTCATACTAATCTTCATCTGATCAAAGGTGCGTTTGAAAAGGATATTCATAGAACTACCGCTGTCTACCAATACTCATCGGACCATGGCGGGTCTGATTCCTACTATTATGACCATGGGGTCGAGAGTTGGAGCTTCTATTCCCTTAGTGTTTTGATTTTGAAATACTATTTCGTTTTTTATGGTTCTCTACTGCTTAGCAGGGTACCATCTTTGATCGCAAAGCACGCATCTTTCGGAGCATGCTTTAAATAGCTCGCATACTGCTCCATTTCTCCACAACTCTTCGACACGGGATGGGGCCCTCCAGATATTGTTCCAATGATAAGCCTCTAGTTAGTCCATCTAGGTCCCTCTTTGCTGGTTCCAGCTTAGTTCCTTTGGTTTCTAGGAGCTTGAGGCGCTACAGGTTGGTCAGGATTTAGTGGTTTCCTCACATACTGCTGAAGCTTGTTTTCCCAAACACTTCCTCAATCAAGTTCCTTGGATGATGACACTCGTTTGTATTTTGGCCATGTGTCACATGGAAGCGACAGTACTTTTCGAAATGCTTCTGCTATTCGGTTGCTTCCTTTTTAGGTTGCTTCTTGTACTCCTCTTTCCCTTGTGTCACAAGGTTGATATTTTCTGGAGTATCATTGAGCGGGGTATAGTCTTCGATCCTCAAGCCTTTAAGTCACTTGTTACTTCCGTTTCGCTTGTTGGAATTCTAGTTCTTCCTTTTCTGATTTCCATCCATCGTCGTATTTCCTACAGTGGTCCTAGAGGTGTTTATATCTTGGTTCATCACCATACCATTCTGCCCAACATTAGTCGGTTGAAGGTTAGCAGATTTCCTTTCCAATTCCTATGCCTCTTCAAGTCTCAAATATTGGCTCTCCTTTCGGTTGAAGTCCTTCCTAGTGGTGGGGTGTTTCATTTTGATCCACTTCCCAAATTCAGTCTCAGGGTGAATTGCGTGGACTAAGGCCATGAAAACCATATCCACATTCAGATTACTTACTTCAGTTACCGCAATATTGAACCGATTCATGAAAGGCTTCAAAGAATCGTTTTGTCCTTGGAATAGGCCGGACAAGAACATCACATCTTTTGGTTATGTCTTGTAAAGTCTAAATTGATCAAGGAATCTTGTTGCTAGTTGATTGAAGGTGGAGATGGATTTTGGCGGAAGCCTGGTGAACCACATGGAAGCAATTCCCTTAAGAAAAATCGGGAAGCATTACATCGAACGGTATCTGAAGCATTCGCTCTCTCCATGTACCAACTGTACTTATACAAGTGGGGTTTTGGGTCTCTTGTTCCATCATAAGACGGTATAGTTGTCATAAAGAACATTTCGGGGTACCGCTCATCTCATCAGTGAAAGGAGTTCGACTTGGAGCGGATTCACATTCATCATCCCTTCTATCCTTACTTTCATCCATCAGCCACTTAACCATGTCTGCGATATACTCCTCAGATGTTCGGTAATCCGAGGATCGACTATCAGTAACCGGACCAAGTGTTTGGTTTTTCAAACAATCTTTGTGAGTGAGCTGAAGCCTAGGCTCTCTTGTCTTCAGGAGAGCCACTCCCTCGGGGTTCCATTGGCTTGCGGTTGGTCTGGTGGGGGAAGTTTCGATCTCCCTGGCGTTATTCAATGCATTGGTATTTCCTTCCAACTTGTGATCGTCAAGTCGCTCACCATCTTCTGAGTCGGAGAGATCCATGACTATATCCTCATGTTGGGTTTTCACCCCTAGATTTAAGTTCATAGTTGGTTGCCTCGTAGTTGGCGATTGCTTGTGTTTCCTTCCATGTTGATTCCCAAGGTTCCACCTATAACTCCTTTCTACGGCTGCTTCCCATTTCTCCTGTTTAGGCCAGAAATGGAAGAATTTTCTTGCTCCACGACAGCCACAGGCTCTGTCATGTTTCTTGGAGTAGCATGAGACTGCAAGGTCAATAGGGCATTCAGTTTATCTGTGAGTGCCATTTGGCTATTTTCCATTTTCTGATTGATTTCGTCAACCATTTTGTTTAATTCATCTCTAGTGCCAACTTCACTTGAGTTGAGGATCCTGGAATCTGATCATCGGAGTTAGCTCCTGACTGCAGATTGTTGGGATTGTTGACTTCAATTTGTTGGGGTTTTGTTTCTTCTCCACCAATGGTAGCTCCTATGAATCTTCCAGAAGTTGTTCTCTTTCTTCCTGGTTCCATCGGTTCTCAACAGCAAATCTTCTGAATAGAGATTGATGATCTAACTTCTAAACCTATCTGATCCAGAGTAGATAGCTAGGTCTAAGCCTGAGTTGGGTTCTCAGAAAAAGCACCAAAATGTTAACTCAAAAAATGGATCAACAACCTGGATTAAGTATGAAAGCATAGCCTTGTTTATCAAGGAAAATAGAATAGAGACAATAAATAATAACTTGCAAATAAAGTAAAAATATGAGATTTTTATAGCGGTTCAGCTATTAACGAAGCCTAAGTCCACTTTATAACTTTTGCTATTGACTGGCTGCAACTACAAGTTGAATATGATTACAATTTGATTAAATCTTGTAAGTTAGATCAAGTCACCAATGTCAGAGTTCACTGGAGAATCATAGTGAACCCTTTAGATGACTATTGTGTGGGAGGAGAAGAGTAAAGAATAGTTTCTGCAGAGTCTCAGTAGCAAGTCTAGAAGATCATGTTTATGTTGCAGGTAGGATTATATTTATAGGGTTGGAGAGCACTTGGGCCAGAGCCGCTTTGTCAAAGACTTAAATTCTAAGGTACAAAGGCGCTCCAGAAATTCCAGAACAAGCCGACCTAATATGATGGATCACTAGCGATCCATGGGGTTAGTGTATTTTTGGTTTGTTCCCTTTGGATCATATTTCTTGACTTGTGTAGATGCTCTCCATGTAATTTCATGACTAGATGCTTTGCTTTGATGATGATTCATGTACTTATTGTATTGAACTACTGATGGAATAAGATGAATGCTCACTTCTCGATCTAACTAGCTTGGAATTCCCCCGAACTTAGCATACATTCCTAGAATACTTATTAGATCATACTGCAAGAGGATAGGAGGATCCACGAGCAAACCATATGGGTCGCTAGCGATCCACGCTAGCGATTTATAGGAGATGGATCGCTAGCGATCCATCAGCTTGGGGAAATTTTGACTTCTTTTTTCTTGAGTCTTTCTTCTAGTCCTTTTGGTTGTTTCTTGAGTTGTTCTGACTCGATGTAGATGTTCTGACTTTCTTTGAATTTTGTTTGGTCCAAAACTCGGATAACATATATCTTTGTTTAGATTATAATAAACAACTTTTATTAAAATTAAATTTTAATCAAACATTATCACCAAACGTCTTATAACCAAACTGTGGAACTTAATTCACAAGGTGTTCATTTCAATGGTCCTACAATTACTATCTACCCAACCTATGTAGAAAAAATTAAATTAATCAAAAACAAGTTGAGCACAAATAATCAATCAGCAAACAATAGTCAATGCTCACAAACTGGCTGAGCACAACTAATCGAACAATAAATGATAGTAATTGAATATTATAATTTCCTAACAAGAAAACACATCATAAATAACAATACCAATTTCTGAAAATTAATCTTTTATGTATAGAATATAATCCTAAGTAAAATTATACCATTTACCGAATATCAAAACAATACTAGGTCGGTTTGCCTTATTCAAGAGTTTAGAAATCCTTATTGATATAGTTTTTCCTTCTAGATCGACTAGAATTCATAAACCATTGAACAAATCAATCAACACAATATAAAACATTTGTATAGCACTAACAAATAAGTGATCTTATATATATATATACACGCGCGCGCACTTAAACTCATTCTAGTGTGTTACTAACCCTATCTCTAATGAGTCTACCCCACCAAAGTCTAAGTGTTCGCTCAACCTAACCTCTAATACCACGCTGTAACGACCTGTTTTTTCGACCCACAAAAGTCGACACTAATACATCCTCGGTATTTGCGTGCCAAGCATCGAAAAAACATATTGTTGGAGTAAAAGAAAAGAAAAGACATAACAAAGTCACACATCGTGATGACTAATATACAATATACAATGATCTTTAAAAAGGAAAACTATAATACACATACATCAATCATAGTAAACTAACCTACCATCAGCCTGGACATTTATAGTAACCTGTCCTTATAAATGCTGATAAATACAAACAAGAAATGCAGTGGAAAATAAAAGATATGTGAATACATCTTGGAGGCATCAGCTCATCACTTGAAGCTCTAAAGCATCCATAACTAAATCTGGAAATATGCTCGGGCTGACCTAAGCATTATAAGAAAATAACATCTGGATCAGTTTGGTAAACCAGAGTGAGAAACCCAAATCATATGGATTTTTAATGTTATAAAAACTTCCCGAAATAAAGGTATCTCGTAAGACCATGCCGCATATAAAAATTGACGAGCTTTACCTTATAATAACCAAACCATTTTTTTATTAGAAAATCTTGTGATATTATAATAATATCTAGGATTTAAAATAAATATATAACATAGTTGAAATTCTTGCATCTCAAGTTTCAGGATATTTGGTACACAACTAAGTCCGTAAGGCACGTATTGGAAAATGGATACCATACAATGACAGGACTACCAGGGTATCGCTAGTCACAATACACCTGTGGAAAAATGTACCACGGGCCTCACATGGACCCTCTGCCAACATAGGACTGGTTTACCCCTTCCTTGATAGTAACGAATATGATCATCTCACCATACTAGGCCTCGAAGCATACATCCAAAAAATTATATTAACCTTGATCAGGGATGATCATACCCTAATGGTAGTGAACCATGTAGCTCTACCACATATTCCATGTTTTAGTTACCGGTTGTGAGGCTTGAGGCTATGTTTTACCTTTTTAGAAAATCCCACTTGGAATGCTAATACTGCCCTCAAAGCAATAATGCAATGCGCCTACAAATTTTCAGGATATGAACAAACTGAAGGCAATATTTCTACTACATTCCTTTTGGAATCACCCTCAGGATCAGTAGCAAGTAGCTCTTGCGCTTCAAAGAACTCCGTCATTGATTCCATCAACTTTAAGATGTCTCTAATCCGAAATCTTATACGGCTTTGAAGTGGCTTTCGGATAACTCATACCTGTCCAATCCCGCTCTCTTTGAATCGATAATCGATAGTTTCAAAACTAGCCAAGATTTGATAGTCGGTTATTTAACTATCAAACAAACAAACAATCCAATCAAAGATTTTATTCCATATGGAAACCAACCATGGTTAAGCACATAAGCAAACGCTAAGCCTCTTCAATTAATCATTTCATTAATTAAAATCTCTTTTCAAATATTTGTACTAAAATACCTTTTACAAAAGATATATTCACAAACCCTCTCTACTCTTTTCAATACTTGAAAAATATTAATATATTTATCTAAACTTTATAAGCATACTCAAATAACATTTCAATTTTAATACTTAAAAATCTTTTCCATATGCTTATATAAACAGTATAAGTATATTCACAAAACTGTACATTCTCAATACTTAGAAAATATACCGATGTACTTATCTCAATTGTATAAGTATATTCATAAATCCTTAAAAAGATTTCATTTCCAAAACCATACTTGATTGTGTTAAAACAAATGTAATTTAAAAGATTGGTAATAATAGACCCAAAACATTTTTGATGTAAGTAAATGGATCGTATGGAAATTAGACCAAATACACGTACCACCACTTTTTGATTTCAAATTTGTACTATACCTAGATTAACAATGTAGTAGGATAAGTTAGCATACTATCCTTTCCTCGACATACACTCTTAACTGTCAGGATAGGCTCGAGTTTCCCTACCTCGGAATTTGGTGTTAAGCATGGAAAGAATACTTTCCATACCACCCTAATTTAAAATGATCATTTATAGAAATCAAATCTCATTCCTTTTATAAAACTCCTTTTATAATTATCTTTTATATTGAAAAACTTCTTTTATAAATCTCCTTTCTATTTATGAATTCTTTTATAATACTGTTTATATTTACATAATTTCTTTTTATAAATCTCCTTTCTATTTACAAATTCCTTTTACAAACCACTTTTATATTTACAAAACTTATTTATATAAATCTCCTTTCTATTTATAAGTTACTTTTATAAATCTCTAAAATTGTTTACAAATCCTTTTATAAATCTACTTTATTTATCACAAACCTTCAGTTTCAAGATAGAACCAAAAACTTTCCATAAAACGATCATTCCATATTATTATAAATCCGCAAATGTGATTTATTATATCAAATTATAAAAATGATATCATTTCCCTTTTTATAAAATACCATTTATAATCTATTCTTTTATTTATAAAGTACCATTTCTATATCTCTCTTATATTTATAAAATACCATTTATAAATATGTCTTTCTATAAAACAATTTATGTAAAACGTTTCACCAATATTTATTCCAAAATATTTCTATCTTCTTTTAAAACATAATCACTTTATTATAAAAGAATAAATTCCCCATTATTTTCTTTAAAAATAAACATTCACTATTATATGAACTTTCCTGTATAACAAATACTTCCCAAAATATTTTTAAAACATTTCCATATGAATTGGAAAAGGTTAACAAAAAGGTTGAAATAAAATAAAGTTGTTTAAAACCATTTGTAAGTAAAATGCCATAGTAAATCCCAAAAGTTACATTTAAAAAATCATTCTCTAAATCAAAACCAGCTTCAAATCCAAACAGCAAATAATAGTTTCCAAATGCTATAATATGGCCAATAGCTACAATAGCTCTTAACCAATGCTACTACTAACTTTATCACTAAAAAGGTTCGGCTTTTAACATATCAATGTCATATCCAATATGGCCAACTACCAAACTTTTAGCATTCAACAATTTATACAACAAGTATATAACTGAAATTTAAAATCAACAATGGTGAGGAAACCAGATTCCTCTACAAAATTATCTGTATTTCATCTTATATGTCATTTGCTTTTTAAAGTAAAAATTCAAACAAACCAAACCAATAAACCATTAAAACAATAATTTATATCTACTACATATCATACAGTATTCATCGAGATATGAGTTAACTCACCAAAATTCTAGTTGATGCTTAAGCATTCCGGTTCGATTTAAAATCAAACAAAATGTTTGATTTTAACATTCCACTTGCTCCAAACTCGATGAAATTAACTCCATTGCATTGATAATGCTCGTACGAGTGTAATGCAATAGACCGCGTCTTAATTAAACATTGTATGAAGAAGTTACTAATTTTATAAGTTTTTGAGATTAAAATACAATTAATTAACTTTAATTAACTTCATTACCTTAATCACCTACCCTAATCTCTCTTACCTCCCTTTTCAAAATCGTGCCAAATGATATGTGCGCAAAGAACCCACCTAGATCACTCCTTCCATTCACGATTCCTCCTCTATTTCTCGATGAAACGATGCGCCGTCAACTCCGACGAACTCCTCTTCACTTGAGCTTCATGATGTACCGTTCCATCTCAAGCTCGGCCTTGCCTATCAAATTGTGACAGAACCACATGCTCTCGCTCTTCAAAATATTGCACTCCCCTTCCCTTGATCGTAACCTACCAAACTTCACCCAATGATGCCTCTTCACACGAGAAACACGATGGTGTATTTCGTTCTGCCAATCATTGACCATAACTCCACCACCCTTAAACCCTAGGCACGACCATGAATAGTCTTACCTCCCCAATCATCGCCACACCCCTCAATCCTTATATTGATTCGACGCTTATCCTGAATATTATAATTTACTGTTGAGCGAATGATTTGATTTTGATTTTAGAAAGAGGAGGCTAGGGTTAAAATGTTTAAAAGAAAATATGAAAAGGGAGAAGGGTGAAAAATATTGTGAAGTCTTGTGTGTCGGGATGTGTTTATTTTCAAATTTTTAGCACTTCGCTGCACAGAATTTCATTTGTGTACGAACTGTGAATGACAGAAACAAAAATATAATCGCATACAACAGTGCGATGCGTTCACAAAACAATAATAAAATACACTAGTTATATTATTCTGTGAAATTTCAAAAATAATAACGTTTGCCGAAAAATACGTCAAACGAAAATTCAAATATTTTCTAAACTAAAAATTATGGAAAAATCCTATAAATTCATCTAAAAAACATCATCAAAAATTAAGTTGTTTTATTAAAATTTTATTTTCTTATTATTTATTACATTTGAATCATGTTTGAATATTTAAATAAATTAAGTATTCTCATTTGAAACGTTAAAAATAGTGTCGTTATAGTCACTAAGGGATTTACCACATTATAGTACATTTCATCTTTCATATATGGTAGTAACTCCTACCTAACTAACATATAACTAGTGTCACTATTGGTTACAAGTTCAAATAACAATATTCTTACTTTGTTCAAATAAAATGTGTTAAATCAAAAATAGATAAACACTTAAAAATTCGATTAAAGCACTGGTTAAGTAAAATAATCCGGAAAGCAATAAAAGGAGACAATTTTTATAGTGATTCGGCGTAATCTCTAGCGTATGTCCACTTTAATCTCTTTTATTAGTCGTTCTCTCTTGGGATTGCAACTAATTGTCTTAGATCAGACCATAATCTAGCAGATCTCAGATTTACAATGGAGTTTCTAGAGTGTTTGAGAGTCATTATTACTAGAATTTGTTGATCTAAGTCCTAGAACAAAAAATAGTAGCTTCCTAGGTGACTCTAATAGAGAAGAGGTTAGATGTGGTGAAGTAGAAGAAGTCTTTAATGGAAAAAATATCAGATATAGAGTGAAGAGAAGATCCCATTTTGGTTTCAACTAGGCTTATATTTATAATGGAAACGGCGGTATAGAGTCAGAAGCCTGCTTGCACTGAAGTCCAGAAGATATGCCAATGTCGCACAAGAAAATTGGGGACACCACGAGCTAAGAGCTCAACTTGGTACGGACATATAGGTGGTCAACTCGGTACCTAGCTAAAAAGTTGAGTGCAAACCTAACTTTGACTTTTGCTCTACATTTCTATCTCTTAGTTGATGTGTTCCAAGCTCTTATCCATCATCCTTGAGTTGACTCTAGCGATATCTTGATAGCACTTGAGTTATCCAACTTTCTTTGTTTTCATCCCACCAATCTTTGAATTGATCATACAAACTTTGGGAAAAACCCTTGATACCGAGCCATTTTAGTTGTACAGGAGTTGTGTGATGTTTTGGAGGAGAATGAGGGAGATGTGATTGGTCGGTGCCGACCTAAAGCCCCTTAACTCGGTACCGAGTTAAGGTCTTTTCTCTAATCCCAGTGAAACTTTTCCAAGTTCATGAATCGTTTTGCTTGTGTTGATCATCTAAGTCCAATTGAAATCGGCTTTGGCTCAAAAAGCGGGTTAACACTTCCCTTCAAAGTACGCCTTTCGAATGTAAGGTGTGTTTTGCTTAAGAACAAGTTTTAGTAATCAAATTTCAATGGTTGAGTTCTCCGACTATCCATTGATCTTACTCTTGGTGAACCATCCAATTTCTTCGGGTTCTCTTCCAAATCACATGTCATTCTAAACCTGTTATAGCCAAGGACTCTAGCTCTTGCTTAGGCGTTGTTTATACAACGTAATCATTCTGATTTCACTTGGAGTTATTGCATCGCATAACATAAAAAAATCATCATGTGTTCATTTAGGATTTATCTATTTTACTCTAATTGCAAGGCGTTCATATCCTTTAATCAAATCTGTTTCGGCTTTAGGGTTCGATCTCTTCGGATCATATTACATTTAATTTAACGTTCGATCTCTCCAAATCATTCATGATCCAATCTAGGATATGATCCCTCCAGCCAGTTTGACTTCCAATGTAGGGATCGATCTCTCTGAATCGTTTATCTCCCAATGTAAGGTTTTAATCTCTCCAGATCGTTGCTGAATCTACTTGCTTTCCGGTAAAGGAACTCAACGGCTAAGAAGTCGATCCGCTCACTCTCCAGTGAGGGAACTTACCTTTCGTACAAGCCCATCCACTTGTTCTCCGACAAGGGAGCTTACACCGTGCACCAGTCCCGTCTCTCTGGATAGCACTTAAAGCGATCAATATCGTATAAGTGCCTCTACTCGTTCTCCGATGAAGGAACTTTCACTGCACTCTGGTCCTATCTCTTTGGATGGGACTTAAAAAGATCAATATCGGTTATCACATTCAATGTGGATTTTTTGAAATTCAATTATTCAAATCAAAGCAAACAAGTTGAAGTCCTAATTATCCATTTCAAACATCCGACTCAGAGCGTACCTAGGGACCAGTCTAGGTCCCGTACACATGTAAGTAGTCTAATGTTATTATCTATTAAATAATAGTAAAGCAGAAGATTTTCTGGCACTCTCATTGATTCTAGAAATTTTCTCTCTTCTCCTTAATTCTCTCTTTAGATATTTTATTTTCAAGTTCTTTAATTTATCACTTTACACTTATTTTACTAATTCTCTTCTATTATTTTACATTTTGGTACATATAGTCTAAAGTTTATATAATTATTTACATATAATTTATCAGCTACCTTCTAATATTTTATATTTAAGTCCGTACATTTAGGTTAATTAAATAATCCAAAATTAAGCTATTTAAATAAATTCATTTAATATTTCTTATAAATACTAAAGAACGACAATTTAAATATGTATAACACTTAAACAACTAAACCATAATATTAATTTTTCATTCAACTATAAAGATATATAAATCACATAAACCAATAATAAAAAATTATAGTTAATTTATTTCAATAAATTTATCATACATTTCATTGTAAATTCTACTTTAACTTCAAATACCTACATTTAAAATTACCATAATTATTCACAAAATTTACCTTTCTTTTCTTCTAATATTTTACTTTTCACCCTATATGTATCAATTAATTATGCGATCTAAATTTAAACTAATTAGATAAATCCAACTAACTAATATTCGTTAATTCGTTTACTAATTTATGAAAATATCAATATGTACACCATATTTATATTAACAAAATTTAAAAAAAATGATTAATGTAAAGATACCTAAGTTACATAACTTAAAGAACTTAAAATGAATACATAAATAATAATAATAAATCATTTTTTCACATTTCTCTCAATAAATTTTTCATGAAATGCATTACAAAATTATATTTTTTTTACTCCAAATACCTACATTATAAATTTTCTATAATCATTTACAGCCTCCCCTCAATTCCTTTACAATATTTTATATTTAAGGTCATATGTTGTAATCAATTACATAACTTTAAAACTATTTAAATAATTTCACTATACAATCTTTCACCGATTTATCAAATAAGTATGATCAATATGAACCATATTCATATTAACAAAAATGATAAAAAAATTCATTCAAATATATAAATACATCAATCACATAACATAAATTATATTCATAAGTAATAATTACAAGTTTAAAGTTATATTTATATCAATATGTGTATCATGCATTACATTGTAAAACCCTTTTTTAACGTCAAAAACCTACATTTTGAATTTATCCAGTTATTTACAAAACACTTCACAATACCACCTACCATTGTATATTAAAGTCGATATTTTCAAATTAATTATGTGATCTTGAATCTAAATTATTTAAATAAATCCAGTTAAATTTTTTTTGTTAATTCATCTAATAAATGCTAAGATATAACGGATTCAATATGTATACCATATTCATATCAGGCGCAAAGGTGATAAAATTAGTTTTTTCATTTAAATACAAAGATATATAAGTCAACTAACATAAGTAATATGCATAAGCAATATTTCCAAATTTAATATATTATTCATATATCTAAATTTATTTATATTGTATTACATTGAAAAATTCTATTTTTAGCTTCAAATACGTACATTTTAACATTTTTACAATTATTTCCTAAACCGCTCTCAATTATTTCCTATAATTTTATATTTAAAACCATGTATTTAAACTACTTACGAAATCTCAAATTTAAATAATTTAAATAATTTCAATGAATATTTAGTCTATTCTTCTAATAAATCATAAAAATATATGTCAATTCTTAAACACACACACTCACATTATGGAAAATTATAAGATTATTTTTTTTATTCAACTATAAATATATATAAATCACATAACATAAATTATGTACATAAACATCATAACAAATTAATTTGTAAATAAGTTATAATTCCTTTATATTAAGAATTTATCATACATTATATTACAAAATTATGTTTTAGCTTCAATATATCCACATCAAAATTATATAATTTTTTACAAAATTCCTCTCGATTATTCCTATCGTTTATTTTCAAGTCCATGTATGTAAACTAATTACATAATTTTGTATTTGACTTATTTAAACAAATTTCGTTAAATAATATTTTTCAGTTCATCTAATAAATTACTAACATACGTTAGTTTCAACATGTATGTTATATCCATATTAATAAAACTGAATAAATTACTTTATTATTATAGATATATGTGTTTGTGCGCGCGCTATACAACATAAATTATACACAAACATAATACCAGTTTTAATTTATAGTTCATTTATTTCAATAAATTTATCATACATTATATAACAAAGTTCTCATTTTAACATTATAGATATAATATTATATTTTACAATATTATCGTGTGCAACGCACGGGTTACACACTAGTTTTTCTAAATAGTCATCCCAAATATCCAACTCAGAGTGTGTTTAGAGACCAATCTGGGCCTTGTACACGTGTAAGCGGTCTGAGGTTATTATTATTCTAATTTTTCAAAGCAAGTAAAACCAGAGCGAGGGAATCGACCTGACACTCGACCATCCTGATCATGGGATTTCGAGTCCTGAACCATATCCCTAGTTGTTCCTTGATGCATTCATTGCAGATGATGGTTGCTTTAGATGCACCAGTACAGTTCGGTTCCTCACATACTGCTACCGCTGGTTGCTCTAAACCAGTTCTTCTATCAAATCATTAAGGTGTTGGCACTCGTTATTTTTATGTCCATCCCGCTCATGGAAGATGCAGATTTCCAGATCATTTCTCCCAATCAGTAGGCTATCTCCTAGCTGAGTATCGATAAGGGATCTGCCCCTTAGTGTCCAGATATATCCTCTCTGAGGTCTCTATTAAATCATTGTAGGAGGAGAACTTTGGCTCCCTCCTTTGTCATTTCGGTTCTCCAAAGTCATCATCGGCTCTTCTTTTTCCATTGCCTTTTCCGTTTCCTACTCCTAATGGTCCTATGTCATCCACAACATTAATTTCATCATCCTCTGCTTTGAAATCTTCCTGATGCAAATATCTCTTAGCTTCCTGCTAGAATTCCCTAAGATCCATCAGTGGATCTCTTTCCAAACCAATCTTGATGTCAGTCTTGTCCGCGACTCTAGATACTGCTGCCATTAAGATTGTAGATGGATCAGGCCTATCGACGGTTATAGCTACCGCATTGAATATTCTCAAATAGATTCTTAAGGTCTCTTGGGACCTTTATTTCATGCTTGATAGTGTCATCACATTCTTCGGTCGTGAGACATGAACTCTAAACTGTCTTAAGAACTTACTCACCAAGTTGTTCCATGTGCTAATGGACCCATTCTCCAACTGTCTAAACCACACCATCGCTAAGTCCGATAAGTATAATGGAAAGCACTATCCCATTACCTCCTCAAAAGAACCCAACACCTTTATATGTCAGATGTTTCTCATCGGATGAATCATCGGATCCGACTTTTCGTCGTACATTTCCAGCGTCGGAAGCATGAAATCACGAGAATTTCTAGCATTTAGGATTTTAGAAGTAAATAGATTCCTGTTTACATCCTCTAACTCTGCTTTGGGGGTCCACCTCTAACTATTCTCCTTTTCAATTCAGCAATTCGATTTTCACCATCCAATAAAGGAATTCAACCAAAAGCGATGTTCCACCCTCTGCTCCTATAGGGGAATTCCTACACATTGGTGTTTTGACCTGCTCCTCTAGCTTCATTCCATCCTTCGTTCCTATGGGGAGGTTCCAGAACATACTCATCTGGTCGTTGCTTGTTCAAATTCTGATTTGCATTCTAGCTCCAACGTCATTTTCTCCTGGCATTTTAGCACATTCCAAGTTTACACCAGCAATGCCCCCGAGTATAATTCTCTTGATGCCGAGTTGATTTGGCTCGGTATCGAGTTGTTATATTTATGGAGGCATCATTCCAGTTTGCTCTACTCCAACTCCAGATGTTCCTACATTAGACCCTAGCACTTGGTTTTGAATTCCTACAGCTCTAGCTATTCCTTGTTGTCCTATTCTTTAGAAAAATCTTTCAAGCATTTCCTATTGTCGAGTCATTAATCCATCTTGCATCTATTTCATCATTTTCTTAATCTTTTCTCTAGTCATATAGACAAATTGATGAGAAGTTGAGGACATTTCCTAGATACCTCTATGCTCGGGTTGGCTTGCTCCAGCCTTAGATCTAGTGCTAGGTCTCTTCATCTTCTACAAATCTCAGGTCCAAGCTTTTAGGTTGTGAAATCTTGCTTCCTTCTCAATGAAAGCACCAAAATATTAACCTAAAAACAGATCAACACCCAGAAATCGGATGAAAGCTCCAGTTCAAGTAAAATAAATAGGAAAGCGGTAAAAAAAGACATAATTTTACTAGTGGTTCGGCGTTTTCTTCGGCCTACGTCCACTTTAATCTCTTTTATTAGTCGTTCTCTCTCTGAATTACAACTAATTATCTTATATCAGACCACAATCTAGTAGATCTCATATTTACAGTGGAGTTTCTAGAGTGTTTGAGAGTCACTAGTACTAGAGTTTGCTGATCTAAGTCCTAGAATAACAAATAGTAGCTTCCTAGGTGACTCTAATGAAGGAGAGGTTGGATATGAAGGAGAGGAAGAAGTCTCTAATGTCAGAAAGATCAGATCTAGAGTGAATTGAAGAAGAAGATCTCGTTTTGGTTGCAAATAGGCTTGTATTTATAGGGAAATAGAAGTATGTGGTCAGAAACCCGCTTGCACCGAAGTCTAGAAGATAGCTCAATGTCGCGTAAGAAAATTAGGGGCATCATGAGTTAAGAGCTCAACTCGATACCGACCTATAAATAGTCAACTCGATACCAAGCTAAGAAGATGGGAGCAAACCAAACTTTGACTTTTCTCTACTATTCTATCTTCTAGTTGATGTGTTCCGAGCTCTTGTCCATTGTCCATGAGTTGATTCTAGCAATGTTCTTGATAGCACTTGAGTTATCCTAGTTTTCTTTATTATCATCCCACCAATCTTTAAATTGATCGTACAAACTTTGGGAAAAACCGTTGATACCGAGACATTGAGTTGTATAGGAGTTGTGTGAAGTTTTGGAGTAGAATAGATGAGATGTGATGGGTTGGTCCCGACCTAAGGCCCCTTAACTCATTAACGAGTCAAGGACCTTACTCCAATCCAAATAAAACTTTTCAAAGTTGCTTCTCTGGCTCTTATATGCGTAATTCCAAGTTCGTGGGTCATTTCGTTCTTACATTGTTCTTCTAAGTCCAGTTAAAATTTGCTTTAGCTGAAAAACGAGTTAACAACATGCATGATCAACCATTCATAACAATAAATGCAAAAAATAAAACATTTAATAGCATATGTAAATACTCAATAAATCGTAAAATGTCAATTTTACTATTTAATAAATATAACAATGCAACCTATTTTTCAAAGAAAAATAAAATACTTTGGGTGGGTTGCACCCATCACCTTTGCAATTGAAATAAAAATATAGTTAAATGTGGTGGCGGATGCCGCTTCCTTTGCAATAAAATGAATAGCATAATACTGTAAATAATAAGAGGATGCTATGGTGGTAGACCTACCTTAGCAATAATAACATAATGAAGTAAACAATAGTAAAGCAAAACAAGAGGGGTCTTACTGCCATTGATTTATACACAATTCTATTGTTTGTGCTTAATTTCAATTATGTATAAGTTTTTATACTTTAATTTACTAACAAATAAATAAGATTTCTAACCAAAGAAGTAAAAAGTAGAGGTGGGAGAAGTTTACTCGCTATTTTATCAAAAATCCATCATATTAACTTATTTCAAAGCTTATCCGAGTATAGCATGATAAGGATCAACCAAAATCCCATGATGTATAATTAGGAGATAGACAAAGGAGCAAGATAGTCTGATTCACATTTCCCCTAGTCCTGATACGACGATTTTCAGCTTACAAATTTTGTAGGAGCTTCCAGATGGATACACACATCATGTGTGGACCGCATTGGATAAAGTCGAGGTGTGTGTGTGTGTATTTCTACATTTGTTACTTATAACCGCAAACCGCAAACCGCAAACCTATAAATATAAAATAGCTGTTAGTACGTCAATGTTAGGTTAATTGTATCTTAATATCATTAGTATTTATTACTGTTCATTATATAGTCCAAGTATCATTATTATTTATTATATAGTTCAAGTATATCAATGTTAGGTCAATTGTATATTAGTTATGAAATATTTTCTTTTATATTAACTAGTATATCAGTTGTCGGGGTAGTCGGTCCAAGTGCATTAAACAGTTTTACGATATGCTCCTTTTGGCTTTAGCAGATAAGCTACACATGTAATAACCTGTATTTTACGTATCGGAGGTTTGTGAAATATTATTTTAAATTCATATTGGGTCGTATAATGCTATAACTTTGGGTTATACCGAGTAGTGACATTTTTAACTCTTAGCAATTTTACTCGACGATTTTACCCATGAATACTTATAACGTATATAACTTTTGATAGGAGACAAATTAGGATCTGAAACCACTACCATTGGAAAGATATGATGGTTTCCCTTTCGTATAGTTATCATAATAGCAATTTGGACTTTCTACCTTATAGATATTGTTGTTTGAAGTTAAATAGTTTTTGGGATAGTTTAATAGGTAACTAGCGAAGTTTGGGACAGGCCCAATAACCCACTATATATCTTATGTTACTTCGCTTTAATTATTTATAACTCCTCGTTTTCTATTTTTAAGCCTAGTGCTAGCAGGTAACATTTGCTAATACAAATGCATCATCATAATTCTTGGGTTGGCTAAATTTTTAGTCAACACTAGTCATTATACTATTTTTTATACTATATTATTTTTTAAGCTAGCCATTATACTACTTTTTTATTAGGCTAGTCATTATACTATTTTTTTCTATTATGCTAGTCATTATAAAACTATGTTTTATTAAGCTAGTTATTATAATATTTTGTTTTATTAGGCTAGTCTTTATACTATTTTGTTTTATTAGGGAAAGAAAATAACAGTCTTCTTAATTTATTTCTTAATATTAAGCAAATGCAAATTAAAATAAATACATGCATTTGTGTTTATCTTTCTGTGCAATTTATCATTTCTGACAAAATTTTCTATTTCAAACACAAAGATGCAATTAAATTCCATATAAATATTTCAAACTATATTCTAACCAACTATCACTTTATTTTGTCTATAAATATCGTTTTTCACTTTATTTTCTCGAATTAAATGAGAACTATGTAATTTATTAATATTCGAGAAAACAAATTTTTTTATTTTAAATTCCAAATTATCTTTTGTTTTTGTAATTAAATTTCAAATTACTTCCGAGATATTTTTAAATGACAAATTACAATATCGCCAAAATTTAGGTCGTTGCACTTTGATACCATTTGATAGGCCCGCTTATCATTGATATGGAATTTGAGTATCATTTTCATGGAAATGGTGTGACATGTGGAAAAGGAATAACATCTAGGAGGAGAGGTTGTAAGCTAGTGTAGTCAAGAATTGATAGTAAGAAGATCAAGGAAGGAAAAAACTAGACCAGTAAGGGAAGTTTCAAGAGAAGAGAGAAGTACATGTAGAAAATAAGAAAGAAGAATACAAGAGAAATGTATAATCCATTATCACTTTTCATCATCTTAACTTACATATGATGGCTATATATATAGTTGAAAGAAAAATCAAGATTAGTTAGATTATTCGCTTAATACTCTCCTTATTTACAAGAATCAAAAACGACCAGAAAATGGTCTGTGCATGTCTATACACACCAATACATCCTTGTATCTTTGGCTAGATTCTTATGAATTGGGCTATGATTCCAACAGAGGTAGTTTCAGATTTGGAGACGACTAGCAATTTGTAATTGAAGTGTAACAATCTTCAGTTGGAGAAGGGTGCAAATTCACATGTGATTATCATAGGGTTAGAAAAAAACATTTTTAAGACTAGTGTGAGATATAATGTATGGGGTCATCGAATTTCCACCAATAGAGAAGAAGATCAAGGATGTGTGATATAGGTCATAACTTCACATATCAAATTATTTCCTTGGATATTAAATACGAGCTGGCGTTAAGGGATGATCTATACACTCATCTTACACCTAAGTCTGTGTAACTGAAAAATTCAAAATTCATCCGTATACATATTAGAAAAAGGAAAAAAAATCTGAAACCCAGAAAAAAGATACGGATGCAGACATGATGTTATCATTGTCAAAAATAATCCATTCAGTTTTAAGAAAGATATTATCCTATGTTATGTGTATTATCCTACAAAAAATGATTGATATCTACACTTTTGTCAACGTAATAATTCATATTATTTTTATTGGCATTAGTACGACAGTAGTTGTATGTTAAATTAAAATTTTCTATTTATGTTATAAAATATATTATTTATGAGTGGATAAAACAAAAATATGAAATTCATTTTTAATCGTGGATGTGGTTATTTGGAAATGATTTTGGATATGAATGCAGATATGATACCTAGTATTCGATAATAACTCTGCTTGCACCATTAATTTTGACGTGCAAGCATTGCATGCCATTGTAATCATTAAATTATAGTATTTTTGGACTACCATTTGGATTCATACTTAAAGGGAAAATGAGTCAGTGAGAAAGGATTTTAGTAAGATTTTCTTGAGAACTACTTCAGAAAAAGATTCTTTAGGATCAAACGGAGCTTTGAGTAAGAGAAACTCCTACGGCCAAAGGGCTGAATATTTAGCCCTGAATATTAAAGCATTTGACCAACAGTTAGACGCCTATTTAATAGGCGCTTGAGTGTAGGCGCCTATTTAATAGGCGCCTGGGCCTCAGACGCCTATTAAGTAAGTGCCCAAGGCTAAATGCTTATACGAGGAGTTCCCAACCATTTCCTACTCATTTTCTCAATCTTTTATTTTTCATTTTAATAAGAAAAAGCATTGAAATACCGTCGCACACTCCCAAAATCCCATGATGTATAATTAGGAGAAAGACAAAGGAGCAAGCTAGTCTGATTCACATTTCCCCTAGTCCTGATACGACGATTTTCAGCTTACAAATTTTGTAGGAGCTTCCAGATGGATACACACATCATGTGTGGACCGCATTGGATAAAGTCGAGGTGTGTGTGTGTGTGTATTTCTACATTTGTTACTTATAACCGCAAACCGCAAACCTATAAATATAAAATAGCTGTTAGTACGTCAATGTTAGGTTAATTGTATCTTAATATCATTAGTATTTATTACTGTTCATTATATAGTCCAAGTATCGTTATTATTTATTATATAGTTCAAGTATGTCAATGTTAGGTCAATTGTATATTAGTTATGAAATATTTTCTTTTATATTAACTAGTATATCAGTTGTCGGGGTAGTCGGTCCAAGTGCATTAAACAGTTTTACGATACGCTCCTTTTGGCTTTAGCAGATAAGCTACACATGTAATAACCTGTATTTTACGTATCGGAGGTTTGTGAAATATTATTTTAAATTCATATTGGGTCGTATAATGCTATAACTTTGGGTTATACCGAGTAGTGACATTTTTAACTCTTAGCAATTTTACTCGACGATTTTACCCATGAATACTTATAACGTATATAACTTTTGATAGGAGACAAATTAGGATCTGAAACCACTACCATTGGAAAGATATGATGGTTTCCTTTTCGTATAGTTATCATAATAGTAATTTGGACTTTCTACCTTATAGATATTGTTGTTTGAAGTTAAATAGTTTTTGGAATAGTTTAATAGGTAACTAGCGAAGTTTGGGACAGGCCCAATAACCCACTATATATCTTATGTTACTTCGCTTTAATTATTTATAACTCCTCGTTTTCTATTTTTAAGCCTAGTGCTAGCAGGTAACATTTGCTAATACAAATGCATCATCATAATTCTTGGGTTGGCTAAATTTTTAGTCAACACTAGTCATTATACTATTTTTTTATACTATATTATTTTTTAAACTAGCCATTATACTACTTTTTTATTAGGCTAGTCATTATACTATTTTTTTCTATTATGCTAGTCATTATAAAACTATGTTTTATTAAGCTAGTTATTATAATATTTTGTTTTATTAGGCTAGTCTTTATACTATTTTGTTTTATTAGGGAAAGAAAATAACAGTCTTCTTAATTTATTTCTTAATATTAAGCAAATGCAAATTAAAATAAATACATGCATTTGTGTTTATCTTTCTGTGCAATTTATCATTTTTGACAAAATTTTCTATTTCAAACACAAAGATGCAATTAAATTCCATATAAATATTTCAAACTATATTCTAACCAACTATCACTTTATTTTGTCTATAAATATCGTTTTTCACTTTATTTTCTCGAATTAAATGAGAACTATGTAATTTATTAATATTCGAGAAAACAAATTTTTTTATTTTAAATTCCAAATTATCTTTTGTTTTTGTAATTAAATTTCAAATTACTTCCGAGATATTTTTAAATGACAAATTACAATATCGCCAAAATTTAGGTCGTTGCACTCTGATACCATTTGATAGGCCCGCTTATCATTGATATGGAATTTGAGTATCATTTTCATGGAAATGGTGTGACATGTGGAAAAGGAATAACATCTAGGAGGAGAGGTTGTAAGCTAGTGTAGTCAAGAATTGATAGTAAGAAGATCAAGGAAGGAAAAAACTAGACCAGTAAGGGAAGTTTCAAGAGAAGAGAGAAGTACATGTAGAAAATAAGAAACAAGAATACAAGAGAAATGTATAATCCATTATCACTTTTCATCATCTTAACTTACATATGATGGCTATATATATAGTTGAAAGAAAAATCAAGATTAGTTAGATTATTCGCTTAATACTCTCCTTATTTACAAGAATCAAAAACGACCAGAAAATGGTCTGTGCATGTCTATACACAACAATACATCCTTGTATCTTTGGCTAGATTCTTATGAATTGGGCTATGATTCCAACAGAGGTAGTTTCAGATTTGGAGACGACTAGCAATTTGTAATTGAAGTGTAACAATCTTCAGTTGGAGAAGGGTGCAAATTCACATGTGATTATCATAGGGTTAGAAAAAAAACATTTTTAAGACTAGTGTGAGATATAATGTATGGGGTCATCGAATTTCCACCAGTAGAGAAGAAGATCAAGGATGTGTGATATAGGTCATAACTTCACTTATCAAATTATTTCCTTGGATATTAAATACGAGCTGGCGTTAAGGGATGATCTATACACTCATCTTACACCAAAGTCTGTGTATCCGAAAAATTCAAAATTCATCCGTATACATATTAGAAAAAGGAAAAAAATCTGAAACCCAGAAAAAAGATACGGATGCAGACATGATGTTATCATTATCAAAAATAATCCATTCAGTTTTAAGAAAGATATTATCTTATGTTATGTGTATTATCCTACAAAAAATGATTGATATCTACACTTTTGTCAACGTAATAATTCATATTATTTTTATTGGCATTAGTACGACAGTAGTTGTATGTTAAATTAAAATTTTCTATTTATGTTATAAAATATATTATTTATGAGTGGATAAAACAAAAATATGAAATTCATTTTTAATCGTGGATGTGGTTATTTGGAAATGATTTTGGATATGAATGCAGATATGATACCTAGTATTCGATAATAACTCTGCTTGCACCATTAATTTTGATGTGCAAGCATTGCATGCCATTGTAATCATTAAATTATAGTATTTTTGGACTACCATTTGGATTCATACTTAAAGGGAAAATGAGTCAGTGAGAAAGGATTTTAGTAAGATTTTCTTGAGAACTACTTCAGAAAAAGATTCCTTAGGATCAAACGGAGCTTTGAGTAAGAGAAACTCCTACGGCCAAAGGGCTGAATATTTAGCCCTGAATATTAAAGCATTTGACCAACAGTTAGACGCCTATTTAATAGGCGCTTGAGTGTAGGCGCCTATTTAATAGGCTCCTGGGCCTCAGACGCCTATTAAGTAAGTGCCCAAGGCTAAATGCTTATAAGAGGAGTTCCCAACCATTTCCTACTCATTTTCTCAATCTTTTATTTTTCATTTTAATAAGAAAAAGCATTGAAATACCATCGCACACTCCCAAAATCCCATGATGTATAATTAGGAGATAGACAAAGGAGCAAGCTAGTCTGATTCACATTTCCCCTAGTCCTGATACGACGATTTTCAGCTTACAAATTTTGTAGGAGCTTCCAGATGGATACACACATCATGTGTGGACCGCATTGGATAAAGTCGAGGTGTGTGTGTGTGTGTGTGTGTATTTCTACATTTGTTACTTATAACCGCAAACCTATAAATATAAAATAGCTGATAGTACGTCAATGTTAGGTTAATTGTATCTTAATATCATTAGTATTTATTATTGTTCATTATATAGTCCAAGTATCATTATTATTTATTATATAGTTCAAGTATGTCAATGTTAGGTCAATTGTATATTAGTTATGAAATATTTTCTTTTATATTAACTAGTATATCAGTTGTCGGGGTAGTCGGTCCAAGTGCATTAAACAGTTTTACGATACGCTCCTTTTGGCTTTAGCAGATAAGCTACACATGTAATAACCTGTATTTTACGTATCGGAGGTTTGTGAAATATTATTTTAAATTCATATTGGGTCGTATAATGCTATAACTTTGGGTTATACCGAGTAGTGACATTTTTAACTCTTAGCAATTTTACTCGACGATTTTACCCATGAATACTTATAACGTATATAACTTTTGATAGGAGACAAATTAGGATCTGAAACCACTACCATTGGAAAGATATGATGGTTTCCCTTTCGTATAGTTATCATAATAGCAATTTGGACTTTCTACCTTATAGATATTGTTGTTTGAAGTTAAATAGTTTTTGGGATAGTTTAATAGGTATCTAGCGAAGTTTGGGACAGGCCCAATAACCCATTTCAGTTTTAAGGGTTATTTTGGCTGAAGTGGTCATTCCCGAATCATTTTCCCATTTTCCCAAATAGATCTAAACCTCCATTAATATACTTTTAAGCCAAAACCTTCTCTAAATCAAGCCAAATCAAGCCAAATCCACAAATCTAGGGTAGATTAGCAAGGGGATTAGCTAGAGACTTCCAAATCCATACGTTTGAAGAGAAAAATTTGAAGCTTTGACATATTCTTGGATTTTCCTTATTTTGCATGCAAATCTTCTATTTTTGGGTGTTTGGTGAGTGACTATCATCTCACATCATATTTTACATGTATCTATATGTTTTGACATGTTTTGAACCATTTTTAAAGGCAAAATTATGTTTTAGGACTGATTTAAAACCCAACTTGAAGTAAATGTGAAATTAAATGGTTTAAAGTGGTTTAATCATGTTATTTTATGTATAATGGTCTCTATAGGTGTTAGGCTATGTTATAGATACATTGCATGATGATTTTCCATGAGTTGATGTGTGTTTGTATGTTTGGATGATGTTTGAATGCCATTGGTGCTTATTTGGATGTTGTTTGTATGCTTGAATGGTTGCAAAAGCTCATCGGCCGAATAGAGGAAATGGACGATTCTATGGTTGAGGGTCTTCATGTAGAAGGAGAGATGGCATGCTCTCTGATTTGATACACAATAGATGGGAGATTTGTAAACATAGAATCAGACTTAGATGGATCGGCTCTAGAATGTTTGGGTCGTATCATTGGATAGACGATGCATGTTGGTCAACGTGTCAAGTGGAGTGATGGAATCGATGCAAAATCGAAGTGTCGAATTTCTTTTATTCGGTGGTGAGGTCCATGGGATGACTAGAGTTCAACTTGGTGCCTTAAGGAAGCTTGCTTTGGGTGTGGAGGGAGGTTATTATAACAACCCACACCTTAATGGGTCCAAATTTCGATAAAAATCGAAACCCAAGTCCATCAAAGCACAGATCGTTTGATTTGGTACCTACTAATAAGCATGAGCATTATCAAGATTGACAGAAATCTAAACTCATAGTGGAAACAATAATAAGATAATAATACTGACTATAACTACTACCTTGGAATTAATGGTATTCCTTGGATAGTAGATTGTCACATCAGCATCGAGCATGAGAGAAAGAAGACTCTCCAACAACAAAGCACATCTAGTTCCAGTGACTTGTTCCTCTAAATCTATCTTATGGGTTGTAATGAGAAGGGGGTCGGAACAACGTTCCGGTGATTAGAAAAATATAAACTATCCATAACACAAACTTAAACCAATAGGTTTCCATTTAATTGTTATGTCCATCAAAGTTAGCATTTCTAATCTAACACAGCATTGCACACACGATTACATACTTACCCCTTCTCAAGGTATAAAATATTAATGAAGCCATATCAACCACCCAATACTTCCAAATTCATTAGCCACTTAATACTTCTAAATATGAAGCGGGACTCTATAATTTTAAAAGAGAAATAGGAAGACTCTGTCATTTACGACCTTAATTGAGGTTGACCCCATCATTTAAGACCTATTTCCAATGTGGTTTCCTAATAATGTTGTCAATGGTCAGTGGGTCTTAGCTACAAGACCTCTAACCACTATTTAAGGCTTCTGACATTTAATGTACAGCTATTACCGTATTTATCATCGATAAAATCGTAGTCATGTAATAAACAGTACCCAAGCCACATAGTACCTTTTATTAGAAAATAGGTAGACTCTGGTGATTTAAGACCATAACTAAGGTAGACCCCATCAATTCAGACCTATCCCCAAGGCATGCTCCTAAATGGTACCATTATTATTTTGGCTTTAGCAATGTAAGAGACTATACCCAAGCCACTTAATACTTTCCAGTGGAAAATAAGTAGACCCCATCATTTAAGACCTAATTCCAGAAGTGTGCTCCTCAAGGGTACTATTCAGCTATCATTGCTTGGAAATCTCATTGGGCTACTTGATACTTCTTCTATAGGAAAGAGGAGCACTTTATAGTCACTTAAGACCCCAAACCTGAAGTGAACCCTTCCCGAGATATCCAATCACTCTTTAACTATAAATATGGCATCCCATTAGGTTGCTTTTTTCGGTAGGGAGGCGAACCCTTCAGCCACTTAAGACCTCAAAGCTGAAGTAAACTCTTTTTAGAGACATCCTTATTTATTTGAAATCTCACTAGGTTACTTAATACTTCTATTTAGGAGAGAGGCGAACCCTTTAACCACTTAAGACCTCAAACTAGAAGCGAACCCCTATGGAGATAGCCCTCACCACTCCTAATACCAAATTTGGACAATGTAATGCTTTCCAATTAAGAAAGTAAGCCCAATCTCTCGTGTCGTCATGGGTCGTTGGATTAGTGATATCCCACATTAGTAGTAAGTACACCCGACTTTTGGTAGCATTAAAGTGAAAGGCAGTCTTCCGTCAAGTGACTCTACTGACCTCGCATCACTAACCTACTAAGTATAATTAATCATCCTAAGTCTTTATTTATATTAGCTTAGGTAGACACTGGACTTAGCTTACTAATTCCCTTTTTATTTAAGGCAATAAGATTTACCTTAAATATTTATCTACCTATAAATCCCCATTCAATGCTCATAAATGTCAATTTGTCCATAAAATCCTAATGGACATTTCCTAAGACATTTATGTGTGGTTACTACCTTTTATATCTATTATATTTTTATCAGTCCCATAAACCCATTTACCCTATTAGTTTATTGAAACTTCCAATTTATTACCATTTATTGGAGTTGCAACCTTTTAAATTCCTTTCTTATTAGTTAATTATCCTAAACGCGAATATTACGTGCAAGCATCGTTATTAGCTTTTTATTTAATTAATATAAACGCATTAATTACGTACAAATATTTACTTTTATTAAATATGTTCTAATTATATATCTTCACTAGAATATAATTTCCATGTTAAATTGTTGGAATTATGTCTAAAAAGGTTATCCGTTATAATTTCCATAAATTAGTCCAAAATAAAAGATTTAAGTTTAAAATATAAAAGATCACATCATTTGAAATTACAAGGACTAATCATTTCTTTTTGGTACTGAAATAGACAGTGTAAAATACAACGAATTTGTACTTTACACGTCTCTTTCTCTTTCTATTTGCATATATTCCTTGTTAGGTCAAACGTTGTATCCTTTAAAAAGGGAAAGAAATCAAACTTATTTACAAATATTAAACATATCTTAATTCGAACAATTACAAATATAGAAAACTTTATATTCTAACAAGATTGGGGTAATAAACCAAATTTATAACATTATTATATAAACTATTTCAGATCTAGAATAAATTTCATTTAAATTGATATTCTCAATTCATACTTTTGGGACTGATTTCCAGATCAGGTTATATACAACGCTAAATCAATTTAAAAACAAGAACATGTAGGCGGTATTTGTTATATTCAGATTGTATTCAAGTCGTTGCTTACAACTCATATATAATTATCCAATTAGGCATAAAAACAAATAAACACCAATGGGATAATTTTCATATTATAACAATCTATAAAAATTCGAACTCACCTTTTAAAAACGATCCATATCTCCAGATCTGAAGTAGAACCTTTGATTCATCTCCAAAATCCTTTTTTATCCACGAGATATGTATAAAAGGGTATATTCATACTTTAGAATTATAGATCTTATAAGAGATTTGGGATTGGGAGTGAAAATATATGTAACGATCCCGAATTTTAGATATTTTTTTTTATAATTGAATTAAATTTTGATTTAAATTGGTGAAGTTGTTTGAATTTTTCAAGTTTAATATGAGGAATATATTTGAATTTAAAAATTTGAGCTAGGAGTTTGAAATTGAATATTAAATTTGTATTTAAAAATTCGAACTAATGACTTAGAAAAATAGTTTGGATATAAGAATTATTACTTATGTAAATTAATGTTTGATGGTTGATCTTCAAAACAAATGTATATCTATGAAGCTTACTAAAGAAGATATCTACGAAACAAATTGAAAGAAAAAAAATATATCTAAGTATTACTGTACAAAGCATGATACCTCTGAGCCAAAATACAAGGCAGACACGATTTTCCTCTGCAAAACCATGCGATTTTGCTTTGTTTCCGCCTAAAATTACGCCTCCCCCCTTCCTCATAAAATACGAACCCATCCCCCTTTCATTTCATTTTTCATTTCAAACCCTAAACAATCAAACGAAGAAAAAAATGGCTGCCGTTCTTTGTTCTCGTCTTCCCTTGCTTGCAAATTAGGGTTCCATCTCGTTCTTCCGCTCGTTCCTCCTCTTTCATTTAATTTCGCCTCGCAAACGAAAAAAAAAAAAAAAAAATCAATTAGGGTTTCGATTTCCATCTCGTTTGATTTGAGTTCGTCTCCGCTTCGACAAGCAACTGTCGGTCTTCGATTCGTGCTGGGGGAAAACAAGGTGAGTGATTTCTTCACTCACATCTATCAATCTCTGTATTTACGTTCATATATATATATATATATATATATATTTGTTTGAAGTGATTAACTGATTTGCGTTGGCCATTCTATTTTGTTCGAATGTTGTTGGTTTCTCCGATTTTTAATTTCATGTGATTTTTTATTTGAGTTTGATGATGACGTTTTTGTTCGACTTTGGCTATATGGTTTAGTTGCACCCTCGTCCTTGTTGGATTTTACAAGTTGCTTTAGGACTTCGGCCCGAATTTGTTTCAACTATCAAATGTTTTGAAATCCCCTTTAGCTTTGATTCAAACTGCAGTTGTATTGGGCTTGATCGAAAACTTGATTTTCTTTTTTTTCGAAAATAAATTGGATTTGGCACTGTCTTGACTTGAGACGGTTGTTTCATGATTTTGAACTCGTTTTGACTCGTTGACCTCGGCATTACTTTGAATTGTCGCTGGTCGTTGTATATGCCTTGTGTTGACTTTGCCTTTGACCTGTAGCTTGAATATCATGATGGCACTTCATGTTGTATATGTTATGCGCGGTGATATTTAACTGCTTCATGTTCCACTGTTTTTTTAAAATATGATATTCCCACTTTCACTTAGTCACTGCGTTTTACTGAGCCTTGTACCTGATTTCTTGGTGGTCTAGATACACGTGATTTTGTAAAAAATTGAATCACTGTCATATTGACATTTCTTTACTGATTTTATATATTTGAGTAATTTTTAATTACTCACATCTAATTCGAATTGGTTGAATTCGTTTGCTCGTTCTGTTTTCATGGTCTTCGGCTTTGATTTTTGTTTGTGGCTACCCTGACTTTGATTTCAGTTGAACATGGCTTCAACTTGATTTTTGGTGAAAACTATTTGAGATAGGAGTTTCACCTATTTTTGTGAAAACTATTTTGGGAAAATGCTTGGCTTCGGCCTTGACTATGTCAACCTTGATTTGAAATTGATGCATATTGAACTGTTATAGATTTGTGCTCATGTATATTGGCTTCTTGCATCATTTGAAGCTGCACTGATAATGTTTCAGGCTTCAAATATATATGCCTGAACTTTGATATGGGCACTAAGTATCACTTGTTGTTGTGATTTTGTTGTTGGATTTCATGGCTACCACGTATTAATTTTCAACTATTCAACTTCAGTGTGATTTCTTGTTTCGCTTGGATTTTGAAGTCTGTCATTTATTGATTTTGTTGTCTGCATTCCACTGTAAATTCTTTTGAATCATGTTGTTATCTGCCTTGATCATATTGACTAACTTGATTTTGTAAGTGCTTGTATCATCACTATAGCATATTTTGATTGTCCCATTGCATGACATTTGGTTCTGGTTCCTTGTTGCATTTGGTATACAGTTTTGAACCATGTTGATATCCAGTTGCACATGACTTTTGCATATATATATATATATATATATATATATATGTGTGTGTGTGTGTGTGTTTGCGTCAGTTTGGTATACAACCTTCACCTGTTGCACTGTGGTTTCATGCCTTATGTTTGCATACATCTTGTAGTCTGTTTGATCACTGCATAGCTTTTAATTTATGTTGCATTTCATTTGTTTGCATATATCAGTTGCTTGGCCCTTGGTTGTTTACTTGTAGTTGCTTTCACTTCATGTTTGCATTATTCATTCCTCAGTTGCTTTTGTATTTGGCTGTCTGGTTGAGTTCACTTGCATTGCTGAGTTTGTCCTTTGTGTTTGTTGTACATATGAAATTGATTCATATGTATGCTGAACATTGCTTTTCAGTGACATTTACTAGCATACTTGTCGACATCACTGATGCACTGATTTTTGTTCGGCTGTGTCTTTGATGCTGGCTTGCATTATTTTGGGTATTACTGCCTTTGTGCACTTGTTTCTTGCTTTACTTTGATATTTGCAATTTTACTACTGCCACAGTAACTTGAACAAGTTTTGTTGTTTTAAGTCACTACTTATGTATATATACATATGTATGCATCGAGGCAGTTGCATGTGTTTGCAGTTTTTCCCCTGTTTGGATTTGCTTTCGAATTCACTTGAGTTGAATCCAGCTGAACCCAACTTTTTGGGTTTGATCGTGTGTTCGTTTGTGAATTTTCATTTAGCTTTTGGGTAATTTATCACCGTAATGGCGAGGCAGTGCACGCGTGCGTGTACTGCAGCCAATCAAAATTGATGTTTTAAAGTGATATTTCAACTGTTTGAATTGATTTTGGTGATTTGATGATTTTGTTGTTTTCTAAATTATCCTCATTGATAATCTGTTTATTTATTTCAGTTGATGATTTGAATCTACTGATTTGTTGTTTAACACTGTTAAGTGTTATAATTAACGTCATCAGATTTCTTTGTTAAAAGGGTCGGATAGACGAGAATTATTGTGACTGTCGTCTATTTGATTATTATTGCCTCTAAGCACTAATAACTGAATTTGAATTAGACTGACCTGTGTATTATTTTCTTTTGAATGTAATACTCGGGTCAGACCGAGTATTTTACAGCTTGAAGATTTTCGAGCAGCGAAGTTAGAGAGGGGGGGTAAAACGCTCACTTTAATTCAGGAATTTTGTACTTAAAGAAATATTCCGTTGTATAAATTTAATGCATTATATAAACTCTGATAATTGTAATAAAATTCATTGTTGCGAAATATTACTATACTGTGTTTCTGTGGCTGATTCTGTGTAAATTACATAAACTAAATAACAATCCGTCTTTTTGAACGTTTCAAGTTGGTTTAATTACCAACTAGGGGCGGTTAAAAGGGCGGGACGTTACAAAGTGGTATCAGAGCTTTGGTTTACACAAAGCTTAGTTTATGGCATTTAATATGAATAGTTACTAGAATCACTTTAAAGAAAGCGTTTTTCAAATCTAAAGAAGTATAAAATTGTTTTTGAAAATAAAAAGTATTTTGAAAATTCAAATCGTTTTCGTAAATTCCCCTCTTTAAAAGTAGGTTTGCGATAGTTTCTCTTCAGTAAGGTCTTCTCAGATTTGAGTCCCGATCATTCGAAAACCCATTATCAAGTTGCTGAGATTTATGAAAATAAAAATAAAATATAAGTTAAGTGAATTAATGAATTGGTTTAAATCAAATATTTTAGATATCTCCAAAGTAATAATTGGGAAATAAAATGACATATCAATTTAGTTATAGCCAAGGGATTATTGAACTATAATTTGAGAAATTGATTCTGAATTCTTTTTGAAAATTGATTTTCAAATGTTTAAAAAAAATGAAGTATAAATGGATTTCATAAGTGAATGAAAAAAATTACAGAAAAAAAATTGTGAAGTTATAAAATGAATCGATGTTGTAAAATAAAAGATTTATAAGTAATTTACTTATAAATTAAATTTTTGATATAAAAATTGAGTTATAAAAGGAATGGTTAATAAAGTGATTTTTATAAATTGAAGTCTTTATAAATAGGGATAGAATTTATAAACGTTGTTTATAAATCCGGAACTGACTTATTTTGATAAGTAAATTCTTATAGCTTGTTAAAGGAAGTATATCCACAATTTTGGACAGTGGATAATCTTTTAAAAAAATGTATAGAAATGTTGTGAATATATTATTGAATAAAATGGACATGTTTTGGGAAAGTGATATTTTAAAACGAAGTTAATTGTTTTAAAAGATGTTTTAAAAGGCATTAAATATCGAAACCATAGATTTCAACATTCATTGTTGAAATAGACGTTTTCGAATAAAAAGGAAATGATGGACTATAACATTATTGTTATAATAAATGATTTCCGAAAGGAAATGTTTTGTATAGTATTCGGATTTATACATCTATCTAAATTTTGAATCCCTATACTAGTGATTTTGAGTTGTCGTAACGATGTTTTACGTAACATTCGTTTTAACTCAAATAAATGTGTGAAAGAGAATGATTTCCTTAAAAGATGAAATATATACTTAGTTATGATTTAAGTATATTGAATATTTTCAAATGTTGAAAATAAATAAGATTTGTGAATTACTTATTTTTAAATAAGTATGGAAATGTTTTTCCAAATATGAAATGAAATGTTGTGAATATATTCCGTAAGTGATAAATGATTTGAAATTCATTTTCAAAGTCGAAGTTGAAATGTTAAGTGAGAAATTTGAACAATTAGTTCAATTTGAAATTTTTCAAAAAGATTGAATCGTTGAGTTAAATTGAGTTTAACTTCGACACCAAAGACAATATAAGTTGAGTTTTGAATTTCAGATGATCGGTTTGGATTGTATGTCTAACATTGTGAATTGATGACATAGCAATTGATTTCTATTAAATATATATTTGTTGGTGGCGGAGAATTTATTCTCTTAGCTTAACACCCTTCTCTGAGACGTACGAGCTCAGAGGTTATATATCGGTAGACATCAATTCTGTGTTGAGAATTGACAAAGTAACGTGTGATCCAAATCGAATGTGAAGTCGATAATAAATGGAATTATAAATATGAATTGGGTTTGAGATAACCTTAAATTTCCAAATCGACTTAGAGGAAAATTTTGAAATCCTCTATTTTGTTATGGATATGGGATATGTAGGTTTTCGGAACTTATATATGAGAATGTAGTAAATTCGAAAACCATCAGTTTGGAAAGTCATTGTTATGGAAATCTTATGTAAGTTTACATAGATATGATATGTACGAAATGTGAAATGAAGTACTATATATGTATGACATTATGTTTTCTAAACTGAGGATATGGAAAAGTACCTTCCATTGAAAATTTGTGAAGGTATTGGAACTCGTGAAGAGTGTCCATTTGAAATTCGTAGCTACGTAGAATTTCCATTAGTCGGAGTGACTATTTGAATTGGAATCCCTCGGGATGGATCATGTCTATGGGATCATATTGATTGATTAGCGTAATTTGAGGGGCGTGATGCCTACAGTTACAAGCGATTCCACTGGGATAGTGGCGCAACCGCCGGGTAAACTGCAATCTAGATGCCAAGCGTAATTTGAGGGGCGTGAAGCCTACGGTTACAAGCGATTCTACTGGGATAGTAGCGTAACCGCCGTGTGCACTGCGATCTATGGAAACAACCATGGCGAAATTTAAGAGATGTGAAATCTATAGATTACAAGCGATTCTACTGGGATAGTAGCGTAACCGCCGGGTAATTGTGATCCATGGGGGAACGTGCTTTCCATATCCATTTTTGAAAGAATTTTTAAGTATTTTCACTGGGAGTTGAAGCAAGTATATTTAGTACTTGGAGATTTTTAGTCCTGCGCCTGGCCAGCGTATGCCTAATGTCTGTAAGAACGACGATAGACTTGTTAAATTTCGAGTTAGTAAGTATTTTCAAACTTTAAATAGCAAATCAATAGTCTGAAATTAAAATTATATGATCCCTACCTAATAAACTAAAGAAGAAGATCTTTGAAATGTCTTGAAAGTCCACAGCTTTGGAAAAGATATATTATGCAAATCTCTAACATGAAGAATTTTAAGTTTAAATCTGAGTTTTGTAAGTCAAAAATTTTGGTAAAAGACTTTTGCGTTTTGATTGTAGAAATCAATGAACAAAGGAGATAATGAACAAAACTAGTGAGATAAAACAAATGAAATGAATCCTATATTTATTTATTTTTAATAAGTTTCGAGCTAGGTAAAAAAAATTTTGAAGGGTATAAATATTGGTGAAATTTTAACAACCTTTCCTTTTCAAGGACGAAAAGTTTTAAGGAGGGAAGATTGTAACGATCCCGAATTTTAGATATATTTTTTTTATAATTGAATTAAATTTTGATTTAAATTGGTGAAGTTGTTTGAATTTTTCAAGTTTAATATGAGGAATATATTTGAATTTAAAAATTTGAGCTAGGAGTTTGAAATTGAATATTAAATTTGTATTTAAAAATTCGAACTAATGACTTAGAAAAATAGTTTGGATATAAGAATTATTACTTATGTAAATTAATGTTTGATGGTTCATCTTCAAAACAAATGTATATCTATGAAGCTTACTAAAGAAGATATCTACGAAACAAATTGAAAGAAAAAAAAATATATCTAAGTATTACTGTACAAAGCATGATACCTCTGAGCCTAAATACAAGGCAGACACGATTTTCCTCTGCAAAACCACGCGATTTTCCTTTGTTTCCGCCTAAAATTACGCCTCCCCCCTTCCTCATAAAATACGAACCCATTCCCCTTTCATTTCATTTTTCATTTCATTTTTCATTTCAAACCCTAAACAATCAAACGAAGAAAAAAAATGGCTGCCGTTCTTTGTTCTCGTCTTCCCTTGCTTGCAAATTAGGGCTCCATCTCGTTCTTCCGCTCGTTCCTCCTCTTTCATTTAACTTCGCCTCGCAAACGAAAAAAAATAATAAATAAAAAATCAATTAGGGTTTCGATTTCCACCTCGTTTGATTTGAGTTTGTCTCCGCTTCGACAAGCAACTTTCGTTCTTCGATTCGTGCTGGGGGAAAACAAGGTGAGTGATTTCTTCACTCACATCTATCAATCTCTGTATTTACGTTCATATATATTTGTTTGAAGTGATTAACTGATTTGCGTTGGCCATTCTATTTTGTTCGAATGTTGTTGGTTTCTCTTATTTTTAATTTCATGTGATTTTTGATTTGAGTTTGATGATGACGTTTTTGTTCGACTTTGGCTATATGGTTTAGTGGTACTCTCATCCTTGTTGGATTTTACTAGTTGCTTTAGGACTTCGGCCCGAATTTTTTTCAAATATCAAATGTTTTGAAATCCCCTTTAGCTTTGATTCAAACTGCAGTTGTATTGGGCTTGATCGGAAACTTGATTTTCTTTATTTTCGAAAATAAATTGGATTTGGCACTGTCTTGACTTGAGACGGTTGTTTCATGATTTTGAACTCGTTTTGACTCGTTGACCTCGGCATTACTTTGAATTGTCGTTGGTCGTTGTATATGCCTTGTGTTGACTTTGCCTTTGACCTGTAGCTTGAATATCATGATGGCACTTCATGTTGTATATGTTATGCGCGGTGATATTTAACTGCTTCATGTTCCACTGTTTTGTTAAAATATGATATTCCCACTTTCACTTAGTCACTGCGTTTTACTGAGCCTTGTACTTGATTTCTTGGTGGTTTAGATACACGTGATTTTGTAAAAATTTGAATCACTGTCATATTGACATTTCTAAACTGATTTTATATATTTGAGTAATTTTTAATTACTCACATCTAATTCAAATTGGTTGAATTCGTTTGCTCATTCTGTTTTCATGGTCTTCGGCTTTGATTTTTGTTTGTGGCTACCCTGACCTTGATTTCAGTTGAACATGGCTTCAACTAGATTTTTGGTGAAAACTATTTGAGATAGGAGTTTCACCTATTTTTGTGAAAACTATTTTGGGAAAATGCTTGGCTTCGGCCTTGACTATGTCAACCTTGATTTGAAATTGATGCATATTGAACTGTTATAGATTTGTGCTCATGTATATTGGCTTCTTGCATCATTTGAGGCTGCACTGGTAATGTTTCAGGCTTCAAATATATATGCATGAACTTTGATATGGGCACTTAGTATCACTTGTTGTTGTGATTTTGTTGTTGGATTTCGTGGCTACCACGTATTAATTTTCAACTGTTCAACTTCGGTGTGATTTCTTGTTTCGCTTGGATTTTGAAGTCTGTCATTTATTGATTTTTTTGTCTGCATTCCACTATAGATTCTTTTGAATCATGTTGTTATCTGCCTTGATCATATTGACTAACTTGATTTTGTAAGTGCTTGTATCATCACTATATCATATTTTAATAGTCCCATTGCATGACATTTGGTTCTGGTTCCTTGTTGCATTTGGTATACAGTTTTGAACCATGTTGATATCCAGTTGCACATGACTTTTGCATATATATATATATGTGTGTGTGTGTGTGTGTGTTTGCGTCAGTTTGGTATACAACCTTGACCTGTTGCACTGTGGTTTCATGCCTTATGTTTGCATACATCTTGCAGTCTGTTTGATCACTACATAGCTTTTAATTTATGTTGCATTTAATTTGTTTTCATATATCAGTTGCTTGGCCCTTGGTTGTTTACCTGTAGTTGCTTTCACTTCATGTTTGCATTATTCATTCCTCAGTTGCTTTTGTATTTGGCTGTCTGGTTGAGTTCACTTGCATTGCTGAGTTTGTCCTTTGTGTTTGTTGTACATATGAAATTGATTCATATGTATGCTGAACATTGCTTTTCAGTGACATTTACTAGCATACTTGTCGACATCATTGATGCACTGATTTTTGTTCGGCTGTGTCTTTGATGCTGGCTTGCATTATTTTGGGTATTACTGCCTTTGTGCACTTGTTTCTTGCTTTACTTTGATATTTGCAGTTTTACTACTGCCACAGTAACTTGAACAGGTTTTGTTGTTTTAAGTCACTACTTATGTATATATATACATATGTATGCATCGACGCAGTTGCATGTGTTTGCAGTTTTTCCCCTGTTTGGATTTGCTTTCGAATTCACTTGAGTTGAATCCAGCTGAACCCAACTTTTTGGGTTTGACCGTGTGTTCGTTTGTGAATTTTCATTTAGCTTTTGGGTAATTTATCACCGTAATGGCGAGGCAGTGCACGCGTGCGTGTACTGCAGCCAATCAAAATTGATGTTTTAAAGTGATATTTCAACTGTTTGAATTGATTTTGGTGATTTGATGATTTTGTTGTTTTCTAAATTATCCTCATTGATAATCTGTTTATTTATTTCAGTTGATGATTTGAATCTACTGATTTGTTGTTTAACACTGTTAAGTGTTATAATTAACGTCATCAGATTTCTTTGTTAAAAGGGTCGGATAGACGAGAATTATTGTGACTGTCGTCTATTTGATTATTATTTCCTCTAAGCACTAATAACTGAATTTGAATTAGACTGACCTGTGTATTATTTTCTTTTGAATGTAATACTCGGGTCAGACCGAGTATTTTATAGCTTGAAGATTTTCGAGCAGCGAAGTTAGAGAGAGGGGGTAAAACGCTCACTTTAATTCAGGAATTTTGTACTTAAAGAAATATTCCGTTGTATAAATTTAATGCATTGTATAAACTATGATAATTGTAATAAAATTCATTGTTGCGAAATATTACTATTCTGTGTTTCTGTGGCTGATTCTGTTTAAATTACATAAACTAAATAACAATCCGTCTTTTTGAACGTTTCAAGTTGGTTTAATTACCAACTAGGGGCGATTAAAAGGGCGGGATGTTACAATATATATAAATTACCTCAAATAAGCATATGGTTGATTCTCTTCTCCTTTCTATTAGATTTCTATTCTTCTTCGATTTGTATGAATATAGAAACAAATTTCTTATCATTATAATTTAGAAAGAAAGTTGAGAAGAAGAAATGGCAGAGCTTCACTGCTACTTTGAGAAAAATATAAGAAGAGAAGGGAGGGCTAGGCTTGAATTTATAGGTGTTAGAATCAACCGAACCGTTAGATCGAAATATATTAAATCCGGGCCATTGCGGCCTAGGTTTAGCCATCATGAACGAAGTGGTCGATTGCCCCCTTCCTAGAGGTCGACTGCCTCTACTCAATCGCTTTAATACGTGGGTCGACCTATGGGCCCCAGCTAATTAATTATAAAACGTTAATTATTTTCGTTTCGAATTCGTTTTTCGTCCCTAACGTCTTCGTCTGGACTCCGATCGCAAAACTCCAAAATATGAAAGTTGCTTGGAATTTTTCCACGAACGTAATGGTGTATGTTTCATGGTCAAATTCCATCGTTTACAAAAATTCCATTTTTGGATCCTAATTAATTAACTAACTAATTAAATAACTAATGCAAAATTATGGGGTGTTACATTCTTCCCCCCTAAAAGGAATTTCTTCCCCGAAATTTCACCAATGTTTAAGTCAAGGTTTTGGCTCCTAATTATCCTAAACTACACAACCAATGAGTATACAACCAATTTTTGCAACCTAACGTGCATTAGTGCATAGTGTATTATTGTATCACTACATAGAAAATATGTATGCAGAATGATTTTAAATCAGATCCTCCTATATGAATACATTTCTTTTGAAAACATTTTTTAAAAATATGATGCAAACAACCTACATATATATTGCCAGTTCTATATGTATGCAGCTTTTTGAAAAATCTTTTCAACCAAAATCCCCATACTCCTACAAATAGAAGTACCACGCAACAATTTTGCATCCACTTCCTATCATCCAATAATCTAACGCATCAAAAAATTGCTTCCTAAACTCCTATTCCAAAAAAGGAATTTAGGTGGAGAATTCAATATTCTTACCACACTATAATCTTCCCATTCCCACAGTACAGTCGAAATTTCTTCGCTGCCTCGGATTTACTCCAAATTTCTCATGCACGAAACGCATAAGGAAGCTTATTTTCAAACTCTAAAATGGAATTAAGTCTAAAAATAGACTTGCACGCATCGTCAACAAGGTATGGAAATAGAAATTCCAAGGCTAAAACCGCTTTTGCCTTGTTATTGCTTGCATTAATCGCATCGTCGACCCTAATGCACCACTAAATCATAATTTCTAACTCTATTTGCCTTCCCTACACCTAATATGTGGCCTTCAAAATCAAGGTTTTCGCAAAAGATCTTCCTCACTTTTCAAATTTGTATGTCATTTGGAAAATAAAACTCTATAACATTTAAACGCGCACTTTCTCTTGGAAATTTTTTTTGAACAAAAACTCTAAAAATAATTTAAGAGTCAAAACTAACTAAAACACAAAACTGTTTCTTAATTTTTTTTCTTTTCAAAAGTGAACATTTCAAATCAAGAAAAAAAAATTCAAAACATTTTCCTTCTCAAAAAATTTAATAAATCAAGCCAAACTTTTAGCATAGTGGGAAGTCGGTTATGCGCCAAATGCATACAAATTCCAAAATTCTATAACTAACCTTTACCCAGAAATTTGAATTTTTTTTAGAAATGTCAACACGTCTATTATACAAGAATTTTAGTTTTTAAGGAACATGAGCAATGACTCATGAGTCGTGATATCAAAACTACTTTATCATATCCTTCGCTAAAATTTCCAGCTGTTATAAACTTCCAGTCTTATATTGCAGTTACCGTTAGTTAAGTGTCTTTATGAGATTCACATATTTATATTGTTTCTCTACAATTTATACATATATGAACGGTTTGCATATCCAGAAACAATAACATAGAAAATGAATAGAAATTCATAATATCGTGTGTGCCTTTTATAAGAGATAACTAATAGTTTACATTCTGATAACCCAAAAGAAAAGAAAAATGCTGGAAATAAAAAGATATAACAATCCTAAATAAAACACCACATAAGAACTGTGAGAAGGTCTTGCTCCATGGTTGAAGCTCGAGCCATTACCGCGACCGTGGAATGGTCATAGCATGGTGGCTATACACCCAATCTCACGCCCTTGGCACTACTGCTCCATCCTAATCTCTTGGAGCTCTGCTTGAACCTGTCGAATAGCATCACGCTTAGGACTCATGTATACCTCGGTGCACTGCACTATCTAGTGTTGTAGCTCTAGTGGTGGAATAGGTGGTGTGGCAGGTGGAAAAGGAATATTCATCCTCTTAATGGTGGTCCGGTTGATGGTGGGAGGGACCTTCCTCACTACTAGTTCTCCACTCAAATTTACCTCGTAATGCCTAAACACTCAAGTGAGCAAGTGGCAATATGGAAAGTGAGTCCTCGGGGTACCAACTCCCTGATCGACCATATAAGGCCTTAAGACACGAGCCCAATTGATGGCTACGCCACCAATAATAGCATAGGCGGCTTTCTGCACTGAGATATAGATCTGGTCAAGACTCCCCATCTTTAGAATAATGTTGTGTTGCATGATGCGCACAATGAGATGGATCACCGGCCATAAATTGTCGGTCCTCTAATCACCGACATTCCCGAAAAAGATCTACTAAAGAATCTCAGGGTCAGTCATCTCAATGTCATCCAAACCTACGCCTACTGCAAATATTTCCAAATTCCCAGTAAGATCATCATTTGACATCTCAATCCGAGCTCCCTTTACCTCGGACTCGATGTATTTTTGTTGCCATTATCGAAATTCTATGCCATCTGTGCATCGAAAAGACGGACGCAGTGGCGGGTAATATCCCCGCTCATATGTCTCGAAGCGGAGGATCGGTGCCAGTCCTGCCGCGACGAAAAGCTCTTCAAGCCCGAGAGCGAAAAAAAATTCGAACTTCACTGGTCGTCCATGAAGGAAATCAAAGTCCGCCGTTCCAAGATAGGTTGCAATCATCCCCTCGCTCCGGTCAAGCCAAGCGACTTCTTGCGGAGTGAGTCCGAGATGACGAGAGGAAGAGTTGTCGGTAAGTGGCGGTGCCATGGGCTGAGAGGTGGTTGGAAAAGGGGGAAATGGGTTTAGATCTAGAGTACTGATGGGGCAGGATCTGATGTGTAAGGACTTTGTTGTCGGTTGGTGGAGGAAATGAGGAGAGAGGCCTTGGTTAAGCAGAGGAAGGGGAAATGGAATTGGGTTTGGCTAAAAATTAAAGAGGAGGAAGAGAGTGAGGAGGGTTTGCGGCGGCTGAAGGTTTGGACGCGATTTATAGTCGCATTCCAGGTTCGACCCGAATCCACCTAGTGGTCGACCGCTATTAGGTCAATCGATCGACCGTTACGGTCGACCGCTTGGTCGATCGCTAGTCCAGATTTGGCCGTGGCTTCAACCTGTACCCAATAGGGCCGATTAAATTAATTAATATTCTTATAACCATTCTACACACCATTTTCAGCTCAGCCTATCCAAAAAAATTCTACCTTCCACACGACGGTATCCATCTTACCGTGTGGACCTTACCTTGGCAAGATTACAACAGCCTCAACCAAACTGTTGTGACCAACAACACTTTCAAAAACCAAAAAGTATTCCAATTATTATTTCCTGCCTACTTCGTACGGAAATATTTCTTCCAATACAGGTGGGTTTAACAACACTTCAAACTACATACCTAATTGAACATCATTCTTATTTTTTTCTATACCTTAAAGAGAGAAAATATAAAAACCCTCGATTTTATAAATTTAAGATTCAAACTTATATAAATATTTCAGGGTTCCCAAATACCTTTTTAAAACATAAATTTTCCAAATTGGAAAACTATTTTCTTGCCAAAAATCAATATCAAGCCTTTACTGATATCTACATATAAATATTTAAGGATTTAAAGAATTAATCTTTTATAAACTAAAAATTTCTTAACACGGCTAATCTAGTGGTATACGTATTTCTTTGAAATTAAAATTCCGAAACTTTCTCAAAACAAAATTTTCAAAATAAATCTTTAGGAAAAGAAATCCCGTGAAAACCCCTTTTTAAAAAATCTAAGGCATTTTTTAAATATACTTTATAAAAATTCTCTCATAGGTTTTAGACTAAGGAATTGACAATAATTGTTCAAATAAAAATCTGGTTTTCCATCAAAGAGATTATTAATGAATGCACCCTAGCAAAACTTACTTTCGGACAATTGCAACATATAGAATCTAATTTCCCATTCATCTAGAATAATTGTGTTATTCGACTGGAACTCAAAGTCCAAAATCACAAGGTAGCTAGAATCTCAACCATCAAGTCGAACACCTCCAGTCTCCATGATTCAGCCATATGTCGTACTCATGCTCTTTATCAATAGCGCTTTACGCATTGCCAGCACTCCGTGAGGTACTTCGAAGTCGGCGTGAAAACCTTAACTCTAAGATATTTCCAAGTCATAGTTTCCTTGCCCATTCCTTTGGAGTGGAACTACATCTACTTCTATAGTCGAAACTCTTAGAATCTAGCACAATAATATAATATTACTAGATAGGAAAGTATGATCTCTTAATTTATCCTAATCCCTCTGATCTACTAACTTAGTGCTTTGATACCAAATGTAACAACCCATACCTTAATGAGCCCAAATTTCGACAAAATCAAAACCCAAGTCCATCAAAGCACAGAACGTTGGATTTGGTACCTACAAATAAGCATGTGCGTTATTAGATATTGAAAGAAATCTAAACTCATAGCGGAAACAATAATAGGATAAGAATACTGACTATGACTAATACATTGGAATTAATGGTATTTGTTGGATAACAGATTGTCACATCAGCATCGAGCATGAGAGAAAGAAGACTCTCCAAAAACAAAGCACATCCGCTCCAGTGACCTGTTCCTCTAAATCTATCATGTGGGTTGTAATGAGGAGGGGATTAGAACAATGTTCTGGTGATTGAAAAAATATAATCTGTCCATAACATAGGCTTATACCGATTGGTTTCCGTTTAATTGTTATATCCATCAAAGTTAGCAATTCTAATCTAACCTTGCATTGCACACATGATTACATGCTTACCCCTTCCCAAGGTACAAAATATTAATGATGCCATATCAACCACCCAATACTTCTAAATCCATTAGCCACTTAATATTTCTAAATATAAAGCGGGTTTCTATATTAGTTTTAAAAGAGAAATAAGCAGACTCTGTCATTTATGAGCTTAATTGAGGTAGACCCCATCAAGAAGATAAATATCCCTTCTCCATTATTTCCAGGGACGAGCCAAAGCCACAAGCTGGCGGGGGAGGCAACAGAAAATGGAATAATGACAAAATGAAGTAGTTTCAGAAGGATGGTCAGATGAAGTGCAAGTGGGAGGCTAATTGCTATAACTATGGAGAAAAGGGCTATCTTAGTAAAGGCTATAGAAACGAGAAGAAGGGAAGTTATAACTGCAAGAAACCTAGGCACATCAAGAAGGATTGTCCAAAACCGCCGAGAAACAAGTAGGTTGTTTTTGCTTATGCTTTGAATGTGGTTCCAGCTTCGTCAAGCGCTCCATCGACGTAGGAGAAGGGGAAGGGCGTCATTATATAGGGTATGCTTTCTATTTCTGATTCCAAGGCTTTATATTCCTTCATGTCTAGTTATTTGGTAGATGGATTGGGATTGAAATCCGAGATAGTGATTGTGACAAACCCTGTTAGAGATCAACTAGCCTATGCTCATGGATGTTTATTTGTTTGTGGGTGCTTTGTATTGGGTTTTGTGAGGTTTGGTATTATTCTACGGATGGACTAGCTCTAGAAATACGGAGTAGTGGTGGATTGTCAGAGGTCATTTATGATAATAAGGACGGACGATGGTTGGAAATTGGCGTTAGGCTGCCTACTTGATAACTATGTGATGGTTAGCTTTTTGTATTTGCTCGAGATCCCGCACGACGAGTTGTCATCTGTGCCCATAGCTAGGGAATATCTAAATATATTTGAGGAGGTGACTAGATTACAACCACATAGGGAGATTGAATTCTTTATAGATTAGGTAAAGGATACCTGATTGATTGTTATGTCATTAAGGCATATGGCTTCTAAAGAGAAAAGGGGACTAGAGGTGCAAGTGAATGACCTATTACGATGATGGTTCATTCGGTAGAGTATATCTGACTAGGGACGCCTATAGTATTCGCCACTAAGGTAGATGGCTCTTTGAGATTATGTTTTGATTACCGTAAGCTGAACAAGTATCCACTCTCACGTATTGATGACTTGTTCGATCGGCTCTACGGTGCTAGGGTGTTACCTTAATTTGACCTTGCGATAGGGTTTCATAAACCGGGAGTAGCGAAGGAGAGGGTGTCGATTATAGCATTTTATATGCCATTTGGATTCTATGAGTGGTTGGTTATGCTGTTTGGGCTAACTAATGCATTGACATACTTTTTTGATCTTATGAACCGTGTCTTTAGGGATCAACTATATAAGTTTGTTCTTGTTTTCATGGATGATATCCTTGTCTATTCGATGATAGAGGAAGAACAAGGAGAAATTAAGGATTATGCTTAAGTTGTTGAGGAAACACTGATTGAAGGTGAATTTTTCTAAATTTCGCATCTAGAGGAGATAAGTGCTTATTTTGGGTCATGTTATTTTTGAGTAGAGCATTGTTGTAGATACTGTGAAGGTGGCAGCAGTACAAGAGTGGGATCGACCTAAGAATGCTATAGACATAAGAAGTTTCCTTAGACTGGCTGGATACTATAGATGTTTTATTAAGGAATTCTCTAAGGTAGCAGCACCATAGCCCATTTGATGAAGAAGAATTAGAATTTTATTTAGGACGCGAGGTGCGAGCATGCTTTCGTGAGTCTGAAAGAGAGGTTAATGAGTGTATCAGTGTTAGTCACTCCAAGTGGGAATGAAGAGTTGATGGTATACATAGACGCTTGTGGTACTAGACCAGGTGTGGCGTTGATGTAGAGAGGAAAAGTTGTCACATACGCTAACCAGCAGCTGAAACCACATGAGAGTAAGTATCTGACTCATGGTTTGGAGTTGGTGGCGATAGTATTCACTTTGAAGATTTGGAGGCACTACTTGCTTGGAAGAGGTTCGAGTTCTTCACCAACCATAAACCGTTGAAGTACCTCTTTTCATAGAAGGATCTCAACCTTCGTCAGCATCAACGGTTAGAGTTCCTGGCCTCCTACGACTTTGACATTTCCTATATGCATGGTAAGGGAAATAAGGTCTCTTATGCTTTGAGTAGAAGACATAAAAGCTTGTGAGTGACTTCCGATCTCGATGTGAACTAGAGCCGGATGTGTTGGCTAGTTTGACTATCAGGGCTACTTTCATTGAGTGGATTGCTACTAGTCAGAGACTAGATGCTAGACTAGTGGAGATTATAACTAAGATAAAGGAAGGAATAGAGTCTAAGGAGATGAGACAATACAGACATGATCATGACAGTTGTCTCTGTAAGGATGGAAGATTGTTTGTGTCTGACATCCATAGGTTGAGGGATAAGGTGCTACAAGAGTGCCATCATTCAAGATTAACCATACATCTCGATGATAATAAAATATAATATGATATGAGGCTGACATTTTATTGGGAAGGGATGAAGAAGGACATTGGGGCATTCAACTCAAATTCTATAATCTGTCAGATAGTAAAGGCTGAATAGAAAAAACCAAGTGGTTTGCTACAACTTCTTGAGATTCCCAAATGTAAATGGTAACAGATACCGATAGATATCATCAACGGATTGCTGAGGACCGGAGGAGGTTATGGTAGCATTTGGATCATATTCAATAGATTGATGAAGCACTCGATTTATACCCATAAAATCTAACATAAAGCCATCCAAATTGGCTAAGTTATATGTAAAGTGGATTGTGCGATTCCATAATGTGCTAAAGAACATTATGAGTAACCAAGGCCCATTGTTCACTGGTGTGTTTTGGAAGATCTTACAAGAGGCATTGGGGGTAGAGCTGCACTTGAGTATAGCTTATCACCCACAAACAAATGGGCCGACCGAGAGCGTGAGTCATATCTTAGAGGATCTCTTGCGAGCTTGCTTTCTCGAACTTGGAGGCTCGTGGTACGATCATTTGTATTTGGTAGAGTTTACATGCAACAATAATTATCAGTCCAATATCGGTATGGCACCAGTTGAGGTATTACATGGCCGACCTTGCAATGCTCCTCTATGTTGAGGGGAAGGGGGCAAGAAACTAATGTTAGGGCTAGATTTGATAAGGGAGACATCGGAGAAGAATGAGATCATTCAGAAATGAATGAAAGTTGCTCAGGATAGACAGAAGATCTACACTGATAAGAGAAGGCAAGTTTTAGAGTTTTCTATCTCCATTGAAGAGTATTGTTCGATTCGGTACTAAGAGGAAGTCGACACCAAGGTTTGTAGGTTATTTCCCAATGTTGAGAGGATTGGAAACCTAGCTTATAGAGTCGACTTACCTAAAAAGGAGGAGGGTGAGCACAATGCATTCCGCGTTTCTCATTAGTGGAAGTTTGTGCACGGCTTAGGCACTGTAGTGACACCCAATTAGTTAGATGATATCAAGACTGAACGAGAAGCTTTGAGACCTCATAATTGATATGCACGTAAATGTGAATATTTTTATTTCCCTATTTAATCGAATTAAATTAAATAAATGAGCATATAGGGTATTTTAACATGTTTAAACCAAAATTTCAATTATTTTCAAATAATCATTTATTCATCTTCATAAAGGGGCAAAATGGTCATTTTTGTGCACATATTAATTTGAGAAAATTTACTTTGACCTTTTATGTTATTTTATAGGAATTTGAATGGAATTACGATGAAGTCTTCATGGAAGAAATGTACGCACAAGGGAAGACAAGCAAATGAAGATGGAAATAAATCATTTCATAACAATATGGAGGACCCCACCTACCCACTTACCATGATCCCCTATTAAGAGCTAATGCACATGTTAATGGCCATTAAAGTTACATGCACATTTAAGTGGAGGATTAATTCATGCTAATGATAACTTGGTGGCTACACTTCCTCAAGGGCAATTTGGGTAGTCCCTAAAAATATGATTAGGGTTTCAAAACATGTATAAATACCCCATATGTTCATGTAATTAAGCTCTTAGTCTCCTCTTTAGTTAGTTTAGTTTTAGGATCAAAAAAAATTATAAACTCTTTTCTCTCTTTCATGGCTACTTAGCTATTTTCTTTTATGTAATTTTTTTTTATGCAATTTTAATTCATTCTTTTTTTATTTACATGCTTTTTCCTTTCATGTTAGTAGTGTAGATATTTTTATTTATGCAAGTAGATTAGCTTTTATGTTATGTTAATTAGCTCTCTTCGTACTTAGCTTGCATTTTCCTTTTGTTTTTGTTTCATGTTGAACTCTACATTTGTTGAAATGATAACAAATATGAAAGGCTAAACCCCTTCAATTTAGGTGTACTGAAGCTCTCTTAATCATGTACATTCAACATTTTGATAATCTATGATCTCTTTTTGTGCTTAATGGTAATATTTGATGTGGTTAAACTTTGTTGTTTTAGCTTTGAATTTGATTGCTATGTTGTTAACACCAAATAAGCTACGCTTAAATAAACAAAAATACAAATTACATCTTCATCTACATATGATTATGGTAACGAAGTGAATGTTAAAATCAAAATTTGATGGTCTATATTTCTAATCAATAGTTAATAGATCATGCTTAGAATAGATTTTATTTTCAAGTTCATTAATATTTTCATGAGAGTTAACAAGTGGTTTAGTGGTTATGTTAAAGTTTGATGGTTTATATTGCGCTAATTAATAGCACAAATATTCCATACTTATTGTAAACAAATCAACTAAATTTACTAGTGATCAAAAAAGAGATCATAATTTCATGTTGTGTTGATTTATGTGATTATGGGAGTGAATTTATCTCTAAATTGTCTTTTAATCTCATAGTTTTCATTCACTTTTATAGTAGTTAGTTTTTGCAATTTTTTGAAGTTAACAACACTCTCAAATCTTGGTTTAATTTGATTGAATAGAAATTTTAAAATCTAAACAATTCCCCACGGATCGACCCATACTCTCCACGTACTAACATTGTACGCCGTGCGCTTGCAGTTAATTTTATTTCAAATTTTTCAGCTATTTTTCTAATCCGATAGAGATTTAGCCGCTAAACAAGTTTTTGGCGCTGTTGTTGGGGAATTTGATTTGATTTTTGTTTCTACTCTTCGAATTATTTGTTGTTTGATTTTATTGTTTGTTTATCTTATGTGTTAATTTTCTATTTAAAATAAATTATTTTGTTTTGTGTGTTGTTTTTTGATTTTTCTTTGCATTTTGATTGTGTGCTTGTTGCTTTTCATTTTGCATTTGCATTTCTATTTAAAATAAACATACAATTTCAAAACAAAAACAAAAATATTTAATTTCCTTTTCCGTTACAAATTGCATTTCATTTTCTTTACAATTTTTTATTTTCAATTTACAAGTTTACATTCCATTTCTGTGCAACTGTGCACATTCTCACTGCCTAGTACTACTGTTCACTGTACATCCCACTACCGATCATCACATCCATAATTCCTCCTCTGTCCAACCACCGCCCTGCTTCTCACAGCAACCTGTCGCCATACCTACCTTACTGACCACTTTACAACACTGTTGTACCACTGCCTGCACTCCACCATACCCGTTGTCATCAACTTCCTCATACACAATTGCTTAACCTCATTGCCATTTATCATACATACCAACCCATAACCAAACTGTGCAACTGCTGGTTCCACCATACATCAACATACACATTACTACACATTCTCTGGCAACAGTTCCAAACCTTCCTCTACTTTCAGCCACCACCCGCTACAACTTCATAGCAACCACCTACATATCCCCTGCCTCATCAATATACCTAACTGCCATCATCCCAAACCAAATCACTGCATCACAGTGCCACAACTACATTACTTCCACAGTGCACAGCCACTTCAAACTCCCCTCTGCCAAACTTCTACAGCCACAAACCCATGATCAAACCAAACATCCTCCCCTGCTTACCACTCCTGCACACATACCTGACTTCAGACACCCTGCCTACTTTGCCAGCACCTTGCAACTACAACACAACTGCACAAACCACTTCTGCCTAACTAACACTTCAAACTTCCCTCACATACCTGCATTTTCATACATAACTGCATTTTCATCATTCTTCTACATTACATAACTGCATTTTCATCACATACCCGACCTCACTTCAATTTCATCACATTTCTACCTTGCAACACAGCAATACAGTAACTCCATACAGCCATCTCCTCCAACAAGCAACCACTTTTACCCCATTCCTCCATCTACTGCACTTCTCAGCCACCCAACAGTCCTCACTGTCAAAACCCAACCAACTGTTGCTCTGTACAACTAACTTGCCTACCAAATACTACCCTGTGCAAACTGTGCACTTCTTACCACTACCAAAAACTTCATCAACTTGCTTACGAACCCCTACTACCATAACCTCTGCATTTCCTCATAACCACCTACAACTACTTCATCACGCTATAAAACAAACCAGAAAATGTGCATACAACCTTCACAGCCTCCTCTGCTATAAACTGCACCTGCCACTAACCACAAACCATCTTCCAATGTCACTATCATCCCCTTGCACATCACCAACATCCCCTACCTCTGGCCATCTCATTCACCCACCACATCACCTGATCACTTCTGTTTCACCAATATATACTTTATACCAACATCAACATTCTTCTACAATCTACACTGCCCTCTGCAATATCTCCTCCCATATAGTTTACATCTACATCTAACCACAACCATACAAAACTCCAAGCATTCAACCCACTGCAAATTCTCTTTACCTCTGTTACACATCACGTACACTGCCAGTTCCAGCCAAAAACCCAAAATTGATCGCAAACCAAATTTGTGCCTCGAAATCACCTCTAATCCCCCACTCACCAACCACCGCAACCAAATCTCCATCGCCGACACTTCAATTTGAACCGCCCTCACCCAATCGACAGTTCCCGCAACCTCAAATCGCGACCTCTCAACTGCAACTCGTTGACCATCGCCTTCAACAAAGCTTCGGGCACCCTTTTATTCAAACTTGAATCCTCAATTCACTCAAAATTTTCCTCTTGACGTTTTATGAACAGAAAAGAACAAGGAACTGTAAAAAAGAATTATATTTGGACTGATGGGCTTCTTGTTGGGCTGAGTTAATGGTATCTTTAGTTTAAATTTTTTTATTTCTTTACTCTTAGTTTATTTTAAAAAAAATTAAGTTTTAATTACCTTTGATTTAGCTCAGTTTTTATTTTATTTTATTTCTTTTTGTGTGTCTTTGCCAACATTTATTTTCCATTTCTTTTATTTTCTTATCCTTTAAAAAAACAAACAAACAAATAAAAAAAATATTTCTTGTTCAAATTTTCAAGTTGCAAAAGCATATAAGGAAAGGAGTTGTTGCTAATCTTGCTTTGCTTGCTTGCTTAAAATAAAAAAATTGTTGTTTTAAAATAAATTGCTAATAAATTCTGCACGCTCTGGTATCGTGCCATTATCTCGTGTTTTTCTTTTCACTTTCCATTGTTGGTTGCTTGCATTTTTAAAAAAATTCAAAAACAAATTTCATTTATAGTGGCATTTTAAATCACGTTTAATTTCTGTTTTGCATTCATCTCATCTTATTTTTATTTTCTAAGGGCAACATCCCAATTCACATAAGGTGGGGGATTTCACCATCCCTTTCTTGGCCCACAAATTGCATTTCATCTTAGAATTTGAGTAATAATAACGGTTAGACTCTTGACTTAAGGGTGTCACGAGCTCACCTAGGGCTTAATTGTACCTTGACAATTGTCTTCTTTGAACAATTTTATTTCTTGGTGTCTAGGCTACTCCAGAGCAATAATCAGTTATAAATATTACGATGATTCGTAAAAATTATACTGCTTGTTTCTCTGAAGGTACTTAAACCTTCGGTTGCATTGCTACGGTGATTCGTGGTGCACCGATAACTCCTGTCTGTTACCTGGCTGAGAACTATCTTGTTGGATTAAGACAAAGTATGATTATACAATTTTGGGTTAGGAGCTACTAAGGACAGCAAATTTGTAATTAAGTCCTTTGCATTCATTTAGTTGCATTAGTTCATGGATATTTTAAAAAAAATTCAAAATTCAAAACTAAAAAAATCGTAAATATTTCTTAACTTAGTTTTGAAATCCTTTGAAAATTTTATTTTCAATCAAAATCAAAAATCCAAAAAATAATTAAGTTAGTTTTTTAAGAAAAGCAAAAATCCAAAAAAAATCAATAATCTTTTCAAAACCAAAATAAAATTGAAAATCCGAAAAACAAAACAAAAATCAAATTTTCCATTAGAAAAATAAATTCCTTTTGGTAAATATTTTCCCTTCATAAAAAAAAGAAAAAAAACGTTTTGAAAATGTCTGAATTTCCCTATTCGCAGGAATTTTATGATAGTTGTGAAAATCAATATAATCCATATAGTTTCACACCAAATACTTATGGATATTTTAATGACAACTATTGTACAAACAATTCGAATTTTGAACAAAATTTTCAAAATGATGACTAACCCTCAAATCTTGAAAATAACATTGAAATGATTTCGTCTTAATTGAACTCTCTACACAACAAAGTCAAAGGATAAATGATTTGTGTAATTCATATTTGTGCAATAATTCAAGTCAAAGTTTTCAAAATAATCAAAATTTGAATTCACTTCAAAATTCAATATCGATTATAACCCATGCCAATTCAATTTTGAACTTCAAAATGAATTTCTAAATCGAAACGAAAATGGAAACAGCTGTTTAAATGATTTTGGCAATGGGTGTTGTTTCAATGATGGTGAAAATTTTTGTTCTCAACAATTTCAAATTGAAAATTCTCAAGTTAATAATTATAAATTTGATTTTGTTGAGAAAATGGAAGAGATTTACAATGATCACATGAATTTGTTATTTGAAACATATATGAAACAATGTGAGAAACAAAATCAAATCCCAACATGTGATGAGTCAAATAATAATCCACCTTTTACCAAACTTGACATTTTCAAATAACGACTTTTGAAATTGAAAATGACAATCTTAATGAAGGTGTTGAAAATATGGTAATTGAGTTAGATTTCAACTCTTTTGAGAGTGTGGAACCAAATTTAAAATTCGATCTTCCTTTTTCTGATTTTAAAAAATTGAGAACAACAACTTTGGATTTTAAATATGATATATGCAATGAAGTTGTTAATAATCCAACAAAGGAAGACGAATTTCGTGAACACAAATTTTTTGGACTTTCGAAGATGAGTTGTTGAATTCTGAAGGGGAAGATTTAAATCCCCATTTTGATTTTAAAATCAATAATTTTAAAGAATTTGTCGATGATAAGCTTGACTTTCAATTTGGTGAAAATAAACTTAAACTTCAACTAATTGTTCTATCAACCCCAAAAATCATCGAAAATATAACAACTCATACGATTTTTTATAAAACGACATTGGTTTTTCCAAATCAACATTCAACTTTGAAATCTTTTATGATTCAGTTTTCTATGCTTAAGCTGTGTCTCGCATACTTGATGAGACAAATGAATTGGTCTTTGGAAGACTGTTTTATTTATTCTTTAACAGTATATTTTCTGATGTCGTGTAAATAATAGTCATTTCATTTTCATGTAAATATAGGTCATATTTTTATTTTATTTTTCTCCTTTCACTTGGGCTGACTGTGGGGATACAGACAAAATCAAGTGTGGGTGGGGGGTCACATCTTCTTTTTGATTTTTCATGGTTTATTTTTTTTATTTTCTTTCCAAAACTTTAAAAAAAAATTCCAAAAAAAAACAAAAAAAAATTCCAAGTAAGGATCGGTTATTAAATTTTAAAAAACACTATAGGGTAAATATATTGTTTTGGTTATTAAATTGAAATTTTTGAAAATTTAATTTATTTGCCTTAACAAAATAAAAATAAGTTTGATTACAAGTAACAATAGTTTAACTAGTATATAGGAAGATTCGTGGGTGATAATTATGAAGTATATCCTAAATGACAATCTTTGTTTAAAAGAGTGGCTGAATTAAAGTAATGGCAATAACATTTTAAATCATTTAAGTTAAGTAATGCCAAGATGTATTGTAAAACTCTCTCTTCATAAAAAAAAGAAAAAAAAGAAAAAATATATATAAAAAAAGAAATATATTTGTATATATGTATATATTTTTTATTCACACCTAGAGTCATGTGTTCACACATAAGTGTGTACACTCACCATGCTTTGTACCCTTCTCACGTAAACCTGAAAGGTAGTGCATGATCGGTATATCTGGCCTCAGTTTATCTGAGTTAGGTGTATGTATATAAAAATTCTTTCATTAATAATGCCTACAGTCAATAGGTGTATGTAAGCCTGAAAGGTAGTGCATGGTAATATATCTGGCCTCAGTTTTCTGAGTTATGCATATGTAAATATTGTTAATATCAATAAAAAATTTAAAAAAAAGAAAGTAAACAATTGAAGTCCGAGCACTATTTTCACTTATTAGATTTGACTTGTTATTTAAAAGAAATGAAAATACCACTTTGAAAAAACTTTGATAATCAACTAAGGATCCATTTCATAGTTGCACTATGTTATCAACCGAAACAACTAGCCAAACTATAGTCTATTTGTTATGATAACTTAATTTTTGTTGAAAATTTTGACAAGTAAAAGGACTTAAATTTCTTGATAATGACCAAAACTTATATTTAACATATTCGTGTCAATTTAAAAGTAAAATTTTCAATTTGTAAATATTTTCAAAAACTTGCATCCATACCTTTGTAAATAAATCTTGCATTTAGGAATTTTTCATTTCGCATTTGGATTTTGTGGGTAGTATCCGCTAAAAACGCTCACGAGACAACACTCGTCCTACTAGGGACACCTAGAGGTTTAACGGCTTTTTGCTTACACTCAATGTAATCATGCTCCCTACAAAAACAGATTTATCTTAGTTTTAGTTTATTCGATGATGAATAAAAAGATAAGTGTGGGGGTATTTGATATGCACGTAAACGTTGCATATTTTTATTTCCATATTTAATCGAATTTAATTAAATAAATGAGCATATAGGGTATTTTAACATGTTTAAACCAAAATTTCAATTATTTTCAAATCATCTTTTATTCATCTTCATATATGGGCAAAATGGTCATTTTTGTGCATATATTAACTTGAGAAAATTTACTTAGACATTTTTATGTTATTTTATAGGAATTTGAATGTAAATATGATGAAGGCTTCACGGAAAATATGCATGCACAAGGGAAGACAAGCAAATGAAGATGGAAACAAATCATTTCATGACAACATGGAGGACCCCACCTACCCACTTACCATGATCCCCTATTAAGAGCTAATGCACATGTTAATGTCCATTAAAGTTACATGCACATTTAAGTGGAGGATTAATTCGTGCTAATGATAACTTGGTGGCCACACTTCCTCAAGGACAATTTGGGTAGTCCCCAAAAATATGATTAGGGTTTAAAAACATGTATAAATACCCCATATGTTCATGTAATTAAGCTCGTAGCCTCAGCTTTAGTTAGTTTAATTTTAGGCTCAAAAATAAATTATAAGCTCTCTTTCTCTCTTTCATGGCTACTTAGCCATTTTCTTTTATGTAATTTTCTTTTTATGCAATTTTAATTCACTCTCTTTTTTATTTACATGCTTTTTCCTTTTATGTTAGTAGTGTAGATCTTTTTATTTATGCAAGTAGATTAGCTTTTATTTTATGTTAATTAGCTCTCTTCATACTTAGCTTGCATTTTCCTTTTGTTTTTGTTTCATGTTGAACTCTACATTTGTTGAAATGATAACAAATATGAGAGGCTAAAGCCCTTCAATTTAGGGGTAATGAAGCTCTCTTAATTATGTAGATTCAACATTTTGATAACCTATGATCTCTTTTTGTGCTTAATGGTAATATTTTTTGTTGTTTAACTTTGTTGTTTTAGCTTTGAATTTGATAGCCTATGTTGTTGACACCAAATAGGGTACGCTTAAACAAACAAAAACACAAATTACATCTTCATCTACATATGATTATGGTAACGAAGTGAATGTTAAAATCAAAATTTGATGGTCTATATTTCTAATCAATAGTTAATAGATCATGCTTAGAATAGATTTTATTTTCAAGTTCATTAATATTTTCATGGGAGTTAACAAGTGGTTTAGTGGTTATGTTAAAGTTTGATGGTTTATATTGGGCTAATTAATAGCACAAATATTCCATACTTATTGATAAACAAATCAACTAAATTCACTAGTGACCAAAAGAGAGATCATAATTTTATGTTGTGTTGATTTATGTGATCATGGGAGTGAATTTATCTCTAAATTGTCTTTTAATCTCATAGTTTTCATTCACTTTTATAGTAGTTAGTTTTTGCAATTTTTTGTAGTTAACAACACTCTCAAATCTTGGTTTAATTTGATTGAATAGAAATTTTAAAATCTAAACAATTCCCGGCGGATCGACACGTACTCGCCACGTACTAACATTGTACGCCGTGCGCTTGCGGTTAATTTTATTTCAAATTTTTCAGCTATTTTTCTAATCCGATAGAGATTTAGCCGCTAAACAATAAGCCTATTTGTATCGTGGGACGTGATATGAAGCAGCTTAAGAGGAAAATAGTGGAGTTGGTAAAGGTTTAGTGGAGCGAGAACGAAGACAATTGCACATAGGAGACCGATTAAACCACAAGACCACTTATCCGGAGCTCTTCACTTTGTATGACTTTCTTTTTATTGTTAGCTTTCAAATTCGACATCATATTTGATGCTTTATATTAGGTAGTTTAGTATCCTAAATGTTGGGATAAACGTAGTAATATTTCGCTTATGTGTGCATGTTTGATGTTTGATATGATTGCTCACAATAATTAGGCATGCGGGGTTACTATGTTTGACTTTGTCTTGTTTGTGTTGGTAATTTTAAGGGAGAAATTCCTAAAGCCAGGGACGGAGGGGGAGAGTGTAAAGATCTGTATTTTACATATCTGACGATTGTTGAATATTATTTTTAAATTCATGTTGGGTCTCATAACGATATAACTTTGGGTTACGTTGTGTAGTGACAATTTTGACCTTTGGAATTTTATTAGAATATTTTACCCATGAATACTTGTAAAGACTATAAATTTTGACAGAAGATGAATTAGGATCTGAAATATGATGGTTTCCCTTTCTGTAAAGTGGTCATAATCGTGATTTGGACAATCTGATTAAAATATATGGCTATTTAAAGTTAGGCAGTTTTTATGATAGTTTAGTGGGTAATTAGTAAAGTTTGGGATGGACCTAATAACGCATTTCAGGTTTTAAGGGTTATTTTGGCTGAAACGGTCGTTCCTAAATTATTTTTCCATCTTCCCAAATAGATTTAAATCTTCATTAATCTCCTTTTTAGCCAAAACCTTCTCTAATATCTTCCAAATAAAGCCAAATCTATAGATCTATTGTAGATTAATAAGGGGGTTAGCTATAGACTTCCAAATCATCATTTTTGAAGAGGAAAATTTTAGTGCTTTGCTGTTTATTCTCGGACTTGCTTTGTTTGTGTGCAAATCTTCCATGTTTGGGTGTTTGGTGAGTGATCAATCATCTCACATCATATTATATATGTATATATATATATTGACATGTTTTGGACCAATTTTTAAAGTCAAAATTATGTTTTGAGACTGTTTTAAAACCAAACCTCAAATGAAAACTAGATTTAAATATTTTAAAGTGTTTTAATCAAGTTATTTTGATGTATGATGGCCTATATAGGTCTTAAGCTATTAGGGATGAGCATTTAATTGACTTAACCGACTTAACTGCTTTAACCGACCTTAACCGAACAGTTTTAGCCAACAAAATTGGTTAACCGAACATTCAGTTTGCCAACCAATTGTAATGGACCGTTTTTCTGTATCCTTTGAGTTGACAATAAACCATACATGTCTATCTCGAATTAAACGAAAAGGCGTATCATTAAGGTTAAAAAAGAAAATAAAGACAGAATAGAATCTCACACGAATGGAGTACCATGTATATTATTTCAACATAAAATTTACAATGGAAATTTAAATACATTTAGCAGAGTTAAACAAGGACAATTATGAATTTCTATCCTTACATATGCGGAATACAATATTCCATGTTCCACGAGTGTGGTGGAAACAAATAACAATCTTCAGAAGAATCTTCTAACTCCATGCTTCGAGCTCCATCCAGATTTCTTCTAAACTAAACCTGACTACTAGGCTGCTGTAACGACCGCGATTTTTCGTCGCTCGAAAATCGACATTAATACATTTCACTGTATCAACTGCCGAGCAATCGAATGCCGGAAAACCGAATTGTTATGGAGAAAAATAAGAGGTAGAAGAAAACAAAAAAAAAGAAGAAACAACAGAAGAACACAGAAACAGAAACAATATCAGAATCTCACGTTCGCAGCGGAACAACATATAATAGATAAATGAATGTGGAAATTAGCCACAAGGGCCTCTTTAGCAAGTGCAATTAGTTTCTAGGACAAACAACTGAAATAATTACTATTAAGGACAAAATGCAAAATAATTAGTTTCTACGGCCTAAAAACCTATGAAATTATGTCCTTGAAAGTAATTGGACTGCTGATTTTGTCCTTAAAAGTAATTATTTTGCTGACTTTGGTCTTGAAATTAATTTATGTGGATGGCTGTCCTGGAAACTAATTGGACTGCAAAGTTTGTCCTTCTAGTGAAATGCCCCTAAATGAATACTCTTTAAATCAAAGAACTATATCATTTTATACATTACATCATCATCAGAGTTTACAACAGCAATACAACACTGGACAGTTATATGAACTTGTCCATATATAGAATACACATCGAAATAAATAGTATCATATATAAATGCTATGCCTCGCCATCCAGCTCGCTACTGAGCTCCACAGCTTCTCCTGAATCCAGAATGACCTAATAACCTGACTCTAGACTGCCCATGTGGAAATTAATGGGCCCAGAGTTTAGGAAGGAAACAATAAACTCCAGGTCAGTCATGGTGACTGATGTGAGAACTAAAACAGTTTATCTTTAGAAACAAACAACAATAGAATTTTAAAATTGAAACCCGCAATGCTTTTGGAAAATGAAAATACCATAAGACCTCCCACCACACACACAATGCAATCGCAGAATTGGAGGAGATTTCTTCTTATGATAGTCAAAAATGCTAACTACGCAAAATAAATCATTGGATTTGATATTATTATTAGTGCATAGTGCAGAAAACATTTCGAAAATACAATATTAATCTTAGCCAGCATAGGTACCATTATATTATGCCTGCTATAGCTGCCTCTTGAGGAGACAGGTTATACAATTTCAATCGTAAAGGGTTCGTATTGTTTCTTTGGATTTTCCAACAATGGTCAGGCTAAGGAACTTCCTTTCCTACTGCCGAATGGGATCGCCTCTGGCTGGACGTCCCGAGAGACAAACTGCTCTCTGCCAACAAGGCCGGGTTACCCCTGTAACTAGTAACTCACGAATATGCCATCCCCCGGTCCTTTGGGACCTTTATCCGAGCGCTCGGTAACTAACATCACACATAATAAATAAGGTGTGTCCACATGAGTAAGTATCTGGGCTCCATACCATGATACCACCCCTTTTCAGAAGGAAATGACATACCCTAAAGGGCGCAACCCTCATAACCTTGCCGCAACATTCCTGTTTCGACCATTTCCGGGTTGTGAGGCCCTGACAAAGTCTCGTCCATAAAGCTACGCTTTGTCACAAAGCCATGCTTTGGGTCAACAGATGATCAAAGTAATGATCACAAAGATAAATGATCAAACAAATGATCATATCACAAATGATCAAACAATGATCATCACACAACAATACTCAGCATGCCACATTACCAAATTGGGAATATATCGCTGATAAATTTCAACTACATAACCTCTGAGCTCATACGTCTCAGAGAAGGGTGTTAAGCTAAGAGAATAAATTCTCCGCCACCAACAGAAATGTATTTGAAAGAAATCAGCTTTACATCTCAAAATGTAATGTCTGACATGTAACCATACAAGTCTGTTCCGGGTTCGAACAGAACCGAAGGCACTTCAAAAGAAGCCCTTGCAATCCGGGTATTCACAATCCCGATAAAACTTCCCATCACAAAGGAAATCTCAATACCGTAGCTAACGGTGCAGAGACAATCGATAGGTCATCCTATCGTTTTCACAAACACCCGGTCTTCACCACCGGTCTTCAATACGATCCATATCGTCGTATCACAAATTTAGAATGGGTTATACGACCCAAAGGTCCTTTCCCGGCTAACCCGAATAGTGAGCGCTTATTCAAAAATAAGTGTGGCATTCAAATTCAAGCAAATCACAACAAATACCCATTCAAGGTAATTATTGATAGTCGGTTATTTAACTATCAATAGATCTGCACAGCATCATCAGATTCCAAATAATTTTCCAAATTATTTATCTTCCAAAAATATCTTTACAAGATATATAATTTCCACACTTCAATTATTTGAAAACAATTTCAAATCAATTTCCACATTTCAATTTATCTTTGAAGATAAAATCTCAAAACATTTCACTTCATATTGGAAAAACATTTCCATACCTATTTAATAATAGGTAATTCACAAATCCATTTATTTTCAACATTTGAAAATATTCAATATACTTAAATCAAAATTAAGTATATATTTCATTCTGTAAGGAAATCATTTTCTTAAACACATCTATTTGAGTCAAAACGGATGTTACGTAAAACATTGTTACGACAACTCAAAATCACTAGTATAGGGATTCAAAATTAAGATAGATATATATAAATCCCAATACTATACAAAATATTTCCTTTCGGAAATCATTTACTATAACAACAGTGTTATAGTCCACCATTTCCTTATTCCTCGAAACGTCTATTTCAACAATAAATGTTGAAATCTATGTTTTCGATACTTAACACGTTTTAAAACATCTTTTAAAACAATTACTTCATTTCGTAATATCACTTCTCCAAAACATCTCCGTTTTATCTAATAATATATTCACTGTCCAAAATCGTGAATATAATTCGTTATCCAAACTCAACATTTCTACACATTTTATTTAAAGGATTATCCACTGTCCAAAATCGTGAATATAATTCGTTATCCAAACTCAACATTTCTACACATTTTATTTAAAGGATTATCCATTGTCCAAAATCGTGAATATACTTCCTTTAATAAGCTATATAAACTTAACTTATCAAAATAAGTCATTTCTCGGATTTACAAATCTATTTATAAAACTTCGATTTATAAATCTCCTTTATTATCCAATTCAAATTATATAACTCAATTATATACCGGAAGTCCATATTATAAGTTAAAAACTTATAATCCATTTATTTACAAAATCGTTATTTTAAAACTTCACAAATTATAAATCTTATTACTTATAAGATTTTATTTATAACCTTATTTTCAACATTAACAGAACTCCTTTTAGAATTCCATTATTTCGATTTATAAAATATATATTTTATAAATCTCATCTATAAACCATTTGTCTTTATTCAAAAATCTCAATTAAAATGTCAAATCCGATTTATAAGTTAATTACTCATAAATCTTTTATTTTACAACATCTATTCATTTTATAACTTCACAAATTATAAGTCTATAAATTTCGTTCACTTATGAAATCCATTTTTTCCATTTTAACACTTATAAAAACTCATTTTATAATTCCAGTATTCTTACTTTATAAAATATCAATTTTGTAAATCTTTTATATAAATCGTTCATAATAATTCAAAAATCCCAATTTAAAATCAAAATCGTTATTTTTTAAACTTCAAAAATGGATCCGACGATGCAACAGCACCAAATAGTCAATCGCAGCATCCAAACATCATATATCAATATGACAACAGAATATATAACAATATCTGTAAATAAATCACTACGGTGACGAATCCAGTCGGATCCCTCCAACCTGTTTCCCTGCATCCACAGATGTTAGCACAATACCAATTTCACTTCATAGTGAAATTATCGCGGTATATGGGATTTATAAATATTATCCGCTATTATGCGGCGCAATAGGGTCTCATCCGCTATACAAGCGGGAAATCAACTCCAATATATACATATTCCAATATATATATATATTGCTATATACATATATAATACCAAGTCCACTTCAATGTGAAATTATCGCGGTATATGTTTTTAATAAATAACCTCTGCTTAATATACGGCGTATAATGTCTATTTATCACAATAAATAGCAATCATCATTCAATCATCACAATTAACACTATCAACAATTTTAAATCTCAACTATTTAAAATTTAAATCGAAACACAACATTCGATTGAGTGAGGAGTTCTCACCTTGCTTTTAAAACGGTTGCAGCGTTTATTTCGAATAAAATTAAACGGATGTTTAATTTTATCCGAAATTTTCGCTGACTCCAATCAACTCCAAATCATCTCCATTGCGAAGATCTCGTCGAAACGATTCCAACGCAAAAAGTTTTGTCCGAAACGGACCTCGTATGAAGAGGTTACAATATTTTAAAGTTTATACGAATATGAATATCATTTAATTAACATTTTAATTAAATTTTAAACCCTCACATAGGTCTGGCCGTTCATTTTAACAAAGCAAATCACGGCCCGTGCACGCGTTATCTCCCTCCCCAGGCAAAACACGCGTATTCGAACCCATTATCATGCACGAATCTTTGATGGCCGAGCCTCCTCGTCGCGACCGGAAAGTGATCGGTGGCCATCATTTCGAACGCCTCCACGCCGAGCACTACTGAGCCAAGTGCGGCTGAGCTCGGTCATCCCCTCTGCCTAGAAAAGCGTGCACAACTTCGGCCGTTCCAACCCATATTCGCGTCAATTCGTAGCTCCAATCACGATCATAGCCGTTGAAGTTGTAGTTTGTGATGTGCTCTACAATATTGTAGTTGGTGATTTCCTCTAAATGTTTGTGAATTGGGAGTAATTGAGGGAAGAAATTCGAACATCTCTGGCCGTTGAAAACATAGGTGGCGGCTGGAGGAAATGAATTAGGGTTTTGGGCAAACGTATATATATATACACACACGTATTAAATTAATATTAAATTCGTTTTAAAACGACTTTTTCAAACGCTCTCCAAATCACACGTGCCGCCTGGCGTTCGTAAGGTTTTACCCACGTTCCGAACACAATGGAACGTGTTTCAGGAGCTAATTCGGTCATATGTGCGAGTTACGGAATTAAACAATCAAATTTAAATTAAACCGATTTAAACCGATTTCGATGCGTTTTGGCTTGCCCCGGACAAACGGTAAATCCGATTGACACGAAATTTGAAACAATACAATAATTTAACATTACGGATCCGATGAAATTAGTATCGTCGAAATTCGAGACTGTTTGAAAAATGACTATTTTAACTCGCCAAATTAATATTAAAACAATTTCAATGCGTTTCGAGCTGCCACGGTCAAACGACAACTCCGATTGCTACGAAAATTGAAATCCGATAATAACAAACTATTACGGATCCAATGGAACTAGTTTCGTCCAATTCTGAGACTGTCCCAAAAATGGCTAATTTAACTAGTCGATGAAATATTAAAATATTCAATTTTCACAAATTAACTTTTAATTCAATTTTAAAGTTCTATAACATCACTATAACTTCAACATGATTTAATATAACTTTATAAATCATTTTCAATCGCATTTAATCCAGATTTCAATTATTTCTGGAATTTCAAATATTAAATTATCGATTTAATTACCAATTAAATCCGGTTATTCGAACATAAAATTATTCGACTTATTAATTCTACTTATTAATATTCAAAATTAATTAAATATTCAAATTTCAATTGACAGAAATTCTGGGTCGTTACAAACTTCCCCCCTTAAAAGAATTTCGTCCTCGAAATTACCAAGTAAGAAAAATTCACAAAATCCATTAACTTTTCAGAAATCCATTTTGTGACAATTTTATATTCACCTTTTCCAAAACCTTTAACTTCAATCCAAAACAATGGTTTCCATTTTCTAGTTCAATTCCTACATTTTCATTTCAATTTAGAAAATTGACTTTTCATTAACAAAAATTTTCCAAAATTTTCAAAAAAAAATTCTAACACCTTAAATTTTCAGAAAATTCGCCAGCGTCTCCTTTGCGCGGTTCGATCGTAGTAGGATCACAATAGACATAAATATATATACATCGACCCACCCGGTCGGGAAAGCAGAAAAACAGTTCATATTTCCTATTTTTATTGCGTAGGCGAACCTTTTTTAGCATTTTTAAGCAAAGCAGTTATTTATTTAGCATATTTCCGCAACCCAATCAACCGAACGGTAGCCACCGCACCTGTACTTACTCAATTTAAATATGTAAGTGACAAATATATAAAGTTATTAATAATTTACTCTTTTAAACAACTACAACACATGCATATTAAGGGAAATGCATACTAACAAGTTTTATAATCAACTTATAAAATTTCAACATCACTTGTAATTGTTTACAACCAATTCATATACAACGACATTCAATTCTTCGTTTTCAATTAGTTCATATACACTAATTTACATTCAAGTTGGTTCACTTTCAATTCAAATCAATTACTATTTAAATTTACTTTACCTTCCATTTAAATAAATTACATAGCTTCCAATTCCATTTATTCAATTTCATTAACACTAATGAATTATACTACAATCAACCAACAATCATATAACATACAATGTATATTCTACACAACCAAATTATTAAATTTTTCATTCAATTTGGTTCAACACCTTTAATTCCAACTGGTTCAATATTAAATTGGTTTCCATTCAATTATTCAACTTCCAATAACATTTAGCTTTTAATGGATTAACACTTACATTCATTTTTTCCATATCAATTTATTCACATTCGATTGATTAACATTCAATCCATTTATTAATTCAATTGCTAATCCATTTAACAAATAAAATTGAATTTTATTTATATAACTCAAGTTCACATTCATTTAATAAATTCACTTTATTAATTTACTTTGATATCAAAATCAACTTCGTTCAATATCACTTAAGTTATTTTCCATTTCAACATCATTTGTTCAAATTAACTTAAGTTTCCACTTATAAATCCAATTCAGATTCAAAATCTATTTAACTTTTACCAAAGTCAAAATTTATTATCTCATATTATAAGTTCAAACTTAATTACTTATATTTAACAATTCCAGCTTGGATTTTATTGATTCACTTATACTTACTTTAATTTAACTCCATCCTTTAAGTCAAATTTATTCTATCAAAAATTCAAATTGTATAAGTTATCAACTCATTTATCATTCCCATAAATATTTTAAATAGGATTCCAGAGTCCTTTCAACCTTTCAAAACTATTTTTTTTTTAAATCAATTCAAATTATCTTTTGAATTTCCAAAACCAAATCCAAAATTCTTTCATTTAAAATAATCTGGCAGCAATTCCTCTTTTGGAAACCCGAAAATGAACACCAATGATGTCGCGATCATCATCGGAATTATTTTCCAACAACCTGAAAAGAGTTTAGAGCTTTTATCTCTCCAAAACAATTTTCCAAAATATCAAATCCTTTCAAAAACCGTCTTTGGAATTTTATTTTAGATTATAATTCACATTTACAAATCTTTTACTTATAAATTTTCACTTCTTATATATAAGATTATTTTACAATTGTATATCATATTAATTATAATTCCATACATTATAATTCATTTGCTTATACAATTTACTCTTTCATAATTGTTGTTTTATTTAACTTATTCAAACAACTTTTATTAACTTATATATATATTTATATTTTCAACATCCAAACAAACAATCATATACACTTTAATAATTTCAGAAAAATTATTTCTTTATATACAAAATATAATCGATGTAAAATTATTTCATTTACCCAATTTAAAACAATATCATGCCGAATTGTTCTATACAAGTGTTTAGAGATCCCTATCGATAGAGTTGTACGGACTATACCGACCAGAATCCATATACCACTCAACAAACCAATCATCACAATATAAAACAATTTTATATTAACTAACAAATACGCGCTCGTATCTATTATTACACTCAAACCCATTCTAGAGTACTGCTGACTCTATCTCTAATGAGTAATGTAAGAGTCCAAAAACTCGGCCTTCGAAAATCGGCACCCGTACTTCACTTGTACTCAAAATGCCGCAGATTCAAACGCCGAATCTGGCTTCCCGGAGCTATAACACAATTAAGTAAATAACACAGCGGAAGAAAAGAATAATACATTGATATACAATATCTGATACAACAGAGTGATACAATGAATATCAATATACATCAGAGATATGATACAACAAATAGCAGCGGAAAAGAAAAGATAACAACAGCAGCGGAACAATATCAATAGAAGTGATAACTCCAAAATGATCTTCAGACAAGAATGAATCCACAACTCCAAGATAAGCAACTCCGATGAATGAACTAGCTCCAGATAATCTACTAAACCTGAATATCTGAGAAACCCAACTCTAGACTGCCCGTGTGGAAAATAGTGGGCACCCAGAGTTTAGGAAGGGAACAATAAACTCCGGATCAGTCATGGGACTGGTGTGAGCAACAAAACAGTTTATCTTTAAAACAAACAACAACAGATTTTTAAACATTAAAACCCGCAATGCTTTTCGAAAATGAAACTACCATAAGACCTCCCGCCACACACACAATGCAAACGCAGAATTGGAGGAGATTTCTTCTTATGATAGTCAAACATGCTTACTACGCAAAATCAATTGAATATTATTATTAGTGCATAGTGAACAAAACATTTCGAAAGTATAATATTAATCTTAGCCAGCATAGGTACCATTATACTATGCCTACTATAGCTACCATATTAGATGGCAGGTTCTACAACTAAAACCGTACAAGGTTCGTATTTGGAAGATGGATTTCCAACAAATGGTCAGGCTAAGGAACTTCCTTCCGCCGCATGGGAACGCCTCTGGCGGGACGTCCCGAGAGACAAACTGCTCTCTGCCAAACAAGGCCGGGTTACCCCTGTAACAGGTAACTCACGAATATGCCACCTCCCGGTCCTTTGGGACCTTTATCCGAGCGCTCGGTAACCATCATCACACATAATAAATAAGTGTATCCACATGAGTAAGTATCAGGGCTCCATACCATAATACCACCCTTTTCCAGAAGGAAATGACCTACCCTAAAGGGCGCGACCCTCATAACCTTGCCGCAACGATCCTGTTTCGACCATTTCCGGGTTGTGAGGTTCGACGAAGTCTCGTCCACAAAGCTACGCTTTTTCAAAAAGCCACGCTTTGGGTCAACAGATGATCAACCTATGATCACAAAGATAAATGATCAAACAAAAGATCATATCACAAATGATCAAACATTGATCATCACACAGCAACACTCAGCATGCCACATTACCAAATTGGGATATATCGCTGATAAATTTCAACTACATAACCTCTGAGCTCGTACGTCTCAGAGAAGGGTGTTAAGCTAAGAGAATAAATTCTCCGCCACCAAACAGAAATGTATTTGAAAGAAATCGGCTTTATATCTCAAAGTGTAATGTCAGACATGTATCCATATAAGTCTGTTCCGGGATCGAACAGAACCGAAGGCACTTCTTACGAAGCCCTTGCAATTCCGGGTAATTTCCAATCACGTCCGGACTTCCCATCACAAAAGAGTGATATAAATCTCTATACCGGAGCAACTCAGTGCAGAGACATTCGACAGGTTGTCCTTTCATTCTCGAAAAATATCCGGTCTTCACCACCGGTCTTCAAATGCCATCCATATACGACGTATCACTATTCGGAATGGGTTATACGACCCAAAGGTCCTCTCCCGGCTAAACCGAATAGTGAGCGCAATATTTAACAATATATCGATATTGGGATTTCAATTAAGTCACAACTTATTACCCAAACTTTCTTTTCAAATGGTTTCAATCGATTACCATTTTAATCTTTTTTTTAAACAAAAAGATTCAATTCACAAAGTTCAACTGAATTTCACAGATTCATTTACAGATTTTCCAAATCGATTCCCAATTCAATTTAATTAATTCGTTAAATCTTTAAATCAAAGATTTAACTTATAGTTTCTGAAACAATTTCATTTCAAATGGTTAACAATTCATCATTTTAAATCTGTTAAAAATAAACAGATTTAATTCATAGCTTTCAAAAAGAATTCATTCTTAACTTTTTAAAACATTTCAATTTCATTTTGAATTTGAAACCTTTCAACACAAATTGGAAGTTCACTTCTTATATGAAAGCTGTTATTATTTGAAAACAAATAGTTTTCGTCTAAGAAAAATCCAATTATATTTACACGAGTTAAAACCCTTTTATTTTATTCACATTCCAAAATCAATACTTTTTAAAATGGTTTAACTCATATATAACAGGTATAAAATCTCTAATCCCTATTTTCAAATCATAGAGTTCAATTTCAAATCTTGAATTTAAGTTTAAATCAAATTATTTAAACTTCAAAACTTAATCCGGTTATTCGAAAATAAGTTTCATCTTTGAAATTCCATTTCAAAAGCTTTTCACATTTAAACCGAAATTTCTAATTTCAAAATCAATTGAAATTTAAAATTTCAATTTCAAAACATCAAATTTAAATTATCTGTGACTTAACTGATTTCCACGTGAAATCCATATTTGTGTGTGTATGGTGTAGTCCAGGGGTTTTACACACAATAGTGCAACATCATTCATCACAGATATATCGATAAGCGGTATAATCGATAACGCTTATCTTCATTCACAGATTCATAGATAAAATAAATTTATCAGTCATAACGATTCATCATTACAATTCGATGTGGGTTTCGGATAACCAACTGGAATCCGACTCCCTGTCGCATCGAAATTCAAGTGCCGTGTTACGGGCCAAAGGTTTCATATTCACATAGTAATATATCACAGAAAAATCATACACAATCATCATCGATATATCAAAGCATATCACAGAAAATCACAGAATATCATCAAATAAATATCACAAATCAGATACTCTACACAACAATCCGTAAGTAAGATCAATAAATTATCTGATTAAAATTAATTTATACTAGATTAATTACTTATGAATGAACTACAAATCTTGGTTAATTAATCATTAATTAATGATAAACCATTTTTATTAATTAACCTTTAACCATTTAATAATTATCCTCAAATTAATTACCTTAATTTATACTTAATTAATTAACCCCTTAATTTCTTTCATTAAGTAATTAACAATTTACAATTGATTATCTTAATTAATAAATCTTATTAATTCAAATCAAATTTAATCACCCTATCCATTAAACAATATTTATTTACCTTAGAATTTAAATGAATTACAAATCATTAATCCTTAATTAACTTTTAAATAAAAACATTATTTTGATTTATGATTTAATTATCATTTTCAAACCATATTTGAAAACATTTTAACTTTCAAATTCAATTTCAAATCCCATTTCAACTGAAGATTTGAAATGACTATAAATCTAAATTTTAGTAATTTTAACCAAGTAAGAACCCCCTTTTTTTTTTTAAATCAAATGTTAGTAAAACATTTACCTTATAAAAGAAATTTATACAAGAGATTAAATTAATCATTTAAATTCAAAACACTTCTAAATGGTATTTTAACCCTTTATAGTTGTTTTAAATAATTTAAACTTTATAAAACTTTCTTTAATTTCAAAACTATGATACAAAAGTAAATTTGGATCCTCGAATTATGTTTTTAACTTTATTTAAAAAAAAAAAAATCAGTTTTAAATCTTCAAAATCTGTTTTAAATTCAACAGACAGGTTTTACTTAAACCTGTAACCATCTCAACAACCCGAGACAAACTAAATTTTTCTTCGAGTCCAGACTTGATTTACTTCGGGTAAATCACGAAATCACTCAGGTGAAACTCGAGCAACCATCCACTGTCTTCCCCTTTTATCCCTGATGCACGCGATGCCACCGTGCACATGTACGGCGCCGCCGTAACCTCTGGTCGACTCCAGATCATCGAGCCTAGTCGACGATCGACCACAAGCTACTCCCTGATCATCTAAACTCCTCCATCTTCTCGAATTCAAAATCGAGACGTAAGTCGAAACCTGGAAACGTAACCGCTCCTCCCCTCTCGAACCTGGAACGCCGCCGCTCCTCAAACTCCGACCACCAGATCGACCAAGACTTCATCCACGTCTTCGACTACTCTCCATCTTCCATTTCCCAGAGTTCAAGCGAACTCGATGCACCCTAGGCCTCTCGACGACCCAACATTTCCACACTGCCCAGAACTAGGTTTACAGGGGATAATTCGCCACCGTGGCCTCCTCGACGAAATTCAACACTCCTCACCATTTTTGCCTTCCACACTGATCACTCCTCCACCTTCACTAAAAATCCCAGACCTCCCAGCCTACGCGATCATCATAAAATCGCGAGAAACCATTTTCCGTTCATCTGACAAGTGCTCCCTCAACTCATCATTTAAAATCTTGATTTTTATCTTAAAAATCCTATTTTTGATTTAGGAATCTGTTTGTAAACCTGAATTGACAATTTGAGATGTTCGAAAATGTCACTTATATTAAGTATTACTGTTCTTATGTTCTTCCTAGAGCAGATCAACTTTATTTAGCATGAATTAAATGTTAAAATCTACTTTATACTCAACCAATCATATTTTGTTTGAAGTTCAAGGATTTATATCGAACATATAAAAATGTTTTGGAATTTGATCAAAACTTTTTAAGTTTTGAACAAGAACAGAGATATTCAATATACTACAGATATACCTATCAATTATGCATACTTACCCATATGTATAAACATAGAGTTATCACCTATGTATGCATAAACAAAGCATTATCCAAAATGTTACTCACTTTTAAAAGTTTTGAAACAGAGAAGATCTTGTTTTGCTTTGAATTCGCATGCTTCCAGGTTGAAGACTTTTGAACTTTTCTGTTTTGATTTTCATTTTTGGTTTTCTTTATTTTTGAACAGCCTGCCATTTGAACTTGTTTTGAATTCTTAAGTTGCTTAATGTTTCCTTGCTTTGTTTTCTACTCAGTTTTGAGAATAAACGAACTGAAATGAGGTTGGTTGGTGTATAGAAAGGAAGAGTACTGGTGATATTATTTTGCTTGTACAACATGATACAATCTTCTTCTCTAGTACAATTATAAGCAGGGATTTTTATTTGTTTGGGTCAGTGATCTTTCTTATGTGGTGGCTGAAATAATCCCTACTATTTCGGCTGAGATGATAAGTTATTGTGTACTAAGATATTGGCATTAATTGCCTTGTACCACTTGTATTTTATTTTTGTTTTAATTCTATGTTATACATTGCATTAGCAAGAATCTGGTGGCTTCTATTTTGTAGGCTTACAAAGATACTTTTATACTTATTTTCTTTGCCTTTTTGTATCAAAATTTGTTTGTTTTATTACTTGGTATTATTTCGTATTGATTTTTCTAAGATACATATATTTACTTTAGATTGAATAAAACTATGTATATATATATATTTATCATATATATTTGTATTATTTGTTTCATATTCGTCTACATATATTTCTTTACTTGCTATTTGCTTGGCGTTTATACTTACCTGCATATCCTGTTTATTTATTACTCTTTTATTTTAACCTTAATTATCAATTATTAAATTTACTTATTACTATTTCAAACCGTAGCTCCTTTCAAAACACACATATTTGTATATATTTTTATAAGTAATTTGAAATGACAATTTCTATTTAAAAATAAGAATTCATTTATAAAGACATTATATTATTATTTAACCCTATATTTATTTTTAAAACCATTTATTTACAATTTAAATTCAAGTCAAATATATGTTATATTATTTCAAATTTAGTCGGATATGTTCAAATACAGATATATATATCCTCATATATTCAAAAATTTTAAATTTAAATGATTTATACATAATATACTTGGATATCGGGGAAACTCGCATCACCTAAATCAAATTTATTTTACTATTTTTATTCAAAAATACAATTAGTTATTAATTTAAATATATATAAAATTCGGGGTCGTTACAGACTTCCCCCCTTAAAAGAATTTCGTCCTCGAAATTACCAAGGAGACACAAAGACAGATGAAAAATATCTCATCAACTCAAACTGAACATCTATTCTGCATTTGGCTTACCAAATCAGAATATCAATAATAGATATAAGAACGAATCTATTTAACATTTCAGAAGATACTCGAGTTATCCAGATATACGAAATATACAGTGGTATCGGTCAGTTCGAAATGATAACTAACCATTCGTAGAATATACTGGACCCAAAGAATAGATAGATATATGGATACAGTTTCAAAACTTTTAGTTTAGAACGAGAGTATACCTATCAGCCATAGCAATCAAAGCAAACAATTTATCCAAACAAACAATTTTGGTCCATCCGGAGTTTATGTTCCATACAAATATATCGAATTCCTTCCTGGATCTACCAGAAACTAGAAAAGATGACGAACAAAGAGATGGATAGACAAAAAGATTGCTTCCTCGTTGTTACAGAGTATTGACCATTTATAGTCGTATTTCCCTGTCCCCTATCTCGTCCTCTTCTTGCACTCATATCTACTATCAGTGGATAGTAAGAGAATTTACTGAGGTTTTCGAACGGATATCTGAGGAATACTCATTCTAGAGTATATTTCACTCTATCTCTAATGAGCTACTTAATGTGTTACACTCCTGAGCTAAAGTTCAACCTTAGCTCTGATACCAAATGTAAGAGTCCAAAAACTCGGCCTTCGAAAATCGGCACCCGTACTTCACTTGTACTCAAAATGCCGCAGATTCAAACGCCGAATCTGGCTTCCCGGAGCTATAACACAATTAAGTAAATAACACAGCGGAAGAAAAGAATAATACATTGATATACAATATCTGATACAACAGAGTGATACAATGAATATCAATATACATCAGAGATATGATACAACAAATAGCAGCGGAAAAGAAAAGATAACAACAGCAGCGGAACAATATCAATAGAAGTGATAACTCCAAAATGATCTTCAGACAAGAATGAATCCACAACTCCAAGATAAGCAACTCCGATGAATGAACTAGCTCCAGATAATCTACTAAACCTGAATATCTGAGAAACCCAACTCTAGACTGCCCGTGTGGAAAATAGTGGGCACCCAGAGTTTAGGAAGGGAACAATAAACTCCGGATCAGTCATGGGACTGGTGTGAGCAACAAAACAGTTTATCTTTAAAACAAACAACAACAGATTTTTAAACATTAAAACCCGCAATGCTTTTCGAAAATGAAACTACCATAAGACCTCCCGCCACACACACAATGCAAACGCAGAATTGGAGGAGATTTCTTCTTATGATAGTCAAACATGCTTACTACGCAAAATCAATTGAATATTATTATTAGTGCATAGTGAACAAAACATTTCGAAAGTATAATATTAATCTTAGCCAGCATAGGTACCATTATACTATGCCTACTATAGCTACCATATTAGATGGCAGGTTCTACAACTAAAACCGTACAAGGTTCGTATTTGGAAGATGGATTTCCAACAAATGGTCAGGCTAAGGAACTTCCTTCCGCCGCATGGGAACGCCTCTGGCGGGACGTCCCGAGAGACAAACTACTCTCTGCCAAACAAGGCCGGGTTACCCCTGTAACAGGTAACTCACGAATATGCCACCTCCCGGTCCTTTGGGACCTTTATCCGAGCGCTCGGTAACCATCATCACACATAATAAATAAGTGTATCCACATGAGTAAGTATCAGGGCTCCATACCATAATACCACCCTTTTCCAGAAGGAAATGACCTACCCTAAAGGGCGCGACCCTCATAACCTTGCCGCAACGATCCTGTTTCGACCATTTCCGGGTTGTGAGGTTCGACGAAGTCTCGTCCACAAAGCTACGCTTTTTCAAAAAGCCACGCTTTGGGTCAACAGATGATCAACCTATGATCACAAAGATAAATGATCAAACAAAAGATCATATCACAAATGATCAAACATTGATCATCACACAGCAACACTCAGCATGCCACATTACCAAATTGGGATATATCGCTGATAAATTTCAACTACATAACCTCTGAGCTCGTACGTCTCAGAGAAGGGTGTTAAGCTAAGAGAATAAATTCTCCGCCACCAAACAGAAATGTATTTGAAAGAAATCGGCTTTATATCTCAAAGTGTAATGTCAGACATGTATCCATATAAGTCTGTTCCGGGATCGAACAGAACCGAAGGCACTTCTTACGAAGCCCTTGCAATTCCGGGTAATTTCCAATCACGTCCGGACTTCCCGTCACAAAAGAGTGATATAAATCTCTATACCGGAGCAACTCAGTGCAGAGACATTCGACAGGTTGTCCTTTCATTCTCGAAAAATATCCGGTCTTCACCACCGGTCTTCAAATGCCATCCATATACGACGTATCACTATTCGGAATGGGTTATACGACCCAAAGGTCCTCTCCCGGCTAAACCGAATAGTGAGCGCAATATTTAACAATATATGGATATTGGGATTTCAATTAAGTCACAACTTATTACCCAAACTTTCTTTTCAAATGGTTTCAATCGATTACCATTTTAATCTTTTTTTTAAACAAAAAGATTCAATTCACAAAGTTCAACTGAATTTCACAGATTCATTTACAGATTTTCCAAATCGATTCCCAATTCAATTTAATTAATTCGTTAAATCTTTAAATCAAAGATTTAACTTATAGTTTCCGAAACAATTTCATTTCAAATGGTTAACAATTCATCATTTTAAATCTGTTAAAAATAAACAGATTTAATTCATAGCTTTCAAAAAGAATTCATTCTTAACTTTTTAAAACATTTCAATTTCATTTTGAATTTGAAACCTTTCAACACAAATTGGAAGTTCACTTCTTATATGAAAGCTGTTATTATTTGAAAACAAATAGTTTTCGTCTAAGAAAAATCCAATTATATTTACACGAGTTAAAACCCTTTTATTTTATTCACATTCCAAAATCAATACTTTTTAAAATGGTTTAACTCATATATAACAGGTATAAAATCTCTAATCCCTATTTTCAAATCATAGAGTTCAATTTCAAATCTTGAATTTAAGTTTAAATCAAATTATTTAAACTTCAAAACTTAATCCGGTTATTCGAAAATAAGTTTCATCTTTGAAATTCCATTTCAAAAGCTTTTCACATTTAAACCGAAATTTCTAATTTCAAAATCAATTGAAATTTAAAATTTCAATTTCAAAACATCAAATTTAAATTATCTGTGACTTAACTGATTTCCACGTGAAATCCATATTTGTGTGTGTATGGTGTAGTCCAGGGGTTTTACACACAATAGTGCAACATCATTCATCACAGATATATCGATAAGCGGTATAATCGATAACGCTTATCTTCATTCACAGATTCATAGATAAAATAAATTTATCAGTCATAACGATTCATCATTACAATTCGATGTGGGTTTCGGATAACCAACTGGAATCCGACTCCCTGTCGCATCGAAATTCAAGTGCCGTGTTACGGGCCAAAGGTTTCATATTCACATAGTAATATATCACAGAAAAATCATACACAATCATCATCGATATATCAAAGCATATCACAGAAAATCACAGAATATCATCAAATAAATATCACAAATCAGATACTCTACACAACAATCCGTAAGTAAGATCAATAAATTATCTGATTAAAATTAATTTATACTAGATTAATTACTTATGAATGAACTACAAATCTTGGTTAATTAATCATTAATTAATGATAAACCATTTTTATTAATTAACCTTTAACCATTTAATAATTATCCTCAAATTAATTACCTTAATTTATACTTAATTAATTAACCCCTTAATTTCTTTCATTAAGTAATTAACAATTTACAATTGATTATCTTAATTAATAAATCTTATTAATTCAAATCAAATTTAATCACCCTATCCATTAAACAATATTTATTTACCTTAGAATTTAAATGAATTACAAATCATTAATCCTTAATTAACTTTTAAATAAAAACATTATTTTGATTTATGATTTAATTATCATTTTCAAACCATATTTGAAAACATTTTAACTTTCAAATTCAATTTCAAATCCCATTTCAACTGAAGATTTGAAATGACTATAAATCTAAATTTTAGTAATTTTAACCAAGTAAGAACCCCCTTTTTTTTTTTAAATCAAATGTTAGTAAAACATTTACCTTATAAAAGAAATTTATACAAGAGATTAAATTAATCATTTAAATTCAAAACACTTCTAAATGGTATTTTAACCCTTTATAGTTGTTTTAAATAATTTAAACTTTATAAAACTTTCTTTAATTTCAAAACTATGATACAAAAGTAAATTTGGATCCTCGAATTATGTTTTTAACTTTATTTTAAAAAAAAAAAAAAAATCAGTTTTAAATTTTCAAAATCTGTTTTAAATTCAACAGACAGGTTTTACTTAAACCTGTAACCATCTCAACAACCCGAGACAAACTAAATTTTTCTTCGAGTCCAGACTTGATTTACTTCGGGTAAATCACGAAATCACTCAGGTGAAACTCGAGCAACCATCCACTGTCTTCCCCTTTTATCCCTGATGCACGCGATGCCACCGTGCACATGTACGGCGCCGCCGTGACCTCTGGTCGACTCCAGATCATCGAGCCTAGTCGACGATCGACCACAAGCTACTCCCTGATCATCTAAACTCCTCCATCTTCTCGAATTCAAAATCGAGACGTAAGTCGAAACCTGGAAACGTAACCGCTCCTCCCCTCTCGAACCTGGAACGCCGCCGCTCCTCAAACTCCGACCCCCAGATCGACCAAGACTTCATCCACGTCTTCGACTACTCTCCATCTTCCATTTCCCAGAGTTCAAGCGAACTCGATGCACCCTAGGCCTCTCGACGACCCAACATTTCCACACTGCCCAGAACTAGGTTTACAGGGGATAATTCGCCACCGTGGCCTCCTCGACGAAATTCAACACTCCTCACCATTTTTGCCTTCCACACTGATCACTCCTCCACCTTCACTAAAAATCCCAGACCTCCCAGCCTACGCGATCATCAGAAAATCGCGAGAAACCATTTTCCGTTCATCTGACAAGTGCTCCCTCAACTCATCATTTAAAATCTTGATTTTTATCTTAAAAATCCTATTTTTGATTTAGGAATCTGTTTGTAAACCTGAATTGACAATTTGAGATGTTCGAAAATGTCACTTATATTAAGTATTACTGTTCTTATGTTCTTCCTAGAGCAGATCAACTTTATTTAGCATGAATTAAATGTTAAAATCTACTTTATACTCAACCAATCATATTTTGTTTGAAGTTCAAGGATTTATATCGAACATATAAAAATGTTTTGGAATTTGATCAAAACTTTTTAAGTTTTGAACAAGAACAGAGATATTCAATATACTACAGATATACCTATCAATTATGCATACTTACCCATATGTATAAACATAGAGTTATCACCTATGTATGCATAAACAAAGCATTATCCAAAATGTTACTCACTTTTAAAAGTTTTGAAACAGAGAAGATCTTGTTTTGCTTTGAATTCGCATGCTTCCAGGTTGAAGACTTTTGAACTTTTCTGTTTTGATTTTCATTTCTGGTTTTCTTTATTTTTGAACAGCCTGCCATTTGAACTTGTTTTGAATTCTTAAGTTGCTTAATGTTTCCTTGCTTTGTTTTCTACTCAGTTTTGAGAATAAACGAACTGAAATGAGGTTGGTTGGTGTATAGAAAGGAAGAGTACTGGTGATATTATTTTGCTTGTACAACATGATACAATCTTCTTCTCTAGTACAATTATAAGCAGGGATTTTTATTTGTTTGGGTCAGTGATCTTTCTTATGTGGTGGCTGAAATAATCCCTACTATTTCGGCTGAGATGATAAGTTATTGTGTACTAAGATATTGGCATTAATTGCCTTGTACCACTTGTATTTTATTTTTGTTTTAATTCTATGTTATACATTGCATTAGCAAGAATCTGGTGGCTTCTATTTTGTAGGCTTACAAAGATACTTTTATACTTATTTTCTTTGCCTTTTTGTATCAAAATTTGTTTGTTTTATTACTTGGTATTATTTCGTATTGATTTTTCTAAGATACATATATTTACTTTAGATTGAATAAAACTATGTATATATATATATTTATCATATATATTTGTATTATTTGTTTCATATTCGTCTACATATATTTCTTTACTTGCTATTTGCTTGGCGTTTATACTTACCTGCATATCCTGTTTATTTATTACTCTTTTATTTTAACCTTAATTATCAATTATTAAATTTACTTATTACTATTTCAAACCGTAGCTCCTTTCAAAACACACATATTTGTATATATTTTTATAAGTAATTTGAAATGACAATTTCTATTTAAAAATAAGAATTCATTTATAAAGACATTATATTATTATTTAACCCTATATTTATTTTTAAAACCATTTATTTACAATTTAAATTCAAGTCAAATATATGTTATATTATTTCAAATTTAGTCGGATATGTTCAAATACAGATATATATATCCTCATATATTCAAAAATTTTAAATTTAAATGATTTATACATAATATACTTGGATATCGGGGAAACTCGCATCACCTAAATCAAATTTATTTTACTATTTTTATTCAAAAATACAATTAGTTATTAATTTAAATATATATAAAATTCGGGGTCGTTACAGAGTAATGCCCAACAGAACAGGGTTGTCGCTTAACCATATGCTCTGATACCAAATGTAACGACCGCGATTTTTCGTCGCTCGAAAATCGACATTAATACGTTTCACTGTATCAACTGCCGAGCAATCGAATGTCGGAAAACCGAATTGTTATTGAGAAAAAGAAGAGGTAGAAGAAAAAAAAAGAAACAACAGAAGAACACAGAAACAGAAACAATATCAGAATCTCACGTTCGCAGCGGAACAACATATAATAGATAAATGAATAATCTTTAAATCAAAGAACTATATCATTTTGTACATTACATCATCATCAGAGTTTACAACAGCAATACAACACTGGACAGTTATATGAACTTGTCCATATACAGAATACACATCGAAATAAATAATATCATATATAAATGCTACGCCTCGCCATCCAGCTCGCCACTGAGCTCCATAGCATCTCCTGAATCCAGAATGACCTGATAACCTGACTCTAGACTGCCCGTGTGGAAATTAATGGGCACCCAGAGTTTAGGAAGGAAACAATAAACTCCATGTCAGTCATGGTGACTGGTGTGAGAACTAAAACAGTTTATCTTTAGAAACAAACAACAATAGAATTTTAACATTGAAACCCGCAATGCTTTTGGAAAATGAAACTACCATAAGACCTCCCACCACACACACAATGCAATCACAGACTTGGAGGAGATTTCTTCTTATGATAGTCAAAAATGCTTACTACGCAAAATAAATCATTGGATTTGATATTATTATTAGTGCATAGTGCAGAAAACATTTCGAAAATACAATATTAATCTTAGCCAGCATAGGTACCATTATAGTATGCCTGCTATAGCTGTCTCCTGAGGAGACAGGTTATACAATTTCAATCGTAAAGGGTTCATATTGTTTCTTTGGATTTTCCAACAATGGTCAGGCTAAGGAACTTCCTTTCCTACTGCCGAATGGGATCGCCTCTGGCTGGACGTCCCGAGAGACAAACTGCTCTCTGCCAACAAGGCCGGGTTACCCCTGTAACTAGGTAACTCATGAATAGGCCATCCCCTGGTCCTTTGGGACCTTTATCCGAGCGCTTGGTAACTAACATCACACATAATAAATAAGGTGTGTCCACATGAGTAAGTATATGGGCTCCATACCATGATACCACCCCTTTCCAGAAGCAAATGACATACCCTAAAGGGCGCGACCCTCATAACCTTGCCGCAACATTCCTGTTTCGACCATTTCCGGGTTGTGAGGCCTTGACGAAGTCTCGTCCACAAAGCTACGCTTTGTCACAAAGCCATGCTTTGGGTCAACAGATGATCAAAGTAATGATCACAAAGATAAATGATCAAACAAATGATCATATCACAAATGATCAAACAATGATCATCACACAGCAATACTCAGCATGCCACATTACCAAAATTGGGAATATATCGCTGATAAATTTCAACTACATAACCTCTGAGGTCGTACGTCTTAGAGAAGGGTGTTAAGCTAAGAGAATAAATTCTCTGCCACCAACAGAAATGGATTTGAAAGAAATCAGCTTTACATCTCAAAATGTAATGTCAGACATGTAACCATACAAGTCTGTTCCGGGTTCGAACAGAACCGAAGGCACTTCAAAAGAAGCCCTTGCAATACGGGTATTCACAATCCCGATAAACTTCCCATCACAAAGGAAATCTCAATATCGTAGCTAACGGTGCAAAGACAATCGATAGGTCATCCTATCGTTTTCACAAACACCCGGTCTTCACCACCGGTCTTCAATACGATCCATATCGTCGTATCTCAAATTCAGAATGGGTTATACGACCCAAAGGTCCTTTCCCGGCTAACCCGAATAGTGAGCGCTTATTCAAAAATAAGTGTGGCATTCAAATTCAAGCAAATCACAACAAATACCCATTCAAGGTAATTATTGATAGTCGGTTATTTAACTATCAATAGATCTGCACAGCATCATCAGATTCCAAATAATTTTCCAAATTATTTATCTTCCAAAAATATCTTTACAAGATATATAATTTCCACACTTCAATTATTTGAAAACAATTTCAAATCAATTTCCACATTTCAATTTATCTTTGAAGATAAAATCTCAAAACATTTCACTTCATATTGGAAAAACATTTCCATACCTATTTAATAATAGGTAATTCACAAATCCATTTATTTTCAACATTTGAAAATATTCAATATACTTAAATCAAAATTAAGTATATATTTCATTCTGTAAGGAAATCATTTTCTTAAACACATCTATTTGAGTCAAAACGGATGTTACGTAAAACATTGTTACGACAACTCAAAATCACTAGTATAGGGATTCAAAATTAAGATAGATATATATAAATCCCAATACTATACAAAATATTTCCTTTCGGAAATCATTTACTATAACAATAGTGTTATAGTCCACCATTTCCTTATTCCTCGAAACGTCTATTTCAACAATAAATGTTGAAATCTATGTTTTCGATACTTAACACGTTTTAAAACATCTTTTAAAACAATTACTTCATTTCGTAATATCACTTCTCCAAAACATCTCCGTTTTATCTAATAATATATTCACTGTCCAAAATCGTGAATATAATTCGTTATCCAAACTCAACATTTCTACACATTTTATTTAAAGGATTATCCACTGTCCAAAATCGTGAATATACTTCCTTTAATAAGCTATTTAAACCTAACTTATCAAAATAAGTCATTTCTCGGATTTACAAATCTATTTATAAAACTTCGATTTATAAATCTCCTTTATTATCCAATTCAAATTATATAACTCAATTATATACCGGAAGTCCATATTATAAGTTAAAAACTTATAATCCGTTTATTTACAAAATCGTTCTTTTAAAACTTCACAAATTATAAATCTTATTACTTATAAGATTTTATTTATAACCTTATTTTCAACATTAACAGAACTCCTTTTAGAATTCCATTATTTCGATTTATAAAATATATATTTTATAAATCTCATCTATAAACCATTTGTCTTTATTCAAAAATCTCAATTAAAATGTCAAATCCGATTTATAATTTAATTACTCATAAATCTTTTATTTTACAACATCTATTCATTTTATAACTTCACAAATTATAAGTCTATAAATTTCGTTCACTTATGAAATCCATTTTTTCCATTTTAACACTTATAAAAACTCGTTTTATAATTCCAGTATTCTTACTTTATAAAATATCAATTTTGTACATCTTTTATATAAATCGTTCATAATAATTCAAAAATCCCAATTTAAAATCAAAATCGTTATTTTTTAAACTTCAAAAATGGATCCGATGATGCAACAGCACCAAATAGTCAATCACAGCATCCAAACATCATATATCAATATGACAACAGAATATATAACAATATCTGTAAATAAATCACTACGGTGACGAATCCAGTTGGATCCCTCCAACCTGTTTCCCTGCATCCACAGATGTTAGCACAATACCAATTTCACTTCACAGTGAAATTATTGCGTTATATGGGATTTATAAATATTATCCGCTATTATGCGGCGCAATAGGGTCTCATCCGCTATACAATGCGGGAAATCAACTCCAATATATACATATTCCAATATATATATATATATATATTGCTATATACATATATAATACCAATTCCACTTCAATGTGAAATTATCGCGGTATAAGTTTTTAATAAATAACCTCCGCTTAATATACGGCGTATAATGTCTATTTATCACAATAAATAGCAACCATCATTCAATCATCACAATTAACACTATCAACAATTTTAAATCTCAATTATTTAAAATTTAAATCGAAACACAACATTCGATTGAGTGAGGAGTTCTCACCTTGCTTTTAAAACGGTTGTAGCATTTATTTTGAATAAAATTAAACGGACGTTTAATTTTACCTGAAATTTTCACTGACTCCAATCAACTCCAAATCAGCTCCATTGCGAAGAGCTCGTCGAAACGATTCCAATGCAAAAAGTTTCGTCTGAAACGGACCTCGTATGAAGAAGTTACACTCTTTTAAAGTTTATATGAATATAAATATCATTTAATTAACATTTTAATTAAATTTTAAACCCTCACATAGATCTGGCCGTTTATTTTAACAAAGCAAATCACGGCCCTTGCACGCGTTATCTCCCTCCCCAGGCAAAACACGCGTATTCGAACCCATTATCACGCACGAATCTTTGATGGCCGAGCCTCCTCGTCGCGACCGAAAAGTGATCGGTGGCCATCATTTCGAATGCCTCCATGCCGAGCACTACTGAGCCAAGTGCGGTTGAGCTCGGTCATCCCCTCTGCCTAGAAAAGCGTGCGCAACTTCGGCCGTTCCAACCCATATTCGCGTCGATTCATAGCTCCAATCACGATCATAGCCGTTGAAGTTGTAGTTCGTGATGTGCTCTACAATATTGTAGTTGGTGATTTCCTCTAAATGTTTGTGAATTGGGAGTAATTGAGGGAAGAAATTCGAACATCTCTGGCCATTGAAAACATAGGTGGCGGCTGGAGGAAATGAATTAGGGTTTTGGGCAAACGTATATATATATATATATACACGTATTAAATTAATATTAAATTCATTTTAAAACGACTTTTTCAAACGATCTCCAAATCACACGTGCCGCCTGGCGTTCGTAAGGTTTTACCCGCGTTCCGAACACAACGGAACGTGTTTCGGGAGCTAATTCGGTCATATGTGCGAGTTACGGAATTAAACAATCAAATTTAAATTAAACCGATTTCGATGCGTTTTGGCTTGTCCCGGACAAACGATAAATCTGATTGACACGAAATTTGAAACCATACAATAATTTAACATTATGGATCTGATGAAACTGGTTTCGTCGAAATCCGAGACTGTTTGAAAAATGACTATTTTAACTCGCCAAATTAATATTAAAACAATTTCAATGCGTTTCGAGCTGCCACGGTCAAACGACAACTCCGATTGCTACGAAAATTGAAATCCGATAATAACAAACTATTACGGATCCAATGGAACTAGTTTCGTCCAATTCTGAGACTGTCCTAAAAATGGCTAATTTCATTAGTCGATTAAATATTAAAATATTCAATTTTCACAAATTAACTTTTAATTCAATTTTAAAGTTCTATAACATCACTATAACTTCAACATGATTTAATATAACTTTATAAATCATTTTCAATCGCATTTAATCCAGATTTCAATTATTTCTGGAATTTCAAATATTAAATTATCGATTTAATTACCCAATTAAATCCGGTTATTCGAACATAAAATTATTCGACTTATTAATTCTACTTACTAATATTCAAAATTAATTAAATATTCAAATTTCAATTGACAGAAATTCTGGGTCGTTACAACTGCCTGGGAAAATTAATGCACCCAGAGTTTAAGGGAAAGGAAAATAAACTTCAGGTCAGTCATGGGACTGGTGTGAGAAGTGAGAACTCAAAATACGCATTTTGAAAACAAAAAGGTATCTCATAAGACCACGCCACACATAAACACGAAACGGGTTTTTACCTTATGATAACCAAATCGTTATTACATAAAAATAAGGGATATTATTTTTAATGACATTTCTTTGAAAACATTTGCAAGTGAACTTATTAATCTTAGCTGAAATTGTTACATTATTAAATTCCAACATACCACCTTGTAATACAAGGCTTTCTACATCTAAAATTGCACAGGCTCTTATTGGAGAACGGGTTTCCATACAAATAACCAGGTGAAGGGATTACCTTCCGGCAGTACATCTCTAGAGGAATGTACCGAGGCCCAACTGATGGTCCTCTACCAACACAAAACCGGCCTACCTCTTCCTAGATAGTACCGAATATGTCATTACCTTGGTCATTACTGACCTACCCGAGAGCTCTCTTTGCATACACCACATTAATTTAATATCCGACGTTATAGCGGGAATAAATATATCTAGAAGGGGAAGATCATACCCTAATGGTTGCGAACTACATAGCCTTGCCGCATCTACCCTGTTTTGGTCATTTCCGGGTGTGAGGCTTAAGGTCACGATTACCTTTCACATAGCACATCATCTTTTCTCTTTGAATGCCACATTGTCATTCCATAATCACACAACTGATCTCTACAAACGTATAACTCCTGAGCTCGTACGTCTCAGGAAAGGGTGTTAAGCTAAAAGAAGTTGCCTTCTCCGCCACCAAACAGGTGATACGTTCATAGAGATCACTTATGTAACTAGAAATGCAATGTCAGACAGTCGTCCATACAAGTTAGTTCTTGGACTGAATGAAACCGAAGGCACTCTCCTACCACATCCCGTCAAGGTTACCCCTAGGATTAGTAGCTATTAGTCCTTGCATTGGATATTTCATAACGAAGAGACTACTGCTACTATATGTATATTGGGAGTTTATCCTCAATGATCAACAAGCAGTCCTTCATCATGAAAATCCCAAATATCATATCCATGTCTTCACTTCGAATATGTAAATTGGTTCGAAGTGGTCTTCGGATAAGAATTACCCAAATTCGACCCTGGTTCCTTCGAATCCAATCATCGATAAAAAGATGTTCTGGGAATAGGGAATCATTCTTTAATTTTTTTTTGAGAAAAATGTGTGATCCTCTACGAATAGAGGAGAGCACACATGCGAATATATATATAACACGAATATAAAGTGCTGCCAACATGCCTGGTAGGTAACAAAAACCAAATACATATATATCAAATCTCAGGTACTCCTAAGATGAGTTCCAGCAAGGCCACCACCCATCACACCCCGATATCGAGCTCCGGCATGGCCACCACCCGATATTAAGGTATTAGAAGTACCTAAAAAAACTAGAGGAAAAATTAAAAACTACTGGATGACGTCCCAGACTAATGAGGAAGCTCCAACCAACTGAATCAGGAGAGGTGAATAAGCATCTGCTCTGAAGTGGATCTGCTGAAAAGAGAAACCGCTCTGAAGCCTCCGATCAAGAGAAAGGGGTACCAAACTGAAGAATATATCCTCTCTGCTCTGCTGGCCTATCTACCATCTGGTGTCCAGCAATCTGAAGATATGAAAACCTGCAAAATGAATCTGATATCCTATCTCCCATACCTGTAACTGGAAAATGACTAAAGAAAAAATTAGAATGATACATATATATGTATATTTATATAGTAAATATACATATATATGTATTAATAAGAAGGGAAATAAAAACCTAAATAAGACTAACTGGACAATAACAGTATAAATAAAAAACTTAAAAACCAAAACCAAACAGGGACTAGTACAAATATTGAGACTGATCAATCTTATGAACCTTTAATCATGAGTAAGTTATGATTAGAAGTGAAATCATCATCTAAACTAGAGAAAATATTAAAAATACTATTATTATTGTTAAAAAAATTATTGTTGTGTTTAAAATAATTAACATTATGATTAACCTTGTTAAGATACCTTTTGAAAGGATATTTTTGGCTAATTTATATTTGGGGTTAGAGATCCAATTAAAACAAAATGAAGAGATTGTAAAAATCAATTTGTTAAAATGACAATTATTATTATTGAAAATTCTTTGATTTCTTTCAAACCAAATAAACCAACTAATAATAATGAATAAAGTGTCTAGTAAAAATCTAATATTCTTTTTGAACTTGAATCTATAATTATTCCAGTAAAATTCACAATCCGAAATTTTAGTTGTTATATTAAAGTTAAAAATTTTAAGAGTATTGATTAGAATGTAATTAGAATCCATGCAATTATAGTATATATGATTAATGTCCTCAAGATGCAGATTACAAAAATAACATTTATTATCATTTTGAATATTTTTTCTTTTTAAAAATTCGATTGTATTAAGTTTTCCATGAAGAATTAACCACATGTGAATTTTGGATTTGGGAGGAGCATTAGAATTCCACATATATTTAAATGAGTTATTTATGGTACCTGAAAAATTAATGAATCTGTAGAAAGAATTAGAAGTATATTTCTTACTTTTATCCCATTCCCAACTAATAAAATCATTATCATTATCAATATTATAAAGATTTAATCTGGCATAAAGCAAAGAAAGTTGTCTAAAAGTAGAATCAACTAAAATTCTGTTAAAACTGAAATTCCAAGGAGGATCATTTTCTGGAGAATAAACTTCATTGATTAAAGCATACTTAAAGTTACAAATTTCATACAGATCCTTAAATTCTATCTTAAGAGGCAAGATCGAAATCCAACGGTCATGCCAAAACGAAGTGCGATTACCAGAGTGAACAATTGTATTTATTCCTAAATTAAATATCTCATTACATTTTAAAATGTTTTTCCAAAAGTTAGATATAATATGAGTGGCTGGAGAAGCAATTTGATATAAATTGCTATTTCCATTATAGTAATATTTAGAAATGATCTCTTTCCAAATAGCGTTATCATTTATATCATTGAACTTCCAAAGCCATTTACCTAACAGAGACAAATTCATATTACGCAAATTAATAACACCTAATCCACCTTCCTTTTTGGCCTTACAGACGGTTTCCCAATTTACAAGACACTTAATATTATTATTTGAATTTTCTCCACTCCATAAGAAATCTCTTCTAATCCTATCAATTTTATCAATAACCCAATCCGGGAACAAATGCATGGACATCCAATAAATCGGAATAGCTGATAAAACCGAATTTATTAAAACTAGTCTACCTGCTCTAGATAGAAATCTCCCATTCCAGTTAGAAATCTTGTTTTAAATTTTATCAATGATAATAATCCAGTCATCACGTTTGAGTTTGGTGGGTCTAATCACAAAACCGAGGTAGTCAAAAGGAAAGTTCATAGTTTTGCAATTAAGAGTATTAGCAACTAAGTTTTCAACTTTATCAAAATCATTTAAAACTAACACGGAACTTTTGACAAAATTTATTCTTAAACCAGATAAAAGTTCAAAACTATAAAGGATAAACTTAAGGGTAATGATGTGTCTAGGAAGATGGGAAGAAAAAAGTAAGGTATCATCAGCAAATTGAAGAACCGAAAAACCATTACGCGAAATTTCATTACCTACACGTCCAAGAGATCCATTATCCACTGTTCTTTTAATAATTTTAGCAAAAACATCAACAGCTAAGTTAAATAATAAAGGCGATAAGGGATCCCCTTGCCTTAAACCTCTCTTAGATTGAATTCTATTACCAAAGATACCGTTAACCATAATACTAGAGTTTCCAGTTCTAAGCAAAGTCAAAATCCAATAGATCCATCTATGGCTAAAACCTCTAGCATGAAAAATATCTACAAGAAAATCCCAGTCTACTGAATCAAAAGCTTTAGCAAAATCAAGTTTTAAAATCGCACAAGTTATGTTATTCTTACAACAGTAATTAATATATTCTTGAACAACTGCCACTCCATCAGTGATATTTCTCCCTTTAATAAAAGCCGATTGTGAACAATCGATTAATTCATTCATTCTTTTACTAAGTCTATTAGCTAGAACTTTCGAAATGATTTTAACTGAACAGTTAATCAAGGAAATAGGTCAAAAATCTTTTAAGTTTTTTGCTCCTACTTTTTTGTGTAACAAAATAACATTTGCGAAGTTAAATCTCCCTAATTGCAAATTTCCATTGTAAAAATCATTAAACATATTAACTAAGTCAAATTTTAAAACGTCCCAAAAAGTATTATAAAATAAAATAGGAAACCCATCAGGTCCCGGGGATTTATCACTTGGCATGTCATTAATTGCTTTTCTAATTTCTTCTTCAGAAAAAGGATTATCTAACTCTGATAAATCAATAATAGAATCAGATGGATACAGATCTGTCCATCTAACATTGATTCTATGTTTGATTTTAGAACCAAAAATATCCTTATAATAGTCTGTGAAAGCCTTGTTAAGATCTCTTTGATCAACTAACTCTATGTTATTATCAGATATAGAGTTAATTGTATTACTACATTTTCTACCATTGGCTATATTATGAAAAAATTTGGTATTATTATCACCTTCGTTGATCCATTGAATTCTGGATCGTTGTTTCCACATAACCTCTTCCTTCTCTAAAATAGAATTTAATTCATCTTTTAAATTAGCAAGAACATTACGTTCACCTATATTTAGAGATCAAGATTCTTCTATCTTATTAATTTTAAGCATTTCATTAAGAATATTATCTTTTTTAATTTTTAGATTGCCAAAAACATTTTTGTTCCAATTTTTAAGAAAAATCCTAAGCTCCCTAAGTTTAGAAACAAAAGCTTTTGCAGAATTTTCCTTATTTCTGATATTATGGAAACTCAAAGAAACCCATTTACCTTTAACTAGATTCACAAAGTTAGATTCCAAAAGCCACATCTTTTCAAATTTAAAATTGTTAATAATAACTCTATGGAATTCACAAGTAAGAATAATTGGACAATGATCAGAGTATGTATAAGGTAGACCGGTGACTCTACAGATTGGGAATTTGTCCTCGATTTCATCACTAACAAAAAATCTGTCAAGAAGAGCCATGGATGGAGACTCTCTAGCGTTATTCCAAGTAAACTCTCTATTGGAAAGGGGAATTTCAATCAAATTAGAATTAATAATAAATTGATCGAACTCCTCCATTGCAGAGTAATCCCCTTCCCTAGGATATCTCTGACCAATGAAACGCGTAACATTAAAATCACCCCCCCAAAATCCAAGAACCCGGGGCAAAGGATCTAAAATCTAGGCATTCATTCCATAAAAATCTCCGATTAAATTTAGAATTAGGACCGTAAACATTAGAAATATTTAGAAAAGAATTATCAGAAAGATTAATATGAATAACATGAAGAGAATGTTGTTTAACAATACATTGAAGTAATTTAAAATAATTATCCCGCCAACCTATCATTAATCCCCCTGAAGAACCCACAGAAGGTAAAAAAACCCACTTTCTAAAATGATACCCACCTAATCTTCTAAAAAACCTAACATCAGGACAACAAATTTTAGTTTCTTGAAGCAATGCAATGTCAATAGAATAGTCTTTAAAGAACGCTCTAACCTTATCACACTTATTCAAGTCATTCAGACCTCTAATGTTCCAACTAATGATCCTCATAAATCAACAGTACTAGCCCTCTCTAATTCCTTACGTCTAATATACTCCCGATCAATCTCAATATCAGAAAAAATAAAAGATGTATCGCAAGCTAACTGACTAAACTCAGTAGATGATAGACTACCTAATGCATAAGTAGAGTAGGTACTACCCAAAATAGAATCCATACCTGAGCCTGAATTCGTTGTGCCACTTGTGGCACACGAACCAGGTACCTCACCCATAGACTGTGACAGACAGTTGCGAATCCTAGGGCTTCGCCGGACAGATCCACTAGAAACTACAGATTTCTTACACCTTCCTTTCTTAGATTTAAGAATAGAACTGTTTCCATTCTCCATCTTTTGAGACTCCAAAAAAATGCCTACTCTATGCATTGTTACCGCATCAGTACTCAAAAAATTGTTACTATCTCCTTGTACAAGGCTTGAAGCATCATCTATCAATCTATCTGGATAACTACCCGGAGTCATGATTTCTTCTTCTGCTGCTAGACTCGGAAAATTTTCTATATACAATTTTGGTTCCCGTAGAAAGTCGCTCAAATTATTACCAACCTCAATACCTACTATCCCCTTAACAACAACTGGAGCAATATAGTTATCAACCCCTTCCTCAATATCTCTTTTTATCAAAATCTCTTTTGGAGATATATTAACTTTAAAACACTTCTTTTCGGTATATAAGGATTCCTTAAACCTCTCTTATCAAATCCTTGGATTACTTTAAAACCTTTTTAATCTTGGAAAAAATTCGAAATCATTTCATTTTTCACTTAGGAAAAACATTTCCAGATCATTTAATTTAAATCTTAACAAAGATTTCTTAATTCAAACTCATAATTTTGATTGAGTTAAAGCCATGTCATCTAGGATGTTAATCCAAAACCAGTGAATATTATGTGAGCATAATCTATAGAAATCATCTAATTATACTCAATATCAATTCCCGTATCCAACAAATACTATGGGCGGAATAACGGTGAAATCATCTTTTAAATTCCACGAATAGTATGAGTTCCCTCTTCGGGTTTTAACATCAAGTATAAGAACATCATCTCTATAAAATCAAGGTTGTATTTAATTTTAATTTGGAAAATTTAAATCCTTTTATACTTAACTCATTTCCGTCATTTTGACCTTATCTATTCCTCACCCATGGAAGAGGCCAGGTGAGTCAGACCACTGGTTGCTCCTGAACATCTCCTTAGTTTAAGCACTTTACATCTGGATCTGAAGAATAGAAAAATCCATTCTACTCATCGGCTTTTAGAGCCAAGATTAAATCACTTAATTTGTAATAGCTTTTCTTTAAATCGTTTATTTAAATTCCTTTTAAATAAACTATAAAACTTCCAAATCATTATTAAAACACTTAATTATTCATTTGAAAACATTTATAAAAGATTTGGAAAAGAATTGTTAAGTTTAAAACTAAAATGTAAAAGTAATAGAAAAGTGCTATGGAAAGTGCTTTTTTAGCTATATTAATCAAAACAACTTTTCTATCATTGGAAATTCATTTTTATAACTCAAATCACTTTTAAAACATTTTAAAATATTTTTAGAATTTATTTCATATTTTAAATAATTTTAAAATATTATTTTCAAAGAAGTCCAGTTTTGGATTCTGAACTGCAAAACTACGTTTTTTCCAAAAACTTGTTTTACTCATATTTCAAAATCTACTTATCGAAATCTCGATTTTCTTCCTTCATTGGAAAACTATGGATATAATAGTTTGGAAAATTCTTATCTCGAAGAATTCCGAGCTATATTCCATTCTATACACTTGTTTGGCTTTTATGGCGCGAAATCGCAAACTACCGTTACGCGACGCACTTGTTTTTGACTAAATTTTCAATTACTTCTGAAACTTCACCAAAACACTTTCATATATTTATAAAACATTTCAAACTCATTTTTAAACCATTTAAAATAGGTTTAACATCCATATACACCAATTCATTTAATATAGGAAAGTGATTTCCTTTGTGTTTATCGACATATATTTCTGTAACTTGCATATATATCCAACATTCATATTAAACAATCATCATCAACAATCATAATCAAACATGTGTAACAACCAATAGCATATAATACTATAGTTTTAGGAGTTCTCACTTAAGGCCCCACTTCACCAATCATTTTCGTAGCTTCTCGAATCGATTCCGGCAGCACTTCCTCCTCTTTTTCTTGCTCCGGAGCTTCCCGAACTTGCTCTTTTCTTTCTCTAGGGCTTGGCCTATGCTAGAGTAGGCTCGGCCATGCAATTGAGTGGGTAGTGCTCTCGTCTTTGAGGGGTATGGGAGGAGGCCGTGAGCTATGGAGGGGTGGAGGTGGTGATTGGCTAGTGTTTTGAGGTGATTTGACTTTGTATATGTGTATATAATATTGTTTTATTTTCTACTTAAATTTCTTCATAAATTTCCTAAGGAAGACGCCATGGAAAAACTTAGGAAAACATGAAGAAGAAGATGGTAGGATGTGTGAATGAATGAATGAAAGGGGTGCTTGTATTTATAGCCAAAATTTTGTAAAATATCCTACATCACTCCACCTTCCTTCCATCACTCATGTGCACCCTTTCACCTCCATCATTTCATACGTTGGTCCTCGCCCTCCATGTGCTCCATCACCTCAAATCACTTCATGTCCTTTGTGTTGACTTATATTTTCTTAAAGATGAAGTTTGCTTAGATATTTGTTGCATATATGTATGTAAGTATGTTGTATGTATGTATATATATATACACACACATGTTATATATATCATCATTCTCATCATGTAGCCACCACCCTACCTCCCTCCTACACCTCCTAGGATGGCCCAAGGTCACTTCATGCATAGATAAGGCCACGTTCCATGTACTTGGTTGACTTATGTATGCTTACATGAGATGAAAATTGAATATCTTATATATATATATATGTGTGTGTGTGTGTGTGTGTGTGTACTTATATGTATGTGTTTACGTATATGAGTGTTCATGTGTGCATCTGACATGTATATGCATGTACATGTGTGTGCGCAAGAGAATAAACGACGTTCGATGACTTCGAACAACTTCCGTTCTTTAAACGGTTGAAAACCGAGGAACCGATTACCGGTCGCGTTTTCACTTATTAATTTACGTACACATATTTGTAAACAAAATTTGAAAGATATTTTCTTATCATTTAGATGAATTAAAATGATCATTTTTGAATTATAAAATCATATAAATGAATATTAACAATTATTTACAATAATTGCTATTATACTGATAAAGCGATATCGATTTTTCCATATATTTTCAAGTCAAATATATATCTTTATAAAACTATTATAAATGATTTATTATCACTTTATAACTATTAAAAATGAATTAACATCATTTAAAATAATTATTTAAATAATTTAAATAATTATTAAATCATTAAATCTCAATTTAAGTTAATAAATCGATTATTATATTTAAGGGCATTACTAACAATGTCATAAACACATTAAATTTCAAAAATACAATAAATTATTTTATTTCATATTCTTGTTCAATTAGAAAAATAAGTGTATGTATCCCGCTTCGTGCGCGACGTTTTACGATTATAGAGCTGATTATCAATAAAATAGTTTTCGGCCATTTTTATCGATTTAAATTTCGAGGAAAATATTTATTCAAAATAAAATTACTATTATTTATTATCACTCCAGTCAGTATTATTTGCATTATCAACCTTTTATTTAGAAATAAATATAATTTATCAAAGAGATACATTTGCGGGTTGTTACACCAATGTTAACCGACCAAGATGGGGTCGGTTAACGGTTAGAGATTTCACGAAATTAGTTAACCATTTAACCGAATATAATTTTTACCCCTACCAATTACCAAACATTGAAACCCGGCCCACTTAACCTAATAACCCAAATCGACTTAATTACTCAAGTCGCTTTCATTTCGACTCGTTTTCATCGTGTCTTTTAGGGATAAAACCCTAGATCTACATTTTCCCTTTCAACAATATTGTAGATCTCATCTACCTTCAAAATTAAAATTGATCCAAAGTTGGGTCTATCTTGCTTGCTTCCATCTTGTTTGGCAGGTCTATGGCCATCGATTTGTTGAGCTATGGTAAACGCTAATAGGAAGTGGAAGAATATGAGCTTTTATTTTAGCAATTTTTTTTATTGTGGTATACCTTAGTTTGGTTGAATCTGTATATTGTTATGATTAATAAATCGACCTAATTAATTATGTCTCAACTAGAATGAATTACGGTTAACAATATTGTATTGAATTACTGAAAGTAATCATTTTTGTATGTATAATCGGTGATTTATATACTTCACTACTGAACTGAAATTATCGTTTTTGTATGTATAATACTTATATTTATTAAGCAATTAAATTTGAATTTTATAGTTTATATTCACGATTTGTGATCAGTTTGTAATATAATTTATATGCATTTAAATGTGAATTAAAGTAGTAACAGATTAGTTTATATGTATACATAAATTTGCCATTGAAAATTTATATGCATTCAAATGTGAATTAATCTATATATTAAACTATGAGTTAATTTACATTTAAGTTATCTATATTGTAAATTTACATTTAATTTAGTAGTTTTATCTATATTCTAAATTTACATTTAATTAGTAGTTTTATCTATATTCTAAACTTACATTTAATTTAGTAGTTTTATCTTTATTAAACTATGAGTTAATTTACAATTAATTAAACCATGTATTGCATATGAACCAAATTGCCTCTTCTTTAGTTTTCTTTACGATATATTCATAGTTATCTCCCTTTAAGTTTTGTAAACTTCTAGTTCTCCTTGTTTTATTTATAATATTTATAACTCAGAGTTTAGAGTATGTTAAAGATTTGTATGTAAATTGAAATGCGCATGTAAGTTCTTGTATTAAAATGTTTTTATAACTCATAGTTGAATTAAAATGTATTTAATGTATTAAAATGCGAACATAATTTAGGTTGCCCTATATTAGTTAATGTAATATCAGTTCATCTATTACTATATTGCATATATTTTAGTTTGCAAATGCGAGTTAAACTATATATGCAACTGTGAATTAATTTGAATTATTGTTAAATTGAATGTTTTAAACTGTGTATTATATATCCAACTGAGAGTTAAACTGATGTATTAAATTATATATGCAGCTACCAGTTAAACTATATATGCAACTGATACATACATACATACATACATACATACATATATATGTGTGTGTGTGTGTGTATGTTAACCCACGGTTTAATACATAGTTTAAAATTTGTATTATATATGCAACTGATATATATATATATAAACTCACAATTTAATACACAGTTTAACTATATATGAATTTTTTAAACTATGTATTATATATGCAACAGTTCATGTAATATCACAACTGATATACATATATTTGTGTGTGTTATACTATTAAACAGAAGTTGTTATATTATATATATATGATGTAGACTCAGACTGACATATACATATATATGCAACAAAAAGAGTCCATCATCGTTGTTTTCATGATGGTTAGATCATCTTGTGAACATTTAATGTTGTTATAATTTGCGGGGTTAAATATGTTAAATAGAATGTGTTACAAACTGATGATTCAATTTACTGTTATATTTTCAAACAATATATATAACTTGTAAATATATACAACTTGTAACACTATATGATATATATAGTTAAATTAATATATAGTTAAATTATGTAGTTATATATTTGCCTATAAGGAAATTATGTATATTGTATGAGCTGAGCTGAGCTAGCTGATATAGTCATACGAGTTATAACAACAAATTACATAACAGTTATAATAGTTAACTATATAAGTTGAGCCGATATATATACATATACATACATATATGTATATATGTACGTATGAATATTATAATAGTTATATATATTGTAAACTCATATAACTATATGAATTTACTTTTACTATAAACTAATATATAGTTATATATATTTACATTTAACTATATGAATTATTTAGCATGCAGTTTTCATTTTTATGTAAACAACTTGTTCAGTTTTATGAATTTACTATGAACAAGTTAGTTCATAACTTAGTTCAATTTTTATGAGCATATACAAGCTTAGTTCATTTACTTTGATTTTTTTGATACATGTATTATGCACTCTTAGTTCAAATAGTGTGTTTAATAACAAAGCGTGTTTAATAATCATTATATATAGTGAAATATTACTGATACAAGCATGTTGCCATATAGCAATCTCCACAATATAAAATGGATCATATGTTAAAGATGAAGAGCTATTTGATCTACATGGAACCCATTTGGTAGAAAGTGATAACTTGAATTTGTCTTATCTAAAAATTATTTTGGACTTTAATTTAATAGGCAATACTTGTATAATTTATGCAGAACAAACATCTCATAAGTTTCCTTCCTGGGAATTTACAAGCCTATGCACTTTTAATCTTCAGAACTGTGCAGTTAAAGCGCTCAGCAGATTCAATGTGGCGGAGGTGCAAAATGTAATAGTGGGGATACAGCGAGGATATAGTGGGATATAGAAGATGACTCTAAAATAGCATATAAAACTTGTACTTAATGCTTTTACAAATATATAAATGGTAATTAAATGAAAAATTAACATTCAATTGAATTATAATTAATACATAAATAATTTTAAATAAAAACATGTGCGAATATACTGTAAATAAACGTAAAACTGTTATATAACATAATTGAATTTAGTAGAATATTAGAGTATTTTCATTTCTAAAAATATATTAAAAATTCAATTAAATAAATTAATTTCATAATTTTGTAATGTACAAATGTCATTTTTCAATTCATTTCTTTTAAAGAAGATGTAGCGGAAATAGGGGAATATAGCGGGAATAATGGGATATAGCGGGAATAGCCGGGCTTAAAGCGGAAAGGTTATATTTGGGGCTATATGGAAAAATCATAGCAATAGAAATCCGTTATGAGATATAGCAGGGTTATAGCGGGGTAATAGCGGGACATTAACTACACAGCTTCAGAATGCTTAAACTATAATTCCGGTCATTGTATGGATTCTTACTCTCTAGTTATTATACCTCAAGTCATTTACCGCATTATTGTTTTTCTTGAATTTAATTTGAATTTTTGATTAGTTTTTGTGCTTACATTCATTATTTATTTGTACATAATACAAAGTCCAATTTTATGAAGTGTTTGATATGTAGAACTATAGGGTTAATCAACAATCTACAAAACCAAGGACTACAGAGGCGCAATCAGCACTCTGATTTCTATGATATAAGCTTGTATAGGGTTAATCAGTAATCAACAAAACCAAGGACTGTAGGGTTAATCGGTAATCATTTTTATGCACTCTTGGTTCATAAACTAAGCCTTGTACATTTTCATACAAGCCTGTAAGTTGCAGTAATGCACCATATGCTTTCATTTTTACGAATTTAGTCATTTATTATAAACAAGTTAGTTTAATTTTTATGCCAATGTTTGATTGTTTTCAGTTCCAGTAATGCACCATATATGCTTCATTTTAGTTCAGCTAACTTATATCTACTTACCATTGGGCAAAGACTTGGAGATTGTAGGACGAAGTTGTAATATCTTTAGCAGACTATTCTAGTAATTTTATGTTATTTGATTTGAACCCTTTGCTGTTATAGTTATATATATTTGTATTTATGTTTAGACTTTGGGGTTCAAAACTTTGAGTTGTGATGTATTGTATTGTGCAGATAGATTGTAATGCTATTACTACAATGCTACAATTATCTATTTCAATTATTTATAAGTAATAATGCAATAATGGTTGAACCGGTCAAAGGTTAACCAAGGTTTAAATTAACTGGTTCGGTTGGTGTTCCGACGACCACCTTAACTGACCATCGGTTAACCGAACCGTGTAATATTTTCGGTTGATTGAAAATATTAACCGTTTTAGTCAGTAAACCAACTATGCCCAGCCCTATAGGCTATATTATAGATACATTATATAATGATTTTCCATGAGTTGATGTGTTTTGATATGTTTGGATGATGTTTGAGTGTCGTTAGTGCTTGTTTGTATGTTGTTTGTATGCTTGAATAGTTGCAAATGCTCATCGAAGATAAATAGAGGTGGTGGACGGTTCTATGGTCGAGTGTCTTCATGTAGAAGAAGAGGTGGTGTACTCTTTGATTCGATACACAAAGGACAGGAGATCCATAAACGTATAATCGGACTTCGACGAATATGCTCTATAGTGTTTGGGGCTATATCATTGCATATGTGATGCATGTTGGTTGAAGTGTTGGGTGTAGCAATGGAATCGATATGAAATCAAAACGTCAAAGGTGCTGCATGATATTGGTTATGTTGTATGGTTTAGAAGTGACATGGGATTAGCTTGGTGTCACAAGGCTGCTTGCATTGGGTCAGGAAGGAGGTTGCTCTAGGTTGGTGCTTGGTCTGGTGTTTGAAGACCGAACACAAACTGCCACCTGGTAGTTAACTTTGGGTTGAGCATAGGGAAGCATGGAAGGCATTTTAGTCCGGGCACCAATTAGGAATATAGGTCCGAGCACCGAACAAAATATTGGGTTTGGTGTTCGCTTTGAGGCTCGCTTTGTGTTTTGGTGGTCTAACTTCGGTCCGATCTTGGGGAATGTTGGATAGAGTTTGTGGATGGATGCTTTTCTGATGCTTTAGGTTTTTCAAGTGCTTGCTTCAAGTTGGCATGGGGTTTGAGCGGACGAATTTAGAGTGACTCGAGATGACTTTGGGATATTAAACGGTAAGTAATATAGCGATTTTGATGACTCGAGGTGGCGAGTGACTATAGCATCCGGCGATGAACTGAGAGGATAAGTTCTGTGTGATAGGTTGTGGATTAGAACAAGGCATGGTTCTAATATCGATATGTGTGGCAAGGTAGTCTGTGTGTACCATGGGTGGTCTGTATGTACCCATAATCGACTGTCTAGTTCGAGGGTAGTCCATGCACCCATATATTGGATGCCTATGTGTTTCCAGTATCTTGCCATCTGTGTGGGCATGAGTTGAGCATTCGTGACGTGGAGTAGTCGCTGAAAATCTTTTTGTTTCATAAGAGTTATCATATATCCAATGCACTCGAGTGAGAGATGCAAGGCTATGTGATTGTTGCTATGTTTGTTGTGTGTGATATGGATGTCACACTGCTATGTTATACCCCTATACCCCATATTTTTCTTGGTATTGTACTCCTATATGTGCTAGTAGTTTAGCATATTTTGTGTTTATGTGCTAATTCTTGGATGCAGGGACGGGTCATGTATGGTTCTACATACCATATGTCCTTATTACTATATACGGTTTTTACAGTATTTTGAGATGATGTATCACTCACACCAGATCATTATTTGATTTGAGATTTTATGTTTTGCTTCTTATTATCCAGGGTACTCTTAAATGAGTAGATTAGGGATAACAAGTCAGGATAGCGCATGGAGCTTTACGGAGTACAATCAGGAGGCTACACTTTCATATATCTATATTTTGGAGATTACTACTGATTGTATTCTATTATGTAGTACCGTGGATCTATACCAATACTTATGTTGCTTCAGAGACAGTTTTAGAGTTTATTTTGGAGATTTTGCACGTATAAACTCTGTTATTTCAATTTATATCATCTATGAACTTATTGCACTATGATGTTCTTATTTATGCTTTATTTGATTATATTACTGTCTTGCTTGTTTTATATCTATGTTGAATATCATATTTTACACTATGCGTTGTGAGATATATGATAGGTACTGTGATTTGGATTTTGTTACCCTACACCCTTGATTGTCATCATATATTGATCATGTACCATCATAGCGCACTCTACATGTCATATTGGATACCGAAGGTGTAGGGTGGCTATCACAACACACTAATATATTCACCTATTTTCTTCAGATTAGACATATCATGTCTTTTTATCGTCCACTCATTTGGTCCCTACTTAAGAGGTGGTGGCCTACCATATACACACGTTCTATTTTCCTTATTTTGAGCTAGGCATTGCTCCATTCGATTTTTATATGATGACTTGCACAAAGATAAGAGACTAAATAGGAATCCTTTTCCTTTTACTGACGAGAACGAGAACCTTGCTTTATACACCATATATCTACCCCATTTAGATGATGGAGCAATTAATCCCTGTGTTATTCCCTTGACATACCTTCAACAACACATTACACAGCGTAGGGACAGTGAGCTATGGGTGATGAAGTCATTAGGGACTTTCTACTATATTTCTTTGGTTTAACTTTCTTTTCAAACCAAAAGAGGACCATTAGATTTGGATATCTCGCGGCAATTACCAATTCATACCAGTGTCATACTATAAATAGGGAGACCTCTATACTTGTATATTTGTACACTACTCTCAACCCCTATGGCTTAAGGGAGGTTAAGCAAATGTTTGGATTTTTGGTATATGTAACAACCCTATTGTTAATTATCTAATTAATTAAATTTAATTATGGATAATTAATTCTAAATAGTGATTTGTAAATTTAACTATGAAATCAAATCTGGTTTTGGGAATAGTTGATACGATTTATTAAGAAATAAGTTTCATTTCTTAAAGAGGTTTTCAATTTAAATTTGGCATTTAGGATAAATTGTTGATATTGATATTTATTGCTTTAAAATGAGAATCTGCAATTAATAGTTTATTTTATTATCTTAAAAATAATGCGATAACTTTTATTTTCAAAAATCATATTTAATTGTACAAGCTATCTCAATATTAATACAAATGAGAAATTTTAACTTGTGATTGTTTTTGTAAGTTTTGAGAAATCAAAATATGTCAAATTAAACATTGTTTAGTTTAAAACAGTGTTTTATAAAATGTAAAACAAAGGAAATTAGTAAGACTTCTTTTAGAAATTGTTACACCTTGCTTATTGGATCCTTATCACATCCACATGGCCCATCTAGGAAGGTTTGGAGAAGAGAAATAAAAAGTAAGTATACTTTCTTTCTTAACACATTCAGTTCTAAAATCTGAGCGAGTACTCTCTTTTATCACATAAACCCTAGCTCCAATAATCCTTAACTCAAGTTGCAAATCATAGCGCTTTTGGCTAATAATTATAGAAATCAACTTTATGTAATATCCTTCATCATCTAGTTTATTTATTGAGTTGATTAATCTCAGTTTTGGTTTAGGGTTATAATCTTTCCTTTTCAAATTGCTGAAATTAAACTAGGAATTGTTGAAATGGTTGAGTTGTGGATTATAGAAAGCTATGGCAAGGGAAAAATGTGAGTTTACCTCACACTACTATCTCTAAATGAAATAATGTTCGCTAATTAGTAATTGGTTGAATATAGGATTGAATTACTCTCTATTTCTTATGCTAATTATAAGTTCGGTTATGAAATTATTAGTTTGTTTAAACCGTCATCTTGTGACCACCTTTAACATCAATTTGTAATTGAATATATTTGTGCATGTGGCAAAATCAGCGCTTTAGATGTCAGTACAATCACCCTAAAGAAGTAATCGCCAATGGACTACTAGAGGGAAACTTGGAGCTGAGATAGCTCCAGGTTGCGTCACCACCGGTGGGGCACCATCGATGCTCCGGTGGCGTGCACACCCGGAGCTATTTCAGCTTTAGGTGCCGCCCCGACTCGCCCATTTCTTACCTCGTTCTTTGTCTTATTTGCTGATGTTTTTGTGTGGTGGTTTGCATGTTTTTTTGCGGCCCTTTGGATGTCCATTTCCATTGATTTGCTAATCTATAAGATAGAATTGGAAATGATTTAGAGTAAAAACTTATGGACCAATTCATGGCTATAATCTTATGATGACTTAGTATTTTATTGTAGTGAATTCTATTGTGTGTTATGGACTTTGAATCACTTTGATTCAAAGGTTTGGAATTTATCTATCTATTTTATAAATATAAACACCAAATTTTATATATAAATAATTTCATAAAAGAGAGTTATTTAAGTTTACAAATATCAAACTTGTTTTTTAAATTAATCTAGTTCTTTTTTAAATGGTTTTATGAGTAATTATATACCTATATTATATCTTATTAGTAAGAAAGATTATGTATCTTTAATGGTTTTGGTAAATTTACAAACAAAGTGTTTTATTTAAATAAGTGTTTAGACACCGATATAGGTTGGATTTCGAGTATTATATTTTGATAAAAATTAAGAGATTACTGTATATTTAACCTTTAGAAAATAATTTGTGAACTATAGATCTTTTAAAAAGGAATACGGAACAACTATACACACACACACATGAGAGTATTTTGATATTATAAGTAAAATATTAGGTTATTGTTTCTACAGAATATATATATGGGAAATATATGAGATTATGAGTTTTAAATGAGAAGTCCGAAGATTAGTTTATAAATTATATATATATATATGAGAGTATTTTGATATTAAAAGTAAAATCATAGGTTATTGTTTCTATGGAATACACACACACATGCGAAATGTATGAGATTATGAGTTTTAAAAGAGAAGTCCAAAGATAATTTATAAATAAAGTATTTAATTAAAAATCATTTCTTATATGAAGATTATAATAATGGATTTCTAAACAATAAACTATTATAAGATAAATGTTTGAGAGCCTTAGTTCTATAATATAAGGGGTACTCATAATCGACTTAGTGTTACTGATTGGTTTAAATGCTCTCGAGTAACGCTTCATCGAATATTGTACAACTCATTGAATAGAATGTTTGAGTGGTACTTACTAACACATTAGTGTATACTCAAATTTCACCAGGTAGTATGAGATGCCTTGGTTAAATTCGTGTGATTGCTATTAGGAAGTACTTAACACTTTAAGGTAATATTATCTTTTGGTATTCGGTGGGACCGATAGATCCTTAAGAGATATAGTTCAGGTTTTCTGATGGTACCCGTATGAATGAGATTTACTAGCTTCTAGTAAATACTTGAATTGCACTAGGTGGTATAGGACATTTTGGTTAAGTTCTAGTGATTACTAAAAGAGATAGTATTTAGCCCTTGAGAGTAAATTTCCTTTTGGTGTTCGATGGGATAGATAGATTCTTAAGAGATATACTCATGGATTTCTTTATAATTATAAATTTATAAAGTTGAATAATCTAGAGTCTTCTAGTCATGATTGGTACGATCGTCTTGACCGGTACGGACTATCCTTGAGACCAGTTGTGATTATGTGTTCCTGGTATGAGTACGATCTTTGGTATCAAATCGGTATGAGTACGATCTTTGGTATCAAATCGGTATGAGTGATACCTTTATTTGTTTATTTTCCATGGTTTGAGTACAATCATTGTGATTGGTATGAACGATCATTACGATCGGTATCGATTAAGATCTCTTGGATTCTGGAAATTTGGATTCTGTGACTATTTTGTATTCATGAAATAAATATATACTCTTGTGCCTTGATGTGGATTCCGAGTTAAATTAATTATGTGACTTGTTATATATTGGACATCTGGATTTACTTATATGTCATATATCCTTTTGTTATATCTTGTTCTAACCCTTTTGGAAATGTAACGACCCGTATTTTTACAGATCGAAACATCGTAGAACAGTTGACAATTAGTCGCATTGTTGATAAGTCGTCTAGAGTCTAAGTCTTAGGTCGTAGGAAGGTTTGGAGCGACATAGGCATTGGGATAAGTCGTGGGGAAATTAGGTCGTATGTTGAGGCTTAGGTCGTAGCCGACTTAAGGAGATAGGCGACCTATAGGATTTAGACAACTTAAGATAATGACCGAGTCAAGGAATTGGGCGACTCTAGTAAGTGACCGACCTAAGAGTTAACGGCATAAGAGCTAACGACTTAAGAGTTTTGGTGAGTTAAAGACCTAAGGGGTAGGTCGGCGACGACCTAAGGAAGTTAAGTCGTAGCCTGGTTAAGTCGTAAGGTTGCGTGGGTGTGTTAGGTCGGAGCTGTTACTAGGTCGTTTTGATGCGCATTATTAAGTCGCATGGTTATTAAGTCGTTAGGACGGAACCATTGCTAGGTCGCGCGTAGTTAAGTCGTAACTCGTTGAGTTCTGGTTCGCGCGCACATGTGCTGAGTTAAGTCGTAGACGACTTAGGAGTTGAGTCGTAACCCAGTTAAGTCGCATCTTGGTTAGGTCGTAACTTTGCTAGGTCGGCAAAGCTGTTAAGTCGTAGGACGCGAGGATGCGCGCATATGCTAAGTCGTATCACGTGTTAGGTCGAAGACTTTAGGTTGGTGGGAGTTAAGTCGTAAGTCGTAGAGACTTGGGGTTGTTGAGTCGGAGCTGTTGTTAGGTCGTAGGTCGTTTGGAGTATAGGTCGGAGATAGGGATAAGTCGGAGACGACTTATAGAGGCAGACGACCTAAGTTTTCGGCTATAAATAGGAGGGCTTTGCTCCATTTTTTGGGATCCGGATTTCGAAGCGACGAAGTGCTGCCATTTTGAGAGTTCGACTTCTACACTTCTTCACTTCTTTTCTCCACTCTAATCTAGTGATTCCATCCACCCATATCAAAGATCAAATCGAAGATCGAAGAGCTTAGATTGAAGATCTACATTCTTCGAAGAGAGATTTCATTGTTTGAAGCGGATTTGTGATAGATCGAGTTAGATCCTTCACTGTCCAGATCTGAAGTGGGTTTCTTTTGAGGTGTTTAGGTGATTTGGTGAGTGGTGATTATCTCTCACACGGATCCAAAGGAGTATATCGAATCGTTGGCTTGATTTTGGTTTAAAGATAGTGATTTCCATGCATTTTCCTAATCATATGTGTAGATCCATATAGATCCATTGCTCATGATGATTTGACATCCATCTTACTACATGTTAACTTATGCAAGTTCATTCATCAAGATTATAGAGACATTGCTCATGTTTTCATGCTTATTAGACTTTCGACTCTTTAATTACGAAATTGCCATTATTGTTATAATTGTCTACTTAGATCATATTTGAATGCTTGATTGCTTGGATTAATATTTGACTTGATTGATTGCTATGAATTAGATGATTGATGATTTGAATTAGAACAAGTTGGTCGAAGATGATTCGAAAGCTAAGGGAAAGGCTCTTGAATTGAAAAGCTGCTCGTGGCATATGTAGCGAATGATGAAGCTCTTATACATAGATTTGATGATGAGGATGTTGAGATGAAGCTTTGCGAGGATGTGATGAAGCGAGGCATGATATGAGATAGTCTTGGTCTAATCCAGACGGGATCATTCCAAGCATGTTGACAACTCGGTGATATGGTTCGAGTTGAGGATAATGGTTGGCTCAAGAGGCGCTTGAGCTAGTATGAAAATAGTCGTCGAGGAGGATGACTAGAAGGCTGAGGCATCATCGTTGTTGAAGGTTCTAGAATGCTCAAAGAAAGAGTACGTTGGGCAGATTCGATAGTCCCTGAAGGCTACTGATTGGGTAGTCAAGTACTCTGGGCAGATTCGATAGTCCTAGGCACGGGTCACGATGACGTGCGGGAGTAATGTCTAGAACCGGGGTTTTCCATTAGCCCTTGACAGACGGCTGAAAGAATGTGCCGGTCATTCAACTAACGGTGATATCAAGGCAATGATAACAGTGATAGCCAGAGTCATGGATGTTTGGTTGTATCGTCATTCGGTCTCAAGAGCGGTATTTTCTAGGTGTTTATCTGATCTTGGTTTAGGCCTTGGGGGTTTGTACTTGGAAAACATCGCCCTTGACTCGAGTGATAATTGCTTTATTTTAAATTGTGTGCTCTGCTATGTTGCTTCTGCTTAGTGTGTGTCTGGGGGCTATCACTGTAGAAAGAAGTGGAGTGGGAGGGTTGTATTCCTATTCCTTTTTCCTTTGTACTCTTTTGGTATGTTGTTAGTTAATTTACCGCTCACTAAGACTGTTGTCTGACTCAAGGCTTTATGTTTTAATTCTTATTGCCTTGGGTTGTTCGTCCATTTTTGGGACGGGCAGACTAGGTAGCAGGTGACAGGTGCTGTTCTTGCTTCTCATGATGCTGATATCGAAGACGAGTTTGAGGGTTGCATATTATCTTCTTATATGTACTGGGTGTTCCGCTGTTTGTATTTTCTCTGAGTGTTATGTTGTGAGGCTTGTTGTATTGACTATTCTGATGTCTGTATTCAACTATTATGAAGTTTTATTGATGAGATTCTATTCTGTGAAGCTTCACTATATATATGTTCTATTGTATTTTGTCCATGCGCTGTGAGTAATACGGTAGATTTTGTTGTTTTAATTTACCCTGGCAATCGTCCATGGCTGCCTGGCACACTTTACAGCGCACTTTCTCTAGGTTCAGTGCAGGGGTCATGGGCGGTCGTCACATTTGGTATCAAAACTTTGGTTAATCGATTTTACCCAACGCTCGCTGACGTAACTACGTATGAGAGACGTAATTGTATTTTGATGGATGATTACTATATATAATATAGTAGCTTAGTAGAGTTTGAGTCCTTTATACAGTTGTTTCTCTAGGTGTGCTAATCATTCCTTTTTATAGATATTAAGGATGAGTCGAAGAGGGAGACCAGCTGCTAGGGAAGGCCGTGCTGCTGAGGGGACTGCTGATTATGCTGCAATGTTCGAAGCTATGATGACTTCGATCATGAGAAGGATACCAGTTCCGGGAATAGCAGTTGATGTTGGAGTTCAAGTCCAGACTCCAAAGCCGGTGGATTTTGCTAAGCTGTGTAAGGACTATACTGCTCTTGGAGGAAAGGTTTTCTTGGGAACAGAATCAACCATTGAAGTTCAGAGGTGGATAGATGCTTGTAGAAGGATCTTTGGTGACTTGGGAATTGAGGATGCTACTAAGAGGAAGTTAGCATCAAGGCAGCTTCAAGGGAGAGCCTCTGATTGGTGGAACTCTATTACCATCAATACTCCGGAGGAAGAGATTACTTGGGAGCAATTCCAAGCCAGATTTGAAGCTAAGTTCATTTCTACAGCTCAGAAGTCTGTTCTGTTCAAGAAGTTTGTGGAGCTCAAGAAGGGAGGAAGACCAGTTCTTGAGTATGTTTCTGAGTTTGAAGCTTTGTCCAAGTATGCCCGGTCGTATATAGAATCTGCATATCAGAAGAATGAGAAGTTTGTGACAGGCTTGGACAATTATCTTAGGAGGCAGTTAGTGGATCATTTGGACGATTCATTTGAGAAGCTTGTGGAGAAAGCTCTCAGGCATGAGAGTCTGTTTCCTAAGGAAGGATCTGTTGTTGTTGTGACCGGGGGAGAGTCTAAACCGCAGCAGGGTGGAAACAAGAAGAGGAAGCAGCAGCAGCAAAAGGGTAAGGATGGCCAGAAGAAGCCAAAGGGCGAAGTGACCTGCTTCAATTGTCAGCAGAAGGGCCATTTCTCCAGGGAGTGTAAGAATCCGAAGGTACCGATGAAGTGTCACAACTGTGACAAGCCGGGGCATATCAGGAAGAATTGTCCAGAACCGAGGAGGGACAAGCAGATTGTGCAAGCTTATGCTTTGGGGGCTGTTCCATCATCTTCGAAAGCTCCTACTGCTGAAGAGAAAGGAAAGAGTATGGTGGTTCAAGGTACTCTTTTCCTATGTGGTGTTCCAGTTAGAGTTCTGTTTGATACTGGGGCGTCGCATTCGTTTGTTTGTAGTGAAATTGTAGGCCGGTTGGGCTTGGAACCGGATATCGTTGATAGGCCATTGGTTGTGACTAATCCTGTTGGGGGTTCGTCTTGTTTGTGTATGCTATGCCGTGGTCTGATTGTATCGAGTCATGGTTGCTCTTTTGTTTGTAATTGTTTTGTTCTGACTTTGCGGGGTTCGGAATTATTTTGGGTATGGACTGGCTTAGGAAGTATGCGGCAAAGGTTGATTTCGAAAGGTTGGAGGTGACAGTTGAGAATGTGGAGGGGCGAAAGATTGTGATACGATGTAAGCATGAAGAAGGCGTCTTCATGAGCTTCATGTATTCGCTGGTTGTTCCAAGGGATGGACTGTCATCTGTGCCAATCGCTGATGGATTTGAGGATGTCTTTGACGAAGTCAAAGGGTTACCGCCGCATAGAGAGATCGAGTTTCGTATAGATCTAGTTGAAGGAGCCAGACCTGTTGTGATGCCTCTTAGGCGGATGGCGCCTAGAGAACAGCAGGAATTGAGGGTGCAAGTTGATGATCTTTTGCAGAAAGGATTCATTCGGCGTAGTGTGTCCGAATGGGGTGCACCAGTTGTGTTTGCAACCAAGGCAGATGGATCGTTGAGGTTGTGCGTGGATTATCGTGAGCTGAATAAGGTGACTAAGAAGAACAAGTATCCATTGCCGAGAATAGATGACTTGTTCGATCAGCTTCACGAAGCGAAGGTGTTTTCTCAGATGGATTTGGCAACGGGATTTCACCAGTTGAGAGTGGCTAAGGATAGTGTGCCGAAGACTGCTTTTAGGACACCATCCGGTTTCTTTGAGTGGCTGGTAATGCCGTTTGGATTGACTAACGCGCCAGCATATTTTGTGGATCTTATGAATAGAGTGTTCAGAGATCAGTTGAACAAGTTCGTGCTTGTGTTCGTGGATGATATTCTGATTTATTCCAGAACTGAAGAAGAGCACAAAACGCACTTGCGTATTGTTTTGGAAATCTTACGGAAACATCAGCTGAAGGCTAAGTTTTCGAAGTGTCACTTCTGGAAGAGTGAAGTGAGGTTCTTAGGCCATGTTATCTCTGGAAATGGGATAGCGGTTGATCCCGCTAAGGTGGCAGTAATTCAGGATTGGGTTAGACCTAAGAATGCATCTGATGTGAGAAGTTTTCTTAGATTGGCAGGATATTATCGACGGTTTATCAAAGACTTCTCCAAGGTGGCTGCACCGTTAACAGGATTGACGAAGAAGAACCGAGTGTTCAGATGGGAAGATAAGTGTGAGCAAGCTTTCAGAATCCTGAAAGAAAGATTGACAAGTGCTCCTGTTTTGACTATTCCAAGTGGGAATGATGAGATGGTGGTTTACACCGACGCATGTGGTACTGGACTTGGAGCAGTGCTAATGTAGAAGGATAAAGTTGTTGCGTATGCTAGTCGACAACTGAAGCCGCATGAAAGGAATTACCCGACTCATGATTTGGAGTTAGCGGCGATTGTTTTTGCTCTGAAGATGTGGAGACATTATCTATTGGGAGTTCGATTCGAGTTGTTTACGGATCATAAGTCATTGAAGTATCTTTTCTCCCAAAAGGATTTGAATCTTCGGCAGCAACGTTGGTTAGAGTTTTTGGCATCATATGATTTTGGTATAGCTTATACTCCGGGAAAAGGTAACGCAGTGGCTGATGCGTTAAGTCAAAGACATGCGGGATTGGGAGCCATGTTTTCAGAATGGAAGAATCTTGAGTATTTAGCTGGATTTGACTTCAGGCCTAGATGTGGATTAGAACCTGAGATGTTGGCAAACTTATCGATAAGACCGACTCTTGTGGAAAGGATTGGCGAGAGCCAAAAGCAAGACGATAAGCTTGTCAAGATTATCCGTGATTTGGAATCTGGATTGGAACAAGAAAAGGATAAAGGATTCGAGGTAGGTCGAGAAGGTTGGCTTCGGAAGCAACGACGACTAGTTGTTCCCGATATAGATGAATTGAGGAGTGAAGTTTTGAAGGAAAGTCATCACTCGAAGTTGACCATTCATCCAGGTGGAAATAAGATGTATCGGGATATGAAGAGAACCTACTACTGGGAAGGTATGAAGAAGGATGTTGGAAATTTTATTTCCAAGTGCATTGTAACGACCCGTATTTTACGGATCGAAAAGTTTGTCAAAATCTGGGATTTTCAGCATTTTCTAGTTGTTTCAGATTTTGGTTGAAATTTGCCTAAGTCCTAGGTCGTACGCGACCTAGAGGTTAGTTAAATGTTGTTGGCGACTTAGGAGATAAGTCGTGAGCGACTTAGAGAAGGTCTGCGACCTAAGGGGATAGGCGAGTTAAGAGTTAGGTCGTAGCCAGATTAAGTGGTAGGTCGCATTGCCTTGAGTCGCACCTAAGTGTTAAGTCGTTCAGGTGATAAGTCGCGAGGTGGTTTAGGTCGTGGACAGTTTGGAGCGACCTATGGGAGTAGCAAGTTAAACCCAGTAGTTAACGACCTAGGGATGGGCGACCTAGTGGTTCCGAGTTAGCATTGTTAGGTCGGCAACGACCTAAGAAGTTTGGAGATAGCTGTGTTGCGACCTAGTAACTTGGTATGACCTATAGGTTAGCGACTTAAGGAGTATACGACTTAGGGAAGTTAAGTGGTAAGTCGTAAGTGATAAGTCGTAGACGACTTATAGGGGCAGCGACCTAAGGAAGCTAGGGGATAAGTAGGGAGCGACCTATAGTAGTACGCGACCTAAGGGTTAGGGAGTTAACAACCCAGTATGTTGCGACCTAGTGTTAGGTCGTTAGGCGACCTAAGGAGTTAGGTCGCATAAGTTGTTAGGTCGTATGGGTTGGTAGGTCGCGTGAGTTGTTAGGTCGCTAGAATAGTTTAAGTGTTAGGTCGCGTGGGTCTAAGTGTTAGGTCGTAACACTGGTAAGTCGCTGGGTTTTGTTAAGTGTTAGGTCGTAACCTCGTTAGGTCGTAGGATGGAGAGCTCTGTTAGGTCGCTAAGCGCGTAAGTTGGTAAGTCGCTGGGTTTGTCCATGTCTTAAGTCGTAAGGTTTGGGCAAGTCTTTAGGTCGGTTGGTTTTAGGTCGTAGGTCGTGGACGACCTAACTCCGAGCGACCTAGGGAAGATTTCTGCTATAAATAGAGGGGGTTGTTCTCACTTTTTGGGATCCGGATTTTGAAGCGACGAAGTGCTGCCATTTTGAGAGCTCGACTTCTACACTTCTTCACTTCTTTTCTCCACTCTAATCTAGTGCTTACATCCATCCAAGTTGAAGATCAAGATTGAAGATTCAAGAGCTTAGATTGAAGATCTTCATCTTTTCAAGAGAGATTTCTTCGTTTGAAGCGGATTCGTGATAGATCAAGCTTGATCCTTCGCTGTCCAGATCTGAAGAGTGTTGATTTGGGGTTTTTTAGGTGATTTGGTGAGTGGTGATTATCTCTCACACGGATCCAAAGGAGTATATCGGATTGTTGGCTCGATTTGGTGTTAAAATAGTGATTTCCATGCATTTTCTTCATCCTAAGTGTAAATCCATATAGATCCATTGTTCATGATGATGTTACATCCATTTTATCACATGTTAACCTATGCAAGTTCATTCATCAAGTTTGTAGTGATATTGTTCATGTTTTCATGTTTGTTAGACTTTCAACTCCTTAATTACGAAATTTGCCATTATTGTTATAATTGTCCATTTTGCTTATATTTGAATGCTTGGTTACTTGGATTGATGTTTGACATGATTGATTGCTGTGAATTAGATGATTGTTGATTGGTTTTAGACAAGGTGGTCGAAGATGATTCAAAAGCTAAGGGAAAGGCTCTTGAATTGGGAAAGCTGCTCGTGGCACATGTAGCGGGATGATGAAGCTCTTATGCGTAGATTTGATGATGTGATGTTGAGATGAGGCTTTGCGAGGATGGGATGAAGCGAAGCATCATGTGATGAAGACTTGGTCTAATCCAGACGGAATCATTCCAAGCACGTTGGTAACTCGGTGATATGATTCGAGTTAAGGATAATGGGTGCTTGAGAGGCGCTTGAGCTGGTATGGAAATAGTCATCGAGGAGGATGACTAGGAGGCTTGGATAGCATCGTTGTTGAAGGTTCTAGCAGACTCAAAGCAAGGGTACGTTTGGGCAGTTGCGAAAATCCCAACGACAACGAATTGATGGTCGAGTACCCTAGGTAGTTGCGAAAATCCTTGGCACGGGCTGCGACGACGTGCGGAGTTTTGTCTAGAACCGGGGTTTCCATTAGCCCTTGACGGACGGCTGAAAGAATGTGCCGGTCATTCAATTAACGGTGATATCGAAGCAATGATAACAGTGATAGCCAGAGTCATGGATGTTTGGTTGTATCGTCATTCGGACTCAAGAGCGGTATTTTCTGGGTGCTTATCTGATTTAGGCCTTGGTACTTGGAAAACATCGCCCTTGACTCGAATGATTATTACTTTACTTTAAATTGTATGCTCTGGTATGTTGCTTCTGCTTAGAGTGTGTCTGGGGGCTATCACTGTAGTAAGAGGTGGAGTGGGAGGGTTGTATTCCTATTCCTTTTCCTTTATGCTCTTTTGGTATGTTGTTAGTTAATTTACTGCTCACTAAGACTGTTGTCTGACTCAAGGCTTTATGTTTTTAATTCTTATTGCCTTGGGCTGTTCGTCCATTTTGGGACGGGCAGACTAGGTAGCAGGTGACAGGTGTTGTTCTCTTCTCACGATGCTGATATCGAAGACGAGCTAGAGGGTTGCATATTATCTTCTTATATGTACTGGATGTTCCGCTGTTTTGTATTCTCTGAGAGATATGTAGTGAGGCTTGATGTATTGACTATTTGGATGTTTGTATTCAACTATTATGGAGTTTTATATGATGGCATTTTGTTCTGTAAAGCTTCACTATACATATGTTCTATTGTATTTTTTCCATGCGTTGTGAGTAATACGATAGATTCTGTTGTTTTAATTTACCCTGACAATCGTCCATGGTCACCTGGCACACTTTACAGCGCACTTTCTCTAGATTCGGTGCAGGGGTCATGGGCGGTCGTCACATTTGGTATCAGAGCATTGGTTAATCGATTTTACCCAACGCTCGCCGTCGTAACTACGTATGAGAGACGTAATTGTATTTTGATGGATGAATACTATATATAATATAGTAGTTTAGTTGAGTTTGAGTCCTTTATGCAGTTGTTTCTCTAGATGTTCTAATCATTCCTTTTTATAGATATTGAGAATGAGTCGAAGAGGGAGACCAGCTGCTAGGGAAGGCCGTGCTACTGAAGAGACTGCTGATTATGCAGCCATGTTCGAAGCTATGATGACTTCGATCATGAGAAGGATACCAGTTCCGGGGGCGGCAGTTGATGTTGGAGTTCAGGTTCAGACTCCGAAACCAGTGGATTTTGCTAAGCTGTGCAAGGACTATACTGCTCTTGGAGGGAAGGTTTTCTTGGGAACAGAATCAACTATCGAAGTCCAGAGATGGATAGATGCTTGTAGAAGGATCTTTGGTGATTTGGGAATTGATGATGCAACTAAGAGGAAGTTGGCATCAAGGCAGATTCAAGGGAGAGCCTCTGATTGGTGGAACTCTATTACCATCACCACTCCGGAGGAAGAGATTACTTGGGAGCAATTTCAAGTTAGGTTTGAAGCTAAGTTCATTTCTACAGCTCAGAAGTCTGTTCTGTTCAAGAGGTTTGTGGAGCTCAAGCAAGGTGGGAGACCAGTTCTTGAGTATGTTTCTGAGTTCGAGGCTTTGTCCAAGTATGCCTGGTCATATATTGAGTCTGCATACAAGAAGAATGAGAAATTTGTGACAGGCTTGGACAGTTATCTTGGGAGACAGTTGGTGGATCATTTGGACGATTCATTTGAGAAGCTTATGGAGAAAGCTCTTAGGCATGAGAGTCTGTTTCCTAAGGAAGGATCTGTTGTTGCTGTGACCAGGGAAGAGTCTAAACCCCAGCAGGGTGGAAACAAGAAGAGGCAGCAGCAGCAGAAGGGTAAGGATGGCCAGAAGAAGCCGAAAGGCGAGGTGACTTGCTACAACTGTCAGCAGAAAGGCCATCTCTCCAGGGATTGCAAGAATCCGAAAGTGCCGGCGAAGTGCCACAACTGTGACAAGCCGGGGCATTTCAGGAAGAGTTGTCCAAAACCGAGGAGGGACAAGCAGATTGTGCAAGCTTATGCTTTGGGAGCTGTACCTTCGTCTTCGAAAGCTCCTACTGTTGAAGAGAAAGGAAAGAGTGTGGTTGTTCAAGGTACTCTTTTCCTATGTGGTGTTCCAGTTAGAGTTCTGTTTGATACTGGAGCGTCGCATTCGTTTGTTTGTAATGAACTCGTAAGCCGGTTAGGTTTGGAACCGGATATTGTTGATAGGCCATTGGTTGTGACTAATCCAGTTGGGGGTTCGTCTTGTTTGTGTATGTTATGCCGTGGTCTGATTGTGTCGAGTCATGGTTGCTCTTTTGTTTGTGATTGTTTTGTTCTGAACTTTGCGGGGTTCGGAATTATTTTGGGTATGGACTGGCTTAGAAAGTATGCGGCTAAGGTTGATTGTGAGAGGCTGGAGGTGACAGTCGAGAATGTGGAGGGGCGAAAGATTGTGATACGATGTAAGCATGAGGAAGGCGTCTTCATGAGCTTCATGTATTCGCTAGTTGTTCCACGGGATGGAATGTCTTTAGTGCCAATCGCAAATGGATTCGAGGATGTCTTTGACGAAGTCAAAGGGTTGCCGCCGCATAGAGAGATCGAGTTTCGTATAGATCTAGTTGAAGGAGCCAGACCTGTTGTGATGCCTCTTAGGCGGATGGCGCCTAGGGAACAGCAAGAGTTGAGGGTGCAAGTTGATGATCTTTTACAGAAAGGATTCATTCGGCGTAGTGTGTCCGAGTGGGGTGCACCAGTTGTGTTTGCAACCAAGGCAGATGGGTCGTTGAGATTGTGTGTGGATTATCGTGAGCTGAATAAGGTGACTAAGAAGAACAAGTATCCATTGCCGAGAATAGATGACTTGTTTGATCAGCTTCACGAAGCCAAGGTGTTTTCTCAGATGGATTTGGCAACGGGATTTCACCAGTTGAGAGTGGCTAAGGATAGTGTGCCGAAGACTGCTTTTCGGACACCATCTGGTTTCTTTGAGTGGCTGGTAATGCCGTTTGGATTGACTAACGTGCCAGCATATTTTGTGGATCTTATGAATAGAGTGTTCAGAGATCAGTTGAACAAGTTCGTACTTGTGTTCGTGGATGATATTCTGATTTATTCCAGAACGGAAGAGGAGCACAAGACGCACTTGCATATTGTTTTGGAAATCTTACGGAAACATCAACTGAAGGCTAAGTTTTCGAAGTGTCACTTCTGGAAGAGTGAAGTGAGGTTCTTAGGCCATGTGATTTCTGGAAATGGAATAGCGGTTGATCCCGCTAAGGTGGCAGCAATCCAGGATTGGGTTAGACCTAAGAATGCATCTGATGTGAGAAGTTTTCTTGGATTAGCAGGATATTATCGACGGTTTATCAAAGACTTCTCCAAGATAGCTGCACCGTTAACAGGATTGACGAAGAAGAACCAAGTGTTCAGTTGGGATGCTAAGTGTGAGCAAGCTTTCGGAATCCTGAAAGAGAGATTGACGAGTGCTCCTGTTTTGACTATTCCAAGTGGGAATGATGAGATGGTGGTTTACACCGACGCATGTGGTACTGGACTTGGAGCAGTGCTGATGCAGAAGGATAAAGTTGTTGCGTATGCCAGTCGACAACTGAAGCCGCATGAAAGGAATTACCCGACTCATGATTTGGAGTTAGCGGCGATTGTTTTTGCTCTGAAGATGTGGAGACATTATCTATTGAGAGTTCGATTTGAGTTGTTTACAGATTATAAGTCGTTGAAGTATCTTTTCTCCCAAAAGGATTTGAATCTTCGGCAGCAACGTTGGCTAGAGTTTTTGGCATCATATGATTTTGGTATAGCTTATACTCCGGGAAAAGGTAACGCAGTGGCAGATGCGTTAAGTCGAAGACATGCAAGATTGGAAGCCATGTTTTCAGAATGGAAGAATCTCGAGTATTTAGCTGGATTTGACTTCAGGCCTAGATGTGAATTGGAACCTGAGATGTTGGCAAACTTATCGATAAGACCTTCTCTTGTGGAAAGGATTGGCGAGAGCCAAAAGCGAGACGATAAGCTTGTCAGGATTATCCGTGATTTGGAATCTGGATTGGATCCAGAAAAGGATAAAGGATTCGAGGTCGATCGAGAGGGTTGGCTTCGAAAGCAAGGACGACTAGTCGTTCCCGATATAGATGAATTGAGGAGTGAAGTTCTGAAGGAAAGTCATCACTCGAAGTTGACAATTCATCCAGGTGGAAATAAGATGTATCGGGATATGAAGAGAACCTACTACTGGGAAGGTATGAAGAAGGATGTTGGAAATTTTATTTCCAAGTGTATGAACTGCCAGTTGGTAAAAGCCGAACAGAAGAAGCCAAGTGGATTGCTTCAGCCATTAGAAGTTCCTACATGGAAGTGGGAGCAGATATCGATGGATTTTATTGATGGACTACCTAGAACAAGAACGGGAAATGAAGGGATTTGGGTCATTGTAGATCGTCTGACCAAGAGTGCGAGGTTCATTCCTGTTCGATCGACTAGGACTGCATCAAAGTTGGCTGAGTTGTATGTTAAGTGGATAGTTCGATTCCATGGTATTCCGAAAAGTATAGTGAGCGATCGAGACCCATTGTTCACTAGTGGATTTTGGAAGAGCTTCCAGGAAGTTTTGGGAACCGAGTTGTGTTTGAGTACAGCTTATCACCCTCAAACAGATGGTCAGACCGAGAGAGTCAACCGAGTTTTGGAAGATCTTCTTAGAGCATGTGTTTTGGACTTCGGAGGATCATGGGAAGATCATCTTCATTTGGTGGAGTTTGCGTACAACAACAGTTACCAGTCAAGCATTGGTATGGCACCGTATGAGGCATTGTATGGAAGACCGTGTAACTCTCCGACATGTTGGTTGGAAACTGGAGAAAAGCTGATACTTGGGCCAGAGATGATTCGGCAGACTTCAGATTGTATAGAGATCATTCGGCAACGAATGAAGGCAGCCTAAGACCGTCAGAAAAGTTATGCCGATAAGCGTCGTAAGGATTTGGAATTCGACGTAGGTGATATGGTTTTTGTGAAGATTTCTCCACTGAAGAATGTTATTCGATTCGGGAAGAAAGGAAAATTGACTCCAAGATTTGTTGGACCATTCCCGATCATTGAGCGAATTGGAAAGCTCGCCTACAGATTGGAGTTACCGGAGAAGATGTCGAGTGTGCACGATGTTTTTCATGTATCATATCTACGGAAGTATGTGCACGACTCGAATACAGTGGTTTCTGCTGATAGCTGTGAAGATTTCGAAGTTGATCCAGTTGGTAGAAGACCTCGTAAGCCGCTTCGTGTTGTTGAAACCGACACGAAACAGCTTAGGAGGAAGGTAGTTAAGTTGCTCAAGATACAATGGAGTGATGATGATAACGACTGTACGTGGGAGATGGAAGAGAGGATGAAAGCAACTCATCCTGAACTCTTCAAGGTATGGCCCTAAGGTGTCGTCTCATCTCGCGATATTGTAACTTGTTCTAGTTTTAGAATTCTGTACGCTAAGCTAGAATTGGATGCATGGTTTGTTGATTGCTATGGATGGTAGGCGTACAGAATAGTCTTTGATTGCTATGATTACTTGGAATTTCGGGGGCGAAATTCCTAAGAGGGAAAGAATGTAACAACCCGTATTTTACAGATCGAAAAGTTTGTCAAAATCTGGGATTTTCAGCATTTTCTAGTTGTTTCAGATTTTGGTTGAAATTTGCCTATGTCCTAGGTCGTACGCGACCTAGAGGTTAGTTAAATGTTGTTGGCGACTTAGGAGATAAGTCGTGAGCGACTTAGAGAAGGTCTGCGACCTAAGGGGATAGGCGAGTTAAGAGTTAGGTCGTAGCCAGATTAAGTGGTAGGTCGCACTGCCTTGAGTCGCACCTAAGTGTTAAGTCGTTCAGGTGATAAGTCGCGAGGTGGTTTAGGTCGTGGACAGTTTGGAGCGACCTATGGGAGTAGCAAGTTAAACCCAGTAGTTAACGACCTAGGGATGGGCGACCTAGTGGTTCCGAGTTAGCATTGTTAGGTCGGCAACGACCTAAGAAGTTTGGAGATAGCTGTGTTGCGACCTAGTAACTTGGTATGACCTATAGGTTAGCGACTTAAGGAGTATACGACTTAGGGAAGTTAAGTGGTAAGTCGTAAGTGATAAGTCGTAGACGACTTATAGGGGCAGCGACCTAAGGAAGCTAGGGGATAAGCAGGGAGCGACCTATAGTAGTACGCGACCTAAGGGTTAGCGAGTTAACAACCCAGTATGTTGCGACCTAGTGTTAGGTCGTTAGGCGACCTAAGGAGTTAGGTCGCATAAGTTGTTAGGTCGTATGGGTTGGTAGGTCGCGTGAGTTGTTAGGTCGCTAGAATAGTTTAAGTGTTAGGTCGCGTGGGTCTAAGTGTTAGGTCGTAACACTGGTAAGTCGCTGGGTTTTGTTAAGTGTTAGGTCGTAACCTCGTTAGGTCGTAGGATGGAGAGCTCTGTTAGGTCGCTAAGCGCGTAAGTTGGTAAGTCGCTGGGTTTGGCCATGTCTTAAGTCGTAAGGTTTGGGCAAGTCTTTAGGTCGGTTGGTTTTAGGTCGTAGGTCGTGGACGACCTAACTCCGAGCGACCTAGGGAAGATTTCTGCTATAAATAGAGGGGGTTGTTCTCACTTTTTGGGATCCGGATTTTGAAGCGACGAAGTGCTGCCATTTTGAGAGCTCGACTTCTACACTTCTTCACTTCTTTTCTCCACTCTAATCTAGTGCTTACATCCATCCAAGTTGAAGATCAAGATTGAAGATTCAAGAGCTTAGATTGAAGATCTTCATCTTTTCAAGAGAGATTTCTTCGTTTGAAGCGGATTCGTGATAGATCAAGCTTGATCCTTCGCTGTCCAGATCTGAAGAGTGTTGATTTGGGGTTGTTTAGGTGATTTGGTGAGTGGTGATTATCTCTCACACGGATCCAAAGGAGTATATCGGATTGTTGGCTCGATTTGGTGTTAAAATAGTGATTTCCATGCATTTTCTTCATCCTAAGTGTAGATCCATATAGATCCATTGTTCATGATGATGTTACATCCATTTTATCACATGTTAACCTATGCAAGTTCATTCATCAAGTTTGTAGTGATATTGTTCATGTTTTCATGTTTGTTAGACTTTCAACTCCTTAATTACGAAATTTGCCATTATTGTTATAATTGTCCATTTTGCTTATATTTGAATGCTTGGTTACTTGGATTGATGTTTGACATGATTGATTGCTGTGAGTTAGATGATTGTTGATTGGTTTTAGACAAGGTGGTCGAAGATGATTCAAAAGCTAAGGGAAAGGCTCTTGAATTGGGAAAGCTGCTCGTGGCACATGTAGCGGGATGATGAAGCTCTTATGCGTAGATTTGATGATGTGATGTTGAGATGAGGCTTTGCGAGGATGGGATGAAGCAAAGCATCATGTGATGAAGACTTGGTCTAATCCAGACGGGATCATTCCAAGCACGTTGGTAACTCGGTGATATGATTCGAGTTAAGGATAATGGGTGCTTGAGAGGCGCTTGAGCTGGTATGGAAATAATCATCGAGGAGGATGACTAGGAGGCTTGGATAGCATCGTTGTTGAAGGTTCTAGCAGACTCAAAGCAAGGGTACGTTTGGGCAGTTGCGAAAATCCCAACGACAACGAATTGATGGTCGAGTACCCTAGGTAGTTGCGAAAATCCTTGGCACGGGCTGCGACGACGTGTGGAGTTTTGTCTAGAACCGGGGTTTCCATTAGCCCTTGACGGACGGCTGAAAGAATGTGCCGGTCATTCAATTAACGGTGATATCGAAGCAATGATAACAGTGATAGCCAGAGTCATGGATGTTTGGTTGTATCGTCATTCGGACTCAAGAGCGGTATTTTCTGGGTGCTTATCTGATTTAGGCCTTGGTACTTGGAAAACATCGCCCTTGACTCGAATGATTATTACTTTACTTTAAATTGTATGCTCTGGTATGTTGCTTCTGCTTAGTGTGTGTCTGGGGGCTATCACTATAGTAAGAGGTGGAGTGGGAGGGTTGTATTCCTATTCCTTTTCCTTTATGCTCTTTTGGTATGTTGTTAGTTAATTTACTGCTCACTAAGACTGTTGTCTGACTCAAGGCTTTATGTTTTTAATTCTTATTGCCTTGGGCTGTTCGTCCATTTTGGGACGGGAAGACTAGGTAGCAGGTGACAGGTGTTGTTCTCTTCTCACGATGCTGATATCGAAGACGAGCTAGAGGGTTGCATATTATCTTCTTATATGTACTGGATGTTCCGCTGTTTTGTATTCTCTGAGAGATATGTAGTGAGGCTTGATGTATTGACTATTTAGATGTTTGTATTCAACTATTATGGAGTTTTATATGATGGCATTTTGTTCTGTAAAGCTTCACTATACATATGTTCTATTGTATTTTGTCCATGCGCTATGAGTAATACGATAGATTCTGTTGTTTTAATTTACCCTGACAATCGTCCATGGTCACCTGGCACACTTTACAGCGCACTTTCTCTAGATTCGGTGCAGGGGTCATGGGCGGTCGTCACATGCATGAACTGCCAGTTGGTAAAAGCCGAACAGAAGAAGCCAAGTGGATTGCTTCAGCCATTAGAAGTTCCTACATGGAAGTGGGAACAAATATCGATGGATTTTATTGATGGACTACCTAGAACCAGAACGGGAAATGAAGGGATTTGGGTCATTGTAGATCGTCTGACAAATTGTGCAAGATTCATTCCTGTTCGATCGACTAGGACTGCATCAAAGTTGGCTGAGTTGTATGTTAAGTGGATAGTTCGATTCCATGGTATTCCGAAGAGTATAGTGAGCGATCGAGATCCATTGTTCACTAGTGGATTTTGGAAGAGCTTCCAGGAAGTTTTGGGAACCGAGTTGTGTTTGAGTACAGCTTATCATCCTCAAACAGATGGCCAGACTGAGAGAGTCAACCGAGTTTTGGAAGATCTCCTCAGAGCTTGTGTTTTGGATTTCGGAGGATCATGGGAAGATCACCTTCATTTGGTGGAATTTTCATATAACAACAGTTACCAGTCCAGCATTGGTATGGCACCGTATGAGGCATTGTATGGAAGACCGTGTAACTCTCTGACATGTTGGTTAGAGACAGGAGAAAAGTTGATGCTTGGACCAGAGATGATTCGGCAGACTTCAGATTGTATAGAGATCATTCGGCAACGAATGAAGGCAGCCCAAGACCGTCAGAAAAGTTATGCCGATAAGCGTCGTAAGGATTTGGAATTCGACGTAGGTGATATGGTTTTTGTGAAGATTTCTCCACTGAAGAATGTTATTCGATTCGGGAAGAAAGGAAAATTGACTCCGAGATTTGTTGGACCATTCCCGATCATCGAGCGAATTGGAAAGCTCGCCTATAGATTGGAGTTACCGGAGAAGATGTCGGGTGTGCACAATGTTTTTCACGTATCGTATCTTCGGAAGTATGTGCATGACTCGAATACAGTGGTTTCTGCGGATAGCTGTGAAGATTTCGAAGTTGATCCAGTTGATAGGAGACCTCGTAAGCCGCTTCGTGTTGTGGAAACCGATACGAAACAACTTAGGAGGAAGGTAGTTAAGTTGCTCAAGATACAATGGAGTGATGATGATAACGACTGTACGTGGGAAGTGGAAGAGAGGATGAAGGCAGCTCATCCTGAACTCTTCAAGGTATGGCCCTAAGGTGTCGTGTCATCTCACGATATTGTAACTTGTTCTGGTGTTAGAATTCTGTACGCTAAGCTAGAATTGGATGCATGGTTTGTTGATTGCTATGGATGGTAGGCGTGCAGAATAGTCTTTGATTGCTTTGTTTGTTTGGAATTTCGGGGGCGAAATTCCTAAGGGGGACAGAATGTAACGACCCATATTTTTACGGATCGAAACATCGTAGAACAGTTGACAATTGGTCGCATTGTTGATAAGTCGTCTAGAGTCTAAGTCTTAGGTCGTAGGAAGGTTTGGAGCGACCTAGGCATTAGGATAAGTCGTGGGGAAATTAGGTCGTATGTTGAGGCTTAGGTCGTAGCCGACTTAAGGAGATAGGCGACCTATAGGATTTAGACGACTTAAGATAATGACCGACTCAAGGAATTGGGCGACTCTAGTAAGTGACCGACCTAAGAGTTAACGGCATAAGAGCTAACGAGTTAAGAGTTTTGGCGAGTTAAAGACCTAAGGGGTAGGTCGGCGACGACCTAAGGAAGTTAAGTCGTAGCCTGGTTAAGTCGTAAGGTTGCGTGGGTGTGTTAGGTCGGAGCTGTTACTAGTTCGTTTTGATGCGCATTATTAAGTCGCATGGTTATTAAGTCGTTAGGATGAAACCATTGCTAGGTCGTGCGTAGTTAAGTCATAACTCGTTGAGTTATGGTTCGCGTGCACATGTGCTAAGTTAAGTCGTAGACGACTTAGGAGTTGAGTCGTAACCCAGTTAAGTCGCATCTTGGTTAGGTCGTAACTTTGCTAGGTCGGCAAAGCTGTTAAGTCGTAGGACGCGAGGATGCGCGCGTATGCTAAGTCGTATCACGTGTTAGGTCGAAGACTTTAGGTCGGTGGGAGTTAAGTCGTAAGTCGTAGAGACTTGGGGTTGTTGAGTCGAAGCTGTTGTTAGGTCGTAGGTCGTTTGGAGTATAGGTCGGAGATAGGGATAAGTCGGAGACGACTTATAGAGGCAGACGACCTAAGTTTTCGGCTATAAATAGGAGGGCTTTGCTCCATTTTTTGGGATCCGGATTTCGAAGCGATGAAGTGCTGCCATTTTGAGAGTTCGACTTCTACACTTCTTCACTTCTTTTCTCCACTATAATCTAGTGATTCCATCCATCCATATCGAAGATCAAATCGAAGATCGAAGAGCTTAGATTGAAGATCTACATTCTTCGAAGAGAGATTTCATCGTTTGAAGCGGATTTGTGATAGATCGAGTTAGATCCTTCGCTGTCCAAATCTGAAGTGGGTTTCTTTTGAGGTGTTTAGGTGATTTGGTGAGTGGTGATTATCTCTCACACGGATCCAAAGGAGTATATCGGATCGTTGGCTTGATTTTGGTGTTAAGATAGTGATTTCAATGCATTTTCCTAATCATATGTGTAGATCCATATAGATCCATTGCTCATGATGATTTGACATCCATCTTACTACATGTTAACTTATGCAAGTTCATTCATCAAGATTATAGAGACATTGCTCATGTTTTCATGCTTATTAGACTTTCTACTCTTTAATTACGAAATTGCCATTATTGTTATAATTGTCTACTTAGATCATATTTGAATGCTTGATTGCTTGGATTAATGTTTGACTTGATTGATTGCTATGAATTAGATGATTGATGATTTGAATTAGAACAAGTTGGTCGAAGATGATTCGAAAGCTAAGGGAAAGGCTCTTGAATTGAAAAGCTGCTCGTGGCATATGTAGCGGATGATGAAGCTCTTATGCATAGATTTGATGATGAGGATGTTGAGATGAAGCTTTGCGAGGATGTGATGAAGCGAGGCATGATATGAGATAGTCTTGGTCTAATCCAGACGGGATCATTCCAAGCATGTTGACAACTCGGTGATATGGTTCGAGTTGAGGATAATGGTTGGCTCGAGAGGCGCTTGAGCTAGTATGAAAATAGTCGTCGAGGAGGATGACTAGAAGGCTGAGGCATCATCGTTGTTGAAGGTTCTAGCATGCTCAAAGCAAGAGTACGTTGGGCAGATTTGATAGTCCCTGAAGGCTACTGATTGGGTAGTCAAGTACTCTGGGCAGATTCGATAGTCCTAGGCACGGGTCACGATGACGTGCGGGAGTAATGTCTAGAACCAGGGTTTTCCATTAGCCCTTGACGGACGGCTGAAAGAATGTGCCGGTCATTCAACTAACGGTGATATCAAGGCAATGATAACAGTGATAGCCAGAGTCATGGATGTTTGGTTGTATCGTCATTCAGTCTCAAGAGCGGTATTTTCTGGGTGCTTATCTGATCTTGGTTTAGGCCTTGGGGGTTTGTACTTGGAAAACAACGCCCTTGACTTGAGTGATAATTGCTTTATTTTAAATTGTGTGCTCTGCTATGTTGCTTCTGCTTAGTGTGTGTCTGGGGGCTATCACTGTATAAAGAGGTGGAGTGGGAGGGTTGTATTCCTATTCCTTTTTCCTTTGTACTCTTTTGGTATGTTGTTAGTTAATTTACCGCTCACTAAGACTGTTGTCTGACTCAAGGCTTTATGTTTTAATTCTTATTGCCTTGGCCTGTTCGTCCATTTTTGGGACGGGCAGACTAGGTAGCAGGTGACAGGTGTTGTTCTTGCTTCTCACGATGCTGATATCAAAGACGAGCTGGAGGGTTGCATATTATCTTCTTATATGTACTGGGTGTTCCGCTGTTTGTATTTTCTCTGAGTGTTATGTAGTGAGGCTTGTTGTATTGACTATTCTGATGTCTGTATTCAACTATTATGAAGTTTTATTGATGAGATTCTATTCTGTGAAGCTTTACTATATATATGTTCTATTGTATTTTGTCCATGCGCTGTGAGTAATACGATAGATTCTGTTGTTTTAATTTACCCTGGCAATCATCCATGGCTGCCTGGCACACTTTACAGCGCACTTTCTCTAGGTTCAGTGCAGGGGTCATGGGCGGTCGTCACAGGATATTTAGAGACAGTTTGAACCGGGTGTTATTTTAATGCTCGGGTCAAGCCGAGACATTTCAGGTTAAAGGACTGGTCGACTTTTGGATGGTTGTGCTAACAAGGAAATAAACATTTTTGACTTTTAGTTTACCTCATTTAGGATTCGTGTTTGTTTATAAGATGTATCATTGAGTTAGAGATTTGTATCACATGTATTTTATGCGAGTCTAGTGTTATATTTGATAAACTCTCACTTTTATATATGTATATGATGTTTATTATTCCACTGTGATCTGTGACTATTTTTTATATGATATACTGTTCTGATTTTGAGAAATTGGTGTGATTATTACTTTAAGCTGAGACTGTACACGTCAAATATTATTCCAGATAGATTAAATAGATCGTGAGTATGACGTGTCAATGTTTGTTTAAAGATATATTCACATTCATTCGCCCTTATCAAGCCTCATTCTCCATATTATTAGACGACATTATTTATAATGTTCTTTAATAATATGAGTATCGCGGTGGGGTGGTTACAGTTTGGTATCTGAGCTGAGTCGGAACAGTATAACGTATAATATCACAGATTTGAGACCTAGATAACTTAGAGTCCTATCCTTTGGGGTATGCAGTAGATAGTTACATTCAACATATTTAGGGATAGGAATATAAATTGATTATTGAGATAATCAATTGGGATGTAACTTCATTTAAAATTTTAATTAGTAAGTTGGAATTTGTGATATTAAACTTTTAAAAAGTAATGTGTTAAAATCCTTTAGAGTTTGGAATTTTACTTTTGGATTATTGGGAAACTAAATTTTAAAAGAGATGAATTGAAGTGAATTAATATGGAAAATTTGAATAAATGAGTTTAAAATTAAAATAATCTTTTAAATGATCAGGTTGCACAGAGAAATTTTAGACATAGAATTGTTTCGATGTAAGTGACTATTTAATTTTGGTTGATTGGTTGTTATAAATTTATTACTTAGTTGTATTTATTCAAATTGGATGCATGGATGCTAGTGATAATAAAATAAATATAACTAAGAAAGGCTTATGATTATTTATTGTGTTGACTTGTGTATAAAATGTTCAAAGATTCTGATCGATATGTGGGATGCCGTGTTATTGATGGGAGTTCCTAAATATCGAACTAGACATTTTAACATGAGAAATAATTAATTTTAAAATTTGTAAAATATTTGAGTTAAAATAATTTAAAATGATATTTTAGTCATTGAATAAATTGTGAGAAGTGAAGAGCATGGTGAGACAATGTAAATATTCTGCGTAATTAACTTTGCGGCCAAGTGACAAAACAAATCACTAAAATTTCATGGCTAAATATTATTTTATAGAATAGGATAAGTTAAGGAAAATGTTTTGAATTTTAGAATTGGTTTATATTAAAATTAAATGGAAGTTAGATGGAAATTATTTTTTTAGAATAATTGGAAATCTACTTTCATTTATGAAAGTCACTTTCAAGTTTCTTCAGTTTGAATGAAAATAAATTGTTATATATGAACTTTGATTAATAAAAAGTTAAAAAAGAAGAAATTGTGAAAATAAACTTTTGGAGGTGAAAGGATATTTTATGAAAAATTATAAATTTTAGATATAAATAATATTTACAAAGGAATTATTTTGAGTTATAAGGTTACTTTAAGAAGAAAATATTAATTGGAGTTTTGATAATTATATTAAGTAAATGATTTGAAAATTTGATATTATTATTTGTGGAAGTTAAATATTTTGGAAGAAATATTATTGGGAAAATAAATTTAAAAGGTAAATTTATCTACTAATATATATGGATTTAAAAGTTTTGGTGATTTAGAAAATAAAACTGGAAATTATGAAAGTGCATTATATATGTACTATTTTTGGATGACGTGTGTAGCCACCGAACCTTAGCAATAACAGAGGTCAATAGAGAGGCCATGTTGATTTCACGGTCAACATCGCAGCCAATTGACATAGAGATTCGCTATAAATAGATGGCAAGATAACGTCATTAAATTACTTTATATGTGTAAATAGAGAATGGTTATTTTAAGATATATACTAAGAAGAATAGTATGTGATAATTTTTGATTAATTATATGTATCATTTTATAATTTAGATGAATGATAAAAATTTACAAATTTAAAGTAAGAAATTATTGGAAAGTTAAATTGAGTTTAATTTAAATTAATTTGTAGATTTCTTTCAGGAAATTGTGGGGACACAATTTCTTTAAGGGATGAAATCTATAACAACCATGTTGTTAATTACCTAATTAATTAAATTTATTTATGATAATTAATTCTAATTTGTGAAATTTAATTATGAAATTAAATCTAGTTTTGAGAATTGTTGATATGATTTATTAAGAAATAGGTTTCATTTCTTAAAGAGGTTTTCAATTTAAATTTGGCATTTAGGATAAATTTTTAGTATTAAGATTTATTGCTTTAAAATGAGAATTTGCAATTGACCATTTATTTTATTTTATTAAAAATAATGAGAATAACTTTTATTTTCAAAATCATGTTTAATTATACAAGATATCTCAATATTAATAAAAATGAGAATCTTTAATTTGTAATTGTTTTGGTAAGTTTTGAGAAATCAAAATATGTTAAATGAAACATTGTTTAGTGTAAAATAATGTTTTATAAAATGTAAAACAAAGGAAATTAGTAACACTTCTCTTAGAAATTGTAACACCTTGCTTATAGGATCCTTATCACATCCACATGGCCCATCTCGGATGGTTTAAAGAAGAGAAATAAAAATACGTATACTTTCTTTCTCAATACATTTAGTTTCAAAAATCTAAGCCTTTCACTACACCTTAACAGCCATTTGGGAACACTTTATTTTTCCATTTGCCAACGCTTAGTTGCATTGCAGTTCAGCCTCATTGAGGCAGCGTTGCAATCCAACAAATGCATCTGTAAAAATAAGTATTCTGTTACAATATATGTAAATCATGAAATGAATATGCTTTTATGTTGTTTTGTTTAGTCCCACATCGTGGAATAAGTTAAATCCTTAGCTCTGAAGCCTTTATATAAAGGAGGCTATGTAATGTAAATATATGTCTATTATCAGAAATGAATAATATATCTTCTGCCTCTCTCTCTAATGGCTTCTACTTTCTTCATTTTATAACACGTTATCAGCAGGAAGCTCTTATAAATCTTCAAAACGGTAAGCTATCTTTCTGATCTGATTGATCAAATATTTCAGATCTCATTCTATTAATTTTATTTCTCTTAGATCTCATCCTATCATTAATCTAATTATTCAGATCTGATTCTATTTGTACATTTTATTTTTTTGTGCATGTATTTCAGATCTTGTTTTAGTGTAGATCTTATTTTTTTTAATTCTAATTTTTCAGATCTCTTGTAGATTTTACTATCATGTTCAAATGATATATTTTTTAGATCTGTAGATTTTAATCATCAAATCTCTTATTTAATTTTTATTTATGTATATCCATTTTTTGTGATAATTTTGAATTTGATCTGAAACTAAAATTGTTTCATAGACTAAAATGTAAATTCAGACCTTATTCTGTTAGTTTTCTTTTTAGATCTTATCTATCATAGATCTAATTTTTCAGATTTCATTATATATATATATATATATATATCTTATCTCATAGATCTTGCTCTATTAATCTTATCATTTTGGATCTCATTTTATCGTGGATCTAAACTTTTAGATCTCGTTCCATTGTTTGCTGGAAAAAAAAGTTTTCATTTTGATTTTTTTTTTTTTGGATTTTGGTTTGAGTGAGAACTGTAGAAATGATTTTGCTACATGATTTATATTTCCAGAAGAAATATTTCATTGTTTTTTAGAGAAACAAATATAAGGATAATACGTATCTAGAAGATCTTATTAAGTTTATAGGAAAGAATATGAACCTGAAGTTCATATGTGCGAAGGTGAAAAATTAAAATTTTCATAAGCTGAAATAAAGCCTTGAAGAAAATAAGCGAGCAATTCCATAAGAAGATGTTGATATGTCCAGAAGACATAACATAAAAACAGTATGCTAGAATAACATTAAAAATGTGGTAAATACTATTTCCTCGAAGAGAAATAGTATTATGATTCTCATGTTCGAATACAATTATGAAGAGTTCTCTAGTTTCATTGTGTTTATTTAATATTGGAGACCTGAAGTTCTCAAATAAAAATTATGCATATAAGTTTGCATTTCTAAAAAAACAGGGATTATATATCAAAACTCAAATATATAAATTTAAGATGTGAAACTTTGAATTATTAGAAAAGCTAATTTAGATTATGGTAAATTCCAACCATGTTTGCAATCAAACCTGAAGTTTGATAATGAAAATCAAGTTGTACCATTTAGGATCTAAAGTGCTAAACAAAGACTTTATTTTAAAGTAAAATTGGAACCTGAAGTTCTAAAAATATTTGCCAATAGTATTAACTACTAAACCAAATAAATGTATAGAAATTTGTTCACTCCAGAAGTGGTGATAATAAAAATATATAAATAAAAAAAATCTCCAAAAGAGATTTGTTGATATATTTGGTGCTTTTACTAAACCAAATAAATACATAGAAATATATCTACTCTCCTACTCTCTTTTTTTTAGTAGAAAACAAGGTATTCTAACAGGAAGTTTATTTCCTAGTTTTTTTCCTTCTTTCATGCATCCAATCATGCCTTTCAAAAGGTAAAATATATAATAGATCGAGTTTCCTTCCTTTGGCTCATCAAGTAAGTATTTTGGATTCTTCATAAAATGAATGTTAATTTTTATACACCCATCAATTTTGTTATATTATATATAAAACTCATTCATCTTTCCTCTTTCGGCAAAGAGGTATTCTAATGTTTACTATTTTATATGCTTAATCTTTTTACCTATTATTATTATGTCAAAGAATAAATCAGTAGCTTTACTAATTCATATATTAATCAAGCAATTAATAAATCATTAAATAAAATTAATTTATTAATGAGTATGGTCCAACAAAGATGCGTATGAATACTTCATACATTTATTCTTCTTTTATATCTCTTATTGATGACAAGGATCATAACGTATATACATGGTATATATTTATGTGTCTCACTATTGCAGTTGTTATGAATTAATAAATGATATTTAATACTACCTATTCATATTCGTAAATCTACCTATATTATGAAAGTAAACATAATAAAATCAGCACAATCTTTGATTATAATTCATCTGTTCTCCACCGATCAATCCATATAAAGACCTTTCCATATTTTTAATGGTGGTTTTGCATTTTCAAGAAAATTTATGAATGCAATTAATGAGATTGGATCTAAAGCTATCGAAAGGATGTAGATGAGATATTATAGTCGTTTTTATAGATTATATTTGGTTGTCTTTTACTATTTGCAGTAATTTTTTTTCTTCTTTCACTGTAACTACTATCAGATATGGGTTCTTATTTTATGAAATGCATCGATTATATACCCATGAACAATATTTTGATGCTTATGCATTTTTATTTTCACTTATAGTTGGTAATATGATAAACATAGCCAAGCTTAAATTTAAAACTTTGGACTTATTAGGAGATAACTTTTTGTCATAGATATTGGATGCTGACATTCAATTACAATCTCAATGCTTAGAAAATGCCATTAAAAAAATGATAATAATATGTCCTAGTAGGATAAAACAAATGCTCTTATATTTTTAAGGTGTCATATCCATGGCAATCTAAAATAAGACATTTAACTGAAAAAGATCATCTTTACTTATGGAACTCCCTGAAGGAGTGTTATGACCACTAGAAGATGGTCATAGTTCCAAACATTAGACAAGAGTGGTTGAACCTGAAGTTTCAACCAGTTGGAAGTTGATGCTTGTATGTTTTTCATTTCATAACTAATTGAAATAACGTACCGATGAATGTTGTGTTTTAATCAGTAGTCCATTTTAATTTTTTTTTGGAAAGTATTAGCATTTATTTAATGCTTACAAATTTTAATAGTTGATTAACTATATTGTCTTTAATTCTTAAGACATTGACTAGATAGTGCAACTACTTATATGACTTTGAAAAACCAGAAGTTTTTCTCTGAACTATCTGAAAATATTTTAGCTAAAAATTTCAACCATAGCAAATCTGCTAATATAATTGAAGGGTTCGGAAGAGCCCATATAGTATTACCAAATGGTACATATATCTTAATTCAACATACATTATACTCAAGCAAATTTAAAAGAAATTTGTTGAGTTTTGAGGATATATAAATGAATGACTACCATATTGGAACTATAATGAAAACGTCAAAGAATATCTTTGCGTTATTTCTAAAATTGAAAGCCAGAAGTTTATTTTAGAAGAAAAAAAATTTTGGTACAATTTCAACTGGATTATATTTCATGAAATTTGGCATAATTGAATCTCATATTTAAACATGAGCCAGAAGCTCACAAATATCACTTGAATGCATCTTATCAATTGATAAAAGAATTATCCTCCTATTATTAATATGTATGGTGTGTTTGCTAGTAGCAATATGATAATGGATCAAAATGAGAATCCAAAAATGATTATTATTTAATGTGACAATGTTTGTCAACATTGAGGGGGAGGATAAAGGGATACAAGTTCATTTTGACCATTAGTGTCAAATATTTTGTTAACATGCATAATGATGCAAAATATTAAGTAACTTGAATAAATTATTAATAATATCCCTAGTAGACTTTCTCCAATATAGATTTGAATCCCTGAAGAATCAAAATGTGTAAACCACATCTAAAATATGGTACAAAAGTCAGTTTGAAATACTTTTGGAGTAAGTAATAAAGATGCCAAATAAAAGATGTGAGTGTTCTTGAAGAAACACTTAAGGGTGCTCTTAAAGAGACTAATGACATGATTGTCAAATTACCCCAAAAGTGGTTTAGGTACCTAAAACATGATAATTAAAGAGATCTCAATAAATCATGTCTAAAACTGATAAGAAATAATCATTGATGATAAATTTGTAAATAATAAAGCGCTTATGTTTATAAATAGATTAAGGATCTTGAATCAAGGGAAATCATGACTGGCCATCATGAATCCTTTATCAATAAAGAAATATGGACGTGTAGTCCACAAAGTAGCGAAAGTACTTGAAATGCTTAATATACCCCGAAGGTATAAATATGGTTTAAATCATATTAAATGATGAAAGCATACAAATTCCTGAAGAATATAAATAACTTTCGTGGTTATAAATAATGCAAAGAACAAGGAGCGTAGATTACAACCTACTTTTAAGTATTGTTGTAATGAAAATCTTGATATAATTCATGATGAGTAGATTACTTCCTATTTTCAAGTATTATTGTAATGAAACTCTTAATATCCATTGAATTGGTAGTTGCGATATGCAAATACTTATTAAAGTATACAAATTCCTGAAGAATATATATAACTTTTATAGTTATAAAGAATGCAAAAGACATGAAGTGTAGATTACAACCTTCTTCTAAGTATTGTTGTAATGAAAATCTTGATATACTTCAAGATGAGTAGATTACTTCCTACTTTTTAGTATTGTTGTAATGAAATTTTTAATATTCATGAAAGATGTATAGTTGCAATACGCAAAACTGATTTGAAGCACAAAAATGGAAGCACGTGAAGTGTTTTTCATAAAAGTAGCATACAGAATGCATAAAATGCAAATCATATTTGGAAGAAACAATCTTAGAAAATTTGATTGTATCGAATGGAACTATTAATAAATTGTGTTATTAATGAGATTCATATTTATGGATCCAGAAGTATCTATAACCAATTTGAGTTATCGAAAAACGAATATGAATTCAGAGGAAAATTTTAAATCAGGGGGAGCATCCATAAGTATTTTATAATGCACTCTTTTTCCTTAACTAAAATTTTTCCCACTGGGTTTTTATTAGAAAGGTTTTAATGAGGCATTATCTTGATCCAGAAGTATCAACTCCCCAGTAACATTTGAAAATAAGTTACAATGTACTCTTTTCCCTTATTTAAGATTTTTCCCACAGGGTTTTTCTTACTAAGGTTTTAATGAGGCATTATCTTCATCTAGAAGAATCAAACGTATTTTCAAGAAATAACATCTCAAATATGTTATTTAAGTTAAATTGTATTTTTATCCTTGACTAAGGTTTTTCCCATCGGGTTTTCCTTTGTAAGGTTTTTAATGAAGTATTATATTGATCTAGAAGTATCAAACTCTATTTGATTCTGTAAATTATTGAAATATGTCATACTCTTTTTCCTTCACTAAGATTTTTCCCATAGGGTTTTTCTTAGTAAGGTTTTAACGAGGCATTAGTTTGATCCAGAAGTATCAAACTTTATCTGAAGAAATAAGAAAATAAATACGTCATTGTACTATTTTTCCTTCACTAAGATTTTTCCCATTGGGTTTTTCTTAGTAAGGTTTTAATGAGACATTATTTTAATCCCGAAGTATCAAACTCTTTAGAAAAAATATCATTTTTCATATAATTTTACAAGTTGCACTCTTTTCCTCGTTCAAGGTTTTTCCCACTGGGTTTTCCTAATAGAGGTTTTTAATGAGGCAACAGACAATATCTATATCGACTGAATGGATAAATGCAAGCAAAATAATAATGAGGGGGAGCAATCATCATACATGTTTCGAAAGAGAAAATTTCAAGTTATCAGAGCATTCAAGATTTTGAAGACGCATATTCAAGGGGGAGTGTTACAATATATGTAAATCATGAAATGAATATGCTTTTATGTTGTTTTGTTTAGTTCCACATCGTGGAATAAGTTAAATCCTTAGCTCTGAAGCCTTTATATAAAGGAGGCTATGTAATGTAAATATATGTCTATTATCATAAATGAATAATATATCTTCTGCCTCTCTCTCTAATGACTTCTAATTTCTTCATATTTTAGAACATATTCAGATTTTTAAATGCCTTAGCACTTTTTTCCGTTGGAAGCCCAGGTCGAATTGTATTTAATTGGAATGTACTAGGCAAAATTGTAAATAACACGCAAAGCCCTAACCAATATTTTCCCAATTCCGCCGAACTATCCTCCGTATTTTCCATCTTTCCTCCACAATTTCAATCTTCCCCTCCAAAATTTCGATCTTCCCTCCAAAATTAAAATATCCCGCTCCAAAATTTTGATCTCTACTCCGAACTCCGAATTATTGATCGATATATGCGGCAGTTTCTGTTTCAAGCTAATTTTGCTTATAGATTTATCTCTTTGTATTCATTTAATTTTAACTTTTAAATGGTTCAGCATCATGTTTTTATCACTTTTTACACGCTTTCGATTACTTGTTGAAATGGATTATTAGGTGGATATTTTTGATGGTTTATGTTCATCTTGAGAATTACATGTTTAAAATGCATGTTTGCAGTTTATGCTAGATTATAATTTTGGCTTTATTAGAAATATTGGTGTTTAAAATTTGATATCGAGTACATTGACTGAGTTGTAGATGCTGATGCGATCAGCTTGTGAGGATATAGTTTGACACGATTTAATTTGATTTTTCTTCTCAAACTATGGGTTAGGGTTCGAAGTGGTTCAATTTCGAAGTTAGAAAATATATTTCATTAATATTGGCCAAGAGTTTGGTTTTTTCCACATATTGGCCAAGAGTTTGCTTTATACTATTTGTAATTAGGCCAGTAATTTATTCCTTGCTTATTATATGGCAGAAAGTAGACACCTTCCACTGTCTAGACCGTTGATACCCACAAGGTTGAATTTTTCTTTAGTTTTATCATCCTTAGCAATTTTATACATTAACCAAACCTGGTAGTCATTTATCCTTTCCTTCTCTACTGTTTGTTAAGCTAGCATTTTTGTACTTTTGATATCAGGCAACATTGTTTTAATTTTCATAGTCTTATAATTAATCGTTTTAGCTTTGTAATTATTGAAAGTTTGAAATTTGGTATAGTTTCGAATTGTGTTATGGTAGTTTGGCACTATTTAGTTTTCAATGGTACAAGTAAATAGGAGAATTGCACATTCGTCGTGTCTTTTCAGTTTACATCAAAATTTTGAATTAGGACAAATGTATGGTATTCATTCACTGTTTTCCAAATCAAAACACATGAGCCGTCTATATAGATAGCGATGTGGGTTATTTTTACCTGCATATGTAAATAGAAAAGTTATTGATACTGCAGTTATGATATATAGGCACGATGTGGATAGCATCAACTCACATAACAACTGCAGTTGTGAGGCAAGTTTGGAGAACCATAAGATCCATATCAGACATGTGCTTAAGCAAAAGTTCTAACAATGCATTGACTCTAATAGGTTAGAACGTCAGTTTTCTTTTGTTGTACTGGATTTTCATTCAAATTAGTTCTATTTGTATTTCTGCAACATTAAGTCATAATATTAAAGACTTTGGATGAAAATTTATTATTATAACCCATTTGTCAGGTTCATTCATTCATTCATTCATTGAACACTCCTCTTCTTCTTTCTTTCTCTCCCAATCTCTCTATCTTATATGTACGGGCACCCATTGTCTTCTTTATTTATTATGTTCATGTCCTCCTCTCTTTAATTCCATTATATACAACTATTACCATAACCTGTTGGAAGGTTCAATTTAAGTGAAAGACTTGGTACCTTATTTTGATTATGCGAATCAAATCAGAAAACATTTTAATCTCATTTTAATGATGTAATTCAAGTAAAAGAAAATTTGTTTATTTTTGTCTTCATGGGTTATATATTGCACAAAGGGAGAAGAGTTTTTGCTATACATCTTTTGACTAGCAGAGCAGAAATCGAACTTTTTTAACTCTTGATAGTCATATTCTAACTGCTACCCTTCACCAAAACGTAAGTTATTTAATTTTGGTAGCAATGCTATGGTGTTTGCGTGCTTCGATTTTAACATAACTAATTGAATATGTCAAGCTAACATGATTTAGCCAATTATATCAAATTACTTGCATATTCATAATTAAAAAAATATTTTGAATATCTACAGTAAAGTCAGCTATTTTAGTGAATAAGCTCTAGTAAAATTAATTTTAGTACTTGCAAATGATTTTTATATACTAGTAATCGACTATTATTTCGAAATCTGTATTTTGTTTTCAGAACTGTATTTTATACATCAAGTAAGAAAACAACTAAAATTAAAGGTTTACAATAATATAATGTTCAAATTGTAGATTTTGTCACAGATTTAAGACAATGATTGAAAAAGCTTACATCAATATTTTTATTGCCTCAATGAGATGTCATGTACCAGAATTGTATCAGTGTGTCACCTACCTCAAATGTAGTTGTTTAACTCGCTTATTTATCCTACATTACATTTCAGTACAAAAATTTTTTTTAAGAAGATAGAATTCAATTTCTATTTGAAATAAAAGTTGCATAAAATATTTATATGACTCAACAGAAGCTTAAAACTGTTTGACTGTTCTAAAACGAGAATATATAACCTTTTATATTGTAAAAAATAATTTGTTGTGTTCTCGTAATCTGCACAAGTCTGATATGTTGGAGAAAAAGCACAACTACAGCCAATGTATTCAGTACTTATAGTGCAACATATCCTGAGATCAAAAATTAGGTAAAATAAGGATTACATGCAAAAATTTAGCACAAATCCAGTACGCTATAATGTTTAACTCATATTAGGAGAGTGGTATATAAAGCCTAAATACATATGATTGAATGTGTATTTGATCATCTTTACTGAATTTACTTGAGTTCAATATGAGTTGCCACTAAATTTACTTGAGTTCAATATGAGTTGCAAAATTAATTAATGATAATTTTTTTTCATGCATTCAAATATAAGGATCAAATTGACAATGTATTTCCTTGCACGCAACATGTGCGAATTTATATTTGAATCCTTCGACCTTGGTGAATTTCAACCATCAAGAACCTTACATACACAGTTAGCAAGTATGAGACCTTGCCTCGCTTGGGATGGTATCAGTCCCTTGTCAAATAAACAAATAAACTTTTTGTATGAATATTACAAGTATATTTTCACATATGTAAATTGATCATCATGTTGACATGCCATGGTTTATATGTAATCGATTCATTGGGTTAACGAGAAATACCCTTCTCTACTTTAAGATAAATACTATGATTAACTTAATTTGAATTCGTTTAATGTAGAGGGTACTGGTGCACTGTGATAATCCAAAAACTCAATAGATAACAATGGATGAGATCATGCAAAACGTTTGCATGCTAGCACAAGGCTAATATGGTAATTATGTTGTCCAGTATGTAAATAATTTTCCTTGCTATGCTGTTAAGTATTGTATTTTCAAGGGCACGGTATGAACGAATTTTTTCAGTTGCATTTCTATGAAATATGATGGTTGATATATAAGATTAATACCCTATAAATACATGAAGTGTTTTTTAGTAACCGTGGAGTTTGATGTGAATTTCTGATTCAGTTTCATAATAGTATATTTTGATTAGATTTAACTACAAATTTTATATAGAAAATGAATTTGCTTATTATTTCCCTTAAGTTTTAATATTTTTATATTGAGTTATAGAGTACAGAAGAATAGTTCCAGTGTAGATACAAGACAACATTTGTATTTAGGAGAGATAGAATTGATGGGATGAATTATACATTGTTTGAATGATTGATTTAATGCCATTACTGTTTAAGGAAATCTAAAATTTATGTTGGTGGCATATAGAAATGCACAATGATGATCTGTTGGCTGCTTATTACCATTCAAAATCCAAAGCCCTAGAATTTATAATAAATATACATTCAATTGAACATTTGTTTAGTAAATTTTATTTGGTTTCTTTCACAAATAAACTCATCACAAAGATAGCAAGTATAGGTATATGATTATTCAATTGCAAGATAACCCTGCTGTGATTATATTATATTAATTACTGCTGGTATATTTGTCTTTGTAATAGTATGCTGAGTTGTGTTTCTGCTATTGCACCCTTTTAATTGCTAGATAATTGTGTCGGCTATTTATTTTGTTCAAATATTTAAGCAAGCCCTCCATGGTTATAGACTTGTTAAGATAATTGAGAAATTACTGTAAACGTTTGATGTTTTTTCTTGTAGTTGGTTGGTTAATTGCTGGGAAAATGCATCATACGTAAGAGTTGATTATGTAAGTCTAAGACAAAGAAGCAGGCTCAAAAAGATGTTGCATTGGCTGCATGCTGTGCATTAAAACAATGTGAGTAATCCTGTTCTTTTTGGTTTACGTATTTTTATCACAAAGTGTAGTTGAATGAAGATACTTAGATCTTTAGAATATGAATTGATTTGTTTTTAGACTGACTGTGGTATAGCTCCTACTCTCTTAATGCATTATTAGTAGATCAACCGTAGAGCATTGTGTGTTGAATGGTACATACGCTATTTGCTTAGGAAAGATGTTAGATATTAAAATAAACTTGTGGTACTTGAGCCGTGTACATGTATTTTATTTTCATATAAGGGTAATATGTTAACGTGTGCCCATAGATCACAATTTGACCCAAAAATTGGTTGAACTACATTGGCAATTGAAGGTTTTATCAAATCCAGTGAATTGAAGATTGTAAATAATAGAAATTAATGCATAGGAATAGAAATTGCCACCACTGGTAGGACACATAGTATGAGTTGCCAAGGGTCTTGGATTCTAAGTATTATAAAATTTTAAATAATAATAAAGTTAAATAAGATTTATAAATATTAAATAAGTTTATAAAAATATACCGAGTATTATAAAAATTTAACTAAGTTTTATGAAAATTAACTCGTTTAGTTTATAAATATTAACTAAGTATATAAAAATATAATATATAACTAAATCTTCTATAATAATAATAATAATAACAATAATAATTTATTAACTAAGATTTATAACAATAATACTAAGTTAACTAGGATTTATAAATATTAAATAAGTTTATAAAAATTAACCAAGTATTATAAAATTATAACTAAGTTAACTAAGTTTTATAAAAATTAATAAATTTAGTTAACAAAAATTAACTAATTATATAAAAGTATAAAATATAACTAAATCTTCTATAATCTATAATTACTAGTGTGTTACCCATGCGTTGCAAACGGTATGTTGTAGAATAATAATATTTTAACTATTTTTAAAGAATATAATTTATTATGCAATATCTCATGAATTTTTTAAGATAAATGAAATTACTATATTATAAGTGTGTATTTTTTATGAGATTCGTAAATTTTATATTTGAATAAAAATTATATTATCGTTTTTGTTGATAAAAATGAGTTATATATTAATAAAAATATTTATTTAACTACTAAAAGAAATATTAAGTGAAAAAAGACCTGAAACGTTACAAATCACATTGTTTCATGCCTTTCTATTTTTATTTTATATAAAACTTTTCAAAAAATATTTAACATTTATGTAAAAAAAGATAATAAATATGAAAGAAAAATATTTCTAATCAAAATATGGTATAGTTTTTGTCCATTGGTTAACTCGTATTACAAATATAAATAATCAAGTTGTAATTGTTTGTACAAAAACAGACTATTTGAAAATATTTATTTTTTTCCCAATAATACAAAATACAATCATTCATCAATTATAATTAATTGTAATGTTATTCTTCATAAAATATAATTTAATAATGATAAAGTGTCCATTTGATGTACCGATTCTAGGAAGGAAAAACGTTATATATGGTTGTAACGACACACCAATTTGGAAAGAATTTTTTTGTGTATATTTGTCTATAATGAAATAACAACTTTGAAAAGAAAAAATTATGTATATATTTCTTTGCATTAAATAACTAATTTTAGAAAGAATTTTTTTTCATATATTTCTTTGTATTAAATAACTAATTTTAGAAAGAAAGAAATTTTATGTAGAAAAATGTAAAAGTATCAAAGATAATTTTGTATATAATTATGAAAATATTAGATTATACATACTTGAATGAAAAAATAGATTTACCATTTATGTCAGTACAAATGCGGTATACACATTGAATTATCATTTATTATGATTTATTAGATCAATTGATAAACATTTGTTAGCTGGATTTAGTTTAGAAGTTTAAATTCAAGATCAATTAATAAATTCAAATATATGGACTTGAATGTAAAATAATATAGGAGAATTTAGAAGAAATCCGTAAATAATTGTAAAAATTATTGAATGTTGGCATTTAGATGCAAAATGATATAAGAGAATATTAGTAGAATATTGTATAATTTATATATAATTGTGGAAAATTAAAACTATATGGACTTGAATAAAAAATTAGTTTTACCATTTTTGTCAATATGAATGCAGTACGCATGTTGAATTGCTATTTTTCAAAATTTATTAGATCAATTAATGGATATACGTTAATTGTATTTATTTAAAAAGCTTAAATTTAAGATCATCAAACTAAATCTAATATATATGGACTTAAATGTAAAAATAATAGAAATTTTTTGGAAGAAATATGCAAGTAATTGTAAAAATTAGTATTAAATTTTAATGGTAAAAGAGAGAACCAATAAAAACATTATAATAATTATAATAACAATAAATTGTGAGGATGCAAAAATAAAATATCCGGAGAGAATTGAGGAGAGATGAGGAAATTCCTTGAATTAATAAGAGAGCTTTAAATTCTTCCGTTTTAATATTGTTAAAAAATATTATTTATATTTTAATTATTTTTAGAACAATATTTTTATTATGCAATATATATGATATATTTATTGTAATATATTAATCATAAACTAAAGTGAATTGTGACGTTCAGATATAAGGTTAAGGGTTCAATATTCAGTACTCGCTAACTACATATCTTTGTAAAAATTAATGTTCTAACTCAAACAAATTATAATTAAAATTGTTAATACTGTATATATAAATAATTTATGTTATGTGATATATATATACATATATATATACATACATATATATATACATATATATAGATATACATACATATAAATATATATAAGCGAATACGTAATTTCGCTATTTTGTTAATATGATTGTTGTATATATATTGAATTATCATCTTTCTTGAAGGATTTATAAATGGAATAATGAACATTAAACAAATTGAATTTATTTGAATAATTTGAATTAATGATCGACATAACTAATTAAATATAAGGAGTTAAATGTAAAAAAAAGTTAAAATTAGAAAGGGATTTTTACAAATTTGTAATTGAGAAGAGTATAGACCTTATGGTTAGGTTATTTGCATGTGAACTTTTTTTGAATCAGACGTGAACTTTTATTCATTTTTAAGTTTTCATTTTTAAACAATTTTATCATTGCTTTTATTCATTTTTAAGTTTTCATTTTTAAACAATTTTATCATTGTAGTTAACCATAAATTTCATGTTCTTGTAGAAGGGTCATACTTACAACTTTGATAGTTGCAAAATAATGTTATGTAGCATTTAGTTGAGTTATGAGTTGGGTATGGTTTGATAACATGTTGAAGGTGAGAATGCTTGTATAATCTAATTTTTATCGGTTTAATCTGTGCGTTCACATCATAATTTTGTAAAATATAAATTTATTTTTTAAAGGTTGTTAAAAATGAATTGTGTTATGTAATGTATGATATTTTTTTTTAGATAAATGAATTAGAGTAAAAGAGTTATTAGTATTTATGTAAACATTTATGTTATGTGATTTATATATCTTCATATATCCGAATAAAGAAGAAACAAATTTATTATTTTTCTCATATACAGGAATACTGTATATATTGAAATCCTCTTATTTTTAGGATTTATTAGATGGATTAATAAATATTAATTAATCATATTTATTTCAATGGTTTAAATTTTAGATTACACAATTAGTTAAATATATAGACTTAAATGTAAAATATTAAAAGATAATTGAGAAAGGTTTCTAAGTAGTTGTAAAAAAAATTAAATTTTTAGGTATTTGAAATTAATAAAAATTTACAGTGCAATGTATAATAAATTCATTTAGTAAATAAATTATAGAATAAATTTGTTATTGTTATTAATTAACATGTATGATTTTTATTATGTAACATATACATATTTGCATCTAAATCAATTTTATTTTACCAATTTGTTATGCCCCTATAATATACATATTGAAAATTTCATCTTTTAAGATTTGTTAATAAATATTAGTTGATTAAGTTTATCAATTAGTTTAAATTTTAGATTATTTAATTAATTTAAATGTGTGGACTATAATGTAAAATTTTGAGAAAGAACCATGAAATATTTGTAAATAATTATAGATTCTTTTAATAATAGATATTCAAATATAAAATAGTGCGAAAAGTTTAGTAGAATAATTGTAAAGTAGTAACCATAGGATTTTGAAAATAAAATATTCACTTAGAATTAAGGAGAACACAAATAACTCCTAAAATTAAAGAGAGAGTTTCAAATTCTTCTGTATTACTATTATTTAATAGATAATAATAATTATTATTAGTATTAACTAAGATTACACCTGACTTTGGTGATGACTGCAACAGTTTGTTGTTGGATGATGTAAGTTTTAAGTTTTCATTATTTTTTTCCTTTTAATTATGTCAATATTTAATTTAATACAGTTAGTTTATGCATGTTCTAAGTAAATTGCAAATGTTTCTCTTGTTGCAGTGCAACATTATTTCTCATTTACTTGTTGCAGTGAAAAACCGCACACTAGCAGTACTTTAATGATTGAAAACATCACAACAAGTATTGAACTTGCTTGTTTCACTTGTAATACTGCAAGCTTTACTTAATGGTTCATATGATTAAATATATATTCGCCTCATAAATGTAAGCCTACTAACAACCTGTTTCCTTATTTGCTGGTAGGTAGAAAATTTGATATTTCGGTGTGCAGTTGTAACGACCCGTAAAATTTCAACTGTTTTAATAACGTAATTAGTTGAAATTTTGTGAAATTTTAAACGATAAAATTTTGAAATAAAAATTTAATATTTGGAATACGTCTAGTTAAACATAGCAACTGGTAAATTTTCGTCCGAAAATATGAAAGTTTATTTCGCGCGTAGATTCACTTCAATTTAATCAGTTAAAAAGCGATGAAAATAAAATGTTTCCAAAACCTAAATATTTTTACATAGAAAAATTCTAAACCATCTTCTGAGCAAGATGTCAGTTTATAGTTTTTCCAAATTCGGACATCTTTGGCTCCGTCGATCTTATTTTTCAGCGTTTTTCTTGCATTTTCCGCTATTAGAAAATTCGAATTTTTATAATTCAATCATACCAGTGATATCTGTATACCGTTTTGACCGTCTCGTCGTGCTGATCTCCGCAGTATATTCATTCGTGTATTTTGGAGATCGGGACACGGCAAAATCGTTGGACCGATCAGTCGTACCGGTTCCGCATTCGAGCTTTTTTTACTATTCATTAGCCATCGGTTGAATAAATGGCTACTTGACATCTACATTCCCAACCATTCAATCGTTCTGACTTTTGGTAATCCAACCTGGTTATTTTACATTGATTTTTATATTTAATTTTGGTTCTCTAGTTTCCTCTAGTCTGTTCACTTTCAAAGTAATAAAAGGGAACAATACATTTATATCTCTTGCTTTTGCTATTCTTACACATCATTTCTATAATTCCCTGTTCACATTCTCTCAGGCTCATTTTCTTCTTCTATTCGTTTCTATCAAATTTTTGGGAAAAGAAATTTGGAACTAAAACTTTCAAATTGGTGATGATATATGCAAATTTTATTTATCCATCAACAGAGCATGTCGTACCCCTCACTTCCATACCACAGCCCGCATCTGCCCTCCTCCCCACCACGTCAGACGTGCACGCAAGCATTCAGACTATCTTCCCCTGAACTCGCCCACCCTCTCCCCAAGCTCGATCGGATTGCTCGCCACGTCAGCCATGCCGGAGCCGTCAACCCGACCCAGTCCGTCCCATCTCCGCGACCCCATCAGCAACCGCGCTCACCACCTTCCTTCTTCCTCCGACCTCGCCACCCTATCCTTCCGCCTTAACCATCCCGCCACCTACAGCGCCCGAGAACCTTCCAGCCGCCTTCCGTCGAAACTGCCTCCTTCCTCCGCCATTAGCTCAGCCGAGCACTTCCAATACATTCTCCTCTGCCTGTTTTGTATATAGGTTAGTTATACATATATCACATCTTGTTTAATTCCCAGCTTTCGCATATTTTGTTAGTTTGTATACAGAGGTTTATAAGGTTGTACTAGCTGTTTTATATACCAGTTAATATATCAAACAATATATACTAATATGGGTTTATGTATGAGTCACGCAAGATATATATACACGTAAGTATTGTTTTTGCTGTTGTATAGATTTTATTTTACGGTAAAGGATATATATGTCTGACATACATATGTATGTTTGGTTATAACGTGATAGTTTTGATATGATGGATAACTATAATAAGGTAAATTTATATTGATATCAAAATAGAGGTTGTTTATAATATATAAGGTTATTGATTGTATAGTATTTATATTTTCGAAGGAAAGCATATATATATATTATATAGGTTGATAGTTATGCTGCTAGTATATATATAAGGGACAGTACTTGGTTAGAATGGTGCTTGTTTCTGTTATAAATTATATTATATGTTAGATACGTATTATATATATATTGTTTATATATTCTATTAATTTAAGTTATATTAAAATGATATATTTTGATCGTTCTGTACATATATACGGAATCTTCTGTTTTATTCTATATCATTTCGACATTGTTTAAAAGAAATACAATGCATAGGTTTAGTATATTTTATATACATAGAGTTATACGTCTGGTTATATGCATATGTTAGCTTATATGAAGAAAGTTTTCGCCACTTATACATATGTAGCTATGTCAGTTTATACCAACTTTTAAAAATAATAAGCACGTGAGTTATATTGAACGTTAGAAGAAAAAAGTATATGTCGGCTACTAAGTCATATAAAATGCCAGTGCTTTGATGTATATCCATACGGTATAAGTCGTATATTGATTGGTAAGCGTTTTGGTTTTAAGTATTTGTGAGAAAAAAAAACAACAATGATTTCAGTTATACATATTATTTTAATAATATGTGTTCAAATTTATAATTTCATGGAAATAAAAATAATGATAATATTTATAGCGTTGCTGTCTATCAAATTGATTCTGATTCGTTTCTCATCGATTTTTATCTATCAGCTTCTTTGTTCGTCAAATTCGCTTCCAGCTTACTTCACTTTGAGATTGTTGTTTGGATGGTTCGATTCCCTAGATCGTGATCCAATTCGTAGCTGGTTTTGTTTCAAATTTCTCTAGCCTCGAAAGGTGAGCACTCACTCACGATTAACGTTCTTTTATTTATTAAATCTGATTTCAATTGAAACGACAATTGAAATATACTGCTGTTAGTTAATTACATTGTTATATATGCTATTGCCTGTTTCAGTTCACCTGTGACATTTGACACCATTATCTGTTAATTATTTATGTGATGATAATACAGTTTGGCTGATAATTGATTTATTGTTAATGTTTATATTGGACGTTAAATTGTTAATGTGAAAATGACAAATAGTATGAAATTGAACTTGATATAGGATAATTAATTGTTAAATTGGATTAACTGACATTTGTATAATATGACCCCTTAACTGTTGAATTTATTGACACGTAGGATTTGTTTAATTACATTTTGAACCACTGAATGTATGTTGTTAAATTGATGATGTATGAAATTGTAAATAGTTGACAAGTGAAGAACCATGATGTGATAATCTTTAATCTACATGAAATGATAGTGTAGATTCTAGAAATAATTATATTAATTCGTACAAATAACAATGCGAATTAATACGGTTATTTCGGGATTATTTGAATTGATTATTGGATTGATATTGATTGTTGTTATTGCTTGTTTATTTATTTTGACACCATCCCAGTTATCACACTGCAAGTTCCCTTTGTTATGTTTTGATTTTTAAACTGAATTGGAATCGGGTTGAAATGATAAATACCCAAATTGAACTTTGACCTAGGATAGAAAATTAAATAAAACCCGATTGGTCAATAATTTGATTTAAAAATAAAACGAAGATTTTATTTGAATAAATAATATGGTTTTGAAATGAAGTTGAAATTTGAATTTTTAATGAAAGGAAAATGTTAATATTTAATAATCTGAAACAAAATATTAACAATGTAATTGATGAAAGAATGTTGTTTAATTTGAGAAATGATTGGATTAAGTTTGAAATTATAATTAAGTTTGAAATTATTAAACTTTGAAATGATTTTATAATTAAGTTTGAAATTATTAAACTTTGAAATGATTTTATAATTAAGTTTGAAATTATAAGTAAGTTTGAAATTATTAACTTTGAAATTATTTAATAATTAAGTTTTGAATTATTTAATAATTAAATAAGATTGACTAATTTAATGATTTAATTGAATTGAATTCTTTAATAAGCGAAATTGAACTTTAATTAAGTGAACTTTTACTTCGTAAATAATTGAAATTGAGTTACTTTATTTATTAAGTTTTGGGAAATTATTTAAGTAAGAAAATAAGTGAAATTGAATTTCTTTATCAAGAAATAAAATGTGATTTATTGAAATTAATGTAAGACTTGAAATTTAAAGAATTTGATTTGATGAATTTAATTTAATTCAAATTGTAAGTTTGATATAATGAAGTTGAACTTAAGAAATTGATTTAATGAATTGGAAATTTAATAGAAATTGTTTTGAATGATAAAGTAATTTAACGAATATTGGATGAAATCGATAAATGAATTTAAATTGATTTGAATGATTAAATTAAATTAATTTAAATGTTTTCGAAATGAAACTTGTATTCGAACTTGAATCAATATTTGGATTGTTTTAAATAGAAATTGAAATTGAATTATAAGATTGTGAAATGATAATTTGGAAGTTTTGAAACGTAAATTATTGGAAATTGGTTTTGAAAGACAAATGAAATGTTGATTTACGAATTCTATTTGAAATTGAAATTGATTTGGTTTTGAAATAAATAAACGACCAATCGGTGTAATAATTACGGAAGTTATTAAAGAGACCGGAATTCGGTTATGGATATACTCTCTATCTAAACCGAAAACCACTTTAATAACTATACGCGGAGTGATGATCCAGAATGAAGTGGTTGGAATGATGTACGTGTTGACTGATGAAAGAGAACGATGATGGATAGCCTTGACACTTGTGTCAAATTTGAAATGACTAAAACAGGAGCTGTGCCGGGCCAATAGAGGATTAGCTACCTCAAGTGGACACACTTCTTCGAACTACTTATTACTTGTTGTCGATTGGTGCACCCTTGATTTTGGGAGTGTTGTTTCACGGTGTTGCGGGCGCTGCGGCGTTGCGTTCTCACCAGTCCGGATCAGGCGAACGGTAGTATCACTACCTTGGGTATTGCCTCATATGCCTTGTCATACTTGTATTCCATTTATACGCGACCACTACGATTTTGATTTGTACCTTTAGTATATGGATTGCCCTCTGGTGACTTCCGGTTTTGGGGAAACTACGGTCTTGTATATGCTTTTGGGAATAAAAATGTGTTAAGGGTGGAATGGGCCATGACTTAACACTATTTTGATATCTTATTATTACTGATAGACATTATCTACTTAGCGTATATTACTACCTAGTAGATAGTTTAACGGATCCTTAAAGGATGGTTATTCCAAACATCCTTTGAGTTACTTGTATTTCAATTGCTATTTCACTTGAGTTGGATTTATTAATATAAGAATGTTAATCCTGACTCGAGTGTCTTGTGTTTTTGCTTTACGCTCGGGTCAGACTGAGTGTACCAGTATTCGAGACTCACCTTTGGAGTTGGAGCTTTGCTTGAAGATCCAGCCATCTATTCTGCTTTCAGTATTCGATGATTCCAGTGATGTATTCTGATTTGTATCTGATGTATCGTATTACTCCTCTGTTGTAAACTCTGATGTATCTTATATATATTCATATAGTAGCTTCATGAACTACTATCTCTTTTATTTCCGCTGCACTTATTACTCTGTGTCTGTGATCTGTGATTATTTATTTACTGTATATGCTCAGTTTTGTCAATTTAAATTAACAACGCGGTATTTTGAGCAATTCAACTCCGGCATGAGTGTCTACCTATACACTTATAATGGATGCGAATGGTCTAAAATGTTGGGTCGTTACAGCAGTTGTATATTTACATGACCATTAAATTGGTTGAATATAGAAACAATAATAATTGAATAATCCGAACATTTTAACTATTATTAAATGCTGACTTATTTTTGATGATGTTATTCTATTATCAGGTGGGCAATTGTATACCTTGCACAGATGAAACCGCTAATTGTTCCAATTCTCAACGCAGAAGAGTGAATATGTTCATATGCATAGATATAAAGCCTTTCTCTTATATCTGATTGTTTACATGTGGCAGTCAAAATATTAGACTGCTCTATACCTTGTACACACTATGTGAATTTTCAGATGGAGGCTTTGTTATATGGCCAGAGTTTCGTATTCGGTATTTGTAGACTTAAGTATGAACTATGTTTTATTTTTTGTTATTGCAATTTAATATTAGTGTGGAATTGGTAAACTATGTATTCGTAACTTAATTATGTGTTGAGTTTCGATTTTGTTAATTGATGCTCTATTTTATTATCATGATTATGAATAGTGTTTATTGATATTGATTGGGTATAATTTGCTAAATTAGGATAATATTTTATATTAAATATAATCTACTTTATATCTTTCAACATTCACATTAGCGATAAATGTTTATTTGTTTATAAGAGTTATAAGCGTTGGGAAAAAATATGCTCCAACGCTTATAAGCGTTGGAGAAAAATGTAATCCAACTCTTATAAGCGTTGGGTGATATTTTTGTGCAACGTCTATAAGCGTTGGGTGATATTGTTTCCAACGCTTATAAGCGTTGGAATATATTTTTTCCCAACGCTTATAAGCGTTGGGGAAAAATACTAGCCAACGCTTATAAGCGTTGCAAACAAATACCCACGCCCCTATAGCAACACATATAAGTGTTATCGAATTTTTTCGCAACGCTTATACTCGTTGGGAATCGTCTGTTTTGGTGTAGTGTTTTGACTAATAATTATAGAAATCAACTTCATGTAATTTCCTCCATTTCGTGTATCTATTAAGTTGATTAATCTCGGTTTTAGTTTAGGGTTATAATCTTTCCTTTTCAAATTGCTGAACAAAAATAGGAATTGCTGAAATGGTTGATTTATGGATTCTAGAAAGCTATGGCAAGGGAAAGATGTGTGTTTACCTCACACTACCATCTCTAAATGGAATCATGTTCGTTGTTTAGTAATTGGTTGAATATAGGATTGAATCGCTCTCTATTTCTTATGCTAATTATAAGTTAGGTTATGAGTTCTTAATTTCTTGAAACCATCATCTTGCAATCACCTTCAGCATCAATTTGTTGTTGAATATATGTGTGTATGTGGCAAAATCAATGCTCTAGATGTCAGTTCAATCACCATCAAAAAAGTCATCGTCAATGGACTACCGGGGGGCAACCTGGAGCTAAGATAGCTCCAGGTTGGATCACCACCTATGGACCGGTGGAGCACCATTGGTGTACCGATGGCGTGCACACCTAGAGCTATTTCAGCTCCAGGTGCCGTCTCAACTCACCCGGTTCTCTCCTCGTTCTTTGTCTTGTTTGCTGTTGTTGTGCTGTGTTTTGCGTGTTTGTTTGTGGTGCGTTGGATGTCCATTTCCATTGATTTGCTAATCTATAAAACAGAATTGGAAAAGATTTAGAGTAGAAAACTTTATGGACCAATTTATGGCTATAATCTTGTGATGACATAGTATTTTATTGTAGTGAATTCTATTGTGCTATGGACTTTGAATCATCTTGATTCAAAGGTTTGAAATTTTATAAACTTATATCTATAAATTTATAAATATAAACACAAAATTTTATATATTAATAATTTCATAAAAGAGAGTTATTTAAGTTTAAAATTTTCAAATTTGTTTTCTGAATTAATCTAGTTCTTTTATAAATGGTTTTATGAGTAATTATATACTTATAGTATAACTTGTTAGTAAGTACGATTATGGAACTTTAACATATGGTTTTGGTAAATTTATAAACTATGTACTTTATTTAAATAAGTGTTTAAACACCGATATAGGTTGGATTTCAAATATTATATTTTGATAAATTAAGAGATTACTTATATATGTAGCCATTAGAAAATAATTTGTGAACTATGGATCTTTTAAAAAGGAATATGGAACAACTATATATATTTATGAGAGTATTTTGATATTAAAAGTGAAATATTGGGTTATTGTTTCTATGGAATATATAAATATATATATATATATATATATTCGGGAAATAAATGAGATTATGAATTTTATAAGAGAAGTCTGAAGATAAGTTTATAAATAAAGTAATTTAAAATCATCTCCTATATGAAGATTATAATATTAGATTTCTAAACTATAAACTTTTATAAGATAAATGTTTTGAGAGCCTTAGTTTTATAATATGGGGAGTATTACTAATCGACTTAGCATTCTGATTGGTTTAAATGCTCTCGAGTAATGCTTCATCGAATATTGTACAACTCATTGAATAGAATGTTTTAGTGTACTTACTAACTCATTAGCAAATACTCAAATTTCACCAGGTAGTATGGGATGCCTTGATTAAATTCTTGCGATTGCTATTAGGAAGTATTTAACACTTTATGGTTGTATTCTCTTTTGGTTTCGGTGGGACCGATAGATCCTTAAGAGAATATAGTTCAGGTTTTCCGATTGTGTAACGACCCCAAATTTTAATCTATTTTAAATTGATAATTAAATTAATTTTTGAATTAAAATTGTATAATTAAATGATAAATTGATTGCAAGTTTCCCCGAAGTAAATTAAATTCCGTATAAATCGTTTAAATTTGAATTTTCGTATATGAATTTAAATTGTAAATAAATGGTTTAAAAATAGAAATCATCTATATTACAAGATAATTAGAAATAAATAAATTATAAGAAATAACCATATATATCTCAAATATGATGAGTATGAACACTTAAACAAATATATAAAAGCAAGCTATGTATATACACTTGCAAAAGAAAGCATATATTCAAGTGTAAGCAAAATATAAGTATGTGCACTTGCAAATAAAGAAACATAAAGTACAAAGTAATTTAATGCAAGCACCACGACATTATCATCTCAGTCGAAATCAAACTAGCATATTGAAACAAGTATGCAGCTGAAAAGTAGGCAAGCATAAACAAAGGGGAAATAAAAATACAAACAAACTAGGCAAAACAAATAAATATATGTACTATGGCAATTGAGACTTGCAGGCAAAGAAAAGAAGTAAGGAAACATAAGTACTTAAAACATTAAATGCTAGCACACTTATGTCAATTCGAAATGTTGAAAATCATCTCAGCCCCAAAACCAAACCTGCCTGATAAGCTAAAGAGATAAAAAAATCTCTGATCAAAATGTAAAAATCTTGTACAAATACAACTTAGCCTCTGCATTGTCTTCTTTATATCAAAGTTTCCCTTTCCATTTCGTTCATTTAAACAATGCTAAGAAAAAAACAACAAGCCTGTTATCTTTTTCAAAAGCCAAAGCCAAGCATTTCAGTTCTTTTAAGAAAAATCAAAGCAAGGCAAAGATCTCTGGAATCAAAATAACAGAAGTATTCAAGTTTCAAAATTTCAGTTTTTCAAGCCTTTCCAGTTTACAAAAAGATCAATCTCTCTGCCTTTTCAAAAAATCTGGTGAGTAACATCACAACTTAAATGGTTTAAGTAGATAATTATGTTGCACATTCATCTCTGAAACAAATGCGTTTGAATATATTTATAAGTATTGTTCTATGTTTATATATGAATGTATTAGTTGTATACTGGTCTTTGTTCTTCTTCTTTGATTTTAGTTCCAGGGTTAAATCACTCAGCAAATGCTCATCTGCTCTCAACCCAATCATTGATAAAGCTTACTATTTGAACCTAAAAATGTTGTTATAACATGGACTTGAATCTAGAATTTGTTTAAGAGAAAAAACATTTGTATTAGTCTGGAAATTTCAAAAGAAAAAAAAATAACAGTGGAAGCCTAAGTAAGTAAAAAACTCAATATCTATAAATCATGGGTTCAGGCACACAAATCAATTACTCGAACAAAAACTTGATTTTTAAAATTAAAATCTCTATTTTTAGATTAAGGGGTAAAGAGCAGTTCGTGCTTGACCATTTTGGGAGTTAGGGGTTGCCTCCGATGATCGGGGCAACGGGAAGGGTTCGGGTTCTTCCTACTGGTGGAGGAGCAATCAGCGAGGGTAGGAAAAATGGTGGAAGTAGGGGCAGATGGCCGTGGCGATGGTGGTTGGTCGATTGGGTTTGTAAACCTAGTTTTGGCTGGGTTTCGATTTTCGATCGGCATTGTTCCTCTAGTTGATCGAGTTCAACGAAACTCTGGGGGAAGGAAGCTTTGGTATAATCGAAGACGTGGCCGAGATTTCAAGGGTGATGGTGGTCGGAATTTCGTGAACGAAGATCATTTCCAGGCGAACGTGGAACCGGATTGTGGCTTCCAGGCTTTGAGTTGCACTCGTTTTCGATTTCGTGGTTATCTGATGGAACTGGGTGGTTGCGTGGCGTGAGGGGATCATCGGCGACCTGCCTGAGATCGTGGTGATGATCGAAGCAGAGCGGAGGGAGTGTGCATGTAACGACCCAGAATTTTGAACAAATTAAATTGAGAATATTTAATTAATTTTAAATATTTGAACGATGATTTAATTTGAATCCCCGATATACATTTGAATTTGACGATTAAAGTATAAAATTTAATATATTGAGAGTTGAATAAAAAATTATATCTTCAATTTTAAGTTGAAGAAAATTATTTCGAAAGCTTTTAAAATTCGTATTGATAATACCGAAGCTAATCGAACTGTCAGGATTGAATTTGAAACTGTTCTGTGCAGTATTGAATTGAATTGTTCGAATCGATATTTAAAAATAGACAATTTTCGAACAGTCTCAGAATTGAACGAAACCAGTTCCATTGGGTCCGTAATATTGGATTATTTCCGGATTTCAAATTTCGTATTTTTCAGAGTTGATATGTGAGCACACGATATATAAACGCGTTAAAGTTTTATCGATATTCAATTTAAATTTGAAATTTAAATTAAGTCAAATATCTGCACGTTCGTTCCTTACCTCACGCATACAATCACGGGTACGAGATCGTGCAACCCATCGTGCCAACCATTCCCTTTGTTTTCAAATACGTCTTCTCCATTCCCTCCCCAGTTCAAATCGAAATGAAAACAAAAAATTCTCGTTTAAAAGAAATAAATGGCCGATGCCAGTTCTTCTTTTCCTTCCCCAAAAACATTCAAACGAAATTGAGCCCTCTCTTATTCAAATCCAAAATCAAAACGCGCAACCCTTCTCGTTCAAATAAGGGACGCTCTTCATTTTTTTTCCCTTGCCAGTTCATTCGAACGAAGCCTCGTTCCTCTCTGCTTTTTTTTAAATTGTTCGAGAATTATTCCTGAGAAAGACTTGGGTTCGTCGAAGCTTTTTGGTGAGTCTCGATCGAACGTCGAGTTCGAGATTTCCGCGTACAATACTCGAGGAGACTCGGCAATTCGAGCAGGCAATTTGGGGGATGGGGTGATGGAGTGTCGCGATTGTTAATCCAAGGCGCGGCGTAGAGAAGCGCGCTCGAGGCAGGTCGCGTCAAATTTGATGAGGCTAGGGTTCGCGACTTTATAGGGTTGTGGCATGTGTGTGAGCATCGTCTGGAGGCGCGGTGGTTTTAGCCTAGGGTATTGGGGCTGAGGTGAAGAGCGATGGGCAGGGTCGCGTGCGTGGAAGTGGACAGTGCAAGGGTTGATCGAGAGTGGGATTGATTTGACTGGTGGTAGTCGATGGGGAGGTAAGGTCGGTGCCCAGAGGTCGACGCGTGGTGGTGCAGGCAGCGGGTTTCTGGAGGGTATACTCGAAATAGCAGTAAGGTAATTTGAAATTTAAATCTAAATTATTGTCAGTTTTCTAGATTGGAAATTGCATGTAAGAAGAAAAAAATAATAATAGAAAGAAAATGAAAACCAATTATTTTAAAATATACAGTGAGGTATAGCTATTTAGTTAATTCTGTACATACATATAAAAGTATATATGGATTAGAAAATATATATTGGTTTGCTATTTAAGATTTGAAATAAATGTATATACAGTTTTGAGATATATGTAAAGTTTAAAACAGAAAAATATGTAAAGGAAGGGTTTGGGAAAATCAATATACATTTGCGCATTTTAACTTAATGGATTATTTCAAAATAATTTATAAGAAAAGGAAATTTAGTTTGAAAATCAAATTTGTTAGTTAATTAAATTTATCAAAGGGAAAAATTTTAGTTCAAAATAAATTACTAGTTAATTGGATTATAAAATGGAAAATGGATTATTCGATTTGTTCGAATATTAATAAAATTTTATAATGTTTATTCAAGGTCTTAAATAGAGAAATCAAAGCAGAAATGGAAATGGATTGCTAATAAAAGCTAAGGTGAGATTTTTCTCACTCAAAAATGAAAGTGGAATTTTCAGTTATTTATTGCTTGATTTGATTGCTATATTGAATGTGCTATAAGATATAATAGGATATATCTATATATATATAGCAATATATACATATTGGCATATGTATATATTGGATTGATGATTTCCCGCCTCGTATAGCGGATGAGACCCTATTGCGCCGTTAGTAAGCGGATTTTTATAAAACCCATTGTCACGTCCCGAAAATTTTCGACTTTCGAAAATTCAACATCGATACTCACTTTATCGACTGCTGAGCCATCGAATGCCGGAAACCCGAAAAGTTATGGTTTTAAGAAAGAAGAAAAAGGTAGAAGAAGAAGATAGAAGAAAAAGAAAGAAAAACAACAACATCAGAACAGGAAACAGTATCAGAATCTTACACATCGCAGCGGAACAATATATAATAGATAATCACTAGTCTTTTAAAACAAAGAACTATATCAGTTTATACATACATCAATCATCAGAGTCAATATACAACTCAGTACAACAATGGACAGTTATATAACTTGTTCTCATACAGAATACACAGCGGAATAAATATATCAGATACAAATACTACGCCTCGTCATCCAGCTTGCTTCCAAAGCTCCAGAATATCCAGAATACCCAGAATATCCTGATAATATAACTCTAGGCTGCCCGTGTGGAAATTGGTGGGCACCCAGAGTTTAGAAGGGAACAATAAACTCCGAGTCAGTCATGGTGACTGGTGTGAGATCGTAAAACAGTTTAACTTTAAAAAATAAATAGCAGGATAATTTTAAAGTCAATTCGCAATGCTTTTGGAAAATGAAACTACCATAAGACCTCCCACCACACACACAATGCAAACGCAGAATTGGAGGAGATTTCTTCTTATGATAGTCAAAGATGCTTGATACGCAAAAATCAAATCATTTTGATATTATTATTAGTGCATAGTGTAGAAAACATTTCGAAAGTATAATATTAATCTTAGCCAGCATAGGCATTCCGCACTTATGCCTACTATAGCTACTATCCAAACAGTGGTGACCACCATAAGTGAATGATAGGTTCTACAACTAAAACCGTACAAGATCGTATTGTTTCTTTGGATTTCCAACAAATGGTCAGGCTAAGGAACTTCCTATCCACGATGGGTACGTCCCTGGAATAGACGACCCGAGAATCTAACGTTACGGTTAGATCTCTGCCAACACAAGGCCGGGTTACCTCTGCAAAAATAGGTAACTACTGACACGCGTATGCCATCCCCCGATCGTCACCGATCTTCCCGAGGATCCCCGATTTGCAACAAACCACATAGAAAAAAATAATGCAGTAACCACAGAGGTTAAGTATCTGGGCTCCATACCATGATACCACCTTTATCCAGAAGGAATGACATACACTAAGGGGCGCTACTCCCTAGAACCTTGCTGCATTCTTCCTGTTTCGACCATTTCCGGGGTGTGAGGCTCGACGAAGTCTCGTCCACAAAGCTACGCTTTCTACAAAAAGCCCTGCTTCGGGTCAAACAAAATGATCAACCTATGATCACAAAGATATAAGATCAAACAAATGATCATATCACAAATGATCAAACACTGATCATTTCACAGCAACACTCAGTATGCCACGTTACCAAATTGGGATATATCGCTGATATTTCAACTACATAACCTCTGAGCTCGTACGTCTCAGAGAAGGGTGTTAAGCTAAGAGAATAAATTCTCCGCCACCAACAGAAATGTATTTGAAAGAAATCAGCTTTATATCTCAAATTGTAATGTCAGACACACAATCCATACAAGTCTGTTCCGGGATCGAACAGAACCGAAGGCACTTCTCACGAAGCCCTTGCATATCCGGATAATTTTCAATCACGTCAGGACTTCCCGTCACTAAGGGTGATAAAACCTCTAAATCGAAGATCAGTCGATGTAGAGTAACTCGACGGTAATCCTTCCGTTTTCAAAAATATCCGGTCTTCAACACCGGTCTTCAAATGCGATTCATAACGACGTATCACATATTCGGAATGGGTTATACGACCCCATGGTCCTTTCCCGGCTAACCCGAATAGTGAGCGCTTATTTAAAAATAAGTGTGGCATTCAAATTCATCCAATCACAACAAATACCTACTCAAGGTAATTATTGATAGTCGGTTATTTAACTATCAATAAGGATGCGCAACATCATCAGATTCCAATAATTTTCCCAAATTATTTTATCTTCAAAAATATCTTTACTAGATATAAAATTTCCACACTTAACCGTTTGAAAACAAATTTTCAAATATTCACTTTTCAATTTATCTTTAAAAGATAAAATCTCTAAACAGTTCCCTTCATATTGGAAAAGCATTTCCATACTTATTTAATAATAAGTATTTCACAAATCTTTTATTTTCAACATTTGAAAATATTCAATATACTTAAATCAAATTAAGTATATATTCATTCTTTAAGGAAATCATAAATTTCAACATCTATTTGAGTCAAAACGAATGTTGCGTAAAACATCGTTACGACGACTCGAAATCACTAGTATAGGGATTCGGATTTAGATAGATATATAAATCCCAATACTACATCAAAACATTTCCTTTCGGAAATCATTTACTATAACAACAGTGTTATAGTCCACCATTTCCTTAAATTTCTCGGAAACGTCTATTTCAACAAGAACTGCGGAAATCTCTGCTTTCGATTTATAATACATTTTAAAACATCTTTAAAATGTTTAACTTCATTTTTAATATCACTTCTTCAAAAATAAATCCATTTTTATTCAATAATATATTCACGGTCCAGAGTTGTGAATATATCTTTTCTTTAAAAATCTTCTATAAAGAGATTTATCCAATTCAATCTATTTCGAATTTATAAACACGTTTATAAATTCTATTCCCATTTATAAAAACTACGATTTATAAATCTTCTTTATTAACTAGTTCAATTCATAACTCAATTTTTTATACTAACGGTCCATCTTATAAGTTAATACTTATAATTCATTTATTTTCAAAAATCGTTCTTTTAAAACTTTACAATTGTAAAGTTCATCCCTTTATAAACCATTTTAACATCATTTCCATTTTAAATTCGCATTCCCTTATTTCAATTGGATTCATTTTCCTAAATATTCACTTTTGAATCTAAAATTGGATTTCAAATTAATTTCTAATTCTACTTTAACTCCAAATCAATTACAAATTGATTTCTAAATTTATTTTCACTACTAAAATAAATTCTTATTCTTTTCAAATTATTCAATATCCTGTTTTAAAAGGGATTCTTCAAATTGAAATCATTTTTCATTGATTTCCCAAATTATTTCAATTTACCAATTAAATTCCAAATTTGATTTCCAACTTATCTCTTTTCAAATAAATTCCTTTTTTAAAGAAAACCAATTTCAATTGTTTCTTTCAATCTATTTTAAAATCCAAATTTTTAAATTAAATTCTTCAAATTATAATCACTATTTTACGAAATCCATTTATTTAGCATTTTCACTTTATTCTGGAATTTATTCAATACGATTATACTTTAAAAATTCCTTTCTTCAAAATTTCTTCAATTTCTAAAATTGATTCACTTAGAAATTTCTACTTTGATTCAAAAATCCAATTTCGTTTATTTTTGGAATCCAATGATATCAAACATCCATTCAGCTAAATTTTAGCTTTCAACAATTTTCCAGACATCGATATGATCAATAACATCAATATAATCATTCACAGATTCATATCACAGTATAAATAAATTCAATCAAAGTGAGGGGTCCAGTTGGATCCCTCCAACCTGTTTCCCTGCATCCAAAGATGTTAGCACAATACCAATTCCGCTCCAGTACGGAATTATCGCGGTATATAGGTTTTTTATAAATCCGCTTACTAACGGCGCAATAGGGTCTCATCCGCTATACGAGGCGGGAAATCAATCAATCCAATATATACATATGCCAATATGTATATACTGCTATATATATAGATATATCCTATCATATCTAATAGCACATTCAAACAGATCAATCAATAACTGCAATCAATTTATAAATCTGAGTGAGAAGATCTCACCTTAGCTTAAATTTGCAATCCATTTTCATTCCAGTTTGTTTTCTCGACTTTATTTGACCTTGTATAAACAATCACATAATTCTATTAATATTTGAACTAATCAAATAAATAAATTTTTCGCTTAGCAATTTTTAATTATCCAATGATTTCTATTCTAACTGATTTCTTTTACATAAATTTATTTGACTAAACATTTCAATTGCTACTAACTTTCCTGTTTTTATCTATATATTAACTTTCTGTAAATCAAAAGATGATATACAGTTTTTTTTTTCTTTACTGTCTAAAATTTTTCACTTATAACAATTTATATTTATACTTGCATATAAATTAGTTAAAACTCGAATAAAATTTACCTCATTGCCACTCAATCGAACTCGTGATCGACTGCTACCTGCTCACGCCATCGTGACTGTACACACACACCATCGAGAGCCACTCGATCTTCACCTTTTTCGCCTACTGCCCCACGCGCTGCTGCCATTTTCGCCATCGCCGAGTTCCCCTTACCTCGACTTCATCACGCGCGCGTACGCGACTCGAAATCGCGACCACGACGTCAACCTTCGGCATGGGCCCCGCTTCCATCGAGCAAACCCCTCTCCCCCTCATCGCATAAGCAGAAATCCCTACGCGATTTGATCGCGTGCCGCACCCCTCATCCTTGATTAGTGGCGAGCCCACATCACTGTGGGGGCCATCGAAGTCTCGAGCTACCGAGTCGCAGTCGCGACGCCCGCCTGCAGCCGCGTACGTGAGCTGGCACATCGCCTCTCTTTCGATTTGAGAAAAGGGATGAGGAGAACGCGATTCACTTTTGATTTTGGAATCTCCTCGTTCCGCCATTTCGATTTATACAAACGTGATTTTGAATTCTAATTGAGAACTGAAGGGGAGAGACGTGATGATTTTTAAAAAGGAATGGGGAAGAGAACAAAGAGTAAGCGGCCATACTTCACACGATCTCGTATCGTGATATTCGGCGTGTTTAAAGGAAGAAAAGTGTGCTGTCTTGACCAAGTTTATAAATTTAAATTTAAATTCGAATTCAATTTAAATTTCAATGTGTTTAACCGCCGTATGGTCACATAACCACTCCGAAAAATACGAAATTGGAAATCCAGTAATAATACCATATTACGGACCCAATGGAACTGGTTTCGTCGAATTCCGAGACTGTTTGAAAATTGACTATTTTTAAATATCGATCCGAACAATTAAATTCAATACTGCACAGAACAGTTTCAAATTCCATCCTGACAGTTCGATTAGCTTCGGTATTATCAATACGAATTTTAAAAGCTTTCGAAATATTTTTCTTCAGCTTAAAATTGAAGATTTAAATTTTTATCCAGTTCAATAGATTAAATTTTATAATTTAAATCGTCAGCCTCAAATTTAAATCGGGGATTCAAATTAAATTATCGTTCAAATATTTAAAATAAATTAAATATTTTCAATTTAATTCGTTCAAAATTCTGGGTCGTTACAGACTTCCCCCCTTAAAAGAATTTCGTCCTCGAAATTACAAGTTAGGAAAAATGTCCTTAACTCGTCTATTATTTTTCACAATTCAATAGTTTTATCAATTCATCAAAACAAATCTTTCTACTAAAGATTCGTTATCATTTCAACTAGCTTCCAACTTCAATTATAAGTTCCAAACAACATTGTTTAACTTCTCAATTCAAATTCGGATTTAAATTCAAATTTAAACTTTCAAATTTTCACAAAAATTTTCTAACACTCGAAATTTTCGAAAAATTTCGCCAGCGTCTCCTTTGCGCGGCTAATACGGTACGACTACAAAACGTCCCTACGGACTCTCAGATTTCAAAAAGAAAAAGAAAAAGCCAAGCGGCTAGACCAGAAATCATCAAAAACTCATATTATAATTCAAATACGTACCTTTTCGAGCAATTCAAGTTTATCTTCGAAATCAAAATTCCAATTCCTTTACACCTGTATATCCTACTAGCCATTATATCTAGTTACAGCATTCAATCATTTTGCAAACTCGATTACAAAATTTTTAATATAACTACTTATATCATTTTTTTTACTTCACTGTTGAAGTTATAGATTCTTTTCATTCAATTTTACATTTCAAACTTCATTTGAATTTAATCTACACTTTCAATCTAATTTAGATTCAGTTTACTTCTGAATATTGAATTTCATCAATTATCTTTAGTTCACTTCAAACTAATCTTAAAGCTTCATTTTATTTCACACAATTCAAATTTGTTTCAACATTCAGTTTCAATTTTATTCACTTACAATTGTAAATTCCATTCATTTGAAATTTATTTCTTCTTACTTGAATTTATTTGCAATTCTGAACCATTCTTTTATTTAGTTCACAATTCAAGTTTCAATTTAACTAATTCAACTTCCATTTCTGTATTTCGTGAATTAACAAATTATCAAGTAGCTTATTCGGATTCAAGTCTCATTTCATTTTCAATTTCAATTCTATCGTTTACAGATTCGCAATGAATCTCAACTTTCAATTTTACTTTCATATGGTATTCCAGAATCTTACCAACATTTCAAAATCATTCGAAAACAATTCAAATTATCCTTCGAATCTCCAAAACAAAATCCAAATTTTCCAAACAACTTCCATTTAAAACAATTTGGCAGCAATTCCTCTTTTGGAAACCCGAAAATGAACACCAACGATGCCGCGGTCATCATCGAAGTTATTTTCCAGCGACCGAAAAGAGTTTAGAGCTTTTCATCTCTTCAAAATACTTTTCAAAACCTTCGAAAATCATTTTTAAATCAAAAAGGATTTTAAACTTTCCAAATCTCCAAAATTTTCAAACTCTTTTCAAAACATTTCCAAAAACTTCTCTGGAATTCCGTTTTAAATTATAAGTCACATTTATAATTTATAATCTCAAATTTCATTTGTAAATCACATTTACAATTCATATCCATAATTTTATTCTTATATGAATTTATTTCCAAATCTTTGGTTGTTATTTTTAATTTCTTATTCGATTTCAGATAACAATGATAATGTTTCAATGTTATTACTTCCTAATAACCAAACATCCATATACTATAGTATTTCATAGAAAAATCATTTCTTTTTTTCTCTATACAAAAATAGTTTTGGGTAAAATTATTTCATTTACCCTATTTAAAACAATACTATGTCGTCTTGCCTCGTTTAAGTGTTTAGAAATCCCTATCGATAATATGGCATCCCACATACCGACCGAAATTCACAAACATCTCAACGGATAAGCAAACACAATATAAAACATTTTTATATTCACTAACAAATACGCACTCGTATCTATTATTACTCTCAACTCATTCTAGAGTACTACTGACTCTATCTCTAATGAGTAACACCCAACAGAGCAGGGTTGTCGCTTAACCATATGCTCTGATACCACTTTGTCACGTCCCGAAAATTTTCGACTTTCGAAAATTCAACATCGATACTCACTTTATCGACTGCTGAGCCATCGAATGCCGGAAACCCGAAAAGTTATGGTTTTAAGAAAGAAGAAAAAGGTAGAAGAAGAAGATAGAAGAAAAAGAAAGAAAAACAACAACATCAGAACAGGAAACAGTATCAGAATCTTACACATCGCAGCGGAACAATATATAATAGATAATCACTAGTCTTTTAAAACAAAGAACTATATCAGTTTATACATACATCAATCATCAGAGTCAATATACAACTCAGTACAACAATGGACAGTTATATAACTTGTTCTCATACAGAATACACAGCGGAATAAATATATCAGATACAAATACTACGCCTCGTCATCCAGCTTGCTTCCAAAGCTCCAGAATATCCAGAATACCCAGAATATCCTGATAATATAACTCTAGGCTGCCCGTGTGGAAATTGGTGGGCACCCAGAGTTTAGAAGGGAACAATAAACTCCGAGTCAGTCATGGTGACTGGTGTGAGATCGTAAAACAGTTTAACTTTAAAAAATAAATAGCAGGATAATTTTAAAGTCAATTCGCAATGCTTTTGGAAAATGAAACTACCATAAGACCTCCCACCACACACACAATGCAAACGCAGAATTGGAGGAGATTTCTTCTTATGATAGTCAAAGATGCTTGATACGCAAAAATCAAATCATTTTGATATTATTATTAGTGCATAGTGTAGAAAACATTTCGAAAGTATAATATTAATCTTAGCCAGCATAGGCATTCCGCACTTATGCCTACTATAGCTACTATCCAAACAGTGGTGACCACCATAAGTGAATGATAGGTTCTACAACTAAAACCGTACAAGATCGTATTGTTTCTTTGGATTTCCAACAAATGGTCAGGCTAAGGAACTTCCTATCCACGATGGGTACGTCCCTGGAATAGACGACCCGAGAATCTAACGTTACGGTTAGATCTCTGCCAACACAAGGCCGGGTTACCTCTGCAAAAATAGGTAACTACTGACACGCGTATGCCATCCCCCGATCGTCACCGATCTTCCCGAGGATCCCCGATTCGCAACAAACCACATAGAAAAAAATAATGCAGTAACCACAGAGGTTAAGTATCTGGGCTCCATACCATGATACCACCTTTATCCAGAAGGAATGACATACACTAAGGGGCGCTACTCCCTAGAACCTTGCTGCATTCTTCCTGTTTCGACCATTTCCGGGGTGTGAGGCTCGACGAAGTCTCGTCCACAAAGCTACGCTTTCTATAAAAAGCCCTGCTTCGGGTCAAACAAAATGATCAACCTATGATCATAAAGATATAAGATCAAACAAATGATCATATCACAAATGATCAAACACTGATCATTTCACAGCAACACTCAGTATGCCACGTTACCAAATTGGGATATATCGCTGATAAATTTCAACTACATAACCTCTGAGCTCGTACGTCTCAGAGAAGGGTGTTAAGCTAAGAGAATAAATTCTCCGCCACCAACAGAAATGTATTTGAAAGAAATCAGCTTTATATCTCAAATTGTAATGTCAGACACACAATCCATACAAGTCTGTTCCGGGATCGAACAGAACCGAAGGCACTTCTCACGAAGCCCTTGCATATCCGGATAATTTTCAATCACGTCAGGACTTCCCGTCACTAAGGGTGATAAAACCTCTAAATCGAAGATCAGTCGATGTAGAGTAACTCGACGGTAGTCCTTCCGTTTTCAAAAATATCCGGTCTTCAACACCGGTCTTCAAATGCGATTCATAACGACGTATCACATATTCGGAATGGGTTATACGACCCCATGGTCCTTTCCCGGCTAACCCGAATAGTGAGCGCTTATTTAAAAATAAGTGTGGCATTCAAATTCATCCAATCACAACAAATACCTACTCAAGGTAATTATTGATAGTCGGTTATTTAACTATCAATAAGGATGCGCAACATCATCAGATTCCAATAATTTTCCCAAATTATTTTATCTTCAAAAATATCTTTACTAGATATAAAATTTCCACACTTAACCGTTTGAAAACAAATTTTCAAATATTCACTTTTCAATTTATCTTTAAAAGATAAAATCTCTAAACAGTTCCCTTCATATTGGAAAAGCATTTCCATACTTATTTAATAATAAGTATTTCACAAATCTTTTATTTTCAACATTTGAAAATATTCAATATACTTAAATCAAATTAAGTATATATTCATTCTTTAAGGAAATCATAAATTTCAACATCTATTTGAGTCAAAACGAATGTTGCGTAAAACATCGTTACGACGACTCGAAATCACTAGTATAGGGATTCGGATTTAGATAGATATATAAATCCCAATACTACATCAAAACATTTCCTTTCGGAAATCATTTACTATAACAACAGTGTTATAGTCCACCATTTCCTTAAATTTCTCGGAAACGTCTATTTCAACAAGAACTGCGGAAATCTCTGCTTTCGATTTATAATACATTTTAAAACATCTTTAAAATGTTTAACTTCATTTTTAATATCACTTCTTCAAAAATAAATCCATTTTTATTCAATAATATATTCACGGTCCAGAGTTGTGAATATATCTTTTCTTTAAAAATCTTCTATAAAGAGATTTATCCAATTCAATCTATTTCGAATTTATAAACACGTTTATAAATTCTATTCCCATTTATAAAAACTACGATTTATAAATCTTCTTTATTAACTAGTTCAATTCATAACTCAATTTTTTATACTAACGGTCCATCTTATAAGTTAATACTTATAATTCATTTATTTTCAAAAATCGTTCTTTTAAAACTTTACAATTGTAAAGTTCATCCCTTTATAAACCATTTTAACATCATTTCCATTTTAAATTCGCATTCCCTTATTTCAATTGGATTCATTTTCCCAAATATTCACTTTTGAATCTAAAATTGGATTTCAAATTAATTTCTAATTCTACTTTAACTCCAAATCAATTACAAATTGATTTCTAAATTTATTTTCACTACTAAAATAAATTCTTATTCTTTTCAAATTATTCAATATCCTGTTTTAAAAGGGATTCTTCAAATTGAAATCATTTTTCATTGATTTCCCAAATTATTTCAATTTACCAATTAAATTCCAAATTTGATTTCCAACTTATCTCTTTTCAAATAAATTCCTTTTTTAAAGAAAACCAATTTCAATTGTTTCTTTCAATCTATTTTAAAATCCAAATTTTTAAATTAAATTCTTCAAATTATAATCACTATTTTACGAAATCCATTTATTTAGCATTTTCACTTTATTCTGGAATTTATTCAATACGATTATACTTTAAAAATTCCTTTCTTCAAAATTTCTTCAATTTCTAAAATTGATTCACTTAGAAATTTCTACTTTGATTCAAAAATCCAATTTCGTTTATTTTTGGAATCCAATGATATCAAACATCCATTCAGCTAAATTTTAGCTTTCAACAATTTTCCAAACATCGATATGATCAATAACATCAATATAATCATTCACAGATTCATATCACAGTATAAATAAATTCAATCAAAGTGAGGGGTCCAGTTGGATCCCTCCAACCTGTTTCCCTACATCCAAAGATGTTAGCACAATACCAATTCCGCTCCAGTACGGAATTATCGCGGTATATAGGTTTTTTATAAATCCGCTTACTAACGGCGCAATAGGGTCTCATTCGCTATACGAGGCGGGAAATCAATCAATCCAATATATACATATGCCAATATGTATATACTGCTATATATATAGATATATCCTATCATATCTAATAGCACATTCAAACAGATCAATCAATAACTGCAATCAATTTATAAATCTGAGTGAGAAGATCTCACCTTAGCTTAAATTTGCAATCCATTTTCATTCCAGTTTGTTTTCTCGACTTTATTTGACCTTGTATAAACAATCACATAATTCTATTAATATTTGAACTAATCAAATAAATAAATTTTTCGCTTAGCAATTTTTAATTATCCAATGATTTCTATTCTAACTGATTTCTTTTACATAAATTTATTTGACTAAACATTTCAATTGCTACTAACTTTCCTGTTTTTATCTATATATTAACTTTCTGTAAATCAAAAGATGATATACAGTTTTTTTTTTCTTTACTGTCTAAAATTTTTCACTTATAACAATTTATATTTATACTTGCATATAAATTAGTTAAAACTCGAATAAAATTTACCTCATTGCCACTCAATCGAACTCGTGATCGACTGCTACCTGCTCACGCCATCGTGACTGTACACACACACCATCGAGAGCCACTCGATCTTCACCTTTTTCGCCTACTGCCCCACGCGCTGCTGCCATTTTCGCCATCGCCGAGTTCCCCTTACCTCGACTTCATCACGCGCGCGTACGCGACTCGAAATCACGACCACGACGTCAACCTTCGGCATGGGCCCCGCTTCCATCGAGCAAACCCCTCTCCCCCTCATCGCATAAGCAGAAATCCCTACGCGATTTGATCGCGTGCCGCACCCCTCATCCTTGATTAGTGGCGAGCCCACATCACCGTGGGGGCCATCGAAGTCTCGAGCTACCGAGTCGCAGTCGCGACGCCCGCCTGCAGCCGCGTACGTGAGCTGGCACATCGCCTCTCTTTCGATTTGAGAAAAGGGATGAGGAGAACGCGATTCACTTTTGATTTTGGAATCTCCTCGTTCCGCCATTTCGATTTATACAAACGTGATTTTGAATTCTAATTGAGAACTGAAGGGGAGAGACGTGATGATTTTTAAAAAGGAATGGGGAAGAGAACAAAGAGTAAGCGGCCATACTTCACACGATCTTGTATCGTGATATTCGGCGTGTTTAAAGGAAGAAAAGTGTGCTGTCTTGACCAAGTTTATAAATTTAAATTTAAATTCGAATTCAATTTAAATTTCAATGTGTTTAACCGCCGTATGGTCACATAACCACTCCGAAAAATACGAAATTGGAAATCCAGTAATAATACCATATTACGGACCCAATGGAACTGGTTTCGTCGAATTCCGAGACTGTTTGAAAATTGACTATTTTTAAATATCGATCCGAACAATTAAATTCAATACTGCACAGAACAGTTTCAAATTCCATCCTGACAGTTCGATTAGCTTCGGTATTATCAATACGAATTTTAAAAGCTTTCGAAATATTTTTCTTCAGCTTAAAATTGAAGATTTAAATTTTTATCCAGTTCAATAGATTAAATTTTATAATTTAAATCGTCAGCCTCAAATTTAAATCGGGGATTCAAATTAAATTATCGTTCAAATATTTAAAATAAATTAAATATTTTCAATTTAATTCGTTCAAAATTCTGGGTCGTTACACCCATATACCGCGATAATTCCGTACTGGAGCGGAATTGGTATTGTGCTAACATCTGTGGATGCAGGGAAACAGGTTGGAGGGATCCAACTGGACCCCTCACATTGATTGAATTTATTTCTACTGTGATGTGATAATCTGTGAATGATTATTGATGTTATTGAATTGATGTCTGGAAATTGTTGAAAGCTAAAATTTAGCTGAATGGATGTTTGATATCATTGGATTCCAAAAATAAACGAAATTGAATTTTTGGTAATTCAAGCAGAAAATTTTAAGTGAATTGATTTTTTTGAAATTGAATAAAATTTGAAGAAAAGAATTTAAAGGTATAAAAGTTGATTTTTATAGTATTATCGAATTTATTCCAGAATAAAGTGAAAATGTTAAATAAATGGATTTCGTAAAATAGTGATTTTAAATTGAAGAATTTAATTTAAAATTTGGATTTTTAAAATAGATTGAAAGAAACGATTGAAATTTATTTTCTTAAAAAGGAATTTATTTAAGAGAAGATAAGTTGGAAATCCTATTAGAAATTTAATTGGTAAATTGAAACAAATTGGGAAATCAATGTAAAATGATTTCAAATTGAAGAATCCATTGTTAAAAACAGAATATTGAATAATTTGAGGAAAATAAGGAATTTACTTAGTAGTGATAAATAAATTTTTAAATCAATATCGAAATTGATTTGGGATTGAAGTTTTTATAAATAGAATTAGAATTTATAAAAGTTGTTTATAAATCCGAAATCACTTATTCTGATAAGTAAAATATAGAAGTTGATAAAAAGAAGATTTATAAGTCGAGTTGTTACTAAAATAGGAATAGAATTTATAAACGTGTTTATAAATTCAAAATCAGTTGAATTTGAGAAATTAAATATAGAAGATTTTTAAAGAAGGTATATTCGTGATTTTGGATAGCGAATTTTTATTGAGGTAAAAATGTGTAGAAATGATTGAAATTGGGTTAAGTGAATTATATTCACGATTTTGGACAGTGAATATATTGTTTAGTAAAATGGATTTATTTTTGAAGAAGTGATATATAAAAAAAATGAAGTTAAACATTTTAAAAATGTTTTAAAATGTATTATGAATCGAAAGCATAGATTTCAACACTTGTTATTGAAATAGACGCTTTCGAGAAATTTAAGGAAATGGTGGACTATAACACACTATTGTTATAGTAGATGATTTCCAAAAGGAAATGTTTTTGTCTAGTATTGAGATTTATATATCTATCTTAATTTTCGAATCCCTATACTAGTGATTTTGAGTCGTCGTAACGATGTTTTACGTAACATTCGTTTTGACTCAAATAAATGTTGTTATAATAAATGATTTCCTTAAAGAATGAATATATACTTAATTTGATTTAAGTATATCGGATATTTTCCAAGTGTTGAAAATAAAAGATTTGTGAAATACTTATTATTAGATAAGTATGGAAATGTTTTCCAAAATGAAATGAAACGTTTTGAGATTTTATCTTCTTAAAGATAAAATGAAGTTGAATATTTGAAATCGATTTGAGAATCGTATATCAGTAGATATTTTGAAAATATAAATTCAATATGGAATTTATAAAAGAAATGGAAACTGTTTAGAAAAATAAACGTTGATTTATTTTTAAAGTGTGGAGATTATATATCTAGTAAAGATATTTTTGAAGATAAATAATTTGGAAAATTATTTGGAATCTGATGATGTTGCGCATTGTGATAACCTGGATTATTGGACATCAGATAATTGGATAATTATCTAATTTGACTAATAGAAAATACAGATTTATAGTTTGAACAAATAAATCCGATGATAAATATTTATACTTGGATAAATATTTATTTGATAATCTCCTAATATAATTATTTAGGATGGGCAAACTTATTTATTTTCAAACAAATTAAATATGTGTTTGTTTAAAAATATATATATATATATATGAGTTGATTTTAAATTAAATTAGAATTTGAATTGGAAATTCAAAGAATAAATATCTTAAATTAAATTGGATATAAAATATATATGTTTATGATTTTATTAATATAAAAGTTTTATAAAGAACATTTAAAAATATAAATAAAGTATATATATAATTAGTATATTTGTATAACTATTTATAAGTGTATAATTGGAATTTTTTTAACATCTACTTTTAAAAATTTAAATAGATAAATAAAAGAGAAGTATAAATATTAAAACACTTAAGACATTTATAAAACAAAACCAAATTGGAATTATTATAAAATATATATAAACATATATATGCATGAAATTACAAATGTAAGATATGTATATATACTAAATAACAAATGTAAGCCTAAGATTTTATGTAATTACATGTGTAAGATAATGTTATCATGCAATTTAACAAGTGTCCCTTTCTTTTCAATTTCTCTTTATTTTTAAATTTAATAAACTAGACTATATATTATCTTTACTTTACTCTCTCTGTTTTTCTTTCTACTCTCCTTTTCAAAACAAGGAAACCAAACCTGTACACATTTTATAAACCAGAGAAAATAGCTTGTAAACAACATCAAAATCTTGCAAATTCTTTAACCTGATGCAAGCTAAAATCCAACATGATCAAATAGCAGTTCAATAATCAAAAGAAAACAGTGTGGATCCAAATTCATCTCAAATTAAATGAAGAACCAGATAAATTCAAGCCTCCGGATTTCAAAGTTCCAGGTCTTCTCTGTCTTTGAGTTGAATGTGAGTAAACAAATCTATTTAAAAGTTTTAAATCTGTCTTAAACATAGATGCATGCTGAAATTCCTTAAAATGAATTATGATAAGTGATTGCATGATTGTTTAAATATGATTGCATGTATATATGTATGATGTTATTTGTGTGCATGTCTGGGTACAAAAATGCTTGCTCTGTTCTAAGTTTTACAAGCTTTAAACAAGTTAAAATTTCAATTTCTCTTTCCCTAATCCTTTTTAGACTTTAATGTATAGACAAAATGTGTTTAAATTGATAAGAACTTAATTTTTAAAATATTTTAAGTATAATTAGTTTGAGTTTTCTGGAATATTGGAAAATACAGCGAAACTCAATGCACGTTGAAAATTCGACTTCCTTGATTTCTTGATTCACTTATATAACCTGATTCGTTTTCGAAAACTATGATTTTTAAAAAGTAGAATCATGATTTTTAAGATTGTAAATAGAGAGATCTTGCGAGTTGAACGGAAAAGAGGATTTTGGCATTCTCTGGTGGTTGGAGCAAGGGGGAATCTCGAGATCGTTGCTGAAGCATGCTTGTAGGTCAAGGATCATGGGGAAAATGGTCGTTGACTTTCTAGTTCGTCATGGAGGAGGATCGGTGGCGAAGTAGGGTTTAGTAACCGGTTTGGGTCATTGTTGATTTAGAGGCTAATGCGGCGACGACGTCGCATCGAGTTCGTCCAGAGGTGGTGGAATCGAAGCGTTGGATCGTGACGAGGCTCGAAGTCGATCGGCAAGGATTCTGGTGATCGAAATTGGCGGTATGAGGAGGTTGTTTGCGATCGGTTCGTTCCAGGTTGGGTTCGCTTGTACTCATTTGCGATTTCGTGTTCAATTCTTGGATTTGGTGGTCGGAATCGAAGGGGGAGGTCGTAGTTGACTTGATGGCGATGGCAGTGGGGATCGGAGCAGTGCCGATCGTTTGTGCACGTGTACGTGCATCTGTGTGTCAGTGTTTGGAGAAGGAAGGATGTCTCGGGAAGGGGCTCGGGGTAGCTGCGTTGTGTCTCGAGTACGACTTTGGGAAGTTGTGCGTGAATGTTATCATGTTAGCAGGTTATGAAGTTTTAAACAAAACAAGGTCTTAAAAAAATAAAAGAAGTAAATTTTCTCGGGTGTGACTCGGGTTGGGTACCAGGTTGAACTCGAGTGGTATTATGATAGTTTTAAAAATTTAAATAAATCAAGTTTTATCTATTTCTTAAAATCAATATTCTTTGTATAATAAATGTTTTAATATTTGGTTTTAAGAAAAGTGGTATGATTTATTTAACTTAAATTATTAAGTTAATTTTTAAGTTTATTTTAAACTTAAACTTAATATGAAATTAAGTAGTTAATTATAAGGGTAAAATGTTTTTATTTATTTATATGTTAATGATAATTTTCCAAGAATTATTAAATAAATTTAATAACGATAATTAAGAAATTAATTAGGATAAATGGTTTATCTTTAATTAATTAAGGTCTTAAGTAATTATAAAGTATAATTAATTTATGTAATTAATTAGAAGATTAATTACTTAATGTAATGATTAATTAATTAACATAATTAATTAAAGAATTAGTTTATGAAAGTAATTAAAATTACTTAAAAGATAATTACTTAAGGTAAGTAATTAATGGATAGTTAATTAATGTGATTAATTAAAGGTTAATGTAACAACCCAGAGTTTTACACCAATTAATTGTCGTCTAATGACGATCGTATGGGTTGTTAATTATGACTGGAATTTTAATCAGTGCTTAATTTCTAGTGCAGTTTTGAGTCGATTCGGAATCCTTTTTGTAAAAGATTACTATCGTCACTAGACGATTGAAATTGATAACAAACTTCTATTAGAAAATTTGATCGAATCGAAATTCTTTTTAGTTGTAAAATCCTTTTAATAAATTGTTAAAATTTGGGTGGGCTTTAAGGACAATCTTGGCCACGTTCCATTTTATTTTGGAGCTGCATTATCTAAGGCAGATGCCCGCTTTCCTGGCATTGACTTTCATTCGAACCCTAGATCAAAACAACGAAAGAAAATATGGCGGCTTCAAAATTTTCTTCGTTCGCTCTTGCTAGAATTAGGGTTTTCATGACTTTTCGAGGTGCCAACTTTAAGTAGAGATTGGGTTCGATTCTCTTTCTCCATTCATCGATAGCCTCTCGGGATGCTCGCGACTGCTGGTTGAGCTCGCCGTTACTTCGATCTGGTCTACTTGCCGATCGATTGTCGTGTGCTAGAAATAAAGGTGAGTGATATTATTTCACTCACATCTAATTCTACTATGCTTTATTTGTTCAATTTTGGTTGATGTCGATGATTTCTCTGAGTTTATCGGGTTCGTATAATTTGATGAGTTTCGGCTTTGATGATTCTTTGATTTGAGAGTGATGATGTTGTTTAGTTCGACTTGGGTTATATTGTTTACTGCCTCTAGTGGCACTTCCATTCTGTTCGTTTGATAATTTCAAAAGTTTCATAATTTTATACTCGATAATCCTTGGTTTAAAACTGCTTCGATGTTGATAAGACCTCTGGGATGACCGCAGCTTGATTGTTTGGTTTGATTGCATTGCCAGAGCTCCATTTCACTTTGCAGTTAATCACTGTCCATAATTGTTTGACCACTGCTTGGATTCATTGAGCACATTTTGTTGCTAGATGTCACTCATATGCTGTTTGCTTATATCCCTTTTGACCTGTTTGCATCAAGTCAGTTTGAACTTGTTGTTGTATTTTGTTGTCCACTTGTAGTCTGCACCAATTGATCTGATATACTGATATTTCGAGTGCTCGAGTGATGTTGGCATTTGGGTTTTGATGTTCTTACGAGATGATTTTGGGCTTCGATTTGGTTACCATTCGACCTTTGACATTGGCTATTGGTAAACTTGAAATTCTTGTTCACTTCTGCCTTGACTTTGAATTTGTCTTTTGGTCTTTGATGCATTGTTTCGAGGCTACACACGCGTTGACCTCTGGTTTGGCATCTTGTAGTTGGGTGTTTGGTTCATCACGACATCGGGTTGACACTTGAACTATTTGATGATTTTACACTACTTCCACTATTGCCACTACTACTACACACGCCTGTATACCCATCCCTTTTTGACATGTCCATGTTGCTTTGTCTTTTCCATTAGGCCTGTATATATTTGGTCACCAGATCATGTGTACTAATTTGAGTCTGCACTTGCACTGTCTCTGACCTTTTGGCATTTCAGTTGTATTTCTTGACCTTTACTTCCCTGTTGCCAGTCTGGGTTGCACTAGTCATTTCCAGTGCTTGATCATTTGTATATACTTCTTGCCTACAGTGATAATCTTGCTTTCTTGACCTGGCTTGAGTTTTGTCATTTGGACATCACTGAGTGTTTGATTATATGTTGCAATTGGTACATTCATGTTTGAGGCTTCTGTCCCAGTTCGTAAGTAGGTAATTTGAACTGTGGTTTGGTTGATTCCTTGAATAATTAGCTTTGGTCTTGGTTTCAGTGTGTAAACCATTCTATGACACTTTGGTTTTCTTCTTGCTGCTTGATTAATTTGTGGTTTCACATGCGTGCATACATACCATTGTATGTGTGCATGTATATGTGTTGACCCTACACATGCGGGTTCACTGTACTTGATCCCCTGACCAGTGTTCCCTGTGCACACTTCTATTCATTGACTGTTGTCATTAGGTGATTTCTCTGTAAATCCTAATTTCCCACCATAGTAGTTGTACTGTTCACTTGAGATTTAAGTTGTTCTCTCTGCAATCACTTCTGTTACTTCATATATTCATCGAATGTTGCATTGAGCTATTCACTTGTTTGATTGTATATGTTGTACATATGAACTGCAGTACATCATTGTCTTTTCATACTACTCGGGTATTGTTGCAGATCACTTTGATATCTTCACTTGAGTACTGCATTTGTCACTGATTGTTAATGTTCACTGGATATTGGTATATGTCTGCATTTATGGTCCTTTGCAATTGTGAAATCGTTTCATATCTGGTTTCATTGTAAACCTGAGTTCTTTGATCATATCTGGTTTATGTTCCATATATGTATTGTGCAGTTTGCCCCTCGTATTCATTGTGACTGCAGTTTAGTTTTATATGCAGTTTTGCCCTTGTTGGCTTGCATTGTATTAATGCAATTGAGTATGTTTTCAAATTCACTTGTGTTGAACCCGACTTCGGGGTTTGACCTTGTGATCATTGTGACTTTCACTGAGCTTTTGTGTATCTCATGCGATAGAGGCGAGGCAGTACACGCGTGCGTGTACTGCAGCCCTATCAGATTTGACAGTTTTAAAATTGATTTAGTCGATTTGATAAATTGTTTATTTATCTCTGTTGATGATTTAAACCTGCTGATTTTTGTTAAACACTGTTAAGTGTTATATTGACCGTTATCCGGTTTCTTTGTTTAAAGAATCGGATGGACGGGAATTATTGTGACTGTCGTCTATTTAAATTATTACTGCCTATATGCACTAATAAACTGGTTTGAATTAGACTGACCTGGGTATTATTTTCTTTTGAATGTAATACTCGGGTCAGACCCGAGTTATTTCAGGTTGTAGATTTTCTTCTTTGAGTTGCTGTTCAGGATATGAAGACTTTTCACATCTTCTGAAGTTGTCCGTGTCATTTTGTAGTAGTCGTGTCATTATATAGAATGATATGTATTCATGTATATTAGTCGATAATGTACTTGTATATATAACTTCTAGAGTCGACAGTTGTAGTTGTATCATATGTATTGTGTCAATTATGTATCAACCGACATCAGTTATATATATATATATATGAGACTTTTGTATTTAGCTGTGTTCCGCATTTATATTATCTGTGTTACTGTTATATCTAATGTCCTAAACTATTATGAACTATCGTAGTTTGTTTTATACTGATAATTGGGTGTGTCGATGGGAGTAAATAAATGATAGATGAAAAATAAAAAGTATATACCACTCCTATCGAGATAACCAATATTAGTGTAAGGCAAATCACGGATGGTCGCTCCTATCCAGCCTTATTCTTCGTAATAATGGACAGTATTTCTTTTAATACTCTTTGTTATTACGAGCATAGAGGTGGGGCGTCACAGTTGGTATCAGAGCTTGGGGTTTATGGACATAATATAAAACTTAACTCGGAAGGAACATATGTTACAACTATTGGTCGGTGTTTTATTTGTACTTTGAGTCAAAACTAAAGTTTTGAAATTTGGATGAAATTTTTAAATAACTTTATTTAAAAATAAAAGTGAAACTGTGTTTTGTTGATTTGATTGAATTGTGTTCTGTTTATCAGAGTGCGCAGCGGAAACTGTCTTCGCTGAGTACAACTGGTAATCTTTTTTATTTAAGAATCAAAATACGAAATTGATATGAATTTCATTTGTTGTTCACATACCTGTAATTATTTTGTTTCTTTGAGAATTTCGAATCCGAATTGAGGATTCGAAGAAATTGCAGATATGTGATTTTGTTGAAATTTCCGCTGGCTTTCTTTTGTACTAATCATCTAGTGATTAGATTTTTGCTGTTTTGAATTATCTTCATTGAAGATACATTTGAATGATTTCTTTGTTCATTTTGTAGTACGTGCAAAAATTTGAATTGCACGTTATTGCATTTATTTTACGTTGAACCGATGCTTGGTTATGATACGTATTTTGTTGTCGTTATTTTTATAACGGACTTATTACACCAATGCTGAATTTTTGAGGCACGGTGTTTTGTTGACAATTTTAATAAATGAAAATTCACTGATGTCACATTTTGATGTGAATCCTTTGATGAGGTATTTGATGTTTTAAAATTTCTGTCGCTTTGACTTCAGCAACAGCCAAAATTTTAAAGGTGGATTTTCAAGCGGTTATTCCGCAATACTGATGTGTAACCGTTTTACGGTATTTTTAGAAGCACAATTTCCTTATCGAAATTGTTACTGATTTGCTGCTTTAATCATGTGATTGGAAAAATCGTTTTAAAATGAAAATTGTTTTATAAATTTTTAATAGTTTGCGTTTTCAAAAGAATGAGAAAGCGACTTAAACGATTCAGCAAAATCGAGGATTATGACCCCTTTCTTTTACTGTTTCGCTTAACTCCGGACTTGTCCAGTTGAGAATGCGAATTGTTATTTTTACAAAACAAATAAAATTGTTTTCAAAAATTTTACAGTTTGCGATTTCAAAAGAATGAGGAAGCGATTTAAACGTTTCAGCAAAATCGAGGACTATGACCCCTTTCTTTTACTGATTCGCTTAATTCCGGACTTGTCCGTTTGAGAATGTGAAATGTATTTTTACAAAATACACAATTTTGCACTTTCAAGGAAACGATGAAGAGATTTAAACGATTTAGCAAAAGTGCGGAGTATGGAACCACACTTTTACTATTTCGGTTAATTCCGGACTCGTTAATTGAATATCTGTTGTTTTGATGATTTTGATGAATTTTACACTTTCAAGGAAACGATGAAGAGAATCAAACGATTTGGTAAAACACGTGGTATGGGACATGTGCGTTTGCTATTTCGGTTAATTCCGGACTCGTTAATTGAAATATTTGATGCTTTCGTGTGCTTTCGAGCCACTATGATGGACCTTCGGGTCATATGATGGACCTTCGGGTCAAATACCAGTACTAGACCTTCGGGTCACTCTGCGGACCTCCGGGTCAATCTGATGGGCGCCAAAATTATGTTGAGTACTTGGTAGGCTTCGGCCATTTGTTGATGCACGTGCGGCGAATTAAAAACTCGCCATCTGATGGGATCGATCCAAGCTTTTATGTTGATTTTCTAGTCTTCTTAATTGATTTCTAGATATTTGTTGCTTCCAATTATCTGCAGGTAATTGGATATTTGTTGATATGAGTTCTGATTATCGTTTTTGATAATCGGATATTTGTTGTTCCTAATTATCGCTTGTGATAATTAGATAATTGTTGATATGAGTTCTGGTTATCATTTTGATAATCGGATATTTGTTGATATGAGTTCTGATTATCGTTTTTGATAATCGGATATTTGTTGTTCCTAATTATCGCTTGTGATAATTAGATATTTGTTGATATGAGTTCTGGTTATCGTTTTTGATAATCGGATATTTGTTGATATGAGTTCTGATTATCGTTTTTGATAATCAGATATTTGTTGCTTTTAATTATCGCTTTAGATAATTAAATAATTGTTGCTTTGAGATTTAATTATCGCTTTTGCTAATTAAATATTTGCTGCTTTGAGATTTAATTATCGCTTTTGATAATTAAATATTTGCTGCTTTGAGATTTAATTATCGCTTTTGATAATTAAATATTTGCTGCTTTGAGATTTAATTATCGCTTTTGATAATTAAATATTTGCTGCTTTGAGATTTAATTATCGCTTTTGATAATTAAATATTTGCTGCTTTGAGATTTAATTATCGCTTTTGATAATTAAATATTTGCTGCTTTGAAATTTAATTATCGCTTTAGATAATTAAATATTTGTTGATATGAGATTTAATTATCGCTTTTGATAATTAAATATTGCTGATTTGAGATTTAATTATCGCTTTAGATAATTAAATATTTGTGCTTTAAGATTTAATTATCGCTTTAGATAATTAAATATTTGTTGATTTTAGATTTAATTATCGCCTGAGATAATTAAATAATTGTTGATTTGTTGTTTTAATTATCGCTGTAGATAATTAAATATTTGCTGATTTCGAATTTAATTATCGCTTTAGATAATTAAATATTTGTGAATTAGAAATTTGATTATCATTTTGATAATTGAATGTTTGTTGATTTGAGAAATTCAATTATCGTTTTGATGATTGAATATTTGCGATTCTTGAGATTTGAGCTTCGTCTTTTTCTCTAGCGATTCAGGTGAGTAATTTGATTTACTCACATTCAATTCGTGCTCTGTAGGGGGTTTCTGCTCTGTTTTTCCTTCTCTTTTAGTTGCTGGAACTCGATTGTTCTTGCTTTTGTTAGTCGTCTGAGTTTGATCCCTGATTCCCACGATGTTGATTCTTTTGATCTGAAGCAGTCGAACCTTTTGATTTCATATCTAGTACTTCCCCTGCTGACATTTGCTTTGCTTATGCACTCGTCATTGCCTTGCTCTTTTGGTTGTTACCTTTTGTCCATTTATTCCCTATGATTGCGTGGACGCAATTTTTATAAGGAGGGGAGTCTGTAACAACCCAGAGTTTTACACCAATTAATTGTCGTCTAATGACGATCGTATGGGTTGTTAATTATGACTGGAATTTTAATCAGTGCTTAATTTCTAGTGCAGTTTTGAGTCGATTCGGAATCCTTTTTGTAAAAGATTACTATCGTCACTAGACGATTGAAATTGATAACAAACTTCTATTAGAAAATTTGATCGAATCGAAATTCTTTTTAGTTGTAAAATCCTTTTAATAAATTGTTAAAATTTGGGTGGGCTTTAAGGACAATCTTGGCCACGTTCCATTTTATTTTGGAGCTGCATTATCTAAGGCAGATGCCCGCTTTCCTGGCATTGACTTTCATTCGAACCCTAGATCAAAACAACGAAAGAAAATATGGCGGCTTCAAAATTTTCTTCGTTCGCTCTTGCTAGAATTAGGGTTTTCATGACTTTTCGAGGTGCCAACTTTAAGTAGAGATTGGGTTCGATTCTCTTTCTCCATTCATCGATAGCCTCTCGGGATGCTCGCGACTGCTGGTTGAGCTCGCCGTTACTTCGATCTGGTCTACTTGCCGATCGATTGTCGTGTGCTAGAAATAAAGGTGAGTGATATTATTTCACTCACATCTAATTCTACTATGCTTTATTTGTTCAATTTTGGTTGATGTCGATGATTTCTCTGAGTTTATCGGGTTCGTATAATTTGATGAGTTTCGGCTTTGATGATTCTTTGATTTGAGAGTGATGATGTTGTTTAGTTCGACTTGGGTTATATTGTTTACTGCCTCTAGTGGCACTTCCATTCTATTCGTTTGATAATTTCAAAAGTTTCATAATTTTATACTCGATAATCCTTGGTTTAAAACTGCTTCGATGTTGATAAGACCTCTGGGATGACCGCAGCTTGATTGTTTGGTTTGATTGCATTGCCAGAGCTCCATTTCACTTTGCAGTTAATCACTGTCCATAATTGTTTGACCACTGCTTGGATTCATTGAGCACATTTTGTTGCTAGATGTCACTCATATGCTGTTTGCTTATATCCCTTTTGACCTGTTTGCATCAAGTCAGTTTGAACTTGTTGTTGTATTTTGTTGTCCACTTGTAGTCTGCACCAATTGATCTGATATACTGATATTTCGAGTGCTCGAGTGATGTTGGCATTTGGGTTTTGATGTTCTTACGAGATGATTTTGGGCTTCGATTTGGTTACCATTCGACCTTTGACATTGGCTATTGGTAAACTTGAAATTCTTGTTCACTTCTGCCTTGACTTTGAATTTGTCTTTTGGTCTTTGATGCATTGTTTCGAGGCTACACACGCGTTGACCTCTGGTTTGGCATCTTGTAGTTGGGTGTTTGGTTCATCACGACATCGGGTTGACACTTGAACTATTTGATGATTTTACACTACTTCCACTATTGCCACTACTACTACACACGCCTGTATACCCATCCCTTTTTGACATGTCCATGTTGCTTTGTCTTTTCCATTGGGCCTGTATATATTTGGTCACCAGATCATGTGTACTAATTTGAGTCTGCACTTGCACTGTCTCTGACCTTTTGGCATTTCAGTTGCATTTCTTGACCTTTACTTCCCTGTTGCCAGTCTGGGTTGCACTAGTCATTTCCAGTGCTTGATCATTTGTATATACTTCTTGCCTACAGTGATAATCTTGCTTTCTTGACCTGGCTTGAGTTTTGTCATTTGGACATCACTGAGTGTTTGATTATATGTTGCAATTGGTACATTCATGTTTGAGGCTTCTGTCCCAGTTCGTAAGTAGGTAATTTGAACTGTGGTTTGGTTGATTCCTTGAATAATTAGCTTTGGTCTTGGTTTCAGTGTGTAAACCATTCTATGACACTTTGGTTTTCTTCTTGCTGCTTGATTAATTTGTGGTTTCACATGCGTGCATACATACCATTGTATGTGTGCATGTATATGTGTTGACCCTACACATGCGGGTTCACTGTACTTGATCCCCTGACCAGTGTTCCCTGTGCACACTTCTATTCATTGACTGTTGTCATTAGGTGATTTCTCTGTAAATCCTAATTTCCCACCATAGTAGTTGTACTGTTCACTTGAGATTTAAGTTGTTCTCTCTGCAATCACTTCTGTTACTTCATATATTCATCGAATGTTGCATTGAGCTATTCACTTGTTTGATTGTATATGTTGTACATATGAACTGCAGTACATCATTGTCTTTTCATACTACTCGGGTATTGTTGCAGATCACTTTGATATCTTCACTTGAATACTGCATTTGTCACTGATTGTTAATGTTCACTGGATATTGGTATATGTCTGCATTTATGGTCCTTTGCAATTGTGAAATCGTTTCATATCTGGTTTCATTGTAAACCTGAGTTCTTTGATCATATCTGGTTTATGTTCCATATATGTATTGTGCAGTTTGCCCCTCGTATTCATTGTGACTGCAGTTTAGTTTTATATGCAGTTTTGCCCTTGTTGGCTTGCATTGTATTAATGCAATTGAGTATGTTTTCAAATTCACTTGTGTTGAACCCGACTTCGGGGTTTGACCTTGTGATCATTGTGACTTTCACTGAGCTTTTGTGTATCTCATGCAATAGAGGCGAGGCAGTACACGCGTGCGTGTACTGCAGCCCTATCAGATTTGACAGTTTTAAAATTGATTTAGTCGATTTGATAAATTGTTTATTTATCTCTGTTGATGATTTAAACCTGCTGATTTTTGTTAAACACTGTTAAGTGTTATATTGACCGTTATCCGGTTTCTTTGTTTAAAGAATCGGATGGACGGGAATTATTGTGACTGTCGTCTATTTAAATTATTACTGCCTATATGCACTAATAAACTGGTTTGAATTAGACTGACCTGGGTATTATTTTCTTTTGAATGTAATACTCGGGTCAGACCCGAGTTATTTCAGGTTGTAGATTTTCTTCTTTGAGTTGCTGTTCAGGATATGAAGACTTTTCACATCTTCTGAAGTTGTCCGTGTCATTTTGTAGTAGTCGTGTCATTATATAGAATGATATGTATTCATGTATATTAGTCGATAATGTACTTGTATATATAACTTCTAGAGTCGACAGTTGTAGTTGTATCATATGTATTGTGTCAATTATGTATCAACTGACATCAGTTATATATATATATATATATGAGACTTTTGTATTTAGCTGTGTTCCGCATTTATATTATCTGTGTTACTGTTATATCTAATGTCCTAAACTATTATGAACTATCGTAGTTTGTTTTATACTGATAATTGGGTGTGTCGATGGGAGTAAATAAATGATAGATGAAAAATAAAAAGTATATACCACTCCTATCGAGATAACCAATATTAGTGTAAGGCAAATCACGGATGGTCGCTCCTATCCAGCCTTATTCTTCGTAATAATGGACAGTATTTCTTTTAATACTCTTTGTTATTACGAGCATAGAGGTGGGGCGTCACAGTTAATTAATTAATGTAAATTTATTAAGGATAATTAATTAAAGGATAATTAAATAATTAAAGGTTAATTATTTAATGATTAAAGGTTGATTGACTTATTAAGTAAAATCGATTAATTAATAATTAAAAGTTAATTAATTTATTATTAAAGGTTAATTAATAAATGATTAAAGGATATTAATTAAAATGGTTTGTAAATAATTAATATTAATTAACCAGGATTAGTAATCCATTCATAAGAAATTAATCTGGTTTAAATTAATTATAATCAAGGGATCAGTTGATCTTACTTATGGATGATTGAATTGTGTCGAATGCTTTGAATTGATTGATATCTCTGATGTGTGATGCTCTGTGATATGAATAGGTTAAACTGTGATAATGTAGATTACCTATCTGAGTTGAATTGTTGTATGATATCTTGGATTTAAATTGTATTGTTTAAAATTTAACAACTTGGATTAGAGATGACATTGAATTCGAAGAGACCGGGGTCGGGTATCAGTAAATGCCCGAAAACCACTTCGATTTGTAATTTACAATAATGCTTTATAGATTTGATATGTGAAATCATATAGGCTGGATTGGAATAAATGATATAAACTTGGTCATTTAATCTGAGTAATAATGCTTAGATATGATTGTACGATGTGTATTTGACTATGGCAAGTTAAGAACTTATAATAAAGTATGAGTTACCCCGGGTTTAAATAAGTTCTATGAATTAAAATTTCATGTTCGATGAGTTTACTCACGCTGGTTTCCAGCCTGACCCGGGTGTTACCTTGTGGTAATGCTCGGGTCAGACCGAGTATTACAGATTTCAGGTAAGGACGTTCTGGAGCTCAGGAGGCGAGCTAGATGGCAGGAACGTATGGAGTATATTCCGCTGTGATATATTATAGTTGTCTGAGACATGTTAATTCTAACTGTCTAGTACATTTGTGAATGTTGTAACTCTGATGTATTAAAATGTAATGAACAAATACAGTTTTCTTTGTATAACTGATATTATTATTTGATATTGTATTTTGATCCGCTGCGAATGTGAGAATCTGTGTCTTGTTCTGTTTCTTCTTCTATCTCTTTTCTTTTTCTCCTAACTATCTGGAATTTTCGGGTTCGAAAATTCCGGGTCGTTACAGTTGGTATCAGAGCGAGGTTAAGCGAGAACCTTGACTCTGGTGGGATTACTCATTAAAGATAGGGTCAATGGTACCCTAAGATGAGTTGAGTGTATATATATATATATGAGAGCGTACTTGTTATTTTCTTATATAAAGGTTTTAAAATGGTTTTGAAAATAAATGATTTTTATATAAGTTTATCTTTTGATAAATATAGAAATAATTTTCTAATTATTAAATATATTAAAGAAATTGGTTGTTGAATCAGTGGAATTAAATAAAATAATGAGAATTAAGTGGTAATAGTAATACAACCAAATTAAAATTGAATAAAGATAAGTTTGAAATGGATCCAAACTGAAATTAAATTCCTGAATTTGTAGAAGTGTTATCAGAATAAAGATAAAAATGAATTGGTTTCCGGATATGATAATCTTGGTTATTATCATAGATGGTTGTTGTGTTTAGTAATGAAATGCTGTAAATAATTGTGATAACCCGGATTTTTGGACATATGTTAATTGATAATTAACTGGATTAATTAATAGGAATACTGATTTATAGATTGAATAAATAATGCTGAATTATAAATATCTACTTGATAATCTCCTAATATAATTATTCAATTGACAAGATTATTATTTTCAAGGTTTATTTAAAGATTTTAGACACTAAAATAGTGTCTATGCATATACTTATGAATTTAAAAAGTATTCTAGTTTAAAGTAAAATTTGGTAAAGATATATATATATATATATATATATATATATATATATATATATTTCTTTAAAAGGTTATACTTGAAATAAATGTAGTTTGTAAATATATAAAGATTGAAAACACACATGTATAAATGTATTACATGGATTTAAGTAATAAATAAATACATAAGACATTAATAAAAATAAAATATATATAAACATTTTCTCATGAAAATGTACAAATGTAAGATAAATATAACATACAAATGACAAATGTAAGATACTTCAACAAGTGTCACTTTTATTTTAATTTTCCTTTATTTTTAATAAAACCTAATTTAACTTATATAATCATATATCTATTCTCTACAATTTTTTTTTTCGAGCTTCTTTCCAAAAACTCAAAGAAACGTCAATACATATTCATTTCCACCCCTCTCTCTTTCGTTCTTTATTTTCTTTTATCTTCTTCTAAACCCAGATCCGAGAGAGACTTCAACGAAGCTTTCTATCCAAACTCCTAAGCCACCGTATAAACAAATTTTCATCTTTGCTGAGAGTAGATTACTTTCTACTCTATTCCCTTCTTCATCTACACATTTAAATCCCAAAATCCCTAATTATATTTCTTAGTCAATTCGAGTTGCCATGGTGAATGGGGACTTGTATAAGGCGAGATAGTGGAACATCGAGCTCGAGGTGAAGTCGAGGTGAGCATGGAGGAAGAGCACAATTTGGAGGCGCGCGTTGATTTGGTAAAGCGATGAATAAATGGCGGCAGAGGGGATTGTCGGCATGATGGTGGCTGACGTAATAGCAGCGACAAAGAAGGTCAAGGTGATGGGTGTGGCAACGCTCGTCGAGACGATCGTGGGATTTGGGTGATTCCGACTTTGTGGTGAGTTCACTCTCACAATTTTTATCTCTATCCAACTGTATGTTGCATTTCATTTTCTTTGCCTCAGGTTGCATGCTCTGCTTTCTTGCTGATATGCATTAATTCTTTCGTATACGAGAATTTGATCTGTGGGTTCACTCCTTATCTCCCTATGTTTGGTTCTTATAGATAGTTTATTTTAGAGATAAATTATTAACCCATTCTGTATCAAAGGTACATGTAAAAAAAAAAGTATGTGTCTAAGGCACATAATACATATATTTACTATGAAGACTAAAATAATGGAGACATGTTTTTTTTTGACTTGGTCTTGAATATAGATCTAAATACCCTGGTCCTTGTTTTGGAATATAATTTTGCCAGCAAGTAATCTTGCCTCCATACTTGGCCTCTGATTTTTGCCTTGATTGTACAGACCGGTGTTAAGAATATTTGCATGACATCTTTGCTAGTGCTTGCGTCTCTTAGTGTACATGGTATATATACACACACACACAAATAGCTTAACATTGTTCATTTTATTTTAGTGAATGTACATGTAAAATGTACAGGTAGTATGGAAATTTCAAAATCTAGAAATGTTAGTAGCCTGGCATGTTTGTTTACACGATACATATATTGCTATATAGTCATCTCTAGTAGCTTGTCAATGTTAGTGGCTTGAGATGTTTTACCTGGGATCTTTTAAGTACCTAGTGAAAATTAATTAAAAGTTAATCACTTAATGAAACAATTTGGTTCTAGAATTTTGTTTAACTGATTTCTGCCAAATCTCTGTTTTCTTGTTCTTTTCTCACCATGATTTGCTTGCTTGTATGATTCCTTTGTTTTCATTCGTAAGTATGTATGTATTATCATTTTTTTCCTTCTACTTTTAAATTGTGTGACAGTGGATTTTATGCGAATAGGCACGAAAGTGCAGCAGCCATGCGTGAGAGTTAGTGTGAGTATAGGGTGTGTGAGTGATGTTGTTTTAGTGACGAGAGAGTTTCCTTTGCATGAGTAGCTTGTACCCTAGTATTTGTTTACTGTTACCAAGTGTTTAAACTATATAAATATATTTTAAATCTTGTGAATATACATAGCTAATTGGAATTGAACATTTGCATGTGTATATTGTGTGTCATTTATATGTTACAAGTTAAATGACTTACCGACAAATTCCAAGATTTTGTTCCATTTAAGTATCGATGCCTCTCCATTAGTTTGTTATCCTTATCATAATGCATATGAGGATTTCAGCTGGGTTAGTATAGTGTTTGTTTATGGTACATCAGTAGTTAACTGCTAATGGCTAATGCCTGAGTGATTATTCAAGGAAGTATTTTGTAAACCAATTCAGTTTAGTCCATTGTTATGAATAGCAGCACTTAAAGGTATTGTATTAGCCTATAGGAGTTTAGTTAGACATGTCATACACTGTACATAAGGGGTATGTTTTTGTTTGCTTTGTTATGTGGTTTGAGCTATTTTGTAATGCTTGCATGATTTTATAAATAGAGTGTTCAATCCCTTAGTCTAATGTAACATATAACACACATATATTCATAAAATTGTTTTTAACAAAAGTTATGAAGTCTATGGTGAGTGAGTATAACACCCTAAATATATAGCTTTCTTGACTTTGTTACATTTCATATAAATGCACCTGACAGTTTCGTTTTTTTTAATAGTGGCCTAGTTCTACATGCTTTTGTCCATATAAATGTGACCTTTGTTGTACAATTAGCTTAGGACAGTACCTATATAGTAAATGATTTCGTCCTATATTGTTTAGTAGCTTTGAAAGGAGTGAACACCTATTTATATAGTTATTATTTCAAGTTGCAAAGTTCTGTAGCTTTGTTTCCTTGCTTTTGCCTTATGGCTATTTCACTTCTTATGCATGGATATAGCTCAATAACATTTTGTATTTTTATAAAGATAATAAGTGTCAGATAAGGAGGCTGCACTTGTACTAAGCTAGACTATGTAATAAAAAGTTAGTGATAGGCTTATATGTAAACAGTAATAACAGGACATGCTTTTGAATGTACCGGCCATGCATTCTATTATACTTGCTGTCTAGTTTGTAGCAATGTTTAAGCACACTTTGGAGTTTGTTTGTTTATTTTTTCCTCTCTCTTCCATGAAGTTGCATGCGTTTTTTTTTCTTTGACCTGATGCCTTTTTGTTTTGGAAAAAGTAGCCTAGGTAGCCTATGTATTAAATGTGAGTGACATGCCATGTATTATGAGCATGGAAATTTGGAACCTATATGTACTATTTCATAAAGTTAGTCCATATATAATAGAAAGCATGAACAGGCACTAAGTTTTAAATAGTTATTCATATACCTCTACCTACCTTGATGTACTTGGTTTTCCAACTAAATTATTACTAGCTAAGGTTAAATATATTAGAAGCTTGGTCAGGAAGAATTTACAGTTGTTCTTGATGAGTTTGTATCATGCTTTTCTATTCTTTTCATGTGTTTGTTATATATTGTGTTGGCATTGTTTAATAGTTAACTTGATAATATAAACATTTATATAAATACCAAATTTCCAAGGTGGTTATTAAATGATCCTTCAAGAGAAGTTTTATTATATAAAACATAGATTTCTAACTTAATGTTTTGTAATAAAATTGCTATGTGAATATTTACTCTGAATATGAATTGATTTATTTTCACTTAAATAACTTGGATTTAAGGTGACATTGGATTCGAAGAGACCGGGGTCGGGTATCAGTAAATACCCGAAACCACTTCGATTTGTAATCTCCAATAATTCTTTATAAATTTGAGGTGTGGAACCAACAGGCTGGAATAGAATAAATTTAGTAACATGACTATTTGAAGCTGAGTAACATTTCTTGGATATTGTTTTGAGATAAATGATCAACTTAAATAAGATTTGAACTTGTAGAAAGGTACGAGTTACCCTGGTAATTCACTTAAGTTATATAGTTCGGTATTTCATATTATGGGTTTACTCACGCTGGTTTCCAGCCTGACCCGGGTGTTACTTTGATGTAATGCTCGGGTCAGACCGAGTATTACAGATTTCAGGTAAGGACGTTCTGGAGCTCAGGAGGCGAGCTGGATGGCAGGAACGTATGGAGTGTGATATATTGTTAATTCTTGGGACGAGTTATTTTAATTGTTCAGTGTTTGGGAAAAAGTTGTAACTCTGATGTATAAATATAAGTGTATTGATACAGTTTTCTTTGTATAACTGATATTATTATGTGATATTATATTTTATCCGCTGCGAATGTGAGGTTTCTGTGTCTTGTTTCTATTTTCTTCTTCTTCTATCTCTTTCTTTTCTTCTAACTATCTGGAAATTTCGGGTTCGAAATCTTCGGGTCGTTACACTTGGTATCAGAGCAAAGGTTAAGCGAGGACCTTGGCTCTGTTGGGATTACTCGTTAAGGATAGGGTCAATGGTACCCTAGAACGAGTTGAGTGTATATATATATATATATGAGAGCGTAATTGTTATTTTCTTATATAAGGATTTTAAATGATTTTATATAAGAATATATTTTGATATATAAAATGATATTTCTTTCTAATAAATATTAAGGAAATTGGTTGTTAAAATATTGGAATTAATTAAGTGGTAATAGAAATACAACCAAATTAAAATTGAATAAAGATAAGTTTGAAATGGATCCAAACTGAAATAAAAATCTTGAAATTGCAAAAGTGTTATCAGAATAAAGATAATAATGAATTGGTTTCCAGATAATGAAATGTTGTAAATAATTAAGTAAAATGAAATGTTTTAGGAAAATAAAACATTTAGACAAGTATGACTTGTAAATTGAAGTGGGTTTTAAATTGTGAAATTTTAAATCTAAATCCAGAAACTTGAAATTGTTTTAAAGAAATTTGTTTGAAATTAAAACCAAAAATGATTTAAAAAAATTTAAGGTATAACTTGGTGTGTAAAGGAAATAAATATCTATATTTAGAAATAAACTCTAAGGTTGAGTTTTGAATTTTCCTTGGAATGTGATGTGAAACCCAAAGTGAAGTAAGTTTTTAAACTTAAAGGGGAAAGATTATTAATCTGAAGTTTAAAAATTTGAATGGGAATTCAAATTGTGTAAAGTTGACCGGATTAAGTAAATTTAATTTAACTTGGAGGAAGTTAAATAAGTTTGAATGAATAACTTAAATTTGAAATTTCAAGATGAAATTTAAATTTAACTTGGGTAGTTAAATGGTTAATTTAAATGGGAGTTATGAGTAATCTCAAAATGGGTTTGAGATCTGGAAATTTAAAATGGATACTGTAAATTGGTGTTAGGATAAATTTGGATGTTTATTTATCCTGATATTATTCTATTGTTATAAATAATCAATGAAATTGAGAATTGGTTTTGAAAATTGAAAATGGATAATAAATTGGAATCTGAAGAATAAATTGTTTTGAATTCTTATTTGAACTTTGTAATAAGTTAAGTAAAGATAATTTTAAAATGAAATTTTGGAATTTGGGTTCAGAATAAAATGGTTTAAAGATTTAAGTTGTTAAATTAAAAATTAAGGTTGATTTGATTTAAAAAGTAAAGGTTAATTTAATTTAAAGGATTAAATCAACATTTAAAATATTTAACTCGAATTTATATAATTCGAGATGGTTTTAAGTTGAAATTTGAATAGAAGTAGTTCAAATTGAATTTGATTTGAAATAATTTGGAATTGTGATTAATATTGAATAAGTTTAAAAATCAAATGGAATTTGATTTGAATTAGGAAAGAAATTGAGGATTAATTCAACTTGAATTGAGGTTAAATCAATTTCAATGGAAATTGAAGTTATTTAAATTGCAATTGAGTTAATTTAAATGGAGGTGGAAATTTAAATTGAATTGATGAGAATTGAACAGTTTGGCTCTGGATTATTTTCAAAATAAATTGTTTTAATACAAATATATTTTTTCAAACTATTTACTATACAATCTTTCTTCTTAAACCCCAAACTATCCTATACTTATTTTACAATTATTTTAGAACTATTTAACTATTTTGAAACTGTCTTATAAACTAATTACTATTTTTCAGTTATTTATATCTAATCACTATTTTAAAAACTATTTTGCAATTATCTAACTATTTTATACCTACTTAACTATTTTACAGCTATTTTATAAACTAATAACTATTTTTCAACTACTTATCTATTTTAAACTTTTTCAAGCTATTTTTAAATTTAAAAAGGTCAGAGTTCAAACTGTTTGTAATTGAAGTAATAACTCAATTGGAAATGCAAGCAATTGAGAATAAGTGAATGGAATTAAAGGAAATATGAATAGAAAAGATAATTGATTTAGCTAAAAAAATCAATAATGATAAATACGTAGGATATACGTATATTATTCTATTCGCATAGTGATTTGATCCAGATTCGAACACAGAATTTCGAGATAGTATTATCGATCCGAGTTGGGATTTTTCGCTCGATTTTCGACGGCGAACCTGGATATGGATTTTTGATTGGTTCTGGATATTCTCTATCATAGCTACGACTATGCAAGGAGAATGACAGATTCTGGTCAAGAAATCAGATCTTAGTCCGCACTAGGGAGTCGGGTGGACGATACTAGTTCGAAAGAGAAATTGTGTGATCGAAGAGCGATCAGATTGATATTGCGTACGAATGATATGAGTACATCGTACGGGTTTGAATGAAATTGATATTGGAAATTTGTGGATAAAATTGTAAAATGGTTTTGAAATAGAAGGGTATATTTTGAAAAATAAATGATGAAATAAAATGGGAGTTAAATATTTCTGTGATTAGAACTCATTTTATAGAAAGGTGATATGGTTAATAACTGTATAAAATATTTATCAAATTTGAATATTTGATTTGGAATAAAACAAAGTTATATATCTTTGTTATATAAGATAAATATTCCCTTATTGAATCTAGCTAGAATAAAAAGGGATTTTGGAAGTATTTGAAGTATAAAAGAGGTTTTATACAAGTTGAGGTGATCCAAAGATTTTTAAAGTCATATATATCTATATATATATAAAGGATATTATGAGAATGATTTTGGAAAAGGTTTTGAGAACCTATGAATTTGGAAATGGCTTTTGATCTTTGAGAAAAATCAGTTTTGGGAATTTGGAAAGCCAAGTTTGGAACTATCGATTTTGGATATCGATTTTGTGTAAAGGAGATTTTGATATAAATCATAAAGGATATGATTTGAAGATACTATAAGTATATAGTATAAAGTGTTTTGTGAATAGCTCTGGGGAAAAAGGCGCTTCCTTGAAATGAACTTCTCAGGAGTGCCACTGGGTGGTACTGCCTTGAACCCCAAGGGGGGATTCTAAAGTTAATCCTGTGAGGAGTCCGGAATAAACTAGTTCCTGAGGATTATTTGTGTAGCGAAAGTCGAGGGGCTGGTGCCCACAGAGGCATTTGGGTTATGCTGTGACGACAGTGTAACTCAATGTCACTGCGATCTACTGCAGACCATAGCGAAAGTCATGTGTGCCGCTGAGAGCCAACTGTCTACGTTTGATTTTATATCGGTAGACTGTGACACTATGGTAACATAGCGAAAGTCGTTTGTGCCGCTGAGAGCCAACTGTCTACGTTTGATTTTATATCGGTAGACTGCGACCTATGTGGGAGAAGTTTCATTTTGACAGCAAAATCGTGTGTGCCGCTGAGAGCCAACAGTTACATGGACTTTTGCTGCGATGGCAACGTAACCCTGGATGTAACTGCGATCTGTTGTGGGTTCCATGCTGTTATCAGTTACATGGACTTTTGCTGCGATGGCAACGTAACCCGTGATGTAACTGTGACCATGGATAGGGGTGATGATTTCCAGAGCATTCTTACCAAAGATATTTCCTCAATTTTCAAAAATGTTTTCTATATTTTCAATAAATTATTTTTCAAGTATTTTCACTGGGTGTTGAAAACTGGTTTACCAAGTACTTATAGATTTTCAGTCTTACGCCTGATCAACGTATGACCGAATTTCTGTAAGAACAAGGATGGACTTGTTGAGACATTGAGTTATAAAAGTATTTTATATAAAAGCTATTTTAGCAATATTATATAGATTTTGAAAATGTTTTAAAAATGATCAAAGAACAATTTATCTGATTTTAAGTATAGAATAAATTTTGGCTTCGTTCCTTTTCGAGGACGAAAAGATTCAAAGGGGGAAGGAATGTGATAACCCGGATTTTTGGACATATGTTAATTGATAATTAACTGGATTAATTAATAGGAATACTGATTTATAGATTGAATAAATAATGCTGAATTATAAATATCTACTTGATAATCTCCTAATATAATTATTCAATTGACAAGATTATTATTTTCAAGGTTTATTTAAAGATTTTAGACACTAAAATAGTGTCTATGCATATACTTATGAATTTAAAAAGTATTCTAGTTTAAAGTAAAATTTGGTAAAGATATATATATATATATATATATATATATATATATATATATTCTTTAAAAGGTTATACTTGAAATAAATGTAGTTTGTAAATATATAAAGATTGAAAACACACATGTATAAATGTATTACATGGATTTAAGTAATAAATAAATACATAAGACATTAATAAAAATAAAATATATATAAACATTTTCTCATGAAAATGTACAAATGTAAGATAAATATAACATACAAATGACAAATGTAAGATACTTCAACAAGTGTCACTTTTATTTTAATTTTCCTTTATTTTTAATAAAACCTAATTTAACTTATATAATCATATATCTATTCTCTACAATTTTTTTTTTCGAGCTTCTTTCCAAAAACTCAAAGAAACGTCAATACATATTCATTTCCACCCCTCTCTCTTTCGTTCTTTATTTTCTTTTATCTTCTTCTAAACCCAGATCCGAGAGAGACTTCAACGAAGCTTTCTATCCAAACTCCTAAGCCACCGTATAAACAAATTTTCATCTTTGCTGAGAGTAGATTACTTTCTACTCTATTCCCTTCTTCATCTACACATTTAAATCCCAAAATCCCTAATTATATTTCTTAGTCAATTCGAGTTGCCATGGTGAATGGGGACTTGTATAAGGCGAGATAGTGGAACATCGAGCTCGAGGTGAAGTCGAGGTGAGCATGGAGGAAGAGCACAATTTGGAGGCGCGCGTTGATTTGGTAAAGCGATGAATAAATGGCGGCAGAGGGGATTGTCGGCATGATGGTGGCTGACGTAATAGCAGCGACAAAGAAGGTCAAGGTGATGGGTGTGGCAACGCTCGTCGAGACGATCGTGGGATTTGGGTGATTCCGACTTTGTGGTGAGTTCACTCTCACAATTTTTATCTCTATCCAACTGTATGTTGCATTTCATTTTCTTTGCCTCAGGTTGCATGCTCTGCTTTCTTGCTGATATGCATTAATTCTTTCGTATACGAGAATTTGATCTGTGGGTTCACTCCTTATCTCCCTATGTTTGGTTCTTATAGATAGTTTATTTTAGAGATAAATTATTAACCCATTCTGTATCAAAGGTACATGTAAAAAAAAAAGTATGTGTCTAAGGCACATAATACATATATTTACTATGAAGACTAAAATAATGGAGACATGTTTTTTTTTGACTTGGTCTTGAATATAGATCTAAATACCCTGGTCCTTGTTTTGGAATATAATTTTGCCAGCAAGTAATCTTGCCTCCATACTTGGCCTCTGATTTTTGCCTTGATTGTACAGACCGGTGTTAAGAATATTTGCATGACATCTTTGCTAGTGCTTGCGTCTCTTAGTGTACATGGTATATATACACACACACACAAATAGCTTAACATTGTTCATTTTATTTTAGTGAATGTACATGTAAAATGTACAGGTAGTATGGAAATTTCAAAATCTAGAAATGTTAGTAGCCTGGCATGTTTGTTTACACGATACATATATTGCTATATAGTCATCTCTAGTAGCTTGTCAATGTTAGTGGCTTGAGATGTTTTACCTGGGATCTTTTAAGTACCTAGTGAAAATTAATTAAAAGTTAATCACTTAATGAAACAATTTGGTTCTAGAATTTTGTTTAACTGATTTCTGCCAAATCTCTGTTTTCTTGTTCTTTTCTCACCATGATTTGCTTGCTTGTATGATTCCTTTGTTTTCATTCGTAAGTATGTATGTATTATCATTTTTTTCCTTCTACTTTTAAATTGTGTGACAGTGGATTTTATGCGAATAGGCACGAAAGTGCAGCAGCCATGCGTGAGAGTTAGTGTGAGTATAGGGTGTGTGAGTGATGTTGTTTTAGTGACGAGAGAGTTTCCTTTGCATGAGTAGCTTGTACCCTAGTATTTGTTTACTGTTACCAAGTGTTTAAACTATATAAATATATTTTAAATCTTGTGAATATACATAGCTAATTGGAATTGAACATTTGCATGTGTATATTGTGTGTCATTTATATGTTACAAGTTAAATGACTTACCGACAAATTCCAAGATTTTGTTCCATTTAAGTATCGATGCCTCTCCATTAGTTTGTTATCCTTATCGTAATGCATATGAGGATTTCAGCTGGGTTAGTATAGTGTTTGTTTATGGTACATCAGTAGTTAACTGCTAATGGCTAATGCCTGAGTGATTATTCAAGGAAGTATTTTGTAAACCAATTCAGTTTAGTCCATTGTTATGAATAGCAGCACTTAAAGGTATTGTATTAGCCTATAGGAGTTTAGTTAGACATGTCATACACTGTACATAAGGGGTATGTTTTTGTTTGCTTTGTTATGTGGTTTGAGCTATTTTGTAATGCTTGCATGATTTTATAAATAGAGTGTTCAATCCCTTAGTCTAATGTAACATATAACACACATATATTCATAAAATTGTTTTTAACAAAAGTTATGAAGTCTATGGTGAGTGAGTATAACACCCTAAATATATAGCTTTCTTGACTTTGTTACATTTCATATAAATGCACCTGACAGTTTCGTTTTTTTTAATAGTGGCCTAGTTCTACATGCTTTTGTCCATATAAATGTGACCTTTGTTGTACAATTAGCTTAGGACAGTACCTATATAGTAAATGATTTCGTCCTATATTGTTTAGTAGCTTTGAAAGGAGTGAACACCTATTTATATAGTTATTATTTCAAGTTGCAAAGTTCTGTAGCTTTGTTTCCTTGCTTTTGCCTTATGGCTATTTCACTTCTTATGCATGGATATAGCTCAATAACATTTTGTATTTTTATAAAGATAATAAGTGTCAGATAAGGAGGCTGCACTTGTACTAAGCTAGACTATGTAATAAAAAGTTAGTGATAGGCTTATATGTAAACAGTAATAACAGGACATGCTTTTGAATGTACCGGCCATGCATTCTATTATACTTGCTGTCTAGTTTGTAGCAATGTTTAAGCACACTTTGGAGTTTGTTTGTTTATTTTTTCCTCTCTCTTCCATGAAGTTGCATGCGTTTTTTTTTCTTTGACCTGATGCCTTTTTGTTTTGGAAAAAGTAGCCTAGGTAGCCTATGTATTAAATGTGAGTGACATGCCATGTATTATGAGCATGGAAATTTGGAACCTATATGTACTATTTCATAAAGTTAGTCCATATATAATAGAAAGCATGAACAGGCACTAAGTTTTAAATAGTTATTCATATACCTCTACCTACCTTGATGTACTTGGTTTTCCAACTAAATTATTACTAGCTAAGGTTAAATATATTAGAAGCTTGGTCAGGAAGAATTTACAGTTGTTCTTGATGAGTTTGTATCATGCTTTTCTATTCTTTTCATGTGTTTGTTATATATTGTGTTGGCATTGTTTAATAGTTAACTTGATAATATAAACATTTATATAAATACCAAATTTCCAAGGTGGTTATTAAATGATCCTTCAAGAGAAGTTTTATTATATAAAACATAGATTTCTAACTTAATGTTTTGTAATAAAATTGCTATGTGAATATTTACTCTGAATATGAATTGATTTATTTTCACTTAAATAACTTGGATTTAAGGTGACATTGGATTCGAAGAGACCGGGGTCGGGTATCAGTAAATACCCGAAACCACTTCGATTTGTAATCTCCAATAATTCTTTATAAATTTGAGGTGTGGAACCAACAGGCTGGAATAGAATAAATTTAGTAACATGACTATTTGAAGCTGAGTAACATTTCTTGGATATTGTTTTGAGATAAATGATCAACTTAAATAAGATTTGAACTTGTAGAAAGGTACGAGTTACCCTGGTAATTCACTTAAGTTATATAGTTCGGTATTTCATATTATGGGTTTACTCACGCTGGTTTCCAGCCTGACCCGGGTGTTACTTTGATGTAATGCTCGGGTCAGACCGAGTATTACAGATTTCAGGTAAGGACGTTCTGGAGCTCAGGAGGCGAGCTGGATGGCAGGAACGTATGGAGTGTGATATATTGTTAATTCTTGGGACGAGTTATTTTAATTGTTCAGTGTTTGGGAAAAAGTTGTAACTCTGATGTATAAATATAAGTGTATTGATACAGTTTTCTTTGTATAACTGATATTATTATGTGATATTATATTTTATCCGCTGCGAATGTGAGGTTTCTGTGTCTTGTTTCTATTTTCTTCTTCTTCTATCTCTTTCTTTTCTTCTAACTATCTGGAAATTTCGGGTTCGAAATCTTCGGGTCGTTACAATAATTATGTAAAATGAAATGTTTTAGGGAAGTAAACTTTTAGGTGAGTATGACTTATTAATTGGAATTGAAGGTAATTTAAAATTTTAAAATTTTAAATCTAAATCCAGAAAACTTGAAATTGTTTTAAAGAAATTTGTTTTGAATTAAAACCAAGGGTGGTTTAAAAATTTAAGGATAACTTGGTGTGTAAAGGAAATAATATGTATAAATGAGGATATACATTATATTAAAGATGATTTGAAATAAACTCTAAGTATTGAGTTTTAAATTTTTCCTTGGAATGTGATGTGAAAACCTAAAGTGAATAAGTTTTTAAACTTAAGTGGGAAGATTTTTAATAAGAAGTTTAAAATTTGAATGGGAATTCAATTTGTGTAAAGTTGACCGGATTCAGTAAATTTAATTTAAATTGGAGGAAGTTAAATAAGTTTGAATGAATAACTTGAATTGTAAATTTCAAGATGAAATTTAAATTTAACTTGGGTAGTTAAATGGTTAATTTAAATGGGAGTTATGAGTGATCTCAAAATGGGTTTGAGATCTGGAAATTGAAAATGGATAATAAATTAGAATCTAAAGATTAAGTTGTTTTTGAATTCTTATTTGAACTTTGTAACAAGTTAAGTAAAGATAATTTTAAAATGGAATTTTGGAATTTGGATTCAAAGTTAAATGGTTTAAAGATTTAAGTAGTTAAATTAAAAATAAAAGTTGATTTGATTTAAAAATAAGGGTTAATTTGATTTAAGGGATTAAATCAACATTTAAAATATTTAACTCGAATTTATATAATTCGAGATGGTTTTAAGTTGAAATTTGAATAGAAGTAGTTCAAATTGAATTTGATTTGAATTAGGAAAGAAATTGAGGATTAATTCAACTTGAATTGAGGTTAAATCAATTTCAATGGAAATTGAAGTTATTTAAATTGCAATTGAGTTAATTTAAATGGAGGTGGAAATTTGAATTGAATTGATAAGAATTGACAGTTTGGCTCTGGATTATTTTCAAAATAAATTGTTTTAATACAAATATATTTTTCTAAACCATATACTATACAATCTTTCTTCTTAAACCCCAAACTATCCTATACTTATTTTACAATTATTTTAGAACTATTTAACTATTTTGAAACTGTCTTATAAACTAATTACTATTTTTCAGTTATTTATATCTAATCACTATTTTAAAAACTATTTTGCAATTATCTAACTATTTTATACCTACTTAACTATTTTACAGCTATTTTATAAACTAATAACTATTTTTCCACTACTTATCTATCTTAAACTTTTTCAAGCTATTTTTAAATTTTAAAAGGTCAGAGTTCAAACTGTTTGTAATTGAAGTAATAACTCAATTGGAAATGGAAGAAATTGAGAATAAGTGAATGGAATTAAAGGAAATGCGAATAGAAAAGTAAAATTGATTTGGCTAATAACCAATAAAGATAAATACGTAGGATATACGTATATTATTCTATTCGCATAGTGATTTGATCCAGATTCGAACACAGAATTTCGAGATAGTATTATCGATCCGAGTTGGGATTTTTCGCTCGATTTTCGACGGCGAACCTGGATATGGATTTTTGATTGGTTCTGGATATTCTCTATCATAGTTGTGACTATGCAAGGAGAATGACGGTTTCTGATCAAGAAACCAGATCTGAGTCCGCACTAGGAAGTCAGGTGGATGATACTAGTTCGGAAGTGAAATTGTGTGATCGATTGAGCGATCAGATTGATATTGCGTACGGATGATATGTGTACATCGTACGAGTTTGAATGAAATTGATATTGAAATTTGTGGATAAGAATTGTAAAATGGTGTCTGAAATGAAAAGTATATTTGTGAAATATAATGGAATTGGATATTTCTTTGGTTGAAATTTACTATATGGAAGTAAGTAAATGGTAAATAACTTTATAAAGAAATCAAACTTGAATATTTGATTTGGCAATAAATAAAGTTATATTTTATAATATGATAAACTCCCCTTATTGAATCTAGCCAGAATAAAAGGGTTTTTGGAAATATTTGAAGTATAAAAAGAGGTTTTATACAAGTTTGAAGTGATCCAAAGATTTTTAAAAGTATATATATCTATATATATAAAGAGGATCTTATGAGAATGATTTTGAAAAAGGTTTTGAGAACCTATGAATTTGGAAATGGCTTTTGATTTTTGGGAAAATCAATTTTGGGAATTTAGAAAGCCTAGTTTGAGAATTATCGATTTTGGTAATCGATTTTGAGTAAATGAGATTTTGATAAATCATAAAGGATATGATTTGAAGATACTATAAGTGTATAGTACAAAGTGTTTTGAAAATAGCTCTGGGAAAAAAGGCGCTTCCTTGAAATGAACTTCTCAGGAGTGCCACTGGGTGGTACTGCCTTGAACCCCAAGGGGGGGATTCTAAAGTTGATCCTGTGAGGAGTCCGGACAAACTAGTTCCTGAGGATTATTTGTGTAGCGAAAGTCGAGGGGCTGGTGCCCACAGAGGCATTTGGGTTATGCTGTGACGGCAGTTTAACTCGATGTCACTGCGATCTACTGTAGACCATAGCGGAAGTCATGTGTGCCGCTGAGAGCCAACTGTCTACGTTTGATTTTATATCGGTAGACTGTGACACTATGGTAACATAGCGAAAGTCGTGTGTGCCGCTGAGAGCCAACTGTCTGCGTTTGATTTTATATCGGTAGACTGCGACCTATGTGGGAGAAGTTTCATTATTTGGCAGCGAAATTCGGTGGCGCTGATGCCTACAGTTATATGGGTTTGTGCTGTGATAGCAACGTAAGGCCCGGGTATAACTGCGATCTGTAGCGGGTTCCATGGCGAAATCGAGGAGCGCGGAGACCTACAGTTATCTGTGGATTTTGCCGGGATGGCAACGTAACCATCGGGTTAACTGCGACCATGGATGGGGGTGATGATTTCCAGAGCATTCTCACCAAAGATATTTCCTCTATTTTCAAAAACGTTTTCGATATTTTCAAATAAAGTATTTTCCAAATATTTTCACTGGGTGTTGAAAATGGGTCTGCTAAGTACTTATAGATTTTCAGTCCTACGCCTGATCAACGTATGACCGAATTTCTTTGAGAACAAGGATGAACTTGTTGAGACATCGAGTTATAAAAATTATTTTTGTAAAAATTATTTTATAATATTATGAGGTTTTAAAAGTGTTTCAAAAATGATCAAAGAATAAATTATCTGATCTTAAGTTATTAAATAAATTCAAGCTTCGTTCCTTTTCGAGGACGAAAAGATTTAAAGGGGGGAGGAATGTGATAACCTGGATTATTGGACATCAGATAATTGGATAATTATCTAATTTGACTAATAGAAAATACAGATTTATAGTTTGAACAAATAAATCCGATGATAAATATTTATACTTGGATAAATATTTATTTGATAATCTCCTAATATAATTATTTAGGATGGGCAAACTTATTTATTTTCAAACAAATTAAATATGTGTTTGTTTAAAAATATATATATATATATGAGTTGATTTTAAATTAAATTAGAATTTGAATTGGAAATTCAAAGAATAAATATCTTAAATTAAATTGGATATAAAATATATATGTTTATGATTTTATTAATATAAAAGTTTTATAAAGAACATTTAAAAATATAAATAAAGTATATATATAATTAGTATATTTGTATAACTATTTATAAGTGTATAATTGGAATTTTTTTAACATCTACTTTTAAAAATTTAAATAGATAAATAAAAGAGAAGTATAAATATTAAAACACTTAAGACATTTATAAAACAAAACCAAATTGGAATTATTATAAAATATATATAAACATATATATGCATGAAATTACAAATGTAAGATATGTATATATACTAAATAACAAATGTAAGCCTAAGATTTTATGTAATTACATGTGTAAGATAATGTTATCATGCAATTTAACAAGTGTCCCTTTCTTTTCAATTTCTCTTTATTTTTAAATTTAATAAACTAGACTATATATTATCTTTACTTTACTCTCTCTGTTTTTCTTTTTACTCTCCTTTTCAAAACAAGGAAACCAAACCTGTACACATTTTATAAACCAGAGAAAATAGCTTGTAAACAACATCAAAATCTTGCAAATTCTTTAACCTGATGCAAGCTAAAATCCAACATGATCAAATAGCAGTTCAATAATCAAAAGAAAACAGTGTGGATCCAAATTCATCTCAAATTAAATGAAGAACCAGATAAATTCAAGCCTCCGGATTTCAAAGTTCCAGGTCTTCTCTGTCTTTGAGTTGAATGTGAGTAAACAAATCTATTTAAAAGTTTTAAATCTGTCTTAAACATAGATGCATGCTGAAATTCCTTAAAATGAATTATGATAAGTGATTGCATGATTGTTTAAATATGATTGCATGTATATATGTATGATGTTATTTGTGTGCATGTCTGGGTACAAAAATGCTTGCTCTGTTCTAAGTTTTACAAGCTTTAAACAAGTTAAAATTTCAATTTCTCTTTCCCTAATCCTTTTTAGACTTTAATGTATAGACAAAATGTGTTTAAATTGATAAGAACTTAATTTTTAAAATATTTTTAAGTATAATTAGTTTGAGTTTTCTGGAATATTGGAAAATACAGCGAAACTCAATGCACGTTGAAAATTCGACTTCCTTGATTTCTTGATTCACTTATATAACCTGATTCGTTTTCGAAAACTATGATTTTTAAAATGTAGAATCATGATTTTTAAGATTGTAAATAGAGAGATCTTGCGAGTTGAACGGAAAAGAGGATTTTGGCATTCTCTGGTGGTTGGAGCAAGGGGGAATCTCAAGATCGTTGCTGAAGCATGCTTGTAGGTCAAGGATCATGGGGAAAATGGTCGTTGACTTTCTAGTTCGTCATGGAGGAGGATCGGTGGCGAAGTAGGGTTTAGTAACTGGTTTGGGTCATTGTTGATTTAGAGGCTAATGCGGCGACGACGTCGCATCGAGTTCGTCCAGAGGTGGTGGAATCGAAGCGTTGGATCGTGATGAGGCTCGAAGTCGATCGGCAAGGATTCTGGTGATCGAAATTGGCGGTATGAGGAGGTTGTTTGCGATCGGTTCGTTCCAGGTTGGGTTCGCTTGTACTCATTTGCGATTTCGTGTTCAATTCTTGGATTTGGTGGTCGGAATCGAAGGGGGAGGTCGTAGTTGACTTGATGGCGATGGCAGTGGGGATCGGAGCAGTGCCGATCGTTTGTGCACGTATACGTGCATCTGTGTGTCAGTGTTTGGAGAAGGAAGGATGTCTCGGGAAGGGGCTCGGGGTAGCTGCGTTGTGTCTCGAGTACGACTTTGGGAAGTTGTGCGTGAATGTTATCATGTTAGCAGGTTATGAAGTTTTAAACAAAACAAGGTCTTAAAAAAATAAAAGAAGTAAATTTTCTCGGGTATGACTCGGGTTGGGTACCAGGTTGAACTCGAGTGGTATTATGATAGTTTTAAAAATTTAAATAAATCAAGTTTTATCTATTTCTTAAAATCAATATTCTTTGTATAATAAATGTTTTAATATTTGGTTTTAAGAAAAGTGGTATGATTTATTTAACTTAAATTATTAAGTTAATTTTTAAGTTTATTTTAAACTTAAACTTAATATGAAATTAAGTAGTTAATTATAAGGGTAAAATGTTTTTATTTATTTATATGTTAATGATAATTTTCCAAGAATTATTAAATAAATTTAATAACGATAATTAAGAAATTAATTAGGATAAATGGTTTATCTTTAATTAATTAAGGTCTTAAGTAATTATAAAGTATAATTAATTTATGTAATTAATTAGAAGATTAATTACTTAATGTAATGATTAATTAATTAACATAATTAATTAAAGAATTAGTTTATGAAAGTAATTAAAATTACTTAAAAGATAATTACTTAAGGTAAGTAATTAATGGATAGTTAATTAATGTGATTAATTAAAGGTTAATTAATTAATGTAAATTTATTAAGGATAATTAATTAAAGGATAATTAAATAATTAAAGGTTAATTATTTAATGATTAAAGGTTGATTGACTTATTAAGTAAAATCGATTAATTAATAATTAAAAGTTAATTAATTTATTATTAAAGGTTAATTAATAAATGATTAAAGGATATTAATTAAAATGGTTTGTAAATAATTAATATTAATTAACCAGGATTAGTAATCCATTCATAAGAAATTAATCTGGTTTAAATTAATTATAATCAAGGGATCAGTTGATCTTACTTATGGATGATTGAATTGTGTCGAATGCTTTGAATTGATTGATATCTCTGATGTGTGATGCTCTGTGATATGAATAGGTTAAACTGTGATAATGTAGATTACCTATCTGAGTTGAATTGTTGTATGATATCTTGGATTTAAATTGTATTGTTTAAAATTTAACAACTTGGATTAGAGATGACATTGAATTCGAAGAGACCGGGGTCGGGTATCAGTAAATGCCCGAAAACCACTTCGATTTGTAATTTACAATAATGCTTTATAGATTTGATATGTGAAATCATATAGGCTGGATTGGAATAAATGATATAAACTTGGTCATTTAATCTGAGTAATAATGCTTAGATATGATTGTACGATGTGTATTTGACTATGGCAAGTTAAGAACTTATAATAAAGTATGAGTTACCCCGGGTTTAAATAAGTTCTATGAATTAAAATTTCATGTTCGATGAGTTTACTCACGCTGGTTTCCAGCCTGACCCGGGTGTTACCTTGTGGTAATGCTCGGGTCAGACCGAGTATTACAGATTTCAGGTAAGGACGTTCTGGAGCTCAGGAGGCGAGCTAGATGACAGGAACGTATGGAGTATATTCCGCTGTGATATATTATAGTTGTCTGAGACATGTTAATTCTAACTGTCTGGTACATTTGTGAATGTTGTAACTCTGATGTATTAAAATGTAATGAACAAATACAGTTTTCTTTGTATAACTGATATTATTATTTGATATTGTATTTTGATCCGCTGCGAATGTGAGAATCTATGTCTTGTTCTGTTTCTTCTTCTATCTCTTTTCTTTTTCTCCTAACTATCTGGAATTTTCGGGTTCGAAAATTCCGGGTCGTTACACGCATCTTTATTGATAGTTAAATAACCGACTATCAATAATTACCTTTAGATAGGTATTTGTTGTGATTTGAATGAATTTGAATGCCACACTTATTTTTTGAATAAGCGCTCACTATTCGGGTTAGCCGTGAAAGGACCATGGGGTCGTATAACCCATTCCGAATATGTGATACGTCGTTATGAATTGCATTTAAAGACGGTGTTGAAGACCCGATATTTTTGAAAATGGAAGGATTACCGTCGAGTTACTCTACATCGGCTGATCTCCGGTTTAGAGGTTTTATCACCCTTAGTGACGGGAAGTCCTGACGTGATTGAAAATTATCCGGAAATGCAAGGGCTTCGTGAGAAGTGCCTTCGGTTCTGTTCGATCCCGGAACAGACTTGTATGGATTGTGTGTCTGACGTTACAATTTGAGATATAAAGCTGATTTCTTTCAAATACATTTCTGTTGGTGGCGGAGAATTTATTCTCTTAGCTTAACACCCTTCTCTGAGACGTACGAGCTCAGAGGTTATGTAGTTGAAATTTATCAGCGATATATCCCAATTTGGTAACGTGGCATACTGAGTGTTGCTGTGAAATGATTAGTGTTTGATCATTTGCGATATGATCATTTATTTGATCTTATATCTTTGTGATCATAGGTTGATCATTTGTTTGACCCGAAGCAGGGCTTTTTGAGAAAGCGTAGCTTTGTGGACGAGACTTCGTTGAGCCTCACACCCCGGAAATGGTCGAAACAGGAAGAATGCGGCAAGGTTCTAGGGAGTAGCGCCCCTTAGTGTATGTCATTCTTTCTGGATAAAGGTGGTATCATGGTATGGAGCCCAGATACTTAACCTCTGTGGTTGCTGCACAGTTATTATTACTTTGTGGTTTGTTGGAAATCGGGGATCCTCGGGAAGATCGGTGACGATCGGGGGATGGCATACGCGTGTCAGTAGTTACCTATTTTTGCAGAGGTAACCCGGCCTTGTGTTGGCAGAGATCCGGTTAGGTTCTCGGGTCGTCTATTCCAGGGACGTACCCATCGTGGATAGGAAGTTCCTTTGCCTGACCATTTGTTGGAAATCCAAAGAAACAATACGAGCCTTTACGATTTCAATTGTATAACCTGTCTCCTCAGGTGGCAGCTATAGCAGGCATAATATAATGGTACCTATGCTGGCTAAGATTTATATTCTACTTTCGAAATGTTTTCCACTATGCACTAATAATAATATCAAAAAGAATTTGATTTTTGCGTAGTAAGCATCTTTGACTATCATAAGAAGAAATCTCCTCCAAGTCTGCGTTTGCATTGTGTGTGTGGCGGGAGGTCTTATGGTAGTTTCATTTTCCAAAAGCATTGCGAATTGACATTAAAGTTTTCCTGTTGTTTATTTTAAAGAATAACTGTTTTACGATCTCACACCAGTCACCATGACTGACTCGGAGTTTATTGTTCCCTTCTAAACTCTGGGTGCCCACAAATTTCCACACGGGCAGCCTAGAGTTATGTTATCAGGATATTCTGGATATTCTGGAGCTTTGGAGATAAGCTGGAGGACGAGACGTAGTATTTATATCTGATAGTATTTATTCCGCTGTGTATTCTGTATGAGGACAAGTTATATAACTGTCCATTGTTGTATATTGACTCTGATGATTGATGTATGTATAAAATGATATAGTTCTTTGTTTTAGAGATTATTCATTTATCTATTATATATTGTTCCGCTGCGATATGTGAGATTCTGATATTGTTTTCTGTTCTGATGTTGTTCTGTGTTCTCCTTTCTTCTCTTTTTCTTCTGCTTTCTTCTTCTTCTGCCTTTTTCTTCTTTCTTAAACCCTCACTATTGGAGTTTCCAGCACTCGATTGCTCGGCAGTCGATAAAGTGAGTATCGATGTCGAATTTTCGAAAGTCGAAAATTTCGGTTTGTGACAGCGTGGTATCAGAGCATATGGTTAAGCGACAACCCTGCTCTGTTGGGTGTTACTCATTAGAGATAGAGTCAGCAGTACTCTAGAATGAGTGTGAGTGTAATAATAGATACGAGCGCGTATTTGTTAGTGAATATAAAAATTGTTTTATATTGTGTTTGCTTATCCGTTGGGATGTTTATGAATTTTGGTCGGTATGTGGGACGCCATATTATCGATAGAGATTTCTAAACACTTAAACGAGACAAGACGACATAGTATTGTTTTAAATAGGGTGAACGAAATAATTTTGCCCAAAACTATTTTTGTATATAAAAGAAATGATTTTCTATGAATTATCATAGTATATGGATGCTTGTTGGTTAGGAAAGTGAAAATGTTGAAAATGTTATCATTATATGAAATTGAATAAGAAATTCAAATCATAACTCCAAAGTTAAGAAATAAATTCACATATAAATGAAATTTGAGAATATAAATTATAAATGTGATTTGTAATTTAAAATGGAATTCCAGAGAAGTATTTGGAAATGTTTTGAAAAGGATTTGAAAATTTTGGAGATTTGGAAGTTTAAATCTTTTTGATTTGAAAATGAATTTCAAAGGTTTTGAAAAGTATTTTGGAGAGATGAAAGCTCTAAACTCTTTTAGGTCGCTGGAAAATAACTTCGATGATCACCGCGGCATCATTGGTGTTCATTTTCGGGTTTCCAAAAGAGGAATTGCTGCCAAATTGTTTTAAATGGAAGTTGTTTGAAAAATTTGGGTTTTTGTTTTGGAAATTCAAAGAATGATTTGAATTGTTTTCAAAATGGCTTTGAAATGTTGGTAAACTCTGGAATGCTATATAAAGATATTTATGAAATATTATTAAGTTGATAACTTATACAAATTAAATAATGAAAATAGAATTCCAAGAAGATAATTGAAAATAAAATTCCTTAATGAAATGGAATTGTGAATGTGAATGTATAAATGATTGTATAAATCAAGATGTAAATAAGTTGATAACTTATAGAATATTTGAAATCTGATTGGAATGAAATTCAAATTGAAGACGAATGAATTAGTAATTGGAACTAATTTAAAATAGTGCAGTTATGAATGAAAGATAACTGATAAATTCAATATTTCAGAATTGAAGATAAATTGAATTCAAGTTGAATTGAAATGGTGAATTGAATTTAAATGAAGTTTGAAATGTAAAATTGAAGATAATGGATATAACTTCAATAGTGAACTAAAGATGATATAAGCAGTTGATATCGAAATTTTGTAATAGAATTTACAAAATGGTTTGAATGTTGTAACTAGATATTATGGCTAGTAGGACATACAGGTGTTATAAAAGGAATTGGAATTTTGATTTCGAAGATAAATTTGAATTGCTCGAAAAGGTATGTATTTAAATTTGAATATGAGATTTGATGACTTATTTCTCTAGCCGCTTGGCTTTTTCTTTTCTTTTTGAAATCTGAGAGTCCGTAGGGATGTTTTGTAGTCGTACCGTATTAGCCGCGCAAAGGAGACGCTGGCGAAATTTTTCGGAAATTTAGGGCGTTAGAAAATTTTTGAGAAATTTTGAAAGTTTAAAATTTGAATTTGAATTTGAATTTGAATTTTGAAGTAAACAATGATGTTTTGAAACTTATAATTGAAGTGGGAAATTTAGTTGAATGATAACGAATCTTTAGTAGAAAGATTTGTTTTGACAAATTGAGAAAACTATTGGATGTTGAAAAATAGTAGACGAGTTAAGGACATTTTTCCTAACTTGTAATTTCGAGGACGAAATTCTTTTAAGGAGGGAAGTCTGTAACGACCCAGAATTTTGAACAAATTAAATTGAGAATATTTAATTAATTTTAAATATTTGAACGATGATTTAATTTGAATCCCCGATATACATTTGAATTTGACGATTAAAGTATAAAATTTAATATATTGAGAGTTGAATAAAAATTTATATCTTCAATTTTAAGTTGAAGAAAATTATTTCGAAAGCTTTTAAAATTCGTATTGATAATACCGAAGCTAATCGAACTGTCAGGATTGAATTTGAAACTGTTCTGTGCAGTATTGAATTGAATTGTTCGAATCGATATTTAAAAATAGACAATTTTCGAACAGTCTCAGAATTGAACGAAACCAGTTCCATTGGGTCCGTAATATTGGATTATTTCCGGATTTCAAATTTCGTATTTTTCAGAGTTGATATGTGAGCACACGATATATAAACGCGTTAAAGTTTTATCGATATTCAATTTAAATTTGAAATTTAAATTAAGTCAAATATCTGCACGTTCGTTCCTTACCTCACGCATACAATCACGGGTACGAGATCGTGCAACCCATCGTGCCAACCATTCCCTTTGTTTTCAAATACGTCTTCTCCATTCCCTCCCCAGTTCAAATCGAAATGAAAACAAAAAATTCTCGTTTAAAAGAAATAAATGGCCGATGCCAGTTCTTCTTTTCCTTCCCCAAAAACATTCAAACGAAATTGAGCCCTCTCTTATTCAAATCCAAAATCAAAACGCGCAACCCTTCTCGTTCAAATAAGGGACGCTCTTCATTTTTTTTCCCTTGCCAGTTCATTCGAACGAAGCCTCGTTCCTCTCTGCTTTTTTTAAAATCGTTCGAGAATTATTCCTGAGAAAGACTTGGGTTCGTCGAAGCTTTTTGGTGAGTCTCGATCGAACGTCGAGTTCGAGATTTCCGCGTACAATACTCGAGGAGACTCGGCAATTCGAGCAGGCAATTTGGGGGATGGGGTGATGGAGTGTCGCGATTGTTAATCCAAGGCACGGCGTAGAGAAGCGCGCTTGTAACGACCCGATATTTTGGACCATTCGCATCCATTATAAGTGTATAGGTAGACACTCATGCCAGAGTTGAATTGCTCAAAATACCACGTTGTTAATTATAATTTGGCAAAACTCAGCATATGCAGTAAATAAATCAATCACAGAATCACAGACACAGAGTAATACAATAATACGCAGCGGAATAGATAAAATAGTAGTTCATGAAGCTACTATATAAACAACAGAGTTGAAAATAAAATACAATAGAATATCACAAATACAATGAAATCTTCAGTACGAATAGATGACTTCTCGGAACAAATCAAGTAGAAGAGCTGAAAGCTGAGGCGATAGTTGGATCTCCAAAAGAAGCTCCAAACTCCAAAGGTGAGTCTCAAATGCTGTATCACTCGGTCTGACCCGAGCGTAAAGCAAAACACAAAACACTCGAGTCAGGATTTAACATTCTTATACTAATAAATCCAACTCAAGTGAAATATCAACTGAAATACAGGTAACTTAAAGGATGTTTGGGATAACCATCCTCTAAGGATCCGTGGAACTATCTACAAGGTGGAAATATACATTATAACACCGTGGTCATTCCAATTTAATTTATACTTCAAACCCAAATATCATTTCATTTCAAATATATCTATTTTCCAAAATAGTATATATAGGTTACATAATTTATAAAGTAAAGTATTTAATTTCCTCAAGTTTCACAAGTCGGTTCAAATCAACTCAATTTCCAAATTTCAATTTAATTCAATCTAAGTTTTCCATTTTAATTCAATTCAGTTTCTAAATAACAAATTCAAATTATATTGATTTCAAATACAGATCTGAATCACAAAATAAACCATTTAAATTCCAATATATTTCAAAGCTTTAATATGCAATAATTTCAAAGTTAAATTTAACAGTTTCATATAGCTCTTGATTTAGCTTCATTTATTATTTAATCAGGGAACATTCACTTAATAAATTCAATACCATTTAACTAGCCTTAAATTACATTTTTACTAAATATTTCCTTAAACTTTACTTAAACAAGAAATATTCATTAGATTACTTATGAATCAAACTCAAGTTATAAATCACATCTTACATCTCAATTTCAATAAGTTTCAAATCGGTTTAATTAAATAAAATTCTTTATTGAATACAATTTCAACTAAATTCAAATTATCTTTCTAACCTTAACTTATTCAAATTTTTACCAAAATCTATTTTGAAATATATTTAAATACTCAACATATTATATGTATTTAAATCAATAATTCCCATTTATATATAATAATTTAAGGCTCAACCTTTATTAAAACCATATATTTCTTTCCAAAACCATAGAATTCATTTTTTAAATATTTATATATATGGACCAACGGTGTCTGTATATATATTTATCAAATGTTTAAGTGATATGGATATTTATCATTTCAATCCGAAATTTTAAATATATACGGGTAGATATCATTTCGACCCGTAACCCCAATTTTAATTCAATGAAAAATCGTTTGGGTATATCATTTCAACCCATAACGATTTTCTCCTATTCTAAAGTCCGTTCGGGTATGTATCATTTCAACCCATAGTGAATTCTATACTAACAGGGAACTTGCAGAGTGATAGCAGATAATAAAATAATAACAGGCATATATCATCAATAATTTGGATAAAATATAAACAACAGGATATGGTGTCATATCCCACAGGTGAACAGTTACAGATAATAGCATATTTAACAATTTAAATAACTACAGCAGCATATTTCAATTGTCGTTTCAATTGAAATCAAATTTAATAAATATAAGAACGTTAAATCGTGAGTGGTTGCTCACCTTTCGAGGATAAAGGGATGAACGAGAATGAGAGAAGTTACGAATCCAGGCACAAATTCCCAAGTGAAACAAGATGGGTACGAATCTGAAGATCAAAGCTGATAACTGGAGTCGATGGAAAATAAATCGAATCAGTTTTGATATAAAAGGAAAGTATATACTATTATTATTATTAAATATATTTGTTTTAAGATAAATATTAAATATTCCAAAATCATTATTTCAAAAACTCAAATAATAAGAAAAAAAAAACAAAGATATATGTGTTATACTTAAGACCCATACCTATATTTCTTCAATAATCAATATAAAACAAATATAAACTTAATTGTGTATATAACAACACTATAATAAAATATATATAGTACTTTTTGTAAGATAATATACTATAAACTGTAAACCTATACATATTCGAATGGAAGAATATATATATAAGATAGGATTCGAGATCTATACTTCAGAAAAATATCTAGACAAATGTATAAATACATCTACTATGCGAAATACTATGGAACATATGCATATGACCATAGATATTATTATTATTACCAGGGAAATTAAAATAAGGTCCTATACGTATCAATTTTATTCAATTTAAATTACATATATAGAATGACCAATATATATATCACATGTAAAACTAAAACATATACTTTCATATATTTTTAAACTGATGTGCGAACTAACATTATGAAACTGCAGACCACGAACTAACATTATGAAACTGCAGACCACGAACTAACATTATGAAACTGCATACCATTGCCTTTAAACTATATATATGTACAGTCTGTTCCTAAATCAACATGCAGATTCAATAAATATATTCAAACTAAACTTAAGTATATTTACATAACTAATATACTAATATATATAACCAGATCATATAGATATATAACTGTCAAAGTCTGTAACTTATACTTATATATCATTTTAAAATCAATAATTATTATTATATAATCAAATATAAACAACAAAACCTCTCAGAATAAGGGGAGACTAACTACATAAGCTAAAATATATATAAACAATATATAACAATCTAAGCTATAAAATGGTATGCAGACTATATATAAATAAATGAATAAAGGTGAGCAACTTCAACCGACATATGCAGACTACTTACAGACCAAGGAAGAGAATATATAAATGAATGGATCCAAGTATAATAGCTCATATAAATAAACAACACAAATACATACATATGGTTTACCACTTGATAATAAATAGTCTTACATATATATATATATATATATTTTGAAAACTTTTATATACCAAACAAACGAATATCATATATTTACTATATAACAAACATACCATTCAAAGCAGAGAGTATATTTGGTGCGCAAGGCAAGGACAGTGGGCGAAGTCTGGCTCGTCAGAGGATCAAGTGTCTGCTGTGTTTAGGAAGGATGGCAGCCGACAGTGGCTTTGGGTCGCATGGAATTTTGGTTACGTGGGCTGTTCAAGTGAGGCAGTGGCGGCTTTCGGTGGCGCTACAGCCCGAGGCGGCAAGCTTGTGTATCGGCCAGAGGTGCTTAGGGTTTTGAGAGAGGCGGATCCGATGGGTAGTGGCGAGGAGATGGGGTAGTGGGCGCTATTCACGGGGAAGGTGGCGGAGGGGAGAACGGGTTGGAGTTTGGACTGAGGCGTGAGGCCTGGGTGGTGGGGAGCTCGGAGGGGCACGGTACTACTTGTGTGCTTTGGCGTTGAAGAAGAGGGGAGGCGAACGGAAAGGCGGAAGCGAGGTCAGGTGGTTGAGCAGCAGGGGAGGGTGGCCAAACGTGTGATGGAGGGAAAGGTATAGGCGAATGTAAAATGGCAGTGGGGAAAAGGCAAAAGATGATGGAGCTGCGGCACTAGTGGGATGACGCGGGTTTAGGGGAAGGATGAAATCGAATGGAGGACAGATAAGAAGATGGTGAGCTGGAGAAAATGAGATCCAAAAGAAGGAGAAATAGTAGGCAAAATGAATGGTAGAAGAATTCAAAGCAACGATTTGCTTGAGTACAGAAAACGTAATAAATTAAAGCAACGAATTTAAAGCAATGGTCATGAAACTCCAGCTGGCTCATTCAAAGCAATAATTATTGTTGTTTGGACAGTACGCTTCAAAGTTTGGAACCGAAGGAAAGTGAAAAGTTAAAAGTGGTACCGTTACAACGGATCGTTATCAACGTTTCTGTTGTGTATCGGACTTCAAAATACGGAAATAAATATACCGTAGAAATCAGCATGACGAGACGATCAAAACGATATATAGATATCAGTGGTACGATCATCCGATCAAAAGTCGATAATCGGTACCGAAAAATGCTGCTATTTTGCTAGAATTAAGATAAACGGAGCAGTAGAAGTCCAAATTTGGAAAAACGAATTTCGCAGTCTGATTCAGAAGGATCTGAATAAATTTTCTCCTGTTGACATATTTTGGTTTTGGAAAACTTATAAATTCACTGTTATTAACCGGCTTGATTTGAAATGAAATTTCACAGGAAAACAAACTTCAATATTATCAGATGAAAATTTACCAGTTGCTATATCAAATAGTTGTATCCCAAATAATAAATTTTTATTTTCAAATTTTATTGTTTAAAATTTCACAAAATTTCAATTAATTTAACAAATAAAATCACCAAAAGTTTAGGGTCGTTACAGCGCTCGAGGCAGGTCGCGTCAAATTTGATGAGGCTAGGGTTCGCGACTTTATAGGGTTGTGGCATGTGTGTGAGCATCGTCTGGAGGCGCGGTGGTTTTAGCCTAGGGTATTGGGGCTGAGGTGAAGAGCGATGGGCAGGGTCACGTGCGTGGAAGTGGACAGTGCAAGGGTTGATCGAGAGTGGGATTGATTTGACTGGTGGTAGTCGATGGGGAGGTAAGGTCGGTGCCCAGAGGTCGACGCGTGGTGGTGCAGGCAGCGGGTTTCTGGAGGGTATACTCGAAATAGCAGTAAGGTAATTTGAAATTTAAATCTAAATTATTGTCAGTTTTCTAGATTGGAAATTGCATGTAAGAAGAAAAAAATAATAATAGAAAGAAAATGAAAACCAATTATTTTAAAATATACAGTGAGGTATAGCTATTTAGTTAATTCTGTACATACATATAAAAGTATATATGGATTAGAAAATATACATTGGTTTGCTATTTAAGATTTGAAATAAATGTATATACAGTTTTGAGATATATGTAAAGTTTAAAACAGAAAAATATATAAAGGAAGGGTTTGGGAAAATCAATATACATTTGCGCATTTTAACTTAATGGATTATTTCAAAATAATTTATAAGAAAAGGAAATTTAGTTTGAAAATCAAATTTGTTAGTTAATTAAATTTATCAAAGGGAAAAATTTTAGTTCAAAATAAATTACTAGTTAATTGGATTATAAAATGGAAAATGGATTATTCGATTTGTTCGAATATTAATAAAATTTTATAATGTTTATTCAAGGTCTTAAATAGAGAAATCAAAGCAGAAATGGAAATGGATTGCTAATAAAAGCTAAGGTGAGATTTTTCTCACTCAAAAATGAAAGTGGAATTTTCAGTTATTTATTGCTTGATTTGATTGCTATATTGAATGTGCTATTAGATATAATAGGATATATCTATATATATATAGCAATATATACATATTGGCATATGTATATATTGGATTGATGATTTCCCGCCTCGTATAGCGGATGAGACCCTATTGCGCCGTTAGTAAGCGGATTTTTATAAAACCCATATACCGCGATAATTCCGTACTGGAGCGGAATTGGTATTGTGCTAACATCTGTGGATGCAGGGAAACAGGTTGGAGGGATCCAACTGGACCCCTCACATTGATTGAATTTATTTCTACTGTGATGTGATAATCTGTGAATGATTATTGATGTTATTGAATTGATGTCTGGAAATTGTTGAAAGCTAAAATTTAGCTGAATGGATGTTTGATATCATTGGATTCCAAAAATAAACGAAATTGAATTTTTGGTAATTCAAGCAGAAAATTTTAAGTGAATTGATTTTTTTGAAATTGAATAAAATTTGAAGAAAAGAATTTAAAGGTATAAAAGTTGATTTTTATAGTATTATCGAATTTATTCCAGAATAAAGTGAAAATGTTAAATAAATGGATTTCGTAAAATAGTGATTTTAAATTGAAGAATTTAATTTAAAATTTGGATTTTTAAAATAGATTGAAAGAAACGATTGAAATTTATTTTCTTAAAAAGGAATTTATTTAAGAGAAGATAAGTTGGAAATCCTATTAGAAATTTAATTGGTAAATTGAAACAAATTGGGAAATCAATGTAAAATGATTTCAAATTGAAGAATCCATTGTTAATAACAGAATATTGAATAATTTGAGGAAAATAAGGAATTTACTTAGTAGTGATAAATAAATTTAAATCAATATCGAAATTGATTTGGGATTGAAGTTTTTATAAATAGAATTGGAATTTATAAAAGTTGTTTATAAATCCGAAATCACTTATTCTGATAAGTAAAATATAGAAGTTGATAAAAAGAAGATTTATAAGTCGAGTTGTTACTAAAATAGGAATAGAATTTATAAACGTGTTTATAAATTCAAAATCAGTTGAATTTGAGAAATTAAATATAGAAGATTTTTAAAGAAGGTATATTCGTGATTTTGGATAGCGAATTTTTATTGAGGTAAAAATGTGTAGAAATGATTGAAATTGGGTTAAGTGAATTATATTCACGATTTTGGACAGTGAATATATTGTTTAGTAAAATGGATTTATTTTTGAAGAAGTGATATATAAAAAAAAATGAAGTTAAACATTTTAAAAATGTTTTAAAATGTATTATGAATCGAAAGCATAGATTTCAATACTTGTTATTGAAATAGACGCTTTCGAGAAATTTAAGGAAATGGTGGACTATAACACACTATTGTTATAGTAGATGATTTCCGAAAGGAAATGTTTTTGTCTAGTATTGAGATTTATATATCTATCTTAATTTTTGAATCCCTATACTAGTGATTTTGAGTCGTCGTAACGATGTTTTACGTAACATTCGTTTTGACTCAAATAAATGTTGTTATAATAAATGATTTCCTTAAAGAATGAATATATACTTAATTTGATTTAAGTATATCGGATATTTTCCAAGTGTTGAAAATAAAAGATTTGTGAAATACTTATTATTAGATAAGTATGGAAATGTTTTCCAAAATGAAATGAAACGTTTTGAGATTTTATCTTCTTAAAGATAAAATGAAGTTGAATATTTGAAATCGATTTGAGAATCGTATATCAGTAGATATTTTGAAAATATAAATTCAATATGGAATTTATAAAAGAAATGGAAACTGTTTAGAAAAATAAACGTTGATTTATTTTTAAAGTGTGGAGATTATATATCTAGTAAAGATATTTTTGAAGATAAATAATTTGGAAAATTATTTGGAATCTGATGATGTTGCGCATCTTTATTGATAGTTAAATAACCGACTATCAATAATTACCTTTAGATAGGTATTTGTTGTGATTTGGATGAATTTGAATGCCACACTTATTTTTTGAATAAGCGCTCACTATTCGGGTTAGCCGGGAAAGGACCATGGGGTCGTATAACCCATTCCGAATATGTGATACGTCGTTATGAATTGCATTTGAAGACGGTGTTGAAGACCCGATATTTTTGAAAACGGAAGGATTACCGTCGAGTTACTCTACATCGGCTGATCTCCGGTTTAGAGGTTTTATCACCCTTAGTGACGGGAAGTCCTGACGTGATTGAAAATTATCCGGAAATGCAAGGGCTTCGTGAGAAGTGCCTTCGGTTCTGTTCGATCCCGGAACAGACTTGTATGGATTGTGTGTCTGACGTTACAATTTGAGATATAAAGCTGATTTCTTTCAAATACATTTCTGTTGGTGGCGGAGAATTTATTCTCTTAGCTTAACACCCTTCTCTGAGACGTACGAGCTCAGAGGTTATGTAGTTGAAATTTATCAGCGATATATCCCAATTTGGTAACGTGGCATACTGAGTGTTGCTGTGAAATGATCAGTGTTTGATCATTTGCGATATGATCATTTATTTGATCTTATATCTTTGTGATCATAGGTTGATCATTTGTTTGACCCGAAGCAGGGCTTTTTGAGAAAGCGTAGCTTTGTGGACGAGACTTCGTTGAGCCTCACACCCCGGAAATGGTCGAAACAGGAAGAATCCGGCAAGGTTCTAGGGAGTAGCGCCCCTTAGTGTATGTCATTCTTTCTGGATAAAGGTGGTATCATGGTATGGAGCCCAGATACTTAACCTCTGTGGTTGCTGCACAGTTATTATTACTTTGTGGTTTGTTGGAAATCGGGGATCCTCGGGAAGATCGGTGACGATCGGGGGATGGCATACGCGTGTCAGTAGTTACCTATTTTTGCAGAGGTAACCCGGCCTTGTGTTGGCAGAGATCCGGTTAGGTTCTCGGGTCGTCTATTCCAGGGACGTACCCATCGTGGATAGGAAGTTCCTTTGCCTGACCATTTGTTGGAAATCCAAAGAAACAATACGAGCCTTTACGATTTCAATTGTATAACCTGTCTCCTCAGGAGGCAGCTATAGCAGGCATAATATAATGGTACCTATGCTGGCTAAGATTTATATTCTACTTTCGAAATGTTTTCAACTATGCACTAATAATAATATCAAAAAGAATTTGATTTTTGCGTAGTAAGCATCTTTGACTATCATAAGAAGAAATCTCCTCCAAGTCTGCGTTTGCATTGTGTGTGTGGCGGGAGGTCTTATGGTAGTTTCATTTTCCAAAAGCATTGCGAATTGACATTAAAGTTTTCCTGTTGTTTATTTTAAATAATAACTGTTTTACGATCTCACACCAGTCACCATGACTGACTCGGAGTTTATTGTTCCCTTCTAAACTCTGGGTGCCCACAAATTTCCACACGGGCAGCCTAGAGTTATGTTATCAGGATATTCTGGATATTCTGGAGCTTTGGAGATAAGCTGGAGGACGAGACGTAGTATTTATATCTGATAGTATTTATTCCGCTGTGTATTCTGTATGAGGACAAGTTATATAACTGTCCATTGTTGTATATTGACTCTGATGATTGATGTATGTATAAAATGATATAGTTCTTTGTTTTAGAGATTATTCATTTATCTATTATATATTGTTCCGCTGCGATATGTGAGATTCTGATATTGTTTTCAGTTCTGATGTTGTTCTGTGTTCTCCTTTCTTCTCTTTTTCTTCTGCTTTCTTCTTCTTCTGCCTTTTTCTTCTTTCTTAAACCCTCACTATTGGAGTTTCCGGCACTCGATTGCTCGGCAGTCGATAAAGTGAGTATCGATGTCGAATTTTCGAAAGTCGAAAATTTCGGTTTGTGACAGTGCACGTGCACACGAATGTCTGGGTTCAGGCCTTGTTCTTCTCGAAGGATTTGATGAGTGGGCTCGGGTATTACTCGAGTTATTCTAGTGTGATGCTCGAAGTAGGGGAAGAGATGACTCGGAGCAGTTGGTCGATTTGAGTATGTTGTATTCCAGGCTTTTGTAAAAATATAGCCTGGCAGTTTCTTGATTTCAAAATACAATATAAAATCTGAAACAAATTTAAACCCAGTTTAAATTAAGATTTTAAGTCTAAATTCAAATTTAAATTTGAATTTTAAGTTTTGAAAATGGATTAAGTTTATAACTTTAAATAGTGTAAGTAAGTTTAAAAGTAAAATATACTTTAATGATTTGAAATTTAAAAAGGAATTTAGTTAAAAGTCCTTAAGTTTGAATTTAATGATTTGGATTCATTAAATTAATAAGTTAATTAAAATGGATTGATAAATTTAATTAATAAAGGATTAAATGTTAATTAATTAAAATGGTTGGTAATTAATTAATGTTGATTGAACTAGGATCAGTGACTAATCTGATTTAATTTGATCAGATAAATAAATTGACCTTACCTATGTATGTTTGGATTCTATTGAATGACTTGATTGTTTGATATCCCTGATATATGATGCTTTGTGATACATCCTGATTTATGTTGTGATCTGTAGTTTACTTATCTGTGACCTTTATATATCTATGATCTGTGAATGAACGATAAGCGTTGTTCTTATACCGCTTATCGAATTATATTTCTGTATTCTGATATGTGATGATTTATGATGTTGCACTATTGTGTGTTAAACCCGTGGACCACACCTTTACACACACAAATATGGATTTCACGTGGAAATCGGTTAAGTCACAAATAATTTAAATTTGATGTTTTTGAAATTGAAATTTTAATTTCAATTGATTTTGAAATTGGAAATTTGGGTTTAATGTGAAAAGCTTTTGAAATAGAATTTCAAAGATAAAAGTTATTTTGAATAACTTAATCGAGTTTTGAAAATTTAAATAATTTGATTTAAATTTGAATTCAAGTTTGAAATAGAATCCTATGATTTGAAACTAGAGATTGAAAATGTTATAAATGTGTTTATCTGAATTTAAACCATTTAAAAGTATAATTTTGAGAATTTGGATTTAACCCAAAGACTTTAACTCGTATGAATGAATCGGATTTTCTGAAATGAAACTATTTGTTTTCAAAAGATAAAAGCTTTCAGATAAGAAATGAAATTCCAGTTTAATTAAAGGAATTTCAAGTTTGAATTGAAAAATGGGTTTCTAAGTTATAAATGAATTCTTTTTGAAAGCTATGAATTGAATCTGTTTTTTTTAATAGATTTAAAATGGTGATTTGTTTTAAACCATTCGAAATGAAAATGTTTTGAAAGCTGTAAGTTGAATCTTGGTTTTAAAGATTTAACGAGTTAAACTGAAATGGAAATTGATTTAGAAAATCTGTGAATGAATCTTTTGTTTAAAAGATTAAAGTGTGGAAACTGTTTAAACCGTAAAGGTTGAATCTTTTTGTTTAAAGATTTAAAATGGTAATTTTTAAACCATTTGAAAAGAAAGATTTTGGGTAATAAGTTGTGACTTAATTGAAATCCCATATCCATATGTTTTTAAATATTACGCTCACTATTCGGTTTAGCCGGGAGAGGACCTTTGGGTCGTATAACCCATTCCAAATATGTGATACGTCGTATATGGATCGCATTTGCTATATTGCAGCATGATAGGGGGTTCTCGCTTCGCAGTTTGGTGGCGAACGGGAGACTCTTACCCCTACATGTCCCTGAGTGGGATGGGTTGGTTGTGACAGTCGAGAGGCTGACCGTAAAAGTAAATGCGAGGTACCAGTGTAAGCCACGGTGGGGCTGGGATGGTTAAAAAGCCTACCGGTTGTGACCGCCGATGGTTCGTTCGTTACATGTGGTATCAGAGCTAAGGTTGAACTTTAGCTCAGGAGTATAACACGTTAAGTAGCTCATTAGAGATAGAGTGAAGTATACTCTAGAATGAGTAATTCTCAGATATCCATCCGTATGCCTCAGTAAATTCTCTTGCTATCCACTGATAGTAAGTATGAGTGAAAGAAGAGGATGAGATAGGGGACAGGGGAATACGACTATAAATGGTCAATATCCTGTAACAACAAGGAAGCAATCTTTTTTTCTATCCTTTCTCTATCGATCTTCTTTGTTCGTCATCTTTTGTAACGACCCAAAATTTTCGAAGCCGAAAATTCCAGATAGTTATGAAAAAGAAGAAAGAGGTAGAAGAAGAAGAACAGAAACATCAGCATCTCACATTCGCAGCGGATAAAATATAATAATAAATAAATACAGTTTACAAGAATACTATATCTGTCGATTACATTTTTATACATCAGAGTTTTACATATACTCAGTCACTGAATATATACAGTAATCATGTCTCAATAATACAATAATATACTGCAGCAGAAATACTCTGCACGTACTTGCCATCTAGATCGTCTCATGAGCTCCAGAACGTCCTTACCTGAAAATCTGTAATACTCGGTCTGACCCGAGCATTACACCAAAGTAACACCCGGGTCAGGCTGGAAACCAGCGTGAGTAAACCCAACTAACATGGAGTACCAAACATACAACTTATATAAACCCGGGCAACTTATATTAATTTAACAAATTCATAATTTGCTATGGACAACACTTATTTCACACATCAATTTCTAAGTACCAAATTTAGATAAAATAATCCAATTTACCTAAATCATTTCATTCCAGCCTATTGATTTCACAAATCAATTTATTAAAAATTCGAAGTGGTTTCGGGTATTTCCCAACACCCGACCCCGGTCTCTTCGAGTCTCATGTCATAAATAATCCAAGTTACCCAATTGAAACACACAACATTTCATATCAGAGATATCCATCCATTCAAAGCATCCAATACATTTAATCATCCATAAGCAAAGCTTAATCTCATACAAATCAATTCAATTCTTCTAATTGAAATTTCAACCCTCAATACTTAGATTCCTTCATTTGACATTGATTAATTCCAAATCAATTAATCCATCAACTATTTCCTATCCATTCATCTTAATTAATCACCCCGGATTAATTATCTCTCAATTCCATTCAAATAATTATCTTTAATTAATTCCACGCTATTAATTATTCTTAACCCAAATCAATAAGAAATCTTAATTACCTCATAAATCAATTTAAACTATCATCCATTACATTAATTCTTGATTTCTTATATTAATTAATTTTTCCATGAGTCACTTATTATTGACTAATTAATCAATCGTTACTTACATCATTAATTATATAAATTAAGGATTTCCAATTTTTCTCCAAACTTTCATTACATTAATTAATAACACAGTATTAATCATTCCAATTAATCCCAATCTGTAATTAACTAACTCTGGATTTACTTCATTAAATAAATCAATTGCTCCTTAATTAACCATCTTAAGTAATCTCTTGATTAATCTCACAAAGTGATTATATTTTATTAATTACATTAAGTAGTTATTTAGCACACCATCAAATGGTTATTCTGAGTTACTTATACTTATTTAATTACTTACAACTTAATTCATTATTTATTCATACCTTCAATTACTGAATTAAATACCCCAAATCATTAATTAATTGAATTAATTAATTTTCCATTTTAATTACCCTACTAGATTTAATGTATCACAAATCATTAAGCCTTTAGTAACTTTTTAAAACGGGAAACATTTCCTTATTTATGTTTTAAGTTTTAACAACTTAAAATTCCAAATACTTCGAGTTAAGCAACAATCAACTCGAAAACCATCCAAAAACCAAAGTCACCAGATCATCAATTCACAATGCATACCAAATCAGTTTAATCATTCAACCAAATATTTAAATTCAACCATTTAAATTTAAATAGAAATCCAACAGAGTGAGATTTACTCACCTTTGATTTTGGGTTTGCAATCCCTTCCATCACGATTAGTTTCTCCACGATTAGACCTTGTAAAGGCATTAGATGATTTTATTACTATTTTAATAGGTCGAATAATCAATTAATTATTTAATTTAATCCAAACCAAAAATTTCAATTTAAATTTATTTTTCTTTTTGATAAAATATTTTTTTGTCAACTAAATAGCTAAATAAGCTTGTTAAATAACTCAGTAACCCTTCATACTATTTTTAAAACACCTGGTCAGTTAAAAGATGGGAATTTGTATTTTTATTTTCCTTTGAAATTATTTTATTTCAGTAAATAGCAAAATAAAATCCTACCCTACCGTAATTGTTTTCTAATATATAAATATGTATATTAAAGCTAAAATAAGTTATAATAAAACAAATATACCTTATTGCTTAATTCAAAACCCAAGATGCCCAAATCCTGGCAGCAGCTCCTTCCCTCGATTTCCGCACAGCAAATCAAGGCCTCGTCGTAGCCTACGCACATCGCGAGTCAACTTCCTGTCGATCGAACGCGAACTCGAACAACATCCCTCCCCCTCACCGCAACCTGCTGCTCACCCATCACGACCCAAAGACACGCGACACCACCATCCAAAACTTCGCACGAGCTTCGAGAACGTCAGGGTTCGAGCCTCAATTCGATCACGAAACCCCAAAGGAAAACTCGATTCTCCACCCCATGAATACGTCGCGGCCTCACACGAGCTCGAGCTTACATCCGCTCTTCGATTTGGTTAGAGGATTAGGAAAGGATAATCGATGCTGAACGTCTTCGCGATCTGAACGATGGAGAGGAAATTCGATTTTGTGGACATTAAATTGAGGATGGAAGAGAAATTAATTGACGAGAAGACTTCAGTCGTTATATTTCCTTCGATTTTGAAATCGAAATGAAAGGCTCGGTCCTTACATTGAAAGCCACTGTATTAATTTTTTTGAACGAAAAAGCTTTTGTTCTTTTGAACGAGGTTGATTTCGATACAAGGACTTGAGGGAGACGAAGATGTATATAACTTCGGAATGGCTTCTTGCGTACGCTGGTTTACTTATAAAAATATCTCTGACTAATGTACTTCAAATATTATTATATTATAAATTTTATAAGTCGTCAAATTATTTTTAACAGGCTCAAAACTTCATATTCAACATTTTACCCAATTTCAAATTATATATCTCCATAATTTAATTATCAAGTAATTATTAATATTCGGAATTCAAATTTTAAAATTAACTTTTAAATACTTAAAACCAATTTATTATTCCAATTTAAATTGTTAGAAATTCTGGGTCGTCACATTCCTCCCCCTTTAAAAGAATTTCGTCCCCGAAATTACAAGTCAGGAAGAATAGACCAATACTCGTTTACCTTTCCCCCAAAACCAACAGTTCAACATCTTACCAACTATCCTTTAAAAAAACCCCTTATCATTCTTGTTAACTTCCAAAACTCTCCCACAGTTCCCAAACAATACCCTTTTCTCAATCATTCAAATTTAAATTTAAATCAAATTTTGAATTATCAAATTTTATCAAAAATTTTCTAACTCTCTAAATTTTCGAAAAATTTTGCCAGCGTCTCCTTTGCGCGGCTAGCTCGGTACTACTACAAAAGGCCTCTACAGGCTCCCAAATTCTCAAAAAGAAACAAAAGCCAAGTGGCTATATCAAAATCCCAATCCAATTTCATACAGGTATTTAAATACATACCTTTTTGTCGGGCAATTCAAATTTATCCCTTGGAATCAAATCCAATTTCCTTTTCTCTTTTATACCTGCATATCTTATTTAGCAACAATCTCCCATCATAACCTTTTAAATCATTTTATCTTCCTTATACAGGTTTTCATATTTACTTCTATTCAATTTATTCCTAATTTTGAATATTAATTTATCTTTCGTTTATAACTGGTTCGTAGCGTTATTTAAATTTGTTTCATTTACTAATTTACTTCAATTCCCAATTTGAAATCGTTCTGTCATTAACAAAAAATTTCAAAAATTTTCTAACTCCAAAATTTACGGAAAATTTTGGCAGAGTCTCCTCTGTACGGAGGGACTTCTGCGATATCGCAGGATGCACAAATATATATATACATCGGCCTCAGGCCGAAAATCACAATATATATCAATATATGCAGTTCATATCTCCTATTTTGAATTCTTTTGCGTAGGCGTACCATTATTTAGCATTTTTAAAGCAAGCAGCTTATTTATTTTAGCATTTATTGCATCCAAATCCAGCCAAACGGCCTTCAGGTACCTGTACCATCTCAATTTACAAATGTAAGTACTATATATAGGAAGTTTATAACATTTCCCTTATTTTCAATAGCTAAACACATGTATTTTATAAGCAACAAGCATCAACGCTTTTCATAAATGATCTATATAACATTAAAGCCCATTCAATTTCTTTCAACCAATTTTATATGCCATTTCATCCCAGTTCAATGGTTTATCACTCTAGTGCTTACATTCAATTTATTTTTAAGCAAAACAACTCATAATCATATCAATTGGTTCCAAATCAATTATATTCGCATCCACTAATTTATAGAATTTAATTAAATCTCATTTACGTCAAACGACAATCATTTCTACGCAATTCGATGATATCCATGTGAATAAACAATTACTTAAAGTTTTATAACCAATTCAAATTGATTCCGACTCAATTATATTTTATTCCATTCCATTTTAATTTATTCACAACCATTTTATTTAGCTCACTACATTCCATTCTTGAATACTACTAGTCATTCCCAAATTAATTCAATCCAAGCTTTTATTTAATGGCTTTTACCCTTATTCGAAGCCAAGCTACCATAAATTATAAACTTAAGTTAATTTACTTTAATTTATTCCAACATCAAACTTAAGTTTACTTCTATTTGATTCTCATTTAATCAAATCCCATTAAATTTAATTAGCCTATCCACTTAAATTTTGTTTTAATTCACTTCTCAATTCATTCGCGAATTCATTTTATTTATACAAAGCCATTCTCAATTTATTTCTATTTATTTCTATTTATTTCTATTTATTTGGCTTTGTTTGCAATTCAAACCATTTATATTATAATTTATTATCAAATCTAAGTCGAATTTTATTTACCATTCGAAGTTATTTTCAAACTCCATTATTAACTCAACATACTCTTCCCATTGATTATTTAGTTAATTAGCTTACTTCCAATTTTCATTACAAAGGAAATTACTTCATTAAATTTCCCGGAGTTCAAATTTGTTTTTATAATTCAAATTTGAAGTTTCTTTCATTTCCCAAAAATCCAACACTTTTATTTTAAAATTTAGAAATGCTTTTGAATTCAAATAATATTATTAAAATAGCTTTTTATAAAAAAATACTTTTTATAACTCGATGTCTCAACCAGTCCATCCTTGTTCCCACAGAAATTCAGTCATACGTTGATCAGGCGTAGGACTGAAAATCTATAAGTACTTAGCAGACTCGTTTTCGACATCTAGTGAAAATACTTTGAAAGTAATTTTACTTGAAAATATCGAAAATAGTTTTTGAAAACAGTTTACTGAAAATATCTTTGGTGAGAATGCTCTGGAAATCATCACACCCATCTATGGGCACAGTTACATCCAGGGTTACGTTGCCGTCGCAGCAAAAGTCCATGTAACTGATTACACCATAGAACCCACGACAGATCGCAGTTACATCCAGGGTTACGTTGTCGTCGCAGCAAAAGTCCATGTAACTGCAGGCTCTCAACGGCCTCACGATTACGCTGTCGAAATGAAACTTCTCCACTCCTACATAGGTCGCAGTCTACCGATGTAAAATCAAACATAGACTATTGGCTCTCAGCGGCACACACGACTTTCGCTATGTTACCATAGTGTCACAGCCTACCGATATAAAATCAAACACAGACTGTTGGCTCTCAGCGGCACACACGACTTTCGCTATGGTACACTACTCATAATCCTCAGGAACTAGTTTTGTCCGGACTCCTCACAGGATCAACTTTAGAACCTCCCCCTTAGAGGCTCAAGGCAGTACCACCCAATGGCACTCCTGAGAAGCTCATTTCAAGGGAGCGCCTTTTTCCCCAGAGCCAATCTCAAAACACTTTATACTATACACATGGTATTTTCAAATCATACACCTAGTATGAATTTCACATAGGTACCTTTACACAAAATCGATTCCCAAAATCGATAATTCACAAATCAGGCTTTTCCAAATTCCAATATTGATTTTACCCAAAAATCAAAAGCCTTTCAAATTCACAGGTTCCCAAAACCTTTTCCAAAATTCTTATAAGATCCTTTATATATATATATACAGATATATATAATTTTTAAAACTTTGGATCATTTTCAAGCTTGTATAAAACTCCTTTTATACTTCAAACACTTTCAAAAATCCTTTTCTATTTACATTCACTTGAATTTCCATTCACATACTCACAATTGCTTTAATTTCATGGGATTATCACTTCAATCCTTATCTCAATTGAGTATTTAACCAATAACAGTTTGAACTCCGACCGGTTTATATTTAGAAAATAGCTTGAAATTTTCAAAACAGATAAGTAGTTGAAAATAATTATTAGTTTGTAAAATAGCCATAAAATAATTAACTAGTTGCAAAATAATTAGAAAATAGTTAAATAGTTATAGAAATTTTAGATAATTGCAAAATAGTCGTAAAATAGTAATTAATTTATAAACCAGTTGAAAAATAGTAATTAGTTTAGAAACAGTTGAAAAATGGTTAAATAGCTCCAAAAATAATTGTAAAACAAGTATAAAATAATTTGTCTTAAGGAAGGAAGGTTGTATATATTTAATAGCTTGGAAAAATGAATTTATATTAAACAATTTATACTGAAGATAGTCCAGAGTCAAAACTGTCCACTTTCCCATCAATTCCATTTAAATTTCCACTTCCATTTAAATTGACCCAATTCCAATTTAAATACTCCAATTTCCATTGGACTTGATTCATTCCCAATTCAACTTTAATTAATTCTCAAATTTCTTTCAAATTTCAAATCAAATTCCATTTGATTTTTACTTACTCGACTTTATTTATAACTTCAATTTTACAACTTCTATTTATAACCAATTTCATTCACATTTTACTTTTAACTCGGAATTATACATTTTAATTAGCCAATATATTTTTATTATTCCATAAACAATTTAATCAAGATTCCAAAGTTTAAACAAATTTCCAAAATTTCAGTATCACCTTAAAATTCAACTATATCCAAAATTCTTTGGAAAATTCAATTATCTCTTTGAATTTCAAAACCAAACCCAGTTCACAAGCAATTCCAATTTAAATCAATTTGTTAGCAATTTCTCTTCTAGAAACTCGAAAATGAACATCGACGATGCTGCAGTCATCACCGACGTTATTTTCTTGTGACCAAAAGAGTTCAATGCTTTTATCTCACTAAAAGCATTTCCAAATATTTTTAATTTCAAATCTTCCGGATTGCAAATTCAACACAAAAATATTTTTGAAATAATACTATTATTTCTCCAAAACCTTTGGAAACCACTTTCAAATCCAAGGAATTTTAAATTTTCCCAAAAATCTTCAAATCCCCAATCCATCCAATTCATATTTAAACATTACTCCGGAATTTTCATCTTACTTTATTTTCAAATATTCTCTGGAATTCTATTTCAAATTATAATCCCATTTATTTCAATTTATAAATTACATTTACTATCTATATTTCAAATTCCAATCAATTTGGACTGATACCACCCACTTCAGTTCCAATCACTTCAATTTAATCCAATTCAAATTGTCCATTTGAATTTTTAAACTTATCCATCTTCAATCACAAATCCAATTAATTCCAACCGGATTCAATTTAAATGAATTCAATTCCAACTTCAAATTTTAACCATCTCGAATTATATAAATTCGAGTTAAATTCTCAAAGATTGGTTTAACTTTTTAAACCAAATTAACCTTGTTCATTCAAAGTTTTTAAACAATTTAATTTTTGAGTTCTAATTCTAGAATTCCAATTTAATCAATTTAAATCTTAATTTGGTTGTATTTTCTGTTACCACTTAATTTAATTTCAATTTCAAGTTTTAAATTAGGTTATATTTTATATTACTTCTTAATTTAATTTCAATTTAACAACCAATCACCTAAATATTTATTAGAAGGAAATATTGCTTTATATATCAAATTATATTTTTATATAAAATCATTTTAAAATCTTTATATAAGAAAATAACAAGTACGCGCTCATATATATATATATACACACTCATTCTAGAGTACTTCGGACTCTATTCATGAGTAATCCCCACCAGAGCCAAGGTTCTCGCATAACCTTTCAGCTCTGATACCAAATGTAACGACCCGAAATTTTCGAAACCGAAAATTCCAGATAGTTATGAAAAAGAAGAAAGAGGTAGAAGAAGAAGAACAGAAACATCAGCATCTCACATTCGCAGCGGATAAAATATAATAATAAATAAATACAGTTTACAAGAATACTATATCTGTCGATTACATTTTTATACATCAGAGTTTTACATATACTCAGTCACTGAATATATACAGTAATCATGTCTCAATAATACAATAATATACTGCAGCAGAAATACTCTGCACGTACTTGCCATCTAGCTCGTCTCATGAGCTCCAGAACGTCCTTACCTGAAAATCTGTAATACTCGGTCTGACCCGAGCATTACACCAAAGTAACACCCGGGTCAGGCTGGAAACCAGCATGAGTAAACCCAACTAACATGGAGTACCAAACATACAACTTATATAAACCCGGGCAACTTATATTAATTTAACAAATTCATAATTTGCTATGGACAACACTTATTTCACACGTCAATTTCTAAGTACCAAATTTAGATAAAATAATCCAATTTACCTAAATCATTTCATTTCAGCCTATTGATTTCACAAATCAATTTATTAAAAATTCGAAGTGGTTTCGGGTATTTCCCAACACCCGACCCCGGTCTCTTCGAGTCTCATGTCATAAATAATCCAAGTTACCCAATTGAAACACACAACATTTCATATCAGAGATATCCATCCATTCAAAGCATCCAATACATTTAATCATCCATAAGCAAAGCTTAATCTCATACAAATCAATTCAATTTCTTCTAATTGAAATTTCAACCCTCAATACTTAGATTCCTTCATTTGACATTGATTAATTCCAAATCAATTAATCCATCAACTATTTCCTATCCATTCATCTTAATTAATCACCCCGGATTAATTATCTCTCAATTCCATTCAAATAATTATCTTTAATTAATTCCACGCTATTAATTATTCTTAACCCAAATCAATAAGAAATCTTAATTACCTCATAAATCAATTTAAACTATCATCTATTACATTAATTCTTGATTTCTTATATTAATTAATTTTTCCATGAGTCACTTATTATTGACTAATTAATCAATCGTTACTTACATCATTAATTATATAAATTAAGGATTTCCAATTTTTCTCCAAACTTTCATTACATTAATTAATAACACAGTATTAATCATTCCAATTAATCCCAATCTGTAATTAACTAACTCTGGATTTACTTCATTAAATAAATCAATTGCTCCTTAATTAACCATCTTAAGTAATCTCTTGATTAATCTCACAAAGTGATTATATTTTATTAATTACATTAAGTAGTTATTTATCACACCATCAAATGGTTATTCTGAGTTACTTATACTTATTTAATTACTTACAACTTAATTCATTATTTATTCATACCTTCAATTACTGAATTAAATACCCCAAATCATTAATTAATTGAATTAATTAATTTTCCATTTTAATTACCCTACTAGATTTAATGTATCACAAATCATTAAGCCTTTAGTAACTTTTTAAAACGGGAAACATTTCCTTATTTATGTTTTAAGTTTTAACAACTTAAAATTCCAAATACTTCGAGTTAAGCAACAATCAACTCGAAAACCATCCAAAAACCAAAGTCACCAGATCATCAATTCACAATGCATACCAAATCAGTTTAATCATTCAACCAAATATTTAAATTCAACCATTTAAATTTAAATAGAAATCCAACAGAGTGAGATTTACTCACCTTTGATTTTGGGTTTGCAGTCCCTTCCATCACGATTAGTTTCTCCACGATTAGACCTTGTAAAGGCATTAGATGATTTTATTACTCTTTTAATAGGTCGAACAATCAATTAATTATTTAATTTAATCCAAACCAAAAATTTCAATTTAAATTTATTTTTCTTTTTGATAAAATATTTTTTTGTCAACTAAATAGCTAAATAAGCTTGTTAAATAACTCAGTAACCCTTCATACTATTTTTAAAACACCTGGTCATTTAAAAGATGGGAATTTGTATTTTTATTTTCCTTTGAAATTATTTTATTTCAGTAAATAGCAAAATAAAATCCTACCCTACTGTAATTGTTTTCTAATATATAAATATGTATATTAAAGCTAAAATAAGTTATAATAAAATAAATATACCTTATTGCTTAATTCAAAACCCAAGATGCCCAAATCCTGGCAGCAGCTCCTTCCCTCGATTTCCGCACAGCAAATCAAGGCCTCGTCGTAGCCTACGCACATCGCGAGTCAACTTCCTGTCGATCGAACGCGAACTCGAACAACATCCCTCCCCCTCACCGCAACCTGCTGCTCACCCATCACGACCCAAAGACACGCGACACCACCATCCAAAACTTCGCACGAGCTTCGAGAACGTCAGGGTTCGAGCCTCGATTCGATCACGAAACCCCAAAGGAAAACTCGATTCTCCACCCCATGAATACGTCGCGGCCTCACACGAGCTCGAGCTTACATCCGCTCTTCGATTTGGTTAGAGGATTAGGAAAGGATAATCGATGCTGAACGTCTTCACGATCTGAACGATGGAGAGGAAATTCGATTTTGTGGACATTAAATTGAGGATGGAAGAGAAATTAATTGACGAGAAGACTTCAGTCGTTATATTTCCTTCGATTTTGAAATCGAAATGAAAGGCTCGGTCCTTACATTGAAAGCCATTGTATTAATTTTTTTGAACGAAAAAGCTTTTGTTCTTTTGAACGAGGTTGATTTCGATACAAGGACTTGAGGGAGACGAAGATGTATATAACTTCGGAATGGCTTCTTGCGTACGCTGGTTTACTTATAAAAATATCTCTGACTAATGTACTTCAAATATTATTATATTATAAATTTTATAAGTCGTCAAATTATTTTTAACAGGCTCAAAACTTCATATTCAACATTTTACCCAATTTCAAATTATATATCTCCGTAATTTAATTATCAAGTAATTATTAATATTCGGAATTCAAATTTTAAAATTAACTTTTAAATACTTAAAACCAATTTATTATTCCAATTTAAATTGTTAGAAATTCTGGGTCGTCACATCTTTTCTCAATTCTTCGGTAGTTTCTGGTAGATCTAGAAAGGAGATTCGATATATTAAAATGGGACATAAACTTCGGATAGACCAAAATTGTTTGTTTGGATGTATTGGTTGCTTTGATTGTTATGGTTGATAAGTATACTTTAGTTTCTAAACTAAAAGTTTTGGAATAGTATCCGTATATCTATCTATTCTTTGGGTCCCAATATATTCTACGAATGGTTAGTTATCCATTTGAACTAACCAATGCCACTGCATACTTCGTAGATCTGGTTAACCCGAGTATTTTTCTGAAGTTTTAAACAGATTCGTTCTTGTATATATTATTGATATTCTGATTTGGTAAGCCAAATGCAGAATAGATCGATGTTCAGTTGATTTAATGAAACATTTTTCTTCTATCTTTTTGTCTCCTTGGCAATTTCAAGGACGAAATTCTTTTAAGGGGGGAAGTCTGTAACGACCCTGAATTTTAATCTATTTTAAATTGATAATTAAATTAATTTTTGAATTAAAATTGTTTAATTAAATGATAAATTGATTGCGAGTTTCCCCGAAGTAAATTAAATTCCGTATAAATCGTTTAAATTTGAATTTTCGTATATGAATTTAAATTGTAAATAAATGGTTTAAAAATAGAAATCATCTATATTACAAGATAATAAGAAATAAATAAATTATAAGATATAACCATATATATCTCAAATATGATGAGTATGAACACTTAAACAAATATATAAAAGCAAGCTATGTATATACACTTGCAAAAGAAAGCATATATTCAAGTGTAAGCAAAATATAAGTATGTGCACTTGCAAATAAAGAAACATAAAGTACAAAGTAATTTAATGCAAGCACCACGACATTATCATCTCAGCCGAAATCAAACTAGCATATTGAAACAAGTATGCAGCTGAAAAGTAGGCAAGCATAAACAAAGGGGAAATAAAAATACAAACAAACTAGGCAAAACAAATAAATATATGTACTATGGCAATTGAGACTTGCAGGCAAAGAAAAGAAGTAAGGAAACATAAGTACTTAAAACATTAAATGCTAGCACACTTATGTCAATTCGAAATGTTGAAAATCATCTCAGCCCCAAAACCAAACCTGCCTGATAAGCTAAAGAGATAAAATATCTCTGATCAAAATGTAAAAATCTTGTACAAATACAACTTAGCCTCTGCATTGTCTTCTTTATATCAAAGTTTCCCTTTCCATTTCGTTCATTTAAACAATGCTAAGAAAAAAAAACAACAAGCCTGTTATCTTTTTCGAAAGCCAAAGCCAAGCATTTCAGTTCTTTTAAGAAAAATCAAAGCAAGGCAAAGATCTCTGGAATCAAAATAACAGAAGTATTCAAGTTTCAAAATTTCAGTTTTTCAAGCCTTTCCAGTTTACAAAAAGATTTTCAAGCCTTTCCAGTTTACAAAAACCTTTTCAAAAAATCTGGTGAGTAACATCACAACTTAAATGGTTTAAGTAGATAATTATGTTGCACATTCATCTCTGAAACAAATGCGTTTGAATATATTTATAAGTATTGTTCTATGTTTATATATGAATGTATTAGTTGTATACTGGTCTCTGTTCTTCTTCTTTGATTTTAGTTCCAGGGTTAAATCACTCAGCAAATGCTCATCTGCTCTCAACCCAATCTTTGATAAAGCTTACTATTTGAACCTAAAAATGTTGTTATAACATGGACTTGAATCTTGAATTTGTTTAAGAGAAAAAACAGTTGTATTAGTCTGGAAATTTCAAAAGAAAAAAAATAACAGTGGAAGCCTAAGTAAGTAAAAAACTCAATATCTATAAATCATGGGTTCAGGCACACAAATCAATTACTCGAACAAAAACTTGATTTTTAAAATTAAAATCTCTATTTTTAGATTAAGGGGTAAAGAGCAGTTCGTGCTTGACCATTTTGGGAGTTAGGGGTTGCCTCCGATGATCGGAGCGACTGGAAGGGTTCGGGTTCTTCCTACTGGTGGAGGAGCAATCAGCGAGGGTAGGAAAAATGGTGGAAGTAGGGGCAGATGGCCGTGGCGATGGTGGTTGGTCGATTGGGTTTGTAAACCTAGTTTCGGCTGGGTTTCGATTTTCGATCGGCATTGTTCCTCTAGTTGATCGAGTTCAACGAAACTCTGGGGGAAGGAAGCTTTGGTATAATCGAAGACGTGGCCGAGATTTCAAGGGTGATGGTGGTCGGAATTTCATGAACGAAGATGATTTCCAGGCGAACGTGGAACCGGATTGTGGCTTCCAGGCTTTGAGTTGCACTCGTTTTCGATTTCGTGGTTATCTGATGGAACTGGGTGGTTGCGTGGCGTGAGGGGATCATCGGCGACCTGCCTGAGATCGTGGTGATGATCGGAGCAGAGCGGAGGGAGTGTGCATGTGCACACGAATGTCTGGGTTCAGGCCTTGTTCTTCTCGAAGGATTTGATGAGTGGGCTTGGGTATTACTCGAGTTATTCTAGTGTGATGCTCGAAGTAGGGGAAGAGATGACTCGGAGCAGTTGGTCGATTTGAGTATGTTGTATTCCAGGCTTTTGTAAAAATATAGCCTGGCAGTTTCTTGATTTCAAAATACAATATAAAATCTGAAACAAATTTAAACCCAGTTTAAATTAAGATTTTAAGTCTAAATTCAAATTTAAATTTAAATTTTAAGTTTTGAAAATGGATTAAGTGTATAACTTTAAATAGTGTAAGTAAGTTTAAAAGTAAAATATACTTTAATGATTTGAAATTTAAAAAGGAATTTAGTTAAAAGTCCTTAAGTTTGAATTTAATGATTTGGATTCATTAAATTAATAAGTTAATTAAAATGGATTGATAAATTTAATTAATAAAGGATTAAATGTTAATTAATTAAAATGGTTGGTAATTAATTAATGTTGATTGAACTAGGATCAGTGACTAATCTGATTTAATTTGATCAGATAAATAAATTGACCTTACCTATGTATGTTTGGATTCTATTGAATGACTTGATTGTTTGATATCCCTGATATATGATGCTTTGTGATACATCCTGATTTATGTTGTGATTTGTAGTTTACTTATCTGTGACCTTTATATATCTATGATCTGTGAATGAACGATAAGCGTTGTTCTTATACCGCTTATCGAATTATATTTTTGTATTCTGATATGTGATGATTTATGATGTTGCACTATTGTGTGTTAAACCCGTGGACCACACCTTTACACACACAAATATGGATTTCACGTGGAAATCGGTTAAGTCACAAATAATTTAAATTTGATGTTTTTGAAATTGAAATTTTAATTTCAATTGATTTTGAAATTGGAAATTTGGGTTTAATGTGAAAAGCTTTTGAAATAGAATTTCAAAGATAAAAGTTATTTTGAATAACTTAATCGAGTTTTGAAAATTTAAATAATTTGATTTAAATTTGAATTCAAGTTTGAAATTGAATCCTATGATTTGAAACTAGAGATTGAAAATGTTATAAATGTGTTTATCTGAATTTAAACCATTTAAAAGTATAATTTTGAGAATTTGGATTTAACCCAAAGACTTTAACTCGTATGAATGAATCGGATTTTCTGAAATGAAACTATTTGTTTTCAAAAGATAAAAGCTTTCAGATAAGAAATGAAATTCCAGTTTAATTAAAGGAATTTCAAGTTTGAATTGAAAAATGGGTTTCTAAGTTATAAATGAATTCTTTTTGAAAGCTATGAATTGAATCTGTTTATTTTTAATAGATTTAAAATGGTGATTTGTTTTAAACCATTCGAAATGAAAATGTTTTGAAAGCTGTAAGTTGAATCTTGGTTTTAAAGATTTAACGAGTTAAACTGAAATGGAAATTGATTTAGAAAATCTGTGAATGAATCTTTTGTTTAAAAGATTAAAGTGTGGAAACTGTTTAAACCGTAAAGGTTGAATCTTTTTATTTAAAGATTTAAAATGGTAATTTTTAAACCATTTGAAAAGAAAGATTTTGGGTAATAAGTTGTGACTTAATTGAAATCCCATATCCATATGTTTTTAAATATTACGCTCACTATTCGGTTTAGCCGGGAGAGGACCTTTGGGTCGTATAACCCATTCCGAATATGTGATACGTCGTATATGGATCGCATTTGATGACCGGTGTTGAAGACCGGATATTTTTGAAAACGGAAGGATTACCGTCGAGTTACTCTACATCGGCTGATCCCCGATATAGAGGTTTTATCACCCTTAGTGACGGGAAGTCCGGACGTGATTGGAAATTATCCGAATTTGCAAGGGCTTCGCGAGAAGTGCCTTCGGTTCTGTTCGATCCCGGAACAGACTTGTATGGATTGTATGTCTAACATTACAAATTGAGATATAAAGCTGATTTCTTTCAAATACATTTCTGTTGGTGGCGGAGAATTTATTCTCTTAGTTAACACCCTTCTCTGAGACGTACGAGCTTAGAGGTTATGTAGTTGAAGTTATCACCGATATATTCCCAATTTGGTAATGTGGCATGCTGAGTGTTGCTGTGTGATGATCAGTGTTTGATCATTTGTGATATGATCATTTGTTTGATCATTTATCTTTGTGATCATAGGTTGATCATCTGTTGACCCAAAGCGTGGCTTTTTGAAAAAGCGTAGCTTTGTGGACGAGACTTCGTCAGGGCCTCACAACCCGGAAATGGTCGAAACAGGAATGTTGCGGCTAGGTTATGAGGGTCGCGCCCTTTAGGGTATGTCATTTCCTTCTAGAAAGGGGTGGTATTATGGTATGGAGCCCTGATACTTACTCATGTGGATACACGTATTTATATGTGTGATGTTGGTTATCGAGCGCTCGGATAAAGGTCCCAAAGGACCGGGAGGTGACATATTCGTGAGTTACCTATTACAGGGGTAACCCGGCCTTGTTTGGCAGAGAGCAGTTTGTCTCTCGGGACGTCCAGCCAGAGGCGATCCCATTCGGCAGGAGGAAAGGAAGTTCCTTAGCCTGACCATTTGTTGGAAATCCATTCTTCCAATACGAACCAGTACGGTTTTAGTTGTAGAACCTGCCATTTACTTATGGTGGCGCCCCACTGTTTAAATGGTAGCTATAGTAGGCATAGTTCGGAATGTCTATGCTGGCTAAGATTAATATTATACTTTCGAAATGTTTTCTTCACTATGCACTAATAATAATATCCAATTGATTTTGCGTAGTAAGCATCTTTGACTATCATAAGAAGAAATCTCCTCCAATTCTACGTTTGCATTGTGTGTGTGGCGGGAGGTCTTATGGTAGTTTCATTTTCCAAAAGCATTGCGGATTTTAATGTTTAAAATCTTTTGTTGATTGTTTAAAGATAAACTGTTTTTGTTGCTCAAACCAGTCCCATGACTGATCCGGAGTTTATTGTTCCCTTCCTAAACTCTGGGTGCTCATAATTTTCCACACGAGCAGTCTAGAGTTGGGTTTCTTTTCAGATATTCAGGTTTAGTAGATTATCTAGAGCTAGTTCATTCATCGGAGTTGCTTATCTTGGAGTTGTGAATTCATTCTTGTCTGAAGATCATTTTGGAGTTATCACTTCTATTGATATTGTTCCGCTGCTGTTGTTATCTTTTCTTTTCCGCTGCTATTTCTTGTATCATATCTCTGATGTATATTGATATTCATTGTATCACTCTGTTGTATCAGATATTGTATATCAATGTATTATTCTTTTCTTCCGCTGTGTTATTTACTTAATGTTGTTATAAGCTCCGGCAAATCGGATTTGAACGATCGAATCTGCGGCATTCTAGTACAATGTGAAGTACGGATGTTGATTTTCGAGCGGGCAAAACCCGATACGTTACAGATTGAATCCGTAACGAGTGAGATTTACTAGCTTCTGCTAAATACTTGAATTTCACGAGGCGGTATGGGACGTTTTGGTTAAATTCAAGTGAAAACTGAAAGTGATAGTATTTAGCACTTTAGAGTATATTTCCTTTTGGTGTTCTGTGGGGTCGATATATCCTTAAGAGATATACTCATGGATTTCTTTACAATTATAAATTTATAAAGATGAACAATCTAGAGTCTTCGAGTCATGATTGGTATGATCATCTTGATCGGTATGAACTATCCTTGAGATTAGTTGTAATTCTGTGTTCTCGATATGAGTACGATCTTTAAAATCAGATCAGAGTGATATCTTTCTTTGTTTGTTTGCCACAGTCTGAGTGCAATCATTGAGATTGGTATGGATGAGCATTACGACCGATATGGATTAAGATCTGTTGGATTCTATAAATTTGGATTCTGTTACTATTCTGTGTTCGTGAAATAAATATATACTCTTGTGTCTTGAAGTGGATTATGAGTTAAGTTAATTCTGTGACTTGTTATATCTTAGACATTAGGATTTACTTTTATGTCATATATCTTTATGTTTTATCTTGTTCTTACCCTTTTGGATATTTAGAGATAGTCTGACCCAGGTGTTATTTTAATAGTCGAGTTAGACCGAGACTTTTCAGGTTACAGGACAGGTTGACCTTTGGATGACTGTGCTAGCAAGGAGATAAACATTTTTGACTTTTTGTTTATCTCATTTAGGATCAGTGTTTGTTATGAGATGTATAATTGAGACAGAGATTTGTATCAGATGTATATTATGTGAGGCTAGTGTTATATTTGATATACTCTCACTTTTGTATATGTGTATGATGTTTATTATTCTGTTGTGATCTGTGACTCTTGTTTATATGATATACTATTCTGATTCTGAGAAACTGGTGTGATTATTACTTTAAACTGAGACTGTACACATTAAATTTTATTCGAGAGATTGAATAGACTGTGAGTATGACATGTTAGTGCTAGTTTAAAGATATATTCACATTATGTCGGCCTTACAAGCCGTATTTTCCGTATTGTTAGATGATATTATTTATAATGTTCTTTAATAATATGGATATCACGATGGGGTCAGTACAATATATTTTTCCATATTGGTACTCTAAGTACATGAATAACATGCATCCCCACATTGTTGGGACAGCCAGCCAAACAGTATACTTTCCTTGCATGAGTTGATGAGAGCGTCTGTAAATCTGTACCTGATAGACCGATGAGGGTCAGGTTTGACTTGATGGAGGCCTGATCTCAAATTGACTTGAGGAGTAGGAGTAACATTTTACGAACGCCGTGGGCTGGATATTGGATCCATTTGATAGAGACTGTGATAGAGTTAGTGGTATGCCCTAGGGGCAATTATGTAATTTGTTACATATATCTAACTCGTTGACCAATCTTGTTCGAAATAAAGGCATTTTCTTTCTATTATATACTTGATATAATGTGGTTATACTAATTAATTAATTTAATGAGAGTATATTTAACAGAAAATTCATAAATGGTATGCTTTGTGATAATAGTTACAAAGTGGTGTAACCGTGAGTAATTTATCACAATAAAATTAAATATACCATTTTAAATGTTCCTCGTCAAGAAGCATCGAGATTGGATATCGATATATCCGTTGAGACTAGAGTACATAACGCTCTCCAAATGTTGGGCAGTGTATTACTCATGACTGTTGGGAGCACCTAGGGGTAACGCACTAATAATTATTGGATAACTATAGAACGACTCATTTGATAGTTTTCTGTTGTTTTATATAATTAAGGCCAAACAGACAATATCGATGTGAATAATTTACACAGTTCTTTCGAATTAAGAATACTGTGAATCTTTAATATGAAAGCTCTACTTTAATTATAGTCAAATTATGGCACAACATCCATCGAGTGACTATAGTTGGGTCGAGTGGAACTATTGGAAGTGAAGCACTATTCAAGAGAGGATTCGTCTTCTTAATTATGTGAAGTTAGTATCGCAGTCAATTCAAATCAATCCAAAGTTAAAATCTCTGGGTAGAGTAGTTCGATTAATAATAATTTTTATTATTAAATCAATGACTTTGTTTGGACTATAGAGTTGAATGTGGACAGTGTTGGAATTTTGACTATTGCCAAATTCAATTAGTCCAAATTGATATAGTTTTAACGAAGAGAATTGATGTAAATATTTGTCACAACTGGGTACTTAATAAAGTGAAATTAGATTTTACCAAAGCTAAGTAAACGATAAATTTAACCATAATATCATACCACCTGCTAAGTGAAGTGTGAACGTTAATATTCGAATAGTTCGATGTTAATCGCTAACCGAATTTACATCCAAGAGTCACACAACCGAAACGATGAATTCTCTTTAGACCAAACGATTTAATTAGTCTATAATTGTTATATATATATATATATATATATATTTTCAAGGCAAGCGGGGTTAACTGGTCCCCTACCAGTTTATTGAGAATAAAAAAGAGAAAATGATTATGAACATTCTCATAACCACCAGAAAAAGAAAAGAAAAAAAACAGAAAATCCACACAAAGACAAGCTACTAAGAAATCCACACAAATGAAACAAGACAAGAATATTAATTAAATTAATTAATATTTTTGAAATATTAGTTATGAAATTTGAAGGTGATTCGAAAAATAAAATTGTTGCATATATTCATAATAGTTACAAATATATTGTTCGATATGAGACATTGATAACAAATTAGGTCAAATATTTTTGTACATATTTAATTTGGGTTAAATGGGCTTACGACCCATGATGTTTGGGAATGATAGGCGTTGGTTTGGCTATTGTATTGGTGGCTACAACATAGAATTAAGGTTTGGAGATGTGTGGCTAAGATCTAATGAGAAACTTACATAGTCTGCTCTCTTATCCGGCGCATATAAATACTAATATCAAAATCCTAATCTAATGCTAATTCATTTTTTTGAGCCGCCACTTTCTTCTTCTTTTTCTTCCTTCTAATGACAGCAACTATTATCCAAAACACCTCAAAATCTCAAATCTAATTCAAATTAAAACACAAAGCTATTTGATAGTGATTGGTCGTTGATTCTAGATTAGCAATCTATAAAATCAAGAAATTTTAGAAGAAGAGTATTCATTATTTCAGGTGAACTTTAGGGCATCTAATTTGGGTAATTTTATTTGTATGATAATCATATTCTTGTGTTCATGATTTGTTAAGTAGTTAATCTAATGCTGATGATTAGATTGTTGTTATTTCATTAGTTAGGTCAGATTTTTGCACGTATTGTTGTTGTCACAACGGAGATTGAATTTGTGTATGAGATTGGGAGATCTACCTTAAGATTTATGTTTTAGATCCGATGTTGAATGTTAAAATAAATTTGGATTTGAAATCATATATGTTTATATTTACATATGTATTAATTTATGATTCTGATATTCACACACAGTTTAAATTAGACTATATATTTTCATATACTATATATAATATTGATCTAAAAAATTTCAAACACCTTTGTATGTTTATTATGAATTGTAAGTGCTGAGAATAATTTTTATTATATATATAAATCGTATTATTAATATTTAATGGCTATATGAATCAATAAATTTATATAAGATAATCCCTCTTATTGAAAATCAATTTAATAATTTTTAAAATTAAATTTTCGTCTAAAAAATCTTCATAATTTTTTTTTTGGATTTTTGAACTTATTTTAACATTTTTTTAAATTAATTTATTTTCGATCTGAAATAAATTATTTAATTAAAAATATAATTTTAATTGTGAAAATTCTAAAAAAAAAACATCTTAAGTCCAAAATGTGTCTTAGGTAACTTTAGAAAAAAAATTAGATTTTTAAACTTAGTTTGTTATTTTAAAAATTAATTTTTTTTCGACCTACAATCAAGTATCTAATTAAAAATAAATTTTCAATTGAGAAAATTCCATAAATTTTTCCTAAGACCAAAACATCTCTTAGGTACCTTCAGGAAAAGTTTCAAAATATTTCAAATTGGTTTCATATTTTTAAGAATTAATTTGATTTGGGGTTGTTATCAATTATTTAATAATAAATATTATTTTAATTGGGAAAATTCTAGAAATTTTTTCCAAGTCCAAAATTGTGTTTCCAGATTTTCTAAAATTATAAAAATGGTAATTTTTATAATATAATTATTTTACATTAATTTAGTATGGCAGAAATTTTTAGTTCAATATATATATACACATATACATACATACATATATATAGACACACACACATATATACTCAAATAATCATTTGGAATTTATAATATACATTCATGCACATTTTTGACAACATACAGTACATTCAAAATGAGCTAATGTGTCCGCAGTGATGTAAATCTCAACATCTATTTATGGGCATGTTATTCCCTACACAAATTGCTATGTCACACATACACACACATGCATATATGTATATGTGTATATGATACACACACACACATACATACAAACGTACATATGTTTACTTATATAAATAAAACAAAAATTAAATAAATCCCAAGTTGGAATTTATAAATTTAATAAAATCTTTGTAGTCAATTTGTAAAGTTAGAATGCATATATGGACATAGTAATAATTCATGCCATAAATAAATTATTAATTAATGACATTTAATGAGCCAATCAATTCAAATTAAAAAGAGAAAATGAAGGGTTTCTCTCTCCATTTAATGCAATTAATGCTCTCAATTAATTTTTGTTTTAGAGAAAGAAATGAAAGGTTTCATTCTCTTTACATTAACTCTTTTAAATAAATGTTAGGTGTATTTGATACAATATACATTTAAAATTAAATTTATTTAAACTTTCCTTTAACTAATTTAAATAGAATATATGATTTTATTTAAACCAAATATGGAAATGTTCTAAATAAAATTTAGACTTCGTAGGCCCATTAATGATCCTAAATGTTAATTTTTTTTTAGATTCATCCATATTTTTCACTGCAGGCTAGCCCAGTTCCTACAATGGTATCAAAGCCTAATAGCCTATGCGGCCTAAATTAGTTATATTAGAGCTTAATAAGCTTGCCCATTTAGTACGGTGTCTAAAAAGATAATGTCTAGGATTGGAATCGGGTAACCAAGTATCCCATTCTACTGGGTCACCAGCCTGAGTTGAAAGGTGATGTGAGCCCAAAGCTTGCCCCTAATAGGAAAGACCAACTTGTATTGGCCCTCGGGCTCATTTGTAAAATCGTTTTGAAAATTAAAGTTAAAGATTTTAATTTTAATAGTTAAATTCAAAATAAAATATGTTTATTATAAAAGTTATAATATAACATAATTTTTCAAAATGTTTGAAAAACAATTCACATTAATTTCAAATTTTAAATTAATTAATAATATTAATAAAAGTAAATTAATTAAATAAGATAATTAATTAATAAACAAGTGCATGTATTATATATTCGGATATATGTTATGTTGTTTTAAATTGTTTAAAATAACATAAGTATGTATGTTTATGAATTGAAGTTTGAAATAAATATAATTTAATTAAAATAGTTTAATTAAATAATATACACATGTATATGATATATGTGTTATACTATAAAGGTTATAGTACATATAAATATAGATGTTATATCAATATAAAAATTAATTAAAATTTTAATTAATTTAAATTAATTAAATATGATTTAATTAATATAAACTAAAAGTGGAACATTAAAGAAATCCATAATAGACTTAAGAAATAAATGCATACGTAATCATATGTATACATGATTCCCGATGTGTCCGACACTTGAATCACAAGGGTAATTCTCAACAATTACATTATTTCATAAGTAAATATCACTCAATATAATATACTGAATATTATGAATCTTCAATATAATGTTGTTCTCTACATTATATATATATATATATATATATATATTAATAAATACGTGCATACTCCTTAGTTGTTAAGCACGCTCAAGCTAGGGATGTTATGTGTAGTATTATTGATATATTGAATAGACGAGGTAAGATGACTATATGTATTTGTTGAGTAGACTTAAGGTGCATATATTATACTTAGGACGTCTTGATATGGTAGGTACGAGTGAATAATTTTGTTTTGATTTGTTGAGCAGACTCAAGGTCGAAATGGAATTAGGACAAAATACCAAAGGGTTAGGAGTTGTATATGATACAATCGATAAGGAGTTATCCATCATATGTCGAGCTATGACTTATTGAGCAGACTCAATGTTAGAATTCCAAGACGGACAAGTCTTAACACCTACTAGTAAAGTCAAAAGACTTGTATGATTTGACTTAGGGTTTGGCGAAACATAGAAGACTAGTGGGAGCCTTATTAGAAAAATGAAATGATAACATTTAACCTTTTCAATATTGTAAAAACATATGTTATATAATATCATAATAATCTACGTTGATAAATTTGTGCATTTAATAAGATTAATAAATGTTTATCAATTAAGATATACAAACAAATTAAAGATGGACATATAGAAATATAACATATACCTACCAATAAAAGATTATTGCATGTTAACGTTTCAACACCCAAGCAAGTGCCTGATATTACAACTACTAAATACATTCGTATTTGGTTACTTACGCATTTATTTAGTCCAGACCATGTATTGCATTCTAAGAGTTTCGAACTCTGAAATCAATATAAGACTATAGATATTTGATCCATATACATTCACACATAAATGTTATATGGTGAACGGTCAAATTTCTAATGGACAATATTTCAATGAAATTAGTTCATTCGAAAAACCAAATAAACCTTAATGCAAGATAAAGTATTCAATTTGATTAATTACAAAATGATTGTAACCTGTTAATTGAAACACTAGACCAAAACTACAAGATAGATCTAAGAACACGATCGCTAAAATGTCAATTTGATCAGTTTACACAAAGGGCAAAAAATTTGATGTCCTTAAATGTTAAGGATGATCGAGTGCGCTTTTGTAAAGAGTTCGTTATGATATTGTAGTAAGAGAATTCTTTTTAATGGTTCGACCATTTAGAAAGAATACTGAATGTAGAAGAGTAAATATGATTTAAAGTACAGTTGGGATAAAGAGTGTGAATAGTCACTTCTGCTTCATAAAGGAACATCAGAAACAAGAATTGTAATAATAATGATTGATATTTAACATTGAAATAAGAAATATGATTTCTATTCCGAAATGTATTTTAGTATAGAAAATTGTTTTCTATGAGATTTATTTCTATGGGTTCAAGATAGTTGATGAAAGAACTCCCCACTTTAAGCTAGTTCCAATATATGAAATAAATATATATTAAGTGAATAATGGACCTCTGAATTTAGTACACTATTATCGTAATGGCGAAAAAAGTGGGAGCATTCCATATAGCACATATTAATTGCACCATATTATGAAAATTATTATTCATAAAACGTACCGAACATTATTTATGAAATAATGACTATTTTTGTATTGATTGAAAATAGACATAGCTATATTGCCATATGAATATTATGAATATTCGTTATGAAATAAAACTACAATGTGGTATTTGTTTTCGTAACAAAAGTAATGCAATGAATAATATAGAAGTATCCAATATTATTTACAGTTATTTTGGAATTATAGACTAAGCTGTGATTTTGAGAAATAAGGGTGCGTTTGGCATACATCCCTTATATAGTTCGCAAATATGCAAATCATCCCTCCGTTTTTTAGATAAGTTTCCGGTCCCTTTTTTTAAAATCGAACCATCTAAAAGACAAAAGTACCCTTCCGTTGTAATTTCTCTCTGCACTTCATCGTTCGTGCGAAAATGAAATCGGTAAACAAAATCAAATCATAATCTAGTGAATAAACTGAAATCAAGGTGACTAGAAGATTGATTTAGAATGAAAACGAAACCAAATATTTATTTTAATTAATCGAGAAAAATCTTAAATCAACTAATGGAAAGTATAATCAATTAGAACATCAAAATCAAATGGTAAAATTGAAATAGCAAAAGAATACAATAATTTGTATGAAAACGAATTCATTCTTCACAAAATTAAAAAATTATAACATATCAGCAACACTTTAAGAATATTTGCAGCTAAACCTGCAAATATTAATAATATTTGCATTTTTTCTGCAAATATTCTTAATATTTGCAATTTTAGTTGCAAATACATAGAAAATTTGTAGTAAATTTTTTTATTAGTTGATAAAACACTCTTACAGCTCTAACATATATTATTACATGTTTTACTGCAAAAATTGTACATATTTGCAATATTGTAAGCAAAAATTCACAAAATTTGCTAATTTTTATGTAGTTATTCAGAAGAATTGCAGCAATATCCCAAATATTCGTAATAATGTCATAAGAAAGTAAAAATAATGAATACTTGCTAAAAAACACTTGCAGCTTCAAAATATATTATTATATTTTTTTTTGCAAAAATACTGAATATATTTGCAGTATTATAAACAAATATTCTCTAATTTTGCATATTTTTCTGCAATTATTAAGAATAATTGCAGCCATAACTGCAATTATTCATAATATTTGCAGAAAAAGGTAAAAATATTCATAATATTTGCATAAGATTTTTTAATGCAAAAATTGACACTATTTGAAGTATTTTATGTAAGTATTCTCAATATTTGCATATTTTTCTGCAAATATTGAGAATACATGCAAAAATATTGCAAATATCGAAATATTTACAGATTTTTATGCATGTATTTTCACTAATTGCAGTTTTTAATGCATATATTTGCAAGTATTCTCAGTAAATGCAATTTTTCTACATGTATTCTTAATTATGAAGATAAAATTCATCTTCCTAATGCAATATATTGAAATTAACAATTGCAGAGAAAAATTCCTACAGAAATGCATATTTATATACAAAAATTTCCAATATTTGCTAACTTTTCTGCAATTGTTCTGAATATTTACACCAATGTCTGCAAATATTCTTAAAAATTGCATATTTTTCAGCAGTTATTTTCTATTTTTATTCACAATATTTGCACCAACTTCTGCAATTATTGAGAATAATTGCAGATTTTTCAGATATACATGCAAATTATTCAGAAGAATTGCAGACATACATGCAATTATACATAATAATTGCATACATCTCTACAATTATTTTGAATAATTGCATACAAAGATGAATACAAATGATTTTAAGGGAATAATTGCTGATTTTTCAGCAAGTATATATTATGAATATTTGCTAAATTTTAAGTGAATAATTGCAGAGGAAAATTCCTAAATAAATGCATATTTATATGCAAGTATTCCCAATATTTGCTGACTTTTTTGCAATTATTATGAAAATTTGCATCAATGTCTGCAAATAATCTTAAAAAATACTAATTTTCCAGCAACTATTAAAAAAATTTGCAGGAAAAAACTATATGAATGTTATTCTAGGTTAATATTTGCAGTATTTATGCACATAACTTCAAACATTAAATTGCAATCATTTCTCATTATCATTAATGAATTTAAACATCAAAACAACACCAACAATCCATAAAAAATAAAAAACAATTCATATTTTTGTAAAAAAGATTGATTCGTTTTCAAATAGTTCCAGTTTTTCATTAAAATCAAGAAATAAACATTTGTCGAAAGAAAACTCAGCTCGGCTTTCAATTTGATCAGAAGAAATTGAAGAAGAAGAATTGTGGCTCCACTTTGAGGCGCAGGGGTAATTTAGGCAAAAAATAGGTGGGAAAAAAAACAGTAACGTAGAAAGTATGTTTTTCTTGACAAGGATCCGCTTTGAATTAAGTTTGGTTTTAGGGATGTGTGCCTAATATTCACTTTATTATATGATTATAAACCATATGATACTGGCTAATTATAACTTAAACAATGAAGGGCTATGCGCCCATTCTGTGGGAGCATCATAAGAGTTGATGAACTCTTCGAATTGATATATATATATATATGCAATCATAAGTCTATTAATACTAAAACGGTTCCACGTACTTCGTCACATTCACCGATGAGTTATCACCGAAATTGACATGTGTATTTGATACACATGTAGTATGTCTATGGTAAACTCATAGAGTATAAAACAGAAATAAATAAAATAACATGCGATAGAAATGATTCGATTTGATCAAATGAGTGAGTATATTGAAAAAGGTTCCGAATGAACCTAAAAATGAATAAAGATTCAATCTCAAAAGTCGCTCCTCCATCTGATACATAATGATGCTTCGATAAGGAGTAATCGATATTTGTTGGACAATGTATGATTAATTGTGAGTGACGTTGAGTTAGTTTGTTTCTATTAGGTCATGTACTTAAGAGTAGTACACAAGGTTAATATTATCTCATCTAAATAATAGTTTACAAGATCATGCAAGATAAACCCAACCCTAACATATCCTAGGCCAAGGAGTTAGCAAGTTATGCGAGTCGAAAGATTATACGTAATAATTGTTCGTGAGAGATCTTTTATGAACCTCTCCAAAAGGATTTTGGAAAAGACTGTCATTGAATGACATATTTATGTTTTGAACATAAGTTTTGTAAATTAAAACCAAACCAGTTTTATAAATAAAGAAATTCATATAATGTTTATGAATACCTATTTTGTTGCACTGAGAAACAATTGTTCTTTCAAGAAATACCAACTACATTGTGAAGGAATTTCTTTGAGGAATTATTGGTAGTTAAATGGAATTGGATACGATCCATAAATAGAACTGATTAGATGAGATGAAATGGAATTAACTAACCTAAATGAACACATCGCATTAGAGTGTCTAACAAGCATTCTCACACATTGTAGAGAAACTATGAGTTTCCTATCAATGTCGAAATTATATAATCCTTAGTTGTTTAATTAAACCATAAAGAGTGTTGACTCTACGATATGGTATGATGTGCAAATCCGAAAGAATTCCAAGTACATTATCAAAATATGATTTTGGTAGTCATAACCGAAGGGATGTGATCCATTGGCAATGATTGTGTCTTTATGAGCAAGAGTAATGCAGTTGGAATTAAATAAAGCAATGTTGATAAGAATAATATCACAAATTTTAATTAAATTAGCATAATAAGTGCAATATTAAACATGCTCAAATTAATTCGGATTTACTCACAAAATTACCACTTAGTACGATTGTATGTTTGGTACGTATGTATTAAACAGAAAATTCTAAATAATGATTTAGAGCAAACTGTTTACACATAATAACCAAAAATGTCTGAAGTCAGTGGGAGCAAAATTGAGTTTGTGAGTTTTTGGATATGATCTAAGAAATGATAGAAAGTATCATTTTATAAGCAGCAAAATTGAACAAATATTTTGGTAGAAATATCAAATAGTTTATGCAGAGGAAGCATGTGTTCATAAGAAAGAACGTTAAAAGAAAATTGGTATTTCTAAAATATAACTATACAACACTGATTTTAACGATGTACTTGTCTTAAAATCAACATTAGTTGTTTTGATGCTCAATTTTGGATTGTAAATGATGTCTTTATAGTGATTATAAAAGATATTGGGAATGTCCCAAAAATCGATATGCAAAGACACCTAATTAAACTATTTAATATAGAACATGTGAGATGAGTTCCTTATGCATTGGCAATAGGAATCATTTATGTTGTCTACGGTATCGTGATTGGTTTATGTATTTGATACATGAAGCAAATATAAAATCCAAAATAATATCACTAAATGGTTGTTTGAAGTGTTCTCGTGTATTTATGAAATACTAGAGAATTGTTTACAGAAACAAAAACACCTTATGAAGGAGTATTTGGACTCAAACTTCATAAGTGATATTGGGTATAATATGTCAATAATAAATTCAAGGTAAGAATCTTTAAGTTGGAAATGTTCCAAATGAAAGACCGTGGCTGATTCAATGAAAAAGGAAGTACATCACCTAGAATAGCACCGCAATAAAAGCAATGTATATAAATATACAAGTGCACAAATTTTTAACCAAGCCAATTTCAAATGTTGAGAATCTTATAATATTGTTATAGGATAACAATGTTGCGATACAGTACGTAACAGAACTTAGAGCTCACTAGAAGTTGAGAGACAGACTCCGAATTGTTCCACATGATAAAACAGTTTATCACCGTCGGAGAAAGTTGATCGACATAGTGGATAATTGAAACATAATAGCATACCCGTTCATAGAGGGACTGACCTAATTGGTTTTGAGAAAACCGATTGGAGGAGTTGGAATAAGATTCCATAAGTGATCTCAAGCGTAAGTGGGAGATTGATAGAGTTAGGGGTATATCCAAGGGGCAATTATGTAATTTGTTACATATATCTTACTTGTTGACCAATCTTGTTCGAAATAAAGGTGTTTTCTTTCTATTATATACTTGATATAATGTGGTTATATTAATTAATTAATTTAATTGAAAGTATATTTAATAGAAAATCCATAAATGGTATGTTTTGAGATAGTAGTTACAAAGTGTTGTAACCATGAATAATTTATCATAATAAAATTGAATATACCATTTAAATGTTTCTAGTCAAGATGCATTGAGACTGGATATCGAGACTAGATAATGTAACGCTCTCCAAATGTTGGGCAGTGTATTACTCATGACTACTGAGGGCACCTAGGGGTTACATACTAATAGTTATTAGATAACTATGGAAAGACTCATTCGATAGTTTTCTGTTAGTTAATATAACTAAGGTCAAACAAAAAATATCTATATGAATAATTTACACGATTCTTTCGACTTGAGAATACTGTGAATCTTTAATATAAAATCTCCACTTTGATTATAGTCAACTCATGGCGCAGCATCCATCGAGTGAGTATATTTGGGTCGAGTGGAAGTATTGGAAGTGAAGCACTATTCAAGAGAGGATTCGTCTTCTCAGTTATATGGTGTTAGTATCACGATCAACTCAAGTCAATCCAAAGTGAAAATCTCTAAAGTAGTTCGGTTAATAATAATGGTTATTATTGAACCAGGGACTTTGTGTTTGGATGATAGAGTTAAATGTGGACGATGTTGGAATTTTGACCATTACCAGATTCAATAAGTTCAAAGTGATATAGTTTTGTCGAAGATAATTGATGTAAATAATTATCACAAGTGGGTAACGCTTAATAAAGTGAAATTAGATTTTACCGAAGTCGAGTAAGCGATAAATTTGGCCATAATGTCACACCACTTGCTAAGTGAAGTGTGAATGTTAACATCTGAATAGTTCGATGTTAATCCCTGATCGTGAGTCACACAACGGAAATGGTGAATTCTCATTTAGACCAAACAATTTATTAAGTTTATAATGTTATAAACTAATTAAATTAATTAATATTTATGAAATATTAATTATGAAATTCAAATGTGATTTGAGAAATAAAATTGTTTCATATATTCATAAAGTTATGAATATATTGTTCAGTATGAGGCATCGATAACAAAATAGGTCAAATATGATTACACATATTTAATTTGGGTTAAATGGGCTTACAACCCATGATTTTTGAAGATGATAGGTGCTCGTTTGGCTAGGGTTAGAGACAGCTATAACATAGGATTAGGGTTTGGAGATGCGTGGCTAAGATCTAGTGAGAAACTTACATAGTTTGCTCTCTTATCCTGCGCATATAAATACTAATCTCAAAACCCTAATCTAATGCTAAATCATTTTTTTGAGCCGTCACTTCTCTTTCTTATTCCTTCTAATGGTAGCAACTATTCTCCAAAACATCTCAAAATCTCAAATCCAATTCTAATTAAAACACAAAGCTATTTGATAGCAATTAGTCGCTGATTCTAGACTAGCAATATGTTGAATCAAGGAATTTTAGAAGAAGAGGATTCATTGTTTCAGGGTGGACTTTAGGGCATCTAATCCGGGTGATTTTATTTGTATGATAATGCTATTCTTGTGTTTTCATGATTTGTTAATTAGTTAATTTTATGTACATGATTAGATTGTTGTTATTGCATTAGTTATGTGAGATTTTTGCTTGTATTATTATTGTCACAATGGAGATTGAATTTATGTATAAAATTTGGAGATCTATCTTATGATTTGATCTGATGTTGAATGTTAAAATAAATTTGGATTTGAAATCATATATGTTTATATTTATATATGTATCAATTTATGATTCTAATATTCATATACATTTAAATTAGAACATATATTTACATATACTATATATAATATTGATCTGAAAGTTTTCAAACACATTTTTATGTTTATTATGAATTTTAAGTGCTGAGAATAATTTTTATTATATACAAATAGTATTGTTAATATTTAATGGGAATTTCTGGGAAGAACTAGATGTCATGGTTAGAGATGTGCCTAGTAGCAAAAAACTTTTCATAGGAGGACTTTAACGGCCATGTTGGTACAACTAGTGGGGTTTTGAGAGAGTGCATGGTGGTTTTGGATATGGCGATAGGAACCAAGAAGGAGAAGAAATATTAAATTTCGCTATTGCTTATGACCTTATAATAGCTAATACCTTCTTTTGAAAGAGACAATCTCACTTAGTTACTTTTAGTAGTGGTCAACACTTTAGCTAGATTTACTTTATCCTTACTAGAAGAGATGACAAATGAGCTTGTGTAGATTTCAAAGTCATACCTAGAGAATGTGTCGTCTCACAACATCAGCTGTTGATATCCGAGTTTCGTCTTCGAATACGTGCTTGACGGGATAGAGGAGCCAAGATTAGTCGAATGAAATGGTGGAAGCTTAAAGGAGATGCCTCACGGGTGTTTAAGGATAGAGTGATGGCAGAAGGGGCAAGGTGTCACGACCCGACTTTCTTTGCCCAGAAAGACGCATCGTTATGAAGAAAGAAAAGGGTAGAAAATAGAAAAGAAGAGAAGAAAGAAAGAAACAACAACAACGATCTCACAGCGGAACGAATAAATTATATTAATAACATAAACTATTACATAGTATACAACACTTATCAGAGTTACACAACATATACATCACATACTAGTCAGTTATAAACATCTGTCTAGATATTACAACTCAAATACAATACAAACACTATCACAGAGATCTACACAGCGGAATACTATATCTACGAACGCCGAAGCCTCCTGCTCCATTGCTCCTCCAGAATATTCGTCAAAGCTAAACCTGAATCCCTTGGCTACTCGTAAAAATTTGAGTACCCAAGAGTTTATAAAACAGAAATAAACACTTGGGTCAGACATGGGTCTGGTGTGAGTAACAGGTTAAACTTGCTTAACTTCAAAACCTTTAGAAAGAAAAGGTATCACGTAAGACTCCCCACAAATAAACATGGGTAAGTTTTTACCTTACGCTAACCAAAACATTTGATAGGAAATCTGATTTTATTATAATAGGGTCTAGGGTTTTCAAGTAAAATATAGAAATAGCTGAAATGCTTACATCTCACATTCCAACATAGTTGGGCACAACTAATACGTACGGCACTTATTGGAGTTTGGATTCCATACAATGGCAGGGCTACTGGGGTACCGCCCGTCACAGTACGTGGCCTAGATCACCGTACCGAGGAGTACGCCCGCTCCCCTGCAACACAAAGCCGGAACAATCCCTTACTGGATAATTCCGAACAAGATAACCCCGTAGTTGGCGCGACCAACCACACACTAAGCCGAATAAAAAGAAAAGGGACCTCTAGACAGGGATCTATCTTGCTCTCAGTGGGTGCTACCCACGAAGCCTTGCTGCACCTCCCCTGTTTTAGCCATTCCCGGTTGATGAGGCTTGAGGTTACGATTACCTTTAATCAGAACATATCACTTAGAATGCTCATCGTCCGCCTGACGATGTGCTGAAAGCATTCAATCCATACAAGTTCGTTCCGGGTTCGAACGAAACCGAAGGCATTATCTCGTTACACTCGTTTTGGAATCACCCTCAGAGTTAACGACAATAACCCTTGCACTCTGAATCTTCATCTTCACTTGAGATTCACGATCTATCGTTAATTTGGATCGATGTGGTATTCGGGTCTCCAGACCTGGAATCCCGGTATACGGAAACCCGATCCCGGTCTCATCGAAATCCAAAACGTATCTTTAAGGGCCAAGTTGTTTTAAGGTTAAAACAATTCAATTCTTATCTATATACACAAAGATAGGTAATTCAACAGATAATCTACATTATCATACCAAACAGATAATTCACATTATCATTATAATTCAACCAAACATCCATATCATATATCAATCATATCTCATAAGAGATATCAAACAATGAAATACATTCAATCTCATTCATCCATCCTTAAGCAATGATTTATATCATCTAATTAATTTAATGTGAATTAAACTAATTACTTCATTTTATAAATCCTGCTTATTTAATTATTAATTAAACCAATTAATTAAACATACTCTAAGTATCCATCTAAATTAATCATTCCTGATTAATTACCCTTTAATTACTTTAAGTAATTAATACTTAATTAATTTCACAAATTAATTATCTTAAACCATTACAGTAATTAATCTTTAATTACTTCATTAATTAATTAACTATATTTAATTACATTAATCCTTAATTAATTACAATTAATTAATTACTTTAATCACTTATTATTTATTAATTAATCTTAATTAATCAATCCTTAATTACATCATTAATTAATTAATGATCCTTAATTATTCTTAATTAATTATCTTATTTAAATTAATTACATTTAATAATTAATTAGTCACATTTATTAATCACCTTTGATTAATCTCATTTAGTAATTAATTTCCCTTAATTACTCCACTTCATAAATAATTACTCCTTAATTAATTATCCTTTAATTAATCCCTTGATTAATTATTCAAAAGTAATTAACTCAAATTACTTTTATTATTAAATCATCTTCAGTTAATTACATCCAGTAATTACCTTTAATTACTTTCCTAAGTAATTATACTTTCACTAATTACATTTAAGTAATTATCAAATTTCCAAATCATTATCTTAAATTAATTTAACTAATTAATTTAAACTTATCAAATTTATTTAATTAATTACCTTAAGTAATTAATTTCTTTAATTACTTTCATTAAGTAATTTATACTTAACCAATTTATATTAATTAATTAATCTAATTGATTATCAAAAATTAATCACATTAATTAATTATTTAATAATTCCTAATTAATGATCTCTCATTAATTATTAACAATTCTTTAATTACTTTCTTTAAGAAATTTAGCTTTAATCAACTATTTATTAATTACAACTTAATAATTTCTTAATTACCAATTAATTTCTAATTACTAAATTAATTGCTTAATTAATCTTTAAATTAAAGTATTAACCTTTAACTACTTTAATTATTATTAACAAAGACTTTAAAACATTTTACTTTAAAATCTTATCTTAATTCATTTCAAATTAAAGATTTTAAATAAATTACAATTTAGCTTTAACCAATTTTAAATCCAATTTACAAAATCTTTTTAAATCCAAATGTTAAGAAACACTTAACATTTATAAAGAAAATTAAGATTTTTGAACAAATTCATTTATTCAAACCCTTTTTAAAAATATACTTTAAATATTTTAAATTTGATAAAACATTATAAATTTTATAAACTTTATTTATCTCAAATTTAGAATACAAATTTAAACTTAAACCCATATGGAAACTTGATTTAAAACTTAGTTTAAATCCTGCCTTTAAATTTAAAACTCATTTTAAATTTTTAAAACACTGCCAGTCTTTAAAAACTGTAACCCAAAATTACCCGAGCCCATCACCATTTCCCCCCGAGTCAAAACCTGAAAACCCCCGAGACAACTTCGAGTAACTCTCGTCTCTATTCCCTTCAAGTCACGCTTCCGCTCTACTCGAGATCAACCCGAGTTCAAGCTTCTTCCCCAAATCTACAAATTCCTCCAGATGTAAGAAACATACATGTGCACGTGCACAACGATTTGATCATCTCCAACACCTCGCCGTGATACTCGCAAGTCGTCGATCACCTCCTCAGACATTCCGACCACCCAACGCCACGTACTCGCCTGAAAAACGAAAACGAGCAAATCGATCATATCCTGGAATTCAACTGATCGCCTAAAACCAGCTCGCACCATCAATCCCGACCATTTGAAACCTCGCCATCACGTTCAGAACTGCATCACCATCCCACGCGCCGATCCCACCACCTCCGAGAGACTCTGATGCATTGACGATGGCGCGGCAATCCAAAATCTACCATCGACCCAAAACTTGGTTTAAACCCTAAATCCACGCCGTTCGTTAACCACGGTGAATTGAAAAATGCCTCATCATTTTTCCAATGATCCTTGACCATCCACCATCCTCCAGCCACGATCTCGATAATCAACACCGTGCCAATCGTCAGAATTCGATGATAAAGCAAAATCTGATCAACTTACGAATTCCCAACATCCTCGACCTTAAAAATCATGATTTCTGTTCTAAATTCCTCATTCTACCATACGATCTTGTTTAGATAATCAAAGCATGGAATTATGGATATTGATTTTCGACATATAATTGATTTTTACTGTAATTTTCCATTTTAAAAATATTCACTAAATGTTTTTGCTTGAAACTATTTTTAAAATTTTAATCTTGCAATTTCGAATAGGTTTTGTTTAGACTTCAAAGTCTATAAATGATTGTAAGATGAGAATATGATTTTTAAACAGGTTTGCATCCTGTAAATCTTTGAAACAGAGATACTTGTATCTGTTTTCTAGACATGCACAACACATTCCTATCAACATTCAAACACTATTCATAACATATGCAAACTTATTCACAAACATTCATCAATACTAATTGCATGCAAACCAAAAGGTGTATAAGGTTAAGGGTTTGCTCACTTTAAACAAAGAAGACTTGAGAAGTTTTCAAAACTGGAAGCTATACAGGGTTGATATCAGACATGCATCCAAAATTTCAACATATAAACATACAATTTATATTAAACAACATGCAGGCATATTACATCATAGATTCAAGAATTTATAGCATGCAAACAGATATCATATACTTAAGTTTTTAAAATAAATGTTACTCACCTATTTTAAAAGGAAACAGAGCCTCTTTGAAACTGCTTTTGAAAAACTTTTGAATGCTTTTAAACTGAGATGCCTTTTGATTTTAAAAATCTTTTAAACTTGAATGCTGGCTTTGGAAACTTGCATGCATGCTTTGATTTCCAGATTTACTTGCTTTCAGATTTTGAATAAGAAAAACAGGCTTTTGTTTCCAGATTTTGAAGAAATGCATTACAGAGTTGAAGGAGAAACTTTTCAGAGGATTGATTACAGGTTATAAAAGTTTCTGGTTTTGTGGAGGGTTTGAGGAATTTTGATTCTGATTGTTTTTTAGAAGATTTCGTTTGAGGAAGTTTTTGAGTTACAGGCTTTGTTTAGAGAATAGGCTGAAATTTTCTTAAGTTTTTGAAAAGAAAAATAGAAAAGAACAAGAAGATGAGAGTATATGTTTATATAAGTAGAAATGATTTATTTTAAAATAAAAAGAAAAATTAAAACAAAAATGACACTTGTCTTTCTCATACCTTAATTTCTTAACACATGTTATAATGGTTACTTAACATATTAACACTTGTCTTTTATTTAGTTTATATTTATTTTAAATGTAAATAAACCTTTTACTTAATTTATTAGTTACTTACCTATATATATATATAAAGTATTTTAAAGAAAATAAAACCAATTATGTTTATAAGTAAAAGTTTATACATATATTTTAAAATCCAAATATTTAAATATCTATCTTTGAATTTCAAAACTAATTTACATTCAAATTCAAATTATATTTAAAATCCAATTTAAAGTTAATTTATATACATACATATATAACTACACATTTAATTTGAAAATAACAATCTTATTTTATTAAAGTCTATTTATATCTATAAATAAAACAATACACTATTAATATTGTATTTTAAACTTACCTATATATATATACTCTTAAATCTTATTTATTAAGCAATATCTCAAAAAGAAAATAAAATAACCTTATTATTAATCTTATTTAAAACCATATAGATATTTTGTTTAAATAACTTTGAAAAGCAAATATTAAAATTTCCAAACTATCAATATATATATATTAGAAATTTAAAAACAAGATTTTATTTATTTATTATATTTCAACCCAAAGCTAATCTATTTACAATATATATACTTATATATATATATACATTATAAATAGAAATCATTTTATTGGTTTTTAAAAGATACATTCACTCAGTAAATATTTATTTAATCAGATTATTAAACCAATTCAAATTTGTTATCAAAATTTAACAAATCAATTTAATTATTTAAACAGATTATTAAATTGATATTGCCCCAAATTTCCGGGATATTACATTCCTTCCCCCTTAAAATAATTTCGTCCTCGAAATTTAAAACAAAGGTAATTTAATAATCTATTTAATTCACAAACAAATATTATCATCCATATGCTAACAACCATATCAAACAATCATCCAAACAAACAATTTTAACTATCCAGCGAAAAATTCTGAATAGAATTTCCTCGAGTTTCCCAAAGTATAAATATACCGGGATACTCGCTCTACAAAATCCAAACAATCAACAATACTAAGCTATAGAGTTCTTACTCATCTAGATCTATAGAACTAAACAAAATATCAGACTACAGACGAGTCTGACTCAACAACCAATTCCTCCAGAACTGTTGGTTCCTAAACCAGAGATAGATCAAACACGTATTCCTTCAGAGATACGTAAAACACAATGAATTCCAGTTATCCAAACTGACAATTCAATCCAGTAGATCAAACTCTTATCCAAATCAGAAATACAGAAAAGATCCAAAATAACTCGGAGCTAACTTCCCAGACTTACCTAATCTTATAGCTCCCTTTAATCAGAGAAAAACTTCACAACAACGAAGTCTCCAACTTCGAATTTCAAATTCCTTTGTCTCTTATCCACAAAATCTTCAGACGATCTCGGCTTCCTACAAATCCTTTCTGATCAGCTCAACCTTCGCCGATGCTTCTAGAAACAAACTAGACCAAAAATAACTCGACAAAATGATCCTCTCAAAATCTACCCATAATCCAAAACACAAATCTACTCACAACATCAGAAGACCGAACTAACTTCTCCTATCTGGAAAAGACAAACAGATGCACTCGCCAAACTACTTCTGCTGCACCATTCTGATCTGGAGTAGAATGAAAATGCTGATGAAGAACACAAGCACAACTGGACAACACATCCCAGAAAATCTCAGATAACTCAAGAGAATACTCAGACTATCGCAAGTCACTTTTGCGATCAACCCAGCCTAACTGCAAAGAAAACTGTTCTCTCTTTACCAATCAGAACAGCTTATACTTATCTATCCTATCTATCGAAGAAATGGATCCACTCTGTTGCTTCTGAACTCCACCTCCAGAAAAACTGCTAAGCCGGAAGAACTTCCTGCCAATGCACAGAATACTCCGAGCTGTACTGCTGCCACCGATGCCAAAGACTTCCTTTTCCAAAGCTCTTCGAGAAACTTGAACCCAAACCAAATAGAAACACCATGCTGAACTCAGCCACAACACCGAAACAGACACACTTCCTTAAACTTGTTCCAAAGAAAACATCTTCGGGAACATCCATAGTCACTGCATCTCATCACGCAGCTACTTCTTCCAGAAGTATCAAGATACCATCACTCGCTTCTGCCTCACTGACAGATCCAAATTCAACTCATCCAAACTTCAAAATAAACTCCGAACCATAACAGGTTTCCTTCAGAGATTGTGAAATCCTTACACAACTGTAAAGTTCACTCGATACGGTATTAGGTTTACAGTCTCGACAAATACACTTCCAACCTCAACACTCAGACTCCTAATCCTAGATGATAAATTATTATCATCTCAACCAATTATTACAAATACCATATACATTTAAAATGATACTTTTTTATATAGAAATTATATCTGGGTAAAATTATTTCATCTACCTTTTTAAAACAATATTGTGTCCGTTGGCCTGGTCCAAGTGTTTAGAGATCCCTATCAATAACGTTAGCTACTCGTATTGACCAGAATCCATATACCACTCAACCGATCAATTAACACAATATAAAACCATTTTATATAACTAACAAATACACGCTCTCGAATATTTATACACTCAGACTCAAACAGGTTGCTACAGATCCTGTCTCTAATGATAAATCCTTCCGAACCTAGGTATTCACTTAACCAATAGCTTAGGTATTCACTCAACCTATGCTCTGATACCAACTGTAACGTCCTAGGCTTTTCAACCTTCAGCAACGGTTCACGACCGGTAGGCTTTTCAACCATCCCAGCCCCGCTGTGGCTCACAGTGATACCTCGGGTTTGCTTTTACGGCCACCCTCTCGAGTCGCAACCAACCCCAAAAGGCCTTATACTACCCCCGGGGACATGTAGGGGTAAGAGTCTCCCGTTCGCCACCTAACGCAAAGCGAGAACCCCCTATCACGCTATAATGTAGCAAACCCGATCCCGGTCTCATCGAAATCCAAAACGTATCTTTTAAGGGCCAAGTTGTTTTAAGGTTAAAACAATTCAATTCTTATCTATATACATAAAGATAGGTAATTCAACAGATAATCTACATTATCATACCAAACAGATAATTCACATTATCATTATAATTCAACCAAACATCCATATCATATATCAATCATATCTCATAAGAGATATCAAACAATGAAATACATTCAATCTCATTCATCCATCCTTAAGCAATGATTTATATCATCTAATTAATTTAAAGTGAATTAAACTAATTACTTCATTTTATAAATCCTGCTTATTTAATTATTAATTAAACCAATTAATTAATCATTACTCTAAGTATCCATCTAAATTAATCATTCCTGATTAATTACCCTTTAATTACTTTAAGTCATTAATACTTAATTAATTTCACAAATTAATTATCTTAAACCATTACAGTAATTAATCTTTAATTACTTCATTAATTAATTAACTATATTTAATTACATTAATCCTTAATTAATTACAATTAATTAATTACTTTAATCACTTATTATTTATTAATTAATCTTAATTAATCAATCCTTAATTACATCATTAATTAATTAATGATCCTTAATTATTCTTAATTAATTATCTTATTTAAATTAATTACATTTAATAATTAATTAGTCACATTTATTAATCACCTTTGATTAATCTCATTTAGTAATTAATTTCCCTTAATTACTCCACTTCATAAATAATTACTCCTTAATTAATTATCCTTTAATTAATCCCTTGATTAATTATTCAAAAGTAATTAACTCAAATTACTTTTATTATTAAATCATCTTCAGTTAATTACATCCAGTAATTACCTTTAATTACTTTCCTAAGTAATTATACTTTCACTAATTACATTTAAGTAATTATCAAATTTCCAAATCATTATCTTAAATTAATTTAACTAATTAATTTAAACTTATCAAATTTATTTAATTAATTACCTTAAGTAATTAATTTCTTTAATTACTTTCATTAAGTAATTTATACTTAACCAATTTATATTAATTAATTAATCTAATTGATTATCAAAAATTAATCACATTAATTAATTATTTAATAATTCCTAATTAATGATCTCTCATTAATTATTAACAATTCTTTAATTACTTTCCTTAAGAAATTTAGCTTTAATCAACTATTTATTAATTACAACTTAATAATTTCTTAATTACCAATTAATTTCTAATTACTAAATTAATTGCTTAATTAATCTTTAAATTAAAGTATTAACCTTTAACTACTTTAATTATTATTAACAAAGACTTTAAAACATTTTACTTTAAAATCTTATCTTAATTCATTTCAAATTAAAGATTTTAAATAAATTACAATTTAGCTTTAACCAATTTTAAATCCAATTTACAAAATCTTTTTAAATCCAAATGTTAAGAAACACTTAACATTTATAAAGAAAATTAAGATTTTTGAACAAATTCATTTATTCAAACCCTTTTTAAAAATATACTTTAAATATTTTAAATTTGATAAAACATTATAAATTTTATAAACTTTATTTATCTCAAATTTAGAATACAAATTTAAACTTAAACCCATATGGAAACTTGATTTAAAACTTAGTTTAAATCCTGCCTTTAAATTTAAAACTCATTTTAAATTTTTAAAACACTGCCAGTCTTTAAAAACTGTAACCCAAAATTACCCGAGCCCATCACCATTTCCCCCCGAGTCAAAACCTGAAAACCCCCGAGACAACTTCGAGTAACTCTCGTCTCTATTCCCTTCAAGTCACGCTTCCGCTCTACTCGAGATCAACCCGAGTTCAAGCTTCTTCCCCAAATCTACAAATTCCTCCAGATGTAAGAAACATACATGTGCACGTGCACAACGATTTGATCATCTCCAACACCTCGCCGTGATACTCGCAAGTCGTCGATCACCTCCTCAGACATTCCGACCACCCAACGCCACGTACTCGCCTGAAAAACGAAAACGAGCAAATCGATCATATCCTGGAATTCAACTGATCGCCTAAAACCAGCTCGCACCATCAATCCCGACCATTTGAAACCTCGCCATCACGTTCAGAACTGCATCACCATCCCACGCGCCGATCCCACCACCTCCGAGAGACTCCGATGCATTGACGATGGCGCGGCAATCCAAAATCTACCATCGACCCAAAACTTGGTTTAAACCCTAAATCCACGCCGTTCGTTAACCACGGTGAATTGAAAAATGCCTCATCATTTTTCCAATGATCCTTGACCATCCACCATCCTCCAGCCACGATCTCGATAATCAACACCGTGCCAATCGTCAGAATTCGATGATAAAGCAAAATCTGATCAACTTACGAATTCCCAACATCCTCGACCTTAAAAATCATGATTTCTGTTCTAAATTCCTCATTCTACCATACGATCTTGTTTAGATAATCAAAGCATGGAATTATGGATATTGATTTTCGACATATAATTGATTTTTACTGTAATTTTCCATTTTAAAAATATTCACTAAATGTTTTTGCTTGAAACTATTTTTAAAATTTTAATCTTGCAATTTCGAATAGGTTTTGTTTAGACTTCAAAGTCTATAAATGATTGTAAGATGAGAATATGATTTTTAAACAGGTTTGCATCCTGTAAATCTTTGAAACAGAGATACTTGTATCTGTTTTCTAGACATGCACAACACATTCCTATCAACATTCAAACACTATTCATAACATATGCAAACTTATTCACAAACATTCATCAATACTAATTGCATGCAAACCAAAAGGTGTATAAGGTTAAGGGTTTGCTCACTTTAAACAAAGAAGACTTGAGAAGTTTTCAAAACTGGAAGCTATACAGGGTTGATATCAGACATGCATCCAAAATTTCAACATATAAACATACAATTTATATTAAACAACATGCAGGCATATTACATCATAGATTCAAGAATTTATAGCATGCAAACAGATATCATATACTTAAGTTTTTAAAATAAGTGTTACTCACCTATTTTAAAAGGAAACAGAGCCTCTTTGAAACTGCTTTTGAAAAACTTTTGAATGCTTTTAAACTGAGATGCCTTTTGATTTTAAAAATCTTTTAAACTTGAATGCTGGCTTTGGAAACTTGCATGCATGCTTTGATTTCCAGATTTACTTGCTTTCAGATTTTGAATAAGAAAAACAGGCTTTTGTTTCCAGATTTTGAAGAAATGCATTACAGAGTTGAAGGAGAAACTTTTCAGAGGATTGATTATAGGTTATAAAAGTTTCTGGTTTTGTGGAGGGTTTGAGGAATTTTGATTCTGATTGTTTTTTAGAAGATTTCGTTTGAGGAAGTTTTTGAGTTACAGGCTTTGTTTAGAGAATAGGCTGAAATTTTCTTAAGTTTTTGAAAAGAAAAATAGAAAAGAACAAGAAGATGAGAGTATATGTTTATATAAGTAGAAATGATTTATTTTAAAATAAAAAGAAAAATTAAAACAAAAATGACACTTGTCTTTCTCATACCTTAATTTCTTAACACATGTTATAATGGTTACTTAACATATTAACACTTGTCTTTTATTTAGTTTATATTTATTTTAAATGTAAATAAACCTTTTACTTAATTTATTAGTTACTTACCTATATATATATATAAAGTATTTTAAAGAAAATAAAACCAATTATGTTTATAAGTAAAAGTTTATACATATATTTTAAAATCCAAATATTTAAATATCTATCTTTGAATTTCAAAACTAATTTACATTCAAATTCAAATTATATTTAAAATCCAATTTAAAGTTAATTTATATACATACATATATAACTACACATTTAATTTGAAAATAACAATCTTATTTTATTAAAGTCTATTTATATCTATAAATAAAACAATACACTATTAATATTGTATTTTAAACTTACCTATATATATATATACTCTTAAATCTTATTTATTAAGCAATATCTCAAAAAGAAAATAAAATAACCTTATTATTAATCTTATTTAAAACCATATAGATATTTTGTTTAAATAACTTTGAAAAGAAAATATTAAAATTTCCAAACTATCAATATATATATATTAGAAATTTAAAAACAAGATTTTATTTATTTATTATATTTCAACCCAAAGCTAATCTATTTACAATATATATACTTATATATATATATACACATTATAAATAGAAATCATTTTATTGGTTTTTAAAAGATACATTCACTCAGTAAATATTTATTTAATCAGATTATTAAACCAATTCAAATTTGTTATCAAAATTTAACAAATCAATTTAATTATTTAAACAGATTATTAAATTGATATTGCCCCAAATTTCCGGGATATTACACAAGGAATATGGAAGGAGAAGCAAATCACATGTGGGATGAGATGACAACGCGCATTCAGAAAGTGGCTACTGATGTGTTTGGGATAACGAAAGGAAATAAATGCGAACCTAAAGATTCATGGTGGTGGAACAATGATGTGCAAAAGGCTATTAAAAAGAAGAAGGAATGCTATAAACGCTTACATCATCACAGGAGCGAGGACAACATGCAAAAGTACAAAGTGGTAAAGAAGAACGCAAAGAGAACGGTGAGTGAAGCAAGGGGTCGGGCATATAAAGACCTATATCAGAAGCTAAGTACGAAGGAGCGTGAAAAAATGTCTATATGATAACTAAGCTGTGCGAGAGGAAGGTAAAAGACTTCAACCAAGTTAAATGCATCAAAGATGACAATAATAGACTTTTGGTGAAGGACGATGAGATAAAAAATAGATAGAGAGATTACTTCGACAAGCTATTTAATGAAGAAGGTGATAGCACTACGATCAAGATAGATGACTCTTTTGATGACACCAATAGACATTTTTTTCGGAGAATTCAAGAATCCGAGGTAAAGGAGGCGCTAAAATGGATGAAAGAAGGTAAGGCATAGGGGCCCGATGACATCTCCATTGAGGTATAGAGATGCCTTGGAGATGCAGGGATAGCCTGATTAATTAAGTTGTTCAATAATATTTTCAAATCAAACAAGATGCCAGATGAGTGGAGGAGAAACATATTAGTTCCAATTTTTAAGAATAAAGGAGATATCCAAAGTTGCACAAACTACTGAGGAATTAAGCTTATGAGTCATACAATGAAGCTTTGGGAGAGAGTCATTGAACATCGATTAAGAGGAATGACAAGCGTTTCAAAAAACCAATTTGGTTTCATGCCTGGAAGGTCGACCACAGAGGCGATTTTCTTGATAAGATAACTTATGGAGAGGTTTAGGGAGCAAAAGAAGGATCTACACATGTTATTTATCGATTTGGAGAAAGCTTAAAACAAAGTACCGTGATAGGTGATGTGGTGGGCTCTGGTAAAGAAGAGAGTCCCAACAAAGTACATTACCCTTATCAAGGATATGTATGATGATGTTGTGACTAGTGTCGGAGCATGCGATGGTGAAACCAGTGACTTTCCCATTAACATAGGATTACATCAAGGGTCAACTTTGAGCCCCTACATTTTTTCCCTAGTGATGGATGAGGTTACGAAGGGTATACAAGATGAGATTCCTTTGTGTATGTTATTTGCTGATGATGTTGTGCTAATTGATGAAAGTAGGATTGGGTTGATAGACAACTGGAGCTGTGGAGATGGATTTTAGAATCAAAAGGATTTAGGCTTAGCAGAACTAAAACATAGTATATGAAGTGCGAGTTCAGCGGTGTCAGGTCAGAGAATGGAGATGTCACTATGGCCGAACAAATAGTTTCCAAGAAGGAATCCTTTCGATATTTAGGATCAATGTTACAGTATAACAGTGAGATTGATGAAGATGTTAGTTTTAGAATTCGAGCGGGATGGGTGAAATGGTGATAAGCGTCTGGCATTCTCTGTGATAGGAAAGTCGCACTGAAGCTTAAAGGAAAGTTCTACAGAAAGGCAATCAGGCCTGTGATGTTGTATGGTGCAGAATATTGGCCTACTAAAAGCCAACACGTCCAGAAGATAAGCGTAGTAGAGATGTGTCTACTGCGATGGAGCTACGGTCATACAAGAAGAGACCGAATTAGAAATGATGATATACGTGATAAACTTGGAGTAGCACCAATTGAGGAGAAGCTAATTCAACATCGCTTAAGATGGTTTGGACATCTTCAATGGAGGCCGCCTGAGGCACCTGTGCGCGTTGGAATTATAGGCCGTGTCGAATGCTCAAAGAGAGGTAGGGGTCAACCAAGGTTGACATGGAAGGAAGTAGTAAAAAGAGACTTGAAGAATTGGAGTATATCTGAAGAGCTGGTGTCGGACAGGAGCGCGTGGAAGTTAGTGATCCACGTATCAGAACCATGAGCTATGAGTTTTATAAGTTTTAGATTATAGAACTAAGGAACATGAGCCTATGACGTAGCGTTTGGTCTTTGACCAATATTACTATTAGTACCATTATCACTATTACTATTATTATTATTATCATTATATACATATACATACATACATATATATATATATGTTTATTTATCTTTATTTTTATTTTACTTAGTTCTTATTATTATTAATTTAATTATTTGACTTTATTTTATTATTGTTATTGTTATGACTTTTAAATTGATTTTGTCGTTTAGTTTTGGGTTCCATCTCTAGCCGACCCCAACTTTTTGGGGAATAATGGCTTAGTTGTTGTTGTATTAATATTTAATGGCTATATAAATCAATAAATTCATATCAAATAATATACGTTATTGAAATAATTTTGTAATTTTAAAAATTAAATTTTCATGTTAGGATCTACAAAAAAAATTAGGTTTTCTGAACTTAATTTAGTATTTTTTTTAAATTAATTTATTTTTGGCCTAAATAAATTATTTAATTAAAAATAGAATTTTGATTGAGAAAATTATAAAAAAAATTATTAAACCCAAAATGTGTCTTGGGTACCTTCAGAAAATTTTTCAGATTTTGTATATTTATTGGTATTTTAAAAATTAATTTTTTGGCCTTATGATCAATTATTTAATTAAAAATACAATTTCAATTATTGAAATTCCATAAATTTTTCCTAAGCCCAAAATATCTCTTAGGTACCTTCTGAAAAGTTTCAGAATTTATCAACCTGATTTCATGTTCTTAAGAATTAATTTGATTTCTGGCTATTATTAATTATTTAATAATAAATATTATTTTAATTGGGAAAATTCTTGAAATTTTTTCAAGTCCAAAAATTTGTTTCTATATTTTTTTAAAATTATAAAACTTTAATTTTATCATATAATTATTTTACATAATTTATGGTAGAAATTGTTTAATTCAATAAAATATTTATATATGTACACACACGCACATACACACACACTCAAATAATCATTTGAAATTTATAATTATATGTTCATGCACATATTTGACAACATACAATACATTTAAAATGAGCTAACGTGTCCGTTGCAATGTAAATCTCATCATATATATATATATATATGTATATATATATATATATATATATATGTATATATATATATATGCATGTTATTCCCTACACGGATTGCTATGTTACACATGCACACACATATATATATGTAATTATGTATATGATACATACATACACACACACATACATATATATATACACATACGTATATATATATATATACATATATACACACATACATATACACACACACACACATATATATATATATACTTATGTAAATAAAACAAAAATTAAATAAATCCCAAGCTGCCATTTATAAATTTAATAAAATCTTTGTTATCAATTTTTAAATTTAGAATACATATATGGACATAGTAATAATTCATGCCATGCATAAATTATTAATCAATGACATTTAATGAATCAATCAATTCAAATTAAAGAGATAAAATGAAAGGTTTCTCTCTTCATTTAATGCAATTAATGCTCTCAATTGATTAAGATTTTAGGGAAAGAAACGAAAGGTTTCATTCCCTATACATTAACTCTTATAAATAAATGTTAGGTGTATTTGATACACTATATATTTAAAACTAAATTTATTTAAACTTCCCTTTAACTAATTCAAATAGAATACATGATTTTGTTTAAATCAAATTTAGAAAAGTTCTAAATGAAATTTAGACTTTGTAGCCCATTAAAGATCCAAAATGGTAAATATTTTTAAAATTCATTAATTCCTTCCGTTGCGGGTTGGCTCAGTTCCTATAGACTGGACAAATGTTTGATGTTCATTCATGCTTTAAGATGGAGGATTACTTGCATACACCAGCCTTTCTTCTTATTTTGTATTAGGAAGAGATGTTGGTTTCAGACGACTGATGATATCGTATACTAGGAGATCCTATATCATGTGATGACATGTTGGAGACTTAGGACTCTTGGATCGCAGAATCTCTGATACCGCGACAGACTGGATGGGTAGACGCTTTGACATTCTTCTTAGTTAATGGTAATTTCGACGTCTTTTAGGCCAGCTCCATAATGGTTCATGTTACCTAACCATTCTCATGGGGTGAACTCCGATCATGTAGGTCCTCATTTAGCCTTTGGTAGAATTCAGGCCCCTCTGTTTACTTTTGATTCCACACCGTTCCATTACTCGCAATAGCCCATGGAGTTTGACCTCGACTCCAATTTTAGACCATACGACATTACTACACTCTTATCGAGTAGCTTATAGTCTATGCTCCAGATCTTGAGATTGCCGGTATTCCTTCAACTGGCTTATACCCTCCATTTTAGATAATTTAATAAATTAGCAATTCATTGTACAGTCTCGGTTGAATGTTGTTTACTCAAATATTATTTGTAATTACAGTATGCACCTAGGCTGAATGAGCATAGAAGATATATTATCGCGTTTCAGCACATATGTCACTCTTTCATTCTCAAATGCTTAGTCAGTAGCATGGTCCCTAGAGACAACTTTGGCAAGGACAGATTGATGAGCTGCAAGCTCAATTGGTGGCAGTCCATGTAGGTTATCGTAGTTCTACTCATTTCGATGATGTACAGGACGATAATGATGATGACTAGGATGATGTATCCGATGGGGCATCGGGATGCAATGATGATGCAATTTACTTAGGATGAGTGTTTATTTATGTGATTGAATATGTGTAGACATGTATATTTTTTATTATTGATGTTGTGTTCGCATGATGCTGATTGTATGGATATTACTTCAGTTATTGATTAGGAGACAGCTTTATTGGCATGATATACAATGATATTGTTTATATGGGTATTAGAGCTGTTATTGATTCTATTATATGGCCGCTATTGGCATGATATACATTGATATGGTTTATAAGTTAAAAAATAGTATTGTGTACTTGTTCATACATTCAAACCCTATAAATAACAGTGATATTGTTCTTCCTTTCAGAACTGCTTCTTAAGTTTTTATACGGAAAAAATATTTCCATTTTTGGTAGAAAGTCAATCAATGCACGTTCACCACCTTATCCACTACGACCTACTATGGCAGAAAGAACTCATTTTCAACAATAATAGGAAAGGGTTATATGGGGGACTCGGCGACGATCTGTTGTTTCTGTGCTTATGAAGCTCAAGTGTCTGTTATGAAATATGGTCTTGATGTTAGACGTTGTTATCTGAGATGTCACTTCCATAGATATAAATTTCACCAATGGATCGTTGACCCTCTACCTCAACATACAGTTGACTACATAGTGAAAACACAAAAGGAATTAGCCTTACTACAAAACCAAGTGAGTCTAGCATTTGTTTATGAGAAAGAGTAAACTCTTGTGGAAGAGATGAACCGCAAAGTGTTTTACTTCAATTGTGGCCTTATGGCTCATACTGGCATTATGCTAATTGTAGAACTGAATACTGAATGTCTTTTTTTTGGATGTCACTATCGTATGTGGGATCCACTTTTGGATCGACGAACCGCTCCCTCAAGGAGGCTAAAAACTTTACCTCAAACTTACGGCATGAGATTATGCTGCTTAAAAGCAACTTACGTCATCTTTTTGTTTGACGTAATTATTAGTTTATGAGAGTATTGATGTGTTCTATCTCAACAATATAATGTATCATGTACCTTTTGTAGTAAAACACTTTACGTTCTATCTCAACAATGTAATGTATCATGTACCTTTCATTTGTTTGTATTTCTATCGTCTAAAATAATTTTCCAAACATATCAAATCGGTACAGTTTACCATACAATGTGTTAAAGTTGAGTGAACAACACTATGAAATAATCATCCAAACATGTCGACAACTTTACTAAAGCATATTCCACCAAGTCATTTTAAATCGGTATAGTATACCACATAATATATTAAAGTTGAGCAAACAACACTCTAAAATAATTATCCAAACATGCCCACAACTTTACTAAAGCAAATTCCTCCAAGCCATGTCAATTCGGTACATTATATGACATAACGGATAAAGTTAAGTGGACAACACTCCAAAATAATTGTCCAAACAAGTCCACTACTTATTAAAGCAGATTCCACTAGACCATGTCAAATTGGTACAATATACCATACAATGTATTTAAAGTTAAGTGGACAACACCAGAAATAATTTTCCCAACATGTCGACTACTTTACTAAAACAGATTCTACTATCCCATGTCAAATCGGTATAATATGCCGCACAATGTGTTAAAGTTGAGTGGACATTACTTTGAAATAACTGTCCAAACATGCCCACTACTTTATTAAAGCGGATTCTAATTGCCATGTCAAATCGGTACAATATATTACACAACATTAAAGTTGAGTGGACAACACTCTAAAAAAAATTGTCCCAACATGTCCACTACTGTACTAAAGTAGATTCTACCAAGTCATCTTAAATCGGTATAGTATACCGCAAAATGTGTTAAAGTTGAGTGGATAACACTCTGAAATAATTGTTCAAAAATCTCCACTACTTTACTAAGGAAAATTCAAACTAGACACGTCAAATCCATACGGTGTACCACACATTGTTTTAAAGTTATGGACAATACTCTAAAATAATTTTTCAAACATGTCCACTACTTTAATAAAGGAAGATTCAGAACAAAAAATTTCGAACAAGATTCAAAATGTGAAGTGATTTATTTTTGAGGATTCGGCAGGTATTCAAAACAATAATAAATACTTTATTCATAAGCCAAATGCTTCAAAAATGCAGGGTCTAAGTGGAGAACAAAATATGACTTTCGTCTAAGGATTTAGCTTACGGCACCCTTGCGGATGCGTTAGACGATGCATACCAAATTGCGGAGGCTACTGCAATGGAAACTCTTGAAACATTCTATTAATGTATAGTAGACATTTACAGCACTTAGTTCCTAAGATCTCCAAAATGATGTTGCGAGGGTTAGAGAAATGCATGAAAGCACAAGGTGACCATGAATGTTCGGAAGTCTTGATTGTATGCATTGGAAATGGAAGAACTATCTTAAAATATATCGCAGATCTTATGGCGGTAAGGAAAAAAACAATCATTATTTTGGAAGCGGTTGCTCTGAACCATTTGTGAATTCGACATGCTTTCTTTGGAATGTCTGATTCTAATAATAACCTAAATGTGATTGAGATACCATATTTGTTTAATAATCTTACACTTGGTAAATTAACTCCGTGTCATTTACACTTAGCCAAAATAATTACGAACATGGATACTATCTTAGCGATGAGATTTATCCAAAATGGAGTACAATTGTGAAGACTTACCCAAATCCAATCACACCGAAGTATGTGAAATTTGCTGAGGTGCAAGAGGAACAAAGAAAATATGTAGAAAGAGCATTTGAAGTCTTTCAATCTAGATTTTAATGATTAGTAATCCTTGTACACTATGGAAATCCAAAATGACTAGAATCAAGTTTACATATATAATTCTGCATAATAAGATCTGTGAAGGATAAAAAGGGATATGGATGAAGTCCGTCAATATGAATGCAATGGTGCAAATCAGATGTTCAAAATATTCCAAAAAGATACTCTTCGAACCAAAGAACATTACAACATTGACTTGGATCGACAACTTTCATACCAAAATGCGACATTGTACAATAAACTCCAAATGGATCTTATGAATCATATTTGGAATTGTTTGCGCCAAAATTGGTCACAGACACCCGATTGTTGATGAAAGCACCCGTTCACAATCACATATCACAGATAGTAGGTTTATAGAGAATAAAATATGATGAACACTTAGAAAATTCAAATAAAAGCGATGAAAACACACAGATTTATAGTGGTTCGGCGTTCTAGCCTACATCCACTTTGAAGAATTCGACTTTATTGACTTTTGCTCGCTGGTTACAACAGGTTACAACAGCAGAATTCGAATACAATGGTGATTTCGATAGAGTCCAGACGTAGAAGAGTCCCCACCACCTTTTCTGTAGGTCCTGGGCCTCTATTTATAGGCGTAGGCTGCAAATTTCTCCCTCAGATCTCGGGAGACCACTTCTTGCATGTGAGTGGGCCCACGCGATAGATCCCATGCGATTTCGACTCGATCCATGATCAATATGAATGAGATTCGTATCGATCAAAATTTTGCCCAATCAAGTCGACATCGATCAAGAATATTCCTGTGGTTGTGCGTAAGCTCCTATGAAAATTTGGTAGCATTTGGAGTTGTAGATTTGGAGTTATGATCGATGCAAGTCTCGATTTACCGAATGCTGCTGAGTTCGCATCGATCCTTCTTCACATCGCTCTATTCATATCACTCCGAGCACATGCCTGCTAATTGACGTGGCGCTAAATTTCTGGACCGATCCACTTTTCGTGCCGAGTTGACTGCTTCCTCCTTCGTATCGATTGAGTGCTATGTTCTTCGTATCGATCCCTCGCTCTTCATGTTACCTTATTCGTATCGATCCCTGAGTACCCCGAAAGCACACGCCTTCGTATCCATCAAACCTGCCTTCTTCGTATCGATGATTTTAGTGGTGTTTCGTATCGATCGTTGGTTAATCGATACGAATTGAGTTGGCGACGGATATGAAGTACATATGGATATCGATACGAAGCGTTGCTTACCTGATGGATACGAAGGAGAATGAGCGTAAGTGGATCGATATGAACAAGTTAGGGGATGATGGATGCGAAATGGGATACGCCTGGATGGATACGAACAAGACTTCTTCCCATGGATACGAGCCACCACTTACCTTAATTTGCATCGATCATATCTTGAGCATACGAACTCGGATTGACTTGAAATTTGGAACATTAGCTTTCATAGCTTTGCTTGTTGTGCCTTGTCAATTATAGCCCGATCCGGACTCGGACAAAATTCGTCGACATCCATAGCGAAACAGTGTATAACCGATCTTTGAGACGAACTGTTCTTGATTTCCAGTCAACTTTTTGTGTCACGGCCTTGCCAAAAGGCGGGATAACACTTGCCCCGTAGAACATGCCTTGCGATAGGAAGGTGTGTTTTGTAGTTCGATAAGCTGGATGTTCATATCCTGTTAATGACCTGTAAAAAGATTGATAATCTTACGTGATTGTGAATAGTGATCGTTCGTGATCGTATGCCGTTCGGGGCGGTATGTGACCATTCGAGGTCGAGTGCCTTTCGAGGGGAGTTGTGACCATTCCTGGTCGGATGCCGTTCGAGGCGAATTGTGACCGTTCACGGTCGGGTGCCGTTCAAGGTGAATTGTGACCGTTCGCGGTAGGGTGCCGTTCGAGGCGAATTGTGACCTTTCGCGATCGGGTGCCATTCGAGGTGAAATGTGACCGTTCACGGTCGGGTGCCTTTCGAGGCGAGTTATGTGTGCTTGGGGGTACTTAGTATCATTAATATCAGATTTCACGTTCGAGTGAGTTTCTGAATTGTTTGTTATGGCGATTTATCGCCATCTCAGAGCATTCCTGAGGACCATTCACGATCCCGTGCTTGTGTAAGTGACTTAGCCGTGATGGAATTACAAATGCCAGATCTATATTTACAATGAGTCTTTAAACATAAATGTCCAACTAAATCAAGTTCAGATGCAAAGAATAGAAAACAAAAGCAAAGTAGAGACGTCAAAGTGCAAACACCTACACTAATGCGGTTGATAGTCGTCTCAGAGCACGCCTAAGGCCCGTTCGTGATCATGTACATGTATAAGCGACTTAACCGCACTAGTGTGGGATTTGCGACTTATTCGTCATTATCTCAATCAGTTAATGACAAGCTGATGCCTTGATCCTGAGCTGTTCCAAGTTGATGCAGATGGTGGTCATTCTTGCTCCACCGTTGCTGCTCGCCTCCTCACATATTGTAATAGCATGTCATTCTGGATATGCCCTTCGATCTCATCCCTTAAATGCCTGCAATCATTTGTACTATGGTCGCATAGCTCGTGGAATGAGCAGTACTTGTCTGATTTCCTCTCATTGTTGGTCGGATCCCTCCTCATTGGTCTCCGGTAGGGAACCTACCCTCTAGTGTCTCGGTAGATTCGTTCCAAAGTCTCGCTCAGCTCTGAATAAGAGGTGAATCTCGGCTCTTTTCGCGGCCGCTTTAACTCGTCATAACTCTCTTCTGCTTTCTATTTCCCTCTATCCTTTCCTGAACCCTTTCCGGGCGGGTCTTCGCTTTTAACAGCGTAAACATCAACTCCTTCTCCTTCCTCTCTCTCAGCATTTGCATCCTCTTGTCGTAGAAACTTTTCTGTCTCATGGTAAAACTCCCCTAGATCCATGGGTGAATCCCTCGTCAATGAGTTCTTGAATTTTGTGCCATCAGCTGTGCCAGATACACCTGCCATCAAAACCATGGATGGATCTGGCCGATCCACTGATGCTGCCACTGCGTTGAATCGTGTCAGAAAATTCATCAAAGATTCCCCAGTTCTTTGCTTCAGTGTTGTCAAACTCATCACATTCTTAGGTCTCGAAATGTGAACTCTGAACTGCCTCATAAACTTCTCGGTCAACTCGGTCCATGTTCCCATGGAGCCGCTCTCCAATTGCCTGAACCATAGTGCTGCTATGTCTGTCAAATACAATGGAAAACACCAGGCCATGACCTCCTCTGATGCCCCCAGTATGTCCATGTGCCTCATATACCTCGTTAGATGAACAACAGGATCGGTCCTTCCATCGTACGTCTCCAGTGTTGGTAGCTTGAATTCTGGTGGATTCCTAGCCTGTCTAACTGTAGGAGCGAAGGGGCTCCTGTTCATGTCTTCCTGATCTCTATTCACTAGTCCGCCTTTCATGGCTCGTCTGACCATCTCCCCCAATCTGTCATTGTCGCCAAGCTGTGGTCCTTGTCCGTTGCCTCTGATCTGCCCCCCGGGTTCACGAGGGAATTCCGGAATCTGTTCTCCTGAACGAGCATCCATTCCCCTATCAACGCCATGTTGAACAGTTCTGCCTGGTATCCTGCCTGGGATTGGATCAACACGCTCCGAAGAGGTGCCCCTAGCCCAGGGACTTCTCCTGATGGTCCTGCTCTATTCTGAATTCTGGTCGTTCCATGCTCCTGATCCCTATCTCCAGTGTCCCTTGCCGTGGCGTTCTCTTGACTCTGCACTCTAGCTTGTCTAATTTGCTGGAGTAGGTTCTGCATCATCTCTTCTTGCCTTTTAAGCATTCCCTCCTGCATAGTTTCCATCATCATCTCCATCTCGTCTCGGGTGATGAAGACTGAGGCCTGATTCGCTCCTAAGGAAGCCTGCTGACTTCCTTCATGCTGGCTCATGTCCGCACTTGGTCTCCTTGCTGATTGCTTCACCATTGCTTTTCAGATCTAAGCCCTTAAGCCTTCAGATCCAAAATCCAAGCTGTAGAATCCCTGAATGCTAGCCTTCTCAGTGAAAGCACCAAAATGTTTGTGCCAAAATTGGTCACAAACACCCGATTGTTTATGAAAGCACCCGTTCACAATCACAGATCACCGATAGCAGGTTTATAGAGAATAAAATATGATGAACACTCAGAAAATTCAAAGAAAAGCGATGAAAACACACAGATTTATAGTGGTTCGGCGTTCTAGCCTACATCCACTTTGAAGAATTCGACTTTATTGATTTTTGCTCGTTGGTTACAACAGGCTACAACAGTAGAATTCGAATACAATGGTGATTTCGACAGAGTCCAGACGTAGAAGAGTCCCCACCACCTTTTCTATAGGTCCTGGGCTGCTATTTATAGGCGTAGGCTGTAAATTTCTCGCTCAGATCTCGGGAGACCTCTTCTTGCACGTGAGTGGGCCCACACGATCGATCCCATGCGATTTCGACTCGATCCATGATCGATACGAACGAGATTCGTATCGATCAAAATTTTGCCCAATCAAGTCGACATCGATCAAGAATATTCCTATGGTTGTGCGTAAGCTCCTATGAAAATTTGGTAGCATTTAGAGTTGTAGATTTGGAGTTATGATCGATGCAAGTCTCGATTTACCGAATGCTGCTGAGTTCGCATCGATCCTTCTTCGCATCTCTCTATTCATATCGCTCCGAGCACATGCCTGCTAATTGACGTGGCGCTAAATTTCTGGACCGATCCACTTTTCGTGCCGAGTTGACTGCTTCCTCCTTCGTATCGATTGAGTGCTTGCTATGTTCTTCATATCGATCCCTCGCTCTTCATGTTACCTTGTTCGTATCGATCCCTGAGTACCCCGAAAGCACACGCCTTCGTATCCATCAAACCTGCCTTCTTCGTATCGATGATTTTAGTGGTGTTTCATATCGATCGTTGGTTGATCGATACGAATTGAGTTGGTGACCGATACAAAGTACATATGGATATTGATACGAAGCGTTGCTTACCTGATGGATACGAAGGAGAATGAGTGTAAGTGGATCGATATGAACAAGCAGGAGGATGATGGATGCGAAATGGGATACGCCTGGATGGATACGAACAAGACTTCTTCCCATGGATACGAGCCACCACTTACCTTAATTTGCATCGATCATATCTTGAGCATACGAACTCGGATTGACTTGAAATTTGGAACATTAGCTTTCATAGCTTTGCTTGTTGTGCCTTGTCAATTATAGACCGATCCGGACTCGGACAAAATTCGTCGACATCTATAGCGCAACAGTGTATAACCGATCTTTGGGACAAACTATTCTTGATTTTCAGTCAACTTTTTGTGTCACGGCCTTGCCAAAGGGCGGGATAACAGGAATCATTAAGGAGTTTAGTTCACTTATAGATCTTATGGATTATATGTTTATGCTTATTTATTTCTTCTTTGTACTTTTTCTAATGAATGATTTTTTTTGCTTATTAATCAATTATCTCGTGTAGTACTTTGTGTATATGGGTATCCAAACAAGTAGATCATTCATTACAAACCAAAGATACATTATTATTTTGCTGCTCAATTTCCGCAAACTTTCTCATCACGTTAACATTTTCCTTCGAAACCATAGTCCTTTCTTTATGTCTTCTTTCGTGCATTTCCTGGGTGGTGTGCACTTGAGAATCCAAGGCCACTTCCATCTTATTCTTCTTCTTTGTAGCTTTTGATCTCATTGGTCTAACATCTTCGTTATGTCTCTAAGTAGGCACATCCACATCATTTTCCTCTTCAAACAGTGTTTCTCTACCGGATAAGTCTCCCGGACTAGAGTAGACTGTTGATTTTGATGTTTCTTCTTCCTTTTGTATTTTTTTTAAACGTTTTTCAAGTTCTTTGTTTTATAAGATTCTACTTTAGTTGACTAGTCAACAACTCGTAACAATTTCTGAATTGGTAATTATGAGGTTTTTTTACATCATTGTCCCTTGCAAATAGCTTTACGAGTTCTCCATTCATCATTTTTTCTAATAACAAAATAAACAGAATAAATATTCATATTTTTAATTCATGCAAAAATGAATATCGAAACCAAATGATCTTTGTCTTCCATTCCATTAGGATTTGCTTTCTTGATTAATTGATTTGTGATTTGTAAAATTGAGTTTGTCGATTAATTTTTCCGAATTGACTTTGGATCACTGACATTAATCTTATGTTGTCCACATATTTTTGTTTGTAGGATTTCATTACTTCCTCCACAACTTTTCCCCACTTTTTTCATTACCCCATAATCAAATCTTTAGAAAAATGTCAGCTGGTGTTGCATAAGCTGCAGTCTTCATCACTTCGTCATGGATTAGATGAATGCTGGCTGAGAACAGTATCATTCTGATCATTGTAATGTTTGTGTAAGGTTGGTCGTAAGGTTATTAGATTATTAGATTTCTCGTCTCCTGTTTGGGTTGCTTGATTGCTAAATTAAAGTTAGATTTGGTTCTTCCAAACAGGAGATGAGAAATCTAACAATCAAAAGTAGCAAAGCTATCACCATGAAGAACCAAATCAATAGTACTTGCAGAAGAAGGCTTGGAAGAAACCAAGCAGCCCGAAGATTTATGCAAAATACCAAAAAGGCAGACATACTTATGCTAAAGCTAAATATACCACAAGCCAGAAACGGAGGTTAGCTGAGCACTAGCAAACCCAAACCCAGATGCCACTACATGGAGCACCACTTCTCTCTCTTTAATTTAGCAAGAGAGAGAAAATACTATATTTAAATCGAAATTTGTGGGTGATAATCAAATCAGCAAGGATCCATTGTTTGTTTCACTACATCTACAATGAATCATATTTGTTATTTCCACATTGTTTTTGGATATATCATCCTCATTAAGTGATTTTCCCTTTAACAGTTAGTTTGGATTATGGTTTGTTGGAACAATCACCCCTTTGTTTGTAACTAGTTCATTTTATGATCGTTATGGTAAGATCGAATAAATTGAAGAGCTTTGCTATGGTAACTTGCTCAAAGGGACCGAAAGATATATTTGCGCATCTACAAGTCAACTCATATTTTTATTTTCAATAAACCAAGGTGGGGCTCAATCTCCCCTTAACAGTCAATAGTATGTGCAGGTATTGAGCACAGTCGCTTTTCGACGAGTGACGAGTGTGCTTAGCAAAAGCGTAAATTGAAACACACATATGTAGATGTATAACCGGCTTAATGTTCTTTTCCACCAAAATTTGTGATATTTGATTTCATATTTGTAAGATTTATATATATGATATTAGAATTGAAGGATGGTGCTATAAAAAAGCACCTCTTTAGCACATATACACGAAGCGACTAAATTGATTAATTAAAGTTGCATATTTTTCTGCAAATGAAACAGGTAATTTATCCAAATGATACTGTCGTTAAACTAGCATTTTAAAAGAAACTTTTCCTTTCAGAACAATTTTCCATCAAGACAGCTGAAACTAGTTTTAATATCTGGATCACTTGTGCACATATGACATATCACATCTTGATTGTTTCTGAACAAAGCCCATTGTGTCAACAAAAATTTCTTGCCTTATTGACTGATGTGAACACACTGTTCAAAGCACAAGAAGATGTCAAACAAGCTTTTAGTAAGTTTAAAACCTGCATCGTCAAAATTATTGTACACAATCAAATATTTGGATAAATCTGTATGATAAAATGTTAGAAGGAAAAATAAAAATAAAGATTCACCTCTGCTTCGCCTATTGCAACTTCCTGAAAGACCAAGTTACGAACTGAAACTTTAAAATCTTTGACAACATCAATTCCAGATAGTAATGTGAGCGGTGTAATCATCATTTCATCGGTAATCATGAATTTCATCAAATTGATCACATACCCACCTCCATTCTCTGTAATCAAATTTGGCATCTTTGGGTTTATTTCATTAACACTTACTTTACTAATATTATGCACACAATTATCCTTCACACCATTTTCCCAACAAATTTTGCAACCATGAACACTGCATTTTCTAGAAACTGCTTCTGATTCAATTTTCAGTAGTTGATGGCTGCAGTCATAGTGTAAGTAGAGGCAAGGAGACAGCAACTTTTTCTTACAATCTTCAGACACAAAACAAATGTTGTTAGAAACCAAAATATCCACACTGTTGTATAGGTTGTCAACGCAACCTAATAATGGAGCGCTGTTCAAGAGTTTTACTACTGCCCCTAGTGGAAAAGTAAGAAAAGAGAAAAAGGTGTCAACCACAACATTATCTGCTTCAGCGTACAGTACCCTCTTTGTAATCTTGTCTCGCATTAGCTTCAAAATGGCTTTCTTGCCTTGACCTTCATTGCCATCTTCCGATTTGATATCAGAGAGCTTGGTTAGCTCTGTTTCTTTTCTAGAATGTGAGCATGGCTTCTTCAAGAACACATCTGTTAGTGGTGTCTTTGATACCAGTAGCATCTTAAGTATATTCAGCAACTGTAACAAAAATAAGGGGCAAATTGATTGAACCATATTAGTCACAGGCTAACTTCTCATCCTTTCTATGAAGATTAACCAATAACTAATTCTCATAGTATAAAGGAATTTTCACAAATATTCTATTTAAAAATATTTACCTCATCACGATTCACATCTACCGCTTTTTGTTCAAGAATATCTACATCATCGATGCCCATATTTTTGAAAAAACGTATAGCATTTGAGACACTAGCCGGAAGTACGTTTAAGTCATCGCTAATCATATAAGTTGCTTCTCCTTTTAAGAACACTTCTTTGCTTTTTTTGGTGAAACGATCGAAATTGGGGCACCGATATAATCTACGGGGTTTAAAATCATCAACGTAGAACAATAAATCTTCACACAATTGTTCAGCTGAACTTCTAGGTTTAAGCAGCATAGTCTTGCAAGCTTCAGCATTCAAATGCTTTGTGTCCAAATTTTCAACGCTTCTATAAATATTGTCTATGCATCCAACATGTGAGTTCTTATTCAGAAGTCGGATGATAGTTCCAATAGGCAATGTTAGGAAACTGAAAAGAATGTCGACAAATTCCTTCTCTGATTCGGCAAAGACTACTCGATTCTTTTCTGGATCGATGAGGAGCTTCAATGCAATAGAAGACATTTGTGCATAAAGTAAGAATTTTTGGTATATGTGTTTTAGACTTTAATCAGTACAACTAGAAAAGATACGCAGAAAATAAGAAATTTACCTAATTTATAGCATTGGGAAATTACGCTCCCAAAAGGACTGTTCAGGTTTACATATATATTTAATATTCATCAAAAAGCTCAATGGTCGAGTTTATATTGATTTACGTCCCACCATTAACTCGGAGAAATTAACACAGATTCTGAGAAATTGCTCTGTGGTGGAAAAAACTTGGCCGACCTTCCACCTGATCTTTCGGTGTTTTCCAACTCATCGCGATGTTAATGAATTGGTTCCTGTTAATTATTTGGTTGTTGTTAATGCTTTGATTCTTAATTTTACATTAGCTTATGCTTCTATTTGCAATTTTGCTTCCATTGTTTTCTAATTTTGCGGTACGTTTTCTATTAAGCTACCACTGTAGTTGGAAAGGCAGTGATTTCAAATATTATTAAGTTAAATGAATTATTTTCATATTAGATATTTAATATTATTATTCCATTCATGCTTTAACAACCCTTCATCGACCCTTTAGGACATCTCCAATAGCTGCGTTTTAGCACTTTTAATCCCTATTTTAAACTTATTGTAAAAATGGCATCATATGAATATAAAACATGCAAGTGAGTAACAGTAGTTGAGTTGGTTTGCTAGTGTTACAAGGCTAGGGTCCTTTGTGCTTGGATCATGGGTTGAGCCCACTTTTCTTTTTTTTACTCAACTATTGTTGGTTTTTCAATTAAATTACTTTTTACTATCTAGTTTGAAATATTGATATGTTTTGTGATATTGTTTGTATTAATTGTCTGGAAATTTTTAACGATTTTTGTAATATTAGTTTTTTGTGTTATGTAATAATAATTTTTGAACTATTTATTATTCATGTGAATTCATATTTTACAACTACTCTTGTAGTTTTAATTAGAAATTGTATCATAGCATAAATACTTATGCCTTATATACGTGTTTTAATTACTAAATAAGAAGAATGTTGTAATAAATATAAAATTCTTGTTCATTATTATTATTGTTTTCTCAATTTTATACTTTGATATTAATGCAATTTACTTTGGTCAATCAATTACATTTTAAACATAAATTTTTTGAATATTATTTCCCCTGAGTAATTATTATACTTAGAGTTATTCATTATAATATCAATAAATAAATAAAATGGAATTTTATATTCTTTACAATATTTTTCTTGCTCGGTAAAAGTAGAAAATACTGAACTATATTCATTAATTAATGAAAAAGTATTTTTTAAAAGCTATAAGTGGTAAATATATGTCAGTTTATTCCCAGTTTTCCAAAATTTTAATATGTTCATGGAATAATAAATACCTTGGAGTATAGGATTAAATTACTAAAATTAATATTCCCAAAAGCTATTAGAAATATTAAGCAACTGATATACTTTGATATTAGTATTGATTTATTAAATATTTTTTAAATTGTTTCAAATTGTTTCAAATTCTTTTTCTAACAAGTATTTATGCTTGGAGTTATTTATTTTAGCAATGCACTAACTAGGATTGGAATTGAAAATTTGCGAAGCCCCGACTTGGAGTTATTTATGTTTATTATAAAATTAAATTTTGAATTAGATTATAATTTTGAAATAATTAATTAATTATACTTCAAGTTATATGTTTTTTTTGTAAACTTCACTTTCCAATAAATATTTTATATGATAATGCAATTTTGAATTGAATTATAAAAGTAATTATAAACCACAAATATCACATAAATAATAAATAAATATTTATTTATTTATTTGAATTTATAATAAATAACTATTATTTATGTGATGATATTCATTATTTAATTTCTATTATAATATTCAATATATATATATATATTTTAATTTCTGTTTTATTTATTTATTGGTATCATAATGAATAGCTCTAAGTATAATTATTACTTAGGGAAAATAATATTCAAAAAAGTTTATGTTTAAAAATATAATTAATTAGCTAATAATAATAATAGCAAAGTATATTGAATTAATATATGTTATCCAACGTTTGAACCTAGCAGCCTCTAAATCTAGACGTCGGGTCGAAGACGAGATGGTTCGAGGACTTAGGGGCTTGGAGTGACTATGGAAGGTAGCTCTAAAAGTTTAGAGTGAAAATATGCCAGGAAATTTGATCGGTATCCGCATGATCTTTCGGGGAAATCTAAGAGAGTTGCACTAGGTTCAAAAGATAGAGTGGTAAAGCGATCATATTGGGGTCTGCTTTTGGATTTTGGAAGCTCAAGACCTGAAGAAATGTGGTCAGTACCGATATGATTTTTGGCACGTGGTGACTTGTTCTTCCTCCCTAATCTCTCGGATTTGGATTCTTACTTGGTCTTCTATGATCTGGCGACTATGGTGGGCAATTTCAACTAGAAATAGAAGCACTAGAGCAAATTAGAAAGGACTTTTTGGCCTCCATATTCTTCATATCTTCTTCTCCACTTCTCCTTTTTCATTAAGGGTTGTACTCTTGATTTTCTAAATTTGAAATCAGTTGTAAATCTCTTGTACTTGTGACGAATCCGAATCTAATAACATTAAAGTGGATTTGGGCACAAACTTTGACCAAACCACTATAAAACTCTTCATGTTTGTACTGTTTTTGTTCATGTTATCTATCTTGTTACATTCAGTTGGGGTTGTTGTGCCATCTTTTGGTTTTACAATATTAAAGTATAAAATTGAGAAAATAATAATAATAATGAACAAGAATTGTATATTTGTTGCAACCTTTTACCTGTTCAGTAATTAAAACACGTATATAAGGTGGAAGTATTTATACTATAATACAATTTTGAATAAAATTACAAGAATAGCTATAAAATATGAATTCACATGAATAACAAATATTTCAAAAATGATTATTACATGATAAAAATAATAATATCATAAAAATCATTAAAAATCTCCACACAATTAATACAAAACACTATCTCAAAACTTATCAATATTTTAAATTAAATAGTAAAAAAGTTATTTAAAATAAGAAACCAACAACAGTTGAGAAAAAAAAGGTTGAAAGTGGGAATTGAACCCATGGCTTAAGCACAAAAAACACTAGCCATATAGCACTTTAACAAACTAACCTAGATTGTTACTTTTGATGAAAAATTATACTTGTGCATTTTAAAAATGCGCATGTGTTGTGTTCAGATTTAAAAAAGAAAGCCTATTTTTATAACAAGTTTTAGATGAAGCATATACTTGGCATTTGTTTTATGTAGAAACTTAGATAAAAAAAATTATTAGCCCTTCCATAAATCATACATATAAAGGTCAGTAGGCAAAATTTCAGAACTATATACATAGAAACTCATAAACATTAACCACTTTGTTCAACCTTTATGCGGGCAAGGCTTGGTTAAGGGTTAGTAAAATCTTTTTTTTCAATACTATTTCAGGGTTAGGATGAGAAGTTAGCTTTACTCCTATGCCATGTCATATACCATTATGGAAAGTTTCTATCAAGGCAAATAGAATGTTGTACATATATGGTATTGTTGTAATTTTGTTTCAAATATAATGTAGCCATGTAATGACGTATTTGAGTGTTATAGCAAAAATCAAGCTAGCTTTAGAATGTGTTTACTTCACCTTATTATTATTTAAGCATTAATTTTTTCTATGCTGAGACCAATGGTTACCTTGGCATAGATTCTGGGACCAACAATATGTAGGACTAGAAACTGCCTGCTACCTTAAAAATATGGAGGATTAAGGTAGTTAAACTCAACAAAAGTTAATGTACTCATTTTATAATATCTATGTGCATGACAAAACCGAACTGCAACATTATTTCGTGATCAACTTTTGAGAAAAAAGCATTATTGCATTTGAAAAATAATTATTTGCAGCTTCGTAAGGATGAACATATCACAACAATAAAAATAGCGATTCTTACATTGTTTGTAATAAGCTTGATTGCATTTGCTATCGGTCCAACATTCGATAAGTGATATTTTCTAATAAATATAAAATTATGGGTCCAACATTCTTGATAATTTTAAATACTTCAGATATTGCATTTGTAGAAATTCTTTTGGACAATTTTAAATAATACCAATTTAGACTTACAAATAAAATGTTTTGAAAGTAGTCAATATATCCTAAGATTATACAAAGGCTGAATAATTAAAAATTAAGCTGTATGAGAAATTGCAACATATATGTAGTGTTATTATACACACTCATATTCCCCTATATTCCATAAAATTATCAAATATTGCTATTGGAAATTTTCAATATAACATCCAAAGTAAAAAACCTAAAATCAAAGCACCACGATGAGAAGTAGATTTGTAAATATCTGTGCAGTTAATGCCCCGCTATTACCCCGCTATAACCCCGCTATATCTCATAGCGGATTTCTACCGCTACGATTTTTCCATATAGCCCCAAAATATAGCCTTTCCGCTTTAAGCCCCGCTATTTCCGCTATATCCCGTTATTCCCGTTATATTCCGCTATTTCCGCTATATCTTCTTTAATAAAATGAATTGAAAAATTGCATTTATACATTATAAAAATTATGAAACTAGTTTATTTGATTTAATTTTTAATATATTTTTAGAAATGAAAATATTCTAATATTCTACTAAATTCAATTATGTTATATAACAGTTTTATGTTTATTTAAAGTATATTCGCACATGTTTTTATTTAAAATTATTTATGTATTAATTATAATTCAATTGAATGATATTTTTTCATTTAAGTACCATTTATATATTTGAAAAAACATTAAGTACGAGTTTTATATGCTATTTTAGAGCCATCCGCTATATCCCGCTATATCCTCGTTGTATCCCCGCTATGACTTTTTGCACCTCCACCGCTTTGAATCCGCCAAGCGCTTTAACTGCACAGGTAAATATAGACCGTTTCCAAACGCATGGGAAGTAGTAGCGAAACCAATAAAGTGGAAACTAATAACCAAAATTTTAGCAGGTGACATTTTCTAACTTAGAGCATTAGCCACGTAAAACTCATCACCGGCTCTGTGTTGATGAGATTGTAGTTCTAAAGTTTTTTAATCGTACATAATTGCACTAACTGAAATTTGCTATGTTAATTAATTCAGTAATTTAATAACATAGTAGTCTCCATAATAACCGAAAGTTGTGAATTTCAATAATAAGAAATAGAGTAACTATATTAGTCAATTTAGTAAAGTAGGAATGGAGTAGTCTAAAAAAATATACCTATTCTTAGTCTCTATATGTTTCTCACAAATAAAGTTCCTCTTCTAGTTTGAGAGTTATTTAAAATTTTCCTTGAAACTATAATTTATTCTATCATGAAGTAAGCTCATTCATTTAGAAATTTAAACCAAGTTGACTATATTTTACTAATATGTAAAGTATAAGAAAATATGCTATAATTCAGTTTCATTTAAATATAAAACATTTCCTACTTACGGAGTAGTTCCCACCACCTCACCACTAAATTAGTTCTCTTGAACACCTGCAGTGGTAGTTGTGATCGATCTTCAAGGACCCAATGATGGTAGGAGGGCCATCATGCCAATTGAGAAGGTTGACTACAATTGGGAGATCTCTTTTGTTGTTTTCGTTGTTTCATTTTTGATTAATTATTTTGATGAGGAGAGCAATTAGCATAAAGAGAATCTGGTGTGAATGAAATGTAAGTGAAAATTATAATGGGAGAAATTTCGGTGGATGTGCAGATAAAAACGTGATTAAAGGAGAATGAGCTAAAAAACCTCTTGAAATGTTTGTTGTAGCTGGATTTGATGAGGGGTAATTTAGTAAATTCAAAAGCATTAAGTTATTCCTATTATATATGGAAATTTTCATTATAACATTCAAAGTGAAAAACCTAAGATCAAAGAACCACGATGAGAAACAGATTTGTAAATATAGAGATTTCCAAACACATAGAAATTAGTAGTGAAACCAATAAAGTGGAGACTAATTACCTAAATTTTAGTAGGCGACATTTTTTGATTTGGAGCAGCTCTGTGTTGATGGGATTATAGTTCTGAATTTTTTTAATAGTACCTAATTTCACTAACTGAAAGTTGTGAATTTCAACAATATGAAATAGAGTAACTATGTTAATTAATTCGCTAATTCAATAACGTAGTAGTCTCCACAATAACCGAAAGTTGTGAATTTCAACAATAAGAAATAGAGTACCTATATTAGACGATTCAGTAATGTAGTATTGGAGTAGTCTTAAAACAACTAAAAAACATTATATACCTATTCTTGATCTCTCTATGTTTCTCACAAATGAAGTTCCTCTTCTAGTTTGAGAGTTTATTTAAGATATTCCTTGAAACTAAAGTTTATTCTCTGAAGAAATAAGGTCATTCATCTAGAAATTTAAACCAAGTTAACTATTTTTTACTAATATATAAAATATAAGAAAATGGTCTCAAGTTTGGTGAAATTTAAATATAGAACATTTCCTACTTCCTGAAAAGTTCCCACCACCTCCACCACTAAATTAGTTCCCTTTCAACACATGTCGGTGCTAGTTGTGATCGATCTTCAAGGACCCAATGGTGCCAGGAGGGCCATTATGCTAATTGAGAAGGTTGACTACAATCGGAAGATCTCTTTCGTTGTTTTTGTCAATCCTTTCTTGATTAATTATTTTGATGAGGAGTGCAATTAGCACAATGTGACGACCCACCTTTCTAAACCCTAGGAACGACACTTAATACATCCATGATATTCATGTGTCATTGCCCAAGCATTCGAAAGGCAAGTTGTCTTGGGTAAAATAAAGAACGTAACAAAACCTCACAACGGAATGGTTACATATGATACAAAATGACTTAGTACAAAAGGTTACTCCTTATATGGAATTATCAGAGTTATACAAAAGTACTACATCTAACAGATTTGCAGTTATACATTCTGATTTGTCATTTTTAGATACAAAATATACTTACATAATCATACCATGGAAATAAATAACTAGATAACTAAGGAATCGCCTGCTCAAATAGCATCTTCAAAGAGCTCCAAAAAGAAACCTGATATTCTTGGACTACTTAAATATAATTGCATACCCGAGAGTTAAGGGAAAATAAACAACTCGGGTAAGACAAAATGTCTAGTATGAGTAAAACTATGAAACAAATAGGGTGTATTTAAACAATATCATGTGGGATCATGCCACTAACGCAAAACGGGTTTTCTCTCACATAAATAATAACCAAACATAACAAAAATGAAAATGAACAATAGAGAACAAATTCAAACATAGATGATGGGCATAATTAATATACATCCAGACTTGAAAGAATGGAAACAGTCTAAACAGAAATCCAAACTGGACAGAGTGGATAAAACAAGATATCATTCCAAACTCAATAGAATGGACCAAACAAGATAACAGTCCAAACTTAATAGAATGGACTAAATCAATAATTAACGCCGCAAAGAGTGGTTCACTCTTCCTGTTGCAATTAAAGAAAACAAATTTAAAGTTTCGAATCAAATAAGGAAAGAAAATCTCCTAATAACTAGGAGGGTGCACCTCCTTACCGAAAGTATACCTCTAGTAATATACTTAAGAACTCCGATAGCTCTCGAACACGTCCAAGCCAGACCCCACCAACGGTTATCGAGCATCCAAGTCTTTTCACATCTCAATGTGGAATACCAAATCCAATCTAGAGTGGATGTGAAAATACTCTAATGGGAGCAACCCCACATAGCTTGGCTTCCACCCTCTCTTTCGGTTTAGTTATTCCCGATAAAGGATAACAAAGCTCAAATGAGCTACACATCGTCTTAAAGTGACGATAATAAAGAAGTTGAAGTAACCGATAGTTGAGAAACCAACTATTGAGGATATAAAATGATCGTATATGGAAATTAAGTCTTGTATACTTATCACCACTCATCCAATTCCAATCGGTACTCTTTCTTGGTTAACAATAATACCTGACAAGTGACAAGTCAAGGTAGTGTTACCTCAAAGTCATGCCTCACGATTATTCTTAACTTTTGAAATAGCGACAAGTCTACTTCTTCGACGTTTAGTGCTACAAATAAATCGTTCCCATATAAGTGAATCGTTTTACGGAAATTAGTTCATTTCCATAAACGAATCAAACCTTTTCTTTTAAAAACCCGAATTCATGCTTAGCCTCACATTACAAGTATTAGCTTTAAAACACTTTGTTAACAAAGTTTATTAACTTCAAAACATCACTTTAAAAAGGATTTAATATCTTAAAACATCCTTATTACATTGATTAATTAACTTTAAACTTCATCACACAATTTGATTTTTGAACTGCGAATGTCTTTAAATAATAAAAAGGGTAAACCACTTTTAAACCTTATTAAAATAATTAATTAATAACATATAATTGATTAAATTGATAAATAATTAATTATAATTATTTAAAATGAATAACAAAGTCAAAACATCCTTATTACTTTGATAAATTCACTTTGAAACTTCACAATTAAGTTGATTAATTAACTCCAATAACCTTTAATTAAAAAGGGTAAATCACCTTTAAAACATCATTAATTCAATTAATTAGGATATCTAAATATAGCTAATTAAATTAAATAATTAATTAAATATCATTATTTTCAAATGATTAATCAATTTAAACCATCATTAAGGAAAGATTAATTAAAGTTAAAACAAGTTGATTTCCTTTTAAAATCATTAATAAAAATATTAATTAATTTTAAAAACATAATTAGTTAATTGATTAATTAACTTTAATCCATCATTATCAAAGGATTAATTAGCCTTAGACATCATTAAATATAATGATTAATCAAATTTAAATCATCATTAACTAAGTAATTAGTTAAATTTAAAACACATCATTAATAAGTTATTTAGTTAACCTTAATCATTATCAATTAAATAACTAATTAAATTGAATAATCATTATTAAAATAATTAATTATTTTTGAAACATCATTAATCAAATTCTTTTTTAACTTGTAAAACAATTCTAAGCATGAAGATGAAACCAAACGGTTTCGATAAGAAGTGATTTTACGAAAGTGCCGATATAGCGACTATCGCTATACGGGGAGTTCGACAAACAAGTTTATAATATTATCAGCACAACCAAACATCACATAGCAATGGTTTAAGCATACATACAACAAGGATTCATAAGCAATAAAATGAACATGAATATAGTTTTAAAGCTTTGGTTTTTGAGGTAAAGTTTTACTTACTAATTAGTTTGCTAACTAACATTTACTTAACATGTTTGCATCCATCACAACATATACATTTCCAAACCAAATATGAGAAAATTCACAACATATCCAAACCAAACAAGCAAAATATATCACAATATAACTAAAGAAAAATATTTCCCAAAAAGAATTAAGAGTTTTACTCACCGAAAAGCTATCCAAACTTTTACTAAATTAGGGTATAACCTAGCATTCCATTCCTAAGCAAAAGATCGAGTTTTGGACCCTTAATGCACTAGATAGGCTCGGCCTTGAAAGAAGAAGGAAGTGAAACTTGTTTTGGTAAGGTGGAGTGAGTTTAGATAATCATCGAATTCTCAAAAATGAACCCGAAAATAGATCATTTTCCAACTGGTTTTTGGACTATTTACTCTTGGATTTTGAAACAATGATAAGAGAAAATTTTTACCAAATTCTTTTCTCTATCATTCTAAAAAAAGAAGCACTAAAATTGGATTAATTTTGAAGAAGATATGGTTGAAAGAAGGACCATTTTCGGACTTGAAATTCTGGACCTAAAAACACTATGTAAAGAATTGATATTTTGACATAGCTAAGCTCAAAATTTGAGAAAGTGTTACAAATGAGAGTTGTAGCCACTGGAATTTTCTACGGTTTAAACAAAAGAATAACTTGATTTGAAGTATTATGGAGGAGGTTATGGCCGTAAGAAAATGAGGTTAAATGGAGAAGATATTGTGAATTTTTAAACAAGTTTCTAAAGATTTGAAAGCCATGGATTTTTCTTTTCCAAGCTTAGGAAGTTCAAAATGAAGATAAGAATGAGAAGTGAAAAAAAGAATTCGGAAGAATTAGTTTTATAAGAATACAAGGCTTCCAAAAGAAGCTTCTTTATTTAATTTATTTTGGTAGCTTATATAGGAAGCTTCTTTATTTTAATTTAATTTGGTAGCTTACATGAGAAGCTTCTTTATTTAATTATATTTTCTTAGCTTACATGAGAAGCTTCTTTATTTTGTTATATTTGCTTAGCTTACATGGGAAGCTTCTTTATTAAATTCATTTTGGTGGCTTATGTTGGAAGCTTCCTTATTATATATATTTCCTTAAGTATATATACATATATTCACATGCATTCAGGCATGCCTAAGTGGCTTATAAATATGTGTTGGTGCATACAAAAGAGTTATGACATTTCTGATAACCTTTAGCCAACGAAAGCTCGAAAATTTGGAAAACGAATTCCGTTCACATTTTCAATTTTACATCGAACTAAATATTTTTGTAAACTAAATTAGAAAACTCTTTCGCCACCATTCTTTATTATTTTAAAGAGTTTTACTTTAGTTGTAAACCTATTATTTGAATATTTAAAATTTATTAAATATTCACAAATCCAAGTAGTGAAATTTTGGATCGTTAAATACAAAGAGAATCCGGGGTGAATGAAATGGGATTGAAAATTATTATGGGAGAAGTTTCGGTCGATGTGTAAACATAATTAAATGAGAATGAGTGTGCATGTGTGTGGATCTTTACGTTCAAATTTATTACATAAATAAACAATTGTTGGATTATAGTGATACCATTATCAAAATATTAAAATATGGAATTAATTCAAGGGTCAACGTCATAGTTTAATCTTAATCATTAGCTTAATTTGAAACAAGCTTTTGAGTACAAAAATACTTTCCTACACACATATATACATAGTTTTGAAACTTACATATATATGTATATATGTGTATATATATATATGTATATATATACATATATATATATATATATTTGTGTGTGTAGGAAGTGTTCCGCCACACCTCATCTATACCCCACTTATTTTTTTCATCTGTACAGTTCAAAATCGAACAAAAATTTATAGATATTTTCATAAATAACTCATGATCATCTGTACTAAATTTGGCTTAATTTGAGTAAATCTAACATGCACAAAATCATGTTTCAAATCGAAGGTTAAAATAAGTGTTTTAGCAGTTGATATTTGACTTAACATTTTGAACATGTTAGGAGTTTCAAAATGATCACTTTTTTGTGGATATGATGTTCGTAGTGTAGATTGACCATCCTCAAAGTTTCATTTGATTTGAAATAGTGTAGCATCGAAAACCATAGAAGTGTAAATTGAGGTGTAGTGGATCTTTACACACGCGCGCACACACACACACATACACATATATATATATATGTATGTATGTATGTATAATATATATGTGTGTATGTATGTATGTACATATGTATGTATGTATAACTACTTAGGTACAAAATAAAATGCAAAATGTGACATTGGTTGATGACACAAATGGTGACACAATGGATCTCAACCATTGGATTGACCCTACCTAATTTCAACCCTAAATGTGAACATAATGGGATCCAAGAGGTAAATTTTTGCCACCTCTAGTCGATTTAGCCCCTCCAACCAACTGCATTTGATAACCTTTGACGTCCCCCACCAAATACCAGTGATCCCATATCCTCCGCCGCCACAGTTCGAATGATATCGACGGTCAAAATTCCGCCTTTCGTTAACTTCAAATGCAAATTCCAGCCAACTTCGACATCATTTCATGAAATTCAATTCACTGTTGCCTTCCACTTTATGAGATCTACATCTCCATGTAATCAATTTCATCAACTGGCGCACGAATAAAAAAAGCCCAATTTGAAACCCTAGAATTTCGCCTTTACTAATTTTGACCGCCAATTTTGGTTGACTTTAGCATGTTTACGACAAACGGCCACTTAAAATTGATTTCTCTCGTTGAGTCGCTCAATTTGATATATAATCTGATGTGTAAGTGACAGTTTGAATTTTGAAACAATTTTGAATCAGAGATAATCATCTGCCATTAGCAGGTGTTTAGAGAATTTCGAGATTTGGACATAAAAATGGAGATGAGCTGACAACTAAGGTTCCATAACTTTGTTTATATAGTTCCATTAGGGTTCAAGTAGGAAATTTTATTTGAATCTAATGATAGTTAATTGACTTTATTTAAATAGATATATTGGACCTAATGCTAGTTAATAGACTTCGTAGGCCCATTAAGGTCCAAATAAGGATTTTTTTTAAATTTATCTATGTCACCCACTGTGAACGGACCGGGTTCGAACAATGGTAAGAGTGAAGTTTGTAGAGCTGTTTGCATTGTAGCGACTGATAGAGTTAGAGGTATGCCCTATGGGTAATTATATAATTTGTTACATATATCAAACTCGATAACCAATCTTGTTCAAAATAAAAGGTGTTTTTATTCTATTATATACTTGATATAATGTGTTATATATTAATTAATATAGTTAAATTATATTTAATAGAAAATCAGTATATGGTATATTTTATGATAATAGTTACAAAGTGTTGTAACTATGAGTAATTTATCACAATGAAAATAAATATATCATTTTTGATATTCCTAGTAAAGGTGTATCGAGAATGGATATCGATATATTCATTGAGAATAGAGTATGTAACGTTCTTCAAATATTGGGCAATGTATAATTCATGGCTGTTAGGCTCACCAATGGGTTACGTACTGATAGTTATTGGATAACTATGGAATGACTCGCTCGATAATTTTATATTGTTTAATATAACTAAGGTCAAACAAAAAATATCGATGTGACTAATTTTACATAGTTCTCTCGACTTAAGAATATCGTTGATCTTCAATGTGGAAGCTCCCTTTGATTATAGTTAAATCGTGGCACGACATCCATTGAACGACTATAGTTGGATCGAGTGGAAGCATTGGAAGTGAAACACTATTCAAGTAAGGATTCGTCTCCTCACTTATATGAGATTTGTATCATGATCAACTGAAGTCAACTCAAAGTCAAAGTCTCTGTCTAGAGCATTTTGGTTAATAATAATTGTTATTATTATACCAATGACTTTATGTTTGGAGTATAAAGTTAAATACAGACAATATTGGAATTTTGACCATTACCAAATTTCATAAGTCTAAAGTGATAAAGTTTGACGAAGGGAATTGGTGTAAATAATTATCACTGTTAGGTAACGCTTAAATTTGTATAATTGGATTTTTACCGAAAGGATGTGTAAGCGATAAATTATGCCAAAATGTCACTCCACTAGTTAAGGTGATGAGTGAATGTTAATATTTGAATAGTTTAATGTTAATCGCTGACTGAACTTATACCAACGAGTCGCACAACCGCATTGATAAATTCTTCGAAATACCATATGATTTACTTGATTTATAAGTTTTTGTAAATTAATTAATATTTTTTGAGAAATATTAATTAATTATTTGATGTATTGAATGTCATTAGTATTTTTTTAATGTCACTACCATTTACTTGAGTGCATACAAAAAAGTTGTATATGTACAAATCAATATAAGGTAACGATGAGCATTTAAATTTGATTTAAATGTAATTATTGGCCAAGTGTTATTAGACAAATTAAAGGGCCATAAAACCTCTTTCATTACAATCCATATAAAGAAAAAGGAGGCTTGCAATCTAATGGTTGGATCTAGAAAATGAATGGAGGAGGTTAAGAAAGATTATCTCTATAAATACCTTGCCCTTCATTCACTTGCCTCTCTTAATCATTTCTTTCAAGATCCTAGCCTCTGTATTCCATTTCTAACATTCATGGATGAGAATTCAAGGAATAATAAAAGAAAAAAATATTTTAATGGCATCCAATTAAATCAATCAAATAAATGGTGGCTCTCCCTCTCATGCAAAGCTAGGAGACCGATTCAAATTTGAATGTAGGAGCGACTATCAATCAAGGTGCATTCAAGGCTACATCTATTAAGTAATATATATTCTATTGTATGTGTATATTTATCATGATGTTATAGATCTATTTATTTGATTATTTTGATAAATTTTTATACGCATTTGTTGTTCATCTTTAATTTGTGTGTGTATAGATCTGAAATTTTTGACTTTATTGATTTGAATTAGATCTGAAAATAATAACAATGGTTTTGATTGTTGATTCTTATTGTTTTCTTTATATTGATGTTGGTGTTATTTTAGATCTAAATATATAACTAATTTTATATATATATAGTTGAATGTCAATGATAATTTCATTATTTCATAATTAGTTTTCTATTTCTAAACACACACACACATATATATATATATATATATTTAAAAATTGGTACACTTTATTGCAAAAAACCAATCATATACTTCCTTTATATGCCTCATCAAAATCTTGCAACCCCAATAACCTAAGTAGGTGCCTTGCAAGAGAAAAGAGCATATATAAAGTCCATATTTTAACTTGGCAGGTAAAAAATAAAAATACAAAATATAAATAAAATAAAGTCCAACCCGCTTCCTCAAGTAAACCCATTTCATTATTTCATAATTTATTTTCTATTTCAAAACATATACACACACACACAGATATATATATATATATATATGCATATAGGTATATATATGTATGTATCTGTATTAAGATTAATTTGAAAACTATTTTACAATGAAGGTTTCAAAAACATTTATATTTACATACACATACACATCTTACATTAATGGAGATTTGTTTGTAGAAATCTACATGTATTAATATTGTAGTTTTGTTTAATAAATTTTACTTTATTATTGCTTGTGAAATACCTACTTTTTAGCTTACTTTAAATTATTAACATATAAACATAGGTTATATTTGGATCTATAGATTAAGATATGTTTTTAAATTGTTTTATTAAATCAAATCATTGCATATTTTGGAAATAAATCTTGAATTCAAACTAGTCAACTTGGCTGAATAAATTTAGAATAATTAAAGGATTCATTAAAATACGCGCACATACATATTTATATTAAGTATATTTAAACATACACACACACACATATATATATATGGGGATTAACCACAACTTCATTACTTTAATACCCAAAAAAATAAGCCACGGTTTATTTCGGATTATAGACCTATTGCATATGCTAATGTCTTATATAAAGTTTGCAATAGAATTAAATGGTTCCTCCCATTGTTAATTGCAGAAAATCAATCTTCTTTCATACTGGGTAGAAACATTGGAGAAAAGGTTTTGCTGGCTCACGAACAAGTTTGGGATTTTGCTAAAAGGGGTAAATCTAAAATGTGTATTAAGATTGATTTGCGAAAGGCATATGACATGGTTAATCGTGAATTTGTTTGTCATATGCTTCATTGCTTTGGTTTTCCTATATCCATCATCCAGTTGATACACGAGTGTATTTCTACCCCCACATTTTCAATTATGGTGGATGGTAGGCCTGAAGGGTTCATCACATCTAACGGGGGCTAGGTAGGGGGACCCCTTATCCCCTTATTTATTCTGCATTTCTATGGAATTTTTTACATTACTTATGGAAGAAGGTGTGGCTGATAAAAAGCTAGAGCCTATAAACAAGTTTCAGCCTAGTATATCTCATTTATTATATGCCGATGATGTTATGATTTTCTTAGTAGCTAGTATTGAGAATGCTACCTATATAAATTATATATTTTCTAGAATGAAGGAAACTGTAGGTTTACGGATTAAACAATCCAAATCACAGACATTTTTTAGCAAGGGGGCTATGTGGAAATCTGAAATAGTAACTACTTAGAACATCGCAAAGAAGGAATTACCTGTCAAATATTTCGGGGTTCCCCTATCTTCATATTACATCCATGCTAGCCACTGCCTTCCCCTGTTATACAACATTAGTTCTAAATTTGAAGGATGGGATAGTAATTTATTAACGATAGCAGGCCGTGCGGAGCTGATACAAAACACAATTACTCCCATTATTATGTATTGGATACTCATATATCATTTACCATCTTCAGTTTTAAAAAAAACCGCTCATCTGTGTGCAGACTTTTTTTGGTAAGGCAAACTTCACAAAATTTCTTGGGACATGCTATGCAGACCGAAGTTAGAAGGTGGTATACGGTTACGAAAGTTTACTGATCTTAACAAAACCGCCAGAACTAAACTGCTTTGGAAGTTACTTACATCAAATTGTCTATGGTCTAGATGGATGACTACCAAGTATTTAACTAAACATAATTTCTGGGTGCTCCCCATTAACAATAATTTTTCAGGTACGATGAAGTTTATTCTACATCAACGGGGTTTGGCAGCTAAGATCATGAATTACATTATTATTAATGGGGAGAACACGGACTTATGGTATGATCCATGGATAAACAAAAAGTCTCTAGTTGACTTAATTGGTTGGAGCAGGTTTTCAATCTATACTAATGCAAATAGCAAGGTAAATCGTATATTACATGATGGTCGATTATGTCCTCAGTTATTACCCGAAACAAGAGAAGTAGCTTCTCATATTATGCAAGTTAGAGTATCCAATGAGTAGGCTACGGATTACTGGACGATTGCCAACCAGAAAAAATTCCTTTTTTCAAAAGTGTGGACCGAGATCCTAACTCATGCGCAGCAAGATGGTATATACAAATTAATATGGCATAACAAAACTGCTAGGAAATTTTGTTATACAACATATATGGCTTATATACACCATCTTCCTACTACTGATCGACTTATTAATTGGGGGTTGAATGTGAATGTACAATGCGATTTATGCAAGAAGGATAACGAAAATCATGAGAATTTTTTCACAAACTGTGAATATAGCACTTATCTATGGCAATCACTCCTTCTTAAGCTAGATCTGCAGCCTACGATGGAATGCTCCTTACAGCAACAGCTCTCCAAGTTGTGCCACAATTTTACGACCAAATCAGGGCTTCAACATTTGGCATTCGTGGCAGCTGCCACAACCACACCATATATGGATCGAATGGAATAGGTGTCGCTTTGAAGGGAAAGGGTGCTCGAGGGATCAATGGTGCAAATTGATAAAACTCGAAGTTCGCTTGCAGTTTCGGAGAAAAGTCTGTCATCAACAATTATCCGTGATAGAGAGACAAAAGTATTTTCAATGGGGAATAGAACTGGATTATCCAGGATGAATGATGCAGCGGTATGAAGGTTTGACTAGGGTTTATGTTTGCTTTGTGATGGGCCGGGTCGGGTAGCCTTTGGAAGTGGAGGTGTTGTTTATACCCTATTGGATCGGCTTGCTTGATTAGTGTGTGTTTTCATATTGTATTTGCTTTTTTCTTGTTTGTTTGTGACATTTACTGTACTAGAGTTGTCTATAGAGGATGTCGTGCTCTTTTTCCTTGCCACAACGGTAATGTTTTTTAAGGAGGCGAATCCTGCTATTATACGGTTCTCATTCATTATTAATAATAGTACCTTTTATTTCAAATATATATATATATGCACTCATATAATTTTAAACAATGTTTCAGACAACCAATGCGTATATAAAGGAAGAATGTGTCTGTTATTATGTAAATCCTAGCACCGAAACGTGCACACATTAACTAGGTACACAATATGGTATATTACACTTTCCCAATATGCATTAGAGTTTATTTGGATATAATCACAATATATTCCAAGTGTATATTTGGTTATCTATGTCATATATTAATCTATCAATCATTTAATTAAAGGAAAGAAATGAAAAGTTTTCTCTCTCCAATTTAAACCATATATCCCATCATTAATTGAATAAGTTAAGAGAAGGAAATGAAAGGTTTCCTTCACCAGACTAAATATAATAAGTAACAATCACACACAAATACATGTATAAGAGTATATTTGATATACTCTAATTTATGTAAACAATAAATTAATGTAAATCTTAAAAAAGGATTTATTTAAAAATATTTTAGATTGAATCTAAAATCCCCTTTAGACTTCATAAGCCCAATAGATCCTAAAGATTTTTTTTTGAAATTTACCCTTTAACTCCACTACGGGCTAACCCAGTTCCAACATTGGTATTGAAACCTAACAGCCTGCGTGATATAAATTAGTCATGTTAGGAATAACTAATTAAGCTTACGTATTTAGTATGGTGTCTTGAAAGATAATGTCTAGAATTGGAATCGGGTAATCAAGTACCCTATCCTACCTGATTATCGACCTAGCTTGAAAGATGAAGTGAGCCAAAAGGTTGCTCCAATAGAAAATGCCTAATTTGAATTGGGCCTTGGGCTGATTTTCAAAATAGTTTTGAAAATTAAGCCAAGATTTTAAATTGAAAGTTAAATTTAAAATAAAAACATGTTTATTATAAAAGGTTATAATATAACATAATTTTTTAAAAATGTTTGAAAATATTTAAATATTAGTTACGAAATTTGAAATTTATTAATAAGATTAATTAATAAATTAATTAAATAAGTTAAATAATTAATACTTATACATATTATATATATATTGATATACGTTATGTTATTTTAAAGTGTTTAAGATAACATAAGTATATATGTATGTATATAAGATAAATTTTTGAAATTAATATAATTTGTTAACCGGCATCTTGGCCCGGTTACAAAACGACAGTTGATGAAATTATCATTAGCACTAGACAAGATTCTGATCAAGGAGAGACTGGAGGTGGTAGCAAGTTGTCAGGCCCACAACAAAGCAAGAGCATTTGGCCTGCCTGGCCTGGTGTGCAGATTCACCTACTATGGGCAGAGGCACCTTGTTCCTAAGCCCATGAGGGAAGTCCAACCCATCTTGTCTATAAATAGGAGGGCGGTAGGACAATAAAAGGGACCTTTTTTGGAGAACAATGGGGAGACTCTGCCACTTTCAAGACTGATTATTTTCAATTCAAACTTGTATTCAAGTCATTAATATATGGATTGTATCTGTATTCAACTACTTGTGAAAGAAATAAAGATCAAAACTCAAAGTGGATGTAGGCAGTTACGCCGAACCACTATAAATCTGGTGTTCTCGTTTTTGTTGTTCTTTTGGCATTGAATTACACTATTTTTCAGTTCTAATTCATCTTCTTCATTAATCTCTCTACACAATCTTTCTCAACGAGGTTAGTGACCTAGTGACCAATTTTGGTGCTAACACTTTGGTGCTTTCACTGAGAATTGAATTCTCATCTTGATTGGATCTCATCATCTACTAGTGGATTTCCATATTCGCGAAATAGATCCAGTTGTTTACTAGAAAACTTCCTATTCTACTCAGATTTGAAAGAAATCTAAAGGAAGCTGATAGCCGTAGATTGGATTCACTGATGTACGCAAGATCTGGGGATTGGACGTTGAAGTTTGCACTCAAGTTGAATGAAGGCCGACCCTCCTCTGAAGGCAATTCGGCCGATCACTCCAGAAAAGGCTTATGCCGATCGCCTCAGAAAAGGCGTATGCCGAACGCCCTAGAAAAGGCGTATGCCGAACGCTCCAGAAAAGGGGTAGGCCGAACATACCTCTAGGCCGAACGCTCTTCCAGGCCGACCATACCTCTAGGCCGAACGCTCTTCCAGGCCGACCATACCTCTAGGCAGAACGCCCTTCCAGGCCGAACATACCTCTAGGCCGAACGCCCTTCCAGGCCGAACATACCTCTAGGCCGAATGCCCTTCCAGGCCGACCATACCTCTAGGCCGAACACCTCTGTAATGTCGAACGGTAGTGTATGCCGAACGACTCGGTTGTGCCGAACAAGAATGAATGTCGAGCGCCTCTGTAATGCCGAACGGTATTGTATGCCGAACGACTCGGTTGTGCCGAACAAGAATGAATGTCGAGCGCCTCTGTAATGCCGAACGGTATTGTATGCCGAACGACTCGATTGTGTCGAACAGTGTGAATGCCGAACAGTGTGGAATGCCGAACAGTGTGGAATGCCGAACACGTGTGGAATGCCGAACAGTGTGGATGCCGAACAGTGTGAATGTCGAACAGTGTGAATGCCGAACAGTGTGGAATGCCGAACAGTGTGGATGCCGGACAGTGTGGAATGCCGAATAGTGTGGACGCCGAACAGTGTGAATGCCGAACACGTGTGGAATGCCGAACAGTGTGGATGCCGAACAGTGTGGAATGCCGAACAGTGTGGACGCCGAACACGTGTGGAATGCCGAACAGTGTGGATGCCGAACAGTGTGGATGCCGAACAGTGTGGATTGCCGAACAGTGTGAATGCCGAACAGTGTGAATGCCGAACAATCTTGTATGCCGAGCAACTTTGTCATGCCGAACGGCCCTCAATGCCGATCGAAACTTAAGTTACACCGGTCTCTTATACGAACCCTAGCCGCAGCGCAGTGCCTCCGGATAGTGAATTCAAAACTCAACTTAATAAAGGAACATTCTATCCACTTCCCTGACATCCCATGATCGACCATGGCATAGAGGATCTAGCGGCAGCTTATGAACGGCATCAAGGGAACAGACAAGCAACCGCTATTCAAACGGTACTCCCAAAGGTTGGAGAACATAGATGATATGACTCTAGCAAATGCCAAGATGACTCCAAGCACCATTCTTCGCTGACCCAGCACTTCGAATTTAATGACCCCAAGAAAACCATTGCTCTAAGCAATTTATTCCAAATACTAACAAGGGTATCATACTGATCGCGTTTGAGGAAAGTCGACCTCCAGATATATTTTGGCAGCTAGTTAGCTAAAGAGCCTCCTACGACTATGGATCGTTTCTTCTATAAAATGAATCAGAACTAAAGTGAGGAGGAGTGGAGCAGACTAAGAAAAATAACAATGAAGGCCCGTTGGCTAAGGATGTAGATCCCAGTAGCCGAAACAAGACTTCAGAATTCAGCTCATATGCTCTTTGAAAGATTCAATTGACAACCTCTACTTGAAGACTCACGACTCGGAGTGGTACTGGAAACCAACCTCGAGAGAGTACACCAAAGTCTAAAGAAAATCAGGGGAATGTTGTATATTCCCAGATGCTCACTGATCCTAACACGAGCGATTACAAATACCTCCGAGGTGTGATCGAAAAGATGACCTGGAAAGGAAAGCTTCAATAGTATGTACAAGTCCTGCAGAATGGCGGGCAGCAAATATCTGATGCCTATTAATAAAGGGCTATGATTATCAATTGGACGGTTGACGGCCAACATCCCTTTGAAAGGAGCCAGGGGCGGAGTCGAATAGCGAGCACACGATGCTGCTTCACATATCAATGAGATTTACCATAATCTTCTTTGAATTATTTCCATTTCCATCTCTATTTCAATTGTTCTATGAACTACGGCTAGCTTGGACTAAACTACTTTCAAAACGATGCAGGTGACCAGGTACTCAGATTGGGTTGCCAACCAATCTACGCAGACCATGATCGGATGTGTGGAGTTACATCTGGACGAGCATAATTCTATCGCTCATCATCAACCATATGCCTTTGATTTGGGGCTATGGACTAAATATTGAAAAGCTCATCACGATCAGATCCCAATACAAAGTCAACATGACCAACCATCCATTCATCGACCTCCACATTTGACTTGGAGACCTAAACTGCTTGGAATGAATATGGCCCGATCATCCACTCTAATCGAGTCATAGAACAAAGCTCGACAAAATACAGATACCTCTCATGAAGCTCAGTGACGCCGGGATCCGTCTAAAGTGGACGTGATTTGATCATCTACACATCAAATCCTACCCTGAACACGAAAGGTTGTTCGAAAGCCCAACTTGAAGTAGCTATGGTAGACTGCGTACTCGCTAACCATCGTTGTCAATACATGGACGCGACTGCATCGTGAAACATATGCAACTTACTTTGTCTACCCAGTAATCCATCATCCTCGTTTTCTGGAAAGAGATACGAAGAAAATTGTGCAAGACTTGATTATCCAACCCCGGCATGGATGTGATCCAACCATCTGTCATACACCTCCTTCCTTGACTTGATTGGAAGAGCTATATTCACCAAGCGGACGAGAATCGGCCGTCCATTTTCAAAGTTTCATCCTTGATGCTGGGGGCAGAATCCCATTCCATGAGCGAACATGGTTCGATTGTTCTTCTGAGAACATTAGCCTCGATATGGTAGATGAAATATAAATTAAAGGGTGGAAATACGACTACTCTCAATAACAACCTCCAAGTCTCCAGAGCGCGGACTAGAGTATAAATGACTTAAACCTCCAAGTCCCCAGAGTGTGGACTGGAGTACTCTAAGTCCCCAGAGCGCGAACTAGAGTATAAATGACTAAAACCTCCAAGTCCCCAGAGTGCGGACTGGAGTACTCTAAGTCCCCAGAGCGCGGACTAGAGTATAAATGACTTAAACCTCCAAGTCTCCAGAGCACGGACTGGAGTACTCTAAGTCCCCAGAGCGCGGACTAGAGTATAAATGACTTAAACCTCCAAGTCCCTAGAGTGTGGACTGGAGTACTCTAAGTCCCCAGAGTGCGGACTAGAGTATAAATGACTAAAACCTCCAAGTCTCCAGAGCACGGACTGGAGTACTCTGAGTCCCCAGAGCGCGGACTAGAGTATAAACGACTTAAACCTCCAAGTCCCCAGAGCGTGGACTAGAGTACTCTAAGTCCCCAGAGCGCGGACTAGAGTATAAATGACTTAAACCTCCAAGTCCCCAGAGTGCGGACTGGAGTACTCTAACTCCCTAGAGTACGGACTCGAATATAAGAGAATCGGATCTCCAAGTTCCCTGAATATGAACTATGACACAAATGACTTGAATTTGTCAAATCCCTGACATACGGGCTAGAAAGTATTCTAAGTGCTCGAAGCACAGAATGGAAGTTCAACGACTCCCGAAGAGTTTCTGAGTTATATGAAGATGGACTGAGAAGTCTATGTTACTCACAACTGCTTGGACTAAAATCACAATCACAAAGAAAATTGAACAATAAGAGTCTTTTGTAAGACAGAAAAAGGAACTAAACCTTATTCAGAAATGAGTTTCTATTACAACCCCTCCAACGTTCGGAGTCGACATTCTATTTACAAGGACTAAGGAAATAGAAGAAAATAATTACATGACTTAAACTAACTCTCGTTGAACGAGGATAGTAATCACTTCTTGTGCTTCTTCAACTTCTCCTCTCCAGAGCATTTACCCTTGGTACTCTTCTTTGATAGAGGGGTAGCAACTGAAGGATTACGGGGGCCTTCCATGGGCTTGGACCCGCCAGGAAGGATGACCTTCAACGGCTTGTTCAAAGGATCGTCCAAGTCCACAACTCGGGGCTCTACTATGACCTTGACCGTCTCCTCCTTCTCTTTATCGAGCCACTCCTCGATGCTCAATTCGGATGTCTGCTCAGAGGCGCCTGTAATTTCTACTTCATAACCCCCATCGGTAGGAGAGGAGGTTTCAGACTTGTCTTCATCAAAAGCTCCGATCACCTAAGCGTTTGGACCAGGAGCCTCCCCTGCGTGAGTGGCTTCACTTGTTTTATCCCCCACTTCCTTGGTGACATCGCTCCTCGGAGTGGGCTCGGGGTCAGAACGGCCTGCACAAAATCGTGGAAAACAAGCATTAGAATGCAGTATTCCTGCATAAAGAATAACGACTTTCGAAATCTTAAAGAGAAGGATTATCTACCAGGTTTAGGCAAACTCTCACCCATCCGGGGGGTCTCACCCTCTGGAACGGGAGACAGAATGCGGACTAAAGTACTCTAAGTCCCCAGAGCGTGGGCTAGAGTATAAATGACTAAAACCTCCAAGTCCCCAGAGTGCAGACTGGAGTACTCTCAGTCCCCAGAGCATGGACTAGATTATAGACAACTTCAGAAAAATCCCTAAATCCCAGAAGCGGACCAGATTACTCTAAGTTCCCAGATGGCGAACTAGAGTATAAACGAGTTGACGAAAATCTCTGTGTCTCGAACTATGGACTAAAGCATAAACCGTTCGACAAATCTCTAAGTCCTTGGAGCGTGGACCGAAGCATGAACACAAATTGGGCGCGAGTCAACCGGAGGGAGAATAACACTAAGTCACCAGAATGCAGAGTGGTGCATAAACATCGATAAATAGACGAGTGGATTCCGACCATTTTCTATTCCGTAAACTTCAGCCTGGAATCGACAGGAGGATTATTAACCCGTTGAGGATGGAGTTCGACCATCCAACTAGTGACCTGGCCAAATCAATGCTGGGGGCAGGGGTACAAAACACTAAAAAGCCGAATACGACAGCTTACTATAGCCCTAGCGTGGCGTTCTTTATAACTTGAGGCAGCGACTGCAAGGAGGCCTCAATACAGAACCAATCGAAACGGCATCCAAAGCTACGAGCAACCTACTATATCATACCTCAGACCAAGGGTCAATGCCGATCTGCACCAAGCACATACGAATGTGACTCGGATGGTTTTTGAAAAACTATGACCCCCAGAGTATGGAAAATAGGGTAAACCACGAATACTTGGTCAAAGATTCTCCAGCACCCTCGTTCGATTCGTTAGGAGGAGTATGAAACTGGATGAGCATAACCCGACTGCATTTGTAGCCAACTTTACCCCGAGATCTGATTACAGAGCATGAACCAAAGTGGACGTGGATGACCATCCACTGTCCAAATTACGCCCTGAAACTTACGTGGCATCGAAGTATTCCTCTTGGAATGAAAAACCACGATAAAATCCAAGATAGGCGAGACCTAGTCTCCCATCGACTGACATGATCCCACGATCCAACGGGAATGAGAGTAAAGCTAAAGTGGGCGTGGCTGGCCTTCCTACTTATCGGTATATGCCCCAGACCTGGGGGCATGAGCGAGAAGCAATATGAATGTGAACCGACTATTCACCAATCACCTCTATGTCTTCGGAGTTTAGGTGAAAACATAAACATAGCTAGGACGAGACTCAACTGTCCATGCAGTACATTTATCAACCCGAGACTGGGAGAAGACGCATGGTCATCCAAAAAACTGGCTACGGTAGCTCAGTATTAAAACTTATATATAGTGCTTACAGCTACTCATGGCAACGACCGTAAGGATGCCTAGAGATAGAATCGTTAAATCGATACCTTAGCTCATGGGCAATTGACTTTCACTCCAACCCGAAGGACGGGTAAAGAATCATGAATGCATTGAATAGAAAGTGCGTTACTCGAATGCACAAGCAAATTCAAACTCATAGCAAGATCCAGCTATACAATTGCATGCCACTCGAGGCTGATCCCCACTCGACATTTCCTCTAATGCGCTTTTAAGCCTGATTTTTTGGCCATTTGCTGATAATCTATTAGAGCATTCAGAGCCCTTCGCTATTAGGCTCAATAATTCATGACAAGACTCTAGGATTCGACTAGAGTAACCATCAACATTGGCCGACCCAACCATATTTCACATTGAATGTTATGCAAAATAGTTACATTTTTACTCAAAGAATCCGGGATGGCACCTGCTAATCTGACGGTCAACATTACAGCCAGCCATGGCGACCCTTTCTGGGTGTTGAATATCAGATCACAACTCAGTGCAGTGATGATAAAAGAATTAGTTGGATTGTTCTGAATAAATGATGATATGTTCACTTGGACCCATTCTGACATGCATATGTGATTTCATTAACTATTGCGAGCCATGCATTGGATATCAACCCGAAGCTACAAAAGCTAGCACAATCTCTATTAATTTCATCATGAAAGATCCACTCTTACTTTTAGGCTCACCCCATCAACGTCTATGCCTACCAGCCGTTGCGACAGGGCACACAATGACCTGAGACGTTTGAAAGACTACTTAAATAGAATATCGAACTAAGCTAATTCAATATCACTTATTTCCCACGAAAGGCTATCCAAGGACGGAAATTAGCGGACCTCACACCCAAATTCACTACCTCAGATGACTACTCAAAGAGTAGCAGAGAACCAACCATAAGATGGAAAATGTACGCGGATGGAGCATCCAATGATCATTGTTATGGCATAGGAGTCATGATAATGACTCCTGAGGAACGATCAATCTGCTATGTCCTAAAACTCGATTTACCTGTAACAAACAACGATGCTTAGTATGAAGCCTTGACTGCTAGCCTCAAACTTGTTAGAGGATTTGAAGTGAAAACTTTACATATCTTTTGTGATTCTTTATTGGTAGTATACAAATTTAAGGAAGTTGATCTTGCTAGAGGGCATTGTCTTGCTCCTTATCTCGGCCAAGTCCAAGAGCTACTAACCGACTTCACGTATTACATCATTACATACGTACTCAGCGAACTAAATGAGAAGGTGTCATGGTTGACTCTTATCAAAGACTATCTACAATGAGGAATTCTTACTGAACGGAGGAATGGAAAATGACAGATCCTCCTCAAAGCTTCACGCCAAATCATATAAGAATAAGTCGTGTGTCAAAAGGAGTTTATCCATCCCCATGCTTCGGCATATCGCCCATGATGATATCTTGAGCAAAATATATGAAGAAGAATGCGGTAATAACATCAGGGGGAAAACCATGATAAAGAAGATACTCTGCTATAGGTATTACTGGCCAACTATCAACCCAGATGCGGTTGATCATGCTAGACAATGTGACGAGTACAAGATGTTTGCAAAAAATCCGGGAACCACACCGATGGAAATTATTCAAATGGCTAGTTCATAGCCGTTCGCCACTTGGGGGCACTGAAATCATCTTCTTGTCGATCCTAAAGGTGGTGCAAAATACACCATCATAGCAGTTGATTACGTCACTAAATGGGCAGATGAAGAACTCATAACCATGACCAAGATGAAGAAAATAATCAACTTCTTTATCCGTAACGTCATCTGTCCTTATGACCTTCCATGATCCATTATAACTGCAAATGGACAGGTTGAAGCTGTGAACAAAATCATAGAGTCAGTACTAAAGAGAGGTTTGGAAAACTCCTCAAGTGGCTGATTGCAACCCTTATTTCATAGAAAATACAAACAAGGAATCGCGATTGAATTGCAATTAAACTAGACGGAGTTGGTGACGACTTATGAGCATATAAAACACATTCGAGAGCCAATGGCAAGAACATGTACCCGAACGTGCATGTGTACATCCGAAAAAGTTCGACTTCTTGAAATAACCAGAAATTGAATTCTCACTAAGGGTTATTAAGAAAAGACTAGATCAGATAGCCGAAGCTTATTAGCTCTGCAGAATCAGTCACGGATGGCCACTAATGAACCACAACCCTGGATTTATAATATTGGGAATCGACCAAGCATCACGATGACCAAAGAAGGATACAACACCTTGGGAGGATAAATTGGAGGATAATGACTATTCAAGAAACATGGTGGATTTCTTTCTGAAGACAAGGAATACTCGTTGATTCAAAGCGTGTTGTGTTGCTTCACACGACACACTTTGGGGGGCAAGTGTTAACCGGCATCTTGGCCCTGTTACAAAACGACAGTTGAAGAAATTATCATTAGCACTAGACAAGATTCTGATCAAGGAGAGACTGGAGGTGGTAGCAAGTTGTCAGGCCTACAACAAAGCAAGAGCATTCGGCCTGCCTGGCCTGGTGCGCAGATTCACCTACTATGGGCAGAGGCACCTTGTTCCTAAGCCCATGAGGGAAGTCCAACCCATCTCGTCTATAAATAGGAGGGCAGTAGCACAATAAAAGGGACCTTTTTTGGAGAACAATGGGGAGACTCTGCCACTTTCAAGACTGATTATTTTCAATTCAAACTTGTATTCAAGTCATTAATATATGGATTGTATCTGTATTCAACTACTTGTGAAAGAAATAAAGATCAAAACTCAAAGTGGATGTAGGCAGTTACGCCGAACCACTATAAATCTGGTGTTCTCGTTTTTGTTGTTCTTTTGGCATTGAATTACACTATTTTTCAGTTCTAATTCATCTTCTTCATTAATCTCTCTACACAATCTTTCTCAACGAGGTTAGTGACCAATTTTGGTGCTAACATAATTTAATTAAAATTGTTTAATTAAATAAATTAATTAAAGGTTAATTAATTAAATAAATAAATTAAAGGTTAATTAATTTAATAAAAAATACACATATATAAGATATATATGTTATACTATAAAGGTTATAACATGTATGTGTATATGTACATATGATATATAGGTATTACTACGAAGGTTATAGTATATACTTTAAAGGTTATAGTAGACATGTCCAATATAAAAGTTGTATTGGAATACTGATATAAAATTAATTAAAGAGTTAATTACTTAAAATTAATTAATATTTAATTAATATAATATTATACATAAGACTATTAAATAACTAACATGAAACATAAAAGTTATATAATAATAAAAACTTATATGATATGAATGTATAAACTAAAGGTGGAACATTAAAGAAACTCGAACAGACTTAAGGGATGAAAACATATGTAAATGTACGTATACTGTGATTTTTGGTGTGTCCGACACTTGAATCATGAGGGTATTTCATAAAAAATACATTATTCCATAAGTCAATATCACCTCAACATAATATATTGAAGTTTATGAATTTTTAATATAATGTTGTCCTCTACCATATATATATATATTAATAAATTACTTGCATACTCTTTAATGTTGAGCAAACTCAAGCTAGGGATATTATGTGTAGTATTATTACTATATTGAATAGACGAGGTAAGATAACTATATGTATTTGTTGACTAAACTCAAAGTACATATATTATACTTAGACCATCGCAATATGGTAGGTACGAGTAAATAATCTCTTTTGATTTATTAAGCAAACTCAAGGTCAAAATGAGATTAGGACAAGGAATCATGGGTTAGGAGTTGTATGTGATACAACCAATAAGGAGTTACCCATTGTTTGTGGGGCTATGATTTGAAACTCAAGGTCAGAGTCCCACGGTAGATGAGTCCTAACACCCACTAGTGAAGTCGAAAGATTTATATGTAGGGTTTGGAGAAACATAAAAGACTAGTGGGAGCCTTATTAGAAAAATGAAATGATAACATTTAACCTTTCTAATATTGTAAGAATGTATGCTAAATAATGTTATAATAATCTACATTGATAAATTTATGCATTTAAAATGATTGATAAACGTTTAGTTATACGAATTGAAATGAATTGAATATCGATAAATAGAAATATAACACACACACACACACACTCTCTCTTTCTATTGAATACTTCTTGCATGTTAATTTTTCTACGTCCATGCAAGTGCCTAATTTTACAACTAATTAATACGTTCCTAATTTGGTCGCTCATGTGTTTATTTGGTCGAGACGGTGTATTGCATTCTATGAGTTTTGAATGAAAAGCAATACAAGATATTGGATATTTGATTAGTATACTATCACATATAAGTGTTATACAGTGAATGATTGTTGTGGGCATTTTCGCCCACAGCATAGTGAATACAAAAAGACATTAAGGAACATAGAAACGGTTAGAAGGTGCATAATAAAGGCGCCATCATGTAATGAAAAGTGTAAAGTGAAGCGCTGGAGGCAAATTTGACATAGTCAAAAAATATAGTCAAATTACTTATACAATGTTCCTAAGGTCAGGACAACCTAGGTCGAAACTGGGTCTAAATCCGAGCTACAGATTGGAAGATATGATCATTTTAAATTTTATCCACCAACTAACCAAGTCGGGCCCCACCTTAGAGAGCTACTGCCTACTTCAAGAAAATGGAACAATCATGGGCATTGGAATACTCTACTTGATGGTATGAGACTATTGATCCAAGTCTCATTCAATTCTAACTTGAAACGAAGGAGCTATGACACAAAAATGTGTGTAGCTCAAGTGGTTGAACATCAAGCTTCCAATAAAGAGTTCACGAATTTGATTCATAGCAAGCAAATTATTTTTATGGAACTTGGCTAGCAATATGGCTATGTCCATTACACCGAATCAACCAACTCTAAGCCAGGTTTCCAGCCGAAACTGAATGAGCAATATATGGAATGAAATTCGAGTATATATGGAAACTTCTTATTATATCGTGTATATATGGAAATATCCAAACCGAGTGAGTTATAGACGAAAATTTCCTGATTTACAGGAGTGACCACCATACCTCTCCGCTCCTATAAATAGCAAAGCTTCCAACAACAATAGAGACAATTCTAGAGAGCTAAGCTTACAACAGTAATGGCAAACAAGTTAGAGAAAACTTCCTAGCAGGAACAGTCTAGCAGTAATAAGCTAACAAGAACTGCCTAGTAGGAATAGCCTAGTAGGAATAACCTAACAAGAACTGCCTAGTAGTAATAGTTTAGTAGGAATAGCCAAACTAGAACTACCTAACAGAGCAAGCCAAACATGGATAGGCTAATAAGAACAGACGAACATGAATAGGCAAGCAAGAATGGCTAAACAAGGATAGCCGAACAGACTTCCTTGGGCTATATCTTACTTTTTATTGAGCTACAATCATTGTATTTTTTATCTCAAGCATTGAATCAAAGATTTATAAGAAGAATAACGAAAATGGACAGTGGACGTTGGATGGTTATGGCCGAACCACTATAAATCTCTGTGTTCTTTACTTTATTACAATTTACTTTCTGCATAACCTATATGTTATCCGCTCTCTGAAAATCAATAAAAATAAAAATAAAAATATAACAGCTGTAACATACACCCTATATCCACTGCTCTACAATAAATAGACTAGAGGTGCTTGTCCAATTTTATGCAAACATATTTGGTGCTTTCATTAAGAGATGATTCTCAACACACCTTTGAGATCAAATGACAAGGTTGGTGCTACCAACGGGAATGCAAGGAATGCCCATGCACCTAATCAAATAACTACCAATTAGGATGATCATTCAGCAAGCACTCTAGTGCATGTGTACGTAATTACCAAGGGAAACCTAGATAGAGTTGTGGCCAAGCTAAATGAAAGTTTTGTTGCCCAACATCAAGTAACGGTGGATCAACTTATGACATGCTTGGAGCAGGCGCAAACTATTGGTCGTAACCCTTGAACACAAGGGTGATCCCAGTCTAGAGGATCCAAAAGATGAAGGGGTCACGTTCTAACAAAGAATCCAATCAAGAAGATCCAAGAGCTCGAAGAAGGAATATTGAAGGGAGGAAATAAGCAAGAGTTCAGCCTGTAGCTAGACCCAAGAAGCGGTTCGGCATCGAACCAACTAGGATGATGCCGAACCGGGGGTAGCTTCAGCAAACTCTTCTTATTCCCTTATTGAAATTCTAGTGGATGGAGGATAAAATGATCATTAGGACTGATCTAAGAGCCATAACCATGTCCATAACTGAAAATCATGACACCATAAGGAAGATGAAAGAAATTGTCCCCCCAAATGGGTAGGTTGAGCTATCATTGACAGTCACCCAAACCAGAGAATAAGATGGCTTGAATCATAAGACAATTCGTTTAAACATGAATAAGTGGAGTGAGGAATTAGAGCTTAGCTTCGCAGTACCTTCTCCCTAGAGATTTCAGGATGCCTACTATGAACAAGGACTTACTGACCATGTAGTGCATTTACAATAGTATATCTAGCACATACTGGTAAGCAGAGCTAGAGGAGAAGCCTTGTGTAAGTGCTTTCCTCTATTATTGTCGGACTTAGCAACTATGTGGTTTTATGGTTGGCCTTTATGGTCAATTCATTCTCGTGTGATGTTAAAGAAGAAGTCCATTAGTCAATTACAGGTGCATATTAAACAACCAAAAGATGGAAATCATCATGTGATGTAAAGCAAAGGGAAGACGTGTTGCTATAACACTACCTATCTTGGTTTAATGCCGCAACCACTGGAATTAAGAACATGGATGAAAGGTTCACCTTGATGACTTGTATGGTGGAGTGTGCCTTAGAATGAAGTTTACTAAGAGATCGACAATGGAAAGATCAGCCACATTAGAGGAATTTGTGTATGAGCCAGCAAAATACATAAGGTTTGAATGCACTGTATAAAGGAAGGCAGCCAGTATAGCTACTAGAGAAGAGTCTGGTATTGACTGCAATTGGCGATGGAAAATATGGTAGCTTCTTTCCTAGTTAAGTACTTGAAGATAATGGAGCTTTTCTTAGACTCATGGAGCAAGCAACACAAATGCAGGTCCAGAGAGACGAAGTTCGGAATTCTGGCTGCAACCAATCTAGAATGGATGCAAAGGAGCAGGTAAGGTAGGAAGGAGCCATGGAAATGCAGACTTCCTACTAAACTGGCTGGGGCTTGAACCAAATCGAATAGGTACAGAAGTGATTGGTACCAGGCTAATGACATAGTCCATGTCAAACCAAGGAAGGATATCTCATCAAAAGTCAATGCTGATGTAGGAAACACATTTTTGGCTGTCGAAACAGGTCCGCCTGAGTTTATATTGATTGGTACTCAGATGGTTGATCTATTGCACGAAACCACGGCGTGGCCCACCAAGTAGACTAAGGAACCATTCCAATAACAAGAACAAGTCGCTGGGCTAATATGTCGAGTGTTAGGTGAGCGGAGCAGGAGACTAGAGCTTGACAAGATGAACCATTGTCAGTTTGCTTCGAGTATTAGATATGCTGTCAACCCTCAAATTTTAAGACATTAGTCAAGGAACAATAGTTAGAAAAACCACCCTTTGAACACATTTGAGGCGCTATATTTAGCACATGAAAGCAGTTGGAGCTGCAAAGGGAGAGGATGTCATTGTTTTCCTCTATTCATGTCATACTTAGAGACCGTGGTTTAATTGTTTGGAGCAAAAATCGATTAACAATTGGGTATAAGCAAAAGAATTGATAAAGCTTATTGAACAATCTTACGTGGTTCAATGTTGCAGCAGCCACTATGCAACAACTTAATGAATGGACTATCCTTATAGTTGTTGCTTCAAAGATTAATAGGGAAGTTGAGTTTTATAGAGAATTGAAAAAAAATTCAACTGTAAACTTGGAGGACTTATACTATCAAGCCGACAAGTTTATGCTCTTATAGGATTCTGATATCAAGACAGGATTAGCAAATGTCAACCGGGTTGGAGATGAAAAGCCTTAGGATAGGGGCACGTGAAAGATGGATAATAGGACTAGAGAAAGGAAACACTTCAGAAGATATGACAAGTTTCCACGTTCATAGCTTACAGAGACTCCTGAAAGAATCTATCTCGCCACTAGAGAAACTTTGGAATACGGTGAATCGAGAATAGAGAGCTAACGATGGCGGAGATGGGAATCGGTATGCTATGGGCTAAAACCTAAGGTAACTTTAGTAAGAATGTTATAAATTATAAATTGTTGTTCCTCAATCAAAGAGTCCTTACGAAGGAAGGGTATAAACTGCGCTCAGGGGCATGGTGTCAATTTCCCCATGGACGATATCCAGAGATATATATGCATGAAAATTGTAAAGAACGAAGTAATTAAACAGCGGAGCATAAACTTCCAAGCACAAAAGATAGGGTCAACTACATGTAAATATAAAGCATGATACTAAAGAGACTGAATACCCCTATAGAACACACAGACAATAATGCAAAGGTATGACTCATTTTAGTGAATTAATTTCAAATGATATTTAATAGAAATGCTTAAGGCATAATAACACCATGCCACATGATTATGTGACAACTAAGGAAGTGATAGAAATACTAATGGATGGGCAAGAACAAATGTTCTTGACCCCTTTGGGTCGGATAGACCTCTTAACTTGCATGCTAGACCGAACGATAGAGTACGATACACTAATAGCAGGATTGGAAGTAGCAAAAGAATTAGGAGTCAGGAATCTATATATCCATAGAGACTTGCAAATGGCTGTGAATCAAGCACTTTGGGATTTCTAAGTCACAAGAGAACGATTGGCATACCACTTAAAAATAAAAAGGACGAAGGCTTTGCTTGATGCATAAGGATGCTATGTGATTAAGCACACCCTATAGGAGAAACATCGATATGCTGGCGATATGGAAAATTTGGCAAGCTTGGAAAACAAATCACTTTATAGGATGGTCCTAGTGAAAACTGCACCCTTAAATTGGAATAAAGCAAGGAAGGTGATGCGCAAGGTAACTCAATACACCATACAAGATGACATCATATATAGAAGAGTTTTAACAAACCCGCTGCTAATGTGCATGGCTATAAGAGAAGCTAAGAAAATATTGGATAATGCACATCAAGGCAGTAGAAGAGACAACACTTGGAGGAAGCCTTAGAAAAGAAAACTTCACGGGAATTAATCTAAAATAGAGAACTTATAATAGCTACGAGTGGAGCTGAGTATGCAATAGTGGTTGCAGATTAATTTATCAAGTATAGAGTTCAGTTTTAGATGATCTTGGACGATAGATTGTTGTTTGATAGTCAAGAATTGGCCAACTTCAATCGACAAGACAGAATTAGGATAAGCTTTCCTATAGTGCCTCACTTGTAGTCCAATGGATAGGTTGAAGAAGTCATAAGACTCTCAAAACTCTCATGAAGGAGCATTTGGATTATTATAAGGGAGCTCGGATGGATGAGTTGTGATTGGACTTTATACGTATCACACTTCCTACGAGACTACAATGGATACACTCCTTTTGCTTTGGCTTACGATTTATTGGTTATGCTTCCCATGGAAACTATAGTCTCATTTCATAGGAGAATCAACTATAACTCAGAGGAGAATGGGAATTTCCAAACATATCCCTAGATATAATTGAGGAAAAGAAAGACAACGCTACTTTGAAAAACGCAGCTCTCTTGTAGAAAGCGACAATATAATGCAACTCTAGGACAGAGCATCGCCTGCTTAAAGATGGAAACCTAGTCCTAGAGTGAATTCCCCTTGGTTGGAGGGCACTTGACCTATCTGGAAGGACTGTATTTATTAACAAGGATCCAGTGAATGGAGCCTACATACTAATCATCATGTATGGAGCGGTATCTAAGAAAACATGGAATGCTCAAAACCTCTGTTTGGTTTTTTGCGCATTGAATACAACAACTACATGGATTAGTCGATCGTCATGACCATACCGACCTCTATAGATGGGATTTGCGAAACCATGGTAGATGACCAATGCTACCAATCCACCACAAAAACAATCATCCCACATCAAATAAAGTCTTGATTTCTAGGACTCTGTGGGTGAGGCCAATGCATTCTACGGGGAACCCAACTCTGGCGCATCATGGAAAGCTTAGAAAAATCCTTGATTGGTTAAAGTGAACCGGATTTATCCATGATCAGGACATGATCGCGGAAAAGGGTAGCACGACACTTTAATGTTAAGGCCTGAAACTGTACCTTCGTGGTAGGGAATCTCGTTTTGAAACAAGTTCTCTTGGGTATGGGAGCACTTGGTCTGAACTGGGAAGGACCCTATGCAATTGATCAAAAGCTTATAGTAGGAACATTCAAGATAGAAATTATTGATGGGATCGCGATCCTACATGCATGGAATAGCGATCTGTTGTGGCATTATTATACTAAGCTCCTTTCATTTATTTTCGTAAATAAGCCATCTAAAAATCACAAAGGCAAGACCTGATAAGTTTCTCGTTCATAAATAAAATCAGCTTCCTGAATCAGTGGAACTATGTTGTTGGAAGCCAGATTCCCATAATATGTTATTAGTAGTATGAACAAGAATGCCTCGGATATTGGATGGGGAGTATGCTCTTAGGGTCGATCGGATAATTCGCCCCAATTTTTTTGGGGCTGATCGGATAATTCAGCCCAATCCTCCCAAGGTCGATCAGATAGTTCAACACAATCTTTTAGGACTGATTGGAATTCAGCCCAATCCTGTCAGGGTCTATTGGAAAACTCGACCCAATCTTTTTGGGGTAATCGGATAATTCAACCAATCTTCTCAGGGTCGATTAGATAATTCGACCCAATCTTTTAGGGTCGATCGGGTAATTCGGCCCATCCTCTCCAGGGTCGATCGGATAATTCGACCCATTTTTTTGGGCTAATCAGATAATTCAACCCCCTTTTTAAGGGCGATCGAATAATTCGACCTAATTTTCTAGGCTAATTGGATAATTCAACTTTATCCTTTTCAGGGTCGATTGGATAATACGACCAATCTTCCAAGCTGATCGAATAATTTAGCCCCATCCTTTTCAGGGACGATCAAATAATTCGATGCAATCTTCTAGCTGCTCGGATAATTCAGCCCTATCCTTTTCGAATCGATCAAATAATTCAACCCAATCTTCGAAGCTGATTGGATAATTCAGTCCAATCCTTTCAAGGATGATCGGATAATCAGGCCCAACCTTGCTAACAAGCTATTGGCTATGCATGGAAACTATTCAAACACAAATGCAACAACTAATCCCGATCAGGTATGATAATTTCATTTAAAATTTTCTATAAGATACATATAGGCTTATGTAAGTGTTCGTATAAGAAATATAAAGTATGGGCTAAGAAAAACATCAGTCATATAAACTGCTTACCAATCGAACTTGTTGGTGATTGATCCCATCAAGTATGCATGATGGTGGCAAGAAAGGTTACTGGTAGAACAGGAAAACCTAGCAACCATGTGGAATATCGTGACCAAAAGAATATGGACATGAATAAATATCATATGCAACAATGCATAAATATCATATGCAACAATGCATATGGACATGAATAAATACCATATGCAACAATGCATAAACCAAAAGAAGATTAGCTTCATAGCACAAGTTCATGATCAACCCATGTTCAAAACTTCAGTAGAAATCACTTACCTAGCAAAATATTTGAGTGATTAACTTATTCATGTATGCATGGTGGTGACGAAGGAATCATTAGTGGAGTAACTTGGCAATTAAGTAGGAAAAATACATCACAACTACCAGTCTTAATTGGTCAAACTACGACCAATGCAACAAAATACACATTATCAAATCCACGTGCCATAGAACTATAATATTTTACATTCCCTATGGCCCGTCGACATTCTTGGAACATTCATACAACGATACGCAGTTCTCGGGACATGGGAGAAAGGAGGTTGAACTAGACGGAGCAAAAGCCTATCGGACAGAGACGAGAATCTATGGAAAATCATGCTAGATGGTTAAATTACCAAGAAAGAATGAACTACGAACGTCACACCCAGAAAGGATGTCTTGGAATGCTCAATAAACTTTCCCTAAGTAAACAAGGCTCGACAATATATTAGCAGTGGAAAACTTACCTAAAGGACAAGAATGAGGATATAGATATTTGAGGTTCGAGATAACCATTGTATGAGAAAGAAAGACAATTTGGATGAAACAAAACACATTTTGTATCCCACTAAAGTATGCTTTGGAGGGTAGGTGTTCTGGGCATTTTCGACCACATCATAGTGGATACGAAAAGACGTCAAGGAGCATGGAAATAGACAGAAGGTGCACAATAAAGGCGCCATCATGTAATCACAAGGGCAAGGCAAAGCGCTGGAGGAAAATTTGGCATATTCAGAAAATATAGTCAAAGCACCTATAAAATGTTCCTAAGGTCAGGACATGCACCTAGTTTGAAACCGCATCTCAGTCTGAAGTGCGAATTAGAAGATACAACCATCTTTAAATTTATCCACCACCTTCCGACTTAGGCCCCACTTAGAGAGCTACTACCTAAGTCAAGCAAATGGAACATTCAAGGGCATTGGAATACTCTACTCGACGATACAAAGCTATGGGTCCAAGTTTCCATCAATTCTGACTTGAAACGAAAGAGTTATTGCACAAAAACATATGTAGCTCAAGTGGTTGCGCATTAAGCTTCTAACGGAGAGGTCGGGAGTTCAATTCCTTGCGAACACATTATTTTTATAGAACATGAGGAATGGTCTGGTAGGGAATCTAACTTTTGAGTACCTAACCCTTTTCAACCTAAGGAAGGGAAGGAAAGGAGAGATGGCAAGATAGGAGGAGCAGCTGAGAGGAAACAAAGTGAAGGGAAGGGTTCAATAAAGAAGAAACCCCGCTGTTCGGCACCGTTGGTACCGAATAGGAAACCATTTTGTTACCCAAAGGTATTGAATAGGAAATCCTGTTCAACTCCCAAGATCTTGAACAAGAAATCCCATTCGGTAGGCCAGGTGTTGGATAGAAGAGGTTATAGGTGGGGACCAAACTAGAAGGAGATAGAAGAAGCCGAACCAAGGAGAGAGTGTAGGAACTTGGCCAGCAATATGGCCATGTGCATTCCACCGAACCAACCAACCCTGAGCTGGGTTTCCAACCAAACGAGCTATACATAGAATGAAATATGAGTACATATGGAAACTTCTGATTATATAAAGTGTATATGAAAATATCCAAACCGAGCGAGTTATAGATGGAAACTGCCTGATTTACTGGAGTGACCACCATACATCTTCACTCCTATAAATATCAAAGCTTCCAACAACTATAAGGACAACTCTGGAGAACCAAGCCTATAGTAGTAATGGCAGACAAGTTAGAGAAAGCAAGGAATAGGATATAAATGAACTGCCTAGCAGCAGCCCAGTAGGAATAGGCTAACAACAACTACCTATCAGGAACAATCTAGTAGAAACATCCTAATAGGAACTACTTAACAGAGACAGTCGAACATAGATAGGCTAACAGGAACAGACAAACAGGAATAGGCAGGCAAGAATAGCTGAACAAGAATAGCCGAATGGACTTCCTTGGGCTATGTCTTATTTTCTAATGAGATACAGATCATAGTATTTTATACCACAAACATTATGTCAAAGATCTACAAGAAGAATAATGAAAATGGACAGTGGACATAGGCCCGCTATGGCTGACCACTATAAATCTTAATGATCTTTACTTTATTGCATTTTACTTTCCGCAAAACCAATATGTGATCAGTTCTCTGAAAGTTAATCATAATACAAATATAATAGCTGTGTTATACACCGCGTACTCTACAATAAATAGATTGGAGGTGTTTTCCTATTTATATTTAAACAACGGCCATATTTCATAATGTACGATACTTCGATGAAATTATTTCATTTGAAGAAAACAAATAAACCATACTATATAATTGAGTATTTAATTTGATTGATTACAATAAAGATCGTATTGTGTTAAATACAACACTAAATCAAAACTACAAGATAGATCTAAGAACTCGATCGCTCGAATGTTAATTTGATCAGTTTACACAAAGTGCAACACATTTGATATGCTTAAATGTTAAGGATCATCAAGTATGCTTCTGTAAAGAGTTCATTATGAAGTTGTAGTAAGAGTATTCTTTTGAATGGTTCGATTATATAGAAAGAAAAATGAATGTACAAGAGTAGATGTGATTTAAGGTATAGTTGGGATGAAGAAAATGAATAATCATTTCTATTTCATAAAGAAACATCAAAAAAGAGAATTGTAATAATAATAATAAATACACAACATTGGAATAAGAAATGTGATTTCTATTCCAAAATATATTTTCATATAGAAAATTGTTTCCAATGAGATTTATTTCTTTGAGTTTAAAATATTTGATCAAAGAACTCTCCGCTATAAATTAGTTGTAGTATATGAAATAGATAATCTATATTAAGTGAATAACATACCTCTTAATTTATTATGTTATTATAGAAATGATGGACATAGTGAGAGCTTGCCATATAACACTTATTGATTGCATCAAGTTACGAAAATTGTTTTCCTAAAACATACTGAACATTAGTTATAACTATTTTTTGGTGTCAACTGAAAGCAGACAAAATTATATTTCAATGTGAATATTATAAATATTCATTATGAAATAAAACTATAATGTGGTATTTGTTTACATAATAAAATGATGCATTGGAAAATAATGAAGTATCTAATATTATTTACAATTATTTTGAAATTATAGACTAAGCTATAGTTTTGAGAAATAATATATATCACATGATACTAGTAATTAAATCTCAAACAATTAAGCACCATGCACCATTAAGTGGGAGCATCATAAGAGTTGATGAACTCTTCAGATTAATACATATAGATGTATACAACCGTAAGCCTATTAATACCAAAATAGTTCCACATACTTCATCATATTCACCGATGAATTTTTATAGAAATGGATATATGTATATGAAACGCATATATAAGTCTATGATAAGCTCATAGAATATAAAACAGAAGTAAATAATATAACATGCAACAAAAATGATTTGATTTGATCAAACATATAAGTATATTGGAAAGAGTTCTGAATGTACCTAAATGAGTAAAGGTTCAATCTCAAAGGTCATCCATCCCTACAATACATAATGATGTATTAATAAGGAGCAATAAAACTTTGTTGGACAAAACACATTTAATGGTGAGTGAAGTTGAGTTAAACTCTTTTTATAAAGTGTGTGCTTAAGAGTAGTAGACAAAAGTTAAAATTAATATCATCCAAAGATAGTTTACAAAACCATAAAAGATAAGGGTTGATAAGAAACCCTACATATCCTAGGCCAAGGAGTTGGTAGGTTGTGAAAATCAAAAAACTGCACGTAATAATTATACGTAAGGAATCTTGTATAAATCGTCTCAAGAGAATTATGGGAATTATAATCATTAGATGACTGATTTATGTTGTGGACGTAAATATATTGTGAAGTAATGCAAAATCAGTTTTATGTAAAGCAATTCATAAAATGTTTATGAATGTTTGTTCCATTGCACTAAGAAACAACTGTTGTTTCGGGAATACCAACTTCGTAGCAAAGGAATTTCTTTGAGAAATTGTTGGTATAGAATGAATTTGAATACGGTCTAAGGATAAAATTGATTGCAAAGGATGAAATGAAATTGATTGGATCTAAATAAACACAACACAATAGAACGTCTAATGAGTATTCTTCTACATTAAAGAGAAAATGTGAGTTTCTTGTCAATGTAAAAAATAATTAATCCTCAATTGTTTAATTATACCATTAAGAGTATTAACTCCATGGTATGGTACGATGCACAAATCCGAAATAGATCCAAGCACATTAGCAAGATATGACTTTAATAGTTGTACATGAAGGGATATGATTCAGTGGTTACAAATGTGTCTTTAAGAGAAAGATAAATGCAATTGGAGTATAGCGAGCCACATTGATAAGAATAACATCATTGATTTCAATTACTAAAATTAGCGTAACAAGTTCACCATTTAATGTACTCGAGTTGGTTTGGATTTTGCTTACAAAATTATCGACTAATATGACTTTGGGTATTGGTACGTATGTGTTAAAATTGAAAATTTAAATAACGATTTAGAGTAAACTGTTTACACATAATAATCAAAGTGTCTTGAAGTCAGTGGAATTGATATTGAGTTTCTAAATTTTCAGATACGATCCGAGAACAAATACGAAAGTATCATTCAGAAAAGCATCAAAATTGAATAAATGTTTTGATAGAAATATCAAATAATTTGATCATCAATCAAAATGCAGAGGAAGCGTGTGTTCATAAGAAGGAGCGTTAAAAGGTACATTGATATTTCTAAACTATAAGTAAACAAAACGTTGTTGGTTTTTAACGATGTATTTATGATAAAATCAGTCTTAGTTGTTTTAATACTCGATGTTGGACTTGTAAATAATGTCTTTTATAGTAAGCGTAAAAGATATTGGGAATGTCCCAAATGATATGCAAGGACATCTTATTAAAATGCTTAATACAAAACATGTAAGATGGATTCCTTATGTATCGGCACTAGGAATTATTATACATGTTATGTATCTATGGTATCATAATTTGTTAATGTACTTGATACATAAAGCAAATATCAAATCCAAATTGATATAACTAAATGGTTGTTTGAAGTGTTCTCGTGTATTTATGAAATACTAGAGATTTGTTTGCAGAAACAACAAACTCCTTATGAAGGTGTGTTTGGACTCAAATTTTCATACGTGATATTGAGTATAATATGTCAATAATAAATTCAAGTTAAGAATCTTTAAGTTGAAAATGTTCCAAATGAAAGACTGTGGCAGATTCAATGAAGGTTAAGTACATCGCCTTGAATGGCTTCACAATAAAAGCAATGTATATAAATATAAATGCACAAATTTATAACTCAACTGGAGGTGATTCCAAATGTTAAGAATCCTATAACATTTTTGTATGATAACAATTTCACGATATGGTTCAAAAAAAACTTAGAGCTCACTAAAAGTCAAGAGACATACCCTGAATTATTCTACATGATAAAGGTAGTTTTTCAACATCGAAGAGAGTTGATTGACAGAGTAGAAAATTGAGACATAATAGCATATCTGTTCACTGAAGGATTAACCCAATTGGTTTTGGGAAAATCGATTAGAGAATTTGGAATGAGATTCCATAATTTACCCCAAGTGCAAATGAGAAATTGATAGAGTTAGGGGTATGCCTTAGAGGTAATTATGTAATTTGTTACATATATCTAACTCGATAACCAATCTTGTCGAAATAAAAGGTGTTTTCTTTCTATACTTGATATAATGTGTTATGTATTATTAATTTAATTAAAAGTATATTTAATAGAAAATTCATAAATGGTATGTGTTATGATAATAGTTACAAAGTGTTGTAACTGTGAGTAATTTATCATAATAAAAAGAAATATACCATTTTAAACATTCCTAGTCAAATGTATTGAGACTGGATATTGATATATCCATTGAGACTAGAGTACATAACACTCTCTAAATGTTGGGCAGTGTATTAATATTGTTGTCGGGGGAACCAAGTGGTTACTACTGATAATTATTAGATAACTATGGAATGACTCACTCGATAGTTTTCTATTGGTTAATACAACTAAGGTCAAACAGAAAATATCGATGTGACAAATTTTACATAGTTCTCTCGACTTGAGAATACTATTGATCTTCAACGTGGAAGCTCCGTTTTGATTATAGTTAAATCGTGGCATGGTATCCATCGAACAACTACATAGCTGGGTTGAGTGGAAGCATTGGAAGTGAAACACTATTCAAGAGAGGGTTCTTTTCTTAAGTTATATGAGGTTAATATCACGATCAATTGAAGTTAACTCAAAACCAAAGTTTTTGGCCAGAGCATTTTGGTTAATAATAATTGTTATTATTGAACCAATGACTTTGTGTTTGGACTATGAAGTTGAATATGAAAGCTATTGAAATTTTGACCATTACCAAATTATATAAGTCTAAGTGATATAAATTTAACAAAGAAAATTGGTGTAACTAATTGTCAATATTAGGTAATGCTTAAGTTTGTAAAATTGGATTTTACCAAAGAGATGTGTAAGCGATAAATTCGGCCAAAATGTCACTCCACTAGCTAAGGTGATGAGTGAACGTTAATATTCGACTAGTTCGATATTAATCGCTGACTGAATTTACACCTATGAGTCGCACAACTGCATTGATAGATTCTTAGAAATACCACATGATTTAATTGATTTATAAGTTATTTTAAATTAATTAAATTAATTAATATTTTAAAAATACTAATTAATTATTTATTTGATGTGTTGGATGCCATTAGTATTTTATTTTAATGTCATTAACATTTACTTGAGTGTGTATATAAAAGTTGTATATGTACAGATCAATATAAGATATCGATTGGCGTTTAAGATTGACTTAAATGTAATTGTTTACTAAGTGCTATTTAACAAATTAAAGGGCCATAAAACCTCTTTGATTACAATCCATTTAAAGAAAAAGGAGGCTTGAAATCCAATGGTTGGATTTAAAAAATGAAGCTAGTAGGCAAGAGAAGCGGGCTGCAATGAGGTTAGAGAGCATATCGACACCCAGTTAGAAGATGCCAAAGGAGCCGTTCGGAATGAGATTAAGGACATGTTCGATCCTCTGATCGTTGAATATAATGCTAAAGTCCTGGTCCATCATGATCTAAGTTTTCTTGGAGAGGGCTATCTAGAATCGCTCGCCGAGGCTTGGGAATGTATTGTTGAAATGAAGAAGAAAGCTCTCGGTGAAGCTGATTTAGATGAAGAGAAGCTGGTATGGAAGATTCTTCATGAGGATGAACCTTTAGACCTTGCTGCTATGAGGCTATGATACTTTGATATTTTAGCATCCTACGGCAAGGGGAAAAACATTACTAAGTATTTGGAGTCTGATTCCAAAGGTCCCCCTTTACTCTAAGCAGCCGGAGCATCGGTTTCTCTTGACTCGGGACACGATACGAGCTATGATCTAGACAGACTTGGTTATCAATCTAAGGTGCTGACTCCTATTCTAGAGGGGAGCACTCTAGTGATTACTGAATTTCAGCCGGACATAGGTATCCCACTTTATTCTCCATTTTTTGAGAGATTTCGTTCCTCATGCCTAATAGTCATGGGCTTATTATCTTGTTTCTGCAAATATGCTGGTCTTGCAGTCCCGGACAATCTCCAGGAAGCGGTGCTGCCATGGACCAACAATCGACATCTACTGGAATTTCGGCAGCATCGACATTCCAAGAAATAAAACTCAAGTCATTGGAGCACTTGATGGGGAAAATCTGATGACCAGCCGCTGCCAGATGAATCAGATGACTTTGTGATCACTAGTGCCTACGAACATACTGATGAGCTCATACTGAAGAAGCGCATTGAGAGAGAGGAGTTGTTAAAGAAAAAAGCTAAAGCATAACCCACTGATGTGGACATCGACGATCCAAATCTCATCCCACCACAAGTCATTCCACCCGGTGGGTCGGTTCATGAAGAACACACTCTACTCTCTAAATTCCCTCCTACTAAAGGCGGCAAAGGATCAAAAAGAATAACAGGCAGAAGCTCAGGTGGCGCCACTCCTAAAAAATCCAAAAGAGAAAAAGGGCTAAAGAAATAGCCATCACTTTGGCTTAGTTTGTACATAACTTGTATAGTTGCTTTTCCCTTTTTGTTGGTCGTGACTGTGCGGGTACGACCCCCGCTTTTGAATAAACTTGTACCACAATTTTCAAGTTTAATATGCAAATAAAAGTTTTTTGTTTTCTATTGAACTCTTATGTGAATTTTTCTATGTAATCGAGCTATTACTTCTCCATTCAATATATTTATAATTCGTTACTCATTAATTCAAATAATTGTCCGTTAATTTTCACTAAAGCCCTACATGTGTTCGTGGCCTAAATATTACCAAATACTGGGCTTGAGCTCTAGTGTTACACTGTCAGATTCAGTGGTTTGAGTGATTATACTCCTGCCCCCAGTCTTGGGTTAGCAGAGTTAGATAGTGGATGGTCGAACTCCATCCTTAGTGAGTTTATACTCATCCTATCAGTTTCAGGTTGGAGTTTATGGTGTTGTGAGTGGTTGAACAACACTCATTTAGTTGTCTATGCCCATATCTGAACTCTGAGGATAACAGTTAGTTAACTGGTGGTCAAATCGCTCGCAACTTGTGTTTACACTCCAGCCCACGCTCTGGGGACTTATAGTTATTTCAAAAAATAGTCGGACCGTACTTTCCTTAATTGATTGATTACCTCCAAGTTCAGGAATTAACTTAGAGAGCGACTTATCGTATCACGATCGCTTTTGATTCATGTTTATCCCATCACTCGATAGGAATTAACTTGGTTATCAGATGATCAAGTCACATCCATCCATCCTTAAGTACTCCGTACATCAGGTTGTGAGTGAGAATTATTAAATGAATGGTCATACCATTCTTATTTTATTTAGTTCCATCGTCAACTTATATAACCGGCTAGCTCCAAACTCTGGGAACCTGCTCGGACATGTCAATATTAGTTAGTCGGGTATCGTAACTAATGTGTAATGCTATAGCAATCACAGATACGAAGGATATTTTAAACTTTATTTGCCAAATGGAGAGGAATGACATAATTTCTCTTATTACATATCTGGAAAATCAAATGCTAAAGCAAATTCAGAATTTGAATACAACTAAATGAAAAAGAACAAACTAAGTTAAATAGCGTCATAAATGCTCATTATTCCACGCTTTTGAGAGTATGATGCCATCAATAGTCGCTAGCTTGAAAGTTCTCTCTCCAAGCCTCTATTCAATGACATATGGTCCTTCTTAACTAGGAATCATGTGCGACGGGGTAGGAAAAACCCATTTCAAGATGAGATCGTCGATTTTAAAGGTTTTAGGTCGGACTTTAGCTTTGTAGAATCGGACGACTAGGTGTCGATGTGCAACTGCCCTCAAATTAACTTCTTTGCGCTTCTCATCTACAAAGTCTAGAGATTCTAAAAGGAGATCTCTATTCATTCTAGGATCATAGTAAGTTACCAGATAAGAAGGAACTTCGAGCTTAATAGGAATGACGGCTTCAGAGCTGTAAGCAAGGGCGAATGGAGTATGGCTAGTCGTGGAATTATGGGTGGTTCTGTAAGCCCATAATGCTGTTTGGAGTTCATCCACTTGCTTCTATCCTTTCCCAAACGCTTCTTCAAAATGGACTTTATGATTTTGTTCATAGTTTCAACTTTTCCATTTGCTTGAGGGGGAGCAACTACTGCAAATCTCTTCTCAATATGATGCCGATGGTAAAAGTCTTTGAATTCAGCGTTGTCAAATTGGGTTCCGTTATCAGTTAGAATGGTTCATGGCAAGGCAAAATGACAAATGATATTCCTGACGATGAAGTTGATTACTTTCTTTGTCGTGATCATGGCTAACGATTCTGCTTCAGCCCATTTGGTGAAGTAATCAAATGAGACGATGGCGTACTTCGCACCACCTTTAGAGATCAATAAGTAACCGATAATATCTATGCCTATGTGGCAAACGGCCATGGACTGACCATTTGTGTGATTTTCGTCGGTGAAGCTCTTGGAATTTTTTAATACATCTGGCACTTGTAGATCACTTAGTGTAATCGGCAACATCTTGGTTAACAGTCGGCCAATAATACCCATAGTAGAGCATTTTCTTTGCTAGGATTTGCCCCGCTATGTGATCGCCACATTTCCCTTCATGAACTTCCTTTAAGACTCATTTTACTTCGTCATGAGCGATACACCGGAGCAGGGGAATGGAAAATCCCTTTCTATACATGACTCCTTCTTGAATGACAACCACGAAGCTTTGCGAAGGACTTGTCGCCTTTCATTCCTCTGCTCAGGCAGGACTCCCTGTAGCAAATAATCTTTAATCGAAGTCATCCACGATTCCTTCTCAGACTCCGTCTTTAGTGCCCAGTCGATTTCCATCTAGTTTATGCTCGGAGCGTCTAGTAATTCAATTGGAACCAAGCGCATTTGCTACGCATCACCGGTGCTAGCAAACTTTGCTAATGAGTCAACCTCTTTGTTTTGATCCTAGGGAATGCGCGTGACATCATAATACTCAAAGCTAGTCAATAGTTCTTGGACTAGGACAAGTACGGAGTGAGCCATTATCCTTTAGCCTAGTATTCTCCCCTGACTTAGTATACTACCAACTGGGAATCGCAAAAGATTTCGAGAGATTTTACCCCCAGTTCTCTAGCAAGTTTGAGTCAACAATCAGAGCTTCATACTTAGCTTCGTTGTTCGTTGCAAGGAAGTCAAACTTCAAAGCATAGCAAATTGATCGATCTTCTAGAGTTACTAGCACAATTCCGGCTCCAGAACAACGATCATTGGATGCTCCATCCATATACATTTTCCACCGAATGGTAGGGGCTCCACCGCTCTCTAGGAGATCATCGTGTGTAGTGAATTCTGCTATAAAGTCCGCCAGTGTCTATCCCTGGATGGCTCTTCAAGGGAGATAAGTGATGGAAAACTGACTCAATTCAATGTTCCACTTGAGTAACCTTCCAGATGTCTCAAGTCATTGTAGGACCTATCCTAATGGCTGGTTGGTGTAAACGTTGATAAGATGAGCCTGAAAATAGGGGCGAAGCTTTCCTGAAGAAATCAATAGGCAGTACGCCAATTTCTCTATCTTTGGGTAGTTCCTTTCAGCTCCTGTTAATCACTTGCTAACATAAATAGACCAGTCTCTGAATCCGATTCTCCTTACGAAGCAGTGTGACACTTATAGCATGTACCGACATGGCCAAATAGATATACAAGTCTTCGTGATCCACCAAATTTGACAAGATGGAAGACATCTCTAAGTGATTCACCAAAGCTTGGAATACGTCTTCACAATCTTGCTTCTATTCAAAGTTCTTTTTCCCTCTACTAATCAAGTCGAAGAAAGAAATGCATTTATCGGTGGCTCTGAAATTAAATCGACATAGGACGCCAACATTCCCATTTAGGCTATGTACTTGTTTGATGGATTTTAGCGCCTGAACATTGTGAATTGATTGAATCTTCTTGGGATTAACTTCGATTCCGCGAGCATTGACGATGAAACCCAAGAACTTTCCTGATGCAACGCCAAAAGAAAACTTCAAAGGATTGATCTTCATTTTGTAATATCGGAGGATATCGAACATTACTGCTAAGATTCTAATGTGATCGCTTGATCGCCGTGACTTCACGAGCATATCATCCACATATACCTCCATCGTTTTCCAATCTGATCTTTAAGTACACTGTTTACTAGTCGTTGATAGATCGCTCCAGTATTCTTTAATCCAAATGGCATTACTATATAGCAATACAATCCAACGTCGGTAATGAGGTGTGCTCCTGATCGGGAATGTGCATCGGGATTTGGTTTAATACCAGAGTACGCGTCCATGAAAGATAGCAATTCATGTCCTACGGTTGAGTCTACTAGATGGTCAATCTTTGGAAGAGGAAAACTGTCTTTCGGGTATGCCTGGTTCAAGTCCGAGTAATCAATGCACGTCCATCATTTTCCATTCGCCTTTCTCACAAGTACAGGATTAGATACCCATTTAGGGTAGAGGGCATTGTGGATAAACCCATTTCCTTTGAGCCTATCTACCTCCTCTTTTTCGGTAGCAGATCTCTCCGGATCTATGCCATGCCTTTTTTGTTTCACCGGGACATGCCTTAGGTTGATAATTAATTCATGGCTCGCAGTGGCAGGTAGGATCCCACACATGACAAAATGAGTCCAAGCGAACACATCAAGATTCGTTGGAGAAAACCAGCAAGTTATTTCATCATCAAGGGGCTGAGCTGTGATCCAATCTTTATGACCCGTGATAGGCCATCGTGGTTGACTATGATGTTAATCATCGGCTCAGCCGGTGCGGCCTTGGTTTCTTTGGGCTCCTCCTCGTCATCCCTCGGAACTATGTCTTTATAGAACCGACTGTTGTGCCCAAGCCAAGGCCCAGGCACTGGTTGTCAATCTTCAGTGATTTGGATTTGGAGAGACTTGTCCACACCCTTACCTTTCTCCTTCCGTTGAGTGTCTCTCAATTCAGCTATATAGCAGGCACGTCCGGTCACCTGATCACCATGCATAACTCCAACACCGCTATCAATTGGGAACGTCAAAGTCAAGCACCGTGGGGCAAGCGCTGCCCAAAATTCAACCAATGTTGTCGTCCCAGTAAAGCATTGTATGGTGAATCAACATCCAAGACAACAAATGGAAAATTCCATACTCTCTTGCGGTCAACTTCTCCCAACTCCATGGGCAATTTGACATAACCGACAACTTTGGTTGCAGCACCTTAAAGCCATGAATGCGGACTTTAGACGATTTCAAGTCATTGGTTTCCATCCTCATCTGATTGTAAGCCTTTTCGAAAATTATATTTACAGAACTTCCATAATCAATCAAAATCCTCCTTACTAAGGCGGAGCCGATCATGGACGAAATGACCGTTAGGTCGATCGTCGGTGCCTCCACCTTGTCTATATCTTTGTTTCTGAACACAATGTCATCTACAATTGTACGTTTTTGTTTTGTCGGAGCCCCACCTTCTGTACTCGAACAACATTCAAAATTTATATGCTTGATTATGCTAGCATAGCGCTTCATCTCATGCCAGCTCTTATCAGCCGGATGCGGTCCTCCTACTATTGTATTAATCACTAATCTTCCACCAGTTCATATAGGCTTATCGGCATTGTGTGACGCTTGTCCTCGGTTGGAGTCGGATGTCTTTTGCCCGCCATCTTGTGGAGCTTTAAAAAACTGTTGTAACTTTCTTTCCCGAATCAGTTTCTCGATAACATCATCGAGATGCTTACACTCATTCGTGTTATGACCACAGCATACGTGGAACCGGCTATAATTTCCAGTTTGTTTTTGTTTCTCCATCGATTCTTTCAGAGGTGGCTTCCTATACTGCATGGTATTACATGTAGACAATAAACGTTCTCTAGAGGTGTATTTAGTGGCGTGTAGGTATCATACATTAAAGTCCTAGGCTTTCCTCTGCCATAATCCATCTTTTGTTCATAGCTACTATCACCGCCTTTCTTTTGCTGATTCAGTTTGTTTCGAACATTTACTTGAACTTTCCGGAACTCTCCCCTTACTGTTTCACTGCAATGTTACTCTATACTCCCTCTCCACTTGTTCCCATAACACTCTTCCTCCTAGAGCATCTAGCTTCCTTTTCTCTCAAATACCGAGTTGCTTTTGCATAGAAACCTTCCAATGTTGCGGGTGGTTTGCCAGCTAACCAATCGCCAAATAAGATTTCAGATCAATCCCTCTTGTTACCGCCATCAATATTGAATGGTCACTCGGATTACTGACTTCTGTGATAGCTGTATGAAATCTCTCCAAATAATATTTTAGCGATTCTCTCGGAGCTTGGATCACGCTAGATAGGGACATTACATCTTTGGACCGAGTTGCATGCATATGCCACTGCTACAAAAACTTCATTGCTAAATCGTAAAATCTAGAGATTGACCGTAAAGGTAATCTCGTAAACCACATCGTTGCTATTCTAGGGAGAGTGATAGAAAACATCTACACTTGGTTGCATCATCATCTCGTATGGAATCCATCAGCCATTAATGTCTCATGATGTGCTTCCTGGGTTTGATTTTTTTCCCTCGTACGCAAGCATCAATGACATATTGAACCTCCTTGGATACTCTGCATGTTAGATATTGCCTGTGAATGGGTATGGATTCTCGAGATCCCCCAATCATCATTGGTCAAGCATTCACTCTCTCTCACTAGTTGTCCAACCATAGTCGAAAAATCCGGTGTTTGGATAGTAGTGCCAAGCGGTAGTCGTGCTCCACCTCATGTGAATGGTCTGGTCGATGTATATGGGCCGTTCCATGCCTTCTTGGCTCAACATCCTCTTGATGTATATCACGTATGTTCACTTCATCATCATTCCAAGAAGGTAACTGGTCTACATCCACCTGAACTCCAGCATCCAAATTAATCGCAGTAGCTCCAGCTTGTGCTCCAACATGAAGGGGCATGCTTCCTCTTTTGGAGGAGGGATCGGTACCAATCCCTATGGAGGGTTCGACACTTATCGGTTTCGGCAAACTAGTTGGTTTTCCTATTGATGTCCAGAAGCTTCTGCATGATATCCGTCAATTCTATGATGCCTGTGTTTGTGATAATCATCTGAAGAACTAGAACTCTCTAATGTAGAATAAGGGTTGGCTCCCTCCTAACTTTCCCGTGTTGTTGATCTTTGAGTTGATTCATTAGATAGATATTGGAATGAATCTGCTGGTTCAACTGTCACCGGCTATCCACTAGCTCTCTCATCAGATTTTGGAAATCGGTTCTTCTGATTGAACCAGTCGGATTCTGGACATCAATTGGACTGGCAGCATTCATATCTACTGGTAGATTACTCGGGCCTCCTTGCTGGATGTTAGCATTCTCGTTACCTTTAGAATTTTGAGAGGTAGATCTAGTATTCCTAACCATTGTTGATAATTTCCTTAGACTTATGAAAATCTAAATAGAACAAATAAGCTTCTTGAAGATAATTATGGATCTCTTCGGGGGATTTATGCAATCCAGTAGCAACAAAGGGATCCAAATAAGGCTGAGAATCTCTTTCTCAGTGAAAGCACCAAAATGTTTGCACCAAAAATTAGCACAAACACCCAATAGAAGTTTTGTAGAGAAATAAATGAAGAACATGAAATGAAAACAGAGGAAACAAGTAAGTATAACAATAGGAAACAAGCAATTAACAGAGACATAACGATTTATAGTGGCTCGGTGTTGTTTGCCTACGTCCACTTTGAATAGATGGCTTTATTAATCACTTTGTAAATTGAGTACAATAGGGATCAGATGAAAATCATTAGTTACAATAGAGTAGAAATCAATTATTAGCGTAAAAGCCCCGAAATGAACAACCAAGCCTGTATTTATAGAGGAGACGGTGAAATATCTCCCTGAAAATTCGGCAGAAGGATCTCCAAAATATATGGACCCATCAAAGGGATTGCATGTCCCAAATCCCAAGGAATAGAGATTGGTGCCAATCCCTATTTTGTAGGAAGTTGAGGGTGCGATCCCTATGGGAGCTTTCCTATGTTGTGATATGCTTAGCCTCTAATTTTCTTGCCAATTGGATTAGTAGAACTCGAGTTATTGCTCGATCTTTGCTGCAATATGAGTTGTTTCCTGATTATAGCTGACCCCTATTGAGGTTAGAGAGTCGATCCTTCTTGTTTCATCCTTTTATGGTGTGATCCCTAGGGTAGGCTCCCTAGGGTTCCCACATCTTGCTCACAAAATTTCATATGCATTGGACTTATAGATTTTTATATTTTGATTGTTTCCCATTGACTTGCACTTGCTTAGCTGAAATATGCCGATCCCTATGACTGAGAGGGATTATAGCTGGTCCCTTATCTATGTTAAACTATATTCCATACCTTGAACATTCTACATTGCATATCTATCAATTTCGATCGATCACAGCTTCATATTATCATCTCTACTTGATCTTTGGACCCTACAATCTTCGCTCTGGACTTACCGGTCTTAATGACAGTTGAATCTAACTTGTCCAGTCAGTTTGGATATAGCGGGGTTAAAATGCCGCATAACACACGGGTCACCCTTCCTAAAACCTGCTCTTTTGTAGCTAACCATTCTCATGACTCCCGTTAACATCGAGCCGCCATCATCAGAACCTAATTCTATTTACCATTGAGTTTCCATCACAGAAGTCTCGAAGCTATCATCATGCTACTACATCACCATCAAACCCTAAGTGAACAAACAAACACCTTTAGCACGACCTGTAAAGCCTATGGTTCCCCTCCTAGAAGTTTTACCCTAACATGAAAAAAAGAAACCACTCGGTACCGAACCAAAATTTCATCCTTCTTCTTTGCTGAAGTCCCTCTCTTCTAGTACTCTAACTTCTAAGTGTTTAGACCCTGACCCCTCCCTAAAAAAGTGCTCTGTACCACTCAAACATGTCGGTACCGAGTTCCATACTTAGCCAAATTTTTGGCATTTAGCTTCTCCCATTTAATCCTAGCCTCGACCTGAAGCATCATCTCCTACCGAATGGTTTTCCATGGACCAAAACCTCTCATCACTGACACCTTTCCCTTGGCTTGAACTTGATGCGACTTAAACTATGAGCTCCTCCGATGCTTCAGAGCCTTTTCTCCAAGTTTCATCACATTCCGAGCTAATTTGACTACGTTTTGCTCGTTTCGCTCATTTCACCGATTTCTTCCTAAATAAATAAAAACACTATCAAACCATATTAAAGCACAGTATACAAATATGGAATATCATTTATTACCATCCATACATATATGCAATTCATTCAAACATGGTAATCATACAAATTCTAGTCTAGATCTAACTTTTACCCTAGCATGTCAATATGACCAAAATGTTTTCAAAACCTTACAAAAATAATTTTAAAACCTTAAAATTTCATCCATAAACATATATGAAAATCTGATTAAAGTTAGAAAATGTTTTAGGATCAAAATCATGTTAAACACGTCGATTTTAACTATATAAACATGCATAGGATAGTGAGAGGCAAGAACCACTCGCCAAATACCCAAAATACTGGTTTTTCTCTCTAAATCTTGAATGAACAGCAAGGGAGATGAATGCAAGTCAGCCAAAATAATAATCTCAAATCCCTCAATGCTAGTTACCCCTAATAACAAGTCAGGCTAAAATTAGGAAGGAAAAATGTAGGCTTTATGATGAAACTAGAGTTAATAGAGGTTTAGAAATGTTTTGGGGAAGATGGAAAGGACTTGGATCAGTTCCTACAGCCTCTCCTTAGCACATTTCCCAAAATTCATTGGTCGACCTAAGTATGGACTTACCCATTAATGCAGGCCAGCACCAGCCAAGACTAAAAACAGCTATAACATTCAAATGGTAAATCTGTTTTACTATTATGACCACTTTATGGACATAATACCATTATCCTAAGGAGATTGAAGTCGTTTGAGACCCTAATTCGGCTCCTATCAAAATTAATAGTCCAAACCAGATTTTAAGGGTCAAAATGGTCACATAGAAATTCGATGAAAAATCATAGATGTGAAAAATGTCCTTAGGATTCAGTTTCCATTTAGAGTCACATGACCTCGCATGAATAAAATAAAAATATTTTACGATCCACCGATACGTAAAAGTATGAGTCGTTACATCCTCTCCCCTTAAGGAATTTCGCCTTCGAAATCTCCGAACAAATCAAAGAATAGTCAAACAAAGTTATTCTGCTGCCTAACAACCATATGCAATCATCATACATATCAACCAAGCAGCCATGCAACTAATAGTATAGATAAACCTACCCTAGCCTGCAAGATACTAATATATTATATATGATATCAAAGGTGAAAGTAAATACGATAAACAGTAGGCCTTACCATGCAAAGAGCTCCAGATCTGTGGCGCTCATGCTCTCCTTGGTTTTCCATGTACAATCATCTTCACTTTCGCCCCATTTAACCTTCACTAACTCCATTGTCTTCCTCCTAAGCTATTTTGTATCGCATCCGGTAGTATGAACTATCCATATGAGGTCTCAAAGCTTCTGGCTCAATTTTAATATTATCAAGTTGATCTGGTGCAAATATTATGCATGAGTCATGCACAGACTTCTATAAATGAGAGATGCGGAAGACGTTGTGCACGTCCACCAACTTTTGAGGTAAGTCCACCCTATAAACTAGGTTCTTAATCTTTTATATTATAGGAAAAGTACATACAAACCTTAGTGCCAACTTCCTCTTACTCCCAAATCGAATAACATTGTTCAATGGAGAAATCTTCACAAACAACATGTCGCTAACCGAGAACTCTAACTCTCGACGTCTCCTATCAGCATAGCTTTCTGCCTATCCTGAGTAGCTTTCATTCATTGTTGAATGATCTCAATCTTCTCCGAAGTTTCTCTAATTATTTATGACCCAAATATCAGATTTTCACCCGCTTCCCACCAACATAAAAGAGCATTATATAGTTGGCCATACAATGCTTCATACGACACTATACTGATAATAGACTAGTAGGTATTTGTAACAACCCGTAAAATTTAGTGAGAAATTAAATAATTAGAATAAGGTTGAAAATGAAATTTTGTAAATGTTAGAATTTGGCCACGAAAAATTGCACTATTATGTCTTTGACGATTTTGTTATCAATTTCCATCTATAATATACTCAAATCAGAGTTCTAATGGAGAGTTATGGACGTCTTAAGTTTTCAAATTTAAAATTCAAATATTTGAATTTGAATTAAAAGTTTAAAACTTGAACTTAAAAATTAACGTTAAGTGGTACTTAACATTTAAGTAAATGGTAGAATTAATCTAGATAACGTTTAAGTTAATTGGGTAGTAAATAAAAATTAAATGGAAACAAAATAAGTACTCCAAAATAAAAGGGAGTGGTCGACCACTTGACCACGGCTGGTCGATCGCTGGCGGTCGACTGTTGAACATGTGGCGGTTAGAGTTTTAGTTATTTTAAACTGTTCGAGTTTAATTATTTAAAACCAATGGTCTAAGTACCTTCTCATCTCTATAAATAGACCCTAGACCCCTCATTTTTCTTCATAAAATTTTGAGAGCAGCAGCGAAGCTCTGTCAAAATCTTTCCCCTTAGATTTTCAGAAAAGGTAAGATTAATCTAACATAGAGTTGGAAGCGGTATAAATCAGATCTCATCATCATCATCTTCTTCTTCTTTAGATTCCAGAAACATTTAGGATTTCCAAAGGGAAATCTGAAAGGGAATTAGGCATTGCAGAATCAAATCCAATTAGAAAGCAACACTTCTCTATGAGTGGAAATATCAAAATTTACACATTTTTGTAATCGAATATTATTTATCAGGGTTTGATGTATGCCTTGGGAAATATGGTAAACTAAAACAGAACATCTGAAACCCTAAAAATTTTCGAAATTAAATGTCAACCTTTGAATATGTTGGAATTTCAATTGTTTATATTAACATAGTAGGATCAGATCTATAATTGAGATTTAAATCATTTATAATATATTCCACTTTATTTCTTTTGATTTCACTCACAGTAGAAAAGGGTTCTAAAAGCATATAATTTTATAAATGATGTACAAAGTATGAATTTGATTATATTGTAGTTTGCACCACTTATTTCTATAAATTAAACATGTATGGACCCTTTTTCACTTCAAGGTGCTATGTGTAAAAGTTGGATAGAATATAAAGGATCTAAATTATAAGAATTCTTTTCCTTGAATTAGAGGAGATGAATTCTACTATGTTAATATGATATGAGTGTGGTATTATTCCTTTTTGTATACAAGTTAGTTGTTGGCTAAGGATATTAGCTATATTTTGTTTGTAGTTTGGGACCTGTATGAGTTTAACATTTAAATTTACTACCGGTTTCTTGCGTGTCATTAGAGGTATTTATTCTTATCTCATGCATAATATATATATATATACATATATATATATACACACACATATACATATATATATATATATAATATTAACATATTGATTATTAAAGTAAATAACGTAACAATTATAGTGTATTGAACGTATTGATTAGAATTAATAGTGTAGTAAATATCATTAATTTATTAAGATGGTAGTTAATGATCATTATTGGAACTAATCCATAATTAAAGGCATATTAAGGGATTCCCTTATATGGCCTTACTTATTAATTGTGTAGGATAATATACGTATATGATTGGCAAATATATGAGGCATGACTAAGTATTAGGGATGCGAGGTCAGTCTAAAGTTATAGAAGCATACCTAGTTAAATCTGGCTACCACCAGTGTAAATTTGGAAGCAAATATGGGACATCACCTATAATAAGTAACCTCGGTGGATGTGAGGTTCATCCTAATTCTGCAGGGTATGTATGCCCAATCTATCTGCCTATCAGTACTTACGAATAGTCGGACTAATGTGAGATGTCATGGTTTGGGTTATGGGTCATAATTACGCTATTGATACGGTAAGAGAAATCTTTAGCGGGCCCGCTTCAGGTTTAGAGGTATTAAGCGGCTATTGTAGAGTCTGCCTCTTTCCTTTAGGAGAAGTATTAATGACCTGATGGGATTTCATACGATGTCAGCTTATGAGAACCACGTAGAGACCCGCCCTGAGTTAGGTATTAAATGATGGGGACCTACCTATTTTTATATGTATTAAATGGTCAGAGTCTGCTTAATTTCTAACAAAAAGGTATTAAGTGGTTTGGAGGCTCTTTCTCTTACATCATTAGCGATAGTTGCGTTAGAATTTGAAAATGGACTGGAAATGTGTTAGGTACTAAATGACGAAGACCAGCCTATTTTATAGGTATTAAATGGTTAGGGTTTACCTAAATCCCAATAAAAGGTATTAAGTGATTTGGATGCTTTCTCTTGCATCATAAATGGTAGTTATGTTAATTTTTTAATTGGACTATAAATGCCTTTGAGCTTACAGTTAAAGTTATTAGTATGGTTTAGTTTTATATACGTAAGACATATTTTCTTATCTAAGTGATAATGCTCAAATATAATTGTGGTAAAGCCTGATATTCTCATTCACCAGGCATTTGTTGTTCTGACTCACTCCTCGTTACAACACATAAGTTAGAGGGGACAATGCTGACTTTAGGGAGGAAGGTGGATATGAAGACTTGTGGCAAGTATCTATCTATTTATGCATTTTTTATATTTTTATTGTATCCAGTTTAGACAATTATATTATTTTGGAATATTGTACTATAGAGGCTTTATGTAGGCATGTTGTAATATTTAACATGTTAGGTTTCCATAATGGTTTTGTTTATGAAATGGGTACCTGTTTCTAACATTATATTTTATCCATTTCACTATGAGATTCTAAAAGTACAGATAGATAACTCTATTAACCGTGTATTGTTTAAATTTTATCAAAAAACAACCAGTCTTGGAATGGTTCTAAGTTCCGATGGACCCTTTTTCGGTCGGGATTTAGGGCTGTTTTGGGGTAGGATGTTACACTTAGTATCAAAGCTTATGTTTCCTAATTAATAGGGTTATGTATTCGTATGACTGCCATACTTGGAATTTTTGAAAGTATTTTTCAAAAATCTACTGTATATAAACATATCTTTATATATGTATATTTAATTTGGACTTACTCTATAATTTTCGACTATAGAAGTAGATGTGACCATATTCCGAAAGGACGGGCGAGGCAATTATGGGTTGGAAAAATAAATAGAGTTAAAGTTATACTCCTACCCTAATTACCCATGGGGCGGAGGTCGTATTGTTAGGAATGTTTTTGGAAGAGATTGTAACTCTAAGATTAATAGGGCAATAAGTGTGAAATAAATAGAGAGTTACAATAATTAATAAGGATATAAATGGACTAATTAAAGAAATTATTAGGATAATTATGGAAATGTTGAATAAATAAATAAAATTCTTTAGAAATTGTCTGGTTAGAATAATAATAATTTATTATGGATAATCGACATTTATGGAATAACAAATAAGCATGTTGGGTAGTAATTAAATACTACAAGGTGGCATAATTATAAACATCCAAAAGTAAGGGATGATAGGAAAGAAGTAAGTTCCAGTAAGAAAGTGTACATTAATCACCATAAGAAGTTAACCTGATTTTATAAAAGTTAACTAGGAAAGAAGAATTTGATAAAAAGATTTTGGAATCTTCCTTGAAAATTGAATGACATTTTCAAAGAATCTATTGAAAAGCAGTTGTTTGAAAAAATAAGGAAATTTGGAAATACATAATTTAAAAAAATTTATTTAGACAAAAGTTTCTGAATAAGTAAGTTTTTGGTCAAAAGGGATTTTTGTTTTTGGAACTCTTAGTTTGAAATTTTGTTGGATCAAAAAGTTTTTAGTTTTAAGATTTCAATAAAAGGACTTTTCTTTTTGAAATAAATGTAAAATAGAACATAGGATGGACTTGATGATTTTTCCTATTTAATAAAATTTTAAGTTCTTAAAAATGATAAAAGGGAAATGGAACTTGACTAAAATGTTGTAGAAATCATTTAAGTAGGAAAAATATAAAAAAGATATTATTGAGAGATTTGGATAGGAATAGCATTAGGAACTTATAAAATACGATTAGTAATCCAGTTAAAGTTAATATAGTAAAGAAGTGATACGAATATGAGAGGATAATAGGAATATGATAGGAGAATAGTATAGAAGTTATCTTTGTCTACTCCGCTTTTCATTGTTTAAAGGTATAGAAATTTGTTTTTGAATGATTTGCATTAAAAGACCAATTTTTAGAAGAATAACCTTTGATGTAGAAATTTTTTGAAAGCGGAAAATTATTTTCCTCCTTTTTGGGAATTAAACAATCCTCTTTGATTTTGTGATAGTTTAGTTTAATAATTGAGTTTTTGAATGCTTTGGATTAAAAACCTACTTTAAAGGAGAAAGTCTTTGAGGTAAAAGAATTCGAGAAGGAAAATTATTTTACTAAGTAATTTTAGAACCTCTGAATTTTTGGTTAAGAATAAAGCGGTAAAGGTTTTGAAAATTATAAAAAGTTAGGTTCAAATATTTTGGAATGTTTTGTCCAAATGTTTAATAAAGATGGGATAGATATATGGAATAAAATAAAACCTGGTGTTTAAATGCTTTTGGGAATTTGATTCTCTAAACTGTTTTACAAGTTGGAAATTCTTTTGAAAATATGCTTAAAGGTTTTCTTTTGAGATATGTAATTTTTTTTGCAAGTTTGAATTTCAACATGTCACATACTAGCGTAATGTGGATTTCTAAGTTTATATTTTATGGAGTAGATATGATTCACTATCTAGGCATGAAAGGATTAAAGGTTTCAAGATATGAATAAAATAAAAATGTTATGTACAACCTGATCTGAAAATTTGAAATCAGTCCCAGGACTTAATTTGTAGAATGTTGGTAAAGTTATAAGGATATTCCATATCTATAATTGGGTTATAAGATTAGGTTGCCCTAGTTGACTTGAATTGTGAATCTCTATGTTTTAATTTATTTGGAGCGTGTTCCATGTAATTCCATAAATTATACATCCCCAAAATATGTATAAAATTGTGTCGTTTGAATTGACAAGAGATATACCAAAAATGGAAAGAGATGTGTAAGATATGGATATCCTTTTCCATAGTATACACTGTCTATTTCAATAAAAGAAAAAAGAAATAATCCCATGTAATTTCAAATAAGCAAAAGTATCACTTGTGCTTAATTTATGAAAGACTATAACGGTTATCCTTCTGAGAAGATAGCCCTAATAAAATAAAATATAGAAAGGAACGTTCTAGTTTAGAAATTATTAGATAAAAATAAAAAATATATAAATAGCATAATTAACAGCGGTATTTGTATTAATTATAAACAACGTAGTAATTATAGGACTAGGACTTGTGGACATTAATTACAGATTTAAGGGGCAATAAATTTGTAATTAATAGAAAATAAAAAGGAAATTGAATAGGGACTGGTTAAGAAATCTAATATAGTATTTATGGCAGAATTGGATACTCATAATAAGTAAAATTTGAAACTAGTAATAGATTAAAAGAGATTGAATAAGGATTGAGTAAAGACTATCAATTTGACATCAATAACCGGTTATTATGGAAAATGTATATTTATTAGAACTAAGAAGGGAATTAAGGAAGGTGGATGATGGTAGAGTGACATTCTAGGAATGTACAACTTAAATTGGTTAAAGCATTAGAACCTCAACATTAGTAACACTAGTTCATGTTTAATGGCAGCCTCTAGTAAAAAAATTCTTTTTGAGTTTTTGGGTTGCAATTGCTAGTTGTCTCATTTGGGAAATTAAAGTGTTCCATATGATATAAGACATGTCCCTATTTATCGCTGTGTTGATTTTATGGAGGGATATAGTAAATTTCATAAGGACACTTAACTAGCAATAAACCAAGGGTAAGACTGGAAGTTATAGGAAAATTAGATTAGAATGCTTCAAACCCAAAACTTGCGGAAGGTCGCCATTCATCATGAATGAGTTAAGATGTATAGGGATATGAAGAGAATTTTCTAACTAGTCAAGGATGAAGAGAGAGCCGCTGAAAAAGTCTCCAGATATCTGACGTGCCAAAAGATTAGGGCTTGCATGCCGAAGGATTGTTATTACCATTGGAGATTCCGACTTGGATATGCGAGCATATATTGATGGACTCTACAGATGGGTTGCCTAGAGGCAGTGATGCAATTTAGTCATAGTAGATTGGCTCATTTTACTTCCGTTGGATGCAATAGAACTGCAACATCTCTAGCACAAGATTTGTGTCAAGAAGTTGTGCGACTACATGAAGTTCCAGTTAGCATTGTTAGTGAAAGAGATCTTTCGTTCATTAGGAAATTTTCGAGGAGTTTGCAATCTGCTTTGGGAACGACTTTGGATCCTAGCACCACTTACCAATCGCATATCGATGGTTAGACGGAAACGATGAACAAGAATTTTAGAAGATTTGTTTAGAACTTGCAACATGGATTTTGGAGGACTTTGGAGAAGGTAGAAGTGTTTAGACGGCGAATGAAGGCCACATAGGACCGTTAAGAGTCCTATCCTAATAGGTGAAGAAAGGAATTAGAGTTTTCAGTTGGGGGCATGGTATTTGTTAAAGTTTACCCTCTTAGAAAGGTTATGAAGTTTGGTACATCTGAGAAGTTGGCACCTAGGTTCGTTGGGCCCTTCTTGATTTTAGAGAGGGCGGAGAAACTTGCTTATTGCGTGGAGCTTCCGGACAAGTTAGCTTGATTCCATGACGTCTTTTATGTTCCATAGTTGAGGAAATGTTTGCATGACACTACCTCAGTAGTAGAGCCTGATCAGTTAATTAATGTTGAAACGAAACATATCATCCCGCATACACCGCCCACATAGTTGAGCACGGTATTAAGAGGCTTCGTAACAAAGGTATTAGGTTGATTTGAGTTTAATGGCGGGATAACCCCGCAAAAAGCACATGGGAAACTAAAGAAAAGGTGAGGGTTTCTCTTCTCGAGCTTCTCTATGGTAAACTTTTCTCTCAAAAATTTAATATTTGGTTGCACCGTGGTTGCTATATTGAATGGTAGAAGATGGTTGCCACATTTTTACTGTTATTTTTTTCACTCATGTAGAGAATTTCATGTATATTTAGGATGTTTGCATATATGCTATATGTCATGACCTTGCATTCACGCTAGGATTGAGCTCACCTATATTATGTTGCATACATAATCACATTGCATTTTTGGTTGAGTAGATAGTTGTGTAGATTATTGTATATAACATGATTGTAGAGTGCGCATTACGTTATCCGCCCTTGGTGATTTCAGGGGAAAAAAATCCCTTTTAAGGGGGAGAATGTAACACCTCGTAAAATTTAGTAAGATAAAATAAGATAAAAAATGGAAATTTTGTAAATCTCATAATTTGGTCATAGAAGTTGAACTGTTGCATTCATGATGATTTTCTGATCAATTTCCATATATAATATGTTTAAATCGAAGTTCAAACGGAGAAGTTATGGATGTTTGAAGTTTTTGAATTTAAAATTTAAATATTTGAATTTGAGTTTAAAAGTTTAAAATTTGAACTTAAAAATTAACGTTAGATGGTACTTAATGTTTAAGAAAATGGTATAGTTAACGTAGATAACATTTAACTTAACTGGGTAATAAGTAAAATTAAGTGGAAACAAAATAAATGCCCTAAAATAAAGGGGAGCGGTCGACCGCTTGACCACGACCATTTGACCTCTAGCGGTCGACCGGTGGAGAGTACGATCGACTGGTACATGTGGATCGCGGCTAGGGTTTTGGTTATTTTAAATGGTTCAGATTTAATTATTGAAATCTGACAGTTTTGGTTCATTTTCACCTCTATAAATAGACCCCTTGACCCCTCATTTTTCTTCATAAAATTTTGAGAGAAGCAACGAAACTCTATCAAAATCTTTCCCCTTATGTATTCAAAAACAATAAGATTCAAAGGAAGATCTAACAGAGAGTTAGAAGCAGTATAAATCAGATCCCATCTTCTTCTTCTTCTTTAGATTCCAGAAACAGTTAGGATTTTCAAAGGGAATTAGGCATGGTGGAATCAAATCCAATTAGAAAGCAAAAAATTCTGTGTGAATGGAAATATCAAGTTTTTCACATTTTTGTAATTGAATAGTATTTACTAGGATTTGATGTATGCCTTGGGAAATTCTAGTAAACAGAAACAAAACATCAAAAACCCCCAAAATTTCCTTAATTAAATGTCAATCTTTGAATATGTTGGAATTTCAGTTGTTTTTATTAACATAGTAGAATCAGATCTATAATTGAGATTTAGATCATTTATAATATATTCCACTTTATTTCTTTTGATTTCACTTATAGTAGAAAAGGGTTCTAAAAGCAAATAATGTTAGAAATGGTGTGCAAAGTATGAATTTGATTATATTGTAGTTTGCACCACCTATTTCTATAAATTAAATATGTATGGACCCTTTTTCACTTTAAGGTACTATGTGTAAAAGTTGAATAGAATATACAAGATCTAAATTATAAGAATTGTTTTCCTTGAATTAGAGGAGGTAAATTCTACTATGTTAATATATCAGATGAGTTTGGTATTTTTCCTTTTTGTATACAAGTCGATTATTGGCTAAGGATATTAGCTATATTTTGTTTAGAGTTTAGGATTATATGAGTTTGACATTTAAATTTAGTAATGGTTTCTTAGCATGTAATTAGAGATATTTTATACGTATCTTCTGCATATATGTGTGTGTGTATATGTAATATTGAAGTCTTGATTATTAAAGTTACTAACGTAATAATTATAGCATATTGAACGTATTGATTAGAATTAATAGTGTAGTAAATAGCATTAATTTCTTAGGATGGTAGTTAATGATAATTATGGGAATTAATCCATTATTAAAAACGTAATAAGGGATTACCTTATATGGCCTTAATTATTAATTATGTAGGATAGTGTACATATACAATTGGTATATATATGAGGCATGACTAAGTTATATAGATGCAAGGTTAGTCTAAGGTTACATAGAAGTCTACCCATTTAAATCTGGCTACCAGCAATGTAATTTTGGAGGATGACGAGGGATATCACCTGGAGTAAATAACCTCAGTGGACATGAGGTTAGACCCAATTCTGTAGAGTAAGTTTGCCTAGCCAATCTGGCTACCAGTACCTACGAATAGTTGGACTAGTGTGAGACGTCACAGTTTGGGTTATGGGTCATAATCACGCTATTGATACGATAGAAGAAATCTTTAGAGGGGTTTGGGTTTAGAGGTATTAAGTTGCTATAGGGTCCGCCTTTTTCCTTTAGGAGAAGTATTAAGTGACCAGATGGGATTTATTACGATGTCAGCTAGTGAGAACCACATAAGGACTCGCATTAGGTTAAGTATTAAATGACAAGGACCTGCCTATTTTTATAGGTATTAAATGGTCAGAGTCTACCCAATTCCTAACAAAAAGGTATTAAGTGGTTTAGAGGCTCTCTCTTTCATCGTTAACAATAGTTGCGTTAGAATTTGGAAATGGACTAAAAATGAGTTAGGTATTCATTAACGTGGACCTGCCATTTTATAGGTATTAAATGGTTAAGGTGCACCTAATTCCCAATAAAAAGTATTAAGTGATTCAGATGCTTTCTCTTGCATCATAAATGGTAATTGCGTTAATTTTAGAGTTGGACTGCAAAAGCCTTTGGGCTTACAGTTACAGTTATTAGCATGGTTTAGTTTTAAATATGTAAGACATATTTTCTTAAAATGATACTACACAAATACAATTATGATAAAGCCTGACATTCTCATTCATCGAACATTTGTTGTTCTGACCCACTCCTTATTACAACACAGGTTAGGGAAGACAATGCTGACTTTAGGGATAAAGGTGGAGATGAAGACTTGTGGCAGTTATCTACTTATTTATGTTTTTTAAATATTTTTATTGCACCCAATTTAGACAGTTATGTTAATTTGGAATATCGTATTGTGGAGGCTTTATGTTGACATGTTGTAATATTTAACATGCTAAGTTTCTGAAATGGTTTTCTTTGTGAAATGTGTACTTGTTTCTCTATTATATTTTATCCACTCCACTGTGAGATACTCAAAGTATAGATAGATAGCTCTGTGTACTATGTATTGTTTAAATTTTATCAACCAACAACCAGCCTTGGAATGGTTCTAAGTTCCGAAGGGCCCATTTTAGGTCGGGATTTAGGGCTGTTTCGGGGCCGGTTATTACACTATTGTCGTATGCAAACTCTACCAAATGCAAGTGATCATCCCATGAGCCTCCAAAATTGAGAATGCAATCTCAAAAGAGATCCTCCATCATACGATTCACTCTCTTGGTTTGCCCATCTATTTGTGGGTGATAAGCTGTATTGAGATGCAGCTCGGTCACTAACGTCTCCTATAAGACCTTCTAAAACCCACTAGTGAACAACGGGCCTTGGTCGTTCACAATGCTCTTCGGCATGCCATGAAACCGTACTATCCACTTTACATACAACTCGACCAATTTGAAGGCAGATCTTGTATACTTTATGGGAATAAATTGGGCACTCTTCGTCAATCTATCAATTATGACCCAAATACTATTTTACCCTCCTCTTTTCCTTATTAATCCGTCAATAAAGTCCATCGATATCTACTCCTATTTCCACTTGGGAACTTCAAGTGGTTATAATACTCCACTTGGTTTACTCTTCTCTGCCTTCACTAACTGGCAGTTCACACAGTTTGAGATGAATGTCCCGACAAATTTCTCCTTCCCCTCATAACAAACTCCCATCATTACGGAGCTAACTTTCTCCATCGAGTCCGTATTGCTTCATATCTTCAGACTCCACTCATCCTTCTATTTTCACCATGTTATTTGGTAGTCTAGCATCTCGCCTTAGACTAGTACCGATCGGCTCGATAAAAGTAGGTCTGATCGTTAAATTTGCCAACATCTTTGGCCCCAACTCGTAGTGAGTTCTGAAGTCATAGCCAGCAATATACACCAACTGCTTCCACTCTAGGAACATTGCTCCTAAACTAGCATGTCTTCTACTTAGTGCATCAACAACCGCCTTACCCTTACTAGGCGTATAGGAAATGTCGAAGTCGTAGGAGGCTAAGAATTCCAACCATTGCCATTGGCGAAGGTTGAGTTTCCTCTAGGACAAAAGGTACTTCAAGGATTTATGGTCCATGAATAGCTCGAACCTTTCTACTAACAAGTAATGCCTCCAAACCATCAATGCAAACATTATCGCCGCCAACTCTAAATCATGAATCAGATACTTCCTTTCGTGCGGCTTCAACTACGACTAGCGTAGGTGACAACTTTTCCCTTCTGCATCAATACCCCACCTAATCCACTCCCACAAGCATATATGTATACTGACAACTCCTCATCTCGCTTGGAATGTTCAATGCCGGTACACTCATCAAATTCTCCTTCGAACTCAAATGCATGCTCATACTTCATGTCCCAAATAAAAGTCTGATTCTTCTTCATCAAGTTGGTCAATGGCACGGCTACCTTTGAGAAGTCTTTGATAAAAATACTATAATATCCCACCAATCCTAAGAAACTCCTCACATCTGTAGCATTCTTGGGTTAGTTCCAATCCTGAACCATTGCTACCTTCATAAGATCAACACTTCAAGCGCAATCGTCAAGTACATCTTGTGTTCCTCCTCTATCCTAGAATAGATTAGAATATCATCCATAAACATAAGTACGAACTTGTTTAACTAATCCCTGAAGATATGGTTCGTGGGATCAACAAAGTATGATGGAGTATTGGTTAGCTCGAACGGCATAACCAACCACTCATAGAAACGAGATGGCATGCGAAATGCAGTGAATGACACACTCTCCTTCGCTACTCTCAACTGGTGAAATCTGAACCCCAAATCCAATTTGGAGAACACTTTCACACCATAGAGCTGATCAAACAAGTCATAAATACGTAGGAGTGGATACATGTTCTTCTTCATCACCTTATTCAACTCAGGGTAATCTACACACAATCTCAGAGAGCCATCCGCCTTAGTAGCAAATACAACAGGTGCCCCCCACTCAGATATGCTCCTATGAATGATCCTCTCTTCAATAGATTATTTATTTACACCTCCAAATCCTTTTGCTATCTGGGTGCCATATGCCTCAAAGGCATAACTATAGGTCTGACATCCTTTTCTAAGTCTATGGGAAACTTAATCACTCAGTGTAGCGGTAATCCGGTCACCTCCTCAAACATGTCTGGATACTATCTAATGATGGTTATAATGAAAACCCATCCCGTGGAATCTCGAGAAAATATAAAAGCTAACCATAACCTCATCCTCCAGCACAATGCCAATCATTATCGTCTACCCCTCCCCGGCCCCAATTGTCATCAACAGCTTCTTGCAATCCACTACTACCACATACTTCCTTAGCTAGTCCATTCCCAAGATATTCTCGAACCCAATGAAATTAAAAAAAAGCAATCACAAATAAAAAAGCATCCATGAGTCGATAAGATCAAACCACGACAAAGCATATATAGGCTAGTGGAGCCTCCAACTGGGTTCATAACAATCAAAAGTTGGTCAACTATTTCGGGTTTCAATCCAGGTCACTAGATATGAAGGAATGTAAAGCCTCGGTATTAAATAAAACATGTATGGGAACATCATAAATGTAAAGCACACCTTGAATAATGACGCCCTTACCTTTGTCCTTCACCGAGGGAGCACTCGACGAAGTTGGGATGGGCATCCAAAGCATATGCCTTCTCAACCTATTTCAGTTGTGCTAGTTCTGGATAAAAAAATTCATGTGTCTGAACTTGCCACAGTCATAACTCTCCTTCTTTCTATCAGCTTTGCAGTCTCTGATCAGGTAGCCCCTGTCTCCACAACCGTAACAGACGGGTTCCCATTAAGCCTTCTTCTAAGCATTCTTTCCCTAAAACTGCTTCCTTTTTCTGTTCCATTTCTTCTTGCTTCCACCACTTTGTTGCGGTTTTAACACTTCAATAACAACAACAGCTGATTTGGACTTGGGGTATAAACTCTCATGGTAAAGATCTTTTCCAACAAGTCCATCAAATGGCTCGTTGATATGGCTCACCAACTTCTCCCCCAGATTGTCGTCCAAACCCACAAGAAATTTCTTGTTCTTCCTCAGTAGAGTGTCAATGAAAGACATCACATACTAAAAAAAGCATCAAATTCATCAACATACTCGGAGACATGCATATCTCTCTACTTTATATTAGCAAATCTCCTAAATAGCACTGACTTCTAGGCAGCTGAAACGAACTTCTTCTTTAACCTAACCTTGAACCAATCCCAAGTGAGCTGATCCTTGGGTGTATCAATAGTAATGACATCCACCGGTTCATGGCCCGCCCTTGAAGCTGTCTAGAGGCCAGCTTCCTTTTCATGGCATCTTCTATTTCCATGTCACCAAAGATATGCTTGCAGTTGTCTAGCTAATCCTGTACTTTGATGGCCGAACTCGATTTCGATAAATGGTTTGCCTTCCAAGATGGAGTAATCCTTACATAGCTTAGCAAAGTCAGCCCTCGACACCTGCAATTGAGCACCACCACTAATAAAAACATTTGGAGTGACCACTTGGGCATTTTGCAACATGTTTGTCGTCATCGTGTTGAGCATCGCTTGCAAGTCAAGGTTAGCAACCCCTAAACCTGCCCCTTCCTCAACTTCGGAGATGGAGTTCCTCATAATGTTTCTTGTATGTCGGCTCATTCTTGATCTGTAACAAGAATGATCAGTCTTTTATATTAGAAAACTATATCAATGGTACTTGTGTGTACTTGCGACTTATATACTACATATCCTACTATATAGTTTGGAAAACAAAAATATATAATACACACTCACTCGTGTGTGTATACTCTTGATCTAGTCTATGGTGATAACCCCTTCCTTAGCTCTACTGGACCATGGTATCAACTCAGGTTAACTGTGTAACCTAAGCTCTGATACCAAATGTGAAGACCGCTCTACACCACCGGCACTCAATATAACTATATAATGCACTGCTGACATGCCCGGTCGATATAGGACGATCATCAAGGGTTGAAAGAAGAGAAAATCAATCACAGAACCAATCGTATATCTCATAACACATGGCATAAATTATAATATACATCATAAATATAAAACGAAGAGACGGTAATAACTAAGTAATCCAAACATCGTAGTATAGATCAACAAAATTATACAACAATATGATTGAGTTTATAGAAACTGGAAATAAATTCAAATAACTATCTCACAATAATAGCATACACTGTCAAGGCTCCATAGTGTTGCATAGTGGAATAAGCATAATAATCCATATATAATACGAGAAGCTTCATCCTACTCGTCCTTTGCACTACACTGCATACACCTAGATCTACTATCTAGTCTACTCATTCAAGAGTACCCAAGATAATAAGAAGCAAAGCATAAAACCTCAAGTTAGACAACATTCTGGTGTAAGCAATAAATAAATCTCAAAATACTATACAAGAGGATATGAGAAGGCACAAAGGTATACGAACCATACCTAACCTATCCTTGTAACCAAATAGTTAGCATATAATGAATATAATATGCTACTCTACAACATCATAAAGGTGTACCGAAACCAAATTACAACAACGGGTGTCTAATTATCCCTATCCTTAATACCTATCTCAAATAGCATCCATAGAGTGATAGACTACGGGGTAAAACAACCAAAGAAAACATAGAATCCATAAAAAATCCTCAATACCACTCAATGTGCCTTGGATATATGATAACTAGTATGTCCTTTCCCCTCCTACGGATTAATGGAAATCCTAGCTTTCAATATACTCGTCTTTAACCAAAAGCTAATACTAGACCCTTTCCCCGGGTCCAGGGTATACAGATACATTCAAATGATCCAGGGTAGCTTTCCAAAGTACCTATGAGTGCACTCACAGTACCCCTGCTTTCAAGTACATCAAAAAACACTTCGAGTATCAATGATCCCTTAACATGTGTATCCAATGCCTTTCCTTGCTCCATATAGTTTCCATTACGCTCAAGAAACCATTCCATATTCCTTTATTCCATGATAGAACCATTCAATATTCTATCCACATGTCACCTTTGCTAGAACCTTCCCTTTTGTAGATAACCATTCTTACAACTCTCTTAACATCAAGACGCCATCATCAAAACCTATCTCTATTCATGACCGAGTTGCCATCATCGAAGTCTCGAAGCTATTGTCGTGCTACTACATCACCATCAAACCTTAAGTGAACAAGAAAACACCTTTAGCATGATCTACAGAGCCTAGGCTTACCCTCTTGTAAGCTTCATCCGACATGACCAAAAGAAACAACTCAGTGTCGATTAAAACCACTTGGTACTAAGTTGTTTACTTAGCCGAAGTTCCATTGTTAGCACCAAAATTGGTCACTAACACCCAAAGAAAGATTTGTGTAGAGAGATTAATGAAGATAGAAAATTAAAATAGAGGAATGTATGCAAAAATAAATGCAAGAACGAGAACACCGGAATTATAGTGGTTCGGCATAACTGCCTACGTCCACTTTGAGTTTAATCTTTATTGCTTTTTCAAATAATTGAATACAGATACAATCTGTACACCAATAACTTGAATACAAGTTTGAACAGAAAATTAGTGAGCCTTGAAAATGGCAGAGTCTCCCTGGAGTTCCCGAAAAAAGGTCCCCTTTTCACTGTGCCCCTGCCCCTCTATTTATAGGCGAAGATAGGTTGGACTTCCTTCACGAGCCCAAGAGCAAAATACTTCGGCCCGTAGTAAGTGACTTCCGTGCACCGAGCCAGGGATGTCGAACGGCAGTTGCCGAGCGACTTTGCCAAATGATGCTGCCGAACAAGGATGCTGAACGGTATTGGCCGAACGATAGATGCCGAGCGGCGATGGCTGAGGTGTTTGCACTTCTAAGGCTGGAACAATCCTACACTGAGCAGTAATTGACTGATCAATGAACTTTGGGTAGTTGACTCGAAACGAGGTTATGCCGAGCGATGGTTGCTTAGCAGTGTAGGCCGAACCACATATTCAGGCCGAACTGAGGTAGCCGAGCGATGCTGTTCGAACGAAGGATGTCGGGCGATGGCGTTTGAGCAGAGAGTGCCGAGCGATGGCGCTTGAATGAAGGATGCTGAGCGATGGTGGTCAAATCATAGAATGCCGTGCGATGGAGCTAGGCCGAACGGTACTTAGGCCGAGCGGCAATTAGGCCGAGCGAGGTATCCATGTCGAGCCAGGTGTGCTTGCTTGACGAACCTCTTGTAACCGGGCCAAACAATCTGGGTAACATCTGCCCCCCAAAGTGTGTCATGTGAGACAACACGACACGCTTTGAGCCAACATCCAATTCCTACTATCAAAAGTTGAGTGTGGTCCATGAAGGTCAAAAGATGACTGTCCTCCTTGGAACCTTGGGGCCGCTTGGCATATAGATACCGAACTACATGCCAAGGCATGTTCACTGGCGCTCGGCATGATTGCCTACCGAACCACCAAGATATCTCGACTAGCCCACTGGTTGATTCTTGTTCACCTCCCCTTCTACCTATATAAAAGCCAACACTTCTCTACTCTTCCTCTTTACTTTCACTTCGACTCTACAGGAACTCGTAGCTTACTTTCCCTCGAACTTCGGCTACCTCTCTAACTTTCCTCTCTTACCCTGAATCTTGTAAGTTCTCTCTATAGCTCCTCCCCAGATCGAGTCTAAACGACTCTCAATCTCAAACCTAACAGATCCCTAAGCTTCGATCATCCTCTTGGGTAAGACTTTCTCACTCAAACGTTTTTTCCAAATTAAGAAGTTTAGCGCAAAATTCGAATTCACGAACTTTCTTTTGATTATGGACGGTAGAAGTTGTGTATATGAGGAAGATAATACAAGGTTTGAACATGCCTTAGGGCCGGAACTTGGAACGAACCAATTTTAATGTTGGTGAAACGGAGAGGAGAAGGGGAAAAAGACACCGGTGGTTTCTAGGTCGTAGGCTCATGTTGGGTCGCCGAGCGTGGTAGCTAGGTTGTCGAAGTGTAACTAAACTGTTAGTCGAGGTCGTTCGGTAACCTAAGAGCAAGGAAAAGGTGAGTGTCTTGGTAGGTAAGTGGGAAACCGGTCGAGTACGAAGTAGGTGGCCCGTTGGTCTTTATGTAAGAGTGGTGCTAGAAAGGTAGGAAGTAAGTGGGTCGGTGTAGTCTGGTTTAGGCGGTCGGTCGTATGTTTTGAGTGTCGCTCGGCATTGAGCCTTGAAGTAGGCAGTGACAGTCAAAATCATTCCACCTTGAACACAACACTTGTCAAGTCCACTTATCTCCCATGCCTAATCATAGGACTAATCAACAAGGACAAGAACTTAAGCAAACAAGCATATTGAACTGATAACTTCACGATTGAAACTATTATAAACGTGAACTTAAAATTCTGTAAAGAGGGCAACTTAAAGCTCGTCGTGCTGCACTTTACTTTTCAGAACCCTAATTTATTTATATTCTTTATATGAACCATTACACTAGTTCACGCACCATACGGGGGAAGCACTTTTGTCATTATGACTAATATCAATTGCCTTTCAAGTATAGTTCAAACAGGTGTTTGATCAAATTCAACATTCATTAAAGATGTCTAGGAAGTCAAGCTCCGCCACAGTTTCAGATAAACCCGGGCCAAGTTCTCGACAGGAAGTGGTGGAAACTTCAAATCTATCGACGACTCCTACACACAATATCTCAACAACTGCGACTATTGACTTAGCTCCTGATGCCATAGATGCAGCCATGAACCTCGACAATCCGGTCAACTCTCTAGCTTCGAGAATCAACGAAAATGCTCTTCGCCGACTTTGCTCAATCCACGGAATCCCTTTTGATGATGTGCTGGTTCCATCGGGATAGGATCGTCTCCACCTGCCCCCAGCCGGGTATACGGCTTGCAACAAATTCATGTGATGGGTTGGTAGTGTGCCACCTTTCAACTCCTTCCTTCGTGATGTGCTCCAGTATATGGAGATCGCCCTAGCACAATTACATCCTAATAGTCATGTGTTCCTTTACGACATGTGTATTCTTTTTATGAGTGTTATGTTCAGACTACCCACACCCGGGGATATCCGATTTATCTGTCGTTTCAAGAGACGGTCTGATAGCCCATCCATCATATTCCTTGAGCCACACTCCAAGTGCCAAATCTTAACAGGGGCGTGGAGCAAATTTTCCCTATACAAGCAGGAATGGTTTTATGTGCGCTGCCCCCTGGCTTTGCATGGAGATGGTTGAAAGGAATTAAGTTCCTTTTCTAGATCAATAGTTGTACGCGGCAGGAAGTGCATTCTTTTAAACCTTTTTTCGATTTTTACAGGTATTAGCCAACATCCCGAAGGCTCTGGGTACTCTGAGGTCGTCAAAGCTATTCGAGCTGTTCCTGCGGGATACCGGGACATCAAATTCCTCATTTCCAATGAATCGCTTTCGAGATTTGGATTGTTGGCGGAAGGTCGCCGGATAAGTCTTCCTCACAGTGCCACCACAACCAGACCTGCCTTGTATAAAGGCAAAAGGCAAGCTGGGCCTTTGGTGCCTTCGACAAGAGAGACTCATGATGTATCCGAGGAAGGTGAAATAAAGGAGGCTGAAGATCCGAGTGGGGGTGTAAGTCCTGCTCAGGAACCAACACTTGAAGCACATAGCACTGATGAACCACCTCCCCCTTCAAAAGGAAAAAAGAAACTAGCTTACAAGTTGAGGAAGAAGGTAGTGGGCGGAACTTCGAAAGTGATAATTACTCCGATGGAGAAAGAGCTGTCTCCACAACACTTAGAGAGTTCATTGAAAGACTTGTCTGACCTTACAATTCCTGATGATTTTCTCAACTACGGTTTCGACGACCTGGAAGCCATAAAACTTCATTCGTCGGCGAGAGGCAGTGAAGGCGTTCAAGCCCATCACCAAGGAGAAAAAACTCCGATAAATAAAGCTAAAGAAACTGGTCCATTGGGGGGAAACACTAGGACACACATGAACACTCACACTTCACCTTGCACTTAAACTTCAGCCATCATGCCCTTTTTGCTAACTTGTCATCACTTAACTTCTGTGCAGGTGATATGGGATGCTCACATGGATTCGACCGCCTTCGCGGCTCTTCTATTTTTCATCCTTCCGACCGTGACTCTGGATATGGAAAATGTCAAGATAGAGATGACGACAGCGATACAGATTATCGCTCCCGAGATTCATCTTCTCGAAGGAAAATTCATAGTCACTCATCGTACTCCAATGATCCCCTACCTCCACCGGAACAAGGCAGGGAGAAATTAGGTCAAAGGGAACCACAATATGAAACTCCTCGCGACCAATACTCGGGTTCCTCAAGTACTAGGCAATCTCAGGAGGTTTATAAGAAGTCCATAGTTTCGACAAAGCAAACCTCCTCTACTCTTGCACCTGATCCGTTGATAGCGGAGAAACTTGCCGAGCTTAAAGCGACATTCCCAAAAATATGCTTTGATGGACTAAAATTTCTTCCAGCCATCCATCCTATTCCAAGGCATGTTAAACAGAGTGCCCTTGCTTGCACCAATGATGTTTATGTCCAACACGACGCATTCGTTCACTTGGTAGAAAAAGTTTCTGAAGTTTCTATGGAACGCCAACATGAAATCGATCGTCTGAAGCTCGAGGCCATCCATGACAAAGACATCATCAGGGCCCAAGATAAAGAGCTTTCCACGTATAAATCTCAACTTGAGGCTGCCCAGAAGAACGCTAAAGATACTGCAGAGGCAGTCAGTCGCCTAGAGGCCACACATAAAAAGGAGGTCGATGAAGCTGTCCAACGCTGTGGCGCTTTAGCTTTAGAGAAAGACTCCGTTCAAAAGGAGAGAGATGCGTTCGCTCAACGAGTCAAAGAGTTGGAAGAGCTACTTCTCAAAGAGAAGGAAGAAAAGATCGCTGCTCAGGAGGAGTCGCAACGATATTGTGACGAGATTGTTGCTACACGACTCCTGAAAACAAAGCTCGATGCGGAACTCTCCAAAGTCGAAGCGCTGAAAGATGAAGCCCATGAGTAGGGCAAAAGAGTAGCGCTCTCAGGAATTGACTCTCGCCTTGAGACGGGTACTGAGGCTGGTAGGGAGGAAATCAAGTGCATGTTTGATCCACTCATAGCCGAATATAATGCTCGAGTTCTCATGCATCGCGACTTAACATTTCTTGGCGAGGGTTACCTCGAATCTTTAGCCGAAGCATGGGACACTTTAATCAAAATAAAAAAGGTTGAGCTGGAAATGGAAGAGATTGACGAAGGTGCTTTAGTGAAGGAATTTCTTCGGGGGAATGAGCCTTTAGACTTGTCTGCGGCGAAGGCTCTTTACAGCAGAGATTCCCCCTTATCAAAAGGAAAAGATGCCATTGCCGGTCCGTCCGGAACCGAGTCTCCGGTTCCTCCCCCTACTCCGCCGTCCAGTCGTCCACCACTTGACCCCTTTGAGCAACATATTGGCTATGATCTAGAGGACCCTGAACTTAATATTCACGTTTTTTCTCCTATTCTAGAAAGCGAAACTCCCCGAACAGTTGAGATCAACCAGAGACTGGTACATAACTTTTCCTCCAAAGTTCAAAGGGTTCTCGTTTTCACGAGTGATAAATGTATTCTAACGTTTGTTTCTTATAAATTCGCGTAGGCCACCCTGATCCCGAACCTTCTCCAAGGAGCGATGTCGCCACGGGGAGAGAGGAGAAAAAGGGAGAGGCTTTTCAAACCGAAGAGACTCCTGGACCTGGCACTCAAGTGATCGAGGCGCTTGATGAAGACAAATCTGAGAACCCTTCTCCTTCAGAAGAACATTACGAAGTCGAAATCACGGGCGCCTCTGGACATACATCAAAATCGAGTATGGCGGAGCAAATTATAGAATAAAAGAAAATGAAGGCTGAGATTAAGATTGAGCCTCAAGTGGTGGAACTCGATGACCCACTGAACAGGCCTTTGAAGATTATTCTTCCAGGTGGGACCAGGCCTTTAGAAGTTCCTCCTTCCTCTGACACCCCTTCTCTAGCGAGAAAAACGTCCAAGTGAAAACGCATGGGGGAGCAGTCGTTTGAGAAGCCGAAAAAGGAGAAGAATCCAAAGAAGTAGCTATCATGCTCGTTCAACGAGAATCAGCCTGGATTATGTAATTATTTTTATCTATTTTCATAGCCGTTGTAGATAGACTTTTTGCCCCGAGTTCGTGAGAAGTTGTAGTAGGACTTCATTTTGAATTAATGAATAAAACTTCGTTCTTTGTCTTTCAAATGACTTTTGTTGTTCAGCTTACTGTATAACTCGTATTCGAAATCCAAAATCTTGTGAGTTACATAAGCCCTAGTTCACTTCCATATGACTCGGAGATTTTTTGGATCGCTTAGACTCTGATCCACACTCTGGGGACTCAGAGTATTCCAGTCCGCGCTCAGGGGACTTGGAGATTTCAAAGTCATTTACACTCTAGTCCACCCTCTGGGGACTCAGAGTACTCCAATCCGCGCTCAGGGGACATGGAGATTTTGAAGTCGTTTATACTCTAGTCCGCCCTCTGGGGACTCAGAGTACTCCAGTCTGCGCTCGGGGGACTTGGAGATTTTGAAGTCATTTATACTTTAGTCCGCACTCTGGGGACTCATAGTACTCCAGTCCGCGCTCAGGGGACTAAGAGATTTGAGTACTCTAGCCCGCACTCTGGGGACTTAGAGGTTTTCACAAGTCGTTTATACTCTAGTCCGCACTCTGGGGACTTAGAGATTTTTCAAGTTGTTTAATCTCTAGTCCGCACTCTAGAGACTCAAAGTACTCTAGCCCGCACTCTGGGGACTTAGAGATTTTTCAAGTCGTTTATACTCTAGTCTGCACTCTGGGGACTCAGAGTACTCTAGTCCGCACTCTGGGGACTTAGAGATTTTTCAAGTCGTTTATACTTTAGTCCGCACTCTGGGGACTCTGAGTACTCTAGTCTACACTCTGGGGACTTAGAGATTTTTCAAGTCGTTTATACTCTAGTCCGCACTCTAGGGAATCAGAGTACTCTAGTCCGCACTCTGGGGACTTAGAGATTTTTCAATTCGTTTATACTCTAGTCCGCACTCTGGGGACTTAGAGATTTTTCAAGTCGTTTATACTCTAGTCCGCACTCTAGGGACTCAGAGTACTCTAGCCCGCACTCTGGGGACTTAGAGATTTTTTTAAGTTTGGGCGTGCGTTCATACGCTAGATAGAATAACGCAATTTAATTTTCGTCACAGAATTGTAATATACGGAAACATCAATAGTTCATGGAAAAGACAGCTTCAAGCCTTTATTGATCATAACAAATGGAAATAAATTGAATTGTCTTATTACATGCCAAAAACTAAAAACAATGAAATGAACATACACTAGAAATAATTGCAACTAAAATGCAAAAAGAAATAGACTAGGTATAATAAAGACGCAAATGCTCGCTATTCCATGTGCGAGGAAGTGTCACGCCATCTACGGTCGCTAGCTTGAAAGTTCCTTCTCCAAGCCTCCGTTCGATGACATACGGACCTTCCCATGTGGGATTCAAATGTGACGGGGTCGGAAAAACTCGCTTCAAAACAAGATTACCCTCATTGAAAATTCTCGCTCGGACTTTTTCATTATAATACCGAGCAACTCGATGCCTATGTGCAGTCGCTCTTAAATCAGCTTCTTCACATTTTTCATCAACAAAGTCCAGTGATTCCAAAAGGAGATTCTGATTCGTCTTGGGATCATAATAAGTTACCCGATGAGAAGGAACTTCAAGTTCCATGGGTATCACAGCTTCAGTGTCGTATGCCAAGGTGAATGGAGTATGGCCAGTCGCGGACTTGTGGGTGGTTCTGTAAGCCCAGAGCGCTGTCGGAAGCTCATCCACCCACTTGCCTCTAGCCTTTTCCAGTCGTTTCTTTAATATTAACTTGATTATTTTATTTACGGCTTCCACTTGTCCATTTGCTTTAGGGTGAGCGACCGCCGAAAACCTTTTCTCAATGTGATATTTCTGGAAAAATTATTTGAATTCTCTACTTTCAAATTGAGTTCCATTATCCGTGATGATAGTCCGTGGGAGGCCAAAACGGCATATGATGTTTTGTACAACGAAATTAATTACTTTTTTGGTGGTGATCGTAGCTAAAGGCTCTGCTTCTTCCCACTTAGCAAAGTAATCAACCGCAACAATTGCATACTTTGCACCACCTCTGGAAATCGATAAGGAACCGATTATATCGATCCCCCAAATTGCAAATAGCTAGGGACTAACCATTTGTGTGAGTTCCGCTGGCGGAGCTCTCGGTATTTTCGCAAACTTTTGACATTTGTCTCATTTTCTTACGTAATCTACAGCATCCCGATTTACAGTGGGCAATAGTATCCATAGCGGAGGATCTTTTTTGCCAGTGCCTGCCCCCTAGTATGGTTTCTACATTCACCCTCATGAACCTCTTTCAAGACCCGTTTTATCTCGTCGTGGGCGAGATGCAACGAAGTAATGGAACCGAGAACCCTTTTCGATACATTATTCCGTCCTTCATCACATATCTTGAGGCTTTGCGAATGATTTGTCGTCTTTCGTTCCTCTTTTCAGGCAAAGCTCCGTGTAAAAGGTACTGCTTGAATGGGGTTATCCATGACTCCTTTTCAATCTCTGCTTCTAGTAGAAAGTCTATTTCCATCTCGTTTATACTTGGAAATTGCAAAACTTCAACAAGAACCAAGCCCATTTGTTGTGCATCGCCAGTACTTGCGAATTTTGCTAATGAATCGGCTTCCCTGTTTTGTTCACGCGGGACATGCAAAATATCATAATATTCCAGGTCTGCCAAAAGTTCTTGAACCCGAGCGAGGTATGGAGCAAGCCTTTGCCCCTTTGCTTGATAATCTACCCGCACTTGGTACACCACTAATTGAGAGTCACAATAGATTTCAATCGTTTTTATTCCGAGCTCTCTGACAAGTTTTAAGACAACGAGCAATGCTTCATGCTCTGCTTCGTTATTCATAGCTGGGAAATCAAGCTTCAAAGCATAACAAATCGATCGGTTTTCGGGAGTCACAAGAATAACACCGGTTCCGGAACAATGGTCATTTGACGTCCCATCGGTGTATAACTTCCATCGAACGGGGGGGGGGGTAATATCTTCCTTACTTTGCTCGATAGGTATTGTGAATTCTGCAATAAAGTCTACAAACGCCTGTCCTTGGATAGCTCTCCATGGAAGGTAGGTGATATCGAATTGACTTAACTCGATGTTCCACTTTAGTAGCCTTCTAGAGGTTTCTGGTCGCTGGAGCACCTGTCGTAGAGGTTGATCGGTATAAACACTGATCGGGTGTGCCTGAAAGTACGGACAAAGCTTGCGTGATGCAATCACCAAGCAGTAGGCTAGCTTCTCAATTTTAGGATAATTTCTTTCTGCCCCTGTTAAACGTTTACTGACATAGTACATCGGCTTTTAAACTCGGTCCTCCTCGCGAACCAAAGCCGTACTGATGGCATGTTGAGATACGACCAAGTATACATACAACACTTCGTGATCTATAGGCTTTGACAGCACCGGGGGACTTTCCAGATGCCTAACCAGAGCTCAAAATGCATGCTCACAATCGGGCATCCAATCAAAGTTTCTCTTCCTCTTCTTTATCACATCGAAGAAGGGAATACACTTGTCTGTCGCTCTGGATATGAATCGGCTTAATGCGACCACTTTTCCATTCAGACTCTGCACTTGCTTTATAGTTCTTGGTACTTGTATGTCCCGAATAGCCTGAACCTTTTCCGGTTTAGCTTCAATTCCTCATGCGTTAACAATGAAACCCAAGAACTTTCCTGACGCAACGCCAACGGAATATTTTAATGGATTGATCTTCATCCCATAACATCTGAGTATATCAAACATTTCTGCCAAGTCTCGAATGCGCTCGTTTGACTGCCGTGACTTCACGAGCATGTTATCCACATAGACTTCCATTGTTCTACCGATTTGGTCCTTAAACATCCGATTCACCAAGCGTTGATAAGTCGCTCCTGCGTTCTTCAGCCCAAAAGGCATCACCACATAACAATACAGTCCGACATCCGTGACAAAGCTAGTATGCTCTTGATTCGGAACGAGCATTGGGATTTGATTGTATCCCAAGTACGTGTCCATAAATGATAATAACTCATGCCCGACAGTTGAATCGACCAGTTGGTCAATTCTGGGTAATGGGAAACTATCCTTAGGGCAAGCCTTGTTCAAGTCTGAGTAATCAACACAGGTCCTCCATTTCCCGTTCGCTTTTCTCACCAGCACGGGGTTAGATACCCATTCAGGGTAGAGGGCGTCGCGGACGAACCCATTGGTTTTGAGTTTTTCCACTTCCTCTCTGAGAGCGGCGGATCTCTTTGGGTCCATCCCTCTCCTTTTTTGCTTTATTGGCACGTATTTTGGGTCTATGTTCAACATATGACTCACAATGGCGGGAGAAATCCCGCACAGATCAGAATGTGTCCAAGCAAAAACATCCAGATTTGCTCGGAGGAAATCAATAAGGTCCTTGATCATTGAGGGGTCAAGTTGTGATCCAATCTTAAGTACTCGCGATGGATCATCGTGGCTGACTGGAATGTCAATTGTCAGTTCAGCCAGTGCTGCTTTTGCCTTCGTGGGTTCTTCATCGTCATCTCTCAGATCTATGTCCCTATAGATCCGATCATGTTGCCCGAGCCAAGGCTCGGGCATTTCTTTTCAATCTTCTACAACTTGGATGCGGACGGAGCTATCCACAACCTTTCCTCTCTCTTTCCGTTGAGCCTCTCTCAGCTCAGCCACGTAACAAGCACGACCAGTCACTTGATTGCCATGCACTACACCAACTCCACTTTCTGTCGGAAATTTTAGAGTTAAACAACAAGGGGCCAAAGCTGCACTAAACTCTGCCTGGTCCGGTCGGCCCAAAAACATATTATACGAGGAGTCAACATCCAGAACTACGAACAGTAGGATCCGCACCCTCCTACGTTCACCTTCCCCAAGTTCAACTGGAAACTCAACAAAGCCCACTGCATCGGTAGCCGCACCATTAAAGCCATGAATACGAGCTTTAGATGGTTTCAGGTCCTTTGTCTCCATCTTCATCTGATCATATGCCTTTTTGAAGATGATATTAACACAACTTCCACAGTCAATCAGTATCCTTCTGACAAATGCTGGCCCGATAATGGCCGAGAAGACCATTGGGTCAATGGTAGGTGCCTCCACCTGATCGGCATCTCTACTTCTAAACACTATATCATCCGTCATCATTCGCTGCTGTTTAGCTGGGGTACCATCTTCCGTGTTTGAACAACATTCGAAATCTGCATGTCTTAGGGAACTAGCATAACGTTCCATCTCTTGCCAACTCTTGTCTACCGGGTAAGGCCCTCCGACTATCGTGTTTATGATTAGTCTTCCTACGATACGAGCTGGTTCCTCAGGACGACATGGAGCTTGCCCGCGACCGTGGTCTGATGCTCCTTGTCCACCCTCCGGTGGACTCTTGACAAATTCTTGCAACTTCTTCTGTCGAATCAGCTTTTCTATAGCATCGTGGAGGTGCCTACACTCCTCGGTATTGTGCCCGTAAGTCTCATGAAAGCGGCAATACTTCCTAGTCCGCTTTTGCTCCTCGGTGGACTCTTTTGGTCGTGGCTTTCGATATTTGAAAGTATTACAAGTCAACAAGTAAATATTCTCTAGGGATGCGTTCAGAGGAGTGTATTCGTTGTAAGTTGGGATCCTTGGTTTCCACTTTCCAGTCTCCCTTTTCTTTCCGGGATTTCCCCCACCAGATCCTTTAGATTGTTCAGGCTTGTTTTGGACATTGACTTGTACTTTCCAGAGTTGTCACCGGATTGTTTTACAGCAATGTTGCTCTACACTGTCTCCTTGCCAGGTACGGGTGCATTGTCTCTTCTCGTCCACCTAGCTTCCTCCCTTCTTATAAATTGGTGTGCCTTTGAATAAAAACACTCCAACGTAGTCGGAGGCTTTCCCGCCAGCCAATCTCCAAACTATGAATCCGGATTTACTCCTCGCATCACGACCATTAAAATAGCATGGTCGTTGGGGTTGCTAACTTCAGTTGCGGCAATGTGGAATCTTCGTAAATACTCTTCTAACGACTCCCTTGGAGCCTGAATCACACTAGATAAGGACATCACGTCCTTGGGACGGGTGGCATAAATCCTGAACTGTTCCACAAATTTCGTCGCTAACTCATCAAAGTTAAAGATAGTCCGTGGAGGAAGTCGGGTGTACATGGTAGCGATTCCGGATAAAGTTATTGGGAAGCATCTACACTTAGTTGCATCGTTTGCTCTAACCGAGTCCATCATCCATTCATATTTCATCACATGCTGTCAGGGATCAGTCTTTCCTTCATAGGCCAGAATAGCCGTTATGTTAAACTTCCTGGGGCACTCAGCCTGTAAGATAGCATCTGTGAATGGAGTATGACTCCTGGATATCCCCCAATCATCATTTTATAAGCCTTGATTCTCTCTCATCAGCTGTCTGACCATAGCTGGTAGGTGTGGGGTTTGTATGGAAGATGGCAGGTTGGTGTCTGTCCTGCGAGACCGTTTTGGTCGGTGTCTCCTCTGTTGGTGATCTACCAAGTGTGTATCCTGGGGACCAGCATCATTAGGACCTTGGTATGCCGGCTGTCCAGCTTCCACTCGTACTGCAGATCCTAAGTTTCCCATTCCAGCTTGAGTGTGATTTCCTTGGTTTAAGTGAGGGTCCATTGCTCCAGGTAAGGAACCCGGACCATCCCTGGTTGACCGATCAACAGCACTTGCTTGCATTGTTTCTGTTCTACGATGTCTACGCCTGGGAGGTTCATCGGACGAAGAAGAGCTGTCGGATGAGGAGTAAGGAGCGGGGCTTCCTCCAGCATTCTGATGCTGTTGTTGAGTAAGCTGAGTCATAAGGTTGGCGTTAGCTTGGATCTGTTCACTAAGTTGTCCCTTGCTCTCCATGAGTTCTCACATCAGCTCGTTGAACTCTATCCTAGTGACAACTTCCATTTGGTTTTGGGCGCTGACAGTCCCTGCGCCAAGATTAACCTATTGATTGCTATGTCCTACTTGTTGGAAACTAGCAGTCTCGTTGACATCTGCGTTGTGGGAGGCTGATCTAGTGCGTGGTCTTCCCATTGTAGAGTTATTGATAGAAACTCTTAGTAGAATCAATGGACTTCCTGTGAATGACTTCGATCTCCTTCGGGGGATTTCTTCAATCCAGTAGCTACAATGTAGATCCTAATAACCTGAGAATGATTTCTTAGTGAAAGCACCAAAATGTTAGCACCAAAATTGGTCACTAACATCCAAAGAAAGATTTGTGTAGAGAGATTAATGAAGATAGAAAATTAAAATAGAGGAATGTATACAAAACTAAATGCAAGAACGAGAACACCGGAATTATAGTGGTTCGGCGTAACTGCCTATGTCCACTTTGAGTTTAATCTTTATTGCTTTTTCAAATAATTGAATAAAAATACAATCCGTACACCAACAACTTGAATACAAGTTTGAACAGAAAATAAGTGAGTCTTGAAAATGGCAGTCTCCCCGGAGTTCTCGAAAAAAGGTCCCCTTTTCACTATTCCCCTGCCCCTCTATTTGTAGGCGAAGATAGGTTGGACTTCCTTCATGAGCCCAAGAGAAAAATACTTCGGCCCGTAGTAAGTGACTTCTATGCTCCGAGCCAGGGATGCCGAACGGCAGCTGCCGAGCGACCTTGCCGAGTGACTTTGCCAAATGATGCTGCCAAACAAGGACGCTGAACGGTACTGGCCGAACGATAGATGTCGAGCGGCGATGGCTGAGGTGTTTGCGCTTCTAAGGCTGGAACAATCCTACACCGAGCGGTAATTGACTGATCAATGAACTTTGGGTAGTTGACTCAAAACGAGGTCATGCCGAGCGATGGTTGCTTAGCAGTGTAGGCCGAACCACATATTCAGGCCGAACTGAGGTAGCCGAGCGATGCTGTTTGAACGAAGGATGCTGGGCAATGGCGTTTGAGCAGAGAGTGCCGAGCAATGGCGCTTGAATGAAGGATGCCGAGCGATGGTGGTCGAATCAGAGAATGCCGTGCGATGGAGCTAGGCCAAACGGTACTTAGGCCGAGCGGCAATTAGGCCGACCGAGGTATCCATGCCGAGCCAGGTGTGCTTGCTTGACGAACCTCTTGTAACCGGGCCAAACAACCCGGGTAACATCCATCATTCTTCTTTGCTAAAGTCCTTCTCTTCTAGTGCTCCATCTTCCAAGTGTTCAAACCCCGACCCCAATCCAAAAAAGTGCTTGGTACCACTCAAACCTCTCGGTATTGAGTTCCATACTTAGCCAAAATTTTGACATTTGGCTTCTCCTTTTCAATCCTAGGCTCGATCTGAAGCATCGTTTCCCACTAAGTGGTTTTCCACTGACCAAAACCTCTCATCATCGATACCTTTCCCATGGCCCAAACTTGGTGCAACTTGAACTGTGAACTCATCCCATACTCCAAAGCCTCTCCTCCAAAATTCATCCAATTCCAAGCTAATTTGACTTCGTTTTGCTCGTTTCATCGACTGATTCCTAAGTAACTAAAAGCACTAGCAAATCATATTAAAGCACAACATACAAACATGGAATATCATCTATACACATCCATACACATGTGCAATTTATTCAAACAGGATAATCATACAAATTCTAGCCTAAATCTAACTTTTAAACTAGCATGTCAATATGACCAAAAGGGGTTGCAAAACCTTTCAAAAACCATTTAAAAACCTTTAGATTTCGGTCATAAACATATATTAAAATATGATTAAAGTTAGAAATTTTTTTAGAATTAAAATCATGTTAAAAACATCAATTTTAACTATATAAACCTGTATAGGATAGTGAGAGGCCAAGAACCACTCACCAAGTACCCAAAATGTCATTTTCCTCTATGAATCTGAAATGGGCAGCAATGGAGATGAATGCAAGTTAGCTAAAATGATAATCTCAAATCTCTTAATGCTAATTACCCTCTAATGGTGATTTAAGCTAAAATTAGTGAGGAAAAAGTTAGATTTTTTTGATGAAATTAGAGTTAATGAAGGTTTAGAATTGTTTTGGGGAGTACGGAAATGATTTAGATCAGTCCCTACAGTCTCCCCTTAGCACAATTCCCAAAATTCATCAGTGGACCTAAGCACATGCTTAGTTAATTACCCACTAATACAGGCCAACAGTAGCTAAGAATTAAAATAGTTATAACTTTCAAATGGTAAGTCCGTTTTACTATTACGACCACTTTATGGAATGGGAAACCATAATCTTAAAGCAATGGTGGTGGTTTGAGATACTAATTCGACACTGATAGTCTAAACAATATTTTCAGGGTCAAAAGGGTTACATTGAAATTTGACAAAAATTCATAGACATGGAAAATGTCCCTAAGAGTCAGCTTCCAAAATTTTAGAGTCACATGGCCACATATGAATAAAATAAAAATATTTTACGATCTTCAATACATAAATATGGGTCATTACGAAGTTAAACATGCGATAGCTTATATTTTTAACATGTTATAACATGATTTTTTAAAGTGCAATAGCCTAAGTTTTCAAAGCTGGATCGATATATCTTTAACATGTTATAGCAGTTTTTTTGAAGTTTGATAGCGTAAAGTTTTAAGAATTATGATAGCCTTGTTTATGACACTTGTTAGCTCTTAACTCTAATTTGGGTATTGAATTCCTTAAACAAAAATATAGTTAGTATTATGATAATGTTTTCAAAAAAAAGAAATTTTAGCCCACGTTAAAGAATTTTTCAAAGGAAATTATTATTTTGTCATAAGTAACTTTTGTGTATAAAATGGCTATCATATGATTATATATTTGTGATGGATGATGATTGTATGTTTAATTTTGTATCTTGATCTATTATTGGTGCATATGTAAAAAAATTGACGTGCTGACTTACATGTTATATGCTATCACCCAACATTTATGACTTTAAGGATTTGGGAATTGATGATCGATTAGAGTTGTTCCAGTAGTGGATATGGTTAGACTTAAACTCTTATGTGAATAGAATTGCATCTAACAGATCGAGAAGATCATAATACATTAGGATGTCTTGACCTGATCAAAAGACATGACTCACTAATATCCCATAATAAGATTTATGGGTAGGGACTAGTGTACGGTCGCGCCCTACGCTCTGACCGTTAGCCCTCAATTGGTCAGTTTTATGATTCCATTAATTGTGCTTTTTCCTCCTATTCGATAGGAGATTATTTAAGATTATTGTTACGCATTGATGGGAACTCATAGTAGTTGTGCTCACCATTTTTTTTCATCTATTGGATAGAAGCCGAGGTTACTTCCTCTTGTTGGACAAGAGGTTTTGGATTGTCTAGTGATATTTTTGGTCTGGGTTAGTCCGATAGGTTTTTAGGTGGCCTACGAAAACTAATATATGTTCATAGCGACCCTGCAAAAACTATGCCATGGACTATTTTATGGCATTAGGTAATTATGGGAATGTGTAACCCTTTGACCCTAGTGAATGATGGATTATCCATTTTCACCCAATTATGCATTATATGGTACTGATATTATGATTATGTTCAAACCATTTTGGTTTCAGATATCTTATTATTGACATATGGATTATAAAGGTATTAGTGAGGTAAAACCTGTTCCGACTTCAGTGGCTTGGTTTCACTATTTACCTAATTTGGTTTGATATGGTATCATATTATACACTTCAGACTTTTTGTCAAACCCTAAGTTTTTGATTTTCCCCTAAACTCTTAGGTACTCAATTGAAATTGGGTAGGATGAGAGTATGGTATTTTAGGTTTAGACTAATAAGCTTTCGGAGATGTGTAGGAGGCAAACTACTATATAGGTTAAATTTGGCATATAGTTTTAACTGCTTTTGGTATTGTTGAATGTATGTAGTGACAGGTACTATAACTGTCAAGTAGTTAAGACTCTAATCATCCAAAGATGAATCTTTATATAACACTCTTGGAACTATATTTTTAATTATTAAATTTTATATGAACGATGTAATCATAAGGTTATGTGATGTAATTAGAATGTAAGGAACATGGAAATTAATGAAAGAAAATGTTTTGTTAAAATTTGTAAACTCTTGTACTTCTGATGTTAGTGATATAATAATTGATCTCATTTTTTCATTGGGAAATAATATTAAGGATGACTACGGTACCACTAGTATCTATTTTTGAGCCTTAAAATGGAGAATATTTCAACTTGGTACCATAACCTATGTTTACATAAAACTTAGTAAGATTTTTGAAAAACATAACCCAAGTAAATGAAAAGAATAATTTGGGGAATGGGATAACGTTATAACAATGAACTTGTTATTTGATACACACATACACACATGCATTTCTATCTATACTATTCCCTCTGTCTTAGACCATTCTTTTGTATCTCATGCAGACTCGTATGCAGATTATGAGAAATGGATACCAAAAGTGGAAGACTACACTTGGGAGGCAGAAGCACCACAACCAACGGAAATGTTTGGCCTAATGCTAGGAATGCTAACGAAACTACCAATGTGGACGCAAATTCTAATGCTAGTGCGAGTATTGGAGCCACACCAGTTGATATGGAGATGATGTATCGTTTCTTTGTTAATATGATGCAAGCCGAAGTAGAAGCTTAGTTTATTGGAGGAAGTGCGATAATGCGAGAGTTATTGTGCCTAAAGTGGCTACTCGCAATAATTATCCTGCATTGAGTAGAGATTATAGTAGTTTGGGAGGAAAAACATTCTTAGGAACAGATAATGCCATTGAATTGGAGGATTGACTTCTTTGGTGTGAAATGATTTTTGCTGATTTCGAGCGGAATGATGATCAAAAAAGGGGATTGGCTTCGAGATAGTTGCAAGGATCTATTCTATTTGTGTGGAATAGTGTTACTACAGAAGTACCAAAAGAGGACCTACTTAGGCTGACTTCGAAGAAAGGTTTAAGGAGAAATTTCTGTCTAAAGCAACTAAGTCTACTATGTTCAAGTGATTTTTGAAACTAGAGCAAGGAGAGATGATTGTGCCAGGGTATGCGACGTAGTTTGATGAGCTGTCGAGGCATGGGTAGACCATCATTAATACTCTTCTTAAGAAAAATTAGAAGCTCATTCGACAATTGAACCCGAAGGTTTCATGGGCAATGACGATGCACCTTATAGATCTATTTAATTTTCTTGCGGACTTGGTTCTGAGGAATGAGGATTTACTTTTATCTTAAGAGAAGAATAAGTCCATGGAGATCACAGGTTTATAGGGGAAGAAGAGGAAATTCTTTGGCAAGAAGGGGGCTTAGTAGAGTGGAGTTTCTAGAAAGGGAAAGTCTTGAGTGGTTTGCTACAAGTGCAATAAGATAGGTAACTACGCTAATAAGTATCGCTTTAGAGATAGCAAGAAAGTTAATTCTAAGAAGGGAGTGAAATACTTTAACTACAACAAGATGGGGCATTTAAAGAGGGAGTGTCCTGAACCGATCAAAGATGGAAGAGGAAAGATTTTTTCTTTCGAACCTACAGCTCCAGGACTAACTGCTAAGGAGAAGGGAAAGGCTATATTAAGAGGTAAACTTTTTATACATAGCATTCTTGTTAAAGTATTGTTTAATATTCATGCATCACATTCTTTATCTATATATGTTTAGTAAATAAGTTAAAACTTGACCCAACATACCTTATTATGCCTTTGAGGGTTGCGAATCCGATAGATGGCCTTGCAACTCTTAGAATGAGACATGGCCATATAGAGTTTGCTTTCCTAGGTCATATGTTTTCCTGCAATTTGCGTATGGTTGATTTGGTTAATTCTGGGATAATTCTAAGTTCGGATTGGTTAAGTTTGTATGATGCCAAGAAATTTAACTAAGATAAAGTGATACCCTTAAGGCATCCCGATTGTTGTGATCTAATTATACACTCATTAGAATAATCTAGTTTCAATGCATGTGCATTGTTGTGTGCTATGGAAGGTGTGGAAGATGAAATTAATTAGGTTTTTGTAGTAAGAAAATATATGGATGTTTTCGAACTGTAACATCTTAGAAATTAAGGAGAAAGTTAATAAGAAAATTAAATTTAAATATAACAAGGGCTAAAATGAAATTTTCACAAACATCCGAATTTGGCTACAAAACTTGCACCATTGCAATTGTAGCGATTTTCTAGACAATTTTCATATATAACACTTTGAAATCGGAGTTAGTATGGAGAAGTTACAGACATTTTAAAGTTCAAAAAAAATAAACTAAAAACAAGTTTCCTAATAAAACAACGTCACCGGTTGACACCCTAGGGTGTGCTAGTCGACATGAAGCAGTCGATCGGTCAGCCTTAGCAGTCGACCGCTGACGTACATTTTTGATGATCCGGGGCGACGATCGGTTGGAGACGATTGAATCAAATATTCTTCTTTGCTACCAAGTAACTGATGTGCATCAAGGATGAAACTAAAGTTCTTTATGGTAAATCTAATGCTCTATGTTAACTCACCCCTATAAATAAACATCTAACCTAACCCTAATTTCATTTGAAAATTCACAGCATATTGAAACTCTGCCAAAATTTCTTCTCTCTACTTATAAAAATTTCTTTAAAATAAAGTAAAGAGAACAATAGTAAATTAGATCAAGGAGGCGGCAGGCCAATGGTATCGATTCTCCAATGGAGCATAGACCTAGGGCTTGGATCCGAGACGGGTGGGAACAAGTTTAGTAAATTGATTATTTATAGTTAATTTTAGTCTATTCTATCTAATCTAGGATGTTAATTATTAAACTGTAAACCCTAGCTGCTTAAATCTTATATTTGAATTAGTAATCAAAATTGATATAAATTGGCTAATAAAAATTTTAACCCAAGTTAAACCCTTTTGTAATTGAATAGAATACAAAAAAATTGGTTAACCTAAAATTAAACTATTATATTTAAACTCGTATAAACCTACGAATTTGACATTATTAAAAAGTTAGGTAAATTACAAAGACTGGTCATTGTAAATTAATGCTTAGGGTTCACTATTTAAGTTATAATTGATGAAATTAATAAATTATCAAAATTAAATAAATGAAAGTATAAAACCCTAAAATTTACGCTACGACTAGTTGATCATTCACCCTAAGTAGTCGACCGTAGGTGGTCCGCCGATAGGGTGTAGCTGTCGACCGGTTGATGATCGAAATGCATAATTGGAACCTCGGCCTAAGATCTATGTCAAAAATAAAAATAGTATGTATAACTATATTGTATACATTTTTATCTATGTTAGAGATAGTATGAGCTAATTCCTTATGAGATGATGCTAGTACGTTGCGAGGTTGGTTAAATGTACTTTACCTAATGGTGGACGATTATTTGACTAAGGGCGATTCTACTGCAAGTAGCAGTCACATGAGCATCTATGGAGACACACAACACTGCTGATGCCTGATGAAGTCTGTAAGCCCTTGTAACGCCTCATATTTTTATAACATTATTTAGAATGTTTAATTAACAAAATTAAATAAAATAATGTAGAAATTAATAAGTTGAGAATCGATTAGCTAAGTGTAGCCGTGCCATGTTAGTGTACAAACTAAAATGAAATAACATAAGATAATGTGTTAGGATATGAGAAGGGCAATATGTGAAATAGGAGAAGGGCTTATACCATAAACCCTTAGGAATGAAACTCACGTTCATTTCATTTTCACTCTAACTAAAATTAAACCAAGGCAGACCACCATTTTTGTTCTCAAGAGAAGATAAGCTAGGATTCAAGTGAAGGAAGATAATCAACATAATCAACATCAAATCTCACATCATATAATCACAAAGCTAAGGTGAATAATTACTACATCCCATTTTCTTATGGGTTTTCGATTTTTAGATTTGATCCAAAATGTTTTGCAAGTATATGCCATGTTTTTGATGATTAAAGTTATATATATATATATATATATGTATGTTGATGGATTATATATGCTCATGTTAGTTTTTATGATATGTTTGACAAGAAAACCCTATTAGATGATATCCAAATGCCTTGAAAATTTAAATATAGGTCGGAAATGATATTTAGGGATGAGTTTCAATTTTCATAATTTTCTGAATTAATGTGGATTTTATATTAATTTTCTAGTAAAGAAAATGATTTATTGGGTTATAAATTATTTACGGCTGAAATAATAATTATTTGGGTTTGAAATTTTTATATGTTGGAAAACATATTAAAATAGATTTTCTGGGGTTTTTCCAGATTTTTCCTAAGTGATTTGATGAATATATAAAATTATTTAAGGTAGGGGACTTAAATGTTTTATATATTTAATTAAAGAGAAGGGGCATTTTATAAAAATAAAATTATTATTTAATTCTGAAAACAGTAGCAGCACTTTTATGAAAAGAATTTGTTAACCAATGATAATTTGACAAATAAAGACAGGTTAGTTGAAAAGTTATCCTTTTTAAGTTAAAAACAAATAAATCATACTTTTAGCATGTTTCAGCCTTTTACGGCATTACACCTTCCAACCCAGACCTTTCGACAAAGTTGAAAGGTTAGCTCTCGACAAGGTCAAAATTCAATGCATATGGTGTCATCTAGGTACATAATAAATTGAACAGGGTCGAAGGGTTCTTAGTCGAAAGGTTGGTTGCCAAAGAGGTTGAAGTATGTTTGTTTTATAAACCAAAAGCTTTCACCTGCTTGCTTTTGAAAAGGAGCTTTCGACTTGGTTGCTTCCGACCAGGTCAATCATTTAAAATAAAGGTTTTAAACCTTTGGAAAAGGTCGAAAGGTTAGTGCTGCTTTGTTTTGTTTTGAACCTTCCGACAAAGTCGAATGTTTACTTGTTTTAAAATTAGCCGCTCCTCCAGGCTTTCGAAGGAGAGCTTTCGACTTAGGTAATTCACCCTTGTCTTCTAAATGAAGTATAACCAAAGCTTTCAACAAAGTCGAAAGGTTGCTTCCAATGTATTTGAAAGGTTTTAAAGATAGATTTTCCACTTGTTTTAAATTGAACCCAGTAAGTCTTCGAAAGGTTTATGTTTTAAAAGGTTTGATGCCTTCGAAAGGTTTAGTTATTGAATGGTTTCGAAAGGTTTAATTCAATGGTTTCGAAAGGTTTAATTCAATGGTTTTGAAAGGTTTAGTTCAATGGATTTGAAAGGTTTGAGATGGAAGGTTTTCCAGGGTTTTACTAAGGCAATGTTTTAAAGTGATTTTAAAGAAGGATGTCCAAAGTTTATTGCTTTTGTAAGGTTTGTTTTTCAATAGTTTTGAAAGGTTTGATGTTGGTTTTGAAAGGGATGATTTCAAAAGTTTAGAAAGAGGTTCTTTCAAGTGTTTAAATGTTTTCATCAACTAAGATTTGAGTAAAGAAGATATATATATATATATATATCTGTGTGTGTGTGTGTGTAGAACATGGTGATACAATTTTGAGTAAAGCATAAAGATTATATACTTTCCTTGTTTAAGTTTGATTTGAAAATTTTAAATCATTTTAAAAATGTTTTCAAGGAAAATTATGGAAGGGGATCCTTAAATTAAAATGACTCAGATATTAGAATACGTAATGTGACTAGTATAGGGTCGCGCCCTATACGTTAGCTATTAGCCCTAGCTAATTGTTGTCCAAAATTCCAGTGTGTAGGGCTTTGTCATAGGTAGACTAAAATTATGATTACACACTGAAAGGAATATATGTTTGTATACAGATAGGTTATTGGTGAGCATGAAAAACCATTAGGATCAAGAAGACCTGGGAGATGATTATGATAAGGACAGACTATCCAGAAGAGAAGTATTTAAAAGATAGTTAGGGACAGACCGTCCAAAGGTGAAATATTTAACAGATAGTTAAGGATAGATAGTCCAGAAAAAGAATAGCTAACAGGAGTTAGATTAATTTTGATTATATTGTCTGGTAGGCCCGAGTCAGCCGAAGGTTAAAAGTTATCCAAACAAAACTTATGTGTTTGAACAGATAGTTCATTATTACCTAATATTTATGTATGTTTACATAATGATGCTTTGCAGTGTTTAATCAGTTTTGATTGCAGGAACAAGGCTTTGCTAAGATATGTTTTAAAGGGATGTTAGTGAGGGAAAACCCGTTCCGCTATGCGGCGTGGTCTCATTTAACATACTAAACGAGTATGTACAGTGTTATTCATACTAGGCTTTATGTCTGACTCGAAGTTTATGTTTTCCCCTTAAACTCTTTGGTGCTCAAAATTAATTTGAGTAGGCTGAGGGGTTAAGGTCTTTTTCAGGTTTTTGTAGGTTGACGAATAAGCTACCAGAGGCATGCAGGAGGCAAACGGATAGCTATTTAGGAGTTACAGTTTTTGTTTATGTTTTGATGTATTTCCGCTGTGATAGTATTAGGTCTATTATAACCATATGACTCCGATCATAGAAGGGGTATCTTCATATACCACTCTTGGCGAATTTTGTAATAAGTATATTTGATCTATGCCTCGGAACGTATTTGGGATTATGTAAGTTGAATATGGAACAACTGTTTTTAAATGTAATGATGAAAATGTTGTTTTGAAATCTGTGTTTTGTTTCATATTCAAATGCTTCTGATATTATAGATACCATTAACATAGCCGTATTTAGTCGCCGGAAGCTAATACTATAGATGACTGCAGCATATGTAGCACTTTGTTTTGGGCCTATAGATAGGGGATGTCATAGCCTGACACAATAGGACTCCTTGGTATTCAAAATTTTGACGCAACATGATACTGTGTTGTTGATGCATCCTGACACGTGCAATAAGAGACATATACTACGATCAAGAGATGGACACAGATGTAGACAATGAGACACACCGACGAGTCGGCATTGCGGACTACGCCTCTATGTGTAGTTGGGTTACATGTAGTCGTAATTGTGGGAAATTTATTCCCATGTGGTAATTGTAGGGAAACCTATGTGATATTGTTACGCATTGGCATAAAGTGAGATGTAGTCTCATACAGGAAAGTTGTAGAATGTTCCTATGTTGAGTAGCGCTAGTAGCGATGTTTCTATAATGAGTAGCTCTAGGAGTGGTGGTCTATCATTTGTTATTAAGCTTTGATCCATAGTTTGACCCTTGTAGGAGCCTACTCAGGCTGTTAGTGTAGGTGTGTGTTAAAAAAAACTTAAGTAAAGGACCCTAGGAATACACGAACACTTGTAGGACTCACTAGGTCACATAGAGTAGGATTAGAGTCAACTGCACATGATCACCATATATTAAACATGTACCTATTCACAAGACTTTTACCTGACCTACACTTTTTCCTTTCTTTCCCCACCATAGGGGGACGGAGCAGCATGTGGTTTGGCCCGATTTCAGTATGTGGAGAGGCTAGCTCATCATAGGAGTTGCTTATCTTTTATTTATCCTCCATGTAACTATCTATCTTTCAGTGCTTATTATTTCTTTTATCAGACTATGAGTGGTATTTCTGTGTACTCTGTATTTGACTACGTATTATTTTTCTAAGAGTATGTTTTTTGAGATATTCTCTGAGATGGATATTTCCTGTATTTATATTTAGTCCCTTCTGTTGTGAGTTCTGAAAGTGTAGCATACCGTAGATCATATCCAAATATTTTTAGTATTTGTAATGTTATATAAACCTGATCGCTCCCACTTCTTTGCACCAACCCATGTCCGAAGGTCGCCCTATACTTTGGATTGGTGTGTCGAGGGGTGAAGTTGTCACATTCGGTATCAGAACCGAGGTTCAAAGTTCCTTAGGGATTAGGAGCATGTTGAGGGAACATACTTGAAAAGTTTTTTTTAGAAGAAAATGGTTTTTCGAAAGGGTTTTCAAAATGTTTTCCAAAATAGTTTTCAAAATGAGTTTCCAACATATATATATGTGTAGATAAAAGTTTTCAAAAAGCTTTCCAAAAATTTTATATATCATTATCTCTCTCTCTTATTTGTGCCCATGCTATCTCTTATTCGTGCCTATACTATTTGTGGAAATTGCTATTAAAATTCTTAAAAAATCATAGATAGAAGATGAGTGACCCCACAAGTTTAGGCTCAGGTATGCAATCGAGAATTTAGACATGAACGTCCCAACATAATTCCGTTTGTATCTTCAAGCGAGAGGACAAACCGAGCTTAACCCCACTAGAGGATCCACAGAGAGAGTGACAGGTGCAGTTCCTACCTATCCACCTGCCGTAGATTTTGCTAAGTCATGTAAGGTATTCATTAGCCTTGGAGGAAAGCTGTATGTGGGGACTGAGTCAAATATAGATTCAAGGGCATGCATTCATACTTGTGAGAGGATTTTTGGGTTGATGGGACTTGTTGATGTGACGAAGAGGAGTTAGCTACTTGGTTGTTATAGGGTGAGGCTCTTTGTTGGTGGAAAGTGGTTGAGGCAGAGATTGAGGGATGAGAGATCACTTAGGGGAGTTTCAGATATGTTTTGAGATGACGTTTTTTTCTAGAGCCGAGGAAGGGGTACAATTAGAGAAGTTTTCCGCTTGAAGCAAGGAGACATGTCGGTAAAAGAGTATGTCAATCAATTCAATGACCTAGCTAGATTTGGGGTGGGACTGATCAGTACATCATATAAAAAGGCTTTGAAGTTTGCTAACGGGCTGAACCAACCCTTCAAGGTTTAGCTCTAAGTCATATTCCCATGGTGCTAAGTATGAGGGTTTAGTAGAGATGGCCTGCTGGATACAATATCCATGGAAGAAGAAAAGAAGGAACCCAAGAAGAATGGTGGGAAAGCGTAGCAGAAGAATCAGTTCAAGGGAGGATTTAGACCTAAAGGAAAGATCAAGAAGTAGGATATGCGTTGTAGGAACTGTGGTGTGAAGGGACATTTCAAAAAGGAGTCTAGGATAGAGAGTTCAAAGGTCAAGTGTTATAATTGCAATCAGTTTGGTCATATGAAGTGGGAGTGTCCGGCACCTTAGAAGACCTCTATCCAGTTGGTCCCAACTTATGCACCGGATGTAGTATCTAGCTCGAGTACGCCACCAGTTGCAGATATGGGGAAGAAGGTCATGATCGAAGGTGCGTTGACTTTATCTCATTTACCAGTTCGCATTTTATTTGACACGAGGGCTTCACACTCTTTTATATCTAGTAGACTTATGGATGAGTTACATGTAGACACTAGCATAGTTATGGACCCTGTAGTTGTATCAAACCTTGTAGGAGGATCAACCTATTTTTCTATGGTATGTTGGGGTTTACAATTATTCATTTTGGGGGTTCGAGTTCAATTGCGATGCTTTGGTCTTATGATTTTCTGGTTTTTGGTTGATATTGGGCATGTATTAGATGATGATGTATGGGGCTATATTAGAGTGTGATAGGAAGATTATTAGGTTGAGCATGTATAGTGGACGTAGCATGGAGGTTTATTGCTATCCCCGAGGATAAGTAATGTTGAGCTACTTATATTCATTAGACCTATCACACGACGAGCTAGATTTAGTCCCATAGTAAGAGATTACTCGGATTTATATTACGAGGTTACCGGTCTCCCACCACAGTGAGAGATTGAGTTTCGAATTTATCCTATAGAGAACGCTAGACTTGTTGCCTTATCCTTGAGGCATATGGCTCCAAAGGAGAGTCACGAGTTGAACAAGAAAATAAATGAGTTGTTAGACAAGGGCTTCACCAGGAGGAGCATTTCAAAGTTGGGGGCATCAGTCGTCTTTGCCACAAAGGCAGATGGTTCTCTAAGACTTTATGTTGATTATGGGAAGCTAAATAATATGACAAAGAAGAATCGATATCCATTATCCCGTATAGACGATCTCTTTGATCAGTTAGTTGGAGAAAGGATGTTCTCATAGCTTGATTTAGCTACTGGATTCCACCAGTGGTGCCTAGTTGAGGATAGTATCCAGATGACTGCCTTTTGTACAGCCAACATGCTTTATAAGTGGTTACTCATGCCCTTCTGACTGACCAATGCACCTGCTTACTTTTCTGATCAAATGAGCCGAGTTTTCAAAGGGTTGCTTAACAAATTTGTTATGGTATTTTTGGATGATACTTTAGTCGATTCGAAGAGCGAGGAGGAGCATGTGTTGCATTTAGAAGAAGTGTTAAAGACACTCCATGAGCATAAGCTGAAGGCAAGTTTTCAAAGTTCCATTTTTAGCAAGAGGAGGTACTCTTTTCAGGACATGTTGTCTCGAAAAGTGGGTTAGAGGTTGATCCCAGTAAAGTTGCTATAGTTCATGATTGGAATGTGTTGAAGAATGCCATGTAAGTGTGGAGCTTTCTTGGTTTGGCAGGCTACCACCGGAAGTTCATTAAGGACTTTGTGAAAATCTCTGCCCCACTGACTCGCCTCACCAAGAAGAATTTAGTTTTCTCGTCGATGTAAAGTGTGAAGATGCTTTTATTAAGTTGAAGCGGGCATTGACAAATGCACCTGTTTTGGTATTGCCCGATGGCCTGGGGACATTCACAGCATGTACCGATGCATGTGGTACGAGGTTAGGCACAGTCTTGATGCAAGAAGGAAGGGTGGTGAGCTAGCCGGCAGTTAAAGGTCCATGAGAGAAACTACCATGCCCATGATCTTGAGTTAGCGACCATTGTTTTTATGCTCAACTCATGGAGACACTATGTTTTAGGAGAGCGGTCTGAGTTGTACGCAGATCACAAGTCTCTAAAGTATTTAGTCTCACAATAGGACTTGAATTTAAGGCAGCGGGGATGGATGGAGTTTTTGGCATCATACGATTTTGATATCTCATATACTCCAGGAAAAGGAAAAGTGGTGGCCAACGCCTTAAGTAGACAACATGCAGTATTGAGTTTTCCATCTGCCGTCAAATATTATCCTGGGATTTTTAGCAGCCTTGGATGTGCAGTCTACACTTATTGAATGTATTGAATCCATTCAAAATCAAGATAAGGAGTGAGTAGATATTTTTGAGAAGCTTGATAGAGAAAGGAAGTCGAGTCGTTTGAGGCATTATGTCATTGACTCGAAAGGATGGTTGTAAAGAGATGGTAGATTATGTGTTCCTCTTAATATAGAGTTGATTGATATGGTACTAGCTAAGTCTCATCGTTCGAGGATGACCATTCATTCCAGTGCAAACAAAATGTACTGTGACATAAAAAAGGTCTTTTATTGGCCGGGTATGAAGAAGCATGTAGTGGAATATGTAGCTTGATGTATCACTTGTCAGAAGGTAAAGGCAGAGCAGAAGAAGCCGAGAGGTCTGTTGCAGCCGTTGGATATTCCTCAATGGAAGTGGGAGAGTATTTCCATGGATTTTGTCGACGGTTTACCAAGGAGTGGGACTGGGAATGAGAGATTTAAGTCATAGTCGATCAGCTGACCAAATGCGCTCATTTTATACTTATCAAGATTATGAGAACGACGACATCTTTGGCTATTCTATATATGAGGGAGGTCATTAGGTTACACGGAGTTCCTACTAGCATATTTAGCGACCGAGATCGACTTTTCACCAACGAGATTTGGAGGAGTCTGTAGGAGGCTTTGGGCATCAAGGTAAGCTTGAGTACCGCTTATCATCCATGGATGGACGGAAAGAAGGAGAGAGTGAATCAAGTTTTGAAGGACTTGCTTCAAACGTGGATCTTAGATTTTGGAGGCTCTTGGGAGGAACATTTTCCATTGGTGAAGTTTACTTATTATAAAATCTATTAGGCGACATTGGGATGACACCATTTGAGGCGCTAATGGTAGACCTTATAGATCACCGTCGTGTTGGTGAGACGCTGCGGATAGGATTATTCTTGGAGCAGACATGATGAGGGAGACATCAAAGAAAGTAGACTTAATCCGTAGAAGAATGAAAACCATGCAAGATAGGCATAAATCCTATGCAAGTAGGATACGTATGGAATTAGAGTTCGCAACGGGTGATATGGTGTTTGTGAAGATCTCACCGCTTAGGCATGTTATGAGATTTGGTAGTTCGGGGAAGCTAGTACCGAGGTTCATAGGAACTTTTCCTATTACGGAGAGGGTAGGGAAGTTGGCATATAGAGTGAAGCTTCCTAAGAATTTAGCAGGAGTACATGATGTTTTCCATGTGTCGCATATGCGAAAGTGCTTACATCATTCAACTACTGTGGTCGAGCCGAGTCAGCTAAAGGGAGTGGAGGTAGAGAAAAAGTCACTTGTTCACTATACACCCACCTGTATTCTTGTGCATGGTAAAAAATGACTCTGCAATAAAGAAATCAAACTTGTAAAAGTTTAATGTGGAGATGATCCAACGGAGAGTACATAGGAGCCCGAGGAGAAGATCCGAGCTACCCACACACAACTCTTTTATAGTATATGTCCAATTCAATTTTAATAAGTATAAATTACTTATGCATTAGGAATTAGCTTGGGTAACCCCTTAGGAAGAGGCCATTAGATGGTAGAAATGGTTATAAACATGTCATTAGGACATGTTATGAATGATAGATGCTAGTGGATGTATTATTTGAATTGTTTTTTTACACATTTTGGACAATGTATCCTTTAGATAGTACACACACTCACATTTTCTCTTGTTTGTTGTTTATCTTGTTGAGCATTATGCATATGGATTGGATGTTTGTGCATGCATGTAGAATTGCAACTTTACATACTTAGGATGTTGCATACATTTTTGGATTCATGGCATGAGCACTTGCATGACAGAAAGTCGACTGGATCAGGAGACTGCCTACTCTTTGCTTTAGTACAGGTTCATGTGCATTTCAGGCTTGAATATATACATACCATATTAGAAATTTACTAAAAACAATAATTTCCAGTGGATGATGGATAAGTAGATGGTTGTAGCTATTGTTTGATACATATACAACTTACATTTTTCCGTACATTGAGATTTCGGGGGGTGAAATCCTGTTGGGGGTAGAATGTAATACCTTGGAAAATAAGTAGAAAATTAAATTAATTTTTTTAATTTATATATAATAAGGGCTACAATGAACTTTTCATAAATGTTCGAATTTGACTATAAAACTTGCAGCACTGTGTTCATAGAGATTTTCTATATAATTTACATATATAACACTTTAATATTGGAGTTAATATGGACAATTTACAAATGTTTTAAAATTTTGAAACAAGATAAATTAAAAAAACTTTCCTAATAAAACAATGTCACTAATCAGCACCCTACCCTCTGCCGGTCGACATGAAGCGGTCGACGGAACTACCCAAATGGTCGACCAATGATATATATTTTGACGATCTAAGTGACGATCGGACGGAGACAATTGAACCAAATATTTTTCTTTGCTTCCAAGTAACTTGCATACAGGATGAAACTAAAGATTCTCTAGGATAAATCTAATGCTCCATGTTAACTCCAAACCCCTATAAATAAACACGTAACCTAACCTAACCTTGATTTCATTAGAAAATTCACAACATACTGAAACTCTGCCAAAATTTCTTCTCTCTACTTACAAAAATTTCTTTAAAATAAAACAAAAACAAAGTAAAGTGAACACTAGTAAATCGGATCAACAAGGGGAATGCTAACAGGTGTCGATTCTTCGGCAGAGCATAGAACTAGAGCTTGGATCTTAGGTGAGTGGGATCAAGTTTAATAAGTTGATTATTTACAGTTAATTATAATCTATTCTATCCGATCTAGGATGTTAGTAATTAAACTACAAACCCTAACTGTTTAAATCTAAGATTTTAATTTAGGATTGAAATTGGTATAAATTGGCTAAATTTTTTTTAACCCAAGTTAAACCCCTCTTTTAATTGAATGGAAATCCCCAAAAATTGGTTGACCCTAAATTAAACTAGTATCAATCTATGAATTTGACAATATTAAAAAGTAGGGTAAATTGTAAAGGCTAGTTACTGTAAATTGATGCCTAGGGTTTACTATGTAAGTTAGAATTGATGAAATTAATAAATTATTAAAATTGAACAAATGAAATCAAAATACCTTAAAATTTACACTACGACCGATCGACCATTCAACCTGAGCGGTCGACCGACCGATAGGGTACAGCGGCGATCGTTTGATGATCAAAATGCATAATCTAAACCTCAACCTAAGGCCTAGATTAGAAATAAAAATAATAATAGTATGTATAACTCTATTGTATACATATGTGTGGATGATTGAGATGGTAGGGAAACTAGTTCCCTATGAGATGACAGTAGGACGTTGCGAGGTTGGGTAGATGTGCTTTACCAAGTAGGGGTCGATTATTCGACCAAGGGCGATTCTGTCGCAAATGGCACTCATCAGAGGTTCTACATTAGACGCGCCACAATGACTGATGCTTGATGAAGTGTGTGGGCCCGACGCAACGGCACTCCTTGGTATTCACGATTCTGACTCGACATGATACTATGTTGATGATGGACCTTGGTGCATGCAATAAGAGGCATGTACTATGATCGAGAGGTGAACATAGATGCAGATGATGAGACACACCGGCGAGTCGACATTGCGGGCTCTCCCTCGATGCATGGTTGAGTTACATGTGGTCGTAGTTATGGGATTTGCCATATGGTAATTATTGGGAAACCTATGTGATATAGTTACACATTGGCGTAATGTGAGATGTAGTCCCATATAGGAAAGTTGTAGGATGTTCGTATGTTGAGCAGCTCCACCGATGTTTCCATAATGAGTAGCTTTAGGAGCGGTGGCTGATTATTAGTTATTGAGGTTCGATTCGTAGTCCGAACCTTGTAGGAGCCTACGCAGGTTGTTAACGTAGGTGTGTGTTAAATAAAAACCCTTAAGTAAAGGACCCTAGGAATACACGAACACTTGTAGGACACGCTAGGTCACATAGAGTAAGATTAGAGTCATCTACACATGCTAACCATATATTAAACATATACTCATTCACCAGACTTTCCATGTAGGTGCAACGTGCCATTGAGTTTTGAATAGCTCTTGTACCTAGAGCTAAACCCATAAGTAGACCATCTTGCAGACTGACACAAACCAAGTTGAGGGAGTTAAAGGTGCTACTAGTGGATTTGGAAAGGAACAATTTTTATTGGACAAAGTAGATCGCCTTGAGGAGCTGCAACGGTGTTCGTAAAGAAGCCAGATGGGTGGTTAAGGTTGTATATTGATTATAGAATGCTAAACGAGAAGACGATAAATAATCGATATACATTTTCTAGAATAGATGATTTGTTCGATCAATTGAGTGGAGCCAAGGTGTTCTCATTGCTGGACTTAGCAACAGGTTCCATTAATTGAGAGTGACGGAGGAAAGTATACCGTTGATGGCATTTCGAATAAGATATGGTTCGTATGAATGGTTAGTTATGCCTTTCGGACTGATTAACGCGCCTACTTTCTTTGTATACTTGATGAACAGAATCTTCTGAGAGCATTTGGATAGTTTTGTATTGGTGTTTATTAATGAAATCATGATATATTCTAAGAATGAACAAGACCATGAAGTTCATCACGGATTAGTGCTAGATACATTGAGGCAGCATCTACTAAAGGCGAAGTTTTCAAAATATCATTTTTAGTAAAGAGAAGTAAAGTTTCTTGGATATGTAGTTTCGGAGAATGGATTGTTTGTGGATCCATCAAAGATCGAAGCTATTAATAGTTGGAAAAGACCCGAAACCATACTTGAGATTAGAAGTTTCTTAGGATTGGTTGGTTACAGTCAAAGATTTATTAAAGATTTCTCTCGTATAACAGCACTGATGACTAAATTAATAGGGAAGGACGTAAAGTATGTTTGGACCAATAAATGTGAAGAAGCTTTTCAAAAGCTAAGCATTTATTGATGAATGCGTTCATGCTAGTTGTTCCAGATGAGAACCAAGATCTGGTGGTGTATACCAATGCATGCAAAACTGGGTTAGGAGCCATATTGATGCAGAGAGTTAGTGCCCTTGCTTTTGCTTCTCGATAGCTTCGAATGCATGAAGTTAGATGTCCTATTCATGATTTAGAGTTGATAGGGGTAATCTTTGCATTGAAGGTGTGGTAGTACTATCTTTTGGGAGAACGATTTGAATTACTTACATATCATAAGTCCTTGAAGTATTTATTCTCTCAGAAGGAGTAGAATATAAGGCAGCAAAAATGCTGGAGTTTTTGGCCGCGTATGACTATGGGACTTAGTATACGTCGTGAAAAGGAAATAAAGTTGCTGCATTTAATAGAATACATCAGAATGTGGTATTGTCGATGTTATCTAAATGGAATGATTTAGAAGCATTGGCTTCTTATGGAGTTAGAATGAGGTCGATGGTTAGTTCTAGTCAGAGTAACGCAATGATCTCTTGTTTAGAAGTTTGACCAGTATTGTTCGAAATAATTGCCGCAAGGCAAAGAGATGATATGTTACTTGCTAAACATTTTAAGAGACTAGAAGTGGGAAATAGGATTGATGATTTGAAATATTTTACACTTGACTAAAGAGGATGGTTGAGAAAGAGAAGTTTATGTTCTGAATGTGGGTAATCTAACAAAGGATGTTCTTAGAGAATGTCATCCATTGAAGTTTACTATTCTTGTCGGAGGTTTATAGATGTACAATGATATGAATATGAGTTTCTTATGGGAAGGTATGAAGAGAGATGTAAGCTTATGGGTGAAGCAATGTATAAATTGCCAACATGTAAAAGCCGAGCATCAAAAGCCAAGTGGATTACTTAAACCATTAGAACTGCCATTGTGAAAACAGGATTCTATATCTATGGATTTTATCGATGGGTTGATAAGGTCAAATACAGGAAACAAAAATATTTGGATCGTGGTAAATAGATTGACCAACAGTGAACACTTTATCCCCATTAAGTTGATAAGAATGACACCGAGTTTGGAAAAATTATTCATGAAGATTGTTGTAAGACTTCATGGAATACCAAGTAACATTGTAAATGATAGACGTCCCTTGTTTACTAGTGAGTTCTGGAAGAGTTAACAAGATGTATCGGGTACCAAGCTAAAGATGAGTTCTGTTTACCATCCAAAGACCTATGGGCAAACAAAAAGGGTAAATAAGGTACTCGAAGACTTATTGAGAGCTTGTGTATTAATCTTTGGGGGGGGGGTCTCATAGGAAGACCATTTACACTTAATCTAGCTTTCCTATAATATTGATATTAGGCTAGAATATGAATGACACCATTTGAAGCACTTTACTGAAGGCCATGTAATAACCAGCATGTTGGTTAGAGACTAGTGATAGACTAATGCTTGGTTCGGATTTGGTGAAAGAAGCGATAGAATAGATTTAGTTGATCCGAGTAAGGTGAAATATGCCTACTAACGGCATAAAATTTACACAGACAAAAGGCGTAAGGACTTAGAATTATCAGTTGGAGATTATTTTATCATGAAAGTATCACCGATGAAAGGTGTTGTATGTTTTGGGAAGACAAGGAAATTGACATCGAGATATATTGGTCCATTTCCTATTATAGAGAGGATCTAAAAACTCGCATATCATATTGAGTTACCGAGTACTTTGGCAAAATTCCATAATGTTTTTCAGATATCTCATTTAAGGAAGTACGTGTGTGATTCGAAGATTACTATTAAGCCAATGGATTTGGAAGATTTAGTAGTTGAGCTTGATATGAATATCTTTAGGTGACCTATTCTTATAGTGGATAAGAAATAAAGAAGCTTAGAAATACGATAGTCAAGTTAGTAAAGGTCCAGTGGAGTGACGGTGAACGAGACTATACATGGAATACCGAGGATGAGATTAGAGAGGCTTATTCTGAGTTACTTTAATTGTGTGATCTAAATTTTGGATAGACTTTTGACTAGTAGTTATGCTACTACTATTGATTTTATGTGCTTGTGACACATGTTTGCATGGTTGATATGTTTGATTATTTTCCTTATCGAAATTTTAAGGATGAAATTTCTTGAAGAGAGGATCCTGTAACATCCCTAATTATTGTAACACATTATTCCGGACATTTATTTAAGAGATAAGTAAACTAATAATGTGGGCAAGATAGGTAAGTATGGGATTTTCCAATATAAATTAATTCGGCCTTAATTACATAATAACGGTGGTTGTTTTACAAAGTGAAAGTGGTTTAATTTAATCTAATCTAAGGAGGGTAAATAAGGAATGAATAGTAATACATCTTTCTCTACCTCTCCACATTCTTATCCACTTTAATTCTCTAAAAAAAACTACACATAAGGCCAGCCACCATTACCATCATCGCCATCATTTCAATTTAGAAGAAGAAGAAAAAGCTAAGGGAAAAAGAAGCTTAAGGCAAATCTCGTCACTGCATCAAACCTAAGGTGAATAATGTTGTCATCTCTATTGTTTTGATGTGTTTGAATTCGAGTTTGAGGAGAAATATGAAATTACACAGTGAAAAATCATGCATTTGGCTTGGATAATTATTTATATGAGACATGGTTATCATTTGTATATTTTGTTGAATTTCCTAAAGGAATTTCAAATTAAAAACATGGATTTTTAATCTCCAAATGCTTTGAATTTTTGATATGATGTTTGGAACTATGTTATGAAATGTGCACTTAAGCGCTAAATGCATGCACAATGCATAATTTTTTGAAAAAGCAAAATGATTAAGTGATGAGCACTTAAGGGCGCTTATTGGCACTTATATGCACTTTTTTGTTCAAATTTAAGCAATGCTTAAAAAATACTTATCAAAAAATTATTATTTTTAGAATAAAACGAATTGGGATTATAGCAAAAAACCACATCCTAACAAAGTATTCCTATTTTCTATGATATAGATGGTATACATTAAGATATGATTATTTTGTTTAAAAATGTGGACAGTTTGTACTCAACTCGAGTATGTTAACTTTTTTTTGTTTTTTTGGCAAAGCCAGCGGGGTTAACTGGAACCCTACCAGTTTATTGATATGAAAAGAGGAACTGAAGAGGCCTGACCTACTCAACAAGCTAAGGAGGAGAGGGGAAAAAAATCAAACATAGAAACGAAGCATATCAATACACAAGGAATACAAACATAACAAAAAGAATGGGAAAAGGAAAAATTAACAAGAGTAGGTGGAACCAGGTAAGAAAGATGGGCCGAACACCCTACTCAAAAGGCCCGCCTTAGTTAAACCATCCTTGACCTCCCGCAACAGAAATTGCCCGAGTTGATACAAATTCCTTCTTTTACCAGTAAAGACCACTGCATTTCTCTCCAAAATGTTAACTTCAAAAGTTAAACTTTTAATGAACAACAAAGTAAACTTTTAATGAAAAACAAAAGTAAACTTTTAATGAGTTGATACAAATTTTTTCTTTTACCAGTAAAGACCACTGCAGTTCTCTTTTACCATCAACTCGAGTATGTTAACTTTTAATGAACAGCAAAAGTAAAATCTAACTTCTGAAACCTATGAATTTATAAGTTAACTTCAAAGTTAAATTTAGTTCTTTGTGATGAATTTGTGTGTACACATATAGTACACATGTACACATACAATACAGTTAATGTAAGCTCTTTATAATAGATTTATATAGGTACGGATAAAGTATGCTAAAAATTAAGCAACGCTTAAGCAACATTAAATGAAGCGTGACTTCTATCACCTCACCTAGCTTAGCACTTATTATAACAAAGATTTGGCATATTATTTTGGTGATGGGTATCAAATTTCATAATTTTTGGATGAAGTATGAATTTACTTTGAATTTTTCAATTTTAGAAAATAGATAATTTCAAATCTTAATTATTTAAAATATGAAAATAATTATTTTGCTTCAAAAAATTTAAAAGTTGTAAAATGGGTAAATTCAGATTTTTTAGGTATATCTAGAGATTTATCCCATGCATTTTTGATCTACCATGAATTATTTAGTATAGGAAGGAATTAATTATTGTGTAAAATAATTAATTAAATAGGGTATTAAATTAAAGTTTATGAAAGATAGTGAAATTTTATGTGTAATTTTGTTGCAAGATTTCTGAAAAAGATTATGATTAACCAATGAGAATTTGACAAAGAATTTTATTTGGTAAAAAAGTTATTGCTTCTAAAGGACATAAATCGGTTTTCAAGATATTTACAAAAATGCCATTTTAAACCTGCGATGTCTATCTTAACACTCGATAGTATGAGTTTTGCAGACATGTGGTAGCACAATGTTTTAATCCCTCGATAGTTTTTAAAAGAATAAAAATGCGATGGCATCAAAAAAATTTAGACACTTGATAGCATGTTGATACTTGATTGCTTTAAATTTTTTGAGATGCAATAACATCAATTTCTTGTTACTCAATGGCTATGTTTCACTTGATACTGGATAGCTTTGTTTTACTTGGCACTTGATAGCTATGTTTCAGTTGACATTCGATATCTATGTTTTACATGGCACTCGATGGCTATGTTTCACTTGATATTCGATAGTTATGTTTAATTTGGCACTTGATAGTTATGTTTCACTTAATACTAGAAAGTTATGTATTATTTGATACTCGATAGCTATAGCTTACTTCACATCGATGGCTAATTGACACCCGATAGCTTCATCTAGTTAAACAAGTAATAGCCAATGTTTTTAACATGCAATAGCATGAGTTTTTAAAGTGCGATTGACATTTTTTTCTTATAATTGTTCCTGGCTCACCAATTTTTTTTACTTGTGAAGACTACAATAAAAAATGAAAAAAAAGATATGAAACCTAAAATATTCTTATTTTACATTTTTCTTCTTCAGATATTTCAAAAATTACAAGTTTTTAGCATGTGATAGCCAAAGTTTTCAAAGCTTGGTAGTTATATTGTTGTCACACGATAGCATGTTTTTTTTAAAATGCAATAGCACAATGTTTTGAGAATTGAAATAGCCATTTTTATGACACTGGATAGTTTTTAACTCTAAGTTGGGCAATGTTTTCCTTAAACAAAAATATAGTTTTTGTTAAGTATTATGACAAGGTTTTCAAAAGGAAAGATATGATATTTTCACCCACGGTAAAGAGTTTTGTTAAGTAAATTATTACTTTGTTACAGGTAATTTTTGTGTATAAAATGGCTATCATATGAACATATATTTGTGGTGGATGATGATGTGTTGTATATTCAATATTGTACCTTGATCAGTTTTTATTGTATCTGTAAAATTATTGACATGCTCACTTATATGCTACTATCAAACATCTATGACCTTGGGGATTTAGGAACTAAAGATTGATTAGGGTTGTCCAGCGATGGGTATGGTCAGAGTTAAACTCTTGACTGAGGAGAATTGCATCTAGGAGATTGGAAAGATCAAACTATGTTAGGATGCCTTGAATTAATTCAAAGATATAGCTCATTGATATTTTAAAACCAGATTTAAGGGTGGAGACTGGTGTAGGGTCACGCCCTATATTACAACCATTAGCTCCTATTGGGTCAAGTTTGCGATTCCATCGCGTAAGGAAATTTCCTCATGTTGGACAGGAGATTGGTTAAGGTTGTTGTGACGCATTGAAGGGGACTTGTAGTAGTTGCACTCACCATTGTTTTTCCTCTATTGGGCAAAAGCCGAGGTTTTTCCTCTTATTAGACAAGGTATTTTTGATTATCTGGTTTTATTTTTGGCCTGAGTTAACCCGATAGGTTTTTAGTTGGACTATGAAAACTAATATTGGTTTGTAGTAAGCTTGGGAAAACTATGCGATATAATGTTTTACGGAATTAGGTAACTATAGGAATGTGTAACACTTTGACCTTGGTGGATGATAGAATATTCATTTTCACCCATTCATGCATGATATAATATTGATATTATGATCATGTTCAAAACATTTTAGTTGTAGATATGTTATAATTGACATATATATGTATATGTGTATATATATATATATATTATGAGGGTATCAGTGAGGGGAAACCCATTCTGTGCTTCAGCCGCATGGTCTCACTAGTTACCTAATTTGGTTTGAGATGGTATAATATTATTCACACCGGACATTTTGTCTGACCCAAAAATTTTGATTTCCCCCTAAACTCTCGGGTAATTAATTGAAATTGGAAAGGCTAAGAGTAGGGTATTTTAGGTATAAATGAATAAGCTTCCGGAGACGATTAGAAGGCAACTACTATTTAGAGTTTTTTCAGTTGTGCGGTTTTAACCTATTTTGTTTACTGTTGAATGTATAAAATAAAGGATACTGTAACCTCAAGTAGTTAAAACTTTGATCATCATAATGGGTATTTTAATATGTCGCTCTTGGAACTATATTTTTAATTATTATATTTTATTTGAATGATTTAATCGTGGGGTTGTATAATGTAATTGGAATGTAATGAATTTGCAAATTAATGAAAGAAAATGTTTTGTTAAAATTTGTAAATTCGTGTGCTCTTGATGTTAACGATACAATAAAAGGTCCTATTTTATTATTGAGAAATAATGCTTAGGATGACTGCAACATTGCTACTATCTATGTTCGAGCCTCAAAATAGGGGATGTTATAGATAGCGTGGGCTTTGAATATTTTGAAGGAAAGGGTAGAAGTAATAAAGCTTTGATTAGCTGAGTTATTTTTGTAACTCACAACTATAGTCGAAACCCTTTTTCATGATTTTTCTTTGATTGTTAGGGTGATAAATTTCGGTTGATATGGATTGAATTGATTGAAATTGATTTGCATATTCTTATTTACTTGTTGTTGTGATGAGATATTGGTTCATTGTTGAGCACACATACATTATATGTTGTTTGTGCAATAAATAGATGCTTGTAAATAGCTGGAAACAACACTTGAAATTGATAGGAAAGTGATAAATGAATTGAAATGGGAAGAGTTGAAAGAAAAAAATTGTTTTGGATATAAATGGTGAATTTTGGAATGAATTTTATTTAATGCTGAAAAATATTTTTAGTGATAGAAAATATTTAAAAGTGCAAAATTATTTAGAATTGTGTAAATAGAAATTATTTCAGAAACTAGTGGTTTTGGGGACTGTTTATATAAACATATTATGAATATATATAATTTTTATTCATCCATGATTATAAAAGCATTAGAAGGATTTTTATAAAAAGGGATTTAAAATTTATACTTCAAAGTGATGATTTTATATTTATGGGAATTTACTAAATTGTAAGTTTGTAAAATAATATTTTGAAATAATAATAAGTTTAATGCGATGCATTTATTGTATGGAAATTATTACCAATTAAAAAGTAAATATATATTTTGTTAAGTAAAATTTTGGAAGCAATATTTTTTTGTATTTGATTATTTTTTTTAATAAAGAGAAAATGATTTAAAAGCCATTAGAAATATAAAAAAAAGGGGTTGAATTGAACTATTATGGAAAGGGAAATTTTTGAATTTTGTTGTACAAATAAATTTGTATAAATCGATATTTTTGTTTTAAATATTTGGAAGATTTTATATAAAAGAAAACTTTAGCTTGATAAAATATTTTTCAGTAGTAATTCAAAAGGATTTGGAGGTAAATAAGGTGTTGAAATATTGGTTTTGGAATTGAATATTATGGCTTTGGAAAATATTTTAAATTGAATACCATGTTTTCGAGAAAAATTGTATCATCTAAATTTGTTGCTTAGAGGAAATTATTGAATTATAAAACTCCTTTGTTTGTACTTTTGAAGTATTAAAGAAGAATTTTGAATTGTATAAGTTACTTTCAATGAGATTAGTTGAAATTTAAGAGAAGATTTCTCAAGGATCACTAACTCAACTAGTTAGCAGTATGATGATCTAGGCATTGGTTCTTGAAGTCCTAGGTTCGAGCCTCCGAGACATCAAAATGAGCGCTTTACATGAATAAAGTACCACTTTTACTATGAAAAAAGGAAATTTGAAAGAAGATTTTAAATGTTGATTGCTTTGAGATTAAATAAAAGGATATTGAATTAATATTCTAGAAAAGAATGAGAACTATATAATATAAACCCTGAACCCAGTATTATTATTTTTAATTAAATTTATGATTTTGGTGGGAATGTGTATTTTATCATTTAAACCTCTTTGAAATTTAGATTGTATACATTTGAAATCCAATTGAAGATTTTGGAAAAGTGTATTTTGTAATAAAACTTCTTCTGAATCAATAGATAATTGAAGTGTGTGGTTTATGTGGAATTTAGAGCAAACAGATTAGTAAAACTGAGCGGTGTGGGATGTTTAGTAATATTTTTCTGATTAGTCCTTTTACTCATTTATAGAATATTGTGTGATGATGAGTGTAATTTACATGCGTTGAGTAAACGAGCCAATTACACCAGGTGGTATGAACACCCGAGTTAAAATTTGTTCGATTACTTTTTGTAAGTAAATGTCACTTATATGGTTATGGGTAATATGAGGTATTACAAGGGTATTAGTGAGTAGGCTAAGTTCCATAAGTATGTCTATCGATTGAGAGTCTACCCTATTATTGTGCAAAGAGTAAAACCAGATTAGCCAGTATCCACCCTAATGGCCTAATTGTAGGGTCGCGCCCTAAGTACGTGACATACTTTGAGATATGTGATATATAGTTAAGAGCTACCTCCCTAATGTCACATAGGCTAGCAGTCTGTTACCGTAGGGCAGTTGTAGGGTTGTGACCAAAATAGATATATGATGTAGACTACACATATACAAAGTGCTACATCTCAAAATGAATATGTACAAAAAAGGAGTCTAATATCAATACAAGATACAACATGATGTCAAATATATACATAAGGTGTCAAAAGAGAACTGCTAGCTGACATGTAAGATATCCACTCTAAAGCCTTAAGCTAAAGGACCCGGAACATCTCAGTCTGACCCGAGAATTATAAAATAATAAAAAGGTCAGTCTAGATTAAAATAAATGAGTTAGCACGATAATGAAGGGTAAAGTGATCTAGATCTCAAATATGATTATAAAGTTAAGTACCCACAAATATTGTGCAAACTTAAACAAATTCAAATATGAAATCTCCTAATGATCAAATTCAAATAGATTCTTAAAAGAAAAACACCAAAATGATTCGGTGATAACATAAATAACATCAAATTCCATAAATCACAACTAGAAATCCAAAAAATCTCATAAACGGGGCATAGACACCAAACTCCAAGACTGGTGAATAAATTCACCTGCATGCATGTAACTCCAAGATAGACGTATATGTCTATGACATCAAGATAGGCACGAGACCTACAAATATCAAGATAGGATTGAGTCTTATAAACATCAAGATAGGAACGAATCCTATAAACATCAAGATAGGTACAAGACCTATACCAGCAAGATAGGTACGAGACTTATAACATCAAGATAGGAACAAGTCCTATAAACATCGAGATATAAGTGTTATATATTTTCATATAGCAACTGAATTAGTAAAAACTATGAGTCCCATACCACAAGTGTTTACCCAAATGTTTGCTATATGATAATTAACTCCACTTATGTGTAGTAGTGGTTCGATCGAGTTAGTCCAGAAATTAACCGATAAAATAAACGCGAGCGTTGCATACCACTCGTTTTATTTAGTTTAAGTTAACTCCTCATCTGATCGATATTGTGCGATTTATAAAACATTTTTCTCTCAAAATAATTCTTATAATTATTAGTTTATAGCGGAAATATATATAAGTACACTTTTCAGATCATTGCACGAAATCGTTTAAGATCATTGTAAAATGAAATAGTCAATATATATATGTGTGTGTGTGTGTGTGTGGATTTCTAAAATTCTTTATATATATTAGATTGATATTTAAAACGATTTTGCTAAAATGATTTGTCCTTGAAATCGGTCTTTTTATAAATTTGGTTTGAAAACGTACATAAAAATGTGCATTACTTCTTAAGATCCATAGAACATCTCTATAGCATAAAACCATTAAACGAATTCATCAATACATATTCAAAAATCTGGAAATACCAATGATATCGATATGAAAAGCATCATTAAAATTCAAGCAATCAGTTTCCACGAGTCAACATGGGTAAACGTGTGACAAATGGGTTGATCAATAGCACCGAATTATACCCTGGACGTCAAGTCCAAATCGCAACCGCTGCACCGGTTGGAACCGGTCCACCAGTCGGCTCGCCTGGACTGCATCCAGGAGATTCCAGTGACTCCCCGTCGATTGGCTTTCACTTATTTCTCCAGTGTCGTTCCCTATTGACCAAAGGATCTGAATATGTAGTCATGCAAGCATATAGAGATGTATAAATGGATGAAATGCAAGATTTCACAAAATGGTTTCAATAAACAGCGAACTTAATTCATAGCAACTACATCCAATTTAAGTTTGGAAATTATGAGATAAACTCACTTAAATAAACCCAGGATGGAAGACTAGGGCTTAAAATCTCCTATGCCTTTCTAATTCAGTCTCAACCTAGGATATGAACAAAAATCAGACATGAATTGATCAAAATCAAAAATCAAAACTTAAATAATTCATAAAATTGATGTATAGATAGGTAGAGGAGATTACCTTTTATCAAAACACACTAAAATAAGTTGAAAGCCCCTTGATTGCATTCCTTAATTTGCAAATTTGGGGATTTAGGGTTTTTGTACTTAAAAATTTTTTATTTTCGGCTTCGAGATGAAAATTAGAAGTGAGGAACATTGTGCGTACGTTTTTCTCATTCCTATTACTTTGGTTTTGGGCTAAGTGGACAAGGAATGTGGATCTAATAGCCAAATGTTGCTAATTCTCACAAAACCAAAGTGTTACTAATTTGTTGTGTTTCATTTTAACATTTTTATACATACTAATTTAATTAAAATAATATTCTAATTTGACTAACATTTACTTCTAAATTTTCCACGATATAAATAACGTGTCAAAATCTCACTTTTATCAATATTGTAATATTTTATCAAACCTAATTACAACTTTTAAAATGAAAAGTTATTCTTTATACTTTTATAAAATGAACCCTTAATTTAGAAATCATTTTTCAACAATGGAATTATTTCCATACAATTCATATATTCATTTTCTCCGAAATTTTTCTTATATAACTAAATATAAGAATTAAATGTCATAAAAAGAAAATCCATTAATTCCCAATTTATTAAACTCCAAATCAATTTTAGTTTGGACTACAAAAATTTGCAATTCCCCCATATTTATATAAATAATTCTTTAAAATTAATTAAATCATGTTTTAAATTTAGATTCTAGTTAATCTCAATCGGTGTTGTTACACTGTTACTCTCCCATCTGGTTACAATATAGACATATGATTTATTCACCTCTATGAGATAGTTTGTTATGAGGCTGTAAGCCAATGTGACTATTCATGAGACTGAGAGTATAGTTAATAGTGTGACCATGTACATATCTATTATATGATTAGCTAAGAGATAATCTTGGCTTTCCTAAGAGCAAGCCATGTTTGAGTTTGATGTGCGTCGGTGTATATGGATGTGTGGTTTTCTCACCCATTTTGATCATGAGCTATTTGATGCGTGGATAAACTTTTTTTATTTCTTTTGGGATGCTTCATGTGCATGATATTGACATGTAATGTTACATTAAGATGTTCATATGATACCTTTGTTTATATTTTTTTGTATCATTCTAGTTCTGATATATGCTAACATATGCACTCTAGACATGGTCTGACCCGTTTATTATTTTATAATACTTGGGGGTCAGTCCGAGACATTACGGGTTTATGGACGAGTTAGTCAGGTAGCTTTTGTGGGCACTTTTGGGAGGCTAGTTTCATAGTAAAGTTATACTCCATTTACGTATTTTGTAGCCTTATATGCATATGTAAATGTTATGTTAATGATTATGTGATGGATTTATGATGTGTATATTTTGAAGATAATGGGCACTTGACTCTTACTATGTAGATCTACTTGGACACATGTATGTTATTTATTACATTTTATTGCTATGTTTCTGATGATTCAACAATTTTTTATTTAATATATTGCGCATTGCTTTATCCTGGAATTGTTTATTGCTTTGTATCAATATCGAGTATGTAGATGTGAGATGTATATGATGTTGTAATATGTACCGATGTTAGCCCAAGGGAATATTCCCATGTGGTAGCAATATCGCTTCATTCTCTATATTATCAGACAGTATTACTCAGTAACACTCTTTGTTAGTATGGGTATAGAGGTGAGATCTTACAGTTTGTATCAGAGTTAGTTTAGAACAAAGAGACACGAGCTTTGGCCTTATATGAGACTTAGAGTTCCTGTCCCAGTGGGTATGGTGAATATACATAAATAATACTAAGGTTATATGATGATTGCTATAGCAATCATCTAAGAACATATTAGTTATTTTTCTATAATATTATATCTTTACTTCTACCTCCTTCTTTATGTTTATTTCTATATGAGATGGGACATTTGTCCAATGAAGGTTGTGAAGGTGGTAGTTGTTTGCCTCACTCATAGTGTCAACATTGATGATGTGGATTAGCCCTCTATGTGGCTTTGATGTAAGAATGAAGTGGCTTGGTTGGGGAAGCTTTAAAAGGCCCTAATCTGAATCTCGCACTTTGGATACGTCATAAAGATAAGTTGTGATGAAGCGAGTTGAGTAAAAGGATTTTGATAAATCCTGTTGTAATTAGAGTGGCACGGCGGAAGCCTATAGGTTGCATTCCACTGTTTGCATGTGTTTGTATTGATTGATGTGTCTTATGTTATGCTAATAGTTAAAGAAAATATTTTTGTCCCAGTCTAGAGCATGGGATTGAGTAAGAGTTATCGCTAAAATGCTATAAACCCACTTAAGTCTAGATGCAGCCAAATATTAGAAGCTAGCAGTATCTCAAAAGCTGTAAGTGATAGAAAAATTGTTTGTTATTTAAAAGAAAATAATATTCATATATATAAGTAATTAAAATATGAAAAATATAAACCGAATGCTTTCTTGTTGATGTGTATGGTTTAATTATTTGGTTGCTAATGATCGATTATTTGGTTATATTTATAAACATCGTTAGTATCTTTTATAAAACAAGTGAACATATATTATGTTAAATTAAGGAGGTTATTTATATAAAAATATTTGATGAAAATGATTATTTTTGGTTTAATTTTTGTTAACTTGTCATTTGAGTGCTTTGTGAATTCTAGTCGATACGGGTGCGCACATGTCGATAGAAATTTTTGAACACTAGAAGGTGACACTTCGATATAATATTTAAAATAAATATTGTTTTGATAGTAAAGGAAGTATTTGAGAAATGAAAAAAGTCACGCAGTGAAATAAAAAATATTTTGAGAAGTAATCTATTATTTTAAAAGTAATTTTTAGAACAAAAAAAAAATTCCCCCGGTTGGAATTTGTTAAACAACGTATGTAGCCATTGAGTATTAGTGAGAAGTTGAGATCAATGACAATATAGTGTTGATATATTTTCTACTGCACTTAACATTGTAGCTAATTAACAAAATGAGTTGCTAAAATTCATGGCAAGGAAACGTTGTTATATTTTTATAAATGTTTGTGAATTTGCTAAAGTATAGTACGTGGTGATATATACATAAAGATAAGTGAGCTGATATTATATGAGGTGATTTAAATAGAAGATATATGTATATTTATAATTCAATATATTAATTTATAAAATGCATATGTGAGTTTCCAATTTAGAGATATTTTGAAATAAATATGCCATTCAAATATCTTAAGTAAGTAATTGATTTTAAAAAAAAATATGTTTGTGTAAATGAAAAAAAATTCTAAAGTAAGATTATATTATTTAAAATATAAAGAAAAGAACATGTTTGGAGGACTAGGAATTAATATTAACTATAACCAATGATTGTGAAATGTGTTCTAGAAAAAATAAAATAAAACAATAACGATTGTGATATCATTTATGAGGACCGAGAATCATTCGGTATTTTGAAAATCTCTACAAAGGATATTCTGCCGAAATTTTTTGAAAATTTCGGCACTTACATATTTTTTATGTATTTATATCTTATGTAAGAAGTTGAAGTCCCTTAATGAATCTATTTGAATTCATAGCATACGATAAGATAGGAAGAAATCTGGCCTTTGATTAAGTTAAAGCTACGAAGAGGATCGAGTTAATTCTAAAGTGAATAAAAGAAGAAGTTTAAGTTGATGGTACACAATGAAACTATGTAGAAAGTTAGGGCATGAGTTGAGAACGACGTCTTCCCTATAAGAAATTGTGAGAATGTAATTTTCTTAAGGGAGAAGTCTGTAACAACTCTACTTTCTACATTGTGGTAATAAATAATTTCAATTAAAATAAAACATTTGAGTTCAATTTTGAATAATTTTTGTTGTTGAATATATATATATATATATATATATATTATATTGAATTAAAACTTATTGGTAGATGAGCTTTAGTTTTAATAAACTGAATTGATTTTCAAAAAATATACTGAACTCGAATAAAATATTTACAGTGAATATAAATACATTAGTATTGTAAACCATTTTTATATGGTTGAAATAGATGAAAAGGAATTTACTTTGACATTAGCAAAATGAATAAATCAAAGAAGATAAATAATTAATGAACTTAAACATTTTAGAAATTTTATCGAAATATATTTGGTGAAATGTATAGAAGGCCAATTTAAATTGAATTAAAATTATATTCATAAATATTTAAAATAAATTATATATATATGAATAAAATGGGGGGATTAAATGTAAATAAAAGAGATAAATTAAAACCATACAGACCTATTTGTAAATAATAATTGCTCCAGTACATTCCCTAACCATCTCTTCATGATCCCTCATTTCAACCCATAATCCACAAAATAAAACCCATTCTCCCCATTCTTTTTCTCTCTAGACATATTCTCACTCATGCCTCCAACAAAAAAATGCACAGATCTAAAAAACTTGAATAGGGATGCATAGACGACCAGAAGGAGGAGGAGGTGCATAGTTGAGTATGACATTAAGTTATGATGGTGGTTACTTGGTTGCATGCGACTGGGTTGATGAATAGAATGACCCAGGCTTGGCAGGCAGCTTCATGTGGAGGCTTATGATGGAGCGGTTGTTTGTGTATGGTCAAAGAGTTGATCTTGTCGATGCAAGTGAGTTCGGTGGCTGAAGTTGGATGTTAATTACGAGGCATGAGACATTGATGACGTAGGCTTTATGTATTTTGGAGGAAAGGCCTAAAGCCATAAAGCTTTGATTCGGGAACTTCAATCTTTGACTTGTGAGTTATTTTTGTAACTCACAACTATAGTCTAAACCCTTTTCCATGATTTTCTTTGTATTGTTGGAGTAATGAATTTAGGTTGATATGGATTGAACTGATTGAAATTGATTTGTATATCCTTGTTTACTTGTTGTTGTGATGCGATATTGGTTGATTGTTAAGCATGCATACATTTTATGTTATTTGCACATTTAGATGCCTGTAAATAATTTTATATGTAAAAGTGGATGGGCTACTATAAAAACTTGCTTGCCCCGGTAAAAAAGAAATGCTTGTAAATAACTGGAAATGACACTTGAAATTGACCAGAAGCGGATGAAAGAATCAAAATTGGTAGATTTGAAAGAAATAAAATATTTTGGATATAAATGGTGAATTTTGGAATGATTTTTATATAATATTAAAAAAATATTGTTAGTGATAGAAAATATTTAAAAGAGGAACATTGTTGAGAATTGTGTGAATAGAAATTATTTAGGAAAATGGCGATATTTGGATGGTTTATTATAAATGGATTTATGAATATATATATATATATATATATATATATATTCAGCTATGATTATAAAAGTATTTAAATGAATTTTATAAAATGTGATTTAATATTTATATTCCAATGTGATAAGTTTATATTTATGGGAATTTAATAAATTGGAAGTTTATAAAATAGTATTTTGAAATAATAATAAGTTGAATATGATGTACTTATTATATGCAATTTACTATAAATGAGAATGTTATTATACATTTGTTAAGTAAAATTTCGAAAGTAATATATTTTTTTGTATTTGATTATTTTTTTAAATAAAGAGAAAATGATTTAAAACCTTTGGAAATATATATAAAAGTGTTCAAATTGAATTATTATGGAAAGGAAATTTTGAAATTTCACTGTGCAAATAAATTTTTAGAAATCAATATTTTAGTTTTAAATATTTGGAAGATCTTATATAAAATAAAACTTTAGCATGATAAATTATTTTACAGTAGTAATTCAAAATGGTTTAGGGGTAAATAAGGTTTTGAAATATTGGTTTTGGATTGAATATTATGGCTTTGGAAAATATTTAAATTGAAAATCTTTTTCCTTGAGATAAACACTACCATCTAAATTTGTTATTTAAAGGAAACCAATGAATCATAAAACTCCTTCATTGGTATTTTCGAAGTACTAAAGAAGAATTTCGAATTGTATAAGTTACTTTCAAAATGAGATTAGTGGGTTTGTAATTTGAAAGAAGATTTAAAATGTTAGATGTTTTGAGATTGAATATTATTATTTTAAATAAAGGTTTAGAAAAGAATGAAAATTTAATATAAACCTCTTTGAAATTAATATTTATTTTTTAAATTAAATTGAATATTTAGGCGGAAATATGGATTTTATTATTTCAACCTCTTTGAAATTTAGATTGTATACATTTTAAATCCAATTTAAGGTCTTGGAAAAAGTGTAAAACCCCAACTTAATTAATAAATAGTTGAAGTGTGTGATTTGTATGTAGTTCTATATCGTGAGAATTCTGAGTAAACGGATTAATAAAACCAAGCGATATGGGATGTTCGATAATATATTTTCGACTACTCCTTTAACTCATCTTATGAAATATTATGGGATGATGATGTTAAATTCTGCCTTCTTTAGTTTGGATGAGACGACTATATATCTCAATGGAATTTTACAAGTTGATTATTACAGGATATTTTAACAATGAAGAATAAGGAAAAACGACTAGCTACTGTGCTCGAGCAGTGGAGATCAACTATTAGAAAAATCGTTGTGTTTCTATAAGTCTAGGAAACTTGGACAATATATTTTGATGAAACACAAATATAAATATTTCTAATCGATTTTTAAAATGGGTTTTGAACTTAAAATTTTCAAAAAAACAAAAAATTTTAAATTTGTCAGGAGTCAGATGTTGACCCTAAATCCAAATGTCTAACTATAACCAAAACCATAATATAAACTCAAGGGATAAAACCCTACAAAAAATTCAGATATCTGGCTCTATTATCTAGATGTCAATGGTATAAATTTATTTATTTTCTTAACTATTTAGACGTCTGATTATTTCAACCAGATGTTTGACTAGGGAACTATATGTCTGATCAATCCAATCAATCAAACGTCCGAATCAAGGCCAAATTGAAATATTTCTTTTCTGGATAATGACAAGACGTTTGAGGTCTAAGACCAAATGTTCGAATAATTTTTAAGTTGTTTTCTTAAAAGTATTTAACTAGGCTTCTGAGATGATATGGTAGACATCTGAATCTGGGTAAAATAAACGTGTTTCTTTCTGGAGTATAACCAGACGTCTGAGTGATTTTTCTAGACGTTTGAGATATTTTTGAACTATTCTTTAATAAAGGATCCAAATGTCTAAGTTGACAAATCAGACTTCTGAGAAACCTATAAAGGCTAAATTTTGGAACATATGTTTTTTAACGATGAAAGATTACATCTTTACTTATAAGACGCAACACTTTAAATGGTCGTAACTCTTTAAGGAAACTTTTCTAACATTATAAATAGAACCTTGGTTCACTCTTTTGTTTTCAACTCTTCCTATCTGATCTCTAATCTCTAATATTCTTTATGAAATCTATTTTCTACTTCCTACAATTGCATGTTCAATTCACAATCATCAAAGGATATTATAGGAAGGGTGTACTACCTTGAAAATATTAGTATACAAGAGACACAAGGATTGTCGAATCATCAATCTCTTTTACTAAAGAGTAGAAGTCCTATTTCAAGAAGAATCGGGCGCTAGTGTAAACTTATTCCTCTGGGTCAAGAGAGGGCTTTGTATTAGTAGAATACCGAATGGGAGCTCCAGGACTGGACGTAGGATGGAAGGTTCAAACCAGTATAAAAACTATAGTTTGATTACTTTATACTCATTTACTTTATATTATTTAATAATATTATTTGTATATCCAAGTTAGAATTATACTACTTATTGCCATTGATGATCAGTAAGCTATTTCATTTGGTATTAAAGCATGTTTTTTAAATATCATAAAACAATTTATAAAGGTTGGTATGGCAAATATGAGTTATTGCACATTTCAAGAAGGACAATCCATTACACGTCCTCCACTTTTCACACATTATAATATATGGAAGCAAGCGGATTTGAGATTTATGATGTTACTCAAGATCAGTATGTAAGACCTATTACTAAATGAGTACTTGGACAGATGCTCAAAAGACCATTGCATCCAGTAATGCTAAAGACATGAATGTATTATTTTGTGCTCTAGACAAAATGAATTTTCAAGGGTTATGATGTGTAAAACAACATATGACATTTGGAAAATGTTAAAAGTTACACATGAAGGCACAAATAAGGTCAAACAAACCAAGATTAATTTGTTAAAGTATCAATTTTGGTCCCTCAAAATGAAGCAAAATGAAAATATAGCTGACATGTATTCACATTTCCAAAGTGTACAACATGACTTATTGGCACTAGGAGTAGAGTTCACTGAATTTGATCTTGTTTCAAAAAAATTGAACTCCTTAACTACGATTGCGAGAGGAAAGTTCATGCTCTTGATGAATCAAATGATCTTTCCACTCTTGAAGTAAAGAGTTACTCAGAAATTGAATGTCTTATGAAGCAAATTTGTAAACAATAAAAGAACTAGCCTAAGAAAATCGTAGTATTGCTTTTCAAGTTGAAGATAACGACCTAGAAGATGAAAATGATATAGCCTACCTTGCAAAGAAATATTCGAAAATCAAGAAATATCGGTAATTTGTAAAATGGCAAAAACTAGGAAAAGGCAATAACATCAATAACAACGACGACGATGGCAACAACAACAACAATGGTGGGAATTCCACTTCTAATATATGCTTTGGACGCAAAAAAAATTGGCCATGTGAAAAATGACTACCCAAGACTTAAAATAAACAAGTATATGTTAACAAAAAGAAGAAACAACATTTGCAAGTCATATAGATTGACTCTGATTCATCGTCTTCTGAAAATGATAATAAAAATGAACAAGTAAAGGTATGCTTCATGGCCACTAGTGAATCACAATCTGAACTCTCATTTGATGAATTACTAGATGTTACTACGACACTAGAAATCCAATATAAAACTATAAAGAAATCTAATAAAGAGGATATTGGTAAAATCAATAGATTAGAATGAGAAGTTAACATGCTTAAAGATGAAAAGCAATATCAAAGGAAGAAAATTTGAAACTGCAAAAGCTTTGTAAAGATACTAAAATTCCAGATTTTAGTAAAGAATTAAGGATATTTAAAATGAAAATTTGGTTTTATCTAATGAAAACAAGGATTTGAAAATACCGTACACTCTTTGGAAAATAACACAAATATATTGGAAAATAATAATAATATTTTGACAAAATATAAAAATACTTGAAGAAAAAAATAAAAGAATTATTGAATAACATTGCCAAATTTAACCAAGGAAAGCAAAACTTATCTCATTTAATTTGTATTTCTAAACCGGCTAAGAATGAAAATGGTTTAGGATACAAGAAGTCAAATAAATCAAAATCTAAAACTATGTATGCTACCTTGTATGGTAGTTTTAGAAAATCCAAAAGGAGTCAACAAAACAATAAAAAGGTTAAAATTTGGGTTCCAAAAACTAATAATAATTTAATTAGAAACAAACATATAGATAAAAAAATTGATGTTCATTAAAATAGCAATTTCAATTTTAAAAGTTCTACCAAACCCTCCTGGGTATGGTTACCTTCCATCTAACCCCTAGGACCCCAACATAGGAAGTAGGTACCAATAATTTTTTTTTATTTTATGCAGGTACCGAAAGATGATAGAAGAAATGGATTCTCGATGGTGGATGCTCCAAACATATGATTGGAAACACAGAGAGGCTAACAAATATATCATATGTGGATGGTGGAACAGTTAATTTTAGTAACAACTCCAAAGGTTACATAATTGGAAAAGGAGATGTATCTTCTTTCAGTATATGTAATTCCTCCTTAATTTCCAACATTTTACTAATCAAAAAATTAATGCACTATGTTCTAAGTATTAGCCACCTCTGCAATGTAATATTTTTGATCAAAATGGAAGTTTACTTTTCGAAGGAATAAGAAACTGTAATATTTATGTATAAATTTGAAAATTAGACATAATAATGATTTGTGTCTAGTTGTGGATATAAATGATCCTTTGCAATAGCATAAATGCTTTTGTTATGTAAATTTTAAAAAATATTCAAAACTTAGCTAAAAATGAAATTGTTATATGTTTACTAAAAATAAATTTTAAAGTTAATAATCTATTCAATGCTTATTAATTTGGTAAACTTAAAAAATCATCTATTAAATCTAAAAATGAAACTTCTACAAAACATCCTTTAGAGCTTTTACATTTAGATTTATTTGGTGCTATGAATGCAAGATCAATAAATCATAGCAAATATGTCTTTGTAATTGTATATGATTTTCCAAGATATACTTGGACATTATTTTCAAAACATAATAATGAAACTTTTAAAAGATTTAAAAAATCTTTGCAAAACGTATTTAAAACTTAAAAGATTAAAAAAAACTAAAAATATAAGTAGTGATCATGGATGAGAATTTAAAAATGTTCATTTTCAACAATGTCGTAATAAAAAGAGTATAAGTCATGATTTTTCTTTTCCTAGAACACCTTAACAAAACAGTATTATAGGAAGGAAAATAGGAGATCACAATGATGTGCTGGAACCTTGCTAGTAGTAGTAGTCTACCACAAAATTTCTGGGCAAAGGCTATAGCAACATCTTGCTATGTTCTAAATCAAGTTTTATTATGATCGTTAACTAAAAGTGCCCAATTCTTTCATGGCAGAAAACCAAAAATGTCTTATTTTAAAATTTTAGGCTCAAAGTTTTTATTTAAACACTAAAGATCTTCTAGGAGAATTTGATTTGAAAGCCGATGAACAAATCTTCATTGGGTATTTAGAACAAAGTAAAGCTTATCGGATCTTTAATAAAAGGACTAATACAATAGAAGAGACACTTCATATATCTTTTGATGAAAACTTTAGTATTAAAAATGATGAAAAAAAATATCAAGTTGATTAAACTTTTAACGCAAAATTTTGACGAACGTACAACAAACTAAAATAATAAACACTGAAACAAATAATGAATTAAAACCACATCCTAGAATTCTAAAAGATCACTCGGTAGGTAATTTACAGGTGATATTAATAATAAAGTTGCTACTCGTAGACAACTTAAGTAAATGGGTCACGTTGCTTTTATGTGAAATACTGAATCAAAAAATTATAAAGAAGCTGCGAACGATGATTATTGGATTATTGCTATGCAATAATAACTCAATCAATTTTGAAGAAATAATGGTTGGGAACTTATAGCAAGACCCAATAATCAATCAGTAATTGGAACAAAATGGGTATGTAAAAATAAAGCAAAAAATGGTGTATTATGTGTAAAAAAACTATACTTGTGGCTCAAAGGTACAATTAGGAAGAAGGTATCGACTATGACGAAACCTTTGCTCCTGTTGCATGAGTTGAAGCTATAATAATTCTTCTAGCTTTTGCATATCACCACAATCTAAATTTACATCAAATGGACATAAAAAGTGCTTTTTTAAATGGACATATAAAAGAAACCGTCTATGTTGAACAACCCTCTTTATTTATTCATGAAAAATATCCTGACCATGTATATAAACTTAATAAAAAACTTTATGGAGTAAAACAGCATCACGTCTTGGTACAAAAGATTAAAAAGCTATCTATTAAGTTTGGGATTTAAAATTGGAAAAGCCGATTCTATATTGTTTAGTAAACCGAATAATAATGATATTTTAACAGTACTAATATATACATATGATATTATTTTTGGTTCAACAATTGAAAATTTATGACTAAATATTTAGACATTATGAAAAGTGAGTTTGAAATGTCTTATATGGATGAATTAACTTTTTTTTGGGATTGCAAATTAAACAGCTAAAAGATGAGTTTTTTGTTTTTAAGAAAAATATTGTAAAGATTTATTAAAACGTTTTGGTATGGAAAAAAAAGTTGTAAACCAACCCCTATGAGCAGAGTACACATTTAGACAAAGATGAGAAAGGTAAAGAAGTGGACCAAAAATTATATAGAAGTACGAAAAATCAATTCTCTATTTAACTGCTAATAGACCTGACATACCCATGAGTGTATGCCTATGTACCCGTTTTTAGGTAGCACCTAAAGAGTAACATCTTTGATCAGTTAAATGCATTTTTCAATGCTTATCTAATACAAAAGACTATGGCCTATTCCATCTCAAAGGTTGTCCTTTAGAATTGTTCCATACAGTGATGTCGATTTTAGAGGATGAAAGACCGATAGAAAATGTACAAGTGCTACATGTCATTTCATTGGCCACCTACTAGTCTCTTGGTTTAGTAAGAAGCAAAACCGTGTATCCTTGTCTACTTGTGAGGCTGAATATATATCAGCTGCACTTACATGCACTCAAGTAATTTATGTGCAATATACTCTACGAGATTTAGGTAAAAATATCATTAAGTCACCTATTTACTGTGATAGCATTAGTGCAATTAATCTTTCGAAAAATTCAATAAACCATTCTAGAAGGAAACACACTAATACTAGACACCATTTCTTAAGAGACAATATAGAAAAAGAAACTATAACTTTAGGTTTTGTTAATACCAAAAATCAAATTGCGGATATTTTTACAAAACCCCTTAGTGAAAATGTTTTTCCAATAATGAAATAATTTAACGCTAACCACAAAATAAAAGGTTATTTACTAGTTATAATTAAACCTATAATTAAAATCAACAAACTAAAATAAAACTGTTTATTTTTAGGTTTAGCTTTCCATTATAAATTTGACCTTAGAAAAACTATCTTATTAAAACTTATTACCTTAAAATAAAATTTCCATTAAGAAGCAACTCCTCCTCATCTTTAAGAAAACGCTTGCCATCTTTAGAGGAATTTTGCAGGTACTCGCCAGAAGCTAAAACAGTAAAAGAGTACCTTATATTCGATGGATATTTAATATGATCTCACAACAGTATTATCGATAAGTTAAAATACTCTTAACGGAAATTAATTGAGCTACAGGAGATAATCATTTTTAACAAAAAGGAATATGGTCTGAAACAACCTTGATAACTTTCTACGGTACAATACATACTGGAAACAGCGTCAGCAGTAAGGGAAGCTTTCCATCGGTGAAGTTTAAACCTCTTAAAACCTTTAATCTAACAAAATCTCCTTCTTTTGAAATGGATCTAAGAACCCCTCCCGGATACAATGATTGGCTTGGACCATTCAATAAATAAAAATAGAATTTGTTTTTATTTACATAATACATATATAGAAATATTAACCTTTGTACACCTTTTTCTTAATAAAACAAAGTCGGACATTTTGACCAAAATGAATCATGCATCTTAGCTTATAATTTTATCAGATGTCTAATTAATTTTCTCATACTTGCGACCCTATTTTAGATTATTTTTTATATATGCATTTAATTTTCTAGTCAAAGTCAACACCTACTTTCCCTACTCACCCATTCTTTAACGGGTTGAAAATTTTACCCCTTCATTTTCATTTCCCTCTTCATTTTTACGTTTCATCTTTAACAAACCCTACCACCCAAAAATCAAATTTAATAATGGCACCAAAAAATTCACCGAAAACCAACAAAACAAAGAAGAGAAAGACAGGAGAATCTTCATCCTCTCAACCAATAGTGGTTCCCAAGAACAGTCAAAAGCTTGGCTTTACAATGACCCGGAGAGCATGACTGATACAAGGTATTGAGCAATATGGATTTCTTTCCACATAATATTTATAGAATATATGTTTTCCCTACTTATAATTTGAGAACTCTTACTGATAATGCTATAACTACCCCGTTAACTAAGTTTGGATCTAACAATGTTTTGATTGACACCTTAGCCATAAAATTAATTTGGAAATTTAGGTGAAACGTTTATTAAATTTCACAATGACAAAGGGTATATATAGACAAGAATTTACGAAAAAATAATCAAGCTTCATTATAATCACATCGGTCAAATTCTTAGTATTGAATATAAAGGAATTGAACTAAAAGACGTTGACATTGAACATAGGAGATGCAATCAAATAAGTCATCATCTTTGGGTTAACCAAGTCACCAATGCAAATTCCAAAGACCAAAGTCCTAGACCAAGTTTGCTAGGACGAATGATAATAAATATTTTCATCCCTAGGACTGGAAGTCATGAGCAAATTTACGACAAAGATTATAAGTCTTTGTATGAAACTGTTGGAAATATCAACTTAATTGGGCTAAATTTTTACAAGATGAGTTGCTGCCTTCTTTGAACATTCAAGAAAACTATTCTCTATGGTCCATATATTACTCATCTAATGCTTTTGGAAAATATACCGCTCTTTTATGATGATGTTGAAGAAGTAATGCATGCCGGCAAAATGTTCTTTGTTCTGATGAAACTCCAGGCTAAATTTTCTCTTATATTTCATTCGGGGAATATATGTAAAGATTGCAACAATAAACCTCTACTTCTGTCAAAGGAAAGGATGTGATATTCGAGAAGGAAGTACCGAAGAAGATAGTGATGACGAAAATTATAGTGATGATAGGTTAAGCCAGTAATACTTGTTTCCTCTAACGTATCCCATTTCGAGATGCCTTAATTTCATAAAACTCAATTTTTTATTTTAAAAAGCTAACAAGAGGTTGAAAAGCATAGTCCAAAAATAGTTCAAGGGTTAAAAATATTGAAAAAGAACTTTCTGGAATAAATAACTTCTTAGGGAAGATCTAGAAAAAGTTGTTAGGTAAATCTCGATCTCCATCCCCTATATTCCTTCATCTCCAAACCTTTTACACACTGGATCATCTTCTCAACGTATATAACATACAAAGAATGCTCAAGATGAAAGTCAAAGTGGAGAACAAGAAACTGAAAGTGGAGAAGAAGAGGAAGAAAGTGATCACTGATAAAAATAAGGAGATTGGGGTATAGGTAAATTTCTTTAAAATCATACACGCATTCTTTAATATTACTAACACTTCTTTTACATATCATAACATTTTATTCAATTGTTAGTTACGCTTAAGATGGTCTTACATCTTGGTGTTTTCATATCTTCATGGCATTTTGCATTTGATGTTCGTATGATCTAGTGTGCTTGCCTATGCTATTTGTTATTTGTGTACTATTTGATTTGGTAAACATTTAGTTGCTTTATGGTGTTAGAAACATGTAGTTTGTTTACGTTTATATTTGGTTTTGTAAACATTTCAGTACTACAATATTGTGGTAAACTACTTATGTTAACACTTTGTAGTGAATGACGAACGTGTGTTTGATTAGTAAATCATAGTGTATGTGATCTTTTGCTCTCATAATATATATTTTCTCTTATGTTAATTTATCTTTGATGATGTCGAAGGAGGAGAAAATACTTGGATTATTAATAGGAGGAGTAAAAGTATTTAATTTGTATACATATATACTTCTTTCATAGATATATAGTTGTCATCATCAAAAAATGGAAGAATGTTAAATCTTGCCTTCTTGTGTTTTGAAGAGACAAATATATATCCCTATGAAATTATACAAGTTGATTATTATAGGATATTTAAACAATGAAGAATATGGAAAGACGACTAGTTGTCATGCTCGAGCAATGAAGATCAACTATCATAAGAATTGTCATGTTTCTGTAAGTCTAGAAAACTTGTACAATGTCCTTTGATGAAACACACACTTTGTAGTCGAGTTTTAAAATGGATTTTGAACATAAAATTTTCAAAAAAAGGAATGCTTTCAAATTTATCAGGAGTCATATGTTTAACCTCCAAATCTAGATGTTTGACTATAACCAAAATCACACAATAAACTCTTAGGATAAAATCCTATAAAAACCCACCGCGCTTTATTATCTAGGCATTTGAGGTATAAAATGTTTTATATTCTTAACCATTTAGACATCTGATTGGTTTGATCAAATGTCTGATTAGTGCATCAGATGTCTGATCAAACCATCCAGACATCTGAATCAAGGATAAATTGAACTTTTTCTTTCATGGATAATGACCAGTCATCTGAGGTCTAAAACCAAATGTCTAAATAATATTTATGTTGTTTTTTAAAAATATTTGACCAAACATTTGAAATAATATACCAGCCAAACTTCTAAATCTTGGTAAAAATAAACGTGTTTCTTTCTAAAGTATAATCAAACATTTGAGTGATTTTTCCAAACATTCGAGATGTTTTTGAACTATTTTTTAATAAAGGATCCAGATGTCTAAGTTTATAAGTTAGATGTTTGAGAAACCAATAATGGATATATTTTAGAACGGATGTTTTTAATGGTGGAAGGTTATATCTTTACGTAAAAGTTGCAACTTTTTAATGGTTGTAACTCTTTAAGAAATTTTTTCTAACATTATAAATAGAACCCTCTTTTGATTTCAACTCTTCCTCTATGATCTCTAATCTCTAAATTCTTTATGAAATATAAAGTACTTAAAAACAATTTCCTGTTTCACACAATCTACATATTCAAATTGCAATCATTAAAGGATATTATAGGAAGGGTGTATCTTGACAAAATCAGTATACAAGAGACACAAGGATTGTCAAATAATCGATCTCTTTTACTGAGAGTAAAAGTCCAGTTTTGGGAAGAATCAAGTGCTAGTGTAGACCTATTCCTTTGGGTTAAGAGAGGGTTTTATGTTAGTACAATACCAAAGGGGAGCTCCGGGACTAGACGTAGGACAGGAGGTCCGAACCAGTATAAAACCTCTGGTGTGATTACTATTTACTCCTTTTACTTTATATTATTTACTCATATTATCTGCATATCACAAGTTAAAATTATACTATTAATTGCTCTTGTTGACCCATAAGCTATTTTAGATGAGTGTAATTTATATGCATTAGGCAAACAACGAGTAACACCAGGTGGTATGTGTTATCGGCAAATTTTCCATAATCTTCGAATAGGCTCGAATGATCGAAATAGACCAAAGAAATTTAAAGAGTGGATCCAAAGACTTGGAAACACCATAAAATAGCAGAAATGAAAAGACACAAAAGAGACATCAACCAAGCTGTGACGCCCCACCCAAGACTCACACTAACAAAGAGAATTACTTAGTAATTCTGTCTGCTTATGCGGAGAATATGGCTGGTTAAGGGCGACCATCATAGTCTTTCATTAGATAAGAGCTAAGTATGTCGATATTTGTACTTTTTTCCATCACAAGTATTTGACATACTTAATTCCTATCTAATACACTATTATGGTGGCTACAGGATCGATTCAGAAACAAAACATAACAACTACGTCAATTACAAGTCACAGAACAGCAACACAGAAACGATACATATAAATACATCAAATGTAATACAACATGGAACTAGTGGTATACAACCACAATATATACATACATTCCCTACAAAAGAATATATACATCACAAGTTCCCAACAGAAAGACTACTACACGAAAACTACGCCATATCCCAAGTCGATGGTGAAGTCCAAAAGGTAAAGCAAGCTAAGAGTCCAACTACCTAACCGGCAAAGCCCCACCCCGAGACCCACACTAACAAAGAGAATTACTTAGTAATTCTATCTGCTAATGCGGAGAATAGGGCTGGTTAAGGGCGACCATTGAATTTTTTTTACAAGCAGAATATTCTTATTCAAAGGCATTACACCTTAGAAGCAAGAACACGAATTGGGGGCTACACAATAGATAAATCGGGTGAGATCGATTCCTCAGAAGCTTCATGAATAGAGTCAAGATTTAGTCACAACTTTATCCCGGACTCCAACCCACAAGATGATAATCGATATGACTTTCCGTATAACACTACGAAGGGAGTCATACCGATATTAGATTGACAATAATTACGGAAAGAAAACCCAATAAGAAGTAGGTGCTTTCTCCAAATACCACCTAACTCATACGACTGCATAAATGCAAGTTGTAAAATAATTGCACAAAGGCAAAGTTAACACAAGGAATGGATTTCTTTTTTTAGTTTACAGGAAAGAACTTTACTTTACGTATTAAAATTTTATATGTTGTATAATGAAAATAAAAAGGTGAAATATTGATTAAAAATAATATTTGAAGATAAAAACGATGTTAAAATGGTTTGTTGTGTTTAATTACACAAGAAAATAAATTTTGTATGATTTTTGGTGTGGTAAATAGTGCTTTATGTAATTATAGTGTAAATTGGGTATTTAATTAAAAACAAGAGTTTTTAATAATGAAAAATATTTTTATAACTAAATTATCTTTTTAGTTTTTTGTTAAAACGTTTGTTAAACATAGAAATATTTTTGTGCAATTTTATTGAGTTGGAATTTTGTAAATATAAGTAGTTTTGTTGTAAATATTAGTGTATTTGTGTATAGGTGATAATTAGAGTTAACTAAATTATTTAGTTATGAATAAGATCCACAACTCGACCATCTGAACTCGGGGTTCACAACTCAGGTCCGAGTTGAGACCCATGCTGATCCTTAATTCCAAAATGGTAAACCAACATGACATGATCCAAAATGAGGCAAAAGAAAAAGTAAGAAAAAAGCACAATTGGAAAATGATGAAGACAAAAAATTCAAAGTGTTAACTTAGCACCAAGTTGAGAGGCTCATTCGAGTCTGAGTTGTAAATCCCAATGACTAGTTGTAAATCCTGAACTACATGATAGACATAGAGAACATGGATGAGAGTTTTTACGAGGTTTTAGCGATGACTTTCATCTATGAATAGAGGAGGAGGTGCACTTTAAAAAGGATCCTTTCCAGATTACTCTAAATTATGATAAGCTGAGTGACTCAATTTTGAAATACAAGTTGTATAACTGATAGTCGAGTTGTAAGCAACTGAGTTGTAAAATATACTTTATAGGAGCAAAGTACGATTAATAGAAAATGATTAATTGGACATAGGCCAAAGTATTGGTTAAACCATTATAGTGTGTTCTTTCTTGTTTTATTATCTTTTCTTTGATAATTTTCACATTTGATACTTGATTGGGTAATTATGCCATTTCCAGTCCAAGCATTTTAGTGCTTTTACTAAGAAACTAAAATGTGATTTAGAGAAGATGAAGAGGCCTTACAAACGAGCTATTCATGGAGGAAGTCAAGAGGAATATAGGTGAAGCCAGGAGGTGTTCTCAAATTCAAATCCATTAACATACATGACTAGAGGAGAGATGGAAATAATGATGATAGAAATGCAAAATAGGATAGTGGCTCGATAAGAAGAGATCGTGAATGGGTTCTTCAATAGAATGGAGCAATAAAGAATAACCAGAGGAGGTGAAAACCAAAATTAGAGGTCGGATGGCAGAACAAGTGCACCAAGAGATGAGGTAGAAGGAATTAGAGCCAACTCCTTGGAAACCACACAACTCGGTACTGACCCATATGTTCAACACATTACCGATTTAAAGAGACCAGGGTCATGGTTGGGTGACTTAGGACAATGTGGAGCACATATGAGGAATGATGTCGAGCCATGGAACGGAGGTCAAAACGCAAATGTGTAACAATAGAGATTAGGGCTAGAAGTTCCCCGTAGGAACAAGGGAGCGGGATGAGGGTATGGATTGGATACTTCCATTGGATGATAATGACATGATTGCTGAGATGATAAGGTAAATACTGAGAGGTGGACCCCTAGATCAAAGTTTGGAGGATTTAAATAAAAAATCATTAACTTAAACATTCAATATGCCAGGAACCACCTAATTTTAAATTACCGACGTTGGAGGTGTATAACGGAAGTACAGATTTAACCGTTCACTTGATGAGATATATCCGACATATGGAAGTGTTGGGTGCTTTAGAGGAGGTGATGGGATGGCGTTTCCCATTATGGTTGGATTTTGAATGTTTGATTGTTTGGTTGCTAATGATTGATTATTTGGTTATATTTATAAACATCGTAAGTACTTGTCATAAGACAAACAAGTATTTATTATGTTAAATTAAGGAGATTATTTATATAAAAATATTTGATAAAAAATTAATAGTTGTTTAATTCGTTTTAGTTTGTCCGTTGAGTGCTTTATGAATTATGATCGATACGGATGCATACGTATCGATAGGAATTTCTAAACACTAGAACAAGGCACTTTGACACAATACTTTGAAACAAATAGTGTTGATAAGAAGGGGCATATTTGAGAAGTGGAAAAAAAATTATTTTTTGAAGTGAAAATTATTTTGAGAAATAATCTATTTTTTAAAAGTAATTTTAAGAACAATAATAAAAAATTTCTCCTAGTTGGAAAATTTTTAAACAACGTATGCAGCCATTGGGTATTAGTTGGAAGTTGTGATCAATGAGGAGGCAATATTGATGTATTTTCCACTATGGTCAATATTATAGCCAATCGATAAAACAAGTCACTAAAATTCATTGCTAGGCAACGTTTTTATATTTTTATAAATATACGTTAATTTGTTAAAGTATAGTACGTGGTGATATACACATAGGGATAAGTGATATGAGATTATATGAGGTGATTTGAATTAAATGATACAGGTATATTTATAATAAATTATTTTAAGATATGAAATGCATATGGTTTTCTTATTTAAAGTAATTTAATGATAAATATGTTGTTAAAATATCTTGGATAAGGAATTAATTTTTTGAAAAAAAAATATTTGCGAATATGGAAAAAATATATTTGTAAAGTAAGATTATATTATTTAAAATATAATGGAAAATTGTGTTTGGACGATCAAGAATTGTGATGAACTATAACCAAGGATTATGAAGTGTGATTTTAGAAAAATTAAAATAAATTAGAATAAATTAATAATACTTGAGATATCATTTCTAAAAATCTAGAAACATAGGTATTTTGGAAAAAATAGTAAGAGCAAGTAAATAATATGAATCAAATATGGTGAGACTGAAAAGAATTTTTCAAAACGATATATATATATATATATATGTATGTATATATATAGTGCTTATTGTGTGTATTGATAAATGTTTTCTTTGAGATAATGTACAAATATAAAAATGTGATAAGTGAACTTTTAATTGGCATATGTGTGGAAAAAAAGAATAAAAATCTCCCAAGTTTGATTATATAAAGTTTTGTGTTATAAAGATTATGGATTATTATGAGGTTGAATAAAAGATTTCAAAAAGTGTATTGTACTTATTTTACAAACCGATGAAAGCTTCTCGTCAAGGTAACATATAAATATGATGTGTGGTAAAAATGTTCATTTTTGAATTAAAGTTAAACATAGTATAGTGGTTCGAAAAATTTATTTAAAATGAAGTTAAGTCTGTGAAGAATTTCCAAATTATGAGTATGAGAGTATGAAACCACTTTCGATTTTAGAAGCACAAATTGTTGCTAAAAGATCGGATTTTTTGAAATTTTTTATTTTTCAAAAGCTGGATTAAAAAGAGAACAACTTTGATGTAGATTGTTTAATAAAAATTATGTTGTTAATAGGGAAAATTTGATTTGATTGCACTAAAAAGTTAGGATAGAATTGTGAAGTTTTAAAATTGTACTAAAACAACCATAACTTAGGATTTGTTATCGGATTTAAGTTGTCTTTCTTTCATTAGAATGGTATGTTTATACTCTTTATCAAACGGTACTATCAGAAAGTACTACTCAGTAATTCTCTTTGTTAGTATGGGTAGGTAAGGGCGTTACACCTATTATATTCTACCATTGAAACATAGCGAACAAAATCCAAGTAAAATCCTAAATCTAAGAGTGATTCTAACCTAAGATCATGATAGTGTTTAAATGATCGATTATGTATTGCATCATTCACATGCACCTGGCATGCAACATAAACTGTGTAGCTTAAGTCGTTGCTTCAAAATATCTTTCTTGAATAGATAGTCTCTCTTCAACCCATGGGATGATTGAAAAGAATCTACCTACTCCATTCTCAAAATAATACCTAAATCTCAAAATCTTACTTTCCATGGAAACCACCTTCAACCATTTTATTACGTGCAAACTATTTTTTTTCATTCCTTCAAATCTGTCTTATCCAAATAGCTTGAAATTCTTCATTTTACATCAATCAGAAGTACCTTCTTGTACATCCTTAGCATCAACTCAATCCGCAATATCTTTTACAATTTAAGATCCAGATCCATTCATTTTTTTATACAAAACCACTAATGGCATCTTTATAAACATAACTCCTCACTATTTTATATTTACTGTACTATGATTGAGACAACTTATTATGGGATGACATCCAATCCAATAAACAAAATATTTCAACAATTTAAAGAGCATCATGCCAAAAAACCACATCTAGGAATACTAGAAACGAATTATATCCAAGTTTAGTGAACACGATATGTAACTCATTCATACCCAATCCAAACAATGTACTTGGAATTGTAACATAACTCAAGTATCAAAACTTCATAAATATCGCTACAAGAAATATAGAGTAAGATGACAACCAACTTAGTTAATTATCTATAATCTCCTAAGCTGAAACAAATATGTGGAATGTAATATTACCTGAAGCGTCGGATCAATGACACCCATCTATAAACCAACCAATTCATCTACCTTTACTAATGATGTCAAACAAAAAAATCATCCAAAGGCAATTCGCCTCAATCACCGACCATTGCCATACTGATACGGTATGAAAAAATGCAAATGTCTCTATTACAAAATTTAAGTTAATGTTTTATTTCAATTTAAATGTGTTTATGTTATATGCCCATAAATTTAGACCTTTCACCTTCCACACATGAAACATTTATAATTACTAGTCAAATAACATTTTGTCTAATATACATATAAATTCAAACCTTTCATATTCTATATATGTGAAGGAACCCTATCCGTTTTGCAGCAAGTGAAATAGATAAATTAAAAAAAATCCTAATTGGATCTTAGTAGCATGCGAAATCTAATATCTAATACTAGATTCAATCTAGCAGTCTAATAAAATCATATTTTATTCGAATGTTTTGCTTTATTTAATTAATCTAATTGATTAAATATATTTAGTGTGAATATATGATAGAGAGAAGGGGTGGCAACAAAGGATGCATTAAGAAAAGAGAAAATTAATTAAAAAAGAATGAGAGAATAGCATTTTATAGAGATAGTAGAAACCTTTCATATTCTCTCTTTAAAACTTTCCCTTTCAATTTCCATATAATTTTCAATTAAACTAGGTTCTTCTCTCTCCTATGTCTACATTTTACTTAATTAACATTAATTAGGAAAGTTCCACTGGTCGACATGCACCCCGATTTGGACCGGTCGACCCTTAGCAGTATATCGCCCAAGACTAAGCGGTCGACTAGTCAAGTGTTATCGCAAGGGTTTAGCTATTCGAATAGCCCGGATTTTATAAATTTGATATAATGGCTGACATCAATTTGTACCCCTATAAAAGAACATTATCCTAATATCGAGAACCCTAATATAATTGTGAACATACCAAAACTCCGACTCTCCCAAAACTGAACTCTATACTTCTCTCCATATCAATTTCTTCCTCAAAAGTTTGCAAATTAAAAGTCAAAGATTATAAGGGATATAAGGATAATCTAAAGGGCAAACGGAAAGGAGGGAGACCGACAAAGCGAAGCAGAGGCAATTCAAGGTGGATACAAGAGGGAATGGCTTGCTAGAGGTGAGTTGGTTCGTTATTAATATGATGATTTAAATATAAATTTATATATACCTATTTGATCTAATATTTGTCTAGTTTAATTCGATATATTATTTATCTAGAAATTGTAATTAATTGAGAATTTGATAAAAATCTAACTTATACGAATATGTTCCCTTTTTGATCACCCTGAATATTTAATTTGGAAATTGAAGTATGTATATAACTATACCCTGTTGATGTTGACTTAACCCTGAATAAACTTAAAATACAAATATACCAAAATAATTATGGAAAATATTGGAATTTCTAGGTTTAAGAAAAATTGGGTTTACTGTTGAAATCATATAGGAAGAAGAAAAGTAATCATCTAGGAAGAAGAAAAGTAATTAAGTAACAAATGAACGATTAAAAATAAAATTTATGATAATTAACATTAACCAGTTGATGGTTTAATGGAGCAGGTCGACAACAAGCGATCGATCGCACCAGTAGCAGGCGGTCGACCGATCATCGATTTTCAAGCGGCTGAACCTCGTTCTAAGGCCCAAGTTATAAAATTGTATATATGTTATTATATATAATAGTATATTATTAGGAAAATTACTTCCTTAATTCTTGACTCTTGGATATTACGGGATTAGGTGGATGAGTACATGGGCAATTAGGCCTGGATACTATTCGTTCGGTGAATTTGACATTCGATACATGGCAGTTTGATCAGGAAGGTGCATTAAGCACACGACACTAATAGGTGGTTCCTCGATTTATGCACGACATTGTTGGTGGATGCTTGGTGCGGAGATAGTCCAGCACTAATGGGAGGTTCCTCAGTGGATACGTGACATTGTTGATGGATGTTTGACGCCGTGCAATAAGTGGTGGTGTTACCATTATGCTTGGACACGGATGCGGTAGATCTAAGACGTCTTTGGAGCAAGTTGGCATTGCAGGCTCCTATCAATGCGTAAGTATGATATGTTGTTGTTATAGATTGGGAACAAAGCCCCAATGGTGATATTGTATGCGATCCTATGTAAGAAATAGTTCCAAGGGGTATTAGTCTGATCCGTTATTAATTCGAGGTTCAATTAGTTGTTCAACCTTAAGTGTAAAACTTCACAAGAAATTTAGATGTAGGTTATTTAGAACTATACTCTCAAGGTTAATGAGACCAACCTTAATAAGAAGTCCACAAACAAAAGTAGGACACCCTAGGTCGCATAGATTATAAATAAAGTCAATTTCATGTGATCACCATATATTAATAGTGTAACTCATTCACCAAACTTTTGTCTGACCGGCTCATTTCCTTTTCCCCCACCACAGAAGGACAGGGCAGTTGGTGATTGGCCCAGATCTAGTACGTGGAGTGGCGAGCTTGGCATTGGCATTGCATATTATTTTCCATCACTCTTCATATAACTATTTATCGTACTTAGTACTTATCAAATTATATGTTGTCATTTTTTAAACTCTAGATTTTGACTATGTAAATTTTGAGACTGTGTCTTTTAGGATATTTTCTGAGATGATTATTTTCCATATTTATATTTTACTACCTTCCGCCGTGAAATTTTAAAGTGTAGAATTTCTTAGATTTTATCCTTGTATTCTTAGTCTCTGTAATGTTTTAAAAAACCGATAGCTCGTACTTCCTGGCATGACATGAGTCCGAAGGTCATCCTAGGCTTTAAATTGATGTGTCCAAAGGTGTAGATTGTCACATTTAGTATTAGAGCATAGGTTTAAGATTCCTTAAGGGTTAGGTACGTATTGAGAAAACGCAGTTGAATATTTTGAAAAAAAATGAGTTTTCCAAAAGTTTTTCAAAAAGGGTTTCTAAAATGTGTATATTTGTATAGATAAAAAGTTTTTCAAAGGTTTTATATATATAAGTATAATACAAAAAAATGCTATACTTATTCTTGCCAACACTATCTGTGGAAAATTTGCTAATAATTCCTAAGTCACAGATAGAGAAAATGAGTGATCCTACTGGTTGCGGCTTAGGTGATGCAGTTGAGATTCTGGACGTGAACATCACGACATGGTTCCACTAGTATCTGTAAGAGATAGGTTAAGCCGAGCTTAATCCTAACTTGGGACCCATAGTGCAAAAGGCAGGTGTAATTCCTGGCCACCACCTACCACCAATTTCACCAAGCTATGTAAGGACGTTGAGAGTCTAGAAGGGAAGCCATATGTGGGAATCGAGTCGTATGTGGACTCATAAGCATGGATTTGTACTTGTGAGAGGATTTTCAGATTGATGGTTCTTGGAGATGACGTTAGGAGATAGCTTGCCGCTTGGAATTTAGAAGGAGATGCTTTGAATTAGTAGGATGTGGTTGTGGCAAAGACCAATGAGGAGATTACGTGGGCAGAGTTTAGGAGTCATTTTAAGATAAAGTTTCCTTACATTGCAGAGCAGGGAGTATGGTTGGAGAAGTTCATACATTTGTATCAAGGAGAGACGTCGATGAAGGAATATGTAAATAAGTTCATTGAGTTAGTTAAGTTTGGTCTAGATCTAATGAATACCCCTCACAAGAAAGCTTTGAAGTTTGCAAAGATGCTAAATCGACCTCTTCAAGACTTGGCCCTTAGTAACATTCCCATGGGTGCGGCTTTCGAGGGTTTGGTGGAGATGGCTTTGCTAAATATTATTTCCAATTAAGAGGTTAGGAATGAGCCTAAAAAGTCAAGAGGAAAGTACCCCATCAAAATCAACGTATGGGCAGAATGAGGACCTAAGAGAAGATTAAGAAACAGAAGCTCAAATGTTGAAAATGTGACATGAAGGGGCATTTTACGAAGGAGTCGGGACGAAGATCTCAAAGATCAAACGTTTCAACAACAATCAATCGGACACATAAGGAGGGAGTGTACGGGGCCATAGAAGACCTTTACCTAAGTAGTTTCAGCTTGCGCACTAAATGTTGTTCCCATCTCGAGTGTGCCTCTAGTAGTAGACAAGGGAAAGAAGGTCATAATTGAAGGTGTGTTAACTCTATCTGATTTACCTGTTCGTACTGTATTTGACATTGGGGAATCATGCTCTTTTATTTCTAGTAGACTTGTAAATGAGTTGCACTTAGACACTAGCATAGTTATGGGTCCAGTAGTTGTATCAAACCCTGCTGGGGAATCGGCTTATTTATTATGGTTAGGGGATTGAAATTTTTTATTTTGTGGGTCGAGTCCGATTGTGGCGTTTTTAACTTAGGATTTTCTAGGTTTTGATAGGAAGGTTGTTTGGTTGGGTACTTGTATTGAACGCAATCTAGAGGTTTATTACGATCCTATAGGTTCAATTATATTGAGTTACCTATATTCTTTAGACCTGTCATACGATTGGTTAACTTCAGTGCCAGTAGTCCGAGACTGTCTAGATGTCTTTTCCAAAATTATGTTTCTCCCACCCTAGAGAGAGATCAAGGTTAAGATTTATCTCATAGAGAACGCCAAACTTGTTGTGTTACCTTTGAGGCATATGGCTCCTAAAAAAAGACTCAAACTAGATAAGCAAATGAACGAGCTATTGGAGAAGGGCTTGGGAGGAGTATTTCAGAGTGGGGAGCACCAGTTGCCTTTGCCACAAAGGCATACGGTTCTTGTAACGACCCGGATTTTTAGCCATCTGTCATTAGAATAATTAACTAATTTTAAATATTGAAATATTAATTTTTATAAGTCAAATAAATAAATTTTCTGATATTGAGAATATCTGAATATATATATATATATATATTGGAAACTATATTAAGTTTTAAAACGCTAATTTATGAATATGAATATATATATATGTATATGTATGTATGTATATGTATATGTATATAAACTCCACCATTTCAAACTTATGATAACAAAAATATATACAAGTATATATATATATATGTTTATAAAAATAGTGTATGTGTAAATATGTATAAATGTATATGTAAATATGTAAATATGTAAATATGTATATGGTAAAAATATGTATATGTAAAGTATATATATAGGTATATATATACATATAAACTTCTTGACGACAATTTCAAATCAAGCACATAATAAATCCAATCAAGCACATAAAATATAAAATCAACATATGAAATCAAATCAAGCCCGTATAAAATCAAATCAGCCACATTAAATAATAAAAAAGAGAAAAAATATATGAAAGATGGAAGCCTTTACAATCTCAGCCTCCTCTTTGTTTAAATGCTCCCCTTCCATTCTCTATATATAGAGCCATGCCTTGTTCACTTACATATTAAAAAAAAGAATCTGACATTAAAACAAAAATAGGCTAAGTGTTTGAAGCCTGAAGAAGAGGTTCAACAAGTAGCACTGTTCATCACTTTTTAAGCCAGTGAGTAAAACAACTTTACATTGTTTATAGGATATTACTTATATATATATATGACTGTAGACATGGATGAATAGGTTGATCTTTGTAAAGTGTTCATATGTTGATATGTAGATATGTGTATGTATATGTGTTTAGACATGGATAAATCCCACCTACACATCAAATATCACTGTACTTCTTCCTTATAGGCTCCCTGTTCTTGTTTTGTTGTGATAAAACAGTGAAATCTTCCACTTCAAAAATCAATAGATCAACAACCATTAAGTTTTAGATCTTGATTCCAAAGGGAAAGTTGTTCATTTTTGAATGAAGAACATTTTAAAATTTATTTCATTGAATTTCTTTGAGCAAGGAGAAAGAAAACTCCAATTTATAGTAAGTAGGTCAGTTATAGCCAAGACTCAAGTATCATAATTTAATCAAAGGAGGTTACGGATGTGTTCATTGTTTAAAAACTCGATTTTTAGAAGTGGTTTGGGAATTTTAAGGGCTGTATGGAGGGAGGATTGTAGAGATGAACATAATTGGGTATTTCGCCAAATTCCGGCGACACGATCGATTTCAGGGCATGGCGTTCGGCGTGGAGGTGAGTTGGTCGATGGCGCATTCACGAAAAATAATGCGATGATTTTAATCCTGTGGGTAGGCTAGACGAGGTTGTTTTAGGGTTTAAGGTGGGTTTGGGTTTGGTTTCGGGTTCGAGGCAATGGCGTAGTGGAGGAAGCGAAGGAGGGGTGCGCAGCAGGTGGAAAAGGTGGAGTAGGAAATGGCGATGCTATGGGTGGATTCTGGTAGTGAATAGTGGATCGTGGTGGCGAGGTGAATGAGTTGCTCGGCTTCGTGTCCAGTTTTTGGGGTGAGCAGTTCAATTTCGAACTGAGGGATTTTGCCATGGTTTCAGGCGGGCAGTCGAGACGTGGGGTCGTAGGCGATGTGTGAGGTTGATCGGCAACAAGGTACGGTGGCCAAGGGTGGTGTACATGTGCACGTTTCCATGTACAAATTTGTGCACGCCTTCACATATTCGAACATAAGAGGGATGAGAGGAAAGAAAACTGGAAGAAGATGGTAAAGTAGTTGGGCCGGGTTTTGGATTCATATTGGGCCGGGTTTAGGTTTATAAAAGAAAATTAAATTAATTATTTTATTTAATAATCTATAATTTTTAAAAGACTATTTCTCCTTTGTTTTGAATCCAATCGACGCGCATATTTTTGCATCGAGATCCTATCGTAGAATATTTTCATCTGAACCTATATCTTATAGATTTCTACAATGTAAAGATTTAATGATTTATAACAATTAGAAGTAATAAATGAGCAATTTCTTATTTAATTAATTATATGTTAATTAATCAATTAAATTTTAATGGGACTGTTTAATTTTAACTGATTAAGAATAAATCGGTTTTAAATTTCTTTGATTGACAAGTAATCTTGATTAAAAATATAACTTGACTCGGTTAATTGAAACCGAGTCAGTTTTGATTTGTAAATTTATTTAATATTAATTATAAATCATTGATTGTAGTTAATGATCTATGCTTTGACTTTTATTTAGATATTGATTTCAATTATCCTTTGTCTGTGCCACTAAGTAGCCAAAAAATACTGTTGAGTTAAATTGAATTGAATGTGGTTAATTGGACATTTGTTAGCGGAAATAAATCACTGTTCCGCTAATTAAATTAATTTGACCCTGTTTAGCAGAATAAATCACCGTTCTGCTATTATTAATTGGATAAGTTAATGTGGACATTTACTTAGCGGAAATAAACCCCGTTCTGCTATTACATTAGTGTGGACACTTAATTACATTCCAATTGGTTAGTATTGGACAAGTGTGGTATTAACAGTTAATTGTTAATGGTGAGTTTAATTTACATATTTGATGTTATGTAAATAATGGGATTATAACTTAGATAGTTATAGGAAATAAATGGTGACTTGATTAAGTACCATTGGAGTTACTAAGCCTCTTTCCAAATTTGGAAGTTGATTTTCGAACCAAAGTTATTTTAAGGATGATTAATATTTATTAATGACATTCTAAAGATAATTAATAATTATTTAGTAATGATTTAAAGTTAATTAAATTATGATTCTTAAAAGTTATTTAAAAGTATTTAATTTTTGTTTCAAAGTTATTTAATTATTTAAAATGTTAAAAGTATATTTTAAATTATTAATTAAAGTTATCTTATAATGATTTGATTCAAAAGTTAATTATTATTTAAGAATTAATTAGTATTAAAATATTATTATTTCAAGAATAATTTGTTCAAATGTCAATATTGTTTCAAAATAATATATTATATAGTAAACTTTTATAAAAGAGTATCTTAATAAATTAAAAATGGAAATTTATATAGAAACTTTATAAGCATTATTTTGAGATAATTATTAAAAATTAAAGATTTACGGAAAGTAATGGTATATTTTCCTGGCGGAAATCGGGGGCAGAGATTTCCTAAAGCTAAGTTTAGATTTCTCTGGGATAGAGACATAATCATTGAGCTACGATCTATGGTCGATACCGAATGGTGCCTTCCATATTTATTTTAAAAGGTTTTCAAGTATTTTTTAAAGATATGATTTTTTAATATACTTATTCTGGTGAGATAAGTATATGACTGTTTTTGATAAAGAGATTTAATTTATTGAAATTAAATTAAATATGGCTTAGTGATTTCAGTGGGAAATGAAATCTTTGGTTGAATGTTTGTTTATTTGATAGTTAAATAACCGACTATCAAATCATGGCCAAATATGTAATCCTTCTTAATTTTGGTGGTACGGAAATATTCCCTACTTAACACCAAGGATTTTAACTCTGGAAATATCTAAGAGAAATGCGAGAATTATATGGTACGGTTACCATTCGGGTTGCTATACTGTACGTATAAACTTGTGGATCTTCTAGGACAAATGATAAGGAGATCCGTCCACTTAAACGGTTAGGGGGTGATCTCCAATCTTATGTATTGTATGATTATTTCCTAAAGAACCGGTATTGAGCATTCTAGAAAGACGACAAATGGTTTTTGGAGCACCCAGGAAATGGAGGTGTACTCGTAAGAGATGACTTGGAACCCATGACCTACTCCGAAACCATATACGGTTAAATGGAGGAGATGCGTTATATTTTGAGATGTTGAAATCCATATGTGGTTCCATGACTCGTTGGAGTGTGGGAATCTATGTGAGATTCCAAGATCTATTGAGATGTGGAATTCAGGTGTGATTCTGTGACCTGTTAAGGTGTGGGAATCCATGTGGGATTCCATAATTATTTTGGAGATGGTGCGTGAGCTGGAATACTGGACGTGGCCTCATCGGCGGAAATGACTAAAACCAAAGATAAAATGCATAGCCCAGGGGCCTAGCTAACCCATGAGGGTGTAGCCGTCTCTCTTTCTAGCAAGTCCCTATCATTTATTCTATGCAAGCTGGGAGCGATGCACTCGGCCTAGGTGGCCAGTTATGTATTTCATATGTACCTCGGTTAGAAAGGTACTGACCCTTGGAAGGATAACTCTGATCCTTATGCAGGAGGACCGTTCTCGAAGTACTGAGGGCACCTCCGTGGAAATCCTACACAATTAGCGAACGAGCTTTATCGGATTTTGATTTTATGACTAGTATAGTTGTGATGTACACAACACATGCATCGCAGCTGTTTGTTATTATTACTTTGGCGATTAGACATTATTATAATATCAGATGATTTTCTATAAAGGAGTTTTGGTCATCGTAAGGTAAAAACCCATTTGTGTTTATTTGCAGTAAGGTCTTACGAGATACCTTTGTTTGAGAAGGTTATTAAACTTTAAGAATCAAGTTGATTGTGTTTTCTCACGCTGGTTTAACCAGACTGACCCGGACATGGTTTTTGCTAAATGCTCGGGTCAGACCAAGCATATTTCTAGGTTTATATGGATATTTGGAGCTTCAAGAGAGGAGCTGGAGGCCAGAGACGTATTCACGTAGATGATTATATTTCCATTTCTTTCATTGTTGTATATTATTCAGCAATTGTGAGGACATGTTGTTATAACTGTCCGAGCTGAAATAGGTTTGTGTACTCTTATTGATGTCTGAATATAATTATATTACAGATTTGTTTTTGTGTAAAGAATTGTTATCTATTATAAATTATTTGTTCCGCTATGAGATTCTGTGTTGCTTAGTTCTTCTGTCTTCTTTCTTTTTCCTTAACTATCCACCTTTCCGTTAAATTTGGGTTGGACATGTATGGTTTATTATCAACTTAAAATGTACGGGAAAGTGGGTCATTATAGTTCTCTAAGGTTTTGTGTTGATTATCATGAGCTGAATAAGTTGACAAAAAAGAATCATTACTTGGTGCCCCGCATAAACGATCTCTTTCATCGGTTAGTTAGAACGAAGGTGTTCTCTCATCTTGACTTGATTACCGAATTCCATCAGCTATGTGTAGCCTAGGATAGTATCTAGTAGATTACTTTTCATATACCCTACAGACTTTATGAGTGGTTAGTCGTGTCCTTTGGACTGACCAATGCACCCGGCTATTTTGTTGATCTAACGAGTCGAGTTTTTAGAAGGTTGCTTACTAAGTTCGTGGTGGTATTTTTCGATGACATATTAGTCTTTTTGTAGAGTGAGAAGGGGCGCATATTAAATCTAAAAGAAGTGCTCAATACTCTCTGTGGGCATAAGTTGAGGCAAAGTTTTTCAAATGTCACTTTTGGTGCAAGGAGGTGCACTTTTTAGGACACATTGTCTCTGAGCATGGGCTGGCAGTCAATCCTAGTAAAGTTGCTACGGTAACAGATTGGCATGTGCCGAAGAATGTCATGGAAGTGAGGAGTTTCCTTGGTTTGGTGGGCTATTACAGGAAAATCGTCAAGGACTTCGCTAAAATTTCTGCCCTCTGACCAGCCTTACCAAGAAGAATTTTGTTTTATCATGGGACTCAAAGTGTAAGGATGCTTTTATTAATGTGAAGGAGTCATTGACTAGTGTATCTATTCTAGTTTTACCCGATGGTAAAAAGGCATTCATGGTATATGCCAATGCTTGCGTTATGGGACTGGGTGCAGTTTTGATGCAAGAAGGGAGAGTATGAGCTATGCTAGTTAAAGGTCTATGAGAGAGCTATCCTTCCTATGATTTTAAGTTGGCAGCCTTTGTCTTTGCACTCAAGTCGTGGAGGCACTATCTATTAGGAGAAAAGTTTGAGCTGTACACGGGTCATAAGTCTCTAAAGTATTTATTCTTCCAAAAGGATTTGATTTTAAGGCAGCAGAGATGGATGGAGTTCTTAGCATCATATGATTTTGATTTCTCCTATACTCCAGGCAAGGGCAATGTTGTAGTTGATGCCGTGAGTAAAAAGCATGCAACGTTGAGTCCTATGTTCTAAGAGTGGAAGCACTTGAAGTTTATCTTTACGTTCGATTTTTGACCATCATCAGACATCACACCAAGATTGTTAGCAGCTTTGGATGTGCAGCCTACACTTATGGACTACATTGGGTCAAGTTTGAAGCACGATAAGGAGTTATTGGATATTTTCGTGAAGCTTAGTAGAGGAGAGCAGTCGATTCATTTGAGGTGTTATACCATTGATTCGAAGGGGTGGTTACGGAGAGATGGTAGATTATGTGTTCCTCTTTATGGATTTGATTGACATGGTATTAGCTGAGTCCAATCGCTCTAGGATGACCATTCGTCCCGGTGGAGACAAAATGTATCGTGATGTGAAGAGAGTTTTTTATTAGCCTAGTATGAAGAGGCATGTGGCGTGGTATATGTCTAGATATATGACTTATCAAAGGGTAAAGGTGGAGCAGAAGAAACCAGGTGGATTGTTGTATCTATTAGATATACCACATTGAAAGTTGGAGACTGTTTCTATGTATTTCGTTGATGGACTACCAAGGAGTTGAAGGGGGAATGAGAACATTTAGTTCATGGTCGACCGACTGACCAAATGCGCTCACTTTGTTCTGGTTAGGAGTACGAGGATTGCTACATCTTTGGTGATACTATACATGAGGAAGATGGTTATGTTACATGGAGTTCCTTTAAGCATCATTAAACACTGAGATCCGCTTTTCACTAGCGAGTTTTAGAGTCTTCAGGAGGCTTTAGGCACTGGGTTGAGTTTGAGTACCGCTTATCGCCCGTAAATGGATGTACAGATGGAGAGGGTGAACTGGATATTGGAGAACTTACTTTGGATGTGTATCTTGGATTTTGGAGGATCTTGGAATGATCACTTGCCACCGGTATAGTTTGCTTATAATAACAGCTATCAGGCAAGTATTAGGATGGTACCTTTTGAGGCATTATACAAGAGGCCTTGTAGATTACCATCTTATTGGTGGGACACTACAGATATGATAATTCTTGGACCAGTTATGGTGAGGGAGACATCAAAGAAGGTAGACTTGATCCACAAAAGGATGAAAACCGTGAAAGATAGGCAAAAGTCTTATGCTGACAGAAGACGCATAGAGTTGGAGTTCGCACTAGGCGACATGGTTTTTGTGATGGTCTCACCGCTTAGGCATGTCATGCGATTTGATAGATCTGCAAAGTTAGCACTATGGTTTATACGGCCTTTTCCAATCACAAGTAGACTAGGGAAGTTAGCTTATAGGGCGAAGCTTCCTAAAAAGTTAACGGGAGTACACGACATTTTCCTTGTGTCACACTTGCAAAAGTGTCTACATGATATAACAACTATAGTCAAGCCAAGTCGGCTTAAGGAGGTGGAAGTGGAAAGGAAGTCACTTGTTCATCATGCATCCATGTGTATCCTTGAGAATAGTACAAAGCGACTCCACAATAAGATTGTTAAGCTTGTTAAGGTCCAGTGGGAAGAAGATCCAACAGAGAGTATATGGGAGCCTGAAGAGAAGATCCGAGCTACTCATCCAGAACTCTTTTCTGGTACATTTTCATTTCAGTTAAATAAGAATAAACTGCTTATTCACTTAGGCTTTAGCTTAGTGTACCCTATAGATAGGGATACTTAGATGCTAGAAGTGATTACAAACGTGTCATTGGGACATGTTTTGGATAATGGTTGCTAATGGATGTATTTACTAAATTGATTTTTGGCGCACATAGGCAAATATTTTCTGGTTAGCATGCACTCACACCATCACTTGTTTATTTTACTGAGTTATATGCATATGGTCAATGCATATGGAATGAATGGTTATGCGTACATATGGAATTACCAGTATATTTACATAGGATGTTGCATACATGGCATAAGCACTTTCATTTTAGGAGGTCGACTAAGATCATCAGGCTGCCTCATACAAGCTCCAATAGTTGATGGTTGAGTAAATTATTCTAAGTATTAATTACGGTGTGTACAAGTTGCATTTTTCCATCATTGGAGATGTTGGGGAAAAAACCTTTTAAGAGGGGCAGAATGTAACACCCTGCAAAAATTCTATAAAATAAATAAAATTAAGTACAACATGGGTAAAAATGAAATTTTCACAAACTTTCGAATTTGGCTACAAAACTTGCACTTTGCATACTTTGTGGTTTTCTAGATAATTTTCATATATAAAGTTTTGTAATTGGAGCTTGTATGAAAAGTTATTGAAGTTTAATAAATCAGAATCCAAAATAATTAAATATATAAATAAGGAAAGAAACGAATTAAAATAGTTAATTTCCACCCGTTGACACCACGGTTTGGACCGGTCGACCCTAGTGGCCCAAGGTCAAACGATCGACGATCGACTGTTATCAGCTACGATTTTCCTAGGCCAAGCGGTCCGGATTTTATAAAATTTGATCCAGTGGCTAACTTTGATTTGTAACCTTATAAATAGAATGTTAACCTAACAATGAGAACCCTAATCTAATTATGAACGTACCAAAACTCTATCTCTCCCAAAACTCAACTCTCTACTTTTCTCCAAATGAATTCTTCTTTAAAAATAAAAGTTTGCAAATTAAAAGTCAAAGATTATAAGGAAGAGAAGGATAATCTAAGGGGCAAACAGAAAGGAGGTAGACCAACGAAGCAAAGCAGAGGCGATTCCAGGTGGATACAAGAAGGAATGGCTTGCTATAGGTGAGTGGGTTTGTTATTAATATGATGATTTACCTGTGAATTTACACACACACACACATACACATACACACACACACACTTATTTGATCTAGAATTTGTCCAATTTAATTTGAGATATTGTTTATTTAGAAATTGCAATTAATTGGGAATTTGATAGAAATCTAAATTGTACGAATATGATCCTTTTTTTCACCCCGAATATTAACCTGGAAATTAAAGTATGTATATAACTATACCCAGTTGATGTTGATTTTATCCTGTATAAACTTGAAATACAAATACACCAAAATAATTATGAAAAATGCTAGAATTATAGTTTTAACAAAAATTGAGTTGACTGTTGAAATCGTATGGGAAGAAGAAAAGTAATTAGGTAACAAATGAAAGATTAAAATAAAAATTTACGATAATTAACATCGACAAGTTTAAGGGAGCCGATCGACAGCGAGCGGTCGACCGCTCCAGTAACAGGCGGTCGACCGGTCATTGGTTTTCAATCGCAGGTTGGACCTTAGCCTAAGTCCTAGGTTATAAAATTATATATATGTTACTATATATAATAGTACATTAGTGGGGAATTAGTTCCCAGATTCTTGACTCTTGGATGTTATACAGGATTAGGTGGATGTTTACGTGGGCAATTAGACCTAGACACTATCCATTCGGAGAATTTGACATTTGATATATGGCGATTCGATCGCAAAGGTGCGTTAAGTATATGGCACTAACAGGAGGTTTCTTGATGTATGTGCGACACTGTTGATGAATGCTTGGCATGGTGCATAGTCCGACTCTAACGAGAATTTCCTCTATGGATATGTAAAACTATTGGTGGATACCCAGCGCGGTGCAACAAGTGGTGACGTTACCATTAAGCTTAGACATGGATGCAACGGACCATAAGACGTCGTGGCTTAAGTCAAATTTATGGGCTCCTCTCAATGTGTAAGTACAACACGTTATAGTCATAGATTGGGAATGTTGCCCCAAAGATGATACTTTATGCGATCCAATGTTAGGAATAGTTCCAGGGGTTATTAGTCTGTGAAAGGTAGTGCGGATTAAGGATCTTAAGACTAATTTAACAACAGAGGGGGGTGAATAGTGTTTAATGTAAGACTTATATGGACTAATTTAAAAATTATGTTATAAACAAATGCAGAACTTAATCACAGAACAATCACAGATGCAGAAAGTAAATAAAAAGCAGTAATTGGGAAGAACACACCAGATTTTATACTGGTTCGGAGTTACCCTACGTCCAGTCCTATACCAAGGCAAAACTCCTCATACAGTTTTTTATTAAATCAATGTCGAGATTACAATCCTCAATTTCTAAACGCCTGGAGGTACCCTCCTGTCTCTCGAGTCCGAGGCAAACTCTCTTGATTTATGGGCCACAAGATTACCCAATTGATTTCTAGGCACAACCACACCTTATAGAGAGACTCGATAAACGTTTGATTAAAAATTGATTCTATAACTCTGAATAGCACTTTGATCTTCGAGAGAGGGCAGAGAATCAAACAAGAATGAGATTCTAATTTGATCCACTTGAGAATTCGGCAGAATTTCGGCACGATCTTAAAAATATGAAAATTTTAGAATATGGATTTGTGGAGAAGGAGTGAAGAAAATAAGAAATTAGTTAGTTAAAAAATTCGTTTGTGAAGGCTATTTATAGACCAGTAACGGTCATAACCATTCGTGAAGAGATTTAAACGAATAGACACTTCTTTTGAAAATTTAAACTTTTGAATTTAATGGCCACCATGTCAACATGGGGTATCCCATGATGTCGACATCCCTTAGTTAAAAACAGTGTGAAGTTTAAAACAAGAGTTTATTTTAAAAAACAAGAGTTTATTTTAAAAAACAAGAGTTTATTTTAAAAAACAAGAGTTTATTTTAAAAAAAAACAAAGAATATTGTAAGGCTAAAACATCTTTTTGAAAATCATTTGAAAAGATAATTTTTTAAGGCTAAAACATTTTGAAAAGCAGTTTTGAAAATCATTTTGATAAACCATTTTGAAGTAGTTTTGCAAGCTTCTTCCTGCAGAATATCTCATCACATCAGGACTCGAGAACTTGTACAAAACCAGGATGTTCGTGGGTTTGTAAGCCACTTGTGGTAGGTTTGTAAGCTACTTGTCGTGGGTTTGTAAGCCACTAAGAAGGTAGAAATGGGTTCCATCCCAAAAGAAATATGGAATGAAGATTTCCGTGCTATTATGAAGTTTTAACAATAAACTAGACACTTATCTCGAAATCTTGATCTTGATACTCATGAGTCTTCAAACTTGATTTCTTCATTCTTGATCTTTATACTGTACAGTCTTCAATAATCAGTACCTGCCTTATATATATCCTGCATAATAATATTCATATATATCTAGACAATAGTGTTAGTATATAAGTTATAATAAAATAAGTTACAAAGGCTGTTGTCATCAAAACCACTATCTCCAGTTCCTAGCAGTCTGAACCATCGTCGATTTGAGGTCAAATTAGTTGTTTGACCCTAAGTGTAAACCTTCACAAGATGTTTGGATGTAGGTTATTTAGAACTATACTCCCTAGGTTAATAAGACCAACCTTAGTAAGAAGTTCACAAACACAAGTAGGATACCTTAGGTCACGTATATTATAAATGAAGTCAATTGCATGTGATCACCATATATTAATAATGCAACTCATTCATTGGAATTTTATTTGACCCACTCCTTTCCTCTTCCCCCACCATAGGAGGATAAGGCAGCATGTGATTGGCCCTGATCAAGTACGTGGAGAGGCGAGCTAGGCATTGCTTATTACTTTACATCACTCTCCAAGTAATTATTTATCGTACCTAGTACTTATCAGACTATATGCTGTTATTTTGTAAACTCTGATTTTGACTATGTATGTTCTGAGGCTGTTTTCTGGAACATTTTCTGAGATGATTATTTTCCGTATTTATATTTTACTGCTTTCCACTATGAGATCTAAAGTGTAGAATGTTTTCAATTTTATCCTTATGTTCTTAGTCCCTGTAATGTTTAGAAAAAACCCGATAGCTCGTCCTTCTTGACACAACACGAGTCCAAAAATCACCCTAGGATTTGGATCAGTATGTTCAAAGGTGCGGGTTGTCACAAATATTATTATTATAAAATACATACAATAATATTATTTGTAATACATAGCAAAATGATTTTATAATTCCAACCATATCTATACACACATATAAAAAAAAGGAAAAACTAATACACACACACACACAAACACATACATAAAGCCAGAATAGGATGAACTACATGATTTAATTTTGTTTGGTGTTTGTTTTCTTTTAAAAGTCAGCCTGGGGTGGAAAGAAGATAGTAGCTACGGATGTTTGAGTAGGAAGGAAAAAGAGAATTAAAGTAAGAAATGAATAAGAGGATTTTGTTTTAAGGAGAGAATAAAAGACCTTTCTAATTCTCTCTTTAAAACTTCCTTTTTTTTAATCACTACTAATACTCAATCAGATCTCATCCATATCCCTTCCTCTCTCTTTGGTATGGCTAGCTACATCATTCCATCACATGGATTATTATTCCAAAATCCTATTTAGCAATTAAATATATTTAAAACCCATTTGAATATATACTGACATTGTATATCGGTATGTGTATATATAACTTTTATATATAGATCCAAATAATTACTAACAACATTCAAACATCAAATAAAATATTAATTAATATTTCTTAAATATTAATTAATTTATAACATTTTATAAACTAATTAAATCGTCTAATTTTTCAAAGAATTCAAAATTGTGGTTGTGAGACTTATAAGTGTGAATTCAGTAAGCGGTTAGTACTAAACAATTCAAATATTAATGTTCGCACGTCACTTTAGCTAGTGGTGTGACAGTGTGATCAATTCATTGCTTACAGATCTTTACGGTAAAATCCAAGTACACATTTTCTTAAGCAGTTCTGTTTTAGTAACAATAATTTACACACTTTCTCTTCACCAAAATTATATCACATTAGGATCTATGGAGTCACGTATCGGTCAAAACTCAAATATTATCCACATTCAACTCAATTGGTCCAGAAAAATATTCCCTTATTCAATAATAACATTTATTATTAATCATTTAACTTTAGTTAGAGATTTTTACTTTGACTTGAAAGCGGTTGACTATGGTGGTAACCTCATGCAACCGAGGAGACAGATTCTCTTTTAAATAATGCTTAAATTCCAATACCTCAACTTAGACCCAGCTATAGTCGCTTAAAAGATACTAATATCATGATTTAACTATAATAAAAGTGGAGTACTCACAATGAAGTTCTACGGTATTATCAAGTCGAGAGAACCGTATAACATCATTACACTAAGATTTTCTTTTTGACCTAGTTGTTATAAACCAACAGTAAACCCTTGGATAAGTCATTCTATAGTTATCCAATAATTATGAGTACGTAACTTGTTGATGCCCCCTAGTCACCATGTCTAAGACATTGCCCAACATTTGAAGAGCGTTACACACTCTTGTCTCAACGGATGTGTAGATATCCTTTCTCGAAACATCTTGATCAAGAATATTTAAAACAAAATGTTATTATATTTTGTGATTAATTACTCGTAATTCCAACTATTTGCAGCTACAATCACAGAACATTGTATTTAAGGATTTCCTTATTATAATAATTTAAATTAATTACTTAATTAATTATACCATAATACAAGAACGTATATAATAGAAAACAAACACCATTATTATGGACAAGACTGATTACAGATTTAGATATATACAACTAATTACATATTTGCCCTTTGGGCATACCGCTAACTTTTTCGATGTAAAACCGCTATAATTACTGGTCATAATGAGCCGTTCATCCAATTTAATATGTTTATGTTTCTGATGTATATGGTGTATATTGCAAAATGTGATTTATACAAACAAATATACCTACATAACATGATAATTTAAAACAACAATAAAATGACACATGGATAACACACACACACACACATATGGATATTGAGATTATGTCCATAGAATATATATACATATGTATATAATATAGTGCCACATTTAAATAAATTATAATATTATAAATATATGTATGCGTGTAATGTTTAACTTCAAAAATGATATATATATATATATATATATATATTGAAATCAAATTTGTTGTAAAGTATCTAGTTAACTTGACTAAATAAGAAGATGTTTATTTAGATTATAAATTTAGGAGTTTAAAATATATTAATTCAAGTTTAGTTTAACTAGATTAAATATATTTTATATTTGAATTAAAATAAATTTGACAATTTCAAAATACCATATGGATTTAAAATTTGAAATCATAAATATGAATACATGTTGTTTTGACTAAATCAAACAAATAAAAGTTGCTACATATAATTATTTGTTTTTGGTCGAAAATGTTTTATGAATACAATATACATATACTTTATTTACTTCAAGTATATGTATATACACATAAATATAAACTAGGAAAAATATTTGATATTTTTAGTGATAAATATATGATTAATTAAATTATATAACATTTCGTATAAAATAGTTTTCATAATGTAAATTTTATCAAAGGTAGAATATTAATTTTGTTCATATTGAAATGATTTATAATTTAAGAACATGTTGATTTGTATATCAGATTCATATCAATCATTTATTAATTCTACAATTATAAAAAAATTATATATGGCAATATCACCATATATAAAGGTTTAGGCATAACATATATATGGATCTATAAGTAATATAAAATTACCTTTAATGATCTTGCCGCTCATTACATGTGGATCAGTGTTTGTCTCTAGGATTCTGAATCCGCTACCAAACTTGCAAGGTATCGAGTTCTACCATTAGTTGAGTGTTGAATTTGGAAAAGAGGGAAGTAATGGGGGGCGGCTATGATGCTATATGCGGTTAGGGTAGAAAAAAAAATTCTTTTAATGAATGAGTTTGAGATGCCTTTTATAGAGGAGCTATTGGAGAGTTATATACCATTACTTACTCATTCTTAAAAGCCAAAGCCAAACTCTTCATTTCCCAACAAGTGTGGCTGCCCCCTCTCCTCCATGGTGACTCCTCGCCTTTAATTTTAGGCGCCCTTTTTATTTGCATATATAAACCCATTTATGTATGTATTAATATGTTAAGTTAATATGTATATCTATAACACTTATATATACACCCAAATAATTACTAATCCAGAAAATTCCCAAGGGTTACCAAAATTACTAAAAGCACCACAATTATTAAACACATTCATAATTAATTTTTCTCAAATATCAATTAATTTAATTAATCTATAACACATTATAAACTAATTAAATTAGGTATAGTTTCAAAGATTGGACAGATACGGTTGTGTGACTTAGAGGTTTAGTCAACGATTAATATTGAAAAATTCAAATATTAACATCCACATGCCACCTTAGCTAATGGTTTAACAGTTAGGCCGAATTCAACGCTTGTAGATATTTTTGGTAAAATAATATTTAGATCGATTTAAGTAGAACATTTAAGCGACGATACATTGTACGTACGTTCTCTTCATAACCACTGTATCACTTTCGATATTTGGAGTTTGGTCATGGTCAAAGTTCCAACAATATCTATATACAGTTATTTAGTACATCTCCAAAGTCCTTGGTTCAATAATAACATTTATTATTAATCGACATGGCTCGGCCAAAGACTTTTTTACTTTGAGTTGACCACAGTTGATCATGATACTAACCTCTTATAATAAAGGAGACAAATTCTTTATTGCATAGTATTGCACTTCCAATGCTTCAACTCAGGCCCTACCATAGTCGCTCGATGGCCACCATGCCATGATTTAACTATAATCAAAATGGAGTGTTCACATCAAAGTTCCACAACATTCTCAAATCAAAAGAACTACGTAACATCATCACATAGAGATTTCCTACATGACGTTAGTTATCATTAAACAATAGGAAACTCTTGGTTGACTCATTCTGTAGTCAAATAATAACTAAAAGTACGTAACCCCTTGGTCCCCGATAACCTTGAGTCATATAATAACCATCATTTAGAGAGTGTTGCGTACTCTGTTCTCAAAAGATGTATCAATATCCTTTTCTCAAAATATATTGACCAGGCATATTTAAAACAATGTATTTTTGACTAATGATTCGATTCTCATGGTCACAACATTTGTAACTGCAATCATATAATACTTTATTTAAGGGTTTCTATTTATTAAATGTACAATATTGTTCACCATTACTAAAGTGTCCATGTTTTGGCTAAACAGAACTTGTTATTCATATGGCCATCTCGGTGGTAGACTTTGTTCATTCTTGGCCGAGTTCCATCCAACTATGAACAAGGTCATAGTCCAAGGAATGCTCAACTTTCTGCCATTTCCTATCTCTAGGAAACAATGTTCTGCCATTTCCTATCTCTAGGAAACAACGTTCTGAGTGTCTATCTCTAGACGCTATAATTCGATCTTGCCTAGCTTTGGGCGTTGATCGATTCATTACTATTCTTTGTCACTCACAGTCGGCCAGGCATGTCTTGGTAGGCCATAAGTGGTAAATAGTCTAGTCACCCATCTATTCCTAACTCTAGGGATCAATTGTCCAAATGCTTATCTTTGAACATCAGCATTTGACCTTGCCAATCTCCAAGCATCGATCAAAAAGGCTCCTTGACCATTCTCGCTTTATCCTCGGTCGGGCATGTCCTGCCAAATCGCAGACATGGTCATTGAAATTCCTATTATACACCAGTTCCTATCTCCGGGAATTAGTGTTTCAAGCGCATATCTCTAGGGTCTCGCATTCAATCTCACCTACCTCCAGGTGTTGATTGAGAGCATCCATCGACCATCCTTACTTATCCTCGGTCAAGCATGTCCAGTTGGGCTGCAAGTGCGGTCATGAAAATCTTGGTTGTACACCAGTTCCTATGTCCGGGAACCAGTGTTTCGAGTGCGTAACTCTGAGCATCCCTTATTGACTTGAAATGTCTCTAGCATTAGTCAAGACTGCAGGGTTATCGATCGACCCTTATAATTACACTCCTTTGTCCTATTCCTGTATCAAAGGAGTTGGCCAGTACCTATTTTTGTGTACTTGATTGTACTGCTAATCACGCAGTACAAGATTTTTCCTATAAAGACAGGGTTCCATTGGTTAAAAAGCTAACTTATCAAACAGTAGAAGTGGCAAGTCATGCCTTATTACATTGCCCCTAGTTCACTAGGGTGGCTTATTTATAGAAAATAAAGTAAATAAATCTAAGTGAAGTAGCATCGTTACAGGTCACCATTTGATGGCCATGGGATTGTGGTCTTATCGGTAGTCATTATTTAACACAGCAGATCGCTCCAGACCCAGGCCGCATCTTTTCGTTTTACAGGAGGATATTTCAGGTCCATATTCTGTATATGGCACGTTATTGCCGGCGATATCCCACACATATATTTGATTACATCCAAGCATACACATCAAAGTTAGCATGGAGAAAACTAACCAACTCCTTCTTCAGTTTGGTGCTAATTCAAGATCTGATCTTAAGGATCAGGGTGGGATCATCCATATCGATCAGAACGTTGATCGTTAGCTCAACTGGTGCTGCCCGCACTTCCTTTGGTTGCTTTCTAGTATTCATAGGCTTAAAGAACTTATTATGGTTCCCGAGTTAGGGCTTGTTTATTGGTTGTTATGCGTCCACGTTCTTGATGCAAAAAGCTTTCCTTGCACCTTTCCCTTTCTCTCATTGCTTTGTCTCTTTGAGCTATAACATTCCCGACTAGTGCTTTGGTCGCCTCGAATTGATCTGACCCCATTCTCCGTTGGGAATTTCTTCATCAAGCACCAAAGAACTACTACTATTCTGAAATCAACTAGGGCTGGTCGGCCCAAGAAGGCACTATATGCCAAAAATTAATCAACAATCATAAACTTTTGAACCCACATGATTTTGCGGTCTTCGTCTCCCAATTCCACGGACAAATTGATAGTCCTGATGGGTCCTTTGTTTCTTTGGTAAATCCTTGAATTCTGGATTTATAAGGTTTGATGTCCCTTGAACTGATTTTCATTTGACCAAAATTATTTTTGAACATAAAATTTACCGAGCTTCCACAATCCACTAAGACTCGATGCACAGTAGCCATTATCACCAAGCGATCAATGGTTGGCGCTTTAATCCTGGTAACTCTATATTGCACGTATGCAAGTAATCTGTTAATGTATAAATGGTAGAGGACAACTCTATATTAAGGATTCATAATCTTTAATATATACATACATTGCATTATGATATCGATTGAAGGAATGATGTGTTTCTTATGAAACACCCTCCCGATTCAAGTGTCAGACACATTTGAAACCATATTTTGTTAATTTTAGTTCTTATTAGTTAAATCAGATTTAATTAATTTTAATTTTATTTTACTAATTAAGTATTTAATTAATTTATATAAAATTGTTGAAATTTTGTATTATTCATCTTAAACTATTTAAGATAAATAATCAACTATAACATTTGTAGTTTATTTATATATACATATCAATATATATGTACATTATAAATAATTAAATTTTAATTAATTTTATTTAATAAATTCATTTATTTAATTAAATTAAATTAATTAAATAACTGAATTAATTCAAAATTTTAATAAAATTTACTTTAAACAAATTTAAGATAAATATAGAATAATAACAATTATAGTTGCATACATATATCGATATACACACATAAATATGTTTAACTATATAATCTTTTAAATAATTATTTTGTTTTTTTATTAATCAAATTAATTATATACATACATATATATATATATATATATATTAAATTTTGAAATTAATTATTTTATTTTTGAAACATTTTTGAAAAATAATTTTTTTTTATAACCTTTATGATTTCATTTTATAGTTCAAGTTTAACATTTAAATTTAAATTATATTTTTGAATTTTCAAATCTAATTTGAAATTAACCAAAGGCCCAAATGACTCTAGGCCTTATATCTGAGTCAAAACTTTTGGACTTATTCTACCTACTGGGCCAGGTTGGTAGCTAGGGTGGGGGTGAATACTCTATTATTTAACCCCAAGCCTAGAAACTGCTTTTCTAGATGTTAACAAATTTCTTTGTTAACCCTAAAGTATGTTATGAAGATGAGATCTGGCTAGTAATAGGCTTAATTAACCTTGTGTCAATTTACAACAAGTATACATGTTAAAGAGAGAATTTATACGCATGTCATGAGAATAAGGCATAAGAGTCACACACAAATCATAAGTCATGTCATAAGTCAAGCGAACTTGTTTATTCAGAATATGCTATGCAAATATTCAGCATTTGGTTCGTTATGTGTAAAAGTTCGAATATTACAATCGGCAAAAATCCCCAAATCAATTTAGGGTTACAACTTCAAAAATATAAGAAAAGTTGGGAGAAGAATTCGCCCTTTCCAAGTTGCTCTTGGGTCCGTATTTATAGGGGTGGAAGTAGGTAGCATGACCATCTCATGAATTTCAACATACTTACCTTTTGGCTTCATCATACGACATCCCCGTGTTCACAATGGATCTTCGGCATCCTTGTCTTTCAGCTTCATCATACGACATTTCCATATTTACTACGGATCTTCGGCATCCTTGTCTTTCGGCTCTATCATACAACATCCCCGGACTCATTGTGGATCTTCGGCATCCTTTATCAAAGAGGCACTAGAGGACTACCCCTTGTTAACTATTGATAGTCGGCAACCTCCAGTATGTCATTGACATACAACATCTTTTCCTTTTGATAACCTATGACACCTGCCTTCGTCTTAGTGATGTGCAACATCCTTTTCATATGGGTGATATACGATATCATTTCTGTTCACTGATGATCTTTAGCATCTTGTTACACTGGTGGCTTACGACATCATCAAACCCAAGAGGCTTACGGTATCTTTTTTGTTTTGATGGAATTCAGTATCCTCAAGCAGTTTTGCATTCTTCCTCTACAACATTAAGCTGTAGTGCTTTGATATTATTTAGTTCATAGGAATTCGTTATCTCTAAGTTGTATAAATCCAATATCTCTTGAGATTCGATATCCTTCCTTTACTAGGCAGTCGAATACCCCCTTCTAGTGTTGTTCGATATCATTTCAGTCTTGTCATCTTTTGATATCCCTTGCCATATGCTTCACTTTCGATATCACTATTGGTAGTAGCATTTGCCCCCCAGTATGAAAAATGTTGACCTTTCAGGTTAACACTTCGATACCAGTACTTGTTGCTTCGATAACTTTTTAGCCACCCATTGATATTCCTTCTGGACCTCGTTCGTTCTTTGAAAATGAAATCAACGACCATTATTTTTTCTTCCTTCTCCTATAAATATTTACTCTCTTCTTTTTTCCTTCTTCTTACCTGCAAATCAAACTCAAAACAAAGATTTTTATTTCTTGATTTTGTTCATCAAACTTCGATTTCTTCCAGCATTCAAGATCATTCTCAAGATTCGATTCTTGTTTTTAATTGATTTAGTCGATGGATTAAGGAATTCTGATTTTGAATTAAAGCAAGGGTTAATTAGGCGTTTTCGATTTTGAGTCAATATTAGGGTTTACTAAATGGGTTTTGGTTATTATTCTTCGGATTGTAAGTTAAATCCTATACTAATTATCCTTCTGGGTTGAATTTGCAAGAAGTTAATTGATTGATTAAAGCTTATTGGTGGCAATTTGATAATCTGGGGCTTTCCTGTTTAATTAAGAATTTATTTTCTCATTAGAAATTCGAAACCCGCTTCAAAATTCGATAATCGCTTGGTTTCAAAGTTATTGCCTTTTGAAACCTAACATTTAACTTAAAGTTAGATATTTAAAAGGTTTCGCCCATTAGCTATCATTTAACAAACTAGTTAGAAACTCAGAACCCATTCAGGAACTCGATACTGAATTAAAATACGAAGCCTTTACAGTGTTGTCAATCAATTAAAAACACGATATCCATTTAGAAATTTTACATCTGTTTTGAAGGGTTGTCGCTTAGGTTATAGATCCAGCATCCTCATATTCATTCACTATTCTTTTTCAAACCCGACAACTAATTACAGTTTTGATGTATTTGTTGTAAGTTTGATATCCTGCTTAAGTCTTATACGACGTCATTAGTTTGTAATGTAGTTATTGTATAATAGCTTTATAAATGCTTATTCATTCAACGTCTTCATGAACTCAATAGTTGGTGAAAGCTCTTCTATAATCTGACATTACTCGTTATCCATAAGTTTGATAATGGTACTATTATAAGAGGCTATTAATACGATATCCCATGAATTCGATATCAGATTATTGATTCGGTGTTCCATTTAAGATGTTATTGATATGATATTTAAATTAGGCCTTATTAACTAGTTATAATCTCATCATCTCGTCATATATTTAAATGTTGTTAATAAATTTTTAACTGATTATAAAATTCCTAAGTACTTTACGAATTCGACATCTTTTTATAAACCCAATGTCTATAAATGGGCTATTTAATGGGTTATAAACTTGTTGCAAATGTTATAGCTAATTTTGGATTTTGATACTTTACCATTATGACTTGAATAACTTTTAATTAATTGACTATTTTTTGGCTAAGCATTTAATTGTCTATTTTGCGTTTATGTGTATTCCAAATTTTATTAAATGTGCAATTCTTTCCTGATTCTGTGTAATATCTCCTGGCAGACAAATGGATAACACAAAACCCAGCAAATGTTCAAAATCTTCCTCTTCCTTAAACAAAAGAGATTATCAATCTCTCATCACTATTCAGGAAGTGGTAGATAGTATTCTTCAACAATTCGGGATTATAGGTGTGGAAACTATAATTGTCGGTCCATCCGGTAGGATAAATAGCCCTCCAGAGGGATTCTTCACTTTCACTCCTATCCATATCTGGCACTCCAGTATCTTCCTTTCCCTAAATTCATTTTGCAATTTCTTGAGCACTTAGGTCTTGCACCAATTCATCCAGCCCCCAATTCTTACACCTACTTGAGCTACTTAGAAGTCCTTGCTTAGGAAGCTAAGCTCCCATCTTTAAATGCTAAGACCATCCATTCATTGGTGAATCTTATAAGTATAAGCGATAAAATGGATTGCCCTATGTATCGTCTTCTTCTTTTTCGAAAAGCTTAATCACCAGTCTGATTAATAAGATGAGAGACTGGAAGAATCAATTCTTCTATATTAGATGTTATACTTTAAGATCAGGGTGTCCTTTACTATTTTCAATAAGTTTTCTCTCTCTTTTACACATTGTCATTCTCTTACAATAAATATCTTTCTTTTCTTTAGAATCTGCTCCCAAAAAATCTTACTCCTCCATCATCTCAAATATTGAGACTCTGACGTGGGCTTCTAAAACTTAGGGAATAAGCTCACGCTTTTGACTGAGGCCAATCTACCAAATATTCTTTGATATTGGACCACCACAAAGTGCTTGTAGAACCTTTGATGATAAAGAGGGATGCTTACGGGAGATGATCTCTAATGGTTAGTTATAAAAAAACCTTCTCTTCTTCTTCTCCTATCCAAGATTATTCTTCTAGTAAGTTTTCGTTATGACTTGAATGGAGCTTCTTATGTCGGTATCTTATGAATTTTTCTTTGCTCTAGGTTCATTTGCTATTGTTGTGGCTTCTAAGCATAGAAAAAATGATCACACTTCTGCCCCGGCAAAGCCAACTAAACCTAAACCTGTTAGGGATTCAATTTCTAAAGTTATTGATGCTATGAAAAGGAAAGCAGGTGCTAAAGGCTCAACTAATACTTCAATTCCCTCTCCGAATAAAATGCCTAAACCTGAGGAGGACTAGACTTTCGATGTTGTTGCTGACAAGTCGAGTGTAGATGCTTCCTTGACTACTCAAAATCCTAGCACAATTAATTTAGGCTCTCTGGATGGGGATGCACCGCAGAGGAGTTCATACTCCGGATCCCTTGCTGAACATCTTGCTTCCCACTTCGGCTTCAGGTTTTCAACACTTATTTTAGGAGTTAGGTCTGACTCCCCTTCTCAGTGATTCTATTCTTTCATAGACTTAAGCTCAGACTACCCCTATGGTTTTTAATAATCTTATTTGTTTGGTCATCCAATCCCCAACAGTGGCTTCTCTTATACCGTTGCATTCATCATCCTTTTCAACAGATCATCTTTATGTTCTTTTGCAACAACTTTTGATGGTCTTCTTATGTTTAGCTATCTTGGAGTATATCCTTGCTCAACTTATGCTTATTGTATGTTTTAGGCGGCCAAGCACATGTTCTTTCTCCAACAGGCCTCTCAAGGACCTTCTACTCAAATTACCGAATCAAAGAGCAAGTTTCTTTGCTTACTATGGAAAAGGATAACGCTATTCTTGAGAAGGGAAAACTTGACTCTTTCCTTAATGAGGAAAAAAAGCCAAACTACTGTTAGGAAAGGAGGTAAAAGCTGTAAGAGTAGATCTTGAGAAGGCCAACAAAGAGAAAGCCAACATGGTCGGTAAACCGAGGCCTTTGAAAGACAAGGTGGAAACTAAGGATGTGTTCTGGTTTGTGCCAACAACATATAAAAGATGCTAAGGAGAAAGTTTCTTTTTTTCTTGACCAGGCTCTCACTACAATTACGGAAAAGTGCTATAAAGATGCTCTCTTCGTAGCATATGGTGATAGCATCGACAGATGCCCGGATTTGGATTTTCCTTCCCACCCAAATATTAATGACAAGTTTAAAAGGAAGTTCAGTCTTATATTGGAGAGAGCCGAGGGATCACTTCAAGATGAATTTCCTGAAGAAGAAACTATCAATCCGAAGAAGTTGGTGTCTTTTGATGACCTCCCACTTGAAGGAGGTGGAGATTCAGATGAAGAGGAGGATGCTAACGAAGATGATAATAATGATGATGATAATGATGATGATGATGATAAGAATGGTAATGACAATCGAGATGGTGGTGGTAGTGACAAGGGTCTAGAAAGACCAAAAGACGGGGGCAATGGATCAGGTTGTCATGACTCATATGTCCATGATGGAGATCTTTCTGATTTACCCGATCATCAGGGTGCTTCGCAGGAAAATATTCCTGCAAAAGATGTTACTTTCCTCAATCAATAGCCAAAAGAGAAGGATCAAGTTCTGGCTTCTCAGATTCCGGTTATGTAGGTACGAAATTAATTATTTAAATGTCATAAGTTATATGATAGCTTTTAGCTAATACGTTTATCACTTTAGTCTAGGAAGAGATCCAAATATTATTTTGATACTATATATGAGAAGGGCAAGAGGGAGGTGTTCCGATTAAATAAAGAGGTAAAAATGCTAATCAAAGAGCATAACGAATTATCTGAAAAAGTACAGGCACCTTGGCCTTCATGCCAAACGATTATAAAACTTCAAGGGGAAATGAGTTGCTCAACTCTTAAAAGAATCTCGTCTTCATAGAGAAAGAGTTTTAAAAGAAAATGCAGAGTCGACTACTCTTTTCTGGATGCTTATTGAAGACAGGGTGCTTTAGTAGAATTTCTCTACAAAGCTTATTCAAGAATTCTTTTCGTTGATTTTTCTTTCTTAGGAGAGAAGAGTGGAGGTTTGATTAAACGTCTTCATAATAGGTATTTAGATGAGCATGGGTCTAATCCTTATCCCAGGGCATGTTGGAATCTTCCTAGGGTGGCAACCATTCCCCTTACCTCAAACACTCTTCCTCCCGAGAAAGTTAAATTTAACAAGGAGAGATTTATTTCTGAGTTTTACAAAGGATCAATATTGTATGAACCTAAGTAAATTTTGTTTTTAATATGTAATTCAAACAGTTTTATAAATCGCAATCTTTTTTTTCTTTGCAATTTAGCATATTTTCATAAATCCTACAGATTAGAGAATCGTCGGCTAGTCATGTTTGCATGGAACTTTTAAGTAAATTTATCAAATTAAAGAGGGACTTCAAAGGGAAATTGTTAACCCTTAAAACTTCTCAGTTGACTAAATATTATTTTCTTAATGATTTCCAAGAAGTTTATACACAATTTCCACACTTTCACTTTGATTTCTTGGGTGATGAAAAGAATAAACTACTTAGCGAGATACAAACTAACCACGCTAAATTGTTATATGGTGAGATTAGTCCTCCGGTCGAAAAATGGGGCTATCATTATCTCCGTCCAGTTAATACCCCTCAAGGGTAAAAGACTTGAACCGTGGTTTTTAAACTTTGAGAGTTAAATGTATAAAACTTATATTGTTGATGTAATTTGAATATGTTCATGCTTGTAATTCTTTTTGTTGTTAATAAAGAAAGCAGTTCCATCATATTGATTTCTTTATACTTATTTTTCCTTTAGAAAAAACAATCAACACTTACACTTAGCAGTCCAAGTCTCCTTTCTCGATTAGACAATGTTACTACCAAGATAAGGATAGCCATCAAGGAGAAATGTTCTTTCTAGGACACTTTAACCTTTTTGTTTCTAAAAAATATTATCAATTATAATCTACATTAAGTGGTATAAAGGAGACTTTCCAATTTAGAGAGAAAAAAATAAGGAAAAGGATAAAGAAATCCAAGAGTTAAAGAAGAAAATGGATACGATTGGTCCAAGGAACAGAAGTTGTAGAAATTGCCCGAATCCATTAAAAGATAATGGATCTTGAAGTAAACTTACTGAAGAGTCAAGCATTCTGTCAATCCTTAGAACTTATTTCAAGTGGAGGCAAATCCAGCCTTCCTATCCCTACTCCATTGATTGAAAAAGAAAAAATTTATACTTTGTTGAACCTACCTTCAAGTCTAGATGATAACGAAATTGCTCAATGGAGTCAAAGGGTTAAATATGAATGTGTACAATTATTGAACAAACAATGGGACGATAATGTTTCTTCATATCTTAATAATTATCAAAACAGGTGGAGAAACTTGAGCATGAAAAATATGTTCTTGAGTGGGAGGCTAAGAAATTAAAGAGCGAAATTCAGACTCTTAAGGGAGCCAATAAGGCATTCAGTCATGCACTGGAAACTCAACTTGATACGATCGACGATGCATGTAATATTCGTAAAAAAGAAAAGAAGCTTAAGAAACTTTTCAATACAACAATTCATCACATCGTTGAACCTTCTTCAGTCATTGAAACTTTGAAAGGGGAGACGCGAAAACTTGTCATTTAATGGGAAATTGCTTATGAGTTTTTTAGGGCAGATTTCCCTTTTGGTTACCTATAATTCTTCTATATAATATGTAAAATAAACAAATTTGTACATGCATGATTGTTACCTTGAATGAACATTACATTCTTCCTTTTGTATTTATTGAATTGTCTAAGACATATAACATGTTTTCCTGAGCTTTAATTCTGATGCAATACGATATGTAGCCTTTGATTGAGTATTGGTTGGCCATCTTAATATAAACCCTGCCACTAAAACCTGAAATCTATTTTGATCAAGAGATTAGTAACTTAGTTAATCAAAAATTCAGAAGAGTCCTTCCTTTATTTAACAGGAAATTAGTAATTCATCTAATAATAAAGATTCTCATTATTAGATAATTTTAACTCCATTTTGAGAGGACTTAATTTAGCAATTTGAGGAATGAAGCTTTTAATAACTTTGTCCTTTAGCTTTATCACTTGGAGCTTTGGAGTTCGACACTTGAAGCTATAGTCTCGATAAAGTATATATCGAGAAATCTGTATGATAATCATCTATATTGAAGACTAAAACTCCTTTAGCAATAATGTTATTTGGATAGAAAACCAGTAATCTATCCGGTAATAATTCGATTAAGAGACCGGAAAGTCATTTGGCAATAACTTTGAAGCAGAAATCAAGAAACCATTTAGCACAGACAACTTTTTGAATAGAAGACCAGAAAATTATTTGGTAAGAAGACCAGAAATTCGATTATTAATGGAGATTCCCATTATTTAATCGTTTAAATTTTCATTTCTTCACAATAGTTAGCTTTTGATCCTTCCTCTAAAGGCTGCCTTAGCTTTGCTTTGGTGCGAAACCTAACGTTTTTGACTATCCTACCTCTAGAAGATTGTTTTTGCATTTAAATGATCTGCCTCTAGAAGAGTGCCTCAATCTTTCTTTAGGACAAAGTTTGATTTGCTTTTGCATTCGATTGATCTTCATCTAAAGACTACCTCTTACTACTCTTCGGGTTGTGATTTAGGCTTTGATTGATTTCATTTGTTGCCATCTTTAGGTAATGATCTAAACTTTAATCGAACCTCATATCACCATCTTAGGTGATTTTGGGTTTTGGTCGGTGCATTTGGTTATCTTGAGCAAAACCAAAGTCATATCCCTCCTTCCTCTAGGAGGTGCTTCGATCAGGCCTTATAGGCAGAACCGAAAGCTGGTTCGGTGCTTTGGCCAAGTCATCTCAAGCGGGACCAAAGGCTTACTCTGTTCTCCCTCTAAGAGGCACTTCAGATAGGCCTTATAGGTAGGGCTGAAGGCTGGTCGGTGCTCTGGCCACGCCAACTTAGACGGCACCGAAGGCTTACTCTTTCCTTCCTCTAGGAGGCGCTCCAACCAAGCCACGCAGGTGGGACCGAAGGCTTGTAGTGCTCTGGCCAGGCCTTACAAGCAGGACTAGAGGCTTACTATGACCTCCCTCTTAGAGTAGCTTTGGCAATACCATCTTGGTGGGATCAAAGGATTTTTCCTTTATTTTATAGATCCTTCTTATGAAACATTCTTCTTTATTGAGTATTTGATCGGTTAAATCTCTTTAACAAACTATTGAAGCTACCCTTTAGCCAAGAAGTTTTCAATCATCCCTTTTAGAGCTCAGCATTGGTTGGTTTCATGTCCATTTGTTCTATAATATTGACAATAAGCACCTCCAAGATTCTGTTCATTTTTCGGATGCCTATTCTTAGAAGACCAATAATCCAGTTTCCTTTTGGTTAGAAGGTAAATGTTCTCATTGGAGGTAGTAAGGGAACGGGTTCTAGTGATTTGAGAGTTTTTAAAGAGTTGTATCCTTGATTCCCTCTTGGCTCTCTTATAACATTGGACTGGTGTATTAGTATCATCCGTGAAATTTCTTTTTGAAGATCTTTGAATCTTAACCGAAGCAAGAGAATAATCAATTACTTTATTCCACTTCTGGGAAAACTTGTCGAAATATCTTGTTATTTTATCTTCAAAGATAGTTCCTTTGGATTGAGATTGAATGGCCCTTATCATTTTGAAGAACAAACTATCTCTCTTTGGGTTCTCTTTTCCCAAGGCAAAGATTGGGGTAGGTCCTATGTGGAATGAGTTTATACTCTATTTGTCCGGATTATTAAGAGCTACTTGCTTCTTTTCTTCCATAATTTGCAAGGCCAATATTCTTAACATTTGTTCTTCATGAAATCGAGGGTCGTGAGTGTCTTGAATAACTGGTTTGGTCAAACGAGGCTCGGAAGATCTTTTTTCAGAAATAGTCATTATGTTGCCCAAAGAAGGTTATGCAGAACTTGGAAAGTTCCTTATGAAATATGCAGGTTAGGTTAAATCTTCTAGACCTCTTATATACAGGCTAAGGGAATTTCGATATGAGATATATGAGAGCTCGGAGGCTTGAGCCTCCTTCTAGTGCCAAAATGTTAACAAATTTATTTGTTAACCCCGAAGTATGCTAAGAAGATGAGATTTAGGTAGGAATAGGCTTGATCAAGGTTGTGCCAATTTGCAACAAATATACATGTTTTAGGGATAATTTATAAGCATGTCATGAGAATAAGGCACAAAAGTCACACACAAGTAATAAGTCATGTCTTAAGTCAAGAGTCCTTGTTTATTCGAATATGCTATGCAAATATTCAACATTTGATTCCTTATGTGTACAAAGTTCGTTTAGTACAATAGGAAAAAAATTCTCAAATCAATTTAGGTTTACAACTTTAAAAATATAAGAAAAGTGGAGAGAAGAATTCACCCCTTCTAAGATGCTCTTGGGTCCATATTTATAGGGATGGGAGTAGGTAGCATGACCATCTAGTGACTGTCTGCATCCTTATCTTTCGGCTTCATCATACGACATGCTCGTATTCACTATGGATCTTTAGCATCCTTGTCTTTCAGCTTCATCATATGGCATCCCCATATTCACTTTGAATCTTCGACATCCTGTCTTTTGGCTCTATCATATGGCATCCCCATATTCATTGTGGATCTTCGGCATCCTTTATCAAACCAGCAATAGATGGTTGCCTCTTGTTAACCGTTGATAGTCGGAAACCTCCAATATGTCATTGACATATGACATCTTTTCCTATAGATAACCCATTGCACTTGCCTTCGTCTTGGTGATGTGAATCATCCTTACCATACGGGTGATATATGATATCATTTATGTTTAATTGATGATCTTCACCATCCTTACCGTATTGATGGCTTACGACATCATCAAACCCAGGAGGCTTACAATATCCTTTTTTGTTGGAATTCGACATCCTCAAGCTGCTTTGCATGTAGGGCTTTGATATCATTTAGTTCATAAGAATTCGATATCTTCTGAGTTGTATAAATCTAATATCTCTTGAAATTCAATATCCTCCTTTTACTAGGCATTTGATACCCCTTCTAGTGTTGTTCGATATAAAATATGACTTGCCATCTGTTCGATTTCCCTTGGTGTATGCTTCTCTTTCGATATTACTATTGGTAGTAACATTGAATAGTCGTCAGATAAGTAGGTTTAATTAGTTGGCCCTAAATGTTGACTAATAAGACCACGCAAACCTTTTGGGCTTTGATATTAATGTTAGAACTTGTCCAGTCTACAACGAGTGAAATGGGTGAATCCAAAAAAAATTATAATTGGATTTTAGTGGGTCGTGATTTTAATATATACACTTGATTTAATCTAGTTATTTTAAATAAAATCATATTTTATTTTAATTAATTTTTTCTATTTCATTAATCTATATTAATTAAATGAATGTTTGAATATTTTGAATATATCGTTATATCTTCTAAATATATATAAGTTGTGATAAATGTGGGTGATGTGCAAAATATTAATGGTATACAAGGTCAAGTTTATACATAAGTGGATATTGGGATATATATATCTACTTTGTGTATGGTTAGCCCTTACATGTATGTTTATTGCCTGAATTAAAATGTTACATACTATATATATAGAGAGAAAATATATTAAAAATTTGTAATTAATAAAATATATAAATAATTTTAATATCATACAAAAGTTTGATTAAGTATTATTTTATATTAAAATATTCGATTTAACATAGTTTATGAGATTCAAATTTAAAAATGGATTTGAATCAAAATTCAAAGTTTAAAATATCATAAATTTACTTGGTAATACTTTAAACAGGAAATTTTCCTCAAGGACAATTTTTAGGGCTTTTTTGGATGTAGGACAGTCCACTAATAATTTTCTCTAAAGGACAAATTATCGTATTTTCCTTCCAGCCCACTTTCGCACGCTTCTTCTTCTTCTTCCTTTCAATCAAATTTTTCTGTCGCGGTCCAATAGCTCTCTTGCAATCAAAATATTGATCAACCTCGTTCGGTCATTTCAATTTCGTTCTTTTGGAAATTGTAGTTCATCGATCAAATTTTTCTCACACGCATTTGTCGATCTTGTTATTTTCATATTTCTACTGTGATCTCGTTTTTCTTCAAATTGTATTAACTAGGTATGCTTATATTATTCTATTTTTTGTTCTTTTTCTAGTAGAGTTAAAAAAAATTGTTTGCGATTTTTAATTGTGTTCGTTTTCACAAATTACATGCAGTGTTATTTTTCTGATTGCTTGTTCATTCTTCTATGGCAACTTTTGGAAGCAACAGCAGGTTTTTTTATATTCGTTTCTTTATGCAGTGTTGTATTCTAATATGCTTTACATTTAATTTATCTTGCATTATTGTTGGGATGATTGGAAAAGTATCATTGCTTGGGTTGTATATAAAGTTGTGATAGAGTGGAAAAGTATCATATCTTAGGTTCAGTTTCCTGGTATCATTTTTATTTTTTATTAGTATCATTTTTTTATTATCAGTAACTAGGTATCAGTTTTGTATACGGTAGATATTAGTTTTGTGACATGGAAAAACTAATGTTCTAAATTGAACATATTTTTACTAATGTTTTTATTTTTATTTTTTTGGCAGTGGTGATAACAGTCTTCTTTGTCTGTTTGTGTTGAATAATAACACTTTTAGCACTCGATTGTCTATCGATTGCTCTTTGTATGATTCAAAGAATGAGATATGTCAATGTTGGTCTCAATTAATTCCTTCTATTCAGATTTCTTATGTACTTGAGGACAAAGTTATTATGGTTGATATTGCTTCCGATATTCAGAGTATAATTTGTTTTCAGTTATACAAGAAAGGTTCTTTCTTTGGTTTTACTGTTAAGGTGAAGGGTTCTGAATTGGAATATGTTGATGGTGCTTTTATTTCAAGTTCATATGATGTTTGTACGTCTTCATCTTCTACTGTATCTGTCTATTCAAATGTTGTTGTTAATGGTAAAAGATATTTAAAAGATATGTTGTTAGTGGTAAAAGTTAATGGTAAATTATGCATTTCCGATTTTTTTGGTTTTTGTTTTGGAGGAGCTGAACATTTTAGAGAATTTTTAATGGCATATCAAATTCAAAAGGGGTATGAATTAATATTTTTAAAGAATTGTGCTACAAGAGTTACTGAAATTTGCTCTTCATATAAGGATGGTTGTCTTTTCAAAGTCCATGGTTCTTTTGATTCTAGAGAATTGAAGAAGTTTTTGTTGAGAAATATGATTGCTGATCATTCTTGTGGGGCTGGTCTTAGAAATGTGAATAATCCACATATATCTAGTTCGTTTGTTAAATCGTTGATTATTGACGAGATCCGTGATTGTCCTAGTAAAAAGCCTAAAGATATTATAGTTGATTTTAGAAGGGAATACAATTTTCAGTTGTCTTACGGTTATGCTTATCATGGGAAACAACTTGCATTAATGGAGTTGCATGGTAATGATGCTTTGTCTTATAATGATTTGAGTTGGTATTTGGAAGCAGGGAAGAGTTTAATCCAGATAGTTATGTTGATATGGATGTTGATCCTTGTAGTAATGAATTTGAGATGGTGGTTATTGCTTTTGGCGCTTGTTTACTTGGTTTCAAGTATTGTCGTCCTGTGATATTCTTAGATGCTACTCACTTGAAGGGATGTCCTGGTGTGTTGATGGGTGCTACTGCCAAAAATGGCGATCAAGGTATGTCTTTGTTTTTAGTTTTGATTTATTTGTATTGAGATCATAATAGTTAGCATTAGCATTAATATTAATTTGTTATCATAATTTGTATTATGTTGGTATCAGTTTTAAGATATGTAGTTTACAGTTAGCAAGTTTCTAGTATCAGAATTTGCATTGTATTGAATTGTAAGTTTGTATTTGGTATCATAATTTCATACTTCTTAGCAGGAGATTAGTATCAGTTTGTGTATAATGTTAGTATCAGTTTCAAGTATGTTAATATATGGTATCATATATAGTTGTTTAGTATTGAATTTCATTTGTATCATAATATATGTCAATTTTCATTACTTTGTTGTGTTAGAATGAAGATTAATGTGCATAATATCGTAGTTATCAATATTCTTATAATGGTCGTATCAGGTTTTCGGTATCAGTTTTTTTACTGTTAGTATCAGTTTCATGAATTGTTTCAGATTTATGGTCATAATTAGTTTTAGTTTTTTTACTAATTATTTTTGCATTTGCAGGTTTCTTCCCTTTAGCTATGAGTGTAGTTTCTGTAGAAAATATGGATAATTGGACATGGTTTTTGAACCATTTAAAACAAATGCTTCAAGAAGATCGTACTTTGGTTTTTATGTCAGATCGCCACCAAGGTTTGCTTTCAGGTGTTCGTGGTGTTTTTCCTTCAGCTTATCACAGTCATTGCTATTTGCATATGGAAAAAAATCTTCTTTCAGTGGTAAATGCCAAAGATGCAAATGTTTCTATTGTTGATCTATTCAAAATGTGTTCTAGAGCTTATAATCTATATGAATTTGAAGGAGCACATTCTAAGTACTATCAAATTGGTGGTGTTGCTGGTGTGAGTTTTTTAAAGGATAAGCCTTTTGATAAGTGGGTGGATTTATTTTTTCAAGAGAAATGTTATGGTGAATATAGTTCGAATGTTGCATAAAGTTTTAATAGTTGGATTTTAGATGAACGAGCATTGCCTATTACTACGTGTTTAGATGGTATTCGTGTTAAGATTATGGAACAAATGGCTAGAAGAAGGGAAGAGTGTCGTTTGTGGAGAACAAGTCTTTGCCCTTCTATGGAGTTACGTTTAGGTGAATTGATTGAAGAAGGATTTGGATGGGATGTATATAAATCTTTTGATTTTGCTTTTGAAGTGAAATCTCCAAACTCTCATTGTGTTGATTTGAAGGAACGAGTTTGTAGTTGCAACCAATGGAAAATTATGGGATTTCCTTGTGCTCATGCTATAAAGTGTATGAACAAGTCTAAGTTGTCTATATATGATTTTGTCGAGAATTATTTCACTGTTGATGCTTATCGATGTTCTTATGCCAATGCTATAAATCCTATTCCAAATTATGATAGGCCTATTGTTGATGGTAGCATTCAAGATGTTATCAAGCCACCAAAGGAGAAACGTGGCGCTGGTAGACCATCAGTCAAGGGCAAAGGAGGATTTTCATATTTTCAGAACAAGCAAAACAGATGTGGCGAGTGCAAGCAGTTTGGTCATAATAAACGGAATTGTCAAGCTTCGAAGAGGATATGATTTGATTCTACATTTGAATTTGTTCAAATTAATAAGTGGATGTGTGACTTGTTTTGGTGGTTTATTGTAATTGAACCTTTTGTTATTAATTTGTATTCAGTATAGCATATTATCAAATTGATTTTAATTTCAGCTATTTAGTATAAATGATAGTATCAGTTTTAGTACCAATTATATGTTTTTACAGTATCAGTTCTGATGTTTGTTTTTACAAGTTTTGGTATGAGTATCAGTTTTTATAGTATCAATTTTTAAAGTATCAGTTTTTACAGTCACAGTTTTTATAAGTTTTTACAAGTATCAGTTTTTACAAGTTTTGGTATCAGTTTTTACAGTATCGTTAGCTTGGTTGGAGATAATGTTTGTTTGATTGGATATGAACGACTTTAGTATCAGTTTTGTTTAGTTGTTAGTATCAGTTTCGTGTATTATAATACGTGCTAGAATTGACATCAGTACTAATAAATAACTAGAATGATATCTACTGTTAGCAAAAACTGACATCAGCACTAATTGTTGTTTCATAAAGTATGTTGAGTGTCAGTTTTAGCAAAACTAATACTGTTAGTCATAAGAACTGATACTCAGTTACCGTTTTGTATTGAAATGTGATATCAAATTTAGTAATATCATTATACAACTGATAGTTGCATCATAAAATTGATAATATTATGTGGGATCCATTGTTGCATGATAGAACGCACACTATATAATCTTGTTATAATATAAACAACAGGAAAAGAAAAGAACACCAACCACAACATATCATTCCAAGAGATCAGTATTGTTTTTACAAGTAAGAGAGGCATTATTTTAAGAACAGAATATCATTACTTCATAAGTACCAAATTGCAACAGAACATCATACACAAGTACAAATTTCAACAGAACTACATTACTTTACAAGTACCAAATTTAATTGTGAAACAACACAATGTGAATTCAGTTCTTTCCTTTTCTTTCTTCTTCTAAGCTTGACATGTATTTAGACAGACTCCAGCAGTGTTCATCATCTGTCAATATTGCATGTACAATCTTTGCTCTTGTGGATAATATTTCCTTCTTTTCAAGTTTTACTGGTATTCTGCTTTTGTTCAGTGAAATGATGAATATCATTACAAATATTCCACAGTCAAGCCTATTGAAACCAAAATGTAATGTTAGTATCAGTTTGCATCAGTTGTATTATCAGGTTTATAATTAATACAAAACATTGAATTTCAGAGATAATGGTACAAGCATATAGTATGCTTTGAATTAAAATATTTAACAGTTTTACTAGCACACTTAGTATCAATTTCTGTATGAATTTTTGTGTTTGTAGTTATTACTTTAAGATATTTTTGCTAAATATTCTGTTTTATTTTTTATTATGTAGGTATCAGTTTTGTTTTTGTAGGTGTCGGTTTTGTTTCTGTAGGTATCAGTTTCTTTTATGTAGGTATCAGTTTTTTTTTCTGTAGGTATTAGTTTCTTTTATGTAGGTATCAATTTTCTTCCTGTAGTAACTGTTTATTTCTGAACTAAATGTTTATGGAATTGAGAGAAAATATTTTTCAATATTTTTCAATATTTTTGTTATGAATCAAATTTAATTAAATATAAAAGGCATATGATGATGTATAGAAGTATGTATGAAATATTATAATGCAAAAACACAGATAGTTTGAATAATGAGCAACTGTCAATTGATTATGACTAGTAGTTTCAATTGTATTGTTCGTTTTGTTGTCAGTAGATATCATTTTAACCAAAAAAAAAACTTACGTGTCTTCTGCTTGCTGTGCACACTTTGTTTGATGCAAATCATCTGGTTTCACCTCCATGTCTGTTATGTTATTGTTTTTCCAGATTTCTTTGAGCATTTCTTCTATTTATTGTCTTTAATAAAGACAAATGTTAAAAAGTTAGGTCATATTCACCTTTTTTATTTGTAATAAGTAATTTTTTTAAAAGAAAGAGAAATCTCATACCAATTTTATAGCTTCTTTAAAACTGGAATTGTTTCTTTCATTTGATGTTCTAGGGCGGTTAGAATCAACATGGCACCATTGCATTGTTGGGTATGTTAAAGTCACTAATGTCCAGTGGTTTTCACAATGCAATGGAAAATATATACTTTCAGCAAATTTGTCTTGTACAATGGATTCTAGCTTTGGGAGGACCAGACTTTTTTCACACCTTTTATATCACACACAATTCCTTTCTGTTTAATATGAAAATAAGTTATGATTTAATAAATGAAGCAATTATTATGTACTTGGATATTAAAGTTTTATCTACCGTCATTGTAGTTGTGAAAGCATAATTGTGTTCTTCCAGTCCACATCTTGAAATATACCAATCTATAATCTATATTAAAATCAGGAAAGTATAAGTTTTCTTATTGGTGAAGCAATATTAAATAGTAAGTAGTATCACTAAAGTTAATAGTGGCTGTGTATGTTGATAAGTATAAAAATAATAAAGCATCAAGTCAACTTAAGCATGCTGTGGATTTAGGTATCATTTTTGCTTTTATTTTGGTATCAGTTTTGATGTAAAGAATAAAAAAATTATGTACCTACCCATCTGTCTCGTTTCCTTCTAGTACACGTTTTAGTGCATTTTTTGTTATGACACAACCTCCTCTGATTGTGTCCTTATCTTCCCATGCCACTACACTATTTTAACAAAAACAATTTGTATATGTTAGATAAACTTAATTTCATATTTAATATCAATATACATATTTGTACACTTACTTTTGTGATGATGTCATCAATGAAAAGAAAGTTTTGATCACGTTTTGTTGCTCAACATTGAGATAGATCAAATTTGCAATGTGCAAGCCCTATCTCTGAAAGTGTTGACTCTATCACTGCAAGTGGCTTTGGACAGTTGTCTTGTGCACTTTTGTTTTCAACATCTTCATTTTTTTCGGGTTTTGGTTTATTTGCAACTTTTTTTTTGTTTCATCCCATATTCAAAACTGTCACGTTATTTTTTCACTCTTGTTCTTGCCTTCAATCTTTGAATATAAGAAGCTGTACTTTTTTGTGTTGCTTTGATTTTTTTGCCACTTAATTTTGCCACTGTTTGTTTCCCTTTTCTAGCAGCTGGTTGCATAAGTTTTTCTGCATCTTTTTTCTTCTTCAGTTTTTTCACTTTCAAACTCTTGTGTGTTGTAAAGTTTGAAAGACGGAGGGGTAAAGTCAAGCACTGAAACGTTGTACGGTACATTTTGTTTTTTTACATTTATATCCTCTTCAAGATGTTGAGTATCTTCTGTTTTGTCTTTCTACACTTGACTTTCTTTTTCCAACTCTTCTTTTTGATGCACTTCAGTTGGAGTCTATTTTTTTTCTTCATGTCCACATTGTATTTCTTCATTTTTCAGTTTTTTATCCAATTCACTTTCTATTTCGATGGGCATATGTTTTTCCATTTCTTCTGTTTTATCTGCTGATTTCTGTACACTCTCTTCAGCTTTTGTTTCTTTATATTCTTCATTTCTTCCTGTTTCCATTTCTACAAAAGTATATGCATTTAGTTCAGTTTGTAAACTATCGTTTGTACATTGAAACTTTCATTTTTCTTTTCTCTGTTTTCTTCACTATCATTCAAATCAGCTTCAAATTTCTTGGTGTTGTCTTCAGCCTACGATCTTTTCTCTTTATTTTCTTTCAACATCAACTTAATTCTCTTAACTCTTCTTTCAAACTCAAAACTTCTTGCTCTGCTTTAATTCTCCTTTTTTTCTACTTTCAATTCTTTTTTTGTTTTCTTTGCTTCTTCTTCCAAATCTTTTATATGCATTTGGAAGATCCTGACGCTTATGTCTTCCTCAAACGAACGTGCACTTTCTTTGGTTTCTTCAAACTTTCTTTTTTTTCATGCTTCTCTTTTTGAATTTTGGGCAAATTTTGTTCTACAGTTACTGTTTGAAGTAGACATTCTTCATATGGGCTGAGATTTGTAATTTCTTTCACCTATAAAATTGGTATTGGAAAATTTGTTTTAGTTTTAAGCTATGATTTCAATTTATAATGACAATTGAATTTTTATTGTAACGAAAAGAGGAAATACTCTACGATAAAACAAATAGCTAATGTCTTAATTTCTGATACTATTAATATCAGCTTCAATCATGTAAAACCATGGTATCAGTTTTTGAATTCTAGTATCAGTTTCTTATAATATTAGTATCAGTTTCAAGGATGTAAAACTGTGGTATCAATTATTGCATTGTAGTATCAGTTTATTATACTTCTAGTATCAGTTTCAATCATGAAATCATATGGTATCAGTTTTTGCATTCTAGTATCAGTTTTTGATACTTCTGCAATTAGTTTCAAGCATGTAATCATATGGCATCAGTTTTTGCATTCTAGTATCAGTTTCTGATACTACTAGTATCAATTTCAAGCAAATAAACATATGGTATCAGTTTTTGCTCAATGTAGTATCAGTTTTATGTTATAGAAGAAAGGATATACAATTAAACTTTATTCTACAAAAGAGTTAAAGCATATTGATTAACAAAATTTAAATGGAATTTTAACTTACATCACCCTCTTTCACATTATCAAAAACTTCTTTGATTGCTTTGTCTTTTAGTTTCTTTAAGTCCCACTTTGCAAATCTGGGTAAAGCTACAGTATAATGTTGTCTTTGTTGAATGAGATGCAATTTATCACAAATGCAATACTGTTAACATAAAAAGAATTGATTAGATATGTTTGTTAAAAAAAATCAAATAATAATTTTTGATTAATTTATCTTACGAGTGGAAGCATGGAGCATCCTGACATGTTTCTTGGCTTATGGATGAACTTCTTGACAAATTTACTGAAATTCTTTTCTATCGTTAGTGGCCAAGAAACCAATTGCATTGTCCTACATTAATCAAGTATGGTAGAATTCCCCAGCTTAACTTTTGCTGGTTGTTTGGGAAGAAGAATGTTAATAGTATTTCGATTACTATTAACAGTGGCAAGTCTTCTTTGTACTCCTTTTTCTTCTTAGCCACTTCTTGCTTTATTCTTTTCTCTACAACATTCCTTGTTATGTAAGTGCAATTGCCAAAGTTTTTCTTTGCAAATTCTCTGCACTGCATTGGACTTGTTCTATTTGTCATTTTCTGAGTTGGCTCAATGTTATTTCCATTTAATGGTAGGCCAAAATTCAAACTTATATCTCTTGCTGTAACTTTCATTCTTTCTTTTGCAAGTAAGAATGCATCTTCCTCAACTGAGTAGCATTGGTATAAGGCATCCAAATTGTGTTGATGCTTTTTACATTCTTTCATCAGAATTTTCTCTTCATAAAAAACTCTAAAGAAATTGTAGAAAGGAGTGCTCTTCAATATGTCCATCTGCTTTTTGGATAGAGCATTTTTTTGTTTTATCATTTTCACTGTTTTGAATAATGCTTGCAATCCACATCTATAAGCAGTTACATGCTTTTTGTCTTCAGATTTTGATACTTTCTGCTGTTCTTTTTGTGATCTGCCTTTAATGCATTTTGGATGTGGATTAACAAAATCATCATCATCCTATTATTTCAAAATAAAGACAACAAGTAATTTGTGAAACAAATTATGTTGAAACATAACAATAGGTTGGGTATTAGCTGCAGTGAAATATCTTCAGTCAAATATGTAACGATTTCAAGTTTGCAGTAACTAGGTATCAGTTTGCAGTAACTAGGTATTAGTTTTTTGTAAGTAGGTATCAGTTTGTTGTAAGTATCAGATTTCAACTAAATGATACTGACTATTATTTTACCAAACGATTTACACTAAATGATACTGACTATTATTTGTTGTAAGTAGGTATCAGTTTGTTGTAATTATCAGTCTTTTCTTTTACCAAATGATTTACAGGTATTATTTTTGCAATATCTATCATGTTATAAAGTTTCTAATTTTACCGAATTGAGTTGTTCTTCTTCTAATTCTTCATCTGCAACTTTTTTGCCTTCTTCTTTCTAAGATTTTCCTGTTTAACATTTTTGATAATATTAGAATACATTTAACAGTATGAAATTGTTAGTATTAGTTTCATAATTTTGCAATTTCAGTTACCTCAGTTTCTGTTTGTATTTTCTTTTCAATCATTTTTTCATTTCTTCTTTTTGTTCTTTGTTCTCTTTTTTGCATATTTTCTTCAACTGTTTTCTCTGCAACTATTTGTTGCTATATGTTCTCTTCTTTGTTCTGTACAAAAAAATTCAATGTTACTATAATAAAACTATACTAACTTTGTTATACTTGATTTTATAGTATCAGTTACTTTCTCCGGTATACTTTCTCTTATTTCCGGTCTGCTTTCAATTGCTATATTTTTTTCTTGTCTTCTTTGTGTTCTTTTTCTCTATTTTGCTTTTCCTCTTCTACTGATATAGGTTTTTTAAGTTTTAATTTGCTGCTTTTTCCCTTTATTGTCTTTGCTATCATTTCCACTAGAGGTAGGTTTTCCTCTTCTATCATTGACTTTTCTTTTTGAATATCTACTGTTGGAAGTGATTCGACATTTTGATTTTCACTTTGTTGCTCCACTTCCGATGTAGCTAGGTTTTCTTCGACTGTCGATTGTTGTGCTTGTTGTTCGTCGACTGTCGATTGTTGCGGTTGTGTTGGAGATGTAGATTTGTTTCTGGTTTGCGGTGCCATTTTTTTTCGAGAAAAATTTCATCAAATTCTGAGTGAAAGCAAGGAGGAGGAAGACGAACGGAATTCTTTGTTTTGTTTTAAATTCTATCCGGGCTTTGGACTTTGTCCTTATGGTAAAAACTTTTTGCGCGTGTCCTTGTGAGTAATTATTTACTTTAATTTGTCCTTTAAAAATTTTTTCCCTACTTTAAAACAGTAATATATATTATTAAAAATAGTTATAGCTGAAAAAATAAAATTTTATTTTAATATATACACACACAAATATATATTTATTAATGGATATATATATATATATATATAATTATAAATAGATATTCTATATATATATATATATATATATATATGTTTCAACAATGTTTATTTATTTGATTTAATTTAAGCTAAGAGCAAATATATTTTTTGTGAATAAATTATTAATCAATATATATATATATATATTATAAAATAAAAAATATTTTTTTTATTAGGTCGAGAGCAATTTAAAAAAAAATTACAACAATTTTTTTTATTTAAATTGAATTTTGGTTGCATATATCTTTTTTAGCAAGGCTAACCGGCTTTAAAGTGGACCATGCCACTATATTAATAATGGAAAACAGGTGTTCTGCACATGCACAGAACAACTATATTGATTTTATAGTGGCTAACCCACTTAGAAAATAAGAATAACAACACACGAGATAAGCAGGATGCCTAAACTACTAAATACAAGATGGAACTATATACCATCCCTAGGCGAGGAGCCACAACCATCATCGTCTGACACTGGTACAATGATGTGAATAAAATCAGCAAAAAGAGCTACTAAGTTAGAAACATAGTCCAATGAATCACATGAGTAAAGGTATTTTCAATCCCAGTTCTTATTAGCCAAAACGATTTTATTTTCATCACCATCCTCTCTAAGAGATGAAAGAACAAGTTCTTCCCCCTTAATGTGATAATATAACCTATGTTTCTCACCATCTCCACCAACAAACATATGATAGTTAGCAAACTCCATAGAATATCTCATTTCCGATTTAACATGTACCCATGCACGCTCATATGAATTCCACATAACATCATTATCAATCGAAGAAACCTTTTCAGGTTCGGTTACAATGTAGGCACCAATATCTGAATCAACGATAGTAGGGGTCTCAGAGGAGATAGCAGTTGCCAAGTCAGAGCCGAGAGACACAACCGTAACATCTATAGGAGTGGAAGCCTCATTAGTAGACTGCGATGCTAATGGAAAAATATCAATCTATATAACATTTGGAGGATCAACGACAATAAGCTTAAGAACCCACTTCCTAATAGGAGGACGGAAAGTTGGATCTTGTTAAGAATTGTCAAGGATAGTTCAATAGTCTCATGCTTACAAGTTTCAGTAATGTGGCAAAAGGAGTGACAACCAGTGCAAATATCAGGTTTCAAACTATAGTTAACATCAGTAAACACATCCCGACCCTCACCAATACGTACCTTAAGCTGAGATGGCAGAGGCTTATCTGGGGTTCCCTCTATTAAGGCCTTTGCATATACTAACTTCTTCCTAGCAATCGTATTAGCATCAAAGCATTTCAACTTGCCAATAAGGCTAGCTAACCAGTTTAGACCTATCAAAGGTTGCAAAACAGATGGAATATGAGTAAAATAAACCCCGATAGGAATAGACAATACCCGATCTCTAGCATTATTGATCGTCGAACTCCATGTCATAATAATAAAAGGCTTTCCAGTAATGATTGGTAGATCTGCCTTTAGAACACGAAGTATTTCTTCAGCATTGGTGAATTTGAAATAGTGCATCGCATCAATATAATGAACCCCTAAACCTCCTCTAAGTTTCCAAATACGACTGCAATCTTTCCGAACATCATAATAAGTGGGGTTGGAATCTAGAAAGAAGTCGACTAAGTATTCGGCCCAATAACCAATACCGGCTTGCATAACCTTAGCCGATGGCACTATAGATCCATCGATTTTAACAATATCAAAAGATCTAAGAGAGTACTCACCTGCATTCTTTGGCAACGACCTAAACAAGGAAGACCACTTTTTGGGAGTAACCTGATTTGAGTCCAGTTTTGTCACAACACTAGAGCAGATTTCCAAATTGGAGTTAACAATAAATAAACTAGCATTACATGAGGCGGCCTGGGCCACTACACTGACGTCTAGTAAACATGAACTGGACTATGCATTAACTCGATCAACATGCATGCATTGATCAGTATCAACTGATATGTCAGCATATTTACAGACTATTATACGGTCTACTGTCTCAATAGCATTGTCAACACCTGCTCTCATTGAACAACAACCCAACATCAGTTACAATTTCACCAAAATCAGGCATTTCGATTTCATTCCATTGACCTTCCAGATTCGAGGCAGCTTCCTGTAGAAATGGAGTAAGAGGAATCGAGTTTACCTTAGCTGAGTTTATCATGATTTTAGATATTGGAGAAACAGCCTTGGGTGAATTGGGCAGAGAGATGTCCATAGCCGAGACCATAAAAACAAGTGTAGATTCATGTGTAGGGATTGACACTGGAGATGAAACATTCGAAGATGGAAAAGCAATCGCCCCAGGCCAGAATGGTGGGGCACTTAAAGCTCTCCCAGATCTGGTCAGAGATGTGGCAGAATCAGACGGGACGTGAGCGTTAGGGCAAGGACGAGGCGATCGGAGATGCGAGCATGAGTGGACATCGAAGGAAAAGATAAGGAGGAAAGAAAGGAGATGGAGCAGATAGGAGAAAAGCCTAATAGTAGGAAAGCAGGCGGCAATTTACCATTGAAGTGAAGTTGAATTGATTATTGACTACATACAATTTTTTTATTTTAATAAACAATGTTTAAATAAAATAAAATAACATTTAATATTTTAAAAGTTAATTTTTTTAATATAGTCGAACATATATATGTCTATATATATATATATAATTTTTTTATATCAAGAACATGTTATAATATTAAGATGATGTTTAAAATTAAACATCAAATACGATACTGGTATATGAAAAGTAGGCATTGACATATATGCAAGGTGATAACATAAAAGTGATATATAATAAAAATTGTTACATTGAGACAATGTCGTACATTCACACATTGATCTAGACTATCTCTTTGATCTCTTAGAACTACACCCACTGCTATAGATAATTTGCATGCCAACACCCGATTTAGCAGTATATACTTGAATCGATGTGAACAGTGTTGGAAAAGAGGGGTTTCGCATTGATATAATTTATGGCCAAGACAAGAAGGGGAACAAGAAAACTGTAGTCCAAAAGTGGAGTCTAAGATTTGAATTTACAGTGAGTTCCAAAGAAAATATCTACATATTTCTCTCCTACCAATTCAAACTTAAGAACCCCTCCTCTTGCCCTTTATTTTAGCCGACCATATACCTAGTCCTAGAAGGACTAAAATACCTAATAACCCATTAGCAATATATATATAATATAAATCCAATTTACATATACATTGATATCGTATATTGATAGGTATATATATAACTTTTATACGCACCCAATAAATTACTAACAGCACCCCCAAACAATTCTAGAGGCCACTCCATTTTACTAAATACATCCCATACATGAAATATAACAATAAATAATATTTCTCAAATATTAATTAATTTTATTAATTTATAACTATTATAAATCAATTAAATCAGCTGATGTTTCGGAGACTGAACAGATTCAACTATGAGTCTCGTGGATGTGAATTTAGCCAGTGATTAATATTCGAACAATTCAAATATTAATGTTCATACGTGACCTTAGCTAGTGGTGTGAAAATTTGATTTAATTTATTACTTACAAATTTCATCGGTAAAATCAAATTTTTACAAATTTAATCGGTGCTTTTAGTAACGATTATTTACACATGTTCTATTTGTCAACACTCTATTACTTTAAGATGTATTGAAATATTGTCATGGTCAAAATTCCAATACTATTCATATTCAACTTGACTAATCCATAAACAAAGTACTTGGTTCAATAATAAAATTTATTATTAACCGTGCTACTCTAACCAGAGACTTGACAATGAGTTGACTATAGTTGACCGTGATATTAACCTTATACAATTGAGGAGATTAATTATCTATTGAATAATGTTTTTCTTCCAACGCTTTAGCTCAGATCCAACTACAGTCGTTCGATTGTCGACATGCCATGATTGATTATAATCAATGTGGAGCGTCCACATCGAAGTTCAACAGCATTCTCAAGTCGAGAAAATTATGTAACATTGTTACTTTCGATATTTCCTACTTGACCCTACTTGTTATCGACCAACCGGAAACTCTCGGACGAGTCATTCCATAGTTATCCAGTAAACATGAGTATGTAACCACTTTGTGCCTCCAATAGCCATAAGTAATGCACTGTCCAATATTTCGAGATTGTTACGTACTCTGGTCTCAAGGGATATATCAATGTCCTTTCTCGAAATATTTTGACCAGGATTATTTAAATAAAATATTATTTTTTTTGTGATTAATTCCTCACGATTGCAGCTGTTTGTAATTTCAATCACATAATATTTTATTTAGGGACTTTCTTATAAAATACTTTAACAAATTACTTAACAATTTATATCATAATATAACAAGCATATATAAGAAATCAAACGCCTTTTATTTCAAAGGAGATTTATTACAAAGTTAGATAATTTATAATAAATTAAAAAATTTCTCTAAGGGCATACCTCTAACTCTCTTACCAAGAACGGTGGGAAACACTTTCACACTACTTCCTTGGTGGCTCCACTCATCGGCATGTGATGGGTATAACGTTGTAAATGCACTATATGGGGCATGCCAAACCCATATATGGCTCCATAGTAGGCATCCTAAAATCATTCGGGTTTTTAGCGGTCAATTTATATCTCCAAGGTAACGGGACCGCTTACCCTTGATCCCATGCCACGCTCCACCTGCTCCTGTTGGATGTATTTCCTAGTCGTCCAAGAAATCATGTCTTTCGGTTGAGGAGACTGAAGATGATAGTCTGCTCTTCTTTTGAGAAGAGAACGACCTTTTCCTTCTTCCCTGTAACGACTTGATAGTCGGTCTCTCGTATGATCTTAACAACTACACTAATCTCGATGATCTCTTCGTATCTCATTAGTAACCCCTTTTAGTTGGTAGGAGATTTCCGATGAGAGTGAAGCGTTAGCTATAGTTGGGCCCGGTTTGATTTCATCTCTGTTCGGCTCGATACCGAACCGTTCTTCAGGTCCAGCTTTGAGCTGAACTCTTACATGTTACATCTCTTCAGTGATCCTTCATCTAGCTCTACGACCATCTCAATCGGATTCACCATTAGAATGCGACAATCTTCTCCTCTTTGATCTCCTAAATCGAGATCTATCTCGCTCAAGTGTTGTTACCAGCAGTTTGCGGCTGCTCTAAGCGCATGTCCTGAGTTGGTCCATCATTGTTGTTGTTGGGTAGCAAAACATTCATTTAGCTCGGTCACAATTGTTTCCAGGTCACCTCGGGTAACTATGTCTACCTGCATTGGGGTGTTTGTTGATTGATCATCCTGATTGGCAGTAGTCTAGTTAGGTGCGTTGGTGTTCCAGCATTCCCGCTGGTAACACTAGCCCTATTCTGTTTTTTTGAAGAGAAGTAAAAGGTCCCAGCCTAGAAATTACAAAACAGAACGAGTATCAAATAATCTACCCGAACACTCCATACCACACTAAAACAAACCCTAGCCTAGATGAGCCGACAAAAAATCTCAGCAAACAAAGAAAAACATAAAAATGGCGGAGGCGATTTAGATGATCTAAACTATCTCCTCTCCATTCTTTACTTTGCTTGATTTTCCACGTTCCCAGTAAGATAAATTCTCGTTCATATCACCTCTCATGCCTCTACTCCTACTAACGTTGCTCGAGTAGCTCGAGTAGCTGGATCTGTTGAATCTGTTGGTCACTAGAGTAGAAGTGTTAGATCTAGCGTCACAGCGACCTAGATCTGACATTCTCTTCTCCCAATCTCTGTTGATAACAAAGTCTTCACTAGCGTTCGGATTATTGGCATCTGGAGCTTGATTGAAGAAAGAATCCCTGTTATTAGCAATATCCAAGTTCCTATTTACAGTGTGAGCCATGAAATCATGTTGATTGCAAAAGCAAGACTCTGGAATCTGAAAGCTTCTAGAACGCATCAAATACGCTTCTAAATGCTTGTTACCAGCTTCAGAGCTCCAATCATCAACAAGGGAAGCAAATTTGGTTTGATTTTTGAATATTTTCTTAGATTTCTACAGAATTATCTTGCTATCAGATAAAATAGTTAACCAAACATGCTCTTTACTCCTACTGCCTTTGTTGTGCACTCGCAAATTTCTCTCTTTCCACAAGTTGAAAACTGCCATAGTTAGTAGAATGTGAGCAAAATCTGTCTCTTTGGAATTAGATCTGAAGTTGTTGTTGATTAACTTTATAATATTCATAAGATCCATATGCCCGTTATCAACTATGTTCAGAGTAGCTTTGATATGATTCCAAATAGAAAAAGAGTAGCTGCATTCAAAAAATATGTGATTAGAACTTTCATTACATATATTGCACAGGGAGCAGAGTGAATTTATATTATTGCCCAATTTGTTTAATCTGTCCCAAGTTAGAAATCTGTTCTTAACTGCAAAATACGTACAGAATGCCATCTTGGGACAATTCACTCTATTCCATATGCAATGATACCACTCTTCTGTTGGGTATTTGCTTCTAATAAAATTCCAAGTTGCTTTAAAGGAAAACTTCCCTCTGCTGTTAGCTTTCCATTCCCAGTAGTCATTCTCTGCAAAAGCATCAAATTGTATTTTGCATATTTCATCTTTATGAGGATTAGTAATAGGATGGATTTGTAGTTGCCATTTATTATTAATAATGATATCTGAAACTTTGTTATTAGAACCACCACAAATAACAAGGCTATTCCACCCGACTTTATTTATAAATGCCTCATTTTTAAACCAAGGATCAAACCATAAACTTGTATCTTGACCATTTTTAAATTTTCTTTCAATCATCAATTTTCCAATTTCTCTACAATTTAAAATATGTTTCCAAGTATTTGAATGATTACTCTTATGAATAGTAGTCCAGAAATTATTATGTTTCAAATATTTTGATCTCATCCATCTAGCCCACAAAGAATCAGAATTTAGGAATCTCCAAAATAATTTTAAATGGCAAGTAGTACAAAGACCCTTAATATTTCTAATGCTAAGACCCCCTTCATTTTTAGGCCTGCATACATTATCCCAGCTTATTTTATGACATTTACCTTTCCATAAAAAATCAGCGCATCTACTTTCCAACTTTTTAATAGATGCAACTGGGATTTGAAAAGTTTGTAGCCAGTAAAGAATAATAGCATAAATCACTGTCTTAATAAGTTCAAGCCTTCCAGCAATAGACAGTAACTTACAAGACCAAGTCTCCATTCTATCCTGAATTTTTTCAATAAGGATTGAACAATCAGAATCCTTAATCATGTTTGTAGAAAGAGGCAGACCTAAATATTTGATAGGGAGAAACCCCTCTTCAATATTTAAAACATTTAAAAATTCTCTTTTAAACTTACAAGATTTACTAAAATATGCTTTACATTTATTCACATTGAGTTGAAGGCCAGAATAATTTTTTAAATTATCAAAAATTGATTTAATAGAGACTGCATTTTCTTTATTAGCTTTAACAAACACCATAAGATCATCAGCATAAATCAAATGATTAACACATGGTTGGATTCTGTTTATAGGCTGCACATTACCTTTAATACTTTCTATATCCATAAGAATAGAAATGTATTCCATAACAATAGCAAAAAGATAAGGTGATAGGGGGTCTCCCTATCTTAACCCCCTATTAGATTTAATAAACCCTTCCGCCTTTCCTTGAATCAGAATTGAAAAGGTAGGAGTATTTATACATTCAAACACCAAATCACAAAACTTTTTAGGAAAACCCATACATTTCATGATATGATGAATAAAATGTCTGTTTACCTTATTATATGCTTTCTGTAAGTCAATTTTAATACAAACATTGTCACCCTGTTTAGTGTTAAATTTCCTTACCATCTCATGAGCTAAGAGAGAGTTTTCTTATATAAGTCTACCAGGAACAAATGCACTCTGATTTTCTGAAACCAGAAAAGGCAAAAACACTTTAATTCTGTTACTAAGGACACTAGCAATAATTTTATAAATAAAGTTGCAGCAAGAAATTGGCCTATAATCACCAATAACAGTGGGATTTTTATTTTTTGGAATAAGGGTAATAAAAGTATGATTTAAACTTTTAAGAATTTTACCATTATCAATAAACTCATTAACAACATCCAAAACTTATTGTCTAATATAATCTCAATTATTTTTATAAAATTTTGCATTAAAACAATCACGGCCAGGGCTTTTGTTATCTCCAGCATTAAAAACAATAAATTTTATTTCTTCAAGGCTCACTGGAGCCAACAGGATTTCAGAAGCATTATGATTTAAAATATTTTTACAAGTTATATATGGAAAAACCTTTTCATAATTAGTAGAGAAAAACAGCTCCTTATAGAAATTTATAGCATCTGAAGAAACTTTATCATGAGCATTAGCTAAATTTCCCTCTTTATTTATAATGCAGCCTATGTTATTTATGTGCTTTCTATTACTCATTTTAGCATAAAAAAATTTGGAACAGTCATCACCTAATGTGAGCCAATCAACCTTTGCCTTTTGTCTTGCATTAATTGACTCTTTATACATTTCATTTGACAATTCCTGTTGATTTTGAAAAAAATTATTTATTTCTCTGATATCATCAGGGTTGTTATCAGCACTCATTTGTAAAAAAATTCCCTCTTTTTTCAAACTAGCAATCTTGTTATTATTTAAATATTTGCTCTTATTCCAGTTTTTGAGATTATTCTTTGTGAATTTCAGAAAACTATAAAACTGAAATTGTTTAGAACCACTACAAGAAAAGTTAAGACAGTTTTCCATTAAGGATTTATAGTCTTCTTCCATCACCCAGCTATTTTTGAATCGAAAAGGAGGAGCTTTATTATTAAACTCACTATTCAAAAAAAGATTAACCAAAATAGAAGTATGATCACTTAAATTCTGCTCCAAAGTAGAACAAACACAATTAGGAAAACTTTTAGAAAAGTCTTTATTATACAGAATTCTATCTAACTTGTAGTGAATATTTTTAGCTAAACCAGACTTCCAAGTATATTTATTACCACTGATAATAGGTTCAATTAGGCCAGATTCTAATAGGAATTTATTGACTCTGTCCAATTTATTATGAGGGATTTTAATCCCCCAAATTTCTCATTAGCATGAAAAACAGTATTGAAATCTCCTAATAGAATCCAGGAGAAATCATATATAGAATTTAAAGATTTAGTTTTAGCCACAGAGCATTCCTTTCTAATTCAAAATTACTTCCATAAACACTAGTAACTTGCAAATAAAAACCTCCAATGTTTTCAAAACTACAATCAATAAATTGGCTATCCTTGTTTATATTTTTATTTGTCCAGATATTAGAATCCCACATAACAATGATTCTTCCTTTACAGCTACAATCATTGTTATGAATTCCTTTCCAATTTCTGGACAGTTTAAAACAAAATCTTTCAAAATTCTCATCATTCATTTTATTTTCAATTAAAGCAACAATAGATGGTTTATAAACATTAATCATAGATAGGATATCAGATTGTTTAGCAGGGGTATTCATCCCCCTAACATTCCAAGCAAATATTGACATATATATAATAATAAAATATGGATTTTAAATCGGACCTGACACTATAGTGCTTTTACCTCTCCTTTTTTTCTCTGTCCCTCTAGCTTTTAAACTGGTAGACATTTGATCCCATTCTGGATTTATTGATATATATTTTTGCTTAAAGGCTTTTTTCTCTTTGTTTCCCTTTATCTTACCGGATGATTTTGTTCTAGCAATATGTAATTCTGATAAATCAAATTCCTCTATGATATCCCCCTTCTCTGATTCATCTTCCTCCATTTGTGCAGATTCTGGAATCTTGATTAAGGAAATCTCAAAAGAAGCTGTGTGAGGCATGCCTGACTCATTGCAGTCGGTCAATGCAGCCTGCTCTGGAGGTGGATCACCCTTGCAAGGCAATGCTGAGCTATTTTTCATTCTCTCAGCATCTGCAGCAAGTGTAGAGGAAGGTCCCTTCTCAACTATAGTTTCCTGATTCGGATTTGAAGGCAGTTGAATATTATTGACAATTTTTGTAATATTCTGGTCTATATTTAAACATGGCTCTGAAATATGGGGGGTTTCAGAGTTAAAGAACTGCATTTTTTTACCCTCTTCTATACTTGTCGGAGTCAGACCATTTGAGAATTCTACACTTTCTTTTAACTGATGAACTTCCATTGCCATGATCTGATTATTTTTGTCAGGGAGCTCTCTATTATTGTTTTCTTGATCGAAAATGATATCTTCTTGATAGATTCGATCTTTGCCCTCCTGAGATCTTGACTGGATTTTTGTGCCTTCACTGTTTCTCGTTTCTTGAGCAACTTCAGAAATATTTTCTTGAATAACAGTTGTATCTTTATCATTCTTTTTGGGGATCCACATCTGTTTCGGGTTGCACTCATCTATATTGTGACCGAAACACTTACAGATACTACACTTTGGTGGAACCCATTCATATTCAACTTTTTGTGTAATGATTTCACCGTTGTAAAGATTTAGACAAATTTCACTTGGGAGTTCATCAGTTGCAGAAACTTCTACAAGAAGTCGAGCATAATTCAATCTCGACTTCATGGTAGTTGCTGCGTCCATTTTTATGGGTTTTCCGATTATACTCGCCATGATGCTAAATGCCTCTCTGTCCCATAGTTTGAGGTTTACACTGGGTAAACGAACCCATATCGGCATAGTTGAGAGAAGATCTCTGTCCAACTTCAAAGACTCAGTCCACCTTCTCATGATGATGAGTTTGCCGTTGTAGAAGTAAGGACCATTCTGTATGATAGAATTGCAGTCTTGTGAATCATTAAACTTGATTAGAAAAAACACATTTTCCCTTGAAAAAATTTCAAAATCACCATTTGGTTTCCAAATTCTTTTAATATATTCCTTAAAAAACAAGAAATATGGTTTACTGCTAACCACATAAACCAAAATAGAGTTATTCCAGCATTTTGTGGCTCTTTTACACACTGCCTCCTTAACAACACCATATTTCTTGTTATTGATTCGAATGGGAGCAATGGTTTCAAGACTGCATTCTTCATCCCTTGGTTCCTTTGATTGCTCAGATACAATATCAGCCCAAGTTTTCTGCCCTAGTTCTCTATTCAAAGAGAACTTTGTTGGTGGTTTACTGATTTGAATCAGTTTGGTCCTGTCTTGGAAGGAGTTGGTCTCTGGATCATCTTTCTTTCTCTGTACATCATTTGATTGAGACCGAATCTGATAATTTCTTGGTTGAAATCTTCTTTGCGATCTTGGCTGAACCAATTGGAAGTCCTCTTTATCTATGATGATATTCGGCTTTCTGATGTGAGATTCAGGTGGCTTGTCTTAAGGAATGGGTCGAGAGAGGGAAGGATTGAATTTGGAATTGAGAGAGAGATTGTTTTCTCCCATAGCAGAAGAAACCCTAAATTTTTGACTTTTTTTTAGCCTTATTCTTTGATTCAAAGGCATGTCGAGGAAAGTTCTCGATGAAAGCACCAGAAATGGTTGCTCAAAAAATGAGGAAACACCTTCAAGTTGTTTGTTGTAGAACTATGAATACGAGGCGTGTTGCATAGTTGTTTTATGTATACTATTTATGAATTTTAGAGAGTAAATCAGACACAAATAATGTAGAAAATAGAGCGTAGTAAATGAATGAACACGCATATTTATAGTGGTCCGGCTGAATAATGTTTATATCTACTGTCCTTTATCATTACTTTTCTTATAGATCTCTATTACAATGTGGAAGATGCAAAATACAAGAATTTGAAAAATGTTTATATGTACTGTCATTACTTTTCTTATAGATCTCAATTACAATGTGGAAGATACAAAATATAATGCTCTATTGCTCAAAGAAATGTAAAATGATGCTCCAAATGATTTGGTTTGGTAGGATTTTGTTCGTCCAGTAAGGGTTGGTTCGACATTCTTCGCTTTCTCAGTTGTCCTCCATTAGTGTTCATCCTTTTGGATATTCATAGGTATGAAAATATATAGTCATTGGCTCAGTAATTCCCTAAAAATAGGTACTTTCTATGTTTAAATGGTTCGGTTTAACAATATTTGGTTTGATAAAGGTTTGGTTCGGCATGGAAATGCCAAATTGTTTTTCCTGTTCAGCAGTGGTCTACAGAATCGATTTTCTTGTTTGGTGGTCGACTGTTATAACCAAACCGTTTGGGGGTTTCATATGCTGGACCATTTGTGTGACGACCGCCCATGACCCCCGCACGGAATCAAGAGATAGTGCTCTGTAAAGCGTGCCAGGCGACCATGGACGATTGTCAGGGTAAGTTGAAAACAACAGAATCTATCGTATTACTCACAGCGCTTGGACAAAATACAATAGAACATATATGTAGTGAAGCTTCACAGAATAAAATCCCATCAATAAAACTTCATAATAGTTGAATACAAGCATCTGAATAGTCAATACAACAAGCCTCACTACATTACACTCAGAGAATACAAACAGCGGAACATCCAGTACATAATAAGAAGATAATATGCAACCCTCTAGCTCTTCTTCGATATCAGCATCGTGAGAAGAGAACAGCACCTGTCACCTGCTACCTAGTCTGCCCGTCCCAAAAATGGACGAACAGCCCAAGGCAATAAGAATTAAAACATAAAGCCTTGAGTCAGACAACAGTCTTAGTGAGCAGTAATTAACTAACAACATACCAAAAGAGCATAAAGGAAAAGGAATAGGAATACAACCCTCCCACTCCACCTCTTTCTACAGTGATAGCCCCCAAACACACACTAAGCAGAAGCAACATAGCAGAACATACAATTTAAAGTAAAGTAATAATCATTCGAGTCAAGGGCGATGTTTTCCAAGTACCAAGGCCTAAATCAGATAAGCACCCAGAAAATACCGCTCTTGAGTCCGAATGACGATACAACCAAACATCCATGACTCTGGCTATCATTGTTATCATTGCTTCGATATCACCGTTAATTGAATGACCGACACATTCTTTCAGCCGTCCGTCAAGGGCTAATGGAAACCCCGGTTCTAGACATAACTCCCGCACGTCGTCGCAGCCCGTGCCTGGGACTATCGAATCTGCCCAGAGTACTCGACCATCAACAGTTGGCCGTTGGGACTATCGAATCTGCCCAAACGTACTCTTGCTTAGAGCATGCTAGAACCTCCAACAACGATGCTATCCAAACCTCCTAGTCATCCTCCTCGACGACTATTCCCATACTAGCTCAAGCGCCTCTCAAGCATCCATTACCCTTAACTCGAATCATATCACCGAGTTACCAACGTGCTTGGAATGATCCCGTCTGGATTAGACCAAGTCTTCATCACATGATGCCTCGCTTCATTACATCCTCGCAAAGCCTCATCTCAACATCACATCATCAAATCTATGCATAAGAGCTTCATCATCCCGCTAAATATGCCACGAGCAGCTTTCCCAATTCAAGAGCCTTTCCCTTAGCTTTTGAATCACCTTTGGTCTAAATCAAACCATCAATCATCTAATTTATAGCAATCAATCAAATCAAACATTAATCCAAGCAATCAAACATTCGAATATGATCTAAGTAGACAATTATAACAACAATGGCAATTTCGTAATTAAAGAGTTGAAAGTCTAACATGCATGAAATCATAAGAAATATCTCTACAATCTTGATGAATGAACTTGCATAGGTTAACACTTAGTAAAAATGGTTGTCAAATCATCATGAACAATGGATCTACATGGATCTACCCTTAGGATGAAGAAAATGCATGGAAATCCCTATTTTAACACCAAATCGAGCCAACAATCCGATATACTCCTTTGGATCCGTGTGAGAGATAATCACCACTCACCAAATCACCTAAACAACCACAAATCTACACGCTTCAGATCTGGACAGCGAAGGATCGAGCTTGATCTATCACGAATCCGCTTCAAATGATGAAATCTCACTTCAATGGATGAAGATCTTTAATCTAAGCTCTTGAATCTTCAATTTGATCTTCGATATGGATGGAAGGAATCACTAGATTAGAGTGGAGAAAAGAAGTGAAGAAGTGTAGAAGTCGAGCTCTCAAAATGGCAGCACTTCGTCGCTTTGAAATCCGGATCCCAAAAAGTGAGAAAAACCCTTCCTATTTATAGCTGAAATTCCCTTAAGTCGCTCGGAGTTAGGTCATCCACGACCTACGACCTAAAACCTACCGACCTAAAGACTTACCAACCTACGACTTAACAAAACCCCCAGCCTCTACGACCTAACCTAACGCGCACCTGCGACCTAGCGCTTAAGCACATCTTCGACCTAACTGCTAAGCCTTACGCGACCTAACAAATAACTGGGTTACGACTTAACAGCTAACTCCTAGGTCGCTCGCGACTTAAAACACAGGCTACGACCTAACACTAAGCCAAAACCCAACGACCTAACACCTTAAGTTTTCCTCGCGACCTAACGTAAGTCGCGAACAACTGGGATGCGACCTAACACTTAACAATTTCCTTAAGACGCTTACGAGTTAACAACCCACTTCAAAACTACTCACGCGACCTAACACACACGCGACCTAACACCTTAGGTCGTCTAACGACCTAACTACGCTAACCAGCCAACCCCTATTCTGCTCAACTCTTAGGTCGCTAACAATTAGGTCATTAACCCTAGGTCGCTAACTACTGTCTCTAGTTCCTTAGGTCGCTGCCGACCTATCCCCTTAGGTCGCTTACTAACCTTAGGTCATCCAGACGACCTAACAACTCAACTCTCAAACTTAGGTCGCTCACACTCTAGGTCGCGCTACCTCTTAGGTCGCCAACTACGACCTAAACCAAGACGACCTAACCTCTAAGTCGCAAACCTTCTTAACTCGCTACCATCCTATAGGTCGGTCACGACTTAGCTCTTAGGTCGTTCACGACCTAGGACTTAGACAAATTATACCCAAAATCTGAAATGACTTAAAATGCTGAAAATTCTAGATTTTGAAGAACTTGTCGATCCGTAAAAATACGGGTCGTTACATTCTCTCCCCCTTAGGAATTTCGCCCCTGAAATTCCAAACAAACAAAGCAATCAAAGACTATTCTGCACGCCTATCATCCATAACAATCAACAAACCATGCATCCAATTCTAGCTTAGCGTGCAGAATTCTAAAACTTAGAACAAGTTACAACGTTGTTAGATGACACGACACCTTAGGGTCATACCTTGAAGAGTTCAGGATGAGCTGCTTTCATCCTCTCTTCCACTTCCCACGTACAGTCGTTATCATCATCACTCCATTGTATCTTGAGCAACTTAACTACCCTCCTCCTGAGCTGTTTCGTGTCGGTTTCCACAACACGAAGCGGCTTACGAGGTCTTCTATCGACTGGATCAACTTCGAAATCTTCACAGCTATCAGCAGAAACCACCGTACTCGAGTCGTGCACATACTTCCGTAGATATGATATATGAAAAACATTGTGCACACTCGACATCTTCTCAGGTAACTCCAATCTATAGGCGAGCTTTCCAATTCGCTCGATGATCGGGAATGGTCCAACAAATCTCGGAGTTAATTTTCCTTTCTTCCCGAATCGAATAACATTCTTCAGTGGAGAAATCTTCACGAAAACCATATCACCAACGTCGAATTCCAAATCCTTACGACGCTTATCGGCATAACTTTTCTGACGATCTTGGGCTGCCTTCATTCGTTGCCGAATGATCTCTATACAATCCGAAGTCTGTCGAATCATCTCTGGCCCAAGTAATGGCTTTTCCCCAGTCTCTATCCAACATGTCGGAGAGTTACACGGTCTTCCATACAATGCCTCATACGGTGCCATACCAATACTTGACTGGTAACTGTTGTTGTATGCAAACTCCACCAAATGAAGGTGATCTTCCCATGATCCTCCGAAGTCCATAACACATGCTCTAAGAAGATCTTCCAAAACTCGGTTGACTCTCTTGGTCTGACCATCTGTTTGAGGGTGATAAGCTGTAATCAAACACAACTCGGTTCCCAAAACTTCCTGTAAGCTCTTCCAAAATCCACTAGTGAACAATGGATCTCGATCGCTCACTATACTCTTCGGAATACCATGAAATCGAACTATCCACTTAACATACAACTCAGCCAACTTTGATGCAGTCCTAGTCGATCGAACAGGAATGAATCGTGCACTCTTAGTCAAACGATCTACAACGACCCAAATCCCTTCATTTCCCGTTCTTGTTCTAGGCAATCCATCGATAAAATCCATCGACACTTGCTCCCACTTCCATGTAGGAACTTCTAATGGCTGAAGCAATCCACTAGGCTTCTTCTGTTCGGCTTTTACCAACTGGCAGTTCATGCACTTGGAAATAAAATTTCCAACATCCTTCTTCATGCCTTCCCAGTAGTAGGTTCTCTTCATATCCCGATACATCTTATTTCCACCTGGATGAATCGTCAACTTCGAGTGATGGCTTTCCCTCAGAACTTCACTCCTTAATTCATCTATATCGGGAACAACTAGTCGTCCTTGCTTTCGAAGCCAACCCTCTCGATCGACCTCGAATCCTTTATCCTTTTCTGGATCCAATCCAGTATCCAATTCATGGATAATCTTGACAAGCTAATCGTCTCGCTTTTGGCTCTCGCCAATCCTTTCCACAAGAGAAGGTCATATTGATAAGTTTGCCAACATCTCAGGTTCCAATTCACATCTAGGCCTGAAGTCGAATCCAGCTAAATACTCGAGACTCTTCCATTCTGAAACATGGCTCCCAATCCTGCATGTCTTCGACTTAACGCATCTGCCACTGCGTTACCTTTTCCCGAAGTATAAGCTATACCAAAATCATATGATGCCAAAAACTCTAGCCAACGTTGCTGCCGAAGATTCAAATACTTTTGGGAGAAAAGATACTTCAACGACTTATGATCTGTGAACAACTCGAATCGAACTCCCAATAGATAATGTCTCCACATCTTCAGAGCAAAAACAATCGCCACTAATTCCAAATCATGAGTCGGGTAATTCCTTTCATGCGGCTTCAGTTGTCGACTTGCATACGCAACAACTTTATCTCTCTGCATCAGCACTGCTCCAAGTCCAGTACCACATGCGTCGGTGTAAACCACCATCTCATCATTCCTACTTGGAATAGTCAAAACAGGAGCACTCGTCAATCTCTCTTTCAGGATTCCGAAAGCTTGCTCACACTTAGCATCCCAACTGAACACTTGGTTCTTTTTCGTCAATCCTGTTAACGGTGCAGCCACCTTGGAGAAGTCTTTGATAAACCATCGATAATATCCTGCTAACCCAAGAAAACTTCTCACATCAGATGCATTCTTAGGTCTAACCCAATCCTGGATTGCTGCCACCTTAGCGGGATCAACCGCTATTCCACTTCCAGAAATCACATGGCCTAAGAACCTCACTTCACTCTTCCAGAAGTGACACTTCGAAAACTTAGCCTTCAGCTGATGTTTCCGCAAGATTTCCAAAACAATACGCAAGTGCGTCTTGTGCTCTTCTTCCGTTCTGGAATAAATCAGAATATCATCCACGAACACAAGTACGAACTTGTTCAGCTGATCTCTGAACACTCTATTCATAAGATCCACAAAATATGCTGGCGCGTTAGTCAATCCAAACGGCATTACCAGCCACTCAAAGAAACCGGATGGTGTCCTAAAAGCAGTCTTCGGCACACTATCCTTAGCTACTCTCAACTGGTGAAATCCCGTTGCCAAATCCATCTGAGAAAACACCTTAGCTTCGTGAAGCTGATCAAACAAGTCATCTATCCTCGGCAATGGATACTTGTTCTTCTTAGTCACCTTATTCAGCTCACGATAATCCACACACAATCTCAATGACCCATCTGCCTTGGTTGCGAACACAACTGGTGCACCCCACTCGGACACACTACGTCGAATGAATCCTTTCTGCAAAAGATCATCAACTTGCACCCTCAACTCTTGCTGTTCCTTAGGCGCCATCCGCCTAAGAGGCATCACAACAGGTCTGGCTCCTTCAACTAGATCTATACGAAACTCGATCTCTCTATGCGGCGGCAACCCTTTGACTTCGTTAAAGACATCCTCGAATCCATTCGCGATTGGCACTAATGACAGTCCATCCCGTGGAACAACTAGCGAATACATGAAGCTCATGAAGACGCCTTCTTCATGCTTACATCGTATCACAACCTTTCGCCCCTCCACATTCTCGACTGTCACCTCCAACCTCTCGCAATCAACCTTAGCTGCATACTTCCTAAGCCAGTCCATATCCAAAATAATTCTGAACCCCGCAAAGTTCAGAACAAAACAATCACAAGCAAAAGAGCAACCATGACTCGATACAACTAGACCACGGCATAACATACACAAACAAGACGAACCCCCAACTGGATTAGTCACAACCAATGGCCTATCAACAATATCCGGCTTCAAATCTAACCGGCCTACGAGTTCATTACAAACAAACGAATGCGACGCTCCAGTATCAAACAAAACTCTAACTGGAATACCACATAGGAAAAGAGTACCTTGAACAACCACACTCTTTCCTTTCTCTTCAGCAGTAGGAGCTTTCGAAGACGACGGAACAGCTCCCAAAGCATAAGCTTGCACAATCTGCTTGTCCCTCCTCGGTTCTGGACAATTCTTCCTGAAATGCCCCGGCTTGTCACAATTGTGACACTTCATCGGTGCCTTCGGATTCTTACAATCCTTCGAGAAATGGCCCTTCTGCTGACAATTGTAGCAAGTCACTTCGCCTCTCGGCTTCTTCTGGCTATCCTTACCCTTCTGCTGCTGCTGCTTCCTCTTCTTGTTTCCACCTTGCTGAGGTTTAGACTCTTCCCTAGTCACAGCAGCATCAGATCCTTCCTTAGGAAACAGACTCTCATGCCTGAGAGCTTTCTCCACAAGTTTCTCAAATGAATCGTCCAAATGATCCACCAACTGTCTCCCAAGATAACTGTCCAAGCCTGTCACAAACTTCTCATTCTTCTGATAAGCAGACTCAATATACGACCGGGCATACTTGGACAAAGCTTCGAACTCAGAAACATACTCAAGAACTGGTCTTCCACCTTGCTTGAGCTCCACAAACTTCTTGAACAGAACAGACTTCTGAGCTGTAGAAATGAACTTAGCTTCAAACCTGACTTGGAATTGCTCCCAAGTAATCTCTTCCTCTGGAGTATTGATGGTAATAGAGTTCCACCAATCAGAAGCTCTCCCTTGAAGCTGCCTTGATGCCAACTTCCTCTTAGTTGCATCATCAATTCCCAAATCACCAAAGATCCTTCTACAAGCATCTATCCATCTCTGGACTTCAATAGTTGATTCCGTTCCCAAGAAAACCTTCCCTCCAAGAGCAGTATAGTCCTTACACAACTTAGCAAAATCCACCGGTTTTGGAGTTTGAACTTGAACTCCAACATCTACTGCTGCCCCCGGAACTGGTATCCTTCTCATGATCCAAGTCATCATAGCTTCGAACATAGCTGCATAATCAGCAGTTCCCTCAGTAGCACGGCCTTCCCTAGCAGCTGGTCTCCCTCTTCGACTCATTCTCAATATCTATAAAAAGGAATGATCAGAACATCTAAAGAAACAACTGCATAAAGGACTAACTTACTGCTAAACTACATATTATATATAGTAATCATCCATCAAAATACAATTACGTCTCTCATACGCAGTTACGTCAGCGAGCGTTGGGTAAAATCGATTAACCAAAGCTCTGATACCAAATGTGACGACCGCCCATGACCCCCGCACGGAATCTAGAGATAGTGCTCTGTAAAGCGTGCCAGGCGACCATGGACGATTGTCAGGGTAAGTTGAAAACAACAGAATCTATCGTATTACTCACAGCGCTTGGACAAAATACAATAGAACATATATGTAGTGAAGCTTCACAGAATAAAATCCCATCAATAAAACTTCATAATAGTTGAATACAAGCATCTGAATAGTCAATACAACAAGCCTCACTACATAACACTCAGAGAATACAAACAGCGGAACATCCAGTACATAATAAGAAGATAATATGCAACCCTCTAGCTCTTCTTCGATATCAGCATCGTGAGAAGAGAACAGCACCTGTCACCTGCTACCTAGTCTGCCCGTCCCAAAAATGGACGAACAGCCCAAGGCAATAAGAATTAAAACATAAAGCCTTGAGTCAGACAACAGTCTTAGTGAGCAGTAATTAACTAACAACATACCAAAAGAGCATAAAGGAAAAGGAATAGGAATACAACCCTCCCACTCCACCTCTTTCTACAGTGATAGCCCCCAGACACACACTAAGCAGAAGCAACATAGCAGAACATACAATTTAAAGTAAAGTAATAATCATTCGAGTCAAGGGCGATGTTTTCCAAGTACCAAGGCCTAAATCAGATAAGCACCCAGAAAATACCGCTCTTGAGTCCGAATGACGATACAACCAAACATCCATGACTCTGGCTATCACTGTTATCATTGCTTCGATATCACCGTTAATTGAATGACCGGCACATTCTTTCAGCCGTCCGTCAAGGGCTAATGGAAACCCCGGTTCTAGACATAACTCCCGCACGTCGTCGCAGCCCGTGCCTAGGACTATCGAATCTGCCCAGAGTACTCGACCATCAACAGTTGGCCGTTGGGACTATCGAATCTGCCCAAACGTACTCTTGCTTAGAGCATGCTAGAACCTTCAACAACGATGCTATCCAAACCTCCTAGTCATCCTCCTCGACGACTATTCCCATACTAGCTCCAGCGCCTCTCAAGCATCCATTACCCTTAACTCGAATCATATCACCGAGTTACCAATGTGCTTGGAATGATCCCGTCTGGATTAGACCAAGTCTTCATCACATGATGCCTCGCTTCATTACATCCTCGCAAAGCCTCATCTCAACATCACATCATCAAATCTATGCATAAGAGCTTCATCATCCCGCTACATATGCCACGAGCAGCTTTCCCAATTCAAGAGCCTTTCCCTTAGCTTTTGAATCACCTTTGGTCTAAATCAAACCATCAATCATCTAATTTATAGCAATCAATCAAATCAAACATTAATCCAAGCAATCAAACATTCGAATATGATCTAAGTAGACAATTATAACAACAATGGCAATTTCGTAATTAAAGAGTTGAAAGTCTAACATGCATGAAATCATAAGAAATATCTCTACAATCTTGATGAATGAACTTGCATAGGTTAACACTTAGTAAAAATGGTTGTCAAATCATCATGAACAATGGATCTACATGGATCTACCCTTAGGATGAAGAAAATGCATGGAAATCCCTATTTTAACACCAAATCGAGCCAACAATCCGATATACTCCTTTGGATCCGTGTGAGAGATAATCACCACTCACCAAATCACCTAAACAACCACAAATCTACACGCTTCAGATCTGGACAGCGAAGGATCGAGCTTGATCTATCACGAATCCGCTTCAAATGATGAAATCTCACTTCAATGGATGAAGATCTTTAATCTAAGCTCTTGAATCTTCAATTTGATCTTCGATATGGATGGAAGGAATCACTAGATTAGAGTGGAGAAAAGAAGTGAAGAAGTGTAGAAGTCGAGCTCTCAAAATGGCAGCACTTCGTCGCTTCGAAATCCGGATCCCAAAAAGTGAGAAAAACCCTTCCTATTTATAGCTGAAATTCCCTTAAGTCGCTCGGAGTTAGGTCGTCCACGACCTACGACCTAAAACCTACCGACCTAAAGACTTACCAACCTACGACTTAACAAAACCCCCAGCCTCTACGACCTAACCTAACGCGCACCTGCGACCTAGCGCTTAAGCACATCTTCGACCTAACTGCTAAGCCTTACGCGACCTAACAAATAACTGGGTTACGACTTAACAACTAACTCCTAGGTCGCTCGCGACTTAAAACACAGGCTACGACCTAACACTAAGCCAAAACCCAACGACCTAACACCTTAAGTTTTCCTCGCGACCTAACGTAAGTCGCGAACAACTAGGATGCGACCTAACACTTAACAATTTCCTTAAGACGCTTACGAGTTAACAACCCACTTCAAAACTACTCACGCGACCTAACACACACGCGACCTAACACCTTAGGTCGTCTAACGACCTAACTACGCTAACCAGCCAACCCCTATTCTGCTCAACTCTTAGGTCGCTAACAATTAGGTCATTAACCCTAGGTCGCTAACTACTGTCTCTAGTTCCTTAGGTCGCTGCCGACCTATCCCCTTAGGTCTCTAACTACTGTCTCTAGTTCCTTAGGTCGCTGCCGACCTATCCCCTTAGGTCGCTTACTAACCTTAGGTCATCCAGACGACCTAACAACTCAACTCTCAAACTTAGGTCGCTCACACTCTAGGTCGCCAACTACGACCTAAACCAAGACGACCTAACCTCTAAGTCGCAAACCTTCTTAACTCGCTACCATCCTATAGGTCGGTCACGACTTAGCTCTTAGGTCGTTCACGACCTAGGACTTAGACAAATTATACCCAAAATCTGAAATGACTTAAAATGCTGAAAATTCCAGATTTTGACGAACTTGTCGATCCGTAAAAATACGGGTCGTTACAATTTGTCTTTGCCTATTGAACCGTTTTCTTAGCTTCTCCAAAACTTTATTTTTCTTCTTATTTTCCTCAATCTATTTTTGATCGTTTTAACTTATTGTCTTGACATTGTAATTGAGTGATGACGCTCTTATTACGAACTTTCTGATAGCATCCATTTGAATTCGTGGTGTTGCGGGCTAAAATGCCCACAAAAGTTTTCAGATATTTAAATGATTTTTGCGAGTTCTTCTTTCAGTGTTGGGTTGAAGTAGTCTTGTTGAGTAAGAGTAATATATGAGCGCGTTGGATGCGTACGTGTGGTTTCTTACAGAAAAAATTGTTATGTGAACAAAACAGGATTGAGAATGGTACGATGTAATCAAATTTCTTAGCCCTATAAACAGTTATAGATCTCTCAGTAATTTTCTAGCGATATTTCTTGAATTCATAATTAAGATAATTGTGCAACATATACAGGTTTAATTATCTCGATCCGTTTGATGTGAATTAAAAATAATTGCTTGCAAAAATATATGCGCCACGCAGGTTTGGCTGAGATGTGGTTATGCATTCGCACGAGGGACACCGCATGTTGAGTGTAGTTGGAGTTGATACCGATTTCAGAGATCGCAGTTCTCCAACTTCATTTTGAAGCCTTTTGTTTTCTTCTGCTAACTTCTGGCACCATCTCTTCAGGTACTCACATTCTACTTCTGTTTGCTTCAGCTTTGTCCTGAAATTAAACGATTGATTGCTATTATTATTAAACATGAAATTGTATACTTGTACATGCAACTTTTCCAAATGTTAAATGTTTATACCTTGCTCTTCTATTTTGAAACCAGACTTCAACTTGTCTGGGACTTAAGTTCAGCTGCTTTGCCAGTGCCTTCTTCTCTTTCTGCACATACATATCATTCATTGTCAAAACTAGTTCGACATCGCACCTTACAGTAATTTATTTTCAAGTTTCAACATAACTTACATTATTAAGCGTGTTATGTTCCTTGAAGCTTTCTTCAAGCACCATGGTTTGCTCTTTTGTCATCCTCAATTTTTTTGGGGAATTCTGTCCATCTTCTTCATTTTCATTATCATCTCTTTCATTTCTCTTTCCATTCAGACTCGATAATGTGCTGGTAGGAGAGCATTGCCCTGCATCTTCCTCTATATAATTGGTTTTTCGAGGAATGTTTGAAGAAGGAAAAAGTGTTAGTTTATGCGGGAAACAATTTTGAGAAGAAGAAAGACTCAAGCTTAGCCTCAAGTCTTCGTTCTCAGATGCCATTGCTATAACCTCTGTTATCTCTTGTGTTTACTGAAGAGAAAGGTTGAATGAAGGATAAAGTAATGAAGAGTGTGTGATTGTTGCGGGTTTAAATAGGTTGTTTGAGTTGTTAATGGAAGTTATTAATTAAAGCTTAGATCTGACGGAATAAAGAATGATATTCATGTACTAGAATAATACTATGAGGGTAGTTAAACACATGGGAGAGATATGCAAGTTGATGCCACACATGGATCCCACAGAGTGTCATCCTGTCCATTGAGATTCAGTTAGGCATTGGAGAACCATTCTATCGAATTTTTCCAATTCACTTTATCTGATTGAACTGCATGAATATATGTGATCACATAAGTCATGAACGCTATGCATTCTTTTCTAACTCCTAGTGGTCTCAATATGTACATAAGATATGACTGTTGCATAAAAGGGCTGAGACATGACATGGATACAATAGCATCTCATGTTCTTCGTTTGCCTTATTCCAATGTTGTGGAAGTATTCGAAGTTGTCACCATAATTTAGAAGACAAATTCACTAGATCCTGACCCTTAAACCATAATTTTGAAGTGTGAGATGTAAAATCTTAGATATTTTCAAATAGAAAAAAAATTAGAATACTGCATATTCACTACAGGATCAGAAGACCAGATACAACTGTAATATTCATTTTCCAATGAGTAACCGTGGATACATTAATTATAAGAATATATATATCAACTTGTGATATAATATGGAAGGATAGCTTACGGAATTGAGTTGGATTACAAAATGATTAGGCATCAAATTAACATTAATATAACAATGATTAACTGACCTGCAGCTGCAATTGTATTCGCATAGTTGTCCCACATGCTGATTAATCATCTTAACCTCATCTTTTACCTCCCCAACAATCATTATCATGTGAGAGCGTACACCTAATTCTCAGACCCCGTACGAGGCTTCCTCTCATGTGATGTTCCTTGAATTTATGGTTGCGTTTAGATCTAGTGCTTTACTTTGATCCTTAGCAATTTACTTCGTTTAAACTTATTTCCAGATACTGAAAGTTTGTGGTTAATTATGTTATATGGAATTAACTCGTATCTCTTAGCAATTTTATAAGAAAATGATCAAAGCAAACTACTTGGCAAGTAGGAAATGAAAGATGTAAATTTTACGAGATAGAAATAAAACTTTATCACAAACTTTGTTTAGACTTTTTTTTTTGTTCCATAAACCAAGACACCCTACCGTTATTTTGTATTAATCAAACTCTTAAATCAATAGTGGATACATTTAATTTTATAGTTTAGGCTCCATCTATTGCAATTTGCTTTTCACTTCCTTTGCATAATATTAAATTATATTAATTTCCATTTTAACATTTATCAATTAATTAGGTATTTTTTAACAATGTGTCTTTTCATCCGTCGCCTTTTCCTACTTGAAATTGTGAAAGAGATCTTAGTGCTGATAATTGTAAGTCAACGCTGCACTGTGACGTTAGTTTATATCCATCTCTGCGAGAAAATAGACGAGGAAAAAAAAAGACAACTCTGATTCGAGAATTATCATGGCGCTACTTTTAGGGCTGTCAATGGATACCCGAAAAATCTGAAATCCGTCCGCATCCGTATCCGAAAAGCGGATAATATCCGATATCCGAAAAAATGGATGCGGATACGGATACGGATACGAAGACATCCGCATCCGAAAATTATCCGTCCGGTCTTTGTTAATATTATAATACAAATTGTGTGTATTTTAGTATAATAAAAGATATTTATTTGTTGTTTTATCAAGTTAATAGATTAGATTGAAAAAAATGTATGTTAAACTTAAAATTTATATTTCTTGATTTATCAGTCGTTAGCGGATAGGATAATTATCCGATATCCGTCCGTATCCGCGGATGCGGATATCCGATATCCGAAAATCATATCGGATGCGGATGCGGATATGGCACTATCCGCATCCGAAAGTATCCGTTGATAGGCCTAGCTACTTTGATATTCTTTCTCCACGTATTTCTCCACATTTATCACTTTCCATTGCTATTGGGTTTTGAGAACTAGAGTTTTGATAAGCTTTGAGTAATAAAGAAAGAGAAGAAGGCTAAACATAACTATCTAAAATGTTGAGGGCAAAACTGGAATAAACAAAGTAGGTAAAGTAAAAGGTGGGATGAAAATTTTATTTTTAAAATACGGATGGTAAAAACAACTAATAAGGTGAGAGTAGATTGCGCATGTAGTATATAACAATTTTCTAAGGGGCTTTGCACTGAAGGTCCTTATTCTTGATGTCGTTGTAAGAAAAGTCCATATGATAATGTGTATGTAAATTAAGTCCCTGTTTTTTCTAAATCAGAAAGTGCAAACTATCTTGCGCTTTCCTTATAGATAGTGCAAATTAATTTGCGCTTTTCAAAAATTTAAAATTTTTGAAACTTTCAAAAATTTTTAAAAAAAAATTAAAAATCAAAAAGCGCAAATTAGCTTGCGCTTTCCTGATAAAAAGTGCAAGTTAACTTGCGCTTTTCAAAAATTTCAAAAATTTCAAAAAATTTCAAAATTTAAAATCAGAAAGTGATTGAAAGCGCAAGTTAAGTTGCATTTTTCGAAAATTTCAAACATTTTAAAAAAGATTCAAAATAAAAGCGCAAACTAGCTTGCGCTTTCTTGATAGAAAACGCATGTTAACTTGCGCTTTTCAAAAATTTCAAAAGTTTTAAAATTTTCAAAATTTTCAAAAAAAATAAAATTCATAGTCAAAAAGTTGCAAGTTAGATTGCATTTTCTGTCAGAAAAATGCAAAACACCTTGCGTTTTCTATTTTTCAAAAAATAGGGACTAAATTTATATGTTCATATCTACAGGGATTTTTCTTATAAAAACATCAAAAACAGAGACATGCGACTCTTTTCTTAATTTTCTAAAGTTTGTTAGAACTAACATATAAAATATCTTAAATATTTTTTTTGCATAACCGAAGATAAGATAAGGTTAGAACTTTCTACCATGATAAAATATATTTAGATCCATTTTGCTTAAGAGCAAGTTTCGCACTCTTCTAAAGTCTCCATGCTTCAGAATTTTAGTAAAAAAGCCTAGCATATTATGTTTTGAATTGATGTACTTTCGCTTGTGCTTCCTTTCTTTCAATGCATTCACCTCGAGTTAAATGATAACATGTATCAATATGTGAATTTGGTTATACAAGATGATATTCTATGTGAGTGCTATAGTTGACTTATTGTCCACGAAAATCTCTACTGTGATGTGCTGCAATATGTTCAACTTACTCAAATAAATCACAAAGCCAAATGGCACTATTGGTTTTTTTATTACATTTGTAATTAGTTTGGAAAAAATATATCAACAAAAGTAGTTATTTTGTTGAAGTCGTTCATATGAAAAAAAGAAAACAGAAAATAAAAAATAAAATCGGAGATAATTTGTAACACCAATTTACAATCTTGTAATCTATGAAGGTAAGTTTTTGTTGTTTAGTTATACAAGAATGCGGTTATCTTTGTAGATAGTAAGTAGAAAGGAAGACCTCCATACTGGAAACATCCTTGGCTATACAGCCTATACCGACTTAGGAGTTTAGGCTACAACTAGCCAACTCATAAGATGAAAATTGTAAATAATGCATGCATGTGAATAATACCTGTATCCAACCTGAATGTTCCAACCTTACCCGACCAACATATCATTCCTAAAGTGATCTGCTGAGCAAATTAACTTCAATTAAAGATGATCATTATTGTGAGCCAATCTTTTCATTAACATCAACGCAAGTTGAGAGCATATACCGCAGTTGCATGCATGTGAACCTCTGTATCATAGTCAATACTTACAGCGATGTACAGGACCCTATTCCCATTCGTGGGTCTACTGTTTGACACTAATCATTATGGAATTTTCATGAATTGGTCGTCTTATCTATGTTCCTTGGAAGTTACATTGATTTTCATCTCCTATACAAAAGAAAATGGATACTTGATGTTTGTTAGAGGTATTTAAAGTTTGTGTTTTGCGAACGATACCAATATCAATGATGTGCAGAGAAAGAGAGACATCGTGAAAGAGCTATGTTGATTATCATTAGTGAATGCTGAGATTATTTACCACAGCAGTAGGCAGGTTTGCTACACAAGGCGAGACCGCTATTTACACTTTAACGGCACTTACTAGCTACTAGTATATATTATTCTGCCATTAGTTCACTTTTACTGCTTCTGTGTTTTGGTTGTTAATCTGTATATGTATTTGTTTTTTTCTGAAATGCAGGTGTTATCCCGGCTTTTGGTAAGGCCGTGATACCATGGAGTTGGCTAAATGGATTCATGATCATTAAGGCAGGAAGTCCGGAGAGATGGTTATCAGGTTCAGACATTAGATATAAGCAAGGCTATGTATGATAGTCAAACGAGCAGTATACAAGAAATGCCTAAATATGGATTTGCATCCCTAGGCATGAGATCAGATCGGATCAATATGCTTAGGAATGGATCGGATCAATATGCATAGGAATGGATCGGATCGGATCATTATAGCTGTGAATCACCCGGATTGTCAGTTCAACTCAACGGTGATCGCTCAATAACTCAATAAATATCAGGGGTATCAAGCAAACAACTATGGAAGTACGAAGAGAGAGTGGAGGCGGACTACGACAACTGATCGCGTGGCGCCACGTGGCCCCCACCACCGATCGGCGTCGATCGGTCCTATGGCCCCAGATGGACTCCATTTTTTCTGGATCGGCTCGTCTTGGCTTCGGTCTTCTGCACGTGAATTTTCAGTTGGATATTTGTACGTCTTCTTCTATAAATACAGGATCATTGACTCATTACAGAGAATCTTCTTTTGGACTCTTCTTCATTGTTTCACTTTCCTTCCTCCATTAGTTTTCTAAGACTAAAAGAAAACTATATTTGTAATCCTACAATACAATAAAAAGATTATTGAAGTGGACGTAGGTCAGATTTTTCCGAACCACTATAAAATATGTATGTTCATTTATTTTTTTGCTATTGAATCTGCGATCTGCGCATTTAATTCTTTGTTTGGATATTTAATATCGGATTAGTGGTGCTTTCACATTATTTGGGTGTTGGCAGCCATTTTTGACTTCAACATTTTGTTGCTTTCACTACGAAGGAGTGCGCCAGTTGATTTGGAAAGGATTTGGTGCTTGAATTTGGATCAATGGCTAGGCAATCAACAAGGAGAGCACTTGCGGATAGGAGTCACCATGAAGGGAGTCAGGAAGCTTCCTCAGAAGCTAGGGCTAATCACTCCTTTGTCTATATCACAAGGAACGATATGGAGACGATGATGGATGTTATGTAGGAGAGGATGATAAAGAGGAAAGAGAAGATGATTCAGAATTCCTTTAGGAAAATTGGTCAGGCTGGAGTAGGAGCTCATGGCAATCTAGATCGAGGAATTAGACCAGTGGAAGTTGCAGAAAATCAGAACCAAAAACAGGGAATTGAAGTAACAGGCAAAGGAAAGGAGTGGAGCAGCTGAGGGCAGCCCCCAGTCAACATGGACCGATCGGTACCGATCCCCCTATAGGGATTGGCGCCGATCGCTTTGGATTTGGGGGCATGCCCCGGGGTCATGCTGGATTGGTCGGTGGTAGGCCAGTGGTCGATGCTGTGCAGTTTGGTGCAGGTCGGAATGTGGATGTATGTCTAGAGGAGCATGTTCCGGGATTCCCTCGTGGACTCGAGGGGCAGATGGGAAATGATGATTGAAGGCTACCTTTGGATGATAATGATAGGTTTAAGTAGATGATCAGACGAGCTGTGAGAGGAGGATTGGTGAACAGGGGTCTAGAAAATGTGAATAGGAGTCCATTTACTCCCAATATTAGGCGTGCTAGGAATCCACTGAAGTTCAAACTACCGACACTGGGGCATATGACGACAAATCGGACCTTACTGTTCATCTGATGAGGTACATGAGACATATGAAACAGCTAGGGGCATTGGAGGAAGTGATGGCGCGATGTTTTCCCTTGTTCTTGGCTGATATAGTTGCAATGTGGTTTCGGCAATTAGAGAACGGTTATATCGGTACTTGAGTGGAGTTGATTGATAAATTCATGAGGCAATTTCCGGTCCACACCACGAGACCCAAGAGTGTGATAACGTTGACAACACTGAATCAAAGCACTGGAGAGCCGCCGAGTAGTTTCTTAACACGGTTTAATGCGGCGGTTGCTTCGGTGGATCGGTCGGATCCATCGATCGTCTTAATGGCGAGGGTGGCAGGAATAGCTGACGGCATGGATTTCAAGGTTGCACTGGAATAGGATCCACCAATGGATCTTAGAGAATTTTTCAATGAAGCCGAGAGATTCCTACGGCATGAAGATGCTAATCCTGATAGAGAAGAGGTTAATGTTGTGAGGGACGTAGTACCGTCTGATGGAGGTTTAAACAAAGATAAAGGAAAGCGAAAAGCGGATGATGGATTCAATAGATCAAAGCAGCAAAGGAGAAAACCGAAGTTCTCTTCGTATACTAATTTGAACGAGACTTTGAAAAGGATTTATTTGGATACCCGAGGACGCCTTCCATACCGAAAGCCGGCAAGGAAGGAGCCCACCAAGCGTGAGTGGGCATCATAAAAATACTACATATTCCATGAGTTGGATGGGCGCACTACCAACGATTGCAAACACTTGAAGGATGTGGTTGAGGAACACGTCAGAAATGGCAGGCTACCGTGGTATATAAGGACTCAAATTGCGACGATGGAATAGGAGCAGCCACCATCTGCATCAAATGGAAATGACCTTGGATCGAGGTTACGGATCGTCATTTTTGATCGGGATGGCATGAACTAAATAAATAATAAACTCTACAATAAAACGGCTAAGTCTCTTACACATTTATGGGAGGTCGGTCCTTAGGCATGCTCTGAGATGACGATAAACCATCATGCCCGGAGTGGCAGTTTTTTGTTCTCCTTGTTATTGGTTTTCTTATTTTATGGTTGTAAAAACTGAAAGTTAATAATTTACTGGATTTTGGAATGCTCAAATCTGCTTTTAAAAGTAATAAATAAAACAAGTCGCGGTTGTCCCAACTGGAGAGACGTGGCAATAACCGCAAGGTGCGAGTCCCTTCGTCGGAGAGTGACAGGATGGACTCGTATATGGATTAAGTCCTCAACTAGGGGCTCGAAGCCGGAGAATAATACCCCACAGATCGCGTTTTGTTCCCACTGGAGAGACAGAACCGGAGAAGCAAGAAGTAGGTCGCTTCGCAAGAAAGCGACAGAATCGGTCTGCTTATCGTTGTGCCATTCTCACCAGAGAGTGAGTGGGGTCCAGCAAGATTCCTGGGGGACCATGATCGGCCAAGGAAGCCCATGACATTGCTTTATGTTCAGGGACACTGAACCGGAGTGCAGAATGTATTGTCGGCGTAGCGAAAAGATCGGCTTGTTTATCGATGTTGCCCCTTCGGCCAAAGGTTGACTGGATGTGGTCCAACAAGAGCTCGGAGTGATTATGATCGGTCCAAAGAGACTATGAACTAAGCTATTGGTCCGGCGAGACCTTGGAATTCGTAGATGATCTGGTGAGATCATAGATTCAGTTACTAGCTTTGGATGGATATGGATTCAGCTAAGGATTTGGAATAGTTTTGGAATTGGCAATCGACTTGGAACAGTCGTGGACTACAGCAACTTAGTTTGGCAAAGGATTGGATTCTAGATTAGAAATTTGGCTATCAATGGATTATAGACTTCGGATTTATAGCAATTCAAAACACGCTTTCATATCGCAAGGCATGTTTTGGAAGGAAGGGGCAAATGTTATCCCACCTTTCGGCAAGACCGTGATATTATGGAGTTGGCTAAATGGATTCGTGAACATCAAGGCAGAAAGCCCGAAGAGATGGTTATCAGGTTCGGACATCAGATATAAGCAAGGCTATGGATGATGGTCAAGCGGGTTCAAACGAATAGCATTCAAAAAATGGCTAAGTATGGATTTTCACTTTCCCTAAGTAGGAGATCAGATCAGATCAATTTGGTTTGGAACGGATCGGATCACTATGGCTATAGATTAATCGGATTGGCAGTTCAACTCAACAATGATCGCTCAATAACTCAACAAATAACAGGGGAATCAAGCAAAAAACTATGGAAGCACAAAGAGGGGGTAGAGGGGGATCACCACAACCGATCGTGTGGCACCACGTGGCCCCTCCACCGATCGGCGTTGATCGGCGTCGACCGGTCCTATGGCCTCAGATGGACCCCATTTTTTCTGGATCGATTAGTTTTGGCTTCGGTCTTCTCCATGGGGATTTTCAGCTAGATATTTGTACGTCTTCTCATATAAACATAAGATCATTGGCTCGTTGTAGGGGATCTTCACTACAAATCAAGGCGACTTTAGCGACGGCTAAAAGGCATCGCCGGCCGTCGCTAAAAGCCGTCACTATTTAGGTCGCCACCACACAGTAAAGCGACGACTCTGTCACCAAAATAGCGATGGTTAGCGACGCCTAGTTGGACACGTGGAAAATTAGTTAAAACAGGTATGGCGCTACAAGCCGTCACTAGCCGTCGCTAAGCTGAAACAATTTAGCCATCGCTAGCCAACGCTAACCTGAAATAATTTTCCAGCTACAATTCTGCCTTTCAATCAATCCAATCATACAACCAAATTCAAATCACCTTCCAACACATATACATTCAATTTCACAACCAATACCACTCCATCCATCATATAATCTCACACATATCACAAATAATCATACATACATACATATATATACATATAACGCAACATATAAATTTACATAGAAATTTCATCACCACCATATAAATATATCATACCAATCAAACGGAACCATCCAAATCCATCAAACAATGTAACCATACAACCAAATACTATCCATTAATCACATATATACATAAATGTCCATTAACCCGTCAAACACAACAACCAACCAACATGTATCAAATATATACACAAATGTCATTTGACTGGAAAACAAGATGATGAAAATCCGGCAGAAACACAAGCATACCTACTCATCGTCGTCGCCCGACCCATCCTCTCCAGACATCATCCCATGCTGTGCCAAGTAAGCTGCAATATGCTTGTCCAGCTGTTGCGCCAATGTGCTCTTTCTCCAATGGTTTATCTCCTCCAGCTGTTTTTTCATTTAAGCAATCTCCTCCTCGACTTGGGATCTCCTATAAGCCCTCTGGGATATTAACGCCTGTGAAATGGTTGATATTTAGTTATAATTTATGAACATTATAAACAGTATAAACAAAAATAGTTGATTAATTATGCGACTAATATTTATAATTAACTATTGTACATTGGTTGCAATTTATTTATTTCAATTATTCAGCTTCCTTATTTAATTTATAATTTGTTCACTTAAGTTTAAATTCATTTTCATGTGTGAATTTATATATTAGTAAAAGAAGAAATTTACCTCCTGATTTCCATAACTGTACCGCCTATTTTGCGAAGGCGGATCGATAATGACATCCCAAATACGGTTCGACTCCTCAAACGTAACCTCTGCCCAACCGGTGGACTGCGCTACTCGAGCCCGTTCCGCTTCGTACCTCTCCTACATTTACGAACAATTGTTAGACACGATAAATATTCAATTGAAAGTTTATGAAATGTGAAATAAAGGAATATGAAACATTGTCATTAAGAATAAGCATGTTTACCATTATGGATCTCGATTTATCATCCGTCCACTCGTACGAAACGTTACCTTCCTCATCTGTTTATTCAACGGCATGCGTGGCCGTGAATACCTCAGCCATAATAGGCTCGCGATTGTATCTTGCCGCCTGAAAATATATACATATAAATAAACAATGTTACAAATACGATTAAACAACATTTTAGATTTTTATAAACACAATTTATAAATTTACTAACTCTCTCCTATGCCCCTGGAAGGATTTGGAGCCGCCACGGTGCAACGCAGGATTTTTATTCCTATTAGCACGATTCCGGGCAGATAATTCCTACAAATTTAGATACATGATTAACTAAATTACTACAACTAACATACGAAATTAAAAAAAATAACAACAATGCAAAAGTATATAACTTACTTTCACTTCTGGAGTGTCCCAGAGCCGGAGATACTCAGCCCACACATCTGCGCCCATCCAATTTGGTTTTTTACCTGCATTTTTAGCCTTAGACAGAATATCACTGTAATTTTTTCTCATCCTTTTATTCGAGTGATTGGTAAAAATGTCCATATCCTATGGATCTACACGCACAGCTGCCTGCATATTGAAATTAGTTTGAATTATGTAAATTATATTAATTTTCAATTAAAATTCAAACTTATACTTACGAGTACATCAGCCAAAATAACATTCTTGATATGTGGTGGGATGTCGTCCCAATGAGACCAACAACCAGACATCCTACTCATAAATGTCTTCCTGGAAACTTATAGAATGAAATCCGAAGGCTCCACCTCAAAGCCCTTGTACAAATTTTGATGTAGATATTTAATAAATTTTAAAAAAAATACTTCGAATAAATTTGATACTTAACTGGTGCTTTTCGGAACTACCTCCGCCAGTGGGCGTAAATCCGATGCAGTGCCACTGGCACCCGCACCGGAAGATAGAGAAGGCTCGGATCTCTGACTACGTCTCCTGCCAGACATATCTACCGAAGAGAAATAATATCACAGAATGAAAAGACATAAATTTATTAGTACAAAGCATGTTTCAGTAATCATCACATAAAACTTCCACTAAATCATAATAAATGGGACAAGATCTCATGAATACATATATAGAAATTTCAAAATAGAATAGTACATAGCTCGGAACATGGTCATCATTATTAATACATAGCTCAGAATAATATGCAGCTAAGAATAATACATTATACAACAAGCGATGCAAATATTCAAATTTTTCAGTCCTCGTCATTTTCTGATTCAGACTCAGTCTCGTACTCTATCTTGTTTTCTTCGGTACTTTCAAATGCATCTAATAAAACATTCGATTCATCATTCAACGGTCCTAAATCAATGTCATCGGTTATTACTATTTTTGTATTTGGTTCAAGATCCGCTTGATACGCTGCTTCGTCTGGAATATTATTTCCATCAAACGTAAACCTTGGCTATGTTTTAAAAACAACCGACCAATCCGCTTTATCTTTTTTTAAGGATGGATACGGAGTAAAATGAACTTGTAATGCTTGCTTGACTAATACGAAAAGATCATACTTATAGTAATGTGAGGTATGCTTTATTTCAATAAGCTTAAAATCTTTGTGCATGTTGATTCCAGAACCAGAAACATTACTGAACCAATTGCATTTGAAAAAAAAAACTTTTTTTGCAGATTCTATATAATATGTCAACTCTAGAACCTGTGCTAAGACGCCATAAAAATCTTTTATATGCTCATCTGGATGACAAATACACCGCTGTTATATGTTAATTTTTCAGCCCTGTAATCTTTCGTGTTGAACTTAAATCCATTGACGAAGAATATTGGATAAGTATTCACATTTCTTTTTGGCCCGATCGCAAGATGTCGTAAACCTTCATCAACGAAACAGTTTTTTGGATCATAAACGTAGTTCGAAAACCATTTTGCAAAATCTTTACTAAGATCGCCAAATGAATGCTGTGATTCGTATACAGCAAATATGTAATATGGGTTATAATTAATATGTACGTATAAGTGAATTATATATGAATTTATTATTACCTAACAAATGGTGCAACTTCAGCAAAATTTAGAAGAACATATGTGTGTGCTACATGGTAATCTCTATCGTCTAACCATATTTCCACACATTTTCCAGCATGTCGACCATGTTGTCTAAAAATAGATAATATTGTTTGAGAAGAATCTTGTTCAACGACTTCATCATTACGAGGAACGCTTACAAACGATAAGTTCACATCATCATTGATGTAATGAGAGAAAAGGAATGAAGCTTTTTCTTCAAGATATGATTTGCAAATCGAACCCTCTACCCGTACTTTTTGTCTAACTTTTTTCTTCAGATGATTCAAGTACCTATTACAAAATAAATTTAATTTATAATTAGATATAGAAATCTGAATTTTAAAATGACATAAATATTGCAGATTTTCAGTATTACCTCTCAAATGGATACATTCATCCATATTGCACAGGACCTCGAAGAAGTGCTTCGGATGAAAGATGAATAGGTAAATGCTCCATTACATTAAAGAAACCTGCCGAAAATATTTTCTTCAGTTTGTAGAGCAGTATGGACATTTCTACTTCAAGTTTACGTATACGATCTACTTTTAATGTCGTCGAACAAAGCAGTTTATAAAACATACTTAATTCTATTATAACACTCCATACTTTTACGGGCAACAGTTCTTTGAAAGCCATGGGTAGTAAATATTCCATCATGATATGACAATCGTGACTTTTCATCCCACTCAATTTACTGTTTTTAAAGTCAACATATCTACGAAGATTAGAAGAAATCACATCGGAAAATCTTAGTTCTTCCACCCACTTTAGCACGAGTTTTACTTGCTTGCTATCTAGCTCATAGCATGCTTTCGGTTTTTTATTGTCATTGGTCTTCATATATATGAAGTTCGGGGCGTTTACAATAGTTTGCTATAGCAAGTCCTGAATTCAAATCGTTTTTAGTTTTTCCCTTTACTTTCAAAATTGTATTAAACACATTATCAAACACGTTTTTTCGTTGTGCATCACGACAATATTATGCCGAGTAAGAGATTTTTCCAATATGGTAACTACCAAAATATACTTTGTTTGCACCAATTATGAATGTCCGATTTTCCTGGAATTTCAATTTGCATTCCAGTTTCATCTATCTTTGGATAGTCCTTTACAATTTCATATAATTCTTCGCTTGATCAAATCTTTGGTGGTTGCATATTATCTTCTCTGTTAGCTATAAAGATTTTTCTATCTCTTCTAAAAGTATGATTGGGATGGAGAAAACACCGATGACAATCAAACCAAGAAACTTTCTTCCCATACTGTAAAGAAAATGCTCGTGTTTCTTCCATGCAATAAGGACAGGCTAGACGATCGACCGTACTCCAACCAAAAAGCATCTCATATGCAGGAAAATCACTAATAGTCCATAATAAAGAAGCGAACATACGAAAAAAAAGTTTCTCGAAATGTCGTATGTTTCAACTCCTTCATTCCATAGTTTTTTCAACTCTTCGATCAATGGTTGTAAATAAACATCGATTCCTTGTGTTGGATCATGAGGGTCAAGGACAACAATAGTGAGAAACATATATAGTGTTTTCATGCACATCCATGGAGGTAAATTATACGGAGTAGCGATAATTGGCCAGGATGAATATTTACTACCAAACTGAGATAATGGTGAAAATCCATCCGTACATAAACCAAGTCTGACATTACGGCTTTTTGCAGCAAATGCGGGATAAGTCATATCGAAATGTTTCAATGATTCTCCGTCAGATGGATGTATCAAAGTTCCTTCTTCCGGTATTCTCACACTGTGCCATCGCATATGACATGCCGTAGCAGAAGATGCATATAACCTTTGAAGTCTGGAAGTGATGGGTAAATAATGCATTTTCTCGTATGGAACTTCTTTTACTTTCTTCTTTCTTGGTTTGTATCTTTCCTTATTATATATTCTGCATTTTCTAAGGTCGACGTCATCTTTCCAATACAACATGCAACCTTTTACACATGTATCTATCTTTTCGTACGGCAGACCGAAAGCGGACACCAGTTTTTTCACTTTATAATGACTATTGCACATCAGATTATTGGATGGCATGTGTCGCTTTGCAGCTTGTACAACTGCTGTAAATGTAGCTTCTGCAATGTTGAATTTTGATTTTATAGTAATGTATTCGGCGGTTACTGATAGTTCGGTTCCGCTTTTACACCCATTCCATAACGGCCTCTTAGCAGAATCTAATAAATCATATATTTTTTTAGCTCCCGCAGTCGGTTCTTCTTCGACATTTACGTCTTCATCGTCGGCTTGAATGGTAGGAAACATTGATCTGCTGCATCTTCCACCATATTTTCTATCGGTTTCGTCATAATATTATCGTCCTCTAACACTACAGGATTAGGTGTAGGTTCAATAAATTCTCCATGACGATCCCAGAAATAATAATTCGGCATAAAACCATATTTATATAAATGTACTTCAACTATATCTGGTTTCCAATGCTTCAAATGTTGGCACTTACTACAAGGGCAACGAATTTCTTCGTTATTTCGATTATTAGATTTAGCGAATCTAATAAATTCGTGTACGCCGTTATAGAAATGTTCCTTTATTGAACATTTTCTACCAGTTCTTACTTCATACATCCAAGTACGGTCGAGGAAATAATCGAATATTTTTCCTGATCTGAAAATATATGTTAGTAATTTCGACAGCACTTCAGTTCACTTCTCTTCTACGCATAACTTGCACTCAAATGGTATATTATTGTTGTATTTTCTAAAATAAAGTAAAGCCATTTAGGACTAAAGGTTTCACACACCACACTTCTGTCTAATTTCGACGGCACTCCACTTCGCTTCTCTTCTACACATAACTTTGCATCCAAGGGGTGTGTTTTTGTTGTTGTATTTTCTAAACTAAATTAAAACATTTTGGGACTAAAGGCTTTAATTTTTTAACGTCAATTATTTGTTGAAATAATATTTAATGCTTATTCAAATCAACATTATATTCATTTCGATTTATTTTAAAAGTCGATTTGGGTAAAATATTTATTCTTGTTATATTTATTTCTCAATTTTTTGAAAAATCGATTTTAGTACAATATTTGTTCTTATATTTCATTTCTTAATTTTTTTACAAAATCGATTTTAGCAAAATAATTTTTGTTGTTATATTCATTTTCTAATATTTTTTCAAAAAATCGATTTTAGCATAATATTTAATGTTCTTAAATTCATTTCTTTATTTTTTTACAAAATCGATTTTAGCAGAATATTTGGTGTTGTTATACTTGTTTCTTAATTTTTTTACAAAATCGATTTTAGTACAATATTAGTTGTTATTATATTCATTTCCTAATTTTTATTAGAAAATAGATTTTAGCAAAATATTTAATGTTATAATATTCATTTCTTCATTTTTAACAAAATCAATTTTAGTAGAATATTTATTGTTGTTATATTCATTTCTTAATTTTCTACAAAAAATGATTTTAGTATAATATTTGTTGTTGTTATGCTCATTTCAAAATTATATAATTCATTCAACCATTTAAATATTTTATTTAATACATTTGAAATTTCAAAACGTATTTTAAAATTCAATTAACAATTTATTTTATTTTTATCGATTTTGTAAACGAAAATTAGATGTTAGCACTTGTGGTAAACTATATTAATTTTATTTTATACTAACAACTAATACTTATAATGTACACACGCAAATTAAATAAAAAATATTACTTCTGCTTAACTGTACCAATCTAGCAGCATATTAATCAACAATTGTATACTAATGTTTGCGCAAACTTTAATAAACATTGTTTTAATTAACTATAACAAATATTCGCGTAAACTTAATTATATATCCATTAGCATATCAATCGATAATTTACACTAATTTTTGGATTATAAATAAACCCTAATTTTTAATTACAAATTAAACAATCAAACCACTAATTAATATCACCAACTCAACAAATACAATATTATCATTAACTAATACACAATAACAAACTCATAATTAACTAATTTGCCAAATTAGGGTTCTCAACATATCCCCAAATCAATCAATATGCTACTATCAACAACTATTACCGCATAATCATCAATTTCTATCACATATAATCAACCAATTTTCAAAAGTAGGGTTTTGATTAAACCTAGATTAAGCAGAAATTGGAGAGCAATAGCATACCTTCGAGCTTTGGAGCGTTGTGGCTTTCGTGATGGGGAGATCGACAGCTCGCGTCGGTGGGCGGCGACTGGGGCGTCGACGGTGGAGGAGGGGAGAGGTTTTGAAGTGAATTGGGGAAAGTGAGAAATGTTTTTCTGTTCGCGGGTGAACTGTATATACGCGTATAGCGACGGCCGACGCCGGCCTTCTTTTTTTAGTCATCGCTAGCCGTCACTAGTATTAGTCACTATATAAAGCCTGTTTTGTAGTGCTTCTTTTGAGCTCTTCTTCATTGTTTCTTTTTGCTTCCTCCATTAATATTCAAATATTAAAACAAAACTGTATTTATAATTCTACATTATAATAAAAGGATTATTGGAGTGAACGTAAGGCAGAGTTTACCGAACCAGTATAAAATCCATATATTCATTTACTTTTTTGATATTGAATACGTGGTTTGCGCATTTAATTCTTTTTTTGAATATATAATATTATATTGGTGGTGCTTTCACGTCATTTGGGTGTTGACGGCCATGTGTGACGTGAATCCTCTAATTACAGAAGGAGCAGTTGACGGTCATGTCTGACGTGAATCCTCTAATTACAGAAGGAGCAGTGATATGATATTAGCCATGCACATCAAGAATTCAAACCCATTACAAGCATCTTCAATAATTACTCGCAAATTTTACAATCCCAAAACACTACGATACAAAGGAATTACATCATCCACTCTGGAGCAAAACCTAGACAGAAGTTCATCTACAGTATTTTGGACTATTTGATCAAATATTTATTATTAAGTAATTAGACGACTTTTGTTCCAAGGATCCTGCTGAACAGCAGATGAACGGTACTTTGGAGTTGCATTAGAGCAGATGACACAGAAGGATTAAGCCGGTCCAGATCCAGAACTAAAGAGATGAGGAAAATTAAGAATGGCACGGGATCCGCGCAGCCTAAAAGCAGCGCGATCGTAGGCCAGAGCAGCGTCCTCTGCGCTTGCAAAAGTGCCTAGCCAGACCCTTGCTCCGTTCTTAGTCGGATCTCTGATCTCTGCAGCAAACTTCCCCCATGGCCTGCGCCTCACCCCTCTGTAATGCCTCTCTTGGACCGGGCACACATGGCCCACTTGCATCGCGTCCGCATTGCACGAAGATGCCGGATCGTCTAGCAAGCACTGTCTTATTGCTTCTATGGTTTCCAGATCCGACGGTTGCAGATCCCTGTTTTGGTCGAAGTTGTTGTACATGGCGGATTCCCTACAGTAACTGATGTATTGCTGTGTGAATGAAAACGGTTCATATATATGGTTGTAGCTATCTCTGTTACGTTACGTACATCATTTTTGACCACGTGCTTGATATGATAAGGATAGATAGAGCTACAGTGATGATAATGTAATTCAATTCCGGTCTGCAGATTGTTGTATTTGCATGTGTATGTTTTTTTTTTTGGAGAAAGAAGTTTTATACGATTATTTTTTGTTTGAACGTTGGCACGCATTTCGATTTTCAACGTAACAACTGCAAATGCATAAGCTATATTGAAGAAAAGAAAGAAGTGATTGGATTGAACTGTACTTTGGATTTATTGTCCAAAGTCCTACCGCTGGGATCTAAAATTTTGATGCTTTTCCAAACTAATGAAAATAAAATCGAATCATCCAGTGTGGTTACAAGTTACAACTAAATGAGACTGAATGTTTATACTCAAAATTATGGCATAAAACTTATTCGTAAATTTTGTTGGGTGTATCATATTGTATGTGCTTAATGAGCTTAGATTAAAAACAAAATAGTGCAAAATCAGGAAAAATAATAGACGTGGAATGGTGTTTATATGAGTTTAGTCATAACATCATGTTAAGTTTTGTAAATGTGCTTAATTTGGTGCTATGGAGCATCCCTTCTTGTACAGTTTATGTATGTTTAGCAGATGGAAAAAAATAACAGTAGAAGTAAACTTCGGTTTGGATTCGAACTATTACTATCAACCGAATTCCAAACTAGAGTCAGTGTTGTTGCTTAAAGTCATTAGAAAGAGAAGTCAAACATGACGGTTATAACTAAAATGGAAAACAAGAACTAATTACAACATTTACTTAGACCATTCGTATCACTTAACATAAACATCCATAACCAACGCTCCATCTCCAACACAAGCTACAAACTATTTTAATCTAGAACAATACGACCAAAAACAAAAAGCACACTAGAAAGTTTCTCCAATTTTCAATATAGAAAATAGGTGTTGAAAATATTCAAAATTTCAAATTGATAGACTACATAAAAGGACCACATTAATCAATGCCCACATTAATGCGTTGCAAGTGTACATGTATTCAACGTTTCACCAAAATAACCAATAATTTCAATAGAAACTTAAAAGTTAGCAGCATTTCCTTAGTGTAAACGAGATACTTGGATTACAACCTGATCTGTTTATTTTACATTTCGATTTGATATGTACTAATTCTGCATTTCTACATAATCATAATAAACGTTATTTTGATGCATAGCTTTAAAACATTTTTTATTTTTGAAGACATGATACGTTTATACGGCCCAAGTCCCATTACAAATGCGGTTTATTGCAAAAGCCGACCCGCATTCTTTTACAATTCAAAATAACCATAACCCTAGTAAACCTCCTCGCTTTATTCTTTACTTCCCTCTTCAAAACTACCAGACCATTACCAACAACATACCGGTTCACTTACCTCTTCTCTCTTACTTTTACACGTGCAAATTGTGCATTCAGAAGAAGGAAAATTAACCACTAATCAGTTCAACAAATAATTCAAATAAAAATAAAGGATAATTTTTTTATTTAGACCAAATTCTCGAACTAATTACAAAAATAGGCTAAGTACAAAACTAATTACAAAAGTAGACCACTTCCTGCCACATAAGCGTCCACGTGTACTGGCGGCATTTGAAATGCCGCAAGTACACGTATTATTTCTAAAACATACTTGTGACATTTGGGATACCGCCAGTATACGATATTTGAGATACCGTCCATATTCTGTTGCTTTTAAGGCAGTCATCTCTAAAAATTTTGGCTTCTCCCCTAAATTATCAGATTTATAAAAAAACCCAAAATCGCTAAAATATTTTCATAGTGTAGTTAAATCTTGATCGAAAGTAGTTATAGCCGAGGAGCAACACCTAATTCTGGCTCTTGAACAATTTCGGTATGTTATTTTGCAAACTCTAGTTCATTAATTTTTTTTGTTCTCATTTGTTGTTTGGTATTTTATGGAAGTAGTTAACAAGTTGATTAATTGGAATGTAGAATAGCTCGCAAGTGTGAACCAACGATCTGTTATTTTGATGGTGAACTGTTTATTGACGAATTTAATTGTGGGAAATAGGTGGGTGAGTCGTGTAAACAGGGCCTACATTTGAAATATGGACAACAAACAACAAGGCGGCATTTGAAATGTCGCATGCCTGCGCCATTTAAAATGACGCATGATGGCGGCATTCTAAATGCCGCCTTGTGACTCAAACAATGGCGGCATTTGAAATGCTGCACATTGGCGACATTTCAAATGTCGCTCTATTGTTTGCCCACTGCATGGCAACAGAATGCCAATAGCCAATATACAAACATATACACAATACTACATTCACTATCATTCACTACCATTCACAACAAAAAAACAGTTCTACATTCATTACCATTCACATTTCACAATGACAAAAAAATACTACAATCACAACTACATTCACATCGAAAATAAATAATACAATTAACATTAGTTTTCAACCCAATATCCTATACAAACATATAAACACTATGATCAATACCAAAGACAATCCACTGTGCACTAGCCTCTCAAATTTCTTAGTTCGCGAGGAGTTTTCTTTTTAGATTTTCTTGACTTGAGCATGAATTCCTCCTCTACAAGCGAAACTTCTTCATTGCCCTCCTCTTGTGTCCCTTCCATAGAGGGTTGAGACGGCCCAACCGGATGTGTATGCTGGGAAGTTATCACCCCGGAGCTTTCGCCCACACCTTTCTTCCTTCTTTGATACTTTCTCTTCGGTTCGAGGGCCGGTGGGGCTGATGCAATGTCCTCAAACGGTGCGGAAGGGACAACGTCCTTAATAAGTGGTGGCACAGAAGGAGGAGGAGGAGGCGGAGGTGGGATTGGTTGTAATGCCCCTGAATTTTAATTAACATTATTCGGATATTTAATTGGATAAATTAAATAGAATAATGTGCATAATTAGAGAGATGAGATTGATAAATCAAATAGTCGTGTCTTAATGAATGAACTAAAATAAGACTTAACTAAATTTAGAAGGAGAAATTTTTCTAAAGGGTAAACTTGGAAATGAGGCTATATTTCTTAGTATAAATCTTTTCCTCCACCTTAATAAATTTTCACTTTCTCATTCACTAACTCCTCGCCTACTTTCGGCCGGCCATTAAAAGCTCTAGGAAGAGCATAAATTGAAGAAAAAGCTTAGGAATTAAAGCTAGGAAATTATCTCATTCTCCAATCAACTAATCATGGTGAATAATCATGTTTATCATCTCATTTTCTCTATTTGGATCGGCTATGGATTATACCCGATTCATGTTTGCATTTTGGTTAGGATATAACCATTTAAACCTTTGTTTGGATAAGACATAGATGTTTTAAATGTTAATGGGCTAATTAACATGTTTTTATTCGGTTTTGGCTAAATTCCGAGTTGTTTTGATCTTCATATGCTTTGAAATTTCAATATGTTGAAGAGAACATATTAATTGATTTTCTGGAATTATTCCAGAATTTTTCAAGATGTTTTAATAGTTGTATAAAATTATTTAAAGTATGGGACTTAAATGTTTTATATAATTATAAAGGAGAAAGAGGTTTTTCTCAAATTTATTTAAATTTCCAATTAAGAAAAGTCGGCAGCAATTTTGAATATAAATTCTGGCAACCAATCATATTTAGACAAATCAGGTAGGTGGAGTACATAAAAACTTTTTTAAACAGTATTTTCACTGTTTTAACTCTTTCGGCAAGACCTTCCATCTCCATTCTAAACCTTCCAACAAGGCCGAAAGGTATCAAACCTTTCGACTAGGTCAAAAATCAATGCATGTGCTATCAGACGACTGGTACGTAGTGAATTGAAAGGGGTCGAAAGGTTTAGGAATGAAAGGTTAGAGATTTCGAAGGAGATGAAACCTTGTTTTGGTTTTAAAGAAAATACACCTGCTAACTTTCGACAAAGAGCTTTTGACGTTGTTAAATGGTTTAAAAGAAAAAGGTTTCGATTGGTTTGCTTTGTTGTTTTAAATGAAACCTTTCGACAAAGTCGAAAGGTATAGCTTTCGACAAGGTTGAAAGCATAGTTGTCGCTTTGAAACCTTTTGACAAAGATTGAGTCAAAGGTTATTTTTGTTTTCTAAAACTTTCCGCCTCTCTCCATTGATTTCGAAGGGTTGGTTCCAACACCAACACTTCATTGTTTTTGAATGGTTTCGAAAGGTTTTAGGTTTTGAGTTTCAATGATTTCGAAAGGTTTTAGGTTTTGAAGGGGTTACCTTCAATAATTTCAAAAGGTTTTGGTTTCGAAAGGTTTTTTCTTCGAAAGGTCTCATTGCTTTCGAAAGTTTTATAAATGGTTTTATAAAGGGGAGAAGACCCAGGCTTTCAAAAAATTCGAAAGGTGAAGCCTTTCGACTAGGTCGAAAAGAAACCTTCCGACAAGGTCGAAAGGTAGGACATTTCGACAAGGTCGAAAGGAATGGTTTTCAATGCCTTCCAAAGGCTAATGTTTATTTGCTTTCGAATGGGCCTTCATTCGAAGGGGTTTAAAGGGCTGTTTTTAGCCATTTTTCTTAAGCAAAGTTTTGCTAATTCGAAGGGGTTACTTCAAAGGGTTACAGCATAAAACACTTATCTTTGTTTGAATATGTAAGGGGGATCCTTATATAAATTGAATATTATTAAATCTTGGGGAAACCGGGGTGGGTTTAATGTTTTCGATACATAGTTAGGGGTTACAAACAAAAATATGCTTTTGAAAATATACATTGGAGCTATCAATATGTTTTTATTTAATTTAACCTAATTAGGGCTACCAATGGGAATAGGTTAAACATGTGGTATGCCTGTGGAAAATAAATAATCATGGAGATCGTGAATTTTAATAAATAATCATGGGGATCATGATATTTTAATTGGCCAAGTGTTGGGTTCTCGGTTAACCTAGAAAAACCATGAAATATGCGGTGGATAGCCCAAATCAAAATTTTAAAGTAAAGAACGTTTTGCCAAAGGTGGTTAGCATCGGAATTTGGCACCCAAGGTTTCATAGTCATTCTAGGAAAACTATAGAGTGTGCGGTGGATAGCCCACACCAACTTTTACAAAACAATGTACAATGGATAATCTACATTTATTTTGATGAATTTGGGACGGATAGTCTTATTAAAGTTTTGATGGATTGTCATTTTAAAGTTTTAGAGGGAAACTCTAATAAATTGCTTTTAGATGGGATATCTAATAAATGGGTGGATAAGATATCCAATATATATGATTTACAATTTTATTTCACATTATGTTAAGACTAAGCATTTTGGGTTCAGGGGCATAGTAAATGATTTGCATGTTTTGTTTTGGATACTAGTGAGAGGAAACCCGTTCCGTTAAGCGGCGTGGTCTCACTAGCTATCTATTTATGATAAGAGATGATATGGGATTATTCATACTAGACTTATTGTCTGACTCGAAGTTTGTGTTTCTCCATAAACTCTCGGGTACTCAAAAATTAATTTGAGTAGTCTAAGAGTGGGAGACGTTCAGGTTTTTGACGAATAAGCTTCCGGTGATGTGCATGAGGTAGAGTTAGCAATATAGGAACTATTTTGTGTATTCCACTGTGATGTACTAAGAACTGTAAATTTCATATTTATTAGTTCTCTGATCATCATAAGGGGACATCTTCATATGTCACTCTTATCGTATTTTGTACATGTATATGTGATCTGAACGTGGTTAATGTCTGGGATTATGTAATTAAATCTTAAATTGTAATTTGCATGAAATGAGAAATTATGTTTATTGGAAGTTTAAAATTTTTCATATTCATGTGTTCCTGTGTATCAATATTAACAATGTCGCATTCAGTCGTCAAGAAATAACAACTACGGATGACTACAGCATCAGTAGCGGTTAGTTTTGGGCCTCAAAAGGCTTGATGTTACAAGTTGGTATTAGAGCATGGTTTATGTACTTAAAAGGAATTTAAACCTTAAAAGATTTTTAAAAGCATAATCTAATGAATCTAAAATATGGTTGGGCTTGGGTAAGCGTTATAGTAACGTATGTGTACTTTGCTATAAATACCTAAGTATGTATTCCCCACTCTCTTAGACCATTCTTCTGTATCTTACAAAGATTGGATTTCAGGTAGTAGGAAAGTAAGATATGGAGGCAGAAAACGGAAGAGTGAATCAAGGTGGGAGATGCACCGCAACAAGTGGAAATGTTCGGCCCAATACTAGGAGCAACCAGGGTCGACAGGCGAATGCAAACCCAGATGAAAATGCTAATGTTTGTGCTGAGATCCCGCCGGTTGATATGGGGATAATGTATCGGTTCTTCGTGAATATGATGCAAGCTGGAGCAGTTGTGGGAGTGGCTGTAGGGAATGCTGGAGGAGCTAATCCGGTGGCCCCAGTTGGCAATAACTATGCCAAGTTGAGTAGGGTTACGCTAGTCTTGGAGGGAAGCCTTTTCTGGGAACCGAGGATGCAGTAGGAGTGGAGAACTGGCTATTGCATTGTGAAAGGATATTTGCAGATCTTGGCTTGACGGATATGCAAAAAAGAAGAATTTCTTCAAGGCAATTATAGGGGGTAACATTGTTTTGGTGGAACGGAGTTACTGTAGGAGAGCCAGAGGAAGACCTAACTTGGGCTGAATTTTGAAGAAGGTTCGAAGAAAGATTTCTATCTGTGGTTGCCAAGTGAGCGTTGCTAAGGAATTTTGAAGATTTAGTCTAGGGGGATAAATCAGTGATTGAGTATGCTACGGAATTTGATGAGCTGTCCCGTTACGGATATTCTACTATGGATACAGTCATTCGGAGGAATGATAAGTTTATCAGGCAGTTGAATCCTGAGATCCCAGAGCAACCATGCCAAACCTCCGGGATCCGTGTCATATTGTTGTCGAGATGGCTATTCGGAATGAAGAGACGCTTTCTACTTTTGGAAAGGGGAAACCAGTTGAGGTTCAGAATTTTCAGGGTAAGAAGTGGAAGTTCTTCAAGAAGAAAGGTGCCCAGTCGGGGGTAGCAACCAAGAAAAGCAAGGCTGATATTGTCTATTACAAGTGTGACAAGAAGGGGCACTATGCTAATGAGTGTCGCTCGGGTGATGGAAGAGTAGTTGCTGTAAGGTTGACTGTGAAGTGCTACAACTATGGCCAGATGGGGGCATTACAAGGACAAGTGTCCCGAGACTGCTAAAGCTGGAAAAGGAAAGGTCTTTACGTTGGAACTATCATCCTCTAGACCAACGGCTGCTGAGAAAGGAAAAGTTCTGATGGAAGGTATGCTTATGATTCATAGTACTCCAGTTAGTATACTATTTGATACCGGTGCATCGCACTCATTTATATCTCAGTATTTGGTAGATTGCTTATGTCTGGAACCTTTATACCTTATTACTCCTTTAAGGGTTGCGAATCCTATAGGAGGGTATGCAACTCTAGGAATGAGATATGACCAGTTAGCACTTGATTTGTTTGGTCATATGTTTGCATGCAATTTATATGTTTTTGATTTCTTGGGTTTTGATATCATATTGGGTATGGATTGGTTAGATAGATATGATGCTAGGATATTTTGTCAGGAAGGGGAAATATCATTGAAACACCCTAATTGCCGTAACCGAGTTATTTACTTATAAGAAGTTTAAACGGAAATGCTTATGTGTTATTGGGTGCCTTGGGAACGAAAGCAGAGTTGAAGCAGGTTTATGTTGCAAGAGAGTTTGCGGTTGTGTTTGAACCAGTTTCGGGCTTGCCGTCGAAAAGAGCAGTCGAGTTTTAGATAGATCTCGTACCGAAAGCTGAACCCATAAGTAGATCACCTAGCAGGATGTCACCAACCGAGATAAAGGAATTGAAGGTGCAGCTAGTGGAATTGGAAGGAAAGAATTTCATCCGACCAAGTAGTTCGCCTTAGGGAACGGCCGCGGTATTCGTGAAGAAGCCAGATGGGTCGTTAAGGATGTGTATCGGCTATCGTATGTTGAACCAGGGGACGATCAAGAATAGGTATCCTTTCCCGAGAATCGATGACTTATTTGATCAGTTGAGTGGATCCAGAGTGTTTTTCCAACTGGATTTGGCGACATGTTTCCATCATCTAAGAGTGGCAGAGTACAGTATTCCTTTGATGGAGTTTCGGACCAGATATGGGTCTTACGAATGGTTGGTTATGCCATTCGGGCTTACTAATGTGCCAGCTTTCTCGTGGATATGATGAACCGGGTTTTCCGAGAGCACTTAGATAAGTTCATGTTGGTTTTTATTGATGACATTTTGGTATATTCTAAGAATGAGAAGGAGCATGCAGATCATCTTAGAATAGTGTTGGAGACGCTAAGGCAACATCAACTGAAGGCGAAGTTCTCAAAGTGTCATTTCTGGAAGAAGGAAGTGAAGTTCCTTGGCATGTAGTTTTCGAGGAAGGTTTTGCAGTTGATCCGGATAAGGTCGAAGCTGTTAACAATTGGAAGAGACCAGAGACGGTAAATGAGATTAGAAGTTTTCTTGGACTTGCAAGATACTTGTTAGCACCAAAATTGGTCACTAACCTCGTTGAAAAAGATTGTGTAGAGATGTAAGTGATGAAGTTAAATTAAACAAGGAAGAATATGCTAATTTAAATGCAGAAAGTAAGAACACCGGATTTATAGTGGTTCAGCGTAATTGCCTACATCCACTTTGAGTTTTGATCTTTATTTCTTTCATAAGTAGTTGAATACAGATACAATCCATATATTAATGACTTGAATACCAGTTTGAGTTAAAAAGAGGAGAGTATAAAAAATGGCAGAGTCTCCCCATTCTTCTCCCAAAAAAGGTCCATTTTCACTGTGACCCTGCTCCTCTATTTATAGACAAATATGGGCTGGACTTCCCAGGTGGGCTTGGTGGCCGAACACTCTAGCCCAAGTGTAGTGGTCGCTGTATGCCGAACCAAGTAGACCGAACACGTTGACGCCGAACCACCTTCTCAATGCCGAACGGTACGTTTGATGGGTGGGAAGTGCAGAACAGTTGTCAGTCGAAGCCGAACGTGCCTTCTGGCTGAACGATGCTTCTTAGCCGAACGATCCTTTGGCCGAACGATGCTTCTTAGCCGAACGATCCTTTGGCCGAACGATGCTTCTTAGCCGAACGATCCTTTGGCCGAACGATGCTTCTTAGCCGAACGATCCTTTGGCCGAACGATGCTTCTTAGCCGAACGATCCTTTGGCCGAACGATGCTTCTTAGCCGAACGATCCTTCTTAGCCGAACGATCTTTTGGCCGAACGATGCTGCCATGTAGAGTAGCTATATACGCCGAACGTCTTCTAACGCCGAGTACCACTGGATGCCGAGTACTATGAGACGCTGAGTACTACGCCGAGTACTATGAGATGCCGAGTGCTACCTGATGCCGAGTACAATGGATGTTGTGTACTACGCCGAGTACTATGAGACGCTGAGTACTACGTCGAGTACTATGAGATGCCGATCACTAGTTGACACCGAGTCGTCCTGTACGCCGAGTACTCAGTTGCCTGGTCAAATCTCCAGGAAACAATACTACCGAAGGTTCATTAAGGATTTCTCGCGGATAGCGGCATCCTTGACTATGCTAACCAAGAAGGACGTGAAGTTTGTTTGGTCTGACAAATGTGAGGAGGCATTCCTTAAATTGTAACATTTGTTAACCAATGCGCCCGTGTTGGTAGTTCCAGATGGGAATCAGGGGTTGGTAGTTTACACCGATGCATGTGGTACTAGGTTAGGTGTTGTGCTAACGCAGAATGGAAAGGTTATTGCTTATGCTTCTAGATAGCTTAGACCGCATGAAGTGAGATACCCTACTCATGATTTGGAGTTGGCAGCGGTAATCTTCGCATTGAAGGTGTGGAGACATTATATTTTGGGAGAATGGTTTGAGCTATTTACAGATCATAGGTCTCTACAGTATTTATTCTCTCAGAAGGAGCTAAACATGAGACAGCAGAGATAGCTGAAGTTTGTTATAGCTTATGATTTTAGCATCGAGTATACATCGGGAAAAGGAAATAAGGTGGCAGATGCGCTTAGCAGGAAACATCAAAACGTGGTGTTAGCTATGTTGGCTGAATGGAAAGACTTGGAAGCACTGGCCGCTTGCAGTGTGCAGTTGAGGTCGACTGCTGGATCTAGTTGGAATATCGCCATGATGTCTTATTTGGAAGTTTGACCAGTTTTGATCGAACGGATTGCTTATAGGAAGAAAGAGGATTCAGTGTTAGCCGAGAGGATTAGAAGGTTAGAAGCTAGAACCGAGATTGATGATTTAAAGGATTTTATTCTTGACCGCAGGGGTTGGTTGAGAAAGAAGGAACGGTTATGTGTTCTTGATGTTAGAGACCTTAGGAAGAAAGTTCTTACGGAATGTCATCAATCGAAGTTTATGATTCATCCTGGGGGAACCAAGATGTATCAGGATATGAAAATAAGTTTCTTCTGGGAAGGAATGAAGAGGGATGTTGGCTTATGGGTAAAACAATGTTTGAACTATCAGTAAGTAAAAGCCGAACATCAGAAGCCAAGTAGTTTGCTTTAGCCTTTGGATGTTCCAGTTTGGAAGTGGGACTCGATATCCATGGACTTTATTGGCGGGTTGCCAAGGTCAAACCGGGTAAATGAAAGTATATGGGTCATAGTGGACAGATTGACCAAGAGTGCCCATTTCATTTCGGTAAGGTCAACCAGGACGACACCTGTTTTAGCTATGTTGTTCATAAAGAACATCGTTAGACTGTATGGAATTTCAAGTAGTATCGTCAGTGATAAAGATGCTTTGTTTACTAGCGAGTTCTGGAAGAGCCTGTAGAGTGTGTTAGGCACTAAGCTGAAGATGAGTACCGCATATCATCCTTGGTCGAATGGACAGACAGAGAAAGTCAACAAGGTACTGGAAGATCTATTGAGAGCTTGTGTGCTGGATTTTAGTGGTTCTTGGGAAGATCACATGCACTTAGTGGAGTTTTCCTATAATAATAGTTATCAGACTACTATAGGAATGGCGCCTTTTGAAGCTTTGTATGGAAGGCCATGCAAATCACCAGCATGTTGGTTGGAGACCGGAGTCAGATTGGTCCTTGGTCCAGATTTGGTGAGAGAGGCGACGGTAAAGATCGAGTTGATACGGGAAAGAATGAAGGAAGCTCAGTCTAGACAGAAGAGTTACATAGACAAAAGGCGTAAGGACCTAGAGATCTCAGTTGGAGATAGAGTTTTCATCAAGGTATCGTCGATGAAAGGTGTGGTTCGATTCGAGAAGACTAGGAAGCTAGCACCGAGATATGTTGGACCATTTCCTATATCAGAGAGGATTGGGAGACTCGCATTAACGAGTAGATTTACCAAGCAGTTTGGTCGGGGTCCACAATGTGTTTCATGTTTCTCATCTTAGAAAGTATGTTCATGATCCAGAAACTATTATCGCTCCGACGGTACTGGGGGACTTCGTGGTGGAACCGAATATGACTTTTGTGTGGCAACCAGTTCATGTTGTGGCAAAAGATGAGAAGAGGTTAAGGAACAAGACAGTCGGGTTGGTGAAAGTTCAATGGAGCGGCAACATGAAAGACTGTACTTGGGAGACAGAAGACAGGATTAGGGCTACTTTTCCTAAGCTGTTTTAGATGGTATGTTCTATATAGGGTTTATATAGAATTTGGCTGGTAGGTTATACTAGCTTTGCTTACATGGGCCATATGCTTGTTGTTTTGTCCTTACTGAAATTTTGGGGACGAAATTCTTTAAGGGGGGAGTCTGTAATGCCCTTGAATTTTAATTAACATTATTCGGAATATTTAATTGGATAAATTAAATAGAATAATGTGCATAATTAGGGAGATGAGATTAATAAATCAAATGGACGTGTCTTAATGAATGAACTAAAATAAGACTTAACTAAATTTAGAAGGAGGAATTTTCCTAAGGGGTAAACTTGGAAATGGGGCTACATTTCTTAGTATAAATCTCTTCCTCCACCTTAATAAATTTTCACTTTCTCATTCATTAACTCCTCACCTACTTTCGATCGACCATTAAAAGCTCCAGGAAGAGCATAAATTAAAGAAAAAGCTAAGGAATTAAAGCTAGGGAATTACCTCATTCTCCAATCAACTAATCAAGGTGAATAATCATGTTTATCATCTCATTTTCTCTATTTGGATCGGCTATGGGTTATACCTGATTCATGTTTGCGTTGCTTAGGATATAACCATTTAAACCTTTGTTTGGATAAGACATAGGTGTTTTAAATTTAATGGGCTAATTAACACGTTTTTATTCGGTTTTGGCTAAATTCCAAGTTATTTTAATCTTCATATGCTTTGAAATTTTAATATGTTGAAGAGAACATATTAATTGATTTTCTATAATTTTTCCGGAATTTTTCAAGATGTTTAAATAGTTGTATAAAATTATTTAAGGAATGAGACTTAAATATTTTATACAATTATAAAGGAGAAAGGGGTTTTTTTCAAATTTATTTAAATTTCCAAACAAGGAAAGTCGGTAGCAATTTTGAATATAAAATTTTGGCAATCAATCAGATTTAGACAAACAAGGCAGGTGGGGTACATAAGAACTATTTTAAATAGTATTTTCCCTGTTTTAACTCTTCCGGCAAGACCTTCTGCCTCCATTCCAAACCTTCCGAAAAGGTCGAAAGGTATCAAACCTTTCAACTAGGTCAAAAATCGACTCACGTGGTATCAGGTGACTAGTACATAGTGAATTGAAAGGGATCGAAAGGTTTAGGGATGAAAGGTTAGAGCTTTCGAAGGAGATGAAACCTTATTTTGGTTTTAATGAAAATACACCTGCTAGCTTTCGACGTTGTCAAATGGTTTAAAAGAAAAAATTTCAATTGGTTTTCTTTCTTGTATTAAATGAAACCTTTCGACAAAGTCGAAAGGTATAGCTTTCGACAAGGTCAAAAGCATGTTGCCGCTTCCAAACCTCTTGACACAGATGGAGTCAAAGGTTATTTTGTTTTCTAAAACTTGCCGCCTCTCTCCATTGATTCTGAAGGGTTGGTTCCAACACCAACACTTCATTGTTTTTGAATGGTTTCGAAAGGTTTTAGGTTTGAAGGGGTTACCTTCAATGATTTCGAAAGGTTTTGGTTTCAAAAGGTTTTGAGTTTCAATGGTTTTGAAAGGTTTTGTCTTTGAAAGGTTTCGTTGCTTTCGAAAGGTTTATAAATGGTTTTATAAAGGGGGGATACCCCAGGCTTTCGACATAGTTCGAAGGTGAACCCTTTCGACTAGGTCAAAAAGAAACCTTCTGACAAGGTCGAAAGGTAGGACGTTTCGACAAGGCCGAAAGGAATGGTTTTCAATGCCTTCGAAAGGCTAATGTTTATTTGCTTTCGAATAGGGCTTCATTCGAAGGGGTTTAAAGGGCGTTTTTAGCCATTTTTGTTAAGTAAAGTTTTGCTAATTCGAAGGGGTCATTTCGAAGGGTTATAGCATAAAACACTTATCTTTGTTTGAATATGTAAGGGGGATCCTTATATAAATTGAATGTTATTAAACCTTGGGGACACCGAGGTGGGTTTAATGTTTTCAATACATAGTTTGGGTTTACAAACAGAAATATGCTTTCGAAAATATACATTGGGACTATCAATGTGTTTTTATTTAATTTAACCTAATTGGGGCTGCCAATGAGAATAGGTTAAGCAGGTGGTATACCTGGGAAAAATAAATAATCATAGGGATCGTGCGGATCATGATATTTTATTTGGCCAAGTGTCGGGTTCTTGGTTAACCTAGGAAAACCATGGAATGTGCGGTGGATAGCCCACATCAAATTTCTAAAGTAAAGAATGTTTTGCCAGAGGTGATCAGCCTCGGGATTTGGCACCCAAGGATTCATAGTCATCCTAGGAAAACTATGGAGTGTGCGGTGGATAGCTCACACCAACTTTTATAAAACAATGTACGATGGATAATCTGCATTTATTTTGATGAATTTGGAACATATAGTCCTATTAAAGTTTTGACAGATAGTTTCAAATTGTCGATTATTTGCCTCTTCATAGATATATGACCGACTGGAAGATAAGTCCATGACCATAGTTGCAAGAGTTTAACTTGTATTTAATTAATGTTTACGACATTAAAAATACATTAAAGAATAACTATGTCTGTACCTGAACTAGAGTCATACAGCCTCCGGCAGACTATTGTTGTACCAATGCCACTTTCGTAAGCTCTGTATACTTGAAAGCTAGCGTCGCACTTCCCCATGAATATTACCGATAAGAATCAAAGTCTTCTAACAATGGAAGCCATTGAACGGCCTCTCTTGTCTTCGCTCGATTGCATAATAGATGTTGTGTGATGATGTGCAACATAATAGCGTGGGCGCGCTGGGCTATCTGCACTGGAGAGGCATGACGGGGAATATCACTGGCCAACTGCTCCCTAAACCATTTGGCCACTATCGACTCATTTCATAATCTCACGTCTTTTGGAGGAGACAGGCCAAACAAGGGCTCACACAAATCCATATAATTGCTTGAGAAATTTGGTTTTAGGATGGGATCGCCGTTAATCGGCAATCCGAGCAACGCAGCTGATGTGCACGTAAATGTGCATATTTTTACCACCATATTTATTCTAATTAATTTAAATAAATGATCATATTGGGTATTTTAACTTGTTTTAACCAAAATCCATATTAATTCCAAATTGTCACATATTCATCTTCATCCAAGGGCAAAATAGACATTTTTGTGCATAAATTAGCTTGAGAAAATTTAATTGGAAATTTTTATATTATTTTGTAGGAATTTAAACTCAATTACAAGTGGTTTCATGAAGGAATATGCATGCACAAAGAAGATATAAAAGAATGAAGATGGAAATAATTCAAAGTGAAGAACATGGAGGACCCCACCTACCCACCTATCTTAATGTACACATTAGAGGCTAATGCACATGCTTATGGAATGAATGGCTTCATGTACACTTAAATGATGATTAATGGATGCTAATGGTTACTTGGCCACCACACTTCCTAAGGGGTAGTTTGGGCATTCCCTAAATTATGGATTAGGGTTTCATGCTTGTATAAATAACCCATTATGTTCATGTAATTCCTCCCCCCCTTAGTCTCTCTTTAGTTAGTTTTAGATCAAATAAAAGAAAGCTCTCTTCTCTTTTCATGGCTACTTAGCCATATTTTTATTTCATGTAACTTTCATTTTTTTAATGTTAATTAGTGCTCTTTTTTGTTTTACATGCTTCTTTTCCTTTCATGTTGTAGTGTAGATCTCTCTTGTTTCATGCAAGTAGATTAGTTTTTCCTTTCTTTTTTCTCTCTTTTTCCTCTTGTTTGTTTAATGTTGCTTTCTACTAGTGTTGACATAATAACACAAATGAGAGGCTAATCCCTACAATTTAGGGGTAATGATGCTCTCTTGAATCATGTAGATGCAACATAATTTCTCATTTATGTCTCTTTTGTGCTTAATGGAAAGTTGAATGTGTGTGTGATTTTGTGTTTAATATTGAGTTTGATAGCTTATGTTGTTCAAAACAAATAGGCTATGCTTAGTCATATGAATCACTAATTACCTCTTCATCTACATATGATCATGGTAATGGAAGTGGATTTAGAATCAAAATTTGATGGTTTATGTTTCTAATTCAATGGTTAATAAACCATGCTTAAAATAGATTCTACTTTTAATTTCATATCATTTTCATTGAAGTTAGTAAGTGGGTTAGAGGGTGCATCAAAATTTGATGGTTTAAGTGTGTTAATTAATAACACAATTAGGCCATGCTTATGATAAATGCATCAACTAATGTCACAAATGACCAAAAAGAGATCATAATTTCATTATGTTGATTTATGTGATCATTAGAGGGGATTTGCCTCTAAATTGCTCTTTAATCTCATCTTTTTTATTCTCCATAGTTTTAGTTTGTTTTTACTTTCTTTTAGCTAGTTAACAATCACTCGACTTTGGTTTAATTTGATTGAATAGAATTTTAAAATCATCAATTCCCTGCGGATCGACCCGTATTCGCCACATACTACAAGTGTACGCCGTGCGCTTGCGGTTATATTTTAATTTAAATTCGTTCGACGGTTTTCTAAACCGATAGAATTTCCATCGACGAACAGCAGCTACATCTTTCGATGTGATGGTCTTCTCACCTACTCTGAGATGAAATGTAGACGTCTCAAGTCTCCACCTATCGATCAACACCATTAGAAGATTACGATCGAGCTGTGTGTATCTCAACTTATTAATAACACTGAATCCAGCTCTGTCTAAAAGTTCCAACATGTAAGGATGCGCTGACGTGATAAGCTTTAAGGTCGAAGAATGGTCAATGAAGTCGTCCGGCTCAACCACCTGTCGAACATTAACACCAAATGCAAGCTATTATGCTATTTACTAACACTTTGCAAAATGCAAGACGGATTATATTAACATGTGCCTCCATTAAATCGTTGATGCTTGTGCGGTGTTGAGCTTGTAGGTAAAGCATGCTATCATCAATCGATTAGGGTGCCATTTCTTTGTATTCTACCACAATAACATTACCAAATCAAATTTGTACCCTAATCAATCTTTATATCAAATCAACAACCAATTAAACATTTGTTGTACGCGCACAATCTACTTCGTTGTAGTATAGAAACATAGATTTACACTTATAAAACAAATTTTTTCCAAAACCCTAAATTCATAAAATCAAAATTAGAGAAACAATTGGAAGATTACAAATCTGTAGGAGGTGCTTGAGAGGATGAGGAAGCCATTCTTCAATTTCTAGCTTGATTTAACGAGATTTTTAGTCAAATTATAGATTTTTGGTGATTTGAGGGATTGGGTTCGAAATTTTTTTAAAACCTTTTATCGAAGGGGGTAAATGAATGAAGGGGGTGAAAAGGCTGAGTAAAACAGTAAGCAAAAAACGTGGCGGCATTTGGGATCTCGCAAACTGGCGGCATCCAAAATCCCACATACTGGCGGCATCCCAAATGCCGCCAGTATGTTTTAGAAATAATACATGTACTGGCGGCATTTCAAATGCCGCCAGTACTCGTGGATGCTTATGTGGTAGAAAGTGGTCTACTTTTGTAGTTAGTTTTGAACTTAGCTTATTTTTTAATTAGTTCGAGAATTTGGCCTAAATAAAAAAATTATCCTTAGAACAATGAAAACTATCTTTTTATTACAGAAATTAAATAAAATAGCCAAATGTTTGCCAATTTATTCAACTTGCAATACAAAACAAAGGCATCGCCGTATCATTGCAAAAGTGGATTAAAACGGCAAAGTCTTTATCGTTTTAATAAAATGACAAAGGCTTTTTCGTTTTAATAAAACAATAAACTTTTTCGTTTTAATCCATCTTTACAATAAAAAGTAAAGTCTAAGCTTTTTTATCCATTAGTCTTCTGTTCAGTTCACTAGCCATAAAATTGAATTTAACCAGCAACTGAAAAGTGAACAAGCCATACCTAGTCGCGTTGTAACTCTCAGTTCAATTTTTTTTTACTAAACAAGGCATTGTTGGTTGTACTCTGATCTTTCCATAGAATTTTGAAGGAAATATGAAGAAAAAATGCTGCTTAACTTCCCTGTTCGTTTATTTCATTCTTCGCATGACTACTTTCACCGCGTTTCCAATATGAGAGGTTTTTGTTTAACAGACTCCTCATAGCTGTAATATCTCCACTTCTGCCTCCTTTGCCATAAAAGTCATTATTTCTTCAAATCTATGTCTTTTACCTCTTTCAATTGGCAGACCTGAAGATATGAAACCCTGTGATGGGTGATTAACTTTCTGCTTCGATTTCAGTTGCGATAAGCTTGGAAAAGTATTGTCATCGGTCTTTGTAAATTGATATCATTCATATCTAATGAGAGAAGACCACCCTTATATTTATAGGGCTAATAAGGCTAAACATATTGGAAGAACATCTAGCCTTATCTTTCTCAACGAGCTTCTATTCCACCTTTAATTACAATTCACATTATATAAATATACATACACACATACACACACAGATATATATATATATATCTATATATATATATATATTTGTGTGTGTGTGTGTCATTTAAGACTAAATGAGCCGGTTCATATATATTTTTAGTTCATAAAAATTTCAGTCATAACTATTAACATTTAATAATTATTAAATTACCATTTTAATTTTATTTAGTTAAATGAAATTATATACAACATTTATGTATTATTTTTAATTAATTTTAAGCCCTCTAATAATAATTGAAAGCCTCCAAAAATTAGTCTAACATTCATGCAAATTTCCTCCATTTTAATTCAATATAATTGTAGATTATTTGATTAAGCTAAATTCAGAAATATGGGGACAACTACGTTTATGTGACTCCTTGGAATGAACTCAACCCTTGATAACATATAAATAGTTATTAAAGCTTGTACGAAGTTTACTGTAGCAGAGTAGTGCACATGAGTTCAGCCTAAATATGTATATGTATATATCAAATAAGACCAAATATTCCAATTCATTTATATTTTTAATTCATAAAAATTTCGATCATGATTATAAAATTACCTTTTTAAATTTATTTAGTTATTTAAAATTATATACAACACTTTAGATATTATTTTTAATTAATTATAAGCCCACCAATAATATTAAAAGCCCCTTAATCTTACGTTTATACCAATTTCCTCCATTTCAATCCAATATAATTGTAGATTAATTCGATTGAGCTAAATTCAGAAATATACTGACAATTATTACTTCTTAATTATTAATTATTAATGTTATTTATTATTTATTAAGAATTAATTGTTATTTATCAATTATTTAATAATTGTTATTATTTAATAATTATTATATTAATTATTAATTACTGGATCATTATTATTATTAATTTTTAATAGTAATTATTTCACATTTCAAATAAATTATTAATTCTTATTATTTAGTATTAATTTTTTAATAATTTTTAATTATTATGTATTATTATTTAATTCTAATTAAAAATTAATTATTAATTATTAGCCATTACTTATTAACTATAATTTAATATTTATTATTAACTAACAAAAATTAATTACTAAATATTAAATATTACTTCTTAATTATTAATTATTAAAAAAATCAATTCTTATTTATTAATTATCACTTCTTAATTGACATTTATTACAACTGGTAAACTAAAAAGGTTGTAATATGTATCTATCACTACTAGCAAAAAAAGGTTATGAAAATTGGTATCTACTACAACGGACAAATAGGGAAGAGGTATTGATAAAAATTGATATCCATTACAATAGGTAAAAAATACTTGTAATAGACATCTATTATAATGGACAAATGAAAAAAGTTGTAATAGGTATCTATTACAACGAGCAAAAAAAAGAGTTATTGAAAACTGGTATCTAATATAACATGAAATATAAAAGCATTATAATAAGATTCTATTGCAACTAGCTTTTTTATCATTATAAAAACATCGTTGTAATAGAGTATTTTTATTATAGTGAAGAATTACTTGGAGATTAAGTGAATTAATTTCTCAACTATCTTGAACCTCAGTTACCTCTTGGGTATAGAGGTAAAAAGAATATCTGACATAAAAATACACCTAAGTCATAGCAAATATATTCAGGAACTTGTATACAAGAACAAGATGGATAAGGAAAACATCTTACCCATTCCAATGGTAAGTAATTTACACTTATCAAACACAAAGGAGATCCTTGATAACATATAATAGTATATAAGCATTGTTGGAGCATTATAGTATGCTACTGTTACCAGACTTGAGAATATTGAGGTATTTAAGAGGAACGCGGAGATATGGACTAAAAATGCAATCAAACAATAAACTTAATGTACCGTTAATGCCTTTACCAACTATGATTGGGCTACTGATGGAAAAGATCAACAAGTGGATACTGCGTGTTTCTTGGAAAGAATGTCATATCCTAGCGCTTAAAAAGTAACCAACCATATTTAGATCAAGTACAGAATATAGAAATGTAGCAAGTGTAACTGTTGAAGTTATGTGGCTAGAATCACTCTTATATGAGTTAAAGATTTAAAGACTTGGTGCACCTACATTATGGTGTGATAATTTGAGCACTGTTTCATTAACAGCTAATTCAGTGTTACACTCAAGAACAAAGTAGATAGAGCTTGATCTTTATTTTGTAAGAGAACCAGTTGAAAGGGAAAGATAAGTATAAATCACATACCTACACCGTACTTAAGGGTTAATGTTCTGACTTAGTGCCGACCTAGGGATGTATGAGGCCCTAGGGGAAATTTTTGTAAAGGAAAAAAATTGTAGGCGCTAGGATTTGATCTTGCAACCTTCCCTTCAAAAGCCTAGTGCTTTACCACTACAACAAACTATCTTTTGTTAAACTGAGGCCCCTATAATGATATTATATATAAAATATTATGTAAATCTGAGGCCCCTAAAAACAAAGGCGAGACCTCCTCCGGATCGGAGGCCCTAGGCGGCCGCCTAGGCGACCGCCTAGTCGGCCTATGCCCAGGACCGCCCCTGTTTTGACCATAGCTCTCTCGCATAGGTACTTCACAAAAATAAGAAGAGAACTTATAGTAGAAGATGTAGAATGCAGAAAAGAGAAATAAAAAGAAGATGCAGAGAGGGAAAATGGAGTAGAAGAGAAGAGACATAAGTTTGAGGGAGAAAGATAAAAAGAAAATGTTAATGTTTAATACTACTCATATACTTTTTTTGAAAATGCAGTATTCATGTGCATGTCTATATATACACGAGTGACATACAATGTATGCTGAAATATCATAATAAAAATTGATTCATACTTTATCTATATTTTCATTTCTTAACAGTGATTAAAGTATTTGTTAAATATAAGCAAATAGAGGAGACTTCCAAAATATTTGACATAATGTAGAAGGAAGGAATACATTCTGATTTGATAACTTACAATGCAATTATTAGATGGCTCATGCATGCTTGTTAAAGTGGCTTGTGCTCAAACCATTATCAAATGCATGATATACATCAAGGGATAACGCCGGATGTCGTAACATTTACCTCTTTGCTCTCGGGATTTGGAAAATCGGGAAAGTTGAAAGAAGCAGTTGAAGTGTGTGATGAATTAAATTATAATGGACTTTCACTTAACGTTATTGTATTTAGTTTATTGGTTGATGCACCGTGCAAAGAAGGAATGGTAAACAAACATCACCAATTATTAGATGTGATGATTCAAAAAAAATAGAGCCCGATGCTATAATATATAGTAACTAGTGCGAACCCGTGCTTCGCACACGGTGTTCACAACATAATTTATTTCATGTACATTTTTTGACTTTTGTAGTAATATGAAAATGAAAATGTATGTTTATGGACTACAATTATTTATATTAGCACTTTTCTCGAGCATCATTAACACACTTTCATTAAAATATCCACTTAAATATTTACAATACGCACAAAGTATAATATCTCTGTTTAGAGAATAGTGAACATATACAAAATACACTAACGTCAACTTCTAATTACTCCTTACTTGTTAAGAATTACATTACTGAGTATGACTATTAATTTATATAATACATAAGCTCAACATAGATTCATCTTATATAAAATATAAATCCCAATACATACGCATTTAATATAATGATAGTGTTCCATATATGACATAAAGAAATCATGCTAAAAGAAAATTAATATTTCAGAGTCAATCCGAATAAACAATATTCTAACATTTTCAATAGTACATTATTTCACACTATCCAATGCCAACTGAATTAGAATAATATTTAAGGAACTTGAAAGTTATATTTTTAATACATATAATGTAATACAACATGAGAAATACATGTAAACTATAAACATCTTGTTGGCTATTTCTGAATATCTAGTTAAACTGAATAGTTTCATTTACTCTTAAGCGGGCATGTCATAGAATCCTTATACTATGGATAATTAACAAACCAATTTAATGATGTCATTGTAAATCAATCCTTGCACCTTCAATATCATTAATGTCATTAGTTAATAAGCTAACACTCAAGGACATCATAGTCTAATTTCTGGAACAACCAAATAACATTTTCTTTTATTTCCAATAACCGTACCACCAAAATAATTAAATAACACAAAATTTAGCATAATTCAAACAAAAATAATACATCACTATAAGAGAAATTACATGTGGATACATATAAAATATATAGATGACATAACATCGAAGATAACTGTAAGATTAAATAACATAAGAAAATACAGTCAACATAGCAAACTATTAGAATATCATGCAATTATATACCACTACGAATTCTTATAAAAAAAATTATGTATACATCTAACACTAGCATTTTATAATATTTGTAACACAATATTATTGGTATGCATGTAAAAAAAAATTAGAATAATTTTTGAAAATACATTGAATATATAATGTTTCTTTTCAAGCATAAACAAATATGTCAAAAATATCATGCTGCTGTAAAAGCATACGTATTACCCAAATATTAGTTTGGTAAGTTTGTTAAGAAAATTATCTATAAATATAATTGTTCTCAATCATTTTAGTTTTTTACCAACCTTTTTAAAGTAAAAGGAAATTATTTGTTATGAATAGATAATGAGTTTCAAAGTTACTATTTCTCTTTGATACACATATTTCTTACATCGACGAAACATTTGTTAAATCTGCATAACACTTCATGTTACATGTTCCATAATACAATAGATTTATGCATCTAAAATTATGTTGATGAAAGGAATAAATAAAAAGAATTAATTGATTACATATTAATTCTATAATTAATTTGCATTAAAGAGAATTGATGTGAAATTAATTCTCTCAAATTTGAATTAATTTTATAGTTTGAATTCAAATTGACCAATATTAAAAGAAATTAATTTTATTCATTTATTGTTTGGTAATTATGTATGATATGACCTTTCTACTTAAAATAGTTTTATTAGAACCATTATGAATAATAGTATCCCTAATTTATAGTCATGAGTTATCTATAAACAATTTAAAACTCCAAAAAATTCAAAGTAGCATAACATAAGAACAAAATTTCACCAAAAAATCATAAATACTTACCTAGTTGTTACACAAGATTACCAAGACTTTGATGATAACCATGAATATGTGTTGCCTATGGGCATTTTATAGTCCATTAAATAACATAATAGAAAAATATTAGAAGCCTAAATTGATTAAGAAGAATAATGCTAGAATTTATTTAGAAGATGAAGTTTACATTAATTAAGTGCGCATAAAGCAATTCAAAAGTAAATAAATTTTCGAAGCACGTATTTAAAATTAAATCTTTAATAAAATTCCAAATTGTCTACTGAAGGAAGAACAAAAGTGTTGCTTATACATACATACTTTTCCCAAAAATTAAGTATGAAATTTGTTATTTGAATATTATTTTCCTTCAAAGATAACGTGTCTCTTCCAATTTTTATATTCCTGTATACTTATGTGTGAGAATGAAATAAAGATCAATTTAACATCTATTTTATTATATAGAAAAAATATGGTTTTTTTAATATATGTATTGATAAACCAACAACTCCATGCAAAATTAGTGTAAGAACCCAAATTCGTAGTCTTGTAGTAAAAAGAAAAATCTTGAAAGAATTTGATATAAAACATGAGAAAGAATAATTAGTTCAACTTTATCTGTAGTAGATTTTAAAGTTAGAAAAGTTCATAGGGTTGTTATACATTGGAAATGTTGCTAACAAAAGGGAATAAAAAAATTAATTACGATTAATCTTGTAATTGATTAACATTGAAAGACTAAATGTATAATTGATTCTCCCTTTAGATTAGATTACAGATTAGTTTTGAACTTTGGATTTAAATTGGTCTAAATTAAAAGGAATTAATTACTTTCATTTGTTGTATGGTAAACATATTTGATATGATCCTTCCTACTTGAAATAGTTTGCATATGACCATTATGAATAACTATATCTTTAATTTATAGCTATTTATAAAAATTACCAAACTACATAAAGTTCAAAACATTGCATTATTTCATAAGATCATCAAGAATTTGATGATGTTAAATGGATAATAGTTAAAAGGAGGTATATAAAAACAAAAAAAAGTCAACAATCCAATTGTGGATTTGAAATAGTTCGCATATAACCATTATGAATAACTATATCTTTAATTTATAGCCATTTATAAAAATTACCAAACTAAATAAAGTTCAAAACATCTCATTATTGCATAACATCACCAAAATTTTGATGATGACCATAAATGTGGTTGCATATGAACGATTTATAATCTATTAAATAACAAAGTAGAAAAATATATATTGACAAGCACCATTGTTCCAATGGTTAAGTGATTTGGTTTAGGTGCGAGAAGTCACAAGTTCGAAACTTGCGTAGCGTGATTCGAACGTTTATTGACATGTGATATGTTGTCATAGTGATTTGTTGTATATAAAGTACCATTTCAAAAAAAAGTAGAAAAATATTAAAAGCTTATATTGAATAATAGGAACAATGTCAAAATTTACGAAAAAAGGTTTAGATTGAATAAAACTACATAAAACATTTGAAGTAAACAAGTTTTCAAAACATGTGTTCACACTAAACTTTTAGCAAAATTTAGAATTGGCTACTGGAAATAGAACAGAACCGTTGCTTATACATTCATACTTCTCTCTATAATACAATATTAAATTTATTATTTGAAATTTCTTTTAGTAATATTATGCTTTCTTCCAACTTGATTTTCGTATATGCGTATGCTTGAGAATGAAATAAAGATCATCTTCACATTTATCTGGTTATGCAAAAAATTAAAGATTCTTTCGATTTCAATGTATTACAATTAATAGTCCAATAAATCACTACAAAATAAATGTAAGAGAGAGAAATAATTACTTCCAAATAGTAACTCCCTTTATAAGGTATTACCTTATAAAGGAGGTTATTATTAGGTTCATAACAAAAATATTATTGAAAGAAATAAATCAATATTACCTATAGTAGATGTTATAAAATAATAGAAGCTTCTAGGATGATTGTGAATTAATAAAATCAAATAAATCTTACAAAATAATTGAAGAAAACAAAATTTGTAACAATACTAATCAAAACAAATTAAGCGGAAAACAAAAGTTTGGAACATAAAATTCGAATCAAAGATGTAAAATCATAAATTTAGGATAAAAGAAATAAGTTTAGACTTGAATTAACAGAAAAGACATATAATAAAATAAATATCTACCCTTTAGATTGAGCTTGTTGATCTAGTAATTCAAAGTCTTCTGGCAACATTTAGATAATTTATTGATAAAAATCTTATCCCTAAAGCAAATAGTAAAATACAACCATTGCATAATTGAATAAAATAAAAAACAAATAAGTTGAATATAAAAGGTGAAGAACTATTGATGTATTCAAACAAATTATAATCATGTTAAAAAAATTATGAGGTGAGCAAATAAACTATTTAGAACGAATCTCTAATTTGTTTCTAATTTAAAACTGAATTTTTTATGCGAAGCTGGAGATAGAGAATAAACACAATGTGAAAGGAGGGAGAACAAATTGTAGATAGAAAAATCGAGGAAATAAGAATTTTTCTAGTATTTAATGTGCTAAGAAGAGGAAGAGATCACAGTTGGATTAAATTAGAATAGACAGATCGATATGTTTATTGTGAAATAAATGCATTTATTACAATAAAAGCGATCAGATGTATGTATTATGAAATAAATAAATTAAATTATGATAAGTTACAATGAATAGTAATGGTCTTACCATTTATGAGAATTCTCTCTATTGTACGTTTTATCTCTCCCTTCGTATCGACCAACATGGAATTGATGAATAACCAACCCTATTGTAAAATAGAAGAAGCTAAGACAAAGATTTGAATAAAAAATCCATAAAATTAAGAATTATCGAACACAACCTAAATTAGCAAATAAAGGAGAAAAAACCTTGGGAAAATATTCAATCATATACAATATCGGATAGTATCTATAGCAAGAATAAGTAACTTATATATCTCATAATAGGCTAAAATAATTAGTAATTTATTACGTAAACATGATTATCAAAATTTATATGGTAAACACCAAAAATACAAAGTATAAATATAAAAATTAAAATAACACACAGCTTATGAGCAATTAGTATCTATAGACATCTGTTATCACCAAGGTATATTTGTAGTTATAACAATTGTTCGTATATAAATGATTAATAGTGAAAAGTGATCAATATGGAAGAAATTGCAAAGTGAATTATGTAGATGAGTAGATGATACGAAAGTAAAAACAATCGTGAAAAAATCTAATAATAAATTTTAACACAAAATCATAAATTCACAAAAATCATGTCATAAACTAATAAAAATTATTCATTTGGTTTCAGAAAAATTAAAAAGAGATAAACATAAATGGATAATAGTTAAAAGTAGGTATAATGAAATAAATAAATAAAAGTCAACAATCTGATTGTGGATATGGCATAGAATGAAGTCATAGTATATTTCAATATAAATTTATCGATTAGTAAAATTCGTGCCCTAATCCAAAATAAATGGATGGACTTGCAAACTAATCATTTAAGTTATTTATTTTTATGAAGATATTCACCAAGTTACTATAAAAGAGAAAGTGAGCATAATAAAATATACGAATTCGAATAAACATAAAATGTAACGACCCGTATTTTTACGGATCGAAACATCGTAAAACAATTGACGTTTGGTCGCATTTGTGATAAGTCGTCCTGAGTCTAAGTCATAGGTCGTTAACGACCTAGGGTATGTCGTAGGTCGTGTGCGACTTAGGATGCTTCAGCTCCGACTTACTACTAGTAGCATTGCATCTTGACATTAGTAGTTGAAGTGGTAAGTCGGGGACGACCTAAGGAAGTGAACTGGTTAAGTGTTAGGTCGGTCGGGACGACCTATAAGATGTTAGCGACTTAAGGATTTTAGGTCGTAGGTAGGTTAGGTCGGTCGAGCGATCTAAGTGTTGACGACTTATAGAAGTTAGCGAGTTAAGAGAGTTTGCGACCTAGTAGTTACCGTGTTAGTATAGTTAGGTCGTAAGCGACCTATGGGGGTGATGTGTTAGTTAGGTCGTAAGCAGCCTTTGTTAGTTAAGTCATTCAGACGACTTAAGTGTTGGGTCGTAACGCTGTTAGGTCGCGTGGGTTGCTAAGTTGTTAGGTCGCAAGGTTTTGTAAGTCGTAGGTCGTAACTCAGTAAGTTGTTAGGTCATAGAGGCAGTCTGCGTTAGGTCGCTGGGTTTTGCCTAAGTGTTAGGTCGTACCTGTTGTTAAGTCGCGTGATGTTTTAGGTCGCGAGAAGACTTAAGGTGTTAGGTCGTGAGCGACCTAAGGGGTTGTTAAGTCGCGAGCGCTGCTAAGTCATAACTCGTAGATAGGTTGGCCTGGTAGGTCGTGAGTGCGCTTGGGCTTAGGTCGTTAGGTCACACGCCTGCGATATGTTAGGTCGTAGGAGTGTTAAGCAGTTAAGTCGTAGGTCGTACGGGTTGTTAGGTCGAAGACTTAGGTCGGTGGGGGTCTTAGGTCGTAGGTCGGAGACGACCTAACTCCGAGTAGACGGTCTAAGGGGATTTTCAGCTATAAATAGGAGGGCTTTGCTCCATTTTTGGGATCCGGATTTCGAAGCGACGAAGTGCTGCCATTTTGAGAGCTCGACTTCTACACTTCTTCACTTCTTTTCTTCACTCTAATTTAGTGATTCCATTCCATCCATATTGAAGATCAAATCGAAGATCGAAGAGCTTAGATTGAAGATCTACATTCTTCGAAGAGAGATTTCATCGTTTGAAGCGGATTGGTGATAGATCAAGTTAGATCCTTCGCTGTCCAGATCTGAAGTGTGTTGCTTTTGAGTTGTTTTGGTGATTTGGTGAGTGGTGATTATCTCTCACACGGATCCAAAGGAGTATATCGGATCGTTGGTTTGATTTGGTGTTAAAATAGTGATTTCCATACATTTTCTTCATCCTAAGTGTAGATCCATATAGATCCATTGTTCATAATAATTTGATAACCATTTTACTACATGTTAACCTATGCAAGTTCATTCATCAAGATTATAGAGATATTGTTCATGTTTTCATGCTTATTAGACTTTCAACTCTTTAATTATGAAATTGCCATTATTGTGATAATTGTCTACTTAGATCATATTTGAATGCTTGATTGTTTGGATTAATGTTCGACTTGGTTGATTGCTATGATTTGATGATAGATGATTTGATTTAGACCGAAGATGATTCAAAAGATAAGGGAAAGGCTCTTGAATTGGAAAAGCTGCTTGTGGCATATGTAGCGGATGATGAAGCTCTTATGCATAGATTTGATGATGATGTTGAGATGAGACTTTGCGAGGATGTGATGAAGCGAAGTATGATATGAGATAGTCTTGGCCTAATCCAGACGGGATCATTCCAAGCATGTTGGTAACTCGGTGATATGGTTCGAGTTGAGGATAATGGATGCTCGAGAGGCGCTTGAGCTAGTATGGAGATAGTCGTCGAGGAGGATGACTAGAAGGCTGAGATCTCATCGTTGTTGAAGGTTCTAGCATGCTCAAAGCAAGAGTACGTTAGGCAGATTCGATAGTCCCTAAAGGCTACTGATTGGGTAGTCAAGTACTCTGGGCAAATTCGATAGTCCTAGGCACGGGTCACGATGACGTGCGGGAGTTATGTCTAGAACCGGGGTTTCCATTAGCCCTTGACGGACGGCTGAAAGAATGTGCCGGTCATTAAATTAACGGTGATATCGAAGCAATGATAACAGTGATAGCCAGAGTCATGGATGTTTGGTTGTATCGTCATTCGGTCTCAAGAGCAGTGTTTTCTGGGTGCTTATCTGATCTTGGTTTAGGCCTTGGGGGTTTGTACTTGGAAAACATCGCCCTTGACTCGAGTGATAATTACTTTATTTCAAATTGTATGCTCTGCTATGTTTGCTTCTACCTAGTGTGTGTCTGGGGGCTATCACTGTAGAAAGAGGTTGGAGTGGGAGGGTTGTATTCCTATTCCTTTTCCTTTATGCTCTTTTGGTATGTTGTTAGTTAATTTACTACTCACTAAGACTGTTGTCTGACTCAAGGCTTTATGTTTTAATTCTTATTGCCTTGGGCTGTTCGTCCATTTTGGGACGGGCAGACTAGGTAGCAGGTGACAGGTGCTGCTCTTGCTTTCCACGATGCTGATGACGAAGACGAGCTGGAGTATTGCATATTACTTCTTATTATATGTATTGGATGCTCCGCTGCTTTGTATTCTCTGAGTGTTATGTAGTGAGGCTTGTTGTATTGACTATTCTGATGTTTGTATTCAACTATTATGAAGTTTTATTGATGAGATTCTATTCTGTGAAGCTTCACTATATATATGTTCTATTGTATTTTGTCCATGCGCTGTGAGTAATACGATAGATTCTGATGTTTTTAATTTACCTTGACAATCGTCCATGGCTGCCTGACACACTTTACAGCGCACTTTCTCTAGATTCAGTGCAGGGGTTATGGGCGGTCGTCACCTAAAATATTGGATTCGTAAATATACTTTCATCATTATTAAATAATAATTTAAGAATGATAATAAAAAAGTTAAAAAATAATCCAAAATATATAAATTTAGTAGTTGAATAGGATGTTATCATCCACTTCATCACTCAATGTTGAAACATTGAATATTAAGAGAGTAAGGTATTTGAGTCTTGAAATACTTAGATTTGATGTGCGATATGAAATAAATGATTTTTAAGTTTGAGTATAAGAAAAATAAAAGGAGAAATAAACATGAAAAAATATATAGATATAAGCTGAGGAGTAAAGAAGAAAAAGCAATGGATGCATAATAATTACTTGAATGAACGTTAAGAATATAGATATGAACTAACAATACAACTAGACACCAAATAAAATGGACTAAAAGTGATTACAAAAGAATTAAAGGTGATTATTGCGAATTGTTTACTCAAATCAAGGTAGGATGAGTATTTGACTTCAGATGGAATGGCAAATAAGTATCAGTCACATATTCTCTTTTATTAGATTTGATAGATGGTTATAGTTTAATTGGTGAGTTGGACAGAGCTGTTGAAATTTTTAACCTTTTGCTCTCTAAAGGTCAAACATCTAATGTGGTTTTGTATAACTCATTAATTAATATGTATTTTTGTTATCCAGCCTTTTGGCCCGGCTATATTCAGACTGACTGGATAAGTTAGACCTAATGATTATCAAGGCAAGCAACACAGAGAGATGATCCTAGGGTTCAGAAACCAGGTACAAACAAGACCATGAGACGACGGTTGAACAAGCTTAGAAGTGCAATACCCTAGAAAATGCCAAGTATGGATCGATGTTCCACCCTCATAGGGGATCGGTACCGATCCCTTCGAATACATGCAAAGTGGCCCCCACTCCTATGGCACTCTTCTTTATCTACATAGAGTCTGATTCAAGTGTTGTTCCAGAATTGATGTGCACCATATTGGCAATCTCCATATACAATCTAAGGCAGCAATTCTACCTTCTGTAAATCCATCGCTTGGGCTAAAAACCACCTATGCGACTATGCAAAACTACAATGGAAACTCAAAGTCAACATTAATACGAGCCAACTAAGAAGTCACAGACCCCATACCATTGTTTATAGGGATCAATACCGAACCCCCTATAGGGATTGGTACTGATCCCCAACTGTAAGGGATCCGGGGCTGAGATTTTTTGGAGGACTTTGTCTATATGAGAAGATACCGCAGGAGAAATATCAACGAGATATTTGATTGTCTACTCCTATTAATACAGAAGGCATGGTTCATACTAGGGATCTTTACGCTGTCATTACACTCTTATTATCTTGTATTCAAGGATCTATTCTGATCCCACTCTTTTGTAATCACAAAAACTAGTGCAAAAGCAATAAAATCATTCAGGTGGACATAGGCCAAGATTGCCGAACTACTGTAAATTTGTGTGTGCTTGTTTTTTGCCTGATTTCCTCTATATTTCATTTAATTTCTTCATTTAGTCTCTACTACTTACTTTTCTAGGTCTTTGTACCAATTTTGGTTCAAACACATTGGTGCTTTCGCCAAGAATGAGAATCTTATGCCATTTCGATCCATTATCCACTATTGGATTTCTCTTATCCAAGAGATAGATCCAATTTCCCTACCTTTTGATTCTACAACTAATATTTTCAAAAATCTACTAGAATCTTTCTACCATGGCCCCACCAAGGAAGGAAGCATGTACCATAACAACCAGCGCTATCCCAAGTGATGCTAAGAATCAGAATCCTCAGCATGGGAATAAAGCTAACCAGGCGGAGAAAACGGAAATCCAGAATCCAACTGACGTTGTGACTAGAGTGGAGATGGATGAGATGATGAAGCAGATGGAAGACCAATTCCAAGCTAGTCAATAAGAGATGAATCAAATAATGCAGGAGAGCTTAAGACTATTGAATGAACTGACTTAAAACAGCCGTAGACGGAGTAGAGGGGATTCCGGTTTAGGGTCATAGAATTCTTCTACATCCGAGCAAAGTCATAGGGATAGAAGGTAGAAGTGGACCCAAAATACTGCTGGGACATCAAACTAGGGGTTGAGCGCCGACCCAGGGCGTAAGTTTAGGGATTGGTACCGACTCCCGAGGAGGGATTGGTATCGAACCCTATTATTATTGGGCCGGGGCTCAACATTTGGAAGGCGACATGGATGTGGTCTCAAGATGTGCTGCTGATGTTCAGAATGTGGATTTTCGGACTGCTGCTTGTTGGAACTAAGCCAGCCTACAGCGGAAAAATATGGTGAATTTCAAAAAAATTAGCCATTTTGGATCTTTAATGGACCTATGAAGTCTAAATATACTTAGAACTCTTCTAAGTTTCTTTCAAATAAAATCAATATTTTATTTGATTTCATTAATATAGTTTAATTTAATGTGATTATAAATTAGAGTATATCACATATACTCTTATATAAAGTGTGAAGGTTACATATTAAATTTATTTAGAGAAGGAAACTTTTCATTTCCTTTCTCTTAACTTATTCAATTAATTACGGGGCATAAATTTATTTAGAGAAGGAAACATTTCATTTCCTTCTACTTAACTTATTCAATTAATGACGGGGTATAAATTATATTAGATAGAGAGAAAAACATTTTATTTCTCTCACTTTAATTAAATTTATTGATTATATGAATGTCATTAATTAGCAACATGTATATGGCATGAATGTAAGTATAAACAAATATATTATAGTATAAATTTTGTAAATGCAACATATGATAGGTGCTATCAATTGATGATAGGTGTAGACATATAAACAAAATTAAATGGATAGCTAATCATATAGAGGAAAAATGGGAAATAAATAAAGGGTAACAAAAATGATTGATTCAATTTTCCATTACGTAAACTTAATTAATGCAACATATAGATGAAAATTAATAGGCATTATAATATAAGGATATAAACAGTCAAATATAAATGTATGTATATATTATTGCCTCATTTAAATTGTTTCCTCCTTTTGGAAAGAAATCTAATCACTTTGAAAATATGAAATACATGTAATAAATTTTTTATATACAAACATACATATAAAATTAATTGTGTGTATATGTAACGACCCGGAATTTAATCACTATTTAGATGAATATTTAATTATATTTTAAATAATTAATAAATGGATTTTTATTAACATATAAACTATTTTAAATATTAATTAACGATGATAAAATTGTTTTCAAAATTTGTTTACCAAAATATATAGTTAATAAAGATATAGAAAATGTGGTTGGAAATTATTATCCAAAATATCGATTTTTCATTAGTTAAAAGTTATTAAAAGGTCATAACACTATATTAAACATACATGAACACAATATAAACCATTTAAACATGGTGTGTACATGTACATATGCATGTACACATTAGTTCTCTTATGCATATAAATATATAAGTTAAATAAGATTTTATTTCTTAAATATATATATATATATAACATACATATAAATACACATTTTCAATACAAGGACAAGAACATGGTGTGAATAGTTGAAAGATAGGGGGAGGGGTACTAGGATGGGCGGATTTGAGAGGGGAAGAGGTATGGCAATGCATGCATATACATATTTAAATATAAACCTCTTTATATTATTTTAATTTATATCCTAAGCCTATAAATACCCTTTAACTTTCATTCTTTTTATTTTACAATCTCTTCCTCCCTTTGGAAAATCCTAAGAGCTTAAGAAAAGATAGCCATGGCCTCCTTTTCATAAATTCTGAAACAAGAAATATCACTTCTTTCACTAAAAATCACCTCTTTATTTCACAAAACCACTTCTACAAACCATTCAACACCTCCTTTTCCAGGATACAATACTCCATCCACCCAAAACCATAAGGACCAAGCCCAAAGTAGTCAAGGCCGAGCCCAATTTGCCTAGGCCGAGTCCATCTTGGAAGTCCAAGCACCCAAAAGTTCCACATTTGCAAATTTTCTTAAGCGTTTTCAAGTTTTGGAAAAAGTTCGCCTTGATTTAGAAAATTTTCGATGAGTAAAACTAATGTTTTTGGAAAAGAAAACAATTTGTTTTAATGGTTTATATGTTATAACAATATAGTGTTTGTCGTGTTGAAATATCATGTTGTTTGGATGATATATGATTGCAAGTTGGTTGTTTGGTATAGATTTATGATTTGGATAATATGTTGATATGTTGGATATGGGTATGGATATGTGAAAATGGTTTATGATATGATGGTAGTGTTGTTTGTGAAACAAACGAAATATGTTGTGGGATGGTTGTGAAAACTAGTGCTTTTATAAAGTCATAAAAGACTTGAGATCCGATTTGAAAACGAAAGTTTATTTTCTAGTTTTGAATTTTGAAAATGTTTTCCAAATTTTCATCTTTGTTTAAAGATTCTAAAACTTTTCTATTTGTGTTTTCAAAGATGTAGTTACTAGAGTTAAGGTGAAGTTTTCGCCTAGAAATTAATTCTAGCGAACTGCGCTCATAGCGATAGTTGTTATGGATGCAGTTTAGAAAATTTCACGATTTCTAATTTTAAAGTGTTTCTTTTGGATTGTTTTTGAAACTCATTCCAAATAAATTAAGTAAGTAAAAAAGTCTAAGTTTTAATTATTTAATAATTTATTGATTTAATTTATTAATTAGGGTAATTATTATTTAATTAATTAATTAAGTAATTAGGTTAAGTAATTAGACTTTAAGAATTTTTAACTAAGTTAATTATTTTTAATTAAGTAAGTTTTAAATAATGATTAATTAATATAAAAAATTAATTTTATTTAATCAGGTTTATTTATTTTAATTAATTATTTAATTAGAGTAAATTATTATTTAATTAAGGGTTAATTACCCACTTAATTAGGGTTTAATTTCTTAAATGAATGTTAATTAAATTAAAGTTCAATTATAAATAATTTTGAATTAATTAAAGTTCAAAGGTTGATTTTTGTTTTAATTTAAGGATAATTAAAGTTTAATTAAGTTTTAAACTTATGATTTGGTTAAGGTTTATTTGTTTTAAAGTTTCTTTCAAAACTCTATCTGCTATTTATTTTTAACCGACTTTCTTGTTTAAGTAAATTGTTTCAAAACCAAGGATCTCTTGTCCATGCTATTAAGTAGCCAAATGAATTAAATTAGTTGTAATAAAATGGCGACATGTTTTATTGATAGTAAGTCGGCTTGTACTTATCACAAATACCGCACTTTGGGAACGTGATGAATACAAAGGTTAATTTCGATAGGCGAGTCATGATAATCTAAGCATATGAAACGTACATCTATATGTAAATCTTTACACCCTGATAGTGGGATAGTCCACTATGAACAACTTGACCCTTTAAAATTGTCGAGCGTTGGTTTAAAGAGATGGAGATCAGATATTAATCTGAAAACTACTTCGAACTAACATAAACGTCTGAATAGGAAATAGTAAAGGCAATGTCCAAGATGAAGACTATGGAGCGCCTTCGGTTCGTTCATCTCCTGAGCGAATTGTATGGATGAGTGCTGACATTGTGTCAACATATGGAAGGCAATGTTAGCATTCCAAGTGGCAATGCTATAATAAAGGTAAAGACGTAGCCTCAGGCCTCATCAATTAGGAAGGACTAAAACATGTGAGATGCAGCTAGGCTAAGTTGGTTGCTCCCATTAGGGTAAGGTCATCCCTGTCTAGAGTCCTTATTATCAACTCATGTATGCTTCGATATGGTTGTTGGTCCCAACTAAGGGGTGATCTTATTCGGTACTATCTAGCAAGGGGTAGTCTATCTTGTGTTGGCAGGAGATCCAGACGAGGTCCTCGGTGTTATTTCATCTAGAGATGCACCATGATGTGTGATACCCCAGTAGCCCAATCATTGTATGGAATCCATTCTCCAATAAGTGTTGTGCGCTTTTAGTTGTGCCCAAATATGTTGAATGTGAGCTGTAAGCATTTCAGGTATGTTCTATTACTTGAAAACTCTAAACATTATCATAATACCACTTGATTTCTATATAACGTGTTTTGGTTATCGTAAGGTAAAAACCCGTCCATGTTTATGTGTGGCGTGGTCTTGCGAGATACCTTTGATTTTCAAAGTGTTTTATAAAAGTAAAATTTTAAGTTGTTTTAAGTTTACTCACACCAGACCCATGTTTAGCCCGGAGTTTTATTTTCTTTTCCTAAAACTCTTGGGTACTCAAATTTGTATGGGTAGCCAAGTGATCCAGGTTTCTTATGGAAGCATTTTTAAGGTGCTGGAGCAGGTGGCTTCACCGTAGATAATTATATTCATTTCTGTTGTGATTATGTATGATCTATGTATTTTGTATGGACAAATTGTTATAACTATCCAGTTGAAGTTGTAATATAAAGACTCTGATGTATTATTATTATGGGAATGACTATATGTTATACCCTATGTTATATATTATATGTCGTTCTGATTCATGGTGAGATTCTGTGATTGTGTAATTTCTTCTTATCTTTCCTTTTCTTTTACCCTTAATGGCTCATCTTTCGGTGCAAGAAAGGCAATCGTTTCAGTTTTGGTATCAGAGCCTAGGTTAAGCGAACACTTAGACTTTGGGTTAAGGGTCAACTTCATGAGTGCATACTTTAAATTTTTATTTGTACGTGTGTGTGTGTGTATCTGGTAGATAGATCCGCTTAACAGGTTTGATTAGTGCCCTTCTTTCAAATTTTATCTCATCCAAGTATTCTAAAATTATCTTACTATGTCCAGATAGTAAGACATGAGTAACAGAGGTAGATGAGGTAGGGGAGCAGGTAGCACTACAACTGCAAATGGTCGAACCCCAAATCTTGGAGGAGTTCGGATTATTAAAGAGGCAGCGCCCGAGCAACCAAGATTGAATTTCGCAACCTTACGCAAGGATTACACCAATCTAGAAGGGAAACCATTTAAAGGAACTAAGTCTATCATGGAAGTGCAGGCTTGGTTGCGGTCTTGTAAAAAGATTTTAAAGGTCTTAGCTTATCCAATGAATAGAAAAGATTCTTAGCAGCATGGCAACTACAAGAGGGAGCAGCAGCTTGGTGGGACTCCATTACTGCAAATATTCCTGAAGAAGAGTTTTTGTGGGCTCGATTTAAGGAAGTTTTTGATGACCAATTCTTGCCAATAGTAGGAAGGACCTGGATGTACTAGAACTTTATGGATTTGAAGCAAGGGGACTGTAGCAGAGTATGAGACGAAGTTCAATGAGCTATCTTGCTTTGAGCCAGAATTGATCAACACCTTATTGAAGAAAAATGAGATGTTTGTTTTGGGTATGAGGGAAGAATACCATAAGAAAATGACTGCTCATGTCAAATGTACTTTGGTGAATCTAGTTGATATGGCTCTGAGGTGTGAGGCCCTAAAAAAATAAAATGCCTACTCCAGTAGCACATTGTGGAAATATCAGTGGAAACGGTTTTAACAAGAGGAAGTTCAATCCTAATTGGAAGAATCGAGGAAAAAGGAAATAGGGAGAAGGTTAAGGAGGCAAGCCTAAGGATAGTGGTTGTTATATCTGTAAGCAGAAAGGACATATTGCCAGGCATTTTTCAAATCGTGAAGTTCCAAAGTAGCAAGGTGGACCCATATCTCCAGTGGTCCAGAAGACTCTTTGTTTTAATTACCATCAGCACAGGTATATGGTAAAGGACTGCCCACTCATGAAGAAGGTGCAGCAGCCTAAGGTGTACGCATTAAGAATGTACCGTCGACTTCAACGGATGTGAATGGAAAAGGTGTCCTTGAAGGTACCTTACTGATTAATGGTATTTTTTTTGAGCATTTTTGATACTGGTGCCTCTTATAGTTTTATCTCTTGTGAATCAGTTGGTAAATTTCATCTTATTCCTAGTATTGCAAAAAAATCTATGTGTGTGTCTAACCCCATAGGTGGTGTAACCCATTTGAATATGATTTTGTGAAGATGTGATAATTTCCTACCTTTCACCACTTTTCTTACGACCCGTATGCCCTAGACTTTAAAGGGTTTTACATTATTCTTGGTATGGATTGGTTATCGAAATATGGAGCTGTTTTAGATTGTAACGAAAGAACTATATTATTGGTAACCAATTTGAGAAGAATTGCTAAACTACCATGTAAGGAACCTGATATTCACATATGTAGTTTCTTGTATGCCTTGGAGGCATCCCAAGAAAATCTAGGGTCTATTGAAGTCGTTAAGAATTTTTCAGATGCATTCGAAGAAGATAAAAGTTTACCCACGCACCGAGAGATAGAGTTTCGCATTGATTTGGTCCCTGATGCAAGGCATGTAATTCAACCTAAGCGAATGATGGCTCCGAGGGGGAGAGAGAGGAGTTGGTAAGTCAAATCTAGGACCAGTTAAGAAGAGGATTGATTAGACCCAACCGTTCGAGTTGGGGATCTGCTGTGGTATTTGCGGCTATGTCTGATGGATATTTAAGGTTGTACGTGTATTATAGGGAGTTGAATAAGCTGACCACTAGGAACAAGTATTCCTTACGCCGCATCGATGATCTTTTTGATCAACTTCATGGAGCTACGGTATTTTCTCAAATGGATCTTACTATTGGATTCCATCAATAGAGGGTTGCTAAAGATAGTATACCCTTAACTTATTTTAGAGGCCTTGACTATTTCTTTGAGTGGTTTGTTATGCCTTTCAGGCTAACCAATACACCAGCATATTTTGTAGATATCATGAACCATGTTTTCCAAGATGTCCTTTACAAGTTTGTGTTAGTTTTCATTAATTACATCCTTATCTACTCTAGATCTGAGAAGGAGCATAAACTGTAGAATACAATAGCTTATGGTTTTTGTTTGATGATAATAAACATATATATATATATATATTCATTTAAATGTATTTGTTGTTGTACTATTTTATTTTTCACATAATCATATAAATATTTGTCGAATAAAATAAATAACTCAGAATTCATATTTAAACAAATATTTTATTCAAACAAATATTTTATTACAAATTCAAATAGTACAAATTTGAGCTCTCACTATATTTACACAATTTTCGATTATAACACATTTTCACTCTATAATTTTTACATCCATATTTCACCTCACTACATATTCACTCATACTTTATCTTCAACTCTGTTCTAGCCTGAATCCAATATCTGAGCTATCTGCAAAATAAACACTGACGTAGTAAAATTGAAAAAGAAAATAATTTGTAGTACAAATTAAAGTGTGTTTTGAAAATATTATTTGCCTTAGTTATTTGGATTGTTCGTCATCATTTCTTTTGAAGTCATCTTACACAAACAGCTTGTAACATGCACAGTGGATCACTGTACATGTCATAAGGCCGTGCACACCGATATACACTTGCTTGATAAAACTAAAGGGACATGTGAGCACAAGGTCAGACCCAAGCAAAAGCCGGATTCAACTCATGCGCAATATATAAAAAAACATCATAGAGTGATCAAGTACAAGGATGAAAACCATGGAATAAAAAGAAAATGAACAGTACAGACTCGAGTGAACATGTTCAATGAAATGGTCAGGAGCAACAAATGCAACAGAAAAGACTATAAAAACTTAGAGCCAAACAGCAATACAAAGCAATCAAACAAGGTCAGGCACCAGCATGAATGGTCAAAGCAGTGTGTACATATATATATATATATATATATATATATACATGAAGATCGAACCAGATCAGTGAAGCAGCAAGCAAAGTGACAAAATGTATACATATGCATATGCTCAGGCACAAGTCAAGACAGGGAGCAAAATGCAACCACATGAAGACTCAACACAAAGTAAACCCAAGCCAGAACATGAATAAATACAAAGTGCAACAGATCAACATTCACATTTGTAACCAGACTCAACACAATAACAAGACACACATACAAGTGATCATGGCAACTCATATGGTATTGCATATATGCTTATATGGTATAATTGAATATGGCAATGCATTAGTAGTTCGGGTGTGTTGCCCGACTCCTGTGCTATAATCTAGTTTAGATATAGTGGTCGGTCCACTTTAAAAACCTTGTATTAGTAGATAGGCTTTCCGCTTATCTCCTGCTTTGTATTGTTTTATTATTTGCTATGATAAAAAAGTGTACGGTCCACTATAAAAACCGGCTGGCTTTGCCAAAAAAAATGAATATGGCAATGCATATCAATGAACACAAGACAGTTCTCTTAAACCAAGAAATGACTCGAAGCAATGCAAAGCTTCATACACGTATATGAAACCAAGGCAACAAGATAGAATCTACATTCAACATTTACAAAGCTCAAAAGTTCATTTGAATCCAGACTACAGCAACAAGTGCACAAGAACATGTCAATGAAGTGGACAAACAAGACATAAGCAAAACACAAGGGCTGCAATAATGACAGACTCAAGTGGAACTCAAAGCAAACCATGGACCAAAATATGAATGCAGACTTCAACGACCACCAATTGATACAAGAGAATCATAAATACAACCAGACTCCAAAAAGATCACAACACATACAAGCCAGTGCAACCAAGTTCAACCAAATCAATATGTACAAAGGATGATGCCAGAGAATCACTACACGATGCAGTAAAACTCAAACCAGGGTCAAGAACAAAACAGACTTCAAGTAACAGTGGCAACCAAACAAGAATGAAGCTACAACAATATGTCAGTTCATACATACATGAAGATATCAAGACCTGACTGCTTGGACACAGCGGTGAAAACTTCAAGTGAAATAGAACCAAGACTGCAACAACTCACACATGAAATGACTCAACCAAAACAGACTAGCTCTCTAAAATTAACACAGTCAAATATGATAATATGAACTCAATGAAGAAATGAATGAGCAAACGCAGACAACATCAAATGGCACAAGTACATGGAAGTAACAGAGTCAGAACCACAGACCAGACTCAAGAGGAACCACACAACAACAAGTTCACGTGGATAGGCACAACAATTATACATATATATGTACATACATATATGTATGTATATACAATTTTATATGTGCATAGTTATTAATAGTAGCAATGTGAATATATTCGCAGAGAAAATCAAGTCACGGTTCAAAGAGAAATGATATGCAGCCGTTCAAACAAAATAACGTCGCAGGGGATTTGAGATGAACACGTCATAAAAGAATGGAACAAAGCAAGTAAACTGATAATTATCTCAAAAATTAAGAAGCCGAAGTCATAGCCGAAATAAGCGAAGTAAATTCAAAGTCATGGAGCAACACTTATGGGATGAACTAGTCAAAATAAATCACAAGCGCTCAAGCAAAATCGAATGGACAAGTGAAAATCACTAAAGAATTCAAATCGAAAATACAAACACATATTTAGGGGTTTTATTCCCTATACAATCCCAACATCATCATCGGCAAAATGGTATTCGAGTTCAAGCAAAAACAGAGAGCAAGCACCAATCCAGAACTCGAACCAAAGTCGAGCATAATCAAAATCGAAAAAGGAAAATCACGTACGAATTTAATCCAAGCATTCAAGCTCGACATTTGAAGCATCCGAAAAGCAATACGAAGAAGCATCGAAGCTAATTAAGGAACAAGAGCATTCCAGCATTTAATTCAAACGTAATTCAAGTGGAGGCTTCAATCGAACAAAAACCTTATAATTCAGAAAGAGGAACATTCGGCCGAAGTCATCACAAACAAAAGAAAAGAGGAAGACGTTCTTTTTACTTTAATTTGTTATTGGGCCAGTCTGGTTTATTTATTTTGGGCTTAATTGATATATAGGGTTTTATTTAGTTGTTCTATTTAGTTGTTTTATTTTATTTTGTAATTTTCTTTTAAAATTGTGTAACTCTCTAGTCGTGTGACTAGGTTACGAACTACGGTGGTGTAGTTCGAGAATTCACAACTCAGTGGCTGAGTTGTGGTAGGGTTTTAAGCGTAAAGTTAGGTTAGTCATTAGCGGGTATCGCAAGTTTACGTGTGTAAGCGTCTGACTACTTAATTTCTAGTAGAAACCTTAGGGGCATCACGTAGGCAGGGTTTTGCCGAAGCTGGGTAAATTTGTGTGTGATCTCTACTGCATTACTTTCTATTATTGTTTTTATTTCCGCATTAATTTTTATTATTATTAGTATCACCCTATTCACTCCCCCTCTAGGGTGAAAACAATCCTACAAGTGGTATCAGAGCAAGGATTAATAGCATAGATATTTAACCCTAGTTGCAAATCTAGCGTGAGTTAGTCCAATATTATTCCCCCTATTTTTGATGGAACAGATTTTTTAAATTGGAAATAAAAAATGGAATTTTATTTAAAATCTGTTAATTCTAAATGTTGGGATATTATTGAAAATGGGTGTGATATAGTAGACAAGAAAAATACTTCGATTAATGCTCTTGATATGCATATACCATATTCTCATATTAATCAAGATAATTTTAACCATATCTCTCATTGTGAAAGTGCACAGGAAATCTGGAATACTTTTAATACAATATATGTTGCAAGAATCAACAACGGTGAGAAATCCTCCATAATCGACTCAGTTAAAGAAACGTGCTCGACGGGATTTGCAAAAGAGAGCGGTGATGAAGATTCAACAACCGATGAGATAAGTGATCTTTCATTCAATGATTTAGTTCTCTTGTGCCGAAAATTAATTGAAAATAATGAAGCTCTTGTGATGAAAAATAATAAGTTGAAAAGGGAACAATCTAAACTGTGTCAGAAAAATAATGATTTGGAAAATGAGCTTAAAAATATTAAGAAAAATAAAAATTCTAATTGCAAAAGGTGTTGGACTATGAAAAAGAATTCGATTGTTTTCATGAAAACTTTCAAAAGTTAGAAAACAAAATTTTTATTCAAGAGAAAAACAAAACTGAGTTGATTTGTAAAAATAATATTTTGCAAAAGGAGTTTGATAGTTTTAAGAGGTCGGAAAGTTCTAAAATTGCGATTTTTGAAAAGAAATTAAATGAGGTCAACGAAAATTTCAAAACCCATGAAAAAGAAAACGTGATTTTGTGCAAATTTGAAATTATTCGATTAAATCACGAGTTCGAAGCTAGTGGATGAAAATAAACTTTTAAAATTCAAAGTAAATAAACTTGAGTTGATTACTCGGAAATTTTTCACTAGAGAAAAATCATTTAATATGCTCTTAGAAAATCAACTCTTCGTGAATAAAAGAAAAGGATTTGGATTTGCAAAAGTGTCAAAATATGAACAAACGACTAATAACATTGTTAAAGGGAAAAGTGTGATACCCAAATGCATAAAGTGTGGAAATATTGGACATGGAAAGAATAATTTTCGAAATATATAAAAACACAAAACCATTAAACAAATATGGATTCCAAAAGGTACGAATATAAATGGTTTGAAATTTAAACAAATTTGGATTCCCAAAGGTACAATTGTAGATGCTAACGGTTTTTTATATAGACAAATTTGGATGCCAAAGATTTCAATAGATAATAATAGTGGTCCTACATCCTTAGTTAGACAACTTGCCTTCTCCAAAATTTAGACACATAAGTGGGCTAAGGAACAAATTTGATGGAGATAGATTTCGAGTTGTTCTAGGTGATTGATAAACTAAAATTTAAATGTTCCTTAGCCTATAAAGATTAGATGGATACCATCATATTTTGGATATCACGGCATCAAAGGAAAGTGAGGTATGATCTCTTAACTCAATTTTTTCACATATTGTTAATTATGTTTTCATCGACATTGTTGAAGTATTTCTGCCATACCTTGAACATCTCAACTTTGATTTGTAAACTTCTTGAAGTTCTGTTAAGCTGACTGATAATGCTACAACTTTTCTATTTTTTAGTTTTTATTGATTCACTTTGGAATGTCATGAAATACTGCTTTGACGAATTTTTTGAATGTGTGTTTTTGCTCAATATAGATTACTTTACTTGTGCTTGGTATAAATGGACGTGCTGAAAAATTTCCAAAAAAACAATTCAAGTGTTGAGGAGTACACGTTTTTCTTATATACCACTATATATCACCATGAATATCTCAAATACAAGTGGTATCTGATATCATCTCATGTTGAAATCATTTTTGTAATTATTTATATTGATTTTCAACTAGAAGTCATTTTCACAAAACCCCCTTACTGAAAATTGATTTTCACTTATTTTAATTTTTGAAACTTGGGTTTTCATCATGTTAAAAATACTCTAGTTTATTTCGGTAAGAGATGTACTCTAGAAAAGATAATCATTGACTCACTGAACATTTTGGAACTCATCAAAATTATTATAGTGCTTGAAAAGTGATGGATAGCGATTAAATTATATTTCATAACAAGAAGAAGTATAAATTTATAATTTCATGTAAATTAAACAAATTTTATAATATTTTTAGATTAGTACTTATTCCATGATCGTTTCTATCACTTTCACTTTTCTGTCAATCCATACATCATAATATAGTGTGCAGAATTTGGTATTTCAAAATAAGGAAATTTTTTTTGTAAATTAATTATATCCTAAAGTATTCACTTTCATTTAAAAATTCTCGTGGTTATGCATCAGTGAATTACTTGAATTTCTATATATGGGCTTCCATTCTCATTTAAAAGTCCTCGCGGTTATGCATAGATGGGACGCTTATAAGAAAGGGATAAATATCAAGTATATTCTAATCTCGTTTAAAAGTCCTCACGGTTATGCATGTTTAGAAAATACTTGACATATTTTTTTTAAAAAGGGGTCACTACTAACCTCATTTAAAAGTCCTAACGGTTATGCATGGTTAGTAAGTGCTTCACATTTTTTTGTATAATATTTGAAATGGGAAAATGCACAAATTATTCCTTTATTGAAAATATCAAACTCTTGTCACTATATAAAATTTTCCATAATCCTACCATTTCTCTAAAGTGGAGTTTGTTTCTAATTAATAAAATATTATGATTTTTGTTTGATTAATTGGAAATGGAAATTAATATCTCCCTCTTGATTTGATTTTATATTTTTAATCAAAATCGTAGCTATTTCAATTACTATTATTATTTTTGATGATAACAAAAGGGGGAAGAGGTTAAGATTATGATTTTTGAGCAATATCCTTAGTAATACTCGAGAGTGTTTTTATTCAAAGTTATTTTTAATTAATTTTTCAGTTTTTAACTACACACATTGGTGTAGGGGGAGTTTTGTTGTAGGGGGAGTATTCAAATAGGGGGAGCAAATAGAATTCATCAAGACCAAATACATTTAATAAACTCAAAATCTTAATATAAGTTTATTACCATCAAAACGGAGAGATTGTAGAATACAGTAGCTTATGATTTTTGTTTGATGATAATAAACTTATATATATTCATTTAAATGTATTTGTTGTTGTACTATTTTATTTTTCACATAATTAAATAAATATTTGTTGAATAAAATAAACAACTCAGAATTCATATTTAAAGAAATATTTTATTCAAACAAATATTTTATTACAAATTCAAATAGTACAAATTTGAGCTCTCACTATATTTACACAATTTTCGATTACAATACATTTTCACTCTATAATTTTTACATTCAAATTTCACCTCAATACATATTCACTCATCACTCATACTTTATCTGGAACTCTGCTCCAGCCTGAATCTAGCATCTGAGCTATCTGCAGAATAAACACTGACGCACTAAAATTGAAAAAGAAAATATTTTGCAGTGCAAATTAAAGTGTGTTTTGAAAATATTATTTGCCTCGGTTATTTAGGTTGTTCGTTATCATTTCTTTTGAATTCATCCTACACGAACAACGTGTAACATGCACAGTGGATCACTGTACATGTCACAAGGTCGTGCACACCGATATATACTTGCTTGATAAAACTGAAGGGACATGTGAGCACAAGGTCAAACCCAAGCAAAAGCCAGATTCAACTCATGCGCAATATATAAAAAAACATCACAGAGTGATCAAGTACAAGGATGCAAACCATGGAACAAAAAGAAAATGAACAGTACAGACTCGAGTGAACATGTTCAATAAAATGGTCAGGAGCAACAAATGCAACAGAAAAGACTACAAAAACTTAGAGCCAAACAGCAATACAAAGCAATCAAACAAGGTCAGGCACCGGCATGAATGGTCAAAGCAGTGTGAACATATATATATACATGAAGATCGAACCAGATCAGTGAAGCAGCAAGCAAAGTGACAAAATGTATACATATGCATATGGTCAGGCACAAGTCAAGACAGGGAGCAAAATGCAACCACATGAAGACTAAACACAAAGTGAACCCGGACAAGAAATGAATAAATACAAAGTGCACCAGATCAACATTCACATACACAACCAGACTTAACACAATAACAAGGCACACATATAAGTGTTCATGGCTACTCATATGGTATTGCATATATGATTATATGGTATAATTGAATATGGCAATGCATATCAATGAACACAAGACAGTTCTCTTAAACCAAGAAATGACTCGAAGCAATGCAAAGCTTCAGACACGTATATGAAACCAAGGCAACAAGACAGAATCCACTTTGAACATGTACAAAGCTCAAAAGTTCATTTGAATCCAGACTACAACAACAAGTGCTCAAGAATAGATCAATGAAGTGGACAAACAAGACATAAGCAACACACAAGGGCTGCAATAAGGACGGACTCAAGTGGGACTCAAAACAAACCATGGACCAAAATATGAATGGAGACTTCAACGACCACCAATTGATACAAGAGAATCTTAAATACAACGAGACTCCAAAAAGTTCACAACACATACAAGCCAGTGCAATCAAGTTCAACCAAATCAATATGTATAAAGGATGATGCTAGAGAATCACTACACAATGCAGTAAAATTCAAACCAGGGTCAAGAACAAAACAGACTTCAAGTAACAGTGGCAACCAAATAAGAAGTAAGCTACAGCAATATGTCAGTTCATACATACATGAAGATATCAAGACCTAACTGCATGGACACAACGGTGAAAACTTCAAGTGAAATAGAACCAAGACTGCAACAACTCATACATGAAATGACTCAACCAAAACTGACTAGCTCTCTAAAATTAACACAGTCAAATATGATAATATGAACTCAATGAAGAAATGAATGAGAAAACGCAGACAACATCAAATGGCACAAGTACATGGAAGTAACAGAGTCAGAACCACAGACCAGACTCAAGAGGAACCACACAGCAACAAGTTCACATGGATAGGCACAACAATTATACATATACATACATACATATATATATATGTATATACATGTTTATATGTGCAGAGTTATTAACAGTAGCAATGTGAATATAGTCGCAGAGAAAATCAAGTCACGGTTTATATATACATATACGATCGACCGAAGTCATCACAAACAAAAGAAAAGAGGAAGACGTTCTTTTTACTTTAATTTGTTATTGGGCTGGTCTAGTTTATTTTATTTTGAGCTTAATTGATATATAGGGTTTTGTTTAGTTGTTTTATTTTGTAATTTCTTTTAAAATTGTGTAACTCTCTAGTCGTGTAACTAGGTTACAAACTATGGTGGTGTAGTTTGAGAATTCGCAACTCAGTGGCTGAGCTGTGGTAGGGTTTTAAGCGTAGAGTTAGGTTAGTCATTAGCGGGTGTCGCAAGTTTACGTGTGTAAGCGTCTGACTACTTAATATCTAGTAGAAACCTTGGAGGCAACACGTAGGTAGGGTTTTGCCAAAGCTAGGTAAATTTGTGTGTGATCTCTACTACATTACTTTCTGTTATTGTTTTTATTTCCGCATTAAATTTTATTATTATTAGTAGCACCCTATTCACCCCCCTAGGGTGAAATCCACTTCTTTCACTAAAAATCACCTCTTTATTTCACAAAACCACTTCTACAAACCATTCAACACCTCCTCTTCCAAGATACAACACTCCATCCACCCAAAACCATAAGGGTCGAGCCCAAAGTAGTCAAGGCAGAGCCTAATTAGCCTAGGCCGAGCCCATCTTGGAAGTCCAAGCACACAAAAATTCCACATTTGCAAATTTTCTTAAGCGTTTTCAAGTTTTGGAAAAAGTTTGTCTTGATTTAGAAAAGTTTCGTTAAGTAAAACTAATATTTTTGAAAAAGAAAACAACTTGTTTTAATGATTTATATGTTCTGAAATTATAGTGTTTGTCGTATTCAAATATCATATTGGTTGATGATATATGATTGTAAGTTGGTTGTTTGGTATACATTTGTGATTTGGATAATATGTTTATTTGTTGGATATGTGTATGAATACGGATATGTGATACTGGTTTATGATATGATGGTAGTGTTGTTTGTGAAAAAAACCAAGTATGATGGTTATGGAAGCTAGTGCTTTTAAAAAGTCACAAAAGACTTGAGATCCAATTTGAAAATGAAAGTTTATTTTCTAGTTTTGAATTTTGAAAATGTTTTCCTAGTTTTTACCTTTGTTTAAAGATTTCAAAACATTTCCATTTGTGTTTTCAAAGATGTAGTAGCTAGATTTAAGGTGAAGTGTTCACCTAGAAATCAATTCTAGCAAACTGCGCTCACAGCGATAGTCGCTATGGATGCAGTTCGGAAAATTTCACGATTTTAAGTTTTAAAGTGTTTCTTTTGGATTGTTTTTAAAAACACATTTCAAATAAATTAAGTAAGTCAAAAATTCTATGTTTTAATTATTTAATAATTTATTTATTTAATTTATTGATTAGGGTAATTATTAATTAATTAATCAATTAACTAATTAGGTTAAGTAATTAGAGTTTAAGAATTTTTTACTAAGTTAATTATTTTTAATTAAGTAATTTTTAAATAATGATTAATTAAGATAAAAAAAATTAATTTTTATTTGATCAGGTTTATTTATTTTAATTATTTATTTATTTATAGTTAATTATTTAATAAAGGGTTTATTACCCACTTAATTAGTGTTTAATTTCTTACATGAACGTTATATAGATTAAAGTTTAATTATAAATAATTTTGAATTAATTAAAGTTCAAAGTATAATTTTTGATTTAATTTAAGGATGATTAAAGTTTATCTAGTTTTTAAACTTTTGATTTGGTTAAGGTTTATTATTTGTTTAAAAGTTTCTTTCAAAACTCTATTGGTTATTTATTTTTAACCAACTTTCTTGTTTAAGTAAATTGTTTTAAAACCAAGGATCTCTTGTCCATGCTATTAAGTAGCCAAATGAATTAAAGTGGTTGTAATAAAATGGTGACACATTTTATTGAAAGTAAGTCGGCTTGCACTTATCATAAATAACGCATTTCGAGAACGTAATGAATACAAGGTGGTTAATTTCGATAAGCGGGTCTTGATAATCTAAGCATATGGAACGTATGTCCATATATAAATCTTTACACCCTGATAGTGAGATAGTCCACTATAAACAACTTGAACTTTTAAAATTATCAGGCATGGTTTGGAGAGACCCTAATCAAATATTAATCTGAAAACCACTTCAAACTAACGTAAACGTTCGAATTAGAAATAGTAAATGCAAGGTCTAAGATGAAGACTATGAAGTGCCTTCGGTTCATTCATCTCCTGAACGACTTATGTGGATGAGTACTAACATTGTGTCAACATGTGGAACGCAATGTTAGCATTCCAAGTGGCAATGCTATAATAAAGGTAAAGACGTAGCCCCAGGCATAATCAACCGAAAATGACAAAAACAGGAGAGATGCAGCAAGGCTAAGTGGGTCGCTCTCATTAGGGTAAGGTCATCCCTATCTAGAGTCCCTATTATTTACTCATTTATGCTTCGGTATGGTTGCTAACCCCAACCGAAAGGTAATCTTATTTGGTACAATCCAGCAAGGGGTAGGCTGGTCATATGTTGGCAGGGGATCCAGGCAAGGTCCTCGGTGTTATTTTATCTAGAGATGCACCATGATGGGCAGTACCCAATAGCCCAGTCATTGTATGGAATCCATTATCCAAGTGTCGTACATTTTTATTTGTGCCCAAATATATTGAAATATGAGATGCAAGCATTTAAACTATGTTCTCTTTACTTGAAAACCCTGGACATTATCATAATACCACTGGATTTTTATATAAAGTGTTTTGGTTATCGTAAGGTAAAAACCCATCCGTATTTATGTGCGGCATGGTCTTACGAGATACCTTTGATTTTCAAAGTATTTTATAAAAGTAATATTTTAAGTTGTTTTAAGTTTACTCACACCAAACCTACCAGAAGTTTTATTCTCTTGTCCTAAAACTCTTGGGTACATAATTTGTATGAGTAGCCAAGTCATCTAGGTTTCTTACGGAAGCATTTTTAAGGAGCTGGAGCAGGTGACTTCACTGTAGCTAATTATATCCATTTTCGCTGTGTGAATGTATGATCTATGTATTTTGTATGGACAGGTAGTTTTAACTGTCCAATTGAAGTTGTAATGTAAAGAATCTGATATATTATTATTATGGGAATGACTATGTAATACTCTATGTTTTATATTATATGTTGTTCTTATTCGTGGTTAGATTCTATGAATGTGTGATTTCTTCTTATCTTTCATTTTCTTCTACCTTTAATGGCTCATCTTTCAGTGCGAGAAAGGCAGTTGTTACAGTATATTAGATTAAATCAAGTCTTTCTAATTATTACAAATTAGAGATTTATATCAATCAATTTAAAAGTAGATTTATTGTCAAAATATTAATTATGTGTATGTAAGATTCAATAAAATATATCTAATCAATACAAATTAGAGACTTATAGTAATCAAATTAAAATTAAAATTTATTACCAATTATCATTTTTTGTTTCTAAAACAATATAAATAGAAAATACATAAATGTAAACTTCCAAATTTAAAATTACATTTTATTTTATATGATTTAAAACATGAACCTTCCATAAAACACCGTAATGTTCATCCACAAATTTTAGCTTAATTTGTTAAAGTAAAAAACCAATCAAAAAAATATGAACATATAAAGTTTTAGATCTAAAGGATTATACTTTGAAATGAATGTTTATAATATAGATCTATAATAAAACATTGTATTCAAAACGTATATAGATTCTAAATTTTAATTTAACAAAATAAGAACCCAATTGATAAATTAAACATACAAAATTTCTAATCTAAAAATTAGACTGTAAATTGAATGTTTAGAACATAGTTCCAAAAAAACATTGTATTTAATCATATACAAATATTAGTTTTGATTTATTAAAATAAAACACTAGTCGATTCATTCAACAAACAATTCAAGCTACATAAACAATTTTTAAATTAAATGAGGCAGTGATATGTACATACAAATTATGATAATTAAATTTCTCTTTCAACAAACATTACATCAAATATCATTATCTATTAAACAAAAACATACCTTATTACCCAAAACCTTGAAGCATATCTTGAAAACAGATTCTCCTTAGGATGTTGCCTAGAAATCACACCTTAAATGATGATATCTCCTTGGATCTTCAAGATCCCCATCCTATCCTTGCAAGAGATGGATGAACCACTTTTGTTTTATTATTTTTGATGTTTTTATACGAAATTTAAAGATTTTTGGAATTTTTTGTTGTTGTCTGCCATGAAAAGTTAGGAGGAGAGAAAGAAAGAGACTGAATGAGAAAGAATGAATTGTGCGTACATAATGAATTAGAGAATATGTTTTATTTGAAAGAACGAAGCTTTTCCCATTCTTTAATTAAAACTTTCATAATTAATTCCCTAATTGTTTCTTTTCTCCAATCCTTTCTTTACACATATGTCATCAAATGACTTAAAATTTTCACAAATCACGTCGTCAAATAACATAAAATTTCCATAAACTATTTCATGCAATTGTCTTTAAATTACATCGATATCGTATATCAAGCACACATATATAACTTTTATAAATGCATTAAAATAATTACTAAAAAATTCCAAACATCAAATAAATAATTATTAATATTTCTCAAATATTAATTAATCTAATCAATTTACAACATTTTATAAATTAATTAAATCATGTGGTTTTTCAAAAAATTCAACATAACGGTTGTGCGACTCAAAGGTGTAAATTCAGTTAGCGATTAATATCAAACCATTCGAATATTAACGTTCATACGTCACTTAGCAGTTGGTGTGACATTTTGGCCGAATTTATCGCTTACACATCTTTTGGTAAAATCCAATTTTACTTATTATAAGCCATACCTAACAGTGACAATTATTTAGACCAATTCTCTTCGTGAAAACTATATCATATTAGGACTTATGAATTAGGTAATGGTCAAAATTCCAATATCGTCCACATTCAACTTTATAGTCCAAACACATAATCCTTGGTTAAGTAATAACAATTTATTAACTGAAATGCTCTGGCCATAGACTTTGACTTCGAGTTGACTTCAGATGACCATGATACTAACCTCATATAACTTAGGAGACGAATCCTCTCTTGAATAGTGTTTCACTTCCAATGTTTCCACTCGATCGAACTATAGTTGTTCGATGGATGTCATGCCACAATTTAACTATAATCAAAGCGGAGCTTCCACATTGAAGATCAACAGTATTCTCAAGTTGAGAGGACTGTGTAAATTAGTCACATCGATATTTTCTGCTTAACCTTAGTTATATTAACCAATAGAAAACTATCGAGTGAGTCATTCCATGGTTATCCAATAACTATCAGTACGTAACCACTTGGTGCCTCCAACAGTCATGAGTAATACACTGCCCAACATTTGGAGAGCATTATGTACTATAGTCTCAATGGATGTATCGATATCCAGTCTTGATACATCTTGACTAGGAATGTTTAATATGGTATATTTGTTTCATTGTGATAAGTTATTCACGGTTACAACATTCTGTAATTACTATCACAAAATATACCATTTATGGATTTTCTATTTAGTATACTTTTAATTAAATTAACTAATTAATATAGCCATATTATATCAAGTATATAATAGAAAGAAAACATCTTTATTTCGAACAAGATTGGTCAATGACTTAGATATATGTAACAAATTAAATAATTGTCCTTGGGGCATACCCCCAACTCTATCAAACTCCCACTTGCACTTGGGGTCAATTATGGAATCTTATTCTAACTTCTCCAATCAGTTTTCTCAAAATCAATTGGATCAGTCCCTTTGTGAATGGGTATGCTTTTTATGTTTTAATTATCTACTCTATCAATCAACTCTCTCCGACGATGATAAACTGTTTTATCATGTGGAACAATTCGGAGTATGTCTATCGACTTCTAGTAAGCTCTAAGTTCTGTTATGAACTATATCGCAACACTGTTATCACATAACAATGTTATGAGATTCTCAATATTTGGAATCGGCTCAGTTATAAATTTGTGCACTTATATATTTATATACATTATCTTTATTGTGGCGCTATTCTAGGCAATGTACTTAGCCTTTTTCATTGAATCAACCATGGTCTTTCATTTGGAACATTTCCAACTTAATATTCTTAACTTGAATTTATTATTGACATATCATACTCAGTATCACTTACGAAGTTTGAATCCGAACACTCCTTCATAAGGTGTTTTTTCTTCAGTAAACAATTCTCTAGTATTTCATATATTCACAAGAACACTTCAAATAGAAATCTAGTGATATCATCTTAGATTTGATATATGCTTCATGTATCAAATACACAAACAAATCACGACATCATAGACAACATAACATGTATGATAATTTTTATTTCCAATGCATAAGGAACTCATCTCACATGTTCCATATTAAATAATTTAATAAGGTGTCTTTGCATATCGATTTAGGAAATTTCTAATATCTTTAATAGTCACTATAAAAGACATCATTTACAATCCAAAATTGAGCATTAAAAAAACTAAGGTCGATTTTAACATAAATCATTTAAAATCAGCAACGTGTTGTTTACTTGTAGTTTAGAAATATCAATGTATCTTTTAACGTTCTTTCTTATGAACACACGCTTCCTATGTATTTTGATTGATGATTAAACTATTTGATATTCCTATCAAAATATTTGTTCAATTTTGATTCTTATAAAATGATACTTTCTATCATTTCTTGGATCGTATCCACAGACTCAAAAACTTAATATCGCTCCCATTGACTTCGAGACATCTTGGTTATTATGTGTAAACAGTTTACCTTAAATCATTATTTAGAATTTTCTGTTTCAATACATACGTATCAAACATAAATTCATATCAATGGTAATTTTGTGAGTAAATCCTAATTAACTTGAGTACGTTGATACCAAATCTATTACGCTAATCTCAACAATTGAAATTTGCATTATTATTCTTGTCAGCATTGCTTATTTAATTCCAACTGCATTAGTCTTGCTCATAAAGACACAATCGCGGCCGATGGATCACATCCCTTAGGTTACAACTACCAAAATCATATTTTGCTAGCATACTTGGAATTCTTTCGAATTTGTGCATCATACCATATTATAGAGTCAACACTCTTAATGGTGTAATTAAACAACGGAGGATTATATATTTTTGACATCGATAAGAAACTCATAATTTCTCTTCAATGTGCGAGAATACTTATTAGACACTCAAATACGCTGTGTTCATTTAGGTTAGTTAATTTAATTTCATCACATCTAATCAGTTCTATCTGTGGATCGTATCCAATTCCATTTTACTACCAATAATTCCTTAAAAAATTCCTTCACAATGAAGTTTTTATTTCTTGAAACAACAAATTTTCCTCAGTGCAACAGAATAGGTATTCATACACGTTTTATGAATTTCTTTATTTATAAAAATGATTTGGTTTTAGTTTACAAAACTTATGTTCAAAACATAAATATGTATTCAATGACAGTCTTTTCCAAAATCCTTTTGGGTAGATTCATACAAGATCCCTCATGAACAATTATTACGTGCAATCTTTCAACTCGCACAAACTGCCAACTCCTTAGCCTAGGATATGTTAGAGTTTCTTATAAACCCTTATCTTGTGTGATTTTATAAACTATTATTCATATGAAATAATATTAACCTTGTGTACTACTTTTAAATACATGACCTTATAGAAAGAACTAACTCAACTTCACTGACAATTAATCGTACATTGTCCAACAAAGTTCAATTACTCCTTATTGATGCATCATTATGTATCACATGGAGAAGTAACTTTTTGAGATTGAATCTTTATTCATTTTTAGGTACGTTTGGAATTGATTTCAATATACTCACTCATTCGATCAAATCGAATCATTTCTATTGCATGTTATTTTATTTACTTCTATTATATACCCTATGAGTTTACCGTAGACATATTACACATGTATCAAATACATATGTACAGTGATAACTCATTGGTGAATATGACGAAGTACGTGGAACAGTTTTGGTATTAATAGACTTATGATTGCATACATCTATCTGTATCAATCTGAAGAGTTCATCAACTCTTATGATGCTCCCACTAAATGGGTGCATAGCCCTTAATTGTTTGAGATATACTTAACCAGCATCATATGATTCAAAATCATATAATAAAATTATTTTCTCAAAACTATGGCTTCGTCTATAATTCCAAAATAACTGTAAATATTATTAGATGCTTTTGTATTTTCAAATGCATCACTTTTGTTATGAAAAAAAATACCACATTATAGTTTTATTTCATAACGAATATTCATAATATTCATATTGAAATATAGCAATGTCTATTTCTCAGTCGATACCGAAAAATAGTCCTTATTTCATAAATAATGTTCGGTGCGTTTTATGAAAACAATTTTCATAATATGATGCAATCAATAAGTGCTATATGGCATGCTTCCACTATTTCTGTCATTACTATAATAGCATACTAAATTTGGAGGTCCTTCATTCACTTAATATAGTTTATTTATTTCATACTTTAACTAGTTTACAGCGGAAAGTACTTTGATCAATTATCCTAAACCCAAAGAAATAAATCTTAAAGAACACAATTTTCTATACAAAATACATTCCAGAATAGAAATCACATTTCTTATTCCAATGTTAAGTATCAATCACTATTATTATAATTCTCATTTTAATTGTTTCTTTATGAAGCAGACACGATTATTCACTCTCTTCATCCTAAATGTAACTTAAATCATATCTACTCTCATACATTCGTTATTCTTTCTAAATGTTCAAACCATTCAAAATGAAACTCTTACTACAATATCATATTGAACTCTTTACAAAAGTGCATTCAATTATCCTTAACTTTTAAGGACATTGAATATGTTCCTTTACATAAACTGATCAAACTGACATTTCAGTGATCGAGTTCTTAGATTTATATTGTAGTTTTGTCTAGTGTTAGATTTAACACGATATGATTCTTTTGTAATCAATCAGATTGAATATGCGATCTTGCACTAAGGTTTAGTTGGTTTTTTGGATGAACTAATTTCATAGAAATATTGTACATTACAAACTTTGACCACTCACCATATAACAGTTATATGAAATTGTATACGGATCAAATATCCATAGTCTTCTATTGCTTTTAGATTTTGTAACTCATAAAATGCAATACATGGTCTCGACCAAATAAGAGCGTAAGTGACCAGACTATGAATGTATTCAGTAGTTGTAAAATCAGGCACTTGCATGGGTGTTGAAACGTTAAAATGCAATAATCTTTTATCGATAAGTATATGTTATATTTCTATTTGTCAATCTTTAATTCATTTGTATATCCTAATTGATAAACATTTTACCAATCTTATTGAATGCACAAATTTATCATTGTAGATAATTATAACGTTAATTAGCATATGTTCTTACAATATTAGAAAGGTTAATGTTACCATTTCATTTTTCTAATAAGACTCCCACTAGTCTTTTATGTTTCTCCAAACTCTAAAACTAAACGTAGAAGTCTTTCGATTTCACTAGTGGGTGTTAGGACTCGTCTGTCTTGGTATTCTGACCTTGAGTTTGCTCAACAAATCATAGCCCCACAAATGATGGATAACTCCTTATCGATTGTATCACATACGATTCCTAACCCATATTTCAGTGTCCTAACCTCAGTTCGACATTGAGTTTTGTGACACCCCACTCCGAGAGCCACATTAGCAAAGAGTATTACGAGGCAACACCGTCTGCTAATGTGGAGAATAGAGCTGGTTAGGAACAACCATCTATAACCTTGTCTTAACTATCTATTGAAAATGCCGACAACGCCACTTCTTACTTAAATGGATCGACATATCCAATAAATACTTAATACAAAGCCATAGGTGGCTGAAGGATCTATCAGAACAAATATGACAACTTAAATGTAATACACATCACAGAACAAAAGATCATCACATACATTTACACATACACAGATACATTATAGAGTTTACAAAATGATACATGTCAAGTGGCAAAGCAAACCACAATATACAGACGAGTCAATAGGGTTATCAGAGCTACAGACAAAAAGGACTACACAAAAAGCTAGACCAAAAAAAGAAGCTAGCGGAATAGTCCATGCGGAAGCAAAAGAGGCTAAGTCCAATGTACCTAACCTGAAACATCTCGGTCTGACCCGATTATAAAATACATGGGTCAGTCTAGCTAAACAAATCAGTTAGATATACTAGATGATAATGAACATACAAGATCATAAAGTACCACAGTAATCTCCAAAGGAGATAACCAAATCATCCAACATAAGATGAATCATAACAAGCCTCATATCATAGGCAACCCAAATAAATCAAGGACATACATATCCCAAAACAAGCCAAAAGGAAAATGACAAATACCAACAAAGGTAACACAAGTTTCCACAAGGTAATCGCTATATCGTGTGGTTCAAAGAACCTACCCGGAATGGCGATACACTAGGGAAATATAACTGTCAAATAAACAAAAGATGCTCGAGCTCAGTACAAGGATCCATACGCCCGAAGGCAACACCCGAAGGCAACAAACCGTAGTGGAGGTACTGGACACCACGTTCGCACTAAACGGTTTACTAACTGCTAGTCAATTTCACACTCAAAGCAGTACAAAGTTCACCTCATCTCATCGTTAAACCAGACCCAAAGGTCAAAATGGTCAAACGAATAGATTAGGAATTAACTGAAGAGATGAACGCATGTGTTCATAGCACGCGTTTTATCTAATCATTAAACTCTCCTCCCTCTTCATTCGAAGTGCAAAATTGTGTGTGTGTTTTAAATAGAAATTATGAATTGGAGAGACGAACTTTTAATACACTTTTAAAAAGATCATTTTATAAAAACCCGTGTATGAAGTCAATGGAATCATCAAATTCAAAAATACGACAGCAACTAATTGGATCGACACGAATCGATCGAAATTAGAAAACCAAAGCAAATAACAAACCGGGCAGAGACAAGCAGGTCAGTCGACTGAACCAGTGGGTCAGTCGGCTGGACCAGTGCCTGGAAACTTTTTGTTTCCAGGTCAGTCGACTGACCCAGAGTGTCATTCGACTGACATAGGGGTACGCAGTTTTCTACCCCAGAGTCAGTCGACTAACACAGAAGGTCAGTCGACTGATACAGACCCAGGCAAATTCCTGGGGTCTGGTTCAGTCGATTGACCTACTGGTTCAGTCGACTGAACCTGCTATCGGAGCAGAATCAGCCTAGCCCCAGTTGGGGCAATTGCGAAAACACGGAACGGAAGCGACGAGCGAGCGACCACGGCCAAGGGCTTACGTCGAGCGACAACTCAGGCTTCAATGGCCCTCCGAAACACTCCACTAACGTGTTCAAACATCAAAGATTAGATTTCCCACAAAAATTGGATTCCAAAACCAAAAATTGGACAATTCACCAAATTGATCCAAATCGAACACAAATGAACATAAATTGATATTAGGAATTCTTACCCAACAACAACAAAAGCTATAGGCTTAGATGTGAGTTCAAAAATCTCACCTTTTTAACTCAAAAACAAAGATGAGAAGCACAAACACAAGGAAAAGATCAATCACTCTTCACTTCAACTCCACAAGCTTCAATCTAAGAATAAAACAAGTATTTCCTAAATTAGGATTTAGGAATTTCTAAAATTGAAGAGGAAAGAGATGGAGAAGATGAAGAGGAGACTTACCAAAGCTTCACCTTGAATTTTTTTTTTGGAGCAAGAATTGAAGTTTGCAATTGAATCTAGGGCTTGGAGTTTTAATTTCCCATTCCTCTCCCCATTTTCAGTTTGGTTGAGTGTTTAAGAAAATAGAATGAAGTGAGGAGGAGAGGAGAGGGGTTGAACTAGGTTATAGAGTGAGTTGGGATGAAACCCAAACCCAAAGCCCAATAGAAAATAGCAAAATTCAACTTACCCCAAACATATTGAAGCTTATACTCAAAAAAGTCGCAAACGCCATTTTGGACTCAATGGAAGTAGTCCCAAGTCCTAATTCGGCCGTTTGCAAAAAGTAGCTTTTCGGAGTTTAATCCAACTAACGACATTATATTTAAATAAAATATTTAAATATAAAATCGTAAAATATGCGGGTTGTTACAGATCTCCCCTCCTTAACAAAATTGCGTCCACGCAATTCCTAGAGAAGAATTTTGTAACAACTACATACTTACAACCAAGAAGATAAGAAAAATAAGCTTGAGATAAAAAGATATTCTCACCATTGCAAAGCGAAGACAGAAAACCCAGATAGGATCGCTCGATAAACTCTCTGGTTTCCCAAGTACAATCATTGGGATTGGCGGACCATTGAACTTTAATGAGCGGCACGTCCTTGTTTCAAAGGTGTCTCACCTCCATGGCAAGTACGCGAATAGGCTGCTGTACAATAGATAAGTCTGGTGAGATCTCAAGCCCTTGCAAATCAGGAGAGCCGATAACAAAATCTGATTCTCGAAGACACTTCCGAAGCTGAGAGACGTGAAACACGTCGTGAACTCCGGATAAATGAGCTGGAAGTGAAACTCTATAAGCCACAGGGCCAATACGTTCAGTAATAGGAAATGATCCTACAAAGTGAGGAGCCAATTTCCCTGTCGTACTGAAGCGCATAACCCCTTTCAACGGAGAAACACAAATAAAAACAAGATCATCAACCGAGAACTCGAGAGGCTTCCTACGGTTATTCGTGTAGGATTTCTAGCGGCTCTGTGCCTCTTTCATTCTCTGATGAATAAGAACAATCTTCTCAGAAGAATCATGAACAAAATCTGGGCCAAGAATAAGCTTCTCCCCAGATTCCAACCAACAAGAAGGTGATCGACATGGCCTTCCGTATAAGGCTTCGAAAGGAGCCATACCGATACTGGACTGAAAACTATTGTTGTAGGAGAACTCTACAAGGGGTAGATGATCCTCCCAACTACCTCCAAAATCAAGAATACAAATACGGAGGAGATCCTCTAAGATACGATTCACCCATTCAGTCTGTCCATCAGACTGCAGATGATAAGCTATGCTGAAATTAAGCTTTGTTCCCAAAGCTTGCTGAAGACTCTTCCAAAAGTGACTAGTGAATAATGGGTCATGGTCACAAACTATGGAACTAGGGATACCATGAAGTCGAACGACTTCCTTCACATAAAGCTTAGCCAAAAGAGGAGCAGTCCGAGTGGACTTAATCAGAATAAAATGAGCTGACTTGGTCAATCGATCAACGATGACCCAAACAGAAGTATGGCCAGACCTCGATCGAGGTAGACCGTCAATGAAATCCATCGAAATCTGATCCCATTTCCACAATGGAATCTCAAGAGGCTGAAGGAAACCAGAAGGGCGCTGATGTTTGGCTTTAATACGTTGACAAGTCATGCAATTACTCACATAACTCGCTACATCGCGCTTCATGCCTTCCCAATAATAAAGGCAATGCATATCGGCATACATCTTACTATTGCCAGGATGAATAGTATACTTAGAACGATGAAAGTCATCAAGAATGTCATGCCTAAGTGCAGAATCAGAAGGCACAACCAGACGGTTCTTCTTGCGAAGACACCCATGAAAATCAATGCTGAAATCCCGCAATGCCTCATCACGGGGTTCAGTCTCACAAAGCTGAATAAGATGCATAAGATCAGGATCACGCCGTTGAGCTTCGGCAATACGATCCAATAGAGAGGGTCGAGCTTCCAAACTGAATAATGCTATCAGAGAATTAGAGGATGGAGCTCGATCACGAATATCACAAAAAGATAGAGTCTCAAGAATATCCCATTCGGCAAGCATCATAGAAACGACAGCCGAATGTCGGCGACTAAGCGCATCAGCAACACGATTACCCTTACTAGGGGTATATAGGATATCAAAGTCATAGGAGGCAAGAAACTCGAGCCAACGTTGTTGCCTCATATTGAGTTCCTTCTGAGTGAACAAATACTTCAAGGATTTATGATCGGTATAGAGAATGAAGCGTTCGCCTAATAAATAGTGTCACCAAATCTTGAAGGCGAAGACAATGGCGGCTAACTCAAGATCATGAGTGGCATAGCAAACTTCATTTGGACGCAGTTGCCTAGAAGCATAAGCAACTACCCGATCCTTCTGCATAAGCACGGCACCGAGACCACTACCACAAGCATCGGTGTACACAAAAAGATCATGATTCCCCTCGGGAACCACAAGAATAGGAGCATTAGTGAGAAGTTCCTTTAATGTCTGAAAGGAAGCTTCACACTTGTTAGACCAAGTATAACGAATGCCTTTTCGAGTAAGGCTGGTGAGAGGAAGCACAACACGGGAAAAATCCTTAATGAACCGACGGTAATAACCCGCCAATCCAAGGAAACTACGAATCTCATGAACATTCTCAGGCCTCTTCCAATTCTGGATAGCTTCGATCTTTGAGGGATCGACAGAAATGCCGTCGGAAGATACAACATAACCTAAGAACTTAACCTTATTCTCCCAAAAATGGCACTTGGAGAATTTGGCTTTAAGCTGATGGTGACGAAGAGTACTCAAGACAATTCTCAAGTGATTAGCATGCTCAGCTTCAGACTTAGAATAAACAAGAATGTCGTCAATTAACACAAGGACGAACTTATCGAGATATTCTCGGAATACCCGATTCATAAGATCAACAAAGAAAGAAGGAGCCTTCGTCAAACCGAACGGCATAACGAGCCACTCGAAAGAACCATATCGAGTGCGGAAAGCTGTAACAGGTATGTTATCTTCCGCGACTCGGAGCTAATGAAAACCAGGGGCAAGGTCGAGCTGAGAGAAAACCTTAGCGCCACTCAATAGATCGAACATATCATCGATCCTCGGCAAAGGATACATATTCCTGATGGTCAACTCGTTAAGCTTGCGATAGTCGATGTAGAGCCTAAGAGTTCCATCGGACTTCTTCACGAAGACGACTGCGGTACCCCACGGTGAAAAACTAGACTGAATCAACTGCTTGGACTCAAGCTCTAAAATCTGCTTCTTGAGTTCCTCATTTTCTTTTGTAGACATCCTCGTGGGAGGACGCCTAACTGGCTTCGCGCCTGGAATGAGATCAATGCGGAACTCGATCGCCCGCTTGGGTGGCAAACCCGAAACCAGCTCAAAAACATCAGAGAAGTCACAAACAATAGGAATACGAGATACATCATCATCATCTCGTGAGTCAAGAGAATATAAAGCCATTTCAGAATTATCCATATTCCGAAGAACAAGTGATAGCTGAGAAGACGAATCAGGATGTCGAAGATATAAAATTCTTTCAGGATAAATAATCCTGGCATCGTATCTCACTAGCCAATCCATACCCAAAATCATATCAAATCCCAAAGAAGAAATAACGTGCAGATTCGCACGAAAAGAAAAGCCACATAAAACAATCTCAACATCATCACAAAGCATGCTAAGGGTTGCGGATCCCCCAATAGGATTCGCAATCCTCAACGAAGTAACCATACAAGAAACATCCAAGGACAAATCATGGACGAGCTCTTTTTGTACGAAAGAATGCGAAGCACCCGTATCAAAAAGAACTCGAATGCTACGGTCATGAAATAAAATAGAACCTTCAAAAATAGATGGAGATATACCTCCGGGCTGAGAAGAACCTGGAGAAGCCTTGGCAACATAAAGCTTGCAAGACTTAGCACTAGCAGGAGCAGTAGGACAAGTGGAAACACGGTGACCCTCCTTCTTGCAATAATGACAGAAGAGAGGCTTAGGACAAGATCGAATCATATGATCAGGAGAACCACAATTGAAACACTTCCGAATGGAAGGTGTTCCAGCAGATTGAGAGTTAGAACCAGATTCAATAGGCTTCTTCTTCTTGGAAGGAAGAAATCCCTGCTTATGAAATGGAAATTTCTTCTTATTGGGGTTCTTGCGAACCTCAACATCATCACCACTATCACACTCCTTCTCGATGGCCTCGAGATGAAGTGCCGAATCAACCAACTCCTCAAAAGAAAGCTTGAGTTGAAGCATTAAGGACTTCCTAAGATATTTCTTAAGACCAGAGACAAACATCATATTCTTCTTATACGAAGTGCTAATGAATTCAAGACCATACTTAGATAAGGCCTCGAAAGATGCAAAATATTCAGAAACGGAAGACTTCCCTTGCTTCAACTCAAGAAAGCGACGGGCTAATAAAATTTTCTCAGATTCAGGAACGAATTTGAGTTCGAAGCGTTCCCGGAACTGAGTCCAAGAAAGAACTGACTCATCAAGTTCGGATATAAGAAGCTCGTACCAATCAAGGGCATGCTCTTGCAATAAGCTAGAAGTTACAAGAACTCGATCATGGTCAGAAAGATCCATACGAGAAAAGATACGCTCACATGTGCGAATCCAAGCTTGGGACTTAAGAACGGACTGGGAGCCTTTGAATGGCTTTCCACCAAGATGAGAAAAATCACTGCACAAGCATGCAAAAGCAGACTGGCGTGGAGGAGATGCACGAATAGCAGCTGGAGGTTGAGTGCTCCTAAATAACTCCAAGAACTGATCGGCAGACATATAAACGCCGTCCGGATGCGAGCCACTGGATTGCCCAGCATCCGAGCGTCATCCTCTGCCCCTTTCGGCCATAAGCTGAAAGTTAAGATAAGATAAAGATTATTCACAAGGTAGATATCATTAATTCAAATATGGAATTCTACGGAAGAAATGCATTCCTAGACGTATTCTCAAAAATTCTATCTACCCCAAAGGCACGGAAAGAAATAAGGCACGATGATCTAAAGATTCGTAACATTCGTTCTACCCTTTGATGTACCGTAATATGTGTCATTGTTCTATGTTTATCATATTTTGTTCTGAACCTTGCTTTGATACCAAGCTGTAGCGCCCCACTCCGAGACCCACATTAGCAAAGAGTATTACGAGGAAACACCATCTACTAATGCGGAGAATAGAGCTGGTTAGGAGCGACCATCTATAACCTTGTCTTAACTATCTATTGAATACGCTGACAATGCCACTTCTTACTTAAATGGATCGACATATCCAATAAATACTTAATACAAAGCCATAGGTGGCTGAAGGATCTATCAGAATAAATATGACTACTCAAATGTAATACACAGAACGGAAGATCATCACATACATTTACACATACACAGATACATTACAGAGTTTACAAAATGATACATGTCAAGTGGTAAAGCAAACCACAATATACAGACGAGTCAATAGGGTAATATCAGAGCTACAGACAAAAAGGACTACACAAAAAGCTAGACAAAAAAAAGAAGCTAGTGGAATAGTCCATGCGGAAGCAAAAGAGGCTAAGTCCAATGTACCTAACCTGAAACATCTCGGTCTGACCCGAGTATAAAATACACGGGTCAGTCTAGCTAAACAAATCAGTTAGATATACTAGATGATAATGAACATACAAGATCATAAAGTACCACAGTAATCTCCAAAGGAGATAACCAAATCATCCAACATAATATGAACCACAACAAGCCTCATATCATAGGATACCCAAATAAATCAAGGACATACATATCCCAAAACAAGCCAAAAGGCAAATGACAAATACCAACAAAGGTAACACAAGTTTTCACAAGGTAATCGCTATATCGTGTGGTTCAAAGAACATAACCCGAAGGGTGATACACTTGGGAAATATAACTGTCAAATAAACTGTCAAGACCCGCAAATCCGTCTTCCGAAAACCCGACACTGCTACGTCCACTATAGCAACTGACGAACGATCGGATGGCGGAAACGCGAACTTAAATGTTTAAAAGAAGAGGTAGAAGAAAAGGTAGAAGAAGAAAGAAGAAGAGAAAAAAAAAGAAGGACAACATCAGAACAGAAAACAATACCAGAATCTCACATTCGCAGCGGAACAATATATAATAGATAAATGAATAATCTCTAAAACAAAGAACTATATCATTTTATACATACATCAATCATCAGAGTCAATATACAACAATGGACAGTTATATAAACTTGTCCTCATACAGAATACACAGCGGAATAAATATATCAGATACAAATACTACGTCTCGCCATCCAGCTTATCTCCAAAGCTCCAGAATATCCTGATAACATAACTCTAGGCTGCCCGTGTGGAAATTGGTGGGCACCCAGAGTTTAGAAGGGAACAATAAACTCCGAGTCAGTCATGGTGACTGGTGTGAGATCGTAAAACAGTTATTTTTCACAAAGTAAATAAAAACAAATTCGCAATGCTTTTGGAAAATGAAACTACCATAAGACCTCCCACCACACACACAATGCAAACGCAGACTTGGAGGAGATTTCTTCTTATGTTAGTCAAAGATGCTTACTACGCAAAATCAAATCATTTTGGATATTATCATTAGTGCATAGTGGAAAACATTTCGAAAGTATAATATAAATCTTAGCCAGCATATGTACCATTATATTATGCCTGCTATAGCTGCCTCCTGAGGAGACAGGTTATACAATTGAAATCGTAAAGGCTCGTATTGTTTCTTTGGATTTCCAACAAATGGTCAGGCTAAGGAACTTCCATTTCCACGATGGGTACGTCCCTGGAATAGACGACCCGAGAACCTAACCGGATCTCTGCCAACACAAGGCCGGGTTACCTCTGCAAAAATAGGTAACTACTGACACGCGTATGCCATCCCCCGATCGTAACCGATCTTCCCGAGGATCCCCGATTCGCAACAACCACAAAGTAATAAATTTGCAGCAACCACATAGGTTAAGTATCTGGGCTCCATACCATGATACCACCTCTATCCAGAAGGAATGACATACACTAAGGGGCGCTACTCCCTAGAACCTTGCTGCATCCTTCCTGTTTCGACCATTTCCGGGGTGTGAGGCCCGACGAAGTCTCGTCCACAAAGCTACGCTTTCTACAAAGCCCTGCTTCGGGTCAAACAAAATGATCAACCTATGATCACAAAGATATAAGATCAAACAAATGATCATATCACAAATGATCAAACACTGATCATTTCACAGCAACACTCAGTATGCCACGTTACCAAATTGGGAGTATATCGCTGATAAATTTCAACTACATAACCTCTGAGCTCGTACGTCTCAGAGAAGGGTGTTAAGCTAAGAGAATAAATTCTCCGCCACCAACAGATATGTATTTGAAAGAAATCGGCTTTATATCTCAATTTGTAACGTCAGACATACAATCCATATAAGTCTGTTCCGGGATCGAACAGAACCGAAGGCACTTCTCACGAAGCCCTTGCACATCCGGATAAATTTTCTAATCACGTCCGAACTTCCCATCACTAAGGGTGATAAAACCTCTAAACCGGAGATCAGCCGATGTAGAGTAACTCGACGGTAATCCTTCCGTTTTCAAAAATATCCGGTCTTCAACACCGGTCTTCGAATGCAATTCATATCGACGTATCACATATTCGGAATGGGTTATACGACCCCATGGTCCTTTCCCGGCTAACCCGAATAGTGAGCGATTATTCAAAAATAAGTGTGGCATTCAAATTCATCCAATTCACAACAAATACCATTCAAGGTAATTATTGATAGTCGGTTATTTAACTATCAATAAAGATGCGCAACATCATCAGATTCCAAATAATTTTCCAAATTATTTCATCTTTCCAAAATATCTTCATTAGATATAAAATTTCCACACTTCACCATTTGAAAACAATTTCAAGTCAATTCCCACATTTCATTTTATCTTTGAAGATAAAATCTCAAAACAGTTCATTTCATATTGGAAAAGCGTTTCCATACTTATTTAAAAATAAGTATTTCACAAATCTATCTATTTTCAACATTTGAAAATATTCAATATACTTAAATCAATATTAAGTATACATTCATTCTTTAAGGAAAACATTCTTTTAACACCTTTATTTGAGTCAAAACGAATGTTACGTAAAACATCGTTACGACAACTCAAAATCACTAGTATAGGGATTCGAAATTTAGATAGATATATATATCCCAATACTATATAAAACATTTCCTTTCGGAAATCATTTACTATAACAACAGTGTTATAGTCCACCATTTCCTTATATTTCTCGAAAACGTCTATTTCAACAATAAATGTTGAAATCTATGATTTCGATAGTTCACACGTTTTAAAACATCTTTTAAAACAATTAACTTCATTTCAAATATCACTTTTCCAAAACCATATCCATTTTACTTAACAATATATTCACTGTCCAAAATCGTGAATATACTTCACTAATTACACTTCACTATTTTCTACACGTTTTATTTCAATAATAATTCGCTATCCAAAATCGCGAATATATCTCCTTTAACAACCTTCTTTATTTAATTTATCAAATTCAATTGATCTCGAATTTATAAAACAACGTTTATAAATTCTATTTCTATTTTCTAACAACTTCAATTTAATAAATCTCCTTTATTAACAATTCGATTTATAAATCTTCTTTAATGACCTATTCAATTCACAATTCAATTTTTTATACCACAATCCATATTATAAGTTAAATACTTATAATTTCATTTATTTTACAAAACCATTTTCCATACTTAAGTTCACAGTTTATAAATTTCATTCACTTATAAGTTCTTTCTAAAATTCATTTTAACACTTATAAAAACTCGTTTTATAATCCCAATCTTTTAAAGCTATAAATATCAATTTTGTACATCTTTTATATACATCGTTTTAATAATTCAAAAATTCCCATTAAAACCATTTTATAAATTACTCAACTCTTTATTTCAAAAGAATTTACTCTTTGGTTAAAATTCACAAGATCTTAACTTTTATAACTTTAAAGTTTTAACGTTTACTTATTTAGAATAAATCAATTCAAAGTTTCCATAAAACGTATATTTTCAAAAATCACTTTAAAAATCCTTTTTAAAATAAAAGTCGTTATTTTTAAACTTCAAAACTTGAATCCGATGATGCAGCAGCACCAATTAGTCAATCACAACAACAAACATCATATATCAATATGATAACAGAATATACATCAATATCTGTAAATAAATAAATACTGGTGAGGAATCCAGTTGGATCCCTCCAACCTGTTTCCCTGCATCCAAAGATGTTAGCACAATACCAATTCCACTTCGAGGTGGAATATCGCGGTATATGGGTTTTATAAAAATAATCCGCTTACTAACGGTGCAATAGGGTCTCATCCGCTATACGAGGCGGGAAATCAATCAATCCAATATATACATATGCCAATATGTATATATTGCTATATATAGATATATATCCTACCATATCTAATATCACATCCAAACACATCAATCAATTCAATAATAACTGCAAATCATTTTGAGTGAGAAAAATCTCACCTTAGCTTTTAATTTGCCATCCATTTCCATTTTGACCTTTTCTTCTTGATTTTTTTACCTTGTATAAATAATTATACAATTCTATTAATATTCGAATAAATCGAGCAACAAATTTTCATTTGATAATTTTGATTCATGGGTGATTTCATTTTTATATTTTAATGAACTAATGATTTAATTCCTGTTTTAAACTTAACATTTTAAAAATCTCCAATTTCAAAAGTCTTATCTCTATACATATACCTATTCAATTTTAAATATAAATTTTGTAGGACTAAATCAATTTCAATTTTAAACTTTTAAATTAAATAACCAATTATAAAATTAATTTCGGTTACAACAATGTACCTCGCTGTTTTCGCGACCCAGGCTCGAACATCACCCCAATTCTCCAGTTCCACGCGAACGCACTCGCCCTTCCCCTCGACTATCGCGACCCAGTTCCGATTCTTTTCTCACCGCATCACCGCGTTCCTGGCTGCCGACCATCGTCGCCGAAACCCAACCAAAATACTTGATTCCAAACCGCGTTTAACCCTCTCGATTCAACACATACAAAATCGCGGTGCCACGATTCGTTTCCTTCAACTGCTCGTGAGGCGAGCTTCCCCATCATGTGACTTTGATTTCGCGACGTCGCCTTCAATCGCTCGCGCGTATGCGACAGGATGAAAAGCTCGGCCCTTGATAAGAAAAGAACAAGCACTGCTCGATTTGTTTGTTTCGTTGTTTTTTTTTAAAGAACGAACGATTTCGTTGAACTGGAATTGAGGAAAGAAAACGAGGAGAAGCTCGGCATGATTTTATTTATGATAGAGGAATTTTTGTTTCGTGAAAGAAAAGAAAGGGAAGGAAGGATAAAGAAGGCTGCTATTTTAAATTCAAAAGGCTTCCGGCCATTAGAGATTTCCTTTAACTTGATTTTGATTTATCTGTATATTTCTTTTTTGTTTAAACGAGCAGAGATGAAAAGGGAACAGCGTGTTCGAGAAGGTAATGGAACGGGTTGGAAAAATATCTAGCTACAGTGTTTTGCTTATATTGTTTATATTAAATTTTCGATTTAATTCCAACGCGTTTGTATGTCGTACGCTCACACACCAACTCCAATTACTACGAAAATTGAAATCCGGTAATAATACAATATTACGGACCCAATGGAACAGGTTTCGTCGAATTCCGAGACTGCACCTCGGACGGCTATTTTTAAATATCGATTCGAACGATTAAATTTCAAAATTGAACAAATCGTTTTCAAATTCGTTTCTGAAGCTTATGTTATCTTCAGTATAATCAATACGACTTTTACAAGCCTTTGAAATATTTTAAATCGGCTTAAAATTGAAGATTTACATTTTTTTATTCAACTATCAACAGATTAAATTCTATAATTTAATCGCCAAATTCAGAGTTATATCAGGGATTCAAATTAAATCATCGTTCAAATATTTAAAATTAATTAAATATTTTCAATTTAATTTGTTCAAAATTCTGGGTCGTTACAGACTTCCCCCCTTAAAAGAATTTCGTCCTCGAAATTACAAGTTAGGAAAAAAGGTCCTTAACTCGTCCACTATTTTTCAACATTCAATAGTTTTATCAATTTATCAAAACAAATCTTCCTACTAAAGATTCGTTATCAATTCAACTAATTTTCCAACTTCAATTATAAGTTTCAAACAACTTTGTTTACTTTCAATTCAAATTTAAATTCAAATTCAAATTTAAACTTTCAAAATTTTCTCAAAAATTTTCTAACACTCGAAATTTTCGAAAAATTTCGTCAGCGTCTCCTTTGCGCGGCTAATACGACACGACTACAAAACGTCCCTACGGACTCTCAGATTTCAAAAAGAAAAAGAAAAAGCCAAGCGGCTAGACAAGAAATCAGCAAATCTCATATTAAAATTCAAATACTTACCTTTTGTCGAGCAATTCGAATTATCTTTGAAATCAAAATCCAATTCCTTTATACCTGTATATCCTACTAGCCATAATATCTAGTTACAACATTCATTTATCATTTTGCATATTTCTATTACAAAATTTCAATATAAACTGCTTATACATTTTTACTTCACTGTTGAAGTTATATATCTATTCTCATTCAATTTTACATTTCCCATTCATTTGTATTTAGTTTACCATTTCAACTAAATTTGGATTCAATTTACTTTCAATTCTGAAATATTGAATTTTGTCAATTATCTGTCATTTACAACTGCACTATCTTAAATTAGTTCCAATTACTAATTCAAATTGATATCTATTCAATTTATTTTAATTCTACTTCGGTTAAATCTACTTATCTTTAAACTGGATTTCCAATTTCCATACGAATTTTAATTCATCTTTCATTTACAATTATCCAATTCAATTCATTTGCTTACAAATTCGAAATGAGTTTCAACATTTAATTTCACTTTCATTTAATTGATTCACTTGTACTTATTTCAATTTAACTCCGTTCTTTAAGTTAAATTTATTCTATCAAAATTCAAATTGTATAAGTTATCAACTTAATAATATTTCATAAATATTTCTACATAGTATTCCAGAGTTTACCAACATTTCAAAAAATTATTTTGAAAACAATTCAAATTATCCCTTGAATTTCCAAAACAAAACCCAAATTTTCAAACATCTCCTATTTAAAACAATTTGGCAGCAATTCCTCTTTTGGAAACCCGAAAATGAATTCTAATGATGTGGCGATCATCATCAGGATTATTTTCCAGCGACCTAAAAGAGTTTAGAGCTTTTCATCTCTTCAAAATACTTTTCAAAACCTTTGAAATTCATTTTCAAATTCAAAAAGATTTAAACTTTCCAAATCTCCAAAATTTTCAAATTCTTTTCAAACATTTCCAAAAACTTCTCTGGAATTCCGTTTCAATTTATAAGTCACATTTATAATTTATATTCTCAAATTTCATTTGTATATGTGAATTTATCTTTTATCTTTGGAGTTACGATTTCAATTTCTTATTCAATTTTAGTGATGATAATTCACTATTATTACTTCCTAACATCCATGCAACCATATACTATAGTACTTTATAGAAAAACATTTCTTTTCTATACAAAAATAGTTTTGGGCAAAATTATCTCATTTACCCTATTTAAAACAATATTGTGCCGAATTGTTCTATACAAGTGTTTAGAGATCCCTATCGATAGAGTTGTACGGACAATACCGACCAGAATCCATATACCACTCAATAAACCAATCATCACAATATAAAACAATTTTATATTCACTAACAAATACGCACTCGTATCTATTATTACACTCAACTCATTCTAGAGTACTACTGACTCTATCTCTAATGAGTAACCACCCAACAGAGTAGGGTTGTCGCTTAACCATATGCTCTGATACCAACTGTCAAGACCCGCAAATCCGTCTTCCGAAAACCCGACACTGCTACGTCCACTGTAGCAACTGACGAACGATCGGATGGCGGAAACGCGAACTTAAATGTTTAAAAGAAGAGGTAGAAGAAAAGTAGAAGAAGAAAGAAGAAGAGAAAAAAAGAAGGACAACATCAGAACAGAAAACAATACCAGAATCTCACATTCGCAGCGGAACAATATATAATAGATAAATGAATAATCTCTAAAACAAAGAACTATATCATTTTATACATACATCAATCATCAGAGTCAATATACAACAATGGACAGTTATATAAACTTGTCCTCATACAGAATACACAGCGGAATAAATATATCAGATACAAATACTACGTCTCGCCATCCAGCTTATCTCCAAAGCTCCAGAATATCCTGATAACATAACTCTAGGCTGCCCGTGTGGAAATTGGTGGGCACCCAGAGTTTAGAAGGGAACAATAAACTCCGAGTCAGTCATGGTGACTGGTGTGAGATCGTAAAACAGTTATTTTTCACAAAGTAAATAAAAACAAATTCGCAATGCTTTTGGAAAATGAAACTACCATAAGACCTCCCACCACACACACAATGCAAACGCAGACTTGGAGGAGATTTCTTCTTATGTTAGTCAAAGATGCTTACTACGCAAAATCAAATCATTTTGGATATTATCATTAGTGCATAGTGGAAAACATTTCGAAAGTATAATATAAATCTTAGCCAGCATAGGTACCATTATATTATGCCTGCTATAGCTGCCTCCTGAGGAGACAGGTTATACAATTGAAATCGTAAAGGCTCGTATTGTTTCTTTGGATTTCCAACAAATGGTCAGGCTAAGGAACTTCCTTTTCCACGATGGGTACCTCCCTGGAATAGACGACCCGAGAACCTAACCGGATCTCTGCCAACACAAGGCCGGGTTACCTCTGCAAAAATAGGTAACTACTGACACGCGTATGCCATCCCCCGATCGTAATCGATCTTCCCGAGGATCCCCGATTCGCAACAACCACAAAGTAATAAATTTGCAGCAACCACATAGGTTAAGTATCTGGGCTCCATACCATGATACCACCTCTATCCAGAAGGAATGACATACACTAAGGGGCGCTACTCCCTAGAACCTTGCTGCATCCTTCCTGTTTCGACCATTTCCGGGGTGTGAGGCTCGATGAAGTCTCGTCCACAAAGCTACGCTTTCTACAAAGCCCTGCTTCGGGTCAAACAAAATGATCAACCTATGATCACAAAGATATAAGATCAAACAAATGATCATATCACAAATGATCAAACACTGATCATTTCACAGCAACACTCAGTATGCCACGTTACCAAATTGGGAGTATATCGCTGATAAATTTCAACTACATAACCTCTGAGCTCGTACGTCTCAGAGAAGGGTGTTAAGCTAAGAGAATAAATTCTCCGCCACCAACAGATATGTATTTGAAAGAAATCGGCTTTATATCTCAATTTGTAACGTCAGACATACAATCCATATAAGTCTGTTCCGGGATCGAACAGAACCGAAGGCACTTCTCACGAAGCCCTTGCACATCCGGATAAATTTTCTAATCACGTCCGGACTTCCCGTCACTAAGGGTGATAAAACCTCTAAACCGGAGATCAGCCGATGTAGAGTAACTCGACGGTAATCCTTCCGTTTTCAAAAATATCCGGTCTTCAACACCGGTCTTCGAATGCAATTCATATCGACGTATCACATATTCGGAATGGGTTATACGACCCCATGGTCCTTTCCCGGCTAACCCGAATAGTGAGCGATTATTCAAAAATAAGTGTGGCATTCAAATTCATCCAATTCACAACAAATACCATTCAAGGTAATTATTGATAGTCGGTTATTTAACTATCAATAAAGATGCGCAACATCATCAGATTCCAAATAATTTTCCAAATTATTTCATCTTTCCAAAATATCTTCATTAGATATAAAATTTCCACACTTCACCATTTGAAAACAATTTCAAGTCAATTCCCACATTTCATTTTATCTTTGAAGATAAAATCTCAAAACAGTTCATTTCATATTGGAAAAGCGTTTCCATACTTATTTAAAAATAAGTATTTCACAAATCTATCTATTTTCAACATTTGAAAATATTCAATATACTTAAATCAATATTAAGTATACATTCATTCTTTAAGGAAAACATTCTTTTAACACCTTTATTTGAGTCAAAACGAATGTTACGTAAAACATCGTTACGACAACTCAAAATCACTAGTATAGGGATTCGAAATTTAGATAGATATATATATCCCAATACTATATAAAACATTTCCTTTCGGAAATCATTTACTATAACAACAGTGTTATAGTCCACCATTTCCTTATATTTCTCGAAAACGTCTATTTCAACAATAAATGTTGAAATCTATGATTTCGATAGTTCACACGTTTTAAAACATCTTTTAAAACAATTAACTTCATTTCAAATATCACTTTTCCAAAACCATATCCATTTTACTTAACAATATATTCACTGTCCAAAATCGTGAATATACTTCACTAATTACACTTCACTATTTTCTACACGTTTTATTTCAATAATAATTCGCTATCCAAAATCGCGAATATATCTCCTTTAACAACCTTCTTTATTTAATTTATCAAATTCAATTGATCTCGAATTTATAAAACAACGTTTATAAATTCTATTTCTATTTTCTAACAACTTCAATTTAATAAATCTCCTTTATTAACAATTCGATTTATAAATCTTCTTTAATGACCTATTCAATTCACAATTCAATTTTTTATACCACAATCCATATTATAAGTTAAATACTTATAATTTCATTTATTTTACAAAATCATTTTCCATACTTAAGTTCACAGTTTATAAATTTCATTCACTTATAAGTTCTTTCTAAAATTCATTTTAACACTTATAAAAACTCGTTTTATAATCCCAATCTTTTAAAGTTATAAATATCAATTTTGTACATCTTTTATATACATCGTTTTAATAATTCAAAAATTCCCATTAAAACCATTTTATAAATTACTCAACTCTTTATTTCAAAAGAATTTACTCTTTGGTTAAAATTCACAAGATCTTAACTTTTATAACTTTAAAGTTTTAACGTTTACTTATTTAGAATAAATCAATTCAAAGTTTCCATAAAACGTATATTTTCAAAAATCACTTTAAAAATCCTTTTTAAAATAAAAGTCGTTATTTTTAAACTTCAAAACTTGAATCCGATGATGCAGCAGCACCAATTAGTCAATCACAACAACAAACATCATATATCAATATGATAACAGAATATACATCAATATCTGTAAATAAATAAATACTGGTGAGGAATCCAGTTGGATCCCTCCAACCTGTTTCCCTGCATCCAAAGATGTTAGCACAATACCAATTCCACTTCGAGGTGGAATATCGCGGTATATGGGTTTTATAAAAATAATCCGCTTACTAACGGTGCAATAGGGTCTCATCCGCTATACGAGGCGGGAAATCAATCAATCCAATATATACATATGCCAATATGTATATATTGCTATATATAGATATATATCCTACCATATCTAATATCACATCCAAACACATCAATCAATTCAATAATAACTGCAAATCATTTTGAGTGAGAAAAATCTCACCTTAGCTTTTAATTTGCCATCCATTTCCATTTTGACCTTTTCTTCTTGATTTTTTTACCTTGTATAAATAATTATACAATTCTATTAATATTCGAATAAATCGAGCAACAAATTTTCATTTGATAATTTTGATTCATGGGTGATTTCATTTTTATATTTTAATGAACTAATGATTTAATTCCTGTTTTAAACTTAACATTTTAAAAATCTCCAATTTCAAAAGTCTTATCTCTATACATATACCTATTCAATTTTAAATATAAATTTTGTAGGACTAAATCAATTTCAATTTTAAACTTTTAAATTAAATAACCAATTATAAAATTAATTTCGGTTACAACAATGTACCTCGCTGTTTTCGCGACCCAGGCTCGAACATCACCCCAATTCTCCAGTTCCACGCGAACGCACTCGCCCTTCCCCTCGACTATCGCGACCCAGTTCCGATTCTTTTCTCACCGCATCACCGCGTTCCTGGCTGCCGACCATCGTCGCCGAAACCCAACCAAAATACTTGATTCCAAACCGCGTTTAACCCTCTCGATTCAACACATACAAAATCGCGGTGCCACGATTCGTTTCCTTCAACTGCTCGTGAGGCGAGCTTCCCCATCATGTGACTTTGATTTCGCGACGTCGCCTTCAATCGCTCGCGCGTATGCGACAGGATGAAAAGCTCGGCCCTTGATAAGAAAAGAACAAGCACTGCTCGATTTGTTTGTTTCGTTGTTTTTTTTTAAAGAACGAACGATTTCGTTGAACTGGAATTGAGGAAAGAAAACGAGGAGAAGCTCGGCATGATTTTATTTATGATAGAGGAATTTTTGTTTCGTGAAAGAAAAGAAAGGGAAGGAAGGATAAAGAAGGCTGCTATTTTAAATTCAAAAGGCTTCCGGCCATTAGAGATTTCCTTTAACTTGATTTTGATTTATCTGTATATTTCTTTTTTGTTTAAACGAGCAGAGATGAAAAGGGAACAGCGTGTTCGAGAAGGTAATGGAACGGGTTGGAAAAATATCTAGCTACAGTGTTTTGCTTATATTGTTTATATTAAATTTTCGATTTAATTCCAACGCGTTTGTATGTCGTACGCTCACACACCAACTCCAATTACTACGAAAATTGAAATCCGGTAATAATACAATATTACGGACCCAATGGAACAGGTTTCGTCGAATTCCGAGACTGCACCTCGGACGGCTATTTTTAAATATCGATTCGAACGATTAAATTTCAAAATTGAACAAATCGTTTTCAAATTCGTTTCTGAAGCTTATGTTATCTTCAGTATAATCAATACGACTTTTACAAGCCTTTGAAATATTTTAAATCGGCTTAAAATTGAAGATTTACATTTTTTTATTCAACTATCAACAGATTAAATTCTATAATTTAATCGCCAAATTCAGAGTTATATCAGGGATTCAAATTAAATCATCGTTCAAATATTTAAAATTAATTAAATATTTTCAATTTAATTTGTTCAAAATTCTGGGTCGTTACAGACTTCCCCCCTTAAAAGAATTTCGTCCTCGAAATTACAAGTTAGGAAAAAAGGTCCTTAACTCGTCCACTATTTTTCAACATTCAATAGTTTTATCAATTTATCAAAACAAATCTTCCTACTAAAGATTCGTTATCAATTCAACTAATTTTCCAACTTCAATTATAAGTTTCAAACAACTTTGTTTACTTTCAATTCAAATTTAAATTCAAATTCAAATTTAAACTTTCAAAATTTTCTCAAAAATTTTCTAACACTCGAAATTTTCGAAAAATTTCGCCAGCGTCTCCTTTGCGCGGCTAATACGACACGACTACAAAACGTCCCTACGGACTCTCAGATTTCAAAAAGAAAAAGAAAAAGCCAAGCGGCTAGACAAGAAATCAGCAAATCTCATATTAAAATTCAAATACTTACCTTTTGTCGAGCAATTCGAATTATCTTTGAAATCAAAATCCAATTCCTTTATACCTGTATATCCTACTAGCCATAATATCTAGTTACAACATTCATTTATCATTTTGCATATTTCTATTACAAAATTTCAATATAAACTGCTTATACATTTTTACTTCACTGTTGAAGTTATATATCTATTCTCATTCAATTTTACATTTCCCATTCATTTGTATTTAGTTTACCATTTCAACTAAATTTGGATTCAATTTACTTTCAATTCTGAAATATTGAATTTTGTCAATTATCTGTCATTTACAACTGCACTATCTTAAATTAGTTCCAATTACTAATTCAAATTGATATCTATTCAATTTATTTTAATTCTACTTCGGTTAAATCTACTTATCTTTAAACTGGATTTCCAATTTCCATACGAATTTTAATTCATCTTTCATTTACAATTATCCAATTCAATTCATTTGCTTACAAATTCGAAATGAGTTTCAACATTTAATTTCACTTTCATTTAATTGATTCACTTGTACTTATTTCAATTTAACTCCGTTCTTTAAGTTAAATTTATTCTATCAAAATTCAAATTGTATAAGTTATCAACTTAATAATATTTCATAAATATTTCTACATAGTATTCCAGAGTTTACCAACATTTCAAAAAATTATTTTGAAAACAATTCAAATTATCCCTTGAATTTCCAAAACAAAACCCAAATTTTCAAACATCTCCTATTTAAAACAATTTGGCAGCAATTCCTCTTTTGGAAACCCGAAAATGAATTCTAATGATGTGGCGATCATCATCAGGATTATTTTCCAGCGACCTAAAAGAGTTTAGAGCTTTTCATCTCTTCAAAATACTTTTCAAAACCTTTGAAATTCATTTTCAAATTCAAAAAGATTTAAACTTTCCAAATCTCCAAAATTTTCAAATTCTTTTCAAACATTTCCAAAAACTTCTCTGGAATTCCGTTTCAATTTATAAGTCACATTTATAATTTATATTCTCAAATTTCATTTGTATATGTGAATTTATCTTTTATCTTTGGAGTTACGATTTCAATTTCTTATTCAATTTTAGTGATGATAATTCACTATTATTACTTCCTAACATCCATGCAACCATATACTATAGTACTTTATAGAAAAACATTTCTTTTCTATACAAAAATAGTTTTGGGCAAAATTATCTCATTTACCCTATTTAAAACAATATTGTGCCGAATTGTTCTATACAAGTGTTTAGAGATCCCTATCGATAGAGTTGTACGGACAATACCGACCAGAATCCATATACCACTCAACAAACCAATCATCACAATATAAAACAATTTTATATTCACTAACAAATACGCACTCGTATCTATTATTACACTCAACTCATTCTAGAGTACTACTGACTCTATCTCTAATGAGTAACCACCCAACAGAGTAGGGTTGTCGCTTAACCATATGCTCTGATACCAACTGTCAAGACCCGCAAATCCGTCTTCCGAAAACCCGACACTGCTACGTCCACTGTAGCAACTGACGAACGATCGGATGGCGGAAACGCGAACTTAAATGTTTAAAAGAAGAGGTAGAAGAAAAGTAGAAGAAGAAAGAAGAAGAGAAAAAAAGAAGGACAACATCAGAACAGAAAACAATACCAGAATCTCACATTCGCAGCGGAACAATATATAATAGATAAATGAATAATCTCTAAAACAAAGAACTATATCATTTTATACATACATCAATCATCAGAGTCAATATACAACAATGGACAGTTATATAAACTTGTCCTCATACAGAATACACAGCGGAATAAATATATCAGATACAAATACTACGTCTCGCCATCCAGCTTATCTCCAAAGCTCCAGAATATCCTGATAACATAACTCTAGGCTGCCCGTGTGGAAATTGGTGGGCACCCAGAGTTTAGAAGGGAACAATAAACTCCGAGTCAGTCATGGTGACTGGTGTGAGATCGTAAAACAGTTATTTTTCACAAAGTAAATAAAAACAAATTCGCAATGCTTTTGGAAAATGAAACTACCATAAGACCTCCCACCACACACACAATGCAAACGCAGACTTGGAGGAGATTTCTTCTTATGTTAGTCAAAGATGCTTACTACGCAAAATCAAATCATTTTGGATATTATCATTAGTGCATAGTGGAAAACATTTCGAAAGTATAATATAAATCTTAGCCAGCATAGGTACCATTATATTATGCCTGCTATAGCTGCCTCCTGAGGAGACAGGTTATACAATTGAAATCGTAAAGGCTCGTATTGTTTCTTTGGATTTCCAACAAATGGTCAGGCTAAGGAACTTCCTTTTCCACGATGGGTACCTCCCTGGAATAGACGACCCGAGAACCTAACCGGATCTCTGCCAACACAAGGCCGGGTTACCTCTGCAAAAATAGGTAACTACTGACACGCGTATGCCATCCCCCGATCGTAATCGATCTTCCCGAGGATCCCCGATTCGCAACAACCACAAAGTAATAAATTTGCAGCAACCACATAGGTTAAGTATCTGGGCTCCATACCATGATACCACCTCTATCCAGAAGGAATGACATACACTAAGGGGCGCTACTCCCTAGAACCTTGCTGCATCCTTCCTGTTTCGACCATTTCCGGGGTGTGAGGCTCGATGAAGTCTCGTCCACAAAGCTACGCTTTCTACAAAGCCCTGCTTCGGGTCAAACAAAATGATCAACCTATGATCACAAAGATATAAGATCAAACAAATGATCATATCACAAATGATCAAACACTGATCATTTCACAGCAACACTCAGTATGCCACGTTACCAAATTGGGAGTATATCGCTGATAAATTTCAACTACATAACCTCTGAGCTCGTACGTCTCAGAGAAGGGTGTTAAGCTAAGAGAATAAATTCTCCGCCACCAACAGATATGTATTTGAAAGAAATCGGCTTTATATCTCAATTTGTAACGTCAGACATACAATCCATATAAGTCTGTTCCGGGATCGAACAGAACCGAAGGCACTTCTCACGAAGCCCTTGCACATCCGGATAAATTTTCTAATCACGTCCGGACTTCCCGTCACTAAGGGTGATAAAACCTCTAAACCGGAGATCAGCCGATGTAGAGTAACTCGACGGTAATCCTTCCGTTTTCAAAAATATCCGGTCTTCAACACCGGTCTTCGAATGCAATTCATATCGACGTATCACATATTCGGAATGGGTTATACGACCCCATGGTCCTTTCCCGGCTAACCCGAATAGTGAGCGATTATTCAAAAATAAGTGTGGCATTCAAATTCATCCAATTCACAACAAATACCATTCAAGGTAATTATTGATAGTCGGTTATTTAACTATCAATAAAGATGCGCAACATCATCAGATTCCAAATAATTTTCCAAATTATTTCATCTTTCCAAAATATCTTCATTAGATATAAAATTTCCACACTTCACCATTTGAAAACAATTTCAAGTCAATTCCCACATTTCATTTTATCTTTGAAGATAAAATCTCAAAACAGTTCATTTCATATTGGAAAAGCGTTTCCATACTTATTTAAAAATAAGTATTTCACAAATCTATCTATTTTCAACATTTGAAAATATTCAATATACTTAAATCAATATTAAGTATACATTCATTCTTTAAGGAAAACATTCTTTTAACACCTTTATTTGAGTCAAAACGAATGTTACGTAAAACATCGTTACGACAACTCAAAATCACTAGTATAGGGATTCGAAATTTAGATAGATATATATATCCCAATACTATATAAAACATTTCCTTTCGGAAATCATTTACTATAACAACAGTGTTATAGTCCACCATTTCCTTATATTTCTCGAAAACGTCTATTTCAACAATAAATGTTGAAATCTATGATTTCGATAGTTCACACGTTTTAAAACATCTTTTAAAACAATTAACTTCATTTCAAATATCACTTTTCCAAAACCATATCCATTTTACTTAACAATATATTCACTGTCCAAAATCGTGAATATACTTCACTAATTACACTTCACTATTTTCTACACGTTTTATTTCAATAATAATTCGCTATCCAAAATCGCGAATATATCTCCTTTAACAACCTTCTTTATTTAATTTATCAAATTCAATTGATCTCGAATTTATAAAACAACGTTTATAAATTCTATTTCTATTTTCTAACAACTTCAATTTAATAAATCTCCTTTATTAACAATTCGATTTATAAATCTTCTTTAATGACCTATTCAATTCACAATTCAATTTTTTATACCACAATCCATATTATAAGTTAAATACTTATAATTTCATTTATTTTACAAAATCATTTTCCATACTTAAGTTCACAGTTTATAAATTTCATTCACTTATAAGTTCTTTCTAAAATTCATTTTAACACTTATAAAAACTCGTTTTATAATCCCAATCTTTTAAAGTTATAAATATCAATTTTGTACATCTTTTATATACATCGTTTTAATAATTCAAAAATTCCCATTAAAACCATTTTATAAATTACTCAACTCTTTATTTCAAAAGAATTTACTCTTTGGTTAAAATTCACAAGATCTTAACTTTTATAACTTTAAAGTTTTAACGTTTACTTATTTAGAATAAATCAATTCAAAGTTTCCATAAAACGTATATTTTCAAAAATCACTTTAAAAATCCTTTTTAAAATAAAAGTCGTTATTTTTAAACTTCAAAACTTGAATCCGATGATGCAGCAGCACCAATTAGTCAATCACAACAACAAACATCATATATCAATATGATAACAGAATATACATCAATATCTGTAAATAAATAAATACTGGTGAGGAATCCAGTTGGATCCCTCCAACCTGTTTCCCTGCATCCAAAGATGTTAGCACAATACCAATTCCACTTCGAGGTGGAATATCGCGGTATATGGGTTTTATAAAAATAATCCGCTTACTAACGGTGCAATAGGGTCTCATCCGCTATACGAGGCGGGAAATCAATCAATCCAATATATACATATGCCAATATGTATATATTGCTATATATAGATATATATCCTACCATATCTAATATCACATCCAAACACATCAATCAATTCAATAATAACTGCAAATCATTTTGAGTGAGAAAAATCTCACCTTAGCTTTTAATTTGCCATCCATTTCCATTTTGACCTTTTCTTCTTGATTTTTTTACCTTGTATAAATAATTATACAATTCTATTAATATTCGAATAAATCGAGCAACAAATTTTCATTTGATAATTTTGATTCATGGGTGATTTCATTTTTATATTTTAATGAACTAATGATTTAATTCCTGTTTTAAACTTAACATTTTAAAAATCTCCAATTTCAAAAGTCTTATCTCTATACATATACCTATTCAATTTTAAATATAAATTTTGTAGGACTAAATCAATTTCAATTTTAAACTTTTAAATTAAATAACCAATTATAAAATTAATTTCGGTTACAACAATGTACCTCGCTGTTTTCGCGACCCAGGCTCGAACATCACCCCAATTCTCCAGTTCCACGCGAACGCACTCGCCCTTCCCCTCGACTATCGCGACCCAGTTCCGATTCTTTTCTCACCGCATCACCGCGTTCCTGGCTGCCGACCATCGTCGCCGAAACCCAACCAAAATACTTGATTCCAAACCGCGTTTAACCCTCTCGATTCAACACATACGAAATCGCGGTGCCACGATTCGTTTCCTTCAACTGCTCGTGAGGCGAGCTTCCCCATCATGTGACTTTGATTTCGCGACATCGCCTTCAATCGCTCGCGCGTATGCGACAGGATGAAAAGCTCGGCCCTTGATAAGAAAAGAACAAGCACTGCTCGATTTGTTTGTTTCGTTGTTTTTTTTTTTAAAGAACGAACGATTTCGTTGAACTGGAATTGAGGAAAGAAAACGAGGAGAAGCTCGGCATGATTTTATTTATGATAGAGGAATTTTTGTTTCGTGAAAGAAAAGAAAGGGAAGGAAGGATAAAGAAGGCTGCTATTTTAAATTCAAAAGGCTTCCGGCCATTAGAGATTTCCTTTAACTTGATTTTGATTTATCTGTATATTTCTTTTTTGTTTAAACGAGCAGAGATGAAAAGGGAACAGCGTGTTCGAGAAGGTAATGGAACGGGTTGGAAAAATATCTAGCTACAGTGTTTTGCTTATATTGTTTATATTAAATTTTCGATTTAATTCCAACGCGTTTGTATGTCGTACGCTCACACACCAACTCCAATTACTACGAAAATTGAAATCCGGTAATAATACAATATTACGGACCCAATGGAACTGGTTTCATCGAATTCCGAGACTGCGCCTCGGACGGCTATTTTTAAATATCGATTCGAACGATTAAATTTCAAAATTGAACAAATCGTTTTCAAATTCGTTTCTGAAGCTTATGTTATCTTCAGTATAATCAATATGACTTTTACAAGCCTTTGAAATATTTTAAATCGGCTTAAAATTGAAGATTTACATTTTTTTATTCAACTATCAACAGATTAAATTCTATAATTTAATCGCCAAATTCAGAGTTATATCGGGGATTCAAATTAAATCATCGTTCAAATATTTAAAATTAATTAAATATTTTAAATTTAATTTGTTCAAAATTCTGGGTCGTTACATAAACAAAAGATGCTCGAGCTCAGTACAAGGATCCATACGCCCGAAGGCAACGCCCGAAGGCAACAAACCGTAGTGGTGGTACTGGACACCACTGTCCGACGAAATGTGTCACAACTCTCAGAAAGGAACCTGAAAAATGTTAACGTGAGTCCCATACCCCACGTTCGCACTAAATGGTTTACTAACCGCTAGTCAATTTCACACTCAAAGCAGTACAAAGTTCACCTCATCTCATCGGTAAACCAGACCCAAAGGTCAAAACGGCCAAACGAATAGATTAGGAATTAACTGAAAAGATGAACGCACGTGTTCATAGCACGCGTTTTATCTAATCATTTAATTCTCCTCCCTCTTCGCTCGAAGTGAAAAATTGTGTGTGTGTTTTAAATAGAAATTATGAATTGGAGAAACGAACTTTTAATACACTTTTAGAAAGATCATTTTATAAAAACCTGTGTGCGAAGTCAAAAAGGAATCATCAAAGTAAAAAATACGACAGCAACTAATTGGATCGACATGAATCGATCGAAATTGGAAAACCAAAGCAAATAACAAACCGGGCAGAGATAAGCCGGTCAGTCGACTGAACCAATGGGTTAGTCGGCTGGACCAGTGCCTGGAAACTTTTTGTTTCCAGGTCAGTTGACTGACCCAGAGTGTCAGTCGATTGGCACAGGGGTACACAGTTTTCTGCCCCAGAGTCAGTCGACTAACACAGAAGGTCAGTCGACTGATACAGACCTAGGCAAATTCCTGGGGTCTGGTTCAGTCGACTGACCTACTGGTTCAATCGACTGAACCTGCTATCAGAGCAGAATCAGCCTAGCCCCAGTTGGGGCAATTGCGAAAACATGGAATGGAAGCGACGAGCGAGCGACCATGGCCAAGGGCTTACGTCGAGCGACAACCCAGGCTTCTTTGGCCCTCCGAAACACTCCACTAACGTGTTCAAACATCAAAGATTGGATTTCCCACAAAAATTGGATTCCAAAACCAAAAATTGGACAATTCACCAAATCGATCCAAATTGAACACAAATGAACATAAATTGATGTTAGGAATTCTTACCCAACAACAACAAAAGCTATAGTCTTAGATGTGAGTTCAAAAATCTCACCTTTTTAACTCAAAAACAAAGATGAGAAGCACAAACACAAGGAAAAGATCAATCACTCTTCACTTCAACTCCACAAGCTTCAATCTAAGATTAAAACAAGTAATTCCTAAATTAGGATTTAGGAATTTCTGAAATTGAAGAGGAAAGAGATGGAGAAGATGAAGAGGAGACTTACCAAATCTTCACCTTGAATTTTTTTTTGGAGCAAGAATTGAAGTTTGCAATTGAATCTTGGGCTTGGAGTTTTAATTTCTCATTCCTCTCCCCATTTTCAGTTTTGTTGAGTGTTTAAGAAAATAGAAATGAAGTGAGGAGGAGAGGGGATGAACTAGGTTATAGAGTGAGTTGGGGTGAAACCCAAACCCAAAGCCCAACAGAAAATAGCAAAATTCAACTTACCCCAAACATATTGAAGCTTATACTCAAAAAAGTCGCAAACGCCATTTTGGACTCAATGGAAGTGGTCCCGAGTCCTAATTCGGCCGTTTGCATAAAGTAGCTTTTCATACTTTAATCCGACTAATGACATTATATTTAAATAAAATATTTAAATATAAAATCGTAAAATATGCGGGTTGTTATAAGTTTGCTCAACAAATCGAAAGAGATTATTCACTCATACCTACCATATCGCGACGGCCTAAGTACAGTATATGTACCGTGAGTTTGCTCAACAAATACATATGGTTATCTTATCTCGTTTATTCAATATATTAATAATACTACACATAACATCCCTAGCTTGATTTTTCTCAACAACTAAGGAGTATGCAAGTAATTTATTAATATATATGGTAGAGGACAACATTATATTGAAGATTCATAATCTTAGATATATTATATTAAGTGATATCGACTTATGGAATAATGTTTTCCTTGTAAAATACCCTCGTGATTCAACTGTCAAACACATCAGAAATCACGATTTATGTAAATTTATGTATGTATTTATTCCTTAAGTCTATTTGGGTTTCTTTAATGTTCAATCTTTAGTTTATGCATTCATATCATATAAGTTTTATTGTTATATAACTTATATATTTCATAGTACTTATATGATAGTCTTACGTATGATATTTTATTTAATTAATATTATTTAATTAATTTAAATAATTAACGCTTTAATTTTTTTATATTTGTATTCCAATACAACATTTATATTGGACATATCTACTGTAACCTTTATAACATATAATATAACTTTTATAGTGTAACATCTTTAATTAATTTATTAAATTAATTTTTTTAATTAAATTATATTAATTTTGAAAATTTGTTTCATATAGATACATTTATACTTATGTTATCTTAAACATTTTAAAATAACATAACACATATCAACATATATAATACATGCATATAAGTATTAATTAATAAAGTCAATTAATTTATTTATTTTATTAATCTTATTGATAAATTTTTAAATTTCAAAATTAATATTTTAATAGGCTCAAATATTTTGAAATTTTCATTGCATTTTCAAACATTTTGAAAATTTATGTTATATTATAACCTTTTATAATAAACATGTTTTATTTTAAATTTAACCTTTAAATTTAAATCTTGTCTTAATTTTCAAAACTATTTAGAAAATTAGCCCAAGGGCCAATTCAAATTAGGCCTTTTCTATCAGGGGTAACCTTTGGGCTCACTTCACCATTAAGGCCAAGCAGGTAACCAGGTAGGATAAGGTACTTGATTACCCAATTCCAATTCTAGACATCACCTTTCTAGACACCATACTAAGTGTGCAAGTTTAATTAGTTAGCCCTAACAGGACTAATTTAGACCGCATAGGCTATTGAGCTTGATGCCATTGTTGGATCTGGGCCAGCCCGCAGCGAAAGAAATAGGTGAATTTCAAAATTTTAGCCATTTTGGATCTTTAATTGGCCTATCAAGTCTAAATATACTTGGAACTTTTCTAAGTTTCTTTCAAATAAAATTAATATTTTATTTGATATCATTAATAAAGTTTAATTTAATGTGAATATAAATTAGTATATCACATATACTCTTATATAAATATCGGTGTGTGAATGTTACATATTAAATTTATTTAGAGAATGAAACTTTTTATTTCCTTTCTCTTTGCTTATTCAATTAATTACGGGGCTATTTAGGGAATGAAACTTTTAATTTCCTTCTATTTAATATATTCAATTAATGACTATGTATAAATTTATTTAGATAGAGATGGAAACCTTTTATTTCTCTCTCTTTAGTTAAATTGATTGATTATATGAATGTCATTTAACAACATGTATATGGCATGAATGTAAGTATAAACAAATATATTATAGTGCAAATTCTGTAAGTGCAATATATGATAGGTGCTATCAATTGATGACACTGTGTAGATATATAAACAAAATTAAATGGATTGCTAATCACCTAAAGGAAAAATGAGAAATAAATAAAGGGTAACAAGAATGATTGAATCAATTTTCCATTTCGTAAACTTAATTAATGCAGCATATAAATGATAACTAATAAGTATCATAATATAAAGAAATAATAGTCAAATACAAATGTATGTATATATTATTGCCTCATTTAAATTGTTTACTCCTTTTGGAAAGAAATCTAATCATACTTTGAAAATATAAAATGCATGTAATAAATTTTATATATACAAACATACAAATAAAATTAATTGTGTGTATATAAGATTAAATCAAGTGTTTCTAATTAATACAAATTAGAGATTTATAACAATCAATTTAAAAGTAGGTTTATTGTCAAAACATTAATTATGTGTATGTAAGATTTAATAAAATATGTCTAATCATTACAAATTAGAGACTTTTAGTAATCAAATTAAAATTCAGATTTATTGCCAAAACATATTCGGTTTTTTTTTATTTCTAAAATAATACAAACACAAAATACATACAAGTAAACTTTCAAATCTAAAATTACATTTTGTTTTATATGATTTAAAACATGAACCTTCAATAAAACACTGTAATGTTCATACACAAGTTTTAGCATAATTTGTTAAAGTAAAATCCAATCAAAACAATATGAACATACAAAGTTTTAGATCTAAAGGATTATGCTTTGAATTGAAAGTTTATAATATATATCTATAATAAAACATTGTATTCAAACATATAAAAAAATTCATTTTAATTTAACAAAATAAGAACCAAATTGATAAATTGAACATACCAAATTTTTGATCTAAAAATTAGACTTTAAATGGAATGTTTAAAACATAGTTCCAAGAACACATTGTATATAAACATATACAAATATTACTTTTTATTTATTAAAATAAAACACCAGTCGATTCATTCAACAAATAATTCAAGCTACATAAACAATTTCCAAATTAAATGAGGCAGTGATATGTACATACAAATTATGATAATTAAGTTTCTCTTTCAACAAATAGTACATCATATCATTATTTATCAAAAAAACATACTTTATTACCTAAAGCCTTGAAGCACATCTTGAAAATGGACTCCCCTTAGGATGTTGCCTAGAAATCATACCTTGAATGGTGCTTTCTCTTCAGATCTTTAAGATCCCCATCCTATCCTTGCAAGAGATGGATGAACCACTTTTGTTTTGTTTTATTTGATGTTTTTGTATGGAGTTGAAAGATTTTTGGAATTTTTTTGTTGTTGTCTGCCATGAAAAGTTAGGAGGAGAGAAAGAAACAGACTGAATGAGAAAGAATGAATTGTGCATACAGAATGAATTAGAGAATATGTTTTATTTGAAAGAATGAAACTTTTCTCATTCTTTAATTAAAACTTTCCTAATTAATTCCCTTGATTGTTTCTCTCTCTCTAATCCTTTCCTTACACTTACATTGTAACGACCCAGAATTTTAGTTATTTGACTCTGAAATATTTAATAAATTTTAAATATTGAAAACTTAATTTTATGGATTAAATAACTCGAATTTCAAATATAGCGATTTATTAGATAAATTAATTATTGAATTTAATAATTGAAATTGTTTGAATAATTGAATCTTGAATTTTAAGCTGGATAAAAATAATTTCAAAGTTTATTTAATTTATATTTAATAAGGATGAAGATAATAAAAACTTTTAAATTGGATTTAAAAGCGATTTACTCGATTTTGAAAATAAATTGTTTTAAATAACATATAAAAACAGCCTCCTGGGGCACTATCTCGGATTTCAACGAAACTAGTGTCATTGGATCCGTAATAATGAATTATATTACGGCGTCAAATTTCATAGCGATCAGGCGTTTCATTTGGTCGTGCGAGATCGAAACGCATTGAAATTAATATTGAAAATTTAATATAATAATTAGGTTCAAAAAGCTATCTTCTGCATACGATCAAATTAGGTCTCAAAACTAGTTCCATTGCGTTAGAAATAGGGGTATAACGTATAAAATGCCAAGCGGCACGTATCGATTGGAATCCGAAATCATATAACTATATATTTTGAAATTAATCAATGTATATATTTAGATTTGACCTTACACTGCCTTGACCCATCACCTTCAACCCACAACCCCGTTCACAGCCCATCCCTCCCCTGTTATCTTCCACCTTTTCCCCTCCCATTATTTAAACTCGGCCAGAGGAAAAAAAAAGAATATTTTAGAAATTACTCCATAAAAAAATCTAAAACAAAACTTAAAATTCTTCCTATGATGAGGGTTTCACAATGATGTGCTTGGTTGGGGGTGCGGCATTGGTTCAGGTCATTCGACTATAATGTCGAAGAGGTTGTTTGGCTAGGGTTTGGATTTCTGAGGAAGCTAGCGATGAGAGGCAAAGTAGAGGTTAGATTCGTGCTCGCGTCGTCATTTAGCATCTTGGGTGGGAAGATTATGTGGTCCGATTGCCTAGGTCGTAGTGCGTTTGAGCACTGTAGCATGGGGAAGGGCTGTGATCGCGATTTGGTATGGTGGCTCGAAGGGGGAAATGAGGTGTCGAATAGGTGGAGATCGTGATGGGAAGTTCGACGGAATCATCGGAATGGACTTTAGTGGAGCGTATCTTCGTATCCTAGCAAGGTTGTGCATGTTAATGGGTGTCTGTGCGCGATTTTAGGGGAAGGGAGAAGATGATGAGGAGAGATAGGAGCAGGGGTATGATTGTAATTATTTTAAAGTTATGTAATTATAAATTTAAATCAATCAATAACTTAAAATTTTCATAACTCTTTCATACGAGGTCCGATCGAGACAAAACTTTTTGTGTTGTGTTCGTAACGACGAAAGCTCTGCGATGGAACAAGTTTGGATGAATTTGGAGACTGTTGAATTTTAGGCTAAAATTGGATATCTTTCGATTTTAGTTCCAAACCGGAACTCCTCGACGACAACAGAAAATTTCGGTGAGTTCAACTTACATTTCTGGTTAACCAGTATGATATATAGTTGATAAAAATTGTTGAACAATTGTTTGGATAAATTATTATATTTATTAGTTGAATTGAATATTCCTACCTATTGGAGCAGATGAGACCCTATTGCGTTCCCGTGTAAGAGCAGATGACCCTTTGTATACGAATCCCGCCTCAAAGCGGTTGATATATATTTTATGATTGGATAACGTTTGTGATGTAGGGAAAACAGGTTGGAGAGATCCAACGGGATTCCTTGATATTGTGGAATTATATTGTTTCAATAATATTTCCTTTAGATGGATTATTAAATGATAAATATGATTGTGGGTACTGTGGTTATAACATCGTTATATGTTTGAAAATAAAACTCAATAGAGATAGAGAATCAATATCGATATTGGTTAAGTGTTAGGTGGCTATTGGCCTCAAATTAGCATTTTAAAAATATTGTAAATTGCCGTTCAAGTTGAAATTTGTTTTTGGAGACAAGAAACGATTTTTAAATCTGAAATTGGGTTTTGGAAATATTTTGTTTTAAGGATTATCTATTTAATTATATTAATATTGTTTTAAAGTTATTTAATTTAAATAATATAGTTATAAGGTTATTTAATTATATTTGTATTATTTTAAAAGTTAATTGTTTTATAATAATATGGATTTAATGAATTATCAAAATGTGATAAGGTTAATTATTTAAGCATAATTATGGTTTGGAATTAATAATAAGGATTATTAATAAGGTTTTAAAATAAATTATTATTATTTATAAAAATGGCAAAGATTAATTATTATTGTTCTTAAACAATATTTTGAAATTATTAATTATTATTTTTAGGATGTTTTAAAATAATAAATTTCTTTTACTTATAATATTTATTGTTAATAATCATTATTATATAATGGTGTTTTGAAGTAAAATATTTTTAATTATTAAAATTATTTTCGAGACCCATGAATAGAGTTGAGAGACTTAGATTTCATAAAGGAGTTATAAAATGGTTTGAAGAGTTAAGGAAAGGTTATTTGTATGGTGAAGAGTTAACAAATGGTTGGTTGGATATTTATAGACGAATTTTAGAAACGGGTTATAGATCTATAAAAGAAGTTTTATAAATGATTTATGGTATCATAAAGGGTTATCAGTGATTTTTGAAATGTACAAGAAGCTTATAAGTGACTGAACTTTTATAAAGGAATTGTAAATGGTTTACGGAGATTTATAAAATGGTTTATAAATATTTTTGGAGGATTGTAAGGGAATTTATAAATGATTTGAGAATTGATTGAAAAGAACATCTTTTTCAAATCTTATGAATATACTTATACTGTTGAGATAAGTATATAGATATTTTCTAAGTATGGAAAATATAGGAATCAGTGGATATACCTTGTAAAAGTATTCCTACATAAGAAATTTACAAGTGGTTTTTATTCATAAAGGGTTTATAAAATGAGGCTAGTGGTCGCTTATATGCTTAACCAATGTTGGTTTTCCTTATGAAATAAATTCCTGATTGAATGTTTGTTATTTGATAGTTAAATAATCGACTATCGAGATTGGACCCAAACGTAACTTTAGGAATATCTAGGAGAAACATGTGGGTTATATGGCATGGTCATCTCCGATGATGTTGTACTGTGCGTATAAATCTCATTTTCTTAGGACATTGATAAGGAAATCCGTCCACTAACGGTTAGGAGGTGATCTCCGATCTTATCTTTGACTTTTTATTTCCTAAAGAACCGGGGTTGAGTTTACCAAAAATTATCAACAGTTGTTTCGAAGATACTAGGATCGGATATGTTATCCAAAAACCACTTCGATCCATTGAATTCGTTTCAAAGTGAAGGCATCGTGAAGGGCATGGAATCGAAGATAAAGATGGGCAGTGCAAGGGCTAATCGCTACTAATCCTGAATGTGATTCCAAAATGGATATAGTAGGAATAGTGCCTTCGATTTCGTTCAGACCCAGAATGGACTTGTATGGATGAATGCTATCAGCACATTATCATTGTAGGGGATGAGCATTCTAAGTGTAAATGTCCTTGAAAGGTAAACGTAGCCTCAAGCCTCATCAACCGGGAATTACTAAAACAGAGGAGATGCAGCAGAGCCATGTGGGTCGCACCCATTAGGGTATGTCATCGCCTTTCTAGATGACCATTTATATTTCCAGATTTAGTTTTGCCTATGAGCTCGGTAAAATGGTTGAGAACAACCGGGGTGATGACATATTCAGTACTATCCAGTAAGGGGTTGGCCGGTCCTATATTGGTAGGGGTCGTTAGGTACGATCTCGGTAAATTATTCTAGAGGTGTACTGTGACGGGCAGTACACCTATAGCCCAGTCATTAGTTGGAATCCATTCTCTAGTATGAGCTTTACGGTTTTAGTTGTATACCAAATATGTTGAAACGTGAGATGCAAGCATTTTAGCTATATTTATATTTTACTTTGACCCATAGACATTATTATAATATAGATGGATTTTCTATAAAAATGTTTTGGTTATCATGAGGTAAAAACTCGTCCGTATTTATGCGCGGTGTGGTCTTATATGATACCTTTGATTTCAAAGATTTTTATATAAATTTAAAATCCAGTTGGGTGTGTTTTTCTCACGCTGGTTTTCCAGACCGACTTAGGTGTTATTTTATTATAATGCTCGAGTCAGATCGAACATATTATAGATTGGTTAGGATGGTTTGGAGCTTCAGAAGACAAGTTGGAGGCCCAGAGACGTATTCACGTAGATGGTTATTTTCCACTGTATTCATTATTGTGTTTATCAGCAATTGTGAGGACAAGTTGTTATAACTGTCCTGGCTGAAATAGTTTAGTATACTTGGTTGATGTCTATTTCTACATATATTACAAATTTGTTTTGTGTATAAACTTGTGATATATTATAGATTATTCGTTCTGCTGTGAGATTCTGTGTTGTTTAGTTTTCTTCTTATCTTCTTCCTTCCTTCTATTCCCTTAACAATCGGGTTTTCCAACATTCGATTGCTCGGCATGTGATACAATGGATGTATTAGTGTCGATTTTCAAGGGTCGAAAATCTGGTTCGTTACATTTGGTATCAGAGCTGAAGGTTAAGCGATAACCTAGGCTTTGGTGGGATAACTCATTAGAAATAGGGCCAGTAGCACCCTAGAATGAGTTTGATTGTGTGTGTGTGTATGAGCGCGTATTTGTTAGTGATATAAAAATGTTTTATATTGTATGGGTTGATCTATTGGGTGGCTTATGGATTCTGGTCAGTACGAGTAATTAACGTCATTGATAGGGATCCCTAAACACTTGAAGGAGCAATTCGACATGGTATTGTTTTGAAATTGGGTAAATGAAATAATTTTACCTTTTTTATATTTTTTATAAAAAGGGATAATTTTTCAGAAAATTATTATGGTATATATGGTGTGCTTGGTTGTTAGAGAATGATAATATTTAACAATTATCATTCGTTGTTTGTTGTTCATGATCGAATAAAAGTTGATATTATAATGCAAACAAAGATTAACAACAAAGAAATAATTTTATATAACCAAATGGGATTATATAGATATGATTTATAAATGAGATTAATAAATGGAAAGGAAATGAAGTTTCAGAAGTATATTATAAATATGATTTATAAAAAGGATTTAAAATCTGGGAATTTGAGAATTTAAATCCTGTTGATTTTGGAAATAAATTTTCAAAGTTTTGGGAAAATTGTAATAGTATTATTTGGAAAATATTTTTGAATGGAAATATTTTTTTAAAAGGGTTTTAAAAGGGATAAAAGCATTGAACTCGCTTCGGTCTCTGGAAAATAATTTTGGTGATGACTGCAGCATCATCGACGTTCATTTTTTGGTTTCCAAGAGAGGAATTGCTACCATGGAGTTTTGTTTTGGTAAAACTAGTTTTGATTTTAAAATCCAAAAGGATAATTTGATACACTAAGGGTATTATGTATATATTATTTCAAAATAATTTGAAATGAATGAGAATATGGTGTTTAAACTCTAGAAATTTTCAATTAAGTGTTTATTGTAAATATGATAAAATAAGTTTGATAACTTATAAATTTTGAGAATTAGTGAGTTAAAACAATATTTTAAATTGTTGAATATGAATGCAAGGAAAGTAAAATTTGAAATTTATGGAAATTAAATTTAAGTTTGGTTAAATAAAGTGAATTTTGAAAATTTAGCCTAAGTTAGGCTAAATGAAATAATTTTTGGAAATGGAATTGATTGAGATTTGAAATAAATTATTGCAATGAGCTAATTAAATTAATTAGTGAATTGGATATGGTTTGGAATGTTGATTGATAAAATTGAATGTTGAAATTGGAAAATGAAATTGAACTTGGTTAGAAATGGATAAGGACTTAAGTTGTGGAATGGAAATAAACATGAGAAGAGTTGTATAAAATGTTATAAACTTGGGTAAAGTTTTATGAAATGATTCATAAATGGATGTGAATAATTGAATGTAGATCAATCGAATGTGGATAAAATGAATAAGAATGGGATGAAGGTAAATAAAAGGAATTTGGGGTAGCTAAGAATCAATCGAAATAAATACGTGGGTTGTACGTATATTATTTTATTTGCATAACGGTTTGATCCAGATTCGAGTACTTGATTTTGAGATGATTTACATCGATCTGAGTTAGGATTTTTCACTCGATTTCCGACGGCGAACGCTGGATATGGATTTTTGATTGATTCTGGAATTCTCTATCATAGTATATGGCTATGGAAGGAGAATGGCGGTTTCTAATGAAGGAACCAGTTCCCATTAGAGTGGTCGTGTGAACGATACTAGTTCAGAGGTGAAATTATGTGATCGAGCGAGCGATTAGATTTGATATTACGTATGCATGATATATGTACATCGTACGGTTTTAGTAAAGCAAATGTTGGAAATTGAAAATGCAGAATAATATGATTGTGAACTATATGATTAGATATCATTGATAAATAAGATGCAGGTATATAAAGCAAGAGCTAATTTGATGACTTTGATTTCATAAGAAAAATGGTTGCCCGACAAAAAGGTACATGTTTATATTGTTGATTGATTTGATGATTTTATGATTGAGCCACTTGGCTTTTGTTTCCTTTTGTGGTTGGAGCCTGAAGTGGCCATTCGTAGTTGTTCTGATCTACCCACACAAAGGAGGCGCTGACGAAATTTTCCAAAAATTTAAAGAGTTAGAAAATTTGAAAAAAAATTTAATAACTAAAATTTGGTTTTGAGTTATAACCTGAAATGATTAGATGATTTTGATTGGAATCTATGAATGAATTAGGAAACTTAGTAAAAGTAATAACAAGGTTTCAACAAATTGATTTTGGGAAGTTAAAGGCTTAAATGGATTTGGGAAGTTATTTCAACTAATTGGTTTTATAAAAAGCAAAGGGTTTGGGCATTTTTCCTACCTTGGCAATTTCGAGGACGAAATTCTTTTAAGGGTGGAAGAATGTAACAATCTAGAATTTTAGTTATTTGAGTTTGAAATATTTAATAAATTTTAAATATTGAAAAGTTAATTTTATGGATTAAATAACTCGAATTTCAAATATAGCGGTTTATTAGAAAAATTAATTGTTGAATTTAATAATCAAAATTATTTGAATAATTGAATCTTGAATTTTAAGCTGGATAAAAAAAAATTCAAAGCTTATTTAATTTCTATTTAATAAGGATAAAGATAATAAAAACTTTAAATACGATTTAAAGGCGATTTACTCGATTTCGAAAATAACTCATTTTAAATAATATATAAAAACAGTCTCTTGGGGCATTGTCTCGGATTTCGACAAAACCAGTGTCATTGGGTTCGTAATAATGAATTATATTACGCCGTCAAATTTCGTAGCGATCAGGCATATCGTTTGGTCATGCGAGATCGAAACACGTTGAAATTAATATTGAAAATTTAATATAATAATTGGGTTCAAAAAGCTATCTTCTACATACGATCGAATTAGGTCTCGAAACTAGTTCCATTGTGTTTGGAATAAGGGTATAACATATAGAATGCCAGGCGGCACGTCTCGATTGGGATCCGAAGTCATATTGCTAGATATTTTGAAATTAATATATATATATATATATATATATATATATATATATTTAGGTTTGACTTTACACTGCCTTGACCCATCACCTTCAACCCATAACCCCGTACACAACCCATCCTTCCCCTGTTATCTTCTATCTTTTACCCTCCCATTATTTAAATTCAGCCATACAGAAAAAAAGAATATTTCAGAAATTACTCCATAAAAAAATCTAAATTTTTTTTTTAAATTCTTCTTATGATGAGGGCTTCACACTGATGTGCTTGGTTGGGGGTGCGGCATTGGTTCAGGCCATTCGACTGTAATGTCGAAGAGGTTGTTTGTCTAAGGTTTGGATTTTTGAGGAAGCTAGGCGATGGAAGGCGAAGTAGAGGTTAGATTCGTGCTCGCGTCGTCGTTTAACATCTTGGGTGGGAAGATTGTGTGGTCCGATCGCCTAGGGCGAAGTGCGTTTGAGCACTGTAGCATGAGGAAGGGATGTGATTGCGATTTGTTATGGTGGCTCGGAGGGGGAAATGAGGTGTCGAATAGGTGGAGATCGCGATGGGAAGTTCAACGGAATCATCGGAATGGAGTTTAGCGGAGCGTAGATCCATATCCTAACAAGGCCATGCACGTTAATGGGTGTCTATACACGATTTTGGGGGAAGGAGGAAGATGATGAGGAGAGATAGGATCAGGGGTATGATTGTAATTATTTTAAAGTTATGTAATTATAAATTTAAATCAATTGATAACTTAAAATTTTCATAACTCTTTCATACAAGGCCCGATCGTGAAGAAACTTTTTGCGTTGCGCTCGTAACGACGAAAGATTTACGATGGAACTAGTTTGGATGCATTTGGAGACTATTGAATTTTGGGCTAAAATCGGACGTCGGTCAATTTTAGTTCCAAATCGGAACTCCTTGGCGACAACAGAAAATTTCGATGAGTTCAACTCGCTTATATGGTTAACTAGTATGATATATAGTTTATAAAAATTATTGAATGATTGTTTGGATGAATTATTATATTTATTAGTTGGATTGAATATTCCCGCCTATTGGAGTGGATGACACCCTATTGCGTTCCCGTGTAAAGCGGATGACCTTTTGTATACAAATCCGGCCTCGAAGTGGCTAATTTATATTTTCTGATTGGATAACATTTGTGATGCAGTGAAAACAGGTTGGAGGGATCCAACAGGATTCCACGCTATTATTGAATTATATTATTTCAATAATATTTCCTTTATATGGATTATTGAATGATAATTATGATTGTGGATACTATGGTTATAACATCGTTATATGTTTGAAAATAAAACCCAATAGTGATAGAAAATAAATATCGATATTGGTTAAGTGCTTGATGGTTATTGGCCTCAAATTAGTATTTTAAAAATACTGTAAAATGCCGTTCAAGTTGAAATTGGTTTTTGGATACGAGAAACAATTTTTAAATCTGAAATTGGGTTTCGGAAATAATTTGTTTTAAGGATTATCTATTTAATTATATTAATATTGTTCTAATGTTATTTAATTTTAATAATATTATTTTAAGGTTATTTAGTTATATTGGTATTGTTTTAAAAGTTAATTGTTTATAATAAAATGAATTTAAAGAATTATCAAAATGTGATAAGGTTAATTATTTAAGAATTATGGTTTGGAATTAATAATAAGGATTATTAATAAGGTTTTAAAATAAATTATTATTATTTATAAAAATGGCAAAGATTAATTATTATTGTTCTTAAACAATATTTTGAAATTATTAATTATTATTTTTAAGATGTTTTAAAATAATAATTTTTACTTATAATATTTATTGTTAATAATCATTATTATATAATGGTGTTTTGAAGTAAATTATTTTTAATTATTAAAATTACTTCCGAGACCCATGAATAGAGTTGAGAGATTAGATTTCATAAAGGAGTTATAAAATGGTTTGAAAAGTTAAGGAAATGTTATTTGTAAGGTGAAGAGTTTACAAATGGTTAGATATTTGTAGACGAATTTTAGAAACGGGTTATAGATCTATAAAAGAAGTTTTATAAATGGTTTATGGATTCACAAAGGATTATGAGTGATCTTTGAAATGTACAAGAAGCTTATAAGTGATTATACTTTTATAAAGGAATTATAAATGGTTTACGGAGATTTATAAAATGGTTTATAAATGTTTTTGGAGGATTGTAAGGGAATTTATAAATGATATGAGAATTGAATGAAAAGAACATCTTCTTCAAATCTTGTTAATATACTTATACTATTGAGATAAGTATATAGATATTTTCTAAGTATTGAAAATATAGGAATCAGTAGATATGTCTTGTAAAAGTATTCCTATACAAGAAATTTACAAGTGGTTTTTATTCGTAAAAGTTTATAAAACGAGGCTAGTGGTCGCTTATATGCTTAACCAATGTTGGTTTTCCTTATGAAATAAATTCCTGATTGAATGTTTGTTATTCGATAGTTAAATAAACGACTATCGAGATTGGACCCAAATGTAACTTTGGGAGTATCTAGAAGAAACATGTGGATTATATGGCACGGTCATCTCCGATGATGTTGTACCGTGCGTATAAATCTCGTTTTCTTAGGACATTGATAAGGAAATCTGTCCACTAACAGTTAGGAGGTGATCTCCGATCTTATCTTTGACTGTTTATTTCCTGAAGAACTAGGGTTGAGTTTACCAGAAATTATCAAAAGTTGTTTCGAAGAGATTGGGATCGGATATGTTATTCGAAAACCACTTTGATCCATTAAATTCGTTTCAAAGTGAAGGCATCGTGAAGGGCATGGAATCGAGGATAGAGATGGGAAGTGCAAGGGCTAATCGCTACTAATCCTGAGGGTGATTCCAAAATGGATGTAGTAGGAATAGTTCCATCGATTTCGTTTAGACCCAGAACGGACTTGTCTGGATGAATGCTATCAGCACATTGTCATTGGAGGGTAATGATCATTCTAAGTGTAAATGTTCTTGAAAGGTAAATGTTGCCTCAAGGCTCATCAATTGGGAATGACTAAAACAGGGTAGATGCAGCAGGGCTATCTGGGTCGCACCCATTAGGTTATGTCATCGCCTTTCTAGATGACCATTCATATTTCCATATTCTGTTGTGCCAATGAGCTTAGCAAAACGGTTGAGAACAACCAGGGTGATGACATATTCGGTATTAACCAGCAAGGGGTAGGCCGGTCTTGTGCTGGTAGGGGTCGTTAAGTACGATCTCGATACATTGTTCTAGAGGTGTACTGTGATGGGTGGTACCCCAGTAGCTCAGTCATTAGTTGGAATCCATTCTCCAGTACGAGCTTTACGGTTTTAGTTGTATACCAAATATGCTAAAACGTGAGACGCACGCATTTCGGCTATATTCATATTTTACTTTGACCCCTAAACATTATATAATATAGATGGATTTTCTATAAAAATGTTTTGGTTATCATAAGGTAAAAACCCATCTGTGTTTATGTGTGGTGTGGTCTTACGAGATACCTTTGATTTCAAATATTTTTATATAACTTTAAAATCTAGTTAAGTGTGTTTTTCTCACGCTGGTTTTCCAGACTGACTCAAATGTTATTTTATTATAATGCTCGGGTCAGACCAAGCATATTACAGATTGGTTAGGATGCTTTGGAGCTTTAGAAGACGAGTTGGAGGCCCAGAGACGTATTCACGTAGATGGTTATTTTCCACTGTATTCGTTGTTGTGTTTATCAGCAATTGTGAGGACAAGTTGTTATAACTATCCAGGCTGAAATAGGTTAGTATACTTGGTTGATGTCTATATATATATATATATTACTAGTTTGTTTTGTGTAAAGACATGTGATATATTATAGATTATTCGTTCCGATGTGAGATTTTGTGTTGTTTAGTTTTCTTCTTATCTTCTTCCTTCTTTCTTTTCCCGTAATAATCGAGTTTTCTGACATTCAGTTGCTCGGCATGTGATACGATGCATGTATTAATGTCGATTTTCGAGGGTTAAAAATCTGGTTCGTTACATATGTCATCAAATGACTTAAAATTTCCACAAATCATGTGATCAAATTACATAAAATTTTCATAAATCGTGTCATCAAATGACATAAAATTTCCATAAATCATTTCATGCAATTGTCTTTAAATTGCTTTGTTATTGTATATCGATGTGCGAAAATATAACTTTTATAAATGCATTAAAGTAATTACAAAAAACTTCCAAACATCAAATAGATAATAATTAATATTTCTCTACTATCAATTACTCTAATCAATTTACAATATTTCATAAATTAATTAAATCATGTGGTTTTTCATAGAATTCATCATTACGGTTGTGTGACTCAAAGGTGTGAATTCAATCGGCAATTAATATCGAACTATTCAAATATTAACGTTCACACGTCACGTAGCACGTGGTGTGACATTTTGGCCGAATTTATCGCTTGCACATCTTTTGGTAAAATCCAATTTTACTTATTATTAGCGGTACCTAACAGTGAAAATTATTTACACCAATTCTCTTCTTCAAAACAATATCAATTAGGACTTATGGAATTTGGTAATGGTCAAAATTCCAATATCGTCCGCATTCAACTTTATAGCCCAAACACAAAGTCCTTGGTTAATAATAACAATTATTATTAACCGAAATGCTCTAGCCAGAGACTTTGACTTTGAGTTGACTGTGATACTAACCTCGTATAACTGAGGAGACAAATCCTCTCTTGAATAGTGTTTCACTTCCAATGCTTTCACTCGACCCAAATATAGTCGTTTAATGGACGCTGTGCCACGATTTAACTATAATCAAAGCGGGCTTCCATATGGAAGATCAACAACATTCTCAAGTCGAGAGAACTGCGTAAATTAGTCGCATCAATATTCTTTGCTTGACCTTAATTATATTAACCAACAGAAAACTATCGAGTGTGTCATTCCATCTTTATCCAATAACTATCAGTTCGTAACCTCTTGGTGCTTCCAACAATCATGAGTAATACACTGCCCAACATTTAGAGAGCGTTATGCACTCTAGTCTCAACAGTTGTATCGATATCCAGTCTTGGTACATCTTGACTAGGAATATTTAAAATGGTATATTTGTTTCATTGTGATAAATTACTCATGGTTACAACACTTTGTAATTAACTATCATAAAACATACCATTTATGGATCTTCTATTAAATATACTTTTAATTAAATTAATTAATTGATATAACCACATTATATCTAGTATATAATAGAAACAAAACATTTTTATTTCGAACAAGATTGGTCAATGAGTTAGATATATGTAACAAATTACATAATTGCCCCTATGGCATACACTCAACTCTATCACTGCTGACAATACAACTCATGGGAATCAATCAGGAGGGACTGCTGGACAAATGAATCCCCTGGAGTTTGGGGAGCCTAGGTATCGAGCACCTTCCCGATTACCATCGTTCAGTTGATCCTGTTGACTTGGACTACCTAGAAGATATGGTTAAGAGATTGGTGAGTGAAAAAAATTCATAACCAATGATGAATGGGGTAACAATTCGAGTCGGAACCTGTTCATGGAGGAAAATTTTCATGCAAAATAACCTTGGAGATTTAATATGCCAACGTTGCCATTGTATAGAGGAACGATAGATCCTAGGCAACACTTATTAAGATATGAATGGCACATGGATTCATCCAAAGCTTCAGATGCTGTGAAGTGCCATTGTTTCCCAATTTTCCTAAAGAGGGTTGCAACAAGGTAGTTCACTCGACTTCCATCGAAGTCCATATTGTCTTTCGCTAAGCTATCATGAAAATTCGTGAAGCAATTCCGCTGACAAGCTTCACACCCGAAGCACGTAATGTGACTGTCTAACATTTATCAAGCTGAAGAAGAGTCATTGAGGGACTTTTTGAATCGGTTCCACATGGCTGTAATAGAAGTAACGGATCATAAGGAAGGCACGATAGTGACGGCGCTATGCAAGGGCGTTTGCCCTGACTTGGATTTCAGAGACTAGTTGGAAAGGAAGCAACTATCGACAATGGAAGCATTTTATAGGAAAGCCAATGAATATTTACGTCAGGAGGACGCGTGCAAGCATCCACGGAGGACTCTTGCTAGATATTCATAAGGTAATACAAAATAATGTCACTATAAAGCAAACTGAAGAAAATTCTAAGGATGTAAACACGAAGGTTGGAAATCATAATGAAGGTCGGAAACAGAACAATGATGGGGCCAAGAAGCATAAGTCGAATAAATAGAATCATTTTCAGACTCCTAAGTATGACAATTACACTAAACTGAACAACTCAATAGAGAATATCTATCTGGCTACTCAAGATACCGAACCATATAGAAAGCCGACTTCTAGGGAGTCAACCAAGAAAGAGAAAAAGTCGGACAAGTTTTGTAGATTCCATGAGACTCACGGTCATAATACCAATGAGTGTAGGCACTTGCATGACATGATTGAAGATTTGATTCCTGTGAGTGGCGGGCAAGGAGCTTCTAAACCCCTGGGTCATCTTTCTAGTAGGTGCAAGCTCAGCCCGGTTCTAATCCACCAAGGCATCTAGAAAGACTTTTGGTGATTAATACAATCATTGGTGGGCTGGATCCTACCGATAAAAGCTTTACAGAAATGGATAGATATATTGGAGCTATAAAACAAGTTGAGAATGAAAGTTGTTATGTTATTGAGGATGGAGCTTGGATGAAACAATCTCGAACCGTGACAGACGATATTATTTTTTGAAATAGAGATGTTGATAGAGTGGAAGCTCCAATGATCGACCCACTAGTGATTTCAACCAGGATTTGTCCTGCTATTATACGGAAGGTGCTTGTTGACTGGGTGAGTTTAGTCAATATCTTGTTCAAGAAAGCTTATGATCAAATGATGCTAGAGGAGACGGATTTGAAGCCTTGTAAGTCTCAAATATAGGGGTTCAATAGGATGGCTACTGAAGCTATAGGATTTGTTGAATTACCGGTGGTACTTGATGTGGGCGACCGCTAGCAAGTGTGGGTCATGCCTTTTTTTGGTGTTGGATATATATTCCACTTATAATGCATTTTTGGACCGATCGGCCCTAGTTGAATTTAGAGTGGCCATTGCTCCCTGGTGTTTAACTATGAAGTTCCATACAGACCATAGAGTGGGAATTGTGCATGGAGATCAGGTGGCAGATCGCGAATGCTAGTTGCCGAGCTAAAGTAGGCAAGGCGAAAGGAGAAAGGAAAGAATGTAGAGGGGGCCCTCTACAAAAAAGCTTTGGATGCATAACAGCTACAGCCTGAGCCCTAGCTCGAGCAGACTATTCGGCTTTATGATGATATGGGCTGACGAAAAAGCCTAAAGGTGGACGACCAGCTCTCGTTGAGTTGATGATCATTGTTCCAGTCTGCAGGGATGATTCAAGCAAAGTCCTAAAGGCAGGATGTCAGCTTGGCGTTAGTGTGATGAAGGAGTTGGTTGGATTTCTCCGGGCGAACCTGGATGTGTTTGCCTTGAATCACTCGGATATGTATGGGATCTCATCCGGGATAGCGAGCCATGCATTAAACATTAATCCTAAATGCGTTTCTATGAAATAGAAACTCTGCAGCCTGGGGGTTCGAAGAGATCTGCTGCATTCAAAGAAGAAGTGTATAAGTTGAAGGAAAATGGCTTCATCTGTAATGCCTTATACCTATATTGGGCATCAAACCCTTTTTTGGTGAAAAAGAAAACGGGAAGTGGAGGACATGCATCGACTATTCGACCTTTAATAAGGCGTTCCCGAAGGAAAATTTCCCTCTTTTGAGGACAGATTATCTGGTGGAATCGACCGTTGGACATGAGCTACTTTCATTTATGGACACGTAATACAATCAAATCCCGATGCACGTCCTGAATCAGGAACACACCGGTTTCATTACCGACCACGGACCCTATTGTTATCTGGTGATGCCCTTTGGATTAAAGAATGTAGGAGCGACTTACAAGAGACTCGTGGACTGGATGTTTAAAGACCAAATTGGACAATTGATGGAAGTTTATGTGGATGACATGCTTGTGAAGTCATGGTGTTTGAGAGAGCACGTTGATGATCTTGTAGAGATTTTTGGTGTCCTTTGACAATACGGGATGAAGCTCAATCCCTTGAAATGCTCTTTCGACTACATTAGGGAAGTTCTTAGGCTTCATTTTCAATTCTCGTGGAATTGAAGCCAATCCAAAAAAAGATCAAGGCTTTGAGGGAGATTGAAGCCCCAAAGACGATCAAGGAGGTCCAAAGCTTAAAAGGGAAGGTCACCGCCTTGAGTCGGTTCATCTCCAAAGCCACTAACAAATGCATTCCTTCCTTCAAAGTAATCAAGGAAGGGAAGAGAAACTTAGAGTGGAATCATGACTATAAAGATGCATTCCAAGCTCTGGTGAATCACTTGGATGGACCTCTCATTCTCTCAAAACTGGTGGATGTCGAGGATTTGTTCTTATACTTAGCGATGTTGGTGCATGCCCTAAGCGCCACATTTGTACATGAGGAATCCCACGTCCTGCGACTGGTCTACTATATCAGCAAGCGGTTCACAAGAGCAGAAGGAAACTATTCGAGACTGGAAAAGCTTGCTTACTTCCTGTTGATTGCTTCCAGAAAACTCTGTCCCTATTTTCAAGCTCATACGATCAATATCCTTACCGGCCAGCCTTTGAGACAAGTCTTACAACGACTTGAGACTTTGGAAGATTGCTGAAATGGAACGTCGAGTTGAGTTAGTACGATATCACCTATCACCCTTGGAGAGCCATCCAGGGTCAGGCCTTGGGGGATTTCACAGCTGAGTTCACTGTGCGAGATGATCCTCCGAAGACAAGCGGAGAAAAAAAAGTTGGATGGAAGATGTACACAAATGGTGCATCTAATGATCGGCATTCCGGTGCTGGAGTTGTGCTTGTCACTCACGAAGAACACTGATCAGTTACGCCTTGAAACTCGACTTTTCGACGGTGAACAACGAAGTTAAATACGAAGTCCTAATTATAGGACTCAAAATCGCTAGAGAGCTGGGAATAAAAACCTTACACATTTTTTGCAACTCCCAGCTAGTGTTATGCAAGTTCGGAAAGAGTATCAGGCGAAAGGAGTAAGGCTAGCCCCTTATCTAAGTCGGGTTCTTGAGTTGCTTAATGGCTTTAAATACTATACGATAGCACGTACTCCTAGAGACCAGAATGAAAAGGCCGATTCATTGACTAAATTAGCTAATTCTGGAGATGCACAGCTCATGGGCCTAGTTCTGATGAAAGTACTTTCACCTCTGAGAATCAACCAGATGGATATCAATTGGATTTTGTAGATTGAACCTAAAGGGGAGTCATGGATGACCCTGATTTGGAATTATTTGCAAAGTGGGATCCTCCTGGAAAGAAGGAATGAAAGATGAAAATTCCTTTGCCAAGCTTCAAGATACATCACGCAAGAAGGATTATTGTACAGGAAGGGTTTTTCTATCCCTATGCTTCGGTGTGTCGCTTATGACAAGGCCAAACAAGTCCTAAGAGAAGTTCACAAAGGGGCTTGTTGCAACCACACTGGGAGGGCAAACCTTAACAAAGAAGATTCTTCGATACAGATGTTTTTGGCTAACTGTCAATCGAGACGCAACTGATTATACCCAAAGATTTTACAAGCGCTAGAGATTTGCTAAAATTCCAAGAGCCTCGTTGATAGAAATTACTCAAATGGTCAATCCTTGGCCGTTTGTAGTTTGGGGCATTGATATCATCGATGTTCAGCCGATATCGAAAGGTGGCGTGAAGTACACTGTCATGGTGGTTGATAACTTTACCAAATGGGCTGAGGCAGAGCCATTGGCCATGATTACCAAGAAGAAAGTAACCAACTTTGTACATCGAAATATTATCTGTCCCTTTAAAGTTATACAGGCAATTGTTACCACTAATGGGACCTAATTCGACAGCACGAAATTCAAGGATTTCTGCCGCAGACATCAAATAGAGAAGAGATTTGCAGCGGTAGTGCACCCTTAGGAAAATGGACAGGTCAAAGCTATAACCAAGATTATTAAGTCCATTATTAAGAAGCGGTTGGAAAAGGCCAAAGGCAAGTGGGTCAATGAATTGTCGTTAGTGTTATGGGCTTATCGAACAACCCATAAGTCGATAACCAGCCACTCTCCATTCTCTTTAGCCTACTGATCATAGGCTATGATTCCAGTTGAACTGGAAGTATCTTCTTACCGATTAACTCACTATAATGTGAGGAATGCGGAATATGGATCTTAAGGCTAGGAATAACACTAAAGGGGGGTGAATAGTGTTTATAAGAAATTACTAAATCTTTTGAGTTTATGTTAATTAGTACACAGATGTATGTAATATTCAGACACATATATAATCAAACACAGATGCAGAAATAAAGTAAATGCGGTAAAGGAAAGAACACACCGGATTTTATACTGGTTCGGAGTTACCCTACATCCAGTCCCGCACAACTAAGTACGGATTTCCTTTCAAAAGCAATTCAACAATTACAACCCTCGGTTTCAAGGCTATGAGGTACATCCTCCAGAATCGCAATCCTCTGGTTAGAGATACTTGATTTCCGGGGCAACAAGTTCACCCAATTGATTTCCAAGGCTACAATCACACCTTTTCTCGCTTGATCGATTTCCAAGGCTACAATCACACCTTTTCTCGCTAGATAGATTACAAAGAAGCTTATAACTCTGAATAGCACTTGGATCTTGTTGAGATAGTGATAGAGAATTAAACCAGAGATGGTCTAGTTAGATTCAGTGTTGATTTCGGTAGAGTGATGATAGGATTTTGAATAAGAAAATGTGGAAGAAGAAGAGAAGTGAAAAACCATAAAATCTGATATAAAATTCGTTGAAACTAACCCCTATTTATAGAAGAACAACAGCCATGTCCATTCGTGAAAGGTTATGGCGAATAGACACTTCTTTTGAAATTCAAATTTTTGAATCTAACTGTCACTATGTCGACATGGGGTACTAGGGCATGTCGACATCCCAAAGCAATTTTTGGAGATTTGATTTTCTTTGAAAATAACCTTTATCTTATATTAAAAACTATTTAAACTTTATAAATATACTTGACTATAGATAAAATACATAGATAAATATAGAGAATAATATATATATAATTTTACTATAATTTTTTATTTAAATCTAAGTATAAATATATTATAATTAAAAGATAGTTTAAAACAAACGAAGTTTAAAACAAGAGTTTATTAAAAACAAAAACAAAGAATATTTTAAGGCTAAAACATCTTTTTGAAAATCATTTGAAAAGATAATTTTTGAGGCTAAAACATTTTGAAAAGCAGTTTTGAAAATCATTCTGAAGTAGTTTTGAAAATCATTTTGAAGCAGTTTTGCAAGCTTCTTCCTGCAGAATATCTCATCATATCAGGACTCGAGAACTTGTACAAAACCAGGATGTTCGTGGGTTTGTAAGCCACTTTTCGTAGGTTTGTAAGCTACTTGCCGTGGGTTTGTAAGCCACTAAAAAGGTAGAAATGGGTTCCATCCAAAAAGAAAAATGGAGTGAAGATTTCAGTGCTATTATGAAGTTTTAACATTATTCTAGACTCAATACTTATCTTGAAATCTTGAACTCTTGATAATCATGATATTCTTGATATTCTTGATACTCATGAGTATTCAATCTTGATATCTTGAATCTGTATATTGTACAGTCTTCATTCTTGGTACCTGCATGGTTAAATCTTGCATATACATATATATCTAAACTATAATGTTAGTATTTATATTTTATAATCTTATTCTAAGGTTGTTGTCATCAAAACCATCATCTCAAGGACTAACAATCTCCCACTTTTTGATGATGACAACCTTTGTTTATAAAATATTACTTCTATCCTAATAACTCCCCCTAAATCTAATAACTCCCCCTTAATCTATGCCTAACTCTCCTATTTTATATTTCTCCCCCTTTGTCATCAACAAAAACAAACTAACTCCAAACTACATAACTCTCCCTCATTTTTGTACTCATGTACCTGCATTAATAAACTATATAATAGAGTATATTAAGAAATAACTATACTTATAGACATGATATTCAATCAACGATTATAAATATAACAATGTATATTTATACATTCATCAATCCACACCAAGTGTTAATCAAATCAGTCGAAACAAACAATTTCAATCAAAGCAATCAATTCAAACAAAGTAATTAAATAAAGCAATCAAATTAAACGTTACGAGGAACTTCCACCCATCCTTTTTCTCCGAAAATAGGGTCTGCTTTGATGGCATCCCAATTTTCATTGTCATTTGTGAGAGAGACAGGAGGATGTGCTTCGTTATCATCCTTGTGCAAGGAAGAAATCATTCATCGAATTGCCTCGAAATGCCTTTCTTGCTCCTTGATCATCTGCATTTGACTCAATTCTAAGTGTCGCTGGTTACAAAGAATGAATAAGAGAATATTCTTGAATGAATTAAGAGTTTCTTCAAGATTCTCGGATAAGTTATGAATTAGATTAGCCATTTTTGAAATTGTGAGAAGAATGAGAGATAGAATAGATAAGAAATAATATTCGGTAATGAATTCTGGAAGAAACGGGTATATATAGGTGTAGAAATTCGTTTGAAATGAATAGACATATGGTAGTTATTCAAATTTCAAATTCACAATGAAGTATTATTTCTGACCAGTACATGTCGACATGGTCTAGGGGGGGATGTCGACATGAGGCAGTGAAATTTGATGGTAATTTTGATTTTGTGAATAATTGTGTGTATATATATATTTATATAATATACTAACATTTATTCAGGAGATAAAATAAGCTAGATAACAGACAAGGAAATCAATTTCATTGCATAATAGGATAATACAATGATTAATCATAAACAACTACATAAACACTCAAATTAAAACAAACTTAAACTAATTCGACATGATATGAAAATATAGAACTAGTTAGAAGATGATGAAGATGAAGATAATCCAAGTTTCTTGCTGACTTTGGAGAAAAACTTGTTCATCTTGGATGATATTTTGTCCAACTTATTACTAACGGATCTTTTAAGAACCCGTTGATTCTCAACAATAATCTTTTGGTTTTTGAGAAGGGTTTTGTTGGTAGGATTGGAGAGATATTCAATACTTTCTAGGGATGTTTAACCTTCTTCTTCTTCTTCTATTTCCATTTCATCCCCTTCTTCTTCTTCCTCTTCCATTTCTTCATGAGCCAAACGCTCTTCCTTTTCGGCAAGAGTTTCATAAGGTTGAAAAACATATGGGATTTTCATGAGAGAAATGTTTGAGATATTAAAAACTTTTCTTGAAATAAATTCTTCTCCTTTGTAATTTACTCCAAAATAGTTGAAAATCCGAGTAAGATAAATTCCATGATATAAAGTGTTTTCTCCCATTACAAAATTTTTAGGACGAAGTTCATCCAAAATAACTTGCGCCGAATTGATATCATAATTTTCGAAAATAGCAAAAAGTGCTTTGCACACTTTTGAAGTAGGATTGTTATAATTTCCCGATCTTGGGGTCAAAGTATGTTGTAAAAGAAGATTGACAATTCTTGCTTTAGGACGAAAGTTTCGGTTTTTAAATTCAAAGTTTTCTTCTCCTTCAAAAATATGATGAAATGTCTCATGATCATGTTCATCGATTTGAAAACTAGAAAGATCCATTCCCGTGCTTTTGCAATTGAGAATGGTACCCAAAAGATCACAATTCAAAACAATTTTAGTGCCTTTGACACTACTCCAAATTTCATTATCATTTCCTTCATAAAATTCTCGATTGAGATTTGCATAGAAAATTTTAACAAGATTTGGGTAACAAACAAAATCATTTTGAGAAGAATCAACAAGACTAAGAATTTGATTGTTTGCAAAAAGAGTATCAATTTCATAAGAAGCAAAATCTTGAAAAATAGCAAACTTTCTGGGATGGACTTTTCCATAGTTAGCATAATTGATGTATGCTTTTATTACCTCCGGATTATTGAGGAGTTGCTCTTTCAAGTTTCTGGAAAGTCTCATGGTGGAGGAGTTACTTGAAGAAGCCATTAAAGTAGAGAGTAGAGAGCTTGAAGTTTTGAAGAGAGAGTTTGAATTTGAAAATGAAAGTGAAAAGTTGTGATAAAAGATAGTGAATAAATAGATTTTTGAAAGACATGTTCTCTGGTCAAAAGATGCTTTTCAGAGTATTGAATGAAGTGAAAAGGTGGAGGAAAATTCAACCATTTGAATTCAAATTTTGAATTTCAAATTCTGGTACCTATGTCGACATCAGGGTAGGGACCATGTCGACATATGCCTATAAATTTCTATGATTTATTTTTCCTAAGTATTCTAATATATATATATATATATATTATTTTAATGTCTATATGTATATCTGAAATATTATTAGAATTATAGTATATTCCAGAAAATATTATTATATTATTAAAAAATAATAAAAATAAAATAATAAAAATAAAATAATAAAAAAATTATAATAATAATAAAAATAAAAAATAAATTTAAAATTCAATCAACACACCAATTCAAAATCAATCAATCATCTAATTCTAAGCATGCAATTTCAATCAATTGTATTGTAAATGTGTACCTTTTTCTGAGTCTGTTTCCTTGAATTTGTTGAAGTCGTGAACTGCCGTGAAACACAAATTTGAGTTATCTGTCTTCTGATCATCATCGCTTGAGGATGAGTCTGAGTCATCTAGAGTAGTAGTAAATTCACACTTCCGTTTCTTTACTGAATTATTGTTTATAGGAGTATTCTGCCTTTCTGGATACGGACAGTCTCTTTTGATATGGCCTGGTTCATCACAGTTGAAACATTTGACATTGTTTGGCACTGCATTCTGATTTCCAGAATTCTTATAGTTGTTTCTCTTGAGATTATTCATCTTTCTGTATTTTAGGAATTTCCGAAAATTCCTGGTCATAAATGTTATCTCTTCATCATTATCATTGTTTGAGTCTGATCCGTCGGTTAATGCATTGAATGCCATTGATTTCTTTTTAGATGCTTTGCTTTCTCTTCTCCCGATCATTTGGACTTCAAACGACATTAGATTTCCAATCAATTCTTCTATCTTTAAAATACTGATGTCATTTGCCTCTTCAATTGCAAGAGTCTTTTGATCCCATTCTGGAGTGAGAGAATTTAAAATTTTTCTGACTTGATCTTCTTCCGAAAATTCCTTTCCTAAGGATATTAAAGAATGCACAATATCTTGAAATCGACTATACATATCTGAAATAGACGCATTAGTATTCATTTTAAATAACTGAAACTGATTTGTGAGCATGGAAATTTTGGTATGTTTAACTTTGCTTGTTCCTTCGTGAGTCACTTGCAAAGTTTTCCAGATTTCATATGCAGACTTACAAACTGACACTCTATTAAATTCATTTCTATCAAGTGAACAAAATAGAATATTCATTGCTTTAGAATTATTTTATGCAACAGTCTTTTGCTTAGTGGTCCACTGTGCAAAATTAGTTGTGGGTTCAGAATATTCAGTTTGTGTGATATTCCAAGTATATAATCCTACAGATTGTAAATATATTTTCATCCTACATGCCCAATATGCATAGTTACTGCCATTAAAAAGAGGTGGTCTGGCAGTAGATTGACCTTCTACAAAAGAACTAGTGACAGGGATACTAGTGTTAATAATAGTACCAGTGTTGGTAGCCATTTTGAAAACTTTTCAAAATTCAGATTATGAAACTTTTGAAAACCTTGCTCTGATACCAAATGTGAGGAATGTGGAATATGGATCTTAAGGCTAGGAATAACACTAGAGGGGGGGTTGAATAGTGTTTATAAGAAATTACTAAATCTTTTTGAGTTTATGTTAATTAGTACACAGATGTATGTAATATTCAAACACAGATATAATCACAGAATCAACCACGGATGTAGAAATAAAGTAAATGCAGTAAAGGAAAGAACACACCGGATTTTATACTGGTTCAGAGTTACCCTACATCCAGTTCCGCACAACTAAGTACGGATTTTCTTTAAAAAGCAATTCAACAATTACAACCCTCGGTTTCAAGGCTACGAGGTACACCCTCCTGAATCACAATCCTCTGGGTAGAGATACTTGATTTCCGATGCAACAAGTTCACCCAATTGATTTCCAAGGCTACAATCACACCTTTTCTTGCTTGATTGATTTCCAAGGCTACAATCACACCTTTTCTCGCTAGATAAATTACAAAGAAGCCTATAACTCTGAATAGCACTTGGATCTTGTTGAGATAGTGATAGAGAATCAAACCAGAGATGATCTAGTTAGATTCAATGTTGATTTCGACAGAGTGATGATAGGATTTTGAATAAGAAAATGTGGAAGAAGAAGAGAAGTGAAAAACCAGAAAATCTGATATAAAATTCATTGAAACTAACCCCTTTCTATAGAAGAACAACAGCCATGTCCATTCGTGAAAGGTTATGGCGAATAGACACTTCTTTTGAAATTCAAATTTTTGAATCTAACTGTCACTATGTCGACATGGGGTACTAGGGCATGTCGACAACCCAAAGCAATTTTTGAAGATTTGATTTTCTTTGAAAATAACCTTTATCTTATATTAAAAACTATTTAAACTTTATAAATATACTTGACTATAGATAAAATATATAGATAAATATAGAGAATAATATATATATAATTTTACTATAATTTTATATTTAAATCTAAGTATAAATATATTATAATTAAAAGATAGTTTAAAACAAACGAAGTTTAAAACAAGAGTTTATTAAAAACAAAAACGAAGGATATTTTAAGGCTAAAACATATTTTTGAAAATCATTTGAAAAGATAATTTTTAAGGCTAAAACATTTTGAAAAGCAGTTTTGAAAATCATTCTAAAGTAGTTTTGAAAATCATTTTGAAGCAGTTTTGCAAGCTTCTTCATGCAGAATATCTCATCATATCAGGTCTCGAGAACTTGTACAAAACCAGGATGTTCGTGGGTTTGTAAGCCACTTGTCGTAGGTTTCTAAGCTACTTGTCGTGGGTTTGTAAGCCACTAAAAAGGTAGAAATGGGTGCCATCCCAAAAGAAAAATGGAGTGAAGATTTCAGTGCTATTATGAAGTTTTAACATTATTCTAGACTCAATACTTATCTTGAAATCTTGAACTCTTGATAATCTTGATATTCTTGATATTCTTGATACTCATGAGTCTTCAATCTTGATATCTTGAATCTCTATACTGTACAGTCTTCATTCTTGGTACCTGCATGGTTAAATCCTGCATATACATATATATCTAAACTATAATGTTAGTATTTATATTTTATAATCTTATTCTAAGGTTGTTGTCATCAAAACCATCATCTCAAGGACTAACATATAATTCATAGACAAACGAGTAACTACTTCCGGAGTCTCTCAATATGATTGATGAGAAACAGACCGAAGCTGAATTGAGGGTAGTTGCACACCGACACAAAGTCTCTCGATGTTATAACACTAAGATCAAGACTTGGACCTTTGAAATTGGCGACCTGGTTCTCAAATGAATTTTTCCGGGCTTTGGAAACCTAGGCCCAATGTAGGAAGGTCCATATGCGATAGAGCAGAAGGTTGGAGATGAAACTTTCAGGCTTGCAACAACTGATGGGATTTCACTCCTAAGGGCATGGAATAGCGAGCACCTACGATGTTATTTCACTTAGAAATAAACTTGTAAATAATTGGCTAGAGCCGTGTAACAAGACAGATCCTGTTATTTACCATCTTTTATGAAATAAAGCAGCTTTTCCAGCCTGAAAATCTATCTCTCCATTGCTTAAGATTTATAACTTGACCGACTTGAATGAATCTACATATGATTAAAGCAGGTGCACAGGCACCCGAAGATAGGTGCCAATCAAAATTCCGAGGCCCTTGATTGGGCCCGTGAAGTCCCTTCTGGTGTTCGAAAATTGATGTCAACCAACTCTTGCCTTCGGATTAGAGACAAGAGTATAAACTTAAGTCGGGCATGGCATGATTTTCCGCATGCCAACTCTTGCCTTCAGATTGGGGGCTAGAGTATAAACTAAACGGACGTGACCCGGCCGTTCGTTTGCTACTCTTGTCCTTGGACTGAGGGCAAGAGTATAAACCTAGACCGGATATTGCATGACCATTTATGAGCCAACTCTTGACTTCGTATCAAGGGCTTGAGTATAAACTAAACCAGATACGATATGACCATCCGTACGCTAACTCTTGCCTTTAAATCGAGGACAGGATTATAAACCGAAATGGATGTGATAAGACCGTCCAACTCCTAATCTCTTGCTCGGAGTAGGAAAAATAGAAAATCCATACCTGGAGTAAGGTGGGACTTTATTTACAAGCCTTCAGACGATGCTCGGAGTTTGGTGCGAGTGGTTGTAAACATCCTGGATGAGGATGTGCAGACTATAAGCCTAAGTGGTTGACTTAAACCAACACATGGGGTTTGATTGGGAGCAAAAAAGTTTAGCATGGAAAAGGATACTTAAGCCATTAATCCTAAGTGATTAACCCAAATTAACGCCCAATGTTTGGCATTTCAATAATTACCTTACGTTCACTAAGATAGTGAAAGGCCGGTAAACTATGGAACGGGCTAAGAACTTAGTCTAAAAACAATAGTTGAAAGAAATAGACCACAAGTACATCGAATGGAAAGAGCATTTCTTATGTACTTGGGCAAATCCAAACAAAGAATTGATGAAGCCAAAAACTTTTGTTATTCACATGAAATTCAAAAGTTAAATACAAGTGTTATTAACACTAGACATAAAAAATGAAAACTGGGGGCCGGTAAATCCAGCCAACAAACTAAAATAAACTACTATTATTTCAAAACAAAAGAGAGACTACACCTACAGGACAAACCCTTTACTACTTCTCCGTCATTTTTCTCCTTTGCTTCTTTTTCCCAAAGCTGGGGGGAACATCATGCACTTGAGCTCTCTCCATGCGTTTTTCCTCCTCTTCCTTTTCCTCCTTGGCCTTTGACTGGAGTACTCTATGATGATCCACCAAGCACACTCTGGGCACTTTCAAGAAGGGGAACGAAAACCAGAGTACTCTGTGAGGATCCCACAGGCATGCTATGAGTGCTTTTAGGCAGAGGAATATATACTGGAGTATAAATGGTCTGGCCTGACAAGGCCACAAATAAAGGAATGGGAAAAATCTCCTCCTTCTCCAACTTGATCTCTATGTCCAAAAGACGTTGGCGCTCAATGTCACTTAAGGTCTAACCCGGTAGGGGTTCAAAAACTACAGTGATTAAACATCCTCATCAATCCAAGCACCCTAGGTCCCACCAGTTTCTTCATCCAGTATAGCATCAATCATCCGCTCATCAAGGCCGGGAGTCTCTTTGGCTGGAGCATTGGGGATCGTTACCGAATCTGTAATGGTTACTGACTCTGTCATAGGAACTTGATTCCTCAGCCCAAAATCTTTAGGAGAAAGCGGGGCGATTGCAAGCTAACCTGAAGCTAGAGAAACACAAAAGGAGAGATTAGCGATGTTGATCAACGACACGCCGACTCTATGAAATACAGGAGAAGTCAAGTAAATACCTTCTTCGGTACGGAGCTCTACATGAGCCATAGCGCCACCGGAGGCCCCTTCCGGAATAGGAAAGAGAGCAGTAGATTTCTGAATCTGAGGCCTCTGTGGATCATACCCAAAATCAACGGTGGAGATAGGAGTAACTTGAGTCCTAAGAGTTTGACTAACCGAAGCATCGTGCTACGCTAGTCCAGAACCTTCGCCTATTTTCTCTTGCGTGATCATGGCAAGTTTTGGATGGATAAAAAGTAGGCCATCGTATAAAATTTGGGCTCATCTTTCACCAGGATCTCCTTCTCCAACTATTCCAAATCCACCTCGGTGCCCTGGAGAAATTCACTCTCTTCCTTAATGATCTGCTCCCGGGTGCATGTAAGGAGTCTGGGATAATTATCTTTAAGCCACTCTAGATTTTTGAACTTGTGCACATTTGCATTTTATTAAGTAAGAAATGTCTCCCACCTCTTCATAACCTGCTCCTATGCCTGCTACTCCGTGGCTTCAACTTCTCTCTTCACAATAGCGTCAACATCCCTGGCTCGTTCGAGCGCTTTGTCCCTCTCTTCCCTTACAGTGACCAGCTCGTCGCATGAGCCCAGAGCTATTTGCTGCACACTTTATATTTTTCCTTTGTCTCGCGATCGAGCATGGTCTTCAGCTCAACCGCATTCCTTTTGGTGGCATCTCTTTCGAGTACCAACTCACGATTTTGGTGATGCGCCTACTCAATTTCATTAAGATGCTTGGACTTTTCAGCTTTGAGTGCTTTAATAGTCTCCTCCACTTTTTTCTCTACTTCGGCCTTGGATTTTCTCAGATTCTTAACCTCAGTATCGAGGGCGGTTATGATTCTTTTATTGTTGGTCACGGTAAGCTTTTGATTCTCGATCTCCTGCAACCTATCTCTTGAAACTTTAGAAATCTTCTCAGCAACTCGCCCTCACTCGTTATACTAGTGCTGAATATTGGTTACACAGGCTATAGTCCTTTCTTGGACCTCCATTGGAACTCTCTTTAGGTTGGGCATTAGTATAAGCCCATCAAAACAGATATTTGGGAATTGATCCTTAAGTTTGGTCATACGAGTGTCAACCGTAAGTTGTTCTTTTGCATCGACTAAAGTGACAGTGGTCTCTTTGGTAGGCTTTTGATGAGGAGTATCGGAACCACCTTTATGATGTCTATGCTCGGAAGACCGACTGGAATGAGATAGCGTTGTAGGCTGTACAAGAATAGAGGTAGGAGGTGGAGCTCGAGAAGTGTCAACCAATGGAATCTCATCATGGCAATCAGGTTGTCTATCCGAATCTCTAGGAGGAGGTGATCAAGGTCTAGGCCGGTGCTTAGAAGTAGAGTCGTTAGATGAGCAGTCTCTATCATAGCTACCTCTATCCTGATCATCTCTATCTCGGCTAGAGCAATAGCCGGACTTATAGCCGGGACCACTAACCTAATGGTGCGAGGATGATCGAGGTCTGTGAGCTTTACACGCCTTTTCCTCTAAGGATTGGTATGTCTATTTTTTCCTCTCCATGGAACCTGAATTTAAAGAGAGAGTGAATCAGGCTTAAAGAATAAGGACATATGACATATGTGATAAGTGCTATGAAGTGCACATACGCGCAAGTGTCCCAGTGTCCCCCCTGATGGACCAAGTACTAGAGCTTTACTCATGCGGGTAATCTCTTCCATATTGGTAGGAATGAAATCCTTCTCGAAATGAATTAGGGAATCAATGCCCTCAAGACTAATGTTATCGAGACCGAAAAATGGAATGTCCAGAGGAATCAATCCCAAGTTGGGGAATGTGTCTGTTGACGGAACAAAAGGAGCCTTCCCTGCAGTTGTAACTAGTGGAGGCTGATTAGAAATTTGCAATTTACAAAGCTTAACAACGAGCTTCCCTCGGGCACCAAGTAGTTGGTCATCTGAAGACTCTTCAATCACTGGTTCATGACTTGAATATACATTGTCATCGCCATCCTCATTACCACCACCTACTATTTCACCTTCCTCGATGTTGCCTTGAGCTCCCTTGACTTCCTGGCTAGGGACTGAGGGCACACGTCAGGGCCGACATGACCTGCTTCTAGCTAAATTCGACCGCCTGCTGCTTCTTCATCATCGTCCCTAACCTGGCCGGTGCTATGACCCTCTTCTAGAAAGTTGAAGACCAAGAGACGCTCATTAGTATTAAGGGACCCGATGTCCCTATCCTCCTTTAGAACGTTCTGGAGTGTTGTAACAACATTTTGATAAACATCACCACCGGGTTTCGAAGGAACTTCTGCATAATTTAGAAAATTGTGTTAATTAGAATGCAACTTAACTGAAGCTTTCACACTATAATTTGGAAAAGTACTTACGTCCTACTAACCATCATTGTGCAAATTCGGGTGGACAACGCACATAAAACCATTCAGTTTTAAAATTGCTAAGCATATTCCAAGCACTGGTCATAACTCAACAACTGCTGACTGGCTCCAGATAAGTGAAAGAAAGGCTTCCTTTTCATCACTTGAAGCTGTAAATAAATCAAATATCTTTTGCGATTGGCTTATGATTCAAGAATTCAAGTTCAGGAAAGAAATTGGTCCGGATGATCGAAATCTACCAACTCAATCAACCAGCTCAGTGGTACCGGGCATGAGCAATTATCACAAGACTATACTTTGGTATTTATAGTGTCAGATGCCGACAGACCATCATGGCGAATCACTATGGACACGAATTTTCACAAGAGCGATTCAAAGGAAGGATAGCGACCATCCAGAACACAGAGTGAAATCCTACGCGGCGATTCTAACTTGTCTCAATTCAAAGCATATCACGTTCGAAATGAGATGTACTTTGGAGGGGCAAGTGTTATCCAACCTATTAGCCCTGTTATATTCAAACTGACTGAATAAGTTAGACCCAACTATTATCAAGGCAAGCAGCCCAGAGAGATGATCATAGTATCCAGAAACCAAGTACAGACAAGATCACGAGATGACAGTCGAACAAGCTTAGAAGTCCAATACCTGGAATACACTAAGTATGGATCGGTAATCCACCCTACATAGAGGATCGGTATCGTTCCCTTAGGGTACACCCAAAGTGGCCTCCACTCCTATAGCACTCTTCTCTATTTACATAGAACCTTATTCAAGTGTTGTTCTAGAATTCATGTGTGTCATATTGACAATCTCCATATACAGTCCAAAACAGCAATTCAGCCTTCTATAAATTCATCGCTTGGACCAAAAAACACTTAGGCGACTATGAGAAACCACATTGGAAACTCAAAGCCAACATCAAGACCAGCCAACACATGAAGTCGCAGATCCCATACCATTGTTTATAGGGATTGGTACCGAACCGTAGGGGATCGGGGCTGATATTTTTTAAAGAACTTTGTCTATATGAGGAGATTCTGTGGAAGAAATATCAATGAGATATTTGGTCGTCTATCCCTATAAATACAGAAGGCATGGTTCATTCTAGAGGTAATTAGTTTAAAGGAAAAACTTTAAACTAATTTTTAAACCAAAGACACAACATTTAGAATTTAGGCAGAAGGACAGTAGTGCATTTTTTTAGTTTCTCAACTTCGACAGTTTCCTCCGCCTTCGTCCAACCTTGCCCTAGCTGTCGTCTACCTTCAGCTATTGCTTGTTCTAATCGCCGTTGTCCAAGCTTGCCCTAGCTACCATCTACCTTCAACTACTGCTTGCCCTAACCACCGTCTTCCAAACAATCATCGTCTGAAGCCGCCATCGTCCAAGCCTCTCTCTTGTTGATGTTCGAATCGAATTGAATCTTCCAATGTCGACATCGATTTCACCAAAATCGAGAAAGCTTAACTTGACGCCTCAATCCAAACCTATGTCAGAAATTACTTGACCTTTGAATTCAAGAGTTGCAAATTCAAGATCTAAGAAACGACTGGAAAAGCAAAATTTAGAAGAAGAAGAAAAAAGTCCAAAAAGCACCATGAATTTCGAATGGTATTTAGATATAGCATTTGTATATTTGAAACACAGTAGATTGTGTTTAATATGCTAAATGATAATTAATATAGCATTTGTAATTTTAAATATAGTACCATTATCCGACTATGCAAAATGATAATTGGATATAGCATAAGCATATTTCAATTAAACAAGGATGAAAAAATTTGCAAAATGATACTTGAATTTAGCATAAATATATGTAAAGTGAACTAGCATGAATAGAATTTACAAAATGAAATAAGTCTTCCTAAAGAGAACTACCATGAATAAAATATGCAAAATGATAACTACATATAGCATTTGTATTTTTTAATGTAACATTTTAATCACAAAGTTCACTACCATGTTTATGTTATGCAAAATGATAGCTTAATGTAGCATTTGAGTTATTATTCCACTATCATGTTTAAAATAGGCAAATGATAGTTTAATGTAGCATTTTAATTATGAAGTCCAATATTATGATTACAATATGCCAAATGGGATTTAATGTAACATTTTAATCATAAAGTCCACTACCATGTTTATGATATGCAAAATGATAGTTTAATGTAGCATTTAAGTTATGAAGTCCACTATCACATTTAAAATATGAAAAATGATAGTTTGATTTAGCATTTTACTTATGAAGTCCAATATCAAAGTTACAATATGCAAAATAATATTTAATGTAGCATTTTAATCATAAAGTCCACTAGCATATTTAAGGTATACAAAATGATAGTCTAACGTAGCATTTGAGTTATGAAGTCCAATGTCATGTTTACAATATGCAAAATGATAGTTTAATGTAGCATTATAGTTATAAAGTCTAATATCATGATTACAATATGCAAAATGAGATTTATTGTATCATTTTAATTAAAAAGTCCACTAGCATATTTAAGGTATGCAAAATGATAGTTTAACATAACACTTGAGTTATGAAGTTCACTATCATGTTTACAATGTGCAAAATGATATTATAATACAGCATTTCAATTAAAAAGTCCAAAACATGTTTAGGATATGCAAAATGATAGTTTAATGTAGCAATATAGTTATGAAGTTCACTATCATGTGTAAAATATTCAAAATGATATTTTACTGTAGCATTTTAAGTACAAAGTCCACTATCATTTAATGGGCTCGGTCAACGGATCGATCACGGGATAGGTAATGGGATCGATCACGGGCTGGGTCATGGACTCGATCACCGAGATATATTGTTTAACCAAGCGTACTATCGAATGAAAAAGCTAACTAGATGTCAAGCCTAATCGAGTACGCATGGATGCAAAATCCAACCTGATGTCAAACCTAGTCAGGTACATATGAATGCAAAAGCAAACCGAATGTCAAACCTAATCGGATACATATGAATGCAACAGCTAACCAGATGCCAACCCTAACCGAGTATGTATGGATGTAAAAGCTAACAGAATGCCAAGCCTAATCGGTTATATATGTGTCGACCAAAAAACTGGACCAACACCCTGGTTAGAGTTTGAAAGCACCAGCCCTGTTCTGACAGAGCAATATCACAGACCATAGATATAAGAAAAAAACAGTAAAAGAAAGAAGACAGAGAATTTTTATAGTGGTTCGGCTTTTAATGAAGCCTACATCCACTTTATAGCTTTACTATAGACTGATTGTTGTTACAAGAGTTATTTGATTACAAGGCTTTGATTGTTTCCTAGCTAGATTGGATCTCCAGAGTAGGAATCCACTGGAGAATCACAGTGTATTCCTTTGGAGATTGTTGTGAGGGAGGTAGAGAGTGAAGAATAATTCCAGTAGAGCTTCAGCAACCAGTCCGGAGAAGATCCTCTTTATGTTGTAGGTAGGATGCTATTTATAGAGATCGGAGAGCCTCTGGGCTGGTCCTGTCTTCAACAGCTTGCAGGTAGGTCAAAGGCGACCAGGGGGCTCTGGCTCGCAAAATGAGCCAAAACCATGGGTCGTGGCGACCCATGGCCCATGGGTCGCTGGCGACCCATAGGCTTGGTTCATTTTACGGACCAAATCTTGCCCTTTCTTGATAGTGTTCCATATCCGGTTCGTTTGATGGTTTGAGCAGAGGCATAAGTCATTGATGAGCTATGCATTTAGGATTTTTCTGGAGTATGGACTCGAAGATGTTCCCATAGCCTTTTATTGTTGCTCTTACGTTTTGACGGCAATTCACTAGCTGTTTATGTTTAGCTACTGATTGGATTGTAAGGATGCTAATCTCTTGACTCCGTTGATCTTAGTCGTTGTCCTAGTCGTATCGCTTAACCCACGTTAATTCCTTTTCTTCGCTTTTATGGTTAAGTCCTAAATCATCCTATCCTCGCAAGACTGCTCTGTTCTCTATTAGTTTCTGCTAGGTTAAAAACCCGGATAACATTTGCCCCTAGAGTACATCTTCGTTGTAAACAAGGCTTGCCTTGGAAGCTATCGTTTTCAACATCCATTTGTTGATTTCAAAGTGATGGTATTAGAGCTTTACGAATATGTTAGCCCGACGTCATTGGTCTTCTTTCTTTGGTTCTGACTATTATTACTTGTCACAGTATATTACATTTTTGCTTGTAGCTTTTCGGCATGCCTTGGAGTGACGAACAGCTGTAATCGGTCGGGTTTTAAATGAATAGATGAAGCTTTTTTCCCTCTTTTCCTTCAAATGCATGTATACATTATTTATCATCATCACTTTCATCTTTTGTTTTTTTTTGATGGGTCGCTAGCGACCTATCTGCATGGAAATTTTTTTAAGGATAGGTCGGGTCGCTGGCGACCCGATTACTTAGCAAAATATTTCATTTTTTCCTTTTCCTATTTATACTTGAGCCGACCTCATTCCCTTCATTCGCCCCGAGACACTTCATTCCTCAACGCGACCAGTTATTCATCGATTCGACCCGAGCAATCCTAGCATCAATTCGACCTGCTTTCCTACTTCGTTCGATCCATTCGCCGCAGATTCATAGCCTTGTTTGAATTCAAACCCTTGACCGCTACTGACCTGCTGCCCTCTTTGAGTCGCCACCAATCCATCATATTGCTCGAATCCAATTCCTGGGTCGCTGTTTGATTGTAGCCGACCTATCATTAGCTCGCCAATGATCCACTCCGTAGCTCGCTGAGTTCGATTTGAGATTCTTCTTGTGCTTTTAAATCATTTTAAGGTGGTTTTACCTAGTTGGTTTGTTGATTCTGTGTAATAATTTGTCGCCGGGTATCCATTTGCTATGTTGGTACAATGATTTAATGTCTGGCCTTTGTTTACTCCATTGATTACAAGAAGTTTGAGTTGATTGTGGTTTAATGGAGGAAGATAGTAAATCGAGTCTCGTGTTGTCTCTTGGAATGACATTCGGGCTTTGGCCCAAGGCTTAACGTGTTTTGCTATCTTCGTCCATTAGAACAGAATTGACTTGTCTCCAGTTTTGCAGATGCTACTTGCATGGTATATTACCAGTCTATCCCGATTCTTCCAGAGAACTTGGTTATTCTGCATTCGGTGCTCCTGCAATGGGAAGAGTTTTCTGTGTCGCTTCGGACAACGGATCTGTTGTAGATCATTGATCAATAACGGGTAAGTGCGCAAGAAGTAGACAAAATGGACTGACACGGGGAAGTTCTTTTCTTCTTCCATGGCGATCAAACTATCTACACAGGATAGAGCATTTGCAGTGTACCGAGCATCGAGTTTATCCTATATAGATAGCACACTGCACTGACATATTTGCCCTAGTTCGCACTTGAAGTCCGATATGTCGATTACAAGTTAACATTTATTCGGAATTCAAGTGTGATTGGGGAAACTTATGAATTAAGGATAGAGTTACCTGACCATTTTCGAACGCAAGTTCTGTTATATAGAATGAAGCAGCCTTCTACACGTAAGTCAAGCGGGCGAAGCCTGGTGCTCTCCGAAGCTGAATCATCATCCACCTCACAAGCCCAGTACGGTCAGTTAGTTTCGGTCGGGCCCATCGTGGACCGCATGCCTCCCAACTTTCGAGTTCTTCTCAATCCATCTGAACGAGCCTCGTCAGTGGTCTTTGTTAAGGTCCTTCATAATATATGTATGCAGCATGGGATTCCCGAGGAAGATGTGCGTCTGGCTACGAATGACGAGTTTGCTCATATGCCTCCCCCAGGGTACACCGCTTGCCATAGATACATGTGTTTGAACGGAGCCATGCCTCCCTTCAATGATTTCCAACATGAAACGCTCTCGAACTTGGGAATTTCACCATTCTAGGTTCATCCAAATGGTTATGCCTTCCTTACTTGCTTGCACGTCCTTTTCATGCGGACGTTCCACCACGCTCCGAGTTTTGATGAGTTGCGGTATTTCCTGGCATTCAGGAGGAGAGATGACTGTCCCTCTCTAACCATAATCGAAGCCCAGAGGAACCGGAAGATTGACTTGTGGTTGCAAAGCAATCTATCATAGTTTAAGATGCAGTACTTCTTCGTTAGGTGCCCCGAGGGGTTCAATCGCCGATGGACGACAGGGGGTAAGCTTCTCTTTTCTACTTTTCAAGCTCCAAAACATTGTAATGGAGTCTCTAACTAATTATACGTCTCTTGCAGTTATCCCAAGGCCGAATAGAGATGTGACACTTAATGAAGTTTGTGAGATTTTAAAAGCCATCAGTCTCTGGGAAAGAAGCGTTAAAGTTCTACTGACCAATGAGAACTTGCGTCGGTACGGACAGTTAACTCCGGGTAGATCCATCGCTCAGATTGAAGCTCCCTCTCCCGGTCGAGCCAGAGTTCACACAAGATCCTCTTCTTCGTCCCACGGTTCTGAGGAAGGTCATGAGATAGGCGGCCCGTCCAGAGGATCACTTGATAAAGCTCATGAGAAGGAAGAAGCCATTGTGGTTGGACTGAGCAGTTCAACTAGAATGCCCCTGATTCTAGAGGAGGCAGAAGAAGAGTTTGTACACAAAGAAGGCAAGACCATGGTTGATTCGAAAAAAGAAGAGGGAGAGTTTGAAAGTAGCAGCGATGAAACCACTGTCGGTGAATACTTCTCGTCAAAATTTGATAGTGAGGATTCAGAGTCCCGTGACAAGACTCTGGGAATGAGTCCCGCTCCCCCGAGTCTACCTCTTATCGATATAGGCGGTAAAGGCAAAATCCCTGAGACCGAAAGTCATCCAGACTCACAGAGTAAGAATGTCGAAGCGGGGCTTGGAGATTTCAGCGACGTTTTTGTTGATTTCGATGCACTCATAAAAGGAGATTTTAAATTCGACTCCACTCCTCTCTGCTCGGGCGATATCACGCCCTCAGTTCGTCAGTCCCGCTTATAACGACCGAAGTTAGTCCGCTCCCACCTTCGACAGCCGTTTGTTCCGCTTCGTGACGACGCTTTAAGCTATATTAGAAACATAGCACGTTGCACTAGGATTGCACTCGTTTCTATTTTTTCATTCCCTCGCATATTTTCCTAATTCATGTTGCATTTATGAAATCTTTCATGCATCGTTTATTTTAGGTATGACGAGAGGGCGAGGCTTCTACGACGACTTTGAGGACTATATTGATTCACAGCAGTACCTGAAGCACTCCTTTAGCCGGCTCCAAGTCCGGGAAACGAAAGACGAGTATAGGCGGAGAAAAGAACTTAAGGCTGAGACCCACTGCCATGAGGAGAGAAATAAATCTCGTTCGCACCGAGGCGGGTATGAGAAGAGACGGTCTCATAAGGAAAGAGACGAGCCATCAAAGAAATCCAAGTTCGACTATTGCTCCCATCCTTCAGAACTGGCTTCGAAACACATCAAGACCAGCCAACACAAGAAGTCACAGATTTCATACCATTGTTTATAGGGATCGGTACCGATCCTCAACCGCAGGGGATCAGGGCCGAGATTTTTTGGAGAACTTCGTCTATATGAGAAGATTCTGTGGAAGAAATATTAGCGAGATATTTAATCGTCTATCCCTATAAATATAGAAAGCATGGTTCATTCTATAGATCTTTACGTTGTCATTGCACTTACTTCTTGTATTCAAAAATCTATTCCGATCCAACTCTTTTGTAATCACAAAAACTAATGCAAAAGCAATAAAATCATTCATGTGGATGTAAGTTAAAATTGTTGAACCACTGTAAATTTGTGTGTGTGTTTGTTTTCTGTTTGCTTTTCTCTATTTTCCATTTACTTTCTTCATTTAATCTCTACACTTGCTTTTTTGGGTGTTTGTACCAATTTTGATTCAAACAATTTTAAACATGGAAATATCGTTCAGGTTAAAAGATTTTCGAAGAGAGGATTTGTAAGGGTTTAACTCCAATTGGTGTTACCTATGGTACCATGTTAAGTGGACTGTATCATGATGGAAGAGTTGAAGATGCTAAATCTATTTATAGTCAGATGATTGAAGCTGATGTTACGCTAGATATGACCATTTACCACATAATCCTAAAAGGCTTTTGCAAGAGCATGATGGTGGACGAAGCCATGTGTCATTTAAAATCTACTCAGTTTCACAGATTTAAACATGATGTTCATTCGTTGAATCTGTAATGTCGATAAAACAGAAGAAGCTAAATATCTGCTTAATATCATTTTTTTCTTCTGATACTGTAGTTTAACTCTTGTTTTCTGCTGCCATTATCCTTAAAGATGGTTTGAATTGGTTTTGATTAATTGATTAAAGAGATATACACCCCGACTTCATTGTATCTTAAAAGACGATTTGCAGTTACTATAAGCACACTTTCGATCGTTTAATCGAGTGAAGTAGACAAGTACGTCTTAAAGAAAGCGTCATCCACGTGTCTTCGAGGGATGTATCTAGATTTCACATCTACTTCTGCTGTCATTCCACTGGAGCAAGATCTACATGCCACCAGGTGACAGTATGATTTTCAAGAGTTACTGTTGGATATGAAGAAATTTGAATCCTTTCCGGACTCACGTATGTTTAAGGACCCGTTTGGCAAACAAAAGCAAAAGGACTTTTGCTTATTTAAAAAGTCTTTTTCCTTTTAAAAGGTAAAAAAGTATATTTGGAAAACTTTTGACTTATAGGTCAAAATATAAAATAAATTTAAAATTCAAATTTGAAATTTTAAAGTTCAAAATTTTGAGAAAATAAATTTTCTTAAGAAAGGTGACTTGATGAAGGCTCTTGAATATTTTGAGAAAATAAAAAGAACTTGAAATCGGTAGTAACTAGTATATTGTTATCGATCTTTGAGCTAAAATCACCAGGCGAGCGCATAGAAGTTTGCAGGTATGTTATCAGCAAATAATGATAAGGTACGTATATTCTATCTATTATGTTAGATGCAATTGTTATATATTAGCGCTTCCTATTTCATAATTTAGCAACTCGACTATTTTATTTTTTAAGCCATGTTTTCTAACTCTTTTTGTCCATTCAAGGTTCTTGATAGCTGTTTAATTTAAGTCATTACAATTTCAGAATTTTATCCAATAAAAGTGAAGTCGTTGGACAATAGGAGTAACTTCTTTGCCAAACATTTAGGAATCCTTTTTTTGCCTACACACTTTGTCTCAAGTTTTCTATTTTTATTTTAGGATGTGATGTTAATGATTTTGTTAAAAGCACAAGTTTCAAGTATATAAAGTTGATAATATTGTAATTGAATATTTCAATACAAGCAATCTCATTATAATGTTTTATTATACAACATTTATGTCATTTCTGTTCATATTTTATTTTTTTGATTTTTTGTTGTTTGACGGAAGACGAAAATCATAATAAGTTTGAGAATGAAATTATACTTGTGAACGAGAAATGTTTTGATAGTGAAAAAATAAAATGTGATTTTAAACAGTGCCGAAGAAGATAGATTTTGAAGTTAACATATACGTGGGAAAAGTTAATTTAAATGTATTTTTGAATGTCTATTGCAGAAAACAAAATATTATAAGGTATTAGAAAACAAATAGACGTATTTTATATGGTGGCCATTAGTTATGATAGTTAGGATTGTCTTTATGGATGTCAATAGTAACAAACCAAGTTTAATATGCATATGATTTTGGGTATGCATGAGAGTTAACGTCAGCAGTGAATCTTGATCTTGAATTACTTAAACTTCTATTCTTCTGATCCATTGTTTTCTTTTGGATACATTATCATTACTAAGCACTTATTAAATAGCAATATAAGTTGACAGGTTTGATGTTGCTTTTATTTGGTGGTAGCATTGGAAGGAGTTGCGTCTTCATCTATTTATGAAAATGCTGATGGGGTAGGGCAACTCAATTGTGACAATACAATTTCGTGCATGGGTCTTCTGTGGAACACACTGCTCGGGGTGGAGGCCATGATGCACAAATTAGGTAGTACATTGTATGCAGTAGTTGAGTTTTTCGTGTTCAAATTCCACCGTTTGTAGAAAATGTTTGTTTTTGAGTTTTAATTCGTATGAATCTGTAGGAAAGAGACATTGTATGCAACAGTTTGAGTTTTTCATTTGTTTATCATATTCAGAATTGAAAGGCTGAACATAATACATGTAGCTGATTGAACTTGAGTACATAAAAGGCAATGGTTTGAGTATTCCATTTGTTTCTTATATCAGAATTGAAAGGTTGATCATAACACTTGTAGGTGGTTGACATTATTATACGCAATAGTCTGGATATTGGTTCAATAAATCCGGGTTGGACCTTGCTAGTTATTAATATGGGTTAGCTTGAAGCCTTGAACATATAATACTACATCCTATCAACAATTATTGTGTGTTACAGTTTGTAATTCAATCCATTCTGATCTAAGTTCGCAGGAAGGGGTTTATGCAGATTCGACTGATGAACAACCATCGCATGATCGTATAAGTTGTGAATTGTAACAAGAAGCAAAAAACAGAAAAGACGGCATTACAGCTTCAAATTTCAGTTGGAACCAACATTAATAATAATAACAATAAAATGCTTGTCTCGCTAACAATCTATTTAATCCATCCATGATCAGTATAATAGTTGCAATGACCAACACATTGCTAAATTACATAAGTTCTGAATTTTAACAAGAATCAGAAAACACTACACTAGATCTTCTCGTCTTACTGACAAACTATTCAATCCATCTTCTGTACAATAAGAGGAGCAATCACCAACACATTGCAGCCATAACACAACAAAAGGCATGAATATAAAGTACATCAGAAAAACTCGAAATCAAGAAACTTGCCTCCACTCTCCGCTTCACTCTTAACCATCCTTTTACTAAGGGTACCCTCAACTCTCTTCTCCACCTCAACCTCCATCTGACACCTCGGCACCACAGGTGGTGTACTGCACCTAATGAGCGCCCAGTTCACCTCTTCGAAAAATGGATGTTGCTTTATCTCCGTAGCCCCTCTCTTCACCCCCAACCTATGCTGTGGCTCCTTCGTCAGAAGTCCACGAATCAGATCGCGACAGCTGTGACTGACCGAAGGACCTCCTTCTGGAAATCTGAGCTGTTGACCCACCACGTTGAACAAGGTCGCCCTGTTCCCTGCTCCTTTGAAAGGAGTCTTTCCATACACGAGCTCATAAAGGAATATTCCAAAAGTCCACCAATCAACCGCACTGCCATGGCCTTCCCCTTTAATTATCTCAGGGGCGAGGTACTCGTGAGTCCCTACGAAGGACATGGACCTCGCGGACGTGGGCTCCGCCACGAGTTCATGGTTTTGAGAGAACTTGGAGGCATTTCTGCTTTTCTTGGACTTGTGAGGGAAGAGGCGTGGGAAGAAGCACGACGGCTGGAGACAGGAGGAGCTAGGGTTTATGCATAGGGCTTTTGTTGGGTCGGAGGAGTCTAGGGTTCTGAGCAGGGTAGGTGAAACGGAGCAGCGGAGGGAGAGGTCAAAGTCTGAGAGCATGATGTGGCCGTCCTGCCTAACTAGGACGTTTTCTGGCTTCAGGTCTCGATAGACTATTCCGAGCATGTGAAGGTATTCCAAGGCTAGGAGGATTTCCGCAACGTAAAACCTGGTAATTTGATGGAAGAGTTTGTTATTTGACATGATAAATATGCTAATATGCACTGATTCATCTGAACCATTATATAATCTCTATAACAGTGTTGAAATAATAATTTTATGGTAAATGATCATGTTTGTTGCGTTTGGATTCAAAACCACTTATGAATAAACAACGGTAGACTCTACTACACCCATTATGGAAGAAGAAAAAAAGCATGTAACGTCGATGCAGGAGTGTGAATGTTAGATGGTGTTGATGTAATCAATAAGGTTGCATGAAGGTAAAGCAAAATGTCAAGAAGCAATAGTTTAAGAGTAAAAATTTCCTATATTACAGTGATTCAAAGAGAGTAATAATCTGATTAAAATGTATGTTACTTGACATAGTAAATATGCTAAAATACATTGATTGATTTGAGCCAAATCCATGTACTCTATAGTGTCGATATCATACTTTGTGGAAAATGATAATGTTTGTCGTGTTTAGACTCAAAACCACTTATGAAGAGAACAGCAGTACATTTAACTAAGTCCACTAGGAAAAAAAAAGTGCGGCATCAATACATTTATATGAATGCTAGAGGAAGTTGATATTATTAATATATGGTTTCTCCAAAATGGTAAAGTTAAATTTGACCAAGCAATAGTTTAACAGCAAATTATGTTTTACACTATAGTGACCCATAGATAAGAATCTGACTACATTGTTAGCAGAAGGCTGTGTAAGAATATGATTCTGTATAGATGTATTGCTACAATGCGGTTGCTATAATTATTTTGGGTGGTTTATCAAAGTTTAGAGATGGTGTGTAGTTAGGAAAAAATTATGACCCCAACAGGGAATACTGTGATTCCAAATATATGAATTAATGAGTTGCAACAGTAAATTTTAAACAAATTTAACACACTTCAGATATAGCAACCATAACTGTAAAGAAAAACCGGAAAAGTACCTGGCAGCATATTCAGAAAAATGCTTTCCAGGTTGTCGCTGCCTCAAAGTATGCAAGTCGCCGCCTGGGCAATACTCCATAACCAAGCACGTAAATCTATCAGTCTCGAAATTAGTATATAAAGTCGGTAAAAATGGATGATCCAAGATTTTCAGTATATCCCTCTCCGTTTGAGCTCTAGCCAACTTCTTCCTGCTAGCCAACGATGTTTTATCCATAACTTTCATGGCAAAATAACACTTTGTTCCACTTAACTCCGACAAATATACACTACCAATATCTCCACAACCAAGCTTTCTAAGCAATCTAAAATGCCCCATGCCCAAATTTCCATCTCGACCCTTAATAGCCATAATAGCTTTCCACCTAGGGTCATTTCCTTTATGTGGCCTATTTGAACTTCCAATCACGCTACTACTCCAACTGCTATCATCACTAACAATGCTACTATCACTTGCTCGACTAATGCTGGTCTTCGTACTACCTAATGAGTCACCAATAGCGCTCTCTTTTGCACTTTCGCTATTTTTGTATGCTTTTATGCAAGTTGCACTATCGACACTTGTCTTTCTGCTTTCAAGTGACTTGCTTATAGCATTATCTTTTGCAATATTACAAGTAGTGCATGCTTTAAGTTGTGCATGAACGAAGCTTATAGTAGTTCCTACAATTGAGGCATCAATGCTATTTAGAGGACTTACATTGCCACTAGGAGGCAAGGAAGCATCCCAAACACATTCCCTTTCTTCCAAACTAACGTTTTTTGATTCATTACTTTCCAATGCGGTTTCAACACTTGGGATATTGATCGAATGTTCTTCTATAAATGGTCCATCCTTAAGAGATAATGTTATTATGGAGCTCATGAGATCTGAATCAATTGGTTCCAATGGATGACTTACGCCGGAGAATGAAGTTGAACCTTCATTGCATGAATCTATGCTATTGATACTAGAATCATCATCTCTTCCAATTGAATTTTCCCCCTTTTGTAACTTTACTGAATTAGGGATTTCAATTTTATCAGACTTCTCTATAATGAATGAACAGTCTTCAACCTTCAGATCCTCTTTAGTAGTACTGAATTCGAAAGACTTATCCATGGCTTATGTTAGGGTTTGGTAGCATTCCCCACTTGAACTAAAAATTACAACAAAATCTCAATTTGTACCTCAATAAAACTTAAAATTTCAGAATTATGTCACCGATTGGTCAATAATGTCTGTTATGAGCGAAATCTTACTTCCCAAACCTGCGTAAACCAAAAAGGGGAAAGAAGTAAGTACTAACACTTAACATTCACATTCAATAAATACTGAATCAATACAGTACAATATTGCATGAATTTGAGAGAAAATAGATTAAATGTATCATAAATTGACATGGAAAGAAATCAAACAATAGTGAAATTAACGCAAATCCAGTTTTTAAACAAAGAGAAAAATTAAGTACAGCAAAGGAAGGAAATGCAAAGTTCGTACCTCCGAGAAAAATGTCGGCAAATGCGAGCTAAGATTGAAGAATATGAACAGAAGACAAGAATTATACTGAAGAAAGATTGTTGTGGGAATATTTCTGAGTCTTCTACTCTGAAAAAGAGTAAAGAGAAAAAGAAGAAAACAGCAGCGACTGCAGTCTTTGTTTTTGTTTGTTCCTTGGGTTTTGCTAGTGATGTGCTCTGCATAAGATAGGAGAAATATGAGTTTATGATTTTTGTCGCTTTAATATAAATATGTTCACACATTTGATGGAGAAAACAAGAATTTTCTTTTCTCCTTTGTTTTCTTTTTTTAATAATTACTCTTGCTTTATTCTTACATGAAACTACTTATAAGAGCAATAAGGTCGCGTTCTTGGAAGTACAATAGAGGATCAACATTTGGATTTTCGAATATTCATCCGACATAAGATAAGATGTAACGATCCGTCTTTTCGACCCTCGAAAATCGACACTCAATACTCAATACGTCTATGGTATTCAAATGTCGAGCATCCAAGTATCGAAAATGCAAATTGTTATGGCAAAAGAAAAGGAAAAAGAACATGAAAAACAGAATCTCACGGCGGAACGACAACATCTCTACTACTAATAAAGATAATTCATTCCACTAAATTACTCGGTGTCTTTTTGAACTTCCAAAAATGCCCTTGATTCTCCACGTCTGCATTCTTTCGGTCGTACCCACACTCATAACTTCCGTTCTCATTCTCCTATCCTAAAACCTAATTTTGTTCACCCTAGATTCACCCAAAAAATCGCCAATTCCATTCGTTCATCCCCAATTCAATCCCACTCCAGATTCGATCTCCCACCGTACCTCCCTGTTTGAATCCGTACTCCTCCTCCGCCTCCTTCAACAAATCAATGAACAATGGATGCTTCAAGTAAGCAATCGGCACCACAAACCTCTGCAGTTCCTCTTCGTCTTCCTTTCCTACTCTAATCGCCGTGAATCCATTTGACAGTAGTACCTGATTATGATGATGATGTTACTGCCCCATGATTTTGGTTATTTGATCTGTTTATTTGAATTTTTCCCAAATTCGATCGATTGATGTCAAGGATAAAAAAGGATGAGATGTGTTTACTTAAAAGAGAAGGGCCAAGGATCGGAATTGGATATGGCAAGACATAATAGAGTAAGAGCACAATTATAGAGAGATTTTGGGATATTAGCGTGGTACTAAGAGAAGACAGACGTAGGAAAACAATACGACAATTTCATCGCAAAGGATAAGGTAAAGGCTCGGGGTTCTAAATCGAGAAAGCTACATGGTGGAAATGGAAAATGATACAAAGATAGCAATGCGTGCTATAAAGAAAGTTCTGAAGGCTTGAAAATCGGCATTAAGGACGAATCCAGTTATGGAGTAGACATCATCTCCTTTTATGATGTCATAATTGCCGCTTCTTTTCAAATCCTATCTTACATTATCAACATCTCTTCCATGCCACGGGAACAAGCTTCCATTGAAGACATGAAACTTGGTCTGTCAAATCTCTATTTGGAAAAATGCATCAGGGTTTGCTCGCTGTTATTAATAATACTGCATCAAGTTCAACAAGCGATTCTGAATCATACCCTACTAAAAGGTTGAAGGATAGAGTTAGAGAAAATATAAAAGATATGGAATTACAAATAAGGAATAAAGTTGCGAATAGCAACATGATAGAAGAGGAGAACTGCTTAACGTTATTGCTCTCAATGATCGGCCTACTTCTTCCTACTATTGAGTCGGCGTTAGCATATGAAGTGGTAGCAGTCCTACATTTGATTTACAACAATGTTTAAGCGAGGTGGAGAAGACTCTTAAGATACTACTCGAGAATTCAATTTTTAACGCATGAGACTCTATGCTTTGGCCAGTTACGAAGAAGATAAATCCACTTCTATGATCGAAGTTTATATTACATGTTTGTTTTCTCTTCTTTTTTTCTTTTTCCTTTTTTTCCATATTGGTTTTCTCCTAATTGATAAAGTTTGCATTTACTTTCGGGATAATTTGTTCTTTTCTTAAGTTGTGTTTTTATGTTGTTTGCGGTGATTAATATGTCTGGATGACCGATAAAATCAAGTATAGTTTCACCTTACGGATGTTCGCAAAACATGTTGAATGGTTCATGTAGTATTGCTGCACCACACATATTATTATATTAACATTAACTTTGGATACACGCACACACACCGTATGAACATTAAGTTGTGTTTTTATGTTGTTTGCGGTGATTAATATGTCTGGATGACCGATAAAATCAAGTATAGTTTCACCTTACGGATGTTCGCAAAACATGTTGAATGGTTCATGTAGTATTGCTGCACCACACATATTATTATATTAACATTAACTTTGGATACACGCACACACACCGTATGAACTGGAATTAACAGTCGGAAAGTATGGATTTTAGAGGTCAAGAAACATGTAAAACAACATTTCTGTTGTTGGGTAGTAGTGGGAAAGTAAGGATTTTAGATGTCATTTAACCCATGTTAATGTGGACATTAGTTAACCAATAAAAATGCACAACCAGTAAAACATTGATTCACATTAAGTAATTAATATTTCACCATCCTTTTTTATTTTTCATTTACTGTAGTGATACGAAGATTTGGTTCTCAATACGTTATCTACTCAACTTCATTGAACGAGAATAGTTCCTTTCGGGTAGTGTCCAACATGATGCCATGTCTACCACGCTAATGAATGCTAATGAACTCTCGTGTTAGAAAACGCAAATGGTGTGCAGGTAGGATATGAAAACTGGTGAAGGCAGTTGAGATATTGCGGTGTCCATGTTCTAAAACTTGCATATTGAGATATCAAGGGGGAGCTCAACACAGAGAAGCAAAACACCAAACTATGATGGATAGTTACTGCAACAGTGCAAGTCTGTGGTGCGCATGTCTGATGCATCCAGGAGGTATGTAAATCTGAAGCGTGTAGGAGGAACAGGGAGCTGCAGATTGATGCGAGCAGGTTGCAAAGAGGTTTAGTGGTGGTCTGGAGAAAGGTTGGTTACAGCAGTTGTATTTAGAGTATATATATCTTATGTAGGGAGATGGTAATAAATAAGTAGAGGTGTTGAAGTTAGACAACGCAGTATTCTTAGTTCTTTGCAAGTTAAATTATATATCTTATTTAGAGTGTGTGTGTGAGATTTAGAATTAGTGTGTTGTTTTACTTAGTTCTTTGCAGGTAAAATTAGGGCCAACGGGTAGGGGGGACCATAAGTACATACCTATTCAATGTTGAAAACGCATTATTCTTCATTAAAACGGATTATTTTTTGTTTACTTACTAAGTGAAACATTGCTTAGCTAGGAATTTCTTCCACACACACATATTGCTAATAGCACGGTACGTAAAAAAGAAAGTTACACAATCAAAAGCCATGAATCATACATGGCTTTGTTCATTCGCACGTATATATGATTGTTTTGTGGGTGTGCTCTATTTTATGGGAATTTTACCTTTTAACTATGATTAAAATTATAATATTCATCAAATAAAACTTTTATTATTGTCGCCATTATGGAACTAGAAAAGTTGAGATAAAGGGAACTAGAAAAGTTGAGATAAAGTTCATTAAGATAGTGATGTATGAAAATGATATTGTACAAGTTTAACAGATTGATGCAATTGGATATGCATATTTTAAAATAGACAAAAAGATATTTTTTACTTTCTGTTTCCATTGCTTTACTCGGTTAGAAAAGAAAACTAATAATACTACACCACCTTACTTTTTTCAGATTTGTTTGTAGTTTTAACAAATATTCTTCAACTGCTCATCAATAGATGGAGAAAAATAGGACATCATGTTCCCATTTTACAACCGTTAATATTATTGGAAGTTCGGAAACATTATAGTACAATTACCTAAAACACCCAACAATCTGCCTACACAGTTAGCTGGTTCAACAACAATTTCAAATATTTAAACTTATGCCTCTTTTTTTCCATTGCTCATGTATTTCTTATAGTAAAATACAAAAAGTTCATGTAAAAAAACCAACATTCTATCCAAGAAGCTCACAGGTCTAATATTAATGTTTATAATATGGTAGGATACATGTATAACTGCATTCAATGGAGTTCTGCGGATATTTAATGGTATAAGTTTCCTTAAGGTTCATGGTAGTGACCAACTCTTGAGAACTCTTTTTCAAAGAATATTTCCAACTAATAGTTGAGAACATTCTTTTAAAATTGTAACAACTTTTATAAAGATATATATTGTGGTTATACAAGCATGCATTTTGCGTGCTGCTATACTAGTATAATATAATAAAGACAGTAAAATTTGTGACTCTAAAATACATGATATATCAGACTTAAAAACAAATCTCATCAGCCTAGACAATTATAACTTCCTGACCTTAAAATTCCTGATGGGTATACATAATAATACAACGAAAAATAAAAAAAAACTACGGCAGGTGAACATTCAGCTCTGCTCCATGAGCTTCATATCCCATTGATGATAACTTGGAAAATATACTCGGTCTGACCCGAGCATTATAGTAAAAAAAACACCCGGATTAATCTGAAAAACCAGCATGAGAAAGCTCAAATGATATGATGAACATATAATAATTCTGTGAGAGCATGCCGCTAAACACCAAACGAATTTTACCTCACAAAAAAATGTTAGTTTGCGGAAGTTGGATCTTAAGGCTAATTTAACACTAGATGGGGGTGAATAGTGTTTACTGATTTTGTGAATCTTTTAATTTTTTTTTAAGATTATAATTAAACTGCAACAACCCTGGTATTGGAGATTAATAGTTATAATTTAATATGGTAAATAGAATGTAATGGAGAAATAAATTTGGTTTAAATTGTTTATTTTAAATAAACAATGTGTTTGAGAATAAATATTGGGCTTGAAATTTGATTGTTAGGAGATTTGGTTAAATAAGATGGAAATATTGGAGTTTTGTTAATTTGAGTTAATAAATTAACCCAGAGATATATTTCAACATTTAAATTGTTGAGATAAATATAAATTGATGAAAATAAAGTTTTAAAAACTTTATTTTGAGAATTTGGAGTGGAAATAATCAATTTGTAATTTTATTTGGGTAAATGCAACAATATTGGTAATTAATGCCAATATTAACAATTTATTGATTTTAAAAAGGGAGAAAAATGAAGTAAATTTGTATTTTATTAATATAAAAGATGGAATATTGTTTAAAAATAATATTTTGATGTAAAAATAAAGTTAGAATGGTTTGTTGTATTTTATTTGACAAGAAAACAATTTTTGTATAAATTGTTATGTTAAAAAATGGTGTTTTATGTGATAAAAGTGTAAATTATGATAATTAAGTAGAAATATGGTTTTATTAATAAAAAATAGATTTTTATTGTTAAAATTAAGTTTATTTTTTTCTAATAACAAGTCCATTTTCATAAAAAATAGTTGTATACATCTTATTTAACTTAAAAATGTTGAAAATGTGAATATAGTGTTAAAATAAGAGAAAACATGTACATAGTTTCATATTTCTTTAAGTAATTATGCTCTTGGGCTTATTTGGGTAATATTGGATCCATTAGCCTATCCTTGAAGCTTCTGCTTTGTGAGAAAGTGTATGTACGTAGCTTTCTTTCCTCATCTTCCTTCTCAAACAAGAGTTTACAGAAGAAGAAAAAAGTCATGGCTTTCTCCAATTAAAACCAAAATTCACCAAATCTGTTGCAAATTAAAGAAGATAATCCATAAAACAAGAACATACAAGGTATTCTCTACCCAATACTCAAAGATTTCATCAAAAATCTTAGAGTTAGGTATGAATTGTTTGTAACCAGTTTATTTTGTTGTGCATGTCTTTGTTTCAGCTAATACAGGTTATTAGAGCTCAATTTCTCCTCAAAAGCTTACTGCTTGATATCAAAACCTTTGCTAAATCACCAGGTGAGTTTAGTACTCACAAATGCTAGCTAGAAAGGTTTAGTATATATATTATTTTTAAATTAGTTTCTTTAAAAGATTTTGTAAATATAAATAAAGTCTCTGATGTATTGATTGTAAATTAGCAGATACAACTTTTATTTGTATAAATGCTATTATTTGATATTATATTTTGATCTGCTGCGAATGTGAGATTCTGTGTTTTATTTTTTGTTTCTTCTTCTACCTCTTTTCTTCTTTACCCTAACAATCTGAAATTTCCGACGTTCGATTGCTCGGCATTTCTACAGTGAACGTATTAATGTCGAATTTTCGGGGTCGAAAATTTCGGGTCGTTACATAAATGTTGTGTAAATCGTTCATAGAATTGCTTGCTGTAAATATATAAGTTTCTGTTCTTTGTTATCTAAATTCCCTTTTTTTTCTGGTTACCACATTGTTTTGGCCATAACTCTTACGTTTCTTAACCGATTTTGATAATTTTGGATGTTTTGGAAAGCTTAAATGATGTAATAAAACTTTCATGTTTTGAATTTTCTGTAATTTTGATGTTAGCTATGTCAAAATTGAATTTTTCTACTGCTATCCCGAGAGCAAAACCAATATTTGCTCTGTGCTTGAAGCTGAAACAAAATTTGCCATAACGTTTTCGTTTCTTAACCGATTTTGATAACTTTAGATGTTCCGGAAAGCTTAAATCATGTTCTACAGGTTTCATGTTTTGAATTTTCTGTAATGTTGATGTTTGGTTGATCAAAATCGTGCTTGTTTGTTGCTGTCCCGAGATCAAATCGACAGCAACAACAATCACAGGCCTGAGAATTGTTTTGGCCATAACATTTTCGTTTCTTAACCAAATTCTATAATTTTGGATGTTCTAGAACGCTTAGACATAGTGCTACAAGTTTCATGTTTTGAGCTTTCTATAATTTTGAAGTTATTCGGGTCAAAATTGAGATGAATTAAGAGTTAGAAATTTCTATTTGGAATTATGGTTATAAATAACCATCTAGATGTTATTTATACTTGCCGATGAGATGAGGTAAGCTACTTTATGATGATTTTACGATGTTGAGATGTGTTATGATGGCTTTTACTTGTCGAAGAGATGAGACAAGTCACGATGCCACTAGTACCCGTCAATGAGATGAGACGGGTAGGGTATTGTATTTACTCGCCGATGAGATGAGGCAGAGTATATTTTCATGATGTTTATGGTGTTTTACTAGTGTGGCACCAACTAACGGCTAGTAAACCGTTAGGTGCGAACGTATGGTATGGGACGTATGTTAATGCCTATTGGGTTCCTATTCGAGAAGTTGAGACACATTCATGATGTTTACTAGTACTATAGACCACGAGTACTCAATTGGAGTCATCACGTTGTAGTTGCGACTCCGATCATCACGATGTTATTAACTCGGGTCTTTGTGACTGGGAGTCATTATGATATTATAGACTATAGTCATCATGACGTTCACGATGTCATGATGTTACTTGACTCCAGTCATCACGATGTTTATGGTACCAAATATTAGTACTAGTCACGATGTAAGCACGTGCAATTTTCCATGAAATTTTAGATGTTTTGATTTCACCATTTTATAAGAAAGTTTATTATAGCCTTGAGTAAGATGAAGGCTTACATGTATTGATGGTTTTATGGTGATTTCTAATATGATGTTTTGAACTCTTTGAGTTCTATTATGATGAATTTATGAGGTTTCAGACCGTTTTATGATAATTATTTATATGGTTCAAATCCTTGTCTATTTCACTTATGTAACTATAGAAGATGAACCATAGTTAGATAACTAATTGAATTCCCTTATGAAATCATGATGAACCCATAGATGTCTCACCTTATAGATGATCTTGATGATACTTATATTGTTCTGTTGGCAACAACGGAATGGTTCCTATTACTGTTATCTTTACTAATGATGAGTTCTAGCTAGCCTGACCCGTGTATTTATTACTCGGGTCAGACCGAGTTGCAGGTTAGGTATGGATTTAGCTCACTCCTTCTTGGATCGGTTAGCTTGCTTTTGTTTGGACCGCTTTGCTCGGACTTGGACATTGTAACTATTATTTTTTGGGATGGTTGTGTATGTATACTTTGTAGTTCATGCTACTTATGTATGTTGTATTATGAATGATGTATGGTGATGTATGTATACTTTGATCTGGGTTTGCTGTTCTGTGACTGTTTATATTTTTTGTATATTGCATTTATTCTGAAACGGTCCTAAACTACCATGGTATCGTATTAGTTAAGGACTAGGTGTGTCGATCACATACGAGGTAATGGAAAAAAAATTAACGACATACTTAGCTCTTAGTAGACATGATTACTTAGTAATTCTCTTTACTAATATGGGTCTCGGGGTGGGGCGTCACATAAACAATGCAAAATCAACAATCACAGATGCACACACAGATAGATATAAATGCAGTAAAAGTAAAAAGTAAAGAGTTGGAGAGATAACACCAAGAATTTTTATATTGGTTCGGAGTTACCCTACATCCACTCTTGTACAATTTCTTGTACAAATTTCTTTTCAAATATCAAAGTCAATACAATCTCGATTTCAAGGCTATGAGACACACCCTTTAGATTTTCCAAGCTCTGGGTACACTCGCTGGATTCGGACGGGACACCAGCACACCTACTTGGATTCAAACGGGACAACAAGCACATCCACTTGATTTAGACTGGACACAAGCACGCCCACTTAGATTTCAAGGATACTAAGCACATCCAAGAGTATAAGATTATGATTTGATAGAGTTTACAGACTCAATTTCTTGATATTGAATACAAATGTTCTTATAACCTCTTGAATAGCACTTTGATCTTGATTTGAGTGAGAGAGATGAGAAAGATCAGAGAGGAAATAGTAGAGATTCAAACCAATAGAGTTTGAATTTGATTCTAGTTGAATTTGAGAATATTTTGAGTAGAATTTCTTTTAGAAATCAAAATAGTGAAAGAGGAGAGAAAATATGAGAAAGTAGTTAACAAAAATTCGTTTGGAAAACCCCTATTTATAGAGAAACAACGGTCATGTCCATTCTTTAAGAGATATGACGAAAAGACACTTTCATTCAAATTTGAATTTTGAAATTCTTGGCCTATATGTCAACATACATGGTGGGGATATGTCGACATATCCTTTGTAAATTTGAAAACCACTAAATAAAAATTATTTCGAAAATGTTAAGTTTTGTAAAATAGTTTGATATTTTAAGAAATCATTTAAGCATAGTTATACACATTTTAAGCATAATAAAACTTAAGAAAACTTTATAAAATTATTTTAAAATATTTTAATACATGAAGTATATAAATATGAATTTCTTTTGAAAATATATATATAAAGTATAAGTAAATATATATTTAAAATCAAAGTATTAATAGATGTCAAAATATACTTTTAAATACAATAAACATTTATAAAGCATAAAATTAACACTATATTAAAATATAATAGATTAAAAGTATATTAAAATATAAAATGCTTAAAAACTTAGTTACTCAAAATATAATAAACTTGTTAATAAAAATAAGTATAAAAATCATTTGAAAACAATTTTGAAAAGATGTTTGAAAAATCATTTTGAAAACAGGGATTCTTTAAAAATCATGTTTGAAAACAAGGATATTTGAAAATTATTTAAAATCAGAGAATAGATTTAAAATTCTTTTTGAAAAATGGAAGAGAGATCAAAGAAGTGCTATCAGGGTTTTAACAAAATAATCTATGACTCTTGTCACGACCCGTCTTTCATCTACCAGAAAGACACATCATGATGAAGAAAGAAAGGGATAGAAAAGAGAAAAGATAGAGAAGAAAGAAGAAACAACATCGGAATCTAAACAGCGGAACGAATAAATTATATTAATCACATAAGGTATTACATAGTATCATATACATCAGAGATACACAGATTATACATCACCTACTAGACAATTATAACACCTGTCTAGTTATTACAACTCAATACAACACAGAGATACAACACAGCGGAAATACAGATATCTACAACACTGAAGCCTCCTGCTCCAAATCTCCTCCACAATTCGTCAAAGCTAACTTGAATCCCTTGGCTACTCGTAAAAATTTGAGTACCCAAGAGTTTAAGAAAACAGAAACAAACTCCGGGTCAGACATGGGTCTGGTGTGAGTAACAGGTTAAAGTTGCTTAACTTTGAAAAGCCTTTGAAAACAAAAGGTATCACGTAAGACTCCCCACACATAAACATGGGTAAGCTTTTACCTTACGCTAACCAAAACTTTGATAGGAAATCCAGTTATATTACAATAGGGTCTAGGGTTTCCAAATAAATATTCACATAGCCGAAATTGTTACATTCATTAAATTCCAGCATACATAGGTATACAATCAAGTCTGAGATCACTTATTGGAGATTGGATTCCATACAATGGCAGGGCTACTGGGGTACCGCCCATCATAGTACAGGGCCTAGATCACCGTACCGAGGATTACTCCCAATCCCCTGCAACACAAGGCCGGAACCATCCCTTACTGGATAATCCCGAACAAGACAACCCTGCGGTTGGGATCAGCAACCGCCCACTAAGCCGAATAAAAAGGAACCTCTAGACAGGGGAAAATCTCGTCCTACTTGGGTGCTACCCACTTAACCTTGCTGCACCTCCCCTATTTTAGCCATTCCCGGTTGATGAGGCTTGAGGCTACGATTACCTTATCAGAACACAACACTTAGAATGCTCATCGTCCACCTGATGATGTTCTGAAAGCATTCAATCCATACAACTTCGTTCCGGGTTCGAACGAAACCGAAGGCATTATCTCGTTACATTCATTTTGGAATCTCCCTCAGAGTTAACGACAATAACCCTTGCACTCTGAATCTTCATCTTCACTTGAGATTCACAACCTATCGTTAATTTGGATCGATGTGGTTTTCAGATATCCAAATCTGGAAACCCTATCCCGGTCTCATCGAAATCCAAAACGTATCTTTTAAGGTCAAGTTGTTTTAAAGTTAAAACAATTCAATTCATTATCTATATACACACAGATAGATAGTTCACAATATCACAACAGATAATCTACATTATCAACACAAATAGATAATTCACATTATCATTACAATTCAACCAAAACATCCATATCACAGATCGACACACATCTCATCAGAGATATCAAACAATACAAAGCATTCAATATTATTCAGCCATCCATAAGTAATGATTTATACCATCTCTAATTAATTAAATTAATTACTTCATTCTATAAATCCTGAATACTTAACCATTAATTAATTATAAATCAACTAATTAATTATCATCTAATTATTCATTTCAATTAATCATCCTTGATTAATTATCTTTTAATTACATTTAAGTAATTAAACTTTAATTAATTTCACAAATTAATTATTCTTAACCATTTGTAGTAATTAACCTTTAATTACTCTATAAATTAATTAACTATAATTAATTACATTAATCCTTAATTAATTTCATTAATTAATTACTCTATAATTACTCCATTGATTAATTATTCTTAATTAATCCCATCTTAATTACTTCATTAATTACATTAATTAATGATCCCTTAATTACTTCTTAATTAATTATTAATCATATTTAGTAATTAATCTTTAATTAATTATTCATTAATCACCGTTGATTAATCTCATCCAGTAATTAACTATCCTTAATTACTTCATTACATAAATTAATTACTCCTTAATTAATTATCTTTAATTAATTCCTTGATTAATTAAAAAAATAATTATACTCAAATTACTTCCATTAATAAATCACCTTCAATTAATTACATCCAGTAATCACCTTTAATTACTTCCCTAAGTAATTATACCTATCAAATCATCAAGTGATTATTCTAAATTAATTAAACTTAATTAATTAACTTAAACTAATCAAATTAAACTAAATTAATTACATTAAGTAATTAATTCCTTAATTACTTTCATCAAGTAATTACACTTAAACATTTTCACAAATGATTACCTTTAATTAATTAATCTAATTATATTAAAATTAATCACATTAATTAATTATTAAATAATCTTAAGTTAATGACCTTCATTAACTATTATCAATTCTTTAATTTCTTTTCTTAAGTAATTAAACTTAGATTAATTATTATTAATTTCAAATTAATTAATCTTAATTACTAATTAATTAATCTCTAATTATTAAATTAATTAAGTTTTTACTGTAACTTAATTAATCCTTAATTACCAATTAATTATCCTCAATTAATTAACTTAAACCTTAATTAATTAATTAATTTAAAACTCTAAATTACTAAATTAATAATCCAAATCATTAATTAATTAAATTAATTAATTATCCATTTTAATTACCTTAATAATTTAATGAATCATAAATCATTAAATCCTAATTATCTTTAAGATAAAAATATTTCTTACTTATGATTATATTATCATTAACAAAGCATTTAAAAACAATTTACTTTTAAATTTACTATCAAATTTCATTTTAAATTTAAGATTTAAAATGAATACACATTAACTTTAACAAAGTTTTTAAACAAAACAATTCAAAACCCTTTTGAATTACATGTTAAAGAAGTATTTGTCTTATTAAAGAAATTTAAAACCAAATTCATTTTAAATACAAACCATATTTAAAATATACTTTAACATTCAAAGTTGTTTAAAACAATTTAAATTTAAAAACTTTCTTTTATTTCAAAACTAGGATACACATTTAGATTTGAAATCATACTAAAAAAATACTGATTTAAAACTTAGTTTAAATCTTTACTTTACATTTAAAAATCATTTTTTTAAATTTTAAAACAGAACGGGTTTGAAAACCTGTAACAAAACATTTTACTCGAGCCCATCCATATTTGCTTCGAGTCCAACCTAACCTAACTTCGAGCAAAACATCAAATTACTTCAAGAAAATCTGGAGTAACCAATCCCCTCAAACCAAACTCAACTTCATCAGAAAATAAAGTGCACCGTGCACATGCACGGTGGCACTGTCCATCTCCTATCATTGCCGAAGGCTTCTACAAGTCGTCGATCATCCCATCTCACAACCTTGATCATCAAAAATCCCAGAACAACTCGAAATTGAGATCGAGCTTCACATCCAAACCTGGCACTACAAACTGGAACCACCACCTCAACCTGGAAACCACCTCGTTCTCGAAACTCCGACCACCAAAGTGTCAGCACCTCCGGCCAAGTCTTCGTCAACGTCCAAGCTTCCATCACCCAAAATCTCGTTGCACTCGATCAACCAGAGAAGTTGAGATGATCGAAATATCAAACCTAGTTAAAACTAGGGTTCAAGACTAGAAACATCAACCGTCGCCGCCACGACAATCTGCACACCCATCCTATATTTTTCCTTGATTCTCCGATCATACTTCTACCACCAGAAAGAACCACGACACCCCAGATCACTTAGATCATCAGAAAACACCAAAATACCATTTTCTGGTCAACCCAGAACTGCTCATTCATCCCATCACTACAAATTATAATTTTAGTTGTAAAAATCATGGTTTGGTTTAAGTATTCGATTTATATCCCTGAATTTATAAATTAAGATGTTTGAGTTTTGGGAAAACTAATACTTGCCTGTTGTTTTTGTTTCCAGAGACATTCAAATTTTATTTTTAACTTAATTATAATTTTAAACATTGATTTATGATAAATCAAACAACATTTGTTTATATTCCAAGTCCTAATAGTATTAGATCAAAAGATAATGATTTTGTTTGCAAATCTGGGTCTTGAAAACAAAGAACAGAGACATCTCAATAAAACAGACATGCACACATTTACATTCAAATATTCACAGATAATTCATATATATATATATATATGCAAAATCTTACTCATCTATATCCACACAAATCATAATTATCAAAGAAATCAATCATGCAACCATGTTAAACTTAAGTTATTTTAATAAAAATGTTACTCACCAGAAAGAAGATGAAGAACAGAGCATTCCTTTTTGTTTTGAAAACAGTTTGAACTTTAAAATTTAGTTGCTTGAATTTATCTCTGATTTAAAACTTGCATGCTAATGAAACTTGTTGAAGATGGCTTCAGACTTGATTACAAACAGAATTGAAGTTGCTTCTGTCTGCATCTCAGGTTTTTGAAAAATGCAGGCAGGCTTTTGAAAATGATTTTACAGATTATGATTTTGATCTTCATTTCTGGTTTGAGGAAGATGTTTGTAGATTTTTTTTTGATCTTTGAAAATGAATTACAGATCTTGTTTCTGGTTTGAGAGGAGGATTGATTTCAGATTTTCTTTTGAAAATGAAGATTAGAAAAGAAATGAAGATGAGGAAAACATGTTTTTATAAGTAAAAATGATTTATTTAAAAATAAAAAGAAAAATCATAAACAAAATATGACACTTGTCATATACATTAGTTATTTAAATTACACATGTTTTATTAAGCTATAATATGATGACATTTGTCCTTTAAGTATTTTATTTTAATTTAAAATGTTAAATAAAGCTTTTAACTTAATTTATTAATTCTTATGTAAATACATATATGAATTTCTTTTTAAAGAAAATGTAATAAAAACAAATTATATATATACAAATAATAGCTTATCCAAATATTTTTAAGATCTAAAACATTTTAAATATTTATCTTTTGAATTTCAAAATAAATTCCAATTTCAAATTAAATTCTAAAATCAAATTTTAAAATCAAGTTAAATATATATATATATATAACAACATATTTAATTAAAGCACTTCTATTTACTTTAAAATCTATCTATATCTATACATTATAATTATTATTTAAATATAACAATTTATCAATTCAAATTTTATTATCAAAGATTTATCAAATCAATTTAATTATTAACACGGATTATTAAATTGATTGCCAGAAATTCTGGGATATCACAACTCTATAGCTTATCTTGATATCTTGAATCTTCAATACTCATGAGTCTTCAATCTCTAACTCTTAAATCTTTATACCAGCCTCTAGAATCTGCTCTTGATATGTACAGTCTACTTAATCAACACTTGTTTAATATCCTGCACTATATACTATATATAACTTGATAAAAGTATTAGTATCTATATTTCATATAATGTCATATGGTTGTTGTCATCAAAACCAATGCCTAAGGTACTAACAACCTCTCCCCTTTTGATGATGACAACCATGTTTATAAAATATGATATAACTCCCTCCGAGTTACAAAAACAACCCCCTTAATCTATCTTAATCTATGATTGGATACTTTATATATTTCTCTCCCTTTTTCATCAACAGAAACATAACCAAAACTCCCCCTAACTAAGGTACTATATGATATATAGAAAGTAATAAGTACGATATATAAGATTGATATGTAAATAAGAAGTAATATCACAAACCGATTTTATTAATTACTTTAATCCAATACATACATTCATTCAAATCAATCCAAGTCAATACAAACACACTTTCAATTCAATCCAATACAAACATAAATCAAACCAAAGTGAAGCCAAATCCCAACTAATCCTAAATAAGTGAATTCACACGAATCCATACATGCTATTCTAGTATAATATTTTATTATACAAACTTAAATCAAATCTTAATAAAAAAAACCAATTATTTTAAACTTCCCTAAGAACTTCTACCCAACCATCGAAATTGAAAATTGGATCTACTTTGATTGCATTCTAATCTTCATTGTCTTTGTTGATGGCACAATCTGAATTATTGGTTGGTTCGTATTTGATAAGGGAAGAAATCATCCATCAAATCACATCAAAATGCTTTTCTTGTTCTTTTATCATTTGCATTTGACTCAATTCTAAGTGTCTTTTATTTCTAAGGATAAATAAGAATATTCTTGAATGATTGAAGGGTTTGTTCAAGATTTTCACATAATTTTTGGTGTGCAGAAGCCATTCTTGAAAAGTTAAGTTTATAAATGAAAACGAGAGAATAAAGAGAGTGGAAATGGTGCTTATTTGGAGTGAATAAGTTTATATAAGGGTGAGAAGTCGTTTGAAATGAATAGGTGTTTGGTAGTTCTTTTATTTTGAAAATTAAAATTTTGGTTTCTGCCCGTTATATGTCGACATATAGGTTATACATATGTTGACATTTGTACCCTTTTTTTGCAAAAGTAACTATCTTGCTATATTTTTGTAATTAGCCTAAACTATTGTACTTTTATGGATTTCCAGAGACTAGTAATAATATATAACAGCAAGGAACTTGATTTCATTGATGATCATAGTTGAGTATATGGAATTTCAAAGATAAACATAAAGATACATGGATTAAAACTAAGATAATTCAAACTAAAAACTAGAAAATCAGAGGGAATACAACTAGGAAGAAGTAGATGAAGCTGAAGCTTTTCCACTAATCTTGCGAATGACCTTTCCAAAGTATTTGTCTACTTTGTTGCAAAGAAACGTGATTTTTTTAGAAAATGATCTCTTAAGCTTCTTTTGGTTATTAACAATTTTCTATTGATTTTTGATAAGTTCTTTGTTGGATAGATGAGATGGTATTTCGATACTTTCCAAAGAAGTATCTTCCTCCTCTTCTTATTCTTCCTCCTCCTCCTCCATTTCCATTTCTTCTCCTTCCTATTCCTCCACTTTTCTTTTGACTTTCCTTTTCCCAAACAAATCTTTCTTCCTTTTCCACAAGTGTTTCATAAGTCTCAAATACGGATGAAATTAGCATGAGAGAGGTGTTGGCTTTGTCGAAAAGTTTTCGAGGAATGGTTTCCTCTCCTCTTAGGTCAACACCAAAGTATGTGAATATTCTGGTGAGACACACCATGAAAGAGTGTGTTCTCATACCTAAAGATATTCACAAAAATCTCTCAGAGATATATTCATTAAATCATTGCTTTATCTTTTTCGGTGTATATGGAATTATTAAGCCTCGTTTTACAAAAAAATTGGTTAGTTAAAACCTTTTAAACTTTGGAATAATTCTAAATCATTTCCTTTTACTTAGGAAAACATTTCCAAATCATTTATTAAATCTTAATCAAAGATTTCATATTTCCAAAACATAACTTTTAAATTGGGTCAAAAATAGTGTTATTTAAGATATAGTTTACTGCAAACTCAAAACAATTAATTTCAAGTACATGAATTAAAATAATTCCAAATCATTTAATTAAATCTCATATTGGAAAACATTTTTGAGTAAAAGGATCATGGAAATTATACTAATTCTATTCAATATCAATTCTCGTATTCAACCTTTACTATCCGTCGAATAGCGGTGAAATCACCTTTTAAATTCATACGGATAGTATGGGTTCACTCCTCAGAATTTAACACCAAGTGTAAGAAGATTATCTCAATGCAATCCAAGTTGTTTAAATTTGGAAAACCTAATCTTTTATACTTAACTCGTTTTCGACATTTTGACCTTATCTATCTGTCGCCCAGGAGAGGCCAGGTGAGCCACGGCACTGGTTGCTTCTGAACATCTCCTTAGTTTAAACACCTAATCCAGATCTCACGAATAGAAAAATCCAGTATACTCGTCGACTTTTTAGAGCTAAGATTAAATCACTTGATTTTGATAGCTTTTCTTTAAATCATTTATTTAAACTCTTTAAAATAGATTATAAAATCCTCAAATCATCTTTAAAACACTTAATTATTTATTTGAAAACATTTATAAAATATTCGGAAAAGAATACTTAAGTTTAAAGCCATATTTCAAAAGTTATTAACAACTGTTGCAAAAAGTGCTACGAATAGTACTTAAAGGCTTATTTGATAAAAATGACTTTTCTATCAATTAAAAATTCATTTTTATAACTCAAATCTCTTTTAAAATATTTATAAAATTTATTTCATATTCTTAAACATTTAAAAATATTAATTTTAAATCAATTTCAAATTCGGGTTTAAACTGCAAAACCGTGATTTTTCTAAAAAACTTATTTTGGACATAACTCAAACTCTATCAAACGAAATCTTTATTTTTCTTTTTCGTTTGAAAACTATGGTTACAAGGCTCTGTAAATTTCTTATTTCAAAGATTTTTGACTTCGTTTGCATCATACATTGATTTAAAGTTACGGGTCGAATATTAAGAACTGTCGCTACGCGACGAGCTCGATTTTGACCATTTGGTGAATTGTTCCGAAACTTGTCTGAAACACTTCAAATATGCTTTGAAACCATATTAAAACTATTTTAACTTACTTAAAACAATATTTTATTATTTTAATCATTAAAGAGGCTAAAAACTTCATACATTTTTCATTTGGATTTGTTAACTAACCAAGGTTAGTTTACTAACCATTACCTAACTTGAATATTATTTTCACATCAATTGGTTATAGAATTTCACAATCAAGTTATCAACCTCTTAACATCCATATAATCATCCAATTATCAATAAATTCTCAACTGAGAATATAAATTCATTAACTGAACATGCTTAACAATATTTTAAGGAGTTGAATAATTTAAAGATGACACGAGTACTCACCTTTGTCTCTAAATAATTCTTCCTACCAGCATTCTTTCAATCCAACACTTCACTAAACCATTGTCAACATCAAATAATCATCATCTACTCCATTCCTCCTTCCCAAGTTCCAGAATCCGGCAGAGCTTCCGCAATACTTCAAACTTTCTCACATTTTCTTGGAATGAAACCGACGACACTTCCTTCTCTTTTTCTTGCACCAGAGCTTTCCAAACTTGCCCCTTCCTCCTAAATAGGTTCGGCCTCACCATGATCCACCCTTTCCTCCATCATTATTCAAATTTTTAGATGCTAAACCATGTTCTAATCATACTCTATGGTCTTTGGCAATGTTTGGTGGAGTTTGGAGTCAGTTTGATATGATTTTAAGAAAGTTAGTAAGGAAAAAGAAGAGAATAAGAAGCCATTAAAATAGCTTAAAGGAAAATAAGAAGAAGAGAATGTGTGTGATAAAATGAGAGGAAAGCTTGTGCATTTATAGGAAAAGAAAGAAGTGGTAAGTTACCAAATTACCAAAATACCCTTCCTTAACTTTAAAGTAAACTTACTTTTTTCAACACTTACCATCATCCATCACTTTATTACTTTATGTCATTTTTACTTAATACTTAAGCAATGTATTTGGGTGGAAAAGTGGATTAAAGTGAAGATTTGCCTTGGTTTTGGTAAGGTTTGATTTGATGTTTGCTTTTTGACTTTTTTAATTAGTTTCCTTACTTTTACTAATGACGTTCAAGAATTTTCTAATGATACTTAGTAAAAGTAAACTTGATTATTTTTAAAATGTATATGTGTGTGTGTGTGTGTTAAAACATGTTAACAAAGGTGCAACAACGTTATGACAACTTATATTGAAAAAAAAATTGATTTTCGACAAAACGTTTTATGGTCACATTTTGACATTTTTGTTAAACTATTTATTTATGTAAACAAAACTTGAAAATAAGTTTCTTATCATCTTTAAATAATTAAAACAAGTGTATTTGACTTATAAAACCATATTTAATAATATTAAAATCCAATTGTAAAAATACGACGTTGATTTGTCAACGTGCGACGAAATTTGTCAATCTTTATAAAACAAGTATTTTTATACTTATAAAACTTTTATCAATCACTTATTACCATTTTATAACAATTAAAAGGAGTTATTTATCATTTAAAAAAATTTGAACGTATATCAAATTTTATCGAAAACCGGCTTTTGTCAATTTTACGATGAAAATCCAAAATCTCTTATTTTTGCAAACCAATTCTAAAAATAAGTTTACCATTCTTATTTATCACATAAAACATGATTAATTAATTTTGAAAATTCTATATTTGAATATTTAAAGTTAACTAAATATTCCATTTAAAAGTGGTAAAATTACGGGTCGTTACATACTTCCCCGCTTAAAAGAATTTTGTCTCTGAAATTAAAGCAAAACCCAAAACCTGATAATACTTATTTAAAACAATCTTTAAACTCAATTATTTATGATATACATAGATCATCCATACGCGATATCTGATTCGATCTTTTATTTGAATCCACAACTTTACTTCCGAACTAGTATTGATCCCCCAATCCTCTGGTGCGGACTCTAATCCGGCTCTTTGATCAAAAACTTTCATTTCCCTTACATAGCTCTCAAATATGATAGAAAACTCAAGTGCCCAATCATAAACCCTCATCAATGTTCTTCATCAAGAATCGAGTGACCGATATTCTTTCGAAGCGGTGAGAACACCCTAAAGTTCTGTACTCGAATCTTAGATCAAAATCGTGTGATGAAATGATCTACATACCTCATATGTACTTATTAACATTCAAAAAAATCTTTATGAAAACTTTCAGAAAACTTCTATCTTTTGAAAATGCTTCTTTATATATAATTACTCTAAATATTTTTTTCTTAAAGGAAAACATTTCATCCCAAAGGAATCATTTCAATTTTTAAAATAATTTACCTTTTATTTTCCAAAATTACAATCAACTTCTCTCATTATAATATATTTCTTTTTAACCAACCTTGATATTAACTTATCAAATAATAATTCAAAATTATCCTTTAAACTTAAGGAAAATTATATAGATCAAGTAACTTCAAAATAATACCAAGGAACTGGGTACTACCAATAGTATCTTATATCCTCTTAACAAGAAGGGTAATACTTAAGAGATGTGTTTACCATCCGAACATATCTCGTGCCCATTTTTAGTTACTTTCGAGCCACTTAAACTAGTTATCATTTGAGACTTTTTTACTATTCAAATTTCTTATTTGAAATAATACCGCTGTTATTTCTTTTTAAAAATCCTTTAGAGATTACTTTGTTTATAAAACTCATTTATAAATCCCTTTTATAAAATCATCTTATATTAACTTACTTCCTTTTAAAATTTCATAATTCTTTTCAAAATACCCAAAATTAGGTAGCGTTTGGTTTAAAATGAGTTTTGTGTTTCAAGGTTTCAACATTAATTACAACATATTAGAGTAGTGGAGGGATGATGGATGGGATGGAAGGAAGATGGAGGGGACCACGAAAGGGATGGAGGAACGATGGAATGATGTATTATTTCTCGTGCTTCTCTTATTTTTCAAAACATGAAAAATAAAATAAAAATTGTTTTCTATTTTGTGCGTTAACTTTGTTTTTTAAATTAATCGTTTTCCACTATATACATGCGTCGTACGCATTTTTGTATGGATGAAAACCCAAAACTAAAAAGGGTATACCAAACACTACCTTAGTTTCTCAAAATTTATATAACATATCTTTCACATCCATCGTTTTCAAAATTATTTTATTTACGTAAAATACATTTTTATACTACATGCTTATTTTATTATCTTATATAAATTCATTAACCTTAACCCCATATTATTATCAAACATCTTATATTCAAATCGTGAATCTTAATTCACAAGATGTTCATTTAATCAACAAATGGTAATAGCTGAATATCATTCCTTTAACCATAAACTAACACACATAAATATCTATATCTTTCAATAGATATTCCTTTATACTTACAATATAATCCTTTTAAAATTTCAAAATATTAGGATAGGAGTTCTTAAAATTCTTCTTTATTAAATATATATCTTTTGCACTTGAAACAGAATATATCAACCCTAAAAGATTTTTCTTTCTTCTTTTTCTTTGCTTTCCTTTTATCCACTTCCTTTTCTTTCCTATCCTTACACAGAAATGCATAATTCCCTTCTTTACCACATCCGTAACAGAAGATGCCGGCATAACTCATAAGATCCTAGTTTTAATTTCTTCTGCTTCTTTCTGTCCATGTTTCTTTATGCTTGCTTTGGATTGGCCCACAACTCATCACCCAGAATATAATAAGACATCCTGACTTAAATGATATACTATGTTATTATCAGAAGTTTCTTCATAGCGGAAGGACTGCTTGTTGACATTCTCTAGGTCGCTCCCAATATAGAGATATTTATTATAGTAGTGGTCCTGTCGTGTTTTGAAATCTTCGTATTTCAAGGACTACTCGCTACTGATCCTAGAGGTGATTCTCAAAAGGATGTGGTAGGAGGAGTGCCTTCGGTTTCTTTCAGTCCCAGAACGAACTTGTGTGGACGAATGTCTGACATTGCATTTCTGATATCACAAACGATGACTTTTAAAACATACATCTACTTGGTGGTAGAGAGGGTAACTTCTCTTAGTTTAACACCCTTCTATGAGAGGTACGAGCTCAGAGGTTGTATGTTCGTGAAAGTCAATAGTAATAGAAGGAATGACAATGTGGCATTCTAAGTGGAATTGCTTTGTGGAAGAATAAATCATGGCTTTGTGAAAAAAAAGTAAGGCTTTATGAAAGGAAGAGCATAGCCTCTCTAGCCTCACAACTCGGTAATGATACGGGATACTATGTGGTCTGCAAGACATAATTATGGGCTATCGGTTGAAATGCAGAAAAGGCTACAGCCTTCCATGGGTAGAATAAGTGGCATCTGAGTCCTTGGATGAGTAGCCATTGATATTGATTCCCATCAGTTATTAACAGCATCATAGTGGAATCCGAGTCCTTGGATATGTAGCCATTGGATATATGTTTGTTGCAACCAAAACACCACATCAGGCCACTAGTTCCTTGTCATGTTGAAAATCCAATCCCAATACGAGCTTTACGGTTTTGATTGTAATCCCAAAATAGCTATAATGCTTTGCAAACATTTCGGATACCCCTTTGGTATCATATATTTCGTCCAGGTATATTTTGTTTGACCTAGTCTGGATATATTACCATAGACTTAGTCCAGGTATTGATACTTGTTTTATATATATTTACTTGAAAAAAGTTTTCAAAACCAATGTCATAAGATAATATCAAAGTGTTTTCAGTATAAAGTATTTTGGTTATCATAAGATAAAAAACCCATCCGTATTTATGTGTGGGCGTGATCTTATGGGATACCCTTCTTTTCAAAGATTTTGATTGACATCAACATGATCTATACATTTAAAATTTTTAGTATCTCACGCTGCTTTATCAAGCCTGATCCGGGTATGGGTCTGATTCGAGTAGTTTCAGGTTTAGTTGAAAAGGCTTGGAGTTTCCAAAGGAGAGCTGGAGATCTTCATCTACGTATGGACGTATTCTATTATTTGCTGCATCTATTACATTTGTTTTTACATTTATAAGGACAAAGAGTTTATAACTATCCAGGCTAAATCCAGGTTAGACTTTGATATTGTATTCAATTTTTTCCTCTGTAAAGATTATATATTGAAATAATATATGTTTTTCCATTCATGTGAGATTCTATTTTTTTTGTTTTAATCCATCTTATTTTCTTTTTCACCCTTAACTATCCACCATTCCGTTCTGTTTGAGTTGGACATGTGTGGATTATTGTCGCCTTGAATTGTACAGAAAAGCGGGTCGTTACAGAATTCACCCAAAATAACTTGTGACCAATTTGTGTTGTAATGACCATAAATTACAAAAGGTGCTTTGAACTCTTTTTGAGTCAGGTTATTATAATTTCCCATCCTCCAGTTATGCTTTTTGCAAAAGAAGACACAAATACTTGCTTGAGGATGCAAATCTTTTTTTTGAACTCAAAATCATCATCACTTTCAAAAATATTGTGAAGAACTTCACAATTTTGAATATCAGTTTTAAAAGTCGAAAGGTCCATTCCACTAGATTTTCATCCGACAATGTTACCTAAAATTTCATAATTTAAAACAATTTGAGTGCCTTTAACACTACTCCAAACTTCACATTCATTCTTTTATAAAACTTTCCTTTCAAATTTGCATAAAATATTTTTACTAAATTTGAAAAACATACAAAATCATTTTGGGAAGCATCAATCAAACAAAGGTTTCATTTTGAACATAAAGATCCTGAAGATCATAAGTAGAAAAATCATCAAATTTTGCGAATCTTCCGGAAGAAACTTTTTCAAAAGAAACATATTCCATATAAGCTTCCATTGCATCTTTATCATAGAAAAGATAGCTTTTAGTTTTCTTGGAAAGCCTTACAGATTTAGGAGTATTGCTTGAGGATGCCATTGATGAATTGTTTAAAGAGATAAGAGAGATAATGGATGTTTTAAATTTGAAAAATGAGAGTGAAACGAATGGATGGAGATAGAATAATTAAATAGAGAATCAATAGACATGTTTCTCTAGTAAAGAGACACCTTTTCAGGATATTGGAGTTGGTGAAAAGGTGGAAGAATTTCAAATTTATGAATTTGAAATGAAATTTCAAATTCTGAATTCATGTGCATATGTCGACATATGGCTAGGACATATGTTGACATATAGCCCATGATTTTCAAAATTAAGAGTTGAATAAATTATTCCTATTTGTTTGTATATGCATATATAATAATCCTTTAATTATTACTAATCGATGTATTTAGTAAATAATTTTAAATTAAAAATACACATATTTTTTTTAATATTATATTATATAAAAAATTATAAAATATTTATAAAATATATATACACACTAGATACATCCAATATTACTACTAAACTATATATTATTTCTAGCAATCAAAAGCAACCAAAAACTCCATTCAAAAAATCAAAATTTAAATTTTAAACGCGTACCTATTTTTTGCTCCATTTCTTCAAAATTTTCTGAATTGTTTATTGGTATGAAGCACATATTAGCATTTTCCATATCTGGTTTATTATCACTTGTGGAAGTATCTAAATTGTCCAACGTTGCAGTATAAGTCCTCTGTTTTCTAAACAAATCAGTATTTGGTGAATTTTTCGGTTTCTCCGGTTGTGGATGGTCTCTCTACATATGATCAAATTCGTTGCAGTTAGAACATCTAACATTTTCACTTCTTGGATTTTTGTTATCATTTCTCCTAATATTATTCATCTTTCTGTATTTTAGATTTTTTTTGAAATTTCTGTCATAAAGGCAATTTCATCAACACCATTGTCTGAATCCAGATCATCTGTTGTGGATTGAAAGCGATGGATTTCTTTTCTATTGCCTTGTTTTCTCTCCTACCCCGCATCTACACTTCAAATGACATAAAATTGCCAATTAACTCTTCAATTTTTAGAGTGCTAATGTCATTAACCTCTTTAATTACAAGAATCTTTTGGTCCCTTTCAGGAGCAAGTAAATTAAGGATTTCTCTAACTTGCTCCTCTTTAGAACAACTTTTACCCAATGTAATTAGTGAATGTACTATATCTTGAAATCTACTATACATATCAGAAATGGGCTCTTTTGGACTCATTTAAATAATTGAAACTGGTTTGTTAACATAGAGATTTTGGTCTGTTTGACTTTACTAGTGCCCTCATGTGTAACTTGTAGTATTCTCCATATTTCATATGCAGATGTATGAAATAGCCACTCTATTGAATTCGTTCTTATCTAAGGAACAAAATAAAATATTCGTGGCTTTAGAGTTACTTTGTGCAAGTGCCTTTTGGTCAGCATTTCATTGTGAAAAGTTAGTCTTGGGCTCAGCATATTAATTTTGTGTGACATTCCAAATTTCCAGACCAGTTGATTGTAAATATATTTTCATTCTACATGACCAATATGTGTAATTATTACCATTAAAAATGGGGGTCTAACAGTAGATTGTCCTTCAACAATGGTGTTACTAACCAGTGAACTAATAGTCGTTAGCCATTTCAACTTTTCAAAAATCAAAATTATGAATACTTTGAAAACCAATGCTCTGATACCAAATGTTAGTTTGCGAAAGATAGATCTTAAGGCTAATTTAACACTAGAAGGGGATGGATAATGTTTACTGATTTTTGTGAATCTTTTAAATTTTTTTAAGATTATAATTAAATAGTGCAAAATTGACAATCACAGATGCAAACACAAATGGATATATATGAAGTAAAAGAAAAAAGTAAAGAGTTAGAGAGATCACACCAAGCATTTTTATACTGGTTCAGAGTTACCCTACATGCAGGCATGTATAATTTCTTGTATAGATTTCTTTATAAATATAGTAGTCAATACAATCTCGATTTCAAGACTACGAGACACACTCTCCAGTTTCCAACTCTGGGTAAACTCGCTGGATTTGGACGAGACACCAGCACACCCACTTGGATTCAAATAGGACACCAAGCACACATACTTGATTTAGGCGGGACACAAGGACACCCACTTGGATTTCAAGGCATCAAGCACACCCAATAGTATAAGTGTATGATTTGATAGAGTTTACAGACTCAGTTTCTTGATCTTGAATACAAACGTTTCTATAACCACTTGAATAACACTTTGATCTTGATTTGAGTGAGAGAGATGAGAGTGATTAGAGAGGAAATAGTAGAGAACCAAACCAATAGAGTTTGAATTTGATTCTGGTTGAATTTGAAAAGATTTTGAGTAGAATTTAGAAATCAAGAGAGTGAAAGAGGAGAGAAAATATGAGAAAGTAGTTAACAAAAATTCGTTTAGAAAATCCTTATTTATAGAGAAACAACAATCATGTCCATTTATGAAGAGATATGACGAAAAGACACTTCCATTCAAATTTTAATTTTGAAATTCCTAGCCTATATGTCGACATACATGATGGAGATATGTCGACATATCCATTGTAATTTTGATAAACCACTAAATAAAAATTGTTTTGAAAATGTTAAGTTTTGTAAAATATTTTGATACTTTGCAAAATCATTTAAGCAGATACACATTTTAATCATACTAAAACTTAAGAAAATTTTATAAAATAATTTTGAAATATTTTAATATATAAAGTATTTAAATATGAATTTCTTTTGAAAATAATATATATAAAGTATAAGTGAATATATATTTAAAATCAAAATATTAATAAATGTCAAAATATACTTCTAAATGCTATAAACATTTATAAAGCATAAAACTAAAACTATTTCAAAATATAGATTAAAAGTATATTAAAATATAAAATGCTTAAAAACTTAATTACTCAAAATATAATAAACTTGTTAATAAAAATAAGTATAAAAATCATTTGAAAACAATTTTGAAAAGATGTTTGAAAAATCATTTTGAAAATAGGGATTCTTTAAAAATCGTTTTTGAAAACAAAGATATTTGAAAATTATTTAAAATCATAGAACATATTTAAAAACCTTTTCGAAAAATGGAAGAGAGATCAAAGAAGTTCTACTAGGGTTTTAACGAAATAATCGATGACTCTATAACTTATCTTGATATCTTGAATCTTCAATACGCATGAGTCTTCAATCTCTAACTCTTAAATCTTTATATCAGCCTCTTGAGTCTGCACTTGATACTATATAGTCTTCTTAATCAACACCTGTCTAATATTCTACACTATATACTATATATAACTTGATAAAACATTAGTATCTTTATTTTATATATAATGTTATATGGTTATTGTCATCAAAACTAATGCCTAAGGTACTAAGAAGAACAACATCCTTAGTCGGAAGAATGGAAACAAACAGGAACAAAATCAGACTTGAAAGAATGGAAATAAATAATTAGACATCGAGAGGAGCTCTAGGCACTTCTCAATGTGATAAAGAAAATGACTCAAAGATTTGAATCAAATAAGAAAAAAGAATTTTTCAATAAAGACTAGGAGGGTGTGCCCCCGTACCAAAAATATACCTCTAGAAAATATACTTGAAAATATCCTAACTGTAATGCCCCAGAAATTCATGGAATCTTATTTTGGTTGGATTTTGAAATATATGAATTTATTTGTATAGGAATATATGGAATTAATTGTGTGCAAGTGTGTGTGCATGTGTGCACGTGCACACTGATATGGCACAAGGAAGAACTCCAGATTTCTTGAATTTAAAACAAGAATTAAAAAGCATTACAAACATGATTTTGTGATATGGATATTTGATTTCTGGAATTATATGAATCATCCGAGAAAATAAGAAAAGTTGGTTTTGTTTTGAATTCAGTAAACAGATTTTATTTAAAATCCAGGAAAAAAAATATTACAAGTATTTGAAAAACCTGTATGCATATATAGGTGCATATGTTTCTGAAATTAAGGAGGAATTAAATAAGCCTAGATAAGATATGTATACAAATATACATTTCTGTAAGTACTGAAAATATTAAAAAGAAATAAGCAAGGGAAAGTGTAACACTAAAATAGCAAAAGATAAATTACAAGCAAAACAATTGCTTTAGGCAGAAAATAGAAAGGAGGATTTTTAGAAAATAAACAAGTGACAATGTCACACAATTATCATGAAGTAAGTATCACATATGGCCGGGGTATTAAGGAAAAAAATAATAAACAAATCTGAAATGCAAAATACATGAGTCTTGGCCAGGGTAGGAATGGGATTTTACAATGATAAAACCCTAGAAAACCTCTCTTATAAATCCAAGTATAAACCAGAAAAATCATTTGCTACCCAAGACATTTAAGAAAACAAAGAAGTAAAATATTTGCAAGCAGAAAAGCAAGTTTTAAAAGGTTTATTTTCTGGATTAAGCAAGAGAAGCATTTTTCTGTGAGTAATCTCACTAAACCCATGGCATTAAGTCTTGTTATGAGGCAGCCAATTTTATGTTATTTTCTACACATTTCTGATTTTATTACTATGGTTCTAATGGATGCTTTAATGGGTATTTATGAATGCTTTTGATTGCCTTGGTGTTTGAGTATTTTGCTCTGTTTGGTTACACCCAGAAATGTAAAAGTATGAAATCATGAAAGTAAATAGAGAATACTTGTAACTGGTCTAGATATGGCATGGAAAATATAGAAATCAAAATGTATATGAGTTGCATTACACTTGTGTAAGTGCTGAGGCTCAAATGAAAGATTCAAGGTTGCAATGGAAATATCCAAAAGTGCTGAACCCTTGATCAAATAGAAAACCCATGAGCCAGAAATCTTGTTTAAGCTAGATCTTGAATTTAGTTCAAACATGGTTGCTTATGAAACAATAATAACCCACATGCCTAGTCTTTATTCCCAGTTGTAAATATTCTTGTATTTTCTTTAAGCCAAAATATTTGAAAATATGATTTCCTCTGGATAGGAATGTTAGCTTGTTTTTAAATTATGCTTGTGAGTTTTATGTAATGTTTCATGTACAATGTGATTCAGTCACCTAGCTATCTCATGATAGGATTAAACATGAACACTTAGTAAATAGACTAAGGATTGTGAGCCAAGAAGACTGCTGGAATGCTTGTTGTATTTAAAGTATGCAAGTTGGCACATGGCTTGTTTAAGCCCTGAGATCTTTGTGCAATATTGTGAATTATTTTATTGCAATGTGTCCCCGTGATTCCTTATGGCAGATGAGGCTAGGAATTAATTTGGTAAATGCAACCTTAAATTGATGAAGTAGGAACTTGAGTTATTCCTAGGATGGTTGGTCTGGAGCTATGATAGTTCCTGAGTATTTCTATTTGAAATGTATGTTTGCATGGTTGAATGTGTGTACATAATTAGTCTTAAATACTGGTTATATATGCACAATATATCATAAACAAGTCAGGCAAATTGATCAAAGAAGCTATGCCCACTTATACAAAATGTTTATGTCTCACTCATTTACTTAATATCATGGAATTTTTGACATTGCTCATACCGGATCTTGTGTCTGACCCTTGTTTGCTTATGGCATCTGGGGTGTCTCATTTAAAATGGGGCAGCCTATAATGCTCTTTCAGGGAATGCTGGTTCTAAATAGGAAGCTGCTATGGCTAATGAGAATGATTGGATAAGCATGCTAAATTAGAATTAAATAAGAACTTAGAAGGAATTATTTGCATGTAATCTGAGAAGTTTTTATAGTTATGCTTTGGTTGTTATGTAATGAACTTGAATGCTTGAATTCATTTAGTTGTTTTAACTGAATCTAGTAATGTATTAATTTTGGGATTAACCAAAGACTTAGTTGAATCTATGCAAGAATATATATATATATATATATATATATATATTTGAGTATTATGGTGAAAATCTGTAAATGCTATATGCCTGTATTTGAGAAATGGACATGTATATACATATACTGTATTAGTTAATTTCAAGTTACTTAAAACTTTAAGTTTGAAGGTTAAAAATCTGAGTTTAGCTAGAAGTAATATTTCAAGAATTTTGTGACTATATGCAGAAGTGTTTTGATAAAAGAAACAATATATTTGTGCACTGTATAAAGATATGTACATGTTTTAAGGGATTTTGCAAGTGTTTGGTATCTGAATTTACATTGCAAATGCATGCACAAAGACATTTTCAAATTCTTGAGCAACTCACATTTTATTTTGAATAGCTTTATTAGTCCAGAGAGTACACTACCTCTGATATGCACACATATTATCTAAATACCACTTTTGTCAAATGACCATACAATCTGGATTCTCTAAATCCAGTAAAGCAATCTGTAAATTAGATGCAAGCTGAGGTAACTCAGGGATTAGGGAATAAATTTGGTTAAGAAAAATACAACTATATAGATTATGAAAGAATTACTCAACTAACTTGGTTATAAGTAAAGAAATTTGTGATAAAATAACTTGTGTTGAAAATGATAAATGAGTATATCATTTTCCTTTCTAGCTTTAATCAAATACCAAATAATTAAACTAAAATTATGGTGGCTTGCTATATAATCTGAGATCACCTTACTATCTCAAACTAACAGACAATCCCTATAGGAATGGTCAAAAATTACTAAGTATAGATTGCATATGATTATGAGATTCATTACCCTGACCCAAATATCAATAGGCATGGAAAATGAGCTATGTATTGGTTGATTAGATATTCAAATTCAATCAGGATGCACTCTTGCTAAACAACACTCTGATCCAAGCAAGAGGGTCACATACATCTTCATATGTATGTGAATATATTTATTAATGAACTGATATAAATATATTAGTAGAAAATTAGGATCCTGGATAATTTAGTAGAAAGGCTAAATGACTCTAGGAAATTATTGATGTAAAAAAAAATTTAGGTGAAATAGCTAGGGTCATTTCATTTGGTATCAGAGCTATGTTAAAACTGTACATAGCTAAGAATGATTGTATTGATTGATTGAAGTATTATAACCATATGTATGAACTGGTTGTTTGTTTGAGTAAAATAATAATACAGATAGAAAGTTATGGCAAAAGAAAAATGCTCATGATAAACTAACCCTATCTACCCATACTCTAGTTATCCAATCATGGTAGGAAGAGGATCTCATCACAATGCAGGATCAAGTGCACCACAAATGCTTGATATGCAAGACTTTATGAGGGCTTTAAGGGATGGAGTAGGGCAGAGACTTGAGTACCCACATGAGGAACTTTCAAAACTATTAAATACTTATACCAATTTAGGAGGCAAGAGCTTTGAAGGGACTGAAAATGTGATGGAAATTCAAGCATGGTTGAGAACACTGGATAGAATTTTCAATGACATGCAACTGGATGATCAAAGGAAGTGGCAAGTGGCCTCAAGACAACTGAAAGGTGTGGCTTTAAGCTGGTGGGAGGTAGTAATAGCTGGGAGGATTGAGAATGAAATCACTTGGAATCAATTCAAGGAGATGTTGGAAGCTAGATTTGTTCCAGCATCAGCCAAAATTCTATTGCTTGAAGAATTCATCAGACTTAGGCAGGGAACCTTTAATGTGACTGAGTATACTCATAGGTTTGAGGGCTTGTCTAAGTATGGAGCTATGCTTGTGGCTGATGAGGCATCAAAGAATGATCGGTATATTAAGGGTTTAAACCCAGGGCTTAGTAGGGCTATGTTGCCATATGCAGATAAAACTTTTGATCAAGTCATTGATCTGGCCTTAAAATTTGAGCAACATGACAAGGAAAGGGAAAAGTATAAGAGTTTTAAGAATAACAATAATAAGAAAAATAAGGGAAGATATCACCCCTATGACAAAAAGAAGGAGGAGACAGAAAGCAAGAAAACCAATGATACTAAGACCACAGATACAAAGAGAAAAATAACATGCCATCATTGTGGAAAGGAAGGACATATCAAACCAAGGTGCCCAGAATTGAAGGGAGGAGCTTTCAAATGCTACCTATGTGGCAAGGAGAGACATATCAAGAGAAATTGCCCTGAGTATAAACAGCAAGGGAAGCTAGCAAGTTTGGAGAACCAAAGCAAATCCACAGTAGAAGCTATTGCAGAAAACCATGGTCAAGTGGAAGGTACCTTATTTATTTGTACCCTACCTATATCAGTAGTGTATGACACAGGGGCAACACATTCTCTGATTTCCCATGAATTGGTTGCATTGCTTAAATTAAATTGCATACTAGTTGAAACTCCTTTGTTAGTGCAAAGCCCATTGGGGAGTTCTAGTGTTTTAAACATGATTTGTGTGGATGTGGAATTAAACATAGGAGGAAATGTTTTTATTTCCAATTTATATGTTTTAAATTACCCAAATATAGGTATTATATTGGGTGTAGACTGGTTAAGGCAATACAAAGCCATAATTAATTTAGACTCATCCACCATATCATTACAAAATTCTAGAGCTCAAAGAATCACAATTTTGTGTGAAATAGCTAAAGAAAGAAAATTATATCACTTGATTGGCTTAAATAAGGATTCCAGTGAGCCTTCTATTGAAGAAATCCCCATAATTAACAAATACTTAGATGTGTTTGGAGAAGTTAAGGGTGTTCCACACCACAGACCAGTGGAATTTCAGATTAGTCTCATACCAGGAGCCAGTCCAATTATTAAGAAACCCACTAGGATGGGGCCTAGTGAGTTGAAGGAATTGAAGAAACAGTTAGAAGAATTGGAAAGCAAAGGATTTATAAGACCAAGTAATTCATGCTGGGGTGCTCCAGTAGTGTTTGTAAGGAAACATGATGGTACTTTAAGAATGTGCATAGATTACAGGGAGCTAAACAAAGTCACTATCAAAAACAAGTACCCCTTACCTAGAATTGATGATCTTTTTGATCAACTTAGTGGAGCAAAAATATTTTCTAGATTAGACCTGGCATCTGGATTCCATCAGATGAAGGTTGAGAACTCAAGTGTTAAGTATACAGCCTTTAACACTAGGTATGGTCTATATGAGTTTATTGTCATGCCATTTGGGTTGACGAATGCCCCATCATATTTTGTAGACTTGATGAATAGGATATTCAGGGATTATTTAGACAAGTTTGTATTGATTTTTATTGATGATATTTTGATTTATTCTAAAACAGTAGAGGAACATGAAAATCACTTACACCTTGTTTTGTCTAGATTAAGAGAAAAAGATCTAAAAGCAAAATTTTCTAAGTGTGCATTTTGGAAAGAAGAAGTGCATTTCCTTGGGCATGTTATATCTGCCAAAGGCATTTCAGTGAACCCTAATAAAATTGTGGCTATCCAAGCATGGAAAAGGCCAAGCACAGTAGGAGAAGTTAGGTCATTTATGGGAATGGCAGGGTATTACAGAAGATTTATAAAAAAATTTTCTAAGATGTCATCACCTCTTACCAACCTAACTAGAAAGAACCAACCCTTTATATGGACTGAGAAATGTGAACAAGCCTTTAGTAGAATCAAGGAGGCCTTAGTCAATGCACCAGTGTTGAAAGTACCAGAAGGAAATGAGGATTTAATTGTTTATACTGATGCAAGTGGTTCTGGGCTAGGAGCTGTATTAATGCAGCAAGATCAAGTTATAGCCTATGCATCAAGACAATTGAAGCCACATGAATCAAGGTATGCAACCCATGATCTTGAATTGGCAGCAGTGGTATATGCATTAAAGCTCTGGAGACATTATCTTCTAGGTGCTAAGTTTATCTTATACACTGACCATAAAGCATTAAAATATCTCTTTTCACAAAAAGATTTGAATATGAGGCAGCATAGATGGGTTGAGTTTCTAGAAGCATATGATTTAGACATACTTTATACTCCAGGAAAAGCTAATAAGGTTGCAGATGCTTTGAGCAGGCAGCATGCAAAAGTATCCATGTTAATGATAGAAGAGTTTAGAAATTTATCTCTACTTACTGATTTGGAAATTGAGGAAAACAGTGAGGTAAACATGAATATGATTGAAGAAGGGAGTAGAGGAAAATTAAGTTTGATAACTTTGCAATCAGATTTAATTTTGAAAGTGGGGAAAATGCAAGAGGAAGATCCAGATTTATTAGAAAAGAAAACTCTAATAGAAAAAGGAGAAGAAGTAGCAAACTACCACATTGATAAGAATGGTTACTTAAGGAATAAAGGTAGAATATGTGTTCCAAAGGATATAGGATTGAAGGAAGAGATACTTAATGAATATCATAGGAGCAAATATTCTATACATCCAGGCAGCACCAAGATGTACCAAAACTTGAAGAGGGATTATTGGTGGAAAGGGATGAAAACTGATGTGGCCAAACATGTTGCAAAGTGTATGACTTGCCAACAAGTCAAAGCAAAAACTCAAAGACCCTCAGGCCTATTACAACCTCTAAGCATACCACAGTGGAAGTGGGAAGATATATCTATGGATTTCATAGATGGTCTGCCTAGATCAAAGAGAGGAAATACAAGCATTTGGGTAGTAGTTGATAGATTGACTAAAGTGGCACACTTTATACCAGTGAAGGCAGAAAGAAATGCACCTAAACTAGCTCAAATATTCATGAAAGAAGTAGTAAGGTTGCATGGAATTCCTAAGACTATAGTGAGTGATAGGGACACAATCTTTACATCCAGATTTTGGAAGAGCTTTCAAGAAGCCATGGGGAGTGAATTATGCTTGAGTACCGCATACCACCCCTAATCAGATGGTCAAACTGAAGTAATAAATAAAGTTTTGGAGGATTTGTTGAGGGCATGTGCATTGGACTTTGGAGGCAATTGGGAAGATCACCTCCATTTGGCTGAATTTACATATAACAATAGTTATCAAAGCACCATAGGCATGGCACCATTTGAAGCCTTGTATGGCAAACCATGTTTGTCACCAATATGTTGGGTTGAAGCAGGAGAAAAGGCTGTCTTAGGGCCTGAGTATGTTAAAGAAACTACAAAGAAAATTGAACTTGTAAGGAGAAGGATGGCAGCAGCTCAAGATAGGCAAAAGAAGTTTGCAGATGTAAGGAGGAAGCAGGTAGAATATGAAGTTGGTGATTATGTTTTCATCAAAGTTTCACCTATGAAGAAGGTGTTGAGGTTTGGCAAGTAGGGAAAACTTACCCCAAGATATGTTGGACCTTACAAAATTTTGGAAAGAATAGGTTCATTAGCATATAAGTTGGAGCTACCAGAAGAGATGAGTGCAATGCACAATGTATTTCATGTATCACAACTAAGGAGATGGGTGCATGATAAAGAGGAAATTCTAGAGAAACCAACTCAAGTTCAAATAAATCCTGATTTGGTCTATGAGAAAGAACCAGTGGGGATTTTAGATAAAGAGGAAAAGAAGTTGAGGAGCAAAACTCTGAAATTGGTAAAGGTTCAATGGAGCCTAGACCCTAATGATTGTACATGGGAATTAGAGGATAAGATAAAGATGGATTACCGCAAGCTTTTTTGCAGTGGAAGGTAAAATCTAAATCCCTAAAAAGTTTAATATGTATGGTTGTTTTGACTGAATTGTTTGCTTATGCAATGTTTGATAGATTTTATAAAAATCTGGAAATATTTAAAATCAAAATGAGAAAATTGTGAGGACACAATTCCTAAAAAGGTGGGGTGATTGTAATGCCCCAGAAATTCATGGAATCTTATTTTGGTTGGATTTTGAAATATATGAATTTGTCTGTATAGGAATATATGGAATTAATTGTGTGCAAGTGTGTGTGCATGTGTGCACGTGCACACTGATATGGCACAAGGAAGAACTCCAGATTTCTTGAATTTAAAACAAGAATTAAAAAGCATTACAAACATGATTTTGTGATATGGATATTTGATTTCTGGAATTATATGAATCATCCCAGAAAATAAGAAAAGTAGGTTTTGTTTTGAATTCAGTAAACAGATTTTATTTAAAACCCAGGAAAAAAAATATATATTACAAGTATTTGAAAAACCTGTATGCATATATAGGTGCATATGTTTCTGAAATTAAGGAGGAATTAAATAAGCCTAGATAAGATATGTATACAAATATACATTTCTGTAAGTACTGAAAATATTAAAAAGAAATAAGCAAGGGAAAGTGTAACACTAAAATAGAAAAAGATAAATTACAAGCAAAACAATTGCTTTAGGCAGAAAATAGAAAGGAGGATTTTTAGAAAATAAACAAGTGACATGTCACACAATTATCATGACCTAAGAAGAATATAATAATATTCTGGAAAAGAAAAAGGGGAGTAAGTATCACATATGGCCGGGGTATTAAGGAAAAAAAAATAAACAAATCTGAAATGCAAAATGCATGAGTCTTGGCCAGGGTAGGAATGTGATTTTACAATGATAAAACCTTAGAAAACCTCTCTTATAAATCCAAGTATAAACCAGAAAAATCATTTGCTACCCAAGACATTTAAGAAAACAAAGAAGTAAAATATTTGCAAGCAGAAAAGCAAGTTTTAAAAGGTTTATTTTCTAGATTAAGCAAGAGACGCATTTTTCTATGAGTAATCTCACTAAACCCATGGCATTAAGTCCTGTTATGAGGCAGCCAAGTTTATGTTATTTTCTACACATTTCTGATTTTATTACTATGGTTCTAATGGATGCTTTAATGGGTATTTATGAATGCTTTTGATTACCTTGGTGTTTGAGTATTTTGCTCTGTTTGGTTACACCCAGAAATGTAAAAGTATGAAATCATGAAAGTAAATAGAGAATACTTGTAACTGGTCTAGATATGGCATGGAAAATATAGAAATCAAAATGTATATGAGTTGCATTACACTTGTGTAAGTGCTGAGGCTCAAATGAAAGATTCAAGGTTGTAATGGAAATATCCAAAAGTGCTGAACCCTTGATCAAATAGAAAACCCATGAGCCAGAAATCTTGTTTAAGCTAGATCTTGAATTTAGTTCAAACATGGTTGCTTATGAAACAATAATAACCCACATGCCTAGTCTTTATTCCCAGTTGTAAATATTCTTGTATTTTCTTTAAGCCAAAATATTTGAAAATATGATTTCCTCTGGATAGGAATGTTAGCTTGTTTTTAAATTATGCTTGTGAGTTTTATGTAATGTTTCATGTACAATGTGATTCAGTCACCTAGCTATCTCATGATAGGATTAAACATGAACACTTAGTAAATAAACTAAGGATTGTGAGCCAAGAAGACTGCTGGAATGCTTGTTGTATTTAAAGTATGCAAGTTGGCACATGGCTTGTTTAAGCCCTGAGATCTTTGTGCAATATTGTGAATTATTTTATTGCAATGTGTCCCCGTGATTCCTTCTGGCAGATGAGGCTAGGAATTAATTTGGTAAATGCAACCTTAAATTGATGAAGTAGGAACTTGAGTTATTCCTAGGATGGTTGGTCTGGAGCTATGATAGTTCCTGAGTATTTCTATTTGAAATGTATGTTTGCATGGTTGAATGTGTGTACATAATTAGTCTTAAATACTGGTTATATATGCACAATATATCATAAACAAGTCAGGCAAATTGATCAAAGAAGCTATGCCCACTTATACAAAATGTTTATGTCTCACTCATTTACTTAATATCATGGAATTTTTGACATTGCTCATACCGGATCTTGTGTCTGACCCTTGTTTGCTTATGGCATCTGGGGTGTCTCATTTAAAATGGGGCAGCCTCTAATGCTCTTTCAGGGAATGCTGGTTCTAAATAGGAAGCTGCTATGGCTAATGAGAATGATTGGATAAGCATGCTAAATTAGAATTAAATAAGAACTTAGAAGGAATTATTTGCATGTAATCTGAGAAGTTTTTATAGTTATGCTTTGGTTGTTATGTAATGAACTTGAATGCTTGAATTCATTTAGTTGTTTTAACTGAATCTAGTAATGTATTAAGTTTGGGATTAACCAAAGACTTAGTTAAATCTATGCAAGAAAATATATATATATTTGAGTATTATGGTGAAAATCTGTAAATGCTATATGCCTGTATTTGAGAAATGGACATGTATATACATATACTGTATTAGTTAATTTCAAGTTACTTAAAACTTTAAGTTTGAAGGTTAAAAATCTGAGTTTAGCTAGAAGTAATATTTCAAGAAATTTGTGACTATATGCAGAAGTGTTTTGATAAAAGAAACAATATATTTGTGCACTGTATAAAGATATGTACATGTTTTAAGGGATTTTGCAAGTGTTTGGTATCTGAATTTACATTGCAAATGCATGCACAAAGACATTTTCAAATTCTTGAGCAACTCACATTTTATTTTGAATAGCTTTATTAGTCCAGAGAGTACACTACCTCTGATATGCACACATATTATCTAAATACCACTTTTGTCAAGTGACCATACAATCTGGATTCTCTAAATCCAGTAAAGCAATCTGTAAATTAGATGCAAGCTGAGGTAACTCAGGGATTAGGGAATAAATTTGGTTAAGAAAAATACAACTATATAGATTATGAAAGAATTACTCAACTAACTTGGTTATAAGTAAAGAAATTTGTGATAAAATAACTTGTGTTGAAAATGATAAATGAGTATATCATTTTCCTTTCTAGCTTTAATCAAATACCAAATAATTAAACTAAAATTATGGTGGCTTGCTATATAATCTGAGATCACCTTACTATCTCAAACTAACAGACAATCCCTATAGGAATGGTCAAAAATTACTAAGTATAGATTGCATATGATTTGAGATTCATTACCCTGACCCAAATATCAATAGGCATGGAAAATGAGCTATGTATTGGTTGATTAGATATTCAAATTCAATCAGGATGCACTCTTGCTAAACAACACTCTGATCCAAGCAAGAGGGTCACATACATCTTCATATGTATGTGAATATATTTATTAATGAAATGATATAAATATATTAGTAGAAAATTAGGATCCTGGATAATTTAGTAGAAAGGCTAAATGACTCTAGGAAATTATTGATGTAAAAAAAAATTAGGTGAAATAGCTAGGGACATTTCACTAATGGAAGCAATCTCACATAGCGCAATGCGCATATAATCAAAACTGCTAACCTTACCAAGAATTCGAGTATTTCACATCTCAATGCGCATATAATCGAAACCAATCTAGAGTAGGTGTGAAAACACCCTAATAGAAGCAATCACATATAGCTTGGTTCATACTCTCTCTTTTGTTTTAGTCATTTCCGGCAAAGGGTATCAATGCTCAAAAGAGCAACAAATTGTCTTGAATAGACGAAACACAAAGTTGATAGCAGAATCAAAATCGATAGTCAGTAAATCAACTATTGGGAATAACAAAATGACTGTATATAGAAATCTAATCACATACACTTACCACCAGTAACTAAGGCAAGACTCACACTTATGCTTGATTTTCACATCACAAATATTTGTAAAACACTTTAAAAACATTCTTTAAAGATATTCTTTGCAAAGAGCTAGTTATATTTCTAAATGTATTAAAAAGAAGGGTCAACACAAATGTCATTAAAACATTGTTTACTATAAAACCAAGACAATTCACACTTAGCTTTAGTTTCAAACAATTTCTTTTAAAAGATTTCTCATTTACATACTATCATTTATAAATTTCAAACAACATTTCTTATCCCAGAAGATAATAAATTAATTAAAACGCTTTTACAAATTTAAAACAGTGTTAATCATCCTGAAAGATAATTGATATTTTTCTTTTATAAATTTAAAACCGCATCAATTATCCCAAGAGACAATTAATCAAGTTTGTAACTCCATTAATAAATCGATTAATTAGCTTTAAACACCTTTTTTAAATCAGTTAATTAACTTTAATCACTTTTGTTAAATCAGTTAATTAACTTTAAAATACTTTTATAGATTAGTTAATAAACTTTAAACATCATTAATAAATTTATTAATTAACTTTATTATAGTTAAATAATAATTAAGAATATATTTAAACCTCCAATTTTTTCAAATACTTATACAATCATCACAATCCCATTTGAAAAGAATTAACAAAATATTTAAGGTAAATTACCTTTATAAATTTAAATAACATTAATTATCCTAAAAGATAATTAAATACAATTTATAATCTTTTATAAATTTAAAATGACATTAGTTATTTCGAAAGATAATTAATCAAGTTTATAATCTCTTTTTAAATTTAAAATAGCGTTAGTTATCCTAGAAGATAATTAATTAATTTTTTAACTCCTTTTATAAATTTTAATCAACACTTATCGTTCAGTTTCAAAGTTCTCAAAATACTTGAAAATATAGTTTAAACAATTTTCAAAGTGCAAAAACACAACCAAACATTTATTTTGTAAAAATACAAGCTCAAGTTCGACACACAACAATGGTTAAGGGAATGGTATTTCATAAGTGATGCTATAGCGATAATCGCCATAACTATACATACACAAATCAAATAGTATGTCATAAATATTTCAACCAACATCAATATAAGCAACATAAGAATATGAGTAAGATGCATATAACAGTAAATTTTTAATGGGTAGAACCCTTAGGGTCTCTCTATAAAAGTCCCCTGCAAAACAATGGTTATTTATGCAATTCGCTTTTCAATGGGAAATTCAAATTCAAATAAATAATCAAACAATAATAACAAACATGTTATTATCAACAATTGGAAATCCATAGCTAACGTATCATTTATTCATTAATCCATATATTAGTTAACTTCAAAAATAATATTTTTTACTTTGCAAGCACATAATGATGATTTATTCTGCTCAATAGATGTCCATAATAATCTATTCGATTTAATTATAGTAGAACTATGTTGTATTCTACTAAATAGATATCATGAACGAAGTATAACTAATTTAACTATGTTCAACGTAATTAGATTAAATCACTATAATTTTATTATTAATTTATACTTCATTAAAACTACCATCCATCATCCAAGCTTTCAACAATAATCTATAGCAACACAAATATCATATAGTTTATTTAGAGGTAAGTAAACTCACCGAAACTATTGTTGATGCTATCACATTCCAGTTTTTTTTATTTTAGATTGAAATTTTACTAGCTTCAAATTCAACGAATCCAACTCCAATTTGTAGATAACGTCAATACGAGTCCAACGCAAAAGATCGTGTCCAAATCTGATCTCGTATGTAATAGTTGTTTAATTTATAAGATTTGAGATTAATTAAACAATTAATTACTTAATTAAATATTTAATCACCAATTTAAATTAACACCTTCTTCCTCCCAAATGTGTGCACAGTGATACACTGATACCAAACCCAAATGTCGTGCACGTCATCCCCTCTTCCTCGAGCTATACTTCACGAAACGTCGCGCGACCACCTCCGTTCATCCTCTCTTCGCAAGAGCTACACTATAGACACACTGACTTCCCTCTCGAGCACACCTATCAAAACGCATCGACTGGACCTGCTTCCATGACCTAGAAGTGTCGCTCCACCAAAATTTGCATTGCAACCCACTAAACTCTAGAAAAAGGTGCTATAGACACGAGAAACCCAAATCCAAAGTCCCCTTGTCCTAATTCGCCTCAAATCAAGGACAAACTTAAACCCTAGCCCATGCCTTCTCACGTCCAAACTGTCGATCACAACCACTCATCATCGCACACGACTTCAAGCACATAGATTTAAGATAAACTACATATGAGTTCAAAGATTCTTTTTGTTTATAGGAAGTGATAAAAGAAAAGAAAAGAGTAAAAGGGAAATCTTGATGAAATAGTTTAAGTATTAGAAGTTATGTAGATTTTATAAAAAAAACGATATACTTTACTTCAATTACAAGTTAAACTCCAAGCAAACCAAAATTTTCAAGCCAACGTCACATCAGCTTTAAGGTTAGTTGAATTTTTTTTGAATTTTGATTTGATTTAAAATGTTATGAAAAGAGAGTTTTGCGGTACTCCACTACACAATATCTCGTTCGCGTATGAACCGCGAACGACAAAAATAAAAAAATGATCGTGCACCAAAATGTGACACGATCACAAATAAATAAAATACATAGATTATTTCATTCTGTGAAATTTTAAAAATACCATTGTTTACCGTAAAATACATCAAACGATAATTTATATGTTTTCCAAATTAAAAATTGGAAAAATCCAATAAATTCAATTAAAAATACTATGATAAAAATCAAGTCATTTGATTAACAATTGATTTTCTTATTATTTGTTCGAGCCATTTATTATTGTAAATAAATTTACAAAATGAATTCACCATTATTAATAAAAGGAGTTAAATAAGGTTATTTAATTCATTTAATTAATATTTAATTCACAATTCAAATATCTAAATAATCACTACATTTGAATTTAAGTTGTTTATATTTTAAAAACCAATTATTAAATTTTTTAAATTAATTAAATATTCAAAATCAAAATAACAAAATTCCGGGATCTTACATAAGATTACCATACCATATTAGAGAGAAGTGTCTGCTAACTTTATCTCAAGAGTTGCCGTTGAATGTAAATTTTACATTGAGCATAAATGATGCAACTACACATATTTTTACGTGTTAGCGGACCTTAAAAATATTGTTTTTATAACCAAATAGGGTTCAAGTAGATTATAACTTTCGGGATTGTTGAGTTTTGACATTTTTGACCCTTAGAATAAATTGTGCGCGGTTTTAATCCTGAAAACTTTTAAGAACTATAACCATTGATAGAAATTGAATTGAGTCTTGAAACCACTTCCAAATAAAAGATATGATGGTTTGTCATTCCATAGAATAGTCATATTAGATTTTTTTGATCTTATGGTTTGGGAGATATCGCAGTTTTAAGTTTGATAGCTTTTAGGCAAATTTAGAAGATAATTGGCCTAAGCCCAATATTAGGTCTACTAATAATTTCTTCTATTGTGCTTAATTATAGTAACATAGACATTTCAAAATCACTTTTTCACTTCCTAAAAACAGTTCTTATCTTCGATTAAAATATATCTTATCAAATCTATCTCAAATCTATACTAATTTAAGCCAAATCAAGGGAATAAGTGAAGATTGGCAAGGAGATTAAGCAGAGATTGGAAAAATATCAATTTGGGGCTTTAGGGAACTACGTATACTACTGTTCATCTAGGATCTACAGCGATTTTGGTGTTTTTGATCGATTTCACATCGATAAGTAAGTGATCTACCATCTCACAACCCTTTTCTATATTTATATACATTATAAAATGCCTTGGATCCATTTTTTGAAGTTAAAGCTATTAATTTTTGCTAATTTGATTTCATAAACGATTTATGAATGAATTTAAATAATTTTAAATTTATTTTTACATTTATTTTCATGCTTTGATTTACCAAATAAATATTAGATTATGATATATATGTTATATTGATTGAATGTATGGATATGGTGCTTGTTTTGATGTATGTTTGTAGTTTGAGTTGGGTGAAACACTTACCGATAGCGAATTTGGGAATTGGATCGTTTATTTTCAAGGGTTTTCGTGTAGATGGAGTAGCGATACAGGGTGCTCTCTGATTTGATTACATATATGATGGAAAATTTATAGCGATAGAACATTTTTGATAGATCGACTCTAGAGTGTTTGGAGTCGTATCAATGTAAAGGAAATGCACGCAGATCGAAGCAACAAATCAAATGGGGATCGATGCATAAAAGTCTAGAACTGACTCGGCCAAATTTTGGATAAGCCTAAATGGATCGATACCGATCCATATGGGTCGGTACCGACCCATATTTGAAGGGTTATTATGCAAAAGTGTAGAAGGCAAGCAGGCTGGAGGTGGCCCGAGGCTAACATGAGGTTAATGCAAAGAGGACTCCGTGCTTTGAAGGCAAAAATGCAAGGAAAATTGCATGGTCGGTCGCACATTAGTGAAAATGGCTAAGTGTTGATAGGATGAAGTTATAAGGAAACTCAAGAACTACTTCAGGACTTACATGAAAAAACATAGGGCTGACTCAAGCAAGGTGCGAGATTGCCTAAGTATGGAGTTGGATAAATCTACGCAGACCCATATGGGTAGGTACTGACCGATCTGACCTATTGTAGAAACGTTAGGCAAGTGGAGAGGAGCCTCCATGATTAATCACACATGATGTTGATGTGTGGTTTGTTAGGTTTATGCAAATTACCGATCGATCTGGCCAATAGTTCAGATGCGGTGACATGAGTTTGACGTGCTTGACACGAGGTACATTGGGGCTACTTCAAGATTGACATAGGGAAATCTCAAGATTTTTATAAAGTGACAAAGGGAAGTTTAAAACTTCGGTGACTTGACAACCTAGGTGATTTGGATCGAAAACTTCAAGTAGAAAGTGTTCATAACATCCGGGATCATCAAAGCAAGCAAGTTCGATACAGAGTGAACTTGTAAAGTAAAACAAATGGGGGGTTCTACTATCTGGATGTATGTTAAGGGATCATTGATAACTCAAATTTCTTGATGTATGCTCGAGAAGAAGGGGTCAATGAGGATGCTCATTGTATATTGTGTTGGGTATCTGTTTAACCTAGGACCTTTACGGGGTGGTCTAGTTTTCTGACCTTATGTAGTGGCATGGATATGAGCATCAATGTGATTGCGAAGTTGAGTAGTCACTGACCAATATGGGGTGATTATATGAGCTATCTTACATCCAACGACATTTGAGTTGGGAAATGCAAGATTGTTTCATGGTTGCTATATTCTCCATGTTTTCTATATTTCCATTGTTTGTTATGTCTGTTGGGAAGTAACACGATATATGTATTATCGACTTGTGTACCTATACATCTTATATTTTACTAAGAGTTGTAGTACACTCATATGATGATGATAGTATATTAGCATATATCAGTGTTATATGTTAACTTGTTAGATGTAGAGACATGTTGGGTATGATTATTCATATCATATGGTCCTACTTTACTAGCTACATCGGTTTTTATATCTATTTTGAAGTTATAGATCGCTCATACTAGTCTTTTGTCTGATTTGAGGTTATTTGCATTGCTTCTTATATTCTCAGGTATTATTAAATGAGGAGATTGAAATAGCAGGTATGCAATATCACATGGAGCTGTGCGGAGGATGAACAGGAGGGTTACGCTTTCATATATCTATATTGGAGACATGAATGTTATATTTCCTCTATTCAGTACTATGCAACTATATTGGTACTTACTATTATTAGAGATAATTATCTTTAGAGTTTATTTGATTCAAATGTATAAACTCTACTATTTTGAAGTTTGGTATAATTCGATGAACGTGCTGCACTCTGATGTATGGTTTATGTAACACCCCATAAATTAATAAATAATTAATTATGGGAGCAAAGACTTAAATGATTTAATTATGAAATTAGTTAGGAAAACGTAAAAAATAAAGCAGGTGGTGATGATGTAAATTTTTTGGGGACATTTGTTTGTTTATTGTCATTCGTACTAAAATGAGTAATAGTCATTTATGATAAGCATTTGGGTGTGCATTACTTATCATATTACAATCTAATATCACTTAAGAAAATGAAACTAAAAGGAAAAGAAAGCTAAGAAGGGTCAGCGACCCAACTTGTTATGAAATGATAAACTTAACCACTACCACATTTTCTATTCATTCACTCTTAGAAAAAAAAGAAAAATTTGAAATCATTAATGGTGGCATCGGCCTAGAGATAAAAAGGAGGAAGAATATAAAAGCTAAGAGCGGTTATAGATTAATAAAGATCAAGCTAATCAAAAGTTTAGGTGAGTGATATCGCTCCCGTTTTCCATTTTCATACATGAATGCTCACGACTATGATTTATATGAGAGAGTTCATATGTGTTAAATGTCTATAAATGATAGAAAACACTAGAGGATGTTTAACTATGATTCCCTACTCTAATGATTTCAAAATGATATCAAAATTTAATATGATGTTCTAAATGTATTTTTAGAGATAGGTTTAAAATTTGATAATTTTTCCATGTCAAAATAATTAGTTATAAAATTTTGAAGGATCCATATATTAAGAAAATAAGAGAAAATGACTTTAATATAAAGGTTTTGATAAAAATTCACTTGGAGCATATTCAAAACAAATTTCTCGGATTTCATAAGTTATTCCCTAATCGAAAATATGTATTTTCGAGATTAAAATATGCTTATTAAAAGCTTAAATGTGCAAACCGAGACCAGATAATAAGAAACCCAAGACAAAACTATGCATGTAAATTCCATGTCTAGATAAAACACTATAGAAGTGCTATAAAAATTTGACAAACAACACTACTGACTAATAGTAGAGGTGGAATGAATCTGAAGGTGACATGTGTAAAGACGGTGTCAAGCATGTATGGGAATCGGGCTTTATTACATTTATTGAAAGAGGTTATACTGAGGGAATAACTCTTGAAACTATAAAGAACTAAGAAAGACTAAATAAAAGTGAAAAGTGATGAACTAAGACACTACAGAACCAAGGACGATGGCTAAGGGTTCTAGACGTAGGAAATAAGTAATGGTGTATGTCGAAGGTGATGCCCAAGTTGTAGCGACCCGTAATTTTGAACACTTCGTCTTTGAATATCGTAATGTTTTGAAATATATTTAAGTATTATAAATGTGGTTTTATAACCTTGTTAAACATCTTTTAATTAATGAATAATGGTAAGAAACATGTTTTTTAATTTTGTTTACAAAAATAAGTACTTCGAAGAAATATAGATATAAGTACTTTGAAATTTTTAGCACTTATCTAATGATGATATGAAGACATTAGCAACTAATTTATACACTTTTCTTCATAGAGTAATGAAAATCTTCTAGAAGCTTCTAGAAGATAAGAGATATTTGTATGTAAGGGGTAGTTTGGTCATTTATTTAGAAATGAGGTGGAAAGGAGAAGTGATGGAACATGTGGAGAGGGGATGAGCCTTCCATTACAAACCTAAGAGAGTGAGAGCAATGGTAGGGAGCACCATGTGAAACCTATAAAAGGAGGAGCATACCCCTTGAATCCAATTCACATTTTTACACACAAAAGTTATAACTATTCCACTCTTTGTCTTCATAAATTTCCTAAGAAGAATAATTTCAAAAAAGCATCCAAATCAACTCAAACATGGACAAGGACCTTAGGAAAGCATCACAACACCTTCTATCAACTTAGATCGTGAAAAATCAAATCACACCTCCCTCCATCATCTTAGGCCGCGAGTAAATATAAGGCAATATTTCCTTAGAACTTGAATCGAAGCAAGGTGAAGGTGGGAAATTAGATGTTAGCAAGGTTGAGGTATAAAGTGGAAGCTTAGGCTTGCTTGTTTACTTTATTAAGGGTGAGCTAACTCACCATTGAATGAAAATATAATGTGTATATGTGCTTGTGTTTTGATTTGTTTCTTTGTGATTGAATGGATACTTATATATGTTGTAATATTGATTTGATTCTTACTTTTAAAGAAAATGACATATGTAATCCATATGGATGGACTTGAATGGATTTGTAGCATAGCCTTGAAACAAAGCACGTAGGTTGTAGTTGAACTTTGCTTTGAACTGGACTTGGATTTGAAAGTGCTCTTATAGCGATACTCACTATAGATGCACTTAGGAATTGCCTAGTGTAAGGAAATTTCTAAGGAACTTTTGTAGAGAGATACTTAGGATTTTCTTGCCATATTTGGGATGCAAATTGTGTATGCTTGCAGCCATAAAAAATTGGATGTTGAAAATTTAAGAAACATATTGAAATGTTACCATGCTTCCACTTGTGCAAAACTACCCCGTTTAGCCTTTGTTTTTGAACTTCAAATGTTTGAAAGGACTTTAAATTTAAGGATTTTGTTTCATTCTTTTTACAAGTGTTTTATAGCTCATACTAGAGTACTTTAAAAGTGGTTTAAGATTTTTATGAATTTTTAAGAATTAGTTATGAATTTTTAAAGTAGAAGGTATATTTTTAAATATAAGGAAACATGGTTTTTTTCCAAGTTTTAAATATTTTATAAACTTGTTATTTTAAAGTAATATTTTGAATGAATGTCTTAAACCCTATTATAAGTATTTTAAAAGTATTTCTAAGTTTGTATAGTTTTTAGAAAATTAGTTAATTGTTTTATTAAGTATAAATATCCTATGTAGTATAATATCTTTTAAATTATTTATTAAATATATGGTTTTATAAATAAATAACTATACATACATATATATATAAAAAGGATTTTAAAGGCATGAAAAAATGATTTCGAATGGGGTTAGGAATTGCTTAGTGGTTTAATTGTGCTTTGTCTACTTGTTTGAAAATTAATTAACTATGCTTAACACTAAAAGCCGACGAAGTAGGCTTATCTATTTGTGAGAGTTAAGATTGATGTGCGAGTAGGGATATAAGCAATTGAGCTCTAACCTACCAGTTTCACTCTTGAACGGGGAATATCTAAGTTGGGAAGGTCAGAAACGTATTAATCGTGTTGATTGCTTACTCATTTATGGAAAGTCATTAATACTATATTTGACACTAAAAGCCAACGAGGTAGACTTGTCTATCTGTGAGAGTTAAGAATGAAGTGTTTAGGTATGGCTTTGATATGCAGCTAGTGCTCTAACTTACCTAGCTTCACCCTTGACCGAGAGATAGTATAAGTTGGAAGGTCGGAAACGTGTTACGTATACGAACCTTGATTTTTATAAGAAATTGTTTTTAACTAGATAGTCGATTAGTTGACTATCGAACTTGACCAAATATAACTTAAGAAGTATCTAAAAGCTTCACAGCTTCATACCCTTTAAGAGACCGTAAGGAGAAGCATCGGTATAAAACGTCTATAGCTTTAAGAACTTATATATACGAGATCCCTCGAGGAGGACTCCTCTTTATATAGTTCGTTTACTTCTAAAAGAAACGGAATTGAGTTTGCCGAAAATTCATCGAATTAGTGTTAAAGAGTCTGGGATAAGTGTTTTGCTTACCAAATGCCATTTCAAAACTAGTATACGAGTCTATGTTCTTAAAGCGGTAGTGAAGTGGAATGTTATAGAGATGAACTGTCTATTCTAAGGTTAAGTCCAATGGAGATGTCAGCGTTAACATTTCAGACTTATGCTATCGAGTTGAACTGTCCAACCTAAGGTTAAATCTAAGAAAGAGGCCAGCATTAGCATTTGTCAAATGGACTATGTGGGAATCCATTGGGTGATTCGTGTTCTGGTCGAGTAGTAAAGACTCGTGTGAAAGATGTCAAACATAACCTCGACATCGAAAATGGATAAAGACGGGATGCACAACCTGGGATTTAGCTAACCCACATCAGGGTATATCAACTCCATATCTAGAGTATGCTTATCGATGTTGCTAGCGAGAGTTGTTGATACTTGGTTCTATGTGGTTCATAATGTATTCGGGCATGGGCCAGTTGTGTTTATGGTATATTTTATTTAGAGACATATGATGCTTGAAAGGTAGTTTTTAATCCTTATGCATGGAGATCTGCTTCAGTTTCCTGGAGGCATCTATAAGGAAAATCCATATGCATTATTACCTTAGCAGTTTTGATTCTACCCTCAATATTGTTGTGGTGTGATCAGTGTAAGCATCATCATATTTTTAGATTTATATTATACACCCCAAACATTATCTATTATATCACTATATTAACTTAATGAAGGGTTGGTTTCTTTTGAGGGGAAACCATTTCGGTAATCCATACAATCTCAACTGTTACATGTTGCATGTATCTTGGGTTTTCCCAACCAGATTTATGTCCGATACGTGGTTTTTTGCCCTAAATTCCTTGTGTACTCTATTAAGTAAGTTGAGTAAAGCATGTTTTACTTTGGACATTTCAGAGTTTAGGAGACAAGTTGGAGGCTTCCGTTACTTATTTATTCCTATTTCTGTGGCACTGTATTATGTATGTATGTTACCAACATTATAAGGACAAGAAACTATTACTGTCCAGGTCGATTCTTAGGTTTTGTAACTTTGAAATTTCTGTATTTAGGGTAACCCCCTGTACTGTTCTTTTGATATTATATATTATACTTCCACTATGAGATTCTAATTTTGTGTTCTTTCATTCTTATTTTAGTCTTTTTCTTTTATTTTACCTTAACTATCTGTCTTTCCGGCACTTGGATGCTCGGCACAAATACCATGGATATATTTAGTGTCGACGTTCGAGGGTCGAAAAGTCTCAAAAAGTCGGGTATTTACATTTGGTATCAAAGCCCAGGTTGAACGAACACCTTGGATTTGGTTGGGTATGGCTCATTAGAGATAGGGTAAGCGACATCCTAAAATGAGTTGAGGGTATTATATATAAGAGAGCATATTTGTATTTTTCTATAAACCTGCACACCTTTTTCAGCTTTTCCTTAGGAATAAACTCTTTCTTTGGAATAACTCTATCTTTATGTATCCTAAAGTTATTTTTCCATATTCAGGTAGTACAAACTATGAGTACTAGAGCTGCCAATGCTCGAGGAGGTAGAGGTAGATGTGGTTGGGTTAATACTGTCATTAATGGTAGGAATCGAGCACCGAAGAATGTTGCTTCTATTGAGTAACCGAGATTGGATGTCGTAGAGGAGGTTGAGCAGTTTAGATCTCAAATGAGTTTTTCTTTGCTTTTTCGTGATTACTAGAGATTAGTGATAAGAGGTTTAGTGGCTCGGAGACGATTATAGAAGTTCAGCCTTGGCTTAGATTATGTGATCGGATATTTGGGGTTATGGTGCTGGATGACACGATAAAGCATCGGTTGGCATTGCAGCAACTGACGGACGCAGCCATAGATTAGTGGAGTTCTATTATAGCTGATGCCCAAGAGAAAGACTTCTCTTGGGGCCAATTTAAGGAGCTATTTGAGACGAAGTTTGTTCTAGAAGCCGGAAAGACATTATTGTTCAGAAGCTTCTTGGATCTGAAGCGGGGGCCAGACTGTGATAGAGTATGAGAACCGGCTCATTGGTTTGTCTCGGTTCGAGTTGGGGTTAGTTGACACGCCGCTGAAGAAGAACGAGATGTTCATCATAGGTATGCGTCCCGAGTTCTAGCGGGATATGACTAATCACATCATGGGTCTTTTGTGGGTTTGCTGAATGTGGCTTTGAGATTTGACAACTTAGCACCGAAGCCGTCTATTTCTGCACCAGTTGGGAAAAACAAGCGGAAGTTTCATCCCCCGAGAGATATTTTTGGATTAATTTGTCATAAATGTGGAAAGAAGGGGCACTTTGCTGCGATCTGTTGGTTGGGTAAGGGCGACAGGTGGAGAAAGCATCATTATTGAAGGCATCGATTTCTATGCTTCCAAAGCTAGAGCCACAGATGGCCAATACATAATTTGCACCGAGGAGCTACTACAACTACCATCAGCTAAGTCATATAGTTAGGGATTGCCCGAGGTATTTTATCTATTTATGATATTCATGTTCATGTCTTCTTTGATACTGGTGCTTCCCTTAATTTCATATCTTGTACTCTTATTGATAGATTAAGACTTGAGCTAGTTATGGCTTAAGATCTATTTATGTGTCGAACCCTGTTAGGGGTTCGGTCAATCTTAGTATGGTTTTCTTAGGAGTTTCGATTACTTTTTTCGACCAGCTCTTTCCTTATGACATGTACGTTTTGGGTTTTATAGGTTTTGATGTATAGCTTGGGATGGATTGGTTATCGTGGAATAATGCAGTATTAGATTGTGATAAACAAACTGTGATATTGAAGAAGGGGATGGAGGCTTTGACGGTAGATTGTGAAGGACCTAGCTCGCTTATGACTAGTTCCCTTTATTTATCTGATGTGGCAGAGGAGAAGTTGGGTTCGATCTTTATTGTTTGGGAATTTTCCGATGTATTTGAAGAGGTGTCCGGTTTACCACCTCATCATGAGATCAAATTTTGCATTGCTTTAGTTAATAATGCAATACCTATCATGTTGCATGTTCGTAGACTTGCATCGAAGGAGAAGTTAGAGCTATCTAACTAGGTTAGTGATTTATTATAAAAGGGTTTAGTCCAACCGAGTCGTTCGAATTGGGCAGCGCCCGTCGTCTTTGCTATGAAGGTGCGGTTCCTTAAGACTGTGTGTAGATTACCACGAGCTCAACAAGTGGACTATTAGGAACAAGTATCCTTTGCCTATGATATACGACTTATTTGATCAGCTTCATGGAGCTCGGTTGTTTTCTCCGCTTGATCTTTCTACGGGTTTTCATCGGCTGAGGCCAACATAACAATATTAGGAGCTATTTTGGTCTAGTAGGTTATTATAGGTGATGCATATAGGATTTCTCGAAGATTGCCTCCCGCTTAACGAATTTGATGAAGAAAGACGTCAAATTTGTTTGGACTGATAAATACGAGCAAACATTCTTATAGCTGAAGGCAAAGTTAACTAGTGCTCTTGTTCTTACTGTTCCAGTGGGGTAAGGGGTTGACGGTTTACACTGATGCATGTGGAATGGGTTTAGGTGTTGTGTCGATGCAACATGGAAGGGTGATTGCTTATGCTAGTCGATAGCTTAAACCGCATAAAGCGAGGTATGCAACTCATGACTCAGAGTTGTTAGTGGTGGTGTTTGCATTGAAGATGTGGAGACATCATTTGCTAGGTGAGAGATTCGAGTTGTATATGAACCATAAATCCTTGAAGTATTTTTTACGTAGAAGGACCTAAATAAGAGGCAGAAAAGGTGATTGGAGTTTCATGTAGCCTATGATATAGACATATATTTACACTATGGAAAGCTAATGTCGTAGTAGATGCGCTCGGTAGGAGGTATGCAGTTATGGCAAATGTTGAGGTTCATCCGACCTTGAGTTGTATATGGACCATAAATCCTTCAAGTATCTTTTTACGTAGAAGGACCTAAACATGAGCCAGCAAAGGTGGTTGGAGTTTCTTGCAGCTTATGATCTAGATATATTATATACAATAGGAAAGCTAATGTCGAAGCTGATGCGCTCAGTGGGAGGTATGCAGTTATGGCAAATGTTAAGGTTCGTCCGACCCTGATTAGCCGTATTGAAGGGAATCAGCTTAGAGACCTTCGTATTGCTAGGATAGCTAAGGCTATGAGCGAGAATAAGCCCCCAAAGAGGTGGTTGCAATTTTAGGTGGATTGCCGTGGCATTTTGAGGATGAACGGTATGATGTGTGTTTCGAATGTTGATGGTATTAGACATGAGGTTCTTGTAGAGTCATCATTCTAGACCATTGATCCATTGAGTCACTAAGATGTATTAGGACATGAGACGTACTTTCCGGTAGGAAGTTATGAAGAGAGACATTTCTATATTTTTAGCAGATGTGCTAACTACCAACATGTTAAAGGAAGTCACCAAAAGATAGCTGGACTGCTTCACCCACTTAAGGTTCCGAAGTGGAAGTAGGAGAAGATTTATATAGATTTTATCGAAGGATTACCTAGGTCGAGGAGAGGTAACGAAGGTATGTGGATTATTATGGACTGATTGATCAAGAGCGTGCACTACTTAACCAGTGAAGGCAATGAGGACTGCTACTAGTTTGGCTTAGTTATATGTTAGAGAATTCGTCATACTTTATGGCATTCCATGTGATATCTTGGGTGATAGAGTCTGATTTTCACAAGTCAGTTCCGGAAGGGTTTGCATGATGCACTTGGGACATATTTGAGTTTGATCACAGTTTATCACCCTCAGACGGATGAGCAGACTAAGAAAGTGAATCATATTTCGGAGGATTTACTTCATGCTTGTATTATGGACTTTGGAGGTTCATGGAAGGACCATTTACCACTAGTTGTGTTTTCTTATAAAAACAGTTTTTAGGAAAGCATTAGGATGGCGCCTATTGAGGAATTGTATGGAAGTCCTTGTAAGTCGCCATCATGTTGGGTGGAATCGGGAGACCTCTTAGTGCTTGGGCCAGATATGATTCATGAGGCCATGGATAAGGTAGCAGAGATTATGAGGCATTTGAAGATGGCCCGGAGTAGGCAAAAGAGGTATTCTGATGTGAGGCATAGAGATTTGGAGTTCTCAATTGGGGACTTTGTGTTCATTAGAGTTTCCCCGATGAGAAATGTAGTTCGATTTGCAAAGGGAGGGAAGTTGACTCTTGGTTTTATAGGACCTTTTCCGATACTTAAGAGGATGGACACTCTTGCTTATAGAGTTGAGTTACCGACTAGATTGTCGAGTGTGCTTGAAAAAGCATGATATTTTCCATGTATCTTGTCTACATAAGCATGTGCATGATTGTACTTTGATTACCGAGCCATTGCAGCAGGAGGACTTAGAGGTTGAGCCTGTCTTGACCATTGTGAGACAGCCTATTCATATTATTAACTATGATATGAAGAGATTGAGGACTAAAGTTGTGGAGTTGTTCAAAGTAAAATGGAGCGAGGATGTTAGAGACCGCACTTAAGAGATAGAGGATAGTTTGAGGGTGCCCCATCCAGAGTTGTTCATTGACTAGAGGTTTCTTATCTTATTATCGTATATCTTTTGTAGTGTACTCACCGCTTGAGGTGGAGTCACTTAGTATGCATTTGGTTTGCAATTTATTTTGTATATAGATTCAGCGGTACTGTATATATATATATATATATATATATATATATATTTCTTCCATCTTCTTTTATTGTCGTTCCTATTTAAATTTCGAGGATGAAATGTTCTAAGTGGGGGAGAATGTAGCAACCCCTAATTTCGAACACTTTGTTTTTGGATATCGTAACGTTTTGAAATTTAGTTAGGTGTTAAAATGTGATTTTATAACCTTGTTAAACATCTTTTAATTAATGAATAATGATAAGAAACATGTTTTTGGAATTTTTTTATAAAAATAAGTACTTCGAAGAAATATTATTACCGAAAATCTGTTTATCAATAAACAGCTTTTATTCAATATAAGTTGTTCGAACACTTTTATACTTATCTAATGATCATATGAAGACATTCACAACTAATCAATACACTTTTCTTCATAGAGTAATTAGAATCTTTTAGAAGCTTCTAAAAGATGAGATATTTGTATGTAAGAGGTAGTTTGGTCATTTACTTAAAAATGAGGTGCAAAAGAGAAGTGATGGAGCATATGGGGGGTGAGCCTTACATGACAAGCCAAGGTGGGTGAGAGCAAGGGTAGGGAGAGCCATGTGAAGAATATAAAAGGAGAAGCATAACCTTTGAATCCATTTCAAAGTTTTACACACAAAAGTTATTATAACTCTTCCACTCTTTCTCTTTAGAAATTTCCTGAGAAGAATAATTTCAAAACACATCCCAATCAGCTCAAACTTGGAAAAGGGCCTTATCACAACATCATAAACACCATCTATCAACTTAGATCTTGAAAAATCAAAGCAAACCTACCCCCCCTCATCTTGGGCTGTGAGCAAATATAAGGCAATATAGCCTTAGAACTTGAATCAAAGCGAGGTGAAGGTAGGAAGTTAGGTGTTAGCAAGGTGGAGGTAGGAAGTGGTAGCTTGGGCTTGCTTGTTTACTTGCTTAAGGCTGAGCTAACTCACCATTGAATGTAAATATAATGTGTATATATGCTTGTGTTTGGATTTGTTTCTTTGTGATTGAATGGATATTGATATGTTATAATATTAATTTGATCCTTGCTATGAAAGCAATGGCATATGCGATCAATATGTATGGACTTGAAAGGACTTGAACGGACTTGTATGACTTGTAGCATAGCCTTGAAACAAAGCACATAGGTTGTAATTGAACCATGGTTTGAATTAGACTTGGATTTGAAAGTGCTCTCATAACAATAGTTATTATTGATGCACTAAGGAATTGCCTTGTGTTCGGGAATTTCTAAGGAACTTTGTAAAGAGATTCTTAGAGGTTTCTCACCATATTTGTGATTTATATTATAAGTTTGGATGTTGAAAAGTTAAATAACATATTGAAAAGTGACCATACTTGCACTTGTGCAAAACTGCCCCGTTTAGCCTTTGTTTTTGAAATTCAAATGTTTGGAAAGGACTTTAAATTGAAGTATTTTGATTTATTCTTTTTATATGTGTTTACTAACTCATGTTAGAGTACTTTAAAAGTGGTTTGATATTTTTATGAATTTTTAAAAATTAGTTATGAATTTTTAAAGTAGAAGTCATATTTTTAAGTATAAGGAAAACATAGTTTTTTCTAAGTTTTAAACATTTTATAAACTTATTATTTTAAAGTAATATTTTGATTGAATTTTTTAAACCCTATTATAAGTATTTTAAAGTATTTTAAAATTATTTTTAAATATGTATAGTTTTTAGAAAAATAGTTAATTATTTTATCAAAGTATAAATATCTTATGTAGTATAATATATTTTAAATTGTTTTATTAAACATCTATTTTTATAAATAAATTACTATACACACGCATCCGCGCGCGCAAATACACACATATATATAATTTCTAACAAGGGTTTTAAAGGAATGAGCAAATAATTTCAAGAGGGGTTAGGAATTGCTTAGTGGCTAAATCATGTTTTGTCTACTTGCTTGTTCGAAAAGTAATAAACTATGCTTAACACTAAAAGCTGACGAAGTATGCTTATCTATTTGTAAGAGTTAAGATTGATGTTCGAGTAGGGATATAAGCAATTGAGCTCTAACCTACCGACTTCACTCTTGACAGAGGAATGGCTAAGTTGGGAAGGTCGGAAATGTATTAATCGTTTTGGTTACTTAGGTCGGAAACATATTAATCAAGTTGGTTACTTACTCGTTTATGGAAAGTCATTAATGCTATACTTAACACTAAAAGCCGACGAGGTAGACTTTCCTAGCTATGAGAGTAAGAATGAAGTGTCTAGGAAAGGCTTTGATATGAAACTAGTGCTCTAACTTACCTGGCTTCACTCTTGACGAAAGAATAGTATATGTTGGAAGGTCAAAAACATGTTATGTATACGAACCTAGATTTCTATAAGCGATCATTTTTAACTAAATAGTAGATTTAGTCGACTATCGAACTTGACCAAATATAACTTAAGAAGTATCTAAAGGCTTCATGGCTTCATACCCTTTGAGAACCCCTGGGAAGGATCATTGGTATGAAACGTCTATAGCTTTAAGAACTTATATATACTAATCCCCTGGGATGACTCCTCTTTATATAGTTCGCTTACTTCTAAAAGAACCATAATTAAGTTTACCGAAAATTCATTGAATTAGTTTTGAAGAGTTCGGGCTCGGTAAGTGTTTTGCTTACCAAATACCATTTCAAAACTGGTATACCAGTCCATGGTTTGGAAGCAGTTGTAAAGTGGAATGTTATAGGGATGAATTGTCTATCCTAAGGTTAAGTCCAAAGAATAGTCAACGTTAACATTTCAGACTTAAGCTATAGAGTTGAACTGTGTATCCCAAGGTTAAGTCCAAGTGTGAGGCCAGCGTTAGCATTTATCAAACATGCTATATGAGAATCCATTGAGTGATTTTATGTTGTGTTCGAGTAGCAAAGACTCGTGTGAAAGATATCGAACATGACGTTAAAATCAGAAATGGCTAAAGACAGAGTAGTATGCACAACTTGGGGTTTAGCATATCCATGTCAAGGTATATCAACTTTATATCTAGAGTTTGCTTACCGATGTTGCTGGCGGGAGTTGTTGATACTTGGTTCCACATGGTTCATACTATGTTCGGGCTTGAGCTAGTTGTGTTTACCTTATGATATATTTTATCTAGAGATATACGACGCTCGAAAGGTAGTTTCTGATCCTTGTGCTTGGAGATCCGCTTCAGTTTACTAGAGGCGTCTCCGTAGAAAATCCATATGCGTTCGTACCTTAGCGGTTTTGATTGTACCCTCAATATTGTTGTGGTGTGATCAATGTAAGCATCACAGCTATTTTTGAATTATATTTTACACCCTAGACATTATTTATTATACCACTATATTAACTTAATGAATGGTTGGTGTAACGATCCAACTTTTTGGACAGTTTAAATCGACAATAAACCACACATGTCAACTCAAACCATACAAAAGGAAGGTTTGTTAATGGGGTAAATAAGAAAATAAGAGGAAAGAGGGAAAAACAAAACACAGAATCTCACAGCGGAATGACAAAATATAATAATCAAATAAACAGTTCATGAAGCTATTTACAAATAACATTTTATTACACTTTTACAATATATATCAGAGTTATACATACAACAGTAATAAATAAATAATGCAGCGGAACAACATGATACAGTGGGATAAAATAATAATATAATACTAAACTTTGTCTTCGTCCTCCAGAATAACGTCTTCAACACTGAAAAGCTCAGGCTGACCCGAGCGCAATGAAAAGACAAAACACTCGAGTTTGAACTAAAAGATCTTATGTAAGTTAAATAAAAATAAGTAAATAGGAGTGTAACGGCTTCAGAGATGCTTACGGGATTTTGCCTCTCCTATCCAGTGTTTAACGTGCGTGCAATAACTTAAGAGATGTTGGAGATTCCATCTCCTAAGGATCCGTTAAACTATCTACATATATAGTACAATACGCTATTATAATATGTCTACAGTAAAGTAAAGTATTAATATAGCGTTAAGGCGTTACCCGTATCCCCCTTGACACATTTTATATAATGTTGTAGTCTATACAGTACTATAAACTCCACCAAACCGGTGGGCTATCAGGGAGCACTCCATAGGCACAACACAAAACAAAATCATAGTGGGCTCGATAAGGCAGATGACAAGGCACAACGAGGCAATGCTAGGGTAGGATTCTACCGTTTGCACATCCGGGCTGGTGGTAACGCATAGCCGCAGCTATTGCCCACATCGAAACAACACTCCCATAATCAAATCGAAGGTGGCCACCAAATCAATCATAAAGTAAAAGATATGGTATCGAAGAAGTGTGTCCGATCGGAGGAGCGACCCCACTTGGTCTGCCAATTGCTCCTGTTTTAGCCATCTCAAGCTGACCTAGGGGGGTCAGGGTTGCGTTTCTTACCTCATACCAGAAGTATTCGCCAAACCATCCTACTTCGTTATGGATTCTCCACCACGTGCACAATTTTTAAAGTGGTTTTGGAATTGGCAGAGAGTATGACAATATCCAACCCGGTCTCTTTAACAACCAAACGTTATATTTTAGACACCAGATGGTTCTTTTACATTTTAAATAGTTCATACTTCATATCAAAATATCATATTCACTTCAAAATCATATCACTTTCAAAATCATTATTTACTTCAAAATCATATTCACTTCCAAATGATAATCATTTCAAAATCATATTCACTTTCGAAATCATTATTCACTTTAAATCATATTTGTTTTCAAAATCATAACCACAAATATAGGTTAAACCATCATATCAAAATATTCGCATTTAAATCAAGTGAATCGAAATCATAACAGTTCCGACTTTACACGGTTTGAATATTGAAATTAGTTTATATATTGGAATAGTTATACATTAAAAATAGTTTATGCATTAAAATATATATATTAAAAGTTGTTTATAAATTTAAAAAAATATATATTAAAATAACTTATATATTAAAAATAGGTTATAGATTAAAATAGTTTATATATTAAAAATAGTTTATATATTAAAATAGGTTATATATTAAAAATAGTTAGTGTATTAAAAATAATTAATATATTAAAATGGTTATATGAGAAAAATAGTTTATATGTTATAAGAGTTTGTATATTGATAGAGTTCATATCGAAAATAGTTTCAAATTAGAATTGTTTCTTCCAATTTCACAAATCAATTCAAATCAACTTTAGTTCCAAAAATTCAATTTAAATCAATCTCAGTTTAACGATTTCAATTTAAAAAGGCTAAATGTTTCAATTCAAATTCTCATCATGAACCATTTCAATTTATATCGATTTCAAATCCATGTTTGAACTACAAATTCAAACCACTTCAAATTAAATAGGTTTCAAAGTTTAAATATTCAAATGTTAAAAATAACTCAATTTTGATAAATTTCAATTATATTTCAAATATAACTTTAAGATTTCAATTTAAATTATTTAAACAATTCATTTAAACCAATTTCAATTTCAACATTTTAAAAGCTTGGATTTTGAAAATAATTCAGTTCATATAAATCTAATGTTATTTCATTTAAAATAATGTTATTTAACTGGATTCAAAAATTAAGGATCTAAAATCATTTAATTTAACCAATCCGGTATCCGTATATAATTTTCTACCCTATGGTCAAGTGATACAGATATATATCATTTCAACCTGCAATAAATTTAAATTTCCGGATATATATCATATCAACCCGTATCACGAATCATAATTTTTCCAAATCCATAAAATTGCTTGGGCTTATCATTTCAACCCATAACGATTTTTTTCCTAGTCTATAGATTGTTCAGGTATGTATCATTTCAACCTATAGTGATTTTCCCAATAATAACTAAGGGAATTTATAGTGTGGTAACAACATATTAAAATAAACATAACTTCAAATCATCCAAAATGTCAGCAATTAAGCATCCATCACAATCATCATTCAAATCAACCAATAAATCACAACAATTAACTGGTTATCATTATCAGGTATTTAACTTACAATTTAAATATTCAATATAAATTTAAATGGCAATTTAATTCAATATAAATTCAAATTAAATTTAAATGACAATTTAAAATACCAAACAGCAATCAATAAATTTCTAATCACATCATAAATTTAATTTAACTAACATAAGATGATTTAGTATTAGTGAGTGGGTTAAATCACCCAACTTTGATTTATCGACGGTTTAAAATCCAATTAAAGCCCAAAAATCCAACAGTCTCTAATTTCAACCAAACTAGTTCCATGTTGTCTGAAATTTCGATACGATCGCAATGGAGAAAAGCGCGTGCAAATTCGAGTTCGTATGCAAAAGTTATGTGAGTTAGAAGTTTTTGAGAAAAAACAATTAAAATTAAAATAAACAGAGTGCATTACTGTAAATTACCATCGTTTAAAACCCTACACGCGTACGGACGCGATTCTCATTAAAACCCTCGAGCAGTTAGCAGCCGTCGCTGTTCTTGCAATTTTTTCCACCGCCACGCATAGCTATTTCTCGATCCAAAATCGCCATTACGTCCCTCGACTACGACCGCCTCACCAGACAGCTTGCGGCCACCGCTAATGCCTCCAGGTGCCGCCGTGCCCTTCACTTGCCATTTTTGGCAAATCTCGTCGCTTCTAGTACAAACCAACCATATGGATGCACTCGTCTCGACTCCCTCTACGTGCCAGTACCTCCTAATCGTCGTAAGGATGAAGATCCACCGTTGAAATCGCAAGCCCTAATATGGATGGCCGAGGCTTCTTCATCATTTTTTGGTCAAACAATGCATCAAATCGAAAAATGAATTATAGCAGTAGATTGCGCTCGTCGAGAGCTTTCCAATGATATATAATATGACATAGTTTGAGGAGTTTGAATTTTGAAACTGATTTTGAAGTCGAAATTAGGGTTTCGGTTGTCTGCCATTGGAAAGAGGAGATGAGAAAAAAATGTACGTACAGACAATGAAAAATAAAAGGTTGCTAGGGTTTATAACAGCATATATATAGGCAGAGATAGATAAGAACTAATGGACATAACGTATTGGTTCGAAACGATAACAACGACCCGAAAAGCCAGTTCCATTTCCAAAACGAAAATAGGTCATCAAATATATCAAAATATAAGTTTCCGATAATTTTAAACTCAATGGAACTAGTTTCAAACCCCAATTCAATCATATACAGAAGTTATCTTTTAAAATTAGATTATATTCATTTAAATTCTTTAAATTGATTTCTACGCGTTTCGAGCTCGCACGGTCAAACGATAAGTCCGATCGTTACGAAACTTGAAATCCTATAATAATTCACTGTTATGGATCCGATGAAACTGGTTTCGTTGAAATCCGAGACAGTGGCCAAAATAGCTAATTTTCACGTTAATTAAATAAATTATCATTAAATTGATTTAATCACTTTTAAATTCAAATTTTTAAAGTTAACAATTTCCATCATTCTTGATTACACAGAATTTAAAATCTTAAAATAAATTTTCCATGTCAAATTCAATATTTAAATATTGCACTGATTACAGCATTCAATTACAACTGTAATAAATTCATTCATTATAATTTAAATTCCAATAAATTCATTTATTTCGATTTACATTCTTATTATCCAATCAACAATACCCTATGAATTTAATTAACATAAGTTTACATTTTATTACATTCATTATTTTACCGTTAACATCTTTTACCATATTAACTACAATATTTAATTGCATTAGTTTTCGTTGATTTCCAAATTAATTCCAAACATATTAAATAATGAGATGATAAATAAAAAATTGTTACTTTTAAGTAATTTAATCACATTTATAAATTTATTGTTTACAACAAAGATTATAACTACTTACTACATCACTGATTTGAATTCTATATTAACCAATTTCAATTAATTACATATAGTCTCACCATTAAATACAACATTTAATTTATTTCATATTTACAATTTTAACCAAATTAACTTTACAATTATTTCAATTGATTAAAATTACATTAAGTCAACATTATAAAATTACATTCTAATAATCCTTTCCATTTATAAATCATAAATTATGATTTCTCCCAATATTTAATTCTAAAATCTTATTAAATTTAATAGTTTTAATTATCAAAAATTACGGGTCGTTACAGTTGGTTTCTTTTGAAGGGAAAACCGTTATGGTAACCCGCATAGTCTCAATAGTTACTGTTACATGTTACATGTATCTTGGGTTTTCTCATACCAAACTTATGTCTGACGTGTGGTTTCTGTTTTTTCTAAATTCCTCGTGTACTCTTTTGAGTAGGCTAAGCAAAATAGGTTTTACTTTGGATGCTTTAGAGTTCAGTAGACGAGCTGGAGGCTTCCGGTACATATCTACTCTTATTTTTGTTGCATTATATTATGTATGTATATTACCAACATTGTGCAGACATGCAGTTATAACTGTCTAGGCTAATTATAGTACTTAGGTCTTGTAACTCTTAAATTTCTATATTCGGAGTAACTTTTTATACTAGATCATCGTAGACCTATGAATTCTAATGGTTTGCACTAGATACAATCTAGTTATTAAATAAAATCATATTTTATTTAACATTATTTTATATTGTTAATATGTCATATTAATTAATTCCACTAAGTGGTTAATTTTTGAATGTATTATATATACATTTAACGATATAACAACATAGCATAATTTAATATGAACATGTGTATAACTATACACACACAAAAATAGATATTAGGATTTATATCAATCGCATATACATATGTATTATACTTACACATACACATACAAATTCATATGCATATTAGGAATATAAATGCCTAAGTATATACATATGTTTGAGTATACTACTATCTATGTATATGGTTTTTACACAAATTGACAATATTATATATATATATATAGACACACACACATACACACATAGAGTAAAGAAATATATATATACACACATATATGTGATATTTTATTACCACACACACACACACACACATATATATATATGAAATTTTATGTATATATATACCAAATTATGAAAACAAATCTACATAAAATTAGACATGTCAAAATAAGAGAAAACTAGAAAGATGAAGATGGAAATGAAATTTGAAGTTAACAGATCTAATCAAATCAGAATAAAAAGATAATAACATGAAGTAATATAGTAAAACTATTATTTCGAACACTATTACAATAATAGATTTCATACCATATAAAATTCCATACTTAATCACAACAAATATCCAAACTCTTAAAATTGCAGATATGAAAATATACACAATCTATATAAAGAAAAATTAAAACTTTTGTTAAAATTTAATGTATTGTTCCAATGACACAATTAATTCAAAAAACACATGCATATATTTATGTATACGCATATATGTTTATAGTAAATTGAGATTTAATTTCAAAATATATACTTTGTTAAGTAGTGAAATTGAATATGTTAATTTGAAACAAATATATCTAATAAAAAATTTAACTTAATATAGTATACCATTTGAAACATGAAAAGGAAGTGTATGAATATATACATATATATACATGATTCAATTAAACAAATAGTAACAACATGATTGAAAGAGAATTAAATTGTACCAAAAATTGTAAATTTCATTGCAGCAAATCAGATCCACAACAACAAACAATCTTCGATCCAACAAACAAGAAAATTAGTTTTAAAACACAAATGAATCAAATATAAAGTATAGTTAGACAATTAGTTGATCAATTATGATAATAAAATAAAATCGTATCACAAATCAAGTCTGTAACAACTAATAATTTCAAATCCAATCAAAATAATGTCAACTCAAAATAAAAACATACATAAGGAGGATTTTTCATTTATTTATAGTACAAAAGATAATTTTAAAATGGTTCAATAAGTGGTAGTGAATACACATATATGTGAACTAGGTTAGTTTTGAACATCGTGAATGAATTAAAAGGAAGAAATCATACCTAAAAACCATCTTGTCTTATGAATTCTTCTAAGATCTCCAAATGAATCTGCATCCTTCTTTGCAAGAGAAAGATGAGCGAACTTGGTTCTAATTAAATTTTATTTTTGAGTTAAAGTTTTTTTAAGGGAAAAAGAATGGTGGCCATCTTTTGGGAGAGGAGGAGGAAAGGTTTTCTGTAAAAAGAGAATAATGAGAAGATTTGTTTTCAATGGGATAAAAGGGTCATTTCTCATTCTTCTCATTAAATTTCCTTATTCAATTATCTTTTAAATCTAAATTAATCAATACCCTGATTCCTCAACACATGGATGGCCTTATCTTGCCTTAATAATGATAAAGTTTCCAAAAACCCTTCATGTAGTTACTTATTATTAAAACTATATTCAAGAAATATACTAATATCGTATATTGATATATGCAAATATAACTACATGAATTTAATAATCACCAACAATAGTCAAAATAATAAATTAATTATAATAGTTCTCAAATATTAATTAATTTAACTAATTTATAATATTTTATATATTAAATAAATCGTGGTGTATTTAAGAGAAATCACAAATGTGTTTGTATGACTTAGAGATGTGAATTTAGTTGGCAATTAATATTGAATAATTCAAATATCTACGTTCACAGGTCACCTTAGCTTGTTTTTTAACAGTTGGCCAAATTCATCGCATATAGATCCTTCTTGTAAAATCCAATTTCACATTTTCTAAAGCAGTACCTTTTAACAACGATAATTTACATATTCTCTTTGTCAACACCATATCACTTTAGGATTTATGGTACTTGGTTTTGGTCAAAATTTCAACACCATCTACATTCAACTCTTTTCGTCAATAAACAAAGTCCTCTACTCTGGCAAGAGATTTTGACTTTGAGTTGACTGCAGTTGACCATGACATAAATCTCATATAACTGTTATCCGGCATTTTGACCCGGCTATATCCAAACTGATTGGACAAGTTAGACTCGACTGTCATCAGGGCCAGTAGCCCAGAGCAATGATTGTGAGGTCCAAAAATGAAGTGCAGACAATGATATGAAGCGACGATCAACCGAGACCAAGATACAGACTCTCCAGAATATTCTAAGTACGGATTAATACCTCCCCCAGGCAGGGGATCGGTGCCTATCCCCTCCCATAGGAGATCGGTACATATCCTCAATTTTTGTCCCAAACCGGGTGAGATCGACATAAAGTGAAAAGGAAGGCCCCACGAGGCTACATTTCAAATCTTAAGTCGTTTAGAGTTAGTATGCTCAAGTTATGGGTAAATTACTTCACCTAATAAAGGGATCATACAAAAGGAATCGTATAAAAAGGGATCTTATAAAAAGAGATCGTATAAAAAGGGATCATATTGAAGGGATCGTATAAAAGGGACCGGATTGTATTCAGCCCAACAATGCAATTCAATGGAAAACGATCGATATCTCAAAATCTAGAAGTCCAATACACTTGAAAATTTAGGAACAAGAAGAGGGGACCATAGGGAGTCCACCCTAGGGATCGCACCCCAAGACGAAGAAGTAAGAGGGATCGGCCCTCTTTCCTCTAGAAGGATCGGCCTAAATAAGACAACATCACATGTTGCAACAAAGATTAATCAATAACTCAATTTCTACTAATCCAATTGGTATGAAACTTAGAGGCTAAGCATAATACAACATAAAGAACCTCTCATAGGGATCGCAGCCCCTAAATCCACCAAAATAAGGATCGTCCTCGATCCCTATTCCTTGAGATTTGGGCCATGTGATCCCTCCTGTGGGCCCCTACGTATCTGGAGAGTCTTTTGTCGAATTTTCAGGGAGATATTTCACCGTCTTCCCCTATAAATACAAACTTAATTGCTCATTTTTGAGACCTTCACGCTGGTTGTTACTTTGTACTCTATTTTGACTAAGGATTTTCATCTGATCCATCTTGTACTCAGTTTACAAGGTGATAAATAAAGCTATCTCTGACATAGGCAAACAACGCTGAATCTGTACAAACTACTATATCTCTGTTATTAGCTTGTTTCTTATTATTTTATTATTATATTCTCTCTGTTTATATTTATCATTCTTCATTTATTCCTCTACACAATTTCTATTGGGTGTTTATGCCTTTTTTGGTGCAAACAATAACCAAGAAGATGAATTATCCATCGAATAAAGTTTCACTTCCAATGCTTCAACTCAGACCTAACTATACTCACTTGATGGTTCCACATGTCATGATTTAACTATAGTCAAAGTGGAGTATTTATATTTGAGTTCCACAACACTCCTAATTCGAGCTAACTATGTAATATCGTCACCCCAAGATTTTCTATTTGACCTAGTTGTTATTAATCAACTGGAAACTCTCGAACGAGTCATTCCTCAGTTATCAAATAACCATGAGTACTTAACTCATGGGTGCTACGTAACTCTTGGCTGCCCCTAGCGCCCATGAGTAATACACTATCCATCGTTTGGAGAGCTTTATGCGCCCCGGTCTCAAGGATGTATCGATATCCTTTCTCAAAATATCTTGACTAGGGATATTTAAAGCAAAATATCATTTTATTATGTGATTAAATACTCACGATTGCAACTATAATTACATAACATATTATTTAATGATTTTCTTATTATACACTTTAAATTATTTTTAGTTAATTATTTCACAATATAACAAAGTATATAAAATAAAAATAAAAACTGTTGGTATGAACAAGATTTACAATGGAGTTTGATATATGTTACAAATTACATAATTACCCCTAGGGTGTTCCACTAACTCTTTCAATATCCCGCTTGCACTTGGGGCCAATTATGGAATCTTAATCCCATCCCTTTGATCAATTTTCTTAGCACTGATCGAGTCGGTCGCTTTGTGAATGGATATGCTATATTATCTTAATTATCTACTTTGTCAATCGACTCTCCCTAACGATGATAAGCTACCTTTATCATGTGAAACTTTTTGGATTGTGTTTCTTAACTTCTAGAGAGCTCTAGGTTAGTTCATGATCCTTATCATGACACTGTTTTTATAAACAAAGTCATGAGATTCTTAACTTTTGGAATCATCCCTAGCTCAGTTATATGTTTGCGCATTATATACATAAAGCTTTTGCTATGGTGTTATTCAAGGCGTTGTAATAAGCCTTTTCGTCGAATTGGTCATAACCCTCCATTTGGATAATTCTAACTTAAAGCTATTTACCTTAGATGAACATGAATTTAGGATCGATATTGTTACCCCACCCTTTGGTCAAAGCTGGAATATCAACAAATTGGCAAGAAAGGGTGGATATCAGGATTGGAAATCGATTGGAAACAAGGCTTTGATCGATGTCGTCAAAATTTGGCGGAGCTCCGATCAAGGCGAGATCGATCAGGAATGATGATCAATGCTAGGAGAGACTACGTTTCAAATTTCAGGTCAAACGGAGTTCATTTGCTCAAGATAATTGATGGATACGAACAAGGCGTTCGTATCGATCAACATGGATACAAACAGCGCGTTCGTATCGATCAGGTAGGAAGGCCAGATGGGTTTCGACTCGATGGCTGTGGACTTGGATTGAATAGATAGGCGCATGATGATTTGTTCGACTCGATGATTTTGTATCTATTGGGATGGAGCATAGCGGCATACTTCGAATCGATACTATTCGTATCGATCAACATTGGAACACTTCGAATCGATACTGTTCGTATCGATCAGCGTTGATACTTCAAGTCGATACGAACAGAGGCATAGTCGATGGATGCGAACAGAAGGGCGGTCGAAGGATACGAAGAAGACTGGGAACATTAACAGATGGATGCAAATAAATGATTACAAAGCCTGGATGCGAACTAGAAATGTGGATGGTTTAAACGAGGAAACGTTCAACACGGCATGGAAAGTGGATCGATCCTTGAAGATAGGGCCACATCATCGCCAAGCGCGTGCAGGGTATCGATGCGATCGATTATCGATGCAGAATGGATCGATTCGAACAGAATGTCACACGAGCTCTACATTTTGTATCGATCATATCTGAAGATCTATAGGTCCAAATGCCACGAAATTTTCACAGGAGCTTACGTACAAGCTAAAGAATGTTCATACCAAGTTTCGACTCCATTGGAAAAAATCTTGATCGATACGAATTACGTTCGTATCGATCATGGATCAAGTCGAAACTTCATGGGATCGATCGCGTGGGTCCACTCACGTGCCAGAAGGAGTCTCCCGAAGTTTGAGCGAGATATTTGCATAGAACGCCTATAAATAGCACCCCAGAGCCTACAGAAAAGGGATCTTTCGCTTCTCAACGTCCAGACTCTGCCCGATTCAACTTTATACTCCATAGCTGTTGTTATACTTGAATTTTATCATTATAATCTGTTGTAATCAGTTGTAACCAGCGAGGAAAGTCAATAAAAGATTAACTTTTGGAGTGGACGTAGGCCGGAGATAGCCGAACCACTATAAATCTTGTGTCTCTGTCTATCTCTTTCCATTTTAAGTTCATTATTCTTCATTTTTTATCCTCTACATTACTTAGATCTGTGATTTGTGATCATTTATTGCTGATCTGTGTTCATACACTGGTGCTTTCACGATATTCGGAGTTTGTGACCATTTTTGGCGCAAACAGATATATTATACTTGATATCACTTATGGGTTCGAGTTTGAATACCCCTTCATAGAAGTACGTTGTTTCCACAAACATTTCTCTATTATTTTGCAAATACTCAGGAATACTCTTAATTACTGTTTAGCGATCTTAATTCGGATTTGATATTTTCTCAATGTATGAGGTACATAAGTAAAGTGTGGTATAGTGGACTACATAACAAATGTGATAATTCATATTGCCAATGGATAAGGAATCCATCTCATATGCTCCACATTAAACATTTTAATATGGTGTTTATGTATATCATATGGAATCGTCCTAACACTTTTTATACTAATTTTAAAAGATGCCATTTTCAAATTCAATGTCGAGGATTAAACAACTAAACTAAAATGGTTTCAACAAGGGTACATTGTTAACAACCATAAGTTTGTTTTTGTTTACCTATAGTTTAAGAAATATTTTAGTACCTATAATGTTCTTTCTTATAGACACATGCTTCCTCTTCATTTTGACTGCAAATTCAACAATTTGATTTGATTTTATTTATTTAACTATGATGTTTATCGTAGTACATCATTGTTTCTGCTTCTACATCATATCCAAAATATGAATCATGTTATCGCTCCCACTGACTTCGAAACTTTTTGGTTGTTATGTGCAAATAGCATCTTCTAAATCATTATTTTGAAGTTCTGTTTCAACATCAAACTGTCAAAACTCAAATCAAATTGTGCGATAATTATGTGTAGTATACAAATTGTTTTAAGCATGTTGACTAGCAGAATTATATCATTAATTTCAACATTTGAAATGGATGAAGTGATTTCCTTTTAACATTTCTTCATATAATTTCAACTGCATAGATCTCCTTTAAGATACACTTATAGCCAATGGATCACATCCCTTTAGGCACAATTATCAAAATCATACTTTGATAAAGTACTTGGAATTTATTTTGAATTAAAGCATCATGCCATATGGCAGAGTCTATACTCTTAATGATTTATTGACAACTGAGGAAATTGTTAGTGCTAATAATTCTTTTTCTCTACATTGATGAGAAACTCATAGTTTCTCTTTATGTACGAGATATATTATTAGATATTCTAATGTGTTGCGTGTCCATTTTAAGTTTGCTTGAATTTATTTCATCATATAAAATTAGATTATTGTTTGAGTTTCCGGATCATATCCAAGTCTATTGTACTGCCACTAATTTCTAAAAGAAATTCTTTTGATCATGAAGGTGGTGTTTCTTGAAATAAGAATTGTTTCTTAATATGATGGGATAGGAATTTATAAATATTTTATGAACTGTCTTTTATATGTGTATAAAACTGACTTAATTTTAAGTCTACAAAAATTATGATCATAATATAAATTTGACAATCACACATCTTAAATATTTAAGATCATGGTTTCTTATCAATTCATATCTTATATGAATATGATCTTCTAAAATCTTCTTTGGATGAAATTAAATTTAACCTATGTACTTGCTCTTAAGTACTCATCACAGAAAAAGTTAAATCAACTTCACTCACCATCAATCATACTTTGACAAACAAAATCTGAACTCCTTATCGATACATCATTATGTCTCATAGGGAGGAGTGACTTTTGAGATTGAACCTTATTCCTTTTTAAATTCATTTGGAATTCTTTTCCAATACACTCATATATTCGATCAAATCAGATTTCTTTTATTTTCTTTCCATGTAATGTCTTCTACTTCCTTTTCATATTCTATGAATTTATAATAGATACACTATTTATGTTCAAATACACATTCATTTCTATGATAATTATCTGTGAATTTAACAAAAAAGTGGATTCATCTCAATATCAGTAGACTTTGAACTGCATACATACATACATACATACATATACATACATATACATACATACATACATACATACATACATACAAACATATATATTAATTCGAATATTTCACCAACTCTTTTGTCACTTTTACTTAATGGGTGCTTCACCCTTAATCTTCTAAGATACAATTCATCAATACCATGTGATTCACAATCATATTATTATTGAATTATTCATCAAAGATATGGCTTTGTCCATAATTCCAAAATAATTGTAAAAGTTTCAAATACTTTTGCATTTTTTAATGCATCACTTTCGTAATAAATACCATTATGATAGATTTATTTTACAATGAGTATTCATAATAGTCATATCAAAATAAAACTATAACTATTTCCAATCAATACCGGTATTATTTCATAAATAATATTTGGTATATGTATCGAAACAATTTTTCATAACTTGATGCATCCAGTAAGAAGTGTTGCATGGTATGCTCCCACTATTTATGTTATTACTATAATAACATATGAAATACGAAGCTCCGTTCAACCACTTATTATTGGATTTTATTCCATATACTGTAACTAGTTTATAGTCGCGTGTTTTAGATCAAATACCATAAACTCGAAGAAATAATTTTTATGGAAAACAATTTTCTATATAAAAATATATTTGGAACATAAATCACATTTCTCATTCCATATTAAGTATCTTTAAGTATTTTATACAGTTGTTTCCGATGTCTTTTAATGTGGTGAATATTCATTCTCTTTATCCTAACTGCGCCTAGGTAACATCCACTCTTGTACATTCGTTTTCCTTTTGAAATAGTCGAACCATTCAAAAATAAATCCTTGCTACAAGACTGTAGCGACTCTTTACAAAAAGGCATTCGGTCATCCTTAATATTTAAGGATGTCGAATAAGTTGCACTTTACGTAAACTGAGCAAACAAACATTTCAGTAATCGAATTCCTATGTTCATCTTGTACCTCTTGGTTTAATGCTACATCTTACATAACAAGATCTTTATTGTACTCATTTGAATTGAATGCATGATCTCGCACTATAGTTTACCTTCTTTTTTCAAATGAGCTAATTTTATCAAAGTTCCGTATATTACAAATAACAACTATTCACCATATTATATTTATTTATGATCAAATATTAATCAAATATCTACATATTAGTATTGCTTTTAGAGCCCAAAACTCGTAGAAGATAATAGACTGTCTTAGCTAAATAAATACATAGGTAACCCAGACATGAATGTTTTAGTAGTTGTATTACTTGGCTCTTGCATGGATCTTGAAGTGACAACATGCCAAAAGATTTATCGATAAGTATATTTTATATTTCTATATCAATCTTAATTCAGTTCATTTGTATATTTTAACTGATAAAAATTTTACCAACTGTATTAGTTGCACAAATTTATCAAAGTATATTATTTTAACTTTATAACATATATTCTTACAATATTAGAAAGGTTAAATGTATACATTTCATTTTTCTAATAAGGCTCCCACTATATTTTTATGTTTCTCAAAGCTCTGAGAAAAACATAGTAACCTTTTGATTTTTTCTAGTGAACATTAGGACTCACTTGCCTTGGGATTCTGACCTTAAAGATTATCAACAAATCAACGACCTACATGCCATTGATAGCACCTTATCGGTTGTATCATATACAAATCCTAACCCATAGTATTTTTCCTAATCTCATCTCAATCTTAAGGATTATCAACAAATCAAAGAAGATTATTCACTCATATCCACCATTTTATGATGCCGTGGGTGTAATGCATGTACCTTGAGGAACATCAACAAATGCATGATGCATTTTACCTCGCCTAGTCAATAAATTAGTAGTACTACACATAACATCCCTATCTTTAAGAATCTCAATAACTAAAGAGTATGCAAGCAATCGGTTGAATTATAAATGGTAGAGGACAACTTTATATATTAGTGATTCATAATCTTTAATGTATTTGTCATTGAGTTAAAACGATTTAAGGGGTGATGTGTTTTTTTATGAAACACCTTCTTGATTCGGTTGTCGGACACATCTACCATATGTATATACTTACTCTAATGATCTATTTTGATTTTATTTCAGTTCCATTTACATTGTTTTATACATATATAGTTATGTACTTTTAATTTGTTTATAACTGTTATAATTTGATTAACGTATATAATGTATATATGTATCTTATTAATTAAATTATATATAACCAATTTTAATTTTTATTAAATAAATAATATATAATAATTTCAATTTTTATTAATTAAATCATATTCAGTTAATTTTAATTTATTAATTTAATTAACAGATTAATTAAGTTGTTTTAGAATTCAAAATTATATTTTATTCATCCTGACAATTTTAAGATGAATATTAACTATAACATTTATAGTATTATATACATATATCATTATATGTATACACACACATATTAACACTTAAATTATTTATTTATCAGATAGGTATCTTATTTCATTAAAACATTTTTAAATAAATATTTTAATAAATTCGAGATTTATTTTAATTTACCTTAAACAATTTAACATACACACACACATATATATGTTATATTATAACATTTATTGTTATATATATTTATACATTTATCAATATATATATACATGTTTTATTTTAATTATTTAACTTTTAATTAATTATTTAATTGATTAATCCAATTAATTGAATTTTAAATAATTTTCAAAAGTTTTAATTTAGTTTCAAAACAACTTTGAAAATATATTTTATAACTTTTATAAATTTTATTTTACATCTCAAAAATAACTTTTAAATTTAAATTATGTTTTAAAATTTCAAACTTAATTTTGAAGACTAGCCCAAGGCCCAAATCAATTTGGGCCTTCATAATTAGACCGACCTTTTGGATTTATTCCACCTATTGGGTCAAGTCGATAGCTAAGGTGGAGAGATAACTTGAATATTCAACCCAAAGCCTTAACATTACTTTACACTTATCAGATAGGTAGGTTTAATTAGAATGCCCTAAAGTTGCAAATTAGACCGCATAGAACATTTAGGCTATGATACCAATGAAGGAATTGAATGGTCTACGGTGGGTGAAATGGGAAAATTTCAAAATTTTATCCTTATTTAAATCATAGTAGGCCTATGGAATCTAACGGTTTGTAGTAGATTCAATCTAGCTATTAAGTAAAATCATATTTTATTTAACTTTATTTATATTTATGAATTAATCAAATTAATTAATTCAACTAAATATTAATTTTTGCATGTATCATATATATATATATATATATATATGTATGTATATATACATTCAATGATGTAACAACATAATATAATCTAACACGAGCATGTGTGTAACTCTATACACACATACACGGATATATATGTAACGACCCGCTATTTTGGACCATTCAAATCGACAATAAAACCACACATGTCTAACTTGAATAATTCAAAATACCGAATTGTTATTTTTAAATTTGGCAAACTCATCATATACAGTAAATAAATAATCACAGAGTAATATAATGCAGCGGAAACAAAGAAATAGTAGTTCATGAAGCTACTATATAAATACATCAAAGTTAAGTAAGATACAATAGAAATACCAAGATACAATAGGAGTAGCAGTATGATAATCAGGTACAACTCAGAATACAACTGGAATCAACTGGATAAATAAAATGAACAGATATCTGGATCTTCAAAGCAAAACTCCAGCTCCAAAGGTGAGTCGAATGCTGTATCACTCAGTCTGACCCGAGCGTAAAGCAAAACACAAAACACTCGAGTCAGGACATACATACTTATACCATGTAAACCAACTCAAGTGAACTGTAATATAAAAGTACAAGTAACTTAAAGAATGCTTAGGATCGCCCATTCTTTAAGGACCATTCTTTAAGGATCCGTTAAACTATCTACTATGTAGTAATATTCGCTATTATAATAATGTCAAATAATAAAATAAACATACTATTAAATAGCATTAAGGCTTTACATTTTCCACCTTAACACGTAATAGTCCCAGTAGTCTATCCAGTATTTGCATACTCCCAAAATAGGGGCTACCCTCGATACTCCACAGGCTACGGGAGAAATCCAAACTCGTAGTAAAACTCGCTATGGTAAGTGACACGGCACAACTAGGCAATGCCAGGGTAGATATACCAATTACGCATCCGGGCTGGTGGAAACGCATAGCAGCCACTACCGCCCACCTCGAACCACACTCACAAATCAAGGGTGCGCACCAAATCAATCACAAGTAATAGAATGGTATCGAAGAAGTGTGTCCGATCAGAGGTGGTACCTCATTGGCCCGTCGATCGATCCTGTTTTAGCCACCTTATGCCAACTCACGGGAGTTGGGTCCACGTATATACCTTTAGGATCGTCGTCACCATCCTACTTCATTCTGGAAACTCCATCGCGTACACCGTTGTTAAAGTGGTTTTCGGTATCGATAGAGAGTATGTCCATATCCGATCCCGGTCTCTTTAACAACCAATCGTTATTATAACCCGTGGTTATACATTTCAAAATCACTTATACTTTAAAACCAAATGTCATATCCATTTCAAAAACCAAATCAAAAATATATTATTTCCATTTCAAAACCAATTCAATAATATATCATTTCCATTTCAAAACCAATTCAATATATATATATATATATATATATATATATTATTTCAAAACCAATTCCATAATATATCATTTACAAAAAACCCAATTTTAAATCACTGAATATGTACTTCAATTTATTGAACTTGAAATATTCCTTTAAAATCATTTAAACCCAAAACCACATTATAAAGACATGTTCTTAAATCCTCAATTTCAATATATTTCAAAACAATATATTTAAAGACAAGTTCTTAAATAAATCCAGTTTCAAATAAATTCATTTCGGAAACATAATACTTCAAAGCTATAACACCTTCGAAACCAACACTTTGAAATCATAATAGTTAAAAAAATCTAACACTTAACCATATTCATTTAAACCATTTAAAAGTGAAGTCATTATACTTACAAATCAAATATTCAATTCCCAAAAATTTAGCCTTTTCTGAGCTCATTTATTCAATTAAATACTTTAAAACATTTATTTTTCAGCTTTCGCAGCACTTAGAAAATGCTGCGGTAAGTTATATTTGAAAACAAATTCATTTCAGCAAAGACAGCATTTATAAACTGCTGTAGTAGTTCAGTTTTAGTTGAAAATAGTTCAATTCAGAAAAGACAGTATTTACAAAACTGCTGTAATAGTTCAGGGTTCAAATTAAAAGATTTAATTTAATTCAGGAAAGACAGCGTTTACAAAACTGCTATAATAGTTCAATTATATTCAAAAATCACATTTCAGCCAACTGCAGCACTTAACAAGTGCTACCATAGCCCTAAGTTAAATTTTTAGCCTTATAGTTCACTTCTGCAACTACAGCACTTACAAAGTGCTGCAGATTCTATTTAGTTCAGTTTTTTGTTCATTTTCAAAAACAATAGCATTTCTGAAGTGCTACTAAAAGAATTTCCGGATTTAAAAGAGAATTTCAGCACCAATTAAACTTCAATTTAAATCACTTTAACTTATAAAATTTCATACTTTCCACTTTAAAATGGTCATTTAATTTCCCTTTAATTAAAAATTTTATAAAGGAAAATTCAACAACAATTATCAACTTTTCAACAATTCATTTATTTAATTCAAGTGTACAATTTTCCTATTCTTTATATTTTTCCTTTACACTTTAAATTTAATTTACCCTTTCATAAATTAAACTTAATTTCCATTTTTATTTTCTTAACTTAACTTTTATTTTAAAACCAAATTTCACATTTCCAAGTCAAGTTATACTTCAAATTTCACCTTTAAGCATTCATTTATTTAACCTTTTTAATACATAGAAAAATCATTATCTCTTTATTAAATCATTTTAAATTCAATTTAAATCAAAATATCATATTTTACACTTTTAAAATACTTAAAATTTTCCAGGAAAATATATAAAATAACCACAGGTCTGTATAAAATTTTCTAACCGAAGTCAAGTGATACGGATAATATATCATTTCAATCCGTAATTTACAAAGAAAAATCCGGGTTCTATCATTTCAAACCCGCAATCCCAAGTCAATAAAATATAATAAAATCACTCAGGCCTATCATTTCAGCCCATAATGATTTTCCCTTATTCTTAAGTCCGTTCGGGTATGTATCATTTCAACCCATAGTGATTCTATTCTACAGGGAACTTGCAGTGTGATTAACAGAAATAAATAAACAAGATAATAAAATATAACATAGCAGATGATGTGACAAGTTAATAATAGGGTTTAACATCATTAAATTTACATCACAGGCATGTATAACATGATATAATAATTTCTACACATTCACTTGTTGTCACTTCACAAAATATATAAGTATATATGTCATGTGTGAATACTCACCTTTTAAAGCTGGGTTTCGCAAAACAAAATACACAGATGGATTCCAGAAAGCATGATAGCACGATTTTTGATTTGAGTGGAGAGATCCAAGATATAAATATTGTATACAAAAATAAAACAAAGCACCATATAAATATAATTACAATACAAAAGATTAAATTGGAATAAATGGAAACTAGGCTAGACAAATAACATCACCTAGCTTTCAAACCCTTTTTGCTTGACCACAACTCCATGTATACTCGGCCATACATGCTTAGGGCTCGGCCTAGGATGTTTACAAGTGGAAATAGATCAGGTTTGGACTGAAAATACATGGCTAGGCTTGAGAAGAGGAAGGGTCTTGGAGTTACAAAGTGAGGAAAGTCCAAAGGAAAGGCTAGAAAGGATTTTGGTTCAACTTGGGCTCGGCCAAAGTCATATTTGGGCTCGGCCATGTCAGGTACAAGTCTAGTCAGAGGTTAGGTGGTGTTCATGGGTGGTGTACTTACTGGGGGTGGAGGCTAAGGAGGTGGTCGTGGCAAACAATGAGGGTGGTGTTGCATTATAGGCTCGGCTAGGCAAGTTTTGAGGAGTTTTTGCATTGTTTTGTGGAAATGGGTTCAAGGGATGGTCACAGCTCACTATGGTCAGAGGAGGAGATAGCCAAGTCGTGGATGGTGAGGGGGAGGAGGTGGTGGAAGAGATGGTGGAGGGTATAGGCCGAGCAAAGCTAGCATAGATCAAGCAAAAATCAAGGCAAAAATCAAAGAAAATGAAGAGAAAAAGTAGAAGAAGAAGGAGAGGCCATTACCAAAATATTTCAGAAATGAAGATGGCTGAAAATGTGATGAAGTGAGAAGCTTTTACGTGAAAAACAAATTAAAACTCACGGCCTATAGTAAAGGAGAGAACGGCCAAGGCAAATGAAGAGTTTAGGCAATGAAAAGTCACAAATTTAAAGCTTTTTGTCTCTTCGAATTTCCAATTCATTTTAATTCAAAATAAACAAATAAAATATCAAGTAAATAAAATAAAAAGCTGAACAAAATAAAGTGGAAATGAAAATAAAATAATGTCTTAGGAAAATAGAAAATAAATAAAGAAAATAGTTGTAATATTGAAACTAGAAATAAAAATTGTAAATAAAATACAGCTAACATTGGAAAATTACAACTACACTTTAAAATGCTTTTAAAAATAAAATATATGTTCATAACATGTCATGTTACATATGTAAATATAAATTAGAACAGGACATGACAAACAAAAATATTATTTATATAAATTAAAATAAACAATTTTGTTAAATAAAACAATTTACATACAATAGTTTAAAAAGCATAACTTTCACAATATTAATCAGATTTCAACGAAACAAAAAGCAGTATACTTAAAAATTTATTTACTTTCATAAAATAAAGATATATTTCAAAAGTTCAAAATTTAAATTTTTAAAAATTAAAAGTCAAAGTTTGACCATAGTGACAAAATTCATATTTCTGGAAAACATTCTATTTATTCATGTTTGGAATTATAATTCACATACAAATCAAAATTTATATTTAAAATAACAAAATTTTATCCATTTTAAATAAATAAAATAAAGTTTTTAAATCAGGAAATTCAATTTAAAATAATTACAAAATACATGGTTGTTACAATATATATATATATATATATATATTATTAGGATTTATATCTATTGCATATACATATATATTATACTTACATATACATGTAATAAACTTACATGCATATTGAGAGTATAATTGGCTAAGTGTATGTATTATATATATTGTATGTATTATATACATACATGCGAGCGCACACGGACGCACATACACACATATATGTTTGAGTATACTACTATATATGTGTATGGTTTGTATGTACATATTGTACGATATACATAGATTTTAAACACATATATATATGTACATATATATGATATTTTATTGCCACTTATATATTTTAATATATACAACAACAACAACTATAAAATATAGATATTCGATTTTCTTAGATGTGTTTTAGGAAAAAAATGATTTGAAATAGAATATATATAGATTTTAGTTTTAATATGAGGTTAAGATTTAATATTGATTTGGAAATATATATATATAGATTTTATTTTGATACGTGTTTTAAATTGAATATTATTTTTTTGAAAAAGGATATAATATATATTGTATTTTTATCAAATCCAAGTTCGTCCACCTTGCTTTGCTTGTTTCCGTTGCTGTCTGGAGATTTCCGCAACTCTAGCTTGTTCGTGTGTATCCGTGTCTGTGCTCACCATTCTTGTTGTTTTTTCTCTAGCCCCGAAAGGTGAGCGATCACTCACTGTTAACATTCCTATATTTAGTAAATTTAATTCACATGAAATGATGATTGAAATATGTTGTTAAATTTGAATTGTTAGTTATTTAATTGTTAAACATGATATGCCATTATCTGCAATTGTTTACCTATGACATATGACACCATAACCTGCAAAATATATTATATTTAAATTGTTAATGATGATATATGTCTGCTACTGATATGTATGTCATTTTATAATATTATTCTATTGTTCTCCCTCTGCAAGTTCCCTATTGGTGTAGGAATCCCTATGGGTTGAAATGATACATACCCGAACGATCTTATAGACCAAGGGAAAATCATTATGGGTTGAAATGATAAACCCAAGCGATTTTCATTGATTTTGAAATTTTGGGATTGCGGGTTGAAATGATATATACCCGTAAATATTAAATAATTACGGATTGAAATGATAAATATCCGTATCACTTGACCATTGGATAGAAAACTATATACGGACACCGTTGGTCGATTTTTGAAAATGATTTCCACGGTTTTGAAAGGAAATATGTGGATTTTAATAAATATTGATTTTTAAAATATAATATATAAAATTTTATTTTTATATACGTGTAAAATTTAGATTTTTAAAATTATATATTTGAAAACTTTAAATTTATAAGTTAGTTTTGAAAATATAAATTTTAATATTTTACTTATAATTTTATTATTTTTAAATGTATAAAATAAAATTTTATAATAAGATTTAATTTAATAAAATTTAATTTAATTAGTATATATATAATATGTTTAAGTATTTATATAAAATTAAATTAATATTTTAAAAAATAGATTTTGTGATAAATTTAATAAAGTATGGTTGGAAAGATAAATTGAAATATTATTTGTTTAAGAATTGGATATAAATAAGAATTGATTTGAACTTATTGATTTTGAGATTTTAAGAATATGATTTTATAACTTTATTTTGATTAAGGTGTTTAAATGAATATATTCAAATTTAAATAAATAAATAAATTGAAATTAAATATTTGAATTTTATTTAGGTTGGAATTTGAGATTTAATTTAAATGTTCATAAAAGGTGATTAAGTGAATATTTCAGAATTAAATAAATTAAGGTTAGATATTTAATATTTAAATTTGATTTAAATTTATAATCTGGGATTTTATTTAAATGCCTATAAAAATGATAAAATGAATATTTTCAAATTTAAATAAAATTAAAGTGGAATTTTGAATATAAATGAAATTTATCATATTGAGTTATGGTGAATTGTTTGAATATTTAAACTTTGAAACCTATTGAATAATTTGAAGTGGTTTAAATTTGAAGTTCAAACCTGGATTTGAAATCGATATAAATTAAAATGGTTTAATGAGAATTTGAATTAATTTATGAAATTAGAAGAAACAATTCTAATTATAAACTATTTTTGATATATAAACTATTTTAATATATATAAATACCATTTTAATATATAACTATTTTTAAATATAAACTATTTTTAATTTATAACTATTTCAATATATAAATTATTTTCAATATTTAAACCGTTTAATTTGGAACTGTTACGATTTGAAGTGAATATGATTTTGGAAATGATATGATTTCGAAAGTGATATGATTTCGAAAGTGATATGATTTCGAAAGTGATATGATTTCGAAAGTGAATATAATTTCGAAAGTGATATGATTTTTGAAATGAATATGATATTTTGATATGAAGTATGAACTGTTTTTGAAATAAAACGATCACGGTGTGAAATAAGCGTTTGGTTGTTAAAGGGACCGGGATCGGATATTGTCATACTCTCTGCCAATACCGAAAACCACTTTAACAACTGTGCACGTGGTGGAGATTCTAGAACGAAGTAGGATGGTTTGGCGACGATTCTGTATGAGGTATTAATGCAGCCTTGACTCCCGCGAGTCAGCTTGATGTGACTAAAACTGGAGCCACGCCAGGCCAAGTGAGGTCGCATGTGACGCCCCACCTCTATACCCACGCTAGCCAAGAACACTACGGTGTAGTGCTGTCAACTAGCACGGAGAATAAGGCTGTTGAGGAGCGACCATCTATGTAATTGCCTTGTGCGAGCACCGATATGTCAGATAATAAAACATTGCATTTCATTTTTAGAGGAAACCCGACATACCGATACAAACTCAAAGCTACTACACAGTGGCTATAATAGTTTAGGACAATAGATATAAAAATAACACAGATAACATAAATGCGGAATAAAGATGGAACGAAAAGTCTCATATATATAATAACTGATATCAGTTACAATACATTTGACACAATACAAATGATACAACTACAACTGTCGACTCAAGAAGTTATATATACAAGTACATTATCGACTAATATACATGAATACATTATCATCTTAAAACAGACACACTGACTACTACAACAAGACGAAGACCACTTCAAATGATATAAAAAGTCTTCATAGCTCTAGCAGCAACCCAAAGCTAAAAATCTACAACCTGTAAATACTCGGTCTGACCCGAGTATTACATTCAAAAGAAAATAATACCCGGATCAGTCTAATTCAAACTCAGTTATTAGCGTAAAGAAGCAATAATAATCCATCTCAATATAGATGACAGTCACAGAAATCTCGTATATCCAACTCTCGATACGAGAATTGGATAACGGCAGATATAACACTAAACAGTGTTAATCCACAAAACAGAAATCCAAAGCAGTTAAGCAATTGAAATGTCAATTTAAAAACATCAATGCTAATTGGCTGCAGTACACGCTAACGTGTACTGCCTCGCCAATACAGCCTACGAATTACGCAACAGGTCGATGAATCAAGAACAAAAGAAATATCGATTAAAATCTGTCAATTTAGTGTGGCTGCAGTGCACGCACGCGTGCACCGCCTCGCCACAACAGAATATAAAGTCACCACAAGGGACAAGGGTAAAACTGCTACAAAAATGCAGCCACCACTTGTATTTAAGGGCAAGGCTGCATCAGTGAAATGAAACAGTGTATCCAGTGAAAGAGACAACAAGTGAAACAAGTTCAACATGTCGCAAAGCAAGGCACAGGGAAATAGCAAACTGAAGGCGAGAGCACCAAAGATATGGCACTACAACACTCAACAGAAAAGACGCAGATCAGCCTCATTAGAAGATAAGGTCATCAGTGAAGCAAAATGACAAAATTGCAAATGATACAAGGCATCAATGCAATGTATCAGATTCGAGAACAAGGCAGTGCAGCAGCATAAAGCTTTAACTAAGAGAATACGAAATATGTACACATGAACAATATGTGTCCAGGCTCAACAATTCAGAGAAGATATGCAAAGGTCGGGACAACATGGTATGTTGAAGAATAAATGAAAACTGCAACCATGATCAAGCGCAAGTGCAGTTTGTAAATGGTCAAGCTACAACGAACAACTCCAACGTGAATATACAATTCAAGTACAACAAGTCAGAGATTAGGCCAGAGGCAATGCAATGAATCATACAGTTTCAAAATCCAGAAATCAGATCAGACTACATGAATACATTGGAGCAATGCAACAGTCAAGTCCAAATTCATATGAAACTGGACTTTAAAACCCAACAGGTTACAAATGAAACAGACTACAGCTAACAAGGGAAGCATGTACACAGAATCAAGAAGGCACCAAACAATAGAAATGATCAGTAGCAATAGAGGTGAACATCAGATGCTCAAGTGAATCAAGTAAACAATTCGAGTTGATACAAATATCACAAGTGTCAGTGCAACTGGACAACAAAACAGACTCAACAGATATCACAAGAGATACAAGAGAAGCTACAACATGAAGCACTGCAATTCAAATAGCAGTACAACTGGAAGTGATCAGGTGAACACAACAGTTACAAGTGTAACTACAAGGTGGACACAAGAAGGCCACAGTAATCAAATTATATGGAGTGCAGTACAACCTCTACAGTGATGCAAGTTCACATATGATCAAATAGGACAGTGCAGTGATAGAAAAATTATCGACCAGACAAGAATTAACTTTAAGGTATAGGACTAAACAAGACATGAAAGTAGCCTACAAAAGTTGCTACTATTCACATAGGAATTGTCAGGGACGTATGTCTTAATGTAAAAGAAAATATAAGAAAATATATGTGACCACTTTAAGCTACATTGTTCTAAAAGTAATTTAAATGTTTGTGTAGCCTGTCACTTATTTTTAGTGCATAGACTAGCTAATCTGAGACCTTATTTTGTAAAATACAACCCATTATTAAAGTTATTTCCATGCATAAGGCAAAAGCAAAGAAGGCAACTAACAAAGCTACAGAACTTTGCAAAATTACAATAATAAACTATAAATAGGTGATCACTTTTTCAAAACTGCTAAACCATATGGGCGAAATCACTAAATGCCTAGGCCTAGAGCTTGAATATGCATATGAATATGCATTGGCAAGGCTACTATTTCAAAAGCGAATGTGCTTGGCCATCAATTTGCACAACTGCTTAAATATAGAATAGTGGACATGAACAGGATTCCTCCTATTTGCATTTAAGTGAAGCCAGGCTAATTAAATAACAAGTACAAGGCATAGTGCCAGGCTACAATACGAAAACTGGTATAATATCAATACTAATATATATAGTCAGAACTTGAATCAATATATTGTTAAGTATATCATGCATAACTATAAAGGAGCAGAACACGCAACCTGAAGCAAAGAAAAAAAAAGCAATGAAACTCAACCTTATAGACATGTAATTGGATTTCGAGATAGTAATTGTGAGAGTGAACTCACATATTTTCACAAAGTCAAAGCGACCGAGGTCGAAGTACCAAAGAATTCACCAATTAACAAAACATTATCACATAGTCCCAGCAAAGGAAAAATCAAATAGCCGAGATAAATCAACATCGAAGAAAATTGAATTTGCAGATGCACCATACTAAGAAGGAACTAGATGTGAGTAAAGAAATTTACTCACCATTTTCGAAGGCCACGAGATTGAGCAGCCGATTGTCGAAGCCCTATATCGGAGAAGACGAGACCGCCACTCTTCGAATTCACGAAAGCCCTAACTGTTGGAGGAACGAAGACGAGGACGAGGCCGCCATCACTTCTTGTTTGCTAGAAGCCCTAGCTTCGAACAGGAAATGAACGAACACGAGAATTTCTCGTGGCCGCCATTATTTTCGCTCGTTTGATTTTGGCTTAGGGTTAACGAATGGAGGAAAGGGAGGGGGTTGGGTGTTGAATACTATCACTGCTTCAAATGGGCTGAGATTAATATTTAAAACCCAAACAACACTTAACCACTTTCCAAACGAATTTCAACTTTGATTCAAATTCCAATAGTAACTAGCTAGGAAAAGAAATCGTCTAAAGACGATAGTTAATCGGTATGAAATACCAGGTTGTTACAGACTCCCCTCCTTAAAGGAATTGCGTCCTCGAAATCCTAAGGGATAAGTGGGAAAAAGGTAACAACCATAAGATCATGGCAATGTCGAATGCATAAGCAAAGAAAATGTCAACAGGGGAAGTATTAGATATGAATCAAAAAGGTTCGACTGCTTCAAGTCAAAAGAATCAACATCGTGGGGGTCAAGGAATCAAAATCAGACGACTATATAAACAACCTCAAACATCATCATCGACTGATAAAAACAAGATCAATCGAGTTCTAGCAATTGAAAGAAGAGGAATCAGAGAAGAAATCACGTACTGCACGAATTGGATGTGAGTAAATCAAATTACTCACCTAAATCGTCAGAGAAAAAGACGAAGCTCAAATCTCAAAATCGCAAATATTCAATCATCACAAATGATAATCGAATTTTCAAATCGCAAATAGGTTTAACCATCAAAAATGATAATCAAATTTCACAAATAACTGATTATCAAAAACGATAATCAGAAACACAAACATTTGATTGATCAAATCGAAAAATATTTAATTATCTCAAACGATAATCAAATTTCACAAATATCTGATTATCAAAAACGATAATCAGAAACACAAATATTCGATTAATCAAATCGAAAAATATTTAATTATCTCAAACGATAATCAAATTTCACAAATATCTGATTATCAAAAACGATAATCAGAAACACAAATATTCGATTAATCAAATCGAAAAAATATTTAATTATCTCAAACGATAACCAAATTTCACAAATATCTGATTATAAAAAAAACGATAATCAGAAACACAAACATTCGATTAATCAAATCAAAAAATATTTAATTATCTCAAACGATAATCAAATTTCACAAATATCTGATTATCAAAAACGATAATCAGAAACACAAATATTCGATTAATCAAATCGAAAAATATTTAATTATCTCAAACGATAATCAAATTTCACAAATATCTGATTATCAAAAACGAAAATCAGAAACACAAACATCTGATTATCAAAAACGATAATCAGAAGTCGTAAATATTCAATTAACGAGTCCGAAATTAACCGAAGTAGTAAAAGTATGGTTCCATACTCCTTACTTTTGCTAAATCATTTAAATCTCTTTATCGTTTCCTTGAAAGTGCAAGATTGTGTTTTAGTAAATAACATTTCACATTCTCAAACGGACAAGTCCGGAATTAAGCGAATCAGTAAAAGAAAGGGGTCATAGTCCTCGATTTTGCTGAAACGTTTAAATCGCTTCCTCGTTCTTTTGAAAATTGTAAACTGTAAAAATTTTGAAAACAATTTTAATTTATATTTTTGAAACAACTTTTTTTTTTAAATAAAGAATTTTGAAAACACGTGATTAAATTAGCAATATCAGTGTTGCGGGAGAACCGCTTGTAAATCCATTTCAAAATTGACGGTTACCGAAGTTAACACGTCAAAATCTCATCGAAATAACTGGCATCAAAATATAATGCCAAATGAATTTTCATTCATCAAAAATGTCACAAGAATCTTCTCAAAGATAGAAAGGGATATCATACCCTAAACTTGTATTCATAACAAGTCAATAACACATGAATTCACCGATGCACAAAAATTGATAAACATATCAATAGAAATCACGAAAATTGGTGAAGCACAAAATTCCAGAAATCATCACAAAAAATCCAGAAAACACATAAATAAGGGGGGGGAGGCCTAACACATGAATGGGAGCATGAAAACTCACCTACGCGTATCATACAGGAATGGCCCGAAGGCCGTAGGGTGCTACCCTACATATGTGATGGCGAAACATCACATAAACGGGGTATAGTCTCCCACGCAGACAAAGAGACTTCGCACAATCGCTAGTCTAAATTATAAAAAGGGGAAAAGGCCTAACACATGAATGGGAGCATGAAAACTCACCTACGCGTAAACACATGACGAGAAGCTATCTCATGGAAGCTATCCATTAAATTTTCACACAGGAATGGCCCGAAGACCGTAGGGTGCTACCCTAGATATGTGATGGCGAAACATCACATAAACGGGGTATAGTCTCCCCGCAGACAAAGGAATATGTGAGATGAAATCACACAAAAAGTATCCAGACAATCCTCAAAGCCCAAGAGATATGTGTGAGACGAAATCACACCGATGAGGCCTAGTCTAACCGTGCAATATGTGTGAGACGAAATCACACAATGGTGTCTAGACAATCCTCAAAGCCCAAGAGATATGTGTGAGACGAAATCACACCGATGAGGCCTAGTCTAAATTATAAAAATGATCGTCATGATCATAAGGAAGTGTCGATCACACCAAGCTAGTAAATATATGAGTTTAGCTTCATGTCCCATAACCACTTGCTTAACTTAAATATTTACGAACAAGATGTAAATCTTCACTAGAAAATTGTCACAAAGGGTTCAATCGAACAAGTCCAGGAGTTAACCGACGAAGTAAACGCAAGCGTTTCATACCACTTGTTTTACTAGGCCGTTTAATTCAATTTCTAATACAAGTGAAATAAAGGCTTGTATATACTAATAGAATGGAAAATGATTTAGGAAAAGAGCTTTGTAGTAAAATAGTTTTGAAATCGTTTGGAGAAAAGGATTTTAATATTTACTACTAGTATAGAAAACCTTTATATTTTTAAAGTGACAAATCACAAAAATGATTGTAGAAACAATCAATCACAAGAATTCACATACGAAGATGTGAATGGAATCCAAAGAAATTGATACTGAATCCATCAGAAAGTATGTTCATAAAAATCCCGAAGAAAATGTCATCAAAGTTGCTAATAAATGATAGCAACAAATCGGGGAAATGATCAAGAATCGATCAAATTAGGAAACCAACGGCAAACAAAATCAAAGTCTTGAAAATCAAGAAATTAGCAATTTCTCAAAAACAAAGTGACCGAAGTCGAATGGAATTCAAGATGAGGAAAACACAAAATATCAAGTTCAAAATCGCTGAGATTCAAACTAGATGTGAATGAGAAATCAAAATCACTCAATTTGCAACTGGTCCAGCTATTTTTCATCACAGTGTAACAGGTAAATAATGACACTCATAGCATAGAACAAAAGTGGAACAAAGTCCAAAAGTCAAAATGGCTTTAATTTGCCAAATTAAAGCAAAAATCAACATCGGCTAAATCAATTCAAAGCCGAAAACACAAGAAAAAGCGTTAGGAATTCATACCTAACAGTCGAAAATAGTCATATGTAAAGATGAGAGATAAAACATCGACAAATAGTTGTAACACATGTTCCATCTAAGTTATGTTTTACAATTGTCCTAAACCCCAGGCTTTGATACCAAGCTGTGACGCCCCACCTCTATACCCACGCTAGCCAAGAACACTACGGTGTAGTGCTGTCAACTAGCACGGAGAATAAGGCTGTTGAGGAGCGACCATCTATGTAATTGCCTTGTGCGAGCACCGATATGTCAGATAATAAAACATTGCATTTCATTTTTAGAGGAAACCCGACATACCGATACAAACTCAAAGCTACTACACAGTGGCTATAATAGTTTAGGACAATGGATATAAAAATAACACAGATAACATAAATGCGGAATAAAGATGGAACGAAAAGTCTCATATATATAATAACTGATATCAGTTACAATACATTTGACACAATACAAATGATACAACTACAACTGTCGACTCAAGAAGTTATATATACAAGTACATTATCGACTAATATACATGAAGACATTATCATCTTAAAACAGACACACTGACTACTACAACAAGACGAAGACCACTTCAAATGATATAAAAAGTCTTCATAGCTCTAGCAGCAACCCAAAGCTAAAAATCTACAACCTGTAAATACTCGATCTGACCCGAGTATTACATTCAAAAGAAAATAATACCCGGATCAGTCTAATTCAAACTCAGTTATTAGCGCAAAGAAGCAATAATAATCCATCTCAATATAGATGACAGTCACAGAAATCTCGTATATCCAACTCTCGATACGAGAATTGGATAACGGCAGATATAACACTAAACAGTGTTAATCCACAAAACAGAAATCCAAAGCAGTTAAGCAATTGAAATGTCAATTTAAAAACATCAATGCTAATTGGCTGCAGTACACGCTAACGTGTACTGCCTCGCCAATACAGCCTACGAATTACGCAACAGGTCAATGAATCAAGAACAAAAGAAATATCGATTAAAATCTGTCAATTTAGTGTGGCTGCAGTGCACGCACGCGTGCACCGCCTCGCCACAACAGAATATAAAGTCACCACAAGGGACAAGGGTAAAACTGCTACAAAAATGCAGCCACCACTTGTATTTAAGGGCAAGGCTGCATCAGTGAAATGAAACAGTGTATCCAGTGAAAGAGACAACAAGTGAAACAAGTTCAACATGTCGCAAAGCAAGGCACAGGGAAATAGCAAACTGAAGGCGAGAGCACCAAAGATATGGCACTACAACACTCAACAGAAAAGACGCAGATCAGCCTCATTAGAAGATAAGGTCATCAGTGAAGCAAAATGACAAAATTGCAAATGATACAAGGCATCAATGCAATGTATCAGATTCGAGAACAAGGCAGTGCAGCAGCATAAAGCTTTAACTAAGAGAATACGAAATATGTACACATGAACAATATGTGTCCAGGCTCAACAATTCAGAGAAGATATGCAAAGGTCGGGACAACATGGTATGTTGAAGAATAAATGAAAACTGCAACCATGATCAAGCGCAAGTGCAGTTTGTAAATGGTCAAGCTACAACGAACAACTCCAACGTGAATATACAATTCAAGTACAACAAGTCAGAGATTAGGCCAGAGGCAATGCAATGAATCATACAGTTTCAAAATCCAGAAATCAGATCAGACTACATGAATACATTGGAGCAATGCAACAGTCAAGTCCAAATTCATATGAAACTGGACTTTAAAACCCAACAGGTTACAAATGAAACAGACTACAGCTAACAAGGGAAGCATGTACACAGAATCAAGAAGGCACCAAACAATAGAAATGATCAGTAGCAATAGAGGTGAACATCAGATGCTCAAGTGAATCAAGTAAACAATTCGAGTTGATACAAATATCACAAGTGTCAGTGCAACTGGACAACAAAACAGACTCAACAGATATCACAAGAGATACAAGAGAAGCTACAACATGAAGCACTGCAATTCAAATAGCAGTACAACTGGAAGTGATCAGGTGAACACAACAGTTACAAGTGTAACTACAAGGTGGACACAAGAAGGCCACAGTAATCAGATTATATGGAGTGCAGTACAACCTCTACAGTGATGCAAGTTCACATATGATCAAATAGGACAGTGCAGTGATAGAAAAATTATCGACCAGACAAGAATTAACTTTAAGGTATAGGACTAAACAAGACATGAAAGTAGCCTACAAAGGTTGCTACTATTCACATAGGAATTGTCAGGGATGTATGTCTTAATGTAAAAGAAAATATAAGCAAATATATGTGACCACTTTAAGCTACATTGTTCTAAAAGTAATTTAAATGTTTGTGTAGCCTGTCACTTATTTTTAGTGCATAGACTAGCTAATCTGAGACCTTATTTTGTAAAATACAACCCATTATTAAAGTTATTTCCATGCATAAGGCAAAAGCAAAGAAGGCAACTAACAAAGCTACAGAACTTTGCAAAATTACAATAATAAACTATAAATAGGTGATCACTTTTTCAAAACTGCTAAACCATATGGGCGAAATCACTAAATGCCTAGGCCTAGAGCTTGAATATGCATATGAATATGCATTGGCAAGGCTACTATTTCAAAAGCAAATGTGCTTGGCCATCAATTTGCACAACTGCTTAAATATAGAATAGTGGACATGAACAGGATTCCTCCTATTTGCATTTAAGTGAAGCCAGGCTAATTAAATAACAAGTACAAGGCATAGTGCCAGGCTACAATACGAAAACTGGTATAATATCAATACTAATATATATAGTCAGAACTTGAATCAATATATTGTTAAGTATATCATGCATAACTATAAAGGAGCAGAACACGCAACCTGAAGCAAAGAAAAAAAAAAGCAATGAAACTCAACCTTATAGACATGTAATTGGATTTCGAGATAGTAATTGTGAGAGTGAACTCACATATTTTCACAAAGTCAAAGCGACCGAGGTCGAAGTACCAAAGAATTCACCAATTAACAAAACATTATCACATAGTCCCAGCAAAGGAAAAATCAAATAGCCGAGATAAATCAACATCGAAGAAAATTGAATTTGCAGATGCACCATACTAAGAAGGAACTAGATGTGAGTAAAGAAATTTACTCACCATTTTCGAAGGCCACGAGATTGAGCAGCCGATTGTCGAAGCCCTATATCGGAGAAGACGAGACCGCCACTCTTCGAATTCACGAAAGCCCTAACTGTTGGAGGAACGAAGACGAGGACGAGGCCGCCATCACTTCTTGTTTGCTAGAAGCCCTAGCTTCGAACAGGAAATGAACGAACACGAGAATTTCTCGTGGCCGCCATTATTTTCGCTCGTTTGATTTTGGCTTAGGGTTAACGAATGGAGGAAAGGGAGGGGGTTGGGTGTTGAATACTATCACTGCTTCAAATGGGCTGAGATTAATATTTAAAACCCAAACAACACTTAACCACTTTCCAAACGAATTTCAACTTTGATTCAAATTCCAATAGTAACTAGCTAGGAAAAGAAATCGTCTAAAGACGATAGTTAATCGGTACGAAATACCGGGTTGTTACATCGCACCTCCGATCAAGCATGCTTCTTCGATACCATTCTATTACTTTGTGATTTGATTGGGTGCACATTTGATTTAGGAGTGTGTCTCGAGGTGGGCGATAGTAGCTGCTATGCGTTACCAGTAGTCCGGATCCGCGAAACGGTAGTATCCTACCTTGGGCATTGCCTCGCGTGCCTTATCACATGCCTAATCGCGCCCTCTACGAGTTTGGTTTGTACCGTACTTATAGAGTGCCCTCTGATAGCCCTCCAATTTATGAAGGAATTACGGTACTGTATAGACTACGGGAATATATAAAAATGTATTAAGAGGGATATGAGTAACACCCTAACACAATTTTAATAGTTTACTTTACTATAGACATTATCTATGTAGCGTATTGTACTATGTATGTAGATAGTTTATCGAATCCTTAAAGGATGGGAATCCCAAACATCCTTTAAGTTATTTGTATTTCACTTGGACATTTCACTTGAGTTGATTTACTAGTATAAGAATGTTAAATCTGACTCGAGTGTTTTGTGTTTTGCTTTATGCTCGGGTCAGACTGAGTGTCACAACATTTGAGACTCACCTTTGGAGCTTGGAGGTTTGCTTGAAGATCTGTCTTATATCTGTTCAGCTTCCAGTTATTCCAGTTATCTCCAGTTGTTTTATTCAGATATGTCATCTGTTTATGTATTCGAGACTACTTTGTATTTGAGATTTCAGTTGTATTTTGTTTCAGACTCTGATTTTATATAGTAGCTTCATGAACTACTATTTATCTATTTCCGCTGCTTATTATTGTATTACTCTGTGTCTGTGATTCTGTGATTGATTTATTTACTGTATATGCTAAGTTTTGCCAAATATAAATTAACAATCTATTGCTTTGAGCAATTCAAGTCTGACATGAGTGGATGATTGTCGATTTGAACTGTTCGAAATGCCAGGTCGTACAAAAATACACATATATTTGGAAATATTTTTAAAGCTAAGGATTTTGAGTTTTAAAAAATTTTAAATACCGCATGCTGACATTGGGGAATAGTCGATAAGTTGATTAGTGCAGATTTTACTACATAGTTGTATTAGTTGTAAAATGGATATAGTGATCGACAAGGAAGATGTTTTTTCTACGGAAAGTTTTCTAGAATACCTTGTCGATAAGTGGAAAATTTAACAAGATGGTTTTTGAAACATCAATGTTTTTAAAAATTGTTACTTATGCAAACTGTACTTGAGAAGGTAGGAAAAATGATTGGGGCAAAGGAGTAGATCCCATGGTGTAGTGGAAAACAGTTACGTAAGAGAATGGTGGAAATATGGAAGTTTCCATTTAGACCCTTTCCAAGCATATGACGATAGGTTTAGAAAACTGAATTTTTCTCAATTTGGATGTTAGTGATGGTGTGCTAGGAATTTGGATGGTAGGGATTGGATGGAAAATTGGCTGAACTATGCTTCTATTTATAAGAGTACTAAAAAATTTAGGTGAAAACCCATTTTGATTTTTCAAAGATGTTGCATTTATATAGAACTAGTAGTATATTTTGGATGTTAGCATCATATTTTCGAAATTACTTTAAAATGAAATCATTCATATAGGAGGCTCCAATTAGAAATTATTTTTCATGCATATCATATGTATTGATGCACTGTGCACATGTACACGGATTGTAGCAAAATTGGTTGTACAATAAGTGATTGTTAGTGTAGAATAGATGTGCGATGGTTTACATGATCGAACCCTTGCGGAATTTCGGGGACAAAATTCTTTTAAGGGGGAAAGAATGTAACACCTTGCATTTTTTTGTTAACTAATTAATAAATAATAAACTATGAAAATGGAATTTTTTTTAAATGTTGGAATTTGGCCACAGAACTTATACCATTGGATTCGAGGCGATTTTCTGATCAATTTTCATATATAAACTTTTCCAATCGGAGTTCAAACGAAAAAGTTATTAGAGTTTAAATTTTCGTAGTTGGAAACAATTATATATGTAATTAAGGAAATAATTTAAAATTAATTAATGATTGATTAATGTTAGTACCTTAGGTTTTTGTTTTGATGATAACAACTATAATACATTGCATAAAATATATGTACTGATGTTTTATCAAGATATATATAGTATATAGTGTATGATATTAGACAGGTGTTAATTAGAGGACTATACAGTATTAAGAGTAGATTCAAGATGCTAATATAGAGTTTCAAGAGTTCAAGAATGAGGGCTCATGAGTATTGAAGAGCTTAAGATTTCAAGATATTCCAGATAAGTTATAGATTCATAGAATTTATGTTAAAACACTGATAGCACTTTCTTGATCTCTCTCTCTTTCTCTTTTTCAAATAAGTTTTAAATATTTTCAAATATCCTGGTTTTCAAAATAATATTTTCAAACATCTATTCAAAATATTTCTCAAAATAAATTCTTAACCTTTTATATTTACAAAGATATTATATTAGGTTTTTTAGTATTTTGAATCTTTTATATTTTTTGGTATTTTAATTTATATCTTCCTTATGTTTATTTTTTATATTTATATTTTTGATCTTAGATATTTACTTATAATTTATAACTATATTGATTTTATATTATTTACATTATATTGAGTACTATTATTAAATCTTTCACAATTATTTTATAAAGTTTTATTAAGTTTTAATATGATTAAAATATGTATAAACTATGTTTAAAGGTTTGTACAAAGTTTCGAAATACTTTACAAAACTTAATATTTTCAAAACAATTTTTATTAATTTTTCAAAATACGAAAGGATATATTGACATATCCTTTCCAAGTATGTCGACATAGAGGCCGGGAATTTCAAAATTCAATTTTGAATGGAAGTGTCTTTTCGTCGTATCTCTTCGTGAATGGACATGAACTTTTGTTCACTATATATACTAGACTTCCAAATGAATTTTTATTAACTACTCTCTTATTCTTCTCTCCTCTTTTTACTCTCTTGGTTTCTATATCAATTTCTACTCAAACTTTGCCGAAATTCAACTAGAATCAAACTCAATCATTACCAGTTTGATTCTCCTTCATCTACTCTCTGATTTCTCTCATCTGTTTCACTCAAACCAAGATCAAAGTGCTATTCAAGAGTTATAGGATCAATTGTAATCAAGATCGAAGATCTGAATTTGTAAACACTATTAAATCATACTCTTATACTTTGTGGTGTGCTTGGTATCCCTAAAATCCAGTAGGTGTGATTGTAGCCCGTACAATCAATTGGACGTGCTTATTAGCCCGTAAATCTAGTAGCCTTGAAATCGAGATTGTATTTTCATTTACTAGTTGAAAAGAAATTCGTATAAGGAATTGTGTTGGACTAGATGTAGGGTAACTCCGAACCAGTATAAAATCCTAGTGTGTTCTTTCCTTTTTTCGTTTACTACATTTACTTTTATCTGGTCTTTGATTCTATGATTGTTAATTGTATCATTCCACGTATAATCTTAAAGAATTTGAAAAATATTCATACAACCAATTAAACACTATTCACCCCCTTCTAATGTTAATTTAGCCTTAAGATCCCTATTCCACTAACTGACAATTAATACTATAAAAATAACAGTAACTTAACGTTTGAGAAATATAATTATGTTAAGAGATAATGTTAATTAACATTAATTTAACAATAAGAGAAAGAAATCAACAAAAGAATCAAATGCATCAAAATACACTGAATCGGCCCATATGAGACGACCGCGACCTACCATAGGTCGACCATGGGTCCCAGGCAGTCGACCCGAAGGGTTTTGAAGGCGGCAGTGAGTTTAGGCCATGTGGTCCAGATCTAGTTTGGTTCCATCCGACGGTTAGCGCTGATTTGAACCTCTATAAATTAGGACCTAGGGCTTCACTTCTAACTCATTATTTTTCAAATGAGCGAGGATGCTCTGTCACTTTCTTTTCTCCTCCAAAAATTATAAATACACATAAATAGAATAGGTTGCACATATACAATTTGGAGAAGAATAGAAAAGGATAGAGGATACAAGGTATATTCAAATCAGGTCGCTACATCAAAGGTAAACTTTTAGATCTGGTCCTAATTAATAAGTACAAATCTCTTTTTCCTAATCCAATGTCAAATGAGGTCTGTACAAATGTTGTCCGTGGATCCAAATAGGGAGTTAAAAAATGCAGAATATAATTAATAGGGTCAGATCTGGATTAAATATAGGGATTTGGGAGCGGTAATTAAAGGTGAGTGGGAATATTATATATTTTTAAATAATACTAGATTATATCGTTGCAAATCTATTCATATATGTCTAAGAACTAAATTTAAGTTGCAATGAATTCGTAAATGTGAAAAGTTGATATATGAACTTGCATATGTAATTATGTAATGATTAGTCTTAATTCTGCAATCGCATAATGATTAGTTTTATTTCTGTAATTACGTAATGATTAGAATTGTTAATTTCTATGTCGAATATTAGTTAACTCAAATGTAATGCATTGGAATTTCATTTTATTCGATGTCGATAAATAAAGTCTAGAATAAAGTTAATTTGACTTTTGAGATTTTTGTGATATTTTAGTTTATTGGAGTTTGTATTGGTGCAAGTAGATTTCTATATATTATTGATTCTAAATTCACAAAAGTGCAATGTTTGAAATGACAAGGATTAAACATATACCTGTAAAAGAAAGGGGCGCACAAAAGAGGGATGATTATCGTATTTTGTACTGCCTATAATAAATAAAAAGAGAATTCGTTGCAATTACGAATACCGCGCAAAATCCCTCTATATAAGATATGGAAATTTACTGTGTAACACATAACTGATGAAGTTTAATTCCAATTTATTAAAATATAGTAAATCCCAACGGTAGAATATTGAAATAAGAATGTAACTAAAAAGTTAATAAAACAAAAACCGATAAAAAAGGAAGTCTGAGTAATAGGCAAGAGTAAGAAGCTGGGAAAATGAAATGGACTAAGTCCGATAATCTAATGAAATTGACTAAGTCTGATAATCTAATGAAAAAGATTAAGTCTGACAATTGAACGAAATGGAATAGAAATCAAAGTTGAACTAATGAATGTTGTAGCAACGATATTAATATCTGAAATTGAGAAGCGATAAATGAAATTAATGAAATAAAATATAAATGCGTAGTAAGACTGAAGACCTAATGTCAGACATAAAAGATGTTTAGGAAACAAAGAAAATAAAAGAAGAATAAGTATACATAAGTCTGAAATATGTATATAAGTAGCCTCGAACATGCATTTATGACGAGTATGAATAATTATAAATTGTTTGTTATAATTATAATGGACCAATATCTAAAGGTCGTTAGACTGGATTGGAATGCTAAAAACATATCCAACTAATAGAACCCGTGGTGAGTGCACGATTTCGCACTAAAGGGGTACCCCTAGGCCTGGACCGTGCTTATTGCCTTGATTATAAATTTTTTGTTATAATTATGTCGAGTGCACAATCCAATTAGGTCTGTTTCAAAGTTTTTAAGTGGGAATATTTCCTTGATTGCACTAGGCAATCTAAATGGATGATGATTGAGATCGGACTCATGCAACATGGCATGGAAAGTTTTGTGTGCTTAGTTACCAAAACGATTTGCAACAAGTGTATGTAAAAGGCTAGCGTACTTGGGTACCTATAGAGTAGGAGTTGCATATTTATCGAGCTATTCACTAGTCTCTTTCAGTCAATGGGAAGGACATGGTTACACCTAACTGATCACTTCTGCCTTCCAGAATTGGTTCAGTTAGGCTATGCAATGCCACAATTGTTTGTTAGTTTGTTTGATAGGGCAAGGCTTGTTAACCAATACAAAGGTTCCTTCAAAACATAGATAGGATGGTGGTGCATGGAGCCTAAAATACATGATAAGAAGCGGACAAGGGTATGTAGTAGGCTAGCATACGTGATGAAAAATTCCCGAAGCATTAGGACCTTATGGATTGGAGGTCGGGGACTGGAGGTCGTCGGTGCGTATGGCAGGATTTCCTCGGTGATACGATGGCGATGGATTCTTACGAGGTGTTGGGAGATTGATACTAGTAGAGATAGTATTTAGGTCCATTAATGGACTTGGGGTATATATATATATATTTATGTATATAGACATAGATCTATAAAGTGTAGATGGGTACGGTTCGTATGTAGCAATGGAGTCGTAGCGACTAATAATAAAATCTAACATAACATGAAATAGTGAACAATCGGCATAAGCTAGTATTATGTATAAGATGTTTAATTTACTAGTCAGCAGAACATTGTTCTGACCCCCTCCTCATTACAACCCATAGGATTTAGAAGGGTAGTTATTGGTGTTGATTTGGAGCTGTTGTCTGGCTAAGGCCCTTGAAATTTGAGATGTCGATTTTTGGTCAGTAATTATATTGATCTATTATATTTTCTTATTTCTGCTATGAGTTGTTACTATTAGTGCTCTGATATATTTTCCTTTTTGCAGGATACCAAAACAACTATCTATATTTTAGTGGACTTAGATTTTAGGTTTAGCGAAAATATGGGCCCACTGAAGTGTGGGTTGTTACATGGTAGATTATGGGTTCCTCTCATTATGGATTTGATTGACATGGTACTTGTTAAGTCTCATCAATCTAGGATGACCATTCATCCAGGCGAAGATGAAATGTACTGTGACATGAAGAGAGTCTTTTATTGGCCTGGTATAAGAAGCATGTGGTAGAGTATGTGGCCCGATGTATGACTTAATAGAAGTTAAAGGCGGAGCAGAAGAAGCCGGGAGGATTGTTATGGCCATTAGATATTCCATAGTGGAAGTAGGAGACCGTTTCTATGGGTTTCAATGGACTAGCTATGAGTAGGAGAGGGAATGAGAGTATTTGGGTCATAGTCGATCGATTGACCAAATGCGCTCATTTTGACCCAGTTACTAGCACGAGGACTACTACGTCTTTGGCGATACCATACGTGAGGGAGTTATTTAGGTTACATGGAGTTCCTTCTAACATCGTTTGCGACCGAGATCCATTTTTCACCAGTGAGTTTTAGAGAAGTCTGCAGGAGGCTTTAGGCACTGAGTTGAACTTGAGCACCGCTTATCATCCACATACGACGTACAAATAGGGAGGGTAAACATGGAGTTGTGGGACTTGTTTAGATGTGTATCTTGGATATTGGAGGCTTTTGGGAGGATCACTTGCCATTAGTGGAGTTTACCTGTTATAACAGCTATTAGGCGAGTATTGAGATGGCAACATTTAAGACGCTATATAGGTGGCCTTGTAGATCACTGTCTTGTTGATGGGACACTATAGATAGGATTATTCTTGGACCAGATATGATAAAGGTGACATCAGAGAAGTAGACTTGATCTGTAGGAGGATGAAAACCACGCAGGATAGGCAGAAGTCTTACGCTAACATGAGACGCACGCAATGGAGTTCATAGTGGGCAACATGGTTTTGTGAATACTGCTTAGGCATGTTATGAGATTTGAGAGTTCGGGAAAGTCAGCACTAAGGTTTGTAGGGCCCTTTCTAATCACTGGTAAAGTTGGGAAGTTAGCTTATAGGGTGAAAACTTCCTTAGAAGTTAATGGGGTTACATGATGTTTTCCATGTGTCACGCTTGCGAAACTGTCTACACAATACAACCATTGTAGTCGAGCTGAGTCTGTTAGATGCGGTAGAAGTAGAGAGGGGGTCACTTATTCACCGTGCACTCACTCGTATTCTTGAGCATGATACAAAGAGACTCTGCAATAAAGTATCAAGCTTGTTAAGGTCCAACGGGGAGAAGATCTACCAGGGAATACATGGAAGCCTAAGGAGAGGATCCAAGCTACCCATCCATAACCTTTTTTAGATATGTTTCCATTCTAATAAAATAAGTATAAACTACTTGCGTGTTAGGTTGTAGTTGAGTATACACCGTAGGTATGGATAATTGGATACTAGGAATGGTTGTGAACGTGTCACTATGACATGTGTTGGATGATGGAAGCTGATGGATGTATTCATTAAATTGATCTTTGCACACTTAAGAAAATATATTCTCGAGTTAGCACATACTCACACCATAATTTGTTTTATTTCATTTAGTTATATGCATATGTTTGTTGCATATGGATTGAACGGTTGTGCATACATGTAGAATTTCTAGTATATTTACATAGGATATTGCATACATTTTGGATACATGGCATGAGCACTTGCATTTCAGGAGGTCGACTGGATAAAGAGACTGCCTAATTTTTGCATTTGTATAGGTTCATATGCATTCCATGCTTGTATGTACATAGTGCATTAGAATTTGAACGTAATTATTGATTTGTAATTATTGATTTCTGTAAGTATATGGATGATAAGATGTTTGTAATTATTGATTTCTGTAATTATTGATTTCTATATGTATGAGTTACATTTGTCCATCCTTAGAGATTTCAGGGACGAAATTCATTTAAGAGGGGAGAATGAAATACCCCGAAAATTTAACCAAAAATTTAATAAAAGAAATAAATTTAAATATAATAAGGGGAAAATGGAATTTTCATAAACGTTTGAATTAAGCTACGAAACTTGCATCGTTGCATTCATAGAGATTTTCTGGACAATTTTCATATATAATGTTTTGAAGTTGGAGCTAATATGAGAAAGTTATTAACATTTTAAATTTCAAAATGGAAAATAATTAAATAAATAAATTAGGAAATAAATATTTATATATAAGGAAACCCATCAATCGACACTGTAGACCGGTTGACACCTAACGGTCGACCGCTCCTATCTAAGTGGCTGACCGGTCATGTGTATCGGGCAAGGGTTTGGGTAGGCCAACGACCTAGATTTAATTAAAATTTAATCATTGATCGATGTTAGTTTGTGCTGTTATAAATAGAACGCTAACTTAAACCCTAATTCACTAATCAACAGAAGTACGTCCAGATTCTGCCCAAATCTCTATCTCCTCCAAAGCTAAATTTTCAAATTATAAATTTAAAGCAAATTGAAGGAGAAATCAGACGAAAGGATGGAATTGACGCTAGACGGAAGGAAGATTCTGCCAAATCAAAGAAAGATAGCGTTTTAGAGCTAAGTGTGTTCATAATTCATATACATATAATTGATTTTGTTATACCCTAATTGACCCAGAGTTGTTTAATTTTGACAAATTGGGAAATTGCTAATGATTTAATATACAAATCTAATCCCTTTCTTTCCAGTCTAACTTGGTGAAAATAGATCTATTGAATAAGTACCGATTTAAGATGATAACACACCCTTTTTGTCAAGGTAAATAAGAATAGATATAACTCTATTAACCTAAGCCTAAGTTAAGTTGATTTATTGAAATTGTATATGAAATCAAACATGAAACTTTGGTTATAATTATAGATTTATAAAATTAGTGTTTCGCTATGATGAACAACTCTAATTGAAATTTACTACAATCGATAATTGGAAACAATGGCAATTACTGTGATTAAAACTTTATTGTAATTAACATAAAGTAATTAAACAAAAATCAATATGACCGATTGATGGGCTCATTAGAGCCGGTCGACAGCAAGCGGTCGATCGCTCCAGTGACCAGCGGTCAACCAGTTAAAGTTTTATGATCAAGATTGAACCTCGGCCTTTAGCCAAAGTTATTAAATTAGTTGTATATTTTATACATACGTACATACGTACATACATACATACATATATATGGACGTTAGTATAGTAGGAATGTTAGTTCCCTATGCGGGCGACCCTAGGACATTACGGGATGGAACAGATGTGTATGCTGACAACATGACCAAGACGCTATTTATTTAGCATGGTCAACTTTCGACTGAGGCGACGCTATCGCAAATTGCACACACATAAGGTTCTACGGTGCACGCACACACTAACGATGATGCTTGGAGAAGTGTATGGCCCGACACCAACGGAAGTTCATTATTATGCACGGCTGCACGGACGTGATACTGTGTTGTTGATGGATCACGGTGTGGTGCGATGAGAGGTGTTATGTTATCACTGAGAGGTGGGCACAGATGCAGTAGACATCTTTTGTGCGAGTCAACATTGCGAGCTCCCTCACAATGCGTACTAAAGATACATGCAGTTGTAATTTAGGAGTGTGATCCGTGGATGATATTGTAAGTAACCCTATTATTTCTATAGCTATTAGCCGATCCGTAGTAGCATTGGGGCTCGATTAGTTGTTCAACCCTAAGTATAAGCCTTCATAAGTGGTGATGTAAGTGTGTATAAAATCACACTCTTAGTTAGCGAGGCTTTCCTTAGTAAAAGGTTCAAGAACACAAGTAAAATACCCTAGGTCACTTTAAGTGTTTCTTAAGTTAACCGTATGTTATCACCATATGTGTTAGTAATGTAACTCATTCACTAGATTTTTGTCTGACCCACCCATTTTCTTTCTTTTTCCCGCACCACATAAGGATAGTCTAGCACGTGATAAGTCCAAAGATTAGTACGTAGAGAGGCAGGCTTGGCATTGGAATTGCGTTTTATTTTCTATTACTCTCCACGTAACTATTTATCATACTTAGCACTTATCGAACTATATACTGTATTTCTGCATATTTTGGATTATGGCTACGTACTGTTTTAAAACTGTGTTTTGTAAGATATTTTCTGAGATGGTTATTTTCTGTATTTATATTTTATTTTCTTCCGCTATGAGATCTGAAAGAGTAGAATGTCATAGATTTTATCCATATATCTTTAGTCTCTGTATTGTTTAAAAACCTGATAGCTCGTACTTCTCGGCACCGTCGTAAGTTTGAAAGTCACACTAGGCTTTGGGTCGGTGTGTCGGGAGGTGCGGTTTGTCATAATCAACAAACATCAACCTGATCGTTTTCGTTCATCGGTTGGGAGTATTGGAAAGGCCGAGAGGTTGAGGGATCATCCTGATTGGAGGGAAAGGGTTCATATTACTAATGTAATTAAGAGCGAGATTTGATCCAATTGCTTGGAAATCATTGGCACATCATTATGAGTCTCCCAACTTGAGTAGAGATGAAGAAATGTTCGGTAATTATCACATTTTTAAAGATTGTCACAAGATATTTCAAAATAAGATATTAGTGCAAGTTTCCACTTCAGAATTGCATCTCCAATGTCCTATAAGTATATGAATTATTGATATGCTACTAATTTTCTAAAATTTATTTAATTGCAGAAATTATTGACTCCGTATTCCCATTATTCTCCATCGTCGGCAATAGTGTTTCTTGCAACATCCCAACTCGATCTAATTTTGTTTCTTAACTTCTCTCATTTTATGAATTCTTTTCGATTATGATCATGCTCATTCTTTCCATGAATAGTTTCCATGTGTAGCATTCATCAGCATACTGGTTTTGCGAGTTAAATCTTTTCCCAAGTTGTAAAAATATCCTTATTTTTTATTACCAGAAGCTTCATCAGGGCTAAACCTACCAAGTATGGTTGACAACTCAAAGGTAAATAAATAGAATTCACTTGATCCCACTCCTACAAAATACATTTCTATAGTTTTACAAAATTACTTATCGAAGAACTGAGAGATTATAGTTGTTTGATTTGGTGAGAGATGAGCATTAGCTTAGAAATTTATGAGAAAAAATAGATGAGAATCAACTTTACATATGATATCAATGATTTATGATGACCTACCTCTACTTCTAGTACCCAAATAACAAATATTTGATACCAAGAGTGTGCTGCATACTTGGTTAATGGAGGGAAGCACATAAGGGTAAAGTATGATAAGTCAATCACATAAACTATAGAACAACTCATAACGCACAAACAAAATGTAATAACAACATAGATATAAAACAGACGAGATAGTAGTATAATTAAATGTACTAGAAATAAACCACATATCAGAGTGTAGCAAGATCATTATGTTATATTGTAACGACCTGTATTTTTCGATAATTAAAATATTAATTAAATAAGATTTTAGAATTTTATATTGATAGAAAACTAAAATTTGTGATGTTATAATGAGAGTAATAACTAGAATGTAATGTTAGTAATGTTAATATAAGGTAATTGCTAACTATTTTAATGTAATTCCAATTAATTGAAGTGGCTGTAAAGTTATAATTGGTTTCAACTATAAATAAGGAAATACATTGAATGTTGAAAATATATGTAATCAATTAGAATTGGCTAATAATGAATATGAAATCAGTGATGTTGTTTAAATGCTATTGATAACTATTTAATGTAATTTCAAATTAATTGAAATAAATTGTAGGTTGACTTGGTTATAATTGTAAATAATGAAATAAATTAAATGATGTAGTTAATGGTGAACTTGTATGTAATTAATTGAAATAGGTTAATATTGAATACAAAACCTTTTTGGGTAAGCAAATTATAACCCTTGGTTGTAAAGAATAAGATAATGGGTATGAATTATTGTTATAAACGATTGTATTAACTATTTTCTCATTAATTTATCCGTTTGAATATTGAATGGGTAACTAATGGAATTAAGGAAATTGAATGTTGGGTTTAATGTTGGAATTGTATGTTAGTAATTGAAGTAATTGTAAAGTTATTTGGTGTTAAGTTGAAATAAGGAAATGAATTAAATGTTATATAAAAAGGGGAAAATTATATGAAATTAATGGAAAATTGAGTATAATTAGGATTGTGTAAGTAGGCATAACATTTGTAGTTGATAATAAACTTATAAATGTGATTAAGTAAGTAAAAGGTAACATTTGTCATTTATCACCTATTTATTTAATCCATTGAAATTCAATTGCTATTAATCTAATTACTTATTGCAGTTAATATGAATTAAAGTGATAACTATAGAAGATTGAGGTAATGAAATGGTAAACCAACGTTAAGTATATCTATAAGATGATAATTAATTGGATACTAAAATGAAAATAAAATAAATATATATTGGAATTTAAATTAATTATTGAATTTATTATCGTTAATTTGACTTGGAATCTTTCAATAAAAGGGAAAGAGAATTTATTTGAAATTAATGGCGTTTAATAAAAGAAATGTATGTTTGTTAGGATCCGTTTTAAGGTGTAATTTTGAAATTAATTACAATTATGTCGATTTGGAATCTTTCAATTTAAAAGAGTAAAAAAAAGAAACATTAATTTTAATTAATGGATTTAACGAAAGAAACATACATTATTGTTAAAAATAAAAAGAATGTTTTAATGAAAATAAAACGAACATTTTCATTTTAAAGGTAAAAATAATTTTATAAAAAGAAGAAAAAATGAATTTTAAAACAATATTTTGCAGTCATTAAATATCAATTTGAGGCTGTATATAAGTAATTTTAACACTAATCTTGAAAATTTAAATTAAATTAACTTTTTAGGTTTTGTGATTGCGCTTTGAGAAAAACTTTATTTTGAAAAAAACTTGAATTTGAGTTCCGGATCATCATTTATTTTGTGTAACGTTACGTTGGTTGTTGTATTCAGATTTATTTATCGTATGTTAATTATGTTTAAACGGGTATAAAAAAAAGTATATTTGGTGTTAATATATTTAATTGAGTGGAACATGCAATTAATTAGATCCTAAGTGGTCCCTTCATTTCCTTATTATTCAATACACCTGCCACTATTTCCGCATTTGGTTTTATTGCAATTCTCTGATGTAGTTGAAACGTGAATTCACATTCTTTCTCATTCTTCCGTTTTGTTTATTTTATTACCCAAAGCATTTACTTAGATCATATAGCTCCATTTTGTTTGTCCCTTCCATACCTATTTCGTTTGTTACTTCCCTTTCTTCTTTTGTTTCATATCATATCTCATTCTTTCCTCTAAAACTTCATTATTTTTCTAACATCAGAGCCTCTATTTTTTTCCTCAAAGTCTCAATGTCAACATAGCTTTATACATCCACTTAGTTCTGCTAATTCATTTTTACTGAAGCTATGTTCAAAAAAAAGAAAAAAGTGTGAGCATCTATTTCTTCCTCAACCACATCCGCACCTTTCCTCATCATCTTGCCTTCTTTTGCAAGAAGCCTTAAAAAAATGAACAATGAGAATTAGCTTTCATGATTTTGGATTTCTACTTCTTGCCTTTGTTTTGGGTACATCAAATTTGAAAACGTGAGGTATTAAAGTTTCTTATTCTAATAATTAAATGTGTACGTATTTTTTTTAATATATCCTTATAACCTGAATATCTTCCACATACGAGCTCCGATACATGCGTAGTTTGTTCCATTGGACTCGTATTGGAATTCCTGACGACATGAAATAGGTTTGGCTGAGTTTGGAGACTGTTGGGAAAGGCATCTTTGTTTGGATTTTTGCGTTCTAAATATCAAAGGTTGGTGTTTTGACCCACTCATGAATACTAAATTATCTTATGTTAGTTAAATTAAATTTATGATGTGATTAGAAATTTATTGATTGCTGTATGGTTTTTTTAGATTGTCATTTAAGTTAAATTTGAATTTATATTGAATTGAATTGCCATTTAATTAATATTGAATATAAATGGCTAGTTAAACACCTGATAATGATAATCAATTGATTGTGTGATTTATTGGCTGATTTGGATGTTGGATTGTAATGGATGTTATTAGTTGACATTTTGGATGAATGGATGTTTATTTATGTATATATCTCTTATAACGACCTACATTTTTGACCGTTCAAGTCGACAAAACATACCACACATGCCGACTCAAACAATCCAAAATACAGATAGTTATTGGGGTTAAATAAGAAAAGAAAGGAAAGAACAGAAACAAACTCAGAATCTCGCAGCGGAAGGAACAAGATATAATAATAAAAAAACAGTTCATGAAGCTATTAAATAAATAAATTTTGATTATTATTATACATCATAAATCAGAGTTACATACATATCAGAGATAATACAACAATGCAGCGGAAAAATAATACAGTAGTAGAATACAAATGATGTAATACCAAACTCCGTCTTCGTCCTCCAGAATAGATCTTCAACCTTATCTGAAATGCTCAGGCTGACCCGAGCATAATGAAAAGACAAAACACTCGAGTCAGGACTAAAAAATCTCATGTAAGTTAAATCGAATAAGTAAATATGAGTGTGACGGCGTCGGAGATGTTTACGGGTTTTAGACACCTCCTATCCAGTGTTTAACGTGCGTGCATTAACTTAAGAGATGTTTGGGATTTCCATCCCCTAAGGATCCGTTAAACTATCTAATATATAATAGAATACGCTATATACAATAATGTCTATCATAAAGTAAAATATCAAACTAGCGTTAAGCCATGGCCATTTCCACCCTTAACACATTTTTATTCCCAAAAGCATATACAAGACCGTAGTTTCCCCAAAACCGGAAGTCACCAGAGGGCAATCCATATACTAAAGGTACAAACCAAAATCGTAGTGGTCGCGAATAGGATAATCAGTATGACAAGGTACATGAGGCAATACCAACTAGGATACTAGTAGTTGCGTGATCTGGATTGATGTTGGGCATAGCAGCTACTACCCCAACACCGCGAAACAACACTCCCATAATCGAGGGGTGCACCCAAATCGAATCACAACAGTAATAGATATGGTAACGAAGAAGTGTGTCCGCTAGAGGTGGCGAACTTCAATGGCCCAGCGCGGCTCCTGTTTTAGTCATGTCAGGGGTCATCCAAAATCTTTCTCTTTCTTCAAATCAACACGTTCACCAAAACCATCCACTTCGTTCTGGATCAACACTCCACATATACTAGTTATTAAAGTGGTTTTCGGTATCGACAGAGAGTATGTCCATATCTGATCCCGGTCTCTTTAATAACTACGTATTATTACACCGATGGCTCTTTTACATTTTCAAAATCAATTCATAATTGATTATCAAAATATCATATTCGCTTCAAAAATCAAATCCATTTCAAAATCATCATATCTACTCAAAATATACGATTTCATTTCAAAAATCATTTTCGCCTCAATATCTCATTTCAATTTCAAAATTGTTTCGAATTTCAGTTTAGGTTGCAACTTCATTTAACCCAATTCGTATTTAAATCCAGGATTTAAATATAAACATTTCACCATATTGACCAGCTTGAAATTTTGGAAAATAGTTATATTTCAAAACCGACATATCATTGCCATTTCAAACCATATCAATACGATATCACTTTCACTTCAAATAAATCCATTTCCAAAATCATATCACATTCCGAAGTTATACCGCTTTCGAAATCACAAGTCTTTAAAAATCAAAACACTTTGGAAATCAAAACCTTGAAGTTCATAACACTTTGAAATCATAGCTTGAAATCATAACATTTTGGAATCCTAACACTTTCCTCTTAAACAGTTTAGATATCAAAATTTGTATATATAGAAAATAGTTTATACAATAAAATAGTTTATATAAAATAGCTATAAGTTAAAATAGTTTATAATAAAATAATTTAGATTGAAAATGATTTATCTTAAAATAATTTATATTAAAATTTATAACGTAAAATATAAATAGTTTTAGATATAGTTTAAAATACTTTATATGAAAATAGCTTCCTCAAATTTCACAAAACGATTCACATAAACTCGAATTCCAAATTTAAAATTTAATCAAATCTCAAATCATCAATTTCAACTCGATGCAGCTTCTCAATAAACCATTTCAAATTATCAATTTCAAATACATATTTGAACCATAAAATAAACCATTTCAAGTTCAATATATCTCAAAGCTTTAAATATTCACATTTCAAATTAATTAAATCTCAATTTCAAATTAATTTTAAATTCCAAACTCAAACTTGAAATATCATTTCATATAAATTTTCTTAGAAATATTCAGAGTTCGATTAAAAGTCCAATCTTTTAAAACAAATCAACTTTCGAAAATTTACGCCGTATTTCAATTTTTTTCTTAAAAATCTAAACTTCGAATAATTAAACAATTTCATTTACCAAGTTTAAATTCCAACATCTCGAGCTTCAATTCAAAATAATTCAATTTCCATAAATTGGATTTCATTCTTAAAATCAATTCATTTAAATAATTTCAAAACAACCTTTAAAATCATTTAATTTAACCAACCCGGTGTCCGTATATAATTTTCTAACCTATGGCCAAGTGGATAATTATTTCAATTTTAATTTCAAGGATGGATATATATCATTTCAATCCAAAAAGATGTCATAGGTATATCATTTCAACATATTCCTTAATTTATTCGAAATGATTCAGTTTACAGTTTCATATGCAATAGACAATATGATACTAGCATGATATATCAAAATAAATAAACAACCAATATCGACCAATAGCATCCATCACAACCAATTAACCATAAAGCCAATAACATTCACAACAATTTTATAATTATCAATATCGAGTAATATACTGCCAATTTAAATTTAAATTTATTTTAACGGTCAATTTAAATTCTATCAATTAATTCATATATCAATACATATGATAATTAAACCTACCAAACAACAGTCAATCAATTTCATATCACTTCAGAATATAAATTTAACTAACAAAAAATTATTTTAGTCAATTGTGAGCGTATAAACACTCACCTTTGATTTATCGACGATTTAAAATCCAAATAAAGGCCCAAATTTGAACAGTCTCTGAATGCCGCTAAACTAGCTCCATGTTGTCCGGAATTTTGATACGAATGCAACGGAGAAAACCGCGCATTGATCCGAGCTCGTATGCAAAAGTAATTCGAGTTAGAACATTTGCATTTTAACATAAAATAATTAATTAATTAAATAGAAAGAAACATATGTATACCATCTCCTCTTCACGCACATTCCTTCGTCCAGGCGAACCCATGAACGCATCCCAAACCCTAAAGCACGCACATAACTAGGAGCGACCGGACGTTTATCAGGGGATGCCATCGCGTGCGCCTCTCCTTGCTCCACCTCCGCGCCAAGTTTCGCCACCCCATTCGCCACCGTTTTCTCGAAAAACGTGAAAATATGCACGACATTCAAAGCCAGATCTGGACCAATCTGTGACGAATTAGCATGAATCAACCGTATGGATTTGAAGAGCTCGTAGAGATCTACACTTTTGCTTTTGGAATTTTTCGATTTCGTTGAACGGATTGAGAGATATTAAGGAAAGAAGATCGACAATTTCTGGCCATAGAATAGGTGGCGGCCATGGTTTGAAATTAGGGTTTCTGAAATGAAATAATGATAAAACTGTCTCGGTTTGCAAGCGTATTTATAAAGGTAGATCCAAAATCGTCCGAACTCCAATCGAGACGTGCCGCCAGGCGTTTATAAGGTTTTACCCATATTCCGAACGCAATGGAACTAGTCCCAAGGCCTAATTCAATCGTATGTGAAAGATAGCTTTTGAAGTCGATTATTTTAATTAAATTCGAAATTAAATTTCTACGCGTTTCAAGCTCGCACGGCCAAACGACAAGTCCGATTGCTACGAAAATTGAAACCTTACAATAATTCACTGTTACGGATCCGATGAAACTGGTTTCGTCGATATCCGAGACAGTCGTAAAAATGGCTATTTCCACTGTTTAATTTCAATATAAAATTCCCAAATTTAAATTATTAACTTTAAATCAAATTCCAATTGTTCACAAATTTCATTTTTAATTTCACAGCAATTAACAATCTTTTACAATGCAGTTTTCTATTATAAATCCAGTAGAAAATATTACATTAGGTTCAGCGTTCAATTATATTGTAATTCAAATTCAAGTTATTTAATTCCAATTGAATTCTTTTATTTCGATTTACACTTTCATTATTGAATCAACCATTTACTTATATATTATTATCAATAGTTTATAATTCATTTACTTTCATTTTCTTCAGCTATCATCTTATTTAAATTCACAGTAATATTAAATTACATTCATTTACGTTGATTTCAATATTATAACTTCAATATTAAATGTAACATTTTATTTATTTCGTTGGTTACAATCAAATTCAATTCATTTCAATTACTTGTTACACTCAAATTTAAATCTTTACTTACGTTCAATTACGAGTTAACATCTTTATTTAATTTTACAAATAAGTTATTTCAGAATTCAGTTTTGTATTTTAACTTGTAATTCACATTTAACAACACAAAATTTTATTTCCTTCGGATTTTTATCCAAATTTTTTATTATAATTCGTATTTTTAAAGTGTTAAAAATACAGGTCGTTATATTCTTCCCCACTTAAAACTTTTCATCCTCGAAATGGAATGGAGAAGGGGAAACCATCATTTAGATATAATTCATTCAAATATTCGACTTATTTGCAAAATTTAATTATAGGATTTTTTTATTTTTTTTTAAATCTCAAAATTTTCTAACTCCCGGATTTTTGAAAAATTTCGGCAGCACCTCCTTTGCGCGGCTAGGACCGAAAAATTTCACAGTGGTAATAATTACATGATATACATCTCATTACAAGAATGAGGCATCCCAAAACATGGGGAACACAATAATATACCACAACATAAACCGTAATCCGAGAACGTACCTTTTATTAAGCGTTTATTAGCATTTTAACTTACATTTTGCATTTAGCGCAGAAGCGAGCTCCACAAGCGAAGCGCAACCCCTTTGCTACCTACTAAAATGCTCAATAACCAAGTTAGAACCATGCATATAAAGATAGATCGATATACTTAGCATAAACAACATACATATAACATGTTTAGCTTCAAAACTGAAATTCCAATTCCAGGACAGCAAACGAATCTCAGTTTTTGGTCACCTAAACGATAAAATTTGGTAATGGAATCTAAACAAAAGTTGTTGCATTCGTTTCAGGCTTTCCGGAATGTCCAAAATCATCAAACTCGGACCATTCATTCAAAAGTTACGGCTATTTTTCTAAATGGATACGCCTCAGCCTGGGCAATGAATTGCGCAGGTCAGCGATGTTCACTCCCCTTTTCGACCATCTAAATGACAGCAGAACACAAAACACTTGAAGCAAAAGTTTTAACGTAAGTTCTTAGCTTTCCAGAAAGTGCAAGATTGTCAAAATCCGATACACCAGTAAAAAGTTATGGCGAGAATACTAAGGTGTTATGCTACTGATTTGCTTCCTTTTACACAGGCCAGCAAGAAGATTCAAATTTTTAACTAAGTAAATGAAGGAATTTCTCAAGACACTCTAAACAAAAGTCGTGCTACAGTTTCTAAGCTTTCCGAAAAGTCTAAGATCGCCGAATTTCGTCTAGCCATTTAAAAGTTATGGTTGTTTTCGTTTCAGCATATATTGGACAATTTTGGATTTTTTTCCAAAATTTGCTTTTATTATTTCAAAGTACAAACCATCAAACTTCAAATTTTCTGAAGAAACAATCATAAACACAAAGTTGTTTATTTTCTTATTTATCCATGAAATAAGTTTATATTCGATTTGTTTCTGATTTATTCAAGTTTGTTTCATTCATAATTTAAATTCAAGTCAATTTGCTTCAATTTAATTTCACTTTGCTTCAAATTTGAATTTAATTATTTAAAATTTTTATTCCGTTTATTCAATTCCATTTATACTAATAAATTCTATTTAATCAATTACCATCCATCTAACAACCAATGCATATCAAACATAAACATCCATCTAAAATCTACACTAAATCAATTATACATTTCCAAGTCAAAATTTTAATTTCATACACTTCCAAGTTTATTGACATTTAGTTTTATTCAAATTTAATTAGTTTTTATTTACTAATTTTATATTTAATTAATTTTAAATTTAATTCATTTTACAACTTAAATTTCCTTTATATTTACAACTATCAATAGATCTTCACATTTTATTATTCGCAATCACACTTGTATATTATTCATTTACTTATCCTTGTTAGCATTTTAAACTTTTTAAGTATTTGGTAAGTTATAGCTATGCAAATAGAATGTAGTTAAACAATATACAACTTCTTTTCATTCAATTTGAGTGGTATACCTATTAAATAAATTTCCAATTTATTATTTTCCAAATTAAGGGTTACTACTACAATTTTAAATTAAAATTTTTAACACTTAAATTCAATTTCACCTTTTCAATTCATAAGTTTCTAACAATTCAAGATTTACTTTAGTTTAATAATTAAAATCATTCCTTATTAGAGAACTTAAGAATTTCAAATCCGGATTCGATTTAAACCATTTTTTAAAAAAACATATATATATATATATACTAATATCTTTATATCTCAAATCATACCATTTTAGAAGAATTTTAAATCAGCATTGAAATATATATATATATATATACTTATTTCATTTCATACTTTAGAAAATTACAATTTTTAATCAAAACAGGGTTTAGAAAAACTATTAAGTGATCTCCTCCACTTGGACTCTCGAAAATAAACGTCGATGATGCGTGCACTCATCACCGAAATCATTCTCTAGGTTCAAGAGGGGAGTATAACACTTACTTCATTTGAAAATCCTTTGAAAACAATTTCTAATCGAATATACTATCATATAATACTTATATTATACATTTCAAATTTTTGATAATAAATTTTCAAAACACCGGAATTTAAATTCTCCATCTTAATTTAAATTCATTTTTATTTTATTTTATTTACCATTTATATTCATTGTTAATCATATTTACAAGTTCATTCCTTAAAATCATCCATTAGTCAATAGTTAGAAATATTGACTAATCAACAATAAACGATGATAATCTAATATTATCATCTCCTAACAACCAATACAATCAAAATTTATAAACTTTCAAGATAATTCTTTTATATATAAAATATAACCCAAAACAATATTATGTCAATCTGTCTTATTCGAGTGTTTAGAAATTCCTATCGATGCCTTGGCGTCCCAAGTGCCAACCAGAATTCATAAATACTCAACGGAACAAATTAACACAATATAAAATCATTTTTATATCAAAATTACAAATACGCTCTCTCATATACACTCAAACTCATTCATAAGGTTTAACCCTATTTCAATGAGTTATTCCCCACTAGAGCCAAGGTAATCTAAACCAAAGCTCTGATACCAACTATAACGACCCACATTTTTGACCGTTCAAGTCGACAAAACATACCACACATGCAGACTCAAACAATCCAAAATACAGATAGTTATTGGGGTTAAATAAGAAAAGAAAGGAAAGAACAGAAACAAACTCAGAATCTCGCAGCGGAAGGAACAAGATATAATAATAAAATAACAGTTCATGAAGCTGTTAAATAAATAAATTTTGATTATTATTATACATCATAAATCAGAGTTACATACATATAAGAGATAATACAACAATGTAGCGGAAAAATAATACAGTAGTAGAATACAAATGATGTAATACCAAACTCCGTCTTCGTCCTCCAGAATAGATCTTCAACCTTATCTGAAATGCTCAGGCTGACCCGAGCGTAATGAAAAGACAAAACACTCGAGTCAGGACTAAAATATCTCATGTAAGTTAAATCGAATAAGTAAATATGAGTGTGACGGCGTCGGAGATGTTTACGGGTTTTAGACACCTCCTATCCAGTGTTTAACGTGCGTGCATTAACTTAAGAGATGTTCAGGATTTCCATCCCCTAAGGATCCGTTAAACTATCTACTATATAATAGAATATGCTATATACAATAATGTCTATCATAAAGTAAAATATCAAACTAGCGTTAAGCCATGGCCCATTCCACCCTTAACACATTTTTATTCCCAAAATCATATACAAGACCGTAGTTTCCCCAAAACCGGAAGTCACCAGAGGGCAATCCATATACTAAAGGTACAAACCAAAATCGTAGTGGTCGCGAATAGAATAATCAGTATGACAAGGTACATGAGGCAATACCAACTAGGATACTAGTAGTTGCGTGATTCGGATTGATGTTGGGCATAGCAGCTACTACCCCAACACCGCGAAACAACACTCCCATAATCGAGGGGTGCACCCAAATCGAATCACAACAGTAATAGATATGGTAACGAAGAATTGTGTCCGCTAGAGGTGGCGAACCTCAATGGCCCGGCGCGGCTCCTGTTTTAGTCATGTCAGGGGTCATCCAAAATCGTTCTCTTTCTTCAAATCAACACGTTCACCAAAACCATCCACTTCGTTCTGGATCAACACTCCGCATATACTAGTTATTAAAGTGGCTTTCGGTATCGACAAAGAGTATGTCCATATCTGATCCCGGTCTCTTTAATAACTACGTATTATTACACTGATGGCTCTTTTACATTTTCAAAATCAATTCATAATTGATTATCAAAATATCATATTCGCTTCAAAAATCAAATCCATTTCAAAATCATCATATCTACTCAAAATATACGATTTCATTTCAAAAATCATTTTCGCCTCAATATCTCATTTCAATTTCAAAATTGTTTCGAATTTCAGTTTAGGTTGCAACTTCATTTAACCCAATTCGTATTTAAATCCAGGATTTAAATATAAACATTTCACCTTATTGACCAGCTTGAAATTTTGGAAAATAGTTATATTTCAAAACCGACATATCATTGCCATTTCAAACCATATCAATACAATATCACTTTCACTTCAAATAAATCCATTTCCAAAATCATATCACATTCCGAAGTTATACCGCTTTCGAAATCACAAGTCTTTAAAAATCAAAACACTTTGGAAATCAAAACCTTGAAGTTCATAACACTTTGAAATCATAGCTTGAAATCATAACATTTTGGAATCCTAACACTTTCCTCTTAAACAGTTTAGATATCAAAATTTGTATATATAGAAAATAGTTTATACAATAAAATAGTTTATATAAAATAGCTATAAGTTAAAATAGTTTATAATAAAATAATTTAGATTGAAAATGATTTATATTAAAATTTATAAAGTAAAATATAAATAGTTTTAGATATAGTTTAAAATACTTTATATGAAAATAGCTTCCTCAAATTTCACAAAACGATTCACATAAACTCGAATTCCAAATTTAAAATTTAATCAAATCTCAAATCATCAATTTCAACTCGATTCAGCTTCTCAATAAACCATTTCAAATTATCAATTTCAAATACATATTTGAACCACAAAATAAGCCATTTCAAGTTCAATATATCTCAAAGCTTTAAATATTCACATTTCAAATTAATTAAATCTCAATTTCAAATTAATTTTAAATTCCAAACTCAAACTTGAAATATCATTTCATATAAATTTTCTTAGAAATATTGAGAGTTCGATTAAAAGTCCAATCTTTTAAAACAAATCAACATTCGAAAATTTACGCCGTATTTTAATTTTTTTTCTTAAAAATCTAAACTTCGAATAATTAAACAATTTCATTTACCAAGTTTAAATTCCAACATCTCGAGCTTCAATTCAAAATAATTCAATTTCCATAAATTGGATTTCATTCTTAAAATCAATTCATTTAAATAATTTCAAAACAACCTTTAAAATCATTTAATTTAACCAACCCGGTGTCCGTATATAATTTTCTAACCTATGGCCAAGTGGATAATTATTTCAATTTTAATTTCAAGGATGAATATATATCATTTCAATCCAAAAAGATGTCATAGGTATATCATTTCAACCTATTCCTTAATTTATTCGAAATGATTCAGTTTACAGTTTCATATGCAATAGACAATATGATACTAGCATGATATATCAAAATAAATAAACAACCAATATCGACCAATAGCATCCATCACAACCAATTAACCATAAAGCCAATAACATTCACAACAATTTTATAATTATCAATATCGAGTAATATACTGCCAATTTAAATTTAAATTTATTTTAACGGTCAATTTAAATTCTATCAATTAATTCATATATCAATACATATGATAATTAAACCTACCAAACAACAGCCAATCAATTTCATATCACTTCAGAATATAAATTTAACTAACAAAAAATTATTTTAGTCAATTGTGAGCGTATAAACACTCACCTTTGATTTATCGACGATTTAAAATCCAAATAAAGGCCCAAATTTGAACAGTCTCTGAATGCCGCTAAACTAGCTCCATGTTGTCCGGAATTTTGATACGAATGCAACGGAGAAAACCGCGCGTCGATCCGAGCTCGTATGCAAAAGTTATTCGAGTTAGAACATTTGCATTTTAACATAAAATAATTAATTAATTAAATAAAAAGAAACATATGTATACCATCTCCTCTTCACGCACGTTCCTTCGTCCAGGCGAACCCATGAACGCAACCCAAACCCTAAAGCATGCACACAACTAGGAGCGACCGGACGTTTATCAGGGGATGCCATCGCGTGCGCCTCTCCTTGCTCCACCTCCGCGCCAAGTTTCGCCACCGTTTTCTCGAAAAATGTGAAAATATGCACGACATTCAAAGCCAGATCTGGACCAATCTGTGACGAATTAGCATGAATCAACCGTATGGATTTGAAGAGCTCGTCGAGATCTACACTTTTGCTTTTGGAATTTTTCGATTTCGTTGAACGGATTGAGAGATATTAAGGAAAGAAGATCGGCAATTTCTGGCCATAGAATAGGTGACGGCCATGGTTTGAAATTAGGGTTTCTGAAATGAAATAATGATAAAACTGTCTCGGTTTGCAAGCGTATTTATAAAGGTAGGTCCAAAATCGTCCGAACTCCAATCGAGACGTGCCGCCAGGCGTTTATAAGGTTTTACCCATATTCCGAACGCAATGGAACTTGTCCCAAGGCCTAATTCAATCGTATGTGAAAGATAGCTTTTGAAGTCGATTATTTTAATTAAATTCGAAATTAAATTTCTACGCGTTTCAAGCTAGCACGGCCAAACGACAAGTCTGATTGCTACGAAAATTGAAACCTTACAATAATTCACTGTTACGGATCCGATGAAACCGGTTTCGTCGAAATCCGAGACAGTCGTAAAAATGGCTATTTCCATTGTTTAATTTCAATATAAAATTCCCAAATTTAAATTATTAACTTTAAATCAAATTCCAATTGTTCACAAATTTCATTTTTAATTTCACAGTAATTAATAATCTTTTACAATGCAGTTTTCTATTATAGATCCAGTATAAAATATTACATTAGGTTCAGCGTTCAATTATATTGTAATTCAAATTCAAGTTATTTAATTCCAATTGAATTCTTTTATTTCGATTTACACTTTCATTATTGAATCAACCATTTACTTATATATTATTATTAATAGTTTATAATTCATTTACTTTCATTTTCTTCAGCTATCATCTTATTTAAATTCACAGTAATATTAAATTACATTCATTTACGTTGATTTCAATATTATAACTTCAATATTAAATGTAACATTTTATTTATTTCGTTGGTTACAATCAAATTCAATTCATTTCAATTACTTGTTACACTCAAATTTAAATCTTTACTTACATTCAATTACGAGTAAACATCTTTATTTAATTTTACAAATAAGTTATTTCAGAATTCAGTTTTGTATTTTAACTTGTAATTCACATTTAACAACACAAAATTTTATTTCCTTCGGATTTTTATCCAATTTTTTTATTTTAATTCGTATTTTTAAAGTGTTAAAAATACAGGTCGTTACATTTCTGTTATCACTATGGATTGAAATGATAACCCGAGCGGTTTCCATTGATTTGGAAATTTTGATTTTGGATACAGGTTGAAGTGACATATACCCATATAATTTTTTGAATTTGGATTATTTATTGGAATTGAATTATTTGAAAGGTTTAAGTTTTAAATTTAAACTTCGGATTTATTTTAATTAAAATGATTAAGATTGGTATTTCGAATAATTTTAAATCTTTTAAATAATTATATCCACGTTGTACACTTGATAGGAGATGAAAATCCCGTAACTTCTCTAAAGCCATTATAGTAATATTTCTATTCTATTTATTTTGATTTGACTTACAGATCTTTTAGTCCTGACTCGAGTGTTTTGTCTTTTCATTACGCTCGGGTCAGTCTGAGCTTTTTAGTGTATTGAAGACCATTTTATTTTGAAGGATGAAGACGGAGATGAGTCTACTATTTATTATTAATTATTCCACTATATCATGTGTTCCGCTGCATTATTTATTTATTTCTACTGTATGTATAACTCTAATTTGTATTGTAAAAGTGTAATCAAATGTCATTTGTAAAACAGCTTCATGAACTGTTTATTTGATTATTATATTTTGTCATTCCGCTGCGAGATTCTGTGTTTTGTTTTTCCTTCTTTTCTATTATTTTCTTATTTACCCCCATTAACAATCCTCCCTTTTGAATGGTTTGAGTTGACATGTGTCGTTTATTTTTGATTTAAACCATCCAAAAAGGTGGGTCGTTACATATATAAAATAGGGAAATGGTAGAATTTGTACATATGAATCAAATGAACAATAAAGATAATTGCCTCCAATAATATATAATTACTGATATATCTCCAGTCTTTAATAATATATAAGTGTCAATATATCTCCACAGTACCGCACAATAGAAATATAGCGATAATGGCTCCAAATATAGATATATGAAAGCATAAGCCTCCTGCTCATCCTCTGCACAACTCATAAGCTATCTCATACCTCCTATCTCAAAATACTCATTTGAGACTACCTGAAAATATAAGAAGCAATGCAAATATCCTCAGGTCAGAAAATAGTTCGTTATTAACAATCTATAATGTCAAAATAGATATAAAAACCGATATAGTATAATAGGAACATATTGTATAAAGAATCATACATGACCTATCTGCGCATCCAACAAGTTATCAAAAAAATTGATATATGCTGATATATTACCATCATCATATGGGTGTTCTATAACTCTAAATACATTCTTGGGTGTCTAGGTATACAATTCGATATTACCTACAACGTGTGACATCCTATTAGACGAATCATGGTAAATAGATAAGACATAGCAATCATTAAACAACCTTGCATCTCTCAACTCAAATGTCATTGGATATAAGATAACTCATTTATCACTCCGTATCGATTAGCGACTACTCAACGTCGTAGTTACATTAATGCTTATGTCCATGCCATGTAATGCCAAGAAACTAGAACACCCTGTAAAGATCTAAGGTTAAACAGATCACCTCGTACGATCTGTAGTGAGTGTTCTCACCCACCCCTTCTTATCGTGTATACATCAAGACTATTGAATTACCAATGATCCCTTAGCATACCTTCCAGTAGTAGAAACCACGTATGTTCTATTTCACAAGGTCACTTCCTATCGAATTTGCTAGCTCGGACGATCCCTGGATGCTATAAACACTATTTGCTTGAAGCTTTGATCCATATCACTCTTGTTGACGAGTTGTTGAAGTTCTAAACTTCCCTTAGTTGCTTCACAAAAATCTCAAGGTTTCCTCATGTCAATCCTGATGTACCCAAAGTACCTCATGTCAAACTTGTATTAATGACTACGTCGCCCCATCATTCGCTCCATGTCTCTGCAACCAGTCAGATCGATCATTATTTTGCTTATGCATAACAACCCATGCATTAACATCATGTATGATCGATCATGGAGGCTCATCTCCACTTGCTCAACATTTTTGCAATGGATCGGATCGATTGGTACAAACCCATATAGGTCGGTCCTAAATGTTCTAATCCCTTACTTGGGCAATCTCACTCTTTCCTCGAGTCAGTCTCATTTATTTCCACCAGATTTTTAAAGTAGTTATGGAGTTTCCCTATCGCTTTATCATTTCAACACCTAACCATTTTCACCAATGCACGATCGATTGGTGGTGCAGTGTTTCCTACATTTTTTCCTTTAAAGCCCAGAGTCCGCTTCATGTTTACATCATGTTGGTCTCGAGTCATCTCCAACTAGCTCGCCTTATGCACTTTTGCACAACAACCCCTCACATATGGTCTATAACGACCCATATGGATTAGTACCGATCGATCTAAATATAGCCATAATTTTGCTAAGTCATTTCCTTAATTTTTTACATCAATCCCCATTTGATAAGTTGCTTTGACCTACGTGCAATCTCCTTTACATTAGTACAATTCCAAATGCTCTAAAGTCAATCCATCTAGGTTGTCCTATCGCTATGGATCTTCCATCCTTTGTGTAATCAGATCGGAGAGCAGATTGTATCACTATTCCATCAACCCAAAGATCCTTGCCAATAGAATGGTCCAATCTCCAAATCACGATTGATAAGCATTTAATCAAATTAAAATATGCAAACATACATTCAAATAAGCAAACAAGCAATATGTTCAAACACTACAATTAATATAACATACATATCCTAATCTAACATCCATATCATAAATCAAATCATGAATATACATGTTAAAAAATTTAAAATTGTTTAGATTCATTCATAAATCGTTTATGAAATTAAATCATCCCAAAAACATATTTTTAACTTTACAAATGGATCCAAAGCATGTTTCTAACATATATAAGTGTAGAAAAGGGTTATGAGATGATAGATCACTAACCTATAGATATGAAATTGATAATCGAGGTGGATCATATATGAATAGTAGTATGCACGAACCCTAAGCCCAAATTAATATTTTGCTAATCTCTAATTAATATCCTTGCTAATCTTCACTTCATCCCATGATTTGGCTTATTTTATTATAGATTTAAGATGGATTTGATTTGAGATATTTTGATGGAGGATTAGATCTTTTTTCACAAGTGATTTGGAAATGTCTCTACGGTTGTAACTAGGCACAATTATCGAAATCATTAGCAGGCCTAATATTGGCCTTAGGCTAATTTCCCACTAAATCTACCTAAAACTGTCAAACTTAAAGCTACGGTATCTCACAAATCATAAGGCCAAAAATATTCTATGATCAATCTTCAGAAAGGCAAACCATCGTATCTTTCTTTTGGAAGTGGGTTTAAGACCCAATTCAACCTCTATCAAAATTTATAGCTCTTACAAGTTTCCAGGGTTAAAATTGTCCATAATTTATTCTAAGTGTCAAACATGTCGAAACCCAACATTCCCTAAAGTTATAGCTTACTTGGACCCTATTTGGTTATAAAAATAAATTTTCACGATCCCTAGGTACGTAGAAATTGTGGGTCGTTACATTCTCCCTCCCCCTTTAAGTATTAGGTTCCCTTCCACCCAAACAAATCCTAACCAAAACAATATCAATGGCAAACATGCCTAACAACCATTGCAAAAATCAATCATGCAAATAAGTACGTAATAAGCCTATGCTAACATCCTAACATGAAAGGTACTATCTATGCAATATAAAATACTAAATATGAAAATAAATGCGATAAATGGAATCTCACCCAGTAAAGAGCACTGGATAAGTGGTCATCATGCTCTCTTCAATCTCCCAAGTGCTATCGCCATCGCTTTCACCCGATTAAAAATTTACTAAATTCAATATCTTCTTCCTAAGTTGCTTCGCATTCTGCTCAACTATACAAATCAAACTACGAGTTCTCGAGGCTTTAGGTTTAACTTATATATCATCCAGCTGATCCAGTGCAACAATTACGTCTGATTCATGCACAAATTTTCTAAGATGTAAAACATAGAATACGTTGCATGATTCTACCATCTTCCGAAGTAAGTCGATTCTTTATGCAAGGTTCCTAATTCTTTCGAGTATCGGAAAAGGTCTTATAAATCTCTGTGCCAAATTCCTCTTATAACCAAAATGGTCCATATTCTTTGATGGAGAAATTTTGATGAACACCATATCACTAATAAAGAACTCAAGATCACCTCTTCTCTTATTAGCGTAGCTCTTCTATCTGTCCTATGAAGCTTTCATTCATTGCTGAGTGATCTCAATCTTCTCTGAAGTCTCCCTAATCATATCTTGCCCAAGTATCAGTTTCTCACCTGCTTTCCACCAACATGAAGGGGAGTTGCATGGTTGACCGTATAATGCCTCAAACGGTGCAATACTAATGCTCGACTGATAGCTATTGTTGTATGCAAACTCTACTAAATGCAAATGATCATCCCACAAGCCTCTAAATCAAGAATGCAAGCTCAAAAGATATCCTCTAATATATGATTCACTTTCTCGGTCTAACTGTAAGTCTCTAGGTGATAAGCGGTACTATAATGCAGCTCTATCCCTAACACCTCTCTTAAACTTTTCCAAAATCCACTCATGAATAATGGATCTCAATCGCTCATAATGCTCTTCAGTACAACATGTAATCATACAACCTATTTCACATACAATAAGTCAATTTCGATACCATTCTAATCGACTTTAAAGGTATGAATCGAGCACTCTTCATTAGTCCATCGATTATAACGCAAATGTTATTTTAACCTCCTCTAGTACTCGGCAATCCATTAATGAAATCCATCGATGTTTGTTCCCACTTCTACTGTGGAACTTTATGTGGTTGCAACAAGCCACTCGGTTTCTTCTGCTCAGCTTTCACCAGTTGACAGTTCATGCATTTTGAAATAAATGTTTCGATATCCTTCTTCGTCCCCTTCCAATAAAATATTTGATTCATATCACTATAAATATTAATTCCTCTGGTATGGGTAGTCAACTTTGAATCATGGAACTCTTGTAGCACCATATCTATAATTACATCAACATTGGATATGTACAATCTACCATTCTTACAGAGTCAACCATCTAGATAAATCCATATTGCTTCAAATCTTCAGACTCTACTCCCGTTTAAAGTTTAGTGATAATCTCTGCTAGTCTAGCATCATGCATCTGACTAGTACCAATCAACTCAATCAGAGTAGGTCCAATGGTGAAGCTCTCCAACACCTAGTGTGATGATATAACCTAGTGTCCATGCTACTAGAAAGTAATAACCATCTGATAGCATGAAGCAAAGGAAACGATAGGAGCGATCTCTTTATACGTTCTTTTAGGCCAACATGAATATGTTTCTATACCTGAATACATTTGAAATAGTACATAACCCACCTCTACACAAAGAAATGTACACGAGTTTCCATGATTGAGCAAATCACATATGAAAGCAAATATAAGGAAACCAAAATAAACGGCAATTGTTATCAAAAGTACGATATCACAACAGAAATGATCAAAATATATTATCAACATAACAGATGTCATAGTACATGGACATCTCAAAATACATACATATATACATGGTTGACTACATTAAACATCCCAAAATGACATACATCCAACACTGATACCACTACTATATCACCACAAACTAGTACAAGACTAATAAAACCATTAACAACGATAATATAAACTATATCATGACACATGATAATCGATATACTACGAATATGATATAACACCATCATCTACCACTCCATCCTTAGTATGCATCTTAAAATAGGTATAAGACCAAAAGCAAAAAATTTATATACAACCTCAGTCTAACCCGAGGTTGTTAAATAAATAACAAACCCTGAGTCAGGCTAGAAACTAACCTTGTGTGTAACCACAAAAAAAAAGTATGTGTCGGGTATATGTGGTATGTTCAAGGAATCAAAATATGTCACACACTTGCTAAATCTATACCCCTCCACATCACATCATCATATATATAGTGTAAACACCTATGCCACGACTCCAAGTAATGTGTCTTGAAACTACATCACTAATCAACTGAGAAATCACCCCAAAAATATTTTGAGTTGTAATTATTATTATTATCATCAATCGTACCATTTAGGTTATTCATGATCAAGGTACGTATATCAATGAGTCCTACTCACATTCACTCTACTAGATGATGCATCTATACAAAGATATCATGGCTTGTTTCATCCGTATACCCCTCGATCAGTAGTTATGGGTGCCTCTACATGATCTATTAGTTGCACCATCTCATCTTGTCTTGTCCTTGTTGGCACTCCTGTCGTGTTCCTTAAATCACCATATTTCCACATTGTCATCATCATAGCTCATCTGCATGTCCTCATGGTGTGTCCGTGCAACAGATCGTTTGGACTAGTAGTGGACCAGATCACCACGATCAGGGAGCGACCCTAAATTAATGCATCTTGGATGGATCCTAGCCTATCCGATAACTCACCTCATATGGATTACATTCACATCACTTATTAATCATTTATTAATGATTGGCCTCAGTAATAACATTTATCCCTAGAAATGTCGTTTATTTATTCCAATGTCATCTGAGGGTTCATATTCTGTATTCGTGCGCATTAATAATGATAACACATTCGCTCATAACATGAGATAACTACTTGCATTCTCTTTACTTAATATAATACAGCAATGTAACATATACATACATACATACATACATAGATGCATATATGTATGTATGTATGTATGTATGTATGTATGTATGTGTGTATGTTTGTATGTATATGTATATATGCATAACATTAACATCCAGAGAAAAGTAGTGAAAGATTAGGAACATAACCTGGATTACCAGCTCTGAAAATGAATTCCCTATCCCAAGTGGTATCATAGAACAATGCCTTATTCACCTCACCTACATCACACTCCCTAGTAAGGGCAAGATTCTCACCCTCAATTTGATAGTATAACCACCTACTTTCGCCATAATCAATACTCATAAACTTGAGGTACTTATCAGTCCCAGGAGAATATCTCATATCAGATGGCTCATGAACCCATGTTTTCACATCAAAGTACCAGTAAATACTATCTGAAGGAGGAACCTTGCCAGAAGAAGCATCCGGAACAACCACCTCCTCAAGAGCAATAAGGGGTACATCCCGAGGAAGCGAGTATGGGCGGACCTTTGGGACCCACTTCAATACAGGAGGTCTTGGAAGTAGGGTTCTATCAAATAGCAGCACATGAGCCACCGCTAGACCAACGAGAGCCTAGAGGTGCCCAAAGGACTGACAGGAGATGCAAATATCAGGTTTCCATCCATAATGAACAACAACCTCAGCAATGTGACCCTCAGCAACTCTAACTTTAATCTTTTTCGAAAGTGGCTTATTCGGAGTAATTTTTATTAAGGCCTTTGCATAAACAAGTTTTTCCCTTACAACGGTATTAGCATCAAAGCATTTCAATTTCCCTATAGTATTAGCTGGCTAATTTAATCCAATCAACGATGGCAAAATAGAGGGAATATGGAAAAAATACACCCAAACTAGAATAGATAATACCTGCTCCCTAACACTGATAGTAGACGGACTCCATGAAGTAACAGTAAATGGCTTGCCTCTAATAAAGGTTGGTTCCAGACTTAGGACATGGAGATGTTCCAATGGCTTGGAGAACTTGAAGAAGAACATGAAGTTGTAAGTGAGGACCTGAAGACTACCCCTAATATTCCAATCTTTGCGACAGTGCTCTTTGACTACAAAATAAGGCAGGTTAGAATCTAAGAAAAACCAACTAGATGATCCGACCAATCGTCAACCCCTGCTTGAATCACCTCCGAAGGAGGTTCCATAATCCCATCAACATCCACCATATTAAATGACCGAGGCACATACTTACATGTGTTTCTTGGCAGAGAAGTGAACAAAGATGTCCACTGAACCACTTTATGAGGAATAATAGAATCTAAAGAAGGAACATACCTCATCTTATTAGCTGTAACATCAGCAACAACACCCATATCCAACAGTGCATTCCCTTCCTTACCCATAGCCAAATCAACTACAGGCAACAAACAAGGGGAAACATCCATAGCAGCATCATTATTTCCACCAACATCCTCGCAATTTCCAACATCATTTTTCAGGAGAATAGTGCTCTCATTCCAACAAGAAGTGTTACCAGTGGAAGCTAACAATTGAGATAAGGAGTGCTTACCGAAAGCAACAGATGTGCATTATAGTTAGTGTCATTGGGCTAATCGATAACAGTAGTGGATCCTCCTCCTTTGAGGGGTTAGTCATGGTAGTTAGTAGTTTAGGTGTGCTACCTAACTCCTATGCTATTTTATATTATTGGTAGTCGCTGAGGCGTTTATTATTGCATCTCTCCTGTTATGTATATGCAAATGGTTTGACCACTATAAAACCTTCATAGTTGTTCTGTGCATGTTCAGAACACCTATTTTTAATTTTTTAATAAAAGTGGCATGGCCCACTATAAAAAAGCTGGCTAGCCTTACTATCAAAAATAACATTAACATCCAAGTGATAAGCATCAATGACATAACATTAGAGTGCAACTTATTTGGGTGGCATAGATGAGCGGTATACCTATATAATATAGCATAAACACGAAAGCCATAACGTCAAATGTAAGAAAGGTCAATATTCATATAACTTACTAATGTGTTGGGCATAGTACATAACATAACATCAATGATCACCTAAAGTAAATAATGTGGGAAACAGAACACACAAATGAATATAGCACCGAACTTTAGTTCAATTGTTTCAACATCATAATACTTTATATTTCAATATAAATATATGTATGTATCTATATATTACTACAATACTTCCTTAAATCTCATATTAATATTTATAATTTTTGAAATAAAAATCATTTCTAAAATTACCATAGTATATAATAATTTATATATCAATTTGAAATCATTTTCATATCAACATAACTTTTTATTCAAATATAAATATTATATATATATATATCCAACCTTTCTTCATATATCCAAAATAATCTTTATAAAATCACACACACACAAATATATGTATATATAACATATATTTTTCAGAACTTTATTTATTTATTAAAAACAAATTTAGATTAAAACATTTAAAAACTATAAAATAAAACATTCTCAACCTAGTGCTTACTACCATAGGTGTACAATAACCGATAGATTGGTTACAATCAATCGACCAGTTGATGATTTCTAGGAACAACTTTGTTCCTATTGATCGTTAATCAAATTACTGGATTTTGGTGGGTTTTCGGCATCGATTGGCCTGCTTTGGAGTGTTCTACCGTCTAGTAACATCATGCAATAAATAAAATGCATAATGATGAATCTTTAGGGTTTATACACATAACAAGTTTTTGTAATTTTGATTTCAAGAGAAGATAGTAATCTAGTGTCATCCATTTCACATCATAAAGCGTGATACATAAGCTAAAACATAACTAATTCAATCAAACACAACGGAATTCACAACGTATATAACATGCAAGAGCTAGGGTTAAGGTTACACTCTAAAACTGATCAAATGACGCTTGGATTTCCTCTTCTTGGCTTCAAATAAGCACAAATCCTTCCTATTAGCTTCTAATTTGATGCATATAATGAATTAGAACTTGAATTTTACACTAATTATAAGAATATTGGTGTTAGGAAGGTGCAGGAGCTTTTACTTAACCTTTTGATGCTTGAAAAAGCTTGAAATGGTTGATTTTTTTAAGGGTCTATAGTCTATCATTAGTGATGTATTAGAAGGTTTATAACTTAGTTTTTAATAATGAAAAGGATGGAGAAAAATAACTACTTACTGGTTTGATACAAGAGTTTCGATTTGAGCAGTTTTAGTACCCAAAAATCCAAAATAAACTTAAGAAAATTGTATATGATTCTTATGTCGAGGTTACTAACTCATTTATATCCAAATTAACTCAATTTAAAACATTTATAAATTACCTAAACCATGAAAATATTTTTTAAAAACCTTATTTGGTTTGAAAATAATTTTTCGGTCGCTAATTCACTTTTAAATACTTGAAAATTTTAAAACCTTATTTATTTATAAAAAATGATTTATATTTAGTCTTAGTTCTTTATATTTTAGTAATCTTTTAATTCTCAAAGCATATTTTTAACTTTTAGTTTGAAATTTTATTCAATAATTAATAATTTAATACAATATCTGTTTATTTTCATCAATGAGTTTCCAAACAAAAACTTATTTTAAATAAATCACAAAATGATATTTCGAATCTCGTTTATCAAATGTTTCATCCTTTATTTCATTTAAAACATTTTTCAAAATTTAAAACCGTTATTATTCCCAATATCTAAATTTTGATGCCAAAAACCTATTATCTTTGTTTAAAATCCTCGATTTATTCTAAAAATGTATGTAATTGAATTTATTACATTATGCTCCGACCTAGTTGTTACACTGGATCTTGCTCACATCTCGGTTGGAAATCATACCTAGGTATATACTCCAACAACATCCACTTTAGGAACATGGCTTCCAAGCTGGCATCTAATTAAGTTTAATGGCATAAGTTTGCATGACCTATCATCCTGGGTTAGTTCTTGACACTGGTTCTTGAAGTGCCCTTCTTTGTTATAATAATAGCATCTTCTCTTGAACTCCCCTCTCATTAAGTTCACCCTACAATACTTAGCGATGTCTCACTTCTTATGGCATTTAGGGCATGTCAGACCTCCTTTCTTGAACTTTCCTTTGGCCTTGTTTTCTTTCCATAACCTCCTGTTCTTTGATCCAGCTTGGTTATCGGATTGGCCTATGTTCTTCCTCTCTTTTTGGCCAACAATTTGGAGTAGGGCCATCTCTACTAGCTTCTCATAGGTGGTACCTGTAGGAATTTGAGTCAAGTGTAGTTCTGTTAAGGCATAATTTAGGCCCCTCATAAATTTTATCGCCTTCTTTGCTTGGGTGTCTATCAGACTCATCCCAAATTTGACAAATTCTGTGAACTTGTTAACACACTCCTTTACCGTGGAGTCCGCTTGTTTTAGATAAATGAACTTTTCCAATTGAGATTCAGTTCTGCATGACATGAACCACCACTCAAAGTGAGCCTTAAATTCGGCATAAATTATGCCTTCTTTTGCATTCTCCACGGTCACTATGGTCCAACAGTTCAACGCCTCCCTTTTCAAGTGCCTCGTAGTTAGTTTCCTCCAAACTCGTCTTCTAACTGTAGTTCCTTGAATATGTGATCGCAATCAATGATCCATGCTTTAGTTTCTATAAAGTCTTCCATGCCTAAGAATATTAGTCCACCGATACTCTAAAAATCATTACATAGCTTAAGGAAGTCTAGTGGATGGAATGCTAGTTCTATGGGCAGAGCAACTGGCACCGATGGTGCAGCTTGCTAGGGAATGGGGACTTTCCCCATGAATCTTAAATATTGCCGAGACTATACTGATATACCCGGCATGGTGGGTATCTCCTTGGTGGTGTGGTTCCCAATCTCGTAGCCGTTGTTTTAAGCCATTATCAACTATATGTAGGTTCAAGGTTTTGTCACGACTTCCTACGATATTATTACTTGCTGAAATAAGAATTTGCCTAGTGTGTTTGCGTATGTCCATACATGTATTCTCATATATATAATAAGGTTTTGAAAAATATTTTCAACAATATCAAATATGTACTCTCGTGTATCACATTCCCATTGATCAGGTAACCTAAGCTATAATACCGAACGTAACAATCCTCTTCGAAACAAGCCTAATTTTTGACCTAATAAAAGCCCATTAAATCTTAAGTCCATTCAAAAGCCGGCTATTGGTTGGTATAGTTGATTTAATAAGATAATATGCAGAGCTATCTATCTATGCTTTCACGGTCTCACGGCTAAAGGAATAAAATATAATAATAAAATAAAGTATCCATCTCATAAACCAAATCACAAGAGCATACTATCATAGTAGTGCATAAAACATGCATGATACATAGTCTGGGTAAATCATAACAACATAAATAGATAACTATAACAGATGACTGCCCGCCAAGTCTCCACCATCTTCTCCACACTCATCGTTGTACCTAACTTGAAGGTCGTAATGAGGAATGAGTTAGAACAACAATGTTTGGTGAATGAAAATCTTAAGTTTTACAATAATAGTATATGGGAAGTAAGTAATTAAACAAGAATTATGTCTATTTATTGTACTTTCCTAAGTACATCTTTAGTTGTAGGATAACGGCCCTACAAGCCTAACTCCACGACTATAAATGCGAATGCAGTGCAACTATGGAGAAAATTTGGTTCAACAACTCATCTCCAATCCAATCATATCCTAATGATGTGAGACTTAAGACCTTTTAGGTAAGGAATATGAAGACTCTCCAACCATTTAATACCTAGGCCCAAGGTGAGTCCCTCCTGGTACTTATTATTTGACATCGTAGAAAATCTCGTAAGGCCACTTAATATTTCTTAGATAGGGAAGAGGCACACACTCTAGCCATTTAATACCTCAACCTTAAAGTGGATCCCGCATAAGAGATTTTCACTAACGCACTTAAAAGATAATTCTGACACTTTAGTACTTCTTGAATATGGAAGAGGCAGGCCCTAACAGTCATTTAATACCTCAACCCTTAAGTAGGCCCGTCTTAGAATTACCCTACGCCATTTAAAGGAAATACCGACAATTTAATACTTCTTAAATAAGGAAGAAGCAAATCCTAACAGCCATTTAACACCTCAACCTCGAAGCAAACCCGTCCTGGGATTACCCAATGTTACTTATGAGGAATTCCCTGAGTTAGTTGATACTTCTTAATAGCGAGGAGGTAGAACCAAATTATCCATTTAATACCTCAACCCGAAGTAGACTCCTATTGGAATTTGCCCATCCTTATGGCCTATAAAACAACTTTAACATCTGACATTAGTCTAACTATTTGTAGGTGCAAGTAGCCAGATCAGTTGGCAGACTTACCTTATAAAATTAGGACTAACCTCACGTCCACCATAGGTGCTCATTATAGGAAATGCCCCCACATTAGTCATAAAAGTCATATAGTTGGTAGCTAGATTAGATGGATGGACTTCTATGTGCTTTTAGCTGATCTCGCATCCCTATAACTTAGCCATATTCCCACTTTAAAAAATTAAATATTAAACTATGCCAACACACACACATACACAGATATATATATATATATATAGTTAGTATACACCTCCCCTGTATTTACACATTTAAAGGCCTTATAAGGGAAACCCCTTGTTTCTCCTTTTGTTTCCGGATTAAATTTTATAATTGTCTTTAACTCATTTTATTAGATTTATTGTTAATTGTCATTTATTTGTCAGCTTCTTTATTAAATGCCATATTTATTATATTTGTTACAAGTTTGTAATTTTAGTTGGTCAATTTCAAAATTTGATGTTATTATTACATTTGTGTCTAACATTAAATTATGGTTAATTTGTTTCTATATGTATTCAAGTAACTTTTATGTTTCTTATTTGGGGTGATATGTTATTTCAATGTGTCAATAGCTATAATTTCTATTCAAGTACCCATCCAATATAGAAGATTACATAATAGCTAAAATCACTAATAAATCAGCTATACTAAATAGACATACATACATACATACATACATACATACATACATACATATATATATATATATATATTCAAGTTGAAATCCAAAACATGCAATTCATTTTACGTTAACATAGTAGAACCATGGCTTCTTTTTCTAAATAAGAAAATTTATAATTCTAATCTTTTATATTCCATTCAACTTTTTAAGTGTATATTGTTGAAGTGACAAAGAAAACATATTTATTTTGATTATCAAAATAGACAGTGCAAACTATGGATAAGAGGAAAAATCTCTTTTTTCCTACTTTACATACCCATTCTTTGTCATTACAATCAAAATTTGAGAGTTTCACATTAAAATTTTCCAAGGCATGACACAAATCCAAAAAACAAACTACACAAATTACTATTATAGAAGAAAAATATTTTCATTCACGGATAATACTGACTGAAATCTTCTTAGATTTGCCTTCTATGTTATTACCTATGTTACCCTCTGATTTATCTCCTGTTATTGTATATTATATAACAATTTATTAGTGTGTTAGATTTACAAAATTGGGGATTAGAGAGTTTTAGAATATAGATTTATTCATATAAGATTTAGTACCTTTTCCCTTTAGCTTGTCTTCTACGGTTCTTTCCGTAATCTCTAAATGTATATACTTTATTTTTGCTTTTGACTTTAAGAAACTTATGTGGAGGAAGAGAATTGGGCAAAGTCTTGTTACCAAGTTAAATTTCTATGAAGAAAAATGAGGAGGCTAGCCACTTATTTATTATTGCTTGGATGCGCAAGGACCATTGAATTCAAAACTGTCAAATCCAGGTTGTTTAGGCTGAATGAAACCCTGACCGTCATACACCAACCGGTCGACCGGTCTCTATGAGTGGTAGTTAACGTTTAACGTTAACCTTTTATTCGTTTTGAATTTTTTGCTTTGAAATCTTCATACGTCGATAACTTCTTCGTTTGAACTCCGATCGTAAAGCTTTATATGTGAAAGTTGCTTAGAAGATTGCCACAAACACTATGGGGTAAGTTTCATAGCCAAATTCTAACATTTGCCCAATTTCCTTTTTAGCATTATTATTAATTAATTAATTCCTCTAAATTAATTTCATGTTAAATTTGCAGGGTGTTATATTCTTCCCCCTTAATAGAATTTCATCCCAAATTTCTAAGGGACAGATAGAGTAACGTGCACTCTACAACCGTGTTGTTCAACCAATTTATCTACATAGCCATCTACTCAACCAAAGTGTAATGTGATTATGCATGCAACATATCTATAGGTGAGCTCTACCCTAGCGTGAATGCAAGATCGTGACATGTTGGCGTGTATGAATATGCATGTAAGATATTTATAGGTGAGCTCAACCCTAGGTGAATGCAAGATCGTGACATATTGACGTGTATGAAAACAACATAAATATGCACGAAACACTATATGAGTGGAAAAACAACAGGGAAAAGTGTGGCAACCGTGTCCTACCATCCAATCTAGCAACTACGGTGCAACCATAACCTATATAATACTAAATTTAAAGAGAGAAACCTTACCAAAGAAAAGCTCTGGATGATTGCCTTCAACTTCCCTTCTGTTTCCCAGGTGCTTCCCGCTTGATTATCTTCCCATTTTTTCTCAGATCAGCCTAATTTCTTTGTCACGAAGCTTCCTAACTTTGTGTTCCACTATGTGTGTGGTAGCAAGAGGTGCTTTCCGCTCCATCTCTATATTTTCGAACTGATTAAGCTCTACTATAGCGGTTTTGCTATGCGGCCGCTTCCTTAAGTGTGACACATAAAAAACATTGTGGACTCCGGTTATCTTAGCCGGAAGCTCCACCTTTATGCAAGTTTCCCACCCACTCCAAAATATGGAATGGCCCAACATATCTCAACACCAACTTCTTCGAGGTTCCAAACCTTATAACCATCCTAAGAGGAGAAACATTTACAAATACTATGTCTCCAAGTAAGAATTCCACCTCTTTCCTTTGCCTATCTTTATAGCTACTTTGTCTGTTCTATGCAGTCTTCATTCGTTGCTTAAATACCTCAATCTTCTCTCTGGTATCTTGAATTAAATCTAACCCAAGTATAATTTTGTTCGTATTTTCCCACCAATAATTTGGTGACTAGCATGGCCTCCAGTATAAGGCTTCAAAGGGTGCCATATTTATCGGCATCTATCAACTATTATTATAGAGGAACTCTACTAAAGGTAAATGCTGCTTTCAATGTCCTCCAAAATCCATGGTGTAAGCCCTCAATAAATCCTTTAAGATCCTATTCACTCATTCTGTCTGTTCATCAGTTTGAGGGTGGTAAGCTATGCTAAGATTCAGCGTCATCCCTAAAGCTGATTGCAAACTCTTCCAAAACTCACTAGTGAATAAGGTGTCTCTATCGTTGACAATGCTGATAAGAATTCCATGTGGTCAGACCACTTCCTTGATGTAAATCTATGCTAAATATGTTGTGGTTCTATCACTCCTTATAGGAATAAAGTGGGCACTTTAGTGATCCTATCCACTATAACCCAATTTGCGTCATCGCCTCTTTGACTTCTAGACAACCCATCTATGTAAATCCATCAATATGTGCTCTCACTTCCAAGATGGAACATTCAATGGTAATAATAGACCTCTAGACTTCTTTGTTCAGATTTGATTCGTTCACAAGTCAAACACATAGTGACATATTCTGTTGCTTGCCTCTTCATTCCTGGCCAATAGAAAATCCGCTTCATGTTTATGTACATCTTATCTCCACCAGGATGACTAGACATCCTAGAATGATGGCACTCAGCTAGTACTTCCTCTAAAATATCCTCTACTACTGGTACACATAAGCGTCCATCCCTCCTAAGCCTCACTCTTTTATCGACCGAATACCTACTGAGGTGGGGGAATACTCTCCCTCTCTCAACTTAGCCAAAATGTCAACTATCGTCGCATCCTTCTTCTGTTCTTGACCGATGCGGTCCATCAATGTTGGCCTTACTTCCATTGCTGCTAGATATCCTAGGGTGAATTCTGATGGGGTTGGAAATTGAAATTTGAGAGGAACTCAACTGCCTCCACTCATATATATAGCACCTAGAGTAGCATGCCTTCGGCTAAGAGCATCGACAACAACAGTCCCTTTTCCGTGGTATACAGAATCTCGAAGTCATACAATGCTATAAACTCCATCCACCTTTATTGCGTAATGTAACAACCCAGAAAATTAAACTATAATAATTAATTGACGAATTAATTAAATGATAAAATAACTTTGAGAAATTATCAGAATTGAGCCACAGAAGTTGCACTATTGTGTCCATGGTAATTTTGCTGGTCAATTTTCATATATAGAACGTCAAAATCCGAGTTAATATGAGCGAGATACAAAGAAAACAAGAATCAACGGAAAAAAAATATACAGGGAGGCCGACCAGCCGGTTGACCTGGCACTATGGGCGGTCGACCTATAGGTCGACCCACCTACGGGTTTGAGGCGAAGAAATTCCTCCTTCATCCTGTGCGATTTTAACACATCAATTTCCCTATTTTGCTCGATCTGGTCCCTTCGTGCTTCCATCTGATGGCTCTTATTCACCTTATGACATAGTTGCATCCTATTCAATCCCCAAATCCAATGGTCTGAGATCCACTTCTACACCTATAAATAGAACCCTAGACCTAACACTTTTTCTCATTCTAAGATTTTCTCTAATTGGGTTCACCTTTTCAGGAAGGACCCTAGAAGGAATAATTTTCCAAGTAGAGAATCTTTTTAATAAAAATATTTTAATACACTCAAGTGGATTTGGGAAGACCAAAAGGGAAGATCTTAGGACCACAGGTGAGTGATTGTAATTATTTTAGATTTCTTTAAGTAATTTAAAATAATAGGGTTTCCAGTAGTTGTAGTTTTACTACGATTTTTGGAATAACATTTTTAGCGGTATATTTACAGTTTTAGAATTATTTCAGTCTATTTCTTTTTGGCTATTCTTTTCAGTTAATTCTAGTTTATTTCTAGCAATTATAGCTTTTCCGTTGAATTACAGTTATTTATAGTATTTTTAATTATTTACTGTTAAATTGATATTTATTTACATCTTTTTCCTACGCTTTGGATTTTCTTCTATTTTCAGTTTTCTTTTATTTCTCCTTCTTCTTCGCATATGGAATTAATAGATTAAACGCGAATATGGATTAAAATTATAAGAATACTGAAATAATGGAAGATAAGATGTAAATTGTAAAGACTGTAATAAAAATGGAATTAAGACTGAAATTGAGCCTAATTATGATATTGATGTTAGAATTGGACTAATTAAAGATAATTGGCCTAGTTATAACTTAGAATTATAACTAAAAAGCATATAAGATGAAAGAAGCTTATTTTTACACTTAGACCTTGGGTTAAGTAATAAGCATGATTATAACGTAGGTTATAATAATAAATAGAACAGAGTGAGGCTTATTTTAAGACTTAGGATAAATTAATAAGCACATATAGTAAGAACAAAAGTAAAGGCTTATTTAAATAATTTATCTAAGTTAATAAGCAAAGTATTAAAGTTGGACCTGTACCAAATAACATTCCCCTATTTCTATGGACATGGTGTTTCACATAACCCTGAAGTGAAACGAGGTGTCTCACATAACCCTGAAGTGAGACTAGGTGTCTCACATAACCCTGAAGTAAGATGAGGGGCACGCTTATGTTAATAACGGTAGTAAATGGTCAATAAGTAGAAGTCCAAATCATGAGGATTTGGGCAAGGGGCACAACTAGATATTGTTTGGATGATGGGCCAATACCAATAGCATTTCCCCTATCATTTCTATGGACACGGTGTTTCACATAATCCTGAAGTGAGACGAGGTATCTCACATAACCCTGAAGTGAGACGAGGTGTCTCACATAATCTTGAAGTGAGACGAGGGGCACGCTTATGCTGGAGCTTGAGGTAATAAGAAGACCCAATAGGTGGAACAACAAGTAACGCGAGCTTAGTAGTGGTCACGCGTGCCACTTCCAGTGATGGCTCATAAATCGTTATGAGTTCCAAGCGCTTAGTATGTGTGTCTTTCGTAGACACCATTGCCTTCTGTGTAGGGAGCTATATAGCATCTAGTCCGCAGTAGGTCTATGGAGTAGCAGGCCGATCAAAGGGTAGAATTAGGATTTCAACCTAATTATAGGATTAGGAATTCAACCTAATCAAAGTAGTGATCATAGACAAGTGCAAACAATCAAAGTTAATCAATTATGTTGATCTAGTTAATTCGTATTTATTTCCAGCTTATTCCTTTTCTCTATTTCCTTTATTTCCTTTTATATAATAGAACTGTTGTAAAGTCTAGTACTTTTACTTTGCTTAAAGATTCTAGTAATTACTATCATTCACCAGACTTTTAGTCTGACACACTCCTCCATTTTCCCCTTTTCCTCCCATAGGCTAGCAAAAGCAAGGACGATAGATTACAAACACTTGGAGACATCTTTGGCAGAGATTTCTTATGTATTTATCTTATTTATTTTCAGTTTTTAGCTCATTCCATGTACTAGCACTTTGTGAGGGATATTTTGTACTCTGATATTTATGAGACTGAGGTTTTGATTTCATGAGACATATATTGGTATTTTGAGACATATGATGTATTTAGTTTTATAATTCTATATTATGAAGTTTGACTTTTAGCAAATTATTATTTTAATTGTTTCCGTTGTTTTTATCTATTTTGTCTTGTGAATCTTAGTCTCTGCTAGTCTTAGTTATACCTACAACGCACCACATCTTTTAGTGTGCCTTTTGGGTATACCAAGGATTGTGGGGTGTTACATTTGGTATCAGAGCCTAAGGTCATAGGATTCCTAAAAATTTGTTTTAAAAATAGTATTTTCCAAAATAACTTGTTTTAAAAAGTATTTTTTAGAAAATAAACTCTTAGAAATAGTTTTCAAGTATAAAAGAGTTTTTATAAAAATCTCCTCAAAGTCCAGTTCAACCTTCTTTCGATTCTTTCGAGCCTAAGTTTCCTTTTCTTTGCATAGTATGGCTGACTGGTTCCGTAGAGCTACGATACCAGAGGTGCAAGGGAAAGTGTCCAATACAACACCGGTAGGTGGAAATCCCTTTAATCCACCTACACCAGCCGATTTTTCTAAGCTATGCAAGGACTTCGCTAGCATAGGGGGTGGAACGTTTTCTGGCATGGAGGATTTCGAGGAGGCACTAGCTAGGTTGGAGGATATGGAGTGAAGGTTTAGGGGATTAGGTTTGGAGGACCGACAGCGAATTCAACCTACATATTGGCAGCTGAAGGGAGAACTTAAGGAGGTTCCTACAGGTTCTAAGAAGTAGTGGTGGAAGGACAAGAAAGATAAGGACAAAAGGAAAGAGGAAGGCCCTAAGAAGCAAATCAAGAAAGGAGCGAAGTGCCATAGTTGTGGGACTATTAGTCATTACGCAAGAAATTGCAAGAAAGAAAACATGAAGGGAAAGTGTTATACTTGCAGACAGCCCAGTCACTTGAGTAGGAATTGTCCCTAGACGACGAGACAGAGAGCTAGTACACCGGTCGCACAGATTCAGGCGTTAGACGCATCACCTTCAGGCAGCATTCCGGATAGAGGTAGGAAAGTCACAGTTCCCATTCGATCTCTCTTCGATTTTGGAGCATCACACTCTTTTATCTCTAGTTCTCTTGTGGATTGTTTGCACTTAGAAATTTCTTTAATTATAGACCCCATTGTTGTTTCAAACCCCATAGGAGGATCGGCACACTTGTCTATGGTTTGTAGGGGTTTATAATTTTTTTATCCTAGGCGTAGAATTTAATTATGACGCCTATGTATTGGGATTCTCGGGGTATGGGATGATTTTGGGGATAGATTGGCTATCCACATATGGAGCTATATTAGACTGCGAGAGGAGAGTCGTTAGACTAGAGACATGCAATGGTAGGACTCTCGAGATTTCTTGCGACCTGTTAGGGTCAGTCATGTTGAGTTTCTTTTATTCCCTCGATTCATCATCATCAGAGTTAGATTCGGTTTCTATCGTCAGAGATTTTCCAAACGTCTTTGAAGAAGTTAGGGAACTACCCTCTAAGAGAGAGATTGACTTCAGGATCTATTTAACTAAGAATGCTAAGCTAGTAGCATTACCTGTGAGGCACATGGCACCTAGGGAGAGGATGGAATTAAGCAAGCAAATCCGTGAGCTTTTGGAGAAGGGTTTCATAAGAAGGAGCATATCGGAGTGGGGAGTGCCAGTCGTCATTGCTACTAAGGTGGATGGTTCTCTTCGACTTTGCGTGGACTATAGGGAATTAAATAAGCTCACAAAGAAGAACCGTTATCCACTCCCTAGGATAGATGATCTTTTTGACCAACTAGTTGGCTCTTCAGTATTCTCTCAGCTTGATTTAGCCACAAGATTCCATCAGCTTAGGGTCACCGATGACAGCATAGATAAGACCACTTTTAGGACTCCGGATGGATTTTATGAGTGGTTGGTTATGCCATTTGGGCTAACCAATGCCCCAGCCTACTTCATAGATTTGATGAGCCGCGTCTTTAGAGAAGACCTAAATAAGTTTGTGGTTGTATTCTTGGATGACATTTTAGTGTTTTCCAAGAGTAAGGGGGAGCATGCTATTCATCTAGAGGAGGTTCTTCGTACACCTCGCATTCTTCAGTTAAAAGCAAAGTTCTTGAAGTATCAGTTTTGGCATAAGGAAGCGTATTTCTTGGGGAATAGAGAAGGTCTACACATGGAAAGAGTTTTAGAAATGATTTTGTACATTTAGGTTCGGATTGTGAAAATCCAAAGAGAGGTAGGCAAAGATTGGAGATGTACAATAGTTTCAGTTGATAAGGAAAGAAGAAAGCTTATGTGTAGATAATTGCAGAAATTATAATTGTTTCATATAAGTAGATTTAACGGTAGCACCTTGGAATAAATATGAGTATAAGAACAAAAGACTTTAAGTAAGGAAATGAGATTTCCAAGGTTTAGAAAGGATACTCCTACGGTAGTAAGTAGGAAAATCCACTTTATGTATAACCCAATAAAATTAAATTATTAGAATTGAAAAGAATAATTGTCAATATTTTTAAAGTAAATATTGGGTTTTTGGAAATATGATAAGAAATTTAAATTGGTTTTTATATGATGTTAATTTTGTTGAAAAGGTGAAATTCTTTTTGAAGAATTATAGAACGTATATAGCTCACTAGTTTCTTTGAAAGTAAACAAAGATTTTAAATATAAAAACCTAAAAAGTATTAAGTATCAGAAACGTAGATGGCAACATTTATTGTTGTAATAGATGTTTTCATGAAAATAAAGGGAGCAAAGACTATAACGCTACCGTTATAGTAGGTTACTCAATTTCATATCTCAAATCGATTGGTTTTGAATTTGATCGTAGTTCCACCTAAAATTGGTTCAAATTTCAAAAGGTCCCCATTAATATGTTGTAGATGTCTATTTATAGATGAATCTCAGTTCAGAATCGCCGAATCATCAACTAAATCGCTCAAACATGTTGATCCAACTTTCCAACATGATGATAGGCTAAACTTGAATGTTTCTCAATTGTTGGATCGATTAGTACCGACCGATATGGGCCGGTACCGATTGACTTAGTTGACCAATTATTTGCTTTCTCTTATATGTTGCTTATTTCATCAAGCTGTTGTTCCCTAGGAGAAAATGGCCAATAACCATCGATCGATGTCACTTCACCCATGCTTGTCTTTTTCTTCAATCTTACATGAAGAACCAAACATAGAGTAGAATGGGACCCACATCAATCATAAGATTGATTGGCACCGATCCATGGGATCGATTGGTACCATTTGATTTGTCATGTCCCATACATAGCCATATTTCTCAATCTCCAATCATGATATCTTCCAAGCTTTATGATTAATTCCTTCATCATTTCGTAGTTCAGATCTATTGAAATGTTGCTTGATTCAAATAGTGGATAACACTTGCCCCCAAAAGTATGCTCCTATGATAACAAAGCATGCTTTGGACCAACGTAAGCATCCAAATCCTGACTAGCTAAGATGCTTCTCTCTTTTGAACTGTTTTTGTAGAACGTTGCATCTTCTCTAAGGATACCATCACACCGTTCGAAACTGTTATTGAATGGCATCTTTTTGGAAAATATAAATGTTATAGTCTTATATTTGAAGCCTTTAACCATCATTGAGAATTTTTGAAAGCTTTTCCACTCCTTAGTTTGGTAGATCTCTGTTTTCCTTTCCGTCAATTGTTATATAAAATTTTCAGATGGATCATATTGACTGATATCGATCGGTACCCATAGATTTTCAACATTTCATATATAGCTAAAACTTTCTAAATTTCATTCTTCATAGTTTCGGCCTTCATATTTTCCTGAGTCCCTTTACGACACCGCGATCTCGTCTTCCTTGCATAAATCAACACCTTCATCCATCGTGCCTTCATCAACTATCAATCAAATCTCTAGCATTGATAGATTAGAACAAAGCACCACCAACCTATCTGAACACGAACTTCAACCTCGAGCCACCACTTTCAATTCCATCGCCGCTTATAGAGCTCGATTTTCAAGGTAGGGCACAGCCACGTTTGGACCACGATCGCCGCCGACATTCCAAGGCTTTCCAAATAGTTGTCGCCATCCCTAATCCATGCTACCATAGATGAAATTCATCGTCGCCACACTTTGGCTTCATTAATTTCATACCTAGGTTATCTTGATTCAATCAAAAGATAGAGGAGTGGAGTTTGTGAAGAAATGACCTATCATAATCGACTTTGGTAATAAATCGGCTCTTAGCTTTTGATCGAGATGATTCAAGCAATTGCCTCATAGAACGCACTCTGGCACTCAATGAATCCAAGTGTCAATATGTCTAAGGACTTTCATCCTATCGACACTCGAATTCAGTCATTGAATACTATAGTCCTGCAAAGAAAAGCTCTGTGTCGCCTTGGACTTTATCAAGTTCCGTTAATGTAAATCCTACGTTAACGGTTAATATCTAACACATGGTTCATCGAGTGCTAGAGCTCGTTTGCCAATATAATTAGGCTATTTATACAGAGTGCTTCCATACACCATGCTAAGGACACAAGATACATACTACATAGACTGATACAAAACACTGCCTAAGCCAATGTGCAGAATCCAATGGGTCAGCAAATGTCAACATCTGTTGGGTCCTATACATTTACTACAAATAGGGTTTATTCAAAGTAAATACATAATTCTGAATTACTTGATCATACTCGTTCTCAAGTTTTCAATCTAAAATAGAATTTTTTAGACGTTCCGAGCATCTCTCTATCGCTATTATGGCTGTATCCGCACCTACTTCTACTCCTTCGGTAGCGGCTTCTACCTCTACCCTGGCTTCTACATCTAGTCCCTCTATAGGTTAGCGACCTCAACACCATCATAAGCCATCTTTATAATTTTCTCCCTATATAGCCAGAAGGGTTGACAACACTCTAGATGTTATCTTGGTCGGCATTATGATCCTTAATAACCTCCGAATTCCCAGCATCGAGGTCAACGGTTGTGGATCTTAGAAGAATTTGTGAATGCCATGGCATCCCCTAAGAAGAGACTCTACTCTCATTACCATTCCAAAGAGCTCATGATCCCCCAGAGGGTTATATCGTAGGTAACCGTTACATGTGCTTATATGAAATTGTTCCTCCTTTTAATCACTTACTCAGAATATTGCTCCAACTTATGAAATTGGCTCCATCTCAACTTCATCCAAATGGAAATGATGCACTCTCATATACATACATGATCATCGTCCGACACTTGGGCGAAGAGCCTACTTTCAAGTAAATTCAATACATGTACAAATTTAAAAAAGGTCTGGTTGTCCATCTCTTACATTTCTTGTGGTGTTGCATGGATGAAGGTTATTATTGGTCTTTACAATAAACGAAGCTACTATAAAGTCCAATACTTTTTTGTTGATGTCCTATTGGCTTTGCCCAACAATGAATGTCTAGATGTGAGTTCCAATAACTTACATCCTATTCCGCTTAAGTTTACTTCACTTAAGTCATTAATCTTCGTTTACTTCTTTTTACAGATATTCCTTGATGGATTCCAAATGCTTCCTAAGCCCAAACGCTCTAGGACTAAAAGATATTCACCAGATGAAAGAAGAAGGGAAAATATCCTCATCGAGCTTCAACTATGCCACTTTCAAATATTATACAATGGCCGAAGGGTTAATAACGTGCAACCTCCATCCAATGCTACTCATGTTGTTCCACATGCCGCTCCTTAGGCCGAGATAACTCCTCTAGCTTCGGCTCGGTGTGAAGTTAAAAATGTGGTGGAGACTAGTGAGGTGGATGAAGAAAATCAAGAATATGAGGAAGAAGATAAACATGATGATGAAAATGAGGGAGAAGATGAGAATGAATGTGAAGACAAATGGGAATTGATAGGGTAGACAACAAGAGCAGAGGGAATTTTGTCTTATACCCCTAAACCAAAACGAATTAGAATCTGATCCCTCAGACCGATTTCTGAGCCTTATCAAAGTCTGATTAGAGGATCATCCCACTTTTAACATTTAAAGAAATCTTTGGCTCATTGAAGAACTTAGAAGGATTTAAATAGTCATGACAACAACATTGACAACTTCATAACTTTAATTTGTCCAAATCCAAATCAAGCCTCTTTTGATGCACCCCTGCCTCCTCAAGGAGATGGCAATTCATTCGAAACCTGGTCGAGCATGGTCTGTAGGTTCACTATGGCATTTCAGCACTACACACTTCACTTGGGATCACAAGCATGTTAACTCTACACACACTCTTATCCAATCCTTGAGTTCTAATCTGATCGTTTCTTTTCTTCAGGCACAATGGGTAAATCAAGATTTAATGCCCTAGACAGAAGAACAAGTGTCCTTCTCCCGATCTGGCCCATATTCCCAACACGATCTGTTCCATGAGTTTGAAAATGAATGAGCTAGAAGGATAGGGAGGGAGAGACAAGAGAGGGAGAGATAGGAAGAAGATAGAAGAAGGCGATACTCAGAGCACAAAAGATTTGGGGACTGCACCAGGTCCAAAACGAGCTCTGGCTCTCCACCTCGGGGTCAATATCCACTTATGAAATCCTCAGACCCATATTCCAACTTGCCTGATTCTTCTTGAGGAAAAAGCCTATCACCACCTCCAATCTTTAAAGCTCCCTTACCAGTGTTGTGCCACCTCCTTAGGGCTTCACTCCCATTCAATTCAAATCCAAAGCCCTACATTCTTCTACTTCTATTCCTCAAAAAAAACCTGGCAAGGAACAAATTACTACCACCACAACCTCTGTATCTACCTCCATGGACTTGTCCACTCATACTTTATTGGAGCGAGAGCTCATACAGCTTAAGATGGACTTAATGGAGATCCAATTCATGTACAATGTGGAGGACGCCTCCTAAAGGAGTTGAACATAAGTTAGTCACTTCTCAACAAAGTGGTGGGCCGGTACAAAATTTGAAGTAAACTTGCCATGAGCATGAATGATCTGAATAAGAGGAATAGCCTTAACTTGGCAGTGATGAGGAAGGAGAGAGGCCAAGATGAACAAATCAAGAAAACTCTCTCTGATCAAATACAAAAGGCATAGAAAGAGCTGGTTGCAAAAGAAAAGGAAACCAAAGAAGCCGAAGAAAAAGCACAAGGCCAAAATATGAGCCATGGAAGCCAAGATAAAGGTGCTATATGAGCAAGTCCAAGTGGCTCATTCGCACTAGCGATTTATCTAAGTAAAGGCCGGGCACCAAACTAAAGTGGAAGCCTAAATTACAAAGATGCAACTCGACCTATAGAATGAGAAGAGTAAAAAAAGTCAAGGCTTTCGAAACTGCTCAATCATATGCCTAGGAAATATGCAGTCAAAGAGATGAGGATAAAAACCCTCAGGAATAGTGTCATGGAGCTGGATGCTCGCCTCGCCCATGTAGAAAAAGAAAAAACTGAATTCGAAGACAAAGTTGATATGACCATCATGCGCCTTTATGTGAACATCTTCAGTATGAGCAATATAAGATGGCTCGACAATGAATAACCCGAGACACTTACCAATGTCTAGGTTGAGACCTTCTGACAGGAGAAGGAAAAGAATGAAGGAGAGGTCGATGAATTGTCGATCAAGGCGCTCCCCTTTGATGATTATGATTTGAAGGCCCTAGCTGAGGGTTAGGCTATATGGGCTTCTAAAGCTCTCCCTTCTACACAGGCCCCTATTGGGACTCCATCGAGTCTAACTCCAAGGACTTGGCTGAAGACATAGCTCCTATCACCAAAGTGTCTTGGATGGAGACTATCACTTCCATGGCTGCCAGCTCTGAGGCCGTCACAATTCCAATGTTTATGCCTCAATCGCTCGCTACTTTCACTACTACAACTTCAAAGGGGCACAACCTCAAAAATATGAGCTTGACATAGCCACCAACAGCCCCTACTCTTTCTACTCTTACACCAATTCGTAAAGAGGGGTTGATCATGGTCACTTCTCATGATACATCATTTTCTCCAAGCGGTATATCTTCGACCTCACCTATCTTTGAAAGGCTTTATATATCTTCGGAAGAAGCTTATAATGTTTAGTTCTCTCTTTGCCAACTTACAAGTCAGCCTCCATTTATTCTTCTACCAAAGGTTAACCTCGCTCTTAGACTCGAAGCTTCTAACGTTTAGTTCTCTCTTTGCCAACTTACAAGTCAGCCTCCCTTATTGCTTCTACCAAAAGTTAATCTCGCTCCTAGACTTGAAGCTTCTTATACTACTATCATCCTCATTCAGCTTCCCAACCTCCTCCATTAGGTTGCTTCTCGGTCCCGATGCTGAGAAGATAGATGCTTTAATGAAAAAGGACCTAGATAAGCTTGAGGCATCTATTGACGATAAAGACATTACTATTGCTCGTGTGAATGGGTCTTAGCCTTCTATTGTGATGAGGGAGGCTATCGATGTTATTAAGATTAAGAATGTAAAGATTGAGCATGGCTTGGAATATACTTTGAAGCCTCTACCCATTTCCTTGTCGATCCCTCTAGTTTTCATCAAGCCCCCCTTCGCCCTGCTTCCGATGCTGCCCCGAAATCCCAAAAGACTCTTGCCTCCTCCTCCAACGAGTGTGATTGGGATGCTGATGAAGAAAAAAACAACATTGTCAACGATCTTAAAAAGGGAAAGAGCAACGGTCGGAGTCCAACAAAGGCAAGGAAGAAGCACAAGAGAGGGAAGAACAAGCGACTAATCCTACCATCTAATTGAAGGCATTTTCTTTTTGTCATTTGCTTTTTGGGATTCATGTACATGGGCCTTTGTTGTGCAGGTACAAATCCCGCGTTTTTGTAATCCATAGCAAATGAAAGCTGTTTTTTGTTCGACCTTGTCCATTTACTTTATCACATATTTTATTTCCATGCCCGTATACTTACCTAGATTTATAATTATATAATTTCCTATGATGAAATTACTTATATATCATACTTGCATGTGTTTATAATCAGTGCAATGTTTTTATTCATAGTAACTCTATACATATAAATAAATTTATAAAATTGCTCGGTGTTGTTCCTTTGCTTAGTTTTATTTATTATCAACATTTCATGTTTAACTATAAATAAAACAGTACCTCGGTGCTATGATTGAATTTACAGCTTACTCTTATGTTTATGCAAGCACAAAAATAATACAATGTTGTACCTACATGATTTACTCATACATCAGTTCCTAACTCTGGCCACCGGTGCCTATAATACCTATCTCTACGCATTTGTCCTTGTCCATACCAACCTTTAGGCATTAGTCAAAGATAAGATAAGTAGGGGTGAATTATCCATTCTACCTCAGTCTAATTATCCATTCTACCTCGGTCTGATTATACTCCAATGATCCGACCATGGTTCAAAGGAGTCCGTTGATACTATCCCCAGGTACCTAGACATCTGGTTCTCAAAACAAAGAGGATTGTGCCACTGATCCTATGACACAAATTCAAATTTTAAGAATATGGTTCCATTAATTCCAAAATCTAACTTTATTTCGATAAATTTGTGGAAAATTTTTCCTTGTTGCATCCAATCCAAATGAAAAGAAATGCCTAAATACAAAAGAATTCCAATTCGGACTCCATCTTCGTGTTGGTCATTCCACTATAGTGGAAAGCAATCATTTAGGAACGCTTTCTTTAGGTTTGAATAATTCAAGTGTTTCCAAAACTTCCCATACCTTCCTAACTAACATGGGCTTTGTTATTCACCAAGGGTCAATTTCTATGCCTCTGAGATCCGACGTATAGATACTTTTTTGCATTCTATCCTCTTTCCTTGCACCTTGCCTTCCTCAACTCTATAATGTAGCACTCTCGATCTGTCCTTGGGTCCCCTTGAATTTCCCTACTCCATTATCCATGGGAAATTTCATTATCAAACACCATGAAACGAGTGCAATACCGAAATCTAACAGAGTCGGGCGGCCTAAGAACACATTATAAGAAAAATATTCATCCACCACAATGTAGTTTTGAATCCATATAACCCTTAGGGATCCAACTCCTAGTTGCACTAGCAGATTGATGCAACTAATTAAAAATGTCATCTCTTCTATACATCCTTGAAGTAAGGATTTACAAGGCAACAAATTCTTCTTGTTGAGTTGCATCTTGTCGAATGTTTGTTTGAAAAGGTTGTCCATCGAGCTTCCATGTTCTATCAGCAACACTAGATGACCCAATCATGGTCGTTATCATCATTGGATCAAGTATTAGTGACTCAATTCCATCCACACCCTAATTCCGAAAGACGATTTCATCATTAATCCTTCTTCGCTTCTTTATAGGAGTGCCGTCCTCAAAGGCATGATATATTTTCATGTGTCTCATGCTTTAAGGAACTCATGTAGCATTCAATTTCATTTAGCTCTTTTCTATGGGATCTAGACCTCCGGATATCATGTTTATTACCAATTTCCTTTTTGGTGGTCTTGACGCTTCTCTACTGGGTCCAACTGCGTTTCCATGAGGTGGCTACCTTTGAGGCTGGTTATTTCCTTGATTGCCTTCCTATAAGTTTTTGACAAACCACTGCAACTTCTTCTTTCGAATCAACTCCTCAAATACATCACGGTGATGTCGGTACTCATTGGTATTGTGCCCTAAGGTCTCATGAAAGCGATAGTACTTTCTGGAGCGATTCTCCTCTCTAGCTACCTCAATTATGGAAAGCTTCTTGTACCTCTCATTACCTTGCATCGCAAGGTACATATTCTCCATGGATTCAGTCAAATTCGAGTAATTCCCATCATAGTTGAACATGAAACGCTTTCGGTGCTAATTCTTTGCACCTGTGTTATTAGCATTCTTCTGCTTATTTTATTTACCAGCATTGTTTCAAACATTTTCGCCATCCTACTTTATAGCCATATTACTTTGAGAAACGCTGCCTCTGTGCGTGAATCCTGCCAATCTACTCCCTAGTAGATTAAAACCTAATAACTGATATACATACATACATACATACATACACACACACACACACACACACACACACACATATATATATATATATATATATATATATATATATATATATATATATATATGTAGCTATATGCCCAATGAACCTAACATAACAGTAAATGGAAATAAAATGGTATATGTAGAATTAAGCTTAGAAGTGTATAATTTGTCCATTCACCAGAACTTTAGTTCTGACCCCCTTCTCATAACATCCTACAGGTTAGGTAGGTGGCAGAGACTTCCGAGCTTTGAGACACTTATTTAGAAAGTGTTATTTTATTAGTGAGTATTTACTTACCATTATATTTTAGTCAGTTTCGCTGTGAGATATTTATTTGAGCTTTGATATATTTGTCTTTGCCTATTTGCAGGATACCAGATACCCAACTCGGGCTTCAGTGGACTTGGGTTTTAGTATTTTTTGCGAAAAATTCGGACCCACTGGAACTGGGTTGTTACATTAGTCCTGCCTGACCGCCAGCGCCTAATACTTCTTCCAAATCCGCCTCTTTCAATCACAAAAATTGATTTGCCTTACTATAGAAATCTTTCAGGGTAGAATGCTTCTTCACCCTCGGTCATTTTCAAAAGTTAGTTTGACCATGGATTTCACTCATTGAAGCCATCAACGTATATTAGCTCTTTGGTTTTTCATCCCCATCATGGCGACATTGAACCTCTTCAGAAAGTATTTTAAGGTCTTTTTGGACCTTTGATGAAAGTTTGGTAAGGACATCGTATCCATCGGCTGTATTGAATGCAGCCTAAACTACTCCTTAAATTTCTCTACCAACTCATAGAAAGACAATATGGATCAAGGCTCAAGCCAATAGAACCACATCATGGTAGGTCACTCCAGAAACAGGGGAAAATAGCTACACCTCACTTCATCATTCGCACGAGCAATATCAATATGTCATCTGTATTTCATCAGATGTTGCATTGGGTCAGTCAGCACATTGTAGCTTTGTACTATTGGTGTGACAAATTTCTTTGGATATGTAACAGCTCCAATGTTCTCCATTAATGGGCTCTAACTAGCCGTGGACCTTAATCCATCATCTCGTTATCCCTCGTTCTGTTGTAACAACCTCTTGATCGTCTCAGTAATTAGCTCGTTGTTGCCTACATTTCGCCCTAAGCGACTGTCAATGTGTGCCTCACCATGTGTTCGAATTGGTGAACAGTCATAGTTTGCATGAAAATACCTTGGTCTATTGTCTCTGGGGAGTCTATTCGCTTAATTTTCTAGCGAGTTTGATGTGGACTATGTCCTCTTCTAGAATTTCTAACCATATTTGTTTAAATAGTAACACCTTGAGGACTAGCTTCCTATCCAATACCGTTTGCATCAACTTCTTGCAAGTCACTCTCAAAAGGAATCAAATTTACTTGCCCCGATCTATCAGTACCAACCCATTTGGATTGATTGGTATCGATTGACGGTTGAGTTGGAAAAGTTGCTACACTTTCCCACTCTACTCCATTGATGCCCTAACATCCTCTTTATCCATGTTGTGCCTTCCGTCCCTATGGTTCCGATCTGGCAAACTTTTATCATCTGAATCAGAAGAAAAAAAACCCCCTTCTTTCTTTGCAATGTTTGTAGAATCCTTTTTGCTACGTGGGTTGCGCCAAAAGATAAAACTGTTACTTCATCTCGTCCATTATGGATATCAAACTTTCCATCATCTTCTTATTCATGTCAGGTATTAAGCAATTTAACTCTTCCTTGGTGAAAATTTGTTACAGTTAGAAAGTCTCTCCCTGATTAACATCAACTTCATGCTGAGATCCTTTTGGCTCTTTAGCAATCATCTAGATCTGGTGGGCATATTCTTAGGAGTCATTCCTGGGCATATTTTTAGGAGTCATTCATTTAGATCTGATTGGAGATTTTCTTCAAATCCACTAGCAAGCATAAATATGATCCTGAGTTCAATTCTCGGTAAAAGCACCAAAAAAATGTTTGCATGTGAAATGAAAAACACTCCTAACTGATTAAAAGTGAAATTAAAAGTGTAAGAAAATGAAAGAGAAAGAAGAAATAATTTTTATAGTGTTTCGGTCAAATTAAGTGCCTACGACCACTATATAATGGATTTCAAATTTATAATAAAATTACAAAACAAATTTAAATCTCAAATCGGTTGGTTTTGAATTTCACAGCAGCTCCGCACAGTACTGTTTCAAAGTCCAAAAATTCCTCTTTAATGTGTTGTAGAATGATTATTTATAGACGAATCTTGCTTCAAAATCGTTGAATCGTCAGTTAAATTGCTCAAACGTGTAGATTCGACTTTCCACCACGATGAACGGGTTAAGGTTGAACGTTTCCCAATAATTGGATTGATCAATATCGATTAACTTAGTTGACCTAATCTTTGCTTTTTATTTAATGCTTAAATCTTCAATCCTTTATTCCCTAAGGGAATAGTGGTTCATAACTATCGATCTGTGATGATCGATGACAACCCACCATGCTTGTCTTTTTCTTTAGTCTTGCATGTAGAACCAAACATACAGTAGAATGGGAGCCACATTGATAATAGGATCGATCAGTACTGATCAGTTTGACTTGTCTCATACTTAGCCAAATTTCTTGAACCTTCAAATCTGGATGTCTTCCAAGCTTCATAATCCATTTCTCATTATTTCATAATCTAGATCCATCGAAATGTCACTTGAAACGAATACTAGATATCACTCACCATCTCAATTAAATTGAAGTATTTTTATTTTCATATTAGTTTGGTTTTCTTCTTTGTTCTTATATTCAATGTATTTATCATGAACCTCTGATTTGTGTTTCATAACATACAAATATCCATATCTAGATAAATCATCGGTTAACATTAAAAAGTACGAGGTTCCAACTTTGGTACGTAAATGCTATAATAAAACATAAATGTTATAATTTAAAGCGCCAAAACAAACTATTTTATTTCCACAATAAATACTCATAATGCACTCATTATAAACAAAACTATATCTACTCTTTATCAAAAGAGAGGAGGTAATTATTCCATTAATAAAGTTTGGTACTTAATAGCAATTATTCAAAATTAAATCATGTCTACTCGCAATCTTTACGTGATATATTCCCTTCGCAAAGGTAGCTACAGTAGCACTATTTGCAATTTGAAAATCCATGCTCCCTCCTACGATGGGTCGCTTGTTCCTAAGTCCATATAATGAATTACATATATAAGTTCTAGGTCTGATATCTAAAACCCAACTAGAAGCATATATAAATAAACAATTTTCGATATGAAAATTATCTTTAGGAGCAGAATTTGATTTCTTCGCCTTGAGCCTATTTGAATAGTCTGGACAATTCCTCTTCCAGTTAATTGAATTGGGCCAGTCGAAAGCGATTTAAGTGGTTAATTTAAAAAGAAAAATACATTTTGATCTTAGTTAAGTCTATGAGGCATAAATGGATTTTAGATTCAATCTAACATAATTTAAATAAAATCTTCATTTTATTTAATATGTTAAAAAATGATTTTTTGCAAAACCCATGGCTGTAATATTTACAAGTTAAAATCTTCATTTTATTTATGCAAAACCCATGTGTGAAACATTTATTGGTTAAAGTTAATTTAGAGATGGAAACCTTTCATTCTGTCTCTAAAACTTATGTAATTATTTGAGGGAAGATTTTGCATTAATTAGAGAGAGAAACTTTTCATTTCTCCCTCATTAATTAAATGATCGATTCATTAAATATCATTAATGAGAAATTTATATGCAACCTTAATTATGAGTATATCCAAATATACTCTATTGTATATTGTTAAAGTGCAACGAATAAGAAGTGTACTTAATTAATATGACCCTACGTAGGTGCTGCGATTTACACCGCAACAAACTTATTTCCCCTTTACATATGCCTCTGTTATCCAGGGTTTTGAATTAAAAACATATATAATAAAAGATGTACAATAGTTTGCATGCGCACGCGCACATACACACACACACACATATGTATATATATAGAAATTACATTTGGTAAACTTATATAATTTAAAATCTAAACTTAACATTAATTATTAACTTTCTACTAAGTAAGGATTTGAAATCAAGAATTACATCAATGCAGAGAATCCATCTTATTAATTTAAATTGGGAAAACACAAATATATTTCATATACATAAAATAGCATATGATATTTTAGATCTTAAATTAACTTATTTATGTAAACATTTAATATAATATATATATATATATAGCTATTGAAACTTAAAGGTAATAATCTTAAAACAAACATTTAATTTAGAAGAGAAATAATAGATATAAAATTATAGACAATACTTCAAATTTGGAAAGGCATAGCCGCATAATGATGTGGGATTTTATACAAAAGTCCACACATGAATACGAAACAAAATACTCCTTTTCTTTGAAAACAATACTCAAAATAAATATACCCAAAACGTCAATCAGTGTAACTGAAAAAATAGTTTTCAATACAAATACAAATGATTAATATACGCATAATATAATATTATAAGGATGGATTTAAAGAGAAATTAGGTTTTTTTTCAAAACAACAAAAGGAAAAACAATAAGGATTTGGAAAACTTAAGCATATGTAAATTCACGGTAAAATATTCACATCAAAACAGCATAGAGAACAACTACATAATTAACAAAAAGAAAGAAGGTCTAAATAATATCAATAATAATGAACATATTTAGAAAACATATAAAGGGCAAAAGTAGGTTTGAATTAAATAAACATATTTGATATGCTTTCAACGGAGGTAACATAAAAGGTTTTGAATTACTTGTTGCAAGATGAATCATTAAAACCCCAAATAAACCATATGGAGTCAAAATATATGAATAATAAAAAATAAATTAAATTAGCTAATTACCTTTGGATGTTACCAAAAGTCACATCATGAATGATGAATCAAAAGCTCGCAGATTTTTAAATTAATCTCCAGGTTTCGCAAATATCAAGAGGTATAAACGACTAATGATAAGCTGATTTAATTTGTATTTGATTTTAGAATCTCTAGCCTTATACTACCACGAAAATTTTGGCCACTTCTTAGTGGAAGGAAGTAAGAAAAAAATTTCACGAGGGAATGATCATGAACGAATGGAAGAGAAAATATATTTTAGAGGGAACACTTAATCCTTTCAATTACCTACTTTAAAACCTTCCCAACTTAATTCCAAATTAAACCCACCAAATCATTTCTCCCTCCATACATAGACGGCTATAAAATAAGTTTAGTGGGCCTAAAAAATTACTAAATCAATTCAGCATTTATTGCATTTAAATCTAATTCAAATATTCCATCAATATTGTATATCGATATACGCGTTTGTAACTTTTATACATGCACTTTTTAAATATTAATGGAACTAAAACAAGAAATAAAATTTCATAATAAATATTTCATAAATATTAATTAATTTTATTAATTTATAACAATTATAGATTAATTAAATCATGTATATTCAGTCAGCAACTAATGTGGAACAATTCGAATACTAATTCCCACACATCCCTAAAACTAGCGGTGCAGCATTTTGGCTAAATTTATCGCTTACACATTTTTCAGCAAAATCCAATTTTACCTTTTATAAATGGTACCTGGTAGTGACCATTATTTACACTAATTCTCTTCGTCAAAACTACATCTCATTAGGACTTATGTGACGCCCCACCTCTATGCTCATAATAACAAAGAGTATTAAAAGAAATACTGTCTATTATTACGAAGGATAAGGCTGGATAGGAGCGACCATCCGTAATTTGCCTTACACTAATATTGGTTATCTCGATAGGAGTGGTATATACTTTTTAGTTTTCATCTATTATTTATTTACTCCCATCGACATATCCAATTATCAGTATAAAACAAACTACGATAGTTCATAATAGTTTAGGACATTAGATATAACAATAACACAGATAATATAAATGCGGAACATAGATAAAAACAAAAGTCTCATATATATATAACTGATGTCAGTTAATACATAGTTGACACAATACATATGATACAACTACAACTGTCGACTCTAGAAGTTATATATACACGTACATTATCGACTAATATACATGAATACATATCGTTCTATACAATGACACGACTACTACAAAAGGACAATGACAACTTCAGAAGATGTGAAAAGTCTTCAAATCTCGAACAGCAACTCAAAGAAGGAAATCTACTACCTGAAATAACTCGGGTCTGACCCGAGTATTACATTCAAAAGAAAATAATACCCAGGTCAGTCTAATTCAAACCAGTTTATTAGTGCATATAGGCAGTAATAATTTAAATAGACGATAGTCACAATCATTCTCGTCTAACCGATTCTTTAAACAAAGAAACCGGATAACGGACAATATAACACTTAACAGTGTTTAACAAAAATCAGCAGATTTAAATCATCAACAGAGATAAATAAACAATTTATCAAATCGACTAAATCAATTTAAAACTGTCAAATCTGATAGGGCTGCAGTACACGCACGCGTGTACTGCCTCGCCACTATCACAGGAGATACACAAAAGCTCAATGAAAGTCACAAGTGATCACAAGGTCAAACCCGAGCGTCTCAGCTGGATTCGACTCAAGTACAAATGGCCAAAACTCAAGAATCAAGGGTCCACTAATTCAACATAAACAAGACCGGAGAAGAAAATGAAATAGCACCTGTATATACAGTGCATAGTCGCATCAGGCAACCAAAACAAGAAAGTACACATGACTATTACAACTTCAAACTCACACCAAGCATGATATAAAGACTACAATTACCAAAACTTAACTCAACATAGATGCATATGCTTAAGTCAAGTGATGCACTAGTGATGCCAGTAGAATGAACAAGAGCAGCCCCTACATGAAGTTCTGAAACAAATGAAACCAGAGGCAACTGGTAACAAATAGTACAATATAAACCAGACTACATAAAATGCCTGGAGGTAATGCCCAAACAGCCGCAAGTAACTCAACCATTCACAATGCAATAACTTATATACATGAATGAATGTATACACGAAGCAATGCAAGCTAGAACTCATCTCAATGAACCAATGGAACTGTATCAACCGGAATGGCGACACGCTGTATGCAACAACAATATGAATGAACTAGTCTAGCAACATGCTCAAAGCTAACCACAAAGCAACCCTACAGGTATGCAGACTAAAGAGCAAATAAAATCTGGATCCAATTCCATCAGGTCAGAGACACAATACATGAATCTACAAAACAGCAAGTGTTTAACTACATAGATATATGCAGTAACAATAAGACCCAGACTATAATGAAAGCCCAACAACTACAAGCAGATGCAACTCGACTAACAGACTTGAGTAAATATGACAAAGTGCAGACAATCAATACACTGCAAGTGCAACAGAAATAGTGAAGATGAGAAGGCAAATAAACCTCACGAACAAGTCAAGATAAATTCAAAAGGACTGTGACCAACAAGTATGCCACAAGCACAAAACAACTTCGAAATTAATACCGAAAGCAATTGCAAAACAAACATAATTTAATTCAAGGCTTACACATCAAATTATGCAGTCTCAAACCAAACAGAAGCAAGGATACATCACGAAACCAATGGTGCAGCAGTAGAATGGAAATGGTACAGCAATCTCGACAGGAGTGAACTGGTCGAAACAACACAGTGAGTTCAAGCTCACAACGAAGGTCTGAAATCACCACAATATCACAAGCCGAAGTCAAAAAGACCAAAGATCGAACAGTGCAGATTCGAAATCGTGGTGGTAAAATAAATTAACCAAGTCATGAATCAGGAACGTGAGTATCACGTATCAAAAATAAACGTTTTTGAACAAGTTGCAATCATCTCAACCATCGAAACCAAAACCAGCGGCCAGAGAAAAGAATTTGACAATTTCAATGTCGTTTTAGCCGCGGGTCATCAAAGGAAAAGTTCGAAAAAAAAAGAAATTCATATGACAGTAGTTTTCTTTTCCCAAAAATCCGAGCAGTAACTTATCATCGCAAGTCAAAACCCGAAATTCAGCCCAGTGATGATCAAGGAAACCAGAATTGTAAAATACATGAATTCGACAAAGTCAAGAGACCATCTCAACATCAAGACAATTCGAATAACTAAGATAAATCAAGTGACAAATTCAAACAGTTGGAAAGCAAGAGAGCTCGACTTGTAAATAACCACAGCCTGAATTAGAAGTGAGCGAAGATCACTCACCATTTCTCGAAGCGAAGACGAGCTCGGTGGCCACGCAATCATTGAACGAGATGCTTACCATAAGACAGCTCCTTATCTTCATGGCGAGACGAAGACGAGCAAGCCCTAATTTTGATCGAGGCCGCCATTTTCGTTTCTTTGATTAGTTTTCGAATGCGAGAGAAAAATGAAATGAGGAGCGGGTCCAATTGGGAATAAGGAAAATAAAAGGTCTTGCCTCTGATAGATTACTCGACAAAATAGTAATAGGAATATGGCCCAAAAGTTTTGGAGCCCACCTAAACATAATTAGGTTTGCAAAAGAATCTCACTCGATCACAAACTTCCGACAACAATTTGCTATCAACAATAATCGTCTGACGATACTTAATGGTTATTCTTCAAACAATACAGCATCAAATTGGATGGTCGAGATTCAAATTTGCAAAGCTCAAATACACTTAATCAACTATCAAAAGAATTTCAGCTGATTCAAATATTCAACAGAAATTAACAATCAATTAATTGTTTAATTACGCTAATCAATAGATGTAAAATACTGGGTTGTTACAGACTCCCCTCCTTATAGAAATTGCGTCCCCGCAATTTCCACAATTTAAAGTTTTCTATAACAATTATTTTTCTAACATAAACTGGTTATGCTAGAAAATAAGAATCGAGAATTCAAATGCCACAGTAATCTTTTAATTCCAATACAAGAGATTCACAAATTTTTCAACAAAATCTAACTATCAATAGATAATCAGAAAACAACAAAACTGAATAAATGCAATCATCAGCGATATTCAATTATCAACAAGATAATTAAAATACAGAGAATCATAAAGCAACAATGTCTAATCATCGATACGATAATTAGAAAACAGCAAAATCTAATTATCAACAAAGACGATTATGAAACACAAATCCAAATTCGCAAAACTGCCAATATCTAGTTATTCACAATTAACTAGAAAACACAAACTTCATATCAGCAAACTCTAATTATCAACAGAGGTAGATAGAAAACAGCAATTCAATACAATCAACGTAACCTAGAATCAATTAGAGGCTAGGAAATTTCATAATCAACAAAATTAGCAATAAACCAATAGTCGATTATCAATGACGATAGTCAAATCTCAAATCACAATTATTCGATTCCCAAAAATGATAATCAAATTTCAAATTCAACAAATATTCGATTATCACAATCGATAATCAAATTTCAAATTTAACAAATATTTGATTATCTCAAGCGATAATCAAATTCCAAATTCAATAAATATTTGATTATCTCAAGCGATAATCAAATTTCAAATTCAACAAATATTTAATTATTTAAAGTGATAATTAAATTTCAAACTAGCAAATATTTAATTATCAAAAGCGATAATTAAATCTCATATCAACAAATATTTAATTATCTAAAGCGATAATTAAATCTAAAATCAACAAATATTTAATTATCAAAGACGATAATTAAATCTCAAATCAACAAATATTTAATTATCTAACAGCGATAATTAAATCTCAAATCAGCAAATATTTAATTATCTAAAGCGATAATTAAATCTCAAATCAGCAAATATTTAATTATCTAAAGCGATAATTAAATCTCAAATCAACAAATATTTAATTATCAAACAGCGATAATTAAAAACAACAAATATCTGATTATCAAAAACGATAATCAGAACTCATATCAACAAATATCTAATTATCACAAGCGATAATTAGAAACAACAAATATCTAATTATCAAAAAACGATAATCAGAACTCATATCAACAAATATCTAATTATCACAAGCGATAATTAGAAACAACAAATATCTGATTATCAAAAACGATAATCAGAACTCATATCAACAAATATCTAATTATCACAAGCGATAATTAGAAACAACAAATATCTGATTATCAAAAACGATAATCAGAACTCATATCAACAAATATCTAATTATCACAAGCGATAATTAGAAACAACAAATATCTGATTATCAAAAACGATAATCAGAACTCATATCAACAAATATCTAATTATCACAAGCGATAATTAGAAACAACAAATATCTGATTATCAAAAACGATAATCAGAACTCATATCAACAAATATCCAATTACCTACAGATAATTGGAAGCAACAAATGTCTAGAAATCAATTAAGAAGACTAGAAAATCAACATAAAAGCTTGGATCGATCCCATCAGATGGCGAGTTTTTAATTCGCCGCACGTGCATCAACAAATGGCCGAAGCCTACCAAGTACTCAACATAATTTTGGCGCCCAACAAATGACCCGAAGGTCCAACAAATGACCCGAAGGTCTAGTACTGGTATTTGACCCGAAGGTCCAACATATGACCCGAAGGTCCAACATAGTGGCTCGAAAGCACACGAAAACATCAAATATTTCAATTAACGAGTCCGGAATTAACCAAAATAGTAAACGCACATGTCCCATAACCACGAGTTTTACTAAATTGTTTAATTCTCTTCATCGTTTCCTTGAAAGTGTAGAATCATCAAAACAACAGATATTCAATTAACGAGTCCGGAATTAACCGAAATAGTAAAAGTGTGGTTTCATACTCCGCACTTTTGCCAAATCGTTTAAATCACTTCATCGTTTCCTTGAAAGTGCAAAATTGTGTATTTTGTAAAAATACACTTTACATTCTCAAACGGACAAGTCCGGAATTAAGCGAATCAGTAAAAGAAAGGGGTCATAGTCCTCGATTTTGCTGAAACGTTTAAATCGCTTCCTCATTCTTTTGAAAGCGCAAACTGTTAAAATTTCTGAAAACAATTTTTTTATTTATTTTGTAAAAATAACAATTCACATTCTCAACTGGACAAGTCCGGAGTTAAGCGAAACAGTAAAAGAAAGGGGTCATAATCCTCGATTTTGCTGAATCGTTTAAGTCGCTTTCTTGTTCTTTTGAAAACGCAAACTGTTAAAAATTGATAAAACAATTTTCATTTTAAAACGATTTCCCAATCACGTGATTAAAGCGGCAATTCAGTAACAATTTCAATAAAGAAATTGTACTTCTCAAAATCAGCATTGCGGAATAACCGCTTGAAAATCCACTTTTAAAATTTGACGGTTGCTGAAGCCAAAGCGACAGTAATTTTTAAAACGTCAAAATCACATCAAAACGATTTACATCAAAATGTAATATCAGTAAATTCTCATTTATCAAAATGCCACAAAACACCGTGCTTCAAAATATAGCATTGGTGTAAAATCCCGTTATAAAAATAACGGCAACAAAATACATTTCATAACCAAGCATCGGTTCAACGTAAAATAAATGCAATAACGTGCAATTCAAATTTTGCACGTATTATAAAATAAGCAAAGAAATCATTCGAATGTATCTTCAAGGAAGATAATTTAAAACAGCAAAAATCTAATCAAAAGATGATTAGTACCAAAGAAAGCCAGCGGAAATTTCAACAAAAATCACATATCTGCAATTTCTTCGAATCCTCAATTCGGATTCGAAATTCTCAAAGAAACAAAATAATTACAGCTATGCAAACAGCAAATGAAATTCATATCAATTTCGTATTTTGATTTTTAAATCAAAAAGATTATCAGTTGTACTCAGCGAAGACAGTTTCACTGTTTCCGCTGCGCACTCTGATAAACAGAACACAAATCAATCAAATCATCAGAACACAATTTCACTATTATTTTTAAATAAAGACATTTAAAAATTTCATCCAGATTTCAAAACTTTAGTTTTGACTCAAAGTACAAATAAAACATCGACCAATAGTTGTAACATATGTTCCATCCAAGTTATGTTTTATATTATGTCCATAAACCCCAAGCTCTGATACCAACTGTGACGCCCCACCTCTATGCTCATAATAACAAAGAGTATTAAAAGAAATACTGTCTATTATTACGAAGGATAAGGCTGGATAGGAGCGACCATCCGTAATTTGCCTTACACTAATATTGGTTATCTCGATAGGAGTGGTATATACTTTTTAGTTTTCATCTATTATTTATTTACTCCCATCGACATATCCAATTATCAGTATAAAACAAACTACGATAGTTCATAATAGTTTAGGACATTAGATATAACAATAACACAGATAATATAAATGCGGAACATAGATAAAAACAAAAGTCTCATATATATATAACTGATGTCAGTTAATACATAGTTGACACAATACATATGATACAACTACAACTGTCGACTCTAGAAGTTATATATACACGTACATTATCGACTAATATACATGAATACATATCGTTCTATACAATGACACGACTACTACAAAAGGACAATGACAACTTCAGAAGATGTGAAAAGTCTTCAAATCTCGAACAGCAACTCAAAGAAGGAAATCTACTACCTGAAATAACTCGGGTCTGACCCGAGTATTACATTCAAAAGAAAATAATACCCAGGTCAGTCTAATTCAAACCAGTTTATTAGTGCATATAGGCAGTAATAATTTAAATAGACGATAGTCACAATCATTCTCGTCTAACCGATTCTTTAAACAAAGAAACCGGATAACGGACAATATAACACTTAACAGTGTTTAACAAAAATCAGCAGATTTAAATCATCAACAGAGATAAATAAACAATTTATCAAATCGACTAAATCAATTTAAAACTGTCAAATCTGATAGGGCTGCAGTACACGCACGCGTGTACTGCCTCGCCACTATCACAGGAGATACACAAAAGCTCAATGAAAGTCACAAGTGATCACAAGGTCAAACCCGAGCGTCTCAGCTGGATTCGACTCAAGTACAAATGGCCAAAACTCAAGAATCAAGGGTCCACTAATTCAACATAAACAAGACCGGAGAAGAAAATGAAATAGCACCTGTATATACAGTGCATAGTCGCATCAGGCAACCAAAACAAGAAAGTACACATGACTATTACAACTTCAAACTCACACCAAGCATGATATAAAGACTACAATTACCAAAACTTAACTCAACATAGATGCATATGCTTAAGTCAAGTGATGCACTAGTGATGCCAGTAGAATGAACAAGAGCAGCCCCTACATGAAGTTCTGAAACAAATGAAACCAGAGGCAACTGGTAACAAATAGTACAATATAAACCAGACTACATAAAATGCCTGGAGGTAATGCCCAAACAGCCGCAAGTAACTCAACCATTCACAATGCAATAACTTATATACATGAATGAATGTATACACGAAGCAATGCAAGCTAGAACTCATCTCAATGAACCAATGGAACTGTATCAACCGGAATGGCGACACGCTGTATGCAACAACAATATGAATGAACTAGTCTAGCAACATGCTCAAAGCTAACCACAAAGCAACCCTACAGGTATGCAGACTAAAGAGCAAATAAAATCTGGATCCAATTCCATCAGGTCAGAGACACAATACATGAATCTACAAAACAGCAAGTGTTTAACTACATAGATATATGCAGTAACAATAAGACCCAGACTATAATGAAAGCCCAACAACTACAAGCAGATGCAACTCGACTAACAGACTTGAGTAAATATGACAAAGTGCAGACAATCAATACACTGCAAGTGCAACAGAAATAGTGAAGATGAGAAGGCAAATAAACCTCACGAACAAGTCAAGATAAATTCAAAAGGACTGTGACCAACAAGTATGCCACAAGCACAAAACAACTTCGAAATTAATACCGAAAGCAATTGCAAAACAAACATAATTTAATTCAAGGCTTACACATCAAATTATGCAGTCTCAAACCAAACAGAAGCAAGGATACATCACGAAACCAATGGTGCAGCAGTAGAATGGAAATGGTACAGCAATCTCGACAGGAGTGAACTGGTCGAAACAACACAGTGAGTTCAAGCTCACAACGAAGGTCTGAAATCACCACAATATCACAAGCCGAAGTCAAAAAGACCAAAGATCGAACAGTGCAGATTCGAAATCGTGGTGGTAAAATAAATTAACCAAGTCATGAATCAGGAACGTGAGTATCACGTATCAAAAATAAACGTTTTTGAACAAGTTGCAATCATCTCAACCATCGAAACCAAAACCAGCGGCCAGAGAAAAGAATTTGACAATTTCAATGTCGTTTTAGCCGCGGGTCATCAAAGGAAAAGTTCGAAAAAAAAAGAAATTCATATGACAGTAGTTTTCTTTTCCCAAAAATCCGAGCAGTAACTTATCATCGCAAGTCAAAACCCGAAATTCAGCCCAGTGATGATCAAGGAAACCAGAATTGTAAAATACATGAATTCGACAAAGTCAAGAGACCATCTCAACATCAAGACAATTCGAATAACTAAGATAAATCAAGTGACAAATTCAAACAGTTGGAAAGCAAGAGAGCTCGACTTGTAAATAACCACAGCCTGAATTAGAAGTGAGCGAAGATCACTCACCATTTCTCGAAGCGAAGACGAGCTCGGTGGCCACGCAATCATTGAACGAGATGCTTACCATAAGACAGCTCCTTATCTTCATGGCGAGACGAAGACGAGCAAGCCCTAATTTTGATCGAGGCCGCCATTTTCGTTTCTTTGATTAGTTTTCGAATGCGAGAGAAAAATGAAATGAGGAGCGGGTCCAATTGGGAATAAGGAAAATAAAAGGTCTTGCCTCTGATAGATTACTCGACAAAATAGTAATAGGAATATGGCCCAAAAGTTTTGGAGCCCACCTAAACATAATTAGGTTTGCAAAAGAATCTCACTCGATCACAAACTTCCGACAACAATTTGCTATCAACAATAATCGTCTGACGATACTTAATGGTTATTCTTCAAACAATACAGCATCAAATTGGATGGTCGAGATTCAAATTTGCAAAGCTCAAATACACTTAATCAACTATCAAAAGAATTTCAGCTGATTCAAATATTCAACAGAAATTAACAATCAATTAATTGTTTAATTACGCTAATCAATAGATGTAAAATACTGGGTTGTTACAACTTATGTAATTTGGATTTGGTCAAAATTCCAACATCGTCCACAGTCAGTTATGTAAGCCCAAACACAAAATCCTTGATCTAATAATAACAATTATTATTAATCGTATTGTTCTGGCCAGAAACTTTGACTTTGAGTTGGCTATAGTTGATTGAGATACTAACCCCACATAACTGAGAAGATGAATTGAAACGACCAAGATTTTCGGTCCAATCAAAATCGCCAAAAACCCATCCGTTCAAAAACTACTAATGAAACCTACCAATTTAATACACAATGTCATTTAATAAATATTCAGCACTACTAAATGTATAGGATACAATTTCGATAATACAACTTATCACAGTTGCAATTATTCTACAAGACGTGCTTTAATACAAAAAACTTAAATACAATAAATCTACCACCGCACAACTCTGAGGCAAGAGATAGTAATAGCTACTCTTGCAAACTCAATAAACATGTCAATGTGGAATAAAATGATAAGCAGGAAAGATACAACAACACTTGAAAAATAGCAAACAATAAATTGGAAAAGATATATGATTATTAGGGTTGCGTCACTACCACTTGTGACTACCTACGTACACTTATCTAATTGAGTGCCCAATTAGATACGGAATCAAGCAAACGTAGTTCTACTACCGCAAATAGGGCTAATGGAGCCTATGATGCACAAAAAATTATGCAATTCTCAAACTATCCACTTAGGCTTAATCTTCACATTCAAATTTTCTAAAATCTAGATAGCTTTATTATTTTCAAAATATAATCATTTTCAGAAATATTCTCTTCGAACTAAATTCTCTATTTCATTTCAAATCCTTTGAAATAATAATATATACATCATTTTAACAAATCATACTTTCGAGTTTAAATCAAAACCTATAATTTGTATAAACCAATTTCTTAAATATTCTTCTATCAAAATACATATATAAAAGTGCATCAAAATAGATTGGGAAATACCACTCAAGGTAAATGCCGCAAAAGGAAAATGCTCACTAAAATAAAAAAACATCCCTTAGGACAATACCCCTTTTGGGTACATAATCATGGCAATTGCCAATCGCTGCACGAAAGCAGGAAAATCGTAGATACCAATCGACGACAGATCCCATTGAATGGACAATACCCAAAAATCCAAATCAACAAATATGAATATACTTTCACTAACAAATTCATATTTCACAATAATAATATCTCACAAATACTTTCAATCATACAATCGTTATTCTTCCCAAAATCTTTTGGAAATCAATTTCAAAACTACTGGAATTTAACTTCTCAAAATAATAGCTTTTTAAATCCTTCCCAAAATACCTTTTATATTATTTATTTCCAAAAATATTTCTATTTCTTTTCAAAGAAACCATTTCATTTAAAAGATAAACTTCTTTAAAATTATAATAAACATCTTTTATTATAACAATTACATAATCAAATATATTTTCCGAACATCTTATAGTCAAATCGTGAGATTCTAATCACAAGGTGTTCATTTATAATTATTTTTTTACCCAACCCATGACTATAAAAAATGGGTAATTAATTGCTCATAAATTAGTTGAGCACAATTCAAACAACAACAATTACAACAACAATAATAAATAGCGAACACGTTAATTTACAATAAATTAATATAATAGCAGAACAGGGATTTATTCTGCTAAATAGATGTCATAAACGAAGTATGATTATTTAACTATGTAATTTGTAATTAATTTCAATAACTAATATTTTATCAGTATTTTATACTTCGTTAAATGTGTCAGTTTATTTCACTAATGTGTTCTATTAATCTATATGAATCTAGTGTCGAAGATCGCGGGTTAAACGGACTTCGAATGGGGAAGTTAAACATTTTTAAAGTTAACACTTTTTAATCACTAAATCAAAATATCTAAATAAATACTTAACTAAACCTCACCCACCAACTTCATGCAAAAGCCCAACAACTCCAAGGCCCAACACCCTACAAACCCGCACCAATCAGTAGCCTCTCCCCTCCTTCCCAAACGCAGTTGACCACATTATATAGGACTTAAGTGCAAAATCCCTTGAAATGAATAGTAATAATCTTCTTTCCATTTTCCAAGCTTGCTACTTATGTGCACTCACGGTCATGCAAACAAACACACACATACTAATATTAACATATACACACAGCCACACTTACACGGCCCTGCACCACACTCAAACACACACATAGGCATATATGTTTGTTTTATTTTCATGCGTCTCTGTAAACATTTTTACAAAGGAAGGAAGAAAAGAACAACGAGCAAGATCGTGTGTGCCTGTTTCTCTCTGCGTGTGTATCATCCATTGCGCGCACATATATATATAAATTAGTTGCAATCTAAGTAAATAAAAGCATGTGCAAGTACCAGCAAAGATATGGTGAAAAGATATGAAAACATAGAAGAAAGCATGGAAGGGTGCATGTGTTGTTTAGTTATTTTTTGTGTTTGTTTTAAAGTTTTAGGGTACCTCGCTACACAATATCTCATTCGCATACGAGCTGCAAACGACAAAAATAAAAATACAATTACACACAACAATGTGAAACGATCATAAAGCAACAATAAAATACACTAGTTATCTTATTTTGTACAGTTTTAAAATACCGACGTTTGACGTAAAATACGTCAAACGAAAATTTAATTATTTTCCAAACTAAAAATTATGGGAAAATCCTATAAATAAACTTAAAAACACGTCACTAAAAATCAGACAGTTATTTGAAAAATATATTTTATATTATTAAATTCGAATTCGAATACTAAAATAAATTGAATATTCAAATTCGATGACTCAAAAATTACGGATCATTAAATTCTTCCCCCCTTAAAAGAATTTCGTCCTTTTAATTCCAAGGACGGAAAAATACAATGAAAAACAAACAATCAACAAATGTTAAGCACACCAAAAAAAATATCACCCATAAGCCCGGTCGGAGGTACGGTGCCTTATCCTATCTATTTTTATTTATCAAATTAAGGTAGTTTCATTTAAAATTCCTAGGTTAATTTACTAACCCTAATGAAATTTTACATAGGTACCTAACCTAAGCTTTGATACCAGCTGTAACGACCCAGATTTTCGGTCCAGTCAAAATAGTCGAAAACCCGTTCATTCTAAGACTACCAACGAAAACTACTAATTTAATACAATGTCATTTGATAAGTATTCAACACTGTTAAATGTATAAGATACCATTTCAATAATACAACTTATAAGAGTTCTAATTATTCTACAAGGTGTGCTTTAATACAGAGAAAACTCAAATACAATAGATCTTCCACTGCACAACTCTGAGACGAGAGATAGTAATAGCTATTTCTACAAATTCAATAAACATGTAAATGTGGAATAAAATGATAAGTAAGAAAGATACAACAACACATGATAAATAACAAACGATAAACAAGGAAAAGAGATATTGGGGTTGTGTCACTACCACTTGTGACTGCCTACGTACCCTTATCTAATTGGATACCCAATTAGATATAGGATCAAGCCAACGTAGTTCTCCTACTGCAAATAGGACTCATGGAGCCTACGATGCACAAACAAATATGCAATTCACAAACTATCCACTTAGGCTTAATCTTCACATTTAGATTTTCTAATATCCAAATAACTTTATTATCTTCTAAATATAATCATTTTCAAAAATAATCTCTTCGAACTAAATTCTCGGTTGCATTTCAAATCCTTTTGAAATAATAATATATACATCATTTGTAACAAATCATACTTTCGAGTTTAAATCTAAACCTATAATTTGTATAAACTAATTTCTCAAATATTCTTCTATCAAAATACATAAAAAATGTGTATCAAAATAGAATGGAAAATACCACTCGAGGTAAATGCCACAAAAAGGAAAACGCTGACTTAAATAATAAATGTCCCTTAGGACAATACCCCTCTCGGGTATATAATCATGGCCATTGCCAATCGCTGCATTAAAGCAGAGAAATTAAAGATACTAACTGACGACAGGTCCCATTGAATGGACAATACCCAAAAATCCAAATCAATAAATATGAGTATACTTTCTCTAACAAATTCATATTTCATAATAATAATATATCACAAATACTTTCAATCATATTATCATTATTCTTCCCAAAATCTATTTGAAATCAATTCCAAACCACTAGGATTCAAGTTCTCAAAATAATACCTTTTTAAATCCTTTTTTATCCAAAATATTTAAACCAACATCTATTCCCAAAATATCTTTTATATTATTTATTTCCAAAAATATTTCTATTTCTTTCCAACGAAAATATTTCATTTAAAGATAAACATCTTTAAAATTATAATAAACACCTTTTATTATAACAATTACTTAATCAAATATTTTCATCAACACCTTATAGTGAAACTATGGGATTCTAATCACAAGGTGTTCGCTTGTAATTATTTTTTTACCTAACCCATGCCTAATAAAAATGGGTAATTAATTGCTTATAAACTGGTCGAGCATAATTCAAACAACCAATAATTAATCAACAATAACAATAAATAGCGAACACATCAATAACCAATAAATTAATATAATAGTAGAACGGGGATTTGTTCTACTAAATAGATTTTATTAACAAAGTATAATTATTTAACTATGTTATTTGTAATTAAATTCAATAACTAATATTTTATCAATATTTTATACTTCATCAAACGTGTCAATTTATATTACTAATGTGTTGAATCTAGTCTCGAAGGCCGTGGCTAAACGGACTTCATATGGAGAAGTTAAACATTTTCAAAGTTAACACTTTTTAATTACTAAATCAAAACAACAAAATAAATACATAATTAAACTTCACCCACGAACTTCATGCAAAAGCCCAACAAGCCCAAGGCCAACACCCTACAAACCTGCACCAATCAGTAGCCTCTCCCCTACTTCTTATGCAATTAACCATATTATATAGGACTTAAGGGCAAAATCCTTCAAAATGAATAGTAGCAATCTTCTTTCCTTTTTCCAAGCCTACTACTTATATACACTCCTGTGCAGTTAATGCCCCGCTATATCCCTGCTATAACTTCGATATATCTTATAGCGGATTCCTACCGCTACGATTTTTCCATATATCCCCAACATATAGCCTTTCCGCTTTAATCCCCGCTATTTCCGCTATATCCCGTTATTTCCGCTATATTCCGCTATTTCCGCTATATCTTCTATAAAAAATTAGATTGAAAAATGATATTTATACGCTATAAAAATTATGAAATTAATTAATTTCATTGAATTTTTGATATATGTTTAGAAATGATAATACTCTAATATTCTACTAAATTAAATTAAGTTATATAATAGTTTTACGTTCATTTACAATACATTTGCACATATTTTTATTTAAAATTATTTTTGTATTAATTATAATTCAATTGAATGTTAATTTTTCACATAATTCCTATCTATATATTTGTAAAAACAACAAGTATGGGATTTATATGCTATTTTAGAGTAATCCGATATATCCCGCTATATCTTCGCTACATCCCCGCTATGACTTTTTGCACCTCTACCGCATTGAATCTACCGAGCGCTTTAACTGCACAGATACACTCACGGCCATGCGAACAAACACACACATACTAACATTCACATATACACACGGCCATACTTGCAAGGCCCTACACCACACTCAAACACACACATAGGCATATATGTTTGTTTTATTTGCAAGGGTGTGTGTAAACATTTTTATAGAGGAAGGAAGAAAAGAAAAATGTGAAAGATCATATGTGCATGTCTCTCTATTCATGTGTATCCTCCTTTGCGTGCATATATATAAAAGAAAATTACTTGCAATCTAAGTAAACAAATACTTGTGCAAGTACTAGCAAAGATATGGTGAAAAGATATGAAAGCATGGAAGGGTGCGTGTGTTGTTTAATTATTTTCTATGTTTGTTTTAAAGTTTTAGGGTACCTCGCTACATAGTATCGCGTTTGCATACAAGCCGCGAAAGAGAAAAATAAAAATACGATCGCACACAACAATATGAGACGGTCATAAAACAACAATAAAATACACTAGTTATCTTATTCTATAAAGTTTCAAAATGCCAACAAATATGTCAATCGTAAATTTAATTATTTTTCAAATTAGAAATTATGGAAAAATCCTATAAATTAAATTAAAAGTACATCACCAAAAATTGGACAGTTATTGGAAACATATATTTTATTATATTTAAATTCAAATTCGAATATTTAAATAAGTTAAATATTCAAATTCGATGACTTAAAAATTACGGGTCGTTACATAAATTCTATATTGAATAGTGTTTTACTTTCAATTCTTCAACACAAATCCAAATTTAGTCGTTCGATGGACGTTATGCCACGATTTAACTATAATCAAAGTGGAGTGTGCACATTAAAGTTTAATTGTATTCTGTAATGACTCAGATTTTTCATCGTTTGATTTTGAATATTTAGATGATTTAAATATTAGATTTGAGATATAAATTGATTTTTGAATATGATGATTTTGGTACAATTTATAGAATGAATTTAAATTTCAAATATAGCGATTTATCGTATTACAAAAATGGCGAATAATTGGAAAATTAGTTGAATATGAATCAAAACAATTTCTAATGTTGATATAAATTCTATTTGAAATATAATTGAGTTAGTAAGATTTTAAAGCTGAAATTTCAAGTGATTTCGTCAATTTTTGAAATCGTCGATTTAATCGACGCGTTAAAATTGCGATCCGGGAGCACAGTCTCGGAATTCGATGAAACTAGTTCCATTAGATCCGTGATAGTATATTATTCTCGGATTTCAAATTTCGTAGCATTTGGAGTTACAGTTTGGTCGTACGGAATAGAAACGCGTTGAATTTAATATCGAAAATTTAATATTATAATTGGGTTAAAAAGCTATATTCCCCATACGTTCGAGTTGGGGCTCGAGACTAGTTCCTTTGGGTTCGAAATAGCAGTATAACATTTGGAACGCCAGGCGGCACGCCTCGATAGGAGTTCGGGATTTTAAGTTAATATAAACGAGATATTTCGAAATTTAATAATATTATAACTTTTCTAAGGCAACCCCTACTATCTCACGGCCACCCTACCATGTACCATTGCCGGCCTACGTCTGACCCAAGCCACCCTCTCCACTTTTAAATCGTGTATATACCTTCTACTTCTCCTTCTCGAAATGAAATCCGCTTGTTTAAAAAAAATCAAATCAAATCGTGAATCGAGGGAGCAAGGCCGAAGTCGAGGCTGGAGGGCGAGCACACTTGAGTAGTTGCGTAAGGGCACGACGGCAACATTCTAGAATCCTCGTCCCGCTTGGATATGTTTCGAAGTTAGTACTAGTGGTCGATGGGAATGGAGGCGGCGGCTGCTGGCACTCCGATTGGAGGCGCGGCCTCAGGCAATGTCCGCGAGCGCGCTTATAAAAAAAATCGCGAACGAAGAAGAGAAAGTTGCGTGCGTTTCAGCGATTTTGGGAAGAAGAGTATTTCGTTAATTAAGGTAATTAATTTACTTAAGTTGTAATTATTGAAATTAATATATATATTTTAAATTCGTGAATCTTATTAATGCTATTACCAATTCATATGAGGTCGAAATCAAATGAAGCAAGCGACAACGAATTTGTATCGATGAGTGCTTCGAAAAAAAATTGGTTTAGAGATTTTTGGAGTCAGTTAGGATTTTATATTAAATTGAACGTCAATTCAATTTAATTTAAAATTGGAACGGATTCCAAAATAAAAATCAAGGTGAGTAAATCTCACTCATTTGGATCTCTGGTTTAATTTAAGATAATTAAAATTAATTATTGGATGAATGGTTGAATTGATATTTTATTATCAGTTGAATATTATATTATATATATAGTATATATATTAGTAGTTGGTTATATTTCCCGCCGATTGGAGCGGATGAGACACTATGCGCCCCGCATAATAGCGGATGACCCTATATTACCGTGATATCCCGCCTCGAAGCGCGATTGGTTTTTGATGTTATATAACATCTGTGGTTGCAGGGATACAGGTTGCAGGGATCCAACTGGATTCCTCAAATATATTGATGGTTTTTCGTATATAATGATATATGATGGAACTGAATAATCTATTATGGATTGTGATATGTTTGATATATTGGATGTTATAGTAGCACTGGCCCTAATTTTGGTATTTTAAATACAATAATTAATAATTTTAAATCTTAAAAAGAAATTCAAAGGTAATTTTTGGAAATAAAAATATTTATATGGGAATTGGAATATTGAATAAGGAATGGTTTGGATTAAATAAAAGATTTGATTTTTGGAGGGCGATGAGCATTCTAAGTGTAAATATTCTTGAAAGGTAATCTAGCCTCAAGCCTCATCAACCAGGAATGACTAAAACAAGGGAGATGCAGAAAGGCTATGTGGGTCACTCCCATTAGGGTATGATCATCACTCATCTAGAGTAGACATCTATCATCACTTTCATTTGTATGCGTTTCGGGGCCCATTAGTGGTGATCATATTCGGTACTATCCAGGTCAGGGGTAAGCCGGTTTTGTTGGTAGGGGATCTAGGAAAGGTCCTCGGTACATTTTTCTAGAGGTGTACTGTGGCGGGCGGTACCCCAGTAGCCCAGTCATTGTATGGAATCCAATATCCACTACGAGCCTGTACGGTTTTGAGACGAGCTGGAGGATTCTTAGGCGTATTATACGTACTTGGTTATTTCCGCTGTGTGAGTCATGATGCATATTCAGTATTTGTGAGGACAAGTTATTATAACTGTCCAGGTTGATTGTTGATTGTTGTTCTTTGATGATTGTGTGTATATTAACAGTTATACATTCTTTTGTATAAAAATCTGTTATTATCTATTATATATTGTTCCGCTGCGATTTGTGAGATTCTATGTGTTATTGTTTCTGATTTCTTCTATCCCTTTTTCTTCTTCACCCCTAGCAATGGAATTTCCGACACAGTGAACATATTGATGTCGATTTTCGAGGGTCGAAAATCCCGGGTCGCTACATATTCTTAAGTTAGGAGAATTGTGCAACATCGTTACTTCAAGAGTCTCTATTTGACCTTAGATATATTAACCAATGAAAAAATCTTAAGTGAGTCATTCCGTAGTTATCCAATAACTATCAGTATGTTGCCCCTTAGTGCCCTCAGCCATCAGTAATACACTACCCTATATTTGAGAGCATTACGCACTCTAGTCTTAATGAATGTATCGATATCCCATCTCGAAACCCCTTGACTAGGAAAATTTCAAACAATATGTCATTTAGATGTGACAAATTTCTCATGATTTACAATGTCCAATATTTGGAGAGCGTTATGCACTCTAGTCTCAATGGATGTATCGATACCCCATCTCAAACCATCTTGACTAGGAAAATTTAAAACAATGTGTCATTTTAATGTGATAAATTTCTCATGATTACAACCTGTTGTAATTACTATCACAAAACATGTCATTTAAGCAATTTCTATTTAATACACTTTGAATTAATTAATTAATTATATCACAATATAACAAGTATATAATAGAAGGAAAACACCTTTTATTTGGAATAAGATTAGTTATTGAGTTAGATATATATAACAAATTACATAACTGTCCCTAGGACACACCCCTAACTCTATCACCGTGGTCCCTTCTTCAAGCAACAGTGACATTCCCCTTTCTCTTGTGCATTTATTTTACCTTTGTTACCCCTAGACTTACGTTTTCTCTTCTTTAAACTATTCAAAGCAGATGTACCCATAACAGCAAGCACTGCACTCGGTTCCTTCATGAACGTACTTTCGGCCATCCTTAACATATTAAGAAGCTCCATGATAGTACACTTCAACAACTTCATATTAATGTTCGATATGAATGGATCAAACTGTGAAGTTAACATTCCAAGAACAAGTTAGTACGAAGCTTAGTATTAAGTGTAGTTCCTAGCTCGGCTAACCTTTCAATGTACCCAATCATATTGAATATAAGATCTTGAACTGAAGTGCCCTTGCTCATTTTTATATGAAACAATATCCACGAAATCTCATATTTTGCAACTTTCATCGTACAACTTTTGTAGCTACTTGAATATTTCACGAATATTTATATTCTCTTGCTATTTTTGGAGCTCGATGCTCATCGTTGACAACACTTAGCTGGGAGCTAGTTAACTGTCCATTAACCAATCTTCATAAGTCTTAATTATTTAGGTGTGGCAACCGTATCAATAGCTTGTTAGAGACAACATACAAGAGTTTTTTCTAAGTGTGTGTTATCTTAACATTTCTCAGTCAGTCTTTATAGTCTATGCTTGTTAGTGGGTTCTTTTTGTAAAACAACATCATATTTGCAATTTAATCTATGAAAATTCATTAGAGTAAATTATATAATATTACATACGTTCTTATACTTATTAGAATGGTTTATTTAATTTATCTAATAAGACTCCCACTATAAACCATAAAGAGATACGAGAACTTCATAAACTCCTCCATTGGTTATTAGGACTCATCTCTCATGTTATTACAACATTGAAGGTGCCAACAAATTGCAGTCCCTATGAATGATGGGTAATAATTCACTATTTATATCTCATATATAACTCCAAACATATATTAGACTACACACTAAATCATCTTCATGACCTTTGGGTGCTCAACAAATTATGAGGTACATTAGATAGCATAAACCCTTCATTTCGTGGTATCCTAAAGGGAGTTATGTAACTCTGGAGGGTGCTCGCCAATGTTACATAAACATTCTTACTTGTATATGGATAATATAAATATCACCTTAGATATTCTATGGTATGAGGGTGCTTAACAACCATAGGAATGTAAGGTGGTTCATTTATAACATGAATGATGGAAAGCATTATTATTTTAAATTCATAATTTAAAATTACTTTTGTAGAGTATTATCGACTTTTTAAGAAAGATGAGTACAACTCTTAACATCGTATATCTTTTATATCTGTCCAATGTATACTCCATTAAGTCATAGGTTTTCTTTATTTAACCTCATGTTTCTTTATACATACAATATGTATACACACATAATTAATTATCATAACATGTATAACTTATTAAGTTATATATAAAAAGAATCAATTTTCAAAAAAAAAATTATGTATATATTTTATTAATTATAAATATAACATACATGTTTATTTAAATATAAAAATAATTTAAATATTTCACTTTATAACTTTTTATAAAATTATGTAATTATTTATTTTAATTTAAAACAATTTTAAATTAACTTATAATATTCAAATACGTTTCTTTGAATTAACATAAGACTCAAAACACCTCTAAGTCTTCCATAAGGGAATACCTTTAAAACAATCCATTTTGACAAGTTAGGTAAAGGCCGGGAGATTAAGAGGTTTTTAACTGATAAGAATGGTCCTTAATTAGAACAATCTTCTCCTAAGTTTAAGCACCTTTCCTTAGACAATCATCTAGTTTGGCTTTCCTAAAAAATGCCTTATGTGTTGGTTAAATATTGCATAAACATAATGTGGACTCCGATACCATAATTGGATCAGGTGCATGGGCAATTGGGTAAAAGGTGAATTTCATTAAATTGCAAAAGATTTTATTTTGTGTTTATGTGAATAAAAGTTTATTTATACTAAATCAAATTTAGTACTTAATTAATAAAGCATATCACCCTATATTTTACGTATTTAAGGATCTTCAAATAAATTTTTAATTCTAATTTGGGTCATATCATGTTATAACTTTAAGGAATGTTAAGTAGTGATATTTTTGGCCCTTAGTGACTTTATAGATGGTATTGACCCTAAAAAACACTCAAGGCCTATAACTTATGAGGAGCTAAATTAGGGTCTTAAACCACTTTCGAATGAGAGATATTATGGTTTCTCTTTCCATAGAGTGGTCGTAATAGCGTTTTAGTGTTAGTATTTAAGGGTTATGGCTATTTGAAGTTAGATAGTTTTTGGATAGATTAGTGGGTAATTAGTGAGGTCTGGATTAGGCCCATTAGCCCATCTCAAGATTTGCGCCTTGTGGAGCTGATAGGATAACTTCTTTCATTATTCCACTTTGCAAAATCAATTAATCCACCATTAATTGATTTCCTAGAAAAAAACAACAAAAAATCTTATTTTAATTAGTCAAATCAAAATATTAGCAAGGGGATTATTCATAGAATAGTGATTTGCTGATTTGGGTGTCTTCGAATTCATGAAGATTACGGCTCGTATTAGATTTTCTATGGAATTCATGCTATTTTGGATCTAGGTGAGTGGTTAATCCTTCTCACTATACTATGCTTGTCTATATAGTTAAATATAACATTTTTAATTATTTTTTGAGTGTTAAAACGATTTCTAACATAGATCTAAATTTCATATCGGTTTTCAAATGCATTTAAAAGAAAACTGTTAATTTTGATCTATTTTTTGGTGTTTGACCATACCGCTCATCATTTTCTATTTTGATAGATCTCGGATGAAAGAAATGTTTGGATATATATTGTAATTCATAAAATATGATGTTTGGATGCTATCCGATGCTTGTATATTGTTATTTGCTTATGGTATAATCCATTTGAGTGTATTTGGTGACCGGTTGGTACTTGAGATAATCGATGTGCGAATTTGTTTGAAATGGCATGCGACCATTTTTTAGTGTCTGGGATAAACTAGTGGAGCTTCACTTTTGATTGCATGAAGTTTGTGTTCGAAAATGGAAGAGTTACGGCCGAGACAAGTTATGGTTGATGGTGGATCTGAAAATCAATTAGTAACGGGGTGACTTTGGTTTAGACGTCAAAAGACTTCGAGCGGCATAAGGCATTACTTCAGGCTTCAAAGAATTAGACGACAGACTATGAAGCTTCAACGTTAGCAAAAATTTTGCTAACTGATTACTCAACACCGATTGATTATGGTCGATGACAATACGTTTAAGGTCGAGTAGTTTTTGAAGGCAAGTGGTTTTGATAAGCATCGACACATGACTTCGAGATTTCAATGCATGCACTATGGAATAGAGGTGTAGAAACTTTGGGAATGTGCATGGGTGACTTTGGGGTTTTAGGCAAGTTCCAAGAGGTTATGGCCTCAACACATAGCCATTTAGCTAAGTGTTGGATGGACCCACATGGTTGGTAAAGACTATTCACGGTCGATGTCAACCATCTTGAAATTTTGGGATCGCAGCTTGACTTCGGGATGCATGTCATGATCGTTCATGTGATCATTCGATGCTTGGTTTCGAAGATATGGTCCTTTGATGAGCGGTTTTGCTAATGAAGCAGCGATGGTGACTCTATGACTTGTGGTAGATGTCTAGAGATGTCCAGAATTCGACATATCGATAATGTGAATCATTTTGGTTGAGTACTTCGGACAGAAGTGTATGTGGACTTAGTGATGGTCCGAGGAGGCACATTCAATGATGTGTGGAGATGGAGTGGAACATAGTGTGTTCTACTATCGAGTTGTATGCTGAAGGAATCATTGATAACTCTTGATGTGATAAGTGTTTCATGGGACAGGGGTATGTGATAACGCTCACGTACTGTAGACCTTGGTGATGGTCCAGCTTGCCTTGGTGACGGCAATACCTTAGTGATGGTATGTGATTGAACACCAAATTCAATCGCGACGTGGTGTGTCACCGACCTTGGTGATGGTGGTACGAGTTGTCATATATCTAAGGGCATCTTGGGGTGACGTGAGACCTTGATGATGGTTGCTATAATTACTTTGTTTGATGTATGGCCCATATTTGCTATGCTTTGTTTGGTCCATGTATACTTGAGATGGATGCCTTGTGAAGATGGTATTCCCGTGTGAGCTACCTCGGCACCTATATTGCACATAATGTAGTATACCCATATGATGATGATAGTAATGTAACATATATGGTTTATGTGCTAACTTGTTGGATGTAGGGACATGCCAATATAATTCTTCATACTCGGTGTCTCTGTTTTATTATATTGACCTTTATAGTATCTTGAGATTTTTTATCCCTCACGTTCCATTGAAGTCTCGTACTTCCTCTAGCCCAAAATATCTAAGTTGGACATGCTTCTTTTGTGCTAAAAATCTGTGATGAACTGCTTCGTTAGGCTCTTCATCCTTTGGGCTGCTTCAAACACATCTTACTCTTTTATTAGACACTAAGTCTAATCTTTTATTTTGCGTTTAGAGTACTTTTCTTATTCTGTTGGCTACTTATTTACCCTAATCAGCATGAGCTTGTCCCAATCTCACCTAGCTATTGTGAGACCATCAGTTCCTGACTGAAATAGAACGCTGGTGGTATGGGCCATGTTTCTATGTTTGCTTATTAACTTAGTATAAGTTTTAAAATAAGCCTCTTCTATTATTTCTGATCTTTTTGCTTATTAACTTAATCTAAGTCTTAAAACAAGCCTTTTCTGTTCTTTCTGCTTAATTATAACCTATGTTATAATTTTACTTGCAATTGTCACTTCTATATTCTTTTATAATCTGTATATTATAAATATAATTACAATTATCTCTTTTCTATTCTAGCATGTTTTATTTTATTATGACTTTGAATTCTCTTTAATTCTCTTATATTATACGATAATCTTGGTTTGGGATTACGTCTGATTGTCACAAATTTACTGATCATAATAACTGCTTTGCTTTTATTCTACTATCTACGCAGTGAATGCAGATCTTGTTACATTGCTTCTAGTCTTGTCTAATAATTAATCACCAAATGAATTTACACGTTTGGGTCGCACAACCATAATGATGAATACTCTGAAAAACCACATGATTTAACTAATTTATAAAAGTTGTAAATTAATTAATAATTACGAAATATTAATTATTAAATTTATTTTTATTTGTTTGAATACCATTAGTATTTAATAAGTTGCGTATATAAATTTTACAAATGCACGTACCGATATATCATATCGATAAAATATTTAAATTGATTTAAATATAACAAACCTATGTGATTTTGGTAATTTATGAGGGCCATGTTACGATTGGCCATACATAATAAAAAATAAGAGAGATTTTGATAAGATTTGATGAGCAATCAAATAAGGAAAGTTTTAAAGGAGGGATTGAAAAGGTTTTAATGTTTCCTTTAAAACAAATTCTCTTTTGTTCATTTCTTTTTCTCCACATATCATTCACTTGTGCTTCTCTCCTCTCTCTTACATACCATAGCTGAAATTCATGGCTTTCGTGGTTTAGAAAAATTTCAAAATCAAAATAAAAATAAAAATAAAATCATATAATAAAGTTGGTTGATACCTCTTGGTCTTTGCAAAATCTAGAGGTTGATTCAAGAATCTAGAATCTTTTTATTCATCATTCAAGGTGCATTATTTTGGATACATCTTAAGGTAACATCTCTATTAATAATATGTGTTCATAATGTTAGTTTGATTTAAATCCATTTTGTGATATACCCCTTTTTGATTACAAGTTCATCTTCTTAACTTTAGAGCTATGATGTATTAAATCTTATTTAAATAATTATTTAAGTTTTTCATATAGTTTAAATGTGAAATTTTACCGCGAACATATATGAGCCTATGTTGCCCTTTTTGTTCTTATTTTTGGAAATTATTGTTAATAAAAAACAATTATTTTGATTGAAACCTAGTTTTAAGTTAATTGGTTTGATCTTTATTTTGTTGTAACTTGAAAAAATTACATATGTTGTATATTTGAAATCATTTGAAAATTGAATATAAGTTTCATATGATCATTGTTTGAATATAATTATTTTAATTATTGTATACTTTTGTTTGCAAGTTGTTTAAAAAAACATAAATGGACTATTTTGTAAAATATCATAAAATTTTAAATCAATCCAAATTTAATGCTAGCCTTTTAATTTTTTAACTTTAAATCTTAACACATGTGCTAAATCATAAACTTTACATGTACATATGTTGGTTTAATTGTAAAACATAGTTCGCAATTAATTATGTGTGTATGTACATATGTATGTATGTATGTATATTTGTGTGTGTGTGTTGTTTAATTCAAAGTTTGTAAAATACATTTTTATATAAAATCAAAATTTTAACTTTAAAGTTCTTCCTAAGTTGAAACTTGATTCATACTTGTTAATTATAGATCTCAAAATACAAGAATAGTCAAAATTAATTTTATATACATGTATGTTTAAGAGTTTAACTGTTGATTTGAAATGGCATCGAGTGAATGAGTAAAGAAAGGAGGAAAGTCCTCCACCGCTCCTTCTTCATAAATGCCCACTTTAATTCATTAATTGTCTTATTATAAATATATGTTATCTTTTGTCTATTAGTAAAATACTTTTTAACATATTATGTATAAATGTAAGAAAACTTTGTATATATATATTACAATTATTTACATGTAATATGGACAATAAAGACATATATAAAGGGTGAATGGGTATGTTACCTTGTATATCCTACCACCTTAATAGGTGCACATTAACTATGCACACTGCTTATATGTTGTACTTATACTTTACCCATTTGAATGTAATGTATTTGATACACTCATTATTATGTATTTGAATTTAAATTTAATTTAATCCTCCTTTTAATCAAATTAAATAAAGTAAGATTTTATTTAAAACTTTATTATATTGGATCTAATAATCTTTTAGACTTCATAGATCCAATAGATCCAAAAATAGGAATTTTTTTGAAATCTACCTACTTCACCCACTTTCAACTAGCTTGGTTCCTTCAAGTCTTAGGGGGTTTCCTTGGAATAGGATCGGTCGTCGAAGTGTAAAAGTGGATTAATACTAGCGTGTTTAAAGATATGGAGTTGGAGGATGCAATGAAAAGGAAGTTGGATTCTCGACAAGTCCAAACAAGGGCGATGAACTGGTGGAAAACAATGAACATAACTTCTCTGAAGGATCCCTTTACTTAGGATCGGTTCAAAGCCAGATTAGAAATGAAGTTTATATTGGCTGCCCAAAATTTGGTACTACTAAATAGGCTTGTTGAGTTGAAATAGGGAGAAAACATTATTTTGGAGTATATGGCTGAGTTTAACATGTTTTTGATGTATGGTTTATCCTTTATCAACACTCTATTTAAGAAGAATGAGAAGTTCATAGTTGATGTGAATGAGTATCTAGGTGAGAGGATGATTCGCCATATTGACAAGACCATCGAGAAGGCTGTGGAGAGGGCTTTAGGGCAACAGAGCCTGTACCCAAAAGCAAAAGCTAAAGCTATTGTTTCTAAAGAAGAGCCAAATCTGCAAGTGAGTAGGGAAGGCAAGAAACAACAAAGAAAAGAAGCAATCTTAGGAAGAGGATGACCAGAAGAAAGACAAGTGGGAGCTGATGTGCTTTAATTGCAATGAAAAGGGTCATCTTAGTAAGAACTACAAGGCCCCAAGAGTAGACAAAGGAAGTGCTTCAACTGTGATAGGACTGGACACATGAAGAAGGACAGTCCAGAGCTATAAAGGAATAGGCATAACATGTCTACTTATTCATTGGGTGTTGTTCCTACTTCGTCGACTACTCCATCAACTGCTCCACCAAAGACAAAGAAAGGGAATTGCATCACTATTCGAGGTATTCTTTCCTTTTACAATATACCATGTGTGTTTTATTTGATGTCGATATGTATGACCCTTTCAATAGAGTGGCCTAGCAGATAGGTGAGGGTTGAGTCCTGACCTATTAGCTTGTCGAGACTTAATGTTGTCGAATCATGGATGTTCGTTTGTTGTGATTACTCCTTTGGGTTTTGTTGAATTCGGTATCATTTAGGAGTGGAGTTATCGAGGGGCTACAGAGTTGTGGTGAATTGTAAGATACTGTAGATGACTATTAGGACAGGAGGAGAGCAGAAGATAGAGTTGAAGTATACACCTTAGGATGCTGTTGTGGTTAGCTTTTTGTATTCGCTTGAGAGCCCACATGAGGAGTCGCCATCATCACCCATAGTAAGGAAACATCCATAGGTGATCAGACTATCGCCTCATAGAGTAATTAAGTTCCATATCAACCTAGTGGCTAGTTGTTATACCCTTGAGGAGGAGGATACTCAAAGACTAATGAAGGTTGGAGGTGCAAGTAAATGACCCATGGAAGAGAGGGTTCATTCGTAGGAGTATGTCCGAGTGAGAAGTAGTTATAGCATTCGCGTGGTGGGTGAATGGGCCTTAGAGATAGTGTGGAATGCTGGGAGCTAAGTGGGCTTATACTGGTGTTCGTAGTTGATATTCTTGTCTTTTAGTATAGAGAAGTATGATATGAGCTTTAGGATTGTGCAAGAGGTGTTAAGAAGACATACCGACTTAGGGGTAGCATTCATTAGGAAGATACGATTTGACTATATATTACTGGTTATGATTTTCGATAAAGGAAAGAGATAGAGCCATAAATGTTGGCAAGTGATGTGCACGTAAATGTGCATATTTTTACCACCATATTTAATCTATTTAAATTAAATAAATGACCATATTGGGTATTTTAACTTGTTTAAACCAAAATTCAAATTATTTTCAAATTATCACATATTCATCTTCATATAGGGGTAAAATGGTCATTTTTATGCATTTATTAAATTGTGAAAAATTACTTGGAACTTTCTATGTTGTTTTGTAGGAAATTTGGTGAATTTTACAAGTGGCTTCATGATAATATATGCATGCACAAGAGTGAAGAGAACAAATGAAGATGGAAATAATTCAAAGTGAAGATAATGGAGGACCCCACCTACCCACCTACCTTAATGTACAAATTAGAGGCTAATGCACATGCTTATGGAATTAATGGCTTCATGTACACTTAAATGATGATTAGTAGAAGCTAATGATTACTTGGCCTCCACACTTTCTCAAGGGTATTTTGGGCATTCCCCAAAAATATGAATTAGGGTTTAACACATGTATAAGTACCCCTTATGTTTCATGTAACCTCTTCTCTCTTAGTCTCTCTTTAGTTTAGTTTAGGCTCACAAATAAAGAAGCTCTTCTCTTTCTCTTTTCATGGCTACTTAGCCATTTTTATTTTCATGTACTTTTCCTTTTTTATGCAATGTAATTATTGTTTTCTTTTAATTACATGTTCATTTCCTTTCATGCTAGTAGTGTAGATTTTCTTTTATGCAATTATAATAGTTTTCTTTCAATTAGCTTTCATTTTGCTTTCTTTTTGATTTCATGTTGCAAGCTACATTTGTTAATCAAATGACAAATATGAGAGGCTAAACCCTTAAATTTAGGGGTAATGAAACTCTCTAATTATGTAACTTCAACTATTTGTTAATTCATGCTCTCTTTTTGTGCTTAATGAAAAATGATTGAAGTGTTTTAATTGTTGTTTTTGCCTTGAATTTGATAGTCTATATTGTTGACACCAAATAGACTATGCTTAAACAATCACTAACACAAATGCCTCTTCGTCAAAATATGATTATAGCATAAGAAAGTGATTTGAAATTAAAATTTGATGGTCTATATATCTAATCAATAGTTAATAGGTCATACTTAAAATAGATTTCATTTTCATTGTCAAGTTTCATGAAAGTTAATAAGTGGTTTAAGGGCTATGTCAAAGTTTGATGGCTTATGTGGGCTAACTAATAGCACAAATATGCCATACTTATGATAGACACATCAATTAAAGCACTAATGACCATAAAAGAGAGATTATGATTTCATATGTGTTGAACCACATGATCTAGAGAGTGGATTTATTCTCTAGATTGTCATTTAACCCTTATATTTGCATCTCTTTTCTTTTAGTTAGTTAGCTAATTTTCTAAATCTCTAGCTTAACTTTCACTTCAACTTTGGTTAATTTGATTGAATAGATGTAACAACCCGGCATTCCGTACCCATTTTCTTATCGTCTCTTGACGATTTAATCTGGGAACGAATAGCTTCTGGCATTTTAATCAAATTGAAATTCAGGGATAAAATTTTGTTATTCGAGCTTTAGAAAGATTCGTTAAGTGTCGTTTGGGTTTAAACAATAATCTCGGCCCATGATCTTTTGTTTTGAAACCGTGATTTCACTCAACACCCAAACAACCCATCCCCATTCCCCTTCATCCATTCAAAAAAACCCTAAGCCCAAAATCGAAGAAAACATTAAAAATGGCGGTCTCGTATCTTCATCCCCCTGGCGATTTAGGGTTTCGAGACCTCGAATCGACGCCGCTTAAAAAGGGTTTGCCGAGCTCGTCTTCGCTTCGCATGCTAAAGCTTTGGCTTAACTTCGTTCGTCGTCCTCACTGCATCAGCAACGTCTTCACTTCCATGGCAAAGGTGAGTGAAAGCTCACATCTAATTTAAACCTTGCTTGGTTCGATTCGATTATATAGAGCTTCGGCCATTGGATTTTGTTTCGATGCCTGTGATGATTTTCGTTTTGATGCTTGAGATATTCTTTGCATATGTATTTGATAACGTGGATTTCACGGCATTGATTTGAACTCATTTGAATCTGGACTTGAAATTGTGAACTTCGGCTTTGCTGTGAATTTGATTTCGGTCATCTCTGTTTTGAGTTTTTTGGTTTTCACTGCTTCATCTTTACACTGTCTGGTTGCATACACATGGTTCACTTGACCATTTGTCCACCCCGATGTATATGCGGTCTTCAGTTGAATTTCATCCACCTCTACTTCAAAGTGCTATGTATACATGCGTTTCGAGACCTTGACTTTCAGTTTGATTTCGGGGTAATGTTATAACCATCTGGTAATTGATTTTTGGTGATAACCTTTTCACCACTTCACTGACTTGTTGTACCTGATCTGTATGCATTTGTTCACTGATGCACTTGATCACATTGACACTCTTGACTTCGATCATTATGCAGTTTGCATTGTTTCATCTCTCCTTATTGTAGCTGCTGCATATATGTGCTTTTGATTGCACCGTCCCTATGAGTTCATTAATTCATCTTGTCCACCTCTGGCTTGTTGTTTGCACTGTTTAATATTTTCTTTGAGAAGGCTGTTGTATTATATTTGCACTGTCATTGCTTCGAGCCCTTATATATGTATGTATGAAGTTAGAAGCAGTAGCCTTTTTGGGTTGTGTTCACTGGTCTCTCTGGTACACTTTGATGTACCTGATTAGTGACTATATTTTCAATGGGGTATTTGATCTACCTATGCACTTGAATATGGTCTTCATGTATTTGAAATGGTGCATGTTGTTTCTGTCTTCATCTTGATCACTTAGTCACTGCTGCAGTTTGATGTGGTTATATGTAATTACTTGAACTTGAGCTACTCTGGTCACTTGAGTCTGTTGCCTTTGAGTATCTGGACTTGATTTTTATTCATTCCTATATGTGTAGTTGTGTTGCAGTTGCATGTTTGATCTTTGATCCCTGACTTCTTGCAACCCTGACCTGTGACTTCTCGTGTGTTCACCCTTGACCTATTTTGCTTCACTACATAGCATATTCTCATTTGTATATAGTTTGTACAGTCATGCTGTTTCATGTGTACCTCACTTCACTGTGTACAGGCATAATTTTTAATATTAGTTGCAGCCTGCCTTGTTCTCAAATCTGATACATTGCATTGATGCCTTGTATCATTTGCATTTTTGTCATTTTGCTTCACAATGTACTCGAATTCGTCTCTATTGCTGTGTATGCTGGAACTGTTGATGACTTTTCTGCAGTTTTAGTTGCAGCCTGCCTTCGTCCTTATACCTGTTTGCCACTGCAGTTTCGTTGTGGTGGTGACTTTATATTCGGTGGTGGCGAGGCAGTGCACGCGTGCGTGCACTGCAGCCCCCCAGAATTGACAGATTTTAATCGATATTTCTTTTATCCTTAATTCATCGACCTGTTGCGTAATTAGTAGGCTGTATTGGCGAGGCAGTACACGTTAGCGTGTACTGCAGCCAATTAGCATTGATATTTTTAAATTGACATTTCAATTGCTTAAACTGCTTTGGATTTCTGTTTTGTGGATTAACACTGTTTAGTGTTATATTCGCCGTTATCCAATTCTCGTATCGAGAGTTGGATATACGAGATTTCTGTGACTGTCATCTATACTGAGATTGATTATTATTGCTTCTATGCGCTAATAACTGAGTTTGAATTAGACTGATCCGAGTATTATTTTCTCTTGAATGTAATACTCGGGTCAGACCGAGTATTTACAGGTTGTAGATTTTTAGCTTTGGGTTGCTGCTAGAGCTATGAAGACTTTTTATATCATTTGAAGTGGTCTTCGTCTTGTTGTAGCAGCCAGTGTGTCTGTTGTAAGATGATAATGTATTCATGTATATTAGTCGATAATGTACTTGTATATATAACTTCTTGAGTCGACAATTGTAGTTGTATCATTTGTATTGTGTCAAATGTATTGTAACTGATATCAGTTATTGTATATATGAGACTTTTCGTTCCATCTTTATTCCGCATTTATGTTATCTGTGTTATTTTTATATCTATTGTCCTAAACTATTATAGCCACTGTGTAGTAGCTTTGAGTTTGTATCGGTATGTCGGTATTCCTCTAAAAATGAAATGCAATGTTTTATTATCTGACATATCGGTGCTCGCACAAGGCAATTACATAGATGGTCGCTCCTCAACAGCCTTATTCTCCGTGCTAGTTGACAGCACTACTCCGTAGTGTTCTTGGCTAGCGTGGGTATAGAGGTGGGGCGTCACAATAGAGATTTAAAATCATCAATTCCCTACGGATCGACGCGTATTCGCCACGTACTACAAGTGTACGTCGTGCGCTTGGGGTTAAATTTATTTCTAAATTCGTTCGACGGTTTTCTAAACCAATAGAATTTTCTGTCAACGAACAGCAAGCTAGATGATTAGAAGTACTTTGATAGAGCAGATCGGAGCTAGTCAGCAGTAAGATGCAAGACTAGCAAGGATTATTGCTAAGGTAGAGTGGGGGTAGAGTTTGGGGAGATGAGGTAGTGCGGACTTGACCTAGAAGGTTGATTCCCTAAATATGGCAGACTAGTCATACCTAACTTTAATGGATTTAGGAATGAGGAACTATGAGATTACCATCATTAGAAAATGATTACACATTCCAGTGTCGGTAAAAGGTATAGGATGGAAACTTTATAGGAAAGTGGTGTAGAAGGACGTAAGGGTCAAAGTGTAGGAGCTGCCTATAGTGGAGGTTGAGCCAAAAAATCCTAGTAGGTTGTTATAAATGCTAGAGACTCCCAGTGAGAATTGGAAATAGATGTTGATAAACTGCCAAGGACTGGAGGAGGATATGGTGGCATTCAAGTTACTAGATTAATGAAGAGTGCCGATTTGATACCCAAAGAGTCGAGTGGAAGGCGGTGAAATGGGTTAAGTGGTGAGTGAAGTAGACTATGCGATCGTAGGGTATGCCAAAGAGCATTGTAAACAATAGAGAACAATTACCCATGGGTGGGTTCCAGGGAGAAACTAACAAGAGGCATTAGGAAAAGCGGCACTAGATGATACTGAGATTGAACCAGACGCTCTGAGACCTTGTAGACCTCTTTGTGTAGTCAGAGATGATACAAAGCAGTTTAGTAGGAAGACGATAAAGTTGTTAAAGGTTCAATGTGGTGAAAGTGAGGGCAATTGCACACAAAGACCGATGAGAGCGTGACTACTTATCTAAACCTCTTTACTTGGTATGACTTTCTGTTTATCACATTTACTTTCACTTTCGAGATCATATATAGGATAGTTTGGTACTCTACATGCTATAGTAGGTGTAGATTTTATTTCTTACTTGATTTGTGCATGTTTAATTTTGATACGCTTGCTTATGGTTATTAGGCATGTGCGGTAACTATGTTGTTTGACTTTACCTTGTTGATTAGGATTTTGGGGATGAAATGCCTAGGGAGGAGTGTAACAGCCTATATTTTACATATCGGAGGATCATAAAAGATTATTTCAAATTCAGATTGGGTAGTATCATGTAATAACTTTGTAAAATGTAATTGAGTATTGATATTTTGTCTCTCGGTAATTTTATGGATGGTATAGCTATTTGAAGTTGTACGGTTTTTGGACAAATTAGTCGATAATTAGTGGGGCTCGGATTAGGCCCATTAGTCCATCTCAAGTTTTGTGCATAGTGGAGCTGATGGGACAGCCCTCAATCATTATTCCACTTTCCAAAAATAATTATAATCCACTATTAATTGATTTCTTAGCCAAAAGCAATCAAAAAGCTTGTTTTGATTAGTAAAATTAGGAGATCAGCAAGGAGATTAGTGATAGATTAGTGATTTACTGATTTAGATGTTTAGAGATTCATGAAGACTGTTGTTCATATCAGATTTCCCTTACTATTCGTGCTATTTTGGATCTAGGTGAGTGTTTTATCCTTCTCAAAAAACTATGCTTGTCTAGTTAGAGATGAAAAATGATTTTCGAATGTTAAAATGATTTCTAACATAGATTTTAACATCACATCAGTTTTAAAATGGGTTTAAAAAGGTAAATTCGATTTTGGTTAATCTTTGGGACCATATCAATTGTCATTTTCTATTCTGAGTGATCTAGGAAGATAAAAATGTGTGGATATTGATTATATTGCTTAGAAATGATGATTGGTTTTAATGTACTGCTTGTATGTAGTTGTTTGCTTGTATTTTAATCCGTTTAAGTGTATTTGGTGACCGATCGTTATTTGATAGAATGTGAAAATTTGTTCAAAATGGTATGCGATCTTTTTTGAGTGTTCGTGATTGACTAGAGGAACTTCACTTTTGATATCGTAAAGTCTAGGTTTGAATGGAGGAGCTAGGGCTGAGACAAGTTGTGGTTGGTGGTGGATTTGAAAACCGATCGAGATCAGGGTGACTTTGGGCTAGATGCACAAAGACTTCGGGCAGCATGAGGCATTACTTTGGACCTCAAAGAATCGGATAAGAACTTTAAAGCTTCAACATTTAGCAAATTTTTTGCAAAGTGGGTGCTCGACACCGACCGACTATGGTCAATGACGAGAAGTATGGGGCCGAGCAATTTTCAACAGCGAGTCGTTATTGTTGGAACCTGGCCAGTTGGAAGCAGGCTAATTGGGTAAATTTCAAAAAATTCTTTCTTTTAGGATCTTTAATGGGCCTATCTAGTCTAAATTCATTTAGAACTTTTCTAAATTTTCTTTTAATAAAATTTTCATCTTATTATAATTATTTAAAATTAGTTTAATTTAGTTTTAAATTGTTTGTATTTTTTTATGAGCGTATCAAATGCACTCGTTTATGAATATGTAAGTGTTACATATAGAAAGTATGCAAAGCAAATATGAACATTTTAGGTGTTGAGATTTACACCATAATGGTCATATATCCCCTCCATATATGCCTTTGTCACCCAATGAATTTTTTGGTTTGTTTACATGTGCATATATATAAACACACACATACGTATACATATATACATATATACACATATACATATACATATACATATACATATGTATATATATATATATATTTACATGTGCATATACACACACATATACATATACACACACATACATATACATATATGTATGTATGTATGTGTATGTGTAAGTGTATGCGTATGTGAGTTATAGTAGACAATCTAAAATTGGCTTTGATTAAAAAGGTTGTCCAAACATCAATTCATTACTTTTAAAACTATTTTTATAAACTAATAATTTATATACATATACATATAAACAGACATTAATATATATATATATATGTGTGTGTGTGTTTATATATGTTTATGTATACAAATTAAATTAATATTTTAAAAACAAAACAACACACAATTATGCTTAACTAATTTGTAATTCAAAACCATATTTTTTTTTAAAAAACATAGCTTAGCATAAATCCAAATAATAGTTTAAGAAAAAATCAAGGGAAATTTAAAGGTTTCCCTTTTTCCTTATTTTTTTCTTTTGAAAACAACATAAGAATTTTAAATTCAATTAATTTACACGTAGACAATACTCAAAATATTTCAAAAGATTTATAAAACATCCATCAATCCGTAACTTTATAATCTGAAATATGATTCTTTAATATAATGGTTGCAAATTTTTATTCAAACTATGTTTTCTAAATTAAAAGATTGGACGAATTAAGCATATATGAACTCATGACAATCAAATCTAGATCTAAATTACATGTATACATAATAATCAAATTAAAGAGAGCAGAAGAGAATCTATGATTGATATTATTGATATCACAGAGATAAAATTGAAATTAAATTCAACATGATGACAAATAAATGATTCAAAATAGAAATCTGATAATCATACACAGACCAAAATCATACAAGGAGAAGAGGTAAAAGATGTGTAGGTTATAGACATGTGTACATGACAATTTACACATACATACATACATACATACATACATATAAGTAAAACAGAAAATTACCTTTCTGGTGAGGCTTAGAGAATAAACCTTGAATGAAGAAAATCAGCCAATGATAAGTGATAATGCAGATATGCATATTGACTCCAATGTGACCATTTCGAATAATAGTGTGATAAATGATAATTAAGACAATCAACCAATTGTCCTCACTAATACTACTACTGAAGAGCAACTAAAGATCAATGGTTCAGGTCAGAATACCACCTGTAATCCCAAGACAGATGATGATATATCAGGTTCTAAACAAATCTCAATGCGCAAATCTCAAACAGTCCAGTTGACTATCACAAGTTCGACTCTTAATACATCAGTGGCTCTTAAACTGAATGCTAAATTAAATACAACGCATGACACTAATAATACTGATACAGTTAATGTAATACAATCTTCAAATAGCAATTACAATTCTTCCAATGAAGAATCAGATAACATGACAGTAGATAATCTGGATTCCACTTCGAACCAGAGGGCTGTAACTTCCAATCCAGAGCTTTTGTACATAGCCAGAGCGAAGTCTACTTGCAAGACTAGAACATAGGAAACTCCGTTTGAATTCAGAGCATCCTTGAACTCTGATGTAGTGGAAAACCCTGCATGGTCGAGCCTAGTCAATCAGCTGAAAGGTAAGAGCAAAAAATCCAAAAAAGCAAAGATTATGGGGAAAGCTACTCTCCCGGAAGGAAGTAGCACTCCTGATACTAACAGTTAATGGAGTTCCTTTTTTGGAACATTAGGGGGATGAATGCCCCCTCCAAGCAGTTGGAAGGTTTACATATTCTAAATTCTAATAGGTTCTCTTTTATTGGAATTCTTGAAAATAAGCTCTCTCTAGATTCTACTGATAGTTTTATGGCTAAAACATCTAAGGACTGGAACTTTTCTCATAACATAACTGCAGATCAAAAAAGTTGTATCCTTATTATTTGGGACTCTTCTCAATGGTCCACTATTATTTTACACACAAATGAGCAATTCATATCTTGTATTCTTCATAATGCTAATGGCATTAGTGTCATGTGCACAATTGTCTATGCATTTAATGAGGAAGAGAAACGTAAGGAGTTATGGCAATACATCATCAACCAATCTAAGAGAGTTAACCTTCCGTGGCTCATGGCAGGTGATTTTAATACTATTCTATATCACAGCGAAAGAATGAATAATGGAAGTTTTAATTCTGTTGGTGATCAAGATTTCATTGATTGTATAACTCTCTCGAAATTGGTGGAACCTGAATTTTCAGGCAATTTTTTCACTTGGAGAGAAGGTAATTTTTTTCTATTCATAGCAAGATAGATCGTGTGTTTGTTAACACTCTATGGCTTGATAAATTTGATCATTTTGGCATTAATTTTGGTAATCACTCTTTGAGTGATCATACCCCGATCTTAATTAGCCTATATGTGCATATTAAAAGAAATAAGAGAATACCTTTTAAATACAAGAATTCTTGGCATTTGCAAAATGACTATCACCTCTCCATTCATGAGGCTCGGGAGCTAGTCTGCACTGGTAACCCTCTTTATGTGCTGCTATGTAAGATGAAAAGAGTGAAATCTATCCTGAAGAGCTGGTCAAGAAATAAGATCAACTTACTGTATGTGATTGATAGATTAAAAGATCAAAATAATAGTATTTATAAACAGTTGGTATGCAATCCCCTTGACGATAACCTCTTGGAATTATATTCTACTAACTTGATCATTTGCATAATATGATGAGGAATCTAGCCATTGATAATGAACAAAAAATGAAAATTAATTGGCTTACTAAAGGAGACAAACCTACTGACTTCTTTTTCAGTAAAATCAATGATTTTAAACCTAGTCGAAGGAGTAACTTTACTATTAATAATCAGGGATTGTGGATATCAGCATCAGAAAAAATTGCACAAGAAGCTATTTTGTATTTCTCAGATTTATTTCAATCATCTCAAGCCACAGCCCTATTTCCAGACATCACATGCAAGAAAATTCTAACAGATAATGCAAGAATTAATCTGTGCAAACCTTTTCGGATTGAGGAAATTAAAGAGGCAATTTTTCAGATTAATGATAATAGCTCTCCTGGTCCAGATGGTTTCAATTCTAAATTTTATAAAGTTCACTGGGAGCAGATTAAATTGGATATTTGGAAAGCTATCAATGGTATTCTCCTAACTGGAAAAATTATTAGAGAAATCAATCATACATTCATTTGCCTTATACCAAAAATTCCTGATGCTGCTAATATGTCTGAATTTCGACCAATTTCACTTTGCAATGTTTCTTACAAAATTTTAGCCAATTTGCTTTGCAATCGAATGAAAGTTTATATGAATGACTTAATTTCATATAATCAAAATGCTTTCATCCCAGGTAGATTTAATTTCTGAAAATTCCCTACTAGCTTATGAAATGGTCAGAGGTTTTAACAGGAAAAATGCAAACAATGTCTATCTAAAAATTGACTTACACAAGGCTTATGACAAAATTAGTAGAGAATTTATTCATTATATGCTGATTTCTATGGGATTTCCACAATCTTTTGTTGATCTCATATATGAATGTATTTCTACTCCTTCATTTTCAGTTTTAGTAGATGGTTCCCCCTATGGTTTCATTAATAGCTCGAGAGGATTAAGGAAAGGGGATCCTCTCTCACCATACCTATTTTCTATTGCAATGGAATTTTTGACTTTAAATTTGGACCTGGAATTCCTTAAAGGCAATATCAGTCCCATATATCAAGTTGAGCCCATGATTACACACTTGCTTTTTGCAGATGATATATTAATATTGGCTAAAGCTACTACTAAAAATGCTGATACTATTCATCATATTTTCCAAACCATGAAAAACTTTACTGGCCTTGAATTAAATACAGATAAATCCAGTTTGTTCTTCAGTAAAGGTGCAATATAAGCAGCAAATTACTGACATTATTAAAATTAAGCCTGTTAATCTGCCTATCATATATTTGGGCATTCCTCTATTTAACAACTCTTTAAAAGCTAGAGACTTTGGCTGGCTCATTTACAAAATCAACAAAAAATTCAGCAATTGGCAAAGCAGATTCCTCAACATTAGTGGGAGAGTTGAGCTCATCAAGACTGTTATCTATCCTATGCAACACTTCTGGCTTCAGGTTTCTCAATTTCCAGCTACAATTATTCAGAAGATAAATTCCCTATGTGCCAACTTTCTGTGGAAGTCAAAGGCTCATAAAATGAGCTGGGATGAGGTGTGCAAAACAATAAGTGATGGAGGTTTGGGAATCAAGAAAATAGAGGACATTTCAAAAGCTATTGCAACTAAATTACTATGGAAATATATTAATGGTGATTCTCTTTGGGCTAAGTGGATTCATAATAATTATTGCAGTAGGGTTAATTTTTGGACTGCCGGCATGGACAACAATGTTTCACACACTTGGAAGACCATTTTACGAGCTAGACAATGGTGTAAGGGGTTTATAGACAGAAAAATAGATGATGGAGTAAATACTGATATCTGGTTTGATCCATGGTTGCAAGGCTCCTCTCTGATTGATAAATATGGTTAAAATAACATGTATATTTTAGGTGGATGCCACAAAAATGTTTCTATGCTTATCTCAGATAATAAATGGAAACAGAATCTCAGTTACATTCCCACGCAATCTCATCCTTCTGCTAAAAAATTTCCCATTCATCAACATTTGAAACAGGATTTCTGGTGGTGGCTCCGTAGCAATAAAGGTCAGTTTTCTTTAAAATCTGCTTGGAATATTTTTAAAGACAGACACAACGAGTTTGAATGGGCTAAAATTATATGGGACAAAGGATGTGCTCCTAAAATGTCTACGTGTTCTCTCTTGGCCATGCGAAACAAATTAAATACCAAGGTCATAACTAGTAAATCGTCTCATAACATAGATCAAAAATGTGTTTTATGTGCTAATAATAATGAGGACAGAGATCACCTCTTCTTTAATTGCACGTATTCTAGGAATATTCTGGATGATCTCATGCCCAAGCTCAAGATTAATTCCTGTTCCAACTACGACCTTAACGATTTACTGGTAACTATTAATCAAGCTCAGAAAAAAAATAACTCGTCTAATAATCGTATCATTAGCATCATTTTTACTTCAATCATGTGGAACATATGGTGTGAACGTAATAGCCGAGTTTTTAAAGGTATTGAACAGCCTTACAAGTTGAGAATTAAGCACATATTACAAGACAGCAAGTACCTTATTCATCAGAGCATTCAGTCACAAAAGTTAAACTTGGAAGAGAAACTTATCTTATTTGATCTCAACATAGTGTCTGGTCTTCAAGATAACTTTCGACCTCCTTGAGCTTCGTCCGAGTTGGTGATCTGAGCTTGAATTAGCTGTCTGCTTACTCCTATTGGTGGTTTCTTCCACCATTTTTAATTCTCTGCTGGTTCGAGAATTTAGATTTGTGCTATTTTGGGAATTTGGTTCTCTCTCTCCTCCAGCTGATTTTGTGTGAAGACGTGCCTGATTTTTTTTATGTTTTCTCTTTTGTATTGTAGTCCTTGTGATTTCCACGGGTTTGTGTTGTGTCGGTTGTGTCGTTTTTTCTGTTTTCTTTCTGCTCCAAGCTGCTCGTACGGATGGTTTTGAGTGTGTTTTCTAATTTGTTTACTCCTCCATCTGTTTGACAGCTTGGCTCAGATTTAGTCTTGTTGTACTGTTAATATATGGAATTGATATGTACTCTTTTTCCTTACAAGACACCCATTTAGGTTAGGGAGTTGTAAGGTTTTAATGAGGCATATCATGGATGTACATGCGTTTTCTATTCATCTATAAAGTACCTTTTATCCAAAAAAACATTTAATACCAAAAAATCTAAAATAAGATACTTTAGGCTTTTTATCATAAAATGATTCATAAGGAGTTTTCTTTGCCAAAGGTCTTAATAAATTTCTATTTAAAATATATCATGTTGTAGCAATTGCTTCTGGTCAAAAACTTTTAGGTAAATCACTATCATTTAGCATAGTCCAAGCACATTCTTGTATAGTTTAATTTTTAAGTTCTACTACTCTGTTTTGTTGGGGTGTTCTAGGGAATTAAAAGTTACATGTAATTCCTTTCTTATATCCAAAATTATTAAAATTTTCATTTTCAAATTCTCCTTCATGATCGCTTCTAATCGTTTTAATTTTTATTGACTTTTGATTTTGAATTCTTTTAGTAAAAAATTTAAACATTTCAAAAGCTTCACTTTTAAGTTTTAGAAAGACTGTACATGTAAATCTAGAGAAATCATCTGCAATTACAAAAACTAATCTATTATGATTTACAGATAGTATTTGCGATGGTCCAAAATGATCTAGGTGAAGAAGTTCTAAGGTTTGAGAAGTTGAAACCATTTCTTTTGATTTAAAAGAGTTTCATGAAGTTTTCCTAGTTGGCAAGTATCACATAAGTTGTTGACATTAAAGCTCATTTTAGGGAGTCCCTTAACAAGTTCATATCTAGCAACTTTAGATAAGTGTTTAAAATTTTAAATGATCAAAACTTTTAATTTTTAAATCAACTATTGCAAGTAGATCAACATACGACGGCTCTTCCACTTCAGCATGCGATAGCTCCTCCTCCTTAACTTGCAACACCCCTCCTTAACTTGCAACAACCCCTCGTTATATTGCGACTACTCCACCAAATTGCGATAACTCACCATATCTACAACCACCCTATGACAGCATATGCTCGTTATAAACTCCCGATAGCCTGCAATCAACTAGCGACAAACTGATCCTTCCATCTTCAATTTACAATAACACATGAAGCATTGAATACTTTTTTATATATGGAATACAAAGTTCATCCACTACACTAACTCTGACCGAGGCAATTGCCAAAGATTACTTGTTGTTTTGAGCATGAGATAATTATCAAATGGAAGTTCAACCCCCTGCGGAAAAATGTCCCAATATTCGCTCGCCTGCAATTATCCAACACCATTGCAAAAAATAAAGAAACATTAGGGTTTTCGCCTGGTCGGAGCTTAAATTCTCCATGAATATTGCATTATAAAATCGATGGTCACCACCAATAAGTAGAACTGCCTCCCCTTTATCGGTCGCAAGCGACGCGGTAATTTTTAAGGCAGTGGTGGGGCCATAAAAATTCAAAACACAAAGGCAGTTTTTGGCTATTTCGAACAAAATTCAAATCAATTGGCAAAGAATTTTGAAAATCGACCGTTGTGGATGTGATGTACTTATCAAGTTCTACAAGCCCATACAATCAGTTTGAAGAATGGAGCTACGGATCAAAATTTGTGAATCAACGACCACGATTAGCCATATCTATTCATGAAAATTCAAGTAGGGATTGCTTTTGTGGAAATTGTTATAGTTGGAAAGATCTCAGAAAAATACGAACAATGGTGAAGTCTATTCGCTCATATCTATCCGTGTGCAAGAGAAATTGCTAATTAAAGTTTGAAAAATCAAGTAATGATTGATTTCGATATTCAAAAAATTCGTACATTTTAAAATTCTATACAATCAAATGTGAATTGAAATATAAAATAAAGCAAGAAGAAAAAATGAGTTCCAAAAATAAATGTATATTAAAGCTAATTTGTCATCTCGAAAATTAACACAAAAGATATCGTAATAAAACAACTTCGATAAAAGGTGGTATTGCAATAACGAACTTATAAAATCTACAAAGTTTTTAAATTATAAACTAGTTATAGTTTTTGTAAATATAACAAGAAAATATTTATTATTGAATTACAATTCCTCTAGTACTTTAAGCTAAGAATTATTGGTCATCTGTATTAAAAATTTCTTTGATTCAGTAATCGAGGATTCAAGTTCCTTTGTAGGTAAAAGAGAGAATCATTATTATTCAAAGCCATATATCTCATCATCAAAGATGTAGTTATGAATGAAATTCCGAATTTCTTTATCCAGTGCAGATTATTCTCTGATAATAAAGCGTCGGATATCATCTCCCGAATTATTGAATTAAATAAAAACCTTAATCTTCTACTCCCGAGTATAGGTTTGGTTTTCCTATTAAATAATAGTTTGTTTCTTTATTTAATTAGTTCTCAGTGTTCCCTTTATTGTTGAATAAATCCTAACTATCAAAGAAACTTTTCGAGAGGGGAAACAACCAAAGGTTATATATTACATTGGGTAATGGATCTTATTATCAAAGGAATTTCACGATATACTTGTTCTCCTTACCAAATGTGGGTTATTATTTAATTAAAGGTCAGGGTATCTTTCTTAGTGAATTATTTCTTTGGAAAAAGTTCAAGATTATGGATTCTCTATAATTGAGTCAAGGAATGACTTCTTATCTAAAATAAAATTCTAATATTCTATCTCGAAGCTTGGATTCTAACCCTATTCTACAAGATGATGGATTTCTTTGTTATATGGACTTTGGGTTTCTTATTACTATTAGTTGGATGATAAAACTCCTACTATTGAAGTATGCCCCTTCCAACATGGTAATTAACGGGATTTTCAAGATAAGATACTACCACGATCCCCTAGTCCGGACAAATTCCCAAAGAGGTGAAAGCAAGGACTATTCATTATTCAAGGCAATATAGCTTATCATCAAAGCGGTGAATCTATGAAATTCCAAGTTACTTTATTAAGCATTAATTGTTGTTTAATAAGGAAGCTTGGAATATCATCCCCCTGAGTTATTGAATCAAATGAGGTATCAGTCTACTATTTTCAAACGTGAGCTCGAATTTCCTATTGAATAATGGTGGATTTCTTTACTGAACGGGTTTTTGGTCTTATTTATTATTCCTTGGACGATAAGACTCCTCTTAAATACATCCTAGACTATGAAGATCAATGGAATTTATAAAATAAAATATTGATATTGCCCTTATTTCAAAAAAATTCCTAGAGGTGAGAAAGAGCATGGATTTCTCACTATTCAAACTTACAAATCCCATTATCAAAATATGAGTACTCATATGGTATAAATAGATATCAAGATTTCTGGTAAAGTGTGTATCATTGAAATTATCTATGAGATTTGCATATTTCATTAATATGAAAGAAGGCTCAACAAATTCTTGAACTCCCTTATTAGAAATAAATTATTATTCAATGATGAAGATCAAAGCATTGCTCCTTTAGATTATCATTGTATTCATTAGAAAAAAATAGTTTGTCTTCACATAGTCAATGTGATGATAAGACTTCCTTATCAAACGTAGGTCCTTGTCTATAATGAAGTTCAAAAGTATCATCTTTTAATCTAATGAATTTGTTGTCAACAAAATGTCTGACTAAGATATATAATCTTCTATTTCAAAATCAAGGTTCGAGTTATCTATTGCAATGGGTTTTTGGTTATTATCTGGATGGGAAACTCTTCTTATAAATGAATGTCACTCTGCGCCTAATGTTCAACATGGTTTGTTAAAAAAGATGACAGACTCCCGCCCTCATGATTCCACTCTTTCAACATGATCAAGATGAAATCCTATTTCGATCACCTGCTTCATATGCATCTTCAGGAAGTTTTAGCCTAAAGATATATTAATATAGGAGATTTTCGAATGATAAACGGTAACAGAGTAGCTTAAAGAGGATTAGGAATAAGTCATTGCAAATATCAATATACGGATAGTTGGATAAATGTTGATAATCAAATCATTGAAAAGGGAACACTGTTGTGAGATAGAAATGAATCGAAAAAGTTATGACATTAAGTGTCTTCCAATGCTATAATCAACAAAGCATTATATAAAAGAATTAATCGATCCCATATCTAAAAGGTGTAAGTTCGAAAGAAGTGGATATAACTATTAAATAGGACTCAACAAAATGTTTCATACTGAGTATTCCAATATATGAAGTTGACAAAGAAAGTAACGAGACAAGGACAATAGTTACCTCAAATAATTTAGCTTACACCATTAACACATGGCCTATTTGATTGACGAATAATTGATTTAATAAGAACTTTGTCTACCTTAAAATCATATATAAGGCTTGCAACAGTGGCAATTAACTATTGTACTAAACAAGAAGAAACCAAAACATTACCCATAGAAAAAGTCTTGAAGTTTGTAATCGATAACATGGTTAGTCACTTTAAACTCCTAAAGTATAGTTATTTCTAATATTCACTATTGTAAAAATCCTTCAAGGCCTCCACCTGGGCCCTGCTTTGACGCTAGGCGAGGCTTAATGCCTAGCGATTTTCCTAAGCCCACCTAGACAAGGTTTACCACTTTATGTATGAATCTAAACATGTATTTAGGCCCTGGTTTGGTATATTTTTACGGCTCGGTACCATATATAAGCTTTAATCTGCTAGTTTTAGGTAGTCTTGACTCCTTGACTATTCCACGCACATCCAAAATCTGAAATTTCGAATTTGTATCAATTAATACTAAACAAAATACTAAAATTTTATCCAAAACACACAAGTTATCAGAAACACTCAACTCATATTAATCCTCGATTAATCTTTGCTTAAACGATTAATCCACTGTCCATACTTACTGTCTAGCATCCTCCTTGCCATTTTCACAACCTTGCATAATAATAAGGACCCAATTTGTAAATAAAGAAATCCACTCATTTTTGTGAAAGAAACCGAATAGCAAAGAGTTTTTTTAATAAGCCATCTAAAAGTTGATAAAGCAGGAGAAGCTACAAATAAGACAATCAAGAATACCCTCAAAAATCAATTCAGTAAGGAAAAAGTAGCCAACTAGACATATTGTTTCTCATCAACATTGAATTTGAAGCAATATTGCTAGAAAATAAGGGTTCCACTATGCCAAGAAATCGTGTATGCTTATGAATCAAACTAATAACCGACAAAGAAATCCTAAGGTTTAGACAAAGCTATATTATGGACTACGGATAATCTCAAAGTATCACAATTTAAGAAACCTTTCAAGAAAATGATTTATTATTTAAAAAGGTAATGACAAGTATCAAAATCAAGGCAAATGACCTCCAAAGTCCAAATTGGAAAAACCTTCATTTTTGGACATCTAGTGCTAAGCAAACACAATGTAAATGCAATAACAAGGACATGGAATACTAAAAAATTGGGAATCATAATTTGTTGCTTAGGATAGGAAAAGAGATAAAGGATTTTCAAAGATGCATTCTAATAAATAGTCCTTGGGCTGAGATGTAATATGTATAACTTAGCTCCTAACCTGACAAGGTTAGCGAGATTCATTAAGCAAAAGCACACCTTATATCCAAAAAAGTAAATTTGCCTTCGGTCCAGCCACATGGCCTGGCCAAAGCACCCATCCAAGGGAGATAGTCAGAAAGCCTTCGGTCCCACTGTTGGGCCTGATAGAAGCACCCATTCAAAGAGTGATAGTCAATTAAGCCTTTGGTCCGGTCGTCGGGCCTTGCTAAAGCACCCATCTAAAAGAAACGGTCAAAAAGCCTTCAATCCTACCATTGGGTCCGATCGAAGCACCTGTCCAAAAAGTGATGGTTAGTTACACCTTTGGCCCCACCGTCGTGTCCGACCAAAGCACCCATCTAAGGGATATGAACAAAAAGCCTTCGGTCCCACCGTTGGGCCCGATCGTAGCATCCATCCTAAGAATGATGGTCAATAAAGACTTAAGTCCTGCTGTCGAGCCTGGCCAAAGCACCATCCAAGGGAGATAGTCAAAAAGCCTTCGATCCCACCATCGGTAACAGCCGAAGCACCCATCCAAAAAGTGATGGTTAATTAAGCCTTTAGCCCCACCACCAAGCTCAGCCAAAGTACCCAACTAAGGAAGATGCTTAATCGAGCTTCTGGTGATCAAATAGGTCTTTGAAAGCAACCATCCAGGGAAGAGTAATCAACTAAACTCCCAACTCAATGAACAAACAAACTAGTACCTAAAGTATCTAAATGAGCGAACGAATAATTATCCAAGAGAAAGAGTGTATATAACAAAAGAATCGTCAAAAAACCGACCAACACTCTCAATTGAAGGTCAAACAAGAATAAAGTGTTTTCTACAAGACTACAGGAAATATTCGCCTTATGATAAAAGCAATTAGTTCTGATAAAAACTATTTTTCAGTAGGCTTTAAAATCAATTCCTTACTTTCAAAAATCGATTTTTGGAAAATGACTCTTTAATAGATATGTGTTTAGCCTTTGTATCAAATGATTTCCAGAATGAAGTTATGAGAATCTTTCATATTTAAAAAATATCTTCAAATAAATTTATAAGAAATTTTCACTAAATAGAACATTTTCAATAAAAATGATTATTACAAATACAAATTTATTCAAATGATTGCAAAAACCCTTATGCTTCGGAAAACCTTTTCAATAAAATAGTTTGTAGGAAGATCATGACTTTTAAGATCAAAAGTTATCGTAAGTCTAGGTGCATAAGCAATCAATGATGAAAAGCACGACACTAACGCTACAAGACATACTAGGTTTAGCGATGGCTTATAGCCGTCGACGGCCGTCACTAACCGATGAAAAATCATCGCTTTCTAAGTCATCGATCGAAGATAAAGCGACAGCTTTAGCGATGGTGTCGTCGTTAAATTTTCGATGGCTAGGGATGGTCTTGCCGTCGTTAGCCGATGAAGGTCGATGGACATGTGGTATGAAACTATGCACCACGTATATTCCAATGGGGGGATCGGTAGCCGTCGGTAACCTATGCAAATAAGTCGTCACTAGCCTGTGCACCACGTATGTGCCAATGTATATGCCAACTCATACTTTTTGTCTAATTTTTTTCTTCAGATGATTAAAGCACCTATTACAAAATTAATTCATATTGCACAGGACCTCGATATTAAATTAATTCATATTTTAAATTAAAATTAGTATTATGGATATTCAATATTACCTCTCAAATGAATACATCCATCCATATTGCACAGGACCTTGAAGAAGTGCTTCGAATGGAAGATGAATAGGTAAAAGCTCCAATCCATTAAAAAATCCTGAAGGAAATATTTTCTCTAGTTTGTAGAGCAGTATAGGGATATTATTTTCAAGTTTACATATACGCTCAACTTTAACATAGTCGAACAAATATCTTTATAAAACAAACTTAATTCTATTATAATACTCCATATTTTTACGAGCAACAGTTCTTTGAAAACCATGGTAATAAATTTTCCATCATGACATGGAAATCGTGACTTTTCATCCCACTCAATTTATTGTTTTTAAAGTCAACGCATCTACGGAGATTGAAGAAATCCAAACAGGACAGCTTAGTCCTTCCACCCACTTTAGCACGAGTTTTACTTGCTTGCTGTTTAGCTCATAGCATGCTTTAGATTTTTTACTGTCATCTGGCTTCATATGAAGTTCGAGACGTTTGCATAATTTTTCTATATCATGTCTTGAATTCAGATCGTCCTTAGTTTTCCCCTTAACATTTAAAATTCTATCAAACACGTATTTTTCGTTGTGCATCACGTCAATATTATGTCAAAGTAAGAGATCTTTCCAATAAGGTAACTCCCAAAATATACTTTGTTTGCACCAATTATGAATCGTCCATTTACCTAGAATTTCAATTTATACTCCAGTTTTATGTATCTTTGGATAATCCTTTACAAGTTCATATATTCCTTTGCTTGACCAAATCATCGGTGGTTGCATAGTCTCTGCTTTGTTAGCTACGAAGGTTTCTATCCCTTCTAAAAGGATGATTAATATGGAGAAAACACCGTTGACAATCAAACCGTGAAATTTTCTTCCCATGCGGTAAAGAAAATGCTCGTGTTTCTTCCATGCAATAAGGACAAGCTAGACAACCGGCCGTACTCCAACCTGAAAGCATTGCATACGCAGGAAAATCACTAATAGTCCTTAAGAAAGAAGCAAACATACAAAAATTCATTTTTTTTTGAAATGTCATATGTTTCAACTCCTTCATGCTATAGTGTTTTCAACTCTTCAATCAATGTTTGTAAATAAACATCGATTCCTTATGTCGGATAATCAGGGCTAGGGACGACAATAGTAAGAAACATATATTAAGTTTTCATACACATCCACGAAGGCAAATTATTAACGATAATAGGCAAAGATGTATATTTACTGCCAAATTGAGAGAATGGGAAAAATCCATCCGTACATAAACCAAGTCTGACATTACGGCTCTCTACAACAAATGCGGGATAAGTCTTATCGAAATGTTTCCATGCTTCTCCATCAAATGAATATGTCAAAGTTTCCTCTTCCTATGTTCTCACACTATGCCATTGCATATGACATGCTGTAGTAGAAGGCACATATAACCTTTGAAGTCTAGGAGTAATAGGTAAATAATGCATTCTTTTGTATGGAACTTTCTTTCCTTTCTTTTTTTCTGGTTTGTATCTTTCCTCATTACATATTTTGCATTTTCTAAGGTTATTGTCATCTTTCCAATACAACATGCAATGTTTTATACATGTATCTGACTTTTGGTATGGCAGACCGAAAGTGGTCATAAGTTTTTTTTCAGTTCATAATGACTATCGCACATCAGATTATTGGGAGGCATATGTCATTTTGCAGCTTGTACAACTGCTATAAATCCAGCTTCTGTACAGTTGAATTTTGATTTCATAGTAATGTATTCAGCAATTACTGATAATTTGATTCCAGTTTTACAACCGACCCATAATGGCCACTTAGCAGCATCCAATAAATCATAGATTCTTTTCGCTCCCACAGCCGTTTCTTCTTCGATATTTACGTCTTCATCGTCAACTTGAATGGTAGGGAACATTGATCGTGTTGCATCTTCCACTATATCTTTTATTGGATTGGCCATAACATAATCGTTATTCACCTCATCCTTTGACAGTACAGGATTAGGTGTAGGTGCAACAAGTTTTCCATGACGATCCTAGAAGTAATAATTTGGCACAAAACCAGTTTGACACAAATGTACTATAACCATATCTGGTTTCCAAAGCTTCAAATTTTTTGCACTGGCTATAAGGGCAATGAATTTCTTCGTCGTTTCCATTATTGGATTTAGTGAATCTAATAAATTCGTGTATACCATTGTAGAAATGTTCCTTCACTGAACCATTCATACCAGTTCTGACTTCATACATCCAAGTACGATCGAAAATAATAATTGAATACTTTTCCTAATTTAAAATATATATTAAAAATTTCGAAAACACTTCACTTCTTTCTAAAACAAATTAAAGTTGGGACTAAAGGCTTTAATTTTGACAGCACTTCCCTTCTTCCTCTTGTACACATAACTTTGCATCCATGAGGTGTGGTGGTGTTGTTGTATTTCCTAAAACAAATTAAAGCCTTTTAGGACTAAAGGATTTAGTTTCGACAGCACTTCACTTCTTTCCCTTGTACGCATAACTTTATATCCAAAGGATGTGTTATTGTTGTATTTTCTAAACTAAAACTAAAAGCTTTAATTTATTGTTGTTGTATCTGTTAAAATAATCCTTAACGCTTATTTTCAAATAAATATTATATTAATTTCTTAATTTTTACAAATCGATTTTGGAAGAATATTTGTTTCAAAAAAATATTATTTAAACCTACTTTGAAAAATACACAAATTACTATTTTAATAACTACAAATTAAATTTTAAACCATATTTTATATTTCATTCAACTATTTAAATATTTTATTAACTAAATTTGAAATTTTAAAACATATTTTATAACTCATTTAACTATTTAAAATTTTAATTTAACTATTTTGTAGACTAAAATTTCAAGTTTGCACTTATAATAAATTAAAATAACATTATTTTATACTTATCACCAACACTTATAATCAACACATACTAATTAATTAAAATAAATTAATTATATTTAACCGTAAGCTTTATATTTAACATATTCACTATTCAACCATACATATTAGTCCATAAATTATTCTAAACTATAATAAACAATCGCGTAAGCTAATTAACATATAGATCAATCAATAATTATACACTAATTTACGAATTTTAAATTAACCCTAATTTTTAACTACAAATTAAACAATCACAACACTAATAAATATCCCTAAATTAAGTAATACAATATTATCACCAACTAATATGCAATAATCATCAACTTCAAACTCATAATTGTACCGATTAGCCCCAAATCTGAAATTAGGGTAAAAATTTTACCTCAATTAAGATAAAATTAGAGAGATTGGTGATTTCGGCGAGTTGTGGCGGCCTAAGATGAAGTTGACAAGAGGCGGTTGAGGAGGGCATCGACAGTAGGTAGGTTTTTTTTAATGCATGTAAAAAATGGTGGGAAGCTGTAGATAATGAGGAAAGTCATGTGTTTTTGGTTCTGTATACTCCACATGTCGTCGGCTACGGACGGTATGTTAATTTTGTATTTTTTTTTATTTTTTCTTATTCATTCTACGTTTTAAAAAATGTTTAAAAACACTAATTTAATTCCTAAAGAATAAACAAGATATTTTGGCACAACCATTAAACGTAACGATTGTTCTGATTGGTTAAATTAGTATTTTCGATGATCTGTCTTTGCATAATTCAAATATTTAGCGTTGTTGAAAATCTAACTCCCATGACCAATCTATGCGACTTTTAGTCGGTCCATTAAGAAACTCGATAAAGTTGATTTTGTGTAACATTTTTACGAATTAAAATATTGTTTTAAACCATTATGAATTTTTAATTATATTTAGCATGATAAAATTATATAAAATAAAATAATCGCGAGAAAAGTAAATTTATTGGACCGCATGTCGATCTAAAGTATATTTGACCTATTTCCAAAAGATGATGAAAAAATAAATAACCGTAGGTGTCAATCTTGAATTTTAGATTTATAGTTGTTTGCTGATATTCGGACTAAAAACCCTTTATTCAAATGCCAAACGACCATGGAACGAGACCAAATTCAAACCATTGATGCTTGGTAATGTGTTGATCAAATCCGTATGGTTGGATTCGTGAAAAGATGTTTGAAAAAAATTTAAACTCAAAACGAGTCATTACGCTGATAGTACAAAGCTATCGCACATCGAAAACTATCACACATTAAGGAATGAAAGTTGTCAAACATTTAGAAGTAGATCCACCGCATGTTGAAAATAAACAATCCATCACATGTTGATAATATTAACGCTATAGTAAGTTGACAATGTTAAATCCATTGCAAGTTGGTAGCAATGAGCTATCGTAAACTAATAGCCACAAGCTATCATGATTTGAAGCAACAAGCCTATTTCAAGCTGAAAGCAATAAGCTACAGCAAGTTAATAGCCATGAGCTATCGCAAGACCATAGATATTGCAAGTTGATGGCCATATGTTATCGCAAGTTGATATGGTTAAGGCCATCGCAAGTTGACACCACAGAAGGCTATCGTAAGTTGATGATAGAAGGCTATTGTACAAGATGATAAACATAAACCATAACGAGATGATGAAGAACTACCACATGATGAGATCCATGGCTATCGCAAGATGAGATTTATAAAGCTATCACATGTTTGAAAATGAAGCTAACATCAATATAAAAGAGCTATTGAAAAAAAAATGCTATTGAATTGGAAAACAATATTGAGGAATGAAAATTTAAGGATACTACAGTAAGATGTACTCACTGAAGTGTATTGGTCGTTCCACATCAAAGAAATCAATGTAAGGATATGCTAGATGAAGAAATGGGTGACATTCAACACAAAAGAATAAAAATAAATCATGTGAAGAGGAAATGCATCAGTATGAAGAAAAGTCTATATAGCAAAGCTTTAAGGCATCCGTATACAACCATGCCACCTTTGTTAATGCCATGGCCAAGATAGAGATCTGCGTGAACTACTCTAATCCTGAGATTATGACATATGGCATCATTGTGATCATCCATTAATTTGCCAAATCATTGAACTACGTCAACTTTAATCGACCATTACAAGAAAGTCATGCCACTCTCCAACCACTATAAATAGAGACCTAATCCACATGAGAAAGGGCTCTTCTCTTCTTTTCTTTTCTTGGTACAAATCATTTTTTGGACTTGACATTTCTAAGCTCTCTTAAGAGCTTAAGAACTCCTTTTATGGCCAACGAAGAAGAAGATGGCTTGAAATTTTGAACAGAAGGACTGTTAGAAATAGGAAACTGCATATTGACTTCATCCTTGACATTTTAACTGTAACGAATGAGATGGCTTGTGCTTTTTACATATTGGCTATTGGACAATGAATATTGCAAATATACTCGAATTTCATATATTATTTATGAAAGGAAGATGGCTTGAACCTTGGACATTTTAGACACATATTATTTTGATTATGGGCATATTTGGAAAAAAAATTAGAATTATATATCTTTCAAAGTATTTTGATGTTGGACCAAAAATTGGTTTAACATTAGGTATGATTCTTCATACTCGGTGTCTCTATTTTACTATATTGGCTTTTATGGTATCTTGAGATTGTTTATCACTCATAATAGACTATTGTATGACTCGAGATTTTATGCTTTGCTTCTTATTATTTCGGGTACTCTTAATTGAGTATATTGGATAGTAGGTCTGAGATTAGCCCAAAGAGCTATTTAGTAGATGAGCAGGAGGTTGGCGCTTATCTATATTTATATTTTAGAGTTTATTACTATTCCGATGTGCAACACTATGGAGATTTATCAGTGCTTTATTTTATTTGGAGGTAGTACACTTAGTTTTATTATTTGATGTATAAACTTATTTGATGTATAAACACTGTGATCAGTGTACATTACTATGGTGAACTTGTTGCACTTAATTATGTGGTTCATTAGCTATTACTATCTTGTCTATTTTATATTTGTTTTGGTTATTATATTTATCCTTGCACTATGAGATATACAACATGTTTATCTATTGGAGTTTGATTGTATTACCCTTGAAAATCATCCTACATTAGTCGAGTACTGCTACAGCGCACCCTATAGGCTATATTGGGTATCAGAGGTGCAGGGTAGTCATCACAAAAAGTGTTCGAATAATATTTTGATTTGTTTAATTTATTTTAAATATTTATTTTATTAACATTTAGAATAATATTTTATTAAATTTATTTATTACTTTTATTTTTATTTTATATTTAATGTTTTGAGAATTCACATTCAAAATAAGAACATATCAACAATAATAAATTATTAGCTAATCTAAGGGTGTAAAGAGAAAATTGACCATTATGTCACACGATCGGTAGATGCCAATGTGGTGAAATGATGTTAGCATAATGTTATAAAGGGAATAATGAAATATTTTATACCTATGCTTGTGGGATCTGGCTTATTTGGTAATGGGTGAAGTGGGGTAAATTGAAAAAAAAAATCCCAAAGTGGCTCTTAATGGGCCTATGTAAATTATATTTAGAAAGTTTACATTTTAAAATAATATTTTAATTTAATTTAAGATTTTTTTTATTTTATATTTTGGTTTATATTACAGATATGACATATGTGTATAATATTACAAGATAACTACTTTATAAGATGTGTATAAAGTATAAACACACACGCACACATAGACATTGGGATTTATATCTATATTGTGTGTGTGTGCATATGCATTTATATATGTGTGTCTACATATATATATATATACACACACATATATAATATACTTGCATATGTAAATGATAATTTCATATACATATCAAGGGGTAATATAAATACCTAAGTATATAATATGTTTGAGTGCATCAAGATATGTGTATATGGTTTTGTATACACATATTCTTAATACCATATATATAGAGTGTGTGTGTATATACACACAATATTACCATATTTAATAATTTTATAAAATCATTTATATACATATTAAATAATTATTTTTAAATTTTAAATTTAAATCTAAAACATCATGATTTGAAATTAAATTCATTAGATTAAAGATATTTTATTTTGAATTTTAAAATAAGTTTTGATTAATTTAATATATTATAGAAATTTGAATTAAAAGTTCAAATATAAATATCTAATATTTTCATTAAGAGAAATATCTTAATTTTACAAAATTTTATTAATTAATTTTCGACCAAAATGATTTATACAAAAAAATTTATTAATACAAAAATATACATATAAAAGTTTATATCAAATAATATTTAAAATATATAATCTTGACTATGAAAAAAAATGTTTTTTTAAATAGATGGCGGAAAGAATTTTTTTATGAATTAATGTATACATAATATTTATACTAATTATATATATACATATATATATATATATTTAAAATTGAAAACTATATATATATAATATTGTAAATAATAAATATGTATACATAAGAAAATGATATAGTGTTTATCATAAATTTCAAAATAAATTTATAATATATACGCCGAAAATAAAATGTTTTTAATTTTTTTAAATTCTTGTTTAATACATGTCCACTTATATTAAATCCATATTAAATATATTTTTATTTAGAAACATTAAATAAATTACGTACATATGGCAATGATTTATATATGAGGTTAAGGGCACGATAAATTATATCTAAATATAATTGTTACCTTTAGAGATCTAATCGATTGCAACACCTTGATTTGCTTTGATATCCTTAGATTCATAATCCACCACTCGAGCTTGCATAGGAATGAGTTGAATAACCGACGGAGTGTTGAGTTTCGAGGGGATGGATCAATGAAGGGCACAGCTATGGTAGAGGAGGCCAAACTTTCAGAAAAGTGTGAACAAGAAAGTGAATAAGTGGGTATCCATAGAGAGAGCCTAGTAGAAAATATCTAGCTCTCATTACTTAGTCTCCAAGATCAATTCAAATTCACCTAAGCCTTCCCTATTGGCTATGTATGGCCAGCCCGATATTGACCAATGTGTCAATATATTTTCATCCCAAAAGTTATTTGTATACATATTTAGAACCTATTTTAATTATATCAATATCATATATTGGTATGTGCATATATAACATTTATATATATGCCCAAATAATTACTATTGGCTGCCAAAAACTTTCTAAGAGCTACCCCATTCTAAAAGCATTAAAACCATCAAATAAACTTATAATTAATATTTCTTAAATACTAATTAATTTAATTAATTTATAACATATTATAAACTAATTAAATTGGATAGTGATTTTGAGATTTCACATATACGGTTTCATGACTTGTAGGTGTTAATTCAGTCAGCGACTAATATTGAACAATTCAAATATTAATGTTCACATGTCACCTTAGTTGATGGTGTGATAGTTTAGCTAAATCCATCACTTATAGATCTTTTCGGTAAAATCATATTTTAGATCAACTTAAGTAATACCTTTAAGTGATGATATAATATACACATGTTCTCTACGTCAGTACTATATCACTTTAATATATGTGGACTTTGATCAATAAAAAATCCAAAAATATTCGTATAAAATAGTTTAGTCAATTTACAAAGTCTATGGATTAATAATGATATTTATTATTAATCATTTTACTCTAGCCAGAGATTTTAACTTTGAGTTGGCTATAGTTAACTATGATATGAACCTCGTATAACTAAGTAGGTAAATTCTTGATTGAATAGTGTTTCACTTCCTACGCTTCAACTTAGGCCCGGTTATAGTCATTACATGGTCGTCGTACTAAGATTTGACTATAATCAAAGTGGAGTAACATCATCACACTGAGATTTCTTGGTTGGCCTAGTTGTTATCAACCAATGGGAAGTCCTCGTTCGATTCATTCTATAGTTACCCAATAACTATAAGTATATAACCCCTTGGTGCCCCCACCAGCCATGAGTAATACACTATCCAACATTTGTGAAGTGTTATGTGCACTGGTCTCAACTCATATATCGATGTCCTTTCCTGAAACATCTTGATCAGGAATATTTAAAATAAAATTTTATTTAATTTATAATTAAGCACTCACAGTTGCAACTATTTGCAACTACAATCATATAACATTTTATTTAAGCAGTTCCATATTTGTATACTTTAAATTAATTTATAAATACTTATACCATAATATAACATGGTATATTAAAGAAAACAAAAACCAGAATTAACCTTTATTATGAACAAGATTGTTTATAGAGTTTGTTACATAACAAGTTTACTTAATTGCCTCTAGGGCATACTATTAACTCTCTTAATTCTAATATAAACAACATTTTTATTCGTCCATTTTAAATTCTTTTATGGAATAATATTTATTTGTAATACTTATATGGTATATAAATTAATATATATATGTGTGTGTGTATATTATAAAATATAATTTCTTTAGATATAAAATATTTGTATTTAATTACAGATATTTAATTAATTTTTGGTTTTAAAACATTTAACAAATTAAATTCAAAATTTAAAAGATCGACTTTGTCAAAACACAAACACACACACACACAAATATATATATATATATATATATATATTATTTATTGTGGCCGCTAGTAAAATTTATTCTAAAAAAACTAAAATGGAACTAAAGATTTTGAAAAACTCATATTTATTTAAATTTGAAACAGATGACCTTTTAAGCAAACTAAAAATTGTTTTCTTAGGCCGAAGACAAATTGACTTATTTTTTAAATGATTTTCCTAAGGAAATCTATATGCATACACACACAGATATATATATATATATATATGAAAAAACATTATTAAAATGAAATAAAGAACAAGAAAAAAATTTCTTCTGTGATATTAGAAACCGAAACATATACACAAACACACAAACATATCATACATATATACATACACACATACATATATGTGTGTATGTGTATTTATAGATTAGGACCAAAAACAATTTTTATTTAAAACTGAAAATATAATTTGGTGTGTATATATATTATGTTTATTTTTATAATAGTTTTTGTATATTATTAATAGCAAAATTATTTTGAATTTTTTTTACTTGGTCAAAAGCAAAATGGGATATAAGCAATGATGAGTGTGTGTATATCTCTGTGTGTGTGTGTATAAGTTAGAAAATAAAACCTTTCTTAGTTGATGTTTTGCCGAAAGCCAAACACGTCATTTGCTAGTATTTCCTCTTTGAATTTCATTTTCTCCTCTATAGTTCTAGTTTGCAAGTCTAAGACCTTGACTTCACCAATGAGGGTTAATTGGGCAGAGAGTTATCAAAAAGGTGTAAAGAAAAAGAAGTAGGGGCTATCCTATTCATAGCCAAGGAGTTGCACCTATTTCTCCTTTTTCTGTAGGCCTTGAGAACCAAACCTAGTCTACTCATTTGAACCCTGGCCTTGGCATTGACCGAGCATGTTTCAAGACCCCTTTGACTCCTATTTGAATCATTGTTTTCTTTATTTAATTCTAGCTCCTTATGCGATCGAACCAACATACAACTTTTGTACATAGTTCTAACCGATTTTAAGCTTCAAGTAATAATTAAAATTACTATAAAATACATATATAGCATGTCTATTAATTAATTATTAATTTATAACATTTATAAATTAGTTTTCCATTGATCGAATTCAAAAATAACTAACAATGCGGTTATATTGACTCTCCAGTGTGGACTCGGTCCTTGGTCGGTATTTAAACAATTCAAATACTGATGCATGTATAGACTTTGCTGATGTACAATATTGGGCATAAGTTCAATGCTCATAACCATTTAGGTGAAATCCAATTTATAATCTATAAGAACTAACCTAGTAATGATATTTTGTACACTTATTCTTTTCGTCATCACTATATCACTTAGAATCTAGAATTTTTCTTAGGTCAAAAACTCTATTAATATATGTATTTAACTATGTAATTAACTTTAAAGTTCTTAGCTCAATCTAAAAACATTTATCGATTAAACGATTTACTCTAGTAAGAGATTTTTACTTTTAAGTTAAATACCAATTACGACGATACTAACCTTCTATAATGAAGGAGACGAATTTTCTTTTGGGTAATGTCCCACTTCACGTAGTTCAACATATATATATCGAACAATGGTCATAACAAGGTCACCATGTCAAGTGTTCAACCATGATTAAAGTATAGCCTAACCTTTTTAGGTTGACAGTACCCTCAAATCAGAAGACTACTTATACGTCGTGATCAAGAGATACTCAATTTTGAATCAGTTATTTTAACCTGTTGAAGATTCTAGTGGAGTCGCTCTTTGATAGTTCCAAACAATCATAAGTGCGTAATCCCATGGGGCCCTCAACAGTCATGAGTAAATCATCGTCCATTGTATAAAGAGTATTACGTACACTAGTCTCAATGGATGTATCGATATCCCTTTCTCGATGCATGTTGAATAGGAACATTTAAGAAGTTAGTGTTTTGTAATATTGATTCAATACTCATGATTATGAATACATTCATAAATTCAAATGGTAAACACTTTTCCCATGGATTTTAAACTTATATATGTTTAATGTAAGTAAATCATTATTTATATCACTATATAACAACGCATATAATAGAAAATAAAACCAAAATCATACTTTATTAAGAATAGATTATTTGCAGAGTTAAGTTTATATCATAAAATTATATGACTGTCCCTCAGGCGCACTCTTCACTCTATCATATATAGCCACCACCAAAAAGAAATTAAGATTAAGGTATGGTAATCTAATGAAACTATTTTCTAATTTATTTTTTAAATTTAGTAAAAAATAATATATGGAAAAAATATTGTGTTTTCTATTCATTACTTCTTAATCACTTTTAAATATAACTATATCGAGATCTTTAGAAATGCTAATGATTGGTATCAAATCCTACAACTTATTTTTTGAAAAGAAATTGAATATGAAAAAGACAAATATGGAAAATTGAATGGGAAAATTAGAGAATATGGAGAGCAAAGATGGCATATTACCTACATTTCAATTTTTCACACCAATCTATGGAGAAGAAATAAGAGGGAACGAAAAATTATCGAAGAATTAACAGATGATAATATATAAAAATATTATTAAGAATATTCGCAGGTGAATTTTCTACATATTTACATGTAATTTGACTAATATAACATTCATTGAATATGATTCTCAAATGCTTCAACAAACTTTCAGAGTTTATGTTAGTTCCTATTGGACTTTAAAGTTATATCTTTACTTTAAATATTATTTATATAAATATAATTATGTTACATTTTCTTCAATTTTTAGACAAATATAATTATGTTATATAAATATATTGTTTATGTTCTAAATTATGGTATATGCACTATAAAAAAAATTTAACAAAGCAGTTGTAACATGTTTTTGAGTAAAGGAGTTGTAACATTTATTAACTTTTTTAGTAAATTAGTTATGTGAATTTGTACTATTATTTAAACTCGATTTTTTATTTATATGGATATAAAAATATATTTTTTGATAATAACTGTGATTCTTATTTAAGCAGTGCATTCATTATGATATCTTGGGGGCTTGAATCTATAACCTCTAGAACTTTTGTCTAAGTCATCATATCTCTAACCAATTGAGTTAGAGGTTCTTGACATCTAGATATAAAAATAATTTGATTTCATTTTTATTAGTTGTCCACAACTTTTTATTATAATTACAATGATATTTTTATATTTCATGAATCATTTGACCTCAAACAACTAAATAAAATTTTGGCAACACTTCCCCATATTCCTCGTATTATACACCAATGCACATATAAGCTAAACAAAAAGTAATCGGTATTGAAATATTAGGAACTGTTTGACATGAAATGATTTATAAAATGTATAAATATTGTTGTGTTGCAACTTATCCAATACTGGGATAGATATGTAAATCATGTATCAGATGAATATTAATGTATGTTTCATTTTTTTTCTTGTTGTAAAAAAATAATATATATTAGATAGGTTAGACAATATATTGTATTTCATAACTAATTATTTTCACTTCTATAACTGTTTTCTTTTTCCAAGAGTTATCAATGACAAGGAATTTCATAAATAACATTGAATTCATACCTAATTGAGATTTATTTGCTTATTACCCTAATAATCTCATTGTAGTTCAATGCAACTCAAATCTTATAAAAATCAGTTCGATTAATAATTCATGATATTAAATTGCAAATTAGTGACAGTGAAATCTAAATAGTTCATAAAAATGATTTTTATGAATGAATGCATTTAAATAAACCTTAAACTATAAAAATGAAATGTATCATAAATTTGTTTTTTAGTTTAACCTCACAAATAAATAAAGAGAGGTTGAATGTTTACCTACATATCTTAAATTCTATTCATATCTTAAAACATGTAAATCTTAAACCACTACCCTGATTTCAACAACAAACAAACTGGATTAAATGTTTACCAATTAGAGATATTGTTGTGGTTCTTCGAGAATGGACGTTGTTGTTAAACTATGGAGGAGTTCAACTAGGAGAGGTGCAATGACCTTGGAGGAGCTCTAAGCGACAACAAATTAGATGTTGCGGCTATGGTTTAGAGAGGAGCTAAGCGATAATGGATTTGGAAGAACGAGCAACTTTGGTTGCACAGTGTAATGACTCGTATTTTGAGTATCGGAGGATCGTAAAATATTAATATTACTTTTATATAGGGTCGTACGATTCTATAACTTTGTGAAATGACTAATAGAGATATTTTATATCCTTAAAATTTTTATCGAATAGTTTAAATCCTGAAATTCTTGTAAAGCCTATAACTTTTGACAAAACGGAATGAGGATCTAAAACCACTTCCATTAGATGGGAATCATGGTTTCCTTTTCCGTAGAGTGGTTTTAATAGGAAAAAAGACTTATTGCACGAAAGATATGATTATTTTAAGTTCCACTTGATTTTGAATAGCTTAATGGGTAATTAAAGGGATTAATGGCTAAGTCCAAAGCACGTTTTTGGATTAGCACCCATAGGGGGCAGATGGGACTTCTTGTCATTTCACATTTCCCAAATAGTTAGATAGACCACCATTACTATTCTCTTTGCTAAAACCACTCTAAACCTTACTTAAATTAGCCAAACCTTATCATTAAAAGGAGATAAATGAGATTAGCACTTGGATTTGGGGATTTGCTATTGAAGACATCTTGGATCTGTTGTTCATCTTGGGATTCGAGCTCTTTTAGATTGCTTTGGTTTTAGATGAGTGGTTGGAACCTCTCACTTACTAATTAGACACTATATGCTTATAAATGTTTTCTTAAAATGATTTTTGAAACCTAAAACGTGTTTTAAACCATAACCAATCACATATGTTAATTTCAAAAAAAATATAAAGTTTTCTGAAATCTTGTTCTTATGGTTCTCCCTTGCTCTTATGGTTCTTTCCTTCTTACCCTTAGATCTAGGCTGTAATTTGATGTATGTGAATCTTTATTTGCTTGAATATAGTTTATATGTTAGATGCTTGAATGTATGTTCTTTGCATGGTTGAAAACGTCGATCGAATGGCAAATAGGAATATGGTCACAACTCACCGTCGATCCATGAAGGTGATAGTGGCTAAATTTGGTGCGAGTTGTATGGATGACAAGGAAGGCCTCATAAAGAAACATTTCAAATTTCAAGTCGTTTGAAGTTTATTTGCTCGAGTTATAGGCAAAAGAAGTTGAAGCGATGATTTCTAAGTGTTGGATCGGTAGAGAATTACTTCGAGTTCTATTTTGAGTCACATAGGAGCTTGCTTCAAGCCTTACTTCAGGTTTTGTTGGAGATTAGAATACAAGTGTGGGATCGGTGGGGATATCAAGTAGTGGGATCGGCACAGAGTCTTGCTTCGAGTCGCATATGGGATGGCATGGGTCTCACTTCAAGCCGTTTGCATGTTCGTTTGGAGCTTCACTTCGGGGAAGCAAATTAGCTAAGTGATGGATTAGTGGAGGCTTAATCGACGAAGCATGGATCAGGGGGAGGGGTTAGTTTGGTGGTCACGGTTCGATGGTCATGGCTCGGTGATGGAAGAGGCTGAGGTTGCTTCGAGTTCTCCCTATGTTTGCTCCAAGCTGCTAACATAATTACTTCGTGTTATGCCGCATTTACTTCAGGCCACTTATGTTCCTTCTTTCTTTAAGTTATACCACTCTTGTTTTGGGCTAAGGCCCAGTTTGTCGTCGAGCCATGCAACCAGGTGGCTCGTTGACGTTGACAACGCATAGCTTGATCATGATTGCTCGTGATGGTAAGTGATGGCTTTATGATAGGTTAGTTATGTTTTAAGACGTAGAGTATAGGGCTATGAGTTGGATTTAAGGAGCTATTAGAGGATGATTACAGACAAACAATGATATTCTACGACTAACGATGAGAATTATTCTAATCCTAACGACTTCAGATGAGAGTTGTATGATGACTTAAGAATCAGTACCAGGATGCGCTCTACTATGGACGACATGTGCAAAGGGATTGTTGGTACTAGGAGGTTTCGAAGTGTACTCATAATGCATGTATATTTAAGGATGCTCATTGGGTTTGGAGTGTACCCCGGATCTCATGAGGTTTCAATCTGTTTTCCCTAGACTATTACGGGGTATGTAGTCTAGTTCATGGCCTACATAGTGGCATGGATTCGACTATCGAGAAACTGGGACGTTGAGTGGTCCTTGGCTATGCGGGGAAGTCATACGAGTATCATATATCAAATGCACCAAGTGAGTGAATCTGAGGATGGTTGATGGATGCTATGTTTTCTTTGGTTTTTTATCACTCTAGGGATGTCACACGATGTATATATCATTGATGTAGATATCTAGACACCCATTAGTACTTTGATGTATAGTACACCCATGATGGTTACGATATAGAGTAGCATATATCCAATTTTATATGCTAACTTTGTGGGTGCAGGTATAGGTCAGGTATGATTCTTCATACCTTATGTTCTAATGTATTGACTTATGTTATTTGAGATTTTCTATCACTCACACCAGACAATTGTTTGACTCGGGATTATATACTTTGCTCCTATTATTTCGGGTACTATTAAATAAGTAGATTAGGGATATCAAGTCTGGTGAGCGAGTGGAGCTGGATAGATTATGAGCATGAGACTACACTCTCACATATTACTATATTTATCTGTTATTACTTATCATTCCTCTATGCAACGCTATGAGGCTTGCTAATATTTTCATCAATTTAGAGACAGTTATCTATTTAATTTTATTATCAATTGTTTAAACTCTATCACTTATATTGTATAAATATATGGACCTGTGCACTCTGATTTCTATGATTCATTGAGTTATTACTATCTCTCATGTTTTATATCTATGAATTGTTATATTTTATCCAATGTGCTGTGTGATATACGACATGTTTTATGACTTTTTGTTTACTTTACTACCCTTGACTATCGTCCTACATCAACCGAGCACCATTATGGCGCACTATACAGGTTATACTTAGGTGCCGCAGGTGTAGGGTGGTTGTAAAGACCCGCAAATCCATCTTCTGAAAACCCGACACTGCTACGTCCACTGTAGCAACTGTCGACCAATCGGATGGCGGAAACGCGAACTTTAATGTTTAAAAGAAGAGGTAGGAGAAAAGATAGAAGAAAAAGGGAGAAGAAAGAAGAAGAGAAGAAGAAAATAGAGAAGAAGAAAGAACAAAAAGAAAGAAGGAGGACAACAGAACAACATCAGAAACAGAGACAATATCAGAATCTCACATATCGCAGCGGAACAATATATAATAGATAAATGAATAATCTTTAAACAAAAGAATTTTATCAGTTTATACATACATCAATCAGAGTCATATACAACAATGGACAGTTATATAAACTTGTCCTCATACAGAATACACAGCGGAATAATACAAAAATATAGGTGATACGTTTCGCCATCCAGCTTGCTTCCAAAGCTCCAGAATATCCAGAATATCCTGATAATATAACTCTAGGCTACCCGTGTGAAAATTGGTGGGCACCTAGAGTTTAGAAGGGAACAATAAACTCCGAGTCAGTCATGGTGACTGGTGTGAGATCGTAAAACAGTTATTTTTCACAAAGAAAATAAAACAAATTCGCAATGCTTTTGGAAAATGAAACTACCATAAGACCTCCCGCCACACACACAATGCAAACGCAGAATTGGAGGAGATTTCTTCTTATGATAGTCAAAGATGCTTACTACGCAAAATCAAATCATTTTGATATTATTATTAGTGCATAGTGTAGAAAACATTTCGAAAGTATAATATTAATCTTAGCCAGCATAGGTACCATTATATTATGCCTGCTATAGCTGCCTCCTGAGGAGACAGGTTATACAATTGAAATCGTAAAGGCTCGTATTGTTTCTTTGGATTTCCAACAAATGGTCAGGCTAAGGAACTTCCTTTTCCACGATGGATACGTCCCTGGAATAGACGACCCGAGAACCTAACCGGATCTCTGCCAACACAAGGCCGGGTTACCTCTGCAAAAATAGGTAACTACTGACACGCGTATGTCATCCCCCGATCGTCACCGATCTTCCCGAGGATCCCCGATTCGCAACAACCACAAAGTAATAAATTTGCAGCAACCACAGAGGTTAAGTATCTGGGCTCCATACCATGATACCACCTTTATCCAGAAGGAATGACATACACTAAGGGGCGCTACTCCCTAGAACCTTGCTGCATCCTTCCTGTTTTGACCATTTCAGGGGTGTGAGGCTCGTCGAAGTCTCGTCCACAAAGCTACGCTTTCTACAAAGCCATGCTTCGGGTCAAACAAAATGATCAACCTATGATCACAAAGATATAAGATCAAACAAATGATCATATCACAAATGATCAAACACTGATCATTTCACAGCAACACTCAGTATGCCACGTTACCAAATTGGGAATATATTGCTGATAAATTTCAACTACATAACCTCTGAGCTCGTACGTCTCAGAGAAGGGTGTTAAGCTAAGAGAATAAATTCTCCGCCACCAACAGATATGTATTTGAAAGAAATCAGCTTTATATCTCAAATTGTAACGTCAGACACACAATCCATACAAGTCTGTTCCGGGATCGAACAGAACCGAAGGCACTTCTCACGAAGCCCTTGCATATCCGGATAAATTTCTAATCACGTCCGGACTTCCCGTCACTAAGGGTGATAAAAACCTCTAAATCGGAGATCAGCCGATGTAGAGTAACTCGACGGTAATCCTTCCGTTTTCAAAAATATCTGGTCTTCAACACCGGTCTTCGAATGCAATTCATAACGACGTATCACATATTCGTAATGGGTTATACGACCCCATGGTCCTTTCCCGGCTAACCCGAATAGTGAGCGATTATTCAAAAACAAGTGTGGCATTCAAATTCATCCAATTCACAACAAATACCTATCTAAAGGTAATTATTGATAGTCGGTTATTTAACTATCAATAAAGATGCGCAACATCATCAGATTCCAAATAATTTTCCAAATTATTTTATCTTCCAAAATATCTTTACTAGATATATTATTTCCACACTTCAAAAATAAATCAACATTTATTTCTAAGAGGAATTCCCATTTCTTTTATAAATTCCATAGTGAATTTATATTTCAAAATATCTACTGATATACGATTTTCAAATCGTTTTCAATATTCAAATTCAATTTATCTTTACAAGGATAAATTCTCAAAACGTTCATTTCATATTGGAAAAGTATTTCCTTACTTATTTAATAATAAGTATTTCACAAATCATTTATTTTCAACATTTGAAAATATTCGATATACTTAAATCAAAATTAAGTATACATTTCATTCTTTAAGGAAATCATAAATTTTAACATCTATTTGAGTCAAAACGAATGTTGCGTAAAACATCGTTACGACGACTCGAAATCAATAGTATAGGGATTCGGAATTAAAATAGATATATAAATCCCAATACTATATAAAACATTTCCTTTTGGAAATCATTTACTATAACAACAGTGTTATAGCCCATCATTTCCTTATTCCTCGAAAACGTCTATTTCAACAATGAATGTTGAAATCTATGATTTCGATTCATAATACATTTTAAAACATCTTTAAAATGTTTAACTTCATTTTTAAATATCACTTCTTCAAAAATAAATCCAATTTTATTTGGTAATATATTCACTGTCCAAAATCGTGAATATAATTCACTTAACCAAATTTCAATCATCTCTACACATTTTATCTTAATAATAATTCGCTATCCAAAATCGCAAATATATCTCCTTTAATAATCTTCTATATTTAATTTATCCAATTCAATTGATTTCGAATTTATAAAACAATGTTTATAAATTTCACCTTTTATATTTTATAACAACTTCGATTTGTAAATCTCCTTTATTAACAAATTCGATCAATATTTCATTTGAAGGCAAAAAATCCAATTTATAAGTTAATTTCTTATAAATCTTCTATTCTACAATTTCATTCATTTTAACTTCACAATTTATACATCTATAAATTTCATTCATTTTAACTTCACAATTTATACATCTATAAATTTCATTCATTTTCACTTATAAAAACTCGTTTTAAAGTTCCAATAATTTAAATTGGTAAATATCAATCTTGTACATCTTTTATAATACTTTAAAAATCTCAATTCAACCCATTTTACAATTAAATCAACCTTCATTTCAAAAATCACACTTTGGTTATATTTCACAAAAATCTTAACTTTTTATAATTTTAAAATTTTAAACGTTTATTTATTTAAAATAAATCACTTCAAAAATTTCTTTTATTATCAACACCGTTATTTTTAAACTTCAAAACTGAATCCGATGATGCAACGCACCATTTAGTCAATCACAACATTCAATATCATATATCAATATGATCACAGAATCTACATCAATATATCTGTAAATAAATAAATATAGTTGAGGAATCCAGTTGGATCCCTCCAACCTGTTTCCCTGCATCCACAGACGTTAGCTCAATACCAATTCCACTTCGAGGTGGAATATCGCGGTATATGGGTTTTATAAAAATAATCCGCTTACTAACGGCGCAATAGGGTCTCATCCGCTATACGAGGCGGGAAATCATCAATCCAATATATACATATGCCAATATGTATATATTGCTATATATATATAGATATATCCTACTATATCTAATATCACATCCAATAGCAATCAATAACTGCAATCCAAATTTAAATCTGAGTGAGAAAATCTCACCTTAGCTTTATATTGCCATCCATTTCCATCCAATTTGTTTTCTTGATTTATAGACCTTGTATAAACAATTTTATACAGTTCATTAATATTCGGATAAAACCGAGTAACCAATTTTCATTTTAAGTTAATACTTTTAAATTTAAACAAATTCCTTTTTAATAAATTATTTTTAGTAGTTAAAATGACTGAATAGATAAATTAAATAAACTAACCACTAAACATTTATATTTTTTTTTTCTTCAACTACTAAAACTATTTTCCTGTTTTTAAGGTCATATGTTATAACACACATATATATTTATCTCTTCTTTATCCATACATGTATACATACATCTTTAAGTAAATGTCAAAACAAAATTTTCTTACTGTAAAAATTAAATACTGGGATTCCTATATTTTTTTTCTTTTGCTGACCAGTTTATAAATTTTTATAACAGGGGGTATATACATCCTAATTACCCCTCCACATCCTTTTAAATTTAAAAAGTAAGTTGATGTGTACATTTTTTCTTTTTGTCGTAAACACAATAAAAAAAATTACTCCTGTGAGAAAAATAAAATTCTGAAATTTCATTAGACTGAAATGCTTTAAAATAATTTACCCTTGAAATCGAACAGGAAATGAAGTCAATGAGCTTCGCTCTGCACGCGACCACTAACCTCGACGGTCACCTCCAGTCGATCGTGACGAGCCCATCGCTACCTCGAACCACCATCGGTCCCCCGCTTGCGACCACTCCACCAGAACGTCACCATCATTGATCGAAGCCCTAGCACCATCCCCGAATGTCGCGCTAATGCCTGCCGTTGACCTAGAATCGCCATGATTCCCTCGCTCACGAATTCGCCGTGCCCTAACTGTCGCGAGCTTGACTTCGATTTCACTGTGGATGCCTCCTCGAGTCGCAACTCAGACTCGATCGAGTCTCCTCCCAAATTCGTCGCCTTGGCCTTGTTGATGCCCACTCGTCGTCGTCGTATTGCCGTTCGCCCCTTCGCGTATTCGAACGCGACTCATTTTTTTTCTTTTGTTTTTTTTTTTCGAGTATGAATTCGACTGGCAAGAACGAAGAAAGGAGAAGGCAATTTTGAATGTTTGGAAGGGGAAACGCGATTTTAAACTTGTATCAGAGAAATAAGATATTTGGGGACGAAGCGGCCATTAATTTGTTCTTTTGGTTTGAAACGAGCTGAGAATTGAGAGGAGAGGGATCGGGTGTTTTAAAAATTGAAGGAGGGATGTTTTGCATGATTTATTTCGTGATTTCAGGCATGGGCTACGGCGTGATTTAAGGGAAGAGAAGTAGCTGATATTTACAAATTTTTAAACTAAAAAATTAAATTTGAATTTGATTTTATCTCAACGCATTCATCTATCGTGCGCTCACATATCAACTCCAATCAATACAAAATTTGAAATCCGATAATAATTCAATATTACGGACCCAATGGAACTGGTTTCGTCCAATTCCGAGACTGCGCCTCGAACGGCTATTTTTAAATTCAATTTAAACGATTTAATTTCAAAACTGAACGAAACACTTTGAAATTAGATTCTGAAGCTTCTGTTATCTTCAGTAATATCAATACGAATATTAAAAGCTTTCGAAATATTTTTCTTCAGCTTAAAATTGAAGATTCAAATTTTTATTCGACTATCAACAGATTAAATTTTATAATTTAAATCGCCAAACTCAAAGTTATATTCGGGGTTCAAATTAAATCATCGTTCAAATATTTAAAGTTAATTAAATATTCTCAATTTAATTTGTTCAAAAATTCTGGGTCGTTACAAACTTCCCCCCTTAAAAGAATTTCGTCCTCGAAATTACAAGTTAGGAAAAAAAAGTCCTTAACTTCTCTACTATTTTCAAAATCCAATAGTTTTATCAATTTTTCAAAACAAATCTTTCTACTAAAGATTCATTATCAATTCAACTAAATTTCCAGCTTCAATTCTAAGTTCCAAACAACATTGTTTTCTTAACAATTCAAATTCGAGTTCAAATTCAAATTTTTAAACTTCCAAATTTTCTCAAAAATTTTCTAACACTCGAAATTTCCGAAAAATTTCGCCAGCGTCTCCTTTGCGCGGCTAATACGGTACGACTACAAAACGTCCCTACGGACTCTCAGATTTCAAAAAGAAAAAGAAACAGCCAAGCGGCTAGACAAGAAATCATCAAAAACTCATATTATAATTCAAATACATACCTTTTGTCGAGCAATTCAAATTATCTTTGAAATCAAAATTCTAATTCCTTTATACCTGTATATCCTACTAGCCATAATATCTAGTTACAGCATTCAAATCATTTTGCAAATTTGATTACAAAATTTTCAATATAAACTGCTTATACATTTTTACTTCACTATGGAAGTTATATATTCAGTTTCGTTCAATTTTTTTTTTGCATTTCACGTTCTCATTTGAATTAAATTTACCATTTCAATTCAATTTGGATTCCATTCAGCTTTCTTTTACAACTGCACTATTTTAAATTAGTTCCAATTACTAATTCATTTCTAATTCTAATCCACTTACAAATTCAAATCTGTTTTCAACATTCAGTTTCAATTTCATTTACTACCAAATTCAAAACAAAGTTTAAACTTCAGTTTTAATTCCAGTTATTTGTTACTACTCCAAATTTATTTTCAACTTAATAAATTTTCTTTAAGTAATCTTTTCACTTTATTTAATTGATTCGCTTATACTTACTTTGATTCAACTTAAAATTCCTTAAGTTAAATTTATTCAATCTAAATTCACAACAAATCGTATAAGTTATCAACTCATTTATTATTCTCATCAATATTTTTATATAGCATTCCAGAGTCTTAATAACATTTTCAAAACCTTTTTTTTTTAAAACAATTCAAATTATCCCTTTGAATTTCCAAAACAAAAACCCAAATTTTCCAAACAACTTCCATTTAAAACAATTTGGCAGCAATTTCTCTTTTGGAAACCCGAAAATGAACACCGGTGATGTCGCGATCATCATCGGAATTATTTTCCAGCGACCGAAAAGAGTTTAGAGCTTTCATCTCTCCAAAATACTTTTCAAACCCTTTGAAATTCATTTTCAAATCAAAAAGGATTTAAACTTTCCAAATCTCCAAAATTTTCAAATTCTTTTCAAAACATTTCCAAATACTTCTCTGGAATTCCGTTTCAAATTACAATTCATATTTATAATTTACATTCTTAAATTTCATTTGTACATGGATTTATTTCTTAACTTTGGAGTTATGATTTCAATTTCTTATTCAATTTCATATAATAATGATAATAATTCAATGTTATCACTTTCCTAACAACCATTCAACCATATACTGTAATAATTTACAGAAAATCATTTCTTTTCTATACAAAAATAGTTTTGGGCAAAATTATTTCATTTACCCTATTTTAAAACAATACTGTGCCGGTTTATCTTGTTTAGAGTTTAGAAACCCCTATCGATTACAGTTAGCTAGACTGTACCGACCAGAATCTATAAACAATCATCCGATAAGTCAACACAATACAAAACAATTTTATATTCAATAAAAAATACGCGCTCATATCTATTATTACACTCAACTCATTCTAGAGTACTACTGACTCTATCTCTAATGAGTAACACCCAACAGAGCAGGGTTGTCGCTTAACCATATGCTCTGATACCACCTGTAAAGACCCGCAAATCCGTCTTCTGAAAACCCGACACTGCTACGTCCACTGTAGCAACTGTCGACCAATCGGATGGCGGAAACGCGAACTTTAATGTTTAAAAGAAGAGGTAGGAGAAAAGATAGAAGAAAAAGGGAGAAGAAAGAAGAAGAGAAGAAGAAAATAGAGAAGAAGAAAGAACAAAAAGAAAGAAGGAGGACAACAGAACAACATCAGAAACAGAGACAATATCAGAATCTCACATATCGCAGCGGAACAATATATAATAGATAAATGAATAATCTTTAAACAAAAGAATTTTATCAGTTTATACATACATCAATCAGAGTCATATACAACAATGGACAGTTATATAAACTTGTCCTCATACAGAATACACAGCGGAATAATACAAAAATATAGGTGATACGTTTCGCCATCCAGCTTGCTTCTAAAGCTCCAGAATATCCAGAATATCCTGATAATATAACTCTAGGCTGCCCGTGTGAAAATTGGTGGGCACCCAGAGTTTAGAAGGGAACAATAAACTCCGAGTCAGTCATGGTGACTGGTGTGAGATCGTAAAACAGTTATTTTTCACAAAGAAAATAAAACAAATTCGCAATGCTTTTGGAAAATGAAACTACCATAAGACCTCCCGCCACACACACAATGCAAACGCAGAATAGGAGGAGATTTCTTCTTATGATAGTCAAAGATGCTTACTACGCAAAATCAAATCATTTTGATATTATTATTAGTGCATAGTGTAGAAAACATTTCGAAAGTATAATATTAATCTTAGCCAGCATAGGTACCATTATATTATGCCTGCTATAGCTGCCTCCTGAGGAGACAGGTTATACAATTGAAATCGTAAAGGCTCGTATTGTTTCTTTGGATTTCCAACAAATGGTCAGGCTAAGGAACTTCCTTTTCCACGATGGGTACATCCCTGGAATAGACGACCCGAGAACCTAACCGGATCTCTGCCAACACAAGGCCGGGTTACCTCTGCAAAAATAGGTAACTACTGACACGCGTATGTCATCCCCCGATCGTCACCGATCTTCCCGAGGATCCCCGATTCGCAACAACCACAAAGTAATAAATTTGCAGCAACCACAGAGGTTAAGTATCTGGGCTCCATACCATGATACCACCTTTATCCAGAAGGAATGACATACACTAAGGGGCGCTACTCCCTAGAACCTTGCTGCATCCTTCCTGTTTTGACCATTTCAGGGGTGTGAGGCTCGTCGAAGTCTCGTCCACAAAGCTACGCTTTCTACAAAGCCATGCTTCGGGTCAAACAAAATGATCAACCTATGATCACAAAGATATAAGATCAAACAAATGATCATATCACAAATGATCAAACACTGATCATTTCACAGCAACACTCAGTATGCCACGTTACCAAATTGGGAATATATTGCTGATAAATTTCAACTACATAACCTCTGAGCTCGTACGTCTCAGAGAAGGGTGTTAAGCTAAGAGAATAAATTCTCCGCCACCAACAGATATGTATTTGAAAGAAATCAGCTTTATATCTCAAATTGTAACGTCAGACACACAATCCATACAAGTCTGTTTCGGGATCGAACAGAACCGAAGGCACTTCTCACGAAGCCCTTGCATATCCGGATAAATTTCTAATCACATCCGGACTTCCCGTCACTAAGGGTGATAAAAACCTCTAAATCGGAGATCAGCCGATGTAGAGTAACTCGACGGTAATCCTTCCGTTTTCAAAAATATCCGGTCTTCAACACCGGTCTTCGAATGCAATTCATAACGACGTATCACATATTCGTAATGGGTTATACGACCCCATGGTCCTTTCCCGGCTAACCCGAATAGTGAGCGATTATTCAAAAACAAGTGTGGCATTCAAATTCATCCAATTCACAACAAATACCTATCTAAAGGTAATTATTGATAGTCGGTTATTTAACTATCAATAAAGATGCGCAACATCATCAGATTCCAAATAATTTTCCAAATTATTTTATCTTCCAAAATATCTTTACTAGATATATTATTTCCACACTTCAAAAATAAATCAACATTTATTTCTAAGAGGAATTCCCATTTCTTTTATAAATTCCATAGTGAATTTATATTTCAAAATATCTACTGATATACGATTTTCAAATCGTTTTCAATATTCAAATTCAATTTATCTTTACAAGGATAAATTCTCAAAACGTTCATTTCATATTGGAAAAGTATTTCCTTACTTATTTAATAATAAGTATTTCACAAATCATTTATTTTCAACATTTGAAAATATTCGATATACTTAAATCAAAATTAAGTATACATTTCATTCTTTAAGGAAATCATAAATTTTAACATCTATTTGAGTCAAAACGAATGTTGCGTAAAACATCGTTACGACGACTCGAAATCAATAGTATAGGGATTCGGAATTAAAATAGATATATAAATCCCAATACTATATAAAACATTTCCTTTTGGAAATCATTTACTATAACAACAGTGTTATAGCCCATCATTTCCTTATTCCTCGAAAACGTCTATTTCAACAATGAATGTTGAAATCTATGATTTTGATTCATAATACATTTTAAAACATCTTTAAAATGTTTAACTTCATTTTTAAATATCACTTCTTCAAAAATAAATCCATTTTTATTTGGTAATATATTCACTGTCCAAAATCGTGAATATAATTCACTTAACCAAATTTCAATCATCTCTACACATTTTATCTTAATAATAATTCGCTATCCAAAATCGCGAATATATCTCCTTTAATAATCTTCTATATTTAATTTATCCAATTCAATTGATTTCGAATTTATAAAACAATGTTTATAAATTTCACCTTTTATATTTTATAACAACTTCGATTTGTAAATCTCCTTTATTAACAAATTCGATCAATATTTCATTTGAAGGCAAAAAATCCAATTTATAAGTTAATTTCTTATAAATCTTCTATTCTACAATTTCATTCATTTTAACTTCACAATTTATACATCTATAAATTTCATTCATTTTAACTTCACAATTTATACATCTATAAATTTCATTCATTTTCACTTATAAAAACTCGTTTTAAAGTTCCAATAATTTAAATTGGTAAATATCAATCTTGTACATCTTTTATAATACTTTAAAAATCTCAATTCAACCCATTTTACAATTAAATCAACCTTCATTTCAAAAATCACACTTTGGTTATATTTCACAAAAATCTTAACTTTTTATAATTTTAAAATTTTAAACGTTTATTTATTTAAAATAAATCACTTCAAAAATTTCTTTTATTATCAACACCGTTATTTTTAAACTTCAAAACTGAATCCGATGATGCAATGCACCATTTAGTCAATCACAACATTCAATATCATATATCAATATGATCATAGAATCTACATCAATATATCTGTAAATAAATAAATACAGTTGAGGAATCCAGTTGGATCCCTCCAACCTGTTTCCCTGCATCCACAGACGTTAGCACAATACCAATTCCACTTCGAGGTGGAATATCGCGGTATATGGGTTTTATAAAAATAATCCGCTTACTAACGGCGCAATAGGGTCTCATCCGCTATACGAGGCGGGAAATCATCAATCCAATATATACATATGCCAATATGTATATATTGCTATATATATATAGATATATCCTACTATATCTAATATCACATCCAATAGCAATCAATAACTGCAATCCAAATTTAAATCTGAGTGAGAAAATCTCACCTTAGCTTTATATTGCCATCCATTTCCATCCAATTTGTTTTCTTGATTTATAGACCTTGTATAAACAATTTTATACAGTTCATTAATATTCGGATAAAACCGAGTAACCAATTTTCATTTTAAGTTAATACTTTTAAATTTAAACAAATTCCTTTTTAATAAATTATTTTTAGTAGTTAAAATGACTGAATAGATAAATTAAATAAACTAACCACTAAACATTTATATTTTTTTTTTCTTCAACTACTAAAACTACTTTCCTGTTTTTAAGGTCATATGTTATAACACACATATATATATTTATCTCTTCTTTATCCATACATGTATACATACATCTTTAAGTAAATGTCAAAACAAAATTTTCTTACTGTAAAAATTAAATACTGGGATTCCTATATTTTTTTTCTTTTGCTGACCAGTTTATAAATTTTTATAACAGGGGGTATATACATCCTAATTACCCCTCCACATCCTTTTAAATTTAAAAAGTAAGTTGATGTGTACATTTTTTCTTTTTGTCGTAAACACAATAAAAAAAATTACTCCTGTGAGAAAAATAAAATTCTGAAATTTCATTAGACTGAAATGCTTTAAAATAATTTACCCTTGAAATCGAACAGGAAATGAAGTCAATGAGCTTCGCTCTGCACGCGACCACTAACCTCGACGGTCACCTCCAGTCGATCGTGACGAGCCCATCGCTACCTCGAACCACCATCGGTCCCCCGCTTGCGACCACTCCACCAGAACGTCACCATCATTGATCGAAGCCCTAGCACCATCCCCGAATGTCGCGCTAATGCCTGCCGTTGACCTAGAATCGCCATGATTCCCTCGCTCACGAATTCGCCGTGCCCTAACTGTCGCGAGCTTGACTTCGATTTCACTGTGGATGCCTCCTCGAGTCGCAACTCAGACTCGATCGAGTCTCCTCCCAAATTCGTCGCCTTGGCCTTGTTGATGCCCACTCGTCGTCGTCGTATTGCCGTTCGCCCCTTCGCGTATTCGAACGCGACTCATTTTTTTTCTTTTGTTTTTTTTTTCGAGTATGAATTCGACTGGCAAGAACGAAGAAAGGAGAAGGCAATTTTGAATGTTTGGAAGGGGAAACGCGATTTTAAACTTGTATCAGAGAAATAAGATATTTGGGGACGAAGCGGCCATTAATTTGTTCTTTTGGTTTGAAACGAGCTGAGAATTGAGAGGAGAGGGATCGGGTGTTTTAAAAATTGAAGGAGGGATGTTTTGCATGATTTATTTCGTGATTTCAGGCATGGGCTACGGCGTGATTTAAGGGAAGAGAAGTAGCTGATATTTACAAATTTTTAAACTAAAAAATTAAATTTGAATTTGATTTTATCTCAACGCATTCATCTATCGTGCGCTCACATATCAACTCCAATCAATACAAAATTTGAAATCCGATAATAATTCAATATTACGGACCCAATGGAACTAGTTTCGTCCAATTCCGAGACTGCGCCTCGGACGGCTATTTTTAAATTCAATTTAAACGATTTAATTTCAAAACTGAACGAAACACTTTGAAATTAGATTCTGAAGCTTCTGTTATCTTCAGTAATATCAATACGAATATTAAAAGCTTTCGAAATATTTTTCTTCAGCTTAAAATTGAAGATTCAAATTTTTATTCGACTATCAACAGATTAAATTTTATAATTTAAATCGCCAAACTCAAAGTTATATTCGAGGTTCAAATTAAATCATCGTTCAAATATTTAAAGTTAATTAAATATTCTCAATTTAATTTGTTCAAAAATTCTGGGTCGTTACAGTGGTCGTCATATTTGGCCCCAAAGCTTAGGTTGTGTAGTTTAACCTAAGCGATACCATGATCCTATAGAGAAAGGGTAGGAGTTATCACCCTAGACTAGAATGAGAGTGTATATATATGAGTGGGCATACTTGTTATATATTTTTGTTTTCAAAACTTTAAAGTAGTATATATAGTATAAATTCGCACTGTAACACGAGTACTGCTTAAGCAAATTCCTTATAGAGAGACTGATCGTCCTTATTACAGACTGAAAGATGAGTCGTCAAACAAGGAATGCTCCTAGAAGCTCCATCTCTGGAGTTGATGAAGGAGCTGGCTCAGGAGCTGCTAATCCTAACCTACAGATGATATTTAACGTCATGATGAGGAACATGCTGCAAAATGCTCATGTGGCCGCTCTAAATGGTATGGTGGATGATGGTGCTTCGGTGAAGGCATCTAGAGCTAATTTTGCTAAGCTGAACAATGGTTTTGCTAGTCTGGGTGGCAAACTATTTCAAGGAACGGAATCCACGATGGAAGTACAGGATTGGCTTGGCACCTATGAAAGAATCTTTGACAACGTAGAGCTGAATGATGTTATAAAGAGAAGATTGGCTTCCCGACAGCTTCAAAGGTGATCCATGAATTGGTGGAATGTAGTGAGGGATGCTACTCCCGAGGATCAGTTTACTGGGACCAGTTTAAAATCAGATTGGAAGAGAAATTTATACCGACGGCTTAGAAGTTGGTTTTGTTCGATAAGTTTACGGATCTAAGGCAAGGGGATATGACCGTCTCCAAGTATGTTACTGTGCTCGATGCTTTGTCAAAATATGGGATGCCTTTCATTGACGCTCCATTAAAGAAGAATGAAAAATTTTCATTGGCTTGGACAACGACTTGGGGAGCGACTCGTGGACCACATTGACAAGACTTTTGAGATGATAGTCTAGAAGGAACTGAGGCATAAGTGTCTATATCCAAAGCCAAAGACTATTGTTCCTAAATAAGAGCCAAAGCCACATTTGAGCGGGGGAGACAAGAAGAAATGGAATGATAATAACAACAAGAAGCAGTTTCAGAACAAAGATAGTCAAAAGAAGAAGATCAAAGGTGGACCAACTTGCTATAACTGTAGAGAGAAGGGTCACTATAGTGGAGATTGCAAAGCTGAGGGGAAAACATGTGACAAATGCAATAAGCTTAGGCATATCAAGAAGGATTGTCTAAAGCTGCCTAAGCAGAAGCAGGTGGTGAAAGCATATATGCCCTCAATGTTTTCCCTACTTTGTCGAGTGCTCCACTAGCAAAAGAGAAGGAAAAGAGCGTCGCTATTCAAGGTTTTCTTTCTATTAATGGTGTTCCAGTACGTGTTTTATTTGATGTCGAGGCTTTACATTCCTTCATATCAAGTGACTTTGGTAGATTAGTTAGGACTGGAACCTAAAATTATTAACTGAACATTGATTATGACGAACCCTGTTGGAGGCCTCACTAGCCTGTGTATGGTTTGTTGTGGTTTGGTCTTGTCAAGTCATGGATGTTTCTTTTGATTGTGATTGCTTTGTTTTGGCTTTTGTGGGTTTGGTATCGTTCTGGGTATGGACTGGCTTCATAGATACGGAGTGATGGTGGATTGTGAGAAGTCATAATGACGATAGGGGTAGATGATTGGTAGACGAGTATTAAGCTGCCTACTAGATGATAAGGTGATGTTTAGCTATCTATATCTACTCAATATCCCACATGATGAGTTGTCATAAGTGCCTAAATCTAGGGAGTATTCAGACATATTTGAGGAGGTGACTAGGCTTCCACCATACAGAGAGATCGAGTTCTGTATTGATTTAGTGAAAGATGCCAGATCGATAGTAATGCCTCTGAGGAGAATAACACCTAGAGATGAAAGAGAGCTCGAGGTGTAAGTAAATGACCTATTGAGAAGAGGGTTCATTCGCAGAAGTATTTTCGAGTGGGAAGCGCCAGTAGTATTCGCCACGAAGGTGGACGGTTCTCTTAGACTGTGTGTCGATTACCGTGAGCTGAATAAAGTAACGAAGAAGAAAAAGTATCCACTCCCACATATTGATGACTTGTTCGATCAACTCCATGGTGTTAGGGTATATTCTTAGTTGGATCTTATGATGGGATTCCACCATTTGAAAGAGGCGAAAGAGAGTGTGCCGATTAGAGCGTTTCGCATGCCATTTGGATTCTATGAGTGGTTGGCTAAGTCATTCGGGCAAACCAATGCCTCGGCATAGTTTGTTGATCTCATGAACCGTGTTTTGAAAGGTCAACTAATAAATGCGTTCTTTTGTTCGTCGATGATATTCTCACATACTCATAGTCGGAGGAAGAACACAACACACATTTGAGGATCGTACTTGAGGTGTTGAGAGAGCACTGACTGAAAGCTAAGCTTTCTAAGCATCACTTCTAGAGGAGGGAAGTGCAATTTTTGGGTCATGTTGTTTCTGAGCAGGGCATTGCTATAGACTCTACAAAAGTTGTAGTAGTCCAAGACTAGACTAGACTTGAAAATGCTACAAATGCGAGAAGTTTCTTAAGGTTAGCGGGATATTATAGATGATTCACCCAGGACATCTCCAAAATAGCCGCACCGTAGACTCAGTTGATGAAAAAGAATCAGACTTTTACGTAGGATGTGAGATGCGAGCATGCATTCGTAAGTCGGAAAGAGAAGTTGATGAGTGCATCGGTATTGATCATTCCAAGCAAAAATTAAGAGATGACGATATACACTACCGCTTGTGGTACTAGATTGGGCACGATATTGATGAAGAGGGGCAAGGTTGTTGCATACGTAGTCGACAACTGAAGCCACATGAGAAGAAATACCCGACCCATGATTTGGAGTTAGCACCAATTGTGTTTACGTTGAAGGTATAGAAGCACTATCTTTTAGGAGAGAGGTTCGAGTTGTTCACCGACCATAAACTATTGAAGTATCTCTTTTCGTAGAAGGATCTTAAACTTAATTTGCAATGATAGTTAGAGTTCCAAGCTTCCTATGACTTCGGTAATGCATATACACTAGGGAAAGGGAATGTAGTTGCCGATGCAATGAGTGGGAGACATGCTGATGCAGTTAGAGTATATTGCTGGTTATAATTTCCGACTGAGGTGTGATCTAGAGTCGGAGATATTGGCAAGCTTGACTGTAAGGCCTACTATGATTGAGCGAATCAATACTAGTAAGAGACATGATGCCAGACTAGCTGAGATTAGTGCAAAGATCGAAAATGGAGTAGGGTCTAAAGAGATGAGGTGGTACAGACTAGATTGAGATGGTTGAATCCGTAAAGATGGAAGATTGTTTGTTCCTGATGTTGATGGATTAAGGGATGAGGTGCTACGAGAGTGTCATCATTCGAGATTAACTATCCATCTCGGTGGTAATAAGATGTACTGCAATATAAAGCAGACCTATCATTGGGAAGGGATGAAGAAAGATGTTGAGAAATTCATCTCGAAGTGCATGAACTGCCAGTTAATGTAGGCAAAACAGACGAAGCCTAATGATTTGATGCAACCGCTAGAAGTTCCTGAGTGGAAATGGGAACAAGTATTGATGGACTACCTTAGACTAAAGTGGGGTACGATAATGTTTGGGTCATAGTCGATCGATAAACCAAGAGTGGTAGAATCATACTTGTTAAGTCAAGTAGAATGGCAGCCAAATTGGCCGAATTGCATGTGAAGTGGATAGTGCTTCTATGGGTGCCGAAGAGCATTATGAGTGACCGAGACCCATTATTTATAGGTGAGTTTTGGAAGAGCTTACAAGAGGCGCATATTTGCATTTGAGTACGGCTTATAACCCTCAAACTGACGGCCAAACTAAGAGAGTGAATCATATCTTAGAGGATCTCTGGCGGCTAGTATACTCGACTTCGGTGGCTCATGGGATTATCACTTACATTGTGTTGAGTTCGCATACAACAACAATTATCAGTCCAGCATTGGTATGGCACCATTCGAAGCATTGTATGGCTGATTGTGCAACGCTCCTTCATGTTGGTGGGAAGAAGGTGAAAAGATGATACTCGAGCTGGATATGATTAGAGAAACTTTGGAGAAGATCAAAATCATTCAACAACATACGAAAGCTGCTCAAGGCAAACAAAACAGCTATGCTGATAAGAGACGTGGAGATTTAGAGTTCTCCATTGGTGATATTGTATTTGTCAAGATCTCTCCATTGAAGAATGCATTTGGTTCGATAGCAAAGGGAAGTTGGCAACGAGATTTGTAGGTCCTTTTTCGATACTAAAGAGGATTGGGAACCTTGCCTATAGAGTCGACTTACCTCAAAGAATGGTGGGAGTGCACAATATGTTCCACATTTCTCACTTCAAAAGTTGATGCATGACTCAGGCGTGACTATTGCACCGGATCAACTAGATGATATCGAGATTGAAACAGAAGCTTCGTGACCTCATAGGCATATTCGTATCGTCGGATATGATACGAAGTAGCTTAGAAGGAAGACAGTGAAGTTGGTGAAGGTTTGGTGGAGTGAAAGGGAAGGCGTTTGCACCTAGGAGACCGAGAGAGCATGAGGACAGCTTATCCAGAGACCCACATTAGTAAAGAGAATTACTAAGTAATCATGTCTACTAATGCAGAGAATAGGGCTGGTTAAGGGCGACCCTCATGATAATGCATTAGCTAAGAGCTAAGTATGTCGATATTTTTTCCATTACCTCATATATGATCGACGCACCTAGTCCTTAACTAATACGATACCATGGTGGTTTAGGACCGTTTCAGAATAAATGCAATATACAAAAAATATAAACAGTCACAGAACAACAAACCAGATCAGAGTATACATACATCACCATACATCATACATAATACAGCATACATAAGTAGCATGAACTACAAAGTATACATACACAACCATCCCCCAAAATAATAGTTACAATAAGACGACATAAAAGCAGACGACTCAAAAACGACATCCAAGCCAAAATGATAAGTCCAACAAAAGCTATCAAGCTGATCCAAGAAGTGAAGCAATCCAAACTAACCTGCAACTCGGTCTGACCCGAGTGAAAAGCACATGGGTCAAGCAAGCTAAACTTATCAGTAGTAAGGATCTCAGTAGTAAGCAGAAGGGTGATTCATCATATCATTCATAAGAAATGGGACATCAGTGATTCATCTATCTATTTCAAGGGAATTCAATAAGTAACATGCATATGGTTTCTCTTAAGAACATCCATAAGTAAAGTGGATAAAGGATGAGAACCATATAATAACTTCATAAAGAAACATCAAATCATCATAATCTATCATAAGAACTCAATAAGATTTAAAGACAATCATAATCGAAATCACCATATAGCATAATATAAATGTAGCCTATATCATACTCAAGGCCATATTCAAATAACAACATCACCAAAAAGGTGAAATCGAACATAGAAAACTTTATAGAAAATTGCACGTGCTTTTCATCTTGACTAGTACTACTATTATTTGGTACCATACGTCGTAATGACTTGGGGTCATTAACATCTTAGCATCGTGATCATCTTGATTGACTATAGTCGAATATCGCGATGACACCCAAATCATAAAAATCCGAGCAAAACATTATGATGATTGGAATCTAGTAATGACATCAAGAACATCTTAATGATTCCAATCGTATACTCGGTTTATAGTACTAATAACCTCTTAAATATGTCACAACTTCTCAAATAGAAACCCAATGGGCGTTAATGTACGTCCCATACCATACATTCGCACCTATTGGTTTACTAATCGTCAGTCAATGCCACATTAGAAAACATTCATAAAAAAACCAAATCAACATACACCGCCTCGTCTCATTGGCGAGTGTAAAGCACCCAACTCATTGTGTCTCATACTTTGATGAGTTTAAAGTGGCATCGAGACTTGTCTCATTTCATCGACCAGTAAAAATCCATCTTAAACATCAAAACCATCATCAATTCATCATAACAAACAAAGATGGATTTTTGGCCGATTTAAACCAACAATTTTCTATATCAAAACAATTCAAAATTTCAAGAAATATTGTACAGTCCAACTACTGCAACATATCAAAAATTGGGAGCAATTGGCTGTAAATTGAAGAAGATATGATTTTTTGAAAATGTACAATTTCAGCCAACAAAAGAGAAAACCTATTCAATAAATTGAGCATTTCAAGCAACAAGTTGATTGCAAAATTTGATATTTTGCTTTAGCTTGCTATAAGAAAACTCTTACCTTTCTTACCGAATAGTTTTAGCAAGATGTAGCAGCGATTTTGGGTAGAATTGGATTTACCATGAAGTGGCCATTGTTTTTCTTAATTTCTTTTTACTGTACTCAGTTTGAGAAGAAGATGAATGAGAAAAAAGTACGTACTGTTAGTTTCTCACCAGGAAATTCTAGATAGTAGGCTAATGGATCCTTCTTTCTACCCAATTAAGCCCAAGAGAAAAATTACTTAGTGAAAATCAAAACTATGTATATGTTTTACTTATTTTTAACATTATATACATACATTTTCAACATTTAAAGTCATATAAAATGCATCCATCTTATTGTATTGAAATAAAATAGTCATTGTAACAAAAATAAAAATTTCAACAATAAAAAGTTATTTTTACAATAAAACCACATTTTTGACAATATTTAACAAATTTCATAATTTTAGTGTAAATACACTATTTTTAAAGCATAACTTGATCAAAAATTATCCTATTAGTCAAATAAATTGTAATAAATCATTCTAACACTTTTAAAACAACAAAATAATATTTTCACCCAATATTTCAACTTTTATTTTAATAAAAGACATGTTTTCTTCATATTTTTCCTTTTATATTCAATAAAAGCTTTAATATAAGCAATAACTTACAACACCATTGCATAACTCAAATAAAAATTAACAGTTGATCATTTTCTTCTCAAACTTAACAGAATAAAGCTTTAAAACTTTATTTTCAACTATAAATATTTATTCCAACCATTAACACTCAATTGATTTATTAACTTAAAGTTAACAAAAATCCAATATTTATTCTCAAGTCACATTGTTTATTCCAAATAAACAACTTTAATAAAAATTCTTCTTCTTTTCAAATTTATTTGATTCTCAATATTAAATTATAACTATCGTTATAATTCAATTTTATAGGTAATCACCAATACCAGGGTTGTTACAGACTCCTCCCCTTATAAAAATAGCGTCCTCGCAATTTCTAGAGGAAATCTATATTCAACACACTTTATTTCATCAATCAAACGAAATTTAGATAGATTAAAATGGAAAATTCTTACCATCGGAGTGAGAAGATAAGAAATCAGGATACGACCTCTCGATGAATTCTCTGGTTTCCCAAGTGCAGTCATTGGGATTATCGGACCATTGGATCTTCACGAGCGGGACACTCTTGTTTCGAAGACGTCTAGTCTCCGAAGCAAGAACTCTCAGAGGATGCTGCACATAAGATAGATCAGGAGAGACCTCCAACTCCTCTAAAGCACGAGTATCAAGCACGGAATCAGAATCTCGTAGACACTTCCTCAACTGAGAAACGTGGAATACGTCGTAAACTCTAGAAAACTGATCAGGAAGTGCTACACGATAAGCAACCGGACCGATACGCTCTGTAATAGGAAATGACCCAATATAGCATGGTGCCAATTTCCCGGTCTAGCTAAAGCGTACCACTCCTTTCAGAGGAGAAGCTCGAATAAAAACAAGGTCACCCAATGAGAATTCAAGAGGCCTCCTACGAGTATATCATAAAAGTATACCTTAGTATAGTATCCTACATGCTAGGATAGGTAAGATGTTACTTTTGATATTTGTTATTGTGTATGCATGTTTGATGTGTGATGGTTTCCTACGTTTGCATATGATTGTTAGGCATGAGGGAAAACCTTATTGATTTTGTATGGAATTTCGAGGGTGAAATTCCTAAAGGTGGGAGAATGTTACGACCCATATTTTATGTATCGAATGATCGTAAAATATTAATATTATTTTTATAAAGGGTCTTGCAATTCTATAACTTTAGGAAATGACTACTAGAGACATTTTCCATGTTTAGAACTGTTATCGAACAGTTTAGGCTTAAAATTTTTTGTAAAGCCTATAACTTTTGATAGAAGCCAAATTAGGGTCTGAAACTATTTTCATTAGACCGGGATGATGTTTTCCCTTTCTATGAGGTGGTCATCATAGGAAAAGCAAACTTACCGTTTGGGAGATATAGTTGTTTGAAGTTCCACTTGATTATGAACAACTTAATGAATAATTATGAGGAATAGTGGCTAAGCCCAAAGCTAATTTCAGGATTAGCACCCATAGGGGGCTGATGGGGCTTCTCCTTGTCATTTCATGCTTCCCTAAATAGTTAGAGAGACCACCATTAACATTCTCTTAGCCTAAAACCACTCTAAACCTTACTTTAATTCGCCAAAGCTTGTCATTAAGAGGATATTAGTGAGGTTAGAACTTAAATTTGGGGATTTGATGTTGGAGACATCTTGAATCTGCTGTTCATCTTGGGTTTGAGCTCTTTTGGATTGCCTTGGTAGGTGAGTTTGGAACATCTCACTTACTAATTAGTCACAACATTCTTATAAATGGTTTTTTAAAATTATTTTTGAATCCTAGACATGTTTTAAACCATAACTAATCAGCTATGTTAATTTTAAAATATTTTATAAAGTTCTCTGAAATCTTATTCTTATGGATCTCCCTTGTTCTTATGGTTATTTCCTTCTTCTTACCTTTAGATTGAGGCTACAATTTGATGTATGTGAATGTTTGTTGTTTGAATATAGTTTATATGTTAAATGCTTGAATGTATGTTGTTTGCTTGGTTGAAAACGTCGATCGAATGACGAGTTAGAATAGGAATATGGTCATAACTCTTCGTCGATACATGGAGGTGACATTTTCCAAATTTGGTGTGAATTGTGATGGGTGACAAGGAAGCCTCACAAAGTTATGTTTCAAATTTTAAGTCATTTGGAGTTTGTTTGCTCGAGTTATAGGCAAAAGAAGTTAGATCAGCGATTATTTCTAAGTGTTGGACCGGTAGAAAATTCCTTCGAGTTCTACTTCGAGCCGCATAGGAGCTATCTTTGAGCCATACTTTAGGTTTCATTGGAGATTAGAATACAAGTGTGGGATCGATGTGGATATCAAATAGTGGGATCGGCACCGAGTCATGCTTCGAGTCACGTAGGGGATGGCTCAGGTCTCACTTCGGGTCGTTCGCATGTTCATTTGGAGCTCCACCTTAGGGAAGTAAATTGGTTAAGTGTTAGATTGGTGGAGGGTTGGATCAGTGAAGGCATGGATCAGTGGGGGGGTCAGTTTGGTGGGCACGGTTCGATGGTCGTGGTTTGGTGATGGAAGGGGCTGAGGTTGCTTCGAGTTCTCCATGTGTTTGCTTCGGGATGTTGTCAAAATTGCTTTGAGTTATGCCTATTTACTTAGGGCCACTTGTATTCATACTTGCTTCGAGTTATGCTGCTCTCGCTTTGGGCTAATGCCCAGTTCGGCATGAGTCATGCAACTCGACGTTGAATCGTTGACGGTGCGTAACTTAGTGATGACGACTCATGATGAGGAGTGACGACTTCAATGAAGGGTTAATTGTACTTTGGGATGCAGAGTATATGGATACATGTCAGATTTAGGGAATTACTAGATGATGGTTATGGGACAAACTATGATACTCTATAACTAACGATGATTGTCGAGAATCGTCCCGATCCTGATGACTTCAAAGGGAAGTGTGCGATGACTTAAGAATCGGTTCCAAGATGTGCGCAACTGTAGATGATGTGTGCAAAGGGATCGTTGATACTCAGAGGTTTCTAATTGTGCTCGTAAAGCAATGGTATGTGGGGCGCTTACCTAGGCTATGGAATGTGCCTTGGATCTCACAATGTTTCGATCCGTTTTACCCTAGACTGTTACAGGGTATGTAGTCTAGTTCCTGGTCTACTGAGTGGTATGGATTTGAGTACCGAGAAACTGGTACATTGAGTAGTCCTTGACTATATGGGGAGGACATACGAACATCATATATCTAATGCACTGAGTGAGTGAATGTGAGGATGAATGATGGATGCTATGTTTCCTTTGGTTGATTATTACTCTAGGAATGTCACACGATGTACCTTTCATTGATGTATATACCTGGACATCCATTAGTAATTAGACGTATATTACACCCATGATGATTACGATATAAAGTAGCATATATCATGTGTTATATGCTAACTCAGTGGATGCAGGAACGGGTCGGGTATGATTCTCCATACCCTATGTCCTAGTATATTGACTTTATAGTATTTGAGATTTTCTATCGCTCACACCAGACTATTGTTAGACTTGGAATTTTATGCTTTGCTTCCTATTATTTTGGGTGCTCTTAAATGAGTATATTAGGGATATCAAGCCTGGTAAGCACGTGGAGCCGGACAGATGACGAGCAGGAAACTACACTCTCATGTATTACTATATTTAGTTATTATTTCTTATCACTCCTCTGTGCAGCACTATAGGGCTTATTAATGCTTTCACTTATTTAAAGACAGTTATCCATTTGAGTTAATGATCAGTTGTATAAACTCTACCACTTATATTGTATAACTGTATGGATCTATGCACTCTGATTTCTATAGTTCATTCAATTATTACTGTCTCATTTGTTTTATATCTATGATGGTTGTTATATTTTACTCGATGCGCTGTGAGATATACGACAGGTTCTGTGATGTTTTGTTTACTTCACAGCCCTTAACTATCGTCCTGCATCGGCCGAGCACCATTACGATGTACTATATAGGTTATACTTGGGTGACAGAGGTGTATGGTTGTCATCACATACGACAATGATTTAGAGGAGGCATTAGGAGTGAGGACAAGGTCTTTGGGGACTGATGACAAAATAGTTATATTTTGTTTTTTGGTTTGGGGAAGAATGAAGGGCATCAAGCCTAGGTTGAGTGTGTTCAAGCGAAATGATACCTATGAGGAGTAGGAAAGGGGTGGATATTCCCTTGTCTTTACATCGCTAATATATTTTTCGATCAGAAAATTAATGTTATTGATAAGGTATTGATATTCTACAACTTACTTACATCTTTTTGATGCAATTCTTTAGTTATTTAAATAAATTAACAAATATTATTAAATTTATGGTAATTGTAAAGTTTTAATTTATTAAGTAGTGTATAGCTGAAATATTATTTTTATTTAATTTTATTATTAAATATTACTCTAATTTCAATATAACATACAATTCATTATCATTGTATATAATTCATGAAATAGTTTTTTAAAATAATTTTATTCAGCTATTTAAATAATTTGAATGACTTGTTTAATAACTAATATTAAACTATTTTATAAAATATTATTTTAATTCAAAACAATATATATATATATAATTATTTCTAAAATAGCATATAATATATTAAATAATATGTAAATACTTATTTTAAATAATTTTATGTAATTATTCAAATAATTTGAATCTCATTGTTAACATTTAGTTATATGATATCATGTTATTTTGACTTGATTTGATTATTAATATTATCATAATTAATTAGAAACAAATATAAATTATTGAATAAAATCAAACAACTTGTAAGAGCGAGAATCAAATTGAGTTCAAAATTCAAATTTTGTACGGTCAGAATTCAAAATTCTCAATCGTAAACAAAATTGTCGGTTTAAATTGGTCACTTTCGATACCTCGCATCATAGGAATTCTATCTAAAACGACTAATTCGAATCAATAACCTATTTACATTTGAATTTTCAATGTTTGATGCACAAATTGTTTTATATTATACGAGAAGCTTAAATATATATTATTGTGTCATTTCAACTCAGTTTAATTGTTGCTCTTATCCAAGTTAATTATTAATTAGAAATGTTGTAAAATTTTCAAACATTCTATTGGGGCTTTGGGTTTTGATTTGGAAGAGAAGAAGTAAAGAGGAAGAAGAGAAGTTAGTCCCACATGATAGAATCTTATACAATATATTTGTATAAATAAAGTATTTTCATGTGGATGTTGGGGCCTTGGGGCTCCCACATGTTTGCTTTGTTGTGAGGAGAGAAGTCATGCAACACCACACGCGCGCTGCCGCCGTCCGTCCGATCGAACCGAATCGGGCCGGGTCGGGTATGGGTTTCAGGTTCGGATCCGAAAATATTTTTGGATCATATGTAAACAGTAACGGGTTGGATTTCAGCCCGTTAAGAACCCAAAACTGAAATTTCTAAATTTGAATTAATGGCGGGAAATTGAAACGTTTTTTTTTTAAAAAAACGTTGCAAAATGAATAGACGCGACCATTTTTGAACCGTTGCAAAATGAATAGACACGGTCGTTGCAAACGGTTGTGACGCTTGGCGAATCGGCACCTCTCTACCACTATAAATAGTGACGCCCAGAAATCGTTGAGTACAGTTTTTTCTGGTGCTCTTCTTCTTCTTCTTCTTGCACAGATCTGCAACGCCAGGGAAGTGTTGCTAATCGCTGCACTTCCATTACTCTATATTTTGTAACATCTGCAAGGTGTTGCAAACGCTGAATTGTTGCAGATTTGTTCCTTCTTCCTCTTCATTCTATTCTATATAAATTGCATCATCAAAAACCATTGCTAAAGTGTTCTTGGTCGGATCAAAGGCGTGCAAACTTTGAATCCGATTACGCTGTTATAGGGCTTCATTGAATCCTGAAAGTCGATAGTTCGATAACCCATTTGTACCTGGTGGGTTGAACTATTGTCTGAAAGAATCTATTCCATAGATCCTTGAAGTTGGAAGTACAGCATTATCTTCATCGCAATCGCCATCAAATTAGTCTCGAACCGCAAAATCCCCAACAAATTTCAGACAATATTCTTCAACCATGGAAAGTTCGAGCGCTCTACAAGTTATGAATCAGCATTTATCACGATTAGAGCGTTTTGATGGCGACAATTTCACTCGTTGGCAAGAGACGATGAAATTTTTCTTGGTCACCATCAAGTTGTTCTACATTTTGGAAAATGACTTGGAAGAAATCTCGGAGGAAACTGTTAAGGATGCTGCTGCTCTAAAGGCTAAACGTGCAAAGCGCAGAGAAGACGATTTTCTATGCAGAGGCCATATTCTGAATGCGCTATCTACCCCAGTCTACAATGCTCATAGGACCTTGGAAACAGCGAAGGCACTTTGGACTGCTCTGGAGAATAAGTACCGCATATCCGAGGCAAGTAATAAAAAGTTTCTTATTTTTAATTTTATGGATTTCAAAATGGTCACCAATAAGTCCATAATTGAACAAGTAAGCGAAATCTTACCGTTGGTAAATCAACTTAAAGATGCTGGAATTGATCTCCCTGAATCTTTTGTTGTTGGAGTTATAATTTCGAGACTTCCGCATAGTTGGAATGATTATAAGAAAAAGATGAAGCATGCGGAAACGGATTATAATTTAGATAGTTTACAGCGTCATCTTCGTATTGAAGAAGACTCTCGCAAACGCGATCTAGATGATAATCCGCAAACTGAGTCCCATTCTAATGCAAATAATGTTGAAATTACTGATAAGTTAAAGCCAAAGAATGAGACACAGTTTAAGAAGAATAACCATTCCAAAACCAACAATAAAAAAAAAGGTGCTTGTTATTTTTGTAACAAGCCCGGCCACTATGCCCGAGACTGCCGTCTTCGGAAGAAACAACAAAAAGTGAATGTGGTCGAAGACTCGCTTGTGGCTGTAGTGCAAGAGGCGAACTTCGTTAGCGGCAATGATAATGATTGGTGGTTCGATACTAGAGCAACCATTCACATTTGCAAAGACCGTAATCTGTTCAAGAGTTACGAAGAAAATAAAGGAGTAGCCGACGAAGTTACTGGAGCAAATAAGGTTCCAAGCAAAGTTCTGGGAAAAGGCACTATAGAACTTACTTTCACCTCTGGAAAAATTCTTACACTAGTAAATGTATTTTATGTACCTGATATGTGTAAGAATTTGGTATATGGATACCTTCTTAACAAAGGAGGATTCAAGATGGTGTATGAGTCTGATAAGCTAGTGTTGTCTAAGAATGGTAGATTCATTGGACAGGGATACTCTTGTAACGGCATGATTAAGTTGAATCTAATAAAGAAATCTTCTGTTTATATTGTTGATTCTATTAATTTATGGCATGGTAGATTAGGACATGTTAATTATAATTCCATTAGAAATATACATAAATTAGGATTAATTTCTGATTGTGATTTCGATACCTTCTCTAAATGTGAAATATGTGTTCAAGCAAAAATACACCGAAAATCCTTTAAATCCGTAGAAAGGAAAACTGGTTTGCTTGATTTGGTATATAGTGATGTGGGTGACTTAAAAAGTCATATCACCTATGGTGGTAACCAATACTATATAACATTCATTGATGATTATACTAGATATGCATATGTATATCTAATGAAAACTAAAGATGAAGCTTTTGATAAATTCAAAATTTACAAAGCAGAGGTCGAAACACAATTAGGAGTTAAAATTAAAATATTACATTCAGATCGTGGTGGTGAATATTTCTCAAATGAATTCACCTTGTTTTGTAAACAACAAGGTATAGTTCACCAATGTACTGCCCCATATACACCACAACAAAATGGTGTTGCTGAAAGGAAGAATAGAACTTTAGTAGAAATGGTTAATGCCATGCTCATAAGTTCTAATTTACCTTATAACCTATGGGGTGATGCTATGTTATCTGCATGTTATATTTTAAATAGAGTACCACTTAAAAATAATAATATTTCCCCTTATGAATTATGGTTTAATAGGAAACCTAATCTAACTAGACTTAAAGTTTGGGGTTGCTTAGCATATGTTAGAAAACCAGACCCTAAACGACCAAAGTTAGGAAATAGAGCATTTAAATGTGTTTTCATAGGATATTCACTTAATAGTATAACTTATAGATTCCTTATTCTTGACACCCTAGAAGTTATAGTATCTATAGATGTAGAATTTTTTGAAAATCAAACTGTTGAGATCCCATTGAGATCATCTAGTCCAGAACCTAGTATGGCTAATGATATCAATGACGATGATTATGCTCCTGCTCAAAACAGCAAGGAAGTATCAGTACCAGATAATAGTACTGAACAATGGAGAAGTAAAAGAGCGAGAATAGATAAGGACTATGGTCCTGACTTCATTACATATCTTGTAGAAGGCAGTAAGGACGAAGTCCTTAATGTGACTAAATATGTAATGAACGTCGATGACGATCCCAAAACTTATTCTGAGGCTATGAGTTCCAGAGATTCCAATTTCTGGAAAGAAGCTATCAATGATGAAATGAATTCCATACTGTTAAACCAAACTTGGATTTTAACTGATTTACCTCCTGGTGCTAAACCTATAGGATGTAAATGGATATTCAAGAAAAAATTGAATACAAATGGATCCATTGATAAGTTTAAAGCCAGATTAGTTGCTAAGGGATATAAGCAAAGACATGGAGTAGATTACTTTGATACATATGCTTCAGTTGCTCGCATATCTTCTATACGCTGTTTAATTGCACTTGCATCAATTCATAAATTAGTCATACATCAAATGGATGTAAAAACTGCCTTTCTAAATGGAGATTTAGAAGAAGAGATATATATGGAACAACCTGAAGGTTTCAAAACCTCAGGCCAAGAAAAGAAAGTTTGCAAATTAGTAAAATCTCTTTATGGCCTGAAGCAAGCTCCTATGCAATGGCATGAGAAATTTGATAAAGTTGCACTGTCATATGGATTCATTGTTAATGATGCTGATAAATGTATTTATAGCAAATCGGATAACAACGGTAGTGTTATAATATGTTTATACGTTGATGACATGCTAATATTTGGTTCCAATATATCATGTGTGAATGAAACTAAAAAGTTTCTGTCTTCTAAATTCGATATGAAAGATCTAGGAGAGGCAGATATAATTTTGGGAATTAAAATTATTAGGAAAGGGGGAGTTATTACTAACTCAATCTCATTACATAGAGAAATTCCTACAAAAGTATGGTCATTACGATGACAAACCAGCACCAACTCCTTTAGATCCTAGTATTAAATTAGAAAAGAACACTGGACGTACTATCTCTCAACTAGAGTATTCCAGTGTTATTGGGAGTCTTATGTATGCTATGCATTGCACTAGACCAGACATCGCACATGCTATAAGTGTATTATGTCGATTTACGAGCAATCCAGGTTTAAAACATTGGAAAGCTATTTCCAGAGTTTTAGCTTATTTGAAAGGAACCATTGAATATGGTTTATCTTATAAAGGATATCCTGCTGTAATAGAAGGATATAGTGATGCAACCTGGAACAATGTAGAATCCAAATCCAAGTCTACTACTGGATGGATCTTTACATTAGGAGGCGCTGCTGTGTCTTGGGCTTCCAAAAAGCAGACCTGTATTTCTGACTCAACAATGTTGTCAGAATTGATTGCATTAGCAGATGCATGTAAAGAAGCGGAATGGCTTAGGAATTTATTAATGGAAATCCCTTTATGGAAGAAGCCATCTCCAGCAGTCTTGATTAACTGTGATAATCAAGCAACGATATACAATGTGTCTAATAAGACATATAATGAAAAGTCTAGACATGTGAGTCTAAGACATCAAATGGTGAGACAGTTACTCAAACGAGGAGTTATAACTGTTGACTACATAGAAACGAAGAAAAACTTGGCTGATCCACTTACAAAGAGTCTTCCAAAGGCAATGGTTTCTATAAAGTCACAAGAAATGAGACTAAGGTATGTGAATGAAGGTTGATCATCCTTAACAGAAACCCAACTTATGTCTTGAAAAGGATAGACAAAGTTCAATGGGTACCAACAAGTTAAGAGAATGATTATGGAACACTAAATCGATAATCCCATAATATTTAGTGTTGGATTCTGCAAGAACAAAGGATGGATATATATCCTTAATAAGTCTAGAAACCATAAAAGGTGAATCGCAGAAACACCTTAAGAGACTTACCTATATGAGTATGGAAATCAGGCTGTTTCCTAGGAAAGTAAGACCGCTTTCTAAGTAGACTCATGAACCAGGATTTAAGCACATGGCCATTAACGTGTTGAGCAATACAGAACACTTTACCTAAGGAAATCAACATGTGTGATTGTTCTGGTTTTATCATTATGGATACTTGGTTCAAGATTCGTTCACCATAGAATCTAGATAAGGCTTTGAATGGTTTACACTAAGTAAAGGTTCAAATCCAAAAGATACCTTTTATTTATGTGTTGGTTTTCACGATGATGCAAAACTTGATCTTAGAACTACATAGGCTTGATCCCACTTGGGTATGTAGGAAGTCACTCTAGTGATTCAGCCGTCCTATTTATTTATTTATTTTGAAAATTGGGGGAGATTGTTGTAAGATTTTCAAACATTTTATTGGGGCTTTGGGTTTTGATTTAGAAGAGAAGAAGTAAAGAGGAAGAAGAGAAGTTAGTCCCACATGATAGAATCTTATACAATATATTTGTATAAATAAAGTATTTTCATGTGGATGTTGGGGCCTTGGGGCTCCCACATGTTTGCTTTGTTGTGAGGAGAGAAGTCATGCAACACCACACGTGCGTCGCCACCGTCCTTCCGACCTAACCGGGCCGGGTCGGATTTCGGGCTCGGATCCGAAAATATTTTTGGACCATATGTAAACAGTAACGGGTTGGATTTCAGCCCGTTAAGGACCCAAAACCGAAATTTCTAAATTTGAATTAATGGCGGGAAATTGAAACGTTTTTAAAAAAAACGTTGCAAAATGAATAGACGCGACCATTTTTGAACCGTTGCAAAATGAATAGACACGGCCGTTGCAAACGGTTGTGACGCTTGGCGAATCGGCACCTCTCTACCACTATAAATAGTGACGCCCAAAAATCGTTGAGTACAGTTTTTTCTGGTGCTCTTCTTCTTCTTCTTGCACAGATCTGCAACGCCAGAGAAGTGTTGCTAATCGCTGCACTTCCATTACTCTATATTTTGTAACATCTGCAAGGTGTTGCAAACGCTGAATTGTTGCAGATTTGTTCCTTCTTCCTCTTCATTCTATTCTATACAAATTGCATCATCAGAACCATTGCTAAAGTGTTCTTGGTCGGATCAAAGGCGTGCAAACTTTAAATCCGATTACGCTGTTATAGGACTTCATTGAATCCTGAAAGTCGATAGTTCGATAACCCGTTTGTACCTGGTGGGTTGAACTATTGTCTGAAAGAATCTATTCCATAGATCCTTGAAGTCGGAAGTACAGCATTATCTTCATCGCAATCGCCATCAAATTTGTCTCGAACCGCAAAATCCCCAACAAGAAACGATTTTAACTTGCAGAGTAAAATTAAATTACTTATAAAATCGAGGATCAAATTGATTTCAAAGGACGCAATATTCTATACATATGTATTTTGAACAACAATATGGATTTTGAACACTAAGATTTGAGAAATTCCTGGTGTAAACAAGAATGTTAGTTTAGATGGATCGTTTTCGATACCTAACTCATATAAGTAAGAATGTTACTTCATGGGAGCAACAGTCACAATGTGTAATTATGTGTGACAACTGAATATATGTTAGCATAAGCATTTAAGTTTAGCAGGCTGACACCCTAGGAAATTGTGTCGCTTCCGCTGTGCATACGTTAATTTAAAAAAACGAAAATTAGATGACTAATGAAGTGGTGGGGTGTAAAGTCGGTCAAAAGATATTTGGAGGCAAAGCTGTCATTCAATTGTACATATTTGTTCAAACATATTTGCACACGAAAGCAGCACAGTGTACCCACCCGTCTGTCTATCACCATTGTATCGTCAACAAATGATGGACATATATACAATGCAACAATTCATCCCATGTTACAAACTGTAACCGATATATATGTCTGTATATGTATATATATATGCGCTTTTGTTTATATATTTTTGGGTATGTGGCTTTCCTTTTTTGACCCACTTTACTTTTACTTTTGAAGCGACTGATGTTGGGAGGAGGGAAAGGAAAATGGAATGGCCCTCACTCACTAATCATTTCACTTCACTTTATTGGATGAAACAAATAACAGAGCAGGCTCTAGGGTACTCACTTCTATACAAGCTCTCTAGGATCATGAGAATATTACCTATACCAATGAATGCATTTCATGTTTCCTGGCTTAACCATGCTACATCCATCTCATAAATCTATCTTCGATAAGTTGTACTTTAACCTTTTATGTTAAAGTTAGCATCGGTTGTTTTGTTAACCGCAGTACTCTCTATCTTTACTTTCATTCTTCCATAATGTTACAAATATGTGGAAAAAAATCGTTGTCGTACTCATCCTACTAGCAAAACAAAACTTAAATGCATTTTTTAGCACTTCAAAACTTGAAAGCATTACCATTATTGATATTTTGGTATACCAATAATTGGTATATGAATAAATCGATAAAATAATTGGTATATGAGTAAATCGATTAATCATTGGTCGATAATGATCAGAAAATAAAAATTAAGACGTACGCCTACACTTTAACAAACAAATCAATCAAATTTATCTTAGCCAATCCTAGTCCTGCTAATACATCTTTCATTGTGTCCTTGTACATTTCAAATGCCATCCTACTTTGGGTTGATTCAACATTACATTGAAACATCATAAGAAAACAAGGTTTAAAAATATTGAAGATGAGATTTTAAAATATGTAGTACCCGTAAAAATCGGTTAAAATTAATAATATAAGAATATGAGATCCACTACAATGAAAACATGTTTTACGAACGTCAATATGACATCGATGTCGGTAAGCACATTACCGACAACGCGTGGAGGTCATACATGATACTGTAATTTTTACGACAAAATAAAAATAAAAATAGATTAAGCTTCTTACCAACGACGTTGATAGAGCACTTTACAAATGCCAAACCGACTCTATTATGCTGACCTCGTACCGACGACATTTTATCAATGTTATTTCAACAGTCAATGATATTTTTTTGACACCGTGGCGGCGCCTAATCGACACCTTACGAACATATTTGTCGAAGTTGTGGCTATGACTTACGCACGTTATTTTAAAATATCAAAAATAAATCTATCGACGTTGGGGCAATGTTATGTCATTGCCTTACACACGCTATTTAAAAATGTACTAATTCATTGCTGAAACATTTTTACAGCGTATATGCTATTTTTTAATTTCAATCACACATTCATATAACCCCTTAATATTTTAATCAAATAATCATCTTATAACACATAAACATACCAATATTACAAATTAATATCACAAATAAACATAACTATCAAATTCATTACCCAAACAACATAAAATCCAAATACAACATCATCCATCGTCCAAATCCAAGTAATACATCGCCAATGGTACATTCCATCCAAATCCATCAATACTACATTACATATCAATATACAACTCAATACTTGCTCATTTCATGCACTATCTGTAGTGAAAAATCAGTGTTTTGAACAGCGGAAGCAGAATATCCAATGATCTAATATGTCGATAATCTCAACAATTCCAATTCAACAAAGATAATAAAAAGAAATTTCAAAGAGCACAAATAATAGATAGTGATAGAACAGAAAAGAACACACTGATATAACAAGGTACGGCTATGCCTACGTTCTCGGCCCAACAATATTTATTACTTCTTCACTTCAAGGATGAGTACAATATGAGAAGAACACAATCACCCCACAGTAGATACAGAAATATGGATCTTATTGAAAATCTCTTGTTGTCTTGTGTTGATAAAAGATGAGCAAAAGTCTTCATATTTATAGATGTTAGGTGTGGCTCGCATTGTAAATGGAGTGAGTGCGTGGATTGAGCGGGTTAAAAGTCTCACATCGCAGGATATTTGAAATAATCGTGGTATATATATGGGATTGGTGACACGTAACATTGAGGATTCCTTTTGTTACAATGAGTTGCCAAGACCAGATTATATGCCCGATGGGAGGCGATGGAGGGATGTTCAATCGGGACGCCGGTATGGGAGACTTCGACCGTTGACTCCGGATAGACACGGTGAAGCGAACACGTAGGTGCGCGGGAATGCCGAAACTCAACAATAGGAGCAATAATGAAGATTGCCTTGAAGATAAGGATGAAATGTTTTCAGATTCGTTTGATTTGATTTCAATAAAAATCTAGCATATTTGTGTTTGTTTACAGATATATCTTTATACGATTGATTCCTTAAATCAATCAATATCTATTATGATGTAAATTGATTCTCTTTCCAATTTGTTTCACATATTTGACTGATTACGGGAATCGATTAATATTTTCTCCTTAATAAATTTGGAATAGATTTAAATCGTTCAAATTTAACATTCCACCTCGATTTAAATATATTCATCAATCAACAAAATTGGTTGTTGGATCAGCGCCTCATGGCGCTAAGTATCTCGTACCACACCAATCAAGTTTGAGCAATGCTCAAACTTGTCCTTTGGAACCGACTTTGTCAATATATCAGCTGGATTGTCTTTTGTGTGTATCTTTGATAGCTTTATCTTATTTCTCTTTTCTTCAAGCATGATAAAGAAACTCCTAACATCAATGTGTTTTGTCCGTGAGCTGTAGGCTTGATTCTCAACAAGATGAATGTCACTCTGACTATTCGAAAACAACTCCACAGTCTTCTACGTCATTGATAAATTCTCCAAAAGCTGCAACAAATACAATCCTTCCACTACAACAAAGGCAGTGTATAGCGACGGCAAAAATGCGTCGGCGGCCGTCGCTAGCCATTGCTAGCCGTCGCTAATTGTCGTCGCTATTCAATCCGTTGCCATCAGGAAAAGCAACGGCATAAGCGACGGCTCCGTCGCTAAGATAGCGACGACAAGCGACGGTATCTTACACGTGTCAACGCCACGTGGCAGGTAGTTGTTCCAAAAGCAAGTCTGTTACTCGCCGTTGCCTGCCGTTGCTAGCCATCGCTATTTTTTCCCAGTAAGCCGTTACTAGCCGTCGCTAGCCGTCGCTTTTCTGGGCAAAATCTGTTGTGCATACAGCAGCTATACTTCCATCAAACCTCGTCCCAAACCTCAAACCGTCTTTTCAAACCTCAATAATATCAACAACAACACAACTCAACAATACCCACAACATCAATATTCAACAATATAACCAAAAAAACACAAAAACCAACCAAACCAACATAGTATACAAAACCAAACCAAAAGTATCAAGGTACAAGGATCAAATCTAAATATAACCAAACCCAAACATCATCCAAAATGCCAAGTATCCAAACTCAAGTATCAAATCTAGTCTAAATACGTACATAAATACATACCCACAAGAATAGTAAAACTATGCATCATCATCCTCCTCGGCATCATCAGATCCATCTCCCTGCTCTCCAAGCATAGAACCGTGCTCCTGATAAAATGCTGCAATGCGCTTATCTATCTGCTGTGCCAGTTGGCCCTTTCGCCAATCGTTGAGCTCATCCAGCTGCCTCTGCATCTGAGCAATACGCTCCTCCTCCATCGATTTTCCATAAGCTCTTTGAAAATTAACAGCCCGTGAAATAACTGAAGTTAATACGATAGCATTTCACATGAATTTTGAATGAATTGGATAGTATATAAATAATTCTTTTGATGTGAGAATAATGTGGATCTTTTAATATGAAGTTAGTGAAATGGTTTACCTCCTGATTGCCGAAACCATAACACCTATTTCGAGTAGGCGGTGCAATAACGGAATCCCAAATCCTGTTGGACTCCTCAACTGTAAGCTCTGCTCTTCCACTTGCCTGTGTCAATGCCGATGCCTTTGCCTCATATCGCCCCTGCAATTACAAACATAATTTTAAAATAATTGATATACAATTTACATATATACAATTTGAATCACGAGTTAACATATTTACCATCGCTGCTTCAGCTTTGCTGTCGGTCCAATCATAGGTCGCATTCCCCTCATCATCAACAGACTCAACTGTGTGTGTGGCTCTAAAAACCTCAGCCATTGTAGGCTCCCTTCCGTACTTTGCAAACTGAAGATATACACAAATAAGATATATTGAAAATAAGCATAAATGTTATACATGAAGATATGCATCACCATATGCTAAATATATTTTATATTTACCAATTCTCTCCTATGCTGTTGGAAAGATTTAGAGCCACCTCGATGTAAACCAGGATTCTTATTCCTATTGGCTTGGTTTCTTGCTGCTACTTCCTATATTAATTTAGATACACGATTAAAATAATGCAACTAACATAATTGTAAGCATTCTCATCATAGCTTACTTTAGCTGCTTCTGACTCCCAATATGTGAGAAATCCGTTCCAGACTTCATCGCTCATCCAACCTGGCTTTTTGCCAGCCTTCTTCGCCCTTGATATTGTCTCTCTATAATTCTTTCGCATTTTTTGGTTCCAATTATTGCTAAAAACATCTAAATCATGTGGCTCCACTCGTACAACAGCCTGCATATTGAATTTATTTTGAATTACATACAGCATATTATTTTCAATAGAAATATATAAATTGTAATTATCATCAAGTCGGTCCATATAGCATTTTTAATATGAGCTGGAATGCTATCCCAATGCGGCCAAACTGCTGACATCCGACCTTTATATGATTTCTTCGAGACATCTAAAATAAACTGTGATGGTTCCACCTCGAATCCCCTGTGATTGTTAACGTGCATATTTTATATAGTTTATATATTTTAAATAATATAATTGAAATAAATTTAACATTTACCCAACACTCTTCGGAATAATCTCTGCAACTCGGCGTGTATCTGCCTCTAAGCTACTAGGACCCGCTGCAGCTCCAGGAGACTGAGATGGAGAAGGCTGAGATGGAGAAGGCTGAGATGTACTCCTACGTCTTCTATCAGCCATATCTGCCACAATCATATATTATATATAAAAGCATAATGATCAAATGAGCATCACATAATCATACAATAAAACGATAACGCATAAATCAGAATAATACATCGCTCAGAATAGTACATCGCTCAGAATATTACATAGCTCAGAATAGTACATTGCATAAGTGAATACATAGCTCAGAATAGTACATTGCATAAGTGAATACATAGCTCAGAATAGTACATTGCATAAGTGAATACATAGCTTAATATAACACATGACATAACTCATAATAGTACATCACATAATACAACAAACGATGCCATCTGTGATCATTCTTCATCATCTTCTGATTCAGACGTCTCGGTCTCGTACTCTATATCGTTTTCTTCGTTACTAACAAATGCATCTATTAAAACATTCGCTTCATCATTCAACGATCCTACATCGATGTCATCGGCTATTATTATTTTGGAATTTGGCTCAAGATCTGCTTGATCGGCTATTATCCTACACAATAACGTAATCATATTTTATAAATCATTTCAGATTAAACGATTCAACAAAATTTCGGCAGCACTTCCCTTTATTCCCTGTATCGTACACAAATGCATGTACACAGGAAAAAGAAGGAAGTGCCATCGAAATTTCGTTAACCGTTTAAACTGAAATGATTTATAAACTGTGATTACGTTATTGTGTTTGTAACTTGTCCAATACTGGGACAAATCCAACAAATATTGTATCAGATGAATACAGATGTCCATTCTGTGTAAAAACGAACATCCATATAACGATCATATACAACACTTGTCAGACGGGGCCAAAAATTGTCTAAGGGGTTCACACAAATAAAACAAATTTTCTAATTTATATTTTAACAACTATAAAATTTTGAATAATACGTTCAATAAATATTTGTCAAGTAAATTTCACATTTTAACACGATTACACTTATAACTAACGCATGCTAAATAATTAAATTTTCACCTAATCGACAACCGACATTGCATAAACTTATCAATAAGCATCTTAAAATGTTATCACCATCTTAATCCAAATCACATCACCAATCGTTAATTCTACAATAACCAACATCATAATAGTATGCTTTAATCATCGTTTTCAACGTCGAAATAAAATGATTTTATTCTCAAATTAACCTACAATACTACTATCACCATACGTATACCACGTAACTACCAATCTCAAACTCATAAACATGCCATTAACAACCAATTTTTAAACCTAATAAACATGCAAATAAACCCTAATTAAACCCTAATTGAATAGGAAATAGGGTTAGAACACATACCGGATCAATTTGGGAGGTAGGGAGCGAACGTTTGAGCACCGAATCGGCGGAGCGACGGGGGGGCGACGGGGGTTTTTTTTTTTTTTAGGTTTTGTAGAATGGGGAAGAAGAAGGCTCGGTTCTGGTTGATATACAGGTCGAGCGACGGTTAGCAACGGCTAGCGACGGCCGCTCGCTAGCCGCTTTTTTTAGCCGTCGCTAACCGTCGCCCCAGTCCGACGCTATGCCAACCGATTTTAGTAGTGTTCTTTGGTCGCTTCCACAATATAAATAAGTTTTGCCTCAATGGTTGATAAAGCTACAACGGACTGTAGCTTAGATCTCCATGAAATCGGGCCTATGTCAAGTGTATAAACATAGCCCAAAATCAATTTCTTATCATCTCTATCGTCAACATAATCTGAATCACAATAACCTTTTAGAGTTATATCGCTACCTCCAAGCAACAAGCCAATATCAGAAGTGTCTCTCAAATATCGTAGAATCCACTTTATTGCTTGCCAATGAGTCTTGCCTGGATAAGACATGTATCTGCTAACAACACCAACCGCATAAGCTAAATCAGGCCTTGTGCATACCATAACATACATAAGACTTCCAACTGCACTAGAGTAAGAAATATTAAACATATCCATTTTGTCTTCATCCGACGTGGAGCATAAGACTTTGGATAGTTAAAATTGAGAGTTTAATGGAGTAGCCACCGGTTTAGCTTTCTCCATGTCAAATCGAGATAGGACTTTCTCGAAATACCGAGTTTGAGTTAACCTCAAAATGCTTTGCTTTCTATCCCTCTGAACATGATCATCATATAAGAAGTGTTGAATCAACATATTCTGGGGTCTTTTGACTTTCTTCTCTAGCGAATTAACACTTTAATTATTCTCTTTCTTGATCTTTGGCAATGAATATGACCCCTCTTTCTATTTATCTCAGCATTTAAACTAAACAAGTTTTAAATAATAAGCATGTGCATGTGGTAAGCTGTAATAATAAATATAACTAATTAAAGACTTTAAACTATGGTTGTAAATGATAAATATAGTTTAAAAATAACTAAGAACACAAGTAATGATCTGAGATGTTAGGATGTCTAGACTGAAAGCAGTGGATGTGTAAAAACTATCCTAAAGTTTGTCAGGGCGTGTCATGTTCTAATAATGTATGATAATAATGTAATTGGAAATTCACGTTATCTCATGAATTTTAACACATGGATAAAGTTAACTAGGAACACAAATAACTGATGGAGAAAGGCGGGCATGCAGATTGCAAGACATGAAATTTAGAGCTTGAATTTTATTTTGTTGGAGACTAAACTCACACCAGCGCCTTTACTACTTTCTCTTGAATTCTCAAGTCTCGACCAACATCACATATTTAAATTTGGACCGATTAGTTAACGTTGGACAATATTTTGAACTTCAACCAATTCAAATTTTATTTGGATAATAATATCAATTCCTTCGTATCATTCATTGCAAATTTGGAGTTCTCTTAGAATATTCAACACGGGTTATATTGAACAATGGAGTCCAACAAAAATTGTAATGAAGAAGGTACGTATGATGAAAATCGGCAAAAGTAGTCTTGCCGAAATTTACATTTAGTTAGCAATCCAATTTAGCTTTCTTTATTTTTTATTATGTCACTTTGTTTTACATTGAAGAAGAATCATCTGCTACAGAAAACGTTGCTTTCTCCAATAAATTGGCAATTCTAAGTTAACATCTTACTTGTATAATAGCTCATTTATTAGTAATCACTTGTTAACATAAAACATTTGTGTTATTTATAATATGCTTTTTTAGTTCTATTTTTGATGTAAACTGAAATGAGCCATAATTCCGTATATGTGATTTGGTCATTATCAATATTACCTATAACTTCTTTACTATAATCCATTCATAACTTTGATGTGAATGAATTATTTGTTGTATATTTCAATCCTAGTTCAAAAACAATATATAAGTTAGTTTCCAAACTTATGGTATAAATAAATATAATTCTACCGGTTCTTACGTAGTTTTTGGCTTGCATTTTGAAATCTATGTTCATTTTTTTAGTTTCTATTTCAGGATTTCCGAGGTACTATTTTTTCTCTTTTTTTGATATTTATTTTTGAAAATACAACATTGGAAACGTGTTTGGTTTTAGCTTTTTTTTTTTTGAATAAATACCTTTTATTACCTTTTTTAATGGCTTATTTAAGATGTGTTTTCGAAAGGTGATTTTAGACTTTAAACTATGGTTGTATGTAAGTAGGAATTTCAAGCTAGAGCTTTTTGTTTTGTAGTTAGGGCCATGTAGATTCTATGAAAATCAGTTTCTCTTTTTAGTGGTATATGCTCACTATATTTGGTGGGTTTTAATGGTAATTATCGAGAAGCGCTCTTTTAGTATTTTTCTCATGCTTTGCGTTTAGTATTGTTTCATTCTTCATTTATTTTCAAATTATTATTTAAATGATCAAATTAACCATATTTAGTTTTGGTTGAGTGATGAAAGCTGTAAATATATGGTGGACTTATCTTTTCCTATCATATTCATTACATTTTTGGAGTTGTGTTACTGTATATTGTCAGGCCCGATTTCAGGGCTAGGCCAGCCAGGCGGCCGCCTAGGGCAACTCCCTGAGGCGGGGGCAACAGGGTGGAGAAGTTAGATTGTTAAGAATTTAATGTTTTTGTATATGATATTGTATTTTATATTTTTAAAGGATGTGCTGGTGTATTGGTTGTTGGCAAGCTTTGCAGTATTGTGGTCACGAGATCGATTCCTCCCTTTATCAATGTTGTTCAAATTTTTTCCGCTTTTGCTTTGAGTTGCCTAGAGCAACCCAAGTACTAGAGCCGGCCCTGTATATTGCACATGAAATTTCAAAGAAAGCTGGACTAGTGGTAAGAAGTAACACTACAAACAACAAGAAAACCTTAAATTTGCTACGGCTAAATCCGTCGCTAAACCACCGTTAAATTGCATTTAACGATGGATTTACGAACCATGGTGGGTAAAATCATAGTTGATAAACTGGTGTCAATTTAACGACGGAACTCACCATGACAACACCAACGTTTTCCCGACATCTTTATAAAGTATAAAATTTTGTACAAAAATATTCTTAATAAAAAATCATCGGCAAACCAAAGCTACATAGCAAGGGATTAGCAATAGATGTAATAAGTTTCCATCGCTAATCACATGCTGAGTTGCGAAGTTTTAACAAAGGATTTTGTGATTTTTTGTTTCCAATCACCATTATCTATGACGTATTAGCGATGATTTAGATTGTAAATTCCGTTGGTATTCACTTCCAATTCTACCAGTAACCATATACACACTAAGTTGAATTCTAAACAAGAAAACTATTCAACTAGCGTTGATATTCCATACAAAAAACAATACCATCAATTAGACATGTCAAAACCGATCATAACTCATTTACTCAACCCAATAACCCTAATATTATAAGGGTTGGGTCCGATCCATTTATTTTTCTTTCAGTTTTTACCCAACCCGTTTGCAAGTAAAAAAAAACATAAGCAGCCAAATCCAACCCGTCTAACCTCTAACCCTAATTCTTTATTTTCAATTTTCTCTGTCGGCTTCAAATCTGTAAAAGGAAAAAAGGCGATTCCTTTTGATCTTCGATTTACAGTGTTTAGAAACCGTCTGAATTTGAGACGGCAACGACACCTTAACCTTTCGTTGTTTGAGACGACGACGATGCCCTAATTCTTTCGTTGTTTGAGACGACGAAGGCTTACCTTCCTGCGGATCTTCCTGGTATTGATGTCTGCAAGTGCAAGCCCTGGGATCTTCCTGGTATTGATTTTACCTCTCTGAATTAGTTAATCTGATCGCACATGTTTAATCCAGTTATGCTCATTGTTTTGCAGATTCTGAACTATAGTTGAAGCTTCCCAGTAGTAGCACTGACTTTAGACCATCTTTTCTTCTATTCATAGTATGAAATGCCACTTACATTGATTTTTCTTTTTATCTTATATGTTCATCTTTTCATGGTAAACCATAAATGCTGAGGAATTACAAGCATGAACCCAAAAACTAGAATTCAAATCTCATTTTTTGGCTACAGATATGCTTTAATAGCTTCCAACTACTTAATACCTTGTGAATAAAAACTGTAGTAGAACAAAACTACTGCAATTGGACAACTAAGTTTCAAAGGTGAAAAAAGACTAGTGGTAAAATAAATTGCAAAACTACATAACGAGCAAGTTAACTGCCTGTTGTTTTTAACCTATTTCACATTAAAGTGATACTCAGAAAATGGCACAATTTTCAAAATGTAACATCCAGAAATTGTGACAGTGTCAATTGTTACACCCGACCTCTTATTTAATATAAAGTAATACTTTAATATTAAACCGTTCTTATGTATTTTATTTCGAGTGAATATCCATCCAACTGTGACATAACTCATTTGATTACAAGATTAACTAACTATTATGTTGAGGATATGCTTATAATGTATGGTGGCATAGTTCATACAGAACATGAAAAGCATGTGAGTATATCTTACAAAATGATTTTTTTTTCTTTTTTTTTTTCAAGTAGGATTGTGTTCCTAATTTATTTGTTACTAACAAGTTTGTGATCATTTGAATGAACAGCTTAAATTAGACAAGAAATTTGAGACGGTCGGGAAATCAATTGTGAAGATGCTTCCAATTTGTCCCTTGGATTAGAGGTGAATCTCTTTAAGTTACAATTGTTAAAAAAGTTATACTGATTGTTGTCCTTTCCTATGTCTGGATTAGAATCGATGAATAGTGGATTCTGGGTGTTGCCTTTTCTAATGTCTTCTTGTGTGCTATCCTCAGTCAAGTTTATGTAAATGTTTCTAATCAGACCGATTAGAAAGATTTGTCCACCGTCAATTATAATAGGTATTTTATGTTTTTTGTATCTGCTTTATTTTTAGATTATAGTTGAACTTTTTTTATTTTAGTATGATTTCACTTATTCTGAATTAAAATTAAAAGTACATAATTTTAGATCTCAAAATTTTACAATACAGCTTTAATAAGGTTATATTCAGAGGCGTAATTTAAATTTATCGGCAGCGGGCCCTTATATTCATGCTACATTGATTGGTCCATGCAAATTTCAACTGAAATATATTTGTATTTAACAGTACAATCTTAATTCGTTATTTTTGGGTTTGTTTCTTTTAGATTCGTTTGTTAGTTTTATTAGAGCTTCTACTGCATTGAATTTTGATAAGTATGTTTGATTCATTTAGAGAAAAAATATTTAGTTAAAGCAATTTCGATCCATTCTGTTCATTACTTGAAAAAATTCAATCAATAGTTACAGACTTGAAAGCGTAAGTGTGAAATTCCAACATATATAGAATAATGAATATGTAATACTAGACTTTGGGGGTGCTTACTTCAAAAGTTTGATAGCTTACTTAAACCATCGAAGTCAAATGTTTCTAAGAGGAATTTCTCAATTGTGTATTTATCGAAAAGAATAGTAAGTTACATGTGATTATTATCAAATACGAGACATTATCATGATTTTGAACATTGACATGATACATTTCAACACTGACATTATCTAGTAAATGAGATCATTTCCATGGATACTGACTGGTGTATTTGTAATTTTGTATTGTTCACATGCAAACGTTTTCAGTACACATATTATATATTTTAAAGTAATTTCAAAGTTCATACATTTTCATTTTACTTTTTAATATTTTCGTAAAGTTCCAAAATTTTACTAGGCTGTAGGGGCATAAACTTCTAGTTTAATTCTCTATCCTAGAATTTATTTTTGATAAAGTTGAAAAAATATAAAATAAAAAGTCAGAATTCCATGAAGATTGTCTGACATTCTTTTTATCAATCTTTATTAAATGATTTAATCAGAGGTTTATAAGGATGTCCAACATCAAAATCATATCTAAGACTGCATTGCTATAGCTGCAGTTTTCATTGTTTGCGTTTAACTTACTTAACTGTTTCATTCACAAGTAATGCATCATATAGATATATCATCAGTATAAAGAAAATGACAAGCTTAATCAAACAGTAAAAATGTTTCCTTTAACTTACTCTGTTATGCAATCAGATATGTAGAAGTTTTTGCAAAACTGTTCTTGATCTTCACTGTTTTATGTATTTTGTGCTGGTGGAGTTTTGGATCTGCTTGTTGTTAACAGTACTGGGCATGAACTAACACGTTATATATTTTATGTGCTTGTTGCATGATTGTTTTTCTGTTCTTTTCTTTACTAATATGGTGAACTTTGGTTTGTTAGATGTAATTTGTGAGTAATCAGATGTTGGTGTATTTGAAGTTTTATATTATCTACTGTTTGGTTGCCAATTGCCATCTTATATGTTATTCTTTCAATTTGATTTTTGAATCAATAGTATGGCATACAATGTTAATCAAAGCATTGTACAGAGAATGGAATAAGGAATTAAGGGTCGGATCGGGTTGACCCTTTTATCTAACGGGTCAGGTCGGGTTGACCCGTTTATTAAATGGATCAAACGGGTCGGATTTGTTTATGTTTTGAATAGATCGGGTCAAATTCTATCCGACCCATTTATGACCCGACCCAACCCATTTGACGGGTCTACCATCAATAGCCATCCGTCGATCGATCCATCCATATACACACCAAGTTGAATCCTAAACAACAAAACCATTCAACTGGTGTTTATATCTCATACAAAATTAATACCATCCATACACATGATTAATACCCAAAAATAAATTTGTCTGCCTACCATATCTGAAGTGGTTATGAAGATGGTGATGGCGCAATGTCTTCATAATTAGATCCATCATGGCTCCGAAGCATTGTCATATCTGCTTCCAAAGTTTTGCATCTTCTAGATTATTTAAGTTCCATATCTGCACTTGTGCCTTATCAGCCATGATATGTGAATATGTTATGAAATCATAAGTTAAACAACTAAGATATACATTTTGGAGCATACTACTCGTGGTATGTGTAAATTTGAGAGCTATTAAGTACTCTAGTAAGACATTTAATACACTCGGTGACCCTTTATAATATATAGCATGTGCAAAGCCTTGAGCAGAAAATCTTGATAGGTGGATAAGTCAAATTCTAGAAAAAGCTGACATCAAATAATAACCTGCCTAGCTCTTTGCATATTAAAATAGTAAACACTTTGGCAAAATAAAATACCTCCTTATTTTTGTGGCCTTAGGGTACCCTGGCATTTTTTAAGAGTTTACACACCCCAGTTGCAATCATCTCTCCTCCAATGATAAGTAAACTATTTTTAAACTTTGATAAGTAAAATATATACGAAAAAGGTCATGTAGAAGATTATTAGCTTACCTTACACCTTCGACAAGCCCTTCAATTGCTTTCTCGAGGAATGAAGATACTCTATCACTTCCTGCTGGTGCTAGGCCGATATATTCTAGGGTTTTAACCTGTGATTTAAGAAGTTTACATCTCCATATGTTACAGTGTATTCAATGATCCTAGATAGCAAATAATTCCTCATTGGTAATTCTGATAATGATAAATTTTTACGGTATATTTTGATACTTAAATCCTAATTTCTATGGTATGAAGATCTAATACATGGTTTAAATATTGAGTATAACCATTTTAGTATTCAAGTGCACATTTACTCGAGGTTTTAGCCCAAAAGCAATTATGGCATGTTATTCTGAACACAAATGCGCTTCAGCGAAACCAAACATCTAAAACTGTATTAGTCAATGCACCTTTAAGTAATAATTTTTTGGAAGATTATCTTATGATTAAACAAAGAAAGGTTTTATTGTTATTAATAATTAGTATAAAGGCACTGATACAAGTCTTTTCAAGATCATATGATTAAACAAAGAAGAGTAAAACTGCTTCTAGAATTATTTGAAAAGTAACTATTAAAAGTTGCTGGTTTGTGCACTTCTAAATCAACTTTTTTGACTACTGATTTCAGAAAAAATGTTAGTTTTATAATCCTAACGAAAGGTCCTCTGAGCGATATATTGACATTTAGTGAACATATAACCCAGTTAAAAAACTTGCTAGAAGTGGAGGAATTAAGTTGTTGGAGCTTAAGGCCAAGACTAAAGTAAGGTTACACGATAACTGAATAAGGTCAGCTAATAGCTCAAGAGCAACGTCCCAACTCCAAGCATGCAAAAAATATTTAAATAACCATAAATATAATACCTCCTCAACGATCAAAGATTTCTTTAGAAAATGCTCGGAAAATGCCACCAATAGAAACGAAATATGGAATGCCATTGAAGGCGGCATCTCCTTGAAATTTGGTTATAGTCACCACCAGCAAACAACTTATTTGGTTTTTTAAGTAAAAGACCATTTGAATTAAGAGAAGATAAAGATTTCACTACAGAAGATAATCTAGTAGAAATTCAGTGCACAAACACCAATTTAAGGGATGTCATTATAAGTTAAATTAGAATGCAAGAGACAATTAGTTGTTAATCAATAAAACAAATGGATGAAGAAAACCAAGAGAAAATAAATTGAATTATGCCTTACAAGTTAACAAGAAGGAACACCTATCAATTAAATAATGATAAACAAATAACTGCCAAGCAATCATTTTCACTCTATTCAAGCACATTAAGAAAGCACATAAAGACTACTACGAAACTATAAGCTCTATTATCATTTTGTATTGCAGTAACTATATTTGACAATACAACTTGTGTGATGTATCCAGTCCTTTATGGCAAGTCTATATTAAGTATCTCATTATAATTATATGCATATGCAATGTATTTCTGAATTAAATATAGCCCACTTCGTGAAATGCCATCATAAACTTGAACTATTGCCCAATATTCAGTTTCGTTTTCACCTGGTGTTCATAAACTATTGAATTAAATGCATCTACTTTTAAAGTAGCAGATAATTTCAGTTGAACAAATCAAATTGGAGGGTATTCCAACAAACTAGTAATTTTATTATTGAAGTCCGTCCACTCTCCTACAAGTCCACATCATATATCTTTCATGTATGAAGCATGAGCTAATTACCTGAGAATCAAGATGATCAGCTTCACGAGAAACGAGCTGCTGCAAGCTGACAATCACATTTGAGACACCTAAAATAGGATCAATAGTGCACTGGGAAATAACTGCATGGCCTCCTTTTCCACCAATTACTGCTAAAATAGGATCAATAGTTATATATTATAATAAATCGGGTTCACTAAAGGTGGCATTTCTAACGAATCTTTACGAAAATACTAACCAACACCCAACAAACGGCCAAGTGGTTAACGGACCTAGTTGAAAACTGACAGCTGCACAGTAACTAAACCATGGTATGACTTCAAAATAAAATATATCATTTGAACATGATATAAATTTAATGATATTACTAGGATGTAAGCTAATAAGTAATAACTTCAAGTAAAAGATGCCATGTATAAATACACTATGTTAATAGGATCTTAAGAAACAGTTTTAACAGCATCATCTCATTTTTTAAACAGTTCAGTGAGGTAGAGAATGAATTGTGTTACTGACGTTTTACAAAATTGTATGAGCTTGCAATATAAACCGATCGTGTCAAGCCAAAAATATAACCTATGAGTGCAAAGTAAAATTTGATGATTTTGTTCAAAGAGGAATTTAGATGGCCATGAATGAGCCTTAGAGTAATCATGTAAATCAACTATAAATTTAAGGATGGCTGGTTAAAAATATAACATGTTGAACAATCAATTATGAGTAAGCCATCATCTCAACGTAATGTATAGGTTTTTAAAAACATGGGAACATTTGCATGAGACCACATGAACAGACCCATAACTAGGTCTGACATGTTTGCTTATCTGCACTTGGTAGACAAAGTACCTACTCTGCTGGCATAACTTGCTATCTTCGAAATACACTTGCAATTTTATACAAAAACTCCGAGCTAGACAATCTTGTACTGTTCAGGTGATGTATATTGGTTCACATTAACGATATATTATTTTTCCTCTACCTCAGAGTACAAAAATGTTATAACTCTTAGTCTTAAAGATCGAGTAGGAAGTATGATTGATCTAAAGCATTGCATCTCATAATTATCATTAATATACAATTGGCAAAATATTGATTACTGTATTCATAATTAGCTTACTTCTTTTAATATGCACATCAATATTTGTTAGATAACATTAGACATCTAAAATAGAAGAACTTTTAACACATCTTGGTCAATCGATCTTCAGATTTTGTTGATAAATCATTGGTTAGTCGGGTTTTTATGTATAAAGAAAATATAAATATATAATAAATTATATAATTATAAATATATTTACTTTCTTTGCTTTACCAAATCGGAAAAAATTTACTTCAGAACTGAAATTTATAGACCCAATGTCACATTCAGTAAAAATTTATGAACTCAAAATTAATTGATTTCAGGCTCTAAACTATGGATATGTTGAGGCTTTAAATCAAAATTGCTTAAAAGATCAGAGGCCAAACTCGAAGTAGCTCACAAAAATAAAGTTCGGTTAAAATGTTAATTACCATCAATTTTCTAAAGCAGTTTTCTGACCTTTTGCTGACATACATCACAGTGAACGTTCACATTGAGAATACATGTCTACAAGTAGACCCGAAACAAAAGTTAATCTTAAACTGTATAGTTTGAAAATATAATTAAGACCAAATTTAAGAGATATTAGGATAATAATTGGTTTGCCGACAAGGATACAACGTCCATTAGCAAAAATTACGTTTCCAAATCTAGAGCTTAAATTAAACGGTGTAAAAATTATACCTGTATCTTGAGGACACTAGCATCCTCTGGTTTACTCATCTTAACCTAGATAATAAATTAAACAAAATGACGCCTCTGTATATGAAGCCCTAATATATCGCATGTGGTGGGAAGATGCTGACGTTGGGCGAGCGTGGCCACTATGCGGCGGTTGAATGAGGTGAAGCACAGCTGCTATACAGCGGTTGAACGGAGATGCGATGGAAGACGCTGTCGAGGCGAGGTCCTACGGGATGGAAGACTCTGTCGTAGATGTTATGCGGTTGAACGAAGATGCAGTGGAGATGCGGTTGAACGGAGACGTGGAGATGCGGAACGACGGCAAGGTTGGGGAATAGAAGTAAGGGAAAGTGACACGAAGAAGAATTAGGTTTAAGGTTCCACATTCTGGGCGTAATAATAATAAGCCGTAACTTCAACAGCCGGACGCTATTTAATCAGCGCTCCATTCAAACCATGAACGCCGATTTAACCGGCGTCAGGGCCAGCCTCTTTTCCTTCGTAATTTTCTTCTTTTCTTACATTTTTATTTAAAAAGCCGTTGAAATGATGTCACGTGTAGCTAAAATTACAACACGTGCCGTTCGACAGCAGACAGAGGAGATTGCAGGTTCAGCACACATTGCTCCAGCACCAGAAACGACGATTTTCTAGCTACAGATTATGCACGAGCTGCCAGAAAGATACACTCATCATATTTTCACAGCATTGGATGCGGTCGAGGTACAATTCTAAATAATAAATAACTATTAATACATTATGGAATATATTAACCATGAAATAGTGTTTATTAGATAGATATGTGATATTATAAAGTGTATTACTTAGTTGTTTGAATTTAAATTGTACAATAATCCCGAACAATCCTTTAATTTTCTAGTCACAGTACGTCGACTATCAGGGTAGTTGGGCAAAGTGTGTAGCACAGCAGTACACACACTACCTCAGGGTTTAGTAGATAGGCTCCAGACCAGTCCTTTTGCATATTTGTTACAGATTAGACCACCACGGTCATTTGATCGTCTACTCATATCAGCTCTGGTTGAGAGGTGGTGGCCTACGACACACACTTTTCATTTTCCAGATTTTGAGCTCGGCATTACCCTCGTCGATCTTATACGTTGACTGGGATTGAGATCAGAGGCGCAGCCAGGATATCATTTCCTTTTAATCATACGTTTGAGAGCCCCGAGGTTTTCATTATTTATCTACCCCGGTTTGAGGAGGGCCATGTTGCCTCCGACGCGGTCCCCCTTACGTATCTACAGGAGTATATTGCAGCTCATATGGCACTGATGCTATGAGTGACGTCGTACTTAGAGCATTTCTGTTGTACTTATTTGGTTTGACTTTCTTTTCGAACCAAAAGAGTACCATTAGATTAGGTTACCTTGCAGCGGTAGCCGATTTAGATCAGCTTCACATTATCGATTGGGGTTCCTCTATACTTGGATATTTGTACACCGCTCTTGATTCTTATGCTTTGGGGGAGGTTAGACAGATGTTTGGGTTTTGGGATATTCTGTCATGCTGGTACTATGAGTACACGGCTAACATGCATCCCCGTATTATTGAGATAGCTAGTCATGCACCAGAGACATATTTTCCACACATGAGACAATGAGAGCATGTTCAGTTAGTTTCTCGCGCGCCTACGTGGTTAGACATGACCTGATGGAGACTGGTACTCAGATTGATATAAGGTGCAGGGATAATATTTTCCGGGCACCATGGGCTTCATATTGGATTGCCCTGACACATGCAGACCAGATGCATTATGGTCATCCACTTTCTATTTCGTATCATTTTGGTTTGGGAGGATAATCTTACTCTTACCAACGTTTCTTTCTCTTTGGTATTTGGGGGAGAGATGCTTGTTCCAGACTACTGGGGAGTTACGTATCCCTAGAGATCTATTATCTTGTGACGACATGTTCGGCAGACGTCGAACCATTAGATCATAGTATATACAGGGATTGAGAGAGACTGGATGGGTAAATGCTTCTGCATTTTTCTTAGCTTATGGGGATTATGACGGTTACTGGGTTAGAGTTGCTCCTCGATGATACATGTTACCTGACCACGCTCGAGGAGTGAACTCTGATCATATAGGCCCACACATAGCCAGTGGTAGAGTTCATGCACCTCCATTTTCTTTTGATCTCACTCCATCCCAGTACTCTCAGCAGCCCATGGTTCAGTCTTGACACCTATTATAGAGCATATGATATTACCGGTACTCTTATCGAGCTTCCGATAGTTTATCCTCAAGATCATGAGATTGCTGGTATCCCCCCTGCTGGACTATACCCACCTTTTGAGGTAATTCATTGTATGAATAATTCTTTGTATTAATAATTCGTTATACGGTATTAGTTAAGCAAACGTATATTGATATATTATATGTAATTATAATATGTAGGTAGGTTGGAAGAGCATAGGCGATATATTGCCGCCATTCAGCATATGACACTCATTCATACTCAGGCGATCAGTCATTAGGCTCAGCAAACTCAACAGGCGATGCAGACACAGATTGATGATTTGCAGGCTCAGCTGGCAGCATTTCAGTTTGATCATGGTAGTTCTGCTTATTTTGATGACGTAGCGGACGGCGACGATGGTGCCGTGGACGTAGGATGATCAGTTACTGTACTGTTACATTTATTTTACTGTTGTTTGTCTTTATTGATGTACTTCTGTATTGTACCGTGGACATATTTTACTGTTGTTTTGTTACGTTATATAGCTTTATTTACATTGCATATCTGTATTAAAATTTCAGCACATTGATAAACGACTTTTGATGTTTTATTTATAGTGTCACGTCATATCAAGCACTGTTTGCACATTGCACTACTTTTGATGTTTGCATAGCTTTATGTACAACAAATTTACATTGCATAGCTTTATTGACAGTGTCATATCATATCGAGCACTGTTTGCACCTTGCACTACTTTTGATGTTTGCTAGCCTTAGCACTATAGCCACGTTGTAGTACTTTTGATGTCAATGCTATTACAAAGTGGTACAGTATTCTGTATTATTCGAACACTGTAGCCAGGTTGCACAGTTTTTTTTCCATATAACATCTTCTTAGTGCTATATATTCTATTGCTTGGCAGATCATTCTGAATTCATCTCATCCTATTAAGCAAACAAATGGCGGATTACAGCCATATTTCCTCGCCGGAATCATACTCATACGAAGGTCCTTTAAGTCACGAGATCCCTCCTAATCCGTCTTACCCTGAAGAACCAACCGAATGGTATGTTGAAACAGAGGAAAGACATTATGAAGATGTAAGAAAGCATGAGAGAGCTTTTCAAGAGCAAAGGCTTTTGGAGGAGGGAAGAAGACAGAGGGACGAGCAGAGAAGCAACATCAACTACCTCAACCGGAACAAGAGGTTGATTCTGGAGAAATATACTACAATTGTAGAGTTAATGTTTTGTATTCCATCATAAGAAACGGATCTGACATTGGTCGATGCCACTATAGATGCTGCAATTTTCCGGATGGTTGTGGACTTTGGCAATGGTTGGACGATCCTTTACCTCATCGTGCAATAGTGTATGCAACTGAACTTGAACAAGAAATTGAAACGCACATGAGGACACTTGGTTCAGTTCAGTTCAGTTATCACGTGATCGAAGATAGTTTTTTAAATCATCCTGTGTATTTGTTTTAGATCTTGTTTGCATCATTTCAATTATCAGTTTGGTTCCACTGTATCAGTTTATTTCAATGTTGGTTGTCCTTTCTATACATATAACTTAAAGAAAATACATTGAACAGAAAGAAAATACATAAAACTGAAAGAAAAACACATTGTACTTAAAGAGAAATACATAAAACTTCATTCAAATTGTCTAATATAGCTAACCCATAGATCATATGCAGCATGTCCAACAAAATTAGTACGATACTCCCAGAAATAGCGTGAATCATACGTAGCTCGTGTTAACTGAAATAGATCTTCTTCCTTCACTGTGTTTATAACGCTTCTGTATCATCGACAAGCTCTAATAAACGTGACATAAGTACTATAAGTTTCCAGAATCCGTCGAATTAACCAATAATCAGGACGATTGTTAAAGGCTTCATTTAGAGTAACCCAGAAATCTTGCTCAATCTCATCTTCCATATGTCTTGTATCGGCTTCTATGTACGTTTGATTAGAATCAAATAATCCTGGGGAGTCCAACTTTCATTTTCCATGGAATTTTTTGTACACTTCCACTAGCGATTCATAATCGTTGTTGTACAAATCAATGCTTATTCACAATCAATAATGTCTGTCACTTGCTAAAGTCGAGCTGACCACACTAAGATCTATAATGTTTGTCACTTGCTATAGTTGATTTGACTACACTTTGCATTTTTTGTCTGTCACTTTCTAAACTCGAGCTGACCACACTAAGTATCAATAATTTCTGCCACTTGCTAAAGTTGATTTGACTACACTCTGCATTTTTTGTTTGCCACTAACTCTACATATCGTATCACTTCTATATAAGGACTTCAACTTCCATTCTAGAAATCATATTTAACATCTTCTTTCTCTCATAACATTAAACTAAATACAACAATGAATACTTCATCTTTCCTCAAATGTGTTATGGCATTCGATAGTGATTCCGATGAAGAAAAGATACTCCAAAAGGAAGCCGAAGAATTGCAAGAAATGGTTGACATATTCCATGAAGCTTATGGCTCCATATCACGAAAACACGGTGGATCGGTCATGGGTCAGAAACATATAAACTGTAATCAATTTGCTTCCACAAAACTCTGATGCAAGACTACTTCAATCCAAATTGCACTTTGGACCCGATATGTTCAGGAGAAGATACAGAATGAGAAGAGATCTATTTTCAAGAATTTTAACAAGTATTCAAAACAATGAAAAATATTTTATTCAAAAATCAAATGCTTCAAAAACACAAGGGCTTAGCGGTGAACAAAAAATGACTGCTGCACCGAGGATGTTAGCTTATGGCACCCCTGTAGATGCATTGGATGATGCATATCAGATTTCAGAGACTACGGCATTAGAAACTATCAACAAATTTGCCAATCCATGATGGACGTTTTCAGCACTGAGTACCTTAGATCTCCAAACGAGGATGATGTGATGCGGATTCGAGAAATGTACAAGAGCAGAGGATGGCCTGGAATACTTGGAAGTCTCGACTATATGCATTAGGAATGGAAGAACTGCCCCAAAGCATACCATGGAGCTTACAATGGTAAAGAAAGAAAACCAACTATTATTTTGGAAGCCGTTGCTTCATACGATTTATGGATATGGTATGCTTTCTTTCGAATGCCTGGATCTAACAATGATTTAAATGTTATTGAGAGGTCACACTTCTTTAATGATCTGGCACTTGGCCGAGTAACTCGAGTGTCGTTTACTCTTGGGCAAAACACTTACGACTACGGATATTATCTTGACGATGGAATTTATCCAAAATGGAGCACCATTGTATAAACATGTCCAAACCCAATAATAGCAAAGCAAGCAAAGTTTGCTGCGATGCAAGAGGGACAAAGAAAAGATGTAGAAAGAGCGATTGGCGTTCTTCAACCCAGATTTGCGATGATTAGTAATCCATGTCGACTGTGGTCTCAAGAAAAAATGTCTAGAATCATGTTTGCATATATTATTATGCATAGTATGATTATTGAAGACAAAAGGGATATAGACGAAGAACAACGTCACTACGAATATGATGGTGTAGGGAAAATGCCAGAAGTATTTCGAGACGATGTTCTTATAACCGAAGAAGCATTCAACATTCATATGGAACATCAACTTTCGTACCGAGACGCACAACTTCACAACCGGCTACAAAAAGATCTTATGAATCATATTTGGAATTACTTTGGTGATTGTTAGTTCAATTTTATATTTGATTTGTCATGCGTGTACATGTTTGTGTTGTAGTCATATTTTAGTTATCTTATTAATATGTATTGCATTTCCTTGATACTGTTATTCAGTTTGGTTAATGACCTTGTTTAAATGGAAACAAGAATAATACAACATTAATTAATAACAAAATACAGCAGATTTAATTAAACGATACATTACACCAAAACTAGTACAAATTATACAATTATAAGATTGAAACAAACTACTTTGAGGGAACTTAAAAATAAGTATTTATCTTTTATGCTCCATCCAATACTGCTTTTGAATGTCATCCATCCCCGTCAGATCTTTATCCATGATAATTTGTTCTTGATTTTCCCGTTCAATATCCAGCTTTTATTGCTCAATTTCTGCAAACTTACGCATCACATCGATCTTCTTCTGCGCTTGCTTGCTTCTATCTTGATGCCTTATTTCATAAATTTCAAGAGCGGAATTCACTTTAGCGTTAACCACAACATCAGGCTTATTCTTTCTCTTTGCTGCTTTCACTCCCACTAGTCTATAACCTTCATCTGGTCTCTGGTTGAGCGCATCCGACTTGTTTTCTCCCTTGGATTGAGTTTCCCTGTAAGATGAATCTCCCGGACTAGACGGGTATAATGATTTCGATGCTGTTCTTTCCCTTCCCCTTTGTTTGAACTTCTCGAAGGCTCTTCGCATTATCGGAGTTCCACTTCGGTGTGCTCGCAGCAACTTATAACAGTTCGGAAATTGGTAATAGTGTGATTTTTTAGCACAGTTTTCCCTTGGAAAAAGCTTTATGAAATCCTCGTTCGCCATTCTTTTCTGAAAACCAAAAATGGAATAAATTAATAATCAGATTAAATGTAAAAAACTAATCAAAACCAAGGAACATACCAAATGCTCTTCGCCTCCCATTCCACTAGGGTTCGCTTTCTTTATTTTATAAATATGTGATTCATAAAACTGAGTTTGATGATTGATTTTCCCGAATCGATCTTGAATCGCTGACAAAGATCGATTATTTTCAAGATGCTTGAGGTTGAAGGTATTCATTATTTTCTTCCAAAACATATCGCCGCTCTGATCGTTGCCTCTAATCAAGTCATCGTATAATGATAGTAAATATTACATAAATTGTAGTCCTCATCGCTTCTCCATGGGTTCGATGAATGCTGTGTCGGAGGAGTACTCGGTTGTTGCTGGTTGTCATCGAAGAAATAGTTTTAAGACTGAGAATGATGCGTAAAATCTCTAAAAGGTGAAGCCATTTCAAGATAATACATATTAGAGAAGAAAGAAGTGAAGATGTTTGTGTAGATATGAAGAGTAAACAGAGTGTATTTATGGAGTTGAGGAGTAATAAAGTAGCAGTTGGAGCCAGAAAGTAGCCATTGGAGGGAGGTCGAAAGGAGTCGTTGGGGCAAAGAGCTGTTATGGATCTGGGCGCTGATTAAATCAGCACCGATAGCTAAGCTCTGATTTAATCAACGCCTATAGGTGGGCGCTGATTTAATCAACGCCTAGAGCTGGGCGCTGATTAAATCAGCGCCCGGGGCCAATTCAGAATCCTGAATTGGCCCCTGAATATTACTCTTAATATTAAGGGTAATAAGAACCGTTGGATTTGCTAGAAGGGGTTTGCCTTAATATTAGCCCTTAATGTTCCTCCGTTGGAGATGCTCTTAGTAGGAAACGAAAATTTTGGGAAAAGCAGGATTGAAATTTGCAGGCGGGAATTTACAGTGCATGAAATTGTAGATTTACTAACGTGTCTTTTTGGTGCCCATAACTAGGAAGTGAAGAAATTCTTTCATGAGTTCAAGGTTCTTTTTCCTTCTTTTAATTTGGCTTTAGATGCTGCTATGCGGAAGCAAATCAAGACATCTGGCAAATCTTTGAATCTTAGAATCAGGAGTTTGAATGGAGATAAAATTGATATAAATCTAAACTTAAGAACGTGGTTGTGACTTACAAATATTTCGATGATCTGTTAGGATTATGAAGTGATGGAAGAAGTTTTAAGTGGTATTGGAATTCTGCTAAAGATGGATTTGGCATATGGCAAGAAATTTAATCATTCATATCTTGATGTTGAGGTGGAAAGAGATGAAAGTGTACCAATTCCAAAGGAGATTGAAATCATTATTGGCAATGCAAGATACTTAGTCTCTATGAAGATTACTTCGGTAGTAGGTGATCTTGATGCTGATCGGTGGAACTGTACGAAATTTGGGCCGAGTTTTGGAAAGATTTGGAAGAGGAAATCTCAAAGTGTTAATCTAGATGCTAATTTGATTAATCTTGATATCACTGATGATGGTGTGGTGATTACTCATGTTGTTGATAGTGGTAGGAAGGAGAAGTTGCATAGTGCTAGTAAAGTTAATGATGAAGTTCATGTTACCAACCCTTTTAATATACTAGACCACGTGATTGTGGAAGAGGCTGAAACAGATTCTGATGATGCTAATGCTATTGTTTTCAGACTAGTAACTCAGAGGAGGTTACAGAGTTTATCAAGAACACTAAATCATTTAAAACTGCTGATTGTTATGCATTGGAAGCTGAAGAAGATACTATGACTGAAGAGAATAGCGTTCAGATTGTTGAAGTTGTGAGGGAGCCTATGCATGTGGTAGAAATTTGTGATAATTCTCTAATGCAAGAGGAAGAGGTCAGCAAGATTGGAAGAAGTGCAAGGCTGATAGGAAGAAAAGAGGATACATTGAGCAAAGCTAAAAAGAGGGCTGAAGTCATATCTCTGGAGTGTGCAGCTACTTCATCCAGTAAGTCCTCCCATTCATTTTATGGAAGTATTCATGTTTCTGCTGCATTAAATTCATTTTCGTCTAAGCATTTGTATGAAACTGCTAAGAAAATTGGCATCATTTTTAAAAATAGTGAATCTGATCTTGGCAATATTAAGGCATTAGAAGTATTGAGGGCTTTTAATAACAATTTATGAAGACATTATCATGGAATGTTAGGGGATTGGGCACCCCCAATAAGTGTGCTAGGATGAAGAATTTTATTTGTTCTCTTTATGTTGATATGGTGTTATTACAAGAAACAAAAATTGATAATTCTTGTAATTTTTTGTTTAATTATGTTAGGGGCAATGTTCTGGATGATTGGAGAGCTGTGGACTCAGTTGGAAGTTGTGGTGGTCTCTGTATTAGATGAAAAAGTGATTTGTTGATTTTGGTGGATGAATATAAATGTGATAATGTTCTTCATGTGGTTCTTGAAGATGTTAAAGAAATGTAGAATTTCTGTTACGAATGTTTATAGGCCTTGTGATAAGAAGGATAAAGAGAAATTTTGGGAGGATTGTGCTAGTAGTATTAATGATATCAAGGGGCTTTGGGTTGTTGGGGGTGATTTTAATATTACTAGACATATTGGTGAAAGAAGTGGTAGAGAAGGGAATCTTAATTATGTGATGAAGTTTGATGAGTTTGTTGGTGAATGTGGTTTAATTGACATTCCTTTAAGCAACAGGAAGTTCATGTGGAGTAATGGTAGATAGGTTCCAACTATGGCTAGACTTGACAGGTTTTTCATCAATAATGATTGGGATGAAAAATGCCCTCTTACCACTCAATTTGGTCATGCTAGAATTATTTTTGATCATTGTCCAATTATTTTGGATATTAGAGGTAATGTTAGAACTAGAAGATGATTTAGATTTGAAAAGATGTGGTGTATGGAGAGCAGTTTTGATATGATGCTTGAAGTAAAATGGAACAGTCTCAAAAATGATGGAAATGCTGCTAAGAATATTACTCTCAAGTTGAGGGAGCTCAGGAATTTTCTAAAAAATTGGGAAAAGAGCTGTTTTGAAAGTGTTAAGGAGAGGAAAGCTTTACATTATGATGATATTTTGGAGTTAAATAACAAAGAAGAAGCTGGAAATATTACAGTGGATGAAACTGACTCTCTTAAAAAGAAGGAGGAGAAATTGATGCTTGTTATTGATCAAGAGGAAACTATGTGGAGACAAAGATCTAGGGTCAGTTGGTTGAATAACGGTGATGCTAATACTGCTTATTTCCATAAAGTTGCCAATGGGAGAAGAAGAAACAATATGGTGAATCATCTTGTTGTTGAGGGGGTGGAGATTTATGATCAGAAGACTATATTACAAAATTTCTCTAGCTATTACAAAGATCTTTTTGGCTCATCTCAGAATAGTTTTTCTTCTATAGATTAATCTAACCTATGAGAAGAATGATGAAGTGAATTTAAGCAGTTTGGAGCAGCCTTTTTCCGAATAGGAAGTCCTCAAAGCTATTTTTGATCTTCCTGCTGATAAGTCCCCTGGACCTGGTGGATTTCCTTCATTTTCTTTTAGAAATTTTGGCATGTGGTTAAAGCTGATGTCATGGCTCTCTTTGCAGATTTGTTTGATGGAAATTTGGAATTTAATCGTCTAAATGATGCTTTAGTGGTTTTGATTGCAAAGTGTGATGGTGTTGATGATGTTAAAGATTTTAGACCTATTAGCTTGCTCAATTGTATCTTCAAAGTTATTACCAAAGTTCTTGCTAATAGACTTAGGGGTTTTATGGACTCTTTGATCCTAAACAGCCAGTCTGCTTTCACTAATGATAGAAGTATCATGGAGAATGTTGTTGTAGTTCACGAAGTGAGTAATCATTGCATGAAGAGTAATGTGTAGTATGTTATCCTCAAACTTGACTTCTTAAAGGTTTTTGACTCTTTGAATTGGGATTTTCTACTTGATGTTTTGAAGGCCAGAGGTTTTGGTGATAAATGGAGAAGTTGGATTAAGGAGATTTTGTGCAGCGGGGTATCTTCTATATTGACGAATGGCAGTGAAAGTAGTAAAATTGTCTCTAAAAGGGGTCTTAGATAGGGAGACCCTCTCTCCACTCTTCTCTTTAATATTTCAGTGGATGTGTTTGCTAAATTAATCAAAGTTGCTGTTAATCAAGGCTTAGTTGATTCTTTGGGTAGTTCTATTGTTAATGGTGTTATCTCTTCTCTTCAGTATGCAGATTGCACCATAATTTTTAGCTCCCCATTGCCTCATCATATAATTGAATTGAAATTGATTCTCTATGGTTTTTAGAATATATCTGGGTTGAAAATCAATTTCATGAAGAGCTCGGTGATTGCTGTAGGAAGCTCTGATTTTGATATTGAGGATGTGGCTTTAACTCTTAATTGTCAGGTGGGAAGTTTTCCTTTGCCTTACTTGGGAATGGTGATTAGGCCTACTGCCTTAATTCATGATGATTGGTTACCCTTGATTGAGAAGGCGGGGACTAGACTTTCGAGGTGGAAAAGTCTTGTTTTATCTAGAGCAGGTAGACTTGTCTTGATGAATTCGGTTTTATCTGCTCTTCCATTATATTGGATGTCTTTTTATAAGCTTCCTAAATGGGTTATTAAAAGAATTGATGTCACAAGGAAGAATTTTTTGTGGAAAGGAAGTAGGACTGGTAGTTGCATGAATAATCTTGTTGCATGTGATGTAATTTGCAAGTCAAAGGAACAAGGAGGTTTAGGTGTAATTTCTCTTGAGGAATTAAATTATGCTCTCTTATGTAAGTGATTATGGAGAATCATCGATGAAGGTAATTTGTTATGGAAACATTGGATGGAGAAGGCTTGTTATAATGGTCAATTCATTGTTGGCATTCCAGTCCCTGCTCAATGCTCAAAATTTTGAAAATCTATCATTAAACAGTAGAGTAGTTTTTCTATTAGTTCAAAGTGGGTCGTTGGTTATGAAAGGAGAATTTTATTCTGGCATAATAAGTGGATCACTGATATTTCATTGATGAATCTTGTTCTTGACCTTTATGTTATCTCACTTGATCAATTTGCTAAGGTAGCTGATTTGTATACTCCTGATGAGTCTGAGTTTAAATGGAAGCTGATTTTTATTAGATTGCTTGAGGGAGATAGCCTTATCCAGTATTTTAAACTTATTAATTTGCTTGAACAGATCTCTCTAAGGGATTATATTGATAAAGTTGAATGGTCTTTGGGGAGTAGCAAGAAGTTTAAGGATGAATTCAATCTATAATCTTATGAATTTTAGGGGGAGAAAGGTCAAGTTTCATAAAGCTTTATGGAAAGCTCATGCTCCACTGAAATTAAAGATGCACACGTGGCTTGCTATCATAAGAAGCTTAATACTAAATTGCTCCTTATTCATAAAGGAATGAACATTGATGCTAAGTGTGTGTTTTTTTGCTACAAAGATGAGGATTCTGATCGTCTATATTTCCAGTACCCTTTCACTTATCTTCTTTGGATTCGTTGCCTTCATTGCCTTTAAATTAGTCATATCCCTCATTTTCTTGATCAGTTTTGGTATTGGGAGGAGGATAGAATTTTGATATCTAATGCAGTTGACAGATGTTTAGTTGATTTGCTTAATTTGAGTTTATCTTGGGTGATTTGGATTGAAATAAATAATATATGTTTTAAGCATAATTCTAAACCTTTTAATGCTTTAATTAGGAATATTATCACTAATATTTCCTTTTGGGTAGGTGGTACTTGTCTTTATGGTCAGAAGTGGAGGCTTATGTTACCGAGCTGCAAAGGAGGGTTAGGGAGAGTATGGATCCGATTGGAAAGAGGGTGGCCAAAAGGAGGAGAGAAGAGGAAGTTGATGTCTGATATGTGCTCGTTGCTGCTTTTGTTTGTTTGATACAAACTGTTGCTTTGTGCTTCTTTTGGTTGTGTGCTTGGGTTTAGTTTCTTTAGATGCTGTATTTTCTGGCTATGATGTAGCAGCTCTTTTAGTTGTTGATAGTTTGTAGTTTGTTTGTTATGTTGGTGTCTTTGGGCAAATGTTGCATGTATGTAAGTGTTAACTCTATGTAATATCTGTGGTAGTAACGATATCTATAGGCAGGGAATTCTTCCCATCCTTTTCCTTAAAAAAATGAAATTTGCAGGCGGGGTTTGGTTGAAGCTTGAGGGACATACCGCTATAAATTTTATACTTTTAAATTGTAAAACAAGCGCAAATTCTTTGGAAATCCATTCGTAATAGCTTTTAAATAACTTCAAAATGTATTTGTCGGTAATATGCTGCAATTTGCAACAGAAATTAGCGCCAAAACAATTATGTTAGTAAATTGATGCAATTTCCAATGGTTTGGTGATGGATATAATAAGTGGATAGTGCTTATATAAAAGAATTTAAAATAAAAAAAAAAACTTAAAACTATCCTTTGTAAATCACTTGAAAATCCATCGCAAATTTAGCAACGAAAAATTATATCGTCGCAATCTGCAGCTATTTTCAGCTTTTCTTATAGTGGAAGGGCATATTCTTCAGTGGGTGCTTAAAAATTTAGTTTAGCTGATGCATCCACCACAATCACAATCAAATAGATAGCATTTAGCTTAAATATTTCCATCACGTGAACAAAGCCAAGATTGGTTTTTGTTTCCAAAAAATCTCATGTAGTGCTTGAAGTGAGTGTTTACTAGTTAATATTAGATGTAAAAATAGTTATTGGCCTATCTAGGTATTGTGTGGCTAGTCTCATTTAAACAAACTAGTGTGAAGTCTTACTAGTGTTTACTGGTTAGTATTAAATAGTAAATAGCAGTGTGAAGTCTTACTAAAGTTTTAGGAAATTACCTATGGAATATTGATGTAGTTGGGCTTACGATCTACACTTTTGGCAATAATTGTGCTAAGTGCGTTGAATACCTCTTCTGACACTTCATATGTTATCACTTATCACGACATCATTACTTTGAAGCTCGATAATCCAATCCTGGTATTTCAACCATTTTGCATTTTACATATTCATTAGAATTTTATACATGTGTGTGTATGTAAATGTTATTTAATTGATGTTTTATGGATAACTTACTACAAACTCCATCAAAGCATCATCTATCCAACAGTTGATGGTGGACTTATTCGCTGGCTCAACCTTGTGAGTCCTACAGTAGACTTACCAATAGGTAGGTTTAGGGTGGTGCTCTTTGTACTAAAAAAAATAAAAGTAATTAAATTACCATAAGCATATTTTAATTTATTTAATTTTTATATAAATTTAACAAGTAAACTTATACCAGATCGTTACGATAATCTACATATGATTTAGAGCTACCACAATGCAACTTGGGAATTCTATTCCTAATTTCATAATTAGTTTTCTATTTTGATTTAAACCCCTTTAATTCCTACAGTGCCAAGAAGCGCTTGTATATCTCTTGTTCAAGTGTTGGATGCATTTTGCCTTTCATGCGCATATTATAGGTCCATTTTCGATAGTTGTGGCTTGCATTAAACATCAAAACCTTTCTCACCATTTCTTTAGAGACGTCCTCTTTCCAAGAAATTTTCTCAGCAAATGCACTTAAATATATTTCAATAAAATGACAAAAACATATAAGACTTATATATATATAGTGTTGTGCGACAAAACTATTTTACCATGAACTCATCAAACATTACTCTTCACGTCATCAGGGATGTCACTGAATGCTGGCATGTAATTAATGATACATGCAAGCATGCCTTCACGAATGGCATCAGATGTGGTGTTGTTGCTGAAGTCTGACCAGCACATGCATAATTTGTATTAAAAAATGTGTGTGTATGAATGTATGTGTAGAGTGTGTGCATGTGGGTATCATTGTATACTTATGTATGAAAGTGTGTGTATATATGTATGTGCCTTAATGTATGTGTGTGTACTAATGTTAGTATGTGTATAATTGATTCTTTTCGTATTCAAATTATTAATTTTTCTCTTTGATCCTCTAGCTTTCAAAAAAATACCAACTCGTGCTACATAGGAAGAGTCCATCTCATATGCATGAGTGGATAGACCGGTAACATCAAAGATGCAACATGACTATATGTTTGTATAAAAGGAGACATGATATCTGCATCATCCTCATCTAAATGGGATCCATGATCTAAGTGGGATCCTCCGTAGTCGTGTCTACAATTGTGACTCTGTTACAATAATACATATAAAGATATGTATACAGTTCAATAACGGACATAACATGGACATAAGAATTATATATGTGAAGTTAACCAATTAGCATATGAAATACAATGAACTGTATATTATTGACAACCGATAAAAATGAAAATAATACGTGTATATAAAAGTAATCTTTCAATCAATTGCACATGTACTACTAATCGTCAACATCATTATCAACATCATCGTTTACAGTATCATCATCATACTCATATTCACTAACTTTGACATCATTGTCATCGTCATCAACTATGACATTATCTTCATCAACCTTGACATCTTCATCTAATTTAACTCCATCAAACACTTCATTGTTAAGTGGCCCTATCTTATAGATATCTTATATTATTTGGATTATTTCTTTGGCTTCTAGACCATTGATATGCCTAATTTCTGGTTATGACCGTGTTCCCCTTGAATGAGCATCTCGATTTTGTTTTAACGACAACCCACCAGTCTGCCTTGTTGTTGTTATTCATATTAGGATAAAGTGTATAATAATCTTATGTGGCGTGTTGCTGAAACCAGGCCAAGCGAAAGTGGGTGAAACGGGTAGATTTCAAAAAAAATTCTATTTTTAGATCTATTGGGCCTATGAATTCTAAAGAGTTTATTAGGTTCAATCTAATATTGTTTTAATAAAGTCATATTTTATTAATTTTGTCTTAGTTTTATTAAGTTAATTCTAAATTAATTAAGGGTGAGATATGAAAATGTTTGAATATATCAAATATATTCATACTTTAATTATGTGTCGGAATTGCTAGACATAAAGCAAGTATGATTAATTGGTGACAATATATAGGAATATACAAGAATAAATCTAAATGCAATCACATAAGGATCTAGTAGGGAAGGTGTGATGATCTGTCTTTCTTACACCCAAAGACGAACCTTAATACATCCTCGGTATTCATGTGCCGATCATCTACGTGTCCGAAAGACAGGTCGTGGGATAAAGAAAATAAAAGACAAAGAAAATAAACACTGATTTTTCTCACAAACGTCAGAGTTACATACACATTATCAAAGAATAGCACATATGGTTACTCCAAACTGTTACATCAAAATTACAACAAAGTACTATTCCCAACAAGGATAGATATATCAGCCTGGCAAAATTACTAATACATAATGTACAATCATAATGGAAATAAAGAACCATAACTGGATAATGACGAAAGCTCCTACTCCATACTACTTTCCAAACTTCTCTAAGAAACCTGACAACTTGGCTACTCATAAAAATTTGAGTACCCAAGAGTTTAGGGGAAAGAAATAAAACGTCGGGTCAGACAATGGTCTGGTGTGAGTAAAGCATATGTCTTAACTTTATAAAAATCATTTAGAAATAAGGTATCTCGTAAGACCACGCCGTACATAAGCACGGATGGATTTTTACCTTACGATAACCAAAACATTTTTTATATAAAATCCTCTGATATTATTTGATGTCTAGGTTTAAAGCAAATATGGAATCATAGTCGAAATTGTTACATTAATTAAATTCTAGCATAATAGGTATATAATCAAGTTTGAAGGCTCAAATTGCAAAATAGATTCCAACTACGAATAATAAAGGTCTACCCATCGAATCAGTACATCTCTAGATAAAATGTACCGAAGGCTACAACACGTTGCACCTCTGCTACTCAAGACCGACCCTACCCTTACTGGATAACGCTAAATATGATCACCCCTTGGTTGTGATCAACAACCGTAAAAGGGATCCCGAAGCATACATAAACCGTAGATATCACTCAAGATTGGGCGATGAACATACATGGCACGTCCCTGCTTTAGTCATTTACTGATTGTGAGGTTTGAGGTTACGTCTAACTTCCCTTCAAGAAGACCATCTTAGACTGCTAACACTACCCTCCAGGCATCCAATGCAATGATAGCATTCTTCCATACAAGTTGTTCCGGGATCGAACAAACCTTCAACATTTTACTATCTTCCATTTTGGGATCACCCTCAGGAAGAATTGTACAGCTCCATAGCATACTTCATAACAATCCACCACGAAAGTGATTAGTTTGGAGTGGTTCGAATAAATTATACTTATCTAAAACCGGTGTCTCCAAACTAAGCGATAATTCCCGGCTAACTCAATTTCGGTTCTTCTATAAGTATGTAACCAATATTCGAGTCCTCACCGGGGAACTCTAATATACACAACATACTTCTTGAGTTAAAATAGGTCAAGTTATAAATAGTGGAAATTCCGCTACTTAGGGTAATAATATAGAGTCCGCATATGAATAACCATAACCTTAATTTAAACATGACCCAGTGAAAGGAATTAACCTCCCATATCTATCACGTTTTTGATATTTCGGCCTTACTCTATCCCTCGCCTAGAAATAAATTCTAGATCTCACAGATAGAGGATCAGCTTACTCATTGGCTTTTAATGCTAACTATAGGTTGACTTGCTTTCCATAAATGTCTCACCACATTAACATTGGTTTCATATTTGGTTGAGGTTACTTAAGGGTAATTGACAAAGTAATCCCTTAATTTAAAACATTTTTGAAAAAGAAAGACAGTCTTAAAATAAAGCCGATATTTTTGAAAAAAATGATTTTTAAACTAAAAACCTTATTTGTTAATTAAATTGAACCTTTATTAAGTAATAATTAAATCTTAATTAAGTCCTAATTAACATCTTAATTAAATTTAATTAATCAATAATTAATTAATCCCCTTTAATAAATAAATATTAATAATTAATCTTTAATAAATAATTAAAAATAATTAACCCTTAATTATTAATTAAATAGCAATTAACCCTTAATCCTTAAAAACTCGATTCATAAGATCAACGAAAAATGCAGGTGCATTGGTTAACCCAAAAGGCATAACCAACCACTCGTACAAAAAGTCTGGCCCTCTAAAAGCAGCTAATGGTATACTATCCTTCGCTACCCTTAACTGATGGAAACCCGTAGCAAGGTCCATTTGGGAAAATACACTAGCTCCACAAAGCTGATCTAACATATCATCTATGCGGAGTAACGGATACTTAATCCGAATGGTCTGCTTGTTTAATTCCCTATAATCCATGCACAATCTTAACAAACCATCAGACTTAGCTACAGCCGATCCCCAACTCGAACGGCTTTTTCTAATTAATCATCTTCTTAGCAAATCATTTGTTTGACTTACTAGCTACTACTTCTCTCTCAGGGCCATTTTACGCAGAGGTTGAATGACAAGTCTCGCACCGGGAACTAAACCAATACGAAATTCAATTTCTCGATAGGGAGGAAAACTGCTAATTGGTTCACAAATATCAGGGAAATCTTTAACAACCTCTATCAATCCCGACTCTTCCTGGGATGATTCTAAGGAATAAAGGAAACTACTTATATGTTTGTTTGGTTTCTTACAAACTATCATTTCTATTACTTTTCCAGAGTTAGGTTTTAACACTACCCTTCTCTTAACGCAATATGGAATAGCTCCATAATTCGACAACCAATCCATACCAAGAATACCATCAATCCCCTTAAAATCTAAGACAAATAGGTCATAAAAGAAAAGATGTTTTCAAAAATCAATTTGTACTCTTTCACAAACCAAGCATGGATTAATTATACCACCTATTGGATTGGACACGCAAATAGGGGTTTCTACAAATTTTGGGATAAGTTGTAACCTATCTACGAATTCTTTAGAGACAAAACTATAAGAAGCTTCAGTATTAAACAAAACGTGAACCACAATACCATTTATAAGTAAAGTACCTTCCAAGACTCCATTCCCTTTAACATCTTCAGAAGTTGAGGGTGCATCCTTAATAGCATAGACTTTAATCTACCAACCCTGCTTCAATAGTGGGCAGTCCTTAACCATGTGTCCAGGCTAGTGGCAATTATAACAAAGCGTCTTTTGGACCATTAGAGATATAGCCTTCACCTGCTAACAGTGTATTGAAATATGCCCCTTTTTCTTACAATTGTAACAAACAACATCTTTATACTTGTTTCCTTGATCTCTTCTTGCCGGTTTTCCCTTACCCTACTTCTTTTTTCAATTTGGGTTAAACTTACTTTTATTTGGGTTAATGGTACCACCACCGAGTGATGTTGCTGCTGGATTTTTCTTCAAAAGCACTTCATATCTCAAGGCCATATCAACTAAATCCACAAACGGTTCCTTCACATGAGCGGACATCTTTTTATGGAACTCGTCTCCCATACCCAATAGGAACATCTCTTTTTTCTTTAGCGGCGTGTCAATAAGTCCAGGGCCGAAACGAGATAACTCATTAAACTTCGTCTCATATTCTGCCACCGACAGGTCTCCCTGCTTGAGATCCATGAAACTTTTATATAATCGAGTTTTGCCCACAACTGACATGAATTGGTCTTCAAATACTTCTTTGAATCTAGCCTATGAGAACTCATCTTCTAGAACATTTGCGGTGACATAATCCTACCATGCAGTTGCACCCTCTTGCAATTGCCATGATGCCAAGAACCGTTTCTGATCATTAGAAATGTCCAAAACTTTGAAAATCTTCTCACATGACCATAGCCAAGCTTGTAGTTCAATGATGAATTCGGTACCCTTGAAAGGTTTTCCTCCTAGGTTTGTATAGTCCTTGCATGGAGTAACTAAGTTTACTCGAGGCTGCACTGGAGCTACTGCTTCAACAGCTATTCCACTTCTTCTAATATTTGAGGTTCTTCCATTTGTGGTTGTTGTGCTATTATTTCCCCTTCCTCGTCCCCTTCTTGTACACATTTTGACTACCTGAATAAAGTAAGATATGTTTAGAATACGTGGACGAGATTACCTTAGAAAAAAGAACATAAAACCAAACATACAAATGCTGATCAGAACAACACAAAAATGCACCCTCAAAGGCTGAACTCGATCTAGGGTACTACTAACCCTATCTTTAATGAGTTGACCCCAACCAAGGCCTAGGTATTTGCTCAACCTAAGCTTCGATACCAACTGTGATGATCTGCCCTTACTACACCCAAAGACGACACTTAATACATCCTCAGTATTCATGTACCAATCATCTAAGTGTCTGAAAGAAAGGTCGTGGGGGTAAAAAATAAAAGATAAAGAAATCAAACACATATTTTTCTCACAAACGTCAGAGTTACACATACATCTTCACATAATAGTACATATGGTTACTCCAAATTGTTACATCAAAGTTAGAACAAGTACTATTCCCAACAAGGACAAATATATCAGCCTGCTAAAATTACTAACACATAATGTACAGTCACAACAAAAATAAAGACTACTGCTGGATAATGATGAAAGCTCCTACTCCATACCGCTTCTTGAAATGCTCCAAGAAAGCTAACTACTTGGCTACTCATAACAATTCGAGTATCTAAGAGTTTAAGGGAAAGAAATACAATGTCAGGTAGAACATGGGTCTGGTGTGAGTAAAGCATATGTCTTAACTTTACAAAAAATCATTCAAAAACAAGGTATCTCGTAAGACCACGCCACATATAAACACAAATGGGTTTTTACCTTACGATAACCAAAACATTTTCTATATAAAATCCTATGATATTATCATAATGTCTAGGTTTAAAGTAAATATTGAATCATAGCCGAAATTGTTACATTAATTAAATTCCAGCATAATAAGCATACAATCAAGTACGAAGGCTCGTATTCGAAAATGGATTCCAACTACGAAAGGGCAAGTGTCTACCCACCGAATCAGCACACCTCCAGATAAAATGTACTGGAGGATACAACACATTGCACCTCTGCTAATCTGGACCGGCCCTAACCCTTACTGGATAGCATCGAATATGATCACTCCTTGGTTGCGATCAACAACCATAAAAGGGATCCTGAAGCATACATAAACCATAGACATCGCTCTAGATTGGGCAATGATCATACCCTAATGGGAGTGACCCACATAACTCTACTGTATGTCCCTGCTTTATTCATTTACCAGTTGTGAGGCTTGAGGTTGCGTTTACCTTTCCTTCTAGCAGACCATCTTGGAATGCTAACACTGCCCTCCAGACATCTAATGCAATGATAGCATTCATCCATACAAGTTGTTCTAGGATCGAACAAACTTACAACATTTTACTATCTTCCATTTTAGAATCACGTTCAGGAAGAATTGTACTGCTCCATAGCATACTTCTTAACAATCTATCATGAAGGTTATTAGTTTAGAGTTTGGATAAATTATACTTATCCGAAACCGGTGTCTTCAAACTAAGCAATAATTCCCGACTAACTTAATTCTGGTTCTTTTGGAAGTATGTAACCATTATTTGAGTCCTCACCGGGGAGCTCTAATATACACGACATACTTCTTGAGTTAAAACATAGCAAGTTATAAATAGCGGATAATCCGCTACTTAAGGTAATTATACAGAGTTCGCATATTAATAGCCATATACTTAATTTAAACATGACCCATTGATAGGAATTAACCCTCCTATATCTATCACTTTCCGATATTTCAGCCTTACTCTATCCCTTGCCTAGAAATAAATTCTAGAACTCACAGATAGAGGATCAGCCTACTCATTGGCTTTAAGTGCTAACCATGGGTTGGCTTACTTTCCGTATATGCGTCACCATATTAACATTGGTTTCATATTTTTTTTGAGGTAACTTAAGGGTAATCGACAAAGAAATCCCTTAATTTAAAACATTTTTGAAAAAGAAAGACAGTCTTAAAACAAAACCGATACTTTTTAAACAAAACGATTTTTAAATTAAACCCTAATTTGTTAATTAAATTAACCTTTATTAAATAATAATTAAATCTTAATTAAGTCCAAATCAAGATCTTAATTAAATTTGATTAATCAATAATTAATTAAACCCCTTTAATAAATAATTAATTAATCATTAATCTTTAATGAATAACTAAACATAATTAACCATTAATTATTAGATAAATAATAATTTATTTTAATTAATTAACTAATTAAAATTAACTTAATTGATTAACACTTAAGTATTAATTACCTTTGTTAATCAATGATTAAGTACTAATTAATTAATTAATTAAATAAATAATTAAATAATAATATCCTTTTTAATTACTTAAAATAACTTTTGAAACATTTTTAAAATATTTCTAAGTGAAAACATTTTTAGATTTCGAAAAGAGTTCGTTTTCACGAACTGTGCCTATAGCGACCATCGCTATACGACCCGAAATTTTAAACTTAGTTTAACATTCCAAAAGCTTTTAAAAAAATTTATTTTGTACTTAAACCTTACTTTATAACTTTTAATAAAGCCCTTTTTGGAGAACAAAAATTAAAATTAAAAACTTTATAAACCTTCTCGACAAAACCATAAGTACAAAAGTTTGAAAAGAAAGGGATTTCAATGTCGTGTTCAAGCACAAACCTAGTGCTAAATTTCTTAACTTAGCACATCTCAAGTAGCAACACCAACACATATATAACGTAATCATATACATAAGCAAGGCCCTATCTTACTAATTAACTTCACTTAACTTTCGATTTCAAGTTCATACAGCACCACATACAAGCATAATTATATATAACCAAATCAACATCATTTCCAAGCATACTTACACATAACAATTCAACATCATAACTACTTAAACAAGCACCATATTTAACTAACAAATATACATCATTTATAAAGTTAATAACTTTGAATAAAGGAGTGAGCTTTACTCACTGAAAATGGACTAAATCAAGTTAACTTCTTCTATAACTCGAACACAACCTAGGTTTTTTGCTTCTAGTTTGGAAAAGTGGAGTCTTTGGTAGCTTTTAGGTGAAAATTATTCAGCCTAGGGCTAGAAGTGCTTGGCCTAGAGGAGGTGGAGGTGTGGTGGACTTGATTTGGCAAGGAGGAGATATAGAAGTGGAAGGAGAGACTTAAAACAAAGATTTAAAAGTTTCAAAAGTGATAAAAGCTAATATTTCAAACTTTGGAATTCATGGAAGCCATTGGAGAGCTTATGAAAGTTTTGAGGAGTTTTAAAAGTAGAAACGAAATGAGAAAAATGTTAATAAGAGTTAGGAAATTTGTATATATACAAGTGCATAAATCAAATTACTAAACTAGGCCCTAAGTACATAACCTCCCTTAAAATTTTGCCACCTCACCTTGCATGCTTCCTCCCTTATTTGTCATGTTTTTCCCTTGTCCCCTTCAGTTTTCCTAGCCAACATGCATTTATTATCTAAGTACTTCATGTTTCTAAAGAGATGACAACTTTTGTCACTTTTATTTACATTTATATTTTGTTTTTAAACGTTTACATAAAATGTCATATCATATACTATACGTTTCTTAAGTTAATACACACACACACACACACACACACACATATATATATTAAATCCTAACTCATTCATAAAAGTGTGTATATGTGTTACACAAATGTGCACAACGTTTTTCGACAACTTTTTGACATCTAAAAGTCAAAAATTCGAAAAACGATTTCGGGACACATTTTCTATTTTTCTAAACAAATTTTGAAAACTATTTCACTTTCATTAGTTATTATTTAAAAGGAGTTTATTTGAGTTATAAAATCCATTAATTAATTATTAAAAATATACTTAAATATCCATAATTAAAGTGATTAAATTCTGTGTTGTTACAGAAGGAGATGATATGTAGCATAATTGATTGATTCCGCCTTCTCTTTCTAGCAAAATTTAATTGATACTTATGTGTTTAATATTGGATAATATCACCGATATATCACTGATATATCTCATATCACCCGCTTACCGATAAGTTTTTAAAAATATCGCTTAAAATATCATTACCGATATATCACCATATATCCCTCCGATATTTAGTGTAATATCCCCGATATTTTATAAGAATATTGTTTATTATTGTATATCTTAGAGAAAATAAATTTTCAAATAAATATCTGCACATTCTCATTATTTGCTTTTTGTATAAGTGAATGACAATACATATAAATCCCAGTAAACTAACGTTTTTAGTTTTAACCATAAGTTTTTTAAATCCCTTTTTAGTTATATTTTGGTTCATCATTTCTAATTGGTAAGTTAGATTATGAAAATTTATTTTGTTAGTTATTATCATACACCAAGAACTAAAACTTTGAAGAGAAGTAAAGTTATACATTTGAAAAATAGATAAAGAATAGGCTAGAAGTTGTAATCGATGTTAAATTAACATTACTTATCTGATAAATTAAGTGAGAATGAAAAATGAAAAAACCTATAAATTGGAAAAAAATAAGAATTAAAATAGATGATTGGTTGACTTAAAAAATAAATATAGTACAAAAATGAACAAAGTAATAAAAATGCACATTATATGAATTTCTTGATTTTTATAAGCATATTCTATGACTTGTGTTTAATAGAATATCCTGAAAAATATATTGTAATCTTTAAATCATATGCAATCACTCTTTAGTAGTGTTTTGGCAGTATTGATCCTAATATTTAAAAACATAACTGCGTTATAACATTATAAATAGTACAATATGGTTTATACCATCTTCTACACACATTCGATATATCACCGATATTATCACGATATTTTAAAATATCTCATATCGGTACTTGACCGATACGTACCTGATACCAATATTAACTGCTTACTTGATACAACATTAAATTAACATGCAAGAGGTATTATGACATAATAACATAAACAACAAACAGTAATTAATTTGTATATTTTTTACCCTAATTTTAAATTGTTTGATAATAATAAAAAGGTTTATGTCATGCTTTGGAAATTTGAAATACAAATATTCGATGCTAATATGTACACACACAAATACACACACATACACACACACATATATATAAGTATATGTGTATGTAAAGATTAAACCAAAACTCCTATGGATGGTTACGGAGGGATAAGTATATAATACAACAGAAAGGTATATGTGTATAAGTATATGTGTATAAATGTATAAGTATATATATACAAGTATATAAGTATATATGTGTGTGTGTGTATTTGTGTACATATATTTGCAAATACAATAGAAAGGTTTAATGTAGTATGGATTTTATTTTGAATCAACTGAAAATTATTTTAGCTTAATCAATATATATATATATGTGTGTGTCTTCGTGTGTGTGTAAATATTTATATTTATATTATTAAGGCTTGTATTTTAGAACATTTATTCCATGAATTTATTGTACATTGAACAATTTAAAATTGAGGCAGTAATATATATGTATATAATGAATATATACATGATAGATATAAATCTCAATATCCACACACACACACACATCTCTCTGTGTGTGTATGTGTGCGTCTATGTGTGTATACAGACAGACACACACCCCTCCCATATCAACTAAGTGCTTAAAAGTAATCTAGTGGAGGTAGTGCACAAAAATCCCTGAATAGCGACCATTATATTACTAATCAAAATGAAGAAATAAACGCCTTTCTCTGGTGGCTTAAAAGCAATAAAAAATAAAATTGCTAGAGTAAATGCTCTCATAAACACGAGCATATAATGGAAATATATAGATATAACACCATGGGAGTTAGATGCTAAGAAAGCATAAGTATAAAGCCCAAAGAGCAGGTAGAAGTCGACGGAGCATTTTAGGGGCAGACAGAGCAACCTGTTAAGCTAATTGAGATACCTGTTAAAAAGGAAAAAGCGATGTATTTATCAAAACACTATTATATATATGTATGTATATGTATATATATATATAAAATTATTCGAACATACGTAAACACACTAGGCAAACCTTTTATTTCACTAAATAATACTATCTTAGGAAGTTATAACTAAAAGTTTAAACCTACAAATAGTTGATTATGGCTGAAAACCATTCCTCTAAGGCTGGGAACCCCTCTACCTAAGAGATACCCACTATTCGAGGGATGCCAGATGGTTCAAGCAATACATAAGGGATGTGGGGGCAAGTTTCCATTTTCCAACAAGCTACACCGGTGGCACCGATTGCTCCGCCAGCTAAAGCAGGACCATGTCCACTAGACTTTCCCAAATTTTGTGAAGACTTCCAGAATATGGGAGGACGGGTGTATACGAAAGCCGAAGGTTTTCTTGAAACAAAGGCTTGGATTAATGACCGTGAACATATATTTCAAGAGCTTGGATGGAAAGACTAGATCAAGAGGAGGATGCCTGCATGGCATATAAAAAGAGGCACTAGATTGGTGGACTATAGTAGTTGAGGATAATGCTAAGGAAGGGATCACTTAGGCTGAACTCAGAACTCGCTTTCAGTCGAGATTCATGTCCAGCTGAAGTAAGTTAGCAATTAGAGAAATTTATACAATTTGGGGAAGGAGACTCCACATTGAAGGAGTATATCAGTAAGTTCATGGAAATGGCTAAGTTAGGATTGAGTTTTATTGACACCCCCATGAAGAAGGCTATGAAGTTTGTTAAAGACCAGAATTTCCCACTTAGGAAACTACTTTTGACCAAAGTACCCATGGGCACAACTTAAGAGATGATAGTTGAAATGGCCCCACTATAAACTACAGGTATTGAGAAAAAGGAGAAGGTGGGACCGGTGAAAAATCAAGGTGAAGCTAAAAAGGGAGGATTTTGGGCGGACAAGAAGGCCAAGGGGAAAATCAAGAAGGGATGTATAACATGTCGTAGATGTCAGAAGAAGGGACATGTTGCTAAGGACTACTAGGCGAGCTTGATGAGAGAGGAGTTCAAAGGGAAATGCTACCACTGCCATGAGGATGGACACTAAAAGAATTGATGTCCAAAGCTATCTAAGGAGGGACAAAGTGGGCAAGCTTATGCCATTGAGGCTATACCTATCTCAAATAGACCTCTCTCTAGGGATCAAGGAAAAGCTGCAATGGAAGGTACAACTGTTATTTCCGAGAATACTATTCGAACCTTATTTGACTTAGGAGCATTACATTCATTCATAGCTACAAATATAGTTAACTCCTTAGGTCTAAAATCCCTTGTTATCACCAACTCAATAGTAATATCCCATTGAGGGTCAATACATCTTTCTTTAATTTGCAATGACCTAGTCGTGGATATATGTAACATCGATTTTACATGTAATGTGTATGTTCTTGATTTTGAGGGGTATGGACTTATCTTAGGAATGTATTAGTTGTCTTACTACGGGACTATCTTAGATTGTGATAGGAGGATTGCATGGTTTAGGAGTTGTAAAGGCGAGATAAATGTTTGTTGTACACCCAAAACTCGGTTGAGTTAAGCTATTTATATTCACTGAGCTTAACATAAGATAAGCTCTCGTGCATACCCATAGTTCGAGAATATCCTGATATTTTTGAAGAAGTCTTGGGCCTCCCTCCCCGAAAGGAGATAGAATTCAGGATTGATTTTGAAAAGGGATGCCAGACTTGCCGCTCTGTCATTAAGATACATGACCTACAAAGAAAGGCAAGAGTTAGATAAGCATATTTCGGAGCTGTTGCAGAAGGGATTTATTTGTCGAAGTACTTTTGAACGGGAAGCACCTGCCGTCTTTGTCTGTAAGGCAGATGGCTCTTTAAGCTATGCATTGACTATAAAGAACTCAACAAGTTGACTAAAAAGAATATGTATCTTTTACGTAGAATGGATGATTTGTTTGATCAGCTTGTTGGAGCTAAAACCTTTTCCCAATTAGACTTAGCCACGAGATCCAATCAATTGAGGATAGCAAGCAAAAGACCATTTTTCGCACTCCAAATGGACTATACAAATGGAAAATGATGCTTTCGAGTTGACAAATGCCCTTGCCTACTTTGTAGATTTGACGAGTAGAGTCTTTAGGGGGTAGCTAAATACGTAGTGTTCGTAGACGATATTCTAGTATTCTCTAAAAGCAAGGGTGAGCATGAAAATCACTTAAGGGAGGTATTAGGGACTTTGAGAAGGCACCAACTAAAAACCAAATTTCAAAGTCTCATTTTTGGAAGAAGAAGGTGAGATTTCTCGGCCATATTGTCTCCGAGAAGGGATTGTCCGTGGACCTTGTGAAGGTAGATGACATTCAAGACTGGGAGAACTCGAAGAACACCACGGAGTTAGGAGTTTTCTTGGCTTGGCGAGTTACCATAGAAAATTCATCAAGGATTTTGCAAAGATAACATTCCTACGAACTCGCTTAACCAAGAAAAATCTATTTTTTGCATGGGATGAGAGATGCATGGAAGTGTTCAAGAAGTTAAAGGAGCTGTTGACTAGTGCACCAGTACTTACTATTTCAGATAGGATGAAGCCTTTCGCCGTTTACACTGACACATGCCGTGTGGGATTAGGAGCTGTTCTTATGCAAGATGGTAGAATAGTGGCCTATGCAAGTAGGCAGTTGAAGGACCATGAGAAGAGATGCCCAACTTACGAGTTGGAGTAAGCGACTATTGTCTTTGCTTTGAAGATGTGGAGGCACCATCTTTAGGGAAAAAGGTTTGAGCTATGCACTAACTATAAATCTCTTAAAACCTATTTTCTCAAAAAAGATTTGATTATTAGGTAGCGAAAGTGGATGGAGATCATATCATTATATGACTTTGAGATACAGTATACCACCAAAAAAGGGAATGTTGTTGCCGACACCCTTCGCCGGAGGCATGCTACTCTAGGTAATATATACGAGTTGAGGCAGGTGGAGTTCCTCTTGAATTTCAATTTTTAACCGCTAACAGAACCCACTCAGGCTATTTGGTGGCCAAGGGAGTTAGGTCTGCATTGATGGACCACATCAGGCAAGAGCAGAAGAAGGACGTGGTGATAGTAGATATTTTGGGCAAGTTAAATAGAGAAGAGCCATACCCTCATGGTGGTAGGTGTGCGATCGACGAAAGAGGATGTTTTAGGAGGGATGGATGCCTTTGTATTCCTATGGTGGAGGATGTTTTGAAGGAAGTTTTGGCTGAGTGTCACCATTTTTGGATGACCATTCACCCTAGTGGAGATAAAAATGTATAATGGTATGAAGCAAATTTTCTATTGGCCGAGGATGAAGAAAAGGATAGCGGAATTTGTCTTTCGATGTTTGACGTGCTAAAAGATAAAGGTGGAATAAGAGAATGCTGGAATTTTGTTATTGCCGTTAGAGGTACCGACTTGGAAGTGGGAGCATATATCAATGAACTTTATATATGAGTTGCCTATGAGTCAAAAAGGCAATGAAGTTATTTGGGTTATAGTGGATAGACTCACTAAAAGTGCCCACTTTATTTCTGTTAGGAGTAATAGAACTGCAACATCTCTAGCGCAAATTTATATCAAGGAAGTGGTACGACTGCACGAAGTTCCAGTTTGCACTGTTAGTGATAGGAACACCTAATTCACCAGCGAATTTTGGATGAGTTTGCAATCAGCTTTAGGAATGACACTGAATCTTAGCACCGCTTATCACCCACAGACTAATGGCTAGACCGAAAGGGTAAATATGATTTTGGAAGGTTTGTTGTGAGCTTGCATCATGGATTTCAAAGGACAATGGGAGCAGTATTTACTCTTAGAAGAATTCACATAGAATAACAGTTACCAAACGACGATTGACATGATAGCCTTTAGAGTGTTGAACGAAAGGCCATGCAAAGTGCTAATTATTGGTTGTAAAATGCTGACAAAATTCTACTTTGACCAGATTTAATTCGCGAGACCACGGAAGAGACCGGGATGATTAGACGACAAATGAAGGCCGCATAGAACCTGTCAGAATTCCTATGCTGACAAGCGAAGATAGGAATTGGAGTTTGTGGTAGGAGATATGGTATTTGTTAAGGTTTCCTCTCTAGGAAGATTATGAGATTTGGTACATCGAGAAAGTCGACGCCAAGGTTTGTTGGGCCTTTCTCGATCTTGGAAAGAATATAAAAACTTGCATATCGAGTGGTGCTACCATATAAGTTAGCGTGAATTCATAACATTTTTCATGTTTCGCACATAAGGAATGCCTGCACAACACTGCCACCATATTAGAGCCCGATCAGTTAGTAGATACTGAGATGGAGCCAATAGCACTCCGCTCTACCGCACGCATAGTGGTGCATGAAACTAGGAAGCTCTGCAACAAAGAAATTAGGCTGGTCTGAGTACAATGAGGAAATAATCCGGTGGAAAGCACATGGAAAACTAAAGAGAAGATGAAGGCTTCTCATCCCGAGCCTTTCTCCGGTAAACATTTTCTTTTAAAATTTAGGTTTTTGGTTGCATCGTGGCTACTAGATTGGATGGTAATGGATGGTTGTCGTACTTTTTACTATCATTTTTGCACTCATATAGAATTTTATACATATTTAGGATGCTTGCATATATGTCATGATCTTGTATTCACACTAGGACTAAACTAACATATTGTTGTCACATACATAATCACATTGCATTTTTGATTAAGTAGATGATTGTATAGATAACTTGGTTATATACCATGGGTGTTGAGTGCGCGTTAAACTATCTGACCCTTAGGGATTTCGGGGATGAAATCCTTCTTAGGGGGAAGAACGTAACACCATGTAAATTAATAAGAAATTAATTAATTAATAATAAGACTAAAAATGAAAATTTTATAAATGTCGAAATATGGCCACGAAAGTGATGCCATTGCGTTCATGGTGATTTTCTATTCAACTTTCATATATAAAGTTTTGCGGTTAGACTTCAAATGAAACGGTTCTTGACATTTGAAGTTTTCAAATTTAAAATAATTCAGACAAAATTAGAATTTGAAATTTAAATAACATTAATGCAGAAATTAAGATAGGTAATAAATATTTAATGTTAAGGTGATTTAATGTTAAAGAAAATGTCAACGTTAGTATTAAATGAGAAAATAAATAAATGAACTAAGGGAACAATTAATTCACGCCATTTATAAGGACCTGTCAACTGCTACCGATCGACCGCCTAGGGAGGAGTGGGCAGCCGATATATTGAAGGCGACTAGGGTTTTATTAGGCTCAAACGGTCCGGATTTTATTATTTAAACTGACTTAAATCCTGCTGTCCAAACGACTTCCAACCACCATAAATAAGAGACCAGCCATCTCACTTTTATTCACAAAAATCTTTGGAATGCTAGCGAAGCTCTATCAGTCTTTTTCCTCGATTAGATTCAAGAGTTCAAGTTCAAGGGAAAAAGGTAATTGGTTTATATAAATATACATTTTTCTATTTCTATCTTCCCAGTCTTTGAATTTCGAATTTAATAAACAATTGAATCATTGTACATTTCAAAGAGCGGAAATCTGAACGAGCGACTAGAAAAATGGGTATTAAATCTAAAAGAAAGTTGGAAACCATCTATGAGTAGAAATCTTAGTTTTTCCCATTTTTTGGATTTGTATAGTAGAGGTTTGGATTTGTTTTTATGTCTTGGGGAATTTTATTCACGAAACCCCAAAATCTAAAACCCCAAAATTCCCCCAAAATGAAATGTCAATTATTATATTTATTTGGAATCTCAATTATTTTATATTAAAATAGTAGAATTTATTTTGTTATTGCAATTTGAATATTTTATATTCTATTCTACTTTCAACTTTCTCTATTGTTGTGTTAAAGGTTTTTGAAGAGAAAATGAGTTTGGAAAGGATGTGTAAAGGATGAATTATCCTATTTGTAGTTTGCACAGCCATTTTTCGTAATTTAATACGAATCCATTTTCCATTGTATATGTAAAAGTTGAATAGAATATAAAAGGCTTAAATTGTAAGTTTTATTCCTTGATATAGATATGCGGATTCAACTATATTAATATATAAAATAAGTTTCATTTTTGATTCTATTTTATTAATGCAAGTCTTGGCTAAAGATATTAGCTAATTAGAAAAATAGACACAGGGAAGAAGTTGCAAAAAAAATTAGTTTCTGCAACAAGAAGTTTGTTTTTTAGTTTGAAAGACACTTGATAGTGTAAATAGAAAATGATAGTTGCAACTATCATTCTGTGATTTACACTAAAAATTGTCCTTCAGTCTAAAAAACAAACTTCTTGTCCTTGAAACTAATTTTTTCTCCAACTTTTTACCTGAGCCTAAAAACCCCTTAGCTAATTTGTAAGTTATTGTATAGAGTTGGACTTGTATGAAATTTAAGTTTTGACATTTAAAACGACCAGTATAGGACGCAAAAATATTAGCTTGCTTAGGAATATTAAATCAGCCTTGATTACGTACGTATAAATATATTAGCATATGAATATATTACTAACGTATAATTAATAACAAACTAATCATGTAGTATAACTATGCTAGTAATTAGCATTAAACCTCATATGTAGGAAGTAAGGATAATTATGGAAATTAATTCATAATTGAAAGCGGAATAAGGAGTTTTCCTTATATAGCCTTAATGCGAAATGCAGTGAGGTGTGTGTGGGTGTGTATGGTAATATCTTAGGAGAGTGGAATTATGACTAAACTATAGGGATGCAAGGTCAGTCAAAATCACACAGTAATGTGCCCAGCTAATCTGGCTACTAATAGTGTGACTTTGAGATTGATGTGAGACATCGCCTATAATAAGTACCTATGGTGGATGCAAGGTTAGTCCCAAATTAGTAGGATAAGTCTGCCCAGTTAATTTGGCTATCAACACCTACGAATAGTCGAACTAATGTAAGATGTCACAGTTTGGATTACGGGCCATAATACATAGAGCCTACATCTGGGTCGGGGGTATTATTTGGCTGTTGTAGGGTCCGCCTCCTTCCCACCTAAGAAGTATTAATTGGTCGAGATTATCTTAGGTGCGGTAATGGAGAATCTTGGGTGGGGTCCACTTTGGGTTCGAGGTATTAAATGGACATTGTAGGGTCCGCCTCTTCTCATAAAGAAGAATAAACGGATGAGATTTAATGCGATGTCAGTTAGGAAGTACTAAAGAGGGATCCACATTGAGTTTGGTATTAAATGACGAGGATCTGCCTAGGTTATAGGTATTTAATGGTCAGAGACTGTCTTATTCCTATTAAATAGGTATAAAGTGGCTCAGGTACATTCTTTCATATTGTTAGGATATGATTGACGGTAGTTGCATTGGATTGGGAAGGACATCTATCCTACAGTTAAAGGTACGTTATGGAGTTGGACTGGAAAGATCTTCGGGCTTACAATTGGAGGTATTCTATGTAGGATATAGTATATGATGCTTAAAACATATTTCTTATCTAAATGATACTGCCGTAATACTATTGTGGTAAGACTTAAGATTTTCATTCACTAGACATTGTTGTTCTGACCCCCTCCTCATTTCAACCCACAGGTTAGAGGAGACGATGCTGATTGAGAAAATGAAAGCAGAGGTGAATTCTTATGGATGTTTATCTATTTATTTATGTTTTTGATATATTTAGATATACCCAGTCTCAAACATGTTGTTATTTTGGGATATTGTATTTTAGATGACATGTTATATTTCTGAGATTTGAATTTTATGAAATATATACTTATTTCTGATATTATATTTTATCCTTTCCGCTGTGAGATTATGATAACATAGATAGATAGCTCTGTATATTGTTTATTATATTAATTTTACCAACCAAGAGCCAGCTTTAGAATGAGCCCAAGAGTAATGGGCTTTTTTTTGGTTGAAAATTAGGTCAGTTTCGAGGTTAGGCCCGTTTCGAGGTGAGTTGTTACAAGTCTAATGTATGCTAAGGCATATGTACATCCGAATATTATTTATATTGTTGTTTTGTTTGGCATATATCTTAATGACCTTAAAAGTGGATCCTTGGTTAGCAACCAAGATAGTTGTAAAATATCTTTATGGGATAGAATAAAATAAAATTATATGCTCATATATAAAAGAACTAATAAGTTAGAGACCATAAGGTATTACGATCCAACTTTGTTGGATGTTAAAAAGAAAAGGATCCACTTAATGCTACATCTTTTCATAAGATGGTGGAACTATATAAGGAAAAAATGTCATATAATACTTATAAATTCTTCCACTATGAAAATATTATTTTTGGTTAGTTATAATGCATCCAACCATGGAAAATAAGAGGAATTATTTAACACAGGGTTGTGGACTATTTGAAAATTGAAAGACCATTGAATTAATATTATGATATTATAAATAGTTGTATTATTTTCCAATGAGGGGAGGTTGCAAAATAGATTGTAATCCAAAGAGCGTATTTTGCCAAACTTCATGTTAACGACCCACTAACAAAAGGATTCCCTCCTAAAGGTCTTTCATAAGTTTGTTGCTCAAATGAGTGTACCTTTTTATATAAGGATATTTTGGTTCAGGGGGAGTTTTTATTAGGCATAGTCATATGACATTGCTCTATACTTCAGTTTTGAATATATTCAATATTTTATTTTTTTTGATCAAAATAAAGTTTTCTTCTTACACTCTATTTATTTCATCTATTAAATTTTGATCTCACTTCAGTAAAGTATGACAGGTTGGAAATAGACATGTATACATAACATTTTATGTAGTTTCCACGCTATGCATCCAAGATTTATGTAACGACCCGTAATTTTACCACTTTGAAAATGAGATATTTAATTTATTTTAAATATTCAAATATAGAATTTTCAAACTTAAATAATCATGTTTTATGTAAATAAAAATGATAAAATTATTTTTAGAATTTGATTACAAAATCAAGAAGTTTGAATTTTTCGTCGAAAAGTGACAAAAGCCGATTTTCTATAAAACTGGATATACGTTCAATTTTTGTTTTAAATAATAAATAATTTCTTTAAAATAATATTTAATGATAATTGATTTATAAAATTTTTATAAATAAATATAAACTTGTTTTATAAGATATTCTAACTTTATCGTATTTTGCCAATTCGATGTCATATTTCCTAATGGAATTTTAATACTATTTAATATGGTTTTATAACTCAAATAAACTTTTTTCAATTATTTAAAGATGATAAGAAATTTATTTTCAAGTTTTGTTTACATAAATAGATAATTTTACAAAAACGTCAAAATGTGACCGTCGATCGTTTTTCAGATTTACGACCGATGACCAAACGGAAGTGGTTTCAACGTTTTTGCAACATGATTTGTTTAAACATGTGTACTTACACATTTACACACTTTGGTAAACATTTACAATTAGCACTTAAAGACAAATGGAGTTTACTTTTGTTAAAGTATAAAAAAAATTGATTTTATAAAGATATGTAAACAAATACAATCATTTTAAATAAATACTCAAACATCCTTTATCCATAAATGCTTTAGTACTTAGTTGTCAAAATCATGCATGGAAAAGGAGCATTTTATTTTTATGAATTTTGTTAATCAAATGAAAAATGCATAATCATTTCATTTAATACATATCTCAAATCCACATATCTCATCTTATTAAAAGCCATCTCTTCCATGTCCATTCTTGCCTTGGAAAGGAAATAAAAGATGGTTGAAAATTCAAACTTTGCTTCAAGTTAGAAAAGCAATTTTAGTAGAAAGCTTCAACTATAAATAGCACCCCCATTTCCTTATTTCTTCATACCTCATTTCATACTACTTCTTCACTTTCTTCCATGGCCATCATCTCCAATATCACCACGCTCTTCCTCCTTCTAAAGAAAAAAAATAAAACCCACCTCCAAAACCACCACACACCCAAAACCCGAGCCCATACACACGCACCCGAGCCCGTACCCCCCGCAAAATACATGTACCCACCTCCACCCGCACCTAAACCCCACACACCCGAGCCCCACACTCCCACGCGCACACCCACACCCTCGCACCAAAGTCATACCCACCCAAGCACCCAAGGCCGAACCCCCTAGTCCAAGCACTCCACCTCTTTAAGCAAGCTACATCTCCATTTGTACGTGCCATTGTGTATGGATAGCACAAAGGAAGGATATTTTAGTTGGTAGTGAAAAGAATTGCAAAATGAAGGCGAGTAAGCTCTTTATATATTGAAATGCTATTTTAATTGTTGTTATGATACCCATGCTTAAATCCAATGATAATATGTTGATTTGACACTAATGGTTGAAAATATGGATGTTAGAATAGATTTGGTTATATGGATGAATATTGGATAAATGGTTAATTTGTTAATGTTGATTTTATCAACACTTTAAATAAGTTAGTTATGGCTATATTTATTTGTCATGGTTTATCATAGTTGATTTGAGATCATGTGACGACCCGGCTTTTTCTCCTCAAAAAGTCGTATCATCTTGAAGAAAGAAAGAGATAGAAAAGAGAAAAGATAGAGAAGAAAGAAAGAAACACATCAGAATCTAAACAGCGGAACGAATAAATTATATTAATCAAATAAGATATTACATTGTATCATATACATCAGAGATACACAGCTTATACAACACATACTAGACAGTTATAAACATCTGTCTAGTCATTACAACTCAAATACAACTCAACAAATGACTCATACAGACTAACACAGCGGAACACTATATCTACGAACGCTGAAGCCTCCTGCTCCATTGCTCCTCCAAAGATTCGTCAAAGCAAACCTGAATCCCTTGGCTACTCGTAAAAATTTGAGTACCCAAGGTTTAATAAAACAGAAAATAAACACTTGGGTCAGACATGGGTCTGGTGTGAGTAAACGGTTTAAATTGCTTAACTTCAAAACCTTTGAAAACAAAGGTATCACGTAAGACTCCCCACAAATAAACATGGGTAAGTTTTTTTACCTTACGCTAACCAAAACATTTGATAGGAAATCCAGTTATATTATAATAGGGTCTAGGGTTTTCAAGTAAAATACAGAAATAGCTGGAATGCTTACATCTCACGTTCCAACATAGTTGGGCACAACTAAATCGTACGGCACTTATTGGATTTTGGATTCCATACAATGGCAGAGCTACCGGGGTACCGCTCGTCACAGTACGTGGCCTAGATCAACGTACCGAGGATCACTCCCAATCCCCTGCAACACAAGGCCGGAACATCCCTTACTGGATAATTCCCGCATAAGAAACCCCGCGGTTGGAGCCAGCAACCGCCCACACAGCCGAAATAAAAAGGGACTCTAGACAGAGGAATCTTATACTACTTGGGTGCTACCCACTAACCTTGCTGCACCTCCCCTGTTTTAGCCATTCCCGGTTTGATGAGGCTTGAGGTCACGATTACCTTTAATCAGAACACATCACTTAGAATGCTCATCGTCCACCTGACGATGTGCTGAAAGCATTCAATCCATACAAGTTCGTTCCGGGTTCGAACGAAACCGAAGGCATTATCTCATTACACTCATTTTGGAATCACCCTCAGAGTTAACGACAATAACCCTTGCACTCTGAATCTTCATCTTCACTTGAGATTCACGACCTATCGTTAATTTGGATCGATGTGGTATTCGGGTCTCCAGACCTGGAATACCGGTATACGGAAACCCGATCCCGGTCTCATCGAAATCCAAAACGTATCTTTAAGGCCAAGTTGTTTAAAGGTTTAAACAATTTGATTCAATTCAATACTTGAATTCACACAGCATTTAACATAGATAAATATCACACATTTATCACAGATATATTCAATATCATATCACAGCATATCATCCAATAGATATCATCCAATATTAACAATCAGCTATAAGCAACAATTATTAACCCTATATTATAATTAATTTAATTATCTTAAATTAAATTAATTACTTTAAGAATTAATTATCTAACCTTGCTTAATCAATCATTAATTAATTACAAACCTTTAATTAATTAATTACTCATTAAATATTAATCATCCTTGATTAATTATTCATTAATTACATAAAGTAATTATTCTTTAATTAAATTTACAAATTAATTATTCTTAATCATTAATACTAATTCACCTTTAATTACTTTTATTAATTACATTAATTAATAATCCTTAATTAATTATTTCCATAAATTAATTAACTAAAATTAATTATATTAATTAATTAAACTTTAATTAATCATTTCTATTAATTCACCTTAATTAATCATAAACAATAATTATCATCATGTAATTACTTACCTTAATTAATTATCTTCTTAATTAATTATATTAATCCATTGATTAATTACACCAAATAATAATCCTTAATTACTTTTACAAAGTAACCATATTTCAATTATTTCTCACTAAATAATTCCCTTTTATTAATTACATCCTGTAATTATACATTAATAACTTACAATAAGTAAATACACTTATCAATCTTATTAAGTATTCCTACTTAACCCTTTATCAAGTGATTTATCTTTAATTAATCCACAAATTAATTAACTTAATTCAATCACATTCATTTCACTAATTATACTTGAGTAATTCATCCTTTAATTACTCTTAAATAAATTAATTAATCTTTAATTACAGATTAATTATTCTTTTAATCATTAATTAACAAACCTTAATTATCAATTAATAAAACTTAATAACAGTTTAATAAATCCTTAATTACTATTTGATTAATCCTTATTTAATCTTTAATTACAAATTAATCACCCCTTAATTAATAATTAATAAAACCTAATTATTAATTAATAAACTTAATTACAAATTAAGTACTTCTTAATTACCAATTAACTAACCTCTAATTACAAATTAATTAATCTTTAATTACTAAATTAATTAATCAGTTTCTAATCACTTAATTAATTAATCCTTAATTATTAATTAATAAACCTTTATTAATTTATCAATTCTTAATTACCCATTTATTAATCTCTGATTACTTAATTAATGCTTAATTACAACTTAATTAATTAATCGCTAATTACAACTTAATTTCTTAATTAATTAATCACTTAACCTAGCTTAACCCATCTTTAATTAAAACTTAAAATAAATTCTTAACTTAAATTAACATTTAATAAATCTCTTATTACTCAAAATAGTTTTAAAGATAATTAAATTTAGTCTTAACTTGGTTAAACTTAAACTTGATAACCTATGATTTATAACCCGAGGTAAACCCAAAGTTACTCGAGCATATACCAAGTAACTCACGATATCCACTCAACTTCGAGACAAACACCAGAATCTTCGAGTACGCCCCGATAATCACCTTTCTTCCCCAAAAATAAACAACGCTGCCAAAACCAAACGTGTACACGTGCACGTGCACAGCGCAACCCCGCCGTCGCGACCACCGATGATCCTTCCCACATGTCGACGATGCACCCTAGAATCGATTCCAACCATCGATTACACACCACTTAACCCAAATCAAAAACACAGATTCCAGTCGAACCTGGAAAACTCGGCATCACCAGAAAACGCTCTCGAACCACCCACGCCAACCACCGGTGACGCTACAACTCGGGCCACACCTTGCCGACCTTCCACACTGCCATTTCCCAAAGCCTCGAGAAACTCGCATCACCAGAGACGATGCAGAGATCAAAATTCCGACCCCGACCTTAAACCCTAGTTTCGCCCAACGCCGACACGACGTCGATCGATTGCCACCTTCGCTATTTTTCCTGACCTCGCCGACCCTTCCTCCATCTCCAGTCGAAACCTCGACGACCACAGAACCTCCGACCATCAGAAATTCCTCAAACTCATTCTCTGGTCATCACTAAAATGCACATTCAATCCTAAACTAAAATTCATGATTTTCATTTTAAAAATCTTAGTTTTCAAAGAAGATTCAGGTTATATACATGAATCAGCAAACCATGATGATTGATTTTAACATGTTCTCAAGTTTTCCACTGTTCTTCTTGATTTCCAGAAAATCTCAAACTTATTTCACATAAACATATTTTTAAAATTTTGATTATGCTTAATCAAAGATAACTTGTTTAAATTCCTCAGCCTATAAGAGATTGTATGAAGAGAACTTGATTTTTGTTCAAGATTTAGCCTGTTAGTATAAAAACAGAGACATGCATAGGTTACAGATATTCACACTTATAAATCTACATATTTATAACATGCAAGCCAAAATTACACACATGTATATATCAGGTATTCACACTTATAAATACACATGCAAGCATTTATCATTCCAGAAATCTATCAAGCAACAAAACAATTATTACTTAGGATTTTAAGTAGATGTTTACTCACCTTTTAACCAAAATGCAGAGATGATTTTAAAACTGAGATGAAGCTTGAACTTTGAAAACTTGTTACTGGAAATCTATTGTAATCTTCTTGAAAACTGAAATGTCTAGTTGTTGCTTGATTATCTTGCTTTAACTTTCAAACTGAAAAGCTTTGATACTTGAAAATTTGAATCAGAAGAAAATGCTTTGAAGAACTGAAAACCATGGCCTCTTTGAAACTGGAAACTTGAAAACTTTAAGATCTTTGATTTCGGGTTGCATTTTGAGGATGTTACAGGCTTTGGTAATTTGATTACAGAGATTTGTACTTTTGGTTAAAGGTTTGATCTGTGATTTGCTTTTCAGGTTTTGAGATTTTAGACTACAGGCTTTAGAGAAGATGACAGGCTTGCATTTTAGTTTGAGAATTTGTTTTGAGGAATGTTTACAAGGTTTGATTTATTTCTGGTTGAAGGTTTGGATTTAGAAAATGTTTACAGGCTAGTTTTCTTGCTAGCTTTTGAAATGAGAAGATAGAAAAAAGGAAATGAAGAGGAAGATATATGTTTATATAAGTAAATTTAGACTTAATTAAAAATAAAAGAAAAATAAAATAAATGTGACACTTGTCTTCAACCTTACCTAATTACTTAACACATGTTACTTAGCATGATTTAGATGTTAACACTTGTAATTAATTACTTTTTATATTATTTCTAAAAGATTTTAAAAGCTTTTATTATTAATTTCCTAATTGATTAATACATTTCTTAATTTATAAATACTTTCCTAAACCTTAAGTAAATAAAATCTTTAAAAGGAAATAGAATATAAACCAATTATATTCAAATAAAATCATATATATTATATTTAATCCATTTTTAAATGAATATTCAAATGCTTTTGTATTTATTCCTATTAAATAAATACTCTTTCAAATTTCTATAAATAAATTTCTTTAAAGAGAATAATACAAAACAAATCTTATTTTTAAATAAAACTTTTATTCATATATTTTAAATCCAAACTATATTATTATTTTATTTTAAGATTTAAGATATATATATTTCTTTAAATTCAATTCTTAAATTCAATTTCAAAGTTAATTTAAAATCTAAATTTAAAATCAACTCAAATAAATATAGATATCCATTTTAAACAATTACATTATAAATTGTAAATAATCATCCTATTTAAAAATCAATTTAAATACACATATATATACTTTTAAACAATACTTATTAAATTTGAAATTATATGTCTATTAAAAAAATCTATTTCTACTTATATTTAAAAACAACTCAATATTAAATTGTTTGAAAACAACAACCTTTACCAATATTTAATAATTAATTTAAAAGATTATCTCATTTTAAATTCTCTGAAATCCCGGGATATCACATTCCTTCCCCCTTAAAAGAATTTCGTCCTCGAAATTTAAAACAAAAGATAATCCAAAGTTTTATTTTATTTCAAAAATTTTCAAACAATTTTAGCATACATATCAGCCAACACAAATAAACAACCAATTTCATCCAGACAAACAATTCAATCAAACAAACAATTCTAGCTATCCGGACCTAGATCCCGGATAAGCTTCCTAAATTTCCTCGAGTTTCCCCAAGTATATATATATACCGGGATACTCGTTCTAAAGACAATCTTAAACTACGAAGCTACAGAGCTCCTACTTATCTAAATCTATAAAACTAAACAGGATATCAGACTACAGACAAGTCTGACTCAACAACCAAATCCTTCCCGAACTACTGGTTCCAAAACCAGAGATAGATCAAACACGTATTTCCTCAAAGATACGCGATATACTCTGAATCTCAGTTATCCAAACTGGCAATTCAATCCTGTAGATCAAACACTTATCCAAATCAGAATATAGAAGAGATCCAAAACAACTCGGAGCTGACTTCACAGACTTACCCAATCTTGTAGCTCCTTTTACCAGAGAAAATTTCAACAATAACGAAGTCTCCAACTTTGAATTCCAAATTCCTCCGTCTCTAGTCTTCAGAACTCTTCTGACAATTCCGGACTGCCTATATCTATTCCGAACAGCTCAACCTTTGCTGATGTTTATAAAAACAAACTAGATCAAAACAATCCAACAAACGGATCCTTTCAAGATTTACAGAAATCCAGTACACAAACTCTACTTCACAAACCTCAGTAGACTAAATCTACTTCTCTTATCCGGAAAAGACAAAACAGATGCACTGCTAAGCTGAACTCAAATCCAGAAAAATTTCCTGTAGAAATCTCTAATACTGCAACTTCCAGTTGCTTCCACTCTACAACAGCTGCAATCTTGCTTCCGCTGCACAACTCTGATCTGGAGAAGATGAGAATGTCGTCGATGAATTCGAGCACAAACTAATCACATCTCGGAAATATGGTTCAAAGATCCATAAAAAGAAAACTCAGAAGTTCTATGAAATACTGAGCTGCTTCACCAAATCCTTTCTCTAGGAGACATCCTTCTACTAAGTTGAACCACCGGTACCACTCCTGAAATCAAGTCAATACAGAACTCAATCTCAAATGCAGACAAACTTCTGACTTCGCTAAAGATATCCAGAAAGTCTCAGATAACTCAAGAGAATATTCACTATCGCAAGTCACTTTTGCGATTCACTCAGCTTAATTCCAAATAAACTGTTCTCTCTTAACCACTCAGAACAGCTTATGCTTGACTAACCCATCCATCGAAGAACTGGATCCACTCTGATGCTTCTGAACTCCAACTCTAGAAAAACTGCTTAGCCAGAAGATCTTCTTGCCGGCACACGAAACACTCCTAGCTGCACTGCTGACCCAGATGCCAAAGACTCCCTATCCAAAGCTTCGAGAAACTCGGACTCCAAACCAAACAGAAAAGACTCTGCTGAACTCAGCCACAACACCGAAACATACATACTTCCTTAATTTTGTTTCAAAGAAAACATCTTCGGGAACATCCATCGTCACTGTATCTCATCATACAGCTACTATTACCTGAGGTATCAAGGTACCATCACTCGCTTTTGTTCAACCGACAGATCCAACCTTACTCATCCAAACTTCAAAGATAAACTCCGAACCATTACAGTTTCCTTCGGAGATCGATGAAATTCTTCACCACAGCAAAGCTTACTCGAGACGGTATTAGGTCTACAGTCTCGACAAATACACTTCCAACCTCAACATTCAGACTCCAATCAATGGTAGTCGTGTTACACACAACCTACCTCATCTACCTTTATATCCTATATTGGAAAACCCGAACAGGTAACCCAACAAATAGGTAGAAATATATATATATAAAATGATACTTTTTATATAGAAATTATTTTTGGGTAAAATTATTTCATTTACCTCTTTAAAACAATACTGTGTCGAATTGTTCTATTTAAGTGTTTAGAGATCCCTATCAATAACGTTAATTACTCGTATTGACCAGAATCCATAAACTACTCAATAAACCAACCAACACAATATAAAACCATTTTATATTCACTAACAAATACGCGCTCATATCTATTAATACACTCAAAGTCCCACCAGAGCCAAGGTTATCGCTAGCCCTCGCTCTGATACCAAATGTGACGACCCGGCTTTTTCTCCTCAAAAAGTCGTATCATCTTGAAGAAAGAAAGAGATAGAAAAGAGAAAAGATAGAGAAGAAAGAAAGAAACACATCAGAATCTAAACAGCGGAACGAATAAATTATATTAATCAAATAAGATATTACATTGTATCATATACATCAGAGATACACAGCTTATACAACACATACTAGACAGTTATAAACATCTGTCTAGTCATTACAACTCAAATACAACTCAACAAATGACTCATACAGACTAACACAGCGGAACACTATATCTACGAACGCTGAAGCCTCCTGCTCCATTGCTCCTCCAAAGATTCGTCAAAGCAAACCTGAATCCCTTGGCTACTCGTAAAAATTTGAGTACCCAAGGTTTAATAAAACAGAAAATAAACACTTGGGTCAGACATGGGTCTGGTGTGAGTAAACGGTTTAAATTGCTTAACTTCAAAACCTTTGAAAACAAAGGTATCACGTAAGACTCCCCACAAATAAACATGGGTAAGTTTTTTTACCTTACGCTAACCAAAACATTTGATAGGAAATCCAGTTATATTATAATAGGGTCTAGGGTTTTCAAGTAAAATACAGAAATAGCTGGAATGCTTACATCTCACGTTCCAACATAGTTGGGCACAACTAAATCGTACGGCACTTATTGGATTTTGGATTCCATACAATGGCAGAGCTACCGGGGTACCGCTCGTCACAGTACGTGGCCTAGATCAACGTACCGAGGATCACTCCCAATCCCCTGCAACACAAGGCCGGAACATCCCTTACTGGATAATTCCCGCATAAGAAACCCCGCGGTTGGAGCCAGCAACCGCCCACACAGCCGAAATAAAAAGGGACTCTAGACAGAGGAATCTTATACTACTTGGGTGCTACCCACTAACCTTGCTGCACCTCCCCTGTTTTAGCCATTCCCGGTTTGATGAGGCTTGAGGTCACGATTACCTTTAATCAGAACACATCACTTAGAATGCTCATCGTCCACCTGACGATGTGCTGAAAGCATTCAATCCATACAAGTTCGTTCCGGGTTCGAACGAAACCGAAGGCATTATCTCATTACACTCATTTTGGAATCACCCTCAGAGTTAACGACAATAACCCTTGCACTCTGAATCTTCATCTTCACTTGAGATTCACGACCTATCGTTAATTTGGATCGATGTGGTATTCGGGTCTCCAGACCTGGAATACCGGTATACGGAAACCCGATCCCGGTCTCATCGAAATCCAAAACGTATCTTTAAGGCCAAGTTGTTTAAAGGTTTAAACAATTTGATTCAATTCAATACTTGAATTCACACAGCATTTAACATAGATAAATATCACACATTTATCACAGATATATTCAATATCATATCACAGCATATCATCCAATAGATATCATCCAATATTAACAATCAGCTATAAGCAACAATTATTAACCCTATATTATAATTAATTTAATTATCTTAAATTAAATTAATTACTTTAAGAATTAATTATCTAACCTTGCTTAATCAATCATTAATTAATTACAAACCTTTAATTAATTAATTACTCATTAAATATTAATCATCCTTGATTAATTATTCATTAATTACATAAAGTAATTATTCTTTAATTAAATTTACAAATTAATTATTCTTAATCATTAATACTAATTCACCTTTAATTACTTTTATTAATTACATTAATTAATAATCCTTAATTAATTATTTCCATAAATTAATTAACTAAAATTAATTATATTAATTAATTAAACTTTAATTAATCATTTCTATTAATTCACCTTAATTAATCATAAACAATAATTATCATCATGTAATTACTTACCTTAATTAATTATCTTCTTAATTAATTATATTAATCCATTGATTAATTACACCAAATAATAATCCTTAATTACTTTTACAAAGTAACCATATTTCAATTATTTCTCACTAAATAATTCCCTTTTATTAATTACATCCTGTAATTATACATTAATAACTTACAATAAGTAAATACACTTATCAATCTTATTAAGTATTCCTACTTAACCCTTTATCAAGTGATTTATCTTTAATTAATCCACAAATTAATTAACTTAATTCAATCACATTCATTTCACTAATTATACTTGAGTAATTCATCCTTTAATTACTCTTAAATAAATTAATTAATCTTTAATTACAGATTAATTATTCTTTTAATCATTAATTAACAAACCTTAATTATCAATTAATAAAACTTAATAACAGTTTAATAAATCCTTAATTACTATTTGATTAATCCTTATTTAATCTTTAATTACAAATTAATCACCCCTTAATTAATAATTAATAAAACCTAATTATTAATTAATAAACTTAATTACAAATTAAGTACTTCTTAATTACCAATTAACTAACCTCTAATTACAAATTAATTAATCTTTAATTACTAAATTAATTAATCAGTTTCTAATCACTTAATTAATTAATCCTTAATTATTAATTAATAAACCTTTATTAATTTATCAATTCTTAATTACCCATTTATTAATCTCTGATTACTTAATTAATGCTTAATTACAACTTAATTAATTAATCGCTAATTACAACTTAATTTCTTAATTAATTAATCACTTAACCTAGCTTAACCCATCTTTAATTAAAACTTAAAATAAATTCTTAACTTAAATTAACATTTAATAAATCTCTTATTACTCAAAATAGTTTTAAAGATAATTAAATTTAGTCTTAACTTGGTTAAACTTAAACTTGATAACCTATGATTTATAACCCGAGGTAAACCCAAAGTTACTCGAGCATATACCAAGTAACTCACGATATCCACTCAACTTCGAGACAAACACCAGAATCTTCGAGTACGCCCCGATAATCACCTTTCTTCCCCAAAAATAAACAACGCTGCCAAAACCAAACGTGTACACGTGCACGTGCACAGCGCAACCCCGCCGTCGCGACCACCGATGATCCTTCCCACATGTCGACGATGCACCCTAGAATCGATTCCAACCATCGATTACACACCACTTAACCCAAATCAAAAACACAGATTCCAGTCGAACCTGGAAAACTCGGCATCACCAGAAAACGCTCTCGAACCACCCACGCCAACCACCGGTGACGCTACAACTCGGGCCACACCTTGCCGACCTTCCACACTGCCATTTCCCAAAGCCTCGAGAAACTCGCATCACCAGAGACGATGCAGAGATCAAAATTCCGACCCCGACCTTAAACCCTAGTTTCGCCCAACGCCGACACGACGTCGATCGATTGCCACCTTCGCTATTTTTCCTGACCTCGCCGACCCTTCCTCCATCTCCAGTCGAAACCTCGACGACCACAGAACCTCCGACCATCAGAAATTCCTCAAACTCATTCTCTGGTCATCACTAAAATGCACATTCAATCCTAAACTAAAATTCATGATTTTCATTTTAAAAATCTTAGTTTTCAAAGAAGATTCAGGTTATATACATGAATCAGCAAACCATGATGATTGATTTTAACATGTTCTCAAGTTTTCCACTGTTCTTCTTGATTTCCAGAAAATCTCAAACTTATTTCACATAAACATATTTTTAAAATTTTGATTATGCTTAATCAAAGATAACTTGTTTAAATTCCTCAGCCTATAAGAGATTGTATGAAGAGAACTTGATTTTTGTTCAAGATTTAGCCTGTTAGTATAAAAACAGAGACATGCATAGGTTACAGATATTCACACTTATAAATCTACATATTTATAACATGCAAGCCAAAATTACACACATGTATATATCAGGTATTCACACTTATAAATACACATGCAAGCATTTATCATTCCAGAAATCTATCAAGCAACAAAACAATTATTACTTAGGATTTTAAGTAGATGTTTACTCACCTTTTAACCAAAATGCAGAGATGATTTTAAAACTGAGATGAAGCTTGAACTTTGAAAACTTGTTACTGGAAATCTATTGTAATCTTCTTGAAAACTGAAATGTCTAGTTGTTGCTTGATTATCTTGCTTTAACTTTCAAACTGAAAAGCTTTGATACTTGAAAATTTGAATCAGAAGAAAATGCTTTGAAGAACTGAAAACCATGGCCTCTTTGAAACTGGAAACTTGAAAACTTTAAGATCTTTGATTTCGGGTTGCATTTTGAGGATGTTACAGGCTTTGGTAATTTGATTACAGAGATTTGTACTTTTGGTTAAAGGTTTGATCTGTGATTTGCTTTTCAGGTTTTGAGATTTTAGACTACAGGCTTTAGAGAAGATGACAGGCTTGCATTTTAGTTTGAGAATTTGTTTTGAGGAATGTTTACAAGGTTTGATTTATTTCTGGTTGAAGGTTTGGATTTAGAAAATGTTTACAGGCTAGTTTTCTTGCTAGCTTTTGAAATGAGAAGATAGAAAAAAGGAAATGAAGAGGAAGATATATGTTTATATAAGTAAATTTAGACTTAATTAAAAATAAAAGAAAAATAAAATAAATGTGACACTTGTCTTCAACCTTACCTAATTACTTAACACATGTTACTTAGCATGATTTAGATGTTAACACTTGTAATTAATTACTTTTTATATTATTTCTAAAAGATTTTAAAAGCTTTTATTATTAATTTCCTAATTGATTAATACATTTCTTAATTTATAAATACTTTCCTAAACCTTAAGTAAATAAAATCTTTAAAAGGAAATAGAATATAAACCAATTATATTCAAATAAAATCATATATATTATATTTAATCCATTTTTAAATGAATATTCAAATGCTTTTGTATTTATTCCTATTAAATAAATACTCTTTCAAATTTCTATAAATAAATTTCTTTAAAGAGAATAATACAAAACAAATCTTATTTTTAAATAAAACTTTTATTCATATATTTTAAATCCAAACTATATTATTATTTTATTTTAAGATTTAAGATATATATATTTCTTTAAATTCAATTCTTAAATTCAATTTCAAAGTTAATTTAAAATCTAAATTTAAAATCAACTCAAATAAATATAGATATCCATTTTAAACAATTACATTATAAATTGTAAATAATCATCCTATTTAAAAATCAATTTAAATACACATATATATACTTTTAAACAATACTTATTAAATTTGAAATTATATGTCTATTAAAAAAATCTATTTCTACTTATATTTAAAAACAACTCAATATTAAATTGTTTGAAAACAACAACCTTTACCAATATTTAATAATTAATTTAAAAGATTATCTCATTTTAAATTCTCTGAAATCCCGGGATATCACAGATCACATTTGTTTAGAATTATATACAAGATACTTGGCTTAGTTAAGCCTCTTTTCAAATTAACTATAGAAAAGAATTCGTTTTGGAAAATCCACAAATTGATTTGAGAACAAAGAGTTAAAGCTAAAAGTGGGAAGTATTTTGAAAAATGGAAGTAAATGTTTTGGGTTTTAAAGTTAATAATTTTAAAATATTCTTAAGTTGTAAATTGGGAAAATTAAATAACCCAATGATTTTGAAAAGATTTAAAATGAATATTATAATAATATAATATTCATATATGTGATAAAGAGCTAAATATACAATTTAATGATAGAATATTGTTTTAAATGAGTTAAAATAGTTTTAATATGGTTTTAAAACAATTTTGAAGTGTTTCGGAAAAGTTCCAGAATAATTCACCAAAATAGTCGAAATCGAGCCTGTCGCATAGCGGTAATTCATAAATTTCCGATCCATTTTAAATCAATGTGTAGGGGGAAAATTAAGTCGAAAATCTTTGAAATAAGAATTTTCTGGATCCTTATAACTATAGTTTTCAAATGGAAAAGAAAAAAACAAGATTTCATCTGGTAGATTTTAAAATATGCTTAAATCATTTTTTCAGGAAAATCGCGCTTTTGGAGTTAAGTGACCAAAGTATAAAATTCTTTAAAATGAATATTTTTAATGTTTAAAAATAAGCAATAAATTTGATATATATTTAAAATGTTTTATAAGCTATTTTAGTTATAAATATGGATTTCCAAATGATAAAAAAGTTGTTTTAATCGAATAAGCTTTTAGAACACTATCTGCAACACTTTTCTACAGCAGTTTCAATAAACTTTAGAAGTATAAATTTAAACTTAAACTATTCTTTCCCGAATCTTTTACAAATGTCTTTATATAAAAAAATTAGTACTTTAAAGATGATTTGGAAGTTTTAATAAGAGTTTAAATAAATAGTTAAGAGAAATTGTTTATCACGCTTAAATAATATAATTAAAATCATTTCCTTGAATGTAATAACAAAATGAGTATGCGGAAATGACTAGTACATTTGTCCCTCCTATGAGATCTGTGAAGATAAAACAAGGTGTGTAACTAAGATTAGAAATGGAGCAACCAGTGCTTTGAACTTACCTAGCATATGTTTTCTCTTTCTAGGCAAGGGGTGGAACAGATCGAAGAGAAAGACTAAATGCTCTAAATGAAAAGATCATATTTAAGTTTTTCCAAAATAAAAACGGCTGACCAATGTTTTTAAGTAATATAAGGAATGTTCTGGTCGAACTCTGTATTAAGTTATGTGGATGAAAATTATATTATCTGCGTGAATTTAAAAAAGTGATTTCACCGTTATTCTGCCTTTTAGTATTTGTTGAATATGGAAATTATTGTTGAGTATGAATTGATATAATTTTTGCGAATCCATTTAACTCGAATTGCTAATTTGAATTTACCAAGTTAGATAATATGGTTTCAACTTACTAAAAAGAATATGATTTGGAAAATAAGTAATCTTTGCTAAAGGTTTAAATAAATGTTTTGGAAATAAGATGTCTTAAATAATGTCCTTTTTCTACTCAATATTAAATGATTTGGGTTTACAATAAACGATGTCTTAAATAACATTGTTGTTAACCTAGTTAAGATATGTTTTAGAAAGATGAAAATTTAATAGATTAAGAACTAAAATTTCCTAAGTAAATGACTTGAAGATTTCCAAAGTTAAAGGGTTTTGATTAGCCGGTAAAAGTTAAAAAGAAAAGAGGCTTAACAATCCCGTGTACTCATATTCACATTTATATTGATGATTGGATTTCGAAAAGACCGGAATCGAATTTAGGTGATTCCTATCTGAAAACCACTTCAAACCAACTTATGCTTTCGAAGTAAAACATGTTGAAGACAAAGATCATTGAAGATGAGGATATTCATGATGTAGGGCTACCTGCCACTAGACCTTTGGGGAAATTTACCATATCATATATTTGGCAGTAGTGCTCCGCCATGAAAATCTTCGATTTGCAAGGACTAATCGCTACTGATCCTTGGGGTGATTCCCAAATAAGATATGGTAGGAGGAGTGCCTTCGGTTTGTCCTGTTCCTGGACAACTTTTATGGATGAATGTTTGACATTGCATTTTAAAATCACATTGATTGATCTCTATAAACGTATCATCTGCTTGGTGGCATAGAAGGAAACTTCTCTTAGTTTAACACCCTTTCTTGAGAGTAGAGCTCATGAGTTACACATTTGTAGGAATCAGTTGTGATTATGGAATGCCAATGTGGCATTCAAAGTGAAGAGTTGATGTTCTATGAAAGGTAATCGCTACCTCAGACCTCACACCTGGAAATGGCTAAAACATGGTAGATGCAGCAAGGCTATGTGGTTCGCAACTATTAGGGTATGATCATTCCCTTCTAGATATATTTATACCCGCTACGATGTTCGGGTTTAAATTAATGTGGTGTATGTTAGTGCACGCTCAGATAGGTCAGTAAAGACCGAGGTGATGACATATTCGGTACTATCTAGTTAGAGGTAGGCCGGTTTTGTGTTGGTAGAGGACTATCAGTTGGGACTCGGTACATTTTTCTAGGGATGTACTGCCGGATCGTAGTCCCTTCGCTTGGTCATTTGTTGGAAATCCATTCCCCACTACGTACCTCCGTTTTTGATTGTAGAGCCTAGTATGCTGGAATTTAATAATGGTAACAATTTTGGCTATTTAAATATATTTACTTGAAAAATGATTTCAAAGAATGTCATTAAAAATTATATTAAATGATTTGATAAAAATGATTTAGTTATCATAAGGTAAAATCTGTCCGTGTTTTTGTGCGGCGTGGTCTTATGAGATACTCTTTCTTTTCAAAAGGATTTTATCACCAATCTCTGATCTACGACACTGTCATTTAAGGTTCATGTTTCTCACGTTGGTTTGCCAGATTGATCTGGGTAGTTTTTATACTCGGGTTAGATCCGAGTAGTTTCAGGATTAGCTGAAGACACTCGAAATTTCCAGAGTAGAGCTGGAGATCTTTATCATGTATGAACGTATTCTATTTCTGCTGCATTTGTTTGATGTTTTTCAGGAACTGTAAGGACATATATTATAACTACCCAAACTGAATTTAGGTTAGACTTTGATTTATATATTTTAAAATTTTCTGCTGTAAAGATTATTATTCAATAATATATCTTATTCCGTTTGTGTGAGATTCTGTTCTGTCTATGTTTCTTTCTTACCTTTAAAGATCCAACTTTTCGTTCAATTCGGGTTAGACATGTGTGGTTTATTATTGAGTCAAAGGGTACGAAAATTTGGGCCTTTACATTTGGTATCAGAGCTTAGGTTGAGCCAACACTTGAACCTAATAGAGATAAAGACTCATCAGAGATATTGTTAGTAATACCCTAGGATGAGTAACTCATTAGAGATAGGGTAAGTGACACCCTAGAATTAGTCGAGGGTGTTATTAATATGAGCACGTATTTGTTAATGTTATATAAAATGATTTTTGTTTCGAACAAAAATTTTGGTAAATGAAATAATTTTATCTAGGATTATATTTTGGATATAAAATATATTTTCAAAATGATATAGTTATTTATTGGGTATTTGATGTCAAGGGATGATAATATTCAGTTATTATCACTAATTGATTGATTGTTTGATTTAAAAGCTTTAGGTACAAATACCTTGTGAATTAAGTTTCACGATTGGACTATAAGGTGTTTGATAATAAAATTGGTTTAAGGTTGAGAAATTTATTTAAGATAAACAAATTTATGAGCGCGTTTTGCAAATAAAACGATATTGTAAAAGATAAATGTGGAAAAATTTTTATATAAATTTTGAGAATTTAAATCGTGGTATTTTGGAAAAGAATTTTCAAAGTTTAAAAGAAAGTTATAACGATTTTAAGAAATGGATTTATAATAGAGTTTTTATAAAAAAAAGTAATAGTAAATAACTTGTAAAGATACATATAGTATTATTTCGAATAAAGGATTTAAAAAAGAAGCATCTTAGGATAACTAGTTCGAGTGGTTCAGAAGTAACTGAAAATGGGCAGGAGATGTGTTCGGATGGTAAACACTTCTCTTAAGTATTACCCTTCTAGTTAAAGAGGATATATGATACTATTGGTAGTACCCAGTTCCTTGGTGTCATTTTGGAGTAACTTGATCTATATAATTTTCTTAAGTTAAAGAGATAATGAGAATTATTAATTAATAAATTGATTAGTAATAAAGAAACACCTTTATAAAAATGTTTAAACCAAAGATAACTTTGGATCACAAATTGATAGGATAAAATGGAATTTTCGACGATTTTGGACAGTCGGGATTTTCAAATTTTGATATGGAAATAGAAGCTAAGTGTTTTTATAAAAATATAAGGAATAAGTTTTATAACTTATGAATTTAAAATGATAGTAAATTACAAAAAGTTTTAAATTTGTTAAACTCCCTGATTTAAGTAAAAACAATTTGAAAATTTGGGATTTGTATATATACTTTTAGGATGTAAAAGTGTATTATACAAATACAGATTCAAGTCATGAAATATTTATACACTTAAATAATGTTTCTTAAGTAAAATAATGACTCTTTAAAAGGTAATTTTAACCTGAAAAATGTTTTATTAATGAATTCTAGCATTAACTAAGGATAAGGACTTAAGTTTTAAAAGTGACTGACTTACATAAGTTATGTTTGTAGATGTTTATAAACTTACGTAATAGTTTTACAAAATGATTCATAAATAATATTAGTATTAAAGGAAATATACTAAGTGAAAATGAACGTGAAAAAAAATTTGGTATAGTTTAGAAAAACCAATAGGAATAAATACGTAAGTTATATGTAAATTATTTCATCACACAAATTTTGATCTAAGATCCGAGTACAAGACTTTTAGGTGTTTACATCGGTCCAAGAAAGGATTTATCACTCGATTCTAGATGGTGAACATTGATTAGGGTTTGTGGTTGGGTACTTGAGTTTTCTATCATAGTTGAGAACTATGCAAGGAAAGCAAAGGTTTCTGATCAAGAAGCCTGATTAGAGTCCGCACTAGAGGATCGGGAGATCAATACTAATTTAGAAGAAAATTTATGTATTCGAATAGGAGATCGAATCAGACATTTTATACGGATGATTTGGGTACATCTTATGGGTTTAAGTTTATGAAATAATGTTTTAGGCAAACTCTTTTGGGTTTTAGGTTCGGTTTAATTTCAGGGATGAAATTCTTTTAAGGAGGGGAGAATGTAACGATCCGTAATTTTACCACTTTGAAATTGGGATACTTAATTTATCTTAAATATTAAAATATAGAATTTTCAAACTTAAATAATCATATTTTATGTAAATAAAAATGATAAACTTAATTTTAGAATTTGATTACAAAATTAAGAAGTTTGGATTTTTCGTTGAAAAGTGACAAAAGCCGGTTTTCGATAAAACTGGATATACGTTCAATTTTTGTTTTAAATAATAAATAATTTTTTTGAAATGATATTTAATAATGATAATTGATTTATAAATTTTTTATGAATATATATAAACTTATTTTATAAGATATTCTAACTTCGTCGTATTTTGTCAATTCGAGGTCATATTTCGTAATGGAATTTTAATACTATTTAACATGGTTTTATAACTCAAATAAATTTAAATTATTTAAAGATAATAAGAAACTTATTTTCATGTTTTTTTACATATATAAATAGTTTAACAAAAACGTCAAAATGTGACCGACGATCGCTTTTCAGATTTACGACCGATGACCAAACAGACGTTGTTTCAATATTTTTGCAACATGATTTCTTTAAACATGCATACTTACACATTTACACACTTTGGTAAACATTTACAATTGGCATTAAATGGAAAATGAAGTTTACTTTTGTTAAAGTATAAAAAAAATTGATTTTATAAAGTTATGTAAATAAACATAATCATTTCAAATAAATACTCAAACATCCTTTCTCCATAAATGGTTTAGTACTTAGTTGTCAAAATCATGCATGGAAAAGGAGCATTTTATTTTTGTGAATTTTGTTAATTAAATGAAAAATGCATAATCATTTCATTTAGTACAAATTTCAAATCCACATATCGCATCTTATTAAAAGCCATCTCTTCCATGTCCATTCTTGCCTGTGAAATGAAATAAAAGGTGGTTGAAAATTCAAATTTTGCTTAAGACTAGAAAAGCAATTTTAATAGAAAGCTTCAACTACAAATAGCACTCCCATTTCCTTATTTCTTCACTCCTCATTTCATACTACTTCTTCACTTTCTTCCATGGCCATCATCTCCAATATCACCACCCACTTCCACTTCCCCCTTCTAAAGAAATAAAGTAATAAAAAAACCACCTCCAAAACCACCACACACCCAAAACCCGAGCCCATACACATGCACCCACCCCCATACACACACAACCGAGCCCGTACCCCCTACAAAACACACATACCCACCTCTACCCGCACCCAAACCCCACACGCCCGAGCCCCACACTCCCATGCACACAACCACACCCCACACCAAAGCGTTACCCACCCAAGCACCCAAGCCCGAACCCTCTAGTCCAAGCACTCCACCTCTTTAAGCAAGCTACATCTCTATTTGTACGTATCATTGTGTATTAATAGCGCTAAGGAAGGATATATTAGGTGGTAGTGGAAAGAATTGCAAAATGAAGGCGAGTAAGCTCTTCATATATTGAAATGCTATTTTGATTGTTGTTATGATACCCATGCTTATATCCAATGATGATATGTTGATTTGACACTATTGGTTGAAAATATGGATGTTAGAATAGATTTGGTTATATGGATGAATATTGGATGAATGGATGATTTGTTAATGTTGATTTTATCAACACTTTAAATAAGTTAGTTATGGCTATATTTATATGTCATGGTTTATCATAGTTGATTTGAGACCACATTTGTTTAGAATTATATACGTGATACTTGGCTTAGTTAAGCCTCTTTTCAAATTAATTATAGAAAAGAATTCGTTTTGGAAAAGTTAGAAATTGATTTGAAAACAAAGAGTTAAAGCTAAAAGTGGGAAGTATTTTGAAAAATGAAAGTAAATGTTTTGGAGTTTAAAGTTAATAATTTTAAAAATATGCTTAAGTTGTAAATTGGGAAAAGTAAATAACGCAATGATTTTTAAAAAAATGTATATTATAATAATATAATATTCAAATATGTGATAAAGAGCTAAAAATATGATTTAATGATAGTATATTGTTTTAAATGAGTTAAAATAGTTTTTATATGGTTTTAAAATAATTTTGAAGTGTTTTGGACAAGTTACGGAACAATTCACCAAAATAGAAGAAATCGAGTCCGTCGCGTAGCGGTAATTCATAAATTTTCGATCAGTACCTTTAAATCAATGTGTAGAGTGCAAATTAAGTCAAAAATCTTTGAAATAATAATTTTTTGGATCCTTATAACCATAGTTTTCAAATGAAAAAGAAAAATCAAGATTTCATCATGTAGATTTAAAAATAAGTTCAAATCAAGTTTTCAAGAAAATCACGCTTTTTCAGTTAAGTGACCAAAGTATAAACTTCTTTAAAATGAATATTTCTAATGTTTAAAAACATGAAATAAATTTAATAAATATGTTAAAATGTTTTAAAAGTGATTTGAGTTATAAATATGGATTTTCAAATGATAGAAAAGTTGTTTTAATCGAATAAGCTTTTAAAACACTATTTGTAGCACTTTTCTACATCAGTTTCAATAAACTTTAGAAGTATAAATTTAAACTAACTATTCTTTCCCGTATTTTTTATAAATGTCTTTAAATAACAATTTAGTATTTTAAAGATAATGTGGAAATATGAGTTTAAATAAATGTTAAGAGAAATTGTTTACAACACTTAAACAATGTAATTAAAATCATTTCCTTCAATATAATAATAAAATGAGTATGCGGAAATGACTAGTACATTTATCCCGCATGTGAGATATAGGAAAATAAAACTAGGTGTGTAACTAAGGTTAAGAATAGAGCAACCAGTGCCCTGAACTTACCTGGCCTCTGTTTTCTCTTTCTAGGCGAGGGGTGGAACAGATCGAAGGGAAACCCTAAATGCTCTAAATGAAAAGATCATATTTAAGTTTTTCCAAAATAAAAACGATTGAACACGATTTTCTAGCAATATAAGGAATATTCTGGCCAAACTCTTTATTGAGTTATGAGAAGGAAAATTGTATTATCCGCATGAATTTAAAAAAGTGATTTCACCGTTATTCTGCCTATATTATTTGTTGAATATTGAAATTAGCATTGAGTATGAATTGATAAAATTTCTAAGAATCCATTTAACTCGAATACTAACTAATTTGAATTTATCAAGTTAGTAACATGGTTTCAACTTATTAAAAAGGATATGATTTGAAAATAAAAAATCTTTGCTAAAGATTTAAATAAACGTTTTAGAAATAAGATGTCTTAAATAATGTCTTTTTTCTACTCAATATTAAATGATTTGGGTTTAGAGTAAACGATGTCCTAATTAACATTGTTTTTGACCCATTTAAGACATGTTTCAGAAAGATGAAATTTTAATAGATTAAGAACTAAATTTTCTTAAGTAAATGTCTTGAAGATTTCCAAAGTTAAAAGGGTTTTGATTAGGCCGTAAAAGGTTAAAATAAAAAGAGGCTTAACAATCCCGTGTACTCATATTCATATTTTTATCGATGATTGGATTTCGAAGAGACCGGGATCAAATTTGGGTGATTCCTATCCGAAGACCACTTCGAACCAATTTACGCTTTCGAAGTAAAACTTATTGAAGACAAAGATCATTGAAGACGAAGATATTCATGATGTAGGGCTACCTACCACTAGACTCTCGGAGAAATTTACCATATCATATATTGGCAGTAGTGCTCCGTTATGAAAATCTTCGATTGTAAGGACTAATCGCTACTTATCTAGGGGTGATTCTCAAATATGATGTGGTAGGAGTAGTGTTTTCGGTTTATCCTGTTCTTGGACAACTTGTATGGATGAATGTTTGACGTTGCATTTTAAAATCGCATTGATTGTTCTCTATAAACGTATTATCTGCTTGGTGGTGGAGAAGGCAACTTCCTTTAGCTTAACAACATTTTCTGAGACGTACGAGCTCAGGAGTTATACGTTTGTAGAAATCAGTTGTGTGATTATGCAATGACAATGTGGTATTCAAAGTGAAAAGATGATGTTCTATGAAAGACAATCGCTACCTCAGGCCTCACACCCGAAAATGGCTAAAACAGGGTAGATGCGGCAAGGCTATGTGGTTCGCAACCATTAGGGTATGATCATCCCCTTTTAGATATATTTCTACCTGCTATGACGTTCGGGTTTAAATTAATGTATTGTATGCTAGAGCGCGCTCAGATAGGTCGGTAACGACCGGGGTGATGACATATTCGGTACTATCTAGGCAGAGGTAGGCCAGTCTTGTGTTGGTAGAGGACCATCAGTTGGGCCTTGGTACATTCCTCTAGAGATGTACTGCCGGAATGTAGTCCATTCACCTGGTCATTTGTTGGAAATCCATTCTCTACTACGTACCTGCCATTTTGATTGTAGAGCACGGTATGCTGGAATTTAATAATGGTAACAATTTCGACTATTTGAATATATTTACTTGAAAAGTGTTTTCAAAGAATGTCATTAAAAATTATATCAAATGATTTGATAAAAATGTTTTAGTTATCATAAGGCAAAACTCATCCGTGTTTATGTGCGGCGTGGTCTTATGAGATACTCTTTCTTTTCAAAAGAAATTTATCACCAATCTCTGATCTATGACACTGTCTTTTAAGATTTGTGTTTCTCACGCTGGTTTGCTAGAATAAGCCAAATATTTTTATACTCGCGTCTGATCCTAGTAGTTTTAGGATTAGCTAAAGACGCTTGGAGTTTCTAAAGGAGAGCTGGAGATCTTCATCACATATAAACGTATAATATTTTCACTGCATTTGTTTGATGTTTTTCGGCAATGGTAATGACATGTATTATAACCGTCCAAGCTGAATTTAGGTTAGACTCTGATTTATATATTTTAAAATTTTCCGCTGTAAAGATTATTGTTTAATAATATATGTTATTCCATTCGAGTGAGATTATTGTTTGCAGTAAGTATACTTCCAGCTAGTTTTGTGGTATGTGCATTTTCATATGATTGGACTGTAGCATAGTATGTTTATGTATAAGTATTACTTTACGCGCTTCGCGCGTGAATTGTTTTCCTTGTAAATTGTATATGTTTAAATCAGTCAAAAATATTGATTTTTTTTATTTTCAAGTGATATTAAGATTTATATATTTGTAAAGAAGTATTTTAAATTTGAATTTGTAAAGAAAGCTTAATTTTAGATCCTACTTTTAAACAATTTTAATTGTTAGATTCTACTTTTAAGGACGTTTGAATTTTGTTAAAGAAGTTTAATATTATATCATACTTTTAAGTGATTAAGATTTGATAATATATAAAGGGACATTTTTGGCAGTTCACGTTGACACCAAAAAAGTGTGACAGCAAAGATATTACAACTACAATTAAAGAAAGAAAGATAATTGAAATCAACATCTAGGTTTGCATACGTTTAAAGTAATTATAGAGAAATTTTATCTCCTAATTTATTAGAGAGATCGTATGAAATAACAATTTAATATTCTAAAAGGTATATATAGAGGTTTTTTGGGAAGTTCATGGTTGGATTAAAAGATTGTGCTTCTATTCCAACTATTAATAATAAAGATATGTATTTGAATATAGATGGCTTATGGGTGACGCTACTCGATGAGTTTTAATTTTAGACTGTCATAAGCCCAATATGTACACAAGTCTTCTAAAAGGAAGGAATGTAATAATCTTTTGTTTAGGAGTTTAGAATACAAAAAGATGCTAAAAACCCAAACAAATGAAATTGATTAAAAGAAAACGAGCATGTGTAAATCACTGCAATTTTTGCTCGAATATGTTGCCACCATTACCAATTTTAGAAATAAGCCAGATTTGATTCTTTTGATGTTCGATAATAGTTGAATTTCAAATCAAAAATTTCACGTACTTTGGTGCTGTGTTGGAAGCTTGGAACCTGTTACTTAAATGCCCTTATTGTTCATGATATTTACATAGTTGATTACTTTAAGACCTAGCAGTCCACGTTTGAATGCTGGATGACTCCTGTGATAAAGAAGAATTTGTAATGACCCAAGATTTTAGGAATTTATTCTGAAAAATATAAATAAATTCAAAATAATTTTTAAATAAATTTTGAAAGGGAATTGATATAGCTTGATAGTGTATCAGTATGTGTGTACATGTGTGCACAGGAAATGCACATGAACAAAAGCTAAAATCCCTGAACTCTAAGAATAAATACATATTGATATGTATGGGAATATATATATATATATATTAAATCCTTAAAAGCTGTATGCATAAGTAAATATACATATATGGATGCTACTGAATATTTTTGAGTGTACATGTGCATGTGTGTGTGTCAATACAGAATGATGTATAAATATATATATGGGTGTACTAATTATTTCAGTAAGACTTATATATATATATATATGTTAATAAAATACTAGAGTTCAAATTAATAAAATAAAATATACAGACATATTTTAGTATATAGGCAGAAAGAAAAAAAATGAGGATATAAAAAGGAGTAGTCCTCTTGTAAATAAATAAAGGAAGTACATACCATTTACATGAAAGCTAAAAATAGGAAAAATAAGACAAAACAGGGAAATGCTTTGTATAGGCAGAATTAGGAAGAGTATTTGATAAATAACAAATCAAGTCACATTTTTAGCATGATTGTAGACAAAGGAAAAAGTATTTTCTGAAAAGCAAATTTCTGAAATTAACCAAAAAGAACATAACCACTTTTCTCTTCACCTAAATTAAGCCGGGAAGGGTAGAATTTTGGGTTCAAATAAAATGCAGATAACATAATTTTTCTGGTGGGCAAAAATGGCTTTAGCCAATACCCAAAACCCTAAGGAGGACCCTGTATATATATATATGTATATGCAGCAGCCTCCTCTCCTTCTCAGAAAAGAACTTTGAAAAAAAAAGAAACAACACCATAGAAATCATAAGGCAAGGGAAGGAAAAGAGCTTGAGGCTAAAGGCAGAAGTTCATCAATTAATTAAGGAAGCAAAGAAGAGAACTAGGTGAGAAAACTCACTCAACAACTTAAGGCACTAAGTCCTAATGAAGGCAGCCAGTTATAAATGAATTTTTCTTAAAAGTATATGTGATTGTTCTTCAGAAGTTAAGGATGCTTTAATGTTAAATAGTTGTTCTGGTTGTTTTATTTTGTGAATATTCTAAATATGATCTGCATGCATACATAAGTATCTTTGAAACCCAGATCTCTTTTTAATATGATACTGATTAGAAACAAATAAATACCCAGAAAAATAAAATGTTGGATATAAGCAAGTAGTGTTGGTTTTGGCTTAACCCAGACGAATTGATAAGCTTATGGGCTGCAATATACATATGTATATGTGCTGAGGCTTAAAATGAAAAGGAATTAGGAGTGCAATAGGCTTGCCTATGTGCTGATACTCCTGATTCAAAGAAAATATACAATATCCACCCAGCAAATAGATTTTGTGATTTAGGAAGCTTGGTCAACCTGAGTTAACTAAAGCACAGATGTTTGCAATAAAATCTTCCCCTAAAGCCATAAACCAATGTTAGTTGTCTATATCTCTTTAAAATTGCAAGAACATGTTTTAATAAGTACCAATACTAAAATTGCTTGGTTGTCTCTGTTTGTTTATGAGAATGATAAGGAATGCTATGAGGTGAATGCTTGTTTTTGTAAAATAACTCACTGATTGGGTTTGCTCTGAAAAATTTAAAAAGAGAAAGTACCTAAGAATTTGATTAGGAAATGGGGTCAAGATTACTGCAGGAATGACTTGTGTTCTTGAGTAATGCAAGTTGACACATGGCTTGTTCAAGTCCTGAGATCTTTGTGTAATGGAGTGAATTAGTTCATTACAGTGTGTCCATTGATTCATAAAATTGCAGATGAGACCAGGATAGATAAATATACCAAGGGAAAAATATTTGATATGATGAGGAAGCTAGAGTTTTTCCCAGAATTGAAATATGAGGATGGAATAAATGATTTAACTCATATTGGTTATTTTCCTGTTTGGTGCGAATGATTGTTTGACTATGACTGAATTGTATGCTTGAATGTATGTACCATATTTATATATGTAGTCTTTGGAAAGAAAGATTAAAATATGCACATGCACAATGATACAGAGCATGCACACAAGTATTACCTGTTTCCAAAGGGCAGAACTTTATGTATATGTACTTAACTTGATTTTAACCTAATTAATTAATTGCTTTTGTGAATTTTCTCATACCAGACATGTGTCTGACCCTAGTGTGCTAATGGCATCTGGGGTGTCTCATTTAAAATGAGGCAGCTTCAAATGCTTTTTCAGGGACATCAGCCTCTAGATAGGAGTAGAAGCAAAGCATTGAGAAGAAGATTATAGCATGCTAGAATTAGATAGATAAGAGCTTACAAGATGAAAATTTGCATGTATGATAATTAAAAAAAAATTCCATTGTACTAAGTACAGAGTGATGTTGATATTTGGTTAAGTATTTTGAGAATTTGACTTGGAACTGGTATTTAAAATATCTGAGTTTTATTATCTGGAATGTTGAAAAGTTTTAGCTATAATTTTGTAAGTAAGATCACCAGTAGGGATTTTATAAGATAAGGATGTTAGATCCATGTTAGTAAATTATTTACATGTTCAGATATGATTTGCTCAGACACTGTCACACCAGTACCTTAGTAATTTTAACATAAAATCTGAATCCCTCTTTACTAAAGCTTTGGGCAAAATGCATTTTAAGACCTTCTGAAATATGTCTGAGTAGAGAGTCTGTTTAATCCATATTTTATTTGCTAAGTATCCATGTGTGAGGAAACTCACCCCGGACTGCATTTCATTTAGTCTAGTACCTTGGTATCAAGGAATCAAGCTTTTGGAATATGATGATTCACTTAAGAATATCCCAGGCATGAGTTTGCATATAAGGTAGATATTATAAGAAAGCAACCATAGGAAATGATATAAGCTTATATCATTTTCAAAGCACAGACACTATACAATTGATTTTACAGATAATCATAACATAATTATCTGGGCTCTATGAATCATATTCCATGGAGAATCCAGCAAGCTATCAAAGAATAAAAACCATACTATTACCTATATGAATAAGATTTTCATTACTTAAATAATAAAATGAAATTGAGCTATGTGGGGATTGATTAAACTTAATCAATCACTGTAACCTCTTGTTTTCCATAACCTTATTAAACCAGAGGGGCACATGCATCTTCATATGTGTGTGCATATTTTGTGGTTACACTGATATATCTATATTGGTAAAATTTTTGATCCTGGATGAAGTTTGTTTATTGAGAAAAATGACCCTGGAAAAATATATTTGTTAATAAATGATATATACATATATCATCTCTAAAAAAAAAATCCTTACAAAATGAAGGTAGAGAAGAGAGGGTCATTTCATTTGGTATCAGAGCTATGTTATTCAACATAGTAGAAGTAAAGATCAAGTTCTTAGATAGAAATAAAATTTAAAGGAACTAAATATATATCAATGTTTTCAGTGTGAATAAAAACCACTGAAATAATAAAATTACCAATCAAACTAACCAGCTATGTAAATTATTATTAGCAAACTATGGTAGGGAGACCACCAAATCAGGGAGCAGGATCTTCCCATGCACCACCAATGGTCAATCTGCAAGACTTGGTGAGAGCATTTAGGGATGGGGCAGGACAAAGGCAAGAAAATCCCTATGAAGAACTCTCAAAATTACTTAAGACATATACTCATTTAGGAGGCAAAAGCTTTGAAGGGACAGAGGGTATCATGGAAATTCAAACATGGTTGAGAACATTGGAAAGAATTTTCAATGACATGCAACTTGATGATCAAAGAAAGAGGCAAGTGGCTTCAAGACAGCTAAAAGGAGTAGCTTTAAGCTGGTGGGAAGTAATCATTGCAGGGAGATGTGAGAATGAAATCACTTGGAATCAATTCAAAGAGATGTTGGAAGCAAGGTTTGTACCAGCATCAGCTAAGACTACCTTGCTAGAAGAATTTATTAGACTTAGACAAGGAACCATGACTGTCACAGAGTACACTCAAAAGTTTGAGGGGCTTTCCACATATGGAGCAATGCTTGTGGCAGATGAGGCATCCAAAAATGATAGGTACATAAAAGGTTTGAACCCAGGACTTAGCAGAGCCATGTTACCCTATGCTGACAGGACTTTTGACCATGTGATAGACTTAGCTTTGAGGTTGGAGCAGCATGACAAGGAAAGGGAGAAGTTCAGAAATTTTAAGAACAATAACACCAAGAAAGGTAAGGGGAGGTATCACCCTTATGATAAGAAGAAGGAAGAGGCCAGTAACAAAAGCACTGGAGATGTCAAAGCTAAGGAAACCAAGAAGATTGTGTGCCATCAGTGTGGAAAAGAAGGACATATCAAACCAAGATGTCCAGAATTGAAAGGAGGAGCTTTCAAGTGTTATTTATGTGGGAAAGAAGGGCACATGAAAAGAAATTGTCCTGAGAATAGGCAGCAAGGAAAATTAGCAAACTTGGAAGAAAAAGGCAAAACAGTGGAGATCAATGCTGAGAAGCACAGTCAAGTGGAAGGTACACTATTTATTTGTAATGTACCCATAGCAGTAGTATATGATACAGGAGCAACTCATTCTTTAATTTCCTATGAATTAGTTAAAATGCTGAAATTAAGTTGCATATTGGTTGAAACCCCTTTACATATACAAAGTCCACTGGGAAGTTCTAGTGTTTTAAACATGATCTGTGTGGATGTGGGATTAAACATAGGAGGAGATACTTTTATTTCCAATTTATATGTTTTAAATTACCCAAATATAGGTGTTATTTTGGGAGTAGACTGGTTAAGGCAATTCAAGGCCATAATTAACTTAGACTCATCCACCATATCATTGCAAAACCATGGAAGCCAGAGGATCACAATTTTGTGTGAAGTGTCCAAGGGAAGAAAATTGTGTCATTTGATTGATTTGGGTAAAGATTCCAGTAAACATATTATTGAGGAAATTCCCATAGTCAATGAATACTTGGATGTTTTTGAGGAGGTTAATGGTGTTCCAAACCATAGGCCAGTGGAATTCCAAATTCATTTAGTTCCAGGAGCAAGCCCAGTGATTAAAAAGCCAACAAGAATGGGGCCAAATGAACTAAAAGAATTAAAGAAACAATTAGAGGAATTAGAAAATAAGGGTTTTATAAGACCCAGTAATTCTTGCTGGGGGGCACCAGTGGTGTTTGTTAAGAAACAAGATGGTACTTTGAGACTCTGCATAGATTATAGGGAATTAAACAAGGTAACCATTAAAAATAAATACCCACTGCCAAGAATAGATGATCTTTTTGATCAATTGGCTGGAGCAAGAGTATTCTCTAGGCTAGATTTAGCATCTGGTTTTCATCAAATGAAGGTGGAAGAATCAAGCATCAAGTACACTGCCTTTAACACTAGATATGGGTTGTATGAATTTTTGGTTATGCCATTTGGCTTGACCAATGCACCATCATACTTTGTAGATTTAATGAACAGAACCTTTAGGGATTATTTAAGACAAGTTTGTGCTTATTTTTATAGATGACATTTTAATTTATTCCAAGACAATGGAAGAGCATGAAAGCCATCTGCACATGGTTTTGTCTAGACTAAGGGAAAAAGACTTAAAGGCAAAATACTCAAAATGTGAATTTTGGAAAGAGGAAGTGCATTTTCTTGGCCATGTTATATCTGCCCAAGGAATTTCTGTGAACCCCAATAAAGTAGTGGCTATTCAAGCATGGAAGAGGCCAAGCACTGTGAGTGAAGTAAGGTCATTTATGGGGATGGCAGGGTATTATAGGAGATTTATAAAAGATTTTTCAAAAATTTCTACACCACTCACTAACCTAACCAGGAAGAACTAAGCTTTTGTTTGGTCAGAAAAATGTGAAAAGTCTTTTGAATAGTTGAAGGAGGCATTGGTGAATGCTCCAATTTTAAAGGTACCTCATGGAAATGAAGAATTAGTTGTATACACTGATGCTAGTGGATTTGGCTTGGGTGCAGTGTTGATGCAACAAGGCCAAGTCATTGCATATGCATCCAGACAACTTAAACCCCATGAAGTAAGGTATGCCACACATGACCTTGAATTAGCAGCTGTGATCTATGCTTTTAAACTTTGGAGACATTATTTGTTAGGCACTAAGTTTGAACTTTACACTGACCACAAGTCTCTAAAATATTTATTTTCACAAAAAGATTTGAACATGAGGCAACATAGATGGGTGGAATTCTTAGCTGCCTATGACTTTGACATACTCTATACACCAGGCAAAGCAAACAAAGTTGCAGATGCTCTAAGTAGACAGCATGCTAAATTGGCTATGATGATGATAGAAGAATTTAAGGACTTGTCTTTGCTAACTGAGTTAGAAATTGGGGAGAATGGTTGTGTGCACATTGATGAGCAGATGCATGGTGCACAAGAAGATAAAGGGAAGTTAAGCTTAATGACACTTCAACCAGATTTAATTCTGAAGGTAGGAAAAATGCAAGAACAGGATGCCAACTTATTAGAGAAGAAAATGCTCCTCTCAAAAGGGGAGGAAGTGATGAATCACCATATTGATAAAAATGGTTATATGAGATACCAAAATAGGATGTGTGTACCAGAGGACACAGAATTGAAGAAAGAGATATTGAATGAATATCACAGAAGTAAATACTCCATACACCCAGGCAACACAAAAATGTACCAAAATTTGAAAAGAGACTTATGGTGGAAGGGGATGAAATCTGATGTAGCTAAATACATTGCCAAATGTATGACTTGCCAACAAGTCAAGGCTGAAACCTAAAGGCCATAAGGGTTGATGCAGCCTCTTAGTGTACCACAGTGGAAGTGGGAAGACATATCTATGGACTTCATAGATGGACTGCCTAGATCTAAGAGAGGCAATACAAGCATATGGGTGATAGTTGATAGGCTAACCAAGGTAGCACACTTCATCCCAGTCAAGTCAGAAAGGACAACACCAAAATTAGCTCAAATTTTTTAAAGGAAGTGGTAAAGTTACATGGCATTCCCAAAACCATTGTGAGTGATAGGGATACCATCTTCACCTCAAAATTCTGGAGAAGCTTTCAAGAAGCAATGGGAAGTGAACTATGCCTAAGTACTGCCTACCATCCTCAATCAGATGGGCAGACCGAGGTAGTAAACAAGGTTTTGGAGGACATGTTGAGAGCATGTGTACTGGACTTTGGGGGCAACTGGGAAGATTATCTTCATATAGTTGAATTTACATACAACAACAGCTATCAAAGCACCATAGGAATGGCTCCATTTGAAGCCTTATATGGTAAACCCTGTTTGTCACCTGTTTGTTGGGTAGAAGCAGGAGAAAGGTCTATTTTAGGACCTGAGTACATACAAGAAACTAAGGAGAAAATTGAGTTGATAAGAAGAAGAATGGCAGCAGCACAAGAAAGGCAGAAGAAATTTGCAGACATGAAAAGGAGGCAGGTGGAATATGAAGTGGGAAATTTTGTTTTCATCAAAATCTCACCTATGAAAAATGTGCTGAGGTTTGGGAAACAAGGCAAGTTAACCCCAAGATATATTGGACCATACAAAATTCTGGAAAGAATTGGTCCCTTGGCATATAAGTTGGAATTACCAGAAAACATGCAAGGTATACATGATGTTTTTCATGTATCACAATTGAGAAGATGGGTCCATGACAAGGCAGAAATTCTTGAGACCCCAACCCAAGTGCAGATAAATCCTAATTTGATTTATGAAAAGGATCCAGTGGGAATTTCGGCAAAAGATGTGAAGAAGTTGAGGAATAAATCTCTGAAACTTGTAAAGGTACAGTGGAGTCTTGATCCTAGTGATTGCACATGGGAATTAGAAGACAAAGTTAGGATGAATTATCCTAAGCTATTTTCAGATTAAAGGTAATTCTGATTTTTGATTGTTTTAGATGCATATATTTTTAGTTATTATAGAACTAAAAATCTATTTGGTTGAGAATGTACTTGTTCTCTGAATTAAGTTTAAAATTCATTTTAAGCTTAGGAAAATTGTGGGACACAATTTCTAAAAGGAGGGGTGTATGTAATGACCCAAGATTTTAGGAATTTATTCTGAAAAATATAAATAAATTCAAAATAATTTTTAAATAAATTTTGAAAGGGAATTGATATAGCTTGATAGTGTATCAGTATGTGTGTACATGTGTGCACAGGAAATGCACATGAACAAAAGCTAAAATCCCTGAACTCTAAGAATAAATACATATTGATATGTATGGGAATATATATATATATATATATATAGATTAAATCCTTAAAAGCTGTATGCATAAGTAAATATACATATATGGATGCTACTGAATATTTTTGAGTGTACATGTGCATGTGTGTGTGTCAATATAGAATGATGTATAAATATATATATGGGTGTACTAATTATTTCAGTAAGACTTATATATATATATATGTTAATAAAATACTAGAGTTCAAATTAGTAAAATAAAATATACAGACATATTTTAGTATATAGGCAGAAAGAAAAAAAAATGAGGATATAAAAAGGAGTAGTCCTCTTGTAAATAAATAAAGGAAGTACATACCATTTACATGAAAGCTAAAAATAGGAAAAATAAGACAAAACAGGGAAATGCTTTGTATAGGCAGAATTAGGAAGAGTATTTGATAAATAACAAATCAAGTCACATTTTTAGCATGATTGTAGACAAAGGAAAAAGTATTTTCTGAAAAGCAAATTTCTGAAATTAACCAAAAAGAACATAACCACTTTTCTCTTCACCTAAATTAAGCCGGGAAGGGTAGAGTTTTGGGTTCAAATAAAATGCAGATAACATAATTTTTCTGGTGGGCAAAAATGGCTTTAGCCAATACCCAAAACCTTAAGGAGGACCCTGTATATATATATGTATATGCAGCAGCCTCCTCTCCTTCTCAGAAAAGAACTTTGAAAAAAAAAGAAACAACACCATAGAAATCATAAGGCAAGGGAAGGAAAAGAGATTGAGGCTAAAGGCAGAAGCTCATCAATTAATTAAGGAAGCAAAGAAGAGAACTAGGTGAGAAAACTCACTCAACAACTTAAGGCACTAAGTCCTAATGAAGGCAGCCAGTTATAAATGAATTTTTCTTAAAAGTATATGTGATTGTTCTTCAGAAGTTAAGGATGCTTTAATGTTAAATAGTTGTTCTGGTTGTTTTATTTTGTGAATATTCTAAATATGATCTGCATGCATACATAAGTATCTTTGAAACCCAGATCTCTTTTTAATATGATACTGATTAGAAACAAATAAATACCCAGAAAAATAAAATGTTGGATATAAGCAAGTAGTGTTGGTTTTGGCTCAACCCAGAAGAATTGATAAGATTATGGGCTGCAATATACATATGTATATGTGCTGAGGCTTAAAATGAAAAGGAATTAGGAGTGCAATAGGCTTGCCTATGTGCTGATACTCCTGATTCAAAGAAAATATACAATATCCACCCAGCAAATAGATTTTGTGATTTAGGAAGCTTGGTCAACCTGAGTTAACTAAAGCACAGATGTTTGCAATAAAATCTTCCCCTAAAGCCATAAACCAATGTTAGTTGTCTATATCTCTTTAAAATTGCAAGAACATGTTTTAATAAGTACCAATACTAAAATTGCTTGGTTGTCTCTGTTTGTTTATGAGAATGATAAGGAATGCTATGAGGTGAATGCTTGTTTTTGTAAAATAACTCACTGATTGGGTTTGCTCTGAAAAATTTAAAAAGAGAAAGTACCTAAGAATTTGATTAGGAAATGGGGTCAAGATTACTGCAGGAATGACTTGTGTTCTTGAGTAATGCAAGTTGACACATGGCTTGTTCAAGTCCTGAGATCTTTGTGTAATGGAGTGAATTAGTTCATTACAGTGTGTCCATTGATTCATAAAATTGCAGATGAGACCAGGATAGATAAATATACCAAGGGAAAAATATTTGATATGATGAGGAAGCTAGAGTTTTTCCCAGAATTGAAATATGAGGATGGAATAAATGATTTAACTCATATTGGTTATTTTCCTGTTTGGTGCGAATGATTGTTTGACTATGACTGAATTGTATGCTTGAATGTATGTACCATATTTATATATGTAGTCTTTGGAAAGAAAGATTAAAATATGCACATGCACAATGACACAGAGCATGCACACAAGTATTACCTGTTTCCAAAGGGCAGAACTTTATGTATATGTACTTAACTTGATTTTAACCTAATTAATTAATTGCTTTTGTGAATTTTCTCATACCAGACATGTGTCTGACCCTAGTGTGCTAATGGCATCTGGGGTGTCTCATTTAAAATGAGGCAGCTTCAAATGCTTTTTCAGGGACAGCAACCTCTAGATAGGAGTAGAAGCAAAGCATTGAGAAGAAGATTATAGCATGCTAGAATTAGATAGATAAGAGCTTACAAGATGAAAATTTGCATGTATGATAATTAAAAAAAAATTCCATTGTACTAAGTACAGAGTGATGTTGATATTTGGTTAAGTATTTTGAGAATTTGACTTGGAACTGGTATTTAAAATATCTGAGTTTTATTATCTGGAATGTTGAAAAGTTTTAGCTATAATTTTGTAAGTAAGATCACCAGTAGGGATTTTATAAGATAAGGATGTTAGATCCATGTTAGTAAATTATTTACATGTTCAGATATGATTTGCTCAGACACTGTCACACCAGTACCTTAGTAATTTTAACATAAAATCTGAATCCCTCTTTACTAAAGCTTTGGGCAAAATGCATTTTAAGACCTTTTGAAATATGTCTGAGTAGAGAGTCTGTTTAATCCATATTTTATTTGCTAAGTATCCATGTGTGAGGAAACTCACCCCAGACTGCATTTCATTTAGTCTAGTACCTTGGTATCAAGGAATCAAGCTTCTGGAATATGATGATTCACTTAAGAATATCCCAGGCATGAGTTTGCATATAAGGTAGATATTATAAGAAAGCAACCATAGGAAATGATATAAGCTTATATCATTTTCAAAGCACAGACACTATACAATTGATTTTACAGATAATCATAACATAATTATCTGGGCTCTATGAATCATATTCCATGGAGAATCCAGCAAGCTATCAAAGAATAAAAACCATACTATTACCTATATGAATAAGATTTTCATTACTTAAATAATAAAATGAAATTGAGCTATGTGGGGATTGATTAAACTTAATCAATCACTGTAACCTCTTGTTTGCCATAACCTGATTAAACCAGAGGGGCACATGCATCTTCATATGTGTGTGCATATTTTGTGGTTGCACTGATATATCTATATTGGTAAAATTTTTGATCCTGGATGAAGTTTGTTTATTGAGAAAAATGACCCTGGAAAAATATATTTGTTAATAAATGATATATACATATATCATCTCTAAAAAAAAATCCTTACAAAATGAAGGTAGAGAAGAGAGCGTCATTTCAGAATTATAATTCCATTTTAATAAACTTTAATTATGGACGTGCATGTAACTTGAGGTGCATTTTTGATGCATGAGCTTACTGACTAAACAAAGGTGAACAAACAGGGCTGCCTCAGCGTCGCATCACCAAACCCCGACCTCTACAGCCGTCGACCTGTTCAATCTCGCCTCCAAAATTGCAAATCCTCCAATGTCAATCCAGGTGCGCCTCAGCCCTACGCCTCATCGTCGACCACTCCAGTCGCATCACAGCTCTCCTCTACGACATCGACCATCGCGGTGCCAAGCTCGAGTTCGAGCCATCCCCATGCCACCTTCGTTTGTTTTTATTTTATTTCTCAGGTCATGATTTTTGAGTATTAGGGATTAGGGCAACTTGCGTTCGGGGATGGGTTTGGGAGAAGCGGGTTAGGGAGGTTTGTAGAGAAAAAAGAGAAAACAATAAATTAAACGGGCTTAGGCTTGAATTAGTTTGGGCCATAAAACTCTAATTCATTCTAATTTCTATTTTTCATTTCATTTCTTTTCACAACTTCTTTTAGTTTATTTGTAAATAAATTTCAATTTGATTAAAGTAATTCATACTTCATTATACTGAATATATATCGACTACCGTCCAATTTCATTCAAGTCGATGTCCACTTATTAATTTTCTACTATTTAACCACATAACAATTATTTACACTTTTTAAAAATATTTTGTATTCAATTAAAACAATTTATTCAATATATTATTTGAAAAGTATTAATTTAATTCAATTTATTAAATCAATATCTTTTATTAAGTAGAATTTAATTAACTAAAAAAATTTATTTTCAAAATATTAGTTATCAAATATCGAATTTGAAACAATTTTATTTTAACTAAATTTATTTAATTTACACAACGTAAAAATCAGGGTTGTTACAAACTTCCCCTATTAAAAAATTGTGTTATCGCAATTTCTTATAGGAAAACGTCATACACAACTCATACCCTGACTTTCCGCATATTCTACAAACTTCTACCAGTCCAAACTCACTCAATCCTCTATGTGGCTCTTCTACAAACTTCTCTAATCGTATATAGATTCATTCAACAACTTTCTATTTTTCGCATATGATAATTTGTGACAAAATTTATAAGTGTTAGAATTTTTTGAAAATTTCGACAGAATCTCCCATGTACGGAGAGCATTCTGAAAAATCAAAATGTAATATAACACAATATAAATACACATCCCAATCAATAGGGCACGGAAAAATAATATAAATATATATCACATATATACCAATATATCGTAAAAACGTAAAAACACAATTCTTCATTAGCATTTTAAGCAAGTTAATTAACCGATATACTAGCAAAAGCGAGCCAAAGTCGCCAATTAGTCCAAAAATGCTTCAATGGTACCTATTCTCAACTCATTGAAATATTAGTCGCATATATAAAAGGAAGTATGATAAGCATGCAACCATGCAATGTAAAAGGAAATGTAACATTCATGTTTAACCACTTACTGATAAACTTCAAAGGTTTAAAACACCAAATCAAGTGATGATTTCGAAAGTGAAGTTGTTACTTAATGCTATAGCTTTCCAAAACAATTTTCAGATCACAAAAATATGGATTACAACTTGAGTTACAAAGGATTTTTTAAATATGTGCATAGTAGATTTTTAACATGCGTGCAGTCCCACTTTGAAAATTCACGTTTTTGGCTTTGAAAACATCAAAAAAAATTGGAACACTTAAAATAAAAGTTGTTGCTTAAGTTTTACACTTTCCAAAATGGGCAAAATCATCTCAATCGAACAAACCATTCAAAAAGTATGAGCAACTGAGGCATTTTGGAACAGAAACATATGACCATTTTAATTCATGTAAAAACCATCGCTAACTTTACAATTTTGAAAAGTGACCAACATAAAAGTTGTTCCTTATGAAATTATCTTTCAAAAGAAAGAAACGTTACCAAAATCTGATAAAAGAATCAAAAGTTAAGTCCGGAATGGTAGAACACATCAAAGTAGGTAGCTAAATTTCAAATATGATATCGATTTCGAGCCATTTCAAAAACCCAAATATTGAATTTCAAAACCAATGTTTAAATCCATTATACACTTTAAAATCTATAAAAACCTCCATTATAATAATAATTCAACAATTTTGAAATTCTGTTTCCATAATAACATAACTAATAAAAGATTTATTGTCCGTAGGTGTGGCGCAATGAAAAAGGACTGCCTAGATTTGCTAACTGATCCAAATTCGAGTGGACAGACATAACTTAATTCCTCTCGGGAGTTTACCGGTCCATCCGGTTCTCCTAAGTATAATTCAAAAGAAAAATGATTTATCAAATCGGGGATTCTTCTTAATACCAACTTGGAACTTTATTTCTTTTTACATTGAATTTTTTTTTTCTGGGCATGCTCTGCCTTACCAAAATTACACATTTTTTTAAACTACATTCTTTTCTTTTTCTTTTTCTTTTTTCAATATAAATTAAAGAAATTATTCTCATTTCACAAACCATTTTTATTTCATTATTTGAACAGTAGGATAATTTTATAAACCATTTTAGCAACCAAATCCAGTATTGTACAATTCACACTACTCAAAACCATTTTTATTTCATTATTTGAACAGTATGATATTTTTACGAACCATTTTAGTGATTAAATCCAGTATTGTAAAGTTTACATTTCTCAAAACCTTTTTTATTTCAACATTTAGTAAGATATTTATCTAAACCATTTCTATTTCATCATTTGGATAATATGGTAAATTACATTAGTTGACTTCTAAATAAATTTGTACATTTTGCACATTTCCCTTATAGGGGCACCACAAATCAAATCCAACAGGAAAGTTGCGCTTCTTAGTGAATACCATTACTTAGTCAATTACTACAATGATTGTTACTATTGTAGTAATGATTTATGAATGATAATTTCCCACCAAAAAGTTACTTCCATAAGTATTACTACCTTAATTACTATGAGTGCGTGCTACGCATACGGGGGTTAGTATATAATTATTTTAACGGTGTTATTTTTAGATTTTATACATCTGAAGATGAAAGCACATATTTATGGAATGTAAATTTTTGGATTAATTTTTTTGTGAATACCACTGACAAACATATATTGATAAATCTACTTAAATAGTCTTGGAGCATATAAAGTATAATTAATATTTTAGAGCACAGTGCCTTTAAATAGAAATCATTACATCAACTATCGGTTGTTCCTGTGATAACCCGGATTTTTGGGTATCCAGTAATTAGATAATTAATTGGTTTATTCAAATGAACCGATAAAATTCTGATAATAAAAGATATCTGGTTATGTAAGTGAATTTGAAAATATAATAAAAAAATTGGATTTTAGATATTGGAATAAATATTTGATAATCTTCTAATATAATTACTTCAAATTTTACAAATTAATCTTTTAAAACAAATAATAATGATTGTGTATATATATAGACATAAGAAGATTTTAAATGGTAAAATATTATTTTCAAACAAATTAAATATGTGTTGTTTTTATATATATATGGATTTTTAATAAAATTATTATTTACAAATTGAATTTGTGTTTGTTTAAATATATATGTTTGAGTTGATTTTTAATTAAACTTGTATTTGAATTTGAATTTGAATATAAAATATCTTAAAATATATTTGGATTCAAAATATTAACATATGTGTATAATTTTATTAATAAATTAGTATTAAAACTTTTTCTCTTAAAGTTGTATAAATATAACAAAGGGATGTGATTATTTATTTAGTATAATTAGATTTCAAATCATTTTCTTTTAAAAGAATGTATACATATATAAACATAAGGATATGATTCATAAATTAAAATGAAGTAGGGATTTAAAACATAATTTATAAATTAAATATAAAAATGAGACAAGGATTTAAACATAAAAATACAAACTTATGACAAATGTTTAATAAGTAAAATAACAAATTTACAAGTGTTAGTTAGCTTAGACATTTGGCAAAACTTTTTATTTTAATTGAAAGTAAAAAGAAAAGTCAGGCCATTTTTCTCCATATTTTCAAAACTAAACCTGAAGTAAAACTAATAAGAGGAAATCAAATCTTGTAAGGCAAACCTTAGATTAAAACTAAAAACCAAGTTCAAATCTGAAAGCAAAGCAAATCTGGGAAGCAAGATCAGTTTCAAATCAAAGAAACAAAATGCAGATCATCTCAAAACATCAAGCAAGTAAGCAAGTACAGATCATGATAAATAGCAGTTCAATGATCAACTTCCCAAGCTCAGTTTACAGATTTTCGAACCTGCTCTGTTCAAACAATAAGGTGAGTAAACTTTGAGTTAACTCAGTTATGGATCTGTGATAAATCTGGTTGCATGTAGTCTCGAATGCTTGCTTGAGTTTTGGATATAAATGTGTGCATATTAGTTATCATGCGTGTAAAATGGACTCTGTATATTTCATTGTGCTCTGTATTTAACAGACCCATCATCATCACAAGATAATGCCTATCTTCCTGTATAATCAATATTAAAATTTGATTTCTGAAATAAAAAAATGTGTTAATAAGGATGTGTTCTTGTTTTTAAAAATAAACTTAAGTGATTATATTGGATAAAATGTTGTAAGTTTAAAGGTCACAATAAAAATCAGAAATTAGATAAAATTCAAGGATGGTGATTCTCGAATCCACCAGTATGGTCTGAATTGTCTTTGAAGATTAAGAATTTTAAAGGTAAAATTGTAATTTTTAGATTTAATTCTGGGAAGATTTTCGGTGATGATCATTTTGGGTATTTTGGCTACCCACGGTGATCGGCGAAGAATTGGGAGGTCGGGTTTGGCCTGGAGGAGGGTATTGGCATGAAGATTACTAGAAAAATGGTGGTGGAATTTATTGGTGGCCATGGTGGCGGATTGTCGATGATGTAGGGTTTAAGGCAGCCTCGGTATTGGGTGGCAACGCGATGATTTTGGGAGGCGAGTATGCGACCGGAGCTTGTGGGGTTTGGCAGGGTGATAGCATGTCGGAAGAGCTTTCAATCGGTGGGGAGAAGTTGTGTTCGATGGTCAGAGGCGAGGGCAAATGGAAGTTCCTGTCGATGTTGTGGGTTCAGATGTGTTCGAATTGTTCGATTTCATCTCGCGGCAAGTTCGACGAGGTCGAGGGGTCGAGTTCATCAGGGAGATCGTAGGTGACTTGAGGATGGTCGTGGCGAAGGTCGGAGCTTCGTCGTTAGGTAGTGCACGTGCACGTACACGGTTGCGTGTATCTGGGAGACTTGGGTTTGGGGAAGAAAGCGAATGCTCGGGTGTTTGTTCGAGAAAATCGAGTTTTACTCGAAGTAGGACGAAACGTGGGTAGCTTCGAGTTTTGCTTCGGGAATTCTTAGGGTTTTACTCGGGTTTTTGCAAGTTTTAAATAAATTATGTTAACCAAGTAAATAAGAAGTAAATTGTTACCAGATTTTAAATATAAAGCTTGAACAGTTTTGAAGGTATGTTAAAATGAATGGGTGATGTCTTAATTAATAAAGATTAATTAATTAAGAATAAAAGAATAATTACTTAATGAAGTAATTTATGGATGTGATTAATTAAAGTGAATTTAATTAATGTAATTAATTTGAATTAATTAATTAGATTGATTAAATTAGGATAATCACTTTGAATAGCTTAAGTATAACTACTTAATGTAATTAATGAAGTATATTTACTTAATGTAAGTAATTATAGAATAATTACTTGATGTAATTAATTAAGGAATTTAATTAATGTAATTAATTATAGTATAATTAATTTATGAAAGTAATTAAGGGTTGAATATTATTAATGGTTAAAGAATAATTAATTTATGTAATTAATTAGAGAATTAATTACTTAATGCAATGATTAATAAATTAATGTAATTAACTAAAGGATTAGTTAATTAATGAAAGTAATTAAAATTACTTAAGGTAAGTAATTAAATGATAGTTAATTAAATTAATTAATTAATGGTTAATTAATTAATGTAATTAATTTAAGAATAAGTAAGTAATTAAAGGATTAGTTAATTAATTAAAGGAAATTAATTAATGATTAGGTAAGCAGGATTTAAATGGTGATTAAGTAATTAAATTAATTTATTTAAATTTATTTGAAATAATGTGACAAATAAATATTGCTTATGAATGATTGAATAATATTGTATACCTTAGATGGATAATATCTCTGATATATGATGTTATGATATGTTTGGTTTAAACTGTGATAATATGGGTATCTATCGATGATGGATTACTGTGTAAATGTGACATCCTGTATTTAAAATTTGAATTGTATTCCATTTGAATAACTTTGTTAAGATGACATTGGATTCGAAGAGACAGGAGTCGGGTATTAGTTAATACCCGAAACCACTTCGATTTGAAATCTTCTATAATTCTTTATAGATTGATATGTGAAATCAAATAGGCCAGTTTGGGATAATATGGATCATTTAAACTAAGTTGTATACTTAGATAGTGTTCTGTGAAAATAAGTGTTGACTATATAAGTTGTTTACTTATAGTAAAGTACGAGTTACCCCGGGTTTAAATAAGTTCTATGAATTGAAATTCTATGTCAGATAAGTTTACTCACGCTGGTTTCCAGCCTGACCCGGGTGTTACTTTGATGTAATGCTCGGGTCAGACCGAGTATTACAGATTTCAGGTAAGGACGTTCTGGAGCTCAGGAGGCGAGCTGGATGGCAGGAACGTATGGAGTGTATTCCGCTGTGTATATGAGACTGTGTAGTCTGTATAGATTGTAGTCTGGAACAAGTTGTATAACTGTCCAGCTCATGTATAAATGGTTATAACTCTGATGTATTAAATTGTAATTGACTGATACAATTTTCTTTGTGTAAAGAATATTATTTGATATTATATTTTATCCGCTGCGAATGTGAGAATCTGTGTCTTGCTCTGTTCTTTCTTCTATCTCTTTTCTTTTTCTTCTAACTATTTGGAAATTTCGGGTTCGAAATTTCCGGGTTGTTACAGTTCCTAACTTGGTAAATACTATATTACTAAGCATGTCATTTAATTAATTACAAATGTAATTTACATTGGTTCAACATAGTTTTGTCGTATTTCTAATGTATAAATCTAAATATATGCATAATTTTGTTTGATAATAGTGTTCTAAACCTAGAGTAGAAAAATTATGCTCGAAATGAGATAGTATTTAAATTTGGCTTAGTGAAACAACATTTTCATTATTACACATTTTGACATTATACTATAGTAATTAAATTAAAGAAAATACTATAGTAGTTTTGAAACATCATGTTTTTTAATACATATAGCATAATATGACATGAGAAAATATATAAAATGAGCAGTCAAATTTTGTATCTTTTGTATCTAGAGTATCATTTTGATTTAAAGATTATGCAATAATTTATTAAATAATAATTATGTATATAGCACTCATTGTATTATTGTCGCTATATTAAGCTTCTTAAAAAACATGACTGGTTAATTATGTATATTCCAACGTTGATGATCCCTACTAATTAAACATTATCCTTGTTTGTTTCAACTAATAATAAGAGCTACATAATATGATTTAGTAAATGTATATTTTGGAAATGTACAGTGAAGTAAAATTAAAATTAGTTTTAATCTATCAAAAAATAAATGCTATCTTAAACTAAAAGTGAATACAAATTGATTAGCAGAATTAGAATGATTTAGCGGATAATCATGATTTGAGGTTAGAGGTTGGAGGTTGTGGTATTCGTGGACAAATTGGATTAGATGTTGGAGATTAAAGGTTGGACAGGAAGTATTTATGTAATGTATAGTTTTTTATGTATATTTTCCATAATTATTAATTAATCATTATCAATTAATGTATAATATTGAATAGGAAGTATTATTAATTATTTACAAAAAAATTCAAAAAAAAAAACAGGAATAATGTCCGACTTACCTCAGAAAAGGCGAACATGATTAATACATCCGTTAAAAACGCTACATTTTTTAAGTCCAAAAGCGAATTATTAAACTGCCAACGTATCAATTATGTTAAACTTATCTAAGAGAAGTCGGACGTAATTCTCGCTAACCCTTTTTGGTTAACGTTTTCGGTGTCAATGAACACGGGGACTTAGTATGTAACTATTCTCTAATTAGATTAAATATTAATAAAAAAGAATTAATTGTAATAATTCTCAAATTAGTTTGAATTGGAATCAAATGAAATTAGCAACAATTTATTCCATTTTAACACAATTCTTTCCATTGGAAGTTTGCCTACTTGTAAACATTATTATTAACCCATCTTCAATTCGTAATGATTTATAGACATCTTCATACTGCAAAAAAATCAAAACAATATAGCATAAAGAATCTTTATTGAAATTAAAAAATAATTGCTAAGATGTTCCATAAGATTTCCAAGTAGTCGGTGTTAACCATGCATTAAATAGGAAAATATGTGCTACTTATGAACATTTCATGGTCCATGAAGCATTACTATTGAAAAATGTATTACCGTAGGTCGATTAAGATGGATGATATCTAATATTACAAAAAATAAGTCTATGTTGCTTATGACAAAATAAAATATTTAGAAAAAAATTTAAGATTATAAAACGCTTATTTAGAACTAAACTTTCAACAAACTTTTCTCGAAATGCAATATAGAAATTTATTATTTGACTATTCATTTACTTCATGGATTATATTTTCTCGACTTGATTTTCTTAAATACTTATAGTTCAAAATGGAAAATACATAAACTTTATCTCAGATTATACTCAATTAAATATTCTTTGATGTACATGTGTTAGTAAACCGATTATGCCATATAGATTTATGAAAGAGATGAAATTCATGATCGTACTAAACAAACACAAAACAAAGTAGAGAATTTATTATGTATTAATTACCTTCAATGTTAACTTAAGAATCTAATTTACCATAAATATGATCGTATTAATTTTCAGAAAATTTGATTGGATTCTATTATAACATCAAACAACCGAATTATAAAATAAACATATTACTAAATTATCAAATTAACTAAATTACACATACTTTATATTGAATTTAATTTTTTTTCTGAAATAAAACATTTAGCTTTAAAGCTAAAAATATTAAAGGAATTAAACCTACCATCATTTTCGAAACTGAAAGCATAGATGGGAATTAGTGGTTGACCTATAACCATTTGACCTTCTATCTTTTTTATCAAGAGTAACATTTAGGTTTATAGATCATGCAATAATTTTTTGACTAACAATTATGTATATGTATCTATTATATTATTTTTACTATATTAGGCTTATTAAAAAACTTCATGTATTAAATAGGAAAATGTGTGCTATTTATGTACATTTCTTGGTCAATGAAGCGTCACTATAGGAAAATATATTAAACTGTAGGACAATTAAAATGGATAATATCTTCTATTACAAAAATGAGTCTAGGCTAAGTATAAAAAATAAAATATTAATTAAAAATTAAGTTCACATAGCACCTTTTTAAAACTAAATTTTCAACATTAAGTTACATGCGGTAAACTGAGCAAAATTAATATTTATACAATTATATTTATTTTCTCAAATACAACATAAAAATTTATTATTTGACCATTCTCTTACTTCATAGATGATATTTTCCCCAACTTGATTTTCTTGAATACATATGTTTAAAAATGAAGAAACATCAATTTTGTCTCAGATTAAACATAATTTAAGACTGTTTGGTATACATGTATTCGTAAACTAATTACGCTATTCAAAATATTCAAAGGAAATAAAGTTCATGATCGTACTAACAAAACATAAATCAGATGAACGTCGATGTAAGTATAAAACTTGAGAACTAAAAAATAGTTCAGCATTACATATCAAGAATTAAAAAAAAAAGATATATGATATCAATGTATTAATCAATCCAATAACCTCCTATAGAATATGAAGGAAACTAAGTTGATAATGATATAGATTGAAACTAAAAATAATAAGGAAGTATAAGATTTTTCCGACTTGATTTTTGTATATACTTATATTTCAAAATGAAAAAGATCAAATTTACTTCTTATGTACTATAAAAAGTTTAAGATTATTTTATATCTATATGTTAGTAAGCCAATTATTCCCTAGAAAATGAATGAATTAAATGAAAATCATAATCATACTAAACGAATACAAATAATATGAACATCGATGTAAATAGAAAACATAAGAATAAAAAATAGTCAAGCTCCATGTATTAAAGATTTTACAAAATAACCAAAGATGATGTGATATCTATATATTAATAAATCCTATAACCTTCTAAAAAATATAAAGAAAACCATATTCATAACCATACAAATTGTAACAAAAATAAGAAGAAAATAATTTTTTTGACACAAAATTTGAAGTAAAGATATGCAATAATGTATTAGAGCTAAAACAAAAAATTCAACCTTAAATTAAATGAAAATAAAGATAATAAAATAAAATTCAAACCTTTAAATCTAGCTTGATAGATCAATAAGCATGATTTATTGGAGGCTTTTAGACAATTTTTCCGTGAAACTACAATATTGAAAACAACGGACAAAAATACAATCTTTGCAAAACATGATTAAATATAGCATCGTTTATCGAATTTAAAGTCCGAAATGTTACTTTTTGTAAACAGTCGAATCCGGACTCGAGACCGCTTCCATTGAGTTCAAAACGATGTTTACAACTTTTTTGAGTATAAACATTGATATGTTTGGAGTTGATTAGGATTTTGGTATTTTCATTTGGGCTTTGGGTTTGGTTCTAGCCCACTAACCCAACAAGGTAACCCAACTCCTCTACCAAATACCCTAGCTCCTCTACTCTTCATTCATTCTACTCCTCATTTCCTAACACTCAAGCTAAAGAGAAAAATGGGGGAAAAGAGGAGAAATTAAAATTCCTAAGCCCTAGATTCTTAGGAAATTGAAGTTCTAGTTCTAAAATCAAGGAGAAGCTTAGGTAAGCATCCTCTTCATCTTCTCCAACTCAATCTCTCTTCAATTTTCAGAATTTCCTATAACCTAACTTAGGAAATCTTTGCATGTGATAGTAGATTTAAGATTCTAGAGGTGTAGTTGAAGAGGAATTGATCTTTCCTTGTTTTAAGAGCTTCACTTGTTGTCTTTGAGTTTAAAGGTGAGTTTTTGAACTCACATCTATGTCTATACCTTTGCTAGTTGTTAGGTATGAATTCCTAACATCTATATCATGTTCATTTGCTTTGAATTGATTTGGTGAATTTCCAAATTTTTGTATTTTAAAGTCACAATCTACGAAAATCCTACTATGGATGTTTGGACATGTTGCTTGGAGTGTATTGATGATTCTATAGGGCTGGGTTGTCGCTTGGCATAAACCCCTAGCCATCATCGCTCACCCGATCACTTTCGAATCGAATTGGCCAATGTCCTAGGTAAAATTTGCCCTGAGCTTTAGCTCAGATGTCTGGTAAAACGATCAGACGTCTGAGGCAAAGGAACAAACGTTCCAGATCTTAAGCTCAGACATCTAAGTGGTCTGGAAAAATTCCAAACCTTCAGCGCAGACGTCTGGGGAGAACCACTAGACGTCTGGCGCTGTTAAAATCTGGCACTTTGCCTGTTTTTATGCGAATTTCCATTTTTATCGATTTTTGTCGATCCGGTTGGTTGTTGTCATATATTATCAACTTTGATGACTTCTTTTCTGGATTTTTGGGAATGTCCATTTGATGGATTCGATACCGATTTTCTTGGTTTTAATTCACGTCGTCAAATGTGAAATTTCGGTGATAGATTGTTTTTACAATCGTTTCCATGGTTTGTTACTTAAAAATACAAAGGTTTCTATACTAGTAGTAAATACTCAAACTCTTTCGCAAAAACGATTTCAACACTACTTTTAAATACAAAGCTCACTTTTAAAACCGTTTTCTAGTCTATTAGTATGTACAAACCTTTACCTCATTCGTACGAGAAATCCAATTAAACGACTTAGCAAAATGAGTGGTATGAAACGCTTGCGTTTACTTCGTCGGTTAATTCTTGGACTTGTTCGATTGAACTCTTGTGACAATTTTCAAGTGGAAATTTACAATCTGTTCGTAAATATTTAAGTTAAGCTAGTGGTTATGGGACATGAAGCTAAACTCATTTATTTACTAGCTTAGTGTAATTTACACTTACCGATCAATGATGATCATTTTGTGACTTAGACTAGCGATGTGCGATGTCTCTTTGTCTATGTGGGGGACTAAACCCCGTTTGTTGAGTTTCGGCTCAAAATTGGTGTTGTATTGACCCATGGTCTTCGGGCCGTTTGTGGAGCTTCGGCTCAAAATTGATGGGTTAGCGACGATGGAATAGCGTTCCGTTTGTGATACACATGTTGGTGAGTTTTCATGCTCCCGTTTGTGATAGGTCTCCCCCTTTTTGTTTTCTGGATTTCTAATCATTGATTTTTGGAATTTGTGTTTCACCAATTTTTGTGATTTGCATTGATATGTTTTGTCAATATTTGTGGTTTGGTGAATAAGCTAAAGAATATGATATTCTTTTTGGATATTTGAGGAGAATTGAGATATTGTATGATTTTTGTTGTTATCAAATGAATACTTGACACAGTATGGCATTATTGTTATCATAGATATTTGTCATATCTCTTATCCTATCTCATCTTATCTGATATTTATAGCTAGACCGATCCGTTTATTATTTTTCTTCTTAAATAATACTCGGGTCAGACCGAGGTGTTTTAGGTGCTTCCACTTGACTTTTTAGCAGGGACTAGCTTCTGACTTTTGGCTAACTACTTTAGCTTAGTAGTTTCTATTTTTATACATTCGAGATAGAGACTCCTTGATGTATACATATTCTTTTGTCTAGCACTTGTATCTATTCTTTTGTGATATAGTGGATCTTGTATGATCCCTACTTTGACGTACACTTCTATGTGTTATATTTATATCTGTTTCCGCCTTTGTGATATGAATATCTATGATTGATTTATGTTATGCTTATTTTATATTTGTTCCCGAAGTCCACATAGCCACTATGTAGTAGCTTTGAGTTTGTATTTGATATGTCAGATTTCCTCTTGAAATGAAATGCATGGCATACTATCTGACATATCGGTACTTGCCCAAAGCAATTACACAGATGGTCGCTCCTCAACAGCCTTATTCTTCATACTATTGACGGCATTACCCAGTAGTGTCCTTGGTTAGTGTGAGTATAGAGGTGGGGCGTCACAAAAATCATGTACTACCACATAGGTAAACAATTTAAAAAAATGTACTTCAATCCAAAATGGTATATATCAAATCAATTTGCAGTGGAACATTTAACTATCATATATAAATAGCTAATAGTAAACTAATACCAAACTAAATCAGCTCAATTTTTATTTGATTTTAGAAAATCAAGAATACCAAATCAAACGTTGCTTCAAATTAATTACAAAACTATATTTTAGCATAACTTGAATATAGGTTTATGTATGTATTAGTAGGGGGGATACAACATGAAAATAAAATGTTAGCATAATATCCAATATCCATCCACTATCTGCTGATGCATGTATTCGATATTTGAAAACGTTTTCAAATATGGATGCAGATATAACACTATTTGTATATATGTATTTGACAGTTGATATGCCTATAGGAATACATCCAGCAAAATAGTAAACAAAGTTTCAAAGATGGAATAGTTGCAGGTAAATAAAGAACTAAGTCATTCATTGTGCTTTTGCTCACAGACTACGGTTATTGTTCTGTGTCTGATTTAAAACTACTTGATAACATGGGATAATTTTGTGGAGATTTAGTCCAAGTAAAGTAATGCTATTTTTTCAATATTTTCATTATATTTGCCTAGAAAACATTACCAACCAACCGAAGTGGTACCAAAAGATTTGGTCCCTAGTAAAAGATGTTAATATGATAAAGTGGTACATATAGCTAGAAGTGAAGTAAAACATCATAGAGAATGAAGGAGTCGAGCATGATTCTAGTAATGAAACATTAACACAAAGTTTACTTGCATCAATAAAAATGAGTGATAATACTTCTGTTTGAATTGCAAAGATCTTTGCTATCTAGCTTTCCTTTAGATCTTATAAACAAATTACAGAATATGTACCATCGGATTAGATGCAAATTATGACAAATGAGAAAGTGCTAACTAATACATAAAAATATTTTTCCATTCATAGAATAAACATTCCATGAAAATAATAATGTGTAATAGAAAACGATGAAAAGAGCATTGTTAGAACATATTAACATAGTGACATATGAACTGTACAAATTCATAGATCTAAAATTGGCTTAGTAAATGATAGAAGGTAGGAAATTATAGTGTAGCCATGTCATAAAAGTAGTTACACACCAGAATTAGTTGTATATAAAGTAGTTATGTGTTGATTACTCATAGTTCAAATATATTGAACCCTCATACATCTTTTAACGCGAGAAAAAGGAAAATTTCAGCAAAGATATTGAGTTAAGTTTGGACATTGTAACGACCCGCTATTTTGGACCATTCGCATCCGCACATTTCGGACTTGAATAATTCAAAATACCGAATTGTTAATTTAAATTTGGCAAAACTGAACATATACAGTAAATAAAGTAATCACAGATCACAAACACAGAGTAATAAATGCAGCGGAAACAAAAGATAGTAGTTCATGAAGGTACTATATTCATATCAGAGTTAAATAAGGTACAACAGATGTCTCGAATACAATAATCAAATACAATATCAGAATACATCACTAGAATCAACTAGATATCTGAAACTGGATAGATAGTTGGATCTCCAAGCGAAGCTCCAACTCCAAAGGTGAGTCTCGAATACTGGTACACTCAGTCTGACCCGAGCGTAAAGCAAAACACAAAACACTCGAGTCAGGATTAACATTCTTATATCAATAAATCCAACTCAAGTGAAATAGCAACTGAAATTCAAGTAACTTAAAGGATGTTTGGAATAACCATCCTCTAAGGATCCGTTAAACTATCTACTATGTAGTAGTGTACGCTAAGTAGATAATGCCTATCAGTAATATAAAGTATTAAAATAGTGTTAAGGCGTTACCATTATCCCCCTTAACACATTTTTATAAGCGTTATAGTCTATACAGCACTGTAAACTCCACCGTAAACTAGTGGGATATCAGGGAGTACTCCATAGGTATAACACAAAACAAATCGTAGTGGTCGCGTATAGGGATACAAGTATGACAAGGCACATGAGGCAATACCCAAGGTAGTGAAACTACCGTTTGCCTGATCCGGACTAGTGAGAACGCATCGCCGCAACGATCGCAACACCGCGAACCAACACTCCCAATTCAAGGGTGCACCAATCGATAACAAGTAATGAGTAGTTTTCGAAGAAGTGTGTTCGCTCGAGGTAGCTAACCCCATTTGGCCCGGCACGGCTCCTGTTTTAGTCATTTCCAATTTGACACAAGTGTCAAGGCGATCCATTCTCGTTCTCTTTCTTCGGTCATCACGTACATCATTCCAACCACTTCATTCTGGATCACACTCCGCGTATAGTTATTAAAGTGGTTTTCGGTTTAGACAGTGAGTATGTCCCTAACCGATTCCGGTCTCTTTAATAACTTTCGTGATTATTACACCGATTGATCGTTTATTTATTTCAAAACCAAATCAATTTCAATTTCAATCAGAATTTTTGAATCAACATTTCATTTGTCTTTCTACATCAATTTCCATAATTTACATTACAAAATTTCCAAATTCCCATTTCAAAATCTTATAATTCAATTTCAAATTTTATTTAAAACAATTCAAATATTGATTCAAGTTCGTATATAAGTTTCATTTCGAAAACATTTAAATTAATTTAACATTCAAAACAATTTAAAATCATTGATCGACTTCATTCAATATTCGTTAAGTTAATTTATCATTCAAAACAATTCTTTTTAACTTCCAATTCGTTAAATCAATTACTTAAGTTCAACTTCATTATATCAAAACTTCAAATTGAATTAAATTAAATTTGTCAAATCAAATCCTTTAATCTACAAGTCTTATATTCATTTCAACACATAAATCACATTTTTATCTTGTTAAAGAAAATTCAGTTTCACTTATTTATTTACTTAGTTACAAATCTCAAAACTCAATTTATAAAGAAACTTTATTTCACTTATTAAAGAAGTTTAATTTCACTTATCAAAGAATTCAATTTTATTTCATTATTAAATAATTCAACTTATTAAATTATTAAATAATTTCAAACTTAATTCAATCATTTCTCAAATTTAACAACGTTCTTTCATCAATTACATTGTTAATATTTTGTTTCAGATTATTAAATATTAACATTTTCCTTTCATTGAAAATTCAAATTTCAACTTCATTTTAAAACCTTATTATTTATTCAAATAAAATCTATATTTTATTTTTAATTCAAATTATTGACCAATCAGGTTTTATTTAATTCTCTATTCAAAGTCAAAGTTTATTTGGGTATTTATCATTTCAACCCGATTCCATTTCAATTCACAAATCAAAGCATAGCAAAGGGAACTTGCAGTGTGATAACATGGATGGTGTCAAAGTAAATAAACAAGCAATAACAACAATCAATAACAATCCAATAATTAATTCAAATAATCCCGAAATAATCGTATTAATTCACATTGTTGTTTGGGTAAATTAATATAATTATTTCTAGAATCTACACTATCATTTCATGTAGATTAAAGATTATTACACTAATATTTATACGGTTCTTCACTTGATATCTATTGTTCAATTTCAAACTACATCAATTTATACACATACATTTAAATAGTTCAAGGTGTGGTCAATGCTATTTCTACGTGTCAATTTATTTAACATTTAAAGGGGTCATATTATGCAAATGTCGTCAATCAAATTAACACATATATCAAATCTAACTATCCTACGTCAATTTCAATTTCAAATTATTTATCACTTACAACATTAACAATTTAACGTCCAATGTAAACAACAAACAATCAATCAATTATCAACCAAACTGAATTATCATCGTTTAAATAACAGATAATGGTGTCAAATGTCACAGATGAACTGATACAGGTAATAACATATATATAACAGTGTAAATAACTAACATCAGCATCAGCATATTTCAATTGTCGTTTCAATTGAAATCAAATTTAATAAATAAAAGAACATTAATCGTGAGTGATTACTCACCTTTCGAGGCTAGCGAGAATAGGAGATGACACAGATACACACAGAAGAACTGACAATGAAATTGAGTTACGAATCCAAGCATGAATTCCAAAGTGAAGCGAGGTTTGCACGAATTCGACGATCAAAGCTGATAATGGAATCAATGAAATAATTAGAATCGGCCCGATCGAAATAGAAATTTATACATATATCATTTCCATGAGATCAATATTTAATTTAAACAAATATTAAAATACCGTATATATATATATAATAAAAACCATTGTTTTAATTAAGCACATATATATAAAATTTTAAACATATTATACCTATCAAAATAATTTTAAACAGATCGTATAGACATGTTACTGTAACCAATATATGTGCAGGCTAGTTAAAACTGTTTGAAGAGTTTATAAAACTAACAAGATCTATATATGTATAACATTTCGCATATAAACCCACAGACCAAATATGTATAATATATATATACAAATACAATACTTCATTTCAAGTCCAGTATACGATAATATATATAAGTACCTACTACATAAATGAACAATAGCTAGACTAATATATATATATATACCACTGTAAACAAATTTCTTGAAATATTACTTATGACCTTTGTAATATGTACATACATTTTCATAATATGCAGTAATACATATATTAAAGCATATAAACTAACAGTTCTAATATAACCTCTATTTATCTATAAAATATAACACGTCAACATTCTTATATTGTACTTTGAAATCAGAAATAAACTTATTCAAACCTTAATAACTTTATAAACTTATGACTGTAAAACCCAAAATCACATCCTGACACATATGCCTTTGTACTTTATATACCAAATATGTATAAGATGTAAAGATTACAACATTCATATTTACTCTTTTTTTTTAACATTATAGTACTGCAGACCCACTGTAACCTCATATCTTACTATATTCCTTATGCCTTCTATAATACCATATACGGCAGCACTATTAATGATGTGCATCTCAATGTTTATAACGCTATATCTAAAAAAAATATGAACTTACTTTATTGAAATATGATCATATTCACACAGATATGCATAACAGCTTCCTTAATCAATAAACAAATTTAAATCACGTACGTGATAAATAGGAAGGGCCGAACAAATAAAGATATGCAGAGAATGCAGTCGGAGACGAGCTACGTGGCTGGAGGAACAAGAGCAGAGGTGGGCCGAGCTGCTATCGGTGATGGGAACCAACGTGAGTGGTGGCGAAGGCGGAGGTTGGTTGAGCAACAAGGTGGGCTCGGATCTCTTTGGTTGCGTGGCCACGAGCGGGAGGTGGCCGAAGGATCCGGCAGAAGTGAAAGGAGGTCGCGGTCTTGGGATGGAGACGGTTGATGCTTGGTTGCTCACGTGGGTTTGGTTTGGTTGGAGGAACATGCATGAATATCATGGGCCTTAAATGATGAAGACAATGGTTTCAAGAAGACAAAAGGCTACAGACATTGTTTAGTAAATTTTTTTTTATTCAGAGCTGAGAGAAGAAGTGATGGGTTGGTTGAAAGTGTGGGGAAATACGAAAAAAAGTGATGAGTTGGTTCTGGGAAATAACAAATGCAATTAGTATAATATTTCTTTTATTATTCTTCAACCAAATGAACCAACGCAAAGATTTCATTGAAAAGTAGAAATAATAAAAGTCACGGCTACTACTTGGAATGCTAAAAAGTAAGTAACCGTTTAAATTCAACCAGAGGAAAGTAAAAGGTAATTGCAAATCAAAAGACGTACCGGTGTGGTTAACCCTTTTTAACGGTTTCAACATGAACCAGAAGTCAAAACACAGAATTTAATATACCGTAGAGATCAGTTCGACGAGACGATCAAAACGGTATACAGATATCAGTGATTCGATTGAATTATAAAAATTCAAAATTTTCTACAGCGGAAAATGCAGCAAAAACGCAGAAAAATAAGATCGACGGAGCTAAAGAAGTCCGAATTTGAAAAAATGAACTATGACGTCTTGCTCAGAAGATGGTTTAGAATTTTTCTATGTAAAAATATTCAATTTTCGAAAACATTTTATTTTCATCAATTACTAACTGATTAAATTGAAATAAAATTAAACACGAAATAAATTTTCATATTTTCGGATGAAAATTTACCAGTTGCTAAGTTTAACTAGACGGGTTTCAAATATTAAATTTTTATTTCAAAATTTAATTGTTTAAATTTCACAAAATTTCAATTAAATATATAAATAAAACAAATAAAATTATTAAAAATTTACAGGTCGTTACAGACATCAACCGTGCACTATCCGGGTACTATTTTCAATAGGACATAGTTTTAGGGCATGTGAAGTCAATAAATCAAGCATGTATACAGTGTAGGGTGAGTATGCTTTTTTCTATGATGCAAAATTATTTATATTATGAATAAGTTTCGCATTGAATCGTCCCTTCAATTCATATAATTTGATAATGTTGTAGGAAGAAAAAGTGCAACTGTGAGTTTATGTGAAGATGAAAAATGGATACAACATTGAAATCAGGAACCATAACAATTTACTGGGCTTGGACCAATTAAGTCCTAAAGATAAAATGGCTATATAATAAGTGAGCACATTTATAATATTTTTTGCATATTGCATGTAAGTTTAAATCAAACAAACCGTATAACGCGTACCATGATTTATACAGTCTTCTGTCGTTGTTGTGAATACAATAAGCCATTAAACTTGTTCTTTGATATTCGACAAATTATGTTGTGTAGTTATCTTATTATGCTTAATTTGTGCTGACTATTAATTATGAAACCAATTTTCCATAGCTACCCTGTGTTGAGATATAAACAAGAAAATAAGCCATAAGTTTGTATAATTTGAATTAGTTAATCTTTTATGTCTTTAGAGTTAGCATGGAATAAAAATTAGTTGAAAAGGTGCTTAAGCAAAAACAATAAATATTATTTTTAGCACTAAGGAAGCACTATAGTATGAAGGAGAACAGAAAAACCATAGAACATTAGATATGCATATTGGTGGCAATTTTAGCCGAGTTCAATAACTACAAAAAAATTTGTTGCTTAATTACTTTAAAATCATGATTTATGAGTTCATTCATTTGAAAGGCATGCTTAGGTATGAAAATTCTAATGTTTTGAGGCTTATAAGATAGATACCATTAGTATTAGGAGAGTTCATTGCCAAATAAAAAGGTCAAAAAGTAAAAAGAAGACTTGCAAAACTACAACAGAATTAAGAATTCCATTAAAAATAAACATATATAATTGTTGCAAAATGCAATAGAATTCACAGGACACTTAACTACAAAAGCTTTAGGGATATTTTGGTTACCACCAAAGCATTTCCTCCAAGCAAGATTTAACATCTTACGAATTGACAACCCTAACGCAGCTCAATACTTTCCTTTGTGTAATTCTACTGCTGAATTTAAAGACTAATCTGAATTTTTAATTATGTTTTGAATAATTCTTTTAGAAGTGTAGTTAGATCAGACACTACAGCTTCATCAGTTGTCACGAATACACTCATACAAAATTATACCATGTCTTGCTGGTATATCCTTAATCAAGCATACTGTTCTTAAGCAGCCTAAAATTCTGTTTCTAAACTACCTAAAATCCCAATAATTATATTATAATAATATTCATAAATATAATTGTTTGGTCTTTATATTATAGTAGCTAAAGGTTTTGGTAAGCATCACCTACTTGACTCCAAGTTTATTTTTACCTAACAAATAATCGAAGGATTACTCTTAATCATATTGTTAATTATTTTCCACGTGTAAAGCTTAAGTTCTTAACCTTTCTAATATTCAAAATAACATATATTTTTAGTGAAGTAAATCAAATTATGGTGATGGTTCTATTTCTACCAAAATAGAACAAGTATAAAATGGAAGAAGTACCAGATGTAACTATAAAAAGAATTTGACAACATTCGATCAACAAAATAAACTCAAATCCAACCAAAGCTTCCAACAGGTAAACAAAGAAGAATTCATCTAAAAACCTTAGAAGCAAAAAAATGACATGAGACTTTCTTGGCATTGGTGATTCATAATGTAACTAAAATTAAATGACCATGAAGAAATAGCAAAAAATACCTTAGTGAATTGGGATAATCACGATTACTGCAAAGGAGCTAACGCTGATTAAATCACTACCTAAGAATGAGCATGAACATTAACTGTGAGAGCATTCCCAACCGTGGGTTGCTTGGGATGACACCTACCCCCAACTGGAGGGTTAAACTATGGTTGTGGGTTGTCTTGGCAACTCGCAAGGTTTCCTTATATTATTTTTTTAATGTTTCCTTAGCCGGCTTTATGAAAGTCAGCTAAGGGGAAGTCTAGATTTATTCAACGTGAGCACGCGGATTGCAATCGAATGGATAAAGCTTGCAATCCAAGTGCTTAGCCTTAACCAGCTTTATTAAAGCTGACTAAGCACAAGTTTTTTTCTCCCGATTGGGGCTTTGTTTTTTGTTTGATTAAGTGTGTGTGGGGTAGGTTAGGGGTAAATAATGGATGAATTGATGCTTGAAGACACCCCTGGTTGGGAATGCTCTGATATGAGGACAGTTGAGGAATCACAATCAAAGGTGTGGATAGGTTTCGATTCCAGTGCAAGTAAAAGTTTTTAGGATCTAGGGTTTTCTAGTATACAGTTTGAATAGAAGTATGAGTAGATGATGAATGATCATATATTGGGAATTTGGACACGCACGATGTAAGAAATTGGAATGTAGGAACGTAAGGCTGATGAAGTTCTCCACCACGATCTATTTTGTGTTCTTTTCTTAGCTTATTATACCCAAATTTGCTTTATATACAACACACTTTTGTAAAAAAAATTAAAGACAAAATACCTTTATTTACAATTATAGTAAATCTAATTATAATAAATCAAATTCTTATTATCTAACAATGAAAATTAGTAACGAAGAGATTGATTTAGGATTAGAATTAAAAGAAATTATAATTTTGATTAGAAATGGCGAAGGATTATGATTTTGAAGAAGAATCTAAAAAAGTTGAAAATTTATTTTTTCCGTTTTTTCCTATGGGAGGGAAGGAGTGCTTGAATTCGTGTTGAACACAGCTTTGGTATGCGGTACATAAAAGAATCGTATAGAGATCCCATTAGAAATGTGTGTTTTTTCCTCGTAGCCACCCCACTAGATGACACAATTTCGGATAGGGTTGGTACATGAATTCCGGAAGAGAAAAGAAATAAAATAGCAAAAAGTAAATAGTTATTGAATGGTAAAATTAAAAATTTCATGGTGCATGTAAAGTAAAAAAAGATGTACAATGTTTTATACTAAATTTGGATGTGTGTAAAGCAAAATAGGATGTATGAATGAAACCATCCTTTTTCTCCTTTTGGAGGAAGAGAAGAGAGAGTAAAGAGGGAATGGAAGAAAAGGTCCGTTGAGTGAGATTAAAGTGTAATAAGTTGTATTTAGGTTTGTGGTATTAGCCTGTTTTATTTCTGAAACTGGGAGTGCTACGGGAATTCAACAAATAATGTAAATTCCATAAAAAAGAAATTTAAAGGGTGGAACTAGTGTTTAATCCCTACTACGAACACGAACAATCTTGATAATTGAAGTGTGGAATTATTTTGATCATACGATGCATTTGAAGTTTCTAGCTTTTGAAGAAGATGATTCAAAAATGAGATTGACTAAAGCATAAATGTATCAAGCACAAACTCAATGATAAATGATTTTAGTATTTATTTGTTTGTAGGTTAATGCTCAACTTTGTATGTAGATGTTTCGTACATTTCATTTTTGCTTCTTAGTGTTTGAGATGTTATTAAATTGCATTTATTTATTTAGTACTTTTCATTTTGGGTTGACTATTTGGTAAACGGTGGACAACAGTATTTGAAATAAAAGCTTAAGGCACCTTCTTCTTCCATACACATGTACTTTCTATTCAAGTAAAATCAATTTTAATCAATAATAATTAGCTATAGATTTTCCACCACACAAATTAACATGCATACAATGTGTGTAGTGAAGAACTTAGTTTAAAGTTATAAGAGAAATGGCATGACATATATATGCTAGGAAATTTTACAATGCAATAGCATAAATAGATTCAAATCTTCAATATATTAGTCTATATTTATGAAATTTAAGCATGTCAATAGATATTTGAAAAATTCAAAACCAGTATCCGAAAAACAAAAATAATTGATATCCAAAAAAACGAATACAAATGCGGATACGAAGGCACCAACATTCGAAAATTATCAGTTTGGTTTTTATCAAGATTATAACTTATATTATGTATGATATTTACAATAAAAGATACATGTTTACTGTTTTATTAAGTTAATAGTTATATTATATGCATTAAATGCAAATTAGTGGGTCAAAACTATATCATATTATTTGTTGATTTGTCCTACTTTTTTTGGAAATTGATTCTCATTACCTTTATAAAATAAAAACTGTACAAAAAATGTTAGGACAAGTCAGCTCAACAACCGACAAATACGAAAAACAAAACGGGTATGCGAAAACAACCTGCAACCCACACTCAAACCCTACAATACAAAATGAATGTAAATGAGAATAATATCAGTTCGATAAAACCCAAATCTCCAAACACACTGCTTTCCTAATTCATGGCGGTGCTCAAAAACGTCAATGAATTCAACAATTAACACCTCAATCTTGGCTGAAATTGCCATGGAAAAGCTCTAAAGCTGAGATCTGTAGCCCGCATCACCCACCATTCCAACAAAACTCTACATACTTCAACGCTTTTATAAAAGATCGGTTCTAACTCCAAAACATTTCTGATGCAAGAGGGCAGAAGAAGAACCGAGGTCAATTTCTCGAAGAAAGTATCCAAACAAGAAGAATAGCTATAACACCCTGTAATTTGGCGTTAGTTATTTAATTAGTTAGTTAATTTATTAATTAGACTTAAAAAATAGAATTTGTGCAAATGATGGAATTGGACCAAGAAACTTGCACCATTGCGTTCTTGGTGAAATTTTGAGCAACTTTTATATTGGAGTTTTGTGATCGGAGACCAAACGAAGAAGACACGGACGAAAAACGAATTCGGAATGAAAATAATTTGAATAAGAAAACTAACATTTATATATATTAATTGTCTAGGACCCATGGGTCGACCTGCATATTGGAGCGGTCGACTAGGGGTGGTTGACCGCTTCGTGTGTGGCGGCTAGGGTTAGCCTAGGCCCAACGACTCGAATTTAATATATTTCGATCTAACGGTTGAGATTGATTCTTACGCCTATAAATTCAGGCCTAACCCTTCTTTCTTTTCTCATATTTTTCTCGAAGCAGAGCGAAGCTATGCCATTTCTTCTTCTCCACTTTCTTTCTAAATTATAAAATAAGATATTTATATCTATATTCAAACAAATTGGAGAACAATAGAAATCTAATAAAAAGGAGAAGAGAAGAGAATCAACTATACACATATTTGAGGTAATTTATATATTTGTATATATTTTCACTTCTAATACCAAATCTCTTCTCAGATTTGTAATTCTAAGTATGTATATGCCTTTTTATATATATTTCTTGGATTAAAGAGGATTTGGAGATGAATTTAGTGTAACGACCCGGAATTTCACAACTTTGATTTGCGAATATTTAATTAATTTTAAATATTCAAATAATAGATGTTATAATAAAAATAAAAATCTTTTAAATAATAATTAATGATAGTGAAATCATTTTCAAGTTATTTTTATAAAAATAATTAGTTGGAAGAAAAATAGAAAATGTGACCGAAATTCGTTTTCTGAATTTTTGACTTTTCATCGCTAAAGGTTATCGGAAACGTTGTGAACTCTTTAACATAAGTATATACATTTGTAAATAAGTTAGAATATGTATACATTTGTGTATTAGTGTATGTGTATGTGTGTATTTTTATTTAGGTATACAAAGTTAAAAAAAATTATCACATCATAGGAGACATAAAGTACATAATGTACTAAAACATGTTTTGGCATGTTGGAGCATGACGTAAAGAGAGGGAAAACATGTAAATTTCATGTGGAATCATGTAGGGAAGCGGGGAACAATGGTGGTGACATGGCAACAGGTTATGGAGGGTAAAAGTACTAGGGCATTTTAGTAAATTCACTAATTTCATTTCACATAAAAGCTTTTTTTTTCATATTTTCCATTCTCGTTTTAATTTCTATTCTTCTTCTGTAAAACCTCCATTTTCTTTCTCAAGCATTCCATAACTTCTATATTTGTAAAAATTTCAAGGAACATTACGTTTTCATTTCTAAATTCCATAAATCAAGATTTCAAAGCCTCCTCTTTCAAAAACAAGTCCTAAACTCCACCTACAAAGCATGGCCGAACCCCTTTCATGCTTAGGCCGAATTCATGTTGACCCTTAGGGTCCTAAAAGTTCCCTTTTTAGTGAAGAAATGCAAAGATCTAGAGTTGTTACAAGTGTTGGCGAAGTTCGGTGAAGTTTGGTTTTCAAATTCAAGTTCTAAGAAGTTTTCAAAGATTATGGTGAGTAAACTTCTAATTTTTGGGAAAGAGTTACCTTTATATATATGTTGGTTATATGGTTGTATATATGATGTTGTTGTTTGGATTATGGTTTGGATGTATATGTATGTGCTAGCTTATGATTTATCATTAGACTTTGAATCAATGGTTTAAGTGATGTTAAAGTTGTGATCTTGTCTTGTGTTTGGAAGTAAAATGGAAACTAATTAGTAAGTTAGTAAGTGGAAAACTAATTAGTAAGTAAGAACCAAACTAGTTAGTAAAGTTAGCGAACTAAACTAGTGAGTGAAGTTAGTAGTGAACTTGATTTGTCAAGTTAGTAAGCTTAATAGGTTTGGAAGGTCAGTTAGTGAACTAATTAGTGAAGTTTGTAAACTTGACTAGTGAGTTAAGATAGTAAACTTGACTGGCGAGAGAAGTTAGTAAACACATTTGTTAATGGAGTTAGTAAGTGGAATAACGGGTCATATAGCGATAGTCGCTATGGATGTAGTTCGATAAAAAGTCCAATTTTTAAAAAGTTAAGTTTTTATATTTTAAAGTTTTTTGAAATGTTTAAAAACTTAATAATAATGATTAAAGTTAATTAAGAATTTAATAATTAATTAGTTTTGATAATTATTAATTAATTAAGTGTTAAACAAGGTTTATTAATTATAACTAAGTGAAGATTAATTATTAATTAATCATCTTTTAAAAACAAGATTAATTTAATTATTAATTAAGTAAGATTAATTTTAAATTAAATATAATTTAAGTATATGATTCATTTTTAATTAATTAAGTATAAGGTTAATTATTTAAATAAATCAATTATTTAATTATTTTTAATTAATTAACGCTTTAATTTAAAGAAAATTATTTATTTAAGGTTTAATTTATTATTTAAGTTTTTAATTAAAAGTTTAATAGATTGGTAATTGTAGTAGCTTCATTTTGTTTCAATTGGATCTTAAATCTAAAATATAGATTGGTTAAAAATAATCATTTTAACGAATATCTTAATAAGGTTAGAAAAAACATGGAATTATTTAAACCAAAAAACAGTATTTTTAACATTAATAACCATAACATTAGCATTTATTCGAATTTGAATGAATATTTTGCCGATTATCATAATGTTCTTTTGATCAAAAGAGCATAATGTTAATATTTTTTAGACTTTTTAAAATTTTACAAGTATATAATTACATATTTTGTTAATATCCGTGCCTTTTGATTTTGTTTTCATTATCTCATAATTCACACATATATGTTTATTATTAGTCTAACGCTTATTATTGTTTCTTTATCGTCTTATAATTTTAACTCTAGTTTTATTACTTTTATTTCATTAATGCATATATATGTATATAATTATATATATATATGTGTGTGTGTGTGTATTATTCTTAATTTTTGTTTAGTTCCATCCGTAGGTTCAGGTTTAGGCTAAAAATGGTGCTAGAATGTTATTTGCAGGGTTTCAGGTTTGTTGTTATCAGGATGCTGGATTGCTGTTCATATGACTGTTGTTAGGAGAGATTTCATATTTTTGATCTGGATCATCCGTGCTAGCTGCGAGGTATTCCTTCTCTATTGGAGCTGCTTGTGGATCTCATTTGTTCTATTGAATGCACTTGTTGGAACTAGACTAGCCCGCAGCGGAAGTTATGAGTGAATTTCAAATTTTTTACCCTATTGGATCTTTTATTAGACCTATGAAGTCTAACTGAATTAGAACATTTCTAAATTTCATTTAAATAAAATCATTTATTTTATTTAAATTCAAATATATTATGATATGAAATTAATTTTATTTGATTTAGTTTATACATAAATGTATCATATACGTATATGTGTGAGTGCATGTGTAACATAATAATCCGTGAAAGGTATAATATGTCCATATGTAGATGTTGGAATTTACATCGCAATTGACATATTAGCTCATTTTGTATGTCATGTATGTTGTCCAAATATGTGCATGTATATGTGTTACAATACACACACACATGTATGTATAAATATATTATATATAATATATGAACATAAAACATTTATATATGGATAAATATATATAGAAAGAGTGAGAACAATTATTAAAAACTATTTATAATTCAAAATTAACTTAGTTTTGCAAACATAATAATTTTAGTATTTTAATTTGTATATATTATGAATAAAATAATGTTTTCATCCATAAATAATTAACATAAAATAATCTATTGATGAAAATTTAAATTTTACAATTTTAGAAAATCTAGGATCATAAATAGAGCTTAGAAAATATCTGGAGATTTTTTGAAGTTGAAATATTATTTTTAAAAACAAATACATTGATTTCGACAATAATTATTTGATATAAAATAATATATTATTAAAAATTCAAATTTTAAATTTTTTAAAATTCTAGGATCAGGAATGAAAGGTTACAAAAATTTTTAAAGAAAATTTCAATTAAATTATTATTTTTAATAAATCATAAATAGTATTTACGAAATTATATTAATTATTAAAAATAATAAACTTTATTGAAAAAATCTTAAATTTTTCTATACATTTCGGGAATGATATAATATTTTTTAAAAATATAAAATTGAATTATTAATGCAATAATTATTTTATATATAATAAACAATTCAAAATTCAATAAATGTTAATTTAAAATTTGAATATATGTATGATAATTAATTTTCGAATTTGTAAATTCTTATTATATATAAATAAGTGTACTAAAATTTTAAAATCATATATATATATATATATATATCTTATATATGCATATATGCTATTATGAGAGAGAAATATACACTAATATATATATATATATTAATAAATATATATAAAACAATTATCAATGATAAAAATTGATTTTGTACAGTAAATAACATATGTCTATACATAAATCAAATAGTATAATAAATAAATTATGCACATAATCAAACTGATTTGTGACAACTACATCTACTTACAAAATCTCACATAAATAAACATATAGTAGCAATTTATTTAAACAGATATGAAATTGCTCATTATAGGATCATAGAATATAATTTAATTACTGTAATATGAATTAAAATTACCAATTTAATGATGCCTTTGAATCCACGTTGAAGCAATGATTTCCCTTCCTTTTACTATTCTTGATTCGTCAGATTGTAAGTCCGGAATCACCGGCTTCTCACTATCGAATAATATTATTTTAATTTGAAATATATTTGAGAATTTTGGAGTGGATTGAGAGCTCTGTTTTAACCAACAATGTAGAAGGTAATGGCGGCCAAAAAAGGTTCATCATTATTTTTAGAGATACACACACACACACACACACACACACACACACATATATATATATAGGGTTGTATTAGTGGGAAACGAGGAATACCTTTTTACCCATTCTCACTTGATCTCAACCCATTATCCCCAAGCCAATTCCCTATGTTTTAGCCACCCCTAGACCTTCCCAAGCCAAAATTTTGCAGCCCTATGATGGGCCTTAAACCCATCTAAGCCCAAGCCAAAATACTATGCAATTAAATCTAATTTAATCGCTTGTCGATATTGTATATCGATCAATATATTTATAACTGTTATAAATATATATAACATTATTTATTTCTCAAATAATATTCAAATTTTATAATTTATATTTCATAAATATTAATTAATTTAATTAATTTATAACAGTTATAAACTAATTAAATCATTCGGTCTTCAGGGAATTCATCATTTCGGCTATGTAACTCTTGGGTGTAAATTTAGTCAGCGATTAACATTGAACTATTTTAATGTTAAAGTTCACACGTCACTTAGCATGTGGTGTGACATTATGGCCAAATTTATCGCTTACTCATTTTCGGTAAAAATCCAATTTTAGTTTAATAAGCGTTACCCGGTTGTGACATTTGTTTACACTAATTCTCTTCGTCAAAACTATATCACTTTGGACTTATGAAATTTGGTAATGGTCAAAATTCCAACCTCATCCACATTCAACTTTATAGTCCAAATACAAAGTCCTTGGTTCAATAATAACAATTATTATTAACCGAAATGCTTTGGCCAGAGACTTTGATTTTGAGTTGACTTGAGTTGACTATGATACTAACCGAATATAACCGAGGAGACGAATCCTCTCTTGAATAGTGCTTCACTTCCAATACTTCCACTTGACCCAACTATAGTCACTCGATGGACACCATGCCATGATTTGGCTATAATCAAAGCAGAGCTTTCGTATTGAAGATCCACAATATTCTCAAGTCGAGAGAACTGTGTAAATCAGTCACATCGATATTTTCAGTTTGACCTTAGTTATATTAACCAACAAAAAACTATCGAGTGAGTCATTCCATAGTTATCCAATAACTATTAGTACGTAACCCTTAGGTGCCCCCAGCAGTCATGAGTAATACATCGCCCAACATTTGGAGAGCGTTACATACTCCAGTCTCAACGGATACATCGATATCCAGTCTCGATGCATCTTGACCAGGAACATTTAAAATGGTATATTTGTTTCGTTGTGATAAATTTCTCACAGTCACAACACTTTGTAACTACTATCACAAAATATACCATTTATGGATTTTTTTATTAAATACACTTTTAATTAAGTTAATTAATTAATATAATCATATTATATCAAGTATATAATAAGAAGAAAATACCTTTTATTTCGAACAAGATTGGTCAACGAGTTAGGTATATGTAACAAATTATATAATTGCCCCTAGGGCATACCCCTAACTCTATCAGCACCATGGTTTATATTGGGTACTTCTAACACTTCATTATCAGACGATGGCCTTGCCGGAGTTCGATACTGAGGTGTTATGGACGGTGTCCTTGCCGGAGCTCATTCAAGAAGTTACATGATTTTTTTATTTCAGATTTTTCTGTGTTATGATTTGTCACTTGGCAGGCATGTTAACAGCTCCTTTTCTATCGGTGTTATACATATGTACATGTATGCTCTCCTCTCCTTTAGAGGACCACACATTTCTCTCAAATAATTAAAATATTATTTAATAATTAATTGAGAATAATTAATAGTTTCTAAGGGGGGAAGAATGTAACACCACGTACTTTTGCGTTGGTTATTTAATTTGTTAGCTAGTTAATTAATTAGGCTCTATAAATGGAATTTGTGCAAACGATGGAATTGACTACGAAACTTGTACCATTGCATTCGTGGCAAAATTTTGCGATCGAAGACCCAACGAAGAAGTTTTGGAAAAAACTTAATCGGAGCCAAAATAATTTGAATAAGAAAATTAACGTTTATATATATTAATTATCTAGGGCTCACAGGTCGACTCGCATATTGGAGCGGTCGACCAGGGGCGGTCGACCCCTAAGAAGGGGGCGGTCGATCGCTTCGTGTGTGGTGGGTAGGGTTAGCCAAGGGACAACGACCCAGATTTAATATATTTCGATTTAACGGTGGAGATTGATTCTTATGCCTATAAATTCAGGCCTAGCCATCCCTTCTCTTCTCATATTTTTCTCGAAGCAGCAGTGAAGCTCTGCCATTTCTTCTTCTTCGCTTTCTTTCTAAATTATAAAAATAAGATATTTATATTTATATTCATACAAAATGAAGAAGAATAGAAATCTAATAAAAAGGAGAAGAGAAGAGAATCAACTATACACATATTTAAGGTAATTTATATATTTGTATCTATTTTCTCTCCCAATCCCAAATCTCTTCTCAAATCTTCAATTCTAATGTATGTATATGCCCTTTTGTACATATTCTTGGATATAATGAGAATTTGGAGACGAATTTAAGGTTCTATTTCAGATCTGGAGATTTGGATCGCTTTTAAAAGGTGAGTGGGAAATTTTATATATTGTTATGATTTTAAATCTATTCCATTGACATACGTTTGATTTTTATGCCTAAATCAATTTTATTTGTGAATGTAGGCTTAAATTAGTACAGAAAACTATTGCTTACGTATTCTTGTTTTAGACTTAATTTGAAATATGTTTACACCTAGATTTGGAAATCAATCCCAAAGATTTTAGAATCCGAATGTTGTATATTTTTATTCAAGATCTGTACTTGAGTGTAAAATAGGATTTTTGGATTATTGCCCAAATTTGATTTAAGTTGTAGATTTTCCATAGTTTAATTTGTGGGAAGAACATCCGTTTGATTTTTATAAATTTGTTTATATTTTCCACTTTTGATTCAAAAAGGCGACGCTTTATTTAATAAATAATAAAACAAAAAGGGAAGAGATGTGTAAAGTACAGATTTATTCTCCGTAGTTTACACTGTCTATTCCAAATAAAAAAATTATCCATTCCTTGTAATTTAAAACGTAGTAAATCTTTCCTTTTGTGTTAAAACCAATTTATGGAAATCATAAGGGAAAATCTTCCAAAGGAATTTAATTCTAGCAAATTAAATATGGAAAACATATTCTAGTTACGTATTTATGACCAGAATATATTTGGATAAGAATAATTAGTTTATACACATTTATTGCGTTAATAAAGGAGAACAATGTTTCGTGCGTTATTTATGCGTAACGTTCGTTAGTTATTATTATATTTAGGAAAGCGAATGGTAGAATTTGGAAATGTAGTAATTCCTATTAATGGAAAATAAATTAGGAATTGCCAATATTTAATAGGAAATAAATGATTGTAACCCTAATTAATGGGAAATGATGGATATGATTAGATTAAGGGTTATAGTTTATTAATTAAAGACTGTAACTCCAATTAATGGGCAATTAATGGAAATGAATTTGGTAGTTACAATTAATAAAGACAAATGGATAAAAATGGAGTAATAAAAATGGAATAGATATAAAAGGTTACTAATTTGAATTAGTAATCATACATAAATGTCTTAGGAAATGTCCGTTAGGATTTTATGGACAAATTGACATTTATGGGCATAAAAAGGGGATTTATGGGTAGGTAAGTATTTAAGGTAAATCTTATTGCCTTAAATAAAAAATAAATTAGTAAGCTAAGTCCAATGTCTACCTAAGATAAAATAAGTTAAGACTTAGGATGATTATTGGACTTAGTAGGTTAGTGATGCGAGATCAGTAGAGTCATTTGACGGAAGGCTGCCCTTCACTTTGAGGCTACCAGCAGTCGGGTACATTTACTAGTGATGTGAGATATCACTAATCATAGGACCCGTGATAACGTGAGATATTGGACCTGCTTTCTTAATTTAAAAGTATTAAATTGTCCAAATTTGAAATTAGGAGCGGTGAGGAATATCTCCATAGGGGTTCGCTTCTGGTTTAAGGTATTAAGTGGTTGTAGGGTCCGCCTCTCTCCTAAAAAAAGTATTAAGTAACTGAGTGAAATTCCAAACAAATAAGGATGTCTCTTAAAGGATTTACTTCAATGTTGAGGCATTAAGCGGCTATTTTAGGGCCCGCCTCCCTACCGAAACAAGTAACCTAATGAGATTCCATATTTATAATTAAGAGTGATGGTGGATATCTCAGGAAGGGTTCGCTTCGGGTTTGAAGTATTAAGTGACTGATCTAAGGGTTTGCCTCTCTCCTAAAAAGAAGTATTAAGTAACCTGATGAGATTCTGAGCGATGTCAGCTAGATAGTACCAATGAGGATTCTGTCTTGGGGTTAGGTATTAAATGATAAAGGCCTACCTATAAATAGGTGTTAAATGGTCAGGGGTCTGCCTAGTCCTTATTAATGAGGTAAAATAAGTGGCTTGGGTATAGTCTCTCACAGTGCTAAGGCCGTAATAATGATAGTACTAGTGTGGAGTCAGCCTAAGGATAGGTATTAAGTGACATAGGACCTTCCTAGAATATATGTATTAAATAGTTAGAAGTCCGCCTAGTTCTTTTTATGGTATTAAGTGGTGTGGGTATTATCTCTTACATAGCTACGATTTTATTAGCAATAGACGCGGTAATAGTTCGACATTAAATATCGGAAGCCTTAAATAGTGGTTAGAGGTCTTTGTACTTAGGACCCACCAACCATTGACAACATTGTTAGAAAACCACCTTGGGAATGGGTCTTTAATGATGGGTTTACCTTGATTGAGGTCTTAAATGACGGAGTCTGGCGATTTCTCTTTTAACAGTATTTTGTGATGATTATAGAAGCCCGCTTCATATTTAGAAGTATTAAGTGGCAAATGGTTTTGGAAGTATTTGGTGGTTGATAAGGCTTCATCAGTATTTTGTATCTTAAGAAGGGGTAGGTAAGTAATCGTGTATGCAATGCAGGTTAGGTTAGAACCTTAATATACATAGTTACTAAATGGAAACCAATTGGCATAAATTTATGTTGTGGATAGTTTATAAATTTTCCAGTAATCAGAACGTTGTTCTGACCCCCTCCTCATTACAACCCACATGACATATTTAGAGGAATAGGTCATTAGATCTAGATGTGCTTTGTTGTTGGAGAAGTCTTCTTTTCTCTCATGCTCGATGTTGATGTGACAATCTCTATCCAAGGAATACTACTAGTTCCAAGGTAGTACTCACAATCAGTATTCTTATCCTATTATTGTTTCCGCTGTGAGTATAGTTTTCTATCAATCTCTGATAATGCTCATGCTTATTCGCAGGTACCAAACCCAACGATCTGTGCTTTGATGGACTTGGGTTTCGATTTTTGTCGAAATTTAGGCCCATTGAGGTATGGGTTGTTACAACAACTATCCAAAGTCTTTGAATTACATAGATCTAGCAGTCTTCGTTTGTCATGATGAAAATTGTAATATTCTGTGAAGTTTTGTATAAGCTAGATGTAATTTGTACATGCCAAAATAGGTTTCGAAAAATAGAAACACTAGAGCAGCAAAAGCAAGACCTCCTTTACTGAAAGCATCAGTTGCCTTCAATAAATGTTAGATAATGGAAAAAAAGCATGCAACTCAAGGGATAAACAAACCCGAGACCAACGAGAAAGCAAACTAGACACCATGAGTAAATATGACAGTAGAGATGGAATATATCCCCGATTAATGGCTATCGGGTGGTGAGAACATCTAATCCTAATTTTTATAAATAATATCATCAGTATATTTTATGGTCTGTCTATGTTTAGATCCATATATTCTTATCTTCACCATATAGACAATACATGCACACACTTGTTTCTCATTTCTGAAAGAGTTGCTGAAAATCCTTTCGTTTCTTTCCTTCCGAATATGCCAAACACAGACAGAAAGTGCAATTTTGGCCAAATCAGTGCTCTTACACTTATTATTAAAATGAGTTTTTAATTTATCTATTTCTGTAACTGGATTAATTTCTTCAGTTTGATTTGCTGGCCAGTTCAATTTAAGTCTACACTACTTCCATATAAATGCTGAAAACTTACATTCAAAGAATAGATGATTTCCACTTTCATCATCCCTATGACACAAGACACATTTAGGATCAGTTTGCATCTGACGTTGTATAAGCCTATCTTTAGTAGGAAGATAATTCTTTATTGCCTTGTAACAACACACTGCGGTCTTTGGGTAGATAACACTGACCCACACCCATTTCCACCAATGCATGTCCCCCTGTCTTAACTCTAATATAGTCAACCACCTTCTTTAAAATAAATTTCTCATTACCCATACATGTCCATAAATCTTCACCATGATTTTGATGTATAATAATATTTTCAATGTCTCTTCTTACATTTCCCAAAAAACAGTAGTGTTTCATTCTCCAAGTGCCATCCTGAATAATGTGATCCCTCAACATGTTTTCACCTCTGACTTGTAACATCGTTTCAGAACCTAACTTATTTAATAACTTACTATCCGCAATCCATAGGTCAAACCACAGGTTGGTGCTCTTCTTATTAGCAATGTGTCGGTTGATGCACTTCAAAAACTCAGGTCGAATTCTCATGAGATATTTCCAAACCTCAGAGCTATCACATCAGACCAAGCATTCCCAAATGGAGTGATTCTTAAGGTATTTATTGATCATATAATTTGCCCATAATCCTTCCTTGTTAACAGCCTTCCAAAGTCTTTTAATGGCAAACCCCAGTTGTAACTCCTCAATATTGCGAAGACCTAATCCACCCCCTTGCTTAGGCCTACAGACTAGTCCATGGAATTTTACTCGTCCCGACTTCCATAAAAAATTTGAACATACATAAATAATATCGTACAAAGTTTGTTGAGGAATACAAAAACATTGCATCCAAAATTGAACTATAGGGTAGATAGTCAATCTGATAAGCTCAATTCTACCTGCCAAGCTCAACAATCTAACCTCCCACCTTCTATCCGACATTTAATTTTTTCAATCAACATATTAAAATTCGAATGCTTTAAATTATAATGAGTTAATGGTATACCCCAATATCTCATCGGTATAACCCCTTTAGAAATATTTAAAATATTACAAATTTCATCACTATGAATAGCACCTTTTCCAAAGAAAATCAATTATTTCGCCTCGTTCAATTCGGTGGCATGATAAAAATCAGAAAAAACCTCCTTAATCACATGTGCTCCCATAATATCAGCCTTAGCGAAAATAAGAATATCATCCACATAAATAAGGTGAGAAACGCTGTATTTTTCGAATTATTTCAGTTTTCCTTCTTCGATCTTGTTCTCCATAAGTAAGGAGAAGTATTCCATGACCAAAACAAAACGAATCGGTGATATAGGATCCCCTTGTCTAAGACCATTAGAGCTAGGGAAAAACCCATGATTCTCACTGAATAAAATGGAAAAAGCAGGGGAATTAATAATTTCTTTCACGAGTCTAATTCTTTTATCTGTAAAACCCATAGCTGCCATCATATGCACCACAAAATCCCTTTTTACCATATCATACGCCTTTCTTATATCAATCTTCAAGCACATATTACTATTGTTAGTATGATTAAAAACTCCAGTAAATTCATTATCCATCAAGATACCGTCAGTGATATTTCTGCCCTGAATGAAGGCACATTGATTCTCAGAAATTAAAGAATCCATAAATATACTCGGTCTGTTTGCTAGTACCTTTGCCACAATTTTATATATAAAGGTACAGCATGAAATGAGCCTAAAATCAGATATGTCAACCATATTCTTAATTTTTGAAATTAGGCATATAGATGTATGATTGCATTGCTTAATAATTTTCTCTGCGTCAAACACCTCTTGAACCATATAAACAATCTCCTCTTTAAGAACAGTCCAATGGGTCTTATAGAATTTTGCATTAAAACCATCAGGACCTGCAGCCTTACCATCTTTGACACAAAAAACTACCTCTTTAACTTCTAAACAATCAAATCTATCATTAAGAAAGTTTTTACCATATTCAATGATAATCTTCTTACAAATCACTATAGGCAGTTGAGATTGGATAGGAGAATTGTAAATTTTCCCAAAATACTCCCCAGCTTTAACTCCAAAACCATAACTGTCAATACACGTAACACCGTTTAGGTTAATGTCAGAATTCCATAAGCCCCTAAATCTCTTACTTGATAGTTTGGCATAAAAAAATGAGGACTCCTCACTATTAAGTAGCCACTCAATCTTCGATTTTTGTACAACATCCACATATTCTCCATAGAGGGCCGCCTTAAGCTGCTCTTTCAAATCAAACAAACTCAATGCTAAGTCAGACGAATGATTGTTTTCTAATTCCTTTTGAACAATCTCACAATGGGCTCTTAGATCAACCACATCCTTCCTATTATCTCTCTTGTTCCAGCGCCAATTTTTTGAATGTTCCTTACACATTTTTTATCTTTTAAGAACTATGAACATAACATTACCCTCTAAAGGCTTGCTCCATATATCCTCCAACGTACTTAGGCAATCATCAAATAACATCCAGCTATTCATGAACTTGAAAGATTTAATTACTCTCAAATCTGGAGAGTCAAGCTTGATCAGTATAAGGGTATGATCGCTACTACTAGATGGTAGATACCTAAATTCACAGTTAATAAAAGACTGAAACCAATCCAAATTAGCAATAGCCCTACCAATTTTAGTAAGAATATTCTTCTTAGGGCCAGACCACCAAGAGTAATTATATCCCCCGATAGGAAGATCAGTCAGTCTTAACTGAATCATACAAGTATCAATCTCCCGCATTTTACAAAAAGGAACTTGATTTCCACATAACCTTTTACTTTGGTTCCTAATACAACTAAGATCGCCGGCTAGTTGCTAGGGACCCTTGCTAATCATTGCATCATCTTGTAAGTTAGACCATAACCATTGTCTAAGAGATTAAAAATTATGAGCATAAATGAATTAATAAACTTTGGCCATTTGTCATTTTGTAGATGCATAGTGATGTGTTGATCACTCATCGACACCATTGAAACATTCCAAACATCAGAATTCACCAGTACCGAATTTCTACACTTAAAGTAACAGCTAATGTTACTGATGATACACTATCTCTTATCAAATTGTCTACACCACTTAACAATATCCTTAACCTTTAATTTATTCTCCAGAAGCCCAATACAGTTAGCTCTATAATTAAAAATGTGATTACAAACATCCAACTTTCTAGAGGGTTTATGTAATCCACTAACATTCCAATATAGAATACTCATTGGGAAGGTTTGTTGTCCTTTGACCTGCCCTTCCTACCCCTAAGGGCATCCATACACTTTTCAACCCTCTTCTTGTCAATCAGATCCCAAGCTTGGTTCTTACTCACCAATAACTCCACCTTAATGTTATGCAACTTATTGTCATCCCTAGCGAGGTTAGCATCACAATCTGGACCGGGATTTTGCCTTTCATAATTGCGCATAGGTTTAAACTGCATCCTCGAATGCTCACTGAGCTCATCCTTCTATCCCTGCATGATTTTAACATTATTGCTATTAGAGTAAAAACAAATCAGTACTAATGGTGGGAAAAAGGGAATCGATTATGACTCCACACCCTATTTGGAAGCAGTAGGTATAGTCTGGACGATTGGTGCTGATGTGGCTCCTGATGCGGTAGAAGTATAACATTCAGCGTCAATTATCTTTGTCTACACCCCCTTCATATCTTGGTGATTAGATGAGAATTCCCTAACATGTGAAAAACTTTTCTCAACAACTTTTGGACGAGCTGCCTTATCCACCTCTCCATACTCCGTGGGTCTGTACAAGTCCTCCTTTATTTCTCCAATCACAGTACTCTTTCTAGCTGCATCATTTTCATCCATCTCTCTTTGTTTGTCCAAATCCAACAGTAAACATCCTTTAGCTACCTTTAGTTGTTTAATTATTTCATCAATATTCCTACAAGATTTCTCTAAATTTTCCTCCTCCGATTCTTCACAATTATTCTTCAAATCTCCCTTACTACCTTCAGCATTATCCCGTGCCGCCATGTTTTCTACAACATCCTCCTTTCTAATAGCTTGCTTACTAGTTGAGACCTTAGACCAAACCTTAATCATTGGACATTGAGATTGGCTATGCCAAAAACACACACAATTATCACATCTAAGTGGAGGACTCTCATATTCCACCTTTTGTGTACAAGAACTACCATCATCAAACAACCCTTCAATTTCTTCAGGGAAGCCAACCTCTCCTTCAACTCAACTAATATCCTAGCAAAAGAGATCTTGCTTCCATTAAATGTTGGTACGTCCATTTTAATAGGAATGTTAATCGTGCTAACTAGCGCACTAATGGCATCAGCTCCCCATAACTTAAAACTAACTCCCAGAAGTCTAATCCAAACTGAAAGAGAGACCAGAAAATCCTTAACCGTTCCCATATTTAGGGTAAGTTTTGTTCATAATTATGAGCTTTTTATCAAACAACCATGGTCCTTGACTGAAAATAGAATCATAATCCTTCTCATTAGAAAATCTCACTACAAAAAAGCCATTCTCTCTAGACTGCAATGAAAAGTCACCACCTATCTTCCATACCCTCTTTATATAGTTTAGCAAGTTAATAAAGTAGGGTCTAGAACCAACAACATATAATAGAATACAATTATTCCACTCTTTTTCTGCTTGCACCACATACTCCGAAGACAGCCTACATTTGAAACTTCCATCTTTAACCTCTGGTTCAATAAATCTAAGAGAAACATCATTAGGGAAGTTCCTCACACCACCTTTCACTGCATCACTATATGTAACTTTTTTAGCATCAAGAGCAACTTGAAATTTATGAGATTTCTAGATCGAAGACGTCTACACTGCAGATCCACGCTGAGCAGCAACTAGGAAGGATCTCTTCTTCCGATTTTGAATAGTTTTCCAGCCCTCAATCTCTGCCCCATTAGACAAGCCAACCGCCTCTACACCAGAACCCCCTCCAACGCCAAGAACACTCTTCCTCTTCACCTTCCCTTTCGAAGATTTATCCCCAACAACCCCTCCTGACATCTTATTCCCCACCAAACTAGCCTCCACCCCTCTGAGCCGCTAGTCACTCTAGTAACACTACCTCTATCGCCTGAAAAACCCTTCCCCTTAATCTCCTTAGTCGATGATCCAAATCCATATCTCGAACCAATAGCCGACCTCAACACCCATTTACCTTTCAAAACAGTAGCCACCATGATATGAAAAAATATATGGAGAAAAAAGTGAAGAAATAAAAATAACAGAGAATAAGAGGAAACGAGAATAAAAAAAAGAATTAAGAAAACCCTAGAAATGTAGGGTTAGGGTTGGAGGTCATTAATTGTTTTGTATTAATTATTTTATTGTTGTTAAAATACTTTCTATATGATTCTCAAATTTTTTGTTTATGTTTTATGATTTATCGATTTTTGATGGATAAAATAATTATCTGATAACCGTCTACACTGGTAAATATAGATACAGATGCAGATATGACACTATCCATGTTTGAAAGTATTCAACGATATTATTATCCTTTATACAGATCCATATAATAATCAGTTAATGGACTTGCATTACATTAGATGCATCTACTCTTACATCTTAATGAAAGACTTGCATTCTTCTTGAAATCTTTGGTTTTCACTAACAGAAGAAATGAATCTTACATCTAGCCCAATGGGTCCTTTCTTACATTAATAGGAAGGTTGGACTTGGACAGTTTTTTGTTAATTAGTGAAATAATAGCATCTGTTAGCTAATATTCTCTTTGTTATACAAAATTTTTTATACTTAAATTGCCACTTAGGAATTTCTATAAAGAAAGATTCATATTACTTGTTTATCAAATTTACATGTATTTTGTGTTAGAACCTTGTATTTTGATAATGATAAAACTACACATGAACTATTTCTATATATACTCGACTTTTTAAGAAAACTATATCATTGATCGACGAAGAGACAATACAAAGATGACAAAGATGTATGGGTCATAGTTATTTGCATCTAGAAGTATATAATTGTTAAAATCTCCTCGGGGTGGTATACACACACAAATCATCATAGTTGCATATTCATTTTTGAAAAGCAGAAAAACATAGAACCAGTCAATTAAAACCACTTAACAAATTGACTTATACAATATCAATCGACCGATCAACCTCGTTTAGTGACTGATGTACTTGTGCATTTTATTTTTTATAAGACAACATAACTAGTCGACCAAAACCAAAGAAACAATCGACTAATGACTCAACCAGTCGACTAGTTTCAAAGTTTCAATTGACCAAAATTTACCATTTTGCACTAAACCTTTCTAGTTGACAATCACTTTTTAGAACCTTAACCAGTCAATTGTTTGCCCGTAACAAACAGATTTTTGAAAATACCAAAACTTGTTTCTTTCCCATTGGACGGACACTTCTCTTTGTAATAAGTTGCATCCATCTTCAATATTAGATTACTTTTCATTGAAAAATACTGTTTTTCAACATCTATAAATAATCTTTGAATCAAGAAACAATTAATGAATTTCATTCTCTTTTCTTTCTAACTCTCTAGCAATTTTGTTCTTACATTCAAAAGCTTTTCACTTCCATACATCTACAAATACACTCATACCACTCTCAAATGAGATTATAGGAAGTATATAACAGAAGTCAAAATCCATGTTGATATAACACAATATTGTCTTGTCAGCAAACTCTTGTAATGTCTATTCCTTCAGGCTAAGTGAGAAAGATTAATTAGTGAAAATCTGAAGGGGAGATTCAGGACTGAACGTAGGATGGGAGGTTCGAACCAGTATAAAAATCTCGATGTAATCACTATTTTACTTTATTCTAATTTATTATTATCTAGCTTGATTATATACACATTTACATTAGTTAGCCATATACAACTTTAGATTAGTTATTATGTCTTTAGTTTTATCTACTTATGTTGTTTACGTTTTATGTTTCGTTTGTGCAAAACTTCGTGATGTTGTTTTATGTTATTATGTTTCGTTGTACGTATGGTGGGTATGTTTGAAACATTTGTTATTATGTTGTTTAGTAAAATTTATGATGTTATCTTTGTTTGTGTTTTGTAAATTTCGTGATGTTGTTTGAAGCATTTGGTAAAATTCGCGATGTTATCTTTGTGTCTTGTTATATTCACTTACTTCTTATACGCTGTCTCCTATTTTCAAAACTATTTCTCCTTTTGTCGATGACAAAGAGAGAGAAGTGTTAGATTTTGGTCACACAATAGTCCATAGATTTTGGAGATATTTGAGTCTATGTGGAATTGTGACTCAATATCATTGCTTATTTTATAGATTTTGGAGATTTTGAAAAGTGATTAATTGCCTCTTTTATTGCTTTAAAGAAAGCAATAAATTATCTACATGAGAAAGATCAATGGAAGTACTCAATAGCTTCTTGAAAAAGATATTTTGTCAAGACTATTATAAATAGGCATGTATATGGTTCATTAGATGTGTGTGGGGAAAAATTGTTTTTGTAGCGTTCTGGACTGAGATATCTTCTCAATTTTTGGCTTTCTTTTGTAATAATTTGGTGAATTAATAAAGGTTTTGTTTAAAGGAATTTGTTTATCATTTATTTTTCTTCACTTCTTATCTCTTCTAAAATCTAATTGTGTAGGGATTCTAGGAAAAACTCTAAGAGTTGGTATCAAAGCTTACTACACAAATTTTTTTTAAAGTGAGTTTTGCTTATCGAGAAGATAAGTGTTGAAAAAATTAATGGGAGAAATTGGGGGTTATTAAAGGGCAAGACGGAGGATTCTCTATATCTTAATGATCTTTATCAACCATTTAAGAACAAAGGAGAGAAACCTAGCAACATATCTGAAGCAACATGAGAGACTTTGGATAGGAAGGTTGTGGCGGCTATTCGGTGCTTTTTGGAGAATACGGTGTTTCATATTGTTGCTAATGAAACATCTGCTTTTGGAATTTGGAAGAAATGGGAAGGAACCTATGCAAAAAAAATCCATAACAAATAAGGCATTTCTAATGAGAAGATTGGTAAATTTGAATTTTAAGGAAGGTGGGTCAATTGGAAAGCATCTCAATGATTTTCAAGCAATCGTAAATCAACCGGCGGTTGTGAATTACAAGGTAGATGATGAGATACAAGCTTTGATATTGATGAGTTCTTTATCGAAAAGTTGGGAAACGCTTGTGGTTGCATTGATCAATTCAAATTTGGATGCAGTTGTTTCAATTGGTTCGGTGTTTAGTTGCCTACTTAATGAGGAGATGCGGAGGATGAACCTCATGGAAGGAAATGATAAGGAGGAAAAGGAAAGTAGATATCCAATTGAAAAGGTCCATCTTGCAAGAAGGGTTAATCATCCAAACATGAAAAGACAGTCAAGTAGATTAAACATGGAAAGAGATTTCACCTGCTATTACTGTGAAATTTTTTGTCATCGGTTGAGATTTTGCAATAAGCTTAAAAGGGATAAGGAGAGGATAAAGGCTTTGGAAGAAGACCAAAATGAACAAAAAAATAGTAGCGATGATGAGGTGAATTTTGGTAAGGAATTTAATGATAATGTCTTATGTGTGGATAAAGACAAAAGTAAAGATTGGGTACTTGATTCAAATGCTTGTTCCCACATGTAATATAAATGAATCATCTATTGATTATGAAGAGCAAGATACTAAGGTGAACTCTACTAATGGTAGAGATTTGGATGTTAAGGGCAATGGTCATTAGATTGAAGATGCATGATGGAAGGATAATGATGCTTATAGGAGTCAAACATGTCTTAGGAATTAATAAGAATCTTGTTTCTGTAGGACAATTTGAAGCAACAGGCTGCAACTTTTCAACTCGAGATGGAGTCACAAGGATTTGAAGTGTAATAAAGAGGTGCTATGTGCAAAAAGAGAAAGCAACAATGTTTATAAACCGATTGGAAAGACGGTGGAGAATGAAGAAAGTTCTTAATTTGGAGTTGGGGAGACAAATTTGTCTGAATTAAGGTGGAGCATGCAACAGAAAACCACAAAGTCTGTTTGAAGACGTTTGTGGTATTACAAGAAATTCTAATTTATTGATAATATGCATGTTGAATTAGGGAGCATGCATATATTTGTTTCCATGGTAATATTGGAGATTGTTTGTAGTTTGAGGTTTAAGGTGGAGCTTAGATGACATTTACGGAATATCGTAGCAAGGTGAAGATTGTTAGATTTTTGTGATGCAATATTCATAGATTTTGGAGATATTAGAGTCTATTTGGAATTGTGACTCAAATTCATTGCCTATTTTATAGATTTTGAGAGTGATTAATTGCCTCCTTTATTGCTTCAAAGAAGGCAATGAATTATCTAAATAGGAAAGATCTATGGAAGTATTTATTAACTTCTTAAAAATGATATTTTGAATAGGCATATATGGGGTTCATTAGACGTGTGTGAGGAAAAGTTATTTTTCTAGGGTTTTGGGATTGAGATGTCTTCTCAATATTTGGCTTTCTTTTTTAATAATTTAGCGAATTAATAAAGGTTTTGTTTAGAGGAATTTGTTTGTCATTCTTTTTTCTTTACTTCTTACCTCTTCTAAAATCTAATTGTGTAGGGATCCTAGGAAAAACACTAACAACAAGTTTATATGGCCATACTAATCAGGTGAATATATAGTAAGAGGAAGGACATTTATATAATTTAACTTGTGTGGTTGTCATCATCAAAAAGAGGAAGATTGTTAGAACCCTATATTTTGATAATGACAAAACTACACACAATGTTTCTATATATACTCGACTTTTTGCAGAAAAACTATATCATTGATCAACCAAGAGACAAGACGAAGATGAAAAAGGTGTATGAGTCATAGTTATTTGCGTCTAGAAGTATATAATTGTTAAAATCTCCCCGGAGTGGTATACACGCACACAAATCATTATAGTTACATTTCCATTTTTAAAAGATAGTAAAACATAGAACCAATTGACTAAAACCACTCAAAAAATTGACTTATACAATATCAGTTGACTGATCAAACTTATTTGGTCGACTAATATACTTGTGCATTTTATTTTTTATAAGACAGTTAACCAATCGGCTAAGACCATAGAAACATTCAACTAATGACTCAACTAGTCGACTGGTTCTAATGTTTCAGTCGACTAAAACTTACCATTTTTGCACTAAATCATTTGTGGTTGAAAATTAATTTTAGACCCTTAACCAGCCGACTAACTGGTCTTTACTAATCGACTATTTTCCTGAAACGGGTAGATTTTTGAAAATACCGAAACTTGTTTCTTCTCCCATTGAACGTACGCTTCTCTTCGTAAAGAGTTGCATTCATCTTCAATGTTGATTACTTTTCATCAAAACATACTACTTTTCAACATTTATAAGTAAAGCTTTGAATCAAGAAACAATTAATGAATTCCATTCTCTTTTCTTTCTAACTCTCTAGTAATTTTGTTATTGCATTCAAAAGCTATTCACTTCCATACATTTACAAATACACTCATGGAGATTATAGGAAGTCTGTAACAGAAGTCAAAATCCATGTTGATATAACACAATATTGTCAAGTCAGCAAACTCTTGTAATGTCTATTCTTCTGGACTAAGTGAGGAACATTGATTAGTGAAAATTTAAAGGGGAGCTTCGAAACTGGACATAGGATGGGAGGTTCAAACTAGTATAAAAATTGGTGCGATCGCTTTCTACTTTATTCTATATTATTATTATCTAACTTGATTATACACACATTTACATTAGCTAGCCATATTGGAGACCATTTACACTTTCATTTTGTATTATTTGTACACATACATGTACATTACGAATCGTTGAAGATATTATTTTCTAACATGTCTGTAATAATCTTTTTCCATAGTGTGGATATTAATTTCTATCATGTAACAAAGAATGAAAAATAACGGTACATTCAAGAGTTACATGTTAAAAATTACAAAATAAATTGTTGTAACATAATGAGGATGTGAAAAATCTAATTACATTGAAATCAATACACATCGAACATCCTACTGACTAACTTAGCCGCAATGACTTTTACAAAGAATAAACACCAATTGATGATTCTTGTGTCTCCAAGCATTTCCAATGAATTACCTTTATTTAATCTCATTGTACATGTATTTTTCCAATGATGAATGTCATATTGTTGAGTGGATAGAGTGGAACTCCTAAAAGAGCGGTTATCAAAGTAACACAATTAGATCCACCAATTCAAAGATGAACACCTCATTGAAATAAACATTTGGTCGGACTGGTATCTTTTGTAAAGCTAGCTGAGTTTTCAAAGATGTACTTTGGAATGTGGTGCAGAATAACCTATTGGGAAAAGCATTTTCAGCAATGTAATCTATCCTTAACTAAGACAATATTTGTCACAATAGTCGTCGATTTTGCAATTTCAAAATTACACTTTAAGTGCAGTTTCAAAAAATTGTTTGTGCACGGAATAGAAAGAATAGCACACATTAGGAAATACTTATTAGCAGATACTCAATTTTAAACTTTTCATGAAAAAATCACTTTAGCAAGTACTCGTTAACGTCAAAAAATCAGAATGGTAAACCCAAATAAATGGTTTACCACTATAAAAAATGGTTCAACACTTGTCTACCTTGATGATCCAACATTTGAATATCAAAGTTATTCAAACTCATTTAGTTAGAGTGCAATGTTTAAAAAAGGGTAAACTCATTTGGTTAGAGTCCATTATTTCCAAGAGTGCAAAAGATAATGTAGTTGGTATGTTATGGGAGGAAATGAGTGAAAAATAAACTTTTAACCTTTTTCCTTATGTATGTAGAAGGAAGGTTTATTAACTTTAAAATAAGGCAATTTGACAAAAATTGTGTTGACTCAGAAAAAATCATTATAAAGTTATGGGAGAAGCAACTTGTAGTCTTGATAAACGGTTAATTACAGTTATCTACAAAAAAGATTAAAATACATTTTATTTAGGAAAAAAGCTCGGCAAACATTTGCATATTAGTCAAAATGGTGTTGATAAATTGCAGCAAACTCAAATTGAAAAAGCCCAAACCGGGGTGAATGTACATAGTTCAATCGAACGCTTATATTTAATTATATTGGAACTGAAGAAATTTAGAACAAATAAATATCTAAAATAAAAATGAAAAAAAAACATTATACTGAGTAATTAACAATACAATGCAATAAAGAATTAGATCACAAAGAAGCAAACACTTAACAATAAAATCAAAGGCAAAAACATGTGTTTATAACTTGACCTCAGTTATGTGAACAAAGAGAAAATCATTCTACCAAACTACCATAATCAAATAGAAGACTATAAAATCTTTTCATAATCAATTATTATCTCATATTTAATAAATTAATACCTAAGTAATTAATCCAACACCTGGGAGTATATAATTATATAGCATACCTCCAAAAATAGATATCATATCCTTCCACGTTTGATCTCTTGCCATCCTCCTCCTGAAGCCTTGACAGAATCCTACCGTTGTTTGTAGATGAAGAACATAAACTTTAAAAAAAATTAACCAGCTCATGCAATTTTTGAAGCGAACCCATACCATTTACCTGAATCGCAATCAATCTAAAATTGTTAAATAAATAAAATTTTGAACTATAGAAAAACAATGGCAAATTCTATTTGAATATGCCAAAATGCTGAGAAGTCCCCTCTTTATGTTATAAAATTTGATCGAACAAAAATGCATTCAGTTGAATCTCTATTTTATAAAAAAATTTCAACACCATGTAGAACGAGTACGTGGGTTCATACATAACTATGCAGAGATAGTGCGTGGTTTATGTGCCCACCACGCACTTAAACTACAAGGTTTTTAAGCATACCTCTTAGTTGCTCTACGAGATAAGCCTTTATATCATGTATTCACTCTACGTGGTGGTCAAACTTATTTTAAAAAATAATATGAGTTATATTTAAGTGAGATTATATTGGTCAAATATGTTAGTTCTTGAGATGATGGTTTCGATGACAACAACCTAAGGACTTGTTATTAAATATAAATACTAATATTATTGTCTAGATATATATGTATATGCAGGATATATATGCAGGTACTGAGAATGAAGACTATATAGTATAAAGATTCGAAACTGGCGAATTCAAGATTGAAGAAACCAAGACTGAAGACTTATGAGTATCAAGAATTCAAGATTTCAAGATTTCAAGAGTTCAAGATATCAAGATAAGTAATAGTGTCTAGATTTATGTTAAAACTTCATAATAGCACTAAAAACTTTATTCGGATTTTAATTGTGGAATGGAATCCACCTTCTCGCTTTAATAGTGGGATGAAACCCACGACCTCTTTAGTGGGATGGAACCCACGACCTTCTCTAATGGAATGGAACCCATGACCTCTTTAGTGGAATGAAACCCACGACCTTCTTTAATGGAATGGAATCCACGAAGTTTTCAAAATGATTTATTTTAAATATTTTTCCAAAATTGTTTTAAAAGTCATCTCTCTTAGTTTAAATATTTTAGCCTTAAACTATTTTTATTATCTTTTGATTTCAAAATCATCTCCTGTTTTTTAAACTATCTCCTGGTTTTAATATTATAAGCTTTAAATCTCAAAAATATATTCTATAGTTAGTTTTTAATATTACTTTTATATTGTAGATTATATATTTTTAAGATTACTTTTTAAATCTATTTTATACGTTTAAACTATATTCAAAATGGTTTATAAACTTCAGAAATTGTTTTGACAAGTTTAGAAAGAAAATATCTTTTAAAAACAAAAATTAATTTTCAAAATTTACCAGGGCATGTCGACATACCCCATCCCCCCTGTCGACATGGTGACCATAGAATTTAAATTTCAAATTTTTAAATGAAGTGTCTATTCGTCATAACCTTTCACGAATGGACATGACTGTTGTTCTTCTATAAATACCAGTTGTTTTCAACTAATTTTAAGTTAGTTTTTCTTCATTTCTTCACTCCTTCTTCTCCACTCAAGTATTCTCTTGTATTTTAACAAAACTCTACCAAAATCCTAAGTGAATCAAACTTGAACATCTCTAGTTTGATTCTCTGCCACTTTCTCTCAAAGATCTCAATGCTATTCAGAGTTATAGGATCATTTGTAATCAAAGAAGTGTATCGAGTCTCTCTATCTATCAGAATGATATTTGAAACGGTGTGATTGTGGACGTGAATCAATTGGGTGTCACTGTAGCCCGTAAATCAATTAGGTGATCTTGTAGCCTGGTTAAATCAAGAGAGTTTTCCCTGGACTCGAAGACAGGAGGGTGTATCTCGTGGCCTTGAAATCGAGGTTGTAATATTGACATTATATTTGAAAAGAAATTTGCACATGAAATTGTATGGGACTGGATGTAGGGTAACTCCGAAACAGTATAAAATTCCGGTTTGTTCTTTCCTTTACTGCTTTTATTTACTATTTGCACCTGTGTCTGATTCTGTGTTTGTGAATTGCATATGTTTGGATTTAATTTGAAAAGATTTGAAAAAGATTCATAAAATTATTTAAACACTATTCACCCTCCTCTAGTGTTAATTCTGCCTTAAGATCCGTAATCCGCATTTTCTACATTTGGTATCGAAGCATTGGTTTTCAAAGTTATCATAATCTTTTGAAAAAGTTTAAAATGGCAATTTTTGGATATTCTGTTAACACTAGTTCAAAACTATATGAATCATCATTGTCTCAAAAGTTTGCATATTATTATTACAGAAAATCATGTTATCTACCGAATTGGTGTGTTGTGCAGGAACATATGTGTTATATGGCTTTTGATGAATCAACACTTAATGGACAAATGGTGCAAATCAAGAAAAACAAATGGATACTTGATAGTGGATGTTCAAGACACATGACTGGCAGTCTAGAGACACTGAATACATAATTTATGAAGATAGAGGACTGGTCAACTTTGGAGACAACTCAAAATGATATGTGATTGGCATCGGCAATGTCGGTAACTCTAAAACTCCTACTATTTCTGATGTTTTGTTAGTTAGGAATCTAAAACACAATTTACTTAGCATAAGTCAACTATGTGATAAGAGGTACAAAATTAAATTTGAAAAGGATAAGTGTCAGATCGAAGATAATAAATTAAATATTATCTTTAAAGGAATTAGGAAGAAAAATATTTATATTCTCAGTATGAAAATCTCAAATGATAAGCTATGTCTTTTGACTAATACAAGTGACCCTTGGATTTGGCATAAAAGATTTGGGCGTTTGAATTTCAAAATCTTATCTAGACTTTCAAAACATGATTTAGTAAGAGGTCTCCCTAAAATAGATTTTAAAGTAGATAGTATATGTGATGCTTGTCAATTAGGAAAACTTAGAAAGAGTTCATTTAAATTGAAAGATATGATTTCAACTTCAAAACCTCCTGAGTTACTTAATTTAGATCTGTTTGGTCCATCTCAAATTCTGTTAATAAATCACAGTAAATATGTTTTGTAATTGTAGATGATTATTTTAGATTTGCATGGTCAATTTTTCTAAAACTCAAAAGTGATGCTTTTGATTTATTTAAAACTTTTGCAAAAAGAATTCAAAATCAACTTTCTTTAAAAATCAAAACTATTCATAGTGATCATGTTGGAGAATTTAAAAATGAAAATTTTTAGAATTTCTATAACAAAAAAGGATAACTCATAATTTTTCCTTTCCAAGAACTCCAAAACAAAAAAAAGTGGTATAACATAAAAATAGGACGATTCAAGAGTGTGCAAGAACTATGCTTTTAGATAGTAAATTACCAAGAAATTTTTGGGCCGAAGCAACCGCTACAGCTTGTTATTTTTTGAATAGGATTTTAATTAGACCTCTAAACAATAAAACACCATATGAACTTCTTTTCAATAAGAAACCTAAGGTATCTTATTTTAAAGTTTTTGGAAGTAGATGTTTCATTATAAATACAAAGGACAATTTGGATAAATTTGATCCTAAATCCGACAAAGGAATCTTTATCGGATATTCTAATAGAAGTAAAGCATACATATTTTTCAATTTAAAAACTAACACCATTGAAGAAACAATGCATATATCTTTTGATGAAAATTTCAAAGATTTTTTTCAAATTAATGATGAAGATGATTTTGTTACTTTAAATAATGAATCAAATGAAACAAATTGTGAAACTGTTCATCCTAATAAAAGGATCAGGCTTTTAAAAGATCATCTCATAGAAAACATACTAGGAAATATTGAATATGTTGTTAGAACTAGAAATTAATTAAACAATATGAGTAATGTAGCTTTTATATCAACTATTGAACCCAAAAATCCAAAGGAAGTATCATCTAATGATTCATTTGATTTAATCTCATATTGTGATGCTGACTATGCTGGTTGTAAATCAGACCGAAAAAGTACAAGTGGAACTTTTCAATTTTTAGGACATTCTCTGATTTCTTGGTTTAGTAAAAAGCAAAACACTGTCTCACTATCAACAACTGAAGCAAAATATATCTCTGCTGCTTTGGCTTGTTCTCAAGTAATCTATATGCAACAGACCCTAAAGGATTTTGGATTAAATATTTCAAAATCACCAATTTATTGCGACAATACAAGTGCAATAAATTTATCCAAAAATCCTACTCATCATGCCAGAACCAAACATATTGATATCAGACATCATTTTCTCAAAGATAATATAAGTAAAGAGATTATTTCTCTTGAATTTATCAATACCGAGAATCAAATAGCTGATATTCTGACCAAACCCTTGAATCAACAGCCTTTACTAAATTTAGAAGAGAACTAGGTATTTGCTCTATAACTGAGATATAGATTATAGATATAGTAACATATATATTTAAATAGATAAAGAAAAATAAAATTGTCAAAATTTCCATAAGGATGTCGACAACCCCCTACCTCCCATGTCGACATACAACGGTAAAATTTGAAATTTTGAGTTTCCCTCTAAAATTAGTTTAGTAGTTATATATTCTCTATATTTCGAATTCGTCTATCTTCCACTTCATTTCTCTCTATAATAAACTTATGAGAATATAAAATAATGGCCTCCTCTTCCAAATCAAACCAAAATGCGACCTTTTCTTTCCCTTCTCCTAATGCTGGTCCATTTCAATGAATTGCACTGGCCCGAGTCATGAAGATAGAGGAAACTTTGATGGACTCTCTGCAAATGACGATTGAATTGCAAGTCATGCAAATAAATATGGCTAAGGAACAAGAGAAACAGGGCAAAATCCTTATAAATTTGCAAAAATTTCTAATGGATAATCATGCGGACCCGATCGTGATTGAAGATGACTCCTCTAACATTCATATTCATATTCCATTAGAGGAAGACGATGAAGAAGAAGAAGCACAAATGGATGAAGATAATAAAGTTATTTGCGTTGGAGAAGTCTGTTTTGATAAAGATGGTAATTTGGTCGAACAACGTGGAAACTTTTGTCTCCATTACCCAAATTGTTCGATTTACAAGTCACCAATTATCAAAGACTCTCATTAGATTGTTTTAATATATTGTGTGTAATTTTATATATTTGTGTTTATATGTGTAATATAACAACACATATATATATATAATAGAATTATATTTACGTTTCGCTTAATTATGCTTCGTTATTAGTATTGAGTTCCATGGTATTAGTTTAAGGGGAAGTTATGTAGTTTAGGATTAGTTTTTGTTGATGACAAATGGGGAGAATTATAAAATAGGTTAAATATGCTTAGATTAAGGAGAGTTAGTAGATTAAAGGCGAGTGTGGGAATAAAGGGGAGTCGGAGTAGAATCAGAGTTTTGTGGAGTAGATTTTATAAACAAAGGTTGTCATCATCAAAAAGGGGGAGATTGTTAGTTCCTGAGACGATGATTTTAATGACAACAACCTTAGGACTTGTTATAAAATATAAATACTAATATTCTTGTCTTGATATATATGTATATGCAAGATGTATATACAGGTACTAAGAATGAAGACTGTATAATATAGAGATTCAAAATTGACGAATTCAAGATTGAAGAAACCAAGACTGAAGACTCATGAGTATCAAGAGTTCAAGATATCAAGAGTTCAAGATTTCAAGATTTCAAAAGTTCAAGATATGTAATAGTGTCTAGATTTATGTTAAAACTTCATAATAGCACTAAAATCTTTATTCGGATTTTAATCGTGGAATGGAATCCACCTTCTCGCTTTAATAGTGGGATGGAACCCATGACCTCTCTAGTGGGATGGAACCCACGACATTCTCTAGTGGAATGGAATCCATGAAATTTTCAAAATGATTTATTTTAAATATTTTTCCAAAAACTTTTTAAAAGTCATCTCTCTTAGTTTAAATAATTTAGCCTTGAACTATTTTTATTATCTTTTGATTTCAAAATCATCTCTTGTTTTCTAAACTATCTCCTAGTTTTAATATTATAAGCTTTAAATCTCAAAAATATATTCTATAGTTAGTTTTTAATATTACTTTTATATTATAGATTATATATTTTTAAGATTACTTTTTAAATCTCTTTTATAAGTTTAAACTATATTTAAAATGGTTTATAAGCTTCAGAAATTGTTTTGACAAGTTTTACAAAGAAAATCTCTTTTAAAAACAAAAATCAATTTTCAAAATTTACTAGGGCATGTCGACATACCCCATCCCCCATGTTAACATGGTGACCGTAGAATTTAAATTACAAATTTTCAAATAAAGTGTCTATTCGTCATAACCTTTCACGAATGGATATGACTGTTGTTCTTCTATAAATACCAGTTGTTTTCAATGAATTTTAAGTTAATTTTTCTTCATTTCTTCACTCCTTTTTCTCCACTCAAGTATTCTCTTATGTTTTAACAAAACTCTGCCGAAATCCTAAGTGAATCAAACTTGATCATCTCTAGTTTGATTCTCTGCCACTCTCTCTCAAAGATCTTAGTGCTATTCAGAGTTACAGGATCATTTGTAATCAAAGAAGTGTATCGAGTCTCTCTATCTATCAAAGTGATATTGAAAACGGTGTGATTGTGACCCGTAAATCAATTGGGTGGGACTGTAGCCCGTAAATCAATTAGGTAATCTTGTAGCCTGGTTAAATCAAGTGAGTTTGCCCTAGACTCGAAGACAGGAGGGTGTATCTCGTGGCCCTGAAATCGAGGTTGTAATATCGACATTATATTTGAAAAGAAATCTACACAAGAAATTGTGTGGGACTGGATGTAGGGTAACTCTGAACCAGTATAAAATTGCGGTGTGTTCTTTCCTATATTGCTTTTATTTACTATTTGCATCTGTTTCTGACTCTGTGATTGTTTTTGTGTTTGTGAATTGCATCTGTTTGGATTTAATTTGAAAAGATTTCAAAAAAGATTCATAAAATTAATTAAACACTATTCACCCCCTCTAGCGTTAATTCTGCTTTAAGATCCATAATCCGCATTTCCTACAAAATATAATTTTATAATATTTCTGGGGCTACTCAGCCTTTTGGTGTGTTCAAATAGAATTTGCTAAAATAATTTTCGTTTCTATTCAAAATAAAAGATGTGGCAATAAGATGTTAACAATTTTCTAACCATTTATTGGGAAGTATACACATCAAAGACATCACATGTGCCAATATTTCAGCCTTTAATCATTGATTTCTATGAATCATGAATTAGAAATATAAATCATCTGATTATATCATAAATCTAAAAACCATATATGAAACTACTAATTGAAACTCAAATTCAAATACCAAACCCATAAATAAATTCTGGATAAATTAAGTTTGTATAAATTAGAAAAGTAGACACAAATTTTAGATAAACTGAACAGATTATTATAATAATCAAAATAAAGAGTGAAATCCTATCTGAATCGTTGAAATAAGAAATTGAGAAGGGGAGGAAGAAGATGGTAGAACCGTCTATGATGATCTCAAATATTAGTGATTTGTATTAATGAAGTTTCAAGAAGAGGAAATACTATCTAAGATGTAACTGGAAAGTGTGATACTATTTACACCCACTTAAACACTTCTCTCACTCATTTATCCTCTCACTTACTCAAATACTTCACCCATCCACATACACGCACATTTTCTTATTTTTTAAATTTCCTCGTTAAAATAAATTAACCTTTTCACTATCTTCCTATAATGGCCCGAAAGATTTTCGACCCCGAAAATCGATACTAATATGTTCACGGTATAGAGTAACGAGTAATCGAGTGCCGGAAACCCCAGACTGTTAGGGTTAGGAAGAAAATGAGGTAGAAGAAGAAATAGAAAACAACAGCATAGAATCTCACAATCGCAGCGGAACAAAATATAATATACAAATAACAGCATTTTATACAAAGAAATCTGTAACTGTCAATATATATACAAGATATCAGAGTACAACAAATCTGGACAGTTATAATAACCTGTCCTCAACTACTGTCTATACAGTATACTACACAGCAGAATATAACTCATACGTGCAATACGTCTCTGCCCTCCAGCTCGTCTCTGGGCTCCAAAGCGTCCCCACCTGAAATATTGTAATACTCGGTCTGACCCGAGCATTACAATAAAGTAACACCCGAGTCAGGCTAGAAACCAGCGTGAGTAACCCATTAAATTTGAAATAATAAAGTTGTAAAAACATCATGGAAAATCAAGGTAACTCGTCCCACATTACGAGTTCTTATCTTGTTATAATCAACACTTGTTGCTAAATCCATTATTTAAAATAATATCTACGTGCAGTTACTTATTCAAAATAGTCAGATTTACTTAATTTATTTAATTCCAGCCTATTTGATTCTACAATTCAAACCTGTAAAGATTGAAGTAGTTATTAACCGAAGTGGTTCCGGATATCGCTGATATCCGATCCCGGTCTCTTCGCGTCCAAACGCCATCTTTTAAGACCCATTTGTTTTTAACCAACACTTCAATTTTCAGGATGTCATATTTACATAGAAATTTCATCACAAATATCAATTTAATAAAATGTCTCACATTTTATATTAACCGTTCAAGTCAAGGTATTTCATACCACAGGATAACTGGAAATAACGTACTAGATAAATCAAGCAATCCAAAGTACTTAACCACTTAAACCATTCATAGACTAGATTAACTAGTCACCAATCATCTATTTAACTTTAAACAGAGTTAATTAATTATTTTCAAATCCTATTTAATTATTATTAAACTAATTACGACCCATTTTATTTTATTTTAATTAAATATTTGGAAATTAGTTAATAATTAACATGTAAGATTAACTCAAGACTTTTAATTAGTTAAAAGTTTAAAACATTTTATTTTACTTTAACCATTAACTAATTACACTATTTATTTTACTTTAATAAACTTTAGGAATTAATTTAAATAATTAACATGTAAATATAATTATTCTAATCTTAATTAATTTAAGTTTAAATTATTTTATTTATATGGCCCTTAACTAATCAAATGTTGAAGTTAATTTAAAATTTAAAATTATTTTTATTTGTATCAGGAAGTTTCAGTCTTTAAAAACATCCAACTTTTATAGTAAATTGGTTTTGAAATTTCCTTTTGAGAAACATTATTTATTTTTATTTTGAACACAACACAGGCCCATCGGCCCAAAACTATGTCCAAACCCGACTTTTCCCTTCTCTTTAATTCACTAACCTACTGATAATCCATCTGATACCCCCTGACACCAAGACACCCGTACACGTGCACACGCGAACGGAGATACGCCGACCATCACCGATGACACCACCAAGTCGCCGATGACCTTCTCCACCACTTCGACCACCCAGAACTCACCCGACGACCCAAAAATCGAAATCGAGCAAATCTGCCCCACCCAGAAATGGACCATCACCCATATCTACCTCGCGTCGCCGCCGTTGACCACTGGGGACCTCGCCGCCTTGCTAGAAGCTACACCTATCTGCTATCTTCCTTTTCCACCTCCTCCGGCCCACCTCGACGCCACCACGATATCGCAATCGAGCAGAAACCCACCTCAACCAAGACACACTCTGAAACCCTACTTCACCTCTGACCCGACGCCTCGTCACTCAGAAAACCCTGCCTACATTTTCGCGTGACCGCCACCACATCATCCTCCTCCGAGCATAACCCCGATGCAAATAAACCCCGCGACCATTAGAAATCAACTCACGACCGAACTCCGGTCAACATACGACATCCCATCAACCACGCCATTAAAAATCAAAGCAAGACCACCAAAATTCGTTATTTCTTAAGTCGAATCTGTTCATATAAGTGAAACACGAATTTTAAAATAATTGATTTTTCTGAAATATTTTACTTACCACTGTAATCCTTCCTTTTCAATGACCTACTTGCAAATCTACCATGAAATCATTTAAAAAAATAGAATTACCCTACTACAAACATATTTCCTTCAATTATCATAGCCTATAAGTATTTAGGTGAATAGAAAAATGATTTTGAAGGGTCTTAGAACCTGTTAGAAACAAGAACAGAGGCAATATATATGTATACAGGCATTTACATGCTTCCACACCCAGGCATACATACCCTTTTCTTCTAGGCAGCATATATTCAAAACCATTACTACTATTAAATCTTTACATAATCATGTTGTAAAGAAGATTAGACTTTTGAAAAGAAGTTTACTCATCTGTAGACCCAGGATGAATACTTTGTTTCCTTTTCTTTTCTGTTTTATTTTATTTGCTCTCATGCTTGAGTTGTGAAATGGAAGTGTTTGTATATTTATTTTTTTCTTTGTTCGAACGAATGAAATGAAGACAGTATGGAGGTACATATATATGAGTGTATACTGCTGCATTCCTATGTATTGTACACAGTAACTTCCTTTCCACTTTCCTTTTGATTTTAATTCTTTTTTCTAATTTTCTTTGGTCAGTAAACTCTTTTGACTTGATATGATTTTTGAAACATGAAAATTTGATTTGATTTAAGGTTTCTATGCTTAGATTTGATGTTTTATGGGCTGATGGAATATGCATTAAATGTATGTCCCCTTGTATGCTTACATACATATCTATATCCTTATGTATATACATGCTACATACATATGCTTACACACATTTATATTTACATGCTTATCTACACATTTCTTATTTAATATGAACATGTATACATATACTATACTTAATTTCTTTCTTACAATTTCCATGTACATTAGTTCATATGGTAAATATATATATATTACTTATACTTGTTAATATATTTAAATATCTTAAGCTTATATATCCTTATGTATCATATATATGTTTATACATTTTATACAATATTCTCCCTATTTTTACTTATGTGTGCTTTGTCCTTATATGTGTATATATCCACATTTATGCAAACTTTCATGTAGATTTTTTCTTATGAGCCTACATTCATATACTCATATATGTATATACTTATATATATATATATATCATAAAGCTTGCATGTATTTACCTATATATATTTATGGACATTAAATCTTAATTTAGATGGTGGGATTTAATATATACATAATTTATTTTTCTTTAAGGTTCATCATATTAGAGATTTAATAATCCAATACTTATTATTATTATTTTGTAGCCATTTATATATCCAATATTTTAATTATCATCAATTTATTTATTTGACTAATTAAAACTAATACCCCAATGATTTAAATCAGTTAATTACCCAATTAACAGACGCTAAAAATCCGGGTCGTTACATTCCTCCCCCTTTTAGAACTTTTCGTCCTCGAAAAGGAACAAAGCGAGAATCTTAATTTTCTGTTTATTTTAGTTAAATTATTCTTTAAACATTTTAACTCTTTTACTCTTTTATTTTAAAATTTTAAAACACTTTAAAATCTACATAATATTACCAAAATAGCTTTTATCTAAATACTTTTTATAACTTGATGTCTAAACAAGTCCATCCTTGTTCTCACAGAAATTCAGTCATGCGTTGATCAGGCGTAAGACTGAAAATCTATAAGTACTTAGTAGACCCGTTTTCAATACCCAGTGAAAATACTTGGAAATTTTTTTTGTGAGAATGCTCTGGAAATCATCACCCCCTCCATGGATCACAGTTAGCACGATGATTGCGTCGCCATCTCGATGAAATCCATAGAAAACTTTAGGCATCTGCACCCCTCGATTTCACTATGGAACCGCCACAGATCGCAGCTACACCCAAGGTTACGTTGCTATCGCAACAAAAACCATGTAACTTTAGGCATCAGCGCCCTCGAATTTCGTTGCCAAATGAAACTTCACCACATAGATCGCAGACTACATCAGTCGAGTCCCAATGTAGCCTGTAGGCACTCACTACCACACGACTTTTGCTATGGACCATATAGATCGCAATCTACCGATGTTGCGTCGCTCTCCCAGCGAAATCAAACGTAGACTTTAGGAAATCACTGCCCCTCGACTTACGCTATGGAAACGCAGTAGATCGCAGTTACACCAGAGTTACACTACCGTCACAGCATACCCCGATGTCTTTGTAGGCATCAGCGCCCTCGAATTTCGCTACCCCAATCACAATCCACAGGAACTACAGTTTAGTCCGGACGTCCTCTGGGATCAAAATTTAGAACCCTTAGGGCTCAAGGCAGAACCACCCAGTGGATCTCCTACTATAAGTTTCAACTCTAAATGGGAGCACCTTTTTCCCCATAGCATTCTCAAAACATTTTATACTATACACATATAGTATTTTTCAAATCATATTCTTACATGTATCACATCTAAATCCCATTTACACAAAATCGATATCCCAAAATCGATGATTCTCAAACTTGGCTTTCCAAATTCTCAAAATTTGCTTTTTGCCAAAATCAAAAGCCTTTCAAAATCAACGAGTCCCAAAAACCTTTTTTTTTTCAATTCCATTCTTATAAAATCATTCTTATATATATGTACATAAGATTACTCTTTCAACTTGGAAAATTTTCTGGTCATTTCATACTTATATAAATTCCACTTTATCTTTCAAATATCTATCAAAGATCATTTCTTCTGGTTATAGATTCAACAAGGGAAGCTGATAATATATAACAAATATTTATAACTTTAGTTAAGCCCCATTCTTACTCTTTATAAAGTAAGTTTCCAGTTATGGTGCTATCCAACTTTCATTTTTAATCGTCATATATTTCTCAAAATATACTCTTTTATTTCAAAATCATTTTTGCCTCAATATCCGATTTTTAATTTTTTTTTTTTAGCAAGGCTAGCCGGCTTTATAGTGGGCCGTGCCACTGTATATAAATGAAAAAACAGGTGCTCTACACATGCACAGAACAGCTATACGGGCAGCAAGCCCAAAACGAAAAAATAAAATAAAAAGAGAGCACAGGAGTTAGACAAAATGCCTAAACTACTAACACTATGACTAAGCTTCCTCAGAAGAGGGAGAACAAACACGACCATCAACCGGAGATGGACCAGTAACATGAGAAAAACCCGCAAAAAGAGCAGCTAGATGAGGGTCATAACCAACAGAGTCAGGGGAGTAAATAAATTTCCTATCCCAAGTGACATCATAAAACTTACTTTTGTTCTCCTCGCCAATTGCACCAACCCTAGTAAGGCACAAACCATCTCCCTCAATATGGTAGATAAGATACCGGCTCTCACCTCCAACTTCACTGATAAAAGCATAAAAGATATCTCGCTCAGGTGAATATCTCATATCAGAAGGTAAATGAATCCAAGCACGTTCATCAGAATTCCATGAAATGATATCAGACGAGGTAGCTGAAGGGAGATCCTCCAAGACCGAAGGAGGAGAAACAGTAGTAGGAGCTAGAACTGGCGGAGAAGTAAGAGAATCCACACAAACCGGATTATCAACAGGAGGATCTACAGAACTAGCATCAGCACTGGGAGCTACCGGAGCAACAACAACGGGGACAACAGGAGAGACCTTCGGAACCCACTGCCGAGCAGGAGGACGAGGAAGAGGCAACCGAACAGCTAGGGGAACAGTCGATGAAGAACAAGAATCTGCAAGATGACCAAAGGACTGACAAGACGAACAAATCTCAGGTTTCCAACTATAACAAACTCTGACCTCAGCAACGTGGCACTCATCTAATCTGACCTTCAAAACGTTAGGCAGAGGTTTGTTAGGAGTAATCTCGATTAGTGCTTTAGCATAGACTTCCATTTCATCTAATCCACACAATATCCGATTTGGTTCCACTTAAGAATTGCTTCAACTTCCATTTGGGTTATAACTTCAATTCATTTCAATTCATATTTAAATCCATGGTTTAGATATAAACAATTTCCACTCTGACCAGTTTGAATTTAGAAAATAGTTTGAATAGTTGTAAAATAGTGAAGTAGTTGTTAAATAGTTAAATAGTTGTAAAATAGTTGAGAAATAGTTAAATAGTTATTATAAGATAGTTTGTGTCTTAAAAGAATGGTTTGAATAGTAAATAGCTTGGAAAATCAGAATAACTTAAATATTCAAGAAAATAGATTTTATACAGTTTATATTAAAATAGTTTATTTGAAAATAGTTTCAGAGTCAACTGGTTCAATTTCACAGTCTCCAATTCAATCAATTTCCAATTTCCACTTCCATTTAAATTGATCCAATTCAAATTCAATTTGAATTAACTTCGTTTCCCATTCAAATTCAAAATAATTCCCATTTGAATTTAAACTTATTCAACTTCAATTACACTTCCAATTTATTCAATTCAATCCCAAATTGAATTAATTTCAATTCCATTCTCAAATTTTTAAACCATCTCGCTTTATAAAAATTCGAGTTAAATTTCCAAATGTTGATTTGATCACTTAAACCAAATTAACCCTTACTAATTAATTTAATAACCCAAGTCTTTAATAGTTCAATTCTGAGTCCAAATTCAAATATTCATTTTAAATTACCTTTACTTAACTTATTTCAAGGTTCGAGTGAGAGTTCAATCTTTTTAAACCAATAAATTTTCAGAATTCAATTTATTTCCCAATCATACTTCAAACTCTAAAACCAATTCCAGTTGACAAGTCCATTTTTACATTTAAATCTTAAGTTCAAAATGATTTCATTTTCATAAGTTCAAATTTTATTTCTAGAAACCAAAATCATTTTAAATAGTTCCAAAATAAAGTTTTAATTCTATTAAATTCCAGCAATGGATATATATCATTTCAATCCACTTCTTAATTCATTCAAAACAATCCAATTTACAGTTTTATATATACTGTTAATGACAACACAATGATAGCAGGATATGTCAAAGTAAATAAACATCCAAATTATCTAAAGCACCAATCAATAGCATCCATCACAAATTTCCAGAACTCAAACCCGTTTTGAGATCACACATTACTCCCTTTTCAATTTAACCCATTTAACTTTCCTAAGTTAAATCTCAATTTCCAATTCAAAACAATTTCCTTTGAAATTTCCAAAACAACCCTTGTTTTTAAACAAGGTTTCCTTGTTCAAAAATATCCTGAATAATATTATTTATTATTTCTTTTAACACTTTGAAATAATTCCAAATTTTCTGGACTTAGATTTAAAATTTAACAATTTAAATCCATTTCAATTTATAGGTCATACTTATATAAATATTTACTTCCTTAAAACTTTTCATTCTGCTTTATCATTGTTTATTTTAAAAATAAACATCCATTTATTAAGATCCGACAACCCATTTATGATTATTATCATATCAAGAAATCAAGCACACCATACATTCCATCATAATTCACTAAAAAATAAAATATAATAAGGGTAACTTATTTGAAACACTTTGAAAATTCTCTTGAATTTCCAGGATTTAAATTCAGGTTTGAATCCATTTTTACTTAGCTTATTTGCAAAGTTAATCCTTACCCAAATTTCTATTTGGTTATATGTGCTTTACCACTTAAATCTTATGGTCTTATTTAATTTCAATAATCAGCAACCAATTATCTTAATATACTATAATAATTAGAAAAACAACTTCTTTATATATCAAAATTTAAGCTTATATTTTTAAAAACCGTTTTTAAAATCATTATATAAGAAAATAACAAGTACGCCCTCATATTATACACTCAACTCATTCTAGGGTACTACTGACCCTATCTCTAATGAGTAATTCCCACCAGAGCCAAGGTTCTCTCTTAACCTTTCAACTCTGATACCAAATGTAACGGCCCGAAAGATTTTCGACCTCGAAAATCGACACTAATATGTTCACGGTATAGAGTGCCGAGTAATCGAGTGTCGGAAACCCCAGATTGTTAGGGTTATGAAGAAAACGAGGTAGAAGAAGAAATAGAAAACAACAACACAGAATCTCACAATCGCAGCGGAACAAAATATAATATACAAATAACATCATTTTATACAAAGAAAGCTGCAACTGTCAATATATATACAAGATATCAGAGAACAACAAATCTGGACAGTTATAATAACCCATCCTCAACTACTATCTACAAAGTATACTACACAACGAAATATAACTCATACGTGCAATACGTCTCTGCCCTCCAGCTCGTCTCCGGGCTCCAAAGCGTCCCCACCTGAAATCCTGTAATACTCGGTCTGACCCGAGCATTACAATAAAGTAACACCCGAGTCAGGCTAGAAACCAGCGTGAGTAACCCATTAAATTTGAAATACTAAAGTTGTAAAAATGTCTTGGAAAATCAAGGTAACTCGTCCAACATTACGAGTTCTTATCTTGTTATAATCAACACTTGTTGCTAAATCCATTATTTAAAATAATATCTACGTGTAGTTACTTATTCAAAATAGGTGAATTTACTTAATTTATTTAATTCCAGCCTATTTGATTCTACAATTCAAACCTGTAAAGATTGAAGTAGTTATTAAACCAAAGTGGTTTCGGATATCGCTGATATCCGATCCCGATCTCTTCCCGTCCAAACGCCATCTTTTAAGACCCAGTTGTTTTTAACCAACACTTCAATTTTCAGGATGTCATATTTACATAGAAATTTCATCACAAATATCTATTTAATAAAATGTCTCACATATTATATTAACCGTTCAATTCAGGGTATTTCATACCACATGATAACTGGAAATAACGTACTAGATAAATCAAGCAATCCAAAGTACTTAACCACTTAAACCATTCATAGAATAGATTAACTAGTCACCAATCATCTATTTAACTTTAAATAGAGTTAATTAATTATTTTCAAATCCTGTTTAATTATTATTAAACAAATTACAACCCATTTTTTTATTTTAATTAAATATTTGGAAATTAGTTAATAATTAACATGTATGATTAACTCAAGACTTTTAATTAGTTAAAAGTTTAAAACATTTTATTTTACTTTAACCATTAACTAATTACACTATTTATTTTACTTTAATAAACTTTAGGAATTAATTTAAATAATTAACATGTGAATATATTATTCTAAGCTCAATTAATTTAAGTTTAAATTATTTTATTTATATGGCCCTTAACTAACCAAATGTTGAAGTTAATTTAAAATTTAAAATTACTTTTATTTGTATCAGGAAGTTCCAGTCTTTAAAAACATCCAACTTTTATAGTAAATTGGTTTTGAAATTTCCTTTTGAGAAACTTTATTTATTTTTGTTTTGAACACAACACAGGCCCATCGGCCACAAATTATGTCCAAACCCGACTTTTCCCTTCTCTTTAATTCACTAACCTACTGATAATCCATCTGATACCCCCTGACACTAAGACACCCGTACACTTGCACACGCGAACGGAGATATGCCGACCATCACCGACGACACCACCAAGTCGCCGATGACCCTCTCCACCACTTCGACTACCCAGAACTCCCCCGACGACCCAAAAAATGAAATCGAGCAAATCTGCCCCACCCAGAAATGGACCATCACCCACATCTACCTCGTGTCGCCGTCGTTGACCACCGAGGACCTCGCCGCCTTGCTAGAAGCTGTACCTACCTACTATCTTCCTTTTCCACCTCCTTCGGCCCACCTTGATGCCACCACGATATCGCAATCAAGTAGAAACCCACCTCGACCAAGACACACTCTGAAACCCTACTTCGCCTCTGACCCGACGCCTCGTTGCTCAGAAAACCCTGCCAACATTTTCCCATGACCGCAACCACGTCATCCTCCTCCGAGCATAACCCCGATGCAAATAAACCCCACGACCATCAGAAATCAACTCACGACCGATCTCCGGTCAACACACGACATCCCATCAACCACACCATTAAAAATCGAAGCAAGACCACCAAAATTCATTATTTTCTAAGTCGAATCCGTTCATATAAGTGAAACACGAACTTTAAAATAATTGATTTTTCTGAAATATTTTACTTACCACTGTAATCCTTCCTTTTCAATGACCTGCTTTCAAATCTACCATGAAATCATTTAAAAAAAAAGAATTACCCTACTACAAACATATTTCCTTCAATTATCACAAGCTATAGGAATTTAGGTAAAGAGAAAAATGATTTTGAAGGGTCTTAGAACTTGTTAGAAACAAGAACAGAGGCAATATATATGTATACAGGCATTTACATGCTTCCACACCCAAGCATACATACCCTTTTCTTCTAGGCAGCACATATTCAAAACCATTACTACTATTAAATCTCTACATAATCATGTTATAAAGAAGATTAGACTTTTGAAAAGAAGTTTACTCACCTATAGACCCAGGATGAATACTTTGTTTCCTTTTCTTTTCTGTTTTATAAGTTGAAATGTTAATAGAATATGTAATGGAATATTATACAAGTAAAACTTAAGTAATGGAAGTGTTCAATGAAATTATTTCTAAATAAGAATTTCGATGTACAAGAAATATTATGAATGAAAGTTAATATTATGAAGTAATTTATGTAAGTACATGAAAGAAAGAAAAAGACATTGTATGAATGAAAAAAAATGAAAAAAGGTAAATAATGATGTGGAAAGAAACTAATTAAATAAACTTAAATAATGTGTGGAAATTCTTGGCTATTTTGGCTTATGAGATGTTTGGAAAGGATACTTCTAATTGTTTAAGGTTGCATGGATAGTCTATTGAGTAATTACCAAAGGCTTTGAGCATAGGATACACTTGATAATTTATTCGTCACCCTTGTACGATTAAAAGTTTATGAACTAAACAAACCATTGATATTGGTTGCTATGAATGTATGATGGATTCTATGGTTGCATATAATGGTTGTATTGTTTGTATATGTTTTATAGTGATTTGCTTTTGTTGCAAATTTAACAACTTAAATATTTCTCTTTTTGCATAATTATTAACCTATTTTGGATTATATAAGTAAAATACAAGTTTATGGAAGCAATAGCTATTGTTTTTGGTTTCATAAATAAGCGTTGTTTGCCTGACAAATACGTACGTTTTTAGATTACTGTTTTCTAGCGATATTATCTTGTATTTCCATGATTGGGATATTTTATTTTCAAATATGTTATATATATGGTTATTATTGATATTATTATTATTTTATGGACCTCTCCGTACAAAGGAGACTCTGCCGAAATTTTCCATAAATTTAAGACTTAGAAATATTTTGTGGAAGTGAAAATATTTTTTCAAACTTTAGTAAACTTGAATATGAAGATTTGATTGTATTAATTAGTATATTTTATTTAAAATACTTAATTATGTTAATTGCTTATAAATTGACTGTTTTAAATAAAATATAACAAATTTTTGGATTCCTTCTTGTTTCTTTTCGGGGACGAAAAGTTTTGAGTGGGGGAGATTGTAACGACCCGTATTTTTAAACATTTAAAAATATTAAATTAAATATGATTTTTGAATAAAATTGTTAGGAATAAAAAAAATTAAGATTTTACTGATACAAATTAAATTATAATACAAGTTTATGAGCTTAAGTAAAATTTCTATTAATGAAATATGTTTGCAATAATGTAAGGATGATAACAAATTCTAGTGTGTATTTTAATAACATTAGTTTGAGTGAAATTAACAATTGTCTGAATGTAAATTTCCAATTGATTGGAATAATAAATGTTAATAAAGAATAATAAATTTTTCTTTATTAAAGAAGAAATCATATGTTTATTTATTTGAAATGTTTTGGTAGCTGAAAGATTTATTGCAGAGACAAGAAACTATTATTTGGTAAGAAATATATAATTCCTATTTGTATCCAATAGTGTATAAATATGTTTAAATTACTATTAGATGGGAAATAATTATTCTATTTCTCATTACATATATTTTGTCCATTTTGAAATTCACCTTTGTAAACAATTGAAATTAATGTAATTGAATAATTTCAATTAATGGTAGAGAAGACACCAAATTGTAAATTAATAGGTGTAATTAAACGTAGCTTATGTTTTGTGAAAATATAAGGAAAATTGATTTAATGAAAAGAACATTTATATCAAATAAAATGAATGTTTCATTTGTGAATGTAGATTTAATTTCATTAAAATAAAGAATAGAATGATTGATTTAAAGGAAGAAATATATGTTTATTTGAACTGTGTTTTATCATACAGATGGATTACAAGAGTAGGAAAATAATTTATTTAAGTAAGTTATTTATTACTCTGCTGTATAAACAACAAATTTATAAAGGTGTTTAAATGACTAAAGGAAACAATTATTCTATTTTTCATCCATTTTAGTTGTCTGTTTTGAAAACTTTGTAAGTAATTGCAATTAATGTTATTGAAATATTTCAATTAGAAGGGAAGAAAACATTGATTGCAATTAATAGATTTAATAAAAGAAATGCACCTTTTGTGTTAAATAGAAAGGATGTTTTAATAGAAATAAAAGATCATTTTGAGTAAACCAAATTGAACATTTTCAATTTTTAAGGTAAGTAATTTTATTTATTATGCATAGATAAAAAAAACTAAATGCGTACAAATTTGAATATTATTTGAGTTAATGAAGTTAATTTGGTTACGTTTCACAAATTGAATTTCAGAAAGGTTGTGCGATGTACATGGTCCCTTCATTTCTTTTGTTATTAATTATTGCATGTACTTTTTAAAATAGTTATCTCATTATTAATACTTGATCCGTTCATTTCTCCTTTCATTTAATACCCGAGCCTAGACTTTTAGGTTGTATTTAATTCTAGCCACCTTATTTTCGCATATATAAAATTTCACTTTCCTTTGGTTGCAAACTTTTCCATTTCTACGTACATTTCTTTATGCATTATTAATGCCTGAAGCTTTCAAAATAAAATGTGACATTTATTTTTGTCTCTCCACCTTCATTTCCTAATTATTATATAACCTGCAGCTTATTTCTTTCATTTGCAGTGTATATTTGTGTTCTTTTTTTTGGCCAAGTCTTATTGGGTTTGTTTTAGACTAATGGGCTCCTTAGTAAGCCAAGAGACCCTAGAAACCCTAAGAGATTTTGGACCCTTTCTTTTCCCATCCATTGACCTTCTATTTTCTATCTGACTAAAACCAAGTACGTACAGAAATTCCTCATTTGAGAAACTTTCTGCGTACTCTTCTTCTTCTTGCTCAAATCTACAGAAAACTCCAAACCCCAAAACTCCTAAATCTCCAAATCAAATTCCATCATTCCTCCTTCAAACCCCTAGCCTACCTCTATCCTCTTTCTGCCACCCACCTTCATCACCACCCACAACCCACGACAGTAACCCATGGCCAAAGCCCCACCTTCCCTCCCCTCTTCTTTCTCATTTTTTCCTTCTTTTTCCCTTCCCTTTTTCCCTCTTTCTTCCCCTTATTTCCATGGATTCTATATTCCACTAAACTACTCCAAATCAAATATTTTTTCTTTGAAACCATGTATAATTTCAATAGGAACAACTTTGTTGTTGAACCCTTCTTCCCATTCCGAATATTTCTATATCAAAAACTCCATTTTTCAAGTCCTTTCTTGGGTCTAGTTTTGGCCGAAAATACCCCATATTGTATCAATCATATCTCCTTCAGGAATAAATCAAATTTTATGATTTTTTTTCCAAATTATTATTTTTATAGTGGTTTCAACTTTATTTTAGATCAGTTCTTCAAATTCCTTAATTTGCTATGCCAAAAACTCAAATATTTTCGAAGTATTTTTGAACTCAGATTTTCAACTCAGAAAACACCTCTGTTTTTTTTTTACCATAACTTCCTCAAGATAGAAGCTTTTTAAGTGATTATTTTTTTGAAAGTGGAGAGAAAAGAATTTGCAACAACTTTCTAGTTATTCACTTTTACAGATTCAATAATATTCTTGTCCGAATATTTTCTTAAAGATGACCTAGCTTCAGGTTTGTCCGTAGTTTGGATCTTGGGTTGTTTGGAAGTTGGAAGTGGTTGAAACTTGTTTATTGATTTGTGTTCATGTCTAAGCTTTGTTGGATTTGCTTTGTATTTGGATCTTTGCTAGGAATCTCCATATTGCTCCATTTTTATCATCATCTTCGTAGCCACAAAAGGTGAGCAAACACTCACAACTACTAGATTTTCTTATGTTAGTTAAATTGAATTTATGATGTGATTAGAAATTGATTGGTTGCTGTTTAGTATATTTTAAATTGTCATTCCAGCTAAATCTGACTTTTATTGAATTTAATTGCCATTTAATTTAATATTGAAATTTAAATTGCCAGTTAAATACCTTTAATGATAACTAGTAAATTGTTGGTAGTTATTGGTTGTTTTCAATTATGATTGTGATGTATGTTCAATTGTTGATATTTGGGTGATTGGATGGATGTTATTGGTTGAAATTTTGGATGATTGGATGTTATTTATGTCTATATCTCTGTTATCCTTATGGATTGAAATGATACATACCCGAACAACCTTATATATTAGGGAAAAATCGTTATGGGTTGAAATGATAAACCTGAGCGGTTTTCATTGATTTGGAAATGTTGATTTTTGATACTGGTTGAAATGACATATACCCATATAATTTCTTGAATTTGGATTTTATTTGGAATTGAATTTGAAGGGTTTAAGTTAATTCAAACTTCGGATTTGTTTTAATTAGATGATTAAGATTGATATTTCGAATTATTTGAAACCCTTTAACTAATTATATTCACGTTGTACACTTGATAAGAGATGAAAATCCCGTAACATCTATGAAACCATTGCACTAATATTTCTATTTTACTTATTTTGATCTGACTTACATATGATCTTTTAGTTCTGACTCGAGTGTTTTGTCTTTTCATTACGCTCGGGTCAGTCTGAGCTTTTTCAGTGTATTAAAGACTATTTTCTAGAGGACGGTGACGAAGATTCAGTATATTGTTGCTATTTATTATTCCACTCCATTATGTGTTCTGGTACATTTTTTTTCATTTCTGATGTATGTATAACTCTGATTTGAATTATAAAAATATAATCAAATGTTATTTGTAAAACAGCATCATGAACTGTTTATTTGATTATTATATTTTGTCGTTCTGCTGCGAGATTCTGCGTTTTGTTTTTTTTTTCTTATTTACCCCATTAGCAATCCTCTCTTTTGAATGGTTTGAGTCTGACATGTATGGTTTATTGTAGATTTGAACCGTCCAAAAAGGTGGGGCGTTACAAACACTATATAAAGGGGACTGAAAAATGAATTTTATTAACCACTTTCTCTACTTTCTTCTTACTCTAAAGTCTCATTGTATATTTCACAAAATCCACTTTCTATACTCTTCAAATTCAATCTCTATTTTACTATATTCATTCTCTACAATCTACTCATTGATTTGCATGTATTCTCTCAAAGATTCAAAGATCAAAGTGCTATCAAAGGGCTATATGATATTTTGTATCCAAAGTACAACTATTTGTATTAGGAAGCAACAAATCTCTACTACTATTTGTGTGGGTGCCCTTGCTTCCCGTTCAAATCAAGTAGGTGTGCTTGTTGCCCGTTCAAATCAAGTGGATATGCTTATTGTCCGATTAAATCAAGTGGATGTGCTTGTTACCCGATCAAATCAAGTGGATGTGCTTGTTACCCGATTAAATCAAGTGAGTCTACCCTAAGCTCGAAAGGTCAAAAAAGGATATCTCATTACCTTTAAATTGAGACTGTACTCTGGTTTACTTACTACCTTATTTATAGTAGGTGTTGGAATCAAAATCCATACATACATTGTACATGACTAGATATAGGATTGGTTAATCCGAATATATATATAAAAATCCTGGTGTCATCTCACTTACATTTACTTTACTTCTACTGCATTTATTTACATACACATATACATACATACATATATGTATATATCTATGTGTGTGACTACCTATTACACACACATATCTATGTATGTATGTATGTGTTGATTACCTGTATTTGAATTTAAATCCTGAAATAATTGAGAAAAATCCATATAAGTTATTAAACACTATCCACCTCCCTTCGGTATTAAAGTAGCCTTAAGATTCATTCACCTCAATACTACACCGTTTCCTACATTTGATATCAGAGCACTAGATTTTTACAAACTCGTTATTTGATTTTTGAAGTATAAATGGCTAGTAACACTGATAGTGTACTTTTAAAACTTTTGTAAAAGTACAATTAACTCTTAAACCCCCACTATTTAATGGTTGTAATTATACTTACTGGAAATGGAAATTGCTCTTATAACCCCCACTATTTGATCAAGATTCAGATGACGATGATAATAACGAGGAAATTGCTCTTATGGCTCAAAATTTCAGAAAATTTCTAAAATACAGAAAGATGAACAACTTTCATACAACTGAAAACAAAAATTCCAAAAATGGAAATATTTTTAAGTGTTACGATTGTCATGAATTTGACCATCTACGAAGAGACTATCCGCAGCAAAAGAAAACAAAGAATTCACCAAACATCGATTCATCCAAAAAGAGAAAAAGGGCTTATAACGCAACTTTAGATAATACTGATATAACACCCAGAGAAACGAAGCAGACATTGAAATTATCGATATGTGTTTCACGATAATGGAAGATTAATCAGATCAAATAAAGGAAACAACAAAATTGATACTTTTTACATTTCATATTTTCTGGAAATTACTTAATATAGGAATAGATATATAATAATAAGTAGTATATATGAATATAAATACATATAATATGATAAGTACATAAATCTATATAATATATTTCTTTAATTTTAAATATTGAAAACTTTGGGCTATAGGTCGACACATTTCACATGGGTATGTCGACATATTAGATAGAATTTGGAAAGTCTTTTAAGAATTTAAACTTTTGACTTTCCTATTTTTTGCATTAATTTCAAATTTTGAAAAGATTTACCTGTTACTTGGAAATTCAACTTCTATTTATCCACTCCTTCTTACCTCATCTTCTACACATACTTTATTTCAAAATTAAAACTTATTCTTCACTCTCTTTCCTCCAAAATAATTCAATAATGTCTTTCTCAAACCAATACACTTCATCCAAAGCCATTGGGCTTACTAAAAAAAATCAAAAGTCAATTTTTAATGATCAAGAGTCCATTGAAACTTATATTGAGTATACTACTTATGGAAAAGTATTTTCAGGAAGGTTTGCTAATTTTCATGAATTTTATTCTTATGGTTTACAAGATCTTGATTTAGAAAATGGTTTCTTTGGTTTTAACCGATTTATCTCAAAATGATTTTGATTGTTATCCCCAATTTGGTTAAAATGTTTTATGCTAATTTGAATGAATAGTTTTTTCAAGGAGAAGAAGGTCAAATATGGAGTAGTGTCAAAGATACTACTACTGTTTTAGTTGTGAAATTCTTGGTCAAATTTTTTGTTGTAAAAATAGTGGAAATAATCTCTCCTCTTTTGAAATTGATTATGGTAATACAGAAGTTATGCACAATTTATTTTCTGATGATGAAGAGTATGAGTTTAAAACAAGAATCTTAGGCCTAAAGCAAGAATAATGAGTCTTATTTTACAGTAAACTGTTACATTGAGGGCGGGGAATTACAACAACCCCACTTAAAAAGTTTTCAAAGCTCTTTTTGCTATTTTTGGAAAATACGATATAAATTGGGCTCAAGAGATTTTGGATGACTTTGTTAAAAAGAAAATTTCTGGCCATGAAAACACAATTTATCATGGTGTGTATTTCACTAGAATTTTCAATTATTTTGGTATTGACCTAAGAGGTGAAAATATTTTACCTCATAAATTTTTCGGTAAAACCAACCTCTCTCTTATGCACCTCTTGAATTTGAACCCTATAAGTCTCTTACGGAAAAGGAAGAGAGATTGGTAGGATAAGAAGAACAAGAAATTCATCAAGAAGAAGAAAGTGAAGATTTGGAAATCAGTGAGGAGGAAGAACAAGAAGAGGAGGAGGAGGAAATGGATACTTCCCTAGAGAGCTTTGACAAACCATCCCGCTATTCTAACAAAGAAATTCTTAAAAACCAAGAGAGGCTTTTAATAATTAAAAGAAGCTTAAATGTTCCTTTCTTAAGTGGTTCACTGGCCTCTTGAACAAAGTAGACAAATACTTTGGAAAGATTATTAGAAAGATTGGTGTAAATTCATCACTTCATCAACATCATTCTAGATCTATTTAGCTATTATGTTTTCTAGCTTTCACTTATGTACTTTTCATTATGTTTATTTATCTCTCTAGTTTATTAATGAAATTTTCTTAGAGGCTTTATTTCTACTGTCAATAATTTTATTTTGCTCTCTGGAATCATAAATTAAAATAATATAAACTAAAACTAAAAATAAAATAAGAAACATACAAATTATTGCATATATGTCGACATAGGTCACCTATGTATGTCAACATACACCGGCAATTTTTCAGAATTTTGAATTTCAGAAAGTCAGTTGTTTTTTAAAGGTATAAGCTTCTAATCTGACTTTCACTTCTATAAAACGATTTTTCTTTTAGAAAAACTCAGAAAATAATTCATCTTCTTATCTTATTCCTTTCTACACATTTCTTTTCATAAAAATGAATCCAGACAATAGTTTTTCAAAACAAAATCTAAGTGAAAATCTAGAAGAAACCCTTCAATCTTTCAAAAATGCTCTTCGCTTCATTCTTTGCAATCAACAACACTTGGAGTTGAGTCAAATGCAAATGATCAAAGAACGGGAAAAAACATTTGATTCTCTTCTCTGTTTTATTTCTAGTTCCACCAAACAAGTTCAAAGCAATGCTCTGAATGCTCGAACTCTAAATAGAAAGTGGATAATGAAGATTGGAAAGTTATCGACACCAATCCTATCTTTGGATCTGAAAGATGGGTTGAAATTCCCAAGAAAATCAAGGTTTTAAATTTATCATTTGTAATATATATTTTAGTCTTATAATTAATCCTGGTTATATTTGTATTTTTATGTCATTAATTGTATAAATATGTATAGATGTAAAATTTGTATAGCTAAAAACATATGTAGTAATAATTGTATATATATTTCTCAGAAATATTGTTTGCACTTAGTACTGATTTTGATTTCGTCTACAATATTAATCTCATTTAATAGTATTTTAATATATATGTCACATTTAGAAGGAGTTTATTTTTTCTTTACCCATTTTTATTGATGACAACGGGGGAAAAAAATATAATTATGCATATACTAAGGGGAAGTTAACCAATTTAGGGGGGATTACATTATATTTTATAATAAATAAATTTACATGATTGTCATCATCAAAAAGTGGAAGATTGTTATACTACAAATATTAATTTTGGTGACAACAACCATATAAATATAGTTACTGATGATTTTCCAAGTTATATAGAATATTTTGTAGGATATTATATAGGTTTTATACAAGTACGTAATAATCAGTTTGAAGATCGATCGGTAAAAAGGCTATAGATCAAGGTTCAAAGAAGATCAAGATATTTGAAGAATCGTGAGTTTAGAGACAATAGATTAACTTGTTAAAGTCCTTGAATAGAAAATTTCTCTTCCTTGGATACCGTCTTATCAAATTATTTATTTTATTTTCAGAATATATTTCTAGAAATAACTTATAAGAGTTTTATAAATTAAAAGTATTTAAAAACTATGTTTAAAAGTTTTACAAATTATTATAATTTTATAAACACTTTAAAGAGATTATTGTTTTTCAAAATTAACAAGGGTATGCCAACATAGGCTATATAGGTATGTCGACATATGTACCATTGAAGATAGGTCTTTTGAATTTTGAATAGTTGTGATTTTTGGTTACATCTTTTCGCGAATAGACGCATCCCTTTAAACACTATATAAAGGGGGCTGGAAAATGACTTTTATTAACTACTCTTTCTACTTTCTTCTTACTCCAAATTCTCATTATATACACAAAATCCACTTTCTATAGTCTTCAAATTCAATATCTACTTTAATGTATTCATTCTCTATAATCTACTCGCTAATTTGCAAGTATTCTCTCATTAATTCAAAGATCAAAGTATTATCAAAGGGCTATAGGATATTCAATATCCAAAGTATAAATATTTTTGTCTGGAATCAATAAATCTTTACTACTATTTGTGTGGGTGTGCTTGTTGTCCATTCAAATCAATTGGGTGTGCTTGTTGTCCATTCAAATCAAGTAGGTGTGCTTGTTGCCTGATTAAATCAAGTGAGTCAACTTAAGCTAGGAAAGTAAGGTGGTGTGTCTTGTTGCCTTGAAATCGAGACTGTATTCTGGTTGGCTTGCTACATGTTTAAAGTAGGCATTGGAAAGGAAATCTGTACATACACTATACAGGACTGGATGTATGATTGGTTAATCCAAACCAGCATAAAGATCCTGGTGTCATCTCTCTTGCTTTTACTTTATTTTTACTGCATTTACATATATATATATATATATATATGACTGCCCACTAATATATATATATACATATATATACATATATGTATACATATATTATACATATATACTACATATATACATGTATATATGTATACATACATATATGTATATATGTATACCTATTATTGTTGTGATGTACACACATCACAGCTACTTGATTATTAATATTTTAAACCCATAGACATTATTATAATATCAATGGATTTTTACAATATAATTTTTTTTGGTTATCCTAAGATAAAAACCCGTCCGTGTTTATGTGCGGCGTGGTCATACGAGATACCTTTTATTTTAAAAGGGTTTTCAAATGAAGAAATCAACATGATTGATTTGATTAGGCTTTCTCACGCTAGTTTACCAGACTGATCCAAGCGTTATTTTCTTATAAGCTCGGGTTAGCCCTAGCATATTTTTTAGATTTAGTTGGATGCTTTGGAGTTTTCAGGCGACGAGCAGGATTTTCCAAGACGTATTCAGGTGACCTTATATTCTTTTGAAATTTGGTGTTCTGTTTGTTTTGTTCTTGTCTGTATTTATTAGCAGTTGTAAGAACATGCTATTATAATTGTCAAGGCTGATAATAGGTTAGTGTACTTTGATGTTGTGTATAATAAAGATAATTTCTTTTCGTAATGATCTTGTGTATATTGTATATTTCTCGGCACGATGTGAGGTTTGTTCTGTCTTTTCTTTTTTTAACCTCAAATGGCCTTTCTTTCGGACACTTAAATGATCAGCACACGAATATCTTGGATGTATTGAGTGCCATCTTTTGGTGTACGAAAGGCAGATCGTTACAAACACTATTCACCCCCTCTAATGTTACTGCAGCCTTAAGATCCATTCACATTAGTACTACACCGTTTTCCACAGCTCCCTTTGAATGGGTGCTTTGCTTTTAATTGTTTGAGATACAATTCACCAGTACTATAGGATTCATAACCATACGATTAAAGAATAATTTCTCAAAATTATGGCCTAGTCCATAGTTTCAAAATAATTATAAAAAATTTAGATACTTGTGTGTTATGTAGCTAGTACAAAAATACCATTATTCTATTTACTCTATAATGAATATTCAAAATATTCATAATAAAATAGAACTGTATTAATTTTCGGTCACTAACAGTGATTATTTCATCAATGATATTTGGTATATTTACCAAAATAATTTTTTGTATCTTGATGCATCCACTGATAAGTATTATACGACATGCTCCTACTATTTCTTCCATTACTATAATAGCGTATGAAATAGGAAGCTCCATTTAACTACATATTATGAACTATTTATTTCTTTTACTTTAACTACTTTACAGTCTAGACTTTTTGATCAAATATCTTAAACTTAAAAAAATAACTCTTGTGAAAAACAATTTTCCATATGCAAACACAATTGAAATAAGAATCACATTTCTCATTTCACATTAAGTATCTTTCAGTATTTTATACATGTAACAACCCACCTTGGAACATACCTAAATTTCGATCCAAAAAAGGCCCATCAAAACTTAGATCCATTCTAAGGAAGGTTGTTGGTTGGAAAAAGAAATAATAATACAGAGCCATAACTAATCTTTCAGACCTCACAGGGATGAAATAAAATATAATAGCAAAGTGTACCCATTTATTTCAAAACCATAAAATAACATAATACAAAATACCATCAAAACGCATCATAAATCCGTTACAACAATTTTTTTAATACATGGGTACACATAAAAGCAAGTAATAATGATAAATACTGCCATAAGTGAAGCTTCTCTATCTCTAAGCATCGTCGCCGCCATTACTCTATCCTTAACCTATGTTGTAATGAGGAGGGAGTCAAAACAACAAGTGTCTAGTGAATAAAAAAACCTCGAGTCTTACCTTTTCAGTACTTGGGCAGTATATTTCAAAATAAGAATATGTCTACGAACATAAAACCATTTAATACTTCTTATATGGAAAGAAGGTGGATCCTCAACCAACTACTTAATACCTTCCATTACAAAAGCAGGTTTCTAAAATCCCTTAACCCAAATCCCACGTCATAAATAGCTAGCAGTGCAAGAGATAGTACCCAAGCTACTTAATACCTTTTATTGGAAAATAGGCAGACTCTGGTCATTTAATACGTTAATTAAGGCAGACCTCATCATTTAATACTTATTTCCAAGGCGTGCTCCTCAATGGTACTATCTAGCTAGCATTATATGAAATCTCAAGTCACTTAATACTTCTTTATTTAGAAAGGCGGACCCTCAATCAGTCACTTAATACCTTATCCAAAAGCGAACCCCTATAGAGATACCATCTAACTTGTCCCATGGGCCATTTAATACTTCATTTGAGGAAAAGAGGCGGGCCCTCAAACAACCACTTAATACCTCAAGACCCTGAAGCAGGCCCCTCATACTATGGTCCATACTCATAATGACATCTCACATTAGTCCGACTATTCGTAGGAATTGGTAGTCAGATTAGCTGGGCAGATTTCCCCTACATATTTTGGGATTAACCTCGCATCATTATAAATATTTATCGTAAGGATATCTCACATCAATAGGAAGTGTACATAACTGCGAGTAGCCTCAAAGTGAAGGATAGACTTCCGACATGTAACTCTATTGACCTTGCATTCTTATGACGTAGCCATAAGTTAAATACACTCCATATATATAATAATACCCATCTCTACGTTTCATAAATAAAGCCTTATAGGGAATCTTCCTTATTATGCTATAGAATAATAATTAGGCCATATAAGAGTTTCCTCTTATTTTCGCCTAATAATCAATTACATTCCTAATGGGGGAAATATATTAAAATAAATACATAATTAACTACACCATATATGCAATAATTATACGTTAATTACGCCAATAGAGATAAATAAATATTAGCACCTAATAAATTCCAAACGCACAGATTTTACACCCTAATCTAGCATTAAATGTCAATTCCCTAACCAATTACTATTACAACTCCTTTTTCTTCATTCCCAAGATTTCAACATACCAAAAAAAGGGTTTCTAATATCCAAAACAGGGAATAAATATTCGTAACCACAACTGCAATAACAGACTTGTAAATAAAATAGAAACTCAATTTATTACACCAATTCAATATAATATCCTAAACAATAGGAATTGCGCTAAACTTTCATTGCTAAGTGGTCGATCGCCTATGTGCGATCGGTCAACGGCTACGGTCGATCGCTACTCTATTTCGGGGAATGTTTATTTTATTTCATTGCGAAATTTATTTTATTCCCTAATTAACTTTTAAACGTTTAATTAGCCCCAAGCTAATATTTGAAATTTAAACCCTAAATTTAATTTCTCATTTGAATTTGAGTACAAACTGAATTAATTTAAATCTGAAAACTTTAAATGCTCATAACTTCTTTGCTTGAGCTTTATTTTCAGCTATAAAATTTATATATTCTATCTTATCACATTTAATTCAATTTAATCTATTTATTTATGGTTCATTTTACGGGGTGTTACATTCTTCCCCCCATAAAAAGGATTTTGTCCCGAAATCTTTCAAGGGGAGAACAACGTAACACGCAATAACATCCATGTTATACAACCAAGTTATCTACACAACCATCTACTCAATCAATAGTGCAATGTGATTTTGTACTGCAAACATCTAAAATGAGCTCAATCGTAGCGTGAATGTGTAATCGTGTCATGAAAATATGTATGAAAACACCCTAACTAAGCATAAAATTTCTACATAAGTACAAAGTGATTGTTAGTAAATGTAATGAGCATCTCCTACTATCCAATCTAGCAACCATGATGCAACCAAAATCCTAAAATTTGGAGAGAGAAATTACTAGTGAAAATCTCTAGGTGAGTGTTCTTCATCTTTTCCTCGGTCTTCCATGTGCTTTCCACCGAATTGTTCCCCCATTATAATCGGACCAGTCTAATTATTTTGCTACAAAGTCTCCTAGTTTGGTGCTCCACAATTCGTGCGATGCCATGTGGCACTTTCGGCTCCGTCTCAAGATCCCTCAACTAACCAGGCTACACTAATAGCGGTTTCTTGAAGGTATTTCCTAAGGTAAGAAATGTGGAAAACATTGTGGACTCCTACCAACTTATCAGGAAGCTCTATAGGGTATGCCAATTTTCCTATCTTTTCCAAATTTCTGAATGGCCCGACAATCTAGGCGCCAACTTGTTGACAGTTTGCACACTGCCTAACCCACAAGCTAACATCCCTCTTCATACCTTCCCAATAAAAGCTCCTCTTCATATCTTGATACATCTCGGTCCCTCCAGGATGAATCGTAAACTTGGACCAATGACATTCCTCAAGAACTTCTTTCCTTAAGACCTCCACATTTGGAACACACAACCGACCCTTCTTTCTCAACCATCCTCTCTGGTCAAGATTAAAATCCTTTAGATCATCGATCTCTGATCCCACCTCAAGCCTTCTAATCCTCTCGGCTAATAATGGATCCTCTTTCTTCTTAGAAGCAATCCTTTCGATCAATACGGGTCGAACTTCTAAACAGGACAACATGGCGGTACTCTGGCTAAAACTAGCAGTCGATCTTAACTACACACTACAAGTGGTCAAAACTTCTAAATCCTTCCATTCTGCCAACATAGCTAACACCACATTCTGATGTCTTCTGCTAAGAGCATCCGCTACTTTATTTCCTTTCCTAGGAGTATACTCTATACCAAAATCATAAGCAGCTAAAAACTCCAGCTACCTCTGCTGTCTCATATTCAGCTCCTTCTAAGAGAATAAATACCTTAATGACTTATGATCTGTGTATAGCTCAAATCTCTCCCCTAAGAGATAATGCCTCCAAATCTTCAATGCAAAGACCACCGCAGCCAACTCCAAATCATGAGTAAGATATCTCACTTCATGCGGTCTAAGCTATCGTGAGGCGTAGGCAATCACTTTACCCTTCTGCATCAACACAACTCCCAATCCAGTTCTGCATGCATCGGTATACACCACCAATCCTTGGTTTCCGTCTGGAACTACTAACACCGATGCATTGGTCAAAAAATGCTTTAACTTAAGGAATGCTTCCTCACATTTGTCGGCCAGACAAACTTCACATCCTTCATGTTTAACTTAGTCAAAGGTCTTGCTATCCGCGAGAAATCCTTAATGAATCTCCAGCAATAGCCAACAAGTCCAAGAAAACCTCTAATCTTAGTTACCGTCTCTGGTCTCTTCCAATTATTAACAGCTTCTATCTTATCTAGATCGACTGACAAATCTTTCTCTGAAACCATGTGACCAAGAAACTTAACCTCATTGTTCCAAAAATGACACTTGGAAAACTTCGCCTTCAGCTGATGCTGCCTTAGCGTCTCAAGCACTACTCTAAGATGACCCTCGTGCTCTCTTTCATCCTCAGAGTATATAAAAATGTCATCTATAAACATTAACACGAACCTATCCAAGTACCCTCAGAAACCTCGGTATCAAATCCACAAAGAAACCAGGTGCATTCGTTAACCCGAATGGTATTACTAACCACTCATTTAAACCATACTTAGTTTGAAATGCTGTCAAAGGAATACTGTCCTTTGCCACTCTTAACTGATGGAAACCTGTCGCTAAATCCAACTGGAAAAACACTCTGGCTCCACACAACTGATCGAATAGATCATCAATTCTTGGCAAAGGATACTTATTCTTAATCATCCTCTCGTTCAACTTATGATAGTCGATACACATCCTCAACGACCCATTTGGTTTCTTCACGAACACCACGGCCGCTCCCCAAGGCGAACTGCTTGGTCTAATAAAACTCCTTCCTTCTAGATCCACTAGTTGCACCTTCAATTCCTTCATCTCTGTCGGTGTCATCCTGCTATGTGGTCTACTAACAGGTTCAGCTCCCAGTACAAGATCAATCTGAAACTCAACAGTTTGTTTCGGTGGTAGTTCTGTAACCAGCTCAAAGACATCTACAAAATCTCTTGCTACTCGAACCTGACTTAACTCTTCTCCTACTTCCATAGCACTTAACAAAGCACATCTACTGCGATCAAATTCTCTACTTAGAATATAATTCGGCTATCACTATCAGGGTGTCTTAGTGATATCTCCCTATTCTAGCAAAATATCCTAGCTTCATACTTACCCAACCAATCCATACCCAAAATGATTCCGAAATCTACGAAATCGAAAACATACAGACTGCATGCAAACTTATGGCCTAACAAGTCAAGTTCTAACTGGTCACATTTCGTCCCTAGAGTTGCATACCCTTATATCGAATTCACAACCCTTAAGGAAGTAACAAGGTATATGGGTTCTAAACATAACCTATCAACCGAATTATGAGATATAAATGAATGTGATGCATGGGTATCAAATAGTACCCTAACTGGTATACTCTGAATCAAAAGCGTACCTTCCATCTCAGTCTTTCCTTTTCCAGCTGCAGTTAGCCTAGCAGATGATGGTCCAACAGCAAAAACTTTTCCCTTGTCCGCCCTGACTGGCTCTGGACACTGATTTTTATAATGCCCAACTTGGTCATAGTTAAAGCACTTCACATTCTTCTTTTCTACAGCCTTCTTCCCCTTGCCTAACCAGCACTCATGAGCATAATGACCTTTCTTGTCACACTTGAAGCAATATAAATCAGCCCTTGCCTTCTTGGCAGCTTCTTCCTTCTGGGCTCCCTTCTTCTTAAAGAACTTTCTTTTCTTTTCCTGAGAACCTTGGGTTTCAATCGGCTTTTCTCTAGCACAAATAGCAAGCATCTCCTCATGTCGGATTACCATCTCCACAACTACATTACATGGATCACGGAGATGCGACAGGGTTGCCCTAGCAATCTCAGGTCTCAATCCTCGAATGAACCTCTCATTCCTCTTGGTGTAGGTGTCTATAGTAGCATGCCCATATCGGGAAAACTCATCAAACTTAGTAGCATACTCAATTACCGACATCTCTCCCTGCATTAGATCCATAAACTTTCTCAGCAATGCCAACTTGGCAACTTCAGACAAAAACCTCTGTTCAAATCTCTCTCTAAAATCTGCCCAAGTCAACTCCTCCTCCGGAACTCCGGTAGTAACACTATTCCACCAATGAAGTGTTGCCCCTTGCAACTGCCTAGAGGCCATCCTTCTCTTCTGCTCATCATCCAAACCTAAATCAGCAGAGATCCTCTCACAATGCAACAGCCAACCTCAACTTCTATGGCATCCTTCTTTCCCATAAACGGCTTCCCACCAAGACTGGTATAATCCCTGCTCAACTTAGCATAATTATTCCCAACTGGAGCCACAGGATTAGCTCCTCCAACATTCCCAATAGCACCAGCAGCAACTCCTGCTTGCATCAGATTGACGAAGAACCGATACATCGCCCACATATCCACAAGTGAATTTTCAGCACCCACATTGGCGTCAGCATTTTGGTTAGCATTAGCCTGTGACTCGGGTTCCTCCTGGTTGGTCAAGCATTTCCATTGGTTGCGGTGCTTCCTCCACCGAGATTTCATCTTCTGTTTCCTGCCTCCATATCTTCTTTCTCGTAAATCTGCATATGAGCCTTAGTAAGATACAGAAGAATGGTCTAAGAGAGAGGGGAATACATACATATATATATATATATATCAAATACAAGTACGTTACTATAGCATTAACCCAAACCCTGATCTTATTTTCTGATCCATCGGATTATGTTTTGAAAATCTTTTAGGTTTAAATTTCATTTAAGTTTCATAAACCTATGCTCTAATACCAACTTGTAACATCCCCCACATGGAGGCCCAAAACTATTGGCTACGGATGCTAAAGTCATCCATAGTTATTAATCCTTGGCGACAAAATACGGTAATGTTAGATACATCGATATAACATAAACACATGGATATGAAAAAATATAAAATCATAAAACAACCTTCACATTCCATTTCAAATCATTTCAAATTCATTACATAGTCCTAATACGAGAACCACATTCAGAGAAAATGTAATTATTACAACATACGCCAAGAGTGGCATATGAAGATGCCCCCTTAGATGATCAGAGTATATAACTAGGAAATTAAACAACTTTGCCTTTACGACAAAACACAACAGAAACAGAATAGAAAAGAACTCTAAATAGCTATCATGCCTCATGCATGTCTCCGGAAGCTTATTCATCTAAAGAGGCACCTGAAAACCTCAACTCTCAAACTACTCAAAATCAATTGAGCACCGGATAATTTAAGAGGGAAGCATAAAGTTCGATTTAGACATAAAGCCTGGTATGAATAATAATCTATCATCTCAAACCATTTAGATATCTAGTGAGACCACGCCGCTTAACGGAACGGGTTTCCCCTCACTAGTATCCTAATCAAAACTTTATAAAAACCATATACTGTGATCCTGCATCCAAAATGGTTAAAACATAATAATTCAAAATATTATGATGATATGCAAACAAGTAAATCAATTTTGGATTATCCATCCCCATTCATTTTTGACTATCTGTCTCATTTATAGTTTCTAGGGTCACTATTAACCTATTAGTTTTCATAGGCGACTAATAACCTGTTTAAAGCTTATGGACTCCCTGTCTGGTTTCATAGCTTTCATGGGACCACTAAGAACCTATTAGCCCCTGCCAATAACTTCATCATTCATGGGTTCTCCCTGAACCTATTGGTATCTCCAATAACTTCCCTCTTATCCTAGTTTTCATGGGTTGACTAGGAACCTATTGACTATTGTCAATAACTTAATCCAGATATAGTTTTCATGGGTTCACTATAAACCTATTAGCCCCTCCAATAACTCTTCCTAATCATACTATTCATGGGTTTACTATGAACCTATTGGCCCCTGCCAATAACTTATTCTAAGCATGGTTTTCATGGGTTTACTATGAACCTGTCTATCTAACAACTTCTTTAACTAGTATTTAGGCGTCATATGTTCTGGTCTACCTGACCTCCTGGATGCAATTCTACTCATTCAGGAGTTAACTCAATTTATATTCACTACTGGGTCAACCTAGCTGGTTATTTTGCCCCTTTTTCCCCAAATTACATTATGGGTCCATATTAAAGTGGATATGTATATTAGAAGAAGCAAACGTAATAACATAATAATACCAACCCCTGTGGTTCAATATCCTTGAAATCAATTTCATATAAAACATGGTTAATCCCTTTAACCTGTTATTTTATCAAGGAAAGAATCTTCAAAACTCTGATTTAAAAGCTCTTTTATAATGCCATGGGTTTTACCGTTAAAAATTGAGATTGGGTTCTTTGTTATGAAAACTAAGGCTTTCGAAACCTTTAAACTTTACTTTCGAAACTACTGGAAAACTTTCTTTTGAAAGCATTCAAATCTTCTTTTCAATGTTAGAACCTTGACTTTTGATGTTTTGATTGTGACAACTATATAAGTAAATATTATATAAACTAACCATATTTGCAGGAGGAGATACTATTTTACTCAAGAAATAATCTAACAGATTGCAGACCAGATTCCAGATAGAAGCTTCAGAAATACATTTAGTCTACAGTCCGAGTCTAGTAGTTAATACATGTTAAAATCTCTTCGAAGTGGTATATGCATGCATAAACAATCTAAAGTACTTTCAAAAATTAGTCCATATGCTAAAGATTGCATAACATAGTTCATACATAAAAAGTTTTCTAAAAAAATCTTTGGTATGGTAAAAAAACAAGTCATTCAGCCAACTAAAACATATAGCTCAGTCAAATGAATGCCTGTGCACATGCACAATTACACTTGAATATTCAGACGGCTGAACTATATGATTCAGCCAGCTGAGTTACATGACTTTTGCACCATTTTCTTTCTAATTCGATTTTCAATCGATTCAGCTGGCTGAATTATTCCAATCAGACGGCTGAATCTTCATAACGACTATATTTTGAAAAGACATTTCATTTCAGCGAATAGAAACAACTCTTGATTCAAGAGTTGCTTCCATATTCTTCAATGGGTACTTTTCACGAATGATTGCAACTCTTAATCACTATATATGACCATGAAATCAATTGTTTTAATCACTTAATTCCGATTCTATTTTCCATTCTTATTATCTAAACAATCTTGGCATTTGCATTCAATATTTTCGTTCTGATCATTTATTCTTTCAAGAAAATTTCATTAGTGAGTAAATAAACTTCCTATCTTCACGAATTACACTATATACCACAAAGGAGAAGATTATAGGAATAGTGTACGTTATTGACTTATCAGTGCTACTCAAGAGCATACTCGATCAGAAGCAATTTAACTGTTTGTATTGGAGGTCCTATTTGGTTGCTCAGGTGGTTGAAGTCCTATTCTATTGCTTAGGCGGTGGAAGTCCTGTTCGGTTGCTCAGGCGGTGTAATACCTATTCCTCCGGGTCAAGTGAGGGTTTATAGTTGAACTCCAGAATGAGTCTGGGACTGGACGTAGAACGGGAAGTTCGAACCGGTATAAAAATCTCTGTGTCATTTACGATATTATTTACCTTTATATTTATATTCCGCACTAGTAGATAACTTAGTTAATATTCCATATTATACGATCCTTAGTCACTTTCATTTGGTATCAGAGCAAGGTCATCATATAACCATAACATGGTTATTTGATATTCAGTTAATATGGAAAATAACACTAGCACAAGTTTTATTGAAGTTCAATCCACTACACGACCACTGCTATTTAACGGTTTGAATTACAATTATTGGTCAACTCACATGAGAATTTATATGCAAGCAAATGGTTATGATACTTGGAATATCACTCAGAATGAATACACTATACCCACTACACCATATGCACAACGGTCAAACACACAAAAGATAAATGCTACCTCAAATGTAAAAGCCATGAATATGTTATTTTGTGCTTTAGATAAGAATGAATTTAATAGAGTTAGCATGTGTACAACTGCTTATGAAATTTAGCGAACTCTTAAAGTTACACATGAAAGAACAAACAAAGTTAAACAAAGCAAAATATCTATGCTTAAAAATCAGTTCCAAAATTTCAGAATGAAAACAGATGAGACTATAAATGAAATGTATTCTAGATTCCAAGACATATATCATTCACTATTAGCACTAGGAGAAAATATACTAAATTTAATATTGTTTCAAAAATCCTAAACTCTTTAACAGATGAATGGGAACGAAAAGTCTTAGCTATTGAAGAAGCTAACAATATTTCTACCATCAAACTTGAAGAGTTAATAGGAAATCTCATGTTGTATGAAGTAAATTTGTAAGCAAAACGAGATCAAGCCCAAGATAGAAAGAATATAGCTTTCCAAGCTAAACAAGAAGATTCAGACTTAGATAGAGATGAAATGGCATTTATAGCAAAGAATTTCAAAAAGTTTTTTAAATTTAGAAAGAACAAGAAATTAGAAAAGAACAAAAGAGACAATACCAATAAACCATCAGCTTCAAATCTTGAGTGTTATGAATGTCATAAGAAGAGTCACATAAAGAAAGACTGTTATGTTGAAAGAAAGACAAATACAAGAATAAAAAGGACAAGTATAAGAAGAAGCAAGCATTCTCTATTACATGGGATGATTCAGAATCGTCTTCATCATCAGATAGTGACACTGACAGTGATTCTAAACAAGCCAATGTCTGATTTATGGCTTTGACTAACAATGTAAGTGATCTAACGTTTGACGATTTAATAGATATAAACTCAGAGCTATTGGATAAACTAAAAGAAGTTAAAAGAAAATAAAACGATTCTATAGAAAAACTAAACATAAGTGAAATTGAAGTTGATTTGCTCAGAGATAAAAAGAAAATCTTAAAAGAAGAACTTGTTAAAACACAAGAATCTTTTTCTAATATATCTTCTCAAATCACTATGCTATCAAATGAAATTGAAGTTCAAAAAGAAAATAATATGACATTAGCTTCAAAAAATCATGATTTAAAATCAAATGTCAAAATTCTTGAATTAAAAAATACTAGTCTCAAAACTGAGATAGAGAATATTACTAAAAATGTATCTAACTTTAATAAAGGTAGAGAAAATCTTTCAAAGATTATTATAATTCTCAAACTACTTTTAATAAGAAAGGGCTAAGATATAAAAACTCCTCAAAATCTAGTTCAAAGAGAAATATTTCACCATGTAAAAATTTCAATATACATAAGGATTTTGTAAAAGCAAAACCAAAACCAAAGGTTTTCACTCAAAAGAAGGATATTTGCAACATAAATACTATAAAGATTCGGGTACCAAAAACTAATAATAATTCAATCAGTAATAAGTATATTAAGTCTTTTATAAATTATGTTCATAAAAATGAAAATTTTACTTATAAAGGGAATTCTAAACCCACTTGGGTTTGGTTTCCTAAGATCTAACTCTTAGGACCCTAATAAAAGGAGGGTACCAACGTCATCTCTATATTTTTTGCAGGTACCAACTAAGAAAAGGGGAAAGTGGATACTTGATAGTGGTTGCTTAAAACATATGACAGGAAATAAAGATATGCTGACTAACATTATCTATTCAGATGGAGGATCTGTCACATTTGGAGATAATTCCAAAGGTTATATCATCGGCAAAGGCGATGTGAGCAATGACGGTATATCTAACTTACCGCTTATTCCAAATGTTTTACTAGTTAAAATTTTAAAACATAATTTGTTTAGTATAAGTCAACTATGCGATAAAGGTTTTAATATATCTTTTTCTAAAAATAAATGTAATATATTTGATCAAAGCAAGAATCTAATCTTTGAAGGAACTAGAGAATAAAATATATACATATTAAATATGAAAGTAAATCATAACACAAATATGTGTCTAGTAGCCAAAGAAAATGATCCTTGGTTATGGCACAAAAGATTTTGTCATATAAAGTTTAAATCTATAAACAAATTATCTAAATATAATTTAGTAAAAGGTTTACCAAAAATGAATTTTAAAGTAAATAGTATTTGTGATGCTTGTCAATTAGGAAAATTAACCAAATCTTCTTTTAAATCAAAGAAAATAATTTCTACACTACAACCACTTAAGTTATTACATTTAGATCTTTTTGGACCAACTCAAGTACAATCTATAAATCATAATATATATGTTTTCGTAATTGTAGATGATTTTTCAAGATACACATGGACAATTTTTATGTAAAACAAAAGTGATACTTTTGAAAATTTAAAACCTTTGTTAAGAAAATTCAAAATATTAAGAATATAAAAATTAAAAACATTCGAAGCGATCATGGTGGAGAATTTGATAATGATATTTTTGAAAAATATTGTAATAAGAAAGGAATTGTTCACAATTTTTCAATTCCTAGAACTCCATAAAAAAACGGAGTTGTAGAAAGGAAAATAGAACACTTCAAGAATGCGCTAGAACTTTATTAAATGGAAGTACTCTACCTAAACATTTTTGGGAAAAAACTGTAGCAACTGCTTGTTACGTTTTAAATCATGTCTCCATTAGACCATTAACAAACCATACCCCATATGAACTTTTTAATGGAAGGAAACCTAATATATCATATTTTAAAGTTTTTGGTTCAAAATGTTTTCTGTTAAATACAAAAGACCAACTTGGTAAATTCAATCTAGAAACCGATGAAGGAATATTCATTGGATACTCGGAACGAAGCAAGGCATATAGAATTTATAATAAAAGAACTAAAATAATCGAAGAAACACTTTATGTGTCATTCGATGAAATTTTCGTATTTAATAATAAAAGTGAAGATGAAGAAATAATCCCAAATCAAATATCACAGAAGATGATATTGAAAATATTAAAAATTAAAACAACAATTTACCAAATTAAAATGAAATTCGAACTCCACCAAGACTTCTAAGAAATCACCCAATTGAAAATGTCATTGGAGAAGTAAATACTAACAGAAGGACTCGAAATCAATTAAATCAAATGGGTCATGTAACTTTCCTATCGAACATTGAACCCAAAAATGCTAAAACAGCCTTAACTGATGATTACTGGATTATAGGTATGCAAGAAGAATTAAATCAATTTGAACGAATCGAAGTTTGGGACTTAGTTCCTAGACCTAGTGATCAAACAGTCATCGGTACTAAATGGGTTTTAAAAAATAAAGTCGATGAGCAAGGAAATATTATTCGAAACAAAGCTAGATTAGTTACTCAAGGTTACAATCAAGAAGAAGTGATAGACTACGAGGAAACATTTGCTCCTGTAGCTCGACTAGAAGCAATACGTATTTTATTAGCTTTTTCATGTTTTCATGACTTTAAACTATATTAAATGGATGTAAAAAGTGCTTTTCTAAACGGTTTTATAAAAAAAATAGTGGAAATTAGCCACAAGGGCCTCTTTAGTAAGTGGAATTAGTTTCTAGGACACATAACTGAAATAATTACTTTTAAGGACAAAACGTAAAATAATTAGTTTCTAGGGCCTAAAAACCTATGAAATTATGTCTTTGAAAGTATTTGGACTGCTGATTTTGTCCTTGAAAGTAATTATTCTGCTGACTTTGGCCTTGAAAGTAATTTCTTTGAATGTGTGTCCTAGAAACTAATTGGACTGCATAGTTTGTCCTTCTGGTGAAATGCCCCAAGAAAATATGTATGTAGAGCAACCACCTCTATTTGCACATGAAAAATTTCCAGACCACATTTATAAACTAAAGAAAGCTTTATACGGTTTAAAACAAGCACCTCATGCTTGGTACGATCGTCTTAAAAGTTATCTTATAAATTCTAGTTTTAAAATTGGAAAAGTAGATCAAACTTTGTTTATAAAACAGGATAAAAATGATAATTTAATAATACAAATTTATGTAGATGACATCATTTTTGGTTCTACAAACGAAAAATTGTGTCAAGAATTTTCAAATATTACAGCAAGAAAATTTGAAATGTCTCGTATGGGAGAACTTTCATATTTTCTTGGATTACAAATTCAACAATTAAATAATGGAATTTTTATTAATCAAGAAAAATATTGTAATAATCTTATAAAACGTTTTCGTATGAAAAACACTTCTGCTAAACCAACTCCCATGAGCACTACGGTACATCTTGATCGAGATGAGAATGTAAAAAGTGTTGACCAAAAATTATATCGAAGTATGATTGGATCCTTACTTCATTTAATTGCTAGTCGTCCAGATATAATGATGAGTGTATGCTTGTGTGCATGATTTCAAGAAAATCCCAAAGAATCACATATGCAGGCAGTGACACGAATTTTGCGCTACTTAAGCAAGACTAAAGACCACGGTCTCTTTTACCCGAAAGGATGTCCTTTTGAGTTAGTATCATATAGTGATGCTGATTTCGGAGGATGTCGAATGGATCGAAAGAGTACAAGTGGTACTTGTCATTTCATTGGATAATCTTTAGTCTCTTGCTTTAGTAAGAAACAAAATTGTGTTTCACTTTCGACGTGTGAAGCAAAATATATTTCTACTGCTTTAGCATGTGCTCAAGTAATATACATGCAGCACACAGTACAAGATTTTGGAATAAACCTATCCAAATCAACAATTTATTGTGATAATACAAGTGCTATAAATTTATCAAAAAATCCTATAAATCACTCCAGAACTAAACATATTAATATTCGACATCATTTTCTTCGCGATAATATAGAAAAAGGTAATATTTCACTAGATTTTGTACCATTAGAAAATCAACTAGCAGATATATTTACTAAACCCTTAACTGAAAATATTTTTCTTAAATTAAGACGTGAATTGGGAATTATGTCGTTACATGATCTATAATTCGATAATAAAGTATAAAAATTTATAAAATTATAAAATAAATAAAAATTTAATAGAACAAAAATTGGAGGTGATGGCATTCGAACTCTGCACTCATGGAAGAAAGTTGTATGTTTTTCCAATGTTCTATTATGTTACTTAATTTAAGACCATACATATCTTTTACTTTATATGCGGTTATAATCTCTTTTTATTTCTTAACCTTACATTTTCTCTTGGTTGAAGATTTCTAAGGAATATTAACCTTAAAACAATATCCTTAAATAGATAATCATCTCAGTATATATACGTGATCAAATTTCTCTTAAACTCGTATACAAACTTTACAAATAAATAAACATTCTCTTTATAATGTCGTCTCAAGAAAGCTCCAATCTCTCATCAATCGTCTTCAGTACCCCTTCTACGGATTCCTCAAACAAATCCACTCCGGTATATATTCCGATGAAGATTACTCCATCTCTGAATCATCATACTGGATATACCCCGACCGGGAAGCGAGCTAAGAAAAACTTAGACTTTGGTTCACCATCTACCAAAGAAAAAATTGACGAAATCCATCAATATCAGCATGAGACTTTAGGATTACAATGTGAAATTTATTACGTACAAAAACACCATGGAAGACGATTTAATTTCCTTGAACAATTTCCTCTCAAATTCTGTGGATCGTCTCCCAAGCAAAGTGTGCACAATCCGTCTCTGTTTAACATGAGAATAAAGCTCAAAAGCATATATATAGTTTGTAAATTGACTAATTTAAGAATAAACTAAAAGAAATCCTGACCTCAGTAAAAACAACAGTTTCAGCCGGCTGATAATAGAAACTCAGCTGACTGAACATTCAAAGAAATCCAAAAATTTTATAGAACTCAACCGACTGACCCCCTCCCATCAGCCGACTGAATTGAATCAAATTTGCACTGTTTTTCTTCGAGTTGAATTTCTTTGCATATCAGCCGGCTGACTTCACATAGCAGCTGACTGAATATTCAAAATTGCATCAATCAACCCAACAATCAGCTAACTGACCATCATCTCTCAGTTGACTGAATTATGGCATTTTTCACTATAAACTTACGGGATCAAATTCTCTGCATAGCGGCCGACTGTTTTCACCATTTCAGCTGACCGACCTGTCAGTTTTCTATTTTTAAAAATTGATATGCACATTCCCCAACACAAATATTCACTCAAACCCTACATAACTCCCATCTACTCCTTCATTCTCACCTTACCAAAACACTCTTATTTCAAAAGAAATCCAAATACAAACCCTAGCCTTCTAAAAAAACTTCAATTTTTTCTTCAAAATTTCATCAACCAAATGGCACCAAGATAAAAAAAGTGCTCATGAATCAACAACCGACCATCTGAGAGCCAAATTCATGCTTTGTTACACAACAAAACGGCGGTCAATAGATTCAACACCATGAGGAATTCTAAGTTATTTGAAGGAGCTTTCATGAAGTTCTGCGACTTTAACGGCTACGTAATTCGAGAAATAGTTGAAGCTCACAGCTTCGATTCGCTCATTGGGTATGATTCCAACAATGTCAAAATCTAACCTCTCTTAATTTAGCTTTTCTTTGCAAATATGAATCGCGACCACCAAGATCCCCGAAACAAAGATGGTTGCATATGGACCTTGGTGTGTGGAGTAAAAATTTATTTACCTCTTCAACAATTAGGCCATATACTAAGATGTTGATCCGAAGGGTGGATATTGATGGTGTTGAGGTGGATATGTATAATCGTGATGAAGTATCACATCTCTTTTCATCAGACGATTTAACAATTTTGAAATCTAGTGCCTTACGTCCGAAGGCACGAATCATCCACCGTGCTCTTATTTGATCATTACAACCCCAGACCGGAAGCTATGAAAAGGTCTACAAACGGGATTTTCAAGCCCTATATGCTATTTACTCATCTCAACGAGTAAATTGGGGAAAAATTATATTGGATGAATTTCTCACCGTTAATCATAAGAGAAGCTACAAGACGCTTCACTATGGAGCTTATATCATGCTCATTCTATGAAATTTCGGAGTTCCTTTACCTGATTCGGATTTCATGACCATCAGAGAGCATAACTCAAAGACTCTAAGTCTAATGGGTCTTCCTAAACGTCCTGAACATCAACAAATTATTAGCTTTCAACAATGGGCCGCTAATCGTGAACAAGGAATCCCTCAACCGAGAGACACGAATATCGCTTCTTCCTCCTCTCAACCTCCTCGACAAGAAGAAGAAGACGACGATGATGAAATTCAAGAACTTCATGTTGACATGCCTCTGAAATAAGCTCTTGTAACATTATCTCGAAATCAAAGCAACTAGGTCGACGTTTAGCTAACGTAGAAAAGAATGTGTCTAAAACAAACAAAAAGCTCAACTCAATCAAAGGCTTTTTAAACAAGATTTGGGAAAAAGTATCTTGTTCTGGCCCTACTTCTATCGGTGTTGCTGAAAATCCGACCCCTTTCACTTGGTCAACTTCGAAAGAAGAAGAAGTGCAAGATAGTGAGGAATTCTATATTTTTTTAATATTTCACTCATGAACAACTTGTATTATTTTGTTTTAAGACATCTTCTTATGTGTTTATTGTACTTTGAAGTTCCTAGGTAAGATTTTTATTTATTTTTCATATCAACATGCTCATATATGCTTGCTATCTATGATGTTTGTTGTTTATTTGCTTCTCCTAACTATACGCTTATATGTCTATATTTCTCATATTAATTATTTTTTCCTTTTTGTCAAAGATAAAGGGGGATAATATGATTGATAGAGGGAGTATTCAGTCAGGGGGAGAAAATTGCTTTTATATATTTACAAGCTTACATAGTTGTCATCATCAAAAAGGGGGAGAATGTTAGAACCTTAACTTTTGATGTTTTGATTGTGACAACTATATAAGTAAATATTATATGAACTAACCATATTTGCAGGAGAAGATACTATTTTACTCGAGAAATAATCTAACAGATTGCAAACTAGATTCCAGATAGAAGCTTCAGTAATACATTTAGTCTACGGTCTGAGTCTAGTAGTTAATACATGTTAAAATCTCTCCTAAGTGGTATATGCATGCACACACAATCTAAATTATTTTCAAAGATTAGTTCATATGCAAAAGATTGCATAACATAGTTCACATACAAAAAGTTTTCTGAAAAAATCTTTGATATGGAAAAAAACAAGTCATTTAGCCGACTGAAACATATAGCTCAGTTGACCTAATGCCTGTTCACGTGCATAATTACACGTGAATATTCAAACGGCTAAACTGTATGATTCAACAGGCTGAATTACATGACTTTTGCACCATTTTCTTTCTGATTTGATTTTCAATCAATTTAGCTGGCTAAACTATTCCAATCGGCTGAATCTTCATAACAGCTATATTTTGAAAAGACACTTCATTTCAGCTAATAGAAACAACTCTTGATTCAAGAGTTGCTTCCATATTCTTTCATGGCTACTTTTCATGAATGATTGCAACTCTTAATCACTATATATAGCCATGAAACCAATTGTTTTAATCACTTAATTCTGATTCTATTTCTCATTCTTATTGTCTAAACAATCTTTCCATTTGCATTCAATATTCGTTCTAATCACTCATTCTTTCAAGCAAATTTTATTAGTGATTAAATAAACTTCCTATCTTCATGAATTACGCTATATACCACAAAGAAGAAGATTATAGGAAGGGTGTACGTTATTGACTTATCAGTGCTACTCGAGAGCATACTCAGTAAGAAGCAATTTTACTGTTTATATTGGAAGTCATGTTTAGTTGCTCGGGCGGTTAAAGTCTTATTCTGTTACTTAGGCGGTAGAAGTCCTATTCGGTTGCTCATGTGGTGTAATACCCATTTCTCCCGATCAAGTGAGGGTTTATAGTTGAACTCCAGAAGGAGTCTAAGATTGGACGTTGAATGGGAAGTTCGAACCGGTAAAAAATTTCTAGTGTCATTTACTGTATTATTTACCTTTATATTTATATTCCGCACTAGTAGATAACTTAGTTAATATTCCATATTATACGATCCTTAGTCACTTTCATTCAGAACTCTAGGTACATGCCTTTCGAAACACTTTAAAACCTATCTTTCAAAACCTTTCTAATGTATTAAAGTATTACCATTCAATTATAGATGCATAGCTTCGAAACCATTTGAAAGTACCCCTTTTGAAACCATTGGATTTTATTTAAAACATATCTTATTGGATCTAAGTGAATACAAGTGAAAGTACCCTTTTTGAACCCCTAAAAAAAGTTTGGGGAAAAACAGATGGCTTCGACACCATCCTTTCAAAAGCTCAAACCATTTAAGTAAAACATTTGAAGGATAGCTTCGAAGCCATTGCCTTTGAAACCCTTGAATCCTTTCAAAAGCTTTTAGGAAGTGGCATAGTACGAATATAAAACAAAGCTACCATTCGAAAGCATTGATGACTTCAATCCCTTTGAAAGGCATAGGAACGGCAAAAGGGTTTCGACTTGATCGAACCCACCTTTTTTGAAAGCATTGGTTTTAGAACTAAATAACTCCTTCGGAAGCTACAATTTAAACAAGAGGCGGCAACCTCTTTCGAAAGCAATTTAGAAAGACCCCTTCGAAAGCATCTGTTTCGACTCCTTCAAAAGCATTTAGTAAAAACAGGCAAGCACATTTCTTTAGGAAGTAAAACAAAGGTTTTGACCCCATCGAAAGCTATGTTTCGATACCATGCCTTCCTCCCTTCTCCAATCCACTACGTACCAACATTTTGATACCTTATGTATTGGTTTCGGCTTAATTAGTTTCGACTTGGTTGAAGGTGGAAGCATGGGGTCGAAAGGTGCTTCTAAAAGAGGCGGAAACCACTTTTCTGGGTAAAGACTGATTTAATGCCAAGTAAAGTAATTACTTTATAACTAACCTGCCTATTTGTAAACATTTAATTGGTTTCCATTTACTTTTCAAATTCTTTACCAAAATAACTGTCGCATAATTTCAGATCTAAACAAAGATTAATTTTTACAATTAAGCCCTTCCATAAGCAAAACAATTTAATCCTTCTCCTAAAATAATTTATTTTCCATAGTAAATTACTTAGGAAAAATCCCCAAAAATTACAGAAATTCACTTTTAAAATGTTATCTAACATATAAAAATTTCAGACCCAAATTCTTTATAAGATAACCGAAATTAATTTCTAAACCCAATTATTTTAAATTTCCTTCGCAAATTCATAATAAAATTTCCATAGCTTGGAAAACTATAAAAATTAAAACTCATCTCCAAAATCATGTTTTAAATAACATATAATTTCCTCATGGCATTCGAAATTCATTATAGTCTGTTTTACCCTTAAAATCGTATAAAAATATATTCAAACAATCTTGTTTACAAACATGTTATAAAACCCAAGAATATCATCATCAAAATCATCATTATGATGGATTTAATCTTAAACCCAATAGCCAAATGATTATAAAAACAAAATAGAGGTGATTTAGATTATTATTCACCTTATTAGGATAAGGACTTTGAGATTTGATTGAGATTAATCTTCCTTGCTTTAATTCCTTAGCTTTAGATTGATTTTCCTTTTGATTTACGTTTTTGTGAAATGAAAAATGAACTTGTAGCATAAAGGAAATGGGATATATAAGGGTAAAGGGATTAAGGTGCATAATTACCCTAAAAACCCTTGCATTAATTATTCTCCTAGTTAACATACAAAACCATTTATAAGCCCATTTATATAATTAATTACGCTCGGCCTCTAATTTATTTTAAAATTTCAATCCCCTTTTCACTCTAAGATTTACATTATTCTATTTAGTTTATCTAATTAAATCTCCTGAATAATGTTATTAAAAATTAATGGTGTTATAAGTATATTACTCATGGCTGCTGGGGGCACCAAGGGGTTACGTACTGATAGTTATTGGATAACTATGGAGGGAGTGACTCACTCAAGAGTCTGTTGTTGGTTAATATAACTAAGGTTAAATAGAGAATCTCAAAGTATACACATTTCTCTCGACTTTAGAATACTATTGAACTTCAATGTGCACACTCCATTTCGATTATGATTAAATCATGGCACGACATCCATCGAACAACTATATTGGGTCTGAGTTGAAGCATTGGAAGTGAAATACTATTCAATAGAGAATTCATCTTCTTAATTATATGAGATTATTATCATGGTCAACTATAGTCAACTCAAAGTCAAAGTCTTTGGCTAGAGTAGTTTGGTTAATAGAAATTATTTTTATTAAACCAAGGACTTTATGTGTAGATTAACAATTGAATATGTATGATATTGGATTTTTTTGCTAAAACCAAATTCATAAGTCCTAAAGTGATATAGTTTTGACAAAGAAAATTGGTGTAAATAATCGTTACTACTAGGTACTGCTTATAATAGTAAAATAGGATTTTACCAAAAAATGTGTAGGAGATAAATCTGACCAAACTGTCATATCACTGGCTAAGGCAACACGACCATTGAGTCTGTCGCACAACCGTAATGTTGAATACTCCGAACTACTACATGAATTAATTAAACTATAGTTTTTATAAATTAATTAATATTTATGAAAAATTAATTATTAAATTTTATTCGATTTATTTGAATTAGCATTTAACAAAATGTGTATATAAAAGTTGTATATGTGCATATCGATATATGATATCGATAAATATTTTAATTTGATTTAAATTAAATAAATACTGATTGGATTTGGAAAATTCTATAGGCCTATATGACCCATATCATGGTCGACCATAATAGGGGAAGGGGTGATTTTTAAATACAAAGGCATCCTTTTGAATTGGTTAAATGAATAGGTAAACAAGGAGATCTGGATCTCCACTTTTTACTCTTTTTTACTGCCCATTTAAATCTCACCTCCTCTCTCTTTTTAATTTTGACATTTTGCCTCTTCCCCTACTCATCTTGGCCACGAGAAATGAGAGTTTCTCCTTTTATTTTTCAAATCAAATACAATCAAATCAGATCTATTTCAAAGAGCGGTATTTTTTATAGCTAGATGCACTTCCTAAAGGAGTTTAGATCATATCTAAAGGAGCTTTCTTTAAACATTCAAGGTACATCTTCTTAGGCAATAATTTTGGTAATGATGTAATATTACAATTATTTCATAGCTATATATATTGTTCATTTTAGTTATACTGCTTGTATACTATTTACTATAATGAAATTATATATTTAATTATTGTCCAATTTTGCATATACACACAAATATTTAAATTAGTTATAATATATATATATATATGTATGTATGTATGTATATTGGTCATTTAAGAAAATCATTTTCGAAATTAAAAGTTTTAAAATATTATTTTGTAATTAGTATATATATATAAATTAATATATTAATATATATATATATATATTAAAATAAAATAATTAATACCTAAGTTTATTTTTGAAACTTAAATGATTATATATAAATATATTTCAAAGCTTTTAAATAATTAATGTATGTTTAAAAAAAGAATTTTTATTAATAAAAATCAGTATGAATTTACATTATCAAAAAAAAATTCTTAATCCGTATATAGAAAATTAAATACAAATCCGAATGGATTTATAAAATAAAATAAAATTAACATAAATAAAATTCTAATTTTTAATTAAAAAATATTCGGTCGAAAGTTAAATAGATTACAAAATTTTATATGTAATTATATATACTAATTAATAATTCATGAATAAATGTTTTTAAAAAATGTATAAAATGTTTGAAATGTTCGTTTCATATTTATTTATTTATTTAAGCACGTCTATATTTGAAATTTGAATTTAAATTTGACTTTTTTTCTAGATCTGGATCTGGTTTTTACATTTAAACTATCATAAGGTATTTTAGAATTTATTAATTCAAACTATTTTGAATTGGTCAGTATTGTACATAAACAAAATTACTATTATTATTTACATATGTATATATATGTATGTATATATGTATGTATATGTATATGTAAATAAATAATAAATTAAATCTTAGACAATAAATATGTATATAAAGGGACAAATGTGTCAGTTGCGGTGTAAATCCATACACTTATATACGAGCACATTAAACCATGTATATTTCCTATATGTTGCAAATGCATTATACACACATATGTGCATTTGATACATATATACATTAATATATTATATAAATAAAATTAATATTTTTATATAAATAAATTAAATAAAATAAATATTTAATTTATAATTATCTAGATTGGATCTAAAATGATTTAAACTTCATAAGCCTAATAAGATCCAAAATGGAATCTTTTTTGAAATTCAACCATTTATACCGTTATGACTTATTTTATTTCCTTTAGTTATCTTATAATATTTCAAATCTCGAAAATCACACAAAAACTTATGTAAACATGATTATTATAATTCATTGTCATAATTATACATTGCTCCAACAATATGAGTAATTAATTAAAACATTTCATGTGTGTATGTGTATGTATATATATTGTAGTTTAAAATTTAGTTTCCAAATACATATATTTTTTAAACAATAAAACATTGAATATATTAGTTTTAAAATAAAATCAACATAACTAGAAGATTCAACTTAACTTTGTTTTACTAATTGAATATCATAGAGATGAATATATATACAATTAGGTTATTTGAATATCAAAACCACAATCATAAATAAATTAACTGCGAGAATTTTTGCAAATTTTTATTATAGAAAAATAAAATTCACATTATCAAATAGTTTTAGATCCAATAAATGCTAATGATACATAATTTAAAATCAAACAAAAACTTGATTTAATGTTGGAATGACAATACATAAATAGTTTCAAATCATATCCAATAAGTGACAATACAATATACATATATATGAACTAGGGTCAGGGTTAAACATCATCAATGAATAAAATAAACTAGAATTTAAATTGAGCGAGTCTTATCATCTGCAACATCTTGATTCAAAAATTGTCTTCTGAAATGCTTGATCCACCACCCGATCTCACTAGAATCGAACGAACCACTTTTATTTTGCTTGATGTTGTTTAAGGTGAAAAAACTTTAGTCTTGGGAGAAAAAAAAGAAAAAGTAGCAGCCATGGAAAAAGATGAAGGAAGATGAAAGGATGTGCGGTTAATGCCCCGTTATTACCCTGCTATATCTTATAGCAGATTTCTACCGTTACAATTTTTCCATATAGCCCCGAATATAACCTTTCCGCTTTAAGCCCCGCTATTTCCACCATATCCCGTTATTCCCACTATATTCCGTTCTTTCCGCTGCATCTTCTTTAAAATAAATGAATTGAAAAATGACATCTATACATTATTAAAATTATGAAATTAATGTATTTAATTGAATTTTTAATATATTTTTAGAAATGGAAATACTGTTATATTATACTAAATTCAATTATGTTATATAATAGTTTAATGTTTATTTACAGTATATTTGCACATGTTTTTATTTAAAATTGTTTATGTATTAATGATAATTCAATTGAATGTTAATTTTTCATTTAATTACCATTTATATATTTTGTAATAACATTAAGTATGAGTTTTATATGCTATTTTAAACTCATCCGCTATATCCTGCTATATCCTTGTTGTATCCCCGCTATGACTTTTTGCACCTCCGCCGCATTGAATCTGCCGAGCACTTTAACTGCATAGATGAAAGGTTGGATGAAGGAATTAACAAGGAAGAATTGCTTTATGGAGAAAATGAAAATCTTTCTCATTCTCTCTTTTAAAACCTCATATTTAATTACTCAATCAAATGTAATTCAATATTCAGATCATATCTTCTATCCTTATGGTTAGCCATAATCTTGTCCCATGTGTACCAAAAAATCCTATGGTTTATTTAAGTAAATAAATATATTTAAAGCTTGTTTAAATATATCGATATAATACATCGATGGACGTATATATAATATTTATATACATATCCAAATAATTAATAATAACACCCAAAATATCAAATAAATTAATAATTAATATTTCTTAAATATTAATTAATTTAATTAATTTGTAACACTTTACAAACTAATTAAATTGGGTGGTTTTTCAAAGAATTCACAAATACGGTTGTGTGACATAAAGGTGTGGATTCAATCAGTAATTAACATTGAAAAATTCAAATACTAATGTTCACAAGTCACCTTAGCTAGTGGTGTAACATTTTGGCCGAACTCATCACTAACAGACCTTTTCAGCAAAAATCATATTTTATGTTATCTTAAGTTATACCAATATCGGTAATAATTTACACATGTTCTCTTCGCTAATGCTGTATCACATTAGGATGTATGGAATTTGTATTGGTCAAAATTCCAATACTACCCACATTCAACTTTATTAGTCCATAAAAAAGTCCTTTCTTCAATAATAACATTTATTATTAACTATTCTACTCCAGCCAGAGATTTTGACTTTGAGTTGACAACAGATGACCTTAGTACTAACCTCATATAACCGAGGAGAAAATTTCTTTATTGAATAGTATTTCACTTCCAATGCTTCAAATTAGACCCGACTATAGTTGCTCGATGAATCGTCATGCCATGATTTAACTTAATCAAAGTGGAGTATCTGCATTGAAGTTCCATAGTATTTATAAGTCGAGCGAACTATCTCATCATATTGAGATTTCCTATTTGATATAGTAGCCATCAACCGATAGAAAACTCTAGATGAGTTATTTCACATTTATCCAATAACCACGAGTACGTAACCCTTTAGTGCCCTTAATAACCACAAGTAATAGATTACCTAATATTAGGAGAGCGTTATGCACTCTGGTCTCAACAGATGTATAGATATCCTTTCTCGAATCATCTTGCCAACGAATTTAGACAAAATGTTATTTTATTTTATGATTAGTTACTCATGATATCAACTATTTGCAACTATAGTCATAACATTTTTATTTAAGGATTTACAGTATATACTTTAATTAGTTACTTAATTAACTACATCACAATATAACAAAGAATATAAAAGAAAACAAAGATTTTTGTGATGAAGAAAATTGACTACGGAGTTAAATATATATACATATATACATATATACGTATATACGTATATATATATAATAAAATACATAATTACCCCTTGGGCATAACTAACTCTTTAAATCTCCCACTTGCACTTAGGGTCAATTATGAAATCTTTATCCCATCCCTCTTATCAGTTTAGAACTGATCGAGCTAGTCCCTTAGTGAACGGATCTGCTATATTGTTTTACTATCTACTCGGTCAGTCAACATCTCTCCATCGTTGATAAACTACGTTTATCATGTGGAACTTTCGGAGTATGTGTTTAGCCATCCTGTAAGCTCTAGTTCCTTTGACGATCTTGATAGAGTTAGGGGTATGCCTTAGGGGTAATTATGTAATTTGTTATATACATCTAACTCGTTGACCAATCTTGTTCGAAATAAAAGGTGTTTTCTTTCTATTATATACTTGATATAATAAGTTATATTAATTATTTAATTTAATTAAAAGTATATTTAATAGAAAATTCATAAATGTTACATTTTATGATAGTGGTTACAAAGAGTTGTAATCGTAAGTAATTTATCACAATGAAAACAAATATACCATTTTAGATGTTACTAGTCAAGATGCATCGAGACTGGATATCGATGTATTTGTTGAAACTAGAGTATGAAACGCTCTCCAAATGTTGGGCAGTGTATTACTCATGGCTGTTGGGGGCACCTAGGGGTTACATACTGATAGTAATTAGATAACTATGGAATGACTCGCTTGATAGTTTTCTATTGGTTAATATAACTAGGTCAAATAGAAAATATCGATGTGATTGACTAACACAGTTCTCTCGACTTGAGAATATTGTGGATCTTTAATATGAAAGCTCCGCTTTGATTATAATCGAATGATGACATTCCGTTCCATTAAGTGAATATAGTTGGGTCAAGTGGAAGTATTGGAAGTGAAGCACTATTTAAGAGAGGATTCGTCTCCTAAGTTATATGGGGTTAGTATCACAGTCAACTCAAGTCAACTCAAAGTCAAAGTCTCTGGCCAGAGCATTCTGGTTAATTATTATTATTATTATTGAACCAAGAACTTTGTGTTTGGACTATAAAGTTGAATGTGGATGATATTGGAATTTTGACCATTACCAAATTCAACAAGTCCAAAGTGATATAGTTCTACGAAGAGAATTGGTGTAAATAATTGTCATAACTTGGTAACGTTTAATAAAGTGGAAATGGATTTTACCGAAGCTGAGTAAGCTATAAATTTAGCCATAATGTCACACCATCTACCAAGTGACGTATGAACATTAACATTCGAATAGTTCGATGTTAATTGCTAACCAAATTTACACCCAAGAGTCATACAACCAAAATGATGAATTCTCTTTAGACCAAATGATTTAATTAGTTTATAATTGTTATAAATTAATTAAATTAATTAATATTTATGAAATAATAATTATGAAATTTGAATGTGATTTAAGAAATAAAATTGTCGCATATATATTCATAATAGTTATGAATATATTGATCGATATGAAATAACGATAACAAGATAAGTGAAATATAATTATATATATATATATATATATTAGGTTAAATGGGCTCACAACCCATGATGATTAGATAAAATACGACATGCTTTGGCTAGGGTTATAGGCGGCTACAACATAGGATTAGGGATTGGAGATACGTGGCTAAGATCTAGTGAGAAACTTACATAATTTCCTCTCTTATCCTACGATTATAAATACTAATCTAAAAATCCTAATCACATTCTAATTCATTCTTTTAAGCTGCCATCTCCTTCTTCCTTCATGGCTACAACTTTTCTGTAACGACCCGCAAATTTTAATTATTAAGTAAGCTCTTTAATTTATTATACAATTAGGGAAATATCATTTTTAAACTTTTTTTTACAAATATGTGTATATTAAATAAAAAGTAAAAAATATGACCAAAAATCGAAATCGGAATTCGTAACAATTCAACTTAAAGAAGTTGTGCAAAGTTGTGAATTATATGTGACACATATATGCACAAATACATGTACACATACATGGAAACATTCACATGCACATGGACACACATATATACACACATATATACACATAATTATATATATATATATATTTACATTACTAAAAATATCTAAGATATATTATGAAACTTCACCCTTAACTTGCATAAGTCAATAATTAGGACATGAAGTGATATGAGAAGATGGTGGCACATGGGGGGTTGTGATGGCCGAGGTCATGGTGATGGTAGGGGGCGGCATAAGCATGATGCAAGGAGGAGGAGATATTTTCTACCCTTTAGCCTATCAACACCCATGCATACTCTTCCATTTCACTCGCCTTTTTCTTCATTTTTCTTAAGCTCCTCCTCTCCATTTTAATGGCTTCTTCCATGAAGAATTTAAAATTACACACACACACAAAATCAAAACACTTTAAAACTAATGTAAAACACCTCCTCCACCTCTCCATAGTTCACAGCCTCCTCCCATACCCCTTAAAGTCGAGAGCACCACCCACTAAAAGGCATAACCTAGCCTACTCCAGCATAGACCAAGCCCTATAAGGAGAAAAGAGAAAGTTCGAGAATCTTCGAAGCAAGGAAAAAGAGGAAGGAGTACCATCAGAATCAAAAAAGAAGTCTACGAAAAAATTTGGTGGAGTGGAACCATAAGTGAGTACTCAATCTTAGTTTTATTTAAATAAAACTTAAAGTGATATTATACATGTTAAATTAAAGATTAATATGTTGAATATGGGTTGATATTGGATGATAACTTAGTTGATGTTATGATTGGTTATATGGTTGTGATATGGTTGATAACTTGGTTTGATAAATGATAAGAGAAATGGTTAGTAATTAACCATAGTTAATTAAATGGAAATTAAATCCATATAAAAATGTGTACGTAAATTATTTAGCCTCTTAATGATTTTAAATATCTAAAAAGAGTTGAAATGAATATTATAATAATATAGTATTATAATATAAAATAAAATGGAAAATGGGTTTGAAATATGAAAATTATCTATTTAAATGAGTTTTAAATGATTTAGATATGTTTTATAAACATTTAAAAGTGTTTCCAAAAAGTTCGAAAAGAAATTAAAAAACAAGTCAAAACTAGGCGCATCGTGTAATGGTTGTTCATGATTTCGCACCGTAAAAGTCAAACGAGTATATAGAATGGAATGTAGCACAAAATTCTTCAAGATAAGAATTTTCCAAACTATTATATCCATAGTTTTTAAACAAAGAAAGAAAATCAAGATTTCATTAAGTAGACTTTGAAATATGAGGAAAACAAGTTCTTAGAAAAATCGCGATTTTGCAGTTTAAAACCCGAATTTGAAACTAATTTAAAATTAATATTTTTAGATGTTTAAAAATATGAAATAAATTTTATAAATTTTTTGAAATGTTTTAAAAGATATTTGAGTTATATTAATGAATTTCCAAAAGATAGAAAAGTCGTTTTGATCAATATAGCTTTTAAAACACAATTTGTAGCACCTTTTAATAACTTTTGCAAATAATGGTTTTAACTTAATTATTCTTTCCCGAACCTTTTGTAAACCTTTTCAAATAAATAATTAAGTAATTTAAAGATGACTGAGAGGTTTAAAAATGAGCATATGGAAACGACTAATATGTTTGTTCCATTTGTGAGTGTACACAGAAAATCCGACCGAGGAATGGAACAGATCAAAGAAAAAACCCGGGTGCTCTAAAATAATTAAAAGTTAATTAATTATGTCAAAAGATTTAAAGTCGATCAAACCAGTTGCCTGCCTCCCTAGCTACCCGGATTGGCCCGACGGAGGGTATAGTAAATGAGGCTTAATGATTACATATACTCTAAAAAGGATAAAGAACTTATTTAATGAATATATCTCTAAGAGAAATTTTATTTAAAAAAAATGGTTAATTAATTGAATGTTATGTGATAATCACTTATATACCTAAATGCCTTTTTATTGAGGGTTGGTTCGGAGAAACTGGGATCAGATTTGGGTAATTCCTATCCGAAAACCACTTCGAACCAATGTATTCGTTCAAAAGTGAAGACGTGTTGAAGATGATGATTTTTGAAGACCGGAGATCTTCAGAATGTAAGGATTGCTGTCACGAGACCCAGGGGTTTACCCCATATTATATTTATATGGCAATGATATCTGCATTCTGAAATCTTCGTTGTATTGAAGACCGAAGATCTTCATTGCGAAAGGACTATTTGTTGACATTCTCTAGGTTGCTCCCAATATAGAATTATTTATTATAGCAGTGGTCCTGTTGTGTTTTGAAATCTCTATAATGCAAGGAATACTCACTACTGATCCTAGATGTAGTAGGAGGAGTGCCTTCGGTTTCGTTCATTCCTAGAACGAACTTGAATGGACGAATGTCTAACAGTGCATTTTTGATCATATTAATTGATCTCTATCAACGTATTATCTACTTGGTGGCGGAGAAAGCAACTTCTCTTAGCTTAACACCCTTTCCTGAGACATTCGAGCTTAGGAGTTATACGTTTGTAGAAATCAGTTGTGTGATTAAGGAATGACAATGTGGCATTTCAAGTGGAATGTGCTTTTTGGAAAAATAAAGCACGGCTTTATGAAAAACAAAGCATGGCTTTATGGAAAAAAGTAGCCTCACGAGCCTCACATCCTGATAATGATAGGGGATACTATGTGGTCTGCAAGACATATATTTTAGGCTATCGGTTTATGTGTGGATCGGAATGAAAAGGCTTTAGTTGCCTTAGGCCTTGTTGCCTTATGGGCTAGAAGGTGTATGGACCTTTATATTGTATGGTATAGTGGTGTGTGAGTCCTTGCATGAAAAGCTACCGGATACGTAGTAGTGTAGCAAGTATAGTGGTGTGCGAGTCCTTGCATGAAAAACCATCGAGTACAATGGTTGCTATACATGGAAATCTGCAATGGAAGGAAAAGGCCACTAGTTCCCTATCATGTTGGAAATCCAATTCCAATACGAGCTTCACGGTTTTGGTTGTATTCCCAAAATAGCTGTAATGCTTTGCAAACATTTCAGCTACCTCTTTTGGTACCATATATTCCGTTCGGTATATTCTGTTGACATAGTCCGGATATATTACCATAGTCCAGGTATTGATACTTTATCTGTATATATATTTATCTGAAAGTGTTTTCAAACTGATGTCATTAATAATAATATCAAAGTGGTTTTCCGTATAAAGTATTTTGGTTATTATAAGGTGAAAACCCTTTCATATTTATGAGCGGCGTGATCTTATGAGATACCCTTCTTTTCAAAGGTTTTGATTGACATCAACATGATATGTACATTAAATTTGGAGTATCTCACGCTGGTTTATCAAGCCTGATCCGGGTATTTTTAATACATGGGTCAGATCCGTTTAGTTTCAGGTTTAGTTGAAGACGCTTGGAGTTTCCAGAGGAGAGCTGGAGATCTTCATCTACATATGGACGTATTTTATTATCCGCTGCATCTATTGCATTTGTTTTTATTTTTCAGCATTTATAAGGATAGAGGGTTTATAACTGTCCAGGTTGAATCTAGGTTAGACTCTGATATTGTATTCAAAATTTTCCGCTGTAAAGATTATTGTTGAAATAATATATGTTATTCCATTCGTGTGAGATTCTGTTCTATATTTATTTTCTTTTACACCTAACAACCGGTTTTTTGGTACTTGAGTTTGCGGCACGTAAATACTGAGGATGTATTAGTGTCGATTTTCGAGGGTCGAAAATCCCGTCCGTTACATTTGGTATCAGAACTTAGTTTGAGTGAACACCTTGGCTTTGGTGGGGTAAAACTCATTAGAATATGGTTAGTAATACCCTAGAATGAGTTTGAGGGTATTATATATATGAGCATGTATTTGTTATTTGATATAAAAGAGTTTTGCCGTGATTAATCTGATGAGTGGTTTATGAATTCTGGTCGGTGCATGAAGAGCTCCATGTAATCGATAGGGGTTTATAAATACTTAAACAAGGAGAATCGACACACCATTTTAAAAGGAATATATTTTTATATATAAAAGTATAAATATTTGTGTGATTTGGAAATTTTATAAGATGTTATCCCTTTAGAAATTCCAAGAATAAGGTCTTGATTTGTTTGGTGATGGTGGGAATAATCTTCTAAGTATCGATTATATGTTGGCTTGGGCGAACGGTATTGAACACTTAGCAAATTATTCTCCTTATCATTATATGATCAAGGCAAGTTCAAATCCAAAAAAGATAAATCAAGTTATTTGGATAAGGGATTTTAAGTTAAGAAAAAAAATGGTATGAAACTTCAGATGATGTTTTGGTATATCACTTAGGGGCAAGATGACTTCTCATATGACGGGTAATGGGTTTTGGTTGACTCCAAAGCAGGCACATAGAATACGTGCACAAAATAAAGCAGAAGAAAAGGCAAGACTAGGACGGTTTATTGGCATCTACTATTTTAGATGTCTAAAAGAAGGACATTATGCAGTCCTGTGTACGGACATGATAAAAAGAAAGAAAGAGAAACCTGTTCGAAATGATATAGTTTGTTTCAAGTGCGAAAAGAAAGGGCATTTTATACATAAGTGCCCTAGAACAAAGAAGAAACCCAAAGTCCCAACAGGAAAAGAAAAATAGTTGTTGCCGCTGCAAGGAATTAGGACATATAGTCAAAAACTTCCATTTAAAGAAAGGAGAAAAGTTAGCTAAGGTACATACCATTTAGACAGCAACAATTTCATGGGCTTACAGACGTTGTTATGAATTTGGGCACTTGGAGAGGGACTGTCCAAAGGAAAGGTTGGTTGACTTAAGCTCCAAAGATAAAGCACCATCTATCTTAGAGGGAGTCCAAGAATAGTATGTATAGCAGTCCAAGTATCTATATATGATGGTGGTGTGTGATAGGTTGTATTCCTTAGGGAGTTATCTCTAAAATTTTGTAATACAAGCTAGGAATGGATGTATAAATATGATGTTAATTAACAAACTTCTCTTTGGATTATCTACTCGGAGCACTTTTTCAATCTTATATCCGATCAAATTCAGTAAGATATTTTGAAATAAAAAGATAATATAATATAAAGAAGTGTCTTTATAAAAAGTATTCAATTAAGAAATTATTTAAGAATATATTTTATAAAAGTATATTTTATAAAATAAAGTGTAGTTAGCAAAAATAAAGTGACGTTTGGGAATTCATATCCTAATATTTTGAAAAAGTATAAAAGGGAAAGTTATGTAATATAAAATTAGTTTAGAATTAAATTTATAATGAGATGAATTAACAAAGAAATTTCAAAAGAAGTTTGAGATAAAAAAAAATTATTTCAAATAAAGATAAATGGTTCTTTTGGAAAAGAGATAGAAATATATTATGTATAAATATTTTGAAGAAATAAAGGGTTTATAAAGGTATTTAAATGAAAAATAAAAGTTTTATGAGATGTTTACATAAAGATTTGAAAAGTTAAATTATGTATGGATGTTATATATAGAACATTTCGTCACACTATTTTGATCTAAGATTCGAGTACAGAACTTGGAGGTGTTTACCCGATCCGAAAAAGGATTTATCACTCGATTATTGATGACGAACATTGATGAGGGTTTGTGTTTGGATACTTACGTTTTCTATAATAGCTTAGAGCTATGCAAGGAAAATTGAAAGTTCTAATTGGAAAGCCTGATCAGAGTCTACATTAGAGGATCGGGGGATCAATACTAGTTCGGAAGTACAGTGGTGGATTCAAATAGTAGATCAAATCGGATGATCTGTATATATCATACGAATGTAAGTTAAAAAATAAATATTGAGCAACTACCTTTGGGTTTTGTTTTGATGTAATTTCGATGACGAAATTCTTTTAAGGGGGAAAGTATGTAATGACTCCCAAATTTATCAAATTGATAAATTATATTTCTTTTTAAAATATTAAAATATAATATTTTTTAACATAGATTATGATGTTTTGAACAATAAATAATAATGGTAATAAGTATTTACAAAAATATATACTTTGGAAAAATAGCGATAAAATGACCGAAAACCATTTTATCAGTAAACAGCTTTTTAGCCATCCGAACTCATGCACGGAGCTGGATACATACACTCGTTTATATATAATTATGAATTATTCTATTTTGTTTTGAAATTTAAATTTCCTTTTTAACATTATTATTGATATCACTATTTTGGAATAATTGATTTTTGAACTTAAATTTAATTTAAATGATTTAATAATTATTTTAATTATTAAGTAAGCTCTTTAATTTATTATATAATGATGGAAATATTATTTTTAAACTTTGTTTACAAATATGTGTATATTAACTAAAAAGTAAAAAATATGAATGAAAATCGAAATCGGAATTCGTAACAATTCAACGTAAAGAAGTTGTGCAACGTTGTAAATTATATGTGACATACATGTGCACATATACATGTACACATACATGAAAACATTCACATGCACATGAACGAACATATATACATATAATTATATATATAAAGATATTTTATGAAACTTCACCCTTAAGCTTGCATAAGTCAATAATTAGGACATGAAGTGATATGAGAAGATGGTGGCACATGGGGAGGTGATGATGGCCAAGGTCATGGTGATGGTGAGGGCGGCATAATTATGATGCAAGGAGGAGGAGATATTTTCCACCCTTTAGCCTATAAATACCTATGCATACTCTACCATTTCACTCATCGTCTTCTTCATTTTTCCTTAGCTACTCCTCTCCATTTTAATGGCTTCTTCCTTACAGAATTTATGAAATTTTTGTAAAAAAGGAAGAAATTAAAATTATATATACAAAGTCAAAATACTTTAAAACTAGTGTCAAACACCTCCTCCAACCCTCCATAGCTCACGACCTCCTCATGTACCCCTCAAAGTCGAGAGCACCACCCACTCAAAGACATAGTCGAGCCTACTCTAGCATAAGCCGAGCTCTATAGGAAGAAAAGAGCAAGTTTAAGAAGCTCTAGAGCAAGAAAAAGAGGAAGAAGTACCGTCGGAATCAAAATAGAAGTCCACGAAAAAAAATTGGTGGAGTGGAGCCATAAGTGAGTACTCAATCTTAGTTTTATTAAAATAAATCTTAAAGTGATAACATACATGTTAAATTAGAGATTAATATGCTGAATATGGGTTGATATTGGATGAAAACTTGGTTGATATTATGATTGGTTATATGGTTGTGATATGATTGATGACTTGGTTTGATATATGATAAGAGAAATGGTTAGTAATTAACCAGAGATAATTAAATGGAAATTAAATCCATATAAAGATGTGTATGGAAATTGTTTAGCCTCTTAATGATTTTAAATATCTAAAAAGAGTTGAAATGAATATTATAATAATATAATATGAAATGAAATGGAAAATGAGTTTGAAATATGAAAAGTATTTGTTTAAATGAGTTTAAAATGATTTAGAAATGTTTTATAAACATTTAAAAGTGTTTCCATGAAGTTTGTAAAGAAATTGAAAAACAAGTCAAAACTAGGCGCGTCGCGTAACGGCGGTTCGCGATTTTGCACCGTAAAAGTCAAACGAGTATATAGAATAGAATATAGCTCGGAATTCTTCGAGGCAATAATTTTCCAGACTATTATATCCATAGTTTTCAAACAAAGAAATGAAATCGAGATTTAATTAAGTAGATTTTGAAATACGAGTAAAACAAGTTTCAGAAAAATCGCGGTTTTGCAGTTTAAAGCCCGAATTTGAAATTAATTTAAAATGAACATTTTTAAATGTTTAAAATATGAAATAAATTTTAGAAATATTTTAAAACGTTTTAAAAGAGATTTGAGTTATATAAATGAATTTTCAAAAGATAGAAAAGTTGTTTTGATCAATATAGCTTGTAAAATACTATTTTTAGCACTTTTTCGCTGCACTTTTTCGCTGCACTTTTTATTAACTTTTGCAAACAGTAGTTTTAACTCAATTATTATTTCCCGAATCTTTTGTGAAAATTTTCAAATAAATAATTATTTAATCTAAAGATGATTGAGAGATTTAAAAATGAGTATGCAGAAACGACTAGTACGCTTGTTCCATTTGCGAGTGTCAAAGAAAATCAGACCAAGGAATGGAACAAATCGAAGTTAAAGCCTGGATGCTCTAAAATAATTAAAAGTTAATTAAGTATGTCAAAAGATTTAGAGTCGATCAAATAACCTGACCACCTTATGGGTGACAGAGATGTGGCCTCTAGGCTTGGGTTTGGGAAACCAGTTGCCTGTTCTCCCTAGCTACCCGGACTAGCCAGACGGAGGGGAAATAAATTTGATTTGCTCGAATCAAAATTTCCAAAATATAAAAGATGTAATTTTCCAAATTCAAATAACTTGGATTGCATAGAAATGATCTTCTTATACTTGGTGTTAAATTCCAAAGAGGGAACCCATACTATCAATGTGGATTTAAAAGGTAATTTCACCGTTATTCGATGGATAGTAAAGGTTGAATACGAAAATTAATATTGAGTGGAATTAGTATAATTTTCATGATCCTTTTTACTCGGTAATGTTTTCCAATATGAGATTTAAATAAATGATTTGGAAATTTTTCCTAAATAAAAGGTGAAATGATTTGGAATTATTCCAAGAGTCAAAAAGGGTTTAATTAACCAAAAGGATTTGATAAATGAGGCTTAATGATTCCATATATTCTGAAAAGGATACAAAAATAATTTAATGAATACATCTCTAAGAGAAATTTGATTTAAATAAAAAGGTTGATTAATTGAATGTTGTGTGATAATTACCTATATACCTAAATGCCTTTTTATCGAGGGTTGGTTTGAAGAAAACAGGGTCGGATTTGGGTAATTCCTAATCGAAAACCACTTCAAACCAATGTATTCATTCGGAAGTGAAGACGTGTTGAAGATGATGATTTTTGAAGACCAGAGGTCTTCAGAATGTAGGATTACTGTAGGAGTCCCAGGGGTTTACCCCATATTATATTTATATGGCAGTGGTGTCTGCATTCTGAAATCTTCGTTGTATTGAAGACCAAAGATCTTCATTGCGAAAGGACTGCTTGTTGACATTCTCTAGGTCGCTCCCAATATAGAATTATTTATTGTAGCAGTGGTCCTGTCGTGTTTTGAAATCTCTGTATTGCAAGGACTACTCGCTACAAATCCTAGATGTGGTAGGAGGAGTGCCTTTGGCTTCGTTCAGTCCTAGAACAAACTTGTATGGACGAATGTCTGACAGTGCATTTTTGATCATATTAATTGATCTCTATCAACGTATTATTTACTTGGTGGCAGATAAGGCAACTTCTCTTAGCTTAACACATTTTCCTGAGATGTAGGAGCTCAGGAGTTATACGTTTGTAGAAATCAGTTGTGTGATTAAGGAATGACAATGTGGCATTCTAAGTGGAATGTGCTTTGTGGAAAAATAAACCGTGGCTTTGTGAAAAACAAAGTATGGCTTTATGAAGAAAAGAAAAACATAGCCTCATGAGCCTCACATCTCGGTAATGATATGGGATACTATGTGGTCTGCTGGACATATATTTCAGGCTATCAGTTTATGTATGGATCGGAATGAAAAGGCCGTCGTTGCCTTAGGCCTTGTTGCCTTATGGGCCAGAAGATCTCTAGACCCTTATATTGTATAGTATAGTGGTGTGTGAGTCCTTGCATGAAAAGCCACCGGATATGCAGTAGTATAGAAAGTACAGCGGTGTGTGAGTCCTTGCATGAAAAGCCATCTGGTACGATGGTTGGTATACGTGGAAATCCATAGAGGAAGGAAAAGGCCACTAGTTCCCTATCATGTTAAAAATCCAATTCCAATACGAGCTTCACGGTTTTGGTTGTATTCCCAAAATATTTGCAATGCTTTGCAAACATTTCAGCTACCCATTTTGGTACCATATATTCCGTTCGGTATATTCCGTTGACCTAGTCCGGATATATTACCATAGTCCAGGTATTGATACTTTATTTGTATATATATTTATTTGAAAGCGTTTTCAAACTGATGTCATTAATAATAATATCAAAGTGGTTTTCCGTATAAAGTATTTTGTATTTATGAGCGGCGTGATCTTATGAGATACCCTTCTTTTCAAAGGTTTTGATTGACATCAACATGATCTGTACATTAAATTTGGAGTATCTCACGCTGGTTTATCAAGCCTGATCTGGGTATTTTTAATACTCGGGTCAGATCCGAGTAGTTTCAGGTTTAGTTGAAGACGCTTGGAGTTTCTAGAGGAGAGCTGGAGATCTTCATCTACGTATAGACGTATTCTATTATCCACTGCATCTATTGCATTTACTTTTATTTTTTAGCATTTGTAAGGATAGAGGGTTTATAACTGTCTAGGCGGAATCTAGGTTAGACCTTGATATTGTTTTCAAATTTTACACTATAAAGATTATTGTTGAAATAATATATGTTATTTCATTCGTGTGAGATTCTGTTCCATCTTTATTTTCTTTTTACCTAATAATCGATTTTTCCGGCACTTGAATTTATGGCACGTAATACCGAGGATATATTAGTGTTGATTTTCAAGGGTCGAAAATCCCATCCATTACATTTTCTCTTAATTAGTCTCAAAATCTCTAATCCAATTCAAGTTAAATGAAGAAGCTATTTGATATTGAAAGGTCGTTGATTATAGACTAGCAATCTGACGGATCAAGGAAATTTAAAGAAAGATAATTCATTATTTCAAAGTGGACTTTAAGGAATCTGTTCTGGGTAATGTTTATTTATTACGTTGATCATATTATTATTCTTTTTGATTTGTTAATCATGTAAACTTATATGTATATAATTGGATTATTGTTATTTCATTAGTTGAGTGAGATTTTTGTATGTATTGTTGTTGTCATAATGGAGATTGGATATGTGTATAAAATATGAAGATCTAGTTCATGATTTGTGTTTGTAACCTGATATTAAATATTAAAACAAATTTTAGTTTAAAATTATATATGTTTATATATATATATATATATGTATGTATGTATTAATTTACGATTTAATATTCACATATAATTTGAATTAAAACATATGTTTTCATATTTAATGTATGGTATTGGTTTGAAAATTTTCAAACCCTTCTTTATGTTTATTATGAATTAAAAGTGGTGAAAATAATTTTTATTATTCATATATATATATATATATATTATTTTTTAATGAATGTATAATTCAATATATTCATATAAAATACTCCATATTTCTAAAATTCAATTTTATGCTTTTTTAAAATTAATTCATCATAGCTGGCACCCTCAAAAAAATTTAGATTTTTTTAACTTAATTTTATATTTTTTTAAATTAATTTAATTTTGGCTTGTTATCGATTATTTAATTAAAAACATTATTTTAATTGAAAATTTTCCATAATTTTTTTCCTATGCCCTAAAACATGTTTATAGATTTTCTAAAATTATAAAACTTGAATTTTTGTTAATAATTATTTTATATTAATTTATTATGGCCGAAACTATTTAATTCATTATAATATATATGTATATATATTAAATATTAAAATCATTGTAACTTCGGATCTGATATGTTTTCTAACTTTCAAGTTACAAAAAAATTTAATTATTTTATTATATATATATCTATATGTGTAATGACCCAATTTTTCGACGCCCGAAAGTCGACATCAATACGCCCACTTTATCAAATGCCAAACCATCGAATGCCGAAAAACCAAATCATTAGGGTTAAAGAAGAAAGAGATAGAAGAAGAAACATAAACAATATTAGAATCTCACATTCGCAGCAGAACAATATATAATAGATAAATGAATAATCTTTAAACAAAAGAACTATATCAGTTCATACAATACATCATCAGAGTTTATAACAACAACACACAACACTGGCAGTTATAATAACCTACCCATATGATTGAATACACAGTGGAATGATAATAATATACGGAAGTACGTCTCGCCAACCTGCTCGTCTCTTGAGCTCCACAGCAATCCATCCAAATCCTACTGATAACCTGACTCTAGGCTGCCCGTATGGAAAATTATGGGCACCCAGAGTTTAGAAAGGGAACAATAAACTCCAGGTCAGTCATGGGACTGGCGTGAGATCTTAAAACGGTTATTTGCACAAAGGAATAAAAAGGAATCCGCTATGCTTTTGTAAAATGAAAGTACCATAAGTAAATGGCAGGTTATATAACTAAAACCGTACAGGGCGCGTATTGTTTCTTTGGATTTCCAACAAATGGTCAGGCTAAGGAACTTCCTACACCACATGAGTACGCCTCTGAAGGGACGCCCCGAGAACCTAACCGGATCTCTACCAACACAAGGCCGAGTTATCTCACGCTTCTGGTGCAATGAAGCTGTAACTAGATAACTCCACACACGAGTATGCCATTCCCGGTCGTTACCGACCTTTATCCCAGGATCCTCAACACCAACAACCACAAAGTAATAAATTTGCAGCAACCACATAAGTTAAGTATCTGGGCTCCATACCATGATACCACCTTTTTCCAGAAGGAAATGGACATACCCTGAGGGCGCTACCCCCAAACAACCTTGCCGCATCCTTCCTGTTTCGACCATTTCGGGTTGTGAGGTCCGACGAAGTCTCATCCACAAAGCTACGCTTTTCACAAAAGCCATGCTTCTATCAACAAATGATCAGCAACACTTAGCATGCCACATTACCAAATTGGGAATATATCACTAGGAATAATCAACTACATAACCTTTGAGCTCGTACGTCCCAGAGAAGAGTATTACGCTAAAAGAATAAATTCTCCGCCACCAACAGAAATATATTTGATAGAAACCGGCTTTATATCTCAAAGTATAATGCCAGACATACATCCAAGTCCATCCTGGGTCTGAATGGAACTGAAGGCATTTCAAAGAAGTCCTTGCGAATCCGGATATTCCCTAATCACGTCCGGACTCCCCATCACATAGAGTAATCAAAATCTCTATATCAGAGCAACTCGGTGCAGAGACATTCAACAGGCAATCCTTTCGTTTTCGAAAATACTCGGTCTTCAATCACCGTCTTCAAATGCAATCCCATTTCGTCGTATCATTATTCGGAATGGGTTTTATTATTTAATGTCCTCTCCCGGCTTAACCGAATAATGAGCGCTTGTTTAAAAACACGTTCATACATAAGTCACAACAAATTTCAATTTATAATCTTTTAAACAAAAGATTCACCTTTAAGATTCGATGTGGGTTTTGGATAACCATCTAGAACCCGACCCCCGGTCGCATCGAAATTCAAATGACGTTTCAAAGGCCAATATTGATAGTCGGTTATTTAACTATCAAACAACATTCACAACAAATCATCAAGCCTCAATAATTTCCCAAATTGTTTATACCAATAGTTGGTTATTTAACTATCAAACAATATTCACAACAATTATCAAATTTAAATAATTTTTCCCCAATTATTTATTCTCAAAATATCTTCGCAAGGTATATTATAACACTTCAACACTTTGAAAACCAATTTCAAATCACTTTTCTTTTGCGGAATAAATTTCCAAATGTTATTTATTTCCACTGAAGATTCGCCGAGTCTGAATAATTTAAAACACTTATCCAAAAGTATATGTATATTTGGAAACACTTGAGATAAAAACTATTTTTAAATACTTTATCTAAAATATTAGTTATGAAAATATTATACTAATATCTCATATAAACTTCAAGCCCAAACTAATTTTAAAAATGAAATTATTAGATAGAGTATAATTATTTAAATATCCATTTTCTAAATCAAATCTCAATTTGATCTTTAAAATAATCACTTCTATAATTAACCAAATAAATCTTTACTTTAAAGATTTAAAAACAACTTAAGAAAATAATTTCTCCAAAGTATCCTTTTTAAAACCATCCTTAAAACTTTCAATTTATATTTATCAGCTACTTTGAAAACATACTCGGCTTTCCAGTGAAAATACACTTTCCTTTTCAAAATGATCCATTTAAATCAATTAATAAATCCTTCTTGACTTATTTCAATTTACATTCCAAATCCGTAATTTCTTTCCAAACTTTTTTTAAATAAACCAATATTTATTTTTAAAAAAAATAACCCATTCCTTTATAAATTCCCATTGTGAATTTACATTTCCAAATATCCATTGATATACAATTTTAAAATCGATTTCCAAATATTCACTTTCAAACACCAAATCAAATTCCAAATTTATTTCAAACACCAAATCAAATTCCAAATTTATTTCAAACACCAAACCAAATTCCAAATTGATTTCCAAAAATTTATTACCTTTTTAAAATAAATCTTTACTTTAATTTTCAGAAATCCAATTATATATCCTGGTATTTTAAAATACCAAAATATATTCGGCCAAACCATAGCCTTCAATAAATTTCAATCACCAATATAATCATTCACAGATTATCACATCACAACATATACAAATAAATTCAACAATGTGGGGAATCCAGTTGGATCCCTCCAACCTGTTTCCCTGTATCCACAGATGTTAGCACAACAATTAAATACCAATTCCACTTCGAGGTGGAATATCGTGATATATGGGATTATATAATATTATCCGCTATTATGTGGCGCATAGGGTCTCATCCGCTATATAATGCGAGAAATCAATCACTCCAATATATATATATACTGCTATATATAATATCACCCAACAGATAAATTATCAAATTCATCCAAGCACATCCAAACATTCATTTAAATTCACTAAGCAAACAAATTTGAGTGAGAAGTTCTCACCTTTAACAATGCATGCAATCCATTTTCCATTCCGGCTTGTTTCTCGATTTTAGACCTTACTGCCTATTGATTCGAGCTCTCATGCTATCCAAACCTTCGCGATTGAACTCGAACCTATCAAAGAACTAAAACCTGAGCCTTTATTACTGCCACCGACGAGCTCTGCCAACATCGACCTCCCGAAGTCGCCATCCCACCCTCGCTGCCACGAACTCCCAGATACTCGCGCATGCCAGCGCCGCTTGAATGAGCCATCTCGATCTTGAACATACGCTAGTGCCGTGCTCTGACATCGCCATGCCTATTCGAAATCACGTTGCCCTATCGCGACCATAACCGCTTACTTGAACTAGCCCAGGGATCACGATCGATCGAGTTCCCCTATTGCAATTTTGCCTGGAATCGAGGGTTCGGCTATCCCCTTTTCGTTTGATCTAGAAAAATATATTTTCTTCTGTAATATTGTTTTCGAACGGAGAGAAGAGGGTAACTTGATTTTGATTTGAAAATGAAAAATGGGAGGAGTGAACGATATATAAATATAATTTCTGGTGTATCGGCCATTTTTATTTGAACGAAATGAACGAAGTGAATCTGATTCTTTTGAAGGAGAAAATTTGTTTTTGTTTTATAAAGAAGAACGAACGCGTGTCTTCAATTTGCCAAGTGTTTGAAGGGAGATGAAACGTGTATAGTTTGTCTTGAGAAAACATTATATTAAATACATATATGTTATTTTTAAATTGTAATTTTAAATTTAAATTGTTTAGAAAACGAAGTCTAAAATCTTGATCTCCTATCGAGGCGTGCCGCCAGGCATTTATAATGTTATAACCCTATTCCGAACGCAATGGAAAAGGTTTCAAGTCCAAATTCGATCGTATGGAGAAGATAGCTTTTTGGACCAGTTATTATATTAAATTTTCGATATAGATTTCAATGCATTTATCTATTGTACGATCATACGACAAATCCAAATATTTCGAAAATTGAAATCCGATAATAATACAATATTATGGATCCAATGGAACTGGTTTCGTCAAATTCCGAGACTATGCCATGGAAGGTTATTTTTAAATATCGATTTAAATGATAAAATTTCAAACTGAACAAAACAGTTTCAAATTCAATTCTGAAGCTTTTATTATCTTCAGTATTATCAATATAGAATTTACAAGACTTCAAATTATTTTTAACAAGCTCAAAACTGATGATTAAATATTTTACCCAACTTCAAAAATTAAATTTAATAATTTAATTGCCAAATAAATCCTGATATTTGAATTTCAAGTTAAACTATCTTCCAAATATTTAAAATCAATTAAATATTTCTATTTCAAATGTTCAGAAATTCAGGGTCGTCACAATATGCATATATCTTTATTGTTAGTTATGGTACAATTCATGGTTATATAAATAAAGAAATACTTTCTATATTATTTTAATGATAAAACATATTTTATACATACACAAATATATACACACACACATACAAATAATCATTTTAAATTTATAGCTATATGTCCATGCACATATTTGACAAAATGCAATACATACAAAATGAGTTAATGTGTCTGTTACGATGTAAATCCCAACATCTATATACGGACATGTTATACCCTGCATGGATTGCTATGTTATACATGCACACACGTATATATTTATATATGTATATGATATATGTATGTATGTATGTATGTATATTTATATGAGTAAAGCCAAAATTAAATAAATCTCTAACTACAACTTGTAAATTTAAATAGAATATATGATTTTATTTAAACTAAATTTAGAAACATTCTAAATGAATTAGATTTCATAGGCTCAGTGAAGATCCAACAGGGTTAAAAAAATTGAATTTCACCTATATATTCCACTATGGGCTAGCCTAGATCCAATAATGGTATCAGAGCCCAATGGACTATGCGGTCTAAATTAGTCATGTTAGGGTTAACTATTAAGCTCACAGCCTAGATAGTAGGGCGTTTAGAAAAGTAGCGTCGAAGGATTGAGTTTGGGAAATCAAGCACTTTGCCCTACCTAGCTACCAGCCTACCCGAACATATATGTGAGCCCAAAGATTGCCCCTAATAGAAGAGGCCTAATTTGAATTGGGCCTTGGCCTAATTTTCAAAATTGTTTGAAAATTAAAAATATATAAGATTTCAAATTTAAAAGTTAAATTTAAAATGATATAAAGTATTATAAAAGTTATAATATAATAAAGTTTTTCAAAATGTTTGAAAAATAATATAAAATAATTTCGAAAATTATAAATTTATTAATAGAATTAATAAAATCAATTATATTAACTAATAAGTTAATTAATAAAATGTATATGCATGTATTATATATTACGATATATGTTATGGTATTTTAAAATGTCTAAGATATCATATATATATATACAAAATGAATTTTCAAAATTAATATAATTTAATTAAAATTGTTTAATTAAATAAATCAATTAAAAGGTTTGTTAATTAAATAATAAACACATACACATGATATATGCATTGTACTATAAAGGTTATGGTATGTAATAAATATTTAATATAAATGTTATGTTAAGATACTATAAAATTAATTAAAATGTTAATTAATTAAAATTAATTAAATAGTATTTAATTAATATAATATTATATATAAGACTATTATATAAGTAATATGAAATATAAAAGTTATATAATAATAAAATTTATATAATATGAATCTATAATTAAAGGTGGAACATTAAAGAAACCTTAAATAGACTTAAGGAATAAATACATACGTATTGTACGTATACCATGATTTCAGACGTGTTTGACACTTGAATCATGAGGATATTTCATAAGTAATACATTATTCCATAAGTCGATGTCACTCAATATAATATATTGAAGATTATAAATCTTAAATATTGTGTTGTCCTCTACTATATATATATATATTAATAAATTACTTACATACTCCTTAGTTGTTGAGCAAACTCAAGCTAGGGATGTTATGTGTAGTGTTATTGATATATCGAAAAGATGAGGTAAGATAACTATATGTATTAATTGAGCAAACTCAAGGTACAGATATTGTGCTTAGGTCGTCGCGATAAGGTAGGTATGAGTGAATAGTCTCTTTTGGTTTGTTGAGCAAACTTAAGGTTGAAATTAGATTAGGACAAGGAACCATGTGTTAGGAGTTGTATGTGATACAACCGATAAGGAGTTATCCATCGTCTGTGGAGCTAAGACTTGTTGAGCAAACTCAAGGTCAGAATTCCAAGACGGACAAGTCTTAACACCCACTAATGAAGTCGAATGGCTTTTATGTTTCATTTAGGGTTTGGTGAAACATAAAACACTAGTGGGAGCCTTATTAGAAAAATGAAATGATAGCATTTAACCTTTCTAATATTGTAAGAACATATGCTATATAATGTTATAATAATCTACATTGATAAATTTGTGCATTTGATAAGATTGATAAAATATTTATCAATTAAGATATACAAATGAATTGAAGATTGACAAATAGAAATATAACATGTACTCACCAATAAAAAGTTATTGCATGTTAATGTTTCAACACCCATTCAAGTGCCTAATTTTACAACTTCTAAATACATTCATAGTTTGGTCACCTACGCATTTATTTGGTCGAGACCATGTATTGCATTCTATGAGTTTCGAACTCTAAAAGCAATACAAGAGTATGGATATTTGATCCATATACAATCACATATAAATGTTATATGGTGAATGGTAAAAGTTTGTAATGTACAATATTTTGATGAAATTAGTTCATCCGAAAAACCAAATAAACCTTAGTGGGAGATCGAGTATTCAATTTGATTGATTACAAAAGGATCGTATCGAGTTAAATGTAACACTAGATCAAAACTACAATATAAATCTAAGAACTTGATCACCGAAATGTCAGTTTGATCAGTTTACGCAAAGTGCAACATATCTGATGTCCTTAAAAGTAAAGGATAATCAAATACACTTTTGTAAAGAGTTCGTTATGATATTGTTGTAAGGGTTTTTGAATGGTTTGACCATTTAGAGAATAACGAATGTACAAGAGTAGATGTTACTTCAAGTACAGTTAGGATGAAGAGAGTGAATGGATGCTTCTACTTTATAAATAAACATTGTAAACAAGGATTGTAATAATATGATATGATACTTAACATTGGAATAAGAAATGTGATTTCTATTCCAAAATGTAATTTCATACAGAAAATTGTTTTCAATGAGATTTATTTCTTTGAGTTCAGGATAATTGATCAAAGAACTCTCCGCCGTAAACTAGTTACAGTACATGAAATAAATAAACTGTATTAAGCAAATGATGGACCTCTAAATTTAGTACGTTGTTATAGTAATGGCAGAAATAGTCGGAGCATGCCACATAGCACTTATTGATTGCATCAAATTGCGAAAATTGTTTTCATAAAACATACCGAACATTATTTATGAAATAATGACTATTTTTTTGGTGCCGACTGAAAAATAAACATAGTTATCTTTTATTGTGAATATTATGAATATTCGTTATGAAGTAAAACTATAATGTGGTATTTGTTTTCACAAGAAAAGTGATGCATTGAAAATACAAAAGTACCTAAAACTATTTACAATTATTTTGGAAGTATAAACTGAGTCATCATTTGGAGAAATGATTTTTATTATATGATTATGAATCATATGACACTGGTTGATTATATCTCAAACAATTGAAGAGTTATGCACCCAATTAGTGGAAGCATCATAAGAGCGGATGAACTTTTCGGGTTGATACAAATAGATGTATGCAATCATAAGTCTATTAATACCAAAATGGTTCCACGTACTTCGTCATATTCACCGATGAGTTATCACCAACATGGACATGTGTATTTTATACACATATAGTATGTCTATGGTAAACTCATAGGGTATAAAACAGAAGTAAATAAAATAACATGCGATAGAAATGAATTGATTAGATCGAGTGAGTGAGTATATTAGAAAAAGTTCTGAATGTACCCAAAAATGAATAAAGATTCAATCTCAAAAGTCACTCCTCCATGTGATACATAATGATGCACCGATAAGGAGTAATCAAACTTTGTTGGATAATGTACGATTAATTGTGAGTGAAATTGAGTTAGTTTCTTTCTATAAGGTTGTGTACTTAAGAGTAGTACACAAGGTTAATATTATTTCATCTAAATAACAGTTTACAAAATCACACAAGATAAGGATTTATAAGAAACTCCAATGTATCCTAGGCTAAGGAGTTGGCAGGTTGTGCAAATTGAAAGATTGCATGTAATAACCCCAAAAGGATTTTAGGAAAGACTGTCATTGGATGACATATTTATGTTTTGAATATAAGTTTTGTAAACTAAAATCAAATCAGTTTTATAAATAAAGAAATTCATAAAATGTTATGAATACTTATTCTGTTGCACTGAGAAACAATTGTTGTTTTAAGAAATACCAACTTCATTGTGAAGGAATTTCTTTGAGGAATTATTGGTAGTAAAATGGAATTGGATACGATCCATAGATAAAACTGATTAGATGAGATGAAATGAAATTAACAACCCAAAACGAACACATCACATTAGAGTGTCTAATAAGTATTCTTGCACACTGAAGAGAAACTATGAATTTCTTATCAATGTCGAGAATAGATAATCCTCGGTTGTCAATTAAGCCATTAAGAGTATTGACTCTATGATATGGCATGATGCAAATCCTAAAGGATTCTAAGTACGTTATCAAAACATGATTTTGGTAGTCGTATCCGAAGGGATGTGATCCATTGGTTGTGATTATGTCTTTAAGAGACTAATACAAATGGAATTTAATGAGCAACGTTGATAAGAATAACCTCATAAATTTCAATTGTTGAAATTAGCATAATAGATTTGTTATTCAACGTACTTAAGTTATTTCAAATTTACTCACAAAACTATCGCTTGATAAGACTTTTGGTACATGTGTCTAAAGTAGAAAATTCTAAATAATGATTTAGAGGGGACTACCTGCACATAACAACCAAAGTATCTCAAAGTCAGTGGGAGCGATATAGAGGTTGTGAGTTTTTGGATATGGTCTAAGAAATGATAGGAAAGTATCATAAGCATCAACATTAAAAAAGTTTAACAGAAATATCAAATAGTTTAATAATCAATCAAAGTGCAGAGGAAGCGTGTGTTCGTAAGAAAGAACATTAATATGTGTTCACCCAAAAAATGGATCAACACCCTGGTTTGAGTGTGAAAGCACCAGCCCTGTTTGTATAGAACAATAATGCAGATAATAGGTATATAAAAGAACGGTAAAAGAAAGGAGACAAGAAGATTTTTATAGTGGTTCGACTGTTAACGAAGCCTACGTCCACTTTATAGTTTTATTATGACTAATTGCTGTTACAAGTAGTGTTTGATTATAAGGCTTTTTATTATTCTTAGCCAGATTGAATCCCTAGATTTGGAATCCACTGGAGAATCACAATGAAACCTTTTGGAGATTGTTGTGAGGGAGATGAAGAGTGAAGAAAGTTTCCAGCAGAGCTTCAACAACAAGTCTGGAGAAGCTCCCGTTTATGTTGCAGGCAAGACGATATTTATAAAGATTGGAGAGCCTCTGGACCTAACCTGCTTGTCAGTCACTTGTAGATGGACACAGGACGACCTAAAGGAGTATAGCTCGCAACTTGAGCCAAAACCATGGATCGCTAGCGATCCATAGACTTAGCTCGTGTGCGAGCTAATTACTTTGCTCCTATCTCATTTCTTCGCCTAGATAGCTCGTTGAAGATCCACGGACAAGTATGGATCGTTGGCGATCCATGGTGTATGGATCGCTAGCGATCCATACACTTAGCATATTTTCCTGCTTTGTCCCTTTTGGCCTCTTTGCTTCCTTGTGTCATAGTGAACCATCATGTTGCATGGATCACTGGCGATCCATAGAGTATGGATCACTAGCGATCCAAGTACTAGGATTATTTTTGGAGTTTGAAGTTTGGAATGCCTTCATGGCCTTGCATTGACATCGTTTGTGTAGTCTCATTGCACGTTGCTCCGTTTCGATGACGATCTTCTAACTGGTTCTGCTTAGCTGCTGGTTGGACTGAACGGGCGCCAGTTTCTTGGTTTTGCCAAATTTAGTCATTGCTTTAGTAATACGACTTGGCTCTCATTAACTTGCTGCTTTAATCCCTTCGGTTGAGTTCCGAGCCATTCTGACTTCATTAAATTGTTATGTCCTCTATCGGATCATGCTGGGTTAAAAACCCGGATAACGTTTTCCCCTTAGAGTACGTCTTCGTTGGAAACAAGGCATGCTCTAGAAGTTATCGACTTTAATATCTGCTTGTTTGATTCCAAGTAATCATATTAGAGTTTTTCGGATATGTAGCAGGTTACACTGTCGATCACCAAGTTTTGGTCTAACTGCTACTACTTGCCGTAACAGATCAAATTCCTCTCCGTAACTTCTCGGTGTGCTTCAAAATGATGGGTAGATGTCGCACCACGAGTTTGAGAAAAATTTGCCTCCAAACACATGGGTCGCTAGCGATCCATGGACGATGGATTGCTAGCGACTTGATTGTTCCAAGATGTAATTTTCCTTTAACAGTATGGGTCGCTAGCGATCCATGGATGATGGGTCACTGGCAACCTGAGTACTTAGAAGAATTTCCACCTTTTTGTTATCATTCGCCTATATAAGCTATTCGACCCGACCTGTTCACCTATTCAAGCCGATCCAGTTCATTTCCTTTAGGTGACCCAGTCTTCGTGCGATTCAACCCTAGGTGACTCGATCCTTCTTAGTGCTTCGATCCACCCATTTCCTGCGATCTAGCCTCGCCTTCCACCATGACTTCTTCCAGCAATCTGCCATCGTCAGTGCTTTACCACTGATTTCTCAGGCCATCTTTGGTCCAAACCCTAGCTCAAAACCCTAGTATGCCATTGCTTTAGATCACCGTCGATCCATCCACTTAGCTCGCCACCGACCCAATTACAACTTGCTGATTCTAAGTCTTTGATTACTTCTGTGTTCTAGAGTTCAATTTGAGGTGGGTTTGCTAATTATAGTGTTCGTTTAACGATTTGTTGGCGAGGTCGCGTTTATGATGTTGGTCATGAGAAGTTTGAGTTGATTGCGGTCAAATGGAGGAAGATAGTAAATCGAGTCTTGAGTTTCCCCCGAAATGACATTCGGGCCTTGGCTCGGTGCTTGACACGTTTTGCTATCTTCGTCTATTAGGCCAAAATTGACTTATGCCAAGTTCCGTAGCTGATACTGCACGACACATCGCAAATTGGTCCCGAGTCTTCTGGAGGATTTGGATTTATCTTGCTTGCGTGTTGCGCGCTAGGTGTCCCTACAGTAAGAAGAGTTCTCCACGTCGCTTCAGACAACGGATCTGTTATCGATCATTGATCGATAACGGATAAGTGTAGAGGAAGTAAAAACAAATGAGAATGATGCGGGAAATTCTTTTCCTTTTCCACTATGAGCAAACTATTTACACGGGATAGAGCATTTATAGAGTTTCGGACACCGAGCTCACCCCCTATAGACAGCACGCTGCACTTGCCTCGATACACACTTGAAGTCCGTTGCGTGGGCATGAATCGGTATCTCTCCGGAATTCAAGTATTGTAGGGGAAATTATTAATTTAGAATAAAATCACCTGATCGTTTTGAATGGAAGTTCTGAATTTTTAGAATGAAGCACCCATCTTTGTGCCGTAAATCAAGCGGAGGAAGCCTAGCGCTTTCGGAAGCCGAGTCATCGTCTGTCGCCCTTCCTCCTTCCACTTCGCAAGCTGAATATGGCTAGTTGGTCCCGGTTGGTCCGGCCTTGGACCAAATGCCTCCTAATTTTAGGGTTCTTCTCAACATGCTAAAGAGATCTTCTTCGGTGGTTTCTGCTAAAGTTCTGCACAATATTTATGCACAACATGGTATACCAGAGGAGGACGTACGTCTACCGAAGAAGAGAGCTTCTTCGGTGGTTTCTGCTAAAGTTCTGCACAATATTTATGCACAACATGGTATACCAGAGGAGGACGTACGTCTACCGAAGAAGAACGAGTTTTCTCATATGCCTTCCCTGGGATATACCGCTTGCCATCAGTATATATGCCTGAATAGAGTTGTGCCTCCTTTTAACAACTTTCTGCGTGACACTCTTTCAAACTTATGCATTGCCCCGTTCCAGATTCATCCTAACGGCTATGCCATCTTGACTTACTTGCATGTTCTTTTCATGCGGACGTTCAACCACGCTCTAAGCTTTGATGAGTTACGATACTTTCTATCGTTCAAAAGGAGAGATGAATGTCCATCCTTGATCGTAATTGAAGCTCAGAGGAACTGGAAAATCATTTTGCATCTACAAAGCAACTTATCCCAGTTTAAGACGCGGTATTTCTTCGTTAGGCGCCCTGAGGGGTTTAACTGTCTTTGGACGACAGGGGGTAAGTTCCTTTTCATACTTATTAAGTTCTGATGCATTGCTATGGAGTTTCTAACAAGTCGTCTACTTCTTGCAGTTATCCCAAGGCCAAATGGGGACGTGTCTCTTGATGAAGTTTTTCGGACCCTAAAGGGTATTGATGTTGAAGAAAGGTCTGTCAAAGTCTTGCTGACCAATGAGAACTTGCTCCAATATGGATTACTGCATCCAGGGAGATCTACTGTTCAAGTTGAGATCCCCTCCCCTTCTCTGTCCAGGGTTCGCACATAATCTACTTCTTCTTCTCGCGATTCCGAAGAAGGATCTTCTCAAGAGAGAGAGGGCTTGTCCGGAGAATCAGCCGAGGAGGCCCGTGAAGGAAAAGATGTTACCGCGACCGCAGCTAGCAGCCCAGTCAGAATGCCTCCGATTTCGGAAGAAGGGAAAGAGGAGTTCCAACAGAGGGAAGGCAAGGCCGCAATAGGCTTAGAAAAAGAGGAAGGGGAACTCGAGAGAAGTAGCGATGAGTCCACTTCCAGTGATGACTTCTACGCATAATCCGATGATGGGGATTCAGAATCGTACGATGAGACTCTGGGCGTGAGTCATGTCCTTTCGAGCTCACTTCTTCCAGATGCTAGCGATAAAGACAGTGCCCCAGAAATCAGAGAGCGTTAGGATTCTCCGAGCAAAGATGTTAGCGTGGAGTTCGGAGCCTAAAGCGATGTTTACATCGATTTTGACGCGCTTATGAGGAAAGGTTTTTAATTTGAGGAGGTGCCCCCTCCCCATGTTCAGGTAGTACTATGACCAAAGCTAGTCTGATTTCACCCCCGATGGCCGCCCAATCCGGTTCGGGACGACACTTTAGGCCTTTACCAGAAACACACTACACATCTCATTAGGATTACACTCACTTTCTTACATTCATTCCATGTCTATTTTCTATTTATAAAACCTTTTATTTATGCTTCGTGACAGATATGATGAGAGGATGTGGCCTTTATGATGACTTCGAAGAATTCACTGACTCCCAACGGTGGTCTAAACGTCCTTCCGACCGTTATCAGCCCCAAGAAATGGAGGAGGAGTACAGAAGGAGAAAGGAACTAGAGGCCGAAGCCCGTCGCCAAGACGAAAGAGATCGGAGTCGGTCATACAAAGGCAGGTACGAGAAGAGGAGGTCTTTTGATGAGAGGGAGGAGCCATCAAAGAGATCAAAGTTCGACCACCGTTCGCATCCTTCGGAACAACAGGCTTCTACTCTGATACGCTCCTCAACGGGTCAAGAAATCCCCGTCACTTCTGCTCCTGCTCCGCCTTCGACTTGCATCGCACCATCTTCAGTTGTGCTTGCCCCCGGAAGTTCGCGTCCCCATTGGAGGTCTGCCTATATTCTTTTTTCGAGCCCTCCTAAGCTCGAGGCAGAGCTCCCTGGATGGTTCTTGAGGGGAGTTGAGTTCGTCCGCAGTCTGCATCCGGTTCGCAAAGATTCGTACATGCCACACCTTCAGGCTATTCAACACGATTTAGACCAAGCTAAAGGATGGGAAAAATTATGTAAGCAGCTGGCAGACACCAATCGCAATAACTACTAGGAAATCCTCTCTTTCGAGTCAGAGAAGGATGATTTTGAAATAGTCTTGTCAGAACGTGATGCCAAAATCAAACTGCTGGAGGAGGAGAAAGAAGCGGCATTGCAAGAGGGCAAGAGGAGCGCCAACTTGCTAAAAGAAGTGAAAGAGGCTCATGCCAGAATTGAGATCGTCTATAGGGATGAGATAAAAAGGCTCACGTTGAAGAGGCGAAATTAAAAGGAGAAGTGGCTACTTGTAATGCAGCGATTGAAGCCCAGAAGAAAACTATCTCTGACCACGAACTTATCATCGAGAGGCACAATAAGACTATCTCTGATCAACCTGCGACGATCGCCCAACTACGGGACCAAGTTGCGCAGCCCGTGTGACAAATCTAGCATTGAGGTTGAAAAGGCATCCTTTACGATGTATTATCAAGAGCTTCAAAACACTTTTGAGAGGAAGATGAAAAAGATGGACGCGACCATCCTGAATTTCTATGTTAACTCCCTGTTGCACCAAGGGAATCTCAGCTACTTGGGCCCGAAATTCCCGTGCACTCTTGCTTTGGTATGGGAAGAAATCTTGTCCAGCTTTTCTGATAGCGGCGGTGTCTACACCGAGAGGGAGTTGGAGGACGATTACCTTAATAACGAATCAAAGAAGGCGTTGCTCGAGGGCCAAGAAATTCTACGGGTCGAGAGAGAGAAAGAAGCCACTAATGCTGCCATGATAGCTGCCGCCGGAGCACTCACTGAGCCTTTTATTTCCGGTGCTGGCGGACCATCGAAGCAGCTCCATGACCTGCCAACAAGTTTAGGGCTTAAGAATTTTCCTCAGGTAGTGGAGCCATCAAAGAAGGCGAAGGCGGTGAGTATGTAGTCAACATTCTTGACCATTCCTCCGGTGCAGGTATGTTCTTGTTTCCTCCGAGTTCGGGAGCTTCCATCTCATGCTGCAAGAGCAGGAAGAAATTAATGATTTTGATTTTGATCTTATAGGTCCGTCTACCCTTCCTGTTGATGTGCCAGCTTCCTCGGCGCTCGAACCTACTGTTATTTCCATAGCCTCCGTGCTCGTTTCCATTCCTGTTTCGGTTTCCACATCCGTGTCCGGCTCGCAGCCGGGGTCGAAGTACGAAAAGATAGCCGTGCTCCATGGCTTGGATGACCCTTCAATGTCTTTGGAAGGCGACGTAACAGCGGTAGAGGCTAAGAAGCAGGAAGTTCAAACGGAGTAGCTCCGTAAGACCCAAGATGAATTGGTCGCTATCAAGAAGGAGAAGGTTGAAGCGATCAAAGCCTCGAAGAGCTCCCGCAAATCACAGAAGTGAAAAGCAAGGGGAGAATCTTCTGAGAAGGCAACGGAGCAAAAGGAGGACATTGCCACCGAGGAGTTTGTTGATATCACCGGCAGCGACACCACTCCCGAGAAGAGGCAAGAACTGCAAACAAAGGGCGGAAAGGGGAGAGATGGAAGGAAGCGCTGATGAACTTGCATGGAGATCGATCCGATTTTGGTTCTTTTTGAGTCATTTTGTTCAAGTGCAGAGTCTGCACTTAGTGTTTTTGTCGTGGAGTCTGTATTTTCTTTTTATTGGCCGGTGTTGTGTAGGTACGGGCCCCACGTTTTGACCCTACATAAAGAAAATATAAGCAATACATTGATATTTTGACTATGCTCTTATCTGTATGTTCATATGTGTTATGTGCACTTGTGCTTCTTTTGTTTACACTTATCCAATTTTTGTGATTGCCGCCAAAACGATTTATTTGGAGCAACAATTCTTTATTTGGAGCAATAGAACTTGTGAACTTATTGTTTTCAATTGTTTTTATTTAGGTAGGTGTATGCCCCCCCAGTTCACATGGCTGTTTACTTCAAATGATCGGTAACTTATAGTTTAGATAATTTTCATATTAAACTTGAAATTTGGCTAAGTCACAGCTTGATTTTCCTTCTTTCGGAAGTTTTACAACTTTAGCATGTAATCCAAGTCTCTTGTGATATTCTGCTAAGTATTTAATATATGCGTGTTTGAGAGGAGCACATTGCATGGGTTAACTGAGGGCAGTTTTAATCATTAACTATAGTCAGCTGAAACTTTTCTGTTGATTTGTAGCACTCCAATTTTGTTGGAGTTGTGCCCATTATTCCAATTATAGAAGTGGTTGGCGCTGGTTATGAGATGCGCGGTGTTCAGGGTCGATATGGCCCGTCGATTCGGTTTTAATGCTCCTCACCGCTGCCTATCATCGGCAATGTGAGGAGTTTATGCTTTAGGAGCGTGATTTTTCGGTGATGTTCCTCAGTGCTGCCTATCTTTGGGCAATGTCGAGGAGTTTGTGCGTGGCTTACGGGCACGTGGCTTTTGATATTCATCAGTGTTGCTTATCTTTGGGCAACGTGAGGGGTTTGTGTTTTGAGAGTTAGTGCACGACTCATTAGATGCATGGATTTTATTTTTCCTCGGTGTTTCCAATCTTCGGGCAACGTCGGGAGCTTAAGTTTTTTAAGAGTTAGTGCACGACTTACGAAATGCGCGGCTTTTCGTGCTCCTCGGTGTTACCTATCTTCGGGCAACATGGGGAGTGTACATTTTAGACGTTAGTGCGCGGTTTATGAAATGTGCGGCTTTTGGTATTCCTCGGTGTTGCCTATCTTCGGGTAATGTAAGGAGCGTATGTTTTGGCGGTTTTGGCGCGACTTATGGAATGCACGGCTTTTGGTACTCCTTGGTGTTGCCTATCTTCGGGCAACGTGAGGAGCGTTTGTTTTGGTGTGGCTTATGGAATGAGCGGCTTTTGGTACTCCTCGGTGTTGCCTATCTTCGAGCAACGTGAGGAGTGTTTTTTTAGCGTGTCTTATGAAATGCACGGCTTTTGGTACTCCTTGGTGTTGCCTATCTTCAGGCAACGTGAGGAGCGTTTGTTTTGGCACGGCTTTTGATACTCCTCGGTGTTGCCGATCTTCGGGCAACGTGAGGAGTGTAATTTTGAGCCTTCCCGATGTTGCCGAAGCAACACCGCTTTTTAGAAGGCAAGGATCGGGTTCGGCCGATCCAGCGGCTTGAGTGGATTTACTTCCGTCGACCCGACGGGTAGTTATTATGAACACAGTTTTGTCGATTCAAAGAGCGAATCAAATTTTATTAAGGAAAGCATGGAAGATTTTTTGCTTATTTACAATGCCCCGGCATTCCAGGACGGTTTATTTGCTGAAAAATAGAGAGTACATAAAGTAGTTTTCAAATGAAGTAATGGCAGAGTGATACGCTATTCCATGCCTTGGGAATTTAGATTCCGTCGACGGTGTTAGCTTGAAAGTTCCATCTCTTAGTTTTTGATTGATGACATACGGTCCTTCCCAGTTTGATCCGAAGGCCCCTGGAACGGGGTAGACTCGCTTGAGCACAAGATCTCCCACTTCGAAGGTTTGATTCTGAACTTTGGAGTTGAAGTACCGTGCGACCCTTTTTGGGTGGGCGGTGGTTCTCAACTTAGCTTCTTCCCTTCTTTCGTCTATCATATCTAGTGATTCAAGTAGGAGCTGCTCGTTTTATTGTTGAAGGAGTTATTTTAATTTTGCTGAATCTTTGGTAGCGATCACATCTTCTGGCATAGTCTGCAGCATCGTGGTTTATTGTTGGCCAGAAGTATCCGTACCTGAGGACTTTCTTCGCCAGGGTTTGCCCCCCGGTGTGGTCTACACATTCGCCTTCGTGCACTTCCTTTATGATTCGTCGAGCTATGTCATCGGACACACACCTTAGGAGGGGGATCGAGAATCCCCTTCAGTAGAGTAATCCATCTTGTATCATGAATCGCGGTGCCTTTCGAAGAAGCTTTTTCCGTTGATTCCCGTCTGTCGAAAGAGTCCCTGTAAGTAAATATTCCTTTGTTAGTGTCATCCACGTGTCTGGTTCGACAGTGATCTCGAGGATCCAGTCGACGTCCATTTTGTTTATGCTTGGGTTGGTTAGAGTCTCAACTGGGACTAGCCCCAATGATTGAGCTTCTCCGGAACTCGCCAGTTTAGCTAAATAATCCGCCTTGGTGGTTTGCTCCCGTGTAATGTGAGTTATAGTGTAGTGTTCGATGTCGCTTAGCAGTTCTTGTACTTTAGACCTGTGCAGTTAATGCCCCGGTATAACTCTACTATATCTCATAGCGGATTTCTACCGCTGCGATATTTCCATATAGCCTTTACGCTTTAAACCCCGCTATTTCTGCTATATCCCGTAATTCCCGCTATATTCCGCTATATCTTCTTTAAAAGAAATGAATTGAAAAATGATATTTATACATTATAAAAATTATGAAATTAATTTATTTAATTGAATTTTTAATATATTTCCAAAAATGAAAATACTCTAATGTTATACTAAATTCAATTATGTTATATAATAGTTTTACGTTTATTTACAGTATATTCGCACATGTTTTTATTTAAAATTATTTGTGTATTAGTTATAACTCAATTGAATCTTAATTTTTCATTTAATTACCATTTATATATTTGTAAAAAACATTAAGTACGAGTTTTATATGCTATTTTAGAGTCATCCGCTATATCCCGCTGTATCCCCGCTATGACTTTTTGCACCTCCGTCGCATTGAATCTGTCGAGCACTTTAACTGCACAGCTTTAGATAGGTACGGGGCAAGATTCTCCTCATAAGCCTGGTACTCCCCTTTTACTTGACAGACGAATAGCTAGGAGTTGATGTATATGTGAATAGATTTTATCTTGAGCTCTTTCACAACTTTCAGTCCAACAATCAGTGCTTCGTATTCCGCTTCGTGGTTGTTGTAGAGAATTCCAAGCGCAAAGCATAGCTAATGGGTCACCCCTCAGGGGTTTCAAGCACTATTCCTGCTGCCGAACAGAGGTTGTTAGATGCACCATCGACAAAGAGCTTTCATTGCGTGTCTACTTCCAGCTGAACTTCTTCCTCGTCATCCCGTATAGTGAATTCGGCGATGAAGTCTGCTAACGCTTGCCCATTGATGGCTTTCCTTGGGTGGTATATCATATTGACTCAATTCTATATTCCACTTGAGTAGTCATCCAGAAGTTTTTGGTCAGTATAATACTTGCTTCAGGGGCTGGTCAGTCAACACTTTAATTGGATGAGCCTGAAAGTATGGCTGTAACTTCCTAGATGCGATCAAGAGGCAATACGCTAGCTTTTCCAGTTTCGGGTAGTTTTTCTCTGCTCCAGTGAACCTCCTGCTAATGTAATACATGGGTCGCTGGATTTTTGCTTCTACATGCACCAGAGCGGCGCTTAATGCATGGGGTGAGATGGCTAAGTAAATGAACAGGTCTTCTCCATCCACGGGCTTTGATAGGATTGGCAGAGCCTGCATGTGCCGCGGTAGTCTTCGAATGCTGTTTGACAAGCCTCACTCCATTCGAAGTTCTTCTTTCTTTTCTTCAGCACATCGAAGAATAGTATACACCTGTCGGTAACTTTTAAGATAAATCGACTTAACACTGCAACTTTTCCATTCAAACTTTGCAGTTCCTTCTTATTCTTTGGAGCTTGGACTTCTCGTAGTACCATTATGTTTTCAGGATTTGCTTCGATGCCCCTTGCACTTACGATGAATCGTAGGAATTTTCCAAAGGCCACTCCGAAGTGACACTTGAGTGGATTGTATTTCATTCCATACTTTCGGAGTATTTCGAATATTTCAGCGAGGTTGTCCAAGTGGTTAACGGTTGTTCGCGATTTGACTAACATGTCATCCACATAAACATCCATCATTTTCCCGATCTGACGCTTGAACATGGTATTCACCAACCTTTGATAAGTTGCCCCTGCGTTCTTAAAACCAAATGGCATTATTCTATAGCAGTATAGGCCCAGGTCGGTGATGAAGCTGGTATTTTCTTGATCGGCTTCGTGCATCAGGATTTGGTTGTACTCGGAGTATGCATCCATGAATGATAGCAGCTCGTGTCCTGCCGTTCCATCCACAAGTTGGTCCATTCTAGGGAGAGGGAAGCTGTCTTTTGGGCAAGCTTTGTTTAAGTCTGAGTAGTTGAAGCAGGTTCACCACTTTCCAGTGGACTTTTTGACTAAGACCGGATTAGATACCCACTCTGGATAGGTTGCATCACGGATAAAACCGTTGGCCATTAACTTGTCCACTTCTTCTCTTAGCGCCTTGGATCATTCGGGACCTAAGATGCACCTTTTTTGCTTTTCTGGTGTGAACTTGGGGTCAATGTTGAGCGTGACATGCGATTTCTAGAGACACCCCACACATATCAGAATGCGTCCATGCAAACACATCCAAGTTGGTGCGGAGAAATTTAGTAAGCTCCATACACATCTTGTTTCCAAGGTGCGATCCAATTTTCAAAAACTTAGTTGGGTCGTCCATGTCGACAGGGACGGACGCCGTCAATTCTGCCAGCGCCGCCAGTTTCTCCCCTGAGATCTTATTTCTAGGGTCCAAAGCCTTGTCGAATCGGCTACGGTCCCCAAGCCAGGGGAAGCTCTGTAGTTGCTATTCTGAGGGTTCACAGATGTGGAGAGTTCTCCCCACGTCCTTCCCTTTCTCTGCAATGTAACATTCTCTGGCAGCACACTGATCTCCTTTCCATTCTGATTCCATTTGCAGTAAAGAACTTCATGGTTAGACACCATTGGGCCAGAGCTATTTTGAAATCTGCTAGAGCGGGCCGCCCCAATAAGGCATTATATGCTGACATTTCATCCACAATTACAAAAGTCTGAATGAGGGTGACTCTTCGATTACCCTCTCTAAGTTCCACTAGCAGGTCGATTGTTCCCATAGGTTGCTTGGGCTCGTTAGTGAACCCTTGGATCTTTGTTTGGCATGTAGACACGCTTTTCATGCCGATTTTTATCTGGTCAAAAGTACATTTGAAAAGAATATTAACAGAGCTACCACTATCAACCAACACTCACCGAACAACAGCAGGACCAATCCCCACTGTTACCACAATTGGATCGAGAGTTGGGGCTTTGACCCCTTCGGTGTCTTGATTTCAGAACATTATGTCATCACTCAATACTTTCTGCAGCTTGGCTGGGGTTTCATCTTCCAGTGCGAGACATGAGTCTTTCGGAGCATGTTTCAACGAGCTTGCGTACCGTTCCATTTCTCCCCAACATCTTTGCACGGGGTGTGGTCCCCTAGATATCGTCCCAATAATAAGCCTTTGGTCGGTTCGTTTTGACCCTTCGTCACTAGTTCCTGCTTGATTTCTTCGTTCTCTAGGAGGCTGAGGGGCCGCAGGATGATTAGGGTTTTGTGGTTTTTCACGTACTACTGGAGCTTATTGTCTCAGATCAACTCTTCAATGAGACTCTTTAAGTGGCAGCATTCGTTTGTATTATGGCCATGCGTCTCATGGAAGCGGCAGAATTTCCCTGAGCACTTTTTCTACTCAGTTGCCTCCCTCCTGGGAGGTTTCTTGTATTCTTCAGTTTCATGTGCTGCCAGATAAATATTTTTCGAAGTGTCATTTAGAGGGGTATAATCTTCCTGTCTAAACTCTTTAAATCTTTTGTTGCTGCCATTACTATTTCTTTTATTGGAGTTCTGATTTTTCCTCTTTTGATTTCCATCTTTCCCTATGACTCCTTGAGCAGTTCTAGAAGCGTGCACGTTTTGATTCATTGGTGCATCGCTTTGTCCGATGTTCATTAGTTGCACACCAGTAGACTTTCTTTCCAGCTCCTACGCTTCCTCCAATCTTAAGTACTGACTCGGTTTACGATTGAAGTCATTCCTTGTGGTAGGCTGCTTCATTTTAATCCATTTCCCGAATTCAGTCTCTGGGTGAATGGCACGGACTAACACCATAAAAACCATGTCCTCATTGAGGTTGCTTACTTCCATCACCGCAGTATTGAACCGGTTCATGAAAGATTTCATTGACTCATTGCATCCCTGGAACAATCCGGATAGGGACATGACATCTTTTGGTTGCGTGGTATGGAGCCTGGACTGGTCAAGGAATTTTGTTGATAATTGGTCAAAGGTAGAAATAGTTCTTGGGGGAAGTTTGGTGAACCACATAGATACAACTCCTTCTAGAAAGATAAGGAAACATCAGCAGCGAACAGCCTCTGGAGCGTTGGCTCCGTCCATATACCAACTATACTTGTATAGATGGGGTTTTGGGTCCTTCGTCCCATTGTAGGATGGGATAGCTGGCATGAATTTGTCTGGATGTCTTTTATTCAAGATTTCATCGGTAAAGGGAGTCCGATTGGGAGCAGATCCCCATGCATCATCTCTTCGGTTTTTACTCTCGTCCTTCAACCGTTTGACCATGTCTGCTTTGTATGCCTCTGATGTTCGGCAATCCTGGGGACGACAATCAGTCACTACACCAAGTGTTTGGCTTTGCAAAAGGTCTTGGCATGTGGGTTGAAGCCTAGGCTCTCCTATCTTCAGGAAAGCCACTCCCGCGGGACCCCGTTGGCTTGCAGTTGGCCTAATTGGGGCAGTTTGGATGTTCCTAGCATCATCGAACGCATTGGCATTCTCTTCCAATTGATTATCTTGCTCTCCATCTTCTGAATTGGATAGATCCATAGCTATGTCTTCTTGCGGGGTCTTGGCCCCCTGATTCAAGTTCAGAATTGGTTGCCTTGTGACGGTTGGAGTATTTTCATCTCCTTCCACATTATGTCCTATGGTCCCTGTTGTTACCTTTTTTGCGGCTATTTTCCGTTTCTTCTGTTTAGCCCAGAAACGGAAGAATTTTCTTGTTCTATAGCAGCCGCAGGTTCAGACATGGTCCTTGGAGCAGGATTTGACTATAGGGTTAGAAGAGCATTAAGCTTCTCCATCAGGGCCTTTTGGCTATTTTCCATTTTTTGGTTGATGAAATCAACCATCTTATTCATCTCATCCCTAGTGACGACTTCGTGCTGACTAGAGGATGCTGGGGCCTGGTTTCCCAAGTTAGCGCCATTTACTTTAGTGTGTTGAGGATTACCATCTTCTCTAGCTATCACTGCCCCTATGGATCCTCTGGAGGCAATTCTTCTTCTTCCAGGAGCAATGGATTGTGATTGGTAGATTCTTAAGGCAAAGGTTGGGGATCTAACTTCTGGACCTATGGGATCCAAAGTAGATAGCTAGATATAGATCCTGAGTTAGAGTTCTCAGTGAAAGCACCAAAATGTTAACCAAAAAATGGATCAACACCATGGTTTGAGTGTGAAAGCACTAGCCCTGTTTGTACAGAGCAAAAATATAGATAATAGGTATAGAAAAGAACATTAAAGAAAGGAGACAAGAAGATTTTTATAGTGGTTCGGCTGTTAACGAAGCCTACGTTCACTTTATAGTTTTATTACGACTGATTGCTTTTACAAGTAGTGTTTGATTACAAGGCTTTTGATTATTCTTAGCTAGATCGAATCCCCAGAGTTGGAACCCACTGGAGAATCACGGTGAATCCCTTTGGAGATTGTTGTGAGGGAGATGAAGAGTGAAAACAGGATGAGTTCACTTGATTCGCTTGCAGATGGACACAGGATGACCTAAAAGAGTATAGCTCGCGACCCGAGCCAAAACCATGGATCGCTAGCGATCCATAGACTTAGCTCGCATGCGAGCTAATTACTTTGGTCCTATCACATTTCTTCGCCTAGCTAGCTCATTAAAGATCCATGGTGTATGGATCGCCATACACTTAGCATATTTTCATGCTTTGTCTCTTTTGGTCTCTTTGCTTTCCTGTGTCATAGCGAACCATCATGCCGCATGGATCGCTGGCGATCCAAGTACTTGGATTATTTTTGGAATTTGAAGTTTAGAATGCCTTCATGGCCTTGCATTGACGTCGTTCATGTAGTCTCGTTGCATGTTGCTCCATTTCGATGATGATCTTCTAGTTAGTTGTGCTTAGCTGCTGGTTGGACTGAACGGACGCTGGTTTCTTGGTTTTGCCAAATTTAGTCGTTGCTTTAGTAATATGACTTGGCTCTTGTTAACTTACTGCTTTAACCCCTTCGGCTGAGTTTCGAGCCATTCTGACTTTATGAAATTGTTCTGTCCTCTATCAGATCCTACTGGGTTAAAATCCCGGATAACAATATGTACATTGATATTTCTAAACTATAAGTAAACAACACATTGTTGATTTTAATGATATACTTGTGTTAAAATCAACCTTAGTTGTTTTAATACTCAACTTTGGATTGTAAATTATGTCTTTTATAGTGAGTATAAAAATTATTGGGAATGTTTCAAATCGATATGCAAAGACACCTTATTAAATTGTTCAATATGGAACATGTGAGATAAGATCCTTATGCATTGGCAATAGGAATTATCGTACATGTTATGTTGTCTATGATATCGTGACTCAAATATCAATGCAAATTGGTATCACTAATGGTAGTTTGCAGAGTTCTCGTGCATTTGTGAAATACTAGAGAATTGTTTACGGAAACAATGAACTCCTTATGAAGGAGTGTTCGGACTCAAACTTCGTAAATGATATTAGGCATAATATGTCAATAATAAATTCAAGTTAAGAATCTTTAAGTTAGAAATGTTTCAAATAAAAGAGATTGTGGCTGATTCATTGACTTGAATAGTGCCACAATAAAAATAATGTATATATATAATAAATGCACAAATTTATAACTGAGCCGAGGGTGATTCCAAATGTTGAGAATCCCACAACATTGTTATATGATGACAATGTCACTATATAGTTCATAATAGAACTAAGTGCTCACAGGAAGTCAAGAGACATACTCTGAATTGTTCCATATGATAAAAGTAGTTTATCAGTGTCGGAGAGAGTTAACTGACAGAGTAGCTGATTAAAACATAATAGTATACCCATTCACTAAGGGACTAACCCAATTGGTTTTAAGAAAACCGATTGGAGAAGTTGGAATGATATTCCACAATTAACCCCAAGTGCAAGTGGGAGATTAATAGAGTTAGGGGTATGCTCTATAGGCAATTATGCAATTTGTTACATATATCTAACTCATTGACCAATCTTGTTCGAAATAAAAGGTGTTTTCTTTCTATTATATACTTGATACAATATGTTATATTATTTAATTAATTTAATTAAAAGTATATTTAATAGAAATCTATAAATGGTATGTTTTGTGATAGTAGTTACAAAGTGTTATAACCGTGAGTAATTTATCATAATGAAAATAAATATTCCATTTTAAATGTTCCTAATCAAGATGCATTGAGACTGGAAATCAATGTATCCATTGAGACTAGAGTATGCAACGCTCTCCAAATGTTGGAAAATGTATTACTCATAACTGCTGAGGGCACCCAAGGATTAAGTACTGATAGTTATTGGATAACTATGGAATGACTCACTCGATAGTTTCCCAATAGGTCAATATAACTAAGGTTAAACAAAAAATATCGATATGAATGATTTACACAGTTCTCTCGACTCGAGACTATCGTGGATCTTCAATATGAAAGCTTCACTTTGATTATGGTCGAATCATGGCATGGCGTTTCATCGAGTGACTTTAGTCAGGTCGAGTGGAAGTATTGGAAGTGAAGCACTATTTAAGAAAGGATTCGTCCCCTTAGTTACATAGGGTTAGTATGACGTTCAACTCAAGTCAAATCTAAGTCAAAGTCCTGGACAGAGCATTTCGGTTAATAATAATTGTTATTATCGAACCAAAGACTTTATGTTTGGACTATAAAGTTGAATATGGATGATATTGGAATTTTGACCATTACCAAATTCAATAAGTCTAAAGTGATATAGTTTTAATGAAGAAAATTGGTGTAAATAATTGTCACAACAGGTAACGCTTAATAAAGTGTAATTGGATTTTACCGAAGATGAGTAAGCAATAAATTTGGCCATAATGTCACATCACCTGCTAAGTGACGTGTGAAAGTTAACATTTGAATGGTTCGATGTTAATCGCTGACCAAATCTACAACCAAGAGTCACACAACCGAAATGATGAATTCTCTTTAGACAGATGATTTAATCAGTTTATAATTTTTATAAATTAATTAAATTAATCAATATTTATGAAATATGAATATGGCTTGAGAAATAAAATTGTTGTATATATTTATAATATTTATGAATATATTGAACGATGTGAGATATCGATAACAAAATAAGTTAAATATAATTGTATATATTTAATTGGGTCAAATAGGCTCACAACCCATGATGATTAAAGAAAAATGCGGCTGGTTTGGCTAGGGTTAGATGCGGCTACAACATAGGATTAGGGATTGGAGATGTGTGGCTAAGATCTAGTGAGAAACTTACATAGTTACCTCTCTCATCCTACCATTATAAATACTAATCTAAAAACCCTAATCAAATTCTACTTCATTCTTTTGAGCCGCCATCTCCTTCTTCTTTCATGGCTGAAAGTTTTCTCTAAATTAATCCTAAAATCTCAAATCTAATTCAAGTTAAACCAAGAAGCTATTTGATAATGAAAGGTCGTTGATTCTAGACTAGTAATCTGAAGGATCAAGGAATTTTAAAGAAAGAAAATTTATTGTTTCAACGTGGACTTTAGGGCATCTATTACGGGTAGTTTATTTATATGTTGATCATATTATTATGTTTTTAGATTTGTTAATTATATAAACTTATTTATGTGATCAGATTATTGTTATAGTTATGTGAGATTTTTATATGTATTGTCGTTGTCACAATGGAGATTGGATATGTATATAAATTCGAAGATCTAGTCCATGATTTGTGTTTGTATTTTGATATTAAATATTAAAATAAATTTTAGTTTAAAATTATATATGTTTATACATATATGTATTAATTTATGATTTAATACTCGTATACAATTTGAATTAAAACACATGTTTTCATACTTAATGTATAATATTGATCTGAAATTTTTAAAACACTTGTTTATGTTTATTATGAATTATAAGTATTGAAAATAATTTTTTATCGTTTATATATATATTATTAGTATTTAATAATTATCTAATTCAATAAATTCATATATAATAATCTATGTTTCTAAAATTCAATTTTATATTTTTTTAAAATTAATTCATCAGGTTAGGTGCCTTAAAAAAGAGTTTAAGATTTTTTTAACTTAATTTCATATTTTTTAAAATTAATTTAATTTCAGCCTATTATTAATTATTTAATTAAAAATATTGTTTTAATTGAGAAAATTACAAAAAAAATTCATAAGCCCTAAAATGTGTTTTTAGATTTTCTAAAATTATAAAACTTGAATTTTTATCATATGGTTATTTTATATTAATTTATTATAGCCAAAACTGTCTAATTCGTTATAATATATATATATATATATATATTAAAATCATTGTAACTTCAGATCTGATATGTTTTCTAACTCGTAAGTTTAAAAAATTTATTTTATTATATATCTATATATGTATATCTTTATTGTTATATGGTATAATACACAATTATATAAATAAATAAATACTTTATGTATTATTTTAATGATAAAACATATTTTACACATACAAATATATATATACACACCCACAAATAATCATTTAAAATTTCTAACTATATGTTCATGCACATATTTGACAACATACAATACATACAAAATTAGCTAATGTGTTCGTTGCGATGTAAATCCCAACATCTATATACGGGCATGTTATACCCTTTTTTTTTTAAAAAAAAATATATATTATATATAGAGGAGAAAAAACGCCTTTCTCTGATGGCTCACAAAAATAGGAAACAAGATGGGACGAAAACCACCAAAAAGAAAAGACCGCAAAACAACAGCGGAAAATAAAACCAAGACACTAAAGACAGCAACAAATCCACACCAAGATAGTGGAGGAACCAAGATAGAGGAGAAGAATGAGGAATCGATCCACCAGCAAGCACAAACCCGCCTTTACCCTAAGGAAAAGGCCAGACCTCCAAGCCGAACCAAATGAGAGCCAACAAGTAAATGCGAATCCAACAAAAAAGGAACACACGGAAGATGGCAGTCAGAGTAAGGCAGACGCCATCAACGCCAAACCAGTGGCATAAAAGAAGATCAAGACCAGTCGAAGCCGCCGAACAACCACAGTGAAACCACCAGAAATCAGCGATCAAAAGGAGGTCGGATCCCGATACCAGCCAACCAAAACCCAGCCGAGCCAAAGAAGACCCAAAAAGAAAAGAACCTGGAAAACTAACAACAACATTAAACACAAAAATAGGGGGGAGGGGAAGTGAGCGCTGGGTGAAGGCCAGCGATCGCTCGCGATGATCAACCTACTCCCAGTCTAGCGTGAGACAAAGCACACAAGATAGAGAGATGTCCGACCAGAAGCTCCGCACGGGAGTTCAAACGACCCCTGAAAGGTCTACCACGGAAGGCAAGGAAGACGTCTTTCCTCACACACCGAATAATAGATGAGGGATCCATCCTAGAGTTTTCGAAGGTTGCCTTGTTCCGCGCACACCAGAGGTGCCAGCAGATGAGGCAGGGGATCAAGCGAAAAACAATAGAGCGAAGAGACTTATCACCATTCCCAAACCACCAAGAGTTAAGGAGATCAGAAGGGGAGCAGGCTAAATGGCGATAACCAAGGAGGTTTCCGAAGTAATTCCAGCACGATCTGGCCGAGAAGCCACCAAAGAACAAATGATTCAGGGATTCTGAATCCCCGTTGCCGCAGCATCTACAGCGAGACACTAGAGGGATACCGATTTTTTGAAGGTTCTCGTCAAGTGGCAATCCATCATGGAGAATCCGCCACATCAAAATAGAGACCTTGGGGGGAATACGAGAGTCCCAGATGAAAGAAAAGATCGGACGAATAGGGGCTTGAATTCTAGTAGAGGACCAAGCTTTAAGGATGGAAAAAGGAGATCCATCCCAACCAGAAGAGCCACCATGAGAGTCGGAGAGAGGCTTCACCGTCTGCATGTGCTTCCAGGTCTCACTAGCAAAAGACGGAGAGCCTGAGAAGTTAGAGCTCTCAAGACTGCGATATTTCGCATGAAGGAAAGAGGCCCATAAGGAATTGTTGGCGCCAAATCTGTGCCACAATTTGCAGGCGAAGGCAGCACAAAGGTCTTTTGGATTGCGCAGACCCAGTCCGCCTTCGTTTTTGGGGCGACAGACCGCGTCCCACGACACCCAATGGTGTCGACGGCCACTGTCCTTGTTGCCCCAGAAGAAAGCGGAGGCCAAAGATCGATAAGACCGGAAGAAAGAAGAAGTGGGGGTCATAGCTGCGAAAACATGAGTTCCCATCGAATCCAACACGGATTTGATAAGAACAAGTCTACCAGCTTGAGAAATAAGAGAAGCATTCCAGCGTAAGATCTTGCCCCTAACTTTATCAGTCAATGGGTCGAAAATAGCGTTGAGCTTTCTACCGCGGTACAGGACAACACCCAAGTAAGGTAGAGGAAGGGTGGCTTCCTTGAACCCGGAGACAGACTCGATCCACGTAGCACGAGTGAGAGGCAAATCTTTCGCATGGACGAAACAGCTTTTGGCAGGGTTAACAAGTTGGCCCGAAGAACGCTCATACTGATGAAGAAAGTCGAGAAGCCGGCGGACAGAGGAGACGCTGCCATTAGAGAAAATGACAACGTCATCAGCGAAGGACAAGGAAGAGACCATGGGGCAGCCCCTCGGTATCCCGAATCGTTGAATCTGGCCATAGATAGTCAAGGATTGAAGACCGCGAACGAAAGCCTCTGCCGCGATCACAAAGAGTGTAGGCGATAGAGGGTCTCCCTGACGCAACCCCCTACCCGCTTTGAAATAACCATGAGCCGATCCATTAATAAGAACAGAGAACCAGCAGTTAGAGATAAGCCTCCAAACCAAATCAATAAGGGGTTCTGGAAAGCCGAAAGCCCTTAAGACCTTGATGATGAAAAACCAGGACATGCGATCATAGGCCTTAGCCATGTCCAGTTTGAAGACAACATTAGAACCCCTGATCTTCCGGTCGATCTGGGAAATAAGTTACTGAGCGAGCAGAACGTTATCAGTAATCAAACGCCCCTTTACAAATCCCGCTTGAGAAGGAGAGATGATACGCTCAAGGTAGGGGGCCAAACGAGAGGACAAAATTTTAGAAATAACTATGTTCAAAAAATTGCAAAGACTGATTGGCCGGAAATCCAAACACGACCTAGGGTTCTCGCATTTTGGAATAAGGACAATGTTGGTCGAAGTCCATCCAGAAGGAAGAGAACCCCCAGAGAAAAAGGATTGAATAGCAAGACAAAAGTCAGCCTGAATAATAGACCAAGCACTTCTGAAAAAAACACCGTTGAAACCATCCGGACCACTGGCACTGTCCTTGCTAAGCGCAAAGACAGCAGCACGTATCTCCTCAGAGGTAGGGAGATCCGCGATAAGGTCACTTTCCGGAGAAAGAACAATACGAGGAATGAAGGCCAGCAGAGCAGGGTCAGAAACAGAGACCGAAGGAGAGCCCAGAAAGGATTGAAAATGGGACAGGATGGTCTCTTTGACATCTTCGGGGGAAGAGGCCGTAGATTGATCCTGTCGCAAGATCTCACGGATCGTGAGGAGGTTATTCTTCTTGCGAATAGAGGAATGGAAGAATTTAGAGTTAGTATCACCAACAACTACCCACTTGATCCTAGCCTTTTGACGAAGGTAGTCGTTCTCGATACGAAGTTCCGAGGAGAAAATGGTTTGGGCAAGAGCCCAAGCCTCCTTGTTAGCCATGTTAGGATCCTCATCTAGCAAGGATTCGGCTGCGATAAGAGACTCTTCGGCCAAACGAACGCGGTCGAAAATGTTCTTAAAGACCTGAAGGTTCCAATCCTTAAGGCAAACTTTAAGACGCTTAAGCTTACGACCGAACATCTCACAGGGAGATGCAACAAGAGGAACGCTCCAAGAATTAGCGACAACTTGGAGGAAGGAATGGTGAGATATCCACATGCTCTGAAACCGAAAGGAAGATGGCCCAGTTAAAGAGCGGGGAGAGCAGCGGACAACCATGGGGGCATGGTCAGAGAAAGACCGATGGAGATGCTCAATCGAAAAGGAGAAAGGGAGACGAAACCACTCCTCCGACCCGAAAACCCGATCAAGTCGGGAAAGGATGCGGTTCGGCCCCTCTTGGTTGTTGGACCAGGTGAAAGCAGAACCAACAAAGGGAAGCTCAGACAGACCAGAGCTGACAATGAACGAGTTGAAATCCGCCATCGCAACCCAGTTGATGGCGGCTCCTCCCCGTTTTTCCGCTTGGCAGGCGACAACGTTAAAATCACCACCTATCACGGAAGCGGAGAAGCCCAGCGAATCGAGCCCTAATATGTCCGCCCAGAGAACTAATCTCTCCAATCGATCACATTTGGCATAAACCGCAGAGAAAAGAAAGGGATAGCTAAAAGAAGGGGACGAGCAGGCCAAGGAAAAGAGCTGATGGGAATCAAATGCGGCCTGAACCGATATGGATTTGGACCATAGGATCCAAATCTTCCCCGAAACATTGGCAAAGCCTCCGCCAAATCCCAAGGATAAGACAATGCCGGAAATGCCTTCCGGTCCCAGAAAGGGTTCCAGAAGAGCGATCAAGCCAACAGAGTGCTTCTTGACAATGCGTCTAAGCCTAGCCAAAGACGCTTCATTGCCAATACCACGGACATTCCAGAAAAGCAAATTCGCCATTAAAAGCAAGAACCGGAACCCCAAAGAGAGGACTCAGACGAGGTAAAGCGAGTACCGAGTAGATCGGTCGATCTGCTCAGACGCCGCTATAGAGCGTGTGCGAATGGTGCGGGGGGTAGTCTGGACTCTACGCGAGCGACGTCGAGACGTCTTGGTGATAGAGTCGGAAAGCTGGGGAACCGTCTCTAAAGACACTACAAGACCCGGACCCGAAGCAGAAGTCAAAGAGGCACCAAGCAGCGATGGCGCCTGCGAAGAGTTCCTAGCAATGCAATCGAGACGCTCGTTGAGGAGCGCAATCTCTGCCTTACTCATAAGAGGAATGGAAATGGACAGAGAGCAAGGAGAAGCAGGAAGGGAGCAAACAGAAGAGCAGTAGGAGGAAGAGAGACCCTGAGCAACCGGAAGATCCGAGTGCTCCTGGGTAATCCGACAAAAAGAGGGAAAGCGAATCAGTCGCATGCCAATCTGCCGAAGAAACCAATCAGATAAAAAAAAGGAGAATAACTAAAAGCTCCGAGAAGGCAAGAGTAAGGCGACACCGGTAGAGAAGCCTCACCCGACGAGGGGGGATAAGAGAAAGGCGAAACAGCGGATAGAGGTGAGGAAGAAAAAGAAGAAACAGAAGTAACAGAATGAAGAAGTGTAAGGCCGCTAACGTACAGCGACCCATATTGCTGTCGGAGTCTTACCAATGCAGGACTGTTACTAACAAAACAGCCCCGCGTAGCAGGTAAGAGTCGCAAGACGGACGAGAGAGGGGGACAGGAACAGCAGAACAAGCAAGTCTGGCTATATCTCAGTCTGTCCGTATAGTAGTCAAAAATGGCTACTATACGAACAGTGCGATGAGAAAGCCCGAACCAACAGCTCCATTCCCTCGTAGACCTCCGAATACTCAAATCTAATCCAGACACAGAGAGTCTGTAGAATAAAAAGAACGTCGCTGACGACATAGGATCGGCGTCGCCAGGACACACAGAAAACCAACAAAGGACTACCAAGTCACCATCAAAGCGACAAAAGTAAGCCCGCAAAGGCACCAGAGGCCAGAATGGCAGGTGCAAAGATAAGGACGACAAGGACCCGCAGAACGAATAAAGGCCAACAATAACTAAGGGACCTGACACACTCCCAGCCTCATATGAGATGGCAGTGTCAAGGAGCTCACACGATCGTGTGACAACGCTCATGAAGAACCGACAGACCAACACATCCGACAACCAAACAGCGGTAAATAGCCCACAAAAATCAACGGCAAAAGAACAACAGTAGGAGAAGCTTACCTGCCTGCTCTGAATAAAACAAACCTGCGAAGGCGGAGAAATAGGCAGCAGCGACGCTGAACAAGGCAGCTTAGGAGCATCCATTACCTCCTTCGCCTTAAGAGAGGTCGAAAACAGTGGCACCGAAAGATCGGGCATGGACAGTGCAGAGGCAAGGTCTAACCCATCAACCACTGGCAAATCTGCACTAGGAGGCAGGGTAATCACATCCCTAACCTCTGACGAAGATGCACAGCCAGAACCAAGAAAAGACTGCACGGATTGCTATATTACACATGCACACACTTACATATGTATATATGTATATGATACATATACATATACATATACATATACATATACATATATATATACACATATGTATGTATGTATGTTTATATAAGTAAAACCAAAATTAAATAAATCTCTAATTACAATTTGTAAATTTAAATAAAATATATGATTTTATTTAAACTAAATTTAGAAATGTTCTAAATGAATTAGACCTAATAGGCTCAATAAAGGTCCAATAGGGTAAAAAAAAATTGAAATTCACCCATATATTCCGCTGCGGGCTAGCCCGGATCCAACAGATCTATATCACAAAGTTGTTTTAACAAAACAAAGTCATGAGATTCTCAACATTTGGAATCGCCCCTAGCTCAGTTATATATTTGTGCATTTATGTATACTACTTTTATTATGGCACTATCTAAAATGATATACTTAACGTTTCGGTTGAATCAACAACCACTTCTTGTTTGGAACATTTATAACTCAAAGCTCTTTACTTAAGGTTGAAAATGAATTTAGGATTGATACACTATATTCAATATCACTTATGAACATTGAATCCAAACACCTCTTCATAAGAAGTTCATTGTTCCATTAACAACTCTCTAGTATTTCATAAATACTTGTGAATACTCTTTAGTAACATTTAAAGATACCAAATCAAATTTGATATTTACTTAATGCATCAAATACAGAAGCGAAATATGATATTGTAGAATCATAACATATGTGATAATTCCTACTGCTAATGCCTTAGGATCCACATCATAAGCTCCATATTAACATTTTAATATGATGTCTACATGTACCATTAGGGACAATTCCAATATCCATTTATACTAGTCATAAAAGATGTCATCCTCAAATCCTACAACGACATCCGAAGTAAACTGATTTTAATATGAGTATAAACGCAACCGACGTTTCGTATCCTTTTCGGTACAACTATCAAAATCGTGTTTTGATAATGTACTTCGTTCTATTCAAGATTTAAGCATCACGCCGTATGAGTCAATACTCTTTACGACTTATTGGCAATGGAGAAAATTGTTACTTCTAACTATTCCTTTTCTCGACATTGACATGAAACTCATAGTTTCTCTTTAATATTTGAATATTCATATTAGATATTCTAATGAGTTATGCCTATTTTAGGCTCGGTTAATTTCTTTTTATCTTGTATAATCAGTTTCCATGTTAGAGTGTTATCAATCCAATACTTATACAAAACCGATTCAATTTGAGTTTATGAAAATTATGTTCATCCCATAATTTAGTAAAATATTATTTGTCGATCCCAAACTCCTTTGAAGTGGGTCACACAAGATCACTCATGATCGAATTTCATGTGAAGCCTTTCGACTCACACGAGCTGTAAACCCTTTGACCTAAGACATGTAAGAGTTTCATGTTAATTCATATCTTATGTGATTTTTTTAAACAATGATTTAGATGAAATTAAATTTAACAAATGTACTTACTCTTGAATACACATATCATTATAAAAAGAAGTTAATTCAACATCGTTCATCATCAATCGTACTTTTCCAACAAAGACCAATCAATCCTTATCGGTACATATTAATGTATCATAAGGAGGAGTGACTTTGAGTTTGAATTTTATTCTTTTTAGTTACTTTTGGAACCTTTTCCAATATACTCACCTACCCGATCAAATTGATTTTATTTCCACAACATGTTGTTTTTCTACTTCCATTTTATATTCTATGTACTTATCAAAGATATACTACTCATGTATCAAATATATAAGTTTATGTCTATTAAAATTCATTAGTAAGTGAAGTAAGTGGATTCATTTTGACATTATTTGACATTCGATTCCATACATCTATATGTAATAATCTAAAGAGTCCTTTATCGCTCCCACAGAATAGGTGCTTAGCACTTAATCCTTAAGCTACATTTCTACAATATCATGTGATTCACAACCATATGATTTAAAAAATTATTCCTCCAAGATATGACTTAGTTTGTAATCCCCAAAAATAATTGTCAAATTTTTAGATACTTCTGTATTATGTAGCTAATGCAATAAATACCATTATTCTAGATTTATTTTATAATGAACATTCATAATATTTGTAATAGCATAAAACTATATATAATTTTCAGTCAATATTAAAAACATTTATTATTTTGTAAATCACATTTGGTATACATACACGGAAATAACATTTCGTATCTTGATGCATCCATTTATAAGTGTCATGTGATATGCTTCCACTATTTCTTCCATTACTATAACAGTGCATGAAATATAAAGCTTCATTCTAACTACTTATTATGAGCTATTATTTTTACTATAACTAGTTTATAGTCTAAAGTTGTCGATCAAATATATATTTACTCATATAAAAATAACTTTTAGAGAAAACAATTATATATAATATAATACATTTGGAGTAGAAATCACATTTCTTATTCCATATTAAACATCTTACTAAAGTTTATACAGTTGTCATTTCTGATGTTCTTTATGAAGGAGAAGTGACCATTCAATTTCTTTATCCCAATTGTTCCTATTTTATATCCATTCTCGAACATTCTCTTTCTTTTCAAATGATCGAAACATTAAAAAGGTAACTATACTACAAGACTGCACCAAATATTTTTTTAAATGCACTTAGATATTTTTAGCAATTTAAGAATATAGAACAAGTTGCACTTAAGTAAACTAATCTAAACTACCATTTCAGTGATCGAATTTCTAGCTCGAGTTTTAGTCCTTGGCTTTTATTGTTTTTAATGGAATAAAATTCTCATTCTATTCAATCATATTGAACACGTAATTTTGCATTATTGTTTACTTGCTCATCTCGAGTGAACCAACTTCATCGAGATTTCGTATATTATGAACACGACCGTTCATCATACAACTTTTGTATGTAATCTAATATGGATCAAATATCCATATCCATATTGCTTCAGAGTTAAAAACTCATAAAAGACTACATAGTTTCGAGCAAATAAATAGTTAGGTGATCAAATTACGAATGTGTTGAGTAATTATATAATTATTGGCACTTGCATGGGTCTTAAAATGACATGCTAAATTTTTTATTAGTAAGTATATTCTATATTTCTTTGTCAATCTTTATTCAGCCCATTGTTATTGAAAATAATTTTATCAATTTGCTTGCATAAATTTATCAATATACATAATCTTCATTTATATAGCACGCGTTCTTACAATATTAGAAAGCTTAAATTTTTAATGTTTATTTTTCTAATAAGGCTCCCACTATATTTTTATATTCCTCGAAACCCTAAGAGGAACATATAAAAATTTATTTTCCTCTAATGGGTGTTAGCACTCACTTTCCTTGGGATTCTAGCCATGAGTTTGTTCAACGAATCATAGGCCTGCAAATGATGGATAACCCTTTATCGGTAGTATCATATACAACCCTTAAGTATTGTGTTTATCCTAATATCAATCTTGATCTTAAGTTTCTCAACAAATCGAAAGAGATTATTCACTCCCATCTACCATTTCGTGACGGCCTAAGTATAACGCACATACCTTGAGTTTGCTCGCTAAGTACATACGCATTTACCTTACCTCATCTTAGCATTATACTAATAGTGTTACACATAATATCTACAGCTTGAGTTTGCTCAACAACAAGAGTATGCAAGTAATCTATTAATATATAAATGGTAGATGACAACTTTATATTAAATATTTATAAGCTTTAATATATTTTGAGTGATATCGACTTACGAAATAATGTATTTCTTATGAAAATATCTTCATGATTCAAGTGTCATATACATCTGAAATCACAGTAAGATGTACCATACGTATGTATTCACTTCAAAAATTTATTTTGGATTTATTTCAGTTCCACTTTCATTACATTTATGCATATATACTTATATAGGTTTAATTTGTCTACAACTGTCATAATTTAATTAACTTATTTAATATATACAAGTATCTTTATTAATAAAATCATATTTAATTAATTTTTCAATTTTTTATATAAATTTTATTAAAATCTTAGAAGTTTTACATTATTTATTTTAAATTATTTAAGATAAATAACTCATTATAACATTTATAGTTTGCTTATATATACATACCAAAATATGCATATATATCAGTTAATTAACTTTTTACTTAATATATGCAAATACGAAATTTTTATCTTAAACAATTTGAGATAAATGTACAACTATGAAAATTATAGCTACATAACATATCAATATATATATGTGTTATATTTAATTAACTTTTAATTAATTATTTAATTTAGTTTAATTATTCATATTAATTAAATATATATTAAAATTTCAAAATTAATTATTTAACTTCCCAAAATAATTTTAAAAAATTAAATTTATTTTATAACATTTACAAAATTTTCTTTTACATTTAAACTTAAAATTTTAAATTTTCGAATCTTAATTTTAAAATGAGCTCAATGCCTAAAAAAATCTGGTTCTTACATCTAAAGTTAAACTCTTGGACTTACTACACCCATTGCGCCAAGTAGGTAGCTAGAGATGAGAGAATACTTGATTGTTCAACCCCATGCTTAGATACTACATTCTAGGTACCAATTAAACATATAAGTTTAATTAATTGGCCCTAACTATTCACTAATTAGACTGCAAAGACTATATGGGCTCTAACACCATTGAAAGTAGGAAATGTTTTAAAATAAAATATAATTTTATTTTAATAAAATAGACTTTCACATACAACCAAGAAGATGAATTTTCTATCGAATACTGTTTCACTTTCAATGCTTCAACTCAGACCAACTATCGTCGCTCTATGGTTGTTATGTCATGATTTAATTATAATCAAAGTTGAGGGTCTACATATAAGTTCAACAGTATTATCGAGTTGAGAGAACTATGTAACATCATCACTCTGAGATTTCCTGTTTGACCTTTATTGTTATTAACCAGTAGGAAACTCTCAAACGAGTCATTCCATGGTTAGACAATAACCACGAGTACATAATCCCTTGCCCCAACAACCATTAGTAATAAACTGCCCAATATTTGAAGAGCGTTACGTACCCTAGTCTCAACAAATGTATCGATGTCCTTTCTCGAAATGCCCTGACTATGAATATTTAAAATAAAATGTTATTTTCTAATGTGGTTAATTACTCAAGATTGTACAATCACATAACATTTTATTTAAGAACTTTCTAATTTATATACTTTAAATTGATTACTTAATTAACTATATCATGATATTACAAAGTATACATTAGAACTCAAAACCCATAATTATGAACAATGTTAATTATAGAGTTAGATATATGTGACAAATTACATAATTGCCCGTAGGGAATACCCTTAACTCTCTCAATGGAGAATGAATTGGTAGAAGGAAACATTTGTTTTTATGGTGATATTGGAGACTGATGGGTCTTACTTACATGGAGAAGGTACTTTCAATACTTGTTGGCGGACGATGGTCTTGCCGTAGTTCATTGACAAAGTGCAATGGGTGATGGGCATGCCAAATCTCATTGGGAAAGTATCCTTGGTACCTTGTCAGAGAGTTTCTCGGAGTATGAGGATGTAGGTAGGGTGGTAGGCTTGTATGGAAATATATATCAAGGTGGAGATTTTTATATTGCGATGATACAATATTTCCAAATTGAAGTTGATTATGAAGATATTTTTGAGTCAAGATGTAATAGTGACTCGAATATATGTTAATGAATATCAATTGCCTCTTTTATTACATTAAATAAAATATAATAAAATATATACGTGAAAACAAATTATTTAGGAGATGGAAGTAATCAATCAATTCCCTAATTAGCTGATTAAAGAAGACATTTTATCAAGCGCATGCATATAGGAAACTAGAAAATCAAATTGATATATGTTTCCCATATGAATCAGTGAATTGATGAGACATTGATTTAAAATCAATTACATGGACCCCAGGTAATAATCTCTATATAAAGGCAGATGTTCTTTATAGATTTGCATCATCATCATCTCAAGTTATATTTATTTATATTCTTCTTCTTAGCCTTCATTGCCAACCTTGTAATTTTCTTTTCTCATAAGTTGATAAAATCTTCGCTCCCCAAAGTGAATGTACACTATCTCGCAATAGTAAAACCACTATAAATACTATGTCTATTACTTTTCAGTTATTTGCATCTATGATTTCTAATTGTGTGGATTCGGATATCTATTGGCATTTTACATTGTCCTACCTCACCATCAACATAATCCTATTATTTCCGCTGCGTTTAGGGTGTTAATCTGAATTTTTTCCAACATGAACAATCTTAACTGTAACATTGTTTAAAATTGATTTAGTTTACAAATATTTATGAGTTATTTCAAATCCAAGAAACTTAATGTCAAACAATTTTGTTTATGGATATATATGGAATCATATTTTCCATTTTTCTAGAGATTAATTCTTGTTTTAATCAGGAATTTGTATAAGAGGAAGGTGGTAAATCTTTTAATTACGTTTTCTCTTCAAATACCAAATCTTCACATATATTTAAAGATTCCTAATTTAATTATATAAATTCTTTTTGAAAACTATATACATAAATAAATAGATGGAAATATATAATATATACATATATATGTCCAAATTATATATATATGATACTATTAACATGTGTATACAAACCATATACATATATTATACACTTATAGTATATTTAAACATGTGTATATACTTTAGCATTTGTATTCCTGATATGCATATGAATTTATCATATGTATAGGTTGATAGAGTTAGGAGTATGCTCTAAGGGCAATGCTATAATTTATTGTAAATTATTAACTTTATAATAAAATCTCATTCGAAATAAAAGGTGTTAAACTTTCTATTATATACTTGATATAATATGTTATATTGATTAATTTTTTAATTTAAGGATATTTAATAGATTATCCATAAATGATATATTTGTGATAGTAATTATAATGTGTTGTAATCATGAGAAATTCGTGACGGTATAATAAACACATCGTTTTAAATATTCCTAATCAAGATGTATCAAGATTGGATGTCGATATATCAGTTGAGATTATAGTATCTAACGCTCTCCAAATGTTGGAGGTGTATTATTAATGGTTGTTGGGGGGCACTGAGGGGTTATGTACTAATAGTTATTGGATAACTATGGAATGATTCACTCAAGAGTTCTCTGTTGGTTCATATAAAAAATATCAAACGGAGAATCTTGAAGTGACGATGTCGCACATTTCTCTCGACTTGAGAATACTGTTGAACTTCAATGTGGACACTCCACTTTGATTATAGTTAAATTGTGGCAACATTTCCATCGAATAACTATAGTTAGCTCTGAGTTAGAGCATTGAAAGTAAAACACTATCCAATAGAGAATTCGTCGCCTCAGTTTTATGGGGTTAATATCACGATCAACTATAGTCAACTCAAAGTCCAAATCTCTAGCCAGAGTAGTATGTTTAGTAATAAATATTGTTATTGAACCAAGGACTTTATTTTTGGACTTATAAAGTTGAGTGTTCATGATGTTGGAATTTGACCAAAAATAAATTCCATAAGTCCTAATGTGATATAGTTTTGACGAAGAGAATCCATGTAAATAATCGTTACCACCGGGCACTGCTTATAATAAGAAAAACTGGATTTTACGAAAGACGTGTAAGCAATAAATTCAGCCAAAATGTCACACCACTAGCCAAGATGATGTGTGAACGTTAATATTTGAATTGTTCAATATTAATTACTGGCTGAATTTACACCCTTGAGTCAAACAACCGAAATGATGAACACTATGGCTGGACCACTTAATTTATATAATTTTTAATTATTGAAAATTAATTAAATTAATTAATATTTATGAAATATTATTTATTAAATCTATTTGATTTGTTTAAATACCATTAGTATTTAAAAAGGTGCGTATATAAAAGTTATAAACGCACGTATCAATATATGATGTCGGTGGAATATTTAAATTCGAATTCAAATAAAATAAACACTAACAGGAGCATTAAATAAAATATATTAATTAACAATTGTGAAATTTTAATTATTAAAATTTTATTTGATTTGTATGAATGTCGTTAGTATTTATTAAAGTGCATATGTAAAAGTTATAAATGCACGTATCGGTGTACGATATTGATAGAAAATTAAATTTGGATTTAAATAGGATTAATACTAATTGGGTTTTGGAATTGTTTGGGGTTCAAACTACCCATGTCATGGCCAGCCATAGCATGTAGGATAGGAGGAGTCTGTTGTTTTTAAAATGAAAAGACATATCTTAATTAAAGGAAGGCGGGTCGTCTTATCTTTAATGACATTTTTATTTCCTTCTTTATTATCATTTGCCTCTATCATTTTGCTCTTCCTTTTCTAGATCTACTCCAATCGAAAATTCATGCTGGGCTAGGGTTCCAAAACTCCAAAACAAAATTAAATCAAAAAGGTGGTTATCTCTCAATTGTTGCAAAATCTAGAGATGGATTCATTGAATCTAGGAATACTTTCATCATTTAAGGTGTTTCTCTTGGCTGCATCTCAAGGTAACTTTATATTTTATTTATATACAAATTCGTCATGTTTATATGCTTTTAATAATCCACCTTTTGTATCTCTTTCAACTGTATGAATTTTGCGATATGATTTAGATCTCTAATTTCCTCCTTGAATCGGTTGTGTTCTTGTATTGTTATTATGTTTTAATATCTCTTTGTCCTTCTTATTTATTATTCGTATGTTTTGTATAACAACCCACTCAAAATAGACCTAATTTTCAACCAAATAAAGCCCATTGAACCTTAGCCCCATTCGAAAGTTGGCCGGTAAAATTGATACAATGAACAATATATATAGCCATCTATTTATGCGATCAGAATCTCACACAAGAAAGGATAAAATATAATATCGTAAATAAGTACCCATTTCATTAAGATTCAAATCTTAGAAATACAACATATAATCTCAAATACAATATCCCAAAATAACAACTTGTCTAAAACTGGGTACATCAAAATATATAAAAAAACATAAATAGATGGATAAATTATCACAAGACTTCTCCTCCGACTTCATCTTCTCAATTAGCATTGTCTCCCATAATCTGTGTATTGTAATGAGTAGGGGGCCAAAACAACAATGCATAACGAATGAAAATTTCAAGTCTTACCATAATAGTATTTGGGTAGTATCCTTTAGATAAGTAATATCCCTTACGCATCATATATTATCCTACCAACAATACTACCAACTGGAAGCCTGAAGGCTCTTCAGTCCATTTCCAGTCCTATGCAACTACCGTCGATCATGTCATAATAATGTGAGAGAAAGTATCTGAACCACTTAATACTTCTTTAAAGAGAATTAGGCATACTTTGATCATTCGATACCTATATCCTAGGCAGATCCCCGTCATTTAATACCTAAACCAAGGTGGACCCCCTGTCCGGTACTCCCTAACTGACATCGCACAAAATCTCATCCAACCACTAATACTTCTTTATAGGAAGAGGCAGACCCTACAATAGCCACTTAACATCTCGACCCCAAAGTGGACCCCTTCCAAGATTCCCCACTACTGCACCTAAACGATAATCTCAACCATTTAATACTTCTTAAGTGGAAAGGAGTTGGACCCTACAATAGCCAGTTAACACCCCCCACCTAGAAGCAAACCCTACGTATTATGACCCATAGCCCAAACTATGATGTCTCACATTAGTACAACTATTCGTAGGTGCTGGTAGCCAAATTAGGTGGGCAGACTTACCATATAGAATTAGGATTAACTTTGTGTCCTCCGTGGGTAGTTATTATAAGTGATGTCTCGCATCAGTCTCAAAGTCACATCGTTGGTAGCCAGATTAACTGGGCAGACTTCTATATACTTTTAACTCACCTCGCATCCCTATAACTTAGTCATAATTCTACTCCCCTATCATACTACCATATATATACCTCACCGCATTTCGCATTAAGGCGATATAATAAAAAATCCTCATTTCGCATTCAATTTTGGATTAATTTCCATAATTATCCTTACTTCCTTGCTATAAGGTTTAATGCTAATTACGAACTTATTTATTCTATATGATACAAATAATACACTATTAATTATATGTTAATAATATATTTATACGCTAATATGTTTATACGTACATAATTTAGGCTGACTAAATATTCCTAAGTGTGCGAAGATTTTCGCATCCTATACCAATCGTTTTAATTATCAAAACTTCTAATTTATACAGGTCTAATCCATAAAATAACTTACAAAATCAGCTAATATCCTTAGTTAAATAATAGGCTTGCATTAAAGGATAGAATCAAATACCCAACTTATTTTATATTATTATAGTAGAATCAGCGTCTTTACTTCAAGGAGTAAAAATTACAATTTAAAACCTTTATATTCTATTTAACTTTTACATATACGAATTTGAAATGAAAAAGAGATTCATATTTAAATTATGGAAATAGGTAATGCAAACTACAAACAGGAGAATTCATACTTTACACATCATTTTCTAACTTATTTTCTTTTTAGAATCCTTTATCACAACAAAAGAGAAAAGTTGGAAGTGGAATAGAATATAAAATATTCAAATTGCAATAACAAAACAAATTCTACTATTTTAATATAAAATAATAGATATTCCAATAAACATAAGAATTGACATTTCGTTTGGAGGAATTATGAGGTTTTAGTTTTAGGGTTTTCGTGAACAAAATTCCCCAAGGCATAAAACAAATCCAAACATATGCTATACAAATACTAAAATGTGGAAAACTGAGATTTCCACTCACAATTGGTTTCCAACTTCCTTTTTGATTTGATTACGCCTTTTTCTAATTGCTCATTCAGATTTCTTCTCTTTGAAATGTACAATAATTCAATTGTATATTAGATTCAGAATTTGGAGATTGAGGAAAAATGAATATAGAGAATTGTATATTTATATAAACCTATTACCTTTTCCTCTTGAACTTGAACTCTTGAATCTAATCGAGGGAGAAGACTAACAGAACTTCAATAGCGTTCCAAATATTTTTGTGAATAAAAGTGAAGGGGCGAGCCTTTTATTTATAGTGGTTAGAAGATGTCCGAATGGTAGGATTTAAGCTTGTTCAAAATAATAAATTTAGGTTCATTTGTGCCTAATAAAACCGTAGTCACCACTCAAAACACCGATCGACCAATCACCCTCAAGCGGTCGACTGGTCAGGGTGAGTGGATCGACCAGTCCCCTTATTTGGAACGTAATTTATTGCTACTGTTTATTTTAATTTGTTTCCTATTTTTATAATTAACGTTAACGTTTATTTTAAATTTTCCTTAAACCCAAAAATTCACATCAACGTTAAAATATCTATTAGTATTTTAAATTTCAAACATTAACATTAATCAAATTTTTAAATTTAAATTCATTTCAAATTATTTTAAATCTGAAAGCTTTAAACGTCAATAATTTTTCCGTTTGAGCTCCGATTACAAAATTTATATATGAAAGCTGATCAGAAAATCGCCATGAACGTAATGGTGTAACTTTTGTAGCCAAATTCTAATATTTACTAATTTTTCATCTTTAGTCTTATCATTAATTAATTTCTTATTAATTTTTGTGGAGTGTTACATTTCTATGCTAGTAATTTTGGATTCATCACTATTTTTGTTTGTTTGTTCATACTGTATGTTTAATTTATATTTGAATCTTATTATCATGAATTTATGTGCCTAATGTTGGAACTATGTCAGCCCACAGTGGAAGTTATCGATGAATTTAAAAAAAATATTATTCTATATGATCTTTATTGAGCCTATGAAGTCTGTAACGACCCGATATTTTGGACCATTCGCATCCGCAGATGTCGGACTTGAATTGCTCAAAATACCGCGTTGTAAATAAAAATTTGGCAAACTCATCATATACAGTAAATAAATAATCATGGATCACAGACACAAAGTAATACAATGCAGCGAAAACAAAGAAATAGTAGTTCATGAGCTACTATATAAATACATCAGAGTTAAGTAAGATACAATAGGAATACCAGGAAACAACAGGAGTAACAGTATGAAAATCAGGTACAACTTAAAATACAACTGGAATCAACTAGATAACAAAATGAATAGATATCTGGTTCTTCAAAGCAAAACTCCAGCTCCAAAGGTGAGTCTCAAAGTGTTGTATCACTCATTCTGACCCGAGCGTAAAGCAAAACACAAAACACTCGAGTCAGGACATACATACTTATATAATGTAAACCAACTCAAGTGAACTGTAATAAAGGTACAAGTAACTCAAAGAATGCTTGGGATCGCCCATTCTTTAAGGATCCGTTAAACTATCTAATATGTAGTAATATTCGCTATTATAATAATGTCTAATACAAAATAAACATACTTTTTAATAGCGTCAAGGGGTTACCCATATAGCCCTTAACACGTAATAGTCCCAGTAGTCTATCCAGTATTAGCATACTCCTAAAATGGGGGCTACCCTCGATACTCCACAGGCTATGGGAGAAATCACAACTCGTAGTAAAGCTCGCTTTGGTAAGTGACACGGCACAACTAGGCAATTCCGGGGTAGATATACCAATTACGCATCCGGGCTGGTGGTGATGCATAGCAGCCACTACCGCCCACCTCGAACAACACTCCCAAATCAAGGGGTGCACCCAATCAATCACAAAGTAATAGAATGGTATCGAAGAAGTGTGTCCGATCAGAGGTGCTACCTCATTGGCCCGTCAATCGCTCCTGTTTTAGCCACTTTATGCCAACTCATGGAAGTTGGGTCCACGCATATACCTTAGGATCGTCGCCACCATCCTACTTCATTCTAGAAACTCCACCGCGTACACAGTTGTCAAAGTGGTTTTCGGTATCGATAGAGAGTATATCCATATCCGATCCTGGTCTCTTTAACAACCAATCGTTATCATAACCCGTGGTTATAATTTTAAAATAATATTTTATACTTCAAAATAGAATATCATTTCAAATCCAAATCTTTATCAAAATAAAGATTAAATCAATTCCAAACCATTTCAATATATTTAAAATATCATATCATTTTAAAACTTCATTTCAAATCATTTCAACATATCAAAATATCATATCTTTTCAAAACTTCATTATCAAATCATCATTTGAGTTCAAATCCAAATATTCAACTTTAAATACCTTTTAAATTCAAAGATATCGTTCATTTATTATCATTTCAAGTCACCTTTTAAATAGTTTATATTTCAATCAAAATAATTCATTTAAACCATTTAAAAGTGTAATTATTATACTTTCAAATCAAGTATTCACTTTCCAAAGTTTTAAACTATTCTGAGTTCATTCACTAAAACCATAAACATTGAAAATTTCAGCCTTTCACAGCATTCAGAAAAAGCTGTTATAAGTTATTCTTGGAAACATTTTTAATTTAGCAAAGACAGCATTTTAAAACTGCTGTTAAATCCCAGTTTAGTTGTAATTTAGTTTAAAACACAAAGACAGCATTTCCAGAAATGCTGTAATAGCTCAGGTTCCAAATTAAAGATTTTAATTAAATTCCGCAAAGACAGCAGACCACTACAGCATTTACAGAACTGTTGTAATAGGCCTTTATTAAGTTTTTAGCCTTTTAATTTACTACAGCAACTATAGCATTTCAGAACTGCTGTAATAGCCTTTTTATAGAGTTTTTAGTTTATTTATAGAAACCATAGCATTTCTGAATGCTATTAAAAGTATTTTTCAGATTTTAGTGTATTTCCAGCAAATAATAAACTTCAATTTAAACCATTTAAACATTATAAAAATCATATTTTTAACATTCAAAAATGTTCTTTAAAAATACTCTTTTAACTTATGATTTTTATAAAGTAATTTTTACAATAAAATCCAACTTCCAATAAATCACTCATTAAATTTAAGTGTATAATTTTTCAAATTTTGCATTTGACAATTTATTAACACTTACATTTAAATTACCATTTCACACATTAAACTAAATTTCCAATTTATTTAATTAATTTAAACTTTTAATTAAAACCAAATTTCACATTTCCAAGTCAAGTTAAAATTTAAAATTTCACATTTAAGCCTTCATTCATTTAACCATTTTAGTTCATAGAAAAATCAATAATACTTTATCAAGTCATTTAAATTCAAAATTAAATCAAATTATCATATTTCCCATTTTCCAAATAAAATTAAATTTCCTTTTTATTCATAACTTAAATTCATTTTTACCAAAATCCAAATTTCCAAACTTAAGTTATATTTCAAAATTTTAAATTTAACCATTTATTTATTTACATTTTTAACTTATAGAAAAATCATAATTTCTTTATTTAAACAATTTAAAAATCTATTTAAATCAAATTTCCATAAAATTTTCACTTTTAGAATACTTAAAATAATTCAAAACACTTTAAAAATTAACCACGGGTCTGTATATAGTTTTCTAACCTAGGTCAAGTGATACGGATATGTATCATTTCAATCCGCAGTTTACAAAGAAAAATCCGGGTTCTATCATTTCAAACCCGCAATCCCAAGTCAAAATAAATTAAATAAAAACCGTTCAGACCTATCATTTCAGCCCATAACGTTTTTCCTATTCTAAAGTCCGTTCGGGTATGTATTATTTCAACCCATAGTGATTCTATTCTACTGGGAACTTGCAGTGTGATAAACAGATATAAATGAACAGTTAACAATATATAACAGTAACAGATGATATGACGGGTAATTTAGCAGTTTTAACATCATATAAATAAATCATCACAGGCAGATATAACATAACATAAAAGTTCTACACATTCAATTGTTGTCAATTCACATTTGCATAAGTATAAATGTCAGGTGAGATTTACTCACCTTTTTGTGCTGTAGTTAGCAAATCAAATGACACATATGGATTCCAGAAAGCATGATGACACAACAATAGATTCAAGTGGAAAGAGAACCAAGGAATTGATCTTGTACACAACCCATAAATAAGACAATAAAACATGAATCAATACAACATTGAATTGAGACAACTTTGAAAATAAAAGCAAAAATGAATTGAACGCTTTTGCAATGCTTTCCACACTCACATGCTCGGCCTAGGGGTTGATATGGCTCGGCCATAACATGGTTTTGGTTCAGGTTTAGACCTAAAAAGGCATGGCTACAAGGAATAGGAAGTGAAAGAGGTTACATAACATGAATATGAAGAGGCTTATGCAAATAGTGGAGTTTTGGTTCAACTTTTGGCTCGGTCTATGTCCCATCTAGGTTCGGCCATTTCATGTACAGGTCTGGACAGAGGTAGGAGGTGATGGTTAGGGGTGTGTCAAGGTGGTGGTGGAGTAATAGGAGGTGGCCAAGGTCATCTAAGGTGATGGTGATGGAGACTAGGTGGCTAGGCATGCTTTTTAAGGAGTTTTTGCATTGTTTGGTGAAGTTTTGTTCAAGGGGAGGTCATGCACTTTCGGGTCAGAGGAGTGGGATGGTTTGGCCGTGGATTATATGGGAAAGAAGTGGTGGTGGTTGGTGGAGGTGATGGAGAGGCTATGGCCGAGCAAACACATGAAGAAGTCAAGGCAATTCAAGTGGAAAACAAGGCAAATTCAAGGAAGAAAAGTAGAAAAGAATGGAGGAAGCCATTACCATTTTTGTTCTAGCCGTGAAAAAATGAGATGGAGGATAGTTTCTCATGTGAATTACAAATGAAAACTCACGGTTACAAAGAAAAATGCACGACCAAACTTGAATTAATGAAAGGTTATGGAAATGAAAAGTTTTAGGCAATGAAAGGTCTTAGGTTTAAAGCCTTTAGTCTCTTCAATTTCCATTCTTTTTAAATTAAATAAAAACAAATGAAATTTTCAGTAATTGAATTTAAAACTGAAACAAAGTAAAATAAAATGAAAATAAATAATTAAATTTAGAGAAAATAGAAAAAGGATTAAAGAAATTGCTTAAAAATCAAAACAGGGTTCAAAAATTACAATTAAATCATCACTAGCTTTAGAAAAATATCTACCTCACTTCAAAATATTTTATAACAAATAAAATCAGTCAATAAAATAAAACAAACTGAAATAAAGTGAAAAAAGAAAAATAAATAATTATATTTTAGGAAAATATGAAGATAAATAAAGAAATAGCTTAATATATTGAAACTAGCTTAAGAAAATTGCAAACACAATCCACTTAACTTTGGAAAATTATAACAACACTTCTAAACAAATAAAAAGTCAAGTAAATAAGCTAAATGCTGAACAAAATAAAGTGGAAATTAAAATAAAATAAGGTTTTAAGAAAAATAGAAAAATAAATAAAGAATTACTTTAATTAATTGAAACTAGAAATCAGAAATTGTAAGCAAAATACAACTGACACTTGAAAATGTCAATTATACTTTTAAAAATGTTTTAAAACCAAAATATATACATAACATGTTATTTTACCCATATAAACATAAATTAGAACATTACATGACCAAATAAAATATTATTTATATAATTTAAAATAAACAATTTTGTTAAATACAACAAATTACATCCAATGTGTAAAAGGCATAACTTTCACAATATAAATCAGATTTCAATGAAACAAAAAGCAGTATTCTTAAAATTTTATTTACTTTCATAATAAAAGATAAAATTAAAAATTTCAAACTTTTAAAATTTAAATTTTAAAAGTCAAAGTTTGACCATATTGACCAAAATTCACTGTTTTGGAAAATACTCTATTTATTCATGTTTGGGATTATAATTCACATACAAATCATAATTAATATTAAAATAAAAAAATTCCCATTAAATAATTAAAATAAAGTTTTTAAATCAGACAAATTGAAAATAATTACAAAATACAGGGTTGTTACAAAGTCTAATTCGTTTAGAACATTTCTAAATTTGAATTAAATAAAATCATATATTTTATTTAAATTTATTAGGCCAACATGTATATGTGTAACATGATATTGCATGAACGGTATAACATACCCCTATATAGGTGTTGGTATTTACATCGCAACATACATGTTAACTCACCCTATATTTATTATATGTTGTCCAAATATGTGTATGTATTTATACTTATTACATATAAAACCAAGAGCAAATATATATATATATATAATATTATGAGAAAATATTATTGATATACTTATATATAAATATTATATTGTTAAATAATATGTAAATAAACAAATATATATGTATATACAAGGTATAAGTTCAAAATTATCTTATTTATATTAAGATATATATATATATATATGTATGTATGTATGTATGTATGTATTAAAATAACATAATTATATATATAATATACATATACACATATATATATAATAAATATATTACTTAAAAGTAAATATGATTTATAATGATATATATATATATATATATTACAAAAATTAAAAAATCTCCATTTAATGTTCTAGATAGAATACACGACAGCTACAATTTTGATTATAGTTTTTTATATTAATATATAAATATTATGAATTAAATGCATAAACAACAACAAATAAATGATTGAAAATATATAATATATATTTTTAATTTTAAATTTCCAAAAATTATGGAATCATATTTTATTGCTTATAAAAAAATTAAGGTTTTTCGAAGTCAAAATATTATTTTATTAATCAATTAATTTTGATTTAATTAAAAAATTATTTTTTAAAAATAATAAAAATAGTTGAAAAAATATAATTTTTTGACTAAAAGCTTCTATAATGATAAATTAATTTAAAAAATTTAAGATCTAATTTTCAAGACATAATTTATTTTATATGGATTTTTTATTTTGTGCAATAATTAAATAATACTAAAAAAATTAAATAATTACTGAAACAATTATTTACGGTTGCTAAAAATTATAATTCATATAATTATGCATTTTAATAATATTAGTTGAATTTTTATATGATATAGTTGTATATAGTTTAGTATTAGTCATATAAATAGATTAATTAATGTATTAATATATGTGTAAATAAATGAGAAAAATAATAATAAATGAAAAAAATTATTTCAGCTGTGTGTATCAAATCTATTATAGAAAAATATATTTTTATTATACACATAACCTATCAATATATGTAACAACAACAATAACTATAGGAGTCTCAACTAACTAATAATTTAATAATATAATAATAGTGTGTGTGTACATGCACATATGAACAATATTGAATTACAAAGAGATTATGCATCATATATAAAATTAAATACTTACCTAAACTAAAGCCCTTAAGTACACCTTGTAATGATGAGTTATCTTCCTCTTGAAATATTCTCGATTCGTCAAATTGCAAGTCTTTGAATCACAGACCCTATGCTATCAAATAGCTATCGATTTGAATTGATTTGAGTTGAGTTGGAGCACTAGGAGGTATAATTCAGCTAGCAAGATGGAGAGAAGAGGCAGCCAAAAAAGTCCTCTAAAGGTTGAAGATAAAGATGCTTATACAGAGGAGAAGTTGGAAATATTTTAGGATCAACATCCGACATCATCTCCTACCAATTCTCTTCCATCTTAGCCCTCCATCTACAAGCCTTTGTTGCACCATCTTATGGTTCATATTGCCCTCATTTTGGTTGAAATTTCTAGCCCCTTTCATGGGCTTTAAACCCATCTTAAGCCCAAATAAATATTATTAATTAAATCTAATTTAATTGCTTATCGATATCGCATATCGATCAATATATTTATAACTATTATAAATATATACAATAATATTTATTCCTTAAATCATATTAAAAATTTTATAATTACATTTCATAAATATTAATTAATTTAATTAATTTATAACTATTATGAACTAATTAAATCGTTTGGTCTAAAGAGAATTCATCGTTCCAGTTGTGTGACCCGTCAAGTGTAAATTCGGTCAGTGATTAACATCGAGCTATTTGAATGTTAACGTTCATACGTCACTTAGTAGGTGTGTGACATTTTGGACAAATTTATCGCTTACTTAGTTTCAGTAAAATCCAATTTCACTTTATTAAGGCTACCCGGTTGTGACATTTATTTACACCAATTCTCTTTGTCAAAACTATATCACTTTGGACTTATGGATTTGGTAATGGTCAAAATTCCAATATCATCCATGTTCAACTCTATAGTCCAAAAACAAAGTCTTTGGTTCAATAATAGCAATTATTATTAATCGAAATGCTCTAGCCAGAGACTTTGACCTTGAGTTGACCGTGATACTAACCCCATGTAACTATAGAGATGGATCCTCTCTTGAATAGTGCTTCACTTCAAATACTTCCACTCGACCTGACTATAGTCACTCGATGGAACGCCATGCATTATTTGACTATAATCAAAGCAGAGTTTTCATATTGAAGATCTACGGTATTCTAGAATTGTGTAAATCAGTCACATCGATATTTTCTATTTGATGTTGGTTATAATAACCAACTGAAAACTATCGAGTGTGTCGTTCCATAGTTATCCAGTAACTATCAGTATGTAACCCCCAGGTTCTCCGACAGTCATGAGTAATAAACTATCCAACATTTGGAGAGTGTTACGTACTCTAGTCTCAACGGACACATCGATATTCAGTCTCGATGTATCTTGACTAGGAACATTTAAAATGGTATATTTGTTTTCATTTGATAAATTACTCATGGTTACAACACTTTGTAACTACTATCATAAAACATACCATTTACGGATTTCTATCCAATATACTTTTAATTTAATTAATTAATTAATATAATACATTATATCAAGTGTATAATAGAAAGAAAACACCTTTTATTTCGAATGATATTGGTTATCGAGTTAGATATATATAACAAATTACATAATTGCCCCTATGTCATACCCCTACCTCTATCAATCTCCCACTTGCACTTGGGATCAATTATGAAATCATATTTCAACTTCTCCAATCAGTTTCCTTAAAACCAATTGGATCAGTCCATTAGTGACAGGTATGCTATTATGTTTCAATTATCTACTACGTCAAACAACTCCCTCCGATGCTGGTAAACTATCTTTGTCATGTGGAATAATTTGGAGCATGTCTCTCGACTTCCAATGTGCTCTAAGTTCTATTATGAACTATATCATGGCATTGCTATCATATAACAATATTATGTGATTCTCAACATTTGTAATCACCTTCGGTTCAATTATAAATTTGTGCATTTATTATATATACACATTGTTGTATTGTGGCGCTACTCAAGTCAATGAGTCAGCCATAATCTCTTCTATTTGGAACATTTCCAACTTAAAGATTCTTAAATTAAATTTATTACTGGCATATATACTCAGTATCATTTATGAAGTTTGAGTCCGAACACTCCTTCATAAGGAGTTAGTTGTTTCTACGGACAATTCTCCAGTATATCATAAATACACGAGAATGCTCCAAACTACCATTTAGTGATATCAATTTGGATTTGATATTTGCTTCATGTATCAAATACACAAATAAATTATGATATCATTCATAACATATATGATAATTCATGCTGCCAATACATAAGGAATCTGTCTTACATGTTCCCTATAAAACATTTTAATAAGGTATCCTTACATATCGCTTTGGGACATTCCCTATATCTTCTATACTTACTATAAAAGACATTATTTATAAATCCAAAATCGAGTATAAAAACAACTAAGGTTGATTTTTACACAAGAACATCGTTAAAAATCAGTAGTGTTTTATTTACATATGGTTTAGAAATATCTATGTACCTTTTAACTTTCTCACTTATGAGCACAAGCTTCCACTACATTTTGATTAACAATCAAACTATTTGATATTTCCATCAAACGTTTGTTCAGTTTTAATGCTTATAAAATGATATTTTCTATGATTTCTTGAACCATCTCCAAAATCCCACAAACTCAATATCGCTCCCATTGACTTCAAGACACTTTGGTTGTTATATGCAAACAGTCTAGCCTAAATCTATATTTAGATCTTTCTATTCCTGCACATATGTACCAAAACCTAAAGCCATATTAGGCGATAATTTTGGGAGTAAATCCGAATTAACTTAAGTGCGATGAATAACGAATATATTACGCTAATTTCAACAATTGAAATTTACGAGGTTATCTTATCAACGTGCTCATTAAATTCCAACCGCACTAGTTTCTTATAGACACAATCGCGACCGATGGATCACATCCCTTTGGATATGACTAAAAAACGTATTTTGATAACGTACTTGGAATCCCTTCGGATTTGTGTGTTATACCAGATCATGGAGTCGATATTCTTAATGGCTTAATTGACGACTGAGGATTATTTATTCTCGACATTGATAAGAAATTCATAGTTTCTCTTCAGTTTGCGAGAATATTTATTAGATACTTTAATGCGATGTGTTCATTTGGGTTAGGTTAAATTCATTTCATCCCACATAATCAGTTTTATTTTTGGATCGTATCCAATTCCATTTTATTACCTATAATTTCTCAAAGAAATTCCTTCACAATGAAGTTGATATTTCTTGAAACAACAATTATTTTCACTGCAACAGAATAGGAATTCATAAACACTTCATGAATTGCCTTTTATATAAAACTAATTAGTTTTTAGTTTACAAAACTTATGTTCAAAACATAAATAAGTCATCTAATGGCAGACTTTCCCAAACTTCTTTTGGGAAGATTCATACAAGATCCCTCACGAACAATTATTACATGCAGACTTTCGACTTGCACAACCTGTCAACTCCTTGACCTAGGATATGTTAAGGTTTCTTATAAACCCTTATCTTGTATGATTTTGTAAACTATTATTTAGATGAAATAATATTAACCTTATGTACTACTCTTAAGTGCACAGCTTTGTAGAAAGAAATTAACTCAACTTCACTCAAAATTAATCGTACTTTGTCCAATAGAGTTCGATTACTCCTTATCGATGCATCATTATGTATCGCATAGAGGAGTGACTTTTGAGATTATATCTTTATTCATTTTTAGGTACGTTCGAAACTCTTTCCGATATACTCAACCATTCAATCAAATCGAATCATTTCTATTGCATGTTACATTATTTACTTCCTTGTATATTCTACGGGCTTACCATAGACTTATACATGCAAATCAAATACACATGTACAAGTCTGTGATAACTCATTAGTGAATATGATGAAGTATGTGGAATCGTTTTAGTGTTAATAGACTTATGATTGCATACATCTATATGTATCCATCCGAAGAGTTCATCAACTCTTATGATGCTCCCACTAATGGGTGCATTGCCATTAATTATTTGAGATATAATTAACCAGTATTATATGATTCATAATCATATAATAATATTATTTCTTAAAACTTCGGCTTTGTCTATAATTCTAAAATAATTGTAAATAATTTTAGGTACTTATATATTTTCTAATGCATCACGTTGTCATGAAAATACATATCACATTATAGTTTTATTTCATAACAAATATTCATAATATTCACATTGAAATATAACTAATTTTCAATGAACACCGAAAAATATCATTATTTCATAAATAAATAATGTTCAGTATGTTTTACGAAAAATATATTCGTAATTTGATGCAATAAATAAGTGTTATATGGTATGCTCCTACTATTTCCGCCGTTACTATAATAGCTTACTAAATTTGGAGGTCCATCACTTACTTAATATAGTTTATTTATTTCATATACTACAACTAGTTTACAGTAGAGAGTTCTTTGATCAAATATCTTGAACTCAAAGAAATAAATCTTATAGAAAACAATTTTCTATATGAAAGTAGATTTTGGAATAGAAATCATTTTCTTATTCCAATATTAAGTATCAATTATTATTTTTCAATTCTCGTTTTCGATGTTTCTTTATGAAACAGAAGTGACCTTCACTCTCTTCATCCCAACTGTACCTTTAATCACATTTACTCTTATACATACGTTTTCTTTCTAAATGGTCGAATTATTCAAAAGAAATCCTTTACTACAATATCATAACGATCTCTTTACAAAAACGCATTCGACCATCCTAAAGAATTAAGGACATCAAATATGTTGTAATTTATGTAAACTGATCAAACTGACATTTTAGCGATCGAGTTCTTAGATTTATATTGTTGTTTTGATCTAGTGTTACATTTAACACATTTCAATTTTTATTGTAATCAATCTAATTGAATACTCTATCTTACAGTACTATTTATTTATTTACTTTGAATAAACTAATTTCATCGAAGTATCATACATTACGAACTATGACCGTTCACCATATAACACTTATACGCGATTGTTTATGGATCAAATATTCATAATCTTGCGTTGCTTTTGAGTTTGGAAACTCACATAATGCAATATACGGTCTTGAAAAAATAAACACGCAAGTGATCGAATTACGAACATATTAAGTAGTTGTAAAATTAGACACTTGCATGGGTATAGGAATGTTAACATGCAATTACTAGTAAGAATATGTTATATTTCTACTTGTCAATATTTAATTCAGTTCATCGTATATCTTAACCGATAAAAGTTTTATCAACAATATTAAATGTACAAATTTATTAATGTAGATTATTGTATCATTGTATAACATATGTTCTTACAATATTAGAAAGATTAAATGTTATCGTTTCATTTTTCTAATAAGGCTCCCACTAGTCTTTTATGTTTCATCAAACCCTAAGTTGAAACTAGAAGTCTTTCGACTTCACTAGTGAGTGTTGGGACTCATTCGTCTTAGAATTGGCCTTGAGTTTTCTCAACAAATTATAGCCCCATAAACGATGGATAATTCTTTATCGGTTGTATCACATACAACTCCTAATCCATGGTTCCTTGTCCCGATCGCATTTCGACCTTGAGTTTGCTCAACAAATCAAAAGAGATTATTCAGTCGTACCTACCATGTTGCGATGGCCTAAATATAGTATACGTACCTTGAGTTTTCTCAACAAATACATATAGTTATATTACCTTGTCTATTCAATATATTAATAATACTATACATAACATCCCTAGCTTGAGTTTGCTCAACAACTAAGGAGTATGCAAGTAATTTATTAATATATATAAGGTTGAGGACAACATCATATTGAAGATTCATAATCTTCAGTATATTATATTGAGTGATATCAACTTAGGGAATAATGTATTTCTTATGAAATACTCTCGTGATTCAGGTGTTGGACATAATAGAAATCACGGTATACGTGCATTTACGTATGTATTTATTCCTTAAGTGTATTTAGGGTTTCTTAATGTTCCACCTTTAGTTTATACATTCATATCATATTAGTTTTATTATTATATAACATTTATATTTCGTACTAATTATATAATAGTCATATGTATAATATAATATTAATTCTTAATTAATTAATTTTTAATTAATTAACATTTTAATTAATTTTATATTATTTTAATATAGCATTTATATTAAATATTTATTACTACTATAACCTTTAAAATATAACACATATATCATATATATATGTGTATGTTATTAATTAATTAAAATTTTAATTAATTTATTTAATTAAGATTTTTAATTAAATTTATATAAATTTCGAAATTCATTTATATGCATACATGTATACTTATGTTATTTTAAACATTTTAAAACAACATAACATATATCATAATATATAGTACATGCATACATTTATTAATTAATTAAATTATTTAATTAATTTATCCTATTAATCTTGTTAATAAAATTTAAAATTTCGAAATTAATTTTTAATTTTCGAACATTTTGAAAATTTTATTATATTATAACTTTTATAATATTTGTATATCTTATTTTAACTTTTAAAATTAAAATCTTATATTTTATTTTTCAAAAAATTTTGAAAATTTATATTATAACATTTATAATAATATTTTTCTTATTTTAAATTTAAAATCTTGTACTTTTAATTTTCAAACAATTTTGAAAATTGGCCCAAGGCCCAATTCAAATTTGGGCCTTTTCTATTAGTGATAACTTTTGGGCTGTGAGCTTAAGAGTTAACCCTAACATGACTAATTTAAATGACATAGACTATTGGGCTCTGATACCATTGTTGGAAATAGGCCAGCCCATAGTGGAAGTTATGAGTGAGTTTCAATTGTTTTACCCTATAGGATCTTTATTGGGCTTGTAAAGTCTAATTTATTTAGAACATTTCTAAATTTAATTTAAATAAAACCATATGTTTCATTTAAATTTATAAATAATTGATAAAGGTTTATTTAATTTATTTTCATTTTATATATAAATATACATATGTATCATATATATATGTATGTATTTATGTATGTGTGTGTGCGCGCATGTGTAACATGATATTCCGTGAAGGGTATTTGTAACGACCCAGAATTTTTGATAATTAAAATTCGAATATTTAATTGATTTTAAATATTAATAAATGAATTTAATAAGTCGAATAATTTATTTAAAGGATATTGGATTTAATTTGGTCAATTAAATCGATAATTTAATGATTTAAATTCCAGAGATAATTGAAAATCGAGTTTAAAATGATTGAAAATGATTTGTAGAATTTTATTTAATCATACTGGAGTTATAGAAAGGTTATAGAACTTTTAAAATTGAATTTGGAGTTAATCTGTGAAAATTGAATATTTTAATATTTAATTATCGACTGTAAAAATAGCCAATTTTCGAACAGTCTCAGAATTGAACGAAACCAGTTCCATTGGATCCGTAATAGTTAGTTATTATCGGATTTCAATTTTCGTATCCATCGGAGTTGTCGTTTGACCGTGGCAGCTCGAAACGCATCGATATCGTTTTAATTTTAAATCGTCGAGTTAAAAATAGTCATTTTTCAAAAGGTCTCGGATTTTGACGAAACCAGTTTCATCGGATCCGTAATGTGATATTATTGCATGGTTTCAATTTTCGTAATGTTTGGAGTGATCGTGTGATCGTACGATAAGCAAACGTGCTGTAATTAAATCGAAAATTTAATTTAATAACTGGTCCAAAAAGCTATCTTCTCCATACGATCGAATTTGGACCCGGAACCTTTTCCATTGCGTTCGGAATAGACATATAACATTATGGACGTCTAGCGGCACGCTTCGATAGGAAGTCAAATTTTTAGTTGACTTTATCAGAACGGTTTGAATTTGAATTTAAATTGAACATTTACATTTGTCAAACCTTTAGCCGTATTCTTTCACATCTTCTGATCGACATCACATCTTGTCCCCTCTTTCCAACTTTAAACACGCAACTTTTTCTTCTGTTCTCAAAAACACTCGAGTATCTCGTCCCCTTTTCAGTTCAAATCCAAAAACAAACGAAAACAATAATGGCCGAAGCCGTGAAGAAAAAAAATCGAATTCATATCCAAATCCCTAAAAGGAAATCTCGTTCTTCATCTCAGATCAAAATCGACATCAGAGAAATCGAATCGTGGTTGATAAAGCGGCGCCTAGAGGACGCGATGACAAATGGAGCTATCGCGACTAGCAGGTTGGGGGTAGTGATCCGCGAATCTCGCAAGGCGACTCGTTCTCGTAGGCTCTGGCGCACGTGAATCGAATGGAGGATGTCGTGAGTTCGAATGGATGGTGGGGGTTGCGTGCAATGTTGCGTGGGCACGAGCTTGGCTCTCGTGAAGATGAGTATCATGACGATCTGGAGGAGCAGTGACTGTGGAGGGCGACGTCAATTTTTGGATAAAGTTGGAATACGCGTCGCGAGGCCGTGGGACTCGAGGCTGCAGGTGCGAGGGTGTTCGTTGGCGAGCTCGATTGCGTGAGGGCTTAGGATAGTCGTCGATGATGGCAATCGCAGGGATTTTAGGTAGGCAGCGAGGTATTCTCTGTCTATTTTGTTAAATCATAAATATATGGAATATTTATATATATACAGTAATATAAATAATAATAATAAGTGTAACTCAATGCTGTTTTTAATTTATATATGTGTAACCTACAGCAGAAATTAGTTTTACAGTAAAGTTATTTGTGAATAAGCAAGTTGTTTTATTTAAAAAAAATGAGTTGTATATATAAAAACAGAAAGAAGAAAATTTAGTTAAGCAAATTTTTTTAAAGGAGAATTGGTTTAAATAAAAAACTATCAGTTAATTTAACTATTTAACGGTAATTGATTTATTCGATTGTTCAAATATTAATAAATCATTAATTGTTATACAAGGTCAAAATTTGGAGAAAACAAATTGGATGGAAATGGATGGCAAATTTAATGCTAAGGTGAGATCTTCTCACTCAAAATTTAAAGTGGAATTTACAGTTATTGATGGATGATTGACTGTTTGGATGTGATATTAGATATGATAGGATATATCTATATATATATATATAGCAATATATACATATTGGCATATGTATATATTGGATTGATGATTTCCCGCCTCGTATAGCGGATGAGACCCTATTGCGCCGTTAGTAAGCGAATATATTATAAAAACCCATATACCGCGATATTCCACCTCGAAGTGGAATTGGTATTGTGCTAACGTCTGTGGATGCAGGGAAACATGTTGGAGGGATCCAACTGGATTCCTCACCAGTATTTATTTATTTATTTACAGATATTGATGTATATTCTGTTATCATATTGATATATGATGTTTGTTGTTGTTGTGTTGACTAATTGGTGCTGTTGCATCATCGGATTCAAGTTTTGAAGCTTAAAATTAACGACTTTACTTTAAAAGGATTTTTAAAGTGATCTTTGAAAATAGACGTTTTATTGAATTTTTGAATTGATTTATTTCAAATGAATAAACGTTTAAAATATTAAAGTTATAAAAATTAAGATTTTTGGTGAAATTTAACCAAAGTGTGATTTTTGAAATAAATAGTTAATTTATTTATAAAACGGTTTAAGTTGGGATTTTTGAATAACTATAAATAATTTGTATAAAAAGATTTATAAATTTGATAATTTATAAATCAAAATGTTGGACTTATAAAACGAATTTTTTATAAGTGTTAAAAAGAAGTATAAGTGAATGAAATAAATAGATTTATAACGTGAAGTTATAAAGTGAATAGATACCGTAGAATAAAGGATTTATAAGATATTTACTTATAAATTTGACGTTTACACTTAGATGAGGTATGAATAGAAATTGCTAAATGAAATGATTTTATCAGTTGAAATTGTTATAAAGTATAAATGCGATGTATAAACGTTGTTTATAAATCCGAAATCATTTATTTTGATAAGTAAATTATAGAAGTAAATAAAAGAAAATTTATAAGTCGAAGTTGTTATTAAAATAGAAATAGAATTTATAAACGTGTTATAAATTCAAAATCAGTTGAATTTGAGAAATTAAATATAGAAGATTTTTAAAGAAGATATATTCGCGATTTTGGATAGCGAATTTTTATTGAGATAAAAATGGGTAGAAATGATTGAAATTGGGTTAAGTGAATTATATTCACGATTTTGGACAGTGAATATATTATTAAATAAAATGGATTTATTTTTGAAGAAGTGATATTAAAAATGAAGTTAAACATTTTAAAATGTTTTAAAATGTATTATGAATCGAAATCATAGATTTCAACATTTATTGTTGAAATAGACGTTTTCGAGGAAGAAGGAAATGATGGACTATAACACTGTTGTTATAGTAAATGATTTCCGAAAGGAAATGTTTTTTATAGTATTGGGATTTATATATCTATCTTAATTCCGAATCCCTATTGTAACGATACGGATTTTGCCCGCTTGAAAATCGACATCCGTACTTTACATCGTACTCGAATGTCGTAGATTCGAGCGTTCAAATCCGAGTCGCCGGAGCTTATAACACAGTTAAGTAAATAACACAGCGGAATAAAAGAATAATACATTGATATACAATGACAGATACAAAATCTGATACAACAGAGTGATACAATGAATATCAATATACATCAGAGATATTATACAACAAATAGCAGCGGAAAAGAAAAATAGATAACTAACATCGACAGCGGAACAAATAACTCTAAGATAGTCTTCAAGAGAGAACTCCAGCAGTAGCTCGAACTCCCAATAACGATACACCAAGAATAAGCAAGCGCAGTCTGATCCAAAGACTGAACTAGCTCCAGAAAATCTACTGAACCTGACTATTTGAAAAACCCAACTCTAGACTGCTCGTGTAGAAAATTATGAGCATCCAGAGTTTAGGAAAGAAACAATAAACTCCGGATCAGTCATGGGACTGGTGTGAGCAACAAAAACAGTTTATCTTTAAACAACATAAAAGAATTTAAACATTGAAAACCGCAATGCTTTTGGAAAATGAAACTACCATAAGACCTCCCACCACACACACAATGCAAACGCAGAATTGGAGGAGATTTCTTCTTATGATAGTCAAAGATGCTTACTACGCAAAATCAAATTCTTTTTGATATTATTATTAGTGCATAGTGTAGAAATCATTTCGAAAGTATAATATAAATCTTAGCCAGCATACAACCAGTATCGTATGCCTACTATAGCTACCATCTAAACAGTGGTGACCACCGTACGTAAATGGCAGGTTCTACAACTAATACCGTACAAAGTTCGTATTGGAGTTTGGATTTCCAACAAATGGCCAGGCTAAGGAACTTCCTATCCACGATGGGTACGTCCCTGGAATAGACGACCCGAGAACCTAACCGGATCTCTGCCAACACAAGGCCGGGTTACCTCTGCAAAAATAGGTAACTACTGACACGCGTATGCCATCCCCCGATCGTCACCGATCTTCCCGAGGATCCCCGATTTCCAACAACCACAAAGTAATAAACTTGTAGCAACCACAGAGGTTAAGTATCTGGGCTCCATACCATGATACCACCTTTATCCAGAAGGAATGACATACACTAAGGGGCGCTACTCCCTAGAACCTTGCTGCATCCTTCCTGTTTTGACCATTTCCGGGGTGTGAGGCTCGACGAAGTCTCGTCCACAAAGCTACGCTTTGTTCACAAAGCCATGCTTCGGGTGTGATATCCCGGAATTTAGGCAATATCAATTTAATAATCTTTATTAATAATTAAATTGATTTGTTGATTTTATTTTATAAAATTGACAAGTTTATTTCTTTTGAAAACTAATAATATTTTAATTTGGGAATATCTTTTCTAACAATTTTAAATTGGGAAGATTTATCTTTCTAAAACTTATATAAATGTTTATATTTATAATGTATATATATATATATTGGTATATATATTATGAATAGGGAATCTTTTAATTTAATAAAACTATGTTTTCAAATTATAATATATATGTATATATATATTGTTATTTGAAGTTATGTATTAAAATTCAATATGATGCTTATCAAAACTAATGTAAAAATATTTTCCATTTAGAATATATATATTTGTATATATTGAGATGGAAAGAATATTGAATTTGAATTTAATGAAGTATTTTTCAAACTTTAATATATATATATATAATTTGTAATTTGGAAATTTGTAATTTAACTTAATACTTTTGAAAATGATATTTATGATTTAAATAACAAGAATAATTTCTTATTTAAAAATATATATGTAAGCTTAAGCTTAAATAAGGTTTAAATTAAGAAGTTTATTTGTTTTAATACTCTTTTCTCTTTTAAAATTCAATTGTTTTTAACATTCTTTTCTTTTTAAAATTCAAAATAGGTTTGTAAAAATATATATAGAGTTAAACCCAATTTCTCAAGTATTTATAAATATGTTATATATATATTTGATTAAAGCATAAGTTATTTTAAATAATAGTTTTCACATTTGTATATTTTTATAGGAATGTAAAGGCTTATTTATAAAAAAAAAGATAAATACATTTTATATACATATAAATATTTCATAAATAAATAGATATGTATATGTTTTAAATAAATTAATTAAAACAAGATTAATACTTGTAAGCATATTAAGATGGTGTGAAGACATTTGTAAGAAAATAAGTGTATAGGTGTAAACTAATTAACACCTAAGAGGACAAATGTCCACATTTCCTTTTGATAATTAAAATAAGTAAATTAAAATATGAAAGAGGGAAAGATCTGATTTCACTTTTCAGCTGAAACTCTTGTTCTCTTCATTTCAAACAAAAATTATAATTCGAATCTAAAAATAAATAAAAGACTGGAAATCAAATCTCAAAGAAAATGTGAAATCTGGAAATTCATCAAAGCTTGGAAGCAGAACAAATGCAATCTGAAGTCATGTAATCAGATAAATGAAGATCAAGCAACTAAATGCAAGAAATCAAACAGCAAGTACAAATTCAACAAAGCAAAAAGAAATCAAATTTAAAAATCTGGAAAAGCCTGGAAAACAGCTTCTATTCTCTGTTCTCTGACCTGTCTGGTGAGTAAATATATTTTAAAAACAGTTAAATTTAGATTTCATTTAGATGATTGTGAAAGAAAATATCTTGTTATCTGAAATGTTGGAATCAAATGTATGCATGTTTGTATATGGTTGTTTGAATGCCTGTGTAGACATAATATAGCTCTGTTGTATTATTTACAGGTTTTTGATTACTTCAAAAATTCAATATCTTGTCATTGAATCATAGATAGCCTTTGATTTGTAAACAAAAGATGTTTAAAATTATATGATATCACCACTAAAAATAATTCTAGAAATTTATATTTGAAATTTATCTTGAAATTTTATAATTTACAGTGAAATTCAAAAATTGGGTCAAAAATGTATAAGTTTAATTATTGAATTTGATTGCATAATTGAATTCAATATAGAAAACCATAAATTTTAAAGGTAATATCACGATTTTAAATTTTGAAATGATTGAGTATTGTCGAGATGAACATTTGGGCTTTTTCGAGCAAGTTCTATCGATCAACGTCGATTTGGACGTCGTGGTTGGTTTTGAAGGTAGAGGGGATGTTGGAGTTCATCAGAAAAATAGTATGGTGATTTATCTTTAACCGTGATGATCGGAGATCATAAGTGTAGGGTTTTAGACGCTGTTTTTTTTCGTTGATGTTCAATCGAGTCTCTAGACGTCGACAGATGGCCGGAGTTGATCGCATGTGTCCTGGTGGTTGCTGGTAGTCGAGGCGAAACTGCGGTGAAGATGGCGTGGTGCATCGATCATGGATCGTCGGAGGCGAGTCGATTTTACTGGTGATCTTGTTTGTCGAACTGATGGGTTCATAGCTCGATTTCGATTTCGTTCGAATCGAAGAGAAAATGGTGGTCGATCGCGATGTAGTGATGAAAGGTGACTTGTCGGAGGCCATCGTGGAGTTCGCCGTCGATCGACGTGGGTGTGCACGTTTATGTGCACGATTTCGTGCACCTGGAAGTTGGAATTGGGGAAGAAGCTAGAGCTTGGGTTTTGTTCGGGGGAAATCGAGTTTTACTCGAAGCAAGATGTTACGTGGGTATGACGTGAGTGTTACTTCGAGTTTCTGATGGTATTACTCGAGAGTTGCTTCGGGTTTTCTTATGGTTTGCTCGGGTTTGAGTTTTAGAGCAGGCCTTAAGATTTTAAAAAAGAAATGTACAGAAAGTTTTAAAAAGTTAAAACAAAGGAAATTGATTTTGTAATGTTTCTAAGTTTTAAAAACAAAAGTTAACAAGTTTTAATTGTAAAATAAATTGTTTTCAAAATTAAATGTTTTAACAAGTTTTAAATATTTAAATAGATAAGTTTAAAAGAATAGATAAGTAGATTTCAAATGCTTTTTGTATTAAAGTAATTTAATAACTTTGGAAGTTTAAAGGTTTTGAAAGTTGAAGTAGAAGTTATGTTGTTTAAATTATAATTGAATTCTAATATGTTATATTTTAAATAAGTTTAAAAATAAGATTAGTAAATCAATTATAATAAAATTTTATCTTAAGTAATTAAGAGATTTATTTAATTAAGATAAATTAATATGGGGAGATAATTAAATTGTTGGTCAATTTAATTTATTTAATTAAGATAAATGATTTTCTTAATTAAGATCTTTTAAATATAAGGATTAAGAAATTATTTAAGTAAATTTAAATAATTAGTTAAATAATTAACTAAGTAATTAATTAGTGGTTAATTAGAGATAATTACTTAAAAATTAATTAAGTGTAATTACTTGATAAGATAATTAAGAAATAATTACTTGATGTAATTAAGTAAAAGGGAAGTTATTCAATAAAGTAATTAGAGGATAATTATTTTATGAAAGTAATTAAATGGAAATGATTAAGAGTTAATTACCTAGTGTTATTAATTAAATAATTTAGTTAATAAAGTTAAAAAATGGATTAAGGTAATTAATTGTTGGTTAAGGTAAATAAATTGTTGGTTGAGATAATTAATTAAAAAGTAATTAATGAATGAAAGTAATTAAGGGAAGTTAATTACTAATTAAGATTAATCAAAGGTGATTAATAATTGTGGTTTAATTAAGATTAATTACTTAAATGTAATTAATTTAAATAAATAAATAATTAAAGATGTAATTAGAAATCATTAGTTTATAATTAATTAATGATGTAATTAAGAGTTGATATTAAGATTAATTAATCAAATGATAAGTGATTAATTGTAATTAATTAAGGATTAAAGTAATTGATTATAATTAATTAATTAATGAAGTAATTAAAGGTTAATTACTGTATTGGTTAAGAATAATTAATTTGTGAAATTAATTAAGGATAATTACTTAAATGTAATTAAAGTATAATTAATCAAGGTGATTAATTAAGTGGATAATTAGAGAAAGATTAATTAATTTATTTGTAATTAATTAATGATTATATAAGTAAGATTTATAATGAAGTAATTAATTTAATTCACTTTAAATTAATTAAAGATAGAGATAGTTAATTTAATTCATTTTAAATTAATTATGTTGTGATTAAGTAAATCATTGCTTATGTATGAATGGATGACATTGATTTGTCTTGAATGGATGTAATCTCAGAAATGAGATAAGTAATGTTGTGTGGTATGAATGCTTGGTTGCATTATAATGGTAATATAGATTAACTATTGTGATGTTGATATGGATTACCTATTTGATTATGAATCATCTGTTTAAATGATAATGTGATTATCAATTGTGATGTGTGAATTATCTATCTGTATGAATATGGATAAGTTGAATTGTTTAAACCTTTAAACAACTTGGCCTTAAAAGATACGTTTTGGATTTCGATGAGACCGGGATCGGGTTTCCGTATACCGGTATTCCAGGTCTGGAGACCCGAATACCACATCGATCCAAATTAACGATAGGTCGTGAATCTCAAGTGAAGATGAAGATTTAGAGTGCAAGGGTTATTGTCGTTAACTCTGAGGGTGATTCCAAAACGAGTGTAACGAGATAATGCCTTCGGTTTCGTTCGAACCCGGAACGAACTTGTATGGATTGAATGCTTTCAGCACATCGTCAGGCGGACGATGAGCATTCTAAGTGATATGTTCTGATTAAAGGTAATCGTAACCTCAAGCCTCATCAACCGGGAATGGCTAAAACAGGGGAGGTGCAGCAAGGCTTCGTGGGTAGCACCCACTGAGAGCAAGATAGATCCCTGTCTAGAGGTCCCTTTTCTTTTATTCGGCTTAGTGTGTAGTTGGTCGCGCCAACTACGGGATTATCTTGTTCGGGATTATCCGGTAAGGGATGGTTCCGGCTTTGTGTTGCAGAGGAGCGGGCGTACTCCTCGGTACGGTGATCTAGGCCACGTACTGTGACGGGCGGTACCCCAGTAGCCCTGCCATTGTATGGAATCCAAACTCCAATAAGTGCCGTACGTATTAGTTGTGCCCAACTATGTTGGAATGTGAGATGTAAGCATTTCAGCTATTTCTGTATTTTACTTGAAAACCCTAGACCCTATTATAATATAACTGGATTTCCTATCAAATGTTTTGGTTAGCGTAAGGTAAAAACTTTTCCATGTTTATGTGTGGGAAGTCTTACGTGATACCTTTGTTTTCAAAAGGTTTTGAAGTTAAACAATTTTAACCCGTTTACTCACACCAGACCCATGTCTGACCCAAGTGTTTATTTCTGTTTTATAAACTCTTGGGTACTCAAATTTTTACGAGTAGCCAAGGGATTCAGGTTTAGCTTTGACGAATATTTTGGAGGAGCAATGGAGCAGGAGGCTTCGGCGTTCGTAGATATAGTATTCCGCTGTGTTGATATCTGTGATAGTGTCTTATCTTGTATTTGAGTTGTAATGTCTAGACAGATGTTTATAACTGTCTAGTAAGTGATGTATATGCTGTGTAACTCTGTAAATTGTTGTAAACTATGTAATAGTTTATGTTATTAATATAATTTATTCGTTCCGTTGTGAGATCGTTGTTGTTGTTTCTTTCTTTCTTCTCTTCTTTTCTATTTTCTACCCCTTTCTTTCTTATTAATAATACGACTTTCTAGGCATAGAAAGCCGGGTTGTTACATTTGGTATCAGAGCATAGGTTGAGCGAATGCCTAAGCTTTTGGTTAAGTGAATATCAGAACACTAGGTTGAGTGAATACCTAGGCTCTGAAGTGGTGTCTATCTTGAGAGCGCGTATTTGTTAGTTATATAAAATGGTTTTATATTGTGTTAATTGATCGGTTGAGTGGTATATGGATTCTGGTCAATACGAGTAGCTAACGTTATTGATAGGGATCTCTAAACACTTGAACCAGGCCAACGGACACAATATTGTTTTAAAGAGGTAGATGAAATAATTCTACCCAGAAATAATTTCTATATAAAAAGTATCATTTTAAATATATATATATATTTCTACCTATTTGTTGGGTTACCTGTTCGGGTTTTCCAATATAAGTTATAAAGGTAGATAAGGTGGTAGTGTGAGTAACACGACTACCAATAGTTAGAATTTGAGTGTTGAGATTGGAAGTATATCTGACGAGACTGTAGACCAAATACCGTCTCGAGTAAACTTTGTTGTGGTGTAAAGATTTCATCGATCTCTGAAGGAAACCAGTTATGGTTTAGAGTTTATCTTTGAAGTTGGAATGAATAGAGTAGATCTATTGGATGAGCTGAAGAGAGTGATGGTATTTTGGTAACCTCAGGAAGTAGTAGCTGTGTGATGAGACGCGGTGGCTATGGACGTTTCTGAAGATGTTTCTTCTGAAACAAGTTTGAAGAAGTGAGTCTGTTCCGGTGTTGTGGCTGAGTCCAGTAGGGTGTTTCTGTTTTGTTTGAAGTCCGAGTTTCTCGAGGAGTTTCGGATAAGAAGTCTTTGGTGTCTGTGGCAGCAGTGCGGTTCGGAGTGTTCTATGTTGGCAGGAAGTTTTCTGGCTAAGCAGTTTTTCTAAAGTTGGAGTCCAGAAGCAGCTGAGTGAATCCATTTCTTCGATGGATTGGATAGATAAGTGTAAGCTGTTCTGATTGGTAAAGAGAGAACAGTTGCTTTGCATTTTGGCTGGGTTGATCGCAAAAGTGACTTGCGATTGTTTGAGTATTCTCTTGAGTTATTGGAGATTGAGATTCCGTATCGACTTGATTCGTGGAGTTACTGGTGGTCCAGCTTAATAGAAGGATGTCTCTGAGAGAAGAATCTGGTGAAGCAGCTAAGGATTCTTTGGAGAGGGATTGATCATACCTAATTTTCTGGAAGGAATTCTATTGGGATGTTTTGACCAAGTGGAAGGGTTCACTAAGATTTTATAGATATGGTGAACTGTGGATGATCAAGTTTGTGCTCGAGTTTCTCCGACGGCATTCTCATCTGTTCAAGATCAGAGTTGTGTAGCGAAAGCAAGATAGCAGCTATTCTAGAGTGGGAACAACCGGGAGTTGTAATTTTCTTGGAGTAGAGGATTTCTATAGAAAATTCAAGTGTATCTCTAAGTGTGAAGAAATTTTCAGGATTTGGAGGTAAGATTGTCAAGTGCAACTGTTTGGCTATTCCAGAAAGGAGAAGTAGTTCATAATTCTCTAATGTTTGTAGAGTAGAGTTGTGTTTTGAATTTCGGCATATTTTTGGAGAACAATTTTGTTGAGTAGGATCTAGAAATTGGTTTGATGTTGATCTAGATTGTTTTAAGAAGTATCAGCAAGAGCTAAGCTGATCAGGAAGGATAAGTGACTCAGGATCGTTAGGAAAGTTATGCAGTTAAGAATTGATGGAATTTGGAATTTGAAGTTGAAATTTGGATATTATTTGAGTTCTCTCCAATCAAAGGAGATATAAGATTTGATAAGGTTGGAGTGCAAGCTCCGGAAGTATTATGAGATTTTTCTGTGTTCTTTGGAGATTAGATTTTGATCCCCAGGATTGAGTTGCCAGTTCGGATAACTGGAATTCATTTTATTTCACATATCTCTGAGAAATATGTGTATGATTCATCGAGTGATGGAATCAGCAGTTCAGAAGGATTTGGAAGTTGAGTTGATTTTGAGTTTAGTCTGATATTTTGTTCAGATTTATAATCTAGATGGGAAGGAGTTCTAGATTATTGTAGATAGTTAGTTAAGATCCTGTAGAACGAGTATCCCGGTATATATATATACTTGGGGAAACTCGAGGAAATTCTATCCAGAATTTGTCTGGATAGTTAAATTTGTTTGATTAAATTGTTTGCTATGATTGTTAGAATATGATTGATATGTATGGTTGCTGTTTGAAATTAAAATTAAAATTTTGCTGGGTTATTAAATTATCTTTGCTTTTAAATTTCGGGGACGAAATTATTTTAAGGGGGGAGGAATGTGATATCCCGGAATTTTGGCAATATCAATTTAATAATCTTTATTAATAATTAAATTGATTTGTTGATTTTATTTTATAAAATTGACAAGTTTATTTCTTTTGAAAACTAATAATATTTTAATTTGGGAATATCTTTTCTAACAATTTTAAATTGGGAAGATTTATCTTTCTAAAACTTATATAAATGTTTATATTTATAATGTATATATATATATATATATTGGTATATATATTATGAATAGGGAATCTTTTAATTTAATAAAACTATGTTTTCAAATTATAATATATATGTATATATATATTGTTATTTGAAGTTATGTATTAAAATTCAATATGATGCTTATCAAAACTAATGTAAAAATATTTTCCATTTAGAATATATATATTTGTATATATTGAGATGGAAAGAATATTGAATTTGAATTTAATGAAGTATTTTTCAAACTTTAATATATATATAATTTGTAATTTGGAAATTTGTAATTTAACTTAATACTTTTGAAAATGATATTTATGATTTAAATAACAAGAATAATTTCTTATTTAAAAATATATATGTAAGCTTAAGCTTAAATAAGGTTTAAATTAAGAAGTTTATTTGTTTTAATACTCTTTTCTCTTTTAAAATTCAATTGTTTTTAACATTCTTTTCTTTTTAAAATTCAAAATAGGTTTGTAAAAATATATATAGAGTTAAACCCAATTTCTCAAGTATTTATAAATATGTTATATATATATATATATTTGATTAAAGCATAAGTTATTTTAAATAATAGTTTTCACATTTGTATATTTTTATAGGAATGTAAAGGCTTATTTATAATAAAAAAAAAGATAAATACATTTTATATACATATAAATATTTCATAAATAAATAGATATGTATATGTTTTAAATAAATTAATTAAAACAAGATTAATACTTGTAAGCATATTAAGATGGTGTGAAGACATTTGTAAGAAAATAAGTGTATAGGTGTAAACTAATTAACACCTAAGAGGACAAATGTCCACATTTCCTTTTGATAATTAAAATAAGTAAATTAAAATATGAAAGAGGGAAAGATCTGATTTCACTTTTCAGCTGAAACTCTTGTTCTCTTCATTTCAAACAAAAATTATAATTCGAATCTAAAAATAAATAAAAGACTGGAAATCAAATCTCAAAGAAAATGTGAAATCTGGAAATTCATCAAAGCTTGGAAGCAGAACAAATGCAATCTGAAGTCATGTAATCAGATAAATGAAGATCAAGCAACTAAATGCAAGAAATCAAACAGCAAGTACAAATTCAACAAAGCAAAAAGAAATCAAATTTAAAAATCTGGAAAAGCCTGGAAAACAGCTTCTATTCTCTGTTCTCTGACCTGTCTGGTGAGTAAATATATTTTAAAAACAGTTAAATTTAGATTTCATTTAGATGATTGTGAAAGAAAATATCTTGTTATCTGAAATGTTGGAATCAAATGTATGCATGTTTGTATATGGTTGTTTGAATGCCTGTGTAGACATAATATAGCTCTGTTGTATTATTTACAGGTTTTTGATTACTTCAAAAATTCAATATCTTGTCATTGAATCATAGATAGCCTTTGATTTGTAAACAAAAGATGTTTAAAATTATATGATATCACCACTAAAAATAATTCCAGAAATTTATATTTGAAATTTATCTTGAAATTTTATAATTTACAGTGAAATTCAAAAATTGGGTCAAAAATGTATAAGTTTAATTATTGAATTTGATTGCATAATTGAATTCAATATAGAAAACCATAAATTTTAAAGGTAATATCACGATTTTAAATTTTGAAATGATTGAGTATTGTCGAGATGAACATTTGGGCTTTTTCGAGCAAGTTCTATCGATCAACGTCGATTTGGACGTCGTGGTTGGTTTTGAAGGTAGAGGGGATGTTGGAGTTCATCAGAAAAATAGTATGGTGATTTATCTTTAACCGTGATGATCGGAGATCATAAGTGTAGGGTTTTAGACGCTGTTTTTTTTCGTTGATGTTCAATCGAGTCTCGAGACGTCGACAGATGGCCGGAGTTGATCGCATGTGTCCTGGTGGTTGCTGGTAGTCGAGGCGAAACTGCGGTGAAGATGGCGTGGTGCATCGATCATGGATCGTCGGAGGCGAGTCGATTTTACTGGTGATCTTGTTTGTCGAACTGATGGGTTCATAGCTCGATTTCGATTTCGTTCGAATCGAAGAGAAAATGGTGGTCGATCGCGATGTAGTGATGAAAGGTGACTTGTCGGAGGCCATCGTGGAGTTCGCCGTCGATCGACGTGGGTGTGCACGTTTATGTGCACGATTTCGTGCACCTGGAAGTTGGAATTGGGGAAGAAGCTAGAGCTTGGGTTTTGTTCAGGGGAAATCGAGTTTTACTCGAAGCAAGATGTTACGTGGGTATGACGTGAGTGTTACTTCGAGTTTCTGATGGTATTACTCGAGAGTTGCTTCGGGTTTTCTTATGGTTTGCTCGGGTTTGAGTTTTAGAGCAGGCCTTAAGATTTTAAAAAAGAAATGTACAGAAAGTTTTAAAAAGTTAAAACAAAGGAAATTGATTTTGTAATGTTTCTAAGTTTTAAAAACAAAAGTTAACAAGTTTTAATTGTAAAATAAATTGTTTTCAAAATTAAATGTTTTAACAAGTTTTAAATATTTAAATAGATAAGTTTAAAAGAATAGATAAGTAGATTTCAAATGCTTTTTGTATTAAAGTAATTTAATAACTTTGGAAGTTTAAAGGTTTTGAAAGTTGAAGTAGAAATTATGTTGTTTAAATTATAATTGAATTCTAATATGTTATATTTTAAATAAGTTTAAAAATAAGATTAGTAAATCAATTATAATAAAATTTTATCTTAAGTAATTAAGAGATTTATTTAATTAAGATAAATTAATATGGGGAGATAATTAAATTGTTGGTCAATTTAATTTATTTAATTAAGATAAATGATTTTCTTAATTAAGATCTTTTAAATATAAGGATTAAGAAATTATTTAAGTAAATTTAAATAATTAGTTAAATAATTAACTAAGTAATTAATTAGTGGTTAATTAGAGATAATTACTTAAAAATTAATTAAGTGTAATTACTTGATAAGATAATTAAGAAATAATTACTTGATGTAATTAAGTAAAAGGGAAGTTATTCAATAAAGTAATTAGAGGATAATTATTTTATGAAAGTAATTAAATGGAAATGATTAAGAGTTAATTACCTAGTGTTATTAATTAAATAATTTAGTTAATAAAGTTAAAAAATGGATTAAGGTAATTAATTGTTGGTTAAGGTAAATAAATTGTTGGTTGAGATAATTAATTAAAAAGTAATTAATGAATGAAAGTAATTAAGGGAAGTTAATTACTAATTAAGATTAATCAAAGGTGATTAATAATTGTGGTTTAATTAAGATTAATTACTTAAATGTAATTAATTTAAATAAATAAATAATTAAAGATGTAATTAGAAATCATTAGTTTATAATTAATTAATGATGTAATTAAGAGTTGATATTAAGATTAATTAATCAAATGATAAGTGATTAATTGTAATTAATTAAGGATTAAAGTAATTGATTATAATTAATTAATTAATGAAGTAATTAAAGGTTAATTACTGTATTGGTTAAGAATAATTAATTTGTGAAATTAATTAAGGATAATTACTTAAATGTAATTAAAGTATAATTAATCAAGGTGATTAATTAAGTGGATAATTAGAGAAAGATTAATTAATTTATTTGTAATTAATTAATGATTATATAAGTAAGATTTATAATGAAGTAATTAATTTAATTCACTTTAAATTAATTAAAGATAGAGATAGTTAATTTAATTCATTTTAAATTAATTATGTTGTGATTAAGTAAATCATTGCTTATGTATGAATGGATGACATTGATTTGTCTTGAATGGATGTAATCTCAGAAATGAGATAAGTAATGTTGTGTGGTATGAATGCTTGGTTGCATTATAATGGTAATATAGATTAACTATTGTGATGTTGATATGGATTACCTATTTGATTATGAATCATCTGTTTAAATGATAATGTGATTATCAATTGTGATGTGTGAATTATCTATCTGTATGAATATGGATAAGTTGAATTGTTTAAACCTTTAAACAACTTGGCCTTAAAAGATACGTTTTGGATTTCGATGAGACCGGGATCGGGTTTCCGTATACCGGTATTCCAGGTCTGGAGACCCGAATACCACATCGATCCAAATTAACGATAGGTCGTGAATCTCAAGTGAAGATGAAGATTTAGAGTGCAAGGGTTATTGTCGTTAACTCTGAGGGTGATTCCAAAACGAGTGTAACGAGATAATGCCTTCGGTTTCGTTCGAACCCGGAACGAACTTGTATGGATTGAATGCTTTCAGCACATCGTCAGGCGGACGATGAGCATTCTAAGTGATATGTTCTGATTAAAGGTAATCGTAACCTCAAGCCTCATCAACCGGGAATGGCTAAAACAGGGGAGGTGCAGCAAGGCTTCGTGGGTAGCACCCACTGAGAGCAAGATAGATCCCTGTCTAGAGGTCCCTTTTCTTTTATTCGGCTTAGTGTGTAGTTGGTCGCGCCAACTACGGGATTATCTTGTTCGGGATTATCCAGTAAGGGATGGTTCCGGCTTTGTGTTGCAGAGGAGCGGGCGTACTCCTCGGTACGGTGATCTAGGCCACGTACTGTGACGGGCGGTACCCCAGTAGCCCTGCCATTGTATGGAATCCAAACTCCAATAAGTGCCGTACGTATTAGTTGTGCCCAACTATGTTGGAATGTGAGATGTAAGCATTTCAGCTATTTCTGTATTTTACTTGAAAACCCTAGACCCTATTATAATATAACTGGATTTCCTATCAAATGTTTTGGTTAGCGTAAGGTAAAAACTTTTCCATGTTTATGTGTGGGAAGTCTTACGTGATACCTTTGTTTTCAAAAGGTTTTGAAGTTAAACAATTTTAACCCGTTTACTCACACCAGACCCATGTCTGACCCAAGTGTTTATTTCTGTTTTATAAACTCTTGGGTACTCAAATTTTTACGAGTAGCCAAGGGATTCAGGTTTAGCTTTGACGAATATTTTGGAGGAGCAATGGAGCAGGAGGCTTCGGCGTTCGTAGATATAGTATTCCGCTGTGTTGATATCTGTGATAGTGTCTTATCTTGTATTTGAGTTGTAATGTCTAGACAGATGTTTATAACTGTCTAGTAAGTGATGTATATGCTGTGTAACTCTGTAAATTGTTGTAAACTATGTAATAGTTTATGTTATTAATATAATTTATTCGTTCCGTTGTGAGATCGTTGTTGTTGTTTCTTTCTTTCTTCTCTTCTTTTCTATTTTCTACCCCTTTCTTTCTTATTAATAATACGACTTTCTAGGCATAGAAAGCCGGGTTGTTACATCGGGTCAAACAAATGATCAACCTATGATCACAAAGATATAAGATCAAACAAATGATCATATCGCAAATGATCAAACACTGATCATCACACAGCAACACTCAGCATGCCACATTACCAAATTGGGATATATCGCTGATAAATTTCAACTACATAACCTCTGAGCTCATACGTCTCAGAGAAGGGTGTTAAGCTAAGAGAATAAATTCTCCGCCACCAACAGAAATGTATTTGAAAGAAATCGGCTTTATATCTCAAAGTGTAATGTCAGACATGTATCCATACAAGTCTGTTCCGGGTTCGAACAGAACCGAAGGCACTTCTTACGAAGCCCTTGCAATTCCGGGTATTCACAATCCCGTCCGGACTTCTCATCACAAAGGGTGATAAAATCTCTATACCGGGGACCAGTCGGTGCAGAGACATTCGATGAGTTGTCCTTTCGTTTTCGTGAATATCCGGTCTTCAACACCGGTCTTCAAATGCTATCCATATACGACGTATCATTATTCGGAATGGGTTATATGACACAAATGTCTTTTCCCGGCTAACCCGAATAACGAGCGCAATCTTTAAAAACATATGGATATTGGGATTTCAATTAAGTCACAACTTAATAATTCAACTTCTTCTTTTAAATGGTTTCAATCGATTACCATTTCAAATCTTTTAAACAAAAAGATTTATTTCACAAAGTTCACTCAGTTTTCACAAAGATTCATTCACAGTTTTTTTTTCCAAAACAATTCCTGTTTCAATTGGATTAACTCGTTAAATCTTTAAAATAAAGATTCAACTTATAGCTTTCAAAAGAATTCATTCATAACTTGGAAACCATCTTTCAATTTATACTTGAAATTCCTTTAAATTGGAATTTCATTTGTTATATATACGAAAGCTTTTATCATTTGAAAAACAAACAGTTTTCATTTAAGAAAAATCCAATTTTATTTGCACGGGTTAAAGTCCTTGAATTTTATTCACATTCCAAAATCAATACTTTTTAAAATAGTTTAACCCATATATAAACATCTTTAATCCCTAGTTTCAAATTTTAGAATTCAATTTTTAATCTTGAATTTAAATTTAAATCAAATTATTTAGACTTCCAAAACTTCATCAAGTTATTCAAAATTAAATTTCATCTTTGAAATTCCATTTCAAAAGCTTTTCACTTTAAACCCAAATTTCCAATTTCAAAATCGATTGAAATTAAATTTTCAATTTCAAAACATCAAATTTGAATTATCTGTGACTTAACCGATTTCCACGTGAAATCCATATCTGTGTGTGTATAAGTGTGGTCTAGGGGTTTTAACACACAATAGTGCAACATCAATCATCACAGATATATCGATAAGCGGTATAATCGATAACGCTTATCTTCATTCACAGATTCATAGATAAAATAAATTTATCGGTCACAAAGATTCACAATTATAATTCGATGTGGGTTTCGGATAACCAACTGAAATCCGACTCCCTGTCGCATCGAAATTCAAGTGCCGTTTTACGGCAAAGGGTTTCATATTCACATAGTAATATATCACAGAAACAGAAATCACAGATATATATATATCGCAGATAAGTAAATTACAAATCACAACATAAATCAGGATGTATCACAAAGCATCATATATCAGGGATATCAAACAATTCAACATTCAATGGAATCCAAACATTCATAAGTAAGGTCAAATTTATTATCTGATAAATTTAAATCAGATAAATTCCTTATGAATAAATTACTAATCCTGGTTAATTAACATCGATAAATTACAAATTAGTTTGATAAATTTTTCTTTAATCATTTATAAATTAATTAATCTTAATTAATCAATCAATCTTTAGTCATTAAATAATTATCCTTTAATTATTTAATTATCTTTTACTTTATTTATTTGATTAACTCTTAATTTATTACCATTTAATTAATTGTCCTCAATTATAATTTAACCTTTAATTAATTACCATTTATTAATTAGCCCTTAATTAATAAATTAATCAGCTTTAAGTTAATAATTTATCTTTAGCTAATTATAAATCATAAATCAATATATATTTAACTTAACTTTTAAGTTAATAAATTTAAACATTAAATCCACTTCTCAATTACTTAATTATATTTCTAGATTAAGTTTTAAAATAACTTAAGCATTCAAGTTAAACGAATTTTATAACTCTCTTAAATCGAATGTTAAATAAAACATTTATTTGCAACAAGATTTACTTTTAAAACTATTTTATTTGAACTATTTAAAACATTCAAAATTTAAAAATTGATTTAAATTTCAGATTTGGATTTTAAAACAAAACTTGAATCCATAAATTAAGACATTGATTTCAACTTTGTTTTTAAAGTTTTGATTTTTAAATCTTAACAAAAATCCAAATTCCATCTTTTTATTTAGATTCAAAAGCTTTAACTAAATTTTACTTTAAACTTTAAATTCAAATACTGTTTAAAACTGGTTCAAAATTTGAATTTAAATTTTCAAAACATTATTTACATGGTGCTAAGGATTTGAATTAAGTTTGAAACCTGAAACAAACCAAGCTTAGCAACCCTGAAAACTCCACTGTCTCGAACCATTCCACATTGCTTCGAGAAAACCTTCCCCTGCTTCGAATTATACGCTCGAATAACTCGAGATTAACTCGAGTATGTCGTTCCACTTCCCTGTGAAAAATCATCAGCCCAAAGCACTTTCGCCCTTCCTCCCACTCCTTCTTCCCCAAAGCGCAACACTACCCAGTGTACAAATGTACACGCGTACACGTGCACGCCACTTCCACCCATCGCCGACCATCCTTCCAGACCCAGATCAGTCGCCGATCACCCTCCAACCAAAACCGATCCCAAAAACATCACCATCAGCCTCGAATCAAAATCGAGTTCACAGACACAACTTGGAAACTGAAGCCACCTCAACACCCAACCTGTCATCGCTTCGACTACGAAGCTCCGACCACCTGAAGACTCGAGCTCCCCGCCATAGTATCGTCGCCCATCGAGCTTCGATCCCCCAAAGCCTCGCTTCACTCGACGCCGGAATTTGACCACGGCGTACAAATATTCGAACATCAGAAAAATTAGGTTTACAATTTAAAAACAACTACCGCCGACGCCTCCGACGACGTGACCATCCCTACCCATTTTTCCTACCACCCCGGTAAGCTTCTCCACCACCTCGTATGGCCCGACCACCCCCAGTTCCTCCGATCGCCTGAATTTGCTCAAAATCCATTTTTCACTTAAGGTCGAACTGCACTTAATCCCTTCATCTAAAAATTTTACATTTTGCTCTAAAAATCATAACTTAGTATGAGGATTCAGTTCATAATCCTGAATTCGTAAATTAAAGTGTTTAAATTTTGACAATTTGAAAGATTGTACTCATTTCATCGATTTCCATAGACATATACTAGTTGTTATAACTTGAATGAATTTTTAAATCTTAACTCATAATCAAACAAACATATTTTGCTTTGACATCATTAGCTAAAAATGATCTGAACAAGTGCAATTAAATTTTGAACTAAGTTATAACATGTACTTTGATAACAGAGGCCATACTTCCTATTACCAGAGATATGCATACAAATTAAAATATACACACAGGCCATAACACATAACCATATTAGCATATGACTTTCAAGATAACACATGCAAACCAGACTTTTCAAGCAGATCTCATGTAGAAGAATAAGTTTACTCACTTGGCAAAGAAGTTGGTTTAAAATTTGTGTTTGCTCACCTGTCATACTTAGAACAGAGAAGCTTGGATTTGCTTGAATTTGAAAACTGGAAACTGGAAAGAAATCATTTCTTCATCTCTGGTTTTCCATTGATTTGTTTTGATGTTTAAATTTGAGATGCTTGTTTTGTTTACAAATGACATTCACTTCATTCTTTTCCTTTTCTCTTTACGGCTTGGAATGATCGAAACTGAGGTGAAGTTGATATGTATAAAAGAAAGGAAGTAGACAGGGATTATAACTTTGTACAGGGTTATTATATTTTTGTACAACACAATGTACACTTTTGTACAATTATCAGGGATAGTTTTATTAGCTTGGAGGCTGAAATGCTTGAACGTGATGGCTATAGGACATGGCATTAATTACTTGTACAAATTTGCATATAATTGTCTACATACTTATGCTTTGTCTCGGCTGTACAAAGATATATATGAATATATTTTGATGTCTTCCTTCTTTAGCAAGTGTTTCATTAGTTTATACCTATATATTTATCTTGCCTTTGCTTGTTTGTTTTTATCACTTTGTTTTGGCTGATATATGGTATTTGTCTTGTATTTTTATTATGTACAAACATATTTTATTATACTTGTTTTGTTTTCTTTTCTAAGTGTTCATATGTAAATGTATTTTATTTACTTGGTTTATTTTGCAAACTTGTAGATATATTACTTATCAAAATTTTGTTTGTTTACTTTGTCTTTTATAACTTATATAATTTACCTTATTTATTTTTATACTTGTGTCCAAAGTATGTGTATATTATTTATTTTCAAATTCACTCGTATATGCCCAAATACAAATATACACATATTCACAATATTTTTAATTTAAATGATTTATACAAAATATACTTGAATTCGGGGAAACTCGCTCCATTTTATCGATTTATTTTACTATTTTTATCCAAAAAATTAGTTAATTATTAACTTAAATTAAATAAAAATCTAGGGTTGTTACAAACTTCCCCCTTAAAAGAATTTCGTCCTCGAAATTCGCAGGTACGAAAACAACACAGAGATAGACAGATTCGATCTCCTATAATTTCTCAAACTTAAGATATGAATTCCAAACTCAAGTCGGAATATCTCAGAATACATACCAATTTGTCCCTCTTCGGACTTTGGTATTCACAAGAAATTCAAATTTGGGTTTCAAACGAAATCGTTTTATCGGTTTGATTTAATTTTAGCCTCATATTCTATTAATCCAGTTAACTCAATTAAAAATTTCCAATTTATATTCATTAAGGTTTAAATCGAAAAGCTGATAAGAAATCGATGAAATACGAAGTAAGGATGTTCTACGACGATTCATAGAACCATCATCACACCGAAACTACTTCTGTAGCTGTCACGAAGCAATCAAAAGAATTTTGGAAACAAATCAAAGGAGATTGATAAGAAGGTTATTTCCACTGTTGCAGGGTATTGACCTTTTATAGTCGTATTCCCTTGTCCCCTATCTCGTCCTCTTCTTGCACTCATACTCACTATCAGTGGATAGTAAGAGAATTTACTGAGACATTTAAACGGATATCTTAAGGATACACTCATTCTAGAGTTTACTTCACTCTATCTCTAATGAGCTACTTAACGTGTTATACTCCTGAGCTAAAGTTCAACCTTAGCTCTGATACCAAATGTAACGATACGGATTTTGCCCGCTTGAAAATCGACATCCGTACTTTACATCGTACTCGAATGTCGTAGATTCGAGCGTTCAAATCCGAGTCGCCGGAGCTTATAACACAGTTAAGTAAATAACACAGCGGAATAAAAGAATAATACATTGATATACAATGACAGATACAAAATCTGATACAACAGAGTGATACAATGAATATCAATATACATCAGAGATATTATACAACAAATAGCAGCGGAAAAGAAAAATAGATAACTAACATCGACAGCGGAACAAATAACTCTAAGATAGTCTTCAAGAGAGAACTCCAGCAGTAGCTCGAACTCCCAATAACGATACACCAAGAATAAGCAAGCGCAGTCCGATCCAAAGACTGAACTAGCTCCAGAAAATCTACTGAACCTGACTATTTGAAAAACCCAACTCTAGACTGCTCGTGTAGAAAATTATGAGCATCCAGAGTTTAGGAAAGAAACAATAAACTCCGGATCAGTCATGGGACTGGTGTGAGCAACAAAAACAGTTTATCTTTAAACAACATAAAAGAATTTAAACATTGAAAACCGCAATGCTTTTGGAAAATGAAACTACCATAAGACCTCCCACCACACACACAATGCAAACGCAGAATTGGAGGAGATTTCTTCTTATGATAGTCAAAGATGCTTACTACGCAAAATCAAATTCTTTTTGATATTATTATTAGTGCATAGTGTAGAAATCATTTCGAAAGTATAATATAAATCTTAGCCAGCATACGACCAGTATCGTATGCCTACTATAGCTACCATCTAAACAGTGGTGACCACCGTACGTAAATGGCAGGTTCTACAACTAATACCGTACAAAGTTCGTATTGGAGTTTGGATTTCCAACAAATGGCCAGGCTAAGGAACTTCCTATCCACGATGGGTACGTCCCTGGAATAGACGACCCGAGAACCTAACCGGATCTCTGCCAACACAAGGCCGGGTTACCTCTGCAAAAATAGGTAACTACTGACACGCGTATGCCATCCCCCGATCGTCACCGATCTTCCCGAGGATCCCCGATTTCCAACAACCACAAAGTAATAAACTTGTAGCAACCACAGAGGTTAAGTATCTGGGCTCCATACCATGATACCACCTTTATCCAGAAGGAATGACATACACTAAGGGGCGCTACTCCCTAGAACCTTGCTGCATCCTTTCTGTTTTGACCATTTCCGGGGTGTGAGGCTCGACGAAGTCTCGTCCACAAAGCTACGCTTTGTTCACAAAGCCATGCTTCGGGTCAAACAAATGATCAACCTATGATCACAAAGATATAAGATCAAACAAATGATCAAACACTGATCATCACACAGCAACACTCAGCATGCCACATTACCAAATTGGGATATATCGCTGATAAATTTCAACTACATAACCTCTGAGCTCATACGTCTCAGAGAAGGGTGTTAAGCTAAGAGAATAAATTCTCCGCCACCAACAGAAATGTATTTGAAAGAAATCGGCTTTATATCTCAAAGTGTAATGTCAGACATGTATCCATACAAGTCTGTTCCGGGTTCGAACAGAACCGAAGGCACTTCTTACGAAGCCCTTGCAATTCCGGGTATTCACAATCCCGTCCGGACTTCTCATCACAAAGGGTGATAAAATCTCTATACCGGGGACCAGTCGGTGCAGAGACATTCGACGAGTTGTCCTTTCGTTTTCGTGAATATCCAGTCTTCAACACCGGTCTTCAAATGCTATCCATATACGACGTATCATTATTCGGAATGGGTTATATGACACAAATGTCTTTTCCCGGCTAACCCGAATAACGAGCGCAATCTTTAAAAACATATGGATATTGGGATTTCAATTAAGTCACAACTTAATAATTCAACTTCTTCTTTTAAATGGTTTCAATCGATTACCATTTCAAATCTTTTAAACAAAAAGATTTATTTCACAAAGTTCACTCAGTTTTCACAAAGATTCATTCACAGTTTTTTTTCCAAAACAATTCCTGTTTCAATTGGATTAACTCGTTAAATCTTTAAAATAAAGATTCAACTTATAGCTTTCAAAAGAATTCATTCATAACTTGGAAACCATCTTTCAATTTATACTTGAAATTCCTTTAAATTGGAATTTCATTTGTTATATATACGAAAGCTTTTATCATTTGAAAAACAAACAGTTTTCATTTAAGAAAAATCCAATTTTATTTGCACGGGTTAAAGTCCTTGAATTTTATTCACATTCCAAAATCAATACTTTTTAAAATAGTTTAACCCATATATAAACATCTTTAATCCCTAGTTTCAAATTTTAGAATTCAATTTTTAATCTTGAATTTAAATTTAAATCAAATTATTTAGACTTCCAAAACTTCATCAAGTTATTCAAAATTAAATTTCATCTTTGAAATTCCATTTCAAAAGCTTTTCACTTTAAACCCAAATTTCCAATTTCAAAATCGATTGAAATTAAATTTTCAATTTCAAAACATCAAATTTGAATTATCTGTGACTTAACCGATTTCCACGTGAAATCCATATCTGTGTGTGTATAAGTGTGGTCTAGGGGTTTTAACACACAATAGTGCAACATCAATCATCACAGATATATCGATAAGCGGTATAATCGATAACGCTTATCTTCATTCACAGATTCATAGATAAAATAAATTTATCGGTCACAAAGATTCACAATTATAATTCGATGTGGGTTTCGGATAACCAACTGAAATCCGACTCCCTGTCGCATCGAAATTCAAGTGCCGTTTTACGGCAAAGGGTTTCATATTCACATAGTAATATATCACAGAAACAGAAATCACAGATATATATATCGCAGATAAGTAAATTACAAATCACAACATAAATCAGGATGTATCACAAAGCATCATATATCAGGGATATCAAACAATTCAACATTCAATGGAATCCAAACATTCATAAGTAAGGTCAAATTTATTATCTGATAAATTTAAATCAGATAAATTCCTTATGAATAAATTACTAATCCTGGTTAATTAACATCGATAAATTACAAATTAGTTTGATAAATTTTTCTTTAATCATTTATAAATTAATTAATCTTAATTAATCAATCAATCTTTAGTCATTAAATAATTATCCTTTAATTATTTAATTATCTTTTACTTTATTTATTTGATTAACTCTTAATTTATTACCATTTAATTAATTGTCCTCAATTATAATTTAACCTTTAATTAATTACCATTTATTAATTAGCCCTTAATTAATAAATTAATCAGCTTTAAGTTAATAATTTATCTTTAGCTAATTATAAATCATAAATCAATATATATTTAACTTAACTTTTAAGTTAATAAATTTAAACATTAAATCCACTTCTCAATTACTTAATTATATTTCTAGATTAAGTTTTAAAATAACTTAAGCATTCAAGTTAAACGAATTTTATAACTCTCTTAAATCGAATGTTAAATAAAACATTTATTTGCAACAAGAGTTACTTTTAAAACTATTTTATTTGAACTATTTAAAACATTCAAAATTTAAAAATTGATTTAAATTTCAGATTTGGATTTTAAAACAAAACTTGAATCCATAAATTAAGACATTGATTTCAACTTTGTTTTTAAAGTTTTGATTTTTAAATCTTAACAAAAATCCAAATTCCATCTTTTTATTTAGATTCAAAAGCTTTAACTAAATTTTACTTTAAACTTTAAATTCAAATACTGTTTAAAACTGGTTCAAAATTTGAATTTAAATTTTCAAAACATTATTTACATGGTGCTAAGGATTTGAATTAAGTTTGAAACCTGAAACAAACCAAGCTTAGCAACCCTGAAAACTCCACTGTCTCGAACCATTCCACATTGCTTCGAGAAAACCTTCCCCTGCTTCGAATTATACGCTCGAATAACTCGAGATTAACTCGAGTATGTCGTTCCACTTCCCTGTGAAAAATCATCAGCCCAAAGCACTTTCGCCCTTCCTCCCACTCCTTCTTCCCCAAAGCGCAACACTACCCAGTGTACAAATGTACACGCGTACACGTGCACGCCACTTCCACCCATTGCCGACCATCCTTCCAGACCCAGATCAGTCGCCGATCACCCTCCAACCAAAACCGATCCCAAAAACATCACCATCAGCCTCGAATCAAAATCGAGTTCACAGACACAACTTGGAAACTGAAGCCACCTCAACACCCAACCTGTCATCGCTTCGACTACGAAGCTCCGACCACCTGAAGACTCGAGCTCCCCGCCATAGTATCGTCGCCCATCGAGCTTCGATCCCCCAAAGCCTCGCTTCACTCGACGCCGGAATTTGACCACGGCGTACAAATATTCGAACATCAGAAAAATTAGGTTTACAATTTAAAAACAACTACCGCCGACGCCTCCGACGACGTGACCATCCCTACCCATTTTTCCTACCACCCCGGTAAGCTTCTCCACCACCTCGTATGGCCCGACCACCCCCAGTTCCTCCGATCGCCTGAATTTGCTCAAAATCCATTTTTCACTTAAGGTCGAACTGCACTTAATCCCTTCATCTAAAAATTTTACATTTTGCTCTAAAAATCATAACTTAGTATGAGGATTCAGTTCATAATCCTGAATTCGTAAATTAAAGTGTTTAAATTTTGACAATTTGAAAGATTGTACTCATTTCATCGATTTCCATAGACATATACTAGTTGTTATAACTTGAATGAATTTTTAAATCTTAACTCATAATCAAACAAACATATTTTGCTTTGACATCATTAGCTAAAAATGATCTGAACAAGTGCAATTAAATTTTGAACTAAGTTATAACATGTACTTTGATAACAGAGGCCATACTTCCTATTACCAGAGATATGCATACAAATTAAAATATACACACAGGCCATAACACATAACCATATTAGCATATGACTTTCAAGATAACACATGCAAACCAGACTTTTCAAGCAGATCTCATGTAGAAGAATAAGTTTACTCACTTGGCAAAGAAGTTGGTTTAAAATTTGTGTTTGCTCACCTGTCATACTTAGAACAGAGAAGCTTGGATTTGCTTGAATTTGAAAACTGGAAACTGGAAAGAAATCATTTCTTCATCTCTGGTTTTCCATTGATTTGTTTTGATGTTTAAATTTGAGATGCTTGTTTTGTTTACAAATGACATTCACTTCATTCTTTTCCTTTTCTCTTTACGGCTTGGAATGATCGAAACTGAGGTGAAGTTGATATGTATAAAAGAAAGGAAGTAGACAGGGATTATAACTTTGTACAGGGTTATTATATTTTTGTACAACACAATGTACACTTTTGTACAATTATCAGGGATAGTTTTATTAGCTTGGAGGCTGAAATGCTTGAACGTGATGGCTATAGGACATGGCATTAATTACTTGTACAAATTTGCATATAATTGTCTACATACTTATGCTTTGTCTCGGCTGTACAAAGATATATATGAATATATTTTGATGTCTTCCTTCTTTAGCAAGTGTTTCATTAGTTTATACCTATATATTTATCTTGCCTTTGCTTGTTTGTTTTTATCACTTTGTTTTGGCTGATATATGGTATTTGTCTTGTATTTTTATTATGTACAAACATATTTTATTATACTTGTTTTGTTTTCTTTTCTAAGTGTTCATATGTAAATGTATTTTATTTACTTGGTTTATTTTGCAAACTTGTAGATATATTACTTATCAAAATTTTGTTTGTTTACTTTGTCTTTTATAACTTATATAATTTACCTTATTTATTTTTATACTTGTGTCCAAAGTATGTGTATATTATTTATTTTCAAATTCACTCGTATATGCCCAAATACAAATATACACATATTCACAATATTTTTAATTTAAATGATTTATACAAAATATACTTGAATTCGGGGAAACTCGCTCCATTTTATCGATTTATTTTACTATTTTTATCCAAAAATTTAGTTAATTATTAACTTAAATTAAATAAAAATCTAGGGTCGTTACAAACTTCCCCCTTAAAAGAATTTCGTCCTCGAAATTCGCAGGTACGAAAACAACACAGAGATAGACAGATTCGATCTCCTATAATTTCTCAAACTTAAGATATGAATTCCAAACTCAAGTCGGAATATCTCAGAATACATACCAATTTGTCCCTCTTCGGACTTTGGTATTCACAAGAAATTCAAATTTGGGTTTCAAACGAAATCGTTTTATCGGTTTGATTTAATTTTAGCCTCATATTCTATTAATCCAGTTAACTCAATTAAAAATTTCCAATTTATATTCATTAAGGTTTAAATCGAAAAGCTGATAAGAAATCGATGAAATACGAAGTAAGGATGTTCTACGACGATTCATAGAACCATCATCACACCGAAACTACTTCTGGAGCTGTCACGAAGCAATCAAAAGAATTTTGGAAACGAATCAAAGGAGATTGATAAGAAGGTTATTTCCACTGTTGCAGGGTATTGACCTTTTATAGTCGTATTCCCTTGTCCCCTATCTCGTCCTCTTCTTGCACTCATACTCACTATCAGTGGATAGTAAGAGAATTTACTGAGACATTTAAACGGATATCTTAAGGATACACTCATTCTAGAGTTTACTTCACTCTATCTCTAATGAGCTACTTAACGTGTTATACTCCTGAGCTAAAGTTCAACCTTAGCTCTGATACCAAATGTAACGATACGGATTTTGCCCGCTTGAAAATCGACATCCTTACTTTACATCGTACTCGAATGTCGTAGATTCGAGCGTTCAAATCCGAGTCGCCGGAGCTTATAACACAGTTAAGTAAATAACACAGCGGAATAAAAGAATAATACATTGATATACAATGACAGATACAAAATCTGATACAACAGAGTGATACAATGAATATCAATATACATCAGAGATATTATACAACAAATAGCAGCGGAAAAGAAAAATAGATAACTAACATCGACAGCGGAACAAATAACTCTAAGATAGTCTTCAAGAGAGAACTCCAGCAGTAGCTCGAACTCCCAATAACGATACACCAAGAATAAGCAAGCGCAGTCCGATCCAAAGACTGAACTAGCTCCAGAAAATCTACTGAACCTGACTATTTGAAAAACCCAACTCTAGACTGCTCGTGTAGAAAATTATGAGCATCCAGAGTTTAGGAAAGAAACAATAAACTCCGGATCAGTCATGGGACTGGTGTGAGCAACAAAAACAGTTTATCTTTAAACAACATAAAAGAATTTAAACATTGAAAACCGCAATGCTTTTGGAAAATGAAACTACCATAAGACCTCCCACCACACACACAATGCAAACGCAGAATTGGAGGAGATTTCTTCTTATGATAGTCAAAGATGCTTACTACGCAAAATCAAATTCTTTTTGATATTATTATTAGTGCATAGTGTAGAAATCATTTCGAAAGTATAATATAAATCTTAGCCAGCATACGACCAGTATCGTATGCCTACTATAGCTACCATCTAAACAGTGGTGACCACCGTACGTAAATGGCAGGTTCTACAACTAATACCGTACAAAGTTCGTATTGGAGTTTGGATTTCCAACAAATGGCCAGGCTAAGGAACTTCCTATCCACGATGGGTACGTCCCTGGAATAGACGACCCGAGAACCTAACCGGATCTCTGCCAACACAAGGCCGGGTTACCTCTGCAAAAATAGGTAACTACTGACACGCGTATGCCATCCCCCGATCGTCACCGATCTTCCCGAGGATCCCCGATTTCCAACAACCACAAAGTAATAAACTTGTAGCAACCACAGAGGTTAAGTATCTGGGCTCCATACCATGATACCACCTTTATCCAGAAGGAATGACATACACTAAGGGGCGCTACTCCCTAGAACCTTGCTGCATCCTTTCTGTTTTGACCATTTCCGGGGTGTGAGGCTCGACGAAGTCTCGTCCACAAAGCTACGCTTTGTTCACAAAGCCATGCTTCGGGTCAAACAAATGATCAACCTATGATCACAAAGATATAAGATCAAACAAATGATCAAACACTGATCATCACACAGCAACACTCAGCATGCCACATTACCAAATTGGGATATATCGCTGATAAATTTCAACTACATAACCTCTGAGCTCATACGTCTCAGAGAAGGGTGTTAAGCTAAGAGAATAAATTCTCCGCCACCAACAGAAATGTATTTGAAAGAAATCGGCTTTATATCTCAAAGTGTAATGTCAGACATGTATCCATACAAGTCTGTTCCGGGTTCGAACAGAACCGAAGGCACTTCTTACGAAGCCCTTGCAATTCCGGGTATTCACAATCCCGTCCGGACTTCTCATCACAAAGGGTGATAAAATCTCTATACCGGGGACCAGTCGGTGCAGAGACATTCGACGAGTTGTCCTTTCGTTTTCGTGAATATCCAGTCTTCAACACCGGTCTTCAAATGCTATCCATATACGACGTATCATTATTCGGAATGGGTTATATGACACAAATGTCTTTTCCCGGCTAACCCGAATAACGAGCGCAATCTTTAAAAACATATGGATATTGGGATTTCAATTAAGTCACAACTTAATAATTCAACTTCTTCTTTTAAATGGTTTCAATCGATTACCATTTCAAATCTTTTAAACAAAAAGATTTATTTCACAAAGTTCACTCAGTTTTCACAAAGATTCATTCACAGTTTTTTTTCCAAAACAATTCCTGTTTCAATTGGATTAACTCGTTAAATCTTTAAAATAAAGATTCAACTTATAGCTTTCAAAAGAATTCATTCATAACTTGGAAACCATCTTTCAATTTATACTTGAAATTCCTTTAAATTGGAATTTCATTTGTTATATATACGAAAGCTTTTATCATTTGAAAAACAAACAGTTTTCATTTAAGAAAAATCCAATTTTATTTGCACGGGTTAAAGTCCTTGAATTTTATTCACATTCCAAAATCAATACTTTTTAAAATAGTTTAACCCATATATAAACATCTTTAATCCCTAGTTTCAAATTTTAGAATTCAATTTTTAATCTTGAATTTAAATTTAAATCAAATTATTTAGACTTCCAAAACTTCATCAAGTTATTCAAAATTAAATTTCATCTTTGAAATTCCATTTCAAAAGCTTTTCACTTTAAACCCAAATTTCCAATTTCAAAATCGATTGAAATTAAATTTTCAATTTCAAAACATCAAATTTGAATTATCTGTGACTTAACCGATTTCCACGTGAAATCCATATCTGTGTGTGTATAAGTGTGGTCTAGGGGTTTTAACACACAATAGTGCAACATCAATCATCACAGATATATCGATAAGCGGTATAATCGATAACGCTTATCTTCATTCACAGATTCATAGATAAAATAAATTTATCGGTCACAAAGATTCACAATTATAATTCGATGTGGGTTTCGGATAACCAACTGAAATCCGACTCCCTGTCGCATCGAAATTCAAGTGCCGTTTTACGGCAAAGGGTTTCATATTCACATAGTAATATATCACAGAAACAGAAATCACAGATATATATATCGCAGATAAGTAAATTACAAATCACAACATAAATCAGGATGTATCACAAAGCATCATATATCAGGGATATCAAACAATTCAACATTCAATGGAATCCAAACATTCATAAGTAAGGTCAAATTTATTATCTGATAAATTTAAATCAGATAAATTCCTTATGAATAAATTACTAATCCTGGTTAATTAACATCGATAAATTACAAATTAGTTTGATAAATTTTTCTTTAATCATTTATAAATTAATTAATCTTAATTAATCAATCAATCTTTAGTCATTAAATAATTATCCTTTAATTATTTAATTATCTTTTACTTTATTTATTTGATTAACTCTTAATTTATTACCATTTAATTAATTGTCCTCAATTATAATTTAACCTTTAATTAATTACCATTTATTAATTAGCCCTTAATTAATAAATTAATCAGCTTTAAGTTAATAATTTATCTTTAGCTAATTATAAATCATAAATCAATATATATTTAACTTAACTTTTAAGTTAATAAATTTAAACATTAAATCCACTTCTCAATTACTTAATTATATTTCTAGATTAAGTTTTAAAATAACTTAAGCATTCAAGTTAAACGAATTTTATAACTCTCTTAAATCGAATGTTAAATAAAACATTTATTTGCAACAAGAGTTACTTTTAAAACTATTTTATTTGAACTATTTAAAACATTCAAAATTTAAAAATTGATTTAAATTTCAGATTTGGATTTTAAAACAAAACTTGAATCCATAAATTAAGACATTGATTTCAACTTTGTTTTTAAAGTTTTGATTTTTAAATCTTAACAAAAATCCAAATTCCATCTTTTTATTTAGATTCAAAAGCTTTAACTAAATTTTACTTTAAACTTTAAATTCAAATACTGTTTAAAACTGGTTCAAAATTTGAATTTAAATTTTCAAAACATTATTTACATGGTGCTAAGGATTTGAATTAAGTTTGAAACCTGAAACAAACCAAGCTTAGCAACCCTGAAAACTCCACTGTCTCGAACCATTCCACATTGCTTCGAGAAAACCTTCCCCTGCTTCGAATTATACGCTCGAATAACTCGAGATTAACTCGAGTATGTCGTTCCACTTCCCTGTGAAAAATCATCAGCCCAAAGCACTTTCGCCCTTCCTCCCACTCCTTCTTCCCCAAAGCGCAACACTACCCAGTGTACAAATGTACACGCGTACACGTGCACGCCACTTCCACCCATCGCCGACCATCCTTCCAGACCCAGATCAGTCGCCGATCACCCTCCAACCAAAACCAATCCCAAAAACATCACCATCAGCCTCGAATCAAAATCGAGTTCACAGACACAACTTGGAAACTGAAGCCACCTCAACACCCAACCTGTCATCGCTTCGACTACGAAGCTCCGACCACCTGAAGACTCGAGCTCCCCGCCATAGTATCGTCGCCCATCGAGCTTCGATCCCCCAAAGCCTCGCTTCACTCGACGCCGGAATTTGACCACGGCGTACAAATATTCGAACATCAGAAAAATTAGGTTTACAATTTAAAAACAACTACCGCCGACGCCTCCGACGACGTGACCATCCCTACCCATTTTTCCTACCACCCCGGTAAGCTTCTCCACCACCTCGTATGGCCCGACCACCCCCAGTTCCTCCGATCGCCTGAATTTGCTCAAAATCCATTTTTCACTTAAGGTCGAACTGCACTTAATCCCTTCATCTAAAAAATTTACATTTTGCTCTAAAAATCATAACTTAGTATGAGGATTCAGTTCATAATCCTGAATTCGTAAATTAAAGTGTTTAAATTTTGACAATTTGAAAGATTGTACTCATTTCATCGATTTCCATAGACATATACTAGTTGTTATAACTTGAATGAATTTTTAAATCTTAACTCATAATCAAACAAACATATTTTGCTTTGACATCATTAGCTAAAAATGATCTGAACAAGTGCAATTAAATTTTGAACTAAGTTATAACATGTACTTTGATAACAGAGGCCATACTTCCTATTACCAGAGATATGCATACAAATTAAAATATACACACAGGCCATAACACATAACCATATTAGCATATGACTTTCAAGATAACACATGCAAACCAGACTTTTCAAGCAGATCTCATGTAGAAGAATAAGTTTACTCACTTGGCAAAGAAGTTGGTTTAAAATTTGTGTTTGCTCACCTGTCATACTTAGAACAGAGAAGCTTGGATTTGCTTGAATTTGAAAACTGGAAACTGGAAAGAAATCATTTCTTCATCTCTGGTTTTCTATTGATTTGTTTTGATGTTTAAATTTGAGATGCTTGTTTTGTTTACAAATGACATTCACTTCATTCTTTTCCTTTTCTCTTTACGGCTTGGAATGATCGAAACTGAGGTGAAGTTGATATGTATAAAAGAAAGGAAGTAGACAGGGATTATAACTTTGTACAGGGTTATAATATTTTTGTACAACACAATGTACACTTTTGTACAATTATCAGGGATAGTTTTATTAGCTTGGAGGCTGAAATGCTTGAACGTGATGGCTATAGGACATGGCATTAATTACTTGTACAAATTTGCATATAATTGTCTACATACTTATGCTTTGTCTCGGCTGTACAAAGATATATATGAATATATTTTGATGTCTTCCTTCTTTAGCAAGTGTTTCATTAGTTTATACCTATATATTTATCTTGCCTTTGCTTGTTTGTTTTTATCACTTTGTTTTGGCTGATATATGGTATTTGTCTTGTATTTTTATTATGTACAAACATATTTTATTATACGTGTTTTGTTTTGTTTTCTAAGTGTTCATATGTAAATGTATTTTATTTACTTGGTTTATTTTGCAAACTTGTAGATATATTACTTATCAAATTTTTGTTTGTTTACTTTGTCTTTTATAACTTATATAATTTACCTTATTTATTTTTATACTTGTGTCCAAAGTATGTGTATATTATTTATTTTCAAATTCACTCGTATATGCCCAAATACAAATATACACATATTCACAATATTTTTAATTTAAATGATTTATACAAAATATACTTGAATTCGGGGAAACTCGCTCCATTTTATCGATTTATTTTACTATTTTTATCCAAAAATTTAGTTAATTATTAACTTAAATTAAATAAAAATCTAGGGTCGTTACACCTATACTAGTGATTTTGAGTCGTCGTAACGATGTTTTACGTAACATTCGTTTTGACTCAATTAGATGTTGTTATAGTAAATGTTTTCCTTAAAGAATGAAATGTATACTTAATTTTGATTTAAGTATAACGAATATTTTCAAATGTTGAAAATAAATGATTTGTGAATTACTTATTATTAAATAAGTATGGAAATGCTTTTCCAATATGAAATGAACGTTTTGAGGTTTATCTCTGTAAAGATAAAATGAAATTGAATATTTGAAATCGATTTGAGAATCGTATATCAGTAGATATTTTGAAAATATAAATTCAATATGGAATTTATAAAAGAAAGGGAAACTGTTTAGAAAAATAAACGTTGATTTATTTTTGAAGTGTGGAAATTTTATATCTAGTAAAGATATTTTGAAAGATACAATAATTTGGAAAATTATTTGGAATCTGATGATGTTGCGCATCTTTATTGATAGTTAAATAACCGACTATCAATAATTACCTTTAGATAGGTATTTGTTGTGAATTGGATGAAATTGAATGCCACACTTATTTTTAAATAAGCGCTCACTATTCGGGTTAGCCGGGAAAGGACCATGGGGTCGTATAACCCATTCCGAATATGTGATACGTCGTTATGAATCGCATTCGAAGACCGGTGTTGAAGACCGGATATTTTTGAAAACGGAAGGATTACCGTCGAGTTACTCTACATCGGCTGATCTCCGATTTAGAGGTTTTATCACCCTTAGTGACGGGAAGTCCGGACGTGATTAGAAAATTATCCGGAAATGCAAGGGCTTCGTGAGAAGTGCCTTCGGTTCTGTTCGATCCCGGAACAGACTTGTATGGATTGTGTGTCTGACGTTACAATTTGAGATATAAAGCTGATTTCTTTCAAATACATTTCTGTTGGTGGCGGAGAATTTATTCTCTTAGCTTAACACCCTTCTCTGAGACGTACGAGCTCAGAGGTTATGTAGTTGAAATTTATCAGCGATATACTCCCAATTTGGTAACGTGGCATACTAAGTGTTGCTGTGAAATGATCAGTGTTTGATCATTTGCGATATGATCATTTGTTTGATCTTATATCTTTGTGATCATAGGTTGATCATTTTGTTTGACCCGAAGCAGGGCTTTGTAGAAAGCGTAGCTTTGTGGACGAGACTTCGTCGAGCCTCACACCCCGGAAATGGTCGAAACAGGAAGGATGCAGCAAGGTTCTAGGGAGTAGCGCCCCTTAGTGTATGTCATTCCTTCTGGATAGAGGTGGTATCATGGTATGGAGCCCAGATACTTAACCTATGTGGTTGCTGCATTATTATTTTGATGTGGTTTGTTGGAAATCGGGGATCCTCGGGAAGATCGGTTACGATCGGGGGATGGCATACGCGTGTCAGTAGTTACCTATTTTTGCAGAGGTAACCCGGCCTTGTGTTGGCAGAGATCCGGTTAGGTTCTCGGGTCGTCTATTCCAGGGACGTACCCATCGTGGAAAAGGAAGTTCCTTAGCCTGACCATTTGTTGGAAATCCAAAGAAACAATACGAGCCTTTACGATTTCAATTGTATAACCTGTCTCCTCAGGAGGCAGCTATAGCAGGCATAATATAATGGTACCTATGCTGGCTAAGATTTATATTCTACTTTCGAAATGTTTTCTACACTATGCACTAAAAATAATATTAAAAAGAATTTGATTTTTTTGCGTAGTAAGCATCTTTGACTAACATAAGAAGAAATCTCCTCCAAGTCTGCGTTTGCATTGTGTGTGTGGTGGGAGGTCTTATGGTAGTTTCATTTTCCAAAAGCATTACGAATTGACATTAAAGTTTTCCTGTTGTTTATTTTAAAAGATAAACTGTTTTACGATCTCACACCAGTCACCATGACTGACTCAGAGTTTATTATTTCCCTTCTAAACTCTGGGTGCCCACCAATTTCCACACGGGCAGCCTAGAGTTATGTTATCAGGATATTCTGGAGCTTTGGAGATAAGCTGGATGACGAGACGTAGTATTTATATCTGATAGTATTTATTCCGCTGTGTATTCTGTATGAGGACAAGTTATATAACTGTCCATTGTTGTATATTGACTCTGATGATTGATGTATGTATAAACTGATATAGTTCTTTGTTTTAAAAGACTAGTGTTATCTATTATATATTGTTCCGCTGCGATATGTGAGATTCTGATATTGTTCTGTTTCTGTTGTTTTTCTTCTGTTCTTTTTCTTCTATCTTTTCTACTCTTTTCTTCTTCTACCTTTTTCTTCTTCTTAAACCATCATAGTTCGTATTCCCGTTCATTTTGAGTTAATCAATGGAGATTAGTGGTTAATCAAGAGGTACGGATTTGCGGGCCATGACATTTGGTATCGGAGCATATGGTTAAGCGACAACCCTGCTCTGTTGGGTGTTACTCATTAGAGATAGAGTCAGTAGTACTCTAGAATGAGTTGAGTGTAATAATAGATATGAGCGCGTATTTGTTAGTGAATATAAAAATGTTTTATATTGTGTTTGCTTATCCGTTGAGATGTTTGTGAATTTTGGTCGGTATGTGGGACGCCATATTATCGATAGGGATTTCTAAACACTTAAACGAGGCAAGACGACATAGTATTGTTTTAAAATAGGGTGAATGAAATAATTTTGCCCAAAACTATTTTTGTATAGAAAAAATTCATTTTCTATGAATTATTATAGTATGTGGATGTTTGGTTGTTAGAAAGTGATAATATTGAAATGTTATCATTATTATATGAAATTGAATAAGAAATTGAAATCGTAACTCCGAAGTTAAGAAATAAATTCACATATAAATGAAATGTGAGGATGTAAATTATAAAAGTGATTTGTAATTTAAAACGGAATTCCAGAGAAGTTTTTGGAAATGTTTTGAAAAGAATTTGAAAATTTTGAGGATTCGAAAGTTAAATCATTTTTGGAGTTGAAAATGAATTTCAAAGGTTTTGAAAAGTATTTTGGAGAGTTGAAAGCTCTAAACTCTTTTAGGTCGCTGGAAAATAATCCTGATGATGATGGCCACATCATTAGAATTCATTTTCGGGTTTCCAAAAGAGAAATTGCTGCCAAATTGTTTTAAACGGAAAGTGTTTGGAAAATTTGGGTTTTTTTTTTGGAAATTAAAAGGGTAATTTGAATTGTTTTAAAAAAAAAATGATTTTTGAAAATGTTAGTAAGACTCTGGAATACTATATTAAAATATTTATGAAATATTGTAAGTTGATAACCTATACAATTGAATTTTGATAAAATAAATTTAACTTAAAAGATGGAGTTAAATAAAAGTAAGTACAAGTGAATCAATTAAATGAAAGTAGAATTGAAAGTTGTAATTCATTTAGAATTTGTAAGTAATAAATTGAATTGATATCAATTTGAATTAGTAATTGAAACTAATTTAAAAATAAGCAATCATAAATGAAAGTTGATTGATAAAAATTCAATATTCAGAAATTGAACTGAATCCAAATTAGATTGGAATTGCGAATTGAATTCAAATGAGAAATTGAAATGAAAAAAAAATTGAAGGAAAAGAATATATAACTTCAATAGAGAATTAGAGATGATATAAGAAGTATATATCGAAAATTTTGTAATTGAATGTGCAAAAATGGTTTGAATGTGTAACTAGATATTATGGCTAGTAGGACATACAGGTGTTATAAAAGGAATTGGAATTTTGATTTCGAAGATAATTTGAATTGCTCGAAAAAGGTATGTATTTAAATTTCTATATGAGATTTGATGACTTATTTCTCTAGCCGCTTGGCTTTTTCTTTTTCTTTTTGAAATCTGAGAGTCTGTAGGGACGTTTTGTAGTCGTGCCGTATTAGCCGCGCAAAGGAGACGCTGGCGAAATTTTTCGAAAATTTAGAGTGTTAGAAAAATTTTGATAAAATTTTGAAAGTTTAAAATTTGAATTTAAACTTAAATTTGAATTGTTAAGTAAACAATGTTGTCTGGAACTTATAATTTGAGTTGGAAAATTTAGTTGAATTGATAACGAATCTTTAGTAGGAAGATTTGTTTTGATAAAAATTGATAAAACTATTGGATTGTGAAAAATAGTAGACGAGTTAAGGACCACTTTTCCTAACTTGTAATTTCGAGGACGAAATTCTTTTAAGGAGGGAAGTTTGTAACGACCCAAAATTTTTGATAATTAAAATTCGAATATTTAATTGATTTTAAATATTAATAAATGAATTTAATAAGTCGAATAATTTATTTAAAGGATATTGGATTTAATTTGGTCAATTAAATCGATAATTTAATGATTTAAATTCCAGAGATAATTGAAAATCGAGTTTAAAATGATTGAAAATGATTTGTAGAATTTTATTTAATCATACTGGAGTTATAGAAAGGTTATAGAACTTTTAAAATTGAATTTGGAGTTAATCTGTGAAAATTGAATATTTTAATATTTAATTATCGACTGTAAAAATAGCCAATTTTCGAACAGTCTCAGAATTGAACGAAACCAGTTCCATTAGATCCGTAATAGATAGTTATTATCGGATTTCAATTTTCGTATCCATCGGAGTTGTCGTTTGACCGTGGCAGCTCGAAACGCATCGATATCGTTTTAATTTTAAATCGTCGAGTTAAAAATAGTCATTTTTCAAAAGGTCTCGGATTTCGACGAAACCAGTTTCATCGGATCCGTAATGTGGTATTATTACATGGTTTCAATTTTCGTAATGTTTGGAGTGATCGTGTGATCGTACGATAAGCAAACGCGCTGTAATTAAATCGAAAATTTAATTTAATAACTGGTCCAAAAAGCTATCTTCTCCATACGATCGAATTTGGACCCGGAACCTTTTCCATTGCGTTCGGAATAGACATATAACATTATGGACGTCTAGCGGCACGCTTCGATAGGAAGTCAAATTTTTAGTTGACTTTATCAGAACGGTTTGAATTTGAATTTAAATTGAACATTTACATTTGTCAAACCTTTAGCCGTATTCTTTCACATCTTCTGATCGACATCACATCTTGTCCCCTCTTTCCAACTTTAAACACGCAACCTTTTCTTCTGTTCTCAAAAACACTTGAGTATCTCGTCCCCTTTTCAGTTCAAATCCAAAAACAAACGAAAACAATAATGGCCGAAGCCGTGAAGAAAAAAAATCGAATTCATATCCAAATCCCTAAAAGGAAATCTCGTTCTTCATCTCAGATCAAAATCGACATCAGAGAAATCGAATCGTGGTTGATAAAGCGGCGCCTAGAGGACGCGATGACAAATGGAGCTATCGCGACTAGCAGGTTGGGGGTAGGGATCCGCGAATCTCGCAAGGCGACTCGTTCTCGTAGGCTCTGGCGCACGTGAATCGAATGGAGGATGTCGCGAGTTCGAATGGATGGTGGGGGTTGCGTGCAATGTCGCGTGGGCACGAGCTTGGCTCTCGTGAAGATGAGTATCATGACGATCTGGAGGAGCAGTGACTGTGGAGGGCGACGTCAATTTTTGGATAAAGTTGGAATACGCGTCGCGAGGCCGTGGGACTCGAGGCTGCAGGTGCGAGGGTGTTCGTTGGCGAGCTCGATTGCGTGAGGGCTTAGGATAGTCGTCGATGATGGCAATCGCAGGGATATTGGGTAGGCAGCGAGGTATTCTCTGTCTATTTTGTTAAATCATAAATATATGGAATATTTATATATATACAGTAATATAAATAATAATAATAAGTGTAACTCAATGCTGTTTTTAATTTATATATGTGTAACCTACAGCAGAAATTAGTTTTACAGTAAAGTTATTTGTGAATAAGCAAGTTGTTTTATTTAAAAAAAATGAGTTGTATATATAAAAACAGAAAGAAGAAAATTTAGTTAAGCAAATTTTTTTAAAGGAGAATTGGTTTAAATAAAAAACTATCAGTTAATTTAACTATTTAACGGTAATTGATTTATTCGATTGTTCAAATATTAATAAATCATTAATTGTTATACAAGGTCAAAATTTGGAGAAAACAAATTGGATGGAAATGGATGGCAAATTTAATGCTAAGGTGAGATCTTCTCACTCAAAATTTAAAGTGGAATTTACAGTTATTGATGGATGATTGACTGTTTGGATGTGATATTAGATATGATAGGATATATCTATATATATATAGCAATATATACATATTGGCATATGTATATATTGGATTGATGATTTCCCGCCTCGTATAGCGGATGAGATCCTATTGCGCCGTTAGTAAGCGGATATATTATAAAAACCCATATACCGCGATATTCCACCTCGAAGTGGAATTGGTATTGTGCTAACGTCTGTGGATGCAGGGAAACAGGTTGGAGGGATCCAACTGGATTCCTCACCAGTATTTATTTATTTATTTACAGATATTGATGTATATTCTGTTATCATATTGATATATGATGTTTGTTGTTGTTGTGTTGACTAATTGGTGCTGTTGCATCATCGGATTCAAGTTTTGAAGCTTAAAATTAACGACTTTACTTTAAAAGGATTTTTAAAGTGATCTTTGAAAATAGACGTTTTATTGAATTTTTGAATTGATTTATTTCAAATGAATAAACGTTTAAAATATTAAAGTTATAAAAATTAAGATTTTTGGTGAAATTTAACCAAAGTGTGATTTTTGAAATAAATAGTTGATTTATTTATAAAACGGTTTAAGTTGGGATTTTTGAATAACTATAAATAATTTGTATAAAAAGATTTATAAATTTGATAATTTATAAATCAAAATGTTGGACTTATAAAACGAATTTTTTATAAGTGTTAAAAAGAAGTATAAGTGAATGAAATAAATAGATTTATAACGTGAAGTTATAAAGTGAATAGATACCGTAGAATAAAGGATTTATAAGAAATTTACTTATAAATTTGACGTTTACACTTAGATGAGGTATGAATAGAAATTGCTAAATGAAATGATTTTATCAGTTGAAATTGTTATAAAGTATAAATGCGATGTATAAACGTTGTTTATAAATCCGAAATCATTTATTTTGATAAGTAAATTATAGAAGTAAATAAAAGAAAATTTATAAGTCGAAGTTGTTATTAAAATAGAAATAGAATTTATAAACGTGTTATAAATTCAAAATCAGTTGAATTTGAGAAATTAAATATAGAAGATTTTTAAAGAAGATATATTCGCGATTTTGGATAGCGAATTTTTATTGAGATAAAAATGGGTAGAAATGATTGAAATTGGGTTAAGTGAATTATATTCACGATTTTGGACAGTGAATATATTATTAAATAAAATTGATTTATTTTTGAAGAAGTGATATTAAAAATGAAGTTAAACATTTTAAAATGTTTTAAAATGTATTATGAATCGAAATCATAGATTTCAACATTTATTGTTGAAATAGACGTTTTCGAGGAAGAAGGAAATGATGGACTATAACACTGTTGTATAGTAAATGATTTCCGAAAGAAAATGTTTTATATAGTATTGGGATTTATATATCTATCTTAATTCTGAATCCCTATACTAGTGATTTTGAGTCGTCGTAATGATGTTTTACGTAACATTCGTTTTGACTCAATTAGATGTTGTTATAGTAAATGTTTTCCTTAAAGAATGAAATGTATACTTAATTTTGATTTAAGTATAACGAATATTTTCAAATGTTGAAAATAAATGATTTGTGAATTACTTATTATTAAATAAGTATGGAAATGCTTTTCCAATATGAAATGAACGTTTTGAGGTTTATCTCTGTAAAGATAAAATGAAATTGAATATTTGAAATCGATTTGAGAATCGTATATCAGTAGATATTTTGAAAATATAAATTCAATATGGAATTTATAAAAGAAAGGGAAACTGTTTAGAAAAATAAACGTTGATTTATTTTTGAAGTGTGGAAATTTTATATCTAGTAAAGATATTTTGAAAGATACAATAATTTGGAAAATTATTTGGAATCTGATGATGTTGCGCATCTTTATTGATAGTTAAATAACCGACTATCAATAATTACCTTTAGATAGGTATTTGTTGTGAATTGGATGAAATTGAATGCCACACTTATTTTTAAATAAGCGCTCACTATTCGGGTTAGCCGGGAAAGGACCATGGGGTCGTATAACCCATTCTGAATATGTGATACGTCGTTATGAATCGCATTCGAAGACCGGTGTTGAAGACCGGATATTTTTGAAAACGGAAGGATTACCGTCGAGTTACTCTACATCGGCTGATCTCCGATTTAGAGGTTTTATCACCCTTAGTGACGGGAAGTCCGGACGTGATTAGAAAATTATCCGGAAATGCAAGGGCTTCGTGAGAAGTGCCTTCGGTTCTGTTCGATCCCGGAACAGACTTGTATGGATTGTGTGTCTGACGTTACAATTTGAGATATAAAGCTGATTTCTTTCAAATACATTTCTGTTGGTGGCGGAGAATTTATTCTCTTAGCTTAACACCCTTCTCTGAGACGTACGAGCTCAGAGGTTATGTAGTTGAAATTTATCAGCGATATACTCCCAATTTGGTAACGTGGCATACTAAGTGTTGCTGTGAAATGATCAGTGTTTGATCATTTGCGATATGATCATTTGTTTGATCTTATATCTTTGTGATCATAGGTTGATCATTTTGTTTGACCCGAAGCAGGGCTTTGTAGAAAGCGTAGCTTTGTGGATGAGACTTCGTCGAGCCTCACACCCCGGAAATGGTCGAAACAGGAAGGATGCAGCAAGGTTCTAGGGAGTAGCGCCCCTTAGTGTATGTCATTCCTTCTGGATAGAGGTGGTATCATGGTATGGAGCCCAGATACTTAACCTATGTGGTTGCTGCATTAATATTTTGATGTGGTTTGTTGGAAATCGGGGATCCTCGGGAAGATCGGTTACGATCGGGGGATGGCATACGCGTGTCAGTAGTTACCTATTTTTGCAGAGGTAACCCGGCCTTGTGTTGGCAGAGATCCGGTTAGGTTCTCGGGTCGTCTATTCCAGGGACGTACCCATCGTGGAAAAGGAAGTTCCTTAGCCTGACCATTTGTTGGAAATCCAAAGAAACAATACGAGCCTTTACGATTTCAATTGTATAACCTGTCTCCTCAGGAGGCAGCTATAGCAGGCATAATATAATGGTACCTATGCTGGCTAAGATTTATATTCTACTTTCGAAATACACTATGCACTAAAAATAATATCAAAAAGAATTTGATTTTTTTTGCGTAGTAAGCATCTTTGACTAACATAAGAAGAAATCTCCTCCAAGTCTGCGTTTGCATTGTGTGTGTGGTGGGAGGTCTTATGGTAGTTTCATTTTCCAAAAGCATTGCGAATTGACATTAAAGTTTTCCTGTTGTTTATTTTAAAAGATAAACTGTTTTACGATCTCACACCAGTCACCATGACTGACTCGGAGTTTATTATTTCCCTTCTAAACTCTGGGTGCCCACCAATTTCCACACGGGCAGCCTAGAGTTATGTTATCAGGATATTCTGGAGCTTTGGAGATAAGCTGGATGACGAGACGTAGTATTTGTATCTGATAGTATTTATTCCGCTGTGTATTCTGTATGAGGACAAGTTATATAACTGTCCATTGTTGTATATTGACTCTGATGATTGATGTATGTATAAACTGATATAGTTCTTTGTTTTAAAAGACTAGTGTTATCTATTATATATTGTTCCGCTGCGATATGTGAGATTCTGATATTGTTCTGTTTCTGTTGTTTTTCTTCTGTTCTTTTTCTTCTATCTTTTCTACTCTTTTCTTCTTCTACCTTTTTCTTCTTCTTAAACCATCATAGTTCGTATTCCCGTTCATTTTGAGTTAATCAATGGAGATTAGTGGTTAATCAAGAGGTACGGATTTGCGGGCCATGACAGTATTACCTGTCGGCATATAGATATTGGTATTTACATCACAACATACATGTTAGCTCATCCTATATGTACCGTGTATTGTACAAATATGTGTACATATTTGTACTTATTATATATAAAACCAAGAGGAAATATATATATATATATATAAGTATATTATGGGAAAATATCATTGATATATTTATATGTAAATATTATATTGTTAAATAATATATAAATAAACAAATATATATACAAGGTATAAGTTCAAAATTATTATTTTTTATTTATATTTAGATATATGTGTATATATATATATGTATTAAAATAACATAATTATATATATACAAGGTATAGGTTCAAAATTATTATTATATATATATACATATGCATGTATGTATGTATTAAAATAACATAATTATATATATACAAGGTATAAGTTCAAAATTATTATTTTATTTATATTAAGATATATATATATATGTATATGTATATGTATATGTATATGTATATGTGTATGTATGTATGTATGTATTAAAATAACATAATCATATGTATAATATATATATGTATGTATGTATGTATAATACAAAAATATTATTTAAATATAAATATGATATATATATATAAATTACAAAAACTAAAAAATCCCCTTTCAATGTTTTAGATCAAATACACAGTAGGTACAATTTTGATTATAATTTTTTATATTAATATATAATATTGTGAATTAACTGGATAAACAACAATAAATAAATGATAGAAAATATATAATATATACATATTTCGAATTTTAAATTTCTATAAAATCTGGAATCGTATTTTATAGCTTATGAAAAAATTTGAGATTTTTCTAAGTCCAAATATTATTTTTATTAATTAATTAATTTCCACCTAATTAAAAAATGATTTTTAAAAATATTAAAAACGATTGAAAAAATCTAATTATTTTGATCAAAAGCTTCTATAATGATAAATTAATTTTATAAAATTTAAGGTATAATTTTCGGGACATAACTTATTTTATATGAATTTTTTAATTCGTGCAATTGTAAAATAATACTAAAAATATTAAATAATTACTGGAAAAATTATTTACAGTTACTAATAATTATAATTTATAATTATGCAGTTTAAAAATATTAGTTGAATTTTTATATGGTATAGTTGTATGTAGTTTAGTATTAGTCATATAAATAGATTAACTAATATATTAATATATGTGTAAATAAATTAATAAAATAATAATGAATGAAATAAAATAATTTTGGACGTGTGTATCAAGTCTATTATAAAAAACATTGTTCTGTTATACGTATAACTAATCAATATATGTGACAACAATAATATCTATAGGAATCTCACATAACTAACAATTCAATAATAACGTATATATACATATGAACACTATTGAATTATACAGAGATTATGCATCATATATAAAATCAAGTACTTATCTAAACTAAAGCCCTTAAGTACACATTGTAATGATGAGTTATCTTCCTCTTGAAACCTTCTCGATTCGTCAGATTGCAAGTCTTTAAATCGTAGACCTTTGTTATCAAATACCATTGATTTGAATTGAGTTGAAGCACTAGGAGGTATAATTCGACTAGCAAGATGGAGAGTGTAGAAAGCCAAAAATGTCTTCTAGAGATTGAGGATAGAGATGCTTGTATGGAGGAGAAGTTGGAGATATTTTAGGATCAACATCCTACATTATCTCTTGTCAATTCTCTTCCATCTTAGCCCTCCATCTCCAAGTCTTTGTTGCACCATCTTTTGGTTCATATTCCTCATTTTGGTTGAAATTTCCATCCCCTTTCATGGGCTTTAAACCCATTTTAAGCACGAATAAATATTATTAATTAAATGTAATTTAATTGCTTATCAATATCGCATATCGATCGATATATTTATAACTATCATAATTATATACAATAATATTTATTCCTCAAATCATATTCAAAATTTTATAATTAATATTTCATAAATATTAATTAATTTAATTAATTTATAACAATTATATACTAATTAAATCGTTTGGTCTAAAGAGAATTCATCGTTCCGGTTGTGTGACTCGTTAAGTGTAAATTCGGTCAGCGATCAACATTGAACTATTCGAATGTTAACGTTCACACGTCACTTAGTAGGTGGTGTGACATTTTGGCCAAATTTATCACTTACTTAGTTTTGGTAAAATCCAATTTCACTTTATTGAGTGTTACCCGGTTGTGATATTTATTTATATGTAACGACCCGATATTTTCAACCATTCGCATCCATTATAAGTGTATAGGTAGACACTCATGCCGGAGTTGAATTGCTCAAAATACCGCGTTGTAATTAAAATTTGGCAAATCTCAGAATATACAGTAAATAAATATAATCACAGATCACAGACACAGAGTAAAATAATGCAGCGGAAGTAAAAGAAATAGTAGTTCATGAAGCTACTATGTAAATATATCAGAGTTACATAAGATACAACAGAAGAAATAGAGTACAACAGAAGTATCAATAAGATAACCAAGTACAAGCTGAACAGAGCAACATAACTGAAGTAGATAGAAGAAGACTAGCAGATAATCTCCAGCGATTCAAATCTCCAGAAGGTGGAAATCCAAATCTGTGAATAACCCAGGCTGACCCGAGCGTAAAGCAAAACACAAAACACTCGAGTCAGGACAATATATACTTATATAATGTAAACCAACTCAAGTGAACTGTAATAAAGGTACAAGTAACTTAGAAGATGCTTAGGACCGCCCATCCTCTAAGGATCCGTTAAAATATCTACTATGTAGTAATATTCGCTATTATAATAGTGTCTAAATAAGTAAATTATAATCATATCGGAAAATAGCGTTAAGGGGATGGAGAACCTTAACGCGGTCGGATCTTAAAATCATAATCGTAGTAAAGCTCGATATGGTAGGTGACACGGCACAACTAGGCAATGCCAGGGTAGATATACCAATTACGCACACGGACTGATGGATACGCATAGCAGCCACTACCGTTCCACCTCGAACAACATTCCCAAATCGGAGGATGGCCATCTAGTCAAATCACAAGTAAGAGTATAATATCGAAGAAATGTGTCCGAGAAGAGGTGCTACCTCACTGGTCCGAGATCGCTCCTGTTTTAGCCACCTTATGCCAACTCACGGGAGTTGGGTCCACGTAACATACCTTAAGAACGTCGCCACCATCCTACTTCATTCTGGAATCTCCACCGCGTACACGGTTGTCAAAGTGGTTTTCGGTATCGACAGAGAGTATGTCCATATCCGATCCCGGTCTCTTTGCCAACCAATCGTTATTATAACCCGTGGTTATAACTTTTAAAAATAGTTTATGTTTCAAATCAAAATACATCCTTTAAACCATTTCAAAATCATATCATTTATTTCAAACTAATACATACTTTCAAACCCAAACATATCTATTCAAAACCAATTCAAAAATATATCATTTCCATTTCAAAACCAATTCAATAATATATCATTTTAATAAAACCCAAATTTCAAAATCACTGAATATTTCCTTTAATTTATTAAACTTGAAATCTTCCTTTAAATTATCATAGCATTTTGGTAATGTAACCTTAAGTAATCATAGCATTTTTGGAATGTAATACTTTCCAATTTAACATTTTATATAATCAAAGTATTTATATACTTACAAATTTTTAACATGGTCATTTTATCATAGCCTTATAGTTAAATAAACTTTGTTACTGTAATATCCAATTTAATGCTGAAATTCTTATGTTAAGTTAAGAGTACCTTATTAACTTACATTATCATTACAATAAAAAAAACTTTATTATTTTAGTCATTAAAATATGTCATTTACATTAAATAAAACTTACATATTAAATGTACTTTTTAACTTACATTTCTATTACAGTAAAGAGCATTTATCATTTAATCAATATTACACTAATTAAACTTACATTATCGAATGTACGTTTTAATTTACGTTTTATTACAAAAAGGGCATTTATTATTTTAAATCAATATTACACAAATTAGGACTTACATGTTTCTTTCATTAATTAAGACTTTACATGTTTCTTTCAGTAGGTAAAACTCTAAATATTTCTTTCATTAATTAAAACTTTACACGTTTCTTTCATAAATTAAACTTTACATATTTCTTTCATTAATTAGAACTTTACACGTTTCTTTCACAATAAATTTCTTATAATTAAATCCAATTTTCAACAATTTACTTAATAAGTTTAAGTGTAAAAGTTCCAATTCTTCACATTTCAACAAATAGACTTAACACTTCAAATTTAAATTACCATTTCACAATTTAACAAAATTTCCAATTTTATTTAATTAACTTAAACCTTTAATTAAAACCAAATTTCACATTTCCTAGTCAAGTTATATTTTAAAAGATCACTTTTAAACATTCATTTATTTAACCACTTAAATTCATAGAAAAATCAATAATACTTAATAATCACTTAAATTCAAATTTAATCAAATTATCATATTTACCATTTCCAAAAAAAATTTAATATCCATTTTATTTATATAACTTAAATATCCTTTTTAACCAAAATTCCAAATTTCCAACTTAAGTTATATTTCAAAAATCTAGTTAAACCATTCATTAATTACATTTTTAACACATGGAAAAAAATCATAATTTCTTTAATTTAAAATATTTCAAAATCTATTTAAATCAAATTTCACAAATTTATAATTTTTTTAAAATACTTAAAAATATCCAAAACACTTTATAAAATAACCACGGGCCTGTATATAATTTTCTAACCTAGGTCAAGTGATACGGATATGTATCATTTCAATCCGCAGTTAAAAAAGAAAAATCCAGGTTCTATCATTTCAAACCCGCAATCCCAAGTTAAATGAATGAATTTGAAAATCGCTCAGGCCTATCATTTCAGCCCATAACGATATTCCCTTATTCTAAAGTCCGTTCGGGTATGTATCATTTCAACCCATAGTGATTCTAGTCTACAGGGAACTTGCAGTGTGATAAACAGATATAAATAAACAGAATAACATTAAATAACAGTAACATATGATATAACAGGTGTATAAACATCATATGATCATAACACAGTCAAGTATAACATGATAATATATTTCTACAGATTCACAGGGTGTCAATTTACTAGTTATATAGGTACATATTGTCTGGTGAGAATAACTCACCTGTTTGTGCTGGAGATATCAAAACCAATGACACAATGGAACAAAAGCACGATGACAAGACTACGGACTTGAGTGGAGAGCAAGATCCAAAGCTACAACTCTTGTATTACAACCCAAAACATACATCAAAACAAACACAATTTCAACGCACTTGAAATGGAATAACTTTTAAACGAAAAGAGATTTGAATGTCAAATCTTTTGCCTTGCTTTCTCTATCCTTTTGCATGGCCTAGGGAATGTTTTGGTTCAGGTTTGGACATGGTTTGGGTCTGGTTTGGACCAAGGGATGCACGGCTACCAGCTAGAGATGATGGGGAAGTTACAACATAGGCATGTGAAGAGTTTTATGCAATATGGTGGAGTTTTGGTTCATCTTTGGCTCGGTCTACAAGGTCCTAGGCTTGGCCATGACTTGCTACAGGTCTGGACAGAGGAGATGGTGATGTGTAGTGGTGGTAGCAAGGTGGTGGTGGCGGGTAGAGGTGGTGTCCAAGGTGGTGGGCGAAGGTATGTTGCAACTAGTGGTGACTATGCATTGTTTTAAGGGATTTGTGCAAGGTTTTGTGTGGTTTTTAGTCAAAAGGAGTGCATGGCCTGTCATGGTCAGAGGAGGAGGGGGTTTGGTCGTGGATGGTGTGGGAAAGGAAGTGGTGGTGGTCGGTGGAGGAGATGGTGGAGGTGTTAGGCCAAGCAAAGCAAGAGAAACATGGCAAAAATCATTGAAAATGAAGAGAAAAGAAGAAAAAGAAGGAGAGGCCATTACCTATTTTTGGATGAAGCCATGAGAAATGAGGAGCTGATTTGTTTTCACGTGAAAAGATGAGAAACAAAAAGTGGCGGCTACACTAGGGTTTTAGATGGCTAGGGCAAAATTTGAGGAGTTAAAGAAAATGAAGGGTTTGGACAAAAAAGGGCTTAAGTTTCAAAGTGTTTTACAACCTTTCATATTTCTTTTCTTTTTAATCTTTATATAAACAAAAATATTCAGAAAAATAATTTACAAACCGAAATCAATTATAAATATGAGAAAACAAATAATAAATTTTGAAAAAATATAAAAAGAATGAAGAAAATTACTTAAAAATACCAAACAGTGTTCAAAAATTATAAATAAATCACTGTCAGTCTTGAAAAACTATACACTTCATTATAAAAATATTATGAAGTGAAAATTTGAATTAAAATAATTTATTTATCATTTTCAAAATAAAATAGATAGTTAAATTGGAGAAAATAGAAAAGGATTAAAGAAAAATGTTTAAAATTTACAAACAGGGCATGGAAATTTGCAAGAAAAATACTACTAACTCTGGAAAAATTCCTACCTTACTTTAAAAATATTTAAAAGCCAAAATATATTTTATATAACATAAATGTACAAATTAGAATAAAATATATCAAATAAAAATGTCATTTATATAATTTTAAAATAAAGAATATTGCTGAATAACCCAATATACACACAATATTGAAAATAGTATAACTTTTGCAATTTAAATCCGTTTGCAACGAAACGAAAAGCAGTATTCAAGTTATTAAATCTATTTTTATAATAAAAGATAAAATTCATAAATTTAAAACTTTTAAATTTTCAAGTTAAAAGTCGAAGTTTGACTATTTGACCAAAATTCACATTTTCTGGAAATATTAAATTTAGTCATATTTGGAATTCAAATCCACATACAAAATCAAAGTTTTTTTATATTTACAATAACAACATTTATTCTTTTCATAAATAAAGCTGTTAAATTTTAAAAAATCAAATTAAAATTAATTGTAAAATACAGGGTTGTTACACTCTCCCCCACTCAAAACTTTTCGTCCCCGAAAAGGAACGAGGTACGGGAAAGCACCTAAAAAGATAGAATGAATAGAATTAAGACAAGATGATAAGAATATTGGAATTACACCTGATAACTATTGTTATAGGCAAGTTTAACAAGTTGGAGGTGATCAAATCAAGAACACAAACACGAAAAAGATCCTCTAGAGTCTGAATCACCCCTTTCACTTGACCGACGGTCTATGAATGGAAAAACAGTGTTCAGATCCAGATGAGTAACAAAGATTTCAAAGATTATAAAAAGATGTCTAAACAGACTGGTATAAGCAATAGCCTTCCCATTCTGTAACAAGATAAGAGAAATAAGGACAACCAAAAGATAGTTTGAAAAAAAAAAAAATAAGATAATAAATGTGAAACAATAACGCTTTGAAATCATAACAAATTAGAGATGTTTATCATTTGGAAATCATACTACTAAAATCATAACACTTTGGAAATGTAATTCTAAAAAAAAACATAATACTTAGAAAATCATAACACCTTTTAAAATAATCTTTATTTAAACCATTTTAATTCAAGGTCAAATAATATTCATTTTAAAGTTGTAACATTTCTAAGTTCATTCAATTATAAAACTTCCAAAACATTGTATTTTCAAAACAGCAGCACTTATAAAATGCTACAGTAGATATATTAATATTTCAAATCAGTTTTATTCTAGAATATTCATTTGGATATCATTTAACTTATGACTTATTAAAACAAACTTTTATGAATGGAATATTCAAATCAAACTATACTTCATTTATTAAGTTTAAAAGTTCACTATTTTACTTAGCTCTTAATTTAACACATAACCTATCACTTTATTTAAAATACCCATTTCATAAATAGATATTCCTTTAATAAGTTACACTTAAAATTCCATTTGAAAACCAAATTCTCAATTATCAAATTTTAGTGATGTTAAAATACATTTTAACTATTTAAATCATAATTATTCATTTTTCAAGACATATCTATTTCATAAATAAAATATTTATCATAGCAAATATAACAATCAAATTCCTTTACACATTTATTCATTTAGACATCAATTAAACAATGAATTCAAGTTAAATAAACTTTATTACAAAATGTCCAATTCCAATGTATTTTATTTTATCTATTCAAAGATACATTATTTATTATACAACATATTCGTTTCAGGAAATAACCATTATTAAAATTCCTAGGTTAGACTTAAGGTTCCATATTGAATCAAATTTGATTATTAAGTTATTTAAATAAAATCTCTTTAAATTCCTTTTTCACTATTTACCTCTGTTAATCTTTTATAACTAAAATTTAAGTGTATAACATTTATTATAACCACTCAAATTTTATTTATAAAATCACTTTTTATATTGTATATTATCCAATTCCATATTTAACTTCTGTGTAATTTAGGTAAGTTATATTGGAATTAAATTGTGTGTTATACACGTAAAACTTTCCAATTCAATTATCTCAAGTTTGAATCATTTATTCAAATTTTTGATTTTTTCTTCTTATAATTGAAATTATTCTTCAAGATAAAATTTAAGAATTTGAATCTTCGAACATCTTCAAACCATTTGGAGATAAGTAATTATATATGCATAATATGTTAAATCAAATTTAAATCATATATCTATATATATATTATAATCCAGTCATATTTTAGAAATTCAAATCAATTAGATTTTCCAAAACAAAGCTGTAGCAAGACTACAAAATGGTTTCTTCACTTCGAAACTCGAAAATGAACGTTGATGATGCTGCAGTCATCACCGAAATTATTTTCCAGCGACAAAGAGAAGAGCACTAAATTTTTAAACTTTAAAATCCTTTAGAGATAAATTTTTATTCAAAAATACTTTAAATAATATCCTTTTAAAAATTTTAAACACAAAGTTTGAAATCCATCGGAAATTAAATTCTTTAAATTTCTTATTTTAAATTCATTTCAGTTCCCAAATAAATTTATAAACAACTATTTATAAATTCATTTGTAGAACAATAAATGATAAATCAAGTATTATCATTTCAAATTATCAATTTAAATCAATTTATTAAGTTCCATAAAATTATATATCCAAATTTATTTCATTAACCAAATTTTAAAATAATATTGTGTCAATTTGTTCTGTCAAAGTATTTTAGAAATCCTATCGATAGCGTTGATCAGACGAATCGATCGGAAACCCAAATCAACATCAACAACTCAAACAACACAATATAAAACAAAACATTAATTTACAAGTACAGTTCAAAATGTTTGGAAGATAGATTGGAACAAAAGACAAGATGATTAAACAGAGTAGAGAGATGGGTAAGCTTAGATAAATCGCGGACAACCTTAACCGGGTCAACCGTGACTTAATGGATAAGATCAAATGTGGATTTTCTGGGGTAAATCTACCTTCGATCTCAAGAGATAGAGTTTGGAATAACAAAAGATATTAGCATCTAAACCAAGGATAAATATAAATCTCTGGTTAATTGATGCTGATTGTAAAGGATTTTCACCCCTTTACAAGAAAATTAGAATATTGGCGAGACCGCCAATTTACTATAAAGATCACTCGAAGTGGAGTTATGTGATACTCCAAAATCAAAAGAAGATGAATAGTGAGGGACAAAAATGAATTTTGGAACCGTAGGGAACGTTCCAAAAATTCAAAGGAAATTCGAATCAAGAGGAAAAGATTCAAACTCGAACGAAAGTGATTCTGTAAATAAATCTACTCCATATGCTGAGTTTTGCCTCAAAGCCAAAGCTCTGATACCAACTGTAACGACCCGATATTTTCAACCATTCGCATCCATTATAAGTGTATAGGTAGACACTCATGCCGGAGTTGAATTGCTCAAAATACCGCGTTGTAATTAAAATTTGGCAAATCTCAGAATATACAGTAAATAAATATAATCACAGATCACAGACACAGAGTAAAATAATGCAGCGGAAGTAAAAGAAATAGTAGTTCATGAAGCTACTATGTAAATATATCAGAGTTACATAAGATACAACAGAAGAAATAGAGTACAACAGAAGTATCAATAAGATAACCAAGTACAAGCTGAACAGAGCAACATAACTGAAGTAGATAGAAGAAGACTAGCAGATAATCTCCAGCGATTCAAATCTCCAGAAGGTGGAAATCCAAATCTGTGAATAACCCAGGCTGACCCGAGCGTAAAGCAAAACACAAAACACTCGAGTCAGGACAATATATACTTATATAATGTAAACCAACTCAAGTGAACTGTAATAAAGGTACAAGTAACTTAGAAGATGCTTAGGACCGCCCATCCTCTAAGGATCCGTTAAAATATCTACTATGTAGTAATATTCGCTATTATAATAGTGTCTAAATAAGTAAATTATAATCATATCGGAAAATAGCGTTAAGGGGATGGAGAACCTTAACGCGGTCGGATCTTAAAATCATAATCGTACTAAAGCTCGATATGGTAGGTGACACGGCACAACTAGGCAATGCCAGGGTAGATATACCAATTACGCACACGGACTGATGGATACGCATAGCAGCCACTACCGTTCCACCTCGAACAACATTCCCAAATCGGAGGATGGCCATCTAGTCAAATCACAAGTAAGAGTATAATATCGAAGAAATGTGTCCGAGAAGAGGTGCTACCTCACTGGTCCGAGATCGCTCCTGTTTTAGCCACCTTATGCCAACTCACGGGAGTTGGGTCCACGTAACATACCTTAAGAACGTCGCCACCATCCTACTTCATTCTGGAATCTCCACCGCGTACACGGTTGTCAAAGTGGTTTTCGGTATCGACAGAGAGTATGTCCATATCCGATCCCGGTCTCTTTGCCAACCAATCGTTATTATAACCCGTGGTTATAACTTTTAAAAATAGTTTATGTTTCAAATCAAAATACATCCTTTAAACCATTTCAAAATCATATCATTTATTTCAAACTAATACATACTTTCAAACCCAAACATATCTATTCAAAACCAATTCAAAAATATATCATTTCCATTTCAAAACCAATTCAATAATATATCATTTTAATAAAACCCAAATTTCAAAATCACTGAATATTTCCTTTAATTTATTAAACTTGAAATCTTCCTTTAAATTATCATAGCATTTTGGTAATGTAACCTTAAGTAATCATAGCATTTTTGGAATGTAATACTTTTCAATTTAACATTTTATATAATCAAAGTATTTATATACTTACAAATTTTTAACATGGTCATTTTATCATAGCCTTATAGTTAAATAAACTTTGTTACTGTAATATCCAATTTAATGCTGAAATTCTTATGTTAAGTTAAGAGTACCTTATTAACTTACATTATCATTACAATAAAAAAAACTTTATTATTTTAGTCATTAAAATATGTCATTTACATTAAATAAAACTTACATATTAAATGTACTTTTTAACTTACATTTCTATTACAGTAAAGAGCATTTATCATTTAATCAATATTACACTAATTAAACTTACATTATCGAATGTACGTTTTAATTTACGTTTTATTACAAAAAGGGCATTTATTATTTTAAATCAATATTACACAAATTAGGACTTACATGTTTCTTTCATTAATTAAGACTTTACATGTTTCTTTCAGTAGGTAAAACTTTAAATATTTCTTTCATTAATTAAAACTTTACACGTTTCTTTCATAAATTAAACTTTACATATTTCTTTCATTAATTAGAACTTTACACGTTTCTTTCACAATAAATTTCTTATAATTAAATCCAATTTTCAACAATTTACTTAATAAGTTTAAGTGTAAAAGTTCCAATTCTTCACATTTCAACAAATAGACTTAACACTTCAAATTTAAATTACCATTTCACAATTTAACAAAATTTCCAATTTTATTTAATTAACTTAAACCTTTAATTAAAACCAAATTTCACATTTCCTAGTCAAGTTATATTTTAAAAGATCACTTTTAAACATTCATTTATTTAACCACTTAAATTCATAGAAAAATCAATAATACTTAATAATCACTTAAATTCAAATTTAATCAAATTATCATATTTACCATTTCCAAAAAAAATTTAATATCCATTTTATTTATATAACTTAAATATCTTTTTAACCAAAATTCCAAATTTCCAACTTAAGTTATATTTCAAAAATCTAGTTAAACCATTCATTAATTACATTTTTAACACATGGAAAAAAATCATAATTTCTTTAATTTAAAATATTTCAAAATCTATTTAAATCAAATTTCACAAATTTATAATTTTTTTAAAATACTTAAAAATATCCAAAACACTTTATAAAATAACCACGGGCCTGTATATAATTTTCTAACCTAGGTCAAGTGATACGGATATGTATCATTTCAATCCGCAGTTAAAAAAGAAAAATCCGGGTTCTATCATTTCAAACCCGCAATCCCAAGTTAAATGAATGAATTTGAAAATCGCTCAGGCCTATCATTTCAGCCCATAACGATATTCCCTTATTCTAAAGTCCGTTCGGGTATGTATCATTTCAACCCATAGTGATTCTAGTCTACAGGGAACTTGCAGTGTGATAAACAGATATAAATAAACAGAATAACATTAAATAACAGTAACATATGATATAACAGGTGTATAAACATCATATGATCATAACACAGTCAAGTATAACATGATAATATATTTCTACAGATTCACAGGGTGTCAATTTACTAGTTATATAGGTACATATTGTCTGGTGAGAATAACTCACCTGTTTGTGCTGGAGATATCAAAACCAATGACACAATGGAACAAAAGCACGATGACAAGACTACGGACTTGAGTGGAGAGCAAGATCCAAAGCTACAACTCTTGTATTACAACCCAAAACATACATCAAAACAAACACAATTTCAACGCACTTGAAATGGAATAACTTTTAAACGAAAAGAGATTTGAATGTCAAATCTTTTGCCTTGCTTTCTCTATCCTTTTGCATGGCCTAGGGAATGTTTTGGTTCAGGTTTGGACATGGTTTGGGTCTGGTTTGGACCAAGGGATGCACGGCTACCAGCTAGAGATGATGGGGAAGTTACAACATAGGCATGTGAAGAGTTTTATGCAATATGGTGGAGTTTTGGTTCATCTTTGGCTCGGTCTACAAGGTCCTAGGCTTGGCCATGACTTGCTACAGGTCTGGACAGAGGAGATGGTGATGTGTAGTGGTGGTAGCAAGGTGGTGGTGGCGGGTAGAGGTGGTGTCCAAGGTGGTGGGCGAAGGTATGTTGCAACTAGTGGTGACTATGCATTGTTTTAAGGGATTTGTGCAAGGTTTTGTGTGGTTTTTAGTCAAAAGGAGTGCATGGCCTGTCATGGTCAGAGGAGGAGGGGGTTTGGTCGTGGATGGTGTGGGAAAGGAAGTGGTGGTGGTCGGTGGAGGAGATGGTGGAGGTGTTAGGCCAAGCAAAGCAAGAGAAACATGGCAAAAATCATTGAAAATGAAGAGAAAAGAAGAAAAAGAAGGAGAGGCCATTACCTATTTTTGGATGAAGCCATGAGAAATGAGGAGCTGATTTGTTTTCACGTGAAAAGATGAGAAACAAAAAGTGGCGGCTACACTAGGGTTTTAGATGGCTAGGGCAAAATTTGAGGAGTTAAAGAAAATGAAGGGTTTGGACAAAAAAGGGCTTAAGTTTCAAAGTGTTTTACAACCTTTCATATTTCTTTTCTTTTTAATCTTTATATAAACAAAAATATTCAGAAAAATAATTTACAAACCGAAATCAATTATAAATATGAGAAAACAAATAATAAATTTTGAAAAAATATAAAAAGAATGAAGAAAATTACTTAAAAATACCAAACAGTGTTCAAAAATTATAAATAAATCACTGTCAGTCTTGAAAAACTATACACTTCATTATAAAAATATTATGAAGTGAAAATTTGAATTAAAATAATTTATTTATCATTTTCAAAATAAAATAGATAGTTAAATTGGCGAAAATAGAAAAGGATTAAAGAAAAATGTTTAAAATTTACAAACAGGGCATGGAAATTTGCAAGAAAAATACTACTAACTCTGGAAAAATTCCTACCTTACTTTAAAAATATTTAAAAGCCAAAATATATTTTATATAACATAAATGTACAAATTAGAATAAAATATATCAAATAAAAATGTCATTTATATAATTTTAAAATAAAGAATATTGCTGAATAACCCAATATACACACAATATTGAAAATAGTATAACTTTTGCAATTTAAATCCGTTTGCAACGAAACGAAAAGCAGTATTCAAGTTATTAAATCTATTTTTATAATAAAAGATAAAATTCATAAATTTAAAACTTTTAAATTTTCAAGTTAAAAGTCGAAGTTTGACTATTTGACCAAAATTCACATTTTCTGGAAATATTAAATTTAGTCATATTTGGAATTCAAATCCACATACAAAATCAAAGTTTTTTTATATTTACAATAACAACATTTATTCTTTTCATAAATAAAGCTCTTAAATTTTAAAAAATCAAATTAAAATTAATTGTAAAATACAGGGTTGTTACATTATACCAATTCTCTCCATCAAAACTATATCACTTTGCACTTATGAAATTTGGTAATGATCAAAATTCTAATATCATCCATATTCAACTCTATGGTCCAAACACAAAGTCTTTGGTTCAATAATAACAATTATTATTAACTGAAATGTCATGACCAGAGATTTTGACTTTGAGTTGACTTGAGTTGACCGTGATACTAAATCCATATAACTGAGGAGACAAATCTCTCTTGAATATTGCTTCACTTCCAATACTTCCACTCGACCCAACTATGGTCACTCGATGAAACATTATGCCATGATTTGACTAAAATCAAAGTGGAGTTTTCGTATTGAAGATTCACAGTATTCTCAAGTCAAGAGAATTGTGTAAATTAGTCGCATCAACATTTTTCTATTTGACCTTAGGTATATTAACCAATAGAAAACTATCGAGTGAGTCGTTCTGTAGTTATCTAGTAACTATCAATACGCAACCTATAGGTTTTCTAGTAGTTATGAGTAATACACTACCCAACATTTGGAGAGCATTACGTACTCTAGTCACAATGAACACATGATATTCAGTCTCGATGCATCTTGACTAGGAACATTTAAAATGGTATATTTGTTTTCATTGTGACAAATTACTTACGACTACAACACTTTGTAACTACTATCACAAAACATACCATTTATGGATTTTCTATTAAATATACTTTTAGTTAAATTATCAGTTAATATAACACATTATATCAAGTATACAATAGAAAGAAGAAATCTTTTACTTCGAACAATATTGGTTATCGAGTTAGATATATATAACAAATTACATAATTGCCTCTAGGGCATACCCCTAACTCTATCACCTAAGTCGTCTGATTCATTTTTATTTCAAAAATTATTGTTTGAATATTATTTTTTTATTTGAAAATAATTTATTAATATATTAGGTTTCATATTACAAAGTTGTGAATTAAATGCATATACTACAAGTTGGTTTGAAACAATTTTGGTTATTGTTTACATTAAAAAAACTCAATTTAAAATTCATAAGTTATTTTGCAAAAAAAAACTTTATAACTTTGGATTTATTTCTTAAGTTCAGTTGGATCTAAGCTAGATTAATTTTATTGTTTAAAAGTATGTCTTTTAAATTACATACTAGTTGAATAAATTTTTTACATATTGTTTTGTTTTAAAACATTAATTTAATTATCATATATACATACATGTATGTATGTATGTGTATTTTTAATTCAACGTTTGCATAATGGATTTTTATGTAAAATATTGTAATTTTATTTTTAAATTATCTCTTAATTAAAACCAAATATAAATTGTCTACTTTAATTTTAATGCATGTCATACAAACAAAGTATACCATAATATAAACAAGTATACATTTTTTTGTGTATATACATGCATACAAGTACACACACATGGAGAGGCTAAATAAATCTTATTTTAAAAAAATATTTTAGATGACAAAAGGATACTTAAAGGGGGTAATGTGTCCATTATAATGTAAATCCTAGAAGTTAAACAACGTTTATATTAACCATGTACACACCATATATGCACATGCATTTTCACATATGGGTGCATTTGATGCGCCCATTATAACATACATACAACTTAAAATTATATTTAAACTAATTTTAAATAAACGAATTAAAATGAAGATTTTATTCAACATTATAGAGTAGATCTAAAATCAATTTAGGCTTTATAGGTTCAACTAAGGTCAAAATAATTTTTTTTTGAAATCCACCCATTTAAACCGCTTCCGACTGGTTCCAACATATGTAAGTATGCATGTGTGTATACAATAAATATATGTCCTAATATATATGCTCACACACACATATGTTTATACATTATTATGTTATCATGTTACTATATGAATGTATTAAATATATTTAAAATAATCATTAAATAAATTAATTAATACGATTAATTAAATAAATATATTAGATCTAATGCTAGTTGATAGATCACATAGATCCATTAAGATCCTATTTTTTCCCTCTAAATTTACTCATATCACCCGCTGCCAAACGGGCTAGTTCCAACAAAAATTGCGTGAATCCTCCAAAGGCACTTATCATAAATATTACAAATAACCCTATGTTTAGTTGTGATGGATTTAATTTGCCTGACGGAAACTTTACGTTCAATGGACCACTCACTTAGTCACCGCAATCATTTTCTCTTGCTCTTGAAAATCATTCTCGCTTTTAACCCCATGTTAACACAAGCTGATGAAAACAACCTACATTAAATAAATCATCTTCAACTGTGACGACCGCCCATGACCCCTGCACCGAATCTAGAGATAGTGCGCTGTAAAGTGTGCCAGGCGACCATGAACGATTGTCAGGGTAAGATAAACACAACAGAATCTATCGTATTACTCACAGCGCATGGATAAAATACAATAGAACATATATATAGTGAAGCTTTACAGAACAAAATGACATCATATAAAACTCCATAATAGTTGAATACAAGCATCCACATAGTCAATACATCTAGCCTCACTACATATCTCTCAGAGAATACAAAACAGCGGAATATCCAGTACATATAATAAGAAGATAATATGCAATCCCTCCAGCTCGTCTTCGATATCAGCATCGTGAGAAGAGAACAGCACCTGTCACCTGCTACCTAGTCTGCCCGTCCCAAAATGGACGAACAACCCAAGGCAATAAGAGTTAAAACATAAAGCCTTGAGTCAGACAACAGTCTTAGTGAGCAGTAAATTAACTAACAACATACCAAAAGAGCATAAAGGAAAAAAAGAATAGGAATACAACCCTCCCACTCCAACCTCATTCTACAGTGATAACCCCCAGACACACACTAAGCAGAAGCAATCATAGCAGAGCATACAATTTAAAGTAAAGCTACTATCACTCGAGTCAAGGGCGATGTTTTCCAAGTACCAAGGCCTAAATCAGATAAGCACCCAGAAAATACCGCTCTTGAGTCCGAATGATTATACAACCAAACATCCATGACTCTGGCTATCACTGTTAACATTGCTTCGATATCACCGTTAATTGAATGACCGGCACATTCTTTCAGCCGTCCGTCAAGGGCTAATGGAAACCCCGGTTCTAGACATAACTCCCGCACGTCGTCGCAGCCCGTGCCTAGGACTATCGAATCTGCCCAGAGTACTCGACCATCAACAGTTAGCCGTTGGGACTATCGAATCTGCCCAAACGTACTCTTGCTTAGAGCATGCTAGAACCTTCAACAACGATGCTATCCAAGCCTCCTAGTCATCCTCCTCGACGACTATTCTCATATCCATTCATTATCCTCAACTCGAATCATATCACCGAGTTATCAACATGCTTGGAATGATCCCGTCTGGATTAAACCAAGTCTTCATCACATGATTGCCTCGCTTCATTACATCCTCGCAAAGCCTCATCTCATCATCACATCATCAAATCTATGCATAAGAGCTTCATCATCCCGCTACATATGCCACGAGCAGCTTTCCCAATTCAAGAGCCTTTCCCCTAGCTTTTGAATCGTCTTCGGTCTAAATCTAATCATCGATCATCTAGTTCATAACAATCAATCAAATCAAACATCAACCCAAACAATCAAGCATTCAAATATGATCTAAGTAGACAATTATAACAATAATGGCATTTTCGTAATTAAAGAGTTGAAAGTCCAATAAGTATGAAAACAAGGATTATATTTCTACAAACTTGATGAATGAACTTGCATAGGTTAACATATGATAAAATGGATGTAACATCATCATGAACAATGGATCTATATGGATCTACACTTAGGATGAAGAAAATGCATGGAAATCACTATTTTAACACCAAATCGGGCCAACAATCCGATATACTCCTTTGGATCCGTGTGAGAGATAATCACCACTCACCAAATCACCTAAACAAACCCAAATCAACACGCTTTAGATCTGGACAGCAAAGGATCAAGCTTGATCTATCACAAATCCGCTTCAAATGAAGAAATCTCTCTTGAAAAGATGAAGATCTTCAATCTAAGCTCTTGAATCTTCAATCTAGATCTTCGATTTGGATGGATGGAAGCACTAGATTAGAGTGGAGAAAAGAAGTGAAGAAGTGTAGAAGTCGAGCTCTCAAAATGGCAGCACTTCGTCGCTTCAAAATCCGGATCCCAAAAATGAAGAGAAGCTCTCCTATTTATAGCTGAAAACTGCCCTTAAGTCGTAACTCGGCTATCTTCTTAAGTCGCTGCCGACTTAACACTATGCCGACCTACGACCTAACGCTTTGCCATCCTACGACTTAACCAGAAGCATCTGCGACCTAACAACTGTTATCTCCTAAGTCGGTCACGATTTATAGCATGCGCGCCTACGACTTAAGACTCATGCGCCTCTAGCGACTTACCACTAGTCACGACTTATAACTCGGCAGAAGATACGACTTAACAAACAACAGGGTTACGACTTATCACTTGGCAAAACCTAACGACCTAACCAAGCCCAACAACTCACGACCTAACAAGGTTACGACCTATAACCTCAGCGACCTAACATTTAGGCAAAACCCAGCGACCTAACACTTATGCGACCTAACTCCACACGCTAACTCCTTAGGTCGCTAACACGCTAACTCCTTAACACGGCCACGACTCAACTAGGCTACGACTTATCTCTTTAGGTCGCTAACCCACCCAGTCGACCTAACCAACCAAGCTACCAGACGACCTAACACATAGCGACCTATCCCTTAACTCGGTCACTACGACCTAACTCTAACCTTAAGTCGTCTACAATCATAAGTCGGTCAACCCACTAACTCGTCCAACCGACCTAACTTCTATACGCTCTAAGTCGTTGCCGACCTAACCATACTAACCCAGTAACCACTAGGTCGCTTACTCCACTAGGTCTGCCTACCCTTGAGTCGCCATATCCTTAAGTCGGTCAGTTCTTTAGGTCGTTAACTCGCCCTGCTGACCTAATACTTAACCAAATCCTAGGTTGCATAATTCTATAGGTCGCTCCAACTAACCCACGACCTAACACTAACTCGCCGAATTCCTTAACTCGGTCACAACTTAGCTCTTAGGTCGTTCACGACCTAGGACTTAGATAAATTTGCCTAAAAATCTGAAATGACTTAAAAATGCTAAAATTCTAGATTTTGACGAACTTGTCGATCCGTAAAAATACGGGTCGTTACATTCTCTCCCCCTTAGGAATTTCGCCCCCGAAATTCCAAGCAAACAAAGCAATCAAAAACTATTCTGCACGCCTACCATCCATAGCAATCAACAAACCATGCATCCAATTCTAGCTTAGCATGCAGAATTCTAAAACTAGAACAAGTTACAATGTTGTTAGATGATACGACACATTAGGGCCATACCTTGAAGAGTTCAGGATGAGCTGCCTTCATCCTCTCTTCCACCTCCCACGTACAGTCGTTATCATCGTCACTCCATTGTATCTTGAGCAACTTAACTACCTTCCTCCTAAGCTGTTTCGTGTCGGTTTCAACAACACGAAGCGGCTTACGAGGTCTTCTATCGACTGGATCAACTTCGAAGTCTTCACAGCTATCAGCAGAAACCACTGTATTCGAGTCGTGCACATACTTCCGTAGATATGATACATGAAAAACATTGTGCACACCCGACATCTTCTCAGATAACTCTAACCTATAGGCGAGCTTTCCAATTCGCTCGATGATCGGGAATGGTCCAACAAATCTCGGAGTCAATTTTCCTTTCTTCCCGAATCGAATAACATTCTTCAGTGGAGAAATCTTCACAAAAACCATATCTTCTACGTCGAATTCCAAATCCTTACGACGTTTATCAGCATAACTCTTCTGACGATCTTGGGCTGCCTTCATTCGTTGCCGAATGATCTCTATACAATCTGAAGTCTGACGAATCATCTCTGGCCCAAGCATCAACTTTTCCCCAGTTTCCAACCAACATGTCGGAGAGTTACACGGTCTTCCATACAATGCCTCATACGGTGCCATACCAATACTTGACTGGTAACTGTTGTTGTACGCAAACTCCACCAAATGAAGGTGATCTTCCCATGATCCTCCGAAGTCCAAAACACAAGCTCTGAGGAGATCTTCCAAAACTCGGTTGACTCTCTCGGTCTGACCATCTGTTTGGGGATGATAAGCTGTACTCAAACACAACTCGGTTCCCAAGACTTCCTGGAAGCTCTTCCAAAATCCACTAGTGAACAATGGGTCTCGATCGCTCACTATGCTCTTCGGAATACCATGGAATCGAACTATCCACTTAACATACAACTCAGCCAATTTTGATGCAGTCCTAGTCGATCGAACAGGAATGAATCGTGCACTCTTAGTCAGACGATCCACAATGACCCAAATCCCTTCATTTCCCGTTCTGGTTCTAGGCAATCCATCGATGAAATCCATCGACACTTGTTCCCACTTCCATGTAGGAACTTCTAATGGCTGAAGCAATCCACTTGGATTCTTTTGTTCGGCTTTTACCAACTGGCAGTTCATACACTTGGAAATAAAATTTCCAACATCCTTCTTCATACCTTCCCAGTAGTAGGTTCTCTTCATATCCCGATACATCTTGTTTCCACCTGGATGAATTGTCAACTTCGAGTGATGACTTTCCTTCAGAACTTCACTCCTTAATTCATCTATATCGGGAACAACTAGTCGTCCTTGCTTCCGAAGCCAACCCTCTCGATCGACCTCGAATCCTTTATCCTTTTCTGGATCCAATCCAGATTCCAATTCACGGATAATCTTGACAAGCTTATCATCTCGCTTTTGGCTCTCGCCAATCCTTTCCACAAGAGTGGGTCTTATTGATAAGTTTGCCAACATCTCAGGTTCCAATTCACATCTAGGCCTGAAGTCAAATCCAGCTAAATACTCGAGACTCTTCCATTCTGAAAACATGGCTCCCAATCCTGCATGTCTTCGACTTAACGCATCTGCCACTGCGTTACCTTTTCCCAGAGTATAAGCTATACCAAAATCATATGATGCTAAAAACTCTAGCCAACGTTGCTGCCTAAGATTCAAATCCTTTTGGGAGAAAAGATACTTCAACGACTTGTGATCCGTAAACAACTCGAATCGAACTCCCAACAGATAATGCCTCCACATCTTCAGAGCAAATACAATCGCCGCCAATTCCAAATCATGAGTTGGGTAATTCCTTTCATGCGGCTTCAGTTGTCGACTAGCATACGCAACAACTTTATCCTTCTGCATCAGCACTGCTCCAAGTCCCGTACCACATGCGTCGGTGTAAACCACCATCTCATCATTCCCACTAGGAATAGTCAAAACAGGAGCACTCGTCAATCGCTCTTTCAGGATTCCGAAAGCTTGCTCACACTTAGCATCCCAACTGAACACTTGGTTCTTCTTCGTCAATCCTGTTAACGGTGCAGCTGTCTTGGAGAAGTCTTTGATAAACCGTCGATAATATCCTGCTAATCCAAGAAAACTTCTCACATCCGATGCATTCTTAGGTCTAACCCAATCCTGGATTGCTGCCACCTTAGCGGGATCAACCGCTATTCCATTTCCAGAAATCACATGGCCTAAGAACCTCACTTCACTCTTCCAGAAGTGACACTTCGAAAACTTAGCCTTCAGTTGATGTTTCCGTAAGATTTCCAAAACCATACGCAAGTGCGTCTTGTGCTCCTCTTCCGTTCTGGAATAAATCAGAATATCATCCACGAACACAAGTACGAACTTATTCAACTGGTCTCTGAACACTCTATTCATAAGATCCATAAAATAAGCTGGCGCGTTAGTCAATCCAAACGGCATTACCAGCCACTCAAAGAAACCGGATGGTGTCCTAAAAGCAGTCTTCGGCACACTATCCTTAGCTACTCTCAACTGGTGAAATCCCGTTGCCAAATCCATCTGAGAAAACACCTTAGCTTCGTGAAGCTGATCAAACAAGTCATCTATTCTCGGCAATGGATACTTGTTCTTCTTAGTCACCTTATTCAGCTCACGATAATCTACACACAATCTCAACGACCCATCTGCCTTGGTTGCAAACACAACTGGTGCACCCCACTCGGACACACTATGCCGAATGAATCCTTTCTGCAAAAGATCATCAACTTGCACCCTCAACTCATGCTGTTCCCTAGGCGCCATCCGCCTAAGAGGCATCACAACAGGTCTGGCTCCTTCAACTAGATCTATACGAAACTCGATCTCTCTATGCGGCGGCAACCCTTTGACTTCGTCAAAGACATCCTCGAATCTATTTGCGATAGGCACTAAAGACAGTCCATCCCGTGGAACAACTAGCGAATACATGAAGCTCATGAAGACGCCTTCCTCATGCTTACATCGTATCACAATCTTTCGCCCTTCCACATTCTCGACTGTCACCTCCAGCCTCTCACAATCAACCTTAGCCGCATACTTCCTAAGCCAGTCCATACCCAAGATAATTCTGAACCCCGCAAAGTTCAGAACAAAGCAATCACAAACAAAAGAGCAACCATGACTCGACACAACTAGACCACGGCATAACATACACAAACAAGACGAACCCCCAACTGGATTAGTCACAACCAATGGCCTATCAACAATATCCGGTTCCAAACCTAACCGGCCTACTAGTTCATTACAAACAAACGAATGCGATGCTCCAGTATCAAACAAAACTCTAACTGGAATACCACATAGGAAAAGAGTACCTTGAACCACCACACTCTTTCCCTTCTCTTCAGCAGTAGGAGCTTTCGAAGACGACGGAACAGCTCCCAAAGCATAAGCCTGCACAATCTGCTTGTCCCTCCTCGGTTCTGGACAATTCTTCCTGAAATGCCCTGGCTTGTCACAGTTGTGACACTTCATCGGCACCTTAGGATTCTTACAATCCTTCGAGAAATGGCCCTTCTGCTGACAATTGTAGCAAGTCACTTCGCCTTTCGGCTTCTTCTGGCCATCCTTACCCTTCTACTGCTGCTGCTTCCTCTTCTTGTTACCACCCTGCTGTGGTTTAGACTCTCCCTTAGTCACAGCAACAACAGATCCTTCCTTAGGAAACAGACTCTCATGCCTAAGAGCTTTCTCCACAAGCTTCTCAAATGAATCGTCCAAATGATCCACCAACTGTCTCCCAAGATAACTATCCAAGCCTGTCATAAACTTCTCATTCTTCTGATAAGCAGATTCAATATATGACCGAGCATACTTGGACAAAGCTTCAAACTCAGAAACATACTCAAGAACAGATCTCCCTCCTTGCTTGAGCTCCACAAACTTCTTGAACAGAACAGACTTCTGTGCTGTAGAAATGAACTTAGCTTCAAATCTGACTTGGAATTGCTCCCAAGTAATCTCTTCTTCCGGAGTAGTGATGGTAATAGAGTTCCACCAATCAGAGGCTCTCCCTTGAAGCTGCCTTGATGCCAACTTCCTCTTAGTTGCATCATCAATTCCCAAATCACCAAAGATCCTTCTACAAGCATCTACCCACCTCTGGACCTCAATGGTAGATTCTGTTCCCAAGAAAACCTTTCCTCCAAGAGCAGTGTAGTCCTTGCACAACTTAGCAAAATCCACCGGTTTTGGAGTTTGAACTTGAACTCCAACATCAACTGCCGCTCCCGGAACTGGTATCCTTCTCATGATCGAAGTCATCATAGCTTCGAACATGGCTGCATAATCAGCAGTCTCTTCAGTAGCACGGCCTTCCCTAGCAGCTGGTCTCCCTCTTCGACTCATTCTCAATATCTATAAAAAAAGAATGATTAGAACATCTAGAGAAACAACTGCACAAAGGACTCAAACTCTACTAAGCTACTATATTATATATAGTAATCATCCATCAAAATACAATTACGTCTCTCATACGTAGCTACGACAGCGAGCGTTGGGTAAAATCGATTAACCAATGCTCTGATACCAAATGTGACGACCGCCCATGACCCCTGCACCGAATCTAGAGATAGTGCGCTGTAAAGTGTGCCAGGCGACCATGGACGATTGTCAGGGTAAGATAAACACAACAGAATCTATCGTATTACTCACAGCGCATGGATAAAATACAATAGAACATATATATAGTGAAGCTTTACAGAACAAAATGACATCATATAAAACTCCATAATAGTTGAATACAAGCATCCACATAGTCAATACATCTAGCCTCACTACATATCTCTCAGAGAATACAAAACAGCGGAATATCCAGTACATATAATAAGAAGATAATATGCAATCCCTCCAGCTCGTCTTCGATATCAGCATCGTGAGAAGAGAACAGCACCTGTCACCTGCTACCTAGTCTGCCCGTCCCAAAATGGACGAACAGCCCAAGGCAATAAGAGTTAAAACATAAAGCCTTGAGTCAGACAACAGTCTTAGTGAGCAGTAAATTAACTAACAACATACCAAAAGAGCATAAAGGAAAAAAAGAATAGGAATACAACCCTCCCACTCCAACCTCATTCTACAGTGATAGCCCCCAGACACACACTAAGCAGAAGCAATCATAGCAGAGCATACAATTTAAAGTAAAGCTACTATCACTCGAGTCAAGGGCGATGTTTTCCAAGTACCAAGGCCTAAATCAGATAAGCACCCAGAAAATACCGCTCTTGAGTCTGAATGATTATACAACCAAACATCCATGACTCTGGCTATCACTGTTAACATTGCTTCGATATCACCGTTAATTGAATGACCGGCACATTCTTTCAGCCGTCCGTCAAGGGCTAATGGAAACCCCGGTTCTAGACATAACTCCCGCACGTCGTCGCAGCCCGTGCCTAGGACTATCGAATCTGCCCAGAGTACTCGACCATCAACAGTTAGCCGTTGGGACTATCGAATCTGCCCAAACATACTCTTGCTTAGAGCATGCTAGAACCTTCAACAACGATGCTATCCAAGCCTCCTAGTCATCCTCCTCGACGACTATTCTCATATCCATTCATTATCCTCAACTCGAATCATATCACCGAGTTATCAACATGCTTGGAATGATCCCGTCTGGATTAAACCAAGTCTTCATCACATGATTGCCTCGCTTCATTACATCCTCGCAAAGCCTCATCTCATCATCACATCATCAAATCTATGCATAAGAGCTTCATCATCCCGCTACATATGCCACGAGCAGCTTTCCCAATTCAAGAGCCTTTCCCCTAGCTTTTGAATCGTCTTCGGTCTAAATCTAATCATCGATCATCTAGTTCATAACAATCAATCAAATCAAACATCAACCCAAACAATAAAGCATTCAAATATGATCTAAGTAGACAATTATAACAATAATGGCATTTTCGTAATTAAAGAGTTGAAAGTCCAATAAGTATGAAAACAAGGATTATATTTCTACAAACTTGATGAATGAACTTGCATAGGTTAACATATGATAAAATGGATGTAACATCATCATGAACAATGGATCTATATGGATCTACACTTAGGATGAAGAAAATGCATGGAAATCACTATTTTAACACCAAATCGGGCCAACAATCCGATATACTCCTTTGGATCCGTGTGAGAGATAATCACCACTCACCAAATCACCTAAACAAACCCAAATCAACACGCTTCAGATCTGGACAGCAAAGGATCAAGCTTGATCTATCACAAATCCGCTTCAAATGAAGAATCTCTCTTGAAAAGATGAAGATCTTCAATCTAAGCTCTTGAATCTTCAATCTTGATCTTCGATTTGGATGGATGGAAGCACTAGATTAGAGTGGAGAAAAGAAGTGAAGAAGTGTAGAAGTCGAGCTCTCAAAATGGCAGCACTTTGTCGCTTCAAAATCCGGATCCCAAAAATGAAGAGAAGCTCTCCTATTTATAGCTGAAAACTGCCCTTAAGTCGTAACTCGGCTATCTTCTTAAGTCGCTGCCGACTTAACACTATGCCGACCTACGACCTAACGCTTTGCCATCCTACGACTTAACCAGAAGCATCTGCGACCTAACAACTGTTATCTCCTAAGTCGGTCACGATTTATAGCATGCGCGCCTACGACTTAAGACTCATGCGCCTCTAGCGACTTACCACTAGTCACGACTTATAACTCGGCAGAAGATACGACTTAACAAACAACAGGGTTACGACTTATCACTTGGAAAAACCTAACGACCTAACCAAGCCCAACAACTCACGACCTAACAAGGTTACGACCTATAACCTCAGCGACCTAACATTTAGGCAAAACCCAGCGACCTAACACTTATGCGACCTAACTCCACGCGCTAACTCCTTAGGTCGCTAACACGCTAACTCCTTAACACGGCCACGACTCAACTAGGCTACGACTTATCTCTTTAGGTCGCTAACCCACCCAGTCGACCTAACCAACCAAGCTACCAGACGACCTAACACATAGCGACCTATCCCTTAACTCGGTCACTACGACCTAACTCTAACCTTAAGTCGTCTACAATCATAAGTCGGTCAACCCACTAACTCGTCCAACCGACCTAACTTCTATACGCTCTAAGTCGTTGCCGACCTAACCATACTAACCCAGTAACCACTAGGTCGCTTACTCCACTAGGTCTGCCTACCCTTGAGTCGCTATATCCTTAAGTCGGTCAGTTCTTTAGGTCGTTAACTCGCCCTGCTGACCTAATACTTAACCAAATCCTAGGTTGCATAATTCTATAGGTCGCTCCAACTAACCCACGACCTAACACTAACTCGCCGAATTCCTTAACTCGGTCACAACTTAGCTCTTAGGTCGTTCACGACCTAGGACTTAGATAAATTTGCCTAAAAATCTGAAATGACTTAAAAATGCTAAAATTCCAGATTTTGACGAACTTGTCGATCCGTAAAAATACGGGTCGTTACATCAACAATCGAGTTAACCATCAATTATGCATTGCAACTATCATCATCAAATGTTATTTCCATTTCGACTTCAACATCGTCATCATTACATATTCCATTGTCAACATATAATGGTTGATTATTCACATGCATATGTTATCATAACAAGATATATCATTTTTAGGTCCGCTAACATAATCTGTACTATTAAAAGTATTAACATATTCATATAAACATTCAAATCCACATCATCATCATCCAAATCGATGTCCTTGTCATCAACACTAGCGGGCATTGCATGAGTTAATAGTTCGACACTAGATTCCGTTCGAGTTTATTATGGAATGTAGCAGCACGAACTATCGTATAAGGCATATGGAACATGATATACCATGCAAAACATGTTATTTTTTTACCTCTATCAACTCTGACTTTGATGAGAATCATATTTCGTGGAATGATAAGGATAAGGATGTAGTGGAAATCTTTAAATGTGAAACATTCCACTAGCATAACATTTATTTTGTAAAAAAAGTACAAGTATACATATTAGAATAATACTTATAAAGCACTTAGTTCTGTTAGAAACAAATAACAGTTGTACGTTGAATACAAATAACTCACCGGTTGTTGATACAATTTTCCAACATTCAAGCATGGATTACTAAAGCTAGGCAAAACAATTTAACTTGTGAAATATTTAGCATTTCCACAAGTCTGATTTACTCTTCAGTATTACTACTTATTACTGGAGGTGGTGGCTGTAATGACTCATTACACTCGCTGCTCTTACCTTCAACACAAAAAGCTCGACGGTTTCCATTTCAACAGAAAACATTACTTGAAGTTCCTCATCATCATTTACTCCTATATATTTGAAAATGGATTTGGTCAGCCACTTGCAAACCAAATTTATTTCAAACTCTCGTGGATCAATTTTTGTTGCTTGTGGATAGATTGCTTTGGTTCAACAAATTTGTATACACCCAAGCACTTGCCTCTTTAGTTTTTCCACCAGCACACTTAGTATTGTTCATGTTCTATAACTAACTCACCATCATAATATAGCATATAACTTTAGTTGTCTTTTTGGGCAATTGACAATAAAATGGAAATCCAACATAGCTATAATTGTTAGAAATCAACTAAATTGTAAACATATGACAATTCAATAACAACTACAATTGTCAAAAATCAAGTTTTTACACATCAACATAAACAATGAACTAAAACAAGTTATAGAGTATTAGTAATAATACATCTAGAAGATGTATATGTCTCGATCTACTAACAATTTTAATTCTACAAAAAATTCAATAGCCGAAAATAATCAAGGCAAATTACGGTGAAAAATAAATTTAAGAAGTTGAGAGAGTAAGGAGAAAATTAAAATGTTGGGAGAGTAAAGATGTAAAGTTGTTCGTAGGTGTGGTGCAATATAAAATGGGTGCTTAGATCTGGTAACAAGTCCAGATTTGAGTCTTGTCTTGCATATATTTCTCGTAGAATTTTTTTCCAGAAATATTTTTTCAATTTAACCCGTCGAAAATTTGAACCTGCGCCCAAAATGTTCTTTATTCCGCCGTTCCAGACAAAATTGTTTGAAGCACGCACAGAACCGGAAACGCCCCTTGTTTCAAAGAGAGGAGGACGGGTTATTCACATTTAATTTGATAGGGCTCATTGTACATTGTGAATAACCAAATTCCAATTGAAATGAAATCTTTAGGAGGAATCAATGAAAATCTTTAGGAGGAATCAATGAAACGATATCAATTCAAATCCTGGATCTTCGAATTGAGAGAGATATTGAGTGAGATCAAGAATTCTCACTATTTCTTAGATTCATGGATCAAATTCGATTCAGTGGGATCTTTCACTCACATTTTTTAAAAATAAAACTCGAGTTATAGATGCCAAAAAAAATATTTTATAAAGGAAAATGTTCTAGCGTAACCGTAGATCATCCCTTTATTTTCCCCTGTAACCAACATGTTATTTTTACAAGTTTTTACGGTCTCCGTCACTAATTATCCAAATTTTTGTTGCAAATGAGACCAGCAATGTCCCTTAAACAATCCCGTGCAAGTTTCCCATGCAAGTTGATGGGTTTGGCCCAGCTCCTACATTTCCTATGAATATGAGTCGGATTAAAATGCTATCCGATTGGAAAGGGGCATTTTGGATAATTTTTTCTTCTTTCCTCTTTTATTGCTTCTCGATCTATCATTCTCATCGCCTCCTCTTGTAAATCAGACATCCCTAATGCCGACGTGCTCCTTTCGACCATCAATGATCTAGTAACATGGTAAATCGCTAGATTTTGGAACTCTCATTTTGTAGTTATGTGGGGCGATGCTTAGCTGTAGAATAAGTGATCGTGTACTACGAATTTCGTTCATCTTGCTTTGTTGTTCTCTTCAATTTTAGTCTTCTTTGATTAGTCTATGATGCGTACATCATTGAACTATGTACTGTTAATGTTTTCATCCAATCTTCTGGGGTTACATGCCTGTGGATAACTTGTTTTTATTTTTGGGTATTTACCGCATTTTTCTTGCATGAGTGAGTACACTATCAGATGAGCTACCCTTGACACAAGCCTCGAGAAAGGGAGCAATCTAGCAGGGTTTTTTGATATATTTTTAATGTTATTGTTATTATGGACATACAGATTTGTTTTGCTAAATTACTATTCTCTAAAAGAAGAAGGCATGACACTCATATGTTATTGCTATAATATTATGATATTTGCTTCCTTATACGTATGCTTTTAATGGTTTCAATATGAGATTCAAATCATAAATCGTAAAGTTTGAAATTCGAATCGAAACGGGATTTGAATCGTGAATCATAAATTCGAGTGGGATTCAAATTGTAACTTAAAAAAAAGAGTGTGCTTATTTGTGAAATTCTACGCTCTTTTTTAATTAATGAAATAACATTTGTAAAAATCAAGTGTACTTATTTGTAACATCCCCTATCTTGAGGCCAAAAGGTAAGCGCTACAGATGCTGCAGTCATCCGTAGTATTAACTTCTGGTGACAAAATATGGTAATGCTACATACATTGATATAACAGAAAATATGGATATGGAAAAAAAATTAAACAATTTAAAACAAACATCTCAATCCATTCCAAATCACATTTCAAATTCAATACATAATCCCAAATACGTTAACCACGTTCAGAGAAATATAATTATTACAACATGCGCCAAGATCGACATATGAAGATGCCATCTTGGATGATCAGAGTATATAACTAGGCAAGTAAATATCTTTGCCTTTACAACCAAACACAGTGGAACCAAAATAGAAAAAACTCTAGATGGTTATCATGCCTCCTGCACATCTTCGGAAGCTTATTCGTCTAAAGAGGTACCAGAAAACTTCAACTCTCAAACTACTCAAAATTAGTTGAGTACCCGAGAGTTTAAGGAGAAAACATAAACTTCGAGTCGGACATAAAGTTTGGTATGAATAATAATCCACTATCTCAAACCGTTTAGATATCTAGTGAGATCACGCCGCTTAGCGGAACGGGTTTTCCCCTCACTAGTCTCTTATTCAAAACTTTATAAAACCATATACTGTGCTCCTGCATCCACAATGGTTAAAACATAGCAAATTAAAATATTATGATGATATGCAAACAAGTAAATCAATTCTGGATTACCCATCCCCACTCATTTTGACTATCTGTCATATTTATAGTTTTTAGGGTCACTATTAACCTGTTAGTTTTCATGGGCTGACTAATAACCTGTGTAATGTTTATGGACTCCCTGTCTAGTTTCATAGTTTTCATGGGCTAGCTATTAACCCGTTTAAATTTATGGACTCCCTATCCAATTTTATAGTTTTCATGGAATCACTAAGAAGCTATTGGCCCGTGCCAATAACTTCATTATTTCATGGGTTCTCCCTGAACCTATTGGTGTCTCCAATAACTTCCCTCTTATCCTAGATTTCATGGGTTGACTAGGAACCTATTAACATATGTCAATAACTCAATTCGGATATAATTTTCATGGGTTCACTATGAATCTATTGACCCATGCAAATAACTCAATCTAATCAAAGTTTTCATGGGTTTACTATGAATCCATTGGCACCTGCCAATAAATTTTCCTAAACATAGTTTTCATGCATTTATGATGAACCTGTGTATCCTACATTCTGGTCTATCCGACCTCCTGAAATGTAATTCTACTCATTTAGGACTTAATTTAATTTATATTGGCTACTGGGTCAACTTAGCTGGTTATTCTACTCTTTTTCCCTAAAGTATAGTTATGGATCCATTATAATGTGAATATATATTAGAAGAAGCAAACATAATATAATAATATCAACACCTGTGGTTTAATATCCTTGAAATCACTTTCATATAAAACATGGTTAATCCCTTTAACCTATTATTTTATCAATGAAAAGCAGGGACAATATCTGAGAGGGGCCGAGAAATCACCCTCCTACATTCAATGACTTCTTTCTCACTAAGCAATCTAGTGATTTCTGTAGACATTTCCTCCACCTGCTTCTTATATTGCTCAATTTCCTCTCTGCAAACAATGTCGTATAGCTTTTCACCCTCTTCTAAGGTCTGCTCTATTCCTTCCAACTTTGATGTAGCATCCCCTGACCAACGTGGCCAGGGTAAGAATATGCGAATGAGGGGAAAGTTGAACCGGAGCAACATCTAGGGAGAAAGCCATTGACGAATAGTCGGATGCATAGAAAGATACAAACCACACTGGAAATGTTTGGGAGTAATGGAGACATATCCCTCCAGTGTATTGATGCATTCATGGGATTCGGGAACCCTAACCGCATTGCCAGAAAATCCAAATTGTCAAAGGACGCCAACAGCCTCTTCCAGTCGGGTGATCTCAGAAGGAAGAAGCGTAGAGGAAGGAAAATAGGAATCTATATCAAAATTATAAAGATTACTTCTAAAAAGGATCGAACAAGAATCGAAACAATTTCTCTTACTGACAATCTACCGAAGACACTCCCAAATTTGGTAATTAACCTAATATCGGTTCTTTTCAAACAAAAGGATAAAAGGAAACATGGGAGAAATGAAGAAAGAATATACATATCCCAATTTGAATAATGGCCGCACGACTGAAGCAATCAAAGATTTTTATAAAAAGTTCAAGAAATTTTCAACATATTACTAGATCAGACTATCTTCAAATAGCTGTTCAATCTAGCTTTCCATTTTTTCCTAGCTCAACCGTTTTTGTAGCATATTCCTCTGGAAAATTTAGCAAACCCCAGACTAAATATGCTACATATGACAAAGAATTACTAGCTACTAAATTAGCAATCAAAAGTTTACGAATTTATCTTCTGCATAGACAGTTTGTAATAGAAACAGATAACAAATCTGTTGCTCAGTTCTTAAAGAAAAAAACTGTAAACAATCTAGAAGAAAATCTTAGGAGATTAGATTAGCTATGTATTTAGAAATATATAACTATGATGTCAAATACATTCCAGGCTACACTAACTTTGCTGCTGATCTTCTTACCAGTTATGAAAAATGGATGAAGACGATATAAAAAGAATCAAAGAATTATTAGAAACAATGAAAAGATAGGAGGATTTCCAACAAGTGAAATCATCCAAAAAACCAAGTAAGCCTCCAAAGAGGCTTCATCCTCACAAGGATCTGAAGAAACCAACACTCCCACAGGAGTAAACGAAGAAATTGGTATCAAAGCCTAGCTAAGACTAGGTAAGTTATTCTTGTTTTATATTTTCTGATTTCAATCATTTTGTATATATACTGGTAAAGTAAAAAAACAAAAAAAAGAGTAAAAAATCTTAAAATTTTTAATAATGAAATCTTAAGCTATTCTTTTGAGCATGATTCGTTATGAGACTGCAAAACTTTTATGCCAGATAATTTTTTTTTTGAATTTTAAGTCAATTCGACCACCTATTGTTATTGATTACTACGCATTGGAGTAGGTAACGAACCATTGTTGTGCTCTACTTAAGTGAAGCGACGGTATAGGCTTGTGGTTGTTAATTCGAGGCCTAACCTTACTATAAAACCACGGTATGCTAGGAAAGCATTAAAGGGTATCGTGTCTAGCCGCTTAATCTAGGGTCAAAACTAATCTAATAACTATAGGTTTGTGAATCAAGATTTGTTATTTGAATAAGTTTTTATCATATTGCAAAGGTTTTGTAAAACTCATAATTGAATTATGTTCAAAAGACCCTCTTTTTATGGAAAATAATAAGCTTGTTATTCTCGACACACATAAGTGTCAATTTAATCTAAATATTGAACAATATGAGCATGTTGTTCATATTCCAACTCAAGAAAACCCAAAAAATGGGATTCATAATTTTATGATTGACCTACTTCAAGAAATTAAACTAGAAGTAAAAGACATAAGTAATAAACTACAAAAACAAACAGTAACCATGGGATTTGGTCGAAATACACCAACAATCCATTTGCTTAACAGCATCTGAATGGTCAAATATACTTCTTAAGAAAATAACAAAATAAATGTTGAAGATATTGATCCCACTTACTATCAAAATTATCTCATTCTTCAAGAAAAAGAACTTGCAGGAGAAATTGATAGTACAAAACTTTATTCTTATTATGAAGAACATTCGACATCGATAAACTATTTTAAATATAAAGAAAATAAAGAACTATCTTCATTTGAAGATTCTGAACAAGAATCTGAGAATTCAACGGAATCAGGTTATATTTTTGATACATCAGATAAACTTATTTTCAATATAAATACTAATGAAGCCGAATCTAGTAAAGGCGCACTAATGTTACCTCCACCAGATAGTGCTTCCATAATAAATGACCTTAACTCTGATATAATTATGAAAGATCAAGAACAGGAAGAAAACACATATAATAGTCCACATACTGATCCTTACCCTAAAATGCTTAGACATGGTAAAAGATCAGATTGGATTAGATTTCACTCTTCTAGAAAGCAATTAAAAGATTTTTATAACGAACAACCCTCTTCGGCATATACCCTAACTTTCAGTATAGATAGAGTTCCACATAGAAAATTAAGAAAACATATTATAACATGGCTTCAACATATAAGCGGAACAATCTATTTGTTACCTCCAAATATGAGTGTAATGGAATACATACATTATGCTACTAGTTATTGGACAGGAGATGCTTTAGCTTGGTTACTAAATCTTGAAAGAATAAATCCAAATCAATTACAAAGAATTAGGAATATTCAATCTAAACAAGAAGCTCTTGGAGAATTACTAAAATTATTATTAGCAGACTTTACAGGGGAAACATTCCTAGAAGATACTGATTATGAAAAACAATTATTGAAAATACAGTTATGTGATATATGTATGTTGGAAGAATTTGCTGCCAAATACGTAGGCCTACCTTTTCATTTAAAGAATAATGACCAAAAAGTTTTCTGGGTAAAATGCTTTTTTACAAAAATACCTTATCCATGGAATAACATTATACAAGAAAGATATGACATTTTAAGACAAAGCACTACCGATGAAAATCATAATACGGGCTTATTAAAAAAGGCATGTATGGATACTATGGAAAGGGTTTGTGAGCAAGCAAGTGCACACAAACAAATGAAAAATAAAATTAAAAACTCAAAACTTGGATTTTCTTGTTGTACAAAGTACACTGAAGATATTAATACACAGTTTGGATGTTCACCTGAATTCGAAAGAAAAAGGACAAGAAATTTCAAAAGAAAAACAAAACCAAAATATCGAATCACTAGGAAAAAATGGAAATCGGAATATAAGAAAAAATTTAGAAAAGAAAACAAGTTTTCTAAGAAAAAATTTATTAAAAAGAAAAATTTCCGCAAAGGCTGCAAATGTTTTAAATGTAATAAAGAAGGACATTATGCTAATGAATGTCCTACAAATATACAAAATGTTGTAATATCAAATATCGAAGAATACGGTATTCATGTTGGCACTATTGAAGATATATCTAGTGATGCTAATTCATCCATATATGAAATTGAATCAGTCTATTCTGACACTGCTGAAAATGAAGATGAAATTAATGATTCCTTTTATAATTTTAAAATTAACATGATCACAATCAATCGGACACATAATCAAATAAAAATTATTCCATTAACTATATATGCTATACTCCCTAAAAAGGAAAAAATAAATTCTCTGGGTTATACATTATATGCAGCAAAATGCTCTAGATTAAGAAGATACTTCACAACCGAAGTATTTTTAGATCTACTGATAAAAATCCCACTAGGATATTATGGGAAAATTTATAATATACCTAAACATACAAAAGAAAATATTTTTATAACACATGGTTTAATTGAACCCCTTTCTAAAAATAACGCTTCTATACTATTTAAAAGTACTAGTATGAAGGATAAAGATTATATTATAGAGCAAGGAGACCCAATAGGATTACTTGTTTTACATAAGTACGAAGATCTTCCAATTATAAAAGAAGAAATATATGATCATGATACCTTTACCCCATTAAGTGGTTCCACCTCCCGATCATCAAGAAATAAAGAGTCGGAATCATATTAAGAATATAGAATATATATGAACACTTTTACATCTGAAGAAACATCAAGCCCACAAATGCAGGATAGCACGGGAGAACAATTTAAGGTCACTGACGAAGATTTAGAAAAATTAAAAGAGGCAATCCCTTACTCAGACAGAAAGGATATTTATAAACCTTTGACTTTTAAATCTAGATTTCTAAATCAACATACATATGTATTTGAGCATATGCAAGGAAATGTAGAGTTAAAAGGAGAAGAAGATTTTACTTCTATAAGCCTTTTGAATAAAAATAAAATAGAAAAACTAAAAGCAAGATATCCAAAAATGAAATACCTTCATATAGGTCTAGTACAAGTAAAAATAACAGGATTATTTTGGTTCGGAATTGATACTCCAATAATGATAGTCTACATGGATGAAAGAATTATCAATAATACTTTAAATAGTATTATTGGAGGAGCTAAGTAAAATTTAGCAAATAGATTATTTAGAGTAAATATACATCCCCATTTTTGTATAAGTCTTGAGGATCAAAATATAGAAAAAGCATGTACATTATCAGTAAATTTACAAAATATCGAATTTCTATCAGGGTCTAAAGTTCTTGGCATACAATGGGAACATTGTATGGCTTTAAATGATACTTCTACATTTAAATCAATTACACCCAAACAATTCGTTAAATTATTTGAAGTCGGGTTGGGAAAAACAATCCAACCTAGATTAGTCGACATAAGACATTTAAAATTCGATAATGAAATTCAAGATTTTGTAAAATCGCTTAAACCAAGGATACAATTACCTACATAATATTTTATAGCATCAGGAAATACCATTTCCACCATAATAAAAAAAAGAAGAAAATACAAATTCACCCAACACATTAAAAAGATCTCAATCATACAACAAAATGTCTGAAGTTGAAATGACTCCAGATATATTAAAAGGTATCAGTCATTGTATGAGCTTTAGACAAGAAAATCCGATAGAAGGAAGAACAATGAGAATACTTGAAAAACAAAAAGAACAGGAATATCAAGAATTCACGGTGCATGCGTTGCTGGATTCTGGTGCAGAAGCCAGTTTACTACAAGAAATATTTATACCCCAGCAACTCTGGGTGCCCTTAGACAAAAAAAGAATGCTAAATGATTTTATGGGAAGACAAGTCCCTGTTACTCATAAAGCAAAAAATCTACAAGTACAAATACATGATATACATGAAAATAATAAAACATACAACTTTGATTTTGCATTACTACCAAAGGAATTTGATAGTGATTGCATCCTTGGAATGGACAATCTAAGACATCTCCCTCCATTCAACAAATACTATTTTGAATTAGATGGCGTTCTCATGCCTCGAGTAACGCTACCTGCTACAATTGCACCACATTATACTCCAGCAGCACAGCGTGGTGAAAAACCTGTCACATTAATTGAAAATGTGAGAACGTCAATAATAATACAACCAAAAATTTGTACTTACAATATACCAACTACGAATGAATTTGAAATATTAATACATAATATGTTAGAATCCCTCTATTCAGAAAATCCATTAAAATGGTTTGATAAAGCACCAAGGTATTGTAAAATTGAACTAATGGAACAATACAAAGATGCCAAAGTCTGAGTTAACAGTACCATGGTATCGCCAAGTGACAAAGAAGAATTTGCAAAACAAATAAAAGACCTATTAAATTAAAAATTAATACAAAAAAGTTTCAGTACTCACTCTTCTCCAACGTTCTTAGTGAGAAACCATGCTGAAATTAAAAGGGGAAAGGCAAGAATGGTAATAAACTACAGAAAGCTTAATAGCTATACCAAATTTGATGGATATTTTATTCCCTCTGCTGAGCATCTAACCAAGCAAATCCAAGAAGCAAAATATTATAGTAAATTTGACGCAAAATCAGGTTTTTGGCAATTAAAACTTGCTGATAAACAGTCCATAGAATTAACTGCCTTTAGTTGCCCACAAGGTCATTTTGAATAGTTAGTTATGCCTTTTGGATTAAAAAACGCACCACAAGTATTTCAAAAATTGATGAATTCTATGTACGGACATTTACCTTTTGCAATCGTTTATATAGACGACATCCTTGTTTTTTCTAATTCTGCTGAAAAACATAAGCAACATCTTCTAGCAGTAGTACAAATATTACTTCAAAACAGTGTTATTCTAAGTCCTAAAAAAATTGAATTGTTTAAAAAATAAATAGATTTTCTTGGAAAAAGATAAAAATGGACAAATAGAGTTACAACAACACATTTACACTAAAATTAGGGATTTTCCTAATACATTCAAAACATTAAAAGAACTCCAAAGTTTTTTAGGATTATTGAACTACGGTAGAAAATTTATTCCTAATTTATCAGCTAAGACCCAAAATTTACAAAAAAAGCTCACGGATGAAAAAGCAAAATATAAACAACATAATGGAGAACAACCTAGAAGATGGAACACAGCCAAAATTCCTATTACCTTACAAAAACAAGAAGAAGAAGAAATGCAAAAAATTAAAGATCTAATAAAGGATCAAAATATCCTCTATTTTCCTTCAGATGAAGAATTACTTACAATACAAACTGACGCTTCTGACAATTCTTGGGTAGGAGTATTAATTGTTAAACAAAAGGAAGTTGTAGCATATTCCTCTGGAAAATTTAGCAAACCCCAGACTAAATATGCTACCTGTTACAAAGAATTACTAGTTATTAAATTAGCAATCAAAAGTTTTTGAATTTATCTTCTGCATAGACATTTTGTAATAGAAAAAGATAAAAAATCTGTTGCTCAGTTCTTAAAGAAAAAAACTGTAAATAATCCAAAAGAAAATCTTCGAAGAATTAGATTAGCTATGTATTTAGAAATCTATAAATATGATGTCAAATACATTCCAGGCTACACTAACTTTGCTGCTGATCTTCTTACCAGGTTATGAAAAATGGATGAATACGATATAAAAAGAATCAAAGAATTATTAGAAACAATGAAAAGATAGGAGGATTTCCAACAAGTGAAATCATCCAAAAAAGCCAAGCAAACCTCCAAAGAGGCTTCATCCTCACAAGGATCCGAAGAAACAAACACTCCCACAAGAGTAAACGAAGAAAAGGTCCAACAGACCAAAGCTATTCAAACAAACAAAAGCAAGGCAACACCTAAGGAAAGGCAATTGCTCCTGCAGGAGTGCAAAGACCATACATCTCAGCTGTGGTCAAAGATCGGTACAACTTAGAAATGAAAGCATCGAATCCTACCTTATATGACAATTTCAACAGATGATTTAAAGCCATCCAATCTGCAGACTATAAAGCTGCAAATTTCTGGTTAACTCAACTAGAAAACCTTATTTGGGATTAAAGCATATAATATCCCAAAAAGAAAAAATTTTACAAGACACACAGAAATTAGTATCTAAATTATCTCAACATTCTTTTACATCTAGGTCTGAAGCTCTAGATTTAAAGGAAGCAGAACTGTTCACTGACAACTCAACTGAACATAGCCATTTGAAAACAATATTTGCTCAAATGCAAACATCTGATCTCGTAAATCTAAGAATCAAAACTTTTTATAATTACGTAGACTTTATGAGATAGATAACACTAAAACTAAGGAGATGGAGGCTGAAATGACAGTACAAGATATGATCTCTTTTTATCAGCAACATCTCATCGATGAAAGTAATCTTCTTCTTCTGTTCTTCAAAATATTAGAAGACACGGAATTGAAAAAACTCTTGGAAAATAAAGAGTTAATCCTCAATAACAACAAAAAACCACGCCTAATAGCTTGTTTTTCTGAAATAAAAAAATACAAAAAACATATCAAAAAGGGCTTGGTGCACGAAATTTATGTCAACACCAGCCATCTTGTAGAATATTCAGACTATATTCCAGACATATGTACTGCAAAACTTGCTAAGCATTCAAGCAGGTTTTTTACTATGTTCATGTTTAAAATTTGGAGCGTTTGGGAAGAAAGACAGTACATATGTCTTTATCCCTCCATCCAATTATAGGAATTACATAGAGTAACAGAAAATCCCGAACATGAATTCGTTAAATTCAATCGAAAAGAATTTAATGAAGAAAATTAAAGGCTCTTAGTAGTGCAAGAATTCTTCACCGAAGCCATTAACAAAGGTGAAGTTGGATCACACTCCGCCACTGAAGGCAAAACAATATTGCTATTAGACTACCTATCAGCTTTCGAACCATCAACAGACAGAATAATGAAGATTCAGCGATTTTTAGACAGTCTTAATATTGGTCCAGTTGGTACAATGGCGCAAGAAGAATATTTTGAAGAGCAAGTAGAAAAGGAAAGGCTAAGACAAGACTCCATAATGAGAGACACTATGGGGACTGACCCTTTCGATGACGAATCTCTGGCTAACCTAGAAATTCAAAATTAAATCAGAAGCATGGTGGACCACTACTCTGAATAAAGAAACAAAGAATCTAGCCTCTGCACTAGGGTGACATATCACCCCCTAGCCTTACCAGCTTTCCTTCTGCAAAACTAAAATTATGGACACATCCTCATCCAATAATGGACACATATTACCCCTATATTACTAGAATGGACAGATATCATGCCTATAAAATAATAAAAAAGAGTGGAAGAAACTATAAAAGGAGGACTCCTCTCAGAAGAAGGACATCAGAAAAAAATCTTCTTCATATCCATTCTTCTCTTCATATTGTATCCGAAAGCTTTGTAATATTATCTAGTATATCAATAAAATTTCTAGTTCTGCAAGTAGGCTCTGTTGCTGTATATTTTCGTTTTCTACATTCAACTTTTAGGTTCAAGAAATTGGTATCAGAGTAAATAAAGTTTACGAATTTTTTGTATAATCTAGTACAAAACAAGCATAATGTGGTTTTTCACCACGCTTTAAAAAAAATCAGACAGCAATATTGTTTTTGTAGCATTCAAGTAGGTTTTTTACTATGTTACCAATAGATAATTTTTCTGATGATAATAAATTTTTGAACCATCAACAGAAATTCTCTGTTACCAATTATCAGAAATTCTGTTGATAATAATGTGATAAGTCGTATGATGTGAATTTAAAATTATTTATTTAAAAATCATAATTTTTGGTGCTTTTTTTATAGTATATCAAAAATATTTTATCCAAAATATTACCAAAAAAAGATTAAAAAACCTTAAAAATTTTAATAATGAAAGCTTAAGCTATTCTTTTGAGCATAATTTGTTATGAGTCTACAAAACTTTTGTGCCAAATAAAACTTTTTTCGAATTTTAGGTCAATTCGACCACCTATTGTTATTGATTACTACGCATTGGAGTAGGAAACGAACCATTGCTGTGCTCTACTTAAGTGAAGCGACGGTATAGGCATGTGGTTGTTAATTAAGGGGTATCGTGTCTAGCCGCTTAATCTTGGGTCAAAACTAATCTAATAACTATAGGTTTGTGAATCAAGATTTGTTATTCGAATAAGTTTTTATCATATTGCAAAGGTTTTGTAAAACTCATAATTGAATTATGTTCAAAAGACCCTCTTTTTATGGAAAATAACAAGCTTGTTATTCTCGACACACATAAGTGTCAATTTAATCTAAATACTGAACAGTATGAGCACGTTGTTCATATTCCAACTCAAGTAAACCCAAAAAATGGGATTCATAATTTTATGATTGACCTACTTCAAGAAATTAAACTAGAAGTAAAAGACATAAGTAATAACTACAAAAACATACGGTAACCATGGGATTTGGTCGAAATACACCAACAATCCATTCGCTTAACAGCATCTGAATGATCAAATATACTTCTGAAGAAAATAACAAAATAAATGTTGAAGATATTGATCTCACTTACTATCAAAATTATCTTATTCTTCAAGAAAAAGAACTTGCAGGAGAAATTGATAGTATAGAATTTTATTCAAATTGTTCTGTATTGGCAAAATATATTGATAATAATGTTAATTTAAAAAGTCAAACCTTTATAACAAATATAAGTGTCAACCAAAAATTTGAATATTTCAACCTCTGGAAAATTTCTAGTTCCAGACATATGTACTACTAAAATAATACGTAAAATCAAAGTTGTGCTACTGCAGTAATATAAAACAATATTTGCTCAAATGCAAACATCTGATCCCGTAAATCTAAGAATTCAAGACTTTCTAGAATTACTTAGACTTTATGAGATAGATAATACTAAAACTAAAGAGATGGAGGCTGAAATGACAGTACAAGATATGATCTCTCTTTATCAGCAACATCTCATCGATGAAAGTAATCTTCTTATGTTCTTCAAAAAATTAAAGACAGAATTGATAAAACTCTTGGAAAATGAAGAGTTAATCCTCAATAACAACAGAAGACCACGCCTAATAGCTTATTTTTCTAAAATACAAAAAACATATCAAAAAGGGCTTGGAACAAAGGAAAGGCAATTGCTCCCGCAGGAGTGCAAAGACCATACATCTCAGTTGTGGTCAAGGATTGGTACAACTTAGAAATGAAAGCATCGAATCCTACCTTATATGACAATTTCAACGGATGCTTTAAAGACATCCAATCTGTAGACCATAGAGCTGCAAATTTCTGGCTAACTCAAATTGAAAAAACTTATTTGGGATTAAAGCATACAATATCCCAGAAAGAGAAAAAATTGCAAGACACACATAAATTAGTGTCTAAATTATCTCAGCATTCTTTTACATCTAGGTCTGAAGCTCTAGATTTAAAGGAAGCAGAACTGTTCACTGACAACTCAATTGAACATAGCCATTTGAAAACAATATTTGTTCAAATGCAAACATATGATCTCGTAAATCTAAGAATTCAAGACTTTCTAAAATTACTTAGACTTTATGAGATAGATAACACTAAAACTAAGGAGATTGAGGCTGAAATGACAGTACAAGATATGATCTCTTTTTATCAGCAACATCTCATCGATGAAAGTAATCTTCTTCTTTTCTTCAAAAAATTAGAAGACACAGAATTGATAAAACTCTTGGAAAATGAAGAGTTAATCCTCAATAACAACAGAAGACCACGCCTAATAGCTTGTTTTTCTGAAATACAAAAATACAAAAAACATATCAAAAAGGGCTTGGTGCACGAAATTTATGTCAACACCAGCCATCCTGAAGAATATTCAGACTATATTCCAAACATATGTACTGCAAAACTTGCTGAGCATTCAAGCAGGTTTTTTACTATGTTCATGTTCAAAATTTGGAGCGTTTGGGAAGAAAGACAATACATACGTCTTTATCCCTCCATCCAATTATGGGAATTACATAGAGTAACAGAAAATCCCAAACATGAATTCGTTAAATTCAATCGAAAAAAATTTAATAAAGAAAATGAAAGGCTCTTAGCAGCGTAAGAATTCTTCACTGAAGCCATTAACAAAGGTGAAGTTGGATCACACTTCGCCACTGAAGGCAAAACAATATTGCTGTTAGACTACCTATCAGCTTTCGAACCATCAACAGACAGAATAATGAAGGTTCAGCGATTTTTAGACAGTCTCAAAATTGGTCTAGTTGGCACAATGGCACAAGAAGAATACTTTGAAGAGCAAGTAGAAAAGGAAAGGCTAAGACAAGACTCCATAATGAGAGACACTATGGGGACTGACCCTTTCGACGACGAGTCTCTAGCTAACCTAGAAATTCAAAATTAAATCAGAAGCATGGTGGACCACTACTCTGAATAAAGAAACAAAGAATCTAGCCTCTACACTAGGGTGACATATCACCCACTAGCCTTACCAGCTTTCCTTCTTCGGAACTAAAATAATGGACACATCCACATCCTATAATGGACACATATTACCCCTATATTACTAGAATGGACAGATATCATGCCTATAAAATAATAATAAAAGAGTGGAAGAGACTATAAATGGAGGACTCCTCTCAGAAGAAGGATCATCAGAAAAAATCTTCTTCATATCCATTCCTCTCTTCATATTGTATCCGAAATCTTTGTAATATTATCTAGTATATCAATAAAATTTCTAGTTCTGCAAGTAGACTCTGTTGCTGTATATTTTCGTTTTCTACATTCAACTTTTAGGTTCAAGAAATTGGTATCAGAGCCTGGCTAAGACTAGGTAAGTTATTCTTGTTTTATATTTTCTAATTTAAATCATTTTGTATATATACTGGTAAAGTAAAAAAAAGAGTAAAAATTTTTAATAATGAAAGCTTAAGATATTTTTTTGAGCATGATTCGTTATGAGTCTGCAAAACTTTTATGCCAGATAAAACTTTTTTCGAATTTTAAGTCAATTCGACCACCCATTGTTATTGATTACTATGTATTGGAGTAGGAAACGAACCATTGTTGTGCTCTACTTAAGTGAAGCAATGGTATAGGCTTGTGGTTGTTAATTCGAGGCCCAACCCTACTATAAAACCACGGTATGCTAGGAAAGCATTAAGGGGTATCATGTCTAGCCGCTTAATCTAGGGTCAAAACTAATCTAATAACTATAGGTTTGTGAATCAAGATTTGTTATTCGAATAAGGCTTTATCATATTGCGAAGGTTTTGTAAAAATCATAATTGAATTATGTTCAAAAGACCCTCTTTTTATGGAAAATAACAAGCTTGTTATTCTCGACACACATAAGTGTCAATATAATCTAAATACTGAACAGTATGAGCATGTTGTTCTTATTCCAACTCAAGAAAACCCAAAAAATGGGATTCATAATTTTATGATTGACCTACTTCAAGAAATTAAACTAGAAGTAAAAGACATAAGCAATAGACTACAAAAACAAACGGTAACCATGGGATTTGGTCAAAATACACCAACAATCCATTCGCTTAACAACATCCGAATGGTCAAATATACTTATGAAGAAAATAACAAAATAAATGTTGAAGATATTGATCCCACTTACTATCAAAATTATCTTATTCTTCAAGAAAAAGAACTTGCAGGAGAAATTGATAGTGCAGAACTTTATTCTTATTATAAAGAACATTCGACGGCGATAAACTATTTTAAATATAAAGCAAATGAAGAACTATCTTCACTTGAAGATTCTGAACAAGAATCTGAGAATTCAACGAAATTAGGTTATATTTTTGATACATCAGATAAACTTATTTTCAATATAAACACTAATGAAGCCGAATCTAGTAGAGGAGCACCAATGTTAACTTCACCAGATAGTGCTTCCACAATGAACGACCTTAACTCTGATATAATTATGGAAGATCAAGAATAGGAAGAAAACACATATAATAATCCAAATACTAATCCTTACCCTGAAATGCTTAGACATGGTACTAGATCAGATTGGATCAGATTTCACTCTTCCTCAAAGCAATTAAAAGATTTTTATAATGAACAACCCTCTTCAGCATATACCCTAACTTTCAATATAGATAGACTTCCACATAGAAAAATAAGAAGATATATTATAACATGGCTTCAACATATAAGCAGAACAATCTATTTGTTACCTCCAAATATGAGTATAGTGGAATACATACATTACGCTACTAGTTATTGGACAGGAGATGCTTTAGCTTGGTTACTAAATCTTGAAAGAATAAATCCAAATCAATTACAAAGAATTAGGAATATTCAATCCAAACAAGAATCTCTTGGAGAATTACTAAAATTATTATTAGCAGACTTTATAGGGGAAACATTCTTAGAAGATACTGATTATGAAAAACAATTATTAAAAATACAATTATGTGATATATGTATGTTAGAAGATTTTGCTACCAAATACATAGGACTACCTTTTCATTTAAAGAATAATGACTAAAAATTTTTCTGGGTAAAATGCTTTTTTACAAAAATACCTTATCCATGAAATAACATTATACAAGAAAGATATGACATTTTAAGAAAAAGCACTACCGATGAAAATCATAATACGGGCTTATTAAAAAAGGCATGTATGGATACTATGAAAAGGGTATGTGAGCAAGCAAGTGCACACAAAAAAATGAAAAATAAAATTAGAAACTCAAAACTTGGATTTTTCTTGTTGTACAAAGTACACGGAAGATATTAATACACAGTTTGGATGTTCACCTGAATTCGAAAGAAAACGGACAAGAAATTTCAAAAGAAAAACAAAACCAAAATATCGAATCACTAGGAAAAAATGGAAACCGAAATATAAGACAAAAATTAGAATAGAAAACAAGTTTTCTAAGAAAAATTTATTAAAAAGAAATATTTCCGTAAAGGCTGCAAATCCTTTAAATGTAATAAAGAAGGACATTATTCTAATGAATGTCCTACAAATATACAAAATGTTGTAATATCAAATATCGAAGAATACAGTATTCATGTTGGCACTATTGAAGATATATCTAGTGATGCTAATTCATCCATATATGAAATTGAATCAGTCTATTCTGACACTGCTGAAAATGAAGATGAAAATAATGATTCCTTTTATAATTTAAAAATTAACATGATCACAATCAGACACATAATCAAATAAAAATTATTCCATTAACTATATATGCTATACACCCCAAAAAGGAAAAAATAAATTCTCCGGGTTATACATTATATGCAGCAAAATGCTCTAGATTAAGAAGATACTTCACAACCGAAGTATTTTTAGATCTACTAATAAAATCCCACTAGGATATTACGGGCAAATTTATAATATACCTAAACATACAAAAGAAAATATTTTTATAACACATGGTTTAATTGAACCCCTTTCTAAAAATAACGCTTCTATACTATTTAAAAGTACTAGTATGGAGGATAAAGATTATATTATAGAGCAAGGAGACCCAATAGGATTACTTGTTTTACATAAGTACGAAGATTTTCCAATTATAAAAGAAGAAATATATGATCATGATACCTTTACCCCATTAAGTGGTTCCACCTCCCGATTATCAAGAAATAAAGAGTCGGAATCATATCAAGAATATAGAATATATATGATCACTTTTACATCTGAAGAAACATCAAACCCACAAATGCAGGATAGCACAGGAGAATAATTTGAGGTCACTGACGAAGATTTAGAAAAATTAAAAGAGGCAATCCCTCACTCAGACAGAAAGGATATTTATAAACCTTTGACTTTTAAATCTAGATTTCTAAATCAACATACATATGTATTTGAGCGTATGCAAGGAAATGTAGAGTTAAAAGGAGAAGAAGATTTTACTTCTATAAGCCTTTTGAATAAAAATAAAATAGAAAAAACTAAAAGCAAGATATCCAAAAATGAAATACCTTCATATAAGTCTAGTACAACTAAAAATAACAGGATTATCTAGGTCCGGAATTGATACTCCAATAATGAAAGTCTGCATGGATGAAAGAATTATCAATAATCCTTTAAATAGTATTATTGGAGGAGCTAAGTCAAATTTAGCAAATAGATTATTTGGAGTAAATATACATCCCCATTTTTGTATAAGTCTTGATGATCAAAATATAGAAAAAGCCTGTACATTATTAGTAAATTTACAAAATATCGAATTTCTATTAGGGTCTAAAGTTCTTAGCATACAATGGGAACATTGTATGGCTTTAAATGATATTGCTACATTTAAATCAATTACACCCAAACAATTTGTTAAATTATTTGAAGTCGGGTTGGGAAAAATAATCCAACCTAGTTTAGTCGACATAAGACATTTAAAATTCGATAATGAAATTCAAGTTTTTGTAAAATCGCTTAAACCAAGGATACAATTACCTATAGAATATTTTATAGCATTAGGAAATACCATTTCCACCATAACAAAAAATAATGAAGAAAATACAAATTCATCCAACACATTAAAAAGATCTCAATCATACAACAAAATGTCTAGAGTTGAATTAACTCCAGATATATTAAAAGGTATCAGTCATCGTATGAGCTTTAGACAAGAAAATCCGATAGAAGGAAGAACAATGAGAATACTTGAAAAATAAAAAGAACATGAATCAAACCGAATGGTTATAAAGGTTCCTACAGAAAATATAAAACATCATGATTAGATCCATAGATCTAAAAAGAAAGGCACAATTACACATATATCTTCCAATAACGATATGTATCCCTGAATATCAAGAATTCACTGTGCATGCGTCGCTGGATTCTGGTGCAGAAGCCAGTTTACTACAAGAAATATTTGTACCCCAGCAACTCTGGGTGCCCTTAGACAAAAAAGGAATGCTAAACGATTTTATGGGAAGACAAGTCCCTGTTACTCATAAAGCAAAAAATCTATAGGTACAAATACCTGATATACATGGAAATAATAAAACATACAACTTTGATTTTGCATTACTACCAAAGGAATTTGATAGTGATTGCATCCTTGTAATGGACAATCTAAGACATCGCCCTCCATTCAACAAATACTATTTTGAATTAGATGGCGTTCTCGTGCCTCGAGTAACGCTACCTGCTACAATTGCACCACATTATACTCCATCAGCACAGCGTGGTGAAAAACCTGTCACATTAATTGAAAATGTGAGAACATCAAAATTAATACAACCAAAAATTTGTACTTACAATATACCAACTACGAATGAATTTGATATATTAATACATAATATGTTAGAACCCCTCTATTCAGAAAATCCATTAAAATGGTTTGATAAAGCACCAAGGTATTATAAAATTGAACTAATGGAACAATACAAAGATGCCAAAGTCCGAGTTAACAGTATCATAGTATCGCCAAGTGACAAAGAAGAATTTGTAAAACAGATAAAAGACCTATTAAATTTAAAATTAATACAAAAAGTTTCAGTACTCACTCTTCTCCAACCTTCTTAGTGAGAAACCATGCTGAAATTAAAAGGGGAAAGGCAAGAATGGTAAGCTACAGAAATCTTAATAGCTATACCAAATTTGATGGATATTTTATTCTCTCTGCTAAGCATCTAACCAAGCAAATCCAAGGAGCAAAATATTGTAGTAAATTTGATGCAAAATGGACAAATAGAATTACAACAGCGCATTTACATTAAAATTAGGGATTTTCCTAATACATATAAAACATTAGAAGAACTCCAAAGTTTTTTAGGATTATTGAACTACGGTAGAAAATTTATTCCTAACTTATCACCCAAGACCCAAAATTTACAAAAAAAGCTCACGGATGAACAAGCAAAAATATAAACAACATAATGGAGAACAACCAAGAAGATGGAACACAGACAAAATTCCTATTACTTTACGAAAACAACAAGAAGAAGAAATATAGAAAATTAAAGATCTAATAAAGGATCAAAAGATCCTCTATTTTCCTTCAGATGAAGAATTTCTTACACTACAAACTGACTCTTCTGACAATTTTTGGGCAGGAGTATTAATTGCTAAACAAAAGAAAGTTGTAGCATATTCCTCTGGAAAATTTAGCAAACCCCAGACTAAATATGCTACCTATGACAAAGAATTACTAGCTATTAAATTAGCAATCAAAATTTTACGAATTTATCTTCTGCATAGACAGTTTGTAATAGAAACATATAACAAATATGTTGCTCAGTTCTTAAAGAAAAAAACCGTAAACAATCGAGAAGAAAATCTTTGGGGAATTCGATTAGCTATGTATTTAGAAATCTATAACTATGATGTCAAATACATTCCAGGCTACACTAACTTTGCTGCTGATCTTCTCACCAGGTTATGAAAAATGGATGAAGACGATATAAAAAGAATCAAAGAATTATTAGAAACAACGAAAAGACAGGAGGATTTCCAACAAGTGAAATCATCCAAAAAAGCCAAGCAAACCTCCAAAGAGGCTTCATCCTCACAAGGATCCGAAGAAACCAACACTCCCACAGGAGTAAACGAAGAAAAGGTCCAACAGACCAAAGCTATTCGAACAAACAAAAGCAAGGCAACACCTTCCAATACAACTCAGAAATTTGTTCCAATGAACAAAGGAAAGGCAATTGCTCCTGCAGGAGTGCAAAGACCATACATCTCAGCTGTGGTCAAATATCGGTACAACTTAGAAATGAAAGCATCGAATCCTACCTTATATGACAATTTCAACGGATGCTTTAAAGCCATCCAATCTGCAGACTATAGAGCTGCAAATTTTTGGTTAACTCAACTAGAAAAAACTTATTTGGGATTAAAGCATACAATATCCCAAAAAGAGAAAAAATTGCAAGACACAAAAATTAGTGTCTAAATTATCTCAACATTCTTTTACATCTAGGTCTGAAGCTCTAGATTTAAAGGAAGCAGAACTGTTCACTGACAACTCAGCTGAACATAGCTATTTGAAAACAATATTTTCTCAAATGCAAACATCTGATCTCGTAAATCTAAGAATTCAAGACTTTCTAGAATTACTTAGGCTATATGAGATAGATAACACTAAAACTAAGGAGATGGAGGCTGAAATGACAGTACAAGATATGATATCTCTTTATCAGCAACATCTTATCGATGAAAGTAATCTTCTTCCGTTCTTCAAAAAATTAGAAGACATAGAATTAATAAAACTCTTGGAAAATGAAGAGTTAATCCTCAATAACAACAGAAGACCATGCCTAATAACTTGTTCTTTTGAAATACAAAAATACAAAAAACATATCAAAAAGGGCTTGGTACACGAAATTTATGTCAACATCAGCCATCCTGAAGAATATTCAGACTATATTCCAGACATATGTACTGCAAAACTTGTTGAGCATTCCAGCAGGTTTTTTTCTATGTTCATGTTCAAAATTTGGAGCATTTGGGAAGAAAGACAGTACATACGTCCTTATCCCTCCATCCAATTATGGGAATTACATAGAGTAACAGAAAATCCCCAACATGAATTCGTTAAATTCAATTGAAAAGAATTTAATGAAGAAAATGAAAGGCTCTTAGCAGCGCAAGAATTCTTCACCGAAGCCATTAACAAAGGTGAAGTTGGATCACACTCCGCCATTGAAGGCAAAACAATATTGCTGTTAGACTACCTATCAGCTTTCGAACCATCAACAAACAGAATAATGAAGGTTCAGCGATTTTTAGACAGTCTCAAAATTGGTTTAGTTGGCACAATGGCACAAGAAGAATATTTTGAAGAGCAAGTAGAAAAGGAAAGGCTAAGACAAGACTCCATAATGAGAGACACTATGGGGACTGACCCTTTCGACGACGAGTCTCTAGCTAACCTAGAAATTCAAAATTAAATCAGAAGCATGGTGGAACACTACTCTGAATAAAGAAACAAAGAATCTAGCCTCTACACTAGGGTGACATATCACCCACTAGCCTTACCAACTTTCCTTCTGCAGAACTAAAATAATGGACACATCCTCGTCCTATAATGGACACATATTACCCCTATATTACTAGAACGGACATATATCATGCCTATAAAATAATAATAAAATAGTGGAAGAGACTATAAAAGGAGGACTTGTGACGACCCGGATTTTTAACGTCTGTTAATTGGATAATTAACGGGTTTAAATTATCAGAATATTAATTTTTGATGGGTCGAGAAAATGAATTTCTGATAATTGAAATATTGGATATATAATTGGCTTAAAAACTATAATAAATGTTGGCTTATAAATCTCTGGATACGATGAACCATATAGAGAAAAAAAGTTTAATTATATATATATAAAACTCCAACATTTAAATCACGATAAAATGTCCTTAAATATATGTATAAATAAATATATACAACCTTGTGATATTGAAAATATATATATATATATAAGTATATACATCTACAAGAATATAAATGTATGTATATACCTTTGTGGAATGAAGTATAGGAAAAGTTTGTATGAATGTGAATATATATATAAAATAAAGCAATGTGTATATGAGGATATGTATATAAAATGATAACAAATACAAAAGCATTGGGTAAAACAAAATACACATATGAAATCCATGTATATATATACATGAATGAACCTAAGGAGACAAGCAATTAATGCATAGTTCAACTCAAGCGTACAATACATCATTTCAAGCTACAAAATATAAAAAATCAATGAGATCATGTCAGGTTGAAACTTTTCTTCAAAAGCAAACTGAAAAAAAAAAATCAAAAGAAGATGCTTGCTGTGGAAGGCACCATATGATTTATATCTACACCTTGTCTTCCTTTATTTCATTTTTTTGTAACTAAGCAATTCAAACCCAAGGTCATTTCAACAACTCAACAACATCAGATTCAAGCTAGAATTCAAATCATAGTAGCTGTTCAAAATTTCCAGTTCAAAGACAAAGTTTTTCCAGCTTTCTCTGTTCATCTTTTCGGTGAGCAAACTTTTAAAACCAAATTTTTATATTGATCTATGTTCTGTGATGATGGATGAAATTAATGATGTTGTGAAATATGTTGAATGGATCTAAATATGATATATATACATATATGTATATATAGGACTGCATACAGGCATATACCTCTGTTATACCTGACAGGATTTGAAACCTGTTTGAAAAATTCAAATCTTCATATTTGATTGATTTTAGAATTCGATCTTTAAATGAAAAGTGATCATAATAATGTAATGCAGAATTTAAAAATAATTACACGTATATTAGCGAACAAATATTTTGGAAATTGGAAGATTTACAGTAATGATCAACATAAGTGGAAAATCAAGTGATTTAAATTTCGAATTTCATTTGTATGAATAGATTCGCATTTCAAAATAATGATATTTGAATATCATTTCAAGATTTTTAATTTGTTAAATTGTGAGAAAATATGAGATGAATGAGATTGACATTTTCGTCAATCTCTGGAGATCGCCGACGATTCTGAGGCCGTGCTTTGTATCAAAGATAGCTTGGAGATCGTTGAACCTAGGAAAAATACTGGTGGTATTTATCGATGATCGAGGCGGTGGAATTTTGGCGAACTAGGGTTTTGTTGCTGGTTGAGTTGACGATGTTTCAGAGACGATTTCATCGTTGGGGATGGATCGGGTTTGTTCGCGATGGTGGGAATGGAAGTTGGATGATGTGGCGTAGCTTCAGTAAAGGGAGCATGTGATCTCGAGGTCGGAGACGTCGGGAAGAAGAAGATTTCCGGCCATGGTGGGTTCCAGTTTGGTCGAGAATGCCTTGTTTTCGATTTATATGGGTTTCGATCGATCTGGGTTCACGTATGTGTTTGCGTGGGTTCGAGTGGTTGTCGAAGGTCGCCGCGATGACCTCCGGCGATCGGAAGCGCTGGTATACGTGCACCACGTGCACGTCGTATATGGAAGTTGGGGTGCTTAGGTTGGTCTCGTGCAAATGAAGGAATGTCTCGAAGCAGTTGAAGGAAATCCTCGAAGTAGAAGGGAAGGCAGGAGACTCGAAGCTGGGATCGGGGAAAGTACCATATGGTTCGGGGTTTTTGGGCCATGATAATATGTTTTGAAAATAAAAAGTTTTAAATATTATAATAAATTAAAGATGAATTGTTATACAAAACAATTAATTTTAACTTAGGGGTTTCAAGTTAATAATGAACGTATTTCCAAGATTATTTAAAACAAGATTTAAAAGATAAACGATTTATCTTAAATAATGATTTGGATTTTCGATTAACTTAAAACGTTTAAGTTAAATTATGTGAGTTTGTTCAAAGGTTATTTAAATAAGACTTAATCGATGATTTTGTAATTATTTAAGATAAATGGGCTATCTTAAGATTTAAGGGTCGTCACATAATGATAATTACTAAATGGAAGTAATTGAGGATTAATTACTTGGAGAAATTAATTAAAAGATGGATTAATTAAGGAAATTAATTAAAGGGTTAGTTAATTAATGAATGTGATTAATTAAAGGATAATTAATCAATGTAAGTGATTATAGAATAATTAATTAGAGTAATTAATTAAGGATCAATGTAATAAATTATTGTTAACTACTTTATGGGAGTAATTAAAGGATTATATAATGTGAATGGTTGAAGTTAATTAATTTGTGTAATTAATTAAAGGCTAATTACTTCACAAAATTAAAGATGATAATTAAAGGATGATTAATTTATTTATTTGTAATTAATTAATGTTAAGTAAGAAGGATTTAAAGGTAATTAAAGTAATTAATTTAATTTATTTAAATTAATTAGAAATGGTGTGACAAATTAATCTTGCTTTTGGATGATTGGATTATATGAATGCCTTGAATTGGTTGATATCTCTGATATAAAATGTTTTGTGTCATGATATGTTTGGGTTGTACAGTGATAATGTGGTTATCTATCGATGATGAATTGCTGTATAAAGTGAACTTCCTGTATTTAAAGTTTGAATTGTATTTCACTTGAATAACTTGGGTTAAGATGACTTGGGATTCGAAGAGACCGGGGTCGGGTATCAGTAATACCCGAAACCACTTCGATTAGTAAACTAAATTCTTTATAAATTGGATATGTGAAATTATACAGGCTGGAATGGAATGAATTAAGTAACATGGACATTTAACCTGAAAAAGTTGTGTGTGATAAATGTTTGACTATATGAATTCGTAAAGGGTACGAGTTACCCTGATATTCACATATGTTATAGCTTGGTATTTCATATTATATGGGTTTACTCATGCTGGTTTCCAGCCTGACCCGGGTGTTACTTTGTTGTAATGCTCGGGTCAGACCGAGTATTACAGATTTCCAGGTAAGAACGTTCTGGAGCTCAAGAGGCGAGCTGGATGACATGACGTATGGAGTGTTTCCGCTGTGACTATTATTTCTAGCCATGTGATTTGTATATGTCCTATGTTTGTGTATGTGTAACTCTGATGTATTAAAATGAAAATTGACTGATATGGTATTCTTTTGTAAACTGCTTTTATTTGATATTATATTTTATTCGCTGCGAATGTGAGAATCTGTGTTGTGTTTCTGTTTCTGTTTCTTCTTCTTCTATCTCTTTCTTCTTTCCTAACTATCTGAAATTTTCGAGATCGAAAATCTCGGGTCGTTACAGTTGGTATCAGAGCCAGGTTAAGCGAGATCCTTGGCTCTGGTGGGTGTACTCATAAGGATAGGGTCAATAGTACCCTAGAATGAGTTGAGTGTATATATATACGAGTGCGTACTTGTTATTTTCTTATATAAAGATTTTAAAAATGGTTTTAATGAAAGATTTTTATAAAATCTTATATTATATATAGCAATAATTGGTTATAAAATAAGAAATTAAGGAATATATATATATATATATCCAATAAGGATTGGATAAAATGAACTATATAAATAAGATGAATTAGAATTGGGTTCAAACCAGAAATAGAATGGTTATTGAGTTTAAATAGGATGATTGTTTTCCAATAAACAAATAAATGTTTTAAGGAAGTAACCATTAGATGTGAATAACTTGTAAATTAGAAAGGACGTAAATCGAAAAGTTTTGAAATTGTTTCAAATGTTAATAGAAATAATAAAGAGTGTTATTCAGAATATTTTGAATGTGATCTTAATTTAAAATAAGAGTTATTTGAAAGCATTAAAGGAGACTGTTTGAACTAAAACCAAAAGTGGTTTAAAATTTAAGGATAACTTAGTGTGTAAAGAAAATAATATGTATATATGAGTAATATACATAATATCAAAAATAGTTTGAAATAAACTCTAAATATTGAGTTTTAAATTTGGAATGAGATGTGATATCCAAGGTGATAAGTTTTTAAACTTATAAGGTTATTAATGTGAAGTTTAAAATTTGAAGCAGGAATTCAAATTGGGTAAGGTTGGCTGGATTAAGTAAATTGAATTTAACTTTGGAGAAGTTAAATAAGTAACAAGCAACCTGAATTGGAAATTTCAAAATAAAATTGGGATTTAACCGGAAGGTTAAATGGTTGATTTGAATGGGGAGTTTGTGTGATCTCAAAATGGGTTTGAGATCTGAAAACTGAAAATGGATGTTTTAAAATAATTTGGATAATATTATCCTATTAATAATCTTTAAATTGTGAATTGGATTTGTGTAAATGAATGAAGAAGCGAAGGGTGGTAATATATCCATTATTGAGAAAAAGGGGTATTAAACTTGAATTTGAAATTAAGGATATGGAATTACTTTGAATTGAAAATTTGAGTGTTAAGAATTGAATTTAAATTGATTAAGAACTTATTTCAAAAACTGGAAGATAAAATTGGGTAATAAATTGAATTTTTAAGATAAAATTGTTTTGAACTCTTATTTGAACTTTGAAATAAGTTAAGTAAAGATAATTTAAAATTGAATTTTGAGAATTGGACTCAGAATTAAATTGTTTGAGGATTTGGATTGTTGATTTTAAAATAAGGGGTAATTTGATTTAAGGGATTAAATCAACATTTAAAAATTTAACTCGAATTTATATAATTCGAGATGGTTTAAAATTGAGATTTAAATTAAATTAGTTCAAACTGAATTTGATTTGAATTAATGGAAATTGTGATTGAAGATGGATAAGTATAAAATTCAAATGGAAGATTTGGATTGGGATTAATTCATATAGAAATTGAAATAATTTAAAATTGAAGTGAATTCAATTTGAAATTAGTCTAAATTAATTGGAATAATTTGAAATTGTAATTAAAGTGAATATGTTTAAAATCAAATGGAATTTGATTTGAATTTGGAAAGGAATTGAGGTTAATTCAACTTGAATTGGGGATAAATCAAGTTTAAGGAAAATTGAAGTTATTTAAATTGGAATTCAATTGGAAGTGGAAAATTTAAATTGAATTGATTTGAAATGGAGGTTGGGAATTGAACAGTTTTACTCTAGACTATTTTCAAAATAAATTGTTTTAATATAATTTTTTTTTCAAACTATTTACTATACAACGTTTCTTTTTAAACCTAAAATTATCTTAAACTTGTTTTATAATTATTTTTGAAACTATTTAACTATTTTGCAACTGTTTATAAACTAATTACTGTTTTTCAACTGTTTTATAACTAATTACTATTTTACAACTATTTTGCAATTAGCTAACCATTTTATAACTATTTAACTATTTTTCAACTATTTTACAATTTCTTAACTATTTGTAGCTATTTTACAAACTAATAACTATTTTCCAACTACTTATCTATTTTAAAATTTCGAGCTATTTTCTAAATATAAACTGGTTGGAGTCCAAAATGTTATTGATTAAATACCCAACTGAGATAAGAATTGAAGTGATAATCCAAATGGGGATTGAGGCAAATGTGAATAAGTGAATAAAATCAAAGTGAGGATGAATAGAAAGGAAATTGATTTAACTGATAATCAATGAAGGTAAATACGTAGGATGTATGTATATTATTCTATTCGCATAGTGATTTGATCCAGATTCGGGCACAGAATTTCGAGATAGTATTATCGATCCGAGTTGGGATTTTTCCCTCGACTTTCGACGGCGAACCTGGATATGGATTTTTAATTGGTTCTGGATATTCTCTATCATAGTGTGACTATGCAAGGAGAATGACGGTTTCTGATCAAGAAACCAGATCTGAGTCTGCATTAGGAAGTCGGGTGGACAATACTAGTTCGGAAGTGAAATTGTGTGATCGAGTGAGCGGTCAGATTGATATTGCGTACGGATGATATGTGGACATCATACGGGTTTGAATAAAATTGATATTGAAAATTTGTGGATAAGAACTGTAAATGATTTTTGAAATTGAAAGTATATTTTGTGAAATATATGATGAAGTAAAGGGGAAATTGGATATTTCTATGGTAAAAAATTACTTTATGGAAGTAAGCAATATGGTAAATGGCTTTACAAAGAGTAATCAAAATTTGAATATTTGATTTGGAATAAACAAAGTTATATATCTTTGTTATGTATGGTAAACTCCCCTTGTTGAATCTATTGCCAGAAGGAAAGGGTTTTGAAAGTATTTGAAGTATAAAAGTGAATTTATACAAGTATGAAGTGATTCAAAAATTTCCCAAGGTTATTATATATATATATGTAAAGGATCTTATGAGAATGATTTTGAGAAAAGGTTTTTGGAACTTATGGATTTGGAAAGGCTTTTGATTTTTGAGGAAAAATCAATATTGGAATTTGGAAAGCCTAATGTGAGAATTATCGATTTTGGGAAATCGATTTTGAGAAAGGAGATTTATATGAAATTCATACTAGGTGTATGATTTGAAAATACTATATGTGTATAGTATAAAGTGTTTTGAAGTGGCTCTGGGGAAAAAGGCGCTCCCTTGAAATGAACTTCTCAAGAGTACCATAGGTTGGTGTTGCCTTGAGCCTCAAAGGGGGAGGTTCTAAAGTTGATCCTGTGAGGAGTCCGGACAAAACTAGTTCCTGAGGATTATTGGGTAGCGAAAGTCAAGGGCGCTGATGCCTACAGAGGCATTTGGTTATGCTGTGACGACAGTGTGACTCGATGTTACTGCGATCTACTGCAGACCATAGCGAAAGTCGTGTGTGCCGCTGAGAGCCAACAGTCTACGTTTGATTTTACATCGGTAGACTACGACCTATGTGGGAGTGGAGAAGTTTCATTTTTGGCAGCGAAAATCGAGGGCGCTGATGCCTACAGTTACATGGACTTTTGCTGTGATGGCAACGTAACCCTGGAATGTAACTACGATCTGTTGTGGGTTCCATGGCGTAATCGAGGGGCGCAGAGTGCCTACACTTACATGGACTTTTGCTGCGATGGCAACGTAACCCAGGATGTAACTGCGACCATGGATGTGGGTGATGATTTCCAGAGCATTCTCACCAAAGATATTTCCTCTATTTTCAAAAATGTTTTCTATATTTTCAATAAAATTATTTTCCAAAGTATTTTCACTGGGTGTTGGAAACGAGTTTACCAAGTACTTATAGATTTTCAGTCCTACGCCCGATCAACGTATGACCGAATTTCTGTGAGAACAAGGATGGACTTCTCGAAACATTGAGTTATAAAAGTATTTTTTATAAAAACTATTTTAGTAATATTATATAGATTTTTAAAGTATTTTAAAATGATCAAAGAATATTTAGCTGATTATAAGCATTTTATTAATTCTGGTTTCGTTCATTTTCGGAGACAAAAAGATTCAAAGTGGGGAGGAATGCGACGACCCGGATTTCTAACGTCTGTTAATTGGATAATTAACGGGTTTAAATTATCAGAATATTAATTTTTGATGGGTCGAGCAAATGAATTTCTAATAATTGAAATATTGGATATATAAATGGCTTAAAAACTATAATAAATATTGGCTTATAAATCTCTGGATACGATGAACCGTACAGAGAAAAAAAATTAATTATATATATATAACTCCAACATTTAAATCACGATAAAATGTCCTTAAATATATGTATAAATAAATATATACAACGTTATGATATTGAATATATATATAAGTATATACATCTACAAGAATATAAATGTATGTATATACCTTTGTGGAATGAAGTATAGGAAAAGTTTGTATGAATGTGAATATATATATATATAATAAAGCAATGTGTATATGAGGATATGTATATAAAATGATAACAAATACAAAAGCATTGGGTAAAACAAAATACACATATGAAATCTATGTATATATATACATGAATGAACCTAAGGAGACAAGCAATTAATGCATAGTTCAACTCAAGCGTACAATACATCATTTCAAGCTACAAAATATAAAAAATCAATAAGATCATGTCAGGTCGAAACTTTTCTTTAAAAGCAAACTGAAAAGAAAAAAATCAAAAGAAGATGCTTGCTGTGGAAGGCACCATCTGATTTATATCTACACCTTGTCTTCCTTTATTTCATTTTTTCGTAACTAAGCAATTCAAACCCAAGGTCATTTCAGCAACTCAACAACATCAGATTCAAGCTAGAATTCAAATCATTGTAGCTGTTCAAAATTTCCAGTTCAAAGACAAAGTTTTTCCAGCTTTCTCTGTTCATCTTTTCGGTGAGCAAACTTTTAAAACCAAATTTTTATATTGATCTATGTTCTGTGATGATGGATAAAATTAATGATGTTGTGAAATATGTTGAATGGATCTAAATATGATATATACATACATACATACATATATATATAAATATATAGGACTGCATACAGGCATATACCTCTGTTATACCTGACAGGATTTGAAACCTGTTTGAAAAATTCAAATCTTCATATTTGATTGATTTTAGAATTCAATCTTTAAATGAAAAGTGATCATAATAATGTAATGCAGAATTTAAAAATAATTACACGTATATTAGTGAACAAATATTTTGGAAATTGGAAGATTTACAGTAATGATCAACATAAGTGGAAAATCAAGTGATTTAAATTTCGAATTTCATTTGTATGAACAGATTCGCATTTCAAAATAATGATTTTTGAATATCATTTCAAGATTTTTAATTTGTTAAATTGTGAGAAAATATGAGATGAATGAGATTGACATTTTCATCAATCTCTGGAGATCGCCGACGATTCTGAGGCCGTGCTTTATATCGAAGATAGCTTGGAGATCGTTGAACCTAGGAAAAATACTGGTGGTATTTATCGATGATCGAGGCGGTGGAATTATGGCGAACTAGGGTTTTGTTGCTGGTTGAGTTGACGATGTTTCAAAGACGATTTCATCGTCGGGGATGGATCGGGTTTGTTCGCGATGGTGGGAATGGAAGCTGGATGATGTGGCGTAGCTTCAGTAAAGGGGGCAGGTGATCTCGAGGTCGGAGACGTCGGGAAGAAGAAGATTTCCGGCCATGGTGGGTTCCAGTTTGGTCGAGAATGCCTTGTTTTCGATTTATATGGGTTTCGATCGATCTGGGTTCACGTATGTGTTTACGTGGGTTCGAGTGGTTGTCGAAGGTCGCCGCGATGACCTCCGGCGATCGGAAGCGCTGGTATACGTGCACCACGTGCATGTCGTATATGGAAGTTGGGGTGCTCAGGTTGGTCTCGTGCAAATGAAGGAATGTCTCGAAGCAGTTGAAGGAAATCCTCGAAGTAGAAGGGAAGGCAGTAGACTCGAAGCTGGGATTGGGGAAAGTTCCGTATGGCTCGGGGTTTTTGGGCCTTGATAATATGTTTTGAAAATAAAAAGTTTTAAATATTGTAATAAATTAAAGATGAATTGTTATACAAAACAATTAATTATAACTTAGGGGTTTCAAGTTAATAATGAACGTATTTCCAAGATTATTTAAAACAAGATTTAAAAGATAAATGATTTATCTTAAATAATGATTTGGATTTTCGATTAACTTAAAACGTTTAAGTTAAATTATGTGAGTTTGTTCAAAGGTTATTTAAATAAGACTTAAATGATGATTTTGTAATTATTTAAGATAAATGGGCTATCTTAAGATTTAAGGGTCGTCACATAATGATAATTACTAAATGGAAGTAATTGAGGATTAATTACTTGGAGAAATTAATTAAAAGATGGATTAATTAAGGAAATTAATTAAAGGGTTAGTTAATTAATGAATGTGATTAATTAAAGGATAATTAATCAATGTAAGTGATTATAGAATAATTAATTAGAGTAATTAATTAAGGATCAATGTAATAAATTATTGTTAACTACTTTATGGGAGTAATTAAAGGATTATTTAATGTGAATGGTTGAAGTTAATTAATTTGTGTAATTAATTAAAGGCTAATTACTTCATAAAATTAAAGATGATAATTAAAGGATGATTAATTAATTTATTTGTAATTAATTAATGTTAAGTAAGCAGGATTTAAAGGTAATTAAAGTAATTAATTTAATTAATTTAAATTAATTAGAAATGGTGTGACAAATTAATCTTGCTTGTGGATGATTGGATTATATGAATGCCTTGAATTGGTTGATATCTCTGATATAAAATGTTTTGTGTCATGATATGTTTGGGTTGTACAGTGATAATGTGGTTATCTATCGATGATGAATTGTTGTATAAAGTGAACATCCTGTATTTAAAGTTTGAATTGTATTTCACTTGAATAACTTGGGTTAAGATGACTTGGGATTCGAAGAGACCGGGGTCGGGTATCAGTAATACCTGAAACCACTTCGATTAGTAAACTAAATTCTTTATAAATTGGATATGTGAAATTATACAGGCTGGAATGGAATGAATTGAGTAACATGGACATTTAACCTGAAAAAGTTGTGTGTGATAAATGTTTGACTATATGAATTCGTAAAGGGTACGAGTTACCCTGATATTCACATATGTTATAGCTTGGTATTTCATATTATATGGGTTTACTCACGCTGGTTTCCAGCCTGACCTGGGTGTTACTTTGTTGTAATGCTCGGGTCAGACCGAGTATTACAGATTTCCAAGTAAGAACGTTCTGGAGCTCAGGAGGCGAGCTGGATGATAGGACGTATGGAGTGTTTCCGCTGTGACTATTATTTCTAGCCATGCGATTTGTATATGTCCTGTGTTTGTGTATGTGTAACTTTGATGTATTAAAATGAAAATTGACTGATATGGTATTCTTTTGTAAACTGCTTTTATTTGATATTATATTTTATCCACTGCGAATGTGAGAATCTGTGTTGTGTTTCTGTTTCTTCTTCTTCTATCTCTTTCTTCTTTCCTAACTATCTGAAATTTTTGGGATTGAAAATCTCGGGTCGTTACAGGACTCCTCTCAGAAGAAGGATCATCAGAAAAAAATCTTCTTCAGAGTTTGCATTTGAGAAAATATTGTTTTCAAATGGCTATGTTCAGCTGAGTTGTCAGTGAACAGTTATGCTTCCTTTAAATCTAGAGCTTCATACCATTGTTGTTACAAATTGATGAATATTGAACATGAACATAGTACATAACAATATAAGTGTCAATTTAATCTAGATAATATGAGCATGTTGTTATCCAATTTGAGGTCACTGACGAAGGTCTAGATTTAAATACCAATAGCATTTAAAAATTTGTAAATATATTATCAATACTATAGAAATATATTCACATAGTTATCATAACGAATAAAAGACCAATATATCAGATTACTTACATTTTTGTAAACTTTTTTGAGGCAATATCATGTAAAATATTATGTAGGAAGCAATACATGATATACTAAGCTTACCATACCTCTAAGGCTCATATTTTATCAATACCTAAAGGAACATGTCTGTGCTAGCATACATTGGGAGCAACCTAGGTAGCGTCGTACAGGGTCAAAAGCACTCCAAAGGGGCTATATACATAGCCGCTCTGGATATGCTTCAACGCAGAATCATACTTACAGGTAAATGACAAATGTGAAGCTCTCTCTCATTGGCGGTCCAAGCATATTTGCAAAGAGGGCAACTCAAGCTGCACCCAACTCAAATCACAAATAGCCTCAAGCACATTCCATGCATATGCCAAGTCAACTGTCAAATTAGAATGGGAAATGCTATTCCATTCAGATCCGACATGATGTCAAGTCAAGCAAAGACGGCAAAGGTATTGGCAGTACAACCTTAATGCAAAGCATTATTCACCACTACAACAATTCATATGCATCGACAACATATTCGAAGCATCAGGGCAGTCCCCTACCATTCCTTTTAAGACATTTGCTATTCTGGGAGAAAGGAGACCAACCCATACAGATTTGGGCTTCCCGCCCAATTTTTCAGACATCTCGCTTCAAATTTTCAAGATCCCACCAATGTGATGGTTTCCCACCAGAAATCCTTCACCAATCCAGGTACAACGAATAGGCATTGCGGATGAATGACAAGTGTCAAATCTAAGGGCGGAGATTGAAGAAAAAAGATCAAAGGCAAGCACGACAACAAGCAATGCACTTTTCATACTATAAAAGGAAACATTAGAGGACGAAAAAGAGATTCTTTTCTTCTTAGAAAGGAAAATATGAGATTTGAATATTATATGCTTCTGGACGATTGTAATTATCTGTACCAAAAAATAGAAAATAAATAGTGGACTATTCTGTGGATGTAGGATTAACAATAATCCGAACCATGTAAAAATTTCTATGTCCTTTACTTTTATTGTTCCGTTATCTAATTTTGGATTGACATTCATTTATAAAACCATCTTGATATTTTAACAAATAGTTGAAGCGCGTCTACCAGGCTATGCAAGCGTTCAGTGATTTAGTCACTTCTCAAAGGCAGATTTAACATAGATTAAATTTGCTGATTTCAATTTGTGGAAGCAATTAATGACTAGATCGCTCCACGATCTAGTTGGGTGTGGTGAAGCAAAAAAACTTCATTAACAAGTACTATCAACGAGCATGGTTTCTGAAATGCAGCGATGATGCATTAAATCTAATCAAATAATGCTGTAAAGCTCATTCTCTCTCTACTTTATACTTGAAAGTGTGAACACATTCCTTAGTCAAACTATATGAACTATGAATTGGCTCATAAACTTTTCCACTAAATCGGTACACATATTGATGATGGACCAATTATCTAGTTGGTGAAACTACACGGCAGCCAAATCAGTCAAGTACAATAGGAGCATCGTCCCATCACCTCCTTCGAAGTCGCTAACACTCTCGTACGTTGGATGTATATCATTAAGTGAACAGTTGGATACTGTAACAACCCGCATATTTTACAATTTAATATTTAAATATTTTATTTAAATATAAAATCATTAATCGGATTAAGGACCGAAAATCTACTTTTTGCAAACAGTCGAATTGGGACTCGAGACCACTTCCATTGAGTCCAAAATGGTGTTTGCGACCTTTTTGAGTATAAGCTTCGATATGTTTGGAGTTAATAGAATTTTGCTACTTTTTCACTTTGGACTTTGGGTTTGATTCAGCCCATTTGCCAAATTCTGGTTTCATTAACTCAAGCTCCACTCCCTCTCCTCTTCATTACTTCACTTTTATTTCCTAACACTTAAGCTTCATAAAAAATGGAGAGTGGAATGGGAAATTAAAACTCCAAGCCCTAGTTCATTTGCAAATCCTTCTTCTAGCTCCAAATTCAAAGAGAAGCTATTGGTAAGCATCCTCTTCATCTTCTCGAACTCATTCTCCTTTCAATTTCAGAAATTCCTAAACCTAATTTAGGAAATGTTTCTCTTTTAAGCTTAGATTCAAGCTTGTTGAGTTAGAATTGAAGAGTGATTGTCCTTGCCATTGCTCTATAGCTTCTTCTTCCTTGTTTTGTGTAAAAAGGTGAGATTTTTATCTCACATCTATGTCTATAACTATCTTTAATTTCTTGGTATGAATTCCTAACACTAATTCATGTTCATTTGCTTTCGATTTGGATTGAATTGGTGAATTGTTAAATTTTTGGGTTTTGAATCCAATTTGCTAAAAAATCCAACCTTTGATGTTTGAACACGTTAGTGGAGCGTTTTGGAGGGCCATACAAGGCTGGGTTGTCGAAAGGCGTAAATCCTCAGTTGGAGTTGCTCAAATTCGTCGCTTCCGTCGTGTATCGAACTTGCCCCAAAAGGGGGCTAGACTGGCCCAAAACGTGAAAAACGTTCTTCACCAGACGTCTGCAGATAAGCTCAGACGTCTGGAGTCTACTTCAGGGAACTTCCTGAAACTTGCTGCAGACGTCTGAGCTTACACTCCAGACGTCTGGAGTATTTTATTTTGCCTTTTGTGTTGAGTTTCCAAATTTTTATCGATTCTTGTTTCTCCAAATTGTTGTTATCACCTTTGTTGACTTCGATAACTTCTTTTTCGGGATTTTCGGGAATATCCATTTTGATGGATTCGGTATCGATTTCTTTGGATTTGATTCACGTCTTCGTATGTGAATTTTGGTGATTGATTGTTTCTACAATCATTTCTGTGATTTGTCACTTTAAAAATATAAAGGTTTTCTATACTAGTAGTAAATATTCAAACTCTTTTACAAAGATGATTTCAACTCTATTTTAAATATAAAGCTTGTTTTCAAAACCGTTTTCCAATCTATTAGTATATACAAACCTTTACCTCATTCGTATGAGAAAATATAATTAAACGGCTTAGCAAAACAAGTGGTATGAAACGCTTGCGTTTACTTCGTCGGTTAATTTTTGGACTTGTTCGATTGAAACTCTTGTGACAATTTTCGAGTGGAAATCTACAATTTGTTCGTAAATATTTAAGTTAAGCTAGTGGTTATGGGACAGGAAGCTAAACTCATATATTTACTAGCTTAGTGTAATCGACACTTTTTATTGATCGATGATGATCATTTTATGATTTAGACTAGCGATGTGCGATGTCTATTTGTCTACGAGGGAGACTAAACCCCGTTTCTATGGAACTTCGGTTCAATTTGGCGGGATAGCGACCCGTGGTCTTCGGACCGTTTGTGGAGCTTCGGCTCAATTTTTATGGTTAGCGACCATGGAATAGCGTTCCATTTGTAATACACGTGTTGGTGAGTTTTCATGCTCCCGTTTGTGATAGGCCTCCTCCTCCTTTTTTGTGATTTCTGGATTTCTATTTGATGATTTCTAGAATTTGTGTGTTTCACCTCCTTATGTGATTGACAATTATATCTTTGTCAATATTTGTGGTATGGTGAATAAAATAAAGAATATGACATTCTCTTTGGTACTTTGAGATTCTTGAGATATTGTATGATTTTGTTGTTGTTTTACATCATATTTGTTCTAGTACGACATTATTGTTATCATACATTCTTATTATATCTCTTCTTATATCTCATTCCTTTATCTGATATTTAGACTGATCCGTTTATTATTTTCTTATTAAATAATACTCGGGTCAAACCGAGATGTTACAGGTGCTTCTGCTTGACTCCTTATCTGGGATCATCTTCTGACTTTTGTCTAACTACATTACATTTGTAGTTTTTGTTGTTATACATTTGAGATAGAGACTCCTTGATGTATGCATATTCTTTTGTCTAGCACTTGTATCTATTCTTTTGTGATATTGTGGATCTTGTTTGACCACTACTCTGATGTACACCTTTCTGTGTTATATATTCATATCTGTTTCCGCCTTTGTGATATGAATGTTTGTGACTGATTTATGTTATGTTTATTTCTATATTTGTTTTCGAGGTCCACTTAGCCACCGTGTGGTAGCTTTGAGTTTGCATCGGTATGTCGGATTTCATCTTGAAACGAAATGCATGGTTTACTATCTTGCATATCGGTGCTCGCACAAGGCAATTGCACGGATGGTTGCTCCTCAACAGCCTTATTCTTCGCGCTAGTCGACAGCATTACTCAGTGGTGAACTTGGCTAGCGTGAGTATAGAGGTGGGGCGTCACAACATGGTATCAGAGCCAAACTTCGGAACTATATAGAATAATCTAGCAAGGATCATTGTCCTAAGTCTTTCTTAGAAATTGTGCCATAGGATTTAATTCGGATCTTCGTACCGTTCTATCCTATTTCTTTTTATGATTCCTTGTTTTATCAATCAAATTTGTTTGATATTCATTCTGAGATTAACCTTTTTCTCTTTTCTTTATTTCTTAAAGAAAAAAATGGTTAGACCTGGCCGTCCCAGCGCCGGTCAATCCAGTGCTACTCCCCAGAATGGAGTATTTATGTCTGCTTAGCAGCTTCTTGATCTTGTAAAGAATGCTCAAGCAGCCGGTTCTATTCCGGAGCCTACTCACCCTAAGTCTGGATTTGCACGCTTGTGTAACGATTATACCAACTTGGGAGGAAAGCCATTCAAAGGTTCTGAAACCATTATTGAAGTCCAGGCTTGGCTAAGAACATGCGACCGCATTTTTTCTCGCATGAATCTTATTGATCTTCACCGAGTTCAGGTGGCCTCTAGTATGCTCCAAGAAAGAGCACTAGACTGGTACGAGCTTCTGATTTGTGAAATTAATGAAACGGATCTTACTTGGGAGCAATTCCGGGAACGATTCGAATTAAAGTTTGTGCCAGAAGCTGAGAAGGTGACTTTAGCCTGTCGTTTCATAGACCTTGTTCAAGGTGAATCCTCCATGGCAGATTATGTCGCATCCTTCGAGTCACTTTCTAAATACGGGGTCGAATACATAAACACCCCCTTGAAGAAGAACCAAAGATTTGTCTATGGCTTGAACAAAAATCTCAAGAAGCCATTACTTCTAAAATTAGAAGTCTCTTTTGATCAACTCATTGACATTGCTCTTTGTCTCGAAGAGGCTGATAAAGATAGTGATGTTGAGGTCAAACCAAACATCAACAAGAAGAGACCTTTTAAGTTTAAGCCTAACCCCAACAAGAAGGGAAAGCAAGCAACCCCGGTAGCAAATACTCCTAATCCTCGTCGCGGAGAATGTTACAATTGTGGTTCTAAGGACCACTATGCAAACAAGTGCCCGAAGCCTCTTTTCTGCCGCTATTGCAAGAGTTCGGGCCATACTTTATCTTTGTGTCCCAAACTTCAAGGCAAGAAGGAGGGCAAGCTAAATGTTGCCCAAGCCCCTTCTAACACTTCTCGTGATCAAGGTATTTCTCATTCTATCCTTGATAGTATTATTATATTTCATGATCTTTCTATTCAAGTTCTTTTTGATACGGGTGCATCTCACTCTTTTATATCAAAAGAACTTGTTGATGCTTTGTCTTTGGATGTTATTGGCTTGATGACTTCTTTGAGAATTGCGAATCTGGTCGGTGGATCCGCAACACTCAGTTTATTGTGTAAAGATGTCGAAATAATTTTATGTGATTACTCTTTCTGTGCCGATTTGCATGTTATGCGTTATTTAGGTTTTAGAATGATTTTGGGGATGGATTGGCTTAACCGTTATGAAGCCCATATTCTATGTCCTGAACGGACTATATATCTTCGGCATCCTCAATCTGTTAAGCAGATTTCTCTCATTCTGAAAGATTCAGATTCCAATTCGAAAGCATCCTTGTATTCTCTAAATCCTCATGATGACGATAACGATGATGAGGAGGATGTCATTTCTCTCATTCACATTGTTCATGAATTTCCCAACATATTTGAGCCCGTTTTAGGATTACCACCTAAGCGAGCAATTGAGTTCAGAATTAATCTAATCCCCGGAGCTCTACCTATTACTCGTCTTCCTTATCGCATGTCCAATAAAGAAAATGAGGAGATGCGCAAACAATTATCCGAATTGGAAGCGAAGCAATTTATTCAATCTAGTTCCTCTCCATGGGGAGCTTCAGCTATTTTTGTGAAGAAATCTGATGGTACACTTAGGCTTTGCGTTGACTACCGCAAGCTTAACGATCTCACCATCAAGAATAAATATCCCTTGCCTCAGATTGATGATTTGTTCGATCAACTTAGTGGTGCTAAAGTCTTTTCACAGTTAGACTTAGCAACCGATTTTCATCAGCTTCGTATTGCAAAGGATAGCATTCCTTTGACATCATTCCGTACATGCTATGGATCTTATGAATGGCTTGTTATGCCATTTGGTTTGACGAACTCTCCAGCTTATTTCGTCGACCTTATGAATCGAGTTTGTAAAGACTTCCTTGATCGATTTGTTCTCATCTTTATAGATGATATTCTTATTTATTCTAAAACCGAAGAGGAGCATGGAAATCATCTTCGTATTGTATTGGAAACTCTTAGGAGCAACCAATTGAAAGCGAAATTTTCTAAATGCCACTTTTGGCAATCTCGAGTGAAATTTTTGGGGCATATTATTTCTAAATCCGGAATATCCGTGGATCCTTCAAAGATTGAAGTGATTCAAAATTGGAAGAGACCGGAGAGTGTGATGGAAATTCGTAGCTTTCTTGGATTGGCGGGCTATTACTGTCGGTTCATAAAAGACTTTTCCAAGATTTCCGTACCTCTTACTAGTTTGACAAAGAAGGGAGTTAAATACATTTGGTCAGACAAATGTGAAGCTTCATTTCAAAAATTAAAAGAACTTCTTTCTGATGCTCCTATTCTTGTGATTTCCGATGGGAACCAAGATTTTATTGTTTATACCGATGCTAGTCGCGTTGGTTTGGGAGCCGTTCTTATGCAAAGGGAACGTGTTATCGCTTATGCTTCTAGACAATTAAAGCCTGCCGAGACAAGATATGCCACTCATGATTTAGAGCTCGCGGCTATTGTTTTCGCCCTCAGAATTTGGCGTCATTATCTTTTGGGAGAGAAATTTGTTCTCTACACCGATCATAAATCATTGAAGTATTTATTTTCTCAAAAGGAACTTAATTTGCGTCAACAACGTTGGCTCGAGTTCCTTGCATCTTATGACCTTGATATTCTTTATACTCCCGGAAAGGGAAATCGTGTTGCCGATGCCCTTAGACGAAAGCAACAAGCGGTTGTTTTTGTGATGATATCCGAGTGGAATGATCTCGAGACCTTATCCACTTGTGAGATTCAAAATCGTGAACTCGATTTATGTTCATCTCTTGTTTTATGTAGCCTTGAGCCTTATCCTTCTCTTTTAGACCGCATTCTTGAAGCTCAAAAGCATGATCCCGAATTGGTTCTTCTTAGCCAAAGTTGTAGGGATAAAATTGATATTGAAGGTTTGAAAGACTTTGATATTGATGCTCGTGGCGGTATTCGAAAATTTGGTAGACTTATCGTGCCAAATATTTGTGATCTTCGTAAAGATATATTAGAAGATTCTCGTCGTTCTAAATTCACCATTCATTCCGGTAGTAGTAAAATGTACGCGGATATGAAGCGACTTTATTATTGGGAGGGAATGAAATCAGATATTGCTAACTTTGTTAAGCGTTGCATGACCTACTAACTTGTTAAGGCCGAACATCAAAGGCCTGGTGGGTTATTGCAACCATTGGAAATTCCTATATGGAAGTGGGATCAAATTTCCATGGACTTTGTTGACGGTCTTCCCCGTTCTCGTTCGGGCCATGATAGCCTATGGGTGATAGTAGATAGACTTACGAAATCCGCCCATTTTATTCCCGTTCGGTCTAATCGGACCGTTCCTCTTTTGGCCAAACTCTTTATTAAAGAAATTGTTAAATTGCATGGAGTCCCTACTTCTATTGTTAGTGATTGTGATCCATTGTTTACTAGTGGATTCTGGAAAGGTCTTTAAAAAACTTTGGGAACAAAGCTTAATTTTAGCACCGCTTATCATCCTCAGTCCGATGGACAAACAGAGCGTGTGAATCAAACTCTTGAAGATCTTCTTCGTGCTTGTGTTCTTAACTTTGGTGGAAGTTTGGAAGATCATATTTCTATTGTTGAATTTTCCTATAATAATAGCTTCCAATCTAGTATTGGTATGGCACCTTTCGAGGCACTATACGGAAGGCCATGCCGATCTCCTTTGTGTTGGCTTGAAGCCGGTGAGAAGCTGGTTTTAGATCCAGATTTTATTCGTGATGCCACAGAAAAGATCGACCTTATTCGTCATAGGATGAAAGAGGCTCAAAGTAGGCAAAAATCCTATGTCGATAACCGAAGAAGGAAATTAGAATTTTCTGTGGGAGATTTTGTGTTCATTCGTGTTTCACCTATGAAAGGTGTTGTGCGTTTCAGTCGATCGGGAAAATTAGCACCTTGTTATATTGGCCCATTTCCCATCACCGAACGCATTGGTTCCGTGGCTTATCGCCTTTCATTACCGGCTCAGTTTTCTGCTATTCATGACATGTTTCACGTCTCTCAACTTCGGAAATGCCTTCGAGATTCCGACACTATTCTTGAGCCCGGTGTTGTTGAAGAAATTGAAGTTTCGCCTAATTTAACATACGAGCAACATCCAATTCGAATCATGGCTTCGGAGGTTAAACGCCTTCGAAATAAAGATGTTCCTCTTGTGAAAGTTCAATGGTCCTCAAATCCTAAGGATTGCTCTTGGGAATCTAGAGAATTCATCGAGCGAACACATCCGGACTTACTCTCTTGAGCTCATTGAGGTGAACTTCTTATTTCAAATTTCTTCCTTTGTGTTGATATGCTTTTATGGTTGTTACTTGTTGTTCAAATATTTCTTATGATTGCGAGGACGCAATTTCTTTAAGGAGGGGAGTCTGTAACAACCTGCATATTTTACAATTTAATATTTAAATATTTTATTTAAATATAAAATCATTAATCGGATTAAGGACCGAAAATCTACTTTTTGCAAACAGTCGAATTGGGACTCAAGACCACTTCCATTGAGTCCAAAATGGCGTTTGCGACCTTTTTGAGTTTAAGCTTCGATATGTTTGGAGTTAGTAGAATTTTGCTACTTTTTCACTTTGGACTTTGGGTTTGGTTCAGCCCATTTGCCCAATTCTGGTTTCATTAACTCAAGCTCCACTCCCTCTCCTCTTCATTACTTCACTTTCATTTCCTAACACTTAAGCTTCATAAAAAATGGAGAGTGGAATGGGAAATTAAAACTCCAAGCCCTAGTTCATTTGCAAATCCTTCTTCTAGCTCCAAATTCAAAGAGAAGCTATTGGTAAGCATCCTCTTCATCTTCTCGAACTCATTCTCCTTTCAATTTCAGAAATTCCTAAACCTAATTTAGGAAATGTTTCTCTTTTAAGCTTAGATTCAAGCTTGTTGAGTTGGAATTGAAGAGTGATTGTCCTTGCCATTGCTCTATAGCTTCTTCTTCCTTGTTTTGTGTAAAAAGGTGAGATTTTTATCTCACATCTATGTCTATAACTATCTTTGATTTCTTGGTATGAATTCCTAACACTAATTCATGTTCATTTGCTTTCAATTTGGATTGAATTGGTGAATTGTTAAATTTTTGGGTTTTGAATCCAATTTGCTAAAAAATCCAACCTTTGATGTTTGAACACGTTAGTGGAGCATTTTGGAAGGCCATACAAGGCTGGGTTGTCGAAAGGCGTAAATCCTCAGTCGGAGTTGCTCAAATTCGTCGCTTCCGTCGTGTATCGAACTTGCCCCAAAAGGGGGCTAGACTGGCCCAGAACGTGAAAAACATTCTTCACCAGACGTCTGCAGGTAAGCTCAGACGTCTGGAGTCTGCTTCAGGGAACTTCCTGAAACTTGCTGCAGATGTCTGAGCTTACACTCCAAACGTCTGGAGTATGTTATTTTGCCTTTTGTGTTGAGTTTCCAAATTTTTATCGATTCTTGTTTCTCCAAATTGTTGTTATCACCTTTGTTGACTTCGATAACTTCTTTTTCGGGATTTTTGGGAATATCCATTTTGATGGATTCGGTATGATTTCTTTGGATTTGATTCACGTCTTCGTATGTGAATTTTGGTGATTGATTGTTTCTACAATCATTTCTGTGATTTGTCACTTTAAAAATATAAAGGTTTTCTATACTAGTAGTAAATATTCAAACTTGTTTACAAAGATGGTTTCAACTCTATTTTAAATATAAAGCTTGTTTTCAAAACCGTTTTTCAATCTATTAGTATATACAAACCTTTACCTCATTCGTATGAGAAAATATAATTAAACGGCTTAGCAAAACAAGTGGTATGAAACGCTTGCGTTTACTTCGTCGGTTAATTTTTGGACTTGTTCGATTGAAACTCTTATGACAATTTTCGAGTGGAAATCTATAATTTGTTCGTAAATATTTAAGTTAAACTAGTGGTTATGGGACATGAAGCTAAACTCATGTATTTACTAGCTTAGTGTAATCGACACTTTTTATTGATCGATGATGATCATTTTGTGATTTAGACTAGCGATGTGCGATGTCTATTTGTCCGCGAGGGAGACTAAACCCCGTTTCTGTGGAACTTCGGTTCAATTTGGCGGGATAGCGACCCGTGGTCTTCGGACCGTTTGTGGAGCTTCGGCTCAATTTTTATGGTTAGCGACCATGGAATAGCGTTCCATTTGTAATACACGTATTGGTGAGTTTTCATGCTCCCGTTTGTGATAGGCCTCCTCCCCCTTTTTTGTGATTTCTGGATTTCTATTTGATGATTTCTAGAATTTGTGTGTTTCACCTCCTTATGTGATTGACAATTATATGTTTGTCAATATTTGTGGTATGGTGAATAAAATAAAGAATATGACATTCTCTTTGGTACTTTGAGATTCTTGAGATATTGTATGATTTTGTTGTTGTTTTACATCATATTTGTTCTAGTACGACATTATTGTTATCATACATTCTTATTATATCTCTGCTTATATCTCATTCCTTTATCTGATATTTATAGCTAGACTGATCCATTTATTATTTTCTTATTAAATAATACTCGGGTCAGACCGAGATGTTACATGTGCTTCTACTTGACTCCTTATCTGGGATCATCTTCTGACTTTTGTCTAACTACATTACATTTGTAGTTTTTGTTGTTATACATTTGAGATAGAGACTCCTTGATATATGCATATTCTTTTGTCTAGCACTTGTATCTATTCTTTTGTGATATTGTGGATCTTGTTTGACCACTACTCTGATGTACACCTTTCTGTGTTATATATTCATATCTGTTTCCGCCTTTGTGATATGAATGTCTGTGACTGATTTATGTTATGTTTATTTCTATATTTGTTTCCGAGGTCCACTTAGCCACCGTGTGGTAGCTTTGAGTTTGCATCGGTATGTCGGATTTCATCTTGAAACGAAATGCATGATATACTATCTGACATATCGGTGCTCGCACAAGGCAATTGCACGGATGGTCGCTCCTCAACAGCCTTATTCTTCGCGCTAGTCGACAGCATTACTCAGTGGTGATCTTGGCTAGCGTGAGTATAGATGTGGGGCGTCACAGATACGTTCTTCTATCGTACGGCTCCAAACTAGGTAACTTGAAATCAGATGGATTCCTTGCGTATCGGGTGTTTGGGGGTGAAATGGTTTCCATTCACGTCCTCCAAACTTCGATCCATGGCTTCACCTCGAAGTACATGTCTTACCATCTCAGTTAATTGATCATTTGGATTCAGTTGAAATCTCCACGCACGCCTTTGATTCAAATCTTCTTTATGCTCCTGTTCTTGTGGGGAACTTTCAACTCTAATCCTTGCAGTTGTAAGTTTGCATTTTGATTTAGATTTCAAGGCTCGACATCATCCATTTGACGTGCCTTTCCATGCTCGGCCATACCCCTATGTCCAAACATGTCAGCATCGATTGGTTTGGACCTCTAGGTACCTTATTGGCTTGCTTGGGGATGGTTCTAAATCGTTTCTCTTAATTTCCTTGTCTATCTGTTCTGCCTTCTAGCGTTCAATTCTGATTTTCAACAACTCCAGTTGCACTTTATTATTCCATCTTTTGAAAGAATCCATTCATCATCTTTTCTTATCGAGATATCAATCTCGCTTGTAAACTTGTCATCGTCCTTTCAATTTCTCTCTAGTCACATAGATAAAATATGGATTTGAACTAGTAAGCACCTCCTGCCTGCTCCATGCTCTGGTTGACTCGGTCCAACAATGACTCTTATATTATGCCTCTTCATCTTCTCCAATATAAGATCTAAGTTCATCTTCGTGGAAACAATAAAAATGTTGCCCAAGAGATTGGTACGATGCCCTAAATTCACTAGAAAATGAATCAAACAAATATTAAAATGAAGAAATTAAAAGAGAATGAAGAAGAGACATAAGATTTTTACAGTGGTCTGATAAAATCTTCGGTCTACGTCCAGTCAATCAATTTTCGTTACGAGTTCTTTCAGAAATACAATCAAATCCGAGAATAAACCTCTGTTTTCTCAAAGTGGTTTGGCAAAGATGAAGACCGAGATCGCGATGCCGAGCCCGAGATAATACCGACTCAATCTTAATACGTTCTGTTAAGGGGCTTTGCATTTCAAGTCCATATTTATGATGTTTATAAGAAAAGTCTATGTAGTATTGAATATGTAAATTAGATCTTCGTTTTTTAAAATAACAAAACGCAAATTAGTTGAAAAGTGCAAGTTAACTTGGATATTTTAAAAAGTTTTTCAAAAATTGAAAAATCAAATTTCTTTATTAATAAATAATAATAATTGCTATTTAAGTATAATTTTAGTAGATAATTGCTGTTTTTTTCATAATCGAATTTTATAAAATAAATTTATTTATTTTTAAAAAAATTGCAGTACTATTCGCAATTTTTATTAACAAATACAAGTTGCATTTTTTTTTCTCCCTTTCCCCTCTCTCTCTGTTCAAAAATTAGCCTAATTGAGACGATCGCTATTGTAGCCGCTTTACTTGTAGCAGCGTCAAAACAGAATCAGGGACCGTAACATTTCAACTATTCTGTCAGTCATCTTCCTCCCTGAAGCTTAGGGTTTCTGAAAAATTCAGGTTTCCTGCTGCTTCTTCTTCCTATTCCTCTTTTTTTTTTTTTTTTTTTTTTTTCTTTTTTCTTTTTTGCTGAATCGAGATCGCGATGCCGGACTATATCTCTTTTCATTTTGTTTCGGTTCGATGTTTAAATTAAAATCGCGATTCAGTATTGGACTCCAATATTTTCGTTCTGAAATAGAATCGCACATTTTACACGGGTTGCGATCCGATTTAACTCTTGGATCGGGAAGGCTGCGATTCCTTCCAAATCCCGCGTTGGAACGTACGATCTCGCGATTTTTGCAATCACTGTATGCTTTTATTGTACTTGAAGGAATAAGATAACGATGAAAATTATACTTGTTAGCAGATGGAGATCCTCTATACATTGGGGAACTATCTTGGGATTTCGATAAACAACATTTTAATCATGTAAAAATACATACCAAGAAAAAAGTTGAAATTATAAGATTAGTTCCATGTTTTTTTAGTTGCAGCATTATTTGATTTCTCATTAAAGAAACATGTTAAAGACAAACAATTGGCTTGCAAAAATAAAATGAAAATGTAAACTTATAAAGTGACGAAGTGATACTTTCACCTTAAATAGTAAAAAAAACTAAGAATGCTGGTTCTAAGCAGTCACTTGAGCATTCAAAACACATAAATATAAATTTGATATTAGGAACATACACTATTCAACATTTTACAGTTAAATGCTTAATGATTAATTTGTGAAATATCTAAAATTGAATGAAATGTTGAAACACTTAATAGAGAATTAGAAAAGTGATCCCAACCATTACATACCAGTGAATTAGAATTCAAGGTTATGTAGATTTGGCTTGTAAATTTTGTTTGAATTGTTATTTTGAAACTAGGGTTTGGAAAAGAGGTAGAAGTGGGACAAAATGAAACGATTGAAGCCACTGGTATTGAAACTGATAATTGCATATGTGACAGTGGATTATAAATGATGTTGGATTTGTGTTTTAATTATAAAATAATCCTGAACATGGCATAATAAATATTTGAGATAGGGATGAAGAGTCATTTGAGATGGGTTGAAGAGTATTTTGTATTTCTTGTGAATGGATTCAAAACTCCTATATGTGACATTTGACTCTGTTGGTTTAGATTTGGTTTTGGCCTTGCATTTATACATACAAGTGTGTGTGTATATGTATGTGCGTACACACACATGTAAATTGGAGAGGGATCCACATTGTATTCTTGGTTTGTATCCAACTCATATTTTGACATCTACAATCATCAAATTTGATTAGTTTTGTAGTATGATTTGTTTGCGGTCAACACCATCTTTATAAAAAATGATTTTATTTTGGACCATCAAAATTAATTATGCAATATATTATATACTAGAAATTCTTATTCTAATCATTGGTTCGATGGTACTAATTTGTAGTAGGCAATAAATGTACAAATAATGTATTTTTTGCAAACATGATATTAGTGATAAGAATCGGGCACAAATCAAGATGTAGAATAAAATTGATACCCTAAAATTGTATTTTTAATTTAAACTGATGTTGGCCTTGATATCTTATGCTTAGATTAAAGTCGATACCCAAAAAATAGTTTAAAAAAGAAGGTATAATACAAAATGAAGAAAACATGTAGCAACAATGAGTGTAGAGAAATGAAAACTGCATGGAGCAATGTAGAAAAGGAACGTAAAACAAACATAGAAAAGGAATGCAAAACAAATGTATCATAGTAAGAAAAAAGAAAAAAAAACGTTGTATTGAAAAAGGAGAAATGCAAATGAAAATGAGAAAAAATGTTTCAAGAGTAATCCATTCTAATAGAATTTTGGTGTTCAATACATAGCTCGCGAATTGTGCTATGTGTACATGATGCAATAATACAGTAACCATGTTACATATAGAGAAGCTATCAAATTCGGCTAAGATCTTTATGTTAGACAAAATTCATTCAAATTAAATTTACTATTTATATATCCATATATAACTCTACAAAGATTGATTCAACTTTAGAAAAACATTGGCTGAGTGAATTTAATGTGTAGTTAAAGCGCTCAACGACTCTATTGTGACCGAGGTGCTAAAAGTTATAGTGTAGATATATCGAGGATATAACGGCAAATAGCAGACGACTTTAAATAACACATATAATTTCTATTTTAAATAAGTTTTAAACAGCTAATAATAAAACAAAGATAAACAAAATTAACACTTAAAAGGTTAGAACTACTTTTATAATAACCAACAATATATCCCATTGTTATATCAACTTTGAAATTAACATCAAATTTAAAAGCAAGTCATCAAGCAAAATGCAAAGATGCCAAAATCCATATAGACTAGTTTTCATCTAAACATGTACATCCTCCAAAATACAAAAATCTAACATGCACTAAAAACTTTTATGTCAATTTTATTTGGGTACCGCTATTTATAGTATCAATTTGTTTTAGGTATATGCAATATTATAAAAGAAATTCTCAAGTTAAATTGTCTATATGAAGTATTAATTTGTGACATTGCACAAAGACAAATAATTATTTTTCTAATTTAAGCCTTGTGCCTTCTTCATGCCCTTTTTTTACCACATTAAACCTACTTTGCAATTGTTTTCATATTTGAAACAAAATTCGAAATCCTATCAATAAAATAATTAATGATGCTAAAGAAAACGTATCAAACTAGCTAGGATTGGTACTTTTACGGATTATAATACAGTGTTAAGTCTTTGTATTGATTAGGATGAGAATACACAATTTATTTAACCAATCTTGTAGCAACATAAGTTCATACTGTTTTTCAATGAAGTAAATGCATCGTTTGTTAAAATTTAATGTTGCATGGACCGCAAGTTAGCATATTGATTCACATTTGTTGCGATAATTAAATTTGCTACTGCTGTTGCTACTCACTAGTAACAAAACTGTGTTGTTTTTATATCAAACTGATATTGAGCAACGAAAGTTTAAATCTGGCTAAATCATAACAAAAACTTTCTGGCACATTTCCAACTAACGTTTTTTCAATAACTAAGCGCAATTATACATTTATTTTAGCTTTGTCTACATAGTAGCAACTCAACCTCTTGAATCAGAACTCTTTTTACCGTGTTGCAGTACATTTGATTGCGAGTTTAACAATAATTTGATTTAGGTTTCATATTTTGATTTTACTTGGAGACTGTAATTTTACGGTTCAAGGTCCCTGATCGAATTGTGTTAAGGTTTTGGATTTGGAAATTTGAAAGAACTTGAAAGTGAGAAGAAGATATGAGGGGGGAGAAGATAAAGTGTAGAAAATAAATATGATATTTAGGGGTATTTTAGTCTAAAAAATGTATCATCGATTGAGTCACAAGTTAGTTTAGCTCTCCTTTATTAAAATTATAACTATGTATAATGTAATTGTGTGCTTAGACGATATTAGTCCATAGACAAATTGATACCGTGAATAGCGGTACATTTTCATTTTTCGATCCATATTCCATTTACGATCCATATCCATTTACACGTTTAGTTAATGGCTATGATGCAGATCTAAGGTTATCTGATCATGTAATTTAATATATTTGCAATAAAAATATTGTTAACAGTAATATTACAGAAAATATTTATCTAGTAGAATACTAGAATTTGATGAGATGATTTATAGAAATATTTTGATGAACTTGTTATTTGACATACTAGAATTTAATACCAATTTTGTTCTTAAACTTTCCGAATATAATGTAAATTAAAGTTTTTATTTGAATGGGTTGTTTTTTTTTGTTTAATAATAATAACAGTTATGGATCTAATATCTATCAATATGATGGAATTTTAGGATTTGGATTTGGATTACATAGTCCGTTGTCCAATGAAAAAGAATCATATGCGAATCAAACTTTTAAAATTACAAATGTATACCATCTTGGTCAAACCAATTCGATGTTGATCTATTGATATGTTTTTTCTTTTTTAAGCTTGGTCGAAGTGTGGATTATTGTTATACATGTTGTTTGTAAGCAGTGATGGTGTCCATGTTGATCGATGAGATACCACTTTAGCACTATATAGAGTTAAAATACGTTACCCGAGTGAAATATGAACCTGTAGTCTAATTATGAGGATGCAAGACTTCTTAAAGGTGATAGATGTAACACATTAGGGGAAAAATATATTCCCCTACATTACAAACAAAGTATATATCAAGCCTTCATTTCATACGAAACCCAGATGTTTTTTAGAAGTAAAGGCCTACACCTTGATTTGTTGCACGGTGGTTAAGTTAGATAGAATGTCCTTGTAGTTGTAATTATTGTTCATTATGGCAATTGTAGCAAAAGATAAATGCTGAATATTTTCTTAGAATATTGTATTGACTTATATTTTAAAATGGAATTATGATATCTTTTGCTATCAAATAGGTTAAATAGTAAAATTTGAAATTTTTTGGACCAAACCCAGCAGGATTCAACAATCCAAAAAGTTCAAAACTTACTGGCTAATATCAGTTTCCATCTATTAACACACTTCAGAAACTTTAATTGATTGCATACATTGTACCAGGAATCATATTATTTATTAATTTATTTCCCAATTTCAAATTAAGCTGATGCAACTAAAAGATACCCAAATATTCACATTTCCATGAATAGCATGTCAACAATTTTTTTTACTTAACTGTTGTGAATATAATTTATTTGCAGAACGTTGAACATTTAAGGAGGTTGGAGGACTTATGATGATGTTTAGGAAGCTGCAAGAGGTTGTAAATTGATAGTTTCCAATGCCCAGCTTGCCTTTGCATGCCCGTGAAACCACGTATGTATTTTCAGATTGGAATTTTAAACGTTTAGTATTGATGTTGTGTTAGTTTAATATTGTGTAGTAGGCTGGTTTGACCACGATAGCAGTTACCACCGTTTCGTTGGATACGTAAGTCTACTTGGTTCCGCATTTCGATCACCGATAGACTCTTTTTATACCTTATATCACCTGTCACATGGGGGGGGGGGGGAGGATATACTTACAAAATGTTGATTAGAGCATCGAAGAACTAAAGAAAAGATTGTGTATGTAAAGCTACAAATATTTAGAACTTTCTATTAAAGCATATACGTATAGACATTTAGACCTTCTAGTTAAAGTATATATGGTAAGACAAGAAGAGAAATATGGGGCATTGTGAGGACTAATTTTTAAACAGGGTTGGTTAAAAAAAAGGCAGTTTCCTTATTCGTTGCAGTTAATATGCAGAATAGATTTCATATTTACTTGCTATGAACATCCCCATACATTATGCTACTAGGAAAAAAGGTGATGTTCAGTGCTACATGTTTTTATTTGTAGAAACGTTGGTTGTACCTGGGTCCCACCTAGATCAACTGATCAGATGTGTAGGCAGGAGTGCAGGCGTCCATTAACTGCAGAAGAGGCTCTGGCTGCTGAAGAAAGCTTTACCGTTTACTGCAAACCAGTTGAACTGTACAATATTCTTCAGAGGCGGGCTGCTCGAAATGTAAAATCCTTGTTTCTTTCTCTCTCTCACCACCATCTTAACGGGACATCATTATAGTATAATGTTTGTTTTCTGCTGCAGGCATTATTTCTTCAAAGATGTTTGCGCTACAAGATACAAGCAAAACAGAAACAAAGGTTTTGCTTCTCTGCTTCAATTCTATTTATACATAACATAATCGTCTATCCTATTTTTACATCAAATATCAACCACAATTCCAAGAATGACAAGTATACAACTCATTGGATGCGATCGTCTATTTATTTAATAATGCAATATATTATCTGTTAGTGCAGTTGATGTCTGGATAACTTATACAATTCTCAGTTTGTAGCCTCAATTTTCTGTTATGGTCTCAGACTATTGTAAATTAATATTAACATAGTACCTATTTTCACCACATTTTTTTAGTGGACTAGAACTTAAATATGGTATCCAAGCCACAAGTTTAGCTTCCTTCTACGTGCATGTGATTTTTGGAATCAAATGCCTTCGTACATTCGTGCTTTGGCGTTACATATGCTCATCGTTTGTGATCATCTCATGGGAGCTGATTACAGTATGAATTTATGTAATTTCAACCCTGATCACAATGTTGTGTCATGGAGAAGCAGGCGAAGCACTTATAAGTGACATAGTACAAGTTGTATTGTTGTAATGAAATCTATGCTAGATTAGGCAGAGATAAACCATCAACAAAGTATGTTCAAAAGATTGAGTGAACAACCACATATTGGATATAAGCTCATTAAATTAAACAAGCATTATTGGTGGTAACACAGAACAATATTGTGCATGCGCGCATGTAGTCCCTAGTTACCCCAGTTTGTATTCCCCCAAAATCCCTCCATCGATTTTAAAAGCATCGAAGTGTACTTTTTTTTTGTATACATAACATTCTTATTGTGTAGATCATATATACAAATTTTGGGTCTTTTGGGAGTTCCAACCCTTCTAAATTTACATTTTGAATTAATGATTAAACAAATATTTTCGACTACTAATTCAATTATAATTTTGAAGGGGTTGAAATTACACAAAAATTTGTGATGATGATCCATACTTAAGAAGATAACATTATGGCTGTTTTGATAATGGTAAATTTACCGTTACTATACCAATACCAAACAATTGATCACCAATATTGAGTTATATCGGTATACCAATGCTATCGGGATGGTAACGTTAAATTTACATGATTAACGGTAAATGTAGCGGTAAAAAATATATGTTAAAACCAACGGTAACAGTAAATTTACAGGTCATATTAATTTTATTTTTTCGCTATTTTAATTAATCATAATCACAAAAACTTTTGAAGGTTTTATCGTATTTTAAGCAGATGCTTGCAGTATTATTTATGGTTATATTTCTTTTTGGCTTTATTAACTTCAAGTTTAAGTCGAGTAAAATTATTATTTCACATTGTTATAAATAATTTGTGATAAATCAAGAAAAATTTCTCCATCAACAAATAAGTCAAAATTTTTATATGAGCATTAATGAAGTTGGAACTAGTAACAAAATATTTACCTTTTTATCATTATTAAAATTTTTATGCAATGAAATTTTAATGTCTTTTATGTATCGGTAAATTTTTCATTACCAGTCAACGGTTACCAGTTTATCGATATACTAACGAACATTTTACCAGTTGTAACAGTAAAATATCCGTAGTTATTTTTGACTTACCAGTTGTATTAGTGGTAACGATTTTCTCGTATCGGTAGTGGTTACCATTACCATAACAACCTTAGATAGCATTCACAAAAAATAGTTCAATAATGTTTTTATACATTGATGGAGGAATAGTAGGGAAATGAAGTGATGTAGGTTAGGTTATGGAGACTCACCATATTTACATATACATATAATATACATATATAATATCCATATATACATGTACATATATACACATACGTATATAGCAAGGTCAGTTTCGATCTTTTTCAATTTTAGAATTTTGATTTAATTCATAAATTTTGGTTGAAGTTTCAGTTTCGAATTTCATTAATTTTTTTTTCATATATATTACACATATTTGTTTAATTAATTGGAACAAGATGTGTAATTTATCTTTAATTGAAAGATAAGCTATAAATGAACAATATTGATTAGTTATAAATATTTATACAAGTAACAAATATTTATTTATTACTTTGTATTTAACTTTTTTAAGTACACTATTCATATATATTTTTTGTGATTTTGCCTGTTTCCTAATTTAAAATTTTAGGTAGTGTTTGGTTTAAAAACGAATTTTGTGTTTTCGGTTTTCAATATGTATCTCAAATATGAGAAGAATGAAGAGACGATGGAATTGATGAAAGAAAGACGGATGAAAGGACGAAGGGGTTAGACCGTTAGAGAGATGACAGAAGAATGTATTGTTTCACGTGATTGTGTTATTTTCCAAAACACGAAAAATAAAAAAAAGTTGTTTTCTGTTTTGTATGTTAACTTCGTTTTCTAAATTGATCATTTTCGACAATATAAATGCGTCGTATGCATTTTTGTATGGACGAAAATTCAAAACTAAAATTAACAAATCAACCAATACCTTAGATTTTGAATATTCATATATTTGAAATTCAAATTAATTCTTTTTTGGTATTCTTCTATAAAATTTGAATTTCAATAGTTTTATTTATTGAATCGGAGTTTCGGTATTGAAATGGAATGATTGGAATCTCGATGTTTCAGTCGAAACCTCAAACCTTGATATATACACATATACATGCATATGCACACATATACAAGTACGGAAAAAGTTTTTATACTGATCAAATTAAATCTAAAGGTTAAGACTAAATTATGACTTTGACCTCCTTGAATTCTCATATAATTATGACATAGTCTCTAGGTCCCCAACTTGTATTCCTCCAAAATCCCGCACCGACTTTTTCATATTAAAAAGTATTGAAGTGAACTAATTTTTTAAGATGTAACATTCCTATTATGTAGATCATACATGTAAAGTTTAGAATCTTGGCAACTTCCAACCCTTTAAAATTTACATTTTAAATATTAAAAAATATATTTTTGACCGCCCATATTCAATCATGATTTTGAAGGGGACAATGTTTTAAAATCACACAAAAATTTGTAACGATGATCTATGTATAAGATCACTTTACAAAAATGCCTGATAAAAAATTGAGGGAGGGGGAGAATAATGTCGGAATGGTGTGATGTAGGTTGTGGAGACTATGCGTGCGTGCGCACGCACACTGTGTGTGCGTATAGGGAAAATCTGTTGGGACACAAAAATGTGACACAACGAATATCAATCATTGGATTGTCCTTTGATTTCAATCTCATATGTGAACACAACGAGATCCTACTGTCAAGATCAATTGTGTATTATTTTGTGTTCTAATAGCCGGTTCTATATGTATATATATGCATGTATGAATGAATGAATGAATGTATGTAATATGCATGCACACATGGAAAAAAGTTTTTATACTTAAATCTTTAGCTCACACTCTTACTCAAATTAAATCTATAAGTTAAAGACTAAATTATGACTTTGAACCCGTCGATACCCTCATAATTTTCTCCATGTAATAATTCTGATCGTGCGATTGTTTTGATCCAACGACTACTAGTTTGAGTAAAAAATTTGATTGGAAAGAACTTTAGGGGAATAAATAAGAGGAGATTTGGATCCCTCCCTGTATATGTGTATATGTATTTGTGTGCGTATGTATAAATATGTGTGTAATGTATATATGTGCATATGTGTGTGTGTGTTTATATATGTATGTGTGCATGTATGTATATATATGTGTGTGTGTGTGTATATGTGTGTAGGACAGTAGGAGGGGTCCAAATCCCCCTCTTCTTTATCCCCTCTAAAATCACTCCTTTGGTTTTTTGTGGAGAGTTTTTTTGAATCAAAGTGAATTTTTGTCGATATGTTTTGTTCATTAACAAGATCTAGACAAAATTTGGAACCATTCTATTTCTTTCAAAATTACATTTCAAATCAATGTTTTTTATGGTTCATGTTGGTTTGTAATCTTGAAGGAGTAAAAAATTTCTAAACAATTCCAAATTTTGCATAGATGATCTTGCTAATTAATATAAGATACCTACAAATTCACTTGATTCGAAAATTTTCACACAAAAAGGCGGACGGGGGTTTGGAGTGGGATTAATTAGAAAGGGGATCTATATCCCTTCCTTCTACACATACGTGTGTGCGCATGCGTGCATTTGCATGTGTGTATTCGAGTAAGACTACCCCCAAGACGACTCGTAGTTGACCCCTCCCATGGTGAGAAATTTGTGCACTCGTTACTTTCTCATATGGTAATAACACCTCATTGTCTTTATTTTTGACTTCCATCCAACAATGAAGAAGCTTTTTATTTGAATTATATGATTATTATTAATTTATATTGGCTCGATGTCAGCTTATTAAATGTTGATATACACAAATAAGATTTCAAGCATGACTGGGTCCCATGTTTTTATCATATTTCGTACCTTACATGTTGTAATGGCATGTTTCGTTGCTTAGATGAGGGATGAATTTCTTAGAGGAGCCAATGAAAAGATTATAATTATGATAGGACTTAGAACGATGAGTTTTCGTGGGAGAATCTTGTATTGGTCGATATACTTCACCTTATCCAACTATCTTAGAGATTGTTTAGTTGTATTAGTACTTTAAAAATATGTTGCATTAGCAGGCAAAGTGACAAGAGCTACATCTTCATCAGGCATTATAGATTACATATGGGTTCTTTAAGGGATAACTTATTTGATTTTTAGACTAACATTTTTGACTGAAATACTTGGCATTTGTATGCTCAACAGTTTAATCTCCAAAAAAAATTTGACAGAGACATACTTGTTTTTGAGTTTGATTTGTGTTGGTTTTAACATGGATGATTGACTTTTATATAGTATTTTCAAGATTGTCATGGAGGATTGTAATCTCGATAGATAATATTTGATAATATTATTACAGGATTCGGATGACTGTATCTCTTTGTGGAAATGAAAATGCTAACATCCAGATGCAAAGCTTGTTTCCTCTTTATGTGATACTGGGAACATACCTTGCTGATAAAACAACCTCCAAGGTGAAATACAATTCTTCTTCAGCGAGTTATTTTTCTTTCTAGGATACACGTTTGTTGAGTATTTTCTAACTCATAATGTGGCAATCAAATGCAGTCCGCAGCCTATCGTGTTAGTCGGTCATGCATATTACATAATGTGAATGGATCTGACATGAATGACCAAACAATAGCTAATTTTGTTATCCCGGAAATGAGAAAAATGTCAGCTAATGGTGTAGCTAGTGATCTCACAATAATCCTTGCCACCCGGGGTACATATTATCTTATTCAGTAAAAAGGTTTAATGTGGTGACAGATTTTCAAATTGTAATGTTGTATTCTGTTATAGGTGAGGCAAAATGCGTTTCTGGTGAAGATTTTCTACCAGGAGAAAATGATGGACCGAATCCATTTCCATGTAAGATAATGATGTGATATTAATGATTTTTTTTTCATGTATACGAGTGTGCATCCAGCAAGTCCTACTAAAAATCAGTTCATATTCAAAAGGATATATTTTCAAAATAAGCTAGTTTAATATAACCATTTAACAAAACATGTTGGTTTCCAAACTTATTATCAAATAGGCCTAGTTTGCACCCAGTCAGCAGTTCACTCAGCATTTTATAATGAGCAACTTTGAGTTGTGCAATTTGTTTCACACATTTTTATGAGCAACTATAAGTTGCACACATATATAAATATGCAATATATTCGCAACTCATAGTTGCGCATAAAAATGTGGGAAACAAAATGTGCAACTCATAGTTGCTCATTATCCGGCAGTTATAAATGCTGAGCTGCCTGCTGGCTGGGCTCAAACTAGCTTATTTTGATAATAAGTTTGAAAACTAGCATGTTTTGTTAAATAGTTTCTACAATTGCTTGTTCTAAAAATTTATCCTATTCAAAATGATCGCTCTACATGTGGCAGTTGTGTTATTAAAGGCTTTAGCTATAAACACCCTAAAAAAGTTATAGTTAAACTTATCTATTTTTCTCTTCTTTTCTGTTTTCAGTTACAACCTGAAGTTTATGCTTTTTTCTTTCCAAAGATAATAAGTAAATATAAGAGTAGATATTGTGGCCGCGGATACGTTAGAAATTAGTTTTCAACAAATTAATGTCTTTTCTTTTCCACAGCGTTCTCCTGAATCTCACTGAATCCTATATTAGCTACAAGCATAAAAGTACTGTATCTGTTGACAAATTATACACATACATAATGTGTATTTTAGAGACATACAAATGTGCTTGTTCCGATTATCATAGCATAATAGCATTTGAATCCATGTATGACATATCACACATGCAAATTGCTAAACTTCTGCATTGGCTTTTCTATCAACAAGATCACTATTTGTCGTTACATAATATGCTCAAAATAACATATTTTAAATGATATTTTGTACCAATCTCATATAATGCTTCAAAGTTTGTCTCGACCTTTTCGTTCAAGTTCCCTTCACATGTAATGGAGTTGGATATATGATCATAGATTAGTATGATCAAGTATTTATCCTTCAACTTCGACATTTTGAAGAGTATCGCCCTCTTAATATGACACATAACTGCACTTTCCCAAAATGAGCACCCAATTTTTATTTTTTATAACGAGACAACTTGATTTATGCACTGCACATACAGTTTGCATGTACTTCTCAAATCTTATGTATATATCCAGATAGAATTGATGGTCCATTCTTGAAAATTTTGAGTTTCGATTCACAATCTATATTGTTGGATAACATTTCTGTAGAACAGTACCATTGACTCATAACCTTATGTCTTCATACTCTAAGTTCCTTCTTGTAGTTTCATGTCACCTTTCGGAAAAGCACGCTCATATCAGAAATTCTAATTTATGCTTTTGGTTTTTAGCAATATTGGGAGGCAATTGTTTCTGGGGTAAGATACCAATTGATTTACTGTGTTCATCGCTTGATAAGTGTGTTAACTGGATTATGGGACGCAAAGTTGAGATGGTTTCGGCAACTGATATGCACCCAACTATTTTGAAGGTATTATTCATGTTCACATATTTTCATTTAGTACACTGTAGTCCAATGAGGTCTCTTGTCACCAAAAGTTGTGTGCCCCCTCTATATCACCATATTTTCATTTATTAATTAATTAAAATGCTGATAATTTAGTGCGAATTTGATTAAATGGACGTATGGGGACATTGACAATTGAGGATATGTGATTCTCTTCGCAGTAAAGAGTATGCATGTTCCTCTCAAAAAATAACAACATTGTTTTCTCTGCAAAAAGGAATTTGAACTTTGAAGCCAATGCTAATTTCTCACTTGTTTTGCTTGGGAGAGTCTGGACAATTTAAAGGAACCAGGATTATTAAACTTAATCTTCTTATATTTTGTACTTATTTTTACCAATAAATCATAACACCATATCGATGCTCCTGCAGTAATAGGTATAAATTTAAACACTCTTCTTGGAACTATCTGATTACAGAGATTTTGATTTAAATGTATCTAATTTCAGCTAGAACATTAGGTGCCATATGGGCTCAAGTTTTGCTTAGATTTGAAGTATCTAAAGATGTCTACTAGCTGGTCTTAGAATTGTTCTTTTGTTCTGAAAGGTACACAAAGTTTAAGAAACTGTAGAAATGACTGGTCCATTAAGATTTGAACCTTGGCACCATGTTTGTAGAATACCCTACTCTTTCAGGGTGCCATATGATATTGCCATTCACTTTTATAGCCTACGGAGTTATTTGCCAATTTTGTGATGTCATTAATCTTGTAAATTCTCACATTTTCCTTTGAGCTAGAGTCACATAATTGATTTAGGTCACTATAACATGTGCATTAGGTCAAATCTCTTATAGACCATAGTCAATTGTGTGCGCACTATATGTTATTGGTGTTATGGACCAACAGTCAAATCGTAAGTCCTCCAATGTCATAGGAACTAATCCCATAGACATATCACATATGATAACCCATTTTAAGAAAGAAGACTAAAATATGTTTTCAACACTGGCTTTTCTCTATCCTCGTATGTAAAGAAAACTTGATCGAGGTTGAAACTTTACACCCAAAGTCATCATACAATATCATACCCTATTTAGACCATCACTGTATGGTGCCTTTTGTTGTTTCTTAGTGGAGTAACCAGTAAGCATCTCACGTGGATTTGTGATAATTATATGCTTAAACGTAAGTCTTTTAGATCTAGTTCCTGCTTCATAATTCTTAATTAAACTTTTGTTGAATCTGTTTGGTGGGTGTATCTCAAGATTCTCAGCTATATGAATCATTTCATTTGAGCTATAATAATTATCTTGTGTTTGCCTGTTTTGTACATTATTAACTATGCCTCTCTTACATGATTAATTTATGTCTGAGGTTCATTATCGTTAGTTATTGTAGTAGTAGACCTGCAGTCAATCAATCAGTATAATATTATGTAGATAAACGAAACATTCTGGTTATGTAACGTGTTGTAAAGCTGCACTGATATGTTAATTTCTCAATATGAGTGCTTTTGTAGCCAAGTCTTTTGGATAAGGATAGCTACCTCGCATTTGAAACCCATGACGCAGATGCCAGAGTATGTTTTTTTTTCCTCTTTTAACTTCGGTTCATTTATACTTTACGGTCTCATCTTAATTAACTTGTTCTGTGTAGAGTTCGTTCAAAGTACATGTAACTATATGTGCACAAGAGGCTGGGGCAAGAGAGAAATCACCATATGATTCTTATTCATACGATAATATTCCTACATCGTCATTGCCTAATATTGTTCGGTAAATATTTTTTTTTCATTATCATTATTATCGAGTTTGTTGCAACACCTTCTTGATTTCATTGTCTCAGTTTCATTTTTCCATGTGTGTGTGTGCCCTTTTGAAATACAGAAGATGCATACACAAACAATGCTTGCATCCATTATAGACAGACACAAGTATACACATGAAAGTAGTGATGTTTTGCATAAAGAAAATGTCTTGAGTTGTACTATTTCTTGTGATCCAATAATGATATATTTACAAAGCAAAACTGGCCTGAGTATAAAACCAAAATAAAGACTTCATATTCCATTTCAAACAACTTGGAGGCCTTTTAAAAAACAAAAAAGCCTACACCAAACCTTAAAACTTGTAGTGGATGTTGAGCTGAGTGCTGCATTTATATTATTAGTTGGTATAGATATTTACAAAAGGTGGAACCCAGTGCACGAGGCTCTCGCATGATAGCGGGCTGGAGGTCGATAATGTACGCAGCCTTTTCCTCGCATTGTGAAGAGGCTGTTTCCGGACTTGAATCTGGACGCCCAGATCACCATGCGGGCGACCTAACCATTACGCCAAGGTTCCACCTCGATTTTCAGCTGAAATTATGGATCGTCCATGGTACGCAGATAACATGTATGCAGATATGAGATAATACATTGGTTGATGAACTATCATATAACTGGGACACGGGGTTACAGACATGATGTCTGTGGATTGTAGTATGTAGCTTAGCCCGTGAGAATGTTTCTCTTTAAGACTGATAGCTTTATCATCTAGAGCAAGGTTTTCAAATGGGATTTAAATCGTAAATCGTCAAAAAGTTTAAACTTCAAATTGAAATGGGATTTAAATAGTAAATCGTAGACTCAAAAAATCCATATTTTATGATCTGTACACACTTTCAAATCGATTTTGAACTTCTACAACTAAACTTGAAATTCAATTTCTTTTTTGTTCTATCCATATTTTATTTTGAAAACATTATAATTGGAATTGTTGATCCAAATAAGTATGTTAAACATGTTAATATGAGTTAGTTTTTTCAAAATTGCAGTTTAAACTAAGTTTGTATTGGAATTTAAATCAAATCATAAAGGGAAAAATCCAATCTGAAACGGGATTTAAATCGTAAGATTTTAAATTTTTTGACAACAATGATCTAGAGTTGACAATTGATTGGATTAGTTCAGATAATACCCAATCCAGTATTGATCCAAAATTTTGTTTGTTGCATCCAAATTTGATTCAAATCCAATTAAGGGCCATTAAATCAGAGATCCAATCTCAATTATTTTGGATCTGATGCAATCTATTCCGGTTAGAAATTTGGCAGCCAAGCAAGATTGTCTTAAGTCGAAACTAAAAAAATCAGTTGGAAACTAAAACATCCTAACAGATTTGTTGATGATGTATATATGCGCTTTTGGGAAGGTAATATCCAATGATTGCTATGGAATTTAAGATTTTGTTTTTTCGTACATATTATTGTCAGATGCTATATTGCTAGCTGAATTTTGTTGACAGTTAACTGAATAAATGATAATATATTGCAGTTTCATGTTGAATTCTAAAATTCTATTTGTCTTTAATTTTGGATCAACATCAGTACCCGTTCATAAGTTTTGATTTTCTTAACCCCTTTTCTTTTGCGGATCAAAATCAATTAACATTTTGGATCCGACTCTATTCATTGCTAACTCTAGCAATATTCTTAGAAATCTAGTTCCAACAGCAAAAATTTAGGCAGTGTTTGATTTACCCTTTTTAGTTTTGGGTTTTCGTCAATTTAAAAATGCGCACGACGCATGTATATTGTGGAAAACGACCAATTTAGAAAACAAAGTTAACATACAAAATAGAAAACAACTTTATTTTTTATTTTTTATGTTTTGAGAAATAAGAGAAGCACGAGAAACAATTCATCTTTCCATCGTTCATCCATCCCCTCCGTGCTCCCCTCCATCTTCCTTCCATCCTATTCGTCGTCCCTCCACTCCTCTCATGTTTTGTGATTAATGTTGAAAACTCAAAACACAAAACTCATTTTAAAGCAAACGCTACTTTAGTGTCCATATTAGCTATTATTTACTCTTCCACGAACGAGTAAATATTAATTATTTGCGCATCCTACTGTAGGCAAAATAAGGTAGTTGTGATAGCATCAATCTTGGGTATGATCTACGACTCTAAATTGCACTGATGTCTTTTAAGAAACAATACACAAATCTTGACTTGAATCATTGTGAATGTAGTGGTTATGTACAACATCTATGTTATTTGCGCATGAGAGTCGCTATAAAATGATTTCATAGCCTGTTTCTAAATGAAATTCTGGGCTATGATACTGTGTAGATGGCATGTCTGGATGGATATGAAGTTTGACATGTTACCGTACTGACACGACACGAGGTTATAAACACATGTTTGGATGAATTCGTGTTCTTCCAATATATATCCAGCAGGAATTTTGAACACTTGACCTTTTAATCCCATAGTGAGAAAAAAATGAGTAGTTTGATATACACCCAAGCTTTGACTTAAAAAAAAATCAATCTGTAAATGAATAAAAGCTTACATAATACTATGTATTATCACCTTCCTTACATTCAGTTCCTTTATGCTCCTTTTGTTCTGAAAATGGTACATAATACTATGTATTATCACCTTCCTTATATTCCGTCTCTGGTTTATTTTCTCCATTATTGAAAACAGCAAGTTCTTATTCCTTTGGGGAGTGTATGCTGTATTGTAGAAATCACTCTTGCTCTATTTTGAAAATAATCTCCCTTCAAGAAGATTGGGGTGTGTATGCTAAATTGTAGAAATCACTCTTTCTCTATTTTGAAAATAATCTCCCTTCGAGAAGATTGGGGCGTGCATGCTAAATTGTAGAAATCACTCTTTCTCTATTTTGGAAATAATCTCCCTTCGAGAAGATTGGGGTGTGTATGCTAAATTGTAGAAATCGCTCTTTCTCTCAACTCATTCTCCCTTAGGTTTGCTCCTTTTTCTCAACTCATTCTCCCTTAGGTTTGCTCCTTTCCTCAACTTACTCCCCCTCAGGTTTCTGTTCAGCCCAACTTCAACATAACCAAATTAAATTTTGAAGGCAACAATAAGAAAATTCTCTTCACAACTTGGTCACCAACACCGCTTAAATAATAGATACAACTCTTTATTCACGTAACCAGTCGATACAAGATAGATTTCTGTCGCACACGCTTAAAGTTAACATCTATCTCATATAAAGCTTCTCTCACTTGAATTTTACCTCTTCTCTTGGAAAATTCTCTAGGAACTTCTCTTGAATTGTGATTCTAAAGCCCTAGAGAAGATGAGCTTGTACAATCCTGCACAACTTCTAGTCAAATGCCTTTGATACAATTATCATACTTAAAAGCAAGTAATAACAGTTAAACTGTGCTTGTAACAGAATAAAAAAAGGGTTTGTTTTGTGTGTGACTTCCATGCAAGCAACAAGCTTCAATCAGTGCTTGCTCTCTGTTTGTCGTGTCATACATACGTGGTGCATTTTTTGGGTGCAACAAACTCCCATTTGTACACCACTTCAGCCCCCACATTAGGACTTCCTTCCAAAACACACTCACTTCACCTGCATGCTTTTGTGTCATATAATTAAACAATTCTTTATAATTTCTTGATTAGGGATTCAATTTAGTCGGGGAAGGCCAAGAATCAATTTAGAACCTTTATTATTATTATTGTTGTTGTTGTTGTTGTTTTTTCCTCTTCCATTCTTAATACATAATCGCTATTTTGGTGAGAACTGTTTAAGTTGCTTGTCTTTTTTCCATGCCATCATTGAAACTGATCTATGTTTTAATTTCAGATTAAGAAGCGGGAATGTCATCTTTAATTATAAATATTACAACGACTCTCTGCAACAAACTGAAGGTATCATTTTTTCCCTTCAACCACATGTCTGCTTGCTATGTTTCTTTCATTACAGTATTCTGAATCAAATATTTTATTCAACATTCCATAGTCATCAAGACCATTTTACAATTAGAATTTGTCCAGGCTCCGACATATTTCCATTCGGTCATTAATAATTTTCACCTTTTTTGACATGATATTTTTTCTAAAGTTGCACGTGCGATCCCATGCTATTTCCTCTGCTAGTCATATTTTAGCATAGGTTGGATGCAGATACTGTTATATACAGTCAACAAATTCTATGAAATTCTATTCCCAGCAAATCACAAATACACTTGATTATGATAAGTAGTTAAACTTGTGAAAAGTATACATTCTCAAAATCTATAGTATGACGAACTTCAATATGTATTATTCATGAACGCCAACCATGAATATTAGACATTCACACACCTTTAGTCTTTATACAGTTAAGAGGTGAAATGAAGATAAAGAATATTTTTAATTATTATTACGAGTATATCTGCACTTCCATGTGGATTTGCATCTAACCATCGAGATATTTGTACTGCTATGCACATGAGCAATGTGGTTGCTTTGTTCACTTCGTCAGAAGAATTAAAATGTGAAAACTCTTATAATTTTTCATGCCTTTTGTTTATAAATATATAGCGTACAATAATAATCTAGTGAATTAACTTTTATCATCTATAGATGGATCAAAGCATATTTCAATTGTACAAAATAATTGTGAAACAAATTACAAACATTTATGGTTTCTCAATCAGTAATTACGTAAGCAGTTCTGGTGAGTAATAGTTGGAACATGCGATATAGAATATACATTCAAACCGTTATAGCATAACAACACGTATCATATTGTTCGATAAAAATAAACTACTCAAAAAAAATGAACAACACTTGCATTCAACAAATCTATTACAAATTTGTCATTCCCCGATTATTTTTTTTCGCTGTCACCACTGCACAACAAATATATTGAAGTGCAAAAAATAGAGTGTGTTAAAAAATCTCTACGTTACCTAGTTGAATAAAAAATATGATATCATAACTAATAGAGCATCAAAATGCTTTTATGATCACTATGCAAGCAATATATCTTATTATTACATTAAAACACCACAATTTACCAATACCGCTTATTAAAGTTCAATCTCAATCTAGAATAAAATATTATCACGATAAATGATCAAGAATAATGCATCATTTATAGCTATCAAGGTAAATGTTGCATATATTAAGGGATCTAAGAAGAAATTGGAAGCACGAGGAAGAGAAGCAAAACCTAAAACTATAGACAATATTGTTGTGTCCTATTTTTTTTTTCTTTTGTGAATTGTTCCACATCACCACAATTATTGTAACTGTGGTATGATAAGTATCAAGTTTTACACGTCTTCAACAATATTTGTGATGTACTGTGTGGAGAATGAGTATCATGTGGGTTCATCCTTCTGTCCAAATCACATTGCATCCTATGTATACAAAAAGTACATCGTTCTTCATAGATCTAGTTGCCTTTTGATGATGTGATTTTGCTTAGGGTTGGGTTTTTTTTCTTTTTTTTCGGTTTTACAAACTTTCCCTTGGGAATTTTTTTTCTAAAATTTTGTTTTTTGTGAATTTTCGAAAAAGTAGTTTCGAAAGAAATTCCTTCCAACAATTGGTGGAAAAAAATTGGAAATTTTCTTTCCCTCCAATTATATTGCTCCAACTTTGATTGGGTTAGACCTATCAAACAAATCGAATCGGATCATAAAAGGTTTGGATAAAAATTCACTCAACCCATTTGCGATTCACCCATTCGGCCAATTTAGCACAAAGCATTGTTTTAAAACGCGAATGAGACGAGGCGTTAACCTCGAAACACTGAGGTGTAAGCTTTTCGGGTAAAAATAAAACACAAAACATATAATGAAATTTGGAATTTTAAATTAATCTATGCAAAAAAGAAAGAATAAATTATTCAGGTCTAACTATGAATAGGCATGCATTTTTTTTAAAGATAAAAATAAGTAACCGGAATCCATATAATTCCAGTTTCGATTCCGTAAAATTTATTTGGTGATTCAACAAAATTCCAGTTTCGATTACTTCCACCTGTTCAAATCGATCCGCAAAATTTATTTGTAGATTCAATAAAGTCTTAAGAAATTTTCTTTAAATAACAATGAGAAAATTCATTACATAGTCATTGATCATTGTTTCAGAAACAATCTTACTTATTCATGTCGGTATTATTATTAAATTGAAAAGTAAAAAATGCTAACTTCTAAAAGTAGAACCCAATGCACGAGGCTCTCGCATGATAGCGGGCTCTGAGGAGGTCGATAATGTACGCAGCCGTTCCCTCGCATTGCGAAAAGGCTGTTTTCGGATTCGAACCCGAGCGCTCAGATCACCATGCGGGTGACCTAACCGTTGCGCCAAGACTCCACCTTAAAAAAAAGAGCTAGCTTCTACTTTTTTCAAAATTTGTTTTTCATTAAATAATTGAAGTTTAATTTATGTCGGCGTCAATATTTGCAACTGAGGTTAAAAAGATTCTTAAGTCGTATGCTTTAGCAGTTTGAGACGTGCGAGGCATACGCTTCATATGTCTCAAGTGGTTGAGACGTAAGCTTTAGAGGTAAAAAACATTTTAGGAAAAACTTTAAGACGTTTTATCAGTCAAGTCCTCGAGGTGGTCCTTGAGGCAGGTATCGAGGTGAGTTTTTTTTAAAACAACAGTACAAGGGTTAATCTAATGCAACCTACTTAATATATGAGTTACCCATCTAGCCAACTGAACAATTTAAATTAGATTAGACTTATACTTTTTAGAAAATATATCAAAAAATAAATTCTTTTTTACCTTTTGTATTTCCATAATAATTAAAATTCAAACTCTAGCTTCATCAAAAATCAAATTTTCGTCAATATCAAAGTTTAGACGTGAGGTGTAGCCTGTTATTCATTAAGTACAACTGTTAGCCATCATGGAGAACTATAACTTACATTCAGACTATGAAATATTCAACTACTCCATATTGTCTGTAACGTAGATGCGAGTTCAATGGTCAAAGTTCCGCCCGATCATGGTCGGTAGGAAGAAGTTGTAGTTTGAACTTAAAAATAGCGACTTCTGCCTAGTTGTTCAAGTACAAATTTTCAATATTTAATGGTAACAAGTATATTTCCGCACGACTATCTAGTGATTTAGGGAGTATGAATTATTGAAGTACTTTTCGAGTTAGAGTTTTGATGTAGGGATGTAAGTTATTTGTTATTTACCGCTGTTAGTCATCACAAAGAACTACAAAGCACGTTCAGAGTATAAAGTATATAATTGTTCTATATTGTTCGTAATATAGATGCGAGTTCATCGATCAAACCCCCGTCTGATTCCGAGTCAACATGAAGAAGTTATTGCAGTTTGAACGAAAAAATAACCCCTTTTGCCTAGTCCTTCGAGTACATATTCTACATTATCAAATTCACTGATTGCAAAAACAAAATTCCGTGTCCCGTTCCGAATTTTCCTACCATCATCAATTAAATTTCGGTGTTGACATGACAAAATTTGTAATAAATTGTATCATTCCGTCAATGGTCGAAAGGAAGGAAAGAACCAGAAATACTTAGGATGCTATAGATATTTCTTGTGACACTTTGGTCGTAGAAGGGTGTTTTTGGAATTCTAGAAAGGCATGATGAATCCTATTCATTGAATTTATATTATTTATAGTAAAGATTTATTGTCTACTACTTTATCATGATGTCTCTTTGATGGAGAAGAGAATTTATCAAAACTTTAAATTTGAATTAAATTGTCAAATCATACGATGAAGTAGAAGTTAAACCAAGGTTTGAGAACTCGGTTTCGGTTTCGATCATTTGAAATTTTCTTGGTTTCGATTAGTTTCGAAAATTTCGGAAGTTTTAGGTTTTGTTTCAGTTTTGGTCCCGGTTTCGGATGTGTATTTTTTATAATGAAAACGCAATAACAAAAGTTGTAAAAGAATGGACAATACAATATTTAAAGAAATATACAATTTTCAAATTGAACTAATTTGAAATGAACTAAACAGAACTTGATTAAGTTAAAATAAAATTAATTAGTTTAAATATATAGCCCAATCACGGAACAAAAAGAAAATAATAGTTCTAGCCCGCATAACAGCCCAACATCCCAGCCATATACTTCCTCTTCTTTCAGTCTCATCTTTGTCGACTTTATTTTTGAAGCTAGGGCAAATGTTAAAACAAAAGTTCAACACAGTAAAAGAAAACAAAAACAAAATTTGCTTCAATTCAACGTAGAGTCTCTCTCGAATTCAAAGCTATGGCACGTAAAAGATTCCCTTTCGAATTTAAAGCTAGGGCACAAAATAATCAAAACGACAGTCGACGATGAGATTGAAGACGATGAGAATAGATTCGAAGTCGACGATGAGATTGAAGTTCAAGGTATATAATTTTCGATTGACTTTTTCATTTTTTTTCCTTTTACCAACCGAAACCAGTTTTTTTTTTTACATCCTTCCCATTTAACATATCCACTACAAATCCGTAGAATTATCAAAATTGAAAAATTAGCAATTGGTGATTGGAGGTATTGAATGTGATTTTGATGAATGTGGCTCGACAAGAGGAGTTGATTGTTGTCGAAGATTGACTGAAAGTTCGCCTCTGATGATTGGGTTGAAGGTTTCAGTCGCAACATCAAAATTAGGGTTTTCGGTAGATGGCAACGATAGAAGCCAAGGCTGGTACGTTAGGTGTAGATTTTGATGTATTGAAGATTGTTGGTGACCATAAGCAGTGATTGTGAGTATGGTGATAACAAAATCATTAATGTTGGAATTGAGACGATGAGGCAAATTTTGTAATGCAAATAATTATCGGGAAAATATTACCAAACATTTCAAATGCAAAAATTCGGTGGATACACAAGTATTTTGTTAATGTATAAGTATTTTGCATAATAACAGTCATATATTTAATACTTCGAGTTGCGTTGCAAGTATTTGCAATGCAACACAACAAATAATTGCTCTACAACATTTTAACATGATAAATAATTACCCAACAATTATTATGCTTTGCAAATTGGCAATATTTTTCAAACATAAAAAGTAATCGTGTTTGAATACTTTCAATTTAAATTTGACATTTATAAAGCATTCAACAAATACTTCATTCAATAATGATTAAGAAAATATGCAACATCGATTTTAATATCATTTCTAACAACGTATATATTTTGATTTGCATTGTTCTCATGGAAGTGACGTAGGCTAATGTTTTTTCAAAATGGCAACTTGGGCCAAAACCCCCTATGATTAATGTAGGCAAGATACCATTTATTCCAACCATCTTGGAGTTACCAAACTATTCAATCAATCCTTACGTGACAAGGACACATGTAACGCATGATAGTTTATTTCTTATATCATAATTGCCGTAATAAAATTGTTATAAATACCTGGTGATGTTAACCGGAAATAATAATTTAGTCGTATATAGTGGAAGCGTAGAACATATGAAAATTCTAACTTTTCGCACTTGACTCTTGTTATCATTTTAATATAAGTACTTGTTATAGTATTTTACGACCAATTAAACAATTGCACTTTAACATTTATAAATGTACTTATCATTACAAAGCTTCTTACACTTTTATTGCAAATTAATTTTTGATTGCTATACTATTATATGTCAAAATTTTTGTTTACTTTTAGTTAGTAAATTGTACATGTTTTTTTTATTATGCATGCCTTATAAGCCATATTCGAATACTTACGTCAACTATAATTTGTCTAAACAAGATTTTCACTCAACCAGCAACACTATTTTCTTTATGAATTTACGTGGGAAGATCATTTTGCATGCTTTGAAATGTTATTATGTGATCACTTAAAACTTTAGTCTAGGAATTTAATGTCGAGGAATCTAATTCGACTTTCTTTCACATCTTTGTTAATAAAATGCAACTGCTGGGTATTATCACACTAAATTGTGAGTATTTGATATATTATCTGAATTCCACTATCACATGATAATATCTTCAATTTTAGTGCCTACTACTAGTATGTGTAGTACTTTATATATTTTTGTTTCTTTAGTCATGATTAAACTACCTTAAATTTAATTTATAATGATATTACACCAATGTGTGTATTATATCATCAATTGTCTTTTGTTGATTTCATCGAGTGTATCAACTCACATCATTCCTCAAAATCCAGCCAACGTGGGCATTAGATTAATTTGTGTGAGTCCATCCTTTGTGAAAATTCAACTAACTTTATGATTAACCATAATTGTGTATTTAATCATTTACTCCTTTCAACTTTTTATGTGTGATCATTATTTTGGCTTGAGTTATGAATGTGTATATAGCCAAAATAAATAGCTATTACTTCGTTGCACAAATAGAGAAATATAAACTATCGCAATAGAATGAAACAACATTTGTTGCTATAATAATCATATTAATTGGTAACAACAATAATCTTTTTATGGGCAGATGTTCTAGATAACATAGATTCTTACTAAACTTTAGTTAGACCATTTTATTTTGCTTTTTGCATCAACAATCTTTGTACCTGTAAGTATAAAAGACTACACTAGTAAAGTTCGTATATGTATTAATCCAATAATTTTAAAATTAAATTACCTTATTCTTGTAGGTGTAAAGTAGACCTTAAATATAATTAATTGCAACACTGTTTTTATTTTTGAGCAAAATTGCAATACTGTTACCATAGTTATCTACGGATGCTACAAATTATCGTTCAGTTTATGAGTGTTGTGGTTACTTCATACATTGAAATATAGGTACATCCAAAAACAAGTTTTGCATGTAGAATGTAGTTAATAACATGATTACTCCACTGCCATAAACTTTACCTAATTCAAAGAGTACAAAATATCAACTTTTTGTAGTGCATGAAATTTATTTCAACAAATGTTGAAGTTACAAAGCATGGGGTTAACACATTTGATCTTTCTACATGATGAATATTCAATTTATTTTTAGAAGCTATATGTATCAATTTGATATTTATATGTCATATAACATGTCAAATGACTTTTGTGCGCTTACAAGTTACAATATGTCAACTTGAAACAAATATGCAAATATACTTTGAAACATGTGGTTTTGTAGGTTTCTAAATATAAACAGATATTATATAAATTGAGCGAAGTTAGCATTGGTCTAATGTACGCCATCAAAACATGTCTTCTTCATAAGCGTAAAAATTCACACATTGAATATGCTGAATTCTTCTACCACGGGGATGCCTTTAATCTGTGGATACAATCATCTTTATTAAATAGGAAGAAGAATACTACTATTTTCTGCCTACTACTTCTTTATCATGATATCTCTTTGATGGAGAAGAGAGCTAATTAAGACTATGATATTTAATTGAATGTACATGTCATATGATTAGTGTAGGCAAGATAATCTTTTATAAGTCTGTCCATCATGGAGTTATAAAACTACAATCAATCCTTGTGTGTCAACTGATACATGCTACATGTCTTTTTTTAAATTGTTTTTTATAACACAATTGACACAATAAAATTACAGTAGAATACTTTGTAAACTTGATATGATAATGTTCAGTCATATATTCGTATATATAGGAGCTTAACACTTTCAGACATTCCAAAATGTGGATGTGTTTTGTAGCGTGGTATAACAGCTTCATCTATACATCAAAATTTCCATTTTAATGGAGTTTGGACAAAGCATGGTTTATTATTTGTGTGTGTGGGGGTTTGGGGGGGGGGGGGGGGGGGTAAAAAAACTTTCTGACGGTAGCGTTTTCATTTTGCAGGATAACTGGTTGTCAGTTATATAGTGTACGTTGGGTTCTAAATATCATCCTAGTGTTCTCTTATGTCACAACGTAAGCAAAAATAATTCACAACATAGTCGATATATTAATATATTATGCATATGTTTATTGGGGGGCGATTGAATCAAAATAACCTTAGTAAATGTTGCGATCAGTCCTTATCGTTAACAAATTTGATGATTGAATCAAAAAGGAGCATGAGGTAAATAAATCCCCTTAGATTCGTATCCTATTCAAATTATTCTGCAATAATGGATTCCTGTATTTAGGCCTGTAAACGGATACTTTCGGATACGGATAGTGGCATATCCGCATCCGAAATCATTTTCAGATATCGGGTACTTGCATCTACGGGTACGGACGGATGTCGAATAATTATCCTATCCGCTAACGATTGATAAATCGAGAAATATAAATAGAAAATTTTGGTTTAGTATAAACTTTTTTCAATCTCATTGATTATAAAAGTGTGAAAAATAAACAAATAGAATGATGATAAGTAGTTTTGAGCAATTAATGTGCATTAAATACATATAATACAAACTATAAGCTTAATAAAAAAACAAACACATGTCCATTGTTGTATTAAAATACACAAAATATTAACTATAATCTTGACAAAAGCCGGATGGATAACTTTTGGATGTCGATATCTTCGTATCCGCATCCGTATCCGTTTTTTGGGATATCGGATATTTATCCGCTTTTCGGATACGGATGCGCATGGATTTCAGATATTTCGGCTATCCATTGACATGCATACCTGTATTGGTATACACATCAGTATTCATATTTGATTAGAGCAGCTATATCTATCTAAAGTATAATGTAGAATGAAAATGTATATATGTATTTGATGGTAGACTTTTATTTCTTCTTTATCATCGACATGAAAGTAAACGATGGATGGCAATAATTGTTGTTTTCATCATCATAACTGATGGGTCTTTTTTCTTCTTATTTTTATACTATCAATAATTCATGGCAGTCATAATTTTACTATCACATGGTAGTATCCTATATTACGTGACGATTCTGATGAAATATATTATTTATCCGTTATTTTTATTCTAAAGAGTTACAGTTGTGTCCATCTTTATCTGAGAACATTTTGTATTGCGGAAGCAATAGTGCATGTGGTTCTTTTGAAAGATTTGTACAGGATGCGCGCACGCGTGTGTTGTCCAATAAGCATCATTCTGCAAATACTAAAATATAATATACTTGGTTAATAGTCTATTTGAACTTTGATGTTTGATCCTTAGCAAATCAAACTAAAGTTCTCTGTTTTCATAATTGTGTAATGTTTTTCTATGCCTCAAATTCTTTTGGATGCTTATTCATAGGTATATTGTTGCTTCTCCATATGTTATTCACATCATTAGATGAGCTAAATGTTACTTATTCTGGTATTTTATGTGTAAGAAGCATTTAATCTGCGTATTTCGACAAGACTTAAAGGCTAAAGATGCTGTTCTAGCCCATTTTGATAAGACTGAAAATGTTGATGAGTTTGAAGTTTTCTTAGTCAAATCATACTTCTCTTCCTATTTCTTGACCCAAAGTTCTATGCTAGTTTTCATCGTTTCACGTTATGATAATAAAGTTGTGAATTAGAGCTTTTGAGTGTCTGGAGGATTCAAACCAAGGTTCGAGAACTCGATTTTGCTCATTTAAGATTTTCCTAGTTTCAGACGATTTCGGATGTTTCGGTTTCGATCCCGGTTTCGATTTTCAATGGTTTGTTAATGAAAATATAACAAAAATCATTTTAAAAAATAAAACAACAAATTAAATTTTACTAAATATTAATCAAATTAAATGATATGATTTGACTTACCTGCATGCACTAAGCTTTGGCTGATGGATAGTTATCTTCCCGATTAATCAAATTAAAATTGAGAATAAATTCAATTTAATAATAAATTAAACTTAATGAAATAAGAATTTGAACTTAACAGCCCAACACAAAATAATCTTACACAAATTAATTAACGAATCTTTTAAAAAAAGACAAAATTTGCTTGCAAAATTGACTGCCCTCGAAATCCACCGTCAATGCTACTAGATAGCCGAAGACAACTTCCACTCTCAAAATCGAGTCGACGATGCTAGGGCAAGGAAGAAACCGAGTTGATGATGCTAGGGCAAGGTAAAAATCAAGGTCGAGTATGTTGATTTAGATGATTTTTTTTTTATTTCGATTTTTTTCTAAACCCTAACCGAAACCGATTTTTCCTTTGGTTTCGGTTCGGTTACCGTAGGTACCCGTATGGTACCACCAAAATTTTGGGGTACCGACCGATACCTCAAACCTTGATACAAACCCAAAATCTCTAATTCACACTCAAATAGACCATATCACTGTGCTAGTTAGTGGTCCTCGACTCAGTAAGCATTATATTAACATGTTTGTTTTGTGCTCTAATTTCTTTCATTATTCTTATACAGTCACCGAAGATTTTTCCTGTCCATTTTGCCTGGTGCAATGTGCAAGCTTCAAGGCAAGTGAAAGCAGACGTTGATAAACTTCTTACTAGACTATAGTATTCCATTTAAACCTTTTTGCGAGTTACGAAATCATATTCTAATACCTAATACTTGTTGCTTGTAGGGCCTAAGATATCATTTGTGTTCTAGTCATGACTTATTCAACTTTGAGTTTTGGGTCGGTAAACTTCAGTTTTATCCTGACCAATCAGTGGCTTAAAGAATGTTTTTGACATTATTGAATTTTTGCAGGTTTCAGAAGAGTATCAGATTGTGAATGTTTCTGTAAGCTCTGATATTTGGAATTGCGAGGTAAACAAGACAACTTTCGAGACACATTCTTCTATTAAAAATTCAACATATTTATTGTGTTACCATAACATTCTTTCCTAAGATTTCAGACCGTTGGTCCATACCTTCTTAACATTAACGTATATTCTGATAATTGTATTCATATAGAAAGTTATTGTCATGAACCTTCAATAAGTGTATATTTTCATTTGCAACTACTGTGTCTGCTAGCTCAATAATTTATTGAACTTTTTAATTTTTATCATAACTCATTGTATTATATATCATTTTTTTAAGACATATTCATAGTGAGTGATATAGCATTTTTATTATTATAGCAAGTAAGCTATTCATTGATGTCATGTACACAGCGTTCACAAGTGCAAACCAAAAATCTCATAAGTACATTTGGCTTCCTGCAGGCAATTGAAATTCAATTCTAAACTACAGTCTCCCACATGTTTTTGTATTTGTTTCATTGTAGACTCCCCTTGTAAAACATAGATTTTCCATTCTGTTAAAGTAATATTTCATGTCACTGCTTTTATAAAATAGCCTCATTCTATTATAGTATTATGTCCTTTCACTTCTTTCATTAAAAACCTCTGACATTCCTCAGGTTATTTCAGATGGATTTGACCCGAAATTGCAAACATTCTTTTACCGGTAATCCTTTTAAAATTAATGTATTTGCTCCTTTTTAATTTGTTCATCCACTCATACTTAGAAGTTAATGAACTATCTTCATTTGCAGTTCAAAGTATAAGCGGCCCAGACAATCAAAAAGAAATGTGCAAAATCACGTGCATCCCCATGTACTAGAAGCAGATTCACCAGAAGCTACACAACAATCTACTGGTGTTGTCAGATATCCTCCAAGACCCGAGGTACCAAAAGGAACCACTGGTATGTGCTTTCTATTCTTGTGTTAATTATTTGAATGGCATGTTCGCAGTATATCATCAAGACATCAACCAACGACTTAACTCCCATTTGGTGTATAATTTCATCTGACAATAATTGTTCAACCGATACGACTATAATATTTTGTTTGTTTATTTTATTCAAATCCCTAAATAGTTTTTTTTTGGGGGGTGGGGTGGGGGTGGGGTTGTTGTGTCTGTGTGGTTGTGGTGAATTCATCATATGTACAAGTCATTGCAACTGTGCAAGCTTTCAGAGTATAGTATAGTTTCCAAATTGACATAGATACACTTTTGACTAAACATGCGCAAGAATTTCACTTGAAGGAGCTAACTTATTTTGTGACATGAAATGAATTCTAGCATCATCACAAGACATATATAGTAACACTAGATATTGAAACTGTCGTGGAACATCAGAATTTCCTCACACCACTATATCACATATTCTTTTATTCATAACAATTTTTGGTAAATTTTTATTTGGAGTAGGTATAAACATTTCTCTATAATTTGAGATATTTGTTTATATATAATAAAAGAAATGTTGTTCCGACAAAATTTTTTCCTCATCTCACTTTTTCACTGATTCTTCTTTTCGTAACAGTGAAGTTTTGGTAATTTTTGTTTTGGACTAGGTATAATCATTTCTCTTAAATTTGAGATATATGTGTGTGTGTACACACACTATTTATAAAAGAAATTCAACTACGGTGTCTTTTTGAAATTCGGTAAATACCCTTCGTACGCATTGCGTCTTTATCGCTTCATTTCATCCATTATCATCCTGGTCTCATTTCATGGCTTTCGTCGTAAGCAAAATAACACATCGCCAAAGCCAATTATAGGATTACCAAAAGCAATTGTAAACTCCTCCGAGGGTAGTTTCAACCAATCTTTTTCCCCAATAAAATTCAGAGAATGCATCTTGATTATTTTTTATATACAAACATTGAAGTTATAGGATACCTAGATCTGCTACCAGATATCGATACCATAAAACTCCATAAGTGGACAATCCTTCAGTACCCTTTTTAGTTATAATGAATGCAGGAGACTATACGATCAAAAGTTTAATATGAATGATGACAATTCTTTTTCAGGTTGATAAAATTGCATCTGAGCCTTGTAGCCCATAAGGCTGAAAGTGTTGCATCCTTTTGCACATATAATTTTTCTGTACACCAACAGATACCAGGGACCATAATTAGTTATTACTAGAATCCTTGCGAGTTCAGTATTTCTATAATACTCTAATAACAAATTATGTTTATACTTTAAGCAACTAAATAGAGTAAATTATCTCTCCTAAGTTAATAAATTTACATATTCACCTGAGTCAGAAAAGGCTATGGTAACAAATGAATTGTTTTTAAGCCAACACCAAGTATACACTACACTAGACACTGTTTTAACAAACAATATGTAACCCGTGCGTTGCATACGGTAATGTTGTTAAAAAATAATGTTTATATTTTAATTATTGCTATTTTTTTTTTATTATTATGGAATATATGATAAATTTACTGTGATATAATAATTATAAATTAAAGTGGTATGCAATGCTCGGATATAAGGATGATGGTTCAATCCTTGCTAACTACATATCTCAATAAAATTTAATGTTCCAACTCAAAAAAACTATAAACTAAAACTGTTAATACTGTATATGTAAATAATTATGTTACGTGACATACATTTTCACACGTATAAGTGAATAAATAACTTTACCATTTTTGTTAATATGATTGTTGTGTATATATTGAATGTTATTTTTTCAAAGGGTTTATAACTGTATTAATGAACATAATAGTTAAATTTATTTAAATAAATTGAATTAACGATCAATGTAACTAATCAAAGATAATGAGTTGAATGCAAAAAAGTTGGAGAAAATTGAAAAGAGTTTTTTTTACACATTTGTAATTGAAAAGAGCATATTATGATTAGCTTATCTAAGTGAACAATAGATTTCATGTTGTTGTAGGAGGGTCATGCTTAGAACTTTGGTAATTGCAAAATAATGTTACGTAGCATTTAGTTGAGTTGTGAGTTAGGTATGGTTTAATAAAATGTTGAAAGTGAGAATGCTTGTGTAATCCAATTTTTATCGGTGTAATATGTGCATTCACATTGTAATATTGTAAATTATAAATTTATCTTTTAAAGGTGGTTAAAAATGAAATTATGTTATGTAATGTACGATAAGTTTTTTGCGATAAATAAATTAAAAACTAAAAGAGTTATCATTATTTATACATTTTATGTTATATGATCTAAATATCTTTATATCTAAATAAAGAAATAATTTTATTATTATATTCATATATATGAATATTGTATATATTGAAATTCCCGTATATTTAAGATCTATTAGATGGATTAATAAATATATATTAGTTAATCATATTATTTAAATAATTTAAATTTAAGATTATACAATTAGTTAAATATATGAGCTTGAATGTAAAATATTAGGAGATAATTGAGACGTGTTTCTATGTAATTGTAAAAAATATAAAATTTAGGTATTTGAAGTTAATAAATTTTATTGCAATGTATGATAAATTCATTTGGTAAATAAATTATAAAATAAATTTTTTATTGTCATTAATGCATATAATTTGTGTTATGTTATTTATATATATTTGCATCCAAATGATTTTTTCTTTTACCAATTTGTTGATGCACCTGTAGTATACGTATCGAAACTTGCATCTTTTAGAATTTATTAATAAATATTACTAGACTAATTTTATCAATTAGTTTAAAGTTTGGATTATGTAATCGATTTAAATGTGTGGATTTAATGTAAAATTTTGAGAGAGAATTTGTCAAAGATTTGTAAACAATTGTTAATTTTTAAAAAAGTAGGTATTTGAATGTAAAATGATGTGAGAGGTTTAGTAGAATAATTATAAAGTGGTACATTATAGGATTTTGAAAATAAAATATCTAGACGTGGATAGAGATAACTCCTAAAATTAATGAGAGAGTTTCAGATTCTTCTGCTTTACTATTATTTAATAGATAAATAACAGCTCCCAACAGTTATATCACAAAAAAGGAACTGAAATCAGATACTTAGATTTATAGCAAACTAACAAGTTAGTTAACAGAAAACATAGCAAAAACATTATAAGCTTATTCATACTTCCAGGAATGATATTTTTAACTTATAAAATTAACTGTAGGAGCAAAGATGCAGATACTCAGGCTTCCATGTATATAAGTTTTCTGAATCACATTATGATAAGCTATGAATCATATCTCTATCTCTACTACTAATAGAGAAAATTGTTTGCATACCCTTTTGAATTTTCTTTGGAGAAAAATGGTGGAAGAGTGGAAAAAAGAGTGGATACCGCTGGTTCTTAAATAGCATAAACGAAATCTTTTGCTTCAAATTTAAAATATTTTGACATATGCGCCTGCGTGTTTTGTGCAGATTATGTATGTATGTATGTATATTATTACTTACTGTATATATAATAATAACTGCCCTCTATCTACTAGCACTAGTTTGTACAGAGTTACAAACTAGTAAGTAGACTACGTTAATCTCCTTAGAAAAAACATAAGATAGTGTTCATACAAACAATATAGTAAATTAGATGTATGTGTGTATATATAATTATAATTTCCTTGTATTTACTAGTAGTGGTTTGTCTAGAGTTACAAACTAGTAAGTAGGCTAAATTAATCTCCTTAGAAAAAAAACATAAGATGATGTTTATACAAACAATAGAGCAAACTTAGATATTTTTGTCATACTTCGATTAGTGCTATTTGATCAACACAAGTATATAACATATAGGCCTCTCAATCACAGAAAAGGACAAATGATCAAAAGAGAATAAGATGTTGAACATCTATATACACAAAGGGATAATACATGAATATATGACAACTGAACATTCATTACACTTTTATGCATACTTTTATAAGGTGTATCATATATGATAGGCAAAAATTCATATAGAGAGGAGGAATTGCCTGCTAAAAGAATGTCATCTGTTCGTCACAAATCTGAAAGCTATGGTTCGGATGACCTCCATGCAGAACCTGCATCTTCAAGCCAGGATATAACTGGAGTTTGCACTGCAGCTACGCCTCATGCATCTACAAGCAACGATTATGCTCAGCCTTCTTCCGAAAACACTCTTGCACCAACTGCTATGCTTCAATTTGCTAAGACAAGGAAACTATCAGTCGAAAGGGCTGATCCTAGAAAGTATAAAACATCCTTAAATTTTAAAAGTTATATACTTAATTGTCATAATCTATCAGTTGAGGATTACCTTTATTTGGGTCTCATTTACTTTCTTTCATGATTCAGTCGCCAGCTTTTGCAGAAGCGCCAATTCTTTCACTCACATAGAGCCCAGGTGAGCAAAAGTCATATAATTTTTGGATATGCCTATTAAACACGAGATCTTGAAGCAATCTTTGAGGGTATTTCCATGTATTCAGACTAGAGATTGTTGATAAAGCCACTAGTTTTTCTTTCAAGAAGTTACCTGTATTCTTGCATAGATTGATATGGGACAAAATTTTCATTTGATGAAGTATATCATTGTGTTAACTGAAGTTAAGATATTTGCAATATGCCTGGACAGTAATCTGCCGTTGTTATCATGTATGATTACCAATTTGCAATATAACTGAAGTAAGATATTTTGATGCATACCATAGAAAAATACAGTGTACATAGTATAGGTGGTCAGAGTCAATGTCACATACCTTATGGCATACTCATGGTTAACTGTCAGTTTCTTTTAACCATTTCTCATCCTTTTATCATAGAAACTGATTTGATATATACTTCTTTTTATCATTCCACAAATTAACGCAACATTATTGGTTTGAAGCCAATGGCATTGGAGCAAGTTTTCTCTGATCGTGATAGTGAAGATGAAGTCGATGATGACATTGCTGATTTCGAAGATAGAAGGGTATGATACATTTTTTTTGTGCGCACAGCGCTCTCTTTCCAGTAATATGCAGGGTTGTGAAATTAAATTTCGTATTGTACAACCATCATATATAAAATATAGTCATATATATGATAGATGCTGCAAAAAGGGTTCAGTAAGCTTTTGGGGTGATTATATTGTTTGAAGAGTGATTTTGTTGATTTAGCTGTCCTCTCATGCAGCTGCTTGATGATTTTGTTGATGTGACAAAAGACGAGAAGCATATCATGCATTTATGGAATTCTTTTGTGAGGAAGCAAAGGTCCTTTCTTATCTCATCAATTTTCCTGTATTTAGCTAGATATTGCTTTGTCACAAATGTTATTAACAGTTAATATCAATGTATATTGAGGTTGATTATCATAACCTTTGAAGTTTGATATCAATTAGGCTTAGGGCTGTCAATGAGTATCCAAAAAATCCGAAATCCGTCTGTATCAGTATCCGAAATATGAAAAATTATCCGATATCTGAAAAAATGAATACGAATGCGGATATGGCTCGATAACTATCAGTCTGGTTCCTATCAAGATTATAGTTATTTTTGTGTATTTTAGTACATAAAATGATTGTCATTTACTATTCTATCTAGGTAATTTTTTTTTAATATGCATATAAAATTTAATATTTGCTGCTTAAAATAATATTTCTTAGCATATTTGTTATTTTTTATATTTTTAGTACCGAAATGGATTTCTAATGAATATGAAATTTTTATTTATTGTTTAAATTTATTAGTTATGAGCTGGTCGAAGAATATCTGCATCCACGGATATAGATATCCGATATCCGAAAATGATTTCGGATACGGATATGGCACTATTCGAATTTGTGTCCGACCGTTTACAAACCTAATTAGGCTGTAACTAGAATGTAGTAATTATTTACATCAGGGTACATCCAATTATTATGGAACATACACATAAGTTTCTAGTTAGAGGTTAAGCTCGAATTAGCGGGGACTTTGCTTTATCAGAAGGGGAAATATAACTCCAAGACCAATACCATAGATTTGGAAACTACCTTATAAGACTAAGGTAGTGCTTGGTTTGTTGTTTTTAGTTTCGGTTTTCCGTCCATACAAAAATGAACATGACGCATGTATATTGCCGAAAACGACCAATTTAGAAAACGAAGTTAACATACAAAATAGAAAACAACTTTTTTTTATTCTCCGTGTTTTGGGAAATAACACAAGCACGTGAAACAATCCATTCTTCCGTTGTCCCTCTATCCCCTTGGTCCATCCATCTTTCTTTCATCCCTCCGTCGTCCCTCCATTCTTCTCATATTTGACATACGTATTGAAAACCGAAAACACAAAATTCGTTTTTAAACCAAACACTACCTAAACTTTTTAAATCCTAATGCTTAATTCAGAGTTTTGAATTTTATTGTTAAAATTCATTTTGATTTGATGTTTTTTTTCTTTTTTCTTTTTGTTTATATAAAAAAAGGTCAAACTTAAAATAAGAAGCAGCAATATTATTTCTTACACAAATGCATGGTTAAAATGATTGGGTTTTAAACTTCATATATTCCAGACGTAGCCAAGTCTAAATGTGACTAGATGTTGCAGCTTAGACTGGTTCCTAAAAGAAGGGGGAAAAACACGATTAGCAAAAAAACTGAATTTTGAAAAATAATAAGAGTACATAGAATTCATAAATTGCCTTAAGTTCTTTGCTATTGATAACCATAATCTCTGACCATGTTTGAATGAACTGGATATGATACCTTTTTTAAGTTGGCCATTATTTTTATCTCCATCTATACTAGTTGTAATCAAAAGTTGACATGTCAACTGTTCGATGTTATTTTGCATGTCACCATTTGTTGTCATTACGATGAAATTTGTTCTGTGACGTTAGTGCACGTACTATTTATTATCTATCCATAAAATTTATTACCATTTTCTTTATAAATATTGATTTTGGTATATTTATATCAACCAGATGAAAGTCTATTAATATCAATAGTAATGGAGTTCATATTATTTATTGTTCTCAACTGTATGTGTGTTTGCATGTTAATTGATAATATTTTTTGAAGCTATTTATCTTCTTCCCGGATAGTCGTGTAAATTTAAATTTGTCTTCTTCCTCGTGTTAGCTGCTTCTGTATCATCATGCTTGTCCCATTGGGTTATCACTAGTATTAGAAGATTGTGGTGGTTTGTTCTTTGAATATTTTTATACAGAAACGTTATTAGTTTAGGATATATCATTATTAAAACATATTCAAAAGAAACTTCACCTAACACGGTCCTAAATGATGGCTTTCTTTCAAACATATTGCTACCGTTCTGTAGTCTTGTTGAGATCATTTTCATAAGGCCTAGCCATGCAATTGGTGCTAGTATCTCTAGGGTGTTTGTATATATGTCTGCCGATTTATGAGTTGTGCATCTTCCATTCTTACCCGTTTGCCATTTGGATCGACTTAAATAAGCTACTTTTTAGTTTTTTGAAAGTTAAAACCAATTTATTTTGGCTTTCAAAAAGCAAAAAAATAGCTTATTTAAGTCGATCCAAACGGGCCTTTAACTATTGTGGTAACTTAATGTTGTCAAGTGTTGTTTTGGTTAAAAAATTTGATAAACACTACCTAGGCTTAAATATAAGAACTCAGAGAAACAGACACTTTGAAACCATTCGAGCCTTATTGGGTTTCAGATAGTCCGTCCAAACCTTGTCCTCTTGTATCACAGCCTAATGGAAATCATGACATTCCTAGTTCTTTGCACATGATATGAAGTCTGAGTCGAGCTTAGTCCGCTTGCAACAAACACTAAATGTTGCATTTTGCTTACTGTATGTATAAATTTTGCATTGCTTGTCAGGCAAATATCATTTTCATTTCTTCCTATAGCGTATGTTCACCTTATAGCATATGTCCACATCATTTAACAAGCATTCTTTCAGTTCCGTGGTTGATTGCGTAATGCACTAATCTCTTTGGCCAACGAAAATGAAATCCCAAGTTCCAAATAATGTTCATGTATATTTCAGAGTGCTTGCGGATGGTCACATTCCCTGGGCATGTGAAGCATTCTCTCAGATGCATGGGCCGCATCTTACCCGTAATCCTGCTTTATTTTGGTAAGCATACGCTAATACGTTCCGAATTGGATTTTAATGTTTACATTCTTGTTAATTACCATCTTAATATTTGTTTTACCTACTTAATATAATCAGGTGTTGGAGGCTTTTTATGATAAAATTATGGAATCATAGTCTGCTTGATGCACGAACAATGAACAACTGTAATATTATTCTCGAACAGCACCAAAATGAGATGAACGGTCAAAAGCAAAACTAAAAGTGATATATCGTCCCATTTTGCCCCCGGTATAAAATTTAACTGGAAGGGCTAATATTCCTTTTCTTTTATACTCATTGTTTCTCACATATAGGATTTCAAAAGTGACGGTTGACATGTAATTCCAGGTTTCAGAAGTGACGTTATTAGTTACATGCTATAAAATTACTGTAGAGTGTACTGTAAACTGTGAATTGATCAGATATTGCACTCTTTATAATTTTCTTTAAATTTCAGGTGATGAACTTACATTATTTTGAATGTTTTGCATTAAAAGTCAATTTAAAACAATGTTACTTTATGTACCGTTTGGATTTGAATTTAGGTGACTAAATTGTAGAGTCAAAAATGATCTAGCATCTCTGAATATTTTGATCTTGTAATAACGGACTTAACATCTTTGAAGTTTGAACCCCAACAGTTGAAGTTGTTGCATTACAATAAGACTTGTGAAGTTGTTGCATTACAATAAGTGATATCGATTAACTTCCCAAATGCATATACTGAGTCTGCAGGAGTGTTATACATATGGAATTCTCAAGTTGTGATTTTGAACAAATTTATGAATCATGATATTAAATTCGGCTTCCTATTTTTTGTTTGAAATGTAAAGCGGATCACTTTGACTAATTTTTTGTAAAGTAGGTCCCTAATTCTATAACATCACACTTGACAAATAACATTCGCCGCCAATCCATTTTTCAATTTTTAAAATATGATAAATTTTTGTAGATTAATTGGATATAAGAATTATTTTCATCATTAAATCAAAAATTTAATAAACCTTCCAACCAATGATACGCGTTGTTGATATTTAAAAATAAAATGTTGAAATTTATAATTTTACACTTTATGTTATTCATTTGTTTAACTGTATTTATGTGACTGTGTTGCGTTTATTTTGGATGACATGTCTTTTACATAGTTGTTTTCAACTACATTAAGATAATACAACTATTATCTTTTAACCCAATTAAAAAGAATTTGTTTTTAAATTATGTAGTAATGATTGCATTTGAAATTTTTAATTGCATTTATGTGACCTAAATCTTCTAATCGATAATTGGGCCAAAGAAAAAATTTGAAGAGATGTTTGGTCAAGTCCTATAACGAGCGAAACCCTCGTTTTGTGCAATAATAATTTTGTCTGCATTTGATAATTTTATTCATTCCTAATGCACTACATACATAATCACGTTATGCAAGTTTCAAACTTGTGATCTTTTACATCAAAGTCGAAGCGTTTAACCACCGAGACTGCGATGCTGGTCACAATTTATAATTTAATAAATACGGTTACTTTTTAAATGTTCTAATAGAATGCAATTATATTTTAACACCATATTTTGTATTAATTTAACTGCGTTTATGTGATGCAGTAATAATTTTGGCTTGCATTTAATAATTTTATAGCTACAATTTAACCGCATTAAGAAAATGTGATTAAATTTACAATGTAATTTTTTTTAATTAAACCGGTTCATATATGCAGTTATAAGTTAATTGCATTATGAAAATGTAGTTAAATTTAAATGCTTTTTTTTAATTCGGTTCATAAAAATAATTTTTTATGCAAATGAATATGCAATAATGATTGCATTTGATTAAGAAAATGCAGTATAATGATGTGCATTTTTTTAATTAGTTGAATTATATTTATGTGATGTAATAATTTTGGCTGCATTTGATAAGTTTATCTAATATTAATGCATTTTGTAATTTAATTGTATTAAGAAACTGCAGTTATATTTAAATACTTTAAGAAAATGCAATTATGTTTTAACAACATATTTTTGAATTAATTAAATTGTGTATATTTGATGCAGAAATAATTTGACTGCATTTGATAATTCTATTCAATTTTAAAACATTATACCCACACATATATGTATACATACACACACATACATATATATGTATGTGTGTGTATGTGTGTGTAGCTAGGCTAGCGGGATTAACTGGCCCCTACCAGTTTATTACCGAAGTAAAATTGAAAGAACCATAACATGCTATGATTCAAATGAAAAAAAGCAAAAAAGAAACAGAAGATAAACAAAACATAGAAACAACACAGCAGACAACAAACCATGTAAAAGCTAGCACCATGAATTGGTGTTGTGCGCATCAAACTTGAATCTACACCTACTGGTCCCATGTTTTATTGCTTGAGTTATTTCACACCAGAGCCGAAGCTTAGATTTGTTCTCACTTTTAAAAACCCTATCATTCCTTTCCCTTAAAAAAATTGGCAATAATTTCTTCAAAAAACATTATATTTTAACCGGAGTAAGAAAATGCAGTTAAATTTAAATGCTTGAAGGAAATGCATTAATAATGTAACAATATTTTTTTTGAATTAATTTAACTGCATTTATGTGATGCAACAACAATTTTGGTTGTATTTGATAATTTTATATAATACTAATGTACTTTATAAATTAACTGTATTTAGAAAATGCAGTTATATTTGATCTTAATGCATTAAGATAATGCAGTTATAACCGTATTAATATAATGCAGATATAATTCTGCAAATTTATTATTTTTGAACCTTGCGATTTAAATGATGCAATTGCAGTTCCATTTTGAAAGATGTAGTTTTAAATACGTTATTTATATAGAAAAGCTACAATATTTCACTAAAAAAATTCAACGGCTAATATTTACGTATGTACACCACATTTCATTTAAAAGATGATGAAATTTGTGATTTAATGATGAAAATGGTTCGTTGATGAGATACTTCTATAAAAACTTATTGTATTTTGAATATCAAAATCAAATCAGATGTGCAATATTTATAAGGATGTGAGAATATCAACTGGTTATGAAGGAAAGACGAGGCCAGGGTCCTAATTCATATAAAATTATAAGGGAGGGATTTGATGTACAAATCACTTTATTAAGTCTTAGGACTTCAAAAATACTTGAAGAAGTCAATATTATTCGGTCAAAAATTAGGAAAAAGAGGTAGTTGGTTGAAATGTGTCAAAAATTAGGAAAAAGAGGTAGTTGGTTGAAATGTGACTACATTGTTCAAACACATGTTCTAAAAGATACTTTTTAATGAATAAAACTCAAATGCATGTTGTAACGATCCAGAATAGTATCACTTTGATGTGTGAATATTTAATTAATTTTAAATATTCAATTAATGGTTTTTAATAATCAAATAACACTCTTTTAATTGATAAATAACGATGGCGAACTCATTTTAGAAATTTGTTTATATAAATAGTTTGGAGAAAAACTAAAAATGTGACCGGAAATCGTTTTTCAAATTTTCGATTTTTACCGAACGAAAGTTGTTGTAACATTGTTGCACACACACTTAAAATTTTAATACACACATTTAACAAAAAAGAAGTGGTTAGCACTAAAGTATAGTTAGAAAATTAATTAGTAACTAATGACATCATTTAGTAATAAAGTAAAGAGAAAACTTCTTGTGTGATGTGATGGGTAGTACATGCTATTATTGCATGTACTGGGGCACATGGGTTGGCACATGGAGGAAGCTTATCATGGAAGAAAAGAGGAGGGTAGTTGTGTCATTTGGTGAATGGGCTAAGTGGTAATTCACTACATTTTTACAAATTCTATAAAAAAGCCTTCCTTGTTTTCATTTCTTTTTTCCATTTTCATTTTCATTCTTTATTCCCATTTTCTTAATTCTTAAGTTCAAAAATATAGTAAAACTCCCCTTTTTCTCCTCTAACTTCTTGCATAAGCTTATATACATCTAGTACACACTACCACAACCTCAAAGATGAAAACTTGAGTGCCAAAACCCCACTTTGGCCTTGGGCCATGTGCATATTAGGAGGAGGGGAGGCTTGGTCGTGTGCAATTGGAGTTGAAAGTAGGAGAAATGTGTGCTTACTTGGTTGGTAGCAAGAAGTAGTAGCTTGTTCCAAAGTTTATGTCGCATTTGGAAGTGAGAAACTTACCTTTATAAGTCGTATAATTATTTTTGAAAATGTTGTATCAGTTATTGTGTTGCTTGCTTGTGATTATTGTATACATATGTATGTATGTAAAAGTATATGTGTTTGATTTGGAAATGGATTCCCGCTCGATCAGCGGAGGCATATAACACTTGTATTTGCAGAGGACTAATTCCAACACATAGGATTAGACAGATGACTAGCAAAAGTGAATGGAAGTCAAGGTATTTTTCAAAGCGAATACGCGATGAAAACACTTCGAAGAATAGAAAATTTATAGAGGGATCCAAAAGGATCCCTCGTTATTACTGAATTAAATTTCGTTTATATACTTACCATATAAATTCTTGGACGCCAAAAGCTTGGTAGCTTGGCTACATCGTATGTAAAACATTGACATGTTTTTAGAAGTTGAACCTTTTTAGTGAAAAAGGTAGTAGTAGCATTGCTAAGTGCTAATGTAGCTTCGAAGCCTCTTTATGATTTTGAAAATGCGAGGATGATTTATGACTTTGATTTCCTGTTGAAATACTTTTGTTGGTACTTGGATTTTCAAGGATATTTTAAATGCGGCATTGGATTTCTACAATCCTCTTTTGTGCGACTTTGTCGTTTGATTTCTAAAGGTGTTTTGAAATGTTTTTTTCAAACTTGACTTTTGGTTTTTCTTTCAAACCTATTTGCAAAGGTATTAAAGTGGTTTAAAAATATAGAAAAAAATGTGGTTTAAAAGCTATTTGATTTACAAAACAAATTTTTAAAAGTTATGATCCATATAGCGATAGTCGCTATGGATGCACTTTGAAATTCTATGATTTTAGTAAAGTATAAAAGGTTATCTATTTTAAATATTTTGTAAATTATTTTTGAATGTGTTTTAAAAAAGTTGTATAAGTATTTTAAAAAGGGTTTGAAGATTTAAATATATTTCTAAGAATTTATTTGAGTTATTTAAGGAAGAGGTTTAAATTTAATAAAGGAAACTCCTTTGTCTTCAAAAGTCAAGTTTTGTTTAAAAGCGACCATCTTTAAAGGGATGATTCAAACTATGTTTTAAAGTGTTTTTAAAAGTATTTTTAAAAGAGGAAAAATTCATGGCTTATAACATCATTGCTGTAGTAAATGTTTTCGAGAGAAGGAAGGAGATCATGATCTATAACATTCTTGTTATAGTAAATGGTTTCGAGAAAAGTGGAAATGAGTTTAGTTTATAACACTTTGTTGTTTTATATAATTATATGGAATTGTCTTATACTTGACATTAAACTTCGAGGTAGGTAAACTTCTATTTACTCTAAAAGATAAGAATGTTGATGAGTCAAGGTCTGAGAGGTAATAATACCCCAGCTTGAATGACTTTTGATTAACCAAATGATAGTTTAAGTTTGAAATCGAAGATTGATGTTAAGCATATGAGGCATTATTTCCGTATACGAATTCGGTTAATTATGGAAATTTAGTAGTCTTATACTTAGCACTAAAAGCCAATGAGTAGATTGATCCTCTATATGTGATATTTAGAATCAGAGTGTTTTAACTAAGGTAAAGATAGGAGCAATTAGTGTCCTGACTTACCTGGCTTAGTTTATGGATTAGAGATAGAGTAAGTCGAAATATCCGAAATGTGACAAGTTGTAACGACCCGAAATTTTCGATCACGAAAATTCCAGATAGTTAGGAAAAGAAGAAAGAGATAGAAGAAGAAGAAACATAAACACAACACTGATTCTCACAAATCGCAGCGGATCAAAATATAAAATCAAATAATACCAGTTTACAAAGACTACTGTATCTGTCAATTATAGTTTAATACATCAGAGTTCACACATACACAATTACTGGACATTTACAAATCAACATATCTCAGATAAACAGAAATATATCACAGCGGAAACACTCCATACGTTCCTGCCATCCAGCTCGTCTCCTGAGCTCTAGAACGTCCTTACCTGAAAATCTGTAATACTCGGTCTGACCCGAGCATTACAATAAAGTAACACCCGGGTCAGGCTGGAAACCAGCTTGAGTAAACCCATCTAACATGAATGACAAAAGCATACAACTTATATATATATATATATATATATATAACCCGGGTAACTCGTAACTTCATTACAAGTTCGATCGAAGTGGTTTCGGGTATTTACTGATACCCGACCCCGGTCTCTTCGAATCCAATGTCGTCCCTTAATCCCAGTTGTTTTTAAGTTTAAACAATACAATTTGTATTTAGGATATTATATCACACCATAATTTATCTTAGATAGATAACCTACATTATCACAGTTCAACTTAAATATATCATATCACATAATCATCACAAATTATCAGACCAGATATTAATCTAATCATTCAATACAATTCAATCATCCAAAAGCAAAATCAATTTATCACCATCTCTATTAATTAAATTTAATCACTAAATAAATTTAATTAACTACTTTTGGATCCTGCTTGATTATCATTAATTAATTATAAAACGATCATTATTATTTATATTAACTAATGAACAAATTAATCATCCCTTAATTATAAATTAGTTATCCTTACTTAATTATATTAATTAATTAATCTTAATTAACTATCCATTAGTTAATCACGTTAATTAATTATTAATAAATTAATAATTAATCTTTAATTACTTATCAATTTATTAGTTAATCTTAGTTACCCAAACCTAAATAAATTTAAAAGATAAGTCATTATCTTAATTAACTTCTTAATATTCAATAAAATTGGGATTTAATTATCATTAATCCATCAACTTAAGATTTTAGGTTTAATTAATGATGAAAACATTTTATCTTCTCAATTACTACTTAATTTTATTATTAATTAAGTTTTAAATAAACCTTAAGAATTTACCTACTAAAGTTAAAATAAATTATACACTTTAATTAATCAAACACTTAAATAACACTTATTATTTGAAAGAATGATTAAGAGAATTATTAAAATTTGTTTAAGTTAAAATTCAAATAACCTGTTAACATTCTAACCTACCCGAGACAAAACATTACTTGCCCGAACTAAAACCCAAGCCACCCATCCCTTACCCCGAGATGGACCCCTAGTCAATCCTTCTCCCTCTTGAAACAAACAAAGATTCAAGGCCAAACCCCGTGCATGTGCACAGACCAACGACGGCGTTCCGACCACCCCAACTATCACCGATAGGTCGACGACGACCTATCCACTCGATTCGACCATCAAAACCTCCAACTCGATCGCGAAATCAAAATCGACTCGATCGAACCCACCGGGACGAAACCCATCGACCAAGAACCGCCACGTCCTAGCGTCTCCGACCACCAGCCATCAAGAAGCTCCGTCCACACCTTCGCTGACCAACCTCACACCTTTTCCCCCACCTCCGATGAACTCCGGCGCTCTGGTGAAGATGCAGCAACCCAATTCCCAATTTCGACCAAACCCAGGGCTTAAACCCTATTCCAACATCGTCCGGCCACCACATTGCTCGAGAATTTATCTGAGCATTTTAGCCGAGACTACTGACCCCCAAGCTTGCTTCAGCAATGATCCCTACCACCCTAACCTCGCCGATCATCAGACAAAGTCCAAAACTCAAATCGCGTTCAACTCACGATTCCTCTTGATTACACCCTTAAAAATCATGATTTCAATTTTAAAAATCATAGTTTTTGAAAGCAAATCAGATTATATTCATGAAACATTTAATTATTGAAATCAAATTTTTTTGATATAATTAAGTTTTACTATAATTTACCTTTCAGTGGAAAACTACCTACAAATCTTACTTGAAACTATTTTTAAATCAAAAATCTTGCTTTTTCAAACATACTTTGTTTATACATCATAACCTAAAGAAGATTAGGGAAAAAGAAATTTATTTTTGATCTTATTTTGAAGCCTGTAAATGAAGAACAGAGCAGATATATTTGTTCACAGACATGCACACAATATCAACAAACATATATAAACATGCATTCACATTTATATTCATATAAACACTTATCACAACTTACTTCAAGTATTTACTGCATGCTTCAAGATTTTAAATAGATTTAAACTATAAAAAGGTTAGTTTACTCACCTGAAACAATTTTGAACAGTGAAAAAAAAACTTGCTTTTGAAAACTGCTAGCTGAAACCCCTTTGATCTTCTTTATCTCCTTGCTTGTTTAATTGAATTGTTGTTTAGTTGAGTTGAAATTAAGCTTCAGTTGTAAGATATTAATGTCTACTTATTTTTCCTCTGAAATGCTAAGTTTTTAGATGAATGAAAATTAAATAAGAAAGATGTATATTGAAAAATGTTTTCAGGAAATAGGTATTAACTGGTACAAATGTTTTCTATTTGGGTCAGACATATTTTTCTTATAAGGAGGCTGAAATGATTTTTCTACAAATTTTGAAATGATAGCATTAAATGCCTTGGCTTATCATGTTTACAAATACTATTTCTTTTTATTTTGTAGGTACAATCTTGTATGTATTTTATTGTTTCCTTTTTGTCTTATTTCCTTGTATAACTACATGTATTACTCTAGTGTGTGTATATATATATATACAATTCTAGAATTATCTTAAGTTCATTTCATATTTTTACATAACCATAAATTTATTTGAGATATTTATTTAACAACAATACTTATTTTTATTTCTTTTTTTCTAACATAAACTATCAACTCTTAATTTATATCTATATAATTTATACTTATGTATACATATATATATATATATTAATAAGATTTATTTTATTTAAACATTATTGCCTAGATTACATCATAAATATATATTTAGATCAAATGTAAATAAGTAGAGCTTACTTTAATTTAAATGTGAATAAGATGGATTTTACTTTTAAATATTTTTGAAGGACTTATGTTAAATTTTCAAACTATAGTTTTATTCCAAAATACACACACACACACACACATATATAAATAAATGGTAAATGTCCAAAAATCTTATTTGTTGTTAAAATGATAAGTTTGTATTTTACTTAATCAGATTAAATACTTATTAAAATAATATTGCCACAATCCCGAGTCGTCACACACACACACACACACACACACATATATATATATATGCATTTATATACTTATATACATGTTAAACATCAGAAACTAGTCTATATATGTATATATATGTATGGATATTTTATCTTGAATTTAAATGTTGGAATATATTATTTATATCATCTCCAGAGATTTTTATAATTCAATATTTATTATAGCTTTAAATGAATTTATATATCCAGGTACCTTACATACCAGAACTCATGTATTCGACTTATAAAGTTAATATCCCAATGTTTAATCCAGGTAATTATTCGATTAACAAACGTCCAAAAATCCGGGTCATCACATTCCTCCCCCCTTTGAATCTTTTCGTCCTCGAAAAGGAACGTAGCGAGAATTTTAAATCCTCGATGTTTATTATTAGCTAAATTATTCTTTAAACATTTTTGACTCTTTACTCCATTATTCTAAGGTTTTAAAATACTTTTAGAAATTACATAATATAACCAAATTATTTTATATAAAAATACTTTTATAACTTGATGTTTCAATCGGTCCATTCTTGTTCTCACAGAAATTCGGTCATACGTTGATCAGGCGAAGGACTGAAAATCTATAAGTACTTAGCTGACTCATTTCAACACCTAGTGAAAATACTTGAAAAAAATAATTTTATTGAAAATATAGAAAACAGTTTTTTTTTGAAAATAGAGGAAATATCTTTGGTGAGAATGCTCTGGAAATCATCACCCCCATCCATGGTCGCAGTTAACCCGATGGTTACGTTGCCATCCCGGCAAAATCCATAGATAACTGTAGGCCTCCGCGCCCCTCGATTACACCATGAAACCCGCTACAGATCGTAGTTATACCCGGGCTTTACGTTGCTATCACAGCAAAAACCCATATAACCGTAGGCATCAGCACCCTCGAATTTCGCTGTCAAAAGAATGAAACTCCTCCACTCGACCATAGATCGCAGTCTACCGATGTTACATTGCCATCCCTGCAAAATAAAGTGTAGACTGTTGGCACTCATCCTCCACACGATTTTCGCTATGGTCCACACAGTAGATCGCAACGACATCGAGTTACACTGTCGTCACAGCATAACCCAAATGCCCCTGTAGGCATCAACGCCCTCGACTTTCGCTACCCAACAATCCTCAGGAACTAGTTTTTCTGGACTCCTCACAAGATCAACTTTAGAACCCCCCTTAGGGCTCAAGGCAGTACCACTTTATGGCACTCCTGAGAAGTTCATTCAAGGGAGCGTCTTTTTCCCCAGAGCCACTTTCAAACACTTTATACTATACACATATAGTATTTTCCAAATCATACACCTAGTATGAATTTCATATAAATCTCCTTTCTCAAAATCGATTATCCCAAAATCGATACCTTTCAAACTAGGCTTTCCATCTTTTCAAAATTGATTTTCCTCAAAAATCAAAAGCCTTTTTAGAAATCCATAGGTTCCCAAAACTTTTTTCCAAAATCATTTTCACAAAATCCTTTATATATACATACATATACATACATATATATATATAATAACCTTGGGAATTTTTTTTTTGAATCACCTCATACTTGTATAAATTCATTTTTATACTTCAAATACTCTCAAAACCCTTTTCTCCTAACAATAGACTCATTAAGGAGAGTTTACCATATATAACAAAGATATATAACTTTGTTTATCCCAAATCAAATATTCAAATTCGATTACTCTTTAATAAAGTCATTTACCCAATTGCTTACTTCCAAAAAGTAAATTTTTACCATAGAAATATCCAATTTCCACTTTACTTCATCATATATTTCACAAAATATACTTCCAATTTCAAAAATCATTTACAGTTCTTATCCACAAAATTTCAATATCAATTTCATTCAAACTCGTACGATGTCCACATATCATTCGTACGCAATATCAGTCTGATCACTCACTCGATCACCCAATTTCACTTCCGAACTAGTATTGTCCACCCGGCTTTCTAGTGTGGACTCAGATCTGGTTTCTTGATTAGAAACCGTCATTCTCCTTGCATAGTAACAACTATGATAGAGAATTTCCAGAACCAATCAAAAATCCATATCCAGGTTCGCCGTCGAAAATCGAGTGAAAAATCCCAACTCGGATCGATAATACTATCTCGAAATTCTGTGCTCGAATCTGGATCAAATCACTATGCGAATAGAATAATATATGTACATCCTACGTATTTATCTTCATTGATTATTAGCTAAATCAATTTCCTTTCTATTCACCTTCACTTAAATTTTCATTCACTTATCACAATTGCTTCAATCCCATTTGGATTATCACCTCAATTCTTATCTCAGTTGGGTATTTAATCAATAACAGTTTAAACTCCGACTAGTTTATATTTAGAAAATAGCTTGAAAATTTTAAAAATAGATAAGTAGTTGAAAATAATTATTAGTTTGTAAAATAGCTATAAAACAGTTAAGTAATTGTAAAATAGTTGAAAAATAATCAAATAGTTATAGAAAATTTTAAATAATTGCAAAATAGTTGTAAAACAGTAATCAGTTATAAAGTGGTAGAAAAATAGTAATTAGCTTATAAAACAGCTGTAATAAATAGTTCCAAAAGTAATTGTAAAACAAGTTTAAGATAGTTTTAGGTTTAAAAAGAAAAGTTGTGTAGTAAATAGTTTAGAAAAATAGATTTATATTAAAACAATTTATTTTGAAAATAGTCCAGAGTCAAACTGTTCAATTCAATTTAAATTTCCACTTCCATTTAAATTGACTCACTTCTAATTTGAATAACTTCAATTTCCCTTGAACTTGATTTATCTCAAATTCAAGTTGAATTAACCTCAACTTCTTTCCAAATTCAGATCAAATTCAATTTGATTTTAAACATATTCACTTCAATTACAATTTCAAATTATTCAAATTAATCAAATTAATTTAGACTAATTTCAAATTGAATCCACTTCAATTTCAAATCATTTCAATTTCTATATGAATTAATCCCAATTCCCATTTGAATTTGAACTCATTCAATCTTCAATTTTATTTTAAATTAATCCAATTCAAATTTTCTATTTGAATTTTATACTTATCCATCTTTAATTCTAGTTAATTCAAACTAAATTCAATTTGAAATAATGAAATCTGAATCTCAACTTTAAACCATCTTGAATTATATAAATTCAAGTTAAATTTTCAATTGTTGATTTAACCCCTTAAATCAAATTTACCTTTATTTTTAAATCAATAATCCAAATCTGTAAACAATTTAATTCTGAGTCCAACTCTCAAAATTCCATTTTAAATTATCTTTACTTAACTTATTTCAAAGTTCAAATAAGAGTTCAAAATAATTTTAATTTACAAATTCAATTATTCAAATTTTATGTTCAAAATAATTCCATATCCTTAATTTAAAATTCCATTTCAAAAGAAGGTAATTTTGTTAGATCATACTGCCACAAAATATTTCATACATTGATAGACTGCACACTAGTAGTTCAACATCACATCCATTTATCACAATAAAAGTCTTACAAAGTCATAAATTTAGATGTCTTCACCATCACCTAAGTTTTAGAGTCCTAGCATTTTCTATCAAAATCCTTCCTTCCAATGGGCAAAGCCCAAACATGCATTTTTCAATAGGATGTCCCCACTTATAGCATTTTCCATAAAAAGTTTCTACCCTCTCATCAATCCGGATGACCTCCATGCTCCCTACTGGATGTTCCACAACCTTAATCTTCTTCTTCTGTCTGTTAGGACAATTCGTCGCGATATGTCCCAGCCCTTTACAATGATAGCAAACGGTTGACTCGTTGACCGGTTCCATTGGTTTCCGCTTCACCTTCCTCACTTCAGGGCAATGGTTAAGGAAATGTCCCTTCTTATGACACTTAAAGCATAATATCTCGGCGCAAAATAGTTGGAATGTACCCTTTAATTCCTTCCTAGTTTTACCACACTTAGCTGCGTAATGACCCTTATTGAAGCATCTATAGCAGGTGACATTATTATAAGGTCCTGGTCCATTTCTTTCCTTAATCTGATTTTCATACTCCTGAATTGCTATTTCCTGTTCCTTATGTGCAGCTGCTCTTCATTCCCTACGCCTTGCTTTCCATTCTTCACTCTTAGCCATTTCTCTCAAAGACTGAATTCTAGAGGGACTTCCTAACCTATAAATTAGACTTAATTAGAAGAATTCAACTCTTATATATCAATTTACTTACCTAGTTATACCTTAAGTTTGAACCACCGTTTAATTCCAAACAAAGTTTTCAAACAACTTCTTATTTTAAAATAAGATTACTTTCAAAAATATTCTGAATAATACTCTTTATTACTTCTATTAACATTTGAAACAATTTCAAAACTTTTCAATTTACATCCTTTCTAATTTACAAGTTATTCACCTCTAATGGTTACTTCCTTAAAACATTTATTTGTTTATTGGAAAACAATCATCCTATTTAAACTCAATAACCATTTATTTTCTGGTTTGAAACCAATTCTAATTCATCTTATTTGTATAGTCCATTTTATCCAATCCTTATTTGGATATATATATATATATATATATGTTACTTAATTTCTTATTTAATAACCAATTATTGCTTTATACATATAATATAAGCTTTTATGAAACCATCCAGTTTTAAAACCATTTTAAAACCTTCATATAAGAAAATAACAAGTACGCTCTCATATATATATATATATATATATATATATATATACACACACACACTCAACTCATCCTAGGGTACCGCTGACCCTATCCTTGATGAGTAAACCCACCAGAGTCGGTTCCCGCTTAACCTTTCAGCTCTGATACCAAATGTAACGACCCGAAATTTTCGATAATGAAAATTCCAGATAGTTAGGAAAAGAAGAAAGAGATAGAAGAAGAAGAAACAGAAACACAGCACTGATTCTCACAAATCGCAGTGGATCAAAATATAATATCAAATAATACCAGTTTACAAAGAATACTGCATCTGTCAATTATAGTTTAATACATCAGAGTTCACACATACACAATTACTGGACATTTACAAATCAACATATCTCAGATAAACAGAAATATATCACAACGGAAACACTCCATACGTTCCTGCCATCCAGCTCGTCTCCCGAGCTCCAGAACGTCCTTACCTGAAAATCTGTAATACTCGGTCTGACCCGAGCATTACAATAAAGTAACACCCGGGTCAGGCTGGAAACCAGCTTGAGTAAACCCATCTAACATGAATGACAAAAGCATACAACTTATATATATATATATAACCCGGGTAACTCGTAACTTCATTACAAGTTCAATCGAAGTGGTTTCGGGTATTTACTGATACCCGACCCCGGTCTCTTCGAATCCAATGTCGTCCCTTAATCCCAGTTGTTTTTAAGTTTAAACAATACAATTTGTATTCAGGATATTATATCACACCACAATTTATCTTAGATAGATAACCTACATTATCACAGTTCAACTTAAATATATCATATCACATAATCATCACAAATTATCAGACCAGATATTAATCCAATCATTTAATACAATTCAATCATCCAAAAGCAAAATCAATTTATCACCATCTGTAAGGACCCGATTCTTCGACTTCCGAATATCGACATTAATACGTCCACTGTATCAACTGCCGAGCAACGAATGCCGGAAAACCGAATTCTTAGGGTTTAAAAGAAGAGGTAGAAGAAAAGATAGAAGAAAAAGAAAGAAGAACAACAGAACAACATCAGAAACAGAAACAATATCAGAATCTCACATTCGCAGCGGAACAACATATAATAGATAAATGAATGATCTTTAAAACAAAGAACTATATCAGTTATTACATTACATCATATCATCAGAGTTTATACAACACAATACATCAGTGGAAAGTTATATAAACTTGTCCTCATACAGAATACACAGCGGAAAAAATAATATCATATACAAGTGGTACGTCTCGCCATCCACCTCGCCATTAAGCTCCACAGCATCCCGAATCCAGAATGACCTGATAACCTGACTCTAGACTGCCCGTGTGGAAATTGGTGGGCACCCAGAGTTTAGGAAGGAAACAATAAACTCCAGGTCAGTCATGGTGACTGGTGTGAGAACTTAAAACAGTTTATCTTTAAAACAAACAACAGGAAGATTTTAAAGTCAATTTCGCAATGCTTTTGGAAAATGAAACTACCATAAGACCTCCCGCCACACACACAATGCAAACGCAGAATTGGAGGAGATTTCTTCTTATGATAGTCAAAGATGCTTACTACGCAAAATCAAATCCTTTTTTTTGATATTATTATTAGTGCATAGTGTAGAAAACATTTCGAAAGTATAATATTAATCTTAGCCAACATACGACCAGTATTGTAACGACCCTGAATTTCGAACAAATTAAATTGGAAATATTTAATTAATTTTAAATATTTGAACGATGATTTAATTTGAATCCCCGATATATCTTTGAATTTGGCGATTAAATTATAAAATTTAATCTGTTGGATGTTGAATAAAAATTTATATCTTCAATTTTAAATTTGAAGAAAAATATTTCGAAAAGCTTTTAAAGTTTATATTGATGATACTGAAGACAATAGTAGCTTCAGAATTGAATTGGGAAGTGAATTGCTCAGTTTTGAATTTAATTGTTTGAATTGATATTTAAAAATAGTCATTTTTCAAACAGTCTCGGAATTCGACGAAACTAGTTCCATTGGGTCCGTAATATTGAATTATTACCGGATTTCAATTTTCGTATTTTTCGGAGCTGATATGAGAGCACACGACGTGTAAATGCATTGAGTTTTTATCAAGATACAATTCAAATTTAAAATTTAAACTGTACACTGTAGCATCCTAAAATCATGCCTAAAATCGCGTAGAAGAACACGATGAGAAATCGTGTAACCCATGCCTTTCTAATTTTAAATAACTCTCGTTCAAACAAAAAAAAATGGCAGACACCCATTTCACTTCTTCCGATCGAATTCAAATCCACGAGCCCTCCTCCCTCTATTCATTTCAAATCAAATTCCATCAAAAAAAAAGGGATTCGCGACTCTGTCGCGACCACGTTCTCGAGCATGCGACTTCGGAGGCGGCTGGGTTTCGACGACGAGGGAAGAGTAATGGAAACTGGAAGGAGGAGTTGTCGCGACCTGGTAGTGCTCAGGTGATTCGAAATCACGAAGGCGGCAGGCATGGTGCAAACGAGGCGATTCATCTTGACGACGAGGTCAGGGATCAATCGCGATTATCTAAATCGACTTCGCAGTCGAAGCCGAGGCAAGAAGGATTACCATCGATGGCGTCGACGAGGGGAGTTCGTCAATCGAAGCTAGGGCTGGGATCGAAGGCGACTTCGATTTCGCAAGATGGCAGTGGCGGTCGCGAGTTCGTCGCGAACGATGTCTGGAAGCAGAAGCTAGGGCAGCGACATCAAATTGGAAGGGGGCGCTCGCGTTCAGGCGGCAGCCTGGTGGTGAGTTCGAGGAGGGCAAGCAATCGAAGGGAAAACTGGAGGGTAGTCGACAGTCTCGTGAACAGGAGTTCGTTCCTGTAGGTATATTTGCTTTTATCATTTAATTTAATTCAATTTAAATTCAAATATATATATAGGGGATTTTAAATTTGCAGCGAAGTGTGCATAGCTTATTTGCAATTTATATATGCATAGAAAAGGAAGTAATGATTTCACAGTAAGTATATATATATGAATTTTTAATGAGGTTTGAAAGTTATATAGAAATCAGATTTCTATGTAAAATATATATATATATATATATATGTAATAAAAGAAAAATATATACTCATGCCTATCTTAGTTAATTTAAATTTATTTAAAGTCAAATCATATTAGTTGAATTTATTTAAAAGGAAAGTTTAATTGTTTAAATTTAATTTTAGTTAAATAAATTTATAAAAGGGAATGGTTTAAAGAAATTTAAATGGTGGTTAAATAAAATTTATTAATTTAGAAATTGGTTTAGAACGAACTATCAAAATTTAACAATTTAAAAACGGAAATTGGTTATTTGATTGGTTCGAATATTAATAAATTTATATAATTATTTATACAAGGTATAAATCAAGAAATTGGGTCGAGAATGGAAAATGGATGGCAAAATAAAAGCTAAGGTGAGATTTTTCTCACTCAAATTGAAAAGTGGAATTTTCAGTTATTGATTGATGATTGCTATTGGATGTGATATTAGATATGATAGGATATATCTATATATATATAGCAATATATACATATTGGCATATGTATATATTGGATTGATTGATTTCCCGCCTCGTATAGCGGATGAGACCCTATTGCGCCGTTAGTAAGCGGATTTTTATAAAACCTATATACCGCGATATTCCACCTCGAAGTGGAATTGGTATTGTGCTAACGTCTTTGGATGCAGGGAAACATGTTGGAGGGATCCAACTGGACCCCTCACATTGATTGAATTTATTTCTACTGTGATGTGATAATCTGTGAATGATTATTGATGTTATTGAATTGATGTCTGGAAATTGTTTGAAAGCTAAAATTTAGCTGAATGGATGTTTGATATCATTGGATTCCAAAGATAAACGAAGTTGAATTTTTGAAATTCAAGTAGAAATTTCTAAGTGAATCAATTTTTGAAATTGAATAAATTTTGAAGAAAGGAATTTTAAAGTATAAAAAGTTAATTTTTATAATCTTATCGAATTAATTCCAGAATCAAGTGAAAATGTTAAATAAATGGATTTCGTAAAAATAGTGATTATAATTTGAAGAATTTAATTTAAGAATTTGGATTTTTAAACAGATTGAAAGAAACGATTGAAATTTATTTCCTTAAAAAGGGATTTATTAAAAGAAGATAAGTTGGAAATCCAACTAGAAATTTAATTGGTAAATTGAAATAAATTGGGAAATCAATGTAAAATGATTTCAATTTGAAGAATCCAATTTAAAACAGAATATTGAATCATTTGAGAAAAAATGAGGAATTTACTTAGTAGTGATAAATAAATTTTAAATCAATATCGAAATTGATTTGGGATTGAAGTTTTTATAAATAGAATTGGAATTTATAAAAGTTGTTTATAAATCCGAGATCACTTATTTTGATAAGTAAAAATATAGAAGTTGATAAAAAGAAGATTTATAAGTCGAGGTTGTTATTAAAATAGAAATAGAATTTATAACCGTGTTTATAAATTCGAAATAGATTGAATTTGATAAATTAAATGTAGAAGGTTATTAAAGGAAATATATTCGCGATTTTGGATAGCGAATTATTCTTGAATTAAATGTGTGGAAAAGATTGAAATTGGGTTAAGTAAAGTATATTCACGATTTTGGACAGTGAATGTATTGTTAAGAAAAATGGATTTATTTTTGAAGAAGTGACATTGAAAATGAAGTTAAACATTTAAAGATGTTTTCAATATAATGAATATCGAATACATAGATTTCAACATTCATTGTTGAAATAGACGTTTTCGAGAAATTTAAGGAAATGGTGGACTATAACACTGTTGTTATAGTAAATGATTTCCGGAAGGAAATGTTTTATATAGTATTGGGATTTACACATCTATCTAAATTCTGAATCCCTATACTAGTGATTTTGAGTCGTCGTAACGATGTTTTACGTAACATTCGTTTTGACTCAAATAAAGGTGTTAAAAGAATGTTTTCCTTAAAGAATGAATATATACTTAATTTGATTTAAGTATATCGAATATTTTCAAATGTTGAAAATAAATGATTTGTGAATTACTTATTATTAAATAAGTATGGAAATGCTTTTCCAATATGAAATGAACTGTTTTGAAATTTTATCTTTTGAAGATAAATTGAAAGGTGAATATTTGAAATTGTTTTCAAATGATTAAGTGTGGGAATTTTATATCTAGTAAAAGATATTTTGGAAGATAAAATAATTTGGGAAAATTATTTGGAATCTGATGATGTTGCGCATCTTTATTGATAGTTAAATAACCGACTATCAATAATTACCTTTAGATAGGTATTTGTTGTGAATTGGATGAATTTGAATGCCACACTTGTTTTTAAATAAACGCTCACTATTCGGGTTAGCCGGGAAAGGACCATTGGGTTGTATAACCCATTCCGAATATGTGATACGTCGTTATGAATTGCATTTGAAGACCGGATATTTTTGAAAACGGAAGGATTACCGTCGAGTTACTCTACATCGGCTGATCTCCGGTTTAGAGGTTTTATCACCCTTAGTGACGGGAAGTCCGGACGTGATTAGAAATTTATCCGGATATGCAAGGGCTTCGTGAGAAGTGCCTTCGGTTCTGTTCGATCCCGGAACAGACTTGTATGGATTGTGTGTCTGACGTTACAATTTGAGATATAAAGCTGATTTCTTTCAAATACATTTCTGTTGGTGGCGGAGAATTTATTCTCTTAGCTTAACACCCTTCTCTAAGACGTACGAGCTCAGAGGTTATGTAGTTGAAATTTATCAGCGATATACTCCCAATTTGGTAACGTGGCATACTGAGTGTTGCTGTGAAATGATCAGTGTTTGATCATTTGCGATATGATCATTTGTTTGATCTTATATCTTTGTGATCATAGGTTGATCATTTGTTTGACCCGAAGCATGGCTTTGTAGAAAGCGTAGCTTTGTGGACGAGACTTCGTCGAGCCTCATACCCCGGAAATGGTCGAAACAGGAAGGATGCAGCAAGGTTCTAGGGAGTAGCGCCCCTTAGTGTATGTCATTCCTTCTGGATAAAGGTGGTATCATGGTATGGAGCCCAGATACTTAACCTCTGTGGTTACTGCATTATTTTTACTATGTGGTTTGTTGCGAATCGGGGATCCTCGGGAAGATCGGTGACGATCGGGGGATGGCATACGCGTGTCAGTAGTTACCTATTTTTGCAGAGGTAACCCGGCCTTGTGTTGGCAGAGATCTAACCGTAATGTTAGGTTATTTCTCGGGTCGTCTATTCCAGGGATGTACCCATCGTGGAAAAGGAAGTTCCTTAGCCTGACCATTTGTTGGAAATCCAAAGAAACAATACGAGCCTTGTATGGTTTTAGTTGTAGAACCTGCCATTTAATATGGTAGCTATAGCAAGCATACTATAATGGTACCTATGCTGGCTAAGATTTATATTCTACTTTCGAAATGTTTTCTACACTATGCACTAATAATAATATCAAAAAGAATTTGATTTTCGCGTAGTAAGCATCTTTGACTATCATAAGAAGAAATCTCCTCCAAGTCTGCGTTTGCATTGTGTGTGTGGCGGGAGGTCTTATGGTAGTTTCATTTTCCAAAAGTATTTCGAATTGACTTTAAAATTATTTTGTTGTTATAAAGAATAACTGTTTTACGATCTCACACCAGTCACCATGACTGACTCGGAGTTTATTGTTCCCTTCTAAACTCTGGGTGCCCACCAATTTCCACACGGGCAGCCTAGAGTTATATTATCAGGATATTCTGGATATTCTGGAGCTTGGAGATAAGCTGGATGACGAGACGTAGTATTTGTATCTGATAGTATTTATTCCGCTGTGTATTCTGTATGAGGACAAGTTTATATAACTGTCCATTGTTGTATGTTGACTCTGATTGATGTATGTATAAACTGATATAGTTCTTTGTTTTAAAAGACTAGTGATTATCTATTATATATTGTTCCGCTGCGATATGTGAGATTCTGATATTGTTTCTGTTCTGATGTTGTTCTGTTGTTCTTCTTTCTTTCTCTATCTTCTTCTGTTGTCTTCTTCTTCTGCCTTTTTCTTCTTTCTTAAACCATCACTATTGGAGTTTCCGGCACTCGATTGCTCGACAGTCGATAAAGTGAGTATCGATGTCGAATTTTCGAAAGTCGAAAATTCCCGTACGTGACAGCGTGGTATCAGAGCATATGGTTAAGCGACAACCCTGCTCTGTTGGGTGTTACTCATTAGAGATAGAGTCAGTAGTACTCTAGAATGAGTTTGAGTGTAATAATAGATATGAGCGCGTATTTGTTAGTGAATATAAAATTGTTTTGTATTGTGTTGACTTATCGGTTGATTGTTTATAGATTCTGGTCGGTGCAGTCTAGCTAACTGTAATCGATAGGAGTTTCTAAACTCTTAAACAAGATAAACCGACACAGTATTGTTTTAAATAGGGTGAATGAAATAATTTTGCCCAAAACTATTTTTGTATATAAAAGAAATGATTTTCTATGAATTATTATAGTATATGGTTGCATGGATGTTAGGAAAGTGATAATGGTGAAATGTTATCATTATTATATGAAATTAAACAAGAAATTGAAATCATAACTCCAAAGTTAAGAAATAAATTCATGTAAAATGAAATTTGAGAATATAAATTATAAATGTGATTGTAATTTAAAATGAAATTCCAGAGAAGTTTTTGGAAATGTTTTGAAAAGAATTTGAAAATTTTGTAGATTTGGAAAATTTAAATCTTTTTGATTTGAAAATGAATTTCAAAGGTTTTGAAAAATGTTTTGAAGGAATGAAAGCTCTAAACTCTTTTCGGTCGCTGGAAAATAACTTCGGTAATGACTGCAGCATCACCGGTGTTCATTTTCGGGTTTCCAAAAGAGGAATTGCTGCCAAATTGTTTTAAATGAAAGTTGTTTGAAAAATTTGGGCTTTGTTTTTGAAATTCAAAGGATAAATGGAATTTTTTTCAAAAATGGTTTTGAAAAGGTTGAAAACAAATTTGAATTTGTAAGTAAATTGGAATTTGTGATGAATTAGTAATTGAAACTAATCTAAAAAAAAGCAGTTATGAATGAAAGTTGTTTGGTTAATAAAATAAACCGAATGGAAATATGAAATGCAAATTAAATTGAATGGAATCAATTGCAAATGAAGTGAACTAAAGATAAAATTGAATTCAAATGAAATTTGAAATGTAAAATTGAATGAGAATAGATATGTAACTTCAATAGTGAAGTAAAAATGTATAAGAAGCATGTATCGAAATTTTGTAATAGAATTTGCAAAATGTTTTGAATATGTAACTAGATATAATGGCTAGTAGGATATACAGGTATAAAGGAATTGGGATTTTAATTTCAAAGATAAATTTGAATTGCTCGACAAAAGGTAAGTATTTGAATTTCTATATGAGATTTGATGATTTCTTCTCTAGCCGCTTGGCTTTTTCTTTTTCTTTTTGAAATCTGAGAGTCCGTAGGGACGTTTTGTAGTCGTACCGTATTAGCCGCGCAAAGGAGACGCCGGCGAAATTTTTCGAAAATTTCGGGTGTTAGAAAATTTTTGAGAAAATTTTTGAGAAAATTTTGAAAGTTTAAATTTGAATTTAAATTTAAATTTGAACTTTGAAGTAAAACAATGATATTTGAAAACTATGAAAGATTCTAGGAAGTTAGTTGAGTTAATAACGAATCCTTAGTAGAAAGATTGTTCTGAAAATTAGATAAAATTATTAGATGTTGAAAAATGATAGACGAGTTAAGGGCATTTTTTCTTAACTTGTAATTTCGAGGACGAAATTCTTTTAAGGGGGGAAGTCTGTAACGACCCTGAATTTCGAACAAATTAAATTGGAAATATTTAATTAATTTTAAATATTTGAACGATGATTTAATTTGAATCCCCGATATATCTTTGAATTTGGCGATTAAATTATAAAATTTAATCTGTTGGATGTTGAATAAAAATTTATATCTTCAATTTTAAAGTTGAAGAAAAATATTTCGAAAAGCTTTTAAAGTTTATATTGATGATACTGAAGACAATAGTAGCTTCAGAATTGAATTGGGAAGTGAATTGCTCAGTTTTGAATTTAATTGGTTGAATTGATATTTAAAAATAGTCATTTTTCAAACAGTCTCGGAATTCGACGAAACCAATTCCATTGGGTTCGTAATATTGAATTATTACCGGATTTCAATTTTCGTATTTTTCGGAGCTGATATGAGAGCACACGACGTGTAAATGCATTGAGTTTTTATCAAGATACAATTCAAATTTAAAATTTAAACTGTACACTGTAGCATCCTAAAATCATGCCTAAAATCGCGTAGAAGAACACGATGAGAAATCGTGTAACCCATGCCTTTCTAATTTTAAATAACTCTCGTTCAAACAAAAAAAAATGGCAGACACCCATTTCACTTCTTCCGATCGAATTCAAATCCACGAGCCCTCCTCCCTCTATTCATTTCAAATCAAATTCCATCAAAAAAAAGGGATTCGCGACTCTGTCGCGACCACGTTCTCGAGCACGCGACTTCGGAGGCGGCTGGGTTTCGACGACGAGGGAAGAGTAATGGAAACTGGAAGGAGGAGTTGTCGCGACCTGGTAGTGCTCAGGTGATTCGAAATCACGAAGGCGGCAGGCATGGTGCAAACGAGGCGATTCATCTTGACGACGAGGTCAGGGATCAATCGCGATTATCTAAATCGACTTCGCAGTCGAAGCCGAGGCAAGAAGGATTACCATCGATGGCGTCGACGAGGGGAGTTCGTCAATCGAAGCTAGGGCTGGGATCGAAGGCGACTTCGATTTCGCAAGATGGCAGTGGCGGTCGCGAGTTCGTCGCGAACGATGTCTGGAAGCAGAAGCTAGGGTAGCGACATCAAATTGGAAGGGGGCGCTCGCGTTCAGGCGGCAGCCTGGTGGTGAGTTCGAGGAGGGCAAGCAATCGAAGGGAAAACTGGAGGGTAGTCGACAGTCTCGTGAACAGGAGTTCGTTCCTGTAGGTATATTTGCTTTTATCATTTAATTTAATTCAATTTAAATTCAAATATATATATAGGGGATTTTAAATTTGCAGCGAAGTGTGCATAGCTTATTTTCAATTTATATATGCATAGAAAAGGAAGTAATGATTTCACAGTAAGTATATATATATGAATTTTTAATGAGGTTTGAAAGTTATATAGAAATCAGATTTCTATGTAAAATATATATATATATATATGTAATAAAAGAAAAATATATACTCATGCCTATCTTAGTTAATTTAAATTTATTTAAAGTCAAATCATATTAGTTGAATTTATTTAAAAGGAAAGTTTAATTGTTTAAATTTAATTTTAGTTAAATAAATTTATAAAAGGGAATGGTTTAAAGAAATTTAAATGGTGGTTAAATAAAATTTATTAATTTAGAAATTGGTTTAGAACGAACTATCAAAATTTAACAATTTAAAAACGGAAATTGGTTATTTGATTGGTTCGAATATTAATAAATTTATATAATTATTTATACAAGGTATAAATCAAGAAATTGGGTCGAGAATGGAAAATGGATGGCAAAATAAAAGCTAAGGTGAGATTTTTCTCACTCAAATTGAAAAGTGGAATTTTCAGTTATTGATTGATGATTGCTATTGGATGTGATATTAGATATGATAGGATATATCTATATATATATATATATAGCAATATATACATATTGGCATATGTATATATTGGATTGATTGATTTCCCGCCTCGTATAGCGGATGAGACCCTATTGCTCCGTTAGTAAGCGGATTTTTATAAAACCTATATACCGCGATATTCCACCTCGAAGTGGAATTGGTATTGTGCTAACGTCATTGGATGCAGGGAAACAGGTTGGAGGGATCCAATTGGACCCCTCACATTGATTGAATTTATTTCTACTGTGATGTGATAATCTGTGAATGATTATTGATGTTATTGAATTGATGTCTGGAAATTGTTTGAAAGCTAAAATTTAGCTGAATGGATGTTTGATATCATTGGATTCCAAAGATAAACGAAGTTGAATTTTTGAAATTCAAGTAGAAATTTCTAAGTGAATCAATTTTTGAAATTGAATAAATTTTGAAGAAAGGAATTTTAAAGTATAAAAAGTTAATTTTTATAATCTTATCGAATTAATTCCAGAATCAAGTGAAAATGTTAAATAAATGGATTTTGTAAAAATAGTGATTATAATTTGAAGAATTTAATTTAAGAATTTGGATTTTTAAACAGATTGAAAGAAACGATTGAAATTTATTTCCTTAAAAAGGGATTTATTAAAAGAAGATAAGTTGGAAATCCAACTAGAAATTTAATTGGTAAATTGAAATAAATTGGGAAATCAATGTAAAATGATTTCAATTTGAAGAATCCAATTTAAAACAGAATATTGAATCATTTGAGAAAAAATGAGGAATTTACTTAGTAGTGATAAATAAATTTTAAATCAATATCAAAATTGATTTGGGATTGAAGTTTTTATAAATAGAATTGGAATTTATAAAAGTTGTTTATAAATCCAAGATCACTTATTTTGATAAGTAAAAATATAGAAGTTGATAAAAAGAAGATTTATAAGTCGAGGTTGTTATTAAAATAGAAATAGAATTTATAACCGTGTTTATAAATTCGAAATAGATTGAATTTGATAAATTAAATGTAGAAGGTTATTAAAGGAAATATATTCGCGATTTTGGATAGCGAATTATTCTTGAATTAAATGTGTGGAAAAGATTAAAATTGGGTTAAGTAAAGTATATTCACGATTTTGGACAGTGAATGTATTGTTAAGAAAAATGGATTTATTTTTGAAGAAGTGACATTGAAAATGAAGTTAAACATTTAAAGATGTTTTCAATATAATGAATATCGAATACATAGATTTCAACATTCATTGTTGAAATAGACGTTTTCGAGAAATTTAAGGAAATGGTGGACTATAACACTGTTGTTATAGTAAATGATTTCCGGAAGGAAATGTTTTATATAGTATTGGGATTTACACATCTATCTAAATTCTGAATCCCTATACTAGTGATTTTGAGTCGTCGTAACGATGTTTTACGTAACATTCGTTTTGACTCAAATAAAGGTGTTAAAAGAATGTTTTCCTTAAAGAATGAATATATACTTAATTTGATTTAAGTATATCGAATATTTTCAAATGTTGAAAATAAATGATTTGTGAATTACTTATTATTAAATAAGTATGGAAATGCTTTTCCAATATGAAATGAACTGTTTTGAAATTTTATCTTTTGAAGATAAATTGAAAAGTGAATATTTGAAATTGTTTTCAAATGATTAAGTGTGGGAATTTTATATCTAGTAAAAGATATTTTGGAAGATAAAATAATTTGGGAAAATTATTTGGAATCTGATGATGTTGCGCATCTTTATTGATAGTTAAATAACCGACTATCAATAATTACCTTTAGATAGGTATTTGTTGTGAATTGGATGAATTTGAATGCCACACTTGTTTTTAAATAAACGCTCACTATTCGGGTTAGCCGGGAAAGGACCATTGGGTCGTATAACCCATTCCGAATATGTGATACGTCGTTATGAATTGCATTTGAAGACCGGATATTTTTGAAAACGGAAGGATTACCGTCGAGTTACTCTACATCGGCTGATCTCCGGTTTAGAGGTTTTATCACCCTTAGTGACGGGAAGTCCGGACGTGATTAGAAATTTATCCGGATATGCAAGGGCTTCGTGAGAAGTGCCTTCGGTTCTGTTCGATCCCGGAACAGACTTGTATGGATTGTGTGTCTGACGTTACAATTTGAGATATAAAGCTGATTTCTTTCAAATACATTTCTGTTGGTGGCGGAGAATTTATTCTCTTAGCTTAACACCCTTCTCTGAGACGTACGAGCTCAGAGGTTATGTAGTTGAAATTTATCAGCGATATACTCCCAATTTGGTAACGTGGCATACTGAGTGTTGCTGTGAAATGATCAGTGTTTGATCATTTGCGATATGATCATTTGTTTGATCTTATATCTTTGTGATCATAGGTTGATCATTTGTTTGACCCGAAGCATGGCTTTGTAGAAAGCGTAGCTTTGTGGACGAGACTTCGTCGAGCCTCACACCCCGGAAATGGTCGAAACAGGAAGGATGCAGCAAGGTTCTAGGGAGTAGCGTCCCTTAGTGTATGTCATTCCTTCTGGATAAAGGTGGTATCATGGTATGGAGCCCAGATACTTAACCTCTGTGGTTACTGCATTATTTTTACTATGTGGTTTGTTGCGAATCGGGGATCCTCGGGAAGATCGGTGACGATCGGGGGATGGCATACGCGTGTCAGTAGTTACCTATTTTTACAGAGGTAACCCGGCCTTGTGTTGGCAGAGATCTAACCGTAATGTTAGGTTATTTCTCGGGTCGTCTATTCCAGGGATGTACCCATCGTGGAAAAGGAAGTTCCTTAGCCTGACCATTTGTTGGAAATCCAAAGAAACAATACGAGCCTTGTATGGTTTTAGTTGTAGAACCTGCCATTTAATATGGTAGCTATAGCAAGCATACTATAATGGTACCTATGCTGGCTAAGATTTATATTCTACTTTCGAAATGTTTTCTACACTATGCACTAATAATAATATCAAAAAGAATTTGATTTTCGCGTAGTAAGCATCTTTGACTATCATAAGAAGAAATCTCCTCCAAGTCTGCGTTTGCATTGTGTGTGTGGCGGGAGGTCTTATGGTAGTTTAATTTTCCAAAAACATTTTGAATTGACTTTAAAATTATTTTGTTGTTATAAAGAATAACTGTTTTACGATCTCACACCAGTCACCATGACTGACTCGGAGTTTATTGTTCCCTTCTAAACTCTGGGTGCCCACCAATTTCCACACGGGCAACCTAGAGTTATATTATCAGGATATTCTGGAGCTTGGAGATAAGCTGGATGACGAGACGTAGTATTTGTATCTGATAGTATTTATTTCGCTGTGTATTCTGTATGAGGACAAGTTTATATAACTGTCCATTGTTGTATGTTGACTCTGATTGATGTATGTATAAACTGATATAGTTCTTTGTTTTAAAAGACTAGTGATTATCTATTATATATTGTTCCGCTGCGATATGTGAGATTCTGATATTGTTTCTGTTCTGATGTTGTTCTGTTGTTCTTCTTTCTTTCTCTATCTTCTTCTGTTTTCTTCTTCTTCTGCCTTTTTCTTCTTTCTTAAACCATCACTATTGGAGTTTCCGGCACTCGATTGCTCGACAGTCGATAAAGTGAGTATCGATGTCGAATTTTCGAAAGTCGAAAATTCCCGTACGTGACAAGTATCGTATGCCTACTATAGCTACCATCTAAACAGTGGTGACCATCGTACGTAAATGGCAGGTTCTACAACTAATATCGTACGAAGTTCGTATTGGAGTTTGGATTTCCAACAAATGGTCAGGCTAAGGAACTTCCCATTGCCACATAGGTACGCCTCTGGAAAGACGACCCGAGAACCTAACCGGATCTCTGCCAACACAAGGCCGGGATACCTCTGCAAAAGTAGGTAACTACTGACACGCGTATGCCATCCCCCGATCGTAACCGATCTTCCCGAGGATCCTCGATTTCCAACAACCACATATGAATAATAATGCAGCAACCACATAGGTTAAGTATCTGGGCTCCATACCATGATACCACCTCTATCCAGAAGGAATGACATACACTAAGGGGTGCTACTTCCTAGAACCTTGCTGCATCCTTCCTGTTTTGACCATTTCCGGGGTGTGAGGCTTGACGAAGTCTCGTCCACAAAGCCACGCTTTTCACAAAGCCATGCTTCGGGTCAAACAAATGATCAAAGTAATGATCACAAAGATAAATGATCATATCACAAATGATCAAACAACGATCATTTCATAGCAACACTTCGCATGCCACGTTACCAAATTGGGAGTATATTGCTGATAAATTTCAACTACATAACCTCTGAGCTCATACGTCTCAGAGAAGGGTGTTAAGCTAAGAGAATAAATTCTCCGCCACCAAACAAAAATATATTTGAAAGAAATCAGCTTTATATCTCAATTTGTAACGTCAGACATACAACCATACAAGTCTGTTCCGGGATCGAACAGAACTGAAGGCACTTCTCACGAAGCCCTTGCAATTCCGAATAATTTTCTAATCACGTCCGGACTTCCCGTCACTAAGGGTGATAAAACCTCTATATCGGCGATCAGCCGATGTAGAGTAACTCGACGGTAATCCTTCCGTTTTCAAAAATATCCGGTCTTCAACACCGGTCATCAAATGCGATTCATAACGACGTATCTCATATTCGGAATGGGTTATACGATCCAAAGGTCCTTTCCCGGCTAACCCGAATAGTGAGCGCTTATTCAAAAATAAGTGTGGCATTCAAATTCAAGCAAATCACAACAAATACCCATTCAAGGTAATTATTGATAGTCGGTTATTTAACTATCAATAAAGATGCGCAACATCATCAGATTCCAAATAATTTTCCAAATTATTTATTTTTCAAAACATCTTTACTAGATATATAATTTCCACACTTCAAAAATAAATCAATATTTATTTTTAAAACGAATTTCCATTTCCTTTTATAAATTCCATAGTGAATTTATATTTTAAAATATCTACTGATATACGATTTTCAATCGATTTCAAATATTCGTTTTCAATTTATCTTTAAAAAGATAAATTCTCTAAAACGTTCCATTTTATATTGGAAAAGCATTTCCATACTTATTTAACAATAAGTAATTCACAAATCAATTATTTTCAACACTTGGAAAATATTCAATATACTTAAAACAAAATTAAGTATATATTTTTCATCCTTTAAGGAAATCATTTTCTTAAACACATTTATTTGAGTCAAAACGAATGTTACGTAAAACATCGTTACGACGACCCAAAATCACTAGTATAGGGATTCGAAATTTAGATAGATATATAAATCCCAATACTATACAAAATATTTCCTTTCGAAAATCATTTACTATAACAACAGTGTTATAGTCCACCATTTCCTTATTCCTCGAAAACGTCTATTTCAACAATAAATGGTGAAATCTATGTATTCGATATTTTATACATTTTAAAATGTCTTTAAAACAGTTAACTTCATTTTAAAACATCACTTTCCCAAAATATATCCGTTTTATTTAATAATACATTCACTGTCCAAAATCGTGAATATAATTCGTTATCCAAATTCAACATTTTTACACATTTTATTTAAAAGATTATCCACTGTCCAAAATTATGGATAAAATTTATTTAATTAACTTCTAAATTTCACTTATCAAAATAAGTGATTTCGGATTTATAAACAACGTTTATAAATCACATTTATATTTTATAACAAATTCAATTTATAAAATCATTTTATTAGCGAATTCTATTCATATCCCATTTAAGTGCCAAAATCTAATTTATAAGTAAATTACTTATAAATCTTTTATTTTACAACATCTATTCATTTTATAACTTCACATTTTAAATCTATTAATTCCATTTACTTATGAAATCCATTTATACTTCTTTTTAACACTTGTAAAAACTCGTTTTAAAATTTCTATATTTTAAATTTATAAATATCAATTTTATAAATCTTTTAAATAAACCGTTTATAATACTTTAAAAATCTCAATTTAAACCATTTCATAAATAAATCAACTTTTTATTTCAAAAACCATATTTTGGTTATATTTCTCAAAAACCATAATTTATAACAATAAAAATTATAACTTTTATTTATTTAAAATGAATCAATTTCCAAAATTTAATAAAACGCACATTTTTCGAAATTACTTTAAAATCCTTTTTAAATTCGAAATCTTCACTTTAACATTTTTAAAACTTCAAAAATGGATCCGATGATGCAACAACACCAAATAATCAATCACGGCATCCAAACATCATATATCGATATGACAACAGAATATACAATCATATCTGTAAATAAATTAATACAGTTGAGGAATCCAGTTGGATCCCTCCAACCTGTCTCCCTGCATCCAAAGATGTTAGCACAATACCAATTCCGCTCCAGTACGGAATTATCGCGGTATATGGGTTCATATATAAAATATTATCCGCTATTATGCGGCGCAATAGGGTCTCATCCGCTATACAATGCGGGAAATCAACTCCAATATATACATATTCCAATATATATATATTGCTATATACATATATAATACCAATTCCACTTCAATGTGAAATTATCGCGGTATATGTTTTTAATAATTAACCTCCGCTTAATAACGGTGTATAATGTCTATTTAACACAATAAATAGCAATCATCATCCAATTCACACAATCAATACAATCAACAATTTTAAATCTAACTATTTAAAATTTTAAATCGAAACAAAATATTCGATTGAGTGAGAAGTTCTCACCTTGATTTTAAATTCCGTTCCAGCGTTTATTTCGAATAAAATTAAACGGACGTTTAATTTTACCCGAAATTTTCGTTAACTCCAAACGACTCCAATCCAATTCCATAGCGTAATGCTCGAAAAAACGAAGCCAACGCCGCTTGTTTCGTCAATTTTCGATCTCGTATGAAAGAGATATGATATTTTGAAGTTAATATAAATTTAAATACAATAAATTTACACATTTTTTTATTTTTCTTTAAACCATACATCATCCAGCCGTTGAATTTCAAACTAATAGATCTGGACCACGCGCGCACTCCTTCTCCTTCGCGAGATACTCCTCAGGCTATCTCGAACGTAAACAACCCATAGTAGCCGCCACTAGGGTTTGATATCGCGACCAAGCTATTCGACTATACGTCGATCGACCTCCGCCCTTTCGTGCGCCTAGCCTACCACCACCCACGCTCCAGTCGTGGCCCAGCTCGGTCCCCCCAGGTGCACACAAAATGAGGTAGAACGTGAGACGAACGCGGTAACTTTCTGACCGGGAGGGTTCACCAACGACGATCATGACCGTTGGTTTTACTCGTATCGACGAGATCTACGACTTTGTAGTTGAGCATTTTTGAAATAAATCAACGGATTTCGAGTTATTTGAGGAAAAGCGAAACGAAATTCTGGCCATTGAATATATTAGTGGCGGCCGACATTAGAGATTAGGGTTTGATGCAAAATTATGAAATAGGGGGCCTTTTATAGAAAGTTTTCAAAACACTATTCATTCCGGGTTTTTCGAACTCCGATTTTCGCGCGGTAACTGGCGTTTCTGGGGTTTATCCCGCGTTCCGGACACAATGGAACAGGTTTCGGAAGCTAATTCAATCATCTGTGTGAGATATGGCAATAAACGATCAATTTTAAATTAAACCGATTTCGATGCGTTTCGAGCTGCCACGATCAAACGACAACTCCGATTGCTACGAAAATTGAAATCCGATAATAACAAATGATTATGGATCTAATGGAACTGGTTTCGTCCAATTCTGAGACTGTTCGAGAATTGGCTATTTTTTAGTCGATAATTAAATATTAAAATATCCAATTTTCACAATTTAACTCTAAATTCAATTTTAACAGTTTTATAACATCACTATAACTTCAGTATGATTTAATATACTTTACAAATCATTTTTAATCATATTAAACTCAATTTCCAATTATTTCTGGAATTTCAATTATTAAATTATCGATTTAATTATTCAATTAAATCTAGTTATTCGAATTTTAATTTATTCGACTTATTAATATTTAAAATCAATTAAATATTCAAATTTTAATTAATAGAAATTCCGGGTCGTTACAAACTTCCCCCTTAAAAGAATTTCGTCCTCGAAATTACCAAGTAAGAAGAAGATACAAAATCTATTAACTTTTCAAAACAAATCGTTTAAATTAGATTTTCAAATCTGTTAAGTGTTTAACTTTCCCAAAATCCTTAGTTAAACTTCTTACAAAATCTTTACTAAGTTTTCCAAATCATACTTAGTTTTCAAAATTTTCAAATTTCTCAATTTTCTCAAAAATATTCTTACGCCTTAAATTTTCGGAAAAATTCGCCATAGTCTCCTTTGCGCGGCTCGATCCGAAAAAAAAAACACAGTATATATATATCACAAATATACATCTCATCAAGTGATGAGGCATCCCGTAGGGAAAAAAGTGTAAAAGTACGATATTTAATCCGAGATATGTACCTTATATATTATTAGCGAGCGTATACGGCTAATATAGCGCGAAAGCGAGCTCCAAATGCGAAGCAAACACCATCCACACCTACTAAACACTCAACAACAACATGAGAAACATGTATATAGAAAATAATATCAATATACATCATATAGAAACATAATAACCACATGTGCCAATATAGCAATGCATTCAAAAGCAACAATGCAACTATCAAACAACTATCATGCAACTATCATCCAACAAATCAATGTCTATCCAAATCAGTTCATAACCAAATCAATATAAATTCACTTCTCATTAATATTCATTGAATTGGTTTTCAATTTAAATCATATTTGATTTATCTACATTGGATTTTATCAACATTCATTTCCAATTAGTATACATTTACTAATTTACATTTACATTAGTTCACTTTCAATCCCAATCAAATTCAATTCTATTCAAATTCATTTACTTCCAATTTGAATTCAATTACTTAGCTTTCAATTTCGCTAATTTATTTTACAAATAAAGTTGAATTTCATTTATATAACTCAAGTTCACATTCATTTAATAAATTTACTTTATTAATTTACTTTGATATCAAAATCAACTTCGTTTAACATTACTTAAGTTATTTTCCATTTCAAATTTTCACTTATAAATCCAATTCAGATTCAAATTCTATTTAACTTTTACCAAAGTCAAAATTTATTATCTCATATTATAAGTTCAAAACTTGATTACTTATATTCAACAATTACAACTTAGATTTAATTGATTCACTTATACTTACTTTAATTTAACTTCATCGTTTAAGTTAAATTTATTCTATCAAAAATTCAAATTGTATAGTATCAACTCATTTATCATTCCCATAAATATTTTAAATAGGATTCCAGAGTCTTTTCAACCTTTCAAAATCAATTTTTTTTTGAAATCAATTCAATTTATCTTTTGAATTTCTAAAACCAAATCCAAATTTTCCAACCAACTTCCATTTAAAATAATATGGCAGCAATTCCTCTTTTGGAAACCCGAAAAGGAACACCAATGATGCCGCAGTCATCATCGGAATGATTTTCCAGCGACTGAAAAGAGTTTAGAGCTTTCATCTCTCCAAAACAATTTTTCCAAAGTATCAAATCCTTTCAAAACACTTCTCTGGAATTTTATTTCAGATTATAAATCACATTTATAAATCTTTTACTTATAAAATTTCACTTCTTATATATATGATTATTTTTACCATTGCAAATCATTTTAATTATAACTTCATATTTATAATTCATTTGCTTATACAATTTATTCTTTTGCAATTGTTGTTTTTAATTTAACTTATTCAAACAACTTTTAATTAATTTATATATATTTACATTTTTAACAACCAAACAATCAATTATATACTCTTTAATAATTTCCAAAAAATTATTTCTTTATATACAAAATATAATCAAGGTAAAATTATTTCATTTACCCAATTTAAAACAATATCGTGCCGAATTATTCTGAACAAGTGTTTAGAGATCCCTATCGATAGAGTTGTACGGACTATACCGACCAGAATCCATATACCACTCAACAAATCAATCATCACAATATAAAACAATTTTATATTCACTAACAAATACGTGCTCATATTTATTATTACACTCAACTCATTCAAGAGTACTACTGACTCTATCTCTAATGAGTAACACCCAACAGAGCAGGGTTGTCTCTTAACCATATGCTCCGATACCACGTTGTAAGGACCCGATTCTTCGACTTCCGAATATCGACATTAATACGTCCACTGTATCAACTGCCGAGCAACGAATGCTGGAAAACCGAATTCTTAGGGTTTAAAAGAAGAGGTAGAAGAAAAGATAGAAGAAAAAGAAAGAAGAACAACAGAACAACATCAGAAACAGAAACAATATCAGAATCTCACATTCGCAGCGGAACAACATATAATAGATAAATGAATGATCTTTAAAACAAAGAACTATATCAGTTATTACATTACATCATATCATCAGAGTTTATACAACACAATACATCAGTGGAAAGTTATATAAACTTGTCCTCATACAGAATACACAGCGGAATAAATAATATCATATACAAGTCGTACGTCTCGCCATCCAGCTCGCCATTAAGCTCCACAGCATCCCGAATCCAGAATGACATGATAACCTGACTCTAGACTGCCCGTGTGGAAATTGGTGGGCACCCAGAGTTTAGGAAGGAAACAATAAACTCCAGGTCAGTCATGGTGACTGGTGTGAGAACTTAAAACAGTTTATCTTTAAAACAAACAACAGGAAGATTTTAAAGTCAATTTCGCAATGCTTTTGGAAAATGAAACTACCATAAGACCTCCCGCCACAAACACAATGCAAACGCAGAATTGGAGGAGATTTCTTCTTATGATAGTCAAAGATCCTTACTACGCAAAATCAAATCCTTTTTTTTGATATTATTATTAGTGCATAGTGTAGAAAACATTTCGAAAGTATAATATTAATCTTAGCCAACATACGACCAGTATCGTATGCCTACTATAGCTACCATCTAAACAGTGGTGACCACCGTACGTAAATGGCAGGTTCTACAACTAATATCGTACGAAGTTCGTATTGGAGTTTGGATTTCCAACAAATGGTCAGGCCAAGGAACTTCCCATTGCCACATAGGTACGCCTCTGGAAAGACGACCCGAGAACCTAACCGGATCTCTGCCAACACAAGGCCGGGATACCTCTGCGAAAGTAGGTAACTACTGACACGCGTATGCCATCCCCCGATCGTAACCGATCTTCCCGAGGATCCTCGATTTCCAACAACCACATATGAATAATAATGCAGCAACCACATAGGTTAAGTATTTGGGCTCCATACCATGATACCACCTCTATCCAGAAGGAATGACATACACTAAGGGGCGCTACTCCCTAGAACCTTGCTGCATCCTTCCTGTTTTGACCATTTCCGGGGTGTGAGGCTTGACGAAGTCTCGTCCACAAAGCCACGCTTTTCACAAAGCCATGCTTCGGGTCAAACAAATGATCAAAGTAATGATCACAAAGATAAATGATCATATCACAAATGATCAAACAACGATCATTTCACAGCAACACTTCGCATGCCACGTTGCCAAATTGGGAGTATATTGCTGATAAATTTCAACTACATAACCTCTAAGCTCATACGTCTCAGAGAAGGGTGTTAAGCTAAGAGAATAAATTCTCCGCCACCAAACAGAAATGTATTTGAAAGAAATCAGCTTTATATCTCAATTTGTAACGTCAGACATACAACCATACAAGTCTGTTCCGGGATCGAACAGAACCGAAGGCACTTCTCACGAAGCCCTTGCAATTCCGGATAATTTTCTAATCACGTCCGGACTTCCCGTCACTAAGGGTGATAAAACCTCTATATCGGAGATCAGCCGATGTAGAGTAACTCGACGGTAATCCTTCCGTTTTCAAAAATATCCGGTCTTCAACACCGGTCATCAAATGCGATTCATAACGACGTATCTCATATTCGGAATGGGTTATACGACCCAAAGGTCCTTTCCCGGCTAACCCGAATAGTGAGCGCTTATTCAAAAATAAGTGTGGCATTCAAATTCAAGCAAATCACAACAAATACCCATTCAAGGTAATTATTGATAGTCGGTTATTTAACTATCAATAAAGATGCGCAACATCATCAGATTCCAAATAATTTTCCAAATTATTTATTTTCCAATATATCTTTACTAGATATATAATTTCCACACTTCAAAAATAAATCAATATTTATTTTTAAAACGAATTTCCATTTCCTTTTATAAATTCCATAGTGAATTTATATTTTAAAATATCTACTGATATACGATTTTCAATCGATTTCAAATATTCGTTTTCAATTTATCTTTAAAAAGATAAATTCTCTAAAACGTTCCATTTTATATTGGAAAAGCATTTCCATACTTATTTAACAATAAGTAATTCACAAATCAATTATTTTCAACACTTGGAAAATATTCGATATACTTAAAACAAAATTAAGTATATATTTTTCATCCTTTAAGGAAATCATTTTCTTAAACACATTTATTTGAGTCAAAACGAATGTTACGTAAAACATCGTTACGACGACCCAAAATCACTAGTATAGGGATTCGAAATTTAGATAGATATATAAATCCCAATACTATACAAAATATTTCCTTTCGGAAATCATTTACTATAACAACAGTGTTATAGTCCACCATTTTCTTATTCCTCGAAAACGTCTATTTCAACAATAAATGTTGAAATCTATGTATTCGATATTTTATACATTTTAAAATGTCTTTAAAACAGTTAACTTCATTTTAAAACATCACTTTCCCAAAATATATCCGTTTTATTTAATAATACATTCACTGTCCAAAATCGTGAATATAATTCGTTATCCAAATTCAACATTTTTACACATTTTATTTAAAAGATTATCCACTGTCCAAAATTATGGATAAAATTTCTTTAATTAACTTCTAAAATTCACTTATCAAAATAAGTGATTTCGGATTTATAAACAACGTTTATAAATCACATTTATATTTTATAACAAATTCAATTTATAAAATCATTTTATTAGCGAATTCTATTCATATCCCATTTAAGTGCCAAAATCTAATTTATAAGTAAATTACTTATAAATCTTTTATTTTACAACATCTATTCATTTTATAACTTCACATTTTAAATCTATTAATTCCATTTACTTATGAAATCCATTTATACTTCTTTTTAACACTTGTAAAAACTCGTTTTAAAATTTCTATATTTTAAATTTATAAATATCAATTTTATAAATCTTTTAAATAAACCGTTTATAATACTTTAAAAATCTCAATTTAAACCATTTCATAAATAAATCAACTTTTTATTTCAAAAACCATATTTTGGTTATATTTCTCAAAAACCATAATTTATAACAATAAAAATTATAACTTTTATTTATTTAAAATGAATCAATTTCCAAAATTTAATAAAATGCACATTTTTCGAAATCACTTTAAAATCCTTTTTAAATTCGAAATCTTCACTTTAACATTTTTAAAACTTCAAAAATGGATCCGATGATGCAACAACACCAAATAATCAATCACGGCATCCAAACATCATATATCGATATGACAACAGAATATACAATCATATCTGTAAATAAATCAATACAGTTGAGGAATCCAGTTGGATCCCTCCAACCTGTCTCCCTGCATCCAAAGATGTTAGCACAATACCAATTCCGCTCTAGTACGGAATTATCGCGGTATATGGGTTCATAAAATATTATCCGCTATTATGCGGCGCAATAGGGTCTCATCCGCTATACAATGCGGGAAATCAACTCCAATATATACATATTCCAATATATATATATTGCTATATACATATATAATACCAATTCCACTTCAATGTGAAATTATCGCGGTATATGTTTTTAATAATTAACCTCCGCTTAATAACGGCGTATAATGTCTATTTAACACAATAAATAGCAATCATCATCCAATTCACACAATCAATACAATCAACAATTTTAAATCTAACTATTTAAAATTTTAAATCGAAACAAAATATTCGATTGAGTGAGAACTTCTCACCTTGATTTTAAATTCCGTTCCAGCATTTATTTCGAATAAAATTAAACGGACGTTTAATTTTACCCGAAATTTTCGTTAACTCCAAACGACTCCAATCCAATTCCATAGCGTAATGCTCGAAAAAACGAAGCCAACGCCGCTTGTTTCGTCAATTTTCGATCTCGTATGAAAGAGATATGCCATTTTGAAGTTAATACAAATTTAAATACAATAAATTTACACATTATTTTTATTTTTCTTTAAACCATACATCATCCAGCCGTTGAATTTCAAACTAATAGATCTGGACCACGCGCGCACTCCTTCTTCTTCGCGAGATACTCCTCAGGCTATCTCAAACGTAAACAACCCATAGTAGCCGCCACTAGGGTTTGATATCGCGACCAAGCTATTCGACTATACGTCGATCGACCTCTGCCCTTTCGTGCGCCTAGCCTACCACCACCCACGCTCCAGTCGCGGCCCAGCTCGGTCCCCCAGGTGCACACAAAACGAGGTAGAACGTGAGACGAACGCGGTAACTTTCTGACCAGTAGGGTTCACCAACGACGATCATGGCCGTTGGTTTTACTCGTCCCGACGAGATCTACGACTTTGTAGTTGAGCATTTTTGAAATAAATCAACGGATTTCGAGTTATTTGAGGAAAAGCGAAACGAAATTCTGGCCATTGAATATATTAGTGGCGGCCGGCATTAGAGATTAGGGTTTGATGCAAAATTATGAAATAGGGGGCCTTTTATAGAAAATTTTCAAAACACTATTCATTCCGGGTTTTTCGAACTCCAATTTTCGCGCGGTAACTGGCGTTTCTGGGGTTTATCCCGCGTTTCGGACACAATGGAACAGGTTTCAGAAGCTAATTCGATCAGCTGTGTGAGATATGGTAATAAACGATCAATTTTAAATTAAACCGATTTCGATGCGTTTCGAGCTGCCACGATCAAACGACAACTCCGATTGCTACGAAAATTGAAATCCGATAATAACAAATGATTACGGATCCAATGGAACTTTTCGTCCAATTCTGAGACTGTTCGAGAATTGGCTATTTTTTAGTCGATAATTAAATATTAAAATATTCAATTTTCACAATTTAACTCTAAATTCAATTTTAACAGTTCTATAACATCACTATAACTTCAGTATGATTTAATATAACTTCACAAATCATTTTTAATCATATTAAACTCGATTTCCAATTATTTCTAGAATTTCAATTATTAAATTATCGATTTAATTATTCAATTAAATCTAGTTATTCGAATTTTAATTTATTCGACTTATTAATTCTACTTATTAATATTTAAAATCAATTAAATATTCAAATTTTAATTAATAGAAATTCTGGGTCGTTACACCATCTCTATTAATTAAATTTAATCACTAAATAAATTTAATTAACTACTTTTGGATCCTTGTAACGACCCGTATTTTTACGGATCGAAAAGTTCGTTGAAATCTGGAATTTTCAGCATTTGAAGTCGTTTTAGATTTTGGCAGAATTTTTCTAAGTCCTAAGTCGGTTTGGACGAGTTAAGGAATAAGTCTGGGTCGAGTTGCCAACTTAAGGAATAGGGGCGACTTAAGAGAACTGACCGAGTTAAGGGTTAGATCGGTTGGGACGACTTATAGAAGTTGGACGAGTTAGCGAGTTAAGGCTGTTGGGTCGTAGACGACTTATAGGGTAGGCAGACCTAGTAGAGTGAGCGACCTATGGGACTGACCGAACTAAGAGTTAACGACTTAGGTAGGATAGCGACTTAAGAGATTTAGCAAGTTGACCGACCTAGGAGATAAGCTAGCTAACGACTTAGTAGTTAGGTCGTTAAACGACCTAAGGGGTTAAGTATTGGGTAGTGTGGACTTTAAGTCGGAGTTGTTGGCTAAGTCTTAGGTCGCGTGTTGGTTAAGTAGTTAAGTCGGAGGCCCTGTTTAGTTATAAGTCGGAGGGACTTGGGTTTAGTTAAGTCGTAGGTCGGCTTAGTAGATTGGTCGTATGCGCATGTGTTAGGCGGAGCAGCTGTTAAGTCGTGTGAGTGGTTAGGTCGGTGAAGGCTTAAGTCGGTGGGAATCTTAGGTCGTAGGTCGGAGACGACCTAATTCCGAGTTACGACTTAAGGGAATTTTCGCCTATAAATAGAAGGGGGTTGGCTTCATTTTTTGGGATCCGGATTTCGAAGCGACGAAGTGCTGCCATTTTGAGAGCTCGACTTCTACACTTCTTCACTTCTTTTCTCTACTCTAATCTAGTGATTCCATCCATCCAAGTTGAAGATCAAATTGAAGATTCAAGAGCTTAGATTGAAGATCTTCATCCATTGAAGTGGGATTTCATCGTTTGAAGCGGATTCGTGATAGATCAAGCTTGATCCTTCGCTGTCCAGATCTGTAGCGTGTTGATTTGAGGTTGTTTAGGTGATTTGGTGAGTGGTGATTATCACTCACATAGATCCAAAGGAGTATATCGGATTGTTGGCTCGATTTGGTGTTAACATAGTGATTTCCATGCATTTTCTTCATCCTAAGTGTAGATCCATGTAGATCCATTGTTCATGATGATTTGACAACCATTTTACTAAGTGTTAATCTATGCAAGTTCATTCATCAAGATTGTAGAGATATTTCTCATGTTTTCATGCTTGTTAGACTTTCAACTTTTTAATTACGGAATTGCCATTATTGTGATAATTGTCTACTTAGATCATATTTGAATGCTTGATTGCTTGGATTAATGTTTGACTTGGTTGATTGCTATGAATTAGATGACTGATGATTTGATTTTGACCGAAGATGATTCAAAGGCTAAGGGAAAGGCTCTTGAATTGGGAAAGTTGCTCGTGGCATATGTAGCGGGATGATGAAGCTCTTATGCATAGATTTGATGATGTGATGTTGGGATGAGGCTTTGCGAGGATGTGATGAAGCGAGGCATCATGTGATGAAGACTTGGTCTAATCCAGACGGGATCATTCCAAGCAAGTTGATAACTCGGTGAAATGGTTCGAGTTGAGGATAATGGATGGATATGAGAATAGTCGTCGAGGAGGATGACTAGGAGGCTTGGGTCTCATCGTTGTTGAAGGTTCTAGCATGCTCCAAGCAAGAGTACGTTTGGGCAGATTCGATAGTCCCAACGACTAACTGTTGATGGTCAAGTACTCTGGGCAGATTCGATAGTCCTAGGCACGGGTCACGATGACGTGCGGGAGTTATGTCTAGAACCGGGGTTACCATTAGCCCTTGACGGACGGCTGAAAGAATGTGCCAGTCATTCAATTAACGGTGAAACCGAAGCAGTGATAACAGTGATAGCCAGAGTCATGGATGTTTGGTTGTATCGTCATTCGGTCTCAAGAGCGGTATTTTCTGGGTGCTTATCTGATCTTGGTTTAGGCCTTGGGGGTTTGTGCTTGGAAAACATCGCCCTTGACTCGAGTGATAATTGCTTTACTTTAAATTGTATGCTCTGCTATGTTTGCTTCTGCCTAGTGTGTGTTTGGGGGCTATCACTGTAGAATGAGGTTGGAGTGGGAGGGTTATATTCCTATTCCTTTTCCTTTATGCTCTTTTGGTATGTTGTTAGTTAATTTACCGCTCACTAAGACTGTTGTCTGACTCAAGGCTTTATGTTTTAATTCTTATCGCCTTGGGCTGTTCGTCCATTTTGGGACGGGCAGACTAGGTAGCAGGTGACAGGTGCTGTTCTTGCTTTCCACGTTGCTGATGACGAAGACGAGCTGGAGTATTGCATATTATCTTCTTATTATATGTACTGGATGTTCCGCTGCTTTGTATTCTCTGAGTGATTGTAGTGAGGCTGGATGTATTGTCTATTCAGATGTTTGTATTCAACTATTATGAAGTTTTATTGATGAGATTCTATTCTGTGAAGCTTCACTATATATATATATTCTATTGTATTTTGTCCATGCGCTGTGAGTAATACAATAGATTCTATTGTTTTAACTTACCCTGGCAATCGTCCATGGTCGCCTGGCACACTTTACAGCGCACTATCTCTAGATTCGGTGCAGGGGTCATGGGCGGTCGTCACATTTGGTATCAGAGCTTTGGTTAATCGATTTTACCCAATGCTCGCTGAAGTAACTACGTATGAGAGACGTAATTGTAATTTTGATGGATGATTACTATATATAATATAGTAGTTTAGTTGAGTTTGAGTCCTTTATGTAGTTGTTTCTCTAGATGTTCTGATCATTCCTTTTTATAGATATCGAGAATGAGTCGAAGAGGGAGACCAACTGCTAGGGAAGGCCGTGCTACTGAGGGGACTGCTGATTATGCAGCTATGTTCGAAGCTATGATGACTTCGATCATGAGAAGGATACCAGTTCCGGGGGCAGCAGTAGATGTTGGAGTTCAAGTCCAAACTCCGAAACCAGTGGATTTTGCTAAGTTGTGCAAGGATTATACTGCTCTTGGAGGGAAGGTTTTCTTGGGAACAGAATCAACTATTGAGGTCCAGAGGTGGATAGATGCTTGTAGAAGGATTTTTGGTGATTTGGGAATTGAGGATGCAACTAAGAGGAAGTTAGCATCAAGACAGCTTCAAGGGAGAGCCTCTGATTGGTGGAACTCTATTACCATCAATACTCCGGAGGAAGAGATTACTTGGGAGCAATTCCAAGCTAGATTTGAAGCTAAGTTCATTTCTACAGCTCAGAAGTCTGTTATGTTGAAGAAGTTTGTGGAGCTCAAGCAAGGTGGAAGACCAGTTCTTGAGTATGTTTCTGAGTTCGAAGCTTTGTCCAAGTATGCCCGGTCATATATCGAATCTGCATATCAGAAGAATGAGAAGTTTGTGACAGGTTTGGACAGTTATCTTGGGAGGCAGTTGGTGGATCATTTGGATGATTCATTTGAGAAGCTTGTGGAGAAAGCTCTTAGGCATGAGAGTCTGTTTCCTAAGGAAGGATCTGTTGTTGCTGTGACCAGGGAAGAGTCTAAACCTCAGCAAGGTGGAAACAAGAAGAGGAAGCAGCAACAGCAGAAGGGTAAGGATGGTCAGAAGAAGCCGAAGGGCGAAGTGACTTGCTACAATTGTCAGCAGAAGGGCCATTTCTCGAAGGATTGTAAGAATCCGAAGGCACCGATGAAGTGTCACAACTGTGACAAGCCGGGGCATTTTAGGAAGAATTGTCCAGAACCGAGGAGGGACAAGCAGATTGTGCAAGCTTATGCTTTGGGAGCTGTTCCGTCGTCTTCGAAAGCTCCTACCGCTGAAGAGAAAGGAAAGAGTGTGGTGGTTCAAGGTACTCTTTTCTTATGTGGTGTTCCAGTTAGAGTGTTGTTTGATACTGGGGCATCGCATTCGTTTGTTTGTAGTGATCTTGTAGGCCGGTTAGGTTTGGAACCGGATATTGTTGATAGACCATTGGTTGTGACTAATCCAGTTGAGGGTTCGTCTTGTTTGTGTATGTTATGCCGTGGTCTGATTGTATCGAGTCATGATTGCTCTTTTGTTTGTGATTGCTTTGTTCTGAACTTTGCGGGGTTCGGAATTATTTTGGGTGTGGACTGGCTTAGGAAGTATGCGGCAAAGGTTGATTGTGAGAGGTTGGAGGTGACAGTCGAGAATGTGGAAGGGCGAAAGATTGTGATACGATGTAAGCATGAAGAAGGCGTCTTCATGAGCTTCATGTATTCGCTGGTTGTTCCACGAGATGGACTGTCATCGGTGCCAATCGCTAATGGATTCGAGGATGTCTTTGACGAAGTCAAAGGGTTGCCGCCGCATAGAGAGATCGAGTTTTGTATAGATCTAGTTGAAGGAGCCAGACCTGTTGTGATGCCTCTTAGGCGGATGGTGCCTAGGGAACAGCAAGAGTTGAGGGTGCAAGTTGATGATCTTTTGCAGAAAGGATTCATTCGGCGTAGTGTGTCCGAGTGGGGTGCACCAGTTGTGTTTGCAACCAAGGCAGATGGATAGTTGAGATTGTGTTTGGATTATCGTGAGCTGAATAAGGTGACTAAGAAGAACAAGTATCCATTGCCGAGAATAGATGACTTGTTTGATCAGCTTCACGAAGCCAAGGTGTTTTCTCAGATGGATTTGGCAACGGGATTTCACCAGTTGAGAGTTGCTAAGGATAGTGTGCCGAAGACTGCTTTTAGGACACCATCTGGTTTCTTTGAGTGGCTGGTGATGCTGTTTGGATTGACTAACGCGCCAGCATATTTTGTGGATCTTATGAATAGAGTGTTCAGAGATCAGTTGAACAAGTTTGTACTTGTGTTCGTGGATGATATTCTGATTTATTCCAGAACTGAAGAAGTGCACAAGACACACTTGCGTATTGTTTTGGAAATCTTACGGAAACATCAGCTGAAGGCTAAGTTTTCGAAGTGTCACTTCTGGAAGAGTGAAGTGAGGTTCTTAGGCCATGTGATTTCTGGAAATGGAATAGCGGTTGATCCCGCTAAGGTGGCAGCAATCCAGGATTGGGTCAGACCTAAGAATGCATCAGATGTGAGGAGTTTTCTTGGATTAGCAGGATATTATCGACAGTTTATCAAAGACTTCTCCAAGGTAGCTGCTGTGACGACCGCCCATGACCCCTGCACCGAATCTAGAGATAGTGCGCTGTAAAGTGTGCCAGGCGACCATGGACGATTGTCAGGGTAAGATAAACACAACAGAATCTATCGTAATACTCACAGCGCATGGATAAAATACAATAGAACATATGTATAGTGAAGCTTTACAGAACAAAATGACATCATATAAAACTCCATAATAGTTGAATACAAGCATCCACATAGTCAATACATCAAGCCTCACTACATATCTCTCAGAGAAAACATAACAGCGGAATATCCAGTACATATAATAGGAAGATAATATGCAACCCTCCAGCTCGTCTTCGATATCAGCATCGTGAGAAGAGGACAGCACCTGTCACCTGCTACCTAGTCTGCCCGTCCCAAAATGGACGAACAGCCCAAGGCAATAAGAATTAAAACATAAAGCCTTGAGTCAGACAACAGTCTTAGTGAGCAGTAAATTAACTAACAACATACCAAAAGAGCATAAAGGAAAAAGGAATAGGAATACAACCCTCCCACTCCAACCTCATTCTACAGTGATAGCCCCCAGACACACACTAAGCAGAAGCAAACATAGCAGAGCATACAATTTAAAGTAAAGCTACTATCACTCGAGTCAAGGGCGATGTTTTCCAAGTACCAAGGCCTAAATCAGATAAGCACCCAGAAAATAGCGCTCTTGAGTCCGAATGATTATACAACCAAACATCCATGACTCTGGCTATCACTGTTAACATTGCTTCGATATCACCGTTAATTGAATGACCGACACATTCTTTCAGCCGTCCGTCAAGGGCTAATGGAAACCCCGGTTCTAGACATAACTCCCGCACGTCGTCGCAGCCCGTGCCTAGGACTATCGAATCTGCCCAGAGTACTCGACCATCAACAGTTGGTCGTTGGGACTATCGAATCTGCCCAAACGTACTCTTGCTTAGAGCATGCTAGAACCTTCAACAACGATGCTATCCAAGCCTCCTAGTCATCCTCCTCGACGACTATTCTCGTATCCATTCATTATCCTCAACTCGAATCATATCACCGAGTTATCAACATGCTTGGAATGATCCCGTCTGGATTAGACCAAGTCTTCATCATATGATGCCTCGCTTCATTACATCCTCGCAAAGCCTCATCTCAACTTCACATCATCAAATCTATGCATAAGAGCTTCGTCATCCCGCTACATATGCCACGAGCAGCTTTTCCTATTCAAGAGCCTTTCCCTTAGCTTTTGAATCATCTTCGATCTAAATCTAATCATCAATCATCTAGTTCATAACAATCAATCAAATCAAACATCAATCCAAGCAATCAAGCATTCAAAAATGATCTAAGTAGACAATTATAACAATAATGGCATTTTCGTAATTAAAGAGTTGAAAGTTCAATAAGCATGAAAACATGGATTATATCTCTACAAACTTGATGAATGAACTTGCATAGGTTGACATATGATAAAATGGATGTAACATCATCATGAACAATGGATCTATATGGATCTACACTTTGGATGAAGAAAATGCATGGAAATCTCTATTTTAACACCAAATCGAGCCAACAATCCGATATACTCCTTCGGATCCGTGTGAGAGATAATCACCACTCACCAAATCACCTAAACAAACCCAAATCAACACACTTCAGATCTGGACAGTGAAGGATGAAGCTTGATCTATCACGAATCCGCTTCAAACGAAGAAATCTCTCTTGAAAAGATGAAGATCTTCAATCTAAGCTCTTGAATCTTCAATCTTGATCTTCGATTTGGATGGATGGAAGCACTAGATTAGAGTGGAGAGAAGAAGTGAAGAAGTGTAGAAGTCGAGCTCTCAAAATGGCAGCACTTCGTCGCTTCAAAATCCGGATCCCAAAAAGTGAGAACAACCCCTCCTATTTATAGCAGAAAATTTCTTAAGTCGAAATTTGACTATCTCCTTAAGTCGCTTCCGACTTACGACCTAAGAACCTGCCGACCTAAAACCCACCGACCTAAGCCTAACGACCTACAACAACGCGCATCTGCGACTTAACACTTGACGACCTAAAGCAATGCGCTTTCCTTCGACCTACGACTTAGCAACTGGTATGACCTAAACACTCAGGAAACCCAGCGACCTAACATCCCAACGACTTAACTACTAAAGAAGTCTACGACCTAACTTAGGTCGTTGCCGACCTAACACTTAACTGCCTTGCCGACCTATGACATAACAGAACCTCCGACTTAACCAATCCTAGATACTCAACCACTCCTAAGTCGTCTAGACGACCTAACGATGTTACGTCCTAACACTTATGCGACCTATCTCCTTAGGTCGCTAACACGGCAACTCCTTAGGTCGCTAACAAGCCAACTCCTTAGGTCGCTAACAAGCTAACTCCTTAGGTCGCTAACAAGCTAACTCCTTAGGTCGTTACCGACCTAACTCCAAAGCCAAAGCCCAACGACCTAACAACTCGCGCAACCTACGACCTAACAAGTGCGCGACTTACGACTTAGAAATCTCGCGACCTAACACACACATGACCTAACCATCTTAGGTCGCCTACGACCTAACTATGCTAACACTTAGGTCGGTCAATCCCATAGGTCGCTAACTGCTTATCCCCTAAGTCGTTAACTCTACTAGGTCACTCCCTCCTATCTCTTAGGTCGCTAACTCGAACTGCCGACCTATCACTTAACTCACCCAAACACTTAGGTCGCTTCCAACATTCCCTTAAGTCGGTCAGTTATTTAGGTCGTTAACTCGCCCTGCCGACCTAATACTTAACTAAATCCTAGGTTGCATAATTCTATAGGTCGCTCCAACTAACCCACGACCTAACACTAACTCGCCGAATTCCTTAACTCGGTCACGACTTAGCTCTTAGGTCGTTCACGACCTAGGACTTAAACAAATCTGCCTAAAAATCTGAAATGACTTAAAAATGCAAAAATTCCAGATTTAGACGAACTTGTCGATCCGTAAAAATACGGGTCGTTACATTCTCTCCCCCTTAGGAATTTCGCCCCCGAAATTCCAAGCAAACAAAGCAATCAAAGACTATTCTGTACGCCTACCATCCATAGCAATCAACAAACCATGCATCCAATTCTAGCTTAGCGTACAGAATTTTAAGACTTAGAACAAGTTACAATGTTGTTAGATGATACGACACCTTAGGGCCATACCTTGAAGAGTTCAGGATGAGCTGCCTTCATCCTCTCTTCCACCTCCCACGTACAGTCGTTATCATCATCACTCCATTGTATCTTGAGCAACTTAACTACCTTCCTCCTGAGCTGTTTCGTGTCAGTTTCAACAACACGAAGCGGCTTACGAGGTCTTCTATCGACTGGATCAACTTCGAAATCTTCATAGCTATCAACAGAAACCACGGTATTCGAGTCGTGCACATACTTCCGTAGATATGATACATGAAAAACATTGTGCACACTCGACATCTTCTCTGGTAACTCCAATCTGTAAGCGAGCTTTCCAATTCGCTCGATGATCGGGAATGGTCCAACAAATCTCGGAGTCAATTTTCCTCTCTTCCCGAATCGAATAACATTCTTCAGTGGAGAAATCTTCACAAAAACCATATCTCCTACGTCGAATTCCAAATCCTTTCGACGCTTATCGGCATAACTCTTCTGACGATCTTGGGCTGCCTTCATTCGTTGCCGAATGATCTCTATACAATCTGAAGTCTGTCGAATCATCTCTGGCCCAAGTATCAGCTTTTCTCCAGTTTCCAACCAACATGTCGGAGAGTTACACGGCCTTCCATACAATGCCTCATACGGTGCCATACCAATGCTTGACTGGTAACTGTTGTTGTACGCAAATTCCACCAAATGAAGGTGATCTTCCCATGATCCTCCGAAATCCAAAACACAAGCTCTAAGAAGATCTTCCAAAACTCGGTTGACTCTCTCGGTCTGACCATCTGTTTGGGGATGATAAGCTGTACTCAAACACAACTCGGTTCCCAAGACTTCCTGGAAGCTCTTCCAAAATCCACTAGTGAACAATGGGTCCCGATCGCTCACTATACTCTTCGGGATACCATGGAAACGAACTATCCACTTAACATACAACTCAGCCAACTTTGATGCAGTCCTAGTCGATCGAACAGGAATGAATCTTGCACTCTTGGTCAAACGATCCACAATGACCCAAATCCCTTCATTTCCCGTTCTTGTTCTAGGTAGTCCATCAATAAAATCCATCGACACTTGTTCCCACTTCCATGTAGGAACTTCTAATGGCTGAAGCAATCCGCTTGGCTTCTTCTGTTCGGCTTTTACCAACTGGCAATTCATACATTTGGAAATAAAATTTCCAACATCCTTCTTCATGCCTTCCCAGTAGTAGGTTCTCTTCATATCCCGATACATCTTATTTCCACCTGGATGAATTGTCAACTTCGAGTGATGACTTTCCTTCAAAACTTCACTCCTCAATTCATCTATATCGGGAACAACTAGTCGTCCTTGCTTTCGAAGCCAACCCTCTCGATCGACCTCGAATCCTTTATCCTTCTCTGGATCCAATCCAGATTCCAATTCACGGATAATCTTGACAAGCTTATCATCTCGCTTTTGGCCCTCGCCAATCCTTTCCACAAGAGTGGGTCTTATCAATAAGTTTGCCAACATCTCAGGTTCCAATTCGCATCTAGGCTTGAAGTCAAATCCAGCTAAATACTCGAGACTCTTCCATTCTGAAAACATGGCTCCCAATCCTGCATGTCTTCGACTTAACGCATCTGCCACTGCGTTACCTTTTCCCGGAGTATAAGCTATACCAAAATCATATGATGCTAAAAACTCTAGCCAACGTTGCTGCCGAAGATTCAAATCCTTTTGGGAGAAAAGATACTTCAACGACTTATGATCTGTAAACAACTCGAATCGAACTCCCAACAGATAATGCCTCTACATCTTCAGGGCAAATACAATCGCCGCTAACTCCAAATCATGAGTCGGGTAATTCCTTTCATGCGGCTTCAGTTGTCGACTTGCATACGCAACAACTTTATCCTTCTGCATCAACACTGCTCCAAGTCCAGTACCACATGCGTCGGTGTAAACCACCATCTCATCATTCCCACTAGGAATAGTCAAAACAGGAGCACTCGTCAGTCTCTCTTTCAGGATTCCGAAAGCTTGCTCACACTTAGCATCCCAACTGAACACTTGGTTCTTTATCGTCAATCCTGTTAACGGTGCAGCTATCTTGGAGAAGTCTTTGATAAACCGTCGATAATATCCTGCTAATCCAAGAAAACTTCTCACATCAGATGCATTCTTAGGTCTAACTCAATCCTGGATTGCTGCCACCTTAGCGGGATCAACCGCTATTCCATTTCCAGAAATCACATGGCCTAAGAACCTCACTTCGCTCTTCCAGAAGTGACACTTCGAAAACTTAGCCTTAAGCTGATGTTTCCGTAAGATTTCCAAAACAATACGCAAGTGCGTCTTGTGCTCTTCTTCCGTTCTGGAATAAATCAGAATATCATCCACGAACACAAGTACGAACTTGTTCAACTGATCTCTGAACACTCTATTCATAAGATCCACAAAATATGCTGGCGCGTTAGTCAATCCAAACGGCATTACCAACCACTCAAAGAAACCAGATGGTGTCCGAAAAGCAGTCTTCGGCACACTATCCTTAGCTACTCTCAACTGGTGAAATCCCGTCGCCAAATCCATCTGGGAAAACACCTTAGCTTCGTGAAGCTGATCAAACAAGTCATCTATCCTCGGCAATGGATACTTTTTCTTCTTAGTCACCTTATTCAGCTCACGATAATCCACACACAATCTCAATGATCCATCTGCCTTGGTTGCGAACACAACTGGTGCACCCCACTCGGACACACTACGCCGAATGAATCCTTTCTGTAAAAGGTCATCAACTTGCACCCTCAACTCTTGCTGTTCCCTAGGCGCCATCCGCCTAAGAGGCATCACAACAGGTCTGGCTCCTTCAACTAGATCTATACGAAACTCGATCTCTCTATGCGGTGGTAACCCTTTGACTTCGTCAAAGACATCCTCGAATCCATTTGCGATTGGCACTAAAGACAGTCCATCCCGTGGAACAACTAGCGAATACATGAAGCTCATGAAGACGCCTTCCTCATGCTTACATCGTATCACAATCTTTCGCCCTTCCACATTCTCGACTGTCACCTCCAGCCTCTCACAATCAACCTTAGCCGCATACTTCCTAAGCCAGTCCATACCCAAAATAATTCCGAACCCCGCAAAGTTCAGAACAAAACAATCACAAACAAAAGAGCAACCATGACTCGACACAACTAGACCACGGCATAACATACTCAAACAAGACGAACCCCCAACTGGATTAGTCACAACCAATGGCCTATCAACAATATCCAGCTTCAAATCTAACCGGCCTACGAGTTCATTACAAACAAACGAATGCGATGCTCCAGTATCAAACAGAACTCTAACCGGAACACCACATAGGAAAAGAGTACCTTGAACAACCACACTCTTTCCCTTCTCTTCAGCAGTAGGGGCTTTCGAAGACGACGGAACAGCTCCTAAAGCATAGGCTTGCACAATCTGCCTGTCCTTCCTTGGTTCTGGACAATTCTTCCTGAAATGCCCTGGCTTGTCACAGTTGTGACACTTCATCGGCACCTTAGGATTCTTACAATCCTTCGAGAAATGGCCCTTCTGCCGACAGTTGTAGCAAGTCACCTCGCCTTTCGGCTTCTTCTGGCCATCCTTACCCTTCTGCTGCTGCTGCTTCCTCTTCTGGTTTCCACCCTGCTGTGGTTTAGACTCTCCCTTGGTAACAGCAACAACAGGTCCTTCCTTAGGAAACAGACTCTCATGCCTAAGAGCTTTCTCCACAAGCTTCTCAAATGAATCGTCCAAATGATCCACCAACTGTCTCCCAAGATAACTATCCAAGCCGGTCACAAACTTCTCATTCTTCTGATAAGCAGATTCAATATATGACCGAGCATACTTGGACAAAGCTTCAAACTCAGAAACATACTCAAGAACAGATCTTCCACCTTGCTTGAGCTCCACAAACCTCTTGAACAGAACAGACTTCTGAGCTGTAGAAATGAACTTAGCTTCAAATCTGACTTGGAATTGCTCCCAAGTAATCTCTTCTTCCGGAGTAGTGATGGTAATAGAGTTCCACCAATCAGAGGCTCTCCCTTGAAGCTGCCTTGATGCCAACTTCCTCTTAGTTGCATCATCAATTCCCAAATCACCAAAGATCCTTCTACAAGCATCTATCCATCTCTGGACTTCGATAGTTGATTCTGTTCCCAAGAAAACCTTCCCTCCAAGAGCAGTATAATCCTTGCACAACTTAGCAAAATCCACTGGTTTCGGAGTTTGGACTTGAACTCCAACATCTACTGCTGCCCCCGGAACTGGTATCCTTCTCATGATCGAAGTCATCATAGCTTCGAACATGGCTGCATAATCAGCAGTCTCTTCAGTAGCACGGCCTTCCCTAGCAGCTGGTCTCCCTCTTCGACTCATTCTCAATATCTATAAAAAAAGGAATGATTAGAACATCTAGAGAAACAACTGCATAAAGGACTCAAACTCTACCAAGCTACTATATTATATATAGTAATCATCCATCAAAATACAATTACGTCTCTCATACGTAGTTACGTCAGCGAGCGTTGGGTAAAATCGATTAACCAATGCTCTGATACCAAATGTGACGACCGCCCATGACCCCTGCACCGAATCTAGAGATAGTGCGCTGTAAAGTGTGCCAGGCGACCATGGACGATTGTCAGGGTAAGATAAACACAACAGAATCTATCGTAATACTCACAGCGCATGGATAAAATACAATAGAACATATGTATAGTGAAGCTTTACAGAACAAAATGACATCATATAAAACTCCATAATAGTTGAATACAAGCATCCACATAGTCAATACATCAAGCCTCACTACATATCTCTCAGAGAAAACATAACAGCGGAATATCCAGTACATATAATAGGAAGATAATATGCAACCCTCCAGCTCGTCTTCGATATCAGCATCGTGAGAAGAGGACAGCACCTGTCACCTGCTACCTAGTCTGCCCGTCCCAAAATGGACGAACAGCCCAAGGCAATAAGAATTAAAACATAAAGCCTTGAGTCAGACAACAGTCTTAGTGAGCAGTAAATTAACTAACAACATACCAAAAGAGCATAAAGGAAAAAGGAATAGGAATACAACCCTCCCACTCCAACCTCATTCTACAGTGATAGCCCCCAGACACACACTAAGCAGAAGCAAACATAGCAGAGCATACAATTTAAAGTAAAGCTACTATCACTCGAGTCAAGGGCGATGTTTTCCAAGTACCAAGGCCTAAATCAGATAAGCACCCAGAAAATAGCGCTCTTGAGTCCGAATGATTATACAACCAAACATCCATGACTCTGGCTATCACTGTTAACATTGCTTCGATATCACCGTTAATTGAATGACCGGCACATTCTTTCAGCCGTCCGTCAAGGGCTAATGGAAACCCCGGTTCTAGACATAACTCCCGCACGTCGTCGCAGCCCGTGCCTAGGACTATCGAATCTGCCCAGAGTACTCGACCATCAACAGTTGGTCGTTAGGACTATCGAATCTGCCCAAACGTACTCTTGCTTAGAGCATGCTAGAACCTTCAACAACGATGCTATCCAAGCCTCCTAGTCATCCTCCTCGACGACTATTCTCGTATCCATTCATTATCCTCAACTCGAATCATATCACCGAGTTATCAACATGCTTGGAATGATCCCGTCTGGATTAGACCAAGTCTTCATCATATGATGCCTCGCTTCATTACATCCTCGCAAAGCCTCATCTCAACTTCACATCATCAAATCTATGCATAAGAGCTTCGTCATCCCGCTACATATGCCACGAGCAGCTTTTCCAATTCAAGAGCCTTTCCCTTAGCTTTTGAATCATCTTCGATCTAAATCTAATCATCAATCATCTAGTTCATAACAATCAATCAAATCAAACATCAATCCAAGCAATCAAGCATTCAAAAATGATCTAAGTAGACAATTATAACAATAATGGCATTTTCGTAATTAAAGAGTTGAAAGTTCAATAAGCATGAAAACATGGATTATATCTCTACAAACTTGATGAATGAACTTGCATAGGTTGACATATGATAAAATGGATGTAACATCATCATGAACAATGGATCTATATGGATCTACACTTTGGATGAAGAAAATGCATGGAAATCTCTATTTTAACACCAAATCGAGCCAACAATCCGATATACTCCTTCGGATCCGTGTGAGAGATAATCACCACTCACCAAATCACCTAAACAAACCCAAATCAACACACTTCAGATCTGGACAGTGAAGGATGAAGCTTGATCTATCACGAATCCGCTTCAAACGAAGAAATCTCTCTTGAAAAGATGAAGATCTTCAATCTAAGCTCTTGAATCTTCAATCTTGATCTTCGATTTGGATGGATGGAAGCACTAGATTAGAGTGGAGAGAAGAAGTGAAGAAGTGTAGAAGTCGAGCTCTCAAAATGGCAGCACTTCGTCGCTTCAAAATCCGGATCCCAAAAAGTGAGAACAACCCCTCCTATTTATAGCAGAAAATTTCTTAAGTCGAAATTTGACTATCTCCTTAAGTCGCTTCCGACTTACGACCTAAGAACCTGCCGACCTAAAACCCACCGACCTAAGCCTAACGACCTACAACAACGCGCATCTGCGACTTAACACTTGACGACCTAAAGCAATGCGCTTTCCTTCGACCTACGACTTAGCAACTGGTATGACCTAAACACTCAGGAAACCCAGCGACCTAACATCCCAACGACTTAACTACTAAAGAAGTCTACGACCTAACTTAGGTCGTTGCCGACCTAACACTTAACTGCCTTGCCGACCTATGACATAACAGAACCTCCGACTTAACCAATCCTAGATACTCAACCACTCCTAAGTCGTCTAGACGACCTAACGATGTTACGTCCTAACACTTATGCGACCTATCTCCTTAGGTCGCTAACACGGCAACTCCTTAGGTCGCTAACAAGCCAACTCCTTAGGTCGCTAACAAGCTAACTCCTTAGGTCGCTAACAAGCTAACTCCTTAGGTCGTTACCGACCTAACTCCAAAGCCAAAGCCCAACGACCTAGCAACTCGCGCGACCTACGACCTAACAAGTGCGCGACTTACGACTTAGAAATCTCGCGACCTAACACACACACGACCTAACCATCTTAGGTCGCCTACGACTTAACTATGCTAACACTTAGGTCGGTCAATCCCATAGGTCGCTAACTGCTTATCCCCTAAGTCGTTAACTCTACTAGGTCGCTCCCTCCTATCTCTTAGGTCGCTAACTCGAACTGCCGACCTATCACTTAACTCACCCAAACACTTAGGTCGCTTCCAACATTCCCTTAAGTCGGTCAGTTATTTAGGTCGTTAACTCGCCCTGCCGACCTAATACTTAACTAAATCCTAGGTTGCATAATTCTATAGGTCGCTCCAACTAACCCACGACCTAACACTAACTCGCCGAATTCCTTAACTCGGTCACGACTTAGCTCTTAGGTCGTTCACGACCTAGGACTTAGACAAATCTGCCTAAAAATCTGAAATGACTTAAAAATGCAAAAATTCCAGATTTAGACGAACTTGTCGATCCGTAAAAATACGGGTCGTTACAGCTGCACCGTTAACAGGATTGACAAAGAAGAACCAAGTTTTCAGATGGGAAGCTAAGTGTGAGCAAGCTTTCGGAATCCTGAAAGAGAGATTGACAAGTGCCCCTGTTTTGACTATTCCAAGTGGGAATGATGAGATGGTGGTTTATACCGACGCATGTGGTACTGGACTTGGAGCAGTGCTGATGCAGAAGGATAAAGTTGTTGCGTATGCAAGTCAACAACTGAAGCCGCATGAAAGGAATTTCCCGACTCATGATTTGGAGTTAGCGGCGATTGTTTTTGCTCTGAAGATGTGGAGACATTATCTATTGGGAGTTCGATTCGAGTTGTTTACGGATCATAAGTCGTTGAAGTATCTTTTCTCCCAAAATGATTTGAATCTTCGGCAGCAACGTTGGCTAGAGTTTTTGGCATCATATGATTTTGGTATAGCTTATACTCCGGGAAAAGGTAACGCAGTGGCAGATGCGTTAAGCCGAAGACATGCAGGACTGGGAGCCATGTTTTCTGAATGGAAGAATCTCGAGTATTTAGCTGGAATTGACTTCAGGCCTAGATGCGAATTGGAACCTGAGATGTTGGCAAACTTATCGATAAGACCGACTCTTGTGGAAAGAATTGGCGAGAGCCAAAAACGAGACGATAAGCTTGTCAAGATTATCCGTGATTTGGAATCTGGATTGGATCCAGAAAAGGATAAAGGATTCGAGGTCGATCGAGAGGGTTGGCTTCAGAAGCAAGGACGACTAGTTGTTCCCGATATAGATGGATTGAGAGATGAAGTTCTAAAGGAAAGTCATCACTCGAAGTTGACAATTCATCCAGGAGGAAATAAGATGTATCGAGATATGAAGAGAACCTACTACTGGGAAGGTATGGAGAAGGATGTTGGAAATTTTATTTCCAAGTGCTTGAACTGCCAATTGGTAAAAGCCGAACAGAAGAAGCCAAGTGGATTGCTTCAGCCATTAGAAGTTCCTACATGGAAGTGGGAGCAAGTGTCGATGGATTTTATTGATGGATTGCCTAGAACCAGAACGGGAAATGAAGGAATTTGGGTCATCGTAGATCGTTTGACTAAGAGTGCTAGATTCATTCCTGTTCGATCGACTAGGACTGCATCAAAGTTGGCTGAGTTGTATGTTAAGTGGATAGTTCGATTCCATGGTATTCCGAAGAGTATAGTGAGCGATCGAGACCCATTGTTCACTAGTGAATTTTGGAAGAGCTTCCAGGAAGTTTTGGGAACCGAGTTGTGTTTGAGTACAGCTTATCACCCTCAAACAGATGGTCAGACCGAGAGAGTCAACCGAGTTTTGGAAGATCTTCTTAGAGCTTGTGTTTTGGATTTCAGAGGATCATGGGAAGATCACCTTCATTTGGTGGAGTTTGCATACAACAACAGTTACCAGTCAAGCATTGGTATGGCACCGTATGAGGCATTGTATGGAAGACCGTGTAACTCTCCGACATGTTGGTTAGAGACCGGAGAAAAGTTGATACTTGGGCCAGAGATGATTCGACAGACTTCGGATTGTATAGAGATCATTCGCCAACGAATGAAGGCAGCCCAAGACCGTCAGAAAAGTTATTCCGATAAGCGTCGTAAGGATTTGGAATTCGACGTTGGTAATATGGTTTTTGTGAAGATTTCTCCTCTGAAGAATGTTATCCGATTCGGGAAGAAAGGAAAATTGACTCCGAGATTTGTTGGACCATTCCCGATCATTGAGCGAATTGGAAAGCTCGCTTACAGATTGGAGTTACCAGAGAAGATGTCGAGTGTGCACAATGTTTTTCATGTGTCATATCTACGGAAGTATGTGCACGACTCGAATACAGTGGTTTCTGCTGATAGCTGTGAAGATTTCGAAGTTGATCCAGTCGATAGAAGACCTCGTAAGCCGCTTCGTGTTGTTGAAACCGACACGAAACAGCTTAGGAGGAAGGTAGTCAAGTTGCTCAAGATACAATGGAGTGATGATGATAACGACTGTACGTGGGAGGTGGAAGAGAGGATGAAGGCAGCTCATCCTGAACTCTTCAAGGTATGGCCCTAAGGTGTCGTGTCATCTCGCGATATTGTAACTTGTTCTAGTTTTAGAATTCTGTACGCTAAGCTAGAATTGGATGCATGGTTTGATGATTGCTATGGATGGTAGGCATACAGAATAGTCTTTGATTGCTTTGTTGCTTGGAATTTTGGGGGCGAAATTCCTAAGGGGGAGAGAATGTAACGACCCGTATTTTTACGGATCGAAAAGTTCATTGAAATCTGGAATTTTCAGCATTTGAAGTCGTTTCAGATTTTGGCAGAATTTTTCTAAGTCCTAAGTCGGTTTGGACGAGTTAAGGAATAAGTCTGGGTCGAGTTGCCGACTTAAGGAATATGGGCGACTTAAGAGAACTGACCGAGTTAAGGGTTAGGTCGGTTGGGACGACTTATAGAAGTTGGACGAGTTAGCGAGTTAAGGCTGTTGGGTCGTAGACGACTTATAGGGTAGGCAGACCTAGTAGAGTGAGCGACCTATGGGACCGACCGACCTAAGAGTTAACGACTTAGGTAGGATAGCGACTTAAGAGATTTAGCAAGTTGACCGACCTAGGAGATAAGCTAGCTAACGACTTAGTAGTTAGGTCGTTAAACGACCTAAGGGGTTAAGTATTGGGTCGTGTGGACTTTAAGTCGGAGTTGTTGGCTAAGTCTTTGGTCGCGTGTTGGTTAAGTAGTTAAGTCGTAGGTCGGAAGGTCTTTGTTAAGTCGGAGGCCCTGTTTAGTTATAAGTCGGAGGGACTTGGGTTTAGTTAAGTCGTAGGTCGGCTTAGTAGATAGGTCGTATGCGCATGTGTTAGGCGGAGCAGCTGTTAAGTCGTGTGAGTGGTTAGGTCGGTGAAGGCTTAAGTCGGTGGCAATCTTAGGTCGTAGGTCGGAGACGACCTAATTCTGAGTTACGACTTAAGGGAATTTTCGCCTATAAATAGAAGGGGGTTGGCTTCATTTTTTGGGATTCGGATTTCGAAGCGACGAAGTGCTGCCATTTTGAGAGCTCGACTTCTACACTTCTTCACTTCTTCACTTCTTTTCTCTACTCTAATCTAGTGATTCCATCCATCCAAGTTGAAGATCAAATTGAAGATTCAAGAGCTTAGATTGATGATCTTCATCCATTGAAGTGGGATTTCATCGTTTGAAGCGGATTCGTGATAGATCAAGTTTGATCCTTCGCTGTCCAGATCTGTAGCGTGTTGATTTGAGGTTGTTTAGGTGATTTGGTGAGTGGTGATTATCTCTCACACAGATCCAAAGGAGTATATCGGATTGTTGGCTCGATTTGGTGTTAACATAGTGATTTCCATGCATTTTCTTCATCCTAAGTGTAGATCCATGTAGATCCATTGTTCATGATGATTTGACAACCATTTTACTAAGTGTTAACCTATGCAAGTTCATTCATCAAGATTGTAGAGATATTTCTCATGTTTTCATGCTTGTTAGACTTTCAACTTTTTAATTACGGAATTGCCATTATTGTGATAATTGTCTACTTAGATCATATTTGAATGCTTGATTGCTTGGATTAATGTTTGACTTGGTTGATTGCTATGAATTAGATGACTGATGATTTGATTTTGACCGAAGATGATTCAAAGGCTAAGGGAAAGGCTCTTGAATTGGGAAAGCTGCTCGTGGCATATGTAGCGGGATGATGAAGCTCTTATGCATAGATTTGATGATGTGATGTTGGGATGAGGCTTTGCGAGGATGTGATGAAGCGAGGCATCATGTGATGAAGACTTGGTCTAATCCAGACGGGATCATTCCAAGCAAGTTGATAACTCGGTGAAATGGTTCGAGTTGAGGATAATGGATGGATATGAGAATAGTCGTCGAGGAGGATGACTAGGAGGCTTGGATCTCATCGTTGTTGAAGGTTCTAGCATGCTCCAAGCAAGAGTACGTTTGGGAAGATTCGATAGTCCCAACGACTAACTGTTGATGGTCGAGTACTCTGGGCAGATTCGATAGTCCTAGACACGGGTCACGATGACGTGCGAGAGTTATGTCTAGAACCGGGGTTACCATTAGCCCTTGACGGACGGCTGAAAGAATGTGCCGGTCATTCAATTAACGGTGAAACCGAAGCAGTGATAACAGTGATAGCCAGAGTCATGGATGTTTGGTTGTATCGTCATTCGGTCTCAAGAGCGGTATTTTCTGGGTGCTTATCTGATCTTGGTTTAGGCCTTGGGGGTTTGTGCTTGGAAAACATCGCCCTTGACTCGAGTGATAATTGCTTTACTTTAAATTGTATGCTCTGCTATATTTGCTTCTGCCTAGTGTGTGTCTGGGGGCTATCACTGTAGAATGAGGTTGGAGTGGGAGGGTTGTATTCCTATTCCTTTTCCTTTATGCTCTTTTGGTATGTTGTTAGTTAATTTACCGCTCACTAAGACTGTTGTCTGACTCAAGGCTTTATGTTTTAATTCTTATCGCCTTGGGCTGTTCGTCCATTTTGGGATGGGCAGACTAGGTAGCAGGTGACAGGTGCTGTTCTTGCTTTCCACGTTGCTGATGACGAAGACGAGCTGGAGTATTGCATATTATCTTCTTATTATATGTACTGGATGTTCCGCTGCTTTGTATTCTCTGAGTGATTGTAGTGAGGCTGGATGTATTATCTATTCAGATGTTTGTATTCAACTATTATGAAGTTTTATTGATGAGATTCTATTCTGTGAAGCTTCACTATATATATATATTCTATTGTATTTTTTCCATGCGCTGTGAGTAATACAATAGATTCTATTGTTTTAACTTACCCTGGCAATCGTCCATGGTCGCCTGGCACACTTTACAGTGCACTATCTCTAGATTCGGTGCAGGGGTCATGGGCGGTCGTCACAATCCTACTTGATTATCTTTAATTAATTATAAAACGATCATTATTATTTATATTAACTAATGAACAAATTAATCATCCCTTAATTATAAATTAGTTATCCTTACTTAATTACATTAATTAATTAATCTTAATTAATTATCCATTAGTTAATCACGTTAATTAATTATTAATAAATTAATAATTAATCTTTAATTACTTATCAATTTATTAGTTAATCTTAGTTACCCAAACCTAAATAAATTTAAAAGATAAGTCATTATCTTAATTAACTTCTTAATATTCAATAAAATTGGGATTTAATTATCATTAATCCATTAACTTAAGATTTTAGGTTTAATTAATGATGAAAACATTTTATCTTCTCAATTACTACTTAATTTTATTATTAATTAAGTTTTAAATAAACCTTAAGAATTTACCTACTAAAGTTAAAATAAATTATACACTTTAATTAATCAAACACTTAAATTACACTTATTATTTGAAAGAATGATTAAAAGAATTATTAAAACTTGTTTAAGTTAAAATTCAAATAACCTGTTAACATTCTAACTTACCCGAGACAAAACATTACTTTCCCGAACTAAAACCCGAGCCACCCATCCCTTACCCCGAGACCGACCCCTAGTCAATCCTTCTCACTCTCGAAACAAACACAGATACAAGGCCAAACCCCGTGCATGTGTACAGACCAACGGCAGCGTTCCGACCACCCCAACTATCACCGATAGGTCGACGACGACCTATCTACTCGATTCGACCACCTAAACCTCCAGCTCGATCGCGAAATCAAAATCGACTCGATCAAACCCAATGGAACGAAACCCATCGACCAAGAACCACCACGTCCTAGCGTCTCCGACCACCAACCATCAAGAAGCTCCGTCCACACCTTCGCTGACCAACCTCGCACCTTTTCCCCCACCTCCGATGAACTCCGGCGCTCTGGTGAAGATGCAGCAACTCAATTCCCAACTTCGACCAAACCCAGGGCTTAAACCCTATTCCAATGTCGTCCGGCCACCATGTTGCTCGAGAATTTCTCTGAGCATTTTAGCCGAGACCACTGACCCCCAAGCTTGCTTCAGCAATGATCCCTACCACCCTAACCTCGCCGATCATCAAACAAAGCCCAAAACCCAAATCGCATTCAACTCACGATTCCTCTCGATTTACACCCTTAAAAATCATGATTTTAATTTTAAAAATCATAGTTTTTGAAAGCAAATCAGATTATATTTATGAAACATGTAATTATTGAAATTGATTTTTTTTTATATAATTAAGTTTTATTATAATTTACCTTTCAGTGGAAAACTACCTACAAATCTTACTTGAAACTATTTTTAAATCAAAAATCTTGCTTTTTCAAACATACTTTGTTTATACATCATAACCTAAAGAAGATCAGGGAAAAAGAAATTTATTTTTGATCTTATTTTGAAGCCTGTAAATGAAGAACAGAGCATATATATTTGTTCACAAACATGCACACAATATCAACAAACATATATAAACATGCATTCACATTTATATTCATATAAACACTTATCACAACTTACTTCAAGTATTTACTGCATGCTTTAAGATTTTAAATAGATTTAAACTATAAAAAGGTTAGTTTACTCACCTGAAACAATTTTGAACAGAGAAAAAAAAAACTTGCTTTTGAAAACTGCTAGCTGAAACCCCTTTGATCTTCTTTATCTCCTTGCTTGTTTAATTGAATTGTTGTTTAGTTGAGTTGAAATTAAGCTTCAGTTGTAAGATATTAGTGTCTACTTATTTTTCCTCTGAAATGCTAAGTTTTTAGAAGAACGAAATTGAAATAAGAAAGATGTATATAGAAAAGTGTTTTCAGGAAATAGGTATGAACTGGTACAAATGTTTTCTATTTGGGTCAGAGATTTTTTTCTCATAAGGAGGCTAAAATGATTTTTCTACAAATTTTGAAATGATAGCATTAAATGCCTTGGCTTATCATGTTTACAAATACTATTTCTTTTTATTTTATAGGTACAATCTTGTATGTATTTTATTGTTTCCTTTTTGTCTTATTTCCTTGTATAACTACATGTATTACTCTAGTGTATATATATACAATTCTAGAATTATCTTAAGTTCATTCATATTTTTACATAACCATAAATTTATTTGAGATATTTATTTAAGAACAATACTTATTTTTATTTCTTTTTTTCTAACATAAACTATCAACTCTTAATTTATATCTATATACTTTATACTTATATATATATATTAATAAGATTTATTTTATTTAAACATTATTGCCTAGATTTCATCATAAATATATATTTAGATCAAATGTAAATAAGTAGAGCTTACTTTAATTTAAATGTGAATAAGATGGATTTTACTTTTAAATATTTTTGAAGGACTTATGTTAAATTTTCAAACTATAGTTTTATTCCAAAATACACCAACACACATATACATACATATATATATATATATATAAATGGTAAATGTCCAAAAATCTTATTTGTTGTTAAAATGATAAGTTTATATTTTACTTAATCAGATTAAATACTTATTAAAATAATATTGCCACAATCCCGAGTCGTCACACACACACACACACACATATATGCATTTATATACTTATATACATGTTAAACATCATAAACTAGTATATATGTGTATATATATGTATGGATATTTTATCTTGAATTTAAATGTTGAAATATATTATTTATTTATTTATTTACTATAAGATTTATCATCTCCAGAGATTTTTATAATTCAATATTTATTATAGCTTTAAATCAATTTATATATCCAGGTACCTTACATACCAGAACTCATGTATTCGACTTATAAAGTTAATATCCCAATGTTTAATCCATGTAATTATCCGATTAACAAACGTCCAAAAATCCGGGTCATCACACAAGTATAGGAGATTCGATTTCTATAAATAATCTTTATAATTTATGGTGGTATGAAAAGCATTCTTTTCATACTTAACACCATATTCCGAGGTAGGAAAACTCGTCTTTATCTATGGGAGTTTAATAATGTATGTCGAGGCATGATAGTATGCTAACTTGTCCGACTACATTGTTAATTGAGAGATAGTACAAAACTGAAATCGTAAAGCGGTGGTAAGTATATTTTTTTCTAATTTCTATATGATCTATTTACTTACACCAACAGTATTTTAGGTTTATTGTTATCAATGTATTTAAATGATATTTGTTTAACCCAATTAAGTTTATATTCGGGAAATCAAATATTTCTTAAGATTTTATGAATATACTTATACCGTTAAAATATGTAAATGAATACATGTAACGACCTAGAGTTTCTGTCATTTGAAATTCGTACATTCAATTGATTTTAAATATTAACAAGTAAGATTTGCAAGTCGAATAAATTTAATTTCGAATATAGTGATTTAATTGTTTAATTAAATCGATAATTTAATATTTGAAATTGCGTAAATAATTGGAAATTGGGTTTAATGTGTATAAAAATGATTTATAAAGTTATATTAAATCATATTGGAGTTAGAATGATGTTTGTGAACTTTTAAATTTGAATTAGAAGTTAAATTGTAGAAATTAAATATTTTAATATTTAATTGTCGAGTGAAAATAGTCATTTTTCAAATAGTCTCGGATTTCGACGAAACCAGTTTCATCGGATCCGTAATGTTAAATTATTATAAGATTTCAAATTTCGTGTCAATCGGACTTACGGTTTGTCCGGGGCAAGCCAAAACGCATAGAAATCCTTTTAATCGATTTAATTTAAATTTGATCGTTTATTTCCGTAACTTGCACATATGATCGAATTAGCCCCCGAAACACGTTCCATTGTGTCCGAAACGTGGGTAAAACCTTAGAAACGCCAGCCGGCACGCGTTGTTTCGAGTTTGGAAAAAAATGGGTGAATAGTGTTTCGAAAATTTCTATAAAAGGACCTAGATTATTTCATTTGCACACAAAACCCTAGAGCATTAGGGTTAGCCGCCACATACATTTCAATGGCCAGAAAATCGTCGTCTTTCCTCCTCGATTTATTCCAATCCGTGAAATATTTCAAGAAACTTCCAACTACAACTTTGTAGAGCACGACGAGAGCTAGGATATCAACGGTGGAGATCGATTTTCCTCGACCGGAGAGGGAGCTAGAAGGCCGCGTTCATCAATGGGTTGCGAACGTTTTTCCACGCCTGGGGACGACCGAGCTTGATGATACTCTGGCCGTGGGTAGCTCTCGTGGTGGGCATTCGAGTGGAAGTCTCCGATCTCATCAAAGTGGAAGATATGGTCGCGATAATTAGGGCATAATGGCGGCTGGTGGGTTCTTCACGTGCGTGCTTGCCTGGGAGGGAGAAGAAGAAGGGCACGGCCTGATCTCATCTGATTAAAACAAATGGTTGTGATGAATTCTAGGGTTTAAAATTAAAATAGAAATAGAAATTATTTTATTTATAATTGTATAAACTTCTAAATACCATAACTTTGTCATACGAGGTCGAAAATTGACGAAACAAATTGCGTTGGGTCCGTATTGACGAGCACTACGCAATGGAGCTGGTTTGGAGTCAATTGGAGCTAGTGATAATTTTGAGTAAAATTAAACGTGCGTTTAATTTTATTCGAAATAAAACACTACAACTGATTTTGAAAGCAAGGTGAGAACTTCTCACTCAATCGATTGTGTTTCGATTTAAATTTTAAATAGTTAAATTTAAAATTGGTTGATTGTGTGTTTGGATTAATGATTGTTATCTGTTGTACTGAAATAGACCCTATACACTGCATATTAAGCAGAGGTTATTATATTAAACATATATACCGCGATATTCCACCGTGAAGTGGAATTGGTATTATATATGTATTTGGAGTTGATTTCCCGCATTATATAGCGCATGAGACCCTATTGCGCCGCATAATAGCGGATAATATTTATAAATCCCATATACCGCGATATTCCATCCCGAAGTGGAATTGGTATTTGATTGTTGTGCTAACATCTATGGATGCAAGGAAACAGGTTGGAGGGATCCAACTGGATTCCTCAAACATTTGAATTTATTTCAATGTTGTGTGTTGATTATTTATAATCACCGTGTGATTATTTTTGTGATTGAAATCGTTGAAGGCTATAATTTAGCCGAATATATTTTTGGTATCGTTGGATACTAGAAATAATTAAAATTGGATTTTTAAAAAATTCAAGCTAAAAATTTATTGTGAAAATTTATTTTTCAGAATTGGATAAATTTAAAAGGAGTTTTAAAAAGATAAAAGTTTTATTTTTGAACTATATTGAATAAAATTTTGGGAAAAAGGGCTTAGTAAAGGGATTTTTAATAATATTATTTATAAGTTGAAGATTTTATTTAAAATTTGGATTTTTAAATAGATTTGAAGAGATAAAGAAATTTATTTTAAAAAGGAAATAATTTGGAAATTCGTTGAAAAATTTGATTTGGTGTTTGAAATAAATTTGAAACTCAATTTGAAATTAATTGATTATTAATTTACCATAACTAGTAAAATTTATTTATAGAAATTTATCTGATTTAAATTAATCAGATGATTAAATTGATAAAATTGATTTATAGAAATTTATCTGAATTTGAATTAATCAGATAATTAAATTAGTCCTACTAATGGATGTTTGGATCACATTGGACGTTGTATTGTTTGATATCCCAAATATGTGATGCTTTGTGATATATTCTTTTCGGTGTTGTGATCCGTAAATTGTTTATCTATGATATATATATATATATATATATCAGTGATCTGTGAATGAAAGATAAGCGTTATAATTTATACCGCTTATCAATTATATTGTTATATTTGATCTGTGATGATTGAATGTTGTTGCACTATTGTGTTAAACCCCTGGGCTACATCATACACACACAAATGTGGATTTCACGTGGAAATCGGTTAAGTCACAGATTTTTATCAATTTTTAAAATTGAATTTTTGAATCCAAAATAGTTTTGGAATTGGAATTGAAAGTTTTTGAAAATGAGTTTAAAAAATAAGAGTTATTTTAAATAACTTAATAAAAATTGGAATTTAAATCATTTGATTTAAATTTGATTTCAATATCTTGAAATTGAATTCAGTGAATTGGGAGTTATGGTCTAAAAGATTTTACAAGTGTAAGCGGTGTTTATATGGGTTTTTTTAACCATTTAAAAATATGGTTTTGGAAAATTAAATTTAAATTCAAGTTTTATACTTGGATGGCTTTAACCTGTGTAATTGTAACCAGTTTTTCTCAAAACAAAAACTATCTGTTTTCAAATAATAATAGCTTTCATAAAGTGAAAGGATTTCCAATATGTATCGAAACATTTCAAATTGAAATGAAATTATGAATAGTTTTGGAAAAACTATGAATTAACCTTTGTGAAAATGATTAAGCTTTATCTTGAAATTAAAGAAGATTTTAAAAGGTGTATCTTTTAGATTATAAAAGACTTGAATTGTGAATAGTTTTGAAAGCTGTAAGTTAAATCTTGATTTAAAGATTTAATGGGTTAATCCGATTGAAATGGTAATTGATTTGGAAATCTGTGAATGAATCTTTGTGAAACTGGGTAAACTTTGTGAAGTAAATCTTTTTGTTTAAAGATTTAAAATGGTAATTTGTTAAACCATTTGAAAGAAAAGTTTGGGTAATAAGTTGTGACTTAATTGAAATCCGAATATTCATATGTTTAAAAATATTGTGCTCACTATTCGGATTAGCCGGAAAAGGACCTTTGTGTCATATAACCCATTCCGAATAAGTGATATGACGATATGGATATCATTTGAAGACCGATGATGAAGACCGGGTATTTGTGAAAACGATAGGATGACCTATCGATTATCTCTGCACCGTTAGCTACGGTATAGAGATTTCCTTTGTGATGGGAAGTTCGATCGGGATTGTGAATACCCGGATTGCAAGGGCTTCTTTGGAAGTGCCTTCAGTTCTGTTCGAACCCAGAATAGACTTGTATGGTTACATGTCTGACATTACATTTTGAGATATAAAGCTGATTTCTTTCAAATACATTTCTGTTTGGTAGCGGAGAATTTATTCTCTTAGCTTAACACCCTTCTCTGAGACGTACAAGCTCGGAGGTTATGTAGTTGAAAGTTATCAGTGATATACTCCCAATTTGGTAGTGTGGGATGCTGAGTGCTGCTGTCTGTTGTTGATCATTTGTTGATCAAAGCATGGCTTTGTGAAAAAAAGCGTAGCTTTGTGGACGAGACTTCGTCAGACCTCACAACCCGGAAATGGTCGAAACAAAAATGATGCGGCAAGGGTATAAGGGTCGCTCCCTTAAGGGTATGTCATTTCCTTCTGGAAAAGGGTGGTATCAGGTATTGAGCCCTGGTATTTAACCTATGTGGTTACTCCAATCTCATTTACTGTGTGATTGTTGTTTTGTTGAGGCGCCTCGAATAAAGGTCCCAAAGGACCGGGGGGTGGCATATTCGTGTAGTAGTTACCTAGTGTAAGAGGTAACCCGGCCTTGTGTTGGCAGAGATCTAGTTAGTTCTCGGGACGTCCCGCCAGAGGCGATCCCATTGGCAGTAGGAAGTTCCTTAGCTTGACCATTTGTTGGAAATCGAAAGAAACAATACGAACCTTGTACGGTTTTAGTTGTAGAACCTGCCATTTAAAACGGCAGCTATAGCAGGCATAATATAATGGTACCTATGCTGGCTTAGATTAATATTATACTTTCGAAATGTTTCTACACTATGCACTAATACTAATATCAAAAATGATTTGTTTTGCGTAGTAAGCATGTTTGACTATCATAAGGGGAAATCTACTCCAATTCTGCGTTTGCATTGTTTGTATGGCGGGAGGCCTTATGGTAGTTTCATTTTCCAAAAGCATTGCGGATATTTTCCACATCCTTTGTTGTTGTTGTTTTAAAGATAAATAACTGTTTTATGTTCTCACACCAGTCCCATGACTGACCTGGAGTTTATTATTCCTTTCCTAAACTCTGGGTGCCCATAATTTTCCACACGGGCAGCCTAAAGTAAGGTTATCAGGTCATTCTGGATTTCAGAAGTGCTGTGGAGCTCAGTGGCGAGCTGGATGGCGAGGCGTATCACCTGTATATGATATTATTTATTCCGCTATGTATTCTGTATGAGGACAAGTTTGTATAACTGTCCATTGATGTATTGTGTGTATATTAACTCTGATGATAATGTAATGTATAAACTGATATAGTTCTTTGATTTAAAGATTATTCATTTATCTATTATATGTTGTTCCGCTGCGATATGTGAGATTTTGATATTTTTTTGTTGTTTCTTCTTTCTTTTTCTTTCTGTCTTCTTCTACCTCTTCATTTTAACCATAACAATTCGGTTTTCGGGCATTCGATTGCTCGGTAGTTGATACAGTGGATGTATTAATGTCGACTTTCGAGCGTCGAAAGATCCACATCGTTACATGTGGTATCAGAGCATATGGTTAAGCGATAACCTTGGCTCTATTGGGAATTACTCATTAGAGATAGAGTCAGTAGTACTCTAGAATGAGTGTGAGTGTAATAATAGATATGAGCGCGTATTTGTTAGTGAATATGAAATTGTATTGTATTGTGTTGACTTATCGGTTGATTGTTTATAGATTCTGGTCGGTGTAGTCTAGCTAACTATATCGATAGGGGTTTCTAAACTCTTAAACAAGATGAACCGACATAGTATCATTTTAAATTGGGTAAATGAAATAATTTTACCTTGATTATATTTTACATATAAAGGAAATAATTTTTCAGAATTATTAAAGTGTATATAAATTGATTGTTTGATTGTTGAAAATGTGTATATATATAAATTAATGAAAGTTGTTTGAATAAATTATATAAAAGCAACAATTGTATAAGTATAGAATTATAATTAAAATGATTTACAATTGTGAAATAATCTTGTATAAGTAAAGTAAAATAGTGAAATTATATGGAAAAAGGATTTATAAATGTGATTTATAAATAAAAGGAAATTTTTGAAAGAATAAAAGCACTGGATTCACTACTGTTGCTGGGAAATAATAAGGGTGATGACTGCAGCATCATCAGTATCATTTTCGAGTTTCTGTGTGATGGATTTGCTACCATAGTAAATTGAAAAAAATTGAAGTTTTGTTGCGATAAACAAAATTTAAATTAAAATCCAAGTTGTAATTGATGAATATAAGTAAAATGAGGTTTGAACTTATAATATGAGATAATAAATTTAGCTTTGGTAAAAGTTAAATTGAATTTACTTTAGAATTGAAATCTGAATTGGAACTTAAGTAAAAGTTAAATAAAATAGAAATTGATTTTTGGTATCGAAATAAAATCATAAAGTAAATTAAATGAAGGTGAACTTGAGTTATATGAAGGAAATTCAACTTAGTTATAAAATGAATTAGCAATTGAATTAATAAATGGATTGAATGTTAATCAATCTAATGCAAATAAATTGATATGGAATAATGGATGTAAGTGTTAATTCATTAAAGCTAATAAATTGGAAATTGAATGAAAGCCAATTTAATATTAAACCAATTGGAATTAAAAGTGTTAAACCAATTGAATGTAAATTTAATAATTTGGTTATGTTGGTTATGATTTGATTGTTAGATGATTGTTGGTCGATTGTATATAATTCATTAAGTGTTAATGAAATTGAATTAGTGAAATTGAAAGCTATGTAATTGGATTTAAATTGAAAGCGAATCAACTTGAATTTAAATTAGTGAATGTAAACTAATTGAAAATGAAGAAATGAATGTCGTTGTATATGAATGGGTTGTAAACAATTACAAATGATGTCGAAAATCTTGAATCGTTATATAAGTTGCTTATAAACCTTGTTTAGTATGCATTTCTTTTAATATGCATGTGTTGTAGTTGTTTAAAAGAGTAAAATGTTAATAAATTTCCTATATATGTCACTTACATGTTTAAATTGAGTAAGTACAGGTGCCGTGGCTGCCGTTTGGCGGGATTGGGTCGCGCTAAAATGCTTAATAAATAACTGCTTTGCTTAAAAATGCTAAAACGGTACGCCTACGCAATAAAAATAGGAAATATGAACCGTTTTCTGCTTTTCCGACCGTGTGGGTCGATGTATATATATTTATATCTATTGTGATTTTGCGAAAGCTCCTCCGTACAAATCTGCCAAAATTTTCCGTAAATTTTGGGAGTTAGAAAAATTAAAAAAAAAAATTTGGAAAATTTTTGTTAATGAAAAGTTGATTTCTAAATTGTAATGAAAATATAGGAATTGAACTAGAAAATGGAAACCATTGTTTTGGTTGAAGTTAAAGGTTTTGGAAAAGGTGAATATAAAATTTTCACTAAGTGGATTTTTGAAAAATTAATGGATTTTGGGGCATTTTTCTTACTTTGCAATTTCGAGGACGAAATTCTTTTAAGGGGGGAAGATTGTAACGACCCAGAATTTCTATCATTTGAAATTCGTATATTTAATTGATTTTAAATATTAACAAGTAAGATTTGCAAGTCGAATAAATTTAATTTCGAATATAGTGATTTAATTGTTTAATTAAATCGATAATTTAATATTTGAAATTGCGTAAATAATTGGAAATTGGGTTTAATGTGTATAAAAATGATTTATAAAGTTATATTAAATCATATTGGAGTTAGAATGATGTTTGTGAACTTTTAAATTTGAATTAAAAGTTAAATTGTAGAAATTGAATATTTTAATATTTAATTGTCGAGTGAAAATGGTCATTTTTCAAACAGTCTCGGATTTTGACGAAACCAGTTTCATCGGATCCGTAATGTTAAATTATTGTAAGATTTCAAATTTCGTGTCAATAGGACTTACGGTTTGTCCGGGGCAAGCCAAAACGCATAGAAATCGTTTTAATCGATTTAATTTAAATTTGATCATTTATTTCCGTAACTCGGACATATGACCGAATTAGCTCCCGAAACACGTTCCATTGTATCCGGAACGCGGGTAAAACCTTAGAAACGCCAGCCGGCACGCTTCGTTTCGAGTTTGGAAAAAAATGGGTGAATAGTGTTTCGAAAATTTCTATAAAAGGACCTAGATTATTTCATTTGCACACAAAACCCTAGAGCATTAGGGTTAGCCGCCACATACAATTCAATGGCCAGAAAATCGTCGTCTTTCCTCCTCGATTTCTTCCAATCCGTGAAATATTTCAACAAACTTCCAACTACAACTTTGTAGAGCACGACGAGAGCTAGGATATCAACGGTGGAGATCGATTTTCGTCGACCGGAGAGGGAGATAGAAGGCCGCGTTCATCAATGGGTTGCGCATGTTTTTCCACGCCTGGGGACGACCGAGCTTGATGATACTCTGGCCGTGGGTAGCTCTCGTGGTGGGCATTCGAGTGGAAGTCTCCGATCGTCGTCAAAGTGGAAGATATGGTCGCGATAATTAGGGCATAATGGCGGCTGGTGGGTTCTTCACACGCGTGCTTGCCTGGGAGGGAGAAGAAGAAGGGCACGGCTCGATCTCATCTGATTAAAACGAACGGTTGTGATGAATTCTAGGGGTTAAAATTAAAATAGAAATAGAAATTATTTTATTTATAATTGTATAAACTTCTAAATACCATAACTTTGTCATACGAGGTCGAAAATTGATGAAACAAATTGCATTGGGTTCGTATTGACGAGCACTACGCAATGGAGCTGGTTTGGAGTCAATTGGAGCTAGTGATAATTTTGAGTAAAATTAAACGTGCGTTTAATTTTATTCGAAATAAAACACTACAACTGATTTTGAAAGCAAGGTGAGAACTTCTCACTCAATCGATTGTGCTTCGATTTAAATTTTAAATAGTTAAATTTAAAATTGGTTGATTGTGTGTTTGGATTGATGATTGTTATCTGTTGTATTGAAATAGACCCTATACACTGCATATTAAGCGGAGGTTATTATATTAAACATATATACCGCGATATTCCACCGTGAAGTGGAATTGGTATTATATATGTATTTGGAGTTGATTTCCCGCATTATATAGCGGATGAGACTCTATTGCGCCGCATAATAGCGGATAATATTTATAAATCCCATATACCGCGATATTCCATCCCGAAGTGGAATTGGTATTTGATTGTTGTGCTAACATCTGTGGATGCAGGGAAATAGGTTGGAGGGATCCAACTGGATTCCTCAAACATTTGAATTTATTTCAATGTTGTGTGTTGATTATTTATAATCACCGTGTGATTAATTTTGTGATTGAAATCGTTGAAGGCTATAATTTAGCCAAATATATTTTTGGTATCGTTGGATACTAGAAATAAATAAAATTGGATTTTTAAAAAATTCAAGCTAAAAATTTATTGTGAAAATTTATTTTTCAGAATTGGATAAATTTAAAAGGAGTTTTAAAAAGATAAAAGTCTTATTTTTGAACTATATTGAATAAAATTTTGGGAAAAAGGGTTTAGTAAAGGGATTTTTAATAATATTATTTATAAGTTGAAGATTTTATTTAAAATTTGGATTTTTAAATAGATTTGAAGAGATAAAGAAATTTATTTTAAAAAGGAAATAATTTGGAAATTCGTTGAAAAATTTGATTTGGTGTTTGAAATAAATTCGAAACTCAATTTGAAATTAATTGATTATTAATTTACCATAACTAGTAAAATTTATTTATAGAAATTTATCCGATTTAAATTAATCAGACGATTAAATTGATAAAATTGATTTATAGAAATTTACCTGACTTTGAATTAATCAGATAATTAAATTAATCCTACTCATGGATGTTTTGATTACATTGGATGTTGTATTGTTTGATATCCCAAATATGTGATGCTTTGTGATATATTCTGTTCGGTGTTGTGATCCGTAAATTGTTTATCTGTGATATATATATATATCTGTGATCTGTGAATGAAAGATAAGCGTTATAATTTATACCGCTTATCAATTATATTGTTATATTTGATCTGTGATGATTGAATGTTGTTGCACTATTGTGTTAAACCCCTGGGCTACACCATACACACACAAATGTGAATTTCACGTGGAAATCGGTTAAGTCACAGATTTTTATCAATTTTAAAAATTGAATTTTTGAATCCAAAATAGTTTTGGAATTGGAATTGAAAGTTTTTGAAAATGAGTTTCAAAAATAAGAGTTATTTTAAATAACTTAATAAAAATTGGAATTTAAATCATTTGATTTAAATTTGAATTCAATATCTTGAAATTGAATTCAGTGAATTGGGAGTTATGGTCTAAAAGATTTTACAAGTGTAAGAGGTGTTTATATGGATTTTTTTAACCATTTAAAAATATGGTTTTGGAAATTTAAATTTAAATTCAAGTTTTATACTTGGATGGCTTTAACCTGTGTAATTGTAACCAGTTTTTCCCAAAACGAAAACTATCTGTTTTCAAATAATAATAGCTTTCATAAAGTGAAAGGATTTCCAATATGTATCGAAACATTTCAAATTGAAATGAAATTGTGAATAGTTTTGGAGAAACTATGAATTAACCTTTGTGAAAATGATTAAGCTTTATCTTGAAATTAAAGAAGATTTTAAAAGGTGTATCTTTTAGATTATAAAAGACTTGAATTGTGAATAGTTTTGAAAGCTGTAAGTTAAATCTTGATTTAAAGATTTAATGGGTTAATCCGATTGAAATGGAAATTGATTTGGAAATCTGTGAATGAATCTTTGTGAAACTGGGTAAACTTTGTGAAGTAAATCTTTTTGTTTAAAGATTTAAAATGGTAATTTGTTAAACCATTTGAAAGAAAAGTTTGGGTAATAAGTTGTGACTTAATTGAAATCCCAATATTCATATGTTTTAAAATATTGTGCTCACTATTCGGATTAGCCGGGAAAGGACCTTTGTGTCATATAACCCATTCCGAATAAGTGATATGACGATATGGATATCATTTGAAGACCGATGATGAAGACCGGGTATTTGTGAAAACGATAGGATGACCTATCGATTATCTCTGCACCGTTAGCTACGGTATAGAGATTTCCTTTGTGATGGGAAGTTCGATCGGGATTGTGAATACCCAGATTGCAAGGGCTTCTTTGGAAGTGCCTTCAGTTCTGTTCGAACCCGGAATAGACTTGTATGGTTACATGTCTGACATTACATTTTGAGATATAAAGCTGATTTCTTTCAAATACATTTCTGTTTGGTAGCGGAGAATTTATTCTCTTAGCTTAACACCCTTCTCTTAGACGTACAAGCTCGGAGGTTATGTAGTTGAAAGTTATCAGTGATATACTCCTAATTTGGTAGTGTGGCATGCTGAGTGCTGCTGTGTGTTGTTGATCAAAGCATGGATTTATGAAAAAAATCGTAGCTTTGTGGACGAGACTTCGTCAGACCTCACACCCCGGAAATGGTCGAAACAGGAATGATGCGGCAAGGTTATGAGGGTCTCTCCCTTTAGGGTATGCCATTTCCTTCTGGAAAAGGGTGGTATCAGGTATGGAGCCCTGGTATTTAATCTATGTGGTTACTCCAATCTCATTTACTGTGTGATTGTTGTTTTGTTGAGGCGCCTCGGATAAAGGTCCCAAAGGACCGGGGGGTGGCATATTCGTGTAGTAGTTACCTAGTGTAAGAGGCAACCCGGCCTTGTGTTGGCAGAGAGCTAGTTAGTTCTCGGGACGTCCCGCCAGAGGCGATCCCATTGGCAGTAGGAAGTTCCTTAGCCTGACCATTTGTTGGAAATCCAAAGAAACAATACGAACCTTGTACGGTTTTAGTTGTAGAACCTGCCATTTAAAATGGCAGCTATAGCAGACATAATATAATGGTACCTATGCTGGCTAAGGTTAATATTATGCTTTTGAAATGTTTCTGCACTATGCAATAATAATAATATCAAAAATGATTTGTTTTGCGTAGTAAGCATGTTTGACTGTCATAAGGGAAAATCTCTTCCAATTCTGCGTTTGTATTGTGTGTGTGGCGGGAGGCCTTATGGTAGTTTCATTTTCCAAAAGCATTGCGAATATTTTCCACTTCCTTTGTTGTTGTTTTAAAGATAAAGAACTGTTTTAAGTTCTCACACCAGTACCATGACTGACCTGGAGTTTATTATTCCTTTCCTAAACTCTGGGTGCCCATAATTTTCCACACGGGCAGCCTAAAGTCAGGTTATCAGGTCATTCTGGATTTCAGAAGTGCTGTGGAGCTCAGTGGCGAGCTGGATGGCGAGGCGTATCACCTGTATATGATATTATTTATTCCGCTGTGTATTCTGTATGAGGACAAGTTTGTATAACTGTCCATTGATGTATTGTGTGTATATTAACTCTGATGATAATGTAATGTATAAACTGATATAGTTCTTTGATTTAAAGATTATTCATTTATCTATTATATGTTGTTCCGCTGCGATATGTGAGATTCTGATATTGTTTTTGTTGTTTCTTCTTTCTTTTTCTTTCTGTCTTCTTCTACCTCTTCTTTTTAACCATAACAATTCGGTTTTTTGGCATTCGATTGCTCGACAGTTGATACAGTGGACGTATTAATGTCGACTTTCGAGCGTCGAAATATCGTAATCGTTACATGTGGTATCAGAGCATATAGTTAAGCGATAACCTTGGCTCTATTGGGAATTACTCATTAGAGATAGAGTCAGTAGTACTCTAGAATGAGTGTGAGTGTAATAATTGATATGAGCGCGTATTTTTTAGTGAATATGAAATTGTTTTGTATTGTGTTGACTTATCGGTTGATTGTTTATAGATTCTAGTCGGTGCAGTCTAGCTAACTGTATCGATAGGGGTTTCTAAACTCTTAAACAAGATGAACCGACATAGTATCATTTTAAAGTGGGTAAATGAAATAATTTTACCTTGATTATATTTTACATATAAAGGAAATAATTTTTCAGAATTATTAAAGTGTATATAAATTGATTGTTTTATTGTTGAAAATGTGAATATATATAAATTAATAAAAGTTGTTTGAATAAATTATATAAAAGCAACAATTGTATAAGTATAGAATTATAATTAAAATGATTTACAATTGTGAAATAATCTTGTATAAGTAAAGTAAAATAGTGAAATTATATGAAAAAAGGATTTATAAATGTGATTTATAAATAAAAGGAAATTTTTGAAAAAATAAAAGCACTGGATTCACTACTGTTGCTGGGAAATAATAAGGGTGATGACTGCAGCATCATCAGTATCATTTTCGAGTTTCTATGTGATGGATTTGCTACCATAGTAAATTGAAAAAAATTGAAGTTTTGTTGTGATAAACAAAATTTAAATTAAAATCCAAGTTGTAATTGATGAATATAAGTGAAATGAGTTTTGAACTTATAATATGAGATAATAAATTTAGCTTTGGTAAAAGTTAAATAGAATTTACTTTAGAATTGAAATCTGAATTGGAACTTAAGTAAAAGTTAAATAAAATAGAAATTGATTTTTGGTATCGAAATAAAATAATAAAGTAAATTAAATGAAGGTGAACTTGAGTTATATAAAGGAAATTCAACTTAGTTATAAAATGAATTAGCAATTGAATTAATAAATGGATTGAATGTTAATCAATCTAATGTAAATAAATTGATATGGAATAATGGATGTAAGTGTTAATTCATTAAAGCTTATAAATTGGAAATTGAATGAAAGCCAATTTAATATTAAACCAATTGGAATTAAAAGTGTTAAACCAATTGAATGTAAATTTAATAATTTGGTTATGTTGGTTATGATTTGATTGTTAGATGATTATTGGTCGATTGTATATAATTCATTAAGTGTTAATGAAATTGAATTAGTGAAATTGAAAGCAATGTAATTGGATTTAAATTGAAAGCGAATCAACTTGAATTTAAATTAGTGAATGTAAACTAATTGAAAATGAAGAAATGAATGTCGTTGTATATGAATGGGTTGTAAACAATTACAAGTGATGTCGAAAATCTTGAATCGTTATATAAGTTGCTTATAAACCTTGTTTAGTATGCATTTCTTTTAATATGCATGTGTTGTAGTTGTTTAAAAGAGTAAAATGTTAATAAATTTCCTATATATGTCACTTACATGTTTAAATTGAGTAAGTACAGGTGCCGTGGCTGCCGTTTGGCGGGATTGGGTCGCGCTAAAATGCTTAATAAATAACTGCTTTGCTTAAAAATGCTAAAAAGGTACGCCTACGCAATAAAAATAGGAAATACGAACTGATTTCCGCTTTTCCGACCGTGTGGGTCGATGTATATATATTTATATCTATTGTGATTTTGCGAAAGCTCCTCCGTACAAATCTGCCAAAATTTTCCGTAAATTTTGGGAGTTAGAAAAATTAAAAAAAAAAAATTTGGAAAATTTTTGTTAATGAAAAGTTGATTTCTAAATTGTAATGAAAATATAGGAATTGAACTAGAAAATGGAAACCATTGTTTTGGTTGAAGTTAAAGGTTTTGGAAAAGGTGAATATAAAATTTTCACTAAGTGGATTTTTCAAAAATTAATGGATTTTGGGGCATTTTTCTTACTTTGCAATTTCGAGGACGAAATTCTTTTAAGGGGGGAAGATTGTAATGACCCAGAATTTCTATCATTTGAAATTCGTATATTTAATTGATTTTAAATATTAACAAGTAAGATTTGCAAGTCGAATAAATTTAATTTCGAATATAGTGATTTAATTGTTTAATTAAATCGATAATTTAATATTTGAAATTGCGTAAATAATTGGAAATTGGGTTTAATGTGTATAAAAATGATTTATAAAGTTATATTAAATCATATTGGAGTTAGAATGATGTTTGTGAACTTTTAAATTTGAATTAAAAGTTAAATTGTAGAAATTGAATATTTTAATATTTAATTGTCGAGTGAAAATAGTCATTTTTCAAACAGTCTCGGATTTTGACGAAACCAGTTTCATCAGATCCGTAATGTTAAATTATTATAAGATTTCAAATTTCGTGTCAATAGGACTTACGGTTTGTCCGGGGCAAGCCAAAACGCATAGAAATCGTTTTAATCGATTTAATTCAAATTCGATCGTTTATTTCCGTAACTCGCACATATGACCGAATTAGCTCCCGAAACACGTTCCATTGTGTCCGGAACGCGGGTAAAACCTTAGAAACGCTAGCCGGCACGCTTCGTTTCGAGTTTGGAAAAAAAATGGGTGAATAGTGTTTCGAAAATTTCTATAAAAGGATCTAGATTATTTCATTTGCACACAAAACCCTAGAGCATTAGGGTTAGCCGCCACATACAATTCAATGGCCAGAAAATCGTCGTCTTTCCTCCTCGATTTCTTCCAATCCGTGAAATATTTCAACAAACTTCCAACTACAACTTTGTAGAGCACGACGAGAGCTAGGATATCAACGGTGGAAATCGATTTTCGTCGACCGGAGAGGGAGCTAGAAGGCCGCGTTCATCAATGGGTTGCGCATGTTTTTCCACGCCTGGGGACGACCGAGCTTGATGATACTCTGGCCGTGGGTAGCTATCGTGGTGGGCATTCGAGTGGAAGTCTCCGATCGTCGTCAAAGTGGAAGATATGGTCGCGATAATTAGGGCATAATTGCGGCTGGTGGGTTCTTCACGCGCGTGCTTGCCTGGGAGGGAGAAGAAGAAGGGCACGGCTCGATCTCATCTGATTAAAACGAATGGTTGTGATGAATTCTAGGGTTTAAAATTAAAATAGAAATTATTTTATTTATAATTGTATAAACTTCTAAATACCATAACTTTGTCATACGAGGTCGAAAATTGATGAAACAAATTGCGTTGGGTTCGTATTGACGAGCACTACGCAATGGAGCTGGTTTGGAGTCAATTGGAGCTAGTGATAATTTTGAGTAAAATTAAACGTGCGTTTAATTTTATTCGAAATAAAACACTACAACTGATTTTGAAAGCAAGGTGAGAACTTCTCACTCAATCGATTGTGTTTCGATTTAAATTTTAAATAGTTAAATTTAAAATTGGTTGATTGTGTGTTTGGATTAATGATTGTTATCTGTTGTACTGAAATAGACCCTATACACTGCATATTAAGCAGAGGTTATTATATTAAACATATATACCGCGATATTCCACCGTGAAGTGGAATTGGTATTATATATGTATTTGGAGTTGATTTCCCGCATTATATAGCGCATGAGACCCTATTGCGCCGCATAATAGCGGATAATATTTATAAATCCCATATACCGCGATATTCCATCCCGAAGTGGAATTGGTATTTGATTGTTGTGCTAACATCTATGGATGCAAGGAAACAGGTTGGAGGGATCCAACTGGATTCCTCAAACATTTGAATTTATTTCAATGTTGTGTGTTGATTATTTATAATCACCGTGTGATTATTTTTGTGATTGAAATCGTTGAAGGCTATAATTTAGCCGAATATATTTTTGGTATCGTTGGATACTAGAAATAATTAAAATTGGATTTTTAAAAAATTCAAGCTAAAAATTTATTGTGAAAATTTATTTTTCAGAATTGGATAAATTTAAAAGGAGTTTTAAAAAGATAAAAGTTTTATTTTTGAACTATATTGAATAAAATTTTGGGAAAAAGGGCTTAGTAAAGGGATTTTTAATAATATTATTTATAAGTTGAAGATTTTATTTAAAATTTGGATTTTTAAATAGATTTGAAGAGATAAAGAAATTTATTTTAAAAAGGAAATAATTTGGAAATTCGTTGAAAAATTTGATTTGGTGTTTGAAATAAATTTGAAACTCAATTTGAAATTAATTGATTATTAATTTACCATAACTAGTAAAATTTATTTATAGAAATTTATCTGATTTAAATTAATCAGATGATTAAATTGATAAAATTGATTTATAGAAATTTATCTGAATTTGAATTAATCAGATAATTAAATTAGTCCTACTAATGGATGTTTGGATCACATTGGACGTTGTATTGTTTGATATCCCAAATATGTGATGCTTTGTGATATATTCTTTTCGGTGTTGTGATCCGTAAATTGTTTATCTATGATATATATATATATATATATCAGTGATCTGTGAATGAAAGATAAGCGTTATAATTTATACCGCTTATCAATTATATTGTTATATTTGATCTGTGATGATTGAATGTTGTTGCACTATTGTGTTAAACCCCTGGGCTACATCATACACACACAAATGTGGATTTCACGTGGAAATCGGTTAAGTCACAGATTTTTATCAATTTTTAAAATTGAATTTTTGAATCCAAAATAGTTTTGGAATTGGAATTGAAAGTTTTTGAAAATGAGTTTAAAAAATAAGAGTTATTTTAAATAACTTAATAAAAATTGGAATTTAAATCATTTGATTTAAATTTGATTTCAATATCTTGAAATTGAATTCAGTGAATTGGGAGTTATGGTCTAAAAGATTTTACAAGTGTAAGCGGTGTTTATATGGGTTTTTTTAACCATTTAAAAATATGGTTTTGGAAAATTAAATTTAAATTCAAGTTTTATACTTGGATGGCTTTAACCTGTGTAATTGTAACCAGTTTTTCTCAAAACAAAAACTATCTGTTTTCAAATAATAATAGCTTTCATAAAGTGAAAGGATTTCCAATATGTATCGAAACATTTCAAATTGAAATGAAATTATGAATAGTTTTGGAAAAACTATGAATTAACCTTTGTGAAAATGATTAAGCTTTATCTTGAAATTAAAGAAGATTTTAAAAGGTGTATCTTTTAGATTATAAAAGACTTGAATTGTGAATAGTTTTGAAAGCTGTAAGTTAAATCTTGATTTAAAGATTTAATGGGTTAATCCGATTGAAATGGTAATTGATTTGGAAATCTGTGAATGAATCTTTGTGAAACTGGGTAAACTTTGTGAAGTAAATCTTTTTGTTTAAAGATTTAAAATGGTAATTTGTTAAACCATTTGAAAGAAAAGTTTGGGTAATAAGTTGTGACTTAATTGAAATCCGAATATTCATATGTTTAAAAATATTGTGCTCACTATTCGGATTAGCCGGAAAAGGACCTTTGTGTCATATAACCCATTCCGAATAAGTGATATGACGATATGGATATCATTTGAAGACCGATGATGAAGACCTGGTATTTGTGAAAATGATAGGATGACCTATCGATTGTCTCTGCACCGTCAGCTACGGTATAGAGATTTCCTTTGTGATGGGAAGTTCGATCGAGATTGTGAATACTTGGATTGCAAGGGCTTCTTTGGAAGTGCCTTCGATTCTGTTCGAACCCGGAATAGACTTGTATGGTTATATGTCTGACATTACATTTTGAGATATAAAGCTGATTTCTTTCAAATACATTTCTGTTTGGTGGCGGAGAATTTATTCTCTTAGCTTAACACCCTTCTCTGAGACGTACGAGATCAGAGGTTATGTAGTTGAAAGTTATTAGTGATATACTCCCAATTTGGTAGTGTGGCATGCTGAGTGCGGTTGTGTGTTGCTGATCATTTGTTGATCAAAGCATGGCTTTATGGAAAAAAGCGTAGCTTTGTGGACGAGACTTCGTCAGACCTCACACCTCGGAAATGGTCGAAACAGGAATGATGCGGCAAGGTTATGAGGGTCGCTCCCTTTAGGGTATGTCAGTTCCTTCTGGAAAATGGTGGTATCAGGTATGGAGCCCTGGTATTTAACCTATGTGGTTACTCCAATCTCATTTACTGTGTGATTGTAGTTTGTGAGGCGCCTCGGATAAAGGTCCCAAAGGACCGGGGGTGGCATATTCGTGTAGTAGTTACCTTGTGTTGGCAGAGAGCTAGTTAGTTCTCGGGACGTCCCGCCAGAGGCGATCCCATTGGCAGTAGGAAGTTCCTTAGCCTGACCATTTGTTGGAAATCCAAAGAAACAATACGAACCTTGTACGGTTTTAGTTGTAGAACCTACCATTTAAAATGGCAGCTATAGCAGACATAATATAATGGTACCTATGCTGGCTAAGATTAATATTATACTTTCGAAATGTTTCTGCACTATGCAATAATAATAATATCAAAAATGATTTGTTTTGCGTAGTAAGCATGTTTGACTATCATAAGAGGAAATCTCTTCCAATTCTGCGTTTGCATTGTGTGTGTGGCGGGAGGCCTTATGGTAGTTTCATTTTCCAAAAGCATTGCGGATATTTTCCACTTCCTTTGTTGTTGTTGTTTTAAAGATAAATAACTGTTTTAAGTTCTCACACCAGTCCCATGACTGACCTGGAGTTTATTATTCCTTTCCTAAACTCTGGGTGCCCATAATTTTCCACACGGGCAGTCTAGAGTCAGGTTATCAGGTCATTCTGGATTTCAGAAGTGCTGTGGAGCTCAGTGGCGAGCTGGATGGCAAGGCGTATCACCAGTATATGATATTATTTATTCCGCTGTGTATTCTGTATGAGGACAAGTTTGTATAACTGTCCATTGATGTATTGTGCGTATATTAACTCTGATGATAATGTAATGTATAAACTGATATAGTTCTTTGATTTAAAGATTATTCATTTATCTATTATATGTTGTTCCGCTGCGATATGTGAGATTCTGATATTGTTTTTGTTGTTTCTTCTTTCATTTTCTTTCTGTCTTCTTCTACCTCTTCTTTTTAACCATAACAATTCGGTTTTCCGGCATTCGATTGCTCGGCAGTTGATACAGTGGACGTATTAATGTCGACTTTCGAGCGTCGAAAGATCGTAATCGTTACATGTGGTATCAGAGCATATGGTTAAGCAATAACCTTGGCTCTATTGGGAATTACTCATTAGAGATAGAGTCAGTATTTGTTAGTGAATATGAAATTGTTTTGTATTGTGTTGACTTATCGGTTGATTGTTTATAGATTCTAGTCGGTGCAGTCTAGCTAACTGTATCGATAGGGGTTTCTAAACTCTTAAACAAGATGAACCGACATAGTATCATTTTAAAGTGGGTAAATGAAATAATTTTACCTTGATTATATTTTACATATAAAGGAAATAATTTTTCAGAATTATTAAAGTGTATATAAATTGATTGTTTGATTGTTGAAAATGTGAATATATATAAATTAATAAAAGTTGTTTGAATAAATTATATAAAAGCAACAATTGTATAAGTATAGAATTATAATTAAAATGATTTACAATTGTGAAATAATCTTGTATAAGTAAAGTAAAATAGTGAAATTATATGAAAAAAGGATTTATAAATGTGATTTATAAATAAAAGGAAATTTTTGAAAGAATAAAAGCACTGGATTCACTACTGTTGCTGGGAAATAATAAGGGTGATGACTGCAGCATCATCAGTATCATTTTCGAGTTTCTATGTGATGGATTTGCTACCATAGCAAATTGAAAAAAATTGAAGTTTTGTTGTGATAAACAAAATTTAAATTAAAATCCAAGTTGTAATTGATGAATATAAGTGAAATGAGTTTTGAACTTATAATATGAGATAATAAATTTAGCTTTGGTAAAAGTTAAATAGAATTTACTTTAGAATTGAAATCTGAATTGGAACTTAAGTAAAAGTTAAATAAAATAGAAATTGATTTTTGGTATCGAAATAAAATCATAAAGTAAATTAAATGAAGGTGAACTTGAGTTATATGAAGGAAATTCAACTTAGTTATAAAATGAATTAGCAATTGAATTAATAAATGGATTGAATGTTAATCAATCTAATGCAAATAAATTGATATGGAATAATGGATGTAAGTGTTAATTCATTAAAGCTAATAAATTGGAAATTGAATGAAAGCCAATTTAATATTAAACCAATTGGAATTAAAAGTGTTAAACCAATTGACTGTAAATTTAATAATTTGGTTATGTTGGTTATGATTTGATTATTAGATGATTGTTGGTCGATTGTATATAATTCATTAAGTGTTAATGAAATTGAATTAGTGAAATTGAAAGCTATGTAATTGGATTTAAATTGAAAGCGAATCAACTTGAATTTAAATTAGTGAATGTAAACTAATTGAAAATGAAGAAATGAATGTCGTTGTATATGAATGGGTTGTAAACAATTACAAGTAATGTCGAAAATCTTGAATCGTTATATAAGTTGCTTATAAACCTTGTTTAGTATGCATTTCTTTTAATATGCATGTGTTGTAGTTGTTTAAAAGAGTAAAATGTTAATAAATTTCCTATATATGTCACTTACATGTTTAAATTGAGTAAGTACAGGTGCCGTGGCTGCCCTTTGGTGGGATTGGGTTGCGCTAAAATGCTTAATAAATAACTGCTTTGCTTAAAAATGCTAAAAAGGTACGCCTACGCAATAAAAATAGGAAATACGAACTGATTTCTGCTTTTCCGACCGTGTGGGTCGATGTATATATATTTATATCTATTGTGATTTTGCGAAAGCTCCTCCGTACAAGTCTGCCAAAATTTTCCGTAAATTTTGGGAGTTAGAAAAATTTTGGAAAATTTTTTTTTGAAATTTTTTGTTAATGAAAAGTTGATTTCTAAATTGTAATGAAAATATAGGAATTGAACTAGAAAATGGAAACCATTGTTTTGGTTGATGTGACGCCCCACCTCTATACCCACACTAACCAAGAACACTACGATGTTGTGCTGTCAATTAGCACGGAGAATAAGGCTGTGTAGGAGCGACCATCCATGTAACTTCTTTGTGCGAGCACCGATATGTCAGATAGAATAGAATGCATATCATTTAAGGAGGAAATCCGACATACCGACACAAACTCAAAGCTATCACACGGTGGCTATATATAATCTTCGGAAACAAACATAGAAATAATCATAACATAATCAGTCACAGACATCCATATCACAAAGGCGGAAGAAGATATGAATATATATATAACACATGAAAGTGTACATCAGAGTAGTGGTCAGAAAGATCCACGATAATACAAAAGAATAGCAACATGTGCTATACAAAATAATAAATACACAACATAGAGTCTATATCTCAAATGTGTACATCCAAAAACTACTAATCTAAGTAGTTAGCCAAAAGTCAGAATAATCCTAAAGAGAAGTCAAGCAGAAGCACCTGTAACATCTCGGTCTGACCCGAGTATTATTTATAAGAAAATAATAAATGGATCGGTCTAGCTATAAATATTAGATGATATGGTATAAAGTAAAAGACATGGCATGAACATGTAATAACCATCGTGGCATACTACTATAAGTATGTAATTGAAAATCAACAAGAGATAAATCAATATCACAAGAATCTTCTCAAAGATAAAATAGGGTATCATACCCTAAACTTGTATTCATAACAAGTCAATAACACATGAATTCACCAATGCACAAAAACTGATAAACACATCAAAATTGGTGAAGCACAAATTCCAGAAATCAACACACGAAATCCAGAAAACACATAAAAAGGGGGAGGCCTAACACATGAACGGGAGCATGAAAACTCACCAACGCGTATAACACATGAACGAGAAGCTATCTCATGGAAGCTATCCATTAAATTTTAACACATGAACGGCCCGAAGACCATGGGGTGCAACCCCATATATGTGAGTAGAAACATCACATAAGCGGGGTCTAGTCTCCCTCGCAGACAAAGAGACATCGCACAGTTGCTAGTCTAAATCACAAAAATGATCGTCATGATCATATAGAAGTGTCAATTACACTAAGCCAGTAAATATATGAGTTTAGCTTCATGTCCCATAACCACTAGCTTAACTTAAATATTTACGAACAAACTGTAGATCTCCACTAGGAAATTGTCACAAAAGGGTTCAATCAAAGAAGTCCAAGAGCTAACCGACGAAGTGAATGCGAGCGTTTCATACCACTTGTTTTACTAAGTCGTTTAATTCGATTTATCATCCGAGTGAAGTAAAGGCTTGTATATACTAGTAGATTGAAAAACGGTTTGAGAAAACGTGCTTTATATTTAAAATAGTGTTGAAATCGTTTTGATGAAAGAGTTTTGATATTTACTACTAGTATTGAAACCTTCATATCTTTAGAGTGACAAGTCACAAAGCGATTGTTGAAACAAATCGAATCACATAAATTCATGTTCGAAGACGTGAGTAAAATCCAAGGAAATCAGCTCAAAATGCATCAAAGTGGAATTAGACGGAGCGACATAGCATGCCGAGCGACCTAACAAGGTACAGGTCAAACGACCTAGTGGTATCAAGTGCCGAGCGACCTAGTGGTAACCTGAGCCAAGCGACCTAAAGAATTCAAGGCCATGCGACCTAATGTGGTTGAGGTCTAGCGACCTAATGTGGTTGAGGTCTAGCGACCTATCGAAGTACGGTGACGAGCGACCTAATAGGGTCAAGTGGCGAGCGACCTAATGATGAGGTGGTCGAGCGACTTAGTGAAAATGTGGTCGAGCGACCTATCGCTGTAAAGGCCAGCGACCTAAAGGGTTTATCTAAGCCGAGCGACCTATCGAAAATAAGGTCATACGACCTAAGGGAAATAGGGTCTAACGACCTGAGGAAACAAGGTCATACGACTTATAGGGAAAACAAAGTCATGCGACCTATGACTTAGTGGTCCAAACGACCAAAGAAGTAAAGGCCTTGCGACCTAAAGAAGACAAGGTCGTGCGACCTAACAATCATAAGGGGCGAACGACTTAAGGTCTGTCGACCTAACGAATCGCGACCTAATGACCTAACGTCGTGCGACCTAGCGACACAATGCCGAGCGACCTATCGACTTATAGGCCAAGCGACCTACGACCTATGCCGGGACGAGCGACCTAAAGCCAGTGCGACTTTTCCACGCGAACGTCGAGACGACCTAACGTTTGCCGAGTGATAATAGGTCGGAAATGACCTAAGGCCATGCGAGCTAACACTCCAGAGCGACCTAGTGCTAGAAAATCACCAAAAACACTGAAAGTTGGGGCTTTTCGCCAATCCAATCCAAACCAAAAGCAAATGTTCATACAAATGCGATAGGGAATCATTCCCAACAGTCCAATGATAGTTTAGGCAAGATGTGAGATTAAAATCTCACCTTTTCACTAAAATGAATGAAGATGAAGCTTGAAAGCAAGGAGAAGCAATCCAAAGCTTGAATCCAATATCTTCTACTTGAATTTGGAGTTGAATGTTGGATTTGCAATTGAATTTGAGTTTGGAGTTTTAATTTCCCATTCCCTCCACCATTTTTGAAGAAGCTTTAATGTATATGCAATTATGAAGAGAATGAAGGGATTGGGCTGAGTTAGTAAGTGCAGTCCATACCAAAGCCCTAGTGGAAAAAGTGGCGAAAATTCTACTTTCTCCAAACATATCGAAGTTTACACTCAAAAAGATCGCAAACGTCATTTTGAACTCAATGGGGGTGGTCTCGAGTCCTAATTTGACCGTATGTAGAAAGTAGCTTTTCAGACTAACACCCGACTAACGATAAAATATTTAAATAAAATATTTAAATACAAAATCGATAGATATGCGGGTTGTTACAGTTGAAGTTAAAGGTTTTGGAAAAGGTGAATATAAAATTTTCACTAAGTGGATTTTTGAAAAATTAATGGATTTTGGGGCATTTTTCTTACTTTGCAATTTCGAGGACGAAATTATTTTAAGGGGGAAGATTGTAACGACTCAGAATTTCTGTCATTTGAAATTCGTATATTTAATTGATTTTAAATATTAACAAGTAAGATTTGCAAGTCGAATAAATTTAATTTCGAATATAGTGATTTAATTGTTTAATTAAATCGATAATTTAATATTTGAAATTGCGTAAATAATTGGAAATTGGGTTTAATGTGTATAAAAATGATTTATAAAGTTATATTAAATCATATTGGAGTTAGAATGATGTTTGTGAACTTTTAAATTTGAATTAAAAGTTAAATTGTAGAAATTGAATATTTTAATATTTAATTGTCGAGTGAAAATAGTCATTTTTCAAACAGTCTCGGATTTCGATGAAACTAGTTTCATCGGATCAGTAATGTTAAGTTATTGTAAGATTTCAAATTTCGTGTCAATCGGACTTACGGTTTGTCCGGGGCAAGCCAAAACGCATAGAAATCGTTTTAATCGATTTAATTTAAATTTGATCGTTTATTTCCGTAACTCGCACATATGACCGAATTAGCTCCCGAAACACATTCCATTGTGTCCGAAATGCGGGTAAAACCTTAGAAACGCCAGCCGGCACACTTCGTTTCGAGTTTGGAAAAAAATGGGTGAATAGTGTTTCGAAAATTTCTATAAAAGGACCTAGATTATTTCATTTGCACACAAAACCCTAGAGCATTAGGGTTAGCCGCCACATACATTTCAATGGCCAGAAAATTGTCGTCTCTCCTCCTCGATTTCTTCCAATCCGTGAAATATTTCAACAAACTTCCAACTACAACTTTGTAGAGCACGACGAGAGCTAGGATATCAACGGTGGAGATCGATTTTCGTCGACCGGAGAGGGAGCTAGAAGGCCGCGTTCATCAATGGGTTGTGCACGTTTTTCCACGCCTGGGGACGACCGAGCTTGATGATACTTTGGCCGTGGGTAGCTCTCGTGGTGGGGATTCGAGTGGAAGTCTCCGATCGTCGTCAAAGTGGAAGATATGGTCGCGATAATTAGGGCATAATGGTGGCTGGTGGGTTCTTCACGCGCGTGCTTGCCTGGGAGGGAGAAGAAGAAGGGCATGGCCCGATCTCATCTGATTAAAACGAACGGTTGTGATGAATTCTAGGGTTTAAAATTAAAATAGAAATAGAAATTATTTTATTTATAATTGTATAAACTTCTAAATACCATAACTTTGTCATACGAGGTCGAAAATTGACGAAACAAATTGCGTTGGGTCCGTATTGACGAGCACTATGCAATGGAGCTGGTTTGGAGTCAATTGGAGCTAGTGATAATTTTGAGTAAAATTAAACGTGCGTTTAATTTTATTCGAAATAAAACACTACAACTGATTTTGAAAGCAAGGTGAGAACTTCTCATTCAATCGATTGTGTTTTGATTTAAATTTTAAATAGTTAAAAATAAAATTGGTTGATTGTGTGTTTGGATTGATGATTGCTATCTATTGTATTGAAATAGACCCTATACGCCGCATATTAAGTGGAGGTTATTATATTAAACACATATACCGCGATATTCCACCGTGAAGTGGAATTTGTATTATATATGTATTTGGAGTTGATTTCCCGCATTATATAGCGGATGAGACCCTATTACGCCGTATAATAGCGGATAATATTTATAAATCCCATATACCGCGATATTCCATCCCGAAGTGGAATTGGTATTTGATTGTTGTGCTAACATCTATGGATGCAGGGAAACAGGTTGGAGGGATCCAACTGGATTCCTCAAACATTTGAATTTATTTCAATGTTGTGTGTTGATTATTTATAATCACCGTGTGATTATTTTTGTGATTGAAATCGTTGAAGGCTATAATTTAGCCGAATATATTTTTGGTATCGTTGGATACCGGAAATAAATAAAATTGGATTTTTAAAAAATTCAAGCTAAAAATTTATTGTGAAAATTTATTTTTCAGAATTGGATAAATTTAAAAGGAGTTTTAAAAAGATAAAAGTTTTATTTTTGAACTATATTGAATTAAATTTCAAATTTTGGGAAAAAGGGCTTAGTAAAGGGATTTTTAATAATATTATTTATAAGTGGAAGATTTTATTTAAAATTTGGATTTTTAAATAGATTTGAAGAGATAAAGAAATTTATTTTAAGAAGGAAATAATTTGGAAATTCGTTGAAAAATTTGATTTGGTGTTTGAAATAAATTTGAAACTCAATTTTAAATTAATTGATTATTAATTTACCATAACTAGTAAAATTTATTTATAGAAATTTATCTGATTTAAATTAATCAGATGATTAAATTGATAAAATTGATTTATAGAAATTTATCTGACTTTGAATTAATCAGATAATTAAATTAATCCTACTCATGGATGTTTGGATCACATTGGATGTTGTATTGTTTGATATCCCAAATATGTGATGCTTTGTGATATATTCTTTTCGGTGTTGTGATCCGTAAATTGTTTATCTATGATATATATATCTGTGATCTGTGAATGAAAGATAAGCGTTATAATTTATACCGCTTATCAATTATATTGTTATATTTGATCTGTGATGATTGAATGTTGTTGCACTATTGTGTTAAACCCCTCGGCTACACCATACACACACAAATGTGGATTTCACGTGGAAATCGGTTAAGTCACAGATTTTTATCAATTTTAAAAATTGAATTTTTGAATCCAAAATAGTTTTGGAATTGGAATTGAAAGTTTTTGAAAATGAATTTCAAAAATAAGAGTTATTTTAAATAACTTAATAAAAATTGGAATTTAAATCATTTGATTTAAATTTGAATTCAATATCTTGAAATTGAATTCAGTGAATTGGGAGTTATGGTCTAAAAGATTTTACAAGTGTAAGCGGTGTTTATTTGGGTTTTTTTAACCATTAAAAAATATGGTTTTGGAAATTTAAATTTAAATTCAAGTTTTATACTTGGATGGCTTTAACCTGTGTAATTGTAACCAGTTTTTCCCAAAACGAAAACTATCTGTTTTCAAATAATAATAGCTTTCATAAAGTGAAAGGATTTCCAATATGTATCGAAACATTTCAAATTGAAATGAAATTGTGAATAGTTTTTGAAAAACTATGAATTAACCTTTGTGAAAATGATTAAGCTTTATCTTGAAATTAAAGAAGATTTTAAAAGGTGTATCTTTTAGATTATAAAAGACTTGAATTGTGAATAGGTTTGAAAGCTGTAAGTTAAATCTTGATTTAAAGATTTAATGGGTTAATCCGATTGAAATGGAAATTGATTTGGAAATCTGTGAATGAATCTTTGTGAAACTGGGTAAACTTTGTGAAGTAAATCTTTTTGTTTAAAGATTTAAAATGGTAATTTGTTAAACCATTTGAAAGAAAAGTTTGGGTAATAAGTTGTGACTTAATTGAAATCCCAATATTCATATGTTTTAAAAAAATTGTGCTCACTATTCAGATTAGCCGGGGAAGGACCTTTGTGTCATATAACCCATTCCGAATAAGTGATATGACGATATGGATATCATTTGAAGACCGGTGATGAAGACCGGGTATTTTTGAAAACGATAGGATGACCTATCGATTGTCTCTGCACCGTTAGCTACGGTATAGAGATTTCCTTTATGATGGGAAGTTCGATCGGGATTGTGAATACCCAGATTGCAAGGGCTTCTTTGGAAGTGCCTTCGGTTCTGTTCGAACCCGGAACAGACTTGTATGGTTACATGTCTGACATTACATTTTGAGATATAAAGCTGATTTCTTTCAAATACATTTCTGTTTGGTGGCGGAGAATTTATTCTCTTAGCTTAACACCCTTCTCTGAGACGTACGAGCTCAGAGGTTATGTAGTTGAAAGTTATCATTGATATACTCCCAATTTGGTAGTGTGGCATGCTGAGTGCTGCTGTGTGTTGCTGATCATTTGTTGATCAAAGCATGGCTTTGTGAAAAAAAGCGTAGTTTTGTGGACGAGACTTCGTCATACCTCACACCCCGGAAATGGTCGAAACAGGAATGATGCGGCAAGGTTATGAGGGTCGCTCCCTTCAGGGTATGTCATTTCCTTCTGGAAAAGTGTGGTATCAGGTATGGAGCTTTGGTATTTAACCTATGTGGTTACTCCAATCTCATTTACTGTGTGATTGTTGTTTTGTTGAGGCGCCTCGGATAAAGGTCCCAAAGGACCGGGGGGTGGAATATTCATGTAGTAGTTACCTAGTGTAAGAGGTAACCCGGCCTTGTGTTGGCAGAGAGCTAGTTAGTTCTCGGGACGTCCCGCCAGAGGCGATCCCATTGGCAGTAGGAAGTTCCTTAGCCTGACCATTTGTTGGAAATCGAAAGAAACAATACGAACCTTGTACGGTTTTAGTTGTAGAACCTGCCATTTAAAATGGCAGCTATAGTTGGCATAATATAATGGTACCTATGCTGGCTAAGATTAATATTATACTTTCGAAATGTTTCTACACTATGCACTAATAATAATATCAAAAATGATTTGTTTAGCGTAGTAAGCATGTTTGACTATCATAAGGGGAAATCTCCTCCAATTCCGCGTTTGCATTGTTTGTATGGCGGGAGGCCTTATGGTAGTTTCATTTTCCCAAAGCATTGCAGATATTTTCCACTTTCTTTGTTGTTGTTGTTTTAAAGATAAATAACTGTTTTAAGTTCTCACACCAGTCCCATGACTTACCTGGAGTTTATTGTTCCTTTCCTAAACTCTGGGTGTCCATAATTTTCCACACGGGCAGCCTAGAGTCAGGTTATCATGTCATGCTGGATTTCAGAAGTGCTGTGGAGCTCAGTGGCGAGCTGGATGGCGAGGCGTATCACCTGTATTTGATATTATTTATTACGCTATGTATTCTGTATGAGGACATGTTTGTATAACTGTCCATCGATGTATTGTGTGTATATTAACTTTGATGATAATGTAATGTATAAACTGATATAGTTCTTTCATTTAAAGATTATTCATTTATCTATTATATGTTGTTCCGCTGCGATATGTGAGATTCTGATATTGTTTTTGTTGTTTCTTCTTTCTTTTTCTTTCTGTCTTCTTCTACCTCTTCTTTTTAACCATAACAATTCGGTTTTTCGGCATTCGATTGCTCGACAGTTGATACAGTGGACGTATTAATATCGCTTTCGAGCGTCGAAAGATCCAAATCGTTACAATACAGGTTCTAAGTATTGAAATGTATGGTGATTTATGAATATACTTATACAAATGAGATAAGTATACGAATATTTTTCAAGTATTGAAAAGTGTAGAAAGGATTTGTTTATATATCTTTTGTAAAAGGTATTTTAATACAAGTATTTCCAAAGTGGTTTTAATTAAGGAATGGATTAATTAAAGAGGCTTAATGTATACTTATGTGCTTAATCATGCTTGGTTTCCATATGAAATTAATTCTCTGATTTGGTTGTTTGTTTATTTGATAGTTAAATAACCGATTATCAAATCTTGGGCAGTTTTGAAACTGTCGATTGTTGGTTTGGATAGACCAGGATCGAATGCGCATGAGTTATCTGAAAACCACTTCGAATTGAGGTGTTCGAATTGGGGACATCTTAAAGATGATGGAAATTAAAGACGGAGTTCTTTGAAGAGCAAGGGCTACTTACTACTATTCCTGATGGTGATTCCAAAAAGGATGTAGTAGAAGTAGAGCCTTTGGTTTGTTCATATCCTGAACAATTTTTATGGATGAATGCTGACATTCCATTGTTGCCTGAAGGGCATGTTAGCATTCCATGTGAGATTTGCTAAAAGGTAACGTAGCCTCAAGCCTCACACCCGGTAATTACTAAAACAGAGGATATGCTTTAGGGCTATGTGGTTCGCTACCATTAGGGTATGGCCATTGCCCGATCTAGATCGGTATTTATGGATTTATATATGCTAGGGCCCGGTACAGTTGTAAGCTACAATCAGGGTGATGACATATTCAGTACTATCTAGGAAGGGGTAAGTTGGTCCTTATTTGCAGAGAATCGGCTAAGGCTCTCGATACATTCTCTCTAGAGGTAATACTGTGACAGGAGGTACCCCTATAGCCTTGTCATTGATGAAATCCATTCTCCAATACGTGTCTTTGTGGACTTAGTTGTATACTAAATATGCTGTTGAATGTAGTTAATGTAACCAATTCAGCTATGTTAAATATTTATTTTAAACTCTAGACATTATTATAATATCACTGGATTTTCTATTAAAATGGTTTTGTTGTCATAAGATAAAAACCCGTCTGTGTTTATGTGCGGCGTAGTTTTATTAGATACCTTTATTTTTGACAGGTTTCGTAACATTAAATATTCCAAACGATTTGAGTATTTCACGATGCTTCACTAGATTGATCCGGGTGTTACTTTCTTGTAATGCTCTAGTCAGTGCCCGATTACATTTCCAGATTTAGCTTGGATGCTTAGAGCTTCAGGAGATGAGCTGGACGCCTCTAAGACCTATTTACGTATTTTATTTTCGTTGTATTTCTTGTTTTGTATTTATTAGCATTTGCGAGAACAGGCTGATATAATTGTCTAGGCCGATGATGGTTTTTTTATTCTGTTTGTTGTATGTATATTAAAGTTTTCTTTTGTAAAGATCTTTATATATTATATATTGCTCGTCACGATGTGAGATTCTGTTCTGTTTTTTCTATTCTTTCACCCCAACAATCTATCTTTCCGGCACTCAGATCTTCGCATGTGAATACCATGGATGTATTAGTATCGACTTTTAAGGGTCGAAAGGCGGGTCATTTCAGTGGTATTAGAGCTTAGGTTGAGCGAACACTAGGCCTTGGTTGAGTAAACTCGTTAGAGATAGGGTTAGTAATACCCTAGAATCACTACACCAGAACTATCATTTTGTAATGGTTATAACCGTTGGTAATCAAATTCCCAACGGTTATAACCATTGGTAGCAGGTACGTTATAATTTTCTTACATATTTTGTAACGGTTATAACCGTTGGGATTTTGGGTTATTCCCAACGGTTATAACCATTGGGAATTTTGGAACTTGCCAACGGTTATAATCGTTGGGAATAACCCAAAATCCCAACGGTTATAATCGTTGGTAATAACCGTAATTTCCAACGGTTATAACCATTGGGAGCAACCGTAATTCCCAACGGTTATAACCATTGGGAATTGTGGTAATTCCAACAGTTATAACCATTGGGAATGACGGTTGCTCCCAACGGTTATAACCGTTGGGATTTTGGGTTATTCCCAACGATTATAACTGTTGGGAATTTGTTAATTTCTAACGGTTATAACCGTTGGTAATTCCTTGCACTTATAAGTGTTACAAATTTGGTATAGCTGAACCATATCTTATTCAGCATATATGTGTACGAATGTACAACAATAGTAAACACAAGACTAAATTTCAAAACTAACATATCATCAAATCATTAAAAAACATCAAACGTACGAAATAGTATATATCAAATTCTACAAAGTTCACTGTGACAACTTCAAATTTCACTACTACAACATATCTAGAAGCTTACAAACAACGAATATGACACTCCGACCAAACTACAAAACCACCATCAACCAACTCGGACAATGTATAATGACCATTTTGAGGTGCATCAAAAAGTGGCTCGTCCAGATTAAGAACATCCTCCACCCAAACAACCCTTTCTCCATCTCCAACCTTTCTACCATGACAAATCTTTTGTACTCTAAGATGTCCTTTAGCTACCACTTCCAGTTTTCGTGACAATAATTGCACCGCTTGTCTTTCAACCGTAGAGGATCCATTAACAACATTAGGTGGAGTAGGAGTAGGGCTATGATGGTGCTCGGTATGCGAACCAATTTCTGTTCTTGGTGTCAGCGAATTCGTTCCAATCTGACTAACAAGTTGCCTGATACATTGTTGCATTTCAGCTAGAGTTGAATTCGTTATTCTACTTTCTTCATGCTTTTGATCAATCTTCTGTTGCATCTCCATTTTCCATCGCTTATCTTCATTCTCTTTGTAATTGATAATTGCTTTTGAAGCTTGACTGAGTTTTATGTGCTTCGCATCAGACGTAGAACTAATTGCACGGCAATAGCTTCTTTTTTTATCATTTTCAAAAACTTCCGCAACGACATCTCTTTCAAAATCTTCCAAACTAATTACTCCTTCATTACCATTAACACTAGCTTCTGATTTCTGCCTCTCTTCTGCTGCTTCTATTAAAGCCTGCATATTAAAACGAGTTAATATAAAAATCAGTATTAACAAATGAATATCAAAAATACTAATTTAATTAATCATAAACCGTCACAAAATTGCAGAATTGAATAATCCTTATGGTGTAGGACTCAAACAGTAAATGCATCTATTCAAACCCTTTTATTAATTTTTTAACAGTTAAATATTATAAAACATTTTTATAACCGTTTGTAAAAACATTAAATACAATTACTCAAATGTTTTGTTAATTTGTATCAAAATATTGATCATGTATTAAGTGCTGAAATAAGTTTGAATATGATGCTAACTTTACAGATTGGATGAAAAGTTTAGGCATTAACTAAATTTTTATATACCTGTAGCTATACCTTGTTTTGTACGAAAAGTTCAGGATGAAAAATTTAGCAGTTGGATGAATAGAGCTATATCTTGTTTTGTACTAAAAGAATATACATGTTTCGATAAAAATTATGCGGTACAACCTGTAGATAATCAACATTGAAGAAGAAGGCAATTAATTATATGTGCATTATTAACAGACAAAATAGGCCATTATTAGTGTACATTATTAACTATCTTAATATTGGAGATGAAACTTTCTGATTGGGTTGGTCCTACGCTCCAAACATGTATGTATGTGTGTGTAGATATATACATATCATTATGTATATATTTTTTTGGTTAAGAATTCAATGCATAAATATCTTTCTACTTACATATTTTTCTACTGCGCACGGAATCACCTCTCCGGTTTTCCTACTTGTGTGTGCTACTTTCCACGCCTTTGCTCGTGTAGGCCTGCATTCCGGATTCTCCGCTTCTTACATGAATATATATGAATTCATTTGTAAATTATGCATTACCATTAAGATTATATGTACAATAATGACTACATACCAATTCTTCATAAAGTCGAGTATATGATTTTCTTCCCAAAGTTTGAGTTATGGTATTTTTTCCTTTATTTTCAGCATTTGTTTTGCATTGTTTTCTTTTCTTATCAGTGTACTCAATATCAATGAATTTCTCCCATTAGACTTTATCAATATCATTCAGACGGTTATCAATCACAATGCGTCTAGGTAAAAACTCTTTATCCTTCTTCAAATATTTGTCTCGCAGGTTTGATTTTTCCGATCTAAAATATTGTGAAAACCCTCTCTCCAAAATAGGTCGAGCGGTAGTTGGATCTAGATTCATGTCAAACTCTTTCTAAAAAAAATCAAAACAAATATAGCAAAAGTATAGACTGTCAACAAACATAATATGCTTATCATTAACGTCAGAATGAACAAATATAGCAAAAATTCACTTACCTGTACAACACACAACAAGTTGTTAAAATACACTATGTAATCTATATGCACTCACACTTGTATCTATAAATAGATAGTAAGCAAACTGGAATTCGAATCCAATTCTTTTACAAGAAAGGCTCCACTGTTTGGATTAAGAAAAAAAAGCCTTGAAAAACTGGTATTTTAACCTACAGGAGTAGTTTATGTTAAATTTTGGCGACACTATATGCGGATTTGTAGAGGTCGGAAGTAGCTTCGTAACGGAGGAAACGGTTCGCAAATCGGTGTCCGGAGGTGGAAGTTATAAGAGAAAAGGCGAAGAGGGCTGTTTGGGGACAGTAACCAATTTCAGACGTCTGAAATTGTTTTCAGACGTCTGAAATTTTCTGAAGTGATTCCAGAACACTTTGCCAGACGTCTGACCAAGTGGGTCAAACGTCTGACCAAGTGGGTCAGACGTCTGATCTGGAGCCAGTCACTCCAGTGACTTATGTCAGACGTCTGACCCCTAGACCAGACGTCTGGAACGGCGTTTTCTTGTTTTTCTGGGCCGAGTCATTGCGATTTGTTGAAGGGGCAAAGTGGTCTTTCACCGGGGGTTTTCTCCATAGTATATATTCTCTTGTTCAGGTTTAGAAGGAAGGGCTGATCATTCATCTAATCAAGGGTTTTATCCTCCAAATCTAGGGTTTAGGAAAATCTTATTTCTTCAATTCTAATCTCCACAAAATTATATTCTTTCTAGAATATTGTGAGCATTGTTAACAATCTCTTGTACTCTTCTATTGGTGATATAATAAAAGCTCTCTCAAGTGGATGTACACTAACACAACGTTAGTGGAACCACTATAAAATCGTGTGTGATTTACTTATTGTTATTGCATTCATATATTGCTTGTATTGGTGTTGTGATCTTGTGTTGGGCTATTTGTCATTGGTTAGTGTTTGGTTGTTTTGCACTATCTATCACGATTTGGCTTTTCCGCGTTGCGCGTTGCGATTGTATCCGAGTGGTCTTGGGTGTAGTCGTGATAACATTTGGTATCGGAGCTTTGGAGTTGGTAGGTGGTTGTTGAAATGCCGGAAATGGATACCTCTGAAAATTCAATGGTTGGTCCAAGTGGTATAGCGCCGTATGTACGTGGTTCGTATGTGGCATTGGGATCGCAATTGGTTATTGACAAGTGGAATGGCGATAATGATTTTGAAAAATGGCAATGGAAGATGAAAGCGGTTCTAAGGAGGAATCAGGTACATCGAGTGGTGTTTGATACACATTTGTTGCCGGCGGACATCTCGGATGTCGAGAGAGAGGAAATGGAAGAGTGGGCATTTACTACACTTCAACTTGCTATGGGAGAGAATGTGATCTCCGAAATTAGTGATGAGACCACCGCTAAGGGAATTTGGGACAAGTTGGAAGAATTGTATATGAAGAAGTCTCTAACTAATCATTTGATCTTGTTGCGAATGTTTTTCACGTATAAGATGAAAGAGGGGAGTTCGCTTAAGGCACACTTGAATGTGTTTGATGATTTGCTAATGAAGATGAAGGCGGTAGATTTGAAGATTGAGGAAGAGCAAAAGGCGATGATATTGTTATGTTCGTTGTCGGACCGTTATACGGGTTTCTCGAATAGCTTGATCTATAGCCGGGATACATTGACGCTAGATGATGTCAAGACGGGTCTTCTTAGTGAGGAGTTGAGAGATCAAATGAAGGAGTTGAGTGTTGGTGGTAGTAGTGCCGGAAATGGTCAAGGTTTGTTTGTGGAGAAGGAGAGATATGCGAAGAAGGAGAATCAGGGGCGTTCCAAATCTAGGAATCCCGGTTGGAGAGGAAAGTCGAAGGAAAAGAAAGGCAAGTGCTATATTTGTAAGAAGCCCGGTCATTGGAAGAATGAGTGTCCGGACAAGGAGAAGGCCAAGAAGGAAGTAGCATCTTCATCGGTCGCGGTGGAGAGAGGTGTTGGTGAGGGAGACATGGATGTATTGACGGCGGTAGCATCAAATGTTTCGGGTAGCGAATGGGTTCTCGATTCGGGGGCGTCTTATCATATGACGCCGAATAGGAATTGTTTTTCTTCTTTCGAAGCTAGAGAGGGAAATTCGATTGTTATGGGAAATGGTGCTATTTGTAAGTCGAAGGGCATTGGTTCTATGCAAATTAGAATGTTTGACGGAGTAGTTCGTACTCTCACTAATGTGCGCTATGTTCCGGGACTTAGGAAGTCCCTTATCTCTTTGGGGCAATTAGATTCTTTGGGATGCAAGATCACTATTGAGAGAGATGGCTTGAGGGTTTCGAAGGGGGCGCTTGTGGTTATGAAAGGTGCTAGGGCTCATGGTATATATTTGCTTCAAGGTGTGACCATAGAAGGTGAAGCTAGCATTGGGGTTGATAGTTCTTGCGACTTAGATGCAACTAGATTGTGGCATTTGAGGTTAGGACATGTCTCGGAGAGGAGTTTGGATATTCTTCGAAAAAGGGAGATGATTGGTGGTGAGAGTTTCAACAAGCTAGAGTTTTGCGAAGAGTGTGTCATGGGGAAGCAAACAAAGGTTTCATTCGGTGAAGGAAAACATGATTCAAGAAGCGTTCTTGAGTATGTGCATACGGATGTTTGGGGACCGGCACCGGTTGCTTCTTTAGGTGGAGCAAGGTATTATATTTCTTTTATTGATGATTTTTCTCGGAAAGTTTGGGTGTATGTAATGAAGGCTAAGTCAGAGGCATTTGCTAAGTTCAAAGTATGGAAGGCTCTTGTTGAGAATGAGAGTGGTAAGTCTTTGAAGGTTCTTAGGTCCGACAATGGCGGAGAATATGTTTCCGGAGAATTCTTGGAGTATTGCAAGCATCATGGCATTCGAAGACATTTTACTACACCGGGAGATCTGCAATCAAATGGAGTTGCGGAGAGGATGAATCGTACTCTACTAGAGAAAGCTCGATGCTTGAGATTGACATCGGGTTTGTCTAAGGGATTTTGGGCCGAAGCTTTGTCAACCGCGGTGCATATTATTAATCGAATTCCGTGCTCGGCTATTGACAACAAAATCCTGGAGGAAGTGTGGAAGGGAAAGAGTATTGACTTGAGCTATCTTTGTGTCTTTGGAAGTCCGGTTTATGTGCATGATCCGGGAAATGATAAGCTTGAACCTAGAGCTTTCAAAGGGGTTTTGCTTGGCTATACGGATGGAGTAAAAGGCTATCGGATTTGGAATCCGGAAACGAAGAAGGTAATCAACTCTCGTCATGTTACTTTTGATGAGTCGGCTATGTTCAAGGAGAATGAAAGCTCATCAGATATTCCGGTCTTGGTTCGTGATGAATCGAAGGGGAAGGAAGTTATTACCACATTTTGTCCAAGTAGTAGAGAGAGTAGATTAGTTGAAAATGCTTGTGAGGAGAAAGCGGTTGATGATACATCACATAGTCCACAAGGTGCCTCTAGTAGTGTTGGTGATGTACACGAGCCTAGAGAAGTATCGGTTCAAGGTGGAGCCGAAAGGAGTTTGGGTGATAATATTGCTACTCGGGTTGGTCGTCGTGCTATAAGGCCACTCGAAAGATATGGTGATTGGAACTATCTTAGCTTTTGTGATAGGTTGGACTATGCTCTCAATGTAGTCCAAGATGAGCCAATGGACCTTGATGACGTCATGAATTCGAGTGATAGCTCGAAGTGGATTTGTGCCATGGAGGAAGAGATGCAATCATTGATGAAGAATCAAACTTGGAGTTTGGTTCCACTTCCTAAAGGAAACCGTGCTATTGGGTGCAAATGGATTTACAAGGTGAAGGACGATGGAAGATACAAAGCTAGGTTGGTGGCTAAGGGGTTTGCACAAAGGAAAGGGAAGGAGTATGATGAGATATTCGCACCGGTTGTGCGCCATACTTCTATCCGGATATTACTTGCCATAGTTGCTATTCACAACTTAGAGTTAGAGCAACTTGATGTGAAGACCGCCTTCTTGCATGGTGACTTGGATGAAGACATTTACATGGAGGAACCGCAAGGGTTTATTGTAAATGGTAAGTCAAATATGGTGTGCAAGTTGAAGAAATCGCTATATGGGTTGAAGCTGTCACCTAGGCAATGGTACAAGAGATTTGATCATTTTATGCTTGAAAGTGGCTTTGATAGGAGCATCAAAGATGCTTGTGTTTATTTCAAGAAGTTGGGAAATGATTGTTAGGTGTACTTGCTCTTGTATGTGGACGACATGCTCATTGCTTCAAAGGACAAGAATGAAATCAACAAGTTGAAATTGAAATTAAAGTCGGAATTCGAAATGAAAGACCATGGAGAAGCAAAGAGGATATTGGGCATGGAGATTGAAAGGGACCGAAAGCGTTTTGAGTTGAAATTGACTCAAAAGGAGTACATAAAGAAGGTGCTTTGCCGATTTAGCATGGAGAATGCAAAGGTGTCAAATACACCATTACCTTTGCACGTGAAGCTTTCGAGTAAGGATTCACCTATCTTGGAGAAAGACAAGGCTTATATGGCAAAGGTGCCATATGCAAGTGCGGTTGGTAGTTTGATGTATGCTATGGTGTTTACAAGGCCCGATATAGCAAATGCCGTCGGGGTGGTTAGTCGTTTTATGTCTAACCCGGGAAAATCGCATTGGGAAGCCATGAAGCTTATATTGAGATACCTTAGGGGTACGTCATCTCATGGTCTTGTTTTTGGCGGTAGTGGGAAAAAGAGTTGCAACTTAGTTGGTTATTGTGATTCGGACTACGCCGGTGATAGAGATAGGAGAAAATCAACTTCCAGATATGTCTTCACACTAGGTGGTACGACCATAAGTTGGAGATCGAGATTGCAAACCGTAGTAGCTTTATACACTACGGAAGCGGAGTTGATAGCCGCGGTGGAGGCGGCTAAGGAGGCAATCTGTTTGAAGCGTTTGTTGTGTGACTTGGGGATTGGACATGATAGCATCGATGTTCAATGTGATAGCCAAAGTGCTATTCACTTGGCGGGGAATTTGGCATTTAGCTCACGGACTAAGCACATTGAAGTGAGGGAGTCATTCTTGGTAGCCATGGATGAGGATAAGCAAGTAAGTCTTCGGAAAGTGCACACAAAGGATAATGCGGCGGATATGTTCACGAAGACATTGCCGTTTGGGAAGTTCGAGCATTGCTCGAACTTGATTCGCTTGGAGAAGTGCTAGGTGCCACTAGGTGGCACGGGTGAGAGAGTAGCTTGGTTGTAGATGTGGAAGAGTATGGGTATGAGTTTGTGATTCTATCTATTGGTGAGCACTAGTTTACAATCCTATGTGTTCAAGTCTTTGGTAAGACGGTTTTGGATTTGGATGTTTTCAACACTTTGTTGGCGGGTGGGGGCGTAGCCTAAACTCGTTGATGAAGTGCAATGGGCGGTGGCTTTGCCGGAGCTCATTGGGAAAGCATTCATGTTTGGTTGAAGGTAGAAGAAGTGATAGTTGGTGCTATCGGTTGTTGTTGATGGTATGGTACCATTAGATTTGGAGATGGATATAGTGTCGAGGTGGAGTGTTAAATTTTGGCGACACTATATGCGGATTTGTAGAGGTCGGAAGTAGCTTCGTAACGGAGGAAACGGTTCGCAAATCGGTGTCCGGAGGTGGAAGTTATAAGAGAAAAGGCGAAGAGGGCTGTTTGGGGACAACAACCAATTTCAGACGTCTGAAATTGTTTTCAGACGTCTGAAATTTTCTGAAGTGATTCCAGAACACTTTGCCAGACGTCTGACCAAGTGGGTCAGACGTCTGATCTGGAGCCAGTCACTCCAGTGACTTATGTCAGACGTCTGACCCCTAGACCAGACGTCTGGAATGGCGTTTTCTTGTTTTTCTGGGCCGAGTCATTGTGATTTGTTGAAGGGGCAAAGTGGTCTTTCGCCGGGGGTTTTCTCCATAGTATATATTCTCTTGTTCAGGTTTAGAAGGAAGGGCTGATCATTCATCTAATCAAGGGTTTTATCCTCCAAATCTAGGGTTTAGGCAAATCCTATTTCTTCAATTCTAATCTCCACAAAATTATATTCTTTCTAGAATATTGTGATCATTGTTAACAATCTCTTGTACTCTTCTATTGGTGATATAATAAAAGCTCTCTCAAGTGGATGTACACTAACACAACGTTAGTGGAACCACTATAAAATCGTGTGTGATTTACTTATTGTTATTGCATTCATATATTGCTTGTATTGGTGTTGTGATCTTGTGTTGGGCTATTTGTCATTGGTTAGTGTTTGGTTGTTTTGCACTATCTATCACGATTTGGCTTTTCCGCGTTGCGCGTTGCGATTGTATCCGAGTGGTCTTGGGTGTAGTCGTGGTAACAGTTTAATGAACATACTTTTATGCAGAGAAACGACATGGTTGAGTACTTCGGTGAGCATAATTTGATAGGAATTCTTTGAAATAAAAGAACTCAAACAACAGCCTGTTAGCATAGTTAGCATAGTACGGTGATAGGCAAACATGTACGGTCACAACGGCATGTTAGCATGATTCTCTTGCTTAAACTCAAACTACAGTCTATTTTCCTATTTAGATTTAAAGTATAGCAACAAGTTACAAAGTTACACAACAACTAAATTAAGCCTGATTCACTTATGTATGTTACATACATATGTTACTTATGTATGTTACATACATATGTTTAGTTTAAATAAATCAGGTTCATTCAGCATATATCTATATAGGACCGTTATTTGTTGTGTTGATTCAAATGCATCTGAGCATTCTCTAATGTATTTTTTGGTTACAGAAATCAGTAAGTGATATTGGATAAGCACCACCTGCAAAGATCTACTAGTGCAATATTCTTATTCCTTCTGTTAGGAGTTTGTTGATGAAGTTAGCTAATATCATAAGCATCCTGGGTAAATACGTGGTTTTATAAGGTAGAATATAAGGTAGAAGAATCATGTCTGGTTTTATAAAAAAAGGTTGACAGAGATAATAAAACACATGCGTTTAGAAGACTATGTGCAAACATATTTGTCCCTTAGACAGGATAGATAATAAAACAATAGTGAAGTGCCTTGGTGTATGAAAATCTACAGCGCAATAAAAAATAAAATACAGTGCTTTATTTTAGACGTTCTACTGTAAACAAGGAGTAAGCGCACTTCGACCCACGTATAAACAAAGATGGAAAAGTCCAAGTAGTGCAGTGGGTGGTGGGCTTACTTTCTTCTATTACTTGTTTCAAACTTTGAACAGTACCATTGATCCTTCCTCGCTAATTTTCTTTAGTCCTAAACATGGGCTAAAAACCGACATTAATTTAAATTTAAGGTATTGAGTTAAAAATAGAAGAAGCCCCTCGGGTGCTGTTTTGATGATAGCCATGATAGCGTAAAATTTCCCTTCTTAATGTTCAAGATTGACTACAAAGTTAATCCCAGATAGTAGACAGCCTGGGAAACTAAATTGCTGTAAATCCGAGCTTTTATTCCTGCATTTTTTGATTAGTACACATCTTAATGTTCATTTCAACCTGTACCTTGCAATACTTGTAATAATATTTGACTTGCTAAATAATATTTCCATGGAAGAAAAAGACATGATTTAAATGAGTAAATACTTGAAAGTAAAATACCGTAAGTGCTTTCCATAAATTATCTTTATAAAAGCTGTTTACTTTCCTCCAATCATCGTAACTAACCGGAATGAGCGCACGAATCAAAACCCCACAATGAGAACTCCATTTTTTCGCATCTTTACCTTTAGCACCATCCATTTCAACAATTATTGAGTACTTTTTATTTGTTGGTGGAGGAGCAACTTCTTTTTGGGTACTTTCTTGACATTGTGATGCATTGTTGCAACTAGTTGTCATTCAAATTCTTTGAAAGATCCCAGATTAGACCTGACTTCAATATACACGTTAACTTGTGAACCGGTTGATAAATCAAGTAATCATAGGATAAAAGGCTGGGTAGTGTTTAATACATAACTACAAACAAGTAGATTACCTTTAGTGCAAAGATGGAAATCAATATAGAAATGACTAAGCATTAAATGGATTCAATACATCAAACAAAAAAGCATCTTTTACTACTGCATAATTCAAATGTCAACATAGATTCAATACATCAAACAAAAATCAAACAAAACATCACTAGTTACAATCATGTTTTTCTATCTAGATTCCATGCATTTCAACAATGTTAAGTTGTGTTGCTCATTCAAATTGAAGTGGAAGTTTGTTGGCATCTCATAATCATCTTGTTGAAATTAGGCGACACAATATATAGGAGAGTTGAAGAGGATGGAAGTAGCTTGGCGTAGGAGAAGACGGTTTGCGAAACAGAGTCCGGAGGAGTAAACTGGAGGGGAGTTTGTGGTGCTGGCTGCCTGCAGGCTGCTGCCAGACGTCTGCAGGTTTGGGTCAGACGTCTGGCCCTACAGGGGCCAAATGCCCGAGAGTTCGGTCAGACGTCTGGGCCCTACCTGCAGACGTCTGAGCCGGCGTTTCCTGGGTTTCGGGCCTGGGCTTGGTGCAGCTGTTTGGGTCATTAGCTAAGGGCATTTCGGGGATTTGCCTTGGTTTCCTAACACAGTATATAAGCTATCTTCTAGTGTAAAACATGAGAGACCTAATCTAATTCCAAATCAAGGGTTTTATCCTTCAATTCTAGGGTTTAGGCAAATCCTATTTCTTCAATTCTAATCTCCACAAACATTGATTCTTATTGAATAGATCATTGTAAACAATCTCTTGTACTCTTTCTATTGGTGATATAATAAAAGCTCTCTCAAGTGGATGTACACTAACACAACGTTAGTGGAACCACTATAAAATCGTGTGTGATTTACTTATTGTTATTGCATTCATATATTGTTTGTATTGGTGTTGTGATCATGTTCGGATTTGGTTTTATTGAATTCTTCGAGTGTTTGGTTGTTTTGCACTATCTAGCACGATTTGGCTTTTCCTCGTTGCGCGTTGCGATTGTATTCGAGTGGTCTTGGGTGTAGTCGTAATAACATTTGGTATCAGAGCTTTGGTGTTGCTAGGTGGTTGTTGAAATGCCGGAAACGGATACCTCTGAAAATTCAATGGTTGGTCCAAGTAGTATAGCGCCGTATGTACGTGGGTCGTATGTGGCGTCGGGATCGCAATTGGTTATCGACAAGTGGAATGGTGATAATGATTTTGAAAAATGGCAATGGAAGATGAAAGCGGTTTTAAGAAGAAATCGTGTTCATAGGGTAGTGTTTGATACACATTTGTTGCCGGCGGACATCTCGGATGTTGAGAGAGAGGAAATGGAAGAGTGGGCATTTACTACACTTCAACTTGCTATGGGAGAGAATGTGATCTCCGAAATTAGTGGTGAGACCACCGCTAAGGGCATTTGGGACAAGTTAGAGGAGTTGTATATGAAGAAGTCTCTAACTAATCGTTTGATCTTGTTGCGAACGTTTTTCACGTATAAGATGAAAGAGGGGAGTTCGCTTAAGGCACACTTGAATGTGTTTAATGATTTGCTAATGAAGATGAAGGCGGTAGATTTGAAGATTGAGGAAGAGCAAAAGGCGATGATATTGTTATGTTCGTTGCCGGACCGTTATACGGGTTTCTCAAATAGCTTGATCTATAGCCGGGATACATTGACGCTAGATGATGTCAAGACGGGTCTTCTTAGTGAGGAGTTGAGAGATCAAATGAAGGAGTTGAGTGTTGGTGGTAGTAGTGCCGGAAATGGTCAAGGTTTGTTTGTGGAGAAGGAGAGATATGCAAAGAAGGAGAATCGGGGGCGTTCCAAATCTAGGAATCCCGGTTGGAGAGGAAAGTCGAAGGAAAAGAAAGGCAAGTGCTATATTTGTAAGAAGCCCGGTCATTGGAAGAATGAGTGTCCGGACAAGGAGAAGGCCAAGAAGGAAGTAGCATCTTCATCGGTCGCGGTGGAGAGAGGTGTTGGTGAGGGAGACATGGATGTATTGATGGCGGTAGCATCAAATGTTTCGGGTAGCGAATGGGTTCTCGATTCGGGGGCGTCTTATCATATGACGCCGAATAGGAATTGTTTTTCTTCTTTCGAAGCTAGAGAGGGAAATTCGATTGTTATGGGAAATGGTGCTATTTGTAAGTCGAAGGGCATTGGTTCCGTGCAAATTAGGATGTTTGACGGAGTAGTTCGTACTCTCACTAATGTGCGCTATGTTCCGGGACTTAGGAAGTCCCTTATCTCTTTGGGGGCAATTAGATTCTTTGGGGTGCAAGATCACTATTGAGAGAGATGGCTTGAGGGTTTCGAAGGGGGCGCTTGTGGTTATGAAAGGTGCTAGGGCTCATGGTATTTATTTGCTTCAAGGAGTGACCATAGAAGGTGAAACTTGTGTTGGCGTTGATAGTTCTCGTGACTTGGATGCGACTAGGTTGTGGCATTTGAGATTGGGTCATGTCTCGGAGAAGGGTTTGGAGATTCTTCGGAAAAGGGAGATGATTGGTGGTGAGAGTTTCAACAAGCTAGAGTTTTGCGAAGAGTGTGTCATGGGGAAGCAAACAAAGGTTTCATTCGGTGAAGGGAAACATGATTCAAGAAGCGTTCTTGAGTATGTGCATACGGATGTTTGGGGACCGGCACCGGTTGCTTCTTTAGGTGGAGCAAGGTATTATATTTCTTTTATTGATGATTTTTCTCGGAAAGTTTGGGTGTATGTAATGAAGGCTAAGTCAGAGGCATTTGCTAAGTTCAAAGTATGGAAGGCTCTTGTTGAGAATGAGAGTGGTAAGTCTTTGAAGGTTCTTAGGTCCGACAATGGCGGAGAATATGTTTCCGGAGAATTCTTGGAGTATTGCAAGCATCATGGCATTCGAAGACATTTTACTACACCGGGAGATCTGCAATCAAATGGAGTTGCGGAGAGGATGAATCGTACTCTACTAGAGAAAGCTCGATGCTTGAGATTGACATCGGGTTTGTCTAAGGGATTTTGGGCCGAAGCTTTGTCAACCGCGGTGCATATTATTAATCGAATTCCGTGCTCGGCTATTGACAACAAAATCCTGGAGGAAGTGTGGAAGGGAAAGAGTATTGACTTGAGCTATCTTCGTGTCTTTGGAAGTCCGGTTTATGTGCATGATCCGGGAAATGATAAGCTTGAACCTAGAGCTTTCAAAGGGGTTTTGCTTGGCTATACGGATGGAGTGAAAGGCTATCGGATTTGGAATCCGGAAACGAAGAAGGTAATCAACTCTCGTCATGTTACTTTTGATGAGTCGGCTATGTTCAAGGAGAATGAAAGCTCATCAGACATTCCGGTCTTGGTTCGTGAGGAATCGAAGGGGAAGGAAGTTATTACCACATTTTGTCCAAGTAGTAGAGAGAGTAGATTAGTTGAAGATGCTTGTGAGGAGAAAGCGGTTGATGATACATCACATAGTCCACAAGGTGCCTCTAGTAGTGTTGGTGATGTACACGAACCTAGAGAAGATTCGGTTCAAGGTGGAGCCGAAAGGAGTTTGGGTGATAATATTGCTACTCGGGTTGGTCGTCGTGCTATAAGGCCACCCGAAAGATATGGTGATTGGAACTATCTTAGCTTTTGTGATAGGTTGGACTATGCTCTCAATGTAGTCCAAGATGAGCCTATGGACCTTGAAGACGTCATGAATTCGAGTGATAGCTCGAAGTGGATTTGTGCCATGGAGGAAGAGATGCAATCATTGATGAAGAATCAAACTTGGAGTTTGGTTCCACTTCCTAAAGGAAACCGTGCTATTGGGTGCAAATGGATTTACAAGGTGAAGGACGATGGAAGATACAAAGCTAGGTTAGTGGCTAAGGGGTTTGCACAAAGGAAAGGAAAGGAGTATGATGAGATATTCGCACCGGTTGTGCGCCATACTTCTATCCGGATATTACTTGCCATAGTTGCTATTCACAACTTGGAGTTGGAGCAACTTGATGTGAAGACCGCCTTCTTGCATGGTGACTTGGATGAAGACATTTACATGGAGCAACCGCAAGGGTTTATTGTAAATGGTAAGTCAAATATGGTGTGCAAGTTGAAGAAATCGCTATATGGGTTGAAGCAATCACCTAGGCAATGGTACAAGAGATTTGATCATTTTATGCTTGAAAGTGGCTTTGATAGGAGCATCAAAGATGCTTGTGTTTATTTCAAGAAGTTGGGAAATGATTGTTGGGTGTACTTGCTCTTGTATGTGGACGACATGCTCATTGCTTCGAAGGACAAGAATGAAATCAACAAGTTGAAATTGCAATTAAAGTCGGAATTCGAAATGAAAGACCTTGGAGAAGCAAAGAGGATATTGGGCATGGAGATTGAAAGGGACCGAAAGCGTTTTGAGTTGAAATTGACTCAAAAGGAGTACATAAAGAAGGTGCTTTGCCGGTTTAGCATGGAGAATGCAAAGGTGTCAACTACACCATTACCTTTGCATGTGAAGCTTTCGAGTAAGGATTCACCTATCTTGGAGAAAGACAAGGCTTATATGGCAAAGGTGCCATATGCAAGTGCGGTTGGTAGTTTGATGTATGCTATGGTGTGTACAAGACCCGATATTGCAAATGCCGTCAGGGTGGTTAGTCGTTTTATGTCTAATCCGGGAAAATCGCATTGGGAAGCCGTGAAGTTTATATTGAGATACCTTAGAGGTACGTCATCTCATGGTCTTGTGTTTGGCGGTAGTGGGAAAAGGAGTTGCAACTTAGTTGGTTATTGTGATTCGGACTACGCCGGTGATAGAGATAGGAGAAAGTCAACTTCCGGTTATGTCTTCACACTAGGTGGTACGACCATAAGTTGGAGATCAAGATTGCAAACCGTAGTAGCTTTATCCACTACGGAAGCGGAGTTGATAGCCGCGGTGGAGGCGGCTAAGGAGGCACTCTATTTGAAGCGTTTGTTGTGTGACTTGGGGATTGGACACGATAGCATCGATGTTCAATGTGATAGCCAAAGTGCTATTCACTTGGCGGAGAATTTGGCGTTTAGCTCACGTACTAAGCCCATTGAAGTGAGGGAGTCATTCTTGGTAGCCATGGATGAGGATAAGCAAGTATGTCTTCGGAAAGTGCACACAAAGGATAATGCGGCGGATATGTTCACTAAGGCATTGCCGGTTGGGAAGTTCGAGCATTGCTCGGACTTGATTCGCTTGGAGAAGTGCTAGGTGCCACTAGGTGGCACGGGTGAGAGAGTAGCTTGGTTGTAGATGAGGAAGAGTATTGGTATGAGATTGTCGTTCTATCTTCTTGGTGTAGTGCTAGTGTACACTCCTAGTGCTCTTGTCTTTGGTGAGACAGTGTTGGATGTTTTCAACATTTCGTTGGCAGGTGGGGGCTTTGTGCCTGAACTCGTTGATGGAGTGCAATGGGGGGTGGCTTTGCCGGAACCTGTTAGGGAAACATTCATGTTTGGTAGAAGGTAGAAGTGTTGGTAGTTGGAGCTATCGGTTGTTGATGGTATGGTACCATTGGTGTTGGAGATGGATATAGTGTCGAGGTGGAGTGTTGAAATTAGGCGACACAATATATAGGAGAGTTGAAGAGGATGGAAGTAGCTTGGCGTAGGAGAAGACGGTTTGCGAAACGGAGTCCGGAGGAGTAAACTGGAGGGGAGTTTGTGGTGCTGGCTGCCTGCAGGCTGCTGCCAGACGTCTGCAGGTTTGGGTCAGACGTCTGGCCCTACAGGGGCCAGATGCCCGAGAGTTCGGTCAGACGTCTGGGCCCTACCTGCAGACGTCTGAGCCGGCGTTTCCTGGGTTTTGGGCCTGGGCTTGGTGCAGCTGTTTGGGTCATTAGCTAAGGGCATTTTGGGGATTTGCCTTGGTTTCCTAACACAGTATATAAGCTATCTTCTGGTGCAAAACATGAGAGACCTAATCTAATTCCAAATCAAGGGTTTTATCCTTCAATTCTAGGGTTTAGGCAAATCCTATTTCTTCAATTCTAATCTCCACAAACATTGATTCTTATTGAATAGATCATTGTAAACAATCTCTTGTACTCTTTCTATTGGTGATATAATAAAAGCTCTCTCAAGTGGATGTACACTAACACAACGTTAGTGGAACCACTATAAAATCGTGTGTGATTTACTTATTGTTATTGCATTCATATATTGCTTGTATTGGTGTTGTGATCGTGTTCGGATTTGGTTTTATTGAATTCTTCGAGTGTTTGGTTGTTTTGCACTATCTAGCACGATTTGGCTTTTCCGCGTTGCGCGTTGCGATTGTATTCGAGTGGTCTTGGGTGTAGTCGTAATAACACATCTGTGTCATAAGTCAAGTGCTTAGGCGAACGTCGTACAATGGATCAATCAAGATTTTGTATGTCTTTTATGTAAAAGATTTGGCTTGCTTCAGATGCAAGAATGACGGGCTCATCATATTCTCCATTACTGCTTTTAAGCTTCTTTAAATTTACCATCGGTAAACTACAGTCCGGACAAATCTTAAACCCATGTGTTTTGTCGGCGATATTTACCCAGTCGCAGTAGAATACTACATGTTGAAAATCATAATAATCAACCTCAATGATCTCCTTGATAACACCATACCAAGTAGTATCATCACCCATAGAATTTAAATCTTTTGCACTTGCGATAAACGTTGTAATTGCATCCATGCAAACACCACTATCTTGTGTTGAATGAGTGTTGTCGTAGTGCTGGGGAGAAAATACATAACCATTGATCCTATATTTGAGATGAGTTTTGGCTTCCCACGTTGGACCACTAACATAATACCATAACAATGAACTCATGTATTTTTCTTCCATTAACTGTTAAAACCACTAAAATATATTAAATAAAGTCGTAATTGTGTAATAAAACTATTGTTTTGTTGAAGCCTAACAAACCTTGATGTGCAACCAATCAATGAATTCGGATTGTACAATAACTTCTGCTTTTGTTTGAAGTCTTTTTTTTATTACGGTGAGTATCTTCTAATGACAATCGATACTCGCTACAAAATAAACATGTTATATATTAAGTAAATAGAAAGCTAATTTATAATTTGTTAAAAAACACAAACCTATAATAATTGTCTAGATCTGGTATATCTATTCTAAAAAGTATCCATCTTCGAATTTGTATGCGTTGTACGCCAGTTAGCTTGATAGTTTTATCCTTAATAATAGAGTGTTCGTATGTATCATTACCATTCTCATCCAAGAATGGTGCTTGTTTAGAGCTATGATTTCCAGCACGTGGATCTGGCATATACTCCATTGCATACCTAACAGATTCTGAAACAAGATATGCTTCGGCAATTGACCCTTCCACATATCGTTTATTGCTTGGTATGTTTTTACACTCCTTCATAGCTCTAAGGAAACATAAAATAATGCACGTTTTTATATTATCATTGGATAATAATTTGGATTATAATTATTAAAAAGAATGTCTCACCTTTCAAATGGATACATCCATGTATAATTAACCGGTCCGCAAAGTAGTGCTTGATCAGCTATGTAACGATCACGATCTTTCGACGCACGAAAGTCGACATTAATACGTCCACTGTATCAAATGCCGCGCAATCGAATGCCGGAAAACCGAATCATTAGGGTTAAAAAGAAGAGGTAGAAGAAGACAGAAGAAAAAGAGAACAGAAAAACAGAAACAGAAACAATATCAGAATCTCACATTCGCAGCGGAACAATATATAATAGATAATCTGTAAGGACCCGATTCTTCGACTTTCGAAAATCGACATCGATACGTCCACTGTATCCACTGCCGAGCAAACAAATGCCGGAAAACCAAATTCTTAGGGTTTAAAGAAGAGGTAGAAGAAAAGATAGAAGAAAATGAAAGAAGAACAACAGAACAACATCAGAAACAGAAACAATATCAGAATCTCACATTCGCAGCGGAACAATATATAATAGATATTCACTAGTCTTTTAAAACAAAGAACTATATCAATTTATACATACATCAATCAGAGTCAATATACAACTCAATACAACACAGCACATCAATGGACGGTTATATAAACTTGTCCTCATATAGAATACACAGCGGAATAATACAAAGTATAGGTGATACGTTACGCCATCCAGCTTGCTTCCAAAGCTCCAGAATATCCAGAATATCCTGATAACATAACTCTAGGCTGCCCGTGTGGAAAATAATGGGCACCCAGAGTTTAGAAGGGAAACAATAAACTCCGAGTCAGTCATGGTGACTGGTGTGAGATCGTAAAACAGTTATTTTATCTTTAAAACAAAAACGGGATAATTTTAAAGTCAATTCGCAATGCTTTTTAGAAAATGAGACTACCATAAGGCCTCCCGCACACACACACAATGCAAACGCAGAATCGGAGGAGATTTCTCCTTATGATAGTCAAAGATGCTTGATACGCAAAATCAAATCATTTTTGATATTATTTTTAGTGCATAGTGTAGAAAACATTTCGAAAGTACAATATAAATCTTAGCCAACATACGACCAGTATCGTATGCCTACTATAGCTACCATCTAAACAGTGGTGTGGTGACCACCGTACGTAAATGGCAGGTTCTACAACTAATACCGTACAAGGTGCGTATTGGGGTTTGGATTTCCAACAAATGGTCAGGCCAAGGAACTTCCCATTGCCACATAGGTACGCCTCTGGAAAGACGACCCGAGAACCTAACCGGATCTCTGCCAACACAAGGCCAGGTTACCTCTGCAAAAATAGGTAACTACTGACACGCGTATGCCATCCCCCGATCGTAACCGATCTTCCCGAGGATCCTCGATTTCCAACAACCACATATGAATAATAATGCAGCAACCACATAGGTTAAGTATTTGGGCTCCATACCATGATACCAACTCTATCCAGAAGGAATGACATACACTAAGGGGCGCTACTCCCTAGAACCTTGCTGCATCCTTCCTGTTTTGACCATTCCGGGGTGTGAGGTCCGACGAAGTCTTGTCCACAAAGCTACGCTTTCATAAAGCCATGCTTCGGGTCAAACAAATGATCAAAGAAATGATCACAAAGATAAATGATCAAATAAATGATCATATCACAAATGATCAAACAATGATCATTTCACAGCAACACTCAGCATGCCACGTTACCAAATTGGGAGTATATCGCTGATAAATTTCAACTACATAACCTCTGAGCTCGTACGTCTCAGAGAAGGGTGTTAAGCTAAGAGAATAAATTCTCCGCCACCAACAGATATGTATTTGAAAGAAATCAGCTTTATATCTCAACTTGTAACGTCAGACATACAACCATACAAGTCTGTTCCGGGATCGAACAGAACCGAAGGCACTTCTCACGAAGCCCTTGCAAATCCGGATAATTTTCTAATCACGTCCGGACTTCCCGTCACTAAGGGTGATAAAACCTCTATATCGGAGATTAGCCGATGTAGAGTAACTCGACGGTAATCCTTCCGTTTTCAAAAATATCCGGTCTTCAACACCGGTCATCAAATGCAATCCATATCGATGTATCACATATTCGGAATGGGTTATACGACCCAAAGGTCCTTTCCCGGCTAACCCGAATAGTGAGCGCTTATTCAAAAATAAGTGTGGCATTCAAATTCATCCAATTCACAACAAATACCCATTCAAGGTAATTATTGATAGTCGGTTATTTAACCATCAATAAAGATGCGCAACATCTTCAGATTCCAAATAATTTTCCAAAATATCTTTACTAGATATATAAAATTTCCACACTTCAAAAATAAATCAATATTTATTTTTTAAAACGAATTTCCATTTCTTTTATAAATTCCATAGTGAATTTATATTTTCAAATATCTACTGATATGCGATTTTCAAATCGATTTCAATATTCACTTTCGATTTATCTTTACAAAGATAAATTCTCAAAAACGTTTCATTTCATTTTGGAAAACATTTCCATACTTATTTAATAATAAGTAATTCACAAATCTATTTATTTTCAACTCTTGAAAATATTCGATATACTTAAATCAAAATTAAGTATATATTTCATTCTTTAAGGAAATCATTTACTATAACAACATCTATTTGAGTCAAAACGAATGTTACGTAAAACATCGTTACGACGACTCAAAATCACTAGTATAGGGATTCAAAATTAAGATAGATATATAAATCCCAATACTATATAAAAAAACATTTCCTTTCGGAAATCATTTACTATAACAACAGTGTTATAGTCCACCATTTCCTTCTTCCTCGAAAACGTCTATTTCAACAATGAATGTTGAAATCTATGATTTCGATATTTAACACATTTTAAAACATCGTTAAAACAATTAACTTCATTTTTAATGTCACTTCTCCAAAACAATATCCATTTTACTTAATAATATATTCACTGTCCAAAATTGTGAATATACTTCACTAACCAAATTTCAATATTTTCTACACATTTTTATTTCAAAGATTATCCACTATCCAAAATCGTGGATAAAATTCCCTTAATAGCCTTCTATATTAAATTCATCAAATTTGATTGATTTTTCGAATTTATAAAACAACGTTTATAAATTCTATTTCTATTTTATAACAACTTCGATTTATAAATTTCTTTTATTAACTTCTATAATTCACTTATCAAAATAAGTGATTTCGAATTTATAAACAACGTTTATAAATCACATTTATACTTTATAACAATTTCAACTTATAAAATCATTTTATTAGCAAACTCTATTCATATCCCATCTAAGTGCAAAAATCTAATTTATAAGTAAATTACTTATAAATCTTTTATTTTACAACATCTATTCATTTTATACTTCACAATTTATAAATCTATAAATCTCGTTCACTTATGATTTTTATTTCATCTCATTCTAACACTTACAAAACTCGTTTTAAAATTCCAATGTTTTAGATTTATAAATATCAACTTTTTAAATCTTTTAAGTAAACCGTTTATAATACTTTAAAAATCTCAATTTAAACCATTTTATAAATAAATCAACTTTTATTTCAAAAATCACACTTTGGTTATATTTCACAAAAATCTTAACTTTTATAACTTTAAAATTTTAACGTTTATTTATTTAAGATGAATCAATTCAAAATTTAAATAAAACGTATACTTTCAAAAATCACTTTAAAAATCTCTTTTAAAATCAACATCGTCATTTTTAAATTTCAAAAATGAATCTGATGATGCAACACACAAATTTGTCAATCACGACAACAAATATCATATATCATCATATGATAACAGAATATACAACAATATCTGTAAATAAATAAATACTGGTGAGGAATCCAGTTGGATCCCTCCAACCTGTTTCCCTGCATCCATAGATGTTAGCACAATACCAATTCCACTTCGAGGTGGAATATCGCGGTATATAGGATTTATAAAAAATATCATCCGCTTACTAACGGCGCAATAGGGTCTCATCCGCTATAAAATGCGGGAAATCACAACTGCAATATATACATATGCCAATATATATATATTGCTATATACTACTATATATAGTATAACATCCAAATAGAAATCAATCAATAACTGCAAAATTCAACATTTAAACTTTTTTGAGTGAGAAGATCTCACCTTAGCTTTAATTTATTTTGCAATCCAATCCAATCCTTCTTTTGTTTTTTCGATTTTTTTAACCTTGTATAAACAATTTATACGATCTATTAATATTCAAACTTATCGGAAATAAATTTCCATTTCTTAACATTTTCCAGGATTTTAAACTACCAGGTTAATAAAATTATAAACTTTACTTTATGGTTAAAATTGTTGATAAATAGATAAAATTAAATGTTTAACTTACTTAACCCACATAAAAATGTTTGAAAGATAAATTTTCAATTTCATCACTTGAAAACAGTTTATGAAAATCTTTATATGCATTTAACAGAACTGTTTTACCTGATTATAATATATTTTCAAATTTTGTTCATTAAAACCTATATATATATACATATATATATAATATAAAATTTGAATAAAATAAATTACTTTATACCTTACTGGAAGAAAAATAATTCCTATTTGCCTCGTCGCCTTCATCCACAAACAGTCACGACCCCGAGTTCGAGCGCTGCCCTAAATCGAAACCCCCAAATTCTCGAACAAACGAACCCATCGCCGTTCAATGTCGTGGCTCGACATCGCCACCTCCAGCCTCAATTGCTGCCACCATGCCCCAAGACAAAAGCCCAGCCTCGTTGAATTTGACGTGACCTGCCTCGAGCGCGCTTCTCTACGCCGCGCCTTGGATTAACAATCGCGACACTCCATCACCCCATCCTCCTAATTGCCTGCTCGACCTCGCGCTACCCCCCTCCCTCGCCGCATCTCGCGTTCGAGCCCTAGCTCACGCGCCTTCGATCGAACATCCCAAAGCTCGAAATCGAGCTCCCCCAGATCGCGACATTTCCTCGCGTCGCGATTTCAGTTGCCGATGATGCCCATCGAGATATCTTCGCTTGATTTTGAAAGCATAAGGGTAGGCTGCCATTTTTTTTAGAGGATTTTGTTTTCGATCTTTTTTTATCTTCGTTTGAATCTGAGGAATGGAAGAAAATTTCGTTTGTTTGAATTGGATAAACGAGGGAAGACGAGATTCCATTCTGCCTTTTTTTCTTCGTTCGAAATTTTTTTTAGAACAAACAAAGGAAGAGGGGGATTTAAAATTGATTAAGGCATGCTCTGCACGATTTTTGTATCGTGATTCACTGTGTGATTAAAGGAGGGTAACGTGCTGAGGTGACCAATTACAAATTTAAATTTAAATTGAATTTCGATAAAAATTCAATGCGTTTACACGTCGTTGGCTCACATATCAACTCCGAAAAATACGAAATTTGAAATCCGATAATAATTCAATATTACGGACCCAATGGAACTGGTTTCGTCGAATTCCGAGATTGTGTGAAAAATGACTATTTTTAAATATCGATTCAGACGATAAAAATTCAAAACTGAACAAAGCAGTTTCAAATTCATTTCTGAAGCTTCGATTATCTTCAGTAATATCAATATGAATTTTACAAGCCTTTGTAATATTTTTCTTCAGCTTAAAATTGAAGATTCAAATTTTTATTCAATTCAATAGATTAAATTTTATAATTTAATCGCCAATTTATTCTGATAATTCGAAATTCAAATCAAACCATCATTCAAATATTTAAAATTAATTAAATATTTTCATTTTAAATTGTTCAAAATTTTGGGTCGTTACATAATCACTAGACTTTTAAACAAAGAACTATATCAGTTTATACAATACAACATCAAAGTCAATATACAACTAAATACAACAATGGACAGTTATATAAACTTGTCCTCATACAGAATAAACAGCGGAATAAATAAACTAGTATGGGAGTACGTCTCGCCATCCAGCTTGCTTCCAAAGCTCCATAATATCCAGAATATCCTGATAACATAACTCTAGGCTGCCCGTGTGGAAAATTATGGGCACCCAGAGTTTAGAAAGGAAACAATAAACTCCGAGTCAGTCATGGCGACTGGTGTGAGATCGTAAAACAGTTATTTTCACAAAGAAAATAAAAATTAATTCGCAATGCTTTTGGAAAATGAAACTACCATAAGGCCTCCCGCCACACACACAATGCAAACGTAGAATTGGAGGAGATTTCTCCTTATGATAGTCAAAGATGCTTACTACGAAAGATCAGTTGATATTATTTTTAATGTCTAGTGTGGAAAACATTTCGAAAGTATAATATCAATCTTAGCCAGCATAGGTACCATTATACTATGCCTACTATAGCTGCTATGTTAAATAGCAGGTTCTACAACTAAAACCGTACAAGGTTCGTATTGGGAATTGGATTTCCAACAAATGGTCAGGCTAAGGAACTTCCTACTGCCACATGGGTACGCCTTTGGCTGGAGGTCCCGAGAATCAATCTGGCCCTCTGCCAACACAAGGCCGGGTTACCTCTGTAACTAGGTAACTCACGAATATGCCACCCCCCGGTACTTTGGGACCTTTATCCGAGGCGCCTCGATCTCAAAGCAACAACCACAAAGAAATGAGATTGGAGCAACCACATAGGTAAATACCAGGGCTCCATACCTGATACCACCCTTTTCCGAAAGGAAATGACATACCCTAAAGGGCGCGACTCTTATAACCTTGCCATATCATTCCTGTTTCGACCATTTTCGGGGTGTGAGGTCTGACGAAGTCTCGTCCACAAAGCTACGCTTTTTCACAAAGCCATGCTTTGATCAACAAATGATCAATAAATGATCAACACACAACAACACTCAGCATGCCACATTACCAAATTGGGAATATATCGCTGATAACCTTCAACTACATAACCTCTGAGCTCGTACGTCTCAGAGAAGGGTGTTAAGCTAAGAGAATAAATTCTCCGCCACCAACAGAAATGTATTTGAAAGAAATCAGCTTTATATCTCAAAATGTAATGTCAGACATGTAACCATACAAGTCTGTTCCGGGTTCGAACAGAACCGAAGGCACTTCCAATGAAGCCCTTGCAAATCCGGATAATTTCTAATCACGTCCGGACTTCCCATCACAAAAAGAGTGATATAAATCTCTATACCGGAGCAACTCGGTGCAGAGACATTCGACAGGTTGTCCTTTCATTTTTGAAAATACCCGGTCTTCACACCGGTCTTCAATTTCAATTCATACACGTCGTATCATTATTCGGAATGGGTTATCTGACACAAAGGTCATTTCCCGGCTAAACCAAATAATAAGCGTTTGTTTTAAAAACAAATTCAAGTGCCATTTCAAAGGCAATATTGATAGTCGGTGATTTAACTATCAACAACATTCACAACAATCATCAGATTTAAATAATTTTTCCAAATTATTTATTTTCAAAATATCTTCACAAGATATTTTTTTTTCCACACTTCAACACTTTGAAAACAAATTTCAAATCAATTTTCACCTTTCAACTTTTGAAAATAAATTTCAAATCAATTTCCTCACGCGGAATATATTTCCAAATATTTCTTTTAAAAACCGACTTTAGAACTTTTAATTTATATTTTTAAAAGCTACTTTGGTAATATACTCGGCTTTATAGTGAGAATAAACTTTCACTTCAAAATGGTCCATTTAAACCAATTAAATAAATCCTTATCGATTTATTTTAAATTTACATTTCAAATCTGTAAATTTATGTCCATACTTTAAAAATAATTCAGTGTTTATTTTTAAAAAAATTTCCCTTTCCTTTATAAATTCCAATTTGAATTTACATTCCCAAATATTCACTTTTTATACGATTTTCAAATCGATTTCTCAAATATTCACTATCAACTCCATATCAAATTCCAAATTGATTTCTAATTTTATTTCAATATCAAATCAATTACAAATTGATTTCTAAGTTTAATTTCAATAGAACAAAACATTGCAAATTTATTTCTAAGTTTATTTCCAAATAACAAACCATTTGCAAATCGATTTCCAAATTTATTTTTCAAACACTAAATCAATTTCAAATTTATTTTCCAATGATTTATTTTCCATCACCAAATTAATTACAAATTTGATTTCTAAATTTATTTCAACTCCAAATAAATTTCCATATCGATTTGTCAAAGATTCATTTTCAAATACCAAATCAATTTTACAAATTGATTTCTAGAAATTTATCACTTTTGAATAAATTCCTTTATTCTTTCCAAATTATTCAAAATTCCATTTTTAAATGAATTCTTTAACTTTTAAACAATATTATTCAAAACTCATCTATTAATATCTTTTCCCATATTTTGGAATTTATTCGGTAAGATTTCGAAAATCAATTTTAATACTTTCAAATTCCTTCTTTCAAATTAATTCAATTCTTAAAAATAAATTCACTTAAAGGTTTCCACTTTAATTTCAAAATCCTATTTATATTCATTTCTGGTATCCAACTATACCAAAAATACATTCGGCTAAATTTTAGCCTTCAATAGTTCCAATCACAAATATAATCACACACAGATTATAAATAATCAACACACAATATATGAAACAAATTCACATAATTTGAGGAATCCAGTTGGATCCCTCCAACCTGTTTCCCTGCATCCACAGATGTTAGCACAATACCCATTCCACTTCGAGGTGGAATATCGCGGAATATGAGATTTATAAAAATATCATCCGCTATTATGCGGCGTAATAGGGTCTCATCCGCTATATAATGCGGGAAATCAACAACTCCAATATATATATTCCAATATATATATATTGCTATATACTACTATATATACTATCACATCCAAACAGTCAATCAATCAATAACTGCAAAATCAAATTTTCATTTTGAGTGAGAAGATCTCACCTTTGCTTTTATTTTGCAATCCATTTTCCAATTCCAGTTTTGTTTTCATGATGATTTTAGACCTTTTATAAACAATTATACAATTTAATTAATGTTCAATTTAGTCGAACAAATTTATTACCGTAATTTAATTTAATTAACTAAGGATTTTACTTAAACTAATTTCTTTTAAATAAATTACTTTAAGTGACTAAATATTTCTAAAATAACAGTAGACTAAAGCGGGCATGTATAATAAAATTTCTTGATATATTTACATTTAAAGATTTACTTTACTGTAAATTTTCTGATAATTTAAATAATAAACACATATCAAATTAAAGTTTTACTTAACATTAAATTAAAATACTAATTTAAAAGCAGCACTGTTAATACCTTACTGTCGAATTTTGTTTCGCTTGCTTCGCGACCACGAACTTGCCGACCACCACGAACACGTTGCTCGAAATCGAGCTCCGCCTCAACCTTGCCCACAGAATATCGCATGCCGAGTGTCCTTCCAGTCATGAGATCAAGATTCCCACAGCGAAGCCACGCCGTGCCCTATCTTCCATTGCAACCTCGCCTTCGAAATCGTGAAACCCTTGCTCGAACGCGCTGTCGTATGCGCGCGATGCCGACCTCCCTCCCAATTAACGAACGCGACCCACAATGTCTTCCCCGAGCTTGAGTTGAACTCGGCTTCGATTGAATTCAAAAATGAAGAGGCAGCCATTACTATTTCTATTAGGGCTCGAACGATTGATTTGAAAATAAAGAGGAGGGCACGGTTTGATTTGAATTGAAGGAAAAGGAAATCATTCTGCCATGATTTTGATTTGAGACGAAGAAAAAGTTTTCGTTCGCTCATATATTTTTTCTTTCTATTTTACTAGCTCTGATATTTATTTATTTTTTTCCAACGAACGCGTGTTAGAAAAGTTAAGGGTCAAGTACATATCACAAGAAGAGATCGATTGGATGGAATTTCGGCTGCAATGACTAGTGTATAAATATTTTTTTTTTTAAATTTTAAAATTCAAATTGTCTCGATGAATACAACACGACATTCTTGACTTCCTATCAAGGCATGCCGCCAGGCGTTTGTAATGTTATACGCCTATTCCGAACGCAATGGAAAAGGTTCCGGGTCCAAATTCGATCGTATGGAGAAGATAGCTTTTTGGACCAATTATTAAATTGAATTTCGATAAAATTTTCAGTGCGTTTGCTTATCGTACGGCCAAACGATCACTCCAAATATTACGAAAATTGAAATCCGATAATAATACAATATTACGGATCCAATGAAACTGGTTCGTCGAATTCCGAGACTGTGCTCCGGAACGCTATTTTCAAATATCGATTTAAACGATAAATTTCAAAACTGAACAAAACAGTTTCAAATTCAATTCTAAAGCTTCCATTATCTTCAGTATTATCAATATAAATTTTCTAAGCCTTGAAAATATTTTTAATCAGCTTAAAACTGAAGATTCAAATTTTTACCCAGATTTAACGATTAAATTCAATAATTAAATCGCCAAATTCATTCTGATATTTTGAATTTCAAATTAAACTATCATTCAAATATTTAAACTCAATTAAATATCCACATTTAAAATGTCAAAATTCAGGGTCGTTACAATCTTCCCCCCTTAAAAGAATTTCGTCCTGAAATTACAAGTCAAGAAGAATGCTCCAATCCCCGTTTATCATTTCCCCAAACCAAACAGTTTTATCAAATTTTTAAAACAAATCTTTTTATTAAAGATTCGTTATCACTTTAACTAACTTTCCACAATCAACCATAAGTTCCAAATAATATGGTTTTCTTAACAATTCAATTTTAAATTCAAATTCAAATTTTAAATTCAAAATTTTCTCAAAAATTTTCTAACTCTCTAAATTTTCGAAAAATTTCGCCAGCGTCTCCTTTTCGCGGCTAGCTCGGTACTACTACAAAATGTCCCTATGGACTCCCGAATTCCAATAGAAAACAAAATGCCAAGTGGCAAAATCAGAAACACATCAAATTTCATACTAAAATTCAAATACATACCTTTTGTTGAGAAATTCAAATTCATCTTCGAAATCTAAATCCAATTCTGTAATGCCCCACCTCTATGCTCACAATAACAAAGAGTATTAAAGGAAATACTGTCTGTTATCACGAAGAATAAGGCTGGATAGGAGCGGCCATCCATAGTTGGCCTTACACTAGTATTGGTTACCTCGATAGGAGTGGTATATATTTTTCATTTTTCATCTCTTATTTATTCACTCCCATCGACATACCCAATTCCAGTATAAAACGAACTACGATGGTTCATGATAGTTTTGGACAATATATATAATACTAACACAGATACAAAAAAGATGCGGAACACAGATAACAAAAGTCTATTATATATATAACTGATGTCAGTTACAATACAGTTGACACAATACATATGATACAACTACAACTGTCGACTCTGGAAGTTATATATACAAATACATTATCAACTAATGTACATGAATACATATCAACCTAATCAGTACACTGACTACTACAAAAAGACGCAGACCACTTCAAAAGATATGAAAAGTCTTCGTAGCTCAACCGCAACCCAAAGCAGGAAATATACAACCTGAAATAACTCGGGTCTGACCCGAGTATTAAATTCAAAAGAAAATAATACACGGGTCAGTCTAATTCAAACTCAGTTATTATTGCACAGAAGCAATAATAATCAAATATCAAATAGACGACAGTCACAGAAATCTTGTATATCCAACTTCTCGATAAGAGAATCAGATAACGGCAGATATAACACTAAACAGTGTTAAACAACAAATCAGCATGTCCAAATCATCAACAAAGATAGATAAAAAGGTTATCAATGAAGATGATATGAAAACTCCAGAATTGCCTAAACAACAATTTACAACAAACTCCAATTATTAAATAAATAATTAAAATCTCAAAATGATCAATCGAATCAAATTTCTATGTGGCTGCAGTACACGCACGCGTGCACTGCCTCGCCACACAGTACGTGAAATCATCATGACAGTGAATACTAACAGCAATCAAAACTGTAGAGGTCAAAGTGAAACCCAAGTCAACAAAACAGCGTAAACCACAAAAAATCTAATTATCAATATGATAATTAGAAAACACATAATCTAACTTATCTAAAAGATAATTAGATATCAACAAAATCATCAGATTAAACCAAATCAAAATACGATTCAAAATATACTGGATTGGCAACATAAAGCAATTCTAGCAATAGAAAACATCAATTAAAACCTCAGATCTAGTAGGGCTGCAGTACACGCACGCGTGTACTGCCTCGCCACTACAGTATGAAATGCACAAAAGATCAACGAACCAAAATCAAATGGCATCAACCAAAGTCAAGGCAACATGAAGTCTGCAACTCAAACTGCAAGTCCAAACCAATGCACAGTGCAAACTAATGCACTAAGCAATGACATAGACAGTTCTAACATGTATCAAAGAGCATATGCAAGGGTCAAGCATGTGAAATATGAAAACAGACCAATAAATGCAACAGATATATATGGTGATGCACAAGCAAGAATACGAATGTAAACATACACACTGCAGTGAAGCATGTGCATGTGTGAATGGCAACCACAAACTGCTCATGAACACAACCAGAGCTCAAATACATGTGAACTCAATTGGAAAGTACGAGGTAAAGAAATGAGCAATGCAAGTGAAACTAGGTTACTACAAGAATGAACTAGCATAATCATGGCAACATGATTATCAAAGTAAACTACAATACTCAAAGCTACAAACTGGACAATGCAAACTACAACATGAATAACACGTTTCAATATTGGACAGAAGCAGCCCACTCTCTAAGAAAACAACAGAGTAACCCAAAGTCGAATTCAAGTGATAACAAACCCATCAAATTCAAAGCAGCAGGTATGTGAATAAAACTCAGAGGACAAGGAACACTCAACTGACCAAAGTCAGTGAAACAAAACATGTCACAAGCAGTGACAAGCATAAATAGTGCAACCAGGTAAAACAAAGTTCAACTAGATGTGCACATATGATGCAGCTAAGCCCAGAGATGAAGTCCTGAGTCGTCCACGAGATAAAACTAACACGGCAGATATAAGTCGTCTACGACTTAAGAGCAATGTTATGAGTCATCCACGACTCATAGAGTCAGGCATGAGTCGTCCACGAGATAAAACTAACACGGCAGATATAAGTCGTCTACGACTTAAGAGCAATGCTATGAGTCGTCCACGACTCATAGAGACCGGCATGAATCGTATGAGACGTCTACGACTTAAGGAAGCGGTAATGAGTCGTCAAGGTATAAGTCGTCTACGACTTAAGGAAGCGGTAATGAGTCGTCAAGGTATAAGTCGTCTACGACTTAAGGAAGCGGTGATGAGTCGTCAAGGTATAAGTCGTATGCGACTTAGGGAGGCAGTGATGAGTCGTCCACGACTCAAGGAGAAGAATACACAAGTGTTAAGTCAGATACGACTTAAGGCAGAGGATAAATGGGCACCGAGTTACGACTCAGATAAGTTGTATCATCTTATGTCGCCAAAGCCTGAAGACCATTCGTCCTTACGTCGAGTTAATCTGGATCGTTGATTCTTAAGTCATAGAAAGCTGCTGTGGTATTGCTTTGATAAGTCGCATCTGTTATAAATCATAAGTCGTGGTGTGTTGTAATTTGATAAGTCGTAAACGACTTAAGATGAGTCGTCTGATTATGAGTCGTTTACTTTTGAGTCGTGTTGTATGTTGATAAGTCGTTGAAGGTTAGTATTGTAACGTTTTGTATAAGTCGTAAGTCATGTTGTCATTTGATGAGTCGTATACGACTTATGATGAGTCGAAGGTCATAGATGATGAGTCGGAAACGACTTAAGACTTAGGAATTTTCTGGATTTATGTTGTAGCCTATAAATAGGCAAGTGAAGTCATTTGTAAAGGTTGTTGATTTTTGAATAAAATTCTCTTTTGATTGCTTTGTGCTTTCATTCAAATTGGTAGTTGAGTGTAATCTCCTATCTCCTCTTTCGGATAATCGAGTGCGCTCGATTCAACGATTGTAGAAGCCGATTTGCGGAATCAAGTGCGCTTGATCAACGCTTGAAGAATTGAAGATCTTTGAACCCGGTATCGTGCGCGATCAACGAGTTCGAGATAGCTAGAGTTCGGTATCTTCGGATCAACGAATTCGAGCATTTCAGCATTCATCAATCCATCGACTGCTACTTTCAACGATCTACATTGTTTTTGTAATATCCGCTGCGTCAGTTTTGGTATCAGAGCTTGTTCTAGCCAATCATAGCTAGATCGAGACTTGGAGCCTATTCAATTTGAAGTTTAAAGAGAAGCCGAGCTTGAAGTGTTAAGCCGTGGCCGAGAGGAAGAAGTGTTCATCTTGTTCGAAGTGGGAAGATCAGATTTGTATTGAAGGCCGAAACTTTGTCCATCGTGTTCATCGCGATTTGCTACAAAGTGGAAGTTTTCGATCCGTTTCATTTTGGATCAAAGTCCGAATTGTGTTTGAATTTTGAAGTGTTGAAGAGTTTGTAAAGTTTCAAGTATGCCGCCAAGGAGAGCTAATCGCCACCAAAACGTAGAAGCTTTGTATCGAAGAGAAGAAGCTGATGAGATGGAGCAAAGAATCAATGAAAACTTTAGTGAAAAGCTTAACGAAGGAATTGGCCGGTTAGAGAAGCTTATGACGGAGATGAATCAAAATCGGAGAAGGGTTTCACCAGAATCTAACCATGGGGGAAGTAGAGTCTCGCCACATTCCAATCGGGACAGAAGTGTTGAAAATGATCAAGGACGTGGGAGGAACGTGAATGATCGTGAACGGAGGAATGTAGATAGAAGGGATGGTGGTAGACGTGAAGGGAGTAGAGATGTTGGTGGTCAGAATCGACATCGTTATGCATCTGATTTTGAAGAGGAGTATGATGGTGGTAGTATTCAAGGAAGAGGTCAAGAAAGAAACTATTCTGAGTATGATCACAAATGGGAGTCGGGGATGAAGACTGAAATTCCTGAATTCAAAGGTGGTATGCAAGCGGAGGAGTTTCTAGATTGGGTGGCTAATGTTGAAGAAATTTTTGACTTCAAAGAAGTTCCAGAACATCGTAGAGTGAAGTTGGTTGCTACAAGGTTAAGGGGAAGAGCTTTGGCATGGTGGCAGCAGACCAAACTTACACGTGAACGAATGGGAAAGTCAAAAGTTGAATCTTGGGAGAAGATGAAGAAATTGATGAAAGCAACGTTCTTACCATATAATTATCAATCTTTGATGTATCAACGTTTGCAGAACTTGAGGCAGGGCACGAAGACAGTTAATGACTATGCTGATGAATTTTACCAACTGATTGCTCGAAATGATATTATGGAGAAGGAAGAACAACTGACAGCTAGATTTGTTGGGGGACTACGAATGCAGATCTAGGATATGGTTAATATGTTTGATCCAAGATCTGTAGCAGAAGCACATCAGAAAGCGTTGCCTTGGGAAAAGCAAGGGAGACGAGGAGGTGGCGTGTTTACCAGTTCCAACAATCAAGCGAAGGGTGTTGGTGGAAGTTCTAATGTTTCTAAACCTATCAGTAGACCAGTGGTGAAGGAGACTGAGAAGGCAAGGGTTAACAATGGTTTCAAATGTTACAATTGTCAGGAATTGGGTCATAAAAGCAGTGAGTGTCCAAAACCAAAGAAAAGAACCATGATTGCAGAGGTTGACGATGAGGATGTTGATGGGGATTGTTCTAGTCCAGTTGAGGAGGATGAGCAAGATATTGCGTCAGGAGATGAAGGTTGTAACCTAATGCTAAGGAGATCGTGTTTAACACCGAAGCAGGAAGAAGCTAGTTGGTTGAGGAGTAATATCTTTCAGTCGATGTGTACTGTTCTTGGAAAGGTGTGTAAATTCGTGATTGACGCAGGAAGCTGTGACAATATTGTTTCAACCGAAGCTGTGACAAAGTTGAAATAGAAGACAGAGAAACATCCGAGTCCATACAAGTTAGCATGGTTGAGAAAAGGAGGAGAAGTGAAAGTGGATAGACGAGTTCGTGTACCATTCTCTATTGGGAAGAAATACAAAGACGAAATCTGGTGTGATGTAGTAGAGATGGATGTTTGCCACTTATTATTGGGAAGACCATGGCAGTATGATCAAGCAGTACAACATGACGGTCGGACCAATAGCTACAGTTTTATGTTTGAAGGCACGAAAATTATCCTAGTTCCGAAGAAGAGATCACAAGGAGAAAATAAGTCAGAAGAGATTGAAGAGCTCAAAACTTTGTTATCTTTGAAGGAGTTTGTGAAGGAAGTAGAGGAGGAACCTGAAGTGTTCTTGTTGATTGGGCGAGAGAGCAGTGAAGAGGTTGAAATTCCAGAAGAAGTTAAACCAGTCTTGAAAGAATTTGACGATGTATTTCCAGAAGAGTTACCAACGGAGTTGCCACCGTTAAGAGATATACAACATCAGACAGATCTTGTTCCAGGTGCTGTGTTGCCACACCGACCACATTATCGAATGAGTCCGAAGGAACATGAAGAGTTGCGAAGGCAGGTAGAGGAATTTCTTGAACAGGGGCGTGTGCAGGAGAGTCTGAGTCCTTGTGCTGTACCAGCTTTATTGGTACCCAAGAAGGATGGGACATGGAGGATGTGCACTGACAGTCGAGCATTGAATAAGATTACCGTGAGATATAGATTTCCAATGCCAAGGTTGGATGACTTGTTAGATCAAATAAGCGGAGCTACTATATTTTCGAAGATTGATTTGAAGAGCGGATATCATCAAATTCGTATCAGACCAAGAGATGAGTGGAAAACTGCTTTTAAAACCAGGGAGGGTCTATACGAGTGGTTGGTTATGCCATTTGGCTTATCAAATGCACCGAGTACTTTTATGAGGGTGATGAATCAGATTTTTCGACCGTTCATTGGGAAGTTTGTGGTGGTGTATTTTGATGATATTTTGATTTACAGTGGGAATCCAGAGGAACATTTGAATCATCTTAGAGAAGTGCTGATGGTATTGCGACAAGAACAGTTTTATGCTGCAACGAAGAAATGCGTGTTCATGACGCATAGCGTGTTATTTCTGGGGTATGTTGTTTCAGAGAAAGGGATACAGGTTGACCAAAGTAAAGTTGAAGCAATTAGAGATTGGCCACAGCCCAAGACGATAACAGAAGTTCGAAGTTTTCACGGGTTGGCTTCATTCTATCGAAGGTTCATTCCACACTTTAGTAGTGTGATGGCACCTGTGACTGATTGTATGAAGGGTAAACAATTTACATGGTCAGAGGAAGCAGGGAATGCTTTTGGGAAGATCAAGGAGTTGCTGACATCTGCACCAATTCTAGTCTTACCTGATTTTCAGCTAGTGTTTGAGCTACACACTGATGCATCCAAGGTTGGAATTGGAGGAGTGTTGAGTCAGAAGGGACGTCCAATTGCATATTTCAGTGAGAAGTTGTCAGGAGCGAAGATGCGATACAGTACATATGATGTGGAGTTCTATGCTGTTGTACAATCTATTAAACACTGGAGGCATTATCTATTTCAGAAAGAGTTTGTTCTGTATATTGATCATGAAGCATTGAAGCATTTGCAAGGACAAGATAAGATTTCAGCGAGACATGCATCGTGGATTTCATATCTGCAACAGTTTACTTTTGTTGTTAAACACAAGTCAGGGGTGACGAATCGAGTGGCTGATGCTTTGAGTAGGAGGAGTCATTTGTTGACTACACTAAAGGTTGAAGTGACGGGGTTTGAAATATTGCCAGACTTATTTACTAATGATCCTTACTTTGCAAAATTTGTTGATAAAGTCAAGGAGGGAGAGACGGATGAATTCGTGATGGTAAATGGTTTTCTGTTCAAAGGGAATCGATTGTGCATACCGGAGGGTAGTTTGAGAATGAAAATTATCAAGGAATTACATGAAGAAGGGCATGTTGGAAGAGACCGTACCTTACAGTTAATTTCACAATCCTACTTTTGGCCATCGATGAGGAAAGAAGTGGAGAGGTTTGTTGAGAGATGCCATATCTGTCAAGTTTCGAAAGGAACTGCGACTAATGCGGGTTTATATATGTCGTTACCGGTACCAACTAAACCATGGGTTGATGTGAGTATGGACTTTGTGTTGGGGTTGCCGAGAACGCAGCGTGGTAATGATTCCATTTATGTGGTGGTTGATCGATTTTCGAAAAATGGCACATTTTATTGCTTGTAAGAAGACGGCGGATGCTGTTCATGTTGCTCAGTTGTTTTTCAGAGAGATCTATCGACTTCATGGATTGCCAGAATCGATTGTGTCGGACAGGGATACTCGTTTTCTAAGTCATTTTTGGCTAAGTTTGTGGAAAATGGTGGGAACGAAGCTGAAGTTTAGTAGTGCTTATCACCCACAAACGGATGGACAGACTGAGGTGGTTAACAGATCATTGGGAAACTTGTTGAGGTGTCTTGTTCAAGATAATCTGAAGAGTTGGGATGTGAAGTTATGCCAGGCAGAATTTGCTCATAATCATGCTATGAATCGAAGTACTGGGTTCAGTCCATTTCAGATAGTATATTCGAGCTTACCGAAGGGACCGTTGGACTTAACGGTAGTGCCACAATCAAAGAAGACAATTAAGAAAGCTGCTGATTTTGTTAAAGGGCTGACGGAGTGTCATAAAATCGTTCAAGAACGATTAGAGAAAGCAAATGAGAAATATAAACAATCTGCAGATTTGAAACGAAGGAGTGTTGAATTTCATGAAGGTGATATGGTTTATGCAGTATTAATAAAAGATCGTTTTCCCGTGGGCGCATACAACAAGTTGAAAGCCAGGAAAATTGGTCCGGTGAAAGTTGTGAAACGAGTCAATGAAAATGCGTATAAACTGAAGCTGCCAGTTGATGTGTATACGTCTGATGTGTTCAATGTTAAACATCTCGTACCATATCATGGGGATGAGTTTGTTGGGGATGAAGAGTGTGCAAATTCGAGGACGAATTTCTCTCAACCTGGGGAGGATGATGCAGCTAAGCCCAGAGATGAAGTCCTGAGTCGTCCACGAGATAAAACTAACACGGCAGATATAAGTCGTCTACGACTTAAGAGCAATGTTATGAGTCGTCCACGACTCATAGAGTCAGGCATGAGTCGTCCACGAGATAAAACTAACACGGCAGATATAAGTCGTCTACGACTTAAGAGCAATGCTATGAGTCGTCCACGACTCATAGAGACCGGCATGAATCGTATGAGACGTCTACGACTTAAGGAAGCGGTAATGAGTCGTCAAGGTATAAGTCGTCTACGACTTAAGGAAGCGGTAATGAGTCGTCAAGGTATAAGTCGTCTACGACTTAAGGAAGCGGTGATGAGTCGTCAAGGTATAAGTCGTATGCGACTTAGGGAGGCAGTGATGAGTCGTCCACGACTCAAGGAGAAGAATACACAAGTGTTAAGTCAGATACGACTTAAGGCAGAGGATAAATGGGCACCGAGTTACGACTCAGATAAGTTGTATCATCTTATGTCGCCAAAGCCTGAAGACCATTCGTCCTTACGTCGAGTTAATCTGGATCGTTGATTCTTAAGTCATAGAAAGCTGCTGTGGTATTGCTTTGATAAGTCGCATCTGTTATAAATCATAAGTCGTGGTGTATTGTAATTTGATAAGTCGTAAACGACTTAAGATGAGTCGTCTGATTATGAGTCGTTTACTTTTGAGTCGTGTTGTATGTTGATAAGTCGTTGAAGGTTAGTATTGTAACGTTTTGTATAAGTCGTAAGTCATGTTGTCATTTGATGAGTCGTATACGACTTATGATGAGTCGAAGGTCATAGATGATGAGTCGGAAACGACTTAAGACTTAGGAATTTTCTGGATTTATGTTGTAGCCTATAAATAGGCAAGTGAAGTCATTTGTAAAGGTTGTTGATTTTTGAATAAAATTCTCTTTTGATTGCTTTGTGCTTTCATTCAAATTGGTAGTTGAGTGTAATCTCCTATCTCCTCTTTCGGATAATCGAGTGCGCTCGATTCAACGATTGTAGAAGCCGATTCGCGGAATCAAGTGCGCTTGATCAACGCTTGAAGAATTGAAGATCTTTGAACCCGGTATCGTGCGCGATCAACGAGTTCGAGATATCTAGAGTTCGGTATCTTCGGATCAACGAATTCGAGCATTTCAGCATTCATCAATCCATCGACTGCTACTTTCAACGATCTACATTGTTTTTGTAATATCCGCTGCGTCAACATATAAACAAATTAACATGCATGACTACAAAACCAGAAATACATGGATTTAAGCATGACAGTGGTGGTGATCAAGTGTAGATGTATTTACAAGAGTACAACAGGCATATAGAATGACACATAATTAGACCACTAATGGGACAACATGCATGCTTAGGCAAGGGTGAAAATGTCTGTGCTTACATCACAATATAATGATGGCCATACCCAAGAATTTTCATGCAATTATAAGGCATGGCTGTGTGTATATACACAGCAGCTAGTAGGGGCATGAATTTTTAAGCAAAGGAGGTGCCAACGTTTAAATTTTCCCAATTAGAAATAGGCATTTACGCATATACAAAAGGGCAGGCACTTCATTTGCCAAATTATGCAGGCACAAGAGAAGGTATAAAGTCTGATATAACATGGAAATTTTCTCAACATATCAAATTTTTATTTTTTTCACCAACCAAACGAGGGTAACAGCACCTGAATAACAAAGGGCTGTCAAGGCAAATTGTATATATACAAGTATAAATACTTGTATATAACAGTTGCACCAACTTTCCAGAATTTACAGGAGATAATTGCAACAATAAAATATATAAAATTGTTCAATTAATTCCATGTCAATACTATATGAATGAACCCCAAACAGCAGGTTCGAAATTTCGCAAGCATCAAGTGGAGATATCAAAAATCAGACAGCAAAACAATCATCAAAGCAACACAATTTCAAACAAGCCAGAAATCATCAAATTACACGAACTCGATAGAATCAGTGAAATCACCAACAACGAGACAAGAACAAACAGCCGAAGCACTTTACTAACTTTGAATAAAGATGTGAGTGAAAGAAACACTCACTTGGTCGACGAAGGATGTAACCGTGAACGAGCGCAAGGGAGGAATGCGTCGATCGACAGAGCAATCTTCGATCGAGATGATCGTAGCTGGCGCCCTCGATTTCACGAAGCCTTACGCTAGCCAAAGAGGGACGAACGAAAATTTTGATCTAGCCGCCATTGTATTTCCTTTCGTATGTTTTCTCTAGGGTTATTGAATGAGAAACGAAAATGGGGATCCGGTCAAATTCTTATCACGGCATCCAAATAAACAAGGGCCACGATTCAATTTTTAAAGCCCACCAATGTTCAACAAATTATTAAAGAATTTTAACCCAATCTTTTATTAAAGAATTATAAAAATCTAAAAAGAATTTCAATCGATTCAAAATTGCAATAGCAATTAACAACCGGTTTAATCGTCATTTTGACGATAAATACTTGTTGTAAAACTCCGGGTTGTTACAAATTTCATTTCCCTATAGCCTTTATAATTCATGTATACTTTACTTAACAACAATGTCCAAATTTACTTATTGGATTCCAAATACTCATTGACTTAAGAATTTCATTATCCATTTCTTAAATTCAATATAAGTATTTCTTATATTCATTTTCACTTCGCAAACAAAGTTATATATTCATTTCCATTCAACTTTGCATTTCCAATTCCATTTGAATTCAATTACAATTTCAATTCTATTTGAATTCATTTTATCTTCAAAAACCAAAAATTCATTTAGTGAAAACTCGATATTCATCTTTTCCAGAACTTTTAACTTCGACCAAAACAATGGTTTTCATTTTCTAGTTCAATTCCTACATTCCATTACAATTTGAAATATCACTTTTCCGTTAACCAAAAAAAAATTTCCAAATTTTTCAAAATTTTTTCTAACTCCCAAAATTTTCAGAAAATTTTGGCGGAGTCTCCTTTGTACGGAGGAGCTTTTGCAATTTGACAAAAGATATAAATATATATACATCGACCCACACGGTCGGAAAAGCAGAAAAACAGTTCATATTTCCTATTTTTATTGCGTAGGCGTACCTTTTTAGCATTTTTAAGCAAAGCGGTTTATTTATTAGCATTTGCGCAACCCAAAATGCAGCCAAACGGCTTCCAAAAACCTGTACTTACTCAATTTAAACACGTAAGTGACATATATATGAAATCTATTCACATTTCACTTATTTTCAATAATAAACAAGTAGTTTTCATAAGCAATGCATCCAAAACAATTTCCATTAGCAATTTATATGGTTTCGATACAAATTAAATTGCTTACAACTAATTCACATACCATTTCCATTTACTTCCAGTGATTTACAACTCATTTTCTTCATTCTATTCATTTTTAGCGAAACGAATTTATATCATTTCAATTGATTCAAAAATCAATTTATTTCACTTCTATCAATTCATAGGATTTATTTAATTCTCGTTTTTTTGTCAAACGATAATTCTTTCTATTCAAATTTGTTAATATTCATGCAACTAAATGATTACTTAAGCTAATAATCATTTAAATTGATCCCATTTCAATTCAATTTACATTTCATATTCACAAAACCATTCGATTGTTTAAAACCATTGTACAAGACTTGACAACAACAATGCAAATATTCATATACACTTATTGTATTTATTTTCACTTCATTACTGAAGTTATATATTTATCACTATTCAATTTCACATTTTCAACTCATTAATCAACTAAGTTTTCATTCAAACCATTTCAAAGTTTCACTTAAATTGAGTTATTGTCCAATATTTACTTAAGCTATTTCAATTCAAAACTCAAGTTTATCATTTATTTTTTTCTTCCTCATAAACAATTTCCAAATTGTTTAGTCCACTAGATTAAATTCTCAAATTTACTTTTATTCAAATTAATCCAAATTAAATTCAATTCTAATTTGAATTTTTTCTATGTTCCCAAACTCATTTCAATTTATAGAACTCATTTATAAATTCACTTTACCATTTCATTAGATTAATGAATTTATTTTCTCAAATATTCTTCTGGAATTCTATTCCAAATTATAAATCACATTTACAATTTATTTTACAAATCCCATTTGTATATGAATTTATTTCTTATACTTTCAATTCACATTTATAAATTTCATTCGTTAAATGAATTTATCTCCAATCTTTGGTTATACCATTACTTCTTATTCAATTCCATATAATAATGATAATATTTCAATGTTATCACTTCCTAACAACCAAGCATCCGTAAACTATAATAATTCATAGAAAATCATTTCTTTTCTATACAAAAATAGTTTTGGGTAAAATTATTTTATTTACCCTATTAAAACAATACTGTGTCAGTTTGTCTTGTTTAAGAGTTTAGAAACCCCCTATCGATTACAGTTGGCCAGACTGCACCGACCAGAATCCATAAACAATCAACCGATAAGTCAACACAATACAAAACAAATTTTGTATTCACTAACAAATACGCGCTCATATCTATTATTACACTCACACCCATTCTAGAGCACTACTAACTCTATCTATAATGAGTAATTCCCAACAAAGCCAGGGTTGTCGCTTAACCAATTGCTCTGATACCACATGTAACGATTGCGATCTTTCGACGCTCGAAAGTCGACATTAATACGTCCACTGTATCAAATGCCGCGCAATAGAATGCCGGAAAACCAAATCATTAGGGTTAAAAAGAAGAGGTAGAAGAAGACATAAGAAAAAGAGAACAGAAAAACAGAAACAGAAACAATATCAGAATCTCACATTCGCAGCGGAATAATATATAATAGATAATCACTAGTCTTTTAAACAAAGAACTATATCAGTTTATACAATACAACATCAGAGTCAATATACAACTCAATACAACAATGGACAGTTATATAAACTTGTCCTCATACAGAATACACAGCGGAATAAATAAACAAGTACGGGAGTACGTCTCGCCATCCAGCTTGCTTCCAAAGCTCCAGAATATCCAGAATATCCTGATAACATAACTCTAGGCTGCCCGTGTGGAAAATTATGGGCACCCAGAGTTTAGAAAGGAAACAATAAACTCCGAGTCAGTCATGGTGACTGGTGTGAGATCGTAAAACAGTTATTTTCACAAAGAAAATAAAAATTAATTCGCAATGCTTTTGGAAAATGAAACTACCATAAGGCCTCCTGCCACACACACAATGCAAACGCAGAATTGGAGGAGATTTCTCCTTATGATAGTCAAAGATGCTTACTATGAAAAATCAGTTGATATTATTTTTAATGTCTAGTGTGGTAAACATTTCGAAAGTATAATATCAATCTTAGCCAGCATAGGTACCATTATACTATGCCTACTATAGCTGCTATGTTAAATAGCAGGTTCTACAACTAAAACCGTACAAGGTTCGTATTGGGAATTGGATTTCCAACAAATGGTCAGGCTAAGGAACTTCCTACTGCCACATGGGTACGCCTCTAGCTGGACATCCCGAGAACCAACCTGGCCCTCTACAACCACAAGGCCGAGTTACCTCTGTAACTAGGTAACTCACGAATATGCCACCCCCCGGTACTTTGAGACCTTTATCCGAGGCGCCTCGATCACAAAGCAACAACCACAAAGAAATGAGATTGGAGCAACCACATAGGTTAAATACCAGGGCTCCATACCTGATACCACCCTTTTCCAAAAGGAAATGACATACCCTAAAGGGCGCAACCCTCATAACCTTGCCGCATCATTCCTGTTTCGACCATTTCCGGGGGGTGAGGTCTGACGAAGTCTCGTCCACAAAGCTACGCTTTTTCACAAAGCCATGCTTTGATCAACAAATGATCAATAAATGATCAACACACAACAACACTCAGCATGCAACATTACCAAATTGGGAATATATCGCTGATAACCTTCAACTACATAACCTCTGAGCTCGTACGTCTCAGGGAAGGGTGCTAAGCTAAGAGAATAAATTCTCCACCACCAACAAAAATGTATTTGAAAGAAATCAGCTTTTTATCTCAAAATGTAATGTCAGACATGTAACCATACAAGTCTGTTCTGGGTTCGAACAGAACCGAAGGCACTTCCAAAGAAGCCCTTGCAAATCCGGATAATTTCTAATCACGTCCGGACTTACCATCACAAGAAGAGTGTTATAAATCTCTATACCGGAGCAACTCGGTGCAGAGACATTCGACAGGTTGTCCTTTCATTTTCGAAAATACCCGGTCTTCAATTTCAATTCATACACGTCGTATCATTATTCGGAATGGGTTATCTGACACAAAGGTCATTTCCCGGCTAAACCGAATAATAAGCGTTTGTTTTAAAAACAAATTCAAGTGCCATTTCAAAGGCAATATTGATAGTCGGTGATTTAACTATCAACAACATTCACAACAATCATCAGATTTAAATAATTTTTCCAAATTATTTATTTTCAAAATATCTTCATAAGATATATATTTTTTTCCACACATCAACACTTTGAAAACAAATTTCAAATCAATTTTCACCTTTCAACTTTTGAAAATCAATTTCAAATCAATTTCCTCACGCGGAATATATTTCTTTTAAAAACCAACTTTAGAACTTTTAATTTATGTTTTTAAAAGCTACTTTGGAAATATTCTCGGCTTTATAGTGAGAATACATTTTCACTTCAAAATGGTCCATTTAAACCAATTAAATAAATCCTTATCGATTTATTTTAAATTTACATTTCAAATCTGTAAATTTATGTCCACACTTTAAAAATAAATCAGTGTTTATTTTTAAACAAATTTCCCTTTCCTTTATAAATTCCAATTTGAATTTACATTCCCAAATATTCACTTTTTATACGATTTTCAAAACGATTTCTCAAATATTCACTTTCAACTCCATATCAAATTCCAAATTAATTTCTAATTTTATTTCAATATCAAATCAATCAAATTGATTTCTAAGTTTAATTTCAATAGAACAAAACATTGCAAATTTAATTCTAAGTTTATTTCCAAATAACAAACCATTTGCAAATCGATTTCCAAATTTATTTTTCAAACACTAAATCAATTTCAAATTTATTTTCCAATGATTTATTTTCCATCACCAAATTAATTACAAATTTGATTTCTAAATTTATTTCAACTCCAAATAAATTTCCATATCGATTTCTCAAAGATTCATTTTCAAATACCAAATCAATTTTACAAATTGATTTCTAGAAATTTATCACTTTTAAATAAATTCCTTTATTCTTTCCAAATTATTCAAAATTCCATTTTAAATGAATTCTTCAACTTTTAAACAATATTATTCAAAACTCATTTATTAATATCTTTTCCCATATTTTGGAATTTATTCGGTAAGATTTCGAAAATCAATTTTAATACTTTAAAATTCCTTCTTTCAAATTAATTCAATTCTTAAAAATAAATTCACTTAAAGGTTTCCACTTAATTTCAAAATCCAATTTATATTCATTTCTGGTATCCAACGATACCAAAAATACATTCGGCTAAATTTTAGCTTTCAACAGTTCCAATCACAAATATAATCACACACAGATTATAAATAATCAACACACAATATATGAAACAAATTCACATAATTTGAGGAATCCAGTTGGATCCCTCCAACCTGTTTCCCTGCATCCATAGATGTTAGCACAATACCCATTCCACTTCGAGGTGGAATATCGCGGTATATGGGATTTATAAAAATATCATCCGCTATTATGCGGCGCAATAGGGTCTCATCCGCTATATAATGCGGGAAATCAACAACTCCAATATATATATTACAATATATATATATATTACTATATACTACTATATATACTATCACATCCAAACAGTCAATCAATCAATAACTGCAAAATCAAATTTTCATTTTGAGTGAGAAGATCTCACCTTTACTTTTATTTTTCAATCCATTTTCCAATTCCAGTTTTGTTTTCACGATGATTTTAGACCTTGTATAAACAATTATACAATTTAATTAATATTCAATTTAGTCGAACAAATTTATTACCATAATTTAATTTAATTAACTAAGGATTTTACTTAAACTAATTTCTTTTAAATAAATTACTTTAAGTGACTAAATATTTCTAAAATAACAGTAGACTAAAGCGGGCATGTATAATAAAATTTCTTGATATATTTACATTTAAAGATTTACTTTACTGTAAATTTTTTGATAATTTAAATAATAAACACAAATCAAATTAAAGTTTTACTTAACATTAAATTAAAATACTAATTTAAAAGCAGCACTGTTAATACCTTACTTTTGAATTTTGTTTCGCTTGCTTCGCGACCACGAACTTGCCGACCACCACGAACACGTCGCTCGAAATCGAGCTCCGCCTCGACCTTGCCCACAGACTGTCGCCTGCCGAGTGTCCTTCCAGTCGCAAGCTCAAGATTCCCACTGCGAAGCCACGCCGCGCCCTAGCTTCCATTGCGACCTCGCCTTCGAAATCGTGAAACCCTTGCTCGAACGCGCTGTCGTACGCGCGCGATGCCGACCTCCCCTCCCAATTAACGAACGCGACCCACGATGTCTTCCCCGAGCTTGAGTTGAACTCGGCTTCGATTGAATTCGAAAATGAAGAGGCAGCCATTACTATTTCTATTAAGGCTTGAACGATTGATTTGAAAATAATGAGGAGGGCACGGTTTGATTTGAATTGAAGGAAAAGGAAATCGTTCTGCTATGATTTTGATTTGAGACGAAGAAAAAGTTTTCGTTCGCTCGTATATTTTTTCTTTCTATTTTACTAGCTCTGGTATTTATTTATTTTTTTTCCAACGAACTCGTGTTAGAAAAGTTAAGGGTCAAGTACATATCACAAGAAGAGATCAATTGGATGGAATTTCGGCTGCAATGACTGGTGTATAAAAAAATATATATTTTAAAATTTAAAATTCAAATTGTCTCGATGAATACAACACCACATTCTTGACTTCCTATCGAGGCATGCCGCCAGGCGTTTGTAATGTTATACGCCTATTCCGAACGCAATGGAAAAGGTTCCGGGTCCAAATTCGATCGTATGGAGAAGATAGCTTTTTGGACCAGTTATTAAATTGAATTTCGATAAAATTTTCAGCGCGTTTGCTTATCGTACGGCCAAACGATCACTCCAAACATTACGAAAATTGAAATCCGATAATAATACAATATTACGGATCCAATGAAACTAGTTTCGTCGAATTCTGAGACTGTGCTCCGGAACGCTATTTTCAAATATCGATTTAAACGATAAATTTCAAAACTGAACAAAACAGTTTCAAATTCAATTCTGAAGCTTCCATTATCTTCAGTATTATCAATATAAATTTTCTAAGCCTTGAAAATATTTTTAATCAGCTTAAAACTGAAGATTCAAATTTTTACCCATATTTAACGATTAAATTCAATAATTAAATCGCCAAATTCATTCTGATATTTCGAATTTCAAATTAAACTATCATTCGAATATTTAAACTCAATTAAATATCCACATTTCAAATGTCAAAATTCAGGGTCGTTACAAGATAAATGCACCATTAGATGTATACTTATATCAAAAAACTGATTGGGAATATAATGGACCAACACACATAAGCCTCCGCAATCATATCTTTGGCAGCTTGGACATGCTCTCGAATCAAAACCTTTGAACAAATAATATTAAAGTACAAGCATACTTGCAAAATCGCATGCCTCAAGTCACGAAACTTTGGAAATGCATGTTGAACCATGACAGGCAAAAAATGTTGGATAATAATATGATAGTCATATGACTTTCTAATATTCAAACTAGGTGGTTGAATGCTTACTAAGTTGCCTAATTTTGTTCCAAAGCATGATGGAAGTTTTACGCCTTTTAGAACTTGACAACATTGGATCTTGTAAGCTTTATCAAATGCAAATTTAGAGGATTGTTTGGTTCTATCGAATAACAAATTAATAAAATGCTCTGCCACATTCTTCTCAGTATGCATTACGTCTATTGTGTTTCGCACTTTATGGCCACTCCAATACTCTAAGGAAAAAAGAATCGACTTTTTATACCATGCTGGTATTACACCATTGTTATTCTCATTTACAAGGTGTTCATCATAATCAAAATCATCTCCTATACGCTTCTTTTTTCTATTCAATTTATCGGGTGTGTACTTGATATGAGCAATTTTCTCTAAAAGATCTGATCCTGTCAGTCGTGTTGGAGGTTCCTTATACTCTATATCTTTATACAATCCATGTTTTGGTGCTCTATATGGATGGTCGTTCTTCAGAAATCTTCTGTACGTCGTATAAACAATCTTATTACCAACGTGTTCCGCCTCGGTCTCTGTAGCACAAATAGGGCATGCTTTATAACCATGGGTCACACAACCCGATAGATTCCCAAATGCAGGTAGATCATGAATTCCCCACAATAGCATTGCTTTCAATGTAAAATACTCATTCTTGTCCATGTCAAATGCAGGCACTCCTATTGTCCAAAGTTGTTTCAACTCATCCACAAGTGGTTCTAAATATACATCAATATCTTGACTTGGTGCTTTAGGTCTAGGAATTAATAAACACAACATTTGTAATTCTAATTTCATGCACAATGAAGGAGGTAAATTATAAGGAACCATATACACAGGCCAACAACTATAACTGTTAGACTGGATTGTATTAGGATTGAACCCATCGGTAGCAATTCCAAGCCAAACATTTCGAGCATTGTTAGCAAACTCTGGCCACTTATTCTTAACCGATCTCCATTCAGCTGAGTCGATAGGATGACTCATGAAATTCCAATAAGTTTTTGCTTCACTATGCCATAACATTTTTCGAGCTATCCATGGTAAAGTGTACAATCTAGTTAATCTAGGAATTAATGGAAAATATTTTAGAAATTTTCTTGGTTGTTTTGTGACTTTTACAATTTCACCTTCATCTTTAACTTTAAATCTCGAAGTATGGCAACGAGGACATTCAACGACATCTTTATTCTCCTTCCAAAATAATATGCAATTGTTTTTGCAAGCATGTATGCACTCTACATTCATTCCCAAATCCTTTAATATTTGGTTCATTGTGGGGTATTTGCATTTGGAAGCCACTTTTTCAATCTCTTCAACAACTCAGTCACACTGTTTCCTGACCAATTGAATTCTTTTTTCAAATTATGTAGCTCTATAAGGACACTTAACGTTGTAAGACCATCTTCACAAGAAGAATATAGTTTTTCATTTGCTTTTCTTTTGTACTCGTTGTACTTTCTTCCCAAATAACCATCACCGATACCGTGAATGCTATCATACACACCATATGCATTGTCAACAAAGTTTCCAAGAGCACCTTCTACATGGTTTTCCACTCGAATTTGATGAGAGATGCAAGCCTCATTGGTGGTAACATTTAGTGTAGAATTGATTACTACATCTGTGTCATTCCTCTCACCATGAAAAAACCACTCATCATACGTTGGATCCATACCGTAAATGATTAAGTGTTTCTCGAACGTTTTGAATGATACTTTTTTTGGAATTTCTACACTTTTTGCAAGGACAATTGCACATTTTAAAGTCAGGCAGTGTATGATGCTTTGCGAAATTTATAAAATATCGAACCCCTTATATGTACTCATCGGTGTTCATACGTCGACATCTAATCCACTCTCTCGAAGTAGATAACGACATTAGCAAGAAATTTTATCTCTTCCTGTCATTTCATATAAACACAAAAAAATTATGTAGGTTGCTTGTTTGGACTTCTATTTACAAAAATATTTACTGAGAATGTAATGAGATTTGCGTTGTGATGCTTGTTTATTACATCAATTAAAAATGTGATTAAAGAAATTGCTGTCATGTCCCTAACTTTTCCACTTTCTGTTCAAATACTAGCATGGCATGCTAGCAAGTTTATTTTATTTGTTACCATCAACATGTCTATTTATTTATTTATATGTGGTTAACATTACATTATTTTGATAGATTAGATCTTCCACTTCAACTAATTCGAGCAGAGAAAAATTACACACTCTGGACTACATGATTAAAATATCCAGTACTGTTTATATCAATATGATGCATTTCAAAGGCTTCTTTTTTTATTGTTAAAAAATGCAACTTTAGAATTGCTCTCAGATACCAGGAACATCAGATAGTTTGATGTTTCTCTACTTTGGATTTAATGGTTTAAGTGCTTTTGTTAAGAAATAGGGGCAAGTTAAGGCATTTTAATCTTTGGTGCAGGTTGAAAATGAACATGCATATATTGAAAAGGTATACGGGATGGAGGAAAACCATATGCAATGTATTTGAAACTTTTAAGTGCATAAGTAGGTCATCCAATGTATTTTAAAACTAACCAGTTAATATGAACTCGAATTAGATTCTGTTTATTTTGTACATAGGCGCATTTCACCTTTGGAACAGGGTTCTGCTTTTTAAATTCAAGGATACAATGAATTACTCAAGAACATGCTACGGAAGCCTTTCATTTTTTATTCTATTTTTCACACCATCAGGGGAAACAAGTAGGGAATAAATTGCAAAATAATTTCAGTTCATTCTATAAATTGGAAAACTCCAAGATTACATAATGGATGTACAATGCATGTATTAACAGAAGGATCAATTATTTTCCATTACTAATCCATTGAATAACTAACGAACTAATAAACAAATAAACTAATTTACTTTAATAGAAAATTTTATGAACGTTGTCACATAATCATTGTTTAAACGATACAGCTTCATATCAGTGATCGAGAGAACATAGAAAGTTATAACAATCATTCCTCCAACTTCATCGATATTGATAGAATACTGCTGGACAATTTCATCAAGAAAGAAAACAGATATACAAATTTTTATTTTATTTTCCAATGGCAATTAAAAGGAGAACTTCAGGATGTGGAGAGTTATATATAGCCAATGCTCTAGTAACACAAGATAAAGGCTTCCTTAATATGAATGCAGTTTATGTTGCGAAGCAGAAAAGGTCAACTACAACTATAAATCAAAATTAATAAAAAATAAACAAACCATACTTAACTAGCACAGACCCAAAAAATATAAAAATATAAAACATATTTAAGTAGCACGGACAGTTACAGTGACAAAGTTAAGTATAGAAAAGTCGAAATATAGAGATATGCATGAAATGATTTCAAACCATATCAATAATAGTTGGGCAAACCGAGTGATAATACTATCTTTAGTGGAAGTTATTAAAGAAATGAATAGGAACATATGGCTAAAGTGGAAGAACTGCAGATAGAAATTGCTGTCAGTCATAATCTGGTGGATGGTTAGCAAGTAAAATTAGGAAGCAATGCAACCAAGGAGTCACAATTGCATTACAGTATGGAGCATGGTGATCAGCATTCACCTATCTGGGTTTGCAAAATTTAAAGTTACATATCCACTATATTATAAATGAAAAATACAAAATGAGATACAAAAACTAAACAAATAATCACTAGTTTATATTTTTTACCACAATAAACAAAGTAAAAAATTTAGGTGTTCTTAATTTAAATTGGACATATTCAATATTCTCAATGCAAGACATAAGCATAAAAAAATTAGAAGCATGCATTCAAATAGTCTTCATAAGCTTTCAGGTAAAAAAAGCCTATTCATTAAAATGGTTGAAAAGTAATTTTTGTCCTAAAACTATACTTGCGAATTGCTCTTGGAAAGATATAAAAAATCCTATAAGCTACACCCACCAATGTTTCTTTTTATACAGATGAAATTGCTAGAAATTAATCAACATATAGGAATCATTCAATAATATATTGCAATTTGAATGCCAAAAAAGAATATACCTGAACAAAGCGGTAAAAGACTAGGACAATAGCTTTGGCTTTCAGAAATGACAAAATTAAGTACTTTCGGACCTGCATTCATTTAGTTATATTGTTATGAACACCAAATATATATTATACACTAATTAAGTATATGCTTTTAAGTAAACTTCAGGTTAGGTTTTTAAAATATAAAGAATAAGCACACTGTTCCAAATAATCTGTAACTAATAACCATCCAACAATAAATATGTAACAACCTTTAGTTGTCATAATTCTCAAAGTTGATTCTGTTTCAGCTACTCTGGTTTATTTAATTTAAAACTTGAAGAAAAAACTCAGTTAATTATTGCCTATATATAACCCCTACCCTCTCCAAATTTAAGCATTGATTAACCATTATTTCCCTTCGTAGTCGTCATTTCTTTCGTCAACACACTACTTATTGCATAACACACTTCATCAAAATGTCGATTCACCAAAAAAAATACCGCACACATCAAACAATAGATAGTAAAGAAAGCAAGGTGGAAAATAATATTAGGTGTGGAAAAGCAAGTTGATAAAAAATATCATACATGCAACAAAATAATTAATGAAAATCTGACAAATAACCAGAATAATTGCAAAAGATAAATAATTAACTTCAAAACAAAATAGACCGCCTTAATGACCGTTTCTTTTGATAAAACAAAATTATCTAGTCGCAGCAATTGGCAGGATATGACGAAATGACTTGCAATCAGAAGCAGGTTTTAAGACATGATCAGAAAAGTGTAGACACATATGCAGTCCTTTACAGTTGACGGAGAAAATTGCATACCATTGCGAAGATCTACAATTACTGAGTATTCATTCTTTTGTACATATGGAGTTGGATCTGTGGTACCTTTATTTGTTCTCCAAGTCTTATTCAGTATATCAGGAGTACCGATGAGAGTATAATTGTAAACAACATGCAGTACCCTTAACAACACACAGTAAACATAAAAACCAATCTACCTAACATTAAGCTACCAAAAAATGTAAGCTAATATGTATTAATGTACCTAACATTGAGCTACTGAAATACGTATGCTAATACGCACGTTGAATAATTCAAAGCTGACTATAATCTCTATAAAATGGAAGCGAACCAGTAGACAAATTACACCAGTTATTAACCTAATAATAGTACATGATTGAAATCATAGCATGAAACGAATTATGATTCATCGACTTTTCCCGGAAAAATCTCTAATTATTCATATAAGCTTAGATTAGCATATATCCATTTGGATTAGTTGGGTCATTATCCATTTTAATTTAGATGATTTTTGCTTTATAAAATTCCATTGTTAGCAGTCACTCTAGGTCTCGTTGTTGGAGGTAACATTACCATTTTGACTGGAATCTTTTATTGGGTGGCTCAGTGACTGGAATCTTTTACTATGTGCGCAACTACTGCAGACCCAAAGAAGGGTTCGCTTGGAACGATTGTCCCAATTGCGATTGGATTCATTGTTGGTGCCAACATTTTGGTCACGGGTCCATTCAGCGGTGGGTCCATGATATTCTTTGTGTAGTAACCTCAGTGCACTTATTTGTAATGATATACCCTACAATTCTCAATAACTGTATTTTAAGTGAAGAAAATTGTATAAGAAGCAAGAATAGATTTTATATGCTCATTGATTGCAGAAATATTCTCTCCTTTTCTTATTTTTTATTTTATTTTTATTCTTGAAATTTGCTATTAATATTCAGAGAAATAGCATTTACTATTTGCATACAAAACTGTCATATATAGTTAGCATGCCGTGTCTGTATGCCACCTGGTAAATACTCTTTAACTAGTGTGAACCCGTACTTCGCACACGGACATGGAAAAAATATTATAAAAAATTAAATTATTTTGTAAAATAATCAAAATATACTATTTACAGGAAGGAGTTAGAAACATTATTACAATATCATATGATATATTGTTAGTTTTTCTCCAATTACATATAAAAGCAAGGTAGCTTTGTATTGAAACTAACAATTAGGTTAGTAATCTGCAATCGATAGCACACGGTTGTATTTATATAATTTTCTCCAGTTATATATAATCTTTCTTTTGTGTAAAATTATTATGGTGATGAAAATTAAGATGAGTATTACATTAAATATATTAGTTGGAACCATTCTAAATTTTAATTATTTTAAGCCCCAATATTTAATATTGTAGAGTTTATTTTTAGAATTAAATTGTTTCCATAACCTAAATGTTTATTTTACCACAAAATTGATTTTAGCTTGACCTTTTTAGAGTTGCACCTAAAAAAATAACATCCAAATGTTGGACAAACTATTAAAATAAGAATAAATTTACCTACTTATTTTTTTAGTTCAATTGCCTACTTTATGCTAAATTCTATAATTTTTTCTAAGATGTTTCTCTTGAGTTCAGTCACAATCTCTACTAAAAATCAAAGAAGATAAATACCTATGAGAAAAAAATGCAACTATCATAAACGAACTAATCCTATCTTAGTATATCTACTTAAAAATAAAGAAGAAAACACCTAAGCGCAAAAATGCAACTACCATGAATAAAATAATCCCATCATAGTATAGTTAATCGAATGCATTATGCATGTAATAGTAACTCTAGTTATATGTTTTGTAAAAATAAGTTAGCAAAATGACCATGTATCATTAAGTAACTTTTTTTGATAATTACATCTATCTCTATACATAGCCGTAAAACTTGATCCCACACATTTGTGTTTTCTTTATTTCACATATTGAACTTAAGCAATATGGATCATCAGTACGAAAGAAAGCTATGCACATGATGCATTAGTCCTTGCTCCATCAATGATGACAATCCCATAGAAATAAACAAACAAATATGATCATGTTAAACATAAAAGAAATGGGATGGAACACTGAAATAATCATGAAACGATTACAACTGTAACATCATGTTGTTCTTCATGAACTGGAATACATAAAAGTGATAAAAATTAAGAGTCAGAATATACATGTTTAATCACTAAGTAGAATGAGTGGCAGAAAAACAATGATCAAATTAGAGATGTAGTTGGTCTATAGAAAGTAGACCTGTCAAAATATGACCCAACCCATTATATGACCCAACCCATTAACCCAACCCATTTACCCTACTTATAAATGGGTTGGGTCAACCCATTTATGAATATTATTAAATGAGTTATGGGTTGGGTTGATCCATTTTTAGAAGGGTTATAAATGAGTAACCCATTTATACATTTATTAAAAACCTTAAATTTTAAAATAAATTGGAAAAATAAGAATTTTGAACATATATTGTAGTTTTTCATGGAGACTGACAGTTGTACTTAGAAAATAACAGGCTACCGCATCCTCATATTTGAATTCCGCCTAGTGCAGAAGTCGCTGTTTTTTTTGTTCAGAGTGTAATAACTCCTTCTTCTAACCCGGAATCAGGCGAGACTTCGACCGATGAACTTCCAACTAAATTACGGACAGTATGGAACACTCGGATACTTCATCGTATGAATGCACACTGTAGTTCTCCAAGGGGACTGACAGTTATACTTAGAAAATACCAGGCTACCACATCCCCATATTTGGTGCAGAAGCCGCTATTTTTATTGTTCGGACTGCAATAACTCCTTCGTTCTAACTTGGAATCAGGCGAGACTTCGACCGATTAACTCCCACCTAAATTACGGACAGTGTGGAACACTCGGATACTTCATTGTGTGAACGCACACTGTAGTTCTCGTAGGGGAATGACAGTTCTACTTAGAAAATAACAGGCTACCACATCCACATACTTGAACTCCGCATAGTGTAGAAACCACTATTTTTTTGTTTCAACTGCAAAAATCCTTCGTTCTAACTCAGAATCAGGCGGGACTTCAACCGATTAACTCCCACTTAAATTACGGACAGTATGGAATTCTCGGATACTTCACCATGTGAACGCACACCGTAGTTCTTTAAGGGGACTGATAGTTGTACTTAGAAAATGATAAGCTACTGCGTTCGCATATTTGAATTTTGATGAAAATTAGAATTTTAAATTTTATCGGAACTCAAAACATAAAAATTAGAATTAGAATTATTTTATATTTATTTATTTTTTATTAGAAAAATTAAATTTAAATCTTTAAATAGGTTAAATGGGTAACCCGCTTATTAAGTGGGTTTGATCATAAATAGGTAAAAAAGAATGGGTCATAAATGGGTTGGGTCAAACTTGACCCAACCCATTTTGACCCAACCCAACCCGTTTGACAGGTCTAATTAGAAAGTAATACTTAGCATAACTTGGAAGTATATTGATGTCCATCGAGTAGCTGTAAAACAGTGTTTAAGTTGTATCTAAACAGAACAATCTGCATTGCTCGTCACTTTCCATTCATACCAATTGAAACAGAACACTGTTTTATGCCAAAAGCATGAAAGTACCAAAAAATATGGAAAATTAATTAGTTGTATCAGTGAGAAATTATGAGTTCTATAAAAGACATATAAAATAATTTAACCTATTTTGAAGATCACAATTTTCCTTTAGTACCATAAGTGATGCAATCCAAAATGTTCCTTATAATTATTTATGCATATTTTTGGTTGGTAATACATATATTGTGGGATTAATAATTTTACAGCATATCCATGGGTAAGGGAAGGGGGAGAAGCGTCAGAGATTCCATTAGATACATCTGTTTTATTGAACTTGCGTCAGTTTGTAAAGTTCAGCCGTTTCAAGCAGTTTGCACTTCTGGTAGAAATTTCTAAATCATGTCCAGGCATGTTACAAATACAGTCAATTTGAGTATGTGTCTTACGGGGAGTTTTTTTCCTCAAAAAATAAAATAAAATAAAAATGTGCAAGCACTTGCAAGTACTCTAAATGCAGTAGAGCTGGCTAATATTCGTGGTCAATTTGATGCTACTGATGCGGATAAAAATGGTTCAATCAGTCTTGAAGAGATGAAACATTTAAGTTCTTTGAATTACAGAAATCATATATCAGACTCAACATCTTCTATACTTGCTTTCATGATGCTAATTTTATTCCATCCTTGATGTTTTTTTCTCCTTTTTTTCGTTTGTAATGGATATAATTTATTGATCATATGTACTCTACTATGTTTTTTGGAAAATTAACTGCAGTCCTGGTATGAGTCCAAAATTTCTACTGCTTTCTATTGCAATGAGGTCTCAAGTTGAGAGAAAAATCATTCAATTCAGGAAGAGAAGAGAATGGACATAATAATAGCACGGTAACGTGGGGTTGAAGAGAGTGCCTACCTCCGAGCCGAGAGTGCCCGCCCCTTCTGCCAAGTAGGCAACTCCAAAATGCAATCCGCCGTGACCGTGTAGATGAAAATATCTTCGATGCTGTCATTTCGAAATTATAGTTTTTATCATAAGTAGATGTACACTCAAGTAAATTGCAGAGGCGTTTGTGTATTCCATGCTTGTAATTGATAATTTGTACAAACATAACATGGTTTACATGTTCTCAAGGGCCTGGGTATATGACCTCATGTTTGCAGCATTACCATATTAAAGAAGTCCAAAAACTGGAAAAAAATTATCAGCTCATACGTACTCTGTTTATGACAGTATAAAGAATATCCATTTTTCATCAAGCAGATGATTTTAAAATGCCAGTATGCTAAATAATAGACATGACAATTTGAGTAACTATGTTAAATATTTTTTTTTGAATTAATCGGCAACGAATATGTTTACAGCTTATGATAATCAACATGGTTCCTACATACCTTACCCATGTTTCACTTCCCCTAATTTTATTTCACGTCTGATGTTTGATTTCTGACTGCAAATTAGGCATTATCAGTTACAAAATTCAACTTATGCATGTGTACGCTACACTTTATTCCCTCCACACCGAACTTTATCCATTATTATAGCAATTCGTGCCTACTATATTCCATTGTCATTGTTTATAAGGATCTGTTTAATCCGAACTACCTCTCTCTTACCCATTGTGATATGCCACAGAAATACAAAAATGGTACATAGGTTGCCAACAAAGTGTGAATACTAACATACCTTTATTTTACAACTTTCAAATGGTGAACAGGTGTAATGCTACATTGCTGCTCAAAGTTTACTACAATTGAAAAATGAAAAATCAATGTCCTTGCATGGTGGAACGTGATACAGATAACTGTAAATATATTAAATTATGATTAATAGAAACTACAACCCTTTAAAATGTGTTGAAGAAACAGTCGAGCAAACCAAAGTCTGGAAGTAACAGTTAAATAATCTGTTAAGACAGTGTTTTTACATGGCTGTTTATTGATTATTAAAACATGATTGAAAATAAAATTTAAATTATTGAGAGGCGGCAGTGTCAACTATATTTGATTCCTATCTGTGAGCATTATTCCACCTATGGTTTCATGTTACACATGTTTGCACCTACAACAAAAAATGATGTTGTTAGTTATAGGTATATATAACTTATAAATAGCGGAACAATGCTGCAGCATTACCAGTTTTATATAGAATTATGAATGTATTTTGTAATGAAGATGATACTTATATCAAAATTAAAGCTTATTAAATTTCTTTTGCAGCAGCAGTAAGGGTTGAAAATGGTGATATAGATTTGCTTACAGTGTAGTCTGTGCAGCTGTAGACTTTTAGGTTCTTTGTTGAAGGTTGCAACATGATAATGTGAGGATAATTGACTTGACCAATTCATTTATTTTATTTTTTAGCAAATATTTTTAAAAGTTCCAATCAATATTTTTTTCCTACCTAACTCTTTTTAAAATGTTTTGTTTTGGTCCGTGCAACAAAATAAATTTTGCAATCTACCATGCTCCTAAAAGCAATCTGAAATGACCACTTAATCTTTTTCTGAAATAAACTTAGGTACAAAAGGAAATTGATGTATGGAATAAACATAAAGTGATTTGGATGCACTTCACTGAAATAATAACATGAAGACCAACCTTTAATGGTTAGATTGTGAAAAGTTGATAAAATGTGATAATCCGTTTATTGTTGGAGTTGAATGAAGAACTAAAATATAAACATATACCTCTACAATTCTTTATAGAACTAAGATGAAAATAATTTATACATTGCATTTCAAGTTCATAATATTAGATAACACTTCTAGATACTATACAAAGCTAAAGAAATCCTGGGATTTGATGCGTTAGCACAACAATAATTTAAACACATACTTTGCATACATGGTTCAATGCATAAACTCTTTATAGATGAACTGTTTACTTTATTTTGGCACTTGAAAACTTGAGTTATGACAGTAAGTGGTAAAATATGAATTGTTTGATTTATGGATCCTATAGTAAATTTTGGATGAAATGAAAATAGACCACATTATCTAATCATTACAAAACAATCATTGTTAGTCATGTAGAAAACAACGTTTGGCACTTGATGCATAGTTCATTTATTGAGAACCTGAAGAGGACAAAATTTTATATCAACTTAAGTTTGGTAGAAATCTGTAAAATGACTTTAGCATTATGCTTTTGCATCGATATATAAGACCTGTTCACACCATATGTAACATGCCAATATATACTTAACAAAATGTTTTAAACCTCTATATTTAGTTTCTAAAACAATCAATGCCATCTGGTAAAAAATTTGAATATAAAATACCCTAATTAATGCACTTGCAAGCCTTCATTGTTTTTTCTATCATATCAATCTATAACCTCTAATAGTAAGCACTAATAGATAAGTCAATCTATTTTTGTCACGGAAATTTTTAGGTTGGATAGTTACATATCCGAAACCATATCCAAAATCATTTTGGGATAACGGATATCCGCATCTAGTGATATAGACATATATTAGATAATCTTAAAAAAAAATAGTTGAATAATTTTTGGATGCGAATTCATTCATATCTTTTTCAGATATCAAATATTTCTCTTTTTTCCAAATAAGGATATGTATGGATTTTCGGTTTTTTTGGGTATTTATTGATGGATTTATAGTTAATCCTTTCTTTTCTTCATATTAAACTCAACAATTATGGTTATCTTATTAAAAACTTTTTGGTCCTCCTAAATGATACCTTAGAGCAACATCTGATTATTGACCAAAAATATTAATGTATGCATATAGAATCACCTAAATACTACTTGTACGGTTTGTTTATATTGTAGAAAACGAACACAGTTAAACAAAAGCAGAAAACAGGGAAAACCTAACTTTTGCACCATTCTATTTATATCAATATACATTCAACAGCCACAAAAATTATCTAATGAGCAGCTTGTATCCCGTATTTTAGCACAGTAATACCAAAGCTAATATCATCAAGGATTAAATATTAGCTAAATATTTTTTCATGGTGAATTAAACTAACACAATACAAATATCTTGTACAGCTAAAAAAATAATCATAATTCATACCCAGGTAGTTCTATAAGCAACTTTTGGAAAATCATGTGAAAGCTTTGAGCATCTTTAAAATGAATACTTTAAACATTATTTTAAAAAAATAAAGTTATTTCCAACTTGAGAATATGCAAGAAAAGTGAATTGTATACCTCTACTATTTTCATCACCGTTTCCATGGAGTTTGAACTACATGCTCTCAGTTCGGGAATCCTGAGTGCAATAACATGGTATTGTTACCCAGAATACAAAGTCAGACATTAATACTTATTGAATATTTAAGCATGTAAATCGAAAAATGATTCACAATCAGTTGTGCGTGCACGAAAACACATCATGATTTCAAATAAGAAAATGGACAATTGAAGTCTTTTTAAATACGCAAGGATTATCAATCATTTGAATCGCCTAACAATATAAATACATGTACATATGCTAACATTACTTTGTAGGATGATAGTACAACTACTGAGCCAATCCATAACCATCCACCAATAGGCTAGGTCAATTCATTAAATCCTATTCTTTCAAAAGTAGACGGCTTTGCTTATATAGCAGAGGGAAAAATCTAATTATCTGGTGTATTTAAAATATCATCATCATATCCATTCTGATCTCACTAAGTGGTACCACCAATCTATTGCTTAAGCTAAACCAACAAAATAAAATAATCTAAAGCATTAATGCATTCATTAATAAAACCGAGTGTACATTTATAACTCAAGCTGCTATTATATACACATTAATTGCGAACACGATATAGAGGGGTAAGGAAGTATGGTTACTTCCAATTTCTTTCCATCAAAACATTAAATCTCAGGATGCTCAAGTGTACTGGAATCAACGCACTTAACCTTCATCAAGGCTACATTAGGATTTTACCTTAGAATATAAAATTTAGGTATAACAAATACCTTGTACAAAGCATGTTGTCTCGTGTGTTTGTGTAATGTACGTATGGAAGAAGCTATTCAAATTCTCCTAGAAGCTTGAATCTGGAATTTCATAGTATAAATTGAATGTTACCTCTCATCAAACAATCAGAACAGTTGCATTTTCATGCTATTCCATCTAGTACATATTGTCCACCACCAATCTTATCTCAACCTATGAAAACTCAGAATTCCTGATTATACATTATAATTAGTAAAATTGACAATAATATCAATAAAATTCAATGAAATTCGTGAAGAAGATGACATAATATTAAACTTGAAAGACACATTAAAACTAAAAATGCATGTAGAAATAAATTATTGAAAAGTTCCTGCTTGTTGAGGAAAATATGATTGGTTGCCTCTCTTTTCAAGTAGGTTTATGGTCTTGATATTTGACGTCTAATTTTACTTTTGAATGCAAGAATCTTTTTATAAATCTACTTTTGAGATACCTTCCATTTTGAAGACATGAAGAGAAAAAGTTACACGTAACTCATGATGAGTTAGTGGGGTTAGCAGCTTCCCTATAACAAAATTAAATACACTACATTTATTATGAAGTAATAGAATTTTGGAATTTTGAAAAGGCATCACCTCTAACTACTTGCTCCTTAGTCTATGTCTATGTATGTGTGTATTTATGTGTGTGTTCAAAATGTGACATATGCCATTTGTGGATAAATCCGAAACTAACATCATAATGTTAATGAGTATGCAACTAAACGCAAGCTTTCAAACCCCTTCCATAGTTGAATATGCATGAACCTTCTACATAACAACCTACTTATTTGCTTCTTTTTATTCAAAGTTTTTATGAATCAAATGTTGGTGACTGTTCAAATAATCACACCCACTGCATGTTTAATCTAGTCCATACAAACCCATTATGCTTATATATATTATGTGACGCTTGAAATAAAGCAAACATCATTTTCACAATTCACAGCAATTCAAAAGTATATTGTTGTCTCCTTAAAGCCTATTCTAACCTCAATACAGTCTCCTTATCAAATGCACAGTTCAGTCCAAAGCTAATAACTTTTTCTTAACTTGTCCTACAATTATATTTTAAAATAATAAACACTTTGTTAAGGAAAACTTAATTTTACTGAATGAATTTCATAAAGACCAAATTGTCTAATTATCTTATATAATGGATTTTAACTTATATAATGCATTAATACAGTCACAAACACATACTTTATTGTGCAGCTGTAACTTTGAATGCCTAAATTTTACAAACATTACATATGTTATCAACGAAAAACATAAGAGTGAAGAACGTGTTTTATAAACTTTGAATGCCTAAATTTTATAGACATTTCATATTGCTCTTCTCGCACAAATACACGTATAAATTTATGGTTATGTTTCCTTTTTATTAATTTTGTTTTCATAACTTTTTTCCCATTGTGCAAAGGGTATCAAAAACCGAATATATACAGGTTGAATTGGGATATCCATATTATGATGAGTAATAATAGTCAACCTAATTATTTCTCTTCTGTAAATTCATTTAGACACGATTTTTAAAAAATTTCTTAGTTTCTGTATTTGCTAGAGGAAACAGAATTCACTGTTAACATCCTTAATTGATCAAATTTCTGAAATTTCTACATTAATGGCAACCTGTACTAATTAAAATGCCCACTGTACAATTTAAGAAAGGCAGAAAATTTGAATTTTAGGTAAATATCTCAGGTGACATGAACTTAAAATTATAAAAGAGATTATTATTATATTTGGTCAGAAATAGACAAATTAAGCATGGGAACACAAAACTATATTTTAACAATATTTATAAAAATATTTTAGCAATTTATAGTATGGAACTCTGATGCTTAATTCACCAGAACATCCATATGACTCAACACTAAATATCCGTTGATAAAACAGCACATTATAATGGTGCATATGTTTATCTGATCAAATCCCTGATTTTTTTTAATAGCCTATCATGCATGCTAGGACATAAACATAACACGCTTGTATGTGCATAGGAAAATATATTGGTGAAATGACTTGTTATATATTTTCATTACAACAATTTTAAAACTGTATTGTATATCAAATAAACCTCTTAGAGGATAAAATATTTCGAAGAGAGGTAGATTGCCTCTGTTTGCTAGAAAATTGTATCAACCTATTTAATCATGTAAAAAAGGGGGGAAAACTTGTCATTGCTTTGAAGGTAAATTTTCACACATTCAACAATCGGAAAAATATTGGTAAATTCAGTAGATTTGTTACCAACCAAAAGAGACAGTGGAATTTTTTTTATAGTTTTACCATTTTTGAAGTTGTTAAATGCACAACTTTTAACTGTATTTAAAATTTATTGTTTATCAATGAATGAAATTACCTGAAATATCATTTATTCATGGAAATTTTATTTATTTAGCCTGGTACTTATCAAGTCATAAACAAAGATATATCTTTCACAAAATATCTTCAACCTGACATGCTTAGAGTAAATTGAATCAATAATGTTTAAATTACTAACAAAAAGTTTATTAAAATCAATATTAATAAATTTTCTAAAATTATCATTTCACCTTGATTATCTCCAAATTTTCAAATGTTTTATTTTTTTTGCAAAAGCTCAGTAATGCATCTTCATGTGAACTTAACAAAATGAATAATAATTCCATGAAAGAAGCAATTAACAATGACATAACTAAAAGAAAAAAAATCTATTTTTATATGAAAAATACCTAGTTATGAACGATTTACTTCATATTAACTATTACTCGTCATATTGAGCCGATCTAAAATTTGAAATTTCTAAGTTGTACACTGGTTTCACCATTATGATTCTATCACAATTCATAAGAATATTTATGATTAGTAATATTATTAACCTGTATAAATTGTGATAAACTTGTGTTTAATTAGTGATTCAAATCATTTTTTTCATTGAGCACTTTTACCTTTAGGATAAACCAACCTGAAATTAAGATGACTAATACACATATTTGGAGTCACTACTTGATTTATTAACAGCTAAATCCTGTCTTGGAAAATAGTAGGGTTCATCCAGAAAACTCAATTTAAAACAAAATAAATTTGGCTTTAAGAAGCATCATGCAACATACTATCTAACCTATACATATATTGATCGATATATGAAATAACTTTAGTCAGTATAGAGAACAACCAATCAGTCGAGCAGTTCAATCAGACATGAACATCCAACCATGCCAAGCTTCTTCAGGTTGGTGTGAAGTAAACTTGGAAAAAAAATTATGCATATGAAACCAACTCATGATCCAAAATGAGTATGTAGGTTTTATGCAATTTCCATCATTGCTGATTACTATAAAAATAACTAAAATATAAGAAAATCAATCACATATCTTAAAAAAGTTCTCAAGCAAGTTTTTCTTTTGATAAAGTTCCAAAGCAAATATTGAGTACAGTCAACCTAGTTGCTCGATGTAATAAAAAGGAATTTGTACCTAAGTAATTAAAAAACCAACCATTAAAATGAAAGAAAATCATACCTGAAACTCGTTTGAAGGTAGCGAAGGAATCAGGGAGGTCAGATATAAATCATAGGCAGCCGCAACAAATAGTGAAAACAAATGAAATTAAGTTAGGTCAAGGAAGAAGACTAACATAAAAAGTTAAACGAATCTCAGTATTTGAAAGAAATTGATGAAAATGAATGATTGGAGGTACCTAAAACATGAACAGGATGAGAACAACATCGTTCAGATAAGCGAATCTTTCGATTTCCAATTGAGGAAAAGGGGGAAGTGGAGATAAGCGAAAGAGGGAATCTATGAATTTCGGGTGGAATAAATTGGGGAAAGGAGATTAGGATAGGGAGAATGGAAATTTTAGGGGGAGGAAAAAAGGATGAGAAAAACATGAATAGGGCAGACGGAAAAAAGTTTGGACGGTTCAGTTTCCAAAATTGAGGGAGGCTTGTGTGCCCTTTAAATCAAACTCACTAATAATATAATAGTATAGATTCTTCCTATATACAATAAGCAGACATTCCCACCGCAATCATTAAAATAATCTTCATACTTCTACGCTATAGTAAGGCTATCTTCATCAACCTTCTATAGACTAGTTCCAGAATATAAACTATGCTTGAGCTATCAATTGCAAATCATGGTGCTTTTGCTTATGGAGTTCTTGGTACAATTCAGGCTTTATAGTTTCGTACATTAATCCATATATTTTTATACTAAAATTCAACGTTTTTATACAGGAAATTTACTCTCTTTCTTTGTATACTTAGAACCACTGTAAGAACTATATACACTCTCTTCCATTACCATTCCCTCTTTCTTTGTACTGATCGTACATAAAACAATGCATTGCAATCCTACATTTTGGAGAATTTGCAAAAGAAGGAAAACAGATGGGTTCCAGTCCATCCCTTATGTAGTAGCATTTTTCAGTGCAATGTTGTGGATCTATTACATGCTCCGAGAGGGAAATTCTGGTTTTTTAGTAACAATGAACTCTGTTGGTTGTGTTATTGTAACGACCCGTAAATTTCAACTGTTTTAATAACGTAATTAGTTGAAATTTTTTGAAATTTTAAACGATAAAATTTTGAAATAAAAATTTAATATTTGGAATACGTCTAGTTAAACATAGCAACTGGTAAATTTTCGTCCGAAAATATGAAAGTTTATTTCGCGCGTAAATTCACTTCAATTTAATCAGTTAAAAAGCAATGAAAATAAAATGGTTCCAACTTTTCGGGAACTCCGTCTTATGCAAGTGAGACTTGGAAGCACATGCAGTCAGTGAAGACCTTCGCTGATTCTCATGGAGGTCGGGCGGGCTGGGATGGCGCTCCATTCTCCATCCTGAAAGCTTGGTCCTCGGTTAGAATTTCTTGTCCTACTCGTCCATTATTTTCCTTCATATGGGATTCTCGCTCTCCTCCTAAGGTTTCACTTCTGATGTGGCGTATCCTTCATGACGGACTGCCATTGGATGAGAATCTCAAAAGGGTAGGCATTCCTTTAGTCTCCCGTTGCAAATGCTGCTGCATCGGGAATTCTGAATCCTTGAACCATTTATTCTTCGCCAGTTCTACTGCCACTGCATGCTGGAATTACTTTGGTAACCTTTTGTCTGTCCGCGGGGTTGCCAGATCTGCTAATGATCTGTCGGCTACCTGGTGGGCGCGGAAATCTGGGAAATCTCTTCGTTCGATTATTCATCGTCTGGTTCCTTGTCTTATCTGCTGGCACATTTGGTGTGCACGGAATAAGGCAATCTTCGACGACTCTCCTATGGTCCCCTCATCCATTATTCATCATGTTAGGAATGATGTATTCCTAGCATTCCGTGGTCGACCGTTTAGGGGCAACTTGAGCTCCAATGCTCATCGTTTTGTCCGTCTTCTTTCCATTTCTTGTGCGCCGAGTTCCGCCAGACTTGGCGTCGGCTAGGTCCTCCTGGCTGATTGCTGGCGTTCATCCAGCAATCTGGTTCCCCCTCCCCCCTATTATTTTTGGTTTGATGTTTTTGCTAGTGTTTCAGGTTTAGGTTTTGTGGTGGTTCGTCTTCCTTGATGGATCGGTTGTGTCTTCGCCGCTGCCTTTGGTTGTTGTTTCTTTCCCCTATGATTTCCTCAGTCGGGTAGGGCTTGTCTTCGGCTGTCTGTTTGTTGGTGTTTAGATCTTGGTTGGTTTCGGGCTTTCTATTTCTGGTGGAGGTTGGTTTATTACGGTGGTCTGGCCTACACCTTCATCGGGTGTAGCGGGATAGTCGGTTCAGTGGGTTGATGCTCCTCTTTTCTCAGGAGGGATTTTTTGTATTCTTTCGGCAGTGGATTCTGGTGCTTTCTATTCCTTTAGTACTCTTGATAGGCTTGTTTCTGTACTGTTATTCTCGAAGGCATTTTTAAAATGTCTATTATATTTCTGTAAGCTCTCGGAGAAAGACATTTTTTCTCCATCCTGTTATATATATATTCTTCATTTAAAAAAAAAAAAATGTTTTCGAAACCTAAATATTTTTACATAGAAAAATTCTAAACAATCTTCTGAGCAAGATGTTAGTTTGTCGTTTTTCCAAATTCGGACATCTTTGGCTCCGTCGATCTTATTTTTCAGTGTTTTTCTTGCACTTTCCGATAATAGAAAATTCGAATTTTTATAATTCAATCGAACCACTGATAATTTTATACCGTTTTGATCGTCTCGTCATGCTGATCTCCACAACATATTTAGTTTTGTGTTTTAGAGTCCGGTGTGCGGCGCAATCTGCAAAGCGATACCATATCGGTTTTGAAATTTTATCTTTAAAAATTGTCGTGACCATTCGTTTGTCGACCCGTGATAACCTACAGTCATTAACATTTATTTTCGCGTGAATTCCACTTGCATGACCATTACTATTCCCAAAATTTGATTTATTTTCTACCGATTCATTTTGAAAAGCTTCTACGTACCCTCTGCATGCCTTGCCTACGTTTCTTCACTCAATCCATTTTGCCTGTTCCTATTTCTTTTCTTTCACCTCTCTATTGCCTATGACTTCTTTTTTCTTTCTTCCCACTGTGCCTCACATTCTCATTCCTATTTTAGAAAGTAAGCTATATAAATTTTAGTTATGCATAGTTTGGATCTGAGGCTATTTTCTATCTCAGGCCTGCAACACTCGGCAAACCCAATCCAAACATGCTTATCACCAGATCAACCACTCCCTCATCAATGCATGAACTCCGTCCTCCGACAACCGTCCACCTTCCGACCTCACCAACCACTCACGAAACCTTCCAACCCCTCGGCCTTCCCACCATGTTGCCGAAGCAACTTTCCCTGCCTGTCAACTCTGCTCCTTCACAATCAACCATCATCACCGATCTTCGCCTTCGCCATTACTCACATCTGTCCCTATCACCGATGCAGCAGCCGCCCTGTTCGTCGCGTATTCCCCTCCATCTTTGCTTTTCTCTCATGAAAGACTTCGGACTTTATCTATTTTTAATGTAAGTTTACTTACATTTCTTTACTATCTGCATATATATAAAGACCTTGATTTTCAAAGATATATGTATGTTAACAGAGTATAGTGCAAGTCAAGCCTGTATTATATATTGTTATGACTGTATATTTTCTCGAAAGTATGTGTTTACATATTTGTTTACAGACTTTAAGTAAAATATATTTTTATACTATGTTATACATATAGGTCAGTTTGCATTTTTTTTTATTTTAAAGTGAAGTTTATGATTTCTTGGCTCTTTGTGCAGTTCTTCATATGTTCTAGTGTGCGTGTTTTCTTTAAAGGCGTCCCTATATATTGGATATAAGGTTTTAAACTGTTATGTATATATGATAGATTAAGATATAAAACTTTTTGCAAATATGTTATAACAATACATCTTTGAGTGTAAGCTTAGTTACAGCATCATAGTTTTGGAAATCTGGTTTCTTGTATTATGTTTTGCTGAAAGCTTGTTCACATAGCAATGTTCTATTTTTATAGAGGCAGAGCATTTAAAAGTTGCATTTGTATAAATACAAATTTTAGTTTATAAATGAATTTATGTACAGTAATATATGTAGTTTATAATGATTTTGATATGAGCACCTGTCTTAAAAAAAAAGCATAAAAGTTTGCCTTGCTTTTGGAAATTTGTCAGAGAGGTATTTATATAGTTCTATATGTGTTTCGGTTATAAAGATGCAATACTGGAAAAATATTTATATGTATTTCACGAGAAATGTATAGTTTAGGCCATTAACACATATGGATTTTTGAATGTAATATGTATCAGTATTTTGATTTTATGAGTATATATATATCAGTAGATACTATATATATTATATTATGTAGTTGAGTAAATGCGTGTCAAGCAAACGATTTTAGTATATACTGTTCTATATTATATGTATATAAAGTTATAACATGTTATACAAGTCTTATTTGATCTCGAAGTATATATAAACATTGTCTTAAATGCTATTTTGTATTGTTTATTCTATATATACACGTAAGTATTGTTTTGCTGTTATATAGATTTTATTTTACAGTAAATGATATATATGTCTGACATACATATGTATGTTGGTTATAACGTGATAGTTTTGATATGATGGATAACTATAATAAAGTAAATTTATGTTGATATCAAAATATAGGTTGTTTATAATATATAAGTTATTAATTTGAAAAAAAAAGAAAAAACACACACACACACACATATATATATATATTAAATATATGTTGATCTTGATATATGCGCTTAATTAAAAACAGTGACTTTTAATATATAATTGTTGTTCCTATCAATTGATTCTGATCATTTCCACCAATTTCTGTGATCAGCTTGTCCGTCGAACTCGAGTCCATCGTGCTTTGCTTTAAAGTTTGTGCTTGGAATCGTAACTCACTCTATCGTCAAATCCCTCTAGCCTCGAAAGGTGAGCAATCACTCACGATTAACGTTCTTTTATTTATTAAATTTGATTTCAATTGAAACGACAATTGAAATATGCTGCTGTTTGATATTTACACTGTTATTACCTGTATCAGTTCACCTATGACATCTGACACCATTATCTGTTATATATACAATGATAATCCAGTTTGGTTGTTAAATGATTGATTGTTTGATGTTTACAACTGGACGTTAAATTTGTTAATGTTGAAAGTGTTAAATAATTTGAAATTGAAATTGACATAGGATAATTAAAGTTTGAATCGACACATATGTTGAATTTGATTAGTTGAACATGACCTCTTTTAATTGTTAAATTAATCGACATGTAGAATAGTGATAATTACACTTTGAACCATTGAACGTATATTGGATTAATTGTTGTAGAAATTGAAATAGATGACAAGTGAAAAACCGTAATGTAATAATCTTTAATCTACATGAAATGATAGTGTAGATTCTAGGAATAATTATATTAATTCGTACAAATAACAATGCGAATTAATACGGTTATTTCGGGATTATTTGAATTGATTATTGGATTGTTATTGTTCGTTGTTATTGCTTGTTTATTTACTTTGACACCATCCCAGTTATCACACTGCAAGTTCCCTTTGCTATGTTTTGGTTTTGAATTGAATTGGAATCGGGTTGAAATGATAAATACCCAAATTGAACTTTGACCTAGGATAGAGAATTAAATAAAACCTGATTGGTCAATAAATTGATTTAAAAATAAACGAAGATTTTATTTGAATAAATAATATGGTTTTGAAATAAAGTTGAAATTTGAATTTTAATGAAAGGAAAATGTTAATATTGAATAATCTGAAACAAAATATTAATAATGCAATTGATGAAAGAATGTTGTTTAATTTGAGAAATGATTGGATTAAGCTTGAAATTATAATTAAGTTTGAAATTATTAAACTTTGAAATGATTTAATAATGAAGTTGGAAATTATAATTAAGTTTGAAATTATTAAACTTTGAAATTATTTAATAATTAAGTTTTGAATTATTTAATAATTAAATAAGGTTGAATTATTTAATGATCAAATTGAATTGAATTCTTTAATAAGAAAAATTGAACTTATGAATAAGTGAATTTACTTCGTAAATAATTGAAATTGAGTTTTCTTTATTATTTAAGTTTTTGGAAAATTATTTAAGTAAGTAAATAAGTGAAATTGAATTTCTTTAACAAGAAATGAAAATGTGATATTTTTGGAATTAATATAAGACTTGAAATTTAAAGAATTTGGTTTGACGAATTTAGTTTAATTCAAAATTGTAGGTTTTGATTTAATGAAGTGAACTTAAGAATTGATTTAATGAATTGGAAATTTAATAGGAATTGTTTGAATGATAAAGCAACTTAACGAATATTGAATGAATTCGATAAATGAGTTTAAATTGATTTGAATGTTAAATGAAATTTATTTAAATGATTTCGGAATGAAACGTATATATGAACTTGAATCAATATTTGAATGGTTTAAAATGAATGAAACGTATATATGAACTTGAATCAATATTTGAATGGTTTAAAATAAAGATTGAAATTTGATTTATAAGATTTTGAAACGGTAAATTGGAAGTTTTGAAACGAAAATTTTGGAAATTGGTTTAGAAAGACAAATGAAATGTTGGTTTACGAATTGAAATTGAAATTGAAATTGATTTGGTCTTTGAAATATATAAACGACCAATCGGTGTAATAATTACGAAAGTTATTAAAGAGACCGGGATCGGTAATGGATATACTCTCTATCTGAACCGAAACCACTTTAATAACTATGCGCGGAGTGATGATCCAGAATGAAGTGGTTGGAATGATGTACGTGATGACTGAAGAAAGAGAACGATGATGGATAGCCTTGACACTTGTGTCAAATTGGAAATGACTAAAACAGGAGCTGTGCCGGGCCAATGGAGGATTAGCTACCTCAAGTGGACACACTTCTTCGAACTACTTATACTTGTTGTCGATTGGTGCACCCTTGATTTTGGGAGTGTTGTTTCACGGTGTTGCGGGCGCTGCGGCGTTGCGTTCTCACCAGTCCGGATCAGGCGAACGGTAGTATCACTACCTTGGGTATTGCCTCATGTGCCTTGTCATACTTGTATTCCATTTATACGCGACCACTACGATTTTGATTTGTACCTTTAGTATATGGATTGCCCTCTGGTGACTTCCGGTTTTGGGGAAACTACGGTCTTGTATATGCTTTTGGGAATAAAAATGTGTTAAGGGTGGAATGAGCCATGACTTAACGCTATTTTGATATCTTATTATTACTGATAGACATTATCTACTTATCGTACATTACTACCTAGTAGATAGTTTAACGGATCCTTAAAGGATGGTTATTCCAAACATCCTTTGAGTTACTTGTATTTCAATTGCTATTTCACTTGAGTTGGATTTATTAATATAAGAATGTTAATCCTGACTCGAGTGTCTTGTGTTTTGCTTTACGCTCGGGTCAGACTGAGTGGTTCAGCTTTCGAGACTCACCTTTGGAGTTGGAGCTTTGCTTGAAGATCCAGCCATCTATTCTGCTTTCAGTATTCGATGATTCCAGTGATGTATTCTGATTTGTATCCGATGTATCGTATTACTCTTCTGTTGTAACTCTGATGTATTTTATATATTCATATAGTAGCTTCATGAACTACTATCTCTTTTATTTCCGCTGCAAATTATTACTCTGTGTCTGTGTTCTGTGATTATTTTATTTACTGTATATGTTCAGTTTTGCCAATTTAAATTAACAATGCGGTATTTTGAGCAATTCAACTCCGGCATGAGTGTCTGCCTATGCACTTAGAAGGTGCAGCATGATAGGGGGTTCTCGCATTTGGTTTGGTAGCGAGCGGATGACTCTTACTCCTACATGTCCCTGCGGGGTTGGTGCAGTCGAGAGGCTGGCTGTAAAGGCAGAACACAGGTACAGCTGTATGCTACGGTTGGCGTTACCCCACTGGCGCGTCCCGTTACAGTTGGTATCAGAGCTTTGGTAGCTCTAGGCAAAACTTAACATATAAGCTAAATGTATTTACAGAATCACTCTCATTCGAGTTTCAATCTCTTCCTTTGACTCAATTCCTTTGAATTTTGGAATGTTCCCCTCGGTTCCGAAATTCATTCGTGTCCTTCACTATTCGTCTTCTTTCAATTCTGGAGCACCTCATAACTCCAGTTTTGAATGATATCTATAATAGATCGGCGGTCACGCCAATCTGAAATGACCCTCCTATTTCCACCCTAATTTCATAAGGATTTTTTTTTAAGAGATGATATATAGATATATCATTCATTACAAATATATTTCCCAGGGTCATTTTTTCTTTCTCCAATAAACAAAATATATCCAGGATCTTTCACAATATAAAAATATTGTTTTAAATCTAAATCATTCCTAACATACATATATGAAGATATCTATGTTATATTCTACTATAATCAGAGCGTGATAATATGTAAGTAGAGATCCTTTTAAATCTATTAAAATGTGATAATTCCCTTTTAAAAGATTAATTATTGTATCCTGATTTTTGACCATAGAATCCTCTGGAAACATGTACTTTAGTCTGTTATTATAACTAAGAAATGATCAAGTAATAATCAGTGGAAAGCAAGCTTATAATATGGATGATTGTGTTAAAGTCTGTATAGTATCAAACTCAGGCTAAAAGAAAGTGGATCATAAGTGAACACAAGCAACATCTAGGCGTAATGGAAACGCGCCTAACTTATACATGAGAAGTCACGAGTTCGAGTGCTATGCTGGTCGGTTCAAACACAATTTTTTTTTCTTTTTATTTTTCTCCTGTATGGTTTGAAATCTGATATCTACCTATATCTGCACATATATATTTAATTTTTGCCTATAATCTAACATACAAAACAATATTTCTTACTTTATTATTTTTGAAACTCATTCCTACAGCTGTTCTAGGAATTTATATTTATATTTTTGCCCAAATATCAACATGTACACAGATATACATGCACATGTCAATATCTTTGCTCATTTTCCAGAAAACTGGGTTCAAATGGTTCCTTGCTTCATTGATTTTGAAGTGAACAATTTGCCTGACCTATGGTCCAACCATGTGGTTAATCTGACCATTCTTTTATTTGCATTTTACAAACCAGAATCTATCTGAACTTCAGAGTTTATGGAGTGTTGCCAGGTTTTGTTTGTTCAAACCAGTTTACATTGCTTATCTGTCTTAAACTTTTAAAGATGATTGTGGTGAAACAATTGCTAAATGTACTAAGCTTTTGAAATGCATTTTTATTTTCAAAATACAATCTATCATGATCAACCAATACATCATTTATTTGAAGCTGGTTAACTCATGTATCCTGTATCTGCTACACACTAGTTCAAAGCAATGGAGATACCATTCATTGCATTCTGTCTGAAACCTTTAAAAACATTTTACTTTTCTCAATACGATTCAGAAATGAATTCAAACTTATTTACTAAGCATTTCAGTAAAATGGAAACTATAATCCTTATAAGTTTACTTCTAGCTAAATCCAGATTTTATTCTATAACTCAGTGCTCTGTTATGTCTCAAGATTAACTAATACATAATATAAATTATGCAAAACAGTAGCTCACCTACATATGCATATTTCTTTTCCAAGCATCCATATCAATACTTAAAATCATTTCCTTGTTCCCCACTCAGATATTTCTTTTAGATTTTAATCCTTAGTGCATAACAATATATTTAACATGATACAACTAGTCCATCTAACCATAATAGAATTCATTACATGACTGGAAATCTTAGAAACATAAAATTTTTCCTGAATATATGCAGATATAATCAATTTAAGCTCTTATTGAAACTAGCTAGCATGTTCATTCACTCCTCCATAATAGCCATAACTTCATTTTTACTTAGTGCCTGCGTTCCCTGAAAGAGCATGAGTGGCTGCCTCATTTTAAAATGAGACACCCCATATGCCATGAGCAAACAAGGGTCAGATCTATGATCTGGTATGAGTAACATCAATACATTCATGATATTAAGCAATAGAGAATATAAGAGCACCAATTAGTTATTTAAGCAGATTCCTGCAATCAATTACTTTAACATAGTATAATAAAGTTGATTTAGGTATGATATATTCATTTATCATTCTTACACTTGCATACATAATCATGCAAACATAATTATCTATTTGCAACAATTGCATTCACTGGAACCATCTTGGTTCCATACCATTCAACCTAAGAAATATCCATATTCCTATTTCTTCATTTACAGGTTGTATAATTCAATTTAAATCCCTGCCTCATCTGCTATTAAGGAATCACAGGGACACATTGCAATGAACTAATTCACATCATTGCACAAAGATCTCAGGGCTTAAACAAACCATGTGCCAACTTGCATACTTCAAATATGACAAGCATTCCAGCAGCCTTCTTGGCCTTCCCTTCCCTAGTTTATTTACTAGTGTATAGTCTTAAATCCTATCATCAAATATGCTAAGTAAACATGTCACTGCAAACATGGAAACATCCATAATCTTTCCTAGCATAATTCTCCTCAGAAATAAGCAGACAGTTATTTCCTAAATGGGGTCAATATGTCTTGATCTTAGTAAAATATAAGAATATTTTCAACTGTAAAAAGAGGCATGGCATGTTCTTATTATATTGATCTGCAAGCCTTTATGATTGATTCAGATTCAGGATCTGGTTCAATCATAATTTTTGCTTGTGTGTTTTTTTTTTTTGATTTGATTAAGGGCTCAGCACATAGAAAATTTCTATTGCACCCTTAACATTTTTCTTCTCAAGCCTCAGCAATTATACCAAGTATAATGCAGCTCCCAACATTTTTGTAAAGTTTCCATGCCATAGATCTATAACAGTTGAGAGTATTCTCTATATAATTTTAAGATCCTAGACTTTAACATTTTTGAGTAAAAATAAAACAGTAATGATACACATCCAAAGACAAAAGTCTCAGCAAATCAAAGATCACCAAAATCATCCATATTAAATCATATCAGATTTAAAATAAGACATCCAAAAAGCATTGATGGAATCATATACATCAAAACCAAAAATATATAAATGGCAATATAAAAAGTGGCTGCCTCATCTCAGGTCTTAATGCCATGAACTCAGTGAGGTTACTCACCTAAATATTTCTTCTTATTAATCCAGAAAATCCTTGTATGGGTGTTTTCTTCTTCCTTCCAATATTTTTCTTCCTTTCTTATTTTTGTGCAGCTCGGGGTAAAAATAATTTTACTGGCTAAAACTGCCTATTTATATGCATTTTTCCACTAGGGTTTTGTTAAAACAGAATTCCATTTCTGTCCTGGCTAACATCATGCATTTTTCATTCATAATACCCCGGCCATATTAACCAAGTTAAAGGCTGCATTTTCTTTCTTTTACTTTTTCAGAAAATGGCCACTCACCTAGTCATGTTAAAAGTGTGACTATCCTATTTTTATATTTTAATTATTCCTGAGAATCCCCTTTTGCTATTTTTGCCTACACAAGCATATTGACTTGTATCACATTTCATGTCATTTTAATGTTATAGTTTCACTTGCTTATATATATATATATACTTTTCAGTATTTAAAAATGTATATTTGTATACATATCTTATCTAGGCTTATTTAATTCCTCTTTAATTTCAGAAACATATGCACCTATATGTATACAGGTTTACAAATCCTTATAACATATATATGTATAATTTTCTTTTCTGGGTTTTAAATAAAATCTGTTTACTGATTTAAAGTAAAACTTACTTTTCTTATTTTCTAAGATGATCCATATAATTCCAGAAATCAAATATCCATGTCGCAAAATCATGTTTGTATTGCTTTTTAATTCTTGTTTTAAATCCAAGAAATCTAGAGTTCTTCCTTGTGCCATTTCAGTGTGCACGTGCACACATATACTTGCACACTATTTATTCCAGAAATTTCACCATATTTAAATCTAAATATTTCAAAAATTAAATCATTTTGCAAAAATGATTTTTCACAAAATTTTGGGGTATTACATTCACCCCTCCTTTTAGGAATTGTGTCCTCACAATTTTTTTTAACATTTATAACAAGCATTATTTTCTTTTCTGAAAACTTATCAAACATATGCATAAGCAAACAAATTCAACCATATCAACCATGCATAACAAAATTTTCCAGAAAAAAAAATTACCTTTTAATTTGCTAAAAGCTTAGGATAATCCATTCTAATCTTATCCTCTAACTCCCATGTGCAGTCATTAGGATCACTACTCCACTGGATCTTAACTAGTTTCAAGGTTTTGCTCCTTAATTTCTTTTCTTCCTTGGCTACAATCCCCACTGGTTCTTTTTCATAAACCAAGTCAGGATTTATTTGAATTTTGGTAGGCTCTTCCAAAATGTCTTCTTTATCATGTACCCATCTTCTAAGTTGGGACACATGAAAAACATTATGCATTGCTTTCATTTCCTCTGGTAGTTCTAATTTGTAAGCCAATGAACCAATTCTTTCCAGAATTTTATAGGGTCCAACATACCTTGGTGTGAGCTTACCTTGCTTGCCAAATCTCAAGACTTTCTTCATAGGTGAAACCTTGATGAAAACAAAGTCTCCCACTTCATATTCCACTTGCTATCTCTTCCTATCTGCAAATTTCTTTTGCCTATCTTGAGCTGCTGCTATTCTTTTTCTTATTAACCCAATTTTCTCTGTGGTTTCTTTAACATATTCAGGTCCAAGAACAGCCCTTTCTCCAGTCTCTACCCAGCATATAGGTGATAAACATGGCTTGCCATATAAGGCTTCAAATGGTGCCATCCCTATGGTGCTTTGGTAACTGTTATTGTATGTGAATTCAGCTAGATGGAGGTGGTCTTCCCAGTTGCCTCCAAAGTCCAGTGTGCATGCTCTCAACAAATCCTCTAAGACTTTGTTCACCACCTCAGTTTGACCATCTGATTGTGGATGGTAGGCAGTGCTTAAGCACAATTCACTCCCCATGGCCTCTTGAAAACTTTTCCAAAACCTTGAGGTGAAGATGGTATCCCTATCACTCACAATGGTTTTGGGTATGCCGTGCAACCTTACTACCTCTTTCATGAATATTTGAGCCAATTTTGGAGCATTTCTTTCTGTTTTAACTGGGATAAAATGTGCTACCTTAGTTAGCCTATCCACTATTACCCATATGCTTGTGTTTCCCTTCTTAGATCTAGGCAGACCATCTATGAAATCCATAGATATATCCTCCCACTTCCACTGTGGTATGCTAAGGGGTTGCAATAGTCCTGATGGCCTTTGTGTCTCTGCCTTGACTTGTTGGCAAGTCATGCACCTTGCAACATATCTGGCCACATCTGACTTCATCCCCTTCCACCAAAGATTTCTTTTCAAATTTTGATACATCTTGGTGCTACCTGGGTGTATGGAGTACTTATTCCTATGGTACTCATTTAATATTTCCTCCTTCAATTCTATATTTTCTGGAACACATATCCTATTTTTATTCCTTAAATAACCATTTTTATCAATTTGATAATTTATTACTTCCTCCCCTTTTGATATGAGCATTTTCTTTTCCACCATGTTTAGGTCTTGTTCCTGCATTTTCCCAATCTTAAGAAGTAAATCTGATTGCAGAGATATCATACTTAATTTCCCTTTACCTTCACCTTCTTCAATGAACATCATTTGTACCCCACTGTTTTCCTCAATTTCCAAATCAGTAAGTATAGACAAATCCTTAAATTCTTCCATCATCAACATGGCTACTTTGGCATGTTGTCTACTCAAGGCATCTGCAACTTTATTTGCCTTGCCTGGTGTATACAGTATATCTAGATCATAGGCAGCTAGGAACTCTACCCATCTATGTTGCCTCATATTCAAATCTTTTTGTGAGAATAAATATTTCAGTGCCTTATGATCAGTGTACAAAATGAATTTGGCACCTAACAAATAATGTCTCCAAAGTTTCAAAGCATACACAACTGCTGCTAGTTCAAGATCATGGGTTGCATATCTGGTTTCATGTGGCTTTAATTGCCTAGATGCATAGGCTACCACCTGGTCTTGCTGCATCAACACAGCCCCTAACCCAGAGCCACTTGCATCAGTGTACACAACCAAATTTTCATTTCCTTCTGGCACTCTCAATACTGGTGCATTAATCAGAGCTTCCTTTATTTTGATAAAAGCTTGCTCACATTTTTCTGTCCATACAAAGGCTTGGTTCTTTCTAGTTAAATTGGTAAGTGGTGATGATATTTTTGAGAAATCTTTTATAAATCTCCTATAATATCCTGCCATCCCCATAAATGATCTAATCTCACTGATGGTGCTAGGCCTTTTCCATGCTTGGATTGCCACTACCTTATTAGGGTTTACTGATATTCCTTTGGCAGAGATAACATGCCCAAGAAAATGCACTTCTTCTTTCCAAAATGCACATTTTGAAAATTTTGCTTTTAAATCATTTTCCCTTAGTCTTGACAAAACTAAATGCAAATGATTTTTATGCTCTTCCACTGTCTTAGAATAAATCAAAATGTCATCAATAAAAATCAGTACAAACTTGTCTAAATAATCTCTAAATATTCTATTCATTAAATCAACAAAATATGAAGGAGCATTTGTCAAACCAAATGGCATAACCAAAAATTCATATAAGCCATATCTTGTGTTAAATGCAGTATACTTAACACTTGAGTCTTCAACCTTCATTTGATGGAATCCTGATGCTAAGTCTAGCCTAGAAAATATTTTAGCTTCACTGAGTTGGTCAAAGAGATCATCTATTCTAGGCAATGGGTATTTATTCTTGATGGTTACTTTATTTAGTTCCCTGTAATCTATGCACATTCTCAAGGTACCATCATGTTTTCTTACAAACACTACTGGAGAACCCCAGCAGGAATTGCTTGGCCTTATAAATCCCTTGCCTTCTAATTCCTCCAACTGATTTTTCAATTCTTTCAGTTCACTTGGCCCCATTCTATAAGGTTTCTTGATTATTGGACTTGCTCCTGGAATGAGATTAATTTGAAACTCAACTGGTCTGTGGTGTGGAACACCCTTAACTTCCCCAAACACATCCAAGTATTCATTAACTATGGGAATTTCTTCAATGATTAGTTCACTCAGATCTTTTTCTAAGTCAACTAAATGATACAATTTCCCTTCCTTAGCTACTTCACATAGAACTGTGATCCTCTGGCCTCTAGAATTTTGCAATGATATGGTGGATGAGTCTAAATTAATTATGGCTTTAAATTGCCTTAACCAATCTACCCCCAATATAACTCCTATATTTGGGTAATTTAAAACATATAAATTGGAAATAAAAATATTTCCTCCTATGTTTAACTCCACATCCACACAATTCATGTTCAAAACACTAGAACTCCCTAGGGGACTTTGTACAAGCAATGGGGTCTCAACCAATATGCAGTTTAATTTTAACACTTTAACTAATTCATAGGAAATCAAAGAGTGTGTTGCTCCAGTATCATATACTACTGGTATGGGTATGGCACAAATGAGTAATGTACCTTCCACTTGGCCATGATTTTCAGCATCAATTTTCATTGCAGATTTGCCTTTTCCTTCCAAAGTTGCCAATTTCCCTTGCTGTTTATTCTCAGGACAGTTCCTCTTCATATGCCCCTCTTTCCCACATAGGTAGCATTTGAAGGCTCCTCCTTTTAACTCTGGGCACCTTGGTTTGATGTGTCCTTCTTTTCCACAATGATGGCAAACCAATTTCTTCTTAGTATCATTGGCTTTTGTGTCTTTACTCTTCCTGTTGTCTGCCTCCTCCTTCTTTTTATCATAAGGGTGATATCTTCCCTTATCCTTCTTGTTGTTGCTCTTAAAATTCCTATATTTCTCTCTTTCTTTGTCATGTTGTTCCAGTTTCAAGGCCAGATCAATTACTTGATCAAATGTTCTATCTGCATATGGTAGCATAGCTCTGCTAAGTCCTGGGTTCAGTCCTTTTATATACCTATCATTTTTGGATGCTTCATCTGCCACTAGCATTGCTCCATAATTGGATAGCCCCTCAAACTTTTGAGTGTATTCAGTGACATTCAAAGTTCCCTGCCTAAGTTTGATAAATTCTTCAAGCAAAGTGGTCTTGGCTGATGCTGGTACAAATCTTGCCTCCAACATCTCCTTGAACTGATTCCAAGTGATTTCATTTTCATTTCTTCCAGCTATGATCACCTCCCACCAGCTTAAAGCTACCCCTTTCAGTTGTCTTGAAGCTACTTTCCTCTTTCTTTGGTCCTCCAACTGCATGTCATTAAAAATCCTATCAAGTGTTCTCAACCATGCTTGAATTTCCATCACACTCTCAGTTCCTTCAAAACTCTTGCCTCCCAAATTGGAATAAGTCTTCAGTAGTTTTGAAAGCTCTTCATGTGGGTTCTAAGGCCTATGCCCAATTCCATCTCTTAAAACCCTCACAAATTCTTGCATATCAAGCATTTGAGGTGCACTGGGTCCTGCATTGTGATGAGATCCTCTTCCTACCATGGTCTGCTAACTAAATTCTGGGCAAATGGTATTAGTATATTATGAGTACTTCTATAATTTCTGTTTTCTTATCTAAATTATTTCATCCAAAACAAACAGACATAATACATTTCTATAATACTTAATAATCAATGCAACCAAGTGCTCTGATACCAACTGAAATGACCCTCCTATTTCCACCGTAATTTCATAAGGATTTTTTTTAAGAGATGATATATAGATATATCATTCATTACAAATATATTTCCCAGGGTCATTTTTTCTTTCTCCAATAAACAAAATATATCCAGGATCTTTCACAATATAAAAATATTGTTTTAAATCTAAATCATTCCTAACATACATATATGAAGATATCTATGTTATATTCTACTATAATCAGAGCGTGATAATATGTAAGTAGAGATCCTTTTAAATCTATTAAAATGTGATAATTCCCTTTTAAAAGATTAATTATTGTATCCTGATTTTTGACCATAGAATCCTCTGGAAACATGTACTTTAGTCTGTTATTATAACTAAGAAATGATCAAGTAATAATCAGTGGAAAGCAAGCTTATAATATGGATGATTGTGTTAAAGTCTGTATAGTATCAAACTCAGGCTAAAAGAAAGTGGATCATAAGTGAACACAAGCAACATCTAGGCGTAATGGAAACGCGCCTAACTTATACATGAGAAGTCACGAGTTCGAGTGCTATGCTGGTCGGTTCAAACACAATTTTTTTTTCTTTTTATTTTTCTCCTGTATGGTTTGAAATCTGATATCTACCTATATCTGCACATATATATTTAATTTTTGCCTATAATCTAACATACAAAACAATATTTCTTACTTTATTATTTTTGAAACTCATTCCTACAGCTGTTCTAGGAATTTATATTTATATTTTTGCCCAAATATCAACATGTACACAGATATACATGCACATGTCAATATCTTTGCTCATTTTCCAGAAAACTGGGTTCAAATGGTTCCTTGCTTCATTGATTTTGAAGTGAACAATTTGCCTGACCTATGGTCCAACCATGTGGTTAATCTGACCATTCTTTTATTTGCATTTTACAAACCAGAATCTATCTGAACTTCAGAGTTTATGGAGTGTTGCTAGGTTTTGTTTGTTCAAACCAGTTTACATTGCTTATCTGTCTTAAACTTTTAAAGATGATTGTGGTGAAACAATTGCTAAATGTACTAAGCTTTTGAAATGCATTTTTATTTTCAAAATACAATCTATCATGATCAACCAATACATCATTTATTTGAAGCTGGTTAACTCATGTATCCTGTATCTGCTACACACTAGTTCAAAGCAATGGAGATACCATTCATTGCATTCTGTCTGAAACCTTTAAAAACATTTTACTTTTCTCAATACGATTCAGAAATGAATTCAAACTTATTTACAAAGCATTTCAGTAAAAAGGAAACTATAATCCTTATAAGTTTACTTCTAGCTAAATCCAGATTTTATTCTATAACTCAGTGCTCTGTTATGTCTCAAGATTAACTAATACATAATATAAATTATGCAAAACAGTAGCTCACCTACATATGCATATTTCTTTTCCAAGCATCCATATCAATACTTAAAATCATTTCCTTGTTCCCCACTCAGATATTTCTTTTAGATTTTAATCCTTAGTGCATAACAATATATTTAACATGATACAACTAGTCCATCTAACCATAATAGAATTCATTACATGACTGGAAATCTTAGAAACATAAAATTTTTCCTGAATATGCAGATATAATCAATTTAAGCTCTTATTGAAACTAGCTAGCATGTTCATTCACTCCTCCATAATAGCCATAACTTCATTTTTACTTAGTGTCTGCGTTCCCTGAAAGAGCATGAGTGGATGCCTCATTTTAAAATGAGACACCCCATATGCCATGAGCAAACAAGGGTCAGATCTATGATCTGGTATGAGTAACATCAATACATTCATGATATTAAGCAATAGAGAATATAAGAGCACCAATTAGTTATTTAAGCAGATTCCTGCAATCAATTACTTTAACATAGTATAATAAAGTTGATTTAGGTATGATATATTCATTTATCATTCTTACACTTGCATACATAATCATGCAAACATAATTATCTATTTGCAACAATTGCATTCACTGGAACCATCTTGGTTCCATACCATTCAACCTAAGAAATATCCATATTCCTATTTCTTCATTTACAGGTTGTATAATTCAATTTAAATCCCTGCCTCATCTGCTATTAAGGAATCACAGGGACACATTGCAATGAACTAATTCACATCATTGCACAAAGATCTCAGGGCTTAAACAAACCATGTGCCAACTTGCATACTTCAAATATGACAAGCATTCCAGCAGCCTTCTTGGCCTTCCCTTCCCTAGTTTATTTACTAGTGTATAGTCTTAAATCCTATCATCAAATATGCTAAGTAAACATGTCACTGCAAACATGGAAACATCCATAATCTTTCCTAGCATAATTCTCCTCAGAAATAAGCAGACAGTTATTTCCTAAATGGGGTCAATATGTCTTGATCTTAGTAAAATATAAGAATATTTTCAACTGTAAAAAGAGGCATGGCATGTTCTTATTATATTGATCTGCAAGCCTTTATGATTGATTCAGATTCAGGATCTGGTTCAATCATAATTTTTGCTTGTGAGTTTCTTTTTTTTTTTTTGATTTGATTAAGGGCTCAGCACATAGAAAATTTCTATTGCACCCTTAACATTTTTCTTCTCAAGCCTCAGCACTTATACCAAGTATAATGCAGCTCCCAACATTTTTGTAAAGTTTCCATGCCATAGATCTATAACAGTTGAGAGTATTCTCTATATAATTTTAAGATCCTAGACTTTAACATTTTTGAGTAAAAATAAAACAGTAATGATACACATCCAAAGACAAAAGTCTCAGCAAATCAAAGATCACCAAAATCATCCATATTAAATCATATCAGATTTAAAATAAGACATCCAAAAAGCATTGATGGAATCATATACATCAAAACCAAAAATATATAAATGGCAATATAAAAAGTGGCTGCCTCATCTCAGGTCTTAATGCCATGAACTCAGTGAGGTTACTCACCTAAATATTTCTTCTTATTAATCCAGAAAATCCTTGTATGGGTGTTTTCTTCTTCCTTCCAATATTTTTCTTCCTTTCTTATTTTTGTGCAGCTCGGGGTAAAAATAATTTTACTGGCTAAAACTGCCTATTTATATGCATTTTTCCACTAGGGTTTTGTTAAAACAGAATTCCATTTCTGTCCTGGCTAACATCATGCATTTTTCATTCATAATACCCCGGCCATATTAACCAATTTAAAGGCTGCATTTTATTTCTTTTACTTTTTCAGAAAATGGCCACTCACCTAGTCATGTTAAAAGTGTGACTATCCTATTTTTATATTTTAATTATTCCTGAGAATCCCCTTTTGCTATTTTTGCCTACACAAGCATATTGACTTGTATCACATTTCATGTCATTTTAATGTTATAGTTTCACTTGCTTATATATATATATATACTTTTCAGTATTTAAAAATGTATATTTGTATACATATCTTATCTAGGCTTATTTAATTCCTCTTTAATTTCAGAAACATATGCACCTATATGTATACAGGTTTACAAATCCTTATAACATATATATGTATAATTTTCTTTTCTGGGTTTTAAATAAAATCTGTTTACTGATTTAAAGTAAAACTTACTTTTCTTATTTTCTAAGATGATCCATATAATTCCAGAAATCAAATATCCATGTCGCAAAATCATGTTTGTATTGCTTTTTAATTCTTGTTTTAAATCCAAGAAATCTGGAGTTCTTCCTTGTGCCATTTCAGTGTGCACGTGCACACATATACTTGCACACTATTTATTCCAGAAATTTCACCATATTTAAATCTAAATATTTCAAAAATTAAATCATTTTACAAAAATGATTTTTCACAAAATTTTGGGGTATTACACAAGCTTCGAATGATTCGTAAAGGAGCAAAACTCCTTTACAATAGGCATTGATTTACCGGAGATTTTTGTATCCTCGGTTTACGATGCTATCTATCTCCTGCTATACCTGAATTCTATTTCTTGAGATCGAGTGTCGATTTACCTCGGAAGTCTACACCGATCTTATTTTTGAAGTCACGGTCGACCCGGTTAAGTTTGCCCGCAATTTATATAAACTTATCCATCGCCTTATTTTGTTATTTAATTATCTCGTCTTTGTTTCAAACCTATCTTCGAATCGAAATTCTCTTTGATTTGAGTCTATCAAAAATTTGAATCTCTATCCTTGCTTTGAAATCCATTATTGTATCTTTAAGTGAGGAAGTGCATTTGTAAATTAATTTTAAAATGTTTTATATTGTGTTGTTTGAGTTGTTGATGTTGATTTGGGTTTTCGATCGATTCGTCTGATCAACGCTATCGATAGGATTTCCAAAACACTTGAGCAGAGCAAACTGACACAATATCGTTTTCAAATTTGATAAATAAAATAAAGTTTTGTATGATTATATTATATATAAGTTTTCTGAAATTAAATTATTAATGAATTTGTTGTCTGAAATAATAATATTGATTTTCATTTATTGTTTTGTAAACCATTGACTATTGCATAATATAAATAAATGAATTTATAAACTTGGTTATAAATTGATTGGAATTTGAAATGAATTTAATTCAGAAATTTGAGAATTTAATTTCCGGTGATTTCCAACTTTGGGTTTAAATTTTAAATGCATATTATAGAAATGGTTTTCAAAGAATTTTAAATGATTAAATCAGTGCTCTTCTCTTTGTCGCTGGAAAATAATTTCGGTGATGGCGGCCGCATCATCGACATTCATTTTCGAGTTTCGAAGTGGAGATACTATTCTGTAGCTTTGCTACGGTTTTGTTTTGAAAAATATTTTGATTTGAATTTCTTCAGTATATTTTGATTTACATATATATAGGTATCTTATTTTAAAATTTAATTTTATTTGATATAATATATTGTATATATCTCTAAATTGTTTAAAGTTAATCGGAAATCTAATTCTTAAATTCTGTTAAAGGATGATTCCAATTATGAATAAGACCAAATTTGGAATAAACATTTAAACTTGAATAATTGAATTTGGAAAATTTTATTTGTATATTGTTCAACTGCATTCTAATACAACTTACCTAAATCATTCAGAAGTTGAATATGTAATTGGATAATATATAAGATAAATTGAATTTATAAATAAAATTGAGTGTTTATAATAAATGTTGTACACTAAATTTTAATTATAAATGTTAATAGAGATGAATAGAATAATAAGATAATTGGAAAATAAATTTTGTTTTGAAGGTTAATTAATAAATTGAAATAAGATCAACTTATGGAAATACCTTGAATTTAAAATCAATTAATGAATATAAATTTATTTAAATTTGAATTTATATGGTTTAAATTAATTTATATGGTTTAAATATATGTAATAAGATATATTAAGTGAAATAAACTTAATAAGAATTTGGAATAAAGGAGAATTTAAATTGCTGAAAAATATGATTATAATAAAAGACCATTCAAATTTATGGTTTTAGAAATTGTAAATTGAAGATAATTGGATAATAAGATAATGAATTTAGAAATAGTTGAAATTGATTTTAGTGAAATCAAATGGATTAAACCAATTATTGAATATCAATTTATTTAAATTTGAATTTATATGGTTTAAATTAATTGTTATTTTGTATTTCAAATCTGTTTTTCTTTCTGGTTGTTTATATTCTCCTACCTCGTTCCTTTTCGGGGAAGAAAAGTTTTGAGTGGGGGAGAGTGTAACGACCCGTAAATTTCAACTGTTTTAATAACGTAATTAGTTGAAATTTTTTGAAATTTTAAACGATAAAATTTTGAAATAAAAATTTAATATTTGGAATACGTCTAGTTAAACATAGCAACTGGTAAATTTTCGTCCGAAAATATGAAAGTTTATTTCGCGCGTAAATTCACTTCAATTTAATCAGTTAAAAAGCAATGAAAATAAAATGTTTTCGAAACCTAAATATTTTTACATAGAAAAATTCTAAACCATCTTCTGAGCAAGATGTTAGTTTGTCGTTTTTCCAAATTCGGACATCTTTGGCTCCGTCGATCTTATTTTTCAGTGTTTTTCTTGCACTTTCCGATAATAGAAAATTCGAATTTTTATAATTCAATCGAACCACTGATAATTTTATACCGTTTTGATCGTCTCGTCATGCTGATCTCCACAACATATTTAGTTTTGTGTTTTAGAGTCCGGTGTGCGGCGCAATCTGCAAAGCGATACCATATCGGTTTTGAAATTTTATCTTTAAAAATTGTCGTGACCATTCGTTTGTCGACCCGTGATAACCTACAGTCATTAACATTTATTTTCGCGTGAATTCCACTTGCATGACCATTACTATTCCCAAAATTTGATTTATTTTCTACCGATTCATTTTGAAAAGCTTCTACGTACCCTCTGCATGCCTTGCCTACGTTTCTTCACTCAATCCATTTTGCCTGTTCCTATTTCTTTTCTTTCACCTCTCTATTGCCTGTGACTTCTTTTTTCTTTCTTCCCACTGTGCCTCACATTCTCATTCCTATTTTAGAAAGTAAGCTATATAAATTTTAGTTATGCATAGTTTGGATCTGAGGCTATTTTCTATCTCAGGCCTGCAACACTCGGCAAACCCAATCCAAACATGCTTATCACCAGATCAACCACTCCCTCATCAATGCATGAACTCCGTCCTCTGACAACCGTCCACCTTCCGACCTCACCAACCACTCACGCAACCTTCCAACCCCTCGGCCTTCCCACCATGTTGCCGAAGCAACTTTCCCTGCCTGTCAACTCTGCTCCTTCACAATCAACCATCATCACCGATCTTCGCCTTCGCCATTACTCACATCTGTCCCTATCACCGATGCAGCAGCCGCCCTGTTCGTCGCGTATTCCCCTCCATCTTTGCTTTTCTCTCATGAAAGACTTCGGACTTTATCTATTTTTAATGTAAGTTTACTTACATTTCTTTACTATCTGCATATATATAAAGACCTTGATTTTCAAAGATATATGTATGTTAACAGAGTATAGTGCAAGTCAAGCCTGCATTATATATTGTTATGACTGTATATTTTCTCGAAAGTATGTGTTTACATATTTGTTTACAGACTTTAAGTAAAATATATTTTTATACTATGTTATACATATAGGTCAGTTTGCATTTTTTTTATTTTAAAGTGAAGTTTATGATTTCTTGGCTCTTTGTGCAGTTCTTCATATGTTCTAGTGTGCGTGTTTTCTTTAAAGGCGTCCCTATATATTGGATATAAGGTTTTAAACTGTTATGTATATATGATAGATTAAGATATAAAACTTTTTGCAAATATGTTATAACAATACATCTTTGAGTGTAAGCTTAGTTACAGCATCATAGTTTTGGAAATCTGGTTTCTTGTATTATGTTTTGCTGAAAGCTTGTTCACATAGCAATGTTCTATTTTTATAGAGGCAGAGCATTTAAAAGTTGCATTTGTATAAATACAAATTTTAGTTTATAAATGAATTTATGTACAGTAATATATGTAGTTTATAATGATTTTGATATGAGCACCTGTCTTAAAAAAAAAGCATAAAAGTTTGCCTTGCTTTTGGAAATTTGTCAGAGAGGTATTTATATAGTTCTATATGTGTTTCGGTTATAAAGATGCAATACTGGAAAAATATTTATATGTATTTCACGAGAAATGTATAGTTTAGGCCATTAACACATATGGATTTTTGAATGTAATATGTATCAGTATTTTGATTTTATGAGTATATATATATCAGTAGATACTATATATATATTATATTATGTAGTTGAGTAAATGCGTGTCAAGCAAACGATTTTAGTATATACTGTTCTATATTATATATATATAAAGTTATAACATGTTATACAAGTCTTATTTGATCTCGAAGTATATATAAACATTGTCTTAAATGCTATTTTGTATTGTTTATTCTATATATACACGTAAGTATTGTTTTGCTGTTATATAGATTTTATTTTACAGTAAATGATATATATGTCTGACATACATATGTATGTTGGTTATAACGTGATAGTTTTGATATGATGGATAACTATAATAAAGTAAATTTATGTTGATATCAAAATATAGGTTGTTTATAATATATAAGTTATTAATTTGAAAAAAAAAAGAAAAAACACACACACACACACACACATATATATATTTTAAATATATGTTGATCTTGATATATGTGCTTAATTAAAAACAGTGACTTTTAATATATAATTGTTGTTCCTATCAATTGATTCTGATCATTTCCACCAATTTCTGTGATCAGCTTGTCCGTCGAACTCGAGTCCATCGTGCTTTGCTTTAAAGTTTGTGCTTGGAATCGTAACTCACTCTATCGTCAAATCCCTCTAGCCTCGAAAGGTGAGCAATCACTCACGATTAACGTTCTTTTATTTATTAAATTTGATTTCAATTGAAACGACAATTGAAATATGCTGCTGTTTGATATTTACACTGTTATTACCTGTATCAGTTCACCTGTGACATCTGACACCATTATCTGTTATATATGCAATGATAATCCAGTTTGGTTGTTAAATGATTGATTGTTTGATGTTTACAACTGGACGTTAAATTTGTTAATGTTGAAAGTGTTAAATAATTTGAAATTGAAATTGACGTAGGATAATTAAAGTTTGAATCGACACATATGTTGAATTTGATTAGTTGAACATGACCTCTTTTAATTGTTAAATTAATTGACATGTAGAATAGTGATAATTACACTTTGAACCATTGAACGTATATTGGATTAATTGTTGTAGAAATTGAAATAGATGACAAGTGAAAAACCATAATGTAATAATCTTTAATCTACATGAAATGATAGTGTAGATTCTAGGAATAATTATATTAATTCGTATAAATAACAATGCGAATTAATACGGTTATTTCAGGATTATTTGAATTGATTATTGGATTGTTATTGTTCGTTGTTATTGCTTGTTTATTTACTTTGACACCATCCCAGTTATCACACTGCAAGTTCCCTTTGCTATGTTTTGGTTTTGAATTGAATTGGAATCGGGTTGAAATGATAAATACCCAAATTGAACTTTGACCTAGGATAGAGAATTAAATAAAACCTGATTGGTCAATAAATTGATTTAAAAATAAACGAAGATTTTATTTGAATAAATAATATGGTTTTGAAATAAAGTTGAAATTTGAATTTTAATGAAAGGAAAATGTTAATATTGAATAATCTGAAACAAAATATTAATAATGCAATTGATGAAAGAATGTTGTTTAATTTGAGAAATGATTGGATTAAGCTTGAAATTATAATTAAGTTTGAAATTATTAAACTTTGAAATGATTTAATAATGAAGTTGGAAATTATAATTAAGTTTGAAATTATTAAACTTTGAAATTATTTAATAATTAAGTTTTGAATTATTTAATAATTAAATAAGGTTGAATTATTTAATGATCAAATTGAATTGAATTCTTTAATAAGAAAAATTGAACTTATGAATAAGTGAATTTACTTCGTAAATAATTGAAATTGAGTTTTCTTTATTATTTAAGTTTTTGGAAAATTATTTAAGTAAGTAAATAAGTGAAATTGAATTTCTTTAACAAGAAATGAAAATGTGATATTTTTGGAATTAATATAAGACTTGAAATTTAAAGAATTTGGTTTGACGAATTTAGTTTAATTCAAAATTGTAGGTTTTGATTTAATGAAGTGAACTTAAGAATTGATTTAATGAATTGGAAATTTAATAGGAATTGTTTGAATGATAAAGCAACTTAACGAATATTGAATGAATTCGATAAATGAGTTTAAATTGATTTGAATGTTAAATGAAATTTATTTAAATGATTTCGGAATGAAACATATATATGAACTTGAATCAATATTTGAATGGTTTAAAATGAATGAAACGTATATATGAACTTGAATCAATATTTGAATGGTTTAAAATAAAGATTGAAATTTGATTTATAAGATTTTGAAATGGTAAATTGGAAGTTTTGAAACGAAAATTTTGGAAATTGGTTTAGAAAGACAAATGAAATGTTGGTTTACGAATTGAAATTGAAATTGAAATTGATTTGGTCTTTGAAATATATAAACGACCAATCGGTGTAATAATTACGAAAGTTATTAAAGAGACCGGGATCGGTAATGGATATACTCTCTATCTGAACCGAAACCACTTTAATAACTATGCGCGGAGTGATGATCCAGAATGAAGTGGTTGGAATGATGTACGTGATGACTGAAGAAAGAGAACGATGATGGATAGCCTTGACACTTGTGTCAAATTGGAAATGACTAAAACAGGAGCTGTGCCGGGCCAATGGAGGATTAGCTACCTCAAGTGGACACACTTCTTCGAACTACTTATACTTGTTGTCGATTGGTGCACCCTTGATTTTGGGAGTGTTGTTTCACGGTGTTGCGGGCGCTGCGGCGTTGCGTTCTCACCAGTCCGGATCAGGCGAACGGTAGTATCACTACCTTGGGTATTGCCTCATGTGCCTTGTCATACTTGTATTCCATTTATACGCGACCACTACGATTTTGATTTGTACCTTTAGTATATGGATTGCCCTCTGGTGACTTCCGGTTTTGGGGAAACTACGGTCTTGTATATGCTTTTGGGAATAAAAATGTGTTAAGGGTGGAATGGGCCATGACTTAACGCTATTTTGATATCTTATTATTACTGATAGACATTATCTACTTATCGTACATTACTACCTAGTAGATAGTTTAACGGATCCTTAAAGGATGGTTATTCCAAACATCCTTTGAGTTACTTGTATTTCAATTGCTATTTCACTTGAGTTGGATTTATTAATATAAGAATGTTAATCCTGACTCGAGTGTCTTGTGTTTTGCTTTACGCTCGGGTCAGACTGAGTGGTTCAGCTTTCGAGACTCACCTTTGGAGTTGGAGCTTTGCTTGAAGATCCAGCCATCTATTCTGCTTTCAGTATTCGATGATTCCAGTGATGTATTCTGATTTGTATCTGATGTATCGTATTACTCTTCTGTTGTAACTCTGATGTATTTTATATATTCATATAGTAGCTTCATGAACTACTATCTCTTTTATTTCCGCTGCAAATTATTACTCTGTGCATGTGTTCTGTGATTATTTTATTTACTGTATATGTTCAGTTTTTCCAATTTAAATTAACAACGCGGTATTTTGAGCAATTCAACTCCGGCATGAGTGTCTACCTATACACTTATAATGGATGCGAATGGTCTAAAATTCCAGGTCGTTACAGTTATAGAACTCTTCTATATTCTTACATATATTGTCAGCGCTCCTCCTAAATCCAAGGTCTTCACTAAATTTCTACTCGGTTTCCATTTAGTACAACTTAAAATAGTTTAATTAGTTTGTTTTCCTTTTTAGATGACGACAGCTGCAACTTTATCAGACTATAATTGTTTTTGGTTTAATCGCGACTGTAATTGTATTAGCTAAAGGCTTGACCTCACATTTCTTACTATAATTCCTAAAAAAGATAAGCCGCAAACCTTATCAGACTATAGGCCTATGGCTGTGCTAATGTATTAATAGTACTCAAAACAATTGCAAGAAATCATAGTTAATTAGTACTCAAAACATATCTACGTAACTGCAGTAATAATGAGCCATGCTAAAAAAAATAAAAATAAAGTTAATTTTAGTTGACCATATCCTCTAATTCATTCATTCCATTTCTTCCTCTAATTCATTCATTCCATTTCTTGTCTAAACTATACTTTAAGATAAAGCCAAGTGTAAGTTTGTTTAATTAATGAAAATATTAACTAACTAATGATTTTTCCTTTTTAGACGTTAAGAGTAAAATTTCTTACATAAATAAGCGATGTTGCTATCTGAATGAGTTGACTGAATACAATTTCAATGGACAATGTTTCAATATAAGAAACAAAATTCGAAATCAAATTGAAATCTTGAACTAGTTGGTACACGAAACAAAATTCAAAATCAAAGCCTATACATAAAATAAAATTTTCAACTATGCGATACATGAAACAAAATTCGACCTTGAATTAGAACTGAAACCAAAATTGAAAATCAAATTGATAATAAAACTACAATTTTACAAATAGAAAAACGAAAAATACCTGAGAGATTGAAGAGGTAGTGACGGTTACCCTAGATGAGGTGATGGTGGGTGGACAAGGCGGCAACCCAAGATTGAAAGCAGGAAGGAGGAAGTATGAAAGCGTTATGCGTTAGAACTGCGATAGGTAAGAATATTGAGGGAATGACAAGTCTGCCCACTATACTTTCACGTAATTACGAAATTACCTAGAGTTACCACGGTAATAACCGTTACAATTGATTGCAACGGGAGTATCTGTTAATAATTTATAACGGTAATAACCGTTACGAATTAAAGAGAAAAAAGTGTTACAAAATGGCATGTTTGGTGTAGTGAATGAGTTGAGTGTATTATATATGAGAGCGCGTATTTGTTAGTGCTATAAAAATATTTTATATTATGTTGAAATTGGTAAAAGAAATAATTTTATCTAGGATTATATTTTATATATAAAAGAATAATTTTCAAAAATTTAATATAGTTATTTATGATGTGTTTGTTTATTAGAAAATGATAATATGCAGTTATTTTCATTATTGTTTGATTAGTGATGCTCTTCAAGTTTAGGAGCATTGACCATTGTTTGATTTTTATGCTCAGCCAATTTATAGGCATTTATTGTTTTGATTTAGATTGAATACAAACACCTCGTGAATTAAGTTTTACAATTTGACTATAAGGTGTTTGGTAGTAATGTTGTTATAAAGTTTATTTTGATATAAGAAGGAATGATTCTATATAAAGATCATTTTGTAAATTGGGTTTATAAATTTTTTTTTATAAATGAAAAGGATTTTTTGAGTATTTAAATCTCAGTGTCTTCTAAAAGGATTTCAAATGATTTTTGAAAAAAGTAATAATATTATTAGTTGAAAGTATTTATAGGTATAAATATTTCAAAGAGAATTTTAAGACACATTTTCTTTGGATAGTTCGGGGAATGAGTCTTGATTATTGTGATGATATGAATAATCTTTTAAGTGACGGTCAGATGTTTGCTTAGACGAACGTTGTAGTACACTTAGTAAATTATTCCCTTTGTCATTGTGCAATCGAAACGAGTTCGAATCCGAGTGAACCCAAAGCAAGTTGGTAATAGATATTTTTGTTAAAACAATTTTATATAGAAATATATACATACTGTTTTAAAATGGGATTTGAAAAAGAAGAAGTATTTTTATAATAACTAGTTCGAGTGGTTCAAAAATGACTAAAAATAGGCAAAAGAAGTGTTTGGATGGTAAGCACTTCTCTTAGATGTTACCCTTCTTGCTAAGGGGATATATGATACTATTTGGCAGGACCCGGTTCCTTCGTATCATTTTTGGGTTACTCGGTCGATATGTATATTTTATATGGATTTTAATATACAGTATTATTTCAAAGAAGTTTTGAAATAAAAACCGGGTATTTAGTTCTTAAGTTCTTTATAGAAAATGGATTAAAAAAAAGGTATTTTGATAAAAGAGTGTGTTGATAAATGAAGTTTTTAAATGGGTAAATTTAATAAGAAGGGTTTAATAAACTTTGTTTATTAAACCGTGTCTTTTGTTTTAACACCTAAGTTGTGAAATCTATTTGATGTTATTGGACCGACTAATAGACGCCTTTACCTTAGAGATGTCTAAGGAAAAGTAGACATTATGATCGAGTTAGATACCAGCATCTTTCTCTTCTTAGCTACTTATCAGACCAGATGGGTAAAGAGGTCCAAGAGGTCGACTCGGTTTTAAACCCAGATTTATTTTGGGCCTGCATCTGAATTTAAGGAAAAAGAAACGATAAAAGATTAAATCAAATAATTGTATATCCTATGTTGTAGGGAATTATACAAGTTTAAAACTTAAGTAGTATTTTTATGAAATGTTTTCATAAATAATTTTTGGGAAGTAAAAAGAATTGGAGAAGTATAATTATTAAGTTGTCCTAATGGGATAAAACCGTAAATCGGACTTGGAACATTTTATTCGCATGATTATTCTTGATCAGAGTTCGGCACAGGATTTCTAGGTATTATACACCAGTCCAAACTAGGCATGTTCACTCGATTTCTCGACGGTGAGTACTTGGGATGGATTCTTGGGATGGTGTGAGTGTTTTCTCTCATAGTTTAGGACAATGAAGGAAGACATAAGTATCAGATCAAGGAATTTGATTAGGGTTCCATAATGGAGTTGTTAAGTGATCTATACTAGTTTGGATGAGAGATTTATGTATCCAAACAAGTGATCCGATATTGCATACGAATGATTCATGCACATCTCAAGCTTATAAAAAGGGCTAAAATTTTGACTTAGCCTGTTTCCTTCTTTGTTTGATTGCAGCGAAATTTCAGGGTTGAAATTCTTTTAGGGGGGGGGAGGATGTAATGATCCAAAATTTTATAACTTTGATGCGTGGATATTTAATTAATTTTAAATATTCAATTAATGGTTTTTAATAATCAAATAACACTCTTTTAATTGATAAATAACGACGGCGAACCCATTTTAGAAATTCGTTTACATAAATAAATAGTTCACAGAAAAATTGAAAATGTGATCGAAAATTGTTTTTCAGATTTTTGATTTTTTACAAAACGAAAGTTGTTGCAACGTTGTTGCGCGCACATTTAAAATTTTAGTATACATATTTAACAAAAAAGAAGTGGCTAGCACTAAAGTATAGTTAGAAAATTAATTAGTGGCTAATGATGTCATTTAGTAATAAGTAAAGAGAAGACTTTTTGTGTGATGTGATGAGTAATACATGTTATTATTGCATTTACTTGGGCACATGGGTTGGAAAATGGGGGAAGCTTGTCATGGAAGGGAAGAGGAGGGTAGTTGTGTCATTTGGTGAATGGGCTAAGTGGTAGTTCACTACATTTTTGCAAATTCTATAAAAAAACCCCTCCTTTGTTTTCATTTCATTTTTCCATTTTTATTCTTCGCTCCTATTTTCTTACCCTTCCATCAAAGTTCTTAAGTTCACAAATATAGCAAAACTCCTCTCTTTTCTCCTCTAACTTCTTGCATAAGCTTATATACATTTAGCATACACTACCATTATCTCAAAGATGCAAACTTAACTGCTAAAAACCCATTTTGGCCTTGGGCCATGGGCATATTAGGAGGATGGGAGGCTTGGCCATGTGCATTTGGAGGTGAAGGTAAGAGGAATGCGTGCTTATTTGGTTGGTAGCAAGAAGTAGCAGCTTATTCCGAAGTTTATGTTGCATTTGGAAGTTAGAAACTTAACTTTATAATTCATATAATTATTGTTGAAAATGTTGTGTTAGTTATTGTGTTGCTTGCTTATGATTATTGTATACGTACGTATGTATGTAAAAGTATTTGTGTTTTATTTTGAAATGTATTCCCGCTCGATTAGCAGAGGCATATACCACTTGTATTTGTAGGGGAATAATTTGAACACATAGGATTAGGCAGGGGACTAGCAAAAATAAATGGAAGTCAATGTATTTTTCAGAGCGTGTAACAACCCAAAATTTGAGCTATAATAATTAATTAACAAATTAATTAAGTAATAAAATAAGTTTGTGAAATTGTTAGAATTGAGCCACGAGAGTTGCACCATTGTGTCCGTGGTAATTTTTTGGTCAATTTCCATATATAACTTGTCGAAATCCGAGTTAATATGAAGAAGTTACGAAAGAAATAAGAAATCAGAAAGAAAAATAAAAAAATATATTACAGAGGCATAGGTCGACCCATATTTGGGTTAGGTCGACCTATAGGTACATTTCTTGGGGCATGTAGTCTCAAGAGAGGGTTTAGCGGTTGATCCCACTAAGATAGTAGCAGTACAGGATTGGAAGGCCCCCAAGAACGCTACTGAAGTTAGAAGCTTCCTAGGTTTAGCTGGTTATTATTGAAAGTTTATCAGAGATTTCGCTAAGATTTCAGCACCGCTTACTCGCCTCACTAAGAAGAATGCGGCATTCGTGTGGGACGTGGATTGTGAGGAGTCCTTCATGATGCTAAAGAGAGCCCTTACTAGTGCGCCAATGATAGTTTTACCCGACGGAGCTAAGCCTTTTACAGTATACACTGATGCATGTGGGACTGGCCTTGGAGCAGTATTAATGCAAGAGGGGAGGATAGTATGCTATGGAAGTAGACAATTGAGAACTCATGAGAAAAACTACCCAACCCATCATTTGGAGCTAGCTGCTATTGTTTTCGCGCTCAAGTCTTGGAGACATTACTTGTTAGGAGAGAGGTTTGATCTTTTCACTGACCTTAAATCATTGAAGTACCTGTTCTCACAAAAGGATTTAAACTTGAGGCTGAGGAGAAAATACGTATCCGCATATCTTTGATAGTACGTTTTGAAATTTCTATTTCCATCTTTAGTTTTGAATAGGTTCTTTCCTTTAGCATCCTTTGGGAGAGTAGATCTTAGGATTTAACCTATGGATGGTAGGACTGCATGTAAACCTGTTACTAGAACATGTTATGTATGATGGACGCTAGTGGTTGCAAGTGTTTACTAGTGGATGCTAATGGACGCATATACATATGCTAGGCACTATTATCTCTTAGGGGATCGGCCTAACTAGGTCACTAAAGCATATGCATATGGATGTGTGCGCACTTGCATTTTTATTTTCATTTTCATGGTTGCTATGAATGGGTGATTATAATATGATTGTTGCATTTGGATGATGATTTTAGCAGGCATATAGAAATATCAGTTATCATTAGGAAACTTGTAACAACCTGCCATTTTGAACCATTCAAAACGACAATAATCCACATATGTCAAAATTGAATTGCTCAAAACGACAAATTGTTATTTATATTTGGCAAAACTTAGCATATATAGTAAATAAATCAATCACAGAATCACAGACACAGAGTAATACAACAATACGCAGAGGACTAGATAAATAGTAGTTCATGAAGCTACTACAGAAACATCAGAGTCTAAAACCAAACACAACCTAAGTCCAAATGCAAAGAAGTCTCTAATACATAAGCAAATGACAAGTCTGAACATAAACAACTGGAAATAATTAAAATAACCGAGATAACTGAAAAGCTGAATAGATTAAAGATAGATCTCCAAGCAAAGCTCCAAGCTCCAAAGGTGATTCTCAAATGCTGTAATACTCAGGCTGACTCAAGCATAAAGCAAAACACAAAACACTCGAGTCAGGATTAACAATCTTATGCAAGTAAACCAACTCAAGTGAAATGTCCAAATGAAATGCAATAACTTAAAAAATGTTTGGGATTTCCATCCTTTAAGGATCCATGGAACTATCTACATACAAAATACAATACGCTACATAAATAATGTCTACAATAAAGTAAAATATTAAAATAACGTTAAGGCGTTACCTATATCCCCCTTAGCACATTTTTATATAAATGCCGTAGTCTATACAGATATTGTAAACTCCACTCGCAGGTAGGCTATCAGGAAGCACTCCATAGGTACGACACAAGACAAACTCGTAGAAGGCGCGATAGGGCATGTGAACACGGCACTCGAGGCAATGCTAGGGTAGATATAACAATTGCACTCCTGGATTGGTGGTAATGCATAGCAGCTACTACCGTCCACTTTGGAACACACTCCCATAATCAAAATCAAGGGTGGCCACCAAATCAATCACAAAGTAATAGTATGGTATCGAAGAAATGTGCCCAATCGGAGGTGCGACCTCACTTGGCCCGGTATAGCTCCTGTTTTAGTCACATCTAAGCTGACTCACGAGAGTCAGGGTCACGTAAATACCTCATACAGAATAGTTCGTCAAACCATCATACTTCATTTCTGGAATCTCCACCACATACACAGTTGTTAAGTGGTTTTCGGTATTGGCAGAGAGTATGACAATATCCGATCCCGGTCTCTTTAATAACCAAACGCTTATTTCACATCGGATGGTTCTTTAACATTTCCAAAACTAGTTCATAATTAATATCAAAATATCATATTCGATTTCAAACCATATCTCTTTCGATATCATATTCACTTTCAAAACTATATTCACTTTCAAAATCATATACCCTTTCAAAACTATATTCACTTTCAAAATCATATTCCCTTTCAAAACTATATTCACTTTCAAAATCATATCACTTTCGAAACCATATTCATTTTAAAAATCATAACCGCAAAATAGGTTAAACCATCATATCAAAATATTCGCATTTTAAATCAATTAAATCTAAATCATAACAGTTCCTACTTTAAACATTTTGAATATTGAAAGTAGTTTATATATTGGAATAGTTATACATTAAAAATAGTTTATATTTTAAAAATAGGTTATTGATTGAAATAGTTTATATATTAGAAATAATTTGTATATTAAAATAGGTTATAGATTGAAATAGTTTATATATTAAAATAGGTTATATATTAAAATAAATATATTAATTTAAACAATTTAAACATAATATATTTTTATTTTTATTAAATTTTATTAAATTAAATCTTATATTATGAAAAACTAAATAAAGTTATAAGTAAAACCTTAAAATTTACATTTTATAACTTAACTTATAAATTTAGAATTCTTAAACAAATAAATTTAAAAATCTAAATTATATATATATGTTTAAAAATAAAATCTTTATATTGAATTTAAAAATCATTTTTCCTTTTTTTTCCAAACACATCTTTTTAAAATTTCAGAAATCACTTTAAAAACAGACCACCGATGTCCGTATATAGTTTTCTATCCTAGGGTCAAGTGATACAGACATTTATCATTTTAATTCGCAATAATTTAAAATTTACGGGTATATATCATTTTAACCCGCAATCCCAAATTTTCAAAATCAATAAAAACCGCTTGGGTTTATCATTTCAACCCATAACGATTTTTCTCTATTCTAAAGATCATTCGGGTATGTATCATTTCAACCCACAGGGCATACCTTAAACTAGGGGAACTTGCAGCATGATTTACATAAAATAAATAACATAACACAAAATCATACATAACATATTACATAAGGTAGCACCAAACTTACATAACAAATTGCTTAAAATAGCACATAACTTAAATAACAAATTAGAGAACATAGCATGTAATTTACATAATTAATTACAGAACATGGCATGTAACTTACATAATTAATTACATAACATAGCATGTAACTTACATAATTAATTATTACATAACTAATTACATAACATAGCATGTAACTTACATAATTAATTACATAACATAGCATTGAATGTGACATAGATTTTCTACCATAACATAACCCAACATGCAATCATTTCCAATATAGCACCTTAGGTGATTTCCTATATTACAATCATACTACATATATGCATACAAATTTTATTCTTTTTCTTTTTTAATATTCTTTTTTTTCTTTTAACACATAAATTTCTCATAACATACTAATGGAAATTTCCATCACAAAAGTGTCAACCTTTAAATCAATATAACATTTCCTTTTTTCTTTTCAACATTCTGATTTAATATTAACATCATGACACATATTAATAACCATATCATCACATCTATTTTTATAAATAAACAACATAATATCAAAAACAATTTCATGTCAAAAATAATAAGGGAATATAGGTGAACATATGAAATCATAACCAAATTACGCAAAATTTCTTAACTATTGCAACATTCCAATAACATATCAATTGATATCCATTTACTTAACATACGATTATAAATCGTGAGTGAATAGCTCACCTTTCGAGGCTAGGAAAATTGACGACACAAAGCTATGAATTTGAGTCGCGAATTCCAAAGCAAATCAAAGCGGACTTGAATTGATGGAACACAAAATATATACAGATATATATTTCATTTTTTTATATAAAAGAGAAAAGGAGAGGGGTTAAAAGGCTCGGCCTATGGTTGAAAGGATGGGTTTGGATGCGGCTAAGGTGGGCTAGGGTGGAAGAGATGGTTTGGCTATGCAAGAGGAGAAGATGTGGTGATTTGGGTGGGATTTGGTGGAGATAGGGCATGGCTATAGGCTAGGAAACAGGGGATGATTTTAGCCTTGCTTGGAGGAAATGGTGACCGAGATGAAGGGGAGGGAAAGATGGATTGGATGGTGGAGGAGAAGCGGCTATAGAAGAGGAGGTGAAAGAAATTTGAAAGAGAAAAGGACGGAGTTTTGATTATGAGAAATTTGTGTTTTTAGATCTAGAACTCTTTGTAAATTTGAAGAGGAAGAAGGGAGTGTGATGAGAATTTTCTCAAGAGAAAGTTATGTACGTACAAGTTATTCAAAAGGAAACAAATGGTCGTAGGCATAGGAATAGACACAAGTCTCTTGGTATGGTTAGAGTCTCTTGGTTAACCAAAGCCCATTAGGACTAAACCAAACCCATTAGGACTTAGTTAAATTTCACAACTAAACACCACAAACTTATAATTATGATCTTTTCTCCACTTTTTGTTTCATCAAAATCAAATATCTATTGCTCTAAATATTTGAATTTCTGTGAAAAACTGACAATCTAGTATCATATAAAAAGAATAAATTTTAAAAATTCAAATTAAAAATTTTCAACCAAAGGTCAAATTTTGACTAAGTTTCACCAAAATTCAAAATTTTATAAAAATTTCTATTTCATTGAATTTCAAAAAATATATTACTCAATATTCCAAAAAAATTTCTTAAATTTTAAGCTTTAAATTTTATTTAAATTCAAATAATAATATATTTTAAAATCGACTAAATTGAACCTTCATTTTATTAACATTGGTTTGTCTTCATTCAAATGTTCATTTTATTCAATTCAACATATGTTGCTTATTCTTGACTGAATCAATTACCATCTATTACTCTTTACCTTAATTAAAAGATTTAATTCCAATTTATTCAATATTAAATTTTCAATTGAATGTTGGTTACACAGTAATCGTTTTATTTTCATTAAATAATTCAAACAAAGTTTTATCCTTTTATTTTCATTTACATGTTTTTATTTTACATCAAATTTCTCTTTCAATTAAAACATATGTTTCCCTCTTATTTCCTCAACTTCCTCTTTTATTTTAATTCAAACATATGTTCTATTATTACTTTCATTAATTACAATTAATGTTCTCTTTCCTTTTATTTGAAAGATTTCAATTACATTTAATTCCATTGATTACAAAATAATTCCAAAATGGATTAACCAATGGGATGAGGAATAAATCAATTGTTACAACTTAGTAATTCATATCTATTAATTTATTGTTTACACAAGGAGTATAAATCTACTTACCAAATAATTGATTTCTTGTTGTATGCTAACATATTTAGAATTGTTTATCTCATTCTTAAGTAACATTTATTGTAACAGTTGATTGAAATTGCATTAATATAGTTGTAAATTTCATTCAATAAATATTATTAAATTATATTCTAATGCGCATTACCAAGTTCCATTTCATTAAAGATTAGTTGTTTTAGAATTTTATCTAAGATCATGTTTTATATTCTAACAAATTTATTATTAATATTATTATTTTACAGTAATAGTTGAAAATTCTTTATTTCTAACCATATTCTATACAACAATTATAATTAATATTTTCAAAATTTGTTCGAATTTACTAGTCGTTACAAAACTTGCATTCATTTGGATATATGGCACAGACATGGTTGCATAAAAGGAGGTCGACTGAATCAGTAGACCGCCTAATCTTTTGCATTAGTTAGGGACATTAAACACTACACTATTGAATATATCATAAATTACATTAGAAAACATAAGGACAATGGATGTAATGGATGATGGTTGAATATTTGGTTGTAAAATTTAGATGAAAATATTTAATTCATTCTTCTGTCCTTGGAGATTTCAAGGACGAAATCCTTTATGAAGGGGAGAATGTAACAACCCAAAATTTGAGCTATAATAATTAATTAACTAATTAATTAAATAATAAAATAAGTTTGTGAAATTGTTAGAATTGAGCAACGGTGGTTGCACCATTGTGTCCGTGGTAATTTTTTGGTCAATTTCCATATATAACTTGTCAAAATCCGAGTTAATATGAAGAAGTTACGAAAGAAATAAGAAATCAGAAAGAAAAAGAAAAAAATATATTACAAAGGCATAGGTCGACCCATATTTGGGTTAGGTCGACCCCCAAAAGGGTAAGGTCGACCTTAGGGTCGACCCTCATAGAAGCTAGGTCGGCCCGCTTATGTTATTGGGCATAGATTCGTCCAGATACGAAGCAAACACGTCACAATCCCATTTTCGTTCAATCCCTTGTGTTCGTGCTTCCATCCGAGGGTCCCTAGCAAGCCTATGACATGGTTGCACCAGATTTAATCTTCAAATCTAATGGTCTGAGATCCCTAAGTCACACTATAAATAAAACCCTAGGCCTAGCTATTTTTCTCATTCAAATTTTCTCCCAATTGGGTTTATTGCCTGAGGCTGGACCCTAAATAGAAATTTTTTCTAGAAGGAGTTCTTTTTGATAAAAATATTCTACGCCATAGAAGTGGATCCGGGAAGGCCAAGGACTAGAGCTAAGGACCATAGGTGAGTGTTTTGTAATTATTTTAGATTTTTAAGTAATTTAAAATAATAGGGTTCTTAATAGTTGTAGTTTTTCTACAATTTTTGAGACAGTTTTTATATAAGTTATTTATAGTTAACTTTTAAGTAAATTTCAGAAGTTCTTTTCAGTCTATTTTATTCAGCTATTTTTATTCAGTTATTTTATTAAGTTATTTATAGTTATTTACATTTATTTACATCTGTTTTAAGTTGGAATTTAGCCCGTAAATGTTTGTTTCTTTTTATTCCTTTTTACGTGAATAAAATATTAAAAAGAAGAAGAATTCGCAAATATGGATTAAAATAGAAAAACACTAAATTTACAGAAATCAGATGTAAAATAAGAAGAACTGTAATAAGATGGAGATAGACTAAAATAGGCAAATTTGAGATATTTGCAAGCATAATTATAACAAGTGATTATAACTAAAAAAAGAGAGAAAATAGAAGAGTAACAAAAAAGGCTTATTTTATAACTTAGATCTTGGATTAAGTTAATAATCAAAGGAACAGTTATAACACATAGGTTATAATTAAAAAGAAATAACAGAAGAGGCTCATTTTAAAACTTAGAATGAGTTAATAAGCAAACACAGAAGCAGTGGTCCGTACCGGCAGCATTCCCTTTCAGGTCTAGAACTGATGGTCTCACAATAGGAGGTGAGGGTGGGACACGCTTATGCTAATTTGGGTAAATAAGTGGACAATAGATAGAAGCTCAAATCTGAGGATTTGGGCAAGGGGCTCAAACTAGAATTTGTTTGTTAGGACCGTTACCGCCAACATTCCCTTTCAGGACTAGGACCGATGGTCTCACAACAACTAGGTGAGGCTGGACAGCAGTCCATTTCAAGTCTAGGACTGATGGTCTTACAACAGTTAGGTGAGATTGGGCACACTTATGCTGATTAGGGTAAATAAGAGGTCACAACAGTGGGCGATAGTTAGTGTGTGCCGGCGATGACCGAGCGTGCGGCATCGATTAGGGTAAATAATTCGCTACTGCGTTCCAAGCGCTAAGAGGTATCTTTTGCTATGACCAACTGGATTGGTTCACGGTGGCATAATAGAGTTAGAAGACCGATCAACGGGTAGAATTAGGATTTCAGCCTAATTAAATTAGCAACTGAAATAGTATTAGGGTTTCAGCCTAATCGCAGCAGTTAAAGACAAGTGCAAACAATCGAAACAATCAAAGCAAACAGTCAAACAAAATCAGAAACAGTATTTTACCCTAGTCTTATCTTTTAGTATTTCTTTCCATGGTAAAACTATTGCTTAGTCTATTATCTTTATCTTGCTTAGAAATGCTAATAATTACTTTCACTCACCAGACTTATTGTTCGACCCACTCCCCTCTTTCCCCCTTTTCCCCTATAGGCCAGCAGAGTCGAGGACAGTAGATTCAGATTACTTAGAGATATATTTCCAGAGTTTTTCATGTATTCTTCTTCTTTCCATTTTTTTCATCTGGCTTTGGATGTACTGGCACTTATTAGGGGGATGATTGTTATTATTTTTGTACTCTGATTTTGAGACTGAGATGTATTTTTCATAAGACATGAGTATTTGGTTTTTGAGACATATTCTGCTTTTATGATTTATTTTATGAAGTTTAATTCTGAATAATGAGTTACTACTTAAATGTTTTCTGCTGCTTTTACTTAATTGTCTTGTGAATCTTAGTCTCTGTGATGCTTTAGCTATACCTATAACGCACCACATTCTTTAGTGTGCCCATTTTGGGAATACTAAGGGGTGTGGGGTGTTTGTGATGACCCTGAAATCGGCCTTCGAAAATCGGCACCCGTACTTCACTAGTACTCAAAATGCCGCAGATTCAAATGCCGAATCTGGTTCACCGGAGCTTATAACACAGTAAGTATAACAACATAGCGGAAGAAAGAAAACAATGATATCATATACAACTCCAATGAATACAATATCCAGAATGATATACAACAATGATATCAATATGATACAACAATATCAGAGATATGATATAACAATATCAGAGATATGATACAAGAAATAGCAGCGGAAAGAAAATAGATAACACCAGCAGCGGATAGAATGTCTCCAATAGAATGATCCAAGATAAGCAACGTCAGTCCATGAACTCCAAGAACTGAACTAGCTCCAGATAATCCACTCAACCTGAATATCTGAGAAACCCAACTCTAGACTGCCCGTGTGGAAAATGGTGGGCACCCAGAGTTTAGGAAGGGAACAATAAACTCCAGGCCAGTCATGGGACTGGTATGAGCAAACAAAAACATTTTATCTTTAAACAAACACAAAAGGCTTTTAAACATTGAAACCCGCAATGCTTTTGGAAAATGAAACTACCATAAGACCTCCTGCCACACACACAATGCAAACACAGAATTGGAGGAGATTTCTTCTTATGATAGTCAAATATGCTTACTACGCAAAAGAAATTCTTTTGATATTATTACTAGTGCATACTGTAAAAAAATCCTTTCGAAAGTATAATATTAATCTTAGCCAGCATACAACCATTATTGTATGCCTACTATAGCTACCATCTAAACAGTGGTAACCACCATAAGTAAATGGCAGGTTCTACAACTAAAACCGTACAAGGCTCATATGGTTTCTTTGGATTTCCAACAAATGATCAGGCAAAGGAACTTCCTTACCGAAATGGAAATGCCTCTGGAAAGACGCCCCGAGAACCTAACCGGATCTCTGCAAACACAAGGCTGATGCTACCTCACGCTGTACAGCTGTAACTAGGTAATTAACACACGAGCTATGCCATCCCCCGGTCGTTACCGACCTTTATCCGAGGATCCTCAATCATAAAGCAACAACCACAAAGTATAATAACTGTGCAGCATCAACATAGGTAAAATATCTGGGCTCCATACCATGATATCACCTTTTATCTAGAAGGAAATGACATACCCTAGGGGCGCTACCCCTACAAACCTTTGTCGCAACATTCCTGTTTCGACCATTACCGGGTTGTGAGGCTCGACGAAGTCTCGTCCACAAAACTACGCTTTTTCACAGAGCAACGCTTTGATCAAAACAAATGATTAACAGCACTTCGTATGCCACATTACCAAATTGGGAATGTATCACTAGTAACCATCAATTACATAACCTCTGAGCTCGTACGTCTCAGAGAAGGGTGTTAAGCTAAGAGAATAAATTCTCCGCCACCAACAGAAATGTATTTGATAGAAACCAGCTTTACATCTCAAAGTGTAATGTCAGACACACATCCATACAAGTCTGTTCCGGGTTCGAATAGAACCGAAGGCACTTCCGAAGAAGCCCTTACAAATCCGGGTATTCACAATCTCGATCGGACTTCCCATCACTTAGGGAATCTCTATACCGCAGCCATGATGCAGAGAAAATCGATAGGTCATCCTATCGCTCTCGCAAATACCCGATCTTCACCACCGGTCTTCAAATGCTATCCATATCGTCGTATCACTATTCGGAATGGGTTATATGACACAAAGGTCTTCTCCCGGCTAAACCGAATAACGAGCACAATTAAAAATCATATGGATACTGGGGTCTCAGTTAAATCACAGCTTAAAGCCCAAAACTTTTCATTCGAATGGTTAAAATAAATTACCATTTCCAAATCTTTAAACAAAAAGATTTATTTCAAAAACCTTCAATGGTTTAAACAATTTCCACACTTTTAATCTTTTAAACAAAAAGATCCAATTCACAAAGTTTACCCTGTTCACAAAGATCCATTCATGGATTTCAAAACAATTTCCATTTCAATTGAATTAACTCGTTAAATCTTTAAATCAAGATTTAACTTATAGCTTTCAAAACTAGTTTCCAAAGATTCATTCATAGTCTTTCAAAACAATTCTATTTCAAGTTAGATTAACTCATCCGGTCTTTGAAATCAAAGACTCATTTCATAGTTTTCAAAACATTTCAATTCCATTTCAAACTTGAAACCTTTCAACACAATTTAGAAATTCATTACTTATGTGAAAGCGTTTACTATTTGAAAACAAATAGTTTCGTTTTTAGAAAAAAAATCCAATTATATCTACACGAGTTAAAACCCTTGAATTAAATTCAAATTCCCAAATCAATACCTTTAAAATGATTTAACCCATATATAACTTGTACAACATCTTTAATCCCTAGTTTCAAATCATAGGATTCAATTTCAAACTTGAATTCAAATTTAAATCAACTTATTTAAATTTTCAAAACTCGATTAAGTTATTCAAAATAACTTTTATCTTTGAAATTTCATTTCAAAAGCTTTTCACTTTAAACCAAAATTTCCAATTTCAAAATCAATTGAAATTAAAGTTTAAATTTCAAAAACATTGAATTTAAATCATCTATGACTTAACCGATTTCCACGTGAAATCCATATTTGTGTGTGTAAAGGTGTAGTCCAGGGATTTCACACAATAGTGCACAACATCAATCATCACAGATATATCGATAAGCGGTATAACCCATAACGCTTATCTTCATTCACAGATTCATAGATAAAATAAATTTATCAGTCACAAAGATTCACTATTACAATTCGATGTGGGTTTCGGATAACCAACTAGAATCCGACTACCTGTCGCATCGAAATTCAAGTGCCGTTTTACGGGCCAAGGGTTTCATATTCACATAGTAATATATCACAGAAGCAGAAATCACAGATAAATAAATTACAGATCACAACACAAACCAGGATGTATCACAAAGCATCATATATCAGGGATATCAAACAATCAAGTCATCTGATAGAATCCAAATATCCATAGATAAGGTCAATTTATTATCTGATTTATTTAAATCAGTTTTATTACTTATGAATAAATCACTAATCCTGGTTAATTAACATTAATTAATTTCAACCATTTTGATTAATTATTCTTTAATCATTTATTAATTAACCATTAATAATAAATTAATTAACCTTTAATTATAATTCATCAACCTTTAATTATTTAATTCACCATTTAATTAATTATCTTTAATTAATAAATTTAACCCTTAATTGATTAATTACCACTTACTTAATAAAATTTCAATAAGTGATCATCCCTAACCACTCACATTAAATAAATTAATCTTTGATTAATTATCTTCAAATCAATTGCTTTAAATAAATTAATCTTTAATTAAACTTTAATCAATCATTAATTAAGTAATTATTCTTTAATTACTTATATTAATTAATAAATCATTAATAACTTAAGATCTTAATTAACTAAAAGATAAACCATTTTATCTTTATTAATCACTTTAATTCTCATTTAAACCTTATTTAATAAATCTTGTAATAATTTAACTTAGACTTTAAAGTTAATTTACAATTAAAACATCTCTTCTAAACTTTAAAACTTGTTTCACTTTGTTTTTAAAATTTGAAATATTTGCCAAATTCAATTTCTTTGATTTTAAACCTAGAATACTTTCCTGATTTCAATTCAAACAGCTCAAACAAAAACAACCCGAGCAAATCCAAGATCTTCCCGAGTAAAGACACGAGAAACACTCGTCCCTCGTCTGCTTCGAGACAACCACGAAAAATCCTCGAGTTAAACCCGAGGAAGATGCTTCTTCCCCAAAACAGTGAACGAACCCAGAATATCAACTCGTGCACGTGTACGTGCACCATCACTCCGACCATCGCTGATCGTCGCCGAGTCCCCCAACGAGTCGCCTAAGACCCCAGCAGCTACTCCGACCACCCGTATCGCCTTAACGAGGTCGAACTCGAAATCGAACAACTCCACATCCACCTAGAACAAAACTCATCGCCTTAAATCACCTCGCTCCGGCGCCTCAGGCCACCAGAGTTGTCGAAACTCCAGACAGAGCTTCATCTAACCCTCCTCTTCTGATCGCCATGGGTGCGATCGATTCCAGCGCTACGACGTTGACGAAATCATCACAGAAACCACCTCAACCAAAACTACGTGCAAAACCCTAAATCGATCAAGATCATCATCCACGTTGATCTAAAATTTAATCAAGCATTTTTCCCTAACTCTACGACCTTCCAGCTAGCTATGGTCATGATCATGAAGTCCACCAACTTATTAATCGCCAGAACTTAGTGAAAATGGCGATTCCGTTCATCCCCATTTTTTTATCACCATTTTTCTCAGAGAATACTTGATAAAAAAATTAATTTCACTTTTAAAAATCATCAACTTTGATGACGTTTCAATTGATATATTCAAGATCTGAAATCAGGATTGATGAAATTTCTGTTTACATTGGTTTTGCCTGTATTCTTATATTTCCAGAAAAAGTTTTTGTTTAATTTACTTAAATTTATTTTTAAAAACTTAGAACATGATCATACGAACATGTTCTCTTTAGATTTTAAAGCCTATAAATAATTTGAGATAGAGCTTTTGAATTTGAGACAGGTTTTGGAACCTGTAGGCCTGGAACATAGTTCATATTTATGTGTACAGACATGCACCTTTATTTTCATGTATATATATACATGCAAACACACATTTACCATTCAAACTTCAATATTATTCACAGCAACAATTTCTAGTTCAAATCAAAAGGGTATACTCACATTTCACAAACAAACATTCAATACTGATCACATGCAAACCAAAGTAAAAAAGGGGTTTAAGAGTTTGCTCACTGTATTTTGAGAAGATGAACAGAGCACTCTTGTTTGAAAAGTTTTAAACTTTTTGAAACTGAGAATTGTTTTGCTTTGATCTTCCTAATCTTCCTGCCCTTTGTTGTTGTTTAAATGAATGATGCTTCAGTTTGTAAAAAATGGATATGCTTGCTTATTCTCTGGTTTGCTTATTTTTGATAAACGAAATGAACTGAGGTGAATGGATTGAGATATAAGATGATACACCTTAGTTTTTTCACAGCTTGAGGTGGAACGAAAAATGAAATGAAGAGGAGATATAAGGAAAATGAAGTTTACTGGGTATAAAACTTTGTACAGGGTGTGTTCATTTTGTACAACATGTTGATAAATTTTTTGTACCACAATTCAGAGATTTTTTCTTTCTTGTAGGCTGAAGTGATATTGTGGTGTACAAGCATTTATTAGCTTGTACAATATAAAATTTTTATTTATAAACTTCCTTTCGGCTGATAATGTTGTATGGGGCTGAAATGATATTGTACATGCTGAGGAGATGTGGCATTAAATGAATGTGTCTCTACTTTTGTTTACAACTTACTATTTGTTATGTATGTACAGTTCTTTCTTTGCTTTGAATAAGCATGTACATATGTACTTAGATTTTCATTTGTATGTAAATTTTCTTGTTTTGTTTACTTTATTTACTTTGTTGTTAGAATTTGTTTAATATGTTCTACTTTCTACTTGAATATATTTTTATCCTTTATTTTGTCTTTTCTTTTTAATTCAAATGAATTCCTATAATTATTATGTTGTTAAAATTTTATTAAATGAATTACTTTATATTTTATAACTTATGTTTTATTTATTTCTCATTATTTTGTAATATAGATAAATTTCTAGATTTAATTTGTTATTGGATTTTATCCAATGTATTTATTTTATCTATCTATCTTATATATCTTCATTTCTAAACCATTTATATAAAGATTTAAATTCAAATCAAATATGCATATATATATTATTTCAAATTTACTCACATATGCTCAAATACATATATATTCACATATATACAATATTTTTAACTTTTAAATGATTTATACAAAATTTATTTTAATTCGGGGAAACTCGCATCACTTTACAATTAATTTTACAATATTAATTAAAATGAAATTAATTATCAATTTAAAATTAATTAAAATTCGGGGTCGTTACAGTGTTTCAGAGCGAATAGGTCGCGATTGAAACACTTTGAAGAATAGAAAACTTGTAGAGGGATCCAAAAGGATTCCTTGCCATTATTGATTTAAATTTCATTTATATAGTTATTGTACAAATTGTTGGACGCCAAAAGCTTGGTGGCTTGGCTACGTTGTATGTAAAACATTGACATGTTTTTAAAAGTTGAACCTTTTTTGTGAAAAAGGTAGTAGTAGCATTGTTAAGTGCTAATGTAGCCCCGAAGCCTCTTTACGACTTTTGAAAATGCTATGATGATTTATGACTTTGATTTCCCAGTGAAATACTTTTGTTGCTACTTGGATTTTCAAGGATGTTTTAAATGCGGCATTGGATTTCTATAATTCTCTTTTATGCGATTTTGTCATTTGATTTCTAAAGGTGTTTTGAAATTTTCTTTTTCAAACTCTACTTTTGGTTTTTCTTTCAAACCTATTTGCAAAGTTATTAAAGTGATTTAAAAATATAGAAAGAAATATGATTTAAAAGTTATTTGATTCACAAACAAAGCTTTAAAAGTTACTGCCCAAATAGCGATAGTCGCTATGGATGCACTTTGGAAATCTATGATTTTAGTAAAGTATAAAAGGTTATCAATTTTAGATATTTTGTAAAAAAAATTCGAATGTGTTTTATAAAGTTGTATAAGTATTTGAAAGGGAGTTTGAAGATTTAAATATATTTCTGAGAATTTATATAGGTTATTTAAGCAACAGGTTTAAATTTCACAAAGGAAACTCCTTTGTTTTCAAAAGTCAAGTTTTGTTTAAAAGTGACCATCTTTAAAGGAATATTTCAAACTATGTTTCAAAGAGTTTTTAAAAGAGTAAGTAACATGGATTGCACTACCATTTGTGTAATAAATGTTTTTCGAGAAAAAGATGGAGATCACGGACTATAACATTTTTTGTTATATTAAATGTTTTTAGGAAAATGAGGAGTTTGATTCATAAGATTTTTTAGTTTTAAACAATTATACGGAATTGTCTTATACTTGACATTAAACATCGAGGTAGGTCAACTTCTACCCACCTGAAAGATAAGAATGTTGACAAGTCAAGGTCTAAGAGGTAATAAATCCCTAACTTGAACGACTTCATTATTAACCAAATGAAAGTTTAAGTTTGAAATCAAAGATTGATGTTAAGTATATGAGGTATTATTTCTGTAGACAAATTCAGTTACTTATGGAAATTTAGTAGTCCTGTAGTTGACACTAAAAGCCGATGAGTATTCTTTATATGTAATATCTAGAATCAAAGTGTTTTAACTAAGGCAAGGCTAGGAGCAATCAGTGCCCTAACTTACTTGACTTCGTTTCTATGCGAGGGATAGAGTAAGTCAAAATATCTGAAATGTGACAAGTATAGGAGTCGATTTCTATAAATGATTATTATTATTTATAGTGGTATGAAAAGCATTATTTTCATACTTAACACCAAATTCCAAGATAGGGAAACTCGTCTCCATCTGTGAGAGTTTAAGAATGTACGTCGAGGCAAGGATAATACACTAACTTGTCCAACTATATTGTTAATTGAGGGGTAACACAAGTTTGAAATCAGAAAGCAGTGGTAAGTATATTTGATCTAATTTCTATACAATTCATTTACTTAAACCAAAAGTGTTTTGGATTTATTGTTATGAATGTTTTTAAATGACACTTGTTTAACCCAACTAAGTATGTTTTTAGGAAATGATAATTTTCCTTATTTTTTGTGAATATACCTATACCATTAAGATAAATATATGAATAGGCTTTCTAAGTATTGAAATTTATGGTGATTTATGAATATACCTATACTGGTGAGGTAAGTATATGAATGTTTTTTAGGTATTGAAAATAGTAGAGAAGATTTATGAAGATTTATGAATATATCTTTTGTAAAATGTATTTTAATACTAGTATTTTGTAATACCCCAAGATTTTGAGGAAAATTCTTTTAAAATAAATGATTAAAATTCTGGGGGAAAATCAGAATTATTATATAGGTGGGGTTTTCAGTGGTGCAAGGTTGTGTGCATGTGTGCACGTGCACACTATTTATAGCACTAAGAGAAAATCCAGAATTCCTGAATGATAAAACAAGGAAGGAAAACATTTAGATAAAATGTTTTAAATAAAGGAAATATAGGCCTAGACATGAATATTAAAATTCCTGAGGATGTGTGTGTATATATATATATATATCTATATATATATGCATATGTATGACTTGTCTGAAAATTAAGGCAGAAGAGAACATTGATGAATAAGTGAAATTTTTATCTGAATAATAGGTGTAGAAATGCACATAAGTATGCACATGTTTTCTGCAAATAAAAGGTTAAAGTTAAATTAACACCCATAGTTGTATAAATGTATATATATATATATATCCAGATATTATTTGAGCAGAAAATTAATAAAGGAATCACTAAAACAGTAAGAACCAAAGTGCAAGAAAGCAAATGTACATAGGCAGAAAATAGAAAGTCACACCATTATCATGTTTGAGGTAAATATAATAAAAATACTTAAAGTAATCACTTTCTGAAAAGAAAAGAAAATGGGCACAATTTAGCCTTGTTTTTAAAATATTGGCCGGGACATTAAGGGAGGGGATATGCAATGCCAAATGCATGATTCTGGTCTGGGCTAAAATAGGGATTTTGCATCACCCAAAACCCTAGACAGAACCCTTATTTAAACCAAGAGCCTAACCAGGAAAAACTGCTCTCTCTCTAATTAATTAACCTAAGGAAGAAGAGGAAGATAAGGCTAAAGATTTGAAGGGTTTTCTGGTTTAAGCTTGTGTAAGCATCTAGGTGAGTATCCTCACTCATATACATGGCATTAAGACCTGGGATTAGGCAGCCAAGCTTTTATATGCTACATTTTGCATGTTTTGATTTACAAACTATGTTGGCTACTGATGGTTTCATGAATGTTTGATGAGATATGATCTGCTATGCTGGATGTATAACTTTGTTGTTCTATTTTCATCTCTGTATATTATACCAAAACCTTAAAGAACATATAATAGAGTATTTGTAACTAGACTGAATAATGGCTTAAGACAAAGAATGAAAAAAAAAAAGAAAACTATGAGCTGCATATACATTGGTATGGTGCTGAGGCTTGAAATAATTGGTTAAGGGTGCAATGGAGTCTTTCTCTATAAGTGCTGAGCCCTAAACCAAACAGAAATTTACAAGCCTAAAAAAAAACTGTGTTTAAACAAGATTAAAAATCTGGCTAAACATAGTTGCTTGCAAAATCAAAATAAACCCAATAGAGCCATGCATTTATTCTCAGTTGCAAATATTCTGGTATATGCTTGAATAGGGTGTTTATATGCTAAATAATGTGAGATGAAATGACTGGGGTGTTATACCTCTAGAAAGTAACCTTTAATTTGCTTGCAATATTATGTCTGCAAGGTAACTAGTATGCTTCATGTGTACAGGTGGTTTGTACACCTAGCTATCATTGATAGAATGAACACAAATACACTTAGTGATATAACTAAGGATTTTGTGCCAAGAAGGCTGCTGGAATGCTTGTCCTATTTGAAGTAGACAAGTTGGCACATGGCTTGTTTAAGCCCTGAGATCTTTGTGCCATGATGTTAATTAGTTCATGGCAATGTGTCCCTTTGATTCCTTATAGCAGATGAGGCCAGGAATTTATAAGAAAAGAAAAGGCAACCTTAGTAGTTCCAGATAAAAGTTGTTTTAATGCATATGTTTGCTCTTATGTATTGTACATGATAATACCTGTTAAGTATGCAAAGTATATTCATGCTGTATCCTTAGCTTAATATCATGGATATGTTAGAAATGCTCACACCAGATCATAGATCTGACCCTTATTGCTCATGGCACATGGGGGTGTCTCATTTATAATGGGGCAGCCACTAATGCTTTTGCAGGTTGTGATGGAGCTAAGTAAGCAAGATTAAAAAGATATGGAATAGAGGATGCTAAGATAATTAGAAATAAAAGCTAGAATGTGTTAATTCATGCATGTATTCCTTGATTGATATGGCTATCTAAATGTATTAAGTAGGAAGAACTTGTAAGAGACATATGCTATGTTGTTTCTGGTTTGGAATGTATTAAGGATATTGATGTTAAACTGATTTGAAAACCTATTTGCTAAAGTTGTTTTGATTTAGAGGAAAAACCTGGATTTTATAAGCATAATCATTTATGGTGATTCCAGTTAATCCTGATTCCTTTCAAAAAAAAAATATAGATACGTAGAAAATTATATTGGGAAACCCAAAAAAGGATTAAACTGCTATGTTTTCAATTCATGATATTGATATATGCCCAAATGCAAGAAAATGTGTATATACTCTGAAGATATATTTAAAAAAAAAAAAGAGAATTATGGTTAGGAAGAATGATATATATCTGATCACAAGGTGTCTGATTCATACAAATATATATATATATATACAGGTTTTTGAAAATGAGAGGTATCAATGTTTTGTGTATAATCTGGGTTGTAAAAATGCAAACAAAAGAATGGCCAGAGTAACCACATGGTTAGACCTCTGGTCAGGCCAAATGTTTCACTTCAAATCAATGAAGCAAGGGAACAATTGAGCTCAGTTTTCTGGAAAATGAACAAAGACACTGACATGTACATATATATCTGTGTACATGTTGAAATTGGGCAAAAATATAAATGTAAATCCTTAAACAGTTGTAAGAATGGGTTTTATAAATAGTTATGTAAGAAGAATTGTTTTGTATGTTAGGTTATAAGCAAAAATTGAATCTATATGTACAAATATAGGTAGGTATCAGATTTCTAACCATACAGGAGAAAAATAAAGAGAAAAACCAAAAATTGTGTTTGAACCGACCAGCATAGTACTCGAACTCGTGACCTTGAATGTATAAGTTAGGCGCGTTTCCATTACGCCTAGATGTTGCTTGTGTTCACTTACGATCCACTTTCTTTTAACCTGAGTTTGATACTATCCAGACTTTAAGAAAATCATCTATATTATAAGCTTGCTTTCCACTGATTATTGCTTGATCATTTCTTAATTATGATAACAGCCTAAGGTACATATTTCCAGTGGACACTATAGTCAAAAATCAGGATACAATAAGTTTTCTTTTAAAAAGGGAATTTAACACATTTTTGCAAATTTAAAAAGGATTTCTACTTATTATCATGCTCTGATTCAAGTAGAATATAACATAGATATCTTCATATATGTATGTTAAAAATGATTTAGAATTAAAACAATATTTTTATATTGTGAAAGATCCTGGATATATTTTTGTTTATTAGAGAAAGAAAATGACCCTGGGAAATATATTTGTAATGGATGATATATCTATATATCATCTTTAAAAAAAAAAATCACTAATGAAATTAGGGTGTAAATAGGAGGGTCATTTCATTTGGTATCAGAGCTATGTTTTAATTAACATAGCAAAATGTTTGTATGTTTATGTTTATACTAAGTTTGTTTGTATATTTGACTGTTTATAAGTATTCCCTGAATGTATGTATGTGTGTGCATGTGACATACACAATGATTAAATAGGAAGGATACAACCAATTTAAAATTAAAGCTAAGTGTTATAAACTAATAAGATGAAATACATATACTTCTAGAAATATGGTAGGAAGAGGGTCTCATCATCAAGGAGGATCTAGCACACCACAAATGCTTGACATGCAGGAATTTGTGAGAGTTTTGAGAGATGGAATTGGGCACAGACCTGAGAACCCACATGAGGAGCTCTCCAAGTTAGTGAAGACTTATACCAACTTGGGAGGCAAGAGCTTTGAAGGAACTGAAAGTGTAATGGAGATTCAAGCATGGCTGAGGACATTAGAGAGGATCTTCACTGATATGCAACTAGATGACCAAAGGAAGAGGCAAGTGGCCTCAAGGCAATTAAAAGGTGCAGCTTTGAGTTGGTGGGAGGTGATCATAGCTGGCCGGAATGAAAATGAAATTAATTGGAATCAATTTAAGGAGATGTTAGAGGCAAGGTTTGTTCCAGCCTCATCAAAAACCACTTTACTTGAGGAGTTCATCAAACTTAGACAGGGGACTATGAATGTCACAGAATACACCCAGAAGTTTGAGGGATTGTCAACCTATGGGGCAATGTTAGTGGCTGATGAAGCATCCAAAAATGATAGATACATCAAGGGATTGAACCCAGGGCTTAGCAGGGCTATACTGCCTTATGCTGACAGAACTTTTGATCAAGTGATAGATTTGGCTCTGAAGATTGAGCAGCATGACAAGGAAAGAGATAAGTTTAGGAGCTTCAAAAACAATAGCAACAAGAAGAACAAAGGGAAGTACCATCCTTATGATAAGAAGAAAGGAGAGGCAGATGGTAAGAAGGCAGTAGATGCAAAACCCAATGAAGCCAAAAGAAAAATAGTTTGCAACCATTGTGGGAAAGAAGGCCATATTAAGCCAAGATGCCCAGAGCTTAAAGGGGGAGCTTTCAAATGCTATCTATGTGGGAAGGAAGGGCATATGAAAAGAAATTGCCCAGAATACAAGCAACAAGGGAAAGTGGCAAACCTGGAAGGTAGGGGCAAGGCCATAATTGAGGCTAATGCTGAAAACCATGGTCAAGTGGAAGGTACACTATTTATTTGTACCATACCTTTAGCTGTAATATATGATACCGGGGCAACCCACTCACTCATTTCCCATGAAATAGTTAAAAGGTTGAAAATGAACTGCAATTTGGCTGAAATACCTCTGTTAATACAAAGCCCTTTAGGAAGTTCTAGTGTATTAGATATGATTTGTGTGGATGTGAATTTGAACATAGGGGGAAACACATTTGTTTCCAATTTATATGTTCTAAATTTCCCAAATATAGGAGTTATATTAGGGGCAGATTGGCTAAGACAATTCAAAGCTATAATTGACCTAGATGCATCCACCATTTCACTACAAAATTCTAAAGGCCAAAGGGTTACAATTCTATGTGAACCTATCAAAGAAAACAGTCTAAATCATTTAATTGAATTAGAAAATAATCCCAAGGAAATAGCTATTAATGAAATCCCCATAGTTAAAGAATACTTGGATGTATTTGGGGAAGTAAAAGGTGTCTCACACCATAGACCTGTTGAATTCCAGATTAACCTTATGCCTGGGGCTAGCCCAGTTATCAAAAAGCCTACAAGGATGGGGCCAAGTGAGTTAAAGGAGCTTAAGAACCAGCTGGAAGATTTAGAAGCCAAGGGGTTTATAAGGCCAAGTAATTCATGCTGGGGTGCTCCTGTAGTATTTGTTAAAAAGCATGATGGTACTTTAAGAATGTGTATAGATTATAGAGAATTAAACAAAGTAACCATCAAAAACAAATACCCATTACCCAGGATAGATGATCTCTTTGATCAACTCAGTGGAGCTAAAGTGTTTTCTAGGCTAGACTTGGCATCTGGATTTCATCAGATGAAGGTTGAGGAATCAAGTGTTAAATATACAGCATTTAACACAAGATATGGATTGTATGAGTTTCTGGTTATGCCATTTGGGCTAACAAATGCCCCTTCTTACTTTGTAGACCTAATGAATAGGATATTCAGAGATTACTTAGACAAGTTTGTTCTGATTTTTATAGATGATATTCTAATCTACTCTAAAACAATAGAGGAACATGAGAACCACTTACATTTGGTCTTATCTAGATTAAGAGAAAAAGATTTGAAGGCAAAGTTCTCTAAGTGTGTGTTCTGGCAAGAGGAAGTACACTTTCTTGGACATGTTGTCTCTGCTAGAGGAATTTCTGTAAACCCCAATAAGATAGTAGCAATCCAAGCATGGAAGAAGCCTAACAATGTTAGTGAAGTTAGGTCATTCATGGGGATGGCAGGATACTATAGGAGGTTTATACAAGGATTTTCTAAAATAGCAATGCCACTCACTAACCTGACTAGGAAGAACCAAAAGTTTATATGGACTGATAAGTGTGAACAAGCTTTCACCCAGATCAAGGAGGCTTTGGTAAAATCACCAGTGTTGAGAGTACCAGAAGGCAATGAGGGATTAGTTGTATATACAGATGCATGTGGGTCAGGGCTAGGGGCTGTGTTGATGCAGCAAGATCAGGTCATAGCCTATGCATCTAGACAACTAAAACCCCATGAAACTAGATATGCAACTCATGATCTTGAGTTGGCAGCAGTAGTTTATGCCTTGAAGCTTTGGAGGCATTACTTATTAGGTGCAAAGTTCATTTTATACACTGATCACAAGGCCTTAAAGTATCTCTTTTCACAGAAAGATTTAAATATGAGACAACACAGATGGGTTGAATTTCTTGCTGGTTATGACTTAGATATACTTTATACACCAGGCAAGGCTAATAAAGTGGCAGATGCATTGAGTAGGCAGCATGCAAAAGTGGCCATGTTGATGATGGAGGAGTTTAAAGACTTGACCATGCTCACTGATTTGGAAATAGATGAGAGCAGTGGGATAAATATGGAGATAATTGAGGAAGAAAGGAGTAAAGGAAGGTTAAGTTTAATTACTTTACAATCAAATTTGGCCTTGAAGGTGGCAAAAATGCAAGAAGAAGATCAAGACTTAGCAGAAAAGAGGTCTCTCCTATTAAAGAAGGAGGAAGTGAAGGATTATCACATTGATGTAAAAGGATACTTAAGGTACAAGGGAAGGATATGTGTCCCAAACATCATAGAATTGAAAGAAGAAATCCTTAATGAGTACCATAGGAGCAAATATTCCATACATCCAGGCAGCACCAAAATGTACCAAAACTTAAAAAGGGACTATTGGTGGAAGGGAATGAAGTCTAATGTAGCCAGATATGTTGCTAAGTGCATGGTTTGTCAACAAATAAAAGCTGAGACCCAAAGACCTTCAGGGTTATTGCAGCCACTTAGCATACCACAGTGGAAGTGGGAAGACATATCTATGGATTTCATAGATGGTCTTCCTAGATCCAAGAAGGGAAATACAAGTATTTGGGTGATTGTAGATAGGCTGACTAAAGTAGCCCACTTCATACCAGTGAAAGCAGACAGAAATGCACCTAGGTTAGCCCAAACTTTTATGAGAGAAGTGGTAAAATTGCATGGTGTTCCTAAAACTATAGTGAGTGATAGGGATACAATCTTCACTTCAAGATTCTGGAAGAGCTTCCAAGAAGCTATGGGGAGTGAATTGTGCCTAAGCACTGCTTATCACCCCCAGTCAGATGGGCAAACAGAAGTGGTAAACAAGATTTTAGAGGATTTGCTTAGAGCATGTGTGTTAGACTTTGGAGGAAATTGGGAGGACCACCTCCATTTGGCTGAGTTCACATACAATAACAGCCACCAGAGTACAATTGGAATGGCACCCTTTGAAGCCCTATATGGAAAGCCATGTCTATCACCTATGTGTTGGGCTGAGGTAGGAGAGAAAGCTATCCTAGGGCCAGAATATGTCAAGGACATCACAGAGAAAATAGGACTGGTAAGAAAGAGGATGGCAGTAGCTCAAGATAGGCAAAAGAAGTATGCTGATGCAAAGAGGAAGTCAGTGGAATTCAAAGTGGGTGATTATGTCTTCATTAAGGTTTCACCAATGAAGAAAGTCTTGAGATTTGGCAAGCAGGGGAAACTCAGACCCAGATATGTTGAACCATACAAGATTTTGGAGAGGATAGGCTTACTAGCCTATAAGCTGGAGCTTCCAGAGAAGATGAGTGCAATGCACAATGTGTTTCATGTGTCACAACTAAGGAGATGGGTACATGACAAGGAGGAAATCTTAGAAAAGCCTACTGAAGTTCAGATTAATCCAGATCTAATCTATGAGAAAGAGCCAGTGGGAATTGTGGCAAGGGAAGGAAAGAAATTAAGAAACAAGACATTGAAGCTTGTAAAGATTCAATGGAGTATGGATCCTAGTGATTGTACTTGGGAGCTAGAGGATAAAATCAGGATGGATTACCCTAGGCTCTTTGCAAATTTAAAAGGTAAATTCTTAGATTACTAAAAAAGTTTGATATGTATGATAGACAGTAACTATTTAAATTGCTCATGCATATTTGAATAATTTTCCCTAAGAAAGTAGGAGTACTCAAAGAATATGTTGCAAATTGTGAGGGCACAATTCCTAAAAGAAGGGGTGATTGTAATACCCCAAGATTTTGAGGAAAATTCTTTTAAAATAAATGATTAAAATTCTGGGGGAAAATCAGAATTATTATATAGGTGGGATTTTCAGTGGTGCAAGGTTGTGTGCATGTGTGCACGTGCACACTATTTATAGCACTAAGAGAAAATCCAGAATTCCTGAATGATAAAACAAGGAAGGAAAACATTTAGATAAAATGTTTTAAATAAAGGAAATATAGGCCTAGACATGAATATTAAAATTCCTGAGGATGTGTGTGTATATATATATATATATCTATATATATATGCATATGTATGACTTGTCTGAAAATTAAGGCAGAAGAGAACATTGATGAATAAGTGAAATTTTTATCTGAATAATAGGTGTAGAAATGCACATAAGTATGCACATGTTTTCTGCAAATAAAAGGTTAAAGTTAAATTAACACCCATAGTTGTATAAATGTATATATATATATATATATCCAGATATTATTTGAGCAGAAAATTAATAAAGGAATCACTAAAACAGTAAGAACCAAAGTGCAAGAAAGCAAATGTACATAGGCAGAAAATAGAAAGTCACACCATTATCATGTTTGAGGTAAATATAATAAAAATACTTAAAGTAATCACTTTCTGAAAAGAAAAGAAAATGGGCACAATTTAGCCTTGTTTTTAAAATATTGGCCGGGACATTAAGGGAGGGGATATGCAATGCCAAATGCATGATTCTGGTCTGGGCTAAAATAGGGATTTTGCATCACCCAAAACCCTAGACAGAACCCTTATTTAAACCAAGAGCCTAACCAGGAAAAACTGCTCTCTCTCTAATTAATTAACCTAAGGAAGAAGAGGAAGATAAGGCTAAAGATTTGAAGGGTTTTCTGGTTTAAGCTTGTGTAAGCATCTAGGTGAGTATCCTCACTCATATACATGGAATTAAGACCTGGGATTAGGCAGCCAAGCTTTTATATGCTACATTTTGCATGTTTTGATTTACAAACTATGTTGGCTACTGATGGTTTCATGAATGTTTGATGAGATATGATCTGCTATGCTGGATGTATAACTTTGTTGTTCTATTTTCATCTCTGTATATTATACCAAAACCTTAAAGAACATATAATAGAGTATTTGTAACTAGACTGAATAATGGCTTAAGACAAAGAATGAAAAAAAAAGAAAACTATGAGCTGCATATACATTGGTATGGTGCTGAGGCTTGAAATAATTGGTTAAGGGTGCAATGGAGTCTTTCTCTATAAGTGCTGAGCCCTAAACCAAACAGAAATTTACAAGCCTAAAAAAAAACTGTGTTTAAACAAGATTAAAAATCTGGCTAAACATAGTTGCTTGCAAAATCAAAATAAACCCAATAGAGCCATGCATTTATTCTCAGTTGCAAATATTCTGGTATATGCTTGAATAGGGTGTTTATATGCTAAATAATGTGAGATGAAATGACTGGGGTGTTATACCTCTAGAAAGTAACCTTTAATTTGCTTGCAATATTATGTCTGCAAGGTAACTAGTATGCTTCATGTGTACAGGTGGTTTGTACACCTAGCTATCATTGATAGAATGAACACAAATACACTTAGTGATATAACTAAGGATTTTGTGCCAAGAAGGCTGCTGGAATGCTTGTCCTATTTGAAGTAGACAAGTTGGCACATGGCTTGTTTAAGCCCTGAGATCTTTGTGCCATGATGTTAATTAGTTCATGGCAATGTGTCCCTTTGATTCCTTATAGCAGATGAGGCCAGGAATTTATAAGAAAAGAAAAGGCAACCTTAGTAGTTCCAGATAAAAGTTGTTTTAATGCATATGTTTGCTCTTATGTATTGTACATGATAATACCTGTTAAGTATGCAAAGTATATTCATGCTGTATCCTTAGCTTAATATCATGGATATGTTAGAAATGCTCACACCAGATCATAGATCTGACCCTTATTGCTCATGGCACATGGGGGTGTCTCATTTATAATGGGGCAGCCACTAATGCTTTTGCAGGTTGTGATGGAGCTAAGTAAGCAAGATTAAAAAGATATGGAATAGAGGATGCTAAGATAATTAGAAATAAAAGCTAGAATGTGTTAATTCATGCATGTATTCCCTGATTGATATGGCTATCTAAATGTATTAAGTAGGAAGAACTTGTAAGAGACATATGCTATGTTGTTTCTGGTTTGGAATGTATTAAGGATATTGATGTTAAACTGATTTGAAAACCTATTTGCTAAAGTTGTTTTGATTTAGAGGAAAAACCTGGATTTTATAAGCATAATCATTTATGGTGATTCCAGTTAATCCTGAGTCCTTTCAAAAAAAAAATATAGATATGTAGAAAATTATATTGGGAAACCCAGAAAAGGATTAAACTGCTATGTTTTCAATTCATGATATTGATATATGCCCAAATGCAAGAAAATGTGTATATACTCTGAAGATATATTTTGAAAAAAAAAGAGAATTATGGTTAGGAAGAATGATATATATCTGATCACAAGGTGTCTGATTCATACAAATATATATATATATACAGGTTTTTGAAAATGAGAGGTATCAATGTTTTGTGTATAATCTGGGTTGTAAAAATGCAAACAAAAGAATGGCCAGAGTAACCACATGGTTAGACCTCTGGTCAGGCCAAATGTTTCACTTCAAATCAATGAAGCAAGGGAACAATTGAGCTCAGTTTTCTGGAAAATGAACAAAGACACTGACATGTACATATATATCTGTGTACATGTTGAAATTGGGCAAAAATATAAATGTAAATCCTTAAAACAGTTGTAAGAATGGGTTTTATAAATAGTTATGTAAGAAGAATTGTTTTGTATGTTAGGTTATAAGCAAAAATTGAATCTATATGTACAAATATAGGTAGGTATCAGATTTCTAACCATACAGGAGAAAAATAAAGAGAAAAACCAAAAATTGTGTTTGAACCGACCAGCATAGTACTCGAACTCGTGACCTTGAATGTATAAGTTAGGCGCGTTTCCATTACGCCTAGATGTTGCTTGTGTTCACTTATGATCCACTTTCTTTTAACCTGAGTTTGATACTATCCAGACTTTAAGAAAATCATCTATATTATAAGCTTGCTTTCCACTGATTATTGCTTGATCATTTCTTAATTATGATAACAGCCTAAGGTACATATTTCCAGTGGACACTATAGTCAAAAATCAGGATACAATAAGTTTTCTTTTAAAAAGGGAATTTAACACATTTTTGCAAATTTAAAAAGGATTTCTACTTATTATCATGCTCTGATTCAAGTAGAATATAACATAGATATCTTCATATATGTATGTTAAAAATGATTTAGAATTAAAACAATATTTTTATATTGTGAAAGATCCTGGATATATTTTTGTTTATTAGAGAAAGAAAATGACCCTGGGAAATATATTTGTAATGGATGATATATCTATATATCATCTTTAAAAAAAAAAATCACTAATGAAATTAGGGTGTAAATAGGAGGGTCATTTCATATTTACAAAGTGGTTTTAATTAATAAAAGGATTAGTGGATGCTTATGTGCTTAATCGTGCTTGGTTTCCATATGGAACTAATTCTTTGATTTGGTTATTTGCTTATTTGATAGTTAAATTACCGACTATAAAATCTTGGTCAGTTTTGAAACTATCGATTGTTGGTTCGAAGAGATCGAGATGGATTAAGCATGAGTTATCCGAAAATCACTTTGAATCGACATAAGCATTCGAATTTGGGACATCTTGAAGATGATGGAAATTGAAGACGGGGTTCTTTGAAGTACAAGGGCTACTTGCTACTAATCTTGAGGGTGATTCCATAAAGGACATAGCAAAAGTAGTGCCTTCGGTTTATTCATATCCCGAACAACTTATATGGATGAATGCTTGCATTGCATTGTTGCTTGGAGGGCCGTGTTAGCATTCCAAGTGGGATTTTCTAAAAAGGCAAAACGTATCCTTAAGCCCCACACACGATAATGACTAAAATAGTTGATATGCTTCAGGGCTATGTGGTTCGCTACCATTAAGGTACGGTCATCACCCGATCTGGATCGGTATTTATGGATTTACGTTTGTTAGGGGCCCGGTACAGTTGTAAGCTGAAATCAGGGTGATGACATGTTTGGTACTATCCAGGAAGAGGTAGGCTGGCCTTGATTTGCAGGAAGTTAGCTAAGGCTCTCAGTACATTCTTTCTAAAGGTGTACTGTGACAGGCGGTACCCCAATAGCCTTGTCATTGATGAAATCCATTCTCCAATATGTGTCTTTACAGACCTAGTTTTATACTAAATATGCTGTTGAATGTAATTTATGTAACCATTCCGACTATGTCAAATATTTATTTTAAACCCTAGACATTATTATAATATCACTGGATTTTCTAATAACATGGTTTGGTTTTCGTGAGGTGAAAACCCTTTCATGTTTATGTACAACTTGGTTTTATGAGATACCTTTATTTTTGAAAGGTTTTATAACATTAAATAATTCAATTGATTTGAGTTTCTCATGCTGGTTTACTAGACCGATCCAAGTGTTATTTTCTTCTAATGCTCGGATCATACCCGAGTACTTTTCCATATTTAGCTATGGATGAGTACTTTTTCAGATTTAGCTATGGATGCTTGGAGCTTCAAGAGACGAGCTGGATGCCTCCAATATATATTTATGTACTTTATTCTCATTAGTTTCTTTTTTTGTATTTATCAACATTTGTGAGGACAGGCTGTTATAACTGTTTAGGCTGATGATACTTTGGTTTACTCTGATTGTTGTATTTATATAAAAGTTTTCTTTTGTAAAGATCTGTTATATATTTTCTATTGCTCATCACGATGTGAGATTCTGTTTTGCCTTTTCTTTTCTTACCCCAACAATCTGTCTTTTCGGCACTTGGATGCTTGGCATGTGAATACCATGGATGTATTAGTGTCGACTTTTGAGGGTTAAAAATGCAGGATGTTATGGTTATACCTTAATAATAATGCAAATCCAATCCTTGTGTGATAATTAGATGTAAATTAGGTCATTAAATTGGATGATGCAAGTTAATGGAAGAGGTTTTGATTCTGAAGATGAGAAGGTAGCTCCGAATGGAATACTATGATGGGAAAATATATCCAAAGCGCATTTGTTCAATATATTTAACTCACGGGTATCTTATGCGGTAGAGAAGATGGTGCAGATGTTTGAAGTAGAGAAAAGATGAGACTCAAAATGATATTGCTTGGATCATTATATCTGTTATCAATATTAGAAGACCAAATTTAGATTTGATCCAGATGACTATAGTAGTTACAATGAAGAAAGTGTTTTAACAACGCATTGATAATGATGAAAACGAGTAATCTTAAGTTTCATAAAAAGCAAGCACATTCATGTGGAAGCTGGTAAGATGGAGCGAGCATGCATACTTTACCTTGTTAAAGAATAATTATTGAAGAAAAAAGATGATCAAACATAGGAAAAGAACACCAATGGGAAACATAGAAGGAAAGTTTAAGGATAAAACAGGTGGGAAGTAAACTTTTTCAAAATCGTGGTGCACACGGACGTTATATACAGATTTAATCGGTATCGTGGAGAATATTTATTGGTGAATATGGGTAAGATTCCATATAGAAGGCCAAAATGCCAAGGCAACTAGAGCGAAAAGTCCAGAAAATTTTGTTGATTTCTTCAATTTAATTGATACGACATAAATGACTGTTGTCATATGAAGGATGTGATTGAGGATTACAACCAGAAACATAAGCTACCAGAGTAAGTTATGAGAACATAGAAATTCAATCCCAACAACAATAATCAAATAACATAAATCGAAATCGAGCATAACCAAAGCTACTTTACTAAGTATCCATATTGACGATATTTGGATGTCCTCATAACGTTGAGGAGAACAGAGTGGTGAAAGGTATGCTTGCAAGGTCTTTTGGACATGAAAATGAGTTTGTGAATTTGATGAAGAAATGATTTTTCAAGTGTCCTTGCTTAAGGGAGTTGGATACCCTCACATAGATCATTAGTTATTACAGTCAAACCCGATAAACATTGATGGAATGGATTTTTGTGAATAACGGAAGTTCAATCAGTATTTTATTCTATTGAACTATTGACTTGATAAAGTTGTCATCATGCATGTTATAAATGCACAGTTTCATAAAAGATGGAATGTTATCACTGGGAATAATTCAGTTACCACTCACTATTGGACACCCTGCTTTTTCCGCATTGAGAGTAACAATGATAATTTGGTGTGTGTCAATGAATTTTCATACTAGCAATGGAGTTAGTGAAGTAAAAGGTGATAAGTCAAGTTCTAAAGCATGTTATGTGGCTTCACAGAATGAGTATCAGAAAGATATGAGAAGGAAAGATGTAAATGAGGATTACTGCACTAAGACTATAAATGTGTATCAACTACAGCTTGAAAAGACTATATGAACCTAAAATGGCAAAAGATATCTAATTTATAATTATTTTAGCTAAATAAACTAAACTATAAGCAATTACATAAATGGATAAAGTAACTAAAGAAGTGCAAACTCGATAAGAAGACATAGATTTTTACTAGTTTGAACTCCCGTCCTTTGTCCTGTCCTAGAACTCCTTTCTAGAATTTCACTATTTTCCCTTACTTGGTTAAGAGGAACATATACCTTACATACTCCGGTTGAGAATCCCCAAAGAGCTTCTTAGTACTTTAGAAAATTCATAGACAATAGTGTATCTTGAATATACTGATTTGTCTCTTGCGGGTAAATATCTTATAACCCACTCGAGATATCTCCAAAATGAATGAATGAATGAGTGATATAAGATGTAAATTGATTGCTGGTGGATATAGAATTGCATAACTGATGAATGAATTTGATTAAAGTTTTGAATCACATTAAATCACAGACTTAAAAAATGTAGTGAATAACATTGGTGATGTGATCTGGAGAAATTAGTGACTTTTATAGATAATGCTTTGTTACCATTTGAAACTGAAAAGTAGTGACTGGGAAGTTGAGGAAGTAGAAGATTGTAGCGAAGATGTGTGCACAAAGAGATAAAATTTCAAAAATATTCAACCCGTTCTCCCCATAGGTTGACTTGTCTAGGTTACATAGGTCGATGTGTGGGAGCCGTAGGTATATCTGTGCGACCTACATAAGTCGACATGTGGCAAGTGTAAATTGCCTTAATTTTTGATTAATTTAGTCCTTCTCTTTTATTTTTGTTCAACGTGTTTTACTTATAGGAAAATCCTAAAAAATTCCAAATACTATCTTATGATGTTTGGAATTTTTTATCGAATTTTGGAATGATTCATAGCCACTTATGGAGTTTTAACAATTTAAACTAAAAGGAGTCGATAATGACTCGATAAATAAAATATTTGATTTTTTACTCGTTTGTTCATCTTAATGTATTTTTTTGAGTCTTATTATTCTAAAAGATTTGCTAACTCTAATGAATTTGTTTGACAGATCCTTCATTATCTAATAAGTCTCTGTTTGCTTTATTTTGACTTTTGAGCTCATGCTAAACTATATCGCTTTGACTATAATATTCTGTCTTTTTTCTTTCTGATGCTATTTTTCTACGACGCTCACTTTCAACCTATAGAACTTGTTAAATACATTAGTAGCTTTGTTGGTTCCTATCACCAAAATACCGAAGCCGAGTTTCTAACATACTCCCCTTTTTTTACGATGTCAACCACACAACTTATATAAACAAATTGATATTAACTTTCCCTCAATTGCTTTCCCTTTGAATTCATATGTACTCTCCCTTATCGACGTACGCAAATTTTCTTCTCCTTTGGAAAAATACATTTTATTTAACCATCCCGGCAATCAAGACATTAAATATGGATTTTAAAAATATGTTGTCCCGTAACATAGAATAATGGAAGACAGAAACACAAAATATATCTCACAAAATGTGAAATGGAAATAAAGAACAAACATGTTATAAAAGATACAAGTAATAGAAAATCACAACAACGACAAATGTCATGAATGCACACAATGAAAAATAATTAGTACAACTAATGTAAGCAACAAAAAATGTCAAAGACTACTGAATGTTAAAAAACTACGCATAACAAATATCCAAATCGATAAAAGCTTTAATGATGTCCATAGACCCATAGGGTAGCGCAGTAGGTTAGGGTATTCGATACTTACATGTAAGGTCAAAGGTTTAATGCTTACTAAAATCATATCCTTGTGGGAACTAAACCAAGTTTCATGAAAATGATGTCCATGATATCCTGAGGGCATGGTCAGGTAAAGACTCTGATGTGAGATGAGAAGGATCAGGTCCTCTAGAAGTAGGTTGAGGGGGTTTGACAGATCCTCCTGGTATATCGCTATGTTGCACTTCAACAGAATCTGTAACAAAAGGCTATGGAATATTATCTGTCTCTGAAGAAATGAAGCCAATCTCTGAAGCACTTCCTCGGTCGCTCGAACTCTCTTTGGACCAAGCCGAACTACACAACAAAATGAGTAAGCGTATGATAATTCCTAGCTCATTTTTCTGCTTTGTTTGTTCGACCATAATAGTTTGTTTGGTTTTTAAGAGTAAATCTTATTGATCTAGTATCTTATGCTGAGTAAGCAATATTTTTTCTATCTTTTATTTATACTTATCAACTAGAGGTGGAACATAATCCTCATCATCCTCTCTATTACCGCGATCTTCTAACTCATCATATGTTGGATAAGGCTTGAAAGGGTGGAGATGTGTATTCTTTTACGCATTGCTTTATCCATGGTCATACCATATTCCTTGCTAATAACTTGTTTGGTAGATAAAGAAACTAAGTGTTTGAAAATTCAAGTTGATAAATTACAGTAAGGGATTTAATTTTTATATGCCCTAGAACGTATGGAGTCTAGAAAATTTTATAGAATAACACTCATTTCGCCCTTATTTTTCCTACAATGGCATATGCTACTAGTTGAACAATAGAAAATAATATCAAAACAGCCAGTGTTAGGGACAATGTTATATTGAATGGCCCTTGCAATTAATCTAGCCTTCACTCTCATATTCCCTAATCTCTTTTGACCAATATTAATGTGAAAAACATTGTGAAGAATTTCCTTATTGGTCATTCAACTTGATCGATTTCAATTTCGGTACATGTCGTAGGAAAAATTTCTCCCATAACATTTTCTATTAGTCGAATTTCGATTCCTTTAACTTTAGGAAATAGACAAATCCATCTTTGTGATCAATATTCGCATTTGAGTAAAATAAAGCAACATAACATGAATAAGTATTTTCTTGAAACATTCTTCTTCAACAAAATAAAGTATATCATTGTATTCAAATGAATTCTTCAGATCATATAATGTAAAATCATTCAATTCAATACGTACCCCAGCGAGATTATTAAAATTGATTACCATTTTATAGAGTTTGATAACTTTTGATTTACCATTGTGCCAATCTTTGATTTGGGAGGTAAAAATGGAGGCTGGAATGTTGTCTTGCTTTTAGGAACTTGATCACTTCTTGGAAGCCATTAAAAAAATGAATTTAAAATTATGGTATTGATTTTTAAAATTGATATATAGAATGAAGATTAGTAATTTTGGGTAGAATGAAGTAGTAGCTCGGGTTCGAGGAAAAGGTTTTCGGCTAAATATAGGTGACAAAGATGACTTCGGACCGGGTTATGGTAAATCTCGGGTAGGGTTTTCAAATGTCTCGTGTTTGATTCATGTCGACCCTTAATGTGCACGTAAATGTGCATATTTTTACTTTCATATTTAATTGAATTTAATTAAATAAATGATCATATTGGGTGTTTTAACCTGTTTAAACAAAAATTCAAATTATTTTCAAATCATCATTTATTCATCTTCATATAGGGGCAAAATGGTCATTTTTGTGCATATATTAATTTAAGAAAATTTACTTGGAAATTTCGATATTATTTTGTAGGAATTTGGCTTCAAATGGAAGAGGTTTTCATGGAAAATATGCATGCACAAGAGAATACAAGCAAATGAAGATGGAAATAATTCATTTCATGAAACATGGAGGACCCCACCTATCTTGATGTACAAATTAGAAGCTAATGCACATGTTAATGGCCATTAAAGTTTCATGCACACTTAATGGAAGATTATCTCATGCTAATGATAACTTGGTGGCCACACTACCTCAAGGGTAGTTCCCAAAAAATGGATTAGGGTTTCAAAATATGCATAAATACCCCATATGTTCATGTAATTAGTCCCCTTCCTATTAGCCTCCTTAGTTTAGGATAAAAAAAATAAAATCAAAGCTTTCTTTTCTTTCTTTTCATGGCTACTTAGCCATTTCCTTTCATGTAATTCTTTATATGCAATTTTAGGTCATTCTCTTTTATTTACATGCCTTTTCCTTACATGTTAGTATTGTAGTTTCATTTCTTATGCAAGTAGATTAGGTTATATTTCATTTTAATTAGACCTCCTTTTGCTTTGCTCTCCTTTTCCTTCTGTTCTTGTTTCATGTTGCATTCTATATTTGTTGATATGATAACAAATACGAGGGGCTAAACCCTTTCAATTTAGGGGTAATGAAGCTCTCTAATTATGTAGATTCAACATAATTTGATATTTTTGATCTCTTTCTGTGCTTAATGAAATGATAGAATGTGGTAAATATTTTGTTGTTTAGCTTTGAATTTTATAGCCTATATTGTTGACACCAAATAGGCTATGCTTAAACAAACAAAACACAAATTACCTCTTCATCTACATATGATTATGGTAATGAAGTGATTTTAAAATCAAAATTTGATGGTCTATATTTCTAATCAATAGTTAATAGGTCATGCTTAAAATAGATTTTATTTTCAAATTCATTGTCAATTTTCATGTGAGTTAGCAAGTGTTTAAGGGGTGTGTTATAGTTTGATGGTTTATATTGGTCTAATCAATAGCACAATAAAAATAAATTCCACACTTATGATAAACACATCAATTAAATTCACTAATGATCAAAAAAGAGAGATCATAATTTCAAGTTGTGTTGATTTATGTGATCAAGAGAGCGAACTTATCTCTAAATTGCCTTCAAACTCTCATATTTTTTATCCATTTTCTTTTGCTAGTTTTTCTGCATTTTTAACTTATAACACTCTCAACTTTGGTTAATTTGATTGAATAAAAATTTTAAAATCTAAACAATTCCCTGAGGATGAACCCATACTCGCCACCTACTATCATTATATGCCGTGCTCTTGCGGTTATTTTTAATTTAAATTCAATCGGCTATTTTCCAATCCGATGGATATTTGGCCGGTCCGAACAAGTTTTTGGCGCCGTTGCCGGAGAATTGATTTGATTTTAATTTTCTATTATTTGGATTATTTTTTTCATTTGATTTTTATGTGTATTGCATGTATAAATTTTTTTGTGTGTTTGTTATTTGTTTTTTTCTGCTTGCATCTTGATTGTGTGTTTGTTGCTTTACATTTTGCATTTGCATTTCTATTTTTTTTAAAAAGCATACACATCTCGAAACAAAAAAAAATTCTATTTCATTTCGTTTACATTTCAATTTACATTTACATATCTTTGCATTTGGATTTTCGATTTACATTGCTTTCAATACAAAAAAATAATTTGACACCGTGCACATATTCCACCGCCAAGCTCCCCCTTTTCACTGTTTCTCCACCACAAAACCATTTTACTGTTTCTGGCACTGCACTTAGTCACCAGTATAACAATCACTGCCTCACTAAACTTCTACGCAACTTTACATCCATAATAGCCATACATTTTGCACAACTTTAAAGCCCAATACAGACACATTGTTGCTGCCTGATCAACTACACTGCCTCACATTTTCACAGCCTTTCACTTCACAATACAAAACTTCATTCACTCAACTTCTTACTTCCTCACGCATATACACCCACCTCCCTCATCAACAAACTATCACACATCAAAACACTACATTTCATCCACCTTTACTCCTCTCTACCCCTCTGCCTGAAACCAAAAAATCACTACCATACAACACAAACTGTTCAACACCCTGCCACACCTTCCACCAACCTCAAAACCACTCCACTATCATAAAACATCAACTCAACTTCATTTCTGTCACATATTCAACCTGTTCTCACTTCGACTACCAACCACTATATATAATAGCCATCAACCACTCAACTTCCTCACATCATTCACTACAAAACACTTCTGCCCTGAACATCATCCAAACTTCATTGAATACCCAGTCAATTGTCATTCCATTTCATCTCCATACACTGTCATTCCACCCCAAGCCAAAACAACACCTTCTTGATAAAACCACTTACTGAAATCACCTGCCTTCTTCATCCCATCAACACAACTGCAATCACCTGCATCCGCGAGCTTAAACACATCAGTCCTTTTTCTTACCGCAATACAACTTCAGTCACAACTACATAAGCTTCAACCGAACCATTGCAGTGCCACTAACCTTACATCAAAAATTCAAAACTGCCTGTAACGATTTGGATTTTCGCGTTCGAAAATCGACATCCATACTTTACATCGTACTCGAATGCCATAGATTCGACCGTTCAAATCCGAGTCGCCGGAGCTTATAACACAGTTAAGTAAATAACACAGCGGAAGAAAAAGAATAATACATTGATATACAATATCTGATACAATATCCGATACAACAGAGTAATACAATAAATATCAATATACATTAGAGTTATGATACAACAAATAGCAGCGGAAAAGAAAACGATAACATCAGCAGCGGATAATCTCCATCTTCAAAGCACCAATCCAGAAATAGCTCGAACTCCAAATAACGATGCACAAAGATAAGCAAGTGCAGTCCATATCCAAAGACTGAACTAGCTCCAGATAATCTATTGAATCTAAATATCTGAAAAACCCAACTCTAGACTGCTCGTGTCGAAAAATTTTGAGCACCCAGAGTTTAGGAAAGAACAATAAACTCCGGATTAGTCATGGGACTGGTGTGAGCAACAAAAACAGTTTATCTTTAAAAACGAACAACAAGAGAATTTTTAAAGTTAATTCGCAATGCTTTTGGAAAATGAAACTACCATAAGACCTCCCGCCACACACACAATGCAAACACAGAATTGGAGGAGATTTCTTCTTATGATAGTAAAAAATGCTTACTACGCAAAATCAAATCATTTTTGATATTATTATTAGTGCATAGTGGAAAAAGTATTTCGAAAATAGAATATCAATCTTAGCCAACATACGATCATTATCGTATGCCTACTATAGCTACCATCTAAACAGTGGTGACCACCGTACATAAATGGCAGGTTCTACAACTAATACCGTACAAAGTTCGTATTGGAAGATGGATTTCCAACAAATGGTCGGGCAAAGGAACTTCCCAAGTAAAATAGAACGCCTCTGGAGCGACGTTCCCGGATCCTAATCGGATCTCTGCTACACAAGGCCGGGTTACCCTTAGCTGGGTAACTACTGACACGGGTATGCCACCTCCCGGTCGTTAGCGACCTTTATCCGAGGTACCTCTAATCCAACAACCACAAAGCAATCACAAAGTAATAGATTCGCAGCAACCACAAAGTAAGTATCTGGGCTCCATACCATGATACCACTTATAATCCAGAAGAAAATGGACATACCCTCAGAGGGAGCTACCCTCAAATAACCTTACTGCCACGATTCCTGTTTCGACCATACCGGGTCGTGAGGTTTGACGAAGTCTCGTCCACAAAGCTACGCTTTGGCACAAAGCCATGCTTTGGGTCAACAGATGATCAAAGTAATGATCACAAAGATAAATGATCAAACAAATGATCATATCACAAATGATCAAACAATGATCATCACACAGCAACACTCAGCATGTCACATTACCAAATTGGGAGTATATCGCTGATAACTTTCAACTACATAACCTCTGAGCTCGTACGTCTCAGAGAAGGGTGTTAAGCTAAGAGAATAAATTCTCCGCCACCAAACAGAAATGTATTTGAAAGAAATCACCTTTATATCTCAAAATGTAATGTCAGACATGTAACCATACAAGTCTGTTCCGGGTTCGAACAGAACCGAAGGCACTACTTACGAAGCCCTCGCAAATCCGGGTATTCACAATCCCGATCGGATTTCCCATCACTTAGGGGATCTCTATACCAGGAGCTACCCAATGCAGAGACAATCGACGAGTTATCCTTTCGTTCTCGTGAATATCCGGTCTTCATCACCGGTCTTCAATTGCTATCCATATACGACGTATCACTAATTCGGAATGGGTTATATGACACAAAGGTCTTTTCCCGGCTAACCCGAATAGTGAGCGAAATATTTAAAAATATATGGATATTGGGATTTCAATTAAGTCACAACTTATTACCCAAACTTCTCTTTTCGAATGGTTTAACAAATTACCATTTTCAAATCTTTTAAATAAAAGGATTCATTTTAACAACCTACAACAGTTTAAACAATTTCCACATTTTTTTATCTTTTAAACAAAAGATTCATTCACAGATTTTTCCAAATCAATTTCCATTTCAATTTAACTCATTAAATCTTTAAATCAAAGATTTAACCTATAGCTTTCAAAACAATTTCATTTCGAATGGTTTAAATAAATCATCATTTTAGATCTGTTAAAAATAAACAGATTTAATTCATAGCTTTCAAAACAAAATTCATTCATAACTTGGAAAAACCACTTTTCAATTCAACCTTGAAATTCCTTTAATTAAACTAGAATTTCGTTTCTTATCTGAAAGCTTTTATTCTTTTAAACCAAATAGTTTTCATTTTGGAAATCTGATTCATTTATACGAGTTAAGGTTCTTTGGTTAAATCCAAATTCTCAAAATTATACTTTTAAAATGGTTTAATTTCATATAAACTCATAAATAAGTTGAACACCCTTTTTTAAACCCTAGTTTCCAAATCATAGAATTCAATTTCAAATATTGAATTCAAATTTAAATCAAATTATTTAAATTTGCAAAACTCGATTAAGTTATTCAAAATAACTTGTATTTTTGAAATTCCATTTCAAAAGCTTTTCACTTTAAACCCAAATTTCTAATTTCAAAATCAATTGAAATTAAAATTTCCATTTCAAAAACATCAAATTTAAATTATTTGTGACTAAACCGATTTCCTCGTGAAATCCATATTTGTATGTGTAAAAGTGTGGTCCAGGGGTTCAACACAATAGTGTAACACAATGAATCATTACAGATCAAAATATAGGATATAGTTGATAAGCGATATAAACTATAACGCTTATCGTTCATGCACAGACCACAGATATATAAATATCACAGATAATAAATTACATTCACAGATAATTTATCACAGATCACAACATAAATCAAGGTGTATCACAAAGCATCATATATCAGGGATATCAAACAATTAAATCATCCAATACAATCTAAACATCCATAAGTAAGGTCAGTAAATTGTCTGATTTATTCAAATCAGATTAATTTCTTATGAATTACTAATCCTGGTTAATTAACATTAATAAATTACAAAAAATTTGGATTAATTATTCTTTAATCATTAATTAACCTTTAATAATAAATTAATTAACCTTAAATTACAATTCAGCAAACTTTAATTATTTAAATAATTTTAATTATTTAACTCACCATGTAATTAATTATCTTTAAATTAATTACTTAAATTAATTATTCCTCAATTAATTATCATTCCTTAATCACCTTCATAAATTAATTATCCTTAATTAATCATTCCTTAATTACTTGGTTAATCAAACTTAAATCATTAATTAATATCTAATTTATAATCTTTAATGACCAATCCATTATTCCTTAATTAATTAATCTTAAACCTTAATTAATTAATTTATACCTTTAATTACTTATTTAATTAAACCAAATCAAAAAATAAATTAAATAATTAAATTCCCATTTAATTAACTTAATAGTTTAATGAATTCCAAATCATAAATCCCTAATTTAAATTTTAAGGAAAACATTATTAGATAATTTAAAACTTATAGTAAGTTTGAACTTAACATAATTAATCTTGGTTGCATTGCAAATACAGAATTTACTTAGTATTTTAAATTCAGAAAATTTTTTATTGGGCCTAACCCAATTCTTAACAAACCCAAGCAAAACCCAGGTGTTACTCGAGTCAACCACGCGTTCATTCACATTATTCACCGAGCCATCCTTCTTTCTTCCCCCCATGCCCTGTTTCTTCTTCTCCTAGTTCTTTTTCTCTTTTTTTAGTTATAAACTACTGAAGCACTTCATTTAAAACGTGAGCACCACTGACATGCGACCGCCCTGTGCACGTGTACACCACCACGCCTCCGCTCCGGTGGCTCGCACCGCCTTCAGCAAACCACGAATCGACTTATCATTCAAAATCAAAACTCAGATCTTCACAAAAAAAGCGAAATCGAAAAAATGCCTGAAGCTTGAACTATCACTCGAATACCCCACCGACAAACCACCACGTTCTACCATCACCCATCACCGGAGACCAAGCCACTACGTCCACGCCATGGCCATACCCTCCTCGACCTTCACTCAGAACCACACGCAAATCGATCGAGCGACGGCGACGCGATCATCAAATATACAGAGCATAGAAAATCATGAACTCAAACCCTACTTTTATTTCAATCTCAAAATCCTTGCATTCGAAAAATCTTTAAGCATTTTTCCTGTATTAATAAATCAACAAGCTCACTTCACAGTAAATTTCAACACTTAAATTTTGTTGAATCAACAGATATTGATAAAAATCAATTTCGGTTCCTTCTTAAAACTGCACCTATAATTCTTACTTAAAAATTATCATTTTTATGTTAAAAATCTCAACTTTATGTGTTAAATCAAAATATGGGATTAAATTATCAAATTAAAACATTCGAATTTTAGCTTATGATTTCTTCTTTACTGGATCTTGATAAACAGTATGTATATATCATACTGTTAAACTTCAAACAAATTTCCAGTCCTTTGATCTAAGATAAACAAACTTAATTAGCTTCAATTCCTACGTTTTAAATTGGTTTAAATGTAGAAAATATTAATTTTCTTTCACTTCTTTGCTCATAGCTTTAAGAATACTGGAGATCATCACATATGTAAATTTCCAGAAGGCATTCCAGAACCCCATACTACAATATATAGCAACACAAGATACACAGGAACTAATTACCAACTTAACTTTAAAAATTGTATGTTTACTCACAATCAACACATATAAATAGATTAAAGGTTTAAATTAAAAGTTTGCTCACAGAAGCTATTGAGGTTTGAACAGAGGAACAGGTAGATAGATACTCAGATATTCAATTCATTCATTTTCGCAGGCAAACAAAAGATATAAATAAGGGTTTGAGAATTTTCTCACTGGTGAAAACAAAGAAGTCTGGAAAAAAACAAAGTTGCTCACCTTCTTTCCAGAGAAATGAACAGAACAGAGCTTCTATGTGGTAACAGACTTAAGAACTGCTAGCTGAAATCCTCATCCCTTGATCTCTGGTTTGAGTAGATCATTTAAATTGAAGTTTTGTTTTAATTTGAGTTTTGTTTACTTCAGTTTTTCTTGGCTTTGAAGGAACGAAAATGAATTGAAGAAATGATGGAGATATGGAAAATGAAGTTGCTGGGTATAAAACTTTGTACAGGGTGATATCTTTGTGCTGTAGGTAGAGATTTGCTTTCTTTTGTTTACTTTATTTTGTACATAAACACCTGGTTTCTTGCCTTGCATTTCGGCTAAGATGAGATATATTTCGTACTAAAGATAATGGCATTAATTGCCTTGTACAAATCTACACTTATACCATACTTGCCTTACTTCTTTTAAACTTTGTTCTTGCCTGCATATTAGTTTACAAGCATATTTCCTTTTGCTTTGGTATTGTTTAAGTGTACATACTTTTTGTTTTGTACTTTGTTTACTCTTCTATTTGCCTACATACTACTTTACTCGGCTGATGAGATATGGTTGGGCTAGCATGTAATGCCAAGTACTTTATCTTGTTTTTCTTTCTTTTACAAGCTTATTCATATATACATGTATATTTAGTTTTAGTTATTTGTTATAATTTCAACATATAGATTAAATTCTATTCTTGACACAAGTGTCTATTTTTATTTCTACTTTATTTATTTTGTAAGCCAAAGATATTTATATTTTATCTTTCTTATTATTATCATATACACATTATTTTAAAAGAAAATACTATTAACAAAAATTTATTTTGTATAACGATATTTTGTTTTAAAGTTTTAACTATCAACATTTTGTAAGTCATTTATTTATTAAATACGACTTAAATATTCAAATTCAATATATACAAATTTTCAAATCCATGACTTAATATATTTTCGATTCGAATATCGGGGAAAATCGTTTCCGTTTATAATAAATTTTACAAATTTTTATTCAAAATTTCATTTAATTATCAATTTAAATAAATTAAAATCTAGGGTCGTTACACTGCCCATCACCATACACTGACCATCACCACTCAACCTCCTCCACTGTCAACCACCCACCACATGCTACAACTTCATAGCATCCCCCTACCTACAACCACCAAGAAACTTCACCTTCTTTCATCTTCACCACTAACCACCAATACATCATACTGCCTGCCTTACTGCTACACCATACTCTCAAACCACTTTATTTCTTCCCATATCAACTGTTCATCCACTGATTAGCTGCATACAAATCCTTTGCTACTACTGCGAATTTTCTACCATCACCTTCCCTTTTCAGCTTCAACTCACTTCACACTACTGCGGTCACACCTACCACAACAGCGACAAAACTAGACCACACTAATTCAACTAACCACAACCTTCCCTGCAAACCACGAATTTTAGCATCTTCTGAAATCGCTTTGCCATCGAACCCGCGACCTACATCCAACAATTCCATGACCAAACCCAATTCAATCGAACCCAAACCATCTAACGAAACTAAACCATCATCGCAGCTTAAACCTTGTAAGTAACCAATCGCCGAACTACAACTGCAGTCATAAACTCAATCAATCGCGACCGAAAATCATCGCTTGAAATGAAATCACCCACCACTGGCTCGACTCGAACCCCTCACTGAACCAACCTCCATCGCCTCTCGAACATTGAACATCACAGCGCCGTACCCCCAAATCAACCCACAATTGATTTTGATTCGAATTTTGATTTTAAGTGGCATATGAATTAATCGAATTCCCTGTTTTTTTAAAGAGGGATTAGTTTTTTAAAAGTGAATCATGAATTAATAAAAACATTGCGAATTTACAGGGAGGTGGGATTAGTTTTTTTCAAAAGTGGGCCGGGTTGTTTTTTCATTTTACTTTTTGTTTACTCTTTTTTTAACCATATTTCTTTTTGTTTATTCTTCCTTAAAAAAAATTTGTTTTTGTAATTTGAGATGAGATGAATTGTTTTTAAGTTGTCTTTTGGTTTAAAAAAACAAACAAAAAAATAATTTGCGTAAAATAAATTTTTTCTTTTAATTTGTTTTGTTTAATTTATTTTGATTCCAATTGTTTTTAGTTACATCCTTATTCAAAAAAAACAAAACAAAAACTTTCAAAAAAGGTTGTTTCGGTTTTATATTTTTCTTAGTTTCTTCCTTGATAAAAAAACTATGTATATATCTTGTTTTTATTTTTAGTTTGCAGGAAATAAAAAGGAGTTGTTGCTATAAACTCCCCCGCTTGCTTGCTTAAAAAAATTGCTGCTTAAAATAAAATTTGCAAATAATTCTACATGCACTGGTATCGTGCTCTCATCTCCTGTTTTTATTTGCTTTGCATTGTTGTTTGCTTGCATTTTAAAAAAACAATTTTCAAAAACAAAAAACAAAAACAAATTTCATTCGTAGTTGAATTGTTAATACACGTTTAATTTCTGCTTTGCATTTCATCCTAGAATTTTGATTAATAAAAACGGTTAGACATCGATAACACTTAATTGTATATTGACAAGTTGTCTTCTTTTGGCAATTTAATTTCTTGGTGCCTTGGCTATGGAAGAGCAATAATCAGTTATAAATATTACGGTTATTCATAAAAATTACACTGATTGTTTCTCTGAAGGTACGTAAACCTTCGGTTGCATTGCTATGGTGATTCGTGGTGCACCGATAAATCCTGTCCGTTACCTGGCCGAGAACTATCTTGTTGATTTAAGACAATGTGTGATTATATAATTTTGGGTTAGGAGCTACTTAGGATAGAAAACTGGTAATTAAATCTTTGCATTCATTTAGTTGCATTAGTTCATGCATATTTTAAAAAAAACAAAAGAAAAAAAATTAAAAATAAAAATTAAAAACTAAAAAAATTGTAAATATTCCTTAACTTTGTTTTAGAATCCTTTCGTATGAATTTTTTTTCAATCAAAATCAAAAATCCAAAAAAAATTACTTAGTTTTTTTTAGAAAAACAAAAATCCAAAAAAATAATATAAAAACCTTTTCAAGAATAAATCTTTTTTTTGAAAATCCAAAAACAAAACAAAAATCAAATTTTCCTTTTGAAAAATAAAATTCTTTTTGGTAAATAGTTTTCCCTTTATAAAAAAATCCAAAAAAACCATTCTTGAAAATGTCCGAGTTTCCCAATTTACATGAATTTTACGATAGTTGTAAAAATCAATATAATCCATATAATTTCACTCCAAATTCTTATGGATATTTTAATAACAACTATTGTACAAACAATTTGAATTTCGAACAACAGAATTTTCAAAATGATAACCAACCCTCGACTCTTGAAAAAAGCATTGAAACGATTTCGTCTTTACTTGAACTCTCTACACAACAAAATCAAATGATAAATGAATTATGTAATTCATATTTGTGCAACAACTCAAGTCAAGAATTTCAAAATAATCAAAATTTGAATTCACTCTAAAATTCAAATGATTTCAATTATAACTCATCCCAATACAACTTCGAACTTCAAAATGAATTTCAAAATCAGAACGAAATGTGAACCACTTTTCAAATAATTTTGGCAATGAGAATAATCTAGACTATGGGTTAATTGATAATTTTTGTTCTCAACAATTTCAAATTGAAAATTCTCAAGTTAATAATTATAAATTGGATTTTATTAAGAAAATGGACGAAATCTACAATGATCACACAGATTTGTAGTTCGAAACATATATGAAACAACGTGAGAAACAAAATCAAATCCCAACGTGTGACGAGTCAAGTGATAATCCATCTTTTACCAAAATTGACGATTTTCAAATAACAACTTTTGAAATTGAAAACGACAATCTTAACGAAGTTGTTGAAAATTCAGTAATTGAATTGGATTTTAACTCTTTTTGAGGGTGTGAAACTTGATTTAAGATTCGATCTTCCTTTTCCCGATTTTGAAAATTTGAACACAACAACTTTAGATTTTGAAATTGTATATGTAATGAAGTTGTTGATAATCCAACAAAGGAAGACGAATTTAGTGAACACGTTTTCTTTGGACTTTTCGAAAATGAGTTGTTGAATTTCGACGAGGAAGAGTTAAATCACCATTTTGATTTTGAAATCAACAATTTTGAAGAAGTTTTCAAGGATAAATTTGAATTTCAATTTGGTGAAAATAAACTTGAACTTCAACCAATTGTTCTATCAACCCCGAAAATCATCGAAAATAAAACAACTCACGCGATTTTTAATAAAACGACATTCATTTTTCTAAATCAACATTCAACTTCGAAATCTTTTATGATTTGGTTTTCTGCACTCAAACGGTGTCTCTTTTACTTGATGAGACAAATGAATTGGTCTTTGGAGGTGTTCAACGACTAGTTTTCTATCGGTTTAGAAAATAGTCGAGAAATTTCAAATTAAAATAACCGCAAGCGCACGGCGTACAATTTTAGTACGTGGCGAGTACGGATCGATCCGCAGGGAATTTTTAAGATTTTAAAATTTTCAATTCAATCAAATTAGACCAAAGTGAGTGGAAATTGTTAACTACAAAAAAAGCTAAAGCTAGAATTGAAATGTGATTTAAAAACTATTAGACTAGAGAACAATTTAGAGGCAAATCCACTCTCATATTTTTGTAAATAAAAAAACAAATAATTTATGATCTCTAACTTTGATATAAAGTAAAATAGTTGTTGTATTTATCATAAGTATGGTTTGTTTATGTTATTAATTATCAAAACTCAAACCATCAAACTATAATACAACAAATAAACCACTTATCAATTCTCATAAAAATGAAGCCAAAGCAAAAGCTATTTAAGTATGATTTATTTACTATTGTAACTAGTAATATAGATAATCAAATTTCATTTTTACTTTCATTTCAAAATCAAAAATTAGTTAGCAAATGATTATGTAAATTGTGTTTATGTTGAATAAGAAAGCTCATTTGCATAAGCAATATAAGCTATCAAACCCACTTGTATAAACTTACATTAAGATCCACTTTCATGAAGCATAAACAAAGAGATCATAAATCATAAAAATGTTGAAATTACATAATATTTGAGAGCTTCATTACCCCTAAATTGAAGGGGTTTAGCTACTCATTTGTGTTATCAAATCAACACATGTAAGTTTCAACATTGAAAATGAAAGAAAGTAGAGAATAAGCAAAGAAAAAGAAGATTAACTACTAGAAGGAAATTAATTAGACTAGTGCATAAATGTAAATCTAAACTATGAACATAAAAAGAAAGTGAGCATAGAAATAAACATTAACAATAAAACAAATAAAAGCATGTAGAAAAGAGAGAAGAAAGAGGCTTGGAAGCCATTTTTATTTCACTTTGATTTTTGTTTACAACTTGCTAATTTCCTAAGCAAATATACGAGAGAGTAGAAGATATGTTCATGTACATAAGAGGGCCATTTATACATGCATAAAACCCTAATTCTATTTTTAGGGAGCTTCCTAAAATGCCTTTTAGGAAGTGTGTCCACCAAGTAACCATTAGCCACTAATTAATCCATCATTTAATGTGCATGAAGCTTTAACCTCCACTTAGTTGTCCATTAGCTCCTAATTGTACATTTAGGTAAGTGGGTGAGGTCCTCCATGATCTTGAACTTGAATTATTTCCTCTTCATTCCTTTGTATTTCCTTATGCATGCATATATCATCATGAATCCCTCTTCCATATGCATCAAAATATCCTATAAAAATCATAAAAATTGTCCAAGTATAAATTCTCAAGTTGACACATGCACAAAAATGACCATTTTGCCCCTGAATGAAGATGAAAATATGATGGTTTGAAAATAATTGAATTTTGGTTTTAAACATGTTAAAGTGCCCAAATATGATGAATAAAAAGAGATAAAATATGGATGTAAATATATGCACATTTACGTGCATATCAAATACCCCCACACTTATCTTTTTATTCGTCCTCGAATAAAGTAAAACTAAGATAAATCCGTTTTCGTAGGGAGCACGATTGCATTGAGCATATGCAACTAGCCGTTAAACCTCTGGATATCCCCAGTAGGACGAGTATTGTCTCGTGAGGGTTTTCAGGGGATACTACCCACAAAATCCAAATGCAAAGTGAAAATATTTACAAAGTGCAAGATTTATTTACAATGGGATGGATGCAAGTTTTTGAAAATATTAACAAATGAAGGATTCACTTTCAATTTGACACTCATAAGTTAAATATAGGTTTTGGTCATAATCTTGAAAATTTAATTCATTTACTTGTCAAAATTTCCAACAAAAATTAAGTTATCATAGCAAATAGACAATAGTTTAACTCGTTGTTTCGGTCGATAATATAGTGTAAATATGAAATAGATCCTTAGTTGATTATCAAAGTTTATCAAAGTGGTATTTTCATTTCTTTCCAATAACAAGTCAAATCAAACAAGTTAAAATGATGCTTGGATTTCAATTGATTACTCTCTTATTTGAAAATTATATTGATATTAACAATATTTACATATGCCTAACTCAAGTAAACTGAGGCCAGATATATTACTCGTGCACAGCCTTGCGGACTGATGTGTGGGAAATACAGAGCGTGGCGAGTGAACACACAAGTGTGAACACTTATCGACTGTAGGTGTTATTAAAAAGAATTTTTATATGCATACACCTAACTTAGATAAACTGAGGCCAGATATACCGATCGTGCACTGTCTTTCGGGCTTACGTGAGAAGGGTACAGAGCATGGCGAGTGAACACACGAGTGTGAACACATGACTCTAGGTGTTAAATAAATAAATAAATATATATATATATATTTACAAAAAAAATTTTATAAAGAGAGAGTTTTGCAAAATCATCTTAGCACTATTTAACTTAGAAGATAAAATTATTATATCCTTTACTTTAAATTTACCACTTTTTTAAACAAAGATTTTCAATTAGAACATACTTCATAATTAACACATATGAACCTTCCTATATACTAGTTAAACCATTGTTATTTGTAACCAAACTTCATTTTTATTTTTGTTAAGACAAATAAATTTTCAAAAATTTAAATTATTTGACCAAAACTTATACTCATCCCATAGTGTTTCTTCAAAAATAAATCAAAATGCTAAAAAGAAAATGTTTTTGAGATTTAGAAAATTTGAGATTTTTTTTGTTTTTTTATAGTTAAAAGAAAATGAAAATTCAAAAATGCCATGAACTAAAAAAATGAAAATGTGACCCCCACACTTAATTTTGACTGTGTCCCCATAGTCAATGTACGATATAATGCGTGTAACGGGGAAAAATATGTATATATTTAGAAAAGAGGGTTAACATTCTTACTAGACTTAGCTTGGCTCATGAAGAATCATGAGCTCCTCCTGTTGGTTACTTGGCAATTCCAATAAAGGTTTCAAACGATGACCGTTGACTTTGAAAATCGATCCATCCGTGGGGTTTTCTATTTCTACGGCGCCATGTGGAAAAACAGTTTGTACCACAAATGGTCCGGTCCATCTTGATTTAAGTTTCCCAAGGAATAAATGAAGTCTTGATTCATATAAAAGAACTTTCTGGTTAGGCGAAACCGTTTTCCTTAGGATTGACTTGTCATGAAAAACTTTGGTTCTTTCTTTGTAAATTTTCTTGTTTTCATACGCGTCATTCCTAAGTTCTTCTACTTTGTTGAGTTGTAGTTTTCAGTTTTCGCCAGCTTTATCGAGATCAAAGTTTAAGTTCTTTATTGCCCACAACGCTTTGTGTTCGATTTCAACGGGTAAATGGCAAGCTTTACCGTAAACTAAACGAAATGGGGACATCCCAAGGTTAGTTTTAAAAGCAGTACGGTAATCCCAAAGCGCGTCGGTCAATTTCTGAGACCAATCTTTTCGATTTTTGTTGACAGTTTTCTCAAAGATTTGTTTTATTTGACTATTCGAAACTTCAACTTGCCCACAAGTTTGAGGATGATATGGAGTGGATAACTTATGGGTTATCGAATATTTCTTCATTAATGTTTCAAAAGATCGATTGCAAAAATGGGTTCCGTTATCACTGATTATTGTGCGAGGTGTGCCGAACCTTTAAAAGATGTTTTCTTTGAGAAATTTCACAACAATTCTATGGTCATTGGTTTTGCAAGGAACGACTTCTACCCATTTTGAGACGTAATCGACAGCGAGAAGGGTATAAAAGTTTCCAAAAGAATTGGGAAAAGGTCCCAAAAAGTGGATACCCCAAACATCAAAGATTCCGATCGTAAGAATGGGGTTTAGAGGCATCAAATCTCGTCGAGAAATTCATCCAACGATTTGACATCGATCGCAAGTTTTGCATCGAATGAGTCTTTGAAAAGAGAAGGCCAATAGAAACCACACTGAAGCACCTTTTTTGTAGTTTTTCGAGGACCGAAATGTCCACCGCATGCATAATCGTGGCAAAATGAAAGAACACTCCTGATCTCATTATCCGGAATGCAACGTCGGATGATTTGGTCGGGACAATATTTGAACAAGTATGGATCGTCCTAATAGAAATATTTCACTTGGGACATGAATTTGTATTTGTTCTGTTTGGACCAAGATGAAGGAGTTTCTTTAGTGACTAAGTAGTTCACTATATCAGCATACCATGGATCGATAGAAATCGAAAGAAGTTGTTCATCGGGGAAGTTTTCATTGATTGGCAAAGTAGATGGTGCGTTCGGAAGACGAGACAAGTGATCGGCTATGACATTATCGGATCCTTTTTTGTCTTTAATTGTAAGGTCAAATTCTTGAAGTAAAAGGATCCAACGAATCAAACGGGATTTAGCATCCTTTTTAGCAAAGAGATATCGAAGCGCAGAATGGTCCGTGTACACAGTAATGTGTGAACCTATCAAGTAAGGTCCAAACTTTTCAAGCGCAAAAATGACAGCTATAAGCTCTTTTTCGGTTGTTGTGTAGTTGAGTTGAGCGTCGTTCAAAGTCATACTCGCGTAGTAAATGACATGAAGGATTTTGTTGATGCGTTGTCCTAAAATAGTACTAACCGCAAAGTTTGAAGCATCACACATTATTTCAAATGGGAGATCCCAATTGGGTGCGCAAATGATTGGAGCAGAAATGAGTTCGTTTTTGAGACGTTCAAAAGAAGAGATACATTCAGAGTTGAAATCGAATGGAACGTCTTTTTTGAGAAGAGTCGTCAAAGGACGAGCGATTTTGCTAAAGTCTTTCACAAAGCGTCGATAAAAGCCAGCGTGTCCTAGAAATGATCGAATGCCCTTAACAGTTTTGGGAAAGGGTAGGTTTGCAATTACGTCGATTTTCGCTTTATCTACCTCAATGCCTTTATTTGAGATGATATGTCCAAGGACTATGCCTTGTTTGACCATAAAGTGGCATTTTTCCCAATTCAAAGTCAAATGTTTTCTTTACATCGATTTAGAACCAACTCGAGGTGATGTAAACAGTGGGAAAAAGAATCACCAAAGATAGAGAAATCATCCATAAAAACTTCTATAAAGTGCTCAATCATGTCGGAAAAGATTCCAACCATGCATCGTTGGAAAGTAGCAGTAGCGTTACACAGTTCGAATGGCATACGTCGATAAGCAAAGGTACCGAATGGACACGTGAAAGTCGTTTTCTCTTGATCTTCGAGAGCGATTGGAATTTGGTTATAGCCGGAATAACCGTCAAGGAAGCAGTAAAATTCATGGCCGACTAAACGTTCGAGCATTTGGTCAATGAAAGAAAGAGGGAAGTGATCTTTTCATGTTGCGGCATTTAGTTTTCGATAGTCAATGCAAACATGCTAACCCGTTTGAGTACGAGTTGGAATAAGTTCGTTTGAATCGTTCTTGACAACGGTTAGCCCAGACTTTTTAGGTACAATGTGAATTGGGCTAACCCATGAACTATCAGGGATTGGGTAAATGATTCCATTGTCGAGAAGTTTAAGAATTTCATCACGCACCGCATCTTTCATTTTTGGATTAAGCCTACGTTGCGCATCACGAATAGGCTTGGCACCGTCGATTAAATGAATGCGATGTTGAACAAGAGTGGGACTAATTCCCTTTATATCGGATATTGTAACGACCCGTATTTCTACGGATCGAAAAGTTTGTCAAAATCTGGAATTTTCAGCATTTTTAAGTTGTTTCAGATTTTGGATGGAATTTGCCTAAGTCCTAGGTCGTACGCGACCTAAGAGTTGAGTCATGGGTTGTTGGCGACTTAGGTGATAAGTCGTGAGCGACTTAAAGAAAGTCTGCGACCTAAGGTGATAGGCGAGTTAAGAGTTAGGTCGTAACCAGGATTAAGTGGTAGGTCGCACTGTCTTGAGTCGTACCTAAGTATTAGGTCGTTTAGATAATAAGTCGCATGGTGGTTTAGGTCGTGGACAGTTTGGAGCGACCTATAGGGGTAGCGAGTTAAACCCAGTAGTTAACGACCTAGTGTGTGAGCGACCTAAGTTTGGGAGTTGTGTTGTTAGATCGTCTAGATGACCTAAGGCAGTGGATTGGTTAAGTACTAGGTCGGTTGGAACGACCTATAGAATGTTAGCGACCTAAGTATTTTAGATAGTAAGTGGTTAGGTCATATGGTAGGTCGAGCGACCTAAGCGTTGACGACTTATGGGATGTTAGCGAGTTAAGAGGGCTTAAGACCTAGTGGTTATCTTGTTAGTATAGTTAGGTCGGCAACGACCTAGAGAAGCTGGGTAACAGTAAGCGACCTAGTAGTTTAGTGTTAAGTCGCGTGGGTCTAAGTGTTAGGTCGTAACATTTTTAGGTCGCTAGGCTATTACACTGTTAGGTCGCTGGGTTGTTGAGGCGTTATGTCGTTAGGTCGCGGATGCGCATTTTGGTTAGGTCGTAGAGTCTGGGGTTTGTTAAGTCGGAGGTTGATAGGTCGGAAGAGGCTAGGTCGGAGGGGTCTTAGGTCGTAGGTCGGAGACGACCTAACTCCGAGTTACGACTTAGTGAATATTTCTGTTATAAATAGGAAGGGTTTTTCTCACTTTTTGGGATCCGGATTTCGAAGCGACGAAGTGCTGCCATTTTGAGAGCTCGACTTCTACACTTCTTCACTTCTTTTCTCCACTCTAATCTAGTGATTCCTTTCATCCAAATCGAAGATCAAGATTGAAGATCCAAGAGCTAAAGTTGAAGATCTTCATCCTTTGAAGTGAGATTTCTTCGTTTGAAACGGATTCGTGATAGATCAAGCTTGATCCTTCGCTGTCCAGATCTGAAGCGTGTTGATTTGAGGTTGTTTAGGTGATTTGGTGAGTGGTGATTATCTCTCACACGGATCCAAAGGAGTATATCGGATTGTTGGCTCGATTTGGTGTTAAAATAGTGATTTTCATGCATTTTCTTCATCCTAAGTGTAGATCCATGTAGATCCATTGTTCATGATGATTTGACAACCATTTTACTAAGTGTTAACCTATGCAAGTTCATTCATCAAGATTGTAGAGATATTTCTTATGATTTCATGCATGTTATACTTTCAACTCTTTAATTACGAAATTGCCATTATTGTGATAATTGTCTACTTAGATCATATTTGAATGCTTGATTGCTTGGATTAATGTTTGACTTGATTGATTGCTATAAATAAGATGATTGATGATTTGATTTAGACCGAAGATGATTCAAAAGCTAAGAGAAAGGCTCTTGAATTGGGAAAGCTGCTTGTGGCATATGTAGCGGGTGATGAAGCTCTTATGCATAGATTCGATGATGATGATGTTGAGATGAGACTTTGCGAGGATGTGATGAAGCGAAGTATGATATGAGATAGTCTTGGTCTAATCTAGACGGGATCATTCCAAGCACGTTGGTAACTCGGTGATATGATTCGAGTTAAGGGTAATGGATGCTTGAGAGGCGCTTGAGCTAGTATGGAAATAGCCGTCAACGAGGATGACTAGGAGGCTTGGATAGCATCGTTGTTGAAGGTTCTAGCATGCTCTAAGCAAGAGTACGTTTGGGCAGATTCGATAGTCCCAACGGCCAACTGTTGATGGTCGAGTACTCTGGGCAGATTCGATAGTCCTAGGTACGGGCTGCGACGACGTGCGGGAGTTATGTTTAGAACCGGGGTTTCCATTAGCCCTTGACGGACGGCTGAAAGAATGTGCCGGTCATTCAATTAATGGTGATATCGAAGCAACGATAATAGTGATAGCCAGAGTCATGGATGTTTGGTTGTATCGTCATTCGGTCTCAAGAGCAGTGTTTTCTGAGTGCTTATCTGATCTTGGTTTAGGCCTTGGGGGTTTGTGCTTGGAAAACATCGCCCTTGACTCGAGTGATAATTTCTTTACTTTACATTGTATGCTCTGTTATGTTTGCTTCTGCTTAGTGTGTGTCTGGGGGCTATCACTGTAGAAAGAGGTTGGAGTGGGAGGGTTGTATTCCTATTCCTTTTCCTTTATGCTCTTTTGGTATGTTGGTAGTTAATTTACTGCTCACTAAGACTGTTGTCTGACTCAAGGCTTTATGTTTTTAATTCTTATTGCCTTGGGCTGTTCGTCCATTTTGGGACGGGCAGACTAGGTAGCAGGTGACAGGTGCTGTTCTCTTCCCACGATGCTGATATCGAAGACGAGCTAGAGGATTGCATATTATCTTCTTATATGTACTGGATGTTCCGCTGTTTGTATAATCTCTGAGTGATATGTAGTGAGGCTTGATGTATTGACTATTTGGGTGTTTGTATTCAACTATTATCGAGTTTTATATGATGGCATTTTGTTCTGTAAAGCTTCACTATACATATGTTCTATTGTATTTTGTCCATGCGCTGTGAGTAATACGATAGATTCTGTTGTTTTAATTTACCTTGACAATCGTCCATGGTCGCCTGGCACACTTTACAACGCAGTTTCTCTAGATTCGGTGCAGGGGTCACGGACGGCCGTCACATTTGGTATCAGAGCATTGGTTAATCGATTTTACCCAACGCTCGCTGACGTAACTACGTATGAGAGACGTAATTGTAATTTGATGGATGAATACTATATATAATATAGTAGTTTAGTTGAGTTTGAGTCCTTTATGCAGTTGTTTCTCTAGATGTTCTAATCATTCCTTTTTATAGATATTGAGAATGAGTCGAAGAGGGAGACCAGCTGCTAGGGAAGGCCGTGCTACTGAGGGGGCTGCTGATTATGCAGCTATGTTCGAAGCTATGATGACTTCGATCATGAGAAGGATACCAGTTCCGGGGGCAGCAGTAGATGTTGGAGTTCAAGTCCAAACTCCAAAACCAGTGGATTTTGCTAAGTTGTGCAAGGACTATACTGCTCTTGGTGGGAAGATTTTCTTAGGAACAGAATCAACTATCGAAGTCCAGAGATGGATAGATGCTTGTAGAAGGATCTTTGGTGATTTGGGAATTGATGATGCAACTAAGAGGAACTTGGCATCAAGGCAGCTTCAAGGGAGAGCCTCTAATTGGTGGAACTCTATTACCATTAATACTGCGGAGGAAGAGATTACTTAGGAGCAATTCCAAGCTAGATTTGAAGCTAAGTTCATTTCTACAGCTCAGAAGTCTGTTCTGTTCAAGAAGTTTGTGGAGCTCAAGCAAGGTGGAAGATCAGTCCTTGAGTATGTTTCTGAGTTTGAAGCTTTATCCAAGTATGCCCGGTCATATATTGAGTCTGCATACCAGAAGAATGAGAAGTTTGTGACAGGCTTGGACAGTTATCTTGGGAGACAGTTGGTGGATCATTTGGACGATTCGTTTGAGAAGCTTGTGGAGAAAGCTCTCAGGCATGAGAGTCTATTTCCTAAGGAAGGATCTGTTGTTGCTGTGACCAGGGAAGAGTCTAAACCCCAGCAGGGTGGAAACAAGAAGAGGAAGCAGCAACAGCAGAAGGGTAAGGATGGCCAGAAGAAGCAGAAAGGCGAGGTGACTTGCTACAATTGTCAGCATAAGGGCCATTTCTCGAAGGATTGTAAGAATCCTAAGGTGCCGATGAAGTGTCACAACTGTGACAAGCCGGGGCATTTCAGGAAGAATTGTCCAGAACCGAGGAGGGACAAGCAGATTGTGCAAGCTTATGCTTTGGGAGCTGTTCCGTCGTCTTCGAAGGCTCCTACCGCTGAAGAGAAGGGAAAGAGTGTGGTGGTTCAAGGTAATCTTTTTCTATGTGGTGTTCCAGTTAGAGTTCTGTTTGATACTGGAGCGTCGCATTCGTTTGTTTGTAGTGAACTTGTAGGCCGGTTGGGTTTGGAACCGGATATTGTTGATAGGCCATTAGTTGTGACTAATCCAGTTGGGGGTTCGTCCTGTTTGTGTATGTTATGCCGTGGTCTAGTCGTATCGAGTCATGATTGCTCTTTTGTTTGTGATTGCTTTGTTCTGAACTTTGCGGGGTTCGGAATTATTTTGGGTTTGGACTGGCTTAGGAGGTATGCGACAAAGGTTGATTGTGAGAGGCTGGAAGTGACAGTCGAGAATGTAGAAGGGCGAAAGATTGTGATACGATGTAAGCATGAAGAAGGCGTCTTCATGAGCTTCATGTATTCGCTGGTTGTTCCACGGGATGGACTGTCATCGGTGCCAATCGCTAATGGATTCGAGGATGTCTTTGACGAAGTCAAAGGGTTGCCGCCGCATAGAGAGATCGAGTTTCGTATAGATCTAGTTGAAGGAGCCAGACCTGTTGTGATGCCTCTTAGGCGGATGGCGCCTAGGGAACAGCAGGAGTTGAGGGTGCAAGTTGATGATCTTTTGCAGAAAGGATTCATTCGGCGTAGTGTGTCCGAGTGGGGTGCACCAGTTGTGTTTGCAACCAAGGCAGATGGGTCGTTGAGATTGTGCGTCGATTATCGTGAGCTGAATAAGGTGACTAAGAAAAACAAGTATCCATTGCCGAGAATAGATGACTTGTTTGATCAGCTTCACGAAGCTAAGGTGTTTTCTCAGATGGATTTGGCAACGGGATTTCACCAGTTGAGAGTGGCTAAGGATAGTGTGCCGAAGACTGCTTTTCGGACACCATCGGGTTTCTTTGAGTGGCTGGTAATGCCGTTTGGGTTGACTAACGCGCCAGCATATTTTGTTTTTGTTTTTTTTATATGCATGAACTAATGCAACTAAATGAATGCAAAGGACATAATTACAATTTTCCATCCTTAGTAGCTCCCAACCAAAAATTGTATAATCACACTTTATCTTAAATCAACAAAAATATTTCTCAGCCAGGTAATGGGCAAGGGTTATTGCTGCACCACGAATCACCGTAACAATGCAGCCGAAGGTTTAAGTACCTTCAGAGGAACAACCGGTATAATATTTACGAATCACCGTAATTTTTATAATTGGTTATTACTCCGCTGTAGCCTAGACACCAAGAAATAAAATTGTTCAAATAAAACAATTGTGAAGATACAATTAAGCCCTAGGTGAGCTCGCGACATCCTTAAGTCCAACGTCTAACCGTTATTATTAGTCAAATTCTACGATGAAATGCGTTTGTGGGCTAAGGAAAAGGTGATGAAATCCCTCATCTTATATGAATTGGGGTATTGCCCTTAGAAAATAAAAATAAGATGAGATGAATGCAAAGCAAAAATTAAACGTGAATTTACAATGCAACTAAAATGAAGTTTGTTTTTGTTTTTGGATTTTGAATTTTTTTTATATAAATGCAAATGCAAGCAACCAACAATGTAATTCAAATAAAAACAAGGGAAAAGGAGCACGATACCAGAGCGTGCAGAATTATTAGCAATTTATTTTTAAGCAGCGACTTTTTTTAAAGCAAGCAAGAGGTTATTTTTTGGCAAGCTAAGCGAAGCAAGCAACTCCTCCAATCTGCTTTGGCAACCTGAAAATAAAACACGATATATACAATGGTTTTTGTTTGTTTTTTTGTTTGTTTTTTTTTGTTTTTTTAAGGAAGGAAGACTAACAAATAATTGAAACAAAACAAAACAAATACTCAAAACAATTCAAAATCACACCAATTCAAAATGAACCAAGGAAAGAAGCCTATTTGTTTTTTTATTATGAAGTGAACAAAACAAAAACAACTTTCTTTTTTCTTTTTTTCTTTTAACAAAAACTAGAAAGATAAAACGTTATTTAAAAGAAAACCTAGATAAAAAAGAAATTGAACTAAAACCTGAATTGCCAAGCCAAATTTATTTATTTATTTGGTTATATAAATCTCAAAACTCAGACTAAAAAAATTATTATTACCACAATAAAATCTCACGTCCAACTCAAGTCCAACCCAACCCGGTCCATCATACCATACCCACGCTGAAATAAAATAAAAGTTAGATAAACCTAGAAAATCTCGTAACCAAAAATTTCTGAAATTTAATTTCAACCCCTTTTAAAATGACGACTCACGCTCGTTTTCGATTTCTGGTTAGGTGAGTCGATCGACTATTGTAGTGAGTTTGGGGATTGGTTGAGTCAAGTTTTTTTTGTAGCAATTTGAAAGAGGAGGCGGTCGATTGGAGTTTGGGTGTAGAAGGCGCGGTTGTTTGATTTGGGTTGTGGTTGCGAAATTTGGATCGATGAAGGCTGGGCGGTGAAGGTTGGGGATTGAGGAGTGTGGTTCAAGTTGGAAGTTGTTCAAATTAGGTTTAGCGCTGTGAAGTTGTAGTGGTTCGTAGTTGTTGATTTCGTGGAGAGGCGAAGGTGAGAAGATGTTGGGGATTTCGTGAAGACGGTTGATGGTCGGTTGCAGTTCAATTTGAAGTGTAGGCGATCTGGGGTTTGCGCTGGGTTTGAATTACAGTGGATGATGAAGTTTAAGGTGGTGGCGAATTGGAGGGAGGTCTGGAGTTGATGTCGGGTTCTATGCACAGAGTGGTGGTTGCTTGGATGTCGATGAGGCTCTAAAGTGGATAAGGAATGATGGAGGGGTAGTTGTAGAAGGTGATTTGGTGCGATGGTTAATGGTGATGGTGATAACTGTGCATTGTTGCAGAGGAGATGCGACATGTATGTGATATGTTGTATGGTTTGAGTACGGTAGTGAAGGGAAGTCAGGGAGGAAATGAAGTATATACAATGGTGTAGGACGAGTTGTCGGAATTTTTTTTGGCAGAGTGTTTCTTTTGGTATTGTAGGGCAGGGGTAATCTGAGAATATGATGGAGGGTTGTATGGTACCAGGGGAAGTGGAATGTGTTGAAGGCTGAGGCGGTAGAAGTTTGTTGGTCAGAGGAGTGTATGTCTGAGTGATGCACTTGATTTGTGATTGTGGAGGAGGATTTATGGTTGTCAGGTGGCACTTCAGTGAAGTGGGAAGTAAGTTATGTTGGTGGATAAAGCAGGGAGAAGTAGTGGTAGTTGCAGACAACAGTTGAGTGGGTGTAACTGAAGTTGAAATGTGTTGTTGTAGAGAGGGTCTGTCATTGGTGATGGTCAGTGTGATGGTTAGTGGCAATGCAACTGCAAGAGGAAGGAGATATGTAGGATGATTTATGATGAAGAGGCAAGTTAAGTGCTGTAGGTTGGGGTGGCAGTTGAATATGTAAGTGGTTGATGTTTGCAGTGATGATATTGAGGAGGCATGGCACCGTGGAGTGACAAATGTTGGTTGAATGTGATTTTTGGCTCTGTAGTTTGTAACTGCAGTTGTTTTTGTAACTGCAAGAGGAGTAGAGTAGTTTGCAACTGCAAGAGGAGTAGTTTGTAACTACAAGAGGAGGTATGGTTATAAAGGAGTAGAGTAGACTCAGAGGAGGGTGTGAATTTCAAGGAAAGGTGGGTTGAATGACAGTTTGTGATGGTGGTGGGCAGTGAACAGGGGAAGAGGCAGTGAACATGGGAAGTTTGTGCACAGTGCACAGAACAGTAACAGTGTCTTTTTTTTCCTTTTTTTATATTTTAGAAAATGTAAACCAGGGAACAAAATTGAAATGTAAATATAAAAGTGGCAATGCAATAAACTAGTTTTATTTGAAATTGTGAATGTTGTCTTTTTTTAATAGAAATATGAAAATGTAAAAAGGAAACTATCAAACAACAAAATCAAAATGCACACAAACAAAAACGAAAACAAACTTAAACACACACACACAATTTTTTTTAAAATTGCAAGACAAACACACAAAAAGTAAACGAAAAATAATTCGAAGATTAGAAAATTAAAATCAAATCAATTCCCCGGCAACGACGCCAAAAACTTGTTCAACGACCAGTTTTCTATCGGTTTAGAAAATGGTCGAGAAATTTCAAATTAAAATAACCGCAAGCGCACGGCGTACAAGTTTAGTATGTGGAAAGTACGGGTTGATCCGCAGGGAATTTTTAAGATTTTAAAATTTTCAATTCAATCAAATTAGACCAAAGTGAGAGGAAATTGTTAACTACAAAAAAAGCTAAAGCTAGAATTGAAATGTGATTTAAAAACTATTAGACTAGAGAACAATTTAGAGGCAAATCCACTCTCATATTTTTGTAAATCAACAAACAAATAATTTATGATCTCTAACTTTGATATTAAGTGAAATAATTGTTGTATTTATCATAAGTATGGTTTGTTTATGTTATTAATTAACATAACTCAAACCATCAAACTATAATACAACAAATAAACCACTTATCAATTCTCATGAAAATGAAGCCAAAGCAAAAGCTATTTTAAGTATGATCTATTTACTATTGTAACTAGTAATATAGATCATCAAATTTCATTTTGCTTTCATTTCAAAATCAAAAATTAGTTAGCAAATGATGATGTAGATTGTGTTTATGTTGAATAAGAATAACACATTTGCATAAGCAATATAAGCCATCAAACCCACTTGTATAAACTTACATCAAGATCCACTTTCATGAAGCATAAACAAAGAGATCATAAATCATAAAAAATGTTGAAATTAAATAATATTTGAGAGCTTCATTACCCCTAAATTGAAGGGGTTTAGCTACTCATTTGTGTTATCAAATCAACACATGTAAGTTTCAACATTGAAAATGAAAGAAAGTAGAGAATAAGAAAAGAAAAAGAAGATTAACTACTAGAAGGAAATTAATTAGACTAGTGCATATATGTAAATCTAAGCTATGAACATAAAAAGAAAGAGAGCATAGAAATAAACATTAACAATAAAAGAAAGAAAATCATGTAGAAAAGAGAGAAGAAAGAGGCTTGGAAGCCATTTTTATTTCACTTTGATTTTTGTTTACAACTTGCTAATTTCCTAAGCAAATATACGAGAGAGTAGAAGATATGTTCATGTACATAGTAGGGCTATTTATACATGCATAAAACCCTAATTCTATTTTTAGGAAGCTTCCTAAAATGCCCTTTAGGAAGTGTGGCCAACAAGTAACCATTAGCCACTAATTAATCCATCATTTAATGTGCATGAAGCTTTAACCTCCACTTAGTTGTCCATTAGCTCCTAATTGTACATTTAGGTAAGTGAGTAGGGTCCTCCATTATCTTGAACTTGAATTATTTCCTCTTCATTCCTTTGTATTTTCTTGTGCATGCATATATCATCATGAATCCCTCTTCCATATGCATCAAAATATCCTATAAAAATCATAAAAATTGTCCAAGTAAAAATTCTCAAATTGACACATGCACAAAAATGACCATTTTGCCCCAGAATGAAGATGATAATATGATGGTTTGAAAATAATTGAATTTTGGTTTTAAACATGTTAAAATGCCCAAATATGATGTTTATTTAAATAAAAAGAGATAAAATATGGATGTAAATATTTTCACATTTACGTGCATATCAAGAGGACCGTTTCACTTACTCTTTGACAATATATTTTCTGATGTCTTGTAAATAACAATCTTTTCATTTTCATGTAAATATACGTCATTTTTTTATTTTTGTTTTAGTTTTTTCCTTCCACTTAGGTTGACTGTGAGGACACAGTCAAAATCAAGTGTGGCGGCAGTGTCATCTTCATTTTTTATTTTTCATGGTTTATTTTTGCATTTTCTTTCCAAATAAATTAAAAAAATTCCAAAAAAAATCAGAAAAAAGAACAAAAAAAACAAAGCAAAATTTCTTTTTAGCAAGTTGATTTATTTTTAAAAGAAATACTATAGGATAAATATATGTTTTTGGATAATTAAATTGAAATTTTTGAAAATTTATTTGTCTCAACAAAAATAAAAAGAAAGTCTGATTACAAATAACAATGGTTTAACTAGTATATAGGAAGATTCATAGGTGATAATTATATCCCAGTTGAAAATCATTGTTGAAAAAAAGTGGTTAATTTAAAGTAAAGGATATAACATTTTTTTTATCTTCTAAGTTAAATGGTGCTAAGATGATTTTGCAAAACTCTCTCTCTTCAAAAATAAAATATATACAACAAAAAAACATAATTTTTTTTGTATATATGTATTTTTTTTTATTAACACCTAGGGTCATGTGTTCACACTTGTTCGTTCACTCTCTATGCTCTGTACCCTTCTCACGTAAGCCCGAAAGGCAGTGCACGATCGGTATACCTAGCATCAGTTTATCTGAGTTAGATGTTTGTATATAAAAATTCTTTTATAAATAGCCTATAGTCGATAGGTGTTCACACTCGTGTGTTCACTCGCCATGCTCTGTATTCCCCTCACATAAGTCCAAAAGGCAGTGCATGGGTTGGTTGATCGATTTCACTCTAGAGGGGGGGATGAATAGGGTGATACTAATAATTATAAAAATTTAATGTGGAAATATATAAAATAATTGCAGCACAAATAATAGCAGAATAATAAAAGCAGAAATAGAACAACACAGATTTACCAAGCTTTAGCAAAACCCTGCCTACGTGCTGCCCTAAAGGTTTCTACTAGAAATTAAGTAGTCAGACGCTTACACACGTAAACTTGCTACACCCGCTATTGACTAACCTAACTCTACGCTTAAAACCCTGCTTTTGTTTGGCCTATATGATTTTTTTTCTTCGTTCGTTCCTCTTTCAGATTTAGGGCTTTGCGAAATTGGAACCGCCGATTGATTGCTGATCGATTGAATTGATATTCTCGCATTGTTTGCTTTGTCGATTGATCGTCTCTTTGATATGCAAACAGCTGCTTCAATTCGTCGAGTTCAATTTGAATTGGTATGTGATTTCTTGTATTACTCTCATTGATATGCTTGAACTTGATGATTTATTGGTCGATGATGTTGATGGTATTTATAGGGAATAAAACCCTAAATTATCGTTAACTTGAAATTGTCTGATAATTTTTCTCTGCCGTTCGATTTTGCTTGAATACATATGATTTGTTTAGACTAGTTCAATTCTTATATTCCTTTGCTAGATTATCATTGCTTGCGTTTGCTTTGGATTTTGTTCCGTTCTTTTCTAGGATTTGACTTTGGCCATTTGACATTGTGATAATCTGGACTCTTTCGATTTTTGTTATTACCTGGTTTTGACTCTGACTTGTTTGATTCTTGTTATCACCTTGGCCACCACGGCTTTGACTTTATTATTTAACATATTGACTTTGTTCATTGAAGTATGTTGACATGGTCTTTGCATTGAGTTGATCTGGTCGCACTTCATTTCGATGTTGTTACCCATGACTGTTACACACGGCTTCACTCAGTTCATATTGTCAGTTGTTTGTTACTTCATTGTGAGCTTGTCTGATTTTCACGTATGCATACTGTGTATATACATGTGCTAGTTGCTGTTTTTGGACTTGCATTCTTGTACATTTGGTGTGATGCTTTCTGAACTAGATACATGTATATGTATGTATGTATATATGTATACATGTGTATATAGTTTGTGATGCCTTCACTTGTTCCTCTTGGAGTCTTCACATGGTTGTTGTATACCTGCACCTGTTTGCTTTAGAAAACCGTCCAGATGATATGTCTGACTGCATGTATATATGTATACATGTGTGCAAACATATGTATATATGTATGTGGTCACGTTGATGTATATGCATGCTCCAATTTTGTTGCTATTTGATGTTGAGGCTTTTGGTTATTGCATTCATGTTGCCAGGTTCATTTGTGTTCTGGTTATGTTCATTTGCTCTGATCTCTTGAATCTGAACACTTGAGCTGTTTGCATTGTGTTGTTGACCTTGTATTTCACTTTTGGTCTTCATACATGCCATTTCTCTGCTATATTATACTAAAATCATTGTTGGCTGGTCTTTGTATGGTTGAGTTCATTTGTTTGGAGTCTAGTCTGGTTTCACTGGCTTCATCTTGATTTTGGAATTTGTCTGCACTTTGAATGCTGGTCACCTCCACTTGTATACATACATACATTTATGTATATATATGTATGTGTGTGTGTGTTCATGGAGTCTGGTTTTATATATACTCTGAAAATTTTTCACTTGAGTCTGGTTGTATTGTTTGTTGGTTTGTATGTGGTCAGTGGACTAGGCACAACTGTGTTCACACTTGAATTTGGTCTGAAGCTTGTTGCAGTCTTGGTTCACCTGAACTTTGAACTTATGTGTTGTGGTCTGCACTTCAGTTAAAATGCCTCTGACCTGCTTGCTTTGTTGTTGTGTGATAATGGTCTGTGTTCACTTTGTTATTCTGATTTCGGTTGCATGAGAACTTGTACTTGACAATTTTGTGATGTTTTTGTACTGCACCTGAGTTGAACCTAGCTTTCGCTCGGGTTTGACCTTGTGCTCACCTGTCTCTGCAATTTCATCAAGTGTATAATGGTGTGCACGGCCTTGTGGTATGTACAGTGATACACTGTGCATGTTACAGGTTATTCGTGTTTGATGAATTCAAAATTAAATGATGACGAACAACCCAAATAACTGAGGCAAATAATATTTTCAAAACACATTTTATTTTACACTGCAAAAAATTATTATTTTTCAATTTTACTACGTCAGTGTTTATTTTGCAGATAACTCAGATGTTGAATTCAGGCTGGAGCAAAGTGGAAGATAAAATACGAGTGAATGGGTGATATTTAGTGAGGTGAACAATGTAAGTGAAATTTGTGATGTAATTGAAATTGTAATGTAATTGAAAAATGTATATATGTAGTGAGAGCTCAAATTTGTACTTTTCAAAATTGTAATATAATATTTGTTGGAATAAAATATTTGTTTAAATTTAAATTCTGTGTTATTTATTTTATTCAGCAAATATTTATTTAATTATGAGAAAATAAAATAGTACAATAACAAATACATTTAACTGAATATATATATATATATGTGTGTTTATTATCATCAAACAAAAATCATATACTAGCATATTCATTAATCTCCCCCTTTTGATGATAACAAACATATATTTAAGATTTTGAATTTATTAAATTATTGAATTTATTAAATGTATTTGGTAATTGATGAACTCTATTTGCTCCCCCTATTTGAATGCTCCCTCTCTACAACTAAGCTCCCCCTTCATATATGCATGAAAATAAATAAAAATATGCGAATGACCCTAGATGGGAATATGCAAATAAAAAATAAAATATTTGACCTTTATTTGCCAAGATCTTAACTTTTCTCTTCCCCTTTTGTTATCAGCAATAGAGTAATAGTGTTAGAAAAAATAGAGATAACATCAATACAACATTAATACCCAATCAAATATAAATATTAAATTTCAATAAAAAATCAAACAAAAATCATAAATACTTTGTTAGGCGCATATTCCACTTTAGAATGATATGGATGATATCGGAATATAAAACCATATAGTTGTGTCTATTTGTGGTATATTTATATCAGGAATTTGAATATCTACTAACCATGCATAACCGTTAGGACTTTTAAATGAGATTAGTAGTATTCCCAATTTTTATAAAAAATGAATTTCAAGCATCTTCTAACCACGCATAACCGTGAAGACTTTTAAATGGGATTAGAATCAACTTGTCTATCTGATAACCAATTTTGATATGTGTTCCATACATGCATAACCGTGAGGACTTTCAAATGAGCATGAAAGCACATAATCAAAAATTCCAAGTAATTCACTCATGCATAACCATGAGGACTTTTAAATGAGAGTGAATACTTTCGATGTTTTTACTCCTGAAAATAAAATAAAATGAAAATGAATAATTTCCCGTTTAAAATACCACATATTGACATACTATATTGGATTGATGAGTGATGGTCGTTAGAAAGATGATAGAAATAGAGATGGTCATGAAATTTTTACCCATCAAAAGTTATTATAAATCTTGTTTAAATTTTTTAAAGAAATTTAATAAATATACCGTCTCAAGTCATAACATATGATTAATATCAACACTCATCACTTTTTCAATCACTATTTATCTTTTCGATAATCAGTAGGGAGTCAGATTAGTTAATCTAGTCATTTAGGATCATATCCAAAAATAATTATAAAATCAAATTTTCTAAAATGACTAATCTGAAATGAAATCAACAAAAACTATTTTCTGGAAGGGGTTTTATAAGAAAAATGTTTGCTAATCGAAAATCATGTGAAATGAAAAATATGCAGATATTTTCTTTGAAAATGTGATGCAACTAATGAATGTCTATACATAAAACATGTTCCATTAGTAATTTTTCTATCAACTAGATTACCAGTGTAATCTGCATCTGAATTTCCCTTTGACTCAAGATTATCATTAGTTGGATGTTATAGACCAAACCGTGAAGTTGCAACAAATACCTTAAAATCTTTTTACAACGAAATTCTTTTGAATTTGAATTGAAACCGTGCAAATAAACAAATAGTGAACATAGTGTCAGATCCAGAAGCAGTAAGATAAACAAATATATCCACGTGTATCTAGAATAATCATCAACCAATAAAACAACATCATTAGTCCAAACAAATCTATATGAACTAGTTCAAAGACTCTAGAGATACTTATAGTGTTCTCGGCATAAAAAGGTAACTGGCAAACAATTTTGCATAAGTCAGAATCAAAATCAACATTCATTTCTTTATCACATAACTAGCTGATTTAATTCAGATTATGGTGCAGATTTTCACATTTAATATATCGTTCAAGATATATGTACCGTTACCTATTTTACCTTTAAGATAATTTTTTGTTGTTGCCCATTGTGATTCTACCACCTTTGTACTAGGCTAAGGAACTTTGATTTGTCGCCCATCGTGTGCCTGAAACAGTCAGAATCTAGGTAACACTGTTATTGTTCCTTAGCCTGCCACCACACCTACATGAGAAAAGATTTTTGTGACCTATTTGTTTTTATAGGTCCATGGTTGTTAGTGGCAAATGATTTTGAAAATTATGTTTGAGTAGACCCAAAACAATTTATATTTGTTCCTTTTGGCACCCATATTTGTTTGACTTTAAGGGATTTTACATTTGTACCTTTGGGAACCCAAATTGGAATGGTTTTCACGTGTTTAGGTCTATACCAACAAATATTGTGATTGTGTCCAGTTTTTCCAAAAATTGTGCACTTGGAATTGACTTGATTTATTTTGCTACCAACACGTTCAGATCGAGTATATCCAAGTCCTTGTCTAACAATATTGACTGTTTGATTCCCTATTAGCATATTTAGTGATTTTTCTCCTCTGGAGAATTTTCCTAAGGTTGTAGACAATTGTTGGACTTGTGTTTTGAGAGATTCATTTTCATGAAATAATAGAGTGCACTTTTTAATAGCATTTTCTCTCCTTGTGTTTTCGCTTTCTTTCAAAATCAGAATTTCATTTTCAAGTGATTTAATTTTAATTTCTGATTTTTTAATTTCTTCTTCGAATGATGGACACTTTTCACACTTAGGGCTTTTATTTCGATAGTTTTTGACTAATTGAATAAGCTATTTATTTAGTTCTATTAAACTATCTCTTTGTGGTTCAATTTTAGCGTACTTTTCCCTAAGTTGTTCAAAACAACCATTTACCTCATGAAAATATATAAGTAATTCCGAATGAGTAAGTTTTGATACCTCGCTTTGCTTGTCATCATCACCGTCAGTTGTTTCTCCTTGAAGACACAAATTTTCTTTTTCACTCTCACTGCCAGTGCTTTTATCAGCTTCATCAGTTTCATCCCAAGTGGCTGCAAAACTTCTCCTTTTCGGTTTGTTTCCTTGACTGAGTCGATTCTAAGGACAATTGGGCCTGATATGACCGGGTTTATTGCACTTGTGACAAATGATCTCCTGCTCTTCTAAGTTGTCTAGTACTTTGACTATTCTGCTTTTCAATTGTTGATTTAGAGCTGGATTTCCGTACTTGTGGTTCCACTTTTTGAATCCCTTTATTAGTAGCGCCAGCTCAGCTGCTCCATCATCATCATCACTTTCCGTTGTTCCTTTAAGAACTATTGATTTCTTTCGAGTATCACCTCCTTCTCGTTCTTCCTTGAATTTCATTTCTAGCTCATATGGTGAGATTTCCGATGAGTTCTTCAACTTTGATTTGTTTCAAATCCTTTGATTCTTGAATGACATTAACTTTTACTTCAAAATTTCGTGGAAGGACTCTGAGGATTTTTCGAACTATTTCCAATTCTGTGTATGATTTTCCGAGAGATTTTGATTTGTATACGAGATTGGAAATTCGTTCATACATCTCTTTGACATTTTCATCCTTGGCTATTGTGAAGTTCTCGTATTCGCTACTAAGCATGGCAAGGCGAGATTCTTTGACTTGAGATGTTCGTTCGTGAGTCACTTCAAGTGTGTGCCAGATTTCCTGCGCAGTTAGACAATGTGAGCCACGATTAAATTCAATTTGATCTAATGAACAGATAATAGAATTAATAGCTTTAGCATTAGCATTCTGCAGTTTATTTTCAAGATCTGTCCATTGATCCATTGGTTTTTCAATTTCCTGATTATCTATCACTATAGTTGGTGTCCTATTGTAACGACCCGGAATTTTCGATCCTGAAAATTCCAGATAGTTATGAAAAAGAAGAAAGAGATAGAAGAAGAAGAAACAGAATTACAACACAGATTCTCACAATCGCAGCGGATCAAAATATAATATCAGATAAAATAACAGTTACAAAGAATACTATATCTGTCAATTTTATTTAATACATCAGAGTTATACATATACACAATCACTGGACGTATACAATCAACATATCCCAGATAACTACAATATATCTCAGTGATATACTCTATACGTTCCTGCCATCCATATCGTCTCCTGAGCTCCAGAACGTCCTTACCTGAAAATCTGTAATACTCGGTCTGACCCGAGCATTACATCAAAGTAACACCCGGGTCAGGCTGGAAACCAGCGTGAGTAAACTCATCTAACAAAAATTTTAAATCCATAGAACTTATTTAAACCCGGGATGACTCGTACTTTACTACAAGTAAACAACTTATATTGTCAACATTTTATTTTCACAACGAAATATCTAAGTATCCAACTTAGTTTAAATGATCCCTATTATCCCAAACCAGCCTATTGATTTCACATACCAATCTACAAAGAAATTTAGAAGATTTCAAATCGAAGTGGTGTCGGATATTTCAGATACCCAACTCCGGTCTCTTCGAATCCAATATCCTCTTAACCAAGTTATTCAACGAATACAATTCAAATTTCAAATTACAAGGTGACATCTTTATACTCAATAATTTGTCAATGATAGCTAACCATACTATCATTGACCATCCAACATAACACAACATAATACATTTCTTACCAAAGTACCAACCAATTTAAGGTATTTACCCATTCAATCATTTATAAGCATGATGATTTAGTCACACTATTTCAAATAAAATTTCAAATTAATTTCTTTAATCACCTAAATCCTGCTTACTTAACATTTATTTACTTATGGCCCACTTAATTAATCATTCCTTGGTTACTTCTTGATTTTTTTATCATTATTTAATAAATAAATCTTAAATTATCTTTATACATTGATCTATTTGATAAATCAGATCAATAATTAATTATCCTTAATTAATTTCGTCACTTCGTTATCCTTAAGTAACTTATTTATCAATTCTTACATTAATTATACTAAGCAATTAATTAAGTGCTTGACTGTTAATTAATTAATCCTTAATTAATCGATTAATTAATACTAAATCGTTTACTAATTATCTTATTAAATTTTTCTTTTATTTATCAAAAATCTAAATTATCTTCAAGATAAACATTTCCTTTATTAATGATCTAGTTATCATTAATTTATACATTGGAACACATTTTACCTACCAATTTATTTATTAATTTCAATTCAAATGTATAATATAAAATGAATACCCTTTAACTTGAACAAAGTTTAAATAAAACTATTTACAAACCTTTAAATCATATGTTAAAGACCCACATATCTTACAAGAGATTAAAACCAGATTTATTTCAACTTCAAATTATTTCAAAACAGTTTAATTTATATAACTTAATTAATATTTAAGCTAAGATTCAAATCAATTTTGTATCCAGACTAAATTTTTGATTTAAAACTTTGCTTAAAATCATTCTTAGAAATTTTGAACAAACAGGTTTAAAAGAAACCCTGTAACCAATGTTTCACCCGAGCTACCCCTTGGTTGCTTCGAGTAAAATCCTTCCTTACTTCGAGTAACCTACACTAAATACTCGAACAGCCTAGAGTCCCTTCTTCTACTTCAAACCAGACTTCCCAGAACAAATCGTGCACTGTGCACATGCACCACCAGTGCAACCGACTCCGCCCAACTACGACGATCTCCCCATATCTACGGTCATCCTCACACCCCATCTCGATCAACAACCCATCAGTTCTTCCTCGAATTTGAATTCGAGTATTAACCCAACCTGGAACGAGTACAAACAAGAAATCCCAACCTGGAAAAAGCTTCGAACTCAACATGTCGATCGCCAGAACGTCTACGCCTCCAACCTTATCTTCCCCGACCTTCCCACCATCGATTCCCTCAATTTGGTGAAGCTCGATCCATCAGAGGCAATGGGGTGAGCAATCTTTCCGACCAAACAAAAACTAGGGCTACAGACCCTATCGACCAACCACCATCACCACCGACCACTGATCACCCTCCTGATATTTTTGCCTGAACCTTCCATACCCCCTCCACCTCCAGTAATGTTCCCGACCACCCAGACTTCTTTGATCACCAGAAAATGCTCAGAACACAAACCACGTTCAACTCGCAATATCACTCGATTTACAAACTTAAATTTTATGATCTTTCCTTTCAAAATCATAGTTTTCGAAAACGAAATTGATTTTATACCTGAAACAAACAATTATTATGATCGAAACTTTGACATGTATTAGAATCCTACTGTTCATCTTCTTACTGTTAAAACTATCTTCAATTCTTTCCTATAAATATTTTAGACCAGATATCTTGTTATTTCAAACAAGATTTGTTTGTATACCTAGGTCCTAAAAGAATTGAGGGAAGAGATGTGAATTTTTAACAAAGTTTTATAACCTGAAGGATAAGAACAGAGCAACAACAGACATGCACATCAATATATTCTTATATATATACATATAATCATATAAACAATCATGCAATCACTTTTTCACAAATTTACTTTAAAATCACTGCATGCAACAAGACTTAAAACAGATTTAAAAGCTTGTTACTCACAAATCTTGGAAGAACAGAGAACACTGGACAGTTCATCACTTAAAAAGATTAAGTGTAGTAAGTTTTGATTTTTGAACTTGGTTTAATTTGTTTGGATTTGAAACAGAGACTATCTCCTTTATTCAGGTATGCAGACAGTATTACAACATTGAACCAGGCAAATTTTAACTATCTACATATAAACATAATTTCATCATGCAAACAAATTTCATAGAGTTAATTCAATGATTTATCACCAGCATAAATTTTAAACAAGTTTAAGCATAAACAAAAGTAGCAGTTCACTCACCTCTTAGAAGATAAACAGAGACTTCTGCTATGTTTATTCTGCTTTGAAATCCTTTGTCTATTCTTGATCTTGTTTAAATTTTTTTTTTCTTTCTTCTTGTTTGCAACTTAAAACTGAAGAAGCTTTGAACCGGAATGGACTTCAGATATGTATTTTGAGAAGGTTACAGGCTGAGTTCTTCCTTGTTTAAAATGAATTACAGGTTTGGCTTGTTTTACTTTACATTGTTTGAATGAACGAAAATAAGAAGGAGCTAGATAAATAGAACAAGTATGTAGAGCTATGATTTTGCTGGTACAAGATTTTTTTATTTTGATCAGAGATTTTTATCTCTTTAGCTTATCAGGCAAGTTTGGTTTTGGGGCTGAGATGATTTTCAACATTTTTGAATTGACTTAAGTGTGCTAGCATTTAATGTTTTAAGTACTTTATGTCCTATTTAGCTCATATCATATTTTCATGTTCATAGATATTCTTGCCTTGCCTCACAAATTTTACAGGCAACCCATATACAAAGCCTGGTTTGTAATTATACCTCATGTACATATATTTCTATATTAAATTTTGCTTTGTACATCTTGTATGAATTTTATTTTGTTTTAGATTTGTCTCTTTTTGCCTGCGAATCCAGATATTGCTATAGTGTAAATATTTTTATATTTAATTTTGTCTTAGACTTGTTACTTGCATATATATGGTTATGGCACATATATTTCATAGTTTATATTCATAACTACTATTTTTATTCTTATATTTATTAACATGATTATTCATTTTACTTATATACGATATTGATAAGGTTTATTTTATTCTAACATTTTCCTAGATTTTAACTATGTATATATATATTTTAAATCAAAAGTAATTAAGGTAGGGTTCTATTTCAATTTAAGATAGATATTATTATAATTGTAATTTGAACTCTTTATTATAAATTTCAAATCAGTATTTCTTCCAAATACATTAACTATTTATTAAAATAATACTGCAAAAAATCTGGGATGTCACACCTATAAGCTATCTCAACAATATTCCAAGCATCAATGGTTTCAGAAAAAATTTCATTCTATTTTTCCAGTAAGCATATTCACCATTGAACATTGGTGGTCTAACTATGGACTGATCCTCAGTAAAAACATAATTAAAAGAAGCTATTAAAAAATTTGTTTTTGAAAAATGAAAATTTTAAAATAAAAATTGGTTTTTGTTCCTAGCTATGATACCACTTGTAGGATCGATTTCACCCTAGAGGGGGAGTGAATAGGGTGATACTAATAATTATAAAAATTTAATGCGGAAATATATAAAATAATTGCAGCACAGATAATAGCAGAATAATAAAAGCAGAAATAGAACAACACAGATTTACCCAGCTTCGGCAAAATCCTGCCTACATGCTATTGACACAGATAATAGTAGAATAATAATAAAAGTTGTCAGACGCTTACACATGTAAACTTGCGACACCTGCTATTGACTAACCTAACTCTACGCTCAAAACCCTGCCGCAACTCAGCACCGAGTTATGAATTCTCAAACTACGCCCCGTAGTTTGTCCCTAGTCACACGACTAGAAAATTACAAAAGTTTAAAAGAAAAAAATTTACAAAATAAACTAAACAATACAAAAGCAAAGCCCTTTTTAATATATTTGGCCCAATATAATTTATAAGGTGACCGGCCCAAAATTAAGGCTTAAGAAAATAAACTCGTCTCCCTTTTCTTTTGTTCGGCCGGTATGATTTTGTTTCTTCGTTCGTTCCTCTTTCAGATTTAGGGCTTTGCGAAATTGGAACCACCGATTGATTATTGATCGATTGAATTGATATTCTCGCATTGTTTGCTTTGTCGATTGATCGTCTCTTTGATGTGAAAACAGCTGCTTCAATTCGTCGAGTTCAATTTGAATTGGTATGTGATTTCCTGTATTACTCTCGTTGATATGCTTGCACTCGATGATTTAATTGCCAATGATGTTGATGGTATTTATAGGGAATTAAACCCTAAATTATCGTTCACTTGAAATCATCTGATAATTTTTCTCTGCCGTTTAATTTTGCTTGAATACATATGATATGTTTAGACTGGTTCAATTCATATATTCCTTTGCTTGATTATCACGGCTTGCATTTGCTTTGGATTTTGTTCCGTTCTTTTCGGGGATTTGACTTTGGCCATTTGACATTGTGATAATCTGGACTCTTTCGATTTTTGTTATTACCTGGTTTTGACTCTGACTTATTTGATTCTTGTTATCACCTTGGCCACTACGGCTTTGACTTTGTTATTTAACATATTGACTTTGTTCATTGAAGTATGTTGACATGGTCTTTGCATTGAGTTGATCTGGTCGCACTTCATTTTGATGTTGTTACCAATGCCTGTTACACACGGCTTCACTCGGTTCATATTGTCAGTTGTTTGTTGCTTCATTGTGAGCTTGTCTGATTTTCACGTATGCATACTGTGTATATACATGTGCTAGTTGTTGTTTTTGGACTTGCATTCTTGTACATTTGGTGTGATGCTTTCTGAACTATATACATGTGTGTGTGTGTGTATACGTATATATGTATACATGTGTATATCATTTGTGATGCCTTCACTTGTTCCTCTTGGAGTCTTCACATGGTTGTTGTATACCTGCACCTGTTTGCTTTAGAAAACTGTCTGGATGATATGTTTGACTGCATGTATATATGTATACATGTGTGCAAACATATGTATATATGTATGTGGTCACGTTGATGTATATGCATGCTCCAGTTTTGTTGCTATTTGATGTTGAGGCTTTTGGTTATTGCATTCATGTTGCCAGGTTCATTTGTGTTCTGGTTATGTTCATTTGCTCTGATCTCTTGAATCTAAACACTTGAGCTGTTTGCATTGTATTGTTGACCTTCTGTTTTACTGTTGGTCTTCATACATGCCATTTCTCTGCTATGTTGTACTAAAATCATTGTTGCCAGGTCTTTGTATGGTTGAGTTCATTTGTTTGGAGTCTAGTCTGGTTTCACTGGCTTCATCTTGATTTTGGAATTTGTCTGCACTTTGAATGCTAGTCATCTTCACTTGTATACATACATACATTTATGTATGCATATATGTGTGTGTTCATGGATTCTGGTTTCATATATACTCTGAACTTGTTCCACTTGAGTCTGGTTGTATTGTTTGTTGGTTTGTATGTGGTCAGTGGACTAGGCACAACTGTGTTCACACTGGAATTTGGTCTGGAGCTTGTTGCAGTCTTGGTTCACCTGAACTTTGAACTTGTGTGTTGTGGTCTACACTTCAGTTAAAACGCCTCTGACCCGCTTCTTTGTTGTTGTGTGATATTGATCTGGGTTCATTTTGTTATTCTGATTTCAGTTGCATGAGAACTTGTACTTGACAATTTTGTGACGTTTTTTGTATTGCACCTGAGTTGAACCTAGCTTTGGCTCAGGTTTAACCTTTTGCTCACCTGTCTCTGCAATTTCATCAAGTGTATATCGGTGTGCACGACCTTATCGCATGTACAGTGATACACTGTGCATGTCACAGGTTATTCGTGTTTGATGAATTCAAAATTAAATGATGACGAACAACCCAAATAACTGAGGCAAATAATATTTTCAAAACACATTTTATTTTACACTGCAAAAAAAAATTTCTTTTTCAATTTTACTACGTCAGTGTTTATTTTGCAGATAACTCAGATGCTGAATTCAGGCTGGAGCAAAGTGGAAGATAAAATACGAATGAATGGGTGATATTTAGTCAGGTGAACAATGTAAGTGAAATTTGTGATGTAATCGTAATTGTAATGTAATTGAAAAATGTATATATGTAGTGAGAGCTCAAATTTGTACTTTTCAAAACTGTTATAAAATATTTGTTTGAATAAAATATCTGTTTGAATTTAAATTCCGTGTTATTTATTTTATTCAGCAAATATTTATTTAATTATGTGAAAATAAAATAGTACAATAACAAATACAGTTAACTGAATATATATATCCGTGTGTGTGTGTTTATTATCATCAAACAAAAATCATATACTAGCATATTCACCATGGGTAATATATCTGGCATCAGTTTTCTGAGTTAGGCATATGTAAATATTGTTAATATCAATAAAAATTTCCAAATAAGAGAGAGTAAGCAATTGAAATCCAAGCATTATTTTGACTTGTTTGATTTGACTTGTTATTGAAAAGAAATGAAAATACCGCTTTGAAAAACTTTGATAATCAATTAAGAATCCGTTACATAGTTACACTGTGTTATCAACCGAAACAACGAGTTAAATTATCGTCTATTTGTTATGATAACTTGATTTTTGTTGGAAATTTTGACAAGTAAAAGGACTTAAATTTCTTGATAATTACCAAAACTTTTATTTAACTTATTCGTGTCGATTTGAAAGTAAATCCTTTGTAACGATTACGATCTTTCAACGCTCGAAAGTCAACATTAATACGTCCACTGTATCAACTGCCGAGCAATCGAATGCCGGAAAATGGAATTGTTATGGTTAAAAAGAAGAGGTAGAAGAAGACAAAAGAAAAAGAGAACAGAAAAACACGGAAACAGAAACAATATCAGAATCTCACATTCGCAGCGGAACAATATATAATAGATAATCAATAGTCTTTTAAACAAAGAACTATATCAGTTTATACAATACAACAATGAGAGTCAATATACAACTCAATACAACAATGGACAGTTATATAAACTTGTCCCCATACAGAATACACAGCGGAATAAATAAACAAGCACGAGAGTACGTCTCGCCATCCAGCTTGCCTCTAAAGCTCCAGAATATCCTGATAACCTAACTCTAGGCTGCCCGTGTGAAAAATTATGGGCACCCAGAGTTTAGAAAGGGAACAATAAACTCCGAGTCAGTCATGGTGACTGGTGTGAGATCGTAAAACAGTTATTTTCACAAAGAAAATAAAAGAAATTCGCAATGCTTTTGGAAAATGAAACTACCATAAGGCCTCCCGCCACACACACAATGCAAATGCAGAATTGGAGGAGATTTCTCCTTATGATAGTCAAAGATGCTTACTACGAAAGATCAGTTGATATTATTATTAATGTCTAGTGTGGAAAACATTTCAAAAGTATAATATTAATCTTAGACAGCATAGGCATTTCGCACTTATGCCTACTATAGCTACTATGTTCAATAGCAGGTTACCGCCACATTCCATAGCAGGTTATACAACTAAAACCGTACAAGGTTCGTATTGTTTCTTTGGATTTTCCAACAAATGGTCAGGCTAAGGAATTTCCTACTGCCACATGGGTACGCCTCTGGATGGACGTCCCGAGAACTAACTAGCTCTCTGCCAACACAAGGTCGGGTTACCCCTTAAACTAGGTAACTACCACACGAATATGCCACCCCCCCCGGTCCTTTGGGACCTTTATCCGAGGTACCTCGATCACAAAGCAACAATCACACAGAGTAAATGAGATTGGAGCAGCCACATAGGTTAAATACCAGGGCTCCATACCTGGTACCACCCTTTTCCAAAAGGAAATGACATACCCTAAAGGGAGCGACCCTTATAACCTTGCCGCATCATTCCTGTTTTGACCATTTCCGGTCTGTGAGGTCCGATGAGGTCTCGTCCACAAAGCTACGCTTTTTCACAAAGCCATGCTTTGATCAACAAATGATCAACAACACACAGCAGCACTCAGCATGCCACACTACCAGATTGGGAGTATATCACTGATAATCTTCAACTACATAACCTCTGAGCTCGTACGTCTCAGAGAAGGGTGTTAAGCTAAGAGAATAAATTCTCCACCACCAAACATAAATGTATTTGAAAGAAATCAGCTTTATATCTCAAAGTGTAGTGTAAGACATACAACCATACAAGTCTGTTCCGGGTTCGAACAGAACCGAAGGCACTTCGAAAGAAGCCCTTGTAATCCGAGTATTTACAATCCCGATCGGACTTCCCATCACATAGAAGAGTGATATAAATCTCTATACCGGAGCAACTCGGTGCAGAGACATTCGACAGGTTGTTCTTTCATTTTCGAAAATACCCGGTCTTCAATTCCAATTCATAACGTCGTATCATTATTCGGAATGGGTTATATAACACAAAGTCCTCTCCTGGCTAAACCGAATAATGAGCGCTTGTTTTAAAAACAAATTCAAGTGCCATTTCAAAGGCAAATATTGATAGTCGGTGATTTAACTATCAAACAACATTCACAACAATCATCAGATTTAAATAATTTTCCCAAATTATTTAATTTCAAAATATCTTCACAAGATATATATATTTTTCCACACTTCAACATTTTGAAAACAAATTTCAAATCAGTTTCCCTACACGGGATATATTTCCAAATATTTATTCATTCCCACTGGAAATCTGCCGAGTTCAAATGCTTTATCTCCAAAATATTCCTTAAAATCCAATTTCAGAATTTCTTTGTTTATAATTTAAATCTACTTTGGAAAATATGCTCGCTTTTCAAGGAAAATACACTTCCATTTCAAAATGGTCCATTTAAACCAATTAAATAAATCCTTATCGATTTATTTCAAATTTACATTCCAAATCCGTAAATTTATTTCCACACTTTGAAAATAAATCAGTGTTTATTTTTAAAACAAATTTCCCTTTCCTTTATAAATTCCATTTTGAATTTACATTCTCAAATATTCACTTTTAATACGATTTTCAAATCGATTTCTCAAATATTTACTTTCAACTCCAAATCAAATGTCAAATTGATTCTACCATTTATTTCCCATACCAAAACAATTTTATAAATTGATTCTTCCAATTTATTTTTCAAACACTAAATCAATTTTCAAATTGATTCCCCAATGATTTATTTTCAATTACTAAATTAAATTCCAAATTTGATTTCCAAATTTATTTCAACATTAAATCAATTACAAATTGATTTCCAAATTTATTTCAAATAATAAAGCATTTATAAATTGATTTTCTAAGTTTATTTCAACACAAAATAAATTTTCATTCAAACACCAAATCAGTTATCTTATTAATTTCCCAAAGATTTATTTTCCAATACCAAATCAATTGGATTTCAAACAAGTTTATCACTTTTAAAACAAATCCCTTTATTCTTTCCAAATTATTTAAAATTCAATTTTCAATAAATTCTTCAACTTTTAAATAATATTATCCAAAATCAATTTATTAAAATCCTTTCCCATATTTTAGAATATATTCGATAAGATTACAAAAATCAATTTTAATACTTTAATTCCTTCTTTTAAATTCAACCAATCCTTTCAAAAAGAATTTACTTAAAATTTCCAACTCTAATTTCAAAAAATCAAATTTATTTATTTCTGGTATCCAACAATACAAAAAATTCATTCGGCTAAATTTTAGCCTTCAAAAAATTTAATCATAAATATAATCATTCACAGATTATCAATAAATCATCACACAACATTGAAACAAATTCAAATATTTGAGGAATCCAGTTGGATCCCTCCAACCCGTTTCCCTGCATCCACAGATGTTAGCACAATACCCATTCCACTTCGAGGTGGAATATCGCGGTATATGGGATTTATAAAAATTTCATCCGCTATTATGCGGTGCAATAGGGTCTCATCCGCTATATAATGCGGGAAATCACAACTCCAATATATATATATTCCAATATATATTGCTATATACTACTATATATTATCACAATCCAAACAGACAATCAATAACTGCAAATTCAAATTTTAATTTGAGCGAGAAGATCTCACCTTTGCTTTTTATTTTGCAATCCATTCCAAATTAGCATTCTTTCTTTATGATTTTGACCTTGTATAAATAATTATATCATTTATTAATATTCGAATAAATCGAACAATTAAATTCCCATTTAATAATTTTAATTTAAACAAATGATTTCATTTAAACTAATTTTTTTTAAAACTCTTTTAGTAGCTAAATAATTAAATAAGTTTATTTAACAAATAAATCTCCATAACACATTATTTTCTTTTTTAAAAAATTAAACTAGTAGGCTTAGAATGGATATAAGCATATACATTTTTATTTCTCAGTTATTTTCTTTACTTACTATAAAGTATGTTTTCGCAAAATAAAATACAAATCTGATTTTTCAAATCTTGTTTTCAAATCTATATATATATTCTCTGACTAAACACTTTCTGTTTATAATAATCATCACAGTAATTTTTTTTGTTAAATAAAATAAAATGCTATACCTAACCACCATCGCAACCTTCACCACGACACTACATCTCGACCTACTGCCAACAAACCCCACCTGAACTCGACAGCGATTCGATCTCGACCAGAGCCCCTTCATCGCTGCCTCAATGATGACGACATCACCTTCGCGACTTTACCTTCCCACTGCAAGCCACCAGTGCCAACGAGCCTCACGCTCCTTGATTTGACTACAGCCCTGACCTCGACCTCCACGCCATCTCCAAATCGAGCGCGCTGCCTCTTGACTTCCATTGCGAGCACCCATCAATGTTGTGGCCTCCCACCTGGCTTCGCGAATCCCCCTTCGATTGCTATGCACGAAATCGCGGTCGATTCGATCACGATAGGTTTTTTTTATATATATATACGAGCTCGAGACTTCACGAATCAAATTAATAGAGGAAGGAAACTCGATTCGAATCGAAATAGGGGAACGAATTTGTTTTCAAAAAAGGCAGAGGGCTCGTCACTGATTTGTTTGAAACCCGAGTTTCGCCATTTTTTTTGCTTTTGTTTTGACTTGATTCTGAATTGCAAGGAGAGATGTGATGTTGAGTAGAAAGAAAAGAGGAAGCACGTGAAGAGGAATCAGTGATTTGAGGGAAGAACGGCTGATATGATATGTTTTTTGACTGAAAACAAATAAAATTATATTATTTAAATTTTAAATTCGAATCGACTCGAAAACGAAGTCAAAATTTTTGACTTCCTATCAAGGCATGCCGCTAGGCGTTTATAATGTTATATGCCTATTCCGAACGCAATGGAAAAGGTTTCGAGTCCAAATTCGATCGTATGGAAAAGATAGCTTTTTGGACCAGTTACAATATTAAATTTTCGATTTAATTTCAGCGCGTTTGCTTACCGTATGGCCAAACGATTACTCCAAATATTACGAAAATTGAAATCCGATAATAATACAATATTATGGATCCAATGGAACTGGTTTCGTCAAATTCCGAGACTGTGCCCCGGAAGGCTATTTTCAAATTCAATTTAAACAATAAAATTTCAAGACTGAACAAAACAGTTCCAAATCCAATTCTGAAGCTTCTATTATCTTCAGTATAATCAATATGAATTTTCTAAGCCTTCAGATTATTTTTAATCAGCTCAAAACTGAAGATTCAAATTTTTAACCAGATTTAACGATTAAATTCAATAATTAAATTACCAAATTCACTTTGATATTCGAATTTCAAATCAAACCAACTTCCAGATATTTAAAATCAATTAAATATCCTGATTTCCAATGTCCAAAAATTCAGGGTCATTACATTCTTCCCCCCTTAAAAGAATTTCGTCCCGAAATTACAAGTTAAGAAGAATGCTCCAATACCCGTTTATCATTTCCCCAAACCAAACAGTTTTATCAAATTTTAAAAACAAATCTTTTTATTAAAGATTCGTTATCACTTCAGCTAACTTTTCAAACACTTTCATAGTTTCAAGCAACTTTATTTTGCTTCACAATTCAAATTTAAATTTAAATTCAAATTTTAAATTATCAAAAAATTTCTAACTCTCTAAATTTCCGAAAAATTTCGCCAGCGTCTCCTTTGCGCGGCTAGCTCGGTACTACTACGAAATGTCCCTACGGACTCCCAAATTCCAAAAGAAAACAAAATGCCAAGTGGAAAAATCAGAAACTCATCAAATTTCATACTGAAATTTAAATACATACCTTATTGTCGAGCAATTTAAATTTATCTTCGAAATCAAAATCCAATTCCATTTTCCTATAGCCTTTATAATCCCTGTTTACTTAACAACGATGTCTAAATTTACTTATTGGATTCCCAATACCAATTTACTTAAGAATTCCATTCTCCATTTCTTAAGTTCAACATAAGTATTTACATACCTATATTTATTTTCACTTCACTAACAAAGTTGTATATTCATTTCCATTCAACTTTGCATATACAATTCCATTTGAATTTAATTCTATTTGAATTCATTTTATCTTCAAAAACTAAAATTTCACTTAGTGAAACTCGATATTCACTTTTCCAAAGCTTTCAACTTCGACCAAAACAATGGTTTTTATTTTCTAGTTCAATTCCTACGTTTCCATTATAATTTGAAAATCAATTTTCCGTTAAAAAAATTTTCCAAACATTTTTCTAACTCCCAAAATTTTCAAAAAATTTTGGCGGAGTCTCCCTTGTACGGAGGAGCTTTTGCAATTTGACAAAAGATATAAATATATATACATCCACCCACTCGGTCGGAAAAGCAAAAACAGTTCATATTTCCTATTTTGTATTGCGTAGGCGTACCTTTATTAGCATTTTAAGCAAAGCGGCTTATTTATCTAGCTATTTGCGCAACCAAAATGCAGCCAAACGGCTTCCAAAAACCTGCACTTACTCAATTTAAACATGTAAGTGACATATATAGGAAATTTATTAACATTTTACTCATTTTCAATAACAAACAAGTAGTTTTCATAAGCAAAACATTCAAAATTATTTCCATTAGCAATTTATAAAGTTTCAATACAAATTAAATCGCTTTCATCTAATTTACATTCAATTCAATGATTTACAACACACTTTCTTTCATTCAATTCATTCTCAAATGAAACGAACTCATATCTATTTCAATTGATACAAAAATCAATTTTATTGGCTTTCATTAACTCATATAATTTTATACAATCTCGTTTGCGTCAAACGACAACCATTCTATGCAAATTTCGACGATATTCACTTAATATAATATCCATTCTAGTTTATAACTAGTTTAAATTGATACCAACTCAATTTATTTTAAATTCATTTCATTTTCAATTGATCCCATTCAATTCAATTTGCATTCTACATTCACATTCGGTTTATTTCATTAATCAAACAAATTTCATTCAAAACCATTCAATAAAAGTCGACGATGACCATTTCACAATTTTTACTCAAATCGAGCCTTTATCCAAATATTGCTTAAGTCATTTCAACTCAAAACTCAAGTTATATTTTCCTGGTAAACAATTTTCCAATTTAAATCTTTGATTTAATTTTTCATTTAATCAAATCCATTCCATCTACTAATTTAATTAGTATATTCACTTATTTTTTTATTTTTTTTATTTCAAATTTCCATAATCAATTCATCCTGAATTTACCTTATCTATAACAAGGAAATTTCAATTTATTTCTACTACTTGAATTTATATACAAATTCAAACCATTTTTATTCAACTCACCATTCAATTTTAATTTAACTAATTCAACTCCAATTCATTATTTCATGAATGATAACATTATGAAGTTAGTTTACTAAATTCAATCCATTTTATTTTACCCAAGTTTGGATTTTTTTCTTCAACTTGATTCAAATCAAATTTCATTCCATTTTTCAATTTGAACCTTATTCCAATCAACTTCAAATATTTTTATAAGTCATCAAACTTATTTACATTCCATCACATTTTGAAGAAATTCCAGAATCTTTTAAACAATTACTCACATTTCAAAATTATTTCTTGGAATCAATTATATCCTTTGAAATTTCAATCCAAATCCTTTAATACTTATTGCAAAAATTACTCTGGCACTTAATTTCAATTTATAAAACTCATTTATAAATTCACGTTACCAATTTCCATTCCATTAATGAATTTATTTTCAAATATTTTCCTGGAATTCTATTTCAAATTATAAATCGCATTTACAATTTACATTTACAGATCTCATTCGTATATGAACTCATTTCCTTATACTTTCAATTCATATTTATAAATTTCATTTGTTAAATGAATTTATCTCCAAATCTTTGGTTATACATTTTATTTCTTATTCAATAATTGATGATAATAACTTAATATTATCACTACCTAACATCCAAGCATCCATATACTATAATAATTCATAGAAAATCATTTCTTTTCTATACAAAAATAGTTTTGGGTAAAATTATTTCATTTACCCAATTTAAAACAATACTGTGTCAGTTTATCTTGTTTAAGAGTTTAGAAACCCCTATCGATTACAGTTAGCCAGACTGCACCGACCAGAATCTATAAACAATCAACCGATAAGTCAACACAATACAAAACAAATTTTGTATTCACTAACAAATATGTGCTCATATCTATTATTACACTCACACTCATTCTAGAGTACTACTGACTCTATCTCTAATGAGTAACACCCAACAGAGCTAGGGTAGTCGCTTAACCAATTGCTCTGATACCACTTGTAACGATTACGATCTTTTGACGCTCGAAAGTTGACATTAATATGTCCACTGTATCAACTGCCAAGCAATCGAATGCCGGAAAACCGAATTGTTATGGTTAAAAAGAAGAGGTAGAAGAAGACAGAAGAAAAAGAGAACAGAAAAACACAGAAACATAAACAATATCAGAATCTCACATTCGCAGCGGAACAATATATAATAGATAATCACTAGTCTTTTAAACAAAGAACTATATTAGTTTATACAATACAACAATGAGAGTCAATATACAACTCAATACAACAATGGACAGTTATATAAACTTGTCCCCATACAGAATACACAGCGGAATAAATAAACAAGTACGGGAGTACGTCTCGCCATCCAGCTTGCCTCCAAAGCTCCAGAATATCCTGCTAACCTAACTCTAGGCTGCCCGTGTTAAAAATTATGGGCACCCAGAGTTTAGAAAGGGAAAAATAAACTCCGAGTCAGTCATGATGACTGGTGTGAGATCATAAAACAGTTATTTTCACAAAGAAAATAAAAGAAATTCGCAATGCTTTTGGAAAATGAAACTACCATAAGGCCTCCCGCCACACACATAATGCAAACGCAGAATTGGAGGAGATTTCTCCTTATGATAGTCAAAGATGCTTACTACGAAAGATCAGTTGATATTATTATTAATGTCTAGTGTGGAAAACATTTCAAAAGTATAATATTAATCTTAGCCAGCATAGGCATTTCGCACTTATGCCTACTATAGTTACTATGTTCAATAGCAGGTTACCGCCACATTCCATAGCAGGTTATACAACTAAAACCGTACAAGGTTCGTATTGTTTCTTTGGATTTTCCAACAAATGGTCAGGCTAAGGAACTTTCTACTACCACATGGGTACGCCTCTGGATGGACGTCCGGAGAACTAACTAGCTCTCTGCCAACACAAGGCCAGGTTACCCCTTACACTAGGTAACTACCACACGAATATGCCACCCTCGGTCCTTTGGGACCTTTATCCGAGGTACCTCGATCACAAAGCAACAATCACACAGAGTAAATGAGATTGGAGCAACCACATAGGTTAAATACCAGGGATCCATACTTGATACCACCCTTTTCCAGAAGGAAATGACATACCCTAAAGGGAGCGACCCTCATAACCTTGCCGCATCATTCCTGTTTCGACCATTTTCGGTCTGTGAGGTCCGATGAGGGCTCGTCCACAAAGCTACGCTTTTTCACAAAGCCATGCTTTGATCAACAAATGATCAACAACACACAGCAGCACTCAGCATGCCACACTACCAAATTGGGAGTATATCACTAATAACCTTCAACTACATAACCTCTGAGCTCGTACGTCTCAGAGAAGGGTGTTAAGCTAAGAGAATAAATTCTCCGTCACCAAACAAAAATGTATTTGAAAGAAATCAGCTTTATATCTCAAAGTGTAGTGTCAGACATATAACCATACAAGTCTGTTCCGGGTTCGAATAGAACCGAAGGCACTTCGAAAGAAGCCCTTGCAATCCGGGTATTTACAATCCCGATCGGACTTCCCATCACATAGAAGAGTGATATAAATCTTTATACCGGAGCAACTCGGTGCAGAGACATTCGACAGGTTGTCCTTTCATTTTCGAAAATACCCGGTCTTCAATTGCAATTCATAACGTCGTATCATTATTTGGAATGGGTTATATGACACAAAGTCCTCTCCCGTCTAAACTGAATAATGAGCGCTTGTTTTAAAAACAAATTCAAGTGCCATTTCAAAGGCAAATATTGATAGTCGGTGATTTAACTATCAAACAACATTCACAACAATCATCAGATTTAAATAATTTTCCCAAATTAATTAATTTCAAAACATCTTCACAAGATATATATATTTTTCCACACTTCAACATTTTGAAAACAAATTTCAAATCAATTTCCCTACACGAGATATATTTCCAAATATTTATTCATTCCCACTGGAAATCTGCCGAGTTCAAATACTTTATCTCCAAAATATTCCTTAAAATCCAATTTCAAAATTTCTTTGTTTATAATTTAAAACTACTTTGGAAAATATGCTCGGCTTTTCAAGGAAAATACACTTCCATTTCAAAATGGTCCATTTAAACCAATTAAATAAATCCTTATCGATTTATTTCAAATTTACATTCCAAATCCGTAAATTTATTTCCACACTTTGAAAATAAATCAGTGTTTATTTTTAAAACAAATTTCCCTTTCCTTTATAAATTCCATTTTGAATTTACATTCTCAAATATTCACTTTTAATACGATTTTCAAATCGATTTCTCAAATATTTACTTTCAACTCCAAATCAAATTTCAAATTGATTCTACCATTTATTTCCCATACCAAATCAATTTTACAAATTGATTCTTCCAATTTATTTTTCAAGCACTAAATCAATTTTCAAATTGATTCCCCAATGATTTATTTTCAATTACTAAATTAAATTCCAAATTTAATTTCCAAATTTATTTCAACATTATATCAATTACAAATTTATTTCCAAATTTATTTCAAATAACAAAGCATTTATAAATTGATTTTCTAAGTTTATTTCAGCACAAAATAAATTTTCATTCAAACACCAAATCTGTTATCTTATTAATTTCCCAAAGATTTATTTTCCAATACCAAATCAATTGGATTTCAAACAAGTTTATCATTTTTAAAACAAATCCCTTTATTCTTTCCAAATTATTTAAAATTCAATTTTCAATAAATTCTTCAACTTTTAAATAATATTATCCAAAATCAATTTATTAAAATCCTTTCCCATATTTTAGAATATATTCGATAAGATTACAAAAATCAATTTTAATACTTTAATTCCTTCTTTTAAATTCAACCAATCCTTTCAAAAAGAATTTACTTAAAATTTCCAACTCTAATTTCAAAAAATCAAATTTATTTATTTCTGGTATCCAACAATACCAAAAATTCATTCGGCTAAATTTTAGCCTTCAACAAATTTAATCATAAATATAATCATTCACAGATTATCAATAAATCATCACACAACATTGAAACAAATTCAAATATTTGAGGAATCCAGTTGGATCCCTCCAACCCGTTTCCCTGCATCCACAGATGTTAGCACAATACCCATTCCACTTCGAGGTGGAATATCGTAGTATATGGGATTTATAAAAATATCATCCGCTATTATGCGGCGCAATAGGGTCTCATCCGCTATATAATGCGGGAAATCACAACTCCAATATATATATATATATTCCAATATATATATTGCTATATACTACTATATATTATCACAATCCAAACAGACAATCAATAACTGCAAATTCAAATTTTAATTTGAGTGAAAAGATCTCACCTTTGCTTTTTATTTTGCAATCCATTCCAAATTAGCATTCTTTCTTCACGATTTTGACCTTATATAAATAATTATATCATTTATTAATATTCGAATAAATCGAACAATTAAATTCCCATTTAATAATTTTAATTTAAACAAATGATTTCATTTAAACTAATTTTTTTTAAAACTCTTTTATTAGCTAAATAATTAAATAAGTTTATTTAACAAATAAATGTCCATAACACATTATTTTCTTTTTTTAAAATTAAACTAGTAGGCTTAGAATGGACATAAGAATATACATTTTTATTTCTCATTTATTTTCTTTACTTACTGTAAAGTATGTTTTCACAAAATAAAATACAAATCTGATTTTTAAAATCTTGTTTTCAAATCTGTATATATATTCTCTAACTAAACACTTTCTGTTTATAATAATCATCACAGTAATTTTTTTTTGTTAAATAAAATAAAATGCTATACCTAACCACCATCCAGCCTTCACCACGACACTGCATCTCGACCTACTGCCAACGAACCCCACCTGAACTCGACAGTGATTCGATCTCGACCAGAGCCCCTTCATCGCTGCCTCAATGATGACGACATCGCCTTCGCGACTTTACCTTCCCACTGCAAGCCACCAGTGCCACCGAGCCTCACGCTCCTTGATTTGACTGCAGCCCTGACCTCGACCTCCACGCCATCTCCAAATCAAGCGCGCTGCCTCTTGACTTCCATCGCGATCACCCATCAATGTTGCGGCTTCCCACCTAGCTTCGCGAATCCCCCTTCGATCGCTATGCACGAAATCGCGGACGATTCGATCGCGATAGTTTTTTTTATATACGAGCTCGAGACTTCACGAATCAAATTAACAGAGGAAGGAAACTCGATTCGAATTGAAAAAGGGGAACGAATTTGTTTTCGAAAAAGGCAGAGGGCTCGTCACTTATTTGTTTGAAACCCGAGTTTCGCCATTTTTTTTGCTTTTGTTTTGACTTGATTCTGAATTGCAAGGAGAGATGTGATGTTGAGTAGAAGGAAAAGAGGAAGCACGTGAAGAGGAATCCGTGATTTGAGGGAAGAATGGCTGATATGATATGTTTTTTGATTGAAAACAAATAAAATTATATTATTTAAATTTTAAATTCGAATCGACTCGAAAACGAAGTCAAAATTTTCGACTTCCTATCAAGGTGTGCCGCTAGGCGTTTATAATGTTATACGCCTATTCCGAACGCAATGGAAAAGGTTTCGAGTCCAAATTCGATCGTATGGAAAAGATAGCTTTTTGGACCAGTTACAATATTAAATTTTCGATTTAATTTCAGCGCGTTTGCTTACCGTACAGCCAAACGATCACTCCAAAAATTAAGAAAATTGAAATCCGATAATAATACAATATTACGGATCCAATGGAACTGGTTTCGTCGAATTCCGAGACTGTGCCCCTGAAGGCTATTTTCAAATTCAATTTAAACAATAAAATTTCAAGACTGAACAAAACAGTTCCAAATCCAATTCTGAAGCTTTTATTATCTTCAGTATGATCAATATGAATTTTCTAAGCCTTCAGATTATTTTTAATCAGCTTAAAACTGAAGATTCAAATTTTTACCCAGATTTAACGATTAAATTCAATAATTAAATTACCAAATTCACTTTGATATTCGAATTTCAAATCAAACCAACTTCCAGATATTTAAAATCAATTAAATATCCTGATTTCCAATGTCCAAAAATTCAGGGTCGTTACATCCTTCTTTTGTAAATATTTTCAAAACTTAGCATTCATCTCATTGTAAATAAATCTTGCATTTAGAAATTTTCACTTTGCATTTGGATTTTGTGGGTAGTATCCGCTGAAAACCCTCACGAGACAACACTCTTCCTACTAGGGACACCTAGGGGTTTAACGACTTGTTGCATACGCTCAATGCAATCGTGTTTCCTATGAAAATGGATTTATCTTAGTTTTTCTTTATTCGAGGACGAATAAAAAGATAAGTGTGTATTTGATGTGCACGTAAATGTGCATATTTTTACTTCCATATTTAATCAAATTTAAATAAATAAATGATCATATTGGGTGTTTTAACATGTTTAAACAAAAATTCAAATTATTTTCAAATCATCATTTATTCATCTTCATATAGGGGCAAAATGATAATTTTTGTGCATATATTAATTTAAGGAAATTTAGTTGGAAATTTCTACATTATTTTGTAGGAATTTGGCTTCAAATGAAAGAGGTTTTCATGGAAAATATGCATGCACAAGAGAATACAAACAAATGAAGATGGAAACAATTCATTTCATGAAACATGGAGGATCCCACCTACCCACCTATCTTGATGTACAAATTAGAAGCTAATGCACATGCTAATGGCCATTAATGTTTCATGCACATTTAATGGAGGATTATCTCATGCTAATGATAACTTGGTGGCCACACTACCTCAATGGTAGTTTGGGTAATTCCCAAAAAATGAATTAGGGTTTCAAAACATGTATAAATACCCCATATGTTCATGTAATTTGTCCCTTCCTCTTTGCCTCCTTAGTTTAGGCTAATAAATAAAAACAAAGCTTTCTTTTCTTTCTTTTCATGCTACTTAGCCATTTCCTTTCATGTAATTTTATATATGCAATTTTAGTTCATTCTCTGTTATTTACATGCTTTTTCCTTTCATGTTAGTAGTGTAGTATCATTTCTTATGCAAGTAGATTAGTTTATATTTCATTTTAATTAGCCCTCGTTTTACTTTGCTCTTTTTTTTATTTTTTTCTTATTTCATGTTCATTCTACATTTGTTGATATTATAACAAATATGAGAGGCTAAACCTCTTCAATTTAGAGGTAATGAAGCTCTATAATTATGTAGATTCAACATAATTTGATATTTTTGATCTCCTTTTGTGTTGAATGAAATGATAGAATGTGGTAAATATTTTGTTGTTTAGCTTTGAATTTGATAACCTATATTGTTGACACCAAATAGGCTATGCTTAAACAAACAAAACCCAAATTACCTCCTCATCTACGTATGATTATGGTAATGAAGTGATTTTAACATCAAAATTTGATGGTCTATTGTAACGACCCAGAAATTTTAACTGTTTTTTAATAACGTAATTAACTGAAATTTTGTTTGAAATTAAATAATTAAATTTAACAATGAAAATTTGAGATTTGGAATACGTCTAGTAAGACATAACAAATGTCATATTTTCATCAAAGAATATGGAAGTTTATTTTATTGTGTAAATTTATTTAAATTTTAAAATAAGCTAATTTGGTGGAAATAAAATATTTTAGAAATCTAAATATTTTTATATAATAAAAATGTAAATCATTTTCTGAGTGAGACGTCATATTTCGTTTCGCCAAATTCGGACTGCTATAGCTCGGTTTTTCTTATTTTCGGCGAATTAGCAGCATTTTTGGCAGTGAATATCGACTTTTGATAGGATGATCGTATCTATAATATCTATGTACCATTCTATTCGTCTCTTCGTGCTGATCTCCGCAGTATATTCATTTGTGCATTTCGGAGTCCGGTACGTGGCGAAATCAATAAAGCAATTAGCCGTATCGGTACCCAAATTTTAACCTTTTGCTTTTCTGTGTCCTTTCAATTGTCTGCCGTGAGAAAACAATAGCCATAGCTTTTATTATTTCCTGAAATTTTGTTCTGGCTTTTATTATTCCAACTTTTCAATTTATATATGCTATTCCATTTTTTTTCTCTGGTTCGTTTCATATATTTTCTTCTCTTTCCTCTTTTGCTTCTACCTCAACTTTTCATATGAATTTTGCTTATCCTTCCTCTTACCATTGCCTGGCCTTTTCAACCTCACCCACACTTCCAAACACTTATATATATAAAAGATATATAGTAAAATATGTTATTTATATATTGATTCTCGGAAGCTTGCGCGTTCCTCCTGCCTTTCGCCATTATTCTCCACCGCTAGCCACTCCTCCATGTCCTGACACCTACCCCACCGCACAAAACCCATTTCCTCCTCGCAGCCAATCTCCAAGCTCCCTGGCCGCACCCTTTAACCATTAAGACCACCACTCCAGCAGTTCGCCTCCATTCTTTAACCCCTCACCGCCTCCTCCCCGACAGTTCACCCACGTCCAGTCACAACACCAGCCAAGTCCTTCCCTCTGACCACCATCTTACCCGACCGTTCTCCCATCTCCCTTCTCCACGACCTTGCGCCCAGCCTTTCCACAAACCCTAGCAGCCCCTGCCAAATTCCTCACCTCCGAGCAACCACCGAGACTGCACCCAACACCGCCCTTTTAAGCTTCAACCCTCCGGCTATCCTCCCACCAACGACAACCTGACCAAGCACAGCCACAACCGAGCATTTCCTCCGCGACCATTTTCCATCGCCATACGACCTTCTTCTACCACCACCATAGCCAACCGACATATACCACATACCATCACCTTACCCTGAAGCATATAGCTGAGCAAATCCTTCCCATGACCAGTGACTGCCTGCATCACCCACAAAGCCCTCCTCTGCCTTGTAGCCTAGCAACCCTTCTCCTCGTCGAGCTTTGCCGTGCTGCTTTTACCTTGCATCAGCCCTCTGTTGTGTTTAATATATATATATATATATATATATATATATATATAAAGCTTGTTCATATTTGCAAAGTTGCAGTCTTTTGTCCAGTTAGCCTGTTACTCTCCTCTTATATATATAATATTTATTTGAAGAATTTTTTACTATGGGTTTATTAATTATTGATTTGTAAGTATTTAGATTTTAAGATATATATATATATATCTTGATTTAATATATATATATATATGTTGATGTTTTTTGATGTGTTTAAGAAACAATGATTTGATATATATCATATATATATATATATAAATAATATTGAATAAAAAGTATAATATGTAGATATTCCGATTTTTAAGCATGTGTTTTATGAATAGTGATTTTGAAATACAATATATGAAGATTCTATATTTATATGTGTTTAATTAAATATTGATTTTAAATTATAATACATAAAGTTTTATTTTAATAGGAGTTTAAAATTTAATATTGATTTGTAAATACATATAACGATTTTATTTTGAATATGAGTTTTAAAATTTAATATTTATTTTAGAATTTTTTTTAATATAATATATATTTTGTTTCAGTTTATATCAAGCTAGTTTTGATTTTTTTTCATCAACTCCTAGCTATCAACTTTGTTAGTCGAATTCGTCTCCGTCGTGCTTTGCTTTGGAATTTGTGTGTGGATTCGTAGCTCATTTCATTGCCAAAATCTCTCTAGGCTCGAAAGGTGAGCAATCACTCACAATTGGCATTCTTATATTTAGTAAATTTAATTCACATTAAACGACGATTGAAATATGCTGTTAAATTTGAATTGTTAAATTATTTAATTGTTAAATATGATATGCCATTATCTACAATTGTTTATCTATGACATATGACACCATAACCTGTTATATTTAAATTTGTTACCGATGATACATGCCTGTTGTCGATATGTTATTCTTATTATCATATTTGTTCTCACTCTGCAAGTTCCCTATTAATTTAGAATTCCCTATGAGTTGAAATGATACATACTCGAACGATATTATAGATTAGGAGAAAATCGTTATGGGTTGAAATGACAAACCCAAGCAATTTTCATTGATTTTGAAATTTTGGGATTGAGGTTTGAAATGATATATACCCGTAAAATGTTGAATTGCGGACTAAAATGATAAATATCCTTATCACCTGAGCATAGGATAGAAAATTATATACGGACATTGTTGGTCTATTTTTGAAAAATGATTTCCAAAGTTGAAGGAAATATATGGGTTTGATAACTATTGACTTTAAATTGTAATATAAATATTTATTTTAATATGTGTAAAATTTAGATTTTTAAAATTATATGTTTTTGGAAATTTTAAATTCATAAGTTAAGTTTTTAAATTGTAAATTATAAATTTTACTTATAACTTTATAATTTTTAAATATATAAAATAAGATTTAAAATAGATTTTGTAATAATAGGATTTAATTTAATAATAATTTAATATAATAAAATTTATTGAGAATTTAATTTAACTAATAATATATATAATGTTTAAAATAATTATTTAAAATTTATAGTAATATTTAAAATAGATTTTGTAATAACTTTAATAAAGTATGGTCGGAAAGATAATTAAAATTGATTTTGAAATATTATTTGTTTAAGAATTGGAATAAATAAGAATTGATTTGAGCTTATTGATTTTGAGATTTAAAGAATATGATTTTTTTTTGAATGGCAAGCGGGGTTGATCGGTCCTCTACCAGTGTTATTGATAATAAAAAGACCAAAGAAACCACGACAAAAACAACCCTTTTGCCGTGAAAAAAGAGAATAAAAAAACAGAACAAAAGCAACAGGCAAGCACGAAAACAAACGACATGCATGCAAACAACAGACGATACACACCAATGGACAAACAAAGAAAAGAAAAAAAACAAAGGCAAAAGAAGGCAAGCACAACTAATACAAGAAAGCCAGACATGCACAAAATCGTGCATGAACAGTCTCATGCACACAGCAACACCCAGCAAGCAGAAGCCCAAAAATCATTTCCAAAACTCATGATTATGAGGAGAGAATCCATGCCGAGAATATCTGATCCCAATAGCTATTTTCGTCATGACTTTAACCCAAAACTGATGCGCAGTTGAGGCCTCATTTCTGCAGCAACGAGAATTCCTTTCGAACCAGACAGATCTGAAGTAAATTTTAAGAACAAAGAAAATAATATCCCTTTTATTTAGTCTCCACCTCGTAGCCCTCATCAGCTCATTCCAGTCAGAAGTTGTATTGCCATAAAAACTTGAAATTCCAACTTTATTCATCAGGGTGCAAATCATGTTGGATAAGTATTCACAATCAAAGAAAAGGTGGTCAACAGATTCCAGGCATAAATTGCAGAATACACAAAGATGATCTAAAACCATACCATTAGACACAAATTTATCCCTAGTTAGAACAGCTTTGCTTATTATTCTCTAGAACATCAAGTTATCCTTAGCAGAGGAATGAGTAGTCCAACAAACCTTAGCCCATAGAAAGTTAGGCAAAACATCAGTATTTAAGAGGAGATCATACACCCTACCAATTCTATGAGGCCTACCCTTCCAACTTACTTCTGTCTCATGATTCATAAGCACCACATGATCACACAAACTCCACCATAAAGAGTTGACAACCTGTTACTAGAGGTTGGAGTTCGCAGCTTCCCATTGACAATGAAGTCCACAGCTCGAGCATTATTACCTATCAATGATTGCAGCCTTTCTTGATCACTCAGCAAAGTTTCCAACACCAAGCCATCCCCTACCCAAGGATCCTTCCAAAAACTCACCGGGCTATCAGCGGACAAAGAATATTTAACAAAAGGAAGGAAGATACTTCACATATTCAGAATTTTCCACCATATCCAACTCGAGCCTTGTGAGACATTCATAGACCAGAAATCCCCATTCTTAATACGATAATTCCAAACCCATTGCACCCATAGGCTGTCCTTTTTAAATAATAATGCATCAAAGTGGGTACTTACCGCTGATTTATTCCATAAGTTGATATTGATGATTCCAAGACCACCCTTTATCAGTGGCTTTTCCAAACTGGAGAAAGACAATGGAATCAATTTCCTATTGTGTATTGATCCTGTCCAAAGAAATCTGAGCATAGCAGCTCTGATCATGTTGAGCAGTTTAGTAGGCAGAATGAATGTTCTAGCCCAATACACAGTCATAGAAAAGCAAACTGACTTTATTAGCACCAATCTTCTAACCATAGAAAGCATTCTGGTAGTCCAAGAGTTCATCGTTGAAGTGATTTTATCATAAAGGATAATGCAGTCATCCTTGGTTACTCTAGACATACAAAGAGGGAGGCCAAGATATGTCATCTTATTTTCCATTGGCTGAAGACCAGATAGAGCAACCAACCTAGACATGGCAGACGAGTCAATTCCAGAGAATAGAATCTGGGATTTGGAGTGATTGATCTTTAATCCAGTAGCAAGATGAAAAGTATGGAGAGTCTCAAGAATGCCAGCAATGGATTGATCATTAGGCTTAGAGAAGATCATAATGTCATCCGCAAAGAAAAGCGAGGAAATTTGAAGCTGTTTACATTTAGGGTGGTATGATATAACCTTATCTTCAAATTTTCTAGACAACATACAAGTCAGCGCTTCCATTAATATAATGAAGATATAGGAGGATATGGGATCCCCCTGGCGTACCCATTGCTTCCTTTAAAGAAACCTGAAGTCTTCCCATTATAGCAAAGTGTATAAGAGGGGGTTGAAATACAAACATACAAACCATGCTACAAAAACCTTGGGAAAACCCATTAATGACATAACACGTACAATTGAGGTCCAGTGCAAGCTATCATACGCTTTGCTAAGGTTAAGCTTTAGCATAGCTCTTGGGGAGATCTGACATCTACCATACTCGTTAATTAATTCATGTGCCATCATTATGTTGTCAAGAATATTCCTCTTCGATATAAAAGCCGACTGGTTCGTTGAGATGATGGATGGTAGCACTAATACAAGTCTAGAGGCTAGAATCTTGGAAACACACTTATAAACAAAATTACAACATGAAATAGGACGAAAAGAGGAAGCATTTTTGATAAGCCTGACTTTAGGAATAAGGACCAGATTGGTTGCATTTATTTCACCCAGTAATCTAAATTTATTGAAAAAATTGTGAACTGCTGCTAAAAATACATGTGTAACGACCCGGAATTTTGGACCATTCGCATCCATTATAAGTGTATAGGCAGACACTCATGCCGGAGTTGAATTGCTCAAAATACCGCGTTGTTAATTTAAATTGGCAAAACTGAACATATACAGTAAATAAATAATCACAGATCACAGACACAGAGTAATAATTGCAGCGGAAATAAAAGAGATAGTAGTTCATGAAGCTACTATATGAATCTATAAAATACATCAGAGTTTACAACAGAAGAGTAATACGATACATCAGAGTTAAACTAGATACAACGGAAGAGTAACAGATACAAATCGGAATACATCACTGGAATCATCGAATATCTGAAAGCTGGATAGATAGCTGGATCTCCAAGCGAAGCTCCAACTCCAAAGGTGAGTCTCGAAGGCTGTACTACTCAGTCTGACCCGAGCGTAAAGCAAAACACAAGACACTCGAGTCAGGATTAACATTCTTATACTAATAAATCCAACTCAAGTGAAATAGCAATTGAAATACAAGTAACTCAAGGGATGTTTGGAATAACCATCCTTTAAGGATCCGTTAAACTATCTACTATGTAGTAATGTACACTAAGTAGATAATGTCTATCAGTAATATAAAGATATCAAAATAGCGTTAAGTCATGGCCCATTCCACCCTTAACACATTTTTATTCCCAAAAGCATATACAAGACCGTAGTTTCCCCAAAACCGGAAGTCACCAGAGGGCAATCCATATACTAAAGGTACAAATCAAAATCGTAGTGGTCGCGAATAGGATAATCAGTATGACAAGGTACATGAGGCGATACCAACTAGGATACTAGTAGTTGCGTGATCCGGACTGATGTTGGGCATAGCAGCTACTATCCCAACACCGCGAAACAACACTCCCAAATCAAGGGGTGCACCCAAATCGAATCACAAAAGTAATAGATATGGTATCGAAGAAGTGTGTCCGCTAGAGATGGCGATCCTCAATGGCCCGACGCGGCTCCTGTTTTAGTCATGTCAGGGGTCATCCAAAATCGTTCTCTTTCTTCAGTCAACGCGTTCACCAAAACCATCCACTTCGTTCTGGATCAACACTCCGCGTATAGTTATTAAAGTGGTTTCGGTTCAGATAGAGAGTATATCCATTACCGATCCCGGTCTCTTTAATAACTTTCGTAATTATTACACCGATTGGTCGTTTATATATTTCAAAAACCAAATCAATTTCAATTTCAAATAGAATTCGTAAATCAACATTTCATTTGTCTTTCTAAAACAATTTCCAAATTTCCGTTCAAACTTCCAATTTTCCGTTTCAAAATCTTATAAATCAAATTTCAATCTTTATTTAAACCATTCAAATATTGATTCAAATTCATATATACGTTTCATTTCGAAAATCATTTAAATTAATTTAATTCAACATTCAAATCAATTTAAATTCATTTGTCGATTTCATTCAATATTCGTTAAGTTACTTTATCATTCAAAACAATTTCTATTAAATTTCCAATTCATTAAATCAATTATTCAATTCAACTTCATTATATCAAAACTTACAATTTTGAATTAAATTAAATTCATCAAATCAAATCCTTTAATTTTCAAGTCTTACATTAATTACAATAAATCACATTTTATTTCTTGTTAAAGAAATTCAATTTCAGTTATTTACTTCCTTAAATAATTTTCCAAAACTTAATTAATAAAGAAATTCAATTTCAATTATTTACGAAGTAAAATTCACTTATTCAAAAGTCCAAAATTTTCTTATTAAAGAATTCAATTCAATTTAATCATTAAATAATTCAATCTTATTTAATTGTTAAATAATTCAAAACTTAATTATTAATTAATTTCAAAGTTTAATAATTTCAAACTTAATTATAATTTCTATCTTAATTATAATCTCAAACTTAATTATTAAATCATTTCAAAGTTAATTCAATCATTTCTCAAATTAAACAACATTCTTTCATTGATTACATTGTTAATCTTTTGTTTCAGATTATTAAATATTACCATTTTCCTTTCATTAAAATTCAAATTTCAACTTCATTTCAAAACCATATTATTTATTCAAATAAAATCCTTATCTTATTTCAAAATCAAGTTATTGACCAATCAGGTTTATTAAATTTTCTATCCTAGGTCAAAGTTTAATTTGGGTATTTATCATTTCAACCCGATTCCAATTCAATTCCAAAATCAAAGCATAGTAAAGGGAACTTGCAGTGTGATAACAGGGATGGTGTCAAAGTAAATAAACAAGCAATAACAACAAACAATAACAATCCAATAATCAATTCAAATAATCCCGAAATAACCGTATTAATTCGCATTGTTATTTGTACGAATTAATATAATTATTTCTAGAATCTACAATATCATTTCATGCAGATTAAAGATTATTACATTACGGTTTCTCACTTGTCATCTATTTACAATTTCATACATCATCAATTTAACAACATACATTCAGTGGTTCAAGATGTAATTAAACAAATCCTACGTGTCAATAAATTCAACAGTTAAAGGGGTCATATTATACAAATGTCAATTAATCAAATTTAACGATTAATTATCCTACATCAAGTTCAATTTCACACTATTTATCATTTTAACATTAACAATTTAACGTCCAATATAAACATCAACAATCAATCAATTATCAGCCAAACTGTATTATCATCGCATAAATAGTTAACAGATAATGGTGTCAGATGTCACAGGTGAACTGATACAGGTAATAGCATATATAACAGTGTAATTTACTAATAGCAGTATATTTCAATTGTCGTTTCAATTGCAATCAGATTTAATAAATAAAAGAACGTTAATCGTGAGTGAGTGCTCACCTTTCGAGGCTAGAGAAAATAGACAACACACCGAGCTACAATTTGAATTGTGAAATGACCGATCCAAATGACGATTTTCAAAGCAAGGCTTGACGGACACGATTCAACGAACAAAGCTGATAGATAGAAATTTGACGAAATCAAATCAGAATGAAATCGATGACGATAAATAGTATAAGTGAACCTATATATATATAACTATCAAAAATCATTGTTTAAATTGTAACACATAAATTAAAATCAAACATACAAATATATACATCTTGAAATCAACATTTTTAATTTAAGACAAAAATGAAAAATAAAATAAATATGTATATGTAAATAAAATTATTGTTTTTTTTTACATCAGATATACTAAAATCAAATATACATACGTACTATATTTTGAAATAAATACTCATGTAGATATACACATATCACGTATACAAATAAACCAACAGACTGATATATATATAAATCATTAAACAACACTTATTATAAAACAATCCAACCTTTATAACCAGATTAAATAATACTAATATAGACCAATACTATCGCCTATAATATATATAAGCTAATATATGTAAAACCGATAAAATGTTACATACTGCAAGCATTTTTAAGATTTATATAAACTAATATTTACAAACATAAAATAAACTATAACATATGTAATATATATTCATAAGTACTCACAGATCCTATACAGTTTATAGACTTTCCAAATGTTGTATATATATATAGATATAACTAACGTATGTTATTAAGATATAAAACATCAATAGAATACCCATATACCCAACAATTAACTAGTACAGGTAACTAACATAAAGAATAGAAATATATATATATATATAGACTACAGATAGTATACATATAAAGTACTCCTTATATACCCTTGTATAATATGTCCAGTAAGCTGTTATAAACTTTTACCTATAAAATATAACCCACTGTCCTTCTATATCCAGAGTAAATTACAATATATATAATATATATATATATGCAACGAATACCTGCAAGCTTCAAAGAGTAACAAGCGAACATGCTTGCTGTCGGCGTTGGGTAGGGCAAAGTCGGGTTGCTGGTATCCGAGAATGGTAGCATAGGCTAAGGGGAGATCGGAGCAAGTTGTAGGCGGCAGGCGGGTCAGGCGAAGGGAAGGGCGCGCGGAAGTGAGCTTGTGAGGGGACGAGGGCGAAATGATCAGGAGATGGTGTGGAGCATGGAACTGAAGGGATCGAGATGGTGTGGGCCGGCTGTGAGGGCTTATGGTGGTGCGGTGGCATGGCCAGGCGAAGGTGGCTGGCACGCGCGGAGAGGAGCAGCGTTAGGTGGTTGTGGCAAAGGGGTAGGTGCGTGGGTTGGAGGTTAAGGCGGAGGTGCGGCTGCCATTTACGCATGGGAGAAATTGAGTTGCGTGAGAGGTTGGCTTGAGGGAAGAAGAAATATGAAAGTGAAAAGTGCGGATCTGGGTGGGTGGAAGATGAACAATTCTTTGTTCAAAATGAAGAGCGAATGGTTTCATACGTTTAAAAATTTAATTTTTTTTCGGAAATAAAATAAAGGGTTGAATTCAGTGAAAAAAATAAATGCTAATGACCATTCGTTTATACAGTGGAATATTGAAAGATTACAAGAATAAAAAGAAACGGAACTGGTACCGATACGGAAGGTGTTTCACAAAGTGCAACGTACTCCGGAACTCCGAATTTGACAATCGAATATACCGTAGAGATCGGCACGACGAGACGATCAAAACGGTATATAGAAATCAGTGGTACGATCATCCGATAAAAATCGATATCGGTACCAGAATGTTGCATTTTGCAGAAAATAAGAACGACGGAGCAATAGATGTCCGAATTTGGAAAAATGACGAACTGACATCTTGCTCAGAAGATGGTTTAGAATTTTTCTATGTAAAAATATTTTGGTTTTGAAAACGTTTTATTTACAACGCTTTTTAACTGATTAAATTGAAGTGAATTTACGCGCGAAATAAACTTTCGTATTTTTGGACGAAAATTTACCAACTGCTATGTTAAACTAGACGTATTCCAAATATTAAATTTTCATTTCAAATTTTTTTTTTCATCGTTTTTAAAAATTCACAAAATTTCAACTAATTACGTTATTAAAACAGTTGAAATTTACGGGTCGTTACATTCTCCCCCACTCAAAACTTTTCGTCCCCGAAAAGGAACGAGGTAGGAGAATAGAAACAACCAGAAAGAAAAACAGATTTGAAATACAATAACAATTAATTTAAACCATATAAATTCAAATTTAAATTAATTGATATTCAATAATTGATTTAATCCATTTGATTTCACTAAAATCAATCTCAACTATTTCTAAATTCATTTTCTTATTATCCAATTTTCTCAAATTTACAATTTCTAAAACCATAAATTTGAATAGTCTTTTATTATAATCATATTTTCTTCAACAATTTTAAATTCTTCTTTATTCCAAATTACTGTTAAATTTATTCTACTAAATATATCTACCCACATATTTTTAACCTATATAAATTAATTTAAAACATAAACGTTTCGATTTAAATTAATTTACATCTATTAATTTCGTTTAAATTCAAGGTAATTTCATATGTTGATCAAATTCCAATTTATTGATTCTTTCAAACAAATTTATTTTTCAATTATCTTTATTAAAATTTAAGTGTATAACATTTATTATAACCACTCAAATTTTATTTATAAATTCAATCTATCTTATATATTATCCAGTTACGTAGTTAACTTTTGAATGATTTAGGTAAGTTGTATTAGAATGCAGTTGAATAATATACAAATAAAATTTTTCCAATTCAATTATTCAAGATTAAATATTTATTCCAAATTTTGGTTTTATTTATAATTAAAATCATCTTTTAACAAAATTTAAGAATTAGATTTCCGATTAACTTTAAACAATTTAGAGATATATATAATATATTTATATCAAATCAAATTAAACTTTAAAACAAGATACCTATATATATATATATATTGTAAATCAAAATATATTGAAGAAATTTAAATCAAAATATTTTCAAAACAAAACCGTAGCAAAGCTACAGAATAGTATCTCCACTTCGAAACTCGAAAATGAATGTCGATGATGCGGCCGCCATCACCGAAATTATTTTCCAGCGACAAAGAGAAGAGCACTGATTTCAACATTTTAAAATTTTTTGAAAACGGTTTCTATTCGAAAATACTTCAATAATATATACTTTAAAATTTTAAAAACCAAAGTTCGAAATCACCGGAAACTAATAAATTCTCAAATTTCTGAATTAAATCCATTTCAAATTCCAATCAATTTTATAACCAAGTTTATAAATTCATTTATTTATATTATGCAATAGTCAATGGTTTACAAAACAAGAAATGAAAATCAAATATTATTATTTCAGACAATAAATTTATTAACAATTTAATTTCAGAAAACTTATATTTATATATAATATAATCATACAAAACTTTTTATTTTATTTATCAAATTTGAAAACGATATTGTGTCTGTTTGCTCTGCTCGAGTGTTTTGGAAATCCTATCGATAGCGCTGATCAGACGAATCGATCGGAAACCCAAATCACATCAACAACTCAAACAACACAATATATAAAACATTTTTAATATAAATTTACAAATACATTTCTTTGCTCGACGATACAGGAATGAATTTTCAAAATAAGGATAGGGATTCAAATTTTGATGGACTCAAATCAAAGAGAAATTTGATTCGAAGATAAGTTCGGAATAAGAGATAAGATAATTATATTAACAGAATCGGGAGACGGATAAGCTTTTTAATTTACGGGCAACCTTAACCGGATCGACCGTGACTTAGATAATAAGATCGATGCTAAATTCCGAGGTAAATCAACATCCGATCTCGAGAAATAAAATTCAGGTATAGCAGGAGATAGATAGCATCGTAAACCGAGGATACAGAAATCTCCGGTAAATCGATGTCTATTATAAAGGAGTTTACTCCTTTACGAATCACTCTAAGATTGGCGAGACCGCCGATCTATTATAGATAACATTTAGAATGGAGTTATGGGGTGCTCCATGATTGAAAGAAGATGAATAGTGAAGGACACGAATGAAATTTGGAACCATAGGGAACGTTCCAAAATTCAAAGAAATCGAGTCGAAAGAAAGAGATTGAAACTCGAATGAGAGTGATTCTGTAAATACATTTACCCTATATGTTGAGTTTTGCCTAGAGCTACCAAAGCTCTGATACCAACTGTAACGACCCGGAATTTTGGACCATTCGCATCCATTATAAGTGTATAGGCAGACACTCATGCCGGAGTTGAATTGCTCAAAATACCGCGTTGTTAATTTAAATTGGCAAAACTGAACATATACAGTAAATAAATAATCACAGATCACAGACACAGAGTAATAATTGCAGCGGAAATAAAAGAGATAGTAGTTCATGAAGCTACTATATGAATCTATAAAATACATCAGAGTTTACAACAGAAGAGTAATACGATACATCAGAGTTAAACTAGATACAACGGAAGAGTAACAGATACAAATCGGAATACATCACTGGAATCATCGAATATCTGAAAGCTGGATAGATAGCTGGATCTCCAAGCGAAGCTCCAACTCCAAAGGTGAGTCTCGAAGGCTGTACTACTCAGTCTGACCCGAGCGTAAAGCAAAACACAAGACACTCGAGTCAGGATTAACATTCTTATACTAATAAATCCAACTCAAGTGAAATAGCAATTGAAATACAAGTAACTCAAAGGATGTTTGGAATAACCATCCTTTAAGGATCCGTTAAACTATCTACTATGTGGTAATGTACGCTAAGTAGATAATGTCTATCAGTAATATAAAGATATCAAAATAGCGTTAAGTCATGGCCCATTCCACCCTTAACACATTTTTATTCCCAAAAGCATATACAAGACCGTAGTTTCCCCAAAACCGGAAGTCACCAGAGGGCAATCCATATACTAAAGGTACAAATCAAAATCGTAGTGGTCGCGAATAGGATAATCAGTATGACAAGGTACATGAGGCGATACCAACTAGGATACTAGTAGTTGCGTGATCCGGACTGATGTTGGGCATAGCAGCTACTATCCCAACACCGCGAAACAACACTCCCAAATCAAGGGGTGCACCCAAATCGAATCACAAAAGTAATAGATATGGTATCGAAGAAGTGTGTCCGCTAGAGATGGCGATCCTCAATGGCCCGGCGCGGCTCCTGTTTTAGTCATGTCAGGGGTCATCCAAAATCGTTCTCTTTCTTCAGTCAACGCGTTCACCAAAACCATCCACTTCGTTCTGGATCAACACTCCGCGTATAGTTATTAAAGTGGTTTCGGTTCAGATAGAGAGTATATCCATTACCGATCCCGGTCTCTTTAATAACTTTCGTAATTATTACACCGATTGGTCGTTTATATATTTCAAAAACCAAATCAATTTCAATTTCAAATAGAATTCGTAAATCAACATTTCATTTGTCTTTCTAAAACAATTTCCAAATTTCCGTTCAAACTTCCAATTTTCCGTTTCAAAATCTTATAAATCAAATTTCAATCTTTATTTAAACCATTCAAATATTGATTCAAATTCATATATACGTTTCATTTCGAAAATCATTTAAATTAATTTAATTCAACATTCAAATCAATTTAAATTCATTTGTCGATTTCATTCAATATTCGTTAAGTTACTTTATCATTCAAAACAATTTCTATTAAATTTCCAATTCATTAAATCAATTATTCAATTCAACTTCATTATATCAAAACTTACAATTTTGAATTAAATTAAATTCATCAAATCAAATCCTTTAATTTTCAAGTCTTACATTAATTACAATAAATCACATTTTATTTCTTGTTAAAGAAATTCAATTTCAGTTATTTACTTCCTTAAATAATTTTCCAAAACTTAATTAATAAAGAAACTCAATTTCAATTATTTACGAAGTAAAATTCACTTATTCAAAAGTCCAAAATTTTCTTATTAAAGAATTCAATTCAATTTAATCATTAAATAATTCAATCTTATTTAATTGTTAAATAATTCAAAACTTAATTATTAATTAATTTCAAAGTTTAATAATTTCAAACTTAATTATAATTTCTATCTTAATTATAATCTCAAACTTAATTATTAAATCATTTCAAAGTTAATTCAATCATTTCTCAAATTAAACAACATTCTTTCATTGATTACATTGTTAATCTTTTGTTTCAGATTATTAAATATTACCATTTTCCTTTCATTAAAATTCAAATTTCAACTTCATTTCAAAACCATATTATTTATTCAAATAAAATCCTTATCTTATTTCAAAATCAAGTTATTGACCAATCGGGTTTATTAAATTTTCTATCCTAGGTCAAAGTTTAATTTGGGTATTTATCATTTCAACCCGATTCCAATTCAATTCCAAAATCAAAACATAGTAAAGGGAACTTGCAGTGTGATAACAGGGATGGTGTCAAAGTAAATAAACAAGCAATAACAACAAACAATAACAATCCAATAATCAATTCAAATAATCCCGAAATAACCGTATTAATTCGCATTGTTATTTGTACGAATTAATATAATTATTTCTAGAATCTACACTATCATTTCATGCAGATTAAAGATTATTACATTACGGTTTCTCACTTGTCATCTATTTACAATTTCATACATCATCAATTTAACAACATACATTCAGTGGTTCAAGATGTAATTAAACAAATCCTACGTGTCAATAAATTCAACAGTTAAAGGGGTCATATTATACAAATGTCAGTTAATCAAATTTAACGATTAATTATCCTACATCAAGTTCAATTTCACACTATTTATCATTTTAACATTAACAATTTAACGTCCAATATAAACATCAACAATCAATCAATTATCAGCCAAACTGTATTATCATCGCATAAATAGTTAACAGATAATGGTGTCAGATGTCACAGGTGAACTGATACAGGTAATAGCATATATAACAGTGTAATTTACTAACAGCAGTATATTTCAATTGTCGTTTCAATTGCAATCAGATTTAATAAATAAAAGAACGTTAATCGTGAGTGAGTGCTCACCTTTCGAGGCTAGAGAAAATAGACAACACACCGAGCTACAATTTGAATTGTGAAATGACCGATCCAAATGACGATTTTCAAAGCAAGGCTTGACGGACACGATTCAACGAACAAAGCTGATAGATAGAAATTTGACGAAATCAAATCAGAATGAAATCGATGAGGATAAATAGTATAAGTGAACCTATATATATATAACTATCAAAAATCATTGTTTAAATTGTAACACATAAATTAAAATCAAACATACAAATATATACATCTTGAAATCAACATTTTTAATTTAAGACAAAAATGAAAAATAAAATAAATATGTATATGTAAATAAAATTATTGTTTTTTTTTTTACATCAGATATACTAAAATCAAATATACATACGTACTATATTTTGAAATAAATACTCATGTAGATATACACATATCACGTATACAAATAAACCAACAGACTGATATATATATAAATCATTAAACAACACTTATTATAAAACAATCCAACCTTTATAACCAGATTAAATAATACTAATATAGACCAATACTATCGCCTATAATATATATAAGCTAATATATGTAAAACCGATAAAATGTTACATACTGCAAGCATTTTTAAGATTTATATAAACTAATATTTACAAACATAAAATAAACTATAACATATGTAATATATATTCATAAGTACTCACAGATCCTATACAGTTTATAGACTTTCCAAATGTTGTATATATATATAGATATAACTAACGTATGTTATTAAGATATAAAACATCAATAGAATACCCATATACCCAACAATTAACTAGTACAGGTAACTAACATAAAGAATAGAAATATATATATATATATATAGACTACAGATAGTATACATATAAAGTACTCCTTATATACCCTTGTATAATATGTCCAGTAAGCTGTTATAAACTTTTACCTATAAAATATAACCCACTGTCCTTCTATATCCAGAGTAAATTACAATATATATAATATATATATATGCAACGAATACCTGCAAGCTTCAAAGAGTAACAAGCGAACATGCTTGCTGTCGGCGTTGGGTAGGGCAAAGTCGGGTTGCTGGTATCCGAGAATGGTAGCATAGGCTAAGGGGAGATCGGAGCAAGTTGTAGGCGGCAGGCGGGTCAGGCGAAGGGAAGGGCGCGCGGAAGTGAGCTTGTGAGGGGACGAGGGCGAAATGATCAGGAGATGGTGTGGAGCATGGAACTGAAGGGATCGAGATGGTGTGGGCCGGCTGTGAGGGCTTATGGTGGTGCGGTGGCATGGCCAGGCGAAGGTGGCTGGCACGCGCGGAGAGGAGCAGCGTTAGGTGGTTGTGGCAAAGGGGTAGGTGCGTGGGTTGGAGGTTAAGGCGGAGGTGCGGCTGCCATTTACGCATGGGAGAAATTGAGTTGCGTGAGAGGTTGGCTTGAGGGAAGAAGAAATATGAAAGTGAAAAGTGCGGATCTGGGTGGGTGGAAGATGAACAATTCTTTGTTCAAAATGAAGAGCGAATGGTTTCATACGTTTAAAAATTTAATTTTTTTTCGGAAATAAAATAAAGGGTTGAATTCAGTGAAAAAAATAAATGCTAATGACCATTCGTTTATACAGTGGAATATTGAAAGATTACAAGAATAAAAAGAAACGGAACTTGTACCGATACAGAAGGTGTTTCACAAAGTGCAACGTACTCCGGAACTCCGAATTTGACAATCGAATATACCGTAGAGATCGGCACGACGAGACGATCAAAACGGTATATAGAAATCAGTGGTACGATCATCCGATAAAAATCGATATCGGTACCAGAATGCTGCATTTTGCAGAAAATAAGAACGACGGAGCAATAGATGTCCAAATTTGGAAAAATGACGAACTGACATCTTGCTCAGAAGATGGTTTAGAATTTTTCTATGTAAAAATATTTTGGTTTTGAAAACGTTTTATTTACAACGCTTTTTAACTGATTAAATTGAAGTGAATTTACGCGCGAAATAAACTTTCGTATTTTTGGACGAAAATTTACCAACTGCTATGTTAAACTAGACGTATTCCAAATATTAAATTTTCATTTCAAAATTATTTTTTTTTTCATCGTTTTTAAAAATTCACAAAATTTCAACTAATTACGTTATTAAAACAGTTGAAATTTACGGGTCGTTACAACATGACTTACAACATGCCAACTTGCCTTGAAGAAGACAACGTTAAATCCATCAGGCCCACCACTTGAAGTAGAATTCATTGCAAAAAGAGCTTCTTTAATTTCTTGATCAGAAACCTTTTGAACAAGCATGTTTATCATGGTGGTGTTTAACATAGGAAGGGGTAAGTTATTCAGAATATCAAGGTCAGGTTCAAAATTGTCAGAGTTTCCTAAAAGCTTGGAGAAATATTGAAACAAGTGTTGGTCAATCTCTTCTTCAGTAGAAAGGTGAACACCATGATCGTCCCAAAGAGAATAGATATGGTCTCTAGCTTGTTTGTTCTTAATAGAAGCATGGAGAAAAGCAGAATTCCTATCTCCCTCTTTATCCCACTTCTGGTGCAGCTTTGGCTTCCTCATGCTTGCTTCAGAATTTAAAGCATCATTGAGTTTTTGAAAAAGGATGGATTCATTCTGGGCTAGAGTAGGATTGGAGGGTTCCTTGTTTAGAAGTATTTGCGCCTTCTTAAGCTGGTCTTTAAGTTTCATGGATGAGAGGGAGCCATTTCCAAACTTGAGAGAAGCCCATTGTCTTAAAGCATGCTTTGTAGCCTTCAGTTTCCTGCACAAGATAAACATAGGATTGCCATGAAAAGTGGTAGACCAAGCAGTAGAAATAATTTTATTATATTCTGGACCCTTGACCCATGCATTGAAGAATTTAAAAGCTTTTTTTCCTCTACAAGGCAAAATGGAGGGAGAGAGAATTTTAGGGGAGTGGTCAGATAAGATAGGTTGAGGCTAAAAAGCAGAGATGGCAGGCCACCTGGTAAAGGCAGGAGCATTACAAAAGGAAAGATCAATGTTGGTGAATGTTCTTATCCCTGACCGGCTTCTGTTATTCCACGAGAAGGGGACACCAGAGCGGGTAATGGGGAGGAGATTATAGTCTGATATGGAGATGTTAAGAGGAGTAATATCCCTCGGCATTAGAGGCAGCCCTCCCATTTTATCATTCAAAGTGAAACAATAGTTGAAATCACCCAGAGCAAGCCATGGATGGGTGTTCTGTCTTAGAGAAGATTAAGAAGCGATTGCCTAGAAGCAATTGCATTATGAGCATAAACAAAGGTTAAGTAAAAGGAAAGGTGAAGAGGAAGGAAAATGGCATGAAAGTGGATCAGCTGGGCGGTAGACAGAATGGAACAGAGAGAGAAAGTTTGAGGGTCATGGACAGATAGAATCCTTCCATATGCAGCATTATCCAGGTTATGATTAACATGCCATGCGAGGTTAATATATTTAGCTGCTTTAAGAGTCAAAGGAAGAGAAAGTTTGGTTTCCAAGATTGCAAAAATTTTGATGTCGCGTTCATTGATCAGGGATTTAACATGATCGAGTTTGACAGGGTTATGGGCACCCCGTATATTCCATGAATCTATTGTATTCATCAAAAAATATGATGAGTGGTGTGGCACACTTGCCCTACTCCTAGTTGTAGGAGGGTCAGAACGAACTGACTTTAGCTTAGCAGCTAATGAGGAGGACTTCAGAGTGGTGGGGCTATGAGAAATTGGACGAGGAGGTGGAGAGGCCCATCCAGGAATGCATCCCAGAAAGATATAAGGGGAGGGGGTTGGAATGGGAGGATATGATTGAGGATAGGAGGTAGAAGGAGCATTAATTGGAACAGAAGGCTTAAAAAGATTGAAAATGTGATTCTCAATCTGATTAAGGAAGGCTTGTTCAAGGGATAAAAGTTCCAGATTGTTAGTTGGCACCTTTGCATGGGAGTTTAATGATCTCTGATTTGATTGGCCAGAGGGAGTGGTGCAAAAAATGCTTGCTCCAGTTGTCTTTTGGGTTTTCTGCTGATTGATATCAACTGAATTAGCTGATGGATTCTCTTCTAAGTGCAAAGCATTATTTGAGTGAGTTACAGGATCAATTGATTGATCAGCAGCCTTCACTACAGAGGGACAATACTCTCCTTCCTCAGTATCACTAGTTATTACATCGTTTTCATCAAGTTCTGTTACTTCATGCAAAAGCGCAGAAAATGGATTTGCGTTCAACATTACTTCGGGTAAAAGTGGATTTTCTTGCGTGTTTACTTCGGGATTGTTGGCTACTATCTTGATACCTCCCTCGATTTCAACGTGCATAGTGCTAACTTTAAGCTCAACTGGCCTTACCTCGGAACTTGCTTCAGGATTCAGAACTGATTCTGATTTCTTTGCATTAGAATAAACTGTCCCATTAACTGATAATTTAACAGAAGCATTCCTATTCCTTCCCATATCACTGTGAAATTTATCTTTCCTACCAGGTACTTTCCTCCACCCTCCTTTGGAAACAATATCTCTGTCTACAATGCTTCCATTCAAATTACTTTCTTCTACCAGTACTGTTCAAGTCCCCCTGCTCAAATGGTTTATCCACTACAATCTTGTCATTGTTGCATTTGAGCACATGGCAACCATTTGTTTCATGCCCAAAAACCTTGCAGTCCCCACATATAAGTGGTTTCCACAAATAATCAACTCTGACTAATTGCTCCGAGCCATCCACAAGTTTTACCTTGAAAGCATCAGAAAACTCAGCTTGAGCAGACACCTCAACCAAACATTTGGCATACCCGATCCTTTCCAACTTTTCAGTGTTATCATCCATACAGAGGAATTTCCCTAGCCTTGTTGCTAACTAATTAATGCCTAAGTGTGACCGGCAATATAATGGAATGTTAGATAGCTTCAACCACACCAGAACTGACTTGATGGAGCTAACACTGTTTCCAATAGATGGATCCCATTCCTTAACAATAAACAACTTGTTCCTCATCACTATAGGATCGGAATGGATGATCTTCCTTCTATCTTCACCAGAAGATAGATTGAAGAGGAACAAGCTACTATCTGATTTTACCTTAATCGAGCCTTTAAGATGCCAAACGCTTTTTAGATGATGCAAGACAACCAAGTAAGGGAGAGGTTTGTCATGGAAGAAACCGACAAGGCATTGCCCCCAAACATCATTACCTGCTTTAACAACTTCCACGGGTGGAACAATGGCACCATCATAAAAAACTAGTGGCAAAGTGACTAGTTCAAAGCAGCCGGCATTGCGTGGCTTTGCTTTGAACAAAGAGTTCCACTGAGGAGGAGAAGAAGAAGAGGGAGGGAAGGAAAGACTGGGAATAGGTGGTGGGCCGAGGAGAGAAGGAGGAGCAGCAAGGGGAATGGGCTGCGGATCAGGCAGAGGAGGGATAGTAGAGAGAGAGGGTGGAGTGGGTGGAGAGGTTGAAGTGTACGAAGGGATGGTTGTTGAGTTAAGTAGCGTAAAAGATGGAAAAGGACAAGGAGGAGAGGCCATGAGAGAGGAAAAAAAGTTCAAAGAATATGATTTTATAACCTTATAACTTTATTTTGAGTAAGGTGATTAAATGAATATATTCAAATTTAAATAAAAATTGAAATTGAATATTTAAAATTTGATTTAAGTTCAAATTTGGGATTTTATTTAAATGTTCATAAAAGGCGATTAAGTGAATGTTTCAGAATTAAATAAATTGAAATTGAATATTTAAAATTTGATTTAAATCTGTAGTTTGGGATTTTATTTAAATGCTTATGAAAATGATAAAATGAATATTTTCAAAGTTAAATGAAATTAAAGTTGGATTTTGAAATATAAATGAAATTTATCGTATTGAGTTATTGTGAATTGTTTGAATATTTAAAGTTTGAAATCTACTGAATTGGAAGTGGTTTAGATTGTAGTTCAAAGCTGAATTTGAAATCGATGTAGATTAAATGGTTTTAATGAGAATTTGAATTGAAATCGATATTGTCAAATTGAGACTGATTTTAAATTGGATTTTTTGAACTAAAGTTGATTTGAATTGACTTGTGAAATTATAAGAAAAATCCTAATTTGAAACTATTTTAGATATAAACTCTTTTTAATATATAAACTTTTTTAATCTATAAACTATTTTAATCTACAAATATTACAATATTTATACTATTTTCACTATTTAAACTGTTTAAGTTGGAATTGTTATGATTTAGATTTAATGCATTTAAATGCGAATATTTTGATATGATGGTTTAAACTATTTTGTGGTTATGATTTCAAAAGTGAGATGATTTAAAAAGGTGAATATGATTTCGTAAGTGATATGATTCTGAAATGAATATGATATTTTGATATGAAGTATGAACTATTTGAAATGTAAAATGACCAAGGTGTGAAATAAGCATTTGGTTATTAAAGAGACCAGGATCAGATGTTGTCATTCTCTCTGCCAATACCGAAAACCACTTTAACAACTGTGTACATGGTGGGGATTCCAGAACAAAGTAGGATGGTTGGCGATGATTCTGTATGAGGTATTTACGTAGTCCTGATTCCCGTGAGACAGCTTAGATGTGACTAAAATAGGAGCCATGCCGGGCCAAGTGAGGTCATTCCTCCGATCAGACACTTTTCTTCGATACCATTCTATTACTTTGTGATTTGATTGGGTGCACCTTTGATTTTGGAGTGTGTCTCGAGGTGGGAGGTAGTAGCTGTATGCGTTACCTCCAGTTCGAATCCACAAATGGTATATCTACCCTGACATTGCCTCGTGTGCCGTGTTTACATGCCCTATCGCGACTTCTACGAGTTTGTTTTGTACCGTACCTATGGAGTGCCCTCTGAGTAAACCACCGGTTTGGTGGAGCTTACGGTACTGTATAGACTACGGGAATATATAAAATGTGTTAAGGTGGATATGGGTAATGCCTTAACGCTATTTTAATACTTTACTTTACTTGTAGACATATTATAATAGCGTATATTACTATATAGTAGATAGTTCCACGTATCCTTAGAGGATGGAGATCCCAAACATCCTTTAAGTTATATTGTATTTCACTTGGACATTTCACTTGAGTTGATTTACTAGTATAAGAATGTTAGTCCTAACTCGAGTGTTTTGTGTTTTGCTTTATGCTCGGGTCAGACTGAGTGTCACAGCCTTTGACTCACCTTTGGAGATTGGAGCTTTGCTTGAAGATCTATCTATCCAGGTTTCAGTTATTTCAGTTTATTACAGTTGTTCCGTCAAGTCTTGACAGTTACATTTGTATTTGAGACTACTCTGCATTTCAGATTTATGTTGTATTTATTTTCGAATCTGATGTTTATAGATGCTTCATGAACTACAATTTATCTATTCTGCTGCTTATTGTTACAATACTCTGTGTCTGATTCTGTGATTGATTTATTTACTATATATGCTAAGTTTTGCCAAATGTAAATTAACAATCTGTTGTTTGAGCAATTCAAGTCTGACATGAGTGGATGATTGTTGATTTGAACGATTCAAAATAGCCGGTCGTTACAAGTGGTATCAGAGCTCTAGTTTAGGCAAAACTTAGCATATAGAGTAAATTTAATTACAGAATCACCTTCGTTCGAGCTTGACTTTCTTTCTCTTTGACTCGGGTTTCCTTTGAATTTTGGAACTTTCCCCTTTGTTCTGAAATCCATTCTGGTCTCTTCCTGTTCGTGTCCTTCTTGATTCTGGAGCATAACATAGCTCTACTTCGGTTGATCTCTATAATAAATTTGAGAACATCTTGCCACCTTAATTGGCAATTTCGTCCTTGTGTGTGTCTGATTCCATCGGTGGTCCCGCTAATCTTAGAATGATTTGAAAAGGGGCGAATTTCCTTTGCAACAAGCATCGATTCACCGAAGATTTCTATATCCTCGGTTTGATGCTGTTATCTCTTTCAATGCCTGAATGTTTCTCTAGTAGACGACTACGGTAATTCTCTTGTGATCAAATGTCGATTGTCTTAGTATTATGCAGGCAGTTCCATCCTTCACTTGATGCTCAGCCTAGTGATATTGACTCCGCCACTGTTGTCCAACTATTTCGAGATGTTTTTGGTGAAGTCACTCTTCTCCCTCTCAAGTGGGAATTTGAATTCCGCATTGATCTTATCCTTGGAGCTACACCTGTTCCTTTCTCCCAGACGAATAGTTTTTATGAATGGTTAGTCATACCCTTTGGATTAACCAATGCTCCTGCCTTCTTCGACGATCTCATGAATCACATTTTCCGCGATGTTCTCAACCAGTTTGACCTGGTTTCTGTTGATGATATTCTCGTCTTTTCTAAGTTTCGGTTGACTCGGTAAAGATCACCCATGATTAATATAAGTCCATCTATCTTTCCTCTTTTGTAATTTAATTATCTTATCTTCTTTTGAATCTATCTTCTTTGTTAAAATTCTCGTTGATTAGGGTCCCTCTAAATTTGAATCTCTATCCTTGTTCTAAAATCCATTCTTGAATCATCCTATGAGGGTGTGTATTTGTAATCAATATAAAATGTTTTATTTTGTATTGTTTGAGTTATTAAGTTTGATTTTGGATTTTGATCGATTCGTCTGGCCAACGCTATCGATAGAAATTCCAAAACACTTGAACAGAGCAAACTAACACAATATTATTTTCGAAATTGGTAAATGAAATAATTTTATGTATGCTTATATTTTATATATATAAGTATAATTTTCTGAAATTAAATAGTTAAATGAATTAGTTGTTAGAAAGGATAATATTAGATCTTCATTTATTGTTTTGTCAACATTCCTAAAGCATTAACTATTGTTGTTAATTATAAGGAGATTGAAATTTTAAAACATGGTTTGTAAATCTGATTTGCAAATTAAATGAATTTAATTTAAGGATTTGAGAATTTAATTTCCGGTGCTCTTCAAAATTTGATTTTCAAAATTTTCAAAATATATTATTTGAAAGTATTTTCAAATGAAATTGTTTTCAAAGAATTTTAAAAGAAGTAAGTCGGTACTTTCCTCTTTTGTCGTTGGAAAATAATTTCGGTGATAACTGCAGCATCATCGACATTCATTTTCGAGTCTCAAAGTGGGGAGACCACCTGGTAGCTTTGCTACACTTTTGTTTTGGGAAATGGATTTTTATTTTAATTTCATAAATATGATTTGATATATGGAATATATATAGATATTTATTTCAAAATAGTTTGAAGTGGAACCGGAAATTTAACTCTTAAATTCTATGTTAAGTGATGGTTTTCTATTATTAAAATGAAGCAAGATTTTTGAATAATTGAATAATCTAAAATGAGAAATAGAATTTAAACAACTTAAAACAATTGAAATGAGATAAAATATATTTTTATAATAATAAATTTCATTCTAATATATATATAAATATATATAACTTACCTAAAATATTCAAAATTAAAATGTTAGGGTAACTATATAATTGAAGGTTATACAAGTGAAAACTTAAGTAGTAAATTGTTCAAACTAAAATCTTGTTTAATAAAAATGTTAATAAATTGAAAACAAATCAATTGAACGAAAATACTTTGAATTGAAATCAATTAGTTGAATATAAACCAATATAAAAATAAATAAAATTTATATGGGTTTAAGTTAATTGTTATATCTGGTATTTAGTATTTCAAATCAATTTTCCTTTCTGTTGTTTCTATTCTCCTATCTCGTTCTTTTTCGAGGACGAAAAGTTTTGAGTGGGGAAGAGTGTAACGACCCAGAAATTTTAACGGTTTTTTTATAACGTAATTAACTGAAATTTTGTTTGAAATTAAATAATTAAATTTAACAATGAAAATTTGATATTTGGAATATGTCTAGTTAGACATAGCAAATGACAGATTTTCATCATATAATATGGAGTTTATTTTATTGTGTAAATTTATTTAAATTTTAAAATCAGCTAATTTGATGGAAATAAAATATTTTCGAATTCTGAACATTTTTATATAATAAAAATGTAAATCATTTCTAAGTGAGTCGTCATATTTCGTTTCGCCAAATTCGGACTGCTATAGTCCCGTTTATCTTATTTTCGACGAATTAGCAGCATTTTGGCAGCAAATATTGACTTTCGATAGGATGATCATGTCTTTAATATCTATGTACCATTCAGTTCGTCTCATCGTGCTGATCTCCGTAGTATATTCATTTGTGCATTTCGGAGTCCAGTACGCGGCGAAATCAATAAAGCAATTAGCCGTATCGGTACCCAAATTTTAACTCTTCTTTTCTATGTCCTTTCAATTGTTTAGCAATGAGAAACCAATGCCATAGCTTTTATTATTTCCTAAAATTCAGGTCTGGCTTTTGTTATTCCAACTTTTCAATTTAAATTTTCTATTCCATTTTTTTCTCTGGTTCGTTTCATATATTTTCTTCTCTTTCCTCTTTTGCTTCTACTCCAACTTTTCATATGAATTTTGCTTATCCTTCCTTTTACCATTGCCAGGCCTTTTTGACCTCGTCCACACTTCCAAACACTTATATATATAAAAGATATACAGATCAAATATGTTATTTATATATTGATTCTCGAAAGCTTGCACGTTCCTCCTGCCTTTCGCCATTATTCTCCACCGCCAGTGTAACAACCCGCATATTTATCAATTTTATATTTAAATATTTTATCGTTAGTAGGATGTTTGTCCGAAAAGATACTTTTTTCATACGGTCAAATTAGAACTAGAGACCACCTCCATTGAGTTCAAAATGACGTTTGCGATCTTTTTGAATGTAAACTTCGATATGTTTGGAGATAGTGGAATTTTCATCACTTTTCGCTTTGGGCCATTGGTTTGGACTGCACTCACTAACTCAGCCCAACCCCCTCCTTCTCTTCACAACTTCATTCTTCATTTCTAAAACATCTAAGCTTCATCAAAAATGGAGGAGGGAATGGGAAATTAAAACTCCAAACTCAAATTCAATTGCAAATCCAACATTCAACTCCAAATTCAAGTAGAAGATATTGGATTCAAGCTTTGGATTGCTTCTCCTTGCTTTCAAGCTTCATCTTCATCCATTTTAGTGGAAAAAAAAGAGATTTTTAATCTCACATCTTGCCTATAACTGTCATTGGACTGTTGGGAATGATTCCCTATCACATTTGTATGAACATTTGCTTTTGGTTTGGATTGGATTGGCGAAAAACTCCAATTTTCAGCGTTTTTGGAAAATTCCTGCACTTAGGTCGTTCTGGGCATGCTAGGTCACTCTGCCGTTGAAAAGTCGCACACCATTTAGGTCGTTTCCGGCCTTAAATCCTCTCTGCAGCTTAGGTCGTTCGCCACCTAGGTCGCTCGCGAGTTAAGCCTTAGGTCGTTTGGCCTTTATAACGTTAGGTCGCTCGTGTGTTAAAACTTTAGGTCGCATGGCCATCCCACTTAGGTCGCAAGGCCACTAGGTCGTTAGACCTTTAACACTTTAGGTCGCGTGATCCCATCTCCTTTAGGTCGTTGGGTCGCGTAGCCATCCCACTTAGGTCGCACGACCTTGTTAGGTCGCTCACCCTTAGCTCGCGTACCTTCTTAGGTCGCGCATCCCACTTAGGTCGCATGACCACTTAGGTCGCACGATCTTGTTAGGTCGCTCACTCTTAGCTCGCATACCTTCTTAGGTCGCGCACCCCTTTAGGTCGCATGACCTCGTTTTAGACCTTAGGTCGTGGCAACGTTAGGTCGCTCGATATTGAATCATTCGCTCTGCCATGCTTAGGTCGCTCGCCTTTAAGCCGCAGCACTTTAGGTCGCTCGGTCTTGTCCCTTGTTCGGTCGCATGACCTTTAATCCCTTAGGTCGCTTGACCGTTTACCTCGCTAGGTCGCGACACTTTAGGTCGCGTGACTTAATACCCTTAAGTCGATTCGACCTATTTTACTTACTTTAACTCGGCCACGTTTGGTCGCATGGGTGTTTCTACTTTGATGGATTTGGAACTGATTTCCTTGGATTACATTCACGTCTTCGTACGTGAATTTTTGTGGCTTATTGATTCTACCACCAATTTCTGTGATTTGTCACTTTAAAAATATAAAGGTTTCAATACTAGTAGTAAATATCAAAACCCTTTCATCAAAATGTTTTCAACTCTATTTTCAATACCAAACTCGTTTATAAAACCGTTTTCTAATCTATTAGTATATACAAGCCTTTACCTCACTCGGATGAGAAATCTAATTAAACGGCTTAGCAAAACAAGTGGTATGAAACGCTTGCGTTTACTTTGTCGGTTAGCTCTTGGACTTATTCGATTGAACCCTTTTGTGACAATTTTCTAGTGAAGACCTACAACTTGTTCGTAAATATTTAAGTTAAGAAAGTGGTTATGGGACATGAAGCTAAACTCATATATTTACTAGCTTGTTGTGATTGACACTTCTTGATGATCATGATGATCATTTTTGTGATTTAGACTAGCAATTGTGCGATGTCTCTTTGTCTACGAGGAAGACTAAACCCTGTTTGTGTGATGTTTCACCATCACATATTAGTGGTAGCGCCCCATGGTTTTCGGGCCGTTCGTGTGTCAAAATTTAATGGATAGCTTCCATGAGATAGCTTCTCGTTCTTGTGTTACACGTGTTGGTGAGTTTTCATGCTCCCGTTCTTGTGATGATTTCTGGAATTTTGTGCTTCACCAATTTTCATGATTTCTATTGATATGTTTATCAATTTTTGTGCATTGGTGAATTCGTGTGTCATTGACTTGTTATGAATACAAGTTTAGGATATGATACCCCATTTTATCTTTGAGAAGATTCTTGTGATATTGTTTTATCTCTTGATGATTTTCAATTACATACTTATAGTAGTATGCCATTATGGTTATTACATGTTCATGCCATGTCTTTTACTTTATACCGTATCATCTGATATTTATAGCTAGACTGATCCGTTTATTATTTTCTTATAAATAATACTCGGGTCAGACCGAGATGTTACAGGTGCTTCTGCTTGACTTCTCTTCAGGATTATTCTGACTTTTGGCTAACTACTTAGATTAGTAGTTTTTGGATGTACACATTTGAGATATAGACTCTATGCTGTGTACTTATTCTTTTGTATAGCACATGTTTCTATTCTTTTTGTATTATCGTGGATCTTTCTGACCACTACTCTGATGTACACTTTCATGTGATATATATATATATATATTCATATCTTCTTCCGCCTTTGTGATATGGATGTCTGTGACTGATTTATGTTATGATTATTTCTATGTTTGTTTCCGAAGATTATATATAGCCACTGTGTGATAGCTTTGAGTTTGTATCGGAATGTCGGATTTCCTCCTTAAATGATATACATCCTATTCTATCTGACATATCGGTGCTCACACAAAGAAGCTACATGGATGGTCGCTCCTCCACAGCCTTATTCTCCGTGCTAATTGATAGCACTACATCGTAGTGTTCTTGGTTAGTGTGGGTATAGAGGTGGGGCGTCACAGCTTGGTATCGGAGCCAAACTTCGGAACAATGTAGAATAACTTAACAAGGGTCATCGTCCTAAGTCCACCTTAGGAGTTGTGTTTCAAGATTAAGTTCGAGTCTTCGAACCGATTCATCCTGTTTTCTTTATGATTCCTTGTTTCATCTATCAAGATTGCTTGATATTCATTTGGTGAATAACCTTTTTCTTCTTCTCTCTTTCTTAAAGAAGAGAATGTCTAGACCAGGCCGTCCTAGAGCTGGACCCTCTACTGTTACTCCCCAGGATGGAGTTTTTATGACCGCTCAACAGCTTCTTGATTTAGTAAAGAATGCTCAAGCAGCTGGTCCTAATCAGGAACCTACTCATCCTAAGTCTGGATTTGCACGTTTGTGCAACGATTATACCAACTTACGTGGGAAACCGTTTAAAGGTTCCGAAACTATTATTGAAGTCCAGGCTTGGTTAAGAACATGCGATAGAATCTTTTCTCGCATGAACCTTGTCGATCTCCACCGTGTTCAGGTGGCCTCCAGTATGCTCCAAGAAAGAGCACTGGATTGGTATGAACTTCTTATTTCAGAAATTAATGAAACTGATCTCACCTGGGAGCAATTCCGGGAATGCTTCGAATTAAAATTCATACCAGAAGCAGAGAAAGTGACATTGGCTCGACGTTTCATAGACTTTGTTCAAGGCGAATCCTCTGTGGCAGATTATGTCGCATCCTTCGAGTCACTGTCTAAATATGGGGTTGAATATATCAACACCCCATTGAAGAAGAATCAAAGATTTGTCTATGGCTTAAACAAGAATCTTAAGAAGCCGTTACTTCTAAAATTAGAAGTTTCTTTCGATCAACTCATTGATATCGCTCTTCGTCTTGAAGAGGCAGATAAGGACAGTGATGTTGAAGTGGTGGCAGCTAAACCAAACTTCATCAACAAGAAAAGGCCTAATAAGTTCAAAGGTCCTTATCCCAACAAAAAGGGTAAACAAGCAACTCCTGCTACAAAGACACTTTCCCCTAGTGATAGGAAATGCTTCAACTGTGGTGCTAAGGGCCATTTCTCGAACAAGTGTTCAAAGCCCCACTCTTGTTGCTATTGTAAAAGTCCAGATCTTTTTATGCACCTATGCCCTAAGTTTCAAAGTAAGGAGGGAAAGTTAAACGTTGCTCAAGCCCATGGCAACACATCTCGCGGTCAAGGTATGTCTCATTCTATTCTTGATGGCATCATTATATTTCATGATCAACCTATTAGAGTTCTCTTTGATACGGGTGCATCCCATTCTTTTATATCAAAGGAACTTGTCGATACTTTTTCTTTAAGTGTTGATGCTTTAATGACTTCCCTGAGAATTGCGAATCCCGTTGGTGGATCCGCAACTCTTAGTTTGCTATGTAGAGATGTGGAGATTATTTTATGTGATTTTTCTTTCCTAGCCGATTTGCATGTCATGCGTTATTTAGGCTTTGGAATGATTTTGGGTATGGATTGGCTTAATCGTTATGAAGCTCATATCCTATGTCCTGAGCGGACTATTTATCTTCGACATCCTCTATCTGTTAAGCAGATTTCTATTGTTCTTAAAGATTCAGATTCTACTTTGACATCATCTTTATATTCTCTAAACCCTCTTGATGATGATAATGATGCTGAGGAAGATGTCATTTCTCGTATTCACGTCGTCCGTGAATTTTCCGACATATTTGAGCCCGTTTTAGGATTACCACCTAAGCGAGCAATTGAGTTCAAAATTAATCTCATACCTGGAGCTCAACCTATTACTCGTCCTCCTTATCGCATGTCCAATAAGGAGAATGAAGAGATGCACAAATAATTGTCCGAATTAGAGACGAAGCAATTTATCCGCTCTAGTTCCTCACCTTGGGGAGCTTCAGCAATTTTCGTAAAGAAATCCGATGGTACACTTAGGCTTTGCGTCGACTACCGCAAGCTTAATGATCTTACTATTAATTATAAATATCCATTGCCTCGGATTGATGATCTATTTGATCAACTGAGTGGTGCTAAAGTCTTTTCACAATTGGACTTGGCTACCAGTTTTCATTAGCTTCGTATTGCAGAGGATAGTATTCCTTTGACTTTGTTCCGTACTCGTTATGGATCTTATGAATGGCTAGTTATGCCATTTGGTTTAACGAATGCTCCGGCTTATTTCGTTGACCTTATGAATCGAGTTTTTAAAGATTTTCTCGATCGATTTGTTCTCATCTTTATCGATGATATTCTTGTGTATTCAAAAACCGAGGAGGAACATGAAAAGCATCTTCAGATTATATTGGAAACTCTTTGGAGTAATCAGTTAAAAGCAAAATTTTCTAAATGCCACTTTTGGCAATCTAATGTGAAGTTTCTCGGTCATATTATTTCCGAATCCGGAATATCAGTGGATCCTTCTAAGATTGAAGCGATTCAAAATTGGAAGAGACCGGAGAGTGTCACGGAAATCCGTAGCTTCCTTGGATTGGCGGGTTATTACCGTCGTTTTATCAAAGACTTTTCTAAAATTGCCGTACCTCTTACTGGCTTAACAAAGAAAGGTGTTAAATACATTTGGTCGGACAAATGTGAAACTTCTTTTCAGAAATTAAAAGGACTCCTTTCTGATGCTCCTATTCTTGTTATTCCCGAAGGGAATCAAGATTTTGTTGTCTATACCGATGCTAGTCGCGTTGGTTTGGGTGCCGTTCTTATGCAAAAAGAACGTGTTATTGCTTATGCTTCTAGGCAATTGAAGCCGGCTGAGACTAGATATGCCACACATGATTTAGAACTCGCGGCTATCGTTTTCGTCCATCGAATTTGGCGACATTATCTTTTGGGAGAGAAATTTATTCTCTATACTGATCATAAATCTTTGAAATATTTATTCTCTCAAAAGGAACTTAATTTGCGTCAACAGCGTTGGCTCGAATTCCTTGCCTTTTATCATCTTGATATTCTTTATACTCCCGTAAAGGGAAATCGAGTTGCCGATGCACTTAGTCGCAAGCAACAAGCGGTTGTTTCCATGATGATATCTGAATGGAACGATCTCGAAGTTTTATCCACTTGTGAAATTCGAGATCGTGTTTCCGATTTATGTTCATCTCTTGTTTTATGTAGCATTGAGGCTCATCCTTCTCTTTTAGACCGCATTCTTGAAGCTCAAAGGCTAGATCCCGAATTGGCTCTTCTTGGCCAAAATATTAAGGATAAAGTTGATATTGAAGGTTTGAAAGACTTTGATATTGATTTTCGTAGCGGCTTTCGAAAATTTGGTAGACTTATCATACCAAATATTAGTGATCTTCGTAAAGATATTCTGGAAGATTCTCATCGTTCCAAATACTCCATTCATCCCGGTAGCAGTAAAATGTATGCAGATATGAAGCGACTTTATTACTGGGAGGGAATGAAATCTGATATTGCTAACTTTGTTAAGTGTTGCATGACTTGCCAACTTGTTAAGGCTGAACATCAAAGGCCTGGTGGGTTATTGCAACCATTGGAAATTCCAGTTTGGAAGTGGGATCAAATTTCCATGGATTTTATTGATGGCCTTCCCCGTTCTCGTTCGGGTCATGATAGCTTATGGGTGATCGTTGATAGACTTACTAAATCCGCCCATTTTATTCCCGTTCGGTCGAACCGAACCGTTCCTCTTCTGGCCAAACTTTTTATCAAAGAAATTGTTAAACTGCATGGAGTTCCTTCTTCCATTGTTAGTGATCGTGATCCATTGTTTACCAGTGGATTCTGGAAGAGTCTTCAAAAAGCTTTGGGAACGAAGCTTAATTTTAGCACCGCTTATCACCCCCAGTCCGATGGACAAACTGAGCATGTAAATCAAACTCTTGAAGATCTTCTTCGTTCTCGTGTGCTAAATTTCGGTGGAGGTTGGGAAGATCATATTTCACTTGTTGAATTTTCCTATAATAACAGCTTCCAATCTAGTATTGGTATGGCTCCTTTCGAGGCACTCTATGGAAGGCCATGCCGATCTCCTTCTTGTTGGCTGGAGGCCGGTGAGAAGCTGGTTTTAGGTCCAGATTTTATTCGTGATTCCACAGAAAAGATTGAACTTATTCGACATAGGATGAAAGAAGCCTAGAGTAGACAAAATTCCTATGTCGATAACCGAAGAAGAAAATTAGAATTTTCTGTGGGAGATCTTATATTTATTCGTGTTTCCCCTATGAAGGGTGTTGTACGTTTCAGTCGATCGGGAAAGTTAGCGCCTCGATATATTAGGCCATTTCCTATCACTGAACATATTGGATCCATGGCTTATTGCCTTTCATTACCGGCTCAGTTTTCTGCCATGCATGACGTGTTTCACGTTTCTCAATTACGGAAGTGCCTTCGGGATTCCGATGCTATTCTTGAGCCTGGTGTTGTTGAAGAGATTTAAGTTTCACCTAATTTAACTTATGAGCGTCATCCTATTCGAATTATTGCTTCGGAGGTTAAACGACTTCGAAATAAAGAAGTTCTGCTTGTTAAAGTTCAATGGTCCTCAAATCCTAAGGATTGCTCTTGGGAATCTAGAGAATTCATCGAGAGTACACATCCGGAGTTACTTTCTCATGCTCTTTGAGGTAAACTTCTTATTTCAAATTTCTTTTGTGTTAATATGCTTTTATGGTTGTTACTTTTTATTTCCACCTTATATATTGCGAGGACACAATTTCTTTAAGGAGGGGAGTCTGTAACAACCCGCATATTTATCAATTTTATATTTAAATATTTTATCGTTAGCAGGATGTTTGTCCGAAAAGCTACTTTTTGCATACGGTCAAATTAGGACTAGTGACCACCTCCATTGAGTTCAAAATGACGTTTGCGATCTTTTGAGTGTAAACTTCGATATGTTTGGAGATAGTGGAATTTTCATCACTTTTTGCTTTTCGCTTTGGGCCATTGGTTTGGACTGCACTCACTAACTCAGCCCAACCCCCTCCTTTACTTCACAACTTCATTCTTCATTTCTAAAACATCTAAGCTTCATAAAAAATGGAGGAGGGAATGGGAAATTAAAACTCCAAACTCAAATTCAATTGCAAATCCAACATTCAACTCCAAATTCAAGTAGAAGATATTGGATTCAAGCTTTGGATTGCTTCTCCTTGCTTTCAAGCTTCATCTTCATCCATTTTAGTGAAAAGGTGAGATTTTTAATCTCACATCTTGCCTATAACTGTCATTGGACTATTGGGAATGATTCCCTATCGCATTTGTATGAACATTTGCTTTTGGTTTGGATTGGATTGGCGAAAATCTCCAATTTTCAACGTTTTTGGAAAATTCGTGCACTTAGGTCGTTCTGGGCGTGCTAGGTCACTTTGCCGTTGAAAAGTCGCACACCATTTAGGTCGTTTCCGGCCTTAAATCCTCTCTGCAGCTTAGGTCGTTCGCCACCTAGGTCGCTCGCGAGTTAAGCCTTAGGTCGTTTGGCCTTTATAACGTTAGGTCGCTCACGTGTTAAAACTTTAGGTCGCGTGGACATCCCACTTAGGTCGCAAGGCCACTAGGTCATTAGACCTTTAACACTTTAGGTCGCGTGATCCCATCTCCTTTAGGTCGTTGGGTCGCGTGGCCATCCCACTTAGGTCGCATGCCCACTTAGGTCGCACGACCTTGTTAGGTCGCTCACCCTTAGCTCGCGTACCTTCTTAGGTCGCGCATCCCACTTATGCCGCATGACCACTTAGGTCGCACGATCTTGTTAGGTCACTCACTCTTAGCTCGCGTACCTTCTTAGGTCGCGCACCCCTTTAGGTCGCATGACCTCGTTTTAGACCTTAGGTCGTGGCAACGTTAGGTCGCTCGATATTGAATCATTTGCTCTGCCATGCTTAGGTCGCTCGCCTTTAAGTCGCAGCACTTTAGGTCGCTCGGTCTTGTCCCTTGTTCGGTCGCATGACCTTTAGTCCCTTAGGTCGCTTGACCGTTTACCTCGCTAGGTCGCGACACTTTAGGTCACGTGACTTAATACCCTTAAGTCGATTCGACCTATTTTACTTACTTTAACTCGGCCACGTTTGGTCGCATGGGTGTTTCTACTTTGATGGATTTGGAACTGATTTCCTTGGATTACATTCACGTCTTCGTACGTGAATTTTTGTGGCTTATTGATTCTACCACCAATTTCTGTGATTTTTCACTTTAAAAATATAAAGGTTTCAATACTAGTAGTAAATATCAAAACCCTTTCATCAAAACGTTTTCAACTCTATTTTCAATACCAAAATCGTTTATAAAACCATTTTCTAATCTATTAGTATATACAAGCCTTTACCTCACTCGGATGAGAAATCTAATTAAACGGCTTAGCAAAACAAGTGGTATGAAACGCTTGCGTTTACTTCGTTGGTTAGCTCTTGGACTTGTTCGATTGAACCCTTTTGTGACAATTTTCTAGTGAAGTCCTACAACTTGTTTGTAAATATTTAAGTTAAGCAAGTGGTTATGGGACATGAAGCTAAACTCATATATTTACTAGCTTGTTGTGATTGACACTTCTTGATGATCATGATGATCATTTTTGCGATTTAGACTAGCAATTGTGCGATGTCTCTTTGTCTACGAGGGAGACTAAACCCTGTTTGTGTGATGTTTCACCATCACATATTGGGGTAGCGCCCCATGGTCTTCGGGCCGTTCGTGTGTCAAAATTTAATGGATAGCTTCCATGAGATAGCTTCTCGTTCTTATGTTACACGTGTTGGTGAGTTTTCATGCTCCCGTTCTTGTGATAGGCCTCCCCCCTTTTTTGTGATTTCTGGATTTCTTGTGATGATTTCTGGAATTTTGTGCTTCACCAATTTTCATGATTTCTATTGATATGTTTATCAATTTTTGTGCATTGGTGAATTCGTGTGTCATTGACTTGTTATGAATACAAGTTTAGGGTATGATACCCCATTTTATCTTTGAGAAGATTCTTGTGATATTGTTTTATCTCTTGATGATTTTCAATTACATACTTATAGTAGTATGCCATTATGGTTATTACATGTTCATGCCATGTCTTTTACTTTATACCATATCATCTGATATTTATAGCTAGACTGATCCGTTTATTATTTTCTTATAAATAATACTCGGGTCAGACCGAGATGTTACAGGTGCTTCTGCTTGACTTCTCTTCAGGATTATTCTGACTTTTGGCTAACTACTTAGATTAGTAGTTTTTGGATGTACACATTTGAGATATAGACTCTATGTTGTGTACTTATTCTTTTGTATAGCACATGTTGCTATTCTTTTTGTATTATCGTGGATATTTCTGACCACTACTCTGATGTACACTTTCATGTGATATATATATATATATATATATATATATATATATTCATATCTTCTTCCGCCTTTGTGATATGGATGTCTGTGACTGATTTATGTTATGATTATTTCTATGTTTGTTTCCGAAGTTTATATATAGCCACTGTGTGATAGCTTTGAGTTTGTATCGGAATGTCATATTTCCTCCTTAAATGATATACATACTATTCTATCTGACATATCGGTGCTCGCACAAAGAAGTTACATGGATGGTCGCTCCTCCACAGCCTTATTCTCCGTGCTAATTGACAGCACTACATCGTAGTGTTCTTGGTTAGCGTGGGTATAGAGGTGGGGCGTCACAGCCAGCCACTCCTCCACGTCCTGACACCTACCCTACAACACAAAACCCATTTCCTCCTTGTAGTTAATCTCCAAGCTCCCTGGCCGCACCCTTCAACCATTGAGACCACCACTCCAGCAGTTCGCCTCCATTCTCTAACCCCTCACCGCCTCCTCTCGGACAGTTCTCCCACGTCCAGTCACAGCACCAACCAAGTCTTTTTTCTCCGACCACCATCTTACCTGAACACTCTCCCCTCTCTCTTCTCCATAACCTTGCACCCAGCCTTTCAAAAAACCCTAGTAGCCCCTGCTGAACGCCTCACCTCCGAGTAACCATCGAGACTGCACCCAGCACCGCCCCTTTAAGCTTCAACCCTCCGGCTATCCTCCCACCAGCGGCGACCTGAGCAAGCACAGCCACAACCGAGCATTTCCTCCGCAACCATTTTCTATCGCCACACGATCTTCTCTTACCACCACCGTAGCCCACTGACATACGCCACATACCATCACCTTGCCCTGAAGACTATAGCCGGGCAAATCCTTCCCATGACCAGCGACTGCCTGCATCACCCACAAAGCCCTCCTTTGCCAGGTCGCTTACCAGCCCTTCTCCTCGTCGAACTTTGTCATGCCGCTTTCTACCTTGCAGCAGCCCTTTGTTGTGTTAAATATATATATATATAATGCTTGTTCATGTTTGCAAAGTTGCACTCTTTTGGCCTGCGAGCCTGTTTCTCTCCTCTTATATATATAATATTTATTTGAAGAATTTTTTTTACTATGGGTTTATTAATTATTGATTTGTAAGTATTTAGATTTTAAGATATATATCTATATATCTTGATTTAATATATATATAGATATGTTGATGTTATTTGATGTGTTTAAGAAACAATGATTTGATATATATTATATATATAATGAATATTGAGAAAAAAGTATAATATGTAGATATTTCGATTTTTAAGTTTGTGTTTTAAGAATAGTGATTTTGAAATACAATATATGAAGATTCTATATTTATACGGTTTAATTAAATATTGATTTTAAGTGTATATATATAAAGATTTTATTTAAATATTGATTTTAAATTATAATACATAAAGTTTTATTTTAATAGGAGTTTAAAATTTAATATTGATTTGTAAATACATATAACGATTTTTATTTTGAATATGAGTTTTAAAATTTAATATTGATTTTAGAATTTTTTTTAATATAATATATATTTTGTTTCAGTTTATATCAAGCTAGTTTTGATTTGTTTTCATCAACTCCTAGCTATCAACACACCCGTCTCTCTCAAAAAAAAACTCCTAGCTATCAACTTTGCTAGTCGAATTCGTGTCCGTCGTGCTTTGCTTTGGAATTCATGCGTGGATCCGTAGCTCGTTTCATTGTCAAAATCTCTCTAGCCTCGAAAGGTCAGCAATCACTCACGATTGACATTCTTATATTTAGTAAATTTAATTCACATGAAATGACGATTGAAATATGCTGTTAAATTTGAATTGTTAAGTTATTTAATTGTTAAATATGATATACCATTATCTGCAATTGTTTACCTATGACATATGACACCATAACCTGTTATGTATATTTAAATTTGTTACTGATGATATATGCCTGTTGTCGATATGTTAATCTTATTATCATATTTGTTCTAACTCTGCAAGTTCCCTGTTAATTTAGAATTCCCTATGGGTTGTAACGATACATACCCGAACGATATTATAGATTAAGAGAAAATCGTTATGGGTTGAAATGATAAATCCAAGCAATTTTCATTGATTTAGAAATTTTGGGATTGCGGGTTAAAATGACATATACCCGTAAAATATTTAAATTGTGGATTGAAATGATAAATATCCTTATCACTTGATCATATGATAGAAAATTATATATGGACACCGTTGGTCTATTTTGAAAAATTATTTCCAAAGTTAAAGGAAATATATGGGTTTGATAACTATTGATTTTAAATCATGATATAAATATTTATTTTAATATGTGTAAAATTTAGATTTTTAAAATTATATGTTTTTGCAAATTTTAAATTCATAAGTTAAGTTTTAAATTGTAAATTATAAAATTTTACTTATAACTTTATTATTTTTAAATATATAAAATAAGATTTAAAATAGATTTTATAATAATAGGATTTGATTTAATAATAATTTAATATAATAAAATTTATTGAGAATTTAATTTAACTAATAATATATATTATGTTTAAAATAATTATTTAAAATTTATAGTAATATTTAAAATAGATTTTGTAATAACTTTAATAAAGTATGGTTGGAAAGATAATTGAAATTGATTTTGAAATATTATTTGTTTAAGAATTGGAATAAATAAGAATTGATTTGAGCTTATTGATTTTGAGATTTAAAGAATATGATTTTATAACCTTATAACTTTATTTTGAGTAAGGTAATTAATGAATATATTCAAATAAAAAAAAATTAAAATTGAATATTTAAAATTTGATTTAAGTTCGAATTTGGGATTTTATTTAAATGTTCGTAAAAGGTGATTAAGTGAATGTTTCAGAATTAAATAAATTGAAATTGAATATTTAAAATTTGATTTAAATTTGTAGTTTGGGATTTTATTTAAATGCTTACGAAAATGATAAAATGAATATTTTCAAAGTTAAATGAAATTAAAGTTGGATTTTGAAATATAAATGAAATTTATCGTATTGAGTTATTGTGAATTGTTTGAATATTTAAAGTTTGAAACCTATTGAATTGGAAGTGGTTTAGATTGTAGTTCAAAGCTGAATTTGAAATCGATGTAGATTAAATGGTTTTAATGAGAATTTGAATTGAAATCGAAATTGTCAAATTGAGACTGATTTTAAATTGAATTTTTCGAACTAAAGTTGATTTGAATTGACTTGTGAAATTAGAAGAAAAATTCTAATTTTAAACTATTTTAGATATAAACTCTTTCTAATATATAAACTTTTTTAATCTATAACCTATTCTTAAATATAAACTATTTTAATCTACAACTATTACAAAATATATACTATTTTCACTATTTAAACTGTTTAAGCTGGAACTGTTATGATTTAGATTTAATGGATTTAAATGCGAATATCTGATATGATGGTTTAAACTATTTTGTGGTTATGATTTCGAAAGTGAGATGATTTAAAAAGGTGAATATGATTTCGTAAGTGATATGATTTTCAAATGAATATGATATTTTGATATGAAGTATGAACTATTTGAAATGTAAAATGACCACGGTGTGAAATAAGCGTTTGGTTGTTGAAGAGACCGGGATCGAATATTGTCATACTCTCTACTAATACCGAAAACCACTTTAACAACTGTGTACGTTGTGGGGATTCCAGAACGAAGTAGAACGGTTGGTGACGATTCTGTATGAGGTATATACGTAGCCCCGACTCCCGTGAGTCAGCTTAGATGTGACTAAAACATGAGCCATGTCGGGCCAAGTGAGGTCATTCCTCCGATCGTACATATTTTTTTGATACCATTCTATTACTTTGTGATTTGATTGGGTGCACCTTTGATTTGGGAGTGTGTCTCAAGGTGGGAGGTAGTAGCTGCTATGCGTTACCACCAGTCCGGATCTCCAAACGGTATATCTACCCTAGCATTGCCTCGCGTGCCGTGTTCACATGCCCTATCGCGCCTTCTACGAGTTTGTTTTGTACCGTACCTATGGAGTGCCCTCTGAGTAAACTACCGGTTTGGTGGAGCTTACGATACTGTATAGACTACGGGAATATATAAAATGTGTTAAGGGGGATATGGATAACACCTTAACGCTATTTTAATACTTTACTTTACTGGTAGATATATTATAATAGCATATATTACTATATAGTAGATAGTTGCACGGATCCTTAGAGGATGGAAATCCCAAACATCCTTTAAGTTATATTGTTTTTCACTTGGACATTTCACTTGAGTTGATTTACTAGTATAAGAATGTTAATCCTGACTCGAGTGTTTTGTGTTTTGCTTTATGCTCGGGTCAGACTGAGTGTCACAGCCTTTGACTCACCTTTGGAGATTAGAGGTTTGCTTGAAGATCTATCTATCCAGTTTTCAGTTATTTCAGTTTATTCCAGTTGTTCCGTTAAGTCTTGACAGTTACTTTTGTATTCGAGACTACTCTGCATTTCAATTTCTGTTGTATTTATTTCAGAATCTGATGTTTATATAGTAGCTTCATGAACTACTATTTATCTATTCCGCTGCTTATTGTTACAATACTCTGTCTCTGTGATTCTATGATTGATTTATTTACCGTACATGCTAAGTTTTGCCAAATATAAATTAACAATCTGTTGTTTTGAGCAATTCAAGTCCGACATAAGTGGATGATTGTCGATTTGAAAGGTTCAAAATAGTCGGTCGTTACATCTATATTTCTAATCAATAGTTAGTAGGCCATGCTTAAAATAGATTTTATTTTCAAATTCATTGTCAATTTTCATGAGAGTTAGCAAGTGGTTTAAGGGGTGTGTTATAGTTTATTGGTTTATATTAGTTTACTTAATAGCAAAAATATTCCATACTTATGATAAACATATCAATTAAATTCACTAATGACCAAAAAGAGAGATCATAATTTCCGGTTGTGTTGATTTATGTGATCAAGAGAGTGGATTTATCTCTAAATTGCCTTCAAAATCTCATATTTTTTAACCATTTTCTTTTGCTAGTTTTTCTACATTTTTAGCTTAAAACACTCTCAACTTTGGTTAATTTGATTGAATAGAAATTTTAAAATCTAAACAATTCCCTACGGATCGACCCATACTCACCACATACTATCATTGTACGCCGTGTGCTTGCGGTTATTTTTAATTTAAATTATGTGATGCCCCACCTCTATACCCACGCTAACCAAGAACATTACGATGTAGTGCTGTCAATTAGCATGGAGAATAAGGCTGTGGAGGAGCGACCATCCATGTAACTTCTTTGTGCGAGCACCGATATGTCAGATAGAATAGAATGCATATCATTTAAGGAGGAAATCCGACATACCGATACAAACTCAAAGCTATCACGTGGTGGCTATATATAATCTTCGGAAACAAACATAGAAATAATCATAACATAAATCAGTCACAGACATCCATATCACAAAGGCGGAAGAAGATATGAATATATATATATATAACACATAAAAGTGTACATCAGAGTAGTGGTCGGAAAGATCCACGATAATACAAAAGAATAGCAACATGTGCTATACAAAAGAATAAGTACACAACATAGAGTCTATATCTCAAAGGTGTACATTCAAAAACTACTAATCTATGTAGTTAGCCAAAAGTCAGAATAATCCTGAAGAGAAGTCAAGTAGAAGCACCTATAACATCTCGGTCTGACCCGAGTATTATTTATAAGAAAATAATAAACGGATCAGTCTAGCTATAAATATTAGATGATATGGTATAGAGTAAAAGACATGGCATGAACATGTAATAACCATCGTGGCATACTACTATAAGTATGTAATTGAAAATCAACAAGAGATTAATCAATATCACAAGAATCTTCTCAAAGATAAAATAGGGTATCATACCCTAAACTTGTATTCATAACAAGTCAATGACACACAAATTCACCAATGCACAAAAATTGATATCATATCAATGAAAATCATGAAAATTGGTGAAGCACAAATTCCAGAAATCAACACACGAAATCCAGAAATCACATAAAAGAGGGGGAGGCCTATCACAAAAACGGGAGCATGAAAACTCACCAACGCGTGTAACACATGAACGAGAAGCTATCTCATGGAAGCTATCCATTAAATTTTAACACATGAACGGCCCGAAGACCATGGGGCGCTACCCCACATTTGTGATGGTGAAACATCACACAAACGGGGTTTAGCCTCCCTCGTAGACAAAGAGACATCGCACAATTGCTAGTCTAAATCAAATCACAAAAATGATCGTCATGATCATCGAGAAGTGTCAATCACACCAAGCTAGTAAATATATGAGTTTAGCTTCATGTCCCATAACCACTTGCTTAACTTAAATATTTACGAACAAGCTGTGAATCTTCACTAGAAAATTGTCACAAAAGGGTTCAATCGAACAAGTCCAAGAGCTAACCGACAAAGTGAACGCGAGCGTTTCATACCACTCGTTTTACTAAGTCGTTTAATTCGATTTCTCATCCGAGTGAAGTAAAGGCTTGTATATACTAGTAGATTAGAAAACGGTTTTATAAACGAGTTTGGTATTGAAAATAGAGTTGAAAACGTTTTGATGAAAGGGTTTTGATATTTAGTACTAGTATTGAAACCTTTATATTTTTAAAGTGACAAATCACAGAAATTGGTGGTAGAATCAATAAGTCACAAAAATTCACGTACGAAGACGTGAATGTAATCCAAGGAAATCAGTTCCAAATCCATCAAAGTAGAAACACCCATGCGACCAAACGTGGCCGAGTTAAAGTAAGTAAAATAGGTCGAATCGACTTAAGGGTATTAAGTCACGCGACCTAAAGTGTCGCAACCTAGCGAGGTAAACGGTCAAGCGACCTAAGGGATTAAAGGTCATGCGACCGAACAAGGGACAAGACCGAGCGACCTAAAGTGCTGCGGCTTAAAGGCGAGCGACCTAAGCATGGCAGAGCGAATGATTCAATATCGAGCGACCTAACGTTGCCATGACCTAAGGTCTAAAACGAGGTCATGCGACCTAAAGGGGTGCGCGACCTAAGAAGGTACGCGAGCTAAGAGTGAGCGACCTAACAAGATCGTGCGACCTAAGTGGTCATGCGACCTAAGTGGGATGCGCGACCTAAGAAGGTACGCGAGCTAAGGGTGAGCGACCTAACAAGATCGTGCGACCTAAGTGGTCATGCAACCTAAGTGGGATGGCCACGCGACCTAACGACCTAAAGGAGATGGGATCACGCGACCTAAAGTGTTAAAGGTCTAATGACCTAGTGGCCTTGCGACCTAAGTGGGATGGCCACGCGACCTAAAGTTTTAACACGCGAGCTACCTAACGTTATAAAGGCCAAACGACCTAAGGCTTAACTCGCGAGCGACCTAGGTGGCGAACGACCTAAGCTGCAGAGAGGATTTAAGGCCGGAAATGACCTAAATGGTGTGCGACTTTTCAACGGCAGAGTGACCTAGCACGCCCAGAACGACCTAAGTGCAGGAATTTTCCAAAAACGCTGAAAATTGGAGTTTTTTCGCCAATCCAATCCAAACCAAAAGCAAATGTTCATACAAATGCGATAGGGAATCATTCCCAACAGTCCAATGACAGTTATAAGCAAGATGTGAGATTAAATTTTAAAACATGAACGGCCCGAAGACCATGGGGCGCTACCCCACATATGTGATGGTGAAACATCACACAAACGGGGTTTAGTCTCCCTCGTAGACAAAGAGACATCGCACAATTGCTAGTCTAAATCAAATCACAAAAATGATCGTCATGATCATCGAGAAGTGTCAATCACACCAAGCTAGTAAATATATGAGTTTAGCTTCATGTCCCATAACCACTTGCTTAACTTAAATATTTACGAACAAGCTGTGAATCTTCACTAGAAAATTGTCACAAAAGGGTTCAATCGAACAAGTCCAAGAGCTAACCGACAAAGTGAACGCGAGCGTTTCATACCACTCGTTTTACTAAGTCGTTTAATTCGATTTCTCATCCGAGTGAAGTAAAGGCTTGTATATACTAGTAGATTAGAAAACGGTTTTATAAAAGAGTTTGGTATTGAAAATAGAGTTGAAAACGTTTTGATGAAAGGGTTTTAATATTTAGTACTAGTATTGAAACCTTTATATTTTTAAAGTGACAAATCACAGAAATTGGTGGTAGAATCAATAAGTCACAAAAATTCACGTACGAAGACGTGAATGTAATCCAAGGAAATCAGTTCCAAATCCATCAAAGTATAAACACCCATGCGACCAAACGTGGCCGAGTTAAAGTAAGTAAAATAGGTCGAATCGACTTAAGGGTATTAAGTCATGCGACCTAAAGTGTCGCAACCTAGCGAGGTAAACGGTCAAGCGACCTAAGGGATTAAAGGTCATGCGACCGAACAAGGGACAAGACCGAGCGACCTAAAGTGCTGCGGCTTAAAGGCGAGCGACCTAAGCATGGCAGAGCGAATGATTCAATATCGAGCGACCTAACGTTGCCACGACCTAAGGTCTAAAACGAGGTCATGCGACCTAAAGGGGTGCGCGACCTAAGAAGGTACGCGAGCTAAGAGTGAGCGACCTAACAAGATCGTGCGACCTAAGTGGTCATGCGACCTAAGTGGGATGCGCGACTTAAGAAGGTACGCGAGCTAAGGGTGAGCGACCTAACAAGATCGTGCGACCTAAGTGGTCATGCAACCTAAGTGGGATGGCCACGCGACCTAACGACCTAAAGGAGATGGGATCACGCGACCTAAAGTGTTAAAGGTCTAACGACCTAGTGGCCTTGCGACCTAAGTGGGATGGCCACGCGACCTAAAGTTTTAACACGCGAGCTACCTAACGTTATAAAGGCCAAACGACCTAAGGCTTAACTTGCGAGCGACCTAGGTGGCGAACGACCTAAGCTGCAGAGAGGATTTAAGGCCGAAAATGACCTAAATGGTGTGCGACTTTTCAACGGCAGAGTGACCTAGCACGCCCAGAACGACCTAAGTGCAGGAATTTTCCAAAAACGCTGAAAATTGGAGTTTTTTCGCCAATCCAATCCAAACCAAAAGCAAATGTTCATACAAATGTGATAGGGAATCATTCCCAACAGTCCAATGACAGTTATAGGCAAGATGTGAGATTAAAAATCTCACCTTTTCACTAAAATGGATGAAGATGAAGCTTGAAAGCAAGGAGAAGCAATCCAAAGCTTGAATCCAATATCTTCTACTTGAATTTGGAGTTGAATGTTGGATTTGCAATTGAATTTGAGTTTGGAGTTTTAATTTCCCATTCCCTCCTCCATTTTTGATGAAGCTTAGATGTTTTAGCAAAGAGTGAAGTTATGAAGGGAAGAGGGTTGGGCTGAGCTAAAGAAGGTGCAGTCCAACCAAAGTCAAAGGCGGGAAAAAGTGACGAAAATTCCACTTACTCCAAACATATCGAAGTTTATACTTAAAAAGATCGCAAACGTCATTTTGAACTCAATGGGAGGGGTCTCGAGTCCTAATTTGACCGTATGCAAAAAGTAGCTTTTCGGACTAAGATCCGACTAACGATTAAAATATTTAAATAAGATATTCAAATATATATACTCCTCAAATATGCGGGTTGTTACAAATTCGATCGGCTATTTTCCAATCCGATGGATATTTAGCCGGTCCGAACAACCCTATATCACAGGTCGACATGTTGATTGTCATAAGTCAACTTGTGAAATTTTGACAGTAGACCTATGTGTTTCATAATGGTCAATATGTGGGCAAAGAAATTTTATTTTTAATTTTTTTATAAAATCCATCTTTTACTTATATATTTTTGTATTATACTTTTCATTTGTTATTAACATAACTTAGTGGTACATACCACAAGTATTCTTCCCGTAATGATAAGGTTCAAATCTAGTTAATGTTGTATCTCTTATTATTAGTTATAAAATTTTCATTCAAAATTTTCTTTCACTTATCAATATATTTGGTTTGACTTATTTTAAGATACCAGTCGATTGGTTAGCGCTTGTCAGTCAACTGAAAATAAATTATCTTATAGAGGAACATCTCAAATTTGAATAAAAATAATAAGTAAATTTCTAAACAAATGAATGTATTATTTCCTAAATCAGGTGACATAATTTGCGACCCATCGACTACTCCAAACTACTCTTCTCATTGTAAATTTATCAATGCAGAAAGGAGGTATTTTTCGGATATATGTGTGTGTGTATGTATGTGCGCGCGCATGTGTTTGTGTGTATAAATATATAATAATTTTATTTTTCAAAATATTTTTATTTTATAAAGTTACAAAAAATATTTTAGCAATTAATTTTATTCATTTAAAGAAAAAATTTCAAGTTCTCTTCTTAGTTTTAGAAACTTATTTTCACACAACGGTTTTATAAAAGTATCAGAATTTGATTTTTAATATTTACAAAATCTATTATGATAATTTCGTTTGCAACATGATCACATAACCAATAATGGTGTATATCAATATGTTTTACCCTAGTGTGATATCCTGGATTTTTAGAAAGGTTGATTGCATTGGTATTATCATAGTAAATGGGTAATTTACACACACACACACACACACAAAAGTCCTTTCATAGAGTTGTGAAGTTTACACGAGGCTGTACTGGAGCTACGGCCTCAATAGCTACTCCACCACCTCTAACAATAGGGGTTCTCCCATTAGTGGTTGTTGTGCTACTGGCTCCCCTTCCTCGTCTTCCCTTTGTGCTCATTGTTTACTAGCTATACATAGTAAGAGGATACTTAGCACTTGGACGAAATACATTCCAAAGATGGCACTAATAATATTTTATCGAAGCTGATCTAACTATCAGGGATGTATGTGAGTACATACATACATACATACATACATACATACATACATACATACATATATATATATATATATATATATTTACTAACTCCCTCAAGATTTATATTAACCCAAAAGCATAGGTGTTCACTCAACTTGATGCTCTGATACCAAATGGGATGGACAGCCCTTCTCACTTCGGAAGACGAGTCGTAATATAGAAAGAAATAGGTAGAAAAGAAAATAGATAGAAAGAAAGCACTATACAAAATAACAACATCTCACAGCCTTGCTGCATCTCCTTTGTTTTAGTCATTCCCGGTTGATGAGGCTTGATGCTACGATTACCTTTCAAGAACACATTTACTTGGAATGCTCATCGTTCTCCAATGACGATGTTCTGATAGCATTTGTCCATACAAGTCCGTTCGGGGTTTTAACAGAACCGAAGGCGCCATTTCCACTACACCCATATTGGAATCAACCTCATAGTTAGTGATAAATAGCCCTTGTGCTCTGAAATCTTCATTCCGGACCTTTCCCTGGAATCTTCCCAACTCGATCGTTTATTTTGGATCGATGTGGTTTTTAGATAATATTGATATCCGATCTTGGTCTCATCGAATCCAAATGACAGATTTTTAAAGGCCAAGTTGTTTTTAACAAAACAATTCAAATTCAGGGTGTCACAACTACACATGGAAATTTTATTACACGTGTTTATTTCCAATAAAACGTGTCAACGTTTCACTTCAACCATTCAATTCATTTGGTTATTTAGTGTCACAGGTACATAACAATTTGAAATGAATATTCAAGAGTAATCAAGCCAAATCACATATCATTAACTATTTTAAAGATTTAAAGCCAATATTAAAACAATTAACAAATCAGCATTTAGTTAATTTAAATTAACCAAATCTAATTATATTTCTAACCCAGCTTACTTATAATTAAAATTAATTACAAAACTATTTATTTTTAATTAAATTAAAATTAGCAATCCATTTAATAACTAACTTATATAAATTAACTTGAGATTTATCAATTTATAATTTAATTATTGACTAACTTTAATTATTAAAATTAATTTAATTTTACATTGCCAAACTTAACAAAAATTAATTAGGCTTCAATACTAAATGATAGGATTGATTTACAAAAGTCTCATATTGATTTTGAATTTAGACTAAAAGGGACATAAATGTTTTAAAAAGGTTTAAGAGGATTTTAAATGTAAACATTTGATAACACTTACTTCTTTTCTTTTATTTTATTTTTTTATTATTAAAGCAACCCGGCCCGTTCAGCCCACCGAGAACAGGCTCCACCTCTTCTATTCTTTCCACTGCTCCTTCTTCTTCTCCCCTTTCGTTTTCTTTTCCATTGAACTAAAATCGTGCATATCTCCATGCACGTGCACGCATTACCCACGACCCCCATCTCGACGTCGACCATCACCCCCGCCAACCCATGATCATCTTCACTCGACTACGTGCCTGGGAACTTTGATCGAACCTTGGTTCAAAATTTCGAACCCCAACCCAAAAATTGGAACACCTCGTCCCTATTCGACCGCCTCGCCGTGCTACCTCACATCACTGTCCAATGCCAAATTACACCACAAGCTTCGCCACCTTCCCCTCTCCCATTTCCCCCACGACCGCAATTCTCGTTCGCCTCCTCGACATCACCATCAACCCAAAATCCAGTACACCCAAAAACCCACCTTAAACCCTAAATCGCCTTCAACCCATCGCCACACATCACCAGAAAATGCCGCCCTATTTTTCCTTGCTCCTCCATGACCTAAGCAAGCTTCACAACCACCGATGAGCCATTCCATCACCTCGGCCATCGGAATTCGACCAAAACCCAATTTTTGGTCATCTCCCCCTATCTCACTCGATACGTGACTAAAAATCTCCAATTAACTTTCAAAAACCATGATTTCCCATAACAAACACATTCGGATGATCAAATTATTTAATTATGATATTCAAAACCCGGTCATTTTTAAGTTACTTACTGTAACATCTATTTTCCTTCCTCCATGCTTCATAATATCAAATGGAATAAATTTTAGAATGATCTACACCCAAAAACAACCAACTTTCCTTTTGAAAGCATAATCTAAAACTAACTAGATAATGTGATAATGGATTTTTAAAGTTTGGAAAAAAAATATATTAACTTTCAAAGAGAAGAGGTGTTATACTGTTTTCTTTGAGTTACATGGTGTACAGCATAACTAAACACACATATTTAAGGCATAAATACTTGTTAGCACATGAATACTTGATAAAACAAAAGTGTTTATTCAACTTACACATATATAATTACAAGCATAGTTCCAGTAAACAAAAAAAACTTAAGGTTTTACTCACCAGCTTTTGAAAAAGAGGCACTCTGCTTTGTTTTGTTTTGCTGGCAGCCTTTAATAATTTCTACAATGTTTTTTAACGGCAGCCCTGTTTCTTTTTTTTTCTTTCTTGTTTTGCTTTGCAAGTTAGAATGTTTTCATATGAAGCATACATTGTTATTTACAGAGAAGTGGGAGGGAACAAGCTTTGTACAGGGCTGAAACCCATTTTCAAGTACAGTGATTTTTTTTTCCTTTGATTTTTATACAATGACTTGATTTGAAATCCTAGTTGATTTGATAATTTGTGTATGATTTTTTTTTGTGCTTGAGTAGATGTGAATTCATCATTATGTCCCCTTGTATACATATATATTTCATATATATATATATACACATAGCTTGTTTTGCCATAGGAACATATTTTTGCCTTATATACAAACATATTTTAACATGCCTAAGTGTTGTAATACTTCTATAAATTTTTACATATACCTTATAACTAACAAAAAATATAATTAGCCACTTATATGTATTTATTCTTATATATATATATATATTATTTTAAATTTTATATCAAAAGTTGTGTATACACACACACACACATATATATATAATTAAACCCTATAATAGAAAAGTGGAATTTTTATTTAAATATTTTTCAGAAATTTATAATTTAAACTTTTAAATCATAGCCTCCAATATATATATATATATATATCCTAAATCAGAATTCATTATTTGACTGATAAAAATAATATTTCAATATTTAAAATCAGTTAGTTATTCAAATAATAGGTGTTAAAAATCCGAGTCGTTGCATTCCTGCCCCCTTAAAAGAAATTCGTCCCCAAAATTAAAAAGCAAAGAAATAACTCAACTTGTAACAAAATGTTTTATATTCATATCGCAAAGCACATTCATCAGTCATATCCTAACAACCATAACAAACATTTATACACAGAACAAAACAACACTAGCTATCCTGTCAATAATTCCGGGTAGGCTTCCTTCACACTATCTAGAGTCTCCAAGGTACAATCTCTAGGATCCTCGCTCCATTGGATCTTAACCAACTTTACCACCTTATTCTGGAGCTTCTTTTCATCCTGATCAGTAATCTGAACTGGATGCCTGACTACGGTCAAGTTTGGTTCAACCTCCAAATCTTCCTGGACTGATGGTTCTACAACCAATGATGGACCATGCACGTATTTCCTCAAATGAGATACGTGGAATACGTTATGGATCCCTGCCATCCTTTCTGGTAATTCAATCCTATACGCAAGAGTACCAATCCTTTCGAGAATACGAAAAGGTCCGATATATCTTGGAACCAATTTTCCAGTCATGCCAAATCTAATTGCTCCCCTTATCGGAGAAATCTTAACGAATACCAAGTCTCCAACTGCAAATTCTAGATCTCTCCGCCTTTTATCGGCGTAGCTTTTCTAACGATCCTGGGCTCCCTTCATTCTCTTCGTGATCAGTTTGACTTTCTCAGACGCTTCCCGAATCATATCCGGACCAAGGATTAAATAATCTCTTGACTCTACCCAACAAGCTAGTGATCTATATGGCTTTTCATAGAGAGCTTCGTAGGGTGCCATCTCTATGCTTGCTTGGAAACTGTTATTGTAAGAAAATTCCACCAGATGTAGATGATCTTCCCAAGACCCACCGAAGTCCAAATGCAAGCTCTCAACATATCTTCCAGAATACGGTTTAGCCTCTCAGTATCAGTATGTCGGATTTCCTCCTTAAATGAAATGCATGCTATACTATCTGACATATCGATGCTCGCACAAAGAAATTACACGGATGGTCGCTCCTCAACAGCCTTATTCTCCGTGCTAGTTGACAGCATTACTCCGTAGTGTTCTTGGCTAGCGTGGGTATAGAGGTGGGGCGTCACATCGATGGAGCAACGTAGTGGCCGCTAATGGGCCGCGTCGGCCTGCCATTCGAACACGAATTTCCAGGCATAGGGGAGGCCGAGCTTATCGGCGTTCGTGGCGGTGATGGTGTTCGCGTCGAGCTTTCGACTGGTGGCCTTGGATCAACGTCAAGTCGATCGGAGGAGGAGGATAATTCGAACTAGGGTCGGCGGCTCTTTGGGTTCGTGTGCGATTTTAGCCTAGGAGGGAACGCGTGGAAGAAGGAAAACACGCACGGCCCAGATCTGCTTGGCTTAAAATGCATGGCCTGGATTTTTTTAGGGTATAAAATATAAAAGAAAATTGTAAATTTTTATATTATAATTCGTCCAATCTTTAAAAAGCTTTAACTTCTTCATACGAGGTCGAAAAATTACGAAACAAATTGCGTTGGAATCGTTTCGACGAGCTCTTCGCAATGGAACTGGATTGGAGTCGTTTGGAGCCAGTGAAAATTGTGAGTAAAATTAAACGTACGTTTAATTTTATTTGAAATAAAACGCTGCAACCGTTATTGAAAGCAAGGCGAGAACTTCTCACTCAATCGAATATTTTGTTTCGATTTAAATTTTCAATAGTTAGATTTAAAATTGTTGATAGTGATGATTGGATGATAAATTGTTATCTATTGTGTTAAATAGACCCTATACGCCATATATTAAGCGGATGTTATTTATTAAAAACATATACCGCGATAATTCCACATTGAAGTGGAATTGGTATTATATATGTATTTGGAGTTGATTTCCCGCATTGTATAGCGGATGAGACCCTATTGCGCCGCATAATAGCGGATAATATTTTATAAATCCCATATACTGCGATAATTCCACTTCGAAGTGGAATTGGTATTGTGCTAACATCTTTGGATGCAGGGAAACAGGTTGGAGGGATCCAACTGGATTCCTCAAATAATTGAATTTGTTTCAATATTGTGTGTTGATTTATTTATAATCGCCATGTGATTATATTGTGATTGAAATTGTTAACGACTATCATTTAGCCGGATATATTTTTGGTATCGTTGGATACCGAAAATAAATAAAATTGGACTTTCGAAATTTAAGTTGAAAATTTATCGAAAAAATTATTTTTGATAATTGGATAAATTTAAAAGGAGTTAAAAGATAAAAGTTTTATTTTTGAACTATATTGAATTAAATTTACAAATTTGGAAAAAAGGGCTTAATAAATCGATTTCGAAATTATTATTTATAAATTAAAGAATTTATTTAAAATTTGGATTTTTAAATAGTTTGAAAAATAAAGGAATTTATCTGCTTAAAAAAGGAATTTATTTTTAAAAGGAAATAAATTTAGAAATCCATTTGGTAATTGATTTTTGGTGATTGAAAATAAATCTTTTGAAAATATTTGGAAATTTGATTTGGGGTTTTGAAATAAATTTGAAAGTCAATTTGAAATTAATTGATTATTAAATTACTATAACTAGTAAGATTGATTTATTAAAATTTATCTGATTTAAATTAATCAGATAATTAAATTGATCCTACTTATGAATGTTTGGATTATATTGGATGTTAAATTGTTTGACATCACCGATATGTGATATTTTGTGATATATCCTGATTTGTGTTGTGATCTGTGATTTGTTTATCTGTGATATATATATATATATATATCTATGATCTGTGAATGAAAGATAAGCGTTATCGTTTATACCGCTTATCAATTATATTGTTATATTTGATCTGTGATGGTTGAATGTTGTTGCACTATTGTGTTAAACCCGTGGACTACACAATACACACACAAATGTGGATTTTACGTGGAAATCGGTTAAGTCACAGATTTTTATCAATTTTGAAAATTGAGCTTTTGAATCCAAAATGGTTTTGGAATTGGAATTGAAAGTTTTTGAAAATGAGTTTCAAAATAAAAGTTATTTTTAGTAACTTAATAAAAATTGAAATTTGAATAATTTGATTTAAATTTTGAATTCAATATTTTGAAATTGAATTCAATGAATTGGGAATTTTGGTTTAAAAGATTTTATAAGTATAAAAGGTGTTTATATGGGTTTTAAACCATTTAAAATATGGTTTTGGAAATTTAAATTTAAATTCAAGTTTTATGCTTGAATGGCTTTAACCTGTGTAATGGTAACCAGTTTTTCCCAAAACGAAAACTATCTGTTTTCAAATGATAATAGCTTTCATAAAGTGAAAAGATTTCCAATTTGTATTGAAACATTTCAAGTTGAAATGATATTGTAAATAGTTTGGAAAAACTATGAATTAACTTTTGTGAAGATGATTAAGCTTTATTTTGAAATCAAAGAAGATTTTAAAAGGTGTATCTTTTATATTATAAAAGAGTTGAATTGTGAATAGTTTTGAAAGCTATAAATTAAATCTTGATTTAAAGATTTAATGGGTTAATCCAATTGAAATGGAAATTGATTTGGAAATCTGTGAATGAATCTTTGTGAAACTGGGTAAACTTTGTGAAGTAAATCTTTTTGTTTAAAGATTTAAAATGGTAATTTGTTTAAACCATTTAAAGGAAAGGATTTGGGTAATAAGTTGTGACTTAATTGAAATCCTTATATCCATATGTTTTAAATATTGTGCTCACTATTCGGGTTAGCCGGGAAAAGACCTTTGTGTCATATAACCCATTCCGAATATGTGATACGACGATATGGATCGTATTGAAGACCAGTGGTGAAGATCGGGTATTTGTGAAAATGATAGGATGACCTATCGATTGTCTCTGCACCATTAGCTACGGTATAGAGATTTCCTTTGTGATGGGAAGTTCGATCAGGATTGTGAATAGCCGGATTGCAAGGGCTTCTTTTGAAGTGCCTTCGGTTCTGTTCGAACCTGGAACAGACTTGTATGGTTACATGTCTGACATTACATTTTGAGATATAAAGCTGATTTCTTTCAAATACATTTCTGTTTGGTGGCGGAGAATTTATTCTCTTAGCTTAACACCCTTCTCTGAGACGTACGAGCTCAGAGGTTATGTAGTTGAAATTTATCAGTGATATACTACCAATTTGGTAGTGTGGCATGCTGAGTGTTGCTGTGTGATGATTATTTATTGATCATTTGTTGATTAAAGCGTGGCTTTGTGAAAAAGCGTAGCTTTGTGGATGAGACCTCTTCGGACCTCATAGCCCGGAAATGGTTAAAACAGGAATGATGCGGCAAGGTTATGAGGGTCGCTCCCTTTAGGGTATGTCAATTCCTTCTGGAAAAGGGTGGTATCAGGTATGGAGCCCTAATATTTAACCTATGTGGATACTCCAATCTCATTTACTGTGTGATTGTTGTTTTATTGAGGCACCTCGGATAAAGGTCCCAAAGGACCGGGGGTGGCATATTCGTGTAGTAGTTACCTACTGACAAAGGTAACCCGGCCTTGTGTTGGCAGAGAGCTAGTTAGTTCTCGGGATGTCCAGCCAGAGGCGATCCCATGTGGCAGTAGGAAGTTCATTAGCCTGACCATTTGTTGGAAATCCAAAGAAACAATACGAACCTTGTACGGTTTTAGTTGTAGAACCTGTCATTTAAAATGGCAGCTATAGCAGGCATAATATAATGGTTCCTATGCTGGCTAAGATTAATATTATACTTTCGAAATGTTTTCTGCACTATGCACTAATAATAATATCAAACTGATTTGTTTTGCCTAGTAAGCATGTTTGACTATCATAAGAAGAAATCTCCTCTAATTCTGCGTTTGCATTGTGTATGTGGCGGGAGGTCTTATGGTAGTTTCATTTTCCAAAAGCATTGCGGATATTTTCCACTTCCTTTGTTGTTGTTGTTTTAAAGATAATAACTGTTTTTAGTTCTCACACCAGTCACCATGACTGACCTGGAGTTTATTGTTTCCTTCCTAAACTCTGGGTGCCCACCAATTTCCACACGGGTAGTCTAGAGTCAGGTTATCAGGTCATTCTGGATTTAGAAGATGCTGTGGAGCTCAGTTGCGAGCTGGATGGCGAGACGTATCATTTGTATATGATATTATTTATTCCGCTGTGTATTCTGTATGAGGACAAGTCTATATAACTGTCCAGTTGTGTTGTATATTGTTGCTGTAAACTCTGATGATGTAATGTATAAAATGATATAGTTCTCTGATTTAAAGATTATTCATTTATCTATTATATGTTGTTCTGCTGCGAATGTGAAATTCTGATATTGTTTCTGTGTTTTTTTTGTTCTCTTTTTCTTCTGTCTTCTTCTACCTCTTCTTTTTCTCCATAACAATTCGGTTTTCCGGCATTCGATTGCTCGGCAGTTGATACAGTGGACGTATTAATGTCGACTTTCGAGCGTCGAAAGATCGCATTCATTACATTTAGTATCAGAGCATATGGTTAAGCGATAACTTTGGCTCTGTTTGGTGTTACTCATTAGAGATAGAGTCAGTAGTACTCTAGAATGAGTTGAGTGTAATAATAGATATGATCGCGTATTTCTTAGTGAATATAAAAGTGTTTTATATTGTGTTTGCTTATTCGTTGAGCTGTTTGTATATTCTGGTCGGTATGTGGGACGCCATATTATCGATAGGGGTTTCTAAACACTTAAACGAGACAAGTCGACATAGTATCATTTAAATTGGGTAAATGGAATAATTTTACCTTGGTATTATTTTACATATAAAGGAAATAATTCTTCAGAAATTATTAAAGTGTATATAAATTAATTGTTTGGTTGTTGAAAATGTGAATATATATAAATTAATAAAAGTTGTTTGAATAATCTAAATAAAAACAACAATTGTAAAAGAATGAAGTATATAAGCAAATGAATTATTAAGTATGGAGTTATAATTAATATGATTTACAATTGTGAAATAATCTTGTATAAGTAAAGATAAATAGTGAAATTATATGAGAAAAAGATTTATAAATGTGATTTATAATTAAAAGGAAATTTTTTGAAAAGAATTTAAAGCACTGAATTCACTAGTGTTGCTGGAAAATAATAAGGGTGATGACTGCAGCATCATTAGTATCATTTTCGAGTTTCTGTGTGATGGATTTGCTACTATAATAAATTGGAAATTGAAGTTTTGTTGTGATAAACAGATTTGAAATTAAAATCCAAGTTGTAATTGATAATTATAAGTGAAATGAGTTTTATACTTATAATATGATTTGGGAAATTAAATAAATAAGTAGTGTAACTTATAAAATGAGAAGATGAAAGTGAAACCAATTGTTAAAGTGGTTAAAACAATTTTATTAAGCAAAATGAGATATGAATTTGAATAATTGATGAAATTTGACTTTGGTAAAAGTTAAATAGAATTTATTTTAGAATTGGAATCTGAATTGGATTTATAAGTGGAAAATTAAGTGAAGTTAAGCAAATGATGTTTAAAAGGAATATAACTTAAGTTGTATAGTGAAAGCAAATGTAAGTGGAAATTTGAAATGGATTGTAACTTAAGTAATGATGAATGAATTTGATTTTGGTATCGAAGTAAATTAATAAGTGAATTAATGAAATGAAGTCATTAAGGATATGAACTTGAGTTATATAAATAAAATTCAACTTTATTTGTTAAATGAATTAGCAATTGAATTGAACTAATGTTAATCAATCTAATGTAAGTAAATTGATATGGAATAATGGATATAAGTGTTAATTCATTAAAAGCTAATGAATTGGAATTTGAATGAATTGAATGGAAGTCCATTTAATATTAAACCAATTGGAATTAAAAATATTGAACCAAATTGAATGTGAAGTAAAACAAAGTGAATAAATTTGGTTGTGTTTAATATACATTGGTTGTTATATGATTGTTAGTTGATTGTATCGAAATTCATATGTAATTGAATTAATCAAATGGAAAACTAACGTATGAAAGCTATGTGATTGGATTAAAATAGAAAGTGAACCAGCTTGGATTTAAATTAGTGAATGTAAACTAATTTAAAATGAATAATTGAATATCGTTGGATATGAATTGGTTGTAAACAATTGCAAGTAATATTGAAATTTTATAAGTTGCTTATAAACCTTGTTTAGTATGCATTTCTTTTAATATGCATATGTTGTAGTTATTTAAAAGAGTAAAATGTTAATAGCTTTATATATATGTCAATTACATGTTTAAATTGAGTAAGTACAGGTACCGCGGCTGCCGTTTGGCGGGATTTGGTTGCGTTAATAAGTTAATAAATAACTGCTTTGCTTTAAAATGCTAAAAGGTACGCCTACGCAATAAAAATAGGAAATATGAACTGTTTTTCTGTTTTCCGACCGTGTGGGTCGATGTATATATATTTATGTCTATTGTGATCCTACTACGATCGAACCGCGCAAAGGAGGCTATGGCGAATTTTTCTAAAAGTTTAAGGCGTTAGAAAATTTTCGGAAAATTTTGGAAAATTTGTGAAAACTAAATTTTGAATTTTGAGTTAAAAGTTAAACGATATAGTTTGTTTTGAAGAATATAACTAAGTATAGATTTGAAAAACTTAGTAAAGTTTTTGAAAGAGTTTAACTATTGGATTTTGGGGAAAGTTTTACACTTAAGTGATTTTGAAATCTAATTTGAACGAATTGTTTGAAAAGTTAATGGATTTGGGCATTTTTCTTACTTTGCAATTTCGAGGACGAAATTCTTTTTTTAAGGGGGGAAGATTGTAACGACCAGAATTTCTGTCATTTGAAATTCAGATATTTAATTAATTTTAAATATTAACAAGTAAGATTTGTAAGCTGAATAAATTTAAATTCGAATATAGTAATTTAATTGGACGATTAAATTATTAATTTAATACTTGAAATTGGGTAAATAATTGAAATCTGAATTAAATGTGTATAAAAATGATTTATAAAGTTATATTAAATCATATTGGAGCTAGAATGATGTTTGAAAACTTTTAAAATTGAATTAAAAGTAAATTTGTGAAAATTGATTATTTTAATATTTAATTGTCGACTAAAAATAGTCATTTTTCAAACAGTCTCGGATTTTGTCGAAACAAGTTTCATCGGATCCGTAATGTTAAATTATTGTAAGGTTTCAAATTTCGTGCCAATCAATTGTACGGTTTGTCTGGGGCGAGCCGTAACGCATCAAAATCGTTTTAAATCGATTTGATTTAAATTTGATCGTTTATTTCCGTAGCTCGCACATATGACCGAATTAGCTCCCGAAACAAGTTCCATTGTGTTCGGAACGCGGGGTAAACCTTAGAAACGCCAGCCGGCACGCTCGGTTTGGAGTTTGGAAAATTTTCGATGAATAGTGATTTTTGGCAATTTTCTATATAAGGACCTACATTTCTCAGTTTTGCACAAATCCTAGGTCAAAAGCTTCAGCCGCCGTTCTTTGTTGTTAATGGCAGAGAATACACAAACTTCTTCCTTTAATCTCTCTCAATCGGTAAACATTTACAAGAAGTGTTCAACTACAATGTTGTAGCACTCGGCGAGAGCTTCAGATCTATACGGTGATGATCATCAATGGAGCAGCGTAGTGGCCGCTGGGGGGGCCGCATCGGCCTGCCGTTTGAACACGAATTTCCAGGCATAGGGGAGGCCGAGCTTGTCGGCGTTCGTGGCGGTGATGGTGTTCGCGTCGAGCTTTCGACTGGTGGCCTTGGATCAACGTCAAGTCGATCAGAGGAGGAGGATAATTCGAACTAGGGTCGGCGACTCTATGGGTTCGTGTGCGATTTTAGCCTGGGAGGGAACGCGTGGAAGAAGGAAAACACGCACGGTCCAGATCTGCTTGGCTTAAAATGCACGGCCTGGATTGTTTTAGGGTATTAAATATAAAAGAAAATTGTAAATTTTTATATTATAATTCGTCCAATCTTTAAAAAGCTGTAACTTCTTCATACGAGGTCGAAAAATTACGAAACAAATTGCGTTGGAATCGTTTCGACGAGCTCTTCACAATGGAACTGGATTGGAGTCGTTTGGAGCTAGTGAAAATTTTGAGTAAAATTAAACGTGCGTTTAATTTTATTTGAAATAAAACGCTGCAACCGTTATTGAAAGCAAGGTGAGAACTTCTCACTCAATTGAATATTTTGTTTCGATTTAAATTTTAAATAGTTAGATTTAAAATTGTTGATAGTGATGATTGGATGATAAATTGTTATCTATTGTGTTAAATAGACCCTATACGCCGTATATTAACCGGATGTTATTTATTAAAAACATATACCGCGATAATTCCACATTGAAGTGGAATTGGTATTATATATGTATTTGGAGTTGATTTCCCGCATTGTATAGCGGATGAGACCCTATTGCGCCGCATAATAGCGGATAATATTTTATCAATCCCATATACCATGATAATTCCACTTCGAAGTGGAATTGGTATTGTGCTAACATCTGTGGATGCAGGGAAATAGGTTGGAGGGATCCAACTGGATTCCTCAAATAATTGAATTTGTTTCAATATTGTGTGTTGATTTATTTATAATCGCTGTGTGATTATATTATGATTGAAATTGTTGACGGCTATCATTTAGCCGGATATATTTTTGGTATCGATGGATACCGAAAATAAATAAAATTGGATTTTCGAAATTTAAGTTGAAAATTTATTAAAAAAATTATTTTTGATAATTAGATAAATTTAAAAGGAGTTAAAAGATAAAAGTTTTATTTTTGAACTATATTGAATTAAATTTCAAAATTTGGAAAAAAGGGCTTAATAAATCGATTTCGAAATTATTATTTATAAATTGAAGAATTTATTTAAAATTTGGATTTTTAAATAGTTTGAAAAATAAAGGAATTTATCTGCTTAAAAAAGGAATTTATTTTTAAAAGAAAATAAATTTAGAAATCCATTTGGTAATTGATTTTTGGTGATTGAAAATAAATCTTTTGAAAATATTTGGAAATTTGATTTAGGGTTTTGAAATAAATTTGAAAGTCAATTTGAAATTAATTGATTATTAAATTACTATAACTAGTAAGATTGATTTATTAAAATTTATCTGATATAAATTAATCAGATAATTAAATTAATCCTACTTATGAATGTTTGGATTATATTGGATGTTAAATTGTTTGACATCTTCGATATGTGATATTTTGTGATATATCCTGATTTGTGTTGTGTTCTGTGATTTGTTTATCTGTGATATATATATATATATATATATATATATATATCTGTGATCTGTGAATGAAAGATAAGCATTATCGTTTATACCGCTTATCAATTATATTGTTATATTTGATCTGTGATGGTTGAATGTTGTTGCACTATTGTGTTAAACCCGTGGACTACACAATACACACACAAATGTGGATTTTACATGGAAATCGGTTAAGTCACAGATTTTTATCAATTTTGAAAATTGAGCTTTTGAATCCAAAATGGTTTTGGAATTGGAATTGAAAGTTTTTGAAAATGAGTTTCAAAATAAAAGTTATTTTTAGTAACTTAATAAAAATTGAAATTTGAATAATTTGATTTAAATTTTGAATTCAATATTTTGAAATTGAATTCAATGAATTGGGAATTTTGGTTTAAAAGATTTTATAAGTATAAAAGGTGTTTATATGGGTTTTAAACCATTTAAAATATGGTTTTGGAAATTTAAATTTAAATTCAAGTTTTATGCTTGAATGGCTTTAACCTGTGTAATGGTAACCAGTTTTTCCCAAAATGAAATCTATCTGTTTTCAAATGATAATAGCTTTCATAAAGTGAAAAGATTTCCAATTTGTATTGAAACATTTCAAGTTGAAATGATATTGTAAATAGTTTGGAAAAACTATGAATTAACTTTTGTGAAGATGATTAAGCTTTATTTTGAAATCAAAGAAGATTTTAAAAGGTGTATCTTTTATATTATAAAAGACTTGAATTGTGAATAGTTTTGAAAGCTGTAAATTAAATCTTGATTTAAAGATTTAATGGGTTAATCCAATTGAAATGGAAATTGATTTGGAAATCTGTGAATGAATCTTTTTGAAACTGGGTAAACTTTGTGAAGTAAATCTTTTTGTTTAAAGATTTAAAATGGTAATTTGTTTAAACCATTTAAAGGAAAGGATTTGGGTAATAAGTTGTGACTTAATTGAAACCATTTAAAGCAAAGGATTTGTGAAGTAAACCCAAGACCTTTCATTGCCTTGCCTCTTTGCATTCACAACCCCTATCTCTTCAACTTCCCATTGCCTCGCTTTCTATTTGCTGACCATAGCCGAGCCTAGTTGCTTCAGATTTGACCATGGCCGAGCACAAACCAAAGTGGTCAAGCCTCCTTGCATGATGGCCGAGCCCACTTGTTTGGTTAAAGCCAATTTTGTTTCATTTTGGTTCATATTTCACATTGTTTTGTTATATTTTCTTATGTTGAATTATATACTTATATATGTGTATAATTTGTTGTTACAAGACTTGGATCTTGGCTCTCCATCTACTCGAAATTGATTCGTGCTTTGTCGTGCTTTTCGGAGTTTGTTTGTGTGTTTGAATTTGACCTCTAGCTTTAAAAAGGTGAGTTTATCACTCTCGACAAATCGTACTTATATAAATGTGAAACAATGTCATTTGAATTGTAGTAGTTGATATGCTATGTTATATGTTCACATCTGCCTGTTATCTGACATTATATAATGATATAACCTATTTATATACCTGTTACATCACCTGACATCATATGATATGTTTTACTGTTTATTTAATTTCTGTTTCTCACACTGCAAGTTCCCTATTAGTATAAAATCACTATGGGTTGAAATGATACATACCCGAACGGACTTAAGAATAAGGAAAAGTCGTTATGAGCTGAAATGATAGGCTCGAGCGATTTTTATTTTATTTGACTTGGGATTGCGGGTTTGAAATGATAAAACCAGGGATTTTAATTCATTACGGATTGAAATGATATATTATCCGTAGTCACTTGACCTAGGTTAGAAAATATTATACAGACCCGTGGTTAATTTTAAATATAAAGATTTTCTGAAAAATGTAAGCATTTGGAATTTAAATATATGAGATTTTAACTTAAACTGGATTTAAATGATTTAAATAAATTTTATAGTGATTTTCTGTAAGTTGAAATTGTATGAGTTATTAAATGATTGAAAATGTAAATAAAATTTGATTTAAATGGAAATTTTGGCTTAACTTGGTAATAAAATATTTTATTTATGAAATGGATATTTTTTTTAAAAGTAAATAAAATATCTAGCTGTTTGTTAAATTAAAAGTTAAGCAAATTAAATGAAATTTTGACTTAATAAATGAATTATGGTTTAATTTAGATATTTTATTTATAAATGTTATTTTATTTAAATCATAAGTGAAATGATATCCAAATAAATAATTTTGAAAAGTGATATATGTTTGATAAGTTAAAAATGAGAAAAGTTGAAAATATATTGTTTTAAGTTGTTATAATAAACTTATAACAGTAATTGTAGCGTTTCAGAAATGCTGCGGTTTTAAATAAACTGTTTTCTGAATTACTATTATACCTACTATAACAGTTTATAAATGCTGTTGTTTTTGAAATGAATTGTTTTCTGAATTACTATTATACCTACTGTAATAGTTTATAAATGTTGTTGTTTCTGGAATGAACGGTTTTCTGAAATACTATTATATCTATTGTAGCAGTTTCTAAGTGCTGCTATTTCTGGAAAAAACAATACTTCTGAAATACTATTATATCTACAATAACATTTTCTAAGTGCTACTGTTTCTAAAAGATAACTTTTCTGAAATGCTACTATAAGAATTATAACATTTTCTAAGTGTTACGAATGCTAAAATACAATGTTTTTGAAATTGTTATAATTGAATGAATGAACTTAGAAATGCTACAATCCTAGAAATTGAATATTTGATTTGAAAGGATATTGACTTCACATTTAAATGGTTTAAATGGATTATTTTGATTTGGAATATAAACCATTTTTGAAATTTATAACCACAGGTTATAATAACGATTGGTTGTTAAAGAGACCGGGATCAGATATGGACATACTCTCTTTCGATACCGAAAACCACTTTAACAACTGTGTACGCGGTGGAGATTCCAGAATGAAGTAGGATGGTGGCGACGATTCTATTTTGATGTATAAACGTGGACCCGACTCCCATGAGTTGGCATAAGGTGGCTAAAACAGGAGCAATCGACAGGCTAATGAGGTAGCACCTCTTATCGGACACATTCCATTGTATACCATTCTATTACTTTGTGATTGATTGGGTGCACCCCTTGATTTGGGAGTGTGGCTCGAGGTGGGCGATTGCTGCGGCTCTGTGTTACCACCGGCCCGGAAGTGTAATTGGTATATCTACCCTGGCATTGCCTAGTTGTGCCGTGTCACCTACCCTAGCGTGCTTTACTACGAGTTTGTTTTGTACCATACCTATGGAGTGCCCTCTGACGATGCCCATTAAGGGGGAGATTACGGTACTGTATAGACTATGGGAATATATAAAATGTGTTAAGGGGGATATGGGTAACGCCTTAACGATATTTTGATAGTTTACTTTACTTTAGACATTATTATAATAGCGTATCTTACTACATAGTAGATAGTTTAACGGATCCTTAGAGGATGGGCGATCCCAAGCATCCTTTAAGTTATTGATGCATTTCTATTACAGTTCACTTGAGTTGACTTACATTGTATAAGTATGTATGTCCTGACTCGAGTGTTTGTGTTTTGCTTTACACTCGGGTTAGCCTGAGTATTACAGCTTTGGAGTCACCTTCTGGAGCTAGAGATTTCTGGAGTTTATCTGTCCATCTAGCTATCTATTTCCATTTCAGTTATTTCCTTCAGCTTTGCTTATGTATTTGTGAACTTATGTATTCAGACTTCTGTTGTATCTGTTTTTCATACTATGGTATTTTGTATCTGTTTTGAGACTATGTATTGTAGTGGCTTCATGAACCACTATGTATTTTTATTTCCGCTGCGAGTTATTCTGATATTCTGTGTCTGTGATTCTGTGATTGGTTTTATTTGCTCCAAATTTATTTACAATATATTGTTTTGTATTATTCAAGTCCGACATGTGTGGTTTTATTGTCGATTTGAATGGTCCAAAATAGTGGGTCGTTACAACTTAAGTGGTGGCGGTCGAAGTGGCCATGGTGGCGTGCGATGATGAGCGGCGGCGAGCACTGGAGCGATGCGTGCGATGGGAATGATTAGGGTTTCAGCAAAGAGGTTGTACACAATGGTCGAAGGCATGATTCTGGCGAAAGACAGCGAACATGGCAAGTGGAGGGTATCGTGAAGACAACGAGTTGGACATCGAGGTCAGTGCATGTGAAAGTTGGAGTCGGTGGTATGAGCAATGGGAGTGGCAAACTCGAGTGGGTCGTAGGCTGGGCTGAGAGGCTTAAGTAGATGTGTGGCGTGCTCCATTTTGGCTAGGGCAGAGCAGGTCGGAGACAAAGATAGGGGAAGAAGTGAAGTCGTGTGTGGAACGTGTAGATGTTGAGCATGATTAAGAAAGGTAACTTAAAATTTAAAAGCATTTTTAATTAACGTAATCATGTTAAAACTTATAAAAAAATCGTTAATTGGAAATTAGTTTATATTAAATAATTAGTTGATTAATTAAAATTATAATTGCTAATTTATATAATTTGAAATCTGCTTATACGAGGTTTAAATCAACCGGGATCAGCCATTTTGATTCGTAGCTGTGGAATCTACATAATGAAATCAAAATTGGAACGGACTGCAATTAAAAATAAAGGTGAGAAATTGTCACTCATTTGGATTACTAGAATTTATTTTAAATATCTAAAATAAATTATTGAATGCTGGTTGCATTTATAAATTATTATCTGTTGGATGTTATAAATATATAGTAGTATATATATTAGTAGCTGGATTGATATTCCCACATATGTTAGCGGATAAGACCCTATGTGCCCCGCATAATAGTGGATGACCCTATATACCGCGATATCCCTCTCGAAGTGGGATTGGTATTTTTATCTTGTATTAACATCTGTGGATGCAGGGAAACAGGTTGGAGGGATCCAACTGGATTCCTCAAAATTATATTGATTGTTTTTCATATATAGTAATATATGATGTGTTAGAATAATCTGTTATAGGTTATTGTTGTGGTGTGAATTATTGGATGTTATAGTAGCACTGGCTTGAATTTTGGTATTTTAACTACCATAAATATTATTTTTGATTTTGAAGGAATTAAAAGGAGATTTTGAATATAAAAATATGTATATCGAAGTTTGGATTATTTTAAAAGAAATTGATTTGGGTAAAACGATAAATTGATTTTTGGGTTGTGTTTAACTATTCATAAAAAAATTATTTTAAATAGAGATTTTTAAAATAAATTATATAAAGGATTTTTAAATGATGGATTTTTAAACGATATTTCTGGAAAATATGAAAAGAAGTTGAAATAGATATTTAAAATAGATTGGTAGAAATGAATAGAATTTATAAGGAATTGAATTTATAAAATGGAATTTTATAAATGAAATTATTTTTATTAAAAGTGAAACTCAGAGAAATTATATATTTGTAAACGATGTTTATAAATAAAGGAAATCGATAACATATGAAAATTTGGGAATAAAAAATTTATAGGGTGGATTTATATTAGAATATAGAAATAGGGATGGGAAAAAAAATAGTGGATACTATTTTCGAAAAGTGGAAATGGATAGGATGCTGGAATGGAATCGATGGGGTGTAAATCGAGAGGATTTATAAATTGAATTGGTTATTGGAATTTTAAAAATATATCTTTAATTTTGGGAATTTAAGTTTGTTTTGAAAGGAAAATGTTATATATCAAACTATGAAACTTGAATTAGTAGGATTAAAGTACATCGAAAAGTGAATTTTCAAACAGTTAATATTTTTTTAATAAATTCTAATTTTAATAATCAGCTTTGAAATTGATTTGTTTATAAAAAAATGAGTTATTGATGTTTATTAAAGGGGTTTCGATAATTTTAAATGACTACTTAAACTTGTTTAAAAATAAATTATTATTCTTTTAAATTCTTATTATATATATAGAGTTTTGAAGTGATTGAAAATTTTATTTATAAATTCTCTCGAGATTCGTAAATGGGGCTTATAAATGGATATGATTTTGAGGAGAGGAATTTTATAAGGGATTTGGAGGAAATGGAATTTCAAATTGTTGAATATGGGAACTTCAAAAAATGAAATCTAAATTAATAAATGAAGTTATAAATTATTGAATGGGGTTATAAATAAGTATAATGGGTTTTGGAAATTGTTAAAGGGAATTTATTAATGATTCCAGAGACTTATGAGATAAGTTACGAAATATTCTCTGAAGCGTTGATATTTGAAATGATTTTGGAAAATAAGACTTATAATGTTTTCCTAAGTATTGAAATGGAATTTTGGAAATATTTCTAAGTGTTGAAATGGTTTGGGAATATCCTGTTATGGATTTAAGTATTTGAATTTTTTTTTAAATATTGGAATATGGAAAAGAATTTGAATATATACATTTGTAAAGGTATTTTGAAATGAATATTTTGGAAGAAAATTATAATATGGGCCCAGTGACTGCTTATGGATGTTATTTGATTGTTAAATAACCGACTATCAAATATTGGCCATGTGACAACCCAGATTTTTAGCATAAGTTAATTGGGTGATTAACTAAATTTAATCATAGGGAATACTGAGTTTATAAGTCGAACAAATAACATTTTAATAATTAAATAATCTGGATAGATATAAATTGATTTGAGACCTTTAATAAATATATTGAATTAGGGAATCCCTGGCTATGAAATCTCATACAAAATAAATAATAAACTCCATCGTTTAAATTAAGATAAAATAACCACAACAATATATATATATATATCAACACTAGAAAATATGATATGAACATAAATATAAAATAATTAATAAATAGGAAATCAAGTGTTGGATGGTTAAACTTTAAAAAAAATGTTTTGAATAAATTTATAGTTATGTAAATATGAAATAAACACTTCGAATAATTCTCAAATTTAATATGATACATGAAGCTATAAGATATGAAATAAGACGAAGGAGATAACATGTATACAAGTGTACATACAAAAAAAGAAAAAGAAAAGAAAACGAGGGGGATATGTACAAGCTTCTAATACAAGCCAAGTCTAATTAATGTTAGCACATAATAAGGTCAATTCGCAACCTTTATACATCATTTCATTTTCATAAAAATCTTGCTTGGATAAGAAAATATCTGACTCAAGAAAACCAAAATTTTGTACAGCAAACGCCTACCCCTGTAAAACCTGTTTTCTATATATGCATACCCCCTTGTTCTAGTTCGTTCACAACATAGTAAACCAGGAAAGAAAAGAAAATCAAACTCAAGAACCAAAAGCAAAACTAGAAAATATAAAACAAACAACAAAATCAATATCAGATCAAGGCAAGATCAGATTATCTCAAAAACTGATTCAAGTTCAAAACTTTCAAACCTGGAAGTAGGCAAATCAAACTGTCATCTCAAACATCAACTAAACAAGCAAGTTCAAAAATCAAAGCAAAATTTCCAGTTTTCAAATCTCAAGCTACTTCTCTGTTCAAACATTATAAAGGTGAGCAAACTCCTAACTTAAAAACTAAATCCATTTATATGATATTGTTTGTGATGAACAATCTAAATAATGTGGTTTCTATGGATGTATTTATGTGATTTCCTAGAATAATTGATGCATGTCTGTATAGGTTTATATATAAACCTCTGCTCTTCAAATTTGACTATGAAGTAAACTACCTTTGTGGAAGTTTAAAATTTGTTAAATCTTGGTTGAAAGTGATAAATGCTTAAAGTATGTTTTGGGAAAATGTTTGCATGAATGTTTTTTTACTGGAATTAAGTTTGAATGACCTTGTATATAGATAAGCATGCCTGTGTAGAGGTATACAAGTTCTGTTATGTTACAGGCTCAAAAATCCACCAAAATAATTTCATTTCTCTTCATATAATCAATGATAGGCTTTAATCTCCTAATGAAAATTGATTGTAAAACTATAACATCAAAGTTAAAAATGATTTCAAGAATTTATATTAAGAACTTATTTCAAAAATATGAATTTACAGTAAGAAAACAACTCAAGGCATGAAATCAATTATTTGGAAATCATGTTTTTATTTTACAATCTGATTCGTATTTCAAAATTATGATTTTTGATAACCATATTATGATTATTAAGATTGTATATGATGAGATATTGCGAATTGATCGGAATTAGAACTTCGTTCGATTTCTTGACGAACGGCGATGGAGAAGTGTCGCGCTTGGAGCTGGTGATAGCTGGGAGTATGGAGGTTATAGCAAAAATGGTGACTGGGATTCTAGGTGACGGTGGTGGTCATGAATCGACAAACTAAGGTTTAAGGGCTGCTTGAGACGACAAGGTTGTCGAGGCCAATGCGGCGTCGTGGGCGAACCGGAGTTGACTGGATTAGTGGGGATCGGAGCGTTGACGTGTGATGAAACTCTGGACGTGGTGGCGAAGCTTTAGATCATCGGAGGTAGCAATACGTGGGGGTTTTTGATGATCGGTTTTGTCCTAGTGGAGTTCGATTTTCTCGAATTCGATTTGGAGGTCGTTTCAAAGTTCTGGATGGTAGAGTCGAACGGGGGTAACGACGGCGACTTGATGGTTGTAGTGGCGATGATCGGAGCTGCGGCGAAGCTGTGTGCACGTGCACGCATATCTTTGGTATGTTTTGTTTTGCTATAGATTTAAGTGGAGAAGATGAAGGTGGACTCAGGTTGGACTCGGGGAAACATTGGGTTGTACGCGTGTTGACTCGAAGAGAAGAAGAAGGGAGTGTGGCTCGGAAATTTTTGGGTTTGGGCCCGGGTATTTTTGAAATGATTTAACAAGTTTTTAAAAATAAAAGTATGAACTAAGTTTTCAAAGCAAATATTAAACAAGTTTTCTAGGTAAAATATTTGTCAAGTTTCAAACAAGTTTCAAAATTTAATTATAAAGTCAAATGTGATTTGAATTTAAGTTGAGTTGATTTGAATAATTATATATTAGGTTAATTTATTTAATTAATTCCCAAGTAGTTGGTTAAAGAAAATAAATGTTTTAAGCTTATAATTAATCAATAGGTCTCAGGAGATTTTGTATAAATTAATTTCAAGCATTTAATTAAATAAATATTTAAATGATAATTAAGTAATTAATTAAGATAAATGGTTTATCTTAAATTAATTAAGAACTTAGGAATTTAAAGGATAATTAATTAATTACAATAATTAATTAAAATAATAATAAATGATTTGTAATTAATTAATGATAATTAAGCAGGAATTAAAAGAAATTAATTTAATTAAATTGATTAGGAATTGTATAACTAATTAACCTTGCTTATGGATGATTAAATTATATTGAATTCCTTGGATTATTTGATATATCGGATATGTGATTGTGATGCTCTATGATATGAGATGCTTTGGATGAATTGTGATAATGTAAGTTATCTATCTATGATAGAATTGCCATGTGAATATGATATCCCGAATATAAATTGAATTGTTTGAACTTAAAACAAGTTGGTTTAAAAGATGACATTTGATTCGAAGAGACCGAGATCGGGTATCAGCGATATCCGGAACCACTTCGATTAGAAATCTATAATTATTTATAGATTTGATTGTAAATCGAATAGGCTGGAATGGAATAAATTGAGTAGTCTAGACCATTGAAACTAAGTAACGGTACTTAGATATTATTTTTGTGAAATAAGTGTTTGGCTATAGAATGATTAGAGCTCGTAGAGATGAACGAGTTACCATGGGTTTCTAGGAAGTTTTACAACCTTAGTATTTCAAGTTATATGGGCTTACTCACGCTGGTTTCCAGCCTGACTCGGGTGTTACTTTATTGTAATGCTCGGGTCAGACCGAGTATTACAGATTTTTGGGTTAGGACGTTCTGGAGTTCAGGAGATGAGTTGGATGGCAGGAACGTATGGAGTATATTCCGCTGTGTATTTGAGATTGTATTGATAGTAGTCAGGGACAAGTTGTTATTGTTATCCCACCTTTTGGCAAAGCTGAGATACCCAAAACTGACTGAAAATCGATAATAACTAGTCATGAATATTCAGCTATGCATTGCAGGATAACCATGGATATCGATGAATTTTGCCCGAGTCCAGATCGGGCCGTAATTGACAAGACATGATAAGCAAAGCTATGGAAGCTAACGTTTCAGATTTCAGGTTAGTCGGAGTTCGTATGAATGAGATATGATCGATCCAAGTTAGATGCAAGGTGTTGTTCGAATCCATCAGAAAACCAAGGTGACGACCTGTTCGAATCGATCAGATTCGTATCCATCAGAGATGCATCGTCAAGTTCGAATCCATTGGAGCTTGGCAACTTCGAATCGATCGTCTTCAAATCGATCGGGCATGGGTCAATCCGCGGTCATGAAGCTTGAATCCATCTGTTCGTATCCATCACCACACCTTGGTTCATATCCATGGGCTTCGTATCGATCAGAATGGTTCAGGCCTTCGTACCCATGAACTTCGTATCGATTGACCGATGATTAGTTCAAATCGATGAACGAGGCGTTCGTTCGAATCCATCAGGAAGCTTTAGCTCGTATCCATCACAAACCGTATCCATTGAATGGGTCTCCATCGATACGAGCTAAGCTGCCAATCTCGATTCAAACTAGACGTTGAAAGTTGATACGAGATATACGAAGTTGATTGATTCAAACTAGATAACAATACTCGATACAAACGCGGCGAAATCCATGGACACAAATCGGTCAATACACCACTAAAATCGGATTGACCCAGGAAACTCGCTCCATATCACTCCACGTCATTGCACGCGCACGTGCTCCGATCGAGTCGAACAGGGGGATACGAAACATGGATTCGAAAGCAGCAAACTACGAAAAACATGACCTTGAATCGATCATATCTCACAAACTGTTGATCCAAATGCAATGAAATTTTCACACTAGCTTGTGTGCAAGGTAAAGAACGTCCCTGCCAAGTTTCAGCTCGATTGGATCATTTTTTGATGGATACAAAATGGTCTCGTATCGATCACAGATCGAGTTGAAACTTGGTGGGGTCGGTCGCGCGGGCCCCCTCACGTGCCAGAAGAAGTCTCCCGAAGTTTGGGCGCGATCTCAGCCTCCTACGCCTATAAATAGCCCCCTGAAGCCTGTAGAAAGGGGATCTTTTTCGACCATTCAACGTCCAGACTCTGCCGGATTCAATTCTACTTCTTTCCATTGCTGTTATACTCGAATTCATTCATTGTATCTGCTGTAATCATCTGTAATCAGCAAAGAACATCAATAAAAGATAAAAATCATTGAAGTGGACGTAGGCCGGAGATAGCCGAACCACTATAAATCTCGTGTTCTTGTGATTTACTTCTGGATTGCTGTTTATTACTTGCTTAGATCTGAGATTTGTGTCTGAATATTACTGATTTGTATTCATACACTGGTGCTTTCACAATACTTGGGGTTTGTGACCATTTTTGGCGCAAACACTTTGGTGCTTTCACTGAGAGGAACTAGCACCCGCTACACCAGATTCAGGGTTCAGATTTAAAAGCTTGAAGGGATCAGATTTGGGAGACAATGACTCGACAAACGAGACAAAGAGCTGAGAGGAGCCAACAAGGAGGAAGTCAAGAGGCATCCTTTGGTGCCGGAGAAGAACCAGCTTCGATCTACATCACCAGAGACGAAATGGAGACCATGACCAATCTGATGCACGAAAGAATAATGAAGAGCCAACAAGAGATGCTGCAGAATTTCTTCGAAACGATGAGAGCTGCAGGGGTGCAGAGCCTAGGACCAGCTACAGCGGCTATGAATATGGAACAAGGAGCTAGGATTGCGGAACCCAACGAAGGTCAGAATGCAGATCCAGAAGACAATCAACAAGGACTTGGGGGCAGACCCTCAGGATCTGATGCTGGAAGGCCGACAGATGGAGCTCAACAAGCTGGAGCCAACACCAACGCTAACGGGTCACACGAAGAGTACGTACTAGAATACCCTTCAAGACCAAGAGGGCAACCCCAGGATGGAGATGAAAAGATGACTGGATTAGTGCGACGACTCATGAGAGGAGGATTGTCTAGCGGAGGGTTGGAAGAAGTCAGTCAGAGTCCGTTCACTCCGAATATCAGGAATGCAAGGAACCCTCCAAAGTTCAAACTACCAACGCTGGATCCGTATGACGGGAAGTCGGATCCGACCATGCATATTACCAGATACATTAGACACATGAAAGTACTGGGAGCATCCGAGGAAGTGATGGCACGATGTTTCCCTTTATTTTTGTCAGACTTGGCTGCACTTTGGTTCAGACAATTAAAGACCGGATCGATCTGGACATGGGGTGAGCTTGTAGATTGCTTCATGGAACAATTTAGGGTCCATGTGACAAGACCCAAGAGTGTGATGACTTTAGCTTCGATAAAGCAAAAGACCGGAGAGTCCATAAAAGGTTTTCTGCTGCGATTCAATGCAACGGTGGCTTCTATAGATCGCCCGGATCCATCGATGATTTTGATGGCGGCGGTGGCAGGAGTTGGAGAAGGCACCGAATTCAAAGATTCATTGACAAGAGATCCACTACAAGATCTTGGAGAGTTTTACCATGAAGCTGAGAAATTTATTCGATTAGAAGAATCACGAGCCGAGAGGCAGGAAGTAAATGCTGCACAAGGCGAAGGAACCGCCAGGGAACAGTCCAGGGCAGACAAAGGAAAGAGAAAGCAGGATGACGCACATGATGGTCCTGACAAACGGAAGAAATTCCGAGAGCCTAGATTCAGGCAATACACAGATTTGACGGCAAGCCTAGAAAGAATTTACATTGAAACTCGGGGGCAACTCCCCTATCGAAAACCACCCAGGAGAGATCCCACGGAGCGGGAACGCAGGACTGGAAAATACTGCCTATTCCATGAGCTGGATGGGCACACTACCGATGAATGCCGCCACCTAAGGGATGTGGTGGAAGAACATGCCAGGAGTGGTAGATTGCCACAATATGTCAGAGAACGGGCAGCGGCGGTAAGGCCCGAACAACTACCGCCTCCACCTAACAGGAATGATCCTGGAGCGGGATCATGACTCGTCATCAACTGATTGTGATGGCAAGGGCCAAGTTCAAGATTTGGACTCTGGTCGATTAGTTTTCTTAGATTTGATTTCCAAAATAAAATGGCTATCCCACTTACTCATGTACGGGAACCGGAGAGATCCCTAGGCATGCTCTAAGATGGAAATAGACCGCTCCGCCCGGAGAGGCATTGTCTTGTTTTTCCTGGTGTTTGAGATTGAACATCTAGGATTTGAATTTAATAAAGAAACATTTATTGAAACAAACCTTTGACCGGAGAGTTAAAGGATAAACATTAAATATCAATATAAAGATGATCGCTTTATGATCCTACCCGGAGAGGCAGGGTCCGGAGTGCAAGAAGTGAGTTGCTTCGCCAGAGAGCGACAGGATCGACTCACTTAAGCATCGTTTCCTATTCACCGGAGAGTGATTGGATCGGGATTCGATAAAAGCCCGGATAGGCTATGATCGGCCCACGATTTAGGCCATGACATCGCTTAATGTTCAGATACACTGATCCGGAGTGCAAGAAGTGGGTCGCTTCGCCGGAGAGCGACAGGACCGACCCACTTAACGTTGTTTCCCCTTCATCGGAGAGTGACAGGATGGGATCCAGCAGGAGCCCGGAGAGGCTAAGATCGGTCCAGAACGGCCAAGACATCGCTTCACGCCCTAACTGGGGCCAGAGTGCAAGGGATAGAAAGCAACGTCGGAGTGCAATAGGATCTTTCTATTCGACCGCTAAGTCTGGAATGGGCTTCGCAAGGGTCTAGAGCGATCATCAACAGTCCGGAGAGAATGTAGAATTTCATTCTTAACTTCCACTGGCAGAAATTGATAACGATTCGGCTTCGAACAGCCATGAACTCGATTGAAAATATCATAAGATTCGAATAAAACCTGAGCTTACTACATTCGACTTGAAACTGATCAAAACACACCTTTTACCAAAAGGCATGTTTTGGGGGGCAAAGTATTATCCCACCTTTTGGCAAAGCTGAGATACCCAAAACTGACTGAAAATCAATAATAACTAGTCATGAATATTCAGCTATGCATTGCAGGATAACCATGGATATCGATGAATTTTGCCCGAGTCCAGATCGGGCCGTAATTGACAAGACATGATAAGCAAAGCTATGGAAGACAGCGTTTCAGATTTTAGGTTAGTCGGAGTTCGTATGAATGAGATATGATCGATCCAAGTTAGATGCAAGGTGTTGTTCGAATCCATCAGAAAACCAAGGTGACGACCTGTTCGAATCGATCAGATTTGTATCCATCAGAGAGGCATCATCAAGTTCGAATCCATTGGAGCTTGGCAACTTTGAATCGATCGTCTTCGAATCGATCAGGCACGGGTCAATCCGCGGTCATGAAGCTCGAATCCATCTGTTCGTATCCATCACCACCTTGGTTCATATCCATGGGCTTCGTATCGATCGGAATGGTTCAGGCCTTCGTACCCATGAACTTCGTATCGATTGATCGATGATTAGTTCGAATCGATGAACGAGGCGTTCGTTCGAATCCATTAGGAAGCTTTAGCTCGTATCCATCACAAACCGTATCCATTGAATGGGTCTCCATCGATACGAGCTAAGCTGCCAATCTCGATTCAAACTAGACGTTGAAAGTTGATACGAGATATACGAAGTTGATTGATTCAAACTAGATAACAATACTCGATACAAACGAGGCGAAATCCATGGATACAAATCGGTCAATACGCCACTAAAATCGGATTGACCCAGGAAACTCGCTCCATATCACTCCACATCATTGCACGCGCACGTGCTCCGATCGAGTCGAACAGGGGGATACGAAACATGGATTCGAAAGCAGCAGACTACGAAAAACATGACCTTGAATCGATCATATCTCACAAACTGTTGATCCAAATGCAATGAAATTTTCACACTAGCTTGTGTGCAAGGTAAAGAACGTCCCTGCCAAGTTTCAGCTCGATTGGATCATTTTTTGATGGATACGAAATGGTCTCGTATCGATCACAGATCGAGTCGAAACTTGGTGGGGTCGGTCACGCGGGCCCCCTCACGTGCCAGAAGAAGTCTCCCGAAGTTTGGGCGCGATCTCAGCCTCCTACGCCTATAAATAGCCCCCTGAAGCCTGTAGAAAGGGGATCTTTTTCGACCATTCAACGTCCAGACTCTGCCAGATTCAATTCTACTTCTTTCCATTGCTGTTATACTCGAATTCATTCATTGTATCTGCTGTAATCATCTGTAATCAGCAAAGAACATCAATAAAAGATAAAAATCATTGAAGTGGACGTAGGCCGGAGATAGCCGAACCACTATAAATCTCGTGTTCTTGTGATTTACTTCTGGATTGCTGTTTATTACTTGCTTAGATCTGAGATTTGTGTCTGAATATTACTGATTTGTATTCATACACTGGTGCTTTCACAATACTTGGGGTTTGTGACCATTTTTGGCGCAAATAGTTATAACTATCCAGTTTATTTGTGAATGATTGTACTATGATGTATTGTATATGAATTGGCAAGTACGAGTTTTTTTGTATAAATGCTATTATTTGATATTATATTTTGATCCGCTGCGAATGTGAGATTCTGTGTTTTGTTTTCTGTTTCTTCTTCTACCTCTTTTCTTCTTTTTCCTAACTATCTGAAATTTTCGGGATCGAAATTTCGGGTCGTTACACTTGGTATCAGAGCTGAAGGTTAAGCGAGAACCTTGGCTTTGGTGGGTGTACTCATAAGGATAGGGTCAATAGTACCCTAAAATGAGTTGAGTGTATAGAGATATATGAGAGCGTACTTGTTATTTTCTTATGTAAAGATTTTAAATGATTTTATATAAGATTATATTTTGATATATATAAAACAGTATTTCTTTCTAATAAATATTAAGGTAATTGGTTGTTAAATTATTGGAATTAAATTAAGTGGTAATAGAAATACAACCAAATTGAAATTAAATAAAGATAAGTTTGAAATGGATTCAAACTAAAATTTAAAATCTTTAATTTGGAAAGGAGTTTCAGAATAAGATAAAAAAAATGAATTGGTTTCCAGATATGATAATCTTGGTTATTATCCTAAATGATTGTTGTGTTTAATAATAAGATGTGTATTAATGAGTAAGCAAAATGAAATGTTTTAGATAAGTATGACTTATAAATTGGAACTGAAGATGATCTAGTTTGTGAAGTTTTAAATCTAAGCCAGAAAATATGGAATTTGTGTCAAAATGCTAAAAGAAATAATAAATAAATATTATTTGAATAAAAGGGACTTGTTGTAAACAAGGGGTGTTTGAAAATTTGTTTTAATTAAAAACCAAAGGTGATTTAAAATTTAAGGATAACTTAGTGTGTAAAGGAAATAATATGTATATATGTATGGATAAAAAGATGATTTGAAATGAACTCTAAAGTGTTGAGTTTTGATTCTACCTGAAGTGTGATGTAAAAACCCAAAGTGATATAATTTTTGAACTTATAAGTGGAAAGAATTTTGATAGAAATTTGAAATTTGAAGTGGGAATTCAAATTTGAGTAAGTTTGTAACAACCCGCATATTTATCGATTTTATATTTAAATATTTAAATCGTTAATCGGATGTTAGTCCGAAAAACAACTTTTTGCATACGGTCAAATTAGGACTCGAGACCACCCCCATTGAGTTCAAAATGACGTTTGTGACCTTTTTGAGTATAAACTTCGATATGTTTAGAGTTAGTAGAATTTTTCTACTTTTTCACTTTGGGTTTGGGTTTTGTGTTTCAGCCCATCAACCTTCTAATATCCAAACCGAACCCCTCTCCCTTCATTCACTTTCTTTTCCTAATCTTTCAGCCCTAAAGAGAATAATGGGGGAAAAGATTGGAAATTAGAATTCCCAAGCCCTAGTTTCTATTTGCAAATCAAGTTCTAGCTCCAAATTCAAAGAGAAGCTATTGGTAAGCATCCTCTTCTTCTTCTCCAACTCTTTCTCCTTTCAATCTCAGAAATTCCTAAACCTAACTTTAGGAAATAATTCTCTTTTAAGCTTAGATTCAAGCTTGTTGAGTTGGAATTGAAGAGTGATTGTCCTTGCCTTGCTCTATAGCTTCTTCTTCATTGATTTGGGTTCAAAGGTGAGATTTTTATCTCACATCTATGCCTATAACTATCTTTGTCGTTAGGTATGAATTCCTATCATCTATTTCGTGTTCACTTGTTGTGATTTGAATTGGTTTTGTGAATTCTTCAATTTTGGTGTTTTGGTCCAATTTTATGAAAATCCTTCTTTGGACATTTGGACATTGATATGCAGAGTGTATCGAGGAGCCTTTAAGGCCGGGTTGTCGTTGGGCGTAAATCCTTAGTCGCCATTGCTCGTCCGATCGCTTCCGATACGTTTTGGCCACTTTGGCCTAGGCAAAATATTGCCCAGACCAGGTGACCGGACGTCTGGTGACCAAGTCCAGACGTCTGGTTTGGACCTGGAGAGAAAAATGTATGCACGCATCTTATAAAAAAATGCCAGACACTATTTCCAGACGTCTGAAATTTAAGATCAGACGTCTGGATGAGTCTCAGACGTCTGCCTTGAGGTTTCAGACGTCTGGGGTTTCTCTGGAGAATTTCCAGAGAATGAAACCAGACGTCTGGCTATACTCAGACGTCTAATTTTCTATTTCAGACGTCTGGGCAGGTTTTTTTCTGGAATTTCCAGAAACTAAAACCAGACGTCTGGGTTTCGAACCAGATGTCTGGACTGTTCATTTTTTGTCCGTTTAGGCTGTCTTTGATTATATTTCCAAAGTTTGTCGATTTTTGTTGATTCGACTTATTGTTATCAATTATTATCGACTTTGATGACCTTTTCTTCGGGATTTTTGGAACGTCCATTTTGATGGATTTGGAATCGATTTCTTTGGATTTTATTCACGTCTTCGAATGTGAATTTTCATGATTGATTGTTTCTACATTCATTTCTATGATTTGTCACTTTAAAAATATAAAGGTTTTCTATATTAGTAGTAAATATCAAAACTCCTTCATTAAAACGATTTCAACACTATTTTATTACAAAGCTCGTCTCTTAAGCCGTTTTCCAATCTACTAGTATATACAAACCTTTACTTCATTCGTATGAGAAAATATGATTAAACGGCTTAGCAAAACAAGTGGTATGAAACGCTTGCATTTACTTCGTCGGTTAATTTTTGGACTTGTTCGATTGAAACTCCTGTGACAACTTTCGAGTGGAGATCTACAATTTGTTCGTAAATATTTAAGTTAAGCTAGTGGTTATGGGACATGAAGCTAAACTCATATATTTACTGGCTTAGTGTAATTGACACTTCTTGATGATCGATGACGATCATTTTATGGTTTAGACTAGCGATTGAGCGATGTCTCTTTGTCTTCGAGGGAGACTAGACCCCGCTTGGGTGATGTTTCTACTCACATATATGGGGCCGCACCCCATGGTCTTTGGGCCGTTCGTGTGTCAAAGGCCTTCGGGCCATCCGTGTGTTCGGAAAATTAAGTGGATAGCTTCCATGAGATAGCTTCTCGTCTGTGTGCTCGGACTTCCCCCTTTTAGTGATTTCTGGATTTCGTGTGTTGAATTCTGTGATTTGTTCTAGATTTTGTGTGTTGATTTCTCGATTTAGTGCTTCACCAACTTTTATGATTTTCATTTTTATGATATCAGTTTTTTGTGCATTGGTGAATTTATATGTTATTGACTTGTTATGAATACAAGTTTATGGTATGATACCCTATTTTATCTTTGAGAAGATTCTTGTGATATTGATTAATCTTTTGTTGATTATCATTTACATACTTATAGTAGTATGCTGTTATGGTTGTTACATGTTCATGCCATATTATTTATCCTATACCTTATCATCTGATATTTATAGCTAGACTGATCCGTTTATTATTTTCTTATAAATAATACTCGGGTCAGACCGAGATGTTATAGGTGCTTCTGCTTGACTTCTCTTCAGGATTATTCTGACTTTTGGCTAACTACTTAGATTAGTAGTTTTTGGATGTACACCTTTGAGATATAGACTCTATGTAGTGTACTTATTCTTTTATATAGCACGTGATGCTATTCTTTTGTATTATCGTGGATCTTTCTGACCACTACTCTGATGTACACTTTCATGTGTTATATATATTTATTCATATCTTCTTCCGCCTTTGTGATATGGATGTCTGTGATTGATTTATGTTATGATTACTTCTATGTTTGTTTCCGAAGATTATATATAGACACCGTGTGATAGCTTTGTGTTTGTATCGGTATGTTGGATTTCCTCCTTAAAGGATATGCATTCTATTCTATCTGACATATCGGTGCTCGCACAAAGTAGTTACATGGATGGTCGCTCCTCCACAGCCTTATTCTCCGTGCTAATTGACAGCACTACATCGTAGTGTTCTTGGTTAGCGTGGGTATAGAGGTGGGGCGTCACAGCTTGCTATCAGAGCCAAACTTCGGAACAATGTAGAATAGCTTAACAAGGATCATCGTCCTAAGTCCACCTTAGGAGTTGTGTTTCAGGATTTAGTTCGAGTCTTCGAACCAATTCATCCTGTTTTCTTTATGATTCCTTGTTTCATCTATCAAGAATTGCTTGATATTCATTTGGTGAATAACCTTTTTCTTCTTCTCTCTTTCTTAAAGAGAAGAATGTCCAGACCAGGTCGTCCCAGAGCTGAACCATCTACTGTCACTCCCCAGGACGGAGTTTTTGTGACCGCTCAACAGCTTCTTGATTTAGTAAAGAATGCTCAAGCAGCTGGTCCTAATCAGGAACCTACTCATCCAAAGTCTTGATTTGCACGTTTGTGCAACGATTATACCAACTTGGGTGGAAAACCATTCAAAGGTTCCAAAACTATTATCGAGGTCCGGGCTTGGTTAAGAACATGCGATAGAATCTTTTCTCGCATGAATCTTGTCGATCTTCACCGTGTTCAGGTGGCCTTCAGTATGCTCCAAGAGAGAGCATTGGATTGGTACGAACTTCTTATTTCTGAAATCGTTGAAGTCGAACTCACCTGGGAGCAATTCCGGGAACGCTTCGAATTAAAGTTCGTACCAGAAGCGGAGAAAGTGACATTGGCTCGTCGTTTCATAGACCTTGTTCAAGGTGCATCCTCTGTGACAGATTATGTCGCATCTTTCGAGTCACTGTCTAAGTATGGGGTTGAATACATCAACACCCCGTTGAAGAAGAACCAAAGATTCGTTTATGGCTTAAACAAGAACCTCAAGAAGCCATTACTTCTAAAATTAGAAGTTTCTTTCGATCAACTGATTGATATTGCTCTTCGTCTTGAAGAGGCTGATAAGGGCAGTGATGTTGAAGTGGTGGCTTCCAAACCAAACTTCAACAACAAGAAGAGGCCTAACAAGTTCAAAGGTCCTTATCCCAACAAAAAGGATAAGCAAGCAGCTCCTGCTGCAAAGACTTCTTCCTCTAGTGATGGGAAATGCTATAACTGTGGTGGGGGGCCATTTTGCGAACAAGTGTTCATAGCCCCGTTCTTGTCGCTATTGTAAGAGCCCGAATCATTATATACATTTATGCCCCAGACGTCAAGGCAATAAGGAGGGAAAGCTTAATGTGGCTCAAGCCCCTGGTAACACATCTCGCGGTCAAGGTATGTCTCATTCTGTCCTTGATGGCATTATATTATTTCATGATCAACCTATTAGAGTTCTCTTTGATACGGGTGCATCCCATTCTTTTATATCAAAGGAACTTGTCGATACTTTTCCTTTAAGTGTTGTTACTTTAATGACTTCTTTAAGAATTTCGAATCCAGTTGGTGGATCCGCAACTCTTAGTCTGCTTTGTAAAGATGTCGAGATTATTTTGTGTGATTTTTCTTTCCTAGCCAATTTGCATGTCATGCGTTACTTAGGCTTTGGAATGATATTGGGTATGGATTGGCTTACTCGTTATGAAGTCATATCCTATGTCCTGAGCGGACTATTTATCTCCGACATCCGCAATCTGTTAACCAGATTTCTATTATTCTTAAAGATTCGGATTCCGCTTTGGTTTCATCTTTATATTCTTTAAATCCTCGTGATAATGATAATGATGATGAGGAAGATGTCATTTCTCTTATTCGCGTCGTTCGTGAATTTTCCGACATCTTTGAGCCCGTTTTAGGAATACCACCTAAACGAGCAATTGAGTTCAAAATTAATCTTATACCTGGAGTTCAACCTATTACCCGTCCTCCTTACCGCATGTCCAATAAGGAGAATGAAGAGATGCGCAAACAACTATCCGAGTTGGAGACGAAGCAACTTATTCGCTCTAGTTCCTCGCCTTAGGGAGCTTCAGCTATTTTCGTAAGTAAGTCCGATGGTACACTTAGGCTTTGCATCGACTACCGCAAGCTTAATGATCTTACTATTAAGAATAAATATCCATTGCCTCGGATAGATGATCTATTTGATCAACTGAGTGGTGCTAGAGTCTTTTCACAATTGGACTTGGTTATAGGTTTCCATCAGCTTCGTATTGCAGAGGATAGCATTCCTTTGACTTCGTTCCGTACTCGTTATGGATCTTATGAATGGCTAGTTATGCCATTCGGTTTAACGAATGCTCCGGCTTATTTCGTTGACTTCTTGAACAGAGATTTCAAAGATTTTCTCGATCGGTTTGTTCTCATCTTTATTGATGATATTCTTGTGTATTCTAAAACCGAAGAGGAACATGAAAAGCATCTTCGAATTGTATTGGAAACTCTTAGGAGCAATCAACTAAAAGCGAAATTTTCTAAATGCCACTTTTGGCAATCTAATGTGAAGTTTCTCGGTCATATTATTTCCGAATCTGGAATATCAGTGGATCCTTCTAAGATTGAAGCAATTCAAAATTGGAAGAGACCAGAGAGTGTAACGGAAATCCGTAACTTCCTTGGATTGGTGGGTTATTACCGTCGTTTTATCAAAGACTTTTCTAAAATTGCCGTGCCTCTTACTGGCTTAACAAAGAAAGGTGTTAAATACATTTGGTCGGACAAATGTGAAACTTCTTTTCAGAAATTAAAAGAACTCCTTTCTGATGCTCCTATTCTTATTATTCCCGAAGGGAATCAAGACTTTGTCGTTTATACCGATGCTAATCGCGTTGGTTTGGGTGCCGTTCTTATGCAAAAAGAACGTGTTATTGCGTATGCTTCTAGGCAATTGAAGTCGGCTGAGACTAGATATGCCACACATGATTTAGAACTCGCGGCTATCGTTTTCACCCTTCGAATTTGGCGACATTATCTTTTGGGAGAGAAATTTATACTTTATACTGATCATAAGTCTTTGAGATATTTGTTCTCTCAAAAGGAACTTAATTTGCGTCAACGACGTTGGCTCGAATTCCTTGCTTCATATGATCTTGATATTCTTTATACTCCCGGAAAGGGAAATTGAGTTGCCGATGCACTTAGTCGTAAGCAACAAGCGGTTGTTTCCATGATGATATCCGAATGGAAGGATCTCGAGGTTATATCCACTTGTAAAATTCGAGATCGTGTCACCGATTTATGTTCATCTCTTGTTTTATGTAGCCTTGAGGCTCGTCCTTCTCTTTTAGACCGCATTCTAGAAACTCAACAGCTAGAACTTGAATTGGCTTTGCTTGGCCAAAATCTTAAGGATAAAACCGATATTGAATGTTTGAAAGACTTTGATATTGATTTTCGTGGCGGCATTCGAAAATTTGGTAGACTTATCGTACCAAATACTAGAGATCTTCGTAAAGATATTCTAGAAGATTCTCATCGTTCCAAATATTCCATTCATCCCGGTAGCAGTAAAATGTACGCAGATATAAAGCGACTTTATTATTGGGAGGGAATGAAATTTGATATTGCTAACTTTGTTAAGTGTTGCATGACTTGCCAACTTGTCAAGGCCGAACATCAAAGGCCCGGTGGGTTATTGCAACCATTGGAAATTCCAATATGGAAGTGGGATCAAATTTCCATGGATTTTATTGATGGCCTTCCCCGTTCTCGTTCGGGTCATAATAGCTTATGGGTGATTGTTGATAGACTTACTAAATCTGCCCATTTTATTCCAGTTCAGTCGAACCGAACCGTTCCTCTTCTGGCCAAACTCTTTGTTAAAGAAATTGTTAAACTACATGGAGTTCCTTCTTCCATTGTTAGTGATCGAGATCCATTGTTTACTAGTGGATTCTGGAAGAGTCTTCAAAAAGCTTTGGGAACGAAGCTTAATTTTAGCACCGCTTATCACCCCGAGTCCGATGGACAAACTGAGCGTGTGAATCAAACACTTGAAGATCTTCTTCGTGCTTGTGTGCTTGATTTCGATGGAAGTTGGGAAGACCATATTTCACTTGTTGAATTTTCCTATAATAACAGCTTCCAATCTAGTATTGGTATGGCACCTTTCGAGGCACTCTATGGAAGGCCATGCCGATCTCCTTCTTGTTGGCTTTAGGCTGGTGAGAAGCTGGTTTTAGGTCCAGATTTCATTCATGATTCCACAGAAAAGATTGAACTTATTCGTCATAGGATGAAAGAAGCCCAGAGTAGACAAAAATCCTATGTCGATAATCGAAGAAGGAAATTAGAATTTTCTGTTGGAGATCTTGTATTTATTCGTGTTTCCCCTATGAAGGGAGTTGTACGTTTCAGTCGATTGGGAAAGTTAGCGCCTCGATATATTGGGCCAATTCCTATCACCGAACGTATTGGTTCCATGGTTTATCGCCTTTCATTACCGGCTCAGTTTTCTGCCATGCATGACGTGTTCCACGTTTCTCAATTACGGAAGTGCCTTCGGGATTCCGATTCGATGCTTGAGCCCGGTGTTATGGAAGAGATTGAAGTTTCACCTAATTTAACTTATGAGCAGCATCCTGTTCGAATTATTGCTTCGGAGATCAAACGTCTTCGAAATAAAGATGTTCCGCTTGTTAAAGTTCAATGGTCCTCAAATCCTAAGGATTGCTCTTGGGAAACCAGGGAATTCATCGAGCGTACACATCCGGAATTACTTTCTCATGCTCTTTGAGGTAAACTTCTTAATTCCAATTTCTTTTGTGTTAATATGCTTTTATGGTTGTTACTTTTTATTTCCATCTTGTATATTGCGAGGACGCAATTTCTTTAAGGAGGGGAGTCTGTAACAACCCGCATATTTATCGATTTTATATTTAAATATTTAAATCGTTAATCGAATGTTAGTCCGAAAAGCTACTTTTTGCATACGGTCAAATTAGACCACCCCCATTAAATTCAAAATGACGTTTGCGACCTTTTTGAGTATAAACTTCGATATGTTTGGAGTTAATAGAATTTTGCTACTTTTTCACTTTGGGTTTGGGTTTTGTGTTTCAGCCCATCAACCTTCTAATATCCAAACTGAACCCCTCTCCCTTCATTCACTTTCTTTTCCTAATCTTTCAGCCCTAAAGAGAATAATGGGGGAAAAGATTGGAAATTAGAATTCCCAAGCCCTAGTTTCCATTTGCAAATCAAGTTCTAGCTCCAAATTCAAAGAGAAGCTATTGGTAAGCATCCTCTTCTTCTTCTCCAACTCTTTCTCCTTTCAATCTCAGAAATTCCTAAACCTAACTTTAGGAAATAATTCTCTTTTAAGCTTAGATTCAAGCTTGTTGAGTTGGAATTGAAGAGTGATTGTCCTTGCCTTGCTCTATAGCTTCTTCTTCATTGATTTGGGTTCAAAGGTGAGATTTTTATCTCACATCTATGCCTATAACTATCTTTGTTGTTAGGTATGAATTCCTATCATCTACTTCGTGTTCACTTGTTGTGATTTGAATTGGTTTTGTGAATTCTTCAATTTTGGTGTTTTGGTCCAATTTTATGAAAATCCTTCTTTGGACATTTGGACATTGATATGCGGAGTGTATCGAGGAGCCTTTAAGGCCGGGTTGTCGTTGGGCGTAAATCCTTAGTCGCCATTGCTCGTCCGATCGCTTCCGATACGTTTTGGCCACTTTGGCCTAGGCAAAATATTGCCCAGACCAAGTGACCAGACGTTTGGTGACCAAGTCCAAACGTCTGGTTTGGACCTGGAGAGAAAAATGTATGCACGCATCTTATAAAAAAAATGCCAGACACTATTTCCAGACGTCTGAAATTTAAGATCAGACGTCTGGATGAGTCTCAGACGTCTGCCTTGAGGTTTCAAACGTCTGGGGTTTCTCTGGAGAATTTCCAAAGAATGAAACCAGACGTCTGGATCTGAAACCAGACGTCTGGCTATGACTCAGACGTCTGATTTTCTATTTCAGACGTCTGGGCAGGTTTTTTTCTGGAATTTCCAGAAACTAAAACCAGACGTTTGGGTTTCGAACCAGACGTCTGGGTTTCCAAAACAAGATGTCTGGACTATTCATTTTTTGTCTGTTTAGGCTGTCTTTGATTATATTTCCAAAGTTTGTCGATTTTTGTTGATCCGACTTATTGTTATCAATTATTATCGACTTTGATGACCTTTTCTTCGGGATTTTTGGAACGTCCATTTTGATGGATTTGGAATCGATTTCTTCGGATTTTATTCACGTCTTCGAATGTGAATTTTCATGATTGATTGTTTCTACATTCATTTCTATGATTTGTCACTTTAAAAATATAAAGGTTTTCTATATTAGTAGTAAATATCAAAACTCCTTCATTAAAACGATTTCAACACTATTTTATTACAAAGCTCGTCTCTTAAGCCGTTTTCCAATCTACTAGTATATACAAACCTTTACTTCATTCGTATGAGAAAATATGATTAAATGGCTTAGCAAAACAAGTGGTATGAAACGCTTGCGTTTACTTCGTCGGTTAATTTTTGGACTTGTTCGATTGAAACTCCTGTGACAACTTTCGAGTGGAGATCTACAATTTGTTCGTAAATATTTAAGTTAAGCTAGTGGTTATGGGACATGAAGCTAAACTCATATATTTACTGGCTTAGTGTAATTGACACTTCTTGATGATCGATGACGATCATTTTATGGTTTAGACTAGCGATTGAGCGATGTCTCTTTGTCTGCGAGGGAGACTATACCCCGCTTGGGTGATGTTTCTACTCACATATATGGGGCCGCACCCCATGGTCTTTGGGCCGTTCGTGTGTCAAAGGCCTTCGGGCCATCCGTGTGTTCGGAAAATTAAATGGATAGCTTCCATGAGATAGCTTCTCGTCTGTGTGCTCGGACTTCCCCCTTTTAGTGATTTCTGGATTTCGTGTGTTAAATTCTGGGATTTGTTCTGGATTTCGTGTGTTGATTTTTGGATTTAGTGCTTCACCAACTTTTATGATTTTCATTGTTATGATATCAGTTTTTCGTGCATTGGTGAATTTATGTGTTATTGACTTGTTATGAATACAAGTTTAGGTTATGATACCCTATTTTATCTTTGAGAAGATTCTTGTGATATTGATTAATCTTTTGTTGATTATCATTTACATACTTATAGTAGTATGCTGTTATGGTTGTTACATGTTCATGCCATATTATTTATCCTATACCTTATCATCTGATATTTATAGCTAGACTGATCCGTTTATTATTTTCTTATAAATAATACTCGGGTCAGACCGAGATGTTACAGGTGCTTCTGCTTGACTTCTCTTCAGGATTATTCTGACTTTTGGCTAACTACTTAGATTAGTAGTTTTTGGATGTACACCTTTGAGATATAGACTCTATGTAGTGTACTTATTCTTTTATATAGCACGTGATGCTATTCTTTTGTATTATCGTGGATCTTTCTGACCACTACTCTGATGTACACTTTCATGTGTTATATATATTTATTCATATCTTCTTTCGCCTTTGTGATATGGATGTCTGTGACTGATTTATGTTATGATTACTTCTATGTTTGTTTCCGAAGATTATATATAGCCACCGTGTGATAGCTTTGTGTTTGTATCGGTATGTCGGATTTCCTCCTTAAAGGATATGCATTCTATTCTATCTGACATATCGGTGCTTGCACAAAGAAGTTACATGGATGGTCGCTCCTCCACAGCCTTATTCTCCGTGCTAATTGACAACACTACATCGTAGTGTTCTTGGTTAGCGTGGGTATAGAGGTGGGGCGTCACAAAGTTTGACGGGATTAAATTGAATTTAACTTAAAGGAAGTTAAATAAGTTTGGAATAAACAACCTGAATTGGAAATTTCAAGATGAAATTGAGATTTAACTTAGGGAAGTTAAATAGGTTGATTTGGTAGGGAATTATATGTGATCTCAAATAGATTTGAGATCTGGAATGGGTAGTGGGTGATGAATGTTTTAAATAAATTGGATGTTTATTTATCTTAATATTATCCTGTTATTACCAGTAATTATGAGACTGTGAATTAGAATGTTTAAATGAATTAAGAAGTAGATTGAGGTAATATCTATTCCATTGTTGGAATTAAATGGAATTAAACTTTAATTAGAAATTACTTAAGTAATTTTGATTTTAAAGATAAAAATGGAACTTGTGAAAATGAGATCACTTTGAACATTAAGATTTGGATGTTTAAAATGAACATGTAAACTGAAATGGTTAAGGATTGGTTCCAAGATTGAATTTTGGGTAATAAATTGAATTTCAAAGATTAAATTGTTTAAAAAGGGGTTTGAATTATTATATGAACCTAGAAATAAGTTTATGTAGAAGTAAAGGTAAATTAAAATGGAATTTTGAACTCAGAATTAAATGGTTAAATTAAAAGTAAAGGTTAATTTGATTTATGGGATTAAATCAACATTTGGAATAATAACTCAAATTTGTATAATTCGAGATGGTTTAAAGTGAAATGAAATTGATAGTAATTGGAAATTGGCAATTGATTGGAAATGGAGATTGGGAAGTTGTACAGTTTGACTCTGAGACTATTTTCAAATAAATTGTTTTAATATAAACTATTTTCTTAAGCTATTTACTATACACCCTTTTTTAAAAGCCAAACTATTTTATATTTATCTTACAATTATTTTGAAAACTAATTACTATTTTATATCTGTTTTACAAACTAATCACTATTTTATAACTACTTTACCACTATTTTGAAATTATCTTACTATTTTACAACTATCTTAAAACTACTTAACTATTTCACATCTATTTTTCAACTACTTATCTATTTTAAAAAAATTCAAGCTATTTTCTAAATATAAACTGGTCGGAGTTTAAACTATTTATGATTAAATACCCAATTGAGATAAGAATTGAAGTGATAATCCAAATGGGGATTAAGGAAAAAGTGAACAAGTGGGTAAAATTAAAGTAGGGATGAATAGAATGGAAATTGATTTAACTAATAATCAATGAAGATAAATACATAGGATGTACGTATATTATTCTATTCGCATATTGATTTGATCCAGATTCGAGCACAGAATTTCAAGATAGTATTAACAATCCGAGTTGGGATTTTTCGCTCGATTTTCGACGGCGAACTTGGATATGAATTTTTGATTGGTTCTGGATATTCTCTATCATAGTTGTGACTATGCAAGGAGAATGACGGTTTTTGATCAAGAAACCAGATCTGAGTCCGCACTAGGAAGTCAGGTGGATGATACTAGTTCAGAAATGGAATTGTGTGATCGAGTGAGCGATCATATTGATATAGCGTACGGATGATATGTGTACATCGTACGGGTTTGAATGAAATTGAAATTGAAAATTTATGGATAAGAACTGTAAAATGGTCTTTGAAATGAAGAGTATATTTTGTGAAATATATGATGAGGTAAAATGGGAATTGGAAATTTCTATGATTAAAGAATCACTTTATGAAGAAAAGTAATGGGGTTAATAACTTTATAAAAGAGTTTAAATATTTGATTTGGGATAAACAAAGTTATATATCTTTGTTATATATATATGATAAAACTCCCCTAGTTGAATCTATTGCCAGAAGAGAAGGGTTTTGAAAATATTTAAAGTATAAAAAGGAAATTTATACAAGTATGAATTGGATCAAAGATTTTCCAAGATTATTATATATATGTATATATAAAAAGGATTTGTGAAAATGATTTTTGAGGAAAGGTTTTGGGAACCTATGGCATTTGGAAAGGCTTTTGATTTTCGGGTAAAATCAATATTGGAATTTGGGAAAAGCCTAATATGAAAATTATCGATTTTAGGAATTGATTTTGTAAAGGAGATTTATATGAGGTTCATACTTGGTGTATGATTTGGAAAATACTATATGTGTATAGTATAAAGTGTTTTGAAAGTGGCTCTCGGGAAAAAGGCACTCCCATGAATGAACTTCTCAGGAGTGCCACAGGGTAGTACTGACTTGAGCCTCTAAGGGGGAGGTTCTAAAGTTGATCCTGTGAGGAGTCCGGACAAAACTAGTTCCTGAGGATTATTTGGTAGCGAAAGTCAAGGGCGTTGATGCCTACAGGGACATTTGGGTTATGCTGTGACAACAGTGTAGCTCGATGTCACTGCGATCTACTACAGACCATAGCGAAAGTCGTGTGTGCCGCTAAGAGCCAATAGTCTACGTTTGATTTTATATCGGTAGACTGCGACACTATGGTAACATAGCGGAAGTCGTGTGTGCCGCTGAGAGCCAACAGTCTACGTTTGATTTTACATCGGTAGACTGCGACCTATGTGAGAGTGGAGAAGTTTCATTTTGACAGCGAAAATCGAGGGTGCTGATGCCTACAGTTACATGGACTTTTGCTGTGATGGCAACGTAACCCTGGAATGTAACTGCGATCTGTTGTGGGTTCCATGGCGTAATCGAGGGGCGCGGAGTGCCAACAGTTACATGGACTTTTGCTGCGATGGCAACGTAACCCAGGATGTAACTGTGACCATGGATGGGGGTGATGATTTCTAGAGCATTCTCACCAAAGATATTTTCTCTATTTTCGAAACTGTTTCTATATTTTCAATAAAATTATTTTCCAAGTATTTTCACGGGGTGTTGAAAATGAGTTTACCGAGTACTTATAGATTTTCAGTCCTATGCCTGATCAACGTATGACCGAATTTCTGTAAGAACAAGGATGGACTTGTCGAAACATCGAGTTATAAAAGAATTTTTATATAAAAACTATTTTGGAATAATATTATATAGATATTAAAAAGTGTTTTGAAAATGATCAAAGAAAATCTATCTGATTTTAAGCATTTTAATAATAATTCTAGCATTCGTTCCTTTTCGAGGACGAAAAGTTCTAAAGGGGGAGGAATGTGACAACTCGGATTTTTAGCATAAGTTAATTGGGTGATTAACTAAATTTAATCATAGGGAATACTGAGTTTATAAGTCGAACAAATAAAATTTTAATAATTAAATAATCTGGATAGATATAAATTGATTTGAGACCTATAATAAATATATTGAATTAGGGAATCCCTGGCTATGAAATCTCATAGAAAATAAATAATAAACTCCATCGTTTAAATTAAGATAAAATAACCACAACAAAATATATATATATATATATATCAACACTAGAAAATATGATATGAACATAAATATAAAATAATTAATAAATAGGAAATCAAGTGTTGGATGGTTAAACTTAAAAAAAATGTTTTGAATAAATTTATAGTTATGTAAATATGAAATAAACACTTCGAATAATTCTCAAATTTAATATGATACATGAAGCTATAAGAAATGAAATAAGACAAAGGAAATAACATGTATACAGTGTACATACAAAAAAAGAAAAAAAAGAAAAAGAGGGGGATATGTACAAGCTTCTAATACAAGCCAAGTCTAATTAATGTTAGCACATAATAAGGTCAATTCGCAACCTTTATACATGTCTGTATAGGTTTATAAACCAGGAAAGAAAAGAAAATCAAACTCAAGAATCAAAAGCAAAACTAGAAAATATAAAACAAACAACAAAATCAATATCAGATCAAGGCAAGATTAGATTATCTCAAAAACTGATTCAAGTTCAAAATTTCAAACCTGGAAGTAGGCAAATCAAACTGTCATCTCAAACATCAACTAAGTCAAGCAAGTTCAAAAATCAAAGCAAAATTTCCAGTTTTCAAATCTCAAGCTACTTCTCTGTTCAAACATTATAAAGGTGAGCAAACTCATAACTTAAAAACTAAATCCATTTATATGATATTGTTTGTGATGAACAATCTAAATAATGTGGTTTCTATGGATGTATTTATGTGATTGCCTAGAATAATTGATGCATGTCTGTATAGGTTTATATATAAACCTCTGCTCTTCAAATTTGACTGTGAAGTAAACTACCTTTGTGGAAGTTTAAAATTTGTCAAATCTTGGTTGAAAGTGATAAATGCTTAAAGTATGTTTTGGGAAAATGTTTGCATGAATGTTTTTTTTACTGGAATTAAGTTTGAATGACCCTGTATATAGATAAGCATGCCTGTGTAGAGGTATACAAGTTCTGTTATGTTACAGGCTCAAAAATCCACCAAAATAATTTCATTTCTCTTCATATAATCAATGATAGGCTTTGATCTCCTAATGAAAATTGATTGTAAAACTATAACATCAAAGTTAAAAATGATTTCAAGAATTTATATTAAGAACTTATTTCAAAAATATTAATTTACAGTAAGAAAACAACTCAAGGCATGAAATCAATTATTTGGAAATCATGTTTTTATTCTACAATCTGATTCGTATTTCAAAATTATGATTTTTGATAACCATATTATGATTATTAAGATTGTATATGATGAGATATTGCGAATTGATCGGAATTAGAACTTCGTTCAATTTCTTGACGAACGGCGATGGAGAAGTGTCGCGCTTGGAGCTGGTGATAGCTGGGAGTATGGAGGTTATAGCAAAAATGGTGACTGGGATTCTAGGTGACGGTGGTGGTCAGGAATCGACAAACTAGGGTTTAAGGGCTGCTCGAGACGACAAGGTTGTCGAGGCCAATGCGGCGTCGTGGGCGAACCGGAGTTGACTGGAGTGGTGGGGATCGGAGCGTTGACGTGTGATGAAACTCTGGACGTGGTAGCGAAGCTTCAGATCATCGGAGGTGGCGATACGTGGGGGTTTTTAATGATCATTTTTGTCCCAGTGGAGTTCGATTTGCTCGAATTTGATTTGGAGGTCGTTTCGAAGTTCTGGGTGGTAGAGTCGAACGGGGGTGACGACGGCGACTTGATGGTGGTAGTGGCGATGATCGGAGCTGCGGAGAAGCTGTGTGCACGTGCACGCATATCTTTGGTACGTTTTGTTTTGCTGTAGATTTAAGGGGAGGAGATGAAGGTGGACTCAGGTTGGACTCGGGGAAACATCGGGTTGTACGCGTGTTGACTTGAAGAGAAGAAGAAGAAGGGAGAGTGGCTCGAGAGTGGCTCGAAAATTTTTGGGTTTGGGCCCGGGTATTTTTGAAATGATTTAACAAGTTTTTAAAAATAAAAGTATGAACTAAGTTTTCAAAGCAAATATTAAACAAGTTTTCTAGGTAAAATATTCGTCAAGTTTCAAACAAGTTTCAAAATTTAATTATAAAGTCAAATGTGATTTGAATTTAAGTTGAGTTGATTTGAATAATTATATATTAGGTTAATTTATTTAATTAATTCCCAAGTAGTTGGTTAAAGAAAATAAATGTTTTAAGCTTATAATTAATCAAAAGGTCTTAGGAGATTTTGTATAAATTAATTTCAAGCATTTAATTAAATAAAGATTTAAATGATAATTAAGTAATTAATTAAGATAAATGGTTATCTTAAATTAATTAAGAACTTAGGAAATTAAAGGATAATTAATTAATTACAATAATTAATTAAAATAATAATAAATGATTTGTAATTAATTAATGTTAATTAAGCAGGAATTAAAAGAAATTAATTTAATTAAATTGATTAGGAATTGTATAACTAATTAACCTTGCTTATGGATGATTAAATTATATTGAATTCCTTGGATTATTTGATATATCGGATATGTGATTGTGATGCTCTATGATATGAGATGCTTTGGATGAATTGTGATAATGTAAGTTATCTATCTGTGATAGAATTGCCATGTGAATATGATATCCCGAATATAAATTGAATTGTTTAAACTTAAAACAACTTGGTTTAAAAGATGACATTTGATTCGAAGAGACCGGGATCGGGTATCAGCGATATTCGGAACCACTTCGATTAGAAATCTATAATTCTTTATAGATTTGATTGTAAATCGAATAGGCTGGAATGGAATAAATTGAGTAGTCTGGACCATTGAAACCAAGTAACAGTACTTAGATATTATTTTTGTGAACTAAGTGTTTGGCTATAGAATGATTAGAACTCGTAGAGATGAACGAGTTACCCTGGGTTTCTAGGAATTTTTACAACCTTAGTATTTCAAGTTATATGGGCTTACTCACGCTGGTTTCCAGTCTGACTCGGGTGTTACTTTATTTTAATGCTCGGGCCAGACCGAGTATTATAGATTTTCAGGTTAGGACGTTCTGGAGTTCAGGAGACGAGTTGGATGGCAGGAACGTATGGAGTATATTCTGCTGTGTATTTGAGATTGTATTGATAGAAGTCAGGGACAAGTTGTTATAACTGTCCAGTTTATTTGTGAATGATTGTACTCTGATGTATTGTATATGAATTGGCAAGTACAGCTTTTCTTGTATAAATGCTATTATTTGATATTATATTTTGATCCGCTGCGAATGTGAGATTCTGTGTTTTGTTTTCTATTTCTTCTTCTACCTCTTTTCTTCTTTTTCCTAACTATCTGAAATTTTCGGGATCGAAATTTCGGGTCGTTACCGGCCAATTTCGTTAATCGTTTCGAAGAGTCCAGGATCAGATTTAATTATCCAAAAACTACTTCGATTTGGTTTGAACGTTACGAATGGATATCGTGAAGATAAGTGAAAACAGTGATTCGGTTTGTCCAGACCAAGGACAACTTGTATTGACGAATGCTAGCAGAACATCGTCATTGGAGGACGATGAGCATTCCAAGTGGAATTGTTCTTGAAAGGTAACGTTAGCCTCAAGCCTCATCAACTGGGAATGACTGAAACAGGGGAGATGTAGCAAGGCTAAGTGGGTCGCAACCAATTAGGGTATGTTATCACTTTTCTAGATACCCTCAGAAATATATATGAATTATGGATATGGTTGTGCATGAAAAAGGGAGAACTCGATTTTTTTTAAGGGTGGGAACACCCGAGGTGATAACATATTCGTTTCTATCTAGGTTAGGGGTAAGCCGGTCTTGTGTAGCAGGGGATCCAAGCGAGGTCCTTGGTACATTTTTCTAGAGGTGTACTGTGATAGGCGGTACCCCAGTAGCCCAGTCATTATATGGGATTCATTCTCCAATACGAGCCTTTACGGTTTTGTTTGCAGAGCCTAGTATGCTGGAATTTAATTAATGTAACAATTTCGGCTATTTGAATAAGTATTTGTACTTAGACACTATTATAATATCACTGGATTTTTCTATAAAATGTTTTGGTTATCGTAAGGGAAAAACCAATCGTGTTTATGCGTGACGTGGTCTTATAGAGGCATATAACACTTGTATTTGCAAAGGACTAATTTGAACACATAGGTTTAGACAGATGACTAGCAAAAGTGAATGGAAGTCAAAGTATTTTTCAAAGCGAATACGCGATGAAAACACTTCGAAGAATAGAAAATTTATAAAGGGATCCAAAAGGATTCCCTGTCAATGCTGAATTAAATTTCGTTTATATACTTACCGTATAAATTCTTGAACGCCAAAAGCCTGGTAGCTTGGCTACATTGTATATAAAACATTGACATGTTTTTAAAAGTTGAACCTTTTTAGTGAAAAAGGTAGTAGTAGCATTGCTAAGTGCTAATGTAGCTTCGAAGCCTCTTTATGATTTTGAAAATGCGAGGATGATTTATGACTTTGATTTCCTGTTGAAATACTTTTGTTGCTACTTGGATTTTCAAGGATATTTTAAATGCGGCATTGGATTTCTACAATCCTCTTTTATGCGACTTTGTCATTTGATTTCTAAAGGTGTTTTTAAATGTTATTTTCAAACTTGACTTTTGGTTTTTCTATCAAACCTATTTGCAAAGGTATTAAAGTGGTTTAAAAATATTGAAAAAAAATGTGGTTTAAAAGCTATTTCATTTACAAAAGAAAGTTTTAAAAGTTATGGTCCATATAGCGATAGTCGCTATGGATGCACTTTGAAATTCTATGATTTTAGTAAAGTATAATAGGTTATCTATTTTAAATATTTTGTAAATTATTTTCGAATGTGTTTTATAAAATTTGTATAAGTATTTTCAAAAGAGTTTGAAGATTTAAATATATTTCTAAGAATTTATTTGAGTTATTTGAGGAAGAGGTTTAAATTTAATAAAGGAAACTCCTTTGTTTTCAAAAGTCAAGTTTTGTTTAAAAGCGACCATCTTTAAAGGGTTGATTCAAACTATGTTTTAAAGTGTTTTTAAAAGTATTTTTAAAAGAGGAAAAACTCATGGATTATAACACCATTGTTGTAGTAAATGTTTTCGAGAAAAGGAAGGAGATCATGAACTATAACATTCTTGTTATAGTAAATGGTTTCGAGAAAAGTGGAAAGGAGTTTAGTTTATAACACTTTGTTGTTTTATATAATTATACGAAATTGTCTTATACTTGACATTAAACTTCGAGGTAGGTAAACTTCTATCTACTCTAAAAGATAAGAATGTTCATGAGTCAAGGTCTGAGAGGTAATAATACCCCAGCTTGAACGACTTTTTGTTAACCAAAGGATAGTTTAAGTTTGAAATCGAAGGTTGATGTTAAGCATATGAGGCATTATTTTCATATACGAATGCGGTTAATTATGGAAATTTGGTAGTCTTACACTTAGCACTAAAAGCCGATGAGTAGATTGATCCTCTATCTGTGATATTTAGAATCAGAGTGTTTTAACTAAGACAAAGATAAGAAAACTCGTCTTTATCTATGGGAGTTTAATAATGTACGTCGAGGCAATGATAGTATGCTAACTTGTTTGACTACATTGTTAATTGAAAGATAGTACAAAACTGAAATCGTAAAGCGATGGTAAGTATATTTTTTTCTAATTTCTATATGATCTATTTACTTACACCAAAAGTATTTTAGGTTTATTGTTATCAATGTATTTAAATGATATTTGTTTAACCCAATTAAGTATATATTTGGGAAATGAAGTATTTCTTAAGATTTTATGAATATACTTATACCGTTAAAATATGTAAATGAATACACTTTCTAAGTATTGAAATGTATGGTGATTTATGAATATACTTATACCAATGAGATAAGTATATGAATATTTTTCAAGTATTGAAAAGTGTAGAAAGGATTTGTTTATATATCTTTTGTAAAAGGTATTTTAATACAAGTATTTACAAAGTGGTTTTAATTAATGAATGGATTAATTAAAGAGGCTTAGTGGATACTTATGTGCTTAATCATGCTTGATTTCCATATGAAATTAATTCTTTGATTTAGTTGTTTGTTTATTTGATAGTTAAATAACCGATTATCAAATCTTGGGCAGTTTTGAAACTGTCGATTGTTGGTTCGGATAGACCAAGATCGAATGCGCATGAGTTATCTGAAAACCACTTCGAATTGAGGTGTTCGAATTGGGGACATCTTAAAGATGATGGAAATTAAAGACGGAGTTCTTTGAATAGCAAGGGATACTTGCTACTATTCTTGAGGGTGATTCTAAAATGGATGTAGTAGAAGTAGAGCCTTTGGTTTGTTCATATCCTGAACAATTTGTATGGATGAATGCTGACATTGCATTGTTGCCTGAAGGACATGTTAGCATTCCAAGTGAGATTTGCTAAAAGGTAAAACGTAGCCTCAAGCCTTATACCCAGTAATTACTAAAACAGAGGATATGCTTTAGGGCTATGTGGTTCGCTACCAATAGGGTATGGCCATTGCCCGATCTAGATCGGTATTTATGGATTTATGTATGCAAAGGGCTCGGTACAGTTGTAAGCTACATTCAGGGTGATGACATATTCAGTACTATCTAGGATAGGGATAAGTTGGTCCTTATTTGCAGAGAATCAGCTAAGGCTCTCGATACATTCTCTCTAGAGGTAATACTTTGACAGGCGGTACCCCTATAGCCTTGTCATTGATGAAATCCATTCTCCAATGCGTGTCTTTGTGGACTTAGTTGTATACTAAATATGCTGTTGAATGTAGTTAATGTAACCATTTCATCTATGTTAAATATTTATTTTAAACACTAGACATTATTATAATATCACTGGATTTTCTATTAAAATGGTTTTGTTGTCATAAGATAAAAACCCATCTGTAACAACCCGGCATTTCGTACCCAATTAATTATCTCCTCTTGACGATCTAATCTGGTTGCTAATAGCTATTGGCATTTTGATCGAATTGAAATTCAGGGAATAAAATTTGGTTAGAAGAAATTGTGGGCTGTGAAAATTTAAATTGTGGCCCATACTTATGCTGTGATGTTTATCTATGCCTTTTTCCTTGTATTCGTTCACTCGTGAAAACCGATCCCCCTTATCATTTTGGATAACCCTAATCAAAACAAACGAGCGAAACAAATGGTGGTCTCATCATCTCCAAATTAAGGCTGCGGCGATTTAGGGCTGCTCGTTCTCGTCGTCCCTCTTTTGAAGCTAGGTCACGTTCAAAAATCGAAGGCGCCATCCTCAAATAATCGATCAAATGAGGTCGCTCGGTCGATCGTTCGCGCTTCGATGGCAAAGGTGAGTGGTTTCCCCCCTCTCACATCTAATTCATTCTGCAATCGTTGAATTTGTTTGGAGTTTGTTATCTTTGATTTGCAAAACAGTTTTGTTGTGAAACGATTTACTGGTTCACTTGTTTCAAATCCCTGGCAATTGAATTTATATTAACTTCGGTCGCTTCGATTTTGTTTCTGGCGATTTCCTTTATGTCGAATTCGGCATTGTCTTGATTTTGACCTTGGTAACTTGAGGTGATTGAGTTGCTGTCATTATTGTTGGCGCTGACTTTATCATGTTGGTATCCTTTTATCTGGTGGTTGTTGACCCTATGTGTTTCGACTCTGGCCATCTTCTCTGTTGCCTGTATGTAGTTGCAGTTTACACTATGATAAGTGTAGCTTCTGTCTTTGAATGATCATGATTGCAGTTGTATTGGATTTAGGCACTGGGTTGTTTATTCTTGCATACTGAGGTGCTTTGTTGGCATTTTATTCATCCCTGTGCATTCATTGGCTCTGTTTTGAGTTCGAGACTTGTTCTTTCTACTTGTATCTCTACTGTTTTGGACTGTAGCTTGTAGATTTGAGTATGATTCATTTGCATTAGTGTAGTTGCCATGATTTGTGTTCGAGCTCTTTTCCTGCTGATGCATTATTAGTTCATCCATGAGTCACTTGTTCACTTGAATCATTCATTCTAGTCTCAGTATTATGTTGTCTGCACCCACTTCTGAAATTACTTAAACCTGATCTCATGATGCATGTGTGTACTGTGATATTGAGTCTATGCTTTGTGCACTTTTCTGGTCTGCACTGATGTTCATCTGTAGTAGTTCATGTCGGCACTAGTTTTTGTAGTTGCTCTAATATCCTAGTCTTCACTTTGCAGTTTCATTTGAACATCTGTAGTATCCACTGGTCATTTGAAGTGGCATTCATTCCAGTAGTCACTTGAACTTGCATTCTGGTTCATGCATTCACTGTTGCCATATCTTGAATCTCTGTTTACTTGTAGCTTGATGCACTGGTCTGCAGTTGTATCTTTTGTACACTTGTAGCTGTTGTGTTCACAATCTTTGCCATTTCAGTAGTTGCAATCACTGTTGTCTGCATTTGTTTATGATGGGTTCTTGATATTGTTCGAATTGACTTTGACATGTCAGTGATACTTTTTTTTTATAACTGCTGTACATTTTAGTCATTCACTAGACATTTGGTTCATTCATTGTTTCTCTTTGATCTTGAGTCAGTTTCCTGCCTTGTGCTTGAGCTCTTTGCATACTAATGCACTTCATTTTGAAACTGGACCACTTACTTGTTAATGTTCACTGGTCGAGTTCTTTACTTGATGTTACTAGATCTGTTTCACCGTTATACCCTGATTCATTTGCCATGTGCAGTTTGTTATATACCATCACTTGTGTCCACATTTCGTATTCTCTTAGTTGAAGTTTTTCGCTGCTACACTGCCTTGTTCTCGAATCTGATACATTGCATTGATGCTTTGTATCATTTGCATTTTGTCATTTTGCTTCACTGATGACCTTATCTTCTAATGAGGCTGATCTGCATCTTTTCTGTTGTGTGTTGTAGTGCCATATCTTTGGTGCTCTCGCCTTCAGTTTGCTATTTCCCTGTGCCTTGCTTTGCGACATGTTGAACTTGTTTCACTTGTTGCCTCTTTCACTGGATACACTGTTTCATTTCACTGATGCAGTCTTGCCCTTAAATACAAGTGGTGGCTGCATTTTCGTAGCAGTTTTACCCTTGTCCCTTGTGGTGACTTTATATTCTGTTGTGGCGAGGTGGTGCACGCGTGCGTGCACTGCAGCCACACTGAATTGACAGATTTTAATCGATATTTCTTTTGTTCTTGATTCATCGACCTGTTGCGTAATTCGTAGGCTGTATTGGCGAGGCAGTACACGTTAGCGTGTACTGCAGCCAATTAGCATTGATGTTTTTAAATTGACATTTCAATTGTTTAAACTGCTTTGGATTTCTGTTTTGTGTATTAACACTGTTTAGTGTTATATATGCCGTTATCCGGTTCTCCTATCGAGAAGTTGGGTATACGAGATTTCTGTGACTGTCGTTTATTTGATATTGGATTATTATTGCTTCTGTGTATTAATAACTGAGTTTGAATTAGACTGATCCGGGTATTATTTTCTTTTGAATTTAATACTCGGGTCAGACCGAGTATTTACAGGTTGTAGATTTTTAGCTTTGGGTTGCTGCTAGAGCTATGAAGACTTTTTCTATCATTTGAAGTGGTCTTCGTACTTTTGTAGTAGTCAGTGTGTCTGTTTTAAGATGATAATGTATTCATGTATATTAGTCGATAATGTACGTGTATATATAACTTCTTGAGTCGACAGTTGTAGTTGTATCATTTGTATTGTGTCAAATGTATTGTAACTGATATCAGTTATTGTATATATGAGATTTTCATTCCATCTGTATTCCGAATTTATGTTATCTGTGTTATTTTTATATCTATTGTCCTAAACTATTATAGCCACTGTGTAGTAGCTTTGAGTTTGTATCGGTATGTCGGATTTCCTCCTGAAATAGAAATGCATGTTATACTATCTGACATATCGGTGCTCGCACAAAGCAATTACACGGATGGTCGCTCCTCAACAGCCTTATTCTCCGTGCTAGTTGACAGCACTACACCGTAGTGTTCTTGGCTAGCGTGGGTATAGAGGTGGGGCGTCACAGCTTGGTATCAGAGCCTGGGGTTTAGGACAATTATAAAACATAACTTAGATGGAGCATGTGTTACAACTATTTGTCGATGTTTTATCTCTCATCTTTACATATAATTATTTTTGACTGTTTGGTATGAATTCCTAACGCTTATGCTTGTGTTTTCGGCTTTGAATTGATTTAGCCGATGTTGATTTTGTTTTAATTTGGCAAATTAAAGCCATTTTGACTTTTGGACTTTGTTCCACTTTTGTTCTATGCTATGAGTGTCATTGTGTACCTGTTACACTGTGATGAAAAAATAGCTGGACCAGTTGCAAATTGAGTAATTTTGATTTCTCATTCACATCTAGTTTGAATCTCAGCGATTTTGAACTTGATATTTTGTGTTTTCCTCATCTTGAATTCCATTCGACTTCGGCCACTTTGTTTTTGAGAAATTGCTAATTTCTTGATTTTTAAGACTCTGATTTTGTTTGCCGTTGGTTTCTTTGATAATGATGATTGATTCATTTTGTACTCGACTGCGGCTATTAATTGTTGACTTCGACATTGACTTGATTCTTACTTTTGTTGAAGTCATTTATGCATTTCTGCTCGTTTTGCTTTGTTTTTCCAGTTGATAATCGATTCTTGATCATTTCCCCGATTTATTGCTATCATTTATTAGCAACTTTGATGACATTTTCTTCGCGATTTTTGTGAACATACTTTCTGATGGATTCAGTATCGATTTCTTTGGATTCCATTCACATCTTCGTATGTGAATTCTTGTGATTGATTGTTTCTACAATCATTTTTGTGATTTGTCACTTTAAAAATATAAAGGTTTTCTATACTAGTAGTAAATATTAAAATCCTTTTTTCCAAACGATTTCAAAACTATTTTACTACAAAGCTCTTTTTCTTAAACCGTTTTCCAATCTATTAGTATATACAAGCCTTTATTTCACTCGTATGATAAATTGAATTAAACAGCCTAGTAAAACAAGTGGTATGAAACGCTTGCGTTTACTTCGTCGGTTAACTCCTGGACTTGTTCGATTGAACCTTTTGTGACAATTTTCTAGTGTAGATTTACAGTTTGTTCGTAAATATTTAAGTTAAGCAAGTGGTTATGGGACATGAAACTAAACTTTTATATTTACTAGCTTAGTGTAATTGACACTTCTCGTTGATCATGACGATCATTTTATGATTTAGACTAGCAATTGTGCGATGTCTCTTTGTTTGCAAGGTTAGACTAGACCGCAGTGGTGTGATTCCGACTCACACATATCTCTTTGTTCGCAAGGTTAGTCTAGACCGCAGTAGTGTGATTCTGACTCACACGTATCTTTTTGTTTGCAAGGTTAGACTAGACACCATTTGTGTGATTCCATTCACACATACCTTTTTGCTTTTTGGTTAGTCTAGACCTTAAATTTGTGTGATTCCACTCACACATATCTTTTTGTTTGCAAGGTTAGACTAGACACCACTTGTGTGATTCCATTCACACATACCTTTTTGCTTTTTGGTTAGTCTGGACCTTAACTTGTGTGATTCCACTCACACATATCTTTTTGTTTGCGAGGTTAGACTAGACACCACTTGTGTGATTCCATTCACACATACCTTTTTGCTTTTTGGTTAGTCTAGACCTTAATTTGTGTGATTCCACTCACACATATCTTTTTCTCTGCGAGGTTAGCCTAGACCTCAATCTGTGTGATTCCGACTCACACATGTGGGATAGCGACCCACGGTCTTCGGACCATTCCTGTGTGAAAATTTAATGGATGGCTTCCATGAGATAACATCTCGTCTTGTGATACCGGTGTTTTGGAGTTTTCATGCTCCCATTTTGTGATAGGCCTTTCCCTTTTCCCTTTTTATGATTTAGACTAGCAAATGTGTGATGTCTCTTTCTCTGCGAGGTTAGCCTAAACCTCAATCTGTGTGATTCCGACTCACACGTGTGGGATAGCGACCCACGGTCTTCGGACCATTCCTGTGTGAAACTTTAATGGTTAGCCACCATGAGATAGCGTCTCGTCTTGTGATACCGGTGTTTTGGAGTTTCCATACTCCCATCTTGTGATAGGCCCCCCTTCTTGTGATTTCTGGATTTCTTGTGATGATTTCTGGAATTTTGTGCTTCACCAATTTTCGTGATTTCTATTGATATGTTTATCAATTTTTGTGCATTGGTGAATTCATGTGTTATTAACTTGTTATGAATACAAGTTTAGGGTATGATATCCCTTTCTATCTTTGAGAAGATTCTTGTGACATTTTCTTATGAATGAAAATTCATTGGTATTATACTTTGATGCCAGTTATTTTGATGAAATTTTGACGTGTTAACTTCAGTAACCGTCAATTTTAAAATGGATTTACAAGCGGTTCTTCCGCAATGCTGAATTTGTTGTCCGTTTTACTGTACTTTGAGAAGTGCAACTTCCTTATCTAAGATGCTACTGATATTGCTAATTTAATCACGTGTTTTCAAAATTCTTTATTTTTAAAAGTTGTTTCAAAAATATAAATTAAAATTGTTTTCAAAAATTTTTACAGTTTACATTTTCAAAAGAACGAGGAAGCGATTTAAACGTTTCAGAAAAATCGAGGACTATGACCCCTTTCTTTTACTGATTCGCTTAATTCCGGACTTGTCCGTTTGAGAATGTGAAATGTTATTTTTAAAACACACAATTCTGCACTTTCAAGGAAACGATAAAGAGATTTAAACGATTTAGCAAAAGTAAGGAGTATGGAACCATACTTTTACTACTTCGGTTAATTCTGGACTCGTTAATTGAATATTTACGACTTCTGATTATCGTTTTTGATTAATCGAATGTTTGTGTTTCTGATTATCGTTTTTGATAATCAGATATTTGTGAAATTTGATTATCGTTTGAGATAATTAAATATTTTTCGATTTTATTAATCGAATGTTTGTGTTTCTGATTATCGTTTTTGATAATCAGATATTTGTGAAATTTGATTATCGTTTGAGATAATTAAATATTTTTCGATTTGATTAATCGAATATTTGTGTTTCTGATTATCGTTTTTGGTAATCAGATATTTGTGAAATTTGATTATCATTTTGATAGTTAAACCTATTTGCAATTTGAAAATTCGATTATCGTTTGTGATGATTGAATATTTGCGATTTTGAGATTCGAGCTTCGTCTTTTTCTCTGGCAATTCAGGTGAGTAATTTGATTTACTCACATTCAATTCGTGCAGTACGTGAATCCTGCTCTGTTTTTCCTTTTCTATTAAATGCTGGAACTCGATTGATTCTTGCTTTTGATAGTCGTCTGATTTTGATCCCTCGACCCCCACGATGTTGATTCTTTTGGTTTGAAGCAGTCGAACCTTTTGATTTTATATCTGATACTTCCATAATTCTAATGCTTCCCTGTTGGCATTTGCTTTGCTTATGCATTCGACATTGTTATGTTCTTATGGTTGTTACCTCTTTCCCACTTATCCCTTAGGATTGCGAGGACGCAATTTCTTTAAGGAGGGGAGTCTGTAACAACCCGGCATTTCGTACCCAATTAATTATCGCCTCTTGACGATCTAATCTGGTTGCTAATAGCTATTGGCATTTTGATCGAATTGAAATTCAGGGAATAAAATTTGGTTAGAAGAAATTGTGGGCTGTGAAAATTTAAATTGTGGCCCATACTTATGCTGTGATGTTTATCTATGCCTTTTTCCTTGTATTCGTTCACTCGTGAAAACCGATCCCCCTTATCATTTTGGATAACCCTAATCAAAACAAACGAGCGAAACAAATGGTGGTCTCGTCATCTCCAAATTAGGGCTGCGGCGATTTAGGGCTGCTCGTTCTCGTCGTCCCCCTTTTGAAGCTAGGTCACGTTCAAAAATCGAAGGCGCCATCCTCAAATAATCGATCGAATGAGGTCGCTCGGTCGATCGTTCGCGCTTCGATGGCAAAGGTGAGTGGTTTCCCCCCTCTCACATCTAATTCATTCTGCAATCGTTGAATTTGTTTGGCATTTGTTATCTTTGATTTGCAAAACAGTTTTGTTGTGAAACGATTTACTGGTTCACTTGTTTCAAATCCCTGGCAATTGAATTTATATTGACTTCGGTCGCTTCGATTTTGTTTCTGGCGATTTCCTTTATGTCGAATTCGGCATTGTCTTGATTTTGACCTTGGTAACTTGAGGTGATTGAGTCGCTGTCATTATTGTTGGCGCTGAATTTATCATGTTGGTATCCTTTTATCTGGTGGTTGTTGACCCTATGTATTTCGACTCTGGCCATCTTCTCTGTTGCCTGTATGTAGTTGCAGTTTATACTATGATAAGTGTAGCTTCTGTCTTTGAATGATCATGATTGCAGTTGTATTGGATTTAGGCACTGGGTTGTTTATTCTTGCATACTGAGGTGCTTTGTTGGCATTTTATTCATCCCTGTGCATTCATTGGCTCTGTTTTGAGTTCGAGACTTGTTCTTTCTACTTGTATCTCTACTGTTTTGGACTGTAGCTTGTAGATTTGAGTATGATTCATTTGCATTAGTGTAGTTGCCATGATTTGTGTTCGAGCTCTTTTCCCGCTGATGCATTATTAGTTCATCCATGAGTCACTTGTTCACTTGAATCATTCATTCTAGTCTCAGTATTATGTTGTCTGCACCCACTTCTGAAATTACTTGAACCTGATCTCATGATGCATGTGTGTACTGTGATATTGAGTCTATGCTTTGTGCACTTTTCTGGTCTGCACTGATGTTCATCTGTAGTAGTTCATGTCGGCACTAGTTTTTGTAGTTGCTCTAATATCCTAGTCTTCACTTTGCAGTTTCATTTGAACATCTGTAGTATCCACTGGTCATTTGAAGTGGCATTCATTCCAGTAGTCACTTGAACTTGCATTCTGGTTCATGCATTCACTGTTGCCATATCTTGAATCTCTGTTTACTTGTAGCTTGATGCACTGGTCTGCAGTTGTATCTTTTGTACACTTGTAGCTGTTGTGTTCACAATCTTTGCCATTTCAGTAGTTGCAATCACTGTTGTCTGCATTTGTTTATGATGGGTTCTTGATATTGTTCGAATTGACTTTGACATGTCACTAATACTTTTTTTTATAACTGCGGTACATTTTAGTCATTCACTAGACATTTGGTTCATTCATTGTTTCTCTTTGATCTTGAGTCAGTTTCCTGCCTTGTGCTTGAGCTCTTTGCATACTAATGCACTTCATTTTGAAACTGGACCACTTACTTGTTAATGTTCACTGGTCGAGTTCTTTACTTGATGTTACTAGATCTGTTTCACCGTTATACCCTGAATCATTTGCCATGTGCAGTTTGTTATATACCATCACTTGTGTCCACATTTTGTATTCTCTTAGTTGAAGTTTTTCGCTGCTGCACTGCCTTGTTCTCGAATCTAATACATTGCATTGATGCTTTGTATCATTTGCATTTTGTCATTTTGCTTCACTGATGACCTTATCTTCTAATGAGGCTGATCTGCATCTTTTCTATTGTGTGTTGTAGTGCCATATCTTTGGTGCTCTCGCCTTCAGTTTGCTATTTCCCTGTGCCTTGCTTTGCGACATGTTGAACTTGTTTCACTTGTTGCCTCTTTCACTGGATACACTGTTTCATTTCACTGATGCAGTCTTGCCCTTAAATACAAGTGGTGGCTGCATTTTCGTAGCAGTTTTACCCTTGTCCCTTGTGGTGACTTTATATTCTGTTGTGGCGAGGCGGTGCACGCGTGCGTGCACTGCAGCCACACTGAATTGACAGATTTTAATCGATATTTCTTTTGTTCTTGATTCATCGACCTGTTGCGTAATTCGTAGGCTGTATTGGCGAGGCAGTACACGTTAGCGTGTACTGCAGCCAATTAGCATTGATGTTTTTAAATTGACATTTCAATTGTTTAAACTGCTTTGGATTTCTGTTTTGTGGATTAACACTGTTTAGTGTTATATCTGCCGTTATCCGGTTCTCCTATCGAGAAGTTGGGTATACGAGATTTCTATGACTGTCGTCTATTTGATATTGGATTATTATTGCTTTTGTGTATTAATTACTGAGTTTGAATTAGACTGATCCGAGTATTATTTTCTTTTGAATTTAATACTCGGGTCAGACCGAGTATTTACAGGTTGTAGATTTTTAGCTTTGGGTTGCTGCTAGAGCTATGAAGACTTTTTCTATCATTTGAAGTGGTCTTCGTACTTTTGTAGTGGTCAGTGTGTCTGTTTTAAGATGATAATGTATTCATGTATATTAGTCGATAATGTACGTGTATATATAACTTCTTGAGTCGACAGTTGTAGTTGTATCATTTGTATTGTGTCAAATGTATTGTAACTGATATCAGTTATTGTATATATGAGACTTTTCGTTCCATCTGTATTCCGCATTTATGTTATCTGTGTTATTTTTATATCTATTGTCCTAAACTATTATAGCCACTGTGTAGTAGCTTTGAGTTTGTATCGGTATGTCGGATTTCCTCCTGAAATAGAAATGCATGTTATACTATCTGACATATCGGTGCTCGCACAAAGCAATTACACGGATGGTCGCTCCTCAACAGCCTTATTCTCCGTGCTAGTTGACAGCACTACACCGTAGTGTTCTTGGCTAGCGTGGGTATAGAGGTGGGGCGTCACACCGTCTGTGTTTATATGCAGCGGTTTTATGAGACATCTCTATTATTGATAGGTTCATAACATTAAATATTTCAAATGATTTGAGTATCTCACGATGCTTCACCAGATTGATCCAGGTGTTATTTTCTTATAATGCTCTGGTCAGAGCCCGATTACATTTCCAGATTTAGCTTGGACGCTTAGAGCTTCAGGATATGAGCTGGACGCCTCTAAGACGTATTTACGTATTTTATTTTCATTGTATTTCTTGTTTTGTATTTATTAGCATTTGCAAACCCAGGCTGTTATAATTGTCTAGGCTGATGATGATTTAGTTTATTCTGATTGTTGTATGTATATCAAAGTTTTCTTTTGTAAAGATCTTTATATATTATATAATGCTCATCACGATGTGAGATTCTGTTCTGTTTTTTCTTTTCTTTCACCCCAACAATCTATCTTTCCGGCACTCGGATGCTCCGCATGTGAATACCATGGATATATTAGTATCGACTTTTGAGGGTCGAAAGGCGGGTCATTACAATGGTATCAGAGCTTAGGTTGAGCGAACACCTAGGCCTTGGTTGAGTAAGCTCATTAGAGATAGGGTTAGTAATACCCTAGAATGAGTTGAGTGTATTATATATGAGAGCGCGTATTTGTTAGTGCTATAAAAATGAGAACACCTAAGTTGCGAAAACTATTTGATGTTATTGGACCGACTAATAAACGCCTTTACCTTGGAGATGTCTAAGGAAAAGTAGACATTAGGACCGAGTTAGATACCAGCATCTTTCTCTTCATAGCTAATTATCAGACCAGATGGGTAAAGAGGTCCAAGAAGTCGACTCGGTTTTAAACCCAGATTTATTTTGGGCCTGCATCTGAATTTAAGGAAAAAGAAATGATAAAAGATTAAATCAAATAATTGTATACACTATGTTGTAGGGAATTATACAAGTTTAAAACTTAAGAAATATTTTTATGAAATATTTTCATAAATAATTTTTGGGAAGTAAAAAGAATTGGAGAAGTATAATTATTAAGTTGTCCTAAAGGGATAAAACCGTAAATAGGACTTGGAACATTTTATTCGCATGATTATTCTCAATCATAGTTCGACAGAGGATTTCTAGGTGTTATACACCAGTCCAAACTAGGCATGTTCACTCGATTTCTCGACGGTGAGTACTTGAGATGGATTCTTGGGATGGTGTGAGTGTTTTCTCTCATAGTTTAGGACTATGAAGGAAAACATAAGTATCAGATCAAGGAATTTTATTAGGGTTCCATAATGGAGTTGTTAAGTGATCTATACTAGTTTGGACGAGAGATTTATGTATCCAAACAAGTGATCAGATATTGCATACGAATTATTCATGCACATCTCGAGCTTATAAAAAGGGCTAAAATTTTGAATTAGCCTGCTTCCTTCTTTGTTTGATTGCAGTGAAATTTCCGGGTTGAAATTCTTTTAGGGGGGAAGGATGTAACGATCCAAAATTTTATAACTTTGATGCGTGGATATTTAATTAATTTTAAATATTCAACTAATGGTTTTTAATAATCAAATAACACTCTTTTAATTGATAAATAATGATGGCGAACTCATTTTAGAAATTTTTTTACATAATTAAATAGTTCGGAGAAAGAATGAAAATGTGATCGAAAATTGTTTTTCAGATTTTTGATTTTTTACAGAACGAAAGTTGTTGCAACGTTGTTGCGCACACACTTAAAATTTTAGTATACATATTTAACAAAAAAGAAGTGGCTAGCACTAAAGTATAGTTAGAAAATTAATTAGTGGCTAATGATGTCATTTAGTAATAAAGTAAAGAGAAGACTTTTTGTGTGATGTGATGGGTAATACATGTTATTATTGCATTTACTTGGGCACATGGGTTGGAAAATGGGGGAAGCTTGTCATGGAAGGGAAGAGGAGGGTAGTTGTGTCATTTGGTGAAGGGGCTAAGTGGTAGTTCACTACATTTTTGCAAATTCTATAAAAAAAAAAGCCTCCTTTGTTTTCATTTCATTTTTCCATTTTCATTCTTCGCTCCCATTTTCTTACCCTTCCATCAAAGTTCTTAAGTTCAAAAATATAGCAAAACTCCTCTCTTTTCTCCTCTAACTTCTTGCATAAGCTTATATACATTTAGCATACACCACCATCATCTCAAAGATGCAAACTTAAGTGCCAAAAACCCATTTTGGCCTTGGGCCATGGGCATATTAGGAAGATGGGAGGCTTGGCCATGTGCATTTGGAGGTGAAGGTAAGAGGAATGTGTGCTTATTTGGTTGGTAGCAAGAAGTAGTAGCTTGTTCCGAAGTTTATGTCGCATTCGGAAGTTAAAACTTACCTTTATAATTCACATAATTATTGCTGAAAATGTTGTATTAGTTATTGTGTTGCTTGCTTATGATTATTGTATACATACGTATGTATGTAAAAGTATTTGTGTTTGATTTTGAAATGTATTCCCGCTCGATTAGCAGAGGCATATACCACTTGTATTTGTAGGGGAATAATTTGAACACATAGGATTAGGCAGGGGACTAGCAAAAATAAATGGAAGTCAATGTATTTTTCAGAGCGTGTAATAACCCAAAATTTGAGCTATAATAATTAATTAACGTATTAATTAAATAATAATAAAAAGTTTGTGAAATTTTTAGAATTGAGCCACGGGAGTTACACCAATGTATCCGTGGTAATTTTCTGATCAATTTCCTTATATAACTTGTCGAAATCCGAGTTAATATGAAGAATTTACGAAAGAAATAATAAATCAGAAAGAAAAAGAAAAAAATATTATAAAGGCATAGGTCAACCCATATTTGGGTTAGGTCGACCTATATGTACATTTCTTGGGGCATGTAGTCTCAAGAGAGGGTTTAGCGGTTAATCCCGCTAAGATAGTAGCAGTACAGGATTGGAAGGCCCCCAAGAACGCTACCGAAGTTAGAAGCTTCCTAGATTTAGCTGGTTATTATAGGAAGTTTATCAGAGATTTCGCTAAGATTTCAGCACCGCTTACTCGCCTCACTAAGAAGAATGCGGCATTCGTGTGGGACGCGGATTGTGAGGAGTCCTTCACGATGCTAAAGAGAGCCCTTACTAGTGCGCCAATGTTAGTTTTACCCGATGGAGCTAAGCCTTTTACAATATACACTGATGCATGTGGGACTGGCCTTGGAGCAGTATTGATGCAAGTGGGGAGGGTAGTATGCTATGGAAGTAGACAGTTGAGAACTCATGAGAAGAACTACCCAACCCATCATTTGGAGCTAGCTGCTATTGTTTTCGCGCTCAAGTCTTGGAGACATTACTTGTTAGGAGAGAGGTTCGATCTTTTCACTGACCATAAAAGGATTTAAACTTGAGGGTGAGGAGAAAATACGTACCTCTTATCCGCATCTCTTCGATAGTACGTTTTGAATTTTCTATTTTCATCTTTAGTTTTGAATAGGTTCTTTCCTTTAGTATACTTTTTGAGAGTAGATCTTAGGATTTAACCTATGGATGGTAGGACTGCATGTAAACTTGATACTAGAACATGTTATGTATGACAGACGCTAGTGGTTGCAAGTGTTTGCTAGTGGATGCTAATGGATGCATATACACACGCTAGGCACTATTATCTCTTAGGGATCTGCCTAACTAGGTCACTAAAGCATATGCATATGGATGTGTGCGCACTTGCATTTTTATTTTCATTTTCATGGTTGCTATGAATGGGTGATTATAATATGATTGTTGCATTTGGATGATGATTTTAGCAGGCATATAGAAATACCAGTTATCATTAGGAAACTTGTAACAACCCGCCATTTGAACCATTCAAATCAACAATAATCCACACATGTCAAACTTGAATTGCTCAAAACAAAAAATTGTTATTTATATTTGGCAAAACTTAGCATATATAGTAAATAAATCAATCACAAAATCAAAGACACAGAGTAATACAACAATACGCAGCGGAATAGATAAATAGTAGTTCATGAAGCTTACATAACAAATTGCATAAAATAGCATATAACTTACATAACAAATTAGAGAACATAGCATGTAACTTACATAATTAATTACAGAACATAGCATGTAACTTACATAACTAATTACAGAACCTAGCATGTAACGTACATAATTAATTACAGAACATAGCATGTTACTCACATAATTAATTAATTACATAACATAGCATGGAATGTGACATAGATTTTCTACCATAACATAACCCAACATGCATTCATTTCCAATATAGCACCTTAGGTGATTTCCTATATTACAATCATACTACATACATGCATACAAATTTTATTCTTTTTCTTTTTTTAATTCTTTTTTTTCTTTTTTTTATTCTTTTTCACACATAAATTTCACATAACATACTAATGACAATTTCTATCACAAAAGTGTCAACCTTTAAATCAATATAACATTGCCTTTTTTTCTTTTCAATATAGTAATTTAATATTAACATCATGATGCATATTAATAACCATATCATCACATCTATTTTTATAAATAAACAACATAATATCAAAAACAATTTCATGTCAAAAACAATAAGGGAACATATGTCATATGAAATCCTAACCAAATTACGCAAAATTTCTTAACTATTGCAACATTCCAATAACATATCAATTGATATCCATTTACTTAACATACGAATATAAATTGTGAGTGAATAGCTCACCTTTCGAGGCTAGGAAAATTGACGACACAAAGCTATGAATTTGAGTCGCGAATTCCAAAGCAAATCAAAGCGGACTTGAATTGATGCAACACAAAATATATGTGGATATATATTTCATTTTTTTTATATAAAAGAAAAGAGGAGAGGGGTTAAGAGGCTTAGCCTAGGGTTGGTGGGTTTGGATGCGGCTAAGGTGGGCTAGGGTGGAAGAGATGGTTTGGCTATGCAAGAGGAGAAGATGTGGTGATTTGGGTGGGATTTGGTGGAGATAGGGCATGGCTATAGGCTAGGAAAGTGGGGATGATTTTAGCCTTGCTTGGAGGAAATGGTGACCGAGATGAATGGGAGGGAAAGATGGCTTGGATGGTGGAGGAGAAGCGGCAATAGAAGAGGAGGTGGAAGGAATTTGGAAGAGAAAAGGAAGGAGTTTTGATTTTGAGAAATTTGTGTTTTTAAATCTAAAACTCTCTATAATTTGAAGAGGAAGTAGGGAGTGTGATGAGAAAGTTTTCTCAAGGGAAAATTATGTACGTACAAGTTAGTCAGAAGGAAAAAAATGGTCGTAGGAATAGGAATAGACACAAGTCTCTTGGTATGGTTAGAGTCTCTTGGTTAACGAAGGCCCAATAGGACTAAACCAAACCCATTAGGACTTAGTCAAATTTCACAACTAAACATCATAAACATTGATTTTGATGAAACAAAAAATGGAGAAAAGATCAGAATTCAGTCCAGTATCATATAAAAAGAATAAATTTTAAAAATTCACATTTAAAATTTTCAACCAAAGGTCAAATTTTGACTAAGTTTGACCAAAATTCAAAATTTTAGAAAATTTTCTATTTCATTGAATTTGGAAAAATATATTACTCAATATTCCAAAAAAATTTCTTAAATTTTAACCTTTAAATTTTATTTAAATTCAAATAATAATATATTTTAAAATTGAGTAAATTGAACCTTCATTTTATTAACATTGGTTTGTCTTTGTTCAAATGTTCATTTTATTTAATTCAACATATGTTGCTTATTCTTGACTGAATCAATTACCATCTATTACTCTTTACCTTAATTAAAAGATTTAATTCCAATTTATTCAATATTAAATTTTCAATTGAATGTTGGTTACACACTAATTGTTTTATTTTCAGTAAATAATTCAAACAAAGTTTTATCCTTTTATTTCCATTTACATGTTCTTTATATTACATCAAATTTCTCTTTCAATTAAAACATATGTTTCCCTTTTATTTCCTCAACATCCTCTTTTATTTTAATTCAAACGTACGTTCTATTATTACGTTCATTAATTACAATTAATGTTCTCTTTCCTTTTATTTGAAAGATTTCAATTACATTTAATTCCATTGATTACAAAATAAATTTCAAAGCGGATTAATCAATGGGATGAGGAATAAATCAATTGTTACAACTTAGTAATTCATATCTATTCATTTATTGTTTACACAAGGAGTATAAATCTACTTACCAAATAATTGATATCTTGTTGTATGCTAACATATTTAGAATATTGTTTATCCCATTATTAAGTAACATTTATTGTTATAGTTGATTGAAATTGCATTAATACAGTTGTCAATTACATTCAATAAATATTATTAAAATATATTCTAATACGCGTTACCACATTCCATTTCAATAAAGATTAGTTGTTTTAGAATTTTATCTAAGATCATGTTTTATATTCTAACAAATTTATTATTATTATTATTATTTTACAGTAATAGTTGAAAATTCTTTATTTCTAACCATATTCTATACAACAATTATAATTAATATTTTCAAAATTTGTTCGAATTTACAAGTCGTTACACTCTCCCCCACTCAAAACTTTTCATCCCCGAAAAGGAATGAGGTGATAAAATATAAGCAAATAGAAAGATAAGATAGATTCGAAATGAATAGTACCAGATACAAACAATTAATACAAAACCATATAAATTTCATTTCGAATGTTAACTTTATACGTTTTTATTACTTATTAACATCCATTTATTATTATCATTCTAATCAACTCACTTTCAATTAATTTACATTAATATCCTCACCTTATTTACTTCTTAATTGATTAACATTCACTTATTATTATTCATCTCGTTAATCATTCAATGGATTTATATTCAATTTATTCGATTTTAATTGATTTACATTTAATTAATTTGGTTTCAATCCATTTTTATTCAATCAATCAATATTCATTGCATTCGCATTTGATTGATTCCAATTTAATGTATTTACATTCAATTGATTTTTCAATTATTTACATTTGTTTCATCCACATTTAATTGGTTTTTTTTCCATGCTTACTTATTCATATTCAATGAATTCTCATTCCATTAATTTCCGTTCTATTATGTCCAATTAACTTACATTCAATTATTAACGTTCATTATGTTCACCCTCTTTATTTACATTCATTTACAATCGTATTTGTTATTCTCTTTCACATTCAAGTTTATTTATGATCATTTATTTTATTTCATTCACATAGTATGTTTCCTTTAATGTAAATATCACTTAATTAACCATTTTACAAATTTACTTAAGTTTAATATCAACATTCCATATTTTCCTTTGCCTATCCAAAATGTTTAACCACATTCTTATTTTGGTTTTTACTTCTGATTTTCTTAAGTTTCGAGTTATATAGCTTATATAAAATCCAAATTTCTTACAACTCTACTTAATTAACTTTCATTCATAATTTATTTACATTCACCTTATCTTTTTAACTTAAATTCATATATATATATATATATATATTATTTCTAAACAAATCTTATTTTATTTAACTCATTTCATTTATTTAATCTTAATCCATTTGACTTCACTTAAATTAATTCCACTTCATAATTTTATTTCAACCATTCTTTGTAATTTACCTTTGTATCACAAACAGTTTACAAAGTATAAATTTATTTATTACTTGTTCAGTTTCTTAAGTCCATATTCATTTACTTAAATAGCATTCTCTTTTTATTATTCAATTTATTTCACTTAACATTTCTTATAACATAGATTAAGTGTATAAGCATTCATTAAAACAACTCAATTTTTATTTATAACTTTCCTTAACAAATTTCATTTTGGACATCTTATTACTTACATTTTATATTGTATACTATTCAATTACATGTTCTCATTAACATTCAAACTTTTTCCTGGTAAGTTCATATTAATATTTCAGAATGTAATTGAGGACTACATAATTTACCTTTTATTTACAATATTTTATTAAGCAAAAATTTTGTTTGAACATTTGTATTACTTAAGTTTCCTCTAGTATACCCTTAAATTACATATTCATGTTAACAATTTAACTTTTTAAATATTTCAGGTAAGTTATATATGTTTTAGAATGTAATTGAGTATTATAAAAAATAATTTTATCCTAGTTCAACTGTTTCAAGTTGTTTCAATTTCATTTCTCATTTTAGACACTCCAATTATTCAAAATTTTTACTTCATTTCAATAATTGAAAACCATTACTTATCATAAACTGAAGAGTTTAATTTGTGGTTTCACTTCAAACCATTTTGAAATAAATATATGCACATTTTTTATATCAAATCATACTTAAGAAATTCAAATCAAAATCCAGTTTCCAAAACAAAAGTGTAGCAAAGATACTAAGTGGTCTCCCCCACTTTGAGACTCGAAAATGAATATCGATGATACTGCAGTCATCACCGAAATTATTTTACAGCGATAAAAGAGGAGAGTACTGACTTGCTTCTTTTAAATTCTTTTGGAAATAATTTCTACTTAAAAATACCTTCAAATAATATTAATATTATTTTATTTTTTTCAAACTTTGAAGACCAAATTTTGAAAAGTATCGGAAATTAAATTCTCAAATCCACAATTTAATTTTATCTCATTTGCAAATCAGATTTATAAACCATGTTTGTAAAATTTTATCTCCTTATAATATACAATAATACTTACCGTTTTAGGAATATTAACAAAACAATAAATGAAAATCTAGTATTATCATTTCTAACAACTAACTCATTTGACTATCTAAATTCAGAAAATTATATTTTATATATAAAATATAATCATTATTAACAAAATTAACAATACGATATAAAACAAATTTTATAACACTAACAAATATGCTCTCTCATAGGTTGATTCAAGAATGGATCTTAGAAAAAGATAGAGATTCAAATTTAGAGGAACCCTAATCAAAGAGAATCCTAACTAAGAAGATAGGCTCGAAAGGAAGGATGATTCCGTAATTGATTCTACTCATTCTAGAGTACTACTACCCTATCTCTAATGAGTTTTTACTCCATAAGCTAAGTTTTGCCTAAACCAGAGCTCTGATACCACTTGTAACGACCCGCCATTTTGAACCATTCAATAATCCATACATGTTAAACTTGAATTGCTCAAAACGACAAATTGTTATTTATATTTGGCAAAACTTAACATATATAGTAAATAAATCAATCACAGAATCACAGACACAGAGTAATACAACAATACGCAGCAGAATAGATAAATAGTAGTTCATAAAGCTACTACAAAAACATCAGAGTCTAAAACCAAATATAACCTAAGTCCAAATGCAAAGAAGTCTCTAATACATAACCAAATGACAAGTCTGAACATAAACAACTGGAAATAACTAAAATAACCGAGATAACTGAAAAGCTGAATAGATTATAGATAGATCTCCAAGCAAAGCTCCAAGCTTCAAAGGTGAGTCTCAAATGCTGTAATACTTAGGCTGACTCGAGCATAAAGCAAAACACTCGAGTCAGGATTAACAATCTTATGCAAGTAAACCAACTCAAGTGAAATGTCCAAATGAAATGCAATAACTTAAAGAATGTTTGGGATTTCCATCCTTTAAGGATCCGTGGAACTATCTACATTCATATAACAATACGCTACATAAATAATGTCTATAGTAAATTAAAATATTAAAATAGCGTTAAGGCGTTACCCATATCACCCTAAACACATTTTTATATAAATGCCATAGTCTATACAAATACTGTAAACTCCACCAGTAGTTGGGCTATCAGGGAGCACTCCATAGGTACGACACAAAACAAACTCGTAGAAGGCGCGGTAGGGCATGTGAACACCGCACTCGAAGCAATGCCTGGGTAGATATACCAATTGCACTCCCGGAATAGTGGTAACGCATAGCAGCTACTACGGCCTACCTCGGAACACGCTCCCATAATAAAAATCTAGGGTGGCCACCAAATCAATCACAAAGTAATAGTATGGTATCGAAGAAATGTGCCCGATCGGAGGTGCGACCTCACTTGGCCCGGTATAGCTTCTGTTTTAGTCATATCTAAGCTGACTCACGGGAGTCAGGGTCATGTAAATACCTCATATGGAATCGTTCCCCAAACCATCCTACTTCATTTCTAGAATCTCCACCACGTACACAGTTGTTAAAGTGGTTTTTGGTATTGGCAGAGAGTATGACAATATCTGATCCCGTTCTCTTTAACAACCAAACGCTTATTTCACATCGGATGGTTCTTTTACATATCCAAAACCAATTCATAATTAATATCAAAATATCATATTTGATTTCAAACCATTTCTCTTTCGATATCATATTCACTTTCAAAACTATATTCACTTTCAAGATCATAATCCCTTTCAAAACTATATTCACTTTCAAAATCATACTCCCTTTCAAAACTATATTCACTTTCAAAATCATATTCCCTTTCAAAACTATATTCACTTTCAAAACCATATCACTTTCGAAATCATATTCATTTTCAAAATCATAACCACAAAATAGGTTAAACCATCATATCAAAATATTCGCATTTTAAATCAATTAAATCTAAATCATAACAGTTCCAACTTTAAACATTTTGAATATTAAAAGTAGTTTATATATTGGAATAGTTATACATTAAAAATAGTTTATATTTTAAAATTAGGTTATAGATTGAAATAGTTTATATATTAGAAATAATTTATATATTAAATTAGGTTATAAATTGAAATAGTTTATTATTAGAAATAGTTTATATATTAAAATAGGTTATATATTAAAATAAATATATTAATTTAAACAATTTAAACATAATATATATTATTTTTATTAATTCTATTAAATTAAATCTTATATTATGAAAAAGTAAATAAAGTTATATGTAAAACCTTAAAATATACATTTTAAAACTTGTTTGCCCAAAAATTGGTCACAAACCCCAAATATCGTGAAAGCACTAGTATATGAACACAAATTAACAGTATATAGTCACATATCACAGATCAAAGTAATGTAGAGGATAAAAAATGAAGAACAATAAACTTTAAACAAGAAGAAACTGACAGAGTCATGGGATTTATAGTGGTTCGGCTATCTCCGGCCTACGTCCACTCCAAAAGTTAATCTTTTATTGACTTTTCTTCCTGGTTACAACTGATTACCGCAGATTATAATGATAAAATTCGAGTATCACAGCAGCTATGGAGTGCAAAGTTGAATCGGGCAGAGTCTGGACGTTGAAAAGCCAAAAAAAAGAAGATCCTCTTCCTGTAGGCTTTGGGGTGCTATTTATAGGCGTTCCATGCAAATATCTCGCTCAAACTTCGAGAGACTTCTTCTGGCATGTGAGTGGGCCCACGCGATCGATCCCATGAAGTTTCGACTCGATCCGTGATCGATACAAACGTAATTCGTATCGATCAAGATTTTGTCCAATGGAGTCGAAACTTGGCGTGAACATTCTTTAGCTTGTACGTAAGTTCCTGTGAAAATTTTGTGGCATTTGGACCTGTGGATCTCGAGATATGATTGATATGAAATGTAGCTTCCTCAACGTCGTCTGGTCTGCATCGATCAATTCGTATTGATGCCCTTCACGTGCGTGCTGGTGACGTGGCCTTATCCTCAGCGTGTGATCCATTTTCCACACCGTGTTGAACACCTCTTCCTTCGATTCACGCACATTTCCAGTTCGCATCCATCTGTTCGCATTGGTCTCGTTCGTGTCCATCAATTCGTATCCACTACTTCGTATCGATAATGTGACCTGATCGATACGAATCTGCATCGAGCCGAACAGCCTCGAGTTGAACAGCATCGAGTCGAACAGCCTCAAGTCGAACAGCCACGAGTCGAACAGCATCGTGCCCTTCTCCCTGATCGATACGAACGCCTTGTTCGTATCCATGGGTATCGATACGAAATTCATGGATATGAACAGTATCGATACCAAACCTGTTTCTTCCAACATTGATCCATCCATATCTCGAGCATACGAACTCCGATTGGCCTGAAATTTGAAACATAGCCTCTCCTAGCCTTAATCATCATTCCCTATCGATTCTGTCTCGATTGGAGCTTAGTCAAATTTTGATGACGTCGATCACAACCTTGTTTCCAATCGACTTCCAATCCTAATATCCATCCTTTTCCAGCTAATTTGTTGATATTCCAGCCTTGACCAAAGGGTGGGATAACATTTGCCCCCCCCAAAACATGCCTTGTGATAAGAAGGTGTGTTTTGAATAGTTCCGAATCTGATATCTAAAGTCCATAGCCATATCATCCAAGTGCATCATTCTTGACAGCTCCGAGTCGGTGCCTGATTCCAAATCCAGTAACCAAAGCCTTAGCCAATTCCATATCCATTCGAACTCGACAGCCGAGTTCTGATCCATCCTTATCCAATAACCAATAACCGAATCCAAGATCTCTCTGGGCCGATATCCAAATCCATAACCTCTCCGGGTTCTTGCCAAGCGCAATCCACACCTGACGACCGTGGTCCATTGTCCTTGGACATGAGTAATGCCATGGCTTAAGTCCTAAGCCAAATCCTGGTCGCTCCGGACCCTTGTCGAGCATAATCCATACTCGATGACCTGAATAAGCCAATTCGCCATGTTCGGACGAAGATACCTACCCCTTGCCAGGCATAATCCATGCCCGATGACCATTTACCAAAAACCAGATAAAAATCCAATCAAAATCCAATCCGAAATCCAAATCCAATTGGGAAAACAAAAATCCACATCCGAAATCAAAACCAACATCCAAACATGAAAACAATCATCCAAATGAAAGTCCAAACCAAAAAACAAACAACATCAGGAGTTCAAACCAAACTCCAAAACCAAGCCAGAAAAAACAAATGTCCAAACCAAAAGAAAACGCAGATTTCGCAAACCATAGTGTCGTGGTTTATCATCATTTAGAGCATGCCTAGGGGCCATATCCGTCCCCGTACATGAGTAAATGATTTGGCCTTCTGTCAGCAGTTTGTTACTTATTTCATATCATCCCAGTCAATTGATAACCAATCGACCATCATTCCTGGGCCTCCGCCATCGTTGTTTGAGGTAGATGGTGGTTGCTCGTGCTCCACCGCTGCATTCCGGGCCTTGACATATTGTCGCAACTGTCCATTACTTACATGCTCCTCAATTATGTCCTTCAGATGCCTGCAACTGTTGGTATCATGTCCGTCTAAATCATGAAAAAGACAGTGCCTCCCTGATGCCCTTTCACGTTCCGAGGGTACTCTCCTAGATGGCCTTCAGTAGGGAAGGCGATTCCGAGTCTCCATGAATATCCGTTCCAACTTCTCGTTTAATCTTGTGTAAGTGGAAAACTTTGGTTCCCTCCACCGCTTCCTAGCTTTTCCTGATTCGTCATCTAGCTTCCTTTTTGCTTTATCTTTATCTTTATCCGAGCCCCTGCCAGATGGCCCACCATCCTCAGTTGCGTTCACCTCCTTTAACCTTATATCTGAACATGAATCTTCCTGCTGAAGGAATCTCTCAGCTTCATGAAAGAATTCCCGGAGATCCATTGGGGGGTCCCGTAGCAGTGACACTTTGAAATCTGAATTCTATCTTACTCCTGATACTGCCGCCATTAAAACAATCGATGGATATGGCCGATCCACCAAAGCAACCGCTGCATTGAACCAAGTTAAGAAAGCTCTAAGCGATTCGTCTGTCCTTTGCTTTACTGATGTTAGCGTCATAACATTCTTCGATCTCTTAATATGAACCCAAAACTGCTTTAGAAACCTGTCCACCAATTCTGTCCATGTCCTAATAGATCCTTCTTCCAGCTATTTGAACCACATAGCAGCTATATCCGTCAAGTACAAAGGGAAACATCAGGCCATAACTTCCTCCGATGCTCCCAGCACTTCCATATGTCTTGTGTACCTCATCAAGTGGTCAGTCGGATCATCCTTGCCATTGTACACCTCTAGCGTGGGCAGCTTGAACTCTGGTGGGTTCCGAGCCATTCAGATTTCACGAGTAAACAGACTCCTATTTACTCCTTCCAGATCCCTATTTGTCAATCCTCCGCGCATAGTTCGCCTGATAATCTCCGCCAATCCAGCGTTGTCCGTAAAAGGTTGCCCCCCGAGTCCCGGAGGGAATTTCGGCACATATTCTTCATCGCGCGCTCTTGCATTCCCGCCAGCATCTTGTTGTGTGGTGTCAACTGCAATTCCTCCATGAACTGGTCCATTGTTGCATGGTGGTGTGCCCCCGAGCCTGGATCCATCCAAGTTAGCAGTTGTATACTGATCAAGGGCTGTGCCTTGTTGAGTTGCTCCATTCGATTGCCTGTTTGGTCCTTCTGCTCTAGCTCCGTGGATCTGAACTCCTGAAGCTCCAGCTATTCCTGATTGCCCAAACTGTCTGAGGAGGTTCTGCATCATCTCCTCCTGCCTTTTCAGAAACTCTTCATGCATAGCTCCTATCATCATCTCCATCTCGTCTCTGGTGATGAAAGCTGAAGTCTGATTAGCCCCCGATGATGCCTCTTGGCTTCCTTCATGCTGACTTCTCTTGACTCTTTGTCTTCTACTTGATTGCCTTGTCATAGCTCTTCAGATCTGAACACTTAAGCCTTCAAATCTAAACTCCAAATCTGGTATAGCGGGTGCTAGTTGCTTCTCGGTGAAAGCACCAAAGTGTTTGCGCAAAAATTGGTCACAAACCCCAAATATCGTGAAAGCATCAGTGTATGAACACAAATTAACAGTATATAGTCACATATCACAGATCTAAGTAATGTAGAGGATAAAAAATGAAGAACAATAAACTTTAAACAAGAAGAAACTGATAGAGACACGGGATTTATAGTGGTTCGGCTATCTCCGGCCTATGTCCACTCCAAAAGTTAATCCTGTATTGACTTTTCTTCCTGGTTACAACTGATTACCGCAGATTATAATGATAAAATTCGAGTATCACAGCAGCTATGGAGTGCAAAGTTGAATCGGGCAGAGTCTGGACGTTGAAAAGCCAAAAAAAGAAGATCCTCTTCCTGTAGGTTTTGGGGTGCTATTTATAGGCATTCCATGCAAATATCTCGCTCAAACTTCAAGAGACTTCTTCTGGCACATGAGTGGGCCCACGCGATCGATCCCATGAAGTTTCGACTCGATCCGTGATCGATACGAACGTAATTCGTATCGATCAATATTTTGTCCAATGGAGTCGAAACTTGGCATGAACATTCTTTAGCTTGCACGTAAGTTCCTGTGAAAATTTCGTGGCATTTGGACCTGTGGATCTCGAGATATGATCGATACGAAATGTAGCTTCCTCAACGTCGTCTGGTCTGCATCGATCAATTCGTATCGATGCCCTTCACGAGCGTGCTGGTGACATGGCCTTATCCTCAGGGTGTGATCCATTTTCCACGTCGCGTTGAACGCCTCTTCCTTCGATTCACGCACATTTCCAGTTCGCATCCATCTGCTCGCATTGGTCTCGTTCGTGTCCATCAATTCGTATCCACTACTTCGTATCGATCATGTGACCTGATCGATACGAATCTGCATTGAGCCGAACAGCCTTGAGTCGAACAACATCAAGTCGAACAGCCTCGAGTCGAACAGCATCGTACCCTTCTCCCTGATCGATACGAACACCTTGTTCGTATCCATGGGTATCGATATGAAATGCATGGATACGAAAAGTATCGATACCAAACCTGTTTCTTCCAACATTGATCCATCCATATCTCGAGCATACGAACTTCGATTGGCCTGAAATTTGAAATGTAGCCTCTCCTAGCCTTAATCATCATTCCCTATCGATTCCATCTCGATTGGAGCTCGATCAAATTTTGACGACGTCGATCACAACCTTGTTTCCAATTGACTTCCAATCCTGATATCCATCCTTTTCCAGCTAATTTGTTGATATTCCAGCCTTGACCAAAGGGTGGGATAACAAAACTTAACTTATAAATTTAGAATTCTTAAACAAATAAATTTAAAAATCTAAATTTTACATATATGTTTAAAAATAAAATCTTTATATTGAATTTAAAAATCGTTTTTCCTTTTTTTCTTCCAAATACATCTTTTCAAAATTTCAGAAATCACTTTAAAAACTGACCACTGGTGTCCATATATAGTTTTCTATCCTAGGGTCAAGTGATACAGATATTTATCATTTCAATCCACAATAATTTAAAATTTACGGGTATATATCATTTCAACCTGCAATCCCAAATTTTCAAAATCAATAAAAACCGCTTGGGTTTATCATTTCAACCCATAACGATTTTTCCATATTCTAAAGATCATTTAGGTATGTATCATTTCAACCCACAGGGAATACCTAAAACTAGGGGAACTTGCAGCATGATTTACATAAAATAAATAAAATAACACAAAATCATACATAACATATTACATAAGGTAGCACATAACTTACATAACAAATTGAATAAAATAGCATATAACTTACATAACAAATTGCATAAAATAGCTTATAACTTACGTAACAAATTACATAACATAGCATGTAACTTGCATAATTAATTACAGAACATAGCATGTAACTTGCATAATTAATTACAGAACATAGCATGTAACTTACATAATTAATTAAAGAACATAGCATGTAACTTACATTATTAATTACAGAACATAGCATGTAACTTACATAATTAATTACATAACATAGCATGTAACTCACATAATTAATTATTACATAATTAATTACATAATATAGCATGTAACTTACATAATTAGTTACATAAGATAACATGGAATGTGATATAGATTTTCTACCATAACATAACCAAACATGCAATCATTTCCAATATAACACCTTAGGTGATTTCCTATATTACAATCATACTACACACATGCATACAAATTTTATTCTTTTTCTTTTTTTTTCTTTTTTTTCTTTTTTTCTTCTTTTTCACACATAAATTTCACATAACATACTTATGACAATTTCCATCACAAAAGTGTCAACCTTTAATTCAATATAACATTTCCTTTTTTTCTTTTCAACATAGTAATTTAATATTAACATCATGATGCATATTAATAACCATATCATCACATCTATTTTTATAAATAAACAACATATTATCAAAAACAATTTCATGTCAAAAATAATAAGGGAACATAGGTGAACATATGTCATATGAAATCATAACCAAATTACGCAAAATTTCTTAACTATTGCAACATTCCAATAACATATCAATTGATATCCATTTACTTAACATACAAATATAAATTGTGAGTGAATAGCTCACCTTTCGAGGCTAGGAAAATTGACGACACAAAGCTATGAATTTGAGTCGCGAATTCCAAAGCAAATCAAAGCGGACTTGAATTGATGCAACACAAAATATATGTGGATATATATTTCATTTTTTTTATATAAAAGAAAAGAGGAGAGGGGTTAAGAGGCTTAGCCTAGGGTTGGTGGGTTTGGATGCGGCTAAGGTGGGCTAGGGTGGAAGAGATGGTTTGGCTATGCAAGAGGAGAAGATGTGGTGATTTGGGTGGGATTTGGTGGAGATAGGGCATGGCTATAGGCTAGGAAAGTGGGGATGATTTTAGCCTTGCTTGGAGGAAATGGTGACTGAGATGAATGGGAGGGAAAGATGGCTTGGATGGTGGAGGAGAAGCGGCAATAGAAGAGGAGGTGGAAGGAATTTGGAAGAGAAAAGGAAGGAGTTTTGATTTTGAGAAATTTGTGTTTTTAAATCTAAAACTCTCTATAATTTGAAGAGGAAGTAGGGAGTGTGATGAGAAAGTTTTCTCAAGGGAAAATTATGTACGTACAAGTTAGTCAGAAGGAAAAAAATGGTCGTAGGAATAGGAATAGACACAAGTCTCTTGGTATGGTTAGAGTCTCTTGGTTAACGAAGGCCCATTAGGACTAAACCAAACCCATTAGGACTTAGTCAAATTTCACAACTAAACATCACAAACTTATGTCAGTTTTTCACAGAAATTCAAATATTTAGAGCAATAGATATTTGATTTTGATGAAACAAAAAATGGAGAAAAGTTCAGAATTCAGTCCAGTATCATATAAAAAGAATAAATTTTAAAAATTCACATTTAAAATTTTCAACCAAAGGTCAAATTTTGACTAAGTTTGACCAAAATTCAAAATTTTAGAAAATTTTCTATTTCATTGAATTTGGAAAAATATATTATTCAATATTCCAAAATTTGTTCTTAAATTTTAACCTTTAAATTTTATTTAAATTCAAATAATAATATATTTTAAAATTGACTAAATTGAACCTTCATTTTATTAACATTGGTTTGTCTTTGTTCAAATGTTCATTTTATTTAATTCAACATATGTTGCTTATTCTTGACCGAATCAATTACCATCTATTACTCTTTACCTTAATTAAAAGATTTAATTCCAATTTATTCAATATTAAATTTTCAATTGAATGTTGGTTACACACTAATTGTTTTATTTTCAGTAAATAATTCAAACAAAGTTTTATCCTTTTATTTCCATTTACATGTTCTTTATATTACATCAAATTTCTCTTTCAATTAAAACATATGTTTCCCTTTTATTTCCTCAACATCCTCTTTTATTTTAATTCAAACGTACGTTCTATTATTACGTTCATTAATTACAATTAATGTTCTCTTTCCTTTTATTTGAAAGATTTCAATTACATTTAATTCCATTGATTACAAAATAAATTTCAAAGCGGATTAATCAATGGGATGAGGAATAAATCAATTGTTACAACTTAGTAATTCATATCTATTCATTTATTGTTTGCACAAGGAGTATAAATCTACTTACCAAATAATTGATACCTTGTTGTATGCTAACATATTTAGAATATTGTTTATCCCATTATTAAGTAACATTTATTGTTATAGTTGATTGAAATTGCATTAATACAGTTGCCAATTACATTCAATAATTATTATATGCGTTACCACGTTCCATTTCAATAAAGATTAGTTGTTTTAGAATTTTATCTAAGATCATGTTTTATATTCTAACAAATTTATTATTATTATTATTTTACAGTAATAGTTGAAAATTCTTTATTTCTAACCATATTCTATACAATAATTATAATTAATATTTTCAAAATTTGTTCGAATTTACAAGTCGTTACAAAACTTGCATTCATTTGGATATATGCACGGACATGGTTGCATAAAAAGGAGGTCGACTGAATTAGTAGTCCGGCTAATCTTTTGCATTAGTTAGGGACATTGACACTACACTATTGCATATATCATAAATTGCATTAGAAAACTTAAGGACAATGGATATACTAGATGATGGTTGAATATTTGGTTGTAGAATTTGGATGAAAATATTTAATTCATTCTTCTGTTCTTGGAGATTTCGAGGACGAAATCCTTTAAGGAGGCGAGAATGTAACAACCTAAAATTTGAGTTGTAATAATTAATTGACTGATTAATTAAATAATAAAATAAGTTTGTGAATTTTTAGAATTGAGCAACGGGAGTTGCACCATTGTGTCCGTGGTAATTTTCTGGTCAATTTCCATATATAACTTGTCAAAATCCGAGTTAATATGAAGAAGTTACGAAAGAAAAAAGAAATCAGAAAGAAAAAGAAAAAAATATTACAGAGGCATAGGTCGACCCCCAAAGGGGTCAGGTCGACCTTACGGTCGACCCCCATAGAAGCTAGGTCGACCTGCCTATGTTATTGGGCGTAGATTCATCCAGATACGAAGCAAACACGTCACAATCCCATTTTCGTTCAATCCCGTGCGTTCGTGCTTCCATCCGAGGGTCCCTAGCGAGCCTATGACATGGTTGCACCAGATTTAATCTTCAAATCCAACGGTCTGAGATCCCTAAGTCACACTATAAATAAAACCCTAGGCCTAGCTATTTTTCTCATTCAAATTTTCTCCAAATTGGGTTCATTGCCTGAGGCTGGACCCAAAATAGAAATTTTTTCTAGGAAGGAGATCTTTTTGATTAAAATATTCTACGCCGTAGAAGTGGATCCGGGAAGGCCAAGGACTAGAGCTAAGGTCCACGTGTGAGTGTTTTGTAATTATTTTAGATTTTTAAGTAATTTAAAATAATTGGGTTCTCAATAGTTGTAGTTTTTCTACAATTTTCAGACAGTTTTTATATAAGTTATTTACAGTTAACTTTTAAGTAAATTTCAGAAGTTCTTTTCAGTCTATTTTTTTCAGCCATTTTTATTCAGCTATTTTATTCAGTTATTTATAGTTATTTACATTTTTTACATCTGTTTTAGGTTGGAATTTAGCCCTTAAATGTTTGTTTCTTTTTATTCCTTTTTACGCGAGTAAAATATTAAAAAGAAGAAGAATTCGCAAATATGGATTAAAATAGAAAAACACTAAATTTACAGAAATTAGATGTAAAATAAGAAGAACTGTAATAAGATGGAGATAGACTGAAATAGGAAAATTTGAGATATTTGCAAGCATAATTATAACAAGTGATTATAACTAAAAAAAGAGAAAATAGAAGAGTAAAAAAGGCTTATTTTATAACTTTGATCTTGGATTAAGTTAATAATCAAAGGAACAATTATAACACATAGGTTATAATTAAAAAGAAATAACAAAAAAGGCTTATTTTAAAACTTAAAATGAGTTAATAAGCAAACACAGAAGTAGTGGTCCGTACCAGTAGCATTCCCTTTCAGGTCTAGGACTGATGGTCTCACAATAGCAGGTGAGGGTGGGACACGCTTATGCTGATTAGGGTAAATAAGTGGACAATAGATAGAAGCTCAAATCTGGGGATTTGGGAAAGGGGCATAAACTAGAATTTGTTTGTTAGGACTAGTACCGGTAGCATTCCCTTTCAGCACTAGGACTGATGGTCTCACAATAGCTAGGTGAGGCTAGACTGCATTCCCTTTCAAGTCTAGGACTGATGGTCTTACAACAGTTAGGTGAGACTGGGCACGCTTATGCAGATTAGGGTGAATAAGAGGTCACAACAGGGGGCGACAGTTAGTGTGTGCCGGTGATGACCGAGCATGCGACATCGATTAGGGTAAATAATTCGCTGCTGCGTTCCAAGTGCTAAGAGGTGTCTTTTGCTATGACCAACAAGATTGGTTCACGGTGGCACAACAGAGATAGAAGGCCGATCAACGGGTAGAATTAGGATTTCAGCCTAATTAAATTATCAACTGAAATAGTATTAGGGTTTCAGCCTAATCACAGTAGTTAAAGACAAGTGCAAACAATCGAAACAATCAAAGAAAACAGTCAAACAGAATCAGAAACAGTATTTTACCCCAGTTTTATCTTTTCAGTATTTCTTTCCATAGTAAAACTATTGCTTAGTCTATTATCTTTATCTTGCTTAGAAATGCTAATAATTACTTTCACTCACCAAACTTATTGTCTGACCCACTCCTCTATTTCCCCCTTTTCCCCCACAGGCCAACAAAGTCGAGGACGGTAGAATCAGATTACTTGGAGATATATTCCCATAGTTTTTCATGTATTCTTCTTCTCTCCATTTTTCTTTTCATTTGGCTTCTGACGTACTGGCACTTATTAGAGGGATGATTGTTATTATTTTTGCACTCTGATTCTGAGACTGAGATGTATTTTTCATAAGACATGAGTATTTGGTTTTTGAGACATATTCTGCTTTTATGATTTATTTTATGAAGTTTAATTTTGAATAATGAGTTACTACTTAAATGTTTTATGCTGCTTTTACTTAACTGTCTTGTAAATCTTAGTCTCTGTGATGCTTTAGCTATACCTATAACGCACCACATTCTTTAGTGTGCCCTTTTTGGGAATACTAAGGGGTGTGGGGGTGTTTCAGAGCGAATAGGTCATGATTGAAACACTTCAAAGAATAGAAAACATGTAGAGGGATCCAAAAGGATTCCTTGCCATTATTGATTTAAATTTCATTTATATAGTTATTGTACAAATTGTTGGACGCCAAAAGCTTGGTGGCTTGGCTACGTTGTATGTAAAACATTGACATGTTTTTAAATGTTGAACCCTTTTTTTTTGCGAAAAAGGTAGTAGTAGCATTGTTAAGTGCTAATGTAGCCTCGAAGCCTCTTTACGAATTTTGAAAATGCTATGATGATTTATGACTTTGATTTCCCATTGAAATACTTTTGTTACTACTTGAATTTTCAAAGATGTTTTAAATGCGGCATTGGATTTCTATAATTCTCTTTTATGCAATTTTGTCGTTTGATTTCTAAAGGTGTTTTGAATTTTTCTTTTTCAAACTCTACTTTTGGTTTTTTCTTTCAAACCTATTTGCAAAGTTATTAAAGTGATTTAAAAATATAGAAAGAAATATGATTTAAAAGTTATTTGATTCACAAACAAAGCTTTAAAAGTTACTGCCCAAATAGCGATAATCGCTATGGATGCACTTTGGAAATATATGATTTTAGTAAAGTATAAAAGGTTGTCAATTTCAGATATTTTGTAAATTCTTTTTGATTTATAAAAGTTGTATAAGTATTTGAAAGGTAGTTTAAAAATTTAAATATATTTCTAAGAATTTATATAGGTTATTTAAGCAACAGGTTTAAATTTCACAAAGGAAACTCCTCTGTTTTCAAAAGTCAAGTTTTGTTTAAAAGTGACCGTCTTTAAGGAATATTTTAAACTATGTTTCAAAGAGTTTTAAAAGTATTTTTAAAAGAGGAAGTAATCATGGATTACACTACCATTGGTATAATAAATGTTTTCGAGAAAAGGATGGAGATCATGGACTATAACATTTTTGTTATATTAAATGTTTTCAAGAAAATGGAGAGGAGTTTGATTTATAAGATTTTTTAGTTTTAAATAATTATACAGAATTATCTTATACTTGACATTAAACATCGAGGTAGGTCAACTTCTACCCACCTGAAAGATAAGAATGTTGAAAAGTCAAGGTATAAGAGGTAATAATTCCCTAACTTGAACAACTTCATTATTAACCAAATGAAAGTTTAAGTTTGAAATCCAAGATTGATGTTAAGTATATGAGGTATTATTTCCGTAAACAAATTCAGTTACTTATGGAAATTTAGTAGTCCTGTAGTTGACACTAAAAGCCGATGAGTATTCTTTATATGTAAGATCTAGAATCAAAGTGTTTTAACTAAGGCAAAGCTAGGAGCAATCAGTGCCCTGACTTACTTGACTTGGTCTCTATGCGAGGGGTAGAGTAAGTCAAAATATCTGAAACGTGACAAGTATAGGAGTCGATTTCTATAAATGATCATTATTATTTATAGTGGTATGAAAAGCATTATTTTCATACTTAACACCAATTTCCAAGGTAGGGAAACTCGTCTCCATCTGTGAGAGTTTAAGAATGTACGTTGAGGCAAGGATAGTACACTAACTTGTCCGACTATATTGTTAATTGAGGGATAACACAAGTTTGAAATCGGAAAGCGGTGGTAAGTATATTTGATCTAATTTATATACAATTCATTTACCTAAACCAAAAGTGTTTTGGATTTATTGTTATCAATGTTTTCAAATGACATTTGTTTAACCCAACTAAGTACGTTTTTAGGAAATGAAAATTTTCTTTATTTTTTGTGAATATACCTATACCATTAAGATAAATATATGAATAGGCTTTCTAAGTATTGAAATTTATGGTGATTTATGAATATACCTATACCCGTGAGGTAAGTATATGAATGTTTTTTGGGTATTGAAAATAGTAGAGAAGATTTATGAATATATCTTTTGTAAAATGTATTTTAATTCTAGTATTTACAAAGTGGTTTTAATTAAAAAAATAATAATTAAAGAGGATTAGTGGATGCTTATGTGCTTAATCGTGCTTGGTTTCCATATGGAATTAATTCTTTGATTTGGTTGTTTTCTTATTTGATAGTTAAATAACCGACTATCAAATCTTGGTCAGTTTTGAAACTATCGATTGTTGGTTCGAAGAGATCGAGATGGATTAAGCATGAGTTATCCGAAAACCACTTTGAATCGACATAAGCATTCGAATTGGGGACATCTTGAAGATGATGGAAATCGAAGACGGGGTTCTTTGAAGTACAGGGGCTACTTGCTACTAATCTTGAGGGTGATTCCAAACAGGACGTAGCAAATGTAGTGCCTTCGGTTTGTTCATATCCTGAACAACTTATATGGATGAATGCTTGCATTGCATTGTTGCTTGGAAGGCCGTGTTAGCATTCCAAGTGGGATTTGCTAAAAAGGTAAAACGTAGCCTCAAGCCCCACACACAATAATGACTAAAATAGTTGATATGCTTCAGGGCTATGTGGTTCGCTACCATTAAGGTATGGTCATCACCCGATCTGGATCGGTATTTATGGATTTACGTATGTTAGGGGCCCGGTACAGTTGTAAGCTGCAACCGCGGACATGTTTGGTACTATCCAGGAAGGGGTAGACACCCCTTGATTTGCAGGAAGTTAGCTAAGGCTCTCAGTACATTCTTTCTAAAGGCATACTGTGACAGGCGGTACCCAGTAGCCTTGTCATTGATGGAATCCATTCTCCAGTATGTGCGTTTACAGACCTATTTGTATACTAAATATGCTATTGAATGTAATTTATGTAACCATTTCGGCTATGTTAAATATTTATTTTAAACCCTAGACATTATTATAATACCACTAGATTTTCTAATAACATGGTTTGGTTTTCGTGAGGTGAAAACCCTTTCATGTTTATGTATAGCTTGGTTTTACGAGATACCTTTATTTTTGAAAGGTTTTATAACATTAAATAATTCAATTGATTTGAGTTTCTCATGCTGGTTTACCAGACCGATCCAAGTGTTATTTTCTTCTAATGCTCAGATCATACCCGAGTACTTTTCCAGATTTAGCTATGGACGAGTACTTTTTCAGATTTAGCTATGGATGCTTGGAGCTTCAAGTAACGAGCTAGATGCCTCCAATATTTATTTACGTATTTTATTTCCATTAGTTTTTTTTGTATTTATCAGCATTTGTGAGGACAGGCTGTTATAACTGTCTATGCTGATGATACTTTGGTTACTCTAATTGTTGTATGCATGTCAAAGTTTTCTTTTGTAAAGATCTGTTATATATTTTGTATTGCTCATCACGATGTGAGATTCTATTTTGCCTTTTCGGCACTTGGATGCTTGGCATGTGAATACCATGGATGTATTAGTGTCGACTTTTGAGGGTCAAAATGCAGGATGTTATGGTTATACCTTAATAATATTGCAAATCCAATCCTTGTGTGATAATTAGATGTAAATGAGGTCATTAAATTGGATTATGCAAGTTGATGGGAGAGGTTTTGATTCTGAAGATGAGAAGGTAGCTCCGAACGGAATACTATGATGGGAAAATATATCCAAAGCGCATTTGTTCAATATGTTTAACTCACGGGTATCTTATGCGGTAGAGAAGGTGGTGCAGATGTTGGAAGTAGAGAAAATATGAGACTCAAAATGTGTAGGATTGATTTCACCCTAGAGGGGAGTGAATAGGGTGATACTATTAATTATAAAAATTTAATGCGGAAGTATAAAATAATCGCAGCACAGATAATAATAGCAACACTGATAATAGCATAATATAAAAAACAGAAAATAGAACATACAGATTTACCCAGCTTCGGCAAAACCCTGCCTACGTGCTGCCACCAAGGTTTCTACTAGAAATTAAGTAGTCAGAGCTTACACACGTAAACTCGCGACACCCGCTACCGACTAACCTAACTCTACGCTCAAAACCCTGCCACAACTCAGCCACCGAGTTGTGAATTCTCGAACTACACCACCGTAGTTCATCCCCTAGTCATACGACTAGAATTTACAAAAATTTAAAAACAAAATACAAATTAAAAACAATTTAAAAAACACAAAACCCTAATTTTACAAATTAAAGCCAAAGTAATTATAAGCCGGCCCAAACAAAATCTGAGTGATAAAAAATATCGCATGCTCTTTTCCTTTTATATTTCTTCGGCCCGCTTTCCTTTTCGTTTGTGATAATGTCTGTCTCTATTCTCCTTACGAATTTAGGGCTTCATGATAAAGTCTCCGCTTAGTTGAATGATTGTTGATGCTTTAAATGCTTTCTTCTATCAGTGATTGCTTGAGGCTGCAAAGTCGAGATCTAATGATGCTTTGAATTGAATTGGTACATTTGTCCCTTTTTCAATTTATATTATACTCGACTTGATTCGAGTTCCTAATTGATGCTATGCTCTGTGATATTGCTTAAACTCGAATACCTCTGTATGCCAATGATGTTACGGTTTAAATAGGGTTCGAACCCCTAAAATTTCGTTCGTATACTTCTAATTTGAATTCTTCTTAATTCTTGCTTGGCCATATGATTTTGATTCAATGCTCGTGATGTTTTCTGACTGGTTCAATTCATATATTTTTCTGGCTTGATTTTCACGGCTTTGATTCTTGGTCACCACGGCTTTGATTCTCTATTGACTTCTGTTATGGTGATAATATATTTTTTTCTACTTCGACTTGTTCGATTCTTTGCCTTGATCACCACGGCTTTGTATCTTTTCTGGTTTTTTTTGTAAAACCTGCTGCTTGACTTGGTTCCACTGATGATGATGCTGTTACATGTTGTACTGTCTATATATATATGTATGTAGTTTTTTGGTTTGGACCGTTACTTGATTACTGCAATTGGTTATATAAGTATACCTGCACATGTGTGTGTGTGTGTGTATGCACTGACTGTCTTGATTTAGTTCATCCTCTGGTCTAGTTGGTGTTGCAGTGTTGTCTTGTGTTATTATTGACACACTTGTGTACATGTTCATGTGTTTGATATGCTAGCTCGAGTTGCTTTGAATCTGGTCCTTATGCATATGTATACTGCATCATTGTATCATGCGTACATGTATATATGCATGTTGTATGTTGCAGACTTGAGTCTTGTGTACTGGTGTTGTTTTGGTCTCTGTTGGTCTGGTTCACTTTGACCTTCTGATCTGGTGCAAGTGTATGCATTGAGTTGTACTGTTGAGGTTTTGTTCATTTTTTCACTGTGTACATATAAGCATGTTGAACTGTTGTTGATTTGTGCTTGTTAGTCTAAGTACAGTCCTTATCTAGTTTATGATGTCTTTGTGCACTTGCTTCCATGTTGCCAGGCTTGCTTTGACTTCACTTGAGCTTGCACTGTGTTATTGTTATCTTGTTGCAGTCCGATTCTTCAAGTGTACTTTGTTTTTGTTCATTGGTCTGCACTGCTTCATCGATATATATGTGCATGTCTGGTTTTGTTTAAAGTTGCACTGGTTGTCTTCATTTGGCCTTGCTCATTGATCTGGTTTTATTTGAAGCTTCATGAAGTCACAACTGTGCAGTTTGATCTTGTTTCGCTGGTGCACTGTCTTGAGTTTTATTCATGTGTACACAATTTTGTTTTTGGTCGAGGCTTGTTCCAGTCATTAATGATGTTCACTGACTTGAGTTTTATTCATGTGTACACAATTGTGTTTTTGTATTGCACCTGAGTTGAACCTAGCCTCGGCTCGGGTTTGACCTTGTGCTTACTTGTCCCTGCAGTTTTGTCAAGTGTATATCGGTGTGCACGACCTTGTGGCATGTACAGTGATATACTATGCATGTCACAAGTTGTTCGTGTATGATGAATTCAAAATGAATGACGACGAACAACCCAAATTACTGAGGCAAATAACAATTTCAAAAACAAATTTTATTTTACACTGCACAAATATTTCTTTTTTCAATTTTAATGCGTCAGTGTGTATTTTGCAGATCGCTCAGACGCTGGATTCATTCTGGAATAGAGTTGAAGATAAATACGAGTGAATGAGCGATATGTAGTGAGGACAGTTGTATAAATTTAAATATATTGTAATTGAACTTTTGTATATATAGTGAGAGCACAAATTTGTACTATTCAAAATTGTAATAAAATATTTGTTTGAATAAAATATCTGTTTGAATTTAATTTCTGTGTTATTTGTTTTATTCAGCAAATATTTATTTAATTATGTGAAAAATAAAATAGTACATTAACAAATACATTTAAATGAATATATATGTTTATTATCATCGAACAAAAATCATATACTAGCATATTCAACAAAATGATATTGCTTGGATCATTATATCTGTTATCGATATTAGAAGACCAAATTTAGAATTGATCCAGATGACTATAGTAGTTACAATGAAGAAAGTGTTATAACAATGCATTGATAATGATGAAAACGAGTAATCTTAAGTTTCATAAAAAGCAAGCACATTCAAGTGGAAGCTGGTAAGGTGGAGCGAGCAAGCATACTTTACCATGTTAAAGAATAATTATTGAAGAAAAAAGACGATCAAACATAGGAAAAGAACACCAATGGGAAACACAGAAGGAAAGTTTAAGGATAAAACAGGTGGGAAGTAAACTTTTTTAGAATCGTGGTGCACATGGACGTTATATACATATTTAATCGGTATCGTGGAGAACATTTATTGGTGAATCTGGGTAAGATTCCTATAGAAGGTCAAAATGCCAAGGCAACCAGAGCGAAAAGTCCAAAATTTTTTGTTGATTTCATCAATTGAATTGATATGACATAAATGACTGTTGTCATATGAAGGATGTGACTGAGGATTACAACCAGAAACATAAGCTACCAGAGTAAGTTATGAGAACATAGAAATTCAATCCCAACAACAATAATCAAATGACATAAATAAACCAAAATCGAGCATAACCAAAGCTACTTTACTAAGTATCCATATATTGACGATATTTGGATGTCCTCATAACGTTGAGGAAATCAGAGTGGTGAAAGGTATGCTTGCAAGGTCTTTTGGACATGAAAATGAGTTTGTGAATTTGGTGAAGAAATGATTTTTCAAGTGTCCTTGCTCAAAGGAGTTGGATACCATCACATAGATCATTGGTTATTACAGTCAAACCCGATAAACATTGATGGAATGGATTTTTGTGAATAACGGAAGTTCAATCAATATTTTATTCTATTGAACTATTGACTTGCTAAAGTTGTCGTTATGCATGATAACAATGCACAGTTTCATAAAAGATGGAATGTTATCACTGGGAATAATTCGGTTACCACTCACTATTGGACACCCTACTTTGTTGGCATTGAGAGTAACAATGATAATTTGGTGTTTGTCAATAAAGTTTCATACTAGCAATGGAGTTAGTGAAGTAAAAGGTGATAAGTCAAGTTCTAGAGCATGTTATGTGGCTTCACAGAATGAGTATCAGAAAGATATGAGAAAGAAAGATGTAAATGAGGATTACTGTACTAAGACTATAAATGTGTATCAACTACAGCTTGAAAAGACTATATGAACCTAAAATTGCAAAAGATATCTAATTTATAATTATTTTAGCTAAGTAAACTAAACTATAAGTAATTACATAATTGGATAATGTAACTAAAGAAGTGCAAACTCGATAAGAAGACAGAGATTTTTACTAGTTTAAACTCCCGTCCTAAGTCTTGTCCAAGAACTCCTTTCTGGAATTTCACTATTTTCCCTTACTTGACTAAGAGGAACATATACCTTACATACTCTGGTTGAGAATCCCCAAAGAGCTTCTTACTAATTCAGATAATTCATAGACAATAGTGTATCTTGAATATACTAATTTGTCTCTTGCGTGTGAATATCTAATAACCCACTCAAGATATCTCCAAAATGAATGAATGAATGAATGAATGAGTGATATAGGATGTAAATTGATTGCTGGTGGATATAGAATTGCATAAATGATGATGAATTTGATTAAAGTTTTGAATCACATTAAATCGTAGACTTAAAAAATGTAGTGAATAACATTGGTGATTTGATCTGAAGAAATCAGTGACTTTTATAGATGATGCATTTGTTACCATTTGAAACTCAAAAGTAGCGACTGAAAAGTTGAAGAAGTAGAAGATTGTAGCGAAGACGTGTGCACAAAGAGATAAAATTTCAAAAATATTCAACACATTTTCCCCACAGGTTGACCTATCTAGGTTACAGAGGTCGATGTGTGGGAGCCGTAGGTATATCTATGCGACCTACATAAGTCGACATGTGGCAAGTGTAAATTGACTTAATTTTTGATTAATTTAGTCCTTCTCTTTTATTTTTTGTTCAACGTGTTTTACTTATACGAAAATCCTACAAAATTCCAAAAACTATCTTATAATGTTTGGAATTTTTTATCGAATTTTGAAAGGATTCATAGCCACTTACAGAGTTTTAACAATTTAAACTAAAAGGAGTCAATAATGACTCGATAAATAAAATATTCGGTTTTTTACTCGTTTATTCATCTTCGTGTATTTTTTTGAGTCTTATTATTCTAAAAGATTTGCTAACTCTAATGAATTTATTTGATAGATCCTTCATTATCTGATAAGTCTCTGTTTGCTTTATTTTGACTTTTTGAGCTCATGCTAAACCATATCACTTTGACTATAATATTCTGTCTTTTTTCTTTCTGATGTTATTTTTCTACGACGCTCACTTTCAACCTATAGAACTTGATAAATACATTAGTAGCTTTGTTGTATGGTTCCTATCACCAAAATACTAAAGCCGAGTTTCTATCATACTCCCCCTTTTTGATGATGTCAACCACACAACTTATATAAAAAAGTTGATATTAACTTTCCCTCGGTTGCTTCCCCTCTGAATTCATATGTACTCTCCCTTATCGACGTACGCAAATTTTCTTCTCCTTTGGAAAAATACATTTTATTTAACCATCCCGACAATCAAGACATTAAATATGGATTTTAAAAATATTTTGTCCCGTAACATAGAATAATGAAAGACAGAAACACAAAATATATCTCACAAATTGTGAAGTGGAAATAAAGAACAAACATGTTATAAAAGATGCAAGTAATAGAAAATCACAACAGTGACAAATGTCATGAATGCACACATTGAAAAATAATTATACAACTAATGTAAGCAACAAAAAATGTCAAAGACCACTGAATGTTAAAAAATTGCACATAACAAATATCCAAATCGATAAAAGCTTTAATGATATCCATGGACCCATAGGGTAGCGTAGTAGGTTAGGGCATTCGATACTTACATGTAAGGTCAAAGGTTTAATGCTTACTAAAATCATATCCTTTTGGGAACTGAACCAAGTTTTATGAAAATGATGTCCATGATATCCTGAGGGCATGGTCAGGTAAGGACTCTGATGTGAGATGAGAAGGATCAGGTCCTCTAGAAGTAGGTTGAGGGGGTTTGACAGATCCTCCTGGTATATCGCTATGTTGCACTTCAACAGAATCTGTAAAAAAAGGCTATGGAATATTATCTGTCTCTGAAGAAATGAAGCCAATCTCTGAAGCACTTCCTCGGTCGCTCGAACTCTCTTTGGACCAAGCCGAACCACACAACAAAATGAGTAAGCGTATGATAAATCCTAGCTCATTTTTGTGCTCTGTTTGTTCGACCATAATAGTTTGTTTATTTTTTAAGAGTAAATCTTATTGATCTAGTATCTTATGCTGAGTAAGCAATATTTTTTCTATCTTCTATTTGTACTTATCAACTAGAGGTGGGACATAATCCTCATCATCCTCTCTATTATCGCGATCTTCTGACTCATCATATTGTGGATAAGGCTTGAAAGGGTAGAGATGTGTATTCTTTTACACATTGCTTTATCCATGGTCATACCATATGCCTTGCTAATAACTTGTTTGGTAGATAAAGAAACTACGTGTTTGAAAATTCAAGTTGATAAATTACAATAAGGGGTTTAATTTTTATATGCCCTAGAACGTATAGAGTCTAGAAAATTTTATAGAATAACACTTATTTCGCCCTTATTTTTCCAACAATGGCATATGCTACTAGTTGAACAATAGAAAATAATATCAAAACAGCCAGTGTTAGGGATAATGTTATATTGAATGACCCTTGCAATTAACCTAGCCTTCATTCTCATATGCCCTAATCTCTTTTGACCAATATTAATGTGAAAAACATTGTGAAGAATTTCCTTACTGGTCATTTCAACTTGATCGATTTCAATTTCGGTATATGTCGTAGGAAAATTTTCTCCCATAACATTTTGTATCAGTCGAATTTCGATTCCTTTAACTTCAGGAAATAGACAAATCCATCTTTATGATCAATATTCGCATTTGAGTAAAATAAAGCAACATAACACGAATAAATATTTTTCTCGAAACATTCTTCTTTAACAAAATAAAATATATCATTGTATTCAAATGAATTCTTTAGATCATATAATGTAAAATCATTCAATTCAATACGTACCCCAGCGAGATTATTAAAATTGATTACCTATTTATAGAGTTTGATAACTTTCGATTTACCATTGTGCCAATCTTTGATTTGTTGGGTAAAAATGGAGACTGGAATGTTGTCTTGCTTTTAGGAACTTGATCTCTTCTTGGAAGCCATTAAAAAAATGAATTTAAAATTATGGTATTGATTTTTAAAATTGATATATAGAATGAAGATTAGTAATTTTGGGTAGAATGAAGTAGTAGCTCGAGTTCGAGGAAGAGGTTTTCGGCTAAATATAGGTGACAAAGATGACTTCAGACCGGGTTATGGTAAATCTCGGGTAGGGTTTTCAAATGTCTCGTGTTTGATTCATGTCGACCCTTGATGTGCACGTAAATGTGCATATTTTTACTTCCATATTTAATCGGATTTAATTAAATAAATGATCATATTGGGTGTTTTAACCTATTTAAACAAAAATTCAAATTATTTTCAAATCATCATTTATTCATTTCATATAAGGGCAAAATGGTCATTTTTGTGCATATATTAATTTAAGAAAATTTACATGGAAATTTCTATATTATTTTGTAGGAATTTGGCTTCAAATAGAAGAGGTTTTCATGGAAAATATGCATGCACAAGAGAATACAAGCAAATGAAGATGAAAATAATTCATTTCATGAAACATGGAGGACCCCACCTACCCACCTATCTTGATGTACAAATTAGAAGCTAATGCACATGTTAATGGCCATTAAAGTTTCATGCACACTTAATGGAAGATTATCTCATGCTAATGATAACTTGGTGGCCACACTACCTCAAGTGTAGTTTGGGTAGTTCCAAAAAAATGGATTATGGTTTCAAAATATGCATAAATACCCCATATGTTCATGTAATTAGTCAACTTCCTCTTAGCCTCCTTAGTTTAGGATAAAAAATAAAAACAAAGCTTTCTTTTCTTTCTTTTCATGGCTACTTAGCCATTTCCTTTCATGTAATTCTTTATATGCAATTTTAGGTCATTCTCTTTTATTTACATGCCTTTTCCTTTCATGTTAGTAGTGTAGTTTCATTTCTTATTTAAGTAGATTAGTTTCTATTTCATTTTAATTAGACCTCTTTTTACTTTTCTCTCCTTTTCCTTTTGTTCTTGTTACATGTTGCATTCTACATTTGTTGATATGATAACAAATATGAGAGGCTAAACCCTTTCAATTTAGGGGTAATGAAGCTCTCTAATTATGTAGATTCAATATAATTTGATATTTTTGATCTCTTTATGTGCTTAATGAAATGATAGAATGTGGTAAATATTTTGTTGTTTAGCTTTGAATTTGATAGCCTATATTGTTGACACCAAACAGGCTATGCCTAAACAAACAAAACACAAATTATGTCTTCATCTACATATGATTATGGTAATGAAGTGATTTTAAAATTAAAATTTGATGGTCTATATTTCTAATCAATAGTTAATAGGTCATGCTTAAAATAGATATTATTTTCAAATTCATTGTCAATTTTCATGAGAGTTCGCAGGTGTTTTAAGGGGTGTGTTATAGTTTGATGGTTTATACTGGTCTAATCAATAGCACAATTCCACACTTATGATAAACACATCAGTTAAATTCACTAATGATAAAAAAAAGAGATAATAATTTCATGTTGTGTTGATTTATGTGATCAAGAGAGTAGATTTATCTCTAAATTGCCTTCAAACTCTCATATTTTTTATCCATTTTCTTTTGCTAGTTTTTCTGCATTTTTAACTTATAACACTCTCAACTTTGGTTAATTTGATTGAATAGGAAATTTAAAATCTAAACAATTCCCTATGGATCGACCCGTACTCGCCACCTACTACCATTGTATGCCGTGCTGTTGCGGTTATTTTTAATTTAAATTCAATCGGTTGTTTTCCAATTCGATGGATATTTGGCCGGTCCGAACAAGTTATTAGCGCCGTTGCCGGAGAATTGATTTGATTTTAATTTCATATTCTTCGGATTATTTTTTCTTTTGATTTTTGTGTGTATTGCATTTATAAAAAAAATTGTGTGTGTTTGTTGTTTGTTTTTTTTTGCTTGCATCTTGATTGTGTGTTTGTTGCTTTACATTTTTCATTTGCATTTCTATTTTTTTTAAAAGCATACACATTTCAAAACAAAAAAAAACTCTATTTCATTTCATTTACATTTCAATTTACATTTACATATCTTTGCATTTGGATTTTTGATTTACATTGCTTTCAATACAAAAAATATTGACACTGTGCACATATTCCACTGCCAAGCTCCCCCTTCTCACTGTTTCTCCACCACAAAAAATATTTTACTGTTTATGGCACTACACATAGTCACCAGTATAACAATCACTGCCTCACTAAACTTCTGTGCAACTTTACATCCATAATAGCCATACATTTTGCACAACTTTAAAGCCCAATACAGACACATTGCTGCTGCCTGATCAACTACACTGTCATTCCAACCCCAAGCCACAACAACACCTTCTTCATAAAACCACTTACCGAAATCACCTGCCTTCTTCATCCCATCAACACAACTGCAATCACCTACATCCACGAGCTTAAACACATCAGCCCTTTTTCTTACCACAATACAACTTCAAGCACAACTACATGAGCTTCGACTGAACCACTACAGTGCCACTAACCTTATATCAAAAATTCAAAACTGCCCATCACCATATACTAACCATCACCAGTCAACCTCCTCCACTGTCAACCACGCACCACCTGCTACATCTTCATAGCATCCCACTACCTGCAACCACCAAGCAACTTCACCTTCTTTCATCTTCACCACTAACCACCAATACATCAAACTACCTGCCTTACTGCTACACCATATTCTCAAACCACTTTATTTCTTCCCATATCAACTGCCCATCCACTGATTAGCTGCATACAAATCCTCTGCTACTACTGCGTCTGTTCTACCAACACCTCCCCTTTTCAGCTTCAACTCACTTCAAACTACTGCGGCCGCACCTACACAACAGCGACAAAACTAGACCACACTACTTCAACTAACTACAACCTTCCCTCCATAGTCCACTTCCTTGCAAACCACGAATTTCAGCATCTCCTAAAATCACCTCGCCATCGAACCCACGACCTATATCCAACAATTCCATGACCAAGCCCAAACCATCTAATGAAACTAAACCATCATCGCAGCTTCAACCTCGTAAGCAACCAATCGCCGAATTACAACTGCGGTCAGAAACTCAATCAATCTCGACCGAAAATCATCGCTTGAAACGAAATCACCCGCCACTTCCTCGACTCGAACCCCTCACTGAACTAACCTTCATCGCCTCTCGAACATTGAACATCACAGTGCCGTACCCCCAAATCAACCCACAATTGATTTTGATTCGAATTTTGATTTTGAGTGGCATTTGAATTAATCGAATTCGCTGTTTTTTTAAAGAGGGATTAGTTTTTTAAAAGTGAATCATGAATTAATAAAAACATTACGAATTTACAGGGAGGTGGGATTAGTTTTTTTCAAAAGTGGGCCGGGTTGTTCTTCTTATTTTACTTTTTTTTTACTCTTTTTTAACCATATTTCTTTTTGTTCATTTTTCCTTAAAAAAAATTGTTTTTGTAATTTGAGATGAGTTGAATTGTTTTTAAGTTGTATTTTGGTTTAAAAAAACAAACAAAAAAATCATTTGCCTAAAATAAATTTTTTCTTTTAATTTGTTTTGTTTAATTTATTTTGATTCCATTTGTTTTTAGTTACATCCGTATGCAAAAAAAACAAAAACTTTCAAAAAAAGTTGTTTCGGTTTCATATTTTTCTTAGTTTCTTCCTTGATAAAAAAACTGTATATATATCTTGTTTTTATTTTCAGGTTATAGGAAATAAAAAGGAGTTGCTACTATAAACTGCCCTGCTTGCTTGCTTAAAAAAATTGCTGCTTAAAATAAAATTTGCAAATAATTCTACATGCTCTGGTATTGTGCTCTCATCTCCTGTTTTTATTTGCTTTGCATTGTTGTTTGCTTGCATTTAAAAAAAACTATTTTCAAAAACAAAAAACAAAAACAAATTTCATTCGTAGTTGCATTGTTAATACACGTTTAATTTATGCTTTGCATTTCATCTTAGAATTTTGATTAATAAAAACGGTTAGACATCGATAACACTTAATTGTATATTGACAAGTAGTCTTCTTTCGGCAATTTAATTTCTTGGTTCCTAGGCTATGAAAGAGAAATAATCAGTTATAAATATTACGATGATTTATAAAATTATACTGATTGTTTCTCTGAAGGTACATAAACCTTCGGCTGCATTGCTATGGTGATTCGTGGTGCACCGATAAATCATGCCCATTACCTAGCCGAGAACTATCTTGTTGATTTAAGACAATGTGTGCTTACATAATTTTGGGTTAGGAGCTACTTAGGATAGAAAACTTGTAAATAAATCTTTGCATTCATTTAGTTGCATTAGTTCATGCATATTTAAAAAAACAAAAGAAAAAAAATTAAAAATAAAAAAACTAAAAAAATTGTAAATATTCCTTAACTTTGTTTTAAAATCCTTCCTTTTGAATTTTTTTTCCAATCAAAATCAAAAATCCAAAAAAAAATTACTTAGTTTTTTTTAGAAAAAAAAATCCAAAAAAAATAATATAAAAACCTTTTCAAGAACAATTTTTTTTAAAATCCAAAAAAAAAACAAAAATCAGATTTCCCTTTTGAAAAATAAAATTCTTTTTGGTAAATAGTTTTCCCTTTATAAAAAAATCCAAAAAAAAACATTCTTGAAAATGTCTGATTTTCCCAACTTACATGAATTTTACGATAGTTGTAAAAATCAATATAATCCATATAATTTCACTCCAAATTCTTATGGATGTTTTAATAACAACTATTGTGCAAACAATTCAAATTTCAAACAACAAAATTTTCAAAATGATAACCAACCCTCGACTCTTGGAAAAAAGCATTGAAACGATTTCGTCTTTACTTGAACTCTCTATACAACAAAATCAAATGATAAATGAATTATGTAATTCATATTTGTGCAACAACTCAAGTAAAGAATTTCAAAATAATCAAAATTTGAATTCACTCCAAAATTCAAATGATTTCGATTATAACTCATGCCAATACAACTTTGAACTTCAAAATGAATTTCAAAATCAAAACGGAAATGTGAACCACTTTTCAATAATTTTGGCAATGAGAACAATCTCGACTATGGATTAATTGAAATTTTTTGTTCTCAACGATTTCAAATTGAAAATTTTCAAGTTAATAATTATAAATTGGATTTTATTGAGAAAATGGACGAAATCTACAATGATCACACGGATTTGTTGTTCGAAAGATGTATGAAACAATGTGAGAAACAAAATCAAATCCCAACGTGTGACGGGTCAAGTGATAATCCATCTTTTACCAAAATTGAAAATTTTCAAATAACAACTTTTGAAATTGAAAACGACAATCTTAACAAAGTTGTTGAAAATTCGGTAATTGAATTGGATTTTAATTCTTTTGAGGGTGTGAAACTTGATTTAAGATTTGATCTTCCTTTTCCCGATTTTGAAAATTTGAATAAAACAACTTTAGATTTTGAAATTGATATATGTAATGAAGTTGTTGATAATCCAACAAAGGAAGACGAATTTAGTGAACATGTTTTCTTTGGACTTTTCGAAAATGAGTTGTTGAATTTCGACGGGGAAGAGTTAAATCACCATTTTGATTTTGAAATCAACAAATTTGAAGAAGTTTTCAAGGATAAATTTGAATTTCAATATGGTGAAAATAAACTTGAACTTGAACCAATTGTTCTATCGACCCCGAAAATCATCGAAAATAAAACAACTTACGCGATTTTTAATAAAAAGACATTCGTTTTTCCAAATCAACATTCAACTTCGAAATCTTTTATGATTTGGTTTTCTACGCTCAAACTGTGTATCTCATACTTAATGAGACAAATGAATTGGTCTTTGGAGGACCGTTTCATTTACTCTTTGACAGTATATTTTCCGATGTCTTGTAAATAACAATCTTTTCATTTTCATGTAAATATACGTCATATTTTTATTTTTGTTTTAGTTTTCTCCTTCCACTTGGGTTGATTGTGAGGACACAGTTAAAATCAAGTGTGGGGGAAGTGTCATCTTCATTTTTTATTTTTCATGGTTTATTTTTGCATTTTCTTTCAAAATATATTTTAAAAAATTCCAAAAAAAAAAATCAGAAAAAAAGAACAAAAAAAACAAAGCAAATTTTCTTTTTAGCAAGTTGATTTATTTTTAAAAGAAATACTATAGGATAAATATATGTTTTTGGATAATTAAATTGAAATTTTTGAAAATTTATTTGTCCCAACAAAAATAAAAAGAAAGTTTGATTACAAATAACAATGGTTTAACCAGTATATAGGAAGATTCATAGGTGATAATTATGAAGTATATCCCAGTTAAAAATCATTGTTTAAAAAAATGGTTAATTTAAAGTAAAGGATATAACATTTTTTATCTTCTACGTTAAATGGTGCTAAGATGATTTTGCAAAACTCTCTCTCTTCAAAAAACAAAAATAAAATATAACAAAAAAACAAAAATAAAATTGTATATATGTATATATATTTTTTATTAACACATAGGGTCATGTGTTCACACTTGTGTGTTCACTCGCTATGCTCTGTACCCTTCCCACGTAAGCCCGAAAGGCAGTGCACGATCGGTATACCAGGCTTCAGTTTATCTGAGTTAGGTGTATGTATATAAAAATTCTTTTATTAATAGCCTATAGTCGATAGGTGTTCACACTCGTGTGTTCACTCGCCACGCTCTGTATTCCCCTCACATAAGCCCGAAAGGCAGTGCATGGGTTGTTGGATCGATTTCACCCTAAAGAGGGGGTGAATAGGGTGATACTAATAATTATAAGAATTTAATGCAGAAATATATAAAATAATTGCAGCACAGATTATAGCACAGATTTAGCTAGCTTTGGCAAAACCCTGCCTACATGCTACCCCCAAGGTTTCTACTAGAAATGAAGTAGTCTGACGCTTACACACGTAAACTTACGACACCCACTATTGACTAATCTAACTCTATGCTCAAAACTTTGCCACAACTCAGCCACTGAGTTGCGAATTTTCAAACTACGCCCCGTAGTTTGTTCCTAGTCACACGATTAGAAAATTACAAAAGTTTAAAAGAAAAAATTACAAAATAAACTAAACAATACAAAAGCAAAGCCCTTTTTAATATATTCAGCCCAATATAATTTATAAGGTGACTGGTCCAAAATTAAGGCTTAAGAAAATAAACTCGTCTCCCTTTTCTTTTGTTCGGCTCGTATGCTTTTGTTTCTTCGTTCGTTCCTCTTTTTGATTTAGGGCATTGCGAAATTAGAACCGTCGATTGATTATTGATTGATTGAATTGATATCCTCGCGTTGTTTGCAATGTCGATCGATCGTCTCTTTGATGCGCAAATGGTTGTTTCAATTCGTCGAGTTCGATTTGAATTGATATGTGACTTCCTGTATTACTCTCGTTGATATGCTTAGACTTGATGATTTAATTGCCGATGATGTTGATGGTATTTATAGGGAATAAAACACTACATTATCGTAAACTTGAAATCGTCTGATAATTTTTCTCTGCCGTTTGATTTTTCTTGAATACATATGATTTGTTTAGACTGGTTCAATTCGTATATTCCTTTGCTTGATTATCACGGCTTGCGTTTGCTTTGGATTTTGTTCCGTTCTTTTCTGGGATTTAAAATATCATTTAACCATATTCACTTTAAAAATCGAGGATTTAAAATATAAACACATCTACTTTATTTAGTTTGGAATCTAGAAAGACAGTTATAAATAGTTTAAATAGTTATAAATAGTTAAAACACTCTAAATAGTTTAATTGAAGATTTAAGATACTGTTAAATTGATCTAAGATAGTTAAATAGATTTAAAATAGATTAAAGATAATTAAAATAGGTTAAATAGCTTTAAAATAGATTAAATAGATTTAAAATAAGTTAAAATGGGTTAATTAGTTTTAAAATAAATGAAATAGTTTAAAATATGTTAAAATGATTTAATATAGTTAATATAGGTTAAAATAGTTTAATAATTTGAAAATCTTAATAATTTGAAATTTTAAAATAATATAATTTAAACAATTTATATTAAAATATGGATTTGCAATTAATATCAATTTAAACTATTTATTTTATTTCAACACATCTGAACCATTTCAATTTTCCAAATCACAAAAACCCAATTTCGAATCTTTCAATTCAAATTTTAAATAAACTATTAAATTCTATATCGATTTCAGTACATGTGTGAAATATCAATTTAAATTATTCCAATTTCAATATATTCGAAAGTTCTATTTCAAAAGATTTAAATAACTCAATTCCGATAAATTTCACTTATATTTCAAATTCAACTTTGAAATTTCAATTTTAATTCTTTAAAACAATTCCAATTTTAACATACAACTCGAATTTCGATAAGAATTCAATTTATATAAATCAAATTATATTTCAAAATATCATTCAATTAAATTCAAAGATAGGGATTCAAAATCATTTAATTTAACTAATCCGGTGTCCGTATATAATTCTCTACCCTAGGGTCAAGTGATACGGATATTTATCATTTCAATCCGCAATTTAAAATTTTACGGTTATATATCATTTCAAACCGTAATCCCGAATTTATATTAAAAATCCATAAAATCACTCGAGTCTATCATTTCAACTCATAACGATTTTTCCCTAATCTATAGATCGTTCGGGTATGTATCATTTCAACTCATAGGGAACTTGTAGAGTGGTAACCATATATAAATCAAACATAACATCCAATCAGCTAATATCAACAACCAAACATCCATCATAATCATCATCCAAATCGACCAATAAATTTCAACAAATAACAGGTTATCATTTACAGGTAATTAACTGGCAATCTAAATTCAATAATAAATTAAATGACAATTTACTTCAAAATAAATTCAAAATTAACTAGAATGACAAATTAAATATACCAAACAGCCACAAATAAATTTTTAATCGCATTATAAATTAATTTAACTAACATAAGAAATTTTAGAAGTTGTGAGTGGGTTAAAACACTCACCTTTGGATTTAAATCGAATTTAAATCCAATTTAAACCCAAAATTCAAACAGTCTCAAAATTCGTCCAAACAAGCTTCAAAATGTCCGGAATTTCAACGAGATCCTAGTGGAGAAAACCACGCGTAAATCAGACCTCGTATGCACAAGTTATGATGATTAGACGATTTTGAAAATGAAATTAAAAAAAAGAAATAAAATAAACGGAGCACTACCATCAACACGCCACGTCATCCCCTTAACACTTGAAACCCTCAATCTAAAATACCCAGCTTGAACGCACTGAAACCGCCACTATCAGAACACTCAACGCCGCCTCCAGTCGACATCGACCAGGTCGACCCCCTCTTGTGGCTCCATCGCCCACGACCATGTCTTCTAGGAGTCACGCCACCCCTTTCGATCGTATAAACCCAGCAGCCGCCCCCTTTAGACGAACCCTAAATGAATTTTGCCGACCAATCAAACCATTGAATTTCCAAACGAACACCGCCGATGCACTCCCCTCGTCAATCTCCACACAATGGTACCTTCTACTTGCCAATCAGACGAAGTTGATCTCGATGCGATGAACGACCATGACTGTTTCGGGCAATTCAGGCCAAACCATGATCCAGATCGAAAAATGAATCACAGATTTGGGTTGTGCTCGTGGAGAGCTTCGAAATGATATATAATTTGTTTGGGTTGGAGGAGTTTGAATTTTTGGATTTGATTTTGATTTGCATTGAGTTTGGAATTTGTTTGGTTTGTCTTCCATTGAAAAGAAGAAGCGAGAGAGAATTGTACATACAGACAAATGAAAATAAGAATTAGCTAGGTTTTATAACGAGCTATTTATAGGTATAGCTGAAATAGAAAAGAATGGACCAGATCAATCTATTACCTGATGAATAAAATTAATATTTCTATTCATTTTATTACGTTCACACTATAGTTATTGTCTTATTCCACATTAATACAACATTTAATTAAATTTGTCACCCTTTACCTTTTATTACACTATAACGACCCAGTATTTTCAACCATTCGCATCCGCACATGTCGAATTTGAATTGCTCAAAATATCAGATTGTTAATTTATATTTGGCAAAACTCAGCATATACGGTAAATAAATCAATCACAGAATCACAGACACAGAGTATTACAACAATAAGCAGCGGAATAGAATAAATAGTAGTTCATGAAGCTACTATATAAAACATCAGAGTTTGTAATAAAATACAACAGAATATATCAAGTACAATGTAGTCTAGAATACAAACAGACAACAATCTGAACAAAACCACTGGGTAGCTGAAAGCTGAATAGATACAGATGGATCTCCAAGTGAAGCTCCAACTCCAAAGGTGAGTCTCAAATGCTATGACACTCAGTCTGACCCGAGCGTAAAGCAAAACACAAAACACTCGAGTCAAGATTAACATTCTTATATTAATAAATTCAACTCAAGTGAAATTTCAACTGAAATACAAGTAACTTAAAGGATGATTGGGATTTCCATCCTCTAAGGATCTGTGGAACTATCTACTATATAGTAATATACGCTATTATAATATGTCTATAGTAAAGTAAACTATTAAAATAGTGTTAAGGCGTTACACATATCCCCCTTAACACATTTTTATAATGCTGTAGTCTATACAAATACTGTAAACTCCACCTGCAAGTAGGCTATCAAGGAGCGCTCCATAGGTACGACACAAAACAAACTCGTAGAAGGCGCGATAGGGCATGCAACAAGGCACTCGAGGCAATGCCAGGGTAGATATACCGTTTGCGGATCCGGACTGATGGTAATGCATAGCAGCTACTACCGCCCACCTCGTGACACACTCCCAAATCAAAACGGTGCACCCAATCAAATCACAAAAGCAATAGTGGTATCGAAGAAATGTGTCCGATAGGAGGAATAACCTCACTTGGCCCAGCGTGGCTCCTATTTTAGCCGCATCAAGCTGACTCACGGTACGTAAATACCATATAGAATTGTCACCAACCATCCTACTTCATTCTGGAATCTCCACCACGTATATGGTTGTTAAAGTGGTTTTCGGTATTGGCAGAGAGTATGACAATATCCGATCCTGGTCTCTTTAACAACGAATGTTATTATAACACCGTGGTCATTTCAAAATATCATATCATTTCAAAGCCATATCAATACGATATCCTTATTTACTTAAAATAATATTCATTTCCAAAATCATAACACTTTCCAAAATTATAACACTTCTGAAATCATAACACTTGGAAATCATAACACTTGAAATCATAGCACTTTCTACTCAAACAGTCCAGATATTGAAAATAGTATATATAATAAAATAGATTATAAAAAAATAAAAATAGTTTATAATAAAATAGTTTATATAATAAAATAGTTGTATATTAAAATAGTTATAAATTAAAAATAGTTTATAATAAAATAATTAGTATATTAAAATAGTTTTATATTAAAATAGTTTATATTAAAAATAATTCATAAAGTAAAATATTTTATATATTAAAATACTTTATATAAAATAAAGAAAATAGTTTCCTCAGGTTTCACAAATCGATTCAGATCAACTCGAATTCCAAAATTCAATTTAATTTAATCTCAATTCAACAATTTTAATTCAGTTCAAAACAATTTAAAATTCATATCGATTTCAAATACATATATAAACTAAAATTTAAACCGTTTCAATTTCAATAGATTTCAAAGCTTAAATTCATTTATATTTCATATTCAACTTTACCATTATCTAATATTGAAAAATTCACTTAGTCAATCCAATATCATTTAAATAAAACCTTAAATTACACTTTATATAAACTAAATATTCCCTTCAACTAATTGACTTGAAATATTCATTTAGTCACTTTAAATCAAATCAAGTTATAAATTATATCTTTAAAATCTCAAATTTAATAAGTTTCAAATCAGTTTTATTTAAGTAAAATTCAAATAGATTTCAAATTAATTTCTATTTCTCTTTCCAACTTAATTTATTAAAATTATTATAAAATCTATATTAAAAATATAATATCTTAAAATCGATATTTATTAAAACCACATATATTTCTTTTCAAAACATTGGAAGTCATTTTCAATATATATATATATATATATATATATATAGACCAACGGTGTCTGTATAAATTTTATATCCTATGGTCAAGTGATATAGATATTTATCATTTCAATCCGCAATTTAAATATTTACGGGTATATATCTTTTCAACCCGCAATCCCAAATTCAAAGTCAATGAAAATCGCTTGGGTTTATCAATTCTACCCATAACGATTTTCTCCTATTCTACTAGATCGTTTGAGTATGTATCATTTCAACCTATAAGGAATTTGTCACCCTTTACCTTTTATTACACTATAACAACCTGGTATTTTCAGCCATTCGCATCCGCAGATGTCGAATTTGAATTGCTCAAAATATCAAATTGTTAATTTATATTTGGCAAAACTCAGCATATACAGTAAATAAATCAATCACAGAATCACAGACACAGAGTATTACAACTATGATGACCCGCAAATCTGTACCCTTTGAATCGACAATAAACCACACATGTCCGACCCAAAAAGCACAGACTGAAGGAAAGTTAAGAGAAAGAAAGAAGAGAGAAGAAGAGAAGAAGAGAAGAGAAGAAAGAGAGAAGATAGAACAAAACAGAACAATACAGAATCTCACATCGCAGCGGAAAACATATAATATCATATCAATGATCTTTATAAAACAGAAACTGTATATACATACAACAATCAGAGTTCAACAATCAATCAATAATTATCAGCCTGAACAGTTATAATAACCTGTCCTCACAATTACCGATAATATACAACATCAACAAAGCACAGCGAATAATCGAAACAGATACGTGTATACGAAATGAAGATCCTCAGCTCTCCTACTGCAGCTCCAAAAGCACCAAAACTAAACCTATAAATATACTTCGAGCATTGAAAGGGAAGAACGCCCGGATCAGTCTGGTAAACCAGCGTGAGAAACACACTCAACTAAATTTATTAGATTACCAAAACTTTTCCTTTATCAAAACAAAAGTATCTCGTAAGACAAGTCCACACATAAACACAGACATGTTTTTACCTTACGATAACTAAAACATCTCATATCAAATTCATGTTATATTATAGTAGTGTCTACTATATACAAATAATATTAATCATAGCCGAAATTGTTACATTGATTAAATTCCAGCATATAGCCCAATTGGGTAATACAATCAAAATGGCAGGTATGTAGTGGAGTTTGGATTTCAAGACAAATGACCAGGTGAAGGGACTACCTTCCGAAAGGGTACACCTCTAGATGGATGTCCTGAGGCACAGAACATCTGCCCTCTACCAACACAAGACCGACCCATCTCTATAACTAGATGGTACTGAATATGTCATCCTCCGGTCGTAACCGACCTTTATCGAGGGCCCTCTAGCATACAAACCACAATAATCAGATACACGACGTCATATCGTGTAAAGATATATCTAGAAGAGGATGATCATATCCTAATGGGAGCGATCCACTTAGCCCTGCTGCATCTAACCCTGTTTTGGTCATTTCTGGTTGATGAGGCCAGAGAGGTAACGATTACCTTTCACAATCACAATCACATCACTTTGAATGCCACACGGCCATTTCCGTTGACTACTAATTGCCTTCCACAAAAATACAACCCTTGAGCTCGTACGTCTCAAGGAGGGTGTTAAGCTAAGAGAAGTTGCCTTCTCCGCCACCACTGATGTACGTTTGTAAAAACCAATGTTCGTAATCTTTAAAAATCCAATGTCAGACAAACATCCATACAAGTTGTCCAGGAACAGGACAAACCGAAGGTACTTTCCTACCATATCCTGTCGGGAAATCCCTAGGATTAGTAGCGAATAGTCCTTGCATTGGATATTTCATAATGGAGAGACCACTACTATTGGATGTATATTGGGATTTTAACCCCAAACGATCAACAAGCAGTCCCCACTATGAAACTCCAGAATATCAATATCATCACAAGCAACCTGCACAATCGTCGCATATACGTTGGTCTGAAGTGGTTTTCGTCTCTTCGCACCAACAACGCAAAAGCGTTTCTCAACTTCACATAGAAACTAAGTCTCATAGACTTATCACATCTCCAACTTTCAACTTGTTATCCTTCGGGTCAAGAAGGAAGCTCGATAGATTGGAGTAATACTCCGCACTATACGAATCAACATCCTCAACACAAATGATAATCAAGCCTACACAGAAGGCTACGTACTAAGTGTACGACTAAATAGTTCCCACATCAAGTCGAGGAACTAAAATTTGGCCAAGTTTGATAGTCGGTTATTTAACTATCAAAACAAACAAACAAATATTTAGCACCATATACAATCACTAGGCCCTTTAATTAACCATTTATTAATTTAATCGCCTGCCAAATATTCACTTTAAATTATCTTTAAAAAGATATAATCTCAAAACCATTTCAATATTGGAAAACATTTCCAAAAACTTATTTAATATTAAGTAGTTCACAAATCAATTTATTTTCAACACTTAGAAAATATTCCATATACTTAAATCGGTATTAAGTATATATTTCATTCATTAAGGGAAATATTCTCTTTAAACACATTTATTTGGGTCAAAACGAATGTTGCGTAAAACATCGTTACGACAACCCAAGATCAATAGTATAGGGATTCGAAAATAAGATAGATATATAAATCCCAATACTATACAAAAACATTTCCTTTTGAAATCATTTACTATAACAACAGTGTTATAATCCATCAATTCCTTATTTCTCGAAAACGTCTATTTCAACAATGAATGTTGAAATCTATGTATTCGATACTCAACACATTTTAAAACATCTTCAAAACATTTTACTTCATTTAAAATAATATCACTTCCTAAAAATATCCATTTTAATAAATATATTATTCACTGTCCAAAATCGTGAATATAAATCGTTTACCAAATCTAATATTTCTACACATTTATTAAAGAATTATCCACTGTCCAAAATTGTGAATATAATCCATTTACACAATTCATTACTATTGCATATTTATTAAAGGATTATCCACTGTCCAAAATCGTGGATATAATTCCTTTAATAACTTCTATATTCAACTTATCAAAATCAGTTGATTTCGGATTTATTGTAACAACCCGCATATTTTACGATTGTATATTTAAATATTTTATTTAAATGTAGAATCGTTAATCGGATTATAGTCCGAAAAGCTACTTTTTGCAAACTATCGAATTAGGACTCGAGACCACTTCCATTGAGTCCAAAATGGCATTTGCGACTTTTTAAAGTATAAACATTGATATGTTTGGAGCTAGCTAGAATTTCGACCTTTTCACTTAGGGTTTTGGGTTTGGGGTTCAGCCCATTTACCCAACATATCAACCCAACTCCACTCCACTCCTCCTTCTTACTTCATAATATTTCCTACAAATTAAGCTTTAGCAAAAATGGTGGTGGAGATGGGAAATTAAAATCCTAAACCCTAGTTTCTTTAGCAAATCCAAGTTTTAGCTCCAAATTCAAAGAGAAGCTTTGGTAAGTATCTCCTTCTTCTTCTCCAACTCATTCTCTCTTTAATTTCAAAAATTTCCTAAACCTAACTTAGGAAATGTTCTTCTTTTGAGCTTAAGATTCAAGCTTCTTGGGTTGGAGTTGAAGTGTAGTTGATCTCCCTTTGCTTTCAAGCTTCTCATTCATTGTTTTCGGAATTAAAGGTGAGATTTTTATCTCACATCAATGACTATAACTATCCTTGATTGCTTGGTATGAATTCCTAACACTAATTCATGTTCATTTGCTTTCGATTTGGATTGAATTGGTGAATTATTAAATTTTGGGTTTTTGGAATCCAATTTGCTAAAAATCCAACCTTTGATGTTTGAACACGTTAGTGGAGCGTTTCGGAGGGCTATACAAGGCTGGGTTGTCGAAAGGCATAAATCCTCAGTCGAAGTTGCTCAATTCATCGCTTCCGTCGTATATCTAACTTGCCCCCAAAAAGAGGCTAGACTGAACCAGAATACGTCACCAGACGTCTGTAGTAAATACTCAGACGTCTGGAGTCTGTTTCGGCGAATTTCCTGAAACTTACTGCAGACGTCTGAGTATTTACCCCAGACGTCTGGAGTATGTGACCTGCTCTATTTTGCCTGTTTTTGCCTATTTAGCTCGAGATTCCAATTTCTATCGATTCGTGATTATCCGATTTATTGTTATCATTTATTATTGACTTTGATGACTTCTTTTTCGGGATCTTTGAGAATATCCATTTTGATGGATTCGGTATCGATTTCTTTGGATTTAATTCACATCTTCGAATGTGGATTTTGTGATTGATTGTTTCTATAATCATTTTGTGATTTGTCACTTCTAAATACAAAGGTTTCCATACTTGTAGTAAATATTAAAACTCTTTTACAAAGATGATTTCAACTCTATTTTTAAATACAAAGCTCGTTTATAAAACCGTTTTCTAATCTATTAGTATACACAAACCTTTACCTCATTCATATGAGAAAATATAATTAAACGGCTTAGCAAAACAAGTGGTATGAAATGCTTGCGTTTACTTCGCCGGTTAATTTTTGGACTTGTTCGATTGAAATTCTTGCGACAATTTTCGAGTGGAAATCTACAATTTGTTCGTAAATATTTAAGTTAAGCTAGTGGTTATGGGACATGAAGCTAAACTCATATATTTACTAGCTTAGTGTAATCGACACTTTTTATTGATCGATGATGATCATTTTGTGGTTTAGACTAGTGATGTGCGATGTCTATTTGTCTGCGAGGGAGACTAAACCCCGTTTCTGTGGAACTTCGGTTCAATTTGGCGGGGTAGCAACCCGTGGTCTTCGGACCGTTTGTGGAGCTTCGGCTCAATATTTATGGTTAGCGACCATGGAATAGCGTTCCATTTGTGATGCACGTGTTGGTGAGTTTTCATGCTCCCGTTTGTGATAGGCCTCCCCCCTTTGTGATTTCTGGATTTCTAATTGATGATTTCTAGAATTTGTGTTTCACTAACTTTTGTGATTGGCAATGCTATGTTTGTCAATATTTGCGGTTTAGTGAATAAAATAAAGTATATGATTTAATTTTTGGTGCTTTGAGATTTTTGAGATATTGTATGATTTTGTTGTTGTTTAAAACATACTTGTCATAGCTTGACACCATTGTTATCATACGTCCTTATTATATCTCTGCTTATATCTCATTCCTTTATCTGATATTTATAGCTAGACTGATCCATTTATTATTTTCTTATTAAATAATACTCGGGTCAGACCGAGATGTTACAGGTGCGTCTACTTGACTCCTCATCCGGGATCATCTTCTGACTTTTGTCTAACTACATTACATTTGTAGTTTTTGTTGTTGTACATTTGAGATAGAGACTCCTTGATGTATACATATTCTTTTGTCTAGCAGTTGTATCTATTCTTTTATGATATTGTGGATCTTGTATGACCACTACTCTGATGTACACCTTTTTGTGTTATATATTCATATCTGTTTCCGCCTTTGTGATATGAATGTCTATGACTGATTTATGTTATGTTTATTTCTATATTTGTTTCCGAGGTCCACTTAGCCACTTTGTGGTAGCTTTGAGTTTGCATCGGTATGTCGGATTTCCTCTTGAAACGAAATGCATGTTATACTATCTGACATATCAGTACTCTCACAAAGCAATTACACGGATGGTCGCTCCTCAACAACCTTATTCTTCGCGCTAGTTGACGGCATTACTCCGTAGTGTCCTTGGCTAGCGTGAGTATAGAGGTGGAGCGCGACAGCATGGTATCAGAGCCAAACTTCGGAACAATGTAGAATAATCTAGCAAGGATCATTGTCCTAAGTCTTTCTTAGGAGTCGTGCCTTAGGATTAATTCGAGTCATTGAACCCGTTCTATCCTATTTCTTTTTATGATGCCTTGTTTTATCAATCAAGTTTGTTTGATATTCATTCTGAGATTAACCTTTTTCTCTTTTCTTTCTTTCTTAAAGAAAAGAAATGGTTAGACCTGGCCGTCCCAGCGCCGGTCAATCTAGTGCTACTCCCCAGGATGGAGTATTTATGTCTGCTCAGCAACTTCTTGATCTTGTGAGAAATGCTCAAGCTGTCGGACCTATTCCTGAGCCCACACATCCTAAATCTGGGTTTGCACGCTTGTGCAGTGATTACACCAATTTGGGTGGAAATCCATTCATAGGTTCCGAGAGCGTTATAGAAGTCCAGGCTTGGCTTCGAACATGCGACCGCATCTTTTCTCGCATGAACCTTATTGATCTTCATCGAGTCCAAGTGGCTTCTAGTATGCTCCAAGAAAGAGCATTAGACTGGTACGAGCTTCTGATCTCTGAAATTATTGAAGCGGACCTTACTTGGGAGCAATTCCGGGAAAGGTTCGAGGTGAAATTCGTGCCGGAAGCTGAAAAAGTATCTTTGGCCCGACGCTTCATAGACCTTGTTCAAGGTGAATCTTCCGTGACCGACTATGTCACTTCTTTCGAATCTTTGTCTAAATATGGGGTCGAATATATTAATACCCCATTGAAGAAAAACCAGAGATTTGTTTATGGCTTGAACAAGAGCCTTAAAAAGCCATTACTTCTGAAATTAGAAGTTTCTTTTGATCAACTTGTTGATATTGCTCTTTGTCTCGAAGAGGCTGATAAAGATAGCGATGTTGAGGTCAAACCAAATATCAACAAGAAGAGACCTTTTAAATTCAAGCCTAATCCCAACAAAAAGGGAAAGCAAGCAACACCGGTAGCAAATACTCCTAACACTCGTCGTGGAGAATGTTACAATTGTGGTGCTAAGGACCATTATGCAAACAAGTGGCCGAAGTCTCTTTTCTGCCGCTATTGCAAGAGTTCGGGCCATACTTTATCTTTGTGTCCCAAACTTCATGGAAAGAAGGAGGGAAAGCTAAATGTTGTACAAGCTCCTTCTAACACTTCTCGTGATCAAGGTATTTCTCATTCTATCCTTGATGGTATTATTATATTTCGTGATCTTCCTATTCGAGTTCTTTTTGATACGGGTACATCTCACTCTTTTATATCAAAAGAACTTGTTGATGCTTTTTCTTTGGATGTTATTGGCTTGATGACTTCTTTGAGAATTGCGAATCCGGTTGGTGGATCCGCAACTCTCAGTTTATTGTGTAAAGATGTCAAAATTATTTTGTGTGACTACTCTTTCCGTGCCGATTTGCATGTTATGCGTTATTTAGGTTTCGGAATGATTTTGGGAATGGATTGGCTTAACCGTTATGAAGCCCATATTCTATGTCCTGAACGGACTATATATCTTCGACATCCTCAATCTGTTAAGCAGATTTCTCTCGTTCTGAAAGATTCGGATTCCAATTCGAAAGCATCCTTATATTATCTCAATCCTCGTGATGACGATAATGATGATGAGGAAGATGTCATTTCTCTTATTCACGTTGTTCATGCATTTTCCAACATATTCGAGCCCGTTCTAGGATTGCCACCTAAGGGAGCAATTTAGTTCAGAATTAATCTTATCCCTGGAGCTCAACCTATCACTCGTCCTCCTTACCGCATGTCCAATAAGGGAAATGAGGAGATGCGCAAACAATTATCCGAATTGGAGACAAAGCAATTTATTCGCTCTAGTTCCTCGCCTTGGGGAGCTTCGGCTATTTTTGTGAAGAAATCTGAGGTACACTTAGGCTTATATAACTTCTAGAGTCGACAGTTGTAGTTGTATCATATGTATCGTGTCAACTATATTGTAACTGACATCGGTTATATATATATATGAGATTTTTGTTAATCTGTGTTCCGCATTTATATTATCTGTGTTATTGTTATATCTAATGTCCTAAACTATTATGAACTATCGTAGTTTTTTTTATACTGATAATTGGATATGTCGATGGGAGTAAATAAATAATAGAAGAAAAATAAAAAGTATATACCACTCCTATCGAGATAACCAATATTAGTGTAAGGCCAATTACGGATGGTCGCTCCTATCCAGCCTTATTCTTCGTAATAATAGACAGTATTTCTTTTAATACTCTTTGTTATTATGAGCATAGAGGTGGGGCGTCATAGTTGCGTTGACTACCGCAAGCTTAATGATCTCACTATCAAGAATAAATATCCATTGCCTCAGATTGATGATCTATTTGATCAACTTAGTGGTGCTAGAGTCTTTTCACAGTTAGACTTAGCAACCAGTTTTCATCAGCTCCGTAATGCGGAGGATAGCATTCCTTTGACATCGTTCCATACTCGATATGGATCTTATGAATGGCTTGTTATGCCATTTGGTTTGACGAATGCTCTAGCTTATTTCGTTGACCTTATGAATCGAGTTTTCAAAGACTTCCTCGATCGATTTGTTCTCATCTTTATAGATGACATTCTTATTTATTCTAAAACCGAGGAAGAGCATGAAAATCATCTTCGGATTGTGTTGTAAAATCTTAGGAGAAACCAATTGAAAGCAAAATTTTCTAAATGCCACTTTTGGAAATCTCGTGTGAAATTTTTAAGGCATATTATTTCTGAATCCGGAATTTCCGTGGATCCTTCAAAGATTGAAGCGATTCAAAATTGGAAGAGACCAGAGAGTGTGACGGAAATTCGTAGCTTTCTCGGATTGGCGGGCTTATTACCTTCGGTTCTGTAACGACCCATAAATTTTAACTGTTTTAATAACGTAGTTAGTTGAAATTTTGTGTAAATTTTAAACGATAAAATTTCGAAATAAAAATTTAATATTTGTAATACGTCTAGTTAAACATAGCGACTGGTAAATTTTCGTCCGAAAATATGAAAGTTTATTTCGCGCGTAAATTCACTTCAATTGAATCAGTTAAAAAGCGATGAAAATAAAATGTTTCCGAAACCTAAATATTTTTACATAGAAAAATTCTAAACCATCTTCTGAGCAAGATGTCAGTTTGTCGTTTTTCCAAATTCGGACATCTTTGGCTCCGTCGATCTTATTTTTCACCGTTTTTCTTGCATTTTTTCGCTATTAGAAATTTCGAATTTTTATAATTCGATCATACTGCTAATATTTGTATACCATTTTGATCATCTCGTCGTGCTGATCTCCGCAGTATATTCATCGGTGTGTTTCGGTGGTTGATATGTGGCGGAAACCACGAAGCTGTTATTCGCATCGGTACCTGTTTTTGAGTCCTTTCGTTTCTGAGTCCTTTTTGTTCTTTTGTCTATTCATTTCCCAGCGTGCAAAGCTGTCAGCAATTAATTATTTCTTGGTATTCACGTTGAACTTTTGATTTCCCTTTCACTTTAATATCTGTCCGTTCACTGCTATCCCATTTCTTTCTCTACGCTTGTCTGTACTCTTCTTAAAGAAAATGGCAATGCGTATATTATGCTAAGTTTTTCTTCCTTGGTCCATTTCAACAACAGCCACCATTGTTATCCCCTACAAGCTTTCACGCAACCAACCACAGGGAACCCCGACACTCCTTCTTCCCCGCGAGCACCCACACCCCGACTCGGCCTCGACAAACTCCGTCAGTGCCTTGGCAACTAGCCTCCCCCTGACCGACTTCGACAGCCATGTCCTACCACCCGCGCCTTCCCAAATCTCGCCCACCGAATGTCACCCACCACCTGTTGCTCCACATCCCCGACCCTCTGCCTTATGCCTCGCCCAGATCCAGCCGTGAACCGAGACCGGCCTCCCACCACCACTTCCAACCAGGCGAGGCTGCCTTTCACCGAGCCGCAGCCACCCAGACCTGTCACCACCGAACCCAGTCAGCTCCTCTCCGTCTTGAGTCCCACGCGAGCCCAGCAGCTCCTGCCGATCCTGCTACCCCACCACACAAGACCACGGCAAACCTCCTTTATCTTCTCCATCCGCCTATGCCGTGACGTCTTATGACAACGGTTGCCACAACCATCTTCTCCGGCGAAATCTTGAATTGGACCATTCTCATCCTTACTGATCACCTGTGATAGGCACGGCCCACTCTCCATTCTTCTCTTCTTTCCCTTCCGAGCAAGAGTATGTTTAAAGTATTAGCAATGGGAAATTATACAAGTATGTTTATATATCTAGTATTTGGCAACAGTATTTATGTTTTAAGTTGCTTGTTTTTAGTCGTTACCTGCATTCTTTTGGATGCTTTGTTTTGAAAGAATTGTAACTGAAAAGCTAAGGTTTATTTTAAATTTTACTTATGTATAGGTGTTATTATATATATAGTTATGGTGTAAGTTTATAGCAATACTATATATGCGCGTATGTCTTTATTTATATTAAGTTTTATATAAAAGGGAATATATATATCATATTTTATACTTAAGCTTAGTTTATAGATTTATATATGTACGTATGTATTAATTTATATAAGTATATTTTTGTTAGTAGCCGAGCTTGTCTCTATTTCGGTATATATATACATTTTGTTGTTATAATATGAATATTTATATTACAGTTATATATGGTTAAGCTGTACGTAGGTTTGAATTCTTGTATATATACATTTGTTGCTGTAGATAGTACCTTTAATTTTTTTTTTTATGAACGGTAAGCTTAGCATTAAAACCCAGTGACATTTGAAACTTGGTTCCAGCAGAACCACCACATCCTCGCTTCGACATTGTGGGAGTGTTTAGTACTTTTAAAATGATATGCCCAGTGTAAAGACTTTTTGTTACTATTTAAGTCTATATATATTACGGTTAGTGGTATATATGTCAGTCTATCTTATATTTGATCTGTTTTAGTGGTACGTATATCTATTTTATAAATTAAGGTATTCTATATATGTAGGTAAATATATATAAAGTTGTTAAACTACCTGGGTGCATGTACACAGTGAGCGTCTTATATATTTTAAAGTATATTAGTATGTTTGTTTGTATACATAAATTTATATAAGTTATGTAAGTTTTAAGAGTTGAAATTTGTTACCTATCATGGTTTAAATTTTTATATGTCTGCAAATTTACGTACTAAGTTTGTTCACTTTTATTTTGGTCTTTGTTTTGTTGATATATTGATATATATTATGTAGTTATGTTTCAAGTACATATCTATATTTTAAAGATTGTTTATATGGTCTTACTTATTTACGGTTGTGTTTACGGCTTATAGGTTATAAAGTATATAACCTGTTACATAAGTTATATAGGCTTAATGTATATTTATATAAATTAGTTTTTTATCTGAGTATATATTTGTTTGGTTTTAAAATTTACATATAGTAACTTTGTTTTAAAATTTAAAACAACGAGTTTGAAAGACATGTATATAAACATTTTGTTAATAAATGTTTGAAATTGGAATATGATTTTTAGTATATATATAATATCATATGTTATATCTATAACAAAATTCTCTTATACCAATCATTTATCGATCCAGTCCTGATTTGATTTCATCAATTTCTATTGTCAGCTTTGCTTGTCAAATTCGCGTTCAATCTAGCTTTGCTTTGGACTCGTAACTCATCTGATTCTCGTTCGTCTCTAGCCTCGGAAGGTGAGCACTCACTCACGATTAACGTTCTTTTATTTATTAAATTTGATTTCAATTGAAACGGCAATTGAAATATGCTGCTGTTAGTTAATTACACTGTTATATATGCTATTGCCTGTATCAGTTCACCTGTGACTTTTGACACCATTATCTGTTAATTATTTATGCGATGATAATCCAGTTTGGTTGTTAAATGATTGATTGTTTGATGTTTATATTGGACGTTAAATTGTTAATGTTAAAATGATAAATAGTATGAAGTTGAACTTGATATAGGATAATTAAAATGTTAAATTTGATTAAATGACATTTGTATAATATGACCCCTTTAACTGTTAAATTTATTGACACGTAGGATTTGTTTAATTACACCTTGAACCACTGAATGTATGTTGTTAAATTGATGATGTATGAAATTGTAATTGAATGACAAGTGAAAACCGTAATGTAATAATCTTTAATCTACATGAAATGATAGTGTAGATTCTAGAAATAAGTATATTAATTCGTACAAATAACAATGCGAATTAATACGGTTATTTCGGGATTATTTGAATTAATTATTGGATTGATATTGATTGTTGTTATTGCTTGTTTATTTACTTTGACACCATCCCAGTTATCACACTGCAAGTTCCCTTTGATATGTTTTGATTTTGAATTGAATTGGAATCGGGTTGAAATGATAAATACCCAAAATAAAAACATTGACCTAGGATAGAGAACTAAATAAACCCGATTGGTCAATGATTTGATTTAAAAATAAACGAAGATTTTATTTGAATAAATAAAATGGTTTTGAAATGAAGTTGAAATTTGAATTTTTATGAAAGGAAAATGTTAATATTTAATAATCTGAAACATAATATTAACAATGTAATTGATGAAAGAATGTAGTTAAATTTGAGAAATGATTGAATTAAGTTTGAAATTATTAAACTTTGAAATTATTTAATAATTAAGTTTTGAATTATTTAATAATTAAATAAGATTGAATTATTTAATGATTAAATTAAATTGAATTTGTGAATAAGTGAATTTTACTTCTTAAATAATTGAAATTGAGTTTCTTTATTAATTAAGTTTTGGAAAATTATTTAAGTAAGTAAATAAGTGAAATTTAATTTCTTTAACAAGAAATAAAATGTGATTTTGTGAAATTAATGTAAGACTTGAAATTTAAAGAATTGATTTGACGAATTTAATTTAATTCAAAATTGTAAGTTTGATTTAATGAAGTTGAACATAAGAAATTGATTTAATGAATTGGAAATTGAATATAATTGATTTGAATGATAAATTTACTTAACGAATATTGAATAAAATCGATAAATGAAGTTAAACTGATTTGAATGTTAAATTAAATTGATTTAAATGATTTCGGAATTGAATCTTATATACGAATTTAAATTGATATTTGAATTGTTTAAAAATAAAGATTGAAATTGAATTATAAGGTTTTGAAATGATAATTTGGAAGTTTTGAAACGTAAATTATTGGAAATTGGTTTTGAAAGACAAATGAAATGTTGATTTACAAATTGAAATTGAATTGAAATTGATTTGGTTTTTGAAATAAACAAACGACCAATCGGTGTAATAATTACGGAAGTTATTAAAGAGACCGGAATTCGGTTATGGATATACTCTCTATCTAAACCGAAAACCACTTTAATAACTATACGCGGAGTGATGATCCAGAATGAATTGGTTGGAATGATGTACGTGATGACTGAAGAAAGAGAACAATAATGGATAGCCTTGACACTTGTGTCAAATTGGAAATGACTAAAACAGGAGCTGTGCCGGGCCAATGGAGGATTGATACCTCAAGTGGACACACTTCTTCGAACTACTTATACTTGTTGTCGATTGGTGCACCCTTGATTTTGGGAGTGTTGTTTCACGGTGTTGCGGGCGCTGCGGCGTTGCGTTCTCACCAGTCCGGATCAGGCGAACGGTAGTATCACTACCTTGGGTATTGCCTCATGTGCCTTGTCATACTTGTATTCCATTTATGCGCGACCACTACGAATTTGTTTTGTACCTTGAGTATATGGATTGCCCTCTGGTGACTTCCGGTTTTGGGGAAACTACGGTCTTGTATATGCTTTTGGGAATAAAAATGTGTTAAGGGTGGAATGGGCCATGACTTAATGCTATTTTGATATCTTATTATTACTGATAAACATTATCTACTTATCGTACATTACTACCTAGTAGATAGTTTAACGGATCCTTAAAGGATGGTTATTCCAAACATCCTTTGAGTTACTTGTATTTCAATTGCTATTTCACTTGAGTTGGATTTATTGATATAAGAATGTTAATCCTGACTCGAGTGTCTTGTGTTTTTGCTTTACGCTCGGGTCAGACTGAGTAGTTCAGCTTTCGAGACTCACCTTTGGAGTTGGAGCTTTGCTTGAAGATCCAGCCATCTATTCTGCTTTCAGTATTCGATGATTCCAGTGATGTATTCTGATTTGTATCTGTTACTCTTCCGTTGTATCTGGTTTAACTCTGATGTATCGTATTACTCTTCTGTTGTAAACTCTGACGTATTTTTTATATTCATATAGTAGCTTCATGAACTACTATCTCTTTTATTTCCGCTGCACTTATTACTCTGTGTCTGTGATCTGTGATTATTTATTTACTGTATATGTTCAGTTTTTCCAAATTTAAATTAACAATGCGGTATTTTGAGCAATTCAATTCCGGCATGAGTGTCTACCTATACACTTATAATGGATGCGAATGGTTCAAAATTCTGGGTCGTTACAGGTTCATAAAAGACTTTTCTAAGATTTCCGTACCTCTTACTAATTTGACAAAGAAGGGAGTTAAATACATTTGGTCAGACAAATGTGAAGCTTCATTTCAAAAATTAAAAGAACTCCTTTCCGATGCTCCTATTCTTGTGATTCCCGATGGGAACCAAGATTTTATTGTTTATACTGACGCTAGTCGTGTTGGTTTGGGAGCCGTTCTTATGCAAAGGGAACGTGTTATCACTTATGCTTCTAGACAATTAAAGCCTGCTGAGACTAGATATGCCACTCATGATTTAGAGCTCGCGGCTATTGTTTTCGCCCTTAGAATTTGGCGTCATTATCTTTTGGGAGAGAAATTTGTTCTCTACACCGATCATAAATCTTTGAAGTATTTATTTTCCCAAAAGGAACTTAATTTGCGTCAACAACGTTGGCTCGAGTTCCTTGCGTCTTATGATCTTGATATTCTTTATACTCCCGGAAAGGGAAATCGTGTTGTCGATGCCCTTAGTCGTAAGCAACAAGCGGTTGTTTCTATGATGATATCCGAGTGGAATGATCTCGAGACTTTGTCCACTTGTGAGATTCGAGATCGTGAATCCGATTTATGTTCATCTCTTGTTTTATGTAGCCTTGAGGCTCGTCCTTCTTTTTTGGACCGCATTCTTGAAGCTCAAAAGCTAGATCCCGAATTGGCTCTTCTTGGCCAAAATTTTAGGGATAAAATTGATATTGAAGGTATGAAAGACTTTGATATTGATTCTCGTGGCGGTATTCGAAAATTTGGTAGACTTGTCGTGCCAAATATTAGTGATCTTCGCAAAGACATATTAGAAGATTCCCATCGTTCTAAATTCACCATTCATCCCGGTAGTAGTAAAATGTACGCGGATATGAAGCGACTTAATTATTAGGAGGGAATGAAATCTGATATTGCTAACTTTGTTAAGTGTTGCATGACTTGCCAACTCGTTAAGGCCGAGCATCAAAGGCCCAGTGGGTTATTGCAGCCATTGGAAATTCCAATATGGAAGTGGGATCAAATTTCCATGGACTTTATTGACGGTCTTCCCCGTTCTCGTTCGGGCCATGATAGCCTATGGGTGATAGTAGATAGACTTACGAAATCCACCTATTTTATTCCCGTTCGGTCCAATCGAACCGTACCTATTTTGGCTAAACTTTTTGTCAAAGAAATTGTTAAATTGCATGGAGTTCCAACTTCTATTGTTAGCGATTGTGATCCATTGTTTACTAGTGGATTTTGGAAAGGTCTTCAAAAAGCTTTGGGAACGAAGCTAAATTTTAGCACCGCTTATCATCCTCAGTCCGATGGACAAACCGAGCATGTGAATAAAACTCTTGAAGATCTTCTTCGTGCATGTATTCTTGATTTTGGTGGAAGTTGGGAAGATTATATTTCTCTTGTTGAATTTTCCTATAACAATAGCTTCCAATCTAGTATTCGTATGGCACCTTTCGAGGCACTATACGGAAGGCCATGCCGATCTCCTTCGTGTTGGCTTGAAGCCGGTGAGAAGCTGGTTTTAGGTCCTGATTTTATTCGTGAGGCCACAGAAAAGATTGACCTTATTCGTCATAGGATGAAAGAAGCCCAAAGTAGACAAAAATCCTATGCCGATAATCGAAGAAGGAGGTTAGAATTTTCTGTGGGAGATTTTGTGTTTATTCGTGTTTCACCTATGAAGGGAGTTGTGCATTTCAGTCGATCGGGAAAATTAGCAATTCGATATATTGGCCCATTTCCCATCACCGAACGCATTGGTTTCATGGCTTATCGCCTTTCATTACCAGCTCAATTTTCTGCTATTCACGACGTATTCCACGTCTCTCAGCTCCGGAAATGCCTTCGAGATTCCGACTCTATTCTTGAGCCCGGTGTTATTGAAGAAATTGAAGTTTCGCCTAATTTGACTTATGAGCAACATCATATTCGAATCATTGCTTCGGAGGTTAAACGCCTTCGAAATAAAGACGTTCCTCTTGTGAAAGTTCAATGGTCCTCAAATCCTAAGGATTTCTCTTGGGAATCCAGAGAATTCATTGAGCGAACACATCCGGACTTGCTCTCTCGTGCTCCTTAAGGTGAACTTTTTATTTTCAAATTTCTTCTTTTTGTGTTGATATGCTTTTATAGTTGTTACTTCTTATTTATTTCTTAAAGCTTGCGAGGACGCAATTTCTTTAAGGAGGGGAGTCTGTAACAACCCGCATATTTTACGATTGTATATTTAAATATTTTATTTAAATGTAGAATCGTTAATCGAATTATAGTCCGAAAAGCTACTTTTTTCAAACTATCGAATTAGGACTCGAGACCACTTCCATTGAGTCCAAAATGGCGTTTGCGACTTTTTAAAGTATAAACATTGATATGTTTGGAGCTAGCTAGAATTTCGACCTTTTCACTTAGGGTTTTGGGTTTGGGGTTCAGCCCATTTACCCAACATATCAACCCAACTCCACTCCACTCCTCCTCCTTACTTCATAATATTTCCTACAAATTAAGCTTTAGCAAAAATGGTGGTGGAGATGGGAAATTAAAATCCTAAACCCTAGTTTCTTTAGCAAATCCAAGTTTTAGCTCCAAATTCAAAGAGAAGCTTTGGTAAGTATCTCCTTCTTCTTCTCCAACTCGTTCTCTCTTTAATTTCAAAAATTTCCTAAACCTAACTTAGGAAATGTTCTTCTTTTGAGCTTAAGATTCAAGCTTCTTGGGTTGGAGTTGAAGTGTAGTTGATCTCCCTTTGCTTTCAAGCTTCTCATTCATTGTTTTCGGAATTAAAGGTGAGATTTTTATCTCACATCTATGACTATAACTATCCTTGATTGCTTGGTATGAATTCCTAACACTAATTCATGTTCATTTGCTTTCGATTTGGATTGAATTGGTGAATTATTAAATTTTGGGTTTTTGGAATCCAATTTGCTAAAAATCCAACCTTTGATGTTTGAACACGTTAGTGGAGCGTTTCGGAGGGCTATACAAGGCTGGTTTGTCGAAAGGCGTAAATCCTCAGTCGAAGTTGCTCAATTCATCGCTTCCGTCGTATATCTAACTTGCCCCCAAAAAGAGGCTAGACTGAACCAGAATACGTCACCAGACGTCTGTAGTAAATACTCAGACGTCTGGTGTCTGTTTCGGCGAATTTCCTGAAACTTACTCCAGACGTCTGAGTATTTACCCCAGACGTCTGGAGTATGTGACCTGCTCTATTTTGCCTGTTTTTGCCTATTTAGCTTGAGATTCCAATTTCTATCGATTTGTGATTATCCGATTTATTGTTATCATTTATTATTGACTTTGATGACTTCTTTTTCGGGATCTTTGAGAATATCCATTTTGATGGATTCGGTATCGATTTCTTTGGATTTAATTCACATCTTCGAATGTGGATTTTGTGATTGATTGTTTCTACAATCATTTTGTGATTTTTTACTTCTAAATAAAAAGGTTTCCATACTAGTAGTAAATATTAAAACTCTTTTACAAAGATGATTTCAACTTTATTTTTAATACAAAGCTCGTTTATAAAACCGTTTTCTAATCTATTAGTATACACAAACCTTTACCTCATTCACATAAGAAAATATAATTAAACGTCTTAGCAAAACAAGTGGTATAAAACGCTTGCGTTTACTTCGCCGGTTAATTTTTGGACTTGTTCGATTGAAATTCTTGTGACAATTTTCGAGAGGAAATCTACAATTTGTTCGTAAATATTTAAGTTAAGCTAGTGGTTATGGGACATGAAGCTAAACTCATATATTTACTGGCTTAGTGTTATCGACACTTTTTATTGATCGATGATGATCATTTTGTGGTTTAGACTAGCGATGTGCGATGTCTATTTGTCTACGAGGGAGACTAAACCCCGTTTCTGTGGAACTTCGGTTCAATTTGGCGGGGTAGCGACCCATGGTCTTCGGACCGTTTGTGGAGCTTCGGCTCAATATTTATGGTTAGCGACCATGGAATAGCGTTCCATTTGTGATACACGTGTTGGTGAGTTTTCATGCTCCCGTTTGTGATAGGCCTCCCCCCTTTGTGATTTCTGGATTTCTAATTGATGATTTCTAGAATTTGTGTTTCACTAATTTTTGTGATTGGCAATGCTATGTTTGTCAATATTTGCGGTTTAGTGAATAAAATAAAGTATATGATTTAATTTTTGGTGCTTTGAGATTTTTGAGATATTGTATGATTTTGTTGTTGTTTAAAACATACTTGTCACAGCTTGACACCATTGTTATCATACGTCCTTATTATATCTCTGCTTATATCTCATTCCTTTATCTGATATTTATAGCTAGACTGATCCATTTATTATTTTCTTATTAAATAATACTCGGGTCAGACCGAGATGTTACAGGTGCGTCTACTTGACTCCTCATCCGGGATCATCTTCTGACTTTTGTCTAACTACATTACATTTGTAGTTTTTGTTGTTGTACACTTGAGATAGAGACTCCTTGATGTATACATATTCTTTTGTCTAGCACTTGTATCTATTCTTTTGTGATATTGTGGATCTTGTATGACCACTACTCTGATGTACACCTTTTTGTGTTATATATTCATATCTGTTTCCGCCTTTGTGATATGATTGTCTGTGACTGATTTATGTTATGTTTATTTCTATATTTGTTTTCGAGGTCCACTTAGCCACTTTGTGGTAGCTTTGAGTTTGCATCGGTATGTCGGATTTCCTCTTGAAACGAAATGCATGTTATACTATCTGACATATCAGTACTCTCACAAAGCAATTACACGGATGGTCGCTCCTCAACAACCTTATTCTTCGCGCTAGTTGACGGCATTACTCCGTAGTGTCCTTGGCTAGCGTGAGTATAGAGGTGGAGCGCGACAGCATGGTATCAGAGCCAAACTTCGGAACAATGTAGAATAATCTAGCAAGGATCATTGTCCTAAGTCTTTCTTAGGAGTCGTGCCTTAGGATTAATTTGAGTCATTGAACCCGTTCTATCCTATTTCTTTTTATGATGCTTTGTTTTATCAATCAAGTTTGTTTGATATTCATTCTGAGATTAACCCTTTTTTCTTTTCTTTCTTTCTTAAAGAAAAGAAATGGTTAGACCTGGCCGTCCCAGCGCCGGTCAATCTAGTGCTACTCCCCAGGATGGAGTATTTATGTCTGCTCAGCAACTTCTTGATCTTGTGAGAAATGCTCAAGCTGTCGGACCTATTCCTGAGCCCACACATCCTAAATCTGGGTTTGCACGCTTGTGCAATGATTACACCAATTTGGGTGGAAAGCCATTCAAAGGTTCCGAGAGCGTTATAGAAGTCCAGGCTTGGCTTCGAACATGCGACCGCATCTTTTCTTGCATGAATCTTATTGATCTTCATCGAGTCCATGTGGCTTCTAGTATGCTCCAAGAAAGAGCATTAGACTGGTACGAGCTTCTGATCTCCAAAATTATTGAAGCGGACCTTACTTGGGAGCAATTCTGGGAAAGGTTCGAGGTGAAATTCGTGTCGAAAGCTGAAACAGTATCTTTAGCCCGACGCTTCATAGACCTTTTTGAAGGTGAATCTTCCGTGACCGACTATGTCGCTTCTTTCGAATCTTTGTCTAAATATGGGGTCGAATATATTAATACCCCATTGAAGAAAAACTAGAGATTTGTTTATGGCTTGAACAAGAGCCTTAAAAAGCCATTACTTCTAAAATTAGAAGTTTCTTTTGATCAACTTGTTGATATTGCTCTTCGTCTCGAAGAGGCTGATAAAGATAGCGATGCTGAGGTCAAACCAAATATCAACAAGAAGAGACCTTTTAAATTCAATCCTAATCCCAACAAAAAGGGAAAGCAAGCAACACCGGTAGCAAATACTCCTAACAGTCGTCGTGGAGAATGTTACAATTGTGGTGCTAAGGACCATTATGCAAACAAGTGCCCGAAGCCTCTTTTCTACCGCTATTGCAAGAGTTCGGGCAATACTTTATCTTTGTGTCCCAAACTTCAAGGAAAGAAGGAGGGCAAGCTAAATGTTGTACAAGCTCCTTCTAACACTTCTCGTGATCAAGGTATTTCTCATTCTATCCTTGATGGTATTATTATATTTCGTGATCTTCCTATTCGAGTTCTTTTTGATACGGGTGCATCTCACTGTTTTATATCTAAAGAACTTGTTGATGCTTTTTCTTTGGATGTTATTGGCTTGATGACTTCTTTAAGAATTGCGAATCCGGTTGGTGGATCCGCAACTCTCAGTTTATTGTGTAAAGATGTCGAAATTATTTTGTGTGACTACTCTTTCCGTGCCGATTTGCATGTTATGCGTTATTTAGGTTTCGGAATAATTTTGGGAATGGATTGGCTTAACCGTTATGAAGCCCATATTCTATGTCCTGAACGGACTATATATCTTTGACATCCTCAATCTGTTAAGCAGATTTCTCTCGTTCTGAAAGATTCGGATTCCAATTCGAAAGCATCCTTATATTCTCTCAATCCTCGTGATGACGATAATGATGATGAGGAAGATGTCATTTCTCTTATTCATGTTGTTCGTGAATTTTCCGACATATTCGAGCTCGTTCTAGGATTGCCACCTAAGCGAGCAATTGAGTTCAGAATTAATCTTATCCCTGGAGCTCAACCTATCACTCGTCCTCCTTACCGCATGTCCAATAAGGAAAATGAGGAGATGCGCAAACAATTATCCGAATTGGAGACGAAGCAATTTATTCGCTCTAGTTCCTCGCCTTGGGGAGCTTCGGCTATTTTTGTGAAGAAATCCGATGGTACACTTAGGCTTTGTGTTGACTACCGCAAGTTTAATGATCTCACTATCAAGAATAAATATCCATTGCCTCGGATTGATGATCTATTTGATCAACTTAGTGGTGCTAGAGTCTTTTCACAGTTAGACTTAGCAACCGGTTTTCATCAGCTCCGTATTGCGGAGGATAGCATTCCTTTGACATCGTTCCGTACTCGATATGGATCTTATGAATGGCTTGTTAAGCCATTTGGTTGACGAATGCTCCAGCTTATTTCGTTGACCTCATGAATCGAGTTTTCAAAGACTTCCTCGATCGATTTGTTCTCATCTTTATAGATGACATTCTTATTTATTCTAAAACTGAGGAAAAGCATGAAAATCATCTTCGGATTGTGTTCGAAACTCTTAGGAGAAACCAATTGAAAGCAAAATTTTCTAAATGCCACTTTTGGCAATCTCGTGTGAAATTTTTAGGGCATATTATTTCTGAATCCGGAATTTCCGTGGATCCTTCAAAGATTGAAGCGATTCAAAATTGGAAGAGACCGGAGAGTGTGACGGAAATTCGTAGCTTTCTCGGATTGGCGGGCTATTACCGTCGGTTCATAAAAGACTTTTCTAAGATTTCCGTACCTCTTACTAATTTGACAAAGAAGGGAGTTAAATACATTTGGTCAGACAAATGTGAAGCTTCATTTCAAAAATTAAAAGAACTCCTTTCCGATGCTCCTATTCTTGTGATTCCCGATGGGAACCAAGATTTTATTGTTTATACTGACGCTAGTCGTGTTGGTTTGGGAGCCGTTCTTATGCAAAGGGAACATGTTATTACTTATGCTTCTAGACAATTAAAGCCTACTGTAACGACCCAGAATTTTGAACAATTTAAAATGAAAATATTTAATTAATTTTAAATATTTAAATGATAATTTAACTTGAATTACCAATGTTAACATGAATTGGCGATTAAATTATAAAATTTAATCTATTGAATTGAATAAAAATTTGAATCTTCAATTTTAAGCTGAAGAAAAATATTTCAAAAGCTTTTAAAATTCGTAGTGATAATACTGAAGATAGTAGAAGCTTCAGAATTTAATTTCAAACTGTTTGGTTCAGTTTTGAAATTTTATCGTTGAATCGATATTTAAAAATAGCCGTCCGAGGCACAGTCTCGGAATTCGACGAAACCAGTTCCATTGGATCCGGAATATTGTATTATTATCGGATTTCAAATTTCGTATTAATCGGAATTGTTATGTGACCGTACGGTGAACAAACGCATTGAAATTAAATCAAATTCAATTTTAATTTAAAGTTTAAATTTGGTCAATGTCAGCACATTTTCTTCCCTAAAAACGCGCCTAGTATCACGCCAGAAATCGTGTAACGCATGCCTCCTTCAAATTTTAAATAATCATCTTCCTTCGTCTGTTCTAAATAAATTCACAAAAGAAAATTTTAAATGGTAACATCTCGTTCGAATCTAATAAAGGCCGAGCCTTTCCATTTGAAATCGAATTCCATAACTTTGTTCCTCTTTCTTTCAAAAAAAAAATGATAACCGAGAGTTCAAATGGCAGTCGCGTTCGAGTGTTGACATGAGGCATCGACTAGGGTTTGCAATTTGGGCTCGATTTTGTAGCCGATGTGAAGATTTGAATCGAGCTCGACGAGAAGCACCTGGAGTCGAAGTCAGGTGTGGAGCGGCATTGAGATGGCCATCGCGACAACGACACTTGCGGCATAGCTCTGCAGATGTCGCATTTTGTTTCGGTGATGTGGTGGCTTGCCTGGAGTATGGGCCGGTAGAGGAGTTTCGTTCGAGGGCTCCTGGGGTTTTGCGAGCTCGAGCAGAAGGGCAGCTCGATCGAAGCAACGATCGAGGCAAGCTCGAGGAGAGGATCGACCTCGCGCGTGTAAACAGTGGCTAGGGCAGGGGAATTAATCTCGGCGGCATTCAATTAGGCGAATGGCTCGCGATCGATTTTGGGGACGAGGCATCGACCACGTTACTAGCGGCTTGCTTGAGTAATTGAGTCGATGAGGTAACATTTTGTTTTCACTCAAAAGAATATTGATTATTTTAGTAAACCGTTGAAAATTTAAAAATAAAGTAAATTATTAAGGTAATTTATTTGTATGTTAATCTGTTTAATTTATTTTTAGAAGTAATAAAGAAAATTTAGTTTTAAAATAAAATCTTAGTTAAATCAATTTATTTAAAAGAGAAAAATTGGTTTAAAAAGAATTATCAACTAATCAAAAAACTAAAAAAAACGGAAATTAGTTAATTGATTGGTGTGAATATTAATTAAATTGTATAATTATTTATACAATGTCTAAAACGGTGAAGAAAACAATTGGATTGGAAATGAATTGCAAATTAAAAAGCTAAGGTGAGATTTTCTCACTCGAAGGAAAATTTAATTTTGCAGTTATTGATTGATTGATTGCTATTTGGATGTGATACTATATATATAGTAGTATATAGCAATATATATATATATATATATATATTGGCATATGTATATATTGCAGTTGTGATTTCCCGCAACTATATAGCAGATGAGACCCTATTGCGCCGTTAGTAAGCGGATGATTTTTATAAATCCCATATACCGCGATATTCCACCTCGAAGTGGAATGAGTATTGTGCTAACATCTGTGGATGCAGGGAAACAGGTTGGAGGGATCCAACTGGATTCCTCACCAGTATTTATTTATTTACAGATATTGTTGTATATTCTATTATCATATGATGATATATGATGTTTGTTGTCGTGATTGACAAATTTGTGTGTTGCATCATTGGATTCATTTTTGAAATTTAAAAATGACGATGTTGAATTTAAAAGAGATTTTTAAAGTGATCTTTGAAAATATACGTTTTATTAAATTTCTGAATTGATTTATTTTAAATAAATAACGTTAAAATTTTAAAGTTATAAAAGTTAAGATTTTTGTGAAATATAACCGAAAAGTGATTTTTGAAATAAATAGTTGATTGATTTATAAAATGGTTTAAATTGAGATTTTTAAAGTATTATAAACGGTTTACTTAAAAGATTTAAAAAGTTGATATTTATAAAAATTAAAACTATTGGAATTATAAAACGAGTTTTATAAGTGTTAAAAATGAAATATCAATGGAATTCGTAAGTGAATGAAATTTATAAATTTATGAATTGTGAAGTATATTCACGATTTTGGACAGTGAATATATTATTAAGAAAAATGTATATGTTTAGGAGAAGTGATATTAAAAAGCGAAGCTAATTATTTTAACGATGTTTCAAAATATATTGAATATCGAAATCATAGATTTCAACATTCATTGTTGAAATAGATGTTTTCGAGGAAATAAGGAAATGGTGGACTATAACACTGTTGTTATAGTAAATGATTTTCGAAAGAAAATGTTTTATATAGTATTGGGATTTATATATCTATCTTAAAATCTGAATCCCTATACTAGTGATTTTGAGTCGTCGTAATGATGTTTTACGTAGCATTCGTTTTGACTCAAATAGATTTCCTTAAAGAATGAAATATTTACTTAATATTGATTTAAGTAGATTGAATATTTTCAAATGTTGAAAATAAATAGATTTGTGAATTACTTATTTTTGAATAAGTATGGAAATGTTTTCCAATATGAAATGAACGTTTTGAGAATTTATCTTTTAAAGATAAATTGAAAGTGAATATTTGAAATCGATTGAAAATCGTATATCAGTAGATATTTGAAAATATAAATTCACTATGGAATTTATAAAAGAAATGGAAATTCTGTTTAAAAATAAATATCGATTTATTTTTGAAGTGTGGAAATTATATATCTAGTAAAGATATTTTGGAAAATAAATAATTTGGAAAATTATTTGGAATCTGATGATGTTGCGCATCTTTATTGATAGTTAAATAACCGACTATCAGTAATTACCTTTAATGGGTATTTGTTGTGAATTGGATGAATTTGAATGCCACATTTATTTTTGAATAAGCGCTCACTATTCGGGTTAGCCGGGAAAGGATCATAGGGTCGTATAACCCATTCCGAATATGTGATATGTCGTAATGGATTGCATTTGATGACCGGTGTTGAAGACCGGATATTTTTGAAAACGGAAGGATTACGTCGAGTTACTCTACATCGGCTGATCTCTGATATAGAGGTTTTATCACCCTTAGTGACGGGAAGTCTGGACGTGATTAGAAAATTATCCGGATTTGCAAGGGCTTCGTGAGAAGTGCCTTCGGTTCTGTTCGATCCCGTAACAGACTTGTATGGTTGTGTGTCTGACGTTACAAATTGAGATATAAAGCTGATTTCTTTCAAATACATATCGTGTGACGACCCGGCTTTCCACTCCCGGAAAATCGCATCGACAGAAAGAAAGAAAGGGGTGAGAAATAGAAAAGAGAAGAAGAGAAAAGAAAACAACAACAGATACTCACAGCGGAAACGAAACGAAATATAATATATCACATAAATATTACATAGTATCATATACATCATCTATCAGAGTTACACAGATTACACATCACATACTAGACAGTTATAAACATCTGTCTAGTTATTACATCTCAACACAATACAGATCAATACAAAGATCAACACAGCGGAAAACTACTATCTATATCTACAACGCCGAAGCCTCCTGCTCCATTACTCCTCCAGATTACTCGTCAAAGCTAAACCTGAATCCCTTGGCTACTCGTAAAAATTTGAGTACCCAAGAGTTTATAAAACAGAAATAAACAACTTGGGTCAAACATGGGTCTGGTGTGAGTAACAGGTTAAACTTGTTTAACTTCAAAACCTTTTGAAAGAAAAGGTATCACGTAAGACTCCCCACCAATAAATATGGGTAAGTTTTTACCTTACGCTAACCAAAACATTTGATAGGAAATTCGATTGTATTATAATAGGTCTAGGGTTTTCAAATAAATATGAAATAGCTGGAATGCTTACATCTCACGTTCCAACATAGTTGGGCACAACTAAAACGTACGGCACTTATTGGAGTTTGGATTCCATCAATGGCAGGGCTACCGGGGTACCGCCAGTCACAGTACGTGGCCTAGATCACCGTACCGAGGATCACTCCCAATCCCCTGCAACACAAGGCCGGAACATCCCTTACTGGATAATTCCCGCACAAGATACCTCACGGTTGTCATGACCAACCGCACACACTAAGTCGAAAATAGAAAGGGACATCTAGACAGAGGTCATCTTGTCCTACTTGGGTGCTACCCACTAACCTTGCTGCACCTCCCCTGTTTTAGCCATTCCCGGTTTGTGAGGCTTGAGGTCACGATTACCTTTTAAAAGAACACATCTATCTTAGAATGCTCATCGTCCACCTGACGATGTGCTGAAAGCATTCAATCCATACAAGTTCGTTCCGGGTTCGAACGAAACCGAAGGCATTATCTCGTTACACTCGTATTGGAATCACCCTCAGAGTTAACGACAATAACCCTTGCACTCTAAATCTTTATCTCGAATCTGAAAGTACTATCTCCGTCAACTCATTACGGAATCACCCACAGAGTTATACTGACAAAGAATCGTTCTTACACCTCGAGTCTTCACTTGCTCCATTTGGATTTCACGACCTAACGTAAATTTGGATCGATGTGGTATTCGGGTCTCCAGACCTGGAAATCCGGTATACGGAAACCCGATCCCGGTCTCATCGAAATCCAAAACGTATCTTTTAAGGCCAAGTTGTTTTAAAGGTTAAAACAATTTAATTCAATTATCTTTATACACTTAGAAAGATAATTCACAATAGATAATCAACATTATCAATATCATCAGATAATCCATATTATCACAATTCAACTAAACATCCATATCACATAGCATATATCTCATCAGAGATATCAATCAAATGCAAAGCATTCAGTATTATCATCCATCCATAAGTAATGATCTATATCATCTCTAATTAATTTAAAGTTAATTAAATTAATTACTTTTATTTTATAAATCCTTCTTACTTAAACATTAATTAATTACAAATTAATTAATTATCCTCTAATTACCTTTTTCAATTAATCATCTTTGATTAATTATCTTTTAATTACCTTTAAGTAATTTATCCTTAATTAATTACTCAAATTAATTATCCTTAACCACTTATAGTAATTAACCTTTAATTACTTCATTAATTAATTAACTATAATTAATTAAATTAATCACTATAATTAATTATATTAAACCTTAATTAATTACATTAATTAATCACTTCATTTATTAATTATACTTAATTAATCAATCTTAATTACATCATTAATTATATTAATTAATGATCCTTAATTACAAATTAATTATTAATTACTTAAATTAAATTAATTACATTAAGTAATTAACTTTAAATTAAACAACATTTATTAATCACCTTGATTAATCTTCAATCAGTAATTAACTACCCTTAATTACTTTCATTTACTAAATTAATTCTCCTTAATTAATTTCTTAATTAATCCCTTGATTAATTATTCAAAGTAATTAAACTTAAATTACTTTCCTTAATACATAACCATCAATTAATTACTTCAATTAATTATCTTATTATTTACTTCCTAAATAATCATACCTTAATAATTACATTAAGTAATTATTTATCAAATCATCCATTGATTAATTTAAATTAATTAAACTTAATTAATTAACTTAACTAAATCAAATTAACTCAATTAATTACCAATGATTAATTAATTCCTTGATTACTTTTATTAAGTAATTACATTTAAACCATTTTCACAAATAATTATCTTTAAATCAATTAATCTAATTAATTATCAAAATTAATCACATTAATTATTTATTTAAATAATCTCAAGTTAATGACCTTCATTAACTATTAACAACCCTTTAATTACTTTTCTTAAGTAATTAACTTAGATTAATTATTATTAATTTCAAATTAATAAATCTTAATAACCAATTTAATTAATCTAATTTATTTAGTTAATTAAGTGTTAACCACAACTTAATTAATATTTAATTACTTTATTAATTAATTCTTAATCATTAATTAATATTCTAATTATAATCCTTAATTACAAATTAATTAATCTTAATCACTAATTAATTAGTTTAAACCATTAATTACCTATTTAATTAATCCAAATGATTAATTAATCAATTAAATTAATTATCCATTAAATTCCTAATAAATTTAATGAACACAAATCTCTAATTACTTTAAGATAAAACTTGTTCTTATTAATAATCAAGTTATCATTTACAAAGTATTTTAAATCAATTTACTTTAATTTTTCCTTCAAAATTTCTTTTAAATTTAAAGATTTAAAATGAAACAAATTATCTTTAACCACGTTTTAAACGACATTTCTAAAACTCTTTTATTTTACAAGTTAAAGAAATACTCATCTTATAAATAACTTAAGAATTTGAATCAAATTTACCTTTAAATTCTATCATTTAATATACAATTTAAACAATAAAGTTATTTAAACAATTTAATTTAGAAACTGCTTTTATTTTAAATCTGAGATTCAGATTTAAACTAGATTTCAAATTAAACTTTTAGATTTAAAATCCCTGTTTAAAAATTTCTTTACAAATTCAAATTCAGTTTAAATTTTGAAAACAAAACAGGTTTCAAAACCAGGCATCTCTATTTACCCGAGACCTTACAAAATTGCTTCGAGTCGTACCTTTAAATGCTTCGAGCATCTCACGGAACAACTCGAGAGAAAACTCGAGTATCACTCTGTTATAAACCCAGACTTCACCAGATACATATCACGATCACGTGCACGTGCACGATCAACCTCATCAACTCCGACCATCGACGACGACTCCACCATATCGGCGATCAACCACAAACTCTATTACGACCATCCAACCTTCAATCAACAATCGAAATCGTAATCAAGCATCAAAACCAAACCTGAACCCAAAACTGGAACCACCTCGAAAACCTGTCAACGGCCAAATCTCCGTCCTCCGACCACCGTTAGTGCTGCAACTCCTTCCATGTCCTCGTCAATGACCAAACTACCATCTCCCAGAGTTCTATTGAACTCGATCCATCCTAGACGTCGTGGTGAGTCTATTTCCGACCAATACCCAAACTAGGGCTACAAACTAAAACGACCATTATCCAACGCCACAGTGCCTTGATCATCTTCCTACCATTTTTCCTTCGATCTCCGACCACTCTACTATCCTCAGAAAGAAACTCGACCTCCCAAACCATCTAGATCACCAGTACTCACCAAAATACCATTTTCTGGTCAACTGAGAAATACAAACTCAAAACCCAACTAAAAATTGCAATTTCATTCCTAAAAATCATATTTTGGTTTAATAATTCAGATTAGATTCCTGAATTGATGAATTAAGAAGTTGGAATTTCAACATGACTTAAGACTTGCACTGTTCTTTAGTTTCCAGAGAAATTCTACATTTATTTTACCCTAAAACAAATTTAAAACTTAAGTTTACGATGAAACAAACAAATCTTGTTTAAAGTCTAAGATCTAACAGAGATTAGATAAGAAGATAAGGAATTTTGTTTAAAATCTAAGCTCAAAAACAAGAACAGAGAGTGTCACACATATAAACAGGCATACACATACATCTATACATCCATATATATATATATATATATATATACTCACATATTTATACACACAAAAACATACTTTCTTTCAGAAGTCAACATGCAAACAGATTTATTATATTTAAGCTCTTTTAAAAAAATGTTACTCACCAAACATGTAGAGCAGAGGACAGGATTTTAATTAGAAGCTTGAAAACTGGAATTTGATAAAAATGCTTGAGCCTGGAAATTTGAATACTTTTAAAACTTGAATCTTGACTCGTTGAAGAATGCATGTTGCTTCCAGATTGCAATTGAATGCAGGTAGCTCTGAGATGTTTCCAGGTTTTGAAAAATGCAGACAGGCTGGTTGCTTAAAGAGGATCACAGATTTGCAAAGAAGATTGCAGACAGAAAACTTGATTTTGAAATGGAAACTTGGTTACAGATCTTATGTTTGAGGAAGATTTACAGGCTTTTGCTTTAGGATTTGGAAATTTGGTTACTGATTACAGATTTTAGAGTAGAGGATTGTTTTGAGAAGGGTTTGAGGAATATTGATTTCTGATTTTCAGATTTGTTTTAGAGAAGGAATTTTTGAGAAATGGTTACTGATTTATTTCAGATTTAGATTAGAGGAAAGATCTGAATTCTCTTGGTTTTGAAAAAGAAATTAGAAAGAATGAATTGAAAAAAATGCAAATGTTTTATATAAGTAAATTTATGATTAAATAAAAATAAAAGAAAATAAAAACAAATGAAGACACTTGTCAAATAGATTAGTTCATTACTTAACACATGTTAAAACAAGTCATTAGATAAAGACACATGTCTTTTAAGTATTTATCTTATTTCTATTTATTTTAAAGTAATTAAAAAGCCTTTTTCTTATTTATTAAACACTTATCTATATATATAAATCATTTTAAAGAAACAAAACCAATTATATTTATAATTAAAAGTTATACAAATATTATAATATCCAAACAATTTAAATATTTATTCTCTTGAATTTCAAAGCTTAAATTCAAATTCAATTAAATTAAATCCTAAGATTCAATTTAAAAAGTCAAGTTATATATATATATATACATATATAACTATTTATTCAATTAAATAACAATTTCATATTCTTTAAAATCCATTCATATTAATAAAAATAATACATTATACTTATTATCTGAAATTAACATATTTGATATTTAAATAATTTATATAAGAGATTATATTATCAAGTGATATTTTAAAAAGAAACAAAACAAGCCTTTTTGTTAACTCTTATATAATTTTAAAATTAAGTAAAAATATCTTAAGCAATTAAAGTATTTTAAAACTATAAATTTACTAATTTAAATAACTTTGAAAAGTCATATTAAATCTAAATTCCCAATTTACCCAAAGCTTCTATTTACAATATATATAAATAAATATATATATTCAAATAGGAAATATCTTATTAACTTTTAAAAGATAAAATCACCAATTAATACTAATTTAATCAGATTATTAAATTAAATTCAAATCTTATTATCAAAGATCATCAATATCAATTTAATTATTTAACAGATTATTAAATTGATATTGTTAAAATTTCCGGGATATTACATTCCTTCCCCCCTTAAAATAATTTCGTCCCCGAAATTTAAACAAAGGTAATTTAATAATCTTATTAAAGATTTTAAATTTTAAAACACAAGCATATACTATCATCCATATGCTAATAACCATAGCAACCAATTCATCCAATCAATCAAATCTAACTATCCAGACAAAATTCTAGATAGAATTCCTCGAGTTTCCCCAAGTATATATATACCGGGATACTCGCTCTACAAACAATCTAAACAAACAATACTACTAAACTATAAAGCTCCTACTCATCTATATCTACAGAACTAAACAGAATATCAGACTACAGACGAGTCTGACTCAACAACTAAACCTTCCAGAACTGCTGATTCTAAAACCAGAGATAGATCTTACACGTACCTCTCAGAGATACATAAAACTCAATGAATTCCAATTGTCCAAACTGACAATTCAATCCTGAAAACCCAATACTTATCCAAATCAGAACACAAAAGAGATCCAAACATAACTTTACTTCACAACATCAGTAGATTCCAAACTTACTTCTCTTATCCAGAGATATACTCCAAACTGCTTTCGCTGCTCAATTCTGATCTGAGGTAGAATGAAAATGCTGATGAAGAACACAAGCATAAACTGGACAACTCATTCCAGAAATAAGGTTCACTAATCCATAAATAAAACTCAGATACTTCATCAAAATTTGAGTTGCTGCTCCAACTCCATCTCTAGGAAACATCCTTCAACTAGACTGAACTACCGGTACTACTCTTGGAATCCAGTCGATAAGAAAACTCAACCTTCAGATGCAGACAACTCCTGACTTCTCTGAAGATACTCAGAAAAACTCTGATAACCCAAGAGAACCCTCAAACTATCGCAAGTCACTTTTGCGATCAACCCAGCCTATTTCCAAAGAAAACTGTTCCTCTTAACAAATCAGAACAGCCCATACTTAACTATCCAATCCATCAAAGAAATGGATCCTCTTTGCTGCTTCTGAACTTCACCTTCAGAAAAACTGCTCAGCCAGAAAAACTTCCTGCCATCACAGAACACTCCAAGCTGCACTGCTACCACAGATGCCAAAGATTCCTAACCAAAGCTCTTCGAGAAACTCGAACTCCAAACTAAACAGAAACACCATGCTGAACTCAGCCATAACACTGAAACAGACACACTTCCTTAAACTCGTTCCAAAGAAAACATCTTCGGGAACATCCATCGTCACTGCATCTCATCACACAGCTACTATTACCTGAGGTATCAAGATACCATCACTTGCTTCTGTTCAACCGATAGATCCAAACTCTACTCATCCAACTTTACAGATAAACTCCGAACCTTAACAGGTTTCCTTCATAGATTCGATGAAATCCTTCACCACAACAAAACTTACTCGAGACAGTATTGGGTCTACAGTCTCGATAAATACACTTCCAACCTTAATTCCAACCATTGGTAGTCGTGTTTCATACACTACTACCCTATCTACCTTTGTATCTTATATTGGAGAACCTGTACGGGTAACCCAACAATATAGGTAGAATATATATATATAGTTATATAAAAATTACAAATACGCTCTCTCACGATAGATACCATTCCAGAGCTAGGTATTCACTCAACCAATAGCTCTGATACCACGTGTGACGACCCGGCTTTCCACTCCCGGAAAATCGCATCGACAGAAAGAAAGAAAGGGGTGAGAAATAGAAAAGAGAAGAAGAGAAAAGAAAACAACAACAGATACTCACAGCGGAAACGAAACGAAATATAATATATCACATAAATATTACATACTATCATATACATCATCTATCAGAGTTACACAGATTACACATCACATACTAGACAGTTATAAACATCTGTCTAGTTATTACATCTCAACACAATACAGATCAATACAAAGATCAACACAGCGGAAAACTACTATCTATATCTACAACGCCGAAGCCTCCTGCTCCATTACTCCTCCAGATTACTCGTCAAAGCTAAACCTGAATCCCTTGGCTACTCGTAAAAATTTGAGTACCCAAGAGTTTATAAAACAGAAATAAACAACTTGGGTCAGACATGGGTCTGGTGTGAGTAACAGGTTAAACTTGTTTAACTTCAAAACCTTTTGAAAGAAAAGGTATCACGTAAGACTCCCCACCAATAAATATGGGTAAGTTTTTACCTTACGCTAACCAAAACATTTGATAGGAAATTCGATCGTATTATAATAGGTCTAGGGTTTTCAAATAAATATGAAATAGCTGGAATGCTTACATCTCACGTTCCAACATAGTTGGGCACAACTAAAACGTACGGCACTTATTGGAGTTTGGATTCCATCAATGGCAGGGCTACCGGGGTACCGCCCGTCACAGTACGTGGCCTAGATCACCGTACCGAGGATCACTCCCAATCCCCTGCAACACAAGGCCGGAACATCCCTTACTGGATAATTCCCGCACAAGATACCTCACGGTTGTCATGACCAACTGCACACACTAAGTCGAAAATAGAAAGGGACATCTAGACAGAGGTCATCTTGTCCTACTTGGGTGCTACCCACTAACCTTGCTGCACCTCCCCTGTTTTAGCCATTCCCGGTTTGTGAGGCTTGAGGTCACGATTACCTTTTAAAAGAACACATCTATCTTAGAATGCTCATCGTCCACCTGACGATGTGCTGAAAGCATTCAATCCATACAAGTTCGTTCCGGGTTCGAACGAAACCGAAGGCATTATCTCGTTACACTCGTATTGGAATCACCCTCAGAGTTAACGACAATAACCCTTACACTCTAAATCTTTATCTCGAATCTGAAAGTACTATCTCCGTCAACTCATTACGGAATCACCCACAGAGTTATACTGACAAAGAATCGTTCTTACACCTCGAGTCTTCACTTGCTCCATTTGGATTTCACGACCTAACGTAAATTTGGATCGATGTGGTATTCGGGTCTCCAGACCTGGAAATCCGGTATACGGAAACCCGATCCCGGTCTCATCGAAATCCAAAACGTATCTTTTAAGGCCAAGTTGTTTTAAAGGTTAAAACAATTTAATTCAATTATCTTTATACACTTAGAAAGATAATTCACAATAGATAATCAACATTATCAATATCATCAGATAATCCATATTATCACAATTCAACTAAACATCCATATCACATAGCATATATCTCATCAGAGATATCAATCAAATGCAAAGCATTCAGTATTATCATCCATCCATAAGTAATGATCTATATCATCTCTAATTAATTTAAAGTTAATTAAATTAATTACTTTTATTTTATAAATCCTTCTTACTTAAACATTAATTAATTACAAATTAATTAATTATCCTCTAATTACCTTTTTCAATTAATCATCTTTGATTAATTATCTTTTAATTACCTTTAAGTAATTTATCCTTAATTAATTACTCAAATTAATTATCCTTAACCACTTATAGTAATTAACCTTTAATTACTTCATTAATTAATTAACTATAATTAATTAAATTAATCACTATAATTAATTATATTAAACCTTAATTAATTACATTAATTAATCACTTCATTTATTAATTATACTTAATTAATCAATCTTAATTACATCATTAATTATATTAATTAATGATCCTTAATTACAAATTAATTATTAATTACTTAAATTAAATTAATTACATTAAGTAATTAACTTTAAATTAAACAACATTTATTAATCACCTTGATTAATCTTCAATCAGTAATTAACTACCCTTAATTACTTTCATTTACTAAATTAATTCTCCTTAATTAATTTCTTAATTAATCCCTTGATTAATTATTCAAAGTAATTAAACTTAAATTACTTTCCTTAATACATAACCATCAATTAATTACTTCAATTAATTATCTTATTATTTACTTCCTAAATAATCATACCTTAATAATTACATTAAGTAATTATTTATCAAATCATCCATTGATTAATTTAAATTAATTAAACTTAATTAATTAACTTAACTAAATCAAATTAACTCAATTAATTACCAATGATTAATTAATTCCTTGATTACTTTTATTAAGTAATTACATTTAAACCATTTTCACAAATAATTATCTTTAAATCAATTAATCTAATTAATTATCAAAATTAATCACATTAATTATTTATTTAAATAATCTCAAGTTAATGACCTTCATTAACTATTAACAACCCTTTAATTACTTTTCTTAAGTAATTAACTTAGATTAATTATTATTAATTTCAAATTAATAAATCTTAATAACCAATTTAATTAATCTAATTTATTTAGTTAATTAAGTGTTAACCACAACTTAATTAATATTTAATTACTTTATTAATTAATTCTTAATCATTAATTAATATTCTAATTATAATCCTTAATTACAAATTAATTAATCTTAATCACTAATTAATTAGTTTAAACCATTAATTACCTATTTAATTAATCCAAATGATTAATTAATCAATTAAATTAATTATCCATTAAATTCCTAATAAATTTAATGAACACAAATCTCTAATTACTTTAAGATAAAACTTGTTCTTATTAATAATCAAGTTATCATTTACAAAGTATTTTAAATCAATTTACTTTAATTTTTCCTTCAAAATTTCTTTTAAATTTAAAGATTTAAAATGAAACAAATTATCTTTAACCACGTTTTAAACGACATTTCTAAAACTCTTTTATTTTACAAGTTAAAGAAATACTCATCTTATAAATAACTTAAGAATTTGAATCAAATTTACCTTTAAATTCTATCATTTAATATACAATTTAAACAATAAAGTTATTTAAACAATTTAATTTAGAAACTGCTTTTATTTTAAATCTGAGATTCAGATTTAAACTAGATTTCAAATTAAACTTTTAGATTTAAAATCCCTGTTTAAAAATTTCTTTACAAATTCAAATTCAGTTTAAATTTTGAAAACAAAACAGGTTTCAAAACCAGGCATCTCTATTTACCCGAGACCTTACAAAATTGCTTCGAGTCGTACCTTTAAATGCTTCGAGCATCTCACGGAACAACTCGAGAGAAAACTCGAGTATCACTCTGTTATAAACCCAGACTTCACCAGATACATATCACGATCACGTGCACGTGCACGATCAACCTCATCAACTCCGACCATCGACGACGACTCCACCATATCGGCGATCAACCACAAACTCTATTACGACCATCCAACCTTCAATCAACAATCGAAATCGTAATCGAGCATCAAAACCAAACCTGAACCCAAAACTGGAACCACCTCGAAAACCTGTCAACGGCCAAATCTCCGTCCTCCGACCACCGTTAGTGCTGCAACTCCTTCCATGTCCTCGTCAATGACCAAACTACCATCTCCCAGAGTTCTATTGAACTCGATCCATCCAAGACGTCGTGGTGAGTCTATTTCCGACCAATACCCAAACTAGGGCTACAAACTAAAACGACCATTATCCAACGCCACAGTGCCTTGATCATCTTCCTACCATTTTTCCTTCGATCTCCGACCACTCTACTATCCTCAGAAAGAAACTCGACCTCCCAAACCATCTAGATCACCAGTACTCACCAAAATACCATTTTCTGGTCAACTGAGAAATACAAACTCAAAACCCAACTAAAAATTGCAATTTCATTCCTAAAAATCATATTTTGGTTTAATAATTCAGATTAGATTCCTGAATTGATGAATTAAGAAGTTGGAATTTCAACATGACTTAAGACTTGCACTGTTCTTTAGTTTCCAGAGAAATTCTACATTTATTTTACCCTAAAACAAATTTAAAACTTAAGTTTACGATGAAACAAACAAATCTTGTTTAAAGTCTAAGATCTAACAGAGATTAGATAAGAAGATAAGGAATTTTGTTTAAAATCTAAGCTCAAAAACAAGAACAGAGAGTGTCACACATATAAACAGGCATACACATACATCTATACATCCATATATATATATATATATACTCACATATTTATACACACAAAAACATACTTTCTTTCAGAAGTCAACATGAAAACAGATTTATTATATTTAAGCTCTTTTAAAAAAATGTTACTCACCAAACATGTAGAGCAGAGGACAGGATTTTAATTAGAAGCTTGAAAACTGGAATTTGATAAAAATGCTTGAGCCTGGAAATTTGAATACTTTTAAAACTTGAATCTTGACTCGTTGAAGAATGCATGTTGCTTCCAGATTGCAATTGAATGCAGGTAGCTCTGAGATGTTTCCAGGTTTTGAAAAATGCAGACAGGCTGGTTGCTTAAAGAGGATCACAGATTTGCAAAGAAGATTGCAGACAGAAAACTTGATTTTGAAATGGAAACTTGGTTACAGATCTTATGTTTGAGGAAGATTTACAGGCTTTTGCTTTAGGATTTGGAAATTTGGTTACTGATTACAGATTTTAGAGTAGAGGATTGTTTTGAGAAGGGTTTGAGGAATATTGATTTCTGATTTTCAGATTTGTTTTAGAGAAGGAATTTTTGAGAAATGGTTACTGATTTATTTCAGATTTAGATTAGAGGAAAGATCTGAATTCTCTTGGTTTTGAAAAAGAAATTAGAAAGAATGAATTGAAAAAAATGCAAATGTTTTATATAAGTAAATTTATGATTAAATAAAAATAAAAGAAAATAAAAACAAATGAAGACACTTGTCAAATAGATTAGTTCATTACTTAACACATGTTAAAACAAGTCATTAGATAAAGACACATGTCTTTTAAGTATTTATCTTATTTCTATTTATTTTAAAGTAATTAAAAAGCCTTTTTCTTATTTATTAAACACTTATCTATATATATAAATCATTTTAAAGAAACAAAACCAATTATATTTATAATTAAAAGTTATACAAATATTATAATATCCAAACAATTTAAATATTTATTCTCTTGAATTTCAAAGCTTAAATTCAAATTCAATTAAATTAAATCCTAAGATTCAATTTAAAAAGTCAAGTTATATATATATATATATACATATATAACTATTTATTCAATTAAATAACAATTTCATATTCTTTAAAATCCATTCATATTAATAAAAATAATACATTATACTTATTATCTGAAATTAACATATTTGATATTTAAATAATTTATATAAGAGATTATATTATCAAGTGATATTTTAAAAAGAAACAAAACAAGCCTTTTTGTTAACTCTTATATAATTTTAAACTTTAGTAAAAATATCTTAAGCAATTAAAGTATTTTAAAACTATAAATTTACTAATTTAAATAACTTTGAAAAGTCATATTAAATTAAATCTAAATTCCCAATTTACCCAAAGCTTCTATTTACAATATATATAAATAAATATATATATTCAAATAGGAAATATCTTATTAACTTTTAAAAGATAAAATCACCAATTAATACTAATTTAATCAGATTATTAAATTAAATTCAAATCTTATTATCAAAGATCATCAATATCAATTTAATTATTTAACAGATTATTAAATTGATATTGTTAAAATTTCCGGGATATTACATATTTGTTGGTGGCGGAGAATTTATTCTCTTAGCTTAACACCCTTCTCTGAGACGTACGAGCTCAGAGGTTATGTAGTTGAAATTTATCAGCGATATATTCCTAATTTGGTAACGTGGCATGCTGAGTGTTGCTGTGAAATGATCATTGTTTGATCATTTGTAATATGATCATTTGTTTGATCATTTATCTTTGTGATCATTTCTTTGATCATTTATTTGACCCGAAGCATGACTTTATGAAAGCGTAGCTTTGTGGACGAGACTTCGACGGACCTCACACCCCGGAATGGTCAAAACAGGAAGGATGCGGCAAGGTTTTAGGGAGTAGCGCCCCTTAGTGTATGTCATTCCTTCTGGATAGAGGTGGTATCATGGTATGGAGCCCAGATACTTAACCTATGTGGTTGCCGCATTATTATTCATATGTGGTTGTTGGAAATCGAGGATCCTCGGGAAGATGGGTTACGATCGGGGGATGGCATACGCGTGTCAGTGGTTACCTACTTTTGCAGAGGTAACCCGGCCTTGTGTTGGTAGAGATCTAACCGTAATGTTAGGTTATTTCTCGAGACGTCATTCCAGAGGCGTTTCCATGTGGCAATGGGAAGGTCCTTGGCCTGACCATTTGTTGGAAATCCAAAGAAACAATACGAGCCTTGTACGGTTTTAGTTGTAGAACCTGCCATTTAATATGGTAGTTATAGTAAGCATACTATAATGGTACCTATGCTGGCTAAGATTTATATTGTACTTTCGAAATGTTTTCTACACTATGCACTAATAATAATATCAAAAATGATTTGATTTTGCATAGTAAGCATCTTTGACTATCATAAGAAGAAATCTCCTCCAATTCTGCGTTTGCATTGTGTGTGTGGCAGGAGGTCTTATGGTAGTTTCATTTTCCAAAAGCATTTCGAATAAATTTTATTTTCTTTGTGAAAAACAACTGTTTTACGATCTCACACCAGTCACCATGACTGACTCGGAGTTTATTGTTTGCCTTCTAAACTCTGGGTGCCCATTATTTTCCACACGGGCAGCCTAGAGTTATGTTATCAGGATATTCTGGATATTCTGGAGCTTTGGAAGCAAGCTGGATGGCAAAACGTACATCCGTACTTATTTATTTATTCCGCTGTGTATTTTGTATGAGGACAAGTTTATATAACTGTCCATTGTTGTATTGAGTTGTATATTGACTCTGATTGATGTATGTATAAACTGATATAGTTCTTTGTTTTAAAAGACTAGTGATTATCTATTATATATTGTTCCGCTGCGATATGTGAGATTCTGATATTGTTTCTGTTTCTGATGTTGTTATGTTGTTCTTCTTCTCGTTTTCTTCTATCTTTTCTTCTACCTCTTCTTTTAAACCCTAAGAATTCGGTTTTCCGACATTCGTTTGTTCGGCAGTTGATACAGTGGACGTATCGATGTCGATATTCGGAAGTCGAAGAATTGGGTCCTTACACCTGCCGAGACTAGATATGCCACTCATGATTTAGAGCTCGCGGCTATTGTTTTCGCCCTTAGAATTTGGCATCATTAACTTTTGGGAGAGAAATTTGTTCTCTACACCGATCATAAATCTTTGAAGTATTTATTTTCCCAAATGGAACTTGATTTGCGTCAACAACGTTGGCTCGAGTTCCTTGCGTCTTATGATCTTGATATTCTTTATACTCCCGGAAAGGGAAATCGTGTTGTCGATGCCCTTAGTCGTAAGCAACAAGCGGTTGTTTCTATGATGATATCCGAGTGGAATGATCTCGAGACTTTGTCCACTTGTGAGATTCGAGATCGTGAATCCGATTTATGTTCATCTCTTGTTTTATGTAGCCTTGAGGCTCATCCTTCTCTTTTGGACCGCATTCTTGAAGCTCAAAAGCTAGATCCCGAATTGGCTCTTCTTGGCCAAAATTTTAGGGATAAAATTGATATTGAAGGTATGATAGACTTTGATATTGATTCTCGTGGCGGTATTCGAAAATTTGGTAGACTTGTCGTGCCAAATATTAGTGATCTTCGCAAAGACATATTAGAAGATTCCCATCGTTCTAAATTCACCATTCATCCCGGTAGTAGTAAAATGTACGCGGATATAAAGCGACTTTATTATTGGGAGGGAATGAAATCTGATATTGCTAACTTTGTTAAGTGTTGCATGACTTGCCAACTCGTTAAGGCCGAGCATCAAAGGCCCGGTGGGTTATTGCAGCCATTGGAAATTCCAATATGGAAGTGGGATCAAATTTCAATGGACTTTATTGACGGTCTTCCCCGTTCTCGTTCGGGCCATGATAGCCTATGGGTGATAGTAGATAGACTGACGAAATCCACCCATTTTATTCTCGTTCGGTCCAATCGGATCCATTGTTAAACTTTTAGTCAAAGAAATTGTTAAATTGCATGGAGTTCCAACTTCTATTGTTAGCGACCGTGATCCATTGTTTACTAGTGGATTTTGGAAAGGTCTTCAAAAGGCTTTGGGAACGAAGCTAAATTTTAGCACCGCTTATCATCCTCAGTCCGATGGACAAACCGAGCGTGTGAATCAAACTCTTGAAGATCTTCTTCGTGCATGTATTCTTGATTTTGGTGGAAGTTGGGAAGATCATATTTCCCTTGTTGAATTTTCCTATAACAATAGCTTCCAATCTAGTATTGGTATGGCACCTTTCGAGGCACTATACGGAAGGCCATGCCAATCTCCTTCGTGTTGGCTTGAAGCCGGTGAGAAGCTGGTTTTAGGTCCTGATTTTATTCGTGAGGCCACAGAAAAGATTGACCTTATTCGTCATAGGATGAAAGAAGCCCAAAGTAGACAAAAATCCTATGCCGATAATCGAAGAAGAAGGTTAGAATTTTCTGTGGGAGATTTTGTGTTTATTCGTGTTTCACCTATGAAGGGTGTTGTGCGTTTCAGTCGATCGGGAAAATTAGCACCTCGATATATTGGCCCATTTCCCATCACCGAACGCATTGGTTCCATGGCTTATCGCCTTTCATTACCGGTTCAATTTTCTGCTATTCACGACGTATTCCACGTCTCTCTGCTCCGGAAATGCCTTCGAGATTCCGACTCTATTCTTGAGCCCGTTGTTATTGAAGAAATTGAAGTTTCGCCTAATTTGACTTATGAGCAACATCCTATTCGAATCATTGCTTCGGAGGTTAAACGCCTTCGAAATAAAGACGTTCCTCTTGTGAAAGTTCAATGGTCCTCAAATCCTAAGGATCGCCTTTGGGAATCCAGAGAATTCATTGAGCGAACACATCCGGACTTGCTCTCTCGTGCTCCTTAAGATGAACTTTTTATTTTCAAATTTCTTCTTTTTGTGTTGATATGCTTTTATAGTTGTTACTTCTTATTTATTTCTTAAAGCTTGCGAGGATGCAATTTCTTTAAGGAGGGGAGTCTGTAACAACCCGCATATTTTACGATTGTATATTTAAATATTTTATTTAAATGTAGAATCGTTAATCGAATTATAGTCCGAAAAGCTACTTTTTGCAAACTATCGAATTAGGACTCGAGACCACTTCCATTGAGTCCAAAATGGCGTTTGCGACTTTTTAAAGTATAAACATTGATATGTTTGGAGCTAGCTAGAATTTCGACCTTTTCACTTAGGGTTTTGGGTTTGGGGTTCAGCCCATTTACCCAACATATCAACCAACCTCCACTCCACTCTTCCTCCTTACTTCATAATATTTCCTACAACTTAAGCTTTAGCAAAAATGGTAGTGGAGATGGGAAATTAAAATCCTAAACCCTAGTTTCTTTAGCAAATCCAAGTTTTAGCTCCAAATTCAAAGAGAAGCTTTGGTAAGTATCTCCTTCTTCTTCTCCAACTCATTCTCTCTTTAATTTCAAAAATTTCCTAAACCTAACTTAGGAAATGTTCTTCTTTTGAGCTTAAGATTCAAGCTTCTTGGGTTGGAGTTGAAGTGTAGTTGATCTCCCTTTGCTTTCAAGCTTCTCATTCATTGTTTTCGGAATTAAAGGTGAGATTTTTATCTCACATCTATGACTATAACTATCCTTGATTGCTTGGTATGAATTCCTAACACTAATTCATGTTCATTTGCTTTCGATTTGGATTGAATTGGTGAATTATTAAATTTTGGGTTTTTGGAATCCTATTTGCTAAAAATCCAACCTTTGATGTTTGAACACGTTAGTGGAGCGTTTCGGAGGGCTATACAAGGCTGGGTTGTCGAAAGGCGTAAATCCTCAATCAAAGTTGCTCAATTCGTCGCTTCCGTCGTATATCTAACTTGCCCCCAAAAAAGGGCTAGACTGAATCAGAATACGTCACCAGACGTCTGTAGTAAATACTCAGACGTCTGGAGTCGGTTTCGGCGAATTTCCTAAAACTTACTGCAGACGTCTGAGTATTTACCCCAGACGTCTGGAGTATGTGACCTGCTCTATTTTGCCTGTTTTTGCCTATTTAGCTCGAGATTCCAATTCTATCGATTCGTGATTATCCGATTTATTGTTATCATTTATTATTGACTTTGATGACTTCTTTTTCGGGATCTTTGAGAATATCCATTTTGATGGATTCGATATCGATTTCTTTGGATTTAATTCACATCTTCGAATGTGGATTTTGTGATTGATTGTTTCTACAATCATTTTGTGATTTGTCACTTCTAAATACAAAGGTTTCCATACTAGTAGTAAATATTAAAACTCTTTTACAAAGATGATTTCAACTCTATTTTTAATACAAAGCTCGTTTATAAAATCGTTTTCTAATTTATTAGTATACATAAACCTTTACCTCATTCGTATGAGAAAATATAATTAAACGGCTTAGCAAAACAAGTGGTATGAAACGCTTGCGTTTACTTCGCCGGTTAATTTTTGGACTTGTTCGATTGAAATTCTTGTGACAATTTTCGAGTGGAAATCTACAATTTGTTCGTAAATATTTAAGTTAAGCTAGTGGTTATGGGACATGAAGCTGAACTCATATATTTACTGGATTAGTGTAATCGACACTTTTTATTGATCGATGATGATCATTTTGTGGTTTAGACTAGCGATGTGCGATGTCTATTTGTCTGCGAGGGAGACTAAACCCCGTTTCTGTGGAACTTCGGTTCAATTTGGCAGGGTAGCGACCCGTGGTCTTCGGACCATTTGTGGAGCTTCGGCTCAATATTTATGGTCAGCGACCATGGAATAGCGTTCCATTTGTGATACACGTGTTGGTGAGTTTTCATGCTCCCGTTTGTGATAGGCCTCCCCCCTTTGTGATTTCTAGATTTCTAGTTGATGATTTCTAGAATTTGTGTTTCACTAATTTTTGTGATTGGCAATGCCATGTTTGCCAATATTTGCGGTTTAGTGAATAAAATAAAGTATATGATTTAATTTTTGGTGCTTTGAGATTTTTGAGATATTGTATGATTTTGTTGTTGTTTAAAACATACTTGTCACAGCTTGACACCATTGTTATCATACGTCCTTATTATATCTCTGCTTATATCTCATTCCTTTATCTGATATTTATAGCTAGACTGATCCGTTTATTATTTTCTTATTAAATAATACTCGGGTCAGACCGAGATGTTACAGGTGCTTCTACTTGACTCCTCATCTGGGATCATCTTCTGACTTTTGTCTAACTACATTACATTTGTAGTTTTTGTTGTTGTACATTTGAGATAGAGACTCCTTGATGTATACATATTCTTTTGTCTAGCACTTGTATCTATTCTTTTGTGATATTGTGGATCTTGTATGACCACTACTCTGATGTACACCTTTTTGTGTTATATATTCATATCTATTTCCGCCTTTGTGATATGAATGTCTATGACTGATTTATGTTATGTTTATTTCTATATTTGTTTCCGAGGTCCACTTAGTCACTGTGTGGTAGCTTTGAGTTTGCATCGGTATGTCGGATTTCCTCTTGAAATGAAATGCATGTTATACTATCTGACATATCAATACTCTCACAAAGCAATTACACAGATGGTCGCTCCTCAACAGCCTTATTTTTTGCGTTAGTTGACGGCATTACTCCGTAGTGTCCTTGGCTAGCGTGAGTATAGAGGTGGAGCGCGACAGCATGGTATCAGAGCCAAACTTCGGAACAATGTAGAATAATCTAGCAAGGATCATTGTCCTAAGTCTTTCTTAGGAGTCGTGCCTTAGGATTAATTCGAGTCATTGAACCCGTTCTATCCTATTATTCATATGTGGTTGTTGGAAATCGAGGATCCTCGGGAAGATGGGTTACGATCGGGGGATGGCATACGCGTGTCAGTGGTTACCTACTTTTGCAGAGGTAACCCGGCCTTGTGTTGGTAGAGATCTAACCGTAATGTTAGGTTATTTCTCGGGACGTCATTCCAGAGGCGTTTCCATGTGGCAATGGGAAGGTCCTTGGCCTGACCATTTGTTGGAAATCCAAAGAAACAATACGAGCCTTGTACGGTTTTAGTTGTAGAACCTGCCATTTAATATGGTAGTTATAGTAAGCATACTATAATGGTACCTATGCTGGCTAAGATTTATATTGTACTTTCGAAATGTTTTCTACACTATGCACTAATAATAATATCAAAAATGATTTGATTTTGCATAGTAAGCATCTTTGACTATCATAAGAAGAAATCTCCTCCAATTCTGCGTTTGCATTGTGTGTGTGGCAGGAGGTCTTATGGTAGTTTCATTTTCCAAAAGCATTTCGAATAAATTTTATTTTCTTTGTGAAAAACAACTGTTTTACGATCTCACACCAGTCACCATGACTGACTCGGAGTTTATTGTTTGCCTTCTAAACTCTGGGTGCCCATTATTTTCCACACGGGCAGCCTAGAGTTATGTTATTAGGATATTCTGGATATTCTGGAGCTTTGGAAGCAAGCTGGATGGCAAAACGTACATCCGTACTTATTTATTTATTCCGCTGTGTATTTTGTATGAGGACAAGTTTATATAACTGTCCATTGTTGTATTGAGTTGTATATTGACTCTGATTGATGTATGTATAAACTGATATAGTTCTTTGTTTTAAAAGACTAGTGATTATCTATTATATATTGTTCCGCTGCGATATGTGAGATTCTGATATTGTTTCTGTTTCTGATGTTGTTATGTTGTTCTTCTTCTCGTTTTCTTCTATCTTTTCTTCTACCTCTTCTTTTAAACCCTAAGAATTCGGTTTTCCGACATTCGTTTGTTCGGCAGTTGATACAGTGGACGTATCGATGTCGATATTCAGAAGTCGAAGAATTGGGTCCTTACACCTGCCGAGACTAGATATGCCACTCATGATTTAGAGCTCGCGGCTATTGTTTTCGCCCTTAGAATTTGGCATCATTAACTTTTGGGAGAGAAATTTGTTCTCTACACCGATCATAAATCTTTGAAGTATTTATTTTCCCAAATGGAACTTGATTTGCGTCAACAACGTTGGCTCGAGTTCCTTGCGTCTTATGATCTTGATATTCTTTATACTCCCGGAAAGGGAAATCGTGTTGTCGATGCCCTTAGTCGTAAGCAACAAGCGGTTGTTTCTATGATGATATCCGAGTGGAATGATCTCGAGACTTTGTCCACTTGTGAGATTCGAGATCGTGAATCCGATTTATGTTCATCTCTTGTTTTATGTAGCCTTGAGGCTCATCCTTCTCTTTTGGACCGCATTCTTGAAGCTCAAAAGCTAGATCCCGAATTGGCTCTTCTTGGCCAAAATTTTAGGGATAAAATTGATATTGAAGGTATGATAGACTTTGATATTGATTCTCGTGGCGGTATTCGAAAATTTGGTAGACTTGTCGTGCCAAATATTAGTGATCTTCGCAAAGACATATTAGAAGATTCCCATCGTTCTAAATTCACCATTCATCCCGGTAGTAGTAAAATGTACGCGGATATAAAGCGACTTTATTATTGGGAGGGAATGAAATCTGATATTGCTAACTTTGTTAAGTGTTGCATGACTTTCCAACTCGTTAAGGCCGAGCATCAAAGGCCCGGTGGGTTATTGCAGCCATTGGAAATTCCAATATGGAAGTGGGATCAAATTTCAATGGACTTTATTGACGGTCTTCCCCGTTCTCGTTCGGGCCATGATAGCCTATGGGTGATAGTAGATAGACTGACGAAATCCACCCATTTTATTCTCGTTCGGTCCAATCGGATCCATTGTTAAACTTTTAGTCAAAGAAATTGTTAAATTGCATGGAGTTCCAACTTCTATTGTTAGCGATCGTGATCCATTGTTTACTAGTGGATTTTGGAAAGGTCTTCAAAAGGCTTTGGGAACGAAGCTAAATTTTAGCACCGCTTATCATCCTCAGTCCGATGGACAAACCGAGCGTGTGAATCAAACTCTTGAAGATCTTCTTCGTGCATGTATTCTTGATTTTGGTGGAAGTTGGGAAGATCATATTTCCCTTGTTGAATTTTCCTATAACAATAGCTTCCAATCTAGTATTGGTATGGCACCTTTCGAGGCACTATACGGAAGGCCATGCCAATCTCCTTCGTGTTGGCTTGAAGCCGGTGAGAAGCTGGTTTTAGGTCCTGATTTTATTCGTGAGGCCACAGAAAAGATTGACCTTATTCGTCATAGGATGAAAGAAGCCCAAAGTAGACAAAAATCCTATGCCGATAATCGAAGAAGAAGGTTAGAATTTTCTGTGGGAGATTTTGTGTTTATTCGTGTTTCACCTATGAAGGGTGTTGTGCGTTTCAGTCGATCGGGAAAATTAGCACCTCGATATATTGGCCCATTTCCCATCACCGAACGCATTGGTTCCATGGCTTATCGCCTTTCATTACCGGTTCAATTTTCTGCTATTCACGACGTATTCCACGTCTCTCAGCTCCGGAAATGCCTTCGAGATTCCGACTCTATTCTTGAGCCCGTTGTTATTGAAGAAATTGAAGTTTCGCCTAATTTGACTTATGAGCAACATCCTATTCGAATCATTGCTTCGGAGGTTAAACGCCTTCGAAATAAAGACGTTCCTCTTGTGAAAGTTCAATGGTCCTCAAATCCTAAGGATCGCCTTTGGGAATCCAGAGAATTCATTGAGCGAACACATCCGGACTTGCTCTCTCGTGCTCCTTAAGATGAACTTTTTATTTTCAAATTTCTTCTTTTTGTGTTGATATGCTTTTATAGTTGTTACTTCTTATTTATTTCTTAAAGCTTGCGAGGATGCAATTTCTTTAAGGAGGGGAGTCTGTAACAACCCGCATATTTTACGATTGTATATTTAAATATTTTATTTAAATGTAGAATCGTTAATCGAATTATAGTCCGAAAAGCTACTTTTTGCAAACTATCGAATTAGGACTCGAGACCACTTCCATTGAGTCCAAAATGGCGTTTGCGACTTTTTAAAGTATAAACATTGATATGTTTGGAGCTAGCTAGAATTTCGACCTTTTCACTTAGGGTTTTGGGTTTGGGGTTCAGCCCAATTACCCAACATATCAACCAACCTCCACTCCACTCTTCCTCCTTACTTCATAATATTTCCTACAACTTAAGCTTTAGCAAAAATGGTGGTGGAGATGGGAAATTAAAATCCTAAACCCTAGTTTCTTTAGCAAATCCAAGTTTTAGCTCCAAATTCAAAGAGAAGCTTTGGTAAGTATCTCCTTCTTCTTCTCCAACTCATTCTCTCTTTAATTTCAAAAATTTCCTAAACCTAACTTAGGAAATGTTCTTCTTTTGAGCTTAAGATTCAAGCTTCTTGGGTTGGAGTTGAAGTGTAGTTGATCTCCCTTTGCTTTCAAGCTTCTCATTCATTGTTTTCGGAATTAAAGGTGAGATTTTTATCTCACATCTATGACTATAACTATCCTTGATTGCTTGGTATGAATTCCTAACACTAATTCATGTTCATTTGCTTTCGATTTGGATTGAATTGGTGAATTATTAAATTTTGGGTTTTTGGAATCCTATTTGCTAAAAATCCAACCTTTGATGTTTGAACACGTTAGTGGAGCGTTTCGGAGGGCTATACAAGGCTGGGTTGTCGAAAGGCGTAAATCCTCAATCAAAGTTGCTCAATTCGTCGCTTCCGTCGTATATCTAACTTGCCCCCAAAAAAGGGCTAGACTGAACCAGAATACGTCACCAGACGTCTGTAGTAAATACTCAGACGTCTGGAGTCGGTTTCGGCGAATTTCCTAAAACTTACTGCAGACGTCTGAGTATTTACCCCAGACGTCTGGAGTATGTGACCTGCTCTATTTTGCCTGTTTTTGCCTATTTAGCTCGAGATTCCAATTTCTATCGATTCGTGATTATCCGATTTATTGTTATCATTTATTATTGACTTTGATGACTTCTTTTTCGGGATCTTTGAGAATATCCATTTTGATGGATTCGATATCGATTTCTTTGGATTTAATTCACATCTTCGAATGTGGATTTTGTGATTGATTGTTTCTACAATCATTTTGTGATTTGTCACTTCTAAATACAAAGGTTTCCATACTAGTAGTAAATATTAAAACTCTTTTACAAAGATGATTTCAACTCTATTTTTAATACAAAGCTCGTTTATAAAATCGTTTTCTAATTTATTAGTATACATAAACCTTTACCTCATTCGTATGAGAAAATATAATTAAACGGCTTAGCAAAACAAGTGGTATGAAACGCTTGCGTTTACTTTGCCGGTTAATTTTTGGACTTGTTCGATTGAAATTCTTGTGACAATTTTCGAGTGGAAATCTACAATTTGTTTGTAAATATTTAAGTTAAGCTAGTGGTTATGGGACATGAAGCTGAACTCATATATTTACTGGATTAGTGTAATCGACACTTTTTATTGATCGATGATGATCATTTTGTGGTTTAGACTAGCGATGTGCGATGTCTATTTGTCTACGAGGGAGACTAAACCCCGTTTCTGTGGAACTTCGGTTCAATTTGGCAGGGTAGCGACCCGTGGTCTTCGGACCATTTGTGGAGCTTCGGCTCAATATTTATGGTTAGCGACCATGGAATAGCGTTCCATTTGTGATACACGTGTTGGTGAGTTTTCATGCTCCCGTTTGTGATAGGCCTCCCCCCTTTGTGATTTCTAAATTTCTAGTTGATGATTTCTAGAATTTGTGTTTCACTAATTTTTGTGATTGGCAATGCCATGTTTGCCAATATTTGCGGTTTAGTGAATAAAATAAAGTATATGATTTAATTTTTGGTGCTTTGAGATTTTTGAGATATTGTATGATTTTGTTGTTGTTTAAAACATACTTGTCACAGCTTGACACCATTGTTATCATACGTCCTTATTATATCTCTGCTTATATCTCATTCCTTTATCTGATATTTATAGCTAGACTGATCCGTTTATTATTTTCTTATTAAATAATACTCGGGTCAGACCGAGATGTTACAGGTGCTTCTACTTGACTCCTCATCTGGGATCATCTTCTGACTTTTGTCTAACTACATTACATTTGTAGTTTTTGTTGTTGTACATTTGAGATAGAGACTCCTTGATGTATACATATTCTTTTGTCTAGCACTTGTATCTATTCTTTTGTGATATTGTGGATCTTGTATGACCACTACTCTGATGTACACCTTTTTGTGTTATATATTCATATCTGTTTCCGCCTTTGTGATATGAATGTCTATGACTGATTTATGTTATGTTTATTTCTATATTTGTTTCCGAGGTCCACTTAGTCACTGTGTGGTAGCTTTGAGTTTGCATCGGTATGTCGGATTTCCTCTTGAAATGAAATGCATGTTATACTATCTGACATATCAATACTCTCACAAAGCAATTACACAGATGGTCGCTCCTCAACAGCCTTATTTTTCGCGTTAGTTGACGGCATTACTCCGTAGTGTCCTTGGCTAGCGTGAGTATAGAGGTGGAGCGCGACAGCATGGTATCAGAGCCAAACTTCGGAACAATGTAGAATAATCTAGCAAGGATCATTGTCCTAAGTCTTTCTTAGGATTCGTGCCTTAGGATTAATTCGAGTCATTGAACCCGTTCTATCCTATTTCTTTTTATGATGCCCTGTTTTATCAATCAAGTTTGTTTGATACTCATTCTGAGATTAACCTTTTTCTCTTTTCTTTCTTTCTTAAAGAAAAGAAATGGTTAGACCTGGCCGTCCCAGCGCCGGTCAATCTAGTGCTACTCCCCAGGATGGAGTATTTATGTCTGCTCAGCAACTTCTTGATCTTGTGAGAAATGCTCAAGCTGTCGGGCCTATTCCTGAGCCCACACATCCTAAATCTGGGTTTGCACGCTTGTGCAGTGATTACACCAATTTGGGTGGAAAGCCATTCAAAGGTTCCGAGAGCGTTATAGAAGTCCAGGCTTGGCTTCGAACATGCGACCGCATCTTTTCTCACATGAATCTTATTGATCTTAATCGAGTCCAAGTGGCTTCTAGTATGCTCCAAGAAAGAGCATTAGACTGGTACGAGCTTCTGATCTTCGAATTTATTGAAGCGGACCTTACTTGGGAGCAATTCCGGGAAAGGTTCGAGGTGAAATTCGTGCCGGAAGCTGAAACGGTATCTTTGGCCCGACGCTTCATAGACCTTGTTCAAGGTGAATCTTCCGTGACCGACTATGTCGCTTCTTTCGAATCTTTGTCTAAATATGGGGTCGAATATATTAATACCCCATTGAAGAAAAACCAAAGATTTGTTTATGGCTTGAACAAGAGCCTTAAAAAGCCATTACTTCTGAAATTAGAAGTTTCTTTTGATCAACTTGTTGATATTGCTCTTCATCTCGAAGGGGCTGATAAAGATAGTGATGCTGAGGTCAAACCAAATATCAACAAGAAGAGACCTTTTAAATTCAAGCCTAATCCCAACAAAAAGGGAAAGCAAGCAACACCGGTAGCAAATACTCCTAACACTCATCGTGGAGAATGTTACAATTGTGGTGCTAAGGACCATTATGCAAACAAGTGCCCGAAGCTTCTTTTCTGTCGCTATTACAATCGTATTTGAAAGTTAGGTTTTTGAATCGACTATTTAATTTTAATGTTCACTTAAACAAATTTCTACGCGTTTTAGCTTGCCCCGGACAAACGGTAAATCCGATTGACACAAAATTTGAAATCATACAATAATTTAACATTACGGATCTGATGAAACTAGTTTTGTCGAAATCCGAGATAATTTGAAAAATGGTCATTTTCACTCGTTAATTAAATATTAAAATATTCAATTTCTAAAATTTTACTTTTAATTCGATTTTAAAAGTTTACTAACATCGTTCTAATCCAAATATGATTTATTACAACTTTATAAATAATTTTTATTCACATCAAATCAAAATTCCAATTATTTACACAATTTCAAATATTAAATTAATAATTTAATTATCCAATTAAATCACTATATTTGAAATATAAGTTATTCAGCTTATAAATTTTACTTGTGAATATTTAAAATCAATTAAATATACAAATTTCAAATGACCAAAATTCTGGGTCGTTACAACAACAATAAGCAGCGGAATAGAATAAATAGTAGTCCATGAAGCTACTATATAAAACACCAGAGTTTGGAATAAAATACAACAGAATATATCAAGTACAATGTAGTCTCGAATACAAACAGACGACAAATCTAAACAAAACCACTAGATAGCTGAAAGCTGAATAGATACATATGGATCTCCTAGTGAAGCTCCAACTCCAAAGGTGAGTCTCAAATGCTGTGACACTCAGTCTGACCCGAGCGTAAAGCAAAACACAAAACACTCGAGTCAGGATTAACATTCTTATATTAGTAAATTCAACTCAAGTGAAATGTCAACTGAAATACAAGTAACTTAAAGGATGTTTGGGATTTCCATCCTCAAAGGATCCGTGGAACTATCTACTATGTAGTAATATACGCTATTATAATATGTCTATAGTAAAGTAAACTATTAAAATAGCGTTAAGGCGTTACCCATATCCCCCTTAACAGATTTTTATAATGTCGTAGTCTATACATATACTATAAACACCACCCGCAGGTGGGCTATCAGGGAACACTACAAAAGTACGACACAAAACAAACTCATAGAAGGCGCGATAAGGCATGCGACAAGGCACTTGAGGCAATGTCAGGGTAGATATACCGTTTGCGGATCCGGACTGGTGGTAACGCATAACAGCTACTACCGCCCACCTCATGACACACTCCTAAATTAAAAGGGTGCACCCAATCAAATCACAAAAGTAATAGAATGGTATCGAAGAAATGAGTTCGATAGGAGGAATGACCTCGCTTGGCCCGGCGTGGCTCCATTTTTAGCCGCATCAAGCTGACTCATGGGAGTCAGGGCTACGTAAATACCATATAGAATCATCACCAACCGTCCTACTTCATTCTGGAATCTCCACCACGTGCACGGTTGTTAAAGTGGTTTTCGGTATTGGTAGAGAGTATGACAATATCTGATCCCGGTCTCTTTAACAACCAAACGTTATTATAACACCATGGTCATTTCAAAATATCATATCATTTCAAAGTCATATCAATACGATATCCTTATTTAGTTAAAATAATATTCATTTCCAAAATCATAACACTTTCCAAAATTATAACACTTCTGAAATTATAACATTTTTGAAACCATAACACTTTGGAAATCATAACACTTGCAAATCATAACAATTTTGAAATCATAGCACTTTCTACTTAAATAGTCCAAATATTGAAAATAGTATATATAATAAAATAGCTTATAAAAAATAAAAATAGTTTATAATAAAATAGTTTATATAATAAAATAGTTGTATATTAAAATAGTTATAAATTAAAAATAGTTTATATTAAAATAATTAGTATATTAAAATAGTTTTATATTAAAATAGTTTATATTAAAAATAATTCATAAAGTAAAATATTTTTATATATTAAAATACTTTGTATAAAATATAGAAAATAGTTTCCTCAAGTTTCACAAATCGATTCAGATCAACTCGAATTCCAAAATTCAATTTAATTTAATCTCAATTCACCAATTTTAATTCAGTTCAAAACCATTTAAAATTCATATCGATTTCAAATACATATATAAACTACAATTTAAACCGTATTCAATTTCAATATATTTCAAAGCTTAAATTCATTTATATTTCAAATTCAACTTTACCATTGTCTAAAATTGAAAAATTCACTTAGTCAATCCAATATCATTTAATTAAAACCTTAAATTACACTTTATATAAACTAAATATTCCCTTCAACTAATTGACTTGAAATATTCATTTAGTCACTTTAAATCAAATCAAGTTATAAATCATATCCTTAAAATCTCAAATTTAATAAGTTTCAAATCGGTTTTATTTAAGTAAAATTCAAATAGATTTCAAATTAATTTCTATTTCTCTTTCCAACTTAATTTATTAAAACTATTATAAAATCTATATTAGAAATATAATATCTTAAAATCGATATTTATTAAAACCACATATATTTCTTTTCAAAACCTTGGAAATCATTTTCAATATATATATATATATATATAGACCAACGGTGTCTGTATATAATTTTCTATCATATGGTCAAGTGATACAGATATTTATCATTTCAATCCGCAATTTAAATATTTACGGGTATATATCTTTTCAACTCGCAATCCCAAATTTAAAGTCAATGAAAATCGCTTGGGTTTATCATTTCAACCCATAACGATTTTCTCCTATTCTACTAGATCGTTTGGGCATGTATCATTTCAACCAATAGGGAATTTGTCACCCTTTATCATTTATTACACTATAACGATTCGGTATTTTCAGCCATTCGCATCCGCAGATGTCGAATTTGAATTTCTCAAAATATCATATTGTTAATTTATATTTGGCAAAACTCAGCATATATAGTAAATAAATCAATCATAGAATCACAGACACATAGTATTACAACAATAAGCAGTGGAATAGAATAAATAGTAGTCCATGAAGCTACTATATAAAACAGCAGAGTTTGGAATAAAATACAACAGAATATATCAAGTACAATGTAGTCTCCAATACAAACAGACGACAAATCTGAACAAAACCACTGGATAGCTGAAAGCTGAAAAGATACAGATGGATCTCCAAGTGAAGCTCCAACTCTAAAGGTGTGTCTCAAATGCTGTGACACTCAGTCTGACCCGAGCGTAAAGCAAAACACAAAACACTCGAGTCAGGATTAACATTCTTATATTAATAAATTCAACTCAAGTGAAATGTCAACTAAAATACAAGTAACTTAAAGGATGTTTGGGATTTCCATCCTCAAAGGATCCGTGGAACTATCTACTATGTAGTAATATACGATATTATAATATGTCTATAGTAAAGTAAACTATTAAAATAGTGTTAAGGCATTACCCATATCCCCTTTAACACATTTTTATAATGTCGTAGTCCATACAGATACTGTAAACTCCACCCGCAGGTGGGCTATCAGGGAGCACTACATAGGTATGACACAAAACTAACTCATAGAAGGCGCAAAAGGGTATGCGACAAGGAACTCGAGGCAATGCCAGGGTAGATATACCGTTTGCGGATCCGGACTGGTGGTAACGCATAACAGCTACGACCGCCCACCTCGTGACACACTCCCAAATCAAAAGGGTGCACCCAATCAAATCACAAAGGTAATAGAATGGTATCGAAGAAATGTGTCCGATAGGAGGAATGACCTCGCTTGGCCCGGCGTGGCTCCATTTTTAGCCGCATCAAGCTGACTCATGGGAGTCAGGGCTACGTAAATACCATATAGAATCATCACCAACCGTCCTACTTCATTCTGGAATCTCCACCACGTGCGCGGTTGTTAAAGTGGTTTTCGGTATTGGTAGAGAGTATGACAATATCTGATCCCGGTCTCTTTAACAACCAAACGTTATTATAACACCATGGTCATTTCAAAATATCATATCATTTCAAAGTCATATCAATACGATATCCTTATTTAGTTAAAATAATATTCATTTCCAAAATCATAACACTTTCCAAAATTATAACACTTCTGAAATTATAACATTTTTGAAACCATAACACTTTGGAAATCATAACACTTGCAAATCATAACAATTTTGAAATCATAGCACTTTCTACTTAAATAGTCCAAATATTGATGTAACGACCCGTATTTTTACGGATCGAAAAGTTCGTTCAAATCTGGGATTTTCAGTATTTTCTAGTTGTTTCAGATTTTGGTTGCATTTTTGATAAGTCGTTCAGGATTTTTCTAAGTCCTAAGTCGGTTTGGACGAGTTAATAGAAGTCTGGGTCGAGTTGCCGACTTAAGGGATTAACCGAGTTAAGGAAGTGTGGTTGACCGACTTAAGGTAGTGACCGACCTAAGTGATAAGTCGTGACCGACTTAAGAGGTCTAGGCGACCTAAGGAAGAGTAGTAGGCGACCTAAGTATTCTGGAGTTAGGTCGGCAACGACCTAAGGAATGTGGTGAGCGACCTAAGTGTGGTATTGGATAGTTAAGTCGTCTAGACGACTTAGTAGATAGGTCGTATCCCAGTTTGTTCGCGACTTATGTTAGGTCGCGTAGATGTTTAAGGGTTTAGGTCGTAGACGACCTAAGAGATAGGAAATTTAAGAGTTTCTGGTGAGTTAAGGTTTCGAACGACCTATAGGATGTAGTTAGTATAGTTAGGTCGGCAACGACCTAGAGGAGTTGGGATAGCAGGTTAGCGACTTAGTAGTTAAGTCATTGGACGACCTAAGGGGTTAGTATCTGGTCGTATTGGCTAAGTCTTAGGTCGCGTATTGGCTTAAGTGTTAGGTCGCGTGGGTTGCTGAGTTGTTAGGTCGCAAGGTTTTATAAGTCGTAGGTCGTACCTATTGTTAAGTCGAAGCTTGGTTAAGTCAGAGGCCCTTTTCAGTTAAGTCGTAGGCGCATGCTATAAGTCGTAACCGACTTAGGAGATAGCAGTTGTTAGGTCGCAGATGCTTCTGGTTAAGTCGTAGGATGGCAAAGCTTTAGGTCGTAGGTCGGCATAGTGTTAAGTCGGCAGCGACTTAAGGAGATAGCCGAGTTACGACTTAGGGTATTTTCTGCTATAAATAGGAGAGCTTCTCTTCATTTTTGGGATCCGGATTTTGAAGCGACGAAGTGCTGCCATTTTGAGAGCTCGACTTCTACACTTCTTCACTTCTTTTCTCCACTCTAATCTAGTGCTTCCATCCATCCAAATCGAAGATCAAGATTGAAGATTTAAGAGCTTAGATTGAAGATCTTCATCTTTTCAAGAGAGATTTCTTCATTTGAAGCGGATTCGTGATAGATCAAGCTTCATTCTTCGCTGTCCAGATCTGAAGCGTGTTGATTTGGGTTTGTTTAGGTGATTTGGTGAGTGGTGATTATCTCTCACACGGATCCAAAGGAGTATATCGGATTGTTGGCTCGATTTGGTGTTAAAATAGGGATTTCCATGCATTTTCTTCATCCAAAGTATAGATCCATATAGATCCATTGTTCATGATGATGTTACATCCATTTTATCATATGTTAACCTATGCAAGTTCATTCATCAAGTTTGTAGAGATATAATCCATGTTTTCATGCTTATTGGACTTTCAACTCTTTAATTACGAAAATGCTATTATTGTTATAATTGTCTACTTAGATCATATTTGAATGCTTGATTACTTGGATTGATGTTTGATTTGATTGCTTGTTATGAACTTGATGATTAATGATTAGATTTAGATCGAAGATGATTCAAAAGCTAAGGGAAAGGCTCTTGAATTGGAAAAGCTGCTCGTGGCATATGTAGCGGGATGATGAAGCTCTTATGCATAGATATGATGATGTGATGTTGAGATGAGGCTTCGCAAGGATGTGATGAAGCGAGGCAATCATGTGATGAAGACTTGGTCTAATCCAGACGGGATCATTCCAAGCATGTTGATAACTCGGTGATATGATTCGAGTTGAGGATAATGAATGGATATGAGAATAGTCGTCGAGGAGGATGACTAGGAGGCTTGGATAGCATCGTTGTTGAAGGTTCTAGCATGCTCTAAGCAAGAGTACGTTTGGGCAGATTCGATAGTCCCAACGACCAACTGTTGATGGTCGAGTACTCTGGGCAGATTCGATAGTCCTAGGCACGGGCTGCGACGACGTGCGGGAGTTATGTCTAGAACCGGGGTTTCCATTAGCCCTTGACGGACGGCTGAAAGAATGCGCCGGTCATTCAATTAACGGTGATATCGAAGCAATGATAACAGTGATAGCCAGAGTCATGGATGTTTGGTTGTATCATCATTCGGACTCAAGAGCGGTATTTTCTGGGTGCTTATCTGATTTAGGCCTTGGTACTTGGAAAACATCGCCCTTGACTCGAGTGATAGTAGCTTTACTTTAAATTGTATGCTCTGCTATGATTGCTTCTGCTTAGTGTGTGTCTGGGGGCTATCACTGTAGAATGAGGTTGGAGTGGGAGGGTTGTATTCCTATTCCTTTTCCTTTATGCTCTTTTGGTATGTTGTTAGTTAATTTACTGCTCACTAAGACTGTTGTCTGACTCAAGGCTTTATGTTTTAATTCTTATTGCCTTGGGCTGTTCGTCCATTTTGGGACGGGCAGACTAGGTAGCAGGTGACAGGTGCTGTTCTCTTCTCACGATGCTGATATCGAAGACGAGCTGGAGGGTTGCATATTATCTTCTTATTATATGTACTGGATATTCCGCTGTTATGTTTTCTCTGAGAGATATGTAGTGAGGCTTGATGTTTTGACTATGTGGATGCTTGTATTCAACTATTATGGAGTTTTATATGATGTCATTTTGTTCTGTAAAGCTTCACTATACATATGTTCTATTGTATTTTATCCATGCGCTGTGAGTAATACGATAGATTCTGTTGTATTTAATTTACCTTGACAATCGTCCATGGTCGCCTGGCACACTTTACAGCGCATTCTCTCTAGATTCGGTGCAGGGGTCATGGGCGGTCGTCACATTTGGTATCAGAGCATTGGTTAATCGATTTTACCCAACGCTCGCCGACGTAACTACGTATGAGAGACGTAATTGTATTTTGATGGATGATTACTATATATAATATAGTAGCTTAGCAGAGTTTGAGTCCTTTGTGCAGTTGTTTCTCTAGATGTTCTAATCATTCCTTTTTATAGATATTGAGAATGAGTCGAAGAGGGAGACCAGCTGCTAGGGAAGGCCGTGCTACTGAAGAGACTGCTGATTATGCAGCCATGTTCGAAGCTATGATGACTTCGATCATGAGGAGGATACCAGTTCCGGGGGCAGCAGTAGATGTTGGAGTTCAAGTCCAAACTCCGAAACCCGTGGATTTTGCTAAGCTGTGCAAGGATTATACTGCTCTTGGAGGGAAGGTTTTCTTGGGAACAGAATCAACTATCGAAGTCCAAAGATGGATAGATGCTTGTAGAAGGATCTTTGGTGATTTGGGAATTGAAGATGCAACTAAGAGGAAGTTGGCATCAAGGCAGCTTCAAGGGAGAGCCTCTGATTGGTGGAACTCTATTACCATCGATACTCCGGAGGAAGAGATTACTTGGGAGCAATTCCAAGTCAGATTTGAAGCTAAGTTCATTTCTACATCTCAGAAGTCTGTTTTGTTCAAGAGGTTTGTGGAGCTCAAGCAGGGTGGAAGATCTGTTCTTGAGTATGTTTCTGAGTTTGAAGCTTTGTCCAAGTATGCCCGGTCATATATTGAGTCTGCTTATCAGAAGAATGAGAAGTTTGTGACAGGCTTGGACAGTTATCTTGGGAGACAGTTGGTGGATCATTTGGACGATTCATTTGAGAAGCTTGTGGAGAAAGCTCTTAGGCATGAGAGTCTGTTTCCTAAGGAAGGACCTGTTGTTGCTGTTACCAAGGGAGAGTCTAAACCACAGCAGGGTGGAAACCAGAAGAGGAAGCAGCAGCAGTAGAAGGGTAAGGATGGCCAGAAGAAGCCGAAAGGCGAGGTGACTTGCTACAACTGTCAGCAGAAGGGCCATTTCTCGAAGGATTGTAAGAATCCTAAGGTGCCGATGAAGTGTCACAACTGTGACAAGCCGGGACATTTCAGGAAGAATTGTCCAGAACCAAGGAAGGACAGGCCGATTATGCAAGCCTATGCTTTAGGAGCTGTTCCGTCGTCTTCGAAGGCTCCTACTGCTGAAGAGAAAGGAAAGAGTGTGGTTGTTCAAGGTACTCTTTTCCTATGTGGTGTTCCAGTTAGAGTTTTGTTTGATACTGGAGCGTCGCATTCGTTTGTTTGTAACGAACTCGTAGGCCGGTTAGATTTGAAGCCAGATATTGTTGATAGACCATTGGTTGTGACTAATCCAGTTGGGGGTTCGTCTTGTTTGTGTATGTTATGCCGTGGTCTAGTTGTATCGAGTCATGGTTGCTCTTTTGTTTGTGATTGCTTTATTCTGAACTTTGCGGGGTTCGGAATTATTTTGGGTATGGACTGGCTTAGGAAGTATGCGGCTAAGGTTGATTGCGAGAGGTTGGAAGTGACAGTCGAGAATGTGGATGGGCGAAAGGTTGTGATACGATGTAAGCATGAAGAAGGCGTCTTCATGAGCTTCATGTATTCGCTAGTTGTTCCACGGGACGGACTGTCATCGGTGCCGATCGCTAATGGATTCGAGGATGTCTTTGACGAAGTCAAAGGGTTGCCGCCGCATAGAGAGATCGAGTTTCGTATAGATCTAGTTGAAGGAGCCAGACCTGTTGTGATGCCTCTTAGGCGGATGGCGCCTAGGGAACAGCAGGAGTTGAGGGTGCAAGTTGATGACCTTTTACAGAAAGGATTCATTCGGCGTAGTGTGTCCGAGTGGGGTGCACCAGTTGTGTTTGCAACCAAGGCAGATGGGTCATTGAGATTGTGCGTCGATTATCGTGAGCTGAACAAGGTGACTAAGAAGAACAAGTATCCATTGCCGAGAATAGATGACTTGTTTGATCAGCTTCACGAAGCTAAGGTGTTTTCTCAGATGGATTTGGCAATGGGATTTCACCAGTTGAGAGTAGCGAAGGATAGTGTGCCAAAGACTGCTTTTCGGACACCATCTGGTTTCTTTGAGTGGCTGGTAATGCCGTTTGGATTGACTAATGCACCAGCATATTTTGTGGATCTTATGAATAGAGTGTTCAGAGATCAGTTGAACAAGTTCGTACTTGTGTTCGTGGATGATATTCTGATTTATTCCAGAACGGAAGAAGAGCACAATACGCACTTGCGTATGGTTTTGGAAATCTTGCGGAAACATCAGCTGAAGGCTAAGTTTTCGAAGTGTCACTTCTGGAAGAGTGAAGTGAGGTTCTTAGGCCATGTGATTTCTGGAAGTGGAATAGCGGTTGATCCCGCTAAGGTGGCAGCAATCCAGGATTGGGTTAGACCTAAGAATGCATCTGATGTGAGAAGTTTTCTTGGATTAGCAGGATATTATCGACGGTTTATCAAAGACTTCTCCAAGATAGCTGCACCATTAACAGGATTGACGAAGAAGAACCAAGTGTTCAGTTGGGATGCTAAGTGTGAGCAAGCTTTCGGAATCCTGAAAGAGAGATTGACGAGTGCTCCTGTTTTGACTATTCCTAGTGGGAATGATGAGATGGTGGTTTACACCGACGCATGTGGTACTGGACTTGGAGCAGTGTTGATGCAGAAGGATAAAGTTGTTGCGTATGCCAGTCGACAACTGAAGCCGCATGAAAGGAATTACCCAACTCATGATTTGGAATTAGCGGCGATTGTATTTGCTCTGAAGATGTGGAGGCATTATCTACTGGGAGTCCGATTCGAGTTGTTTATGGATCATAAGTCGTTGAAGTATCTTTTCTCCCAAAAGGATTTGAATCTTCGGCAGCAACGTTGGCTAGAGTTTTTGGCATCATATGATTTTGGTATAGCTTATACTCCGGGAAAAGGTAACGCAGTGGCAGATGCGTTAAGTCGAAGACATACAGGATTGGGAGCCATGTTTTCTGAATGGAAGAATCTCGAGTATTTAGCTGGATTTGATTTCAGGCCTAGATGTGAATTGGAACCTGAGATGTTGGCAAACTTATCGATAAGACCCACTCTTGTGGAAAGGATTGGCGAGGGCCAAAAGCGGGATGATAAGCTTGTCAAGATTATCCGTGAATTGGAATCTGGATTGGATCCAGAAAAGGATAAAGGATTCGAGGTCGATCGAGAAGGATGGCTTCGAAAGCAAGGACGACTAGTTGTTCCCGATATAGATGAATTAAGGAGTGAAGTTCTGAAGGAAAGTCATCACTCGAAGTTGACAATTCATCCAGGTGGAAACAAGATGTATCGGGATATGAAGAGAACCTACTATTGGGAAGGTATGAAGAAGGATGTTGGAAATTTTATTTCCAAATGTATGAACTGCCAGTTGGTAAAAGCCGAACAGAAGAAGCCAAGCGGATTGCTTCAGCCATTAGAAGTTCCTACATGGAAGTGGGAACAAGTGTCGATGGACTTTATTGATGGACTGCCTAGAACCAGAACGGGAAATGAAGGGATTTGGGTCATTGTGGATCGTTTGACTAAGAGTGCACGATTCATTCCTGTTCGATCGACTAGGACTGCATCAAAGTTGGCTGAGTTGTATGTTAAGTGGATAGTTCGATTCCATGGTATTCCGAAAAGTATAGTGAGCGATCGAGACCCGTTGTTCACTAGTGGATTCTGGAAGAGCTTCCAGGAAGTCTTGGGAACCGAGTTGTGTTTGAGTACAGCATATCATCCTCAAACAGATGGTCAGACCGAGAGAGTCAATCGAGTTTTGGAAGATCTTCTTAGAGCATGTGTTTTGGACTTCGGAGGATCATGGGAAGATCACCTTCATTTGGTGGAGTTTGCGTACAACAACAGTTACCAGTCAAGCATTGGTATGGCACCGTATGAGGCATTGTATGGAAGACCGTGTAACTCTCCGACATGTTGGTTGGAAACTGGAGAAAAGCTGATACTTGGGCCAGAGATGATTCGTCAGACTTCAGATTGTATAGAGATCATTCGGCAACGAATGAAGGCAGCCCAAGATCGTCAGAAGAGTTATGCCGATAAGCGTCGTAAGGATTTGGAATTCGACGTTGGTAATATGGTTTTTGTGAAGATTTCTCCACTGAAGAATGTTATTCGATTCGGGAAGAAAGGAAAATTGACTCCGAGATTTGTTGGACCATTCCCGATCATCGAGCGAATTGGAAAGCTCGCCTATAGATTGGAATTACCGGAGAAGATGTCGAGTGTGCACAATGTTTTTCACGTATCGTATCTACGGAAGTATGTGCACGACTCGAATACAGTAGTTTCTGCTGATAGCTGTGAAGATTTCGAAGTTGATCCAGTTGATAGAAGACCTCGTAAGCCGCTTCGTGTTGTTGAAACCGACACGAAACAGCTTAGGAGGAAGGTAGTCAAGTTGCTCAAGATACAATGGAGTGATGATGATAACGACTGTACGTGGGAAGTGGAAGAGAGGATGAAAGCAGCTCATCCTGAACTCTTCGAGGTATGGCCCTAACGTGTCGTGTCATCTAACGAAATTGTAACTTGTTCTAGTTTTAGAATTCTGCATGCTAAGCTAGAATTGGATGCATGGTTTGTTGATTGCTATGGATGGTAGGCGTGCAGAATAGTTTTTGATTGCTTTGTTTGTTTGGAATTTCGGGGGCGAAATTCCTAAGGGGGAGAGAATGTAACGACCCGTATTTTTACGGATCGAAAAGTTCGTTCAAATCTGGGATTTTCAGTATTTTCTAGTTGTTTCAGATTTTGGTTGCATTTTTGATAAGTCGTTCAGGATTTTTCTAAGTCCTAAGTCGGTTTGGACGAGTTAATAGAAGTCTGGGTCGAGTTGCCGACTTAAGGGATTAACCGAGTTAAGGAAGTGTGGTTGACCGACTTAAGGTAGTGACCGACCTAAGTGATAAGTCGTGACCGACTTAAGAGGTCTAGGCGACCTAAGGAAGAGTAGTAGGCGACCTAAGTATTCTGGAGTTAGGTCGGCAACGACCTAAGGAATGTGGTGAGCGACCTAAGTGTGGTATTGGATAGTTAAGTCGTCTAGACGACTTAATAGATAGGTCGTATCCCAGTTTGTTCGCGACTTATGTTAGGTCGCGTAGATGTTTAAGGGTTTAGGTCGTAGACAACCTAAGAGATAGGAAATTTAAGAGTTTCTGGCGAGTTAAGGTTTCGAGCGACCTATAGGATGTAGTTAGTATAGTTAGGTCGGCAACGACCTAGAGGAGTTGGGATAGCAGGTTAGCGACTTAGTAGTTAAGTCGTTGGACGACCTAAGGGGTTAGTATCTGGTCGTATTGGCTAAGTCTTAGGTCGCGTATTGGCTTAAGTGTTAGGTCGCGTGGGTTGCTGAGTTGTTAGGTCGCAAGGTTTTATAAGTCGTAGGTCGTACCTATTGTTAAGTCGAAGCTTGGTTAAGTCGGAGGCCCTTTTCAGTTAAGTCGTAGGCGCATGCTATAAGTCGTAACCGACTTAGGAGATAGCAGTTGTTAGGTCACAGATGCTTCTGGTTAAGTCGTAGGATGGCAAAGCTTTAGGTCGTAGGTCGGCATAGTGTTAAGTCGGCAGCGACTTAAGGAGATAGCCGAGTTACAACTTAGGGTATTTTCTGCTATAAATAGGAGAGCTTCTCTTCATTTTTGGGATCCGGATTTTGAAGCGACGAAGTGCTGCCATTTTGAGAGCTCGACTTCTACACTTCTTCACTTCTTTTCTCCACTCTAATCTAGTGCTTCCATCCATCCAAATCGAAGATCAAGATTGAAGATTTAAGAGCTTAGATTGAAGATCTTCATCTTTTCAAGAGAGATTTCTTCATTTGAAGCGGATTCGTGATAGATCAAGCTTCATTCTTCGCTGTCCAGATCTGAAGCGTGTTGATTTGGGTTTGTTTAGGTGATTTGGTGAGTGGTGATTATCTCTCACACGGATCCAAAGGAGTATATCGGATTGTTGGCTCGATTTGGTGTTAAAATAGGGATTTCCATGCATTTTCTTCATCCAAAGTATAGATCCATATAGATCCATTGTTCATGATGATGTTACATCCATTTTATCATATGTTAACCTATGCAAGTTCATTCATCAAGTTTGTAGAGATATAATCCATGTTTTCATGCTTATTGGACTTTCAACTCTTTAATTACGAAAATGCCATTATTGTTATAATTGTCTACTTAGATCATATTTGAATGCTTGATTGCTTGGATTGATGTTTGATTTGATTGCTTGTTATGAACTTGATGATTAATGATTAGATTTAGATCGAAGATGATTCAAAAGCTAAGGGAAAGGCTCTTGAATTGGAAAAGCTGCTCGTGGCATATGTAGCAGGATGATGAAGCTCTTATGCATAGATATGATGATGTGATGTTGAGATGAGGCTTCGCAAGGATGTGATGAAGCGAGGCAATCATGTGATGAAGACTTGGTCTAATCCAGATGGGATCATTCCAAGCATGTTGATGACTCGGTGATATGATTCGAGTTGAGGATAATGAATGGATATGAGAATAGTCGTCGAGGAGGATGACTAGGAGGCTTGGATAGCATCGTTGTTGAAGGTTCTAGCATGCTCTAAGCAAGAGTACGTTTGGGCAGATTCGATAGTCCCAACGACCAACTGTTGATGGTCGAGTACTCTGGGCAGATTCGATAGTCCTAGGCACGGGCTGCGACGACGTGCGGGAGTTATGTCTAGAACCGGGGTTTCCATTAGCCCTTGACGGACGGCTGAAAGAATGTGCCGGTCATTCAATTAACGGTGATATCGAAGCAATGATAACAGTGATAGCCAGAGTCATGGATGTTTGGTTGTATCATCATTCGGACTCAAGAGCGGTATTTTCTGGGTGCTTATCTGATTTAGGCCTTGGTACTTGGAAAACATCGCCCTTGACTCGAGTGATAGTAGCTTTACTTTAAATTGTATGCTCTGCTATGATTGCTTCTGCTTAGTGTGTGTCTGGGGGCTATCACTGTAGAATGAGGTTGGAGTGGGAGGGTTGTATTCCTATTCCTTTTCCTTTATGCTCTTTTGGTATGTTGTTAGTTAATTTACTGCTCACTAAGACTGTTGTCTGACTCAAGGCTTTATGTTTTAATTCTTATTGCCTTGGGCTGTTCGTCCATTTTGGGACGGGCAGACTAGGTAGCAGGTGACAGGTGCTGTTCTCTTCTCACGATGCTGATATCGAAGACGAGCTGGAGGGTTGCATATTATCTTCTTATTATATGTAATGGATATTCCGCTGTTATGTTTTCTCTGAGAGATATGTAGTGAGGCTTGATGTTTTGACTATGTGGATGCTTGTATTCAACTATTATGGAGTTTTATATGATGTCATTTTGTTCTGTAAAGCTTCACTATACATATGTTCTATTGTATTTTATCCATGCGCTGTGAGTAATACGATAGATTCTGTTGTATTTAATTTACCTTGACAATCGTCCATGGTCGCCTGGCACACTTTACAGCGCATTCTCTCTAGATTCGGTGCAGGGGTCATGGGCGGTCGTCACAATTGAAAATAGTATATATAATAAAATAGCTTATAAAAAATAAAAATAGTTTATAATAAAATAGTTTATACAATAAAATAGTTGTGTATTAAAATAGTTATAAATTAAAAATAGTTTATATTAAAATAATTAGTATATTAAAATAGTCTTATATTAAAATAGTTTATATTAAAAATAATTCATAAAGTAAAATATTTTTATATATTAAAATACTTTGTATAAAATATAGAAAATAGTTTCCTCAAGTTTCACAAATCGATTCAGATCAACTCGAATTCCAAAATTCAATTTAATTTAATCTCAATTCACCAATTTTAATTCAGTTCAAAACCATTTAAAATTCATATCGATTTCAAATACATATATAAACTACAATTTAAACCGTATTCAATTTCAATATATTTCAAAGCTTAAATTCATTTATATTTCAAATTCAACTTTACCATTGTCTAAAATTGAAAAATTCACTTAGTCAATCCAATATCATTTAAATAAAACCTTAAATTACACTTTATATAAACTAAATATTCCCTTCAACTAATTGACTTGAAATATTCATTTAGTCACTTTAAATCAAATCAAGTTATAAATCATATCCTTAAAATCTCAAATTTAATAAGTTTCAAATCGGTTTTATTTAAGTAAAATTCAAATAGATTTCAAATTAATTTCTATTTCTCTTTCCAACTTAATTTATTAAAACTATTATAAAATCTATATTAGAAATATAATATCTTAAAATCGATATTTATTAAAACCACATATATTTCTTTTCAAAACCTTGGAAATCATTTTCAATATATATATATATATATAGACCAACGGTGTCTGTATATAATTTTCTATCATATGGTCAAGTGATACAGATATTTATCATTTCAATCCGCAATTTAAATATTTACGGGTATATATCTTTTCAACTCGCAATACCAAATTTAAAGTCAATGAAAATCGCTTGGGTTTATCATTTCAACCCATAACGATTTTCTCCTATTCTACTAGATCGTTTGGGCATGTATCATTTCAACCAATAGGGAATTTGTCACCCTTTATCATTTATTACACTATAACGATTCGGTATTTTCAGCCATTCGCATCCGCAGATGTCGAATTTGAATTGCTCAAAATATCAGATTGTTAATTTATATTTGGCAAAACTCAGCATATATAGTAAATAAATCAATCATAGAATCACAGACACATAGTATTACAACAATAAGCAGTGGAATAGAATAAATAGTAGTCCATGAAGCTACTATATAAAACAGCAGAGTTTGGAATAAAATACAACAGAATATATCAAGTACAATGTAGTCTCCAATACAAACAGACGACAAATCTGAACAAAACCACTGGATAGCTGAAAGCTGAAAAGATACAGATGGATCTCCAAGTGAAGCTCCAACTCTAAAGGTGTGTCTCAAATGCTGTGACACTCAGTCTGACCCGAGCGTAAAGCAAAACACAAAACACTCGAGTCAGGATTAACATTCTTATATTAATAAATTCAACTCAAGTGAAATGTCAACTAAAATACAAGTAACTTAAAGGATGTTTGGGATTTCCATCCTCAAAGGATCCGTGGAACTATCTACTATGTAGTAATATACGCTATTATAATATGTCTATAGTAAAGTAAACTATTAAAATAGTGTTAAGGCATTACCCATATCCCCCTTAACACATTTTTATAATGCCGTAGTCCATACAGATACTGTAAACTCCACCCGCAGGTGGGCTATCAGGGAGCACTACATAGGTATGACACAAAACTAACTCATAGAAGGTGCAAAAGGGTATGCGACAAGGAACTCGAGGCAATGCCAGGGTAGATATACCGTTTGCGGATCCGGACTGGTGGTAACGCATAACAGCTACGACCGCCCACCTCGTGACACACTCCCAAATCAAAAGGGTGCACCCAATCAAATCACAAAGGTAATAGAATGGTATCGAAGAAATGTGTCCGATAGGAGGAATGACCTCGCTTGGCCCGGCGTGGCTCCATTTTTAGCTGCATCAAGCTGACTTACGGGAGTCAGGGCTACGTAAATACCATATAGAATCATCACCAACCATCCTACTTCATTTTGGAATCTCCACCACGTGCACGGTTGTTAAAGTGGTTTTCGGTATTGGTAGAGAGTATGACAATATCTGTAACAGCCCGGGATTTTGTGAAAATTTATTATTGTCAAATGACGATTAGATTGATTTGCTAATCGCTAGTGGCATTTTAATCAGTGTAATTTGTTTAATAATCTGGTAAAGGGATTAAGCGGGCTTTAAAAATTTATCTCAGCCCACTTAAATTTTGATACCGTGATAAATAAAAATAACCACCCCTTTTCATTTTTGGGGGGGATTCGAAAAACCTAATCAAAACAAACGAAAGAATTAAAAATGGTGGCGGCCTCGTTTACCTCGTTCGTCCCCAAAAATTAGGGCTTCCTGATATCTCGAAGTGCTGACTTTAGCTTAATCGAATCAGTGGGTATTCGCGTGGTGCCTCGTCAATCGTTCATCCACGTGAGCGCGTTCGGCTGCTCCAATCCGTCGAAGGGGATTTCGAGCTTGGCTTCGATCGACTGAGAGATGCCACAGCTTCAACTCGGAGCTGTTCGATCCTCAAATTCGTGTCGTTCGAGTTTGATTCTTGCTCTAATTGATCATTGTTCCTTTGAGGTCGCTCGACAGCAAATCTGAGTGGTTCGTCGAAAATAGGTGAGTGATAATCTCGCTCACATCTAGTTCAACTTTATGTTATTTCTGAGTCGAGATCTTGTTCTCGTTCATATGAGTTTATTCTTTTTCCATCGCATGTGTATTTTATTGAACTTAGCAGATATTGAGGTGATTTTTTCGACTTCGTGTGATTTTCTGAATTGTTTTGGGTTTTGCTGATTTGAGTTACATTGTAACATTCGCTTTGAAATACCGTTGTTTCATTGTTCTTGACTAGTGCTAGTTCGATTGAGCGTTGCTTGACCTCATCTCGGTCACTCGAGTATATTTTAGTGTTGATGATTTTTGGGTTGTCGACTTTGTCCATTCTTCGGCCACTTGATTTTGTTAAAACTGTACCCTGATCTTCAATTGCTTTGTTGTCTTCAGCCTTAACTCAAATTTTTTTTCATCCGTGACTTCGGCAGTATCACTGATAGTGGTTGTTCCCTCTGTTTTTGTTCGAGACTGCTAGGACTGGTTGGTATTGTTGCTTTGTCTATATTTGTTGTTGAGATATTCAATTGCATTTGAGTTGCAACTGTCATTCGATTTCGGTGGGTTGCTTACGACCTCAATTTTGAACTAATTTGATCTGTAGTACTGTTACATTTGAGATAGGTATGTATGTGTATGCACATATATATATATATATATATATATATATATATATATGCATACATGTAAAAATTGCATCTGTTTAACTTCGAATTTTCCTAACTTTTGCTCTGAGCATTTTTGTGTTCTTCCCTGACCTTTTGGCAGCTCTGGCTTTGTCTTAACTTTATCATTTTCTTGGCAAACCTCGACCATCACCATTGCTTAGATAGTAATGATGCTCTGTCCAGTTTGGTTAGTCTGCATTTGGCATTGTTCTATTCTTTAAGGCATGACTCAGTTGCATTTAGTAGTTAGTATTCCACTTGAGTATTTGGATTTGTACAGTCGTATAGTTCATGTTGCTATGGTTTCTGTAACGTTTGTACATTTTTGTATTACCATTGTGACTGGGCATGTGTACCTCCATATTTTGTAGACACTGTTGCATTTGTTCATCTGGTTAGTTGCAGCTATGCACTTGTGTACTTTGTGCATTAAATTGTTGCCAGTTCCTTGGTTTGTTGGTTTTGCTTAAGTCTGGGCATTTTTTTATGCTCTGGTCTCCACAGTAGCATCCATGCTTTAGCTTCTGAACTATTGCATTGCTTCATTGTATTCATTTTGTCTAGATTTACCATATTGATCCCACTGGCCTGGCTTGTGTGATTCTTTGAGTTGGCTCTATTGTTATCTGGCTTATGACTTCGCTTATTTCAACCTTAATCCTTAAACACTTCTGAGTTTTTTTTACAGTGGTATTTGCTTGGGCACAGTTGCCTTGTGCCTTTGTTGCGCACTTCATATTTGCACTGTATCTGTAGTGGTGTAGTATATATCCACTATCTTCTTGGACTTATTTCATTAGTGATGTTCTGTACATCTGCTATTCTCACTTGCTATCCTCGTTTGCATATGGCTGCTGCCTTGATCCCTGGTCTTGGCTCATGTAGTCTTGACTTCGAGTACTTATGTGTATGTGCACTTGTATCTGGTGCATGTGCTATGTTCATTGAGTTGTTCTTCTTTTATTGCCTGGTTTGGATTTGTGTACTGGTTCAAGTATAAGCCAGTTTCATTTGTATTGTTATCATGCTTGTTGAACCCGATTTCGGGGTTTGACCTTGCGATCATTGTGACTTTCACTGAGCTTTTGTGTATCTCCTGCGATAGTGGCGAGGCAGTACACGCGTGCGTGTACTGCAACCCTATCTGATTTGACAGTTTTAAATTGATGTTTCGATTTGTTAAATTGTTTCGTTGGTTAATTTCAATGTTTTGGAGTTGTATCCTGATTTGGATTGTTGATTTGTTATTTAACACTGTTTAGTGTTATATCTATCGTTATCTAATTCTCGTATCGAGAGTTGGATATACGTGATTTCTGTGATTGTCATCTATTTGAGATTATTATTGCTTCTATGCACTAATAACTGAGTTTGAATTAGACTGACCCGTGTATTATTTTCATTTGAATGTAATACTCGGGTCAGACCCGAGTTATTTCAGGTTGTAGATTTTCTTCTTTGAGTTGCTGTTCGGGATTTGAAGACTTTTCGCATCTTCTGAAGTTGTCATTGTCCTTTTGTAGTAGTCGTGTCATTGTATAGAACGATATGTATTCATGTATATTAGTCGATAATGTACGTGTATATATAACTTCTAGAGTCGACAGTTGTAGTTGTATCGTATGTATTGTGTCAACTATGTATTAACTGACATCAGTTATATATATATGAGACTTTTGTTTTTATCTGTGTTCCGCAATTATATTATCTGTGTTATTGTTATATCTAATGTCCTAAACTATTATGAACTATCATAGTTTGTTTTATACTGATAATTGGATATGTCGATGGGAGTAAATAAATAATAGATGAAAAATAAAAAGTATATACCACTCCTATCGAGATAACCAATATTAGTGTAAGGCCAATTACGGATGGTCGCTCCTATCCAGCCTTATTCTTCGTAATAATAGACAGTATTTCTTTTAATACTCTTTGTTATTATGAGCATAGAGGTGGGGCGTCACAGTTGGTATTAGAGCTTGGGGTTTATGGACATAATATAAAACATAACTTGGATGGAACATATGTTACAACTATTGGTCGATGTTTTATTGTGATTGGAGTCAAAACTAAAGTTTTGAAATTTTGATGCAAGTTTTTAAATATCATTATTTAAAAATAAAAAGTGAAACTGTGTTTTGTTGATTTGATTGAATTGTGTTCTGTTTATCAGAGTGCGCAGCGGAAACAGTGAAACTGTCTTCGCTGAGTACAACTGACAATCTTTTTGATTTAAAAATCAAAATACAAAATTGATATGAATTCCAATTGTTGTTTACATAGCTGTAATTATTTTGTTTCTTTGAGAATTTCGAATCCAAATTGAGGATTCGAAGAAATTGCAGATATGCGATTTTGTTGAAATTTCCGCTGGCTTTCTTTTGTACTAATCCTCTATCGATTAGATTTTGTTGTTTGGAATTGTCTTCATTGAAGATACCTTCGAATGATTTCTTTGTTCATTTTGTAGTACGTGCAAAATTTGAATTGCACGTTATTGCATTTATTTTACGTTGAACCGATGCTAGGTTATGAAACGTATTTTGTTGCCGTTATTTTTATAACGGGATTTTTACACCAAAGCTAAATTTTTGAAGCACGGTGTTTTGTGGCATTTTGATGAATGAAAATTCTCTGATATTACATTTTGATGTAAATTGTTTTGATGTGATTTTGACGTTTTAAAATTACTGTCGCTTTGGCTTTAGTAACCGTCAAATTTTAAAAATGGATTTTCTAGCGGTTATTCCGCAATGCTGTTTTGTGACCGTTTTTACGGTATTTTGAGAAGTACAATTTCCTTATCAAAATTATTACTGATTTGCTGCTTTAATCACGTGATTGGAAAATCGTTTTAAAATGAAAAGTGTTTTATAAATTTTTAACAGTTCGCGTTTTCAAATGAATGAGAAAGTGACTTAAACGATTCAGCAAAATCGAGGATTATGACCCCTTTCTTTTACTGTTTCGCTTAACTCCGGACTTGTCCAGTTGAGAATGTGAATTGTTATTTTTACAAAATAAATAAAATTGTTTTCATAAATTTTAACAGTTTGCGCTTTCAAAAGAATGAGGAAGCGATTTAAACGTTTCAGCAAAATCGAGGATTATGACCCCTTTCTTTTACTGTTTCGCTTAACTCCGGACTTGTCCAGTTGAGAATGTGAATTGTTATTTTTACAAAATAAATAAAATTGTTTTCATAAATTATAACAGTTTGCGCTTTCAAAAGAATGAGGAAGCGATTTAAACATTTCAGCAAAATCGAGGTCTATGACCCCTTTCTTTTACTGATTCGCTTAATTCCGGACTTGTCCGTTTGAGAATGTAAAATGTATTTTTACAAAATACACAAATTTGCACTTTCAAGGAAACGATGAAGTGATTTAAACGATTTAGCAAAAGTGCGGAGTATGGAACCACACTTTTACTATTTCGGTTAATTCCGGACTCGTTAATTGAATATCTGTTGTTTTGATGAATTTGATGATTTCACACTTTCAAGGAAACGATGAAGAGAATCAAACGATTTAGTAAAACACGTGGTATGGGACATGTGCGTTTGCTATTTCGGTTAATTCCGGACTCGTTAATTGAAACATTTTGATGCTTTCGTGTGCTTTCGAGCCACTATGAGGACCTTCGGGTCATTTGTTGGACCTTCGGGTCATTTGTTGGGCTTTCGGGCCACTCTGCGGACCTTCGGGTCAAATACCAGTACTAGACCTTCGGGTCACTCTGCGGACCTCCGGGTCAATCTGATGGGCGCCAAAATTATGTTGAGTACTTGGTAGGCTTCGGCCATATGTTGTTGCACGTGCGGCGAATTAAAAACTCGCCATCTGATGGGATCGATCCAAGCTTTTATGTTGATTTTCTAGTCTTCTTAATTGATTTCTAGATATTTGTTGCTTCCAATTATCTGCAGGTAATTGGATATTTGTTGATATGAGTTCTGATTATCGTTTTTGATAATCAGATATTTGTTGTTTCTAATTATCGCTTGTGATAATTAGATATTTGTTGATATGAGTTCTGATTATCGTTTTTGATAATCAGATATTTGTTGTTTCTAATTATCGCTTGTGATAATTAGATATTTGTTGATATGAGTTCTGATTATCGTTTTTGATAATCAGATATTTGTTGTTTCTAATTATCGCTTGTGATAATTAGATATTTGTTGGTATGAGTTCTGATTATCGTTTTTGATAATCAGATATTTGTTGTTTCTAATTATCGCTTGTGATAATTAGATATTTGTTGATATGAGTTCTGATTATCGTTTTTGATAATCAGATATTTGTTGTTTCTAATTATCGCTTATGATAATTAGATATTTGTTGATATGAGTTCTGATTATCGTTTTTGATAATCAGATATTTGTTGTTTCTAATTATCGCTTGTGATAATTAGATACTTGTAGATATGAGTTCTGATTATTGTTTTTGATAATCAGATATTTGTTGTTTCTAATTATCGCTTGTGATAATTAGATATTTGTAGATATGAGTTCTGATTATCGTTTTTGATAGTCGGATAATTGTTGTTTTTAATTATCGCTTTTGATAATTAAATATTTGCTGTTTTGAAATTTAATTATCGCTTGAGATAATTAAATATTTGTTGATTTGAGATTTAATTATCGCTTGAGATAATTAAATATTTGTTGATTTGAGATTTAATTATCGCCTGAGATAATTAAATATTTGTTGATTTGAAATTTAGTTATCGCTTGAGATAATTAAATATTTGTTGATTTGAGATTTAATTATCGCTTGAGATAATTAAATATTTGTTGATTTGAGATTTAATTATCGCCTGAGATAATTAAATATTTGTTGATTTAAAATTTAATTATCGCTTAGAAAATTAAATATTTGTTGATTTGAGATTTAATTATCGCCTGAGATAATTAAATATTTGTTGATTTGAGATTTAATTATCGCCTGAGATAATTAAATATTTGTTGATTTGAGATTTAATTATCGCTTGAGATAATTAAATATTTGTTGATTTGAGATTTAATTATCGCCTGAGATAATTAAATATTTGTTGATTTTAGATTTAATTATCGCTTGAGATAATTAAATATTTGTTGATTTTGAGATTTAATTATCGTCTGAGATAATTAAATATTTGTTGATTTGAGATTTAATTATCGCCTGAGATAATTAAATATTTGTTGATTTGAGATTTAATTATCGCTTGAGATAATTAAATATTTGTTGATTTGAGATTTAATTATCGCCTGAGATAATTAAATATTTGTTGATTTTAGATTTAATTATCGCTTGAGATAATCAATTATTTGTTGAATTTGAAATTTGATTATCGTTCTTGATAATCGAATATTTGTTGAATTTGAAAGTTGATTATCGTTTTTGATGATTGAATATTTGCGATTTTTGAGATTTGAGCTCCGTCTTTTTCTCTGGCGATTCAGGTGAGTAATTTGATTTACTCACATTCAATTCGTGCTCTGTATGGGATTTCTGCTCTGTTTTTCCTTCTCTTTTAGTTGCTGGAACTCGATTGTTCTTGCTTTTGTTAGTCGTCTGATTTTGATCCTTGATTCCCATGATGTTGGTTCTTTTGATTTGAAGTAGTCGAACCTTTCGATTTCTTATCTAATACTTCCCCGCTGACACTTGCTTTGCTTATACATTCGACATTGCCATGCTCTTTTGGTTGTTACCTTTTTCCATTTATTCCCTATGATTGCGTGGACGCAATTTCTTTAAGGAGGGGAGTCTGTAACAGCCCGGGATTTTGTGAAAATTTATTATTGTCAAATGACGATTAGATTGATTTGCTAATCGCTAGTGGCATTTTAATCAGTGTAATTTGTTTAATAATCTGGTAAAGGGATTAAGCGAGCTTTAAAAATTTATCTCAGCCCACTTAAATTTTGATGCCGTGATAAATAAAAATACCCACCCCTTTTCATTTTTGGGGGGGATTCGAAAAACCTAATCAAAACAAACGAAAGAATTAAAAATGGTGGCGGCCTCGTTTACCTCGTTCATCCCCAAAAATTAGGGCTTCCTGATATCTCGAAGTGCTGACTTTAGCTTAATCGAATCAGTGGGTATTCGCGTGGAGCCTCGTCAATCGTTCATCCACGTGAGCGCGTTCGGCTGCTCCAATCCGTCGAAGGGGATTTCGAGCTTGGCTTCGATCGACTGAGAGATGCCACAGCTTTAACTCGGAGCTGTTCGATCCTCAAATTCGTGTCGTTCGAGTTTGATTCTTGCTCTAATTGATCATTGTTCCTTTGAGGTCGCTCAACAGCAAATCTGAGTGGTTCGTCGAAAATAGGTGAGTGATAATCTCGCTCACATCTAGTTCAACTTTATGTTATTTCTGAGTCGAGATCTTGTTCTCGTTCATATGAGTTTATTCTTTTTCCATCGCATGTGTATTTTATTGAACTTAGCAGATGTTGAGGTGATTTTGTCAACTTCGTGTGATTTTCTGAATTGTTTTGGGTTTTGCTGATTTGAGTTACATTGTAACATTCGCTTTGAAATACCGTTGTTTCATTGTTCTTGACTAGTGCTAGTTCGATTGAGCGTTGCTTGACCTCATCTCGGTCACTCGAGTATATTTTAGTGTTGATGATTTTTGGGTTGTCGACTTTGGCCATTCTTCGGCCACTTGATTTTGTTAAAACTGTACCCTGATCTTCAATTGCTTTGTTGTCTTCAGCCTTAACTCAAATTTTGTTTTCATCCGTGACTTCGGCAGTATCACTGATAGTGGCTGTTCCCTCTGTTTTTGTTCGAGACTGCTAGGACTGGTTGGTATTGTTGCTTTGTCTATATTTGTTGTTGAGACTTTCAATTGCATTTGAGTTGCAACTGTCATTCGATTTCGGTGGGTTGCTTACGACCTCAATTTTGAACTAATTTGATCTGTAGTACTGTTACATTTGAGATAGGTATGTATGTGTATGCACATATATATATATATATATGCATACATGTAAAAATTGCATCTGTTTAACTTCGAATTTTCCTAACTTTTGCTCTGAGCATTTTTGTGTTCTTCCCTGACCTTTTGGCAGCTCTGGCTTTGTCTTAACTTTATCATTTTCTTGGCAAACCTCGACCATCACCATTGCTTAGATAGTAATGATGCTCTGTCCAGTTTGGTTAGTCTGCATTTGGCATTGTTCTATTCTTTAAGGCATGACTCAGTTCCATTTAGTAGTTAGTATTCCACTTGAGTATTTGGATTTGTACAGTCGTATAGTTCATGTTGCTATGGTTTCTGTAACGTTTGTACATTTTTGTATTACCATTGTGACTGGGCATGTGTACCTCCATATTTTGTAGACACTGTTGCATTTGTTCATCTGGTTAGTTGCAGCTGTGCACTTGTGTACTTTGTGCATTAAATTGTTGCCAGTTCCTTGGTTTGTTGGTTTTGCTTAAGTCTGGGCATTTTTTTATGCTCTGGTCTCCACAGTAGCATCCATGCTTTAGCTTCTGAACTATTGCATTGCTTCATTGTATTCATTTTGTCTAGATTTACCATATTGATCCCACTGGCCTGGCTTGTGTGATTCTTTGAGTTGGCTCTATTGTTATCTGGCTTATGACTTCGCTTATTTCAACCTTAATCCTTGAACACTTCTGAGTTTTTTTTTACAGTGGTATTTGCTTGGGCACAGTTGCCTTGTGCCTTTGTTGCGCACTTCATATTTGCACTGTATCTGTAGTGGTGTAGTATATATCCACTATCTTCTTGGACTTATTTCATTAGTGATGTTCTGTACATCTGCTATTCTCACTTGCTATCCTCGTTTGCATATGGCTGCTGCCTTGATCCCTGGTCTTGGCTCATGTAGTCTTGACTTCGAGTACTTATGTGTATGTGCACTTGTATCTGGTGCATGTGCTATGTTCATTGAGTTGTTCTTCTTTTATTGCCTGGTTTGGATTTGTGTACTGGTTCAAGTATAAGCCAGTTTCATTTGTATTGTTATCATGCTTGTTGAACCCGATTTCGGGGTTTGACCTTGCGATCATTGTGACTTTCACTGAGCTTTTGTGTATCTCCTGCGATAGTGGCGAGGCAGTACACGCGTGCGTGTACTGCAGCCCTATCTGATTTGACAGTTTTAAATTGATGTTTCGATTTGTTAAATTGTTTCGTTGGTTAATTTCAATGTTTTGGAGTTGTATCCTGATTTGGATTGTTGATTTGTTATTTAACACTGTTTAGTGTTATATCTATCGTTATCTAATTCTCGTATCGAGAGTTGGATATACGTGATTTCTGTGATTGTCATCTATTTGAGATTATTATTGCTTCTATGCACTAATAACTGAGTTTGAATTAGACTGACCCATGTATTATTTTCATTTGAATGTAATACTCGGGTCAGACCCGAGTTATTTCAGGCTGTAGATTTTCTTCTTTGAGTTGCTGTTCGGGATTTGAAGACTTTTCGCATCTTCTGAAGTTGTCATTGTCCTTTTGTAGTAGTCGTGTCATTGTATAGAACGATATGTATTCATGTATATTAGTCGATAATGTACGTGTATATATAACTTCTAGAGTCGACAGTTGTAGTTGTATCGTATGTATTGTGTCAACTATGTATTAACTGACATCAGTTATATATATATGAGACTTTTGTTTTTATCTGTGTTCCGCAATTATATTATCTGTGTTATTGTTATATCTAATGTCCTAAACTATTATGAACTATCGTAGTTTGTTTTATACTGATAATTGGATATGTCGATGGGAGTAAATAAATAATAGATGAAAAATAAAAAGTATATACCACTCCTATCGAGATAACCAATATTAGTGTAAGGCCAATTACGGATGGTCGCTCCTATCCAGCCTTATTCTTCGTAATAATAGACAGTATTTCTTTTAATACTCTTTGTTATTATGAGCATAGAGGTGGGGCGTCACAATATCTGATCCTAGTCTCTTTAACAACCAAACATTATTATAAGACCGTGGTCATTTCAAAATATCATATCATTTCAAAGTCATATCAATACGATATCCTTATTTAGTTAAAATAATATTCATTTCCAAAATCATAACACTTTCCAAAATTATAACACTTCGGAAATTATAACATTTTTGAAACCATAACACTTTGGAAATCATAACACTTGCAAATCATAACACTTTTGAAATCATAACACTTTCTACTTAAATAGTCCAAATATTGAAAATAGTATATATAATAAAATAGCTTATAAAAAAATAAAAATAGTTTATAATAAAATAGTTTATATAATAAAATAATTGTATATTAAAATAGTTATAAATTAAAAATAGTTTATATTAAAATAATTAGTATATTAAAATAGTTTTATATTAAAATAGTTTATATTAAAAATAATTCATAAAGTAAAATATTTTTATATATTAAAATACTTTGAATATAGTAAATAGTTTCCTCAAGTTTCACAAATCGATTCAGATCAACTCGAATTCCAAAATTCAATTTAATTTAATCTCAATTCACCAATTTTAATTCAATTCAAAACCATTTAAAATTCATATCGATTTCAAATACATATATAAACTACAATTTAAACCGTAATCAATTTCAATATATTTCAAAGCTTAAATTCATTTATATTTCAAATTCAACTTTACCATTGTCTAAAATTGAAAAATTCACTTAGTCAATCCAATATCATTTAAATAAAACCTTAAATTACACTTTATATAAACTAAATATTCCCTTCAACTAATTGACTTGAAATATTTATTTAGTCACTTTAAATCAAATCATGTTATAAATCATATCCTTAAAATCTCAAATTTATTAAGTTTCAAATCGGTTTTATTTAAGTAAAATTCAAATAGATTTCAAATTAATTTCTATTTCTCTTTCCAACTTAATTTATTAAAACTATTATAAAATCTATATTAGAAATATAATATCTTAAAATCGATATTTATTAAAACCACATATATTTCTTTTCAAAACCTTGGAAATCATTTTCAATATATATATAGACCAACGGCGTCTGTATATAATTTTCTATCATATGGTCAAGTGATACAGATATTTATCATTTTAATCCGCAATTTAAATATTTACGGGTATATATCTTTTCAACTCACAATCCCAAATTTAAAGTCAATGAAAATCGCTTGGGTTTATTATTTCAACCCATAACGATTTTCTCCTATTCTACTAGATCGTTTGGGTATGTATCATTTCAACCAATAGGGAATTTGTCACCCTTTACCATTTATTACACTATAACGACCCGGTATTTTCAGCCATTCGCATCCGCAGATGTCGAATTTGAATTTCTCAAAATATTAAATTGTTAATTTATATTTGGCAAAAGTCAGCATATATAGTAAATAAATCAATCATAGAATCACAAACACAGAGTATTACAACAATAAGCAGCGGAATAGAATAAATAGTAGTCCATGAAGCTACTATATAAAACAGCAGAGTTTGGAATAAAATACAATAGAATATATCAAGTACAATGTAGTCACGAATACAAACAGACGACAAATCTAAACAAAACCACTGGATAGCTGAAAGCTAAATAGATACAGATGGATCTCCAAGTGAAGCTCCAACTCCAAAGGTGTGTCTCAAATGCTGTGACACTCAGTCTGACCCGAGCGTAAAGCAAAACACAAAACACTCGAGTCAGGATTAACATTCTTATATTAATAAATTCAACTCAAGTGAAATGTCAACTGAAATACTAGTAACTTAAAGGATGTTTGGGATTTCCATCCTCAAAGGATTCGTGGAACTATCTACTATGTAGTAATATACGCTATTATAATATGTCTATAGTAAAGTAAACTATTAAAATAGCGTTAAGGCATTACCCATATCCCCCTTAACACATTTTTATAATGCCGTAGTCCATACAGATACTGTAAACTCCAACCGCAGGTGGGCTATCAGGGAGCACTACATAGGTACGACACAAAACTAACTCGTAGAAGGCGCGAAAGGGTATGCGACAAGGCACTCGAGGCAATGCCAGGGTAGATATACCGTTTGCGGATCCGGACTGGTGGTAACGCATAACAGCTACTACCGCCCACCTCGTGACACACTCCCAAATCAAAAGAGTGCACCCAATCAAATCACAATAGTAATAGAATGGTATCGAAGAAATGTGTCCGATAGGAGGAATGACCTGCTTGGCCTGGCGTGGCTCCTGTTTTATCCGCAACAAGCTGACTCACGGGAGTCAGGGCTACATAAATACCATATAGAATCGTCACCAACCATCCTACTTCATTCTGGAATCTCCACCACGTGCACGGTTGTTGAAGTGGTTTTCGGTATTGGCAGAGTATGACAATATCTGATCCCAGTCTCTTTAACAACCAAACGTTATTATAACACCGTGGTCATTTCAAAATATCATATCATTTCAAAGCCATATCAATACGATATCCTTATTTAGTTAAAATAATATTCATTTCCAAAATCATAACATTTTCCAGAATTATAACACTTTTGAAATTATAACATTTTTGAAACCATAACACTTAGGAAATCATAACACTTGGAAATCATAACACTTTTGAAATCGTAGCACTTTCTACTTAAACAGTCCAGATATTGGAAATTGTATATATAATAAAATAGATTATAAAAAAAATAAAAATAGTTTATAATAAAATAGTTTATATAATAAAATAGTTGTATATTAAAATAGTTATAAATTAAAAATAGTTTATAATAAAATAATTAGTATATTAAAATAGTTTTATATTAAAATAGTTTATATTAAAAATAATTCATAAAGTAAAATATTTTTATATATTAAAATACTTTATATAAAATAAAGAAAATAGTTTCCTCAAGTTTCACAAATCGATTCAGATCAACTCGAATTCCAAAATTCAATTTAATTTAATCTCAATTCAGTAATTTTAATTCAGTTCAAAAATATTTAAAATTCATATCGATTTCAAATACATATATAAACTACAATTTAAACCATTTCAATTTCAATAGATTTCAGAGCTTAAATTCACTTATATTTCAAATTCAACTTTACCATTATCTAATATTGGAAAATTCACTTAGTCAATCCAATATCATTTAAATAAAACCTTAAATTACACTTTATATAAACTAAATATTCCCTTCAACTAATTGACTTGAAATATTCATTTAGTCACTTTAAATCAAATCAAGTTATAAATCATATCCTTAAAATCTCAAATTTAATAAGTTTCTAATCGGTTTTATTTAAGTAAAATTCAAATAGATTTCAAATTAATTTCTATTTCTCTTTCCAACTTAATTTATTAAAATTATTATAAAATCTATATTAGAAATATAATATCTTAAAATCGATATTTATTAAAACCACATATATTTCTTTTCAAAACCTTGGAAATCATTTTCAATATATATATATATATATATATACCAACGGTGTCTGTATATAATTTTCTATACTATGGTCAAGTGATATAGATATTTATCATTTCAATCCACAATTTAAATATTTACGGGTATATATCTTTTCAACCCGCAATCCCAAATTCAAAGTCAATGAAAATCGCTTGGGTTTATCATTTCAACCCACAACGATTTTCTCATATTCTACTAGATCGTTTGGGTATGTATCATTTCAACCCATAGAGAATTTGTCACCCTTTACCTTTTATTACACTATGACGACCTGGTATTTTCAACCATTCGCATCAGCAGATGTCGAATTTGAATTGCTCAAAATATCAGATTGTTAATTTATATTTAGTAAAACTCAGCATATACAGTAAATAAATCAATCACAAAATCACAGACACAGAGTATTACAACAATAATCGATGGAATAGAATAAATAGTAGTTCATGAAGCTACTATATAAAACACCAGAGTTAGGAATAAAATACAACAGAATATATCAAGTACAATGTAGTCTCGAAAAAGATTTCAAATGATTTTTGAAAAAAGTAATAATATTATTAGTTGAAAGTATTTATAGGTATAAATATTTCAAAGAGAATTTTAAGACACATGATCTTTGGATAGTTCGGGGAATGAGTCTTGATTATTGTGGTGATATGAATAATCTTCTAAGTGACGGTCAGATGTTTGCTTAGACGAACGTTGTAGTGCACTTCGTAAATTATTCCCTTTGTCATTGTACAATCGAAATGAGTTCGAATCCGAATGAACCCAAAGCAAGTTGGTAATAGATATTTTTGTTAAAACTATTTTATATAGAAATATGTACAATATTGTTTTAAAATGGGATTTGAAAAAGAAGAAGTATTTTTATAATAACTAGTTCGAGTGGTTCAAAAATGACTAAAAATTGGCAAAAGAAGTGTTTCGATGGTAAGCACTTCTCTTAAATGTTACCCTTCTTGCTAAGGGGATATATGATACTATTTGGCAGGACCCAGTTCCTTCGTATCATTCTGGGGTTACTCGATCTATATGTATATTTTATATGGATTTTAATATACATTATTATTTCAAAGAAGTTTTGAAATAAAAACCGGGTATTTAGTTCTTAGGTTCTTTATAGAAAATGGATTCAAAACAAAAAGAATTTTGATAAAAGAGTGTGTTGATAAATGAAGTTTTTAAATGGGTTAAATTTAATAAGAAGCGTTTAATAAACTTTGTTTATCAAACGGTCTTTTGTTTTAACACCTAAGTTGTGAAAACTATTTGATGTTATTGGACCGACTAATAAACGCCTTTACCTTGGAGATGTCTAAGGAAAAGTAGAGATTAGGACGAGTTAGATACCAGCATCTTGCTTTTCTTAGCTACTTATCAGACCAGATGGGTAAAGGGTCCAGGAGGTCGACTCAGTTTTAAACCCAGATTTATTTTGGGCCTGCATCTCAATTTAAGGAAAAAGAAATGATAAAAGATTAAATCAAATAATTGTATATACTATGTTGTAGGGAATTATACAAGTTAAAAACTTACGTAATATTTTTATGAAATATTTTCATAAATAATTTTTGGAAAGTAAAAAGAATTGGAGAAGTATAATTATTAAGTTGTCCTAAAGGGATAAAACCATAAATAGGACTTGGAACATTTTATTCGCATGATTATTCTTGATCAGAGTTCGGCACAGGATTTCTAGGTGTTATACACTAGTCCAAACTAGGCATGTTCACTCGATTTCTCGACGGTGAGTAATTGAGATGGATTCTTAGGATGGTGTGAGTGTTTTCTCTCATAGTTTAGGACTATGAAGGAAAACATAAGTATCAGATCAAGGAATTTGATTAGGGTTCCATAATGGAGTTGTTAAGTGATCTATACTAGTTTGGGTGAGAGATTTATGTATCCAAACAAGTGATCAGATATTGCATACGAATGATTCATGCACATCTCGAGCTTATAAAAAGGGTTAAAATTTTGAGTTAGCCCATTTTCTTCTTTGTTTGATTGCAGTGAAATTTCAAGGTTGAAATTCTTTTGGGGGTGGGGGAAGGATATAATGGTCCAAAATTTTATAACTTTGATGCATGGATATTTAATTAATTTTAAATACTCAATTAATGGTTTTTAATAATCAAATAACACAATTGATAAATAACGATGGCGAACTCATTTTAGAAATTTGTTTACATAAATAAATAGTTTGGAGAAAAATTGAAAATGTGACCGAAACTTGTTTTTCAGATTTTTGAATTTTTACAAAACGAAAGTTGTTGCAACATTGTTGCGCACATACTTAAAATTTTAGTATACATATTTAACAAAAATGAAGTGGCTAGCACTAAAGTATAGTTAGAAAATTAATTAGTGACTAATGATGTCATTTAGTAATAAAGAGAAGACTTTTTGTGTGATGTGATGGGTAATACATGTTATTATTTCATTTACCTGGGCACATGGGTTGGCAAATGGGGGAAGCTTGTCATGGAAGGGAAGAGGAGGGTAGTTGTGTCATTTGGTGAAGGGGCTAAGTGGTAGTTCACTTCATTTTTGCAAATTCTATAAAAAAAAGCCTCCTTTGTTTTCATTTCATTTTTCCATTTGCATTCTTCGCTCCTATTTTCTTACCCTTCTATCAAAGTTATTAAGTTCAAAAATATAGCAAAACTCCTCTCTTTTCTCCTCTAACTTCTTGCATAAGCTTATATACATTTAGCATACACCACCATCATCTCAAAGATGCAAACTTAAGTGCCAAAAACCCATTTTGGCCTTGGGCTATGGGCATACTAGGAGGATGGGAGGCCTGGCCATGTGCATTTGGAGGTGAAGGTAAGAGGAATGTGTGCTTATTTGGTTGGTAGCAAGGAGTAGTAGCTTGTTCCGAAGTTTATGTCGCATTTGGAAGTTAGAAACTAACCTTTATAATTCATATAATTGTTGTTGAAAATGTTGTGTTAGTTATTGTGTTGCTTGCTTATTGTTTGCACAAAAAATGGACAAACACCTCAAGGTTGTATGATTTAGTAGATCTTATGTTGTTCTTAGTGATTTGGGTGATTTATGCAAATATATGAAAAGCAGGGGCTAAACTGTAAAAAGACACGCAGATTTATAGTGGTTCGGCCAGAATGTGCCTACGTCCACTTTATATGTTATTTCACTTCTCTAGTTTTGATTACAAGTACAAAGCTTTGATACGAGTAAAAGAAAGTTGTTTGAAGAGTTCCTTCCGTGCTTGAGCTCTCAAAACTTGTCCCCATTGTTGTACCCCTGCCCCTCTATTTATAGAGTGAGGTTGGGAGTAGGGGTCTTGGATATGTATAGTTGCTGATGGGCCTGGGCTGATGTGATCTGGCCTGTCACATCTGGTTCGGTGTCCTCTGGTTCGGTCGTTCTTGGGGAGCTTTGGTAGAAGTTGATTCGGTGGAATTTCATTCGGTGGTGAGACTTGGTGGATCTGGTCCGGTGGTAGATAGGGAGTGGGTTGATTCGGTGGAGCTTCATTCGGTGGAGAGGAGTTGATTCGGTTGTATTTCATTCGGTGGTGAGACTTGGTGGATCTGGTCCGGTGGTAGATAGGGAGTGGGTTGATTCGGTGGAGCTTCATTCGGTGGAGAGGAGTTGATTCGGTTGTATTTGGTTCGGTGGTAGTTTGGTTCGGTGGAGAGGAGTTGGTTCGGTTGGTGACGAATGGAGATGGCTTTGGATCGGTCTTGGTTTGGTCCGGTGAAGTATGGAGTTGGCTCGGCCTGGATCCGGATGTGGTTGGTTCGGTTGAAATCATATACAACACTTGCCCCTCAAAGTAGGGCGTGTGCGTGCGCATGTCCTGCTTTGTTTTTTGACAGTCCCACTTTACCATCTTCATCCGGTTCCCTACTACCGAATCAACTGATCCGGTATTCTGCTTTCGCTTATAAGTAGGGGACCAGGACCTCCGTTTTTTCTATCTGCCGAATCGTTCCGAAAGTACTAGCCGAATCGAGCCTCTAGCCGAATCAAGTGAGAGTTTAGCCGAACCAAGTCCTTAGCCGAATCACCCAAGGTTTTTAGCCGGACCGAGTTTTTAGCCGAATCAGGTTTTTAGCCGAATCAACCAAGTGTTTTAGCCGGATCGAGTTTTTAGCCGAATCAGGTACTATTCCTTTTGCCGAATGCGTTTCCGTATCGTACTTCCGAATGGACTGATGTGTTTATATGCCGAATGAACCTGTTACTTGTTGATGATGATTGAATGCCGAATGAACGTGCATTCGTATTTTGAATTTACATGTAAAATCCCATGTTGCAATGTTTGTGTGTTCTAACGATGTACCCTTCCCATGTTTGCAGATAAATGTCTCGAAAAGTTGAAACCAGGTCAGATAAGAAGAAGTCTGGGGGCGAAGGAGAGTCCTCGGCCGTGCCCCTAGCTCAACCAGGATCGGAGCGTCATGGGCCCGCCCCAAGGTCATTAGTGGATGGACATGGTCCACAGGAGCTGCTGGATTCCCCGCCTGACTGCTTTCCTAGCTCTCTCAAAGAGGAGCAGCTCGATGTTATATCTCGTTCCTTTGGGATCGATAGAGCCCTCATGCTGTTGCCGGGCCCAGGAGTCATGCCATACAATCCTCCCGAAGGGTACTTTGCTTTTAGTAGGTACCATTGTATGTGTGGTGCTATCCCGCCTCTCAATGCTTGGGTAGTCAGCTTCCTTACGTATCTAAAGGTGGCCCCATTCCAGCTTCAGCCCAACTCTTATGCCATACTGGCGAGCCTTTTCGTCATCTTTCAGAGGAAGTACGGGCGCCCTCCTTCCAACCGGGAGATCCGGTACTTATATAATTTGAGAGGCTACAAGAAAGGATCCCCATACATTAGCTTGGAGTCAGCCGTGACCTTCAAACCGGTCTTGGATCTGTACTCTAAATTCAGCATGTTCAAGAAAGAGTGGTTCTTTGTTAGGGACGAATCCGTTTCTATCCGGCGCTTTACCTCCGGATGTAAGTTGATGCTTTTACTTATAATTTCTATTCCGATTGCGATGCTTCTTCTCATACTTTCTCATTTTTGCTAGCGACAGGTGGCTTTCCGGTTGTGGAGACCGACCGCCTGGTTCAGACGGCGGCTGAGATAGAAGCCATTCTTGGGAAATATAGATCATCTGCCTTCTTGATTAGAAATGCGATTCTTCTGGAATATAACCTAATCCTTCCGCAGCAGTCTGTAGTTAAGTTGAGGGAAACGGCGGAGGAGAGGGCGGCTGCTCAGGCCAAGGAGAGGGTTACGGCAGAGGGTAGCAAGAGGAAACCTTTCACAAAACCTCCAGCTGTCGGAGGTAAAAAACTCAAGAAATCGGACGGTCCTTCCCCCAGCAATTGTCCACTTACCCGGGAGGAGGAAGACATAGAGGAGGAACGAGGCGAGGGTGGAGATGGTCGGGATGGTGACAAAGGTGGCGATGGCGTCGGGGCCCTACTTCCTGGGCAAGCGGGCGAGCTTCAGGAGTGGACGGATGATGCGTTCCACCAGGCTTTTGAGGGGTTGGATGAGGATCCGGCTTTGGCAGAGAAGACCGGGAAGGCGGACAAAGCCGGGACTGGCGCAAGTGAGTCTTCTCCGACCATTCCAGCCAAGGTGGCTCCGACGACTCAAGGTGAACTCTTGACTCCTGCATGCTTCATTAATGATAGGGACTTAGGAATATTTTATGGCCCGCTCCCGTCCTGGAATGAAATCCAGGACTTATTGCAGTATCCCACTCCTCCCCAGGGTTTGTACAACCACAGCTGTGTTTCTTTTCCTTTTTTAACTTGTAATTTACCGCGTTTCTCGAATCGTATAGTAATGTAAGGTTGTGACACTTGTTCTTTATATCAGGAGCAGGCAAGACGCCCAAAGCTTCAGACCTCCGACACAGGCTTGAGCAATATAAACTTTCCAAAATTTCTGCTAAGCCGAAGCCCTCAACCCAACGCTCCGGGGATGTAGTCGGATACCGTCCTCTTCTTGGGGTCATCGAAGAGGGTATTCAGCAGAGGAAGAGGAGTCATCCTTTATCCGAAACTTCACCCGGTCCTCAGCCCCCGGCTCCGCCTATTCATGATATTACTGAGGAGGGTAGCGAGTTTGTACCTTCTCCGCACCCGTCCGGAAACCCTTCTGTTATTCATATCGACCGTCCCGACTTGGCCCGTAATCCATTTGCGGGTCATCCTGATCTGGATCCAGGTTCTCATGATATTACTTTTGACGAAGTCACTGGTGAACACCTTCTCCCCCGTAACCCCATGGTACGAGTACTTGATGAAGCCAAGTCCTTAGATCTCGATCTACTCACTACTCGTATAGTCACTATGGGAGACGAGGCCAAAGCTAATATTGATCGGGTGGCAGAGGAGACCAAGAAGCTGATGGGGCATCATGCTCGGCTGGTTAAGGCCGGAGAGGAGATTGGGAGCGCCAATATCCGACTTCGATTGGTGGTTTCGGATCAGGCCAAACAGCTTGCGGATCAGGCTATCCAGATTTCTCAGCATGAGGCTGCTACTGGGCGACTAAGGAAAACCATGGAAGAGGCCAGTCGGGCCGAATTGCAGAAAATGGAAGCTGCTTGCAAAGAGCGGATTGACATGGCTATTGCCACGGTGGATGAGGTTCGGAGAGCGGATCTCGAGCAGGTGGAGGAATTGTCCGAGAAACTTGAGGCTGCAGAGCTTGCTCAAGCTAAGTTGAGGGAAGAGATGGAGGTGATGCGGAGGTCCCTTCAGGCTGATTGCTCGAGATACAGATTGGAGAGAGATGCTGCCGTCGAAAGGTTGTCGGCTTCCGATGCCCGGATGAGGGAGTTTGAGGAGAATGAGGGAATGATGGATGACATGCTCCAGGACATGTACTTCCGAACTTGGAAGCAGGGCAATCTCTCTTGGATGGATGATTACCCCAGGGTCATGGCCAAGATCTATCTTCGGGCTTTGGAGGAGGCTAAGGCTGATGCAGATAAAGAGGGTGGAACGGTCTTCAGTATGGATGTGGTCACTGCCCAGTTCACCAAGGAGGAGAAAGTGGCGGTAAAGGAGGGTATGCGGCTGCTTGCTGCTGAAGAGGCAGGTGTGCAGGTAGAGGATGACGACCAGGACGGTCAAGAAGCAGGTGTTGGTAAGTCTTCCTTTCTAGTCTTTCCGTTAGCTTGGTTACTCATCACTAATGAATCCTTTTTATGACCGGACAGGCGGGCAAAAGAGCCAGGACAAGACTTCGACGCAACCGGCTCCCTGATTGGACCTGGAAAATTCTTTTTGTAGGCTTGGCACTGTTGTACCTGTTAGTCTTAAGACAGTAGAGTAACTTCTAAGTTGTAATTTTTGCTACTTGTAATAATCAACATTATTCTTGACGTGTAATTTTTTAACTTAAGCTGATTTTGTCGTTTCTTGAATATTTGTTGCTATTTCGACATATCGTATGAGAAATGTGGCTATGTATATTCTTGTAATTAAATTGTGTTTGATGTTAGACTCTGGTTCTACACCATGATTTTATGACTTGCAGTATTAGCGTGTGGTGTGAACAAATTATAGTCATGCATTTGTACATAAAAGAAGAAAATACCGCCTTTCATGCTTTAATCGTAGATGGCAGTCTTGAATATCTCGTAGGACCGAGCATAGAACGTAGTCGAATGTCCTGCCACTGTGAGTCCCTATACCCATTGGCGAGTATCTCCTACTCTGTATCATGTACTTTAGGGATTGTTATAGGGGATAGGGAAAAAAAGAAACTTTTTAAGTAAAATTGAAATACGTGAAATAGTAAAACTTCCAATCACGGAAGGCCTTCGAGGTGGTTAAGTTCGTGGCAAACGGGTTTTGTAGTCACTTTCCCTAGCTGTGGGTCTTGGAGACATTTGTCACCCATCTTACGCCTCTACGGGGAGTTAATTCTTTTTTACCACAGCCGCACTTAAGACACATCGGAGCCGAGATCGCGCACAGTAACTACCCGGGCCATTATGGCCCGTAATCATGGGTATTATTCGATTTACTGTGGCCGGCTAGCGTGGGTGCCGATCGTCAACTGTGAACTGCCCCTGGCTGGCCACACCTTATGTTGGGGCTTATAGTCGGTTCACAGTTGTCGGCGAGCCTAACGCCGTAATGAGCTGCCTCGGCTATAGTCGGCCTTCTCGGTGGCTTATAATCGGCTCATTACAGTTGGCTTTAAGGGCCGTCGCGAGCAATGAGTTAACCCGCAGCAGAGGGGTGCTGGAGCAAAAGTGTCTCATTGGCGAGGGCATAGATTCGCATAGTACCTGTTAGGTCTTGTCCAGGTGAAGTTGTGTTGTGGAGCGCTTTGAATAGAAGTGCTGTATGCTCCGGATTTTGTTCAACAGAAAAGGATAAAGTTAACAAGCAGCTAAGATACAAAGGAACAAAAAAAAGAGACAAGGTTTTTTAAAGTGGTTCGGCACGAAAAGGCCTACGTCCACTGATTCTCTTTGTTAATTCACTTCATATGGGCAATACAAGTTAAGAAAAGTATCGACGGAGGTGTTGGATGTTCCATGCCCTCTGGAACACCTCTCCGTCCACTGTTGACAAAATATAGGCTCCGTTGTGGAGATCTTTATGAATTACATATGGTCCATCCCAGATTGGGTCTAGTGCTCCGGGGCGAGGGAAGATTCGCTTGAGGACAAGATCCCCTTCTTGTAAGGTACGATGCTTGACTTTGGAGTTGTATTGTGCTGCCACTTTTTGCTTGTGGGCTGCTGTTTTGAGGATTGCATCGTTTCTTCTCTCCTCGATTAGATCCAAAGACATGTGAAGGAGTTCTTCGTTCTCTTCTGGGTTATAGTGGATCCGACGATGGGAAGGCACAATAGTTTCAACTGGGAGCATAGCCTCCGATCCGTATGCCAAAGAGAAAGGAGTGTGCCCTGTCGATGTTCTGAAAGATGTGCGATAGGCCCATAGTGCCGTAGGAAGTTCATCCACCCAAGCGCCCTTTGACTTTTCGAGCTTCTTTTTTATTAGAGTTTTCAGAATTTTGTTGACTGCTTCGACTTGTCCGTTTGCCTGGGGATATGCTACGGATGAGAAGCTTTTATGAATTCTGTGTTCTTGGCACCAGTTGGCGAATTCCTCGCTGTCAAATTGAAGTCCATTGTCTGATATGATTTTGAGTGGGACTCCGTACCTGCATAGAACATTTTTGATCAAGAAGTTAATAACTTTTGCTGAAGATACTTTATTTAGAGGTTCCGCTTCCACCCATTTGGTGAAATAATCAACTGCCACTATAGCATATTTGGCCCCGCCTCGGCCCATTGGTAGCTCGCCGATTAGGTCAATTCCCCATATCGTGAAGGGCCAAGGGCTGGTCATCTGAGTAATCTCGGTTGTTGGTAGTCGAGGGATCTTAGCAAATTTTTGGCATCTGTCACACTTCTTGACGAAATCTAAGGCGTCCTTGCTTAAGGTGGGCCAGAAATATCCGTATCGGAGTATCTTTTTTGCTAATGTTTGCCCCCTGGTGTGATCTCCACAGCTCCCCTGATGGATGTTGGATAAGATTTCCTTGGCTTCCCTTCCGGCGACACACCTTAATAATGGGTTAGAGAAACCGCGCCGATAGAGGATGTCTTCTTCTATTGTATAGCGGGACGCTTTCCTCAAGATTTTCTTGACTTCATTACGCCCGTTGGGTAGTGTGCCACTTTGTAGGTAGTCTCGGATGGGAGTCATCCAAGTTGCTTCTTCGGCTGCGGCTATCAGATTCACTTGCTCAAAACTTGGGACCGTTTTCTTTGAGATGGTTACTGCCCCGAAGATGGCGATGTCTCCCATACTTGCTTGCTTTGCCAATTCGTCGGCCTCTTGGTTCTCTTCCCGAGGGATGCGTTTGACTAAGTACTGATCCAATCGGCTGAGAAGCAACTTGGTCTTCTTTAGATATGCTATGAGTCGTTCCTCTCGAGCTTGGAATTCTCCTAGTATTTGATTAACAATAAGTTGAGAATCGCTGTGAAGACACAAAGAATTGGCTCCGATTTCTATGGCAATTTCTAGTCCAGCTATTACTGCTTCATATTCTGCATCGTTGTTGGTGGCAGCGAACTCCAACCTTATAGCATAGTGCAGTTTATTTCCCCTGGGAGTGATTATTACCACACCTGCCCCCGAGCCTTGTTCGTTAGATGCACCGTCCACAAAGAGATTCCACTTGATATCTTCTGTTATTTCCAGTTGCTCCTTATCCTCGTTGGTAGTGAATTCTGCAATGAAATCAGCCATGGCTTGTCCCTTGATGGCGGTGCGAGGGTGATAGGTGATATCATATTGACTCAGCTCAATACACCATTTAAGTAGTCGCCCGGAAGTGTCGGGACGATGGAGTACCTGCCTCAGTGGTTGATCGGTCAGAACTTTGATGGAATGGGATTGGAAGTAGTGACGTAGTTTTCGCGAAGTGATTAGTAAACAGTATGCTAACTTTTCAAGTTTAGGATATCTGACTTCTGCCCCAGTAAACCTTTTACTGATGAAGTAAACTGGTCGTTGCGTGCGGTTGTCTTCCCTTACCAAGGCAGCGCTTAAAGCGTGAGATGACACAGCAAGGTATAGGTATAATTCTTCGCCTTCGCTTGGGGTCGAGAGTACCGGTGGTTTCTGGAGGTGTTCGATTAGGTTAAGGAAAGCGGTTAAGCATTCGTCCGTCCATTCGAACTTTCCTTTATCTTTCTTTAGAGCTTCGAAAAAGGGGACGCACTTGTCCGTTGCTTTGGAGATGAATCGGCTTAGGGCAGCCAGTTTTCCATTTAGGCTTTGCATTTCCTTTCGGGTGGAAGGTATTTTGATGTCCCTTAATGCTCGGACTTGTTCAGGGTTTGCTTCTATCCCTCGGGCATGGACGATGAATCCTAAGAATTTTCCCGATGACACTCCGAAGGAGCACTTTAGTGGATTCAACTTCATTCCATACTGTCGAAGTACCTGGAACATCTCGCCTAGGTGGCTTACGTGATCTTTGGCTTTCCGTGATTTTACCAGCATGTCGTCTACATATACTTCCATTGTTCGTCCTATTAGCCCTGCGAACATCTTGTTGACGAGGCGCTGGTAGGTGGCTCCTGCATTTTTAAGTCCGAAGGGCATCACTTTGTAGCAGTATAAACCCCGGTCGGTGATGAAACTAGTGTGGTCTTGGTCGGGGGTATGCATAGGAATTTGGTTATATCCTGAGTATGCATCCATAAAAGACAGGAGTTCGTGCCCGGCTGTGCTGTCTACAAGTTGGTCGATTCTGGGAAGCGGGAAGCAATCCTTTGGGCAGGCGTCGTTTAGGTTGGAGAAGTCAATGCAGGTCCGCCACTTCCCATTAGCCTTCTTTACTAGTACCGGGTTGGCGATCCATTCTGGGTAAATAGCTTCTCGTATGAAATCATTGGCGAGTAGATTCTTTACCTCTTCGTCGAGGGCTGCTGATCGCTCTGCCCCCATACTTCTCTTTTTTTTGTTTTACAGGCGCCTTGGTAGGATCAATGTTTAATACGTGGCACGCTATGTCGGGGGAGATTCCGATCATGTTAGCGTGTGACCAAGCGAATACATCCGAGTTGTGGCGGAGAAAATCAATGAGTTGTTCCTTCAATTCAGCTTTCAGCTGGGACCCAATTTTCAGTAGCCTACTTGAGTCGTGCTTGTCTACAGATATAAACTCCATAGCCTCTGCAGGCTCGGTGGTGGCCTCCTCCTCTTTGTCCCTAGGGTCTAATTCGTTGAAGGGGTCGCTGGTGTATCGAAGAGGAGGGGCTTTCTTTAGTTGCTATGCTTCAAGGTTTTTTGTGCAGAGAGCAATCTCTACACCTTTCCCCTTATCTTTCTTGTGGTTGTTACGAAGTTCGGTTACATAGCAGTCTCGTGCAATATCCTGGTCTCCTTCCACTTCCCCTACCCCATTGTCTGTTGGAAATTTCATTTTCAGGCACCATGGGGCTAGGACAATCTGGAAGTCAGACAAGGCTGGTCTTCCTAAGAAGGCGTTGTAGGCCGAATGATTTTCTACCAGCACAAACTTTTGTTTCCTTACAACGGAGCGGGGATGGCTTCCAATCTCAACAAAGAGGTCCAGCTGCCCGAGGGGCATCTTCGCATCCCCAGTGAAACCGTGTAGTGGTTTATCGCAGGGAGATACATCCTTCATTGATAGCTTCATTTTGTCGAATGCGTGTTTGAACAGGATATTTACAGAGCTTCCAGTGTCTACCAGGATTCGGTAAACTTCGGCGGGACCGAGTCGGGCAGAGATAACCATGGGATCCATGTGAGGGTACTGTCTTCCAGCTAGGTCGCGTTTACTGAATGTGATGTCATCACTTTCTTTCCGCTTTGGGTGGCGCTCTTCTATAACCGTATTGACACAGTCTCTATTGTCTCTAAGCGACTTCCCATATCTTTCCATCTCTCTCCAACTTCTGTCTGCGATGTGCGGACCTCCTGAGATGGTATGGACCACTATCTTCTCTTGACTAGAGCTGCTAGCGTTGCGGTTTCCTCTGTCGGTCCCTGGTGAGGGTAGCCTTGGGTTTTCATTGGCAGGAGCTGGAGTTCTGTCTTGACTTTTTACATAACGCTCCAGTTTCTTCCTTCTGATGTGTTCCTCAATCAGATCTCGGAGATGATGGCATTCGTTGGTATCATGTCCGTGAGATTCGTGGAAGCGGCAGAATTTTCCAGACTTTTGTGCGTTATCTGATTCCTTCTTGTATGGTGGGCGTTTATATCTAACTTCGCCTTGGGTGGCAAGGAAGATATTTTCGACGGTCTCGTTCAAAGGGGTGTAAGTGTCGAATCTTGGTCCTGGCCGATATAGGCGCTTTTCTACCTTCTTGCCCCCAGCATTGTCTCTGGAATCATTTCTTCGAACGTCCCTCGCCACAGCAGGGGCGTTGCCATGGGTCGTCTTACTTTGCTGTCCTGACTGCCCCTCAATGGCAGCATCCTCAAGCCTCATGTATTTCCCGGCTTCATGGAAGAAATCGGGTAAAGTAGCTGGTTTTTCTTTTGTCAACCTTCTAGCAAATTTAGTGTCCGGATGCACCCCACTGCAGAGGGCCATTAGGATAAGCTTCTCATCGGCATCTTGAACTGCGGCTGCTGCGGCGTTGAATCTGGTTAGGTATTGCTGCAGCTTTTCTCCGGGTTTCTGTTTGACGCTGGATAAGGAATAAGCGTCCTTAGGTTGCTCCACATGAATGCGGAACTGACTGATAAATTTTTCTTTCAACATTTCCCATGAGCTAATGGATCCTTGGGGTAGATGACAGAACCAGGAGGTAGCAAGATCTGCTAAGAAGAGCGGAAAGCATTTGCACAGTACTCCCTCTGTTGCTCCACTCATGAGCATATGCTGCGTGTACCTCTGTAGGTGTACAACGGGATCGGAGGTTCCTTTGTAGGGTTCCATTGTTGGCATCTTCCATTCTCGGGGGGTGATAGCAATTTCGATATTGCGGGCAAAAGGGCTGGTTACCCTAGCGCCTATCCCTCGATCTCTTTGCTCCCGCTGGACACACTCTCTGAATAAGCGTGCCATCCTTTCATCAGAACTTGGAGCGGATAGAAATGAGTTTGGTTCTGTTCTGTGGGATTGGTTTCGTCCAGACGACCTGTAGGGATGGTATCGTCTATCATTCCTCATATTTTCCCGTGGTTGCCTTTGGTCTTCTGGGAGCATGCTTGGGTCAGCTATAGTTGGCCCTTGCCTTGATCTTCCCCTGTTGGGTTCTGATCTAAGCACTTCCTCGGGTCCAACTTCGGGCTGAACTCTAGCTCGGCCCCGTTCACCGGTGTTTCTGTTGTTAGGCAGCATGACAGGCTCAGCTACAGTTGACCTTCGCCCGGTACCTTCCCCGTTGGGTTCGGTACCAAACGTTTCCTCAGGCCTAACTTCGGGCTGTGCTCGGTCTCGGCTCCTACCACGGCTACTTCTGCCGTTAGCTCCTTCGAAGAAGGAAGATCTTTGCTGTCTCTGAGATCCTCCAGACTGGGACTCGCCCCATGATTCAGTGTTGCGGTTGGATTCTTCAGCGTCCCTCAAGCGTGACATGAGATGGTCCACCAAGGCTTCCTGCTGGGACGTGAAGCGGTTAGTTACTTCAACCACAACTCTGTCCAGATCTGCTCTAGTAATTGCTGCAGGCTGTTCTGCGGCGGGAGCAGTTGGATTAGCTTGTTCTCCATTTGTTACCGTTGCTGGAGGAGGACGATTTACTTGATTCGTGACAGCTGGATCTGGAAGACTGCTGGATGCGATGTTTTTTCCTTTGTTAACATCTTTTCTCTGTTTGGGAGGCATGTTTTCCAAGTGGCGGTCGATGCTGTTAGGAAAACTTGTTAAGTAGATGAAGCTGAAGCTTCGAGCTTCTAGTTCTCAGTGAAAGCACCAAAAATGTTTGCACAAAAAATGGACAAACACCTCAAGGTTGTATGATTTAGTAGATCTTATGTCGTTCTTAGTGATTTGGGTGATTTATGCAAATATATGAAAAGCAGGGGCTAAACTGTAAAAAGACACGCAGATTTATAGTGGTTCGGCCAGAATGTGCCTACGTCCACATTATATGTTATTTCACTTCTCTAGTTTTGATTACAAGTACAAAGCTTTGATACGAGTAAAAGAAAGTTGTTTGAAGAGTTCCTTTCGTGCTTGAGCTCTCAAAACTTGTCCCCATTGTTGTACCCCTGCCCCTCTATTTATAGAGTGAGGTTGGGAGTAGGGGTCTTGGATATGTATAGTTGCTGATGGGCCTGGGCTGATGTGATCTGGCCTGTCACATCTGGTTCGGTGTCCTCTGGTTCGGTCGTTCTTGGGGAGCTTTGGTAGAAGTTGATTCGGTGGTGAGACTTGGTGGATCTGGTCCGGTGGTAGATAGGGAGTGGGTTGATTCGGTGGAGCTTCATTCGGTGGAGAGGAGTTGATTCGGTTGTATTTCATTCGGTGGTGAGACTTGGTGGATCTGGTCCGGTGGTAGATAGGGAGTGGGTTGATTCGGTGGAGCTTCATTCGGTGGAGAGGAGTTGATTCGGTTGTATTTGGTTCGGTGGTAGTTTGGTTCGGTGGAGAGGAGTTGGTTCGGTTGGTGACGAATGGAGATGGCTTTGGATCAGTCTTGGTTTGGTCCGGTGAAGTATGGAGTTGGCTCGGCCTGGATCCGGATGTGGTTGGTTCGGTTGAAATCATATACAACACTTATGATTATTGTATACATTCGTATGTCTGTAAAAGTATTTGTGTTTGATTTTGAAATGTATTCCCGCTCGATTAGCAGAGGCATATACCACTTGTATTTGCAGGGGAATAATTTGAACACATAGGATTAGGCAGAGGACTAGCAAAAATAAATGGAAGTCGATGTATTTTTCAGTGCGTGTAACAACCCAAAATTTAAGCTATAATAGTTAATTAATGAATTAATTAAATAATCAAATAAGTTTGTGAAATTGTTAGAATTGAGCCACGGGAGTTGCACCATTGTGTCTGTGGTAATTTTCTAGTCAATTTCCATATATAACATGTCGAAATCCGAGTTAATATGAAGAAGTTACGAAAGAAATAAGAAATCAGAAAGAAAAAGAAAAAAAATATTACACAGGCATAGGTCGTCCCATATTTGGGTTAGGTCGACCTATAGGTACATTTCTTGGGGCATGTAGTCTCAAGTGAGGGTTTAGTGGTTGATCCCGCTAAGATAGTAGCAGTACAGGATTGGAAGGCCCTCAAGAACGCTACTGAAGTTAGAAGCTTCCTAGGTTTAGCTGGTTATTATAGGAAGTTTATCAGAGATTTCGCTAAGATTTCAGCACCCCTTACTCGCCTCACTAAGAAGAATGCGGCATTTGTGTGGGATGTGGATTGTAAGGAGACCTTCACGATGCTAAAGAGAGCCCTTACTAGTGCGCCAATGTTAGTTTTACCCGATGGAGCTAAGCCTTTTACATTATACACTTATGCATGTGGGACTGGCCTTGAAGAAGTGTTGATGCAAGAGGGGAGGGGTAGTATGCTATGGAAGTAGATAGTTGAGAACTCATGAGAAGAACTACCCAACCCATCATTTTGAGCTAGCTACTATTGTTTTCACGCTCAAGCCTTGGAGACATTACTTGTTAGGAGAGAGGTTCGATCTTTTCACTGACCATAAATCATTGAAGTACCTGTTCTCACAAAAGGATTTAAACTTGAGGCTGAGGAGAAAATACATACCTCTTATCCGCATCTCTTCGATAGTACATTTTGAATTTTCTATTTCCATCTTTAGTTTTGAACAGGTTCTTTCATTTAGTATCCTTGGGGAGAGTAAATCTTAGGATTTAACCTATGGATGGTAGGACTGCATGTAAACCTGTTACTAGAACATGTTATGTATGATGGACGCTAGTGGTTGTAAGTGTTTGCTAGTGGATGCTAATTGACACATATACACATGCTAGGCACTTTTATCTCTTAGGGATTGGCCTAACTAGGTCACTAAAGCATATGCATATGGATGTGTGCGCACTTGCATTTTTATTTTCATTTTCATGGTTGCTATGAATGGGTGATTATAATACGATTGTTGCATTTGGATGATGATTTTAGAAGGAATATAGAAATATCAGTTATCATTAGGAAACTTGTAACGAACCGCCATTTTGAACCATTCAAATCGACAATAATCCACACATGTCAAACTTGAATTGCTCAAAACGACAAATTGTTATTTATATTTGGAAAAACTTAGCATATATAGTAAATAAATCAATCACAGAATCATAGACATAGAGTAATACAACAATACGTAGCGGAATAGATAAATAGTAGTTCATGAAGCTACTACAGAAACATCAGAGTCTAAAACCAAATACAACCTAAGTCCAAATGCAAAGAAGTATCTAATACATAAGCAAATGAAAAGTCTGAACATAAACAACTGGAAATAATTAAAATAATCGAGATAACTGAAAAGCTGAATAGATTAAAGATAGATCTCCAAGCAAAGCTCCAAGCTCCAAAGGCGAGTCTCAAATGCTGTAATACTCAGGCTAACCCGAGCATAAAGCAAAACACAAAACACTCGAGTCAGGATTAACAATCTTATGCAAGTAAACCAACTCAAGTGAAATGTCCAAATGAAATGGAATAACCTAAAGAATGTTTGGGATTTCCATAATCAAAATCAAGGGTGGCCACCAAATCAATCACAAAGTAATAGTACGGTATCGACGAAATGTACCCGATCAGAAATGCGACCTCACTTGGCCCGGTATAACTCCTGTTTTAGTCACATCTAAGCTGACTCACGGGAGTCAAGGTCACGTAAATACCTCATACAGAATCGTTCGCCAAGCCATCCTACTTCATTTCTGGAATCTCCACGACGTACACAGTTGTTAAAGTGGTTTTCGGTATTAGCAGAGAGTATGACAATATCCGATCCCGGTCTCTTTAACAACTAAACGCTTATTTCACATCGGATGGTTCTTTTACATTTCCAAAACCAGTTCATAATTAATATCAAAATATCATATTCGATTTCAAACCATATCTCTTTCGATATCATATTCACTTTCAAAACTATATTCACTTTCAAAATCATATTCCTTTCAAAACTATATTCACTTTCAAAATCATATTCCCTTTCAAAACTATATTCACTTTCAAAATCATATCACTTTCGAAATCATATTCATTTTCAAAATCATAACCACAAAATAGGTTAAACCATCATATCAAAATATTCACATTTTAAATCAATTAAATCTAAATCATAACAGTTCTAACTTTAAACATTTTGAATATTGATAGTAGTTTATATATTGGAATAGTTATACATTAAAAATAGTTTATATTTTAAAAATAGTTATAGATTGAAATAGTTTATATATTATAAATAATTTATATATTAAAATAGGTTATAGATTGAAATAGTTTATATATTAAAAATAGTTTATATATTAAAATAGGTTATATTAAAATAAATATATTAATTTAAACAATTTAAACATAATATATTTTATTTTCATTAAATTTTATTAAATTTTATTAAATTAAATCTTATATTTTGAAAAAGTAAATAAAGTTATAAGTAAAACCTTAAAATTTACATTTTAAAACATAACTTATAAATTTAGAATTCTTAAACAAATAAATTTAAAAATCTAAATTTTACCTATATGTTTAAAAATAAAATCTTTATATTGAATTTAGAAATCATTATTCCTTTTTAATTCAAACGCATCTTTTCAAAATTTCAGAAATCACTTTAAAAACAGACAACCAGTGTTCGTATATAGTTTTCTATCCTACGGTCAAGTGATATAGACATTTATCATTTCAATCCGCAATAATTTAAAATTTACGGGTATATATCATTTCAACCCTCAATCCTAAATTTTCAAAATCAATAAAAACCGCTTGTGTTTATCTTTTCAACCCATAACTATTTTTCCCTATTCTAAAAGTCATTCGGGTATGTTTCATTTCAACTCATAGGGAATACCTAAAACTAGGGGAACTTGCAACATAATTTACATAAAATAAATAACATAACACAAAATCATACATAACATATTACATAAGGTAGCACATAACTTACATAACTAATTGCATAAAATAGCAAATAACTTACATAACAAGTTGCATAAAATAGCGTATAATTTACATAACAAATTACATAGCATAGCATGTAACTTACATAATTAATTACAGAACATAGCATGTAACTTACATAATTAATTACATAACATAGCATGTAACTTACATATTAATTATTACATAGTTAATTACATAACATAGCATGTAACTTACATAATTAATTACATAACATAGCATGGAATGTGACATAGATTTTCTACCATAACATAACCCAACATGCAATTATTTCCAATATAGCACCTTAGGTGATTTCCTATATTACAATCATACTATATATATGCATACAAATTTTATTCTTTTTTTTATTCTTTTTTCTTCTTTTTTTCTTCTTTTTCACACATAAATTTCACATAACATAATGATAATTTCCATCACAAAAGTGTCAACCTTTAAATTAATATAACATTTCCTTTTTTTTTCTTTTCAACATAGTAATTTAATATTAACATCATGATGCATATTAATAACCATATCATCACATCTATTTTTATAAATAAATAACATAATATCAAAAACAATTTCATGTCAAAAATAATAAGGGAACATAGGTGAACATATGTCATATGAAATCATAACCAAATTACACAAAATTTCTTAACTATTGCAACATTCCAATAACATATCAATTGATATCCAATTACTTAACATACTATTATAAATCATGAGTGAATAGCTCACCTTTCGAGGCTAGGAAAATTGACGACACAAAGCTATGAATTTGAGTCGCGAATTCGAAAGCAAATCAAAGCGGACTTGAATTGATACAGCACAAAATATATATGGATATATATTTCATTTTTTTATATAAAAGAGAAGAGGAGAGGGGTTAAAAGGCTCGGCCTAGGGTTGAAAGGATGGGTTTGGATGCGGATAAGGTGGGCTAGGGTGGAAGAGATGGTTTGGCTATGGAAGAGGAGAAGATGTGGTGATTTGGGTGTGATTTGGTGGAGATAGGGTATGGCTATAGGCTAGGAAAGAGGGGATGATTTTAGCCTTGCTTGGAGGAAATGGGACTAAGATGAAGGGGTGGGAAAGATGGCTTGGATGGTGGAGGAGAAGCGGGAATAGAAGAGGAGGTGAAAGGAATTTGGAAGAGAAAAGGAAGGAGTTTTGATTTTGAGAAATTTGTGTTTTTGGATCTAGAACTCTCTATAAATTTGAAGAGGAAGAAGGGAGTGTGATGAGAAAGTTTTCTCAAGAGAAAATTATTTACGTGCAAGTTAGTCAGAAGGAAACAAATGGTCGTAGGCATAGGAATAGACACAAGTCTCTTGGTATGGTTAGAGTCTCTTGGTTAACCAAGGCCCATTAGGACTAAACCAAACCCATTAGGACTTGGTCAAATTTCACAACTAAACACCACAAACTTATGTCAGTTTTTCGCAGAAATTCAAATATTTAGAGCAATAGATATTTGATTTTGATGAAACAAAAAGTGGAGAAAAGATCAGAAATCGGTCTAGTTTCATATAAAAAGAATAAATTTTAAAAATTCAAATTCAAAATTTTCAACCAAAGGTCAAATTTTAGCTAAGTTTGACCAAAATTCAAAATTTTAGCAAATTTTCTATTTCATTGAATTTGGAAAATATATTACTCAATATGTAACAACCCGGATATCTATCGATTTTATATTTAAATATTTTATTTAAATATTTTATCGTTAGTCGGATGTTAGTCCGAAAAGCTACTTTTTGCATACGGTCAAATTAGGACTCGAGACCACTTCCATTGATTTCAAAATGATGTTTACGATCTTTTTGAGTGTAAACTTCGATATGTTTGGAGATAGTGAAATTTTCGTCACTTTTTGGCTTAGGACTTTGGTTTGGGGCTGAACACACACTAACTCAGCCCAACCCCTCTTCTCTTCATCACTTCATCAAATAACATTCAAGCTTCATCAAAAATGGTGGTGGGAAGTGGAAATTAAAACTTCAAACTTAAATTCTATTGCAAATCCGTGATTCAACATCAAATTCACGTGAAGAACATTGATTCAAGCTTGTTGGTGTTCTTGCTTTGCTCTCAAGTCTCATCTTCATCAATTTCGTGGAAAAGGTGAGATTTTTGATCTCACATCTTGCCTATAGATGTCATTGGGCTGTTGGGAATGATCCCCTATTGCATTTGTATGAATATTTGCATTTGGTTTGGATTGGATTTGGCGAAAAACTCCAATTTTTTAGTGTTTTTGGTGAAAAACTGCACTTAGGTCGTTCTGCCTGGGCTAGGTCGTTTGCTGTTGAAAAGTCACATAGAGATTAGGTCGTTTTCGACCTTAATTCGTTCTGGCCATAGGTCGTTCGCCATTAGGTCGCGCCCCTTAGGTCGCTCAGCCTACTTACCTCGCTAGGTCATTAGCTCGGCCGTGCTTAGGTCGCTCACCCAGTAGGTCGCGCACTCTTTAGGTCGCGTACCACTTTAGGTCGCGTACTTCTTTAGGTCGCGTGCCCAGTTAGGTCGCGAGTCTATAGGTCGCGTACACTTTTAGGTCGCCACTTTTAGGTCGCCACTTTTAGGTCGCCACTTTTAGGTCGCGTCTCTTTTAGGTCGCGCCTCTTTTAGGTCGCGCCTCTCGTTAGGTCGCTCGACCCAGTTAGGTCGTAGGTCGCGTGTCATTGTTAGGTCGCGAACCTCTTTTAGGTCGCTTGGCTTGCATCTGTTAGGTCGTTAGACCTATTGCCCTGTTAGGTCGCTGACCTATAAGTCGCTCGGCCATTTTGTTAGGTCGCGTGAACCCTTAGGTCGTAAGACCTCATTTTGCTTTAGGTCGTAGGCCGCTTATCTGAAAAACATTCAACAGAATTTCTACTATGATGGTTTTGGGATTGATTTCTTTGGACTTTACTCACGTCTTTGAACGTGAATTGATGTGATTCGATTTGTTTCAACAATCGTTTTGTGACTTGTCACTTTAAAGATATGAAGGTTTCAATACTAGTAGTAAATATCAAAGCTCTTTCATCAAAACGATTTCAACTCTATTTTTATTACAAAGCTCTTTTTCTCAAACCGTTTTCCAATCTACTAGTATATACAAGCCTTTACTTCAATCGGATGAGAAATCGACTTAAACGACTTAGTAAAATGAGTGGTATGAAACGCTTGCGTTCACTTCGTCGGTTAGCTCTTGGACTTGTTCGATTGAACCCTTTTTGTGACAATTTCCTAGTGAAGATCTACAGTTTGTTCGTAAATATTTAAGTTAAGCTAGTCGTTATGGGACATGAAGCTAAACTCATATATTTACTGGCTTAGTGTAATTGACACTTCCTTATGATCATGATGATCATTTTTGTGATTTAGACTAGCGATTGAGCGATGTCTCTTTGTCTGCGAGGGAGACTATACCCCGTTTGTGTGATGTTTCGCCATCACATATGTAGGGTAGCACCCTACGGTCTTCGGGCCATTCCTGTGTGAAAATTTAATGGATAGCTTCCATGAGATAGCTTCTCGTCATGTGTTTTACGCGTAGGTGAGTTTTCATGCTCCCATTCATGTGTTAGGCCTCCCCCTTTTATGTGTTTTCTGGATTTCTTGTGATGATTTCTGGAATTTATGCTTCACCAATTTTCATGATTTTCATTGATATGATATCAGTTTTTGTGCATTGGTGAATTTATGTGTTATTGACTTGTTATGAATACAAGTTTAGGGTATGACACCCTACTTTATCTTTGAGAAGATTCTTGTGATATTGATTAATCTCTTGTTGATTATCATTTACATGCTTATAGTAGTATGCCATTATAGTTATTACATGTTCATGCCATGTCTATTACTTTATACTATATCATCTGATATTTATAGCTAGACTGATCCGTTTATTATTTTCTTATAAATAATACTCGGGTCAGACCGAGATGTTACAGGTGCTTCTGCTTGACTTCTCTTCAGGATTATTCTGCCTTTTGGCTAACTACTTAGATTAGTAGTTTTTGGATGTACACATTTGAGATATAGACTCTATGTTGTGTACTTATTCTTTTGTATAGCACGTGTTGCTATTCTTTTGTATTATTGTGGATCTTTCCGACCACTACTCTGATGTACACTTTCATGTGTTATATATATTTATTCATATCTTCTTCCGCCTTTGTGATATGGATGTCTGTGACTGATTTATGTTATGATTACTTCTATGTTTGTTTCCGAAGATTATATATAGCCACCGTGTGATAGCTTTGTGTCTGTATCGGTATGTCGGATTTCCTCCTTAAAAGATATGCATTCTATTTTATCTGACATATCGGTGCTCGCACAAAGAAGTTACATGGATGGTCGCTCCTCCACGGCCTTATTCTCCGTGCTAATTGACAACACTACATCGTAGTGTTCTTGGTTAGCGTGGGTATAGAGGTGGGGCGTCACACAATATATCAAAAAAATTTCTTAAATTTTAACCTTTAAATTTTATTTAAATTCAAATAGTAATATATTTTAAAATTGACCTTATTGAACCTTTATTTTATTAACATTGGTTTGTCTTCATTCAAATGTTCATTTTATTCAATTCATATCTTCAAATCCAACGGTCTGAGATCCCTAAGTCACACTATAAATAAAACCCTAGGCCTAGCTATTTTTCTCATTTAGATTTTCTCTCAATTGGGTTCATTGCCTGAGGCTGGACTCTAAATAGAATTTTTTTCTAGGAAGGAGATCTTTTTGATAAAAATATTCTACGCCGTAAAAGTGGATCCGAGAAGGCCAAGGACTAGAGCTAAGGACCACATGTGAGTGTTTTGTAATTACTTTAGATTTTTAAGTAATTTAAAATAATAGGGTTATCAATAGTTGTAGTTTTTCTATAATTTTGAGACAGTTTTTATATAAGTTATTTACAGTTAACTTTTAAGTAAATTTCAGAAGTTCTTTTCAGTCTATTTTATTCAGCTATTTTTATTCAGTTATTTTATTCAGTTATTTATAGTTATCTACATTTATTTACATCTGTTTTAAGTTGGAATCTAGCCCGTAAATGTTTGTTTCTTTTTATTCCTTTTTACGCGAATAAAATATTAAAAAGAAGAAGAATTCAAAAATATGGATTAAAATAGAAAAACATTAAATTTACAGAAATCAGATGTAAAATAAAAAGAACTGTAATAAGTTGGAGATAGACTGAAATAGGCAAATTTGAGATGTTTGCAAGCATAATTATAACAAGTGATTACAACTAAAAAAAGAGAAAAAATAGAAGAGTAACAAAAAAGGCTTATTTTATAACTTAGATCTTGGATTAAGTTAATAATTAAAGAAACAGTTATAACATATAATTATGATTAAAAAGAAATAGCAAAAGAGGCTTATTTTAACACTTAGAATGAGTTGATAAGCAAATACAGAAGTAGTGGTCCGTACCGGCAGCATTCCCTATAAGGTCTAGGACTAATGGTCTCACAATAGCAGGTGAGGGTGGGACACGCTTATGCTGATTAGGGTAAATAAGTGGACAATAGATAGAACATCAGCGCCCTTATGGTATCCTTCAGCCTCTAGAGATTCCATTGTGGAAATGGGATCAGATTTCGATGGATTTCATTAATGGCCTACCTCGTACGAAATCAGGCCATTCTAGCATTTGGGTTATTGTTGATCGCCTCACCAAATCAGCTCATTTTATTCCTATTAAATCTAATAGGACCGCTTCTCTTTTGGCTAAGTTATATATCAAGGAAATTGTGAGACTTCACGGTGTTTCTAGTTCGATTGTGAGTGACCGTGATCCTTTATTCACCAGTCATTTCTGGCAGAGTCTTCAGCAAGCTTTGGGAACAAAGCTTAATTTCAGCACAGCTTATCATTCGCAGTCTGATGGACAGACTGAACGGGTGAATCGTATCTTAGAGGATCTCCTCTGTATTTGTGTTCTTGATTTCGGAGGTAGTTGGGAGGATCATATACCCCTTGTAGAATTCTCCTACAACAATAGTTTTCAGTCCAGTATCGGTATGGCTCCTTTCGAAGCCTTATACGGAAGGCCATGTCGATCACCTTCTTGTTGGTTGGAATCTGGTAGAAGCTTATTCTTGGCCCAGATTTTGTTCATGATTCTTCTGAGAAGATTGTTCTTATTCGGCAGAGAATGAAAGAGGCACAGAGCCGCCAGAAATCCTACGCGGATAACCGTAGGAAGCCTCTCGAGTTCTCGGTTGATGATCTCGTCTTTATTCGTGTTTCTTCTTTGAAAGGGGTTATGCGCTTCAGTATGACAGGGAAATTGGTTCCTCGCTTTGTAGCACCATTTCCTATTACCGAACGTATTGGCCTTGTGGCTTATAGAGTTTCACTTCCAGCTCATCTATCCGGAGTTCACAACGTGTTTCACGTCTCTCAGCTTCGGAAGTGTCTGCGAGAATCAGATTCTGTTATCGACTCTCCTGATTTGCAAGGGCTTGAGATCTCACCAGACTTATCTATTGTACAGCAGCCTATTCGCGTACTTGCCGCGGAGGTGAGACACCTTCGAAACAAGGACGTGCCGCTTATTAAAGTTCAATGGTCCGCTAATCCCAATGACTGTACTTGGGTAACCAGGGAGTTTATCGAGCGATCCTATCCGGGTTTTCTATCTTTGCTTTGCAATGGTGAGAATATCTTTTTTATCTCAAGCTTGTTTTCTTTTCTTTTTGGGTGATGTAAGTATGTAGTTGCTGCAAATTCTTCTCTAGGAATTGCGTGGATGAAATTTTGTTAAGGAGGGGAGATCTATAACAACCCGCATATTTTACGATTTTATATTTAAATATTTTATTTAAATATAGCGTCGTTAGTCGGATTTAAGTCCGAAAAGCTACTTTTTTGCAAACGGTCGAATTAGGACTCGGGATCACTTCCATTGAATCCAAAATGGCGTTTGCGACTTTTTTGAGTATAACCTTCGATATGTTTGGAGTGAGTTGAATTTTGCTATTTTCTATTGGGCTTTTGGGTTTGGATTTCACCCAACTCATCTTATACTCTAGCTCAGCCCCTCTCTTTATCCATTCATTCTCATTTCATTTCTTTTTCTCAAGCTCAACTGAAAATGGGGGAAAAGAAGAGGCATTAGAAATTCCAAGCCCTAGATTCATTGCAAACTCCATTTCTTGCTCCAAAAATCGAAGAGAAGCTTAGATAAGCTCCATCTTCATCTTCTCCATCTCTTCTCCTCTTCAATTTCAGAAATTTCCTAAACCATAATTTAGGAAATACTTGTTTTGATATTAGATTGAAGCTTGTAGAGTTGAAGTGAAGAGTGGTTGATATTCTTCTTGTGTTTGTGCTTCTCATCTTTGTTTTTGAGTTAAAAGGTGAGTTTTTGAACTCACATCTACTTCTATAGATATCACTGTTATTCGGTATGAATTCCTAACACTTATCTATGACCTTTTGCTTTTGATTTGAATTGAATTGGTGAATATTCCAATTTTGTGTTTTGGTCCAATTTTATGAAAATCCTCCTATGGATGTTTGGACATTGATGTTTGGGGTGTATCGAAGAGCCTATATGGCCGGGTTGTCGTTTGGCGTAAATCCTTAGTCGCCGTTGCTCGTCCGATCGCTTTCGAATTGTTTTGGCCACTTTGGCCTAGGCAAATTGTTTCCCAGACCAGGTCTTCAGACGTCTGAAATGCAAGTTCAGACGTCTGGTTTTAAACCTGGAGCAAAAGTTTTTACGGCTGAAATTTATAAAAATGGCAGAAAACAGAGTCAGACGTCTGAAACAACCTTTCAGACGTCTAAAACACCTTGTCAGACGTCTGAACCACTCTTTCAGATGTCTGAACCACCCTGTCAGACGTCTGAAGCCACCCTCTAGACGTCTGGATGGTTTCTGAATTTCCAGAACCTAAATCCAGACGTCTGGATTGACCCCTAGACGTCTGGGATTGCCTATTTTTGCCTATTTGCCTATTTTTGATTGAATTTCCATTGTTTAATCGATTCGTGTTGATCCAATTAGTTGTTATTGCATTCTTTGACTTTGATGATTCTTTTTTAGATTTCGTACACGGGTTTTTATAAAGTGATCTTTTTAAATTGTATTAAAAGCTCATTTCCCCAATTTATAATTTCTATTGAAAACACACACACAATTTTGCACTTCGAGCGAAGAGGAGGAGAAATAAATGATTAAATAAAACGCGTGTTATGAACACGTGTGTTTATCTTTTCAGTTAATTCCTAATCTATTCGTTTGACCGTTTTGACCTTTGGGTCTGGTTTACCGATGAGATGAGGTGAACTTTGTACTGCTTTGAGTGTGAAATTGACTAACGGTTAGTAAACCGATTAGTGCGAACGTGTGGTATGGAACACACGTTAACACTTTCTGGGTTCCTTTCTGAGAGTTGTGACACATTCCGCCGGACAGTGGTGTCCAGTACCGCCACTACGGTTTGTTGCCTTCGGGCATTGCCTTTTGGCGTTACCTTCGGGCGTTGCCTTAGGGCGTTGCCTTCGGTCGTTGCCTTCGGGCGTTGCCTTCGGGCGTTGCCTTCGGGCGTTGCCTTTGGGCATTGCCTTCGGGCGTTGCATTCGGGCGTTGCCTTCGGGCGTATGGATCCTTGTTATACAGTACTGAGCTCGAGCATCTTTTGTTTCTTTGACAATTATATTTCCTTAGTGTATCGCCTTTCGGGGTAGGTTCTTTGAACCACATGATATATAGCGATTACCTTGTGGAAACTTGTGTTACCTTTATTAGTATTTGTCATTTGCCTTTTGGCTTGTTTTAGGATTTGTATGTCCTTGGTTTATTTGAGTTGTCTATGATATGAGGCTTGTTATGATTCATCTTATGTTAGATGATTTGGTTATCTCCTTTGGAGATTATTGTGGTACTTAATTATCTTGTATGTTCATTATCATTTAGTTTATCTAACTGATTTTTTTAGCTAGACTGACCTGTGTATTTTATACTCGGGTCAGACCGAGATGTTTCGAGTTAGGTACATTGGACTTAGCCTATTTTGCTTCCGCATGGACTATTCCGCTAGCTCCTTTTTGTTATAGCTTTTTGTGTAGTCCTTTTTGACTGTATCTCTGATATGTATTCTTTTGACTCGCCTGTATATTGTGGTTTGCTATACCACTTGTCGAGTATCATTTTGTAAACTCTGTAATGTATCTGTATATGTGTAAATGTATGTGATGATCTTCTGTTCTGTGATGTGTATTACATTTAAGTTGTTATATTTTACTCTGATAGATCCTTTAGCCACCTATGGCTTTGTATTAAGTATTTATTGGATATGTCGATCCATGTGGCACCGTCGGCGTATTCAATAGATAACTAAGACAAGGCTATAGATGGTCGCTCTTATCCAGCTCTATTCTCCGTATTAGCAAACGGTGTTACTTAGTAATACTCTTTGCTAATGTGGGTCTCGGAGTGGGGCGTCACAGCTTGGTATCAGAGCTGAGTTCAGAACAAAATATGATAAACATAGAACAGAGACACATATTAAGGTACATCAAAGTTTATTAGGAATGTTACGAATCTTTGAATCATCATGCCTTTATTCTTTCCGTGCCTTTGGGGTAGATAGAATTTTGGGAATACGTCTAGGAATGGATTTTATTCCGTAGTATTCCATATTTGAATTTAATGATGTCTACTTTGTAAATAACCTTTATCTTATCTTATCTTTCAGCTAATGGCTGGAAGCGGCAGAGGACGACGCTCGGATGCTGGGCAATCAAGTGGGTCGCATCCGGACGGCGTTTATATATCTGCCGATCAGTTCTTGGAGTTATTTAGGAGCACTCAGCCTCCAGCTCCTATTCATGCATCTCCTCCACGCAAGTCTGCCTTTGCACGCCTGTGCAATGATTTTTCTCATCTTGGAGGAAAGCCATTCAAAGGCTCCGAGTCCGTTCTTGAGGTCCAAGCTTGGATTCGCACATGTGAGCGTATCTTCTCTCACACGGATCTTTCTGACCATGATCGAGTTCTTGTAACTTCTAGCTTATTGCAAGAGCGTGCCCTTGATTGGTACGAGCTTCTTATAGCCGAACTTGATGAGTCTACTCTTTCTTGGACTCAGTTTCGGGAACGATTCGAACTCAAATTCGTTCCTGAATCTGAGAAAGTTTTATTGGCCCGTCGCTTTCTTGAGTTGAAGCAAGGGAAGTCTTCCGTTTCTGAATATGCTGCATCATTCGAGGCCTTATCTAAGTATGGTCTTGAATTCATTAGCACTTCTTATAAGAAGAATATGAAGTTTGTCTCTGGTCTTAAGAAATATCTTAAGAAGTCCTTAATGCTTCAGCTTAAGCTTTCTTTTGAGGAGTTGGTTGATTCGGCACTTCATCTCGAGGCCATCGAGAAGGAGTGTGATAGTGGTGATGATGTTGAGGTTCGCAAGAACCCAATAAGAAGAAGTTTCCATTTCATAAGCAGGGATTTCTTCCTTCCAAGAAGAAGAAGCCTATTGAATCTGGTCCTAACTCTCAATCTGCTGGAACACCTTCCATTCGGAAGTGTTTCAATTGTGGTTCTCTTGATCATATGATTCGAGCTTGTCCTAAGCCTCTCTTCTTTCATTATTGCAAGAAGGAAGGTCACTGTGTTTCCACTTGCCCTACTGCTCCTGCTAGTGCCAAGTCTGGCAAGCTTTATGTTGCTAAGGCTTTTGGGGGTTCTTCTCAGCCCAGAGGTATACCTTCATCTATTTTGGAAGGTTCTATTTTATTTCATGACCATAGTGTTCGAGTTCTTTTCGATACGGGTGCTTTGCATTCTTTCGTACAGAAAAGCTCGTCGATGATTTGTCTTTAGTTGTTTCTTGTATGGTTACTTCGTTGAGGATTGCGAATCCTATTGGGGGATCCGCAACCCTTAGCATGCTTTGTGATGATGTTGAGATTGTTTTATGTGGCTTTTCTTTTCGTGCGAATCTGCACGTTATTTCCTATCTGGGATTTGATATGATTTTGGGTATGGACTGGCTAGTGAGATACGATGCCAGGATTATTTGTTCTGAAAGAATTTTATATCTTCGACATCCAGATTCATCTTCTCAGCTATCACTTGTTCTTCGGAATGTGGATAATTCCGAAATGGCTTTATATTCTCTTGACTCACAAGATGATAATGATATATCTCGTATTCCTATTGTTTGTGACTTCTCTGATGTTTTTGAGCCAGTTTCGAGTTTGCCACCCAAGCAGGCGATCGAGTTCCGCATTGATCTCAGTCCAGGCGTGCAGCCAGTTGGTCGTCCTCCCACGAGGATGTCTACAAAAGAAAATGAGGAACTCAAGAAGCAGCTTTTTGAGCTTGAGTCCAAGCAGTCGATTCAGTCCAGTTTTTCACCGTGGGGTACCGCGGTCGTCTTCATGAAGAAGTCCGATGGAACTCTTATGCTCTGCATCGACTATCGCAAGCTTAACGAGTTGACCATCAAGAATAGGTATCCTTTGCCGAGGATCGATGATATGTTCGATCTATTGAGTGGCGCTAAGGTCTTCTCTCAGCTCGACCTTGCCACTAGTTTTCATCAGCTCCGAGTGGCGGAAGATAGCATACCCCTTACAGCTTTCCGCACTCGATATGGTTCTTTCGAGTGGATCGTTATGCCATTCGGTTTGACGAACGCTCCTGCTTTCTTTGTTGATCTTATGAATCGAGTATTCCAGGAATATCTCGATAAGTTCGTCCTTGTGTTCATTGAGGACATTCTTGTTTATTCTAAGTCTGAAGCCGAGCATGCTAATCACTTGAGAATTGTCTTGAGTACTCTTCGTCACCATCAGCTTAAAGCCAAATTCTCCAAGTGCCATTTTTGGGAGAATAAGGTTAAGTTCTTAGGCCATATTGTATCTTCCGATGGCATTTCTGTCGATCCCTCAAAGATCGAAGCTATCCATAATTGGAAGAGGCCTGAGAATGTTCATGAGATTCGTAGTTTCCTTGGATTGGCAGGTTATTACCGTCGGTTCATTAAGGATTTTTCCCGTGTTGTGCTTCCTCTCACCAGCCTTACTCGGAAAGGCATTCGTTACATTTGGTCTGATAAATGTGAAGCTTCCTTTTAGACATTAAAGGAACTTCTCACTAATGCTCCTATTCTTGTTGTTCTTGAGGGGAATCATGATCTTGTTGTCTACATCGATGCTTGTGGAAGTGGTCTCAGTGTCGTGCTTATGTAGAAGGATCAGGTAGTTGCTTATGCTTCTAGGCAACTACGTCCGAACGAAGTTCGCTATGCCACTCATGATCTTGAGTTAGCCGCCATTGTCTTCGCCTTGAAGATTTGGCGACACTATTTATTAGGCGAGCGCTTCATTCTCTATACCGATCATAAATCCTTGAAGTATTTGTTCACTTAGAAGGAACTCAATATGAGGCAACAGCGTTGGCTCGAGTTTCTTGCCTCCTATGACTTTGATATCCAATATACCCCTGGTAAGGGTAATAGTGTTGCTGATGCGCTTAGTCGCAGACATTCGGCTGTCGTTTCTATGATGCTTGCCGAATGGGATATTCTTTAGACTCTATCTTTTTGTGATATTCGTGATCGAGCTCCATCTTTTAATTCTCCGATAGTATTTTTCAATTTGGAAGCTCGACCCTCTTTATTGGATCATATTACCGAAGCTCAACGGCATGATCCTGATCTTGTGCATCTTATTCAGCTTTGTGAGACTGAACCCCGTGATGAGGCGTTGCGGGATCTCAACATTGATTTTCATGGGTGCCTTCGCAAGAAAACTGTCTTGTTGTGCCTTCTGATTCTGCACTTAGGCATGACATTCTTGATGACTATCATCGTTCTAAGTATATTATTCATCCTGGTAGTAGTAAGATGTATGCCGATATGCATCGCCTTTATTATTGGGAAGGCATGAAGTGCGATGTAGCGAGTTATGTGAGTAATTGTATGACTTGTCAACATATTAAAGCCGAACATCAGCGCCCTTCTGGTCTCCTTCAGCCTCTAGAGATTCCATTGTGGAAATGGTATCAGATTTCGATGGAATTCATTGATGGCCTACCTCGTATGAGATCGGGCCATTCTAGCATTTGGGTTATTGTTGATCGCCTCACCAAATCAGCTTATTTTATTCCTATTAAATCTAATAGGACTTCTTCTCTTTTGGCTAAGTTATATATCAAGGAAATCGTGAGACTTCACGGTGTTCCTAGTTCGATTGTGAGTGACCGTGATCCTTTATTCACCAGTCATTTTTGGCAGAGTCTTCAGCAAGCTTCGGGAACAAAGCTTAATTTCAGCATAGCTTATCATCCGCAGTCTGATGGACAGACTAAACGGGTGAATCGTATCTTAGAGGATCTTCTCCGTATTTGTGTTCTTGATTTTGGAGGTAGTTGGGAGGATCATATACCCCTTGTAGAATTTCCTACAACAATAGTTTTCAGTCCAGTATCGGTATGGCTCCTTTCGAAGCCTTATACGGAAGGCCATGTCGATCACCTTCTTGTTGGTTGGAATCTAGGGAGAAGCTTATTCTTGGCCCAGATTTTGTTTATGTTTCTTCTGAGAATATTGTTCTTATTCGGCAGAGAATGAAATAGGCACAGAGCCGCCAGAAATCCTACGCAGATAACCGTAGGAAGCCTCTCGAGTTATCGGTTGATGATCTCGTCTTTATTCGTGTTTCTCCTTTGAAATGGGTTATGCCCTTCAGTATGACAGGGAAATTAGCTCCTCGCTTTGTAGGACAATTTACTATTACCGAACGTATTGGCCCCATGGCTTATAGAGTTTCACTTCCAGCTCATCTATTCGGAGTTCACAACGTGTTTCACGTCTCTCAGCTTCGGAAGTGTCTGCGAGAATCGGATTCTATTATTGACTGTCCTAATTTTCAAGGGCTTGAGATCTCACCAGACTTATCTATTGTACCGCAGCCTATTCGCGTACTTGCCACGGAGGTGAGACAACTTCGAAACAAGGACGTGCCGCTCATTAAAGTTCAATGGTCCGCTAATCCCAATGACTGTACTTGGGTAACCATGGAGTTTATCGAGGGATCCTATCTGGGTTTTCTATCTTTGCTTTGCAATGGTGAGAATATCTTTTTTATCTCAAGCTTGTTTTCGTTTCTTTTTGGGTGATGTATGTATGTATTTATTGCAAATTCTTCTCTAGGAATTGTGTGGACGCAATTTTGTTAAGGAGGGGAAATCTATAACAACCCGCATATTTTACGATTTTATATTAAAATATTTTATTTAAATATAGCGTCGTTAGTCGAATTTAAGTCCAAAAAGCTACTGTTTTGCAAATGGTCGAATTAGGACTCGGGATCACTTTCATTGAGTCCAAAATGGCGTTTGCGACTTTTTTGAGTATAAGCTTCGATATGTTTGGAGTGAGTTGAATTTTGCTATTTTCTGTTAGGCTTTTGGGTTTGGGTTTCACCCAACTCATCTTATACTCTAGCTCAGCCCCTCTCTTCATCCATTCATTCTCATTTCATTTCTTTTTCTCAAGCTCAACTGAAAATGGGGGAAAAGAAGAGGAATTAGAAATTCCAAGCCCTAGATTCATTGCAAACTCCATTTCTTGCTCCAAAAATCGAAAAAAAGCTTAGGTAAGCTCCATCTTCATCTTCTCCATCTCTTCTCCTCTTCAATTTCAGAAATTTCCTAAACCCTAATTTAGGAAATACTTGTTTTGATATTAGATTGAAGCTTGTAGAGTTGAAGTGAAGAGTGGTTGATCTTCTTCTTGTGTTTGTGCACTCATCTTTGTTTTTGAGTTAAAAGGTGAGTTTTTGAACTCACATCTACTTCTATAGATATCATTGTTGTTAGGTATAAATTCATAACACTTATCTATGCCCTTTTGCTTTTGATTTGAATTAAATTGGTGAATATTCCAATTTTTGTGTTTTGGTCCAATTTTATGAAAATCCTCCTACGGATGTTTGGACATTGATGTTTGGGGTGTATCGAAGAGCCTATATGGCCGGGTTGTCGCTTGGCGTAAATCCTTAGTCACCGTTGCTCATCCGATCGCTTCTGAATTGTTTTGGCCACTTTGGCCTAGGAAAATTTTTGCCCTGAGCAGGTCTTCAGACGTCTGAAATGCAAGTTCAGATGTCTGGTTTTAAACCTGGAGCAAAAGTTTTTACGGGGGAAATTTATAAAAATGGCAGAAAACAAAGTCAAACATCTGAAACAACCTTTCAGACGTCTGAAACACCTTGTCAGACATCTGAACCACTCTTTCAGACGTCTGAACCACCCTGTCAGACGTCTGAAGCCACCCTCCAAACGTCTGGATGGTTTCTGAATTTCCAGAACCTAAATCCAAACGTCTGGATTGACCCCCAGACGTCTGGGGTTGCCTATTTTTGCCTATTTGCCTATTTTTGATTGAATTTCCATTATTTAATCGATTTGTGTTGATCCAATTAGTTGTTATTGCATTCTTTGACTTTGATGATTCTTTTTTAGATTTCGTACATGGGTTTTTATAAAGTGATCTTTTTAAATTGTATTAAAAGCTCGTTTCCCCAATTTATAATTTCTATTTAAAACACACACACAATTTTGCACTTTGAGCAAAGAGGGAGGAGAATTAAATGATTAAATAAAACGCATGCTATGAACACGTGTGATTATCTTTTCAGTTAATTCCTAATCTATTCGTTTGACCGTTTTGACCTTTGGGTCTAGTTTACCGATGAGATGAGGTGAACTTTGTACTGCTTTGAGTGTGAAATTGACTAACGGTTAGTAAACCGATTAGTGCGAACGTGTGGTATGGAACTCACGTTAACATTTTCTGGCTTCCTTTCTAAGAGTTGTGACACATTCCGCCGGACAGTGGTGTCCAGTACCGCCACTACGGTTTGTTGCCTTCATTAGCATATAAGTTGGACCTTACAAGATTTTGGAAAAAATAGGTTCATTAGCATATAAGTTGGAGCTACCTGAAGAGATGAGTGCAATGAACAATGTATTTCATGTATCACAACTTAGGAGATGGGTGCATGATAAAGAGGAAATTCTAGAAAAACCAACTCAAGTTCAAATAAATCCTGACTTGGTCTATGAGAAAGAACCAGTGGGGATTTTAGCTAAAGAGGAAAAGAAGTTGAGGAGCAAAACATTGAAATTGGTAAAGGTTCAATGGAGCCTAGACCCTAATGATTGTACATGGAAGTTAGAGGATAAGATAAAGATGGATTACCCTAAGCTTTTTGCTGTGGAAGGTAAAAATCTAAATCCCTAAAAAGTTTAATATGTATGATTGTCTTGACTGAATTGTTTGCTTATGCTATGTTTGATAGATTTTATAAAATCTGGACATGTTAAAGTCAAATGAGAAAAATTGTGAGGACACAATTCCTAAAAAGGTGGGGTGATTGTAATGCCCCAGAAATTCATGAAATCTTATTTTAGTTGAATTTTGAAAATATTTGAAATTATTTGTATAGGAATATATGGAGTTAATTGTGTGCAAGTATGTGTGCATGTGTGCACGTGCACACTGAAATGGCACAAGGAAGAACTCCAGATTTCTTGAATTTAAAACAAGAATTAAAAAGCAATACAAACATGATTTTGCAACATGGATATTTGATTTCTGGAATTATATGGATCATCCCAGAAAATAAGAAAAGTAAGTTTTATTTTAAATCAGTAAACAGATTTTATTTAAAATCCAGAAAAAAAAAATATACACATATATGTTATAAGGATTTGAAAAACCTGTATACATATAGGTGCATATGTTTCTGAAATTAAGAGGAATTAAATAAGCCTAGATAAGATATGTATACAAATATACATTTTCAAGCACTGTAAGGTATACATAAGCAAGTGAAACTATAACACTAAAATGGAAAAAGACGAATTGCAAGCAAAATAATTGCTTTAGGCAGAAAATAGAAAGGAGGATTTTAGAAAATAAACAAGTGAACAATGTCACACAATTATCATGACTTGGTAGGAATATAATATATATATATTCTGGAAAAGAAAAAGGGGAGGCATGTCTCACATATGGCTGGGATATTAAAGGTGAAAAATAAAAAAATTTGAAATGCAAAATGCATGAGTTTTGGCCAGGGTAGAAATGAGATTTTACAATGATAAAACCCTAGAAAAACCTCTCTTATAAACCCAAGTATAAACCATAAAAAAATCATTTGCTACCCAAAAACATTTAAGAAAACAAAGGAGAAAATACTTACAAGCAGAAAAACAAGTTTTGAAAAGGATTCTTTTCTGAGTTAGCAAGAGAAGCATTTTTCTGTGAGTAATCTCACTAAACCCATGGCATTAAGTCCTGTTATGAGGCAGCCAGATTTATGTTATTTTTCTACATATTTTTGATTCCATTACTATGGTTTTAATGGATGCTTCAATGGATGTTTTAATGGGTGTTTCTGGATGTTTTGATTGATTTGATGATTGAATGTTTTGCTCTGTTTGGTTACACCTAGAAAGGTAAAGTATAAAATCATGAAAGTAAATAGAGAATACTTGTAACTGGTTTAGATATGGCATGGAAAACATAGAAACCAAAATGTATATGAGTTGCATTACACTTGTGTAAGTGCTGAGGCTCAAATGAAAGATTCAAGGTTGCAATGGAAATATCCAAAAGTGCTGAACCCTTGATCAAATAGAAAATCCATGAGCCAGAAATCTTGTTTAAGCTAGATCTTGAATTTAGTTCAAACATGGTTGCTTATGAAACAATAATAACCCACATGCCTAGTCTTTATTCCCAGTTGTAATTATTCTCGTATTTTCTTTAAGCCAAACCACTCGAAAATATGATTTTCCCTGGACATGAATGTTAGATTGTTCTTGAGTTATGCTTGTAAACTCTATGTAATGTTTCATGTATACTGGGATTTAGTCACCTAGCTATCTCACGATAGGATTAAACATGAACACTTAGTAAATAAACTAAGGATTGTGAGCCAAGAAGACTGCTGGAATGCTTGTCATATTTGAAGTATGCAAGTTGGCACATGGTTTGTTTAAGCCCTGAGATCTTTGTGAAATATTGTGAATTATTTTATTGCAATGTGTCCCCGTGATTCCTTTATGGCAGATGAGGCTAGGAATTAATTTGATAAATGCAACCTTAAATTGATGAAGTGGGAACTTGAGTTATTCCTAAGATGGTTGGACTGGAACTATGATAGTTCCTGAGTATTTCTGTTTGAAACCTATGTTTGCATGGTTAAATATGTGTATATAATTAGTCATAAACAAGTTAGGCAAATTGGTCGTAGATGATATGCCCACTTGAACAAAATATTTATGTCTCACTCATTTACCTAATATCATGGAATTTTTTATTTTACTCATACCAGATCTTGTATCTGACCCTTGTTTGCTTATGGCATCTGGGGTGTCTCATCTAAAATGGGGCAGCCTCTAATGTTCTTTCAGGGAATGCTGGATCTAAATAGGATGTTGCTGTGGCTAATGAGAGTGATTATATAAGCATGCTAAATTAGAATTAAATAAGAACTTAGAATGAAATATTTGCATGTAATCTGGGAAGTTTTTATAGTTCTGTTTTGGTTGTTATGTAATGATCTTAAAGGTTTGGATTTATTAGTTGTTCTAAATGAATCTAGTGATGTATTAAGTTTGGGATTAATCTAAAGACTTGGTTGAATTTTTGCAAGAAAATATATATTTGGGTATTGTGATGAAGATCTGTAAATGGTATATGCCTGTATTTGAGAAATAGAAATGTATATGTACATACATTGTATTAGATAATTTCAAGTTACTTAAAACCTTAAGTTTGAAGGTTAAAAATCTGAGTCTAGCTATAAAAACCTGGAATTATTCTTGTGGATATTTTAAGTTCATATAAATTAGATATGCATAGGATTTACTGACTTGTTACAAATATTCAAAAGAATATAGTAATTAACCTTAGTCAGAATTGCTAGAATCCAAATCAAGCAGGATACACTTGTTTAACAAAAATATATATATATATATATACTCTGAATTTAAACAAGATAAACACTTACATTCTCATATGTATGTGTATATTACTAGTGATGCACTGATATATTTATATTGGTAATAAGTTTTGAATCCTGGTTGAATTGTTTGAAAGAAAAGAAAATGACTCTGATAGTTCAAAGGAAGTTTAAATCAAACCCAAAGGTGTAAATGAATGTAGGAGGACATCCAGACACATATAAATTGAATATGCATGTGCATATACATCGAAATCTAATTTAGACGTCTGTCTTAACAATTTAGACGTCTGAGATTAAACTTAGACGTCAGTCATAATAATTTAGACGTCTGAGATCTAATTTAGACGTCTGTCAATAAAAATTTAAATGTCTGAATCTAGTTCAAAATGTTTTCTACTCTCTGTTAAAATTTAGACACTCTGAGACGTCTGTCATAAAAATTTAGTCGTCTGAGATCGAATCTAGACGTCTGTCATAGAAATTTAGACGTCTGAATTGCTGATCTTGTCTAATTTGCCTATTTTCGAGTAAATTCCCAAGGTTTATCAATTTTTGTCAATTCAACTTATTGTTAATAATTAATACCAACTTTGATAACTATCATGAGATCAAGTAAATACTATCTTAGGGTTAAATAGAATTATCTAGGCAAGATAAATATATATATATATATGTGTTAGTATTTGTCAAAGAGCACCTATGGCAGTAGAACAAGACTTAGAAAAGAAATAAGTGGCTATGTCAATGGCTTGTATGGCATTTTAATTTATATTTGATTTAAATTCCCTTTGATGAAGAAAAAAAAATCCATATGAAATTAAGGTAGAAAGAGGAGGGTCATTTCAGTTGTATTAGAGCGAGGTTGCATTGATTGCTAAGTATTATAGAAATGTATTTTGTCTGTTTGTTTTGGATGAAATAATTTAGATAAGAAAATAGTAATTATTGAAGTACTCATAATATACTAATACCATTTGCCCAGAACTTAGTTAGCAGACCATGGTTGGAAGAGGATCTCATCACCATGCAGGATCAAGTGCACCACAAATGCTTGATATGCAAGACTTTATGAGGGCTTTAAGGGATGGAATTGGGCATAGGCCTGAGAACCCACATGAAGAACTTTCAAAACTACTGAAGACTTATTCCAATTTGGGAGGCAGGAGTTTTGAAGGAACTGAGAATGTGATGGAAATTCAAGCATGGTTGAGAACACTGGACAGAGTTTTCAATGACATGCAATTGGATGATCAAAGGAAGAGGCAAGTAGCTTCAAGACAACTGAAAGGGGTAGCTTTAAGCTGGTGGGAGGTGATCATAGCTGGAAGAAATGAAAATGAGATCACTTGGAATCAATTCAAGGAGATGTTGGAAGCTAGATTTGTTCCAGCATCAGCCAAAACCCTATTGCTTGAAGAATTCATCAGGCTTAGGCAGGGAACTTTTAATGTGACTGAATATACTCAGAGGTTTGAGAGCTTGTCTAAGTATGGAGCTATGCTTGTAGCTGATGAGGCATCAAAGAATGATAGGTATATTAAGGGTTTAAACCCAGGGCTTAGTAGGGCTATGTTGCCATATGCAGATAAAACTTTTGATCAAATCATTGATCTGGCCTTAAAATTTGAGCAACATGACAAGGAGAGGGAGAAGTATAAGAATTTTAAGAATAATAACAACAAGAAAAATAAGGGAAGGTATCATCCCTATGACAAAAAGAAGGAGGAGACAGAAGGCAAGAAAACCAATGATACTAAGACCACTGAAACAAAGAGAAAAATAACATGTCATCATTGTGGAAAAGAGGGACATATCAAACCAAGGTGCCCAGAATTGAAGGGAGGAGCTTTCAAATGCTACCTATGTGGTAAGGAGGGACATATCAAGAGAAACTGCCCTGAGTATAAACAGCAAGGGAAGCTAGCAAGTTTGGAAAGCAGAAGCAAATCCACAGTAGAGGCTAATGCAGAAAACCATGGCCAAGTGGAAGGTACTTTATTTATTTGTACCCTACCCATATCAGTAGTGTATGATACAGGGGCAACACATTCTCTGATTTCCCATGAGTTAGTTGTATTGCTTAAATTAAATTGCATACTGGTTGAAACCCCCTTGTTAGTGCAAAGCCCATTGGGAAGTTCTAGTGTTTTAAACATGATGTGTGTGGATGTGGAATTAAACATAGGAGGAAATGTTTTTATTTCCAATTTATATGTTTTAAATTACCCAAATATAGGTGTTATATTGGGTGTAGACTGGTTAAGACAATACAAAGCCATAATTAATTTAGACTCATCCACCATATCATTACAAAATTCTAGAGGTCAAAGAATCACAATTTTGTGTGAAATAACCAAGGAAAGAAAATTATATCACTTGATTGACTTAAGTAAGGATTCCAGTGAGCCTTCTATTGAAGAAATCCCCATAATTAACAAATACTTAGATGTGTTTGGAGAAGTTAAGGGTGTTCCACACCATAGACCAGTGGAATTTCAGATTAATCTGATACCAGGAGCAAGTCCAATTATTAAGAAACCCACTAGGATGGGGCCAAGTGAGTTGAAGGAATTGAAGAAACAGTTGGAAGAGCTGGAAAGCAAAGGATTTATAAGACCAATTAATTCATGCTGGGGTGCTCCAGTAGTGTTTGTAAGGAAACATGATGGTACTTTAAGAATGTGCATAGATTACAGGGAGCTAAACAAAGTCACTATCAAAAACAAGTACCCCTTACCTAGAATTGATGATCTTTTTGATCAACTTAGTGGAGCAAAAATATTTTCTAGGTTAGACTTGGCATCTGGATTCCATCAGATGAAGGTTGAGGACTCAAGTGTTAAGTACACAGCCTTTAACACTAGGTATGGTTTATATGAGTTTCTTGTCATGCCATTTGGGTTGACAAATGCTCCATCATACTTTGTAGACTTGATGAATAGGATATTCAGGGATTATTTAGACAAGTTTGTTTTGATTTTTATTGATGATATTTTGATCTATTCTAAAACAGTAGAGGAACATGAAAATCACTTACACCTTGTTTTGTCTAGATTAAGAGAAAAAGATTTAAAAGCAAAATTTTCTAAGTGTGCATTTTGGAAAGAAGAAGTGCATTTCCTTGGGCATGTTATATCTGCCAAAGGCATTTCTGTAAATCCCAATAAAACTGTGGCAATCCAAGCATGGAAAAGGCCAAGCACAGTGGGGGAAGTTAGGTCATTTATGGGAATGGCAGGGTATTATAGGAGGTTTATAAAAGATTTTTCTAAGATGTCATCACCTCTTACCAACCTAACTAGAAAGAACCAACCCTTTATATGGACTGAGAAATGTGAACAAGCCTTTAGTAGAATCAAGGAGGCCTTAGTCAATGCACCAGTATTGAAAGTACCAGAAGGAAATGAGGATTTGATTGTGTATACTGATGCAAGTGGTTTTGGGCTAGGAGCTGTATTGATGCAGCAAGATCAAGTTATAGCCTATGCATCAAGACAATTGAAGCCACATGAATCAAAGTATGCAACCCATGATCTTGAGTTGGCAGCAGTGGTATATGCACTAAAGCTCTGGAGACATTATCTTCTAGGTGCTAAGTTTATTTTGTACACAGACCATAAGGCATTGAAATATCTCTTTTCACAAAAAGATTTGAATATGAGGCAACATAGATGGGTTGAGTTTCTAGCAGCATATGATTTAGACATACTTTATACTCCAGGAAAAGCTAATAAGGTTGCAGATGCTTTGAGCAGGCAGCATGCAAAAGTAGCCATGCTAATGATAGAAGAGTTTAGAAATTTATCTCTACTTACTGATTTGGAAATTGAGGAAAACAGTGAGGTAAACATGGAGATGATTGAAGAAGGGAGTAAAGGAAAATTAAGTTTGATAACTTTGCAATCAGATTTAATTTTGAAAGTGGGAAAAATGCAAGGGGGAGATCTAGATTTATTAGAAAAGAAGACTTTAATAGAAAAAGGAGAAGAAGTAGCAAACTACCACATTGATAAGAATGGTTACTTAAGGAATAAAGGTAGAATATGTGTTCCAAAGGATATAGAATTGAAGGAAGAGATACTTAATGAATATCATAGGAGCAAATATTCTATACACCCAGGCAGCACCAAGATGTACCAAAATTTGAAGAGGAATTATTGGTGGAGAGGGATGAAAACTGATGTGGCCAAACATGTTGCAAAGTGTATGACTTGCCAACAAGTCAAAGCAGAAACCCAAAGACCCTCAGGTCTATTACAACCCCTAAGTATACCACAGTGGAAGTGGGAAGATATATCTATGGATTTCATAGATGGTCTGCCTAGGTCAAAAAGAGGAAACACAAGCATTTGGGTAGTAGTTGATAGATTGACTAAAGTGGCACACTTTATACCAGTGAAGGCAGAAAGAAATGCACCTAAACTAGCTCAAATATTCATGAGAGAAATAGTAAGATTGCATGGAATCCCTAAGACTATAGTGAGTGATAGGGACACAATCTTTACATCCAGATTTTGGAAGAGCTTTCAAGAAGCCATGGGATGTGAGTTATGCTTGAGTACTGCATACCACCCCCAATCAGATGGTCAAACTGAAGTGATAAATAAAGTTTTGGAGGATTTGTTGAGGGCATGTGCATTGGACTTTGGAGGTAATTGGGAAGATCACCTCCATTTGGCTGAATTTACATATAACAATAGTTATCAAAGCACCATAGGTATGGCACCATTTGAAGCCTTGTACGGCAAACCATGTTTGTCACCAATATGTTGGGTTGAAGCAGGAGAAAAGGCTTTCTTAGGGCCTGAGTATGTTAAAGAGACTACAGAGAAAATTGAATTGGTGAGGAGAAGAATGGCAGCAGCTCAAGATAGGCAAAAGAAGTTTGCAGACATGAGGAGGAAGCAGGTAGAATATGAAGTTGGTGATTATGTTTTCATCAAAGTTTCACCTATGAAGAAGGTGTTGAGGTTTGGCAAGCAGGGAAAACTTACCCCAAGATATGTTGGACCTTACAAGATTTTGGAAAAAATAGGTTCATTAGCATATAAGTTGGAGCTACCTGAAGAGATGAGTGCAATGCACAATGTATTTCATGTATCACAACTTAGGAGATGGGTGCATGATAAAGAGGAAATTCTAGAAAAACCAACTCAAGTTCAAATAAATCCTGACTTGGTCTATGAGAAAGAACCAGTGGGGATTTTAGCTAAAGAGGAAAAGAAGTTGAGGAGCAAAACTTTGAAATTGGTAAAGGTTCAATGGAGCCTAGACCCTAATGATTGTACATGGGAGTTAGAGGATAAGATAAAGATGGATTACCCTAAGCTTTTTGCAGTGGAAGGTAAAAATCTAAATCCCTAAAAAGTTTAATATGTATGATTGTCTTGACTGAATTGTTTGCTTATGCTATGTTTGATAGATTTTATAAAATCTGGACATGTTAAAGTCAAATGAGAAAAATTGTGAGGACACAATTCCTAAAAAGGTGGGGTGATTGTAATGCCCCAGAAATTCATGAAATCTTATTTTAGTTGAATTTTGAAAATATTTGAAATTATTTGTATAGGAATATATGGAGTTAATTGTGTGCAAGTATGTGTGCATGTGTGCACGTGCACACTGAAATGGCACAAGGAAGAACTCCAGATTTCTTGAATTTAAAACAAGAATTAAAAAGCAATACAAACATGATTTTGCAACATGGATATTTGATTTCTGGAATTATATGGATCATCCCAGAAAATAAGAAAAGTAAGTTTTATTTTAAATCAGTAAACAGATTTTATTTAAAATCCAGAAAAAAAATATATATATACACATATATGTTATAAGGATTTGAAAAACCTGTATACATATAGGTGCATATGTTTCTGAAATTAAGAGGAATTAAATAAGCCTAGATAAGATATGTATACAAATATACATTTTCAAGCACTGTAAGGTATACATAAGCAAGTGAAACTATAACACTAAAATGGCAAAAGACGAATTGCAAGCAAAATAATTGCTTTAGGCAGAAAATAGAAAGGAGGATTTTAGAAAATAAACAAGTGAACAATGTCACACAATTATCATGACTTGGTAGGAATATAATATATATATATTCTGGAAAAGAAAAAGGGGAGGCATGTCTCACATATGGCCGGGATATTAAAGGTGAAAAATAAACAAATTTGAAATGCAAAATGCATGAGTTTTGGCCAGGGTAGAAATGAGATTTTACAATGATAAAACCCTAGAAAAACCTCTCTTATAAACCCAAGTATAAACCATAAAAAAATCATTTGCTACCCAAAAACATTTAAGAAAACAAAGGAGAAAATACTTACAAGCAGAAAAACAAGTTTTGAAAAGGATTCTTTTCTAAGTTAGCAAGAGAAGCATTTTTCTGTGAGTAATCTCACTAAACCCATGGCATTAAGTCCTGTTATGAGGCAGCCAGATTTATGTTATTTTTCTACATATTTTTGATTCCATTACTATGGTTTTAATGGATGCTTCAATGGATGTTTTAATGGGTGTTTCTGGATGTTTTGATTGATTTGATGATTGAATGTTTTGCTCTGTTTGGTTACACCTAGAAAGGTAAAGTATAAAATCATGAAAGTAAATAGAGAATACTTGTAACTGGTTTAGATATGGCATGGAAAACATAGAAACCAAAATGTATATGAGTTGCATTACACTTGTGTAAGTGCTGAGGCTCAAATGAAAGATTCAAGGTTGCAATGGAAATATCCAAAAGTGCTGAACCATTGATCAAATAGAAAATCCATGAGCCAGAAATCTTGTTTAAGCTAGATCTTGAATTTAGTTCAAGCATGGTTGCTTATGAAACAATAATAACCCACATGCCTAGTCTTTATTCCCAGTTGTAATTATTCTCGTATTTTCTTTAAGCCAAAACACTCGAAAATATGATTTTCCCTGGACATGAATGTTAGATTGTTCTTGAGTTATGCTTGTAAACTCTATGTAATGTTTCATGTATACTGGGATTTAGTCACCTAGCTATCTCACGATAGGATTAAACATGAACACTTAGTAAATAAACTAAGGATTGTGAGCCAAGAAGACTGCTGGAATGCTTGTCATATTTGAAGTATGCAAGTTGGCACATGGTTTGTTTAAGCCCTGAGATCTTTGTGCAATATTGTGAATTATTTTATTGCAATGTGTCCCCGTGATTCCTTTATGGCAGATGAGGCTAGGAATTAATTTGATAAATGCAACCTTAAATTGATGAAGTGGGAACTTGAGTTATTCCTAAGATGGTTGGACTGGAACTATGATAGTTCCTGAGTATTTCTGTTTGAAACCTATGTTTGCATGGTTAAATATGTGTATATAATTAGTCATAAACAAGTTAGGCAAATTGGTCGTAGATGATATGCCCACTTGAACAAAATATTTATGTCTCACTCATTTACCTAATATCATGGAATTTTTGATTTTACTCATACCAGATCTTGTATCTGACCCTTGTTTGCTTATGGCATCTGGGGTGTCTCATCTAAAATGGGGCAGCCTCTAATGTTCTTTCAGGGAATGCTGGATCTAAATAGGATGCTGCTGTGGCTAATGAGAGTGATTATATAAGCATGCTAAATTAGAATTAAATAAGAACTTAGAATGAAATATTTGCATGTAATCTGGGAAGTTTTTATAGTTCTGTTTTGGTTGTTATGTAATGATCTTAAAGGTTTGGATTTATTAGTTGTTCTAAATGAATCTAGTGATGTATTAAGTTTGGGATTAATCTAAAGACTTGGTTGAATTTTTGCAAGAAAATATATATTTGGGTATTGTGATGAAGATCTGTAAATGGTATATGCCTGTATTTGAGAAATAGAAATGTATATGTACATACATTGTATTAGATAATTTCAAGTTACTTAAAACCTTAAGTTTGAAGGTTAAAAATCTGAGTCTAGCTATAAAAACCTGGAATTATTCTTGTGGATATTTTAAGTTCATATAAATTAGATATGCATAGGATTTACTGACTTGTTACAAATATTCAAAAGAATATAGTAATTAACCTTAGTCAGAATTGCTAGAATCCAAATCAAGCAGGATACACTTGTTTAACAAAAATATATATATATACTCTGAATTTAAACAAGATAAACACTTACATTCTCATATGTATGTGTATATTACTAGGGATGCACTGATATATTTATATTGGTAATAAGTTTTGAATCCTGGTTGAATTGTTTGAAAGAAAAGAAAATGACTCTGATAGTTCAAAGGAAGTTTAAATCAAACCCAAAGGTGTAAATGAATGTAGGAGGACATCCAGACACATATAAATTGAATATGCATGTGCATGTACATAGAAATCTAATTTAGACGTCTGTCTTAACAATTTAGACGTCTGAGATTAAACTTAGACGTCAGTCATAATAATTTAGACGTCTGAGATCTAATTTAGACGTCTGTCAATAAAAATTTAGATGTCTGAATCTAGTTCAAAATGTTTTCTACTCTCTATTAAAATTTAGACACTCTGAGACGTCTGTCATAAAAATTTAGTCGTCTGAGATCGAATCTAGACGTCTGTCATAGAAATTTAGACGTCTGAACTGTTGATCTTGTCTAATTTGCCTATTTTCGAGTAAATTCCCAAGGTTTATCAATTTTTGTCAATTCAACTTATTGTTAATAATTAATACCAACTTTGATAACTATCATGAGATCAAGTAAATACTATCTTAGGGTTAACTAGAATTATCTAGGCAAGATAAATATATATATATGTGTTAGTATTTGTCAAAGAACACCTATGGCAGTAGAACAAGACTTAGAAAAGAAATAAGTGGCTATGTCAATGGCTTGTATGGCATTTTAATTTATATTTGATTTAAATTCCCTTTGATGAAGAAAAAAAAAATCCATATGAAATTAAGGTAGAAAGAGGAGGGTCATTTCACGTTGCCTTCGGGCGTTGCCTTCGGGCATTGCCTTCGGGAGTTTCCTTCGGGCGTTGCCTTTTGGCGTTGCCTTCGGGCGTTGCCTTCGGGCGTTGCCTTTTGGCGTTGCCTTCGGGCGTTATAAGTTAATACAATGTTTTCGAAATTGGTATAAATTGAACGAATGAACTTAAAAGTGCTATAACTTTGGTAATGAATATTATTTTAAGGGTGTTATGATTTATAACAACCCGTAAATTTAACCGGTTTTAATAACGTTATTAATTGGAATTTTGTGGGATTTTTAAACGATAAAAATTTTGCGATATAAATTTGATATTTGGAATGCGTCTAGTTAAACATAGCAGTTGGTAAATTTTCGTTTGAAAATATGAAAGTTTATTTCACACGTAAAAGTTACTTCAATTTAATCAGTTAAAAAGCGATGAAAATAAAATGTTTTCGGAACCTAAATATTTTTACATAGAAAAATTCTAAACCATCTTCTGAGCAAGACACTGTTTTTCGTTTTTCAAAATTCGGACTTCTTTAGCTCCGTCGATCTTATTTTTCTGCGTTTTTCTTGCATTTTCTGCCAGTTGAAAATTCGAATTTTTTTTCCAATCGTACCACCGATATCCATATACCATTTTGATCGTCTCGTCGTGCTGAACTCTACGGTATATAAAATTCTGTGTTTCGGTTCCAGTACGCGGTGAAATATATGCAACGATTCATCGTATCGTTACGTTTGAACCTTTGAATACTTGTGTCCATTCACTAACTACCATAGGAAGCAAATAGACACTAACTGTTAACATTCCCCAGAGATTAATATTTGACTTTACCGGTTCCCTATGGTTTCAATATTTTTGTGGTAAGCTCTTTCTCCATTTGGTTCATTTCACCTTCTCCTTTTCTTTTGTTTTGTTGTTCCCTTTCTTTTTCATACATAATAATGTCCTCTTCATATTATTTTTCTTATGACAGCACCACCAATTTCCTTCCCACCTTTCTTTTCTTCCACTTCACTTGCACTCCTCCAGGCAAGAAGCCCACCTCCTCCCTGTAGCCTACACGAACCGCACCTACATCCGAGAACCACCTTCAACCGCTCCACCTCCGGCAGTTCTCCGTCTGCCAACCACCGACCGCACCCACCTGCAGCTCGCCGACTCGACCTACCACATAAATAACACTCCTAAAAAAATGGCCATGAGCACGCAAACCAATAGCCGCTTCCCCCTTAAAACCCAAGCACGCCTACATCTTGCCTTGACAACCCACCCTCCGAGCAACTCCACAGCCGCCATGGCCCGCCTACTCCACAACAAAACTCTCCTCGACAAACCCTGCCCACGTTTTCCCTAGAACCGACCGCGTTCCAGGCGCGGCATCACACGAGACGCCGCTTCCACCAGGCGTGGCCGAGCTCGTTCCTCCTTCCTCCGCGTGCATCCTCGCTCCTCCCCTGCACGCCTTCACCTTTCGCCCAACTCTTCGCAGCCAGAGCATCCGCCAAGGTAAGCCCTTAATCCCTTCTTTGGCTGTTTATGCATTGCCTATATACTGTAACCTATACTCATTTCCATGTAGTGTATATTAGAATTATATGTTTTAGTCAGAGAGCTTATATATATGTATGTCTGTTATGACTATAATATTGTAGTACATAGTTATATTTGTTGAAACTTCACATATATAGATTCTAAAATTCGAAGTCTTTATTTATATTTGTATATGGCATGTTATGTTGTTTTATATATTGATATATATTGGGTAGTTGAGTAGAGAAGTATATATATATAATAATATGTTTAATTTCATACGTATATTGGTTGATATATATGCATTAAGTTGTTTATAAAGTTTATATATTGAAACTGTTGTTTACGTCTATACTAGTTTATTCTATACATACATATTCATAGATAAAAGTGATTTTATTCAGGGTGCATATGTATATTAGCTGCTTGGCTTTGTCTTGAAAATGCAGTATTGTTTATATTAGTTTGTATATACAGTATGTATATATATAAATTGTTACATACTTGTATATATACGTTAATATTTTGTCAGTTTATAAAATTTACAAACAGTTTTCGATTTTAAAATTTTTGTGAGTATAGCTTTCAAAGTAAATTGCGGTTAGCATATTTATATTGGGAACCTGTTTGAATCATGTATATATTAAATTTGTTTATGGGTTGCAAAGATATTTTACCAACTTTGTTTTCAACAATACTAAAATAAGATTTGAAAGAGTACAGTTTATATTAGCTTGAGTATTTTATATATGTTATGTTTGAGTACAGTACCGTTGTATAAAGTCTATAGTTTATATATATATTATAAAGTCTATATAAGTGATGGGTTCTATTTCATACATTGGTTATCTTATCAGCAAACATTGGAGTCAGTTGTATTGCTTTGTAAAGAATGCCGATTTTATATATACAGTATACATTTGGTTTCGAAACAGTTTTATTCATGTATTTAAGTTTTGGTTTTGGGTAATGATTTTTAAGTAAGAGATATATCTTTGATTCTTAATACTTGGGTTTAAGGAAAATGACTTTGAAATTTATACTATTTTAGTATTCGTCTAATTCGAATTTTTTTGGGAATATATATATATATATATAATATCATAATAATGTTTATATATTCGGCTTATATATATATATATATAAATAACTGATTTGATTTTGTCTATTTCTATTGATCAGCTTTGTTCGTCGATTCGTGCCCATCTCGCTTTGCTTTGGAATTCGTGCTTGCATTTCGTAACTCAACTTCATTTTCTATCCTCTCTAGCCTCGAAAGGTGAGCAATCACTCACGATTAACGTTCTTTTATTTATTAAATTTGATTTCAATTGAAACGACAATTGAAATATGCTGCTGTTAGTTATTTACACTGTTATATAAATGTTATTACCTGTATCAGTTTACCTGTGACATCTGGCGCAATTATCTGTTATTTACGCGATGATAATACAGTTTGGCTGATAATTGATTGATTGTTCGATGTTTATATTGACGTTAATTTGTTAACGTTAAGTGATTAATAATATGCAGAATTAAAATTGATATAGGATAGTTAACAATTTTAAAACTAATTTATATGTTAAATTTGATTAGCTAAATATGACCCCTTTTAATTGTTAAATTAATTGACATGTAGAATAGTGATAATTACACTTTGAACCATCGACGTATATTGGATTAATTGTTTTAGTATAAAATTGTAATTGAATGACAAGTGAAAAACCGTATAAATAATTAGTGGAATAATCTTTAATCTACATGAAATGATAGTGTAGATTCTAGAAATAATTATATTAATTTGCACAAATAACAATGCGAATTAATACGATTATTTCAGGATTATTTGAATTGATTATTGGATTGATATTGGTTGTTGTTATTGTTTGTTTATTTACTTTGACACCATCCCTGTTATCACACTGCAAGTTCTTTTTGTTATGCTTTGATTTTGAATTGAATTGGAATCGGGTTGAAATGATAAATACCCAATTGAACTTTGACCTAGGATAGAGAATTAAATAAAATCGATTGGTCAATAATTTGATATAAAAATAAAATGAAGATTTTATTTGAATAAATAATATGGTTTTGAAACGAAGTTGGAATTTGAATTTTAATGAAGGAAATGTTAATATTTAATAATCTGAATCAAATATTAACATAGTAGATGATGAATGAACGTTGTTTTAAAATTTGGAATTATTAATAATTAATTTTGAAATTATTTAATAATTAAGTTTTGAAATTATTAAGTAATTAAATAAGATTGAATTATTTGATAATTAAATAAATTGAATTCTTTAATAAGTGTAATTGAACTTCTTGAATAATTGAAATTGGGTTTCTTTATTAATTAAGTTTGGAAAATTATTTAAGTAAGTAAATAAGTGAAATTGAATTTCTTTAACAAGAAATAAATTGTGATTTATTGAAATTAATGTAAGACTTGAAATTTAAAGAATTTGATTTGATGAATTTAATTTAATTCAATTTGTAAGTTTTGATATAAGGAAGTTGAATTTAAATAATGGATTTAATGAATTGGAAATTTAATAGAAGTTGTTTTGAATGACAAATTTACTTAATGAATATTGAATGAACTCGATAAATGAATTTAAATTGATTTAAATGTTAAATTAAATTAATTTAAATGATTTTGGAACGAAACTTATATACGAACTTGAATCAATATTTGAATTGTTTAAATAAAAATTGAAATTGAATTATAAGATTTCGAAATGGTAATTTGGAAATTTTGAAACGTAAATTTTATGGAAATTGATTTAGAAAGACAAATGAAATGTTGGTTTACAAATTCTATTTGAAATTGAATTGATTTGGTTTTGAAATAAATAAACGACCAATCGATGTAATAATTAAGAAAGTTATTAAAGAGACCGGAATCGGCTAGGGACATACTCACTGTCTAAACCGAAAACCACTTTAATAACTATACGCGGAGTGTGATCCAGAATGAAGTGGTTGGAATGATGTACGTGATGACTGAAGAAAGAGAACGATAATGGATAGCCTTGACACTTGTGTCAAATTGGAAATGACTAAAACAGGAGCCGTGCCAGGCCAAATGGAGGTCAGCTACCTCGAGCGAACACACTTCTTCAAAACTACTTATTACTTGTTGTCGATTGGTGCACCCTTGATTTTTGGAGTGTTGTTTCGCGGTGTTGCGATCGCTGCGGCGATGCGTTCTCACCAGTCCGGATCAGGCAAACGGTAGTTTCACTACCTTGGGTATTGCCTCATGTGCCTTGTCATACTTGTATCCCTTTATACGCGACCACTACGATTTGTTTTGTGTTATACCTATGGAGTACTCCCTGATAGCCCACTAGTTTACGGTGGAGTTTACAGTGCTGTATAGACTATAACGCTTATATAAAATGTGTTATGGGGGATAATGGTAACGCCTTAACACTATTTTGATACTTTATATTACTGATAGACATTATCTACTTATCGTACACTACTACATAGTAGATAGTTTAACGGAACCTTAAAGGATGGTTATTCCAAACATCCTTTGAGTTACTTGTATTTCAATTGCTATTTCACTTGAGTTGGATTTATTGATATAAGAATGTTAATCCTGACTCGAGTGTTTTGTGTTTTGATTTACGCTCGGGTCGGACTGAGTGTACCCGTATTCGAGACTCACCTTTGGAGTTGGAGCTTTGCTTGAAGATCCGGCCATCTATTCTGCTTTCAGTATTCGATGATTCCAGTGATGTATTCTGATTTGTATCTGATGTATCGTGTTACTCTTCCGTTGTATCTGGTTTAACTCTGATGTAACTTATATATTTATATAGTAGCTTCATGAACTACTATCTCTTTTATTTCCGCTGCAATTATTACTCTGTGTTTGTGATCTGTGATTATTTATTTACTGTATATGCTCAGCTTTGCCGAATTTAAATTAACAATTCGGTATTTTGAATTATTCAAGTCCGACATGTGCGGATTTGAATGGTCCAAAATACTGGGTCGTTACAAGTGGTATCAGAGCTTTGGTAGCTCTAGGCAAAACTTAGCATATAGGGTAAATGTATTTACAGAATCACTCTCATTCGAGTTTCAATCTCTTCCTTTTGACTCGATTCCTTTGAATTTTGGAACGTTCCCTGCGGTTCCAAATTTCATTCGTGTCCCTCACTATTCGTCTCTTTCAATTCTGGAGCATCTCATAACTCCACTTCGAATGATCTTTATAATGGATTGGCGGTCTCGGCACTCTTCGAATTATTTGTAAAGGGGTGAAACTCCTTTACAATAAACATTGATTTACCGGAGATTTCGGTATCCTCGGTTTACGATGCTACCTATCTCCTGCTATATCTGAATTCTATTCCTTGAGATCGAATGTCGATTTGCCCCGGAATTCTGCATTGATCTTATTCTTGAAGTCACGGTCGACCTGGTTAAGGTCGTCCGCGATTTATATAAACTTATCCATCTTTCTATTTCGTTATTTCATCATCTTATCTTTGTTTTGAACTTATTTTCGAATAAAAAATTCTCTTTGATTTGATTTCCATCAAATTTGAATCTCTATACATGTTTTGAAATCTATTCTTGTATCATCGAGCGAGGAATTGTATTTGTAAAATTATATATAAAATGTTTAAAAATATATTGTGATGTTTGAGTTGTTGATGTTGATTTGGATTTTCGATCGATTTGTCTGATCAACGCTATCGATAGGATTTCCAAAACACTTTAACAGAGCAAAACGACACAATATCGTTTTCAAATATGGTAAACAAAATAGTTTTGTATGATTATATTATATATAAATATAAGTTTTCTGAAATTGAATTGTTAACTGAATTGTTTGTCAGAAAGGTAATATTTGATTTTCACTATTTGTTTTGTAAATCATTGATTATTCCAACATAAAAATAAATGGAATTATAAAAGTTGGTTTATAGATTTATTTAGAAATTTAAATGAATTTAAAGTAAGAATTTGAGAATTTAATTTCCTAAAATTTCAAGCTTTGGTTTTTAAATTTTTAAAATATATATTATCGAACGTATTCTCAAATAGAAACCGTTTTCCAAGAATTTTAAAATGTTGAAATCAGTGCTCTTCTCTTTGTCGCTAGAAAATAATTTCGGTGATGACAGCCGCATCATCGACATTCATTTTTGAGTCTCGAAGTAGAGATACTATTCTGTAGCTTTGCTACGGTTTTGTTTTGAAAAATATTTTGATTTGAATTTCTTCAGTATAATTTGATTTATATATATAGGTATCTTATTTTAAAATTTAATTTGATTTGATATAAATATATTATATATATCTCTAAATTGTTTAAAGTTAATCGGAAATCTAATTCTTAAATTTTGTTAAAGGATGATTTTAATTATAAATAAAACCAAAATTTGGAATAAATATTTAAACTTGAATAATTGAATTGGGAAAATTTTATTTGTATATTGTTCAACTGCATTCTAATACAACTTACCTAAATTATTCAGAAGTTAAAATGTAATTAGATAATATACAATATAAAATGATTTATAAAGAAATTTGAGTGTTTATAAAAAAATGTTATAAACTAAATTTTGATTATAAAGATGTTAATAAAGTTAGATAGGATAATAAGTAAAACTTAGTTAATAATGAAATAAATTTGTTTTGAAAGAATTAATAAATTTATTTTGAAAAATTAATAAATTTATTTTGAAAGAATTAATAAATTTATTTTGAAAGAATTAATAAATTTATTTTGAAAGAATTAATAAATTTATTTTGAAAGAATTAATAAATTGAAATTTGATCAACTTATGAAAATACCTTGAATTTAAAAGCAATTAGTAAATATAAATTAATTTAAATCGAACTTTTATGGTTTAAATTAATTTATATGGGTTAAATATATGTGATTAGATATATTGAGTAGAATAAATTTAACAATAATTTGGAATAAAGAAGAATTTAAATTGTTGAAAAAAATATGATTATAATAAAAGACTATTCAAGTTTATGGTTTTAGAAATGGTAAATTTAAGATAATTGGATAATAAGATAATGAATTTAGAAATAGTTGAGATTGATGTTAGTGAAATCAAATGGATTAAATCAATTATTGAATATCAATTAATTTAAATTTGAATTTATATGGTTTAAATTAATTGTTATCCTGTATTCCAATCTATTTTCTATCTGGTTGTTTCTATTCTCCCACCTCCTTCCTTTTCGGGGACGAAAAGTTTTGAGTGGGGGAGAGTGTAACAACCCGTAAATTTAACCGGTTTTAATAACGTTATTAATTGGAATTTTGTGGGATTTTTGAAAGATAAAAATTTTGCGATATAAATTTGATATTTGGAATGCGTTTAGTTAAACATAGCAGCTGGTAAATTTTCGTTCGAAAATATGAAAGTTTATTTCACACGTAAAAGTTACATCAATTTAATCAGTTAAAAAGCGATGAAAATAAAATGTTTTCGGAACCTAAATATTTTTACATAGAAAAATTCTAAACCATCTTCTGAGCAAGACACCGTTTTTCGTTTTTCAAAATTCGGACTTCTTTAGCTCCATCGATCTTATTTTTCTGCGTTTTTCTTGCATTTTCTGCCAGTTGAAAATTCGAATTTTTTTTCCAATCGTACCACCGATATCCATATGCCGTTTTGATCGTCTCGTCGTGCTGAACTCTATGGTATATAAAATTATGTGTTTCGGTTCCAGTACGTGGTGAAATATATGCAATGATTCATCGTATCGTTACGTTTGAACCTTTGAATACTTGTGTCCATTCACTAACTACCATAGGAAGCAAATAGACAATAACTGTTAACATTCCACAGAGATTAATATTTGACTTTTCCGGTTCCCTATGGTTTCAATATTTTTGTGGTAAGCTCTTTCTCCATTTGGTTCATTTCACCTTCTTGTAATAACCCGGGATTTGCATTACCAATTAATAAATAAAAGTTAGGATTTTTATTTATTTTAATGATGCATAAAAGGATTTGGAATAACAAAATTTATTTGAAAAAGGCTATTTTAATTAAATGGGAAATATGGGATTTTAAAATGAGGATAAAATATTATTTTTGGAAAGTTAAATATTTTAGTAGAGATTTTAAAACGGGTTTGGATAAGAAAAATGAGTTTTATAAACATATATGAACACTTAGACTAATTGTTGGAAACATGTAAATAACTCTCTTCTTATTGGGTTACTAAACCTAGCCCAATAACCCACCCCAAACCTCCTCTATAAATTATCTCAAACTCTCCTAACCTCATTCATTCATCCCTAATCAAAACCCTAATCATTTCCTAAAGCTTTCATAACAAAAATGGCCTCTATCTTCATCTCCTTCTAGTTTTAGCTTATGCAAGTCATTCTATGCAAAGGTAATGCAAATACCCACCTCAAATCCATTTTTATATCTTTCTTATTTCTGAAATTGATTTGGTAACACATGTTTTATGTGTTTTTATGATCTTATAGCCTCCTAATCATCTTTTGCTAACTTGGGTTGATGCTATAGTAGTGTTTGTTGCTTTCTAGAGAGGTATATTGCTAAAATCCTCTCCTAATATGTGTTTAATCATCTTTTGATTTTGGTAATCAGTTAGTAACACATGTTTTATTATGTAACATGTGAATCATAGCTCTTTGATCATCTTTGCTTTCATTTGGGGTGTGCACATAAGGTACTTGTAGTATATGCTAGCTGAAATTATAATTAGTTTATTGCTGTTAGTAAATTAGGCACATCTCATTCATCTTAAATCGGAATTAAGATTTTCTTGAAGTCCTGGAAAGCTTATTCTGTACCCTATAACTTTTATGTTTTGTTCTTTGCCTAATTTTGAGGTTTGAATGGTCGAAATCATGCTTGTTTGTCGCTGACCTGACAACAAACTACAGGGTTGATAAAATAAAAACCTGAAATTGATTTGGCCATAAGTTACTCGTTTCTTATCCAAATCTAATAATTTTGGATGTTATGGAAAGCTTAGATTTAGAGCTAAAACTTTCATGTTTTGAGTTTCATGAAATTTCGAAGTTAATTTGGTCAAAACAGTGCATTCTTACCACTGTCCCGAGAGCACAACGACAGTGATATAAAATTTAGATCTGAGAATTGTTTTAGTCATAGAATTTTCATCTCTGGTCGGAATTTGACGATCTTAGTCATTCCGGAAAGCTTAGAAACTAAGATACAACTTTCATTTTATTCATTTTGCCAGAATTTGAAGTTTACTATGCCAAAATTGTGGTTTTTCATCTCTGGCCAGTTAGTGCATAGCTATAGGCCTTAGTCTCTTTTCTCCCGTTGTTTTCAGCGTAGAACCCCGACTTTGCGACGCCATCCCGGGCTCGTCCTTTGTCGGATTTCATCGTTTTTGGTCTCGTTAAAAAGATGAGATCGAGATCTTTAACCATGCAAAGTTTGGTTTAGATCTGGGTGCATTAGGTACTTCGTTTCTATTGCCGAAGTAGCACCCAGAAACTGTTTTACAATAGTGATCATTTTCAGTTATCGTCGGACCAACTTCGAAACATTGTCGTTTCTTCGTTTCAAGTCGAAACTGAACGATTCTTGTTGCATATCAAATTAGGAGTACTTTTCTATGCTCCTGCAGATTTTCATCAAGATCTGAGTTCATGTGACCCTTCGAACATGTCGTCGAAGTGGGACCTTTACACTGTTTTGACACAGTAAAGTTTTATGATTTTTGTCCGACATTGAGACGACGCCGTTTCTTCGTTTCAAGTCGGAATTTCCCGATTCTTTTTGCATCTTAAAGTAGGGATGTTGGACTACATGCCTGCAAATTTTCATGACATTTGGACACAGTTTGCTAGTCCAAATAAATTGCCGAACTTTGGTTCGCGTCAGTTTTTTTGAATGTTTACAAACACTTAGAATATTTTTCAGTGATTTTCTGGTTTTATTGATTTCTTTGAGATTTGTCTCTAGATTTCGTACACGGGTTTTATGAATCATTTTCAAAAGATTTTTCACTCCTAAATGGCTTTCGAAATTATTATATAATATTATTTTTAATTATTAAATTAATTACTCCATAATAGGAGATTTTTCAAAAGCCGTTTTAAAGTGATTTCAAAATCAATTATAAATCCGTTTCGCACCATTATTTTCTATAATAAAAACCTCACACTCACTTTTTAGCACGTCGAGCGAAGTGGAAAGGTGCTTAAACGGTTAGGAAATCTCCGGCCTATGGAACCGTGTGTATTTTCTTTCCGGTTAATCCCCGACCTATTCGATTGATCGTTTTGACCTTTGGGTCTAGTTTACCTATGATACGAGGTGGACTTTTTATTGTTTGGAGTGTGAGCTTGCTATTGGTTAGGAAACCGTTTAGTGCGAACGTGGGGTATGGGACTCATTGTTAACACTTTACGGGTTCCTCTCCAAGAAGTTAGTGACACATTAGCCTCTGGGCGGCCAGTACTGGACCTCTGGGTCACCACGCCACTGGGCAACCGTCTCTGGACATCTGCTCTATGGAGCAGTTTATTTTTTGGCATGCGCCTCTGGGCCTTTATCCTTCTGGGAAGGATCTTGCCGTCTCGCGCGTTCCGCATCTGTGCGAGTGATCGATCACAACTCTACAATACTTGGCAACAACGACTCTGGTCGGTGCACGTGCAATATTGGTATTATTTGATGATTTTTATATCCATTCGAGTACCGCCATTCGGTGTTGGTTCTATGGAACCATACGATGTAAGTGCGATTGCCTTGTGGATTCAGTGTCTCTGGACACTACTTTTCAGTGTTGGGTTTCATTGACTTTTTAGTATATCCCATTGCTCTTTGGAGCATCGATCTTTGCTTGGACATTGATTACAGACTCTGGTCACTCTTGGGATTATTGCCTATGGGCATCTTTTTATAGCTTTGGCTACGCCGATGATATGAGGTGATTTTATTTATTCTACACTTTGGTGTTGATTTCTCTTTGGAGATTTTTATTGGTTATTGATGATTGGGGATCGTCATTATATTCATGTGGTTCATAATATACTTCTCTTTGGATAAGTACTGTTTTATTTATGTACCGCATTATTCTATATCTCAGTTATTACTGATTGTTTAGCTAGCCCGACCCGAGTGTTTTCACTCGGGTCAGACCGAGTTGTTTCAGGTTAGGTCTCTGGACTTAGCTTCTGTGCTTCCGCTTGGACATTATCTGCTATGCTGATAGATAGCGCTTTTATTTGTCCACTATTCCGCTACTCTGTTATTATTCAGACTTTGATATGTACATATTTTTGACTCACATGTGTGAGCAGTGGCTTTGTACCCACTTATAGTATTTGGATCTGTATTGATGATGTATTGTTCTGGGATTTTACATCTGTTATGTGATTCTGTTCTGTGATGTTTTATCATTTATTATTGTGCTTTGTCCTGATAGATCTTTAGCCATTTGTAATTTCGTTATAAGTATTTAACGAATATGTCGAACCACCTGATTGAGAAAAATTTAAATAGATTCCACCTTTCGACGTATTCGGTAGATAGTTATAGCTTGATTACAAATGGTCGCTTCCACTATACTCTATTCTCCGCTTTAACAGACAGTATTACTCCCGTAATACTCTTTGTTACAGTGGGTCTCAGAGTGGGGCGTTACACTTCTCCTTTTCTTTTGTTTTGTTGTTCCCTTTCTTTTGCATACGTAACAATGTCCTCTTCATATTATTTTTCTTGTGACAGCACCACCAATTTCCTTCCCACCTTTCTTTTCTTCCACTTCACTTGCACTCCTCCAGGCAAGAAGCCCACCTCCTCCCTGTAGCCTACACGAACCACACCTACATCCGAGAACCACCTTCAACCGCTCCACCTCCGGCCGTTCTCCGTCTGCCAACCACCGACTGCACCCACCTGCAGCTCGCCGACTCGACCTACGACATAAACACCACTCCTAAAAAAAATGGCCATGAGCACACAAACTAATAGCCGCTTCTCCCTTAAAACCCAAGCACGTCTACAGCTTGCCTTGACAACCCACCCTCCGAGCAACTCCACAGCCGCCATGGCCCGCCTACTCCACAACAAAACTCTCCTCAACAAACCCTGCCCACGTTTTCCCTAGAACCGACCGCGTTCCAGGCGCGGCATCACACGAGCCGCCGCTTCCACCAGGCATGGCCGCGCTCGTTCCTCCTTCCTCCGCGTGCATCCTCGCTCCTCCCCTGCACGCCTTCACCTTTCGCCCAACTCTTCGCAGCCAGAGCATCCGCCAAGGCAAGCCCTTAATCCCTTCTTTGGCTGTTTATGCATTGCCTATATAATGTAACCTATACTCATTTCCATGTAGTGTATATTAGAATTATATGTTTTAGTCAGAGAGCTTATATATATGTATGTCTGTTATGACTATAATATTGTAGTACATAGTTATATTTGTTGAAACTTCACATATATAGATTCTAAAATTCGAAGTCTTTATTTATATTTGTATATGGCATGTTATGTTGTTTTATATATTGATATATATTGGGTAGTTGAGTAGAGAAGTATATATATAATAATATGTTTAATTTCATACGTATATTGGTTGATATATATGCATTAAGATGTTTATAAAGTTTATATATTGAAACTGTTGTTTACGTCTATACTAGTTTATTCTATACATACCTATTCATAGATAAAAGTGATTTTATTCAGGGTGCATATGTATATTAGCTGCTTGGCTTTGTCTTGAAAATGCAGTATTGTTTATATTAGTTTGTATATACAGTATGTATATATATAAATTGTTACATACTTGTATATATACGTTAATATTTTGTCAGTTTATAAAATTTACAAACAGTTTTCGATTTTAATATTTTTGTGAGTATAGCTTTCAAAGTAAATTGCGGTTAGCATATTTATATTGGGAACCTGTTTGAATCATGTATATATTAAATTTGTTTATGGGTTGCAGAGATATTTTACCATCTTTGTTTTCAACAATACTAAAATAAGATTTGAAAGAGTACAGTTTATATTAGCTTGAGTATTTTATATATGTTATGTTTGAGTACAGTACCGTTGTATAAAGTCTATAGTTTATATATATATTATAAAGTCTATATAAGTGATGGGTTCTATTTCATACATTGGTTATCTTATCAGCAAACATTGGAGTCAGTTGTATTGCTTTGTAAAGAATGCCGATTTTATATATATAGTATACATTTGGTTTCGAAACAGTTTTATTCATGTATTTAAGTTTTGGTTTTGGGTAATGATTTTTAAGTAAGAGATATATCTTTGATTCTTAATACTTGGGTTTAAGGAAAATGACTTTGAAATTTATACTATTTTAGTATTCGTCTAATTCGAAATTTTTTGGGAATATATATATAATATCATAATAATGTTTATATATTCGGCTTATATATATATATATATAAATAACTGATTTGATTTTGTCTATTTCTATTGATCAGCTTTGTTCATCGATTCGTGCCCATCTCGCTTTGCTTTGGAATTCGTGCTTGCATTTCGTAACTCAACTTCATTTTCTATCCTCTCTAGCCTCAAAAGGTGAGCAATCACTCACGATTAACGTTCTTTTATTTATTAAATTTGATTTCAATTGAAACGACAATTGAAATATGCTGCTGTTAGTTATTTACACTGTTATATAAATGTTATTACCTGTATCAGTTTACCTGTGACATCTGGCGCAATTATCTGTTATTTACGCGATGATAATACAGTTTGGCTGATAATTGATTGATTGTTCGATGTTTATATTGACGTTAATTTGTTAATGTTAAGTGATTAATAATATGCAGAATTAAAATTGATATAGGATAGTTAACAATTTTAAAACTAATTTATATGTTAAATTTGATTAGCTAAATATGACCCCTTTTAATTGTTAAATTAATTGACATGTAGAATAGTGATAATTACACTTTGAACCATCGACGTATATTGGATTAATTGTTTTAGTATAAAATTGTAATTGAATGACAAGTGAAAAACCGTATAAATAATTAGTGGAATAATCTTTAATCTACATGAAATGATAGTGTAGATTCTAGAAATAATTATATTAATTTGCACAAATAACAATGCGAATTAATACGATTATTTCGGGATTATTTGAATTGATTATTGGATTGATATTGGTTGTTGTTATTGTTTGTTTATTTACTTTGACACCATCCCTGTTATCACACTGCAAGTTCTTTTTGTTATGCTTTGATTTTGAATTGAATTGGAATCTGGTTGAAATGATAAATACCCAATTGAACTTTGACCTAAGATAGAGAATTAAATAAAATCGATTGGTTAATAATTTGATATAAAAATAAAATGAAGATTTTATTTGAATAAATAATATGGTTTTGAAACGAAGTTGGAATTTGAATTTTAATGAAGGAAATGTTAATATTTAATAATCTGAATCAAATATTAACATAGTAGATGATGAATGAACGTTGTTTTAAAATTTGGAATTATTAATAATTAAGTTTGAAATTATTTAATAATTAAGTTTTGAAATTATTAAGTAATTAACTAAGATTGAATTATTTGATAATTAAATAAATTGAATTCTTTAATAAGTGTAATTGAACTTCTTGAATAATTGAAATTGGGTTTCTTTATTAATTAAGTTTGGAAAATTATTTAAGTAAGTAAATAAGTGAAATTGAATTTCTTTAACAAGAAATAAATTGTGATTTATTGAAATTAATATAAGACTTGAAATTTAAAGAATTTGATTTGATGAATTTAATTTAATTCAATTTGTAAGTTTTGATATAAGGAAGTTGAATTTAAATAATGGATTTAATGAATTGGAAATTTAATAGAAGTTGTTTTGAATGGCAAATTTACTTAATGAATATTGAATGAAATCGATAAATGAATTTAAATTGATTTAAATGTTAAATTAAATTAATTTAAATGATTTCGGAACGAAACTTATATACGAACTTGAATCAATATTTGATTGTTTAAATAAAAATTGAAATTGAATTATAAGATTTCGAAATGGTAATTTGGAAATTTTGAAACGTAAATTTTATGGAAATTGATTTAGAAAGACAAATGAAATGTTGGTTTACAAATTCTATTTGAAATTGAATTGATTTGGTTTTGAAATAAATAAACGACCAATCGGTGTAAAAATTAAGAAAGTTATTAAAGAGACCGGAATCGGTTAGGGACATACTCACTGTCTAAACCGAAAACCACTTTAATAACTATACGCGGAGTGTGATCCAGAATGATGTGGTTGGAATGATGTACGTGATGACTGAAGAAAGAGAACGATAATGGATAGACTTGACACTTATGTCAAATTGGAAATGACTAAAACAGGAGCCATGCCGGGCCAAATGGAGGTCAGCTACCTCGAGCGAACACACTTCTTCGAAACTACTTATTACTTGTTGTCGATTGGTGCACCCTTGATTTTTGGAGTGTTGTTTCGCGGTGTTGCGATCGCTGCGGCGATGCGTTCTCACCAGTCTGGATCAGGCAAACGGTAGTTTCACTACCTTGGGTATTGCCTCATGTGCCTTGTCGTACTTGTATCCCTTTATACGCGACCACTACGATTTGTTTTGTGTTATACCTATGGAGTACTCCCTGATAGCCCACTAGTTTACGGTGGAGTTTACAGTGCTGTATAGACTATAACGCTTATATAAAATGTGTTAAGGGGGATAATGGTAACGCCTTAACACTATTTTGATACTTTATATTACTGATAGACATTATCTACTTATCGTACACTACTACATAGTAGATAGTTTAACGGATCCTTAAAGGATGGTTATTCCAAACATCCTTTGAGTTACTTGTATTTCAATTGCTATTTCACTTGAGTTGGATTTATTGATATAAGAATGTTAATCCTGACTCGAGTGTTTTGTGTTTTGCTTTACGCTCGGGTCAGACTGAGTGTACCAGTATTTGAGACTCACCTTTGGAGTTGGAGCTTTGCTTGAAGATCCGGCCATCTATTCTGCTTTCAGTATTCGATGATTCCAGTGATGTATTCTGATTTGTATCTGATGTATCGTGTTACTCTTCCGTTGTATCTAGTTTAACTCTGATGTAACTTATATATTTATATAGTAGCTTCATGAACTACTATCTCTTTTATTTCCGCTGTAATTATTACTCTGTGTCTGTGATCTGTGATTATTTATTTACTGTATATGCTCAGCTTTGCCGAATTTAAATTAACAATTCGGTATTTTGAATTATTCAAGTCCGACATGTGCGGATGCGAATGGTCCAAAATACTGGGTCTTACATGATTTTTCTAAATATTATGATTTCCAAATGATAACATTTTAAATTGATATGGTTTCAAAGTCGTATGGTTTCAAAGTGTTTTGTTTCAAAAGGTGTTATAACTTTGAAAGTACTATGACTTTTGGAAATGAATTTATTTGAAATAGTATTTAATTAAGAATTGTTTTGAATATATTGATTTGCAATTTAAGATTTAAGAATATGACTTTATAAAGTGGTTTTGGTTTAAGATGATTTAAATAGGAATATTTCAAGTTTAAATAAATTGAAAGAGATATTCAGTGATTGGAAATTTTGGTTTGTTCAAATGATATATTGGTTTTTGGAGTATAAACTAGTTTTGGATATGATATTTTGGATTTTAAAGTATAAATGATTTTTCGAAATAAATATTCATGGGTTATAATAACGATTGGTTGGCAAAGAGACCGGGATCAGATATGGGCATACTCTTTGTCGATACCGAAAACCACTTTGACAACCATGTACGCGGTGGAGATTCCAGAATGAAGTAGGATGGTGGCGACAATCCTATTGAGGTATGAACGTAGACCCGACTCCTGTGAGTTGGCATAAGGTGGCTAAAACAGGAGCGATCTCGGGCCAATGAGGTAGCACCTTTGATCGAACACATTTCTTCGATACTATTCTATTACTTTGTGATTTATTTGGTGGCCACCCTTCGATTTTTGATTGGGAGTGTGTTCTGAGGTGGGTGGTAGTGGCTGCTATGTGTTTCCACCAGCCCGTGTGTGTAATTGGTATATCTACCCTGGCATTGCCTAGATGTGCCGTGTCACCTACCATATCGAGCTTTACTACGAGTTTCTATTTGTGTCGTACCTATGGAGTATCTTCTCGTAGCCTCCCGATAAGGAGGTACGCAGGTACTGTATAGACTACTGGCACTATTATGTGTTAAGGGGGATAAGGGTAACTCCTTAACGCTATTTAAAAGTAAGTTTATTTTACTATAGACATTATTATATTAGCGAAATATTACTACATAGTAAATAGTTTAACAGATCCGTAAAGAATGGGCGATCCCAAGCAATCTTTAAGTTACTTGTACCTTTATATTACAGTTCACTTGAGTTGGTTTACATTGTATAAGTATGTATGTCCTGGCTCGAGTGTTTTGTGTTTTACTTTACGCTCGGGTCAGACTGAGTGATACAGCATTTGAGACTCACCTTGGAGTTGGAGCTTTCTTGGAGATCCAGCTATCTATTTTGCTTTCGGTTATCCAGTTGATTCCAGTGATGTGTTCAGATCTTGTATTTGAATATTGTATTGAGACATCTTTGTATTCGTGATTTCTGTTGTATCTTGTTGAACTCTGTTATTATATATATAGTAGCTTCATGAACTACTATTTCTTGTTTCCGCTGCATTGTTATATTACTCTCTGTCTGTGATCTGTGTTTATTTACTATATATTCTGAGTTTTGCCAAATTTTATTTACAATCTATTGTTTTGAATTATTCAAGTCCGGCATGTGTGGATTTATTGTCGATTTGAATGGTCCAAAATAGTGGGTCGTTACACAAAGAGTTTTTAAAAGTATTTTTAAAAGAGGAAGTAATCATGAATTACACTACCATTGGTGCAATAAATGTTTTCGAGAAAAGGATGGAGATCATGGACTATAACATTTTTGTTATATTAAATGTTTTCAGGAAAATGGAGAGGAGTTTGATTCATAATATTTTTTAGTTTTAAATAATTATATGGAATTGTCTTATACTTGACATTAAACATTGAGGTAGGTCAACTTATACCCACCTGAAAGATAAGAATGTTGATAGGTCAAGGTCTGAGAGGTAATAATTCCCTAACTTGAACGACTTCATTATTAACCAAATGAAAGTTTAAGTTTGAAATTGAAGATTGATGTTAAGTATATGAGGTATTATTTTCGTAGACAAATCAGTTACTTATGGAAATTTAGTAGTCCTGTAGTTGACGCTAAAAGCCAATGAGTATTCTTTATATGTAAGATCTAGAATCAAAGTGTTTTAACTAAGGCAAGGCTAGGAGCAATCAGTGCCCTGACTTACTTGACTTTGTTTCTATGCGAGGGATAGAATAAGTAAAACTATCTGAAATGTGACAAGTATAGGAGTCGATTTCTATAAATGATCATTATTATTTATAGTGGTATGAAAAGCATTATTTTCATACTTAACACCAAATTCCGAGGTAGGGAAACTCGTCTCCATCTATGAGAGTTTAAGAATGTACGTCGAGGCAAGGATAGTACACTAACTTGTCCGACTATATTGTTAATTGAGGGATAACACAAGTTTGAAATCAGAAAGAGGTGGTATGATATTTGATCTAATTTCTATACAATCCATTTACTTAAACCAAAAGTGTTTTGGATTTATTGTTATCAATGTTTTTAAATGACATTTGTTTAACCCAACTAAGTATGTTTTTAGGAAATGAAAAATTTTCCTTATTTTTTGTGAACATACCTATACCATTAAGGTAAATATATGAATAGGCTTTCTAAGTATTGAAATTTATGGTGATTTATGAATATACCTATACCGGTGAGGTAAGTATATGAATGTTTTTTAGGTATTGAAAATAGTAGAGAAGATTTATGAATATATCTTTTGTAAAATGTATTTTAATACTAGTATTTACAAAGTGGTTTTAATTAATAAAAGGATTAATTAAAGAGGATTAGTGGATGCTTACGTGCTTAATCGTGCTTGGTTTCCATATGTAATTAATTCTATGATTTGGTTGTTTGCTTATTTTATAGTTAAATAACTGACTATCAAATCTTGGTCAGTTTTGAAACTATTGATTGTTGGTTCGAAGAGATCGGGATGGATTAAGCATGAGTTATCCGAAAACCACTTCGAATCGACATAAGCATTCGAATTGGGGACATCTTGAAGATGATGGAAATCAAAGACGGGGTTCTTTGAAGTACAAGTGCTACTTACTACTAATCTTGAGGGTGATTCCAAAAAGGACGTAGAAAAAGTAGTGCCTTCGGTTTGTTCAGATCCTGAACAACTTATATGGATGAATGCTTGCATTGCATTGTTGCTGGGAGGGTCGTGTTAGCATTCCAAGTGGGATTCGCTAAAAAGGTAAAACGTAGCCTCAAGCCCCACACACGATAATGACTAAAATAGTTGATATGCTTCAGGGCTATGTGGTTCGCTACCATTAAGGTACGGTCATCACCCGATCTGGATCGGTATTTATGGATTTATGTATGTTAGGGGCCCGGTACAGTTGTAAGCTGCAACCGTGGTGATGACATGTTCGGTACTATCCAGGAAGGGGTAGGTCGGCTCTGATTTGCAGGAAGCTAGCTAAGGCTCTCAGTATATTCTTTCTAAAGGTGTACTGTGACAAGCAGTACCCCATTAGCCTTGTCATTGATGGAATCCATTCTCCAATATGTGCCTTTACAGACCTAGTTGTATACTAAATATGCTGCTGAATGTAATTTATGTAACCATTCCGGCTATGTTAAATATTTATTTTAAACCCTAGATATTATTATAATATCACTGGATTTTCTAATAACATGGTTTGGTTTTCGTGAGGTAAAAACCCTTTCGTGTTTATGTACAGCTTGGTTTTATGAGATACCTTTATTTTTGAAAGACTTTATAACATTAAATAATTCAACTGATTTGAGTTTCTCATGCTGGTTTACCAGACCGATCCAAGTGTTATTTTCTTCTAATGCTCGGATATTACCCGAGTACTTTTCCAGATTTAGCTATGGACGAGTACTTTTTCAGATTTAGCTATGGTTTCTTGGAGCTTCAAGAGAAGAGCTGGATGCCTCCAATATATATTTACGTATTTTATTTCCATTAGTTTATTTTTTTTTATTTTTCAGCATTTGTGAGGATAGGCTGTTATAACTGTCTAGGCTGATGATACTTTGGTTTACTCCGATTGTTGTATGTATGTCAAAGTTTTCTTTTGTAAAGATCTATTATATATTTTGTATTGCTCATCACGATATGAGATTCTATTTTGCCTTTTCTTTTCTTACCCCAATAATCTATCTTTTCGGCACTTGGATGCTTGGCATGTGAATACCATGGATGTATTAGTGTCAACTTTTGAAGGTAAAAAATGCAGGATGTTATGGTTATACGTTAACAATAATGCAAATCCAATCCTTGTGTGATAATTAGATGTAAATTAGGTCATTAAATTAGATGATGCAAGTTGATGGGAGAGGTTTTGATTCTGAAGATGAGAAGGTAGCTCCGAACGGAATACTATGAAGGGAAAATATACCCAAAGTGCATTTGTTCAATATGTTTAACTCACGGGTATCTTATGGCGGTAGAGAAGGTGGTGCAGATGTTGGAAGTAGAGAAAAGATGAGACTCAAAATGATATTACTTGGATCATTATATCTGTTATCGATATTAGAAGACCAAATTCAGATTTGATCCAGATGACTATAATGGTTACAATGAAGAAAGTGTTATAACAACGCATTGATAATGATGAAAACGAGTAATCTTAAGTTTCATAAAAAGCAAGCACATTCAGTGGAAGCTGGTAAGGTGGAGCAAGCAAGCATACTTTACCTTGTTAAAGAATAATTATTGAAGAAAAAAGATGATTAAACATAGGAAAAGAACACCAATAGGAAACACAGAAGGAAAGTTTAAGGATAAAACATTTGGGAAGTAAACTTTTTCAGAATCGTGGTGCACACGGACGTTATATACAAATTTAATCGGTATCGTGGAGAACATTTATTGATGAATCTGGGTAAGATTCCATATAGAAGGCCAAAAGGTCAAGGCAACCAGAGTGAAAAGTCCAGAAATTTTTGTTGATTTCATCAATTGAATTGATACGACATAAATGACTATTGTCATATGAAGGATGTGACAACGGATTACAACAAGGTACATAAGCTACCAGAGTAAGTTATGAGAACATAGAAATTCAATCCCAACAACAATAATCAAATAACATAAATAAACCAAAATCGAGCATAACCAAAGCTACTTTACTAAGTATCCATATATTGATGATATTTGGATGTCCTCATAACGTTGAGGAAAACAGAGTGGTGAAAGGTATGCTTGCAAGGTCTTTTGGACGTGAAAATGAGTTTGTGAATTTGGTGAAGAAATGATTTTTCAAGTGTCCTTGCTCAAGGGAGTTGGATACCCTCACATAGATCATTGGTTATTACAGTCAAACCCGATAAACACTGATGGAATGGATTTTTATGTATAATGGAAGTTCAATAATTATTTTATTCTATTAAACTATTGACTTGCTAAAGTTTCCATCATGCATGATAACAATGCACAGTTTCATAAAAGATGGAATGTTATCGCTGGGAATAATTCAGTTACCACTCACTATTGGACACCCTGCTTTGTCGGCGTTGAGAGTAACAATGATAATTTGGTGTGTGTCAATGAAGTTTCATACTAGCAATGGAGTTAGTGAAGTAAAAGGTGATAAGTCAAGTTCTAAAGCATGTTATGTGGCTTCACAGAATGAGTATCAGAAAGATATGAGAAAGAAACATGTAAATGAGGATTACTGCACTAAGATTATAAATGTGTATCAACTACAGCTTGAAAAGACTATATGAACCTAAAATGGCAAAAGATATCTAATTTATAATTATTTTAGCTAAGTAAACTAAACTATAAGCAATTACATAAATGGATAAAGTAACTAAAGAAGTGCAAACTCGATAAGAAGACAGAGATTTTTACTAGTTTGAACTCCCGTCCTACGTCTTGTCCTAGAACTCCTTTCTGGAATTTCACTATTTTCCCTTACTTGACTAAGAGGAACATATACCTTACATACTCTGGTTGAGAATCCCCAAAGAGCTTCTTACTACTTTAGATAATTCATAGACAATAGTGTATCTTGAATATACTGATTTGTCTCTTGCGGGTGAATATCTTATAACCCACTTGAGATATCTCCAAAATGAATGAATGAATGAGTGATATAGGATGTAAATTGATTGCTGGTGGATATAGAATTGCATAACTAATGAATGAATTTGATTAAAGTTTTGAATCACATTAAATCACAGACTTAAAAAATGTAGTGAATAACATTGGTGATGTGATCTGGAGAAATTAGTGACTTTTATAGATGATGCATTTGTTACCATTTGAAACTGAAAAGTAGCGACTGAAGAGTTGAAGAAGTAGAAGATTGTAGCGAAGGCGTGTGCACGAAGAGACAAAATTTCAAAAATATTCAACCCATTCTCCCCATAGGTTGACCTATCTAGGTTAAATAGGTCGATGTGTGGGAGCCGTAGGTATATCTGTGCGACCTACATAAGTCGACATGTGGCAAGTGTAAAGTGCCTTAATTTTTGATTAATTTAGTCCTTCTCTTTTATTTTTTGTTCAACGTATTTTACTTACAGGAAAATCCTAAAAAATTCCATAAACTATCTTATGATGTTTGGAATTTTTTATCGAATTTTGGAATGATTCATAGCCACTTACGGAGTTTTAACAATTTAAACTAAAAGGAGTCGATAATGACTCGATAAATAAAATATTCGATTTTTTAATCATTTGTTCATCTTCGTGTATTTTTTTGAGTCTTATTATTCTAAAAGATTTGCTAACTCTAATGAATTTATTTGACAGATCCTTCATTATCTGATAAGTCCATGTTTGCTTTATTTTGACTTTCTGAGCTCATGCTAAACCATATCGCTTTGACTATAATATTCTGTCTTTTTTCTTTCTGATGCTATTTTTCTACGATGCTCACTTTCAACCTATAGAACTTGATAAATACATTAGTAGCTCTGTTGTATGGTTCCTATCACCAAAATACTAAAGCCGAGTTTCTAACAAACTCCCCATTTTTGATGATGTCAACCACACAACTTATATAAACAAATTGATATTAACTTTCCCTCAATTGCTTCCCATCTGAATTCATCTGTACTCTCCCTTATTGGCGTACGCAAATTTTATTCTCCTTTGGAAAAATACATTTTATTTAACCATCCTGACATTCAAGACATTAAATATGGATTTTAAAAATATGTTGTCCCGTAACATAGAATAATGATAGACAGAAACACAAAATATATCTCACAAGATGTGAAATGGAAATAAAGATAAAACATGTTATAAAAGATGCAAGTAATAGAAAATCACAACAGCAACAAATGTCATGAATGCACACATTGAAAATAATTAGTACAACTAATGTAAGCAACAAAAAATGTCAAAGACTGCTGAATGTTAAAAAACTGCACATAACAAATATCCAAATCGATAAAAGCTTTAATGATGTCCATGGACCCATAGGGTAGCGCAGTAGGTTAGGGCATTCGATACTTACATGTAAGGTCAAAGGTTTAATGCTTACTAAAATCATATCCTTGTGGGAACTGTACCAAGTTTCATGAAAATGATGTCCATGATATCCCGAGGGCATGGTCAGGTAAGGACTCTAATGTGAGATGAGAAGGATCAGGTCCTCTAGAAGTAGGTTGAGGGGGTTTGACAGACCCTCCTGGTATATTGCTATGTTGCACTTCAACAGAATCTGTAACAAAAGGCTATGGAATATTATCTTTCTCTGAAGAAATGAAGCCAATCTCTGAAGCACTTCCTCAGTCGCTCGAACTCTCTTTGGACCAACCGAACCACACAACAAAATGAGTAAGCGTATGATAAATCCTAGCTCATTTTTCTGCTCTGTTTGTTCGACCATAATAGTTTGTTTATTTTTTAAGAGTAAATCTTATTGATCTAGTATCTTATGTCTTTTATTTATACTTATCAACTAGAGGTGGAACATAATCCTCATGATCCTCTCTATTACCGCAATCTTCTGACTCATCATATGGTGGATAAGGCTTGAAAGGGTAGAGATGTGCATTCTTTTAAGCATTGCTTTACCCATGGTCATACCATATGCCTTGCTAATAACTTGTTTGGTAGATAAAGAAACTAAGTGTTTGAAAATTCAAGTTGATAAATTACAATAAGGGATTTAATTTTTATATGCACTAGAACGTATGGAGTCTAGAATTTTTTATAGAATAACACTCATTTCGCCCTTATTTTTCTTACAATGGCATATGCTACTAGTTGAACAATAGAAAATAATATCAAAACAGCCAGTGTTAGGGATAATGTTATATTGAATGACCCGTGCAATTAATCTTGCCTTAATTCTCATATTCCCTAATCTCTTTTGACCAATATTAATGTGAAAAATGTTGTGAAGAATTTCCTTATTGGTCATTTCAACTTGATCGATTTCAATTTCGATAGATGTCGTAGGAAAAATTTCTCCTATAACATTTTCTATCAGTCGAATTTCGATTCCTTTAACTTCAGGAAATAGACAAATCCATCTTTATGATCAATATTCGCATTTGAGTAAAATAAAGCAACATAACATGAATAAATATTTTTCTCGAAACATTTTTCTTCAACAAAATAAAGTATATCATTGTATTCAAATGAATTCTTCAGATCATATGATGTAAAATCATCCAATTCAATACGTACCCCAGCGAGATTATTAAAATTGATTACCTATTTATAGAGTTTGATAACTTTCAATTTACCATTGTGCCAATCTTTGATTTGGGGGGTAAAATTAGAGACTGGAATGTTGTCTTGCTTTTAGGAACTTGATCTCTTCTTGGAAGCCATTAAAAAATGAATTAAAAATTATGGTATTGATTTTTAAAATTAATATATAGAATGAAGATTAGTAATTTTGGGTAGAATGAAGTAGTAGCTAGGGTTCGAGGAAAAGGTTTTTAGCTAAATATAGGTGACAAAGATGACTTCGGACCGGGTTATGGTAAATCTCGGATAGGGTTTTCAAATGTCTCGTGTTTGGTTCATGTCGACCCTTGATGTTCATGTAGATGTGCATATTTTTACTTCCATATTTAATCGAATTGAATTAAATAAATGATCATATTGGGTGTTTTAACCTGTTTAAACAAAAATTCAAATTATTTTCAAATCATCATTTATTCATCTTCATATAGGGGCAAAATGGTCATTTTTGTGCATATATTAATTTAAGAAAATTTACTTGGAAATTTCTATATTATTTTTTAGGAATTTGGCTTCAAATGGAAGAGATTTTCATGGAAAATATGCATGCACAAGAGAATACAAGCAAATGAAGATGGAAATAATTCATTTCATGAAACATGGAGGACCCCACCTACCCACCTATCTTAATGTACAAATTAAAAGCTAATGCACATGTTAATGGCCATTAAAGTTTCATGCACACTTAATGGAGGATTATCTCATGCTAATGATAACTTGGTGGTCACGCTACCTCAAGGGAGTTTGGGTAGTTCCTAAAAAAATGGATTAGGGTTTCAAAATATGCATAAATACCCCATATGTTCATGTAATTAGCCCCCTTCCTCTTAGCCTCCTTAGTTTAGGATAAAAAACAAAAAACAAAGCTTTCTTTTCTTTCTTTTCATGACTACTTAGCCATTTCCTTTCATGTAATTCTTTATATGCAATTTTAGGTCATTCTCTTTTATTTACATGCCTTTTCCTTTCATGTTAGTAGTGTAGTTTCATTTCTTATGCAAGTAGATTAGTTTCTATTTCATTTTAATTAGAACTCTTCTTACTTTGCTCTCCTTTTCCTTTTGTTCTTGTTTCATGTTGCATTCTACATTTGTTGATGTGATAACAAATATGAGGGGCTAAACCCTTTCAATTTAGGGGTAATAAAGCTCTCTAATGATGTAGATTCAACATAATTTGATATTTTTGATCTCTTTCTGTGCTTAATGAAATGATAGAATGTGGTAAATATTTTGTTGTTTAGCTTTGAATTTGATAGCCTGTATTGTTGACACTAAATAGAATAGGCTTAAACAAACAAAATACAAAGTACCTCTTCATCTACATATGATTATGGTAATGAAGTGATTATAAAATCAAAATTTGATGGTCTATATTTCTAATCATTAGTTAATAGGTCATGCTTAAAATAGGTTTTATTTTCAAATTCATTGTCAATTTTCATGAGAGTTAGCAAGTTTTTTAAGGGGTGTGTTATAGTTTGATGGTTTATATTGGTCTAATCAATAGCACAATTCCATACTTATGATAAACTCATCAATTAAATTCACTAATGATCAAAAACGAAAGATCATAATTCATGTTGTGTTGATTTATGTGATCAAGAGAGTGGATTTATCTCTAAATTGCCTTCAAACTCTCATATTTTTTATCCATTTTCTTTTGCTAGTTTTTCTGCATTTTTAACTTATAACACTCTCAACTTTGGTTTATTTGATTGAATAGAAATTTTAAAATCGAAACAATTCCCTGCGGATCGACCCGTACTCGCCACCTACTATCATTATATGTCGTGCTCTTGCGGTTATTTTTAATTTAAATTCAACCGGCTATTTTCCAATCCGATGGATATTTGGCCGATTCGAACAAGTTTTTGGCACCGTTGCCAGAGAATTGATTTGATTTTAATTTTCTATTCTTTAGATTTTTTTTTCATTTGATTTTTGTGTGTATTGCATTTATAAAAAAAAATTGTGTGTGTTTGTTGTTTTTTTGCTTGCATCTTGATTATGTGTTTGTTGCTTTACATTTTGCATTTTCATTTCTATTGTTTTTAAAAAGCATACACATTTCAAAACAAAAAAAAATCTATTTCATTTCGTTTACTTTTCAATTTACATTTACATATCTTTGCATTTGGATTTTCGATTTACATTGCTTTCAATACAAAAAAAATTGACACTGTGCACATATTCCACTACCAAGCTCCCCCTTCTCACTGTTTCTCCACCACAAAAACATTTTACTGTTTCTAGCACTGCACATAGTCACCAGTATAACAATCACTGCCTCACTAAACTTCTGTGCAACTTTACGTCCACAATAGCCATACAATTTTCACAACTTTAAAGCCCAATACAGACACATTGCTGCTGCCTGATCAACTACACCGCCTCACATTTTCACAGCCTGTGACGCCCCACCTCTATACTCACACTAGCCAAGGAAACTACGGAATAATGCCGTCGACTGGCATGAAGAATAAGGCTGTTGAGTAGCGATCATCTGTGTAATTGCTTTGTGCAACTACCGACATGTCAGATAATATAACTTACATTTCGTTTCAAGAGGAAATTCGACATATCAAATACAAAATCAAAACTACTACACAGTGGCTAAGTGGTCTTCGGAAATAGATATAGAAATAAACATGACACAAATCAGTCACAGATATTCATATCACAAAGGCGGAAACAGATATGAATATATCACATAGAAGTGTACATAAAAGTAGTGGTCATACAAGATCCACTACATCACAAAAGAATAGGTACAGGTGCTAGACAAAAGAATAAGTATACATTAAGGATTCTATATCTCGAATGTATAAAAACAAAAACTACTAATCTAAAGTAGTTAGCCAAAAATCAGATGATGGTCCCAGATAAGACGTCAAGCAAAAGCACCTGAAATATCTCGGTCTGACCCGAGTATTATTTAAGAAGAAAATAATAAACGGATCAGTCTAGCTATAAATATCATATAAAATGAGATAGGATAAAAGATATGACCAAAAACATATGATGTCAAAAATGCCATACTATGACAATTATACATCAAATAACAACAAAAATCACACAATATCTCAAGAATCTCAAGCACAAAAAAGAATGTCATATTCTTTAAATTATTCACCAAAACACAAATATTGACAAAACATATCAATGCCAAACGCATAAAAATTGGTGAAACACAAATTCTAGAAATCATTAACTAGAAATCCAGAAAGCACAAAAAGGGGGAAGGCCTATCACAAACGGGAGCATGAAAACTCACCAACACGTGTATCACAAATGAGATGCTATCCCATAAACCGAACATCGACGCACCTAAAAAGATACGCCCCATGCACAGTCGAACATCGACGCACCTGAAAAGATACGCCCTATGTATAAACTAACATCGACGCACCTAAAAAGATACGCCCCAAGTACAGTCGGACATCGATGCACCTAAAAAGATACACCCCATGTCTAGTCGAACATCGATGCACCTAAAAAGATACACCCCATGTATAACCTAACATCGACGCACCTAAAAAGATACGCCCCATGTGTAGTCGAACATCGATGCACCTAAAAAAATACTCCCCATGCCTAGTCGAACATCGATGCACCTAAAAAGATACACCCCATGGATAATCTAACATCGACGCACCTAAAAAGATGCGCCCCATGTATAATCTAACATCAACGCACCTAAAAAGATACACCCTATGCCTAGTCGGACATCGATGCACCTAAAAAGTTACACCCCATGCACCGACTTATCGTGCCAAATGCTCCACGAACGGTCCAAAGACCATGGGTCTCTAACCCATTAAAATGAGACGAAGCTCAATAGAACGTGGTATAGTCCCCCACGCGGACAAAGAGACATTGCACATCGCTAGTCTAAATCATAAAATGATCATCATCGATCATCAAGAAGTGTCGATTACACTAAGCTAGTAAATAAATGAGTTTAGCTTCATGTCCCATAACCACTAGCTTAACTTAAATATTTACGAACAAATTGTAGATTTCCACTCAAAAATTGTCACAAGATTTCAATCGAACAAGTCCAAGAATTAACCGACGAAGTAAACGCAAGCGTTTCATACCACTTGTTTTACTAAGCCGTTTAATTAGATTTCTCATACGAATAAGGTAAAGGTTTGTATATACTAATAGATTGGAAAACGGTTTTAAAAGAGAGCTTTATATTTAAAATAGTGTCGAAATCGTTTTGATGAAAGAGTTTGAATATTTACTACTAGTATAGAAACCTTTGTATTTAGAAGTGACAAATCACAAAAATGACTGTAGAAACAATCAATCACCAAAGATTCACATACGAAGACGTGAATTAAATCCAAAGAAATCGATACCAAATCCATCAAAATGGATATTCCCAAAAATCCCGAAAAAGAAGTCATCAAAGTCGATAAAAGTGATAACAACCAATCAGAGCAACTAAAATCGATAAACAATGGAAATTCAATCAAGAAAAGCCTAAACAGGCAAAAATGCACAGTTCCAAACGTTTGGGGGTCAATCCAAACGTTTGGATTTAGGTTCTGAGAATTCAAAAACCTTCCAGACGTCTAAAAGATGGCTTCAGACGTCTGACAGGGTGTTTCAGACGTCTAAAAGGTGATATCAGACGTCTGACAAGGTGTTTCAGACGTCTGAAAGGTTAGGGTTAGGAATTTCTGAGGATTGAAGAGAGATAGAGATGGAGAAGATGAAGAGGATGTTTACCTAAGCTCCTCTTTGATTTTGGAGCAATAACTTGTGTTTCCAAATCAAACTAGGGTTTGGAATTTCTAATTTCCCATTCCTCTCCCCATTTTTACTTAAGCTTCAATGTATTAGGAAATGAGAATGAAAGAAGAGGAGAGGGGATGGAGTTAGGGTATTATGATGGGTTAGTGGGCTGAAACCCAAACCCAAACCCAAAGCCCAAGTAGAAAAGTAGCAAATTATACTCAACTCCAAACATATCGATGTTTATACTCAAAAAAGTTGTAAACACCATTTTGGACTCAATGGAAGTGGTCTCGAGTCCCAATTCGACTATTTACAAAATGTAACATTTCGGACTTTAATCCGATTAACAATGCTATATTTAAATAAAACATTTAAATATATAATCGTGAAATATGCTGGTTGTTACAGACTCCCCTCCTTAAAGAAATTGCGTCCTCGCAATAATTAAGAGGAAAATAAAGAGTAACAACCATAAAAGCATATCAACACAAAAGAAAATTTTGAAATAAGAAGTTCACCATAAAGAGCACGAAAGAGTAAGTCCGGATGTGTTTGCTCGATGAATTCTCAAGATTCCCAAGAGCAATCCTTAGGATTTGAGGACCATTGAACTTTCACAAGAAGAACATCTTTATTTCGAAGGTGTTTAACCTCCGAAGTAATGATACGAATAGAATGTTGCTCAAAAGTCAAATTTTGTGAAACTTTAATTTCTTCAATTACACCGGGCTAAAGAATAGAATCAGAATCCCTAAGGTATTTCTGTAGTAGACAGACGTGGAAAACATCATGAATAGCAGAAAATTGAGCCGGTAAAAAGAGGCAATAAGCTACGGAACCATTACGTTTGGTGATGGGAAATGGACCAATATATCGAGGTGCTAACTTTCCCGATCAACTGAAACGCACAACACCCTTCATAGGTGAAACACAAATGAACACCAGTAAAGACTGGACCTAAAACCAGCTTCTCACCGGCTTCAAGCCAACACAAAGGAGATCGGCACGGCCTTCCGTAGAGTGCCTCGAAAGATGCCATACCAATACTAGATTGGAAGCTATTATATGAAGAAAACTCAACAAGAATATGATCTTCCCAACTTCCAACAAAATCAAGAACGCATGCATGAAAGAGATCTTCAAGAGTTTAATTCACACGCTCGGTTGGTCCATCGGATTGAGGACGATAAGCAGTGCTAAAATTAAGCTTTGTTCCCAAAGCTTTTTGAAGACCTTACCAAAAATCCACTAGTAAAATAATGGATCACGATTGCTAACAATAGAAGTAGGAACTCCATGCAATTTAACAATTTCTTTGACATAGAGTTTAGCCAAAAGAGGTACGGTCCAAAAGAGAAGGATGAGCCTCAAGGCTACACAAAACAAGAGATGAACATAAATTGGATTCACGATCTCGAATCTTGCAAGTGGACAAAGTCTCGAGATCACTCCATTCGGATATCATCATGGAAACAACCGCTTGTTGCTTACGACTAAGGGCATCGGCAAAACGATTACCCTTTTCCGGAGTACAAAGAATATAAAGATCATAAGATGCAAGGAACTCGAGCCAACGTTGTTGACGCAGATTAAGTTTCTTTTGAGAAAATAAATACTTCAAAGATTTATGATCGCTGTAGAGAACAAATTTCTCTCCTAAAAGATAATGACACCAAATTCTAAGAGCGAAAACAATAGTCGCGAGCACCAAATCATGAATGGCATATCTAGTCTCGACAAGCTTTAATTGTCGAGAAGCATATGTGATAACACATTCCCGTTTGCAAGAGAATGGCACCCAAACCAATACGACTAGCATCGGTACAAATAGTGAAGTCTTGGTTCCCTTCGGGAATCGCAAGAATAAAAGCTTCGGAAAAGAGTTCTTTTAATTGATCCTCTTTCCTGAAAAGCTAAGACATTCAAAAATTATAATTAACTTTATGTAATCATCTTTTTAGAAAAAATTACTTTTTACATGTCAATTTACTGTGTTTGACTGTCTCATCATAGCATTTAGGAGATTCCAGTCGATAACGTTGATCAAGCGCATCAATCAGAATTCTTAAAGCACTCAATGGGCAAAACAACACAAAATCATCTTCTATATGATAAACATGTCTCCTAGAAAATTTACAAATATTCTTTGCTCGTTTTAAGAACAAAATCCAATTATGCTTATAAATATCTTATTAAAAAGATTTGCAAATTTTAAATTGTTGTTTTCATCCATAATAAATGAATACAAGGATAAACTCATCGAGATATTTGTAGAATACTCGATTCATAAGATGAATGAAATAAGGTAGAAGGTTCGTCAAACTGAATGACATAACGAACCACTCACAAGAATCATAACGAGTGCAAAATGCGGTAAGTGGAATGCTATCCTCCGCAACTCGTAGCTGATGAAAACCGGTGGCAATGTCGAGCTGAAAAGACCTTGGCACCACTCAATTGGTTGCTTAGGTGATAATCCTAAGACAAGCTCAAATATACCGGAAAATTTACAAACTACTTGAATGAGAGAAATAACACTTTCCACATCAAGTGGGTTTAAAGAATAAAATGATGTCACCGAATTGGAAATCGAAATCATTAAGAACCATAGAAATCTGCTTAACAGATTGAGAATGTCGAAGATATATAGTCCGCTCAGGACATAGGATGTGGGCTTAATAATGATCAAGCCAATCCTTTCCCAAAAAATCAATTTTGAAGCCTAAGTAACGCATAACATGCAAATCGGCTCGAAAAGAATAATCACATAAAATAATCTTGACATTTTTCACAAAGCAAATTGAGTGTTGCGGATCCACCAACCGGATTCGTAATTCTCAGTGAAGTCATCAAGCCCATAATATTTAAAGAAAAAGTATTAACAAGTTCTTTTGATATAAAATAATGAGATGAACCCGTATCAAAAAGAACTTAAATAGGATAATCACAGAACAAATTAATGTCATCAAGGATAGAATGAGAAATACCTTGACCAAGAGAAGTGCTAGTAGAGGCTTGCACAACCTTTAGCTTTCCCTCTTTCTTGTTTGGAAGCTTGGGGCATGAAGATAAAAGATGACCCAAACCTTTGCAATAGTGACAAGTAAGAGGTTTTAGACACTTATTTACATAGTGGTCCGTAGAACCACAATTGTAGGATCGTCCACGACTAGTGGTAGGAGTCTTTGCTACCGAAATTGCCTACTTCCCTTTCTTGTTGGGATTACTGCTTTTGAACTTAATATGCCTCTTCTTGTTGATTTTGAAGTTTTGTTTGGCATCCACAACTTCAACATCACTTTCTTTATCAGCCTTTTCAAGTCGAAGAGTGATATCAACAAGCTGATCGAAAGGCACTTCTAGTTTCAGAGGTAAAACCTTTTTGGGGTTCTTACTCAAAGCACAGATAAACCTTTGATTCTTTACGAGATCCAAAAGTTGTTGGGCAGACATAAACACGCCATCCAAAGAAGGACTACTGGATTGACCAGCGCTAGGACTGCCAGATCTAACCATTTCTCTTCTTTAAGAAAGAAAGAAGAGGAAAAAGGTTATTCACAGAATGAATATCAAACAAACTTGATTGATAAAACAAGGCATCATAAAAAGAAATTGGATAGAACGGTACGAAGACTCGAATTAAATCCTATGGCACGATTCCTAAGAAAGACTTAGGGCAATGATCCTTGCTAGATTATTCTACATTCTTCCGAAGTTTGGCTCTGATACCAAGCTGTGATGCCCCACCTCTATACTCACACTAGCCAAGGACACTACAAGGGAATGCCGTCGACTAGCCCGAAGAATAAGGCTGTTAAGGAGCGACCATCTGTGTAATTGCTTTGTGCGATTACCAATATGTCAGATAATATAACTTACATTTCGTTTCAAGAGGAAATCCGACATATCAAATACAAACTCAAAACAACTACACAGTGGCTAAGTGGTCTTCGGAAACAGATATAGAAATAAACATAACACAAATCAGTCACAGATATTCATATCACAAAGGCAGAAACAGATATGAATATATCACATAGAAATGTACATAAAAGTAGTGGTCATACAAGATCCACTACATCACAAAAGAACAGGTACAGGTGCTAGAAAAAAGAACAAGTATACATTAAGGAGTCTATATCTTGAATGTATAAAAACAAAAACTACTAATCTAAAGTAGTTAGCCAAAAATCAGATGATGGTCCCAGATAAGAAGTCAAGCAGAAGCACCTGAAATATCTCGGTCAGACCCAAGTATTATTTAAGAAGAAAATAATAAATAACCCATAAATCGAACATCGACGCACCTAAAAAGATACGCCCCATGCACAGTCGAACATCGACGCACCTGAAAAGATATGCCCCATGTATAAACAAACATCGACGCACCTAAAAAGATACGCCCCATGTACAGTCGGACATCGATGCACCTAAAAAGGTACACCCCATGCCTAATCGAACATCGATGCACCTAAAAAGATACACCCCATGTATAATCTAACATCGACACACCTAAAAAGATACGCCCCATGTGTAGTCGAACATCGATGCACCTAAAAAGATACTCCCCATGCCTGGTCGAACATCGATGCACCTAAAAAGATACACCCCATGGATAATCTAACATCGACGCACCTAAAAAGATGCGCCTCATGTATAATCTAACATCGACGCACTTAAAAAGATACACCCCATGCCTAGTCGGACATCGATGCACCTAAAAAGATACACCGCATGCACCGACTTACCGTGCCAAATTCTCCACGAACGGTCCAAAGACCATGGGTCGCTAACCCATAAAAATGAGACGAAGCTCAACAGAACGTGGTATAGTCCCCCACGCGGACAAAGAGATATTGCACATCGCTAGTCTAAATCATAAAATGATCATCATCGATCATCAAGAAGTGTCGATTACACTAAGCTAGTAAATAAATGAGTTTAGCTTCATGTCCCATTACCACTAGCTTAACTTAAATATTTACGAACAAATTGTAGATTTCCACTCAAAAATTGTCACAAGAGTTCAATCGAACAAGTCCAAGAATTAACCGACGAAGTAAACGAAAGTGTTTCATACCACTTGTTTTACTAAGCCGTTTAATTAGATTTCTCATACGAATGAGGTAAAGGTTTGTATATACTAATAGATTGGAAAACGGTTTTAAAAGAGAGCTTTATATTTAAAATAGTGTCGAAATCGTTTTGATGAAAGAGTTTGAATATTTACTACTAGTATAGAAACCTTTGTATTTAGAAGTGACAAATCACAAAAATGACTGTAGAAACAATCAATCACCAAAGATTCACATACGAAGACGTGAATTAAATCCAAAGAAATCGATACCAAATCCATCAAAATGGATATTCCCAAAAATCCCGAAAAAGAAGTCATCAAAGTCGATAAAAGTGATAACAACCAATCAGAGCAACTAAAATCGATAAACAATGGAAATTCAATCAAGAAAAGCCTAAACAGGCAAAAATGCACAGTTCCAGACGTTTGGGGGTCAATCCAAACGTTTGGATTTAGGTTCTGAGAATTCAAAAACCTTCCAGACGTCTAAAAGATGGCTTCAGACGTCTGACAGGGTGTTTCAGACGTCTAAAAGGTGATATCAGACGTCTGACAAGGTATTTCAGACGTCTGAAAGGTTGTTTCAGACGTCTGATTCTGTTTTCTGCAATTTTTATTTTCAGCCGTATATTCTTTTCTCCAGAAGGCCTATCCAGACGTCTGGACTTGAATTCCAGACGTCTAGTCACCTGGACCAGGCAATAGTTTGCCTAGGCCAAAGTGGCCAAAACGTATCAGGAGCGATCGGACGAGCAATGACGACTAAGGATTTACGCCGAGCGACAACCCAGCCTTAAAGGCTCTTCGATACACCCCAAATATCAATGTCCAAACATCCATAGTAGGATTTTCACAAAATTGGACCAAAATACCAAAATTTGGAAAATTCACCAAATCAATTCAAATCAAAAGCAAATGAATATGCACAAATGTTAGGAATTCATACCTAGCAACAATAATAGCTATAGACGTAGATGTGCATTAAAGAACTCACCTTTAAAACTCAAAAACACGAATGAGAAGCTTTAAAACAAAGGAAAGGCCAATTCCTCTTCAATACACCTCAAGAAGCTCCAGTCTAAGCTAATAAGCAAATATTTCCTAAGTTAGGGATAGGAATTTCTGAGGATTGAAGAGAGATAGAGATGGAGAAGATGAAGAGGATGTTTACCTAAGCTTCTCTTTGATTTTGGAGCAATAACTTGTGTTTCCAAATCAAACTAGGGTTTGGAATTTCTAATTTCCCATTCCTCTCCCCATTTTTACTTAAGCTTCAATGTATTAGGAAATGAGAATGAAAGAAGAGGAGAGGGGATGGAGTTAGGGTATTATGATGGGTTAGTGGGCTGAAACCCAAACCCAAAGCCCAAGTAGAAAAGTAGCAAATTCTACTCAACTCCAAACATATCGATGTTTCTACTCAAAAAAGTTGTAAACGCCATTTAGGACTCAATGGAAGTGGTCTCGAGTCCCAATTTGATTGTTTACAAAAAGTAACATTTCAGACTTTAATCCGATTAACGATGCTATATTTAAATAAAACATTTAAATATATAATCGTGAAATATGTGGGTTGTTACACAGCCTTTCACTTCACAATACAAAACTTCATTCACTTAACTTCTTACTTCCTCGTGCATATACACCCACCTCCCTCATCAACAAACTATCACACACCAAAACACTACATTTCATCCACCTGTACAAACCTAATCACCTTTACTCCTCTCTACCCCTCTGGATGAAACCAAAAACTCACTACCATACAACGCAAACTGTTCAACACCCTGCCACACCTTCCACCAACCCCAAAACCACTCCATTGTCATACAACATCAACTCAACTTCATTTCTGTCACATATTCAACCTTTTCTCACTTTGACTACCAACCACTTACATACAACAACCATCAATCAATCAACTTCCTCACATCATTCACTGCAGAACACTTTTGCCCTGAACATCATCCAAACTTTATTGAATACCTTGTCAGCTGTCATTCCATTTCTCCATACACTGTCATTCCAACCCCAAGCCACAGCAACACCTTCTTCATAAAACCATTTACCAAAATCACCTTCCTTCTTCATCCCACCAACACAACTGCAATCACCTACATCTACGAGCTTAAACACATCAGCCCTTTTTCTTACCCCAATACAACTTCAGTCACAACTACATAAGCTTCGACCGAACCACTACATTGCCATTAACCTTACATCAAAAATTCAAAACTGCCCATCACCATACACTGACCATCACCACTCAACCTCCTCCACTGTCAACCATCCACCACCTGCTACAACTTCGTAGCATCCCCCTACCTACAACCACCAAGCACCTTCACCTTCTTTCATCTTCACCACTAACCACCAATACATCATACTACCTGCTTTACTGCTACACCATACTCTCAAACCACTTTATTTCTTCCCATATCAACTGTCCATCCACTAATTAGCTGCATACAAATCCTCTGCTACTACTGCGACTATTCTACCATCACCTCCCCTTTTCAGCTTCAACTCACTTCACACTACTGCGGCCACACCTACCACAACAGCGACAAAACTAGACCACACTACTTTAACTAACCACAACCTTCCCTCCACAGTCCACTTCCCTGCAAACCACGAATTTCAGCATCTCCTGAAATCGCCTTGCCATTGAACCCGCGACCTACATCCAACAATTCCACGACCAAAACCAATTCAATCGAACCCAAACCATCTAACGGAACTAAACCATCATCGCAGCTTCAACCTCGTATGCAACCAATCTCCGAACTACAACTGCAGTCACAAACTCAATCAATCACGACCGAAAATCATCGCCTGAAACGAAATCAACCACCACTGCCTCGACTCGAACCCCTTACTGAACCAACCTCCATTGCCTCTCGAACATTGAACATCACAGCGCCGTACCCCCAAATCAACCAATAATGGATTTTGATTCGAATTTTGATTTTGAGTGACACACTGAATTAATCGAATTCGCTGTTTTTTAAAAGAGGGATTAGCTTTTTAAAAGTGAATCATGAATTAATAAAAACATTGCAAATTTACAGGGAGGTGGGATTATTTTTTTTCAAAGTGGGCCGGGTTGTTTTTTTTAATTTACTTTTTGTTTACTCTTTTTTTAACCATCTTTCTTTTTGTTCATCGTTCCTTTAAAAAAAACTTGTTTTTGTAATTTGAGATGAGTTGAATTGTTTTTTAGTTGTCTTTTGGTTTAAAAAAAACAAACAAAAAAAATCATTTGCCTAAAATAAATTTTTTTTCTTTTAATTTGTTTTGTTTAATTTATTTTGATTCCATTTGTGTTAGTTACATCCTTATTCAAAAATAAAAAAAAAACAAAAAATTTCTAAAAAAGGTTGTTTTGGTTTCATATTTTTCTTAGTTTCTTCCTTGATAAAAAAACTATATATATATATATCTTGTTTTTATTTTCAGGTTGTAGGAAATAAAAAGGCGTTGCTGCTATAAACTACCCGGCTTGCTTGCTTAAAAAAAATTGCTGCATAAAATAAATTTGCAAATAATTCTGCATGCTCTGGTATCGTGCTCTCATCTCCTGTTTTTATTTGTTTTGCATTGTTGTTTGCTTGCATTTAAAAAAACAATTTTCAAAAACAAAAAACAAAAACAAATTTCATTTGTAGTTGCATTGTTAATACACGTTTAATTTCTGCTTTGAATTTCATCCTAGAATTTTGATTAATAAAAACGGTTAGACATCGATAACACTTAATTGTATATTTACAAGTTGTCTTCTTTCGACAATTTAATTTCTTGGTGCCTAGGCTATGGAAGAGCAATAATCAGTTATAAATATTACGATGATTCGTAAAAATTATACTGATTGTTTCTCTGAAGGTACGTAAACCTTTGGCTGCATTGCTACGGTGATTCGTGGTGCACCGATAAATCCTGCCCATTACCTGGCCGAGAACTATCTTGTTGATTTAAGACAATGTGCGATTATACAATTTTGGGTTAGGAGCTACTTAGGAAAGAAAACTTGTAATTAAATCTTTGCATTCATTTAGTTGCATTAGTTCATGCATATTTTAAAAAAAATTAAAAAAAACAAAAAAATTGTAAATATTCCTTAACTTTGTTTTAAAATCCTTTCTTTTGAATTTTTTTTTTCAATCAAAATCAAAAATCCAAAAAAAATTACTTAGTTTTTCTTTTAGAAAAACAAAAATCCAAAAAAAAATATAAAAACCTTTTCAAGAACAATTTTTTTTTTGAAAATCCAAAAAAAACAAAAATCAAATTTCCTTTTTGAAAAATAAAATTCTTTTTGGTAAATAGTTTTCCCTTTATAAAAAAATCCAAAAAAAACATTCTTGAAAATGTCCGAGTTTCCCAACTTACATGAATTTTACGATAGTTGTAAAAATCAATATAATCCATATAATTTCACTCCAAATTCTTATGGATGTTTTAATAACAACTATTGTACAAACAATTCGAATTTCAAACAACAAAATTTTCAAAATGATAACTAACCCTCGACTCTTCAAAAAAAGCATTGAAACGATTTCGTCTTTACTTGAACTCTGTACACAACAAAATCAAATGATAAATGAATTATGTAATTCATATTTGTGCAACAACTCAAGTCAAGAATTTCAAGATAATCAAAATTTGAATTCACTCCAAAATTCAAATGATTTCGATTATAACTCATGCTAATACAACTTCAAACTTCAAAATGAATTTCAAAATCAAAACGAAAATGTGAACCACTTTTCAAATAATTTTGGCAATGAGAATAATCTCGATTATGGGTTAATTGACAATTTTTGTTCTCAACAATTTCAAATTGAAAATTCTCAAGTTAATAATTATAAATTGGATTTTATTGAGAAAATGGATGAATCTACAATGATCACACAGATTTGTTGTTCGAAACATATATGAAACAACGTGAGAAACAAAATCAAATCCCAACGCGTGACGAGTCAAGTGATAATCCATCTTTTACCAAAGTTAACGATTTTCAAATAACAACTTTTGAAATTGAAAACGACAATCTTAACGAAGTTGTTGAAAATTAGATAATTGAATTGGATTTTAATTCTTTTGAGGGTGTGAAACTGGATTTAAGATTCGATCTTCCTTTCCCGATTTTCAAAATTTGAATTCAACAACTTTAGATTTTGAAATTGATATATGTAATGAAGTTTTTGATAATCCAACAAAGGAAGACGAATTTAGTGAACACGTTTTCTTTTGAATTTTGAAAATGAGTTGTTGAATTTCGACAGGGAAGAGTTAAATCACCATTTTGATTATGAAATCAACAATTTTGAAGACGTTTTCAAGGATAAATTTGAATTTGAATTTGGTGAAAATAAACTTGAAATTCAACCAATTGTTCTATCGACCCCGAAAATCATCGAAAATAAAACAGCTCATGGGATTTTTAATAAAACGACATTCGTTTTTCCAAATCAATATTCAACTTCGAAATCTTTTATGATTTGGTTTTCTGCGCTCAAACTGTGTCTCTCATACTTGACGAGACAAATGAATTGGTCTTTGGAGGACCGTTTCATTTACTCTTTGACAGTATATTTTCTGATGTCTTGTAAATAACAATCTTTTTATTTTCATGTAAATATCCATCATTTTTTTATTTTTGTTTTAGTTTTCTCCTTCCACTTGGGTTGACTGTGAGGACACGGTCAAAATCAAGTGTGGGGGGAGTGTCATCTTCATTTTTTATTTTTCATGGTTTATTTTTGCATTTTCTTTCCAAATATATTTTAAAAAATCCAAAAAAAAATCAGAAAAAAGAACAAAAAAAGCAAATTTTCTTTCTAGCAAGTTAATTTATTTTTAAAAGAAATACTATAAGATAAATATATGTTTTTGGATAATTAAATTGAAATTTTTGAAAATTTATTTGTCTCAACAAAAATAAAAAGAAAGTTTGATTACAAATAACAATGGTTTAACTAGTATATAGGAAGATTCATAGGTGATAATTATGAAGTATATCCAAGTTGGAAATCATTGTTTAAAAAAAGTGGTTAATTTAAAGTAAAGAATATAACATTTCTTATCTTCTAAGTTAAATGGTGCTAAGATGATTTTGCAAAACTCTCTCTCTTTAAAAAAAATATAACAAAAAAAACATTAATAAAAAAATTCTATATATGTATATATATTTTTTATTAACACCTAGGGTCATGTGTTCACACTTGTGTGTTCACTCGCTATGCTCCGTACCCTTCTCACGTAAGCCCGAAAGGTAGTGCATGATCGGTATACCTGGCATCTGTTTATCTAAGTTAGGTGTATGTATATAAAAATTCCTTTATTAACAGCCTATAGTCGATAGGTGTTCACATTCGTGTGTTCACTTGCCATGCTCTGTATTCCCCTCACATAAAGCCAAAAGGAAGTGCATTGATTGTTGGATCGATTTCACCATAGAGGGGGTTGGATAGATTGATACTAATAATTATAAAAAATTAATGCAGAAATATATAAAATAATTGCAGCACAGATAATAGCAGAATAATACAAGCAAAAATAAAACAACACAGATTTACCCAACTTCGACAAAACCATGCCTATGTGTTGCCCCCAAGGTTTCTACTAGAAATTAAGTAGTCTGACGCTTACACATGTAAACTTGTGACACCCACTATTGACTAACCTAACTCTACGCTCAAAACCCTGCTCCAACTCAGCCACTGAGTTGCGAATTCTCAAACTACGCCCCGTAGTTTGTACCTAGTCACACGACTAGAAAATTACAAAAGTTTAAAATAAAAAATTACAAAATAAACTAAACAATACAAAAGCAAAGCCCTTTTTAATATATTCAGCCCAATATAATTTATAAGGTGACCGACCCAAAATTAAGGCTTAAGAAAATAAATTCGTCTCCCTTTTCTTTTGTTCGGCCCGTATGCTTTTGTTTCTTCGTTCATTCCTCTTTTAGATTTAGGGCTTTGCGAAATTGGAACCGCCGATTGATTGCTGATCGATTGAATTGATATTCTCGCGTTGTTTGATTTGTCGATCAATCATCTCTTTGATGTGCAAACAGCTGCTTCAATTCGTCGAGTTCGATTTGAATTGGTATGTGATTTCCTGTATTACTCTCGTTGATATGCTTGAACTTGATGATTTAATTGCAGATGATGTTGATGGTATTTATAGGGAATAAAACCCTAAATTATCATTCACTTGAAATCGTCTGATAATTTTTCTCTACCGTTCTATTTTGCTTGAATACATATGATTTGCTTAGACTGGCTCAATTCGTATATTCCTTTGCTTGATTATCACGGCTTGCGTTTGCTTTGGATTTTGTTCTGTTCTTTTCTGGGATTTGACTTTGGCCATTTGACATTGTGATAATCTGGTGTAACATCCCGCCATTTTTTAAGTTTTAAGCAGACACACATGCCAACTCAAACCATACAGAAGGGCGGATTGTTATGGGTAAATAAAAAAAACAGAGAAAGAGAAAAACAAAACAGAATCTCGCAGCGGAATGACAAAATATAATAATCTAATAACAGGTCATGAAGCTGTTTACAAAACATTTGATTATACTTATACAATACAGAATCAGAGTTACATAAACAGAGAATAAATATTCAAATGCAGCGGAACAGTATGAATGCAGTGGAATAGTAGAATAAGTAATAATAGTACAAATCTTGGTTTTCGTACACCAGAAAAAGGTCTTCAAATCCTGAAATACTCAGGATTACCCGAGCGAATTGAAAAGACAAAACACTTGAGTCAGAACTAAAAGATCTTATGTAAGTTAAATCACTGTAAATAACTATGAGTGGAACAGCGTCAAAGATGTTTACGGGGTTTGACACCTCCTATCCAATGTCTAACGTGAGTGCAGTAACTTAAGAGATGTTCGGGATTCACATCTCCTAAGGATCCGTTAAGCTATCTACTATGTAGTACAATACGCTATTATAATATGTCTACAGTAAGATAAACTATTAAAATAGCGTTAAGGCGTTACCCATTTCCCCCTTAACACATTTTTATATATCCCCATAGTCTATACAGTATCGTAATCCCGTCCGTACTGGACGCCGTCGGAGGGCACTCCATAGGTAATGTACAAAACAAACTCGTAGTAGTCTCGATAGGGTAGGTGACACGGCACAACTAGGCAATGCCAGGGTAGATATACCAATTACACTTCCGGACTGGTGGTAACGCATAGCAGCTACTACCGCCCACCTCAAAACACACTCTCAAATCAAAAATTGAGGGTGGCCACCAAATAAATCGCAAAGTCAGAATATAGTATCGAAGGAGTGTGCCCAATCGGAGGAATGACCTCACTTAGCCCGTCAATTTCTCCTGTTTAAGCCACCTTAAGCTAACTCATGGGAGTCAGGTCCACGTATATACCTCATATAGGATCGTCGCCAACCATCCTACTTCATTCTGGAATCTCCGTCGCGTACACAGTTGTGAAAGTGGTTTTCGATATTGGCAGAGAGTATGACAATATCTGATCCCGGTCACTTTAACAACCAGTCGCTTATTACATACTGGATGGTTCTTTTACATTTCCAAAATCATTTCATAATTGATATCAAAATATCATATTCAATTCAAATCATATCATTTTCGAAATCATTACTTACTTTCGAAATCATATTCACCTTTGAAATCATATCACATTTGAAATCATAGTTCGAAATTATATTTCCTTTCGAAAGTCATATTTCCAAAATAGGTACTCTCATTTCAAAATATCACATTAAACCAAATATGTCATTTAAATCCCAACTTAGGTTATAACATCATTAACCATATTCACTTAAAAATCGAGAATTTGAATATAAACCCATCCATTTTACTCGGTTTGGAATTTAGAAGAAAATAGTTTTAAATAGTTATAAATAGTAAATATAGATTTAAAATAGACTAAATATAATTAAAATAGATTAAATAGCTTTAAAATAGATTAATTAGATTTAAAATAAGTTAAAACAGGTTAATTAGTTTAAATAAATTAAATGGTTTAAAATATGATAAAATGATTTAATATAATTAATGCAGGTTAAAATAGTTTAATACTTTGAAAATCTTAATAATTAGAAATTTGGAAATAATATATTTTTAAAACAGTTTATATTAAAACATGAATTTGGAATTAATATCAAATTAAACTATTCATTTTATTTCAACTCATTTGGACCATTTTCAATTTCCAAGTCAACAAACCAAATTCCAAACCTTTAAATTTAACAATTTAATAAACTATTGAATTTTATATCGTTTCAATTCATGTTCAAATATCAATTCGGATAACTCCAATTTCAAAATATTTCAAAGTTATTTTCAAACAACTTCAATAACTTAATTTCGATAGAATTTCGTTTATACTCAAAAGTTTAACTTTAAACTTCCAATTTAATTACTTAAAGCAATTCCTTTTAAACCATTTCACATTTCATCATAAACTTGATTTTCCAATAATACTTCAATTTACATAAATCAAATTTTATTTCAAAATATCATTTAATTAAATTCAAAAATTAAGGATTTTAAAATCATTTAATTTAACCAATCCGGTGTCCGTATATAATTCTCTACCTTAGGGTCAAGTGATACGGATATTTATCATTTCAATCCGCAATTTAAAATTTAATGGTTATATATCATTTCAAACCGCAATCCCAAATTTAATAATACAATCCATAAAATCGCTCGAGTCTATCATTTCAACCTATAACAATTTTCCCATAATCTATAGATCATTCGGGTATGTATCATTACAACCCATAGTGAACTTGCAGTTTATAACAATATAAAATAAAACATCCAGTCATCCAATATCAACAATCAACATCCATCACAATCATCATCCAAATCAATCAATAAATATCAATATAGAACTGATAATCAATAATAGGTATTTAACTGGCAATTTATATTCAATAATAAATTAAATAACGATTTAATTCAAATAAATTCAAATTAACTGAGATGATGATTTAAAATATACCAAACAGTCATAAATAAATTTCTAATCACATCTTAAATTTAATTTAACAAACATAAGAAATTTAATAAGTTGTGAGTGGGTCAAAACACTCATCTTTGAATTTCAAATCGATTTGAAATTCAAAATAAGGCCCAAATTTGAACAGTCTCGGAATTCGTCCGAACAAGCATCAAAATGTCCGAAATTTCTTACGATCCCAACGCAAGAAACTGCGCGTGAATTGGACCTCGTATGTAGAAGTTATTGTTATTAGAACATTTAAATTTCAAATTTAAATTAAAACGAAATACCAGAAGGTAAAGCACATCACCAGTACGATTCCTCCACGTCACCCCTTTCGCGTTCAACTCAATCTTTTACACGACATCGCTCTCAACCAAAGCCCTAACTAGCCGCCACTAATTGCCGCGTGTATGTGCCACTTCGACTCGATTAGGCGGCACCGCCGTTTCAGGCAGCTCGAGCCGCACCTATGCCTGGGTCGATGTGCATTCTGGCCCATCAGAAATCCCCCTCGCCATGAAGAACGCATCCTCCTCTAAGCTAAAATACGGCGAATCCCAAGACGATCTCGACCAATGAACGACATGGATCGAAGCCTCTCGATGGCCTCTATAGTGCAGCACTCTTTGATCGGCCTATCGACAAAGATCCACCGTCGAATAGAAATTCTAGCAACGGACGGCCGAAAATAAATGGCCAATTTCTGATCAAACGGAGGCTCGAATCAAGAAATGAATTTCAAATCTGAGTTGCTCTCGTCGAGAGCTTCAAATCGATATATAATTTGATATACTTTGAGGAGTTTGAATTTTGGATTTGGTTTTGAATTGCAATTGAATTTAGAATTTGGGAATTTGGTTTGTCTGCCATAGGAATGAGGAGTTGAGAAGCAAATGTACGTATAGACAAATGAATATGAGGAGTGGCTAGGGTTTATAGCAAACTATTTATAGGCAAAGCTGAAACAGAAAGAATGGACCAGATTGATTGAACGATACACGACCCGAAAAGCCCGTTTCGACTCCGGAACAAAAATGGGTCAACCTATATATAAAAATAGATGTTTTTGATAATTTAAAAATCAGTGGAATGGGTTTCAAGTCCTAATTCCATCATTTTAAGAAGTTATGATAAATTCAGCTTATTTCAAATTGATTTCAATTAAATTGATTTCTAGGCGTTTCGAGCCCGTACGATCAAACGACAAGTCTGATCGTTACGAAACTTGAAATCCTATAAGAATTCACCGTTACGGATCCGATGAAACTGGTTTCGTCGAAATCCGAGTCAGTGGCCAAAATGGCTATATTTCAGTTAATTAAATAAATTAAAATTAATTAATTAAATCACCTTTTCAATCCTGATTCTATAATTGACAAATTTTATCATTTTTGATTTCTTAAACAATTTCAATAATTTAAACAACTTAGATATCAACTTAAAGTTAATAAATTTACCAATTACAGTGTTTAATTTCAATTTCAATAAATTCAGAAATAAAAAAAAATTTTCAATAATTCCATTTAATTGACCTTTCATCCTATTATTCAATCCATTATTATCAAATATATGAAATTAACATTGGTTCATGATTTATTACATTAATATTCTCAAATTTCATCTTAATTTTCATTAACGTAATATTTAAATATTTAATTTCATTTAATTTCAATTAATCCAATTATTATGATTTAAATTCCAATAAATTAATAAATCTTGATTTCCATTCTCTTTATTCAACCAATTGTCATATTATGAATAAAATTAACATTATTTCCAATTATTACCTTAATTTATTCTTACGTAATATTTACATTAGATTTATTGCAATTGATTTCCAATTTAAATTAATAGCCTAAATAGAAATTATACAATAATTGTTACCATTATCTTTTAATTTCATTTATAAGTTTATCTCTTACAAACAAAGGTTATAATTTCTTACATTCTACTGATAGTATTCAATTACCATAAATTTGATATTATTTCATTAAATAAATTCAATATCTGCCCTTTGTTTTCTCACATTTACTTTATAACCAAGTATAACCTTTTAATCACTTTATTTAATTGGAATTAACTTGTTAATAATTAACTTAAGTTAACATTTTTACATTTCATTTTAGTTATTATTTTCATTATTAAATTACAAATTTTCTTTTCTTTCAATATTAAATTACCTAAATCTCATTAAATTAACAATTTTAAATTATCGAAAATTTACGGGTTGTTACACTCTCCCCCACTCAAAACTTTTCGTCCCCGAAAAGGAAAAAGAAGGGAAAAGAAGGAATTAAGAAAATTAATATATCTTATTCTAAATATTAAATCTATAAAAATTAATTTACAAAATCAAATAATTTAAATAAAATATATCAATTTATAACACTTAAATCCTTTTATATTCAAGTAAATAAAAGTTTGGAAAATATTTCACAAATATTCTAAGTCCAAAATTCACGAAAAATTTCGGCAGAGTCTCCTTTGTACGGAGAGGTTTGGGAGACATAATAATATCAATAATAACAATATATTTCATATTTTTCAAAATAATATATCTCAACAGCGGGAAAATAATATAATATCGCTATAAAACCGTAATCCTAGAACGTACCTATTTGTTGGGCAAACAACGCTTAATTACGAAACCAAAAGTAGTGGCAATTGCTTCCATAACCTGTATTTCACTTATATAATCTAAAAGAGTATAATTACATAAAATGAAATGTTTAAAGTTGTTTCAACCACAAACAACAAATCAATATAAAACAACAATCACTTGCAATCGTAGCATACAATCATCATATGAAATCAATAAAATCAACTATCAATCCATAGCAAACAAACAAATGGTTTGTTCGGGTTCAGAAATTTTTATCCGCCTAGAATGACAAATAAACTACTGAGTGCACCATTTACTCAACAGTCTTAGATGAACTCAATAGATTATTCATACATCTTAAACAATTAGAAGTATCATATCCTAAACAACCCATAAACCAAAACAAACAATAATTTACAATGTACTTGAGTTATTTTTATTAAATTTCTTTCACAACATTTACATTTTTTTTCTTTTTTTCGTTCATACAAGGATTATTTCTTTAACTTACATTTATCTCTTACAAAATTTTATTACCATTCATTCATTCAGTGTTTATTTTATTTTTTTCCTTTATTACTTACAAGAATTCATTTTCATTTATTCATATCATGTCAATTTCTTTTATTGCATTACATTCATTTTATTATTTACTTTAATTATAAATAGTTTCAATATTAACTTAAGTTCAAAATCATTTACTTACAGTACTCATTTTCTATTTCATTTAATTAGTAGTATTACAATTTTAACTCAAGTTTATAACTATTTTAATATCAAATTTCTTATTTATAAAAGTAAATTTCATTGAACACTTCCATTACATAAGTTTTACTTGTAAAAAAAAATTCCATTACATATTCTTTTAACTTTTCCACTTTTATAATTGGTAAGTTATATATATGTCTTTAAGAATGCAATTGAAAGTTACACAAGTTTGACTTACTTATTCTAATTAACTTAAGGTTCAATAGTTATCATTCCTTATTTTCATATTCTTTTCGTTTACAAGTTGCAAATTTCAAATTCCTTGTATATTTCAGTCACAACTTAGTGTAACGACCCGATATTTTCAACCATTCGCATCCGCACATGTCGGACTTGAATTGCTCAAAATACCGCGTTGTAAATAAAAATTTGGCAAATTCAACATATACAGTAAATAAAATCTCAGATCACAAACACATAGTAATATAATGCAGCGGAAATAAAAGAGATAGTAGTTCATGAAGCTACTATATAAATACATCAGAGTTAATTTAGATACAATAGGAATACCAAGATACAACAGGAGTAACAGTATGATAATCAGGCACAACTCAGAATACAACTGGAATCAACTGGATAACAAGATGAATAGATATCTGGATCTTCAAAGCAAAACTCCAGCTCCAAAGGTGAGTCTCTAATGTTGTATCACTCAGTCTGACCCGAGCGTAAAGCAAAACACAAAACACTCGAGTCAGGACAATATATACTTATATAATGTAAACCAACTCAAGTGAACTGTAATAAAGGTACAAGTAACTTAGAAGATGCTTGGGACCGCCCATCCTCTAAGGATCCGTTATACTATTTACTATATAGTAATATACGCTATATATACAGTAGTGTCTAATCAGTAAAGTATAATCATATTGAAAATAGCGTTAAGGGGATGGTGAACCTTAACGTGGTCGGATCTTTAAACCAAAATCGTAGTGGGTTCGATAAGGTAAGTGACACGGCACAACTAGGCAATGCCAGGGTAGATATACCAATTACGCATCCGGGCTGGTGGTGACGCATAGCAGCCACTACCGCCCACCTCGAACAACACTCCCAAATCAAGGGGTGCACCCAATCAATCACAAAGTAATAGAATGGTATCGAAGAAGTGTGTCCGATAAGAGGTGCTACCTCATTGGCCCGTCAATCGCTCCTGTTTTAGCCACTTTATGCCAACTCACGGGAATTGGGTCCACGTATATACCTTTAGGATCGTCGCCACCATCCTACTTCATTCTGGAAACTCCACCGCGAACATAGTTGTCAAAGTGGTTTTCGGTATCGACAGAGAGTATGTCCATATCTGATCTCGGTCTCTTTAACAACCAATCGTTATTATAACCCGTGGTTATAATTTTAAAATAATATTTTATACTTTAAAATAGAATATCATTTCAAATCCAAATCTTTATCAAAATAAAGATTAAATCAATTCCAAACCATTTCAATATATTTAAAATATCATATCATTTCAAAACTTCATTTCAAATCATTTCAATATCAAAATATCATATCTTTCCAAACTTCATTTCAAATCATTTTAATGTATCAAAATATCATATCTTCCCAAACTTCATTTCAAATCATTTTAATATAATAAAATATCATATCAGTTCAAATCCAAATATCATACCTTTTAAATTCAAAGATATCATTCATTTACTATCATTTCAAATCACCTTTAAATAGTTTATATTCCAATCAAAATAATTCATTTAAACATTTTAAAAGTGTAATTATTATACTTTCAAATCAAGTATTCAATTTTCAAAGTTTCAAACCATTCTGAGTTTGTTTACTAAGTCAAAAACCATAATTATTAAAATTTCAGCCTTTCGTGGAATTTAGAAAAAGCTGTTATAAGTTATACTTGAAACATTTTTATTCAGCAAAGACAGCATTTAAAACTGCTGTTAAAACTCAGTTTTAGTTAAATTATAGTTCAAAACAGAAAAGACAGCATTTCAGAAGTGCTGCGGTAACTCAGATTTCAAAACAAAGGTTTTATTTGATTTCAGCAAAGACTACAGGCCACTATCGCTTTTCCAGAGAATGCTATAACAGACCTGAGTTCAATATTAGCCTATAAGTTCAACTACAGCAACTACAGCATTTCAGAAATGCTGTAATAGCTCTTTTTGCACAATTTTAGTTCAATTTAGAAACTATAGCATTTCTGAATGCTATTAAAAGTTTATTCCAGATTTTAGTGTATTTCCAGCAAATAATAAATTTTAATTTAAACCATTTAAACATTATAAAAATCATATTTTTAACATTCAAAAATGTTCATTAACAATACTCTATTAATTTATGATTTATATAAAGTAAACTTTTACAAAAAAATCCAAATTTCAAAAATTTTACTTAACAAATTCAAATGTACACCTTTCCCATTTTTACCTTTTACAATTTATTAACACTTACATTTTCAAATTACCATTTCACACATTAAACTAAATTTCCAATTTATTTAATTAATTTAAACCTTTAATAAATACCAAATTCACATTTCCAAGTCAAGTTTTATTTTAAAATTTCACTTTTAAGCATTCATTTATGTAACCATTTTAATACATAGAAAACTCAATAACACTTTATTAAATCATTCAAATTCAAATCAAATTATCATATTTACCATTTTCCAAATATAATTAAATTTCCATTTTATTTATATAACTTAAATATCATTTTTAAAACCAAAATTCCAAATTTCCAAACTTAAGTTATATTTCAAAAATTCACTTTTACCATTCATTTAAATTACATTTTTAACCTCTAGAAAAATCTAAATTTCTTTATTTAAACATTAAAATCTTTTTAACTCAAATTTTCATAAATTTACATTTTTAAAATACTTAAAAATACCCAAAAACACTTTATAAAATAACCACGGGCCAGTATATAGTTTTCTAACCTAGGACAAGTGATACGGATATGTATCATTTCAATCCGCAGTTTACAAGGAAAATCTGGGTTCTATCATTTCAAACCCGCAATCCCAAGTCAAAATAAAATAAATAAAAACCGTTCAGGCCTATCATTTCAGCCCATAACGATTTTTCCCTATTCTAAAGTCCGTTCGGGTATGTATCATTTCAACCCATAGTGATTCTATTCTACAGGGAACTTGCAGTGAGAGAACAAAATATAAATAAACAGTAAAATAAAATAAAATATAACAGATGATGTAACAGTCATATAAACAGTATTTAATATCATATAAATATATCACAGGCATGTATAACATAATATAATTATTTCTACACTTTCACTTGCTATCAATTCACAATAATATAAGTATGAATGTCAGGTGTGATTACTCACCTTTTTACGCTGAAGTTTGCAAAGCAAACACACAAACAAAAATCTGGAAAGCACGAAAGCACGACTAGACACAATTCTGATTTGAATGGATGGAGAGCCAAGATATTGATCTTGTATATAACAAATACACAAATCATAAGAATAAGATTCAACACAACAAAAGATGAATTAAACTATGCAATTACGAATCTAAGATCATAACCTTGCTTTCAACCACCAAGTGGGCTTTGCCATGGTCTAATAGTGAGGAGGAGGTTATGTTGTGGTGGTGGAGGCTGAGCTATGCAAGGAGAAAACAAAAGGAAAAAAAAGAGGAAATAAAATAAAAGTGGAAAAAAGAGAGAAGGAAGCCATGGAAATAACCTAGAGCTTGTTGTATTTTCTTCACGCAAATGAAAATGAGAGGATGAGAACTTGTACGTGAATAAGAAATAAAAAGAAGGCGGCTATAGTTTCAAGAGATTTGAATGGCTAAGATGTAGGGTTTAGAAAATGAAAGGCTAGCAAATAAAAAGGCTAGTGAATTGTGAAGACCCAAATTATTGAGATAAAAATAATTTTAAAATGAGAATATTTAAGAAAAGAAAATATAGTCTGACAATAATAATATTAGGAGTAAGTGAAATGAATAAATAAGAGGATAGAGATTTTTTTTTTATATATATGTATTAGATATGAGTAGCCAAAGAAGTATAAAATGATAAAGCCCTTTTGATAACCAAATTGCATGAGAACCAGTTTAGTATTATTGTGCATAAACACCTTCTCAAAAATAAATCAGGAAATAAATGGCTTGAAATAATATAAGAGGACCATTCAGGCCTAACAAGGTATACAATGTTTCTGAGTCACACAAAGATGATGTGTAGATGGATCATGCAAATAGCATGTGCACAGAAAAGCAGAGAAGCAACTGCTTTTACTAGAAATAGAAATCAAGAGAAAATGGCACATTTAGCCATAACAACACACACATAATTCTCTGAGTAATGTGAGGATAAAATGGGTTTTTCCTTTAGTAAAACCCTAGCAAAATGATTTAAATCAAGAGGGAAGCAGAGGTTTTCTCTGGGGGAAAACAGAAACACACTAAAAATAAATAAAAAGGAGAGCTCACCCTGTTTTCAAGCTTAGACATTCTCGGGGAAGAGAGGAGGAAGGTGAGTGATTAATCACTTATGATCTGTAAGGCATTAAGACCCATGTTAAGGGCAGCCAAGTTATTTTATATAAACATTACATTATGTTTTTCCTATTTGATTTTATTTTCTGGATGAAAATATGTTGATCATGGATGGTATTCTGGTTGAGTTTTTTTTGGATGAGGTTTTAATCTGTTTTGACTTGTTGTGATGGTTTCAGTTTTTGTTTTAAAATATAGATAATCAAACAAATACACTAATCACAGGAATAGATTTTATATATGCTAGTTTTGATATGAAAAATGAATCAAATATTTTACTGTGGAATAGGGTATCAATGAAAGAAAAGAATTAGGCAGTGTGAATATTGAGATTTATGCTTATGTCTAGTCTATATTAAAAATGATATGAACAATGCAATATTACAAATATGTGCTGATTTGTTCAGATCATAAACCAATAAGTTTTTATGGGTTTTTCTCAAAAACCATTCCCTATGTTCACAGTAAAAGAATAAATATAGTTTTGCAAATGACTTCTTCATATTTGTGTAAGAAATGGAAATTTCTAGAAATAAGAATATAAGTAGGTTTTAGAAAAATGTGATTAAAGCAAAAATGACTTTGAAATAAGGTGTGCAATTTTACATGAATGCTTTGTATGTCTGGATATGATCTTTGGGTGATTTTAATAATTCTTGACCTATATAAGGAAGGAAGGAATACGAGTATCTCTGGAATCAAAAGAAAAATTCCCCAGAAAGAAATAAATAAGCATGGTCTCTAAATTATAAAATAATTTAGGAGTAGTGCCTTGATCTACTCATCAGCAGGTGGTTGATGGGTATGTGCATGACTTGTTTAAGTCCCGTAGGCCTCTGTGTAAAGGGTTAACAGAACTGAGCCCCTTTGCAATGCACACATGGTGTTCAATGGCGAGAGTTCAGACCAAACAAAATGAAAAGATGAGAAGGAGAAATTATGCTATGGAATTCAGGGAGTTAATCCATAGGAGTTTTGTACTTGTACAACTGAATGAAGTGAATGGATGAATGCTTGGATGTATGTTTATAGATAGACTTAAATATACACATTCTCAGATTTTAATTGGGATTTGAATAGCATTTAATAGAAAAGTTCTCTATACAGCCTTAAGAATTTACAAGATATTTTGCATACTTGATTTCACTCACACCAGAATTTATTTCTGACCCTATTTGTTGCCTTTGCAATACTTGGGGTGTCTCATTTTATTGAGGCAGTTCAAAGTTTTGCTGCAGGGAAAGATGCATGAATTGCTTGCTTGCTTGCATGGATATTTGGAGATCTTGAGGAATTTAAAGTGTTTAAGAGAAGTAGCAGTGTCTTTGTAATAATTAAGTTAGGAAAGCTCTAATATGTTCTAAGTATTTTAATGAGTGTCTTTTACTTTGATATCTGGAAAACAGTATGTAAGAAGAAAAAGAAACTTAAATGTTATATGTGTTTGTGAGCTGTGGACTTAAGTAACAAGTTCTGAAATAGTTTTAGTAGATAATGCTGAAGGAGAAGATGCCATTTAATCTGATATGTGAACATGTTTTTTTGGACAGTCTTGAGGCACTTCAGTTATGATACTATAAAACTGATACTAAGTAGGAGAGATCTGATACTATAGAACTGATACTAATTAGGAGAAATCTGATACTATAAAACTGATACTAGGTAGGAAATTTCTGATACTATAACTACTGATCTAATACTAGGTTGGGAAAATCTGATACTATAGCTTCAAAACTGATACTAAGTGGTAAGACACCGGATTCAACACTTTTCTAGCTCCAGATATAAGAAGTTGTGTGATTTATAAAGTAGCTCACAACACCATCACTCATGTGATGACTATCTGCTCAGTTAACCAGGAAATATGTATTTTGTCTGTCATGATTGGTTTGTGCTTGTTGTGTCTAAACCCTGATCACATGTGTTGTTTTTCTCTGCTTAGACTTCAACCTAGTTTATCACCTCATAATTCATATGATAAGTACCAAATCACAAAAGAATTCCGGAATTTAAATGTATGGCTTGTAAACCAAGAAACCAATTAATTTGAGAAGTAAGCAAGAAAATTATAAGTTGCAATATTCGAATCTATTATTAATCAAGCTTGAGATCAAAAAGAGGAATGTAAAAATAGAAATGGCTATGTGACACCAATTCTCTGAAAAATGAGAAATATTGTGTGATTGAATTTTCCTTGTTAATTTTTAATACTCTGATAAGCAAGGAAACATTTATATATCTTCATATATATAAATGACTTGAATTGACTTATATACTAATATTTTTATATTGGTAAGAATTTGGATCTTGGGGAAAATGAAACTAAAGAAGTGATCACTTGGTTTGGAAAAAAAAAAAATCTCAACAGTAAATCACTGAAAAATAACAATCCAAAAGAAGTGGGTCACTTCAGTTGGTATCAGAGCTATGTTATTAAAACATAGCATAAATATATTATCCAATTTTCTTGTAAGGATAAAATTCTAAAAAAAAAATATAGTAATGATAGAAATAAACATCCACAGTAGAAATAAATTTCAGAAAAATAATTAAATTAGAAATATGACTGACTAGCTATGCAATTGAATAGTGAATCATGGTAGGAAGACCACCAAGTCATGGAGCAGGACCCTCCAATACAACACCAATGGTTAACTTGCAAGATTTGGTGAGGGCATTTAGAGAAGGAGCAGTGCAGAGGGAAGAGAATCCTCATGAGGAATTAGCTAAGTTATTGAAGACATTTTCAAATTTGGGAGGCAAGGATTTTGAAGGCACTGAGGGAGTTATGGGAGTGCAGACATGGTTGAGAACTTTGGAAAGGATATTTGTAGATATGCAAATTAATGACCAAAGAAAGAGGCAGATAGCTTCAAGGAGACTCAAAGGAGCAGCCTTAGATTGGTGGGAGGTGATCATCACAGGAAGGCCAGAAAATGAGATAACATGGGATCAATTCAAGGAAATGCTTGAAGCAAGGTTTGTTCCAGCTACAGCTAAGGCAACATTGCTAGAAGAATTCATAAGGCTGAGGCAAGGACCAATGAGTGTGACTGAATACACTCAAAAATTTGAGAGTTTGTCCAAGTATGGAACTATGCTCATAGGAGATGAAGAATCAAAGAATTCAAGATTTATCCAAGGATTAAATGCAGGTCTGAGTAGAGCAATGTTACCATACAAGGATAAAACATTTGATCAAGTCATAGACCTTGCTCTTTCTTTTGAACAACATGACAATGCAAGGGAAAAATTTAGGAGCATGAGGGCTACCAATCAAAAGAAGGGGAAAAATAGAGCACATCCCTATGACAAAAAGAATATGGATAAGAAAATGGAGGGAGCAGCCACTGGGGAAGCTAAGAAGAAGGTTACTTGTTTTAATTGTGGCAAAGAAGGACACATGAGTAATAGGTGTCAAGCAGCCAAGAAGGCATTGTTTAGCTGCTATAACTGTGGGAAGGAAGGCCATATTAAAAGAAACTGCCCAGAGTTCAAAAAGGGAGCAAAGGTAGGAGCACTTGAGGGCAAAGCAAAAGCAACTGCAGTGGGAAGTCCTGGACAATTGGAAGGTATACTTCTAATTAAAGATCACCCCATCTCAGTTATATATGACACTGGAGCAACACATTCACTAATATCCCAAGACATAGTGAATAAATTAACTCTCACATGCTATTTAGTTGATAATCCCTTGTTTATTCAGAGCCCACTAGGTAATTCTTGCATGCTAGGGATTAAATGTTTGGGAGTAGAGTTAAACATAGGTGGAAATATGTTTAGTTCTGATTTGTTTGTGCTAAAATATCCTGGAATAGGAATTATTCTAGGAATTGATTGGCTAAGAAAATACAAAGCAATTTTAAACTTAGAAAATCTCACTATTTCTCTGAAAACAGAAAATGGTAAAAATATTATAGTTATGAGTGAAATTGCTAAAATCAATTACTGTAACCACATATGTAGCATGACTGAGAAAGAATTAACACTGGAGGACATAAAAATTATAAATGAATACCCAGATGTCTTTGGTGAAGTCATAGGTGTTCCAGAAAATAGGCAAGTAGAATTTCAAATAAGGCTAATCCCAGGAGCCAGCCCAATCATCAAGAAGCCAACTAGAATGGGTCCTAAAGAACTTGTGGAATTGAAACATCAGTTGGAAGAACTGGAGCAGAAAGGCTTCATAAGGCCTAGTAGTTCAAACTGGGGTTCTCCAATTGTATTTGTGAAGAAGCAGGATGGTACTTTGAGAATGTGCATTGATTATAGGGAATTAAACAAAGTCACCATTAAAAACAAATATCCACTTCCTAGAATTGATGATCTATTCGATCAATTAAATGGAGCAAGGGTCTTTTCAAGGCTAGATTTAGCCTCTGGGTTTCATCAGATGAAGGTGGAGGAAGAGAGTATTAAGTATACTGCCTTCAACACAAGGTATGGATTATATGAATTTTTGGTGATGCCTTTTGGATTGACAAATGCACCATCATATTTTGTAGATTTGATGAATAGAACATTTAGAGATTTTCTAGACAAATTTGTGGTTGTTTTTATTGATGACATTTTAGTATATTCAAAATCAGAAGAAGATCATGCAAGGCACTTGCATCTGGTTTTGTCTAGACTGAGGGCACATGATTTAAAAGCCAAATTCTCTAAATGTACATTTTGGCAGAAGGAAGTAAAAATTTTGGGGCACATTGTATCACAACAAGGGGTTAGTGTAGACCCAAATAAGGTGATGGCAGTGCAATCTTGGAGTAGACCCAAATCAGTAACTGAGGTGAGGTCATTTTTGGGAATGGCAGGCTATTACAGGAGATTTATAAAAGATTTTGCAAGGATAGCTATCCCATTGACCAAGTTAACTAAAAAGGAGCAACCATATGTGTGGACAGAGAAGTGTGAACAAGCTTTCATATCACTAAAGAAGGCACTGGTAGAAGCTCCAGTTTTACAAGTGCCAGAGGGTAATGAAGAATTAGTAGTTTACACAGATGCTAGTGGATCTGGATTGGGGGCAGTGCTTATGCAACATGGTAGAGTCATAGCGTATGCATCAAGGCAACTCAAGCCAAATGAAACTAGGTATGCTACACATGACTTAGAACTAGCTGCTGTGGTGTATGCATTGAAACTATGGAGACATTATTTATTGGGTGCTAAGTTTGAATTGTTTACTGATCATAAGTCACTTAAATATTTGTTTTCCCAAAAAGACTTGAACATGAGGCAACATAGGTGGGTAGAATTTCTAGCTTCCTATGATCTTGATATATTGTATACCCCTGGAAAAGCTAATAAAGTAGCAGATGCATTAAGTAGACATCAAGCTAAATTGGCAAGCTTAATGATGGCAGAATTCAAGGATTTGATCATTCTTAGTGAGGTGGAAGTGAAAGAAGAAGCTAGTGTATCAGATAAGACACACAGTAAGATGATTGAATATGGTAAATTAAGCCTCTTATCCTTAAAATCAACACTGGTTGATAAAATAGGACAAATGCAGAATCAAGATATAAATTTGAAGGAGAAAAAGAACATGATATCCCAAGGCATGACAGTGGAAAACTATGAGGTAGATGGTAAAGGATACTTAAGGAAAAAGGGGAAACTTTGCATACCAAATGTAGGGGAACTAAAGCAAGAAGTTATGGATGAGCATCACAAAACAAAGTATACTATCCATCCAGGTGGTACAAAAATGTACCATGATCTCAAGAGAAATTATTGGTGGCCAGGAATGAAAGGAGCAGTAGCAAAATATGTGGCAAATTGCTTGACATGCCAACAAGTAAAGGCAGACTATCAAAGGCCCTCAGGCCTATTGCAACCTTTGGAAGTGCCTACTTGGAAATGGGAGAGTATATCAATGGATTTTGTGGATGGTTTGCCAAGAACAAGGAAGGGAAATGATAGTATTTGGGTAGTGGTTGATAGACTCACAAAAACAGCACACTTTATCCCAATAAGTTCAAACAGAAATGCTCACAAGCTAGCTCAATTATTTGTGAAGGAAATAGTGAGGTTGCATGGCATCCCCAAGACTATCATTAGTGATAGAGATACTTTGTTTACTTCAAGGTTTTGGAGTAGCTTTCAAGAAGCTATGGGGACAGAACTAAGCCTAAGCACAGCCTACCACCCACAAACAGATGGGCAAACTGAGATTGTTAATAAAGTTTTAGAGGATTTGCTGAGAGCATGCATACTTGATTTTGGAGGCAACTGGGAGGATCATATTTATTTAGCTGAGTTTGCTTATAATAATAGCTACCAATCCACTATAGGAATGGCTCCATTTGAGGCTTTGTATGGGAAGCCTTGTTTATCTCCTGCATGTTGGATGGAGGCTGGTGAAAGGGTGTTGCTTGGACCAGACCATGTAAAAGAAACTTCTGCAAGAATTGAATTAGTGAGGCAAAGAATGAGAGTAGCTCAAGAGAGACAGAAAGCTTATGCAGATAAAAAGAGAAGGCCAGTAGAATTTGAGGTGGGAGACTATGTGTTTCTCAAAGTTTCACCAATGAGGAAAATATTGAGATTTGGAAAAGCAGGGAAACTGTCACCAAGGTATGTAGGACCATATGAAATTGTTCAAAGAATAGGGACTTTAGCTTATAGGTTGAAGTTACCAGAGGAATTGAGCAAAATACATGATGTATTTCATGTATCCCAATTGAGAAAATGGGTGCATGATAAAGAGTCCATTCTTGAATCTCCTACACATGTTGAAATTCAAGAAAATCTGGTTTATAAAAAGGAACCAGTGGGCATTGTGGCTAGAGAAGAAAAGAAGCTGAGAAATAAAATAATTAAACTAGTTAAAATCCAATGGAGTTTGGATGGGAATGATTGCACTTGGGAGGCTGAAGAGAGGATAAAGGATAAATATCCTAATCTGTTTTCTACTTAAAGGTATGTTTAAAAATTATGATGGGACTTTAAAATTATTTATTTATGCTTGATTGATTTGGAATGAATGAGTTTCTGAAATTTCATTCAATTGAAATTATGCTTTGTATACATTTGGATGGAAATGTATGAGAGAATAATTGTGGGACACAATTCCTTTTAGGAGGAGAGTATGTGAAGACCCAAATTATTGAGATAAAAATAATTTTAAAATGAGAATATTTAAGAAAAGAAAATATAGTCTGACAATAATAATATTAGGAGTAAGTGAAATGAATAAATAAGAGGATAGAGATTTTTTTTTTATATATATGTATTAGATATGAGTAGCCAAAGAAGTATAAAATGATAAAGCCCTTTTGATAACCAAATTGCATGAGAACCAGTTTAGTATTATTGTGCATAAACACCTTCTCAAAAATAAATCAGGAAATAAATGGCTTGAAATAATATAAGAGGACCATTCAGGCCTAACAAGGTATACAATGTTTCTGAGTCACACAAAGATGATGTGTAGATGGATCATGCAAATAGCATGTGCACAGAAAAGCAGAGAAGCAACTGCTTTTACTAGAAATAGAAATCAAGAGAAAATGGCACATTTAGCCATAACAACACACACATAATTCTCTGAGTAATGTGAGGATAAAATGGGTTTTTCCTTTAGTAAAACCCTAGCAAAATGATTTAAATCAAGAGGGAAGCAGAGGTTTTCTCTGGGGGAAAACAGAAACACACTAAAAATAAATAAAAAGGAGAGCTCACCCTGTTTTCAAGCTTAGACATTCTCGGGGAAGAGAGGAGGAAGGTGAGTGATTAATCACTTATGATCTGTAAGGCATTAAGACCCATGTTAAGGGCAGCCAAGTTATTTTATATAAACATTACATTATGTTTTTCCTATTTGATTTTATTTTCTGGATGAAAATATGTTGATCATGGATGGTATTCTGGTTGAGTTTTTTTTGGATGAGGTTTTAATCTGTTTTGACTTGTTGTGATGGTTTCAGTTTTTGTTTTAAAATATAGATAATCAAACAAATACACTAATCACAGGAATAGATTTTATATATGCTAGTTTTGATATGAAAAATGAATCAAATATTTTACTGTGGAATAGGGTATCAATGAAAGAAAAGAATTAGGCAGTGTGAATATTGAGATTTATGCTTATGTCTAGTCTATATTAAAAATGATATGAACAATGCAATATTACAAATATGTGCTGATTTGTTCAGATCATAAACCAATAAGTTTTTATGGGTTTTTCTCAAAAACCATTCCCTATGTTCACAGTAAAAGAATAAATATAGTTTTGCAAATGACTTCTTCATATTTGTGTAAGAAATGGAAATTTCTAGAAATAAGAATATAAGTAGGTTTTAGAAAAATGTGATTAAAGCAAAAATGACTTTGAAATAAGGTGTGCAATTTTACATGAATGCTTTGTATGTCTGGATATGATCTTTGGGTGATTTTAATAATTCTTGACCTATATAAGGAAGGAAGGAATACGAGTATCTCTGGAATCAAAAGAAAAATTCCCCAGAAAGAAATAAATAAGCATGGTCTCTAAATTATAAAATAATTTAGGAGTAGTGCCTTGATCTACTCATCAGCAGGTGGTTGATGGGTATGTGCATGACTTGTTTAAGTCCCGTAGGCCTCTGTGTAAAGGGTTAACAGAACTGAGCCCCTTTGCAATGCACACATGGTGTTCAATGGCGAGAGTTCAGACCAAACAAAATGAAAAGATGAGAAGGAGAAATTATGCTATGGAATTCAGGGAGTTAATCCATAGGAGTTTTGTACTTGTACAACTGAATGAAGTGAATGGATGAATGCTTGGATGTATGTTTATAGATAGACTTAAATATACACATTCTCAGATTTTAATTGGGATTTGAATAGCATTTAATAGAAAAGTTCTCTATACAGCCTTAAGAATTTACAAGATATTTTGCATACTTGATTTCACTCACACCAGAATTTATTTCTGACCCTATTTGTTGCCTTTGCAATACTTGGGGTGTCTCATTTTATTGAGGCAGTTCAAAGTTTTGCTGCAGGGAAAGATGCATGAATTGCTTGCTTGCTTGCATGGATATTTGGAGATCTTGAGGAATTTAAAGTGTTTAAGAGAAGTAGCAGTGTCTTTGTAATAATTAAGTTAGGAAAGCTCTAATATGTTCTAAGTATTTTAATGAGTGTCTTTTACTTTGATATCTGGAAAACAGTATGTAAGAAGAAAAAGAAACTTAAATGTTATATGTGTTTGTGAGCTGTGGACTTAAGTAACAAGTTCTGAAATAGTTTTAGTAGATAATGCTGAAGGAGAAGATGCCATTTAATCTGATATGTGAACATGTTTTTCTGGACAGTCTTGAGGCACTTCAGTTATGATACTATAAAACTGATACTAAGTAGGAGAGATCTGATACTATAGAACTGATACTAATTAGGAGAAATCTGATACTATAAAACTGATACTAGGTAGGAAATTTCTGATACTATAACTACTGATCTAATACTAGGTTGGGAAAATCTGATACTATAGCTTCAAAACTGATACTAAGTGGTAAGACACCGGATTCAACACTTTTCTAGCTCCAGATATAAGAAGTTGTGTGATTTATAAAGTAGCTCACAACACCATCACTCATGTGATGACTATCTGCTCAGTTAACCAGGAAATATGTATTTTGTCTGTCATGATTGGTTTGTGCTTGTTGTGTCTAAACCCTGATCACATGTGTTGTTTTTCTCTGCTTAGACTTCAACCTAGTTTATCACCTCATAATTCATATGATAAGTACCAAATCACAAAAGAATTCCGGAATTTAAATGTATGGCTTGTAAACCAAGAAACCAATTAATTTGAGAAGTAAGCAAGAAAATTATAAGTGGCAATATTCGAATCTATTATTAATCAAGCTTGAGATCAAAAAGAGGAATGTAAAAATAGAAATGGCTATGTGACACCAATTCTCTGAAAAATGAGAAATATTGTGTGATTGAATTTTCCTTGTTAATTTTTAATACTCTGATAAGCAAGGAAACATTTATATATCTTCATATATATAAATGACTTGAATTGACTTATATACTAATATTTTTATATTGGTAAGAATTTGGATCTTGGGGAAAATGAAACTAAAGAAGTGATCACTTGGTTTGGAAAAAAAAAAAATCTCAACAGTAAATCACTGAAAAATAACAATCCAAAAGAAGTGGGTCACTTCATGAATGAATAGGATTTATTTCCTATTTAATAAAAGAAACTTACTATAAAATATTTCAATCAGAAGAGGCAAATGAGGAACTGAGATATTGAGAAGATTTTTATGTGATTTGATAGAGTAAGTGCTAGGAAAATAAAGAGACAAGAAATAAAGAGAGAAAAAAACTTATACATATATTATTCCTAAATGCAAGTGAAATATGTGAACATAATGGGAAATAAATTTTGAACGTGTATGGAAAAAGGAAATACACGGCTATAGAAGAGAGAAAAAACAAGAGCTAAGGAGTTATGAATGCTAAGGAAACGGAAAGCCATAAGTTAAGGAGAAAGAAACGTACAATATATTTTATTTTTAAATGCAAATGAAAAATGAGAGATGGGAAATAAATTTTGTACGTGAATTTTCAACTTGATATGCAAGGCTATGAGTAGAGTAATTCATGGCTAGGAATGAGGAGGAAACGGCTAGAAAATAATAAAGGCCATGCAAATGAAGAAGGCAAGAGTTTAACCAATGAAACGTATGCCTCTTAAATTTCTCCAAGCCATTTATTTGCATACATTTCTTTCTAGAAATGAAATGTGAAGTGAATGTGTACGTGAATTATGAAGTGGAGTGGATGTCAAGAAAAGATTTGAACGGCTAAAGAGGAGTAAATGATAGAAATACAAAAAGGCTAGGAAATAAAAGGTAAGAAATAAGGAGAAAGAAGCACACATACATACATATATATATATATATTTATTTATATATATATATATGTATATATATATGATTCTTAAATGCAATTGAAAAGATGATATTTTGAGATGTTTGTACGTGATTAATAAGAACAATTCACGGCTATGAACGGTGAATGGCTAGGGTAAGTAACAGAGAGGGTAGGTAAATAAAAAGGCAAGCATTAAAGAAATGTAACGCATGTCTCCTTGATTTCTTCCAAGCCTTTTATGAAAAGATATACACTCAAGTGAAATCCAATAAATAAAGTTTAGATAAACAAAATAGAAAAATAAAATAAAATAACATAGAAAATAAAAATATAGAAATGCACATAGAAAACTAGAAATTGAAAAACAGTAAATAACTGCATGTAAAACGCTGTAATTTATCTGATTTAAAAAGTATAACTCAGAATTTAACGAAACGAAAAGCAGAACAGATATCATAAATATATTCTACTTCAAAGAAAAAGATTAAAATTTAAAATTCATTTTTTTATATTTAAACTGAAAATTCAAATTTTGACCAAAATATAAAATTTTCAAAAATCGTTTATTTATTGCATTTGGAAAATAAATTGCAAACAAATTCCAAACTTACATTGGAATAATTCTAAAAATTCACTTTTAAATGATTTAAAAAAAATCAAAATTTCAAATAAAAATTTAATTAAAAATATTCACAAAATTATAGGTTGTTACACTTAGCATATAATTTCTTATTTTCATTTAGAAGTTTCAATTATTAAATAGTTAAAAGTTTATTTCATTACAATGATTGAAATCTCTTGTTTATAAAAATTTAAGAGCTAAATGTCGGGTTCCATTTTTAAATCATTAAAAATAACATCTACATATATATACTCATAACTTTTATCCAATCGTATTTAAACTTAAAATTTTTATTTGTTTATCAAAATAGATCTGTAGTAAAACTACTACAATGGCCTTCCCACTTTGAAACTCGCAAATGAATGTCGGTGAAGCATGCACTCATCATCGAAATTATTTTCCAGCGACAAAGAGGGGAGTACAGAACTTATTTCTTTCCAAAATTTCATTAAAACAATTCTTTCAAATTATATTGAAATATTTATATCAGAAATACTGCTAAATAATATTATTATTATATTCCAAAGTCATTCTAAAGAATTTCAAAAAAAAACCCGGAACTTAAGTTCTAAATTTCCAAATTTCATTTATTTTATTTTCAAATATTATTTCCAACCAATATTTATAAATTTCACTATCTAACAACCAACATATTACAACCAAATATATATCATTTATAAATCATTATTTTATATATAAAAATATACAATATGTAAAATTATTTCATTTACCCACATTTCAAAACAAATATTGTGTCGGTATGTCCTATTAAGTGTTTAGAAATCTCTATCGATGTCATAGCGTCCTATGCACTAACCAGAATATATAAAAAAACAGAACAAATTAGCACAATACCAAAACCTTTTTATAACACTAAAAAATATGTGCTCTCATAAATATACTCTCAGCGACTCATCATAGGGTATTACTACCCTATTAATAAAGAGTCAGACCCCACAAAGCTAAGGTTTTCGCTAAACCTAGCTCTGATACCAACTGTAACATCCCGCCATTTTTTACGTTTTAAGCAGACACACGTGCCAACTCAAACCATACAGAAGGGCGGATTATTATGGGTAAATAAGAAAAAACAGAGAAAGAGAAAAACAAAACAGAATCTCGCAACGGAATGACAAAATATAATAATCAAATAACAGGTCATGAAGCTGTTTACAAAACATTTGATTATACTTATACAATACAGAATCAGAGTTACATAAACAAAGAATAAATATTCAAATGCAGTGGAACAGTATGAATGCAGTGGAATAATAGAATAAGTAATAATAGTACAAATCTTGGTCTTCGTCCTCCAGAAAAAAGGTCTTCAAATCCTGAAATGCTCAGGCTGACCGGAGCGAATTGAAAAGACAAAACACTCGAGTCAGAACTAAAAGATCTTATGTGAGTTAAATCATGGTAAATAACTATGAGTGGAATGGCATCAGAGATGTTTACGGGGTTTGACACATCCTATCCAGTGTATAACGTGAGTGTAGTAACTTAAGAGATGTTCGGGATTCACATCTCCTAAGGATCCGTTAAACTATCTACTATGTAGTACAATACGCTATTATAATATGTCTACAGTAAGATAAACTATTAAAATAGCGTTAAGGCGTTTCCCATTTCCCCCTTAACACATTTTTATATATCCCCATAGTCTATACAGTATCGTAATCCCGTCCGTACTGGACGCCGTCGGAGGGCACTCCATAGGTAATGTACAAAACAAACTCGTAGTAGTCTCGATAGGGTAGGTGACATGGCACAACTAGGCAATGCCAGGGTAGATATACCAATTACACTTCCGGACTGGTGGTAACGCATAGCAGCTACTACCGCCCACCTCAAAACACACTCTCAAATCAAAAATTGAGGGTGGCCACCAAATAAATCGCAAAGTCAGAATATAGTATCGAAGGAGTGTGCCCAATCGGAGGAATGACCTCACTTAGCCCGTCAATTGCTCCTGTTTAAGCCACCTTAAGCTAACTCATGGGAGTCAGGTCCACGTATATACCTCATATAGGATCGTCGCCAACCATCCTACTTCATTCTGGAATCTCCGTCGCGTACACAGTTGTGAAAGTGGTTTTCGATATTGGCAGAGAGTATGACAATATCCGATCCCGGTCACTTTAACAACCAGTCGCTTATTACATACTGGATGGTTCTTTTACATTTCCAAAATCATTTCATAATTGATATCAAAATATCATATTCAATTCAAATCATATCATTTTCGAAATCATTACTTACTTTCGAAATCATATTCACCTTTGAAATCATATCACATTTGAAATCATAGTTCGAAATTATATTTCCTTTCGAAAGTCATATTTCCAAAATAGGTACTCTCATTTCAAAATATCACATTAAATCAAATATGTCATTTAAATCCCAACTTAGGTTATAACATCATTAACCATATTCACTTAAAAATCGAGAATTTGAATATAAACCCATCCATTTTACTTAGTTTGGAATTTAGAAGAAAATAGTTTTAAATAGTTATAAATAGTAAATATAGATTTAAAATAGACTAAATATAATTAAAATAGATTAAATAGCTTTAAAATAGATTAATTAGATTTAAAATAAGTTAAAACAGGTTAATTAGTTTAAATAAATTAAATGGTTTAAAATATGATAAAATGATTTATTATAATTAATGCAGGTTAAAATAGTTTAATACTTTGAAAATCTTAATAATTAGAAATTTGGAAATAATATATTTTTAAAACAGTTTATATTAAAACATGAATTTGGAATTAATATCAAATTAAACTATTCATTTTATTTCAACTCATTTGGACCATTTTCAATTTCCAAGTCAACAAACCAAATTCCAAACCTTTAAATTTAACAATTTAATAAACTATTGAATTTTATATCGTTTCAATTCATGTTCAAATATCAATTCGGATAACTCCAATTTCAAAATATTTCAAAGTTATTTTCAAACAACTTCAATAACTTAATTTCGATAGAATTTCGTTTATACTCAAAAGTTTAACTTTAAACTTCCAATTTAATTACTTAAAGCAATTCCTTTTAAACCATTTCACATTTCATCATAAACTTGATTTTCCAATAATACTTCAATTTACATAAATCAAATTTTATTTCAAAATATCATTTAATTAAATTCAAAAATTAAGGATTTTAAAATCATTTAATTTAACCAATCCGGTGTCCGTATATAATTCTCTACCTTAGGGTCAAGTGATACGGATATTTATCATTTCAATCCGCAATTTAAAATTTAATGGTTATATATCATTTCAAACCGCAATCCCAAATTTAATAATACAATCCATAAAATCGCTCAAGTCTATCATTTCAACCTATAACAATTTTTCCCATAATCTATAGATCATTCGGGTATGTATCATTTCAACCCATAGTGAACTTGCAGCTTATAACAATATAAAATAAAACATCCATTCATCCAATATCAACAATCAACATCCATCACAATCATCATCCAAATCAATCAATAAATATCAATATAGAACTGATAATCAATAATAGGTATTTAACTAGCAATTTATATTCAATAATAAATTAAATAACGATTTAATTCAAATAAATTCAAATTAACTGAGATGATGATTTAAAATATACCAAACAGTCATAAATAAATTTCTAATCACATCTTAAATTTAATTTAACAAACATAAGAAATTTTATAAGTTGTGAGTGGGTCAAAACACTCATCTTTGAATTTCAAATCGATTTGAAATTCAAAATAAGGCCCAAATTTGAACAGTCTCGGAATTCGTCCGAACAAGCATCAAAATGTCCGAAATTTCTTACGATCCCAACGCAAGAAACTGCGCGTGAATTGGACCTCGTATGTAAAAGTTATTGTTATTAGAACATTTAAATTTCAAATTTAAATTAAAACGAAATACCAGAAGGTAAAGCACATCACCAGTACGATTCCTCCACGTCACCCCTTTCGCGTTCAACTCCATCTTTTACACGACATCGCTCTCAACCAAAGCCCTAACTAGCCGCCACCCATTGTCGCGTGTATGCGCCACTTCGACTCGATTAGGCGGCACCGCCGTTTCAGGCAGCTCGAGCCGCACCTATGCCTGGGTCGATGTGCATTCTGGCCCACCAGAAATCCCCCTCGCCATGAAGAACGCATCCTCCTCCAAGCTAAAATACGGCGAATCCCAAGATGATCTCGACCAATGAACGACATGGATCGAAGCCTCTCGATGGCCTCTATAGTGCAGCACTCTTTGATCGGCCTATCGACAAAGATCCACCGTCGAATAGAAATTCTAGCAACGGACGGTCGAAAATAAATGGCCAATTTCTGATCAAACGGAGGCTCGAATCAAGAAATGAATTTCAAATCTGAGTTGCGCTCGTCGAGAGCTTCAAATCGATATATAATTTGATATACTTTGAGGAGTTTGAATTTTGGATTTGGTTTTGAATTGCAATTGAATTTAGAATTTGGGAATTTGGTTTGTCTGCCATAGGAATGAGGAGTTGAGAAGCAAATGTACGTATAGACAAATGAATATGAGGAGTGGCTAGGGTTTATAGCAAACTATTTATAGGCAAAGCTGAAACAGAAAGAATGGACCAGATTGATTGAACGATACACGACCCGAAAAGCCCGTTTCGACTACGGAACAAAAATGGGTCAACCTATATATAAAAATAGATGTTTTTGATAATTTAAAAATCAATGGAATGGGTTTCAAGTCCTAATTCCGTCATTTGAAGAAGTTATGATAAAATCAGCTTATTTCAAATTGATTTCAATTAAATTGATTTCTAGGCGTTTCGAGCCCGTACGATCAAACGACAAGTCTGATCGTTACGAAACTTGAAATCCTATAAGAATTCAACGTTACGGATCCGATGAAACTGGTTTCGTCGAAATCCGAGTCAGTGGCCAAAATGGCTATATTTCAGTTAATTAAATAAATTAAAATTAATTAATTAAATCACCTTTTCAATCCTGATTCTATAATTGACAAATTTTATCATTTTTGATTTCTTAAACAATTTCAATAATTTAAACAACTTAGATATCAACTTAAAGTTAATAAATTTACCAATTATAGTGTTTAATTTCAATTTCAATTTCAATTTCAATAAAGGGGTCAGAACTAAAAGATCTTATGTGAGTTAAATCATGGTAAATAACTATGAGTGGAATGGCATCAGAGATGTTTACCGAGTTTGACACATCCTATCCAGTGTCTAACGTGAGTGCAGTAACTTAAGAGATGTTCGGGATTCACATCTCCTAAGGATCCGTTAAACTATCTACTATGTAGTACAATACGCTATTATAATATGTCTACAGTAAGATAAACTATTAAAATAGCGTTAAGGCGTTACCCATTTCCCCCTTAACACATTTTTATATATCCCCATAGTCTATACAGTATCGTAATCTCGTCCGTGCTGGACGTCGTCGGAGGGCACTCCATAGGTATGGTACAAAACAAACTCGTAGTGGTCTCGATAGGGTAGGTGACACGGCACAACTAGGCAATGCCAAGGTAGATATACCTATTACACTTTCGGACTGGTGGTAACGCATAGCAGCTACTACCGCCCACCTAGGAACACACTCCTAAATCAAAACTCGAGGGTGGCCACCAAATAAATCGCAAAGTCAGAATATAGTATCGAAGGAGTGTGCTCGATCGGAGGAATGACCTCACTTGGCCCGTTAATTGCACCTGTTTTAGCCACCTTAAGCTAACTCATGGGAGTCAGGTCCACGTATATACCTCATATAGGATCGTCGCCAACCATCCTACTTCATTCTGGAATCTCCACCGCGTACACAGTTGTCAAAGTGGTTTTCGGTATTGGCAGAGAGAATGACAATATCCAATCACGGTCTCTTTAACAACCAATCGCTTATTACACACCGGATGGTTCTTTTACATTTCCAAAATCATTTCATAATTGATATCAAATGTAACAGCCCAAAAATTTTAACAAAATTTTATTTAAAATTAAACATTCTGTAATATTGATTTGAATTAAAAGTATAATAATTAGTGTGAAACGGGAAATTTAAACTGTACATATTACGTATAATTTCATCCGTTCTTAACTTTATATTAAAATCAAATTTTATTAATTATAATAATAGCTATTTAAATTTTAGTTTAAATGATACGTTATTTTATTTAAAGAAACGTTATCATTTTTAAATTTATTTAATAAAAGAAACAAATAACGGTTGTACGTTACTTTGGGCATTGCACTTTTACGTTCGTTGTTTCTTTGTCTATTGATCTTTCTTGCGTTAACATTTCAAGTTCAGCCGTGTATATTTCAGTTTGGAATTTCAAAAATCTTGCATTGAATCGTTCACGTGAGAATTATTTCATTCCCTCTTTGCATTCCATACGTTTCGTTCAACTTAAATGCCTTTTCTTTTACCGTTCCAACTATTTAAGCGTTTGGAATATTATCCCTTAAGTTTCGTTCCAGCTTTGAATATAATAAATTGCCTTAATTTCCTCTAACCGTTCAAGACTTTTTCTTTTGCCTTCTCTCTGCAAATTGTGAGCAGCTCTTTTATATTTCCACGTTCAAACAAATAATTTCCAGATCCAACTTTCTCTGTAGCTCCTTTGCAAATCTCGTAAGCATCTCAAAAGGTAAAGCGCATGCCTTCTTTCCATTTTCATTTTGTATTTCAATTGTTTGCTGTACCATGCTTTTGCCACGTCATCCCCACGTTCCAACTACTCCACCTTCCTCCACCAGACCAGCCCACCACCGAGCCCTACCTCAGCCACACCACCACGTCACCCCTGCGCCCTGCCCACCACCACGACCCCAACCACACCACCATGTCACCCTACGCCCAGCCTAGACCACCTCCAACCCATGCCGAGATCCAGACCACCTCCTACCTAGACCACCACATGCCTCCAATGCGAGACCACCCCAGACCGAACCCCTACCCTATTCGCCACCAGCCCACCACCACGAGACCAGCCACCGTACCCCAGTCCACCACCATGTCACCTCGCCAGGCCGAGACCAGCCACCACCAGTTCCCAGTCACCAGCCACGAACACCATGCCCTACTCCAGCCTAGACCACCTCCAACCCATGCCGAGACCAGCCACCGTACCCCAGACAGAACCCCTACGCACTGCCTGCCACCACAACCCATGCAAGACCACCCACGCCCCTGGTCAGACCGATCCTTCGTATGCTTGAACCAAACAGTGAACCCAAATCCATGATTGCCAGACCAAGCTTGGTTTTGAGAAATAAACAAATTTCCTTTTGGTCACCTTTTGTATTTTGTATTTGTTTTTTTCCCTGAGCCTGTTGTCTGAATACAAATGAGAAATGAAAAGTTTGTTTTGTCACCTCTGCATTTTGTTTTGAATCTTAGTTTATATCTTGCCTCTGACTTTGTTTGAAAAAAAAAGAATGAGAAAGTTGCTTTTGTCACGTGTTCTGGTATCCTAGTTTGAGTTTGCTTTCACTGACCATTGTTTTGAAAAAGAAAAAAATTGCTTTTGTCACTTTTGTTTTTAAATTCATGATTTGTATGCCACCAAGCCTTTGTTTGAAGTCACGGCCAAAATGTCCTTCGAGCCTTACTTTTGTTTCAATTTGATTGCCAGTTGATTTACTCAAAAATGTTGAGGTAATTGACGTGCGTTAGCTTATTCAAATTTTTGCTTTATTCTTTTGACTTTAGATTTGAATCCAGTTGGCGAATCCGATAACAACTGATCGTGCTTTCCGCGTGCGTTCGATAGATAGCGTACTCCTTTTTCGAATCTCCAGCTCCGTAGAGGTGAGTAAATCTCACACGAATATCCATACTTATATGATTATGAAACGACCGCGACTGAATGTGTAGAAAATAAATAAATGATGTTATAATTACCTGTTATTTACTTATATTTGATGTTAGAATTGTTAAAACTGCATAACATATCATTAATTTGTTATATTTTGTTTTATTTTACTGTTATTCTATTCTGTTAAATCACACTGCAAGTTCCCTGTAGAATAGAATCACTATGGGTTGAAATGATACATACCCGAACGGACTTTAGAATAAGGGAAGATCGTTATGGGCTGAAATGATAGGCCTGAACGATTTTCAATTAAATTTTATTTACTTGGGATTGCGGGTTTGAAATGATAAAACCCGGATTTTTCTTTGTAAACTACGGATTGAAATGATATAGTATCCGTATCACTTGACTTACGCTAGAAAATATTATACAGACCCATGGTTATTTTTCTGGATACCTTTAAATATTTTTAATATTTGTAATAATATTAAATTGATTTAAATTGAATTTTTAAATGATTTATTTAGAATAGAAATGAATTTTCTATGTGATAAATGAAAAAAAAATGGATAAAAATATTGATTTTAAAATGTAACTTAAATTTAAAAATTTGACTAAAAAGAAAAGATGGAAACTTAAGTTAATTAAATTGAAATGAAAATTAAGTTTTTAAAAATGGTGAAAAATGGAGATTTAAGTTTAAATGAATTGTTTAAATGAAAGTGGGGATTTACACACTTGAATTTAATAAGTGAACTTTGGTTTTTATTCGTAAAATTTCTCTTTAGAAAAATCTTTAAGTTAAAGGATTTAAATGAACATTTTAAATGTGAAAATTTATGACTTTTATAAATTTAAATGGTTTAAATTAAATGAACTAATTCTGAACTAAGTGGAATCTGTAGCACTTGTTAAGTGCTGTGGTTGTATAAATGAACGAAAAGACTAAAATGAACTTATGCTATGATAGCACTTGGTAAGTGCTGTTGTAGCGGAAACTAAAATTGAACCTGAACTAACAAAACGGCTACTGTAGCACTTGTTAAGGACTGCAGTAGGCTGAAATATGATTTTTGTTTAAAACTGAACTGTTATAGCAGTTTATAAATGTTGTTTTTGCTGAATAAAATTGTTTTCAAATATAACTTACCGCCGCACTTTTTAAGTGCCGTGAAAGCTGAAAATTTTAACGTTATTGTTTTTAAGTGAATAAATGAACTCCGAAAAGGCTAAATTTTGGGAATTTAATATTTGATTTAAAGGAATAATGACTTTGTTTTTAAATGGTTTAATTTGAAGTATATTTGATAAATTGTTTTAAATTTATAACCACGGGTTATAATAACGATTGGTTGGCAAAGAGACCGGGATCGGATATGGACATACTCTCTGTCGATACCGAAAACCACTTTGACAACCGTGTACGCGGTGGAGATTCCAGAATGAAGTAGGATGGTGGCGACGTTCTTAAGGTATGTTACGTGGACCCAACTCCCGTGAGTTGGCATAAGGTGGCTAAAATAGGAGCGATCTCGGACCAGTGAGGTAGCACCTCTTCTCGGACACATTTCTTCGATATTATACTCTTACTTGTGATTGATTAGATGGCCATCCTCCGATTTGGGAGTGTTGTTCGAGGTGGAACGGTAGTGGCTGCTATGCGTATCCATCAGTCCGTGTGCGTAATTGGTATATCTACCCTGGCGTTGCCTAGTTGTGCCATCTCACCTACCATATCGAGCTTTACTACGATTATGATTTTAAGATCCGAATGCGTTAAGGTTCTCCATCCCCTTAACGCTATTTTCTATATGATTATACTTTACTTATTTAGACACTATTATAATAGCGAATATTACTACATAGTAGATATTTTAACGGATCCTTAGAGGATGGGCGGTCCCAAGCATCTTCTAAGTTATTTGTATCTTTACTACAGTTCACTTGAGTTGGTTTACATTGTATAAGTATGTATATCCTGACTCGAGTGTTTATGTTTTATTTTACGCTCGGGTCATCCTGAGTATCAGTTGGACTTCATCTTCACGGAGCTAGGACTACTGGAGATCATCTTTATCAAGCTGCTATCTGTTTTGCTATTCAGTCTTTTATTTTAGCTTATGTAATTGAGACAAATGAATTTGGGATTTTCTGTGGTTGTTCATACTGTATTGGTTTTAGACTATGTAATTTGTACTTGTTTTGAGACTATGTATTTTAGTGGCTTCATGAACCACTATGGTGTTTTTAAATTCCGCTGCGAGTTATTCTGATATTTCGGTGTCTGTGATTCTGTGAATGATTTTATTTGCTCCAAATTTTATTACAATCTGTTATTTTGCATTATTCAAGTCCGACATGTGTGGATTATTGTCGATTTGAATGGTCCAAAATATCGGGTCGTTACATCAAAATATCATATTAAATTCAAATCATATGATTTTCGAAATCATTACTTACTTTCGAAATCATATTCACCTTTGAAATCATATCACATTTGAAATCATAGTTCGAAATTATATTTCCTTTCGAAAGTCATATTTCCAAAATAGGTACTCTCATTTCAAAATATCATATTAAACCAAATATGTCATTTAAATCCCAACTTAGGTTATAACATCATTAACCATATTCACTTAAAAATCGAGAATTTGAATATAAACCCATCCATTTTACTTAGTTTGGAATTTAGAAGAAAATTGTTTTAAATAGTTATAAATAGTTAATATAGATTTAAAATAAATTAAATATAATTAAAATAGATTAAATAGCTTTAAAATAGATTAATTAGATTTAAAATAAGTTAAAACAGGTTAATTAGTTTAAATAAATTAAATGGTTTAAAATAGGATAAAATGATTTAATATAATTAATGCAGGTTAAAATAGTTTAATACTTTGAAAATCTTAATAATTAGAACTTTTGAAATAATATATTTTTAAAACAGTATATATTAAAACATGAATTTGGAATTAATATCAAATTAAACTATTCATTTTATTTCAACGCATTTGGACCATTTTCAATTTCCAAGTCAACAAACCAAATTCCAAACCTTTAAATTTAACATTTCAATAAATTATTGAATTTTATATTGTTTGAATCCATGTTCAAATATCAATTCGGATTACTCCAATTTCAAAATATTTCAAAGTTATATTCAGACAACTTCAATAACTTACTTTCGATAGAATTTCATTTATACTCAAAAGTTTAACTTTAAACTTCCAATTTAATTTCTTAAAGAAATTCCTTTTAAACCATTTCACATTTCATCATAAACTCAATTTTCCAATAATACTTCAATTTACATAAATCAAATTTTATTTCAAAATATCATTTAATTAAATTCAAAAATTAAGGATTTTAAAATCATTTAATTTAACCAATCCGGTGTCCGTATATAATTCTCTACCCTAGGTCAAGTGATACAAATATTTGTCATTTCAATCAGCAATTTAAAATTTTACGGTTATATATCATTTCAAACCGCAATCCCGAATTTAATAACAAAATTCATAAAATCGCTCGAGTCTATCATTTCAACCTATAACGATTTTTCCCTTAATTTATAGATCATTCGGGTATGTATCATTTCAACCCATAGTGAACTTGCAGTTTATAATGATATAAAATAAAACATCCATTCATCCAATATCAATAATCAACATCCATCACAATCATCATCCAAATCAATCAATAAATATCAATATAGAACTGATAATCAATAACAGGTATTTAACTGGCAATTTATATTCAATAATAAATTAAATAACGATTTAATTCAAATAAATTCAAATTAACTGAGATGATGATTTAAAATATACCAAACAATCATAAATAAATTTCTAATTACAACATAAATTTAATTTAACAAACATAAGAAATTTTAGAAGTTGTGAGTGGGTCAAAACACTCACCCTTGAATTTCAAATCGATTTGAAATTCAAAATAGGGCCCAAATTTGAACAGTCTCGGAATTCGTCCGAACCAACGTCAAAATATCTGAAATTTCTTACGATCCCAACGCAAGAAACTGCGTGTGAATTGGACCTCGTATGTAAAAGTTATTGTTATTAGAACATTTAAATTTTAAATTTAAATTAAAATGAAATACCAGAAGGTAAAGCACATCACCAGTACGATTCCTCCACGTCACCCCTTTCGCATTCAACTCCATCTTTTACAAGACATCGCTCTCGGCCAAAGCCCTAACCAGCCGCTACCCATTGCCCCGCGTACGCGCCACTTTGACTCGATCAGGCGGCACCGCCGTTTCAAGCAGCTCGAGCCGCACCTGTGCCTGGGTCGGTGTGCATTCCGGCCCACCAGAAATCCCACTCTCTATGACGAACGCGTCCTCCTCCAAACTAAAATACGGCGAATCCCAAGGCAATCTCGACCAACGAACGACATGGATCAAAGCCTCTTGATGGCCTCTACAGTGCAGCACTCTCTGATCGGCCTATCGACAAAGATCCACCGTCGAATAGAAATTCTAGCAATGGACGGCCGAAAATAAAAGGCCAATTTCTGGTCTAATGGAGGCTCGAATCGAGAAACGAATTTCAAATCTGAGTTGCGCTCGTCGAGAGCTTCAAATCGATATATAATTTGATATACTTTGAGGAGTTCAAAATTTGGATTTGGTTTTGAATTGCAATTGAATTTAGAATTTGGGAATTGGTTTGTCTACCATTGGAATGAGTAGTTGAGAAGGAATTGTACGTACACACAAATGAATATGAGGAGTGGCTAGGGTTTATAACAAACTATTATAGGCAAAGCTGAAACAGAAAGAATGGACCGGATTGATTGAACCACACACGAGCCGAAAAGCCCGTTTCGACTCTAGAACGAAAATGGGTCAACCCATATATCAAAATAGATGTTTTTGATAATTTAAAAATTAATGGAACAAGTTTCAAGTCCTAATTCCATCGTTTGAAGAAGGTATGATAAAATTGGCTTATTTCAAATTGATTTCAATTAAAATGATTTCTAGGCGTTTCGAGCCCGTACGATCAAATGAAAAGTCCTATCGTTACGAAACTTAAAATCCTATAATAATTCATCGTTATGGATCCGATGAAACTGGTTTCATCAAAATCCGAGTCAGTGGCCAAAACGGCTATATTTCAGTTAATTAAATAAATTAATAATTAATTAATTAATTAAATCACCTTTTCAATCCTGATTCTATAATTGACAAATTTTATCATTTTTGATTTCTTAAACAATTTCAATAATTTAAACAACTTAGATATCAACTTAAAGTTAATAAATTTACCAATTATAGTGTTTAATTTCAACTTCAATAAATTCAGAAATAAAATAAATTAAATTTCAATAATTCCATTTAATTGACCTTTCATCCTATTATTCAATCCATTATTATCAAATAGATGAAATTAACATTGGTTCATGATCTATTACATTAATATTATCAAATTTCATCTTAATTTTCATTAACGTAATATTTAATTTCATTTAATTTAATTTAGTTTCAATTAATCCAATTATTATGATTTAAATTCCAATAAATTAATAAATCTTGATTTCCATTCTTTTTATTCAACCAATTTTCATATTATGAATAAAATTAACATTATTTCCAATTATTACCTTAATTTATTCTTATGTAATATTTACATTAGATTTATTGCAATTGATTTCCAATTTAAATTAATAGCCTAAATAGAAAATATACAATAATTGTTACCATTAGCTTTTAATTTCATTTATAAGTTTATCTCTTACAAACAAAGGTTATAATTTCTTACATTCTACCAATAGTATTCAATTACCATAAATTTGATATTATTTCATTAAATAAATTCAATATATGCCCTTTGTTTTCTCACATTTAATTTATAACCAAGTATAACCTTTTAATCACTTTATTTAATTGGAATTAACTTGTTAATAATTAACTTAAGTTAACATTATTACATTTCATTTTAGTTATTATTTTCATTATTAAATTACAAATTTTCTTTTCTTTCAATATTAAATTACCTAAATCTCATTAATTTAACAATTTAAAATTATCGAAAATTTACGGGTTGTTAAATCTGGACTCTTTCGATTTTTTTATTACCTGGTTTTGACTCTGACTCGTTTGATTCTTGTTATCACCTTGGCCACCACGGCTTTGACTTTGTTATTCAACATATTGACTTTATTCATTGAAGTATGCACATGCTCTTTGCATTGAGTTGATCTGGTCGCACTTCATTTCGATGTTGTTACCACTGCCTGTTATGTACGGCTGCACTCAGTTCATAATGTCTGTTGTTTGTTGCTTCATTGTGCTGATTTTCACATATGCATACTATGTATATACATGTGCTAGTTGTTGTTTTTGGACTTGCATTCTTTTACATTTGGTGTGATGCTTTCTGAACTATATACATGTATGTGTATATATATGTATGTATGTATGTATGTATATATGTATATATGTATGCATATGTATATAGTTTGTGATGCCTTCACTTGTTCCTCTTGGATTCTTCACATGATTGTTGTATACCTGCACCTATTTGCTTTAAAAAACTGTCTGGACGATATGTCTGACTGCCTGTATATATGTATACGTGTGTGCAAACATATGTACATATGTATGTGGTCACGTTGATGTATATGCATGCTCCGGTTTTATAACTAATTGATGTTGAGGCTTTTGGTTATTGCATTCATATTGCCAGGTTCATTTGTGTTCTGGTTATGTTCATTTGCTCTAATCTCTTAAATCTGAACGCTTGAGCTATTTGCATTGTGTTGTTGACCTTCTGTTTCACTGTTGGTCTTCATACATGCCATTTCTCTGCTATGTTGTAATGAAATCATTGTTGTCAGGTCTTTGTATGGTTGAGTTCATTTGTTTGGAGTCTAGTTTGGTTTCGCTGGCTTTATCTTGATTTTGGAATTTGTCTGCACTTTGAATGCTGGTCATCTCCACTTGTATACATACATACATTTATGTATGTATATGTGTGTGTTCATGGAGTCTGGTTTCATATATACTCCAAACTTATTTCACTTGAGTCTGGTTGTATTGTTTGTTGGTTTGTAAGTGGTCAGTGGACAAGGCACAACTGTGTTCACACTTGAATTTGGTCTGGAGCTTGTTGCAGTCTTGGTTCACCTGAACTTTGAACTTGTGTGTTATGGTCTGCACTTTAGTTAAAATGCCTCTGACCTACTTGCTTTGTTGTTGTGTGATATTGGCATGGTTCACTTTGTTATTCTGATTTCGGTTGCATGCGAACTTGCACTTGACAATTTTGTGATGTTTTTGTACTGCACCTGAGTTGAACCTAGCTTTGGCTCGGGTTTGACTTTGTGCTCACCTGTCTCTGCAATTTCATCAAGTGTATATCGGTGTGCATGGCCTTGTGGCATGTACAGTGATACATTGTGCATGTCACAGGTTATTTGTGTTTGATGAATTCAAAATTAAATGATGACGAGCTGTGATGCCCCACCTCTATACTCACACTAGCCAAGGGCACTACGAGGTAATGCCGTCGACTAGCGCAAAGAATAAAGTCGTTGAGGAGCGACCATCTGTGTAATTGCTTTATGCGAGTACCGATATGTCAGATAGTATGACATGCATTTCATTTCAAGAGAAAATCCGACATATCAAATACAAACTCAAAGCTACCACACAGTGGCTATGTGGCCTTCGGAAACAAATATAGAATTAAGCATAACACAAATCAATCACAGATATTCATATCACTAAGACGGAAACAGATATGAATATATCACATAGAAGTGTACATCAAAGTAGTGGTCATATAAGATCCACTACATCACAAAAGAATAGGTACAAGTGCAAGACAAAAGAATATGTATACATCAAGGAGTCTCTATCTCGAATGTATAAAAACAAAAACTACTGAGCTAAAGTAGTTAGCCAAAAGTCAGAAGCTTGTCCCAGATAATAAGTCAAGTGGAAGCACCTGAAACACCTCGGTCTGACCCGAGTATTATTTAAGAAGAAAAATAATAAACGGATCAGTCTAGCTATAAATATCATGTAAGATGAGATATGATAAGAGATACAACAAAAATATACGATAACAATAACGCCATACTTTGACAAGCATACATTTGATAACAACAAAAATCATACAATATCTCAAATCATCTTAAATATCCAAAAATAATATCACATTCTTTAGCTTATTCACCAAACCTCAAATATTGACAAAACATATCAATGGCAATCGCAAAAATTGGTGAAACACAAATTCCAAAAATCATCAATTAGAAATCCAGAAAACACAAAGTGCGAGGCCTATCACAAACGGGAGCAAGAAAACTCACCAACACGTGTATCACAACGGAACGCTATTCCATGGTCGCTAACCCATCAAATTTGAGCCGAAGCTCCACAAACGGCCCGAAGACCATAGGTCGCTACCCCACCAATTTGAGTCGAAGCTCCACAAACGGCCCGAAGACCATGGGTCGCTACCCCACCAATTTGAGCCGAAGCTCCACAAACGGGGTTTAATCCCCCACGCAAACAAAGAGACATCGCACATCGCTAGTCTAAATCTCAAAATGATCATCATTGATCGATAAGTGTAAATTATACCAAGCTAGTAAATAAATGAGTTAGGCTTCATGTCCCATAACCACTAGCTTAAGTTAAATATTTACGAACATATTGTAGACTTCCACTCGAAAATAAGTGTAATTTACACTAAGCTAGTTAATAAATGAGTTAGGCTTCATGTCCCATAACCACTAGCTTAACTTAAATATTTACGAACAGATTATAGATTTCCACTCGAAAATTGTCACGAGATTTCAATCGAACAAGTCCAAGAATTAAACGACAAAGTAAACGCAAGTGTTTCATACCATTTGTATTGCTAAGTCGTTTAATTAAATTTCTAATACGAATGAGGTAAAGGTTTGTATATACTAATAGATAAGAAAACGGTTTTAAAAACAAGCTTTGTATTAAAAGTAACGTTGAGATCGTTTTTGTGAAAGAGTTTGAGTATTTACTACTAGTATAGAAACCTTTGTATTTAAAAGTGACAAATCACAGAATTGATTGTAAAAACAATCTATCATCAAAAATCCACATTCGACGTGAATTCAAACCATAAAAATCGATATCAAATCCAATCAAATGGATATTCCCAAAAATCCATAAATGAAGTATTCAAAGTCGATAATAATTGACAACAACTAACCGAATCAACAAAAATCGATAAAATTTGGAAATCCACTCAAAAACAGCCAAAATAGGCAAAATTGAACAGTACCATACGTCTGAAATTACCAACCAGACGTCTGAACCACTAACCAGACGTCTGGTTTGATTTTCAGACGTCTGGATTTTGCCTCTACCTTTTTTCTTTTTCCAGGGACCAATTCCAGACGTCTGGATTTTTGAACCAGACGTCAGGATTTTCAACCAAACCAAAATGGAGGCTAGGGAATTATGCCAAGCGACAACCCAGCCTTATAGGCTCTTCGATACACCTCAAACAACATGTCCAAACATCCAAGATAGGATTTTTAAAGATTTTGACTTCAAAACACCAAAATTTGGAAAATTAACCAAATCAAAAGCAAATGAACATTAAATAGATGTTAGTAACTCATACCTAACAACAAATGAAAGCTATAAACATAGATGTGAGTTCAAGAACTCACCTTTAAACCCAAAAACAATGAATGAGAAGCTTTAAAACAAAGGGAAGATCAACCACTCTTCAACTTCAACTCAAGAAGCTCCAATCTAAGCTCATAAGTAAATATTTCCTAAGTTAGGGTTTAGGAATTTCTAAAAATTGAAGAGAGATTGAGACGGAGAAGATGAAGAGGATGTTTACCTAAGCTTCTCTTTGATTTCTAGAACTTGAATTTGAATTTCTTAGTAATGTGACGACCGCCCATGACCCCTGCACTGAATCTAGAGATAGTGCGCTGTAAAGTGTGCCAGGCGACCATGGACGATTGCCAGGGTAAATTAAAAACAACAGAATCTATCGTATTACTCACAGCGCATGGACAAAATACAATAGAACAAATATATATATAGTGAAGCTTCATAGAATAGAATCTCACTAATAAAACTTCATAATAGTTGGATACAAACATCTGAATAGTCAATACAACAAGCCTCACTACATATCACTCAGAGAATACAAAGCAGCGGAACATCCAGTACATATAGTAAGAAGTAATATGCAATACTCTAGCTCGTCTTCATCATCAGCATCGTGGAAAGCAAGAACAGCACCTGCCACCTGCTACCTAGTATGCCCGTCCCAAAATGGACGAACAGCCCAAGGCAATAAGAGTTAAAACATAAAGCCTTGAGTCAGACAACAGTCTTAGTAAGCAGAAAATTAACTAACAACATACCAAAAGAGCATAAAGGAAAAGGAATATGAATACAACCCTCCCACTCCACCTCTTTCTACAGTGATAGCCCCCAGACACACACTAAGTAGAAGCAATCATAGCAAAGCACACAATTTAAGGTAAAGCAATTATCACTCGAGTCAAGGGCGATGTTTTCCAGGTACAAACCCCCAAGGCCTAAACCAAGATCAGATAAGCATCCAGAAAATACTGCTCTTGAGACCGAATGACGATACAACCAAACATCCATGACTCTGGCTATCACTGTTATCATTGCTTCAATATCATCGTTAATTGAATGACCGGCACATTCTTTCAGCCGTCCGTCAAGGGCTAATGGAAACCCCGGTTCTAGACATAACTCCCGCACGTCATCGTGACCCGTGCCTAGGACTATCGAATCTGCCCAGAGTACTTGACTATCAATCATTAGCCTTCAAGGACTATCGAATCTGCCCAACGTACTCTTGCTTTAAGCATGCTAGAACCTTCAACAACGATAAGACCTCAGCCTTCTAGTCATCCTCCTCGACGACTATTTCCATACTAGCTCAAGCGCCTCTCGAGCAAACCATTATCCTCTAACTCGAACCATATCACCGAGTTATCAACTTGCTTGGAATGATCCCGCCTGGATTAGACCAAGACTATCTCATATCATGCTTCGCCTCATCATCATCATAGCAAAGCTTCATCTTAACATCATCATCAAATCTATTCATATGAGCTTCATCATCCGCTACATATGCCACGAGCAGCTTTTCCAATTCAAGAGCCTTTCCCTTAGCTTTTGAATTATCCTCGGTCTAAATCAAATCATCAATCATCTAATTCATAGCAATCAACCAAGTCAAACATTAATCCAAGCAATTAAGCATTCAAATATGATCTAAGTAGACAATTATAATAATAATGGCAATTTCGTAATTAAAGAGTTGAAAGTCTAATAATCATGAAATCATGAACAATATCTCTATAATCTTGATGAATGAACTTGCATAGGTTAACACTTAGTAAATTGGTTGTCAAATCATCATAAACAATGGATCTATATGGATCTATACTTAAGTTTACAAAGATGCATGAAAATCACTATTTTAACTCCAAATCAAGCCAACGATCCGATATACTCCTTTGGATCCGTGTGAGAGATAATCACCACTCACCAAATCACCTAAACAACCCCAAATCAACACACTTCAGATCTGGACAGCGAATGATCTAGCTTGATCTATCACGAATCCGTTTCAAACGAAGAAATCTCACTTCAAAGGATGAAGATCTTCAATCCAAGCTCTTGAATCTTCAATTTGATCTTCAATCTTGGATGGATGGAATCACTAGATTAGAGTTGAGAAAAGAAGTGAAGAAGTGTAGAAGTCGAGCTCTCAAAATGGCAGCACTTCGTCGCTTCGAAATCCGGATCCCAAAAATGAAGAAATGGACGAGTATTTATAGCTGAAATCCTCTCTTAAGTCGTCACTCGGAATTAGGTCGTACACGACATATAGAGCCACGACCTACGACCTATACAATCTCCGACCTAACACCCACGCGACCTACGCCCTATCATGCGCGCGCGACCTAACAGGGTCTCCGACCTAACAATGCGCGTGACTTAACGAACCAGGACTCAACGAGATACGACTTAACATCCTAACTCCTAGGTCGCTCGCGACCTAGCACCCAGCGACCTAACACCTTAAGTCTTCACGCGACCTAACACTAAGCCAAAACCCAACGACCTATCGTACGCGCGACCTAACAACTCACGCGACCTACGACTTAGCAGATAGGCTACGACCTAACTACACACAGGGTCATACGACCTAACTACTTCTTCCCTAGGTCGTTGCCGACCTATCCCCCTTAGGTCGCTAACTCACCCAGAAACTCACGACCTAACTATCTTAGGTCGCCTACGACCTAAATTAACACGGAAGCTTACGACTTATCATCTTAGTTAGGATACGACCTAACATCACTAACCCGCTAACTACTGGTTCTCCTTAGGTCGCTGCCGACCTATCCCTTAGGTCGTTCAAAACCTTAGGTCGCCTATCCTATAGGTCGGTCAAATACTTAGGTCGGTTAAACGACCTAACCTATCCCACAACCTAGGCTAATTAGATCTTACGACCTAACCCTGACATGCTCCTAAGTCGCTCACGACTTATCACGCTCCTAAGTCGCTCACGACCTAAGCTACCAAACGATCTAACTCTTAAGTCGTCACCGACTTAAATCTTCCTTCCCTTAAGTCGTCCAATATATAAGTCAGTCACGACTTAGGACTTGCACAAAATTCTGCCCAAAATCTGAAACTACTTAACAACGCTAAGAATTCCAGATTTTTACGAACTTTTCAATCCGTAAAAATACGGGTCGTTACATTCTCTCCCCCTTAGTTTCGCCCCCGAAATTCCAAACAAACAAGAGCAATCAAAGACTATTCTGCACGCCTATCATCCATAGCAATCAACAAACCATGCATCCAATTCTAGCTTAGCATGCAGAATTCTAAAACCAGAACAAGTTACAATATCGTGAGATGACACGACACCTTAGGGCCATACCTTGAAGAGTTCAGGATGAGCTGCTTTCATCCTCTCTTCCACCTCCCATGTACAGTCGTTATCATCGTCACTCCATTGTATCTTGAGCAACTTAACTACCTTCCTCCTAAGCTGTTTCATGTCGGTTTCAACAACACGAAGCGGCTTACGAGGTCTCTTGTCGACTGGATCAACTTCAAAATCTTTACAGCTATCAGCAGAAATCACTGAATTCGAGTCGTGCACATACTTCCATAGATACGATACATGAAAAACATTGTGCACACCCGACATCTTCTCTGGTAACTCCAATTTGTAGGCGAGCTTTCCAATTCGCTCGATGATCGGGAATGGTCCAACAAATCTCGAAGTCAATTTCCCTTTCTTCCTGAATCGAATAACATTCTTCAGTGGAGAAATCTTCATAAAAACCTTATCACCAACGTCGAATTCCAAATCCTTACGACGCTTATCGGCATAACTTTTCTGACGGTCTTGGGCTGCCTTCATTCGTTGCCGAATGATCTCAATGAAATCCGAAGTCTGTTGAATCATCTCTGGCCCAAGCATCAGCTTTTCTCCTGTCTCTAACCAACATGTCGGAGAGTTACACGGTCTCCCATACAATGCCTCATACGGTGCCATACCAATGCTGGACTGGTAACTGTTGTTATACGAAAACTCCACCAAATGAAGATGATCTTCCCATGATCCTCCGAAATCCAAGACACAAGCTCTAAGAAGATCTTCCAAAACTCGGTTGACTCTCTCGGTCTGACCATCTGTTTGAGGATGATAAGCTGTACTCAAACATAACTCGGTTCCCAAAACTTCCTGGAAGCTCTTCCAAAATCCACTAGTGAACAATGGATCTCGATCGCTCACTATACTCTTTGGAATACCATGGAATCGAACTATCCACTTAACATACAACTCAGCCAACTTTGATGCAGTCCTAGTTGATCGAACAGGAATGAATCTTGCACTCTTAGTCAGACGATCTACGATGACCCAAATCCCTTCATTTCCCGTTCTGGTTCTAGGTAGTCCATCAATAAAATCCATCGACACTTGCTCCCACTTCCATGTAGGAACTTCTAATGGATGAAGCAATCCACTTGGCTTCTTCTGCTCAGCTTTCACCAATTGGCAGTTCATGCACTTGGAAATAAAATTTCCAACATCCTTCTTCATACCTTCCCGGTAGTAGGCTCTCTTCATATCTCGATACATCTTATTTCCACCTGGATGAATTGTCAGCTTCGAGTGATGACTTTCCTTCAGAACTTTCATCTATATCGGAAACAACTAGTCGTCCTTGCTTCCGAAGCCAACCCTCTCGATCGACCTCGAATCCTTTATCCTTTTCTGGATCCAATCCAGATTCCAATTCATGGATAATCTTGACAATCTTATCATCTCGCTTTTGACTCTCGCCAATCCTTTCCACAAGAGTCGGTCTTGTAACGACCCAAAATTTTGGACCATTCGCATCCATTATAAGTGTATAGGTAGACACTCATGCCGGAGTTGAATTGCTCAAAATACCGCGTTGTTAATTTAAATTGGCAAAACTGAACATATACAGTAAATAGATATAATCACAGATCACAGACACAGAGTAATAAATGCAGCGGAAATAAAAGGGATAGTAGTTCATGAAGCTACTATATGAATATATAAAAATACATTAGAGTTTACAACAGAAGAGTAATACGATACATCAGATACAAATCAGAATACATCACTGGAATCATCGAATACTGAAAGCAGAATAGATGGCTGGATCTTCAAGCAAAGCTCCAACTCCAAAGGTGAGTCTCGAATACTGGTACACTCAGTCTGACCCGAGCGTAAAGCAAAAACACAAGACACTCGAGTCAGGATTAACATTCTTATATTAATAAATCCAACTCAAGTGAAATAGCAATTGAAATACAAGTAACTCAAAGGATGTTGGAATAACCATCCTTTAAGGATCCGTTAAACTATCTACTAGGTAGTAATGTACGATAAGTAGATAATGTCTATCAGTAATATAAAGATATCAAAATAGCGTTAAGTCATGGCCCATTCCACCCTTAACACATTTTTATTCCCACAAGCATATACAAGACCGTAGTTTCCCCAAAACCGGAAGTCACCAGAGGGCAATACATATACTCAAGGTACAAATCAAATTCGTAGTGGTCGCGCATAAATGGAATACAAGTATGACAAGGCACATGAGGCTATACCCAAGGTAGTGACACTACCGTTCGCCTGATCCGGGCTGGTGAGAACGCAACGCCGCAGCGCCCGCAACACCGTGAGACAACACTCCCAAAATCAAGGGTGCACCAATCGACAACAAGTATAAGTAGTTCGAAGAAGTGTGTCCACTTGAGGTATCAATCCTCCATTGGCCCGGCACAGCTCCTGTTTTAGTCATTTCCAATTTGACACAAGTGTCAAGGTTATCCATTATCGTTCTCTTTCTTCAGTCAGCACGAACATCATTCCAACCACTTCATTCTGGATCATCACTCCGCGTGTAGTTATTAAAGTGGTTTCCGGTTTAGATAGAGAGTATATCCATAACCGAATTCCGGTCTCTTTAATAACTTTCGTAATTATTACACCGATTGGTCGTTTATTTATTTCAAAACCAAATCAATTTCATTTTCAATTCGAAAACCAACATTTCATTTGTCTTTCAAAACCGATTTCCAAAATTTATGTTTCAACTTCCAAATTCACAATTTCAAAATCTTATAATTCAATTTCAATTTCTATTTAAAACAATTCAAATATTGATTCAAGTTCGTATATAAGTTTCATTCCGAAATTATTTAAATTAATTTAATTTAACATTCAAATCAATTTAAACTCATTTATCGATTTCATTCAATATTAAATAAATATCGTTCAAAAAAAAATTCTATTTGATTTCCAATTCATTAAATCCATTATTAAAATTCAACTTCATTATATCAAAACTTACAAATTGAATTTAATTAAATTCATCAAATCAAATTCTTTAAATTTCAAGTCTTACACTAATTTCAATAAATCACATTTTATTTCTTGTTAAAGAAATTCAATTTCACTTATTTACTTACTTAAATAATTTTCCAAACTTAATTAATAAAGAAAACTCAATTTCAATTATTTACGAAGTAAATTCACTTATTCAAAAGTTCAATTTCTCTTATTAAAGAATTCAATTCAATTTGATCATTAAATCATTCAATCTTATTTAATTATTAAATAATTCAAAACTTAATTATTAAATCATTTCAAACTTAATTATAATTTCAAACTTAATTATTAAATCATTTCAAACTTTAATAATTCAAACTTAATTATAATTTCAAACTTGATTTTTATTTCAAACTTAATTATCAAATCATTTCTCAAATTAAACAATATACTTTCATCAATTACATCGTTAATATTTCGTTTCAGATTATTAACATTTTCCTTTCATTAAAAATTCAATTTTCAACTTCATTTCAAAACCATATTATTTTTTTAAATAAAATCTTCGTTTTATTCTTAAATCAAATTATTGACCAATCGGGTTTTTATTTAATTTTCTATCCTAGGTAAAAATTCAATTTGGGTATTTATCATTTCAACCCGATTCCAATTCAATTCAAAATCAAAACATACAAAGGGAACTTGCAGTGTGATAACTGGGATGGTGTCAAAGTAAATAAACAAGCAATAACAACAAACAATAACAATCCAATAATCAATTTAAACAATCCCGAAATAATCATATTAATTCGCATTGTTATTTGTACGAATTAATATAATCATTTCTAGAATCTACACTATCATTTCATGTAGATTAAAGATTATTACATTACGGTTTTTTTTTTTTTTACTTGTCATCTATTTACAATTTCATACATCATCAATTTAACAACATACATTCAGTGGTTCAAAATGTAATTAAACAAATCCTACGTGTCAATAAATTCAACAGTTAAAGGGGTCATATTATACAAATGTCATTTAATCAAATTTAACACATATATCAAATCTAACTATCCTACGTCAATTTCAATTTCAAATTATTTATCACTTACATCATTAACAATTTAACGTCCAATATAAACATCAAACAATCAATCATTTAACAACCAAACTGGATTATAATTGCATATATAACAAATAATGGTGTCAGATGTCACAGGTGAACTGATACAGGTAATAACAGTGTAAATATCAAACAGCAGCAATATTTCAATTGTTGTTTCAATTGAAATCAAATTTAATAAATAAAAGAACGTTAATCGTGAGTGAGTGCTCACCTTTCGAGGTTTAATAGATGAACGAGAAGTTGACACTGATACGGATACTGAATTTGAATTGTGAATCCAGGCAAAACAAAATTGGCTCGAATTTAACGGACAAGCTGATAGGTAAGAAATAGACGAAATCTAATCAAAATTTAGATCGATGCAGACAAAACTGTAACAAAAGTATATTATTACTAATATTATTATTTTATAAAATTAGTACGAAAAATGTTGAAATAAAATATATATGTGATTCATCTCAACCCATTTTATTAAACACGTAAAAATCAAATTTATAAATGTCAACAGCAAAATTTTAACTGTATACTACTCACATTATCTCAGTACATAGAAATTATCATTTATATACAAATATAAGCTCTATAACATATACGCAGCAGCAAAAGTATAACTATACATATTTATATAATAACTTTATGAACCTAGTATAAAATTACAAAACGTATACATCTAGTTTCTCTGTTCCCATCAAATACATACAACGCTTTATATGGACAAGTCTGTTAAAACTTAAAGTAATCCCTTATGTAGCCTGTCTGATTATATAAAATATAATATAATAATAGGTTTGCAAAACGAAAAGTATAGTTTGATACACATACAACACCAAGCATAGTTTCACAAAGCATAGATTTCACAAAGCATAGTTTGATATTATAACAGTTTTGAAAAATACATACAACACCAAGTATGGCTTCACAAGCAAAACAAATATATAAAGATTACTTACTTTATATATCTAACAGACTGTCTACGTCTTATGAAAATATACTTATGTAAATTGAACCCAACTATCAATATATATATGAGATATATATCAACTCACATGAATTTCCACGCATACCAGAGGAACACGACATAGGCAAGGATGTGGGCGAGTTGATATGGTGGCAGAGGCCGGTTCTTCGTAGGGCTTTTGGCGTGGCTATTGGAGGCGTTCCAGGGGACGGTGGTTCCGGTGGTGGTGCTAGGCTGAAGGTGACGTGGCATGTGAAGGGACGGGTGCTAGAGACGGTGTGCGGTGTAGCTTCGGTGATGGGCGGAACAGTGGGGCTTTGGGTGATGACGTGAATGGAGGTGGGTTAGGTTGCAGATACGGCCGGAGGTGGAGCGGGTCCGGTGGCTGGCGCGACGTCAGGTGGTGGAAGGACTGGCGGTGGTGCGGAAGGTCATGAGGCCGAAAGTAGTGCAAGGTGATGGAGGCAGTGGGTTTCGCGTGATGATGTCTCGGCCATGGGAGGAAGTGGAGGAGATCGGTGGTGAGCTCGAGTTGCATGCGCAAGGGGAGGAAGTGATGGGAGTGGTGCAGATGATGTGGAGAGGATGGGAAAAGTTGGAGAAGATATATGAAGGGAAGGAAACGTGGATAAGCAACAGAACTATACATATTATTTCTCAAAATAATGTGGGGAGAGGAATAGACCAGAAGTAAATCAACGAACAGAAAGTATATCACAGTTGGGAATGTTAATAGTCAAGCACGAAGATTTGGGAAATATAAATGCAACGGCTGTTGGAATTTGTACAGGGTGAGAAATGGAAGGACGGATGAAATTTTAAAAGGATTTAAAACCGATACGAAAATTGGTTTATTGATTTCACGGCGTACCGAACCTCAAAATTTAGAAATAAATATACCGTGGTGATCAGCGCGACGAGACGATCAAAACGGTATATAGATATCAGTGGTACGATCATCCGATAAAAATCGATATCGGTACCAGAATACTGCTATTTTGCAGAAAATAAGAACGACGGAGCCAAAGATGTCCGAATTTGGAAAAACGACAAACTGAAATCTTGCTCAGAAGATGGTTTAGAATTTTTCTATGTAAAAATATTTAGGTTTCGGAAATATTTTATTTTCATTTCTTTTTAACTGATTAAATTGAAGTGAATTTACGCGCGAAATAAATTTTCATATTTTCGGACGAAAATTTACCAGTTGCTATGTTTAACTAGATGTATTCCAAATATTAAATTTTTATTTCAAAATTTTATCGTTTAAAATTTCGAAAAATTTCAACTAATTACGTTATTAAAACAGTTGAAATTTACGGGTCGTTACACTCTCCCCCACTCAAAACTTTTCGTCCCCGAAAAGGAACGAGGTAGGAGAATAGAAACAACCAGAAAGAAAGACAGATTTTGAAATACAAAATAATAATTAATTTAAACCATATAATTTCAAATTTAAACTAATTTATATTCAACAATTGATTTTAACCCATTTAATTTCACTAAAGTTAAATCAATCTTAACTATTGCTGAATTAATTATCTTATTATCCAATTATCTTAAAATAACCATTTCTAAAATTATCAATTTGAATAGTTATTTATTATAATCATATTTTCTTCAACAATTTTAAATTCTTCTTTATTCCAAATTACTGTTAAATTTATTCTACTTAATATATCCTATCACATATATTTAACCCATATAAATTAATTTAAACCACAAAAGTTTCGATTTAAATTAATTTATATTTACTAATTGCTTTTAAATTCAATGTATTTCTCTAAGTTGATCAAATTTCAGTTTATTAATTCTTTCAAAACAAATTTATTTCATTATTAACTGAGTTTACTTATTATCCTATCTAACTCTATTAACATCTTTATAATCAAAATTCAGTGTATAACATTTATTATAAACACTCAAATTTTATTTATAAATTCAATTTATCTTATATATTATCCAATTACATATTCAACTTCTGAGTGATTTAGGTAAGTTGTATTAGAATGCAGTTGAATAATATAAAAATTTTCCAATTCAATTATTCAAGTTTAAATATTTATTCCAAGTTTTGGTCTTATTTATAATTGAAATCATCCTTTAACAAAATTTAAGAATTAGATTTCCGATTAACTTTAAACAATTTAGAGATATATATAATATATTTATATCATATCAAATTAAATTTAAAATAATATACCTATATATATATAAATCAAATTATACTGAAGAAATTCAAATCAAAATATTTTTTCAAAACAAAACCGTAGCAAAGCTACAGAATGGTTTCTCCACTTCGAAACTCGAAAATGAACGTCGATGATGCGGCCGCCATCACCGAAATTATTTTCCAGCGACAAAGAGAAGAGCACTGATTTCAACATTTTAAAAATTCTTTGAAAACGATTTCTATTTGAAAATACATTCAATAATATATACTTTAAAATTTTAAAACCAAGGTTTGAAATCACCGGAAACTAAATTCTCAAATTTCTGAATTAAATTCATTTCAAATTCCAAATCAATCTATAAACCGTATTTATAAATTTATTTAGAACAATAAATGATAATAAAATATTATCATTTCAACAACAATTTAATTAACTTATTAAATTCCAGAAAATTTTAACTTATATTTTTACAATATAATCAATAAATTTATTTCATTTACCAAATTTGAAAATAATATTGTGTCAGTTTGCTCTGTTCAAGTGTTTTGGAAATCCTATCGATAGCGCTGATCAGACGAATCGATCGGAAACCCAAATCAACATCAACAACTCAAACAACACAATATAAAATAAAATATTTTAAATATAAATTTACAAATACACTTCCTCGCTTGATGATACAAGAATGGTTTCAAAGCAAGGATAGAGTTTCAAATTTTGGTGGACTCAAATCAAAGAGAATTCTGATTCGAAGACAAATTTAAAAGATAAGATAAGATGATTCAATAACAGAATCGGAAGATGGATAAACTTATTTAATTTACGGGCAACCTTAACTGGGTCGTCCGTAACTTCAAGAATAAGATCGATGCAGTATTCCGAGGTAAATCGACATTCGATCTCAAGAAATTGAATTCAGGTATAGCAGGTAATAGATAGCATCGTAAACCAAGGATACAGAAATCTCCGGTAAATCGATGCCTATTATAGAGGAGTTTTACTCCTTTACGAATCATTCGAAGATTGGCGAGACCGCCGATCTATTATAGATAACATTCAGAATGGAGTTATGGGGTGCTCCATGATTGAAGAAGACGGATAGTGAAGGACACGAATGAATTTCGGAACCGAGGGGAACGTTCCAAAATTCGAAGGAATCGAGTCAAAAGGAAGAGATTGAAACTCGAATGAGAGTGATTCTGTAACTACATTTACCCTATATGTTGAGTTTGCCTAGAGCTACCAAAGCTCTGATACCAACTGTAACGACCCAAAATTTTGGACCATTCGCATCCATTATAAGTGTATAGGTAGACACTCATGCCGGAGTTGAATTGCTCAAAATACCGCGTTGTTAATTTAAATTGGCAAAACTGAACATATACAGTAAATAGATATAATCACAGATCACAGACACAGAGTAATAAATGCAGCGGAAATAAAAGGGATAGTAGTTCATGAAGCTACTATATGAATATATAAAAATACATTAGAGTTTACAACAGAAGAGTAATACGATACATCAGATACAAATCAGAATACATCACTGGAATCATCGAATACTGAAAGCAGAATAGATGGCTGGATCTTCAAGCAAAGCTCCAACTCCAAAGGTGAGTCTCGAATACTGGTACACTCAGTCTGACCCGAGCGTAAAGCAAAAACACAAGACACTCGAGTCAGGATTAACATTCTTATATTAATAAATCCAACTCAAGTGAAATAGCAATTGAAATACAAGTAACTCAAAGGATGTTGGAATAACCATCCTTTAAGGATCCGTTAAACTATCTACTAGGTAGTAATGTACGATAAGTAGATAATGTCTATCAGTAATATAAAGATATCAAAATAGCGTTAAGTCATGGCCCATTCCACCCTTAACACATTTTTATTCCCACAAGCATATACAAGACCGTAGTTTCCCCAAAACCGGAAGTCACCAGAGGGCAATACATATACTCAAGGTACAAATCAAATTCGTAGTGGTCGCGCATAAATGGAATACAAGTATGACAAGGCACATGAGGCTATACCCAAGGTAGTGACACTACCGTTCGCCTGATCCGGGCTGGTGAGAACGCAACGCCGCAGCGCCCGCAACACCGTGAGACAACACTCCCAAAATCAAGGGTGCACCAATCGACAACAAGTATAAGTAGTTCGAAGAAGTGTGTCCACTTGAGGTATCAATCCTCCATTGGCCCGGCACAGCTCCTGTTTTAGTCATTTCCAATTTGACACAAGTGTCAAGGTTATCCATTATCGTTCTCTTTCTTCAGTCAGCACGAACATCATTCCAACCACTTCATTCTGGATCATCACTCCGCGTGTAGTTATTAAAGTGGTTTCCGGTTTAGATAGAGAGTATATCCATAACCGAATTCCGGTCTCTTTAATAACTTTCGTAATTATTACACCGATTGGTCGTTTATTTATTTCAAAACCAAATCAATTTCATTTTCAATTCGAAAACCAACATTTCATTTGTCTTTCAAAACCGATTTCCAAAATTTATGTTTCAACTTCCAAATTCACAATTTCAAAATCTTATAATTCAATTTCAATTTCTATTTAAAACAATTCAAATATTGATTCAAGTTCGTATATAAGTTTCATTCCGAAATTATTTAAATTAATTTAATTTAACATTCAAATCAATTTAAACTCATTTATCGATTTCATTCAATATTAAATAAATATCGTTCAAAAAAAAATTCTATTTGATTTCCAATTCATTAAATCCATTATTAAAATTCAACTTCATTATATCAAAACTTACAAATTGAATTTAATTAAATTCATCAAATCAAATTCTTTAAATTTCAAGTCTTACACTAATTTCAATAAATCACATTTTATTTCTTGTTAAAGAAATTCAATTTCACTTATTTACTTACTTAAATAATTTTCCAAACTTAATTAATAAAGAAAACTCAATTTCAATTATTTACGAAGTAAATTCACTTATTCAAAAGTTCAATTTCTCTTATTAAAGAATTCAATTCAATTTGATCATTAAATCATTCAATCTTATTTAATTATTAAATAATTCAAAACTTAATTATTAAATCATTTCAAACTTAATTATAATTTCAAACTTAATTATTAAATCATTTCAAACTTTAATAATTCAAACTTAATTATAATTTCAAACTTGATTTTTATTTCAAACTTAATTATCAAATCATTTCTCAAATTAAACAATATACTTTCATCAATTACATCGTTAATATTTCGTTTCAGATTATTAACATTTTCCTTTCATTAAAAATTCAATTTTCAACTTCATTTCAAAACCATATTATTTTTTTAAATAAAATCTTCGTTTTATTCTTAAATCAAATTATTGACCAATCGGGTTTTTATTTAATTTTCTATCCTAGGTAAAAATTCAATTTGGGTATTTATCATTTCAACCCGATTCCAATTCAATTCAAAATCAAAACATACAAAGGGAACTTGCAGTGTGATAACTGGGATGGTGTCAAAGTAAATAAACAAGCAATAACAACAAACAATAACAATCCAATAATCAATTTAAACAATCCCGAAATAATCATATTAATTCGCATTGTTATTTGTACGAATTAATATAATCATTTCTAGAATCTACACTATCATTTCATGTAGATTAAAGATTATTACATTACGGTTTTTTTTTTTTTTTTACTTGTCATCTATTTACAATTTCATACATCATCAATTTAACAACATACATTCAGTGGTTCAAAATGTAATTAAACAAATCCTACGTGTCAATAAATTCAACAGTTAAAGGGGTCATATTATACAAATGTCATTTAATCAAATTTAACACATATATCAAATCTAACTATCCTACGTCAATTTCAATTTCAAATTATTTATCACTTACATCATTAACAATTTAACGTCCAATATAAACATCAAACAATCAATCATTTAACAACCAAACTGGATTATAATTGCATATATAACAAATAATGGTGTCAGATGTCACAGGTGAACTGATACAGGTAATAACAGTGTAAATATCAAACAGCAGCAATATTTCAATTGTTGTTTCAATTGAAATCAAATTTAATAAATAAAAGAACGTTAATCGTGAGTGAGTGCTCACCTTTCGAGGTTTAATAGATGAACGAGAAGTTGACACTGATACGGATACTGAATTTGAATTGTGAATCCAGGCAAAACAAAATTGGCTCGAATTTAACGGACAAGCTGATAGGTAAGAAATAGACGAAATCTAATCAAAATTTAGATCGATGCAGACAAAACTGTAACAAAAGTATATTATTACTAATATTATTATTTTATAAAATTAGTACGAAAAATGTTGAAATAAAATATATATGTGATTCATCTCAACCCATTTTATTAAACACGTAAAAATCAAATTTATAAATGTCAACAGCAAAATTTTAACTGTATACTACTCACATTATCTCAGTACATAGAAATTATCATTTATATACAAATATAAGCTCTATAACATATACGCAGCAGCAAAAGTATAACTATACATATTTATATAATAACTTTATGAACCTAGTATAAAATTACAAAACGTATACATCTAGTTTCTCTGTTCCCATCAAATACATACAACGCTTTATATGGACAAGTCTGTTAAAACTTAAAGTAATCCCTTATGTAGCCTGTCTGATTATATAAAATATAATATAATAATAGGTTTGCAAAACGAAAAGTATAGTTTGATACACATACAACACCAAGCATAGTTTCACAAAGCATAGATTTCACAAAGCATAGTTTGATATTATAACAGTTTTGAAAAATACATACAACACCAAGTATGGCTTCACAAGCAAAACAAATATATAAAGATTACTTACTTTATATATCTAACAGACTGTCTACGTCTTATGAAAATATACTTATGTAAATTGAACCCAACTATCAATATATATATGAGATATATATCAACTCACATGAATTTCCACGCATACCAGAGGAACACGACATAGGCAAGGATGTGGGCGAGTTGATATGGTGGCAGAGGCCGGTTCTTCGTAGGGCTTTTGGCGTGGCTATTGGAGGCGTTCCAGGGGACGGTGGTTCCGGTGGTGGTGCTAGGCTGAAGGTGACGTGGCATGTGAAGGGACGGGTGCTAGAGACGGTGTGCGGTGTAGCTTCGGTGATGGGCGGAACAGTGGGGCTTTGGGTGATGACGTGAATGGAGGTGGGTTAGGTTGCAGATACGGCCGGAGGTGGAGCGGGTCCGGTGGCTGGCGCGACGTCAGGTGGTGGAAGGACTGGCGGTGGTGCGGAAGGTCATGAGGCCGAAAGTAGTGCAAGGTGATGGAGGCAGTGGGTTTCGCGTGATGATGTCTCGGCCATGGGAGGAAGTGGAGGAGATCGGTGGTGAGCTCGAGTTGCATGCGCAAGGGGAGGAAGTGATGGGAGTGGTGCAGATGATGTGGAGAGGATGGGAAAAGTTGGAGAAGATATATGAAGGGAAGGAAACGTGGATAAGCAACAGAACTATACATATTATTTCTCAAAATAATGTGGGGAGAGGAATAGACCAGAAGTAAATCAACGAACAGAAAGTATATCACAGTTGGGAATGTTAATAGTCAAGCACGAAGATTTGGGAAATATAAATGCAACGGCTGTTGGAATTTGTACAGGGTGAGAAATGGAAGGACGGATGAAATTTTAAAAGGATTTAAAACCGATACGAAAATTGGTTTATTGATTTCACGGCGTACCGAACCTCAAAATTTAGAAATAAATATACCGTGGTGATCAGCGCGACGAGACGATCAAAACGGTATATAGATATCAGTGGTACGATCATCCGATAAAAATCGATATCGGTACCAGAATACTGCTATTTTGCAGAAAATAAGAACGACGGAGCCAAAGATGTCCGAATTTGGAAAAACGACAAACTGAAATCTTGCTCAGAAGATGGTTTAGAATTTTTCTATGTAAAAATATTTAGGTTTCGGAAATATTTTATTTTCATTTCTTTTTAACTGATTAAATTGAAGTGAATTTACGCGCGAAATAAATTTTCATATTTTCGGACGAAAATTTACCAGTTGCTATGTTTAACTAGATGTATTCCAAATATTAAATTTTTATTTCAAAATTTTATCGTTTAAAATTTCGAAAAATTTCAACTAATTACGTTATTAAAACAGTTGAAATTTACGGGTCGTTACAGGTCTTATCGATAAGTTTGCCAACATCTCAGGTTCCAATTCGCATCTAGGCCTGAAGTCAAATCCAGCTAAATACTCGAGATTCTTCCATTCTGAAAACATGGCTCCCAATCCTGCATGTCTTCGACTTAACGCATCTGCCACTGCGTTACCTTTTCCCGGAGTATAAGCTATACCAAAATCATATGATGCTAAAAACCCTAGCCAACGTTGCTGCCGAAGATTCAAATCTTTTTGGGAGAAAAGATACTTCAACGATTTATGATCCGTAAACAACTCGAATCGAACTCCCAATAAATAATGTCTCCACATCTTCAGAGCAAATACAATCGCCGCTAACTCCAAATCATGAGTCAGGTAATTCCTTTCATGCGGCTTCAGTTGTCGACTTGCATATGCAACAACTTTATCCCTCTGCATTAGTACCGCTCCAAGTCCAGTACCACATGCGTCAGTGTAAACCACCATCTCATCATTCCCACCTGGAATAGTCAGAACAGGAGCACTTGTCAATCGCTCCTTCAGGATTCTGAAAGCTTGCTCACACTTATCTTCCCCTCTGAACACTTGGTTCTTCTTTGTCAATCCTGTTAACGGTGTAGCTACCTTGGAGAAGTCTTTGATAAACCGTTGATAATATCCTGCTAATCCAAGAAAACTTCTCACATCAGATGCATTCTTAGGTCTAACCCAATACTGGATTGCTGCCACCTTAGCGGGATCAACCGCTATTCCACTTCCAGAAATCACATGGCCTAAGAACCTCACTTCACTTTTCCAGAAGTGACATTTCGAAAACTTAGCCTTCAGCTGATGTTTCCACAAAATTTCCAAAACAATACGCAAGTGCGTCTTGTGCTCTTCCTCAGTTCTGGAATAAATCAGAATATCATCCACGAACACTAGCACGAACTTGTTCAACTGATCTCTGAACACTCTATTCATAAGATCCACAAAATATGCTGGCGCGTTAGTCAACCCAAACGGCATTACCAGCCACTCAAAGAAACCGGATGGTGTCCTAAAAGCAGTCTTAGGCACACTATCCTTAGCCACTCTCAACTGGTGAAATCCCGTTGCCAAATCCGTCTGAGAAAACACCTTAGCTTCGTGAAGCTGATCAAACAAGTCATCTATTCTCGGCAATGGATACTTGTTCTTCTTAGTCACCTTATTCAGCTCACGATAATCCACACACAATCTCAACGACCCATCTGCCTTGGTTGCAAACACAACTGGTGCACCCCATTCGGACACACTACGCCGAATGAATCCTTTCTGTAAAAGGTCATCAACCTGCACCCTCAACTCCTGCTGTTCCCTAGGCGGCATCCTCCTAAGAGGCATCACAACAGGTCTGGCTCCTTCAACTAGATCTATACGAAACTCGATCTCTCTATGCGGCGGTAATCCTTTGACCTCGTCAAAGACATCCTCGAATCCATTTGCGATTGGCACCGATGACAGTCCATCCCGTGGAACAACTAGCGAATACATGAAGCTCATGAAGACGCCTTCTTCATGCTTACATCGTATCACAATCTTTCGCCCCTCCACATTCTCAACTGTCACCTCCAACCTTTCGCAATCAACCTTTGCCGCATACTTCCTAAGCCAGTCCATACCCAAAATAATTCCAAACCCCGCAAAGTTCAGAACAAAACAATCACAAACAAAAGAACAACCATGACTCGATACAATAAGACCACGACATAGCATACACAAACAAGATGAACCCCTAACTGGATTAGTCACAACCAATGGCCTATCAACGATATCCGGTTCCAAACCCAACCGGCCTACAAGTTCACTACAAACAAACGAATGCGACACCCCAGTATCAAATAACACTCTAACTGGAACACCACATATGGAAAGAGTACCTTGAACTACCACACTCTTTCCTTTCTCTTCAGCGGTAGGAGCTTTCGAAGACGATGGAACAGCTCCCAAAGCATAAGCTTGCACAATCTGCTTGTCGCTCCTCGGTTCTGGACAATCCTTCCTGATATGCCCCGGCTTGTCACAGTTGTGACACTTCATCGGTACCTTCGGATTCTTACAATCCTTAGAGAAATGGCCCTTCTGCTGACAATTGTAGCAAGTCACCTCGCCTTTTGGCTTCTTCTGGCCATCCTTACCCTTTTGCTGCTGCTGCTTCCTTTTCTTGTTTCCACCCTGCTGTGGTTTAGACTCTCCCCTAGTCACAGCAACAACAGATCCTTCCTTAGGAAACAGACTCTCATGCCTGAGAGCTTTCTCCACAAGCTTCTCAAATGAATCGTCCAAATGATCCACCAACTGCCTCCCAAGGTAACTGTCCAATCCTGTCACAAACTTCTCATTCTTCTGATATGCAGATTCAATATATGATCGGGCATACTTGGACAAAGCTTCAAACTCAGAAACATACTCAAGAACTGGTCTTCCTCCCTGCTTGAGCTCCACAAACTTCTTGAACAGAACAGACTTCTGAGCTGTAGAAATGAACTTAGCTTCAAATCTGGCTTGGAATTGCTCCCAAGTAATTTCTTCCTCTGGAGTATTGATGGTAATAGAGTTCCACCAATCAGAAGCTCTTCCTTGAAGCTGTCTTGATGCCAACTTCCTCTTAGTTGCATCCTCGATTCCCAAATCACCAAAAATCCTTCTACAAGCATCTATCCATCTCTGGACCTCAATAGTTGATTCTGTCCCCAAGAAAACCTTCCCTCCAAGAGCAGTATAGTCTTTGCACAACTTAGCAAAATCCACTGGTTTTGAAGTTTGGACTTGAACTCCAACATCAACTGTTGCCCCCGGGACTGGTATCCTTCTCATGATCGAAGTCATCATAGCTTCGAACATAGCTGCATAATCAGCAGCCCCTTCAGTAGCACGGCCTTCCCTTGCAGCTGGTCTCCCTCTTCGACTCATTCTCAATATCTATAAAAAGGAATGATTAGAACACCTAGAGAAACAACTACATAAAGGACTCAAATTCTACTAAGCTACTATATTATATATAGTAATCATCCATCAAAATACAATTACGTCTCTCATACGTAGTTATGTCAGCGAGCGTTGGGTAAAATCGATTAACCAAAGCTCTGATACCAAATGTGACGACCGCCCATGACCCCTGCACCGAATCTAGAGATAGTGCGCTGTAAAGTGTGCCAGGCGACCATGGACGATTGCTAGGGTAAATTAAAAACAACAGATTCTATCGTATTACTCACAGCGCATGGAAAAAATACAATAGAACAAATATATATATAGTGAAGCTTCACAGAATAGAATCTCACTAATAAAACTTCATAATAGTTGGATACAAACATCTGAATATTCAATACAACAAGCCTCACTACATATCACTCAGAGAATACAAAGCAGCGGAACATCCAGTACATATAGTAAGAAGTAATATGCAATACTCTAGCTCGTCTTCGTCATCAGCATCGTGGAAAGCAAGAACAGCACCTACCACCTGCTACCTAGTCTGCCCGTCCCAAAATGGACGAACAGCCCAAGGCAATAAGAGTTAAAACATAAAGCCTTGAGTCAGACAACAGTCTTAGTGAGCAGTAAATTAACTAACAACATACCAAAAGAGCATAAAGGAAAAGGAATAGGAATACAACCCTCCCACTCCACCTCTTTCTACAGTGATAGCCCCCAGACACACACTAAGTAGAAGCAATCATAGCAAAGCACACAATTTAAGGTAAAGCAATTATCACTCGAGTTAAGGGCGATGTTTTCCAGGTACAAACCCCCAAGGCCTAAACCAAGATCAGATAAGCATCCAGAAAATACCGCTCTTGAGACCGAATGGCGATACAACCAAACATCCATGACTCTGGCTATCACTGTTATCATTGCTTCAATATCATCGTTAATTGAATGACCGGCACATTCTTTCAGCCGTCCGTCAAGGGCTAATGGAAACCCCGGTTCTAGACATAACTCCCGCACGTCATCATGACCCGTGCCTAGGACTATCGAATCTGCCCAGAGTACTTGACTATCAATCATTAGCCTTCAGGGACTATCGAATCTGCCCAACGTACTCTTGCTTTGAGCATGCTAGAACCTTCAACAACGATAAGACCTCAGCCTTCTAGTCATCCTCCTCGATGACTATTTCCATACTAGCTCAAGCGCCTCTCGAGCAAACCATTATCCTCTAACTCGAACCATATCACCGAGTTATCAACTTGCTTGGAATGATCCCGCCTGGATTAGACCAAGACTATCTCATATCATGCTTCGCCTCATCATCATCATAGCAAAGCTTCATCTCAACATCATCATCAAATCTATTCATATGAGCTTCATCATCCGCTACATATGCCACGAGCAGCTTTTCCAATTCAAGAGCCTTTCCCTTAGCTTTTGAATTATCCTCGGTCTAAATCAAATCATCAATCATCTAATTCATAGCAATCAACCAAGTCAAACATTAATCCAAGCAATTAAGCATTCAAATATGATCTAAGTAGACAATTATAATAATAATGGCAATTTCGTAATTAAAGAGTTGAAAGTCTAATAATCATGAAATCATGAACAATATCTCTATAATCTTGATGAATGAACTTTCATAGGTTAACACTTAGTAAACTGGTTGTCAAATCATCATAAACAATGGATCTATATGGATCTATACTTAAGTTTACAAAGATGCATGAAAATCACTATTTTAACTCCAAATCAAGCCAACGATCCGATATACTCCTTTGGATCCGTGTGAGAGATAATCACCACTCACCAAATCACCTAAACAACCCCAAATCAACACACTTCAGATCTGGACAGCGAAGGATCTAGCTTGATCTATCACGAATCCGCTTCAAACGAAGAAATCTCACTTCAAAGGATGAAGATCTTCAATCCAAGCTCTTGAATCTTCAATTTGATCTTCAATCTTGGATGGATGGAATCACTAGATTAGAGTGGAGAAAAGAAGTGAAGAAGTGTAGAAGTCGAGCTCTCAAAATGGCAGCACTTCGTCGCTTCGAAATCCGGATCCCAAAAATGAAGAAATGGACGAGTATTTATAGCTGAAATCCTCTCTTAAGTCGTCACTCGGAATTAGGTCGTACATGACCTATAGAGCCACGACCTACGACCTATACAATCTTCGACCTAACACCCACGCGACCTACGCCATATCATGCGCGCGCGACCTAACAGGGTCTCCGACCTAACAATGCGCGCGACTTAACGAACCAGGACTCAACGAGATACGACTTAACATCCTAACTCCTAGGTCGCTCGCGACCTAGCACCCAGCGACCTAACCCCTTAAGTCTTCACGCAACCTAACACTAAGCCAAAACCCAACGACCTATCGTACGCGCGACCTAACAACTCACGCGACCTACGACTTAGCAGATAGGCTATGACCTAACTACACACAGGGTCATACGACCTAACTACTTCTTCCCTAGGTCGTTGCCGACCTATCCCCCTTAGGTCGCTAACTCACCCAGAAACTCACGACCTAACTATCTTAGGTCGCCTACGACCTAAATTAACACGGAAGCTTACGACTTATCATCTTAGCTAGGATACGACCTAACATCACTAACCCGCTAACTACTGGTTCTCCTTAGGTCGCTGCCGACCTATCCCTTAGGTCGTTCAAAACCTTAGGTCGCCTATCCTATAGGTCAGTTAAACGACCTAACCTATCCCACAACCTAGGCTAATTAGATCTTACGAGCTAACCCTGACACGCTCCTAAGTCGCTCACGACTTATCACGCTCCTAAGTCGCTCACGACCTAAGCTACCAAACGATCTAACTCTTAAGTCGTCACCGACTTAAATCTTCCTTCCCTTAAGTCGTCCAATCTATAAGTCGGTCACGACTTAGGACTTGCACAAAATTCTGCCCAAAATCTAAAACGACTTAACAACGCTAAGAATTCCAGATTTTTATGAACTTTTCGATCCGTAAAAATATGGGTCATTACAAGTAAACTAGGGCTTAGGAATTTTGATTTCTTCCCCCATTTTCCTTTAACTTAAGTGTTAGGAAATAATATGAATGAATGAAGAGGAGTGGAGTGGAGTGGGAGTTGTTATTGTAGAGGAGTTGGGTTCTTTGTTAGGTTAGTGGGCTGAAACCCAAACCCAAAGTCCCAAATGAAAATATCAAAATTATAATCAACTCCAAACATATCGATGTTTATACTCAAAAAGGTCGCAACGCCGTTTTGGACTCAATGGAAGTGGTCTCGAGTCCAGATTCGACCGTTTACAAAAAGTCACATTTTGGACTTAAATTCAACTAACGATGCTATATTTAAATAAATCATTTAAATATATTATCGTAAAAATATGCGGGTTGTTACAGTCTCCCCTCCTTAAAGAAATTGCGTCCTCGCAATACTTATGGAGAAAATAAAAAGTAACAACGATACTAAGGCATAACAACACAAAAGAATAAATTTTGAAATGAGAAGTTCACCTTAAGGAGCACGAGAGAGTAAGTCCGGATGTGTTCGCTCGATGAATTCTCTGGATTCCCAAAATCAATCCTTAGGATTTGCGGACCATTGAACTTTCACGAGCGGAATATCTTTATTTTGAAGGCGTTTAACCTCCATAGCAACGATGGGAATAGGATGTTGCTCATAATTCAAATTAGGCGAAACTTCAATTTCTTCAATAACACCGGGCTCAAGAATAGAATCGGAATCTCTAAAGCATTTCCGTAGTTGAGAGACGTGGAATACGTCGTGAATAGTGGAAAATTGAGCCGGTAATAAGAGGCGATAAGCCACGGAACCAATGCGTTCGGTGATGGGAAATGGACCAATACATCGAGGTGCTAATTTTCCCAATCGACTGAAACACACAACACACGAATGAACACCAAATCTTCCACAGAAAATTCCAAATTCCTTCTTCGGTTATCGGCATAGGATTTTTGTCTACATTGAGCTTCTTTCATCCCATGACGAATAAGGTCAATCTTTTCTGTGGAATCACGAATAAAATCTGGACCTAAAACCAGCTTCTCACCGGCTTCAAGCCAACGTGAAGGAGATCGGCATGGCCTTCCGTAGAGTGCCTCGAAAGATGCCATACCAATACTAGATTGGAAGCTATTATTATAGGAAAACTCAACAAGGGAAATATGATCTTCCCAACTTCCACCAAAATCAAGAACACAAGCACGAAGGAGATTTTCAAGAGTTTGATTCACACGCTCCGTTTGTCCATCGGACTGAGGATGATAAGCGGTGCTAAAATTAAGCTTCGTTCCCAAAGCTTTTTGAAGACCCTTCCATAATCCACTAGTAAATAATGTATCACGATCACTAACAATAGAAGTTGGAACTCCATGCAATTTAACAATTTCTTTGACATAGAGTTTGGCCAAAAGAGGTACGGTCCAATTGGAACGAACGGGAATAAAATGGGCGGATTTTGTAAGTCTATCTACTATCACCCATAGGCTATCATGACCCGAACGAGAATGGGGAAGACCATCAATAAAGTCCATAGAGACTTGATCCCACTTCCAAATAGGAATGTCTAAAGGTTGTAATAACCCACCGGGCCTTTGATGCTCGGCCTTTATGAGTTGGCAAGTTATGCAACGCTTAATAAAGTTAGCAATATCAGATTTCATTCCATCCCAATAATAAAGTCGCTTCACGTCCGTGTACATTTCCCTACTATCGGGATGAATGGTAAATTTAGAACGATGAAAATCTTCTAAAATGTCTTTATGAAGATCACAAATGTTTGGCACAATAAGTCTACCAAACTTTTGAATACCTCTACGAGCATCAATATCAAAGTCTTTCAAACCATCAACCTTATTTTTATCCCTACAACTTTGGTTAAGAAGAACCAATTCGGGATCTAGCTTTTGAGCTTCAAGGATGCGGTCTAAAAGAGATGGATGAGCCTCAAGGCTACATAAAACAAGAGATGAACATGAATCAGATTCACGATCTCGAATCCCACAAGTGGACAAAGTCTCGAGATCATTCCATTCGGATATCATCATGGAAAAAACTGCTTGTTGCTTACGACTAAGGGCATCGGTAACACGATTGCCCTTTCCGAGAGTATAGAGAATATCAAGATCGTAAGATGCAAGGAATTCGAGCCAACGTTGTTGACGAAAATTAAGTTCCTTTTGCGAAAATAAATACTTCAAAGATTTATAATCGGTGTAGAGAACAAATTTCTCTCCCAAAAGATAATAACGCCAAATTTTAAGGGCGAAAGCAATAGCCGCGAGCTATAAATCATGAGTGGCATATTTATGTCTCGACAGGCTTTAATTGCCTAGAAGCATAAGCGATAACACGTTCCCTTTGCATGAGAACTGCTCCCAAACCAACACGACTAACATCGGTATAAATAATAAAGTCTTGTTTCCCTTCGGGAATCACAAGAATAGGAGATCATAAAGGAGTTCTTTTAAATGATCCTCTTTCTCGAAAAGCTAAGACATTCAAAATTATAATGAACTTTATGTAATCATCTTTTTAGAAAAATTTACTTTTTACAAGTCAATTTATTGTGTCTGATTGTCTCATCATAGCGTTTAGGAGATTCCCATCAATAACGTTGATCAAGCGCATCGACCAGAATTCTTAAAGCACTCAATAGGAAAAACAACACAAAATCATCTCCTATTTGATAAACATGTCCCTTAAAATTTTTTGAATATTCTTTGCTCGTTTTAAGAACAAAATCCAATTATACTTATAAATATATCTTATTAGAAAGATTTGCAATTTTAATTGACGTTTTCACCCATAATCAATGAATACAAGGATGGACTCATCGAGATATTCGTAGAATACTCGATTCATAAGATGGATGAAATAAGCTGGAGGGTTCGTCAAACTGAATGACATAATGAGCCATTCATCATATCCGTAACGAGTACGAAATAATGTCAAAGGAATGCTATCCTTCGCAATACGAAGCTAATGAAAACCGATGGTAAGGTCGAGCTGAAAAGACCTAAGCACCACTCAATAGATCGCTTAGGTGGTAATCCTAAGACAAGCTCAAAGATACCGGGAAATTCACAAACTACTTGAGTGAGGGAAGTAACATCTTCCTCATCAAGTGGGTTTAGGTAAAATGATGCCACCGAATTGGAATCAAAATCATTAAGACAATAGAAATCTGCTTAACAGATTGAGAATGTCAAAGATGGATAGTCCTTTCGAGATATAGGATATGGGCTTCATAACGATTAAGCGAATCCTTTCCCAAAATCAATTCTGAAGCCTAAGTAGAACATAACATGCAAATCAGATCGGAAAGCACAATTACATAAAATAATCTCGACATCTTTACAAAGTAAACTGAGTGTTGCAGATCCACAAACCGGATTCGCAATTCTCAGTGAACTCATCAAGTCCATAATATTTAAAGGAAAAGTATCAACAAGTTCTTTTGATATAAAAGAAGGAGATCCTCCTGTATCAAAAGAATTCGAATAGGAAGATCACGAAATATAATAATACCATCAAGGACAAAATGAGAAATAACTTGACCAAGAGAAGTGTTACTAGGAGCTTGCACAACATTTAGCTTTCCCTCTTTCTTGTTTGGAAGTTTGGGACATGAAGATAAAAGATGACCCAAACCTTTACAATAGCGACAAGTAAGGGGTTTCAAACACTTATTTGCATAGTGGTCCTTAGAACTACAATTGTAGCATACTCCATGATTAGGGATTGGAGTCTTTGCTACCGAAGTTGCTTGCTTCACTTTCTTGTTAGGATTAGGGCTTTTGAACTTAATATGCCTCTTCTTGGAAACCACAATATCACCATCACTTCCTTTATCGACCTCTTCAAGTCGAAGAGTGATATCTACAAACTGGTCGAAAGGCACTTCTAATTTCAGAGGTAAAACCTTATTAGGGTTCTTATTCAAAGCACAAATAAACCTTTGATTCTTTATAAGATCCAAAAGTTGTTGGGCAGACATGAATACTCCATCCTGAGGAGTAGCACTGGATTGACCGGCGCTAGGACTGCCATGTCAAACCATTTCTCTTCTTTAAGAAAGAAAGAAAGAAAGAAGAGGAAAAAGGTTATTCTCATAATGAATATCAAACAAACTTGATTGATAAAACAAGGCATCATAAAAGAAAATAGGATAGAACGGGTCCTAAGACTCGAATTAAATCCTAAGGCACGATTCCTAAGAAAGACTTAGGACAATGATCCTTGCTAGATTATTCTACATTGTTTCGAAGTTTGCCTCTGATACCAAGCTGTGACGCCTCACCTCTATACTCACACTAGCCAAGGACACTACGAGGTAATGTCGTCGACTAGCACGAAGAATAAGGCCATTGAGGAGCGACCATCTGTGTAATTGCTTTGTGCGAGTACCGATATGTCAGATAGTATGACATGCATTTCATTTCAAGAGGAAATCCGACATATCAAATACAAACTCAAAGCTACCACACAGTAGCTATGTGGCCTTCGGAAACAAATATAGAATTAAGCATAACACAAATTAGTCATAGATATTCATATCACTAAGGCAGAAACAGATATGAATATAACACATAGAAGTGTACATCAAAGTAGTGGTCATATAAGATCCACTACATCACAAAAGAATAGGTACAAGTGCAAGACAAAAGAATATGTATACATCAAGGAGTCTCTATCTCGAATGTATAAAAACAAAAACTACTGAGCTAAAGTAGTTAGCCAAAAGTCAGAAGCTAGTCCCAGATAATAAGTCAAGTGGAAGCACCTGAAACACCTCGGTCTGACCCGACTATTAGTTAAGAAAAATAATAATAAACGGATAAGTCTAGCTATAAATATCATGTAAGATGAGATAGGATAAGAGATATAACAAAAATATATGATAACAATAATGCCATACTTTGACAAGCATACATTTGATAACAACAAAAATCATACAATATCTCAAATCATCTTAAATATCCAAAAAGAATATCACATTCTTTAGCTTATTCACCAAACCTCAAATATTGACAAAACATATCAATGCCAATCGCAAAAAATGGTGAATCACAAATTCTAGAAATCATCAATTAGAAATCTAGAAAACACAAAGGAGGAGGCCTATCACAAACAGGAGCACGAAAACTCACCAACACGTGTATCACAAACGGAACGCTATTCCATGGTCGCTAACCCATCAAATTTGAGCCGAAGCTCCACAAACGGCCCGAAGACCATGAATCGCTACCCCACCAATTTGAATCGATGCTCCACAAACGGCCCGAAGACCATGGGTCGCTACCCCACCAATTTGAGCCGAAGCTCCACAAACGGGGTTTAATCCCCCACGCAAACAAAGAGACATCGTACACTCAAAATGATCATCATTGATTGATAAGTGTAAATTACACTAAGCTAGTAAATAAACGAGTTAGGCTTCATGTCCCATAACCACTAGCTTAACTTAAATATTTACGAACAGATTGTAGACTTCCACTCGAAAATAAGTGTAAATTACAATAAGCTAGTAAATAAATGAGTTAGGCTTCATGTCCCATAACCACTAGCTTAACTTAAATATTTACGAACAAATTGTAGATTTCCACTCAAAAATTGTCACGAGATTTCAATCAAACAAGTCCAAGAATTAACCGACGAAGTAAATGCAAGCGTTTCATACCACTTGTTTTGCTAAGTCGTTTAATTAAATTTCTAATACGAATGAGGTAAAGGTTTGTATATACTAATAGATAAGAAAACGGTTTTAAAAACAAGCTTTGTATTAAAAGTAACGTTGAGATCGTTTTTGTGAAAGAGTTTGAGTATTTACTACTAGTATAGAAACCTTTGTATTTAAAAGTGACAAATCACAGAATTGATTATAAAAACAATCTATCACCAAAAATCCACATTCGACGACGTGAATTCAAACCATAAAAATCGATATCAAATCCAATCAAATGGATATTCCCAAAAATCCATAAATGAAGTCATCAAAGTCGATAATAGTTGACAACAACTAACCGGATCAATAAAAATCGATAAAATTTGGAAATCCACTCAAAAACAGCCAAAATAGGCAAAATTGAACAGTTCCAAACGTCTGAAATTACCAACCAGACGTCTGAACCACTAACCAGACGTCCGGTTGGATTTCCAGACATTTGGATTTTGCTTCTGCCTTTTTTCTTTTTCCAGGGACTAATTCCAAGCGTTTGGATTTTTGAACCAGACGTTTGGATTATCAATCTAGACGTCTGAAATTTCCTGCTAGGCAAAAATCAGCCTAGCCTTAAAAGGGCAAAAATCCAAACCGGAGGCGATCGATTGAGCGATGGAGACTAGGGAATTAGGCCAAGCGACAACCCAGCCTTATAGGCTCTTCGATACACCCCAAACAACATGTCCAAACATTCACGATAGGATTTTTAAAGATTTTAACTTCAAAACACCAAAATTTGGATAATTAACCAAATCAATTCAAATCAAAAGCAAATGAACATGAAATAGATGTTAGGAACTCATACCTAACAACAAATGAAAGCTATTGACATAGATGTGAGTTCAAGAACTCACCTTTAAACCCAAAAACAATAAATGAGAAGCTTTAAAACAAAGGGAAGATCAACCACTCTTCAACTTTAACTCAAGAAGCTCCAATCTGAGCTCATAAGCAAATATTTCCTAAGTTAGGGTTTAGGAATTTCTGAAAATTGAATAGATATTGAGATGGAAAAGATGAAGTGGATGCTTACCTAAGCTTCTCTTTGATTTCTAGAACTTGAATTTGAATCTCCTAGTAAACTAGGGCTTAGAAATTTTGATTTCTTTTCTCTTCCCCCATTTCCTTTAACTTAAGTGTTAGGAAATAATATGAATGAATGAAAAGGAGTGGAGTGGGAGTTGTTATTGTAGAGGAGTTGGGTTCTTTGTTAGGTTAGTGGGTTGAAACCCAAATCCAAAGCCCCAAATGAAAATATCAAAATTCTAATCAACTCCAAACATATCAATGTTTATACTCAAAAAGGTCGCAAATGTCGTTTTGGACTCAATGGAAGTGGTCTCGAGTCCAGATTCGACAGTTTACAAAAAGTCACGTTTTAAACTTTTAAATTCAACTAACGATGCTATATTTAAATAAATCATTTAAATATATTATCGTAAAAATATGCGGGTTGTTACACGAACAATCCAAATAACCGAGGCAAATAATATTTTCAAAACACATTTTATTTTACACTGCAAAAAATATTTCTTTTTCAATTTTACTATGTCAGTGTTTATTTTGCAGATAACTCAGATGCTGGATTTAGGCTGGAGCAAAGTCGAAGCTAAAATACGAGTGAATGAGTGATATGTAGTGAGGTGAACAATGTAGAGTGTAATTTGTGATGTAATCGAAATTGTAATGTAATTGAATAATGCATATATGTAGCGAGAGCTCAAATTTGTACTTTTCAAATTTGTAATAAAATATTTGTTTGAATAATATATCTGTTTGAATTTAAATTCTATGTTATTTATTTTATTCAGCAAATATTTATTTAATTATGTGATAATAAAATAGTACAATAATAAATACATTTAACTGAATATATATATATATATATATATGTGTGTGTGTGTGTGTGTGTGTGTGTGTTTATTATCATCAAACAAAAATCATATGCTAGCATATTCAACAATCTCCCCCTTTTGATGATAACAAACATATATTTAAGATTTTGAATTTATTAAATGTATTTGGTAATTGATGAAATCTATCTGCTCCCCCTATTTGAATGCTCCCTCTCTACAACAAAGCTCCCCCTTCATATATGCATGAAAATAAATAAAAATATGCGAATGACCCTCGATGGGAATATGCAAATAAAAAATAAAATATTTGACCTTTATTTGCCAAGATCTTAACTTTTCTCTCCCCCTTTTGTTATCAGCAAAAGAGTAATAGTGTTAGAAAAAATTGAGATAAAGTGATAGACATTAATACAACATTATTTACCCAATCGAGTATAAATATTAAATTTCAATAAAAAAATCAAACAAAAATCACAAATACTTTGTTAGGCGCATATTCCACTTTAATGATAGGGAGGATATCAGCATATAAAACCATATAGTTGTGTCTATTTGTGGTATATTTATATCAGGAATTTGAATATCTACTAACCAACCATGCATAATTGTTAGGACTTTTAAATGAGATTAGTAGTATTCCCAATTTTTATAAAAAAAATGAATTTCAAGCATCTTCTAACAACGCATAACCGTGAGGACATTTAAATGGGATTAGAATCAACTTGTCTATTTGATAACCAATTTTGATATGTGTTCCATACATGCATAACCGTGAGGACTTTTAAATGAGCATGAAAGCACATAATCAAAAATTCCAAGTAATTTATCCATGCATAACCGTGAGGACTTTTAAATGAGAGTGAATACTTTGGATGTTTTTACTGCTGAAAATAAAATAAAATGAAAATGGATAATCTCCCATGTAAAATACCACATATTGACATACTATATTGGATTTTGATGAGTGATGGTCGTTTAAAATATGATAGAAATAGAGATGGTCATGAAGTTTTTACCCATCAAAAGTTATTATAAATCTTGTTTAATTTTTTTAAAGAAATTTACTAAATATACTGTCTCAAATCATAATATATGATTAATATCAACACTCATCACTTTATCAATCACTATTTATCATTTCGATAATCAGTAGGGAGTATTAGTTAATGTAGTCATTTAGGATCAAATTCAAAAATAATTATAAAATCAAATTTTCTAAAATGACTAATCTGAAATGAAGTCAACAAAAACTATTTTCTGGAAGGGATTTTATAAGAAAAATGTTTGCTAATCGAAAATCAATTGAAATAAAAAATATGCAGATATTTTCTCTGAAAATGTGATGCAACTAATGAATGTCTCTACATAAAACACGTTCCACTAGTAATTTTTCTAACAACTAGATTACCAGTGTAATCTGCATCCGAATTTCCCTTTGACTCAAGATTATCATTAGTTGGATGTTATAGACTAGACCGTGAAGTTGCAACAAATACCTTAAAATCTTTTTACAATGAAATTCTTTTGAATTTGAATTGAAACCGTGCAAATAAACAAATAGTGAACATAGTGTCAGATCCAGAAGCAGTAAGATAAACAAATATATCCACGTGTATCTAGAATAATCATCAACCAATAAAACAACATCATTAGTCCAAACAAATCTATATAAACTAGTTCAAAGACTCTAGAGATACTTATAATGTTCTCTGCATAAAAAGATAATTGGCCAACAATTTTGCATAAGTCAGAATCAAAATCAACATTCATTTCTTTATCACATAACTGGCTGATTTAATTCAGATTATGGTGCAGATTTTCACATTTAATATATCGTTCAAGATAGATGTACTGTTACCTATTTTACCTTTACGATAATTTTTCATTGTTGCCCATTGTGATTCTGCCACCTTTGTACTAGGCTAAGGAACTTTGATTTGTCGCCCATCGTGTGCCTGGAACAACCAGAATCCAGGTAACACTGTTGTTGTTCTTTAGCCTGCCACCACACCTACACGAGAAAAGATTTTTGTGACCTATTTGTTTTTATAGGTCCATGGTTGTTAGTGGCAAATGATTTTGAAAAATATGTTTGAGTAGACCCAAAACAATTTATAATTGTTCCTTTGGGCACCCAGATTTGTTTGACTTTAAGGGATTTTACATTGGTGCCTTTGGGAACCCAAATTAGAATGGTTTTCACATATTTGGGTCTATATCGGCAAATATTGTGATTGTGTCCAGTTTTTCCACAAATTGTGCACTTGGAATTGACTTGATTTTTTCGCTACCAACACGTTCAGATCGAGTATATCCAAGTCCTTGTCTAACAATATTGACTATTTGATTACCTATTAGCTTATTTAGTGATTTTTCTCCTCTGGAGAATTTTCCTAAGGTTGTAGACAATTGTTGGACTTGTGTTTTGAGAGATTCATTTTCATTCAATAATAGAGTGCACTTTTTAATAGCATTTTCTTTCCTCGTGTTTTCGCTTTCTTTCAAAATCAGAATTTTATTTTCAAGTGATTTAATTTTAATTTCTGATTTTTAAATTTCCTCTTCGATTGATCGACGCTTGTCACACTTAGGGCTTTTATTTCGATAGTTTTTGACTAATTGATCAAGCTATTTATTTAGTTCTATTAAACTATCTATTTGTGATTCAATTTTAGCATGCTTCTCCCTAAGTCGTTCAAAACAACCTTTTACTTGAAAATATATAAGTAATTACGAATGAGTAAGTTTTGATACCTCACTTGGCTCACCATCATCACTGTCAGTTGTTTCTCCTTGAAGACACAAATTTTCTTTTTCACTCTCACTACCAGTGCTTTTATCAGCTTCATCAGTTTCATCCCAAGTGGCTGCAAAAATTCTGCTTTTCGGTTTGTTTCCTTGGCTGAGTCGATTCTGAGGACAATTGGGCTTGATATGACCGGGTTTATTGCACTTATGACAAATGATCTCCTGCTCTTCTGAGTTATCTAGTACTTTGACCATTCTGCTCTTCAATTGTTGATTTAGAGCTGGATTTCTGTACTTGTGGTTCCACTTTTTGAATCTTTTTATTATTAGCGCCAACTCAGCTGCTCCATCATCGTCGTCGTCACTTTCCGTTGTTCCTTTAAGAGCTATTGATTTCTTTTGAGTATCACATGTTTCTCGTTCTTCCTTGAATTTCATTCTAGCTCATAAGTGGTGAGATTTCCGATGAGTTCTTCAACTTTGATCAAATCCTTTGATTCTTGAATGGCAGTAACTTTTGGTTCAAAATTTCGTGGAAGGACTTTGAGGATTTTTCGAACTATTTCCAATTCTATGTATGATTTTCCGAGAGCTTTTGATTTGTATACGAGATTAGAAAGTCGTCCATACATCTCTTTGAGATTTTCATCCTTGGCCATTGTGAAGTTCTCGTATTCGCTACTAAGCATGGCAAGGCGAGATTCTTTGACTTGAGATGTTTGTTCGTGAGTCACTTAAAGTGTGTGCCAGATTTCCTACGCAGTTAGACAATGTAAGACACGATTAAATTCAATTTGATCTAATGAACAGATAATAGAATTCATAGCTTTAGCATTAGCATTCTGTAGTTTATTTTCAAGATATGTCCATTGATCGATTGGTTTTTCAATTTTCTGATTGGCTATCACTATAGTTGGTGTCCTATAACCTGTCTCAAAAATATTCCGAGCAACAATGGTTTTCAGAAAAAATTTCATTCTATTTTTCCAGTAAGCATATTCACCATTGAACATTGGTGGTCTAACTATGGACTGACCCTCAGCAAAAGCATTATTAAAAGAAGCCATTTAAAAAATTTAAAACAAAAATTTGTTTTTGAAAAATTAAATTTTTAAAACAAAAATTGGTTTTTGTTCCTAGCTCTAATACCACTTATAGGATCGATTTCACCCTAGAGAGGGGGTGAATAGGGTGATACTAATAATTATAAAAATTTAATGCGGAAATATATAAAATAATTGCAGCACAGGTAATAGCAGAATAATAAAAGCAGAAATAGAACAACATAGATTTACCCAGCTTCGGCAGAACCCTACCTACGTGCTGCCCCAAGGTTTCTACTAGAAATTAAGTAGTCAGACGCTTACACACGTAAACTTGCGACACCCGCTATTGACTAACCTAACTCTACGCTCAAAACCCTGCCGCAACTCAACATTGAGTTGCGAATTCTCAAACTACGCCCCATAGTTTGTCCCTAGTCATACGACTAAAAAATTACAAAAGTTTAAAAGAAAAAATTACAAAATAAACTAAACAATACAAAAGCAAAGCCCTTTTTAATATATTCAGCCCAATATAATTTAAAAGGTGCCTGGCCCAAAATTAAGGCTTAAGAAAATAAACTCGTCTCCCTTTTCTTTTGTTCGGCCCGTATGCTTTTGTTTCTTCGTTCGTTCCTCTTTCAGATTTAGGGCTTTACGAAATTGGAACTGCCGATTGATTGTTGATCGATTGAATTGATATTTTTGCGTTGTTTGCTTTGTCGATCGATCGTTTCTTTGATGTGCAAATGGCTGCTTCAATTGGTCGAGTTCGATTTGAATTGGTATTTGATTTCCTGTATTACTCTCGTTGATATGCTTGAACTCGATGAATTAATTGCCGATGACATTGATGGCATTTATAGGGAATAAAACCCTAAATTATCGTTCACTTGAAATCGTCTGATAATTTTTCTCTGCCGTTCGATTTTGCTTGAGTACATATGATTTGTTTAGACTGGTTCAAGTCGTATATTCCTTTGCTTGATTATCACGGCTTGCGTTTGCTTTGGATTTTGTTCTGTTCTTTTCTGGGATTTGACTTTGGCCATTTGACATTATGATAATTTGGACTCTTTCGATTTTTGTTATTACCTGGTTTTGACTCTGACTTGTTTGATTCTTGTTATCACCTTGGCCACCACGACTATGACTTTGTTATTTAACATATTGACTTTGTTCATTGAAGTATGTTGACATTGTCTTTGCATTGAGTTGATCTAGTCGCATTTCATTTCGATGTTGTTACCAATGCCTGTTACACACGGCTTCACTTAGTTCATATTGTCAGTTGTTTGTTGCTTCATTGTGAGCTTGTCTGATTTTCACGTATGCGTACTATGTATATACATGTGCTAGTTACTATTTTTGGACTTGCATTCTTGTACATTTGGTGTGATGCTTTCTGAACTATATACATGTATAGATATATATATATATATATGTATGTATGTATATGTATATATGTATACATGCGTATATAGTTTGTGATGCCTTCACTTGTTCCTCTTGGAGTCTTCACATGGTTGTTGTATACCTGCACCAGTTTGCTTTAGAAAACTGTCTGGATGATATGTCTGATTGCATGTATATATGACATGTGTGCAAACATATGTATATATGTATGTAGTCACGTTGATGTATATGCATGCTCCAGTTTTGTTGCAAATTGATGTTGAGGCTTTTGGTTATTGCATTTATGTTGCCAGGTTCATTTGTGTTCTGGTTATGTTCATTTGCTCTGATCTCTTGAATCTGAACACTTGATCTGTTTGCATTGTGTTGTTGACCTTCTGTTTCACTATTGGTCTTCATACATGCCATTTCTCTGCTATGTTGTACTGAAATCATTGTTGCCAGGTCTTTGTATGGTTGAGTTCATTTGTTTAGAGCCTAATCTTGTTTCACTGGCTTCATCTTGATTTTGGAATTTGTTTGCACTTTGAATGCTGGTCATCTCCACTTGTATACATACATTTATGTATGTATATATGTGTGTGTTCATGGAGTCTGGTTTCATATATACTCCGAACTAGTTCCACTTGAGTCTGGTTGTATTGTTTGTTGATTTGTATGTGGTCAGTGGACAAGGCACAACTGTATTCACACTTGAATTTGGTTTGGAGCTTGTTGCTGTCTTGGTTCACCTAAACTTTGAACTTGTGTGTTATGGTCTACACTTCAGTTAAAATGCCTCTGACCTGCTTGCTTTGTTGTTGTGTGATATTGGTCTGGGTTCACTTTGTTATTCTGATTTCGGTTACATGAGAACTTGTACTTGATAATTTTGTGATGTTTTTTGTATTGCACCTGAGTTGAACCTAGCTTTGGCTCGAGTTTGACCTTGTGCTCACCTGTCTCTGCAATTTCATCAAGTGTATATCGGTGTGCACGGCCTCGTGGCATGTACAGTGATACATTGTGCATGTCACAGGTTATTCGTGTTTGATGAATTAAAAATTAAATGATGACGAACAACCCAAATAACCGAGGCAAATAATATTTTCAAAACACATTTTATTTTACACTGCAAAAAATATTTCTTTTTCAATTTTACCGCGTCAGTGTTTATTTTGCAGATAACTCAGATGTTGGATTCAGGCTGGAGCAAAGTCGAAGATAAAATACGAGTGAATGAGTGATATGTTGTGAGGTGAACAATGTAAAGTGAAATTTGTAATGTAATTGTTATTGTAATGTAATTGAAAAATGTATATATGTAGTGAGAGCTCAAATTTGTACTTTTTAAAATTGTAATAAAATATTTGTTTGAATAAAATATCTATTTGAATTTAAATTCTATGTTATTTATTTTATTCAGCAAATATTTGTTTAATTATGTGAAAATAAAATAGTACAATAACAAATACATTTAACTGAATATATATATATATATATATGTGTGTGTGTGTGTGTGTGTGTGTGTTTATTATCATCAAACAAAAATCATATACTAGCATATTCAACATGGGTAATATATCGAGCATCAGTTTTCTGAGTTAAGCATATGTAAATATTGTTAATATCAATAAAAATTTCCAAATAAGAGAGAGTAAGCAATTGAAATCCAAGCATTATTTTGACTTGTTTGATTTGACTTGTTATTGAAAAGAAATGAAAATACCACTTTGAGAATCAACTAAGGATCCATTACATAGTTACAATGTGTTATCAACCGAAACAACGAGTTAAACTATAGTCTATTTGTTATGATAACTTGATTTTTGTTGGAAATTTTGACAAGTAAAAGGACTTAAATTTCTTTATAATTACCAAAACTTATATTTAACTTATTCGTGTCAATTTAAAAGTAAATCCTTCTTTTGTAAATATTTTCGAAACTTTGCATTCATCTCATTGTAAATAAATCTTGCATTTTGGAATTTTCACTTTGCATTTGGATTTTGTGGGTTGTATCTGCTGAAAACTCTCACGAGACAATACTCTTCCAACTAGGGACACCTAGAGGTTTAACGACTTGTTGCATATGCTCAATGCAATCGTGTTTCCTATGAAAATGGATTTATCTTAGTATTCTTTATTGGAGGACGAATAAATAGATAGGTGTGGGGGTATTTGATGTGCACGTAAATGTACATATTTTTACTTCTATATTTAATCGAGTTTAATTAAATAAATGATCATATTGGGCGTTTTAACATGTTTAAACAAAAATTCAAATCATTTTCATATCATCATTTATTCATCTTCATATATGGGCAAAATCGTCATTTTTGTGCATATATTAATTTAAGAAAATTTACTTGGAAATTTCTACATTATTTTGTAGGAATTTGGCTTCAAATAGAAGAGGTTTTCATGGAAAATATGCATGCACAAGAGAATACAAACAAATGAAGATGGAAACAATTCATTTCATGAAACATTGGGACCCCACCTACCCACCTATCTTGATGTAAAAATTAGAAGCTAATGCACGTGCTAATGGCCATTAATGTTTCATGCACATTTAATGGAGGATTATCTCGTGCTAATGATAACTTGGTAGCCACACTACCTCAATGGTAGTTTGGGTAGTTCCTAAAAAATGAATTAGGGTTTCAAAACATGTATAAATACACCATATGTTCATGTAATTAGTCCCCTTCCTCTTTGCCTTCTTAGTTTAGGATAAAAAATAAAAACAAAGCTTTCTTTTCTTTCTTTTCATCTCTACTTAGCTATTTCCTTTCATGTAATTTTTTATATGTAATTTTAGTTCATTCTCTGTTATTTACATGCTTTTTCCTTTCATGTTAGTAGTGTAGTTTCATTTCTTATGCAAGTAGATTAGTTTCTATTTCATTTTAATTAGCCCCCTTTTTACTTTGCTCTCTTTTTCCTTTTTTTCTTGTTTCATGTTCATTCTACATTTGTTGATATTGTAACAAATATAAGAGGCTAAACCCCTTCAATTTAGGGGTGATGAAGCTCTCTAATTATGTAGATTCAACATAATTTGATATTTTTGATCTCCTTTTGTGTCGAATGAAATGATAGAATGTGGTAAATATTTTGTTGTTTAGCTTTGAATTTGATAACCTATATTGTTGACACCGAATAGGCTATGCTTAAACAAGCAAAACACAAATTACCTCTTTATCTACATATGATTATGGTAATGAAGTGATTTTAAAATCAAAATTTGATGGTCTATTGTAACGACCCAGAAATTTTAACGGTTTCTTTATAACGTAATTAACTGAAATTTTGTTTGAAATTAAATAATTAAATTTTACAATGAAAATTTGATATTTGGAATAGTCTAGTTAGACATAGCAAATGCCATATTTTTATCAGAGAATATAGAAGTTTATTTTATTGTGTAAATTTATTTTAATTTTAAAATCAGCTAATTTGGTGGAAATAAAATATTTTAGAAATCTGAATATTTTTATATAATAAAAATGTAAATCATTTTCTGAGTGAGACGTCATATTTCGTTTCGCCAAATTTGGAATGCTATAGCCCCGTTTTTCTTTTTTTGGGCGAATTAGCAGCATTTTTGGCAGCGAATGTTGACTTTTGATAGGATGTTCGTATCTATAATATCTGTGTACCATTCTATTCATCTTGTCGTGCTGATCTCCGCAGTATATTCATTCGTGCATTTCGGAGTCCGGTATGTGGCGAAATCAATAAAGCAATTAGCCGTATCGGTACCCAAATTTTATCCTTTTGCTTTTCTGTGTCCTTTCAACTGTTTAGCCATGAGAAACCAATAGCCATAGCTTTTATTATTTCCTGAAATTCAGGTCTGGCCTTTATTATTATCCCAACTTTTCAATTTATATATGATATTCCATTTTTTTTCTCTGGCTCGTTTCATATATTTTCTTCTCTTTCCTCTTTTGCTTCTACTCCAACTTTTCATATGAATTTTGCTTATCCTTCCTCTTACCATTGCCAGGCCTTTTCAACCTCGCCCACACTTCCAAACACTTATATATAGATCAAATATGTTATTTATATATCGATTTTCGGAAGCTTGCTTGTTCCTCCTGCCTTTCGCCATTATTCTCCACCGCTTGCAAATCCTCCACGTCCTGACACCTACCCCATCGCACAACCCATTTCCTCCTTGCAGCCAATCTCCAAGCTCCCTGGACGCACCCTTCAACCATTAAGACCATCACTCCAGCAGTTTGCCTCCATTCTCTAACCCCTCACCGCCTCCTCCCCGACAGTTCGCCCACGTCCAGTCATAGCACCAGCCAAGTCCTTTCCCTCCGACCACCATCTTACACGATCGCTCTCCCCTCTCTCTTCTCCATGACCTTGCACCTAACACCGCCCCTTTAAGCTTCAACTCTCCGACTATCCTCCCACGAGCGACGAACTGACCAAGCATAGCCACAACCGAGCATTTCCTCCGTGACCATTTTCCATCGCCATACGACCTTCTCCTACCGCCACCATAGCCAACCGACATATGCCACATACCATCACCTTGCCCTGAAGCCTATAGCCGAGCAAATCCTTCCCACAACCAACGACTGCCTGCATCACCCACAAAGCCCTCCTCTGCCTTGTCGCCTAGCAGCCCTTCTCCTCGTCGATCTTTGTCATGTCACTTTCTACCGTGCAGCAGCCCGTTGTTGTGTTAATATATATATATATATATATATATATATATATATATATATATATATATATATATATATGTATATATATATATAAAGCTTGTTCATATTTACAAAGTTGTACTCTTATAGCTAGTGAGCTTGTTTCTCTCCTCTTATATATATAATACTTATTTGAAGAATTTTTTTTACTATGGGTTTATTAATTATTGATTTGTAAGTATTTAGATTTTAAGATATATATATATATATATATCTTGATTTAAAATATATGTAGATATGTTGATGTTATTTGATGTGTTTAAGAAACAATGATTTGGTATATATCATATATATATAAAGAATATTGAAAAAAAAGTATAATATGTAGATATTCCGATTTTTAAGTATGTGTTTTAAGAATAGTGGTTTTGAAATACAATATATGAAGATTCTATATTTATATGTGTTTATTAAATATTGATTTTAAGTATATATATATAAATAAAGATTTTATTTTGAATATTGATTTTAAATTATAATACATAAAATTTTATTTTAATAGGAGTTTAAAACTTAATATCGATTTGTAAATACATATAACAATTTTTATTTTGAATATGAGTTTTAAAATTTAATATTAATTTTAGAAATTTTTTTAATATAATATAATTTTGTTTCAGTTTATATCAAGCTAGTTTTGATTTGTTTTCATCAACTCCTAGCTAACAACTTTGCTTTGGAATTCGTGCGTGGATTCGTAGCCCATTTCATTGCCAAAATCTCTATAGCCTCGAAAGGTGAGAAATCACTCACGATTGGCATTCTTATATTTAGTAAATTTAATTCACATAAAATGACGATTGAAATATGTTGTTAAATTTGAATTGTTAAGTTATTTAATTGTTAAATATGATATGCCATTATCTGCAATTGTTTACCTATGTGTAACGCCCGACTCTGAGACCCAGTGTAACAAAGAGTATTACGGGAGTAATACTGTCTGTTAAAGCGGAGAATAGAGTATAGTGGAAGCGACCATTTGTAATCAAGCTATAACTATCTACTGAATACGTCGAAAGGATGGTATCTATATTTTTTTTTTCCAAGTGGTTCGACATATTCAGTAAATACTTATAACGAAATTACAAATGGCTAAAGATCTATCAGGACAAAGCATAATATTAAATGATAAAACATCACAGAACAGAATCACATAACAGATATAAAATCCCAGAACAATACATCGTCAATACAAATCCAAATACAATAAGTGGGTACAAAGCCACTGCCCACACATGTGGGTTAAAAATATGTACATATCAAAGTCTGAATAATAACAGAGTAGCGGAATAGTGGACAAATAAAAGCGCTATCTATCAGCATAGCAGATAATGTCCAAGCGGAAGCACAGAAGCTAAGTCCAGAGACCTAACCTGAAACAACTCGGTCTGACCCGAGCGAAAACACTCAGGTCAGGCTAGCTAAACAATCAGTAATAACTGAGATATATAGTAATGCGGTACATAAATAAAACAGTACTTATCCAAAGAGAAGTATATTATGAACCACATGAATATAATGAAGATCCCTAATCATCAATAAGCAATAAAAATCTCCAAAGAGAAATCAACACCAAAGTGTAGAATAAATAAAATCGCCTCATATCATCGGCGTAGCCAAAGCTATAAAAAGATGCCCATAGGCAATAATCCCAAGAGTGACCAGAGTCTGTAATCAATGCCCAAGCAAAGATCGATGCTCCAAAGAGCAATGGGGATATACTGAAAAGTCAATGAAATCCAACACTGAAAAGAAGTGTCCAGAGACACTGTGAATCCACAAGGTAATCGCACTTACATCATATGGTTCCATAGAACCAACACCGAATGGCGGTACTCGAATGGATATAAAAATCATCAAATAATACCAATATTGCACGTGCACCGACCAGAGTCGTTGTTGCCAAGTACTGTAGAGTTGTGATCGATCACTCGCACAGATGTGGAACGCGCGAGACGGCGAGATCCTTCCCAGAAGGATAAAGGCCCAGAGGCGCACGCCGAAAAATAAACTGCTCCATAGAGCAGGTTTCCAGAGACGGTTTCCCAGAGGCGTGGTGACCCAGAGGTCCAGTACTGGCCGCCCAGAGGCTAATGTGTCACTAACTACTTGGAGAGGAACCCGTAAAGTGTTAACAATGAGTCTCATACCCTACGTTCGCACTAAACGGTTTCCTAACCAATAGCAAGCTCACACTCCAAACAATAAAAAGTCCACCTCGTATCATCGGTAAACTAGACCCAAAGGTCAAAACGATCAATCGAATAGGTCGGGGATTAACCGGAAAGAAAATACACACGGTTCCATAGGCCGGAGATTTCCTAACCGTTTAAGCACCTTTCCACTTCGCTCGACGTGCTAAAAAGTGAGTGTGAGGTTTTTATTATAGAAAATAATGGTGCGAAACGGATTTATAATTGATTTTGAAATCACTTTAAAACGGCTTTTGAAAAATCTCCTATTATGGAGTAATTAATTTAATAATTAAAAATAATATTATATAATAATTTCGAAAGCCATTTAGGAGTGAAAAATCTTTTGAAAATGATTCATAAAACCCGTGTACGAAATCTAGAGACAAATCTCAAAGAAATCAATAAAACCAGAAAATCACTGAAAAATATTCTAAGTGTTTGTAAACATTCAAAAAAACTGACGCGAACCAAAGCCCAATTCCTTTTTTGTAAACCCGCTCCTTTTTTCGGCAATTTATTTGGACCAGCAAACTGTGTCCAAATGTCATGAAAATTTGCAGGCATGTAGTCCAACATCCCAACTTTAAGATGCAAAAAGAATCAGGAAATTCCGGCTTGAAACGAAGAAACGGCGTCGTCTCAAAGTCGGACAAAAATCATAAAACTTTACTGTGTCAAAACAGTGTAAAGGTCCCACTTCGACGACATGGTCGAAGGGTCACATGAACTCAGATCTTGATTAAAATTTTCAGGAGCATAGAAAAATACTCCTACTTTGATATGCAATAAGAATCGTTCGGTTTCGACTTGAAATGAAGAAACGACAATGTTTCGAAGTTGGTCCGACAATAACTGAAAATGATCACTATTGTAAAACAGTTTCTGGGTGCTACTTCGGCAATAGAAACAAAGTACCTAATGCACCCAGATCTAAACCAAACTTTGCATGGTTAAAGATCTCGATCTCATCTTTTTAACAAGACCAAAAACGATGAAATCCGACAAAGGACGAGCCCGGGATGGCGGTTCAAAGTCGGGGTTCTACGCTGAAAACAACGGGAGAAAAGAGACTAAGGCCTATAGCTATGCACTAACTGGCCAGAGATGAAAAATCACAATTTTGGCATAGTAAACTTCAAATTCTGGCAAAATGAATAAAATTAAAGTTGTAGCTTAGTTTCTAAGCTTTCCATAATGACCAAGATCGTCAAATTCCGACCAGAGATGAAAATTCTATGACTAAAACAATTCTCAGATCTAAATTTTATATCACTGTCGTTGTGCTCTCGGGACAGTGGTAAGAATGCACAGTTTTGACCAAATTAAATTCGAAATTTCATGAAACTCAAAACATGAAAGTTTTAGCTCTAAATCAAAGCTTTCCAGAACATCCAAAATTATTATATTTGGATAAGAAACGAGTAACTTATGGCCAAATCAATTTCAGTTTTTTATTTTATCAATCCTGTAGTTTGTTGTCAGGTCAGCGACAAACAAGCATGATTTCGACCATTCAAACCTCAAAATTAGGCAAAGTACAAAACATAAAAGTTATAGGGTACAGAATAAGCTTTCCAGAACTTCAAGAAAATCTTAATTCCGATTTAAGATGAATGAGATATGCTTAATTTACTAACAGCAATAAACTAATTATAATTTCAGCTAGCATATATTACAAGTACCTTATGTGCACACCCCAAAATGAAAGCAAAGATGATCAAAGAGCTATGATTCACATGTTACATAATAAAACATGTGTTACTAACTGATTACCAAAATCAAAAGATGATTAAACACATATTAGAAGAGGTTTTTAGCAATATACCTCTCTAGAAAGCAACAAAGACTACTATAGCATCAACCCAAGTTAGCAAAAGATGATTAGGAGGCTATAAGATCAAAAAACACATAAAACATGTGTTACCAAATCAATTTCAGAAATAAGAAAGATATAAAAATGGATTTGAGGTGGGTATTTGCATTACCTTTGCATAGAATGACTTGCATAAGCTAAAACTAGAAGGAGATGAAGATAGAGGCCATTTTTGTTATGAAAGCTTTAGGAAATGATTAGGGTTTTGATTAGGGATGAATGAATGAGGTTAGGAGAGTTTGAGATAATTTATAAAGGAGGTTTAGGGTGGGTTATTGGGCTAGGTTTAGTAACCCAATAAGAAGAGAGTTATTTACATGTTTCCAACAATTAGTCTAAGTGTTCATATATGTTTATAAAACTCATTTTTCTTATCCAAACCCGTTTTAAAATCTCTACTAAAATATTTAACTTTCCAAAAATAACATTTTATCCTCATTTTAAAATCCCATATTTCCCATTTAATTAAAATAGCCTTTTTCAAATAAATTTTGTTATTCCAAATCCTTTTATGCTTCATTAAAATAAATAAAAATCCTAACTTTTATTTATTAATTGGTAATGCAAATCTCGGGTTGTTACAGACTCCCCCCCTTAAGAAAATTGCGTCCCCGCAATTCCTTAAGATAGATGTCGTTTACAATGTCACATCCCCAAAAGAAGTGATAGAGATAAAATAGAGAATTCTCACCCGCAGAAGAAGATGGGAGAAAGCCTGGATAAGAGCGTTCGATAGATTCTCTGGTCTCCCAAGTGCAGTCCTTAGGATTCGGTGACCATTGAATCTTCACGAGTGGAACCTCTTTGTTGCGAAAGCGTCTAACCTCCGAATCAAGCACACGAAGAGGTTGCTGCTCCAAAGATAAATCGGGTAAGATCTCTAAATCAGGCACAGCATGCGGCTCAATGATAGAATCTGGGTCGCGGACACACATGCGAAACTGGGAAACATGGAACACGTCGTGCATTCCAGAGAAGTGAGCAGGTAGAGCCACACGATAAGCCACGGGGCCAATGCGTTCCGTAATAGGAAATGGTCCAACATAGCGAGGAGCCAACTTCCCTGTAGAGCTGAAACGCACAACCCCTTCATAGGAGATATCCGAATAAAGACATGATCACCAATGGAGAACTCAAGAGGCTTCCTATGGTTGTCTGCGTAGGATTTCTGGCGGTCCTGTGCCTCTTTCATTCTCTGACGGATAAGAATAATCTTCTCGGAAGATTCCCGAACTGAATCTGGACTAAGAAGGTGCTTCTCACCAGATTCTAACCAACAAGCAGGAGAGCGACATGGCCTTCCGTAAAGAGCCTCGAAAGGTGCCATGCCGATACTAGACTGAAAGCTATTGTTGTAGGAGAACTCTACAAGCGGTAAGTGATCCTCCCAACTACCTCCGAAATCCAGAATACAACAGCGCAAAAGATCCTCTAAAACACGATTCACCCTCTCTGTCTGACCATCGGTCTGAGGATGATAAGCAGTCGAGAGATTCAGCTTTGAGCCCAAAGCTGACTGTAGGCACTTCCAGAAGTGACTAGTAAAGATAGTGTCTCGATCACAGACGATAGAGCTAGGAATGCCATGAAGTCGAACGACTTCCTTCACATATAGCTTGGCAAGCTGAGGAGCAGTCCGAGTGCACCTAATAGGAATGAAATGAGCTGATTTGGTCAAGCGATCGACGATGACCCAAATAGAAGTATGGCCTGACCTCGATCGAGGCAAACCGTCAATAAAATCCATGGATATCTGATCCCATTTCCATAATGGAATTTCTAGCGGCTGAAGAAGACCAGATGGACGTTGATGCTCAGCTTTGATCTGTTGACAAGTCATGCAACGGCTTACATAACTTGCAACATCACTCTTCATGCCCTTCCAAAAAAATAGGCGACACATGTCAGCATACATCTTACTCGACCCGGGATGGATGGTGTACTTAGTGCGATGACACTCGTCCAGAATGTCATGCCTAAGTGATAAATCAGATGGTATCAAAATACGGTTCTTCCTGCGAAGACACCGATGAGAATCAATAGAATAATCCAACAATGTCTCATCACTGGATTCCGAATCAAGGAGATGAATGTATAGAAACAAGTCTGGATCCTGCCGCTGAGCATGGGCAATGCGATCCAATAGAATAGGTCGAGCTTCCAAGCTGAATAGCAAGATCTGAGGATCAGAAGACGGAGCTCGATTTCGAATATCACACATAGAAAGAGTCTCAAGAATATCCCACTCGGCTATCATCATAGAAACTACTGCCGAGTGTTTGCGACTGAGTGCATCAGCCACACGATTACCCTTGCCAGGGGTATACTGAATGTCTAAGTCATATGAGGCGAGTAACTCAAGCCATCCCTGCTGCCTCATATTGAGATCCTTCTAACTGAATAAGTACTTCAGAGACTTGTGATCGGTGTAAAGAGTGAAGCGTTCGCCTAATAGAAAGTGACGCCACGTCTTCAAAGCAAAGACGATAGCTGCCAACTCAAGATCATGAGTCGGATAGCGAACCTCATTCGGACGTAGCTGCCTAGAAGCGTAAGCAACCACCCGATCCTTCTGCATAAGAACAGCACCGAGGCCGCTACCACAAGCGTCGGTGTAAACAACAAGATCCTGGTTACTCTCAAGAACCATAAGGATATGAGCATGAGTGAGAAGTTCCTTCAATCGCTGGAAAGAAACTTCACACTTATCAGACCAAATAAAGCGAACCCCTTTACGAGTCAGAGTTGTGAGGGGAAGTGCAACGCGAGAGAAATCCTTGATAAATCGATGGTAATAACCCGCCAGCCCAAGGAAGCTGCGAATATCATGAACGTTCTCGGGCTGCTTCCAATTCTGAATGGCTTCGATCTTGGCAGGATTGATAGAAATACCCTCAGATGATACAATATGGCCCGAGAACTTGACCTTGCTCTCCCAAAAATGGCACTTGGAGAGCTTGTCCTTAAGCTGATGCTGACGAAGAGTATCCAAGACGATCCGCAAATGATGAGCATGCTCTGCCTCGGATCTAGAATAAATAAGAATATCGTCGATGAAAACCAGAACGAATCTATCGATGTATTCCCGGAATACTCGATTCATAAGATCGACGAAGAAAGACGGAGCGTTCGTCAAGCCGAACGGCATGATCAACCACTCAAAAGAACCATAACGAGTGCGAAATGCTGTAAGAGGAATGATGTCTTCCCCGACTCGTAGCTGATGGAATCCGGTGGCAAGGTCAAGCTGAGAGAAGACATTCGCACCGCTCAACATGTCGTAACGGGAATTAGAGTTAGATACGATTCAATGATAGATAATTAATTAAGGAATACTACAAAATATAACGGATTCCTATACATATTCCTAACTTATCTATCAATAAACATAAGGAAGGGATTTGATTTAATTCGGATCTAATTTAAAATGTATTGTACTAAGTGTATCTGTTTTGTGTTTATTACGCTTATTCCTGAAACCTCGCTCCGATACCAAGCTGTAACGCCCCACTCTGAGACCCACTGTAACAAAGAGTATTACGGGAGTAATAATATCTGTTAAAGCGGAGACTAGAGTATAGTGGAAGCGACCATTTGTAATCAAGCTATAACTATCTACTGAATACGTCAAAAGGATGGTATCTATATTTTTTTTTTTCAAGTGGTTCGACATATTCAGTAAATACTTATAACGAAATTACAAATGGCTAAAGATCTATCGGGACAAAGCATAATATTAAATGATAAAACATCACAGAACAGAATCACATAACAGATATAAAATCCCAGAACAATACATCGTCAATACAGATCCAAATACAATAAGTGGGTACAAAGCCACTGCCCACACATGTGGGTTAAAAATATGTACATATCAAAGTCTGAATAATAACAGAGTAGCGGAATAGTGGACAAATAAAAGCGCTATATATCAGCATAGCAGATAATGTCCAAGCGGAAGCACAGAAGCTAAGTCCAGAGACCTAACCTGAAACAACTCGGTCTGACCCGAGCAAAAACACTCAGGTCAGGCTAGCTAAACAATCAGTAATAACTGAGATATATAGTAATGCGGTACATAAATAAAACAGTACTTATCCAAAGAGAAGTATATTATGAACCACATGAATATAATGACGATCCCTAATCATCAATAAACAATAAAAATCTCCAAAGAGAAATCAACACCAAAGTGTAGAATAAATAAAATCGCCTCATATCATCGGCGTAGCCAAAGCTATAAAAAGATGCCCATAGGCAATAATCCCAAGAGTGACCAGAGTCTGTAATCAATGCCCAAGCAAAGATCGATGCTCCAAAGAGCAATGGGGATATACTGAAAAATCTCCTATTATGGAGTAATTAATTTAATAATTAAAAGTAATATTATATAATAATTTCGAAAGCCATTTAGGAGTGAAAAATCTTTTGAAAATGATTCATAAAACCCGTGTATGAAATCTAGAGACAAATCTCAAAGAAATCAATAAAACCAGAAAATCACTGAAAAATATTCTAGTGTTTGTAAACATTCAAAAAAACTGACGTGAACCAAAGTTCGGCAATTTATTTGGACCAGCAAACTATGTCCAAATGTAATGAAAATTTGCAGGCATGTATTCCAACATCCCTACTTTAAGATGCAAAAAGAATCGGGAAATTCCGACTTGAAACGAAGAAACGGCGTCGTCTTAAAGTCGGACAAAAATCATAAAACTTTACTGTGTCAAAACAGTGTAAAGGTCCCACTTCGACGACATGGTCGAAGGGTCACATGAACTCAGATCTTGATGGAAATTTGCAGGAGCGTAGAAAAGTACTCCTACTTTGATATGCAACAAGAATCGTTCGGTTTCGACTTGAAACGAAGAAACGACAATGTTTCGAAGTTGGTCCGACGATAACTGAAAATGATCACTATTGTAAAACAGTTTCTGGGTGCTACTTCGGCAATAGAAACGAAGTATCTAATGCACCCAGATCTAAACCAAACTTTGCATGGTCAAAGATCTCGATCTCATCTTTTTAACGAGACCAAAAACGATGAAATCCGACAAAGGACGAGCCCGGGATGGCGTCGCAAAGTCGGGGTTCTACGCTGAAAACAACGGGAGAAAAGAGACTTAAGGCCTATAGCTATGCACTAACTGGCCAGAGATGAAAAACCACAATTTTGACATAGTAAACTTCAAATTCTGGCAAAATGAATAAAATGAAAGTTGTAGCTTAGTTTCTAAGCTTTCCAGAATGACCAAGATCGTCAAATTTCGACCAGAGATGAAAATTCTATGACTAAAACAATTCTCCGATCTAAATTTTATATCACTGTCGTTGTGCTCTCGGGACAGTGGTAAGAATGCACAGTTTTGACCAAATTAAATTCGAAATTTCATAAAACTCAAAACATGAAAGTTTTAGCTCTAAATCAAAGCTTTCCAGAACATCCAAAATTATTATATTTGGATAATAAACGAGTAACTTATGGCCAAATCAATTTCAGGTTTTTATTTTATCAATCCTGTAGTTTGTTGTCAGGTCAGCGACAAACAAGCATGATTTCGACCATTCAAACCTCAAAATTAGGCAAAGCACAAAACATAAAAGTTATAGGGTACAGAATAATCTTTCCAGAACTTCAAGAAAATCTTAATTCCGATTTAAGATGAATGAGATATGCCTAATTTACTAACAGCAATAAACTAATTATAATTTCAGCTAGCATATATTACAAGTACCTTATGTGCACACCCCAAAATGAAAGCAAAGATGATCAAAGAGCTATGATTCACATGTTACATAATAAAACATGTGTTACTATCTGATTACCAAAATCAAAAGATGATTAAACACATATTAGAAGAGGTTTTTAGCAATATACCTCTTTAGAAAGCCACAAAGACTACTATAGCATCAACCCAAGTTAGCAAAAGATGATTAGGAGGCTATAAGATCAAAAAACACATAAAACATGTGTTACCAAATCAATTTCAGAAATAAGAAAGATATAAAAATGGATTTGAGGTGGGTATTTGCTTTACCTTTGCATAGAATGACTTGCATAAGCTAAAACTAGAAGGAGATGAAGATAGTTGCCATTTTTGTTATGAAAGCTTTAGGAAATGATTAGGGTTTTGATTAGGGATGAATGAATGAGGTTAGGAGAGTTTGAGATAATTTATAAAGGAGGTTTAGGGTGGGTTATTGGTCTAGGTTTAGTAACCCAATAAGAAGAGAGTTATTTACATGTTTCCAACAATTAGTCTAAGTGTTCATATATGTTTATAAAACTCATTTTTCTTATCCAAACCCGTTTTAAAATCTCTACTAAAATATTTAACTTTCCAAAAATAAAATTTTATCCTTATTTTAAAATCCCATATTTCCCATTTAATTAAAATAGCCTTTTTCAAATAAATTTTGTTATTCCAAATCCTTTTATGCTTCATTAAAATAAATAAAAATCCTAACTTTTATTTATTAATTGGTAATGCAAATCCCGGGTTGTTACACTATGACATATGACACCATAACCTGTTATGTGTATTTAAATTTGTTACTGATGATACATGCCTGTTGTCGATATGTTGTTCTTATTATGATATTTGTTCTCACTCTACAAGTTCCCTATTAATTTAGAATTCTCTATGGGTTGAAATGATACATACCTGAATGATATTATAGATTAGGAGAAAATTGTTATGGGTTGAAATGACAAACCTAAGAAATTTTCATTGATTTTGAGATTTTGGGATTGCGGGGTGAAATGATATATACCCGTAAAATATTAAATTGGGAATTGAAATGATAAATATCCTTATCACTTGATCATAGGATAGAAAATTATATACGTACACCGTTGGTCTATTTTTGAAAAATGATTTCCAAAGTTGAAGGAAATATATGGGTTTGATAACTATTGATTTTAAATTATAATATAAATATTTATTTTAATATATGTAAAATTTAGATTTTTAAAATTATATGTTTTTGGAAATTTTAAATTCATAAGTTAAGTTTTAAATTGTAAATTATAAAATTTTACTTATAACTTTATTATTTTTATATATATATAAAATATGATTTAAAATAGATTTTATAATAATAGGATTTAATTTAATAATAATTTAATATAATAAAATTTATTGAGAATTTAATTTAACTAATAATATATATTATGTTTAAAATAATTATTTAAAATTCATAGTAATATTTAAAATAGATTTTGTAATAACTTTAATAAAGTATGGTTGGGAAGGTAATTGAAATTGATTTTGAAATATTATTTGTTTAAGAATTGGAATAAATAAGAATTGATTTATGCTTATTGATTTTGAGATTTTAAGAATATGATTTTATAACCTTATAACTTTATTTTGAGTAAGGTGATTAAATGAATATATTCAAATTTAAATATAAATTGAAATTGAATATTTAAAATTTGATTTAAGTTTGAATTTGGGATTTTATTTAAATGTTCGTAAAAGATGATTAAGTGAATGTTTCAAAATTAAATAAATTGAAATTGAATATTTAAAATTTGATTTAAATTTGTAGTTTGGGATTTATTTAAATGCTTATGAAAATGATAAAATGTATTTTCAAAGTTAAATGAAATTAAAGTTGAATTTTGAAATATAAATGAAATTTATCATATTGTGAATTGTTTGAATATTTAAAGTTTGAAACCTAATGAATTGGAAGTGGTTTAGATTATTGCTCAAACCTGAATTTGAAATCGATGTAGATTAAATGGTTTTAATGAGAATTTGAATTGAAATTGAAATTGTCAAACTGAGATTGATTTTTTCGAACTAAAGTTGACTCGAATTGACTTGTGAAATTAGAAGAAAAATTATAATTTGTAACTATTTTAGATATAAACTCTTTTTAATATATAATTTTTTTAATCTATAACCTATTCTTAAATATAAACTATTTAATCTACAACTATTACAATATATATACTATTTTCACTATTTAAACTGTTTAAGTTGGAACTATTATGATTTAGATTTAATGGATTTAAATACGAATATTTTGATATGATGGTTTAAACTATTTTGTGGTTATGATTTCGAAAGTGAGATGATTTAAAAAGGTGAATATGATTTTGTAAGTGATATGATTCTGAAATGAATATAATATTTTGATATGAAGTATGAAGTATGAACTATTTGAAATGTAAAATGACCACGGTGTGAAATAAGCGTTTGGTTGTTAAAAAGACCGGGATAGGATATTGTCATTCCCTCTGCCAATACCGAAAACCACTTTAACAACTATGTACATGGTGGGGATTCCAGAACGAAGTAGGATGGTTGGCGACGATTCTGTATGAGGTATTTACGTAGCCCTGACTCCCGTGAGACAGCTTAGATGTGACTAAAACAGGAGCCATGCCGGGCCAAGTAAGATCATTCCTCCGATCGGACACATTTCTTCGATACCATTCTATTACTTTTTTATTTGATTGGGTGCACCTTTGATTTGGGAGTGTGTCTTGAGGTGGACGGTAGTAGCTGCTATGCGTTACCACCAGTCCAGATCCGTAAACGGTATATCTACCCTGGCATTGCCTCGCATGCCGTATTTACATGCCCTATCGCGCCTTCTACGAGTTTGTTTTGTACCGTACCTATGGAGCGCCCTCTGAGTAAACCACCGGTTTGGTGGAGCTTACGGTACTGTATAGACTACGGGAATATATAAAATGTGTTAAGGGGGATATGGGTAACGCCTTAACGCTATTTTAATACTTTACTTTACAGGTAGACATATCATAATAGCGTATATTACTATATAGTAGATAGTTCCACGGATCCTTAGAGGATGGAGATCCCAAACATCCTTTAAGTTATATTGTTTTTCACTTGGACATTTCACTTGAGTTGATTTACTAATATAAGAATGTTAATCCTGACTCGAGTGTTTTGTGTTTTGCTTTATGCTCGAGTCAGACTGAGTGTCACAGCTTTGACTCACCTTTGGAGATTAGAGGTTTGCTTGAAGATCTATCTATCCAGCTTTCAGTTATTTCGGTTTATTCCGGTTGTTACGTTAAGTCTTGGCAATTATATTTGTATTTGACTACTCTGCATTTTAGATTTATGTTGTATTTATTTCACAATCTGATGTTTATATAGTAGCTTCATGAACTACTATTTATCTATTCCGCTGCTTATTGTTACAATACTCTGTGTCTATGATTCTATGATTGATTTATTTACTATATATGCTAATTTTTTCCAAATATAAATTAATAATCTGTTGTTTTGAGCAATTCAAGTCCGACATGAGTGGATGATTCTCGATTTGAATGGTTCAAAATAGCCGGTCGTTACATCTATATTTCTAATCAATAGTTAGTAGGCCATGCTTAAAATAGATTTTATTTTCAAATTCATGTCAATTTTCATGAGAGTTTGCAAGTGGTTTAAGGGGTGTGTTATAGTTTGATGGTTTATATTAGTTTACTTAATAGCAAAAATATTCCATACTTATGATAAACATATCAATTAAATTCACTAATACCAAAAAAGAGAGATCATAATTTCATGTTGTGTTGATTTATGTGATCAAGAAGTGGATTTATCTCTAAATTGCCTTCAAACTCTCATATTTTTTTATCATTTTCTTTTGCTAGTTTTTATACATTTTTAGCTTAAAACACTCTCAACTTTGGTTAATTTGATTAAATAGAAATTTTAAAATCTAAACAATTCCCCACGGATCGACCCATACTCGCCACGTACTATCATTGTACGCCATGCGCTTGCGGTTATTTTTAATTTAAATTCGATCGGTTATTTTCCAATCCGATGGATATTTAGCCAGTCCGAACAACCCTATATCACAGGTCGACATGTAGATTGTCATAAGTCAACTTGTGAAATTTTGACAGTTGACCTATGTGTTTCATAATGGTCGATATGTGGGCAAAGAAATTTTATTTTTAATTTTATTTATAAAATACATCTTTTACTTATATATTTTTGTATTGTACTTCTCATTTGTTATTAACATAACTTAGTGGTACATACCACAAGTATTCTTCCCCTAATGCTCAGGTTCAAATCCAGTTTATGTTGTATCTCTTATTATTAGTTATAAAATTTTCATTCGGAATTTTCTTCCACTTATCAATATATTTGGTTTGACTTATTTTTAGCTACTAGTCGACTGGTTAGCGCTTGTCAGTTAACTAAAAATAAATTATCTTATAGAGGAACATCGGAAATTTGAGTAAAAATAATAAGTAAATTTCTAAACAAATGAATGTATTATTTCCTAAATCAGGTGACAAATTTTGCGACCCATCGACTACTCCAATATACCTCTTTTCATTTTAAATTTATCAATGCACAAAGGAGGTATTTTTTCGAATATATATGTGTGTGTGCGCGCGCGCGCGCGTGTGTTTGTGTGTATAAATATATAATAATTTTATTTTTTAAAATATGTTTACTTTAAAAAGTTGCAAAAAAAATATTTTAGCAATTAATTTTATTCATTTAAAGAAAAAATTCCAAGTTCTCTTCTTAGTTTTAGAAACTTATTTTCACACAACGGTTTTATAAAAGTATCAGCAATTTGATTTTTAATATTTACAAAATCTAATATGATAATTTCATTTGCAACATGATCACATAAAAAATAATGGTGTATATCAATAAGTTTTACCCTAGTGTGATTTCCATGATTTTCAGAAAGGTTGATTGCATTGGTATTATCACAATAAATGGGTAATTTATATATATACACACACACACACACACACACACACACCAAAGTCCTTGCACAGAGTTGCGAAGTTTACACGAGGCTGTACTGGAGCTACGGCCTCAACAACTACTCCGCCACCTCTAACATTAGGGGTTCTCCCATTAGTGGTTGTTGTGCTACTGGCTCCCTTTCCACGTCTTCCCCTTGTGCTTATTGTTTACTACTTGGACATAGTAAGAGGATACTTAGCACTTGGATGAAATACATTCCAAAAATGGAACTAATAATATTTTATCGAAGCTGCCCTAACTATCAGGGATGTATGTGTGTGTACGTATATATATATACATACATATATATATATATATAAATTTACAAATACGCTCCCTCAAGATTTGTATTAACCCAAAAGCTTAGGTGTTCACTCAACTTTGTGCTCTGATACCAAATGTGATGGCCCGCCCTTTTCACATTGAAAGACGAGTTGTAATATAGAAAGAAATAGGTAGAAAAGAAAATAGATAGAAAGAAAGAACTAAACAAAATAACAGCATCTCACAGCGGAACGGATAATATATATTACAAAACATATATCACATAGTCACTAGTATAATTCATCAGAGTCATAATTATTCATGCATCATATCTAGACAGTCGTAACGACCTGTCCATTCATTACAAGTCCAAAATACAGACATAGATACCAATACATTGGAATATAGACAATGGATAGGTACGTTGAAGCCACCTGCTCCAACTCCTCCTCCAAAATACGTAGAGAGAAAACCTGGATCACTTGGCTACTCGTAAAAATTTGAGTACCCAAGAGTTTAGGAAAAACAGAAAATAAACTCCGGGTCAGTCATGAGAAATTAAAATTATATAAATATATATACATAAGCAATCCACTTCAAAACCAAGGCAAATCACTTCCTTTCCTCACTTAAACCCCACGGCCAACACCTCCATCGCCAAGGCCGAGCACAATTCCAATTGCAAGCTTAGGTCGTGCCCTTCATAAGATCCAAGACTCGATTCCGTAGGCTTTGATTCAATCGTAGCGAAGCTATAGCGAATTTTCGAGAAGTTAAAACCCGATGAAGGTGGGAAACTATATATATATATATATATCTGTGTGTGTGTGTAATGATGTGATACAATTGATATGGATGTTTACTATGCTTTAATCATCAAGTTTGGTTGTTTACTATAGTTGTATAATGGTGTTAACAAGTCACGTTAAATACACATCGAATATCACAAAGGAAATCACTTTCCTTTAATAAATGAAATGGTGTTTAGGAGATTGTTAACCTCTTTAAAATGGTTTATAAATGTTTTACAAACACTAAAATCCAGTTTGGTGAAGTATTGACAAGTTATGAAAAAGTCAAAAATAGGCGCATCGCGTAACGAAAATTCGCGATTTCGTACCTTAGAAAGTCAAATCCATTTATACGATGAATTCGGAGTCAAAATTCTTTGTAATAAGAATTTTCCAAACTCTTATAATCATAGTTTTCAAATAAAAGAAAAGGATTGAAATTCTGTTTTGTAGATTTTGAAATATGAGCAAAACAAGTTTTCAAAATAGATAAATTTTATAAAAATGACTGACCCGGAGTTTATTTTCTTTCCCTTAAACTCTGGGTGCCTCATTTTTCTGGGCAGCCTAGTAGTCATGTTTTGTTTATAGAATTTTGGATGAGCTGGAAGCATGGAGCTAGAACGTTCTTCTAAAGATTGTATCCATTTCCATCACACTTATGTGCTATTGTATTCCGCATTTGTAAGGACGGAGATTTATAACTGTCCATGTTGATATTAATTTAAACTCTGACAAATGTATTTAAAATTTTCCACTGTAAAGGTTATATGTTAAAATAATATATGTTATTCCATTCGTGTAAGATTTTGTTATGTATTTTGAAACGACCCGTATATTTTAATGGTTTTAATAACTTATTTAATTGGATTTTTGAGAAATTTTAAATAATAAAATTCTGAAATAAAAATTTAATATTTGGAATACGTCTAATTAAACATAGTAAATGGTAAATTTTCATCTGATAATGTGAAAGTTTATTCATTATGTAATTTTATTTCAATTCAAATCAGTTAATAATTGATGATAATAAAATCTTTTCCAAACCTGAATACTTTTCTATAGAAAATTTGTAAATCATCTTCTGAGTGAGACGTCATATTTCGTTTCTCCAAATTTGGACTGTTATTGCCCCGTTCATCTTATTTCTGGCATTTCAGCAGCATTTTCGGTACTGATTATCGACTTTTGATAGGACGATCGTACCACTAGTATCTGTATACTGTTTTGATCGTTTCGTCGTGCTGATTCCTATGGTATATTCAATTCTGTGTTTTGAAGTCCAGTATGCGGCGGAATCTGCGGATCGTATCGGTACCGGTTCAGTGCTTTCTGGTTTACTTGTGACCATTGGTTTATCTATCTAAACTGTATAGCCTTTTTGCATTTATAATTTTCTCAACGTGACTATTGGCTTTCACTATCTTCAAAATAACCTTTGATTTTCATATTTCTTCCATTCAAAAGAAAATTTCAAAGGCCACATCGTTTTTTCGGCCTGTTCATTTTTTTACTTCATTAAGCTATTCCTCTTCCCATCTCTGCATTTTTCCTCTCCCTCAAACACATGCATGCGCGCAGTGCTCACCGCCTTCAACACAACTCAGCCACCCACGCCAGAAATCCATCAACCTTCCAGCCAACCCGAGCATAGCCGTGCCCAATCACCCAACCACTCGCCACCTTCAACCAAAGATTCCTCAGCCTGATACATTCCCTCCTTGGCCGTGCCGCCTGTGCAGCCTCAACTGGTATCTAAGATTTTCTAAATGCTTTGTTAGTATATATATTTTATATAAAAGATTGTGTGATATTTTGGTTACTTTGATTTAAACTGCTTGGTCCCTTTTGTTTCGTATTTTACAGTTTCGTATATAGGTTATTCAATGTTCGGTTATATATATAAAAAGTTTAAAACATAGTTTATATTTGAAAGTGTATATATATACAAGATTGCTTTCACATTTTAGACTGACAACTTCTGCGTTATTGTAGTATAATATAAGTAATATATATATGTTTTATATCTTGTAGTTGTATATATATAGGTCATTGGATATATTATTATGTTAAGTATTTTATGATTTGTAAAGTTGACAGTATCGGCCTATATATATATATATCCATATCTATAACTAAACTAAGATTTGTATACTTGTCCATCTTAGTTTATAAGTTTATGAAAGTATATATTATAAAGGAGTTGTGCACTTTTGGTTTGGTTCAAAATATATATATATATATATACATATATATATACATATACATATATTTGGTTTTGTCCTGCCTTTGGCAGTTACTTTGGAGTTTTCTATATTTTGATTTATATATTTTTGTTCAGATGAAACTTTGAGAGTATTGTCTTGTTTCCTGTTTTGACAATATCTGTTAATGTCAACTTTGTAAATATATAAAGTTGTTAAGTTATATAGTCTACTTGTTCTTCTCAGCCTTGGCTCACTTGGCTGTTGTATATATATATTCTAGGTAAAGTTTATATAAATTGATTTGAGTTTATATATATTGTAATAGGTAAGTTATATATATATAGTGTCTGTGTTGCATACATAGGAATATATTAACTTTGTTTGAGTATTGTACCACTTTCATATTCTTAGTAAAGTATTTATACTCTATGTTAAAAGTATTTACATAGATATTTAAATTTTCATTCATGGTTTAAGTGTTGTTTTAAAACATAACATATATTAATACATCATTTTTTTATATATGAATGCTATGTTCGTTTCTGCACATATAGGTTAAAGTATTTGTATAATATGTTTAAAATTATATATATTTATATATATTACGTAAATCTGCGTGTTTGCATGTATATAATATATATGTTAGATTTGTTTGTTATATGATAATATGTTAAATTATATATATATGTATATTGGTCAGTTTATATTTCAGTTGTATATATGTTGCTTTAAAATATAAGGGTGATATTTTGTTATATAAAATGCTGATTTTTAAAATTGTTTTATAAAATATAAGTGTGTACCATGAATAATGATGCTTGTTGTAATGTGGGTTTTATAATTTTTTATTTTAATATAATAATAATGTATATATGTTATTATTAATATATGTGCTTTAATTTGAATAATAGAATTTGAAATGCATATATGTATTCAATATAAATGTGTTTGAATTTAAAATTATGATTTTTTATATATAAAGTTATATTTATAGTAGTATGTAAGTTCAATTATACCAATTATATTCATGATCCAGTTCTGGTTTGATTTCGTCTATTCCTATTGATCGGGTTTGTTCGTCAATTCGTGCCATTTCACTTTGCTTTGGAATTCGCGACTGTATTCGTAATTTACTTCGTTATCAAAATTACTCTAGCCTCGAAAGGTGAGCAATCACTCACGATTAATATTCTTACATTTATTAAATTTAATTTCAATTGAAACGACAATTGAGATATGCTACTGTTAGTTATTTACATTGTTATTCATATGCTATTGTCTGTATCTGTTCACCTGTGACATCTGACACCATTATCTGTTATTTATATTGATGATATATGCTTGTTATATATGCTATTATCTGTATCTGTTCACTTGTGACATCTGACACCATTATCTGTTATTTATATTGATGATATATGCTTGTTATATATGCTATTATCTGTATCTGTTCACTTGTGACATCCGACACCATTATCTGTTATTTATATTGATGATATATGCTTGTTATATTATTATCATATGTGTTATCACTTTGCAAGTTCCCTGTTACTATAGAATTCACTATGGGTTGAAATGATACATACCCGAACGATCTGTAGAATAGGAGAAAATCGTTATGGGTTGAAATGATAAACCCAAGTGATTTTCATTGAATTCAATTTGGGATTGCGGGTTGAAAAGATATATACCCGTAGATATTTAAATTACGGATTGAAATGATAAATATCTGTATCACTTGACCATAGGATAGAAAATTTTATACAGACACCGTTGGTCTATATATAAATATTTTGAAATTGATTTCTATGGTTTTGAAAGGAAAGATATGGTTTTAATAAATATTGATTTTAAAGATTTATTAAAGTTGATTTAATAAAGTGGATATATAATATGTTTAAGTATTTATATAATATATATATTTTCAAATATAGAGTTTATAATGATTCAGGTTGGAAAGATAATTTGAAATTGATTTGAAATTATTTATTTAAGAATTATACTTAAATAAGTTTGATTTGAAATTTATAAAAATTAAAATTTTAAAGATATGATTTTATGACTTGGATTTGATTTAAAAGTGACTTAAATGAATATTTCAAATTTATATAAATTTAAACGGAATATTTTGTTTATTTAAATTTATAAATCGAGGTTTTATTTAAATGATATTGAAATGATTAAGTAAATATTTCAAAACTAAATAATAGTGAAGTGAATTTGATATATAGAAAGGAATTATCAAATTTAGTTTTGGAAATGTGGAATATTTAAAGCTTTGAAATGTATTGAAATTAAATGGTTTATTTTGTGGTTTCAAATCTGTATTTGAAATTGATATAATTTGAAATGGTTTATTGAGAAACTGAATTGAATTGAAATTTGAGGTTTTGAGATTAGATTAAATTTGAATTTTGGAATTCGAGTTGAGTTGAATTGATTTGTAAAAATTTGAGGAAACTATTTCACTATATAAAGTATTTTAAATTATATTTAAAAACTATTTTATATTATTTTATAAACTATTTTAATATAAACTATTTTTAATATAATTATTTTTAATATAAACTATTTTAAATATACTAATTATTTTAATATAAATTGTTTTAACTTATAACTATTTTATATAAATTATTTTATTTTATAAACTATTTTATTTTATATACTATTATTAATATCTAAACCGTTTGAAGAATAGTGTTATGATTTCAAAGTGTTATGATTTCCAAAGTATTATTATTTCAAATTGTTTTGGTTTCGGAAGTATTATATCTTCGAAAGTACTATGGTTTTTGGAAGTGAATATTTTTGAAATGGAAATGATATCGTATTGGTATGGTTTTGAACTGAAAATGATATTTTGGTTTTGAAGTATAAACTATTTTGAAATGACCACGGTGTTATAATAACGTTTGGTTGTTAAAGAGACCGGGATCGGATATGGGCATACTCTCTGTCGATACCGAAAACCACTTTAACAACTGTGTATGCGATGGAGATTCCAGAATGAAGTAGGATGGTGGTGACAATTCTATATGAGGTATATACGTGGACCTAACTCCCATGAGTTGGCATAAAGTGGCTACAACAGGAGCAATTGACGGGCTAATGAGGTAGCACCTCTGATCGGACACACTCCATCGTATGCCATTCTATTACTTTATGATTGATTTGGTGCGCACCCTTGATTCAAGAGTGTGGCTCGAGGTAGGCGATTGCTACGGCTCTGCGTTAACACCGGCCCGGAAGTGTAATTGGTATATCTACCCTGGCATTACCTAGTTGTGCCGTGTCACCTACCCTAGCGTGCTTTACTACGAGTTTGATTTGTGTTATACCTATGGAGTATCCTCTGGTAGCTCCAGTTTACGGGGTATTACGGTACTGTATAGACTATTGGCACTATAAAATGTGTTAAGGTGGAAAATGTAAAGCCTTAACGCTATTTTTAAAAAGTATACTTTACTGTAGACATTATTATAATAACGTATATTACTACATAGTAGATAGTTTAACGGATCCTAAGAGGATGGTTATCCCAAACATCCTTTAAGTTACTGTATTCCAGTTGATATTTCACTTGAGTTGGATTTATTGATATAAGAATGTTAATCCTGACTCGAGTGTTTTGTGTTTTGCTTTACGCTCGGGTCAGACTGAGTGATGCAGTATTCGAGACTCACCTTTGGAGTTGGAACTTCGCTTGGAGATCCAGCTATCTATCCAGCTTTCAGTTATTCAGTTGATTCCAGTGATGTATTCAGATTTTGTATTTGACTATTGTATTGAGACATCTATGTATTCGAGACCTCTGTTGTATCTTATTTAACTCTATTATATATATAGTAGCTTCATGAACTACTATTCTTTTGTTTCTGCTGCATTATTTTTATATTACTCTATGTCTGTGATTCTGTGATTATTTTATTTACTGTATATACTGAGTTTTTCCAAATTTAAATTAACAATCTGATATTTTGAGCAATTCAAATCCGACATGTATGGATGCGAATGGTTGAAAATTTCAGGATGTTACATATTTATTTCCTTTTCCCCATAACTATCCACCTTTTTGATCAAATTGAGTTGGATATGTGTGGTTTATTCTTAACTTAAAGTGTACGTAATTATGGTTCGTTACAGTTGGTATCAGAGCTTAGGTTGAGCGAATACATTGGCCTGGTTGGGGTGTGTCTCATCAGAGATAGGATTAGTAATATCCCAGGATGAGTAACTCTTTAGGGATAGTGTAAGTGACACCCTAGAATGAGTTGAGTGTATTATATATGAGCACGTATTTGTTAATGCCAAAAATTATTTGTTTGGGAAAATTTAGGTAAATGAAATAATTTTACCTAAGATGATATTTTATATATAAAGAAATAAATTTCGAAAATGTACAGTTATTTATAGTGTGATAGTTTTCAATTAAGGGAATATTAATATTCAGTTATTATCATTAATTGATTGATTGTTTGATTTAAAAAACATGAACACGTAGTGAATTAAGTTTCATGATTTGACTATATGGTGTTCGGTAATAAGATTGGTTTAAAGTTTGTAACGACCCGATATTTTAAACCATTCGCATCCATTATAAGTGTATAGGTAGACACACAAGCCGGAATTGAATTGCTCAAATTACCGCGTTGTAAATAAAATTTGGCAAATCTTAGAATATGCAGTAAATAAATATAATCACAAATCACAGAGTAAAATAATGCAGCGGAAGTAAAAGAAATAGTAGTTCATGAAGCTACTATATAAATATAACAAGGTTACATAAGATACAACAGAAGAGATAGAGTACAACAGAAGTCTAAATACAATAACCAAGTACAAGCTGAGTAGAACAACAGAACTGAAATAGATAGGACAAGACAAGCAGATAATCTTCAGCGATTCAAATCTCCAGAAAGTGGAATCCGAATCTGTGAATAACTCAGGCTGACCCGAGCGTAAAGCAAAACACAAAACACTCGAGTCAGGACAATATATACTTATATAATGTAAACCAACTCAAGTGAACTGTAATAAAGGTACGAGTAACTTAGAAGATGCTTGGGACCGCCCATCCTCTAAGGATCCGTTAAACTATCTACTATGTAGTAATATTCGATATTATAATAGTGTCTAAATAAGTAAAGTATAATCATATAGAAAATAGCGTTAAGGGGATGGAGAACCTTAACGCGGTCGGATCTTAAAATCATAATCGTAGTAAAGCTCGATATGGTAGGTGACACGGCACAACTAGGCAATGCCAGGGTAGATATACCAATTACGCATTCGGACTAGTGGTGACGCATAACAGCCACTACCGCCCACCTCGAACAACACTCCCAATAAAGGGTGGCCACCAAATCAATCACAAGTAATAGAATGGTATCGAAGAAGTGTGTCCGATCAGAGGTGCTACCTCATTGGTCCGTCAATCGCTCTTGTTTTAGCCACCTTATGCCAACTCACGGGAGTTGGGTCCACGTATATACCTTAGGATCGTCGCCACCATCCTACTTCATTCTGGAATCTCCACCGCGTACACGGTTGTCAAAGTGGTTTTCGGTATCGACAGAGAGTATGTCCATATCCGATCCCGGTCTCTTTGCCAACCAATCGTTATTATAACCCGTGGTTATAACTTTTAAAAACAATACTTTACTTCAAAATAAAATATCATTTCAAACCATATCTTTATCAAAATAAAGATTTATCATTTCCAAATCATTTCAATATTCCAAAATATCGTATCCTTTCAAACTTCTTTTCAAATCATTTCAATATATCAAAATATCATATCTTCCAAAACTTAAATTTCAAATCATCTCAATATCAAAATATCATATCTTTGATAGTTATACTTCGAAACCAAAAATCATTTTTATTTCAATACTATACCCATTTCAAAACAATATCATTTCCATTTCAAACATATATTCACCTTTCAAATAGTCTATACTTTCAAAGTTATAATTCTTTTGAAACTAAAATATTTGAAATCATTATACTTTAAAAATCACAACATTTCGAAAACATATATTTGAAATCATCTTTTAATTCTACAAATTTACAAATTTATTAAATTAAACCCAAATTTCAAATTTTAATTTTTATTTCAAACCATCATTTTCAACTCAAATTCAGTTTACTAACAAACCATTTCGGGTCTTATAAATTTCAAATATAGGTTTAATTCACAAAATACAATATTCAATCTTTAGTATATTTCAAAGCTTAAATATCCCACATTTCATAAATTCAAAATCATATATATACATTTCAAAATATCAAAATATTATTCAAAACATCATTCATTTATATTTCATTTAAATACCATTTGAATCCATTCTTTTTATTAAATTTAAATACCATTTTAAACTCACATAAAAATCAAATTCTTCCATTTAAAACCATTTAAATGTCTCTTCATTATCTTTAGCATTTTTAACATTTTATTTCCAAAATTATATCATTTTCCAAAGATTATTTTTCATTAAAATTTATTAAAACAACAAAATATAGTTTCCGTAGCACTTACAAAATGCTATGTAAAGTTATAGTTTAACATTTAACAAAACGACAGCACTTAAATGCTGTAATATATTTCCATTAAAATTAAAATAAACTTAAATGTTAAGTTTAACCACTACAACACTTACAAAGTGCTATAATAGCCTTTATTCCAAATTAACTCTTTAGTTCATTTAAACAACTACAGCAATTACAAAATGCTGTAATATCTTTTACATACATTTCAAAAATGCTGTCAAATCAAATTTAGAGCTTAATAACCATTTCACAAATTTAACTAAATTTCCAATTTTATTTAATTAACTTAAACCTTTAATTAAAACCAAATTTCACATTTCCTAGTCAAGTTATATTTTAAAAGATCACTTTTAAACATTCATTTATTTAACCACTTAAATTCATAGAAAAATCAATAATACTTTAATAAATCACTTAAATTCAAATTTAATCAAATTATCATATTTACCATTTCCAAATAAAATTTAATATCCATTTTATTTATATAACTTAAAATATCATTTTTAACCAAATTCCAAATTTCCAACTTAAGTTATATTTCAAAAATCCAGTTAAACCATTCATAAATTACATTTTTAACACATAGAAAAATCATAATTTCTTTATTTTAAAACATTTCAAAAATCTATTTAAATCAAATTTCATAAATTTATAATTTTTAAAATACTTAAAAATATCCAAAACACTTTATAAAATAACCATGGGCCTGTATATAATTTTCTAACTTAGGTCAAGTGATACGGATATGTATCATTTCAATCCGCAGTTAAAAAAGAAAAATCCGGGTTCTATCATTTCAAACCCGCAATCCCAAGTTAAAATAATTTAAATAAAAATCGTTCAGGCCTATCATTTCAGCCCATAACGATTTTTCCCTATTCTAAAGTCCGTTCGGGTATGTATCATTTCAACCCATAGTGATTCTAATCTACAGGGAACTTGCAATGGTGATAACAGATATAAATAACAGAATAACATTAAATAACAGTAACATATGATATAACAGGTGTAATAACAGGTGTGAACATCATATGATAATAATATAAGCATATATAACATGATAATATATTTCTACAGATTCACAGGGTGTCAATTTACTAGTTATATAGGTACATATTGTCTGGTGAGAATAACTCACCTATATTGAGCTGGAGATGACAACTAACACACACATCATAGAATCCACAAAGGCACGAGAGTATGATAGTGATTTGAGTGTGGGAGAGACAAGACTAAATGCCTTGAATACATGAAACAAACCAATACAATATACATGAATAAACACTACACAACAATTTAAATAACTTGTATATTCAAGCACAAATCAATTCCAAACCAATTGCACTTGCCTCCATCTAGCATAGACTCAGCCATGGATGGAAAATACATGAATAAGGCTTGCTCTAAGGTCTGGTTGTGGACATATAGGGGTCGGCCTAACCTAGAGAAGGTGGTGGACAAGTTTGTGAAGCAAAAATCTAATATTACAAGGCAAAAGCATTGAATTCAAGGCAACTAAAGGGCTCGGCCTAGGTCATGGAGGACATGGCTATCTTAGGTGGGGTCAGTAGGTGGTGTGCAGAGGTGTCTCAGGTCTGAAACAGGTTGGTGGTGGTGGTGGTTGGTCGGCCTAGGTGGTGGAGAGAGGTGGTGGAAGGAGGATGTGCTTGGCTATGGGATCTAGGTGATGTTACATCAAAACTATGGTGGTTCTTCATCACATTGGGGCTAGGCTATGGCATGGGAAGGGGCTGGAGGAGGTGTTGGTCAGAGGGGATGGTGGTGGAGGTGGCCAAGGTGGTGGATGTGGTGTTGGCCGATCCAAAGAAGAGGAGGACAAGTGCAAAATCATGTGAAAACAATGGAAAACATAGAAAAGAAGAAGGTTTTTACCCAAAAATCTTTGCAAATGATGATGGCCATGATTTTTGTGATTGAGAAGAGTTTGTATACGGAAATAAAAAGAAAAATAAGCAGCTGAAAGAAAAGTTAAGGTCGGCCAAAGAAATTGAATGAAAAAGGTTGGAAAACGAAGAGACGGGAAAACAAAGAGCCTTAGGCAAACCAAGAGTCACAAACTCTTCAAATTTCCATTATTAATTTAGAAATTTGTAAATACATATAAAACTGATAAATAAAGATAAAACTCAGTAAATAAAATTAATATATAAAATAAATAATTAAATTTTAATTATATAGCATTTAAATTAAGAAAATGGCTAAAATTTGCAAACTAGGCTTTAAAAATTTAGAAATAACCTCAATACACTTTGGAAACATTTATTTTAATTTGAATACATGTAAAATGAATAAAATAAAGTAAAACGCAGCAAATAAGAGTGAATGCATAAAATAAATAAATTTTAATTATATATAATTAAATTAAGAAAATAGAAATTAGGCTTTAAAATTAGAAAACAATTTCAGTAGACTTTAGAAAAATTATATTATCATTTGTAAAAATATTAAAAGACAAAATATACATCAAATAACATATTAGCACATATTTAAAATAAAATATAACAAAGAAAAAGTAATTTATATAATTTAAAATAGACAATATTGCAAAATAAACAATTTATACTCAAAATTGAAATGTACATATCTTTTGCAGTTTAACTCCGTTTTCAACGAAACGAAAAGTAGTATTCATGTTATTAAATCTATTGTCATAATAAAAGATAAAATTTATAATTTCAAATATTTAAAATTTAAATTTAAAAGTCAAAATTTGACTATTTGACCAAAATTCACATTTTCTGGAAATATTAAATTTAGTCATATTTGGAATGCTAATCCACATCAAAATCAAAGTTTATATTTAAAATAACAAAATTTATTCTTTTTCATAAATAAAGCTTTTTAACCTGGAAAAATCAATTTAGAAATATTTATAAAATACAGGGTTGTTGCAAAGTTAATAAATTTATTTAAGATAAATAAATTTAATGAGCCTGAAAATGTAAAAATAAGATGATCCTACGAAATGAATGTATAAATCAAGTTTTATAAGTGTTTATAAACTTAAGAAATTGTTTTAGGAAATGGTTCATAAATTGATAGTGATATAAAATTGATTGTGATTTGGTATAGTTAAGAAAACCAATTAGAATAAACATTAAGTTATACATAGATCATTTTATTCGCGTAACTGTTTAACCTAAGATTCGAGTACAGAACTTTGAGGATTTACACTGGTCCAAAAAACGATTTATCGCTTGATTCTTGACGGTGAACATTAATGAGGGTTTATGGTCGGATCCTTACATTTTCTATCATAGTTGAGAGCTATGCAAGGAAAATAAAAGTTTCTGAGCTTGATCAAAGTCCGTACTAGAGAAGCGAAGGATCAATACTAGTTCGGAAGAAAAGTGGTATATTCGAATTTAAGTCAAATAAGATGGTGCGTACAAATAATTTGTAAATATAAGAACAAGTTTATATTTGAAATTTCAAAATTTATTTTGAATAAAGTACTGCGGTTTTTGCATTGTAATCTTGAGGACAAAATTCTTTTAAGGAGGGGAGTCTGTAAGGACTCACAAATTTATCACTTTGGTAAATGATATTTAGTTTTGAAATATTCATATACAAGGTTTTATAACACCAACTATAAATATTTAAACCCTAAAATTATGATAAGAAACTTATTTTAAAATATAATCATGGAATATATAGTTTCATAAATAAAGCACGTGCTTCGTACCCAAATTTTCATCGATAAATTGATTTTCAATACAAAGAAGATTTTCTCAGTATTTTAGTGCATGAGTCTAGATATACACACTAATATATCCATTTGAACAAGAATGTGAAATAAAATTATTTATTTTACCTTTAGAAATAAAACATATTTATGATATCACTAGAGATGTCTTCGTTTTTTTATATTTCTCCGGAAATTTTAGTTAAGTTATAATAATTAAATAATTGTTTTAATATGCTAATAATTCATTTTAATTAGTTATAAAGTGATCGTAAATCATTTATAATAGTTTTGAGAAGCTATATACTTGATTTTATATGAGGAAAATTGATAATGCTTTATCGATACGATAACACTTTTTATAAACATTTGTTTAATATCAATATACATGGTTTCATAATTCATGTGAGATCTTTTTAATTCATTTAAAATGATAAGGAATATGTTCTCAAGGTTTTTTACTAAAATATATAGTTTAATTAAAAATTGGAAATGTGACCGGAATCGGAATTCTTAACAATTTAACTTATAGAAGTTGTAAACAAACCAATTTAACATTGTGATACATATACACATACATGAGTACATAAGTAGATGTATGCACATATATATTTAATTAGGTTTAGGAATTAGTCAAATCAAGCAAAGAAAATATCCAAACATATTTGTATATATAGAAGCTCCTTATGTGTAAACAAGAGATAAAAACCAACAGCACATTACATCACAAGCCAAGCACATGGAGGGGGTAGTGGGTTTCATGGTCGACCAAAGTGATGGGGGTGGTGGCACATGGTGGTGAGGTGTAAAGATGATGTGAAAGACGGTGAAAATATCATGATATTTGTTTTCAAACATTTGCCTATAAATACCAGGCCTTAGCTCTCTCATTTCATTCATCCATTTACTTCTTTTTCCTACTTCTTAAAGCTCTAAGAGCTCCTCTTTAATGGCTTCCATGCCTTGAAAAAATATTTGCAAAGTTATGGAAAAATAAAGTAAAATATATAAACATATATATACCATGTCGATCCACTTCCAAACCAAAGCCAAATCACTCTACACCTCCACACAAAGCTCACGGCCACCACCCTTCATCACCAAAGCCGATACCACCTCCTCTTTCAAGCATAGGCCAAGCTTTCTCAAGGTCCTGGGCTCAATTCTATAAGCTGCGGTTTGATCGTAGTGAAGCTATAGTCTGTTTTCTTAAGTTTAATATCCAATAAAGGTGAGAAACTTAATATATATATAATGATGATGTGATATGATTGCTATGGATGTTTACTATGTTTTGATTATCAAGTATTGGTTGTTTTAATATGGTGTTAAATTATGTAAACAAGTCAAGTTAAATATACGTCAATATTACATAAGGAAATCACTTTCCGAATCAAGTTCTAAAAGTAATATGGAATCATTATACCCCTTTTAAATGGTTTATATGTATTATAAACACTAAGATCCAATTTTGTGAAGTTTTGATTGGTTATGAAAATTGAGTCAAAAATAGGCCCGTCGCGTAACGGTAATTCGCGATTTCGCGCCGTAGAAAATTAAATCTATTTATACGATGGAATCGGAGTCGGAATCCTTTGTAATAAATTTTTTTTAAACTCTTATAATCATGGTTTTCAATCACAAGAAAATGATTGCGATTTCATTTAGTAGACTTTGAAATATGAGCAAAACAAGTTTTCAAAATAGTCGCGGTTTGACATTTCGGAAACCAAAGCGATAAAATCTTTAGAATTGCTATTTTTGATTCTTTCAAAATATGGTATAAATTCTATAAATATTTTAAAATGTTTTAAAAGAGATTTGAGTTATAAAAATGGATTTCTAAATGATCGAAAAGTTGTTTTGATTAAATAAGCCTTAAAGCACTATTCACAGCACTATTCGCAGCACTTTTTGCAGCACTTTTAATTATTTTTGAAATATATCTTTAAACTTAAGTTATAATCAAGTGATTTAAACTTGTTTTTAAAAAGCCGATGAGTAGACAAGATTTTTCTACTTGTGAATCTGAATATGAGGTGCTTAAACTAAGGAGATTTTTAGGAGCAACCAGTGCCCTAGCCCACTTGGCCTCTTTCCTCAGCGAGGAATAGATAAGGTCGAAATGTCGAAAATGAGGCAGGTATAAAAGATTTAATTTTTCCAAATTTAATACAACTTTGATTGTATAGAAATAATATTCTTATACTTGGTATTAAATTCCAAGGAGGAAACCCATACTATCCGTGTGAATTTAATAGGTGAATTCACGTTATTCCACGGATACTAAAGGTTGAATACGGAAATTGATGTTGAGTAGTATTAGCATAATTTCTATCGACCCTTTTTACTAAAAAAAAAATTGCAACATGATTTATGAGAAATGATTTTGATTTGGTATTTCCAATGTAACAACCCTGGTTTTGGAGATTACCTGTTAATATTAAATTATAATGGTAATTATAATTTAATATTGTATATTGAAATAAAATTGGAAATTTTAATTGTTTATTTGGAATAAACAATGATTTTTGAAAATAAAATGAGAAAAATAAAGTTTGGAACTTTATTTTTGTTATTTGGGTTAATAATGATTGGAAAATGGGTTTTATTTGGGGAAAATGCAATAATTATATTAATTATTATTGATTACTTCTTTTAATAATTTTTTTGAAAGAAGTACGAGATTTTTAAAGGTTGGTTATTTAAATAAAAAGATGGAAATTGGTTTAAAAATAAGTTTTGGCTATAAATTATGATTGGAAATGGTTTTTCTAAGTGAGAAAAGTATTTTTTGTTGAATTTTAGAAGCTAAAAACAAAGTTTTATTCATTTATTTAGTAAATAGTGCATTTTTGTAAATTAAGTTTTTTTAATAATAATAATGTTTTAAAAATAAAAATTTATCTTTGTATATAGTATAAAATGTCTTATTTTATGAGTGTGTAAGTTTGTACATTTTTCTTGTGTGTAAACTAAAAAGAAAATGCTTTTTGTTTTGTAAATTAGTGTATATAAGAATGCATTTGGTTTTATGTTAAGTAATTAATTTAGGCCATCATGCTTTCTTTTGTTTAGTGGGTCCATTAAGCCCATTAGCACTTAATCTTGTTTGAGAAGGTGAGAAAAAGATGACGGTACGTTCATTTTACTCTTCCTTCTTCCTCTTTCTAGAAATAGAAATACAGTAAAACCCATCTCTACCTTTTTGCAAATTTCAAGCTCTTTCTTGTAATTAATTCACCAAGCTAAAAATTTTACCAAATTAGAGTATAATTAAAAGGTAATCTCACTCCAAAACCTTACAATTTCATCAAATTCCTATTTTTAGAAGTAGGTTTTTCTAATTTACTGTAAAACTTGTTTTGCATGTACTATTCTAAGTTTGTACGGGTAATTTGAAGCTAGAATCTCCTCAAAGCTTACCTCTTTCTAAATAAATTCAAGTTTTTACCTTTTCTACAGCAAGGTGAGTTTGTTAACTCACAACTCTAGCTAAATCTTACCTGCTAATAAAAATATTTGGAAGAAAATAACTTACTGTAACAAATTCTGTCAAGTTTTATTTACAGTATATAATCTTGTTTCTATTGCATCTTTGGACAGCAATAACTCCTTGATATCTTGATGAATTGTTTCCAAATCTTTTCTAGATCAGAGTTTGGATGTTCTATTACATGCATGCCAAATTTCATAGCATTTCATCTTCATTTGCTATGTCAAAATTGAGCTCAAAGTTTGAATCACATAGGAGAAAACGACCTAGAGGGAGAAATCGAATTCGCGTATGCATGGTCGACCGGGAGGTCGACCATACACATTCTCAGGTCGACCGTACGGTCGACCTGAGTGTCCTCAAGGTCGATGTGGCAGTCAACCAGAGGAAGTGCAAGGTCGACCTGCATATGGTCCTTATATTTGTTTTTCCGAGTTTCCTTTTACTTTTTCCTTCGATTCAAAGGCCTTTTGACATCATTCCTTTTGCAATTTTGAGATGATTTGAATGTTTTAGAAGGCTATGATGTCTATTAATGGACTAGCCAGATTTGGAAGAATTTGAAAATTTAAAATTTGATTTAAACTCGAATTTAATTCGAATATCGATTTGAGTGATTTTCCTTGTTTTTATTCGTTTTCGTGCACAGTTTTCTCCAAATCCTTTTGAAATGATTTTTAAAATTAATAGGCATTTCAAAATAATCATTATATAATATTTTAAAGTATTTCCAAATATAAGGTCTAATTATTCTCTATAATAAGGGAATTTTCAAATATGGCTTTCAAAATCGATTTCAAAAAATGGTTTTAAAAGCTTGTTTTCTCAAATAAATTATTTTATATATATAATACACATTTTTGCACTATCCGAGCGAATGAGAAGGAGAATTAAATGGTTTGGTAAAACATGTGCGTTTATCTTATCGGTTAATTCCTAACTTGTCCGTTTGATCGTTTTGACCTTCGAGTCGAGTTACCGATGAGATGAGGTAAACTTTTTACTGCTTTGAGTGTGAAATTTACTAGCGGTTAGTAAACCATTTAGTGCGAATGTGTGGTATGGGACACATGTTAACACTGTTCGGGGTCCTATCTGAGAGTTGGTGACACATTTGCCATTGCGGCGTGCCAGTACTGGACCTTCGGGTCATTACCATTGCAGCATTTGCCATTGCGGCATATTTGTGTTCGAGAAGTTTGCCATTGCGGCGTTTGCCATTGTGACATATTTGCCATTTCGGCGTTTGCCATTGCGGCGTATTTGGCATTGTGATGTTTTTCCTTCGGGCAAGGTACCTATTTGAGATAACAGTACTTGGCAAGGTTTCAGCCACATGCACGCGCAAACACTTTTGAGATGATTTCTTTGACTATTTTCCCTAGCGTATCGCCCCTTTCTGGAATTGGTTCTTTGAACCATTCGATATATATATATATATATATATATTTGTGGCGATTACCTTTCGGGAATTTGAACTCTTGGAAGTTCTATCTTTGAGATTTGAGTTGCCTACACTGGCGTTACTACTGAGATTTGCCTATTGGCATTATTACATGAGATTTTCCTTTTGGCGTTTATTTGGGATTATATCCTCCTATGTTGGAGAATTATATTTGATTTCCTTATGGAGTATTTTAAGATGGTGATTTCTTTGAGATTTCTTTGAGTTGCTGATATGGCGGGTTTGGGGTTTCTCCTTTTTTTAGGAGTTATATTTTACCTAAACCACTATTAATGATTTGTGATATGCCGATGATATGAGGCTTGCTATCTTTAGCGTTTTATGGATTTTCTTATCTCTTTTGAGATTATATGTTGGTGTAAGTGATATCATCCCATCACTTAAAATAACTATACCATACTTATGCTCATGCTTATACTTATTATTGTTTCTTCTTGTTTATGAAGAACATCACCTTTATCCTATGCTTATGTTATCGTATATTCCCTTTAACTGGTTTGTTTAGCTAGACTGACCCATGTATTTTATACTCGGGTCAGACCGAGGTGTTTCAGGTTAGGTACCCTTAGGGACTTAGCCTATTCTGCTTCTGCATGGACTTATCTGCTAGCCATTTTTGTTGTAGTCTTTTTTTTCTCGCTACTCTAATATGTATATTGTTTTGACTCGTGTGTATATTGTGGTCGTCATACCACTTATGATGTATTATTTGTATTGTATTGGGATGTATCAGTGTGTGTGTGTCTATATATATATATATATATATATATGTTTGTTGTTCTGTGATGTGTTATGCATTTGAGTTGCTGTATTTTGTTTTGATAGATCCTATAGCCACATATGGCTTTGTGTTAAGTATTTATTGCATATGTTGATCCACTTGAATTAGAGAAAAAACATATAAAGCATTTATCGACATATTAAATAGAAATTTTAAGACATGGCTATAGATGGTCGCTCCTAATCAGCCATATTCTCCGCATTAGCAAACGGTATTACCCAATAATACTCTCTGTTAATGTGGGTCTCGGGGTGGGGTGTCACGACTTGGTATCAGAGCTGAATTTAGAACAAAATAGGATAAACATAGAATAGAAGCATATATTACGATATATCCAAGTATAGTACAAATATTACAAATCCCTTAATCATCATGTCCTTTATCTTATCGTGTCCTTTGAGATAGAAGTTTGGGATATGTCTAGGAATATATTTTATTCCGTAGTATTCCATAATTGAATTGATTATATCTTATCTTAAGAGTAATCCTAATCGTGATTGTTTTATTCGAGTCCTCTTCAATACGGGTACTTGACACTCATCTGTATTAGAGGAGTTTGTTGATGCTTTTGGATGTTCTTGTCTTGTTCTTTTGTGAGGATTGCGAGTCCTATTGAGAGGATCCATAATATTTGACATGATGTATGAGGATTTAGGATTATTGCTTATAACCTATCTTTTCGTGTGAATTAGCACGCTATTTTCTATCTAGAGTTTGGAGTGTTTGAGACAAAACAGCTTGTCTATTATCTAGCCACATTCTGTGGTTCGAAGAATCCTATATTAGGTATCCTTATTCGACTGATTTGTTGCTTCTTGTCCTTCGGAATGTTAACGATGATTTTGAAGTCTCTGTATTCACTCTTGAGTTTTGAGATGATGATGATATATCTCGAATTCCATTCATTGTGACTCTGTTGATTTTTGTGAGTCCGTTCGGGTATGACACCCATTTGGGCAATCGAGTATTGTATTGACCTCTTTTCCGATTCTTCTTCTTTCGGTCATCCTTCCACTAGGATGTCCACTAAAGAAATGAGGTGATTTGATGAATTTATTTGATATTGCCATTCTTACCCCTTTTTTGAGATATCCTCTTTGGATACTCAATTGTTGATATACTTTATGGTGTTACTTCACTCGAAGTAATGATTTGTTATTAATGTTACTTCTCCTCATTTGAGAAGATATTTACCCTTGCTTTTATATCTCATTTCACTCTTTTTAATCTATTGTGTGGTTCTAGGGTCATTCTTCAGCTTGACCCTACACCGATTTTTCATAAGCTACGAGTCGTGGAGGATAGCGTTACTCTTACCGCATTCCGCATTCCGCATTCCGCACTTGTTATGAGTCTTGTGAGTGGTTCGTTATACCGTTCGGAATAATGAACACTCCAGTCTATTCCATCAATCTTGAGGATCAAGTATTCTGTGAATATCTCGATGAGCTATATTTCGGTTCCTTGATTTTGAGTATAGTTATAATTGAGTTTTCAAATCTTTCAAATTAAAGATATGTTTCTAAGAGAAATTGGATTTTTTTTTGGGAAAAAACAAAGAATATTTTGAGTATTATATATGAGGTATTTTTTTTAAAGAAAATGAATTTTTGTGTTGGGTTGTCCGTCTAGTGCTTTAAGAATTTTGGTCGATGCGTTTGGCCAACGTTATCGATAGGATTTTCCTAAACGCTGTGATGAGACAGTCAAACACGGTAAATTGAGTTCTAATAAGTAAAGTTGAAAATAATTAATATGGTGGAGTATTAATTTTTATTTTAAATGTTTAATGAAACCATTGAACCATAGTGAGTGTTGGATGGGTGGTGAGGCAGTTATGACCTTTTGATCAACTCGGCAGCCAATCGATGAGGTCATTCACTATAAATCAATGGCGAGGCAATAGCCTTATATTATTTGAAATTTGAGAAATTGAGTATGGTAATTTTGGGTAAGTAAAACTGAATAATTCTAATTAAGGGGATGTCTTAATTAGAAGAAAATATCATTTGATGCCTTAATTAATAAAATGATGTATTTAAGGTAAAAGAATACTTTGGTTTGAAACTAAAATATTAATTGAATATTTTAGTACAAGTTATTAATGATGACTATAAAAGTTGTTTTGACACTTAGTTATTTGAGTAATAATTGAGGATAGATATAAAACTCTATCTTAAGGGAAAAAAAGAAGTGTTAGTTTAGAACTTTTAGTATAAATTTGTGAGCTAGTTTTAGTTTTAAACTAAATGGTATTAAAACTTGTGGGTTTGAAATTGAAAAATTCTTTTGAAAACAAGTTTTAATTAAATATCAACTTTAATTAGTTTTATGTTATTAATTAGATGGAAATTTAATTTTTGTGACAAGTGGAAATGTGAATTTAGATTGTTTGATAAATAAACAATTCATGTAGTATAATCATTTTGAATTGTGAGTATAATTTTAAACTTTATATTTGTATCCCAAAAATTTATTTTGGTGAATAATCAATAGTTATCTCTTGATAATGGAAGAGATTAGCTATCTCTTCCAAAATGAGTTTGCATAATTAATTGTTTTTAAAGCTAGATTTTGGAAAGTAATGAAAATATTTCCACTTAATAAAATGTTTTATGATGATTACATAAAGTTGATCAAAATTTTGTATGTCCTAGCTTTCCGGGGAAAAAGAAAATCATTTAATAAATGATTAGCAAAAAGCTCGTTTGAAAATGTAGTTTGAGCTTAAAATGGTTTGGGTAAATTTCAAATTTTAAATTGATTTAAAAGCTAAAATTTTGTTCGGAAAAGTGTTGTACTAAAACAGCGATAACTTAAGATTTATAAGTCCAAATGAGTTCAATCATTATGAAAATGAAAGAGCTTTCTGTAGGCTATAAATTTTCTTTTTACCACTTTGGAAGATTTTGCTTTTTACTATGTCTAAAATGGGTTTGAAAGTGCACAGGCAGTTCTGCCCTATTACAAAATTCTCTAAGAGTTAAGCTAAAAGTGAATCTAACATAACTATCAAACCGTAAATCCGATTTTGATGATCTTTATATTGCTGGAAAGCTTAGACTGAGTAGAACAACTTTCATTTTATAAAAATTATCAGATTTGGTTGTATGATAGGTCAAAATATGTCTTCTTTACAGAAGGTCTGAAATGAAATTGACCTATTTTCCTTAATAATTAAATGTAGCACGTCTTATTTATGAACATGAAATGAACTAATATCATTTATTTGAGTTAAGTATAGGTGAGAAGAGGATAGTTGTAATATATTTTAAGCAAAAAGAATATATATAAGTTTGTGCAAACTCACTTTAAAATGCTAAAAGGGAAGGTATGTTTTTAGATTAATTTTAAGAGTTGAATGATGGTATATTATGTGTTTTCGACCTAATGGTCGATGTGTATTATATAAATCATTTTTAGTAATATGGTATACGGCCCTCTGTATAAAGGAGACTCCGTCGATTTTTTCCGAAAATTTCTAACACATAGAAAATCTAAGTAAGAACAACTTAATCTTTATTTACTCTAATGAAGAGTAATGAATTTAAATTTAAAATCAAAGTAAGAAACTTTAGAGATTTTCAAGTGTTGAAAATTTAGAATTTTAAATCTTGAAGATAATGGGTTGGAAAACTTTAAGAATATTTGGTTAGTAAGAGAGAGTTTAAGAATTTATTCCTTGAGTCTTAACTTGCCTTTGTGCAATTATTTTACGACTTGCATTTATGCAGTCATATGAGTTTGGTGGTATTGGGGGAAAACCACCTACCTCTTATTGGGTTTTCTTTCCGTAATAGTTTTCAATCAAATATCGGTATGACTCCCTTTGTAGTGTTATACGGAAAGTCGTATCGATTATCATCTTATGGGTTGGAGTTCAGGATAAAGTTGTGACTAAATCCCGACTCTGTTCATGAAGCTTCTTAGGAATCAATCTCACCCGATTTATCTATTGCGTAACATCCTATTCGTGCTTTGCTTCGAAGGTGAAACGCCTTCGAAATAGGGATGTATTGCTAGTAGAAATTCAATGGTCCGCAAATCCCAGTAATTCCACTTGGGAGACCATAGAATTAATCGAGCAATCTTATCTTGGTTTTCTATCATCTTGTGTTGAGGGTGAGAAATTTTAAACTTGAGCTTATCTATCTTCCTTTGATTGATGAAATAATAACTTTGAATATAAACTCTTCTCTAGAAATTGCATGGACACAATTTTGTTTAGGAGGGGAGTCTGTAATGACCCTGGTTTTGGAGATTATCTATTAATAGTAAATTAAAACGTTAGTTATAATTTAATATTGTAAATTAAAATAAAATTGGAAATTTTAGTTGTTTATTTGGAATAAACAATGAATTTTGAAAATAAAATGAGAAAAATAATGTTTGTAACTTTATTTTAGTTATTTTGGTTAATAACGATTGGAAAATGGGTTTTATTTGGGGAGTAATTATATTAATTATTGCCGATTACTTCATTTAATAAATTTTTTAAAAGAAGTATGATATTTCTAAAGGTTGATTATTTAAATAAAAAGATGGAAATTGGTTTAAAAATAAGTTTTGGCTATAAATTATGATTGGAAATGGTTTGAAGTATTTTTCTAAGTGAGAAAAGTATTTTTTTGTTGAATTTTAGAAGCTAAAAACAAAGTTTTATTTATTTATTGAGTAAATAGTGCATTTTTGTAAATTAAGGTTTTTTTTAATAATAATAATGTTATAAAAATAAAAATTTATCTTTTTATATAGTGTAAAATGTCTTATTTTATGAGTATGTAAGTTTGTACATTTTTCTTGTGTGTAAACTAAAAAGAAAATGCTTTTTGTTTTGTAAATTAGTGTATATAAGAATGCATTTGGTTTTACGTTAAGTAATTAATTTAGGCCATCATACTTTCTTTTGTTTAATGTGTCCATTAAGCCCATTAGCGCTTAATCTGGTTTGAGAAGGTGAGAAAAAGATGACAATACGTTCATTTTACTCTTCCTTCTTCCTCTTTCTGGAAATAGAAATACAGTAAAACCCATTTCTACCTTTTTACAAATTTCAAGCTTTTCCTTCTAATTAATTCAACAAGCTGAGAATTTTATCAAATTAGAGTATAATTAAAAGGTAATCTCACTCCAAAACCTTTCAATTTCATCAAATTCCTATTTTTAGAAGTAGGTTTTTCTAATTTACTGTAAAACTTGTTTTGCATGTACTGTTCTAAGTTTGTATAGGTTATTTGAAGCTAGAATCTACTCAAAGCTTGCCTCTATCTAAATAAATTCAAGTTTTTACCTTCTCTATAGCAAGGTGAGTTTGTTACCTCACAACTCTAGCTAAATCTTGCCTGCTAATAAAAAGATCTGGAAGAAAATAACTTACTGTAACAAATTCTGTCAAGTTTTATTTACAGTATATAATCTTGTTTCTGTTGCATGTTTGGGTAGTGATAACTTCTTGATATCTTGATGAATTGTTGCCAAATCTTTTCTAGATCATAGTTTGGATGTTGTATTACATGCATGTCAAATTTCATAGCATTTCATTTTCATTTGTATGTCAAAATTGAGCTCAAAGTTTGGATCGCATAGGAGAAAACGACCTGGAGGGAGAAATCGAATTCATTTATGCATGGTCGACCGAGAGGTTGACAATACACATCGTCAGGTCAACCGTTCGGTCGACCTGAGTGTCCTCAAGGTTGAACTGGTGGTCGACCTGAGGAAGTGCATGGTCGACCTCCTGGTCGACCTGCATATGGTCCTTATATTTGTTTTTCCGAGTTTTCTTCTACTTTTTCCTTTGATTCCAAGGCCTTTTAACATCATTCCTTTTGCAATTTTGAGATGATTTTGAATGCATTAGAAGGCTATGATGTCTATTAATGGATGAGCCAAGATTTGAAGGAATTTGAAAATTTAAAATTTTATTTAAATTCGAATATCAGTTTGAGTGATTTTCTTATTTTTATTCGTTTTCGAGCATGGTTTTCTCCAAATCATTTTAAAATGATTTTTAAAATTAATAGGCATTTCAAAATAATCATTATATAATATTTTAAAGTATTTTCAAATATAAAGTCTAATCATTCTCTATAATAAGGGAATTTTCAAATATGGCTTTCAAAATCGATTTAAAAAATTGGTTTTAAAATCTTGTTTTCTCAAGTAAATTATTTTATATATATAACACACATTTTTGCATTATTCGAGTGAATGAGAAGAAGAATTAATCGGTTTTGTAAAACATGTGGTATGGGACATATGCGTTTATGTTATCGGTTAATTCCCAACCTGTCTGTTTGATCGTTTTGACCTTTCGGGTCGAGTTACCGATGAGATGAGGTAAACTCTTTACTGCTTTGAGTGTGAAATTTACTAGCGATTAGTAAACCATTTAGTACGAACATGTGGTATGCGACACACGTTAACACTATTTGGGTTCCTATCCAAGAGTTTGTGACACATTTTCCATTGCGGCATGCAAGTACTGGACCTTCGGGTCATTGCCATTGCGGCGTTTTCCATTGTGGTGTATTTGTCTTCGAGACGTTTGCCATTGCGACGTTTTTCGTTGTGGAGTATTTGCCATTGCGGCGTATTTACCATTGTGACGTTTTGCCTTCGAGCAAGGTACCTATTTGAGATAACAGAACTTGGCAAGGTTCGGCCACATGCACGTGCAAACACTTTTGAGATGATTTCTTTGACTATTTTCCCTAGCGTATCGCCCCTTTCCGGAATTGGTCCTTTGAACCATTCGATATATATATTTATGGCAATTACCTTTCGGGAATTTGAACTCTTGGGAATCATTGCGATTTGAGTTGGCTACACTGGCGTTATTACTGAGATTTGCCTATTGGCATTATTACATGAGATTTGCCTTTGGCATTTATTTGGGATTATATTCTCCTATGTTGGATAATTATATTTGATTGCCTTATGGCGTATTTTAAGATGGTGATTTCTTTGAGATTTCTTTGAGTTTGCCGATATGGCGTGTTTGGGATTTCTCCTTTTATTTAGGAGTTATATTTTCCCTGAACCACTATTAATGATTTGTGATATGCCGAGGATATGAGGCTTGCTATCTTCAGCATTTTATGGATTGTCTTATCTCTTTTGAGATTATATGTTGGTGTAAGTGATATCATCCCATCACTTAAAATAACCATACCATACTTATTATTGTTTCTTCTTGTTTAAGAAGAACATCACCTTTATCCTTATGCTTATGTTATCGTATATTCCCTTTAACTGATTTGTTTAGCTAGACCAACCCGTGTATTTTATACTCGGGTCAGACCGAGGTGTTTCAGGTTAGGTACCCTTAGGGACTTAGCCTATTCTGCTTCCGCATGGACTTATCTGCTAGCCCTTTTTGTTGTAGTCTTTTTTTTGTCTCTACTCTGATATGTATATTGTTTTGACTCATGTGTATATTGTGGTCGTCATACCACTTATGATGTATTATTTGTATTATATTGGGATGTGTCGGTGTGTGTATATATATCTGTTTGATGTTCTTTGATGTGTTATGCATTTGAGTTGTTGTATTTTGTTTTGATAGATCCTATAGCCACCTATGGCTTTGTGTTAAGTATTTATTGGATATGTCGATCCACTTGAATTAGAGAAAGAAAAAATATAGAGCATTTATCGACGTATTCAATAGAAATTTAAGACAAGGCTATATATGGTCGCTTCTAACCAGCCCTATTCTCTACATTAGCAAACGATATTACCCAGTAATACTCTCTGTTAATGTAGGTCTTGGGGTGGGGCATCACATCCAAAGTTAAAGCAGAGGTTTATTGATTCCATATGTATTGGAAAAGAATATGATCTAAAGATTTATATCTCTGAAGGAGATAATTTATTTGATAAAAGATATTAATGAATGAAACGATAATCACTCTTAAACTTAACATCTTTTTATCCATGATTGGTTCAAAGGAATCGAGGTCTAATTTGGGTAATTCCTATCCAAAAACCACTTCGAACCAATTTACGAGTTTGAAAGCGAAGATATGTTAAAGACAATGAAGTTTAAGATAGGGATCTTCATAATGGAAGGACTGCTTGTTGATAATTTCAGAGTAGCTCCCGAGGTAAATAAATAGCAGTGGTCCATTTATTCTAGGATCTTCCTATACAAGGACAACTCACTACTAATCCTTGGGGTAATGCCTAACAGGATGTGGTAGGAGAGTGCCTTCGGTTTGTCCTGTTCCAGGACAACTTGTATGGATGAATTTTAGACATTGCATTTCTATAAACACCATACATTGATCTCTACAAAGGTACATCTGTTTGGTGGTGTGGGAGGTAATCTCTCTTATACTTAACACCCTTCTCTGAGACGTACGAGCTCAAAGGTTGTACTTTTGTTGAAATCAATAGTGTGTCGTTGTAAATGGCAATGTGGCATTTTAAGTGAAAATGTTCTAAGAAAGGTAAACGTTAACTCAAGCCTCACACCCGGGGAATTGTGAAACATGGGCTGCTTTAAGGCTAAGTGGTTCTTAACCATTAGGGTATGATATTACCTTTCTAAATTTATTTATTTCAACCTGCTATAACGTCGGGTCTAAATTTTTTGGTGTATGCTATAAGACATCTTAAAGAGGTCGAGAACGACCGTGGTGAGATCATATTCGATGCTATTCAAACCATAGGTTGGTCTCGGATAGGCCGGTCTTCATACGCAGAGGGCCATCTGTGATGACCCAACTTTTCGATCCTCGAAAATCGACACTAATACATCCTCGGTATTCACGTGCCGCAAATTCAAGTGCCATAAAACCCAACCATTAAGGGTAGAAAGAAAATAAATACAGAACATAATCTTACACGAATGGAATAACATATATTATTTCAACATATAATCTTTACAGTGGAAAATTTTAAAATACATTTATCAGATTTTAACTTAACATTAACATGGACAATTATAAAAATCCATCCTTACAAATGCGGAATACAATATTGCATAAGTGTTATGGAAATGGATAACAATCTTCAGAAGAATCTTCTATCTCCATGTTTCGAGCTCTTTCAAAATGCTCTAAACAAAACATGACTACTAGGCTACACGAAAAAATGGTGCAGCCAGAGTTTAAGGGAAAGAAAATAAACACCGAGTCAGTTATGTCACTGCTATGAGAAACTCAAAATATGGGTACATGGAAAACAAAGGGAATCTCATAAGACCATGCCGCACATGAACACGTAACTGGATTTTACCCCATGATAACCAAATCATTTGCTACGCAAATCTAGTAATATTATTTTTAATCTTTTGAAAACACTTTTCATGAAAATTTCCATAATCTTAGCCGAAATTGTTACATTATTGGAGATTGGATTGGATTTCCAAGTGAATAGGTTTACAACTAAACCCAAGGCACTTATTGGTGATTGGATTTCCAAGTGAATAGCGAGATAAGGGACTACCTCCCGTATAGTGCATCTTTAGAGGGATGCACCGAGGATCGACATCTTCGAAACCTCTGTGAATTAAGACCGGCCTAGCCGCAAATCCATATGGTGGCGGATAAAACTGAATATGATATCACCTTACTATCCGAGAGCTCGCATACCGTACACCACATTTTTTTTTCAGACGTCACTGCGGGCGCAAAATAAATCTAGAAAGGTGATATCATACGCTAATGGTAGCGAACCACCTAGCCCTAAAGCAACCTCTGTTTCATCATTTCTCGGGTGTGAGGCTAGAGGTAACATTAACCTTTCTTAGAACATTTTAACTTAAAATGCCACATTGCCACTTCCAACAACACACTATTGATTTCCACAAAATACAACCTCTGAGCTCGTATGTCTCAGAGAAGGGTGTTAATTATGAGAGAGTTACCTCCTACACCACCAAACAAGTGTATGTTTGTGGAGATCAATGCACTGTGATTTTGGAAATGCAATGTCAGACATTTATCCATATAAGTTGTTCAGAAACAGGACAAACTGAAGGCACTCTCCTACCATATCCCTTGGGATTAGTAGCGTGTAGTCCTTTCATACAAAGGTCCCAAAACGAAGGGACCACTGCTATTTGTTTATTTTGGGAGCTACTCTGGAATTATCAGCAAGCAATTCTTTTGTTGTGAAAATCCCCACCTTCAACTTCATTTTCTTTAACATGTCTTCACATTCGAACTGGTAAATTGGTTCAAAGTGGTTTTCAGATAAGGATTACCCAAATCCGACCCCGGTTCCTTTGAACCAATCATCGATAAAAATATGTAAAGTAAATAGGTGTTTATCATTTGATTAATTGCTTTCTCTTTATCAAAAATATCGTCTAGAGATATATATCTTCAAAATCTTTCTTTTCAGTAAATACAGAATCATTAAACCTCTCTTATCAAATCCTTTGATTACTTAAAACCTTTTTAAATCTTGGGATAATTCCAAATCATTTCATTCTTAACTTAGGAAAATATATCCAAATCATTTATTTAAATCTTAACAAAGATTTCCAAATCATAACCTTTGAAACGGGTCAAAAACAATGTTATTTAAGACATCATTTACTGTAAACCCAAAACAATTAATTAAATATAGGAATTAAATTAATTTCAAATCATTTATTTAAATCTTGACAAAAGATTTCTTATTTCCAACACATATCCTTTTAAAAGGTTGAAACCATGTTATCTAAGATGATAAATCAAAGTTAGTTAGTATGCGAGTAAAATGGATCCAAAGAAATTATACTAATTAAAAATCATTTCTCATAAATCATATTGCAAAACCATTTTGAGTAAAAAGGTTGAGAGAAATTATACTAATTCTTTTCAACATCAATTTGCGTATTCAACCTTTACTATCCATCGAATAGCAGCGAAATCACCTTTTAAATTCACATGGATAGTATGGGTTCCCTCCTAAAAATTTAATACCAAGTATAAGAAGATTATCTCTATATAATCCAAGTTGTATTAAATTTAGAAAAAAATAAATATTTTATACTTTCCTCGTTTCCGACATTTCGACCTTATCTATTCCTCTCTTAGGAAAAAGGCCAGGTGAACCAGGGCATTGGTTGCTCTTGAATATCTCCTTAGTTTAAGCACCTCACATCCGGATCTCACGAATAGAAAAATACTATCTACTCATCGGCTTTTAGAGCCAAGATTAAATCTCCTAATTTTAGCAGCTTTTCTTTAAATCATTTATTTAAACTCTTTTAATATAAATTCTAAAACCTTCAAATCATCTTTAAAATACTTAATTATTTACTTGAAAATAATTATAAAATATTTGGGAAAGAATAATTAAGTTTAAAATCATATTTCAAAAGTTATTAAAAGTGCTGCGAATAGTGCTCTTTAAGCTTATTTGATCAAACAACTTTTCTACCATTTAGACATCCATTTTTATAAATCAAATATCTTTAAAAAAAATTAATATACTTATATAATTTATTCCATATTTTTAAAGAATTAAAAATATCATTTTTAAAGAATTTAAAGATTTGGTTTCCGAACCGCCAAACTGCGCTATTTTGAAAACTTGTTTTGCTCATATTTTCAAAATCTACAAAATAAAATCTTAATCCTTTTATTTTGTTTGAGAACTATGATTATAAAAGTTTGGAAAATTCTTATTACAAAGAATTCTAATTCTGAATTCATTGTATAAATGGATTTAACTTTCTACGGCGTGAAATCGCGAACTTCCGTCACGCGACGCGCCTATTTTTGACTAAATTTTCATAACTTGTCAATACTTTACCAAACTGGATTTTAGTTTTTGTAAAACATTTTTAAACTAGTTTAAACCATTTTATACAACATTTCATTTATTAAAGGAAAGTTATTTCCTTTGTGATAGTCAATTTGTATTTAACGTGACTTGTTAACACCATTAAATAACTATAGTGAACAACTAAACTTAATGATTAAAGTATAGTAAAGATCCATAGCCATCATACCACATCATCACCCACACACAGATATATATATAGAGTTTCTCACTTTCATTGGTTTTTAACTTCTCGAAAATTCGCTATAGCTTCGCTACGATCGAATCAAAGCCTACAGATCGAGCCTTGGACCTTATAAAGGGCATAGCCTAAGCTTGAAAATGGAATTATTCTCGGTCTTGGTGATGGAGGTGGTGACCGTGGGGTTTAAGTAAGGAAAGGAGGTTATTTGCCTTGGTTTTGAAGTGGATTGCTTATGTATATATACTTAGATAAAATTAATTTCCTTTTGCAATATTTTTCTTCATAATTTCCTTAAGGTAGGAAGCCATGAACAAGCTTGATAATGAGGAAGAAGATGAAGTGGAATAGTGTGTAAAATTATGAAGAGAATGGCGAGTATTTATAGAAAAATTTGGAAATAAATATCTAAATGCATAATTACACTTTTGCCCCTTGCCCACACCCCATCCTTCCCTTCCAAACTCATGGCAAGCCACTCCCTTGTGCCTCCATGTGTGTGATGATAATGGCGTGTAAGTGAGTTGATGTTTGCTTTTTACGGTATAAATTATCTTAGAAATTTGTACTTTTTACTATATGTAAATTCAAATGCAAATGGTAAGTATATTTTTATGTATATATGTGTTCATGTATATGTTAGGGTGTGTGTGTGTGTGTTAGATATGTGTTCAAGTGATATAAACAAGTTTGTAACAATTTTGAACAACTTTCGTTTGTTAAACCGTTGAAAATCGAGAAGCCGATTCCCGGTCATATTTTCACTTATAAATTAATTTACATATAAATGTAAACAAAATTTGAAACCAATTTCTTATCATTTTTGACTAATTAAAATGATCGCATTTGATTTATAAAACCATATATTTTAATATCAAACAATTGTTTAAAAAATGTGTTGTTATATTGATAAAGCGATACAAATTTTCTTATATTTTCAAATCAAATATATCTTTTTATAAAACTATTATAAATGATTTATTATCACTTCACAAATAATTAAAATGAATTATTATCATTTAAAAAAATTATTTGAATAATTATAATAATTATTAAATTGTTAAATCTTAATTTAAATTCATAAATCAATTATTAAATACGATGCCATTATTGATGATGTCATAAATACATTTTATTTTCAAAAAATAAAATAAATTATTTTATTTCATATTCTTGTTTAAATATATAAATAAGTGTATATGTCTGGTTCCGTGTGCGACTTTTGATAATTATAGTGCAGTTTATTGATAAAACGGTTTTCGGTTGTTTTATCGATATTTTTTCAAAGTATATATTTTTGTAAATACTTATTCAAAATAAGATTACCTTCATTATTTATTATTCAAGACAACATAATCTATGTTGGGAAGCTTGTATCTGAATATTTTAAAAATAAATAGGAATTATCAAAGTGATAAATTTGCGGGTCGTTATAGACTCCCCTCTTTAAAAAGAATTTCGTCATCGAAATTACAACACAAAACCCAAACGTGTTTGCCCAAAATATTTATTTTTAAACTACTCCCAACGATGTATATAGATCATCCATATGAAATATTTGATTCAATCTTGCTATTTGAATCCACAACTTTTCTTTCGAACTAGTATTGATCATTCGCTTCTCTAGTGTGGACTCTGATCAGGCTCAGAAACTTCTATTTTCCTTTCATAGCTCTTAACTATGATATAAAATGCAAGGATCCGACTACAAATCCTCACCAATCTTTGCTCTAAAGCATCGAGTGATAAATCTTTTTCAGATATCAAAATCCTATATTCGAATCTTTAGGCCAAATTCGTGTTATGAAGTAATTTGTGTAAAATGCATAAAGATATAGTTCTATTCTTATGAAATTTTCTTAAGTGGTTTGTTTATTTACAATTGAACAAAGTCATAAACAAAAGGACATAATTATATTATACATGCCTAATATTTTACATTCATCCTTATCTTACACACATCATACTCTTCACAAACTAAAGCTATTCTTAAGTAATAATACTGATACAAACATAACTACCTTACAATCCATGCATATATTTGTGCTACTACATAATACTAATACTGGATAGGTGTTTCCAAATCCTCCAATCTCTTATCATAATCACTCCTTTGAGTAAGACGCTGACGGTCCACTTCCGTATCCAAAATCAAATGAGACTTCTTCATCGTCATCACTATCATCTTGTTCGTTATTGGCTTTGTTTCCGTCCTCAATCTATGGTATCAAATCCACTTCATATGGAAACCAAGGTTGGTTCCATGGTGTATGTCCCAGTCCGACTAGCATTTCTTGCATAACTTCTCCTTCTTCTAGCTCTTCTAAACCTTGCACTTCTTCTTCCTCGGGATCCACAAATTCTTCCTCTTCTTCTTCCATGTCGTCCTAATGAATGGGGGGAATTTGATGACTCCTCGCACTAAATAATATGGTCACCTTTCATCTCCCATATGACATTGCTATCTCTACTACAGTTGTTTGATTCATGGGATATCACAGTATTCGGGTCTCCTTTAGGTTCAAATGGCTCCTCCTCAGGAATCTCTTCTTTTGGTTCAAGTTTTGAACTTACTGGACCAGTGATCCACATTCTTTCTGAGGCCTGAGGGGTTCCTTCGTCACTTGATACTATAATAAGTTCTGGATTCAGGGAAGATACAAGCATTTTAGCCATAGGGTAACCATCTTTATCTAGTCGGGTATATGGATCTTATTCTTCTTTAATAATGGGCTTAATATTGCTAAGTGGCCATTTCTCGGGTTCGTCCTTGTCACTCAAAAGAATGATTAAATCATTCTTCTCACCTTAGTTGGCTCTCGTGGTCTCCCTTTTCGAATACTTTCTCCTGTAGCTTGAATGTTTCTACAATTATCAACAATAAACACTTAGATACTAAGCTTTTTGATTTTCTTAACTAACTCTAATGTTAGGTTATAAATCTAAGTTTGTCCCAGCATAAATTCATTTTAACTATATAATTTTAAGGGTGATAATTTGCTAAGCACATGATATTGTTTCTCCAAACCAATACTTAGAATACTTCAAATAAAATCCTTTGAAAATTCTCTTCCCAAAAACCCATTTTAGATAAAATTTCTCGTTTATCCAAATCCTTTTCCAAAATATTACTCTTAATCTTCTCAGTGTTATTATTAAACATCTTATAGTCAAACTATGAAATTCTAATCATAAGATGTTTATACTTAGTTTTACTAATCTTAATTTAAACTATCATTCAAGTTATAACATATCTAACTATATATTTTTCAAAATATATTCTTTATATTCGAAATAAAATCCTAGGTAAAACATTTCATTTACCATATTTTTCTAAAACAAAAATCATTTGTATATCATTAACAAATACGTGCTCTTAAATAATATACTCTCAACTCATTCTAGGGTGTTACTAATCCTATCTCTAATGAGTTAGTCATCCTAGGGTGTTACTAAACCTATCTCTGATGAGACTTTCCCCTATCAGGCTCAGATGTTGGCTCAACATAAGCTCCGATACCAAATGTGAGGATCTAGCTATTCGACCCTAAAAAATGGGCACTAATACATCCTCAGTATTCAAGTGCCACAAATTCAAGTGTCGGAAAACCCGACCATTAAAGGTAGAAAGAAAATAAAGATAGAATAGAATCTTGCCCGCACCCCCTCCATCCCTTCCAAACGCAAGGCAAGAAATCCTCCCTTGTGCCTCCATGTGTGTGATGATGATGGTGTGTAAGTGAGTTGATGTTTGCTTTTTAGGGTAGAAAATATCTCAGATATTTATACTTTTTACTATATGTAAATTCAAATGTAAATGGTAAGTATATTGATATGTATATATATTTTCATGTATATGTTAGGGTATGTATGTGTATGTTAGATATATGTTCAAGTGATATAAAAATGGTTGCAACAACTTTGAAAAACTTTCGTTCCTTAAACCATTGAAAATCGAGAAGACGATTCCCAGTCATATTTTCACTTGTAAATTAATTTACATATAAATGTTAACAAAATTTGAATACTAATGTCTTGTCATATTTAACTAAATAAAATGATCACATATGATTTATAAAACCATATATTTTAATATTAAACAATTGTTTACAAAAAGTGTTGTTATATCGATAAAGCGATACGAATTTTCTTATATTTTCAAATCAAATATATCTTTTGATAAAACTATTATAAATGATTTATTATTACTTAAAAACTAATTAAAATTAATTATTATTATTTAAAAACAATTATTTGAATAATTATAATAATTATTAAATCATTAAATCTCAATTTAAATTCATAAATCAATTATTAAATACGATGCCATTATTGATGATGTCATAAATACAATTTATTTTCCAAAAATAAAATAAATTATTTTATTTCATATTCTTGTTTAAATATATAAATAAGTGTATATATCCAGTTACGTGCGCGACTTCTAATAATTATAGAGCAGTTTATTGATAAAACGGTTTTTAGTCGTTTTATCGATATTTTTCTAAAGTATATATTTTTGTAAATACTTATTCAAAATAAGATTACCATCCCTATTTCTTATTCATGACAATATAATCTATGCTAAAAAGATTATATTTGAATATTTTAAAAATAAATATAATTTATCAAAATGATAAATTTGCAGGTCGTTACACCATCTGTTGGTGGCCTTGGTACATTACTCCAGAAATATACTGCATTGGAGGTAGTCCCTTACCTCCCTATTCATTGGAAATCCATTCTCCAATAAGTACATTCAGACTTAGTTTTAAACCTAATATACCATCAAATTTATTCAATGTAACAATTTCGGCTATTTGAATATGTTTATTTGAAAGGTTTTCGAAAGAATGTCATTCAAAATAATATCACTGGATTTCACGTAGAAATGTTTTGGTTATCATAAGGTAAAAATCAGTTTCGTGTTTATGTGCGGTGTGGTCTTATGAGATACCCTTTTGTTTTTCGAAAACTCATATTTTGAGTTTCACACACCAGCCCCGTGACTGACCTGGAGTTTATTTTCTTTCCCTTAAACTCTAGGTGCTCTATTTTTTTGGTTAGCCTAGTAGTCAGGTTTAGTTTGGAGCATTTTGAAAGAGCTTGGAGCATGGAGCTAAGAGATTCTTTTGAAGATTGTATTCATTTTCGTCACACTTATGTGTTATTATATTCCGCATTTGTAGGGACAAAGATTTATAACTGTCCATGTTGATATTAAGTTAAATATGTTAAATGTATTTAAAATTTTCTACTGTAAAGATTATATGTTAAAATAATATATGTTATTCCATTCCTGTAAGATTCTGTTATGTATTTATTTTCTTTTCCCCATAACTTTCCACCTTTTCATTCAAATTGAGTTGGACATGTGTGGTTTATTGTTAACTAAAAATGTACATAATTGTGGGTCGTTATATTTGGTATCAGAGCTTAGGTTGAGCGAACACCTAGGCCTGGTTAGGGTGTGTCTCATCATAGATAGGGTTAGTACTACCCTAGGATTAGTACCTCTTTAGAGATAGGATAAGTGACACCCTAGAATGAGTTGAGAGTATTATATATGAGCGTGTATTTATTAACGCTAAAAATGTTTTGTTTGGGAAAATTTGTGTAAATGAAATAATTTTACCTAAGATGATATTTTATATATAAAGAAATAACTTTCAAAGATGTATAGTTATTTATAGTGTGATAGCTTGCAATTAAGGGAATATTAATATTCAGTTATTATCATTGGTTGATTGATTGTTTGATTTAAAAAACACGAACACATTGTGAATTAAGTTTCACGATTTGACTATATGATGTTTGGTAACAAGATTGGTTCAAAGTTAAGAAATTTATTTAAGGTAAATAAATTTATGAGCCTAAAAATGTGAAAATAAGACGATCCTAAGAAATGAATGTATAAATCAAGTTTTATAAATAAAGCAATTGAAAAGAAGAACCTTATGGTGACTAGTTTGAGTGGCTCGGAAGTAAATAAAAATGGGCAAGAGATATGTTCGGATGGTAAATACTTCTCTTAAATATTACTCTTCTGGTTAAGGGGACATATGATACCATTGGTAGTACCCAGTTCCTTGGTATCAATTTGGAGTTACTAGATCCATAAAAAATTTTAAGTTAAAAGATAATGCGAATCATCAATTGATAAATTGATTAGTAATTATAAACATTTTAATAAAAGTGTTAAACCAAAGATAATTTGGATCACTACTTAATAAAATAATATGGAATTTTCGACAATTTTAGACAGTCGGAAATTTCCGAATCACGCCTAACTAAGAACTAAGAAATTTTGAAAATATAAAAGATATACAATTATGAAATGTTTTGGATAAATAAAATTACATAAGTATAATTTATAAATGTGATTTATAAATAAAAAGGATTTAAAAGCTGAGAATTTGACAATTTAAATCCTGATAATTTTGAAAATTGTTCTTTAGAATTGAGAAAATAATAATAGTATTATTTGGAAGTATTTTTGAATAAAAATGTAAGAGATAATTTGTGACGACCGCCCATGACCCCTGCACCGAATCTAGAGAAAGTGCGCTGCAAAGTGTGCCAGGCGACCATGGACGATTGTCAAGGTAAATTAAAACAACAGAATCTATCGTATTACTCACAGCGCATGGACAAAATACAATAGAACATATGTATAGTGAAGCTTTACAGAACAAAATGCCATCATATAATACTCCATAATAGTTGAATACAAACATCCAAATAGTCAATACATCAAGCCTCACTACATATCACTCAGAGATTATACAAACAGCGGAACATCCAGTACATAAAAGAAGATAATATGCAACCCTCTAGCTCGTCTTCGATATCAGCATCGTGAGAAGAGAACAGCACCTGTCACCTGCTACCTAGTCTGCCCGTCCCAAAATGGACGAACAGCCCAAGGCAATAAGAATTAAAACATAAAGCCTTGAGTCAGACAACAGTCTTAGTGAGCAGTAAATTAACTAACAACATACCAAAAGAGCATAAAGGAAAAGGGAATAGGAATACAACCCTCCCACTCCAACCTCTTTCTACAGTGATAGGCCCCAGACACACACTAAGCAGAAGCAAACATAACAGAGCATACAATGTACAGTAAAGAAATTATCACTCGAGTAAAGGGCGATGTTTTCCAAGTACAAACCCCCAAGGCCTAAACCAAGATCAGATAAGCACCCAGAAAATACCGCTCTTGAGTCCGAATGACGATACAACCAAACATCCATGACTCTGGCTATCACTGTTATCATTGCTTCGATGTCACCATTAATTGAATGACCGGCACATTCTTTCAGCCGTCCGTCAAGGGCTAATGGAAACCCCGGTTCTAGACATAACTCCCGCACGTCGTCGCAGCCCGTGCCTAGGACTATCGAATCTGCCCAGAGTACTCGACCATCAACAGTTGGCCGTTGGGACTATCGAATCTGCCCAAACGTACTCTTGCTTAGAGCATGCTAGAACCTTCAACAACGATGTTATCCAAGCCTCCTAGTCATCCTCCTCGACGACTATTCTCATATCCATTCATTATCCTCAACTCGAATCATATCACCGAGTTATCAACATGCTTGGAATGATCCCGTCTGGATTAGACCAAGTCTTCATCACATGATTGCCTCGCTTCATCACATCCTCGCAAAGCCTCATCTCAACATCACATCATCAAATCTACGCATAAGAGCTTCATCATCCCGCTACATATGCCACGAGCAGCTTACCCAATTCAAGAGCCTTTCTCCTAGCTTTTGAATCATCTTCGATCTAAATCAAATCGTCAATCATCTAATTCATAGCAATCAACCAAGTCAAACATTAATCCAAACAATCAAGCATTCAAATAAGATCTAAATAGACAATTATCACAATAATGGCAATTTGGTAAATAAAGTGTTGAAAGTCTAACAAACATGAAATTATGAGAACTATCTCTACAATCTTGATGAATGAACTTGCATAGGTCAACACTTAGTAAAATGGATGTCAAATCATCATGAACAATGGATCTACATGGATCTACACTTAGGATGAAGAAAATGCATGAAAATCACTATTTTAACACCAAATCGAGCCAACAATCCGATATACTCCTTTGGATCCGTGTGAGAGATAATCACCACTCACTAAATCACCAAAAAAACCTCAAATCAACACGCTTCAGATCTGGACAGCGAAGGATCAAGCTTGATCTATCACGAATCCGCTTTAAACGAAGAAATCTCACTTCAATGGATGAAGATCTTCAACTTTAGCTCTTAAATCTTCAATCTTGATCTTCGATTTGGATGAAAGGAAGCACTAGATTAGAGTGGAGAAAAGAAGTGAAGAAGTGTAGAAGTCGAGCTCTCAAAATGGCAGCACTTCGTCGCTTCAAAATCCGGATCCCAAAAAGTGAGAACAACCCCTTCTATTTATAGCTGAAAATTCCCTTAAGTCGCTCGGAGTTAGGTCGTCCACGACCTACGACCTAAAGCCTACCGACCTAAAGACTTACCAACCTACGACTTAACAAAACCCCCATCCTCTACGACCTAACCTAACGCGCAGCTGCGACCTAGCTCTTAAGCACATCTTCGACCTAACTGCTAAGTCTTACGCGACCTAACAAATAACTAGGTTACGACTTAACAGCTAACTCCTAGGTCGCTTGCGACTTAAAACAGATCAACTCTTAAGTCGCTCGCGACTTAACAACTACTAAGTCGCTCACGACCTATCACTCAGGCAGAAACCCAGCGACCTAACACCTTAAGTCTTCACGCGACCTAAAACATGTTACGACTTACGACTTAACTCGTACGACTTAACTCCCATAGGTCGTCTAACGACTTAACTACTAAGTCGTTAACTAGCTTATCTCTTAGGTCGGTCAACCTCTTAAGTCGCTCACTCTATTAGGTCGGTCAGTTCTTAGGTCGCTAACTCGGAACCACTAGGTCTCTCACTCCACTAGGTCGGTCAGTTCTTAGGTCGCTAACTCGGAACCACTATCTTCTATAAGTCGGTAACTACTGGGTCTCTCCTCTCCTAAGTCGTATACGACTTACGACCTATACTAAGTCGTGAACGACTTAGGACTTAGCAATTTCGCCAAAACTCATAAGTCGCCAACTTTCCTTAAACCGCCTACGACCTATCTCTAACTCGGTCACGACTTTAGATCGCTCCAATACCCTACGACCTAAGCCACCACGACTTAATTCCTATACGACTTAAACTTCCAAACGCTCTCTTAAGTCGTTCAATCCATAAGTCGGTTATGACTTATTTCTTAGGTCGTTCACGACCTAGGACTTAAAAAAATCATGCCCAAAATCTGAAATGACTTAAAATGCTAAATTTTCCAGATTTTGACGAACTTTTCGATCCGTAAAAATACGGGTCGTTACATAATTTTTATAACTTATGAATTTGAGATGATAGTAGATTACAACAAGTTTTAAATCTGTCAAATACCCTAATGTAAGTAAAACCAATCTAAAATTTAGGATTTGTATATATACTCATAGGATGTAATGGAGTATTATAAAAATATAAACTTAAGTCGTGAACTATTTATACACTTAGGTAATGTTGCAAGAAGTAATTCAATAATTGATTTTGTATGAAATGAATGCTTTGTGAAACTTAAAAGCATTAATTAAACCCAAGTGGTGTTTTATAAGTGTTTATAAACTTAAAAAATAGTTTTATGAAATGGTTCATAAATTGATAGTGATATAAAATTGATTGTGATATAAAATTGATTGTGATTTGGTATAGTTAAGAAAACCAATTAGAATAAACATGTAAGTTATACATAGATCATTTTATTCGCGTAACTGTTTGGCCTAAGGTTCGAGTACAAAACTTTGAGGTATTTACACCGGTCCAAAAAAGGATTTATCGTTCGATTCTTGACGAGGAACATTGATGTAGGTTTGTGGTCAGATTCTTATATTTTCTATCATAGTTGAGAGCTATGCAAGGAAAATAGAAGTTTCTGAGCTCGATCAAAGTCCATACTAGAGAAGCGAAGGATCAATACTAGTTCGGAAGCAAAATGGTATATTCAAATGTTAGATCAAATAAGATGCTGCATACAAGTAATCTTTAAATATAAGAACAAGTTTATATTTGAAATTTCAAAATTTATTTTGAATAAAGTACTACCAAATTTTGCATTGTAATTTCGAGGCGAAATTCTTTTAAGGAGGGGAGTCTGTAATGACTCGCAAATTTATCACTTTGGTAAATGATATTTAGTTTTGAATTGTTCAAATACAAGGTTTTATAACACCAACTATAAATATTTAAACAATAAAATTATGATAAGAAATTTATTTTAAAATATAATTATGGAATATATAGTTTCGTAAATAAAACACGTGCTTCGTACACAAATTTTCATCGATAAATTGATTTCCAAAAGAAAGATGATTTTCTCAGTATTTGAGTGCACGAGTCTAGATACATACACAAAAATATCAGTTTAAACAAGAATATGAAATAAAATTATTTATTTTATCTTTAGAAATAAAACGTATTTATGACATCACTAGAGATGTCTTTGCTTTTATATATTTCTCAGGAAATTTTAGTTAAGTTATAATAATTAAATAATTGTTTTAATATGCTAATAATTCATTTTAATTAGTTATAAAGTGATAGTAAATCATTTATAATAGTTTTGAGAAGCTATATACTTGATTTTAAAATAAAAGGAAAATTGATAACGCTTTGTCGATACGATAACACTTTTCGTAAACATTTGTTTAATATCAATATATATGGTTTTATAATTCATGTGAGATCTTTTTAATTTATTTAAAATGATGAGAAAGATGTTCTCAAGTTTTTTTTTACTAAAATATATAGTTTAATTAAAAATTGGAAATGTGACCGGAATTGCAATTCGTAACAATTTAACTTATAGAAGTTGTAAACAAATCAATTTAACATTGTGATACATATACACATACATGAACACATATACAGATGTGTGCACATGTAACGACCCATCTTTTGGACAGTTTAAATCGACAAATCAAACACACATGCCGGTTCTAAACCATTCTAAAGGGCGGATGGTTATTGGGGTTAAATAAGAAAAGAAAGGAAAGAATAGAAACAAACTCAGAATCTTGCAGCGGAAGGATAAAGTATAATAATAAAATAACAGTTCATGAAGCTGTTAAATAAAACATTGAAATATTATTATACAACAATAATCAGAGTCACATACATTCAGAGTAATACAACAATGCATGGATACAGTAATAGTAAATATACCAAATCTTCGTCTTCGTCCTCCAGAATAATCTCCAACCTAAACTGAAATGCTCAGGCTGACCCGAGCGTAATGAAAAAACAAAACACTCGAGTCAGGACTAAAATATCTTATGTCAGTTAAATCGAAATGGATAAATATGAATGCAATAACTTAAGAGATGTTACGGGTTTTTCCATCTCCCAAGGATCCGTTAAACTATCTACTACATAGTATGTACGCTATATACACTAGGGTCTAATCAGTAAGGTAAGATATCAAAATAGCGTTAAGTCGTGGCCCATTCCACCCTTAACACATTTTTATTCCCAAGAGCATATACAAGACCGTAGTTTCCCCAAAACCGAAAGTCACCAGAGGGCAATCCATATACTAAAGGTACAAACCAAAATCGTAGTGGTCGCGAATAGGATAATCAGTATGACAAGGTACATGAGGCAATACCAACTAGGATACTAGTAGTTGCGTGATCCGGACTGATGTTGGGCATAGCAGCTACTACCCCAACACCGCGAAACAACACTCCCATAATCGCGGGGTGCACCCAAGTCGAATCACATAAGTAATAGATAAGGTATCGAAGAAGTGTGTCCGCTAGAGATGGCGAACCTCAATGGCCCGGCGCGGCTCCTGTTTTAGTCATGTCAGGGGTCATCCAAAATCGTTCTCTTTCTTCAGTCAACACGTTCACCAAAACCATCCACTTCATTCTGGATCAACACTTCGCGTATATTAGTTATTAAAGTGGTTTCGGTATCGACAGAGAGTATGCCCATATCCGATCCCGGTCTCTTTAATAACTACGTATTTATTACACCGCTTGGTTTTATTACATTTCGAAAACAATTTCATGTTTCATATCAAAATATCGCATTTGTTTTGGAAAACAAATCTATTTCAAAAAAAACAACACGGTATTTCAAAGCCACAATTTACTTTGATAAGTTAGTTCGTTTCAATATATCGTTTATTTCAAAACTTGATTTGAATTCCAATTTTGATTAAATTCCTTAAATCCAATTCGCATTTAAATCAAGGGTTTAAATATAACCTTTATTCCGTTTAACTGGTTTGGTGTTTTTAGAAAATAGTTTAAAATAGTTTAGAAAGTTAAATAGTTAAATAGTTTTAATAGAAAATAATTTAAGAAAACATATGGTTTATAAAATAAATAATTGTATTAGTTTAATAGAAAATAGTTTTACAAATAAAATGGTTTATAAAATAAATAGTTTAAGAAAACAAATTAGTTTGAAAAATGAAAATAGATTTGAAATAGTTTCTTTTTTTTTTCTAAAGTAATTTGTTTAAAAATCTTCCCAAGTCAAACCAATTAGATTTCCAAATATTTCGATTCCTTTCAAATTCATTTCAATTCCCGTTTATTCAAATCAAAGTTCAAGTTTATATTTTCAGATAAATTCTCATTCATTTCAAATAAATTTAAATCAAATTTCCACGATCCAACTTGATTCGAATAGTTCAATTAAATTAGTTAACAACACTTAACTTCCATTTAAACCTTTTATATATACAAAATTTCGAATTCAAATTCCAGTTATCGATCATTTAAATTTATCACCGAATAAAGTATGATCATTCCAAATTCGCAATTCCTTTATTAAATTCAAATCATACTTAACTTAAATTTAACTTTCAGTTTTATTTCAAACGGTTTCTAATTCAAGTTTTACTTTCAAAAATTCAAATCCATTTATCTCTTTTAAACAAGTTCAATTAACCCAAATTTCAATGTTTGAAAACAGTAAATTTATCCAATCAGTGCCTGTATAAATTTCTCTATCCTATGGCCAAGTGAAATTTTTATTATTACAATTTTAATTCTTTAAACGATTAATCCCGGTTAACTTGATGCCCGCAACATCTAGGGTAATGATTGGGATTAATCGATACAAATCAACGACCAAACTAACAATGTATATGAAATCAATATAAATAACAGGAAAACAGTTACATAATCAATATACAACAAATAAAATCATATATCACAACCATAAATCCAAGCAGTCATAATATCACAAAATTTACTATTCAATGGTGTCGGGGTTTTTAACTGGCAAATAATTTAAATTCTAGACTAACTATCAACTTAAATTAATTGGCAATTAAAGTCATATAAATCATCCAATACGATATAAACAGCCAATTTCATCCATCCACATCAAACAACACAAACATATTATCACAGGAATTTCTATTTAACTAACATAAAAATTTAGTCAAATGTGAGCGTAAAACACTCACCTTGGTTTTCAATTTCAAATCAAATCGAACGACGTTCGATTTAACCTGAAATTTTAGTTATCCTCAAACGTTTCCAACTCAAGTCCATGACGTAGAGCTCGTCACCACGATTCCAATGCAAAAAGTTTCGTCCGATTCTGATAAAGTATGAGAGAGATACAATTTTTCAAAGATTGAATATAAATTAAAATTATTTAAAACAAATTTTCATTTTATTATTGCAACCACCAGATCAGGGCCGCACATTCAAAACTCCAGATCAGGGCCGTCCAAATCTTCCTTTTCCCTCACGCATACAGGATGATAGCCGAACCCAAAGACGCCGTTCACCCTCGATTGACGCGCGCACTACGATGCTCCAGGACACGATCGAATGCCGGCAAACGAAAGTCCTCTACGAGCTTCACCCTCGGCCACGACCACGGCGAACTCGGTCGTGCCTTTGTCTCGAAAAACGCGATCGAACTGACCACAAACGGAGGCAGTTTTCTCTCCATCCCCCTCGCCAAAACTCGTCTCGACCGTTGGATGGATTGAGCTCGGAGAGTTCTACAGTTTTGCTGTTGGATGATTTTTGAGATAGCTTGTGGATTGAGAGATCAAAGAGGAAGAACCAGGGAGGATTTCGGCCATAGAATGAATAAGTGGCGGCTACGAACACTCTCGGCCTAGGGTTCCACTGCAATGTATATATACGCGTATAACTAATATTATTTTAATATTAATCTCACAAATTACATGATTTTCGAACGAACTCCAAATGACACGTGCCGACAGGCGTTCGTAAGGTTTTACCCGCCTTCCGAACACAACGGAACATGTTTTGGTGGCAAATTTGATCGTCTGGGTGACTTATGGAAATAAACGATCGATTTTAAATTAAACCGATTAAATGAATTTCCAAGCGTTTTCAGCTGCCACGGTCAAATGGCAACTCCGATTGCTCCGAAATTAGAAATCCGACAATAACAAACTATTACGGATCCAATGGAACTAGTTTCGTTCAAATCTGAGACTGTTCGGAAAATGGCTATTTTTCAGTCGATAATTAAATATTAAAATATTCAATTTTCACAAATTAACTTTAAATTCAATTTTAAAAGTTCTATAACATTACTATAACTCCAATATGATAAGATAAAATTTTACAAATCATTTTCAATCATATTCAACTCGATTTTCAATTATTTCTGAAATTTAACTTATTAAATTATCGATTTAATTGTCTAATTAAATCCAATATTCGAAAAATAAATTATTCGACTGTTTAATTTCAATATAAAATTCCCAATTTTTAATTATTAACTTTTAAATCAAATTTTAATTGTTCACAAATCCCATTTTTAATTTCACAGTAATTAACCATCTTTTACAATGCAATTTTCCATTATAGATCCAATATAAAAGATTATATTAGATTCAGCGTTCAATTATATCGTAATTCAAATTCAAGTTATTAAATTCCAAATGAATTCTTTTATTTCGATTTACACTTTCATTAGTGAATCAACCATTTACTTATACATTATTATCAATAGTTTATAATTCATTTACTTTCATTTTCTTCAGCTATCATCTTATTTAAATTCACAGCAATATTAATTTACATTCATTTACGTTGATTTCCATATTATAACTTCAATATTAAATGTGACATTTTATTTAATTCGTTGTTTACAATCAAATTCAATTCAATTCAATTACTTGTTACATTCCAATTTAAATCTTTACTTACGTTCAATTACAAGTTAACATCTTTATCGAATTACAGTTTCAGTTATTATCTACTTTCAATCAACTGTAATATTAAGTTACATTTATTTATATTAGTTTCAATAACATAAACTCCCATTATTAAATTTACCATTTTATTTATTCTTGTTTTCAATCATAACCAATTTGGTTTACAATCAAATTTAATTCATTACTTACGTTCACTACAAGTTAACATCCATATTTAATTTACAAATAAGTTATTTCAGAATTCAGTTTTGTATTTTAACTTGTAATTCACATTTAACAACACAAAATTTTATTTCCTTCGGATTTTTATCCAAAATTTTCCTTTTTAAAGTGTTAAAAATACGAGTCGTTACATTCTCCCCCACTTAAAACTTTTCGTCCTCGAAAAGGAACGGAGAATGGAAAACCATCATTTAGATATAATTCATTCAAAATATTCTACTTATTTGCAAAATTTAGTTATAGGATTTTTTTTTCACAAAATTTTCTAACTCCCGGATTTTTGAAAAATTTCGGCAGCACCTCCTTTGCGCGGCTAGGACCGAAAAATTTCACAGTGGTAATAATTGCATGATATTCATCTCATTACAAGAATGAGGCATCCCAAAACATGGGGAACACAATAATATACCACATCATAAACCGTAATCCGAGAACGTACCTTTTATTAAGCATTTATTAGCACTTTAACTTACATTTTGCATTAAGCGCAGAAGCGAGCTCCACAAGCGAAGCGCAACCCCTTTGCTACCTACTAAAATGCTCAATAACCAAGTTAGAACCATGCATATAAAGATAGATCGATATACTTAGCATAAACAACATACATATAACATGTTTAGCTTCAAAACTGAAATTCCAATTCCAGGACAGCAAACGAATCTCAGTTTTTGGTCACCTAAACGATAAAATTTGATAATGGAATCTAAACCAAAGTTGTTGCATTCATTTCAGGTTTTCCGGAATGTCCAAAATCATCGAATTCGGACCATCCGTTCAAAAGTTACGGCCATTTTACTAAAATGATACGCTTCAGCCCCGAGCAATTAGCGCAGGCCTGAAATGTAATTTCAGATTTTCGACCTCCTAAATGACAGAAATAAGAAATGCTTATAAAACAAAAGTTGGAGCCTAGGCTCTAAGCTTTCCAGGAAGTGCAAGATCGTCAAAATCCGATACACCAGTAAAAATTTATGGTGAAAATACTAAGGGTATGTGCTTCAGATTTTTACTTCGCCCAGGCCAGCGACTAATATTGGTGTTTTAAGCCTAGTGGATGAAGGTATTTATCAAAACATTCTAAACAAAAGATGTAGCACAGTTTCTAGGCTTTCCGAAAAGTCCAAAATCGTCGAATTCCGTTCAAACATTTAAAAGTTATGGCTGTTTTCGTTCCAGCATATATTGGATAATTTTGGATTTTTTTTTTTCTCCCAAATTTGCTTTTATTATTTCAAAGCACAAACTTCAAATTTTCTAAAGAAACAGTCATAAACACAAAGTCATTTATTTTTTTATATATCCAGAAAATAAGTTTACATTCAATTTGTTTCCGATTTATTCAAGTTTGTTTCATTCATAATTTAAATTCAAGTCAATTTGCTTCAATTTAATTTGAATTCAATTATATTTAATTTCCCTATGCTTCAAATTTGAATTTAATTATTTTAAAATTGTATTCCGTTTATTCAATTACATTAACACTAATGAATTCTATTTAATCGATTATCATCCATCTAACAACCAATGCATATCAAACATTAACATCCATCCAAATCTATAATAAATCAATTATACATTTCCAAGTCAAAAAATTTTTTTTTTTTTTTTTATACACTTCCAAGTTTATTGACATTTAGTTATATTCAACTTTAATTAGTTTCCATTTCCAAATTTTATATTTCATTGATTTTAAATTTTATTCATTCACTTGTATATATCATTCATTTTACAACTTAAATTTCTTTTATATTTACAACTATCAATAGATCTTCACATTTTATTATTCACTCTCACACTGGTATATTATTCCTCTACTTATCCTTATTAGCATTTTAAACTTTTTAAGCATTTGGTAAGTTATAGTTATGCAAATAGAATGTAGTTAAACAACATACAACCTCTTTTCATTCAAAGTTGAATTTTCAATTAATTAATTCTTAAGTCATTACTTAAATTTCACTATAATTTAATTTCACATTTACATTCACATATAGTATTTCCATTTTATATTAACATAATGGTGAATCGCCTTTAAATGTTAATTTAAATTCCAATTATTTACTAACAATTTTATTTATATTTGCAAACCATTAATTAAATGCATATTTCATTATTCAACCCTACTTGTATATTATCCTATTAACAATTCATATAACATTTTTGAACTTCTTAAATATTTTGGTGAGTTATATTTATGCTATAGAATGAAATTTAATACTATGCGAGTTTTACAGTTTCGCTTTTTTATTTTAAATTCATAATTTTCTAATTCTAAGGATTTCTACTTCAATTGATATTTTCACTTAGCTCTTAGGTTCATTTTTCATTTCACAATTCAGAAGTTCCGTAATGATTCAAGTATTTGTTTATCTCAATAGTTTAAAGTCATTAAATATTAAAGTCATTAAATATTAAAGAACTTAAGAATTTCATTTCCGGTTTCATTTCAAATCAAGTTTTGAAATAATATATACTTATATAATTTATATATCAAATCATACTATAGAGAATACAAAATAAAATTCAATTTTAATCAAAACAGGGTTTAGAAAAACCATTAAGTGATCTCCCCCACTTGGACTCTCGAAAATAAACGTCGATGATGCGTGCACTCATCACCGAAATCATTCTCTAGTGTCAAGAGGGGAGTATAACACTTACTTCATTTGAAATCCTTTGAAAACAATTTCTAATCGAATATACTATCATATAATACTTATATTATACATTTCAAATTTTTGTTAATAAATTTTCAAAACACCGGAATTTAAATTCTCCATCTTAATTTAAATTCATTTTTATTTCATTTTATTTACCATTTATATTCATTGTCAATAATATTTACAAGTTTCATTTCTTAAAATCATCCAATAGTCAATAGTTAGAAATATTGACTAATCAACAATAAACGATGATAATCTAATATTATCATCTCATAACAACTAATGCAATCAAAATTTATAAATTTTCAAGATAAGTCTTTTATATATAGAATATAATCCTAAACAATATTATGTCAATCTGTCCTATTCGAGTGTTTAGAAATTCCTATCGATGCCTTGGCGTCCCAAGTACCAACCAAAATTCATAAATACTCAACGGAACAAATTAACACAATATAAAATCATTTTATATCAAAATTACAAATACGCTCTCTCATATACACTCAACTCATTCATATAGTTTACCTCTATTTCAAAGAGTTATTCCCCACTAGAGCCAAGGTTTATCGCTAAACCAAAGCTCTGATACCAACTGTAACGACCCATCTTTTGGACAGTTTAAATCGACAAATCAAACACACATGCCGGTTCTAAACCATTCGAAAGGGCGGATGGTTATTGGGGTTAAATAAGAAAAGAAAGGAAAGAATAGAAACAAACTCAGAATCTTGCAGCGGAAGGATAAAGTATAATAATAAAATAACAGTTCATGAAGCTGTTAAATAAAACATTGAAATATTATTATACAACAATAATCAGAGTCACATACATTCAGAGTAATACAACAATGCATGGATACAGTAATAGTAAATATACCAAATGTTCGTCTTCGTCCTCCAGAATAATCTCCAACCTAAACTGAAATGCTCAGGCTGACCCGAGCGTAATGAAAAAACAAAACACTCGAGTCAGGACTAAAATATCTTATGTCAGTTAAATCGAAATGGATAAATATGAATGCAATAACTTAAGAGATGTTACGGGTTTTTCCATCTCCCAAGGATCCGTTAAACTATCTACTACATAGTATGTACGCTATATACACTAGGGTCTAATCAGTAAGGTAAGATATCAAAATAGCGTTAAGTCGTGGCCCATTCCACCCTTAACACATTTTTATTCCCAAGAGCATATACAAGACCGTAGTTTCCCCAAAACCGGAAGTCACCAGAGGGCAATCCATATACTAAAGGTACAAACCAAAATCGTAGTGGTCGCGAATAGGATAATCAGTATGACAAGGTACATGAGGCAATACCAACTAGGATACTAGTAGTTGCGTGATCCGGACTGATGTTGGGCATAGCAGCTACTACCCCAACACCGCGAAACAACACTCCCATAATCGCGGGGTGCACCCAAATCGAATCACATAAGTAATAGATAAGGTATCGAAGAAGTGTGTCCGCTAGAGATGGCAAACCTCAATGGCCCGGCGCGGCTCCTGTTTTAGTCATGTCAGGGGTCATCCAAAATCGTTCTCTTTCTTCAGTCAACACGTTCACCAAAACCATCCACTTCATTCTGGATCAACACTTCGCGTATATTAGTTATTAAAGTGGTTTCGGTATCGACAGAGAGTATGCCCATATCCGATCCCGGTCTCTTTAATAACTACGTATTTATTACACCGCTTGGTTTTATTACATTTCGAAAACAATTTCATGTTTCATATCAAAATATCGCATTTGTTTTGGAAAACAAATCTATTTCAAAAAAAACAACACGGTATTTCAAAGCCATAATTTACTTTGATAAGTTAGTTCGTTTCAATATATCGTTTATTTCAAAACTTGATTTGAATTCCAATTTTGATTAAATTCCTTAAATCCAATTCGCATTTAAATCAAGGGTTTAAATATAACCTTTATTCCGTTTAACTGGTTTGGTGTTTTTAGAAAATAGTTTAAAATAGTTTAGAAAGTTAAATAGTTTTAATAGAAAATAATTTAAGAAAACATATGGTTTATAAAATAAATAATTGTATTAGTTTAATAGAAAATAGTTTTACAAATAAAATGGTTTATAAAATAAATAGTTTAAGAAAACAAATTAGTTTGAAAAATGAAAATAGATTTGAAATAGTTTCTTTTTTTTTTCTAAAGTAATTTGTTTAAAAATCTTCCCAAGTCAAACCAATTAGATTTCCAAATATTTCGATTCCTTTCAAATTCATTTCAATTCCCGTTTATTCAAATCAAAGTTCAAGTTTATATTTTCAGATAAATTCTCATTCATTTCAAATAAATTTAAATCAAATTTCCACGATCCAACTTGATTCGAATAGTTCAATTAAATTAGTTAACAACACTTAACTTCCATTTAAACCTTTTATATATACAAAATTTCGAATTCAAATTCCAGTTATCGATCATTTAAATTTATCACCGAATAAAGTATGATCATTCCAAATTCGCAATTCCTTTATTAAATTAAAATCATACTTAACTTAAATTTAACTTTCAGTTTTATTTCAAACGGTTTCTAATTCAAGTTTTACTTTCAAAAATTCAAATCCATTTATCTCTTTTAAACAAGTTCAATTAACCCAAATTTCAATGTTTGAAAACAGTAAATTTATCCAATCGGTGCCTGTATAAATTTCTCTATCCTATGGCCAAGTGAAATTTTTATTATTACAATTTTAATTCTTTAAACGATTAATCCCGGTTAATTTGATGCCCGCAACATCTAGGGTAATGATTGGGATTAATCGATACAAATCAACGACCAAACTAACAATGTATATGAAATCAATATAAATAACAGGAAAACAGTTACATAATCAATATACAACAAATAAAATCATATATCACAACCATAAATCCAAGCAGTCATAATATCACAAAATTTACTATTCAATGGTGTCGGGGTTTTTAACTGGCAAATAATTTAAATTCTAGACTAACTATCAACTTAAATTAATTGGCAATTAAAGTCATATAAATCATCCAATACGATATAAACAGCCAATTTCATCCATCCACATCAAACAACACAAACATATTATCACAGGAATTTCTATTTAACTAACATAAAAATTTAGTCAAATGTGAGCGTAAAACACTCACCTTGGTTTTCAATTTCAAATCAAATCGAACGACGTTCGATTTAACCTGAAATTTTAGTTATCCTCAAACGTTTCCAACTCAAGTCCATGACGTAGAGCTCGTCACCACGATTCCAATGCAAAAAGTTTCGTCCGATTCTGATAAAGTATGAGAGAGATACAATTTTTCAAAGATTGAATATAAATTAAAATTATTTAAAACAAATTTTCATTTTATTATTCCAACCACCAGATCAGGGCCGCACATTCAAAACTCCAGATCAGGGCCGTCCAAAGCTTCCTCTTCCCTCACGCATACAGGATGATAGCCGAACCCAAAGACGCCGTTCACCCTCGATTGACGCGCGCACTACGATGCTCCAGGACACGATCGAATGCCGGCAAACGAAAGTCCTCTACGAGCTTCACCCTCGGCCACGACCACGGCGAACTCGGTCGTGCCTTTGTCTCGAAAAACGCGATCGAACTGACCACAAACGGAGGCAGTTTTCTCTCCATCCCCCTCGCCAAAACTCGTCTCGACCGTTGGATGGATTGAGCTCGGAGAGTTCTACAGTTTTGCTGTTGGATGATTTTTGAGATAGCTTGTGGATTGAGAGATCAAAGAGGAAGAACCAGGGAGGATTTCGGCCATAGAATGAATAAGTGGCGGCTACGAACACTCTCGGCCTTGGGTTCCACTGCAATGTATATATACGCGTATAACTAATATTATTTTAATATTAATCTCACAAATTACATGATTTTCGAACGAACTCCAAATGACACGTGCCGACAGGCGTTCGTAAGGTTTTACCCGCCTTCCGAACACAACGGAACATGTTTCGGTGGCAAATTTGATCGTCTGGGTGACTTATGGAAATAAACGATCGATTTTAAATTAAACCGATTAAATGAATTTCCAAGCGTTTTCAGCTGCCACGGTCAAATGGCAACTCCGATTGCTCCGAAATTAGAAATCCGACAATAACAAACTACTACGGATCCAATGGAACTAGTTTCGTTCAAATCTGAGACTGTTCGGAAAATGGCTATTTTTCAGTCGATAATTAAATATTAAAATATTCAATTTTCACAAATTAACTTTAAATTCAATTTTAAAAGTTCTATAACATTACTATAACTCCAATATGATAAGATAAAATTTTACAAATCATTTTCAATCATATTCAACTCGATTTTCAATTATTTCTGAAATTTAACTTATTAAATTATCGATTTAATTGTCTAATTAAATCCAATATTCGAAAAATAAATTATTCGACTGTTTAATTTCAATATAAAATTCCCAATTTTTAATTATTAACTTTTAAATCAAATTTTAATTGTTCACAAATCCCATTTTTAATTTCACAGTAATTAACCATCTTTTACAATGCAGTTTTCCATTATAGATCCAATATAAAAGATTATATTAGATTCAGCGTTCAATTATATCGTAATTCAAATTCAAGTTATTAAATTCCAAATGAATTCTTTTATTTCGATTTACACTTTCATTAGTGAATCAACCATTTACTTATACATTATTATCAATAGTTTATAATTCATTTACTTTCATTTTCTTCAGCTATCATCTTATTTAAATTCACAGCAATATTAATTTACATTCATTTACGTTGATTTCCATATTATAACTTCAATATTAAATGTGACATTTTATTTAATTCGTTGTTTACAATCAAATTCAATTCAATTCAATTACTTGTTACATTCCAATTTAAATCTTTACTTACGTTCAATTACAAGTTAACATCTTTATCGAATTACAGTTTCAGTTATTATCTACTTTCAATCAACTGTAATATTAAGTTACATTTATTTATATTAGTTTCAATAACATAAACTCCCATTATTAAATTTACCATTTTATTTATTCTTGTTTTCAATCATAACCAATTTGGTTTACAATCAAATTTAATTCATTACTTACGTTCACTACAAGTTAACATCCATATTTAATTTACAAATAAGTTATTTCAAAATTCAGTTTTGTATTTTAACTTGTAATTCACATTTAACAACACAAAATTTTATTTCCTTCGGATTTTTATCCAAAATTTTCCTTTTTATTCGTATTTTTAAAGTGTTAAAAATACGAGTCGTTACAGCACATATATATTTAATTTTGTTTAGGAATTAGTCAAATCAAGCAAAGAAAATATCCAAACATATATGTATATATAGAAGCTCCTTATGTGTAAACAAGAGATAAAAATCAGCAACACATTACATCACAAGCTAACCACATGGAGGGAGCAGTGGGTTTCATGGTTGGCCAAAGTGATGGGGGTGGTGGCACATGGTTGTGAGGTGTAAAGATGATGTGAAAGTTGGTGAAAATATCATGATATTTGTTTTCAAACATTTTCCTAAATACCAGGCCTTAGCTCTCTCATTTCATTCATCCATTCACTTCTTTTTCCTTCTTCTTAAAGCTCTAAGAGCTCTTCTTTAATGGCTTCCATGCCTTGAAAAAATATTTGCAAAGTTATGGAAAAATAAAGTAAAATATATAAACATATATATACCATGTCGATCCACTTCCAAACCAAAGCTAAATCACTCTAACATAAGTAAAACCAATCTAAAATTTAGGATTTGTGTATATACTCATAGGATGTAATAGAGTATTATACAAATATAAACTTAAGTCATGAACTATTTCTACACTTAGGTAATGTTGCAAGAAGTAATTCAATAATGGATTTTGTATGAAATGAATGCTTTGTGAAACTTAAAAGCATTGATTAAACCAAAGTGGTGTTTTATAAGTGTTTATAACTGTAAGAAATAGTTTTATGAAATGGTTCATAAATTGATAGTGATATAAAATTGATTATGATTTGGTATAGTTAAGAAAACCAACTAGAATAAATATGTAAGTTATACCATAGATCATTTTATTTTCGTAACTGTTTGATGGTGATATAAAATTGATTGTGATTTTCGTAAACATTTGTTTAATATCAATATATATGGTTTTATAATTCAAGTGAGATTATTTTAATTCGTTTAAAATGATTAGAAATATGTTCTCCAGTTCTTTTTACTAAATTATATAGTTTAACTAAAAACTTGAAATGTGACTGAAATCGGAATCGGAACCGGAATTCGTTACAATTTAACGTATAGTAGTTGTAGACAAATCAATACAACATTGTGACACATATACACATACATGAACACATATACAAATGTATGCACATACATAATTATGTTTATGATTTAGTCAAATCAAGCAAAGAAAATATCCAAACATATATGTATATATACAAACTCCTTATGTGTAAACAAGAGATAAAAACCAAGCACCACATTACATCACAAGCCAAGCACATGGAGGGGGGAGTGGATTTCATGGTCGGCCAAAGTGATGGGGGTGGTGGCACATGGTGGTGAGGTGTAGAGATGATGTGAAAGATGGTGAAAAATATCATGATATTTGTTTTCAAACATTTGCCTATAAATACTAGGCCTTAGCTCTCTCATTTCATTCATCCGTTCACTTATTCTTAAAGCTCTAAGAGCTCTTCTTTAATGGTTTCCATGCCTTGAAAAAATATTTGCAAAGTTATGGCAAAATAAAGTAAAATATAAACACATATATACCCAAAATAAAGTAAAATATATGCAAAGTTATGTCGATCGACTTCCAAACCAAAGCCAAATCACTCCACATCTCCACTCAAAGCTCACGACCACCACCTCCATAACCAAAGCCGAGCCCACCTCCTCTTGCAAGCATAGGCCGAGCTTTCCTAAGGCCTCGAGCTCAATTCCATAAGCTCTGGTTCTATCGTAGTGAAGCTATAGTCTGTTTGCCTAAGTTTAATATCCAATAAAGGTGAGAAACTTTCTCTATATATAATGGTGATGTGATATGATTGCAATGAATGTTTACTGTGCTTTGATCATCAAGTATTGGTTGTTTTAATATAGTGTTAGATTGTGTAAACAAGTCACGTTAAATACACGTCGATATTAAAAAAGGAAATCACTTTCTTCATTAAGTTATAAAAGTAATATGGAATCATTAAACTCCTTCAAAATGGTTTAAAATGGTTTATAAACACTAAAATCCAATTTGGTGAAGTTTTGATGAGTTACGAAAATTGAGCCAAAAATAGGTGCGTCGCGTAACGGTAGTTCTTGATTTCAAGTCGTGGAAAGTTAAATCCATTACACGATGGAATCGAAGTCAGAATTCTTTGTAATAATAATTTTACTACTATTATAATCATGGTTTTCAAACAAAAGAAAACGATCGAGATTTCATTTTGTGGACTTTGAAATATGAGCAAAATAAGGTAGTGTTTGGTTTAAAAACAAATTTTGTGTTTTTGGTTTTCAATATGTATGTCAAATATGAGAAGAATGGAGGGACGATGGAGGGGATGAAAGAAAGATGGATGGGAGGACGAAGGGGATAGAGGGACGACGAAAGAATGGCTTGTTTCACGTGCTTGTGTTATTTCTAAAAACACAGAAAATAAAAAAAGTTTTCTATTTTGTATGTTAACTTCGTTCTCTAAATTGGTCATTTTCGACAATATACATGTGCCATGTGCATTTTTGTATGGACAAAAACACAAAACTAAAAATAACAAACCAAATTCTACTTAAGTTTTCTAAATAGTCGCGGTTTGGCAATTCGAAAACCAAAGCGATAAAATCTTTAAAAGCGATATTTTTAATTCTTTAAAAATATGGAATAAATTCTTTAAATATGTTAAAATGTTTTAAAAGAGACTTGAGTTATAAAAATAGATTTCTAAATGATAGAAAAGTTGTTTTGATCAAATAAGCCTTAAAAGCACTATTCGCAGCACTTTTTGCAGCACTTTTAATAATTTTTAAAATATGGCTTTAAACTTAAGTATTCATTCCCAAATCTTTTATTAATGTTTTCAAATAAAAAAATTAAGTATTTTAAAGATGATTTGGAGGCTTTATAATTTATTTTAAAAGAGTTTAAAAAAATGGTTTTAAGAAAAGTTGTTATAACCAAGTGATTTAATCTTGGCTCTAAAAAGCCGATGAGTAGACTGCTTGTTGATAATTTCGGAGTAGCTCCCAAGAGGAATAAATAGAAATGGTCCTTTCATTCTGGGATCTTCATATGCAAGAACTACTCGCTACTAATCCTAGGGTTAATGCCCAACAGGATGTGGTAGGAAAATGCCTTCGGTTTGTTCTGTTCCTGGACAACTTGTATAGATGAATGTCTGACATTGCATTTCTAAGAATACATTACATTAATCTCTACAAACGTACATCTGTTTGGTGGTGTAGGAGGCAATTCTTCTTATACTTAACACCCTTCTCTAAGACGTACGAGCTCAGAGGTTGTACTTTTGTTGAAATCAATAATGTATTGTTGGAAATGGTAGTGTGGCATTTTAAGTGAAAATGTTTTAAGAAAGGTAAACGTTATCTCAAGCCTCACACCCGAGGAATTGTGAAACAGGGATTGCTTTAAGACTAAGTGGTTTGCAAACATCAGAGGTGTGATATCACCTTTCTAGATTTATTTATTGCTGCCCGCTATAACGTTGGGTTTTAATTTTGTGGTGTATGTTATGAGACATTTCGGAGAGGTCGGGAACCGCCGCGGTGATATCATATTCGTTGCTATCTGTATCATCTATTGGTCTTGGGTAGGCTGGTCTTAATTCGTAGAGGACCATTAATTGGTGGCCTCGGTACATTCCTTTAGAAATGTACTGTATGGGAGGTAGTCCCTTACCTCGCTATTTATTGGAAATCCATTCTCCAATAAGTGCCTTCGGACATAGTTGTAAACCTATTATGCCATCAAATTTAACCAATGTAACAATTTCGGCTATTTGAATATGTTTATTTGAAAGGTTTTCAAAAGAATATCATTAAAAGTAATATCACCCTATTTCACGTGGAAATGTTTTGGTTATCATAAGGTAAAAACTCGTTTTGTGTTTATGTGGGGCGTGGTCTTATGAGATACCCTTTTGTTTTTCGAAAACTCATATTTTGAGTTTCTCACACCAGTCCCATGATTGACCCGGAGTTTACTTTCTTTCCCTTAAACTATGGGTGCCGTATTTTTCCTGGAAGCTTAGTAGTCAGGTTTAGTTTGGGGCATTTTGAAAGAGCATGGAGCTAGAAGATTCTTCGGAAGATTGTTATACATTTCCACCACACTTATTTACTATTGTATTCTGCATTTGTAGGGACAGAGATTTATAACTGTCCATGTTGATATTAAGTTAAACTCTATGAATGTATTTAAAATTTTCCGCTGTAAAGATTATATGTTAAAATAATATATGTTATTCTCTTCGTGTAAGATTCTGTTATGTTTTTATTTTCTTTTCCCCATAACTATCCACCTTTTCGTTAAAATTGAGTTGGACATGTGTAGTTTATTGTCAACACAAAATGTATGGAATTGTTGGTCCTTACATACTTATAGTCTAGAAATATCTATCTACATTTTAATGTTCTTTATTGTAGACACATGCTTCCTCTACATTTTGATTGAAAATCAAACTATTTGATATTTCCATCAAAACACTTGTTCAACTCTAATGCTTTTCGAACGATAATTTCTTATATGTTCTTAGATCATATTCGAAAACCTACAAACTCAATATTGCTCCCACTGACTTCGAGATACTTTGGTAGTTATGTGCAAATATTCTATTCTAAATCATTGTTTAGAATCTTTGTTACAACGCATATGTACCAAAGCGCAAAGTCGTACCAGGTGATAATTTTTTGAATAAAATTCTAATTAATTAGGGCATGTTGCATGATGAATCTGTTACACTAGTTTCAATAATTTTAATTACGAGGTTATTCTTATCAACGTTCATACTATATTCCAACTACATTGGTCTTTCTCTTGAAGAAACATCTCTAGTCGATGGATCATATCCCTTTGGATACAACTATAAAAATCATATTTTGATAATGTACATGGAATCCTTTTAGATTTGTGCATCATACTATATGGCAGATGTAATGACCTAGATTTTTAGTCGTTTGATTTTGAGCATTTAATTTATTTTAAATGTTGAACTTGAAATGAAAATGGGATTTCAATATGAAGTTTATTAATCAAATAAATGGAGTAAGATTTAAGTTCCAAATATAGCGAGTTATTGAATAAATTTAATTGTTGAATTAATAATTGGAAATCGTTTAAATAATTGAATTGGAGTTGAATATGAATTGAAAATGATTTCTAATGTTGATATAAATTCTATTGGAATTATAATTGAGTTAATAAGTTTTTTAAATTGAAATTTCTAGTGATTTTCGTAAATTTTTGGAATAGTCGATTTAATCGATGCGTTAAAATAGCGATCCAAGGCACAGTCTTGGAATTTTACGAAACCAATTCCCTCGGATCCATAATAGTGTATTATTATCGGATTTCAAATTTCGTAGCGTTTGGATTCATCGTTTGGTCGTACGATCTAAAAACGCCTAGAAATAATTTAATTGAACTTAAATTAAATAGTCGATTTAAAAAGCTATCTTCCTTATACGATCGAATTTGGGCTTGAAACTTATTCTATTGGGTTCAGAATAGTGGTATAACATTAGGAACGCCAGGCGGCACACCTCGATAAGGATTGTAGATTTTTAATTACCCAATATGAGATATTTTGAAGTTAATAATATTATAAAATTTCTAAAGTCAAAAATCTTCCCCACGAAGCCACTCCTCTTCCTTTTACAATCACGTGTTCTTCCCCTCTTCCTTTTAAATTGTGAATCCTATCTTCTTTTATCCAGATCGAAAACGAGATCAAATTAAAAAAATAAAAATCGAACCGATCGAAATCGATTTGAGGAAAATATAGATATCGTGATATGAGGGGAAGTGTCATGATCGAACAAAATCGTGAGCTAGTCACGGCGGCTCAGGCGAGCGCCTAATGGTGGGAATACTTAGGTGGTGGAGGTCGAAGTGGCCATGGTGGCGTGCGATGATGAGCGGCGGCGAACATTGGAGCGACGCGTGCGATGGGAATGATTAGGGTTTCGGCAAAGAGGTCGTACACGATGGTTGAAGGCATGATTCTAGCGGAAGACAGCGAACGTGGCAAGTGGAGGGTATCGTGAAGACATCGAGTTGAACATCGAAGTCAGAGCGTGTGAAAGTTGGAGTCGGTGGTATGAGCAATGGGAGTGGCGAACTCGGGTGGGTCGTAGGCTGGGCTGAGAGGCTTAGGTAGATGTGTGGCGTGCTCCATTTTGGCTAGGGCAGAGCAGGTCGGAGACAAAGATAGGGGAAGAAGTGAAGTCGTGTGTGGAACGTAGATGTTGAGCGTGATTAAGAAAAGTAATTTAAAATTTAAAAGCATTTTTAATTAACGTAATCATGTTAAAACTTATAAAAAAATTCGTTAATTGGAAATTAGTTTAAATTAAATAATTAGTTGATTAATTAAAATTTTAATCGCTAATTTATATAATTTGAAATCTGCTTATACGAGGTTTAAATCGAATGGGATCAGCCGTTTCGATTCGTAGCTGCGGAATCTATGCAATGAAATGAAAATTGGAACGGATTGCAATTAAAAATAAAGGTGAGAAATTCTCACTCATTTGGATTACTAGAATTTATTTTAAATAGGTAAAATAAATTATTGAATGCTGGTTGAATTTATAAATTATTATATGTTGGATGTTATAAATATATAGTAGTATATATATTAGTTGTTGGATTGATATTCCCGCATATGTTAGCGGATGAGACCCTATATGCCCCGCATAATAGTGGATGACCCTATATACCGCGATATCCCCCTCGAAGTGGGATTGGTATTTTTACCTTGTATTAACATCTGTGGATGCAGGGAAACAGGTTGGAGGGATCCAACTGGATTCCTAAAAATTTATATTGATTGTTTTTCATATATAGTAGTATATGATGTGTTAGAATAATCTGTTATAGACTTTTCAAATACCCTATAGTAGCACTGGCCTAAATTTTGGTATTTCAAATACTATGAATATTATTTTTGAATTTGAAGGAATTAAAAGGAGATTTTGAATATAAAAATATGTATATCGAAGTTTGGATAATTTTAAAAGAAATTGATTTGGGTAAAACGATTAATTGATTTTAGGGTTGTGTTTAACTATTCAAAAAATATATTTTAAATAGAGATTTTTAAAATAAATTATATAAAGGATTTGTAGACGATGGGTTTTTAAACGATATTTCTGGAAAATATGAAAAGAAGTTGAAATCGATATTTAAAATAGATTGGTAGAAATGAATAGAATTTATAAGAAATTGAATTTATAAAATGGAATTTTATAAATGAGATTATTTTTATAAAAAGTGAAACTCAAAGAAGTTATATATTTATAAATGATGTTTATAAATAAAGGAAATCGATAACAGATGAAAATTTGGGAATATAAAATTTATAGGGTGGATTTATATTAGAATATGGAAATAGGGATGGGGGAAAAATAGTGGAAACTATGTTTGAAAAGTGGAAATGGATAGGATGCTAGAATGGAATCGATGGGTTCTAAATCGAGAGGATTTATAAATTGAATCGGTTATTGGAATTTTAAAAATATATTTTTAATTTTAAGAATTTAAGTTTGTTTTGAAAGGAAAATTTTATATATCAAACTATGAAATTTGAACTGGTAGGATTAAAGTACATCGAAAAGTGAATTTTTCAAATACTTAATAATTTTTTAATAAATTCTAATTTTAATAATCAGCTATGAAATTGATTTGTTTATAAAAAAAATGAGTTATTGATGTTTATAAAAAGGGTTTCGATATTTTTAAATGACTACTTAAACTTGTTTAAAATAAATTATTATTCTTTTAAATACTTATTATATATATACAGAGTTTTGAAGTGATTGAAAATTTTATTTATAAATTCTCTCGAGATTCGTAAATGGGGCTTATAAATGGACATGATTTTGAGGAGAGGAATTTTATAAGGGATTTGGAGGAAATGGAATTTCAAAATCTTGAATATGGGAACTTCGAAAAATGAAATCTGAATTAATAAATGAAGTTATAAAATGTTGAATGGGGTTATAAATAAGTATACTGGGTTTTGGAAATTGTTAAAGGGAATTTATTAATGATTCCAGAGACTTAAGAGATAAGTTACGAAATATTCTCTAAAGCATTGATATTTGAAATGATTTTGGAAAATAAGACTTATAATGGTTTCCTAAGTATTAAAATGAAAATTTGGAAATATTTCTAAGTGTTGAAATGGTTTGGGAATATCCTGTTATGGATTTAAGTATTTGAAATTATTTTTTTGAATATTGGAATATGGAAAGGAATTTGAATATATACCTTTGTAAAGGTATTTTGAAATGAATATGTTGGAAGAAAATTATAATATGGGCCTAGTGACTGCTTATGGATGTTATTTGATTGTTAAATAACCGACTATCAAATATTGACCAATTTCGTTAATCGTTTCGAAGAGACCAGGATCGGATTTAATTATCCAAAAACCACTTCGATCCGGTTTGAACGTTATGAATGGATATCGTGAAGATAAGTGAAGACGGTGATTCGGTTTGTCCATGTTAAATATGCGTGTATATGATTTTTGTTTGATGATAATAAACATATATACATTCATTTAAATGTATTTGATATTGTACTATTTTATTTTTCACAGATAAAATAAATATTTGCTGAATAAAATAAATAACACAGAATTGGAATTCAAACGAATTTTTATTCAAACAAATATTTATTACAATTTTGATAGTACAATTTCAAGCTCTCACTATAACTATACAATTTCAGTCACAATACAATTACATCACAATTTCATAGTTACATCAGTTCCTCACTACATATCACTCACACTCGTATTTATCTTCAACTTCATTCCAATGTGAATCCAGCATCTGAGCAATCTGCAGAAATATACATTGACGCAGTAAAATTGAAAATAAAATGTTTTTGCAGTATAAAACAAAATATGGATTTTGAAAATAATATTTGCCTCAGTTATTTGGGTTGTTCGTCATCATATTTGAATTCATCATACACAAATAGCTTGTGACATGCACAATGTATCACTGTACATGCCACAAGGCCGTGCACACCAAAATGTACACTTGATAATGTTACAAGGACTGGTGAGCACAGGTCAAACCCAAAAGAAAAGCCGGGTTCAACTCAAGTGCAACACAAATAGAGTCACAACACGTGCACAAGGTCAAACCCGAGCATTTAAGCTGGATTCAACACAGGTGCAAATACGAAACAATGGGTCGAGACAAAACTGAGTCAATGATGAAGCACCACACTTCAAGCCATGCACAGGTCAGGGAAGCAACCAATACACAGTGCATATATGAAGTACACAAGTACAAAACCAAACAGCATATTGCAGAGAACACACATGAATGGTAGCACAAAGAATGGCCAGAAACAACTACAAGCAAATGCAAACACATGTACACAATGCTACAACACAGTGAAGTGAGCAACATCAGTGAGACATGGCACACTGGATTAAGTAGTGCAATGAAGTACACTAATCCAACAAGGCATCAAATATACATGGGGTAGTGACCAGTTTTTGACCATGTCTATAATGTGAAAAGATGAACAGCTAAGGGTTTAGTTCAATATGCAGTGAAGATCACAAGGCTCAAGTCTACAAAGTAAACATGTATATGCTACAGAGAAGAGGGAACTAACAACTATAATACAACAATATCAAAGTGAAGCCCTAAATGGAACCTGACTCAAAGCTACATGTAACCAGAACTATTTCTGTAACCAGATGAACCAGAAAAACAGAAATAGCCAACTGATCAGAGGAAAGAAACCAGGCTACTCAATGAACTCAAGTTCAAGTGAATACAAGTACAGCTTGCAAAACCAAAATGGACAGCAGCTACAACTAAATGCAAGCCAACATTGCAGTATCGCTATAGCATGGTTCAGTTAAATATGCAATGCACTGACACATTAGAACCAAGTCAATGCTGTAGTGGACAATATAAGCTTAACTACAAGCATACATATATACAGAGCTGTACATGTACTCGAGACAACATGGAAGTAGTGCACACTGCATGTAACAGTTTCAAACTACCAGTGTGACAATAGTGGTGAAATATACATATGTATAAGGGCATGAATCAAAACCACACTACAAAAAGCAACTCAATACAATGTAGAGAAACCCAGAACCACATGTCCAGACTGAACAACAAATACACATCAGTACAACATGCATCATTTACATGAAGCTACCAGACTAGATGAATACAATAAGCTCCAGATGGTGTACAAGTGGTGCACATGAACAAACAAACTCAAGTCTGCAACTCAAGACCAGTTCAGGTATGTAGAATAGCAAAAGTCGACAATGCAAACAAGAGAAAATAAAAAGAAAGCCTCATCATCAACATGACCAGACTCGAGTGTTAGTGAAGTGCACACGACTTGAACAAATGCCACTGTGATCTCGACAAATCAAGACAAGCCAGTGCAAGCAATCAGGTGAAGGCAGCAAAAATCAGAGGCAACTGGTAATAAATAATACAATCAAATCCAGACACAGTGAATCAATGGAACCAGACTCAAGCTCAAGTAATACAAATGACATAGACTCGAATAAACAAGAGCAGGCACACATTAAAGTGTTATATATATATATAAACCAAAGCATACATGGAGCAATGATCAGAAACTACTCCAGACGAAGAGCAGTTATAAAAAGGTACATGTCGAGTATGCTATAGAGAATCGAAGCCGTGAGCAACTTGAAGCCAGAAGAAATGTAAATGCAGACCAAAGAATCAACATAGTCAACCAGAAAATATTCTCGAAATCAAAAAAACTAAAAGTCAAAAATCAAATCCAAATAAAAGAGGAAAGTTTTCTTCCGTATCGATCAAGGAAAGATCGAACGATTTAAAATCAAAACCGTGAGAAGCAAGTATCAATTTATACGAGTTTGATTTAGTCAGAGAAATCATCAACATCCAACAATAATCGAGCGGCCAAGCAAATAATTGACAAATTCAAACAAAGATATACGAACGCAAATAAAGGAGATCGAACTCCTATATAAACCAATCATCATTGGCAATTTTAATCATCGAGTTCAAGCATTCAATCAGAAAGGAAAAGAGCAAAGATCACATACCAAAGTCTTCTCGAACTCAACAAATTCGAAATAGCCGAAGTAATTAAAGGAGGCAGTCGATTGATAGAAAAGGATCGCTGAATCATCTATGCAATCGAGAATTTGAAGTCGGCATCTTCGAATTTCACGAACCCTAATTATGTTCAAAGAGGAAACGAACGAGAAAGAAGCAACCATTTTCAAAGAGGAGTCGGCTGAAGAATAAAGGAGAATTTACTCTTATTTTACTTTGGGCCGGGCCGGGTTTATTTGATTAATTATATAAGGCTTTATTTAAATTAGGGTTTTGAATTGTTCTTGTTTTTATTTTCTGTACTTTTCGAATCAAATCTGGGTAAATCACTACCTAGGATTTAGGTTGTGTCAGATTGTCTAGTTAGGATTAGTTCAGTGAGCAAGGATTGCGAGTTTGCAAAACTCTATAGGCGGTAGCAGGGTTTGCGAGTCTGTTAGAGTGTTTGTAAGCGGGAGACTGTTTAATTCTAATAGAAATCTGGGAATGCAGCAGTAGGCAGGGGTTGCCGAAGCTGGGTAAATTTTGTGTGTGATTTACTTTCAGCATATTTATTTCTCTGCAGTTTGTTTTTGTGTTTAATTCAAGAAAATTTGCTATAACCCTATTCACCCCCCCCCTCTAGGGTTAATCTAGGTCCTACAAGTGGTATGAGAGCCCGGTATTTTTTCTTTAACTCTAGAGTCATGAATCCACCAAATAATGCTTTTTTTAGGGCAATCTATTGCTAGGCCACCCATGTTTAATGGGAATGATTATGCTTATTGGAAAGTTAGGATGGGTATTTATCTTAGTTCTGTTGATTATGATGTTTGGGACATTATTGAAACTGGCTATAAATCTCCCACTATAACTGTTGGTGATACTGAGATTCCTAAACCTAAGGATAGGTGGGACGCTAACGATAAGAAATTAAAAACTACAAATGCTAAAGCCATGAATGCTTTGATCTGTGCTCTTGATAAGAATGAATTTAATAGAATTTCTCATTGTAAAACTGCGCAGGAAATTTGGCATACCTTGGAGGTGACACATGAAGGAACTTCTCAAGTCAAGGAGTCTCGTCTAGCCCTATCCAGCAATGAATACGAGAACTTTGTGATGGACAAATGCGAGAGCATAAAGGACATGTTTGGACGCTTTTCAACTTTAATGTATAATGCTAAAGCGCTTGGGAAGGTATTCACAGAGGTAGAGCTTGTGAGGAAGGTGCTACGAGTCTTACCAATGAACTTTGAGCCAAAAGTCACGGCAATACAAGAATCAAAAGATCTGAGTAAACTAAGCATGGAGGAGTTAATCGGCAACTTGATGACATATGAGCTTGAACTAAAAACAAAGGAGGAACGCAACAACTCCGAATCAAAGAAGAAGAAGATTGCCTTAAAGAGCAAAGAAGAGAGCGATGAAGAAGGAGAAGATCCAATTGAAGAGCTTGCAATGGCTGTCAATAATCTTAGAAAATGGTCAAGATTCGGACCACGCGAGAAGAAAACAAGTGGTAATAGGTCAAAAGATTCTGACAATTCCGATAATGAATTGACGTGTTATAACTGCAAGAAGCCTGGCCACTTCAAACAAAAATGCCCACTTCTCAAAAACAACAAAGGAAAGAAAAAGAAGAAGAAGGCCTTTGCAGCAACTTGGGATGATGAAGAAGGAGAGGAAGTTTCGAATAATAGCTCAGAGGAGGCTAATTTGTGTCTTATGGAAAAATCAGATTCAGAAGCAAGCTCAGAAGAATCTAGTGAGGTAAGTGACTATTCTTATAAAGAACTTGTTTTGATGTGTTATGATCTTACTAAAACAATTGATACTCTTGAATCTAAAATTGAAAAACTGAAATCTGATAGGAGAGAACTTGTCCATGAAAATACTAGGTTAGAAACTGAACTTGAAAATATTCAAAACCTAGACTGTAAAAAATGTAAAATTTTAGATTCAGAATTATCAAAACTTAAGAATAGCTTTGAGAATCTTGAAAAAGAAAACTTGAGTCTTAAGGAAACTATTGACACTAGAAAAAAGGATTTTATAAATATATGCACCTCACTTGTGACTGAAAACACAACACTAAAAACCAAAGTCCAAAATCTTGAGAAAACTCTGAATAACTTTTCAAGAGGAGAAAAATCATTCAACATGTTATTGGGAAATCAACTTTTTGCTAACAACAGAAAAGGACTAGGTTTTGGGAAAACACAAGTTGATGATAATGCAAAAGGTAAGAGTGTCTTTGCTAGATGTGGAATAATTGGACAACGTGCTGAAAATTATAGTCATAGGAACAAGAACACAAAATTTATACAAGTTTGGGTTCCTAAGAAATCTACAAACAAATTTCATGTCTATTTGAATAAGAATGAAAGGACAAAACAAGTTTGGGTGCCAAAAGGAACATATATTAATAGTTTTGGGTCTACTCAAACATATTCATCAAATTATTCTGCCACTAACAACCATGGACCTATAAAAACAAATAGGTCACAAAAATCTTTTACCGTGTAGGTGTGGTGGCAGGCTAAGGAACAACATTAGTGTTATCTGGATTCTGGCTGTTCCAGACACACAACGGGCGACAAATCAACGTTCCTTAGCCTAGTATAAAGGTGACAGATTCATAATGGGCAAACAACGAAAGATTATCGTACAGGTAAAACAGGTAATTGTATTTATTTTCAAACGATAGATAAAATGTGAAAATCTGCACCACAATCTAAATTAAATCAGCCAGTTATGTGAAATGATTGATGATGTTAATTCTGATTTTTTTTATTAACCAATCATCTTTAAATAGAATTACCTGAAGTAATTATGATGGTTGACAGATTCTAACTAACTTGATATGATCTTACATGACTTGTTCTTATCTATGACTTTGATTTGTGCTTAAAAGTTGACCAACCATTTTTTTTCATCATTGAACTTAATCTGTTTGGTCAAATTATGATGTTGATTGATTACTGATGCTATAAAAAGGTTTTTAAGAAATTGTTGAAATTGTTGAAACTTTATGAAATTGGTGAAACTTCAAGAAATTGTTTTGAAATAATGATGATGGTTTAATGACTGTTGATCCTACGGTTTCTAAATCTGACACTATGATATTTGTTTGATGGTTAACACGACTTCAATTCAAAGTCAAGAAAATTTCATTTAAAAATTGTTGAAAATAATTCTGAGATAGTTTGTTGAAATTTCACAATCTGGTCTATGACTTCCAACAAGTGAATATTGAGTGAAATTTAAAGTCAGATGCAGATCACACTGGTAATGTAGTTGATGGAAAAATTACTAGTGGAACGTGATTATATTTCGAGACATTCATTTGCTGCATCATTTTTCAAAGAAAATATCTGCATATTTTTCACTTGAAATAATTTCTAATTTAGCAGAAATTTTTCTTAAAAACCCCTTCTAGAAAATAATTTCTGTTGACCTTGTATCAGATTAGTTATTTAAGAAAATTTGATTTTATAACTATTTTTGAAATTGATTTTAAATAACTATGTTAACTGATCTGACCCCCTAATAATTATCTAAAAAGATAGATAGTGATTGAAAATAAGATGAGTGTTGAGATTAATCATATATTATGACTTGAGAAAGTATAATTAGAAAATTTCTTTAGAAATTTAAACAAGAGTTATAAAAACTTTTCGTTGATAAATATTCCATGATCATTTCTATTTCTATCATTTTTCTATCGACCATCACTCATCAAAAGTCAATATAGTATGTTAATATGTGGTAGTTTAAACGGGAAATCATTTGTGCTTCAATTTTGTTATATTTCTAACAATAAATAATAATATCCAAAATATTCACTCTCATTTAAAAGTCCTCACGGTTATGCATGGGTGAATTACTTGGATTTTTGATTATGTGTTCCCATGCTCATTTAAAAGTCCTCACGGTCATGTATGGAACGCATATCAAAATTAATTGATTAAATAGACAAGTTGATTCTAATCCCATTTAAAAGTCCTCACGGTTATGCGTGGTTAGAAGATACTTGAATTCATTTTTAAAAAATAAAAAAAATTAGAATACTACTAATCTCATTTAAAAGTCATAACGGTTATGCATGGTTAGTAGATATTCAAATTTCCTAAAATAAATATACCACAAATAGACACAACTATATGGTTTTATTTGATGATATCATCCTATCATTCTAAAGTGGAATATGCGTCAATTAAAGTATTTATGATTTTTTGTTTGATTTTTTATTGAAATTAATATTTATACTCAATTGAGTTTTAATATTGTATTAATGTCTATCACTATATCCCTATTTTTCTAACACTATTACTCTTTTGCTGATAACAAAAGGGGGAGAGAAAGGTTAAGATTTTGGAAAATAAAATTCGCAAATAAAATTCACATATTTTATATTTGCATATAGATTCATATTGCATATTTTATTCTCATGCATATATGAAGGGGGAGTTTTGTGTAGAGAGGGAGCATTCAAATAGGGGGAGCAAATTGAATGATCAAATACATTTAATATATTCAAAATCTTAAATATATGTTTGTTATCATCAAAAGGGGGAGATTGTTAAATATGCGTGTATATGATTTTTGTTTGATGATAATAAACATATATACATTCATTTAAATGTATTTGATATTGTACTATTTTATTTTTCACAGATAAAATAAATATTTGCTGAATAAAATAAATAACACAGAATTGGAATTCAAACGAATTTTTATTCAAACAAATATTTATTACAATTTTGATAGTACAATTTCAAGCTCTCACTATAACTATACAATTTCAGTCACAATACAATTACATCACAATTTCATAGTTACATCAGTTCCTCACTACATATCACTCACACTCGTATTTATCTTCAACTTCATTCCAATGTGAATCCAGCATCTGAGCAATCTGCAGAAATATACATTGACGCAGTAAAATTGAAAATAAAATGTTTTTGCAGTATAAAACAAAATATGGATTTTGAAAATAATATTTGCCTCAGTTATTTGGGTTGTTCGTCATCATATTTGAATTCATCATACACGAATAGCTTGTGACATGCACAGTGTATCATTGTACATGCCACAAGGCCATGCACAACAAAATGTACACTTGATAATGTTACAGGGACAGGTGAGCACAGGTCAAACCCAAAAGAAAAGCCGGGTTCAACTCAAGTGCAACACAAATAGAGTCACAACACGTGCGCAAGGTCAAACCCGAGCATTTAAGCTGGATTCAACACAGGTGCAAATACGAAACAATGGTTCGAGACAAAACTGAGTCAATGTTGAAGCACCAGACTTCAAGCCATGCACAGGTCAGGGAAGCAACCAATACACAATGCATATATGAAGTACACAAGTACAAAACCAAACAGCATATTGCAGAGAACACACATGAATGGTAGCACAAAGAATGGCCAGAAACAACTACAAGCAAATGCAAACACATGTACACAATGCTACAACACAGTGAAGTGAGAAACATCAGTGAGACATGGCACACTGGATTAAGTAGTGCAATGAAGTACACTAATCCAACAAGGCATCAAATATACATGGGGTAGTGACCAGTTTTTGACCAAGTCTATAATGTGAACAGATGAACAACTAAGGGTTTAGTTCAATATGCAGTGAAGATCACAAGGCTCAAGTCTACAAAGTAAACATGTATATGCTACAGAGAAGAGGGAACTAACAACTATAATACAACAATATCAAAGTGAAGCCCTAAATGGAACCTGACTCAAAGCTACATGTAACCAGAACTATTTCTGTAACCAGATGAACCAGACAAACAGAGATAGCCAACTGATCAGAGGAAAGAAACCAGGCTACTCAATGAACTCAAGTTCAAGTGAATACAAGTACAGCTTGCAAAACCAAAATGGACAGCAGCTACAACTAAATGCAAGCCAACATTGCAGTATCGCTATAGCATGGTTCAGTTAAATATGCAATGCACTGACACATTAGAACCAAGTCAATGCTGTAGTGGACAATACAAGCTTAACTACAAGCATACATATATACAGAGCTGTACATGTACTCGAGACAACATGGAAGTAGTGCACACTGCATGTAACAGTTTCAAACTACCAGTGTGACAATAGTGGTGCAATATACATATGTATAAGGGCATGTATCAAAACCACACTACAAAAAGCAACTCAATACAATGTAGAGAAACCCAGAACCACATGTCCAGACTGAACAACAAATACACATCAGTACAACATGCATCATTTACATGAAGCTACCAGACTAGATGAATACAATAAGCTCCAGATGGTGTACAAGTGGTGCACATGAACAAACAAACTCAAGTCTGCAACTCAAGACCAGTTCAGGTATGTAGAATAGCAAAAGTCGACAATGCAAACAAGAGAAAAGAAAAAGAAAGCCTCATCATCAACATGACCAGACTCGAGTGTTAGTGAAGTGCACACGACTTGAACAAATGCCACTGTGATCTCGACAAATCAAGACAAGCCAGTGCAAGCAATTAGGTGAAGGCAGCAAAAATCAGAGGCAACTGGCAATAAATAATACAATCAAATCCAGACACAGTGAATCAATGGAACCAGACTCAAGCTCAATTAATACAAATGACATAGACTCGAATAAACAAGAGCAGGCACACATTAAAGTGTTATATATATATAAACCAAAGCATACATGGAGCAATGATCAGAAACTACTCCAGACAAAGAGCAGTTATAAAAAGGTACATGTCGAGTATGCTACAGAGAATCAAAGCCGTGAGCAACTTGAAGCCAGAAGAAATGTAAATGCAGACCAAAGAATCAACATAGTCAACCAGAAAATATTCTCGAAATAAAAAAAACTAAAAGTCAAAAATCAAATCCAAATAAAAGAGGAAAGTTTTCTTCTGTATCAATCAAGGAAAGATCGAACGATTTAAAATCAAAACCGTGAGAAGCAAGTATCAATTTATACGAGTTTGATTTAGTTAGAGAAATCATCAACATCCAACAATAATCGAACGGCCGAGCAAATAATTGACAAATTCAAACAAAGATATACGAACGCAAATAAAGGAGATCGAACTCCTATATAAACCAATCATCATCGGCAATTTTAATCATCGAGTTCAAGCATTCAATCAGAAAGGAAAAGAGCAAAGATCACATACCAAAGTCTTCTCGAACTCAACAAATTCGAAACAGCCGAAGTAATTAAAGGAGGCAGTCGATTGACAGAAAAGGATCGCTGAATCATCTATGCAATCGAGAATTTGAAGTCGGCATCTTCGAATTTCACGAACCCTAATTATGTTCAACGAGGAAACGAACGAGAACGAAGCAACCATTTTCATAGAGGAGTCGGCCGAAGAATAAAGGAGAATTTACTCTTATTTTACTTTGGGCCGGGCCGGGTTTATTTAATTAATTATATAAGGCTTTATTTAAATTAGGGTTTTGAATTGTTCTTTTTGTTATTTTCTGTACTTTTCGAATCAAATCTGGGTAAATCACCACCTAGGATTTTGGTTGTGTCAGATTGGCTAGTTAGGATTAGTTCAGTGAGCAGGGATTGCGAGTTTGCAAAACTCTATAGGCGGTAGCAGGGTTTGCGAGTCTGTTAGAGTGTTTGTAAGCGGGAGACTTTTTAATTCTAATAGAAATCTGGGAATGCAGCAGTAGGCAGGGGTTGCCGAAGCTGGTTAAATTTTGTGTGTGATTTACTTTCAGCATATTTATTTCTCTGCAGTTTGTTTTTGTGTTTAATTCAAGAAAATTTGCTATAACCCTATTCACCCCCCCCCCTCTAGGGTTAATCTAGGTCCTACAGTCCAGACCCAGGACAAATTGTATGGACGAATGCTATCAAAACATCGTCATTGGAGGACGATGAGCATTCTAAGTGGAATTGTTCTTGAAAGGTAACGTTAGCCTCAAGCCTCATCAACCGGGAATGACTAAAACAAGGGAGATGTAGCAAGGCTAAGTGGGTCGCACCCAATTAGGGTATGTTATCACTTTTCAAGATACCCTTGGAAATATATATAAATTATGGATATGGTTGTGCATGAAAAAGGGAGTGCTCGATTTTTTTTAAGGGTGGGAACACCCGGGTTGATAACATATTTGTTTCTATCTAGGTTAGGGGTAGGCCGGTCTTGTGTAGCAGAGGATCCAGGCGAGGTCCTCGGTACATTTTTCTAGAGGTGTACTATGATGGGCGGTACCCCAGTAGCCCAGTCATTGTATGGGATCCATTCTCCAATACGAGCCTTTACGGTTTTGTTTGTAGAGCCTAGTATGCTGGAATTTAATTAATGTAACAATTTCGGATATTTGAATAAGTATTTATACTTAGACACTAGTATAATATCACTGGATTTTTCTATAAAATGTTTTGGTTATCGTAAGGGAAAAACTCGTCGTGTTTATGTGTGATGTGGTCTTACGAGATACCTTTGTTTTTCAAAAGATTTGACAACTTTAATAATTCAAATTGAGTATGTTTTCTCACGCTGGCTTTCCCGACTGACTCGGGTGTTATTTTATTATAATGCTCGGGTCAGACCGAGTATTGCAGTTTCAAGATAGGATGCTATGGAGCTTAGGAGATGAGCTGGATAACAAAGACGTATTCCCATACTTGATTTATATTTCCGTTGTATGAGGACAAGTTATTATAACTATCTAGGTTGATGTATTGATTGCTGTACTCTGATGATTATAAGTATAAAATAGTTACAGATTCTTTTGTATAAAAATCTGTTATTATATATTATATTTTGTTCCGCTATGATTGTGAGATTCTGTGTTGTTTTCTATTTTCTACTACCTCTTTCTTCTTTACCCCTAGCAATCGGTGTTTTCGGCACTTGGATATTCGGCATGTTATACAGTGAACGTATTTATGTCTATTTTCATGGGTCGGAAAACCCGTTTGTTACATTTAGTATCAGAGCTGATGGTTAAGTGAGAACCTTAGCTTTGGTGGGGATTACTCATTAGAGATAGGGTCAGTAGTACCCTAGAATGAGTTTGAGTGTAATAATAGATATAAGCGCGTATTTGTTAGTGAATATAAATGGTTTGTATTGTGTTGATTTATCTGTTGAGTGGCATTTAAATCCTTGTCGAGTAGTGGGACGCCACTAAATCGTTAAGGGTTTCTAAACACTTGAATAGAGCAATTCGACACAATATTGTTTTGAAGCGGGTAAATGAAATAATTTTACCAATACTATATTTTGATATAAAAGAAATATATTTCTAAAATTATTATAGTATATTGGCGTGTTTGGTTGATATTATTATAATCAAGACAAGAATATAAAATTGGAATGGTTATATATAACCAAATGGAGATTGTATAAATATGAATTATACAAATGAGTTAAAAAAACTAAAAATGGATTCAAACCATAATTTGGAAAATTAAATCTCGAAGATTTTTGGAAATATTTTCCAAAGTATTTTAAAATAAATAATAGTATTATTATTTTTGAGATTTTTTGAATACAAAAAAAAGTTTTATAAATGGATTTTTAAAGTGATAAAGCACTGAACTCGCTTCAGTCGCTGGATAATAATTCTGGTGATGACGGCCGCATCATTAGTATTCATTTTCGAGTTTCTAAGTGACGGATTGCTACCAGGATGGTTTGATATGGAGATTTTTGGGAAAAACAAGTATTGTTTTGGAAATTCCAAAAGGAATTGTTTTGGAAAAAAGTCGGGTTGATTTTGAAAATCCAAGGAAGTGGTTTGTTAAACCAAAGAGAGTGTGTGTATATATATATTTGATTTCAAAGTGATTTGAAATAAATACTGGGTATTTGAATTTTGAAATCCTTATTTAAATGTTCTAGAAAATATCGAAAAATAAGCTTTTTTAAAAAACTTATAAGTGGAGGATGATAATTATAGGGAAAGAAGTGTGAAAATTGAATTTTGGAATTTAAATTTAAATTGAGAAGTTAAAATGGAATTTAACTTAAGTTAAGTTGAAGAAATTAAATTTTACAAATTTAATTAGTTTTGATTTAGATGAAATAAAATTGGTCAAGTGAACTAATAATATGAATTGAATGTAATGCAAGATATCGAATATAAAGTTGAGTTGTGAAATGGATATATAACTATAAGTTATAAAATTGGAAATGGAATCAAATCAAATAAAGAATTTATGAAATGTGGAAAATAAATGGTATAAATTGGAATTTAACTTAAGATAAGTTAAGTAAAAATTAAATTGGAATTAGAAATGTTATCAAATTGAATATAGAGTTTGGATTATAAAGCGGCAGGATAACTATAAACTATAAATTTTTGAACGGAATAAAACTTAAGGGAAAAGAATTATGGAAATGTGAACAAATAAGTTTATATAGCTTATAACAAAATTGAAAATTAATGGAATAAAAGTGTACTTAGGCCATAAATAGATGTATAATCTCGAGTTAAAAGTAAAATGTGAATATACTCAAGCATAAAATTAATGGGAATGTGAAAAAATTAAGTGGTGTAACTTATAAAATTGAAAGGTGGAATAGAAAACCAAGAATAAAATGGTTTGATATTTTGGTGAAGAAAATAAAATCCAAACTCGAATTATAAAAATGAACTTGAACTCAAGTAAATTAAATGGAGTAATTCTTGAAATAAAAATAATATGTTGAATTCGAAAATGGAACTTAACTTGGTTAAATAAATTGGATCGATGATTAAAAGTGAATATTAGAATTGAAACTTGAGTTATAAAAAAATTCAATTTAAGTGTAAATAAATTGAATGTGGCCTTGGATATTATTTAAATAAAATTCAAGAATGAATTGAGTATGGAATTAAAAATTCGAAGTGGAGTTTAATTGCAATGGACTTAAGTTATATGATTTAATTAATTGGAAATAAAATGAATTAACTTAATATGGAAGCTTGGCTTAAATAAATTTGTGAAATGACTATTTAATAAATTAGCATGGAATGATTTCAAGCAAAATAAAATGGATTTGAATATAATATGAATGGAATGTAAATAAATTGATCGAGAATCAATTTGAAATGGAATAGAATTGAATATAAAAAATTGATTTGGAATCAATTTAAAATAACTATAAACTAAGATGGGTATTTTATTAAATGAATATTCCCGAATTATCATGGAAATATTATCGTTTGTCGCAAACGGAAGTAAATAAAATTCTATGAATAAATAGAAGGTGAATAAATTGATTTTTAAATCAATTTGGAATGGATATGGGTTTGTTTGGTATAAATATGAAGTGAATGCAAGTAAATTGAGTTGTAAATCATTCGAATTGAAATGAAATGATTGAAAGCAATTGAATTAGTATTAAAACCTTATAATTGCTTATAATATATGTTTAGCATGATTGGATTATGAAGATTATGTGTTTTAACTATTTAAATGAATGAAAAGTTATTAAATTTCATGTTTTTGGTACTTACGTGTTTAAATAGAGAAAGTACAGGTATATGGAGCCGTTTTGCTTGATTTTGGTCGTGCAAACTGCAAATAAAATAAGCCGCTCGCTTAAAAATGCTAAAAGAAGGTACGTTTTCGGATAAAATACCACAAAATATAAATATTGATATATATATATATATATATATATATATATAATTTTCCGACCATGTAGGTCGATGTATATATATTTTCTCTCTTATCATATTGCAGAAGGCTCTCCGTACAAGGGAGACTCAGCCAAAAATTTTCGAAAATTTGGAGCGTTAGAAATTATTTGAAAATTTTGAAAATTTTTGTTAATTTAAAAGCGGATTTTTGAATTGTAATGAAAATAAAGAGTTTTTAACTAGAAATGGAAGCTAATTGTATGGTTGAAGCTAAAGGATTTAGAAATGTGAAATAGCAAGTTAACTAAGTGGGTTTTTGAAAAGTAACGGGTTTGGATCATTCATCCTACATTGGCAATTGCGGGGACGAAATTCTTTTAAGGGGGGAGGAATGTAACGACCCGAATTTTTAGTCATTTGATTTTGAACATTTAATTTATTTTAAATGTTGAACTTGAAATGTAAATGGGATTCCAATACGAAGTTTATCGATCAAATAAGTGGAGTAAGATTTAAGTTCCAAATATAGCGAGTTATTGAATAAATTTAATTGTTGAATTAATAATTGGAAATCGTTTAAAAAATTGAATTGGAGTTGAATATGAATCAAAAATGATTTCTAATGTTGATATAAATTCTATTGGAATTGTAATTGAGTTAATAAGTTTTTAAAACTAAAATTCAAGTGATTTTCGTAAAGTTTTGGAATCGTCGATTTAATCTACGTGTTAAAATAGCGATCCGGGGCACAGTCTCAGAATTGGACGAAACTAGTTCCATCGGATCTATAATAGTGTATTATTATCGCATTTCAAATTTCATGGCGTTTGGATTCACCGTTTGGTCGTACGATCTGAAATCGCCTGGAAATAATTTAATTGAAATTAAATTAAATAGTCGATTTAAAAAGCTATCTTCCTCATACGATCGAATTTGGGCTTGAAACTTGTTCCATTGGGTTCAGAATAGTGGTATAATATTAGGAATGCTAGGCGGCACGTCTCGATAGGGATTGTAGATTTTTAGTTACCCAATATAAGATATTTTGAAGTTAATAATATCATAAAATTTCTAAAGTCAAAAATCTTCCTCACGAAGCCACTCCTCTTCCTTTTATAATCACGTGTTCTTCCCCTCTTCCTTTTAAATTGTGAATCCTCTCTTCTATTATCCATATCGAAAACGAGATCAAATAAAAAAACAAAAAAATCGAATCGATCGAAATTGATTTGAGGAAAATATAGATATCACGATACGAGGGGAAGTGTCCCGATCGAACAAAATCGCGAGCTAGTCGCAGCGGCTCAGGCAAGCACCTAGGGGTGGGAATACTTAGGTGGTGGCAGTCGAAGTGGCCATGGTGGTGTGCGATGATGAGCGACGACAAGCAGTAGAGCGACGCATGCGATGGGAATGATTAGGGTTTCGGCAAAGAGGTCGTACACGATGGTCGAAGGCATGATTCTAGTGGAAGACAGTGAATGTGGCAAGTGGAGGGTATCGTGAAGACAACGAGTTGGACATCGAGGTCAGAGCATGTGAAAGTTGGAGTCAGTGGTATGAGCAATGGGAGTGGCAAACTAAGGTGGGTCGTAGGCTGGGCTGAGAGGCTTAGGTAGATGTATGGCATGCTCCGTTTTGGCTAGGGCAGAGCAGGTCGGAGACAAAGATAAGGGAAGAAGTGGAAGTCGTGTGTGGAACGTGTGGATGTCAAGCGTTATTAAGAAAGGTAATTTAAAATTTAAAAGCATTTTTAATTAACGTAATCATGTTAAAACTTATAAAAAAAATATTAATTGGAAATTAGTTTAAATTAAAAAAATTAGTTGATTAATTAAAATTGTAATCGCTAATTTTTATAATTTGAAATCTCCTTATACATGGTTTAAATCGAACGGGATCAGCCGTTTGGATTTGTAGCTACGGAATCTACGCAATGAAATCAAAATTGGAACGGATTGCAATTAAAAATAAAGTTGAGAAATTCTCACTCATTTGGATTACTAGAATTTATTTTAAATAGTTAAAATAAATTACTGAATGCTAGTTGAATTTATAAATTATTATCTGTTGGATGTTATATATATATATATAGTAGTATATATACTAGTAGTTGGATTGATATTCTCGCATATGTCAGCGGATGATACACTATGCACCCCGCATAATAGCGGATGAAACTATATACCGCGATATCCCCCTCAAAGTGGGATTGGTATTTTTATGTTGTATTGACATCTGTGCAAGCAGGAAAATAGGTTGGAGGGATCCAACTAGATTCCTCAAAATTTATATTGATTGTTTTTCATATATAGTAATATACGATGTTTTAGAATAATATGTTATAGATTATTTGTGATGTGAATTATTGGATGCTATAGTAGCACTGACCCGAATTTTGGTATTTTAAATACCATAAATATTATTTTTGAATTTGAAGGAATTAAAAGGAGACATTGAATATAAAAATATGTATATCGAAGTTTTGATTATTTTAAAAGAAATTGATTTGGGTAAAACGATAAAATTGATTTTTGGGTTGTATTTAACTATCCGTAAAAAGTATTTTAAATAGAGATTTTTAAAATAAATTATATAAAAAAATTTTAAACGATGGATTTTTAAACGATATTTTTGGGAAATATGAAAAGAAGTTGAAATCGATATTTGAAATAGATTGGCAGAAATGAATAGAATTTATAAGGAATTGAATTTATAATATGGGATTTTATAAATGAGATTATTTTTATAAAAAGTGAAACTCAAAGAAGTTATATATTTATAAATGATGTTTATAAATAAAAAAAATCGATAACAGATGAAAATTTGGGAACAAAAAATTTATAGGGTGAATTTATATTAGAATATAGATATAGGGATGGGGGAAAAAATAGTGGATACTAGTTTCGAAAAGTGGAAATTGATAGGCTGCTGAAATTGAATCGGTGGGTTGTAAATCGAGAGGATTTATAAATTGAATTAGTTATTGGAATTTTAAAAATATATCTTTAATTTTAAAAATTTAGGTTTGTTTTAAAAGGAAAACGTTATATATCAAACTATGAAATTTGAACTAGTAGGATTAAAGTACATCGAAAAGTGAATTTTTCAAATGCTTAATATATTTTTTTAATAAATTATAATTCTAATAATCAACTTTGAAATTGATTTGTTTATTAAAAAAAGAGTTATTGATGTTTCTAAAAAGGGTTTCGATATTTTTAAATGACTACTTAAACTTGTTTAAAATTAAATTATTATTCTTTTAAATACTTAGTATATATATAGAGTTTTGAAGTGATTGAAAATTTAATTTATAAATTCTCTCGAGATTCGTAAATGGGGCTTATAAATGGGTATGATTTTGAGGAGAGGTGTAGCGACCCGTAAATTTAACTGGTTTTAATGACGTTATTAATTGAAATTTTGCGAAATTTTAAACGATAAAATTTGGAAATATAAATTTGATATTTGGAATGCGTCTAGTTAAACATAGCAATTGGTAAATTTTCGTCAGAAAAAATGAAAGTTTATTTCGCGCGTAAATTTACTTCAATTTAATCAGTTAAAAAGCGATGAAAATAAAATGTTTTCAGAACCTAAATATTTTTACATAGAAAAATTCTAAACCATCTTCTGAGCAAACGTCATTTTTCGTTTTTCCAAATTCGGACTTCCTTAGCTCCAACGATCTTATTTTTCTACGTTTTGCTGCATTTTATGCTAGTAGAAAATTCGAATTTTTATAATTCGATTGTACCACAGATATCTGTATACTGTTTTGACTGTCTCGACGTGCTGATCTCTGTAGTATATTCAACTCCGTGTTTCGAAGTTCGGTGTGCGGTGCAATCTGCGAAACGCCCAGCGTATCGGTTCCACAACCGAGCCTTTTATTGCTTACCCTTTTATTTTCCTACCGTGCAAATCCTATATCCGTAAAACTTTTAATATTCCTGGAAAACAAGTTGTGACCTTACATTTTCATTTATTTCTGGCCTGTTCAAAATTTGTCTTTACATTTCACTAGGTAAACCAAATAATCGGTAGAGTTAATAATTTGAGAATTGAACCAATGCTTCTGCTTTTCCCTATATTCCATTTATTAACTTGGGAATTCAAAATGTTACGTTCTTTTTTCTGTCCATTTTTCTGTCCATAGGCTTTCAAACTCTCCTATTCCAAAAAGGAATTATTAAGTGACAGCTCATGTGCATGTTTATTTTCTTCCTCTTTACAAATTTTAATCTGCTCTCTTCTAAAATGCACGCAAGCCTTGGCCTCATCCACGAATGGCCGTAACAGCAGCGCATGGCCACCCGTGGATCTGCATCTCCCCGCCAAACCCGAACCGAACCCCACCTCTTCACTTCCACTCCTCCGCCAGCGATGCAGCAGCCTCCCCTTCCACCGCCGTCCGCCTCCCACAACCTGTGTAACGACCCAGAATTTCTGATATTTGAAATTCGAATATTGGATTTAATTTGATAATTTAATCGATAAATTAAATAGTGAAATTCCAGAGATAATTGAAAAACGAGTTTAAAATGATTGAAAATGATTTGTAAAATTTTATTTAATCATACTGGAGTTATAGAAAGGTTATAGAACTTTTAAAATTGAATTTAAAGTTAATCTGTGAAAATGGAATATTTTAATATTTAATTATCGACTGAAAATTAGCCATTTTTCGAACAGTCTCGGATTTTGACGAAACCAGTTTCATCGGATCCGTAATGTGAAATTATTGCATGGTTTCAAATTTCGTAATTTTTGGATTTACCGTTTGTTCGGGGCAAGCCGAAACGCATCGAAATCGATTTAAATCGGTTTAATTTAAATTGATCGTTTTTCTCCGTATCTCGCTCAGATGTCCGAATTAGCACCCGAAACACGTTCCATTGCATTCGGAACGCGGGGTAAACCTTACGAACGTCAGCCGGCACGCTCGAATCGGAGTTCGAAAAATTCGATGAATAGTAAATCGTGAAATTTTCTATAAAAGCACCTCTATTCCCTCATTTGCAAACAAAGAAAACCCTAACCCTAAATTTTTCTCAGCCGCCACTTAAACGATCTATGGCCGAAAAGCTCTCTCATTTTTCCCTTGAAAACTCTTGATCCAAGCTTTGATTTCGAAATCTATATAAATGAAAGTTGAAGAACTCTTCACGACGAGCATATCCAATGGTGGATCTCAGTCCTCGTCAACGTTTGAAGCCAGGAAATGGCCAAGAGTAGCCGTCGTTCGTTCACGTATTCCGAGGGGAGGAAGGCACCGGACTTCGCCATATTGCAGTCGAAGGCAGGGGTCGTGATGCTCTTTCGTTTGGAACTATCTGATCGTCGTGCAGACGAGTGTAGAGGGTCACGAAATTCAAGCAAATTGGCGGCATGGGTTCGTTCGAACCTGGAAATGTCGCACGTGAAAAAAACTGATGGGGGAAGAAAGGGGGATGCGCGGCCAGATCTCCTTGGTTCAAAAGCAACGGTCTTGATTTGTTTAGGTTTAAAGAAAAATTTATTTGTAAATTAAATTATATTATTAATTCGGGTAACTTTAAAAATGAATATCTTTTTGCTGCGAGGTCGGAATCGAACGAAACGAATTACGTTGGCTTCGTTTTGTCGAGCACTACGCAGTGTAACTAGATTGGAGTCGTTTGGAGCCATTTTGAATTTCGGGTAAAATTAAACGCGCGTTTAATTTTATTCGAAATAAACGCTGGAACGGAATTTAAAATCAAGGTGAGATCTTCTCACTCAAATGAAAGTGCATTTTCTTTTACAGTTATCGATTGATGATTGACTGTTTGGATGTGATATTAGATATGATAGGATATATCTATATATATAGCAGTATATACATATTGACATATGTATATATTGGATTGATTGATTTCCCGCCTCGTATAGCGGATGAGACCCTATTGCGCCGTTAGTAAGCGGATATTTTTATAAAACCCATATACCGCGATATTCCACCTCGAAGTGGAATTGGTATTGTGCTAACATCTTTGGATGCAGGGAAACAGGTTGGAGGGATCCAACTGGATTCCTCACCAGTAGTTACTTATTTACAGATATTGATATATATTCTGTTATCATATTGATATATGATATTGACTGTTGTGATGGACTAATTGGTGTTGTTGCATCATCGGATTCAGTTTTGAAATGTAAAAATAACGACTTTTACTTTAAAAGGGTTTTTAAAGTGATTTTTGAAAATATACGTTTTATGGAATTTTTGAATCGATTTATAAACGTAAAATTTTAAAGTTATAAAAGTTATAATTTTTAGTGAAATATAACCGAAGTGTCGTTTTTGAAATAAAAGTCGATTTATTTATAAAATGGTTTAAGTTGGGATTTTTGAATAACTATAAACGATTTGTATAGAAAGATTTATAAAATTGATATTTTATAAATCAAAATATTGGACTTATAAAACGAATTTTATAAGTGTTAAAAAAAAGTATAAATGGATTTCATAAGTGAATGAAATTAATAGATTTACTTTGTGAAGTTAAAAATGAATGAAGTTGTAGAATAAAGGATTTATAAGTAATTTAGATTTTTGCCTTTAAATGGAATGTTGATTGAATTTGTTCATAAATGATTCTTTTTAAAGTTGAAATCGTTATAAAGTACAAATGCGATTTATAAACATTGTTTATAAATCCGAAATCACTTATTTTTATAAAGTGAATTATAGAAGTTAATAAAATGAGATTTATAAACCGGAGTTGTTATAGAAAATAGAAAATGGAATTTATGAACGTTGTTTAATAAATTCGAAGATCAATAAAATTTGATAAATTTAATATAGGAGGTTATTAAAGAAGATATATTCGCGATTTTGGATAGCGAATTATTATTGAAATAAAATGTGTAGAAATGATTGAAATTGGGTTAAGTGAATTATATTCACGATTTTGGACAGTGAATATATTGTTAAATAAAATGGATTTATTTTTGAAGAAGGGATATAAAAAAATGAAGTTAAACATTTTAAAGATGTTTTTAAATGTGGGAAATATCGAAATCATAGATTTCAACATTTATTGTTGAAATAGACGTTTTCGAAAAATAAGGAAATGGTGGACTATAACACTGTTGTTATAGTAAATGATTTCCAAAAGGAAATGTTTTTAATGTAGTATTGGGATTTATATATCTATCTAAATCCGAATCCCTATACTAGTGATTTTGAGTCGTCGTAACGATGTTTTACGTAACATTCGTTTTGACTCAAATAAATGTTGTCAAAGTAAATGATTTCCTTAAAGAATGAAATATATACTTAATTTTGATTTAAGTATATCGAATATTTTCAAATGTTGAAAATAAAAGATTTGTGAAACACTTATTATTAAATAAGTATGGAATGTTTTCCAAAATGAAATGAAACGTTTTGAGATTTTATCTTCTTAAAGATAAATCGAAAATGAATATTTGAAAACGATTGAAAATCGAATATTAGTAGATATTCGAAAAATGTAAATTCAATATGGAATTTATAAAGGAAAGGGAAACTGTTTAGAAAAATAAACGTTGATTTATTTTAGAAGTGTGGAAATAATATATCTAGTAAAGATATTTTTGAAGATGAAATAATTTGGAAAACTATTTGGAATCTGATGATGTTGCGCATCTTTATTGATAGTTAAATAACCGACTATCAATAATTACCTTGAGTAGGTATTTGTTGTGAATTGGATGAATTTGAATGCCACACTTATTTTTGAATAAGCGCTCACTATTCGGGTTAGCCAGGAAAGGACCATGGGGTCGTATAACCCATTCCGAATATGTGATACGTCGTTATGAATTGCATTCGAAGACTGGTGTTGAAGACCGGATATTTTTGAAAACGGAAGGATTACCGTCGAGTTACTCTACATCGGCTGATCTCCGGTTTAGAGGTTTTATCACCCTTAGTGACGGGAAGTCCTGACGTGATTGAAAATTATCCGGGATTGCAAGGGCTTCGTGAGAAGTGCCTTCAGTTCTGTTCGATCCCGGAACAGACTTGTATGGATTGTGTGTCTGACGTTACAATTTGAGATATAAAGCTGATTTCTTTCAAATACATTTCTGTTGGTGGCGGAGAATTTATTCTCTTAGCTTAACACCCTTCTCTGAGACGTACGAGCTCAGAGGTTATGTAGTTGAAATTCATCAGTGATATACTCCCAATTTGGTAACGTGGCATACTGAGTGTTGCTGTGAAATGATCAGTGTTTGATCATTTGTGATATGATCATTTGTTTGATCTTATATCCTTGTGATCATAGGTTGATCATTTTGTTGACCCGAAGCAGGGCTTTGTAGAAAGCGTAGCTTTGTGGACGAGACTTCGTCGAGCCTCACATCCCGGAAATGGTCAAAACAGGAAGGATGCAGCAAGGTTCTAGGGAGTAGCGCCCCTTAGTGTATGTCATTCCTTCTGGATAGAGGTGGTATCATGATATGGAGCCCAGATACTTAACCTATGTGGTTGCTGCATTATTATCTAAGTGGTTTGTTGGAAATCGGGGATCCTCGGGAAGATCGGTTACGATCGGGGGATGGCATACGCGTGTCAGTAGTTACCTATTTTTGCAGAGATAACCCGGCCTTGTGTTGGCAGAGATCCGGTTAGGTTCTCGGGTCGTCTATTCCAGGGACGTACCCATCGTGGATAGGAAGTTCCTTAGCCTGACCATTTGTTGGAAATCCAAAGAAACAATACGTGACGTGTACAGTTTTAGTTGTATTACCTGCTATGGAATGTGGCGGTAACCTGCTATTGAACATAGTAGCTATAGTAGGCATACGATACTGGTTGTATGCTAGCTAAGATTTATATTCTACTTTCGAAATGTTTTCTACACTATGCACTAATAATAATATCAAAAATGATTTGATTTTGCGTAGTAAGCATCTTTGACCATCATAAGAAGAAATCTCCTCCAATTCTGCATTTGCATTGTGTGTGTGGCGGGAGGTCTTATGGTAGTTTCATTTTCCAAAAGCATTGCGAATTTTTTTTATTTTCTTTATGAAAAATAACTGTTTTACGATCTCACACCAGTCACCATGACTGACTCGGAGTTTATTGTTCCCTTCTAAACTCTGGGTGCCCACCAATTTCCACACGGGCAGCCTAGAGTTATATTATCAGGATATTCTGGATATTCTGGAGCTTTGGAAGCAAGCTGGATGACGAGACGTAGTATTTGTATCTGATAGTATTTATTCCGCTGTGTATTCTGTATGAGGACAAGTATAAAACTGTCCATTGTTGTACTGAGTTGTATAGTGACTCTGATGATTGATGTATGTATAAAATGATATAGTTCTTTGTTTAAAGATTATTCATTTACCTATTATATATTGTTCCGCTGCGATGTGTAAGATTCTGATTTTGTTTTCTGTTCTGATGTTGTTCTGTTGTTTCTCTTCTCTCTTCTTTCTTCTTCTTCTGCCTTTTTCTTTTTCTTAAACCCTCACTATTGGAGTTTCCGGCACTCGATTGCTCGGCAGTCGATAAAGTGAGTATCGATGTTGAATTTTCGAAAGTCGAAAATTCCCGTACGTGACAGCGTGGTATCAGAGCATATGGTTAAGCGACAACCCTGCTCTGTTGGGTGTTACTCATTAGAGATAGAGTCAGCAGTACTCTAGAATGAGTTTGAGTGTAATAATAGATATGAGCACGTATTTGTTATTGAATATAAAATTGTTTTATATTGTGATGATTGGTTTGTTGAGTGGTATATGGATTCTGGTCGGTATTGTCCGTACAACTCTATCGATAGGGATCTCTAAACACTTGAATAGAACAATTCGGCACAATATTGTTTTAAATAGGGTAAATGAGATAATTTTACCCAAAACTATTTTTGGATATAAAAGAAATGATTTTTCTGTAAATTATCATAATATATGGATGTTTGGTTGTTAGGAAAGTGATGATATTGAAATGTTATCATTACTATTGAAAATTGAATAAGAAATTCAAATCATAACTCCAAAGTTAAGAAATAAATCCATGTACAAATGAAATTTAAAGAATATAAATTATAAATGTGATTTATAATTTGAAACGGAATTCCAGAGAAGTTGTTGGAAATGTTTTGAAAAGAATTTGAAAATTTTGGAGATTTGGAAAGTTTAAATCTTTTTGAATGAAAATGAATTTCAAAGGATTTTGGAAAAATGTTTTGAAGGAATGAAAAGCTCTAAACTCTTTTCGGTCGCTGGAAATAATTCCGATGATGATCGCGACATCACCGGTGTTCATTTTCGGGTTTCCAAAAGAGGGATTGCTGCCAAATTGTTTTAAATGGAAGTTGTTTGGAAAATTTGGATTTTGTTTTAGAAAATTCAAAGGATAGTTTGAATTGTTTTCAAAAATGATTTTTTTTGAAATGTTGGTAAGACTCTGGAATCCTATTAAAAATATTTATGGAATACTATTGAATTGATAACTTATACCATTTGAATTGTGATAGAATAAACTTAACTTAAAGGATGAAGTTAAATTAATGTAAGTACAAGTGAATCAATTTAATGAAAGTGAAATTGAAAGTTGAGATTCATTTCAAATTTGTAAGCAATAGAATGGAATTGAAACTGAATACTGAAAACAAATTTGAATAAGTGGATTAGAATTTGAAATGGATTAGTAACTGAAACTAATTTAAAATGATGCAGTTGTGAATGAAAGATAATTGATAAAATTCAACATTCAGAAGTTAAATAGAATCCAAATAAGGTTGGAATTGTGAATTAAATTCAAATGAAATTTGAAATGTGAAATTGAATGAAAATAAATATGAAACTTCAATAGGGAAGTAAAGATGATATAAGAAGTATCGAAATTTTGTAATAGAATTTGCAAAATAGTTTGAATATGTAACTAGATATTATGGCTAGTAGGACATACAGGTGTTATAAAAGGAATTGGAATTTTGATTTCGAAGATAATTTGAATTGCTCGAAAAAGGTATGTATTTGAATTATAATATGAGATTTGCTGATTTCTTGTCTAGCCGCTTGGCTTTTTCTTTTTCTTTTTGAAATCTGAGAGTCCGTAGGGACGTTTTGTAGTCGTACCGTATTAGCCGCGCAAAGGAGACGCTGGCGAAATTTTTCGAAAATTTAGGGTGTTAGAAAAAAAATTTGAGAAATTTTGAAAGTTTAAAATTTGAATTTAAACTCGAATTTGAATTGAGAAGTTAAACAATGTTGTTTGAAACTTATAATTGAAGTTAGAAATTTAGTTGAATAATAACGAATCTTTAGTAGAAAGATTTGTTTTGAAAATTAATAAAACTATTAGGTTGTGAAAAATGATAGACGAGTTAAGGACCAATTTTCCTAACTTGTAATTTCGAGGACGAAATTCTTTTAAGGGGGAAGTTTGTAACGACCCAGAATTTCTGATATTTGAAATTCGAATATTGGATTTAATTTGATAATTTAATCGATAAATTAAATAGTGAAATTCCAGAGATAATTGAAAAACGAGTTTAAAATGATTGAAAATGATTTGTAAAATTTTATTTAATCATACTGGAGTTATAGAAAGGTTATAGAACTTTTAAAATTGAATTTAAAGTTAATCTGCGAAAATGGAATATTTTAATATTTAATTATCGACTGAAAATTAGCCATTTTTCGAACAGTCTCGGATTTCGACGAAACCAGTTTCATCAGATCCGTAATGTGAAATTATTGCATGGTTTCAAATTTCGTAATTTTTGGATTTACCGTTTGTTCGGGGCAAGCCGAAACGCATCGAAATCGATTTAAATCGGTTTAATTTAAATTGATCGTTTTTCTCCGTATCTCGCTCAGATGTCCGAATTAGCACCCGAAACACGTTCCATTGCGTTCGGAACGCGGGGTAAACCTTACGAACGTCAGCCGGCACGCTCGAATCGGAGTTCGAAAAATTCGATGAATAGTAAATCGTGAAATTTTCTATAAAAGCACCTCTATTCCCTCATTTGCAAACAAAGAAAACCCTAACCCTAAATTTTTCTCAGCCGCCACTTAAACGATCTATGGCCGAAAAGCTCTCTCGTTTTTCCCTTGAAAACTCTTGATCCAAGCTTTGATTTCGAAATCTATATAAATGAAAGTTGAAGAACTCTTCACGACGAGCATATCCAACGGTGGATCTCAGTCATCGTCAACGTTTGAAGCCAGGAAATGGCCAAGAGTAGCCGTCGTTCGTTCACGTATTCCGAGGGGAGGAAGGCACCGGACTTCGCCATATTGCAGTCGAAGGCAGGGGTCGTGATGCTCTTTCGTTTGGAACTATCTGATCGTCGTGAAGACGAGTGTAGAGGGTCACGAAATTCAAGCAAATTGGCGGCATGGGTTCGTTCGAACCTGGAAATGTCGCACGTGAAAAAAACTGATGGGGGAAGAAAGGGGGATGCGCGGCCAGATCTCCTTGGTTCAAAAGCAACGGTCTTGATTTGTTTAGGTTTAAAGAAAAATTTATTTGTAAATTAAATTATATTATTAATTCGGGTAACTTTAAAAATGAATATCTTTTTGCTGCGAGGTCGGAATCGAACGAAACGAATTACGTTGGCTTCGTTTTGTTGAGCACTACGCAGTGTAACTGGATTGGAGTCGTTTGGAGCCAGTTTGAATTTCGGGTAAAATTAAACGCGCGTTTAATTTTATTCGAAATAAACGCTGGAACGGAATTTAAAATCAAGGTGAGATCTTCTCACTCAAATGAAAGTGGATTTTCTTTTACAGTTATTGATTGATGATTGACTGTTTGGATGTGATATTAGATATGATAGGATATATCTATATATATAGCAGTATATACATATTGGCATATGTATATATTGGATTGATTGATTTCCCGCCTCGTATAGCGGATGAGACCCTATTGCGCCGTTAGTAAGCGGATATTTTTATAAAACCCATATACCGCGATATTCCACCTCGAAGTGGAATTGGTATTGTGCTAACATCTTTGGATGCAGGGAAACAGGTTGGAGGGATCCAACTGGATTCCTCACCAGTAGTTACTTATTTACAGATATTGATATATATTCTGTTATCATATTGATATATGATATTGACTGTTGTGATGGACTAATTGGTGTTGTTGCATCATCGGATTCAGTTTTGAAATGTAAAAATAACGACTTTTACTTTAAAAGGGTTTTTAAAGTGATTTTTGAAAATATACGTTTTATGGAATTTTTGAATCGATTTATAAACGTAAAATTTTAAAGTTATAAAAGTTATAATTTTTAGTGAAATATAACCGAAGTGTCGTTTTTGAAATAAAAGTCGATTTATTTATAAAATGGTTTAAGTTGGGATTTTTGAATAACTATAAATGATTTGTATAGAAAGATTTATAAAATTGATATTTTATAAATCAAAATATTGGACTTATAAAACGAATTTTATAAGTGTTAAAAAAAAGTATAAATGGATTTCATAAGTGAATGAAATTAATAGATTTACTTTGTGAAGTTAAAAATGAATGAAGTTGTAGAATAAAGGATTTATAAGTAATTTAGATTTTTGCCTTTAAATGGAATGTTGATTGAATTTGTTCATAAATGATTCTTTTTAAAGTTGAAATCGTTATAAAGTACAAATGCGATTTATAAACATTGTTTATAAATCCGAAATCACTTATTTTTATAAAGTGAATTATAGAAGTTAATAAAATGAGATTTATAAACCGGAGTTGTTATAGAAAATAGAAAATGGAATTTATGAACGTTGTTTAATAAATTCGAAGATCAATAAAATTTGATAAATTTAATATAGGAGGTTATTAAAGAAGATATATTCGCGATTTTGGATAGCGAATTATTATTGAAATAAAATGTGTAGAAATGATTGAAATTGGGTTAAGTGAATTATATTCACGATTTTGGACAGTGAATATATTGTTAAATAAAATGGATTTATTTTTGAAGAAGGGATATAAAAAATGAAGTTAAACATTTTAAAGATGTTTTTAAATGTGGGAAATATCGAAATCATAGATTTCAACATTTATTGTTGAAATAGACGTTTTCGAAAAATAAGGAAATGGTGGACTATAACACTGTTGTTATAGTAAATGATTTCCAAAAGGAAATGTTTTTAATGTAGTATTGGGATTTATATATCTATCTAAATCCGAATCCCTATACTAGTGATTTTGAGTCGTCGTAACGATGTTTTACGTAACATTCGTTTTGACTCAAATAAATGTTGTCAAAGTAAATGATTTCCTTAAAGAATGAAATATATACTTAATTTTGATTTAAGTATATCGAATATTTTCAAATGTTGAAAATAAAAGATTTGTGAAACACTTATTATTAAATAAGTATGGAATGTTTTCCAAAATGAAATGAAACGTTTTGAGATTTTATCTTCTTAAAGATAAATCGAAAATGAATATTTGAAAACGATTGAAAATCGAATATTAGTAGATATTCGAAAAATGTAAATTCAATATGGAATTTATAAAGGAAAGGGAAACTGTTTAGAAAAATAAACGTTGATTTATTTTAGAAGTGTGGAAATAATATATCTAGTAAAGATATTTTTGAAGATGAAATAATTTGGAAAATTATTTGGAATCTGATGATGTTGCGCATCTTTATTGATAGTTAAATAACCGACTATCAATAATTACCTTGAGTAGGTATTTGTTGTGAATTGGATGAATTTGAATGCCACACTTATTTTTGAATAAGCGCTCACTATTCGGGTTAGCCGGGAAAGGACCATGGGGTCATATAACCCATTCCGAATATGTGATACGTCGTTATGAATTGCATTCGAAGACCGGTGTTGAAGACCGGATATTTTTGAAAACGGAAGGATTACCGTCGAGTTACTCTACATCGGCTGATCTCCGGTTTAGAGGTTTTATCACCCTTAGTGACGGGAAGTCCTGACGTGATTGAAAATTATCCGGGATTGCAAGGGCTTCGTGAGAAGTGCCTTCGGTTCTGTTCGATCCCGGAACAGACTTGTATGGATTGTGTGTCTGACGTTACAATTTGAGATATAAAGCTGATTTCTTTCAAATACATTTCTGTTGGTGGCGGAGAATTTATTCTCTTAGCTTAACACCCTTCTCTGAGACGTACGAGCTCAGAGGTTATGTAGTTGAAATTCATCAGCGATATACTCCCAATTTGGTAACGTGGCATACTGAGTGTTGCTGTGAAATGATCAGAGTTTGATCATTTGTGATATGATCATTTGTTTGTCTTATATCCTTCTGATCATAGGTTGATCATTTTGTTGACCCGAAGCAGGGCTTTGTAGAAAGCGTAGCTTTGTGGACGAGACTTCGTCGAGCCTCACATCCCGGAAATGGTCAAAACAGGAAGGATGCAGCAAGGTTCTAGGGAGTAGCGCCCCTTAGTGTATGTCATTCCTTCTGGATAGAGGTGGTATCATGGTATGGAGCCCCGATACTTAACCTATGTGGTTGCTGCATTATTATCTATGTGGTTTGTTGGAAATCGGTGATCCTCGGGAAGATCGGTTACGATCGGGGGATGGCATACGCGTGTCAGTAGTTACCTATTTTTGCAGAGGTAACCCGGCCTTGTGTTGGCAGAGATCCGGTTAGGTTCTCGGGTCGTCTATTCCAGGGACGTACCCATCGTGGATAGGAAGTTCCTTAGCCTGACCATTTGTTGGAAATCCAAAGAAACAATACGTGACGTGTACGGTTTTAGTTGTATTACCTGCTATGGAATGTGGCGGTAACCTGCTATTGAACATAGTAGCTATAGTAGGCATACGATACTGGTTGTATGCTAGCTAAGATTTATATTCTACTTTCGAAATGTTTTCTACACTATGCACTAATAATAATATCAAAAATGATTTGATTTTGCGTAGTAAGCATCTTTGATTATCATAAGAAGAAATCTCCTCCAATTCTGCGTTTGCATTGTGTGTGTGGCGGGAGGTCTTATGGTAGTTTCATTTTCCAAAAGCATTGCGAATTTGTTTTATTTTCTTTATGAAAAATAACTGTTTTACGATCTCACACCAGTCACCATGACTGACTCGGAGTTTATTGTTCCCTTCTAAACTCTGGGTGCCCACCAATTTCCACACGGGCAGCCTAGAGTTATATTATCAGGATATTCTGGATATTCTGGAGCTTTGGAAGCAAGCTGGATGACGAGACGTAGTATTTGTATCTGATAGTATTTATTCCGCTGTGTATTCTGTATGAGGACAAGTATAAAACTGTCCATTGTTGTACTGAGTTGTATAGTGACTCTGATGATTGATGTATGTATAAAATGATATAGTTCTTTGTTTAAAGATTATTCATTTATCTATTATATATTGTTCCGCTGCGATGTGTAAGATTCTGATTTTGTTTTCTGTTCTGATGTTGTTCTGTTGTTTCTCTTCTCTCTTCTTTCTTCTTCTGCCTTTTTCTTTTTCTTAAACCCTCACTATTGGAGTTTCCGGCACTCGATTGCTTGGCAGTCGATAAAGTGAGTATCGATGTCGAATTTTCGAAAGTCGAAAATTCCCGTACGTGACAACCTGTCACTGCCACCTCATGGTCTGCCGAGCTCTGTGCCTCCGCCTCTGGTTCGGCCGAACCCATCCAGCAACCCGCCGCACCACCTCGCCATGAACCACCACCGCACCCGACCCTCCTCCCTGCCATCACTGTTGGCCGTGTTTCCTCTTCAGCTATCTCGAGTTTCATTTATTTCTTGAGGTAGAATGTTTACCTATATTTTTATATGTATATTAGTATATAAAGCTTGACTTATATGGCGTGTGTTGTTTTTTTTTAAATATGGCAGGTTATGCTGTTTCTTTTATGTTGTGCAAATATTGCATTTAGTATCGAGTATTAAGCACGTATGTTTTGTGGATATCTATGTTTATATATTAGCTTAGCTTGGTATAAAATATGTTTACTTTTATATATACTTTGCCTGTATATTTTAACGCATGATATGCATATGAGCAGTGTTTAAAATGAATTTACAATGAGTATTAGATGCATATAATTTGAAAGTATATATGGGTTGCCAGATTTTAAATATGTAAAGTTTTCAAATGTGCAGTTATGTACAAAATTTTATATATACCAGTTTTAATATAAATATATAATTAATTATACAAGGTTGTATATAGTCTATGTACTGTTAGTTTTTGTGTAAGTTTTATCATAGATAATATAATATATGTAGATATGTAGTTTGCGGTTGCGTGGGTGGTACGTATATTAAGTTATGATAATTTATTTGAGAGGTTGCTGAAGCTTAAAAAAAAATATAAAATTGTGTACTAAAGTGTTATATTCTAATGCTTTAATTACATTTTTTGAGATGAGTTATGATTGTGTTCTTCCCAAAGCCATTTGATATGTATATTTTGATTTTTGAACATACGGCTGTTGGGTGCATGTAAAGTTTAGCAGAGATATATTCATATATTTGGTATTTTTAGTTTTATATATTAGTTTATATATGATTTTGTTTTACATGTGATATTTTTATATCTATACGAATATATATATCTCTCGAGTATATTATTTAAAACGATAATTGTAATCATATGTATGTTATTCTGATATTTGTTTAAAATTTGAATATCGATTTCGTGGAATATATATATATATATATATATATATTGCTGTTTTATCAATTCGTTCTTATTATCTCATCGATTCCCATTTTATCAGCTTTGTCCGTCGAAATTCGTGTCAATCCCGCCTTGCTTTGAAAATCGGCAGTTGGATTTGGTCAATTTCGCAATTCAAATCGTAGCCTATCATGTCGTCTATCTTCTTATGTTCTCCAACCTCGAAAGGTGAGCAATCACTCACGATTAATGTTCTTTTATTTATTAAATTTGATTTCAATTAAAACGACAATTGAAATATGCTGCTGCTAGTTATTTACACTGTTATATATGTTATTAACTGTATCAGTTCACCTGTGACATCTGACACCCTTATTTGTTATTTATACAATGATAATCCAGTTTGGTTGATAAATGATTTATTGTTGATGTTTGACATTGGATGTTAAATTGTTAATGTTGAAGTGATAGATAATATGTAATTGAATTTGACGTGGGACAGTTAGATTTGATATATGTGTAAAATTGGATTAAATGACATTTGTATAATATGACCCCTTTAACTGTTAAATTTATTGACACGTATGATTTGTTTAATTACACCTTGAACCACTGAATGTATGTTGTTAAATTGATGATGGATGAAATTGTAATAGATGACAAGTGAAAAACCGTAGTGTAATAATCTTTAATCTAAATGAAATGATAGTGTAAATTCTAGTAAAATTATATTAATTTGCACAAACAACAATGTGAATTAATACGATTATTTCGGGATTATTTGAATTGATTATTGGATTGTTATTGATTGTTATTATTGCTTGTTTATTTACTTTGACACCATCCCAGTTATCACACTGCAAGTTCCCTTTGCTACGTTTTGATTTTGAATTGAATTGGAATCGGGTTGAAATGATAAATACCCAAATGAACTTGACTTAGGATAGAGAATTAAATAAACCCGATTGGTCAATGATTTGATTTAAAAATAAAATGAAGATTTTATTTGAATAAATAATATGGTTTTGAAACGAAGTTGGAATTTGATTTTTAATGAAAGGAAATGTTAATATTTAAATCTGAAACAAATATTGACATAGTAGTTGTTGGAAGATCGTTATTTTGAAATTAATTATTTGACAATTAAATTTGGAACTTATCATTGAATTAAGTTTGAAATGATTTAATAATTAAGTTTGAAATTATAATTAAGTTTGGAATAATTAAGTTTTGAAATATTTAATAATGAAATAAGATCTGATTATTTGATAATTAAATAAAAATTTGAATTCTGTGATAAGAGAAATTGAACTTTTGAATAAGTGAATTTTTACTTCGTAAATAATTGAAATTGAATTTCTTTATTAATTAAGTTTGGAAAATTATTTAAGTAAGTAAATAAGTGAAATTGGATTTCTTTAACAAGAAATAAAATGTGATTTATTGAAATTAATGTAAGACTTGAAATTTAAAGAATTTGATTTGATTTGATGAATATAATTTAATTTAATTTGTAAGTTTTGATATGATGAAGTTGAACTTAAATAATTGATTTAATGAATTGGAAATTTAATAGAAATCGTTTTGAATGATAAATTAACTTAACGAATATTGGATGAAATCGATTAGTGAATTTAAACTGATTTGAATGTTAAATTAATTTAAATGTTTCGAAATGAAACTTATATACGAACTTGAATCAATATTTGAATTGTTTTTAAATAAAAATGGAAATTGAATTATAAGATTTTGAAATGATAATTTGGAAGTTTTGAATCGTAAATTATGGAAATTGTTTTAGAAAGACAAATGAAATGTTTATTTGCAAATTCTAATTGAAATTGTAATTGATTTGGTTTTGAAATTTATTAAACGACCAATCGGTGTAATAATCACAAAAGTTATTAAAGAGACCGGAATCGGTTAAGGACATACTCACTGTCTAAACCGAAAACCAATTTAATAACTGCACGCGGAGTGTGATCCAGAATGAAGTGGTTGGAATGATGTATGTGATGACTGATGAAAGAGAACGATAATGGATAGCCTTGACACTTGTGTCAAATTGAAAATGACTAAAACAGGAGCCGTGCCGGGCCAAATGGGGGCTAGCTACCTCGAGCGAACACACTTCTTCGAAAACAACTCATTACTTGTTGTCGATTGATGCACCCTTGATTTGGGAGTGTTGTTTCGCGGTGTTGTAATCGTTGCGGCGATGCGTTCTCACCAGTCCGGATTAGGCAAACGGTAGTTTCACTACCTTGGGTATTGCCTCATGTGCCTTGTCATACTTGTATCCCTATATACGCGACCACTACGATTTGTTTTGTGTTATACCTATGGAGTACTCCCTGATATCCCACTAGTTTACGGTGGAGTTTACAGTGGTGTATAGACTATAACGCTTATATAAAATGTGTTAAGGGGGATAATGGTAACGCCTTAACACTATTTTGATATCTTATATTGCTGATAGGCATTATCTATTTACCGTACACTACTACATAGTAGATAGTTTAACGGATCCTTAAAGGATGGTTATTCCAAACATACTTTGAGTTACTTGTATTTCAATTGCTATTTCACTTGAGTTGGATTTATTGATATAAGAATGTTAATACTGACTCGAGTGTTTTGTGTTTTGCTTTACGCTCGGGTCGGACTGAGTGTACCAGTATTCGAGACTCACCTTTGAAGTTGGAGCTTTGCTTGAAGAGCCAGCCATCTATTTTGCTTTCAGTATTCGATGATTCCAGTGATGTATTCTGATTTGTATCTGATGTATCGTATTACTTTTCCGTTGTATCTGGTTTAACTCTGATGTAACTTATATATTTATATAGTAGCTTCATGAACTACTATCTCTTTTATTTCCGCTGCATTTATTACTCTGTGTCTGTGATCTGTGATTATTTATTTACTGTATATGTTCAGTTTTGCCAAATTTAAATTAACAACGCGGTATTTTGAATTATTCAAGTCCGACATGTGCGGATGCGAATGGTCCAAAATAGCGGGTCGTTACAGTTGGTATCAGAGCTTTGGTAGCTCTAGGCAAAACTTAACATATATGGTAAATGTATTTACATAATCACTCTCATTTGAGTTTCAATCTCTTCCTTTTTGACTCAATTCCCCTGAATTTTGGAACGTTCCCTGCGGTTTCAAAATTCATTCGTGTCCCTCACTATTCGTCTTCTTTCAATTCTGGAGCATCCCATAACTCCATTTCGAATGATCTTTATAATGAGTTGGCGGTCCCGCCAATCTCAAATTGATTTGTAAAGGGGTAAAACTCTTTTACGATAGCATCGATTCACCGGAGATTTATATATCCTCGGTTTAGATGCTGACATCTTTGGTTATACCGAATTCTATCTCTTGAGATCAATATCGATTTGCCTCGGAATTCTACATTGATCTTATTCTTGAAGTCACGGTTGACCCGGTTAAGGTTGCCCGCGATTTATATAAATTTATCAATCTTCCTACTTTGTTATTAATCATCGTATCTTTGTTTCGAACTTATCTTCGAATAAAATTTCTCTTTGATTTGAGTCCATCAAATTTGAAACCATATCCTTATTTTGAAAATTCATTCCTATATCGTCGAGCAAAGAAATGTATTTGTAAACTAATATATATAAATGTTTTAATATATGCTGTGTTGTTTGAGTTGTTGATGTTGATTTGGGTTTCCGATCGATTCATCTGATCAACGCTATCGATAGGATTTCCAAAACACTTGAGCAGAGCAAACTGACACAATATTATTTTCAAATTTGATAAATGAAATAATTTTGTATGATTATATTATAAATATATAAGTAAAATTTTCTGAAAAAAAAGGTAAATTAATTTGTTGTTTGAAATGATAATATTTGATTTTCATCTATTGTTCGATAAATGAATTTATAAACTTGGTTTATAAACTGATTTAGAATTTGAAATGAAATTAAATTAAGAATTTGAGAATTTAATTTTCAATGATTTCGAACTATGGTTTTAAAGGTTTAAAATGCACATTATTTAAAGATATTTTGACTATAATTTTTTTCCAAAGAATTTTTATGTATATTATTTAAAGTATTTTCAAATAGGAACCATTTTCAAATAATTTTAAAATGTTGAAATCAGTGCTCTTCTCTTTGTCGCTGGAAAATAATTTCGGTGATGGCAGCCGCATCATCGACATTCATTTTCGAGTTTCGAAGTGGAGATACTATTCTGTAGCTTTGCTATGGTTTTGTTTCGAAAAAAAATATTTTGATTTGAATTTCTTTAGTATAATTTGATTTATATATATATAGGTATCTTATTTTAAAAATTTAATTTGATTTGATAAATATATAGATATATCTCAAAATTGTTTGAAGTAAATCGGAGATTTAAATTCTTAAATTTTAGGTTAAAGATGATTTCAAGCTGAAGTCAAAATTCTTGGATAAATTTTAACTTGAAATAACTGGATTGAAAAAAAAAATTTGTATAATCCTCAATTTCATTTCAATATAACTTACCTAAATTATTCAGAAGTTAAAATGTAATTGGATAATGTACAATAAAAAAATGTCTTTATAAATAAAATTTGAGTGTTTATAATAAACGTTATACACTAAATCTTGATTATAAAGATGTTAATAGAGTTAGATAGGATAATAAGTAAAACTCAGTTAATAATGAAATAAATTTGTTTTGAAAGAATTGATAAATTTGTTTTGAAAGAATTAATAAATTGAAATTTGATCAACTTACGAAAATACCTTGAATTTAAAAGCAATTAGTAAATATAAATTAATTTAAATCGAAACCTTTATGGTTTAAATTAATTTATATAGGTTAAATATATGTGATTAGATATATTAAGTAGAATAAATTTAACAATAATTTGGAATAAAGAAGAATTTAAATTGCTGAAAAAAATATGATTATAATAAAAGACTATTCAAATTTATGGTTTTAGAAATTGTAAATTGAAGATAATTGGATAATAAGATAATGAATTTAGAAATAGTTGAGATTGATTTTAGTGAAATCAAATGGATTAAATCAATTATTGAATATCAATTAATTTAAATTTGAATTTATATGGTTTAAATTGATTGTTATTTTTCAAATCTGTTTTTCTTTCTGGTTGTTTCTATTCTCCTACCCCGTTCCTTTTCGGGGACGAAAAGTTTTGAGTGGGGGAGAGTGTAACGACCCGTAAATTTAACTGGTTTTAATGACGTTATTAATTGAAATTTTGCGAAATTTTAAACGATAAAATATGGAAATATAAATTTGATATTTGGAATGCGTCTAGTTAAACATAGCAACTGGTAAATTTTTGTCCCAAAATATGAAAGTTTATTTCGCGCGTAAATTTACTTCAATTTAGTCAGTTAAAAAGCGATGAAACTAAAATGTTTTCGGAACCTAAATATTTTTACATAGAAAAATTATAAACCATCTTCTTAGCAAACGTCATTTTTCGTTTTTCCAAATTCGGACTTCCTTAGCTCCGTCGATCTTATTTTTCTGCGTTTTGCTGCATTTTCTACTAGTAGAAAATTCAAATTTTTATAATTCGATTGTACCACAGATATCTGTATACTATTTTGACTGTCTCGACGTGTTGATCTCTGTAGTATATTCAACTCCGTGTTTCGAAGTTCGGTGTGCGGTGCAATCTGCGAAATGCCTAGCATATCGGTTCCATAACCGAGCCTTTTAGTTGCTTACCCTTTTATTTTCCTACCGTGCAAATCCTATATCCGTAAAACTTTTAATATTCCTGGAAAACAAGTTGTGACCTTACATTTTCATTTATTTCTGGCCTGTTCAAAATGTGTCTTTACATTTCACTGAGTAAACCAAATAATCGGTAGAGTTAATAATTTGAGAATTGAACCAATGCTTCTGCTTTTCCCTATATTCCATTTATTAACTTGGGAATTCAAAATGTTACGTTCTTTTTTCTGTCCATTTTTCTGTCCATAGGCTTTCAAACTCTCCTATTCCAATAAGGAATTATTAAGTGACAGCTCATGTGCATGTTTATTTTCTTCCTCTTTACAAATTTTAATCTGCTCTCTTCTAAAATGCACGCAAGCCTTGGCCTCATCCACGAATGGCCGTTACAGCAGCGCATGGCCACCCGTGGATCCGCATCTCCCCGCCAAACCCGAACCGAACCCCACCTCTTCACTTCCACTCCTCCGCCAGCGATGCAGCAGCCTCCCCTTCCACCGCCGTTCGCCTCCCACAGCCTGTCACTGCCACCTCATGGTCTGCCGAGCTCTGTGCCTCCGCCTCTGGTTCGGCCAAACCCATCCAGCAACCCGCCGCACCACCTCGCCATGAACCACCATCGCACCCGACCCTCCTCCCTAGCATCACTGTTGGCCGTGTTTCCTCTTCAGCTATCTCGAGTTTCATTTATTTCTTGAGGTAGAATGTTTACCTATATTTTTATATGTATATTAGTATATAAAGCTTGACTTATATTGCGTGTGCTGTTTTTTTTAAATATGGCAGGTTATGCTGTTTTTTTTTATGTTGTGCAAATATTGCATTTAGTATCGAGTATTAAGCACGTATGTTTTGTGGATATCTGTGTTTATATATTAGCTTAGCTTGGTATAAAATATGTTTACTTTTATATATGTGGAAATTAGCCACAAGGGCCTCTTTAGCAAGTGGAATTAGTTTCTAGGACACACAACTGAAATAATTACTTTCAAGGACAAAACGTAAAATAATTAGTTTATAGGGTCTAAAAACCTATGAAATTATGTCCTAAAAAGTAATTGGACTGCTGACTTCGTCCTTGAAAGTAATTATTCTACTGATTTTGGCCTTGAAAGTAATTTCTTTGAATGTGTGTCCTAGAAACTAATTGGACTGCAAAGTTTGTCCTTCTGGTGAATTGTCCCTTTATATATACTTTGCCTGTATATTTTAACGCATGTATATGCATATGAGTAGTGTTTAAAATGAATTTACAATGAGTATTAGATGCATATATTTGAAAGTATATATGGGTTGCCAGATTTTAAATATGTAAAGTTTTCAAATGTGCAGTTATGTACAAAATTTTATATATACTGGTTTTAATATAAATATATAATTAATTATACAAGGTTGTATATAGTCTATGTACTGTTAGTTTTTGTGTAATTTTTATCATAGAAAATATAATATATGTAGATATGTAGTTTGCGGTTGCGTGGGTGGTACGTATATGATAATTTATTTGAGTGGTTGCTAAAGCTTAAAAAAAATTGTGTACTAAAGTGTTATATTCTAATGCTTTAATTACATTTTTCGAGATGAGTTATGATTGTGTTCTTCCCAAAGCCATTTGATATGTATATTTTGATTTTTGAACATACGACTGTTGGGTGCATGTAAAGTTTAGCAGAGATATATTCATATATTTGGTATTTTTAGTTTTATATATTAGTTTATATAAGATTTTGTTTTACATGTGATATTTTTATATCTATACGAATATATATATCTCTCGAGTATATTATTTAAAACGATAATTGTAATCATATGTATGTTATTCTGATATTTGTTTAAAATTTGAATATCGATTTCGTGGAAATAATATATATATATATATATATTGCTGTTTTATCAAGTCGTTCTTATTATCTCATCGATTCCCATTTTATCAGCTTTGTCCGTCGAAATCCGTGTCAATCCCGCCTTGCTTTGAAAATCGGCAGTTGGATTTGGTCAATTTCGCAATTCAAATCGGAGCCTATCGTGTCGTCTATCTTCTTGTGTCCTCCAACCTCGAAAGGTGAGCAATCACTCACGATTAATGTTCTTTTATTTATTAAATTTGATTTCAATTGAAACGACAATTGAAATATGCTGCTGCTAGTTATTTACACTGTTATATATGTTATTAACTGTATCAGTTCACCTGTGACATCTGACACCCTTATTTGTTATTTATACAATGATAATCCAGTTTGGTTGATAAATGATTTATTATTGATGTTTGACATTGGATGTTAAATTGTTAATGTTGAAGTGATAGATAATATGTAATTGAATTTGACGTAGGACAGTTAGATTTGATATATGTGTAAAATTGGATTAAATGACATTTGTATAATATGACCCCTTTAACTGTTAAATTTATTGACACGTAGGATTTGTTTAATTACACCTTGAACCACTGAATGTATGTTGTTAAATTGATGATGGATGAAATTGTAATAGATGACAAGTGAAAAACCGTAATGTAATAATCTTTAATCTACATGAAATGATAGTGTGGATTCTAGAAAAATTATAATAATTTGCACAAACAACAATGTGAATTAATACGATTATTTCGAGATTATTTGAATTGATTATTAGATTGTTATTGATTATTGTTATTGCTTGCTTATTTACTTTGACACCATCCCAGTTATCACACTGCAAGTTCCCTTTGCTATGTTTTGATTTTGAATTGAATTGGAATCGGGTTGAAATGATAAATACCCAAATGAACTTGACTTAGGATAGAGAATTAAATAAACCCGATTGGTCAATGATTTGATTTAAAAATAAAATGAAGATTTTATTTGAATAAATAATATGGTTTTGAAACGAAGTTGGAATTTGATTTCTAATGAAAGGAAATGTTAATATTTAAATCTGAAACAAATATTGACATACTAGTTTTTGGAAGATCGTTATTTTGAAATTAATTATTTGACAATTAAATTTGGAACTTATCATTGAATTAAGTTTGAAATGATTTAATAATTAAGTTTGAAATTATAATTAAGTTTGGAATAATTAAGTTTTGAAATATTTAATAATTAAATAAGATCTGATTATTTGATAATTAAATAAAAATTTGAATTCTGTAATAAGAGAAATTGAACTTTTGAATAAGTGAATTTTTACTTCGTAAATAATTGAAATTGAATTTCTTTATTAATTAAGTTTGGAAAATTATTTAAGTAAGTAAATAAGTGAAATTGGATTTCTTTAACAAGAAATAAAATGTGATTTATTTAAATTAATGTAAGACTTGAAATTTAAAGAATTTGATTTGATGAATATAATTTAATTCAATTTGTAAGTTTTGATATGATGAAGTTGAACTTAAATAATTGAATTAATGAATTGGAAATTTAATAGAAATTGTTTTGAATGATAAATTAACTTAACGAATATTAGATGAAATCGATTAGTGAATTTAAACTGATTTGAATGTTAAATTAAATTAATTTAAATGATTCGAAATGAAACTTATATACGAACTTGAATCAATATTTGAATTGTTTTTAAATAAAAATGGAAATTGAATTATAAGATTTTGAAATGATAATTTGGAAGTTTTGAATCGTAAATTATGGAAATTGTTTTAGAAAGACAAATGAAATGTTGATTTGCAAATTCTAATTGAAATTGTAATTGATTTGGTTTTGAAATTTATTAAACGACCAATCGGTGTAATAATCACGAAAGTTATTAAAGAGACCGGAATCGGTTAAGGACATACTCACTGTCTAAACCGAAAACCACTTTAATAACTGCACGCGGAGTGTGATCTAGAATGAAGTGGTTGGAATGATGTACGTGATGACTGAAGAAAGAGAACGATAATGGATTGCCTTGACACTTGTGTCAAATTGGAAATGACTAAAACAGGAGCCGTGCTAGGCCAAATGGGGGCTAGCTACCTCGAGCGAACACACTTCTTCGAAAACTACTCATTACTTGTTGTCGATTGGTGCACCCTTGATTTGGGAGTGCTGTTTCGTGGTGTTGCGATCGCTGCGGCGATGCGTTCTCACCAGTCCGGATCAGGCAAACGGTAGTTTCACTACCTTGGGTATTGCCTCATGTGCCTTGTCATACTTGTATCCCTATATACGCGACCACTACGATTTGTTTTGTGTTATACCTATGGAGTACTCCCTGATATCCCACTAGTTTACGGTGGAGTTTATAGTGCTGTATAGACTATAACGCTTATATAAAATGTGTTAAGGGGGGTAATGGTAACGCCTTAACACTATTTTGATATCTTATATTACTGATAGGCATTATCTATTTACCGTGCACTACTACATAGTAGATAGTTTAACGGATCCTTAAAGGATGGTTATTCCAAACATCCTTTGAGTTACTTGTATTTCAATTGCTATTTCACTTGAGTTGGATTTATTGATATAAGAATGTTAATACTGACTCGAGTGTTTTGTGTTTTGCTTTACGCTCGGGTCAGACTGAGTGTACCAGTATTCGAGACTCACCTTTGAAGTTGGAGCTTTGCTTGAAGAGCCAGCCATCTATTCTGCTTTCAGTATTCGATGATTCCAGTGATGTATTCTGATTTGTATCTGATGTATCGTATTACTCTTCCGTTGTATCTGGTTTAACTCTGATGTAACTTATATATTTATATAGTAGCTTCATGAACTACTATCTCTTTTATTTCCGCTGCATTTATTACTCTGTGTCTGTGATCTGTGATTATTTATTTACTGTATATGTTCAGTTTTGCCAAATTTAAATTAACAACGCGGTATTTTGAATTATTCAAGTCCGACATGTGCGGATGCGAATGGTCCAAAATAGCGGGTCGTTACAAGAGGAATTTTATAAGGGATTTGGAGGAAATGGAATTTCAAAATGTTGAATATGGAAACTTCGAAAAATGAAACCTGAATTCATAAATTAAGTTATAAATTGTTGAATGGGGTTATAAATAAGTATACTAGGTTTTGGAAATTGTTAAAGGGAATTTATTATTGATTATAGAGACTTATGAGATAAGTTACGAAATATTCTCTGAAGCGTTGATATTTGAAATGATTTTGGAAAATAAGACTTATAATGTTTTCCTAAATATTAAAATGGAAATTTGGAAAAATTTCTAAGTGTTGAAATGGTTTGGGAATATCCTGTTATGGATTTAAGTATTTGAAATTGTTTTTTTAAATATTGGAATATGGAAAGGAATTTGAATATATACCTTTATAAAGGTATTTTGAAATGAATATTTTGGAAGAAAATTATAATATGGGCCTAGTGACTGCTTATGGATGTTATTTGATAGTTAAATAACCGACTATCAAATATTGGCCAATTTCGTTAATCGTTTCCAAGAGACCGGGATCGGATTTAATTATCCGAAAACCACTTCGATCCGGTTTGAACGTTACGAATGGATATCATGAAGATAAGTGAAGACGGTGATTCGGTTTTTCCAGTCCCAGGACAGCTTGTATGGACGAATAGAGGACGATGAGCATTCTAAGTGGAATTGTTCTTCAAAGGTAACGTTAGCCTCAAGCCTCATCAACCGGGAATGACTAAAACAAGGGAGATGTATCAAGTCTAAGTGGGTCGCACCCAATTAGGGTATGTTATCACTTTACTAGATACCCTTCGAAATATATATAAATTATGGATATGGTTGTGCATGAAAAAGGGAGCGCTTGATTTTTTTTAAGGGTGGGAACACCCGGTGTGATAACATATTCGGTTCTATCCAGGTTAGGGGTAGGCCGGTCTTGTGTAGTAGGGGATCCAGGCGAGGTCCTCGGTATACTTTTCTAAAGGTGTACTGTGATGGGTGGTACCCAGTCATTGTATGGGATCCATTCTCTAATACGAGCCTTTACGGTTTTGTTTGTAGAGCCTAGTATGCTAGAATTTAACTAATATAGCAATTTCGGCTATTTGAATAAGTATTTGTACTTAGACACTATTATAATATCACTGGATTTTCTACAAAATGTTTTGGTTATCGTAAGGGAAAAACCCTTCGTGTTTATGTGTGATGTGGTCTTACGAGATACCTTTGTTTTTCAAAGGATTTGATAACTTTAGTAATTCAAATTGAGTGTGTTTTCTCACGCTGGTTTTCCAGACTGACTCGGGTGTTATTTTATTATAATGCTCGGGTTAGACCAAGTATTGCAGTTTCAGGATAGGATGCTATGGAGCTTTGGAGACGAGCTAGATGACAAAGTCATATTCCCGTACTTGATTTATATTTCTGCTATATGAGGACAAGTTATTATAACTGTCCAGATTGATGTATTGATTGTTGTACTCTGATGATTGTAAGCATAAAATGTTATAGATTCTTTTGTATAAAAATCTGTTATTATATATTATATTTTGTTCCACTGCGATTGTGAGGTTCTATGTTGTTGTTTTCTATTTTCTTCTACCTCTTTCTTCTTTACCCCAAGCAATCAGTATTTCTGGCACTTGGATATTCGGCATGTTATACAGTGAACGTATTTATGTCGATTTTCGAGGGTCAAAAAACCTGTTTGTTACAGCAGAGTCAATACTCGCTGGTTTAATCACTAACTGAGGATTATCAATTCTTGACATTGATAAATCATAGTTTCTCTTCAATGTGTGAGAATACTTATTAGACACTCTAATGCATTATGTTCCATTAGGTTTTGTTAATTTCATTTCATTCCACGTTATCAGTTTAATATTTGGATCGTATCCAAATCCATTTTACTATAATAATTTCTAAAAGAAATTGACTACGAAGTTGGTATTCTTGAAATAATAATTGTTTTTTAGTGCAATGAAATAGGTATTCAGAAACAGTTTATGAATTGTCTTATACAGATATATAACTGATTTGGTTTTAGTTTACGATACATATGTTCAAAACATTAATTGGTCATCCAATGAAGATCGTTCTTATACTCCTTCTGGGATGATCCATACAAGATTCCTCACGTGCAATTATAACATGTAGCCTTTCGTCTTGTTCAACCTGCTAACTCCTTGATCTAGAATATGCCGAGTTTTCTTATAAACTCTTATCTTGTAGGATTTTGTAAACTATTCTTTAGATGAAATTAATTTTAACATTGTATATTACTCTTAAATACATGACCTTATAGAAAGAAGTTAACTCAACTTCACTCATCATCAATTGAACTTTGTTCAACAAAGTTTGATTACTCCTTATTGATACATTATTGTTATCATAGGGAGGAGTGACTTTTAAAATTGAATCTTTATTCATTTTTAGGTATGTTAGGAACTTTATCCAACGTACTCACATATGTGATCAAATCAAATCATTTTATTTTCTATTGCACATAAATTTATTTACTTTCATTTTATATTATATGAACATATCATAGGCAAACTACATGTGTATCAAATACACATGTTCATGTTTGTGATAATTCATCATTGAATTCAATGAAGTTTGTGAAACTATTTTAGTATTGTTAGACTTACGATTGCGTACATCTATATGTATCCACCCAAAAAGTTCATCAACTCTGATATTGCTCCAATTGAATGAGCGCTTTGCCTTTAATTGTTTGAGAAATAATTCACTAGTACCATGTAATTTTTAGTTGTATAATCAAAGAATTATTTCTCAAAACTATGGCTCAGCCTATAATTGGAAATAATTTCAGATACTTCTGTATCTTCTAATGCATTACTTCTGTTATGAAAACAAATACCACTATTATAGTTTTATTTTAAAACGAATACTCATAATATTCATACCAAAATAAAAATATGTCATTATTCGGTCAATATTGAAAAACAGTTATTATTTCATAAATAATGTTTGGTATGTTTTATGAAAATAATTTTCATAATGTGATGCGACTAATAAGTGCTATATGGTATGCTTCCACTATTTCCACCATTACTATAATAGCATACGAAATAGGGAGTTCCATTCAGCCAATTAATATTGACTATTTATTCCATCTATTGTCTGCTATAACTTAGTTTACACTCAAGAGTTTTTGGATCAAATACCTTGAACTCAAAGAAATAAATCTCATAAAATTAGATGAAAATATATTTCGGGTTGAAATCGTATTCCTTATTCCAATGTCAAGTATCTATTATTGTTTTACAGTTCTTCTTTTCGATGTTTCTTTAGGAAAAAGTGACCATACTCTCTTCTTCCCAACTATGCCTTAGGATACATCAACTCTTAGATATTCCATTTTCTTTCTAAATGGTCAACCATTCAAAAGGAAACACTTGTATTATATTGTAACGAACTCTTTACAAAGGTGCATTTGGTCCTTAACATTTCGGGATAACAAATGAGTTGCACTTTACATAAACTGATCAAACTAACATTTTAGTAATGGAATCCTTTGGTATATCTTATAGCTCTTGACCTCGTATTACATTTAACACAACAAAATCTTTGTTGTGATCAACCATACTGAATACACAATCTCACACTATGGTTTACTTATTTATTTCGAATGAATTAATTTCATCAAGGTTTCATACATTACGAGTGATAACCGCTTACCATATAACATTTATATATGATTAGATATGAATCGAATATGCATATTCTTGCATTTTTTACAGTTCAAAACTCATTGAAGATTATACATAGTCTTAAGAAAATAAACACGTAGGTGACCAAGTTATGAATGTATTTAGCAGTTTTATAATTAGGCGCTTATATGGGTCTTGAAACAACAAGAAGAAATTTTTTATCAGTAAGTATATATTATATTTCTATCCGTCAATCTTAATTTAGTGCATTTGTATATTTTAATCAATAAACAGTTTATCAATTTTATTAGCTGCATAAATTTATCAATGTAGAATATTTTAGTTTTATACATCATATGTTCTTACAGCATTATAAAGTTAAATGTTACCATTTTCTTTTTCTAATAAGGATCCCATTAGACTTTTATCTTTCCCAAAACCCTAAGACAAAACATAGAATTCTTTCGACTTCACTAATGGGTGTTATGACTCATTTGCATTGGGATTCTGACCTTCAAAAATATCAATAATTTATACTCCCGCAATGATGAATAACACATTATTGATTGTGTCATCTACAACTCCTAACCCATGGTTTCTTGTCCTAATCTCATTTCAACCTTGAGGAATATCTCAAAAGTGATTATTCACTCGTACCTACCATTTCACAACAGCCTAAGTATAAATGTACATAACTTAAGAACTATCAACAAATACGTACATATATCATACCGCGCCTATTCAATATATTAATAGTACTACATGTTGAGAGAGTTAGGGACATGTCCTAGGGAAATTATATAATTTGTTACATATATCTTACTCAGTAACCAAACTGGTTTGAAATAAAAGGTGTTTTTTTCTATTATATACTTGATATAATGTGTTGTGTTATATTAATTAATTAAGTTAATTAAAAGTATATTTAATAGAAATCCATAAATGGTACATTTTGTGTAACATCCTGAAATTTTCAACCATTCGCATCCATACATGTCGGATTTGAATTGCTCAAAATATCTGATTGTTAATTTAAATTTGGCAAAACTCAGAATATACAGTAAATAAACCACAGATCATAGACATTGAGTTCATGAAGCTACTATGTATATAACAGAGTTAAATAAGATACAACAGAATTTACGAATAAAAAGAGGTCTCAATACAATAGTCAAATACAAGATCTAAATACATCACTGGAATCAACTGGATAACTGAAAGCCGGATAGATAGCTGGATCTCCAAGCGAAGCTCCAACTCCAAAGGTGAGTCTCGAACACTGGTACACTCAGTCTGACCCGAGCGTAAGGCAAAACACAAAACACTCGAGTTAGGATTAACATTCTTATATCAATAAATCCAACACAAGTGAAATATCAACTGAAATACAAGTAACTCAAAGGATGTTTGGGATAACCATCCTCTAAGGATCCGTTAAACTATCTACTATGTAGTAATATACGTTATTATAATAATGTCTATAATAAAATAAACTTACTTTTAAATAGCGTTAAGGCTTTACATTTTCCACCTTAACACATAATAGTCCCAGTAGTCTATCCCGTATTAGCATACTCCCAGACGGGGGCTACCCTCAATACTCCATAGGCTACGACACAAATCCAAACTCGTAGTAAAGCTCGATATGGTAGGTGACACGACACAACTAGGCAATGCTAGGGTAGATATACTGTAACGACCCGACTTTCCAGACCCGGAAAATCGAACCATTTTAGTTAAGAAGAAGAGGTAGAAGAAGAAAAATAGAAAACAACATCAGAATCTAACCATCGCAGCGGAATAAAATATAATATATATATCAACAGATCTTTACACAAATCAAAACTATATCTGTTTTATACAATATATCATCATAATATATCATCAGAGTACATCAACATCCATAACATACAACTGAGTACACAGCGGAAAAATAATAGCAAGTACGGGAGTACGTATCGACATCCAGCTCGTCTCCTGAGCTCCACAGCATCATATCCTGAACCTGTTTATCTCGGTCTGACCCGAGCATCATATAAAACAATACCCGAGTCAGTCTGGAATACCAGCGTGAGAAAATCACACTCAATTGATTATTAAAGTTTCAAAAATCCTTTGAAATTAAAAGCATCTCATAAGACCACGCCACAAATAAACATGTCGGGTTTTTACCTTACGATAGCTAAACACTTTTTATAAAAATCCTCTGATATTATAATAGTGTCTATTCACAAATACTTATTAAAATAGCTGAAATTGTTACATGATTAAATTCCAGCATACTAGGTATACAAACAAATACCGTACAAGGCACGTAGGGAGAACGGATTTCCAACGAATGACTAGGCACTGGGGTACCACCTGTCACAGTACGTGGCCTAGATCACAGTACCGAGGAGTACGCCCGCTCCCCTGCAACACAAAGCCGGAATCATCCCTTACTGGATAATTCCAAATAAAATCACCCCACGGTTGGGATCAGCAACCGCACCACTAAGCCGAAATAAAGGGACATCTAGACAGGGATGACTTTACTCTCAAGTGGGGGCTACCCACGAAGCCTTGCTGCATAACCCCTGATTTTCAGTCATTCCCGGTTGATGAGGTTCGAGGCTAAACGATACCTTTATAGCACATATCCCTTAGAATGCCCATCGTCCACCTGACGATGTCTCGAAAGCATTCGTCCATATAAGTCCGTCCCAGGTCCGAACGGAACCGAAGGCACTATTCCTACTACATCCATTTTGGAAATATCCTCAGGATTAGTAGAGACTAGCCCTTGCACTTCACAGCTCCATCTTCGACTCCGAAATCGTTACACGAAACGTACAAACCGGATCGAAGTGGTATTCGAGTCTCCAGACCTAGAATCCCGGTATACGGAAACTCGATCCCGGTCTCTTCGAAACGATCAGCGCATTTGGCCAATATTGATAGTCGGTTATTTAACTATCAATTAACATCCACAAGCAACCATCACACAATAAATAATTTCCCACATTATTTATTTGCCCAAATATCTTTCCAAGATATATTTCCAATTTTCATAGCTCATTTGAAAACAATTTCAAACAGTTTCCGCTTACGGAATACATTTCCCAAATAATTATTTCCACTGAATCACCAAGTACAAAATACTCTTAATTTTAAAATAATTTAAAAACACCAAAAATAAATATACTTTAACCTTTAAATTTGGAAAACTACTCTAATACTTAATTAAAAATAATACTTTTGTGAATATTTAAAATGAGGTTACTTTATAAAATATAAAACTAAGTTTCCACTTTTAAATAAAATACTAATCACCCTTTAAATAATTATTACGATAATAGATTTGGAAAATATTTACTTTAGAATTTAAATATTAGAAACAATAAATTTCTAAACATCCCTTTCTTAAACAACATGAAAACTTTTAACTTATATTTAAGAATTTTCTTTGAAATCGTACTTAGCTATCCAGGGAATACACTTTCTTCCATATCTTTTAAAAATAAATCACCATTTATTTTTAAACACATTTACATTCCTCAATAAATTCCCACCTTGAATTTATATTTACTTCATAAAACCAGTTTCATTTCATTTCACTTCATAAAACCAGTTTATAGATTTTAAAACCTCATTCTCTTTTAAAAATCCAGGTTTTAAACACTTAGATCAATTTCCAATTGATTTCCATTTTTCTTCACTTTGAAATAAATTTCCCTATTTACTTCAATTATTTCAAATACATTAAATTTCATATTTTATTTCTTTATTATGAGTTAAAACCCTTTTAACTAAAATACCAATTTCGGATTTCCAAACTTCTTCAATTAATATTTTAATTAAATTAAATCTTTAAATTCAATAAAATCAATCCTTTTATATTTTAGATAATATCACTTTAGTTAAAGATTTATTTCTTCCCTGTTAAATTCAAAATCCTCTTTCCCCATATTTGTTCGAATTAAGAAATTTCTTTATTTCTTTTTACAATTCCTTATTTAATTTATTCGAATTCACTAGAATTATTTAACTTGAATTTTACTCTTTTATTTCTTTCCAAAAATCCAATTCAATTTCTTTTGATAACTCATTATACTGGGAAGTTCAATCCAACCAGATTATCCAATATAAATCATCACAGGATATCAACAAACATATCACAGAATATTTAAACAGAATTAAATATTTTGAGGAATCCAGTTGGATCCCTCCAACCTGTTTCCCTGCATCCACAGATGTTAGCACAATACCAATTTCACTTCAAAGTGAAATATCGCGGTATATGGGTTTTATAAAATATCATCCGCTATTATGCGAGAATATCAACAACTCCAATATATACACATGCCAATATATATATATATTGGTATATACTACTATATACCATATCAATCAAATCAATCAATTCAATCATTCATCCATATTTAAATTTAACCAATTAAATTTAAATATGATTAAACTGAGTGAGATTAACTCACCTTTGCTTTTTAATTTGCAGTCCACTTCCATATTGCCTTGATTTTCTCAATGTTTTTAACCTTGTATAAATATTAATAATTATTATCAATATTCGAGATATTCTACAATGATTTACTATTTAATAGATTAATTTGATCATTATTTAAAATTAATCGTTAGGTTTTTAACTAATAAATTTGATTGATCTTTGTTTTGTTGTTTTGAAAGTATGTTATATAAAAATAACCAATCCGTAAAATTCCCGAAATCTAAATTTTAAATAATACTTTCAAGTCAAAACATTTCCAAAAAATCTAGCTTAAAAAAAATCCTACCTCATTCTTAAAACTTCCGAAATTACCAAATTTATTGTGTATAATAAAAATTTCAGATTTCCTTTACTGTCAAAAATTTCTCTTTTGCTTTTCTAACCTTTATGTACATACATAAATCTACATATATACTAAATTTAAGTTAGCTATCATCATTTAGATTCTAACTTAAATAACCAATTGTAAATCTTAAATTTAAAATCAGATTAAAAATTAATTACCATAATAGCCACCACTAACGCTCCTCGCCGCCAAAGCATCACCAAACCCCTCAACTGAACCTGCCAGAGTCACATCCATCGAAACCCTATCGTGAACGCACTACTTCCAGATCTCGCGAGCGAGCGTACAAGCTTGTAATCTTCCATTCCATCGTCTCGAGTGATGGCAAAGACGAACCGAACCTTTGTGCTTCACAAAGCCCTAGCCTCTCGCGCGCCTACATCCCATCCATGCCTCGCCGACTTCGAGACCACATGGCTCGTGCCTTGATTCAATTGCGAACCCATCTCGCGAAAACATTATGCGAGTTTACCCCAAATCGAACGATTACTTTAGTGGTTTTGATTTCAACCAGTAAGGGAGAAGAGGGTATATCCAATGAGCAATTTGATTCCGATTGAACAAGCACTCGCGATATAACAGAGGCCACCATTTTTTTTCTTTAAACGAATGAATTTTCGTTTCAGTTAGAACGGAAGGCTTCAAGAGGAAGAAATGGGGGACGAGATATTTAAAACTGAATAAGGTATGCTCTGCACGATTTCCTTTCGTGATTATAGGCGTGATTCAAGGGAGATAACGTGCTGATGTTGACAAAATTTAAGAATTAAATTTAAATTGAATTCGATTTAATTTTCAACGCGTTTACTCACCGTGTGCTCACATAACAACTCAAAAAAATACGAAACTTGAAATCCGATAATAATTCAATATTACGGACCCAATGGAACTGGTTTCGTCGAATTCCGAGACTGTGCCTCGGAAGGCTATTTTTTTTAAATTCAATTTAAACGATATATTTTTAAAACTGAACAAAATACCTTGAAATTCCATTTTGAAAGTTCTATCATCTTCAGTATTATTAGTATGAATTTTACGAGCTTTCAAAATATTTTTAATTAGCTTAGAATGCCAGATTTACTATTTTATCCAACTTCAATATAAATTTAATTTAATTATTAAATTACTCAATAACAGCAATATTTGAAATTTAAGTTTATAATTAACCTCTGAATATTTTAAATTAATTAAATATTCCAATTTCAAATGCTCAAAAATTCCGGGTCGTCACATTCCTTCCCCCTTAAAAGAATTTCGTCCCCGAAATTACTAGTTAGGAAGAATGATTCAATCCCCGTTAACTATTTCCCAAATTCAAACAGTATTAACAATACCCAAACAATCTTTTATTAATGATACACTAATCATCTTTTAACTTCCCAAACTTATTCATAAGTTTCAACCCATATCACCTACTTATCCATTCAAATTTAAATTTGAATTCAAATTTTGAATTATCAAAATTTTCCAAAATTTTTCTAACTCCCTAAATTTCCGAAAAATTTCGCCAGCGTCTCCTTTGCGCGGCTAGCTCGGTACTACTACAAAATGGCTCTACGGCCTCCCAATCTCAAAAAGAAAACAAAAAGCCAAGTGGCTGGATCAAAAACCCAATCAAATTTCATACAGAAATTCAAATACATACCTTTTTGTCGGGCCATTAAATTTTATCTTCTAAAATCAAAATCTCAATTTATCCATTGCTTTTAGACACCTGTATATCCTACTAAGCAATAATATTCAATCACAATTCCAAAGTCATTTTATACTTTCCTTTACAAATTTTCAACATTTGTTTTACTTAAGCCCGTACGATGCACATATATCATCCGTACGCAATATCACATTCGATCGCTCAATCGATCACACAATTTCACTTCCGAACTAGTATCGTCCACCCGACTTCCTAGTGCGGACTCAGATCTAGTTTCTTGATCAGAAACCGTCATTCTCCTTGCATAGTCATAAACTATGATAGAGAATTTCCAGAATCAATCAACAATCCATATCCACGTTCGCCGTCGAAAATCGAGTGAAAAATTCCAACTCGGATCGGTATATCTATCTTGAAATTTTGTGTTCGACACCTGGACCAAATAGCTATGCGAATAAAATAATATACGTACATCTTACGTATAAATTCCAATTGATTACCAATTATATCAATTCTCTTTTATTCACATTCCTTTTTTATTGTTATCCCCTTATTCACAACTATCCCATTTCACAACTTCAGTTTTAGTCTTCATTCAACTATTCATTTAGTATATATATATTGTATTTTTCCATTCCAAAATTACTAAGTATATTTCCACTACAAATTTTCTTAAGAATTTCATTCTTCAATTCTTAAGTTCAAAATAAATTTTTCTTATATTTATCTACTTCTTCACCACTGAAGTGTATATATTCAAATCGAATTCCAATTTCATATGAATTTCAATTTACTTCAATTTACCACTTCATTTCAAATATAAATACTTATTCCATTTGATTTCAAATTTGGCTTTCACCCGAATATTTAATTAGTTGCACTTACTAATAAATTTAAATTTCAATTAACAGTTTATTCGCAAACTTCACTTCTTTAGTTCCCTCAATTTCACTTATCCTTACATTTACATTTGAATTAGATTCCAATATCCAGTTCCAATTTCATTTGCTAACCAATTTAAATCATTTGTCGTTAAATGAAAATTTTCAAAAATCTCAAAAATTTTCTAACTCCCAAAATTTACGGAAAATTTTGGCAAAGTCTCCCTTGTACGGAGGGACTTCTGCGATATCGCAGGATGCACAAATATGTATATATACATCGGCCTCAGGCCGGAAATCACAATATATCAATATAAACAGTTCATATTTCCTATTTTGAATTTTTTTGCGTAAGCGTACCTCATTTTTAGCAATTTAAAGCAAGCGGCTTATTATTTAGCAATTAGTGCAACCCAAAATCAGCTATACGGCTTCCCCGAACCTGTACTTACTTAATTTAAAGATGTAAGTGCCAAAATCATGCAACTTAACAACATTTTTCATATTTAACTAGCAACATAAGCGTTTTAATAAGCAATGCAAGTTAAACAACACTTATAAGCAATTTATAGGGTTCCACCATTAATTTAAATTGTTTACAACTCAATTCTCACATTCGATTCATTTTAGCAAAACAAACTCATATTTAATTCAGTTGATCTCAAAATCAATCTATTTAACTTCTATCAACTTATAGAATTTTAACTTCCTTGTTTACGTCAAACGACGATTTATTTAATGCAGCCTCGTCCATATCCATATGAATAAATGATTATTTGGGTTTTACAACCAATTTGAATTGATTCCAATTCAATTTATTTTAATTCCATTACACTTATAATTTAATTGGTAAATTCACTGAATCCAATATAAATTCTAATCCGCATTTGATAATTTATTTCTGAATTGTATTTTATTACTAACAAGTCTACTTCAATCCATTTCTACTTACTTGCAATTATTTACAATTCAAATTATCACTATTATACTTCAACTCCATTATTCATTCACACTTTCACTTTTATTACCAAATCCAAATTCCATTAACATATTTGATTTACTAATTTATTCCAAATTAGTTTACTTCCATTTTAACCAATACAATATTTGATTTTTATCCTTACAAATCACCCTAGTTAATCTCCTCGGGTTTTATAATTCAAGTACTGGATCTTATTCATTCCCAAAATACCAAACAAATTTATTTACTTAGCTATAACTTCCCATTCAAGCCACAATTAATTTAATTTTCCAATAAATTTAATTCCTTTACCATTATCCAAGCTAAATTTAATTTAACCCAAATCTCTATTCCAAACTACACATCTCTTATTCATCTTACTCTTACTTGTTAATGTAAGGATTTTAATTTCACTCAATATTATTTATAATTCAACTGAATTTCATTACAATTTAATTTTATTTAACTTAACTTCAGTCAAATCATATTATTCTCTTAATATCATTTCCATCACAATTTATTTCAATTCGATTCCAACAATCCAAATACAACTGGATTTATTTTTCTCAGTTTGCTTCAAATCCAATTCAAAATTAAACTTAGTTTAAGCTCATTTGTCTCAACTTAATTTTATTTCTCCATCTGATTCAAATAAAGATTTAGAATTCTTATGTACCCGGCTTTTAGTTTCAAATCATTTTGAAATCTCCACTTATTCCAAAATCACACTTCTCACGTTTTTAAACCAATTCTGGATTTTTATTCCCTACAAATTTCATTTGAAATTTCAAAAACAAAACAAATTTCCTTTGGAAATTTCAAAAACAACTAGCTTTTCTGAATAAATCAATTTGGCAGCAATTCGTCACTCAGGAGTTCGAAAATAAATTCTGAAGATGCGGCCGTCATCCTCCGAATTATTTCCAGCAACTGAAATGAATTTATTGCTATATCCCTTTCAAAAATTTATTTGAAACAATTTTCCTTCCAGAAATACTTTCCAAAATAATAATGCTTGTGTTTATCTTCAAAACACTTTTGAAAACACTTCCAAATATCCAGGGTTTAAATTTACCGTTTGATTAAATCAAATTTTTTAGTTATAATTCATTTGTTCAATTCATATTTATACAAATATCCATTGGTTAAGTAAATCATTCTGATTTTACAATCTTACCATCTTTTTTTCAATTTTAATTTGTCAGAATATTTTCATCCAAACATCCAAATATATAATAATTTAAAGAAATATTTCTTTTATATCAAAATACATTTTTCGGGTAAAATTATTTCATCTACCCATTTCAAAACAATATTGTGTCGAATTGTTCTATTCGAGTGTTTAGAAACCCCTTCGATACAGTTGCGCAGACTGTGCCGACGAAGGTTCATATGCCACTAAATAAATCAACCAACACAATATAAAACCATTTTATATTCACTAACAAATACGCGCTCATATCTATTAATACTCTCAAAATTCCCACCAGAGCCAAGGTTATCGCCAACCTAAGCTCTGATACCACTGTAACGACCCGACTTTCCAGACCCGGAAAATCGAACCATTTTAGTTAAGAAGAAGAGGTAGAAGAAGAAAAATAGAAAACAACATCAGAATCTAACCATCGCAGCGGAATAAAATATAATATATATATCAACAGATCTTTACACAAATCAAAACTATATCTGTTTTATACAATATATCATCAGAATATATCATCAGAGTACATCAACATCCATAACATACAACTGAGTACACAGCGGAAAAATAATAGCAAGTACGGGAGTACGTATCGACATCCAGCTCGTCTCCTGAGCTCCACAGCATCATATCCTGAACCTGTTTATCTCGGTCTGACCCGAGCATCATATAAAACAATACCCGAGTCAGTCTGGAATACCAGCGTGAGAAAATCACACTCAATTGATTATTAAAGTTTCAAAAATCCTTTGAAATTAAAAGCATCTCGTAAGACCACGCCACAAATAAACATGTCGGGTTTTTACCTTACGATAGCTAAACACTTTTTATAAAAATCCTCTGATATTATAATAGTGTCTATTCACAAATACTTATTAAAATAGCTGAAATTGTTACATGATTAAATTCCAGCATACTAGGTATACAAACAAATACCGTACAAGGCACGTAGGGAGAATGGATTTCCAACGAATGACTAGGCACTGGGGTACCACCTGTCACAGTACGTGGCCTAGATCACAGTACCGAGGAGTACGCCCGCTCCCCTGCAACACAAAGCCGGAATCATCCCTTACTGGATAATTCCAAATAAAATCACCCCACGGTTGGGATCAGCAACCGCACCACTAAGCCGAAATAAAGGGACATCTAGACAGGGATGACTTTACTCTCAAGTGGGGGCTACCCACGAAGCCTTGCTGCATAACCCCTGATTTTCAGTCATTCCCGGTTGATGAGGTTCGAGGCTAAACGATACCTTTATAGCACATATCCCTTAGAATGCCCATCGTCCACCTGACGATGTCTCGAAAGCATTCGTCCATATAAGTCCGTCCCGGGTCCAAACGGAACCGAAGGCACTATTCCTACTACATCCATTTTGGAAATATCCTCAGGATTAGTAGCGACTAGCCCTTGCACTTCACAGCTCCATCTTCGACTCCGAAATCGTTACACGAAACGTACAAACCGGATCGAAGTGGTATTCGAGTCTCCAGACCTAGAATCCCGGTATACGGAAACTCGATCCCGGTCTCTTCGAAACGATCAGCGCATTTGGCCAATATTGATAGTCGGTTATTTAACTATCAATTAACATCCACAAGCAACCATCACACAATAAATAATTTCCCACATTATTTATTTGCCCAAATATCTTTCCAAGATATATTTCCAATTTTCAATGCTCATTTGAAAACAATTTCAAACAGTTTCCGCTTACGGAATACATTTCCCAAATAATTATTTCCACTGAATCACCAAGTACAAAATACTCTTAATTTTAAAATAATTTAAAAACACCAAAAATAAATATACTTTAACCTTTAAATTTGGAAAACTACTCTAATACTTAATTAAAAATAATACTTTTGTGAATATTTAAAATGAGGTTACTTTATAAAATATAAAACTAAGTTTCCACTTTTAAATAAAATACTAATCACCCTTTAAATAATTATTACGATAATAGATTTGGAAAATATTTACTTTAGAATTTAAATATTAGAAACAATAAATTTCTAAACATCCCTTTCTTAAACAACATGAAAACTTTTAACTTATATTTAAGAATTTTCTTTGAAATCGTACTTAGCTATCCAGGGAATACACTTTCTTTCATATCTTTTAAAAATAAATCACCATTTATTTTTAAACACATTTACATTCCTCAATAAATTCCCACCTTGAATTTATATTTAAAATATCCACCGATATTTCATTTCACTTCATAAAACCAGTTTATAGATTTTAAAACCTCATTCTCTTTTAAAAATCCAAGTTTTAAACACTTAGATCAATTTCCAATTGATTTCCATTTTTCTTCACTTTGAAATAAATTTCCCTATTTACTTCAATTATTTCAAATACATTAAATTTCATATTTTATTTCTTTATTATGAGTTAAAACCCTTTTAACTAAAATACCAATTTCGGATTTCCAAACTTCTTCAATTAATATTTTAATTAAATTAAATCTTTAAATTCAATAAAATCAATCCTTTTATATTTTAGATAATATCACTTTAGTTAAAGATTTATTTCTTCCCTGTTAAATTCAAAATCCTCTTTCCCCATATTTGTTCGAATTAAGAAATTTCTTTATTTCTTTTTACAATTCCTTATTTAATTTATTCGAATTCACTAGAATTATTTAACTTGAATTTTACTCTTTTATTTCTTTCCAAAAATCCAATTCAATTTCTTTTGATAACTCATTATACTGGGAAGTTCAATCCAACCAGATTATCCAATATAAATCATCACAGGATATCAACAAACATATCACAGAATATTTAAACAGAATTAAATATTTTGAGGAATCCAGTTGGATCCCTCCAACCTGTTTCCCTGCATCCACAGATGTTAGCACAATACCAATTTCACTTCAAAGTGAAATATCGCGGTATATGGGTTTTATAAAATATCATCTGCTATTATGCGAGAATATCAACAACTCCAATATATACACATGCCAATATATATATATATTGGTATATACTACTATATACCATATCAATCAAATCAATCAATTCAATCATTCATCCATATTTAAATTTAACCAATTAAATTTAAATATGATTAAACTGAGTGAGATTAACTCACCTTTGCTTTTTAATTTGCAGTCCACTTCCATATTGCCTTGATTTTCTCAATGTTTTTAACCTTATATAAATATTAATAATTATTATCAATATTCGAGATATTCTACAATGATTTACTATTTAATAGATTAATTTGATCATTATTTAAAATTAATCGTTAGGTTTTTAACTAATAAATTTGATTGACCTTTGTTTTGTTGTTTTGAAAGTATGTTATATAAAAATAACCAATCCGTAAAATTCCCGAAATCTAAATTTTAAATAATACTTTCAAGTCAAAACATTTCCAAAAAATCTAGCTTAAAAAAAATCCTACCTCATTCTTAAAACTTCCGAAATTACCAAATTTATTGTGTATAATAAAAATTTCAGATTTCCTTTACTGTCAAAAATTTCTCTTTTGCTTTTCTAACCTTTATGTACATACATAAATCTACATATATACTAAATTTAAGTTAGCTATCATCATTTAGATTCTAACTTAAATAACCAATTGTAAATCTTAAATTTAAAATCAGATTAAAAATTAATTACCATAATAGCCACCACTAACGCTCCTCGCCGCCAAAGCATCACCAAACCCCTCAACTGAACCTGCCAGAGTCACATCCATCGAAACCCTATCGTGAACGCACTACTTCCAGATCTCGCGAGCGAGCGTACAAGCTTGTAATCTTCCATTCCATCGTCTCGAGTGATGGCAAAGACGAACCGAACCTTTGTGCTTCACAAAGCCCTAGCCTCTCGCGCGCCTACATCCCATCCATGCCTCGCCGACTTCGAGACCACATGGCTCGTGCCTTGATTCAATTGCGAACCCATCTCGCGAAAACATTATGCGAGTTTACCCCAAATCGAACGATTACTTTAGTGGTTTTGATTTCAACCAGTAAGGGAGAAGAGGGTATATCCAATGAGCAATTTGATTCCGATTGAACAAGCACTCGCGATATAACAGAGGCCACCATTTTTTTTCTTTAAACGAATGAATTTTCGTTTCAGTTAGAACGGAAGGCTTCAAGAGGAAGAAATGGGGGACGAGATATTTAAAACTGAATAAGGTATGCTCTGCACGATTTCCTTTCGTGATTATAGGCGTGATTCAAGGGAGATAACGTGCTGATGTTGACAAAATTTAAGAATTAAATTTAAATTGAATTCGATTTAATTTTCAACGCGTTTACTCACCGTGTGCTCACATAACAACTCAAAAAAATACGAAACTTGAAATCCGATAATAATTCAATATTACGGACCCAATGGAACTGGTTTCGTCGAATTCCGAGACTGTGCCTCGGAATGCTATTTTTTTTAAATTCAATTTAAACGATATATTTTTAAAACTGAACAAAATACCTTGAAATTCCATTTTGAAAGTTCTATCATCTTCAGTATTATTAGTATGAATTTTACGAGCTTTCAAAATATTTTTAATTAGCTTAGAATGCCAGATTTACTATTTTATCCAACTTCAATATAAATTTAATTTAATTATTAAATTACTCAATAACAGCAATATTTGAAATTTAAGTTTATAATTAACCTCTGAATATTTTAAATTAATTAAATATTCCAATTTCAAATGCTCAAAAATTCCGGGTCGTCACATATACCAATTACGCATCCGGGCTGGTGGAAACGCATAGCAGCCACTACCGCACTCCTCGGAACACACTCCCAATCAAAATCGAAGGGTGGCCACCAAATCAATCACAAAGTAATAGAATGGTATCGAAGAAATGCGTCCGATCAGAGGTGCTACCTCATTGGCCCATCGATCGCTCCTGTTTTAGCCACCTTATGCCAACTCACGGGAGTTGGGTCCACGTATATACCTCAATAGGAATCGTCACCACCATCCTACTTCATTCTGGAATCTCCACTGCATACACAGTTGTTAAAGTGGTTTTCGGTATCGACGGAGAGTATGCACATATCTGATCCCGATCTCTTTAACAACCAAACGTTATTATAACACCGCGGTCATTTCAAAATAGTTTATACTTCAAAACCAAAATATCATTTCCATTTCAAAAACCCAAATCAATACGATATCATTTTCACTTCAAATATATATCCATTTCCAAAATTCATATCACTTTCAAAGTTATAATACTTTCGAAACCAACAATTTGAAATAATAATACTTTGGAAATCATAATACTTTGAAATTCATAACTTTGGAAATCATAACACTTCGAAATAATAACACTTTCCTTCAAACAGTTTAGATATTAATAATAGTATATAAAATAAAATAGTTTATAAAATAAAATAATTTATATAAAATAGTTATAAGTTAAAATAGTTTATAATAAAATAATTTATATTGAAAATGATTTATATAAAATAGTTTATTTTAGAATTATTTATAAAGTAAAAATATAAGTAGTTTTAGATATAGTTTAAAATTACTTTATATAAAATAGCTTCCTCAATTTCACAAATCGATTCAAATCAACTCGAATTCCAAAAATCCAAATTTAATCAAATCTCAAATCATCAATTTCAATTCGATTCCATTTCTCAATAAACCATTTCAATTTATCAATTTCAAATACATATTTGAACCATAAGGTAAGCCATTTCAATTTCAATATATTTCAAAACTTTAAATATTCAACATTTCAAAACTAAATTCGATAATTTCATGTATATATATCAAATTCATTTTTCTATTATTTAGTTTTGCAATATTCACTAAGTAAATTCAATATCATTTAAATAAAAGCCCAAATTTCAAATCTCTAAACATTTCCTTCAATTTATTTAACTTGAAAAATTCAATTTAAATCATCTTAACCTAAAAATCAAGTTATAAAATCATATCCTTTAAAAACCCCAAATGCCATATGTTCAGACAGATTTAATTAAATTTAATTCTTAATTAAATACGATTTCAAATCAATTTCAAATCTATCTTTTCAACCTTAATTTATTTAATCATTTCGAACTCTATATTAAATATAACTTAAATAAATACTTAAACATATATATATATATCAACTTTATTAAATCAACTTTAATAAATCTTTAAAATTAATATTAATTAAAACCATAAATTTCTTTTCAAAACCATAAAAAACATTTTCAAAATATTTGTATATAGACCAACGGTGTCTGTATATAATTCTCTACCCTATGGTCAAGTGATATGGATATTTATCATTTCAATCCGTAATTTAAATATATACGGGTATATATCATTTCAACCCGCAATCCCAAATTCAATTCAATTGAAAATCGCTGGGTCTATCATCTCAACCCATAACGATTTTCTCCTATTCTATAGATCGTTCGGGTATGTATCATTTCAACCCATAGTGAATTCTATACTAATAGGAAACTTGCAGAGTGATAATAGATGTGATAATAACATAACAGGCATATATCATCAACATCAATATAAATAACAAATAATGGTGTCAGATGTCATAGGTGAACAGATATAGATAATAGCATATATATAACAATGTAACTAACTAACAGCAGCATATTTCAATTGTTGTTTCAATTGAAATCAAATTTAATAAATATAAGAATGTTAATCGTGAGTGATTGCTCACCTTTCGAGGCTAGAGAATACATGAGATAACACGGATACTGTAACAACCCGCATATCTATCGATTTTATATTTAAATATTTTATCGTTAGTCGAATGTTAGTCCGAAAAGCTACATTTTGCATACGGTCAAATTAGGACTCGAGACCACCCCCATTGAGTTCAAAATGACGTTTGCGATCTTTTTGAGTGTAAACTTCGATATGTTTGGAGATAGTGAAATTTTCGACACTTTTTCCCGCCTTTGACTTTGGTTTGGACTGCACCCCTTTAGTTCAGCTCAACCCTCTTTCTCATTTGTTCAAACACTTCAAGCTTTGTCAAAAATGGTGGTGGGAAAGAGAAATTAAAACTCCCAACTCAAATTTCATTGCAAATCCGAGATTCAACATCAAATTCAAGTAGAAGATTGTGGATTCAAGCTTTGGATTGCTTCTCCTTGCTTTCAATCTTCATCTTCATCAATTTCGTGGAAAAGGTGAGATTTTTGATCTCACATCTTGCCTATATCTATCTTGGACTGTTGGGGATGATCCCTCATCACTTTAGCATGTTCGTTTGCATTTGGTTTGGATTGGATTGGCGAAAAACTACAAATTTTGGCGTTTTGGTGAGTTTCTGGCCTTAAGTCGTTTCTGGCCATCGCTAGGTCGTCCCCGAGTTAACTCCTTAGGTCGTCCAGGCAAAACGTTAGGTCGTTGCCGACCTATAATCCCCAGGCAAAAGTCGTTCGCCCTTAAGTCTTAGGTCGTTGCCGACCTATAATCTCCAGGCAAAATGATAAGTCGTTCAGGAGTTAAAGCCATAGGTCGTCCACGAGTTAACATCTTGGGTCGTCCCCGAGTTAGGACTTAGGTCGCTTGCGTGCTTAGGTCGTTCTGGCTTAGGTCGCAGGGAAATAAGTCGTAGGTCAAAACAGCTTTAAGTCTTAGGTCGTCGCCGACCTAAAATTCCAAGGCAAACCACTAAGTCGCTCGAATTTTGTTAAGTCTTAGGTCGTTGCCGACCTAAAATCCCCAGGCAAACTTTAGGTCGCTCGCACTGGCTTATCTCGTAGGTCGTCTCCGACCTAAGCTTCTTTTCCATAAGTCGTTCGCGAGTCAAGTGTTAGGTCGTCTCCGACCTAACGCCCTCATCACCTTAGGTCGTAGCTCGTAAGTCGCTCGACCCTGCTAAGTCTTTAAGTCGCTCGAGTTAGGTCGGCCAGTATATCTCGTAGGTCGTCTCCGACTTATCCCCCAGTTAAGTCGTTCAAGTTAGGTCGTCGCCGACCTTACACTTGGTCTTTTTAGGTCGCAATTTTCCTTAGGTCGTATGACCTACTTTTCCTTAGGTCGCTTGACCAGCTTGCCCCCACTAGGTCGTACCCCGTATTACTCTGCGTAGGCAATCTCTTCTGAAAAACATTTATCAGAATTTCTACTTTGGTGGTTTTGGGATTGACTTCTTTGGACTTTACTCACGTCTTCGAACGTGAATTGATTTGTTTCTACAATCGTTTTATGACTTGTCACTTTAAAGATATATGAAGGTTTCAATACTAATAGTAAATATCAAAACTCTTTCATCAAAGCGATTTCAACACTATTTTAAATATCAAAAGTTCGTTTTCTCAAACCGATTTTTCAATCTACTAGTATATACAAGCCTTTACTTCACTCGAATGAGAAATCGACTTAAACGACTTAGTAAAACGGGTGGTATGAAACGCTTGCGTTCACTTCGTCGGTTAGCTCTTGGACTTGTTCGATTGAACCCTTTTTGTGACAATTTCCTAGTGAAGATTTACAGCTTGTTCGTAAATATTTAAGTTAAGCAAGTGGTTATGGGACATGAAGCTAAACTCATATATTTACTAGCTTGGTGTGATTGACACTTCCTTATGATCATGACGATCATTTTTGTGATTTAGACTAGCGATTGTGCGATGTCTCTTCGTCCGTGTGTCGGACTTGCCTTCGGGCCATCCGTGTGTTCGGAAAATTCAAATGGATAGCTTCCATGAGATAGCTTCTCGTCCGTGTGTTCGGACTTCCCCCTTTTAAGTGATTTCTGGATTTCGTGTGTTGATTTCTGGGATTTGTTCTGGATTTCGTGTGTTGATTTCTGGATTTAGTGCTTCACCAACTTTTGTGGTTTTCACTGATATGATATCAGTTTTTGTGTATTGGTGAATTTGTGTGTCATTACCCTTTTTATGTGTTTGGATCTTTGAGAAGATTCTTGTGACATTGATTAATCCCTTGTTGATTATCATTTACATACTTATAGTAGTATGCCATCATGGTTATTATATGTTTATGCCATACCCCTTATCCTATATCATGTCATCTGATATTTATAGTTAGACTGATCCGTTTATTATTTTCTTATAAATAATACTCGGGTCAGACCGAGATGTTACAGGTGCTTCTGCTTGACTTCTCTTCTGGATTACTCTGACTTTTGGCTAACTACTTAGATTAGTAGTTTTTGGATGTACACCTTTGAGATATAGACTCTATGTTGTGTACTTATTCTTTTGTATAGCACGTGATGCTATTCTTTTGTATTATCGTGGATTTTTCTGACCACTACTCTGATGTACACTTTCATGTGTTATATATATTTATTCATATCTTCTTCCGCCTTTGTGATATGGATGTCTGTGACTGATTTATGTTATGATTATTTCTATGATTGTTTCCGAAGATTATATATAGCCACCGTGTGATAGCTTTGTGTTTGTATCGGTATGTCGGATTTCCTCCTTAAAAGATATGCATTCTATTCTATCTGACGTATCGGTGCTCGCACAAAGAAGTTACATGGATGGTCGCTCCTCCACAGCCTTATCCTCCGTGCTAATTGACAGCACTACATCGTAGTGTTCTTGGTTAGCGTGGGTATAGAGGTGGGGCGTCACAGATACAAACACAGATATGGACCCTGAAATTGGGTTACGAATCCAAGCACGAATTCGATGATCATGGCTGATAACAAGGAATAGACGAGATCAAATCAGAATTGGGTTGATGACGATAAATGGGTAAAAGTGAACTCATATATATATAACTGTATATAACTATATGTATAAAATCATATTCTAAATTCAAACATATATAAATTTAAATATATATATATTTCAAAATCTATTGTTTCAATTTAAAACACATATATTAAATTTAATATATATATAAATTTCAAGATCATAGGTTTTAAACTAAACTCATATATTACAATCCAATATTATATATATATACCTAATATATGTTGAAATAATTTCTTATATATACATATATCCAGCAACAACCTTACTTATATATATAAACTAGTGTATACATGGTGAATAAACCTTTTAACATATTATACTCATCATATATATCTGATCAAAGGAAGGCCGAAAAAGGGTCTCAGACAAAAGCATGTAAACTAAAATATATATACAACTTATTATAAAATTACCAACTACTGAAAAGAAACTATACATACAGTAACATATATTTGATATCTATCATGTTAAAACTGTTAAAATCATATATATATATGAAATCAGATAATAGAAATCTGTAACCAATACATATGTAGTACTGCGATTACAATAGTAGAATTATAAAATAGACATACCCTGACAAAACAAAAAAAACAAAAAATAATAATTCACATAAATCTATACATGTATAAAACAAAATGTATAGACTTATGTAGTAGGTAGGCTAGTCCCAGCTATGACAAGTCACAGCTAATACTTTATAAACGTAACACCTCATTTTATATAACTTGTACAATCTATATGTATAGCTTCAGCAAATATACACCGTAAACAAATTCCTCCTTTTAAACTAAAATATATATATAAACATTCATCTACAGCAACCTATAAAAAATGAATTTACACCTTAAACACATACATATAATACAAAACAACCTATAGCTTATAAAACCCAATTATATAATAATATATAACGCATATGACTTACAAACATATCGTACTGCACTAAAATAAAATGTCTAAGTCCAATATAGATATAATATGATCATAACACTATCATATTACATAACATAGTAAGCTAATATAAGAAAATCTTATATATCTAAACATGTATATAAACCACTTTATAATATAACATATAATACTTCCTTTATAAAATAATATATATATATAAAAACTAACTTAACATATAATCTATATTAACTTATATATAGTAGAGTGAAATGAATACCATATATATAACAATGGAATGTATAAATATATATCCTATACACACCATTATAATAATATATAATTTACATATAATACCTTGCGAAGAAAGAAGAAGGCAGAAGGCAAGAAAAGGTGGAGGACGAGAGAGATGGTCGAAGCTATTGCAAGACGAAGCAGAGCGGTGGGAGAGAGGAGAGGCAGTCGGTCGGCGGGTTTGATGGGTGATATGGCGTGATGTGATAGGTGTGTTTGGCACGGTGGAAGAGAGAGTGAATGGAGGGTTGTTGTCGGTTCGTTTGCGAGACTTGGGTTCGGTGATAAGGTTGGTGCTTGGGGGGTCAAGTGGTGCTAGGGGAGAGAGGTTGGCCGAGCTGTAGGAAGGAACGAACAACAAAATGAAATATCACCCTTTTCTGATAAAATAATATTCTACTATATGTGTTCACAAATGAAAGAAAAGAGAACGAGGAAAGAAAGATGAAATCTGACCAGAGATAATCGAAATTGTGGATAACCAAGGGTCAAAATTAAATCACAAGAATATATATAAATCTGATGTAATGGCAATGGTCACTTACGCGCAAATCAGGTAAATAATTTAAAGCAATTTAATTTGTTGTTTGGACTGCACGTTTCAAATTTGAAAAGCAAGGAAAATCAAAAAGTCACGATTTGTGGTACCGTTACAACGAATAGTTTATTCCTTCTGTCGCGTACCGGATCTCAAAACACAGAAATGAATATACTGCGAAAATCAGCACGATGAGATGATCAAAATGGTATACAGATATCAGTGGCACGATCAACCAATCAAAAGTCGATACGAACATTGATATACGTTGTTATTCCGTACGGAAAAATCCAAACGGAGTTAGAAACGTCCGAAATTTGCGAAACGACTTACGCAGTCTTATTCTGAGTATTCTAAATAATTTTCTCATGTTGACATATTTAGGTTTCGGAACACTTTTAAATTCAACTGTTATTAACTGATTTAAATTGAAATAAAATTTCACAATAAAATAAACTTCAATATTATCAGAAGAAAATTTACCAGTTGCTATGTAAAAATAGACATATTCCAAATATGAAATTTTTATTTCAAAATTTTATTATTTAAAATTTCACAAAAATTCAATTTATTAAATAAATAAAACTACTAAAATTTACGGGTCGTTACACTCTCCCCCACTCAAAACTTTTCGTCCCCGAAAAGGAACGAAGTAGGAGAATGAAACAACCAAAAGAAAACAGATTTGAAATACAAAATAGAATAATTAATTTAAAACCATATAGATTTCAATCTAAATTAATTAATATTCAACAATTGACTTAATCCATTTGATTTTCTTAAGTTAATTTCACTAACTATTCCTAACCTCATATTTGTTTATTCATTATCTTATTATTCAGTTTATCTCAGTTATCAATTTCTATAGTCATAAGTCAAATTTAAACATTTATTATAATCACATTTAATTCAACAAATTTAATTTTTCCTTTATTCCAAATTATTGTTAAATTTATTCCACTTAATATATCTAACCACATATATTAAGTATTTACACTTATTATACTACCCTAATTTATTTATAAATTCCTCTAACATCATTTATACTGTATATTATTCGATTAACTTTTTATTTTATTTACCTCTATTAATCTTTTTATAATTAAAATTTAAGTGTATAACATTTATTACAACCACTCAAATTTTATTTATAAAATCCTTTTATATTGTATATTATCTAATTACATATTCAACTTCTGACTAATTTAGGTAAGTTATATTGGAATGTAATTGAGTATTATACAAGTAAAATTTTCAATTCAACTATTCAAGTTTAAATATTTATTCAAAAATTGGCTTTATTTTAAATTAAAATCACCCTTTAATATAAATTTATGAATTAAATTTTCGATTAACTTCAAACAATTTAGAGGTAAATTTATATACACACAATATATATATATCAAACTAGATTTAAAATCATATATTAATATATATTATAAATCAAATCATATTTTAGAAATTCAAATCAATTTAATTTCCAAAGCAAAACTGTAGCAAAGCTACAGAATAGTCTCTCCACTTTGAAACTTGAAAATGAATGTCGATGATCCGGTTGCCATCATCGAAATTATTTTCCAATGACAAAAGAGAAGAGCACGGATTTAAAAAATTTAAAATTCTTGGAAAACGGTTTCTATTCGAAAATACCTTAAATAATATATTTTTTAAAATTTTAAAAACCAAAACTTGATATCACCGGAAATTAAATTCTCAAATTCCTGATTTTTAAATTCCTTTCAGTTCCAATTAAATTTATAAATCATGTTTATAAATTCATTTATAGAACAATAAATGATAATCAAATATTATCATTTCAAACAATCAATTTAATTAACTTATTAAATTCCAGAAAATTATACTTATATATAATATAATTATACAAATTTATTTCCTTTACCAACTTTGAAAATAATATTGTGTCAGTTTGCTCTGTTCAAGTGTTTTGGAAATCCTATCGATATTGTTGATCAGACGAATCGATCGAAAACCCAAATCAACATCAACAACTCAAACAACACAATATATAAAACAACTTAATATTAATTACTAATGCAAAATACACTCCCTCACTCGATGATACAAAATAGATTTCAAAACAAGGATAGAGATTCAAATTTTGAGGGATCCTAATCCAAGAGATTCAAATTCGAAGATAGGATTGAAACGAAGATAAGATAATTAAATAACAAAATAGATAAGATGGACAGACTTATAAATCTCGGGAAACCTTAACTGGGTCAACCGTGACTTCAAAATAAGATCGAGGTAGAATTCTGGAGCAAATCGACATTCGATCGCCAGAGATAGAATTCGAGTATAGCAAGAGATAGATAGCATTGTAAACCGGGGATACAGAAATCTTTTGTAACGACCTGAGATTTTCAACCATTCGCATCCATACATTTCGGAATTGAATTGCTCAAAATATCAAATTGTTAATTTAAATTTGGCAAAACTTAGCATATACAGTAAATAAAATAATCACAGATCACAGACACAGAGTAATATAACAATAATGCAGCGGAAACAAAAGAATAGTAGTTCATGAAGCTACTATATATAATATATACAACAGAGTTAAACAAGATACAACAGAAGTCTCGAATACATAGATGTCTCAATACAATAGTCAAATACAAGATCTGAACACATCACTGGAATCAACTAAATAACTGCAAGCTGAATAGGTATAGTTGGATCTCCAAGCGAAGCTCCAACTCCAAAGGTGAGTCTCGAACACTAGTACACTCATTCTGACCCGAGCGTAAAGCAAAACACAAAACACTCGAGTTAGGATTAACATTCTTATATCAATAAATCCAACTCAAGTGAAATATCAACTGAAATACTAGTAACTCAAAGGATGTTTGGGATAACCATCCTCTAAGGATCCGTTAAACTATCTACTATGTAGTAATATTCTCTATTATAATAATGTCTATAATAAAATAAACTTACTTTAAAATAGCATTAAGGAGTGACCCAATATTCCCCTTAACATGTAATAGTCCCAGTAGTCTATCCAGTATTAGCATACTCCCAGATCGGGGGCTACCTTAAATACTCCACAGGCTACGGGAGAAATCCAAACTCGTAGTAAAGCTCGATATGGTAGGTGACACGGCACAACAAGGCAATGCCAGGGTAGATATACCAATTATGCATCCGGGCTGGTGGAAATGCATAGCAGCCACTACCGCCCACCTCTGAACACATTCCCAATCAAAATCGAAGGGTGGCCACCAAATCAATCACAAAGTAATAGAATGGTATCGAAGAAATGCGTCCGATCAGAGGTGCTACCTCATTGGCCCGTCGATCGCTCCTGTTTTAGCCACCTTATGCCAACTCACGGGAGTTGGGTCCACATATATACCTCAATAGGAATCGTCGCCACCATCCTACTTCATTCTGGAATCTCCACCGCGTACACAGTTGTTAAAGTGGTTTTCGGTATCGACAGAGAGTATGCCCATATCTGATCCCCGTCTCTTTAACAACCAAACGTTATTATAACACCGCGGTCATTTCAAAATAGTTTATACTTCAAAACCAAAATATCATTCATTTCAAAAGCCAAATCAGTACAATATCATTTCCATTTCAAAATATATTCACTTCCAAAATTATAGTACTTTCAAAGTTATAATACTTTCGAAATCAAAACACTTAAAATTATAATACTTTAGAAATCACACATTTTGAAATTATAGCATTTTTGGAAATCATAACACTTTGAAATTATAGCATTTTGGAAATCATAACACTTTCCTTGAAATAGTTTAGATATTAATAATAGTATATAAAATAAAATAGTTTATAAAATAATAATTTATATAAAATAGTTATAAGTTAAAAACAATTTATATTAATTATATTTAAAATAGTTTATATTAAAATAGTTATATTAAAAATAGTTTTAAATATAATTTAAAATACTTTATAAAATAAAATAGTTTCCACAAATTCATAAATCAATTCAAATCAACTCGAATTCCAAAATTCACATTTAATTAAATCTCAATTCATAAATTTCAACTCAATTCAATTTCTCAATAAATCATTTCAAATTTTATATCGATTTCAAATACAGATTTGAACCAAAAAATAAACCATTTAATTTCAATATATTTCAAAGTTTTACATATTCCACATTTCCAAAACTAAATTTGATAATTTCATTCTATATATCAAATTCACTTCACTATTATTTAGTTTTGAAATATTTACTTAATCATTTCAATATCATTTGAATAAACCTCGATTTTTAAATTTAAATAAACAAAATATCTCATTTAAATTTATATAAGCTTGAAACATTCATTTAAGTCAGTTATAATCAAATTCAAGTTATAAAACATATCTTTAAAATTTAAAATTTAAAAAATTTCAAATCAAACTTATTTAAGTAAAATTCTTAAATAAATATAATTTCAAATCAATTTCAAATTTATCTTTCAGCCTGAAACAATATAAACTCTATATTTGAAAATATAAATTTTACATAAATATTTAAACATACTTTATATTGATTAAATCAACTTTATTAAATCAACTTTATTAAATTAATTTTATTAAATCTTTAAAATCAATATTCACTAAAACCATATATTTCTTTTCAAACCATAGAAATCATTTTCAAAATATTTATATATAGACCGATGGTGTTTGTATAAAATTTTCTATCCTATGGTCAAGTGGTACAGATATTTATCATTTCAATCCGCAATTTAAATATATATATGGGTATATATCTTTTCAACCCGCAATCCCAAATTCAATTCAATGAAAATCGCTTGGGTTTATCATTTCAACCCATAACGATTTTCTCCTATTCTACAAGATCGTTCGGGTATGTATCATTTCAACCCATAGTGAATTCTATACTAACAGGGAACTTGCAGAGTGATAACAGATATGATAATAACATAACAGGCATATATCATCAATATAAATAACAGATAATGGTGTCAGATGTCACAAGTGAACAGTTACAGATAATAGCATATATATAGCAATGTAAATAACTAACAGCAGCATATTTCAATTGTCGTTTCAATTGAAATCAAATTTAATAAATATAAGAACATTAATCGTGAGTGATTGCTCACCTTTCGAGGCTAGAGAAGATAGACAACACAACCAACTACAAATTCCAAAGCAAAGCTAGATTGGCACGAATCTCAAAGCAAAGCAAGATTGAACTCGAATCGACAAACGAAGTTGAAAGCTTGAAATTAACGAAATTAAATAAGAACTGGATCGATGAAGATAAATGGTATAAGAGAATTTATATATATCTATATATAACTATATATATAAAAATCATATTCTAAATTTCAATACATATTAAATTAAATATGAGCGCATATTTGTTAGTGAATATAAAAGTGTTTTATATTGTGTTTACTTATCCGTTGAGTTGTTTATGAATTCTGGTCGGAATGTGGGACGCCATATTATCGATAGGGGTTTCTAAACACTTAAATGAGGCAAGTCGACATAGTATCATTTTAAATTGGGTAAATGAAATAATTTTACCTTGATTATATTTTGTATATAAAGGAAATAATTTTTCAGAATTACTAAAGTGTATATAAATTGATTGTTTGGTTGTTGAAAATGTAAGAATATATATATAAGTCAATAAAAGTTGTTTGAATAAATTATATAAAAACAACAATTGTAAAAGAATGAAGTATATAAGCAACAATTGTATAAGTATGGAATTATAATTAATATGATTTACAATTGTGAAACAATCTTGTATAATTAAAAGTTAAATAGTGAAACTATATGAGAAAAAGATTTATAAATGTGGTTTATAAATAAAAGAAAATTTTGAAAGAATTTAAGCACTGAATTCACTATTGTTGCTGGGAAATAATAAGGGTGATGACTGCAGCATCATCAGTATTATTTTCAAGTTTCTTTGTGATGAATTTGCTACCATAATAAATTAAAATTTTAAGTTTTGTTGTGATAAACAAATTGAAATTAAAAATCCAAATTGAGATTGATGAATATAAGTGAAATGAGTTTTATACTTATGATATGATTTGGAAGTTTAAATAAATAAGTTGTGTAACTTATAAAATGAAAGGATGTAAGTGAAACCAAATGATAAAAAGAGTTAAACAATTTTGTTAAGCGAAATGTGATATGAAATTGACTTTGGTAAAAGTTAAATAGAATTTATTTTAGAATTGAAATCTGAATTGGATTTATAAGTGTAAAATTAAGTTAAGTTAAACAAATGATGTTTAATTAGAATATAACTTAAGTAATGTTGAATGAATTTGATTTTGATATCGAAGTGAAATATCAAAGTAAATTAATTAAGTGAATTAATGAAATGAAGTGATGAATATGAACTTGAGTTATGTAATAAGATTCAACTTTATTCGTAAATTGAATTAGCAATTGAATTAATAAATGAATTGAACTAATATAAATCAATCGAATGTGAATAAATTGATAATGAATGTAAGTATTAATTCATTGAAGCTAATAAATTGGAAATTGGAAATTGAATAATTGAATGGAAGTCAATTTAATATTAAACCAATTGGAATTAAAAGTCTTGTACCAAATTGAATGTAAGTAAAGCAAATTAAATGAATTTGGTTGTGTTGGTTATGACATTGGTTGTTATATGATTGTTGGTTGATAGTGTTAATGAAATTGAATTGATAAAAAAAATTGAAAGCTATGTAATTGAATCTAAATTAAAAGTGAACCAACTTGAATGTGAATTAGTGAATGTAAACTAATTGAAAATGTATAATTGAATGTCGTTGTATATGAATTGGTAGTAAGCAATTAAAATTTGTATCGAAACCTTATAAATTGCTTATGGGAATTATTTGATTGCATTGCTTATGGAAACTTTGTATTTGTTATTGAAAATTTATGAAATGTAAATGAATTTCTTATATATGTAACTTACATGTTTAAATTGAGTAAGTATAGGTGCCGTGGCAGCCGTTCGGTTGATTTGGTTGCGCTAAAATGCTTAATAAATAACTGCTTTGCTTAAAAATGCTAAAAAGGTACGCCTACGCAATAAAAATAGGAAATATGAACTGTTTTTCTGCTTTTCCGACTGGGTGGGTCGATGTATATATATTTATGTCTATTGTGATCCTACTATGATCGAACCGCGCAAAGGAGACGTTGGCGAATTTTTCTGAAATTTAAGGCGTTAGAAAAATTTTGAAAATTTTGGAAAATTTTTGTTAATGAGAAGTTGATTTCCAAATTGAAATAAAAACGTAGGGATTGAACTAGAAAATGGAAACCACTGTTTTGGTTGAAGTCAAAGGTTTTGGAGAAGGTGAATATAAAATTTTCAGGAAGTGGATTTTTGAAAAGTTAATAAATTTGGGGCATTTTTCTTACTTTGCAATTTCGAGGACGAAATTCTTTTAAGAGGGGAAGTTTGTAACGACCCAGAATTTCTGTCAATTTAAATTTATTTATTTAATTAATTTTAAATATTAACAAGTGGAATTTATAAGTCGAATAATTTATTTTTCGAATAATTGGATTTAATTGGATAATTAAATTGATAATTTAATATTTGAAATTTATTTGAAATTCCAGAAACAATTTGAAAATTGGATTAAATGTGGATAAAAATGATTTATAAAGTTATATTAAATCATATTGAAGTTATAGTGATGTTATAGAACTTTTAAAAAATTGAATTAAAAGTTAATCTGAGAAAATTGAATATTTTAATATTTAATCGACTAGTGAAATTAGCCATTTTTCGAACAGTCTCAGAATTGGACGAAACTAGTTCCATTAGATCCGTAATAGTTTGTTATTATCAGATTTCAATTTTCATAGCAATCGGAATTGTCGGTTGACCGTGGCAGCTCCAAACGCATCGAAATTGTTTTAATTTTACTTTAGCGAGTTAAAAATAGCCATTTTTCAAACAGTCTCGGATTTCGACGAAACTAGTTTCATCGGATCCATAATGTGAAATTATTGTATGGTTTCAAATTTCGTGTCAATCGGATGTATGGTTTGTCCGGGGCAAGCCAAAACGCATCGAAATCGTTTTAAATCGGTTTAATTTAAAATTTGATCGTTTAATTCCATAACTCGCACAGATGATCAAATTAGCTCCCGAAACATGTTCCATTGTGTTCGGAACGCGGAGTAAACCTTAGAAACGTCAGCCGGCATGCTTCGTTTGGAGTTCGGAAAATTTTCGATGAATAGTGTTTTGTGAAATTTTCTATATAAGGACCTCAACATTTCATTTTGCACTCTAGCCCTAGAGTTTCAACAGCAGCCGGCCCTATTTTAATGGCTGAGAATTTCGAAACTTCCTCCTCTATTATCTCCAAATCTACAAACAATTAGCAAAAGTCGTCAACTACAAAGTTGTAGAGGGCATCAAGATCTAGCTATCCAACGGTGGAGATCGGAAACGGAGCCACAGATCGATAGCAATTTTAGTTCAAAGTCGCTTTGTTTTTCACGTCATTCAAGGCTATGATGGGGCTGAGCTTCATGGTGCTCTGGTTCTAGTGTAGTGCTCGTGACAAGCTTCGCGATGGAGGTGGCCGATCGTCTTCAAGTCGAGTGTGGAGGTCGCAATAATTGAAACCCTAGCGGCGGCTATGGGTTGTTGTACGTGAGTTTTCACATAAAGGAAGAAGAGGGAGAAGGAGTGGAGGACGGCCCAGATCTGAGATGGAGGGAGTGTGCGGCCACGATTGATTCCAGGGTTTGAAAATTAAAATAAAAGCTGAAATTGTATATTTAAATTCGTGTAATCTTTAAAATAGCATAACTTGTTCATACGAGGTCCATTTCGCGCGAAACAAGATGCGTTGAAATCGTATTGTCGAGCACTACGCAATGGAGCTGGTTTGGAGTCAATTGGAGCTAGTGAAAATTTTGAGTAAAATAAACCCGTGTTTAATTTTATTCGAAATAAAACGCTACGACTGTTATCAGAAATTCAAGGTGAGAACTTCTCACTCAATCGAAATTGTTTTGATTTAAATTTTTAATAGTTAAATTTAAAATTGCTTGATTGTGTGAATTGGATGATGACTGTTATTTATTTTGATAAATAGACCCTATACGCCGTATATTAAGCGGAGGTTATTTATTAAAAACATATACCGCGATAATTTCACATTGAAGTGGAATTGGTATTATATATGTATTTGGAGTTTATTTCCCGCATTATATAGCGGATGAGACCCTATTGCGCCGCATTGTAACGACCCAGAATTTTGAACAAATTAAATTGAAAATATTTAATTAATTTTAAAATATTTGAATGATAATTTAATTTGAATCCCCGATTTAAATTTGAATTTGGCGATTAAATTATAAAAATTTAATCGATTGGAAGTTGAATAAAAATTTGAATCTTCAAATTTAGGCCGATTAAAAATATTTCAAACGCTTGTAAAATTTATATTGATAACGCTGAAGATAACAGCAGCTTCAGAATTTAATTTCGAACTATTTTGTTCAGTTTTGAAAATTTATCGTTCGAACCGATATTTAAAAATAGCTGTCTGAGGCACAGTCTCGGAATTCGACGAAACCAGTTCCATTGGGTCCGTAATATTGAATTATTACTGGATTTCCAATTTCACATTTTTCGGAGGTGTTATGTGACCATACGACACATAAACGCGTTGAAATGAAATTGAATTCAGTTTAATTTTAAATTTTAAAATTTATAAATATCACACGTTTTCTCCCCTAAAATCACGCCTAAGATCCCGAACAAAAATCACGTAACCCATCCCTCCATCTCAGTTTAAAAAAATCACCACGCAACTATCCTCAGTTCAAAACAAAATCTCGTATTCAAAAAGAATAAAATGGCAATTGCCTTAACTTCGATTTCCCCAAAAACAAACAGAGCGTTCCTCTCCTCTTCAAATCCAACGCACGCGCAAAGGGCTGGGGGCTTGCGATTGTTTTAGGGCATCGCGACATTTTCACAAGCTCAAGTTCGAGCAAAACCTAGGCGGCCTGGGGTATTCGTTTGCGAAATGGCGTTCGAGGAGGCAGAGTGTTCGGCGAATCGAGATTGGGTGTTCGTACGCGGAGGCGAGTGGCGTCGCGATAACTGAAATGGAGGGGGACGTGAATTCGCATGGTCTATTCGAGTTCATCACGATGAAGAGGGGCTCGTGTTCGATTAGTAGGTGGCGACGAATTTGGGGGGGAGACTCGATCGAGTCTGAGTCACGACTCGAGGCGGCATCCACGGTGACGCGACTGGGAATTCGAGACGGCGACTCGATGGGAGAGTGTTCGTATTCGAATCAAGGATGGGTCGATTTTCGTGTAGTTGGAGCTGGGTGTCGACGAGGTCGACGCGATTCCGGCATCATTGTAGTGTCACGATAAAGGCTGTTGAGGGCTGTTCGTCAAATTTCTGGTTGCAGTAAGGTAATTCCTATGTTATAAATTTAAATAGAGTAAATAAATATTTATTTCTGTACAGCAAATTTATTTTACAGCAGGTGTATATATATACACAATTTAAAGAAAAAAGTTAACAGTAAAGTATAAAACAGAGATAAACTTGTTTAGATATTTTAGAAAATGGCTTAAGAGAAATTTCAGCAAAGAATTTTTATGCAGAAAAATATAAGTAAGATTTTGAAAAGTTTTAAATTTATATGAATTATTGTTTTAATATAAGTATATATATATATAGTTCAAGTGAGAAAAATAAATATACTTATTAAAATTGCTAATTTAAATTATTTTCGATACAAAATATTTTGTTAAAGGGAATTTGTTTAGAAAATTAAATCACTAGTTTGAAATAAAATTTATTTAGTTGAATTAAAATTTTAAAATGGTGAATTGAATTGTTCGGATTTATTTCGAATATTAATTAAATCATATAATTGTTGATACAAGGTTTAAAATTGCAAAGGAATCAAGCCGAGAACTCAAATGGATTGCAAAATAAAAAGCAAAGGTGAGATTTTCTCACTCGAATGGAAAATTTAATTGCAGTTTTTGACTGATATGATTGCTATTTGGATGTGATATTAGATATAGTAGGATATCTATATATATAGCAATATATACATATTGGCATATGTATATATTGGATTGATTGATTTCCCGCCTCGTATAGCGGATGAGACCCTATTGCGCCGTTAGTAAGCGGATTATTTATAAAACCTATATACCGTAATATTCCACCTCGAAGTGGAATTGGTATTGTGCTAACGTCTTTGGATGCAGGGAAACAGGTTGGAGGGATCCAACTGGACCCCTCATATTGATTGAATTTATTTATACTGTGATATGAATCTATGAATGATTATATTGATGTTATTGATCATATCGATGTCTGGAAATTGTTTGAAAGCTATAGATTTAGCTGAATGGATGTTTGATATCATTGGATTCCAAAAATAAACGAAATTGAATTTTTGAAATTCAAGTAGAAAATTTTAAGTGAATTAATTTTAGAAATTGAATAAATTTGAAGAAAGAAGAATTTTAAAACATAAAAAGTTGATTTTAAAATCTTATCGAATTTATTTCCAGAATAAGGTGAAAATGTTAAATAAATGGATTCGTAAAATAGTGATTTCAAATTGAAGAATTCTTTTAAAAAAATAGAATATTGAATAAATTGGAAAGAATAAGGAAATTATTTAGAAATGATAAAATTTTGGAAATCAATCTGTAATTGATGTAGTATTTGGAAATGATGTTAAAATGGGTTTATAAAAGGATAGAATTTCCAGTTTGTAAAGTTTTAAAAAAATGATCTTTGTAAATAAATGAAATTATAAGTATTTAACTTATAATATGGATTGTGGTATAAAAAAAAAATTGAATTGTGAATTGAATTGGTAAATAAAGAAGATTTATAAATTGAAGTTTTTATAAGTAGAAATAGAATTTATAAACGTTGTTTTATAAATTCAAAATCAGTTGAATTTGATAAATTAAATATAGAAGATTATCAAAGAAGATATATTCGTGATTTTGGATAGCGAATTTTTATTGAGATAAAAATGTGTAGAAATGATTGAAATTGGGTTAAGTGAATTATATTCACGATTTTGGACAGTGAATATATTATTGAATAAAATGGATTCATTTTTTGAAGAAGTGATACCTTAAAATGAAGTTAAACATTTTAAAGATGTTTTAAAATGTATTATGAATCGAAAGCATAGATTTCAACACTTGTTGTTGAAATAGACGTTTTCGAGAAATTTAAGGAAATGGTGGACCATAACACTGTTGTTATAGAAAATGATTTTCGAAAGGAAATGTTTTTAGTATTGGGATTTACATATCTATCTTAAAAATTCGAATCCCTATACTAGTGATTTTGAGTCGTCGTAACGATGTTTTACGTAACATTCGTTTTGACTCAAATTGATGTTGTTATAGAAAATAGATTTCCTTAAAGAATGAAATATATACTTAATTTGATTTAAGTATATCGAGTATTTTCAAATGTTGAAAATAAAAGATTTGTGAAACACTTATTATTAAATAAGTATGGAATGTTTTCCAAAATGAAATGAAACATTTTTGAGATTTTATCTTCTTAAAGATAAAATGAAATTGAATATTGAAAACGATTGAAAATCGAATATTAGTAGATATTCGAAAAATGTGAATTCAATATGGAATTTATAAAGGAAAGGGAAACTGTTTAGAAAAATAAACGTTGATTTATTTTTGAAGTGTGGAAATTTTATATCTAGTAAAGATATTTTTTTTTGAAGATAAATAATTTGGGAAAATTATTTGGAATCTGATGATGTTGCGCATCTTTATTGATAGTTAAATAATCGACTATCAATAATTACCCTGAATGGATGTTTTGTTGTGAATTGGATGAAATTGAATGCCACACTTATTTTTGAATTAACGCTCACTATTCGGGTTAGCCGGGAAAGGACCATGGGGTCGTATAACCCATTCCGAATATGTGATACGTCGTTATGAATCGCATTTGAAGACCGGTGTTGAAGACCGGATATTTTTGAAAACGGAAGGATTACCGTCGAGTTACTCTACATCGGCTGATCTCCGGTTTAGAGGTTTTATCACCCTTAGTGACGGGAAGTCCTGACGTGATTGAAAATTATCCGGGATTGCAAGGGCTTCGTGAGAAGTGCCTTCGGTTCTGTTCGATCCCGGAACAGACTTGTATGGATTGTGTGTCTGACGTTACAATTTGAGATATAAAGCTGATTTCTTTCAAATACATTTCTGTTGGTGGCGGAGAATTTATTCTCTTAGCTTAACACCCTTCTCTGAGACGTACGAGCTCAGAGGTTATGTAGTTGAAATTCATCAGCGATATACTCCCAATTTGGTAACGTGGCATACTGAGTGTTGCTGTGAAATGATCAGTGTTTGATCATTTGTGATATGATCATTTGTTTGATCTTATATCTTTGTGATCATAGGTTGATCATTTTGTTGACCCGAAGCAGGGCTTTGTAGAAAGCGTAGCTTTGTGGACGAGACTTCGTCGAGCCTCACACCCCGGAAATGGTCGAAACAGGAAGGATGCAGCAAGGTTCTAGGGAGTAGCGCCCCTTAGTGTATGTCATTCCTTCTGGATAGAGGTGGTATCATGGTATGGAGCCCAGATACTTAACCTATGTGGTTGCTGCATTATTATCTATGTGGTTTGTTGGAAATCGGGGATCCTCGGGAAGATCGGTTCCGATCGGGGGATGGCATACGCGTGTCAGTAGTTACCTATTTTTGCAGAGGTAACCCGGCCTTGTGTTGGCAGAGATCCGGTTAGGTTCTCGGGTCGTCTATTCCAGGGACGTACCCATCGTGGATAGGAAGTTCCTTAGCCTGACCATTTGTTGGAAATCCAAAGAAACAATACGTGACGTGTACGGTTTTAGTTGTATTACCTGCTATGGAATGTGGCGGTAACCTGCTATTGAACATAGTAGCTATAGTAGGCATACGATACTGGTTGTATGCTAGCTAAGATTTATATTCTACTTTCGAAATGTTTTCTACACTATGCACTAATAATAATATCAAAAATGATTTGATTTTGCGTAGTAAGCATCTTTGACTATCATAAGAAGAAATCTCCTCCAATTCTGCGTTTGCATTGTGTGTGTGGCGGGAGGTCTTATGGTAGTTTCATTTTCCAAAAGCATTGCGAATTTGTTTTATTTTCTTTGTGAAAAATAACTGTTTTACGATCTCACACCAGTCACCATGACTGACTCGGAGTTTATTGTTCCCTTCTAAACTCTGGGTGCCCACAAATTTTCCACACGGGCAGCCTAGAGTTATGTTATCAGGATATTCTGGAGCTTTGGAGATAAGCTGGATGGCGAGACGTAGTATTTGTACCTGATAGTATTTTTTTCCGCTGTGTATTCTGTATGAGGACAAGTTTATATAACTGTCCATTGTTGTATATTGACTCTGATGATTGATGTATGTATAAAATGATATAGTTCTTTGTTTTAAAGATTATTCATTTATCTATTATATATTGTTCCGCTGCGATATGTGAGATTCTGATATTGTTCTGTTTCTGTTGCCGTTCTGTTCTTCTTTCTTCTGTTTTCTTCTTCTTCTACCTTTTTCTTCTTTCTAAAACCATAACTTTTCGGGTTTCCGGCATTCGATGGCTCGGCAGTCGATAAAGAGAGTATCGATGTCGAATTTTCGAAAGTCGAAAATTCCAGGATGTTACAGCTGGTATCAGAGCATATGGTTAAGCGACAACCCTGCTCTGTTGGGTGTTACTCATTAGAGATAGAGTCCGTAGTACTCTAGAATGAGTTGAGTGTAATAATAGATACGAGCGCGTATTTGTTAGTGAATATAAAAATGTTTTATATTGTGTTTGCTTATCCGTTGAGATGTTTGTGAATTTTGGTCGGTATGTGGGACGCCATATTATCGATAGGAATTTCTAAACACTTAAACGAGGCAAGACGACATAGTATTGTTTTAAAATAGGATGAATGAAATAATTTTTCCCAAAACTATTTTTGTTTATAAAAGAAATGATTTTCTGTAAATTATTACAGTATATGGTTGCCTGGTTGTTAGGAAATAATAACATTGAAATATTATCATTATTATATGAAATCGGATAAGAAATTGGAATTATAACTCCAAAGTTAAAATAAATTCACATACAAATGAAATTTAAGAATGTAAATTATAAATGTGATTTGTAATTTGAAACGGAATTCCAGAGAAGCATTTGAAAATGTTTTGAAAAGAGTTTGAAAATTTTGGAGATTTGGAAAGTTTAAATTCTTTTTGGTTTGAAAATGTATTTCAAAGGTTTTGGAAAGTATTCTAAAGAGATGAAAGCTCTAAACTCTTTTCGGTCGCTGGAAAATGACTTCGGTAATGACTGCAGCATCACCGGTGTTCATTTTCGGGTTTCCAAAAGAGGAATTGCTGCCAAATTATTTTAAATGGAAGTTGTTTGAAAATTTTGGGTTTGTTTTAGGAAATCAAAGGGGTAAATTGAATTGTTTTCAAAATGGATTTGAAATGTTGAAAAGACTCTGGAATACTATAAGGCATATTTATGGAATATTATTGAATTGATAACTTATACAAATAGAAATTGTTAATGTAAAATATGTAAATGTGATTGGAATTAAAGTTCATTAACAAGTGAAATCTATAAATGTGAATTGAAAGTATAAGGAAATAAATTCATATATGGATAAATGGTGAATATAAATTGTAAATGAATTTATAAATGAAAATAGAATTCCAAGAAGATAATTGAAAATAAAATCCCTTAATGAAATGGAATTGTGAATATGAATGTATAAATGATTGTATAAATCAAGATGTAAATAAGTTGATAACTTATAGAATATTTGAAATCTGATTGGAATGAAATTCAAATTGAAGACGAATGAATTAGTAGATGAAACTAATTTAAAATAGTGCGGTTATGAATGAAAGATAACTGATAAATTCAATATTCAGAAGTTAAATAGAATTCAAATTGAATTGTAATTGTGAATTGAATTCAAATGAAAATTGAAATGCAAAATTGAATGATAATGGATATAACTTCAATAGTGAAGTAAAAATGTATAAGCAGTTCATATTGAAAAATTCGTAACAGAATTTGCAAAATGGTTTGAATATGTAACTAGATATTATGGCTAGTAGGATACAGGTATTATAAAGGAATTGGAATTTTGATTTCGAAGATAAATTTGAATTGCTCGACAAAAGGTAAGTATTTGAACTATAATATGAGTTTTTGATAATTTCTTGTCTAGCCGCTTGGCTTTTTCTTTTTCTTTTTGAAATCTAAGAGTCCGGAGGGACGTTTTGTAGTCGTACCGTATTAGCCGCGCAAAGGAGACGCTGGCGAAATTTTTCGGAAATTTAGGGCGTTAGAAAATTTTTGAGAAAATTTTGAAAGTTTAAATTTGAATTTAAACTCGAATTTGAATGGTTAAGGAAACAATATTGTTTTGGAACTTATAGTTGAAGTTGAAAATTTAGTTGAATGGATAACGAATCTTTAGTAGAAAGATTTGTTTTGACAAATTTGATAAAACCATTGGATGTTGAAAAATAATAGACGAGTTAAGGACCTTTTCTTCTTGACTTGTAATTTCGAGGACGAAATTCTTTTAAGGGGGGAAGTCTGTAACGAGCCAGAATTTTGAACAAATTAAATTGAAAATATTTAATTAATTTTAAAATATTTGAATGATAATTTAATTTGAATCCCCGATTTAAATTTGAATTTGGCGATTAAATTATAAAAATTTAATCGATTGGAAGTTGAATAAAAATTTGAATCTTCAAATTTAGGCCGATTAAAAATATTTCAAACGCTTGTAAAATTTATATTGATAACGCTGAAGATAACAGCAGCTTCAGAATTTAATTTTGAACTATTTTGTTCAGTTTTGAAAATTTATCGTTCGAACCGATATTTAAAAATAGCTGTCCGAGGCACAGTCTCGGAATTCGACGAAACCAGTTCCATTGGGTCCGTAATATTGAATTATTACTGGATTTCCAATTTCACATTTTTCGGAGGTGTTATGTGACCGTACGACACATAAACGCGTTGAAATGAAATTGAATTCAGTTTAATTTTAAAATTTAAAATTTATAAATATCACACGTTTTCTCCCCTAAAATCACGCCTAAGATCCCGAACAAAAATCACGTAACCCATCCCTCCATCTCAGTTTAAAAAAATCACCACGCAACTATCCTCAGTTCAAAACAAAATCTCGTATTCAAAAAGAATAAAATGGCAATTGCCTTAACTTCGATTTCCCCAAAAACAAACAGAGCGTTCCTCTCCTCTTCAAATCCAACGCACGCGCAAAGGGCTGGGGGCTTGCGATTGTTTTAGGGCATCGCGACATTTTCACAAGCTCAAGTTCGAGCAAAACCTAGGCGGCCTGGGGTATTCGTTTGCGAAATGGCGTTCGAGGAGGCAGAGTGTTCGACGAATCGAGATTGGGTGTTCGTACGCGGAGGCGAGTGGCGTCGCGATAACTGAAATGGAGGGGGACGTGAATTCGCATGGTCTATTCGAGTTCATCACGACGAAGAGGGGCTCGTGTTCGATTAGTAGGTGGCGACGAATTTGGGGGGGAGACTCGATCGAGTCTGAGTCACGACTCGAGGCGGCATCCACGGTGACGCGACTGGGAATTCGAGACGGCGACTCGATGGGAGAGTGTTCGTATTCGAATTAAGGATGGGTCGATTTTCGTGTAGTTGGAGCTGGGTGTCGACGAGGTCGACGCGATTCCGGCATCATTGTAGTGTCACGATAAAGGCTGTTGAGGGCTGTTCGTCAAATTTCTGGTTGCAGTAAGGTAATTCCTATGTTATAAATTTAAATAGAGTAAATAAATATTTATTTCTGTACAGCAAATTTATTTTACAACAGGTATATATATACACAATTTAAAGAAAAAAGTTAACAGTAAAGTATAAAACAGAGATAAACTTGTTTAGATATTTTAGAAAATGGCTTAAGAGAAATTTCAGCAAAGAATTTTTATGCAGAAAAATATAAGTAAGATTTTGAAAAGTTTTAAATTTATATGAATTATTGTTTTAATATAAGTATATATATATATAGTTCAAGTGAGAAAAATAAATATACTTATTAAAATTGCTAATTTAAATTATTTTCGATACAAAATATTTTGTTAAAGGGAATTTGTTTAGAAAATTAAATCACTAGTTTGAAATAAAATTTATTTAGTTGAATTAAAATTTTAAAATGGTGAATTGAATTGTTCGGATTTATTTCGAATATTAATTAAATCATATAATTGTTGATACAAGGTTTAAAATTGCAAAGGAATCAAGCCGAGAACGAAAATGGATTGCAAAATAAAAAGCAAAGGTGAGATTTTCTCACTCGAATGGAAAATTTAATTGCAGTTTTTGACTGATATGATTGCTATTTGGATGTGATATTAGATATAGTAGGATATCTATATATATATAGCAATATATACATATTGGCATATGTATATATTGGATTGATTGATTTCCCGCCTCGTATAGCGGATGAGACCCTATTGCGCCGTTAGTAAGCGGATTATTTATAAAACCTATATACCGCGATATTCCACCTCGAAGTGGAATTGGTATTGTGCTAACGTCTTTGGATGCAGGGAAACAGGTTGGAGGGATCCAACTGGACCCCTCATATTGATTGAATTTATTTATACTGTGATATGAATCTATGAATGATTATATTGATGTTATTGATCATATCGATGTCTGGAAATTGTTTGAAAGCTATAGATTTAGCTGAATGGATGTTTGATATCATTGGATTCCAAAAATAAACGAAATTGAATTTTTGAAATTCAAGTAGAAAATTTTAAGTGAATTAATTTTAGAAATTGAATAAATTTGAAGAAAGAAGAATTTTAAAACATAAAAAGTTGATTTTAAAATCTTATCGAATTTATTTCCAGAATAAGGTGAAAATGTTAAATAAATGGATTCGTAAAATAGTGATTTCAAATTGAAGAATTCTTTTAAAAAAATAGAATATTGAATAAATTGGAAAGAATAAGGAAATTATTTAGAAATGATAAAATTTTGGAAATCAATCTGTAATTGACGTAGTATTTGGAAATGATGTTAAAATGGGTTTATAAAAGGATAGAATTTCCAGTTTGTAAAGTTTTAAAAAAATGATCTTTGTAAATAAATGAAATTATAAGTATTTAACTTATAATATGGATTGTGGTATAAAAAAAAATTGAATTGTGAATTGAATTGGTAAATAAAGAAGATTTATAAATTGAAGTTTTTATAAGTAGAAATAGAATTTATAAACGTTGTTTTATAAATTCAAAATCAGTTGAATTTGATAAATTAAATATAGAAGATTATCAAAGAAGATATATTCGTGATTTTGGATAGCGAATTTTTATTGAGATAAAAATGTGTAGAAATGATTGAAATTGGGTTAAGTGAATTATATTCACGATTTTGGACAGTGAATATATTATTGAATAAAATGGATTCATTTTTTGAAGAAGTGATACCTTAAAATGAAGTTAAACATTTTAAAGATGTTTTAAAATGTATTATGAATCGAAAGCATAGATTTCAACACTTGTTGTTGAAATAGACGTTTTCGAGAAATTTAAGGAAATGGTGGACCATAACACTGTTGTTATAGAAAATGATTTTCGAAAGGAAATGTTTTTAGTATTGGGATTTACATATCTATCTTAAAAATTCGAATCCCTATACTAGTGATTTTGAGTCGTCGTAACGATGTTTTACGTAACATTCGTTTTGACTCAAATTGATGTTGTTATAGAAAATAGATTTCCTTAAAGAATGAAATATATACTTAATTTGATTTAAGTATATCGAGTATTTTCAAATGTTGAAAATAAAAGATTTGTGAAACACTTATTATTAAATAAGTATGGAATGTTTTCCAAAATGAAATGAAACATTTTTGAGATTTTATCTTCTTAAAGATAAAATGAAATTGAATATTGAAAACGATTGAAAATCGAATATTAGTAGATATTCGAAAAATGTGAATTCAATATGGAATTTATAAAGGAAAGGGAAACTGTTTAGAAAAATAAACGTTGATTTATTTTTGAAGTGTGGAAATTTTATATCTAGTAAAGATATTTTTTTTTGAAGATAAATAATTTGGGAAAATTATTTGGAATCTGATGATGTTGCGCATCTTTATTGATAGTTAAATAATCGACTATCAATAATTACCCTGAATGGATGTTTTGTTGTGAATTGGATGAAATTGAATGCCACACTTATTTTTGAATTAACGCTCACTATTCGGGTTAGCCGGGAAAGGACCATGGGGTCGTATAACCCATTCCGAATATGTGATACGTCGTTATGAATCGCATTTGAAGACCGGTGTTGAAGACCGGATATTTTTGAAAACGGAAGGATTACCGTCGAGTTACTCTACATCGGCTGATCTCCGGTTTAGAGGTTTTATCACCCTTAGTGACGGGAAGTCCTGACGTGATTGAAAATTATCCGGGATTGCAAGGGCTTCGTGAGAAGTGCCTTCGGTTCTGTTCGATCCCGGAACAGACTTGTATGGATTGTGTGTCTGACGTTACAATTTGAGATATAAAGCTGATTTCTTTCAAATACATTTCTGTTGGTGGCGGAGAATTTATTCTCTTAGCTTAACACCCTTCTCTGAGACGTACGAGCTCAGAGGTTATGTAGTTGAAATTCATCAGCGATATACTCCCAATTTGGTAACGTGGCATACTGAGTGTTGCTGTGAAATGATCAGTGTTTGATCATTTGTGATATGATCATTTGTTTGATCTTATATCTTTGTGATCATAGGTTGATCATTTTGTTGACCCGAAGCAGGGCTTTGTAGAAAGCGTAGCTTTGTGGACGAGACTTCGTCGAGCCTCACACCCCGGAAATGGTCGAAACAGGAAGGATGCAGCAAGGTTCTAGGGAGTAGCGCCCCTTAGTGTATGTCATTCCTTCTGGATAGAGGTGGTATCATGGTATGGAGCCCAGATACTTAACCTATGTGGTTGCTGCATTATTATCTATGTGGTTTGTTGGAAATCGGGGATCCTCGGGAAGATCGGTTACGATCGGGGGATGGAATACGCGTGTCAGTAGTTACCTATTTTTGCAGAGGTAACCCGGCCTTGTGTTGGCAGAGATCCGGTTAGGTTCTCGGGTCGTCTATTCCAGGGACGTACCCATCGTGGATAGGAAGTTCCTTAGCCTGACCATTTGTTGGAAATCCAAAGAAACAATACGTGACGTGTACGGTTTTAGTTGTATTACCTGCTATGGAATGTGGCGGTAACCTGCTATTGAACATAGTAGCTATAGTAGGCATACGATACTGGTTGTATGCTAGCTAAGATTTATATTCTACTTTCGAAATGTTTTCTACACTATGCACTAATAATAATATCAAAAATGATTTGATTTTGCGTAGTAAGCATCTTTGACTATCATAAGAAGAAATCTCCTCCAATTCTGCGTTTGCATTGTGTGTGTGGCGGGAGGTCTTATGGTAGTTTCATTTTCCAAAAGCATTGCGAATTTGTTTTATTTTCTTTGTGAAAAATAACTGTTTTACGATCTCACACCAGTCACCATGACTGACTCGGAGTTTATTGTTCCCTTCTAAACTCTGGGTGCCCACAAATTTTCCACACGGGCAGCCTAGAGTTATGTTATCAGGATATTCTGGAGCTTTGGAGATAAGCTGGATGGCGAGACGTAGTATTTGTACCTGATAGTATTTTTTTCCGCTGTGTATTCTGTATGAGGACAAGTTTATATAACTGTCCATTGTTGTATATTGACTCTGATGATTGATGTATGTATAAAATGATATAGTTCTTTGTTTTAAAGATTATTCATTTATCTATTATATATTGTTCCGCTGCGATATGTGAGATTCTGATATTGTTCTGTTTCTGTTGCCGTTCTGTTGTTCTGTTCTTCTTTCTTCTGTTTTCTTCTTCTTCTACCTTTTTCTTCTTTCTAAAACCATAACTTTTCGGGTTTCCGGCATTCGATGGCTCGGCAGTCGATAAAGTGAGTATCGATGTCGAATTTTCGAAAGTCGAAAATTCCGGGATGTTACACGCATAATAGCGGATAATATTTATAAATCCCATATACCGCGATAATTTCACTGTGAAGTGAAATTGGTATTGTGCTAACATCTGTGGATGTAGGGAAACAAGTTGGAGGGATCCAACTGGATTCCTCAAATAATTGAATTTGTCTCAATATTGTGTGTTGATTATTATAATCGCCGTGTGATTATATTTTGTGATTGAAATTGTGACGGCTATAATTTAGCCGAATATATTTTGGTATCGTTGGATACCGAAAATGAACGGAAATTAGATTTTTGAAATTTAAGTTAAAATTTATCGAAAAAATTATTTTTGATAATTAGATAAATTTAAGAGGAATTTTAAAAGATAAAAGTCTTATTTTTGAGCTGTATTAAATTAAATTTCAAATTTGGGAAAAAGGGCTTAATAAATGGATTTTTTTGGAAATATTATCTATAAACTGAAGAATTTATCTAAATTTGGGATTTTCAAATAGTTTTGAAGAGATAAAGGAATTTATTTTTAAAAGGAAATAATTTTGGAAATGTTGGAAATTGATTTGGTGTTTTGAAATAAATTTGAAAACCAATTTGAAATTAATTGATTATTAATTTACCATAACTAGTAAAATTTATTTATAGAAATTTATTTGATTTGAATTAATTGGATAATTTAATTTATCCTATCTATGGATGTTTGGATTATATTGGATGTTGAATTGTTTGACATCTTTGATGTGTGATGCTTTGTGATATATTTTGATTTGTGTGTGATTTGTGATCTATTTATCTATGATATATATATATATATATTTGTGATCTGTGAATGAAGATAAGCGTTATAATTTATACCGCTTATCAATTATATTGTTATATTTGATCTGTGATGGTTGAATGTTGTTGCACTATTGTGTTAAACCGTGGACTACACAATACACACACAAATGTGGATTTCAGATGGAAATCGGTTAAGTCACAGATTTTTATCAATTTTGGAAAATTGAGTTTTTGAATCCAAAATTATTTTGAAATTGAAATTGAAAGCTTTTGGAAGCAAGTTTCAAAATAAAAGTTATTTTAAATAACTTAATAAAATTGGAATTTAAATCATTTGATTTAAATTTTGAATTCAATATTTTGAAATTGAATTCAATGAATTAGGAATTTTGGTTTAAAAGATTTAATAAGTATAGAAGGTGTTTTTATGGTTTTTAACCAATTAAAATACGGTCTTGGGAAAATTTAAATTTAAATTCAAGTTTATACTTGAATGGCTTTAACCTATATAAATGTAACCAGTTTTTCCCAAAACGAAAACTATTTGTTTTCAAATAAAAATTGGCTTTCATAAAGTGAAGAGATTTCCAATTTGTATCGAAAACATCTCTAGTTGAAATGAAATTGTAAATAGTTTGGAAAACTATGAATTAACCTTTGTAACGATAATTAAACTTTATTTTGAAATAAAAGAGTATTTCAAAAGGTGTGTCTTTTATATTATAAAACACTTGAATTGTGAATAGTTTTGAAAGCTATAAATTAAATCTTAACTTTAAGATTTAATGGGTTAATTCAATGAAAATGGAAATTGATTTGGAAATCTGTAAATGAAACTTTGTGAAGTAAATCTTTTTTGTTTAAAGATTTAAAATGGTAATTTGTTTAAACCATTTAAAGGAAAGGATTTGGGTAATAAGTTGTGACTTAATTGAAATCCAATATCCAGATGTTTTGAAATATTGTGCTCACTATTCGGGTTAGCCGGGAAAAGACCTTTGTGTCATATAACCCATTCTGAATTTGTGATACGACGGTATGGATCGTATTGAATACCGGTGGTGAAGATCGGGTATTTGTGAAAACGATAGGATGACCTATCGATTGTCTCTACACCGTTAGCTACGGTATTGAGATTTCCTTTGTGATGGGAAGTTTTATCGGGATTGTGAATACCCGGATTGCAAGGGCTTCTTTTGAAGTGCCTTCGGTTCTGTTCGAACCCGGAATAGACTTGTATGGTTACATGTCTGACATTACACTTTGAGATATAAAGCTGATTTCTTTCAAATACATTTCTGTTTGGTGGCGAAGATTTATTCTCTTAGCTTAAAACCCTTCTCTGAGACGTACGAGCTCAGAGGTTATGTAGTTGAAATTTATCGGTAATATACACCCAATTTGGTAATGTGGCATGCTGAGTGTTGCTGTGTGATGATCATTTATTGATCAATTGTGATCAAAGCGTGGCTTTGTGAAAAAACGTAGCTTTGTGGACGAGACCTCTTCGGACCTCACAACCCGGAAATGGTCGAAACAGAAATATGCGGCAAGGTTATGAGGGTAGCGCCCTTTAGGGTATGTCATTTCCTTCTGGAAAAGGGTGGTATCAGGTATGGAGCCCTGGTATTTAACCTATGTGGATACTCCGATATCACTTATTGTGTGATTGTGTGTTTATCGAGGCGCCTCGGATAAAGGTCCCAAAGGACCGGGGAATGGCATAGTCGTGAGTTACCTAGTTACAGGGGTAACCCGGCCTTGTGTTAGGAGAGAGCGGTTGTCTCTCGAGACGTCCAGCCAGAGGCGATCCCATTCGGCAGTAGGAAAGGAAGTTCCTTAGCCTGACCATTTGTTGGAAATCCAAAGAAACAATACGAACCTTGTATGGTTTTAGTTGTATAACCTGCTATGGAATGTGGCGGTAACATGCTATTGAACATAGTAGCTATAATAGGCATAACGTGAAATGCCTATGCTGGCTAAGATTAATATTATACTTTCGAAATGTTTTCTGCACTATGCACTAATAATAATAATCCAATGATTTGTTTTGCGTAGTAAGCATCTTTGACTATCATAAGGAGAAATCTCCTCCGATTCTGCGTTTGCATTGTGTGTGTGTGCGGGAGGCCTTATGGTAGTTTCATTTTCCAAAAGCATTGCGAATATTTTTCCATTCCTTTATTGTTGTTGTTTAAAGATAAACTGTTTTAAGTTCTCACACCAGTCACCATGACTGACCTGGAGTTTATTGTTTCCTTCCTAAACTCTGGGTGCCCACCAATTTCCACACGGGCAGTCTAGAGTCAGGTTATCAGGTCATTCTGGATTCAAGAGATGCTGTGGAGCTCATTGGAAAGCTGGATGGCGAGACGTATCACTGGTATATGATATTATTATTCCGCTGTGTATTCTGTATGAGGACAAGTTTATATAACTGTCCAGTGTTGTAATGTTGTTGTAAACTCTGATGATGATAATGTGTATAAAATGATATAGTTCTTTGATTTAAAGATTATTCATTTATCTATTATATGTTGTTCCGCTGCGATATGTGAGATTCTGATATTGTTCTGTGTTTTCTGTTGTTTCTTCTTTCTTTTTCTTCTGTCTTCTTCTACCTCTTCTTTTTCTCCATAACAATTCGGTTTTCCGGCATTCGATTGCTCGACAGTTGATACAGTGGACGTATTAATGTCGATTTTCGAGCGACGAAAAGTCGAAAACGTTACACTTACACACAAATCAGGTAAATAATTTAAAGCAATTTAATTTGTTGTTTGGACTGCACGTTTCAAATTTGAAAAGCAAGGAAAATCAAAAAGTCACGATTTGTGGTACCGTTACAACGAACAGTTTATTCCTTCCGTCGCTTACCGGATCTCAAAACACAGAAATAAATATACTGCGAAAATCAGCACGATGAGATGATCAAAACGGTATACAGATATCAGTGGTACGATCATCCAATCAAAAGTCGATACAGACACTGTTATACGTTGTTATTCCATACGGAAATATCCAAACGGAGCTAGAAACGTCCGAAATGTGCGAAACGAATTACGCAATCTTATTCAGAGTATTCTAAATAAATTTTCTCATGTTGACATATTTAGATTTCGGAACACTTTTAAATTCAACTGTTATTAACTAATTTAAATTGAAATAAAATTTCACAATAAAATAAACTTCAATATTATCAGATGAAAATTTACCAGTTGCTATGTAAAAATAGACGTATTCCAAATATCAAATTTTTATTTAAAAATTTTATTATTTAAAATTTCACAAAAAATCAATTTATTAAATAAATAAAACCACTAAAATTTACAGGTCGTAACATTTTGTGATAGTAGTTAAAAAGTGTTGAAACCAAGAGTAATTTATCACAATGAAATTAAACATACTGTTTTAAATATTCCTAGTAAAGATGTATCGAAACTCGATATCGATGCATCCGTTAAGACTAAAGTATGTAACGCTCTCCAAATGTTAGGCAGTGTATTACTCATGACTTTTGGGGGCACTAAAGGGTTTGTACCGAATAACAATGGAATTAATCACCCTATAATCTTCTATTGGTTAATATAACTAATGTCAAATAGAAAATATCAATGTGGCAAAATTACATAATTCTCTTGACTAAAGAATTCTATTGATCTTCAATGTGGAAGCTCCACTTTGGTTATAGTTAAATCATGGTATGATATCCATCGAACGACTATAATTGGTTCGAGTAGAAGCATTGGAAATGAAGCACTATTCAAGGGAGGATTCATCTCCTCAGTTATATGAGGTTAGTATCATGGTCAGCAGAAGTCAACTCAAAGTCCAAGTCCATAGCCAGAGCAGTACGATTAATAATAATTATTATTGAACCAAGCACTTTGTGTTTGAATCATAGAGTAGACTATGGATGATATTGGAATTTTTACCATTACCAAATTCCTCAAGTACAAAGTATATAGATTTAACGAAGATAATTGGTGTAAATAATTGTCACGACCGGGTAATGCTTAATAAAGTAAAGTTGGATTTTACCGATGCTAATTAAGCGATAAATTTGGCCATAATGTCATACTACCTGCTAAGTGATGTGTGAATATTAATATTCGAATGGTTCGATATTAATCGTTGACCAAATTTACACCTAAGAGTCACACAACTAAAAAGTTGAATACTCATATTACCACCTGATTTAATTAATCTTAATTGTTATAAATTAATTAATATTTATGAAATATTATAAATTTTATTTGATGTGTATTAAATAATATTAAATAGTGTGCACATAATAGTTATATAAACACTAATCGATATTCGATATCGATACACGTTTAAAGTGGATTTAATGCAATAAATATTGTTTGGGCTTGAAATGGGTTTAAGGCTCATATGTCGCATATTAATTTTTGTTATGATAGGACATAGATGTCGGCCACAAGATGGCTAGGAGGAAAGGATATTGAATGTTTAAAAGAAGGGAATGGTTAAGAGAATTAAAGGACCTTGATACTACTTTTTGTCTCTAGTCTCTCCCTTATATAAACATGTTAACCCTCACTTTAGAAGCAATCTTTCTGCTACCTTCATCCTCTTCTTTGTTGGATGAATACTCCCCTTCCCTCTCTTAAAATTTTCAAGTAATCTAAATAAAAATTAAAAATCAAACAATCGTCGGTGGAAGGAAATTTAGAAGCTAGCAACTTCGGGACTGTAATTCAATTCAAGGAATTTAATTCATTTCAACATGCGAACTTTGGGCTTTGGTGAAAGGTAATCTTCTAATTTACCATTATTTATAAATATTTATATGATCATTGTCCTATATATTGTTTTGTTAGAAATATCATGAATTAGTACATCGATAGATTATCACATGTTGATGATTGTGTGTGTATATATATATATAAGTGTATATATATAATAATAATAAAATAATTTTTACGCATATTAGCTTAAATATACTCTAGGCCTGAAAATAATAAATTGAAATTTAAAATAATAACATATTAAATGATTTTAAACATTAAATCTAATTTAAAAGTTTAACACAATATAATATAGGCTTAAAATTTTAAAAATTTTACATTGTTAGAAATGGATTTTGGCGACAAAAAAATTAATTTTTTGAATATTTATTATATCTATATAAATATTATTATTTAATTCAAAATTGTTTATATAAATTAAATATATATATATATGTATGCATTTATAAATTATATAAAATTCTGAATTTTTTACCTAATATAATATATACAATATGGTTTCGAAAATGAATTTTAAATTTTTATTATTATTTTCATATGGTTTTAATTAATTATAAGTTTGTAATTAATAAATTACTTAAAAACCAAAAATTAAATAAAAAATGTATTCTCTGGCCGAAAGTAGTAGCAAAAAATATATGTTTAACTATAAATTATATATATATATATTATAACCAACTATATGTTTATGTGTTATATGTATTTAAATTAATTAAAAATAAATATTAAAAAAATTTCAATTTGAATTTTATATTATAAATATTCAAAATAATTTTACAAACTAATATTCAAAATAATTTATAATTTAATTGTATTTATTCATATACGTATATATATATATACCTGTGTGTGTGTTTAAACTAATGTTTTATGTAAATAATTTACAACTAATATTTTATAATAATTATATAGATGTGTTTTCATACACACACACATAGATATGTATATTTATTTAAACAATTTTATGCGCACGCACACACACATATGCATTTAGACAATCCATTAGTATACACGATGGGCTAACATGTTTGTTGAAGTGCAAATTCCAGCATTTGCACACGGGCATGTAAAACCATGTGCACATTATCCTGTTGTACGTGCATTCACAATATATGTGTATATCATACACATATATAAATTATAATACAAATTATATAAAATAGAACTTTATTTATTAATTCAAATAAAATATTTATTTTATTTAACTAAAAATTAGAAAAGTTCTAAATGAATTAGACTACATAGCCCCACTAAAGATCCAAATAGGTAAAAAATATTAAAATTCACCCAATTATTCCACTACGGGCTGGCCCAATTCCAACAATGATATCGAGGCTAAATAGCCTATGCAGTCTAAATTGGCAGTATTAGAGCTAACTTATTAAAGCCTATCTATATAGTAGGGTGTTTAGAAAAGTCATGTCTAAGGTTGGGTTCGGGTAATTAAGTACTTTGCCCTACCTGACTACTAGCTTTGCCCGAAATGATGAGGTAAGCCCAAAGGTTATTCCCGGGCCAAATTAATTTGGGCCTTGGGCTAATTTCAAAATTGTTTTGAAATTAAAATATAAATTTTAAATTTAAAAGTTAAATTTAAAATAAGGAAAATATTATAAATGTTATAATATAGATTTTCAAATTGTTTTGAAAATTAAAATAAAGTTTTAAATTTAAAAGTTAAATTTAAAATAAAACACATATTACAAAAACTATAATATAATTTCTCAAAATGTAATGTTACAAAATTAATTTCAAAAATATTATTATTAATAAGATTAATAAAATAAATGAATCATTTAAATAATTTAATTAATTAAATATATATACATGTGTATAATATATAATGATATATGTTGTAATGACCATCACTTCCATACAGTTTGGGTTGATAATAAACCACACATGTCCAACCCAAATTGAATGTAAAAGCAGATGGTTAAGGGTAAAAAGAAAAGGAAGACAGAACAGAATCTCATAAGAATGGAATAACATATATTATTTCAATAATCTTTACAGTAGAAAAACTTTTAAATAAATATATCAGAGTCTATTCTAAGCTCTACCTGGACAGTTATAAATACTTGTCCTTACAAATGCTGAAAAACAACAAATAAAGGGGAAAAGTAAACTACGTCCATACGTTGATGAAGATCTCCAGCTCTCTTTTGGAAACTCCAAGCATCTTCAACTAATCCTGAAACTACTCGGATCTGACCCCAGTATTAAAAGTACCTGGATCAAGCCTGGAAAACTAGCATGAGACGCGAATTATAAATATATATGATAGTGTCATAGATCGACTTTGATGTCAAACAAAACCTTTGGAAAGAAGAGTATCTCATAAGACCATGCCGCACATAAACACGGACGGAATTTTACCTTATGATAACTAAACATTTTTATCAAATCATTTGATATTATTTCTAATGACATTACTTTGAAAATCCTTTTCAAGTAACATATTAAAATAGCTGGAATTGTTACATTTGTTAAATTAAACGGCATATTTAGGTATATAATTAAGTCCGTAAAGGCATGTATTGGAGAATGGATTCCAACAATGACAAGGTAAGGGACTACCTTCCATACAGTACATCTTTAGAGGAATGTACTAAGGCATAGCCCTGGTTCCCTCTAACAATACAGAACTGGCCTACCCCTACCATAGATAGTACCGAATATGTCATCACTCCGGTCGTTCCCGACATATCCATGGCCATAGCATACACAACAAACCTGATATATAAAGGGAAATCTAGAAAGGTGATGATCATCTCCTAATGGGTGTGATCCACATAGCCCTACCACATCTACCATGTTTTTGCCATTACCGATGTGTGAGGCTTGAGGTAACGTTTTACCTTTCTCAATATAGCAAATCCCACTATGAATGCCACATTGCCATTTCTGATGACACACTAATTGGTTTCCATAAAAGTATAACCCCAGAGTTCATACGTCTCAAGGAAGGGTGTTATGTATAAGAGAGGTTACCTCCTATACCACCAAACAAATATACGTTTGTAAAAATCAATGTATGTGGTCTTAGAAATGCAATGTCAGACATTCGTCCATACAAGCTGTCTAGGAATAGGACAAACCGAAGGTACTCCTACTACATCCTGTTTGGGAATTACCCCTAGGATTATTAGCGAGCAGTCCTTGCATTGAAGATTTCAAAATGAAGGTACTATTGCCACCATATGTATATAATATGGGAACCACGAGGTTAGTGGCAAGAAGTCCTACATTATAAAGATAACCATCTTCAAAATCATTGTCTTCAACATGTCTTCACTTTCGAACGCGTATATCGGTTCGAAGTGGTTTTCGGATAGGAATCACCCAAATCCGATCATGGTCTCGCTAAACTAATTATCGATAGGAAAGATGTTAAGTATATGGGTGATTAGTGATTATCATTCAATTAGTAAATACTTTTATATCCAATAAAATAACTTTAGAGATATATTTTAAACTATTTCTTCTTGGTATATACAGATTTGTGTAACGTCTTTTTTTTTACTTTGGAAATACCAAATCATTTCCTTCAAATTACTTAGGAAAATATTCCATCTTCTACTTATTTCCAAAACATATCTTTTAATGGGTTAAAAACAATGTTATTTAAGACATCATTTAGTGTACACCCAAACCAATTAGTACCGAGTAAAAAGGATTCATAAATTTTAGATTAATTATACTCAATGCTAATTTGCGTATTCAACCTATACTATTCGTCGAATAACGGTGAAATCACCTTTTAAATTCACATGGATGGTATGGTTTCCCTCCTCGGAATTTAATACAGAGTTTAGCTAGAACGTTCTCTTTACCACCAAAATTCTATTTTAAATATTTTTTAACTTTTGAAAAAAAAAACTCCTATCTCTTTTCTTTTATCTTAGGAAAAATGTGGTTCGAGTAAATCAAATTAACTATCCTCTCCATCGGGCCAGTCCAAATAGTTAGGGGGAGCAGGCAACTGGTTTCCCAAACTCTAGCCTAGAGACTACCTCTTTGTCACCCATAAGATGGTCAGATTATTTGATCGACTCTAAACCTTTAAAGTACTTGTATGGTTATTTGGAAAACATTTCCAAAAGATTTAGGAAGAGAAATCCAAGGTTAAATCATTTATTCAAAAATTGCCAAATTCAGTTGTTAAATTTCCGCTGAATAGTGATTTTAAAGCTTTGTAGATCAAAACACTTATTCTATTATCTATTTATGTCCATTTTTATAACTCAAATCCCTTTTAAAACATTTAACTTATTTATGGAATTTATTTCATATTTTTAAAGATTTAAAAATATCCATTTTTAAAGTGTTGAAACCAATATTTTTTGAACTGCCAAAGCACGGCGATTTTGAAAACTTAATTTGGACATATTTCAAACTTTACTAAATGAAATCTTGATTATTCTTTTCCATTTAAAAACTATAGTTATAAGGGTTCAGAAAATTCTTATTCTAAAGAATTCTAACTCATATTCCATTCTATACTTGGATTTAACTTTTTAAGGCGCGAAATCGCGAACTACCAAAACACAACGGCTTATTTTTCACCTTTCAGTCAAATTTTTCAAAACTTGTCTGAAACACCTTTAAATCATTTTAATACCATATTAAACCATATTAGCCCAATTTTTTACTATTTTACTTTATTAAAATCACATTTTCACTTTATTCCATATCTTTTATATTATATTATTTTAATATTCAATTTCCATCTGTTTATAAATTACAAATTCTTTTATACAAAACCAGTTGATATTTCTATATTATTTTGCACCTTTAAAACTATTATTTTTCATAATTGAAACCATAGATTTTATTTTTCCAAAAAATTACAAAACTCCACTTTTCCAATTTCTTTTTCTTTAAAACTAATTCCAAATATATTTTAAACTTTGTCGAAATGAGTTTTTAATGTTTATAAAATATTTATAAACCATTTAAGCCATTTTTCTCCATTTTTAAAGAGTTTAACAATGCTACATATACCATTATAATTTATAAAGGGAAGTGATACCTTTGTGTAAATTCGACGTGTATTTTACCGTGAATCATTTCCATATCAAGCATGCATGTTATCAACCAATCATCCAATAATCAATCATTTTAGCATCCAAACTATGCTATTCAACCAAGTATACTTACATAGGACAAATCATAGATAATTTTAAGATAAATTTAAATAAGATGGAAGTAGTGTTCTCATTATTATGTTATCCGACTCTAAGTGTTTTTGAATCCACGAAACGATCCCTTTCTCCACACCGAAGCTTATAGAACTTGCCCCCGGACCATAGTGATGCTCAGCAAGCTTGTGTGGAAGATTGGCTTTGGGATGGTGGTGGTCTGGGCCATGCACCTTAGTGAGGAAGAGGTGGAGTTTCATTAACTTTTTGAGGCGATTTGATATCGTATGTGTATGGAAACAATTTTAGCAGAACTTCAATGTGGTATTGAAATTTTTTTACTATTTAGGAAGCTATTGACGAAGAGCTATTAAAGTGCTCAAGAAGAAAAAGAAAAGGAGAAGTGAAATGAATTTGTGAAGAAAGGAAGTGGATATGCATGTGTATTTATAGGGTAGAAATTCTTGTGCATGGAATTACTAAAATACCCCTCTCCTCCCATCATAGCTTCGGTCGAACCCCTTCCTCCATGTGCCTTCCATCACTTCATGATGGCTTAGGTGTGTAGGTGTGTAATTGATGGTGAGTTGATTTTAAGTTTTCTTTTTCATTTTAACTTTTGTGAAAAATATCTTCCTTGCTTATTTTTACTAATAACACTTAGTTTTAATTAAATATGGTTAACTTATATGTTAATAATCTGTTATAAGTTCATATATATGTTATTTTAACTTTCAACGTTGCAACATTCAAATATAACTTTTATTTGTTAAACAGTTGAAAATCCAAAATCCGAATCCGGGTCTTATTTTCAATTTTTAATCAAACTATTTATATATGTAAACAAAAATTGAAAACAAATTTCTTATCATCTTTAAATAATTAAAGCAAGATATTTAAGCTATAAAACTATTTTAAATAAAATGAAAACCATTTAGAAAAATACGACGTCGAACTGCCAGAATGTGACGAAGTGTATAGAGTTTATAAAATAAGTTTATATATTTATAAAACCATTATAAACCACTTATTATCATTATATGATAATAATTAAAGTGAATTATTAATCATTTAAAACAATTATCTGGATTTTTAAAATTAATTAAATATTCTAATTCAAAATGATAAAATTACGGGTCGTTACATTCTTTTCCCCTTAAAAGAATTTCGTTCCAAAATTTTCACCACAACCCAAAACCCAAAAGAGTTTACCCAAAATATTATCTTTATAATTAACTTTGTCTGATATACACAGATCATCTGTAATATGTAATTCGATCTTCTACTCAAATATACAACTTTATTTCCGAACTAGTATTGATCGCAAATGCTCTAGTGCAGACTCTGATCAGAATTCTTGATCAGAAACCCTCGCTTTCCTTATATAGCTCTCAACTATGATAGAAACATAAGTATCCAACCACAAATCCTCATCGATGTTCATCGTCAAGAATCGAATGATAAATCCTTTTTCAGAATAGTGTAAACACCTTAAATTTCTGTACTCGAATCTTAGATCAGAATCGTGTAATGAAATGATCTATGTATCTTATACGTATTTAGTTACATCAAATTCCTTTTTCAAAATTATTTATGAAAACATTTCATAAAACCTCATCCAAATGTTTTAAAACTTTTTGTATATCCCAAATATTTTTAACTCTCATTTAGAAGATATCTTTAAAGCTACTCTTCTTATTTAAATACTCTTTTTTAAAAGTTTCATGAAAATACAGCTTCTAATAAAACACGCTTTACTAAAATCTTCTATCAAGTTTAACTTATCAAAATCTAATTTATCAAAACACTCTTTTTTCAAATTAACTTTAATTTTGAATTAACCTTCTGAAGAATTCAAATACCGATTTTATTATTTCAAAATATCACTTTATCTTTTATTCAAACATTTTTATAAAGATATAAAAGAAAATTATCGAAGAAGTAAAATTCGTATAAATTTTTTCCTAAGTCATTTAAATATGAGATAAGATAAGCCATAATAAAGATCATGCATAGATATATATATATCATGATTTAAACTATTATATTTGCCAATCAATCATACTTAAACCATAATTAATTGTTTTACATACCCATGGTAATTACGTTAAAATATTCCTAATATACATAGGATATCCAAAATACTATTACTCCGTAGCAACTTCCAACCCTACCAAAACGCATATCAAATCAATTGGACTTGGAGGTCGACGGACCAACCAAATCTGAGAACATTACCACTTCAAACTCTTCTTCCACTTGTTCATTATCTGCTTCATTTCCGTCATCTTCTTCGTTCCCAAAATTCCATCCAATAGGATGCCAGGGTTTTCCCTGGGGAACCCAAGGTTGAGCAACAGGGTTCCTCAGAAGGATGTCTGGAACCTATTTTCTTCCTCATTATCTGTTATTCCTTCCCAATCAATACCTAAAACGTGCTACTCTCCCTTAGATATGGGAATGCCCATCTTCCAGATAATGTGATCGTCGTTGTTGTCTTCTGATTCGTTGGGGATGTTGTCCATCCATGCATCATATGCTTTTGAATCTAGGCTATTCCTTTCTACCATCACATTGGGGTTCTCTTCTGGAACTTCTTCAGGTTTTGATTCTTCTAGATCTGTTACCCACATCATTTTGTCTTGCGATGCCGACCTACTTCTACATCATCTATTATCTGGATCACTTCTTTGTCACTGGATAATAATACTAGTTCCAGAGTCTTGAGTTCTACTATCATCATGGCCATGGGATACCCATCCTCATCGTAATGGGTATGTTCATCAAACTCTTTCTTTACCTGTGGCATAGATTTTCAAGTGTCCTTTTTATTCCCTCGTCGTCACTAGAAAGGATTATTAAGTCATCCTTTTCTCCCTAATTTGCTGTTGAGGATTTTCCTTTAGAATAATTCGTACCATAAGTGGAAGGCTTCTACAATAGACAACGAAATACCTAGAAACATATACTAAGCTTTTTAACTATTCTAACCTAAATCTAATATCATATTTTAACAAGTTTCTTACTAACTTTACTTCTTAAGCTATAATATTTATGAAACATCTTATAGTCAAACTATGAAATTCTAACCATAAGATGTTCCTATAGCAATTTATTTCTTTTAACCAACCCATGGTAATAACTGAATATTATTATCCCATAATTAACTATATCTTTTGGAAATATGACCTTTTATATTCAAAATATAGCGCTAGGTAAAATTATTTCATTTACCAATTTTCAAATTAAAAATCACTTTTATATAACATTAACAAATACGCGCTCATATATAATATGCTCAACTCATTCTAGGGTGTCACTTACCCTATCTCTAATGAGTTACTCATCCTAGGGTGTTACTATCCCAAGTCTAATATCAACTGTATTGAATCGCACTTTCATATAGTTTAGGTTGACAATAAACCACACATGTCCAATCTAAATTTCATGAAAAGGCAGATGGTTAAGGGTAAAAAGAAAAATAATACAGAACATAATCTACTTTGAAAATTTTGTGCATTAAATATAAGTAATAAAATGTTTATAAATTAAAATATATAAATGAACTGAATTAATATTGACAAATAGAAATATAAAATATACTTACCAATATAAAAAATTTCATGTTGACCTATGCATACGCTTAATTGTACAACCACCTAATACTTTCGTAACTTGGTCACTTACGAGTTTACTTGGCCGAGACTCAGTATTGTCTCCAATGTATTTCGAACTCTAAAAGTAAAACAAGAATATGGATATTTGATCCATATACGATCACATGAAATTATATATGGTGAACGGTCATAATTCATAATGTACATAGCCTCGATGAAATCAATCCATTGAAATAAGCAAATAAGCTATTGTGTGGGATTGTGTATTCAATATGATTGATTACAATAATGATTTTGTTGCGTTAAATGTAACAATGGACCAAAGGCTAGAAGAATAGATCTAAGAATTCGATCGTTGAAATAAATAGCATGTAATAAGTGGTTGAATGTGTTAAGAAATCAAATCCATGGTTTTAATGACAACAACTATACAATGAAAATCAAATGTACATATATACGTATATATACAGAAACTTGCTAGAGCAACATCACTAGAAAGACAAGAACAAGGTGCAAAGAACAATACAAAAGACTACAAGTCGATAGGATCAATGGAGCAATGACACAGATGAACAAATTCAACATATACAAGTTTCAAACATCTGGGTGCACTAGCCAGACATCTGAAGAAATCCTCTGGAATATAAAACAGAAAGGATCAGACATCTGGTTAATCTACTCAGACGTCTGAAAGGCTACTGCACACAAAAAAATATATATGAACAAACGTCTGAAATAATTACCAGACGTCTGGTGCTGAACTCGGATTTGAAAATTCAAATTACAACTGCCGCATTTGAATAGACATCTTCGCTTCTCTTCGCTGCAACTCTTCATCACCATCAGAAGCGACCATAGAACACTTGTTAATGGATGCAACTACTCAAAGAATCTCTCTACCACTATAAATAACATCAAGAATCAAAGAGAAGATCTCACCTGACTTACTTGCGCTCTTTACTCTTATAATCTGATATATTCTTGATCTCTAGCAATCTATACTTGTATTCTACTCTTCCAAATATACAGTTCCTCATAGACAATACTCTCTAGATATATATTAGAAGCATTTGTACTATATAGTCAAAATCCGTGTAATAGAGAACACACGGTTGACAAAGAAACTCTACTATTGTAAACCTGTTCCTCCGAGTGAAGTGAGGGTTATTCGGTGGAAGGAAATTTCGAAGAGGAGCTTCGGGACTGGACGTAGGACGGGAGGTCCGAACCAGTATAAAATCCCCGGTGTGATTATTCTTATTTTCATACTTTAATATTATTACAATATAGTTTAAATTAGTCATACACTTGTCATTTGTATAATCGATCCACCATACTATAGACTTTCAATTGGTATCAGAGCATGGGATTCTAGATATCGTAACAACATCCTAGAATAAATGGCTATAAAGAGATCTAGTCAAGGCAATAGGAAGAGGAAGAGCAATAAAGAAGAATCAAATGAGAAAACAAACAATTGCTTCATGGCTAAACTTAGATCACAATCGGTATGCTTAGATTCTTTATATAAAGATCTTCTGTTAGCACATGATGAATTATTAAAAGATTGTAAAACCTTAAATAAAGTTAATAGAATTGCTTTAGATAAGTTAAAAGATTGTGAGCAAGAAATTTCCAGTATAAAAGAGGAAAATAAATTTTTGATAAAACAAACTAAAAGTTTTGAAAATACCGTAGAAGAACTTGTTTCACAAAAAGATTTCCTACAAAAAGAAAATTAGTAGTTAGAAGATAAAAACAATGATCTTTTAGAGGAAATCAATGTTTTGCAAATTAAAAATACTATCTTTGATAAAGAAAAGGAAATTTTTTCAAAAGAAATTACGGATTTGAAAAGACAAAATGATTTATTACAATTATATTTAGATAATTCAGAATCATGAAATTTTCTTCTCGAAAATGAGAACTATACGATAAAAAGGGAAAATTCTGAATTAAACAAGCAAATTGATATTTTGAAAAACAATAATATTTTTTTTGAAAATAATAATTATGACTTCAAAGCTAAATTTGATAAACTTAACACTAAAGTCACAAAATTAAATAAAGGTCAAAACGATTTAAACATGATTTTATCTAGTTCTAGACCTTTACAAGATAAAAGTGGTTTGGGATATAATAAAACTGATCGTAGAAATAGCACTAGATACGCTTTCATGTATAGTAAAAATGTTAGTACTAGTACTAAATTTCGAGTAAAGTATAGATCAAATTCTTATAGAAATTCAAATACTGTTATGGCCAATAATATTTATAATTTCTCTAAAAGTACAAAATTATTGAACGGAAATATAAATAAAAATTATCTAAGTATTTGGGTTCCTATTAATTGTAAAAATAGAGAAAAATACATTGATGATTATTTTGATATGGTAGTTAATAATGAAAATTATATTTATAAAGGTTCAACCATACCCAAATGGGTATGGTTTCCAAAGATCTAACCCCCGGACCCAAACATAGTAAGTGGGTACCAAAAAATGATTTTTATTTATTATAGGTACTCGGAGAAACAAAAGGAAAGATTTTGGAATCTGCAAATATGATTCCCTCATTCTTTTTTATAATGACAAAGGGGGAGAGATAATGGAAAGCACATATTCAGAGGGAGATTTATAAAAATTACATATAAGTACATTGTATAGTTGTCATCATCAAAAAGGGGGAGATTGTTAGGAAATCAAATCCAAGGTTTTAATGACAACAACTGTACAATGAAAATCAAATGTACATATATATATATGTATATATACAGAAACTTGCTAGAGCAACATCACTAGAAAGACAAGAACAAGGTGCAAAGAACAATACAAAAGACTACAAGTCGATAGGATCAATGGACAATGACATAGATGCACAAACTCAACATGTACAAGTTTTAGACGTCTGGGTGCACTAGCCAGACGTCTGAAGAAATCCTCTGGAATATAAAATAGAAAGGATCAGACGTCTGGTTAATTTACTCAGACGTTTGAAAGGCTACTGCACACAAAAAAATATATATGAACAGACGTCTGAAATAATTACCAGACGTCTGGTGCTGAACTCGGATTTGAAAATTCAAATTACAACTACCGCATTTGAAAAGACATCTTTGCTTCTCTTCGTTGCAACTCTTCATCACCATCAGAAGCGACCATAGAACACTTGTTAATGGATGCAACTACTCAAAGAATCTCTCTACCACTATAAATAACATCAAGAATCAAAAGAAGATCTCACCTGACTTACTTGCGCTCTTTACTCTTATACTCTGATATATTCTTGATCTCTAGCAATCTATACTTGTATTCTACTCTTCCAAATATACAGTTCCTCATAGACAATACTCTCTAGATATATATTGGAAGCATTAATTTGTACTATATAGTCAAAATCCGTGTAATAGAGAACACACGGCTGACAAAGAAACTTTGCTATTGTAAACCTGTTCCTCCGGGTGAAGTGAGGGTTATTCGGTGAAAGGAAATTCCGAAGAAGAGCTTCGGGACTGGACGTAGGATGGGAGGTCCGAACCAGTATAAAATCCCTGGTGTGATTATTCTTATTTTCATACTTTAATATTGTTACAATATAGTTTAAATTAGTCATACACTTGTCGTTTGTATAATCGATCCACCATACTATAGACTTTCATTTAGTTAATAATGAAAATTATATTTATAAAGGTTCAACCACACCCAAATGGGTATGGTTTCCAAAGATCTAACCCCCCGGACCCTAAAATAGTAAGTGGGTACCATAAAATGATTTTTATTTATTACAGGTACTCGGAGAAACAAAAGGAAAGATTTTGGAATCTGCAAATATGATTCCCTCATTCTTTTTTGATAATGACAAAGGGGGAGAGATAATGGAAAGCACATATTCAGGGGGAGATTTATAAAAATTACATAAAAGTACATTGTATATTTGTCATCATAAAAAAGGGGGAGATTGTTAGGAAATCAAATCCATGGTTTTAATGACAACAACTATACAATGAAAATCAAATGTACATATATATGTATATATACAGAAACTTGCTAGAGCAACATCACTAGAAAGACAAGAACAAGGTGCAAAGAACAATACAAAAGACTACAAGTCGATAGGATCAATGGAGCAATGACACAGATGCACAAACTCAACATGTACAAGTTTCAGACGTCTAGGTGTACTAGCCAGACGTCTGAAGAAATCCTCTAGAATATAAAACAAAAAGGATCAGACGTCTGGTTAATGTACTCAGACGTCTGAAAGGCTACTGCACACAAAAAAAATATATGAACAAACGTCTGAAATAATTACCAAATGTCTGGTGCTGAACTCGGATTTGAAAATTCAAATTACAACTTCCGCATTTGAAAAGACATCTTCGCTTCTCTTCGCTGCAACTCTTCATCACCATCAGAAGCGACCATAGAACACTTGTTAATGGATGTAACTACTCAAAGAATCTCTCTACCACTATAAATAACATCAAGAATCAAAGAGAAGATCTCACCTGACTTACTTGTGCTCTTTACTCTTATACTCTGATATATTCTTGATCTCTAGCAATCAATACTTGTATTCTACTCTTTCAAATATACAGTTCCTCATAGACAATACTCTCTAGATATATATTGGAAGCATTTGTACTATATAGTCAAAATCCGTGTAATAGAGAACACATAGTTGACAAAGAAACTCTGCTATTGTAAACCTATTCCTCCGGGTAAAGTGAGGGTTATTCGGTGAAAGGAAATTCCGAAGAGGAGCTTCGGGACTGGACGTAGGACGGGAGGTCCGAACCAGTATAAAATCCCTGGTGTGATTATTCTTATTTTCATACTTTAATATTGTTACAATATAGTTTAAATTAGCCATACACTTGTCATTTGTATAATCGATCCACCATACTATAGACTTTCAGAATGGAGCTATTACATATGCTATTATAGTAATGGTTGAAGTAGTGGGAGCATGCAATATATTACTTATTGGTCACATCAAGTTACAAAACTTGTTTTCGTAAAATGTATCAAACATTATTTATGAAATAATAATAATTTTTCATTATTGACTAAAAAATAGACATGGTTTTATTACAATATGAATATTATGAATATTCACTATAATACAACTATAGTATTAGCATTTTTGATGCATTGGAAAAATAGAAGTATCTAAATTTATTTGCAATCATTTTGAAATTATGGACAAGCCACTATTTTGAGAAATAATTTTTTTATAATATGATTATGAATCATATGGTACTAGTAAATTATATCTCAGACAATTAAGGGCAAAGCATCCATTCAATGGGAGTATCATAAAAGTTGATGAACTCTACGGATTGATACATATTGATGTATGTAATCAAAAGTCTATTAATTCCAAAACGGTTCCACATACATTGTTATATTCACCGATGAATTATCACAACATGAACATGTGCATATAATACATATGTGGTATATTAATAATAAGTTCATATAATATAAAACAGAAGAAAATAAAATAGCATGCAATAGAAAATAAAATGATTTGACTTGGTCGAATAGGTGAGTATATCGAATGTCCCTAAAAATGAATAAGATTCAATCTCAAAAGTCACTCCTCCCTATGATGCATAATGATGTATCGATAAAGAGTAATCAAACTTTATTGAATGAAGTATGATTGATTGTGAGTGAAGTTGAGTTACTTCTTTCTATGAGGTCATGTATTTATGAGTAGCACACAAGGTTAAAATTAATTTCAACTAAAGAATGGTTTACAAAATCATACAAGAAAAGTGTTAATAAGAAACAACAATATATCCTAGGCTAAGGAGTTGGAAGGTTATGTGAGTCAATAGATTGCATGTAATATTTGTTTGTGAGGGATCTTGTTTGAGTCACCCCAAATTGAGTTTGAAAACGACAATCATTGGATGACAAATTTATGTTTAAACATAAGTATTATAAACTAAAACCAAATCAGTTTTATATATAAAGCAATTCATAAAGTGCTTATGAATACCAATTCCGTTGCGTTGAGAAATAATTGTTGTTCCAAGAAATACCAACTTCATGGTGAAGAAATTTCTTTTAGAAATTATTGATAGTAAAATTGATTTGGATACGATCCAAAGATAAAACCGACTGCATGAGATAAATAAAATCAACCTAACGTTGGAGAGAGACCATGATTTTTTTATCAATATTAAGAATAGATAATCATCAGTTGTCAATTAAACCATTAAGAACATTGGATCTTCCATATGGTAAGATGTACAAATTTGAAAGGTTTCTAAGTATTTTATCAAAATATGATTTTAGTAGTTGTACCCGAAGGGATATGATTTATCGGCATCAAATATGCCTTCAAGGGAAAGACTAACGTGGTTGAAATATAGTGAGCAACATCGATAAGAATAAAATCGTAAATTTCAATTATTGCAATTAATGTAATAGATTCAGAGTTTGATGTGCTCAAGTTAATTCAAATTTTACTCACTAGATTTTTGCTTGGTATGACTTTATGTTTTGGTACATATGCTTTATAAAGGAAAATTCAAATTAATAATTTAGAATAGACCATTTGCACATAACAACCAAGTGTCTCGAAGTCAGTGGGAACGATATTTAGTTTTTTGGTTTTTCGAATATGATCCAAGAATGGATATGATCCAAGAAATGATACGAAAGTATCATTCTTTAAGCATCGGAATTAAGTAAGTATTTTGATAGAAATATCAAATAGTTTGATTTTCAGTCAAAAGCAGAGGAAGCACGTGTCTATAAGATAAGACTACTAAATGGTACATAGATACTTCCAGACTATATGTAAACGACATACTATTGATTGTCTATGATGTACTTAATTAAAATCAATGATAGTTTGGTTGTTTAATACTCGATATTGGATTTTTAAATTATATCTTTTATATTAAGTATAAAGGATGTTGGGAATGTCCCAAACGATATGCAAAGACGGCTTATTAAAATGTTCACTAAGGAACGTGTAAGATGGATTCCTTATGCTTTAGCAATAGGAATTATCATACATACTGTATTGTCTACAATATAATAATTTTCTTATGTATTTGATAGAAGAAGTAAATATCAAATCCAAATTAGGATCACTAATTGTAGTTTAGAATATTCTTGAGTATTTACAATATACTGAAGAATTGTTTATAGAAACAACGAACTCTTATGAAGGAGTGTTTGGACTCGAACTTCATAAGTGCTATCGAGTATAACATGTCAATATTAAATTCATGTACAAACCGTTATTAAAAATCTTGAAGTTGGATATGTTCTAAATAGGAAATTGTGGCTAATTCAATGAAAAGGCTAAGTACATTGCCTTGAATAGCGCTACGATAAAAGCAATGTATAAATATAGATGTACAAATTTAAAACTGAGCTGGAAATGATTCCAAGTATTAAGAATACTACAATATTGTTATATGATAATAATGTTCTAACAAGATCTCACTAAAAGTTGAGAAACATACTCTAAATAGTTCCATATGATAAAAGTAGTTCATCAGTATCAGAGAGAGTTGATCGATAAAGCAGATAATTAAACTGACATAGCACATCCATTCACGAAGGGTCTAACTCGATCAGTCCTCATCAAACTGATTAAAGGATGAGATAGAGATTCCATAATTGACCTCAACTGTAAGTGAAAGATGGATATAGTTAGGGGCATGCTCTATGGGCAATTATATAATTTGCTACATATATCTAACCCGATAACCAATCTTGTTTGAAATAAAAGGTGTCTTCTTTCTATTATATAGTTGATATAATGTGTTATATTAATTAATTCAATTAATTAATATTAATAGAAAATCCATAAATGGCATGTTTGTGATAGTAGTTACAAAATGTTGATACCAAGAATAATTTATCACAATGAAGTTAAACATACTGTTTTAAATATCCCTAGTCAAGATGTATCAAGCCTGGATATCGATGCAACCATTAAGACTAGAGTACATAATGTTCTTCAAATGTTGGGCAGTGTACTGCTCATGACTGCTGGAGGTACCAATGGGTTACACATTGAATAGTTATTGGATAACTATGGAATGACTCGCTTGATAGTTTTTTGTTGGTTAATATAACTAAGGTCAAATGGAAAATATTCAATGTAGAAGTCCGGCTTTGATTCTAGTTAAATCGTCCCATGACATCCATCAAACGACTATAGTTGGGTCGAGTGGAAGCATTGGAAGTGATACACTATTCAAGAGAGGATTCGTCTCCTTATTTATATGAGGTTAGTATCATGGTCAACTGAAGTCAAGCCAAAGTCAAAGTCTCTAGTCAGAGCAGTAGAGTCAATAATAATTGTTATTATTGAACTAAATACTTTATGTTTGGATCATAGAGTTGAATATGGATGATATTGGAATTTTGACCATTACCAAATTCCATAAGTCCAAAGTGATATAGTTTTGATGAAGAAAATTGGTGTAAATAATTATCACAACTGGTAATGCTTAATAAAGTAAAATTGATTTTACCAATTCCAAGCAAGTGATAAATTTGGCCACAATGTCACACCATCTGCTAAGTGACATGTGAATGTTAATACTTGAATGGTTCGATATTAATCGCTGACCAAATTTACACCTAAGAGTCACATAACCGAAACGTTGAATACTCCTATTATCACCCAATTTAATTAATTTGTAGTTGATATAAATTAATTAAATTAATCAATATTTATATAATATCAATTATAAAATTTTGTTTGATGTGTATCAAACAATATTAAATAATATGCATATAATAGTTATATAAACACTAATCGATATTTGATATCGATACGTGTTTAAATTTAATTAAAATGCAACAAATATTTTTCGGGCTTGAGATGGATTTGAGGCCCATGTGGTCATGTTAATTTCGACTATGATAGGGACATAAGGCTGACCATAAGATAGTTAGGAGGGAGTGATTATGATTGTTTAAAAGAAGGAAATGGGTAAGAGAAATTTAAGGATCTTGATCCTATTTGTTATCCGGCTTTTAGACCAAAAAGCTTTCAGTTAAATCTGGATGTCAGAATGAAAACAAAACGATTGAAGAACGTTGAGAATATGCTTCGAAGGGCAATATGAAGTGGCTTCAAGAGTTGAGAGTGCAATCGGAGCTAAGGAGATAGGTCGGTACTGAGCACTTTTTGTGATTCTTATGGAGTTCTGGAGCTATGGCTTATGATTCCTAGTTGAAGTGATCATCTTGGGGCTCATTTTTGAAGGAGTATATGAACAACTCTGAAGATAATCTAAAGAGAAGGACAAGTACTGAAGTTGTCAGAACCTTTTGACAACGACTTAATTTCTTAGGAAAAAGTGCATGGAGCTTTTTGGATCGAAGATAGAAGACCAAGGAAAGGAAGGTAACACAACTCACCATCATAAAATCAATTCGGTACGGATCACTTTTGATCAGTACTGGTATTTCAGGGATTCATGACTTCTTTGGGGGTGATTTCTCTATAAATATGAGATTTCGAGCATCTGAAAAAGGACCTTTTGCCACTTCATCTTCTTCACTCTCTTTCTTTACACGCCCCAAGTCACAAAGGAAGCTACATTTTGGTTTTCTAGGCTGTTAGATCAGTAAAACCCTTATACTAGCGACCAAATTCTATAAGCAATAAGATCAAGGTGGGTGTAGGTTTTAGATTTGTCGAACCACTATAAAAAATTCTGGTATTTCTTACTATATTTGGCTAGATCTCTCTATTTTATTTCATTTTGGGGTGTTGTGCCATTTCTTGGTTTAATATCTTAGGTGCTTTCATTAAGACAGAGCTTCTCAAACGTAGGTCTAGCTATCTATTATGGACTGGAGTGTCTAGAGGTTAGATCCAGAAGGTTTTCTACCAAAAGTTGGAAGGAATTTCTGGTTGGAATCAATTACACCATCAAAGAAGTCTAGTAGATCAGGAGCAGTAGTTGGTGTTGAAGAAGGAGCTTCTTACCATACTAAAGTTAGTAACCAATCGACAGCAGTGTTTCCAAGACCATCTACCCCTCAGGCGATGGTCAAAAGGGTGGAATTCGATAAGATGATGGCAAAGTTGAATCAGAAGATGGCAGGTAGTCAAAAGGCTCTACTTAACAAAATGGATGCTAGCATAGCCTTGCTGACCTAGTAGTCATAGAGGATCAGGAGGAGTAGGAAAGAGGCATTACCTACTGGATTTAAAGAGGAGAAATCATATGCTTCTGGTAAGAACAATGGGGATTGAAAGAAAAAGAAAAAGGAACGGGCTACTGGAGCAGCAGAGAGAAGTGCTGAAGGGAGTGGAAGAGCCCTTGCTTAGGAAATTCAGATCAGTACCAACCAGAATCAGGTCAATATCGACCTAAATTTAAGTCCCTTAGAGGGGCAGGAAGCTAATGCCATTAACTTTTCCGAGGACGATTTGCAGCACGTTGGTGTTGAGGATGGAATGGATGTTGAAGATTAGGATGTTGGTGTTTAAACAGCCGCTATGGAGTTAACTATATGACAAAAAATAATTGAAGGAGTGGTTCTCTCTCAGCACAACTCTTGATAGTCGACCTTTAGAATACCAGACTAGTGAGGATCATATAGTGGATATGTTCAAGTAGTTATTGGAGGAAAATAAGTGGAGAAAGAATGAGGACTAGGGTTCTGCGCCTAGTAGAACTCCATTCGAGGAGAATTTCTCAAGGGAAGAATATTCCAGGAGGTTTAAGATGCCTACCATCTCATTGTATAACGGAACTACCATTCCCAAGCAATATTTATTTAAGTACAGATGGCACGTGGATGGTGCCACAGCAACAAATGCAGTTAGATGCAGGTGTTTCCCTATCTTTTTGGATGGAGTTGCGTCGTTGTGGTATACTCGGTTCATACCTAAATCTATCTCGACTTTTGAAAAATTAGAAAATAATATTTTGAAGTGGTTTAGGCTTCACACTACTCGGTGTAAGGATGTGATGTCCTTGTTGAACATTTCTTAAGGACCTCAGGAGTCATTGAAGGGATTTCTTAACAGGTTCAATATTGCAGTTACTGAAGTTAACAATTCGAATGAGAATATGGTGCAGATGGCATTGGTCGGGGGTATACATCCAGACATGGGCTTTGGAAAATGGCTGAGGATGAAGCATCCAACAACTACGGAGGAATTCCATCAGAAAGCTAATCGATTCTTTCATTTCGAAGAAGTAAGCTAGGTTGGTAGGAAGACTGGTGGTGAACAGTCATAGGAAGTGATTCAAAGTAATGTGGTGATTCAAAGATTGGAGAGCTCCGGTAACGTGGTTGTGAATGTTGGTAATTTTGGTAATCAAAGGAAGAGAAATCAGGGCATTGAGGGTAGAAAGAATGATGCCAAAAAGCGCCCAAGGAATATGAGGTCGGATGAGTACACGCCTCTAAGTAACATACCAGAAAACATATACTTTGCCACACATGGCATGAAAAAGTACAAGAAGCCACATAGGAGGGAGGCCACGAGGAAGAAAGGCGCTCTGGCAAGTATTGTTGCTTCCATGATACTCATGGACATAATATGAATGAGTGTAGGCTTTTAAGAGATTTCATTAAGGAGTTGGTTAGAATAAAGAAGTTACAGTAGCATGTTAGAGATCTACAGGATAGTAGACAGAACATTAGAACCCAAGGGCTGAATTCCCATGGGAACCGACCTGGACCTAGTGGAGAAAGGCCTAGGCAGTTAGATGGAAGAATAGTTATAAACACAAAAAATGGTGGTCTTTATTCAGCAAAGAAAAGCCAAGGTGAGAAGGAGTGGTATGCAAGCTCGTTGAAGCATGTACCATAAGAGAGTTGCTTCGCCATTAAGGACGGTGCTCTAACAAAGTAGTAAAGATTAATGATGGATGGTATCGTGTTTCGAAATAGGGATTCAGATGGGAATGAAACACCAATTTCGAGCCCATAGTGATTATGGTTGTTGTCAGCCCTACTACAGTGCACCAAGTCTTGGTGGATAGTGGAAGCTCGATGAATATTTTATTCAAAAGTATGTCTGAGTAGAGAAGGATAAGTATGAAGGATGTTAAGCCTCGTAAATCTAGGATTCAAGGATTTACCGGTGAGGCAAAACAGCCCGTTGGACAATTGATTTGTCCGTGGAATTGGGGGATGAAGACTGCAAAATTGTGCGGGTTTAAAAGTTTGTAATAGTGGATGAGTACTCGACATACAACGCCTTTTTGGGCCGACTGGCCCTGGCTGATTTTAGAATAGCACCAGCTCCTTGGTGTTTGATGATGAAGTTCCATACGGAGAATGGGGTTGGATTAATTAGAGATGACCAAAGCGCATGTCGAGAATGTTATGTTGCCGAGCTGGGAGAGGAAAAGTAATAGGAGAAAGGGAAGAATGCAGAGAAGGCTCTCAATATTAAGAGCACGAATACATACCAATTAAAGCCTAATTCCTGGCTTAGGAACCATAGAAGGTTCTATAAATCTATGGATCCCAGGAAGAAGTCATAGGAAGTGCGAGCAGCACCAGCTAAACTGACGGTTAACGTTCTGATCAATATGGATGACCCAACTTGGGCTCTTAAGATCGAATATCAACTTAGCGCATGATAGAGAAAGGAATTGATTGATTTTCTCTGAGAAAACTTGAATGTGTTGCTTGGACACATTCAGATATATGCGGGATATTGCTAGAGATAGTGTGTCATGCATTAAATGTGGACCTGAAATAACCATCAGTAAAGCAAAAGAGATGTAGTCTAGGTCCAAAGAAATCCACTGTGTTGAAAGAGGAAATGGAAAAAGTGAAGGTAAATAGTTATATCCACGATGCTTTATGCCATAAATGGGTATCCAAACCCCATGTTGGTTAAGAAAGCAAACAGAAAGTGGCGGGCATGTGTTGACTATTCAAACCTAAATAAAGCATGCCCGAAGGATAGCTTTCATTTGCCCAGGATTGACCAACTGTTAAATGGGACCGCAGGACACAAGTTACTCCCTTTTATGGATGCTTATTCCGGTTGTAACTAGATATCGATGCATGTTCCAAATCAGGAGCACAGAAACTTTTAAACGGAATTAGGACTATACTATTATAGAGTGATGCTGTTTGGTTTGAAGAATGCATGAGCTACTTATAAGAGACTAGTGATTCTATGTTCAGGAATCAGATTGGATGGACGATGGAAATAAATGTGGATGATATGCTCGTGAAGTCACAACTATCGAGGAACCACATGGTTGACCTTTCGTAAATGTTTGAAGTGATATGGAAGTACGAAATGAAATTAAATCCATTGAAATGTTCTTTTAGAGTTGCATCAGGGAAGTTTCTAGGATGTATCGTAATTAAAATGGGAACTGATGCTAATCTAGAGCAGATTAATGCCTTGACAAACGTAACTGCCCTAACCACAAAGAAAGAGTTCCAAACCTTAAACGGGAAGGTTTCCGTGTTGATTCGGTTTATCTTAAAGGCAACAGATAAATGTATACCGTTATTTGATGCCCTTAAATAGGAAAAGATAATTTCGAATGGATGAAGAAATGTTAGGATCACTTTGAGGAATTACTGAGGCACATGGAAACACCACTGGTTCTATCCAAACCATTGGATGGAGAAGATTTGTTCATCTATTTGGCAGTGTCTGCTTATGCACCAAGCACCGCTTTGGTACATATGGAGGCAAGGGTTCAAAGATGAGTTTACTATATTAACAAGTGGTTTACCAAAGCTAGAAAGTACTATCCAAAGTTGGAGAAACTTGCTTATTACTTACTTATTGCATCGAGGAAGTGATGACCATATTTTCAGGCTCATCCGATCAAGGTGCTTAAAGATCAACCTTTGAAGCAGGTATTATACCGACCTAAGACTACGAGAAGGTTATCAAAGTGGAACAATAAACTAAGCCAGTATGACATTACTTACTACCTAAGGAGGGCGATAAATGGACAGGAGTTGGCGGATTTCATCGTTGAATTTACCGCACAAGTTGGTGAAGAGAAATATAATATGGTCACACTTTCTCAATGGAAACTATTTGTAGATGGAGCTTCTAGTAAGCGTAGTTCTGGAGCAGGAGTGGTACTTGTGACTCCAAAAGGACAACCAATTTTCTACGCATTGAAGCTAGAGTTTCCAACGATAAACAATGAGGCCGAGTATGAAGGATTGATAATGGGACCCAGGATAGTGAAGGAACTGAGGGTAAGGATGCTACACATATTTTGTGACTCCTAGTTAGTGGTTTTCCAAATCAAGAAGGAATTCCAAGCTAAGGGTGCGAGACTTGCCCCTTACCTGACCAAGGCATTAGAATTGGTATACGATATAGAGCGTTACACGATTGCACACATCTCTAGAGAGGAGAATGCGAAGGCTGATTCACTGGTCAAGTAAGCTTGTTCTGGAGATGTGCTATTGTTGGGATTAGTTCCTATGGAGGTTTTATCGGCCCCAAGTATCGACTAGATAGATGTCAACAGGATTTTGGAGACCATAGAGGAGGAATCTGGATGACTCCAACCAAGGAATATTTACTTATGGCAACTCTCCCGAGAAGAAACACCGAACGATGGAAATTCCTTCTTAAGGTGTCAGGATCATAGTGGAAGGAGGAGTGCTATACAGGAGAGGTTCCAGGAGCCCCATTCACATAGCTTATGCAAATGGTTAGCTCATGGCCATTTGTGGTTTGAGAAATTGATGTAATCGGTGTGCTTTCGATATCAAAGAAGGAGCTAAATATGCTATCGTTGCGATGGCTTACTTCACAAAGTGGGCAGAAGCGGAACCACTTGCCACGATCATCATGAAGAAAGTATCAACTTTGTGATGAAGAATATTATATGTAGATTTGGGGTACCTCAAAAAATTATAACAGATAATGGATCATAGTTTGAAAGTACCAAGTTAAAGGATTTTTACAACACGTATAGGATAGAGAAAAGCATTTACAGCGCACCCATAGGAAAATGAACAAGTAGAGGCGGTGAATAAAATATCAAATCCATGTTGAAGAAATGGTTGATTAAAGCCAAAGACAATTGGGTCAATGAGCTTCCGCTGGCATTATTGGCTTATAAATCGACCCACAAGTCCGCGACTGGACATATACCATTCACTTTGGCCATCGGATCAGAGGCCATGATACCGATTGAACTAGAAGTCCCTTCTCACTAGAAAAAGCATTATGACTCTAAGGTTAATGAGGGACTCTTTCTCAAAACCTCGATTTAATTTATGAAAAGCGAGAAGAGGCTGAATTAAAGGTAGGTGCTCACTAGAAAAGAGCAGCACAACATTTTAACACCAAGGTCCGGAGTCGTACCTTCGGGTAGGGGATCTCATTCTAAAACGTGTTCTTCCAGGTATGAGGAACTTGATCCGAATTGAAAAAATCCTTCTGTGATCGAAAAGAAGCTTACAGATGGAACTTTCAAGCTGGTTACTGTTGACGGAATCCTAATTCCATAGGCATGGAATAGAAATTTGTTACGATACTATTTTACTTAGTTTTATTCAATTTATTTTCAGAAAATTAGCCACCTTAGGACTTTGGGGGCAATGTAATAAGGCAGGACTTGGAATTTATTTTATTTATAAATAAATTTAGCTTCTTGAACCAATGGAACTGTGTTCTTGTAAGTAAAACATTGTGTTGTAGGATTGACATTACAAATAGGTACCCAAAGACAAGTACTGCATGACTCATTTGGTCCAGGAATAAGACAAAAGAGTGTGAGTGTGAGGGGCGATTGGATAATTCGACCATATTCATCTACTATTGACTACTGCCCGAAGATAGGCAAAGTCAATAAGGAATATCCGAAATCAAACAACTTAAGCCTCGGTTTCTAGAGATAAAAACTAGCGTACGGTTAAAAACTTACGACCACCCTTGTGGACATAAAGGATGAGCTAGGCCTAGAATAAGTGAGGTTGGCCATTGAATGCTTTTGACCTACACCCAGGATAGGGAAGGTCAAGAGTTGGAACCTGAAAATGGGTACCACTGGACTCCCTTAGTCCAAGATCAGGATCGGCAGAGTACAATCAGGTTGGGGGCAATCAGATAATTTACCCCATATTGTTAGCCTTCGATCGATGCTAGAGGGCAGGGCAGGACAAGGAATGATGCCCGGATTCTGGCATCTGGAACACCAAGTCCTTTAGACAGGACGTGGTAAATAAATAATTACAAGGTGTAACCCCACTCAGGGCCTAGCAGGATATGCTAGCTGAGGTCGAGTAGCGAAAATCAATGGAAAATATCGATCATGCCCGGTTATCGGTGAGATCGAAGACATCAGGATATAAACATACAAACTACTACTTCTAGAGATAGGAAACGACATGGAATCTAGTTTATTTATAACTTGTTAATAGGTGAAAGGAGACTTGACCAAAGGTAAACCGGACCATAGAGTTGGTCCAATATTATCTTTTTTTAGAAAGTGGAAGTACTTTGGCAACAGTAAATGGAGCTGAATAATGAAATATAACTAAAATAATTATAGGATATATATACAGAGGTACAATTAGTAAAAGCATTGCACAGACACAGGCATGTATAATATGGATATATTGCAGTACATGGAGTTATATATATATATATATATGCAGGCAATTGTATATAGGTAGGAATAACATATAAAGTGTAGAAACGTAAATGGAATAGAGATTGAAAAGGAAAAACAATATTGCGTTGTATTCAACTTTTATACAATGGGTATGGGGCCTGGTCCTACGTAATTAGGGCCTATATACAAAAGGAAAATAGAAAAAGACAACCCAAAAGAGATAAAAGAAAACTATCTTATCTTCAACAAAAAGGAGCCAAAAGGATAGCCTACTTCTTATTTGCCTTCGTTTTCTTCTTCTCAGCCTTACTGCCCTCGCTACCCGAGCCATCACGAGGTTTCTTTTGACCGTTCTCACCCTTGAGTGTGTTGACTTCAAAATGAGTGGTGTCCCCTTCGATAATAGCGGTAGTAGGATCTTCAGGCTGGTCAACAGAGGTCAGACGTCTTTGTAGTGGCATCGGTGTTGTTTCTCTTTGAAAGCTAGATAATGATTGGAAGAATTCTTGCAGAAGGTTTTAGCTCCTCGGTATCGGTAGGTTTTTTAAGTCTACACTCTATCTAGATTTTAACTTTGGAAATGTTAATCTTCAGCCTCTCCGCCATAAAAATGGAACTAGTCAGGCCTGAGGCACTTGTGATGGTGATGTCTTCCTCTAGGAACTGGGATGAGTTGTCTAATCCCTCAAGAGTTGCTATCTTTTCGAAGTCAAAACTGGGAATGGAGCTGGAGAGAAGGTTTGGAATGTCCAGTAATCCCTGGGATACGGAGGTCGACTCGGTGGTAATTGCAGTGTAGCCCAGACCTTGTGTGATTGGCAGTGGAGGAGGTATCGGAGAAGGATAACCTACATGGTTACAAACAGAGTGATAAAGGTTAGAGATGGACTCAAATGAGAACTAGAGTTTCTCAAACACTAGAGAGACAAGAGATATACCTTTGCCTAGACTCGATTATTGAGCAAGAGACTTACTAATTTCCTCCTTTTTAAGTTCAGGATGCATCAGTTGATCAATGAAGAGTGGAATATATAATAAAGGTAGCTGTTGCAGGAGTTAGAATAGCTTTGGTCACCTCGGAGCTGGCCCCCTTGGATATTGGAGCAGTTATTGTGAGCTCGTAGGTCTTAGGAGAAGACGATTCTGTGTGGCCTAATTTGTGCAATTAAAGTGCTTTGTGGTTTCATAGCGGTGGAGGTGCAAAACGTTAAAGCAGGAATAAAATGAGGACATAGCCAAAAATAGCAGAGGTTGTAAAAAGCTTCATTAGATATAAAATCAAATATTTAAAGTTACTTTATTTTCACTCTTACATCATTTGTGTGGTAAAAAGAAGTATTGCTTAATCGTATGTAACAAAACCGAAGAATATCATGATTTATGCAGACTAGATTCAGAGGCAACAATAGATTTCTGACTTAGATTGAGCACGTATACCTTTAAACTAGGTCTTTACCCTAACTTTGTTGATTTGGTTTATAAGAAAACTAGTCAAATCAACCTTTGTATATTAATGTTGCTAAAGAGGGTGCTAAAAAGCCTTGATTTAGTGGGTGTAGTAGAAAATAGGGGGCTTAAAGCGGATCTATTGTTCAATAGCTCTGAATTGAAATAGTGTAGCGGTTGGAGAGCGCTATGCTCTATAGCAAGGATTTTACGCGGCTTTAACTACATAGGGCCTGATGCATTTGCACCAAAGGAGCTCCAGTGGTAGCTTCAGCAGCGATGGCACCTTCAGTAGCCAGGATAGCCTTTCCCTCCTCAAGTTTTTCTTTGTTATCAACATCGATGTACTTGGCTTTTAGTTTGTCTTCAGCAAGGCCTTATTGGTCGCTTCCGCACGTCGTAATATTTCCTCCCAGGCATCGACGAGGGTCACAACATATGTACATCCCAACCACTTCAAGTTCTTGTATTGGATGACGCCGACAATGAACTGTTGAAGGGTAGGGTTTAATTCTTCTTTTTCTTTTCCCCATGCTTCTTTAGCTCATTTAGATCGTGCATAGCTGCAGCATGGTCGACCTGATCCTCTAGTCTCTTTGTTTTCACTAGGATCATTTTGGATCTAAACCTTTCCTTTTCGATATAGAGCTCTTAGATATCAGTTTCTTTTCCCTTGAGAGCCTTCTCTTTTTTTAGGATGGTTAGACCCTTAGATATGAGCTATGTTTTAAGAGCAGCATTCTCTTCATAAGTAGTTTTCACGAGGTTTTTCATTACAATCTCAGCTTTGTTTTGGGCCTTTGTTATTTCTTCAACCAAGTTTTTGGCCTTTTTCTTCGATGCCTAATCTGCATGTCTTTCTACTTCGACCATGGCCAAATCCTTCTTATACTTCTATATAGATAACTCTTCTTCTCCTACTCAAACGACTGGAGTCCATTTGATAAATTCAGTTAACGTCGAAGAGGGTAATGCAGAGCTTCTTTTACTCATACCCTTGGTCTACGAGTTCAAGGTCACAGTCGAACATGACCCCGGTTAAGCAAAGATCTAGGAAGGCAGCTTGCATTCGGCTCGACGGGGCTGGAGGAGGAGCTGGACGAGTAGAAACCTCTTTGGATTGTGGGGGTAGAGGAACTATGGTAGCTTAAGAATATGGTGCTGGAGTTTGCTGCTGTGGAGGGAGCTGTGGTTGAGATCCAGGTGAGGGGAAAGCCCTGGCGATCGCGTGAATCCTTATATCTCTTTCCTTGATCATAGGGTTCTCTCCCTTTTGCTTGCCTCTTCTTCATATCCCTTTCTGTTTGGCGGACTCTTTTGTCCTCTCGCTCTCCTTCTTTTCTGTAGGATCTCTCCTCATCTATTTCTCATTCCCTATGGGAGCTGGAACGAGGTGGGTATGGGTTAGGAGTCCGTCTCCTTTGTTCAGAGATGCCATGTGAAGATAACCGAATCGGTCTCTGCTCATTGTACCTGAAACGACAAAGAGGATCTTATCAGTTTTGAATTGTCGGAATGTGAATGAGTACAAGGAATATGTGTTCATGATCCTAGAAGTGTGTGGAGTGCTAGTGTCCCTCTAAGTACTCTACGGACCATGTTCGGAAGGTAATAAGGATGGAATCTCAGCTCCTTCAGCTAGGATGTCCTTTGAAGGGAAGTTGAAGTCAGAAGAGCACTCCTTAAGAAGATCATCGATTAGAATTTCAAGATCGCTCAATGAGCCAAAAATGTTGTCTAAAGAACCAGATGGAGGAGTTGTCTCGGTTGTTGGAACCATCCTTAATTCTACAGTTGTCTTAATGATTATTCATTTTGGATGTAGTGAGGCAGAAAATTTGATGCCTTTAGGAGGTGTTTCTCCATATGACTCGTCTCCTCCTTGACCGAAATCTTTGTCATCATCACCTTCTCCATCAACTTTTTCTTATTCTTACTCTTCTCCTCCTTCTTCTCTTCCTTCTACTCCTTCAAGGATCGTTTCCATTTTAGCTCTTTCTTCTCTATCTACTTGTACTTCACCAACAACATGTACTTTTGATGCTCTATCAACTGATTCACTGGTATTCACTATGTCGAATGGATCTCGAACGCCCCCTTAGACCTCATTGCCAAAGCTGAATATGGGCGGAAGGTCTTGTTAGCATCCTTGAGCTACTTGGTGGAGATTCAACAGGAATGGTGAAGCATTCTGGTTGTAGAAGGTTTTATTGATGAAGATTTTCGTTTGTCTAGAGATAAGTATAAAGCGATATCGGACGTTGATTCTCTGAAGGGTTTGCATAATTTCAGAATGCTCTTCACTTATGTTTCGAGTAGGATATCTATGAAGAAAGTGGATAACAAGTTAAACACTTGGGCGGTGAACATCCAAGTATGGGAAGAATGGACAGAAAGAAGTCTTACTTCTAAAAAGCCGGAGCCTATTGAAACCATATAGACATGGAATAAAGAAATATTCATTCTTGAAGTACGAACATTTGGTGTGGAGCGCTTTGATGACCTTACACCGGCACTAGGCTTCGATGCTCATTAGAGAAGATGACTCGCTCCATTGCATGAAGCTCAGGACATGAGTGAGTTCCCAAAGGGTTGAGGTCGATGGAATTGGTTCATGAATAGAACATATATGGAGCTCAAGAAGACATAACCGTTGGGATGGATTTGAATGGGAGCAAACCCAAGCTCCTGGAGGAACATTCAAAGATATGGATTAAAAGGCGGAAAAAGAATCTAAAGTACCTATATCTGTTAGAAGCCGTATAGCTCTGTGGAGGATTATGCGCCCATTGGTTTTGTGTTGGGAGTAGGAGATCACCTTTGAGAATCCCATGTTGTCGATATATGGTTCAAAGCATCTTGGCAGTTAGGATTGTCGGCATTTGTTCTGGGGAATTGTCCATGACCCTTAAGCCCACCTGTATATTAATAGGAGGAGGTTGGTCCTGAATTGAGGCTTTTGGAACTATCATCCTTATCCCTTATAGCTCTGTAGTAATAGAACGTTTGGTACCGAAAGGCATGGATGTTGAAGCCTATGCTATGGTGGAACCAACTATGGGAGGCGTTAGTGGCCCAACACCAACGTTGAGATGAGAAGAGTGACACGTCATTCTGGATTGGAAAGCCTATGGTTGAACACAATCATGTATGTTTAGTTTCAAAATTCTATTTTGTAAACCCGCGTAGTCGATGCATAGAATCAAGTGGATGTCAACGTGTGTTGACCAATCAGATACGGAACGTCGACTGGGGCAATTGAAAGTGTCAAGCTATACAGTGTGAGTCATGTGTCCCATACATGACGAATGAACAATTCTACGTAGATAGTTCGATCATGCTGGAAAACGAGCCACATCGCATAATGGAGTCGTGCATCAGATCTTACCTATTATCGTCAGATAATCGATAACGGAACCGCTGTCTAGAGCGACATGGAGCATTCTTTTATAGGAACATAAGAAGTGATTGGAAATGCTATGTAATAGAATTATTCAAACATTGGAATATGTTTGATGTGACCGTCTTATTGGAATGTAAAGAAGCAACTTGCGGTCGACCTAGCACTAATGAAGTTTATTACATTTTATTAGGATTGGTGTTCGAAGCAAATGCCATAGGGAAGACCCTAGACATTGTTGAAGCTAGCCTGAAGCAAGGTGAAAAAAGACTTGGAGTTAACGCTTAGGGTGCTAAGGTTGAACATAACTTAGGGAAATGCATTGTTGACTTCAGGTTGAACCTAGGGTCACCCCAAGAGAATTTTCATCTTTGCAATGGCCAAGCTAAAGGCATGGTTCGATCATAAATTGATATTTCCAACCATCCACCGATCACGATGACCACAAGCTATCACTAGTGACGAACTTCACCGCTACGAGGAAAAAGTGACCAACTTTTGATGATTTGGATTCGAAGATAGAAAGAAATCGGGGTCGAATTCTTTTAGGAGGGTGGCAGCGGTTGAAGTAAGCAACAGGCAGCGGTAACGGTGATAAGGAAATGACGACGGCTCTTGGTAATAGACGATGATTGATTTGGGGCAAGGAGTTTTCCTCATTAGAAATCGGCACCAGGATGAACAAGAGTGAGGGTAATATGAAGGCGTGAGTAAAAAAGACTAAATACTCAGTATTTAAAGAGGTTTTCAAGCTTAGCCGACTCACCAGTTCATCTCGTTATTGACTAAAAGTGCTCGGTACCGACATGAATTTTGGACCCAAATCCAGAAGAAAAGAAGAGGAAAGGGGATAGGAAGGTAGTTCGTACTTAGCTAAGGCATGGAACAATCTCTAGAGTGTAGATTTTATCCTTAGCACGAAGAATGGAATTACTACTATTTAAAGCAATCGAACGGATATCCATGAAATATAGACGACACTTTGAAACAACTCTTAGATAACCAATGGACTTATATAGACACTAGCATACGCTTGCATTGTTCCAGAACATGCCTTATTTCCAATAGAAGCGTACTCTAAGGGCAAGTATTATCCAGCTTTTAAACCAAAAAGCTTTCAATCGAATCTGGATGTCAGGATGAAAACGAAATGATTCAAGAATTTAGGAATATGTTTGGAAGAGAAATAGGAAGTGGTTTCAAGAGTTGAGAGTGGAATAGGGGCTAAGGAGATAGGTCAGTACCGAGCTCTTTTAGGTCAGTACTAAGCTCTTTTTGTGCTCCTTATGGAGTTCTTGAGATATGGCTTATGGATTCCTAGTCGAAGTGATCATTTTGGGGCCTATTTCTGAAGGAGTAGGCGAACAACTTCGAAGAAACTTTGAAGAGAAGGATAAGTAATGAAGTTATTAGAACCTCTCACCAACGACTTGATTTCTTAGGAAAAAATGGTTGGAGCTGGATGGATCGAAGATAGAAGACCAAGGGAAGGAAGATGACACAACATCGTAAAATCAAGTCAGTATCGATCACTTTTGATCGATACCGAGAATATTTTGTTGGCCAACGAACCTCGCCTCCCCTCCTATTTCCTCAGATCTAATGTTACAATTGGTATTTTGTATATCTGCAACTTAATTGGGGTGATTTCTCTATAAATATGAGATTTGGACCATTTGGAAAGAGGCTTTTTGGCACTTCATCTTCTCACTCTCTTTCTTTATACGACCCGAGTCACAAAGGAAGTTATTTTTTGCTATTCTAGGATGTTAGATCAGTAAATCCCTTGTACTTGTGACCAAATTCTATAAGCAATAAGAATTAAGTATGCGTAGTTCCCACATTTGCTGAAACATTATCAAAATTCTGGTGTTTCTTACTTTATTTTGCTAGATCTCTTTATTTTATTTCATTTTGGGGTGTTGTGCCATTTTTCGGTTAAACACTACTTTTGCTCTCTAGCCTCTTCCTTATGTAAACATCTTAACCCTCACTTGAGATGAAATCTTTTTGGTGCATCCATCCTCTTCTCTACTGGCCGAACACTCCTCATCCCTCTCCTAAATATTCAAGTAATCTAAATATGGATTAAAAATCAAACAATCGCCAGTGGGAAGGCAATTCAAAAGCTAGCAACTTCAGGATTAGCATTCAATTCAAGGAGTTCACTTCTTCATTCAACATGTGAGCCTTGGACTTGGTGAAAGGTATTCTTCCAATTTACCATTATATATAAGTATTTATGATCATTGTCTCATATATTTTTTTGTTAGAAATATCACGAATCGGTAAATCGATGGATTGTCACATGTTGATGGTTGTGTGTGTGTGTGTGTGTGTGTATATATATATATAAGTGTATGTATGTGTGTGTGTGTATTATAATAAAAAAATAATTTTACGCATATTTTCTTGCATGTGCTCTCGGCCTGAAAATTTAAAAAAATTCAAAATATAAAATAATAATATATTAAATGATTTTAAATGTTAATTCTAATTTAAAAGTTTAAATAATATAATATATGTTTTAAAATTTTAAAATTTTTATTTTGCTAGAAATAACTATCTTCAACAAAAAATAATAATTTTTCAAATATTTATTTTATATATAAATATTATTATTTAATTCAAAATTGTTATATAAATTAAATGCATGCATATATGTATTTATAAATAATATAAAATATTGAAATTTTTTATATGGTATAATATATACAAAATGGTTTCGAAAAGGAAATTTTTATTTATTTTCATATGGTTTTAATTAATTATTAGTTTTTAATTAATAAATTACTTAAAATTGAAAATTAAATAATTTTTTTCTCTGGCCAAGAGTAGCAGCAAAAAATATCCACTTAGTTATAAATTATATATATATATATATATAGTTATATATACATATATTATAACTACTTATATGTTTATGTGTTATATGTATTTAAATTAATTTAAAATAAATATATAAAAAACAAGTTTGAATTTTGTTATATAAATATTCTAAATAATTTTACAAACTAATATTTAAAATAATTTATAATTTAATTATATTTATTCTTGTACTTACATATATATATATGGATGTATGTATGTATGTATCTTAACTAATGTTTTATGTAAATAATTTACAACTAATATTTTATAATAATTATATAATTATATATATAAGCAATTTTATGCACATTATAGACACACACAAACATTTAGATAATCCATTAGTATACACGAGAGGCTAACATATCTGTTGCGGTGTAAATCCCAGCACCTACACACGAGCATGTCAAATAATTTACATATCATCCTATTGCATGTGCACACACACTTATGTGTATACGGTACACATATATTATAAAATATAATACAAATTATATGAAATAAAATTTTATTTATAAATTTAAATAAAATATTAATTTATTAATAAAAAATTTAGGAATGTTCTAAATTAATTAGACTACATAGGTCCATTAAAGATCCAAATAGGTTAAAAAAATTTAGAAATTTACCCAATTACTCCTCTGTGGGCTAGCCCAATTCCAACATACAAAACATCCTTAGCTTGAGGAATACCAACAACAATGGAGTATGCGAGCAATCTATTAATTTATAAATGATAAAGGACAGCTTTACATTAGAGATTCATAATCTTTAATATATTTAATTGAGTGATATTGAATTATGGAATAATGAATTTCTTATGAAATACGCATTGTGATTCAAGTGTTGGACACATTTGAAATTACGATATACTTAGTATACATATGTATTTATCCCTTAAGTCTATTTAGGGTTTCTTATTGTTCCACCTTTTATTATACGTTCATATTAGTCAAGGATGTAACGACCCAAAATTTATTCTCTATTTAAATGAATATTTAATTATATTTTAAATAATTAATGAATGGATTATTATTAACAAATAAAACTATTTTAAGTAATAACTAATGATAATAAAATCACTTTCAAATTTTTTTACCAAAATATATAGTTCATAGAGAAATAGAAAATGTGACTGGAAATTATTTTTTGAAATTTCGACTTTTCATTAGTTAAAAGTTATTCAAAAGGTCATAACGCTATGTTAAACATACATGCACACAATATAAACCATTTTAACATGATAAATACATGTGTACATGTGCATGAATATGCTCTCTTTTAAGTGTATATATATAAGGATAAAAGAAAAATATTTTATAAAGGAAAATATATATATACATATAAAAACACACATTTTTTACCACAAGGACTCATGACATGGTGTGAATAGCTGAAAGCATGGGGGGAGGGTTAGAGTGGACGGTTTGGGGGGAAGGAAGGGAATATGGTGTGCTTGCATATGTATTTTCATAATATAAAACACTTATTATTATTTTAATCAAATCCTAAGCCTATATATACCCCTTTATCTTCATGTTTTTCATTTTACAAACCTCCTTCTTCATTTCAATTTCCTAATAGCTTAAGAAAACATAGCCATGGCCTTCTCTTCATAAATTCTAAAATAAGAAACATCACATCTTTTGGCTAATATCTCCTCTTTTATTCACAAAATCACTTCTACATCTCCTACAAAATTTTCTATTCCAAAATACAACACTTCATCCACCAAAACATCACTAGGCCAAGCCAAGAACATAAGGGCTGAGCCCAAACTAGTCAAGGCCGAGCACAAATTAGCCTAGGCCGAGCCATCTTGAAAGTTCAAGCACCCGAAAGTTTCATACTTGCAAATTTTTTAAAGCGTTTTCAAGTTTTGGCAAAAATTTTCTTTGATTTAAAAGTTTCGGTGAGTAAAACTTTTGTTTTTGGAAAGGAAATTAACTTGATTTTGATGACTATATGTTATGAAAATATGGTGATTGTTATGTTGGATTATCATGTCGTATTGATGGCATATGATGATATGCTTATGTTTGAACTTAGATTTGGTGATTGGTTGATATGTTGATATGTTTGGATTTGTATATGGATATGGATATGTGATATTAGGTATGATGTTGCAGTAGTATGCTTATGAAACAAAACCATGTGTTTAGGATGTAAATATTGTGAAGTTTGCACCTTGAAAAGTTGCAAAGGACTTGAGATCCGATTTGAAAACGAAAGCTCTTTTTCGAGCTTTGGATTTTAGAAAATGTTCTCCAAGTTTTTACCTTTATTTTAAGTTTTCAAAACTTTTTTGCTTTTTCAAAGATGTAGTAGCTAGAGTTAAAGTGAAGATTTCACCCAGAAATCAATTCTTGCGAAGTGCGTTTTCAGCGATAGTCGCTATGGATGTAGGTCGGAAAATTTCACGATTTCAAGTTTTAAGTGTTTTCTTTTGGATTGTTTTTGAAAAATCATTTTGAATTAATTAAGTAAGAAAAAAGTTTAAGTTTTTAATTATTTAATTATTTATTTATTTAATTTAAATTAATTTGGGTAATTATTAATTAATTAATTGAGCAATTAGGTTAAATAATTAGAGTTTAAGAAATTATTAAATAAGTTAATTATTTTTAATTAAGTAAGTGTTAAATAATAACTAATTAAGATAAAAGGGAATTGATTTTATTTAATAAAATTTATTTAATTTAATTAATTATTTAACTAGAGTTAGTTATTTAATTAATTATTATTTAATCAGAGGTTAATTATCTACTTAATTTGGGTTTAATATTAAATAAATGTTATTTAATTAATGTTTAATTAAAGTTTTAAATGTAAATAAAATTAGATTTATTTATGATTTAATTTTTATTTAATTAAGATTAATTAAGGTTTAATTGAGGGTTAAACTTATGATTAAAATGGGAATTTATTGTCTTAAAGTTTTCTTTTAAATTCTAACGGTTATTTTTTTTAACAAACTTCCTTGTATAAGAAAATTGTTTTGAAAAAAAAGGATCTATTGTCCATGCTATTAAGTAGCCAAATGAATTAAAGTAGTTGTAATAAAACGTTGGCATGTTTTATTGAAAGTAAGTCGACTTGTACTTATCACAAACATCGCTCTTCGGGAATGTGATGAATACAAGGCAGTTAATTTCGATAGGGTCATGATAATCTAAGCATATGGAGCGTATGTCCATATGTAAACATTACACCCTGATAGTGGAATGGTCCACTATAAATAACTTGACCATTTAAAATTATCGAATGTTGGTTTGGAGAGATCGAGATCGGATATTAGCTATTATCCAAAACCTACTTCGAACCAACGTAAAACGTTCGAATTAGAAATAGTAAGGCAAGGTCTAAGATGAAGACTATAAAGTGCAAGGGCTATTTCCTACTAACCTTGGGGGTGATTCCAAAATGGGTGTAGCGGAAAAAGTGCCTTCCGTTTGTTCATCTCCTGAATGACTTGTATGGATGAATCTGACTTTGTTTCAACATATGGAAGGCAATGTTAGCATTCCAAGTGGAAATGTTATAATAAAGGTAAAGTAGCCTCAGACGTCATCAACCAGGAATGACTAAATCATGGGAGATGCAGCAAGGCTAGGTGGGTCGCTCCTATAAGGATAAGGTCATCCCTATCTAGAGTCCTTACTATTAACTTATTTATGCTTCGGTATGGTTGCTAATCCCAACCGAGGGGTAATCTTATTCGGTATCATCCAGTAAAGGGTAGGTCGGTCTTGTGTTGGCAAGGGTCAATAGGTTCGACCCCGATGTTATTTTATCTAGAGATGCACCATGACGGATAATACCCCAGTAGCCCAGTCATTGTATGGAATCAATTTTCCAATAAGTGCCTTCGGTCTTAGTTGTATACCTAGTATACTGGAATTTAATTAATGTAACAATTTCGACTGTCTGAACTAACCTTAGACATTATGATAATATCACTGGATTTCTATATAAAGTGTTTTGGTTATCGTAAGGTAAAAACTCGTCCGTGTTTATGTGTGGCATGGCCTTAGGAGATACCTTTGATTTTCAAATTGTTTTATAAAAGTAAGAATTAAGTTGTTTGAGTTTACTCACACCAGACTCATGTCTGACCCGGAGTTTTATTTTCTTTTCCTAAAACCCTTGGGTACTTAAATTTGTATGAGTATCCAAGTGATCCAGGTTTCTTACGAAATCATTTTGAAGGAGCTGGAGCAGGTGGCTTCACCGTAGCTTATTATATTTATTTCCGCTATGTTTATATATGATCTATATATTTTTTGATGGGCAGGTAGTATAACTATCCAGTTGAAATTGTATTGTAATGACTCTGATGTATTATTATTATGGGAATGACTATGTAATATCCTATGTTATCTGTTATATGTTATATGTTATTCGGATTCGTGGTGAGATTCTACGATTATTTAGTTTCTTCTTATCTTTCTATTTCTTCTACACTTAATGGCTCGTCTTTCGCTTCAAGAAAGGCGGTCATTACATTTTTGGTATCAGAGACTAGGTTAAGCAAACACTTAGGCTTTGGGTTAGGTTCAACTTCGAGAGTGCATATTTTTAATTTTTATTCGTGTGTGTGTGTGTGTGTGTGTATATATATCTGATGGATAGGTAAGCTTGATAGGTTTGATTAGTACCCTTTGGTCAAGATTTATCTCGTCCAAGTATTCTAAGATTATCTTACTATATCCAGGTAGTAAGACATGAGTAATAGAGGCAGACGAGGTAGGGGAGTAGGTAGCACTACAACTACAAATGGTCGAACTCCAAATACTGGAGGAGTTCGGATTACCGAAGAAGCAGTGCCCGAGCAGCCAAGAGTGAATTTCGCAACCTTATGCAAGGATTACACTAACCTTGGAGGGAAACCATTTAAAAGAACCGAGTCTATCATGGAAGTGCGGGCTTGGTTGTGATCTTGCGAGAAGATTTTTAAAGGACTTGGTTTGTCAGATGAGCAGAAAAGATTCTTAGCAGTGTGGCAACTTCAGGAGGGAGCAGCAGCTTGGTGGGACTCTTTTACTACAAATATCCCTGAAGATGAGTTTTCATGGGTTTGATTTAAGGAATTTTTTTAGGGCCAATTCTTGCCAACCGCAGGAAGGACTCGGATGTACCGAAACTTTATGTACTTGAAGCAAGGGGATCTGAGCAAAGTATAGGACGAAGTTCAACGATTTATCTTGTTTTGCCCAGAATTGATTAACACCCCCATTAAACAAGAACAAGATGTTTGTTTTGGGTATGAGGGAAGAATACCATGAGAAAATGACTGCTCATATTAAAGGTACTTTTGTAGATTTAGTTGACATGGCTCTGAGGTACGAGGCCCTGGAAAAGAAGAAGCCTGCTACAGTAGTACCTAGTGGAAATACCAGTGGGAATGGTTATAATAAGTGGAAGTTCAATCCAAACTAGAAGAATCGAGGAAAAGGGAATAAGAAGGCAAGTTCAGGAATATTAGTTGTTATATTTGCAAGCAGAGAGGTCATATTTCAAGGTCATGTCCGAACCGTGAAGCTCCGAAGTTGCAAAATGGACCCATCTCTCCAATGGTCCTGAAGTCGCTTTGTTTCAATTGTCACCAACTGGGCCATATGATTAATGACTGCCCACTCATGAAGAAGGTGCAGCAGCCCAAGGTGTATGCCATTATGAATGAACCGTCTACTTCAACGGATGTGAAGAGGAAAGGGGTCCTTGATGGTAACTTACTGATTAATGGTATTTTTGTTCCAACATTATTTTATACTGGTGCCTCGCTTAGTTTTATCTCTTGTGAATCAGTATGTAAATTTCATCTTATTCCTAGTATTGTAGAAAACCCTATGTGGGTGTCTAACCCCATAGGTGGCGTAACCCATTTAAATGTGATTTGTGAGAATGTGCCAATTTCCTACCTTTCTCGTCACTTTTCTTGCGACCTGTATGTTTTAGACTTTAAAGGATTTGACATTATTTTGGGTATGGATTGGTTATCGAAATATGGAGCTGTTTTAGATTGTGTTGAAAGGACTGTATCATTAGAAACTAAGTTGGGAAGAATTGTTAAAGTACCATGTAAGGAACTCGGTATTAATATGTGTAGTTTCTTATATGCCCTAGAACCATGCCAGGATGAGTTAAGCTATGTAGAAGTCTTTAAGAATTTTTCCGATGTGTTTGAAGAAGTCAATAGTTTACCCCCACACCATGAGATAGAGTTTCGCATTAATTTGGTCCATGGTGCAAGACCCGTGGTTCAACCCAAGAGAAGGATGGCCCCGAAAGAGTGGAAAGAATTAGAAAAGCAAACCAATGACCTATTAAGGAGAGGATTGATTAGACCCAGTCATTCGAGTTGGGAGTCTGCTATGGTGTTTGCAGTGAAGTCTGATGGATCTTTAAGGTTTTGCATAGATTATAGGGAGTTGAATAAGATAACCATTAGGAACAAGTATCCCTTACCTCGCATCGATGATCTTTTTAATCAACTTCATGGAGCTATGGTATTTTCTCAGATGGATCTAGCTACTGGATTCCATCAGTTGAGTGTTGTTGAAGATTGTATACCCTTAACTGCTTTTAGAGGCCATGGTTGTTTCTTTGAGTAGTTGGTTATGCCTTTCAGCTAACCAATGCACCAGCATATTTTGTAGATCTCATGAACCATGTTTTCCAAGATGTTCTTAATAAGTTTGTGTTAGTTTTCATCGATGACATCCTTATATACGCCAAATCTGAGGAGGAGCATAAGCATCATTTGGAAATAGTGTTGGAGACATTAAGGAGACATGTCTTGAAGGAGAAATCTAAATGCCATTTTTGGAAATCGAAAGTAAGATTTTAAGGACATATTGTGATGGGAGAAGGTATTTCAGTGGATCCAGTGAAGGTGGAAGTTGTTCTGGGATTGAAGCGACCGTGGACTCCTACCGAGGTTCGTAGTTTCTTAAGTTTGGCTGGATACTATAGGAGGTTTATTCAAGATTATTCCTAGATTTCCTCCCATTTGACCAAGCTAACTATGAAGGAAAAGAAGTTTGTATGGACCCCTAAGTGTGAAGAGGTATTTCTAGAATTGAAGAAGAGATTGACCAGTGCACCAGTTTTGGTTATTCCAGATGGAAATAGTGGGTTCACAGTTTACACGGATGCATGTGGAGTAGGACTTTGTGCTGTTCTGATGCAGCATGGTAGAGTGATTGCGTATGCAAGTAGACAGTTGAAGCATCACGAGAAGAACTATGCTACGCATGACCTAGAGTTGCTAGCTGTTGTCTTTGCATTGAAAATGTAGAGACACTACTTACTGGGTAAGGATCCTTGTATTCCTCTTAGTTTCTTGCTAATCTTTAGAGATTTTAGGAGTAATTTTTCTTTCTTAAATTAGGCAAAAAATTTGAGCTCTTCACAGATCATAAATCCAAGGAGTATCTTTTTACTTAGAAGGATCTGAACTTGAGGCAACTGAGGTGGTTAGAGTTTCTGGTGGCTTATGATTTGGATATTCTATATACGCCAGGGAAGGCTAATGCGGTGGCGGATGCCTTAAGCAGGAATGCCATTTTGACTCTTTTGGAGGTTACCCCGACTCTTCTAGAAATAATAGCGAGTAAGCAAAGAGTGGACAGAAGCTTAGTGGAGATCATCAGGAAGGTTGAGGAGGGGCAGCATACGAGTTTTAAGATTGATAACTAAGGAGTTTTGAGGATGAATGGACGGATTTATATACCGAATGTCAATGGTCTTAGGTAGGAAGTTTTGTCGAAATGCCATCGTTTTAAGTTGAGTATTCATCCAAGTGTCTCAAAGATGCATAGGAATATGAAGCGGATGTTCTGGTGGAAGGAAATAAAGAGAGATATCTCTATCTTTGTTAGTAGGTGTTCGTGCTATCAACAAATAAAAGGCGATCATTAGAAGACAGCCGGATTATTGCAACCTTTGGAAATACCTAATTAGAAATGGGAAATGATATCAATGGATTTTATCGATGGTTTACCAAGAACCAAAAAAGGAAATGAAGGAGTGTGGGTTCTCTGGATCGGTTAATGATGAGCGCACATTTTATTCCGGTAAAAACAACAAGGACACCTGCTTCCTTAGCTGAAATATTTATAAGGGAGATAGTCAGTTTGCATGGAGTTCCTGTGAGTATTGTAAGTGATCGAGACCCTATATTTACTAGTCATTTTTGGGAAGCATTGCAAACAACCCTTGGAACAAGGTTAAGCTATCACCCCCAAATAGACGGATAGACGGAGCGGGTGAATCGGATTCTAGAAGATCTCTTGAGGGCGTGTATTCTGGATTTTGGTGGATCATGGGAGGACATTTTCATTTGGTTGAGTTCTCCTATAACAATAGCATCCAAGCAAGCATTGGGATGACACCTTATGAAGCCCTGTATGGAAGACCGTGCAAGTCACCAGTATGTTGGGTTGAGATGGGAGATAGATTAGTTCTTGGACCGGACATGATCCAAGAGGTTACCGAGAAAGTTGTAATGATTAAGAAAACAATGAAGGAAGCCCAAGATCGCCAAAAGAGTAATGCAGATAGGAGGCGAAGAGATTTGGAATTCATGGTTAGAGACTTGGTGTTCGTAAAGATTTCACACATAAGAGGAGCTGTTAGATTTGGAAAAGCTGGAAAGATAGCTCCAAGGTATGTTGGACCCTTCTATATTCTTGAGAGGATCGGATCACTTGCTTTTAGGATCGAGTTGCTAGAGAGATTAGTGGTAGTTCACAATGTGTTCCATGTGTCTCATTTAAGAAATATGTTCATGACCCATCTTTGATTTTGGAACCATCGGTTCAAGAGGAATTAGAGATAGAATCGAACCTGACAATGATTAGGCATCCAATGTATGTTATGGATCGGGATGAAAGGAGGTTGCATAACAAGTTGGTGCAACCAGTAAAGATTCAGTGGAGTGAGGATCCTAGAGAGTACACTTGGGAGACGGTGGACCGTATAAGAGAAGCCTATCCCGAGCTGATGTTAGGATAGCTGGTCATAGATTGTATTTATAGTGTAGGTTTGTTGCTATGGATGCTAGTGGATGTATTCTTGTGTGTTTTATGATATGAATATATGGCTTTTTGCGTAGTTTGAATTATCTCCTTGATTCCAAATTTCGGGACGAAATTCTTTTAAGGGGGGAAGAGTGTAATGACCCAGAATTTAATCGCTATTTAAATGAATATTTAATTATATTTTAAATAATTAATAAATGTATTTTTATTAACAAATAAAAATATTTTAATTAATAACTAATGATAATAAAATCGCTTCCAAAATTTGTTTACCAAAATATATAGTTCATAGAGAAATAGAAAATGTGACCGGAAATTATTTTCCGAAATATCGATTTTTCATTTGTTAAAAGTTATTCAAAAGGTCATAACACTATGTTAAACATAAATGCACACAATATAAATCATTTTAACATGATAAATACATGTGTACATGTGCATGAATATGCTCCCTTTTAAGTGTATATATATAAGGATAAAAGAAAATATTTTATAAAGGAATATATACATAAAAGCACACATTTTTCAACACAACGACTCATGACATGGTGTGAATAGTTGAAAGTATGGAGGGGTTAGAGTGGACGGTTTTGAGGGAAGGGAGGGAGTATGGTGTGCATGCATATGTATTTTTAAATATAAAACACTTATTATTAATTTAATCAAATCCTAAGCATATATATACCCCTTTATCTTCATGTTTTTCATTTTACAAACCTCCTTCTTTATTTCAGCTTCCTAATGGCTTAAGAAAACATAGCCATGGCCTCCTCTTCATAAATTCTAAAATAAGAAAAAACACATCTTTTGGCTAAAATCTCCTCTTTTATTCAAAAAATCACTTCTACATCTCCTACAACATTTTCTATTCCAAAATACAGCACTCCATCCACCAAAAAATCACTAGGTCGAGCCAAGAACATAAGGGCCAAGCCCAAACCAATTAAGGCTTAGCATAAATTAACCTAGGCCGAGCCATCTAGGAAGTTCAAGCAACCAAAAGTTTCATACTTGCAAATTTTCTAAAGCATTTTCAAATTTCAGCAAAAATTCAGTTTGATTTAGAAAAGTTTCGATGAGTAATACTTTTGTTTTTGTAAAGGAAATTAACTTGAATTTGATGGACTATATGTTGTGAAAATATGGCGATTGTTATGTTGAATTATCATATCATATTGATGACATATGATGATATGCTTATGTTTGAACTTAGATTTGGTGATTGGTTCATATGTTGATATGTTTGGATTTGTATATGGATATGGATATGTTATATTGGGTATGATATTGTGGTAGTATGCTTATGAAACAAAACCATGTGTTTAGGATGTAAATATTGTGAAGTTTGCACCTTGAAAAGTCGCAAAGGACTTGAGATCCGATTTGAAAACGAAAGCTCTTTTTCTAGCTTTGAATTTTTGAAAATATTTTCCAAGTTTTTACCTTTGTTTTAAGTTTTCAAAACTTTCCCATTTTTGTTTTCAAAGATGTAGTAGTTAGAGTTAAAGTGAAGATTTCACCTAGAAATCAATTCTAGCGAACTGCGTTTACAGCGATAGTCGCTATGGATGCAGTTCGGAAAATTTCACAATTTCAAGTTTTAAGTGGTTTCTTTCTGATTGTTTTTTAAAAATCATTTTGAATTAATTAAGTAAGTCAAAATTTTAAGTTTTTAATTATTTAGTAATTTGTTTTTTAATTTAAATTATTGGGTCATTATTAATTAATTAATTAAGTAATTAGGTTAAATAATTAGAGTTTAACAAATTATTGACTATGTTAATTATTTTTAATTATGTAAGTTTTAAATAACGATTAATTAAGATAAAAGGGAATTAATTTGATTTAATAAATTTTAATTTATTTAATTAGAGTTAGTTATTTAATTAATTATTATTTAATCAAAGATTAATTATCCACTTAATTTGTGTTTAATTTTAAATAAATGTTATTTAATTAAAGTTTAATTATAGCTTTAAATGTAAATACAATTAGGGTTATTTATGATTTAATTAAGAATAATTAAGGTTTAATTGAGGGTTTAAACTTACGATAAAAATGGGAATTTATTTGTCTTAAAGTTTTCTTTTAAATTCTATCGGTTATTTATTTTTAACAAACTTCCTTGTATAAGAAAATTGTTTTGAAAAAAGGATCTCTTGTCCATGCTACCAAGTAGCCAAATGAATTAAAGTAGTTGTAATAAAACGTTCACAAGTTTTATTAAAAGTAAGTCGACTTCTACTTACCACAAACACCACGCTTCGGGAATGTGATGAATACAAGGGGGTTAATTTCGATAAGCAGGTCATGATAATCTAATCATATGGAGCGTACGTCCATATGTAAATGTTACACCCTGATAGTGGAATGGTCCACTATAAATAACTTGACCCTTTAAATTATTGAATGTTGATTTGGAGAGACCGGGATAGGATATTAGTTGTTATCCGAAAACCACTTCGAAGCAACGTAAAACATTCGAATTGGAAATAGTAAAGGCAAGCTACAAGATGGAGACTTTAAAGTGCAAGGGCTTTTTGCTACTAACCCTAAGGGTGATTCCAAAAGGGGTGTAGTGGAAATAGTGCCTTCGGTTCATTCATCTCCTGAATGGTTTGGATGGATGAATGCTGACTTTGTGTCAACATATGAAAGGCAATGTTAGCATTCCAAGTGGCAATGCTATAATAAAGGTAAACGTAGCCTCGGGCCTCATCAACCAGGAATGACTAAAAAATGAGAGATGCAGCAAGGCTTGGTGGGTCGCTCCCATGAGGGTAAGGTGATCTCTATCTAGAGTCCCTACTATTAACTTATTTATGCTTTGGTACGGTTGTTGATCCCAACCGAGAGGTAATCTTATTCGGTACTATCCAGTAAAGGGTAGGCCCGTCTTGTGTTGGCGTGGGTCGATAGGTTTGACCTTAGTGTTATTTTATCTAGAGATGCACCGTGACGGGCGGTACCCCAGTAACCCAGTCATTGTGTAGAATCCATTTTCCAATAAGTGCCTTCGGTCTTAGTTGTATATCTAGTATGCTGGAATTTAATTAATGTAACAATTGCAGCTATGTGAACTATTTATTTGAAAACCTTAGACATTATGATAATATCACTGGATTTCTATATAAAGTATTTTGGTTATCGTAAGGTAAAAACCCGCCCGTGTTTATGTGCGGCATGGTCTTATGTGATACCTTTGATTTTCAAATTGTTTTATAAAAGTAAGAATTAAGTTGTTTGAGTTTACTCACACCAGACCCATGTCTGACCCGAGGTTTTATTTTCTTTTTCTAAAACTCTTGGGTACTCAAATTTGTATGAGTAGCCAAGTGATTTAGGTTTCTTATGAAAGCATTTTGAAGGAGCTGGAGTAGGTGGCTTCACCGAAGCTTATTATATTTATTTCCACTGTGTTTATGTACGACCTATGTATTTTGTGATGGGAAGGCAGTATAACTGTCCAGTTGAAACTGTATTGTAATGACTCTGATGTATTATTATTATTATGGGAATGACTATAATATCCTATGTTATCTATTATATGTTGTTCAGATTCGTGGTGAGACTCTGTGATCGTTTAGTTTCTTCTTATCTTTCCTTTTTTTTCTACCCTTAATGGCTCTTCTTTCGGTTTAAGAAAGGCGGTCGTTACAAAGGACCTCTAACTCAAGTGGTTGGTAGTATAACACTTTATACAAAGGTTCTAGAGTTATCAGTTTGATCCCCTAAGACATCATAATGAGTGCTCAGCTTTAATAAAGCATTACTCTTGTTATGAAAAAATTATACATTTATATTATGTATGTTTTAATTATTATATAACTTTTATTATTTAATTAACATATATAATAGTCTTATGTATAACATTGCTTTTTGATAACATGAGTGATACTTTATTCAAGTAGAGCACTTATTTTGATGTCTCAAGGGCTCAAACCCATGATCTTTGGAACATCTGTCTAATGCGTCACACCCTAACAACTTGAGTTAGAGGTCCTTAAATCTTATGTTTGACATTGTATTAATATTATTAAATAAATCTTATTATTTGATCTAATTAATTAACATTTTAATTAATTTTATATTGTTCAACTAAAAATTTTATATTGAATATGTATATTATAAGATTTATAGTCATATACATATATATGTGTGTGTGGGTGTGTGTGTTGTTATTTATTAATTTATTTATTTAATTAAATAATTTTAATTTATTATTAATTTCAAAAAATTTATATATACTTACACTACATTAAACAATTTAAGATAATGTAACATATAGCACTATATATTATATATGTATTATAATTAATTAACTATTTAATGTATTTAGTTTATTAAGCTAATTAATAATTTTAAAATTTTCAAAATTATTTGTAAATTTTCAAAACATTTTTGAAAATCATATTATAACATTTATAATATTTTCTTACTTTAAGTTTGACTTTAAATTTAAAATTTTATTTTAATATTCAAAATAGATTTTGAAAATTTATCGGAGGACCAAATTCATATTGGATCTTCTCTATTAGGGGTAAACTTTAGGATCATTTAAATTTTTGGGTCAGGTCATTAGCCAAGTAGGGCAGGGTACTTAATTACCTAGAAACCAAAATATTACTTTTCTAGACACCTTACTAAATGGGTAAGTGTAATGCTCTATCTTTTCGACCATCCAAAGTCAACATTAATACTTCCACGGTATTCACATATCGAACATCCAAGTGCTAGAAAGACAGATTGTTGAGGTAAAAGAAAAGAAAAGACAAAATAGAATCTCACATTGTGATGAGTAATATATAATGTACAACAAATCCTAACAAAAAGAAAGATTATTATACATACATCAATTGGAGTAACCTATCATCAGTCTGGACAGTTATAACAACCCGTCCTCACAAATGCTAATAAATACATCACAACAAATGCAGCAAAATTTAAAGATACGTGAATACTTCTTAGAGGCATCTAGCTCATCTCCTGAAACTCCAAAGCATCCATAACTAAAACTAGAAATATGCTCGGGTTGACTCGAGCATTATATGAAAATAACACTCGGATCAGTCTGGTAAACCAGCGCGAGAAACACAAATCAAATAGATTTTTAATGTTATAAAACCTTTCAAAATAAAGGTATATCATAAAACCATGTCGCACATAAACACAAACGGGTTTTTACCTTACGATAGCCAAACCATTTCTATAAACAATCCGATGATATTATAATAGTGTCTAGGGTTTAAAATAAATATATAACATAGCTGAAATGCTTGCATCTCACGTTCCAACATATTTGGTATACAACTAAGTGCATAAGGCACATATTAGAAAATGGATTTCAATAATGACAAGGCTACTAGGGTACCACCTATCATAATTCACCTCAATAAAATGTACCAAGGGTCTCACATGGACCCCCGTCCAACATAGGACCGGCCTACCCCTTTCTGGGTAGTATCAAATGTGCCATCACCCCAGTGTCGACTAAGAACAGTACCGAGTCAATAACATACATAAATGGGTCAATATCGGTCTAGATCGGGTGATGACCATACCTTAATGGTAGAGAACCACATAACCTTGAAGCATATACCCTGTTTTAGTCATAACCAGGTGTGAAACTTGAGGCTACGTTTCACCATTTTAGCAAATCCCACTTGGAATTCTAACACTGCCTCCAGGCAACAATGCAATTCTAGCATTCATCCATACAAGTTGTTCTAGATATGAACAAATCAAAGGCACTACTTCTACTGCATTCTTTTGGAATCACCCATTAGGATTAGTAGCAAGTAGCCCTTGCACTTCAAAGAACTCTGTCTTCGATTCCATCATCTTCAAGATGCCTCCAATTCAAACGCTTATGCTGGTTCAAAGTGGTTTTAGGATAATTTATGCATATCCAATCCCGGTCTTCCCGAACCAAAAATCGATAATTTTCAAAACTGGACAAAATTTGATAGTCGAATATTTTACTATCAAATAAACAATCCATAGATTTAACCAAGCATTATTAAGCAAATAAACAACCTCTAAGCCTCTTTAGTTAATCCTTTCATTAATTAAAAATCTCGTTTCAAATATTCGTATTAAAATACCTTTTATAAAAGATATATTAACAAATCCTCTCTACTCTTTCTAATACTTGAAAATATTGATACACTTATCTCTACTGTATAAGTTTACTCACAAACCATTTCATTTCTAATACTTAGAAAAGTATTTGTATAGTGATCTCAACGGTATAAGAACATTCACAAAACTCGACACTTTCAAAACCATATGTAACACCCCTAATTTTAATAATAACATTATTCAGGAGATTTAATTAGAATAAATTAAATAGAATAATCTAGATAAGGAGATTGAGGTTGATTAATAAAATTAAGTGGCTGTGCTTATCTAACTAAATGAACTTATAAATGGCTAAGTAATTAAACATAAGGGCATTAGGGTAAATAGCCACCCATATTTCCCGCCCTTATACTATTCTCCTTAGTCAACACGTTCATTTTATCTCATACAAAATTTATAAATATAAGAAGGAAGCAAGGCCGGCCATTAGGAAGAAGAGAAGAGAAAAATTAAAGTAAATCTTAGGATCAAGCTAAAAGAAATCAATCTCAATCAAACATCAATTTCCTTATCCAGTCTTAGGTGAATAATAATTTCTACATCTCTATTTTAGTTTCATAATCATATGGTTTCAGATTTAAGGATAAATCTGTTTTTATGATATATTGAATGATGATATGCTTGGTTTATGATTTATATATGTTTAAACATGGGTGTTTAAAGGAGATATATACGGTTTTGGGATAAAGCCGATACTTAATGATTTTTAAATGCAATAGGAAAATTATATGTTATGGAAAATATGATTTTGGTGTTAGGTTTCAATTTTTATAATTTTCCAAGTCGTGGAGAATTAGTTATGAATTTTCAAAGGAAAATATGGTTATTTGGGTTTATAAATTTATTTTAGAAAATATATTAAGAATTTAGGTCTAGAATTTTGATATGTTAAATAACATAATTAAAGTGAATTTCTGAAATTTTTGGGGATTTTTACTAAGTGATTTAGTATGTAATTTAAATTATTTCGAAAGGAGGACTTAAATGATTTAATTGTTTTGGTAATAGGAAGGGCTTATTCTTTAAAGGTTAACTTAATTTTAGATCTGAGAAAATGCGACAAAAATTATCCAAGTTACTTAAAAGTTTATGAAAGCCAATTAAATATTTACAAGTAGGCAAGTTTGTTGCAAAAAGTTTACTTTATTTAGTAAAAATCAGCTTTTGTTCAGAAGAAAGAGGTTCCGCCATCTTTGGCAAACCTTTCGACACAGACCTTTCGACCTTGACCTTTCGACTTCATTGAATCCAACAAGGTCGAAGCCAATGCACATGATATCATTCAGGTGGTATGTAGTGAATTTGGACAAAGGCAAAAGGTAGGTTGTCGAAGGGGTGCTTTCGAAGGGGTTGGTTCCTTAGTTTACTTTTGGTTTGAAAAGAAAATCACTTGCCTGTTTTTAAAAGAACTTTCGACAAGGTCGAAAGCTATGGTTTCAAAAGGTTGGTTTTAAAGAGCTTTCGACAAGGTTGAAAGCTATGATTTCGAAAGGTTTGATTTTAAAAGAGCTTTTGACAAGATCGAAAGCTATGGTTCGGAAGGAAATTTATAAATAGGGCTTTCGATAGAGTCGAAAGCTATGCTTTCAAAAGAATGCCGCCGCTTTGTTTTAAAGATGTAGCTTTTGAAGGAGTTACTTAGTTTTTGTTTAAAGCCTTCGAAGGGTTAATTGTCGACCAGGTCGAAACCCTTTTTAGAATTAGTGACCTTCTGATGGCATCGAAGGCATCGATGTTGTTGAAAGGTTCAATTGTTTTTATAAATATGCAAGCCGCTTCCCAAAACTTTCGAAGGAGTCGAACGTAGAAGCTTTCGACGTTGTCGAAAGGTTTGATTGTTTCCCAGATATTCCAATGCTTTCAAAAGGATGGTTTCGACACCATCAAACTTATCCAATACTTTATAAAATAAAGAGTGTTTTCGAAAGAGATGCTTTCACCTATTTTCACTTTGACCCAAGTTAATGTTTAAGTATAAACCCAATGCTTTCGAAAGGGTAGATTTTTAACGGTTTTGAAGGGTAACCTTCAATGCTTCCGAAAGAGATACTTTCAAGTGGTTTCGAAAATATGCTTCTACTCTTATATTATAATACTTTAACATGGTCGAAAGGTTTCAAAAGAAATGTTTTAAAGTATTAAAAAGGTTGGAGCCTATTGTTTTAAAGGAGATAATTTATGCTCTCGAAGTGGTCGAAAGCCGACGTTTTCGATGTTGTCGAAAGGTTTTAAAACCCAAACTCAAATTTTTAAAAGGAAAATCCACGGCTTATATAAAGGAGTTTTGTAATGACTTTAAGTAAGTAATTTTGAAGAAGTATTGGCTTGATAAAAATATAAGTTAAAGGTGTTAACTATGTTTTACATGAAACGTATTTTCAAGGACCTTTAAACTCACAAGAGTGGTATCGTTAAAGTGTTATTTTGCTTCTTCAAATATGAATATATTCACATGATAAACCATAACTGTATTTTAGGGAAAAAGGTTAGAAGAACCAGCTAGGTTAACTCAGTAGTGAATATAAATTGCTTAAACTCCTTAATGAGTAGAATTGCATCCAAGGGTCAAGTTGACCAAACATATAGGATGTCTAAACTATCTAGTTATTGGAGATGACCGAAAGGTTCATAGTAAACCCATGAAAACTATTGGAGATGACCAAAAGGTTCATAGTAAACACATGAAAACTATTATTATGTAGTTATTGAAGATGACCCAACAGGTTCATAGTAAACCCATGAAAACTATGTATTAAGGACAGTTAGTAGGGCCTAATTAGTTTTTAGTGAACCTATGAAAACTATATCCGGATTAAGAATTGACATTAGTCAATAGGTTCCTAGTTAACCTATGAAAACTAGGATAAGAAAGCGGCTAATGGAAGTATCAGTAGGTTCCTAGTCAACCCATGAAAATTAGGATGTGAAGTGAGTTACTGGATAAATCCATAGGTCCTTAGTCAACCCATGAAAACTAGGATAAGGAGATTAGTTATTAGAAGGACTAATAGGTTCAGGGGGACCCATGAGTTAATTAAGTTAACTGGCTGGAGCCTATAGGTTATTAGCAAACCCATGAAAACTAAAAGGCTAGTAGTGGCCCTAGAAACTATAATTATGATAGGGTGTTAGATTAAACTAGGGATGGAAAATCCTAACTATTTTAAGTATGCATATCATCATAATATTTTGAAAATGTATGTTTTAACCATTGTGGATGCAGAAGTACAAAATATGGTTTTAAAAAGGTTTTAGGATACTAGTGAGCGGAAAACCCGTTCCGCTAAGCAGCGTGGTCTCACTAGATATCTAAAAGGATTGAGATGTTAGATTATTATTCATAACAGGCTTTATGTATGACTCGAAGTTTTTGTTTTCCCGTTAAACTCTCGGGTACTCAATTGATTTTGAGTAGTTTGAGATTTAAGGTTTTCAGGTTCTCTTCTTAGACGAATAAATCTTCCGAAGGCGTGCAGGAGGCAGTATTTATTTAGACTCATCTTTTCCGTTATGTATTTGTTTGTAAAGGAAGATCTATTAGCCTTACTATATACTCTGATCAACCAAGGGGCATCTTCATATGTCGCTCTTGGCGTATTTGTAATCATTATATTTTGCTGAATGTGGTTACGTTTTTGGGATTAAGTAATGAACATCAAATGTTTTGGTTTGAATGTGGAAATATGTTTTTGAATTGTTAAAAAATTTCCATAATTCTATGATCTGTGTATCAATGTATCTAGCACCGCCGTATTTGGTCATCGGGAATTAATAACTATTGATGACTGCAGCATCCGTAGCCGTTAGTTTTAGACCTCCAAGTAAGGGGATGTTACAAGTTGGAATCAGAGCATAGGTTTATGAAACTTTAAAAGAAAAAATAAACTTAAAAGCTTTTTAAAACATGATCCAATGAATTTAAAAATATGATCGGGGTTTGGGTTAACGCTATAGTAACGTACTTGTATTTGATATATAGGTATATATCTAAGTATGTATTCCCCTCTCTCTTAGACCATTCTTCTGTATCTTACCAAGGCTCGTATACAGATATACGATAAAGAGGATATGAATGCAGGAAACGAAAGAGGAAATCTAGGTGGAGGAAGCACCACTACTAATGGATATGCTCGACCTAATACTCGGAGAAACCAAGGTCGATAGGCAAATGCTAACCAAAATGGTGAGGCCAATGTAGTTGCTGGAAATCCGCTAGTAGATGCAGGGATGGTGTATCAGTTGTTGGCTAATCTTTTGCAAGCAGGAGCTGCTAGTAATGTTGGAGGAACTAATCCTGTAGTTCCAGGTGGCTATAGCTATGCCAAGCTAAGCAGAGACTACACTAGTCTTGGTGGGAAGCCGTTTGTTGGAACAAAGGATGCAGTTGAAGTTGAGAATTGGCTATTGAGCTGTAAGAGGATCTTTACTGATTTAGGCTTGGATGATGGAGAGAAGAGAAGGCTAGCCTCTAGACAGTTGCAAGGGTTAGTACTTCACTGGTGGAATAGAGAGACGGCTGGAGTTCCGGAGGAAGAGCTGACATGGGCTGATTTTAGAAGGAGGTTCGAGCAGAGATTCTTGTCTGAGGTTGCCAAATCGGCATTGATGAGGAAGTGCATGGATCTTGTCCAAGGAGGGATGTTTGTGATCGAGTATGTTGCTAAGTTTGATAAGCTATCTCGGTATGGTTATGCTTTGGTTGACACTGATATTAGAAGAAGTGAGAGATTCATTAGAGGATTGAGGCTAGAGCTAGGCAGAATAGCTATGACTCATATTAGAGAACCTTATCATGTGGTGGTGGAGATGGCCATCCGTCATGAGGAGATGCTTGCTGTGTCTATTAGGGAGAAGCCAGTTGAGTCCTAGGGTCCTCGGGGAAATAAAAGAAAATTCTTTAAGAAGAAAGGAGCCCATAAAAGGGAGGCCGCTAAGAAGGCAAAGGCTGATTTGGTGTACTATAAGTGTGATAAGAAGGGCCATTATGCCCACGGGTGCAGAACTGGTAAAGGAGCCTACAGAGAAGAAGAATGTGAAATGCTTCAACTTTGACCAAGTTGGGCATTATAAGAACCGGTGTCCAGAGCCAGTCAGGGCGGACAGAGGGAAGGTGTTTGCTATTGGACCACCATCTTCTTCTAGACCTACTGCAGCATAAAAAGGGAAGACTATGATGGAAGGTACGCTTTTTATTCAGAGTATACCAGTTAGCGTACTTTTTGGTATCGGTGCATCACATTCTTTTATATCACAGTATTTGATTGATAGGTTATGTATAGAACCCATATACCTTGTTACTTCCTTAAGGGTTGCAAATCTAATAGAAGGGCATGCAACTCTTGGGATGAGATGTGACAAGTTAGAACTTGATTTGTTAGGTCATAAGTTTGTATGCAGTTTATATGTCTTTGATTTCGTAGATTTCAGGATCATTTTGGGTATGGATTGTTTGGGTAAGTATGAGGCTAGGATATTTTGCCAAGATCAGGAAATATAATTGAGGCACCCAGATAGTCATAACCGAATCATTTTCTCTGTGGGGAATTCCAACAAGAGTGTTTGTTCTTTGTTAAGTACCATGGAGATTGGAGAAGAGCTTAGTCAGGTTCGTGTGGCTAGAGAGCTTGCAGATGTTTTTGAGCCGGTTATAGGATTACCATCGAACGAGCTATAGAGTTTCAGATAGATCTTGTACCAGGAGCTGAACCTGTCAGTAGACCACCTAGCACAATGACACTGACAGAGATGAAGGAATTGAAGGTGCAACTAGTGGATCTTGAGGGAAGGAATTTTATCAGACCAAGCAGTTAGCCTTAGGGAGCAGCTGTAGTATTTGTAAAGAAGCCAGATGGGTCGTTAAGGATGTGCATCGACTATCGTAAGTTAAACGAAAGGACAATCAAGAATAGGCACCCTTGTAACGACCCGCCTTTTTGGACAGTTTAAATCGACAAATCAAACACACATGCCGATTCTAAACCATTAAAAAGGGCGGATGGTTAATGGGTTAAATAAGAAAAGAAAGGAAAAGAAAGAACAAAAACAAACTCAGAATCTCGTAGCGGAAGGAACAAGATATAATAATAAAATAACAGTTCATGAAGCTGTTAAATAAATAAATTTGATTATTATTATACATCATAAATCAGAGTTACATACATATCAGAGATAATACAATAATGCAGCGGAAAAATAATATGGTAGTAGAATACAAATGATGTAATACCAAACTCCGTCTTCGTCCTCCAGAATAGATCATCAACCTTATCTGAAATGCTCAGGCTGACCCGAGCGTAATGAAAAGGCAAAACACTCGAGTCAGGACTAAAATATCTCATGTAAGTCAAATCGAATAAGAAAATATGAGTGTGACGGCGTCAGAGATGTTTACGGGTTTTGACATCTCCTATCCAGTGTCAACGTGAGTGCAATAACTTAAGAGATGTTACGGGATTTTCCATCTCTCAAGGATCCGTTAAACTATCTACTATGTAGTACAATACGCTATTATAATATGTCTACATTAAAGTAAAAGTATTAAAATAGCATTAAGCCATGGCCCATTCCACCCTTAACACAGTTTATATTCCCAGGAGCATATACAAGACCGTAGTTTCCCCAAAACCGGAAGTCACCAGAGGGCAATCCATATACTAAAGGTACAAATCAAAATCGTAGTGGTCGCGCATAAATGGAATACAAGTATGACAAGGCACATGAGGCAATACCCAAGGTAGTGATACTACCATTCGCCTGATCCGGACTGGTGAGAACGCAACGCCCCAGCGCCCGCAACACCGTGAGACAACACTCCCAAAATCAAGGGTGCGCACCAATCAATCACAAAGTAAAAGAATAGTTTACGAAGAAGTGTGTCCACTTGAGGTAGCTAATCCTCCATTGGCCCAACACAGCTCCTGTTTTAGTCATTTCCAATTTGACACAAGTGTCAAGGCTATCCATTATCGTTCTCTTTCTTCAGTCAACATGTACATCATTCCAACCACTTCATTCTGGATCATCACTCCGCGTATAGTTATTAAAGTGGTTTTCGGTTTAGATAGAGAGTATATCCATAACCGATTCCGGTCTCTTTAATAACTTCGAAATTATTTCACCGATTGGTCGTTTATTTATTTCAAAACCAAATCAATTACAATCTCAATTAAAATTTATAAATCAACATTTCATTTGTCTTTCTAAATCAATTTCCACAATTTACGTTTCAAAATTTCAAAATCTTATAATTCAATTTCAATTTCAATTTAAACAATTCAAATATTGATTCAAGTTCGTATATAAGTTTCATTCCGAAATCATTTAAATTAATTTAATTCAACATTCAAATCAATTTAAATTCATTTATCGATTTCATTTAATATCCGTTAAGGTACTTTATCATTCAAAACAATTTCTATTAAATTTCAAATCCATTACACTACCTTTTTAAGTTCAACTTCATTAAATCAAAACTTACAATTTTGAATTAAATTAAATTCGTCAAATCAATTCTTCCAATTACAAGTCTTACATTAATTCCAAAAATATCACATTTTCATTTCTTGTTAAAAAAATTCAATTTCACTTATTTACTTTCTTAAATAATTTTCCAAAACTTAATTAATAAAGAAACTCAATTTCAATTATTTATGAAGTAAAAATTCACTTATTCAAAAGTTCAAAATTTTCTTATTAAAGAATTTCAATTCAATTTAATCATTAAATAATTTAACCTTATTTAATTATTAAATAATTCAATAGTTTCAATTTAGTCCAATTCACAAATTTCTTTGAATTTCAATTAAATTCCAAATTAATTAAATCTCAATTTTAAATAAATTTTCAATTCCAAACTCAAACTTGAAATATCATTTCATAAAAATTTCTTAGAAATATTCAGAGTTCGATTAAAAGTCCAATCTTTTAAAACAAATCAACTTTCGAAAATTTACGCTGTATTTCAAAAATTTTCTTAAAAATCTAAACTTCGAATAATTAAACAATTTCATTTACCAAGTTTAAATTCCAACATCTTGAGCTTCAATTCAAAATAATTCAATTTCCATAAATTCTATTTTATTCTTAAAATCAATTCATTTAAATAATTTCAAAACAACTTTTAAAATCATTTAATTTAACCAACCCGGTGTCCGTATAAAATTTTCTAACCTATGGCCAAGTGGATAATTATTTCAAATTTAATTTCAAGGATGGACATATATCATTTCAATCCAAATAGATGTCATAGGTATATCATTTCAACCTATTTCTTAATTTATTCGAAATGATTCGGTTTACAGTTTATATGCAATAAACAATATACATGATGGTAGCATGATATATCAAAATAAATAAACAACCAATATCGACCAATAGCATCCATCACAACCAATCAACCATAAAGCCAATAACATTCACAACAACTTCATAATTATCAATATCAGGAAATTTGATCGCAATTAAAATTTAACTTTAAATTTGACTGTCAATTTAATTTTCAACGGTGAATTCAAATGACAATCTATATGACAATTAAATTTTTATCAAACAACGACAAATAAATCCATATCACTTCATAATTTCAAATTTAACTACCATAAAGGTATTCAGTACGTTGTGAGCGTTATAAAACACTCACCTTTTGAATTTAAATTGAATTTAAATTCAATTTAAACCCAAAAATTTGACAGTCTCCAAATCCATCCAAACCAGCGTCAAAGTGTCCGGAATTTCGATACGATCCTAACAAAAGAATCCTCGCCCAAATCCGAGTCCGTATGCAAAAGTTATGAAAATTTGAAGATTGGAAAATTCTGGTGCTGAGTCGACTTCGAGTTCCCGCCTCAAATACCCGATGCCTGCTTGGGGTTTTTTGCAAAATCGACCCGATGATCCGAGTAGTTTTCTTCCCGACTCGAAGTAGCTCCAGAGTTTTTCCTCCTGAAACCCCAAGCGCGACCCGAGGCGCGTAAATCTCGAAAAAAAAAAAAAATTTTTATTTTGGAATTTGGGAATTAGGTTTTGTCTGCCATTGGAATGAGAAGCTAAGAAGAAGATGAATTGCACGTACAGACAAATGAAGATTAGGGAGGCTAGGGTTTATAACTGTGTTTATATAGGTATGTTAGAGATAGAGTAGATAGACTAGATAGATGAACGTGCGGAACAAACTATGGCCCGAAAAGCCCGTTCTGACTCCGGAACGGAATTGGGTAAACCCATATATCAAAATAGGTGTTTTAAAATATTTTAAACGCAATGGAAAAGGTTTCAAGTCCAAATTCCATCGTATGAAAAAGTTATGCTAAAATCAAATTTTCAAATTGATTTTAATTGATTATAATTGCATTTATTTCAAGGCGTTTCGAGTCTGTACGATCAAACGACAAGTCCGATTGCTACGAAATTTGAAACCTTACAATAATTCACTGTTACGGATCCGATGAAACTAGTTTCGTCGAAATCCGAGACAGTTGTAAAAATGGCTATTTTTACTGTTTAATTTCAATATAAAATTCCCAATTTTAAATTATTAACTTTTAAATCAAATTTCAATTGTTCACAAATTTTATTTTTAATTTCACAGTAATTAACAATCTTTTACAATGCAGTTTTCCATTATAAATCCAGTATAAAAGATTACATTAGATTCAGCGTTCAATTATATTGTAATTAAAATTCAAGTTATTTAATTCCAATTGAATTCTTTTATTTCGATTTACACTTTCATTATTGCATCAACCATTTACTTATACATTATTATCAATAGTTTATAATTCATTTACTTTCATTTTCTTCAGCTATCATCTTATTTAAATTCACAGTAATATTAAATTACATTCATTTACGTTGATTTCCATATTATAACTTCAATATTAAATGTACATTTTATTTATTTCGTTGTTTACAATCAAATTCAATTCAATTCAATTTCTTGTTACATTCAAATTTAAATCTTTACTTACGTTCAATTACCAGTTAACATCTTTATCAAATTACAGTTTCGGTTATTATTTGATTTCAATCAACTGTAATATTAAGTTACATTTATTTATATTAGTTTCAATAACATAAACTTCCACTATTAAATCTACCGTTTTATTTATTCTTTGTTTACAATCATAACCAATTTGGTTTACAATCAAACTCAATTCATTACTTACATTCAATACAGGTTAACATTCATATTTAATTTACAAATAAGTTATTTCAGAATTCAGTTTTGCATTTTAACTTGTAATTCACATTTAACAACACAAAATTTTATTTCCTTTGGATTTTTATCCAAAATTTTTATTTTAATTCGTATTTTTAAAGTGTTAAAAATACAGGTCGTTACATTCTCCCCCACTTAAAACTTTTCGTCCTCGAAAAGAAACGGAGAAGGGGAAACCATCATTTAGATATAATTCATTCAAAATATTCGACTTATTTGCAAAATTTAGTTATAGGATTTTTTTTTAAAATCTCAAAATTTTCTAACTCCCGGATTTTTGAAAAATTTTGGCAGCACCTCCTTTGCGCGGCTAGGACCGAAAAATTTCACAGTGGTAATAATTGCATGATACACATCTCATTACAAGAATGAGGCATCCCAAAACATGGGGAACACAATAATATACCACAACATACACTGTAATCCGAGAACATACCTTTTATTTAGCGTTTATTAGCATTTTAACTTACATTTTGCATTAAGCGCAGAAGCGAGCTCCACAAGCGAAGCGCAACCTCTTTGCTACCTACTAAAATGCTCAATAACCAAGTTAGAACCATGCATATAAAGATAGATCGATATACTTATCATAAACAACACACATATAACATGTTTAGCTTCAAAACTGAAATTCCAATTCCAGTACAGCAAACGAATCTCAGTTTTTGGTCACCTAAACGATAAAATTTGACAATGGAATCTAAACAAAAGTTGTTGCATTCGTTTCAGGCTTTCCGGAATGTCCAAAATCATTGAATTCGGACCTTCTGTTCAAAAGTTACGACCGTTTTACTAAATAGGAACGCCTCAGCCTGGCAATGAATTGCGCAGGTCAGCGACATTTGGTCACGTTTTCGACCCTCTAAATGACAGCAAAACACAAAACACTTAAAGTAAAAGTTTTAACTTAAGTTCTTAGCTTTCCAGAAAGTGCAAGATCATCAAAATCCAATACACCAGTAAAAAGTTATGGCAAAAATACTAAGAGTATATGCTACTGATTTTGCTTCCCTTTTACACAGGCCAGCGAGAAGATTCAAATTTTTAACTAAGTAAATGAAGGAATTTCTCAAGACAGTCTAAACAAAAGTCGTGCTACAGTTTCTACGCTTTCCGAAAAGTCTAATATCGTTGAATTTCGTCCATCCATTTAAAAGTTATGCTTATTTCCGTTTCAGCATATATTGGACAATTTTGGATTTTTTTTTCCAAAATTTTGCTTTTATTATTTCAAAGTACAAACCATCAAACTTCAAATTTCTAAAGATCAATCACAAACCCAAAGTCGTTTATTTTCTTATTTATCCATGAAATAAGTTTACATTCGATTTGTTTCCGATTTATTCAAGTTTGTTTCATTCATAATTTAAATTCAAGTCAATTTGCTTCAATTTAATTTGAATTCAATTATATTTAATTCCACTTTGCTTCAAATTTGAATTTAATTATTAAAAAAAAATTATTCCGTTTATTCAATTCCATTAACACTAATGAATTCTATTTAATCAATTATCATCCATCTAACAACCAATGCATATCAAACATTAACATCCATCCAAATCTATAATAAATCAATTATACATTTCCAAGTCAAAATTTTAATTTCATACACTTCCAAGTTTATTGACATTTAATTTTATTCAAATTTAATTAGTTTCCATTTACTAATTCTATATTTAATTAATTTTAAATTTAATTCATTTTAAAACTTAAATTTCCTTTATATTTACAACTATCAATAGATTTTCACATTTTATTATTCACTCTCACACTGGTATATTATTCCTCTACTTATCCTTATTAGCATTTTAAACTTTTTAAGTATTTGGTAAGTTTTTGTTATGCAAATAGAATGTAGTTAAACAACATACAACCTCTTTTCATTCAAAGTTGAATTTTCAATTAATTAATTCTTAAGTCATTACTTAAATTTCACTATAATTTAATTTCACATTTACATTCACATATAGTATTTCCATTTTAAATTAACATAATGGTGAATCACCATTATGTTAATTTAAATTCCAATTATTTACTAACAATTTTATTTATATTTGCAAACCATTAATTAAATGCATATTTCATTTTTCAAACCTATACTTGTATATTATCCAATTAACAATTCATATAACATTTTTGAACTTCTTAAATGATTTGGTAAGTTATATCTATGCTATAGAATGAAATTTAATACTATGCGAGTTTTACAGTTTCAATTTTATTTTAAATTCATAATTTCCTAATTCTAAGGATTTCTACTTTAATTGATATTTCACTTAGCTCTTAGGTTCATTTCTTATTTCGCAATTCAGAAGTTCCGTAATGATTCAAGTATTAATTCATTTCAACCATTAAAGAAAAAATCATTAATTATTAAAGAACTCAAGAATTCCAATCCCGGTTTCATTTCAAATCAAGTTTTGAAATAATATATACTTATATAATTTATATATCAAATCATACTATAGAGAATACAAAATAAAATTCAATTTTTTTAATCAAAACAGGGTTTAGAAAAACTATTAAGTGATCTCCCCCACTTGGACTCTCGAAAATAAACGTCGATGATGCGTGCACTCATCACCGAAATCATTCTCTAGTGTCAAGAGGGGAGTATAACACTTACTTCATTTGAAAATCCTTTGAAAACAATTTCTAATCGAATATACTATCATATAATACTTATATTATACATTTCGAATTTTTGTTAATAAATTTTCAAAACACCGGAATTTAAATTCTCCATCTTAATTTAAATTCATTTTTATTTTATTTTATTTACCATTTATATTCATTGTCAATCATATTTACAAGTTTCATTTCTTAAAATCGTCCAATAGTCAATAGTTAGAAATATTGACTAATCAACAATAAACGATGATAATCTAATATTATCATCTCCTAACAACCAATACAATCAAAATTTATAAATTTTCAAGATAGTTCTTTTATATAAAAATATAGTCCAAAACAATATTATGACAATCTGTCCTATTCGAGTGTTTAGAAATTCATATCGATGCCTTGGCGTCCCAAGTACCAACCAGAATTCATAAATACTCAACGGAACAATTTAACACAATATAAAATCATTTTTATATCAAAATTACAAATACGCTCTCTCATATACACTCGAACTCATTCATAAGGTTTAACCCTATTTCAATGAGTTATTCCCCACTAGAGCCAAGGTAATCTAAACCAAAGCTCTGATACCAACTGTAACGACCCGCCTTTTTGGACAGTTTAAATCGACAAATCAAACACACATGCCGATTCTAAACCATTAAAAAGGGCGGATGGTTAATGGGTTAAATAAGAAAAGAAAGGAAAAGAAAGAACAAAAACAAACTCAGAATCTCGCAGCGGAAGGAACAAGATATAATAATAAAATAACAGTTCATGAAGCTGTTAAATAAATAAATTTGATTATTATTATACATCATAAATCAGAGTTACATACATATCAGAGATAATACAATAATGCAGTGGAAAAATAATATGGTAGTAGAATACAAATGATGTAATACCAAACTCCGTCTTCGTCCTCCAGAATAGATCTTCAACCTTATCTGAAATGCTCAGGCTGACCCGAGCGTAATGAAAAGGCAAAACACTCGAGTCAGGACTAAAATATCTCATGTAAGTCAAATCGAATAAGAAAATATGAGTGTGACGGCGTCAGAGATGTTTACGGGTTTTGACATCTCCTATCCAGTGTCAACGTGAGTGCACTAACTTAAGAGATGTTACGGGATTTTCCATCTCTCAAGGATCCGTTAAACTATCTACTATGTAGTACAATACGCTATTATAATATGTCTACATTAAAGTAAAAGTATTAAAATAGCATTAAGCCATGGCCCATTCCACCCTTAACATAGTTTATATTCCCAAGAGCATATACAAGACCGTAGTTTCCCCAAAACCGGAAGTCACCAGAGGGCAATCCATATACTAAAGGTACAAATCAAAATCGTAGTGGTCGCGCATAAATGGAATACAAGTATGACAAGGCACATGAGGCAATACCCAAGGTAGTGATACTAGCGTTCGCCTGATCCGGACTGGTGAGAACGCAACGCCGCAGCGCCCGCAACACTGTGAGACAACACTCCCAAAATCAAGGGTGCGCACCAATCAATCACAAAGTAAAAGAATAGTTTACGAAGAAGTGTGTCCACTTGAGGTAGCTAATCCTCCATTGGCCCGGCACAGCTCCTGTTTTAGTCATTTCCAATTTGACACAAGTGTCAAGGCTATCCATTATCGTTCTCTTTCTTCAGTCAACATGTAGATCATTCCAACCACTTCATTCTGGATCATCACTTCGCGTATAGTTATTAAAGTGGTTTTCGGTTTAGATAGAGAGTATATCCATAACCGATTCCGGTCTCTTTAATAACTTCGAAATTATTTCACCGATTGGTCGTTTATTTATTTCAAAACCAAATCAATTACAATCTCAATTAAAATTTATAAATCAACATTTCATTTGTCTTTCTAAATCAATTTCCACAATTTACGTTTCAAAACTTCCAAATCAAAATTTCAAAATCTTATAATTCAATTTCAATTTCAATTTAAACAATTCAAATATTGATTCAAGTTCGTATATAAGTTTCATTCCGAAATCATTTAAATTAATTTAATTCAACATTCAAATCAATTTAAATTCATTTATCGATTTCATTTAATATCCGTTAAGGTACTTTATCATTCAAAACAATTTCTATTAAATTTCAAATCCATTACACTACCTTTTTAAGTTTAACTTCATTAAATCAAAACTTACAATTTTGAATTAAATTAAATTCGTCAAATCAATTCTTCCAATTACAAGTCTTACATTAATTCCAAAAATATCACATTTTCATTTCTTGTTAAAAAAATTCAATTTCACTTATTTACTTTCTTAAATAATTTTCCAAAACTTGATTAATAAGGAAACTCAATTTCAATTATTTATGAAGTAAAAATTCACTTATTCAAAAGTTCAAAATTTTCTTATTAAAGAATTTCAATTCAATTTAATCATTAAATAATTTAACCTTATTTAATTATTAAATAATTCAATAGTTTCAATTTAGTCCAATTCACAAATTTCTTTGAATTTCAATTAAATTCCAAATTAATTAAATCTCAATTTTAAATAAATTTTCAATTCCAAACTCAAACTTGAAATATCATTTCATAAAAATTTTCTTAGAAATATTCAGAGTTCGATTAAAAGTCCAATCTTTTAAAACAAATCAACTTTCGAAAATTTACGCTGTATTTCAAAAATTTTCTTAAAAATCTAAACTTCGAATAATTAAACAATTTCATTTACCAAGTTTAAATTCCAACATCTTGAGCTTCAATTCAAAATAATTCAATTTCCATAAATTCTATTTTATTCTTAAAATCAATTCATTTAAATAATTTCAAAACAACTTTTAAAATCATTTAATTTAACCAACCCGGCGTCCGTATAAAATTTTCTAACCTATGGCCAAGTGGATAATTATTTCAAATTTAATTTCAAGGATGGACATATATCATTTCAATCCAAATAGATGTCATAGGTATATCATTTCAACCTATTTCTTAATTTATTCGAAATGATTCGGTTTACAGTTTATATGCAATAAACAATATACATGATGATAGCATGATATATCAAAATAAATAAACAACCAATATCGACCAATAGCATCCATCACAACCAATCAACCATAAAGCCAATAACATTCACAACAACTTCATAATTATCAATATCAGGAAATTTGATCGCAATTAAAATTTAACTTTAAATTTGACTGTCAATTTAATTTTCAACGGTGAATTCAAATGACAATCTATATGACAATTAAATTTTTATCAAACAACGACAAATAAATCCATATCACTTCATAATTTCAAATTTAACTACCATAAAGATATTCAGTACGTTGTGAGCGTTATAAAACACTCACCTTTTGAATTTAAATTGAATTTAAATTCAATTTAAACCCAAAAATTTAACAGTCTCCAAATCCATCCAAACTAGCGTCAAAGTGTCCGGAATTTCGATACGATCCTAACAAAAGAAACCTCGCCCAAATCCGAGTCCGTATGCAAAAGTTATGAAAATTTGAAGATTGGAAAATTCTGGTGCTGAGTCGACTTCGAGTTCCCGCCTCAAATACCCGATGCGAGTTTTTTGCAAAATCGACCCGATGACCCGAGTAGTTTTCTTCCCGACTCGAAGTAGCTCCAGGGTTTTTCCTCCTGAAACCCCAAACGCGACCCGAAGCGCGTAAATCTCGAAAAAAAAAATTTATTTTTTTTTATTTTTTATTTTGGAATTTGGGAATTAGGTTTTGTCTACCATTGGAATGAGAAGCTAAGAAGAAGATGAATTGTACGTACATACAAATGAAGATTAGGGAGGCTAGGGTTTATAACTGTGTTTATATAGGTATGTTAGAGATAGAGTAGATAGACTGGATAGATGAACGTGCGGAACAAACTATGGCCCGAAAAGCCCGTTCTGACTCCGGAACGGAATTGGGTAAACCCATATATCAAAATAGGTGTTTTAAAATATTTTAAACGCAATGGAAAAGGTTTCAAGTCCAAATTCCATCGTATGAAGAAGTTATGCTAAAATCAAAATTTCAAATTGATTTTAATTGATTATAATTGCATTTATTTCAAGGCGTTTCGAGTCCGTACGACCAAACGACAAGTCCGATTGCTACGAAAATTGAAACCTTACAATAATTCACTGTTACGGATCCGATGAAACTAGTTTCGTCGAAATCCGAGACAGTTGTAAAAATGGCTATTTTTACTGTTTAATTTCAATATAAAATTCCCAATTTTAAATTATTAACTTTTAAATCAAATTTCAATTGTTCACAAATTTTATTTTTAATTTCACAGTAATTAACAATCTTTTACAATGCAGTTTTCCATTATAAATCCAATATAAAAGATTACATTAGATTCAGCGTTCAATTATATTGTAATTCAAATTCAAGTTATTTAATTCCAATTGAATTCTTTTATTTCGATTTACACTTTCATTATTGCATCAACCATTTACTTATACATTATTATCAATAGTTTATAATTCATTTACTTTCATTTTCTTCAGCTATCATCTTATTTAAATTCACAGTAATATTAAATTACATTCATTTACGTTGATTTCCATATTATAACTTCAATATTAAATGTACATTTTATTTATTTCGTTGTTTACAATCAAATTCAATTCAATTCAATTTCTTGTTACATTCAAATTTAAATCTTTACTTACGTTCAATTACCAGTTAACATCTTTATCAAATTACAGTTTCGGTTATTATTTGATTTCAATCAACTGTAATATTAAGTTACATTTATTTATATTAGTTTCAATAACATAAACTTCCACTATTAAATCTACCGTTTTATTTATTCTTTGTTTACAATCATAACCAATTTGGTTTACAATCAAACTCAATTCATTACTTACATTCAATACAGGTTAACATCCATATTTAATTTACAAATAAGTTATTTCAGAATTCAGTTTTGCATTTTAACTTGTAATTCACATTTAACAACACAAAATTTTATTTCCTTTGGATTTTTATCCAAAATTTTTATTTTAATTCGTATTTTTAAAGTGTTAAAAATACAGGTCGTTACAACCCTCTACCAAGGATAGATGATCTGTTTGATCAGTTAAGTGGAGCCAGAGTATTCTCCCAATTGGATTTGGCGATGGGGTTCCATCAGTTGAGAGTGGCAGAGGATAACATTCCTTTGACGGCATTTCAGACTAAATATGGTTCGTATGAGTGGTTGGTGATGCCATTTGGATTGACAAATGCACCTGCTTTCTTCGTTGATTTGATGAACCAAATTTTTCGAGAATACTTGGATAGGTTCGTGTTGGTATTCATATATGACATTTTGGTATACTCTAAAGATGAAAGAGAGCATGAGATTCATCTTAGAGTGGTGTTGGAGACGCTGAGGCAGAATCAATTAAAAGTGAAAATTTTCAAATGTCATTTTTGGAAGAAAGAGGCTAAGTTTCTTGGTTATGTGGTTTCAGAGAAGGGATTGTTAGTCGATCCAAATAAGATCGAAGTTGTGAACAATTGGAAGAGATCAGAAACGGTGACCGAGATCAGAAGTTTTCTTGGACTTGCTAGCTATTACCGGAGATTTATCAAGGATTTCTCACGGATAGCAATGCCTTTGACTAAGCTTACTAGGAAGGAATTAAAGTTTGTTTGGTCCGACAAATGCAAGGAAGCATTCCTTAAATTAAAGCATTTGTTAACCAATGTGCCAGTGTTAGTAGTTCCAAATGGTAACCAAGGGTTGGTAGTATACACTGTTGCATGTGGTACAGGACTGGGAGCAGTATTGATGTAGAGGGGCAAAGTTATTGCTTATGCATCTAGGCAGCTTAGACCGCACAAAGTTAGATATCCTACTCACGACTTGGAGTTGGCTACGGTGATATTTGCCTTGATGATTTGGAGGCATTATCCTCTTAGGAGAGAGATTTGAGTTGTACACCGATCATAAGTCATTAAAGTATTTTTTCTCTCGGAAGGAGTTGAATATGAGGCTGCAGAGATGGCTGGATTTTTTGGCTGCTTATGATTTCGGTATAGAGTATACTCCTAGAAAAGAAAATAAGATAGCAGACGCTCTTAGTAGAAAACATCAGATCGTGGTGTTAGCGATGTTGGCAGAATGGAAGGATCTAGAAGCTTTAGGCAGTTGTGGTGTGCAGTTGAGATCTACCGCTAGTTCTAGTCAGGATACTGCCATGTTATCTTGTTTAGAGTTTCGACCAGTGTTGATCGAGAGGATAACTTCTAAGTAGAGAGAAGATCCAGTTTTAGCCGAGAGGATTAGAAGGCTTGAGGTCAGATCAGAGATTGATGACCTAAGGGATTTTAGTCTTGACCAAAGAAGATGGTTGAGAAAGAAGGGACGATTATGCGTTCCGAATGTAGAGAACTTAAGGACAGAAGCTCTAGAGGAATGTCATCGATTGAAGTTTACGATTCACCTTGGAGGAACCAAGAAGTATCAAAACATAAAGAGGAGCTTCTATTAGGAAGGCATGAAGAGGGATATTGGCTTGTGGGTTAGGTAGTGTGTTAACTGTCAACAAGTTAAGGCTGAACATCAGAAGCCTAGTAGGTTACTTCAGCCTTTAGATATTCCAGTTTGGAAATGGAATTTGATATCGATGTATTTTATAGACGGATTGCCAAGGTCAAATAGAGGAAATGAAAGTATATGGGTTATTGTGGACAGACTGACCAAGAGTGCCCATTTCATTCTGGTAAAGTCAACCAAAACGGCACCTGTTTGGCTAAGTTTTTCATGAAGAACATAGTTAGACTGCATGAGATTTCTAGTAGCATAGTCAGCGACAGAGATGCATTATTCACTAGCGAACTTTGGAGGGGTCTACAAGAGGTATTAGGTACCAAGCTCAAGATGAGTACAACATATCACCCACAGACAGATGGGCAGACAGAGAGAGTCAATAAGGTACTCGAAGATTTATTGAGAGCTTGTGTATTGGACTTTGGTGGATCTTGGGAGGATCACCTACATTTGATTGAGTTTTCCTATAATAATAGGTATCAAACTAGTATAGGAATGGCGCCTTTTGAAGCTTTGTATGGAAGGCCATGCAAATCGCCAGCATGTTGGTTGTAGACTGGAGACAGATTAGTCTTAGGTCCAGATTTGGTTAGAGAGGCGTCGGAAAATATTGAGTTAATCCGAGGATGGACGAAGGAAGCTCAATCTTGGTAGAAGAGTTACGCAGATAAGAGGCGTAAAGACCTAGAATTCTTAGTGGGAGATAGGCTTTTCATTAAAGTAACACCGATGAAGGGTGTGGTACGGTTTGGAAAGTCGGGAAAGTAGGCCCCGAGATATATTGGACCCTTCCAGATTTTAGAAACGATTGGAAAGCTCGCTTACAGAGTAGAGTTGCTGAGCAGTATGTCAGGTGTCCATAATGTGTTCCATGTGTCTCATCTTCACAAGTTCATGCATGATGTAGAGGCTACTATTCCTCAGACAGAGTTGGAGGATTTGGTAGTAGAGCTTGATTTGACTTTTGTTAGACAACTAGTTCGGGTTGTAGCAAGAGATAAGAAGAGATTGAGGACCAAGACGGTCAAGTTGGTAAAAGTCAGTGGAGCGACAATGAGAAGGACTGTACTTGGGAGACAAAGGACATGATTCGAGAGGCTTATCCTGATCTACTTTGATGGTATGTCTATATTAGATCTATATAGATTGGTAGCTAGTCGGATAGGCTAGTATGATTGTTAGGAGATGTTACAGATGATTGCTATGATTGCTAGTTAGTCCTTATTGAATTTCGAGGACGACATTCTTTAAGGAGGGGAGTCGGTAACACCCCTAATTTTAATGATGAACATTATTTAGGAGATTTAATTAGAATAAATTAAATAGAATAATGTAGATAAGGAGATTGAGATTGATTAATAAAATTTCGTGGCCGTGCTTATTTAACTAAATGAACTTATAAATGGTTAAGTAATTAAACATAAGGGCATTATGGTAAATAGCCGCCCATATTTCCCACTCTTATACTATTCTCCTTAGTCATACACGTTCATTTTATCTCATACAAAATGTATAAATATAAGAAGGAAGTAAGGCCGGCCATTAGGAAGAAGAGAAGAGAAAAAATAAAGTAAATCTTAGGATCAAGCTAGAAGAAATCAATCTCAATCAAACTTCAATTTCCTTATCCAATATAAGGTGAATAATAATTTCTACATCTCTATTTTGGTTTCATAATCATATGGTTTCAGATTTAAGGATAAATATGTTTTTATTATATATTGAATGATGATATGCTTGGTTTATGATTTATATATGTTTAAACATGGGTGTTTAAAGGAGATATATACAGTTTTGGGGTAAAGCCGACACTTAATGATTTTTAAATGCCATGGGAAAATTATATGTTATGGAAAACATGATTATGGAGTTGGATTTCAATTTTTATAATTTTCCAAGACGTGGAGAATTAGTTATGAATTTTCAAAGGAAAATATGGTTATTTGGGTTTATAAATTTATTTTGGAAAATAAATTAGTAATTTGGGTCTGGAATTTTGATATGTTAAATAACATAATTAAATTGAATTTCTGGAATTTTTGGGGATTTTTACTAAGTGATTTAGTATGGACTTTAAATTATTTCGAAAGGAGGACTTGAATGATTTAATTGTTTTGATTATATGAAGGGCTTATTCGGTAAAAGTTAACTTAATTTTAGATCTGAGAAAATGCGGCAAAAATTATCCAAGTTATTTAAAGGTTTATGAAACCCAATTAAATGTTTGCAAGTAGGCAAGTTTGTTACAAAAAGTTTACTTTATTTAGTAAAAATCAGCTTTTGTTCAGAAGAAGGAGGTTCCGCCACCTTTGGCAAACCTTTCGACTTCATTGAATCCAATAAGGTCAAAGCCAATGCACATGATATCATTCATATGGTATGTAGTGAATTTGGACAAAGGCAGAAGGTAGGTTGTCGAAGGGGTGCTTTCGAAGAGGTTGGTTACTTAGTTTACTTTTGGTTTGAAAAGAAATCACTTGCCTGTTTTTAAAAGGGCTTTCGACTAGGTCGAAAGCTATGGTTTCAAAAGGTTGTTTGAAAGAGCTTTCGACAAGGTCAAAAGCTATGATTTCGAAAGGTTTGATTTTAAAAGTGTAACGACCCAGAATTTCGCACAAATTAAATTGGGAATATTTAATTTATTTTAAATATTTGAACGACGATTTAATTTGAATCCCCGATTTAAATTTGAATTTGGCGATTAAATTATATAATTTAATCTATTGAACTGGATAAAAATTTGAATCTCCAAATTTAGAACGATTAAAAATATTTCAAAAGTTTGTAAAATTCATATAGATGATACTGAAGATAATAGAATCTTCAGAAACAAATTTGGAAGTGAATTGTTCAATTTTGAAATTACATCGTTCGAATCGATATTTAAAAATAGCCGTCCGAGGCACAGTCTCGGAATTCGACGAAACCAGTTCCATTGGATCCGTAATATTGTATTATTACCGGATTTCAAATTAAGTATTGATCGGAGTTGTTATATAACCGTACGGAGAGTAAACGCGTTGAAATAAAAATCAAATTCAATTAAATTTTAAAATTTAAAATTAGTCAACCCAGCAGAGATTCTTTCCCCCAGCCTGTTTTCTTTCTCCATCGTAACTTTTTCTCCTCAGCTTTTTCAGAAGCACTGCAACCTCTTTTCATTTAAAGAAAAACAAACGAAGTACTTTTGTTCGAAATGAAAGAAAACAATAATGGCCGAAGCCCTTTACCCTCGTTCAAAATTTATAACAGCCGAGCATTCACTCTTCTTTCCCAATCGAAAAGAAAACAAAAAAATCTCGAAATTGAAAATGGTGTTCGCTCCTTCTCAGTCTCTAGCCCTTGCCGTTCACGATTTTACTTCGGCAAACTTCGAATTGATTTAGGGTTCGAGCTCGAAGGGATAGGATAGCGGCATCGCAAAGGAAACTGCGGCGTCGCACTCGAACTCAGTCAAGCGGCGCGCGACTCGAGAGGCATAGGGCGAGCGCTCGCAATTGGGAAGCGCGGGGGTTGGACTGGAGTTCATTCGCGTGGTAGGTGGCTCGACTGGATAATCGCGGTCGACTCGCGTGGTGGTACGGCAGGTCGAGCATCGCGACTTCGGCTCGCGTGCGCTCGAGGGGGACGTGGGTCTGGCAGTTCGTTTTAGCTAAGGCAGTTTCGATCGAATAGGGTCGATGGTGGTTGGGAAAAAAACTCACGAAGCTCGAATGTGAGCAATGTCGCAAGTGGACTGGAAGGATGGCAGGCGGCAGGCGTGGTCGAACGTGAGTGAGCTTTGGAAGACAGCGAGCGCGAGGCAGTCTTGTATCGAGTTCTGTTAACAGTAAGGTATAATTTCAAGTTATTTCAATTTCAATTAATACTAATATATTTATGTATATATACCCAGTAAAACAGAACTTTTTTCTTTTCTGTTTAGTTTAGGAAAAAAATGTGTATTTGAATGTATGGGATTTTGAGACAGTTTTTTTTAAAAGAAAAGAAAAAGAAAATCAATTATCTTAGTTATGTAGTTTCAAAAGAAAAATATATATACACATTTAAAGTTTAAAACAGAAAATATATACAGGAAGGTGTATATGTTATTATTTTTCGAATCAAAGATTTATATGTATAATTTGTATACAGTAAAGGAAGTTTGAAAATATATAGAAATTTTTATAATGATTGAGATGTATATAGTAGTGAGATTTAGTGTTACAAGTTTAAAAAGGAATTTTGGATATTAAAAGAAATTTGACTTTTAATTTAAATAGTTACTTAATTAGGTCGTTAGTTAGAAATCAAAATATATTGATTTATTGGTTAGTGAATTCAAATATTAATAAATTTTATAACTTATTTATACAAGGTTAAAAATCAAGATAATCGAGTCAAGATGAAAGTGGAATGCAAAATTAAAGCTAAGGTGAGATTTTTCTCACTCAAAAATGAAGTGGAATTTTCAGTTATTTATTGATTGATTTGATTGCTATATTGGATGTGCTATTAGATATGATAGGATATATCTATATATATAGCAATATGTACATATTGGCATATGTATATATTGGATTGATGATTTCCCGCCTCGTATAGCGGATGAGACCCTATTGCGCCGTTAGTAAGCGGATTTTTATAAAACCCATATACCGCGATAATTTCGTACTGGAGCGGAATTGGTATTGTGCTAACATCTTTGGATGCAGGGAAACAGGTTGGAGGGATCCAACTGGACCCCTCACATTGATTGAATTTATTTCTATTGTGATATGAATCTGTGAATGATTATAGTGATGCTATTAATCATATTGATATCTGGAAATTGTTTGAAAGCTAAAATTTAGCTGAATGGATGTTTTGACATCATTGGATTCCAAAGATAAATGAAATTGAATTTTTTTAAATTCAAGTAGAAAATTTCTAAGTGAATCAATTTTTGAAATTGAAGAAATTTTGAAGAAAGGAATTTTTAAAGTATAAAAAGTAAATTTTTATAATCGTATTGAATAAATTCCAGAATAAAGTGAAAATGCTAAATAAATGGATTTCATAAAACAGTGATTATAAATTGAAGAATTTAATTTAAATTTGGATTTTTAAATAGATTGAAAGAAACGATTGAAATTTATTTCCTTAAAAAGGAATTTATTTAAAAGGAGATAAGTTGGAAATCCAATTAGAAATTTAAGTGGTAAATTGAAATGATTTGGGAAATCAATGTAAAATGAGTTCAATTTAAAGAATCCATTTAAAAACAGGATATTGAATGATTTGAAGGAAAATAAGGAATTTATTCTAGTAGAGATAAATAAAATTAGAAATCAATCTATAATTGATTTAATATTTGGAAAAGAACTTTTGAGAAATCAGTATGGAATCTTTTATTTAAAGTTGAAAATAAATTCAGAAATCAATATTGAAATTGAATTGATATTGAAGTTTTGAAATTTATAAAAGTTGTTTAAAAATCCGAAATCACTTATTTTGATGAGTGAATTATAGAAGTCAATAAAAAGAAATCTATAAATAAAAGTGTTATGGAATATAAAAAGGTGAATTTATAAACGTTGTTTTATAAATTCGAAATCAATTGGATTTGATAAATTAAAATGTTAAAGAAGATATATTCGCGATTTTGGATAGCGGATTATTATTGAAATAAAACGTGTAGAAAATAGTGAAATGTAATTTGTGAAGTATATTCACGATTTTGGACAGTGAATATATTATTAAGAAAAATGGATATGGTTTTGGAAAAATGATATATGAAATGAAGTAATTGTTTTAAAAGATGTTTTAAAACGTGTGAACTATCGAAATCATAGATTTCAACATTTATTGTTGAAATAGACGTTTTCGAGAAATAAGGAAATGGTGGACTATAACACTGTTGTTATAGTAAATGGTTTCCGAAAGGAAATGTTTTTGATGTAGTATTGGGATATATATATCTATCTAAATTTCGAATCCCTATACTAGTGATTTTGAGTCGTCGTAACGATGTTTTACGTAACATTCGTTTTGACTCAAATAGATGTTGTTAAAATTATTGATTTCCTTAAAGAATGAAATATATACTTAAATTTTGATTTAAGTATATCGAATATTTTCAAATGTTGAAAATAAATGATTTGTGAAATACTTATTATTAAATAAGTAGGGAAATGCTTTTCCATTATGAAATGAAATGGTTTTGAGAATTTATCTTCTTAAAGATAAATCGAAAGTGAATATGTGAAATCGATTGAAAACTGTATATCAGTAGATATTTTGAAAGATATAAATTCACTATGGAATTTATAAAGGAAAGGGAAACTGTTTAGGAAAATAAACGTTGATTTATTTTTTTAAAGTGTGGAAATTTTATATCTAGTAAAGATATTTTTGGAAGGTGAAATAATTTGGAAAATTATTTGGAATCTGATGATGTTGCGCATCTTTATTGATAGTTAAATAACCGACTATCAATAATTACCTTTAGATAGGTATTTGTTGTGAATTGGATGAATTTGAATGCCACACTTATTTTTGAATAAGCGCTCACTATTCGGGTTAGCCGGGAAAGGACCATGGGGTCGTATAACCCATTCCGAATATGTGATACGTCGTTATGAATTGCATTCGAAGACCGGTGTTGAAGACCGGATATTTTTGAAAACGGAAGGATTACCGTCGAGTTACTCTACATCGACTGATCTTCGATTTAGAGGTTTTATCACCCTTAGTGACGGGAAGTCCGGACGTGATTAGAAAATTATCCGGAAATGCAAGGGCTTCGTGAGAAGTGCCTTCGGTTCTGTTCGATCCCGGAACAGACTTGTATGGATGGTGTGTCTGACGTTACAATTTGAGATATAAAGCTGATTTCTTTCAAATACATTTCTGTTGGTGGCGGAGAATTTATTCTCTTAGCTTAACATCCTTCTCTGAGACGTACGAGCTCAGAGGTTATGTAGTTGAAATTTATCAGCGATATATCCCAATTTGGTAACGTGGCATACTGAGTGTTGCTGTGAAATGATCAGTGTTTGATCATTTGTGATATGATCATTTGTTTGATCTTATATCTTTGTGATCATAGGTTGATCATTTTGTTTGACCCGAAGCAGGGCTTTTAGAGAAAGCGTAGCTTTGTGGACGAGACTTCGTCGAGCCTCACACCCCGGAAATGGTCGAAACAGGAAGGATGCGGCAAGGTTCTAGGGAGTAGCGCCCCTTAGTGTATGTCATTCCTTCTGGATAGAGGTGGTATCATGGTATGGAGCCCAGATACTTAACCTATGTGGTTGCTGCATTATTATCTATGTGGTTTGTTGGAAATCGGGGATCCTCGGGAAGATCGGTTACGATCGGGGGATGACATACGCGTGTCAGTAGTTACCTATTTTTGCAGAGGTAACCCGGCCTTGTGTTGGCAGAGATCCGGTTAGGTTCTCGGGTCGTCTATTCCAGGGACGTACCCATCGTGGATAGGAAGTTCCTTAGCCTGACCATTTGTTGGAAATCCAAAGAAATAATACGAGCCTTGTACGGTTTTAGTTGTAGAACCTATCATTCACTTATGGTGGTCACCACTGTTTGGATGGTAGCTATAGTAGGCATAAGTGCGGAATGCCTATGCTGGCTAAGATTAATATTATACTTTCGAAATGTTTTCTACACTATGCACTAATAATAATATCAAAAATGATTTGATTTTGCGTATCAAGCATCTTTGACTATCATAAGAAGAAATCTCCTCCAATTCTGCGTTTGCATTGTGTGTGTGGTGGGAGGTCTTATGGTAGTCTCATTTTCCAAAAAGCATTGCGAATTTACTTTAAAATTTTTCTGTTGATTATTTTAAAGAATAACTGTTTTACGATCTCACACCAGTCACCATGACTGACTCGGAGTTTATTGTTCCCTTCTAAACTCTGGGTGCCCACCAATTTCCACACGGGCAGCCTAGAGTTATGTTATCAGGATAGTCTGGATATTCTGGAGCTTTGGAGATAAGCTGGAGGACGAGACGTAGTATTTGTATCTGATAGTATTTATTCCGCTGTGTATTCTGTATGAGGACAAGTTATATAACTGTCCATTGTTGTTTATTGACTCTGATTGATGTATATATAAACTGATATAGTTCTTTGTTTTGAAAGACTATTGATTATCTATTATATGTTATTCCGCTGCGATGTGTAAGATTCTGATATTGTTTTCTGTTTTTGATGTTGATGTTGTTGTTCTTCTTTCTTTCTTCTCTTTTTCTTCTATCTTTTCTTCCTCCTCTTCTTTTAAATATTAAAGTTTCGCGTTTCCGCCATCCGATTGTTTGGCAATTGCTACAGTGGACGTAGCAGTGTCGGGTTTTCGGAAGACGGATTTGCGGGTCTTTACAGTTGGTATCAGAGCATATGGTTAAGCGACAACCCTGCTCTGTTGGGTGTTACTCATTAGAGATAGAGTCAGTAGTACTCTAGAATGAGTTGAGTGTAATAATAGATATGAGCGCGTATTTGTTAGTTAATATAAAATTGTTTTGTATTGTGATGATTGGTTTATTGAGTGGTATATGAACCTTCGTCGGCACAGTCTTGCAAAACTGTATCGAAGGGGTTTCTAAACACTTGAATAGAACAGTTCGGCACAGTATTGTTTTAAATAGGGTAAATGAAATAATTTTACCCAAAACTATTTTTGTATAGAAAATAAATGTTTTCTATAAAGTACTATAGTATATGGTTGCATGGATGTTAGGAAGTAATAATAGTGAATTATCATCACTAAAACTGAATAAGAAATTGAAATCGTAACTCCAAAGTTAAGAAATAAATCCATATATAAATGAGATTTGAGAATGTAAATTATAAATGTGATTTGTAAATTAAAACGGAATTCCAGAGAAGTTTTGGAAAAGTTTTGAAAGGATTTTGAAAATTTTGGAGATTTGGGAAGTTTAAATCTTTTTGATTTGAAAATGAATTTTAAAGGTTTGAAAGGTATTCTGAAGGAATGAAAAGCTCTAAACTCTTTTCGGTCGCTGGAAAATAATTTCGATGATGACCACAGCATCATTGGTGTTCATTTTCGGGTTTCCAAAAGAGGAATTGCTGCCAAATTGTTTTAAATGGAAGTTGTTTGGAAAATTGGGTTTTGTTTTGGAAATTCAAAGGATGATTTGAATTGTTTTCAAAAATGATTTTTGAAATGGTGGTAAGACTCTGGAATACTATATGAACATATTTATGAAATATTATGAAGTCGATAACTTGTAAAGTTTAAGTTTAAATAAAAATCTAACTTAAAAGAAATGAATTCATATATGAATAGAATTTGTGAATATGAAATATTAATGTGATATATAGTTTGAAATAAAGTTCCAGAAAAATATTTGAAGATAAAATTCATAAAGGAATGAAATTAATAATATGAATGTACAAATGACTTTATAAATCAAATTGTGAATAAGTCGAAGACTTATAAAGTATGTGAAATTCGATTGAAATGAGAATTCGAATTGAAAATGGATAAGATTACGAATGAATAAATGAATTTGCAATAGCAAATGCAAGAAAATGAAATTTAATGTAAAAATTCATTTTGAATTAATAAGTAAGACTGAATTGAATTTAGATTTGTGGAAAACAAAGAGAACTATTAAACTAAAAATTTGTAAGTGAAGCTAATTAAATGAAGTGAATGAGATTAAAACTGAATGTTAAACTTCTTTTGAATTTGGTAGTAAATGAAGCTGAAACCGAATTTGAATAAATAAATTGGAGTAGTAACAAATGAATTGGAATGAGAGTTCAAATTGAATGAAATAGATATGCAACTTCAATAGTGAAGTAAAGATGGTATAAGAAGTTATATTGAAAATTTTGTAACAGAATTTGCAAAATGTTTTGAATATATGTAACTAGATATTATGGCTAGTAGGATATACAGGTACAAAGGAATTGGATTGATTTCAAAGATAAATTTGATTTGCTCGACAAAAGGTAAGTATTTCAATTTGAATATGAGATTTGATGACTTATTTCTCTAGCCGCTTGGCTTTTTCTTTTTCTTTTTGAAATCTGAGAGTCCGTAGGGACGTTTTGTAGTCGTACCGTATTAGCCGCGCAAAGGAGACGCTGGCGAAATTTTTCGGAAATTTAGGGCGTTAGAAAATTTTTGAGAAATTTTGAAAGTTTAAATTTGAAATTTAAATTTAAATTTGAATTGAAGTAAAGCAATGTTGTTTGAAACCTATAATTGAAGTTAGAAAGATAGTTGGAATGATAACGAATCTTTAGTAGAAAGATTTGTTTTGATAAATTTGATAAAACTATTAGATTGTGAAAAATAGTAGACGAGTTAAGGACTACTTTTCCTAACTTGTAATTTCGAGGACGAAATTCTTTTAAGGGGGGAAGTCTGTAACGACCCAGAATTTCGCACAAATTAAATTGGGAATATTTAATTTATTTTAAATATTTGAATGACGATTTAATTTGAATCCCCGATTTAAATTTGAATTTGGCGATTAAATTATATAATTTAATCTATTGAACTGGATAAAAATTTGAATCTCCAAATTTAGACCGATTAAAAATATTTCAAAAGTTTGTAAAATTCATATAGATGAAACTGAAGATAATAGAATCTTCAGAAACGAATTTGGAAGTGAATTGTTCAATTTTGAAATTACATCGTTCGAATCGATATTTAAAAATAGCCGTCCGAGGCACAGTCTCGGAATTCGACGAAACCAGTTTCATTGGATCCGTAATATTGTATTATTACCGGATTTCAAATTAAGTATTGATCGGAGTTGTTATATAACCGTACGGAGAGTAAACGCGTTAAAATAAAAATCAAATTCAATTAAATTTTAAAATTTAAAATTAGTCAACCCAGCAGAGATTCTTTCCCCCAGCCTGTTTTCTTTCTCCATCGTAACTTTTTCTCCTCAGCTTTTTCAGAAGCACTGCAACCTCTTTTCATTTAAAGAAAAACAAACGAAGTACTTTCGTTCGAAATGAAAGAAAACAATAATGGCCGAAGCCCTTTACCCTCGTTCAAAATTTATAACAGCCGAGCATTCACTCTTCTTTCCCAATCGAAAAGAAAACAAAAAAATCTCGAAATTGAAAATGGTGTTCGCTCCTTCTCAGTCTCTAGCGCTTGCCGTTCACGATTTTACTTCGGCAAACTTCGAATTGATTTAGGGTTCGAGCTCGAAGGGATAGGATAGCGGCATCGCAAAGGAAACTGCGGCGTCGCACTCGAACTCAGTCAAGCGGCGCGCGACTCGAGAGGCATAGGGCGAGCGCTCGCAATTGGGAAGCGCGGGGGTTGGACTGGAGTTCGTTCGCGTGGTAGGTGGCTCGACTGGATAATCGCGGTCGACTCGCGTGGTGGTACGGCAGGTCGAGCATCGCGACTTCGGCTCGCGTGCGCTCGAGGGGGACGTGGGTCTGGCAGTTCGTTTTAGCTAAGGCAGTTTCGATCGAATAGGGTCGATGGTGGTTGGGAAAAAAACTCACGAAGCTCGAATGTGAGCAATGTCGCAAGTGGACTGGAAGGATGGCAGGCGGCAGGCGTGGTCGAACGTGAGTGAGCTTTGGAAGACAGCGAGCGCGAGGCAGTCTTGTATCGAGTTCTGTTAACAGTAAGGTATAATTTCAAGTTATTTCGATTTCAATTAATACTAATATATTTATGTATATATACCCAGTAAAACAGAACTTTTTTCTTTTCTGTTTAGTTTAGGAAAAAAATGTGTATTTGAATGTATGGGATTTTGAGACAGTTTTTTTTAAAAGAAAAGAAAAAGAAAATCAATTATCTTAGTTATGTAGTTTCAAAAGAAAAATATATATACACATTTAAAGTTTAAAACAGAAAATATATACAGGAAGGTGTATATGTTATTATTTTTCGAATCAAAGATTTATATGTATAATTTGTATACAGTAAAGGAAGTTTGAAAATATATAGAAATTTTTATAATGATTGAGATGTATATAGTAGTGAGATTTAGTGTTACAAGTTTAAAAAGGAATTTTGGATATTAAAAGAAATTTGACTTTTAATTTAAATAGTTACTTAATTAGGTCGTTAGTTAGAAATCAAAATATATTGATTTATTGGTTAGTGAATTCAAATATTAATAAATTTTATAACTTATTTATACAAGGTTAAAAATCAAGATAATCGAGTCAAGATGAAAGTGGAATGCAAAATTAAAGCTAAGGTGAGATTTTTCTCACTCAAAAATGAAGTGGAATTTTCAGTTATTTATTGATTGATTTGATTGCTATATTGGATGTGCTATTAGATATGATAGGATATATCTATATATATAGCAATATATACATATTGGCATATGTATATATTGGATTGATGATTTCCCGCCTCGTATAGCGGATGAGACCCTATTGCGCCGTTAGTAAGCGGATTTTTATAAAACCCATATACCGCGATAATTCCGTACTGGAGCGGAATTGGTATTGTGCTAACATCTTTGGATGCAGGGAAACAGGTTGGAGGGATCCAACTGGACCCCTCACATTGATTGAATTTATTTCTATTGTGATATGAATCTGTGAATGATTATAGTGATGCTATTAATCATATTGATATCTGGAAATTGTTTGAAAGCTAAAATTTAGCTGAATGGATGTTTTGACATCATTGGATTCCAAAGATAAATGAAATTGAATTTTTTTAAATTCAAGTAGAAAATTTCTAAGTGAATCAATTTTTGAAATTGAAGAAATTTTGAAGAAAGGAATTTTTAAAGTATAAAAAGTAAATTTTTATAATCGTATTGAATAAATTCCAGAATAAAGTGAAAATGCTAAATAAATGGATTTCATAAAACAGTGATTATAAATTGAAGAATTTAATTTAAATTTGGATTTTTAAATAGATTGAAAGAAACGATTGAAATTTATTTCCTTAAAAAGGAATTTATTTAAAAGGAGATAAGTTGGAAATCCAATTAGAAATTTAAGTGGTAAATTGAAATGATTTGGGAAATCAATGTAAAATGAGTTCAATTTAAAGAATCCATTTAAAAACAGGATATTGAATGATTTGAAGGAAAATAAGGAATTTATTCTAGTAGAGATAAATAAAATTAGAAATCAATCTATAATTGATTTAATATTTGGAAAAGAACTTTTGAGAAATCAGTATGGAATCTTTTATTTAAAGTTGAAAATAAATTCAGAAATCAAATTGAAATTGAATTGATATTGAAGTTTTGAAATTTATAAAAGTTGTTTAAAAATCCGAAATCACTTATTTTGATGAGTGAATTATAGAAGTCAATAAAAAGAAATCTATAAATAAAAGTGTTATGGAATATAAAAAGGTGAATTTATAAACGTTGTTTTATAAATTCGAAATCAATTGGATTTGATAAATTAAAATGTTAAAGAAGATATATTCGCGATTTTGGATAGCGGATTATTATTGAAATAAAACGTGTAGAAAATAGTGAAATGTAATTTGTGAAGTATATTCACGATTTTGGACAGTGAATATATTATTAAGAAAAATGGATATGGTTTTGGAAAAATGATATATGAAATGAAGTAATTGTTTTAAAAGATGTTTTAAAACGTGTGAACTATCGAAATCATAGATTTCAACATTTATTGTTGAAATAGACGTTTTCGAGAAATAAGGAAATGGTGGACTATAACACTGTTGTTATAGTAAATGGTTTCCGAAAGGAAATGTTTTTGATGTAGTATTGGGATATATATATATCTATCTAAATTTCAAATCCCTATACTAGTGATTTTGAGTCGTCGTAACGATGTTTTACGTAACATTCGTTTTGACTCAAATAGATGTTGTTAAAATTATTGATTTCCTTAAAGAATGAAATATATACTTAAATTTTGATTTAAGTATATCGAATATTTTCAAATGTTGAAAATAAATGATTTGTGAAATACTTATTATTAAATAAGTAGGGAAATGCTTTTCCATTATGAAATGAAATGGTTTTGAGAATTTATCTTCTTAAAGATAAATCGAAAGTGAATATGTGACATCGATTGAAAACTGTATATCAGTAGATATTTTGAAAGATATAAATTCACTATGGAATTTATAAAGGAAAGGGAAACTGTTTAGGAAAATAAACGTTGATTTATTTTTTTAAAGTGTGGAAATTTTATATCTAGTAAAGATATTTTTGGAAGGTGAAATAATTTGGAAAATTATTTGGAATCTGATGATGTTGCGCATCTTTATTGATAGTTAAATAACCGACTATCAATAATTACCTTTAGATAGGTATTTGTTGTGAATTGGATGAATTTGAATGCCACACTTATTTTTGAATAAGCGCTCACTATTCGGGTTAGCCGGGAAAGGACCATGGGGTCGTATAACCCATTCCGAATATGTGATACGTCATTATGAATTGCATTCGAAGACCGGTGTTGAAGACCGGATATTTTTGAAAACGGAAGGATTACCGTCGAGTTACTCTACATCGACTGATCTTCGATTTAGAGGTTTTATCACCCTTAGTGACGGGAAGTCCGGACGTGATTAGAAAATTATCCGGAAATGCAAGGGCTTCGTGAGAAGTGCCTTCGGTTCTGTTCGATCCCGGAACAGACTTGTATGGATGGTGTGTCTGACGTTACAATTTGAGATATAAAGCTGATTTCTTTCAAATACATTTCTGTTGGTGGCGGAGAATTTATTCTCTTAGCTTAACACCCTTCTCTGAGACGTACGAGCTCAGAGGTTATGTAGTTGAAATTTATCAGCGATATATCCCAATTTGGTAACGTGGCATACTGAGTGTTGCTGTGAAATGATCAGTGTTTGATCATTTGTGATATGATCATTTGTTTGATCTTATATCTTTGTGATCATAGGTTGATCATTTTGTTTGACCCGAAGCAGGGCTTTTTGAGAAAGCGTAGCTTTGTGGACGAGACTTCGTCGAGCCTCACACCCCGGAAATGGTCGAAACAGGAAGGATGCGGCAAGGTTCTAGGGAGTAGCGCCCCTTAGTGTATATCATTCCTTCTGGATAGAGGTGGTATCATGGTATGGAGCCCAGATACTTAACCTATGTGGTTGCTGCATTATTATCTATGTGGTTTGTTGGAAATCGGGGATCCTCGGGAAGATCGGTTACGATCGGGGGATGACATACGCGTGTCAGTAGTTACCTATTTTTGCAGAGGTAACCCGGCCTTGTGTTGGCAGAGATCCGGTTAGGTTCTCGGGTCGTCTATTCCAGGGACGTACCCATCGTGGATAGGAAGTTCCTTAGCCTGACCATTTGTTGGAAATCCAAAGAAACAATACGAGCCTTGTACGGTTTTAGTTGTAGAACCTATCATTCACTTATGGTGGTCACCACTGTTTGGATGGTAGCTATAGTAGGCATAAGTGCGGAATGCCTATGCTGGCTAAGATTAATATTATACTTTCGAAATGTTTTCTACACTATGCACTAATAATAATATCAAAAATGATTTGATTTTGCGTATCAAGCATCTTTGACTATCATAAGAAGAAATCTCCTCCAATTCTGCGTTTGCATTGTGTGTGTGGTGGGAGGTCTTATGGTAGTCTCATTTTCCAAAAAGCATTGCGAATTTACTTTAAAATTTTTCTGTTGATTATTTTAAAGAATAACTGTTTTACGATCTCACACCAGTCACCATGACTGACTCGGAGTTTATTGTTCCCTTCTAAACTCTGGGTGCCCACCAATTTCCACACGGGCAGCCTAGAGTTATGTTATCAGGATAGTCTGGATATTCTGGAGCTTTGGAGATAAGCTGGAGGACGAGACGTAGTATTTGTATCTGATAGTATTTATTCCGCTGTGTATTCTGTATGAGGACAAGTTATATAACTGTCCATTGTTGTTTATTGACTCTGATTGATGTATATATAAACTGATATAGTTCTTTGTTTTGAAAGACTATTGATTATCTATTATATGTTATTCCGCTGCGATGTGTAAGATTCTGATATTGTTTTCTGTTTCTGATGTTGATGTTGTTGTTCTTCTTTCTTTCTTCTCTTTTTCTTCTATCTTTTCTTCCTCCTCTTCTTTTAAATATTAAAGTTTCGCGTTTCCGCCATCCGATTGTTCGGCAATTGCTACAGTGGACGTAGCAGTGTCGGGTTTTCGGAAGACGGATTTGCGGGTCTTTACAAAAAGGCTTTCGACAAGGTCGAAAGCTATGGCTTCGGAAGGATTTTTATAAATAGGGCTTTCGACACAGTCGAAAGCTATGATTTCGAAAGAGAGCTGCCGCTTTGTTTTAAAGATGTAGCTTTCGAAGGAGTTACTTAGTTTTTGTTTAAACCTTTCCAGGGGGTAGTTGTCAACCAGGTCGAAACCCTATTTAGAATTAGTGACCTTCCAATGGCATTGAAGGCGTCGATGTTGTCGAAAGGTTCAATTGTTTTTATAAATATACAAGCCGCTTCCCAAAGCTTTTGAATGGATTGAAAGCAGAAGCTTTCGACGTTGTCGAAAGGTTTGATTGTTTCCTAGATATTCCAATGCTTTCGAAAGGATGGTTTCGACACCATCAAACTTCCCCAATACTTTGTAAAATAAAGAGTGTTTTTGAAAGAGATGCTTTCACCTATTTTCACTTTGACCCAAGTTAATGTTTAAGTATAAACCCAATGCTTTCGAAAGGGTAGATTTTCATTGGTTTCGAAAGGTAACCTTCAATGCTTTCGAAATTGATACTTTCAAGTGGTTTCGAAAATATGCTTCTACTCTTATATAATAATACTTTAACATGGTCGAAAGGTTTCGAAAGAAGTGTTTTAAAGTATTAAAAAGGCTGGAGCCTATTGTTTTAAAGGTGATAATTTATGCTTTCGAAGAGGTCAAAAGCCGACGTTTTCGATGTTGTCGAAAGGTTTTAAAACCCAAACTCAAATATTTAAAAGGAAAACCCACGGCTTATATAAAGGAGTTTTGTAATGACTTTAAGTAAGTAATTTTAATAAAAATATAATTTAAAGGTGTTAGCTATGTTTTATACGAAACGTATTTTCAAGGACCTTAAAACCCACAGGAGTGGTATCGTTAAAGTGCTGTTTTGCTTCTTCAAATATGAATATATTCACATGATAACCCATAACTGTATTTTAGGGAAAAAGGGTAGAAGAACCAGCTAGGTTAACTCAGTAGTGAATATAAATTGCTTAAACTCCCGAATGAGTAGAATTGCATCCAAGGAGTCAGGGTGACCAAAAATATAGGATGTCTAAGCTATGTAATTATTGGAGACGACCAAAAGGTTCGTAGTAAACCCATAAAAACTATTGGAGATGCCAAAACACTACAAGAAAACATGTTTATAGTTGTATTTATTGGTAGTGTTTCATAGGCGAGTGCTTCTGTTTCTCATTCATGTTTTTCAATATATACTATTTAGCTTCAATGCTAACCAAATTTTTACAGACCGCCCGCATATTTATTTTTATTTACGCGCTTATTACACGAAAGTATTGTTCTTCTCCACTTCTAAAACATATTTCCCTCATCTTCCAAACCCAAATCGTTTCCTCCTCCATCTTGTTTCCTTATTGCTTCACTCTAGTTGTCGTTCTACTTCAAAGCGCAGTGCCTAATTTCCTAAGTTGTAGATCTGGTCTAATCTTTTTTATCTCGCCTTTCAACCTTCAAATAACAATGTCTTTAGATCCAGATCGTCCGTAGAGTACAATTGCCTCGTTACCCTTCTTTTTGCTCGAAGACTTGTAATTCTTATCTTGCTTTGCTGCATTGACGCAGCCTTGGTAAAGGCGACCTTCAAGTCTCTGTTTAGGTATGTTGTTGTTTCCTTGTGTAATATCGACTGAAGCTTCTTGTTTCTATTGCATTGTTGTTTGGCTATTGGTTTAGTGTGTTGTTTAGCTTTGAAATCTTTTTTTAATGTGGTTGTGTAACAAAATTATTTTTACATGTGGCTGTGTAACAAAATTGTGATTAATACTCATCAACCTTGAGAGTTTAGTATGAATCAGAAGTTTAAATTAAATAATTAAACTATGGTAGGAAAGTAGTTTCTGATTCTAAATAATATGTTTTAAAAAAAAATTGGCTACTGTAAGTCATCTGATATCTATGTTGTTATAGGTAACATTATTAGCAATTTCTAATAGTCAAAAGCAAGCAAACCAGCTGCCAAAAAATTAATGTATGCTGCATTGAAGGACCTGAAGTATGGAACCATGTAAAATTGTGCTTATTTGACTGAGATTATTTTGCTATTTATTACAGTTATGAAGTTTGTATGTAATAGAATAAAAATTTGAAGATTATAATGTATGCCATGTTTGTCCGAAATCTATATTGCTACAAGTTTTAATGTTATATATAGCTGGATCCTTCAGAAGTGGAAGAAAAAGAAAAGACAAGTAGTTCGTACGTGCAAATAAAATTGGGAACCCATGACTAACTAGAGAGAGAGCCGTTTTAACACTTATCAAAATGTTAGCACATTTATGTCATTTGTTAGGTGACACGGCTACAAGATATGTGATTAAAGTTCTATATTGTGACACCCCACCTCTATACTCACACTAGCCAAGGACACTACGGGGTAATGCCGTTGACTAGCACGAAGAATAAGGCTGTTGAGGAGGGACCATTTGTGTAATTGCTTTGTGCGAGTACCGATATGTCAGATAATATAACTTACATTTCATTTCAAGAGGAAATCCGACATATCTAATACAAACTCAAAGCTACCACACAGTGGCTATGTGGGCTTCGGAAACAAATATAGAAATAAACATAACACAAATCAGTCACAGATATTCATATCACAAAGGCGGAAACAGATATGAATATAACACATAGAAGTGTACATCAAAGTAGCGGTCATACAAAATCCACTACATCACAAAAGGATAGATACAAGTGCTAGACAAAATAATAAGTATACATCAAGGAGTCTCTATCTCGAATGTATAAAAGCAAAAACTACTAATCTAAAGTAGTTAGCCAAAGATCAAATGATGGTCCCTGATAAGAAGTCAAGTAGAAGCACCTGAAATACCTCGGTCTGACCCGAGTATTATTTAAGAATAAAATAATCAACGGATCAGTCTAGCTAAAAATATCATATAAAATGAGATAGGATAAGAGATATGACAAAAACGTATGATAACAAAAATGCCATACTGTGACAAGTATACATAAGGTAACAACACAAATCATACAATATCTCAAATATTCTCAAACACTAAAAAGAATGTCATATTCTTTAAATTATTCACCAAAACACAAATATTGACAAAACATATCAATGCCAATCGCAAAAATCGGTGAAACACAAATTCTAGAAATCATCAACTAGAAATCCAGAAATCACAAAGGGTAAGGCCTATCACAAACGAGAGCATGAAAACTCCCCAACACGTATGTCACAAACAGAACGCTATTCCATGGTCTCTAACCATCAAGTTTGAGCTGAAACTCCACAAACGGCCCGAAGACCATGGGTCGCTACCCCACCAATTTGAGTCGGAGCTCCACAAACGGCCCGAAGACCATGGGTCGCTACCCCACCAATTTGAGCCGAAGCTCCACAAACGGGGTTTAGTCCCCACACAAACAAAAAGACATCGCACATCGCTAGTCTAAATAACAAAATGATCATCAATGATCGATAAGTGTAAATTACACTAAGCTAGTAAATAAATGAGTTAGGCTTCATGTCTCATAACCACTAGCTTAACTTAAATATTTACGAACAAATTGTAGACTTCCACTCGAAAATAAGTGTAAATTACACTAAGCTAGTAAATAAATAAGTTAGGCTTCATGTTCCATAACCACTAGCTTAACTTAAATATTTACGAACAGATTGTAGATTTCCACTCGAAAATTGTCACGAGAGTTCAATCGAAAAAGTCCAAGAATTAACCGACGAGGTAAACGCAAGCGTTTCATACTGCTTGTTTTGCTATGCCGTTTAATTAGATTTCTCATACGAATGAGGTAAAGGTTTGTATATACTAATAGATTGGAAAACGGTTTTAAAAGCGAGCTTTATATTAAAAATATCGTTGAAATCATTTTTGCGAAAGATTTTGAGTATTTACTACTAGTATAAAACCTTTGTATTTTAAAGTGACAAATCACAGAAAACGATTGTAGAAACAATCGATCAACCAAAAATTCACATTCGACGACGTGAATTAAAACCATAAAAATCGATATCAAACCCATCAAATGGATATTCCCAAAAATCCAAAGAAAGAAGTCATCAAAGTCGATAATAAGTGATAACAACTATCCGGATCAACAAAAATCGATTAAAATTGGAAATCCACTCAAAAAACAACCAAATTAGGCAAATTGAACAGTTCCAAACGTCTGGTTTAGAATCCAAACGTCTGCATTTAGGTTCTGGAAATTTTCAAAAACCTTCCAGACGTCTGGTAGACTTTCCCAGACGTCTGGTTGGTTTGGACCAGACGTTTGGTCCAAGTTTCTGCCTTTTTTTTCTGCGTGCTTATATTTTTTCTCCATGGACCATAATCAGACGTCTGGACTTGATCAACCAGACGTCTGGTCACCTGGTCTGGGCAACAATTTACGTAGACCATGATGGCCAAAACGATTCGGGAGCGATCGGACGAGCAACGAAGACTAGAGATTTATGCCAAGCGACAACCCAGCCTTATAGGCTCTTCGATACACCCCAAATATCATGTCCAAACATCCATAGTAGGATTTTCATAAAATTGGACTTAAAAACCAAAAATTGGAAAATTCACCAAATCAAAAGCAAATGAACATGAATAGATGTTAGGAATTCATACCTAACAACAATGAAAGTAATAGACGTAGATGTGAGTTAAAGAACTCACCTTTAAAACTCAAAGACAACGAATGAGAAGCTTTAAAACAAAGCAAGACCAATTCCTCTTCAATATACCTCTAGAATCTTCAATATATTATCAAAGGTGAAGTTTTTCCTAAGTTAGGTTATAGGAAATTTCTGTAAATTGAAGAGAGATAGAGATGGAGAAGATGAAGAGGATTCTTACCTAAGCTTCTCTTTGGTTTTGGACTTGAATTTGTATTTCCTAATCAAACTAGGGTTTAGGAATTTCCATTTCCAATCTTTTCCCCCATTTTTACGTGAGCTTGAGTGTTAGGAAATGAGGAATGAAATGACAAAATTCTACTCAACTCCAAATATATCGATGTTTATACTCAAAAAAGTTGTAAACGCTATTTTGGACTCAATGAAAGTGGTCTCGAATCCCAATTTGACTGTTTACAAAAAGTAAAAATTTGGACCTTAATAGATTAACGATGCTATATTTAAATAAAACATTTAAATATACAATCGTAAAATATGCGGGTTGTTACATATATACACAAAGTGATTATTGCAAATAAACCAAAAATGAAAATAGTGCACTGATAAAATGAAATCATATTTTAATTATGAATAAGTGATTAGTACATGTAACTTGGTTTTAGAATGGATTTCAACAACACAAATGTTATAAACTTTTACCTGATGCATATGTTATATTAATTTATGTTAAGTGGATAGTGCACTGTTATTCCTAATCTAATTCTTCTTTTGAACTTTGCATTAGGTCCAGAAAGCAAATGGCAGGTCCAGAAAGCAAATGGCAGGCCCAGAAAGCACATGTTGCTATTGTGCATGTTGATCATATCCTTAGGCGTGTAATGCCTATTCAAACAAAGTCACATGATCAATTGAATTTTATATCAAATGCTCAACATATTCCTCATGTTCACTCCAGTTCCAACACGGTTCCAGTTTGTCACTCGTTGCTTGCCCTTGCACTTGCATCAGATGATGTAATTGTATTGCATTGTAGACATTTATTTTTTCTCGACTGTGCCTTGTAGTGAATGAAATCGGGTGTTAATTTAAAATTAAAATTTGGTAGTACTATATAATGTGCAATGCCATGTACTTGGTAATGACAAAGTTCACACAAGTATCCCAGGTTTTATGAAAGTCTAAACTTATAAGGGATATGCATTTCATATTTTTTCTTGCTTTGATGTTCATTGTTTGAAAGTCTCCCTCTCTTTCTTTTAGATTTTTTTGCCGAAATAGCTTCTAAAGAGAAGGGCGTCTTGATCGAAAGATAGAGGAGATGTGGATTTTAATTACCGCTTCAACTTATTATTTTCTTACACTGAATTGACATTGTTCCTTTTGGTAGACAAATAATGTAATCTAGGTTAGCATATAATAGACAAATTGGTTTGAGTGCAATAAAGCAGGAACACGAACAAAAATAAGTCAATGTTTTTTCCTTCTTCAGCTTTGAAAGATTTTAATCAATTTAGAAGTGATTTAAGTATCCAGGTTTCTTATGTCGTATTCACCTTTGATTTACGTTATAGCTTTCAGAAGAGCTGGATTGGTCATTCATCAAAATGAACGAGAATAAACTTGCCTTTCTGTTTGGAATTGATGATCATTGGGAAGAAAAGAAAATGAAGGTATAGTTCATTTCTTTCGATTTAAAGCCTAGAATAAGAAGGAACTTTCGCGAGAAAGTAGGGAAGGAGATATTTTTCTGTATTAACAGTGATTTGAACGAAGTGAAGAAAATAACGATGGCATGTTGGAGAAGGAATAAAATAATTGACTGGTCAATACTTAATTATAAAATTTTCAAATCGTCTCGATAAAATTTACAACGCGTTTATACATCGTACGTTCACACAACAACTCCAAAAGCTACGAAAATTGAAACCCGATAATAATTCAATATTACGGATCCAATGGAACTGGTTTCGTCGAATTCCGAGACTGTGCTCCGGAAGGCTATTTTAAATATCGATTTAAACGATATATTTTTAAATCTGAACCAAACATCTTTAAACTCAATTTTAAAAGTTCTATTATCTTCGGTATTATTAATATGAATTTTACGAGCTTTCAAAATATTTTTAATTAGCTTAGAATACCAGATTTACTATTTTATCCAACTTCAAATAAATTTAATTTAATAATTAAATTACTCAATAAACAGCGATATTTGAAATTTTAGTTTATTATTAACCTCTGAATATTTAAAATCAATTAAATATTCCAATTTCAAATATACAAAAATTCCGGGTCGTCACATTCCTCCCCCCTTAAAAGAATTTCGTCCCCGAAATTACTAGTTAGGAAGAATACTTCAATCCCCGTTACTATTTCCCAAATTCAAACAGTTTTAACAATACCCAAACAATCTTTTGTTAATGATACACTAATCATCTTTTAACTTCCCAACTTATTCATAAGTTCAACTCATATCACCTACTTATCAATTCAAATTTAAATTTGAATTCAAATTTCGAACTATCAAAATTTTCTTAAAATTTTTCTAACTCCCTAAATTCCCGAAAAATTTCGCCAGCGTCTCCTTTGCGCGGCTAGCTCGGTACTACTACAAAATGGCTCTACGACCTCCCAATCTCAAAAAGAAAACAAAAAGCCAAGTGGCTGGATCCAAAACCCAATCAAATTTCATATAGAAATTCAAATACATACCTTTTTGTCGGACCATTAAATTTTATCTTCTAAATCAAAAATCCCAATTATCCATTGCTTTTATACACCTGTATATCCTACTAAGCAATAATATTCAAATCATAACATTCAAAATCATTTTATACTTTCCTTTACAAATTTTCAATATTTGCTTTACTTAAGCCCGTACGATGCACATATATCATCCGTACGCAATATCACATTCGATCGCTCAATCGATCACACAATTTCACTTCCGAACTAGTATTGTCCACCTGACTTCCTAGTGCGGACTCAGATCTGGTTTCTTGATCAGAAACCGTCATTCTCCTTGCATAGCCACCAACTATGATAGAGAATATCCAGAATCAATCAACAATCCATATCCAGGCTCGCCGTTGAAAATCGAGTGAAAAATCCTAATTCGGATCGATAAAACTATCTCGAAATTCTGTGTTCGACATCTGGACCAAATAGCTATGCGAATAAAATAATATACGTACATCTTACGTATAAATTTCAATTGATTACCAATTATATCAATTCTCTTTTATTCACATTCATTTTGATTGTTATCCCTTTATTCACAACTATCCCATTTCACAACTTCAGTTTTAGTCTTCATTCAACTATTCACTTAGTATATTTTTTTCCCATTCCAAAAATTACTAAGTATATTTCCAATACCAATTTTCTTAAGAATTTCATTCTTCAATTCTTAAGTTCAATATAAATTTTCTTATATTTATTTACTACTTCACCACTGAAGTGTATATATTCAAATTGAACTCCCATTTCATATGAATTCCAACTTACTTCAATTTACTACTTCATTTCCAATTTTTCCTTAAATTCAATTCATCTCCAACTTCCAAAAATTGAATTTTATTTAGCTCGAAAACAATCCAAGTTAATTCATTCAATAACTATTTCTCAACTTATTTAAACCACTCTTCTGTTTGAGTTCAGTTTCCATTCAACATTTACTTAAGTCAATAACTTAAGTTTATTTTCCATTTAACCAACCCTTTAAAATTTTATTTCCATCTTTCATTTGATTCTTATTTAATCAAATTCCATCCATCAATATTTAATCCAATTTCATTAACTAATTTATTATCTCATTAGTTCCTCCACTGGTTAAAATTAAATACTTGCTTTTTAAATCCCAAATATCACTTCACTTAATCATCTTAAGTTCAATTTATTTTATAATTCGAGTTTGGATTTATTTAAAAATTAAGATTGCTCATCTTAGTCGTTTCCATTTGATAATTACAATTTCAAATTATAACTCTTAATGGTTCAAAGTAATGGATTCCCATCTATGACTTACAATTTCATTTCTATTCATAAGTTTTAACTTACTTGCTGAAGACCTGGGACTATTCATTTAAGTCCATTTTCATCTTTACAATCAAATTTCAAATTATTACACTTAAGAACTTAAGAATATGAATTTCTTTACACAATTATAAGCATTTTACATTACCTTTATATCCAATTCAATTCAACTTCAACTTACTTACATTTAATTCAATTCCAATTCTCAATTTTATTTAACTTATCTTAAGTTAAATTCAAATATATTTTATTCACCTTCATATACTCGAATTAAATTTTAATTCTAGGATACAATTTTATACAAGTTTTACAATTCATTCACCTTCAAGTTCTCTAACTCTTTTATCTACCAACTTATATTACTCATTGAGTTATTTTCATCTCATAATTATAATCCAAGAATTAAACTTTCATTCCCTTCTTATTTCAATCAACTTCATTCTATACTTTATATTGTTGATTCATTTAAATTTCCACATTTATATTTTAAATAGAATTCCCAGACTCCAATTGCCCGGTTTTATTTCAAAAACCATTTTGAATCCATAAATAACTCATACACATCTGGTATATCACATCAAATTCCAATTTCCAAAACAATCTGCTTTTACCAAACAAATTTTCCCTTTGAATTTCAAAACCAACCCAGTTCACAATCATTTCCAATTTAAAACAGTTTGGTAGCAATTTCTCTTTGGAAACTCGAAAATAGACATCGATGATGCTGCAGTCATCACCGAAATTATTTTCCAGCGACCGAAAGAGAATTTAATGCTTTTATCACTTTGAAACATTTCAAACTTTTTTTTTTAAATCCAAAATCCCACCAGATTTCAATTCAATTTCAAAAATATTCATGAAATAATATCACCATTATTTCCCCAAAACCTTTAAAACTATTTTTAAAATCCAAAGGAATTTAAACCTTTCCCAAAACTTCAAAATCCATTCAATTTTATATCCAAACATTTCTCTGGAATTCTATCACATTTTATTTCAAGTTATAAGTCACATTTACAATTTACATTTACAAATTTCATTTGTTTAAGAATTTATCTCGTTTGATTATAAATCACATTTGTAATTCACATTTGTATATAAAGTTTATCTCAATTTATTTATAATCGATATTCTCCAATTCCATTTATTATATCAATTTATTTTTCAACTTGGTTAGAAACTTTCAATTTCTTATTCAATTTTACACTTAAATGATAATAATTTAATATTATCACTTCTTAACAACCAAGCAACCAAATACTATAATAATTTACAAAAATTATATCTTTTGTATACAAAAATAATTTGGGTAAAATTATTTCATTACCCTATTTAAAACAATACTGTGTCGAATTGTTCTATTCAAGTGTTTAGAAACCCCTTCGATACAGTTGTCCAGACTGTGCCGACGAAGGTTCATATGCCACTCAATAAATCAACCAACACAATATAAAACCATTTTATATTCACTAACAAATACGCGCTCATATCTATTAATACACTCAAAATTCCCACCAAAGCCAAGGTTATCGCCAACCTAAGCTCTGATACCACTGTAACGACCCGAGTTTCCAGACCCGGAAAATCGAACCATTTTAGTTAAGAAGAAGAGGTAGAAGAAGAAAAATAGAAAAAAAAACAACATCAGAATCTAACCATCGCAGCGGAATAAAATATAATATATATCAACAGATCTTTACACAAATCAAAAACTATATCTGTTTATATAATACATCATCAGAATACATCATCAGAGTACATCAACATCCATAACATACAACTGAATACACAGCGGAAAAATAATAACAAGTACGTGAGTACGTATCGTCATCCAACTCGTCTCCTGAGCTCCACAGCATCATATCCTAAACCTGTTTATCTCGGTCTGACCCGAGCATCATATAAAACAATACCCGAGTCAGTCTGGAATACCAGCGTGAGAAAATCACACTCAATTGATTATTAAAGTTTCAAAAATCCTTTTGAAAATAAAAGCATCTCGTAAGACCACGCCACAAATAAACATGTCGGGTTTTTACCTTACGATAGCTAAAACACTTTTTATAAAAATCCTCTGATATTATAATAGTGTCTATTTACAAATACTTATTAAATAGCTGAAATTGTTACATGATTAAATTCCAGCATACTAGGTATACAAACAAATACCGTACAAGGCACGTAGGGAGAATGGATTTCCAACGAATGACTAGGCACTGGGGTACCACCTGTTACAGTACGTGGGCTAGATCACAGTACCGAGGAGTACGCCCGCTCCCCTGCAACACAAAGCCGGAATCATCCCTTACTGGATAATTCCAAATAAGATCACCCCACGGTTGGGATCAGCAACCGCAACACTAAGCCGAAATAAAAGGGACATCTAGACAGGGATGACCTTACTCTCAAGTGGGTGCTACCCACGAAGCCTTGCTGCATAACCCCTGATTTTCAGTCATTCCCGGTTGATGAGGTTCGAGGCTAAACGATACCTTTTCAGAACATATCCCTTAGAATGCCCATCGTCCACCTGACGATGTCACGAAAGCATTCGTCCATACAAGTCCGTCCCGGGTTCGAACGGAACCGAAGGCACTATTCGTACTACATCCATTTTGGAAATATCCTCAGGATTAGTAGCGACTAGCCCTTGCACTTCACAGCTCCATCTTCGACTCCGAACACGTTACACGAAACGTACAAACCGGATCGAAGTGGTATTCGAGTCTCCAGACCTAGAATCCCGGTATACGGAAACTTGATCCCGGTCTCTTCGAAACGATCAGCGCATTTGGCCAATATTGATAGTCGGTTATTTAACTATCAATTAACATCCACAAGCAACCATCACACAATAAATAATTTCCCACATTATTTATTTGCCCAAATATCTTTCCAAGATATATTTCCAAATTTTCAAAACTCATTTGAAAACAATTTCAAACAGTTTCCGCTTACGGAATACATTTCCAAATATTTATTTCCTCTGAAACACCAAGTACAAAACACTTTTAGATTTTAAAATAATTTAAAAACACTTTATTTTAAATATATCTTATAACATTGAAATCAAACTACTTTAATACTTTATTAAAAATATATACTTTAAAATAAACCACTTTATGATATAAACTAAATTTCTCCTTTTAAAACATAATAGCAAATCTCTTTTATATAATTACTACAATAATAGATTTTTGAAAATACTTACTTAGGAAATTAACATTTAGAAATAATCAATTTTATAAAACATGCTTTTAAAAACACAATTAGAACTTTTAACTTATATTAAAATTACTTTGAAAAACGTACTTGGCTATCCAGAGAAATACACCTCATTTCCATCTTTTAAAAATAAATCAACACTTATTTTTAAACCAATTCATATCCCTTTATAAATTCCCACCTTGAATTTATATTTTCAAATATCCACTGATATTTCATTTCACTTTATAAACCCAGTTTATCTCTCCAAAATCTCATTTCTCTTTAAAAAAAATCCAAGTTTTTAAACACTTAAATCAATTTCCAATTGATTTTCATTTTACTTTACTTTGAAATAAATTTCCCTATTTACTTCAATTATTTCAAATACATTAACTTTCATCTTTTAGTTCTTTATGATGAGTGGAAACCTTTTTAACTAAAATACAAATTTCGGATTTCCAAACTTCTTCAATTAATATTTTAATTAAATTAAATCTTTAAATTTCAATAAAATCAATCCTTTTATGATTTAAATAATATCAATTTAGTTAAAGATTTATTTCTTCCCTGTTAAACTCAAAATCCTCTTTTCCCATATTTGTTCGAATTTAGAAATTTCTTTATTTCTTTTACAATTCCTTATTTACTTTATTCGAATTCACTAGAATTATTTAACTTGAATTTTACTCTTTTATTTCTTCCCAAAAATCCAATTCAATTGCTTTTGATAACTCATTATACTGGGAAATTCAATCCAACCAGATTATCCAATATAAATCATCACAGGATATCAACAATCGTATCACAGAATATTTAAACAAAACTAAATATTTTGAGGAATCCAGTTGGATCCCTCCAACCTGTTTCCCTGCATCCACAAACGTTAGCACAATACCAATTCCACTTCGAGGTGGAATATCGCGGTATATGGGTTTAATATAAAATCATCCGCTATTATGCGGCGCATAGGGTCTCATCCACTATATAATGTGGGAATATCAACAACTCCAATATATACATATGCCAATATATATATATATATTGGTATATACTACTATATACCATATCATATCAATCCAATCAAACAATTCAATCATTCATCCATATTTAAATTTAACCAATTAAATTTAAATAAAATTAAACTGAGTGAGATTAACTCACCTTATTCCATTTGCATTCCACTTCCAATATTGCCTTGGTTTCTTGATTTTTTTGACCTTGAATAATATTATGGAATTTATTAATATTTTAAACTAATCAAACAAATTTATTTTCCCTTTTATAAATTATTCCCAATGATAAAATAAAAGAATAGGCTAATTTAAATAAGTTAACCATCTTAATATTTATTTTAAAATGAAACAATAAGTGAAATTATATATGTATATATAATTATTTTTTTCTTATCTTTTCTTCTGAAATCATCTACATATATATACTTACAAAAATAATTAAATGAGTTAATTGAACCGTTAATCACTAGTGCATTATTATAAAATGTAACAGTAAGTTTTAAACATGTATATTTTTTTTTTCTTTTTCCTTACTTCAGTAAGGAACACAAAGATCTTCTATCATATACCTATTCTCTGTTTTGAACAGTTTATAACCGAAAATTATTCCCAGAGTTGAACATTTTAAATTTCAAAACAAAGAAGAAGGAGACAAGAAGCTGCTCACCCCCAACAATGCCGTCCACATCCCAAGACGCCGCGAGTTCCTGATCCGCGAGCTGCTCTGCTTTGACTCGTATGCTGCCTCAAGCATCATGCCCTCACGACAACGAAAACAAACACCACCCTATCACAGATTCGACCCTTGCCCTTCGCGCCTGCACCCCAATGGCCCACCGCATCCCATATCGCCCATCCCCTCGCGCGAGCCTCGCGACCCTTAAATCGCCCCACGCGGTCGAAACCCTAACAACACCAACCACCTCGACGTCAGCCGCTCGAGGTACCATCGCGATTTCCCTCTTCCAACCCGGCCGCCATTCCCATCGAATGCAGCGACCCCCAAATCAAGCTCGCCCCTTCCATCGCTCGCATACGAGCTCCAGATCTCATGCGTTAGAGAAAAGGTAGTCACGATTTTTTTTTTATGAGTTCGGCCCTTTTCATTGGAAAGAAAAGAAAATGAAGGTATAGTTCATTTCTTTCGATTTAAAGCCTAGAATAAGAAGGAACTTTCGCGAGAAAGTAGGGAAGGAGATATTTTTCTGTATTAACAGTGATTTGAACGAAGTGAAGAAAATAACGATGGCGTGTTGGAGAAGGAATAAAATAATTGACTGGTCAATACTTAATTATAAAATTTTGAAATCGTCTCGATAAAATTTACAACGCGTTTATACATCGTACGTTCACACAACAACTCCAAAAGCTACGAAAATTGAAACCCGATAATAATTCAATATTACGGATCCAATGGAACTGGTTTCGTCGAATTCCGAGACTGTGCTCCGGAAGGCTATTTTAAATATCGATTTAAACGATATATTTTTAAATCTGAACCAAACATCTTTAAACTCAATTTTAAAAGTTCTATTATCTTCGGTATTATTAATATGAATTTTACGAGCTTTCAAAATATTTTTAATTAGCTTAGAATACCAGATTTACTATTTTATCCAACTTCAAATAAATTTAATTTAATACTCAATAAACAGCGATATTTGAAATTTTAGTTTATTATTAACCTCTGAATATTTAAAATCAATTAAATATTCCAATTTCAAATATACAAAAATTCCGGGTCGTCACATTCCTCCCCCCTTAAAAGAATTTCGTCCCCGAAATTACTAGTTAGGAAGAATGCTTCAATCCCCGTTACTATTTCCCAAATTCAAACAGTTTTAACAATACCCAAACAATCTTTTGTTAATGATACACTAATCATCTTTTAACTTCCCAACTTATTCATAAGTTCAACTCATATCACCTACTTATCAATTCAAATTTAAATTTGAATTCAAATTTCGAACTATCAAAATTTTCTTAAAATTTTTCTAACTTCCTAAATTCCCGAAAAATTTCGCCAGCGTCTCCTTTGCGCGGCTAGCTCGGTACTACTACAAAATGGCTCTACGGCCTCCCAATCTCAAAAAGAAAACAAAAAGCCAAGTGGCTGGATCCAAAACCCAATCAAATTTCATATAGAAATTCAAATACATACCTTTTTGTCGGACCATTAAATTTTATCTTCTAAATCAAAAATCCCAATTATCCATTGCTTTTATACACCTGTATATCCTACTAAGCAATAATATTCAAATCATAACATTCAAAATCATTTTATACTTTCCTTTACAAATTTTCAATATTTGCTTTACTTAAGCCCGTACGATGCACATATATCATCCGTACGCAATATCACATTCGATCGCTCAATCGATCACACAATTTCACTTCCGAACTAGTATTGTCCACCCGACTTCCTAGTGCGGACTCAGATCTGGTTTCTTGATCAGAAACCGTCATTCTCCTTGCATAGCCACCAACTATGATAGAGAATATCCAGAATCAATCAACAATCCATATCCAGGCTCGCCGTTGAAAATCGAGTGAAAAATCCTAATTCGGATCGATAAAACTATCTCGAAATTCTGTGTTCGACATCTGGACCAAATAGCTATGCGAATAAAATAATATACGTACATCTTACGTATAAATTTCAATTGATTACCAATTATATCAATTCTCTTTTATTCACATTCATTTTGATTGTTATCCCTTTATTCACAACTATCCCATTTCACAACTTCAGTTTTAGTCTTCATTCAACTATTCACTTAGTATATTTTTTTCCCATTCCAAAAATTACTAAGTATATTTCCAATACCAATTTTCTTAAGAATTTCATTCTTCAATTCTTAAGTTCAATATAAATTTTCTTATATTTATTTACTACTTCACCACTGAAGTGTATATATTCAAATTGAACTCCCATTTCATATGAATTCCAACTTACTTCAATTTACTACTTCATTTCCAATTTTTCCTTAAATTCAATTCATCTCCAACTTCCAAAAATTGAATTTTATTTAGCTCGAAAACAATCCAAGTTAATTCATTCAATAACTATTTCTCAACTTATTTAAACCACTCTTCTGTTTGAGTTCAGTTTCCATTCAACATTTACTTAAGTCAATAACTTAAGTTTATTTTCCATTTAACCAACCCTTTAAAATTTTATTTCCATCTTTCATTTGATTCTTATTTAATCAAATTCCATCCATCAATATTTAATCCAATTTCATTAACTAATTTATTATCTCATTAGTTCCTCCACTGGTTAAAATTAAATACTTGCTTTTTAAATCCCAAATATCACTTCACTTAATCATCTTAAGTTCAATTTATTTTATAATTCGAGTTTGGATTTATTTAAAAATTAAGATTGCTCATCTTAGTCGTTTCCATTTGATAATTACAATTTCAAATTATAACTCTTAATGGTTCAAAGTAATGGATTCCCATCTATGACTTACAATTTCATTTCTATTCATAAGTTTTAACTTACTTGCTGAAGACCTGGGACTATTCATTTAAGTCCATTTTCATCTTTACAATCAAATTTCAAATTATTACACTTAAGAACTTAAGAATATGAATTTCTTTACACAATTATAAGCATTTTACATTACCTTTATATCCAATTCAATTCAACTTCAACTTACTTACATTTAATTCAATTCCAATTCTCAATTTTATTTAACTTATCTTAAGTTAAATTCAAATATATTTTATTCACCTTCATATACTCGAATTAAATTTTAATTCTAGGATACAATTTTATACAAGTTTTACAATTCATTCACCTTCAAGTTCTCTAACTCTTTTATCTACCAACTTATATTACTCATTGAGTTATTTTCATCTCATAATTATAATCCAAGAATTAAACTTTCATTCCCTTCTTATTTCAATCAACTTCATTCTATACTTTATATTGTTGATTCATTTAAATTTCCACATTTATATTTTAAATAGAATTCCCAGACTCCAATTGCCCGGTTTTATTTCAAAAACCATTTTGAATCCATAAATAACTCATACACATCTGGTATATCACATCAAATTCCAATTTCCAAAACAATCTGCTTTTACCAAACAAATTTTCCCTTTGAATTTCAAAACCAACCCAGTTCACAATCATTTCCAATTTAAAACAGTTTGGTAGCAATTTCTCTTTGGAAACTCGAAAATAGACATCGATGATGCTGCAGTCATCAACGAAATTATTTTCCAGCGACCGAAAGAGAATTTAATGCTTTTATCACTTTGAAACATTTCAAACTTTTTTTTTAAATCCCAAATCCCACCAGATTTCAATTCAATTTCAAAAATATTCATGAAATAATATCACCATTATTTCCCCAAAACCTTTAAAACTATTTTTAAAATCCAAAGGAATTTAAACCTTTCCCAAAACTTCAAAATCCATTCAATTTTATATCCAAACATTTCTCTGGAATTCTATCACATTTTATTTCAAGTTATAAGTCACATTTACAATTTACATTTACAAATTTCATTTGTTTAAGAATTTATCTCGTTTGATTATAAATCACATTTGTAATTCACATTTGTATATAAAGTTTATCTCAATTTATTTATAATCGATATTCTCCAATTCCATTTATTATATCAATTTATTTTTCAACTTGGTTAGAAACTTTCAATTTCTTATTCAATTTTACACTTAAATGATAATAATTTAATATTATCACTTCTTAACAACCAAGCAACCAAATACTATAATAATTTACAAAAATTATATCTTTTGTATACAAAAATAATTTGGGTAAAATTATTTCATTACCCTATTTAAAACAATACTGTGTCGAATTGTTCTATTCAAGTGTTTAGAAACCCCTTCGATACAGTTGTCCAGACTGTGCCGACGAAGGTTCATATGCCACTCAATAAATCAACCAACACAATATAAAACCATTTTATATTCACTAACAAATACGCGCTCATATCTATTAATACACTCAAAATTCCCACCAAAGCCAAGGTTATCGCCAACCTAAGCTCTGATACCACTGTAACGACCCGAGTTTCCAGACCCGGAAAATCGAACCATTTTAGTTAAGAAGAAGAGGTAGAAGAAGAAAAATAGAAAAAAAAACAACATCAGAATCTAACCATCGCAGCGGAATAAAATATAATATATATCAACAGATCTTTACACAAATCAAAAACTATATCTGTTTATATAATACATCATCAGAATACATCATCAGAGTACATCAACATCCATAACATACAACTGAATACACAGCGGAAAAATAATAACAAGTACGTGAGTACGTATCGTCATCCAGCTCGTCTCCTGAGCTCCACAGCATCATATCCTAAACCTGTTTATCTCGGTCTGACCCGAGCATCATATAAAACAATACCCGAGTCAGTCTGGAATACCAGCGTGAGAAAATCACACTCAATTGATTATTAAAGTTTCAAAAATCCTTTTGAAAATAAAAGCATCTCGTAAGACCACGCCACAAATAAACATGTCGGGTTTTTACCTTACGATAGCTAAAACACTTTTTATAAAAATCCTCTGATATTATAATAGTGTCTATTTACAAATACTTATTAAAATAGCTGAAATTGTTACATGATTAAATTCCAGCATACTAGGTATACAAACAAATACCGTACAAGGCACGTAGGGAGAATGGATTTCCAACGAATGACTAGGCACTAGGGTACCACCTGTCACAGTACGTGGCCTAGATCACAGTACCGAGGAGTACGCCCGCTCCCCTGCAACACAAAGCCGGAATCATCCCTTACTGGATAATTCCAAATAAGATCACCCCACGGTTGGGATCAGCAACCGCAACACTAAGCCGAAATAAAAGGGACATCTAGACAGGGATGACCTTACTCTCAAGTGGGTGCTACCCACGAAGCCTTGCTGCATAACCCCTGATTTTCAGTCATTCCCGGTTGATGAGGTTCGAGGCTAAACGATACCTTTTCAGAACATATCCCTTAGAATGCCCATCGTCCACCTGACGATGTCACGAAAGCATTCGTCCATACAAGTCCGTCCCGGGTTCGAACGGAACCGAAGGCACTATTCCTACTACATCCATTTTGGAAATATCCTCAGGATTAGTAGCGACTAGCCCTTGCACTTCACAGCTCCATCTTCGACTCCGAACACGTTACACGAAATGTACAAACCGGATCGAAGTGGTATTCGAGTCTCCAGACCTAGAATCCCGGTATACGGAAACTCGATCCCGGTCTCTTCGAAACGATCAGCGCATTTGGCCAATATTGATAGTCGGTTATTTAACTATCAATTAACATCCACAAGCAACCATCACACAATAAATAATTTCCCACATTATTTATTTGCCCAAATATCTTTCCAAGATATATTTCCAAATTTTCAAAACTCATTTGAAAACAATTTCAAACAGTTTCCGCTTACGGAATACATTTCCAAATATTTATTTCCTCTGAAACACCAAGTACAAAACACTTTTAGATTTTAAAATAATTTAAAAACACTTTATTTTAAATATATCTTATAACATTGAAATCAAACTACTTTAATACTTTATTAAAAATATATACTTTAAAATAAACCACTTTATGATATAAACTAAATTTCTCCTTTTAAAACATAATAGCAAATCTCTTTTATATAATTACTACAATAATAGATTTTTGAAAATACTTACTTAGGAAATTAACATTTAGAAATAATCAATTTTCTAAAACATGCTTTTAAAAACACAATTAGAACTTTTAACTTATATTAAAATTACTTTGAAAAACGTACTTGGCTATCCAGAGAAATACACCTCATTTCCATCTTTTAAAAATAAATCAACACTTATTTTTAAACCAATTCATATCCCTTTATAAATTCCCACCTTGAATTTATATTTTCAAATATCCACTGATATTTCATTTCACTTTATAAACCCAGTTTATCTCTCCAAAATCTCATTTCTCTTTAAAAAAAATCCAAGTTTTTAAACACTTAAATCAATTTCCAATTGATTTTCATTTTACTTTACTTTGAAATAAACTTCCCTATTTACTTCAATTATTTCAAATACATTAACTTTCATCTTTTAGTTCTTTATGATGAGTGGAAACCTTTTTAACTAAAATACAAATTTCGGATTTCCAAACTTCTTCAATTAATATTTTAATTAAATTAAATCTTTAAATTTCAATAAAATCAATCCTTTTATGATTTAAATAATATCACTTTAGTTAAAGATTTATTTCTTCCCTGTTAAACTCAAAATCCTCTTTTCCCATATTTGTTCGAATTTAGAAATTTCTTTATTTCTTTTACAATTCCTTATTTACTTTATTCGAATTCACTAGAATTATTTAACTTGAATTTTACTCTTTTATTTCTTCCCAAAAATCCAATTCAATTGCTTTTGATAACTCATTATACTGGGAAATTCAATCCAACCAGATTATCCAATATAAATCATCACAGGATATCAACAATCGTATCACAGAATATTTAAACAAAACTAAATATTTTGAGGAATCCAGTTGGATCCCTCCAACCTGTTTCCCTGCATCCACAAACGTTAGCACAATACCAATTCCACTTCGAGGTGGAATATCGCGGTATATGGGTTTAATATAAAATCATCCGCTATTATGCGGCGCATAGGGTCTCATCCACTATATAATGTGGGAATATCAACAACTCCAATATATACATATGCCAATATATATATATATATATTGGTATATACTACTATATACCATATCATATCAATCCAATCAAACAATTCAATCATTCATCCATATTTAAATTTAACCAATTAAATTTAAATAAAATTAAACTGAGTGAGATTAACTCACCTTATTCCATTTGCATTCCACTTCCAATATTGCCTTGGTTTCTTGATTTTTTTGACCTTGAATAATATTATGGAATTTATTAATATTTTAAACTAATCAAACAAATTTATTTTCCCTTTTATAAATTATTCCCAATGATAAAATAAAAGAATAGGCTAATTTAAATAAGTTAACCATCTTAATATTTATTTTAAAATGAAACAATAAGTGAAATTATATATGTATATATAATTATTTTTTTCTTATCTTTTCTTCTGAAATCATCTACATATATATACTTACAAAAATAATTAAATGAGTTAATTGAACCGTTAATCACTAGTGCATTATTATAAAATGTAACAGTAAGTTTTAAACATGTATATTTTTTTTTTCTTTTTCCTTACTTCAGTAAGGAACACAAAGATCTTCTATCATATACCTATTCTCTGTTTTGAACAGTTTATAACCGAAAATTATTCCCAGAGTTGAACATTTTAAATTTCAAAACAAAGAAGAAGGAGACAAGAAGCTGCTCACCCCCAACAATGCCGTCCACATCCCAAGACGCCGCGAGTTCCCGATCCGCGAGCTGCTCTGCTTTGACTCGTATGCTGCCTCAAGCATCATGCCCTCACGACAACGAAAACAAACACCACCCTATCACAGATTCGACCCTTGCCCTTCGCGCCTGCACCCCAATGGCCCACCGCATCCCATATCGCCCATCCCCTCGCGCGAGCCTCGCGACCCTTAAATCGCCCCACGCGGTCGAAACCCTAACAACACCAACCACCTCGACGTCAGCCGCTCGAGGTACCATCGCGATTTCCCTCTTCCAACCCGGCCGCCATTCCCATCGAATGCAGCGACCCCCAAATCAAGCTCGCCCCTTCCATCGCTCGCATACGAGCTCCAGATCTCGTGCGTTAGAGAAAAGGTAGTCGCGATTTTTTTTTTATGAGTTCGGCCCTTTTCATTGGGAAGAAAAGAAAATGAAGGTATAGTTCATTTCTTTCGATTTAAAGCCTAGAATAAGAAGGAACTTTCACGAGAAAGTAGGGAAGGAGATATTTTTCTGTATTAACAGTGATTTGAACGAAGTGAAGAAAATAATGATGGCGTGTTGGAGAAGGAATAAAATAATTGACTGGTCAATACTTAATTATAAAATTTTCAAATCGTCTCGATAAAATTTACAACGCGTTTATACATCGTACGTTCACACAACAACTCCAAAAGCTACGAAAATTGAAACCCGATAATAATTCAATATTACGGATCCAATGGAACTGGTTTCGTCGAATTCCGAGACTGTGCTCCGGAAGGCTATTTTAAATATCGATTTAAACGATATATTTTTAAATCTGAACCAAACATCTTTAAACTCAATTTTAAAAGTTCTATTATCTTCGGTATTATTAATATGAATTTTACGAGCTTTCAAAATATTTTTAATTAGCTTAGAATACCAGATTTACTATTTTATCCAACTTCAAATAAATTTAATTTAATACTCAATAAACAGCGATATTTGAAATTTTAGTTTATTATTAACCTCTGAATATTTAAAATCAATTAAATATTCCAATTTCAAATATACAAAAATTCCGGGTCGTCACACCGAACTTCCCCACGTACATCGCTTGCTTATATAGTACAAATGTTGTATAAAAATGAATTTGGAAAGCAAAAGCAACAAGAATATTTGTACACTCACTAAGAAATATAGTTATACAAACACTTGCACCTCTGTTCAACACCTTTCAATACACATAAAATGTTGTATAAAAGAGCAAATTGGAGGATCCTTTTTTTAAAGCTTGTACAAATCAGGACAAACATAATTAGAGTATCATAATACCTATGCGAAGCTACCTACTGACATCGTGATATATTTTTAGATCCTTTTTTTAAAGTGATATATTTTGGCTATAAGATGATCAGTTTAATTTAAATAAAGACAGTTTCTATCTATGGTTTTTTAGGAATCTTTCTTTTACATTACGATACATTATTTTTTGTTAAACTAGTGTGAAACTTTCATTTGACTAAGAGATTAGCGTTTGTTAGAAATGAAATGATACAAGACATTGTTTACTAGTCAATTTCATTTTCATTTTCATTTATCTAGTCAATTTCTTTACTGAAGAAATTTACCAAATGTGCTTTCTATATAAAATTTACTGAAGAAATGAAATGATAAAAGATTTAATTTAGTGGTTATCTGGTCATCCAATGCATTTTTTTAAGAAAATTTGGCTTCACAAGATATTCAACCCTACTATTTGCACATTTAGTCGAGTATCTGTTGTTTATGACACCAAAACCACTCTTTCTGTTACCGAATAAAAACAAAGTGAAGATATACAACTTTAATACTTTATTTATTGACGACATATATATCAATGAAAGTACCTACAATTGCATTGTCGATTGAAGAGGAAGGTCATATTATTGCATTTTGCTGTACTCCTCGGTCTGGGTGGCTTGCTATGTAGTGAATTTTGATCAAAAGTCAGATTCCAATTTAGTTTGGCAATTCAGGTATTTTCCTTTGAAACATGTAAAACTTTCTTGTTTTCAACTAGATATATAGAATTCAAGTGGACTTGTTAGTCGACCTGGTAAATACATTATGATTGAGAATACCTGACCTTAGCTAACGCCAAATAATATAAAATGCAGAAACACTTACTGATGCCTTGCATCAAGGTGTCCATCTTTTGTTTCAAGACATGCTATAATAAACAAATGATAAGCTTTATTCCCCTTATTTTTTTGGCGGAAACAGGTTAATATTTCACATGCTTATAAGCTAAACTGCCAAATTAGAAGGTTAAAGGTATCTGTTTGTTTATCCTTTCTATTTTTTCTTTTCCTTTTTTGTGATGTATAAATATTACATAATATTTGGCCTATGGTAATTCATTTTACATTTTAGAGATTGTCCTTTTTATAGAGATTTTTTTAAAACTTGATATGAATGAGGGGATGAAAGTGTAATACATGATTATCAATTTATTTGTTGATTATGAATCACCTTATTCTTGTCCACTTATAGAACACAAATAATCAGGTTACAAGATAAGATTATATACCATTTTATGGGCAAGGCTTAAATATCCTTAATAAATTTAGTAAAAATGAATATATTAATATAAATATCATTATATTTATTAAATGATTTATCACTTAAAAATGCAATCTTTGCTTTATAAATGGAAGAGCATTCCAACAATTGGACCAATTGCAGTGAATAAATAACAATTTGAAGAAATCACAAGCAACTCATTTCCATTAATAGAGAATAATCTTTTGAATGCTCTGCCTTTTTCACCTATCTTATCTCTATAGACTGTGCAAAGTAAGTGGCAGAATATAGTTAGCATATCTGTTCAAGAAATATCTTAATGTCTGGTGTGCTTGATAGCTTGTATGTCTGTTGTCCATTAATAGAGAATTCTCTTTGAATGCTCTTACTTTCCATTAATAGAGAAATAATAATCTTTCATAGCTTGTATGTCTGGTGTGCTGCTACTGCTGACCAAGGAGTTTTTAAGCCTAAGAAATATCTTAATGTAAAAGTATGTAGAAAGCTAAATGATACAAAGAGTTTTAAATCAGGATGCTTGGTTGATAATTATATTAGTTCAATAAAATTGTCTGAATAACTTCAGAAAAAAAGATCAAACTCTTGCTTTACAAACATAGTAATGATTATGTTTGGATGGTTTCCTCTTTCTTTTGTTAATTGCTGCTATGAAGAATATGAACTTGCTTCCGAACAACAAATGAGCGAGGATGGCATGTTTTATTGTAATTTATGCAAAGTAGAGGTTAGCTTTACTTTTTAATGCTACTAAGCTTCTCATTGTATTATTATAATATCGTATATGCATCTTGCAAGAAGTTAATTCATCCACTCTAATGCAAAACCACAGTTGTATCGGGGTTGTAACAAAGTTAATTCATCCACTCTAATGCAAAACCAAAGAAGAGGTTCAACAGTGAGTTCTAGCAAATTTTATGCATTGCTAAAATGCACTGGTGCTTTAAGACATTAAACTTTTGATCTAGTAGACCCTTGGTGAACTCCTGCTTTGATTTTGCACCAGAGCAGAGGATTACAGTCCATTTGTATGATATTTTTCAAGCAAAACAAGCTATTCAAGGCTAATGTGTTTATGAGTCATTTCTCATCCATGTATCACACTCAAGTCACAAGAACTTGCATGTCTCAAAAGGCAATTGGAACACCTATTTATACTTGAAAAAAGAAGTCCATGGCTTTATGCATTATGCTACTTCTCATGGAACCTTCCATTGTCAACTGTTATGCTAGTGTGAGTATGCTACAAGCTTAAGCCTTATGGGTAAAAATGGTCCTTACTCCGACATAGTTAGAAAATGTAGTTAACACTGATTAAGGTAAAAAGTTTTTAATCTCATGTAAGTTTGATATTCAGGGAGAATAAAAATGCAGACCTAGCAACACTGATTATACAAGTCGATTAAATAAGTAAAACATGAAGTCAAGTCAGTTGGCCATATTGCATTGGTTATATCAGTCATTTTTACGCAACGTAGCCATTTGATATCAGCCACTACTTAGGCATATGTTTATCCCTTATTTAAGAGAAAAGCTTACATACCGTTGAAGCACAGAAACTAAAAATGTCTGAACAACAACCGCAGCATAATTCAACGAATGTGGCGTCAGCGGAGGATCCAAGCGGGGATTGGACGACTAATTCAAGAAGCACATTCATGGTCATCTTCGCTCTCATCACCACTCTTTCCTTCCAACTTGGCATTAACCCACCTGGTGGTTACTGGCAGGACGATGATAAAGGTCATACAGCCGGTAAGCACAACCAGTCTGTACCACTTTCCCCTATGCATGATATTTTATTTATTTTCCAACAACTGTAGCCATTTTAGATGATCTAGAACGATGCATGCACGTAGGTGTTCCTATTATGAGGGACAAAATGTACAACAAGTTCCGACTTTTGATAGCTAGTGGCTGGCTTTGTTTCTACAGCTCTTTGTTACTCGTATACTTATATCTTACTGGAACCACTATACCTTCCAGGACTTCCAAATTTAACTTCGTACTTTGCATGTCAAGCCTGGTGTTCCTCTTCCATTGGTCCCAAACTACTCAAGATAATGTCATATTTGCATATGTTTTAATAATAATAAAACTAAGTTAACCAAGTTAAAAAAAAATAAGTTTTGTTAAAATTAAACAAGTTTTATAAAATTAACTAAGTTTAAGTTAACTAAATTTTATAAATGATAATAATATAACTAATTTAACAAAGTTTTTATAAACAATGATGATGATGATGATGAAGTAACTAAGTTTACAATAATAACAATAATATAATTAAGTTAACTATGGTTTAATAATAATACTAATAATATATTAACTAAGTTAACCAAGTTAATAAAATTAACTAAGTTTTGTTAAAATTAAACAAGTTTTATAAAATTAACTAAGTTTAAGTTAGTTGAATTTTATAAATAATAATAATATAACTAATTTAACAAAGTTCGATAAATAATGATGATGGTGATGAATTAACTAAGTTTATAAAAATTAACTAAATTTATAATAATAACAAGTTAACCAAGTTTTAATAATAATAATAATAACAATAATAAAAATAATAAATTAACTAAGTTAACCAAGTTAAAAAAACAACTAAGTTTTGTTAAAATTAAACAAGTTTTATTAAATTAACTAAGTTTAAGTTAACTAATTTTTATAAATAATAATAATATAACTAATTTAACAAAGTTTAATGAATAATGATGACGATGATAAATTAACCCAGTTTATAAAAATTAACTAAGTGTATAAAAATTAACTAAGTTAATAATAATAATATAATTAAGTTATCTATGTTTTAATAATAATAATAATAAGTTAACTAAGTTAACCAAGTTAATAAAAATTAACTAAGTTTTGTTAAAATTAGTTTAATTGTTTGACCATCAGATTTGAAGTCCTACAAATTAACATAATTATTTGACTATATGTTGTGTTTTCACTTGTGCAGGCATTGGACTTTCGAAGAGAAGTTTCCAAAGTGAACAACGACTGTAACAAAGAATTGTCGGTAATTAAGCAATGATTGTTATATATATATATATATATAATATTTTGTTCGTACTAGTTGTGTAAACATGTTTGTGAACGGTTGTGTTATGCGAGTTCGATCATTTTGTCGAAATACTATTATCAAAATGGTTGTGAATATTATACTTGATTATGCTATTAATGTATTTTTTCAATTATTTGAGTATGATGATTATATGATTTATTGATGTTGGTTGAAAATGATAATTATGTGATTGATTGTTGGCTTGAATATGATAATTATGTGATTAATTGTTGGTTTTTATATGACTATTATTTATAAGTGATTGTCGGAAATGATACAAGCCATTAACAGTAAATACCAACGTTAAAATACACAACAATCAATAAATTTTAGTAGACTTTTAAAAGCGCTACTAGAATTAATGTAAATTACATATAAAACATATTGCAGTAGAGATAAAATGCAACAAAAAATATATAGCAGGACAAATAAAACGCTGCAAAAAAAACTTTTGTAGGGTTTCAAAAACGCTACAATATGTTTATTTTTGGAAGCGTTTACTACAACGCGGTAAAACTTTCACTTTTAGTTGCATGTCGTGTCGCAACGTTTATCGAAACGCTACTATAAGTTTTGGAGATGACCGAACAGGTTCATAGTAAACCCATGAAAACTATGTATTAAGGACAGTTAGCAGGGCCTAATTGGTTTGTAGTCAACCCATGAAAACTATATCCGGATTAAGAATTGACATCAGTCAATAGGTTCCTAGTTAACCCAAGAAAACTAAGATAAGAAAGAGGCTAATGGAAGTATCAGTAGGTTCCTAGTCAACCCATGAAAACTAGGATGTGAAGTGAGTTACTGGATAAATCCATAGGTTCCTAGTCAACCCATGAAAACTAGAATAAGGTGATTAGTTATTGGAAGGACTAATAGGTTCAGGGGGACCCATGAATTAATTAAGTTAATTGGTAGGAGCCTACAGGTTATTAGTAAACCCATGAAAAATAAAAGGTTAGTAGTGACCCTAGAAACTAAAAATTATGACAGGGTGTCAGATTAAACTGAGGATGGGAAATCTTAACTATTTTAAGTATGCATATCATCATAATATTTTGAAAATGTATGTTTTAATCATTGTGGATGCAGGAGCACATAATATGGTTTTAAAAAGGTTTTAGGATACTAGTGAGGGGAAAACCCGTTCCGCTAAGCGGCGTGGTGTCACTAGATATCTAAAAGTATTGAGATGTTAGATCATTATCCATACCAGGCTTTATGTTTGACTCGAAGTTTTTTTTCCACTTAACTCTCGGGTACTCAATTGATTTTGAGGAGTTTGAGATTTAAGGTTTTCAGGTTCTCTTCTTAAAAGAATAAAGCTTCCGGAGGCGTGAAAGAGGCAGTAGTTATTTAGAGTTATCTATTCCGCTGTGTATTTGTTTGTAAAGGCAGATCTATTAGCCTTACTATATACTCTGATCAACCAAGAGGGCATCTTCATATGTCGTTCTTGGCGTATTTGTAATAATTATATTTTGTTGAACGTGATTACGTTTTTGGGATTATGTAAATAAAATCAAATGTTTTGATTTGAATGTGGAAATATGTCTTTGAATTGTTAGTTTTTTTTCATATTTCTGTGATCTGTGTATCAATGGATCTAGCACTGCCGTATTTGGTCGCCGAGAATTAATAATTATGGATGACTGCAGTATTAGTAGCCGTTAGTTTTGGGCCTTTAAGTAGGAGGATGTTACACCATACTTATTTGGAAAATGTCAATTAGAAACATTGACAACGATAACCTAAAAAACTTTTGGTGTATGTAACAGGGTCGTATAGAAATTTGACCAAATATACTTGCCACCACTTTCCAATTTCGAACTTGTACTATCTATCGATTTACAATGCAGTCGGAAAAGTTAGCATACCATCCTTGCCTCGACATACAATCTTGATTTTTAGGATAGGGACGAGTTTCCCTACCTTAGTGTTAAGTATGAAAAGAATACTTTCCATACCACTATAATTCAAATTGATCATTTATGAAAATCAAATCTCATTCCTTTTATTAAATTTATTTCTATAAATCTCTTTTTATATTCATAAAACTCCTTTTATAAATCTTTAAATTTATTTATAAACTTCTTTTATAAATCTCCAAATTTATTTTCCATATACTTAACACAAATCTTTGATTCCCAAAATTGGATTAAATACTTTCCATAAAACGATCATTTCATAAATCATTATAAATTCACAAATGTGATTTATTTTCCAATTTATCAAAATGATATCATTCCCCTTCGATTAAATATCATTCATCAATCTATTCTTTTATTTATAAAATACCATTATAAATCTGTCTTTCTATAAAACATTTTATATAAAGCATTTCACAAACATTTATTCCAAAATATTTCTATTTGCTTTTAAAACGGAATCAGTTTATTATAAAAAATAAATTCCCTCTTATTTTCCTCTAAAATAAACATTCATTATTATAATAACTTTCATGTACAAAAAAACTTCCAAAAAAATACTTTTAAAGTATTTCCATATAAATTAGAAAAGATTAACAAAAAGGTTGAAATAAAATAAAGAAGTTCAACAACCATTTCTAAAAAAATGCCATAGAAAATTCCCAAAATCACTTTTAAAATCATCATCCGAATCAAAACCATTTTCAAATCAAAACATCAAACCATAGTATTTCAAAATACTATAATGAGGCCAATAGCTACTATAACACTTAACTAATGCTATTACTACCTTTATCATTAAAATGGTTCAACTTTTAGCATATCTCTGTGTCATATTCAATATGGCCAAACTACCAAGTTTTTAATGTTCAACAATGTATACAACATGTATAAAACTAAAATTTAAAATCATAGAGGCGAGAAATCTATATTCCTCTAGGAAATTCTCTATATTTTATTTTATATGTCATTCCACTTTTCAAGGTGAAAATTCAATCAAACCAATAAACTATTCAAGAACAAAAATAATAGTTTATATCTACTATGTATATCATAGTATTCATCCAAAGGTGAGATAACTCATCAAAATTCCAGTTGACACTTACTCATTCCAGAATAGTCTAAAATCGATGCTTTAGATAAAAATTCCACTTGCTCCAAACTTAACGAAATCAATTCTAGTACGTAAATAACGCTCCTACGAGCGCAACGCAAAAGACCGCGTCTCAAGTGGACCTCATATGCAAAAGTTATTCCTTTTTTAAGTTTTTGAATTTAAAATATAATTAAATCAACTAATTAATAATTAAACTCTAATCACCTCATTCTAAACCTTCTCCTTCCCCAAATTCATGCATGCATAACATGTGCACATCAAACCCACTAGCGCCTCCTTCTTTGCTCCCTCTCTTGCTCGTTACTTGATGAAATCGGCCATCATCAATCGCAATGCGCTCCTCCATTCGTCCTCTACGCGTCCGTTCCCTCCATGCTAAACTCGGCCCATCAGAAAAAATTGCGACCTAACGTGCTTTAGTGCAATTGTAAAATGTCATAATGCATGAGACTCCACCGTATGCCCTCTGACCTACTCCCCTATATGCAGCTCCGTACGAGAAACACATCCATGCCCTCCACTATGCCTAACTCTCCCTCCATCATTGACAATGTCAAACCCTAGTCGGCCATTGTTGTGTCGACCTCAACCTTGCGCTGCACCCATCAATATTGATATGGATTCAAAGCTCGTCACGCCATGAATTCAACAGATCCGGTTTTATATTTTTCGTGGCCTAAATATCTAGATTTGATTTTAGAAGGAGCAGACTAGGTTTAGTGTTTACAGTAAAAAGAAAATAAAACGAAAGAGGGAAAACTGAAAAGCACGAGAGAAAGAAGAGTGAATGTGTTATTTAATTTATATTTTCCAACACTTCGCTACACAATATTTGGTTCGCGTACGAACCGCGAATGACGGAGATAAAAATACGATCGCATACTGCAATGCGACACAGTCACAAAACAACAATAAAATACACTGGTTAATTCATTCTGTGAAATTTCAAAAATACCACCTTTTGCTGCAAAACGTCAAACAATAATTTAAATATTTTCCAAATTAAAAATTATGGAAAACAATTATAAATTCATTTAAAATACGTCATTAAAATCAAGTCATTTTATTAACTATTGATTTTCTTATTATTTATTAAATCCGCAACAAATTTTAATATTTAAATAAATTAAATATTCATATTCGAAACATTAAAAATTGCTGATCGTTATAGTAAGCTTAATTAGTTGGCCCTAGCATGGCTAATTCAGGCTGTGTAACCTATTGGTTCTGATACCATTATTGGAACTGAGCCAGCACTCGACGGGTTAAATAAGTGAATTTCATTTTTTTTATCATTTTGGATCTTATTGGGCTTATGAAGTCTAAATTATAATTTCAATCTATTCTAAATTAATTTTAAATAAAACCATTATTTTATTTTATTTGTTAACAAAAGTTAGGTTTGATATTATGTTTATATTTAGGAAATTTTGGCCCATATCCCTTTATATAGAAATAATTAGGCCCACACCCTTCCTATGTAAACATTATAATCTACATCCCCATTTTTAAATAACTAACAAAATATAAAATGCAAAACCCTACCCGCTTTCATCTGTCATTCCATCGCCTTGCTTTGACCGACTGCCTCTCGCCTTCTCGAGCCCTAGAACGTGATCGGGCCACGCCATACGACAGCCCCCCGCCTCCACGCGCCTACGGCCCACGACCAACCCCACTCGACTTCGTCTACGACAAGAGAAATGACGACGAACGCCAGCCCTTCACAAGCCAAACCCCATCGATCCGCTTCTCGAAAACCAATCATCACCGTTCACTTCATAGATCTCGGTGCCCTCTACGATTTACTACTTTGAAGATTTTGATTTTAGTTTACGGATTTGAAGAAAAATTGAGAAGAAGAACGCAACGTTCTCGGCCATTAAAATATATTATGGCGGCTGCGTTTTCACAGGGTTAGTGTTTACTGGATATGTGTGTGTGTGTGTCTACGTATAAGCGAATTATTTTAATATTATTTCCAATTTTTACATACTTTTTCAAACGATCTCCAAACGAAACGTGCTGCCTAGCATTTATAATGTTTTACCCGCATTCCGAACACAACGGACATGTTTCGGGGCCTAATTCGATCGTATGTGGAAGATAGCTTTTTGAATCGAATTAAAATATTAAATTTTCGATATTTATTTCAACGCGTCCCTATCATGTACGATCAAACGGTAACTCCAAACGCTATGAAATTTGAAATCTACTAATAATAAACTATTATGGATCCAATGAAACTGGTTTCATCAAATTCCGAGACTGTGCCTTAGAAGGCTATTTTAACTCGTCGATTAAATCGAGCGATTTTCAAAATCGTCGAAATCTTCAATTTTAAAATTTTACTAACTCCATTTAAAATCAAATAGAATTTATATCCTTACAAGAAATCATTCCGATTCATTTTAATCAAAATTCAATCATTTACATTATTTCCATATATTAATTTCCACTATTAATTTAATATATAAATTTCAAATTTAAACCTATCGACTTTTTATTCCATTCCCAAGTCCATATTATAATTCTAATCTAAATGAAATTTAAATAAATTTTAGAAATCATTTCTACGTCCATTTATTTCTAGATTCACATATTTTACCAATTTCAAATATTAAATTTATATTTACCAAATCCAATTAATCGCTATATCTGAAATGTTAAACTATTTTACCGATTCTTTCAAAATCTCCATATTCAAAATCAATTAATAGTTCAAATTCAACATTTAAAATAAATTAAATGTTCAAAAACGAACGACCAAAATTTCGGGTCGTTACACCATGCAACGAATGAATAAATGAATGAAGTTGTTAATATGTTTTATAGAAGAAATAATTACCAGATTATATTATGTTTTGAACATCACCAAGAAACAATTTGAAACTGCCAATGTGCAACACGTAAACATTGTTCAAAAAGCATGTGAAAGTGTGGTTAATAGAAATAATCGGGTATGTATGGATGCAAAAGCTAACCGGATGCCAAGCCTAATCGGGTACATAAGGAACCAATCTATACCCGAGATATATTATTTAACAATACCACCAGCAACGCCACCGGCAAATCTTTGTCCAACGCTAGTAATCACTGGATTGCTCGAATCATTTTTTAATAACCATTTTAATGTAGAACTAGAATCAACTGAAAAACAAACCGTAGAAGAAGCAGATGAGCCACACTCACCAAAAGAACCAACAACTGTAGAACTATAAAAACCAACATCAGCCGATATACTTTTACACTGCTTAGATACAATTGAAACAAGTATAAAATCATCACGGCTATGAGCAACAAGCAACAATAAACTATGCAAACCAGAATTAGTTTCAATGACTCTTTTCCTTTCATCTCTTTCATAAACCAATTCAATAGAACCGGGTATTAATTCTGACCAATATTCACAAATCTCATTTTTCAATCTCAACACACAATCACTCAAACCAAAATGCGTACTATAAGTATCACTACCCAACAAAAAAACGACAAGAACATCAATCGGCTCAGAGCTGAAAAAACAAATATAATGTTAGAATAATAGTAAAACAACATAATAGATAGTAAAATCTACAGTATCAATTATTTAATAAACACATGTTGTTATAGAAAATTTCTGCCTGACAACTATTTAACCGGTCAAATATTTGCTGGGAAAATGATTTACTACATAAAATTTTACTGTCATATCCCATTAACATAATCTAATTCAACAACAACATACATGAACTATAACAATAACAGCATGATCGTTATCGAACTATAATAATAAAAATAACAACATGAACTATAATAATAACAAATATTTGTAATGGCAAATATTTGCCCGGTAAATATTTTCCATAACAGCAATGTACTGCATAAAACTTCACTAACAATCCCCTTAATATCATATAATTCAACAACAACATATATGAACTATAACAATAACAACATGAGAATTAGAACCAACTACAATGATAACAATAACAATCACAGTAAATTCAACAAACTTGAAAACAGATGAATGCATGAATGAAAGGCAAACCTTCAAACCAAATTCAAAATGAAAGCAAAGCAGAAACACAAAACGGTAAATAAGAACAACAAAATTCAACTAGAAAATAACAAAATAATTAATAACAAAATGGAAAATAAAGGAAGATGAAAATAACTATGAATTAAAAAAAACTAACCTCGAATTCATTTTTTAACGTAGAACAGAAGAAAATATGTGTAACCAATCGAGATGTAGAAGAAGAAGAAGCTGAAAGAGATGAAGACGGAGCAAAAACTGATCAAGATACAAGAAAAATTCAATCGAACAACTCTAGCTGATCGAATCGAATGAGATTACGAACACTTCGGTTATATGAAGTTGAAATTTACCAAAATTCCATAAAAATTTGATGGCGAAATTCTCAGAAAAAACTTGGAGGATGTCGACGAGAAGGATAAAATTAGGTATATGGAAGGGTAAAAACGTAAACTTGAATGTGGAAAAAAAGTGGAAAATTGGAAGGGATATATTTTATAAAATAATTAATGTGTACAACTGTATTATTATATACAAATTTACATGTACATGTACGTGCACATACAACATATACATTGTGCATGGTTTAACATACCCGTATCTAAGTGCTAGGATTTAAACTACAACCAACTTTTTATCCCCTTCTATATACATATCTACTATCTAATATATTATATATAATAATAAAATATTAAATGATATTCATATTAGTGTAAATATATATATTATTTATATACATACATATGTAACATATAAAATAATATTTATAAATATAAATATAGATAATTCTGAATTCAAATTTCAAATCTAGATCTAGATATTAAAAATATCTTTTACTTTCAAATTTAAAATTTGATTTTGTAAAGAATTGTGTTTAAAATATATTTAAATATATATATATGTCCAAATATAAAATATGTTTTTTGAATGAAAATAATATACGTTTTTATATATACATAATAATTTATATAAAGCTTTGTCATTACATCCAAATAGGCAAAATCAAATTACATAGCGGAAATAGATAAAGCTCCTAATGGCTAGATTGCCTCCTTCATGTCTTCGGAAGCTTATTCGTACAATTGAAACCTGAAAGCCCTTACTCTCTACCTACTCAAATAAGTACCCAAGAGTTTAAGAGAAAAAACAAAAAACTTCGGATCAGACAACAGTCTAGTGTGAATAATAACCTACTATCTCGAACCAAACAGATATCTAGTGAGACCATGTCGTTGAGCGGAGTGGTTTTCTCCTCACTAGTATCTTATCAAAACATAAAAACCATAAATGTGCTCCTGCAACCACAATAGTTAGAACATAGGAAATATCATTTATAATCATGCAATAAATATTGGATTACCCATCCTAATTCATTAGATTATCCATCTTAATTTCAAATGACTACCCATTATAATTTAAACTGACTATCTGTCTTATTTTAATCTGACTATCCGTCTTATAATTATGTGGACCACCCATCTCACATTTAAACATATTCAAAATAATGTGGACTATCCATCTCACATGTATTTATCATTTGGATTACCCATCCCCTACCATATTGATTACCCATCACATTTGGTTTAATCATTTAAAATTTTGTGGACTATTCATCACACATATTCCATTTAACTTAAAATGACGTGGACTATCCATTGCACATCCTATAGTTTTCCTAGATGACTATGAACCCTTCATTATTCTCTAAAGACTATCCATCTCTAGCAGGATATAGACTATCCATCTCACATCCCATAGTTTTTCTAGGATGACTATGAACCCTTCATTTGGCCTTTTAACTCATGTTACCCAAATGTATCTATTTAACTGTAACGACCTGCTATTTTGGACCATTCGCATCCGCACATGTCGGACTTGAATAATTCAAAATACCGCGTTGTTAATTTAAATTTGGCAAAACTGAACATATACAGTAAATAAATAATCACAGATCAAAGACACAGAGTAATAAATGCAGCGGAAGCAAAAGATAGTAGTTCATGAAGCTACTATATACATATCAGAGTTAAATAAGGTACAACAGATGTCTCGAATACATAATCAAATACAATATCAGAATACATCACTAGAATCAACTGGATATCTAAAAGCTGGGTAGATAGCTGGATCTCCAAGCGAAGCTCCAACTCCAAAGGTGAGTCTCGAATACTGGTACACTCCATCTGACCCGAGCGTAAAGCAAAACACAAAACACTCGAGTCAGGATTAACATTCTTATATCAATAAATCCAACTCAAGTGAAATAGCAATTGAAATACAAGTAACTCAAAGGATGTTTGGAATAACCATCCTTTAAGGATCCGTTAAACTATCTACTATGTAGTAGTGTACACTAAATAGATAATGCCTATCAGTAATATAAAGTATCAAAATAGTGTTAAGGCGTTACCATATCCCCCTTAACACATTTTATATAAGCGTTATAGTCTATACAGCACTGTAAACTCCACCTTAAACTAGTGGGCTATTAGGGAGTACTCCATAGGTATAACACAAAACAAATCGTAGTGGTCGCGTATATAGGGATACATGTAACGACCCGTATTTTTTACGGATCGAAACATCGTAAAACAGTTGACATTAGGTTGCATTGTTGATAAGTTGTCCATAGTCTAAGTCCTAGGTCGTAGAGTTGTTAGGTCGGAGTAAACGACCTAAGAAAGTGGAGAAACCTAAGGATTTTGGGATAGGTCGTATAGGAGTTTAGGTCGACTAGAGCTTAAGTCGTTTGGAAGTTGAGTCGTGAGGTAGCTTAGGTCATGGGGTAGGTTAGGTCGAGTGAACGACCTAAGGGATTGGAGTAACCTACAGGATTTGACCGACTTAAGTTAGTAGGCGACTTATAGGAATTGGAGACTTAAGACAGTGGCGACTTAGGAGTTAGCGGCTTAGGGATATCGACTTAGGAAACTGGGGTGAGTTAACGACTTAAGGAGATAGGTCGGAGGCAGTTAAGTCGTTGAGTCGCTATAGCATGATTAGTTAGGTCGTAGGCGACCTATGATAGTATACTGTGTATAGTTAGGTCGTGAGGTGTTAAGTCGTAACCCAGCTAAGTCGCAAAGATCGTTAGGTCGTATCCCAGTTAGGTCGCGACTTATGTCAGGTCGCGTGGATGCTTAAGGGGTTAGGTCGTGTAGCATTAAGTCACTAAGTCGTATCTCGTTGAGTCGTGTAAGTTGATAGGTCGTTAAGTCGTACCTTAGTTAAGTCGCGTGAGGACTTATGTTGTTAAGTCGCTAGGTCATGCGCATGTGTGTTAGGTTAGGTCGTGCGAAGGCTTAGGTCGTTGAACTGTTGAGTCGTAAGTCGTGGTATTTATGAGTCGTAGGTCATGGATTTTCTTAAGTCGTGGACGACTTAAAAGCGAGCATACGACTTAGGGGATTTCAGCCTATAAATACCCGGGTTTTCTTCACTTTTTGGGATCCGGATTTCGAAGCGACGAAGTGCTGCCATTTTGAGAGCTCGAGTTCTACACTTCTTCACTTCTTTTCTCCACTCTAATCTTGTGATTCCTTCCATCCAAATCGAAGATCCAAGAGCTTAGATTGAAGATCTACATCCATCGAAGAGAGATTTCATCGTTTGAAGCGGATTTGTCATAGATCGAGTTAGATCCTTCGCTGTCCAGATCTGAAGTGTGTAGCTTTTGAGGTGTTTAGGTGATTTGGTGAGTGGTGATTATCTCTCACACGGATCCAAAGGAGTATATCGGATCGTTGGCTTGATTTTGTGTAAAGTAGTGATTTTCATGCATTTTTGTAAACTTAAGTATAGATCCATTGTTCATGATGATTTGACATCCATTTTACTACATGTTAACCTATGCAAGTTCATTCATCAAGATTATAGAGATATTGCTCATGTTTTCATGCTTGTTAGACTTTAGACTCTTTATTTACGAAATTGCCATTATTGTTATAATTGTTCATTAGATCATATTTGAATGCTTGATTACTTGGATTAATGTTTGACTTGATTGATTGCTATGAATTAGTTGATTGATGATTTGATTTAGACAAGATGGTCGAAGATGATTCAAAAGCTAAGGGAAAGGCTCTTGAATTGGGAAAGCTACTCGTGGCATATGTAGCGGATGATGAAGCTCATATGGATAGATTTGATGATGATGATGTTGAGATGAGGCTTTGCTATGATGAGATGAAGCGAGGCATGGTATGAGATAGCCTTGGTCTAATCCAGACGGGATCATTCCAAGCATGTTGATAACTCGGTGAAATGGTTCGGGTTTGAGGATAATGGTTTGCTCGAGAGGCGCTTGAGCTAGTTTGGAAATAGTCGTCGAGGAGGATGACTAGAAGGCTGAGATTTCATCGTTGTTGAAGGTTCTAGCAGGCTCAAAGCAAGAGTACGTTGGGCAGATTCGATAGTCCCTGAAGGCTACTGATTGGTAGTCGAGTACTCTAGGCAGATTCGATAGTCCTAGGCACGGGTTTTGACGACGTGCGGAGTTATGTCTAGAACCGGGGTTTGCATTAGCCCTTGACGGACTGATGAAAGAATGAGCCGGTCATTCAATTAACGATGATATCGAAGCAATGATAACAGTGATAGCCATAGTCATGGATGTTTGGTTGTATCGTCATTCGGTCTCAAGAGCGGTATTTTCTGGGTGCTTATCTGATCTTGGTTCAGGCCTTGGGGGTTTGTACTTGGAAAGCATCGCCCTTGACTCGAGTGATAATTGCTTTACTTTAAATTGTATGCTTTGTTATGTTTGCTTCTGCTTAGTGTGTGTCTGGGGGCTATCACTGTAGAAAGAGGTGGAGTGGGAGGGTTGGATTCCTATTCCTTTTTCCTTTATGCTCTTTTGGTATGTTGTTAGTTAATTTACCGCTCACTAAGACTGTTGTCTGACTCAAGGCTTTATGTTTTAACTCTTATTGCCTTGGGCTGTTCGTCCATTTTGGGACGGGCAGACTAGGTAGCAGGTGACAGGTGTTGTTCTTGCTTCCGACGATGCTGATGACGAAGACGAGCTGGAGGCTTGCATATTATTTTCTTACTATATGTACTGGATGTTCCGCTGCATGTATAATTCTCTGAGTGATATGTAGTGAGGCTTGATGTATTGACTATTCAGATGTTTGTATTGACTATTATGAAGTTTTATATGATGACATTCTATTCTGTGAAGCTTCACTATATATATATATATTCTATTGTATTTTGTCCACGCGCTGTGAGTTACGATAGATTCTACTGTTTTAACTTTACCTTGACAATCGTCCATGGCTGCCTGGCACGCTTTACAGCGCACTATGTCTAGGTTCAGTGCAGGGGTCATGGGCGGTCGTCACAATATAAGTATGACAAGGCACATGAGGCAATACCCAAGGTAGTGAAACTACCGTTTTCCTGATCCGGACTGGTGAGAACGCATCGCCGCAGCGATCGCAACACCGCGAAACAACACTCCCAAAATCAAGGGTGCACCAATCGACAACAAGTAATGAGTAGTTTTCGAAGAAGTGTGTTCGCTCGAGGTCGCTAACCCCCATTTGGAACGGCATGGGTCCTGTTTTAGTCATTTCCAATTTGACACAAGTGTCAAGGCTATCCATTATCGTTCTCTTTCTTCAGTCATCACGTACATCATTCCAACCACTTCATTCTGGATCACACTCCGCGTGTAGTTATTAAAATGGTTTTCGGTTTAGACAGCGAGTATGTCCTTAACCGATTCCGGTCTCTTTAATAACTTTCGTAATTATTACACCGATTGGTCGTTTAATAACTTTCAAAATAGTTCATATTTCAAAACCGAAATATCATTTCCATTTTTAAACCATATTCATTCGATATCAATTTCACTTCAAATAAATCCATTTCCAAAATCATATCACTTTCCAAAGTTATATCGCTTTCGAAATCGTAAGACTTTTAAAATCAAAACACTTTGAAAACCAGAACCTTGAAATTCATAACACTTTGAAACTATAGTTTGAAATCATAACATTTTGGAATTCATAACACTTTCCTCTTAAACAGTTTAGATATTAAAATTAATTGTATATAATAAAATAGTTTATAAAATAGTTTATATACAAAATAGTTTATATAAATAGTTATAAGTTAAAATAGTTTATAAAATAATTTATATTAAAATGATTTATATTAAAATAGTTTATATTAAAATAAATTTATAAAGTAAAATATCAATAGTTTTAAATATAATTTTAAATTACTTTATAAAATAAAAAAGTTTCCTCAACCTTCACAAATCGATTCCAATTTTATTAATCAATTATTTAAGTTCAACTCCATTGTGTCAAAACTTACAAATTGCATTAAATTTAATTCATCAATTCAAATTCATTACACTTCAAGTCTTACATTAATTTCAAAAAAACACATTTTATTTCTTATTAGAGAAATTCAATTTCACTAATTAATTTACTTAGTTACAATTTCAAAATTCAATTAATAAAGAAACTTAATTTCACTTATTCAAGAAGTTCAATTTTACTTAACAAAGAATTCAATTTTATTTAATTATTAAATAATTCAATCTTATTTAATTATTAAATAATTTCAAAACTTAATTATTAAAAATTCCAAATTTTAAAACAACATTCTTTCATCAATTACTATGTTAATATTTTGATTCAGATTATTAAATATTAATATTTTCCTTTCATTAAGTTCAAATTCCAACTTCATTTCAAAACCTCATTATTTATTCAAATAAAATCTTTATTTTATTTTTAAATCAAATTATTGACCAATCGGGTTTTATTTAATTCTCTATCCTAAGTCAAGTTCATTTGGATATTTATCATTTCAACCCGATTCCAATTCAATTCAAAAATCAAAGCATAGCAAAGGGAACTTGCAGTGTGATAACAGGGATGGTGTCAAAGTAAATAAACAAGCAATAACAACAATCAATAACAATCCAATAATCAATTCAAATAATCCCGAAAGAATCGTATTAATTCACATTGTTGTTTGTGCAAATTAATATAATTATTTCTAGAATCTACACTATCATTTCATGTAGATTAAAGATTATTACACTATTATTTGATGCGGTTCTACACTTGACATTTCTTATTCGGTTTCATACCATAAATTCAAAGGGTTCAAGGGTAATTAACCATTTCTACGTGTCAAATAATTAAACATTTAAGGGGTCATATTTTACAAATTTAACTAATCAAATCCAACAAATATATCAATTCAAACTTTAACTATCCTACGTCAAATTCAGTTGCATGTTATTTATCACTTATACATTTACAATTTAACGACCAATGCAAACATCAACAATCAATCAATTAACAGCCAAACTGTATTATCATCGCATAAATAATTAACAGATAATGGTGTCAGATGTCACAGGTGAACTGATACAGGTAATAACATAAATAACTAACAGCAGCAATATTTCAATTGTCGTTTCAATTGAAATCAAATTTAATAAATAAAAGAACATTAATCGTGAGTGATTGCTCACCTTTCGAGGCTAGAGAAAAATTTGACAACTAACTGAGCTACAGATTTGGGTCACGATCTAGATAATCGAACAAATCCAGACAAAAATCTCAAAGCGAAGTAAGCTGAAAGTGGGTTCGATGGGCAAAGCTGAAAAGTAGATATTGATGGCACCGAATCAGAATCGTTTTGATATAATCAATTTTTATATAATCAAAATAACAATACAAAAAGTCCACAAAATAAAATTTATATCCAAACAAGTGTACTACATAACTTTTATATAAACCACCTACATTGAACCATATATATATGCAGACTGCCAACAGCATTCATCATATGAAAATGAAATTTTCTTTTGAAATCTAAAGTATGTGAAATATACATACCATGATATCATATAATTTTTATCGAATCTGACTTACATTAACATATTAATACTCATTTAAAATATCTCATACGCAAACCACTTATAAGGCATAGGTAATATATAGCAGATTATAAACCATATACTCTAAAAATATATAACCTGATTTGATATATATATATAATTATATAACTTTCAACATATTACTTCTATAAATAAGCAAAAACCATTATACATAATATAGTTTAAAAATAAGTACTTACAGAAATATAAAACTGTACAACTTAACAATATATACATACGTTATATATGTACTATATACAACATGGCTCATGCCCAGTAATTACTATATACATCTATTTAACAGTAGGACTAATATGTACGATACTCATATATATTGTAATTTATTCATTTAGAAAATATAACTTAGTTAGATATATAGATTTGTTAACGGGTTATATACATATAAATCCAACAGTAGATGCAAACTTGTACTACAAATTATCTAAAATATGTGCACAGACTATATCACGTGTGTAGATAATAATAAAAAAATCTTATATAACATATATATTCTCCAAACAACACACACGGAGCAAAAAGTACTATATATATAGGCTTTTCATACTACAGACTCACCTATAAGACTATATATTCAAACAACAGAACAGAACATACTTGTTGGGCGAATTCTCACCACCAAACCAGAATAACTGGACCAGCCACCCTCCATCTTAAAACTTCACCGGTCCACTTCAAAGCAACATGAACCGGAGTGTCTACCGAACGAACTCCAACCGCCGAACCACCTCGTTGCCGAACCAGCTCCAACCACCGAACCACCTCGTTGCCGAACCAACTCTTCACCGAACCAGCTCTTCACCGGACTAGAACCCCCGAACCAACTCTTACCCCAACCATCTCCGAACCAAGTAATGACGAACCAAAGCGATGCCAAACCAATGCTACCAGGCCCAACCACACCAGCCCAGGCCCACCAGCAGCTATATACATCCAAGGCCCCTGCCCCCAACCTCACTCTATAAATAGAGGGGCAGGGGTACAACAATGGGGACAAGTTTTGAGAGCTCAAGCACGGAGAGAACTTTCAAACAACTTTCTTTTACTTGTATCATAGCTTTGTACTTGTAATCAAAACAAGAGAAGAGAAATAACATATAAAGTGGACGTAGGCACATTCTGGCTGAACCACTATAAACTTGCGCGTCTTTTTACAGTTTAGTCCCTGCTTTTCATATATTTGCATAAATCACCCAAATCACTAAGAACAACATAAGATCTACTAAATCATACAACTTTGAGGTGTTTGTCCATTTTTTGTGCAAACATTTTTGGTGCTTTCACTGAGAACTAGAAGCTCGAAGCTTCAGCTTCATCCACTTAACAAGTTTTCCTAACAGCATCGTCCGCCACTTGGAAAACATGCCTCCCAAACAGAGAAAAGATGTTAACAAAGAAAAAAACATCGCATCCAGCAGTCTTCCAGATCCAACTGTCACGAATCAAGTAAATCTTCCTCCTCCAGCAGCAGTAACAAATGAAGGACAGTCTAACCCAACCACTCCTGCCACAGAACAGCCTGCGGCAATTACTAGGGCAGATTTGGACAGAGTTTTGGTTGAAGTAACTAACCGCTTCACGTCCCAGCAGGAAGCCTTGGTGGACCATCTCATGTCACGCTTAAGGGATCCTGAAGAATCCAACCGCAACACTGAATCATGGGGCGAGTCCCAGTCTGGAGGATCTCAGAGACAACAAAGATCTTCCTTCTTCGAAGGAGCTAACGGTAGAAGTAGCCATGGTAGGAGCCGAGACCGAGCACAGCCCGAAGTTAGGCCTGAGGAAACATTTGGTACCGAACCCAACGGGGGAGGTACCGGACGGAGGCCAACTGTAGCTGAGCCTGTCATACTGCCTAACCACGGAAACGCCGGTGAACGGGGCCGAGCTAGAGTCTAGCCCGAAGTTGGACCCGAGGAAGTGCTTAGATCAGAACCCAGCAGGGGAAGATCAAGGCAAGGGCCAACTGTAGCTGACCCTAGCATGCCCCTAGAAGATCAAAGGCAGCCGCTGGAAAATATGAGGAACGATAGACGATACCATCCCTACAGGTCATCTGGACGGAATTAATCCCACAGAACAGAACCAAACTCATTTCTATCCGCTCCAAATTCTGATGAAAGGATGGCATGCTTATTCAGAGAGTGGGTCCAACGGGAGCAAAGAGATCGAGGGATAGGCGCTAGGGTAACCAACCCTTTCGCCCGCAATATCGAAATTGCTATCACTCCCCGAGAATGGAAGATGCCGACAATGGAACCTTACGAAGGAACCTCCGACCCCGTTGTACTCTTATAGAGGTACATGCAACATATGCTCATGAGTGGAGCAACAAAGGGAATACTATGCAAATGCTTTCCGCTCTTCTTAGTAGATCTCGCTACCTCCTGGTTCTGTCATCTACCCCAGGGATCCATCAGCTCGTGGGAAATGTTGAAAGAAAAGTTTATCAGTCAGTTCCACATCCATGTGGAACAACCTAAGGACGCTTATTCCTTATCCAGCGTCAAACAGAAACCTGGAGAAAAACTGCAGCAATACCTAACCCGATTCAATGCCGCAGCAGCCGTAGTCCAAGATGCCGATGAGAAGCTTATCCTAATGGCCCTCTGTAGTGGTGTGCATCCGGACACTAAATTTGCTAGAAGATTGACGAAAGAAAAACCAGCTACTTTACCCGATTTCTTCCATGAAGCCGGGAAATACATGAGGCTTGAGGATGCTGCCGTTGAGGGGCAGTCAGGACAGCAAAATAAGGCAACTCACAGCAAAGCCCCCGCTGTGGCAAGGGACGTTCGAAGAAATGATTCCAGAGACAATGCTGGGGGCAAGAAGGGAGAAAAGCGCCTATATCGGCCTGGGCCGAGATTCGACACTTACACTCCTTTGAACGAGACCGTCGAAAATATCTTCCTTGCCACCCAAGGCGAAGTTATATACAAACGCCCACCATACAAAAAGGAATCAGATAACGCGCAGAAATCTAGAAAGTTCTGCCGCTTCCATGAATCTCACGGGCATGATACCAATGAATGCCATCATCTCCGGGATCTGATTGAGGAACACATCAGAAGGAAGAAACTGGAACGTTATATAAAAAGTCAGGACAGGACTCCAGCTCCTGCCAATGAAAGCCCAAGGCTACCCTCACCGGACACCGGCAGAGGAAACCGCAACGCTAGCAGCTCTAGTCAAGAGAAAATAGTGGTCCATACCATCTCAGGAGGACCGCACATCGCGGACAGAAGCTAGAAAGAGATGGAAAGGTATGGAAAGTCGCTTATAGACAATAAAGACTGTGTCAATTCGGTTATAGAAGAGCGCCACCCGAAGCGGAAAGAAAGTAATGACATCACATTCGGTAAGCGTGACCTAGAAGGAAGGCAGTACCCTCACATGGATCCCATGGTCATTTCTGCCCGACTCGGTCCCGCCGAAGTTTACCGAATCCTGGTAGACACTGGAAGCTCAGTAAACATCCTGTTCAAACACGCATTCGACAAAATGAATCTATCAATGAAGGATGTATCTCCCTGCGATAAACCACTACACGGTTTCACTGGGGATGCTAAGATACCCCTCGGGCAACTGGACCTCTTTGTTGAGATTGGAAGCCATCCCCGCTCCATTGTACGGAAGCAGACGTTCATGCTAATAGAAAACCATTCGGCCTACAACGCCTTCTTAGGAAGACTAGCCTTGTCTGACTTCCAAATTGTCCTAGCCCCATGGTGCCTAAAGATGAAATTTCCAACAGACAATGGAGTAGGGGAAGTGGAAGGAGACCAGGACGTTGCTCGAGACTGCTATGTGACTGAACTTCGCAACAACCACAGGAAGGATAAAGGGAAGGGTGTAGAGATTGCCCTCTGCACAAAAAGTCTAGAATCATAGCAACTAAAGAAAGCCCCTCCTCTTCGATATACCAGCGACCCTTTCAATGAATTAGACCCTATGGACAAAGAGGAGGAGGCCACCGCCGAGCCTGCAAAGGCTATGGAGTTTATATCTATAGACAAGCACGACTCAAGTAGACTATTGAAAATTGGGTCCCAACTAAAAGCCGAATTGAAGGAACAACTCATCGATTTTCTCCGCCACAACTTGGATGTATTCGCATGGTCACACGCTGACATGACCGGAATCTCCCCCGACATAGCCTGCCACATATTAAAAATTGATCCTACCAAGGCGCCTGTAAAACAAAGAATGAGAAGTATGGGGGCAGAGCAATCAACAGCCCTCGATGAAGAAGTAAAGAATCTACTCGCCAATGACTTCATACGAGAAGCTATCTACCCGGAATGGATCGCCAACCCGGTGCTGGTAAAGAAGGCTAATGGGAAGTGGCGAACCTGCATTGACTTTTCCAACCTAAACGACGCCTGCCCAAAGGATTGCTTCCCACTTCCCAGAATCGACCAACTTGTAGACAGCACAGCCGGGCACGAGCTCCTATCTTTTATGGATGCATACTCAGGATATAACCAAATTCCTATGCATGCTCCCGACCAAGACCACACTAGTTTCATCACTGACCGGGGTTTATACTGCTATAAGGTAATGCCTTTCGAACTTAAAAATGCAGGATCCACCTACCAGCGCCTCGTCAACAAGATGTTTGCAGGGCTAATAGGACAGACTATGGAAGTATATGTGGATGACATGCTGGTGAAGTCAAGGAAAGCCAAAGATCACGTAAACCACCTAGGCAAAATGTTTCAAGTACTCCGCCAGTATGAAATGAAGTTGAATCCTCTAAAATGCTCCTTCGGAGTGTCATCAGGAAAGTTCTTAGGATTCATCGTTCATGCCAGGGGGATTGAAGCGAACCCTGAACAAGTCCGAGCGCTAAGGGATATCAAGATACCTTCCACCCGAAAGGAAATGCAAAGCCTAAATGGAAAAGTGGCCGCCCTAAGCCGATTCATCTCCAAGGCAACGGACAAGTGCGTCCCCTTTTTCGAAGCTCTAAAGAAAGACAAAGGAAAGTTCGAATGGACTGACGAATGCTTAACCGCTTTCCTTAACCTAATCGAACACCTCCAGAAACCACCGGTACTCTCGACTCCAAGCGAAGGCGAAGAATTGTACTTATACCTTGCTGTGTCATCTCACGCCCTAAGCGCTGCCTTGGTAAGGGAAGACAACCGCACGCAACGGCCAGTTTACTTCGTCAGCAAAAGGTTTACTGGGGCAGAAGTCAGATATCCTAAACTTGAGAAGCTAGCATACTGTTTACTAATCACATCACGAAAACTGCGTCACTACTTCTAGTCTCATTCCATCAAAGTTCCGACCGATCAACCACTGAGGCAGGTACTCCATCGTCCCGACACTTCTGGGCGACTACTTAAATGGTGCATTGAACTAAGTCAGTATGATATCACCTATCACCCTCGCACCGCCATCAAGGGACAAGCCATGGCTGATTTCATTGCAGAATTCACTACCAATGAAGATAAGAAGCAATTGGAAATAGCAGAAGATATCAAGTGGAATCTCTTTGTGGATGGTGCATCGAACGAACAAGGCTCGGGGGCAGGTGTGGTAATAATCACTCCCAGGGGAAACAAACTGCACTATGCTATAAGGTTGGAGTTCGCTGCCACCAACAATGATGCAGAGTATGAAGCAGTGATAGCCGGACTAGAAATTGCCATAGAAATCGGAGCCAATTCTTTGTGTCTTCACAGCGATTCTCAACTTATTGTTAATCAAATACTAGGAGAATTCCAAGCTCGAGAAGAACGACTCATAGCATATTTAAAGAAGACCAAGTTACTTCTCAGCCGATTGGACCACTACTTAGTCAAACACATCCCTTGGGAAGAGAACCAAGAGGCAGACGAATTGGCGAAGCAAGCAAGTGTGAGAGACATCACCATCTTCGGGGCAGTAACCATCTCAAAGCAGCTGGCCCCAAGTTTTGAGCAAGTGAATCTGATAGCTGCAACCGAGGAAGCAACTTGGATGACTCCCATCCGAGACTACCTACAAAGTGGCACACTACCCAACGGGCGTAACGAAGTCAAGAAAATCTTGAGGAAAGCATCCCGCTACACAATACAAGAAGACATCCTCTATCGGCGCGGATTCTCTAACCCGTTATTAAGGTGTGTCGCTGGGAGGGAAGCCAAGGAAATCTTATCCAACATCCATCAGGGAAGCTGTGGAGATCACACCGGAGGGCAAACATTAGCAAAAAAGATACTCCGATATGGATATTTCTGGCCCACCTTAAGCAAGGACGCCTTAGATTTCGTTAAAAAGTGTGACAGATGCCAGAAGTTTGCTAAGATTCTGCGGCTACCAACAACTGAGATTACTCAAATGACCAGCCCTTGGCCCTTCGCGATATGGGGAATTGACTTAATCGGCGAGCTACCAATGGGCCGAGGCAGGGCCAAATATGCTATAGTGGCAGTCGACTATTTCACCAAATGGGTGGAAGCGGAACCTCTGAATAAAGTATCTTCAGCCAAAGTTATTAACTTTTTGATCAAAAATGTTCTATGCAGGTACGGAGTCCCACTCAAAATCATATCAGACAATGGACTTCAGTTTGACAGCGAGGAATTCGCCAACTGGTGCCAAGAGCACGGAATTCACAAAAGCTTCTCATCCTAAGCGTATCCCCAGGCAAACAGACAAGTCGAAGCCATCAACAAAATTCTGAAAACTCTAAAAAAAAAGAAGCTCGAAAAGTCAAAGGCCGCTTGGGTGGATGAACTTCCTACGGCACTATGGGCCTATCGCACATCTTTCAGAACATCGACGGGGCACACTCCTTTCTCTTTGGCATACGGATCGGAGGCTATACTCCCAGTTGAAACCATTGTGCCTTCCCACCATAGGATCCACTATAAACCAGAAGAGAACGAAGAACTCCTTCACATGTCTTTGGATCTAGTTGAGGAGAGAAGAAATGATGCAATCCTTAAAGCAGCATCCCACAAACAAAAAGTAGCGGCACAATACAACTCCAAAGTCAAGCATCGTACCTTACAAGAAGGGGATCTTGTCCTCAAGCGAATCTTCCCTCGCCCCGGAGCACTAGACCCAATCTGGGATGGGCCATATGTAATTCATAAAGATCTCCACAATGGAGCTTATATTTTGTCAACAGTGGACGGAGAGGTGTTCCGGAGGGCATGGAACATCCAGCACCTTCGTCGATACTTTTCTTAACTTGTACTGCCCATATGAAGTGAATTAACAAAGAGAATCAGTGGACGTAGGCCTTTTCATGTCGAACCACTTTAAAAAACCTTGTCTCTTTTTTAACTAGTTCCTTTATATCTTGGCTGCTTGTTAACATTATCCTTTTCTGTTGAACAAAATCCTATGCATGTAACATTTTCACTCGATGCACTCCACAGCGCAACTTCACCTGGACAAGACCTAACAGGTACTACGCGAATCTATGCCCTCGCCAATGAGACACTTTTGCTCCGGCATCCCTCTGCTGCGGGTTAACTCGTTGCTCGCGACGGCCCTTAAAAGCCAACTGTAATGAGCCGATTATAAGCCACCGAGAAGGCCGACTATAGCCGAGGCAGCTCATTACGGCGTTCGGCTCGCCGGCAACTGTGAACCGACTATAAGCCCCAACATAAGGTGTGGCCAGCCAGGGGCAGTTCACAGTTGACGATCGGCACCCACGCTAGCCGGCCATAGTAAATCGAATAATACCCACGATTACGGGCCATAATGGCCCGGGTAGTTACTGTGCGCGATCTCGGCTCCGATGTGTCTTAAGTGCGGCTGTGGTAAAAAAGAATTAACTCCCCGCGGAGGCGTAAGATGGGTAACAAATGTCTCCAAGACCCACAGCTAGGGAAAGTGACTACAAAGCCCGTTTGCCACGAACTTAAGCACATCGAAGGCCTTCCGTGATTGGAAGTTTTACTATTTCACATATTTCAATTTTACTTAAAAAGCTTTCCTCCTATCCTCTATAACAATCCCTAAAGTACAGGATACAGAGTAGGAGATACTCGCCAATGGGTGAAGGGACTCACAATTGGATGGCAGGGAATTCAACTGCGTTCCATGCTCGGTCATACAAGATATTCAAAACTGCCATCTACGATTAGAACATGAAAGGCGGTATTTTCTTCTTTTGTGTACAAATACATGACTGTAATTTGTTCACACCACATGCTAACATTGAAAGTCATGAAATTATGTTTTAAACCAGAACCTAACATCAAACACAATTCAATTACAAGAATATACATAGCTATATTTCTCATACGACATGTCAAAATAGCAACAAACATTCAGAAGACGACAAAATCAGCTTAAGTTAAAGAATTACACGTCAAGAATAGAGCTATTTATTACAAGTAGCAAAATATTACAACCTAAAAGCTACTTTACTGTTTTAAGACTAACATCTACAACCCTGTCAAGTCCACAAAAAGAGTTTTTCCAGGTATAATTAAGGGGCCGGCTGCATTGGAGTTTTTTCCTTGTCCTGTTGCCCACCTGTCCAGACAGAGAAAGGATTCATTAGTGAGAAGCAACCAAGTTAATGGGGAAACTAAAAAGGAAGACTTACCAACACCTGCTTCTTGGCCATCCTGGTCGTCATCCTCTACTTGCACACCTGCCTCCTCAGCAGCAAGCAACCGCATACCCTCCTTCACCGCCACCTTCTCCTCCTTGGCAAACTGGGCAGTGACCACATCCATGCTGAAGGCCACGCCACCATCTTTATCCGCATCGGCCTTGGCCTCCTCCAGAGCCCGAAGATAGATCTTAGCCATGACCCTAGGATAATCATCCATCCAAGATAGGTTACCCTGCTTCCAGGTTCGGAAGTACATGTCCTGAAGCATTTCGTCCATCATCCCCTCATTCTCCTCAAACTCCCTCATCCGGGCCTCGGAAGCCGACAACCTTTCAACGGCAGCATCTCTCTCCGATCGGTATCTCGAGCAGTCAACCAGAAGGGATTTCCGCATTGCCTCCATCTCCTCCCTCAACTTGGCTTGAGCAAGCTCTGCAGCCTCAAGTTTCCCGGACAACTCCTCTATCTGCTCAAGATCCGCTTTCCGAACCTTGTCCACCGTGGCAATAGCCATGTCGATCCGTTCCTTGCAAGTAGCTTCCATTTTCCGCAGTTCGGCCCGGCTGGCCTCTTCCATGGTTTTCTTTAGTCGTCCAGAAGCAGCCTCATGCTGAGAAATCTGAATGGCCTGATCAGCAAGCTGTTTGGCCTGATCCGAAACCACCAATCGTAGTCGGATGTTGGCACTCCCAATCTCCTCTCCAGCCTTAACCAACCGGGCATGATGCCCCATCAGCTTCCTAGTCTCCTCTACCACCCGATCAATATTAGCCTTGGCCTCGTCTCCCATGGTAATTATCCGAGTAGTAAGTAAATCGAGATCTAAGGACTTAGCCTCGTCAAGCACCCGTACCATGGGATTGCGGGGAAGAAGGTGCTCACCGGTAACCTCGTCAAAAGTAATATCATGGGAACTTGGATCCAGGTCAGGATGACCCGCACATGGATTCCGAACCAAGTCAGGATGATAAATCTGAGTGACGGTAGGATTTTCAGACGGGTGCGGAGAGAGTGCAAACTCAGTATCCTCCTCCGTGATATCATGAAGAGGCTGAACTGGAGGCTGAGGACCAAGTGAAGGTTCAGATAAGGGGTGACTCCTCTTTCTCTTTTGAATGCCCTCTTCAATAACCCCGAGAAGAGGACGGTAGCCGACTATATCCCCGGAACGGTGGGTTGAAGGCTTCGGCTTGGCGGAAGCTTTGGAGAGCTTGTATTGTTCAAGCCTGTGCCGAAGATCTGAGGCCTTAGCCGTTTTACCTACTCCTGATATGAAGAACAAGTGTCACAAGCTTACATTGATCCATAATTCGAGAAACGCGGCAAATTAAAAGTTAAAAGAAAAAAGGAAACACATCTGTTATACAAACCCTGGGGAGGAGTAGGATACTGCAATAAGTCCTGGATTTCATTCCAGGACGGGAGCGGATCATAAAATATTCCTAAGTCCCTATCATAAATGGAGCCTGCAGGAGTCAAAAGTTCACCTTGAGTCATCGGAGCCACCTTGGCTGGAACAATCTGAGAAGACTTGCTTGCACCGGTCCTGGCCTTGTCAGCTTTCCCGGATTTCTCTACCAAAGCCGGCTCTCCGTCCAGCCCCTCGAAAGCTTGGTGGAATGCATCATCCGTCCACTCTTGTATCTCGCCTGCTTGCCCGGGAAGCAAGGCCCCGATACCATCGCCACCATCACCACCTTCCCGGTCCTCTCCACCCTCACCTCTCTCCTCCTCCACATCATCCTTCCCCGGAGTAAGTGGACAAGTGCTGGGGGAAGGACCATCCGACTTCTTAAGCTTCTTACCTCCGACCACTGGATATTTTGAGAAAGGTTTCCTCTTGCCACTCTCTGCTGGGACACCTCCCTTAGCCTGAGCAGCCGCCCTCTCCTCCATCGTTTCCCTCAGCTTGACTACTGACTGCTGTGGAAGGATCAAGTTATACTCCAGAAGGGTCACATTTCTGATCAGGTAGGCAGCTGATCTATCTCTCCCGGGGATAGCTTCTATCTCAGCCGCCGTCTGAACCAGGCGATCAGTCTCCACAACCGCAAAGCCACCTGTCGCTAGCAAAAATGAAAACGTATGAGAAGAAGCATCGCAACCAGAATGGAAATTAAAAATAAAGCGTCAACTTACATCCAGAGGTGAAGCGCCGAATAGAAACAGAGTCGTCCCTGACGAAGAACCACTCCTTCTTGAACATGCTGAACTTAGAATACAGATCCAAGACCGGCTTGAAGGTTACCGCTGACTCCAAGCTAATATATGGGGACCCCTTCTTATAGCTCCTTAGATTATATAAGTACCGGATCTCCCGGTTGGAAGGAGCATGCCCATACTTCCTTTGGAAGATGACGAAGAGGCTCACCAGTATAGCATAGGAGTTGGGTTGAAGCTGGAATGGGGCCACCTTTAGATATGTAAGGAAGCTGGCTACCCAAGCATTAAGAGGCGGAATGGCACCACACATGCAGTGGTATCTGCTATAGGCAAAGTACCCTTCGGGAGGATCATATGGCATAACGTCTCTCCCTAGCAACCGCATGCGCGCCCTATCAATTCCGAATGAACGAGAGATGACATCGAGCTGTTCCTCCTTGAGGGAGCTGGGAAAGCAATCGGGCAGGGAGTTTAGAAGCTCCTGAGGACCGTACCCGTCCACTAGTGATCTCGGGGCAGGTCCGTGACGTTCTGATCCTGACTGAGCAGGGGGCACTGCAGAAGATTCTCCTTCGCCCTAGGATTTCTTTTTATCCGATCGAGTTTCTACTTTGCGAGACATTATCTACAACCTCGAAAAACATGTTGTTAAAACAGAGGATATAAACAAGCAAGTCTATATAAAGTCCATCCAATACAAAAGTCCGTCAAATAAAAAAAGTTCATTCGGCATCCCCATACTATGATTCATTCGGCATCTCCATACTATAATTCATTCGGCATCCCCATACTATAATTCATTCGGTATCCCCATACTATGATTCATTCGGCATCCCCAATATCAGAACTCATTCTACACTCAAGTACTTATGACACAGATTCATTCGGTATTAAAACTTCGAGCCCATTCGGTAAAAAAAAGAAAAAAAAAGTCTTCCATTCGGCGGCAAGGAATTATCTCCTGGTTCGGCTGGCACTTTGGTTAGGCGAAAACAAGAGCTTGATTCGGCAAATGATTTGGCTCGGTTAGTGAAGAATGGCGAAGGCCTAACACCTCTACTTATAGGCAAATAAAGGACACCGGACCAACTTGGCTGGCACTCAAGGACCGAATGGAGATGACCAAGAAACAAAGCGAGCCGTATGCCAGCATACGCCCCACTTTGGGGGGCAAATGTTGGGCGAATTCTCACCACCAGACCAGAATAACTGGACCAGCCACCCTCCATCTTAAAACTTCACCGGTCCACTTCAAAGCAACACGAACCGGAGTGTCTACCGAACGAACTCCAACTGCCGAACCACCTCGTTGCCGAACCAGCTCCAACCACCGAACCACCTCGTTGCCGAACCAACTCCAACCGCCGAACCACCTCGTTGCCGAACCAGCTCCAACCACCGAACCACCTCGTTGCCGAACCAACTCCAACCGCCGAACCACCTCGTTGCCGAACCAGCTCCAACCACCGAACCACCTTGTTGCCGAACCAACTCTTCACCGAACCAGCTCTTCACCGGACTAGAACCCCCAAACCAACTCTTACCCCAACCATCTTCGAACCAAGTAATGACAAACCAAAGCGATGCCGAACCAATGCTACCAGGCCCAACCACACCAGCCCAGGCCCACCAGCAGCTATATACATCCAAGGCCCCTGCCCCCAACCTCACTCTATAAATAGAGGGGCAGGGGTACAACAATGGGGACAAGTTTTGAGAGCTCAAGCACGGAGAGAACTTTCAAACAACTTTCTTTTACTTGTATCAAAGCTTTGTACTTGTAATTAAAACAAGAGAAGAGAAATAACATATAAAGTGGACGTAGGCACATTCTGGCTGAACCACTATAAACTTGCGCGTCATTTTACAGTTTAGTCCCTACTTTTCATATATTTGCATAAATCACCCAAATCACTAAGAACAACATAAGATCTACTAAATCATACAACTTTGAGGTGTTTGTCCATTTTTTGTGCAAACAATACTTAAATATCTAAAATTTATAACCTTTTTAACAAATCATACCCATATTCCAATATATATAAAACGATACATAGGCATAATATACTCACATGCAACAGATTGGAAAGGTAAACCGTGACACAAAGGGCTGAGCACGGCAGAGGCCGGAGGTGGAAGAAGGCGGAGGTGCTTTGGGTGGGTCTGCCGTACGTGGAGGTGGAATTCAATTCATGGAAGGGTGGCGAGGAGTTGAGGCAAGCTGTAGTGGAGAGGCGGAGGGACATGGAGTTGAGGCCGATGGGTGGGTCGCTGGAGATTTTATGCTCGTCGCGAGGCAGTGGGAAGAGGAGGCGGTCGGGGTTTCGGTGGTTGACTTCGGAGGCGGAAGAATGGTGGAGGGACACTCGAAGAGGGCTGCGTCGGCTTTGGTTATAGCCGAAAGATGGGAGGAAAGCAATGAGATCTGGTTTGTTTTGAAAAGAAAACGAAGAAGGAAGGAATGGTAGACAGAGAGAACAAGAGGAGAGGAAAGTGGAAGTAAACCGGTAGAAAAATATAATATCAAAATAAACTGAGAACTTGGAAAATAGCAAAGGTTGGCACGAATACAATTATAAGAATAAATGCAAATCTGAAGGGTCAAAAAGTTGTTTCAACATTCAATAAAGCAATTATTGTTTACATGGCTGAAGATCTGAAAAGGCACAAGGAACAAGATGACCCAAATACAGTACCGATACGACGGACCGTAACACGATTTCGTCGCGTCAGACGTCAAAATGCACAATCGAATATGGAGTGGAGATCAGCACAACGAGACGAACAGAATGGTATACAGATATTAGTGGTACGTTTGAATTATAAAAATTCGAATTTTCTACTAGTGGAAAATGCAGCAAAAACGTAGAAAAATAAGATCGACGGAGTTAAAGAAGTCCGAATTTGGAAAAACTAAAAATGACGTCTTGCTCAGAAGATGATTTAGAATTTTTCTATGTAAAAATATTTAGGTTTCGAAAACATTTTATTTTCATCTATTACTAACTGATTAAATTGAAATAAAATGGCACACGAAAATAACTTTCAAATTTTTGGATGAAAATTTACCAGTTGCTATGTTTAACTAGACGCGTTTCAAATATTAAAAAAAATTATTTCAAAATTTATCGTTTAAAATTTCACAAAATTTTCAACTAATTACGTTGTTAAAACAGTTAAAATTTACGGGTCGTTACACTCTCCCCCACTCAAAACTTTTCGTCCGCGAAAAGGAAGGAGGTAGGAGAATAGAAACAACCAGAAAGAAAATATATTAAAAGACAAGATAAAACAATTAAACCATATAATTTCAAATTAAACTAGTTAATATTTAACAATTTGGTTTAATCCACTTGGTTTCACTTAAGTTAAATCAAACTATCTATTTCCAGATTCATTATCTTACTATCTAGTCATCCTCAATTAACAATTTCTATATCATCAATTTGTATATCTATTATTGTACTCATATTTTATTCAATAGATTTAATTCTTTTATTCCAAATTATTATTAAGTTTATTTCACTTAATATATCTTATTACATATATTTAAACCATATAAATTAATTTAAACCATATAAGTTTCGATTTAAATTAATTTATATTTACTAATTGCTTTTAAATTCAAGGTATTTTCATAAGTTGATCAAATTTCACTTTATTAATTCTTTCAAAACAAATTTATTTATTTTTTCAAACAAATTTATTTCATTATTAACTGAGTTTTACTTATTATCCTATCTAACTCTATTAACATCTTTATAATCAAAATTTAGTGTATAACATTTATTATAAACACTCAAATTTTATTTATAAAGACATTTTTTTTATTATTGTACATTATCCAATTACATTTTTAATTTCTGAATAATTTAGGTAAGTTATATTGAAATGAAATTGAGTATTATACAAATAATTTTTTTTTACAATCCAGTTATTTCAAGTTAAATATTTTATCCAAGAATTCTGACTTTAGTTTATAATTTAAATCATATTTAACCTAAAATTTAAGAATTTAAATCTCCGATTTACTTCAAACAATTTTGAGATAAATATATATAGTATATATCAGATCAAAACTAAATCTTTATATATATAATAAATCAGGTCATACCACAGAAATTCAAATCAAATTAAATTTCCTAACAAAGTGTTGCAAAGCTACAGAATAGTATCTCCACTTCGAAACTCGAAAATGAATGTCGATGATGCGGCCGTCATCACCGAAATTATTTTCCAGCGACAAAGAGAAGAGCGCTGATTTAAACGTTTTATATTCTTTGAAATGATTTCCATTTGAAATTTTTTTAAAACTATGCACTTTAAAACTTTCAAATTAAAGTTTGAAATCACCGGAAATTAAATTCTCAAATTTCAATTTAAATTCACTTCAAATTCCAAATCAAATTACAACTAAATTTTATAAATTCATTTATTTATATTGTGCAATAGTCAATGGTTTACAAACAATAAATGAAAATCAATTATTATCATTTCTGACAATAAAACTCCATTAACAATTTAATTTCAGAGAAATTTATACTTATATGTAATATGATCATACAAAACTATTTTATTCACCAAATTCGAAAATACTATTGTGTCAGTTTGCTCTGTTCAAGTGTTTTGGAAATCCTATCGATAGCGTTGATCAGACGAATCGATCGAAAACCCAAATCACATCAACAACTCAAACAACACAATATATAAAACATTTTAATATAAATTTACAAATACACTTCCTCGCTCGACGATACAAGAATAAATTTCAAAGCAAAGATAGAGATTCAAATTTGGTGGACCCAAATCGAAGAGAATTTTGATTCGAAGATAGGTTTGAAACAAAGATAAGATGATTAAATAACAAAATATGGAGATGGATAAGTTTATATTAATCACGGGCAACCTTAACCGGGTCGACCGTGACTTCAAGGATAAGATCGATGTAGAATTTCGAGGCAAATCTACATTTGATCTCAAGAAAAGAATTCAGGCATAGCAGGAGATAGATAGCATCGTAAACCGAGTATGCAGAAATCTCCGGTAAATCGATGTCTATTGTAAAGGAGTTTCTCCAATTTACAAATCATCCGAAGATTGGCGAGACCGCCGATTCATTATAAAGATCATTTGAAGTGGAGTTATGGGATACTCCAAAATTAGAAAACGAATAGTGAGGGAGACGAATGAATTTTGGAACCGTAGGGAATGTTCCAAAATTCAAAGGAATTGAGTCAAAAGGAAGAGATTGAAACTCGAATGAGAGTGATTCTGTAAATACATTTGCCCTATATGCTAAGTTTTGCCTAGAGCTACCAAAGCTTTGATACCAACTGTAACGACCCGCTATTTTGGACCATTCGCATCCGCACATGTCGGACTTGAATAATTCAAAATACCGCGTTGTTAATTTAAATTTGGCAAAACTGAACATATACAGTAAATAAATAATCACAGATCACGCACACAGAGTAATAAATGCAGCGGAAGCAAAAGATAGTAGTTCATGAAGCTACTATATACATATCAGAGTTAAACAAGGTACAACAGATGTCTCGAATACATAATCAAATATAATATCAGAATACATCACTAGAATCAACTGGATATCTGAAAGCTGGGTAGATAGCTGGATCTCCAAGCGAAGCTCCAACTCCAAAGGTGAGTCTCGAATACTGGTACACTCCATCTGACCCGAGCGTAAAGCAAAACACAAAACACTCGAGTCAGGATTAACATTCTTATATCAATAAATCCAACTCAAGTGAAATAGCAATTGAAATACAAGTAACTCAAAGGATGTTTGGAATAACCATCCTTTAAGGATCCGTTAAACTATCTACTATGTAGTAGTGTACACTAAATAGATAATGCCTATCAGTAATATAAAGTATCAAAATAGTGTTAAGGCGTTACCATTATCCCCTTTAACACATTTTATATAAGCGTTATAGTCTATACAGCACTGTAAACTCCACCGTAAACTAGTGGGCTATCAGGGAGTACTCCATAGGTATAACACAAAACAAATCGTAGTGGTCGCGTATATAGGGATACAAGTATGACAAGGCACATGAGGCAATACCCAAGGTAGTGAAACTACCGTTTGCTTGATCCGGACTGGTGAGAACGCATCGCCGCAGCGATCGCAACACCGCGAAACAACACTCCCAAAATCAAGGGTGCACTAATCGACAACAAGTAATGAGTAGTTTTCGAAGAAGTGTGTTCGCTCGAGGTCGCTAACCCCCATTTGGCCCGGCACAGCTCATGTTTTAGTCATTTCCAATTTGACACAAGTGTCAAGGCTATCCATTATCGTTCTCTTTCTTCAGTCATCACGTACATCATTCCAACCACTTCATTCTGGATCACACTCCGCGTGTAGTTATTAAAGTGGTTTTCGGTTTAGACAGTGAGTATGTCCTTAACCGATTCCGGTCTCTTTAATAACTTTCGTAATTATTACACCGATTGGTCGTTTAATAACTTTCAAAATAGTTCATATTTCAAAACCGAAATATCATTTCCATTTTTAAACCATATTCATTCGATATCAATTTCACTTCAAATAAATTCATTTCCAAAATCATATCACTTTCCAAAGTTATATCGCTTTTGAAATCGTAAGACTTTTAAAATCAAAACACTTTGAAAACTAGAACCTTGAAATTCATAACACTTTGAAACTATAGTTTTAAATCATAACATTTTGGAATTCATAACACTTTCCTCTTAAACAGTTTAGGTATTAAAATTAATTGTATATAATAAAATAGTTTATAAATAAAAATAGTTTATATACAAAATAGTTTATATAAATAGTTATAAGTTAAAATAGTTTATATTAAAATGATTTATATTAAAATAGTTTATATTAAAATAAATTTATAAAGTAAAATATCAATAGTTTTAAAAATAATTTTAAATTACTTTATAAAATAAAATAGTTTCCTCAACCTTCACAAATCGATTCCAATTTTATTAATCAATTATTTAAGTTCAACTCCATTATGTCAAAACTTACAAATTGCATTAAATTTAATTCATCAATTCAAATTCATTACACTTCAAGTCTTACATTAATTTCTATAAAACACATTTTATTTCTTATTAGAGAAATTCAATTTCACTAATTAATTTACTTAGTTACAATTTCAAAACTCAATTAATAAAGAAACTTAATTTCACTTATTCAAGAAGTTCAATTTTACTTAACAAAGAATTCAATTTTATTTAATTATTAAATAATTCAATCTTATTTAATTATTAAATAATTTCAAAACTTAATTATTAAAAATTCCAAATTTTAAAACAACATTCTTTCATCAATTACTATGTTAATATTTTGATTCAGATTATTAAATATTAATATTTTCCTTTCATTAAGTTCAAATTCCAACTTCATTTCAAAACCTCATTATTTATTCAAATAAAATCTTTATTTTATTTTTAAATCAAATTATTGACCAATCGGGTTTTATTTAATTCTCTATCCTAAGTCAAGTTCATTTGGGTATTTATCATTTCAACCCGATTCCAATTCAATTCAAAATTCAAAGCATAGCAAAGGGAACTTGCAGTGTGATAACAGGGATGGTGTCAAAGTAAATAAACAAGCAATAACAACAACCAATAGCAATCCAATAATCAATTCAAATAATCTCGAAATAATCGTATTAATTCACATTGTTGTTTGTGCAAATTAATATAATTATTTCTAGAATCTACACTATCATTTCATGTAGATTAAAGATTATTACACTATTATTTGATGCGGTTCTACACTTGACATTTCTTATTCGATTTCATACCATAAATTCAAAGGGTTCAAGGGTAATTAACCATTTCTACGTGTCAAATAATTAAACATTTAAGGGGTCATATTTTACAAATTTAACTAATCAAATCCAACACATATATCAATTCAAACTTTAACTATCCTACGTCAAATTCAGTTGCATGTTATTTATCACTTATACATTTACAATTTAACGACCAATGCAAACATCAACAATCAATTAACAGCCAAACTGTATTATCATCGCATAAATAATTAACAGATAATGGTGTCAGACGTCAGAGGTGAACTGATACAGGTAATAACATAAATAACAGTATAAATAACTAACAACATCAATATTTCAATTGTCGTTTCAATTGAAATCAAATTTAATAAATAAAAGAACATTAATTGTGAGTGATTGCTCACCTTTCGAGGCTAGAGAAGAATTTGACAACTAACTGAGCTACAGATTTGGGTCACTATCTAGATAATCAAACAAATCCAGACAAAAATCTCAAAGCGAAGTAAGCTGAAAGTGGGTTCGATGGGCAAAGCTGAAAAGTAGAGATTGATGGCACCGAATCAGAATCGTTTTGATATAATCAAAATAACAATACCCAAAGTCCACAAAATAAAATCTATATCCAAACAAGTGTACTACATACCTTTTATATAAACCACCTACATTGAACCATATATATATGCAGACTGCCAACAGCATTCATCATATGAAAATGAAATTTTCTTTTGAAATCTAAAGTATGCGAAATATACATACCATGATATCATATGATTTTTATTAAATCTGACTTACACTAACATATTAATACTCATTTAAAATATCTCATACGCAAACCACTCATAAAGCATAGGTAATATATAGCAGATTATAAACCATATACTCTAAAAATATATAACCTGATTTGATATATATATAATTATATAACTTTCAACATATTACTTCTATAAACAAGCAAAAACCATTATACATAATATAGTTTAAAAATAAGTACTTACAAAAATATAAAACTGTACAACTTAACAATATATATGTACTATATACAACATGGCTCATGCCCAGTAATTACTATATACATCTATTTAACAGTAGGACTAATATGTACGATACTCATATATATTGTAATTTATTCATTTAGAAAATATAACTTAGTTAGATATATAGATTTGTTAACGGGTTATATACATATAAATCCAACAGTAGATGCAAACTTGTACTACAAATTATCTAAAATATGTGCACAGACTATATCACGTGTGTAGATAATAATAAAAAAATCTTATATAACATATATATTCTCCAAACAACACACACGGAGCAAAAAGTACTATATATATAGGCTTTTCATACTACAGATTCAACTATAAGACTATATATTCAAACAACAGAACAGAACATACTTAAATATCTAAACTTTATAACATTTTTAACAAATCATACCCATATTCCAATATATATAAAACGATACACAGGCATAATATACTTGTAACGTCACGGATTTTTCGCTGTCGAAAATCGACATCCATACTTTACATCATACTCGAATGTCGTAGATTCGACCGTTCAAATCCGAGTCGCCGAAGCTTATAACACAATTAAGTATAACAACACAGCGGAAGAAATGAATAATACATTGATATACAACACTGATACAATATCTGATACAACAGAATGATAAAATGAATATCAACATACATCAGAGATATGATACAACAAATAGCAGCGGAAAAGAAAACGATAACACCAGCAGCGGATAATCTCCATCTCCAAAGCACCAATCCAGAAATAGCTCGAACTCCCAATAACGAGACACAAAGATAAGAAAGTGCAGTTGTAACGACCCGTATTTTTACGGATCGAAACATCGTAAAACAGTTATCTTTTGGTCGCATTGTTGATAAGCTGTCCATAGTCTGTCTTAGGTCGTATAGAAGTTAGGTCGTATAGTGGTTAGGTCGTAGTAGACGACCTAAGGAAGTGGAGCGACCTATAGAAAGTTGGCGACCTAAGAAGTGGAACGACCTAAGCATTTAGGTCGTGTGATAGTTAAGTCGTATAGGAGATAACTCGTATGGTGGCTTAGGTCGTGGGGTAGGATTAGGTCGGAGGAGTGACTTAAGAGGTTGGAGCGACTTAAGAGAGTTGGCGACTTATAGGAGTAGACGACTTATAGGATTGGCGACTTAAGAAAGTTAGCGACCTATAGAATGTAGCGACCTATAGGAGTTAGCGACCTAAGGGTTAGTAACCTACAGTAGTTAGCGAGTTAGTGAAGTTAGGTCGTGAGCGACCTAAGATGTTAGGTCATATCCTAGCTAAGAGTTAGGTCGTGAGTTCTGTGTTGAGTTAGGTCGTAGGCGACCTAAGATAGTTAGGTCGCGTGTGTGTTAGGTCGCAGGTTTGCTAAGTCGTAGGTTGCGTATATGCGCTTATCTGATAAGTCGTAAGTCGTGTAAGTTGTTAGGCCGCAGAAGCGCATTGTCTTAGGTCGTGGTATTATTAGGTCGCGAGGAAGCGCATCTGGGATAGGTCATAGGTCGCTTGGGTGCATTGATCTGCTAAGTGTTAGGTCGTAGGTCGTAGAGGCTTTGGTTGTTAGGTCGTGGGGTTTTTAGGTCGTAAGTCATGGACGACCTAACTCCGAGCAAATGACCTAAGGTAGATTTCAGCCTATAAATAGGAGGGTTCTTCTTCATTTTTTGGGATCCGGAATTTGAAGCGACGAAGTGCTGCCATTTTGAGAGCTCGACTTCTACACTTCTTCACTTCTTTTCTCCACTCTAATCTAGTGATTCCTTCCATCCAAATCGAAGATCAAATTGAAGATTCAAGAGCTTAGATTGAAGATCTACATCCATTGAAGAGGGATTTCATCGTTTGAAGCGGATTTGTGATAGATCAAGTTAGATCCTTCGCTGTCCAGATCTGAAGTGTGTTTTTTTGGGGTTGTTTAGGTGATTTGGTGAGTGGTGATTATCTCTTACACGGATCCAAAGGAGTATATCGGATCGTTGGCTTGATTTTGTGCAAAGTAGTGATTTTCATGCATATTTGTAAACTTAAGTGTAGATCCATTGTTCATGATGATTTGACATCTATTTTACTAAGTGTTAACCTATGCAAGTTCATTCATCAAGTTATAGAGATATTGCTCATGTTTTCATGCTTGTTAGACTTTAGACTCTTTATTTACGAAATTGCCATTATTGTTGTAATTGTCTATTTAGATCATATTTGAATGCTTGATTACTTGGATTAATGTTTGACTTGATTGATTGCTATGAATTAGATGATTGATGATTTGATTTAGACAAGTTGGTCGAAGATGATTCAAAAGCTAAGGGAAAGGCTCTTGAATTGGAAAAGTTGCTCGTGGCATATGTAGCGGATGATGAAGCTCATATGGATAGATTTGATGATGATGTCAGATAGTCTTGGTCTAATCCAGACGCGATCATTCCAAGCATGTTGATAACTCGGTGAAATGGTTCGAGTTAGAGGATAATGGTTTGCTCGAGAGGCGCTTGAGCTAGTATGGAAATAGTCGTCGAGGAGGATGACTAGAAGGCTGAGATCTCATCGTTGTTGAAGGTTCTAGCATGCTCAAAGAAAGAGTGCATTGGGCAGATTCGATAGTCCCTGAAGGCTAATGATTGATAGTCAAGTACTCTGGGAAGATTTGATAGTCCTAGGCACGGATCACGATGACGTGCAGAGTTATGTCTAGAACCGGGGTTTCCATTAGCCCTTGACGGACGGCTGAAAGAATGTGCCGGTCATTCAATTAACGATGGTATCGAAGCAATGATAACAGTGATAGCCAGAGTCATGGATATTTGGTTGTATCATCACTCGGTCTCAAGAGCGGTATTTTCTGGGTGCTTATCTGATCTTGGTTTAGGGCTTGGGGGTTTGTACTTGGAAAGCATCGCCCTTGACTCGAGTGATAATTGCTTTACTTTAAATTGTATGCTCTGCTATGTTTGCTTCTACTTAGTGTGTGTCTGGGGGCTATCACTGTAGAAAGAGGTGGAGTGGGAGGGTTGTATTCCTATTCCTTTTCCTTTATGCTCTCTTGGTATGTTGTTAGTTAATTTACCGCTCACTAAGACTGTTGTCTGACTCAAGGCTTTATGTTTAACTCTTATTGCCTTGGGCTGTTCGTCCATTTTGGGATGGGCATACTAGGTAGCAGGTGACAGGTGCTGTTCTTGCTTTCCACGATGCTGATGTCGAAGACGAGCTGGAGGCTTGCATATTATCTTCTTACTATATGTACTGGGTGTTCCGCTGTTTGTATATTCTCTGAGTGTTATGTAGTGAGGCTTGATGTATTGACTATTTTGATGTTTGTAGTCAACTATTATGAAGTTTTATTGATGAGATTCTATTATGTGAAGCTTCACTATGTATATATTCTATTGTATTTTGTCCATGCGCTGTGAGTAATACGATAGATTCTGTTGTTTAAATTTACCCTGGCAATCGTCCATGGTCGCCTGGCACACTTTACAGCGCACTATCTCTAGGTTCGGTGCAGGGGTCATAGGCGGTCGTCACATTTGGTATCAGAGCATTGGTTAATCGATTTTACCCAACGCTCGCTGACGTAACTACGTATGAGAGACGTAATTGTATTTTGATGGATGATTACTATATATAATATAGTAGCTTAGTAGAGTTTGAGTCCTTTATGCAGTTGTTTCTCAAGGTGTGCTAATCATTCCTTTTTATAGATATTGAGGATGAGTCGAAGAGGGAGACCAGCTGCTAGGGAAGGCCGTGCTACTGAAGGGGCTGCTGATTATGCTGCTATGTTTGAAGCTATGATGACTTCGATCATGAGAAGGATGCCAGCTCCGGGGCCATCGGTGGATGTTGGAGTTCAAGTTCAAACTCCAAAGCCGGTGGATTTTGCTAAGTTGTGTAAGGACTTTACTGCCCTTGGAGGGAAGGTTTTCTTGGGAACAGAATCAACCATTGAAGTCCAGAGGTGGATAGATGCTTGTAGAAGAATCTTTGGTGATTTGGGAATTGAGGATGCAACTAAGAGGAAGTTAGCATCAAGACAGCTTCAAGGGAGAGCTTCTGATTGGTGGAACTCTATCACCATTGATACTCCGGAGGAAGAGATTACTTGGGAGCAATTCCAAGTTAGATTTGAAGCTAAGTTCATTTCTACAGCTCAGAAGTCTGTTCTGTTCAAGAAGTTTGTGGAGCTCAAGCAAGGTGGAAGACCAGTTCTTGAGTATGTTTCTGAGTTTGAAGCTTTGTCCAAGTATGCCCGGTCGTATATTGAATCTTCGTACTAGAAGAACGAGAAGTTCGTGACAGGCTTGGACAGTTATCTTGGGAGGCAGTTGGTGGATCATTTGGACGATCCATTTGAGAAGCTTGTGGAGAAAGCTCTGAGGCACGAGAATCTGTTTCCTAAAGAAGGATCTGTTGTTGCTGTAACCAGGGAAGAGTCTAAACCCCAGCAGGGTGGAAACAAGAAGAGGAAGCAACAGCAGCAGCAAAAGGGTAGGGATGGCCAGAAGAAGCCGAAGGGCGAAGTGACTTGCTACAATTGTCAGCAGAAGGGCCATTTCTCTAGGGATTGTAAGAATCCGAAGGTACCGATGAAGTGTCACAACTGTGACAAGCCGGGGCATATCAGGAAGAATTGTCCAGAACCGCGGAAGGACAAGCAGATTGTGCAAGCTTATGCTTTGGGAGCTGTTCCATCATCTTCGAAAGCTCCTACCGCTGAAGAGAAAGGAAAGAGTGTGGTGGTTCAAGGTACTCTCTCCATATGTGGTGTTCCAGTTAGAGTGTTATTTGATATTGGGGCGTCGCATTCTTTTGTTTGTAATGAACTTGTAGGCCGGTTGGGTTTAGAACCGGATATTGTTGATAGGCCATTGGTTGTGACTAATCCAGTTGGGGGTTCGTCTTGTTTGTGTATGCTATGCCGTGGTCTGATTGTATCGAGTCATGATTGCTCTTTTGTTTGTGATTGTTTTGTTCTGAACTTTGCGGGGTTCGGAATTATTTTGGGTATGGACTGGCTTAGAAAGTATGCGGCAAAGGTTGATTGTGAGAGGTTGGAGGTGACAGTCGAGAATGTGGAGGGGCGAAAGATTGTGATACGATGTAAGCATGAAGAAGGCATCTTCAAGAGCTTCATGTATTCGCTGGTTGTTCCACGGGATGGACTGTCATCGTTGCCAATCGCTAATGGATTTGAGGATGTCTTTGACGAGGTCAAAGGGTTACCGCCGCATAGAGAGATCGAGTTTCGTATAGATCTAGTTGAAGGAGCCAGACCTGTTGTGATGCCTCTTAGGCGGATGGCGCCTAGGGAACAACAGGAGTTGAGGGTGCAGGTTGATGATCTTTTGCAGAAAGGATTCATTCGGCGTAGTGTGTCCGAATGGGGTGCACCAGTTGTGTTTGCAACCAAAGCGGATGGATCGTTGAGGTTGTGTGTGGATTATCGTGAGCTGAATAAGGTGACTAAGAAGAACAAGTATCCATTGCCGAGAATAGATGACTTGTTTGATCAGCTTCACGAAGCTAAGGTGTTTTCTCAGATGGATTTGGCAATGGGATTTCACCAGTTAAGAGTGGCTAAGGATAGTGTGCTGAAGACTGCTTTTAGGACACCATCCGGTTTCTTTGAGTGGCTGGTAATGCCGTTTGGATTGACTAACGCGCCAGCATATTTTGTGGATCTTATGAATAGAGTGTTCAAAGATCAGTTGATTAAGTTCGTGCTAGTGTTCGTGGATGATATTTTGATTTATTCCAGAACTGAAGAAGAGCACAAGACGCACTTGCGTATTGTTTTGGAAATCTTGCGGAAACATCAGCTGAAGGCTAAGTTTTCGAAGTGTCACTTCTGGAAGAGGGAAGTGAGGTTCTTAGGCCATGTTATCTCTGGAAATGGAATAGCGGTTGATCCCGCTAAGGTGGCAGCAATCCAGGATTGGGTTAGACCTAAGAATGCATCTGATGTGAGAAGTTTTCTTGGATTAGCAGGATATTATCGACGGTTTATCAAAGACTTCTCCAAGGTCTCTGCACCATTGATAGGATTGACGAAATAGAACCAAGTATTCAGTTGGGATGCTAAGTGTGAGCAAGCTTTCGGAATCCTAAAAGAGCGTTTGACAAGTGCTCCTGTTTTGACTATTCCAAGTGGGAATGATGAGATGGTGGTTTACACCGACGCATGTGGTACTGGACTTGGGGCAGTGCTGATGCAGAAGGATAAAGTTGTTGTGTATGCTAGTCGACAACTGAAGCCGCATGAAAGGAATTACCCGACTCATGATTTGGAGTTAGCGGCGATTGTTTTTGCTCTGAAGATGTGGAGACATTATCTGTTGGGAGTTCGATTCGAGTTGTTTACAGATCATAAGTCGTTGAAGTATCTTTTCTCCCAAAAGGATTTGAATCTTCGGCAGCAACGTTGGCTAGAGTTTTTGGCATCATATGATTTTGGTATAGCTTATACTCCGGGAAAAGGTAACGCAGTGGCAGATGCGTTAAGTCGAAGACATGCAGGATTGGGAGCCATGTTTTCAGAATGGAAGAATCTCGAGTATTTAGCTGGATTTGACTTCAGGCCCAGATGTGAATTGGAACCTGAGATGTTGGCAAACTTATCGATAAGACTGACTCTTGTGGAAAGGATTGGCGAGAGTCAAAAGCGAGATGATAAGATTGTCAAGATTATCCGTGAATTGGAATCTGGATTGGATCCAGAAAAGGATAAAGGATTCGAGGTCGATTGAGAGGGTTGGCTTCGAAAGCAAGGACGACTAGTTGTTCCCGATATAAATGAATTAAGGAGTGAAGTTCTGAAGGAAAGTCATCACTCAAAGATGATAATTCATCCAGGTGTAAATAAGATGTATCGGGATATGAAGAGAACCTATTACTGGGAAGGTATGAAGAAGGATGTTGGAAATTTTATTTCCAAGTACATGAACTGCCAGTTGGTAAAAGCCGAACAGAAGATGCCAAGTGGATTGCTTCAGCCATTAGAAGTTCCTTCATGGAAGTGGGAGCAAATATCGATGGATTTTGTTGATGGGTTACCTAGAACAAGAACGGGAAACGAAGGGATTTGGGTCATTGTAGATCGTTTGACTAAGAGTGCAAGATTCATTCCTGTTCGATCGACTAGGACTGCATCAAAGTTGGCAGAGTTGTATGTTAAGTGGATAGTTCGATTCCATGGTATTCCGAAGAGTATAGTGAGCGATCGAGACCCATTGTTCACTAGTGGATTTTGGAAGAGCTTTTAGGAAGTTTTGGGAACCGAGTTGTGTTTGAGTACCGCTTATCACCCTCAAACAGATGGTCAGACCGAGAGAGTCAACTGAGTTTTGGAAGATCTTCTCAGAGCTTGTGTTTTGGATTTCGGAGGATCATGGGAAGATCACCTTCATTTGGTGGAATTTTCGTATAATAACAGTTACCAGTCAAGCATTGGTATGGCACCGTATGAGGCATTGTATGGAAGACCGTGTAACTCTCCGACATGTTGGTTAGAAACAGGAGAAAAGTTGATGCTTGGGCCAGAGATGATTCGTCAGACTTCGGATTGCATAGAGATCATTCGGCAATGAATGAAGGCAGCCCAAGACCGTCAGAAAAGTTATGCTGATAAGCGTCGTAAGGATTTGGAGTTCGACATAGGTGATATGGTTTTTGTGAAGATTTCTCCACTGAAGAATGTTATTCGATTCGGGAAGAAAAGAAAATTGACTCCGAGATTTGTTGGACCATTCCCGATCATCGAGCGAATTGGAAAGCTCGCCTACAGATTGGAGTTACCAGAGAAGATGTCGAGTGTGCACAATGTTTTTCATGTATCGTATCTACGGAAGTATGTGCATGACTCGAATACAGTGGTTTCTGCTGATAGCTGTGAAGATTTCGAAGTTGATCCAATCAATAGGAGACCTCGTAAGCCACTTCGTGTTGTGGGAACCGACACGAAATAGCTTAGGAGGAATGTAGTTAAGTTGCTCAAGATACAATGGAGTGATGATGATAACGACTGTACATGGGAGGTGGAAGAGAGGATGAAAGCAGCTCATCCTGAACTCTTCAAGGTATGGCCCTAAGGTGTCGTGTCATCTAACGACATTGTAACTTGTCCTAGTTTTAGAATTCTGCATGCTAAGCTAGAATTGGATGCATGGTTTGTTGATTGCTATGGATTGTAGGCATGCAAAATAGTCTTTGATTGCTCTGTTTGTTTGGAATTTCGGGAGCGAAATTCCTAAGGGGGAGAAAATGCAACGACCCGTATTTTTACGGATCGAAACATCGTAAAACAGTTATCTTTTGGTCGCATTGTTGATAAGCTGTCCATAGTCTGTCTTAGGTCGTATAGAAGTTAGGTCGTATAGTGGTTAGGTCGTAGTAGACGACCTAAGGAAGTGGAGCGACCTATAGAAAGTTGGCAACCTAAGAAGTGGAACGACCTAAGCAGTTAGGTCGTGTGATAGTTAAGTCGTATAGGAGATAACTCGTATGGTGGCTTAGGTCATGGGGTAGGATTAGGTCGGAGGAGCGACTTAAGAGGTTGGAGCGACCTAAGAGAGTTGGCGACTTATAGGAGTAGATGACTTATAGGATTGGCGACTTAAGAAAGTTAGCGACCTATAGAATGTAGCGACCTATAGGAGTTAGCGACCTAAGGGTTAGTGACCTACAGTAGTTAGCGAGTTAGTGAAGTTAGGTCGTGAGCGACCTAAGATGTTAGGTCATATCCTAGCTAAGAGTTAGGTCGTGAGTTCTGTGTTGAGTTAGGTCGTAGGCGACCTAAGATAGTTAGGTCGTGTGTGTGTTAGGTCGCAGGTTTGCTAAGTCGTAGGTCGCGTATATGCGCTTATCTAATAAGTCGTAAGTCGCGTAAGTTGTTAGGCCGCAGAAGCGCATTGTCTTAGGTCGTGGTATTGTTAGGTCGCGAGGAAGCGCATCTGGGATAGGTCGTAGGTCGCTTGGGTGCGCTGATCTTCTAAGTGTTAGGCCGTAGGTCATAGAGGCTTTGGTTGTTAGGTCGTGGGGTTTTTAGGTCGTAAGTCGTGGATGACCTAACTCCGAGCAAACGACCTAAGGTAGATTTCAGCCTATAAATAGGAGGGTTCTTCTTCATTTTTTGGGATCCGGATTTTGAAGCGACGAAGTGCTGCCATTTTGAGAGCTCGACTTCTACACTTCTTCACTTCTTTTCTCCACTCTAATCTAGTGATTCCTTCCATCCAAATCGAAGATCAAATTGAAGATTCAAGAGCTTAGATTGAAGATCTACATCCATTGAAGAGGGATTTCATCGTTTGAAGCGGATTTTTGATAGATCAAGTTAGATCCTTCGCTGTCCAGATCTGAAGTGTGTTGCTTTGGGGTTGTTTAGGTGATTTGGTGAGTGGTGATTATCTCTCACACGGATCCAAAGGAGTATATCGGATCGTTGGCTTGATTTTGTGCAAAGTAGTGATTTTCATGCATATTTGTAAACTTAAGTGTAGATCCATTGTTCATGATGATTTGACATCTATTTTACTAAGTGTTAACCTATGCAAGTTCATTCATCAAGTTATAGAGATATTGCTCATGTTTTCATGCTTGTTAGACTTTAGACTCTTTATTTACGAAATTGCCATTATTGTTGTAATTGTCTATTTAGATCATATTTGAATGCTTGATTACTTGGATTAATGTTTGACTTGATTGATTGCTATGAATTAGATGACAAGTTAGTCGAAGATGATTCAAAAGCTAAGGGAAAGGCTCTTGAATTAGAAAAGCTGCTCGTGGCATATGTAGTGGATGATGAAGCTCATATGGATAGATTTGATGATGATGCTAGATAGCCTTGGTCTAATCCAGACGCGATCATTCCAAGCATGTTGATAACTCGGTGAAATGGTTCGAGTTAGAGGATAATGGTTTGCTCGAGAGGCGCTTGAGCTAGTATGGAAATAGTCGTCGAGGAGGATGACTAGAAGGCTGAGATCTCATCGTTGTTGAAGGTTCTAGCATGCTCAAAGCAAGAGTACGTTGGGCAAATTCGATAGTCCCTGAAAGCTAATGATTGATAGTCAAGTACTCTGGGCAGATTCGATAGTCCTAGGCACGGATCACGATGACGTGTAGAGTTATGTCTAGAACCGGGGTTTCCATTAGCCCTTGACGGACGGCTGAAAGAATGTGCCGGTCATTCAATTAACGATGGTATCGAAGCAATGATAACAGTGATAGCCAGAGTCATGGATGTTTGGTTGTATCATCACTCGGTCTCAAGAGCGGTATTTTCTGGGTGCTTATCTGATCTTGGTTTAGGCCTTGGGGGTTTGTACTTGGAAAGCATCGCCTTTGACTCGAGTGATAATTGCTTTACATTAAATTGTATGCTCTGCTATGTTTGCTTCTACTTAGTGTGTGTCTGGGGGCTATCACTGTAGAAAGAGGTGGAGTGGGAGGGTTGTATTCCTATTCCTTTTCCTTTATGCTCTCTTGGTATGTTGTTAGTTAATTTACCGCTCACTAAGAATGTTGTCTGACTCAAGGCTTTATGTTTAACTCTTATTGCCTTGGGCTGTTCGTCCATTTTGGGACGGGCAGACTAGGTAGCAGGTGATAGGTGTTGTTCTTGCTTTCCACGATGCTGATGTCGAAGACAAGCTGGAGGCTTGCATATTATCTTCTTACTATATGTACTGGGTGTTCCGCTGTTTGTATATTCTCTGAGTGTTATGTAATGAGGCTTGTTGTATTGACTATTCTGATGTTTGTATTCAACTATTATGAAGTTTTATTGATGAGATTCTATTATGTGAAGCTTCACTATGTATATATTCTATTGTATTTTGTCCATGCGCTGTGAGTAATACGATAGATTCTGTTGTTTAAATTTACCCTGGCAATCGTCCATGGTCGCTTGGCACACTTTACAGCGCACTATCTCTAGGTTTGGTGCAGGGGTCATGGGCGGTCGTCACAGTAGTCCGATCCAAAGACTGAACTAGCTCCAGAAAATCTACTAATTCTGACTATCTGAAAAACCCAACTCTAGACTGCCCGAGTGGAAAAATTATGAGCATCCAGAGTTTAGGAAAGAAACAATAAACTCCGGATCAGTCATGGGACTGGTGTGAGCAACAAAAAACAGTTTATCTTTAAAACAAATAGCAGAGAAATTTAAAGTCAATTCGCAATGCTTTCGGAAAATGAAACTACCATAAGACCTCCCGCCACACACACAATGCAAACGCAGAATCGGAGGAGATTTCTTCTTATGATAGTCAAAGATGCTTACTACGCAAAAATCAAATCATTGGAAATTATTATTAGTGCATAGTGTAGAAAACATTTCAAAAGTAGAATATAAATCTTAGCCATCATAGACATTTCGAACTATGCCTACTATAGCTACCATATAAACAGTGGGGCGCCACCATAAGTAAATGGTAGGTTCTACAACTAATACCGTACAAGGTTCGTATTGTTTTGTTTGGATTTCCAACAAATGGTCGGGCAAAGGAACTTCCCAAGTAAAATAGAACGCCTCTGGAGCGACGTTCCCGGATCCTAACTGGATCTCTACTACACAAGGCCGGGTTACCCCTAGCTGGGTAACTACTAACACGAGTATGCCACCTCCCAGTCGTTAGCGACCTTTATCCGAGGTACCTCTAATCCAACAACCACAAAGCAATCACAAAGTAATAGATTCGCAGCAACCACAAAGTAAGTATCTGGTCTCCATACCATGATACCACTTATAATCCAGAAGAAAATGGACATACCCTCAAAGGGAGCTACCCTTAAATAACCTTGCTGCCACGATTCCTGTTTCGACCATACCGAGTCGTGAGGTTCGACGAAGTCTCGTCCACAAAGCTATGCTTTGGCACAAAGCCATGTTTTGGGTCAACAGATGATCAAAGTAATGATCACAAAGATAAATGATCAAACAAATGATCATATCGTAAATGATCAAACAATGATCATCACACAGCAACACTCAGCATGTCACATTACCAAATTGGGAGTATATCGCTAATAAATTTCAACTACATAACCTCTGAGCTCGTACGTCTCAGAGAAGGGTGTTAAGCTAAGAGAATAAATTCTCCGCCACCAAACAGAAATGTATTTGAAAGAAATCGGCTTTATATCTCAAAGTGTAATGTCAGACATACAATCCATACAAGTTTGTTCCGGGTTCGAACAGAACCGAAGGCACTTCTTACGAAGCCCTTGCAAATTCCGGGTATTCACAATCCCGATCGGATTTCCCATCACAAATGGAGATCTCTATACCGGGGATCAGCCAGTGCAGAGACAATCGACAAGAAACCCTTTCGTTTTTGAAAATATCTGGTCTTCAACACCGGTCATCAAATGCCATCCATTACGACGTATCACATATTCAGAATGGGTTATACGACCAAAAGGTCCTTTCCCGGCTAACCCGAATAGTGAGCGAAATATTTAAAAATCATATGGATACTGGGGTCTCAGTTAAATCACAGTTTAAAGCACGAAACTTTTTATTCGAATGGTTAAAACAAATTACCATTTCCAATCTTTTAAACAAAAAGATTCATTTCAAAAACCTTTAATGGTTTAAACAATTTCCATACTTTTAATCTTTTAAACAAAAAGATTCAATTCACAAAGTTCATCCAGTTTACAAATATCTATTTATGGATTTCAAAACAATTTCATTTCAATTGGATTAACCCGTTAAATCTTTAAATCAAGATTTAACTTATAGCTTTCAAAACTCGTTTCCAAAGATTCATTCAAACCCTTTCAAAACAATTTTATTTCAAGTTGGATTAACTCATTCGGTCTTTGAATCAAAGACTCATTTCATAGTTTTCAAAACATTTCAATTTTATTTCAAACTTGAAACCTTTCAACACAATTTAGAAATCCATTCTTATATGAAAGCTTTTACTATTTGAAAACAAGTAGTTTTCGTTTCAGAAAAATCCAGTTATATTTACACGAGTTAAAACCCTTGAATTAAATTCAAATTCCCAAATCAAAACCTTTAAAATGGTTTAACCCATATATAACTTGTACAGCATTTTTAATCCCTAGTTTCAAACCATAGGATTCAATTTCAAACTTGAATTCAATTTAAATCAAATTATTTAAATTTTCAAAACTCGATTAAGTATTCAAAATAACTTTTATTTTTGAAATTCCATTTCAAAAGCTTTTCACTTTAAACCCAAATTTCTAATTTCAAAATCAACTGAAATTAAAATTTCAGTTTCAAAAACATCAAATTTAAATTATCTATGACTTAACCGATTTCCACGTGAAATCCATATTTGTGTGTGTAACAGTGTGGTCTAGGGGTTTAACACAATAGTGCAACATCATTCAATCATCACAGATCAGAATACAGAAATATAGTTGATAAGCGGTATAAACTATATCGCCTATCTTTCATTCGTGGGTCACAGATATATATATCACAGATAATAAATTACAGTAAACATAGCTCAAATCAAAACAAAGCATCACATATCAGGGATATCAAACAATTCAGATTCAATAGAATCCAAACATTCATAAGTAAGGTCAATATATATATGATGATAATTAATTTATACCAGATTAATTACTTATGAATAAACTACAAATCTTGGTTAATTAATCATTAATTAACTATAAACCATTTTAATTAATTAACCTTTAATCATTTATTAATTAACCTTTAATTATAAATTAATTAACATTTACTTATAATTCATCAATCTTTAATTATTCAATAATTAACCTTTAATTATTAAATTCACCATTTAATTAATTATCTTTAATTAATTACTTTAATTAATTATTCCTCAATTAATTATCATTAATTAATCACCTTCATTAATTAATTAACCTTTAAGTAATAAATTATCCTTAATAAATCACATTAATTAATTAGCCATTAATTAATTATTGTTTAATCACTTGAGTAATCAACCTTTAATCATTAAATAATTTTCTTTAATTTACTAATATTAAAAAGTCTTTAGTTACCTAATTAATTTTAAGATAACCCATTTTATCTTTTATTAATCACTTTATTTATCATTTAAAATCTTTATTTATAATCTTTGAAATAAATTCATCATTAACTTAAACCCTTTAAGTTAAATTAATAAAAAAAAAACTTTTAACCAATTCAAAACTTGGGTTAACATTTACAAAAGAATCGAGTTTTAACAAAATTGTTTTCAATAAAACTTGATTCTCTGGTTAAAGTTTAAAACCTGGTAAACATACTAATCACTCGCGTACCCATGATAATACACTCGAGCCAACATTAAATTTACTCGAGCTATCCTCTGAGAACACTTCATCTTCCCAAACCAACATCCTTTCCCAGATACACGAACCCATCGCGTGCACGTGCACGTCACCAACGACCAACTCCGGACAACCCCACGCCATCGAGCAAGTCGACGATCACCTCCAAACCATTCTCCGACCACTCCAACTTTGCCATCAACTCACATTCGAAATTTGAGTTCGAGCTTGAAAAATGAAACCTGGAAACATTGAAAACAACATCACCACGAAACCTGGCAACGCCACGTTCACGTAGCTCCGACCACTAGCAGCTACCCAACTCCGGCCGTGAACTCGTCACTGACCAGGCTTCCATCACCCAAAGGCACGAGCAACTCGATCACCTATCCGTGACAAACGAATCGAAAAACAGGCGCCTGTCCAAACTAGGTTTACGAAAAAGAAATCATCACCGTCGCCTCCACGTTCACCTGACCACACTTCTACTATTTTTTCCATGAACCACTGGTCACTCCTCTACCCTCCTCGAGAAGCCCGACCTCCCTCAATGGCGCGATCGCCTGAACTTGACAAAAGAACGAAAATTCAAACCACCTGAACTGCTCTCTCATCACTCATCTAAAAATCACGATTTAAACCTTAAAAATCATGTTTTAGTATAAAATTTCATTCGCATACCTGGATTTGTGAATCATGAAGTTTGAAATTTAACCCATTGAAAATGTTATCAGATCTCTTGAGTTCCTGAGCTAAAAACAATTTTTTTGGCTTGAATAAAATTTTAATCCCAAGTATAGGTTATAACAATCACTTCTTGTTTTAACTCTACATCTAGAAGATAAATAGATCAAGAGAGAAAGATTTTTTAAAACAGGGTCTGTTGTTTTTAAACTTGAAACAGTGAACAAATATAACTACATCTTGCTCACAGATACTATCATTTTTCACAGAGCATTCATATATATGTAGATACAACCATATCTATTCACAAGTGTATTCACAACAATTTCATCCTTTAAATTTAAAAAAAAAATAAAGTTACTCACCTATTTCCCAGAAGAAAGAAGAATAAACAGAGCCTTTACTTTGAAAACTATTTTGAAAACTTTAAATTGAATTGCCAAATCTTCTTTTAAATCTTGTTTGTTTTGCTTTGATCATTTCTGGTTTGTTTGAGTTTTGAGATGATGCTACTTTATTTCTTGTTTTAGTTTGAGAGGAACGAACTAAAATGAATGGAAGGCTGATATGTATGAGGTTGGTATAGATAAAAGAAAAGATGTGTACATGTGTTATGGTTTGTACCATAAGCAGGTTGAAGTGATCTGGTACTATGGCTGAGATGATCTTTAGCATACTTGCATTAATTAGTATTGTACCCTTTGTATTTTTTTTCCCATACTTCATTTTAGCTGTTCAACTATACATGAAGATATTGTTGACTTCTTTGTTTAAATTTTTAGATGATATTTACTTTAATTTTTTTCTTAGCTTTTGAATGTCGAACTAATGAAACAAGGTAGTGTGCAGGTGATATATTGTTGTTTGTACAACCAGAGTAAGGCTGAAAATGCTTGCATTAAATGCTAGAAGTACGTTGCATTTATTTCCTTAGTCCTTTATGTCTTCGGCTGATATGATCTTTGCCATGCTGAAAGGTAGATAGAATTTAATGCTTCATGATCCCCACCATTGTTAACATGCAGTTCTCTTTTGTATGTGCTAGAGATATATTAGAGGTATGGCAGATATGGTACACATTAATTGTTAGAGTCCTTTGATCTTTTCTTTTGTTTTGTGGCTGATATGATATCAGTTAATATATTTTGTTTCATTTGTTTACTTATTTGAATTCTTTTTCTTTTTGCTTTGTTTTATCACTGTGAAATATGTTGTTTGAATTTTAACTAATTTATTTCTAGCTTAAATATTTATTTTATTTTGTTGTTAGATTTTATTTAAGTGTTACTTTTATTTTTATAGTTCATCTCTTATTTATTTATTTCTATTTATAACTCAATTATTTATTTTACTTTAATATTTATTGTCTTATATTTAATTTATAAATTCATTTAATTATCAATTTAAATTAATTAAAATCTAGGGTCGTTACAAACTTCCCCCCTTAAAAGAATTTCGTCCTCGAAATTCGCAGGCACGAAAACAGCACAGAGATAGACAGATTCGATCTCATATAATTCCTCAAACTTAAGATATGAATTCCAAACTCAAGTCGGAATATCTCAGAATACATACCAATTTGTCCCTCTTCGGACTTTGGTACTCACAAGAAATTACAATAGAATTTCAAATTTTGGTTTCAAACGATATCGTTTTATTGATTTAATTCAATTTTATCCTCCTATTCTATTAATCAATTTACCTCAAATTAAAATTTCCAATTTATTTAAATTTTCAATTCCAAATTTCCAATTCATATTCATTAAGGTTTAAATCAAAAAATGATAAGAAACCGATGAAGATACAAACTAAGGATCTTCTACAACGATTCGTAGGGTCATCATCACACCGAAACTTCTTCTTGTAGCTGATACGAAGCAATCAAAAGAATTTTGGAAACGAATCAAAAGAGATTGATAAGAAAGTTGTTTCCACTGTTGCAGGGTATTGACCATTTATTGTCGTATTCCCCTGTCCCCTGTCTCGTCCTCTTCTTGCACTCATACTCACTATCAGTGGATAGCAAGAGAATTTACTGAGGCGTTTAAACGGATATCTTAGGGATACACTCATTCTAGGGATACTTCACCCTATCTCTAATGAGTTACTTAACATGTTATACTCCTGAGCTAAAGTTCAACCTTAGCTCTGATACAAATGTAACGTCATGGATTTTTCGCGCTCAAAAATCAACATCCATACTTTACATCGTACTCGAATGCCGTAGATTCGACCGTTCAAATCCGAGTCGCCGGAACTTATAACACAATTAAGTATAACAACACAGCGGAAGAAATGAATAATACATTGATATACAACACTGATACAATATCTGATACAACAGAATGATAAAATGAATATCAACATACATCAGAGATATGATACAACAAATAGCAACGGAAAAGAAAACAATAACACCAGCATCGGATAATCTCCATCTCCAAAGCACCAATCCAGAAATAGCTCGAACTCCCAATAATGAGGCACAAAGATAAGCAAGTGCAGCCCGATCCAAAGACTGAACTAGCTATAGAAAATCTACTAATTCTGACTATCTGAAAAACCCAACTCTAGACTGCCCGTGTAGAAAAATTTTGAGCATCCAGAGTTTAGGAAAGAAACAATAAACTCCGGATCAGTCATGGGACTGGTGTGAGCAACAAAAAAACAGTTTATCTTTAAAACAAATAGCAGAGAAATTTAAAGTCAATTCGCAATGCTTTTGGAAAATGAAACTACCATAAGACCTCCCGCCACACACACAATGCAAACGCAGAATCGGAGGAGATTTCTTCTTATGATAGTCAAAGATGCTTACTACGCAAAAATCAAATCATTGGATATTATTATTAGTGCATAGTGTAGAAAACATTTCAAAAGTAGAATATAAATCTTAGCCAGCATAGACCTTTCGAACTATGCCTACTATAGCTACCATCTAAACAGTGGGGCGCCACCATAAGTAAATGGCACGTTCTACAACTAATACCGTACAAGGTTCGTATTGTTTTGTTTGGATTTCCAACAAATGGTCGGGCAAAGGAACTTCCCAAGTAAAATAGAACGCCTCTGGAGCGACGTTCCCGGATCCTAACCGGATCTCTGCTACACAAGGCCGGGTTACCCCTAGCTGGGTAACTACTGAAACGAGTATGCCACCTCCCGTTCGTTAGCGACCTTTATCCGAGGTACCTCTAATCCAACAACCACAAAGCAATCACAAAGTAATAGATTCGCAGCAACCACAAAGTAAGTATCTGGGCTCCATACCATGATACCACTTATAATCCAGAAGAAAATGGACATACCCTCAGAGGGAGCTACCCTCAAATAACCTTGCTGCCACGATTCTTGTTTCGACCATACCGGTTCATGAGGTTCGACGAAGTCTCATCCATAAAGCTACGCTTTGGCACAAAGCCATGCTTTGGGTCAACAGATTATCAAAGTAATGATTACAAAGATAAATGATCAAACAAATGATCATATCGTAAATGATCAAGCAATGATCATCACACAGCAACACTAAGCATGTCACATTACCAAATTGGGAGTATATCGCTGATAAATTTCAACTACATAACCTCTGAGCTCGTACGTCTCAGAGAAGGGTGTTAAGCTAAGAGAATAAATTCTCCACCACCAAACAGAAATGTATTTGAAAGAAATCGGCTTTATATCTCAAAGTGTAATGTGAGACATACAATCCATACAAGTCTGTTCCGGGTTCGAACAGAACCGAAGGCACTTCTTACGAAGCCCTTGCAAATTCCGGGTATTCACAATCCCGATCGGATTTCCCACCACAAATGGAGATCTCTATACCGGGGATCAGCCAGTGCAGAGACAATCGACAAGAAACCCTTTCGTTTTCAAAAATATCTGGTCTTCAACACCGGTAATCAAATGCCATGCATTACGATGTATCACATATTCGGAATGGGTTATACGACCCAAAGGTCCTTTCCCGGCTAACCCGAATAGTGAGCGAAATATTTAAAAATCATATGGATACTGGGGTCTCAGTTAAATCACAGTTTAAAGCCCGAAACTTTCCATTCGAATGGTTAAAACAAATTACCATTTCCAATCTTTTAAACAAAAAGATTCATTTCAAAAACCTTTAATGGTTTAAACAATTTCCATACTTTTAATCTTTTAAACAAAAAGATTCAATTCACAAAGTTCATCCAGTTTACAAATATCTATTTAAGGATTTCAAAACAATTTCATTTCAATTGGATTAACCCGTTAAATCTTTAAATCAAGATTTAACTTATAGCTTTCAAAACTCGTTTCCAAAGATTCATTCATACCCTTTCAAAACAATTTTATTTCAAGTTGGATTAACTCATTCGGTCTTTGAATCAAAGACTCATTTCATAGTTTTCAAAACATTTCAATTTTATTTCAAACTTGAAACCTTTCAACATAATTTAGAAATCCATTCTTATATGAAAGCTTTTACTATTTGAAAACAAGTAGTTTTCGTTTCAGGAAAATCCAGTTATATTTACACGAGTTAAAACCCTTGAATTAAATTCAAATTCCCAAATCAAAACCTTTAAAATGGTTTAACCCATATATAACTTGTACAGCATTTTTAATCCCTAGTTTCAAACATAGGATTCAATTTCAAACTTGAATTCAATTTAAATCAAATTATTTAAATTTTCAAAACTCGATTAAGTATTCAAAATAACTTTTATTTTTGAAATTCCATTTCAAAAGCTTTTCACTTTAAACCCAAATTTCTAATTTCAAAATCAATTGAAATTAAAATTTCAGTTTCAAAAACATCAAATTTAAATTATCTATGACTTAACCGATTTCCACGTGAAATCCATATTTGTGTGTGTAACAGTGTGGTCTAGGGGTTTAACATAATAGTGCAACATCATTCAATCATCACAGATCAGAATACAGAAATATAGTTGATAAGCGGTATAAACTATATCGCCTATCTTTCATTCGCGGGTCACAGATATATATATCACAGATAATAAATTACAGTAAACATAGCTCAAATCAAAACAAAGCATCACATATCAGGGATATCAAACAATTCAGATTCAATAGAATCCAAACATTCATAAGTAAGGTCAATATATATCTGATTATAATTAATTTATACCAGATTAATTACTTATGAATAAACTACAAATCTTGGTTAATTAATCATTAATTAACTATAAACCATTTTAATTAATTAACCTTTAATCATTTATTAATTAACCTTTAATTATAAATTAATTAACATTTACTTGTAATTCATCAATCTTTAATTATTCAATAATTAACCTTTAATTATTAAATTCACCATTTAATTAATTATCTTTAATTAATTACTTTAATTAATTATTCCTCAATTAATTATCATTAATTAATCACCTTCATTAATTAATTAACCTTTAATTAATAAATTATCCTTAATAAATCACATTAATTAATTAGCCATTAATTAATTATTGTTTAATCACTTGAGTAATCAACCTTTAATCATTAAATAATTTTCTTTAATTTACTAATATTAAAAAGTCATTAATTACCTAATTAATTTTAAGATAACCCATTTTATCTTTTATTAATCACTTTATTTATCATTTAAAATCTTTATTTATAATCTTTGAAATAAATTCAATATTAACTTAAACCCTTTAAGTTAAATTAATAAAAAAAACTTTTAACCCAATTCAAAACTTGGGTTAACATTTACAAAAGAATCGGGTTTTAACAAAATTGTTTTCAATAAAACTTGATTCTCTGGTTAAAGTTTAAAACCTGGTAAGCATACTAATCACTCGCGTACCCATGATAATACACTCGAGCCAACACTAAATTTACTTGAGCTATCCCCTGAGAACACTTCATCTTCCCAAACCAACATCCTTTCCCAGATACACGAACCCATCGCGTGCACGTGCACGTCACCAACGACCAACTCCGGTCAACACCACGCCATTGAGCAAGTCGACGATCACCTCTAAACCATCCTCCGACCACTCGAACTTTGCCATCAACTCGCATTCGAAATTTGAGTTCGAGCTTGAAAAATGAAACCTGGAAACATTGAAAACAACATCACCATGAAACCTGGCAACGCCACGTTCACGCAGCTCCGACCACTAGCGGCTACCCAACTCCGGCCATGAACTCGTCACTGACCAGGCTTCCATCACCCGAAGGCACGAGCAACTCGATCACCTATCCGTGACAAACGAATCGAAAAACAGGCGCCTGTCCAAACTAGGTTTACGAAAAAGAAATCATCACCGTCGCCTCCACGTTCACCTGACCACACTTCTACTATTTTTCCATGAACCACTGGTCACTCCTCTACCCTCCTCGAGAAGCCCAACCAACCTCAATGGCGCGATCGCCTGAACTTGACAAAAGAAAGAAAATTCAAACCACCTGAACTGCTCTCTCATCACTCATCTAAAAATCACGATTTAAACCTTAAAAATCATGTTTTAGTATAAAGATTTCATTCGCATACCTGGATTTGTGAATCATGAAGTTTGAAATTTAACCCATTGAAAATGTTATCAGATCTCTTGAGTTCCTGAGCTAAAAACAATTTGTTTTGGCTTGAATAAAATTTTAATCCCAAGTATAGGTTATAACAATCACTTCTTGTTTTAACTCTACATCCAGAAGATAAATAGATCGAGAGAGAAAGATTTTTTAAAACAGGGTCTATTGTTTTTAAACTTGAAACAGTGAACAAATATAACTACAGCTTGCTCACAGATACTATCATTTTTCACAGAGCATTCATATATATGTAGATACAACCATATCTATTCACAAGTGTATTCACAACAATTTCATCCTTTAAATTTAAAAAAAAAATAAAGTTACTCACCTATTTCCCAGAAGAAAGAAGAATAAACAGAGCCTTTACTTTGAAAACTGTTTTGAAAACTTGAAATTGAATTGCCAAATCTTCTTTTAAATCTTGTTTGTTTTGCTTTGATCATTTCTGGTTTGTTGGAGTTTTGAGATGATGCTACTTTATTTCTAGTTTTAGTTTGAGAGGAACGAACTAAAATGAATGGAAGGCTGATATGTATGAGGTTGGTATAGACAAAAGAAAAGATGTGTACATGTGTTATGGTTTGTACCATAAGCAGGTTGAAGTGATCTGGTACTATGGCTGAGATGATCTTTAGCATACTTGCATTAATTAGTATTGTACCCTTTGTATTTTTTTTCCCATACTTCATTTTAGTTGTTCAACTATACATGAAGATATTGTTGACTTCTTTGTTTAAATTTTTAGATGATATTTACTTTAATTTTTTTCTTAGCTTTTGAATGTCGAACTAATGAAACAAGGTTGATATTATAAAAGAAAGTGTACAGGTGATATATTGTTGTTTGTACAACCAGAGTAAGGCTGAAAATGCTTGCATTAAATGCTAGAAGTATGTTGCATTTATTTCCTTAGTCCTTTATGTCTTCGGTTGATATGGTCTTTGCCATGCTGAAAGGTAGATAGCATTTAATGCTTCATGCTCCCCACCATTGTTAACATGCAGTTCTCTTTTGTATGTGCTAGAGATATATTAGAGGTATGGCAGATATGGTACACATTAATTGTTAGAGTCCTTTGATCTTTTCTTTTGTTTTGTGGCTGATATGATATCAGTTAATATATTTTGTTTCATTTGTTTACTTGTTTGAATTCTTTTTCTTTTTGCTTTGTTTTATCACTGTGAAATATGTTGTTTGAATTTTAACTAATTTATTTCTAGATTAAATATTTATTTTATTTTGTTGTTAGATTTTATTTAAGTGTTACTTTTATTTTTATAGTTCATCTCTTATTTATTTATTTCTATTTAAAACTCAATTATTTATTTTACTTTAATATTTATTGTCTTATATTTAATTTATAAATTCATTTAATTATCAATTTAAATTAAATTTAAATCTAGGGTCGTTACAATACTCACATGCAATAGATTGGAAAGGCAAACCGTGACGCAAAGGGCTGAGCACGGCTGAGGCCGGAGGTGGAAGAAGGCGGAGGTGCTTTGGGTGGGTCTGCCGTACGTGGAGGTGGAATTCAATTCATAGAAGGGTGGCGAGGAGTTGAGGCAAGCTGTAGTGGAGAGGCGGAGGGACATGGAGTTGAGGCCGATGGGTGGGTCGCTGGAGATTTTATGCTCGTCGTGAGGCAGTAGGAAGAGGAGGCGGTTGGGGTTTCGGTGGTTGACTTCGGAGGCGGAAGAATGGTGGAGGGAGACTCGAAGAGGGCTGCGTCGGCTTTGGTTATAGCCGAAAGATGGGAGGAAAGCAATGAGATCTGGTTTGTTTTGAAAAGAAAAGGAAGAAGGAAGGAACGGTAGATAGAGAGAACAAGAGGAGAGGAAAGTGGAAGTAAATCGGTAGAAAAATATAATATCAAAATAAACTGGGTACTTGGAAAATAGCAAAGGTTGGCACGAATACAATTATAAGAATAAATGCAAATCTGAAGGGTCAAAAAGTTGTTTCAACATTCAATAAAGCAATTATTGTTTACACGGCTGAAGATCTGAAAAGGCATAAGGAACAAGATGACCCAAATACAGTACCGATACGACGGACCGTAACACGATTTCGTCGAGTCGGACGTCAAAATGCACAATCGAATATGGAGTGGAGATCAGCACAACGAGACGAATAGAATGGTATACAGATAATAGTAGTACGTTTGAATTATAAAAATTCGAATTTTCTACTAGCGGAAAATGCAGCAAAAACGTAGAAAAATAAGATCGACGGTGTTAAAGAAGTCCGAATTTGGAAAAACTAAAAATGACGTCTTGCTCAGAAGATGATTTAGAATTTTTCTATGTAAAAATATTTAGGTTTCGAAAACATTTTATTTTCATCAATTACTAACTGATTAAATTGAAATAAAATGGCACACGAAAATAACTTTCAAACTTTTGGATAAAAATTTACCAGTTGCTATGTTTAACTAGACGCGTTTCAAATATTAAAAAAAAATTATTTCAAAATTTATCATTTAAAATTTCACAAAATTTTCAAGTAATTACGTTGTTAAAACAGTTAAAATTTACGGGTCGTTACATTAACTCATGTTACCCACATGTTTCTCTTTAATTCATGTTACCCACATGTTTAACCCATATCTATTGGTGTCCCTAATTTGGTTATTTCCCATTATAATTTAACATTTCAAAGTGACATTCATTGGTATCCCTTAACGTTCCATGTCGAAATTTATACTCATTGGTATCCCCGGTGATAGTGTTAGAATCATAATTTAAATTAACTTTCGTATCCCTAAGAATTTAAAGTCAAAACATATAGCATATGGCACTTCGCCATTCATTACTTTAGTATAAAACAACATCGAAGTTCATAATTTAAAACAACATTGGTACACTTAAGGACATTGTCGAAGTAGAAAAACGTAAGGCTTTACGCCTTTAATAAAATATTTACACTTAGGTTTTAAATGACGTCGACCTCTATCCAAAGTAAAACAAACTTAAATTCTTTCAAGTATAAAACCATGTCGAAGATAACGTTGTCGACTATCATAAATTATAGGTTATCCACCTATTAGAACAAAGCTTTATCTTGTATAAGTTAGATGGCTAACTGTTGAAGATATAGGGTCTTCGACCCTCTTAAAACATTGGCCTCTTCGCCCCCTTTTAAAACTATTATAGAAGTGACTTTGAAGGTGTTTTAGACAATTGTATGCGGCATCCTTTGAAAACATTGGCGAAGTGGTATGACTTCGACCTAGATAATTTACGATGGTACAATGCCGCCTTATATAGGTTGACGCAGTTGTTCACTTCGACGCGGTTAGAAAAACAACTACACAAGTAGTTATCCTATGTTTGCCTCCTCGATGACATCAACACCGACGATGGTAGAGACCTTAGGCGCGGCAACGTTATCGATGCGGCATGGCCTCATCGTAATTAACTAGAAAACTGAATTTTTACTTAATAAAGCATATACTTTTCACCAAATCTAATTTCTTGTCAAATGCACATTGGAAAAAACAATTTCCTTTTCCAAAACTTTTCAGAAATCTATCGCATGAGAATTTCAAGTTCCAAAAACATATTTGAAATAATTAATTAATAACCTTAATTAATTAATCCTTTTAATGATTATCTAGCAAAGTAAATTTATAATAAATCGAAATCATTTGAGAAAATTCCCTAAAATTCTAAAAAATTAGAGAATATCCTTCTCTTGAAAGTATAAAAATTTCAGACCCAAAAACCATATTTAATTAATTTAAATAATTAAAACTCGAAATTGAGCAATTTCCTCCTTAGGAAATACAAAAAATATTCAAATAAATTCAGAAAATTTTGAAATTAAAAATCCATCTCTAAAATGTCATTTTATACATCATATCAAAAATTCGTATCATTTGGAGACTAAAAACTTAGGTTTTACCCTTAAAACCCTTCTAAATAATTTCATAAAAATCCTGTAAATCATTATTCTACCCAAACAATGATTATTCAACCAAAACTTGGCAAAACAAACAATATAAATTCGGGTACTATCCATAACCGAACCCTAAAATAAGTAAAAGAGATGGATCTTTTATTATTCACCTTAGATTTAAATGTTGGAGTTGACATTTGATTGAGCCTTTTAATCCATAAGCTTCTTCATCTTTGAATCCTCTTGAGATCGACTTCCTATTACTTGCTAATGGCTAGTCCCTATTTCTTTTCTTTGATTGCCTTATAAATGAGTAAAGTGAGAAGAAAATGTGGGGGAGAGGGTTTAAGGTAACTCTATTTCCAAATTTACCATTCCTCATATCTTCTCTTTTATGCTTTAAGTTTAAAACAACCTTACTTAGTTTATTTTATGATGGCTCAACCTTATTAATTTATCAAATCTCATCCTCTTGAGTATTCACATTATTCTTATTTAATCTATCCAATTAAATACCCTGAATAATGTTAAACAAAAATTATAAGTGTTACAGGCTTCCCCCTTAAAGAATTTCTTCCCCGAAATTTAGTAAGAACTACATAACAAGCATATCAAACATGCAAACAATGCTAGTATGTCCTGCCAGTTATAAGTCTATATACAGCAAATATAGAACATACCCTCATAACAGCTCAGGATAAGTATCCCTAAGCTTGTCCTCTGTCTCGCAAGTACAATCTTTCTCGTTATCGCTTCACTGAACTTTCACCAACTTGACTGTCTTATTCCTTAACTTCTTCTCGTCTCTTACTACAACTCGAACTGGTCGCTTAACAAAGGTCAGATCCAATTCTACTACTAAATCTTCCAATGTCTTCGAAGTGATAGTAATTTATGAATCATGCTCATACTTCCGAAGATGAGAAATATGGAATACATTCTGGACACCTGCCAAACTGCTCGGTAACTCTACTCGACACACAAGCTTTCTGATCCTCTCTATAACTGAAAACGGTCCAACATATCTCGGTGACCATTTCCTTGATTTCCTAAATTGTATCACACCCTTCATCGGTGATACCTTAACAAAAACATGATCAGCAACTGAGAACTCTAAATCTTTATGCCTCTTATTTGCGTAATTTTTCTACCTAGACTGAGCTTCTCTCATCCTACTCAGATTAACTCAGTCCTCTATATGGATTCTCTTACCATATCTGGACCAAGGACTAATCTGTCTCAATCTCCAACCAACATGCCGGTGATTGCATGAATTTCCATACAAAGCTTCGAATGGCACCATTCCTATACTAGTATGATAACTATTGTTATAGGAAAACTCAACTAGGTGTAAATGGTCTTCCATGACCCACCAATATCTAGTACACAAGCCTGCAACAAATCTTCAAGTACCTTATTGACTATCTTTGTTTTCCCATCCATCTGTGGGTGATAAGCAGTACTTATCTTAAGCTTGGTACCTAACACTTCCTATAGACTCTTTCATAATTCACTAGCGAACAAGGCATCTTTGTCACTAACAATGCTACTAGAAGTCCCATGCAATATAACTATTTTCTCCATAAACAACTTAGCTAATACAAGAGCCATCCTGGTTGACTTAACAGGAATGAAATGGCCACTCTTGGTCAATCTATCTACCACAACCCATATACTTTCATTTCCCTTATTTGACCTTGGCAACCCGTCAACAAAATCTAGGATATCAAATCCCATTTCCAAACCTCTATATCTAAAAACTGAAGCAATCGCTTAGCTTCTGATGTCCGGCTTTCACTTGCTGGCAATTTGCACATTGCTTCACCCATGAGCCTACATCCCTCTTCATACCTTCTTAGAACAAACTTCTCTTCATGCCCGATACATCTTTGTTCCTCCAGAACGAATCGTAAACTTCGATCGATGACACTCCCTAAGAACTTCCCTCTTTAGGTTTCCCACACCTGGAGCACATAATCGTCTCTTCTTCCTTAACCATCCCTTCTGGTCAAGATTAAAATCCTTTAGATCATCGATCTCCATTCCATTTTCCAGTCTTCTGATCCGTTCAGCTAATACTAGATCATCCCTTTTTTTAGAAGCAATCCTTTCAATCAATACTAGTCAGACTTCTAAACAAAACAACATGGCAGTACTTTGACTGGAACTAGCAGTCGATCTTAACTGCACACTACAAGTAGTCGATGCTTTCAGATCCTTCCATTCTGCCAATATAGCTAACACCACATTCTGATGTTTTCTACTAAGTGCATCTGCAACTTTATTTCCTTTCCCCAGTGTATACTCAATACTAAAATCATAAGCTGCTAAAAACTCCAACCACCTCTGTTATCTCATATTTAAATCTTTCTGACAGAATAAATACCTTAAAGATTTATGATCCGTATATAACTCGAATCGTTCTCCTAAAATTTAGTGTCCCCGCACTTCCAATGCGAAAATCACCGCTGCCAACTCCAAAACATGAGTCGGATATCTAACTTCATGTGGCCTGAGCTGCCCGAGATGCGTAGGCAATTACTTTACACCTCTACATCAACACGGATCCTAATCTAGTTTCACATGCATCTATATACACCACCAAATCCTAATTCCCATCCGGGACAACTAACACGAGCACATTGGTCAGAAAATGCTTCAACTCAAGGAATGCTTCTTCACATTTATTGGACCAAATAAACTTCACGTCCTTCCTAGTCATTTTAGTCAAAGGCGTTGCTATCTGCGAGAAGTCTTCGATAAATCTCCGGTAGTAGCCAACCATCCAAGAAAACTTCTTATCTCGATCGCTATCTCGGGTCTCTTCCAACTATTAACAGCTTCGATCTAGCTGGATCGACTGACAACCTTTTCTCTGAAACTACATAGCCAAGAAACTTCACTTCTTTCTTCTAGAAATGACACTTCAAAAACTTTGCTTTCAGTTGATGCTGCCTCAATGTCTTAAGCGCTATTCTAAGATGAATCTCATGATCTCTTTCATCCGTAGAAGATGTTAAAATTTCGTCAATGAACACCAACACAAACCTATCCAAGTGCTCTTGAAATATACGGTTCATTAAGTCCATAAAGACAGCATGTGCATTAGTCAATCCGAATGGCATTACTAACTTGTATGAACCATACCTCATTCGAAACACTGATAACGGAATATTGTCCTCCGCCACTCTTAATTGATGTGTCACGATCGAGATTTTTGACCCTCGAAAATCGACATCAATACATCCACTGTATAGCATACCGAGCAATCAAGTGCCAGAAATACCAGATCATTAGAGGAAAAAAGAAAGAGGTAGAAGAAGAAACAGAAACAACAACATAGAATCTCACAATCGTAGTGGAACAATATATAATAGATAATAACATGTCTTTATACAAAAAGCGCTATAAACATTACTTATACATTTCATCATCAGAGTACAATAAATCAACAACTCAATACCAGACAGTTATAATAATTTGTCCTCACAAATGCTAAATATACAACATACAATACACAGCGGAATATAATCAAGTACGTGTGATACATCTTCGGCATCCAGCTCGTTTCCTGAGCTCCATAGCATGATATCCTAAATCTGTAATACTCGGTCTGACCTGAGCATTATAATAAAATAACACCCGAATCAGTCTGGAAAACCAGCGTGAGAAAACACACTCAATTTGAATTATTAAAGTTATCAAAACCCTTTGAAAAACAAAGGTATCTCGTAAGACCACGCCACACATAAACACGACGGGTTTTTACCTTACGAGAACCAAAACATTTTATATCAAAATCATCTGATATTATAATAGTGTCTAAGTACAAATACTTATTCAAATAGCCAAAATTGTTACATTAATTAAATTCCAGCATACTAGGCTCTACAACCAAAACCATAAAGGTACGTATTGGAGAATGGATTACATACGAATGACTAGGCACAAGAGTACCACCTATCACAGTACACATCTAGAAAAATTTACCGAGGACCACGCCGGGATCCCCGCAACACAAGACCGGACTACCCCTAACCTGGATAGACCGAATATGCTATCACCCCGGGTGTTCCCACTCTTTCCGAGTTCTTTTCATTTACCATGGTAATAATATCCGAGGGTATCTAGAAAGGTGATAAACATACACTAATTGGGTGCGACCCACTTAGCCTTGTTGCATCTCCCTTGATTTTCAGTCATTCCCGGTTGATGAGGCTTGAGGCTATGATTACCTTTTAAGGAATTTATACTTGGAATGCTCATTGTCCTCCAGTGACAATGTACTGATAGCATTCATCCATACAAATCCGTTCTGGGTATGAACGAAACCGAAGGCACTACATCTGCTACATCCATTTTGGAATCATCCTCAGGATTAGTACCGATTAGCCCTTGCACTTCAATGCTCCATCTTCGATTCCATGCTCTTGTTTTCACTTCGAAAACGTATTCATTAGATCAAAGTGGTTTTCGGATAACTTATCGGCTCCGGGTCTCTTCGAAACAACGTTTGATATTCTTGGAAAACTCAACCCCGATTCATTAAGAAATAAACAGAGAAAAATAAGATTGGAGATCACCTCCTAACCATTAGTGGACGGATTTCCTTCTCTTCATCCTCGAAGAACGAAATGAGTTTATACGTACAGTATAGCACCGTTGACGGTAATCGTACCATATAATTCCCGTGTTTCTCCTAGATATTTCCAAAGTTTTGTTTTAGGTCCAGATTTGATAGTCGGTTATTTAACTATCAAATAAACAATCATTCGACCAAATATTTCATTTTCCATTGAAAAACACTAAGTCTCATTTAACTTAACTTTAATAAATTAAATCTCTTTATCAAAAGATATGTACTTATCTTATCGGAGTAAGTACGTTTACTAACCATTCTTTTCAAAAATACTTGAAAACTTTTTTAAAATAAATATGGAAAGCACGACGCGGTATCCACCATGGATTCACAGCTCAATGATTACGTCTCTATCCCAAAGAAATTCAAAACTTATCTGTAGGCAATCTCTGCCTCCGATTTCACAATGAAAGTATACCATCACTTTCCGAAAACTTAATTTAATAATTTTCTCAAAATAATACTCATAAAATTTCCATATAAATTTTCCAAGTTTAATTAGGAAGATACCCCTCTATAAAAGTTATTATATAAATAATATTAATATTGAATAATTTATCTTTTAAAATAATAATACTGATTAATTCTTAAATAATAATTAACTTAATACCAACTCATTATAAACTAACTTAATTAACAATTAAATATACTTTAAACAATTTAAAATAGTTACATAACTTTGAAACAATAATTAATTCTGATTCATTAATAAAATTCAAATAGATTTACAAGACTTATTTATAACTTATAATGCATTTTGACAAGTTTAAAATATTTAATAACTAATTTTTTGGAATATTTTTATACTAAAACATTTTTAAATTGCCTAGTTTAATAATTAAAAATCCCCTTTTACAAACAACTCAACTTCTCGATAAAATATATATTTTCCAATTCCAATATAACTAGTCTAACATTTATAAATCTCTCTCGATTTATCACCAATTGATTTACGTCCCAATTTCGTAAATCCCCTTTTTCACATTTCTAAAAATAAATCTATCATTTATTTTTAAACCGATTTACCCATCTCATTATAAATCCTCACCGTGAATTTATAATTTCAATTTATCCACTAATAATCACTTCACTTTATTTATAAACACTGTTTAAAAATCTCACGGGTTTCAATTTTAGTTTATAACGGTTTCACATCACTTACATCCGTTGTAAATTGATTTCTACATTAAATTCCATTTATAAATCAATTTCTTAAATTGAATTCCATTTATAAATTAACTTCTTAAATAACCCAACTATATTCCAAAAACATCCAAATCTCAATTTTACTTCCATTCCGTAATTTAGAAATCTTATTGAGGATCTAATATAACCAATTTTATAATTATTTCCAAATTTCCTTTTTATTCTTCCAATCTATTTTGATATCTCGATTTTTTAAAACCTTTTATATTTAACAAGTACTACTTAAGAATTATTATTAAAAATCTTTTATACACGTTATTCCAAAAATCTCTATTTACAATATTTCGAAATAGTTAAGTACAAATTTTAAAGTAAAATTATTTATTTTATCCAAATAAGTTTCTTTTAAGTTATCCAAAATCCTATATAAATACTTCACTTCCAAAATCCCTTTTTAATTTCCTTTCAAATTCAAATATATATATTTGTGGTATTTCAAAATACCAAAAATCTAGGTCAATGCTACCATAGCATCCAATCAATCCAAAACACACTGTAATCTATTACAGAATTTTCAACAGATCATATATCACTATATATGAAAATTAAATTCAACATTTTTGAGGAATCCAATTGGATCCCTCCAACCTGTTTCCCTGCATCCACACATGTTATACAACATAAAAATACCAATCCCACTTCGAGGGGGATATCGCAAGTATATAGGGTCATCTGCTATTATGTGGGGCGCATAAGGTCTCATCTGCTAAAATATGCGGGAATAATCAATCCAACTATATATACTACTATATATATAATAACATCCAAACTGATAATAGTTATCCAATCATCCAACAAATCAATAATTAATTTTAACTATTTAAAATTAATGTCAATCAACCAAATGAGTGAGATTTACTCACATTGATTTCAGTTGTCGCCGAGACGTTCCGTTTTGGAACTAAAACCGGACGACACCCGATTTTATCCCAAATTTTGACCTTCTCCAAATTCATCCAAACTAGTTTCATTACGAAGCACTCGTCACCACGATCGCAACGCAAAAAGTTTCGTCCAAAACGAACCTCGTATGAAGGAGATATACATTTTATAAGTTCGTCGATAAATTAATTATATTAAACACAATATAATATATTTTAAAACCCATACCCACACTACATGGACCCGACCCACTCAAGATTCTTCTACCCAATGCTCTGCACACCATTCCTAAGACACAAACCCATCATTGCCGTGCGTCTATATCACTGACACCATGCCTCGCTTCATGAAACTCGAATTCGACAGCGCCAACGATCTTCTCATCGAAAACTCCACCTTCCCATACCATTTTATCCGAGCTCGTGCCCCACGTTAAACTCGCGACCTGGTACCTTCTTCGACGTTGCCACAACATGCGTGTCACCAAAAGGTAATTGGCCTTCATCGAATTTGGCGTCCAGATGTCAAATGTTGCTCTGAATTCAAATATGACAATCAAATCACGAATTGCCTCGCCATCTCCAAGAATCATCAAACCCCGGTCTACTGCCCTCTTCGATTTCCACAGTTGAGCAAGCCAAGTGACGACCACACCACGCAAAACACATACCAAATCGAAGTGGATGGAAAACTAATTTTTGGATTTGGTTTGGGATTTTTCACTTAAGTATAAGAGGAGAAATTTATTTTTGAAGCTTGCTTTTTTCTTCTTCTTCTGAACTGTGCTTGGTTTTGTTTTAAAAAGGAAGAGGAAGGGATAAACAAGACATTAATGTGTAGGAGAGGTAATAGTCAAATCCTAGGTGGTTGGAGATAAGATGGGTTTGACTAGAAATATAAATATATATATCAATTAAAATTTCAAAATATCCCAATTTTCGTAACTTAAAATCTCGAACCCCTATCGAGGCATGCCGTGTTAGTCCATAGGATAGTGGTTTTGATGACAACAACTATAGAAGTGTTATAAAATATATATGTGCAGGTAATTTATATGCAGGTATCAACAAAAGAAGACTGTACAGTAAAGAAGACAAAATTGATGAAGACAAAGATCAAGAGTTCAAGATTGAAGACTCATGAGATTCAAGATATTCAAGAGCTCAAGACAAATAATATAGTTAGGTTAGATATTTGTTAAAACTTCTTGAAAGCACTATCATTCTTTTTTATCCAATTTACTCGTGGAATGGAATCCACTTCGTTCTTGTTAAAGGGATGGAACCCTAGTGAGATGGAACTCATGAAATATCTAGTGGAACGGATAGTAGCCCTATTTTGTTATCCACTAATTTTGATTCAAAATGATTTTCAAAATTATCTCTTGTTTTATAAAATGATTTTCAAATATTCCTTTTCAAAAGAAAAACCTTCGTTCACATTTCCAAAAATGTTTTAGCCTCAAAATCATATTTATCATTTTGTTATATTTTGATTTCAAAATTGTCCTTGATATTTTAGCCTCAAAATCTATTTTAATATTATATTTACTTTAGTTTATTTACTTTGATTTTAAATATATTTTAGTATATATACATATATATATTCATAAGTATTTCTACTTCTAAATACCTTCTACAAATACATAGAGTCCATTTGAATAAAGTTGCATATGTTTTAAATCATCATTTTCAAAGTAAAGCAAATCATCATTTTTACTAGACCATGTCGACATCATAGTTACTCGTCATGTCGACATGCTTCCCGTTATAGCAAAGGTTGTTTTCAAAAGAAGTGTCTATTCGCTTAAACCTCTTTGAATGGACACATCCATTCATTCTCTATAAATAGAGACTGTTATGGACGTTTTCCAGTAACTACTTTCTTTATTTTCTCTCCTCTTTACTCTCTTATCTTATTTTCTAATCATCCTATCCATATTCTGCCGAAATCTTAAGTGAATCAAACCAGAATATCTCTAGTTTGATTCTCTGCCGCTCTCTTCAAAGAATCTCAGCGCTTATCAGAGTTATAGATACATTTGTACTCAAAGAAACTTGTTTAGGGTTATAAAGGTGTGATCGTGTCCTTGGAAATCGATCGGGTGAACTTGTGTCCTGTGAATCAAGTGGTTCTACCCAGAGACCTGAGAATCTGGAGGGTGTACCTCGTTGCCTTGGAATCGAGGGATTGTAATCTAGATTATTATTGAATAGAAAGCCGTACGAGTTGTGCGGGACTGGATGTAGGGTAACACCGAACCAGTATAAAATTCCTGGTGTGTTCTTTCCTTTACTTGCTTTTTATTTATATTTGCATCTGTTTGTGATTCTGTGATTTGATCTGTGATTGTGTATTTGCATTAAGTTAGTTAAATCAATTTAAATCAAAGAAGTTTTAAAGAAATTCTTAAAACACTATTCACCCCCCCCCCCCTCTAGTGTTAAATAGCCTTAAGATCATCTTCCGCGTCCCTTTCATTTGGTATCAGAGCAAGGTTTTCAAAAGTTTCATAATCTGAATTTTGAAAATTTTTAAAATGGCAATTTTTTTAAAAAAAAATTATTAACACTGTTTTCATATGAATATGTCACAGAATCATCATGATATTGTTGTTTAAAATTATATTTAGTTATTTTGAAAAGTCACTTGATTCTTTATCTTGTTTTGCAGGAGAAGAATTATGTCTAATGACTGTTGGTTAAAAGGTACCAGATAATCATTCATCGATCAAGAAGAACAAATAGATATATAATGGAAATCAACAAAGAAATGGGTACCAGATCAATTCAAAACTTTGGGTTCTCATCTACAACTTGATTTGATACTGTACTTCTCTCTATCTGCTTCGCAATGTCACTGGTTTCGTGTGAATCCGTCAAGAAATGACCAAGTTATGGTTAAATGAAGTTTTGGTGAACAAAAAGAAAAAAAAGGCAAAACCGTCATAGGTATTCTTCAAAATTCATCCAGAGATTTGAGTATTTTATTCCCACTCCTTTTCAGATTGTAGTTCTTGTTCTCGCGATCGTTTTGATGGGTGGATCATCAAATTCCGATCAAAATTGAGTGAGATATGAAAGTTTGAAGTTGGCTATCCAAAACTGAAAAACTGTGTACGGGATCTTCTACATTTCTTCTACTGTTCGGCCTGTTGCATCACAATACCATCCAAATTCGACACCAAACTACTACTAGATCGTAGTCCTTGCCTTCCTCTTCGATTTGCCGCTGGTTTCATCCAATTCCGTCAAGAAACGAAGGAGATATGCCCTCTAGAAGTTTGATAGTATATAGAAAAACGGAAAGAAGATGAAGAGGAGGAATTTTTATGAAAAGTGGTGACCGTTGGGCTTATTTATAGTGGTTGAAGTGTCCATTCATTCAAAATTCGAATTCAAAATTTTGGCGCCAAGTTAGTCGATCTACTAAATCATCCGTATCTTTCTCACACGGTCTTCAAATTCAACAAATTAATATACTACGATGATCAGAAAAACGAGCCCGTCGCAACAGAACAGATCTGGTCATCAAATTCGGAAAGATATAAATGTGTGGTTCACGACAATGAAGGAACAACAAAGATTAGAAAGATGGAATGCAAAAATTGGTACGCTTTACTATTATTTCATCTTTATTTTTGCATTTAGAAATATATATCTATGCATTTAGTTAGGTATAGAAATTTATCTCTTTTATAAGTTTTGATATTTTAGTCCATATATCGACACACCATAGTATAAATATCGTTATACAAGTCTAAATTTTTTAAAAGTCTTTTAAAATGTGTTTTCTTTCAAATAAAATCTACAACTAATTTATTACAACTATACTAAGTAGAAAAGCATACATTCATTCATGATTTCAACTTTTCTAATGTTATTTTTACTTCTCATACTCTATTTCTTTTAAGACACTAATTTTATATTTTTAAGAAATTAGTAGAATGAATTTAGAATGTTAAAATAAGGCTCTACTTATATATTTCTTCAATTAATAAGACTGCATCACATCACATGATACTTATCATATAAGCAAATAGTGACATACATTTTAATAAAAGCATTTTTACATATATAATGCCGAGTATCATTACACATGTATTCTCATTATTTTTTTTTATTTTTTTTTTACTTTAATTATATTAACTACTATAAAAATTGGGTATAAAATCACCATTTTTGCCCAGAACTTTAGATAGCATTTCTGAAATGCTGTCTTTGCTTTTGTTACGCTGCAAATACGTTTTTATAGCATTTCTGTGTTTTGAAACGCTGTAGTGTTTCTGAAACTTTACACATCATTTGGTAAAAGCTACAGTTTCTATTTTATAATGTTTTGAATATATTTCATTGCAAAAACCTTTTATAGCATTTTGTAAATGCTGTCTTTTCTGTTTGAAATTTTAAATTATAAAAAAAAACATGATATTTAAACTAAGTATTTTTCTCTATTCTTTTTAGAGTTATTTTCTAACTTATATTAGAATATTTAAAATTAATGTTTAGATATTCTTTAGTAATTAATTAAAATTTAAATGAAAGAGGCCTTAATATAACACATGTTTATTTTAGTTTTTTAATCTTTGTTATTTTTAATATTTCATTATGATACTTTAAAAAAAAATGTTTAAACATGTTTCTAAATATTTTAGTCAATAGAAATTTAATATAAAGGTTTTAATTAGTAAGTTAAGAACATGGAAGTTTGGATTATAGTAATTAAAATAATTATAATTAAATAAGTAGGCTATTAATCTTTATAAAAACCATATTTGATCATATATAGTATAAGTCCTTATTCCTTAGCATTTAATTTTGATATTAAGTTTGGTTACTACCTTTCACGATTATGTTACAGTTTTAATACCATTTATTACCTTTAAACTATTGTCTTTACAACTATTTCAGTCACATTCATTAGTTTCCTTAATTTAGGTTTAGTAATTGGTGTGTTTTACCTTTGTTTGGTTGAAGTGTTTTATAATAAATAGGTTGATATATGTATACATACATAGACATACACACACACACACACACATATATATATATATATATATGCTTGTCAATTAGATATTACTTATCACTCATGTTTATCTTATAATCTGAATGTCACTTACCGTAGTATATATATCATCATATCATTCTGCATATTATTATTATTTTTTTCTTCATTATCATTTTGTTTCATATTACATATCATTATGCATCCTATTTCATATCACATTTCATTGCATATTACATCATAAATTACAATGCATGAAATATCATAATCATTTGCATCACAAGTTACACTTCATTCTGCATATCATCTCATGCTACATTGCATATGTCATACATTTCATACTGCATTACAAACTACATATTGCATACATGTATACATAACGAGTGTATTTTATTTAGGAGGAGTTTGTAGTATTGTCTTATAATATAGGATTATTAGTTTTTGATGTTTTGATTGACTTGATTGACTTGTTTGACTTATTTGACTTGATTGACTTGATTGACTTGATTGACTTGATTGACTTGTTTGACTTGTTTGACTTGATTGATTTGTTTGACTTGTCTGACATGATTGGTTTTGATGAGTGTGTTGAAATATACTTAATAAATAATTTATGTTCTTATATTTGATTTCTAACTATTATAAGCATTATCATAGATTCTTAGTTAGGATAGATAGTAATTTAGGATTAAGTTCTAGTTTTTAGAGTTAAGTGTTGATTATTTATGATAACACTATCATTATAATCACATGTTATATAGTATTAGTTTTAGGGAGAGTTATTAGTTTTAGGGGGAGTTCTTAGTTTCAGGGGGAGTTATATAGAATTATATAGTATTATAATTATGGAGTTAGTGTCATTTTTTTGTTGATGACAAAGGGGGAGAAGTATAAAATAGGTTAGTTAGGCAAAGATTAAGGGAGAGTTATTAGATTTAGGGGGAGTTATAAGGAGAATATAAATATTTTATAAACAAAGGTTGTCATCGTCAAAAAGGGGGAGAATGTTAGTCCATAGGATAGTGGTTTTGATGACAACAACTATAGAAGTGTTATAAAATATATATGTGCAGGAAATCTATATGCAGGTATCAACAAAAAAAGACTGTACAGTAAAGAAGACAAAATTGATGAAGACAAAGATCAAGAGTTCAAGATTGAAGACTCATGAGATTCAAGATATTCAAGAGCTCAAGACAAATAATATAGTTAGGTTAGATATTTGTTAAAACTTCTTGAAAGCACTATCATTCTTTTTTATCCAATTTACTCGTGGAATGGAATCCACTTCGTTCTTGTTAAAGGGATGGAACCCTAGTGAGATGGAACTCACGAAATATCTAGTGGAACGGATAGTAGCCCTATTTTGTTATCCACTAATTTTGATTCAAAATGATTTTCAAAATTATCTCTTGTTTTATAAAATGATTTTCAAAATTATCTCTTGTTTTATAAAATGATTTTCAAATATTCCTTTTCAAAAGAAAAACCTTCGTTCACATTTCCAAAAATGTTTTAGCCTCAAAATCATATTTATCATTTTGTTATATTTTGATTTCAAAATTGTCCTTGATATTTTAGCCTCAAAATCTATTTTAATATTATATTTACTTTAGTTTATTTACTTTGATTTTAAATATATTTTAGTATATATACATATATATATTCATAAGTATTTCTACTTCTAAATACCTTCTACAAATACATAGAGTCCATTTGAATAAAGTTGCATATGTTTTAAATCATCATTTTCAAAGTAAAGCAAATCATCATTTTTACTAGACCATGTCGACATCATAGTTACTCGTCATGTCGACATGCTTCCCGTTATAGCAAAGGTTGTTTTCAAAAGAAGTGTCTATTCGCTTAAACCTCTTTGAATGGACACATCCATTCATTCTCTATAAATAGAGACTGTTATGGACGTTTTCCAGTAACTACTTTCTTTATTTTCTCTCCTCTTTACTCTCTTATCTTATTTTCTAATCATCCTATCCATATTCTGCCGAAATCTTAAGTGAATCAAACCAGAATATCTCTAGTTTGATTCTCTGCCACTCTCTTCAAAGAATCTCAGTGCTTATCAGAGTTATAGATACATTTGTACTCAAAGAAACTTGTTTAGGGTTATAAAGGTGTGATCGTGTCCTTGGAAATCGATCGGGTGAACTTGTGTCCTGTGAATCAAGTGGTTCTACCCAGAGACCTGAGAATCTGGAGGGTGTACCTCGTTGCCTTGGAATCGAGGGATTGTAATCTAGATTATTATTGAATAGAAAGCCGTACGAGTTGTGCGGGACTGGATGTAGGGTAACACCGAACCAGTATAAAATTCCTGGTGTGTTCTTTCCTTTACTTGCTTTTTATTTATATTTGCATCTGTTTGTGATTCTGTGATTTGATCTGTGATTGTGTATTTGCATTAAGTTAGTTAAATCAATTTAAATCAAAGAAGTTTTAAAGAAATTCTTAAAACACTATTCACCCCCCCTCTAGTGTTAAATAGCCTTAAGATCATCTTCCGCGTCCCTTTCATGCCGCTAGGCGTTCATAATGTTATACCCCTATTCCGAATGCAATGTAAAAGCTTTCAAGTCCTAATTCGATCGTATGGAGAAGATAGCTTTTTAAACCGAATTATTATATTGAATTTACGATATTAATTTCAATGCATTTATATCCCGTACGACCAAACGATAACTCCAAACACTATGAAATTTTAAATCCGATAATATTACACTATTACGGATCCAATGGAACTGGTTTCGTCAAAATCCGAGACTGTGCTCCGGAAGACTATTTTTATACGTCAATTTAAACAAGTTATTTTTAAAATCAAACAAACCACTGTTAAGTTCATTTTAAAATTATACTTACCTTCATTCTAATTATTATAAATTTAATAAGCTTTTAAATTATTTTTAATAATCTTAAAACCCAAGATTTAACCAATTTCCAATTATTAAATTAAATAATTAAATTATCCAATAAATCGTTTTATTTGAAATTCAAGTTAAAAATTAACTTTTAAATATTTAAAATATTTCAATTTCAAATAACCAAAATTCTGGGTCGTTATATTCCTCCCCCCTTAAAAGAATTTTGTCCCCGAAATTGCCAAGGTAATAAGAATGGTCCAAAACCCCATTAACTATTTTCCAAAACAAAACAGTTTAAACAACTTCCCGAAATCAATTCATTGAAAACACATTATCACCTTTACTAATTTCCAGATTCAACCATATATTCGAAATAATATTATTTATTCAATCATTTCAGATTCTAACTCAAATCCAATTTTAGTTACTAAAAATTTTCTTCAAAATTTTCTAACTCTTTAAATTTTGAGAAATTTCGCCAGCGTCTCCTTTGCGCGGCTAGATCCAAACAACTACAAGTCGCCTCTACGGGCCCAAATCCTCAAAAGAAAACAAAAACCAAGTGGCTCAATCATAAAACCATCAAATTCAACAACAATTTAAACATTTACCTTTTTGTCGAGCAATCAAATTCTCTTTTGACATCGAAGACATCAATTTAGTTCTTGCTTTTATATACCCGTATCTAACTTACTAATAATATCCAATCATACAATTCAAAATCATTTTATTCAGCATTTTCAATTTCAAATATTTATTTCTCCAAAATCGGTATGATGTACATATATCATCTGTACGCAAAATCAAATTTGATCGCTCGCTCGATCACACAATTTCACTTCCGAACTAGTATCGTTCACACGACTCTCTAGTGCGGACTCAGATCTGGTTCCTTGATTAGAAACCATTATTCTCCTTGCATAGCCATATACTATGATTGAGAATCCTAGAATCAATCAAAATCCATATCCAGTGTTCACCGTCGCAAATCGAGCGAAAAATACTAACTCAGATCGATATAAATTATATCGAAATTATGTGCTCGAATCTGGATCAAACCGTTATGCGAATAAAATAATATACGTATAACTTACATATTTATTTCAATTGATTTCTTAGCTATACCAATTTCTTTTTATTCACATGCAATTTACTTATAATTAATCAGCCATAATTATTATTCACATTACTTTATTCACCCTCGTTATTCACTAAGTATATCCTTCCGAAACTGATATCACTTAAGAATTACTCCACACTCATTTCATTTTTAACCAATTATCAACATTCACTATTTTGTTAGTATATTTCTTTAATACCAATTTCACTTAAGAACTTTACCACCAATTTTCTTAGGTCCATTATAACATTTTATACAAACTTCTTAGATTAATTACCATTTCACCACTTTAGTTTATATCCATTTATATTCAAATTCAATTCCAATTTTCCCATTTCACATTTGATTTTTTATCCATTCACCCTTCAAATCACATTCAACAAATTAATATAATTAGTCCATTTACTAATTTATTTCAAATCTTAACAAATTTTATTTTCAACCATTACTTCATTCAGCCTAACTTAGGCTAAATTTCAGAATTCACTTTATACTTAACTTAAGTTTAATTCCATTCCAAAATAAAATTTCAATTTTTATAAGTTATCAAACTTATTCATATTCCATTCACTAATTTTCTTCAAATTCACTTCATTTAATTAGTTTACTTTAATAATTTATTTCAATCTCAATCAATTCTATTTCCAAGAATTTATTTTATTTAGTCCAACTTAGGCTAAATTTTCAATCTCACTTTATTTAACTTAATTCAAATTAAATTCCATTCCATAATTAATTTTCAAATGTTTACTTTTCTTGCATTCTTAATCAACAATTTTAAACATTGTTGTAACCTACTAATTTCCAAATTCTATAAGTTATCAACTTATTTTCTCGTATTTTCAAATAAAACATTTTAAATCAAAATCCCAGAGTTTAACAATTTGTTCTAAGTATTTCAAATCATTTTTGAAATCACACACACACAGATATATAAATATATATTTACATAATTCTTTGGTATATCAAATCACCCTTTTGCATTTCAAACCAAAACCAGTTTTCCAAACAAAACTCCAATCGGTAGCAATTCCTCTCTTGGAAACTCGAAAATGAACGTCGATGATGCTGCAGTCATCACCGAAATTATTTTCCTGCAATCAAAGTGAGTTCAGTGCTTTTACTCCTTTAAAATCCTTTTAAATATTTCCAATTCAAAAATATTTTCAAAATAATATCACTATTATTTTCCAAGATTTTGAAAAACATTTCAAAACCAACGGGAATTAAATTCCCAACTTCCCAACCTTCAAACCCTTTTAACAAATCATATTTAAATATACTCTGGAATTTTCATTTCTTTTTAAATTATAATTCACATTTACAAAACCATATTTACAACCATTTTGTTATATGAATTATTTTCTTAACTTTTGATTATAATATGAACTTTTATTCAATCACCACAACAACAAATGATAATGGTTTAATATTATCATTTTCTAACAACCAAGCACACCATATACAACTATAGTAATTTCTGAAAGTTATTCTGTTATATATAAAAATAATCTAGGTAAAATTATTTCATTTACCCCATTTCAAAATAATACTATGTCAAATTGTTCTGTTCAAGTGTTTAGAGAACCCGATCAATAACGTTAATTACTCGTTTTGACTAAAATCCATAAGCCACTCAATAGATCAACCAGCACAATATAAAAAAAAATATTCACTAACAAATACGCGCTCATATCTATTAATATACTCAAACTCATTCTAGGGTGCTACTGACCCTATCTCTAATGAGTTACCCCATCAAAGCCAAGCTTCTCGCTTAACCTTTAGCTCTGATACCAAGTGTCACGGCCGGGTAGGCTTTTCAACCATCCCAAGCAGCGGCCACTTTCCACCGTGGCAGACATTGGCACCTCAAATTTGCTTTTACGGCCAGCCTCTCGACTGCAACCAACCACTCCGAGACATGTAAGGGTAAGAGTCTCCTGCTCGCCACCAAACACGAAGCAAGAACCCTCTATCATGCTGTAATGAAGCAAATATGATCCCGGTCTCTTCGAAACAACGTTCGCTATTCCCGATAAACTCAACCCTGGTTCTTTAAGAAATAAACAGATGAAAATAAGATTGGAGATCACCTCCTAACCGTTAGTGGATGGATTTCCTTATCATCATCCTAGAAGAACGAAACTAGTTTATATGTACAGTATAGCACCTTCGACGGTAACCGTATCATATAATTCCCGTGTTTCTCTTAGATATTTCCAAAGTTATGTTTTGGGTCCATATTTGATAGTCGGTTATTTAACTATCAAATAAACAATCATTCAACCAAATATTTCAAGATACGTGCTTATCTTATCGTAGTAAGTACGTTTACTAACCATTCTTTTCAAAAATAATTGAATTTTTTTTAAAATAAATATGGAAAGCACCATGCGGTATCCACCATGGATTCACAGCTCAATGATTACGTCTCTATCCTAGAGAAATCCAAAACTTAACTAAAGGCAATCTCTGCCTCCGATTTCGCCATGAAAGTATACCATCACTTTCCGAAAACTTAATTTAATAATTTTCTCAAAATAATACTTCTAAAATTTTCATATAAATTTTCCAAGTTTAATTAGGAAAATACCCTTCTATAAAAGTTATTATATAAAATAATATTAATATTGAATAATTTATCTTTTAAAATAATAATACTGATTAATTCTAAAATAATAATTAACTTAATACCAACTCATTATAAACTAACTTAATTAATAACTAAATATACTTTAAACAATTTAAAATAATTACATAACTTTGAAAAAATAATTAATTCTGATTCATTAATAAAATTGAAATCGATTTACAAGACTTATTTATAACTTATAATCCATTTTGACAATTTTTAAAATATTTAAATAACTAATTTTCTAGAATATTTTTATACTAAAACATTTTTAAATTACCTAGTTTAATAATTAAAAATCCCGTTTTACAAACAACTCAACTTCTCGATAAAATATATATTTTCTAATTCCAATATAACCAGTCTAACATTTATAAATCTCTCTCGATTTATCACCAATTGATTTACGTCCCAATTTCGTAAATCCCCATTTTCACATTTTTAAAAATAAATCTATCATTTATTTTTAAACCGATTTACCCATCTCATTATAAATCCTCACCGTGAATTTATAATTTCAATTTATCCACTGATAATCACTTCACTTTATTTATAAACACTGTTTATAAATCTCATAGGTTTCAATTCCAGTTTATAACGGTTTCACATCACTTGCATCCATTATAAATTGATTTCTACATTAAATTCCATTTATAAATCAATTTATTAAATTGAATTCCATTAATAAATTAACTTCTCAAATAACCCAACTATATTCCAAAAACAACCGAATCTCAATTTTACTTCCATTCCGTAATTTAGAAATCTTATTGAGAATATAAACAATTTTATAATTATTTCCAAAATTCCTTTTTATTCTTCCAATCTATTTTTAAATCTCGATTTTTTAAAACCTATTATATTTAACAAGTACCACTTAAGAATTATTATTAAAAATCCTTTATACACATTATTCCAAAAATCTCTATTTACAATATTCCAAAATAGTTAAGTACAAATTTTAAAGTCAAATTATTTATTTTATTCAAATAAATTTCTTTTAATTTATCCAAAATCCTCTATAAATACTTCACTTCCAAAATCCCTTTTTAATTTCCTTTCAAATTCAAATATATATATTTATGGTATTTCAAAATACCAAAAATCTAGGTCAATGCTACTGTAGCATCCAATCAATCCAAATCACACTGTAATCTATCATGGAATATTTAAAAGATCATATATCACTATATATGAAAATTAAATTCAACATTTTTAAGGAATCCAGTTAGATCCCTCCAACCTGTTTCCCTGCATCCATAGATGTTAATACAACGTAAAAATACCAATCCCACTTCGAGAGGGATATCATGGTATATAGGGTCATCCACTATTATGCGGGGCGCATAGGGTCTCATCTACTAAAATATGCGGGAATAATCAATCCAACTATATATACTACTATATATATATAAGAACATCCAAACTTATAATAATTAGCCAATCATCCAACAAATCAATTATTAATTTTAACTATTTAAAATTAATGTCAATCATCCAAATGAGTGAGATTTACTCACATTGATTTCAGTTGTCGCCGAGACATTCCGTTTTGGAACTAAAACTGGACGACGCTCAATTTTAGCCCAAATTTTGACCGTCTCCAAATTCGTCCAAACTAGTTTGCGAAGCTCTTGTCACCACAATCGCAACGCAAAAAGTTTCATCCAAAACGGACCTCGTATGAAGGAGATAAACATTTTATTAGTTCGCCGATAAATTAATTATATTAAACACAACATAATATATTTTAAAACCCATACCCACAATACATGGACCCGGTCCACTCAAGCTTCTTCTCCCCAACACTCTACACACCACTCCTAAGACACGAACCCATCCTTGTCGTGCATCTATATCACTAACACCATGCATCGCTTTACAAAACTCGAATCCGACAGCGCCAACGATCTTCTCATCGAAAACTCCACCTTCCCATACCATTTTTTCTGAGCTCGCACCCCACGTTCAACTCACAACCTAGCACCTTCTTCGACGTTGCCACAGCACGTGCGTCACCAAAAGGTGATCGGCCTTCATCAAATTCGGCGTCCATATGTCAAATGCTGCTCTGAATTCAAATATGACAATCAAATCACGAATTGCCTCGCCATCTCCAAGAATCAACAAACCCTAGTCCACTGCCCTCTTTGACTTCCACAATCGAGCAAGCCAAGTCACGGTCGCACCATGCAAAACGCATTCCAAATCGAAGTGGATGGAAAACTAGATTTCAGGAGTTGGTTTGGGATTTTTCCCTTGAGCATAAGAGGAGAAATTTATTTTTGAAGCTTGCTTTTTTTTGCTTCTTCTGAACTGTGCTCGGTTGTGTTTTAAAAAGGAAGAAGGAGGGAAGAACAAGACATTAATGTGTAGGAGAGGTAATAGTCAAATCCTAGGTGGCTGGAGATAAGATAGGTTTGACTAGAAATATAAATATATATATATATATATCAATTAAAATTTCAAAATATCCCGATTTTCGTAACATAAATTCACAAACCCCTATTAAGGCGTGCCGGTAGGCGTTTATAATGCTATACCCCTATTTCAAACGCAATGGAAAAGGTCTCAAGTCCTAATTCGATCGTATGGAGAAGATAGCATTTTGAACCCAATTATTATACTAAATTTTTGATATTAATTTCAATGCGTTTATATCCCGTACGACCAAACGATAACTCCAAACACTACGAAATTTGAAATTCGATAATAATACACTATTATGGATCCAATGGAACTGGTTTTGTTGAAATCGGAGACTGTGCCTCGAAAGGCTATTTTTATACGTCAATTTAAACAAGTTATTTTTAAAATCGAACAAATCACTTATAAATTCATTTTAAAATTATACTTACATTCATTCTTATTAATATAAATTTAATAATCCTTTAAATTATTTTTAACAAGCTTAAAACCCAAGATTCAATGTTTTAACCAAATTCCAATTATTAAATTCAATAATAAAATTATCCAATAAATCATTTTATTTTAAATTCAAGTTAAAAATTAACTTTTAAATATTTAAAATCAACTAAATATTCCAATTTCAAATAACCAAAATTCTGGGTCATTACATGATGGAAACTTGTCGCCAAATCCAACTGGAAAAATACCTTGGCTCTACTTAACCGGTCAAATAAATCATCAATTCTCGACAAAGGATGTTGATTATTTATCATCTTTTCATTCAACTTACGATAATCTATGCACAATATTAACGACCCATCTGACTTCTTTACAAACACTACGGCCGCTCCCCAAGGCAAACTGCTTGGTCTAATAAAACACTTTCCTTCTAAGTCCACTAGCTGCACCTTTAACTCCTTCACCTCGGTAGGTGTCATCTTACTATATGGTCTACTTATGGGTTCATCTCCTAATACAAGATCTATTCGAAACTTGATAGCTTGTTTCAATGGTAGTCTTGTAACCGGCTCTAAAACATATGCAAATTCTCTTACAATTAAAATCTGATTCAATTCATCTTCCACTTATGTGGCCTCCGATAAAGCACCAATTCCCGGACTTGAATTCTCAACTGAGTATACTATTCGGTCACTACTATCAAGGTGTCTCTGTGATATTTTCCTATCCTAGCATCATATCTGCTCAACCAGTCCATACCCAAAATAATCCCAAAACCCGCGAAATCAAATACATATAAACCGCAGGCAAAAGTATAACCTAGCAACTCAAACTCTAGATGGTCACATCTCATCCCCAGAGTTGTGTTCCCTCCTATTGGATTAACAATCCTTAAGGAAGTAATAAGTTATGATGGTTTTAAACATAACTTATCAATAAAACACTGAGATATAAATGAATGTGATGCACTGCTATCAAACAGTACCTTAACTAGTATGTTATGAATCAAAAGTGTACCTTCCATCATAGACTTTCCCTTCTCAACTGATATTGGTTGTGATGTGGATGGCTCCAAAGCAAACACCTTTCCTTTTTAGCCTTGGCCACTTTTGGACATTTGTTCTTATAATGCCCCACCTAGTCGCAATTAAAGCATTTCTCATTATGCTTCCCTACAACTGCCCTGCGATCACCAGATCGACACCCGTTAGCATAGCGCCCCTTCTAGTCACACTTGTAACAAACTATATCAGCTTTCCCATTCTTGGCAGCTCCTCCTTTCTGAGCTTCCTTCTTCTTAAAGAACTTCCCCTTCTTATTTTGAGAATTCTGGTTCTCCGCCATCTTCTCCTTCCTAAAGGTAGAAAGTATTTCTTCATTCTCGATAGCCATTTCCACAACAACATTCGATGGATCTCTAAGATGTGGCATAATTGCCCTAGAAATCTCCGACCTCAACCCCCCGATAAACTTCTCCTTCCTCTTGATCACGATTTCAATAGTAGCATATCCATATTTAGATAGCTCATCAAACTTAGCAGAATATTCCAACACTGACATTTCCCCTTGCTCTAACTCCATAAATTCCCCGAGCAAGGTTGACTTGGCTACTTCAGACAAAAACCTTTCCTCGAATCTCCTTTGAAAATCTATCCAAGTTAATTCATCTTTTGGTACACCTACGGTCACCCCGTTCCACCAGAACAAAGCAGCTCCTTGCAACTGTAGAAAAGCTAATTTCCTTTTCTGCTTATCATTCAATCCAAAATCAGCAAAAATTCTCTCACAGTGCAACAACCAGTTTTCCACTTTTATCGCATCTTTAGTTCCCAGAAAAGGCCTTCCATCCAGACTAGTGTAATCTTGACTTAGCATAGCATAGTTATTACCAATTTACGCTACAGGATTAACTCCTTCTGTATTAGCAACATATCCTCCTGCTACTCCTGCAGTTGCTCCAACTTGCATCATGTTAATAAAGAATTGATACGTAGTCTCCATATCTGCTGGTGGAGTTCTGGCACTTACGTTGGTATTTGCATTTTGATTATCATTTGTCTGTCGACCTTGGTTTCTCCTGGTGTTGGATCAAGCATTTCCATTAATTGTGGTGCTTCCTCCATCTAGATTCAGTCTTCCGTTTCCTGCCTCTATATCTTTCTTTCTCGTATATCTGCATACGAGCCTTAGTAAGATACAGAAGAACGGTCTAAGAGAGTGGGGAGAATACATACTTATATATAGCAAATACAAGTACGTTATTGCAGCGTTATCCCATACCCTAATCTTATTCTTTGATTCATTAGGATTATGTTTTCAAAAACTCTTTAGGTTTAAAGTTCTTTTAATCATAAACCTATGATCTGATACCAACTTGTAACATCCCCATTTTGAGACCCAAAACTAACTACTACGGATGCTGCAGTCATCCATGGTTATGAATTCTTGATGACAAACTAGGGCTATGTTAATCATATCAATAATCAGATGCACAGGAATATGAAAAAATTTCAAACACAGTTTAATAACAGATTTTTCCCATTTCATTTCACAAATGGTAATTCATATTTATTACATAATCTTATTCACAATCCACGCTCAGAGAAATTATAATTATTACAAAGTACACAACGAGCAACATACGAAGATGCTCCCTTGGTTGATCAGAGTCATATACATGGAAATTATACAACTTTGCCATTACATCCAAATAAACAAAACCAAACTACACAGCGAAAATAGATAAAGCTCCTAATAGCTAGATTGCCTCTTGCACGTCTTCAGAAGCTTATTCGTCTAACTGGAACCTGAAAGCCCTTACTTTCGACCTACTCAAATGAGTAACCGAGATTTTAAGGAGAAAACAAAAACTTCTAGTCAGACAACAACCTGGTGTGAATAATAACCTACCATCTCGAACCAAATAAATATCTAGTGAGACCACACAATCGAACGAAATGGGTTTTTCCCCTCACTGGTATCTTATCAAAACATAACAACCATATATTGTGCTCCTGCAACCATAATGGTTAGAACATAGGAAATAACATTTATAATCATGCAATACATATTGGATTACCCATCCCAATTCATTAGATTATCCATCTTAATTTCAAATGACTACCTGTCATAATTTAAACTAACTATCTGTCTTATTTTAATCTAACAACCTATCTTATAATTATATGGACTAACCATCTCACATTTAAACATATTCAAAATTATGTGTACTATACATCTCATATGTATTTATTACTTAGATTACCCATCCCCTGTCATATTGACTACCCATCACATATGGTTTAATCATTTTAAATTTTATGGACTATCCATCACACATATTCCATTTAACTTAAAATGATGTGGATTATCCATCACGCATCCCATAATTTTCCTAGGATGACTATGAACCCTTCATCTCATAGAGACTATCCACCTCTAACAACATGTAGACTATCCATCTCACATCCTATAGTTTTCCTAGGATGACTATGAACCCTTCATTTGGCCTTTTAATTTATGTTACCCATATGTATCTATTTAACACATGTTACCCACATATTTCTCTTTAATCCATGTTATCCACATGTTTAACCAATATCTATTGGTGTCCCTAATTAGGTTATTTCCCCTTATAATTTAACATTTCGAAGTGACATTCATTGGTATCCGCTAATGTTCCATGTCCAAGTTTATACTCATTGGTATCCCAATGATAGTGTCGAAATCATAATTTAAATTAACATTGCTATCCCCAAGAGTTTAAAGTCAAAAAATATAGGATATGGCTCTTCGCCATTCATTACTTTAGTATAAAACAACATCAAAATTGATAATTTAAAATGACATTGGTATCCCCAAGGACGTCATCAAAGTAAAAAAAAGTAAGGCTCTCTGCCTTTAATAAAATATCCACACTTAGGTTTTAAATGTCGTCAACCCCTATCCAAGGAAAAAACAAAGTTAAATTCTTTTAATTATAAAACCATATCGAAGATAACATTGTCGACTATCATAAGTTACAGGTTATCCACCTATTAGAACAAAGCTTTAACTTTTATAAGTTAGACGGCTAACCGCCGAAGATATAAGGTCTTCGACCCTCTTAAAACATTAGCCTCTTCAACCTTTTTAGAACTATTTTAGTTAACATGAAATCTAGTCTCTTTGGCGTTAAAAAAATCAAAGATAAGGCATGTGATGCCTTTGCCGCTTATATAAGTGACTTCGAAGGTGTTTAAAACAATTGTATGCGGCATCCTTTAAAACATTAGCGAAGAGGTATGACTTCGACCCGGATGATTAACGATGGCACAATGTCGCCTTATATAGGTTGTCGCAGTTGTTCACATCGACGCGGTTAGAAACATTCCATAACTACACAAGTAGTTATCCTATGTTTGCCTCCTCAACGACGTTAACACTTATGATGGTAGAGACCTTAGGTGCAACAATGTTATAGATGCAGCATGGCCTCATTGTAATTAACTAAAAACTGAATTTTTAGTTAATAAAGCATATACTTTTCACCAAACCCAATTTCTTGTCCAATTCCCATTGGATAAAACAATTTATTTTGCAAAACTATTCAGAAACACTACATGAGAATTTCAAGTTCCAAATGTATATTCAAAATATTTAATTAATGCCCTTAATTAATTTTTCCTTTTAATGCTTATCTAGCAAAATAAATTATCAATTGAAATCATTTGATAAAAATCCCAAAAAAATATTGAAATTATAGAATATCCTTCTCTTCAACATATAAAAATTTCGAACTCAAAAATCATATTTAATTAATTTAAATAATTAAAACCCGAAATTGAGCAATTTGCTCCTTAGAAGATTCATAAAATATTGAAATAAATTCATAAAAATTTGAATTAAAATTCCATCTCCAAAATATCATTTTATACATCATATAAAAAGTTTGTATGATTTGGAGGCTAAAAACTTAGGTTTTACCCTTAAAACCCTTTCAAATAATTTCATAAAAATCCCTTAAATCATTATCCTATCCAAACAATGATTATTCTACCAAAACTTGGCAAAATAAACAATATAAGTTCGGGTACTATCCATAACCGAACCTTAAAAAAAATAAAAGAGATGGATCTTGTATTATTCGCCTTAGATTTAAATGTTCGAATTGAGACTTGATTGAGCTTTTTAGTCCCTAAGCTTCTTCTCCTTTGAATCCTCTTGAGATCGACTTTCTATTACATGCTAATGGCTAGCCTCTAGTTTCTTTTATTTGGTTGTTTTGGGAATGAGTAAAGTGAGAAGAAATGAGGGAAAGAGGGTTTAAGGTTGTTAATACCCTAGGTATTGATTTTGATGACAACAACCGTATAAATATTACTGCTAATGTATCTCCAAGTTGTGTAGTTATTTCAGATATGTTATGGAGACATTTACAGATATAAACAAAAATTTAATGGAAGCAAATGGATTATATATGAAGGTTAATCAGAGAAATGAAAGAACAAAACCGACTGAAGAAGAATGCTAAAACGACAGAAGTGTTTGAAGTGATGAGTGGTTGGTTACACCTTAGAATCTTTTGTTAAAGATCCCATGGTAATTATACTTGAAAATCATCAACCATTGACCTCAACCGAATTACAAAAATCCACAAATATAAGGTAATTTGAAATGCTGAAAATTTACAACATTTATTAGTGTTGTTGTTATTTTTTGCAACACTTATATGTCGACATATCACCCTAGAGTATGTCAACATACTTCCTGTTTTTCAAAATTTTAAATTTTAAATGAAGAGACATTTCTCTTCACCTCTTCACTAAAAGACACATCTCTTCAACCACTATATAAAGGCTTCTGCAAACGAATTTTAGCATCAAGAATTCTTCTTTTTCTCTTACTCCTTCTTCTCCAAACATTTGTGAAAGAAATCCACTGAATACTCTTCCATTCTCTTTGAAATCCATACTATTTCACTCCAATTCTTCATTAATTTGCAACCCACACAATATTAGAGAGGTTCTACATGAATTCATATCATTCTCTCTCTGATTTCATCCTATTCCTTAAAGAATTCAAAGATATATTGCCATTGGAGGTCTATAGGATCATTATACTGAATCTACAAGAATCTGTATTGAAGATATGACTAGTTGCCATAGTTTGTTGTTTGTGAAAAGAAGAGGGTAATCTTGTAGCCTGTAAATCAAGAGGGTGTATCTTGTAGCCCGTGAAATCAAGATTGTAAAGATGTTCTTAGCACCCGTGGAAAGCAAGTGATTGTAAAGATGTTCTTATCACCCGTGGAAAGCAAGTGATTGTAATGAAATTCTGCACGGTGTAGTGTAGGACTGGAAATAGGTTTGGTTAATCTGAACCAGTATAAAATCTGGGTGTTATTTACTTTACTGCATTTTCCTTTACTATTTATTTATTCTATGATTATTGGTTTTCTATTTGCAATCTGATTAGATCTAGTGTTAAAAATCATACGTTAGTTCTAAATATAATTGAAATATACACTTCACCCCCATGTAGTGTTCAAATAGTCTTAAGATCTATTCCGCATTGTGTTATAGACACCCTATTTTCCAACATTTGGTATCAGAGCGCTGGTTTTGAAAAATTCGTAACTTGATTTTTGAAAAGTATAAATGGCTAATAACACCGGTAACACTTTTGTAGAAGGACAATCTACTACTTGACCCCCTCTATTTGATGGTAGTAATTATGCATTTTAGGCTTGTAGGATGAAAATTTATTTGCAGTCTAATGGTTTGGCTATTTGGAATATCACACAAAGTGAGTACACAGAACCCGACACTGAGTACTCATCTTGGACACCAGACCAAAAGACACAAGCACTTGTTAACTCAAAGGCTATGAATATTTTATTTTGTGGCGCATTAGATAAAAATGAATTTAATCAAGTTACCATTTGTCAGTCTGCATATGAAATATGGAGAACATTGCAAGTCACACATAAGGGCACTAGTATAGTAAAACAAACTAAGATATCTATGATAACTAACCAGTTTCAACCTTTTCAAATGAAACCAAATAAGTCTTTTTCTGATATATATTCTAGATTTCAAGATATAGTACATGCATAAATACCATTAGGAAAGAAAATTACTGAAGAGGACCAAGTCAGAAAGATCGTAAATTCACTTTCTAGTGAATGGGATCAAAAGACTCTGGCAATCTAAGAAGACAACGATATTAGTACTATGAAAATGGAAGATTTAATTTGTAATCTATTGTCCTATGAAGTAAAGTTGCAGGTTAGAAAAGAGAATCAGGAATATGAGAAGAAATCACTAGCACTCACTGCTGCAAATGACGATGATGAACCAGATGATGCCGATGATGATGATATCGATTTTATGACAAGGAATTTCAAGAAATTCCTGAAATATTGGAAAATGAACAAATTTCGGAAAACTAACAACAATAGTTCGAAAAATGGAAATGTTGTTAAGTATTTCAAATGTGATAAACCTGATCATTTGAAAAGACACTGTCCCAACATAAAGAAGTCAAAGTACTATTTGAACACTTTCAATAAGAAGAGGAAACATGCTTTCAACACAACATGGGATGATTCAGATACATCATCAAGTGATAGTGATTCAGAAACAGAAAAAGCCAACATGTGCTTCATGGCAATGGATGACCAGGTATGGAATTTTAATAAAGAAATTACTATTGTCTTAAATGATATGTATAAGTGATATAAAATGCTTAGGAAAGAGTATAAGAATAGTTTAGTAGAGATAGATAGATTAAAAATGTTTAATGAAATGTTAACCGAAGAAAAACAATGTCTAGAAGATAAAATTGAAAGACTTAATAGGCATAATAATGAAAAGGATTTAACACTTGAAAGTTTTGAAAAACTAAAAAGTGAAAATGAAGCCTTAAAATCAGATAATCTTTCAGTGAAGTCAGAGATCACCGATCTGAATGACAAATAACATCTCTGGTCAATATTATTCTCAATTGTTATAAGAATTTTAATAAAATGAAAACTGATGTTGATAAATTTAACAAAGAGAAGGATAATCTAGAAAATCTATTATCTGCATCTAAACCCACTAACATTAAACATGGACTTGGATACACCCCTAAGCCCAAATCAAAGAAAATTAGCACTCAAACTACTAAATTTGTTAAGGCTACCAAGTTCAAACTAGAACCTAGGAAATTAAAATTAAAACCCCCAAATAGGTTCATTAATTTATGGGTTTCTAGAAAGTTAGATAATATTGAGAAAGATAAATATGTTGATAATTTTATTAATAAAGTTCATTTAAATGATGATTATATTTTGAAGGGGCACTCAAACTCTTCATGGGTTTGGCTTTCCAAAACTTAACCCCATGGACCCAAAACAAAATAGGGTGCCAGTGCGCATATTTTATATTTTTTCAGGTACCGAACAATGGATACCAGACAACAGATGTTAAATGCATATGACAAGAAATCCATTGAACTTTGGATAAATATCAAAAGGATATGTTATTGGCATCGACAACGTCGGTAACTTTAAACCTCATCTAATTTTAATTATTTCACTTGATATGTTTATTTCATGCTTTATATTGATTTTGATTCCCTTCATGAGTTTTATTTATATACATCTTTATATACAAACCCTATACATATTTTCTAGCCATGCTTAAGCGATTCTATTTTCGCCTTTTTTGTTGATGAGATAGGGGAAGAAAATGTATAAATATACTATGAAAAATGATGGGGAGATCAAATATAAAAATATTATATTTTATCTCTCAAATATTTATATGGTTGACATACGAAATTACTTAACTAAATCTTTATCATATTTTTCTTGACTAATAAAAATTCCATTACTTAGTTGTTTTATTTGTAATCCTTGAAAATAATTTAGTTCTCCCATATGACTCGTTTCAAATTCCTTAGTCATTATTTCTGGGAATTCCTTATTTAGTTTATCGTTGGTAGATTCAAAAATGGTATCATCTACATATATTTGTATTAACTAAATATCATTTTTATCTCTTTTAATTAAAAAGTGTACTATCTACTTTGCCTATTTCAAAATTTGATTGTAATCTATCATACCGAGCTCTTGAGCCTGTTTCAGACCATACAAAGCCTTCTTTAAATTGTAAACATGATTAGGTAGTTTTGCATCTTCAAAAAGAGGGGTTGTTCTACATATACATCTTCTTTAATAAAACCATTTAAAATGTACCTTTAACATCCATTTGATATAACTTAAATAATTATGATTAGTAAAAGCAAGTAAAATTTGTATAGATTCTATTCATGCTACGGGTGCAAAGGTTTTATCAAATCTATTCCTTGTTGTTGACAATAACCTTGTGCAACTAATCGAGCTTTATTTCTCACAGCCTTCCTTGTAAATTCATTTTGTTTCAATATATCCATTTAGTTCCTATTATAGATTTATCCTCATGTCATGGGACTAATTACCATACATCATTTCTTGTAAATTGATTGAATTCTTCTTGCATAGCAAGAATCCATGAATCATCAGTTGATGCTTCTTTGGATTTTTAGGTTCAATAGTTGAAATAGAAGCAGCGTTACACATTTTATTTAGGTGATTTCTAGTTTTAACAACAGATTTAACATTTCCAAGTATATTTTCTATAGGATGATCTTTCAAGTATCTTGTTCTTTTATTTGGATGTGAATTTTATGAATTATTATTATTTTCGTTTTTGGTAATCTCGTTATTATTAATTTCATTTGGGTTATCAATCTTTTCTTCTTCGTCAATATTTAGATTATAAACTTTAAAATTTTCATCAAATGAGACAAGTAAGGTCTCTACAATAGTATTAGTTCTAGTATTAAAAACTCTATAAGCTTTACTTTTATTTGAATATCCAATAAAGATTCCTTTATCTTATTTAGCATTGAATTTATCCAAATTATCTTTAGTATTTAAAATAAAACATTTACTACCAAAAACTCTGAAGTATGATACTTTAGGCTTTTTATTATATAATAATTCATATGCTGTTTTCTTAGTTAATAGTCTTTTAAAAGTTCTAATTAATATATAACATGCAATACCAACTACTTCAGCCCAAAAATTTTTAGGTAAATTACTATCATTTAGCATAGTTCTAGCGCACTCTTGAATCACCCTATTTTTACGTTCTACCACTCCATTTTGTTGTGGTGTTCTTGGAAATGAAAAATTATAAGTTATACCTCTCTTATTATAGAAATTCTCAAAATTTTCATTTTTGAATTCTCCACCATGATCACTCTGAATAGTTTTAATTTTACTAATCATTTCATTTTGAATTCGTTTACCAAAGATTTTAAACATTTCAAAAGCATCACTTTTAAGTTTTAAGAAAATCATTTAGGTAAACCTAGAATAATCTTCTATGATTACAAATGCATATCTACAGTGATTTATAAATTGTATCTGTGAGGGACCGAAAAGATCTAAGTGAAGAAGTTCAAGGGGTTGAAAGGTAGAAATCATATCTTTTGATCTAAAAGAACTTTTTCTATGTTTTCCTAACTGACATGCATTGCATAAATTATTAAATTTAAAATTCATTATGGGAAGACCTCTAACTAGATCATTTTTAGCAATTTTAGATATTAGCTTGAAATTCAAATAACCAAATCTTTTATGCCAAATCCAAGGATTACTTGATTCATCCAAAAGATACAAATTATCATTTGAGATTTTCATACTTAATATATAGATGTTTTGTTTACTAATATGTTCAAAGATAATATTTGACTCATTATATTCAATATGACATTTATTTTTACGAATTTAGTTTTGAAACTCTTATCACACAATTGACTAATACTCAACAGATTTGCTTTAAATTCCTAACTAACAAAATGCTAGTGAAACGGCCCGAAATTTTTGATCATGAAAATTCCATATAGTTAGGAAAAGAAGAAAGAGATAGAAGAAGAAGAAACAAAAACACAGCACTGATTCTCACAAATGCAGCGGATCAAAATATAATATCAAATAATAGCAGTTATACAAAAGAAAATTGTATCTGTTAATTTACATTCAATACATCAGAGTTACAACATTTCACAGTCACTGGACAGTTAAAATAACTTGTCCCAGATAAATAACAATATATCACAGCGGAATACACTCCATACGTTCCTGCCATCCAGCTAGCCTCCTGAGCTCCAGAACGTCCTTACCTGGAAATCTGTAATACTCGGTCTGACCCGAGCATTACATCAAAGTAACACCCGGGTCAGGCTGGAAACCAGCATGAGTAAACCCATATAATATGAAATCATGCTATATAACTTATGAATTACCAGGGTAACTCTTACCTTTTACGAGTTTTTACTTATTATAGTCAATCATTTATCACACACAACAGTTCTCATGATTAAATGTCCAGGTTACTTAACTTATTTCATTCCAGCCTGGTTAATCTCACATATCCAATTTATAAGGAAATTTAGATTACTATTCGAAGTGGTTTCGGGTATTACTGATACCCGACACCGGTCTCTTCGAATCCAATGTCCTTATTAATACCAAGTTTAAGTGAACCTATTCAATTCAAATTTAGAGTAACCTATTCACATAGCGATTCCATTACAGAAAGAAAATCCATATTATCTCAGTTCAACCAAACATATCATCTCACACAGCATCAAAATTCACATATCAGAGATATCTAATACCCCAAAGAATTCAATATAATTAATCATCCATAAGCAAGACTTATGAATCCATATTATAATTAATTTAATTAACTCAAATTAAATTAATCACTTAAGAATTAATCACCTAACCCTGCTTAAGAAATCATTAATTAACTACAACCATTTGAATTAATTAATCATTCTTAATTATCCAGCTTAAGTAATTATCCTTAATTACTTAATTATTTCTTAATTAATCACATTAATTAAACTTTGATTAATTAACTACATTAACGAATTAACCCTTCAATTACTTTCATTAAGTAATTATCCTTTAAGTAATTTAATTATCTCTTAATTATTTCATCAAATATATATTCCATAATCACTTAAGTTAATTGAATTAACCCTTAATCACTTTCATTAGTTAATTATCTTTAACTAATTACATCCATTTATTAATCTTTAATTAATCACATTAAGTAATTAACTATCCTCTAATTAATTTCATTCAGTAATCATTCTTTAATCACTTATACTAAGTAATTAACTATCCATTAATTACATTAAGAAATTATATTTCAATTTGAAAAATCTTAAAAAGTTAAGATAAACCATATAATTTAATTAATTACTTAGTTTCATCATTAACTTATTTGAATTCAAAAGTTTGAAATTAATTCATTCAAACATCTCATAATTAAAGTTTTAATATACTTATATTTCGAAACCAGTTTGACGATGGCTTTGAAAATTTTGTTCATTTCTATTTGCTTTGAAAACTGGCTACAAATTTTCTTTTGTTTTTAAAAATTTAAAAAAAAATCTCAAAGCAAACCCGATTCCTCAGTGAAAATACCCGAGCCATATAATAAAATCCTCGAGCAAATTCCCGAGTCTCGTACAATCCATCAACTTCGAGTCACCCTCAATATTTCTCGAGATCGTCCCGAGGCAACAGCTTCTTCCCTAAACTTTCATCTTCACCTGATAAATTGTGCACCTATGCACGCTCATAGGTGATCACCGGCGATCTGACCCTCCACCTACCGTCGACAAGTCACCTACCAACCCTACCTTCAATTCCGACCATCCAACCCGATCATCAAGCTCGAAATCGAAATCGAGCCTAAATAGTCGAACAGGAACAGCAACCTTCGATTGGAAAATCTCCCCTCTCCGATGATCTCGACCACGAGATCCCTTGCCCATCAGCCAGAGGCTAACCACTACTTCCAGCCTCGTTTTCCCCTTATCGCGATCGAGCCCGGTCCATCACCCACGTCGGAAACACCTCGACAACACCGACGAACAAAACCCACCTCTAAACCCTAAGTCAACACTTCGCCGATGCCTCGGTGATCATAAAATTCCACGACCATTTTTGCCCGAACCCCCTACATCTCAGCCAACTCCAGCAGTGGCCCCAACCATTTACACTAACCCGGTCATCAGAAATTGACAAAAACATCATCAACGTTCATCTCTCAAGCTCTCTCAATTTAGAATCTTAAAATTCATGATTCCATTTTTAAAAATCATAGTTTTTGCAAACAAAACAGATTTTATTCATGAAATAACAAATTATTTAGGTCGGGATTTCAATATAATTTAAATTTCACTGTACTTCTTCCCTTTTATTTAAATCTACCATCGGATTCTTACTGTAAATATTTTTAAATCAATTATCTTGTTATTACGAACAAATTTTGTTTATATATCAAACACTATAGAAGATCAAGGGAGGAGAGATTGATTTTTTTCATATTTCAAACATGTGAAATCAAGAACAGAGAAGATGTACAGGAACACAGACATGCACACAAGTATTAGCCTACATATATACATGCGTTAATATTTTCATTCATGCAAACTCTTATCATAACTTTACTTCAAGAATTTTATTGCATGATCAGGATTTTTAAACAGATTTAAACTTTTAAATAATATTGTTTACTCACCTTTTGATGTTTTTGAACAGAGAGCCTGTAAAATGCTTTGATTTTGAAAACTGGAAATTGTACTTTGAATTTTGATCTGCTACTTGATTAAACTGAGTTGAATCTTGAATTGCTTCAGATTGAACTTGAAACTTGAAAGTGTTGTTTGATTTTATTTCTTACTCTGGTTTTAGTTTCCAGATCTTGTTTTTTAAATGGTAGTGTTGTATTGTTCTATGTTTGTGAACCAGAGTGTATACGTGGGGTATAAGCAGTGAATATATATATATATATATACGTGGGGAAGAAGTGTGCTGTGCAAGCTAGAGGGAGAGGATATGTACCTGTACAGCCTCTTTTTTTCCACTTTATACATATCTTTTCTGTTGAAAAAATAGGTGACCTGATTTGATTCTTTTCCCAGGTTGATTTTCCATTTTATGTATTTGACTAGATTTGGTTTTGACCTTGATTTAAGGTTTTGTGTGCTTGAAATGCCATTTTCCATGATGTTGTCTCCTTGTGTTCATACATATATATATACACATACATTTCATATGTATATTTGTTTTTACTAAATGTATTTGTATTTGTTATCATATATATACTTATACATTTCCATATTTACAAATTCTATATGTTTCTTACTTATATATATACATAGATATAAGTATTGTATATATATATATTTTATATATATATCCCACATTATTTCATGTTTACATATATATTTGTTTTCTATGGGTATACATACATACTTGTATACTTTTATATATATAATTTTAACCCTTACAAACTTGTATATATATATATATTGTATGGATATTTTTATCTTAATTTAAATGGTGGGGTTTTATATATTCATATAATTTATTTTTCTATGAGGTTTATCATATTCAAAGGTTTATAATTCAAATTTTATTATGGTTTTTAAATCAATATATACCTATATCCAAATATCCTAATTATCAGAATTTTATTTATTCGACTTAATAAATCAATATTTCAATAATTGAAACAATTAATTACCTCATTCCCAGGCGTCAAAAACCCGGGTCATTACAACTAGAAATAGCAGGAGTTTTTGAATTACCGACATTACCAATGTCAATCACATATCCTATAGAGTTGTCTCCAAAATTTACTGATCCACCATCTTTGTAAACTATATCTTTCAGAATCTCCTGATTTCTAGTCATGTGTCTTAAGCATCCACTATCCAATATCCATTTCTACTTTTTGATCTGTAGAGTTTGATCATCAGGTGTCTGTTCATCAAAAGCCATGTAATACATCTGTACCTGCAATTCATACCTTTTGAAAAAATCGCATGATTTTTTATAATAAATAGATGCAAATTTATGAAACAACATTATAATTATTTTGCCAATTATCTTTTCGAAAATAGTGTTAAAAATATTATCAAAAATTGTCATTGAAACTTTTTCAAAAAACAGATTATGAATACTTTGAAAACCAATGCTTTGATACCAAATGTGAGTCAGCGGAATAGGGATCTTAAGGCTAAATTAATACTAAAGGAGAGGTAAATAGTGTTTAATGAATTATATGAATATTTTTCAAATTATTTAAGATTCTACTTGGAATGATATAATCAACAATCACAGAAACAATCACGGAATCAAAGTGCAGATAAAAGTTTGTTGAAAAGGTAAAAAGGAAAGAACATGTCAGGATTTTATACTGGTTCAGAGTTATCCTACATCCAGTCCCGCACAATTCCTTGTATGGATTTCTATTCAACTAGTAAATGAAAATTCTATCTCGATTTCAGGGCTATGAGACACACCGTCCAGAATCCCGATCTCTGGGTAGAGTCACTTGATTTTCGAGCTACAAGCACACTCACTATATTAACGGACTAATAAGCACACCCAATTGATTTTACGAGCTACAATCACACCCATAAGTATAGCAGTATGATTTGATAGAGTTTTATATACTCAGATCTTCGATATTGATTACAATTGATCCTATAACTCTTGAATAGTACTTTGACCTTAGTTTGAGTGAGAGAGATTAAAGAAATCAAAGAGTGGATGAAGGAGAATAAAACTAGTGATGATAGAATTTGATTTTGGTTGAATTTCGGCAGAGTTTGTGGACATTTTGATTTAGAAAATGAGAGAGTGGAAAGAGGAGAGAAGAATAAGAAAATGATGATTAAAAATTCATTTGGAAGTCTGGTACTTATAAAGGAACAACGATCATATCCATTCGTGAAAAGATATGACGAAAAGACACTTATTTTGAAATTTATATTTTGAAAAAATTTGCCACTATGTCGACATACTCTTTTTAAAATTTAAAAATACTTTAAAACGTTATTTTAAAAACTCATTGTTTTGTAAAAAAGTTTGATAATTTGTAAAATCAGTTAAGCATAGTTTATACATATTTTAATCATAATAAACTTTATATAATAATTTTGAAAATTTTAATATAATGTAAATAATATATACATACATATATATATAATCAATATAATTTTAACTTATTAAAGTATAAACAAAAATTCAATATATATATATATAAACTTAAAAACACTAAAATAATATCTTTATAAGTATAAGAGATTGAAAATCATTTTGAGAAATATTTTTGAAAAGATTATTTTAAAACTAGGATATTTGAAAAACAATTTAAAACAAAATTAGAGAAGGAGAGAGATCAGGAAAGTGCTATCAAGGTTTTAACGTAAACTATAAGACTCTATAACTTATATGAAATATCTTGAAATCTTGAACTCTTCAATACTCATGAGTCATCATTCTCCAACTCTTGAAACTCTATATCAGCATCTTGAATCTACTCTTCATACTATACAGTCTTCTTAATCAACACTTGTCTAATATCCTACACTATATACTGTATATAACTAGATAAAACATTAGTATTTATATTTTAAATAATGTCTATAGTTTATATAATGTCTATATTTGTTATCATCAAAACCAATACCTAAGTTACTAACAGTTGTTGCCATTCCCGGGGTGTGAGGCTTTGAGAGGCCACAATCACCTTTTTCTCATAGCAGAGTATCTTGAAATGCTAACACCACCCTCCAGTCAGAAATGCAATGCCAGCATTCATCCATACAAGTTGTTCCGGGATTGAACAAACATTCAATATTTACTATCTTCCATTTTGGAATCACTCTCGGGAAGAATAGTATTGCTCCGTAGCATACTTCATAATGATCCATCAGGACGTTATTAGTTTTGAGTGGTTCGAAAAAATCATACGTATTTGAAATCGGTGTCTACCAACTAAGCGGTAATTTTTGGCTAACTCAATTCTCAAAAAGATGTTTTTACTCACCAAACTTATTTGAATCTCCTTAAAAACTTGAAAAGAGCCTAGATCTTGCATTTTAGAAATCAAACCTTAATTTTCAGACCTAAGCAACATAAAATGGGCTTGGCCATGAGGTGATGGGCTCGGCCTTGGGGTTTAGGGAATTTTAGGTGTTGTTTTGTGAAGGAGGAGGTGTAAGAAGAGAAAAGGAAGTGTTTTAAAGGATTTTTAAAAGTTAAAAGAGAAGAAAGAAGTGATTTTTTTTTAAAATTGAAAATTTATGGAAGCCATTAAAACTTTAGAAAGCTTAAGGAAGGAGACGAAAATTTTAAAAAGTAGAAAATGAAATGGTGAAGGAGAGAGAGAGAGAAAGAAAAGGAATTAGTTTTTATAAAATTTAGTTAAGGAAATTACCAAATTGCACCTTAAGTACACAACCAACACTCAGTTAATGACACATCATCACATCCATCTCCATCCTCCCCTTACCATTTTGCATACACCACCATGAAGACCTCCCCTTTTGTCCACTAGATAATACCATCTCTTGTACCATGATGTTACATTTGAATGTGACATTACATAACTTATATTTAGTTTAATTTTAAAATTGAAAATTGTCGCATCTTTTACTTACTTAAGTACACATATATTTATATTTTTAACACACTTAATTAAATACACATTATTTATATAAGTGTGTGTTTAAATATATTAAGGCGTTTTACAACCTTTTAAATGATCAAAAATCGAGATTTTAGAAAATGCTTTTCGGTTACATTTTCTAATTTATTTTTAACTAATTATTTTTGTAAAGAAAATTCAAAAATGTATTTTCTATTATTAGTTATAATTTAAAAGAGGGCTATTTTAATTAATAAAACCATTAATTAAATATTTAAAATTACTTAAATATTTATAAATCAAAGCAATAAAATTACGGATCATTACATTCTTCTCCCCTCCCTCGAAATTTCACCGTACGAATACCCAGTATTATTCATAAGTCCGCATGATGTGCATAGATTGTCCATATGAAAAAATCATATTTGATCCCCACTCGAATACATAACTTCACTTCCGAACTATTATTGCTCACCGATTCACTATTGCAGACTCCGATCAGGCTTCTTGACTAGAAACCTCTGTTCTCCTTACATAGCCGTATACTATGATATAAAACTTTGGTTCCTAATCAAGATCCCTCATCAAGTGCTCGCCATAAAGAATCGATTGATAAATCCTTATTTGGAATGGTGTAAAACACTTTGAGTCATGTACTCGAATCTTGGATCAAGAATTATATGAAAAGAGAAATGACCTACATTCAACTTATGTACTTATTTTATTGGTTCTCACCGATATCAATTTTTTTCCACTAAATTATTTATGAAAACATTTCATAAAACAAAACTTAGGTTCAACTTGTATAATACTCTACTACATTCTGAGAGTATATATATGTAAAACATCTGATTTTTAATTCTATTCACTTTTAACAATTCAGATGTTGGCACAAAATAATTTAGTGTCCTTAAAATTGAGTCGACCAATTCAACCTCTTTACCCATTCGGTCTGGTAAATAGCTAAGAAGAGTAGAATGCTGGAATACACACTTCGTCCTAGAGTTTGCTTTCTTTTAAACTCCTCTAAGGTAAAGGTGTTTATTAGCCGGCCCAATAACATTAAATAATATTTAACCTCCTAAGTATTAAAATCCAAAAGACACTGTTTAATAAAACCAAGTTTATTTAACTTTCTTATTAAATTAATTCAACCTTAAAACTTAATTTATTAACCATTTTAAATCAAGATGCCTTTACATCCTGAAAACTTAGGATCCAAATACCCGGGTTTTATTTCAAAAATCTTTTGAAATAATACAATATTCAATCCATAGGTAATATACATATAGCTCGTGTAACCCCAAAATGATACCAAGGAACTGGGTACTACCAATTAGTACTATACATTTCCCTATCTAGAAGGGTAATACTCAAGAGAAGTGTTTACCATCCAAACACATCTCTTTCCCATTTTAAGTTATTTTTGAGCCACCCGAACTTCAAATTACTTCTTTTATTTCAAAATTTCCTTTTTGAAACAATACTTTACATATTTTCAACAAATATTTATTACGAACTTGCTTTGGGTTCATTTGGATTTTAACTTGTTTCGATCTTAAAAAGATAAAGAGAATAATTTACTAAGTGCATTACAACGTTCGCCTAAGCAAACATCCTATCGTCACTTAGAATATTATTCAAATCGTCACAAAACAAATCGAAACTTGTTACCTGAACTAATCCAAAGAAAATGCTTCCTATTAAAACTCCCATATCCAAAAAAAATTCATTTCTTAACAAAAATACTTCCAAATAAAACTATTATTACTTTTAAAACCTTGAAAACCATTTTTCAAAAGCATCGGATTTAAGTACTTAAGTTTCCTACTTTAACCTTTTTATTCTTTTTTTTGAGAAAAATGTGTTATCCTCTAGAAATAGAGGAGAGCACACATGCAACTATATATATATCATAAAGCAAGGAGTTGCCAACATGCCAGGCAGGTAGCAAATCTAAGTACAAGTATCAAAGGAAAAAACTCAGGTACCCATATAAGGAGCTCCAGCAAGGCCACCACCCATTACACCCCAATATCAAGCTCCAGCATGGCCACCGCTGATATTAAGGTGGTAGAAGTACCTGAAAAACTAATGTATATCACAAAGCCAATGACACTAGAAGCCAGCACGTTCTAAGAAGGAAGCTCCATGCTGCTGACTCGGAAGGAATGGAGATGCGACTAATCTGAAGTGGAACTGCTAATGATCCTGAATGGAAAACTCCACTCTGAAGACTCAGTAAAACTGGATGTAGCACCTAGCTGAAGAGTGAATCCTCTTGAAAATAGAACGCCATAATGAAGATGAAGATGTACTGAGAAGAATCCCTCACTGCAATCAGCAATCCTACAATCAGCAATTCTGTGTACTTGCAAAGAGAAACTGGCACTCTATCTAGCCAGACCTGTATTTGAAAAGTAACTAAGGAAAACAGTTAGAATAATACACATATATGTATATAAATTTTCATTTATATACATATATATGTATCAATGAGATAGAAGTAATGATAAAAAAAAGTAAAGCTAATAGGACGGAAAAAAGTAAAGATTAGAAAAAAGACTAAAAAACAAACAAAAGATCTAATAAAGTAAAGCTAATAGGATCCATGATCTAAAGAACTAAATGATCTATAAACTAAAACAAATAAAAACTAAAACAAATCTAAAATTATCCTTATGGTCCTTTGATCAAAAGTAAATTTTGATACACAGTGAAATCATCATTTAAGTTTGAAAAAATATTAATACTACAATTATTAATGTCAAAAATATTATTTTTATGTTTAAATAGATTAATATTATTACTAACCTTATTAAGATATTATTTAAATAGGTTATTTTTAGTTAATTTATATTTAGGATTAGAGATCCAATTAAAACAAAATGAAGAAATTATAAAAATCAATTTATTAAAGTGACTATTGTTATTATTAAAAGTTCTCTGATTTCTTTCAAACTAAATATACCAGCAGGTTATAATGAATAAAGTGTCAAGCAAGAATCTATTATCCTTTTTGAACATGAATCTAAAAGTATTCCAATAGAATTCACAATCAAAAATTTTAGTTATTATATTAAAGTTAAAGATTTTAAGGGTATTATTTAGAATGAAATAAGTATCCATGCAATCATAGTATACATGTTTAATATCTTCAAAATGCAGATTACAAAAATAAAATTTATTATCAATTTGAATATTTTTTCTTTTTAAAATTCTATAGTATTTAGTTTTCCATGCATAATTAACTACATATGAATTTTAGATTTAGGAGGAGCATTTGATTTCCAAATAAATTTAAAAGAGTTATTGGTTACACCCAAAAATTTAATAAATCTATAAAAAATATTAGATGTATATTTCTTACTCTTAATCCATTACCAACTAATATTATCATTATCATTATCAATATTATATAGAATTAATCTAGCATAAAGCAAAGAAAGCTGCGTAAGGGTTGAACCTACTAAAATTCTGTTAAAACTAAAATTCCAAGGAGGGTCATTTTCAGGAGAAAAAACTTCTATAATTAAAGCATACATAAAATTATAGATTTCATATAGCTCTCTAAATTCAATCCTAAGAGGGGTAACGGAAATCCAACGATGATGCCAAAAAGAAGTACTATTACCTGAATGAACTATTGTATTAGTGCCTAAGTTAAAAATCAAATGACATTTTAAAATAGATTTCCAAAAATTAGATACTTTACGAATGACGAAAGGAGTAATTTGATATAAATTGTTACTACCATTATAGTAATATTTAGAAATGATTTCTTTCCAAGTAACATTATCATTAATGTCCATAAACTTCCATAACCATTTACCTAATAAGGACAAATTCATATTACGCAAATTAATGACTCCTAAACCACCATCCTTTTTAGATTTACAAATAGTTTCTTAATTTACTAAACAATTAATGCTGCTATTAGAGTTTTCCCCACTCCAAAAGAAATCCCTTCTAATTTTGTCTATTTTATCAATCACCCAATCTGGAAAAAGATGCATAGACATCCAATAGATTGGGAGAGCTGATAAAATAGAATTTATTAGAACTAATCTACCCGCTCTCGATAAAAATCTCCCATTCCAATTAGAAATCCTATTTTTGATTTTATCTATGATTATAAACCAATCATCATGCTTAAGTTTAGTAGGTCTGATCACAAAACCAAGATGGTCAAAAGGAAAATTCATAGTTATACAAAGCGTATTAGCAACTAAATTTTCAACTTTTTCAAAATCATTTAAAACTAAAACAGAACTTTTATCAAAATTTATTTTTAAACCAGATAAAAGTTCAAAACTATATAAAATAAACTTAAGAGTAATAATGTGTCTAGGTAAATGGGAAGAAAAAAAGCAAGGTATCATCTGCAAATTGAAGGACAGATATACCGTTACGCGATATATCATTACCTACATTCTCTAGAGATCAATTATCAACCGCTTATTTAATTATCTTAGCAAAAACATCTGCGACTAAGTTAAACAAAAGAGGCGATAAAGGATCCCCTTGCCTTAAACCTCGCTTAAATTGAATTTTATTACCTAAAATACCATTAACCATAATACTAGAGTAACTAGTTCTAAGCAAATTCATGATCCAACTAATCCATCTATAACCAAAACCTCTAGCATGAAATATATCTACAAGAAAATTCCAATCTACCAAATAAAAAGCTTTAGCGAAGTCCAATTTTAAAATCGCATATGTTATATTATTCTTACAACAGTGATTACTGTATTCTTGAACAACAGCCACACCGTCGATGATATTTATCCCCTTAATGAAAGCAGATTGTGAAAAGTCAATTAGATCGTTCATTCTTATACTAAGTCTATTAGCTAAATCTTTTGAAATAATTTTAACGGAACAATTAATTAATGAAATAGGTCTGTAATGCCCCAAAATTTTGAGGAAAATGATTTTTAATAAAATGATTCAGTTTAAAAATATTTGGATCAAATATTGATGGAATTTTAAATTAAATAATGTGCAGAGATATGTGTGCACATGTACACTGGAAATAGCACAAGGAAGAGATTTAAAATTTCTGAAAAATATATATATATAAGAAAGTAAATTCCTTATTTAAAGCATTGGATTGTAATTTAAGCATAAGTTAAAAATGAAGTATATGCTTAAATGTATTTTCTGTGAAACAAGGAGAGATTAAATAAATAAATATTTTTACACATGTATATTCTATGAGCAGAAAATGTCAAAGCTAAGCAAAAGAGTAACATTAAATAGGTATGAAACATTAAACAGGTATGTATGTTATGTATAGGCAGAAATAGAAAGAAGGGGGATTTTCAAAAATAAGCAAATGAATAAATATAGTCACGCACTTTTAACATGACTTGAGTGAGTGGCCATTTTCTGAAAAAGTAAAGAAAAGAAAATGCAGCCTTTAATTGGTTAATATGGCCGGGGGTAATTAAGGATAAAAATGAGAAAATGCAAACAATGCATGATGCCAGCCAGGACAGAAATGGAATTTTGTCTTGAGAAAAACCCTAGTAAAAATATGCTTATAAATAAGTAGTTATGGCCAGAGAAATTGTTTTACCCGAGCTACTTATAATAGGAAAAGAAGAAAACATTTTAAAGGAAGAGAAAATATACTCAGGGATTTTCTGGATTAATAAGAAGAAATATTCAGGTGAGTAATCTCACTAGATTCATGGCATTAAGACCTGATATGAGGCAGCCAAGTTTTTATGTTGCTATTGATATTTTCTGATTTTTGTTAATCACTGTTATATTAATGGTGTTGAATGGATTTTTTTTGAGCTGATATAATGTTTATTATGGATGCTCTTTGGATGAATTCCTTTGATCTGTTAGAATGGTTGCTATGGATGTGTATACTACTATTTACTACATTTTGAAAAAAAAACTAAGGCAACAATACCTTAAAATCAAGGAAGGAATACTCACAACTGATGGGGATCTATGGCAGGGAATTATTCTTAAAAAAAAAAGAAAATATATTATGAGCTGCATTATATTTTATATAAGTGCTGAGGCTTAAGAAAAGAAAGTGTAAGGGATGCAACAGAAATTTCTATGTGCTGATTCCCTCATGAAATAACAAAATTCACAAGATAAAAATTGTGATTCAGCTAGATCTTAAATCTAGTTCAATCACAGTTACTTGTAAATCATAATAACATAGCATGCGATGGCTCCACACTCAGTTGTAGTTGTTCTTTTGTATGATTTGAAGTTAAGACATCTTATAGCAATATTTATGAAATGATTATCTGTTTTTTTTTGAACAGTTTACTTGCAAGATATAGGGAGGTGTTTTTTTTACACTGTGACATGTCCATTTAGCTATCTGATGCTAGGATTTTAACCAACACCACTAGTAAATATACTAAGGTTATGAGCCAAGAAGGCTGCTGGAATGCTTGTCATATTTGAAGTATGCAAGTTGGCACATGGTTTGTTTAAGCCCTGAGATCTTTGTGCAATGATGTGAATTAGTTCATTGCAATGTGTCCCTGTGATTCCTTACTAGCAGATGAGGCTAGAGATTTAAATTAATGAAAACAACCTGTAAATGAAGAAATAGGAAGATGAGTATTTCCTAGGTTGGTTGGAATGGAACACTGGTTATTCCATTGAATATACACACTGTAGATTGATATTCATGATTGAATAAATAAATTTGTGTGAATAGATGATAGATAAAGATATCATTCTTGTATCAAAGTGTATGTAACGTAATAAAGCAATGGATTAAAGAAATTACATGCATACAAAATAAGTATTAAGGCTCATCACCCAGAGCTTAATGTTTTGAATATTTTGATGTTGCTCATACCAGATCTTAGATCTGACCCTTGTTTGCTCATGGCATATGGGGGTGTCTCATTTTAAAATGAGGCAGCCACTCATGCTCTTTCAGGGAATGCAGGCACTAAGTAGAAAATGAAGTTATGGCTATTGTGGAGGAGTGAATGAACATGCTAGCTAGTTTCAATAAGAGCTTAAAATGATTATATCTGCATGTATTCAGGAAAAATTATGTTTCTAAGATTTCCAGTCATGTAATGAATATTCTATGGTTAGTGATCAAGTTGCTCTTATGTTCTGTAAAGTGTTAGATTTAAATTAGTTGTTCTGACAAAATTGTTGTATGTTAAGGTTTGATCTTTTTTTGAAGTATTGACTGGAACATAAACAAGTAAAATATGATCAAGTGTTAGCTATGAAAACCTGGAATTATTCTTATGAATATTTTTAAGTTCAAATTCTTGACATAGCAAATCTTATGCAAATACACAACTCACTAGGTGTCATGTGGGCTAAGATTAAGGCAAACAAGTCACATAGATTGAATCTTAAATAAGAAAGTTTTTAGAAAATACATAAGTGGAAAATGATAAGTGAATATATCATTTCTGGCCTTAGCCAAATATCAATACCTTTGATCCATGATCTGAAATAAAAATCTCCAGAATCTTGAGATTTAACTGTCATGGTAAATTGATATTAAAAACTATCAATTAGAATGAGCAAGTTCATTTAAATTAAATATGCATAGGATTTACTGACTTGTTACAAATATTCAAAAGTATATAGTAATTAACTTTAGTCAGAATTGCTAAAATCCAAATCAAACAGAATACTCTTGTTTAACAAAAAAAAATATATACTCTGAATTTAAATAAGAGAAACACGTACATCTTCATATGTATGTGTATATTATTAGGGATACACTGATATATTTATATTGGTAATGAGTTTTGAATCCTGGTTGAATTGTTTGAAAGAAAAATGACTCTGATAATTCAAAGGAAGTTTAAATCAAACTTAAAAGTGCAAATGAATATAGGTGGACATCCAGACACATATAAATTAAATGTGCATATGCATGTACATAGAGATTAAATTTAGACGTCTGTCATAATAATTTAGACGTCTGAGATTAAATTTAGACGTTTGTCACAAAAAATTTAGATGTCTGAATTTAGTTCAAAATGTTTTTTACTCTCTGTTTCAATTTTAGATCTCTGAGCCGTCTGTCATAATAATTTAGACGTCTGAGATTAAATTTAGACGTCTATCATAAGAATTTAGACGTCTGAATTGCTGATTTTGCCTAATTTTCCTATTTAGAAAAGAAATAAGTGGCTATGTCAATAGCTTGTATGGTATTCTGATTTCTATTTGATTTAAATTCCCTCTGATGGAAGAAAAAAAATCCTTATGAAATTAAGGTAGAAATAGGAGGGTCATTTCAGTTGGTATCAGAGCACTTGGTTGCATTGATTGCTAAGTATTATAGAAATGTATTATGACTGTTTGTTTTGGATGAAATAATTTAGATAAGAAAATAGTAATTATAGAAGTACTCATAATATACTAATACCATTTGCCCAGAACTTAGTTAGCAGACCATGGTAGGAAGAGGATCTCATCACAATGCAGGACCCAGTGCACCTCAAATGCTTGATATGCAAGAATTTGTGAGGGTTTTAAGAGATGGAATTGGGCATAGGCCTGAGAACCCACATGAAGAGCTTTCAAAACTACTGAAGACTTATTCCAATTTGGGAGGTAGGAGTTTTGAAGGAACTGAGAGTGTGATGGAAATTCAAGCATGGTTGAGAACACTTGATAGGATTTTCAATGACATGCAGTTAGATGACCAAAGGAAGAGGCAAGTAGCTTCAAGACAACTGAAAGGGGTAGCTTTAAGCTGGTGGGAGGTGATCATAGCTGGAAGAAATGAAAATGAAATCACTTGGAATCAGTTCAAGGAGATGTTGGAGGCAAGATTTGTACCAGCATCAGCCAAGACCACTTTGCTTGAAGAATTTATCAAACTTAGGCAGGGAACTATGAATGTCACTGAATACACTCAAAAGTTTGAGGGGCTATCTAATTATGGAGCAATGCTAGTGGCAGATGAAGCATCCAAAAATGATAGGTATATAAAAGGTTTGAACCTAGGACTTAGCAGAGCTATGCTACCATATGCAGATAGAACTTTTGATCAAGTAATTGATCTAGCATTGAAACTGGAACAACATGACAAAGAAAGAGAGAAATATAGGAATTTTAAGAGCAACAACAAGAAGGATAAGGGAAGATATCACCCTTATGATAAAAAGAAGGAGGAGGCAGACAACAAGAAGGGCAAAGACACAAAAGCCAATGATGCTAAGAAGAAATTGGTTTGCCATCATTGTGGTAAAGAAGGACACATCAAACCAAGGTGCCCAGAGTTAAAAGGAGGAGCCTTCAAATGCTACCTATGTGGGAAAGAGGGGCATATGAAGAGGAACTGTCCTGAGAATAAACAGCAAGGGAAATTGGCAACTTTGGAAGGTAAAGGCAAATCTGCAGTGAAAATTGATGCTGAAAATCATGGCCAAGTGGAAGGTACATTACTCATTTGTGCCATACCCATACCAGTAGTATATGATACTGGAGCAACTCACTCTTTGATTTCTTATGAAATAGTTAAAGTGTTAAAATTAAACTGCATATTGGTTGAAACTCCATTGCTTGTACAAAGTCCCCTAGGGAGTTCTAGTGTTTTGAACATGAATTGTGTGGATGTGGAGTTAAACATAGGAGGAAATATTTTTATTTCCAATTTATATGTTTTAAATTACCCAAATATAGGAGTTATATTGGGGGTAGATTGGTTAAGGCAATTTAAAGCCATAATTAATTTAGACTCATCCACCATATCATTGCAAAATTCTAGAGGCCGGAGGATCACAGTTTTATGTGAAGTAGCTAAGGAAGGGAAATTATATCATTTAGTTGACTTAGAAAAAGATCTCAGTGAACTAACCATTGAAGAAATTCCCATAGTTAATGAATACTTGGATGTGTTTGGGGAAGTTAAGGGTGTTCCACACCACAGACCAGTTGAGTTCCAAATTAATCTCATTCCAGGGGCAAGTCCAATAATCAAGAAACCTTATAGAATGGGGCCAATTGAACTGAAAGAATTGAAAAATCAGTTGGAAGAATTAGAAGGCAAGGGATTTATAAGGCCAAGCAATTCCTGCTGGGGTTCTCCAGTAGTGTTTGTAAGAAAACATGATGGTACCTTGAGAATGTGCATAGATTACAGAGAACTAAATAAAGTAACCATCAAGAACAAATACCCATTGCCTAGAATAGATGATCTCTTTGACCAACTCAGTGAAGCTAAAATATTTTCTAGACTAGACTTAGCATCAGGATTCCATCAAATGAAGGTTGAAGACTCAAGTGTTAAGTATACTGCATTTAACACAAGATATGGCTTATATGAATTTATGGTTATGCCATTTGGCTTGACAAATGCTCCTTCCTATTTTGTTGATTTAATGAATAGAATATTTAGAGATTATTTAGACAAGTTTGTACTGATTTTTATTGATGACATTTTGATTTATTCCCAGACAGTGGAAGAGCATAAAAATCATTTGCATTTAGTTTTGTCAAGATTAAGGGAGAATGATTTAAAGGCAAAAATTTTAAAATGTGCATTTTGGAAAGAAGAAGTACATTTTCTTGGGCATGCTATCTCTGCCAAAGGAATATCAGTAAACCCCAATAAGGTAGTGGCAATCCAAGCATGGAAAAGGCCTAGTACCATCAGTGAGATTAGATCATTTATGGGGATGGCAGGATATTATAGGAGATTTATAAAAGATTTCTCAAAAATATCATCACCACTTACCAATTTAACTAGAAAGAACCAAGCCTTTGTGTGGACAGAAAAATGTGAGCAAGCTTTTATCAAAATAAAAGAAGCTCTGATTAATGCACCAGTATTGAGAGTGCCAAAAGGAAATGAAAACTTAGTTGTGTACACTGATGCAAGTGGCTCTGGGTTAGGGGCTGTGTTGATGCAGCAAGACCAGGTGGTAGCCTATGCATCTAGGCAATTAAAGCCACATGAAACAAGATATGCAACCCATGATCTTGAACTAGCAGCAGTTGTGTATGCTTTGAAACTTTGGAGACATTATTTGTTAGGTGCCAAATTCATTTTGTACACTGATCATAAGGCATTGAAATATTTATTCTCGCAAAAAGATTTGAACATGAGGCAACATAGATGGGTAGAGTTCCTAGCTGCCTATGATCTAGATATACTTTATACACCAGGCAAGGCAAATAAAGTTGCAGATGCCTTGAGTAGACAACATGCCAAAGTAGCCATGTTGATGATGGAAGAGTTTAAGGATTTGTCTATACTTACTGATTTGGAAATTGAGGAAAACAGTGAGGTACAAATGATGCCCATTGAAGAAGATGAAGGTAAAGGGAAATTAAGTATGATATCTCTGCAATCAGATTTACTTCTTAAGGTTGGGAAAATGCAGGAACAAGACCTAAACATGGTGGAAAAGAAAATGCTCATATCAAAAGGGGACGAAGTAATAAATTATCAAGTTGATAAAAATGGTTATTTAAGGAATAAAAATAGGATATGTGTTCCAGAAAATATAGAATTGAAGGAGGAAATATTAAATGAGTACCATAGGAGTAAGTACTCCATACACCCAGGTAGCACCAAGATGTACCAAAATTTGAAAAGAAATCTTTGGTGGAAGGGGATGAAGTCAGATGTGGCCAGACATGTTGCAAGGTGCATGACTTGCCAACAAGTCAAGGCAGAGACACAAAGGCCATCAGGACTATTGCAACCACTTAGTATACTACAGTGGAAGTGGGAGGATATATCTATGGATTTCATAGATGGTCTGCCTAGATCTAAGAGGGGAAACACAAGTATATGGGTAATAGTGGATAGGCTAACTAAGGTAGCACGTTTTATTCCAGTTAAAACAGAAAGAAATGCTCCAAAATTGGCTCAAATATTCATGAAAGAGGTAGTAAGGTTGCATGGCATACCCAAAACCATTGTGAGTGATAGGGATACCATCTTCACCTCAAGGTTTTGGAAAAGTTTTCAAGAGGCCATGGGAAGTGAATTGTGCTTAAGCACTACCTACCATCCACAATCAGATGGTCAAACTGAGGTGGTGAACAAAGTCTTAGAGGATTTGTTGAGAGCATGTACACTGGACTTTGGAGGCAACTGGGAAGACCACCTCCATTTAACTGAATTCACATACAATAACAGTTACCAAAGCACCATAGGGATGGCACCATTTGAAGCCTTATATGGCAAGCCATGTTTATCACCTATATGCTGGGTAGAGACTGGAGAAAGGGCTGTTCTAGGACCTGAATATGTTAAAGAAACAAAAGAGAAAATTGGGTTAATAAGAAAAAGAATAGCAGCAGCTCAAGATAGGCAAAAGAGATTTGCAGACAGGAAGAGAAAACAGGTGGAATATGAAGTGGGAGACTTTGTTTTTATCAAAGTTTCACCTATGAAAAAGGTTTTGAGATTTGGCAAGCAAGGTAAGCTCACACCAAGGTATGTTGGACCCTATAAAATTCTGGAAAGAATTGGTTCATTGGCTTACAAATTAGAATTACCAGAGGAAATGAAAGCAACGCATAATGTTTTTCATGTGTCCCAACTTAGAAGATGGGTACATGATAAAGAAGACATTTTGGAAAAGCTTACCAAAATTCAAATAAATCCTAACTTGGTTTATGAAAAAGAGCCAGTGGGGATTATAGCCAAGGAAGAAAAGAAATTAAGGGACAAAACTTTGAAACTAGTAAAGGTCCAGTGGAGTAGTGATCCTAATGACTGCACATGGGAGTTAGAGGATAAGATTAGGATGGATTATCCTAAGCTTTTTGCAAATTAAAAGGTAATTTTTTTTTCTGGAAAAATTTGTTATGCATGGTTGATATGATTGAATATGTTTTGTTTATGCATATGCTTGATAGATTTTCATAAGGTCAGTGAATGCTTGTTACAAATACTAGAAAATTGTGAGGACACAATTCCTAAAAGGAGGGGTGAATGTAATGCCCCAAAATTTTAAGGAAAATGATTTTTAATAAAATGATTCAGTTTAAAAATATTTGGATCAAATATTGATGGAATTTTAAATTAAATAATGTGCAGAGATATGTGTGCACATGTACACTGGAAATAGCACAAGGAAGAGATTTAAAATTTCTGAAAAATATATATATGTAAGAAAGTAAATTCCTTATCTAAAGCATTGGATTGTAATTTAAGCATAAGTTAAAAATGAAGTATATGCTTAAATGTATTTTCTGTGAAACAAGGAGATATTAAATAAATAAATATTTTTACACATGTATATTCTGTGAGCAGAAAATGTCAAAGCTAAGCAAAAGAGTAACATTAAATAGGTATGAAACATTAAACAGGTATGTATGTTATGTATAGGCAGAAATAGAAAGAAGGGGGATTTTCAAAAATAAGCAAATGAATAAATATAGTCACGCACTTTTAACATGACTTGAGTGAGTGGCCATTTTCTGAAAAAGTAAAGAAAAGAAAATGCAGCCTTTAATTGGTTAATATAGCCGGGGGTAATTAGGGATAAAAATGAGAAAATGCAAACAATACATGATGCCAGCCAGGACAGAAATGGAATTTTGTCTTGAGAAAAACCCTAGTAAAAATATGCTTATAAATAAGTAGTTATGGCCAGAGAAATTGTTTTACCCGAGCTACTTATAATAGGAAAAGAAGAAAACATTTTAAAGGAAGAGAAAATATACTCAGGGATTTTCTGGATTAATAAGAAGAAATATTCAGGTGAGTAATCTCACTAGATTCATGGCATTAAGACCTGATATGAGGCAGCCAAGTTTTTATGTTGCTATTGATATTTTCTGATTTTTGTTAATCACTGTTATATTAATGGTGTTGAATGGATTTTTTTTGAGCTGATATAATGTTTATTATGGATGCTCTTTGGATGAATTCCTTTGATCTGTTAGAATGGTTGCTATGGATGTGTATACTACTATTTACTACATTTTGAAAAAAAAACTAAGGCAACAATACCTTAAAATCAAGGAAGGAATACTCACAACTGATGGGGATCTATGGCAGGGAATTATTCTTTAAAAAAAAAGAAAATATATTATGAGCTGCATTATATTTTATATAAGTGCTGAGGCTTAAGAAAAGAAAGTGTAAGGGATGCAACAGAAATTTCTGTGTGCTGATTCCCTCATGAAATAACAAAATTCACAAGATAAAAATTGTGATTCAGCTAGATCTTAAATCTAGTTCAATCACAGTTACTTGTAAATCATAATAACATAGCATGCGATGGCTCCACACTCAGTTGTAGTTGTTCTTTTGTATGATTTGAAGTTAAGACATCTTATAGCAATATTTATGAAATGATTATCTGTTTTTTTTTTGAACAGTTTACTTGCAAGATATAGGGAGGTGTTTTTTTTACACTGTGACATGTCCATTTAGCTATCTGATGCTAGGATTTTAACCAACACCACTAGTAAATATACTAAGGTTATGAGCCAAGAAGGCTGCTGGAATGCTTGTCATATTTGAAGTATGCAAGTTGGCACATGGTTTGTTTAAGCCCTGAGATCTTTGTGCAATGATGTGAATTAGTTCATTGCAATGTGTCCCTGTGATTCCTTACTAGAAGATGAGGCTAGAGATTTAAATTAATGAAAACAACCTGTAAATGAAGAAATAGGAAGATGAGTATTTCCTAGGTTGGTTGGAATGGAACACTGGTTATTCCATTGAATATACACACTGTAGATTGATATTCATGATTGAATAAATAAATTTGTGTGAATAGATGATAGATAAAGATATCATTCTTGTATCAAAGTGTATGTAACGTAATAAAGCAATGGATTAAAGAAATTACATGCATACAAAATAAGTATTAAGGCTCATCACCCAGAGCTTAATGTTTTGAATATTTTGATGTTGCTCATACCAGATCTTAGATCTGACCCTTGTTTGCTCATGGCATATGGGGGTGTCTCATTTTAAAATGAGGCAGCCACTCATGCTCTTTCAGGGAATGCAGGCACTAAGTAGAAAATGAAGTTATGGCTATTGTGGAGGAGTGAATGAACATGCTAGCTAGTTTCAATAAGAGCTTAAAATGATTATATCTGCATGTATTCAGGAAAAATTATGTTTCTAAGATTTCCAGTCATGTAATGAATATTCTATGGTTAGTGATCAAGTTGCTCTTATGTTCTGTAAAGTGTTAGATTTAAATTAGTTGTTCTGACAAAATTGTTGTATGTTAAGGTTTGATCTTTTTTGAAGTATTGACTGGAACATAAACAAGTAAAATATGATCAAGTGTTAGCTATGAAAACCTGGAATTATTCTTATGAATATTTTTAAGTTCAAATTCTTGACATAGCAAATCTTATGCAAATACACAACTCACTAGGTGTCATGTGGGCTAAGATTAAGGCAAACAAGTCACATAGATTGAATCTTAAATAAGAAAGTTTTTAGAAAATACATAAGTGGAAAATGATAAGTGAATATATCATTTCTGGCCTTAGCCAAATATCAATACCTTTGATCCATGATCTGAAATAAAAATCTCCAGAATCTTGAGATTTAACTGTCATGGTAAATTGATATTAAAAACTATCAATTAGAATGAGCAAGTTCATTTAAATTAAATATGCATAGGATTTACTGACTTGTTACAAATATTCAAAAGTATATAGTAATTAACTTTAGTCAGAATTGCTAAAATCCAAATCAAACAGAATACTCTTGTTTAACAAAAAAAAAATATACTCTGAATTTAAACAAGAGAAACACGTACATCTTCATATGTATGTGTATATTATTAGGGATACACTGATATATTTATATTGGTAATGAGTTTTGAATCCTGGTTGAATTGTTTGAAAGAAAAATGACTCTGATAATTCAAAGGAAGTTTAAATCAAACTTAAAAGTGCAAATGAATATAGGAGGACATCCAGACACATATAAATTAAATGTGCATATGCATGTACATAGAGATTAAATTTAGACGTCTGTCATAATAATTTAGACGTCTGAGATTAAATTTAGACGTCTGTCATAAAAAATTTTGATATCTGAATTTAGTTCAAAATGTTTTTTACTCTCTGTTTCAATTTTAGATCTCTGAGCCGTCAGTCATAATAATTTAGACGTCTGAGATTAAATTTAGACGTCTGTCATAAGAATTTAGACCTCTGAACTGCTGATTTTGCCTAATTTGTCTATTTAGAAAAGAAATAAGTGGCTATGTCAATAGCTTGTATGGTATTCTGATTTCTATTTGATTTAAATTCCCTCTGATGGAAGAAGAAAAAAAATCCTTATGAAATTAAGGTAGAAATAGGAGGGTCATTTCAAGGTCTAAAATCTTTTAACTTATTAGCCCCTACTTTTTTGTGTAATAAAATAACATTTGCAAAATTAAATCTTCCTAATTGCAAATTTCCATTATAGAATTCGTTAAACATGCTAATTAAATCAAATTTTAAAACATCCCAAAATGTTTTATAAAAGAAAATTGGGAACCCATCCGGACCAGGGGATTTATCACCTGGCATGTCATTAATGGCAAACTTTCATTATTAAATCCATTTTATAAATTGGGAACCCAAAATTGAATCTTTTTATTCTATAGACTCATTCTTATAAATCCATTTTATAAAATCATTTCTTTTATAAAATCATTTCTAATATTCTAACTTTCCTTTTAATAAACATCCTTTATTAAATCAAGTTTTAATCCAACATTAACACCGAATGCCTTATGATCAATTTGTGAAACTTAATTCACAAGGTGTTTGTTTCAATGTTTCTCGATTTTCTATTTTCCCAACCCATGTTTTAAAAAGGAAAACTACTTATAACACTCAATAACAATCAACGCTCAAATTGGACGAGTCATGACTAAACTAAATCCTAAATGATAATAATAGAATATTATCGTTTCCAATTCAACAAGCATCTCAAAGATACCATACTATTTTTGAAAATCATTTATATACATACATACATATATATATAATATTCCTAGGTAAAATTGTTTCATTTACCAATTTTAAAACAATGCAATGTCGGTTGGTATTGTTCAAGTGTTTAGGAACCCTTATCATTAACGTTGGCTAAACGCATCGACCAGAATTCATAGCCACTTAATAAATCAATTAGCACAATATAAAACATTTATATATCACTAACAAATACGCGCTCTTATATAATACACTCAAACTCATTCTAGGGTGTCACTTACCCTATCTCTAACAAGATTACTCCACCAAAGCCAGGTTCTCGCTTAACCTTCAGCTCTGATACCACCTGTAACGATCTGCCTTTCTTACTACTAAAGATGACACTTAATGCATCCTCGGTTTTCATATGCCGATCATTTTATCGTCCGAAAGACAGGTCATTAGGGGTGAAAGAAAGAAAGGCAGAATAGACTCTTACAAAAATGTAACGAGTAACATAAAATATATAAATCAGGTCTTTACAAAAAGAAAGAACTTTAATATACATACAATATCAGAGTACACTAACCCATTATCAGTTTGGAAAGTTATAACAATATGACCTTACAATTGCTGATATCTACAATAATAACAAACAGTGGAAAATAAAAGAACATACGGAAGTACTTCTTGGACATCCAGCTCATCTCCATAGCAAAACATTAGAAAATAAAAGAAAACTCTAATTTGTAAAAAGTTGAATTTTTACCGAAACTACATCCATAGTGACTATGGATACCATATCTTGAAATTGTTTTTCTAAGTTTCTTTTGAAATCTTACCCTATGGAAAACTTACTTGCTTTTACAAACATAAAGTAGGTAATTTGAAAACTAAATTAAGGTTTGAACTTGAAAATGATTTTGATTTTAAAACAATAATCCTAGTTTTTACGCAAAGGATTCCATGTCGCTTAAACTAGTAGAGATACTAGCTTTCTTAGCATATCACCACATATTCATGTGAATAACATACATAAACATATCACAACCACAAACATAAGCAAAGATCTAAACTTTACAACATTCACATCACTTTTAGGCTTCCATTTCAAGTCTAACTTAATATCACATACAAGCATATATATATATATATATATATATATCCAAAGCACACAAATAATTCATCAAATCAACCAATATTTCACACAATAATGTACAAAAAAATAATGGTTAATATTTTCCAAAAAGATGTGAGTTTTTACTCACCAAACTTATTTAAATCTCCTTAAAAATTTGAATAAAGACTAGATCTTGCATTTTAGAAACCAAAACTTGATTTTTGGACTAAGCAACACAAAATAGGCTCGGCCACGAGGTGATGGGCTTGGCCTTGGGGATTTAGGGAAGTTTGTGTGTTATTTAAAAATTAACTCAAAATAATGCTTACAAGTTTCTAAAATAAATTTCCAAGTTTAATCCAGTCAAATATACTTAAATAAAAGTTATTATACAAAGCCATATTAATACTTAATAATTTATCTTTTAAAATAACAATACTGACTAGTTCTTAAATAATAATAAATCTTTAACAATCATTATAAAGTAACTAATTAATGATTTAAATATGCTTAACAATTTAAAATAATTAACAACTAATTTCAAGAATATTTTTAACACTTTTAAACCAACCGGTTAAAATTTAAAATCCTCTTTTCAAAACAAGCCCAATTTCTCGATTTTCAATTTCTTTCCGTAAATTTTGGAAATCCTATTTGAGTTCCAGTATATCAATTTTTATACTTATTTCCAAATTTACTTCTATTCTTCCAATCTATTAAAAATCTTGATTTTAAAACCTCCTTTACTTTTTTAAAGAAGTGCCACTCAAGCATTTATTATAAAAATCCATTGATATATTTTATTCCAAAATCCTTGTTTACAATAACTCGAAATAGTTACATTACCATTTCAAAACCATTTACTCTATCTAGTAAATTTATCCAAAACTCTATATAAATATTTTCTCCAAAATCCCTATTTTACAATTCTTCACCAATTCAAAAACCATATTTTATTGGTATTTAAAATACCAAAATCCAACTAAAACTGTCATATCATTCAATCAATTTAAATCACATAGTAACCCATCACAAATTTTTCCAACAAAGCATATATCACCATATATGAAATAAAATTCGACATTTTTGAGGAATCCAGTTGGATCCCTCTAACCTGTTTCCCTGCATCCACAGATGTTAGCACAACATAAAAATACTAATTCTGCTTCGAGGTGGAATATCGCAGTATATAGAGTCATCCGCTATTATGTGGGACGCATAGGGTCTCATTCGCTATATATATGCGGGAATATCAATCACTCCAATATATATATACACTACTATATATAATATCACATTCAACAGATTAAAATGCATCAATTCAACCAAACAATCATTTATTAATTTTAACCATTTAAAATTAATGCCAGCAGTCCAAAATTGAGTGAGATTAACTCACCTTGAGTTTTAAATTCGCCAAACATTCCAATTTTAAATTAAATCGAACACGTCGATTTAACCTAAAATTTTAACTAGCTCTGATCGAATCCAAATCTACTCCAACGCGTAGTATTCGTCGATGCGATCCCGTCTCCGCTTGTTTCGTCCAATTTCGACCTCGTATGAAAAAGATATGCTATTTTGAAGTTTGAATATAATTTATATAAATATAATTTCTTTTTTTTAAATAAAATAAACCTAAAAAATCTGGTTGTACATTTCAAGCTCCAGATCGAGGCCATTCTTTTTCCCTCTCCTTCACGTTCGCTTACAGGTAACGAAACCCATGGCCGCGCTTCTTCACCCTCATGGCGCTGCCACCACGTTCATCTAGGGAACGATCAAACGACGCCACTCGAAAGCCATGACCCTCCTCCACCTTCGACCACGAACCGCACCCCTAAAGCCATGCCGTCGACATGAAAATCCCTATAGAACCATGCATGAACGCGGCCCTCCCTCTCTCTCTATGCTGCACCAAAAACGATTGCCGTCGTTGGATGTGAAGAGCTCGAGGAGCTCTACGATTTTCGTGTTGAAGCTTTCTCACGAAAGCTTGTGGATTTGAAGAAATTTGAGGGGAAAACGCAACGTTTTCGACCATTGAACTTTTTTCGTGGCGGCTGTGTGAAATTAGATTAGGGTTTACTGTTTGAAATAGTATATATACACGTATATGAATATTATTTTATTATTATTTTCAAAATTAACGTGCTCTTTCGACAATCTCCAAACGAGACGTGCCGCCTAGCATTTGTAATGTTTTACTCCTATTCCGAACACAATGGAATATGTTTTGGGGCCTAATTCGATCGTATGTGGAAGATAGCTTTTTTTTAATCGAATTAAAATATTAAATTTTCATAATTATTTCAATGCGTTTATATGCCGTACGACCAAACGGTAACTCCAAACGCTACAAAATTTGAAATCCGATAATAATACACTATTGCAGATCCAATGGAACTGGTTTCATCGAATTCCAAGACTATGCCCCGGAAAACTATTTTAACGCGTCGATTAAGTCGGGCGATTTTAAAAATTGATGGAATTGCTTGAAATTCGAATTTTAAAATCTTGCCGACTCATTTATAATTCAAATAGAATTTATATCCATATTTTAAATCATTCTGATTCATTTTAAATCCAGGTTCAATTATTTACACCATCACTATATATTAATTCCACTATTAAATTAATATATAAATTTCAAACTTTAAATTTATCAACTTTTAATTCCACTCAAAAGTCCGACATCATAATTCTAATCCAAATAGAATTTTAAATCAACTTAGAAATCATTTCCATTTCCATTTAACTCCATATTCCCGCACTATCCTAATTTTCAATTATTAAATTACTATTCATCAAATCCAATTAATCGCTATATTTGAAATGTTAAACTATTTCACCGATTCTTCCATACTCAAAATCAATTAATATCTCAAGTTCAACATTTTAAAAAATAAACTAAATGTTCAAAACTAAACGACCAAAATTCTGGGTCGTTACAAATTCTCTATCGAATAGTGTTTCACTTCTAATGCATCAACTTAACCTAACTATAGTCATTCAATGAACGACGTACCACGATTCAACTATAATCGAAGCAGAATTTCCACATTGAAGTTCAATTTCTTAAGTCCATATAATTGTGTAATATTATCACAACAATATTTTCCGTTTGACCTTAGTTGTATTAAGCAACAGAAAACTATCAAGTGAGTCATTTCATAGTTATCCAATAACTATCAATATGTAATTTTATGCCTACAACAACCATGAGTAATACACTTCCCAATGTTTGGAGAGCATTACATACTCTAGTCTCAATGGATGTATTGATATCCGGTCTCAATACATCTTGACTATGAATATTTAAAATGATATGTTTATTTTCATTATGATAAATTTCTCGATTACATCATATTGTAATTACCATCGCAAAACATATCATATATGGATTTTCTATTAAAATACTTGAATTAAATAAATTATAAATATAACACATTATATTAAGTATATAATAGAAAGAAAAATACACCTATTATTTCTTATAGGTTTTATTATAGAGTTAATAATTTATAGTAAATAACATAATTGCCCCTAGGGCATACTCCTAAATCTATCAATTTCAAACTCACTTTTCATTATAGTTGAAAAATCATTACATATTGAACCAAAATGTGATGCCCCGCTACTTTTAGCATCTAAAATTAGTGATAAAATGCCATCAAGATACACATGCACACTAATATCAGATATTAAAAACAATGGACCATTGACTATGTAATTTAAAATCTAAAATAAATATGGGCAAAGATGGGAAACCTCATAGAAAAATTTAAACAATAATATATGCATTGTTTCTAAAAAATAAATACCATTCTAGTTAATACAATAGGTAAAGCACTACATCAGTTTATACGTCAATCATGTCAAAAGGAGAAACAAATAACATGTTATAGTCTACAACCTGGCTTCTTTTTCCTCCTTTGCTTTAACCTATGTACCTTATAAATACATAGATAGACACACACACACATACATACATAAATACATACATACATATATAAAGAAAAACGTTATCAACTATGTTTGCATTGCGTTTAACCCTATACACTCCAGCCATAAGCTCAAAAGCTATTGCACAAGAAAAAAACTACCTACATAGTGTTTTGGGATCAAACCCACGTATTTCTGTTTACTGCTCCTCTCCTGCATCAAGTACTTATTAACACATAACATTGCATAACCATAGAAACCATGCAACCCATACAAGCAGAAAACATCACTTCTACTAAGTCACCACAATCAATCATCATCAATATGGAGTAAAATTACTAGTGATAACACATAGCCATTAAAAATAATATCATTTTGACAAAACATATCGTCGACATCAAACATTAGATAAATTAACAACAAATTCTATCAAATGTGTACTAGTCGCCCATTATTAGTAACACAACATCAGACTCATCAAATATGTACTAAGAATGTTATATTAGTAGCACAAACATAAAACTCATTAAATAGTACTAACCACTTAATATTAGCTACACAACACCAAACTCATTAAATGAGATATATAGAGTTTGGTCAATGGTCAAAAACTCTAATTGTGATGGCCATGGGATTCAAACCCCTATCGCCTTAGAAAGCAACACCATGCACTAACCGCTATGCTAAAAGATATTTTGTGTTAACTTTTTAAAGTGATGTACAAAATATCCCTCTTAAAGAGCCAATGTCCTTGTTGGCTTATTATCACACACCACTCAGGCGTTATGTTTGTAACTCGCATTGGTACTACATCGACTAACGTCTGCAACATTACAAGGCATAATTCTAACTCGGTATAAGCTCTGATACCAAATGAGATGACCATGAGATTCACTTCTAACCATTTTGCTCTAGCCAGTGATTTTGACTTTTAGTAGAATGCCAGTTATGGTAATACCAACCTTCTACATCGAAGGAGATGAATCCTCTCTTGAGTAGTGTTTCACTTCAAGTGATCCAATGTATACCCAATTATGGTCAAATAAGATCGTGATGTAGTGTTATTAACCATAATAAAAGTATAGAACGGTTACTTAAGATCCATAGTACCCTCAAGTATGAAGACTACATGTCGTTAAACGAGATCTTCTATTTTGACTTTGTTGTATAAACCTTAAAATACTCTCATTGAGTCGCTCTATGATTGTTCCAAACAACCACAAGTACGTAATCCCTTGGTGTCCCCAATGATCATTAGTAATTCATCATCTATCATATGGGGATTATTGTATACATTAGTCTTAACAAATGTAATGATATCCTTTTCATGATACATCTTAACTAGGATCATTTAAGGAATAATTATTTTAATAAAGATTTAAATCTAATGATTATGAATACATTCATAGTAACAATCGATAAAATACTTATCTTAAGGATTTTCTACTTATATATGTTTAATGTATTAATTTCATTAATTAAATATCTATATAACAACATATATGAAAGAAAACTAAACCAAAATCATACTTTATTTCGAATAAGATTATTTACAGGGTTGAGTTATATAACTATTTATATAATTGCCCCGATGGCATACCTTTGAATCTATCAAGGACTTCACTTAGAGATGTCTATATTTTATGATTTACATTATCATATTTGTATCACGGTATTTGAGTTTGAACTTACTGTATATGTACCAACGCATTTGTTATTCTAAACTATTATGTCTTTATCAATACGCAGTTAACCATGTTTTGTACCTGTTAATTAAAATGTAACCGCTAATTAGAATAATTATTTAAATACAAAACTCCTTTCAATTCCTTTTCCCACAAAAACACATATAGTATAATTTTTGCAAAGCAGAAAGGGCACAGGAAAGAGGCATTTGGAATGGGCATGGTAAGGGTAAGTTCGGTGAAAGTGAATGCGCATTTGTGGTGCAAATAGGGTGTTGATATCGGTTTGTATTGAAATTATTATTATCATGGTGTTTATAATAAATAAGTATTAAACATGATTAAACAATGCAATAATAAAAGCTGAATGCATAATGATAAATACTTTGGAATATATACAACAAGTTTGAAATATAAGTACAGATATATATATCCAATGATGCAAATTAGAAAATACATTGAACAAAGTCGTATGATAATTATTTCATTTGTTGTGTTATCTTGAACCAAATCCATATTACCAATTCTTTCGATTGGTTCCTTATCTTTCGCATTAGTCGCTTTAACGTTGTGGTATTCTTCAAGTTATTCCTTTGGAATAAGTTAGGATCATCGTCAAATGGTAAGAAGTTCGCATCCTCATTGTATTTTCATATGAAATTTTGAATAGCAATTGCAGCAACAATCACTTAACTTGAATTAGAAATTAATAAGCCAACATATTACTTAAGATTACAAATTTTCTCTTCTATATTCTAAATGTTCTTTCGTTTACCATGCGTAAACTTGAATGATAGGAATTAAAAAGTTTATTTTGCAATTTCAGTTGACTTTGAGTTTCACGAAATTTAGGGATATGACATCTCACAATTTGAAAGGATGTAGATAACCATCTATTAGGGGATAGTTCAGTTAATAAATAATACTGATAGAGTTAAGGGTATGCCCTAGGGACAATTAGGTATGTAACTTAAATCTTATAAGAGAATCTTGTTCGAAATGATTTAAGCACCCGGTTTTATTTTCTTTTATCTATGTTGTTATATAGTGATACTGTGGTATAAATAATGGAATAAATACATTAAGCATATATACGTAGAAAATTAGTAGTAGGAGTACTTTATCGATTGTAGTTACGAATTTGTTTGTAACCATAAGTATTGTATCAATATGTATAAATAAATACTGTAACGACCCAAAATTTTCGATAATTAAAATAGTTAATTTAATAAGATTTTTGTGATTTAATATTGGGAGAAATAAAAATTTGTGATATATTAATGAAATAATAACTAAAATGAAATGTAATAATGTTATTTAAGTTCATTATTAACAATTTGAATGAAATTTTAATCAATTGAAATGATTTAAAGGTTATACTTGGTTATAAAGTGAATATTGGAAAACAAATGTAAATATTGAATCAATTAATGAAATAATATATAATTTATGGTAATTGAATAAAATCAGTGTTACGTAAGTAATTATAACATTTGGTTGTAAATAATAAACTTATTAGTGTGACTAGAAGTTAATGGTGACAATTATTATATGTTACCTATTTATTTAGTCAGTTAAATTAAATTGGAAATAAATTGCAATTAATCCACTTAATTATTGCAGTTAATGTGAATTAAAATGATAACCATATAAGATCGATGTAATAAAATACAAACAAAGGTTAAGTATAGCCATGAAGTAATGATTGATTGAATAATAAGGTATAAATCTAGATAAATGGATTTGATTAAATCCAAATTTTAATTTATGAATTTATTGCAATTAAATGTAACCAAATATCACGTTAATATGAATAAAATGATAAATGAAAATATGAGTGTAATAAGATGTAAATTAAGGTTAATTAAACCCATGAGATGACAATTGGTTGAATAATAGGATGAAAAGTCAAATAAATGGATTTATTGGAAATCTAATTTATAATTATTGAATTTATTGAAATTGAAATTAAACACTGTGAATTGTGCAATGTTCAATATTAAATTGATATAGAAATTTGTTTTAAAGGATTATAAATTATTAAGTAATCTAAAGTGATGGAAATTGTAAATTACTAAATTTGAATTGAAAAGGTGATTTAATTGGTTTAATAATAATTTATTTAATTTACGTGAAATTAGCCATTTTGGCCACTGTCTCGGATTTCGATGAAACTAGTTTCATCGGATCCGTAACGATGAATTATTGTAAGGTTTCAAGTTTCGTAGCGATCATACTTATCGTTTGATCATACGGACTCGAAACGCCTAGAAATCAATTCAATTGAAATCAATTTGAAATAAGCTGATTTTAAGCTAACTTCTTCATACGATGGAATTAGGACTTAAAACCTGTTCCATTGAATTTAAAATTATCGAAAACATCTAATTTGATATATGGGATGACCCATTTTCGTTCAGGGGACGAAATGGGCTTTTCGGGTCGTTTATCGTTCAACTTTCAAATCGATTTAGCCCATTCATTTCTATTTCTGATCTGCCTATAAATAGCCTGTTATAAACCCTAACCATTTCTTATTTCATTTGTCTGTACGTACAATTTTATCTGCTTCTCTCTTTCCAATGGCAGACAAACCAATTCCAAATTCAATTGCAAATCAAAATCAAATCAAAAATTTTAACTCCTCAAAATATATCGAATTATATATCGATTTGAAGCTCACGACGAGTGCAAGTAAAATCTGCAGTCTGTTTTTCGATTTGGGTTTCTGTGTGTCTGGAATTCGAGGAATAATTCTCGACCATTCATCGATCGTCGATCAACTTCGACTGACCGTCAAATCAAAGATACTGGGTTGTGGAGAGGGCCGAGGGGAGTTCATCCATGTGGTTTACTTGAAGAGTTGATAGTTGGATCGTCAGGATTTATTCGATTAAGGTTCTAAATCATGACTTATGTGTGGCGGCTGGTGGGGCTTATCGCAATCAGACTGGGGGAAGTTGATGGGAAACGGCGTGGGGCGGTCGTGGGTGGTCGTTCCAGGGTAAATGGCAGCGTGTGGGTGGTGTAATCGATGGTCAACACGGAGCAAGGGACGTGTTTTCATGGGTTTTGTGCTTCAGCGTGTATGCGATCTTAGCCAGAGAGGGAAGGTGACGTGTCAACCCTTTATTCGCCATTTTATTTTATTTTATATAAAAAAATTAAGCTTCTAATCCGAATAGCTTTTGCATACGAACTCGGATTTGGACGTGGTATCTTGCGTTGGGATTGTATTGAAATTCCGGATATTTTGACCCTAGTTTCGAGGAATTCCGAGATAGTTGAAATTTGGGCCATATATTGGATTTTAATTCGATTTAAAATCAAAGGTGGGTGTTTTAACCCACTCACAATTACTAAAATATCATATGTTAGTTAAATTAAATTTATGATCTGATTAGAAATTAATTTATCGATGTTTGGTATGTTTAAATTGTCATTCTAGTTAAATTTGACTTTTATTGCATTTAATCATCGTTTAATTTAATATTGAATTTAATTGTCAATTTAATACCTGCTGATGATAATCAGTTATCTATTAATGTTTATTGGTTGATTTGGATGACGATTGTGATGGATGTTTGATTGTTGATATTGGATGGCTGGATGTTGTATTTTTATATTGTTATAACACTGCAAGTTCCCTATGGGTTGAAATGATACATACCCGAACGATCTATAGATTAGGGAAAAATCGTTATGGGTTGAAATGATTGACTCGAGTGATTTTATGGATTTTTATTTAATTCGGGATTGATGTTTGAAATGATATATAACCGTAAAATTGTAAATTGCGGATTGAAATGATACCCTAGGGTAGAAAATTATATACGGACACCGGATTGGTTAAATTAAAATACTTTTGAATCTTTGAAATTTTGAATTCAGTTGACTAGTATTTTGAAAAGAAATTGATTTATATAAACTGAAGTATTTTCGATAACCCAAGTGTTAATGCTGAAAAGGGATTGATTTAATGAATTTTTCAAAGAATTTAAATTGGAATTTCAAGGTTGAAGTGTCGAATATAAATGAATTTATAGGAATTGAGTTATTGGAAATGTTTGGATATAACTTTGAAATCTATTTAAACTAATTTAGACTATTTTATCAATTTAAACTATTTTAATTTATTTTAATCTATTATAACCTATTTAATACAATTTAATCTATTTTACCTATTTTAAACTAATTAAACTTATTTAATCTATTTTAAATCCATTTAATATAATTTAAATCTATTTAATCTATTTTAAAATTTATTTAATCTATTTAAAAATATACTTAGTATAATCTAAATCTATATTTAATCTATTTAAATCATTTTAAACTAATTAAATCAAATTTAAATCTATTGAAACTATTTTAAATCTATTTAAACTATTTTAAAACTATATAAACTATTTATAATTACCTAAACTATTTTCTAAAATTTTCAAACTGTGTAAAGTTGAAGTATTAATATCTAAATCCTTGATGATGATACAACCTAAGTTGGAATTTGAAATTGATACCTTTTTGTGAAGTGGCATCTTTGAGTGAATAAGGTGATTTTGAAACGAAGAATAAATTAACAGAACTTATCGATAATTTCAAAGTTGAATGTGAATTTCAAAAGTGAATATGATTTGAAAGTAAATATGATTTGAAAGTGAATATGATTTTGAAAGTGAATATGATTTGAAAGTGAATATGATTTCAAAAGTGAATATGATTTGAAAGTAAATATGATTTGAAAGTGAATATGATTTCGAAAGTGAATATTGTTTGAAAGTGAATATGATTTCGAAAGAGATATGATTAGAAATCGAATATGATATTTTGATATCAATTGTAAATTGACCTTTTGAAATGTAAAAGAACCATCCGATGTGAAATAAGCGTTTGGTTGTTAAAGAGACCGAGATCGGATATTATCATACTCTCTGCCAATACTGAAACCACTTTAACAACTGTGTACGTGGTGGAGATTCCAGAAATGAAGTAGGATGGTTTGGCGAACGATTTCTGTATAAGGTATGACGTGACCCTGACTCCCGTGAGTCAGCTTAGATGTGACTAAAACAGGAGCTATACCTGGGCCAAGTGAGGTCATTCCTCCGATCGGACATGCTTCTTCAATACCATATTATGACTTTGTGATGATTAGGTGGCCACCCCTTGATTTTGATTATGGGAGTGTGTTCCGAGGGGGGCGGTAGTAGCTGCTATGTGTTACCACCAGCCCGGTTCTGCAATTGGTAAATCTACCCTGGCATTGCCTCGAGTGTCGTGTTCACATGTCCTAGAGTGCCTTCTACGAGTTTGTTTTGTACCATAGCTATGGAGTGCCCTCTGATAGCCCTCCAGTTTACGGAGGAATTACGGTAGTGTATAGACTATGGGAATATATAAAAATGTGTTAAGGGTGATATGGGTAACGCCTTAACGCTATTTTAATACTTTTACTTTACTGTAGACGTATTATAATAGTGTATTGTACTACATAGTAAATAGTTTAACGGATCCTTAGGAGATGTAAATCCCGAACATCTTTTAAGTTACTGCACCCACGTTAGACATTGGATAGGAGATGTCAAACCCCGTAAACATCTCTGACGCCGTTACACTTAAATTTATTATTGTTGATTTAACTTACATAAGATCTTATAGTTCTGACTCGAGTGTTTTGTCTTTTCAATTCGCTCGGGTCAGCCTGAGCTTTTTAGTTTATTGAAGACTGCTTTCTGGAGGACGAAGACGAAGATATAGTACTATTATTATTTATTATAATTATTCCACTGCATCATGTTGTTCTACTGCATTTATTTATTTATTCTTGTTGTCTGTAACTTTGATTATGTATTGTATAAGTATAATCAGATTTATTTGTAAACAGCTTCATGAACTGTTATTTGATTATTATATTTTTTTATTCCGCTGTGAGATTCTGTATTTGTTTTATTTCTTTCTCTTTTTCTTATTTACCCCATAACAATCTGCCCTTTTGAACGGTTAGAGTCTGATGTGTGTGTCTGCTTAAAACGTCCAAAAAGGAAGGTCGTTACAAATACTTACTCCTTAAATATTCCTAGTCAAGATTTATTAATAAAAAGGATATCGATACATCTATTGAGACTATTGTGCGTAATACTCTTCGTATGATGAACAATGATTTACTCATGATCGTTGGAGGCACCAAAGGGTTATGTACTTATGGTTGTTTTGAATAATCATAGAATGACTCAACTAGTATCTTCTATAGGTTAATGTAACTAAGTCAAAATAGAAGATCTCAGGGTAATGACATAAAATGGTCTTCAGACTTGATTGTATTGTTGATTTTAAGTAGCTAGACTATACTTTGATTATGGCTAAATACTCGACATGGCGACTTTGTTACAACCATAGTTGGATACGCATTGAACTATTTGAAGCAAGCACTACCCAAGAGATAATCCATCTACTTTATTATAGAAGGTATGTATCATCGTAATTGGTAGTCAACTTAAAGTCTAAATCTCTGGCCAGAGTAAATCGATTAATAGATAAATATTATTGGATTGAATCAAGGACATTAAAGTGATTTATGAAATTAAATATAGATATTAGTTAAGTTTTTGACCTTAGACCAAACTTACTATATCTAAGTGATGCAGTGATGAGGAAAAGAATATATATAAATATGTAGTTTTTATGTGAGCTTATTTTAGACTAGGGATTAGATTTTGCCTAAATGATTTGTAACCATTGAACTTGGCTCGATGATGCGCTTTGGAAAGTCTTTTAGGGCTATAAAAAATTAGGAGAAAAAGGGTGCTACTCCTTGACTATAAGTAGTATAGCCTCCACTTATTTTTAATACACTTTTTTCTGATAGTCGTCTACCTTATTGCTAGAATAGTGAAGTTAAGGTCTCTGATTTTCAAACTGACACCAAGGAGGAGAACGTGTAGTTACAAGAGGAAATGCTAGCAAATGACGTGTTTGGCTTTCAACGAGACATCTATAAGGTAAGGTATTATTTTAAACTAGAAGTTCTGCATATATACATATACAAATTTTCATGTATTACCTTGTATCTTTTCATGTTCATTGGGCCATACATATTTTGATTAAAAATATATTTCCACACACACACACACACATCTATATAGTTATATTCATTAACAATTATATATGTATGTTAAAATTGCTTTCAACAAATAAAAAAATTAGTTTTTCAAATTTGAATATGTGTGTGTGTTAAAACAAAGTTTTATTTTAAAATCGTTTTTGGTTTTATTTTATAAACAAAATGCCTTTTATTTTTGTCCTATACTGTAATAACTCGTAAATTCAATCAAACTTTAAAAAAAAAATTAATTGAAAATTTTGAATTAATTATTTTAAACTTGAAATAAATTTGAATTTTAAATAAAAAAATTGGAAAATTGATTGTTTCCAAATCCAATGAAATAGAAAATTTTCTGAAATTTTAAATTTTGGTAAAACTTGGTCAAAATTTGACTTTTGGTTGAAAAATATAAATTTGAATTTTAAAATGTTATTCTTTTTATATGATACTACACTGAATTCTGATCTCCTCTCCACTTTCGTTTCGTCAAAATCAAATTCCTATTACTTTAAAAATATAAATTACTATGAAAAATTGACATGAATTTGTAGTGTTCAGTTGTGTTTTATTTGGCTAAGCCTTATTAGGTTTGTTTGGTCTAATGGGCCTTGGTTAACCAAGAGACTCTAGTCATACTAAGAGTCATGTGACCATTCCTTTGCCTACGACCTTTTGTTTCTTATCTGACTAAACATCTACGTATATAATTTTTCTCCTGAGAAGCTTTCTCTTCACTCTTCCTTTTTCCTCTCCAAATCTACAGAGAATTCCAAATCTAAATCTCCAAATTCTCTAATCAAAATTCCTTTCTTACTCCTTTAAAATCCTTCCACCCTCTCCATATAGTCGCCGCCCTCTCCTCCATCTCCAAGGCCATCTCCTCCTCCTTATCTCCGCCACCAATCACCACTCCATGGCCGAAACCCTACCCACTTTTTCTAGGCCATAGCCGAGCCAAACCACCTCCAAATCCACCAATTCAACCACCATCCCCTCCTTAGCCTTAGCCGCACCCAATTCCCCACCTAACTCCACCAAGGCCGCACCCAAACTTATCTAAAAAGCCCTTGGCCGAGCCCTATTTCAACCCTAGGCCGAGCCCCTTTAACCCCATTCTTCCTTCTCTTTTATAAAAAAAAAGTTATATATTTATATATATGATTTGTGGTTCTTCAATTCAAGTCAGCTTTGATTTGCTTTGGATTTGTGATTCAAGTTCATAGCTATTGTTTTGTCAATTTTCCTTGCCTCGAAAGGTGAGCTATCTACTCACGATTTATAGTCTTATGCTAAGCGAATGAATATCAATTGATATGTTATTGGAATGTTGCAATAGTTTGGATTTTGCGTATTTTGTATATGATTTTGATATGATATATGTTCACTTATGTTCACCTATGATCTTGACATGATATTGTTATTTATAATATGTTGTTTATTTATAAAAATAGATGTGATGATATGTGTAGGATATATACATCATGATGTTAATATGAAATTGCTATGTTGAAAAGAAAAGAAATGTTATATTAATTTAAAGGTTGTCACCTATGTTATGAAAAATGTCACTAATATGATATGTGAAAATTTATGTGTGAAGATGGAAGAAAAAGAAAAAGAAAAAAAAGAATAAAATTTATATGCATATATGTGTTATGTTTGTAATATAGGAAATCGTCTAAAGTGCTATGTTAGAAATGATTGCATATTATGTTATGTTATGGTAGCAATTTTATGTCACATGACATGTTAAAATATGAATATATGCTATGTTATGTAACTTGTTATGCAAGTAATATGCTATGTTATGTAATTTGTTATGCAAGTAATATGCTATGTTATGTAATTTGTTATGCTAGTAATATGCTATGTTATGTAAATCATTATGCAAGATATGTGTTATGTTATTTATTTTATGCAAATCATTCTGTGCATTCCCTTAGTTTTTAGGAAATCACTGTGAGTTAAATGATACATACCCGAATGATCTTTTAGATTAGTGAAAATCGTTATGGATTGAAATGATAAACCCAAGCGATTTTATTGATTTGAAAATTTGGGATTGCGGGTTGAAAAGATATATACCCGTAAAATTTAAACTATTGCAGATTAAAATGATAAATATCTGTATCACTTGACCCGAGGAAGAAAAGTATATACGGGCACCGTTGGTTAATTTTTTTAAGTGATTTCTAAAATTTTGGAAAGATGTGTTTGAAAAAAAAGGTGATTTTAAAATTTAGTATAAAGATTTTATTTTAGAACATATATGTAAATTTAGATTTTTTTTAAATTATATGTTTTAATAATTTTAAGTTTATAAGTTAAGTTTAAAAAATGTAAATTTTAAGGTTTTACTTATAACTTTATTTTTAAAATATATAATATAAGATTTAACTTAATAAAAATTTAATAAAATAAAATATATATATTATGTTTTAAAATATGTAACTTAATTAAATAAAACAGACTTTTGTAATAACTTTAATAAATGAGATTTGGAAAGGTAAGTTGGAATTAATTTGTAATTGAAATGGTTTTAAGAATTGAATTCAAATAAGAATTGATTGAAACTTATTGATTTTAAAGACATGACTTTATAATTTGATTTGATTAAGGGTGATTAAGTGAATATTTCAAATTAAATAAAATTGAAGTTGAATATTTAACTTTGATTTTAATTGTAAAATGAGATTTATTAAAGTGATTTTATAAAATGACCACGGTGTAATATCCCGAAAATTTTGACAATATCAATTTAATAATCTGTTAAATAATTAAATTGATATTGATGATCTTTGATAATAAAATTTGAATTTAATTTAATAATCTAATTAAATAAGTATCAAATATGTTATTTTCAAATAATAAGTATAATGTATTATTTTTATAAATATGAATGGATTTTAAAAGACTATGGAATTGTTATATTTTTAAATTGAATCTTAGAATTTAATTTGATTTGAATTTGAATTTAAAGTTTTGAAATTCAAAAGAATAAATATTTAAATTGATTTGGATTTAGAATATTTGTATAACTTTTATTTATAAATATAATTAGTTTGTTTGTTTAAAAAGTGATTTATATATATATAGATAAGTATTTAAATAATAAGAAAAGGCATTTTATTTACATTTAAAAATAAATATAAATATGTAAAAATTACTTAAGGGACATGTGTAAATATATTAAAGCCTAATGTAACATGTGTTAGATGTTTAAACAAGGTAATTAACAAGTGTTGAAATTCAAGCCATGTGTCAAATTTTAGTTTTAATTTTCTTTAATTTTTAATTTAAATCATAAATATAGTTATATAAACTCATGCATTCTTTCTTTCCTTTCCCTTTTTCTCATTTTTCAATTCTAAAACAAAGAACTTTCAGCTGAGAGAAACGTTTCATTTTAAACCATCTCCAAATCACAAATCTAAAAAATCAAATTCTGTAATCAATCCCTATAACATTTGTTTGCATGCAAATCAATTTTCAAAAGCTTTTTCCTCAATCAGTGAAGTAAATCCCTCAAAAATGCATAGCAAACTTCATCTCTTCAAACATGCAAAATCAAAGCCCTGATCCACTTACAAAGGCCTGCATTCAATTCTTTTTCAAAAATCTGGAAAGCAAGCAAATCTGCATTCCCTTCCTCAAAAATTTGGAAGTTGGTCACTACAATTTCAATCTGTAGCCTGTGCATTTCTGCAAGAACTGATGCCAGCCTCTTTTCAAAACTAAAGCAATTTTCTTTTCAAAATCTGGAACTCATCTCTGCATTCAATTTATAAAACCAAGGCATTCAGCAGCATTCAAGTTTAAGGTTGATAAAAAAAATAACAAAAGCATTTCAGCAAAAGCAAGTATACAGACTTTTCCAAAACTGGTGCTCTGTCTGCATGTTTAAATCAGGTGAGTAACTTTTAAAAATTTAAATTTATAATTGGTTGCATGCTTGTATGACTGAATTTAAATGTGTATTGCATAAGTGAATATCTAATATTTGGTGCATGATGTTTAAGTGCTCTGTTTCATCATTTTTAGGGAAGTAACACCTTTTCTAAATTGCTTAAGTATAAATGGGTACATGTGAATCTCTGAAGTAAGAATAGTTGTATATATATATATGAAACTTCTGTGAATATTGGATGATAGATGTGTGCATGTTTGTGAAATACCTGTAACATCTCTGTATCAGTTTCAAGACCAAGTTTTTATTCAAAGAATCCATTATCTCTTTAACCAAATTCTGTTAAGTCGTAGAATTCAAATAAAGTCAGTTTGTTTAAGCATAGATTAAAGCTTAAAATTTTATTTAAGCCAAACAAATGTAAATCTGCTCTGGAAAAATAACTAGAACAGTACAAGCTTAAGATTTGGTAAAATTCAAACATCCTAATTTATTAAGTCAGGTATGTAATCTGAAACCTTAATAAAAGACTTGATTTTTAAGACTAAAATCATGGTTTTTAGAAATAGAATGAAGGAGCAATTTGGGTTTGCACTGTTTTTGGACTTTTGGGGTTTTCTGGTGATCTCGAGGTTCTGGAGGGTTGAAGTTTCTTCTGGAGGAAGAGGAGCTAATGGTAAGGTCGGGAAAAATGGTTAGTGAGTAATCAAATGACTATGGCGGCGATGGTTGGTCGTAGAAATCTGTAGCCCTAGTTTTTAATAGGTTAGGTAATTTGATTTGTACGACTCCACTGTTTGATCGAGTGCATCAAGACTCAGGAGGATGGAAGCTGGCGATATGTCGAAGTCGTGACTGGAGTTTCAGCAACTCCGATGATCGGAGGCAGGAGTACGAGGGGTTTCCAGGCTTTGGTGTGGTTCGAGACTGTTGTTCCAGGTCTCGTTTGAATGCTCGATTCGATTTCGAGCTCGTATTGGTGTTTTGGAGGATCGATTTTGGATATGAATGTGATCGCCGATGAGGTGAGATCATCAAAGATGATCGGAGTCGCTGCGTTGGAGTGTGCATGTGCACGGCAGTGTACATGTCAGAGTTTTGGGTTGGGAGTTGACTCGAAGGAGACTCGTGAATTTGGGTGGAAGACTCGAAGTAGTTCTCGAGGTTTTGAAGGTGTGTCTCGGGTTAATTGTTGTGACAGGTTTTAACAGAAACCTGTTTGTCAGATTTTAAATTTTAAAATAGAATTTAAAAACTGATGTTTAAATCTAAAAGTAAAGTTTTAAATAAGTTTAAATCTAGTTTTAAATCTGGAATATAAGTTTAAAATCTCAGTTTTCAAATAAGATAATGTTTTTAAAATTTGAATTGATTTAACAACTTTAAAAAGGATTAAGTAATTTGTATTTTAAAAATAATGTTTTAAATTGAAGATAGGTTTCTAAATCTAGAGATTAATCTGGAATCAAAGTTAATATGCATTTAAATTTTGAAATAAAAAGAAGTTTTTAAATATATTAAATTTAATTTCTAGGGTTAAAAAATTTAAATGTAAATTTAAAGGTAAATTGGTTTAAATACTTTATTAATGATATTTTAATCATTAATAGGAATAAAGTGTTATCTTAAAGATAATTAAGATTTAATGATATAAAATAAATTAGTAAGGTAATAAAAATAATAATTAATCAATTTAATTAATTTATGATTTGGTTAATAAATTTAGTAATTAAGAGTTAAATTGATTAATTAAGGTTAATTAATTTGAAGTTAAGAATCATTAATTTGGAATTATTAATTAATGGTTAGAAATAAATTAATCAAATAATTAAGGATAAATTAAGTTGTTGTTAGGTACTTAATTAATTAAGTAATTAGGGATTAATTTATTAGTAATTAGAATTAATTAATTTGAAATTACTAATGGTTAATTAATGTTTAATTATTAAATAATAGTTAATAATTAATGTAGATCATTAACTTGGGATTAAATAAGTAATCAATGAATGTGATTAATTTTGATAATTAATTAGATTAATTAATTTAGGTTAATCATTTGTGAAATTGTTTAATTAAATATAATTACTTAATGGAAGTAATTAATAAATTAATTACTCATTGTAATTAATTGAGTTTATTTTGATTGTTAAGTTAATTAATTATGTTTAATTAATTTAAGATAATCATTTAATGATTTGTGAAGTATAATTACTTAATGTAATTTAATGGGGTATAATTACTTAGGAAAGTAATTAATGAATAATTACTGATGTAATTAATAGAGTAATTAAGGGTAGTTAATTACTTAATGGAATTAATCAAGGGATTAATTAAGAAATTAATTAAGGAGTAATTAATTTAGTTAATAAAAGTAATTAAGGGTAGTTAATTACTGAATGAGATTAATCAAGTGTGATTAATAAATGTGGTTTAATTAAAGGTTAATTACTTAATGTAATTAATTTAATTAAAGTAATTAATAATTAATTTGTAATTAAGGATCATTAATTAATATAATTAATGATGTAATTAAGATTGATTAATTAAGTAATAATTAATAAATGAAGTGATTAATTAATTAATGAAGTAATTAAAGGTTAATTATTATAAGTGGTTAAGGTTAATTAATTTAAGTAATTAATTAAAGGATAATTTACTTGGATGTAATTAAAAGGTAATTAATCAAAGATGATTAATTGAAATGAATTATTAAAGGATAATTAATTAAATTGTAATTAATTAATGGTTAAGTAAGCAGGATTTATAGAATGAAGTAATTAATTTAATTCACTTTAAATTAATTAGAGATGATATAAATCATTACCTATGGATGGATGATAATACTGAATGCTTTGCATTTGATTGATATCTCTGATGAGATATATGCTGTGTGATATGGATGTTAGTTGAATTGTGATGATAATATGGATTATCTGTTATATTGATAATGTTGATTATCTATTATAATGTTGTGAATTATCTTTCTATGTGTATAAAGATAATGAATTGATTTGTTTAAACCTTTAAAACAACTTGGCCTTAAAAGATACGCTTTGGATTTCGATGAGACCGGGATCGGGTTTCCGTATACCGGATTTCCAGGTCTGGAGACCCGAATACCACATCGATCCAAATTAACGATAGGTCGTGAATCAAGTGAAGATGAAGATTCAGAGTGCAAGGGTTATTGTCGTTAACTCTGAGGGTGATTCCAAAACGAGTGTAACGAGATAATGCCTTCGGTTTCGTTCGAACCCGGAACGAACTTGTATGGATTGAATGCTTTCAGCACATCGTCAGGTGGACGATGAGCATTCTAAGTGATGTGTTCTTTTCTAAGGTAATCGTGACCACAAGCCTCATCAACCGGGAATGGCTAAAACAGGGGAGGTGCAGCAAGGTTAGTGGGTAGCACCCAAGTAGGACAAGGTTACCTCTGTCTAGATGTCCCTTTCTATTTTCGACTTAGTGGTGCGGTTGCTGATCCCAACCGTGAGGTATCTTGTGCGGGAATTATCCAGTAAGGGATGTTCCGACCTTGTGTTGCAGGGGATTGGGAGTGATCCTCGGTACGGTGATCTAGGCCACGTACTGTGACGGGCGGTACCCCGGTAGCCCTGCCATTGTATGGAATCCAAACTCCAATAAGTGCCGTACGTATTAGTTGTGCCCAACTATGTTGAAATGTGAGATGTAAGCATTTCAGCTATTTCTGTATTTTACTTGAAAACCCTAGACCCTATTATAATACAATCGAATTTCCTATCAAATGTTTTGGTTAGCGTAAGGTAAAAACTTACCCATGTTTATTTGTGGGAAGTCTTACGTGATACCTTTTCTTTCAAAAGGTTTTGAAGTTAAACAAGTTTAACCTGTTACTCACACCAGACCCATGTCTGACCCAAGTTGTTTATTTCTGTTTTATAAACTCTTGGGTACTCAAATTTTTACGAGTAGCCAAGGGATTCAGGTTAGCCTTGACGAATTGTGGAGGAGCAATGGAGCAGGAGGCTTCAGCGTTGTAGATATAGATAGTAGTTTCCGCTGTGTTGATCTTGTTTAGATCTTTGTTTTGTATTGAGATGTAATAACTAGACAGATGTTTATAACTGTCTAGTATATGATGTGTAATCTGTATAACTCTGATAAGTGTTGTATATGATACTATTAATATTTATGTGATATAATATATTTTGTTTCGTTCCGCTGTGAGATTCTGATATTGTTTAGTTCTTTCTTTCTCTTCTTTTCTCTTTCTATCCCTTTCTTTCTTATTAGCGATACGACTTTCTATGGAGAGAAAGTCGTGGTCGTTACAGTGGTATCAGAGCATAGGTTGAGCGAATGCCTAAGCTTTTGGTTAAGTGAATATCAGAACACTAGGTTGAGTGAATACCTAGGTTCGGAAGGATTGTTCATTAGAAATAGGATCTGTAACAACCTGTTTGAGTCCGAGTGTATATATATATATATATGAGAGCGCGTATTTGTTAGTTATATAAAATGGTTTTATATTGTGTTAATTGATCGGTTGAGTGGTATATGGATTCTGGTCAATACGAGTAGCTAACGTTATTGATAGGGATCTCTAAACACTTGAACCAGGCCAACGGACACAATATTGTTTTAAAGAGGTAAATGAAATAATTTTACCCAGAAATAATTTCTATATAAAAAGTATCATTTTAAATATATATATATATTTCTACCTATTTGTTGGGTTACCTGTTCGGGTTTTCCAATATAGGATATAAAGGTAGATAGGGTGGTGGTGTGTGAAACACGACTACAAATGGTTGGAGTTTGAATGTTGAGGTTGAAAGTGTATCTGTCGAGACTGTAGACCCAATACTGTCTCGAGTAAGCTTTGCTGTGGTGAAGGATTTCATCGATCTCCGAAGGAAACTGTAATGGTTCGGAGTTTATCTCTGAAGTTTGGATGAGTAGAGTTGGATCTGTCGATGATGCAGAAGTGAGTGATGGTACCTTGATACCTCAAGTAATAGTAGCTGTATGATGAGATACAGTGACGATGGATGTTCCCGAAGATGTTTTCTTTGGAACAAGTTTAAAGAAGTGTGAATGTTTCGGTGTTGTGGCTGAGTTCAGCACGGTGTTTCTGTTTTGGTTTGGAGTTCGAGTTTCTCGAAGATCTTTGGAATAGGAAGTCTTTGGCATCAGTGTCAACAGTGCAGCTCGGAGTATTCTGTGCTTTGGCAGGAAGTTTTCTGACTGAGCAGTTTTTCTGGAAGTGAAGATCAGAAGCAGCAGAGTGGATCCATTTCTTCGATAAATTGGATAAATAAGTGTAAGCTGTTCTGATTGGTAAAGAGAGAACAGTCTGTTTGGAATTAGGATGGGTTGATCGCAAAAGTGACTTGCGATTGCTGAGTGTTCTCTTGGGTTGTCAGAGTTTTTCTGGATGTCTTCAGAGAAGTCAGAAGTTTGTCCGCATCTGAAGGTTGAGTTTTCTTATCGACTGGATTCTAGGAGTGATACCGATGGTTCAGCCTAGTTGAAGGATGATTCCTAGAGATAGAGTTTGGTGAAGCAGCTCAAGTTTGATGGAGTATCTAAGTTTTCTTTTATGGATCTGTTGAACCATTTTTATGGGATGTGTTGTCCAGTTTGTGCTCATGTTCTTCATCAGCATTTTCATTCTACCTCAGATCGGAGTGATGCAGTGAAAGTAGTTTTGGAGTACATCTCTGGATAGGAGAAGTAAGTTTGGAAATCTACTGAATTGTGGAGTAGAGTTGTGTTTTGGATCTCTTCTGTATTCTGACTTGGATAAGTATTTGGACTTCTGAATTGAATTGTCAGTTTGGATAACTGGAATTCATTGTGTTTTACGTATCTCTGAGGGAGTACGTGTTTGATCTATTTCTGGTTTTTGAAATCAGCAGTTCAGGAAGTTTGGTAGTTAAGTCAGACTCGTCTGTAGTCTGATATTCTGTTTAGTTCTGTAGATCTTGATGAGTAGGAGATCTATAGCTTAGTAAGTTTAGATTGTTTGTAGAGCAAGTATCCCGGATATATATATATACTTGGGAAAACTCGAGGAATTTTATCTAGAATTTTGTCTGGATAGTTAAATTTGATTGATTGAATGAATTGGTTGCTAGCATATGAATGATAGAATATGCTTGTGTTTTGAATTAAAATCTTTAATAAGATTATTAAATTACCTTTGTTTAAATTTCGGGGACGAAATTATTTTAAGGGGGGAGGAATGTAATATCCCGAAAATTTTGACAATATCAATTTAATAATCTGTTAAATAATTAAATTGATATTGATGATCTTTGATAATAAAATTTGAATTTAATTTAATAATCTAATTAAATAAGTATCAAATATGTTATTTTCAAATAATAAGTATAATGTATTATTTTTATAAATATGAATGGATTTTAAAAGACTATGGAATTGTTATATTTTTAAATTGAATCTTAGAATTTAATTTGATTTGAATTTGAATTTAAAGTTTTGAAATTCAAAAGAATAAATATTTAAATTGATTTGGATTTAGAATATTTGTATAACTTTTATTTATAAATATAATTAGTTTGTTTGTTTAAAAAGTGATTTATATATATATAGATAAGTATTTAAATAATAAGAAAAGGCATTTTATTTACATTTAAAAATAAATATAAATATGTAAAAATTACTTAAGGGACATGTGTAAATATATTAAAGCCTAATGTAACATGTGTTAGATGTTTAAACAAGGTAATTAACAAGTGTTGAAATTCAAGCCATGTGTCAAATTTTAGTTTTAATTTTCTTTAATTTTTAATTTAAATCATAAATATAGTTATATAAACTCATGCATTCTTTCTTTCCTTTCCCTTTTTCTCATTTTTCAATTCTAAAACAAAGAACTTTCAGCTGAGAGAAACGTTTCATTTTAAACCATCTCCAAATCACAAATCTAAAAAATCAAATTCTGTAATCAATCCCTATAACATTTGTTTGCATGCAAATCAATTTTCAAAAGCTTTTTCCTCAATCAGTGAAGTAAATCCCTCAAAAATGCATAGCAAACTTCATCTCTTCAAACATGCAAAATCAAAGCCCTGATCCACTTACAAAGGCCTGCATTCAATTCTTTTTCAAAAATCTGGAAAGCAAGCAAATCTGCATTCCCTTCCTCAAAAATTTGGAAGTTGGTCACTACAATTTCAATCTGTAGCCTGTGCATTTCTGCAAGAACTGATGCCAGCCTCTTTTCAAAACTAAAGCAATTTTCTTTTCAAAATCTGGAACTCATCTCTGCATTCAATTTATAAAACCAAGGCATTCAGCAGCATTCAAGTTTAAGGTTGATAAAAAAAATAACAAAAGCATTTCAGCAAAAGCAAGTATACAGACTTTTCCAAAACTGGTGCTCTGTCTGCATGTTTAAATCAGGTGAGTAACTTTTAAAAATTTAAATTTATAATTGGTTGCATGCTTGTATGACTGAATTTAAATGTGTATTGCATAAGTGAATATCTAATATTTGGTGCATGATGTTTAAGTGCTCTGTTTCATCATTTTTAGGGAAGTAACACCTTTTCTAAATTGCTTAAGTATAAATGGGTACATGTGAATCTCTGAAGTAAGAATAGTTGTATATATATATATGAAACTTCTGTGAATATTGGATGATAGATGTGTGCATGTTTGTGAAATACCTGTAACATCTCTGTATCAGTTTCAAGACCAAGTTTTTATTCAAAGAATCCATTATCTCTTTAACCAAATTCTGTTAAGTCGTAGAATTCAAATAAAGTCAGTTTGTTTAAGCATAGATTAAAGCTTAAAATTTTATTTAAGCCAAACAAATGTAAATCTGCTCTGGAAAAATAACTAGAACAGTACAAGCTTAAGATTTGGTAAAATTCAAACATCCTAATTTATTAAGTCAGGTATGTAATCTGAAACCTTAATAAAAGACTTGATTTTTAAGACTAAAATCATGGTTTTTAGAAATAGAATGAAGGAGCAATTTGGGTTTGCACTGTTTTTGGACTTTTGGGGTTTTCTGGTGATCTCGAGGTTCTGGAGGGTTGAAGTTTCTTCTGGAGGAAGAGGAGCTAATGGTAAGGTCGGGAAAAATGGTTAGTGAGTAATCAAATGACTATGGCGGCGATGGTTGGTCGTAGAAATCTGTAGCCCTAGTTTTTAATAGGTTAGGTAATTTGATTTGTACGACTCCACTGTTTGATCGAGTGCATCAAGACTCAGGAGGATGGAAGCTGGCGATATGTCGAAGTCGTGACTGGAGTTTCAGCAACTCCGATGATCGGAGGCAGGAGTACGAGGGGTTTCCAGGCTTTGGTGTGGTTCGAGACTGTTGTTCCAGGTCTCGTTTGAATGCTCGATTCGATTTCGAGCTCGTATTGGTGTTTTGGAGGATCGATTTTGGATATGAATGTGATCGCCGATGAGGTGAGATCATCAAAGATGATCGGAGTCGCTGCGTTGGAGTGTGCATGTGCACGGCAGTGTACATGTCAGAGTTTTGGGTTGGGAGTTGACTCGAAGGAGACTCGTGAATTTGGGTGGAAGACTCGAAGTAGTTCTCGAGGTTTTGAAGGTGTGTCTCGGGTTAATTGTTGTGACAGGTTTTAACAGAAACCTGTTTGTCAGATTTTAAATTTTAAAATAGAATTTAAAAACTGATGTTTAAATCTAAAAGTAAAGTTTTAAATAAGTTTAAATCTAGTTTTAAATCTGGAATATAAGTTTAAAATCTCAGTTTTCAAATAAGATAATGTTTTTAAAATTTGAATTGATTTAACAACTTTAAAAAGGATTAAGTAATTTGTATTTTAAAAATAATGTTTTAAATTGAAGATAGGTTTCTAAATCTAGAGATTAATCTGGAATCAAAGTTAATATGCATTTAAATTTTGAAATAAAAAGAAGTTTTTAAATATATTAAATTTAATTTCTAGGGTTAAAAAATTTAAATGTAAATTTAAAGGTAAATTGGTTTAAATACTTTATTAATGATATTTTAATCATTAATAGGAATAAAGTGTTATCTTAAAGATAATTAAGATTTAATGATATAAAATAAATTAGTAAGGTAATAAAAATAATAATTAATCAATTTAATTAATTTATGATTTGGTTAATAAATTTAGTAATTAAGAGTTAAATTGATTAATTAAGGTTAATTAATTTGAAGTTAAGAATCATTAATTTGGAATTATTAATTAATGGTTAGAAATAAATTAATCAAATAATTAAGGATAAATTAAGTTGTTGTTAGGTACTTAATTAATTAAGTAATTAGGGATTAATTTATTAGTAATTAGAATTAATTAATTTGAAATTACTAATGGTTAATTAATGTTTAATTATTAAATAATAGTTAATAATTAATGTAGATCATTAACTTGGGATTAAATAAGTAATCAATGAATGTGATTAATTTTGATAATTAATTAGATTAATTAATTTAGGTTAATCATTTGTGAAATTGTTTAATTAAATATAATTACTTAATGGAAGTAATTAATAAATTAATTACTCATTGTAATTAATTGAGTTTATTTTGATTGTTAAGTTAATTAATTATGTTTAATTAATTTAAGATAATCATTTAATGATTTGTGAAGTATAATTACTTAATGTAATTTAATGGGGTATAATTACTTAGGAAAGTAATTAATGAATAATTACTGATGTAATTAATAGAGTAATTAAGGGTAGTTAATTACTTAATGGAATTAATCAAGGGATTAATTAAGAAATTAATTAAGGAGTAATTAATTTAGTTAATAAAAGTAATTAAGGGTAGTTAATTACTGAATGAGATTAATCAAGTGTGATTAATAAATGTGGTTTAATTAAAGGTTAATTACTTAATGTAATTAATTTAATTAAAGTAATTAATAATTAATTTGTAATTAAGGATCATTAATTAATATAATTAATGATGTAATTAAGATTGATTAATTAAGTAATAATTAATAAATGAAGTGATTAATTAATTAATGAAGTAATTAAAGGTTAATTATTATAAGTGGTTAAGGTTAATTAATTTAAGTAATTAATTAAAGGATAATTTACTTGGATGTAATTAAAAGGTAATTAATCAAAGATGATTAATTGAAATGAATTATTAAAGGATAATTAATTAAATTGTAATTAATTAATGGTTAAGTAAGCAGGATTTATAGAATGAAGTAATTAATTTAATTCACTTTAAATTAATTAGAGATGATATAAATCATTACCTATGGATGGATGATAATACTGAATGCTTTGCATTTGATTGATATCTCTGATGAGATATATGCTGTGTGATATGGATGTTAGTTGAATTGTGATGATAATATGGATTATCTGTTATATTGATAATGTTGATTATCTATTATAATGTTGTGAATTATCTTTCTATGTGTATAAAGATAATGAATTGATTTGTTTAAACCTTTAAAACAACTTGGCCTTAAAAGATACGCTTTGGATTTCGATGAGACCGGGATCGGGTTTCCGTATACCGGATTTCCAGGTCTGGAGACCCGAATACCACATCGATCCAAATTAACGATAGGTCGTGAATCAAGTGAAGATGAAGATTCAGAGTGCAAGGGTTATTGTCGTTAACTCTGAGGGTGATTCCAAAACGAGTGTAACGAGATAATGCCTTCGGTTTCGTTCGAACCCGGAACGAACTTGTATGGATTGAATGCTTTCAGCACATCGTCAGGTGGACGATGAGCATTCTAAGTGATGTGTTCTTTTCTAAGGTAATCGTGACCACAAGCCTCATCAACCGGGAATGGCTAAAACAGGGGAGGTGCAGCAAGGTTAGTGGGTAGCACCCAAGTAGGACAAGGTTACCTCTGTCTAGATGTCCCTTTCTATTTTCGACTTAGTGGTGCGGTTGCTGATCCCAACCGTGAGGTATCTTGTGCGGGAATTATCCAGTAAGGGATGTTCCGACCTTGTGTTGCAGGGGATTGGGAGTGATCCTCGGTACGGTGATCTAGGCCACGTACTGTGACGGGCGGTACCCCGGTAGCCCTGCCATTGTATGGAATCCAAACTCCAATAAGTGCCGTACGTATTAGTTGTGCCCAACTATGTTGAAATGTGAGATGTAAGCATTTCAGCTATTTCTGTATTTTACTTGAAAACCCTAGACCCTATTATAATACAATCGAATTTCCTATCAAATGTTTTGGTTAGCGTAAGGTAAAAACTTACCCATGTTTATTTGTGGGAAGTCTTACGTGATACCTTTTCTTTCAAAAGGTTTTGAAGTTAAACAAGTTTAACCTGTTACTCACACCAGACCCATGTCTGACCCAAGTTGTTTATTTCTGTTTTATAAACTCTTGGGTACTCAAATTTTTACGAGTAGCCAAGGGATTCAGGTTAGCCTTGACGAATTGTGGAGGAGCAATGGAGCAGGAGGCTTCAGCGTTGTAGATATAGATAGTAGTTTCCGCTGTGTTGATCTTGTTTAGATCTTTGTTTTGTATTGAGATGTAATAACTAGACAGATGTTTATAACTGTCTAGTATATGATGTGTAATCTGTATAACTCTGATAAGTGTTGTATATGATACTATTAATATTTATGTGATATAATATATTTTGTTTCGTTCCGCTGTGAGATTCTGATATTGTTTAGTTCTTTCTTTCTCTTCTTTTCTCTTTCTATCCCTTTCTTTCTTATTAGCGATACGACTTTCTATGGAGAGAAAGTCGTGGTCGTTACACACGGTGTGAAATAAGCGTTTGGTTGTTAAAGACCGGGATCGGATATTGTCATACTCTCTACCAATACCGAAAACCACTTTAACAACTGTGCACGTGGTAGAGAATCCATAATGAAGTAGGATGGTTTGGCGAATGCTACTGGAATGAAGTAAGAGAACGATGATGGACAGCCTTGACCTTCGGGTCATAATTAAAATGACTAAAACGGGAGCCATGCCAGGCTAAGTGGGGTCGCTCCCCCTATTGAGCACGTTTCTTCGAAACCATATCTATTACTGTTGTGATTTGATTTTGGTGTGCACACCTTTGATTTGGGAGTGTGTCTCGAGCTAGGCGGTAGTAGCTGTTATGCGTTACCACCAGTTCGGATTCGCAAAACGGTAGTATCCTACCCTGGGCATTGCCTTGCATGCCTTGTCATATTTATCTTAATCGCGCCCACTACGAATTTGGTTTGTGTCGTACCTATGGAGTGCTCCCTGATAGCCCACTGGTTTGGTGGAGTTTACAGTACTGTATAGATTACGACATTTATAAAAATGTGTTAAGGGGGATATGGGTAACGCCATAACGCTACTTTAATGTTTTACTTTACTATAGACATTATTTATGTAGCATATTGTATTATGTATGTAGATAGTTCCACGGATCCTTAAAGGATGGAATCCCAAACATTCTTTAAGTTATTGCATTTCATTTGGACATTTCACTTGAGTTGATTTACTTGCATAAGATTGTTAATCCTGACTCGAGTGTTTTGCTTTATGCTCGGTTCAGCCTGAGTACTACAACATTTGAGACTCACCTTTTGGATCTTAGAGCTTGGCTCGGAGATCTATCTTTATCTATTCAGCTTTCCAGTTATTTCAATTGTTTCAGTTATTTCCAGTTACGTGTGTTCAGACATGTCATTTGGTTATGTACTAAAGACTTCTTTGTATTTGGACTTATGTTGTATTTGCTTTTTGACTCTAATGGTTCTGTAGTAGCTTCATGAACTACTATTTATCTATTTCGCTGCGTATTGTTGTATTACTCTATGTTTGTGATTCTGTGATTGATTTATTTACTGTATATGCTAAGTTTTGCCAATTATAAATAACAATCTGTTGTTTTGAGCAATTCAAGTCTAACATGTGTGGTTTATTGTCGATTTGAATAGTTCAAAATAGTGGGTTGTTACATATATCGTTTGAAAAAATTATTTATATAACTATATGTATATATGTATAACTTTCACTTCCGCACATAAATGTGTATTAAAAAAAATTCAGATCTACAAGCAACTTTTTTTAAAACCAAGTCATATAAATTTAATTCAAATATTTTGAATTTTTCAATTTAATTATTTTAGCCTAGATTTTTTATAAAAAAATTATTACTTATTTTGGCCGAAAATATAAATAAATAAAAATATCTAATATTATTAGACATTTTATTTTTGAACTATTATAATATATTTTAAATTTGTAAAAGTTGATTTTAAATTTATATAAAAATCCTATATATTAATATACACGCACACATTGGTTAAATATATTTTCATATATAATATTTTATAGCAAATATATAATATATTACATTTTAAAATTTATTTTAAATCTATAAAGGTCGAAAAAATTATATATATATATATATAGGTTATTATTTATTTACATTGGTAGATGTATAATATAAATTCTAAATATCAATATAATTCTTTTAGGCTAGTCTATATATTTTACATTTTGATGATCCTATTTTGAATATGTCATAAAACATAAAATTAAAATATAATCAAATTAAAAAATTAATTTTAAATAAAATTAATAATAAAATATTATTATTAAAATCAATAATAAACAAATATTTTAAATAAATTAAAACATTTCTCAAACTCATTTTTTTAATTCTACATTTGATTTAGAATTAATAATATTGTTCGCACAAGTAGAAATTACGATCATATGCAAATTAATAAAAAGGAACCATTTTTTTAAATTCATTATTCTTACCCCGATGCCAATGGAGCTAATCCAACAAATATCGACTTGGTAGAGGATGTGGAAAGTTTGAATGCCTATCATTTGTTTTGAGAAGAAATAAGTGATCCCCTATTCGAGAAGAAGAGAAATCATGTATTTTATTGTATAATAAAAAAATGGTGCTACCAATAAGCATGGCAGGTAGTGATACCCCACCATACAATAAAATAAAAATAACCCCCTACCTGCCAAACCTAATGACTAGAGTCAGTAATAAAAATAAAATAATAAAACTAAGTTGAACCCTAAGTATATTCCAATATCTATTATGCATCCATGATGATAACCTCTGCTAAATCCATCCAAGCATTGATACAGCTAAACCTAAAAACAAAAAATTCAATCTCGTGTTTAGATCCACACACACATGTATATAACTATATTTTATATACATACATATTTCATGGTAAAGTAAACTTATTAACTATTGTTATAATCTTAATAGAACTAAGTAAGAGGTATAATAAACTAAGTAATATAAGAAAATTAAAAGAACACAAGATTTACACATGTTAACGGAAAATATATGAATTAAAATAAACAATTTAACTTAACCATCAAGACTGAATAAATTTAAATATAAAATACATGAATTAAAAACACTATACCATAATATAGAGCGAACTTGTATAATTATGAAACAAAAGATAAATACTAAACAACAACCTTTTATAGTCTAGCTAATTTCCTATTAGAAACATTGAATTGAAAAATTCATTGGTGCACCTATCTATTAAAACGGTATTCAGAATGTTGTTATTGTTTCTATTTTTGGAGACAAATTTTTCGTTAACTAAATAAAAACGGTTATTTTATCTTTTAATGAAATTTTTTGAAACTGGTATTGTTAACTATTTTATAACTGAATTTTGAAATCCAATTAAAAAAATTAAGGCTTAAAATTTCCATACATATATTTATGTTATTAAAAACTCTTTGGTTACTTTCAAACTAAATATACCAACATATGATGGTGAAAAAATATCTAGTGCAACTCTATGATATCTAGCATAATAAAGTCTAAGTCTATGCTAACATGGTTCACAATTAATATCTCTATTTGTTATATTAAAATAAAAAATACTAAGGATATTTAGGAGAATAGAACTAGTGATATAAAACTCAAAATATAAATGCAAAATATTTTCCATTTTCCTATTACATAAAATATATTTTTATCACAAAATATATTCTTCTTTTTTAAAAAGTTCTATTGTATTTAATTTCTTATGTCAAATTAACCACATGTAATTTTGCTTTAAGCGGAGCATTCATATTTAAATATATTCCATTTTAATCTCGAAAAGTTTAAAAATTTATAAAACGGTTGGGATGTAAATTTTTTACTCTAATCCTACCATCATATTTTAGTACCATTTTTACTCTCAATGTTGTACAATTCTAGTTTAGCGCAAAGCAAAGAAAACTAGGATAAATTAATCTCAACTAATGTACGATTAAAACTAAATTCCCAAGAAAAATTCACATTTTATCTTTATACTTTTGAAATAAACACGTTTTTAAAATCACAAACTTCATAAGGTTCTCTAAATTTTTCTTTAAGGGAATAAATGATATCCAACAATCATGTTAGAATGAAGTGTTATTCTCCGAATGTACAACATTATTAATTCCCAAATAAAAAATATCAAAACTTCTTATTATCGATTTCCACAAATGAAAAATATTATTATATTACTAGTGGAATATGGTACAGATTAAATGTACCACCATACCATTGATTCGATATTATTTCTTTCTATATTAAGTTTTCATTATTATAGATAAATTTTCATAGTCATTTTCCTAATAAAGACGTATTTAAATTATGTAAATTTATAATTTCTAACCCTTCATCCTCTTTAGATTTACATAACATTTCTCATTTAACTAGACACTATGAACTAATATTAGGGTTATTCTCATACCATAAAAATCTCTTCTAATTCTATCTATTTTATCAATTACTCGTTTTGAAAAGAGATAAAAGACATCTCGTACATGAATAGTGTTGATAAAATAGAATTAATAAGAACTATCCTACGCGTCCTAGATAAATATTTACCATTCTATTTGGATAGTCTTTTATTAATTTTATCAATTATTATTAACCAATCATTATATTTAAGTTTTATTGGATTTATCAAGAACCCAAGGTATTCTATAGAAAATTTCATTATTTTACAGTTCAACGTACTAGCAACTAGATTCCTAGATTCTCTAACCTATCTAAATCATTCGGTACTAACACAAAACTTTCATCACAATTAATCTTTCATCCCGATAGAAGCTCAAAACTATATAATGCAAACTTAAGAGCTATAATGTGTCTAGGAAGATGGGAGGTAAAGAGCATGGTATCATCCGCAAACTGAAGAATTTTGATTCATCTACTCGTAATCTTATTTCTTACATTATCTAAAACCCCATTATTAGTGGCTAGCATAATAATTCTAGCAAATACATCAGTAGCTAGATTAAACAAAAGAGGCGACAAATAGTCACCTTGCCTAAGTCCACCTTTTCATTGAATTTTATTTTCTAATATGCAATTAACAATAGTACATGAATTTCCCGTTTTATGTCTTTCAAAAAATACTGAACCTCCTAGCTAATAATAAATCTTTTAGAAAATCCCAATTAGTTGAATCAAAATCTTTTGCAAAATCTAATTTTAAAACCGCACTAGTGATGTTATTTTTACAACAATGATTAATGAATTCTTGAACTACCACTACCCCATCGGTAATATTTCTTCCCTTAGTAAAAGACGTTTGCGTGATGTCTATTAGATCATGCATTTGAAAACTTAGCCTATTAGCTAATACCTTGGATATAATATTAAATAAGCAATTTAATATCAAAATTAGTCTAAAATCTTTTAACTCATTCACCCCTATTTTTTTATGAAAATAAAATTACATAAGCAAAATTAAACCTACTTAATTGTAAAGAACCCTCAATAAATTCATTAAACATTTTAATTATATCATATTTTAAAACGTTCAAAAAAAATATAAGAGAAAGAGGAATCCCTTCAGAACTAGGTGATTTGTCACTAGGCATATCCTTTATAGCCCTCGAAATCTCTTCTTCCATAAATAGGTTATCCAATCCTTCTAAATCAATCCCAATATTATCAGAATACAAGCATCCCATTTAGCTCTAATCATATGTCTTCTTGATTCTAAAAATTTCTTTATACTATTTGGTAAATGCATCATCTTTTTTACCAAGAATCTCAACATTTTTTATTAAAACTGAATTAATGGTGTTACTACTTTTCTACCATTGACTACTTTATGAGAAAATTTTAATGTTCTTATCCCGTTCATTCATCCATTAAACCTTAGATCTTTGTTTCCACATTACTTCATCGTATGTAATAATTTTATTTAATTCTTCATTTAGAATTGAATGTGCATTTTTTCTGAAATATTTAAATTTCTAAATTCTTCTATTTTATTTAACTTTAAAATTTTGATTTAGTAATTTATTTATTTTAATTCTAATGTTGCCAAAAACATCTTTGTTATATTTTTTAAGAAAAATTTTAAATCTCTAAGCTTACCTACAAATAATTTAGCTATGTTTCCTAAAAATTTATAATTATAATTATTCATAAAAAACCATTTATTTGTAATTAAATATGTAAAATTATTTTCTAACAACCACAACTTTGAAAATCTAAAACTTTTCCCAGTATTTCGTTAGTGCAAGATCAAATAATAGGGCAATGATCTGAGTAAACTCTTGGATCCCTACAAGCTTACAGATAGGGAATCTATCTTCCACTTTGTCATTAATGAAAAAAAACCCATCTAAAAGTGTCAAGCCTCATATTTGACCAAGTAAATCATCTATTGCTTAGTTGTAACTCTATCAAGTTACAGCTAATAGTAAACCGATCGAATTTGTCCATCATAGAAAAATCACTTTCTTTATGGGATCTTTCTTCTAGAAATCGGGTGCCATTGAAGTCCTCACCCACTATCCATGGATCAAGAGCAAGTGTTCTAAACTCAAGACAGTCATTCCAAAGAACCCTTCGATTAATCTTGGAATTTGATCCATAAACATTAGTAACATTGAGAAATGCGACATCACTAGGATCAGTAAAGATAAGACGATGCACCGAATGAAATTTGATAATCGATTATAAAATTTTAACGTAGTTTTCTTTCTAACCCACCATCAAACTCCACGAACTACCCCTGGCAGGGAGATAAACCCAATGACTAAAATGAAGACCCTCTATACTCCTATAAAATCGATAATCGGGAGATTATATTTTTGTTTCTTGTAGTAAAGCAATATCAATATTATTATCTTTATAAAAATGACCTAATTTTACTACATTTTACTAAGTCGTCTAAACCCTAACGTTCCAACTAACGTATCTCATGGTCTAAGCGATCTAATGTGCTTTAACTCCATACTCCAAATGTACTTCGTATGTAACAACCTACATCTTAATAGGCCCGAATATTCACTAAATCAAAAACCCGAGTCCACCAAATTATGGATCGTTGGTTTGGTATCATACAAATAAATAAATGCATATTAGAGCACTATCGATATAAACACACAGTGTAATGGTAAAGTATAATAAAACATATATTTACTGACCAAGAGTGACACTTCCAATATCTAGTGTCCTTGTTAGTACCGAGCATGTGTAAGGAAGCTTGTCCTTCTACTATTCCCACATTGTACCAGTACCCGTCCCTCTAAGCTATGTTGTGGGTTGTAATGAGAAGGGAGTCAGAACAACCTTCTAGTGATTGGTAAATTATACATTTTACACATAACACTAGTTTATGTCGATTGCCTTCCATCGTATGTTATGTCATATTACAGTAATTTTAATCATCTCGACTCCATTTACACGTATGATACGCCCCATCTATTCGAAGTAGATCATAACTACGTACATATATATAAATATATAAGTACCACTGTCCCTCTTTTAACCAAGATACTATCCCCGTTAGTATCCATAACCCGGCACCTCATCAAATCCATCACCAACGCAATATCTTTCCCTCATTGGCGTACGTACCAAGGAACTCCAATAATGCCTAACAACTTCGTCACAATAGATTAGTCGTATTCTATCTCGCATAGGGTATTTACTATTTGTCTGCTTCCTATTGTGGGCTCAACTCCATGGACTATAGAGGACTCGGCTTCTCGGAGTACCCCATTCATTTTGAAAGATATCTCTAAAAGACTTAACTAGCCTAGCCCTTAACAAACAACTAGCAAGCAATTGTGGCAGTACACGACTTAAGCGTGACCTACACTAGTAGGAGGTGTAGTCTATTAGGCGTAACCCCTATATTTCATGTTGACCGCTCATGACCGATGATGTACCCAACCTATATGTAGCTTCAACTCCCTAATTTGGTATCAACACAATGACATAGCTTCGAACCTTGCTCACCGTCCCATTTAGATTGCCTAATGTACTCAAGGGAACACCCTTACTAAAAAGATTGAAGCAGAAGCTGGGAAATCCTTTAACCTATACGCAAGCATATATAATTTCATGGGTCCTATAGTTGGATATGTCTCACATCAGTATAATATATGCACAACTATTGGTAGCCCCTTAAAGTGGGCAGACTTCAATTGTACAACACTACCGACCTCGCATTCCAACCCATCCTAAAGACTATGTCATTCTTATTCACTAAGTTATTTACTAACTTTAATAATTCACTCTCGTCGTAAATGCATGCCTGAGGATACGTGAATATATATATATATATATATATATCTTCATGCATTCTTGTTTACTTATTATGCCTCTAATGTTCATTGTTAGCAATATTTCTTTATTACTTTACGCGTTTACATCTTATTTAATTTGAGGTCATTTACAGCTTTGTCTTAAAAGATTTAAATATCTTTTCCCATTTACTTCCCTTTTTGCTCACTATTTAACTTCCTATTTTATATTCCCATTTTAATCTTTTATTCCCTCCTTTATTTTTGATGACTCACCATACTCTTTAATTTTTAAGTTACTACTTGCCTACCTTTTCATTGTTATTATTATTTAGTTCCTCCCCTATCTCTATTGCATATATTTATATCATGATTTTTACAATTCAACCCTTATTATTATCACATTTCAATTCTTTAATTCATACTTAGGGATTTCTGCATTTAATGCATTGGAATTACATCTCCCACAAGAGGAAAGATTAACACTGTAAATCTTTATATCTTATCCAAAAAGGGAATTTGTGTTACGTTCAGAATTCCAATGAATTATATTTTGTACTTGTTGAAATAGACAGTAAAAAATATGGTAAAAAATCTCTATTTTATACATCTCTTTCTTTTGGGCGTATTCCTTATTATTTCAAACGATACACTTTTATTTATGAATCTTAACTTGATAACCTATAGAAATTTACATTGTAATACATTACATTCCAATAAACTAAAATACTACATTAATTCCCCTAATTTATTGTGATAACTTCTAATTTGCATTTACTTGCATAATTCAATTAATCAACAAATCTGGAATTTTAATATAATCTATCAAATTTAGGGACTATTGCTACCCAATATTTTCAGACTTACATACATACAATATATATAAGTAAAGTTATCAATCATAGAATATGTAGGCAGGATTTATAAATTTATTACATGTATACAACTTTAGCCTAAAACTCCAATTTACATTTTTAGGCATACAAGAATACATTTACAACGATATATGTCTAATATTATACAAAAATACATATTTTTTCACTCACCTTTTTAGCTTTTTAAATCTCCAGATCTAATCCATGTTATTCCAATTTGATTCTCTTTTCTTCCTATTTGGATCTATACACCGCAAGCGTACACATATATTTCAGAAATCTAGATTAGAAAAGAGGTTTGGAATTGATTTATATTTAGATTCGAATTTACAATTTACCTTGGCTTTGGCGATTTGATTTGACTCTATTCTACTTCTCATTCATCTTCTATAATTCTTTAATTGTATATACGAATAAATTATAACTATTTTCAAGAATTCAGAATTTGGAGGAGAAGAGAAAATGACAAAGCTCCAGAGTCGCTCCGAAAATATGAGTTTAGAAGTGAGGGTTTAGGTCTGTATTTATAGAGGTTCAAATCAACGTCAACCTTTCAATTAAAGTGTATTGAATCCGAGCCATTCATCCACGTACTACTGTCGAATTTACATAAGCAACGGTCGACCGCCCTATGCCTAGGGTCGATCGCTACCGGTCGACCAGCAAATATCCGGGGTCGACCGGTCGTGTTTTGTTAGCATGATTAATTACCATCTTTGCATTTTTTATATTTACTTCCTGTTTAACCAGATTGATACAATTTCCTTCCCATTATCAACTTTCTTAACGTTTAAGCAACATTAATTATCCGTTAAGTTTAACTGATGGTAATTAGCGTTGGTTTATTATTTTTATTACCTTAATTACATATATAATTATTTTCGATTCAAAAACTTCAAACGTTAATAACTTTTTCGTTTAACTCCCATCGGAAACTTTACATATGAAAATTGACCAGAAAATCACTACGAACCCAACGATGTAAGTTTTGTAGCCAAATTCTAAAATTTGTACAAATCCTCTTTTTCAGCGTAATTATTTATTGATTTATTTCTTTTTAATCAATTGTCGCAAAAAATACGGGCGTCACATTCTCCCCACCTTAGAGAATTTCGTCCCCAAAATTCATCAAGGGCTAAATAATGTAACATAACGTACAACCATGCTAAACTAACCAATCAATTACTATACAACCAATCGTCTACATGTGCACGGTGTATCACGACATATATGATATCCATATTGAGAAATTCTAAATCGGCGCCTCCTATATGAATGCATTCTTTAAAATAGTTTTGAAAATATAGTGCAAATAACCTAAATATACTGGCAGTTCTATGTGTATGTAAATTTTGAAAACCAAAAACTTTGTTTTTGCATCCAAATTTTCTCACACTTCCACGAATGGAAGTATAGTTCAACCAAAATTTTCACCCAATCTCTACCATTCAAAATCATAACACACCATTGCTAACATCCAAATTTTAGAAAAATTTCAGTTTTCTAAACTTATATTTTTATGCTGGAAAAGGGTTTAGATGGAAAATTTTATATTTCCAACCTTCTCTTATGTACTCTTTTTTCACTGTACCTTGGAACCTTCTGATTTGCCCTCAATTTTATCCCAATTTTTCCAAGTACAGTCTGCATAAGTAAATTTTATTTTAAATTATTAAAATTTTAAAACAAAATTATTTTAAAAATCAGTTGTTGAACACCTACCACAAGGTATGGAGAAATAGATTCCATATCTTAGATAATTTTTTTGCTTATCACTAACTAAATCTTATTTTACTGTTATTTCTGCTGCACAATAAAATTTCTATTTGCTAATTCGTCGACTTCTTCCCCTATTAAGCATGTGGCATTTCGATAGTAAAAATTTTCCCCTCGTCATCACACAAAATCTTTTTAGACTTAATTTTGAAATACTTCGAAAAACTCTTAAACATTTATAATTTAACCAACATTTTTCAATTTTTTCATAAGATTATTTTATCTCTAAAATTTTGAATTTTGAACAAAACCTCCAAAAGTGTGTATATATATATATTTTTCAAAACAATTCATGTCACATCCTATGTGATCGGGGTCTAGTCGATAGTTTGACGTCCATAATGGACTCTATTCTATTACACGGTCAATATCAATTTCAAAAACCTTCTTTAAATTTTTAAATAACAACTAGCACACAAGTTCATTTATAAATTTCAGCTTTTAAGGCACATGGACACTGACCCATGGCTTCGCAATAAACTTTCCCCGTCCTTCGCTCGCCAAAATTAATCTTTCCAAAATTTTAAAGCTTTTGGGACTTAACTTTACTTTTATTTTAGTAGCTAATTTAATAAATTCTCTAATTTATTTTATAAACTTCTAGCCTTTTATTTATTTATTTTGCATTAGTTAAGTGTCTATATGAGATCTCCTTACTTACATAGTTTTCCAATTAATATAGTGGTGCACCCAAAGAATCAATTTTCAAAAGGAACATTTCTCATGATGCCGTACGTGTTTTACAGAAACAACTAATGCTTACAACCAAAACCTCAAAGAAACAATTGCTAGAAGCTACCCTTCAACATCAACTAACCTTAACAATGTTGTGACCCTATTACTTCTTACTTAAATTAGAAGGACATTTCTAACGTGTCATCCTTCTGTAATCCACATATCTTAAATTTCCTTTATGGCTTCTGATGAATAAGTCTATCCATTACTTCCATTACCATACCTAATTACGGAATAACTGTGCACGCCATACTGTAGCTCATTGGTAATTGGCTTGGCGGAATAACTTTTCCACCCTCTATCTTGCCTTGAGTCTACCAATGTCCACTATGTGTGTTGGCCATCTCCTTATCACATGTTACTATCTTTTTTTAAATTAAATTTCTTGATAGTACTCTCAAATCTTGGTATTTACTTTCTTTATCCTTGTTCCTTTGTACTAGCATACCCCAGAACTCATAGAAATGTACTGTAATACCATTTATCATTCTTTTGCGGGTTCTTCTTATGGTTTGCACACATCTCAAACAAAACATTTCTCGGTTCTCACAATATTCTTTACACAGTATGGGGATTTTTCTACTCTATGAGCAGTCATCGCTATTTACTTCATAGCCTTATCTTTTACCTCATCTTACCTAGGTCGTCATTCCTATCTACTCCATATCTAAAATTTTGGTTTGGTCTTCACTATTTTAAAAAAAAATTAAAACTTCAAAATTTTGAAGCATCTCAAAACTTTTATGTTTAGAAATACAACTTAGAATCTTTTTATCAAATTCAAAAATAACTTGGTGTCATAATTTTTAAAACTATAATTTAGGATTTTTGAATTTAGCTTATTGACTAAGCCCAAAGAAAAATGTTAGCATTTTAATCTTTAAAAAGTTTCTTTCCTTTCTCTTCAAATTAACTTTTCCGTTTAAAGACCCTTTTCAACATTTTTTATTAAAAATTTGGATTTTTAACTCAAACCATTTATTAAGTTTTTCCTTCAAAAACCCAATTGTTATACCAAACCATTTCTTTTCAAAAAAGCACTATACAGTATTTCTAAACATCTTTTATAATTTTAAATAATAAAAACCGAAGTAGATAAGGACAACTCTCACTCTATCATTTTCTTATCGCTTGTACTATCTCTACTTTCAACATTAACGAAGGCTCCACTAGCATATTAGGGGGACTGCCAAAAGGTATGTTTTGCTACTACACCTATTATAAAAATTATCCATCTTTCTTTCTTTTAATTTCTTATACTGTTTTTAATTACGAACATCATTTTAAGAATTTCTAACCTTGTTTCTATTTATATTTTGTGACTTTTCTAACTATGTAACTTTCTTCTACCTAAACTGCTTTTCATTTAAATTGCTTCTATTTATATAGTTTTCCTCTCAATTGACCGCCCTCCTTATCGTACCATTGCAGTGCATTCACATACTACTTTGTTTTCGGGTTTTAAACCTTTTCTTTCATTCTTTTTATCCAATTTCAAACTTGTACCACTTTCTATTGTCCACCTCTAAAAAGAATTTCACAACTTAAAAAAAATTATTACAGAAAAACCCACGAGCTATATTTGCTCTATCATTTTTTTTAAAAGAAATAACTTTTTACAAAATTTCTTTTACTGAAATTTTAGATTTTTACAAATTTTAATTTCTACTAGAGCTTTATATTTAAATAAAATATAAATATTTTATTTTTTCAAAATTTTAACATTTACCAACTCTTTAAAAATATAGTTCCTCTACTTTAAATAAACACTTTACAAACCATTATAAATATATCATTATTCTACATTTTTCTCAAATCTTTAGAATCATTTCAACTTTTACGTTAAATTCTTTTATATAGGGTCGGATGGAGAGTGGATTTTTATTTGTCCCTACTTTTGGACTTATCTTGCTTCATCTTACTTATTGACTTATCTTCTTCCAAATATTAAAAATTCGGCTATTATCTTAAAGTGGCTACTTCACACCTTCCTTCGAGAGCTCAATTGCTTTTGAATATCTACAACATATGGACTTTTACTTTCCCCATATCTGGACCCACTGTACAACATCAATCGACAATCATGCGGTGATCTACAACCATTGGTATATCGAAGGTCCAACCAGGGAGTCACGTACTATCCAACTTCAAAGACCTTCCATATGCTGCACTCATGCTTTTCTTTAAGTCAATGTCTTTCCATACGACCTATTTCCCGTAGAGTAATCCAGGTAAGTGTACATCTTCAACTTCATCCATTTTTTTGACTCATAATCGACTTATCCATCTTTTAGTGTATAGATGCAACTACTCCATAGTCGAAATTCTTAGGATTTGACATATAATATATTTATATTTATAGGCAAAGTACAAGTACGTTCACTCAACGTTTTCTAATTTTTCAAGGTCGATTAACCTAAGCTCTGATACCGAATATAACAACCCCCACCTTAGTGGGCTTGAATTTTCACTAAATCGAAAATGCAAGTCCATCAAAATACGAATCATTGGTTTGGTATCCTATAAATAAATAAATGCATATCTAGGGCACTATCGATATCAACTCACAACGGAGTAGTAAAGTATAATAAAACATATAGTTATCGACCAAGAGTGACGCTTCTAATATCCAGTGTCATTGTCAATGCTAAGCATGCATAAGAAAACATGTCCTTTCACATTTCCCACCTTGTACCAATACATATCCCTTTTAGCTATCATATGGGTTGTAATGAGGAGAGGGTCGAAACAACGTTCTAGTGACTGGTAAATTATACATTTTACATATAACACTAGTTTATGTCGATTGTCTTCCATCGCATGTTATGTATTTTTATTATTATCTTTTTAGTTGCCTTAATTCCATGTACGCGTACGATATGCCTCATCTACCTAAAGTAGACCATAACTACATATGTATATATATAAATATATAAGTACCATAGTACCCCTTAACTAAGATACTATCCCTACTAGTATCCATAACCCGACACCTATTCAGGATCCATCGCCAACGCAGCCCTCGTCGTCATGCATACCAAGGAATTTCCGTAGTGCCTAACAACGGCATCACAATAGACTAGCCGTATTCAATTTTGCCTTGGGGATTTACTGTTTGTTTGCTTCATATTATGGACTCGACTCTATGGACTATAGAGGACTTAACTCCTCGGACTACCCCATTCGTTTTGAAAGATCTCACTAAAAGGCTTAACTAGCCTTGCCCCTAACAAACAAACTAGCAAACAATTATGGTAGTGTATGACCTAAGCATGACCTATACTAGTAGGAGGTGTAGTCTGTTAGGTGTAACCCTTGTATTTCCTGTTGACCGCTCAAGACCGATGACGTACCCAACCTATGTACAGCTCCAACTCCTTAATTTAGTACTAACACACTGACATAGTGTCGAGCCTTACTCACCGTCCCATTTAGATTGTCTAATGCAATCAAGGAGATACCCCTACTAAAAAGAGTGAAGCAGACCATAGTGGGGTATCCCTTTACCTCTATGCAAGCGTATATAATTCCACGGGTCTCATAGTTGGATATTTCTCACATCAATATAATGTATGCACAACTACTAGTATCCTCTTACGGTGGACAGACTTCTATTGTGCAACACTACTGACTTCGCATTCGAACCCATTGTAATGACTGTCATTCTTATTCACCAAGTGATTTACTAACTTTAATAATTCACTCCTGTCGTAAACGCTTACTTGAGGCTACGTGTGTGTGTGTGTGTCTTCATTCATTCTTGTTTACTTGTTATGCATCTACCATTCATTGTTAACAATATTTCTTTACTTCTTTACGCGTTTACATCTTATTTAATTTTAGGTCATTTACCGCTTTCTCTTAAAAGATTTAAATATCTTTTCCATTTACTTCCCTTTTTATTCACTATTTAACTTCTTATATTCTATTCCCGTTTTAACCTTTAATTCCTCCCTTGTTTTAGAGGACTCTCCATACTCTTTAATTATTAAGTTACTACTTGCCTACCTTTTCATTGTTATTATTATTTAGTTTCCGTCCTGTCTCTATTGCATATATTTATATCTTGATTTTTACAATTCAACCCTCATTATTATCACACTTCAATTCTTTAATTTATACTTAGGAATCTTAACATTTTAATGCATTGGAATTACATTATCCTCAAAAGGAAAGGTTAACAATGTAAATCTTTATATCCTATCTAAAAAGACAATTTGTGTTACGTTTAGAATTACATAGAATTATATTTTGTAGTTGTTAGAATAAATGGTATAAAACATGGTAAAATATCACTATTTTATACATCTCTTTCTTTTAGGCCCATTCCTTCTTATTTCAAACGATACACTTTTATTTATGAATATGAACTTGATAACCTATAGAAATTTACATTGCAATACATTACATTCCAATGAATTAAAATACTATTTAACTACTCAAAATTCATTGTGATAACTTCTAATTTGCATTTATTTGCCTAATTCAAGTAATCAATAAATCAACAAATATGGAATTATAATATAATCTATTAAATTCAGGGACTACTACTACTCAATACTTTCTAGATTCACATACATACAATATATAATTAAAGTTATCAATCGTAGAAAATGTAGGCAGGGTTTATAGATTCATTACATGCATACAATTTTAGCCCACAACTCCAATTTACATTTTTAGGCATATGGGAATAGATTTACAACGATATAAATTTAATATTATATAAAAATATATAATTTCTCACTCACCTTTTTACCTTTCCAATCCATTTTGATTCCTTTTTTTCCCTATTTAGATATATACACTACAAGCGCATACATATATTTTAGAAACCTAGATTAGAAAAGAGATTTGGAATTGATTTATATTTTAGAACTAGATTTACAATTTACCTTGGCTTTGACGATTTGATTTGACCTTATTCCTCTTCTCATTTATCCTCTACATTTCTCCAATTGTGTATAAGTATAAATTATAACTATTTTTAAGAATTTAGAATTTGGAGGAGAAGAGAAAATGGCAAAGCTCCGACGTCGCTTTGAAAATTTAAATTTAGAAGTGAAGGTTTAGGTCTGTATATATAGGGGTTCAAATCAATGTCAGCCTTTCAATTAAAGTGTATTAAATCCGGGTCGTTCGACCACGTATTACTGCTGAATTTACATAAGCAACGGTCAACCGCCATATGCATAGGTCGACCGCTACCGACCGACGGGAAAATCCTGGGGCCAACCAGTCGTGTTTTGTTAGCGTGATTAATTACCGTCTTTAAATTTGTTTTATTTACTTCATGTTTAACCAGATCGATACTCCTTTCCATAATCAACTTTCTTAACGTTTAAGCAACATTAATTATCTTTTAATTTTAACTGATGGTAACTAGCATTGGTTAATTATTTTTATTACCTTAATTACATGTATCATTATTTCTGATTCAAAAACATCAAACGATAATAACTTTTTCGTTCGAACTCCGATCAAAAAACTTTATATATGAAAATTGATTAGAAAATCATCACGAACCAGCGGTGTAAGTTTCGTAGCCAATTCCGACGTTTGTAAAAATCTTCTTTTTCGGCGTTATTATTTATTGATTTATTTATTTTAAATTGATTTTCGTAAAAATTACGAGGAGTCACACCTAGGGCTGTCAATGGGTCGGGTCGGGTCGGGTTTGGGTCGGGTTAAGTCGGGTTCGGGTTGATTTTAAATGGGTCGGGTCAACTCGTTTATTAAACGGGTCAGAAAAGCTCAACCCGAACCCGACCCGTTTATAAACGGGTTGACCCGACCCGACCCGTGTAACCCGATTATAAACGGGTCGGTTCGGGTCGGGTCGGGTCGGGTCGTAAATGGGTCGGGTCAACCCGTATAAGGTGTAAATGGGTCGTAAACGGGTCGGGTCAACCCGTATAAGGTATAATTGGGTCGTAAACGGGTCGTAAACGGGTCGGGTCAACCCGTATAAGGTACAAACGGGTCATAAACGGGTCGGGTCGGGTCGTATACAGGTCGGGTCAACCTATATAAGTATAAACGAGTTGTTAACAGGTCAATTTTGGGTTAGCGGGTCAACCCGAAACCCACCCGTTTATAAACGGGTCAAATTCGGGTTGACCCGAAAATGACCCGCCAAATTAACGGGTCGGGTTAACCTGCTAATTTCCGTGCGGGTTTCGGGTCGTGTTTCGGATCGTGTAGGAAATTGACAGCCCTAGACTCACACCGTATCTAATTGAACATCTTCACAAACAAAACTCAAACTCCTAGCTAAATAACATATAACACTAGTAGATACACTAGTCAAAGCACAGTGACTATAGGTACTGCCTAAGAGGATATGCATATCTGAGGTAGAGCCATCAGATGCTCTAGTGGTTGCTCTTTGAAGACGAGCACTCCTCCTCATTGATCTAAAAGAATCCGAACAAATATCCAGATTCTTTCCATGCCCTACATGATCAGACTCCACCATAAGCTCATCTCTATCTCCCCTTTGAATAACATGCTTTATATCCATATTACCCAAAACTAAATCGATATAACCGTAGCCAAATCACCATAAGCTACCTCCTCACTACTGATCTGATATGAAGTCTCTCAATGTATAAAAACCTCATCCGTACTATGCAATAAACTAGCATGTCTATCCATATCTTTTTGCACTTTACTTGCCTTTTTCCTCAATTTCTCAACTATTTGTAAAATCAATATTCCATATGCCTCAAAATCACATTATGTTGCATACCCATACCCAATGACTCATCCTTATCACTATGCTCCATAACCAAATTTTGTGCCAAACACATAAATTCGACTTGCTTTTCTGCAACATTTTTTATTATGCCATAAACTGGTATTATATCCAAACCTTCCTTTTTAACCATCTCTATACCAAAATCATTCCTATGCACTAAAGGACAAAATCTACAATTGACATATCACTTTCACCCATCTGATCACCATGCACATCGATAAACATGTTCATTCCCTTGAATTAAACTACACGCAACACTCGAATCCATCACCTCATGTAACAAAACCAACTTATTTCCTTTGTTCCAATCCATTTCATTACCACTTTTCAAATTCTTACTAAAAAGTAGGTTATAACTTTCATTATTTTTCGTTTTTAGAACATGGTAAAATCTATCAAGACCCTATCCCAATCTCTTTTCCACACACTTATTCTAAATAATAGCATCATCTTCAGAAGTTTGTTTTCAAAATGATGTTCGTCTATCATCTCCATTGCTAATAGTTCACACTAGGTTTTCAGTTCAACCAACCTCATCCAAATCGAAATCATCAAAAAACAATCACCAGAACCATAGTTGCTATCAATATAGGCCGAATCCCTGTCGTTTATTATAGAATTAACCATCATTTGTGGTTCTTTCCCAACCAGTCATGACATATGTAAAAGTCACATCGAAAACGCACAACCATAACATTTTGTGTGTCGTATCCTTCTCCTTCAATAAATGGTTACCTACTGTTATCAGTCAAATGTGCAGCTATTTGTGTACTGTTTATAGGTCCGTGACAATTTCTTATGAAAAAACAATATCGTTTAAAACTTGTGGTATGGTGCCAAATGGTGGATCGTCCGATTAAATTATATTCTTTCACATTAATAGAATAATATATAAGGGATAAGGGTTGAGGGTCAATGCGTCGGACGGCTTCGAAGACGTCTAACGCATCGACCATCAATGGTCTATTTATATCGTGTGAAGGAAGTGGCCAAAATCCGATGTGTGGTAAATGGGAAAGTGACATGAAAAGAGTGAAAGTGCACTCAAACTTCTTTTATTGAACTTTTCTCTTTTTCAGTCTCTTTTAGAAACTTTTTTCCTTGACCTTTTTTTCGTGCCTTTTTTGCTTTGCTAAAGAGGTACACTATGTTCTTCTGCTAGTTTATTGAAGTATGGTTAATATTCATCATATATCCGGGTGGCATGAATAATTTCTTCTCTTTTCCATGGGTGTTTCATTGTTTTCATTTGTTTGAACACTTCATCTCTTCATATATATACTAGAATGAGGCACGTGCTTTGCATACGGGAGACTTAGGGAACACAACCTATTTTGAAATGTATTTGTTTGGAAGAAGTAGCTTAGAGTAATGCATAAGTGACAATAATGTGTAAACAACACAAGTTCTAGTTAAAAATCATATCAATGATTAAATGATGGGATAATAAGCATAATCAATACCCTTTTAAGTTCATAATATTAAACAATAACATTATTGGTTAACTGATAGTTCAATACAAACTATCCACTTGTACTAAGTGAGAATTATTGAATGGACGGGATCAGATTTAATGGTTTGGTGTTTGTTAATATTTCGATAAAATATTCATATGCATTGGTAAGCAATATAAGGGATAATGATATATACATTTATAACTATATATATATATATATATATATATATAATTATGAAGGTGTCGGATATGAAAAGAATTACAACTCCTACAAAGCTCAACATAAGTTATTAAAAGAAAAGCCTAAAGAGTAGCAACATAAATTTAATTTACTCACAGATAGACAAACATAAGCATAGAGATAGGATTAGTTATAAATATTAGAAGAATCAAAAGAAATATATCAAATATGATGAGTTCAAACATCAGGGACAACAATAGGATGAGGAAGAGCTGCATGAGGTTGTTTGTTAGCAAGAAGCAGAGAGAGTGCTCTAACAATATTGTTCATGTTTGGCCTGAATTCAACTTCATATTAGCACACACGAAGCGGATATTGTTGTTGGCTTAACAACTCCTTTAGATGGATAGTCTCCTTTCAATGTTGGATCCACTCACTGTTTTACTTTGCCCTCTCCCGGCCATGGAGTAGACCAAGTAAGAAGGCTTTGTTGACCTCTAGGCATGGTATTGATCAACTGGTTTTCTGCCTGTTAAAAGCTCTATAAAACAACAACAAAGCTGCACACATCACTCTTCTAAGTTAGCTGACCAGTTATAGCATACTCTAGTGTCGAAAGTTTCCAAGACCAGGGTCGATCTTAGGAGTTTTGGCACCTACCGATTGCAAAACCAAGACCCTTACACAGAAACTAATGTTATTATCGTTAATTAAATAATGAAAATAATTTATGTTATTTATAAATAATGAGATGAGGAAAACATTACTTTATTCGCAACAATAATTCAAGTCATACAACATAATTAATATTAATTGATTATGAACATTTTTCTAGCCTTTTGACTTGGAAAATTACTAATAATATTTTCATATTTAAGTTCATTGACCATATCAGTGCCAAACCATTTAATCTTTCTTGTGACATATTGGAACGAAAGTAAGACTTTATCAGCTTTAGCATTGAAAAACTTCTTTTGGCCGAGGCAACTGTAACTAGTATAGTCAGAATTATTCTATGTGCAATCCAAGCATTAGGAAAATTTAACACTCTTGAGCAAGAATTTATGAAATCAAACAAATCAATTGCTTTTGTTTTTTTCCTTTGGCAAAATAACTTTAAAGGCTTTTAATTCTGAAAATAGCTCTTTTTCGTCAATATCAAAGTGCAAATCATATCTTAAATATTCATCAAGTTTTAAATGATGGCCTTTTAGTTTCTCATCATCTATAGAAGTGAACTTTTTTAAATCAAACAAAAAGCCAAACCAATCATCATATTCTTTGAATTACTCAAATCGAATCATCAACGAAACACGAGCTTTATCCACAATTTACAAAAAATAATTAATTTGGAAAGACTCTTCTGGCGTTTGCATCGGTTCTTCAACATTCGCATCTTTATCAAATTGTTTCTTTCTATGAATAATTCTTTTTTGAGAAAAAATTGGTTCAACATCAAACATTTGGGCTATCTCTTTAGCACTAACCATTGTAGAATTAAATCATGCATTCTTAAAATGATCAAAAAAAATCAGCAAGCTCTTGTAATCGAGTAATAGCAACATCAATTTGCATATCTTCAGTTTGAACAATCTTGCTAACAATATTTACATTTTTCAACATTACATATCAAATGCATAATTCGAATAAGAACTCAAAATTTTCAATCTCATTTGTTACAAGACTTCTAGCTCCACTCTTTGTCATAGAATCCTTGGTACTATTTGACAAGAAAATTAGAGCATCTCTTAACTCCATGCTTTGATACCTTATAGATTTTACTGCTTCAATGTGACTTTCCCAACGTGTATCTGATAATGATTTAACAGTACAACCTAATACATGATCTTAAAAACTTGTCATCCCTGTGTGGAAGAAGAAAATAAATTAAATGTTCATTGGATCACCCCAACAAAGTTTGATGCTTTAGGACATGATTTAGCCATATTACATAGCACAAGATTAAGATTATGACAACCACAAGGTATGTAGAAGAAAGCGCTTGGATCAATTTTTAATAGTCTTTGTTGCACCCCCTTTGTTTTTTTCCTTTCATATTTGATCCATTATCATAACCTTGTCCTTTGATATCATAAATATTAAGTTTAATATCTTCTAATGCTTCTATAAGCTTGTTAAAATGTCCACGTCCGGTAGTATCTCTTGTTTTCAAAAATTCAACGAAAAACTCTTCCACCATTAAAGGTTTAGTTGAAACATTAACACATCTTATCACAAGAGACATTTGTTCAACACGGCTAATATCTGGAGTGTAGTCTAATATAACTAAAAAAAACTTGGTTTTTTTATTTTCTTAAGAATTTCATTTTTAATTTCATTCGCCAATGTGCTCGTGTTGAATTTTGTTTCTAAGGTAATGTATACGAATTTCTCTTTTTAACTCATCGAACATGTTTTTGCATTACTAGATCAAATTCTGTTATCATTTCAATTAATTTATAAAAAAGACCATTATTTTTTATAAAAATTTTCATTCGTTCTATGAAATGCTAAATTATTGAAAGCAAGTGTTTTTACAACAACAATTATTCTTATCAACACTTTCTTTCAGTGTTCTTTTTCTTTTATTTATTTGATCTTGTACACTTTGATATATGGTTGTTTTGACTTTCAATCTTGTTTCCAACTCAATCCAACTGCTGATATTCATAAGATGATCTCTACTACTTTCATGCCTTTTCAACTTAGTATTAAGGTTCTGCCAATCATTAATTCCTTCATTGGCAAGATAACTAGGCATTGTTTGATTCATGAAAATTTTACAGCAAAAAAAATACTTTATCCAGTGAATTTGAATATACCAATCATTTTCTATTCTGTTTATCCCCGTTAGACAAATGTCTGACATATAATGTAAAGGAAAAATGTCTGTTGATAGCATTTTTTGGAAAATCAAAGTCATTATCTTTTAATACTCTAAAAGGACATTTTTCAACCAGCAAGTCTTTCAATTTTTGATAATTTTTCCCCATGTACCAAGGTCATTTGACACTTCACTAACATTCTCCACGTGTGATGATGAATCAATAATTGCTACCTCGTCGCTCATACTTTCATTATCATGTTCGCTCATTAAAATATCATCAATATTATCATCATTCTCGTCAATAAGGAGAACATTATCCACATTCAAACTCAAACTTTCTACCGGACTATTTTTGATGAAAATTTTATTTAAAGCTCCTTTCTATGAATTAGTGACTTCATCGAGTTTTCTTTCTCTAGCCCTTTTAGCCTGTCTAGATTCTTGTTTGTGCATTTTTAGACACTATAAAACATTGAATGATACTGTATATTAAAAAAATATTAAGATAACGAAAAATATTTTAAATTATGAATATCTAATCAATTAGTTATGAATTATAAAAAATATTTCCCACGATAATTTAAAGCTAAAATTCTTTTTAACTAATAGATTCGACTAAAAAACAGTAACTATAAATTCCTACGAAAACAAACTTAGTTATTTATGGATAAACTTACATTAAATAACCATTAAAAATCTATTAACTATTATCAACTCAATCTTTACTATACAATTATTTCAAATAACAAATTAAATATACCAATTTTGATTTAATCTTTATTATACAAATCAATCCTTAGTACACAATTAACTAACTCAAAATTAGAACATAGGAATCAAAATTGAATATTTGAATTGGCACTAGAATTTAGAACATAGTTATGTTGTTGGTAGATTACCAAAATACAATACTAAGTACAACTAAATAAAAATTTGAAGATGCAAAAATCCAAAATTAATTAGGCCCCGTTTGGTTTGCTATTTTTAGTTTAGTGTTTTCGTCTAAAGAAAAATTCGTATTTATTATGTATTGTTGAAAAACACACAATTTTGAAAAATGAAACTAACATAGAAAATAGAAAACAGGTTTATTTGATTTTTCGTGTTTTGAGACATAACAAAAGGATGGAAAACAATTCACCTCCTCCGTTTTCCGTCCATCGTCGCGATGGCTAAGAATTGTAAAAAAATTCCCACATTTTCTTCTATTTTGTAGTGTATGTTGAAAACACAAAACTCAAAACGAAACCAAACGGAACCTTAGGGCCCGTTTGGTTTCGTTTTGTATTTTGAGTTTTGTGTTTTCAACTTATACTAAAAAATATAGCAAGAAATAAGAAGATAAGGTTTATAATTCTTAGCCGTTGGGACGACCAACGGACAACAAAAGAGTTTGATTGTTCTTCGTGCTTTTATTATCTCTCGAAACACAAAAAACAAAATAAACTTGTTTTCTATTTTATATGTTAATTTCATTTTTCAAAATTGTTTGTTTTTCAACCATACATATAACGGACGCGTTTTCGTATAGACAAAAACACAAAACTAAAAACGACAAGCCAAACGGGACCTTAGCTTTTCAAAAACAAGCAGGCAGTTCCAAAACCAACAATCGAAGTCCATGCCCTAGCTGTGTTTGGAGTCGTCGTTGCCTTTCCTTCCTATCGATTGGAGATGGAATCGTTGTCGATTGGAGATGTCGTCGACGCGTCGTTGTAGAGAAGGATGCTCAAAGGTAGCAATCTAATTTTGCCTACGAATACAAATGTAAAACGGGGAAAGTAACCTAAATCATATTGGACAGTAAAATTAGTCTTTACTAATTTTAGAGTTTACCTTTTCTGTTGCTGACTTCTTCCTTTTCTGTTGTAACAAAATTTTCTCCAACCTAGTCTACAGGATCTGTAATTACGTAGAGTTAGAATAGGGAATTAGTTAGTAAACTCTCTGTATAAATAGAAGTCTTAACATGAATGAAAAGTAACCTTGCAGTAAACCTTTCTGCAATATTTATATGGTATCAGAGCGAGTTTAATTGTGTCACATGTCACCTTCAATGAATGTCCACGTGTTTGGCTGATGATACGCCACACATGCGGGGGCATGTTGAAATTAGTCTCACATAGGACAATTTATAATATAAATCATGCATAAATACTAAGAGACCTCCCTTCACATCACCAATTGGTTTTGTGATAATATAAGGTTCTCTAACAGTTCTTCATGACATTCCAAGAGTTCAGTCTGTTCAGATGTAATAATACTCAATTTTGTATAAGAAATAATACTTTCAATTAAATATGATGTTTCCTATAATAAAATTTTCTAATCTTTGAGTTCCTCATTTTTTTTACCGATGGATTCTTGAAATTGTTATTTATAGATAATAACAATCTCTGCAATTTGGGATCCTACGCAGTTCTCTTGTTTTTCATTGTTTAATTCACACAATTAAAATCCCCTTGATAATTTAAAACTTCCCTTGGTTTCTTTTGATTTATAAATATTGCAGAAAGGTTTACTGCAAGGTTACTTTTCATTCATGTTAAGACTTCTATTTATACAGAGAGTTTACTAACTAATTCCCTATTCTAACTCTACGTAATTACAGATCCTGTAGACTAGGTTGGAGAATATTTTGTTACAACAGAAAAGGAAGAAGTCAGCAACAGAAAAGGTAAACTCTAAAATTAGTAAAGACTAATTTTACTGTCCAATACCCTCCCGCAAGCTCATGTTCGGGTTCGAACAAGAAGCTTGGAACGCAAGTCTTTGAACCTGGAAGTCCCAACCGCTTTCGTAAAGATGTCGGCGACCTGATTTTCTGAGTTCACGTGCCGGACAACCAGAGTACCATCTTGAACTTGTTCCCGAACGAAATGAAAGTCGAGCTTGATGTGCTTGGAGCGATGATGAAGAACTGGGTTGGCTGTGAGATAGGTTGCACTTAAGTTATCACAGAAGACGGTCGGCTGCCCGTGATGAGAGAAACCCATCTCGGTTAACAGCTGCTGTAACCACATTATTTCAGCAGCAACAAACGCAATAGCGCGGTACTCGGCCTCTGTGCTTGATCGAGCTACTGCACTTTGCTTCTTGGAAGCCCAACTAATTAGGTTGCTGCCGAAATAAAGAGAGAAGTCGTGCTGCGACCTGCAATCGTCTGGATCAGAAATCCATCCCGCGTCGGTGTAACACAACAAACGGGAGTCGCTGGATGGCCGGAAATAGAGACCAGCTCCGATAGTGCCCTTCAAGTACCGAAGGATCCTTTTGACCGCCGAACAGTGGGCTTCAGTGGGATTGTGCATAAACTGGCAAACGCGGTTCACGGTGTAAGTAATCTCCAGCCGAGTGATCGTCGCATACTGGAGGGCTCCGACGATGCTTCGATAGAGGTGCTGGTCACGGAAAGGATCACCCCCAGCAAGGAGACGGGAGCCAGGGAGAGCCGGAGAAGAAATCGGTTTTGCTTCAGCCATGCCACTACGGTCAAGGAGTTCCAGTATGTACTTTTTCTGGGATAGAAGCAAACCTCCAGGAAGATGATGAACCTCAATACCAAGAAAGAAATTAAGCCGACCCAAGTCTTTGAGCGAGAACACTGAGTTTAAGTACGTAACAAAGGCATCAATAAACTTGGTGTTAGAACCCGTGATAATGAGATCATCAACATAGACGAGGACATAAATGACATCACGTCCATGGCGCTTGATGTAAAGGGAAGTATCCGAGATGCACTGTTTGAAGCCATGGCGAAGAAGTGCTTGATTGAGTTTCTGAAACAAAGCTCGGGGGGCTTGTTTTAGGCCATAGAGCGCTTTCTTCAACTTGCACACATACGAGGGATGAGAAGAGGAGACAAAACCAGGCGGTTGTTGCATATACACAGTCTCAGCCAAATCACCATTGAGGAATGCGTTGTTAATATCAACTTGCCGAAGAGACCATTTTTGAGTGATGGCAATGCTGAGTACAAGGAGAATAGTGGTTGGTTTGATAACTGGACTGAATGTGTCAAAATAGTCCACACCCTCCTCTTGGTTGAATCCTTTTGCCACCAAACGAGCTTTGTAACGCTCAACAGTGCCATCCGCCTTCTTCTTGACCCTGAAAATCCACTTGCAACCAACAGCATTAGCAGTATAGGGCTTTGGAACTAAGTCCCAAGTCCCATTATTCAATAAAGCATCATACTCGAGCCGCATCGCTTGTTGCCAAAGAAGGTTTTTGTTAGCCTGGGCAAAGGTCTTTGGTTCTGGATGTGAAGAGTCGCGAAGGACGGGATATTTAGTGGCAAGAAGAACCTTTGGTTTGAGAGAGTTTGTAGCAGCACGAGTGACCATGGGATGGTGAGAAGTTTCGAAAGGTCGAAAATATGAAGGTGCTGGACGGTAAGGAATTATGGCCGTGGAAGAGGATGTGGAGGCGGATGAAGACGACAGAGGCTCAGGTGAGGAAGGTACAGGTGGAGCCGAGCTACTGGGACCAGACCTAGAAGACACGGACTGAGACGGAGAGAGCAAGGAAGGGACAGGCTGGGACTGAGCAGACCGAGGGGAAGATAAATGAGACTGAGCCGAGTCTAACAAGGACAGATCATAAACCGGGGAATCAGTGGATGGAGATTGAGCAATATGGTCAGGATACGGAAACTGAGACTCGTCAAACACTACATGTCGAGCAATGTAAGTACGAGAAGACGGAGCATGAAAACAAAGATAGCCTTTGTGTTTTGCACTGTAACCTAGAAAGATGCAAGCAATGGACCTAAACTCAAGTTTGTGATTGTTGTAAGGTCGTAAATAAGAATAACACAAGCACCCGAATGATTTTAAAAATTGATAATCGGGGTCTCGATGGTATAGACAAGAGTAGGGTGATTTGTGATGAAGAATGGGAGTAATGGTTCTGTTATGTAGATAGACGGCTGTGTGAAAAGCTTATTCCCAAAATTCTATAGGAAGATGGGAATGAGCTAATAGAGCCAAGCCTTTTTCAACAACAATTCGATTGCGTCTTTCAACAGCACCGTTTTGTTCGGGTGTATAAGGGCAAGAAACACGATGTAGGATTCCATGAGTTTGAAGAAAAGTGGAGATGTTTCTATATTCACCACCCCAATCAGATTGAAAAGCTTTAATTTTTGTTGAAAATTGAGTTTCGACCATAGCTTTAAAAAGTGTAAAAGCATTGAAAACTTGATCTTTGGTTGGTAAAAAATAGATCCAGGTAAACTTGGTGCAATCATCAATAAACAAAACAAAATAGCGATTTCCATTCAAAGAAGGAACATAAGATGGTCCCCAAACATCTGAATAAATTAAATCAAAAGGTCTACTAGATGAAACATGTGAAGATGACAAATGCAGACGATGACTTTTGCCTAATTGACAAGCACTACAGATAGACAAAGTTTTATTTTCAAAAATTGGAAGCTTGAAATCAGCCAGTTGACGACGAAGAACAGACTCATGAGGGTGTGCGAATCGATGGTGCCAGCAAGCCACAGATGCACGTTCACTGACGAAGACTCTAGGAGTGGAAGACGATGAGGGAGCTGGCAGACGGTACAGACCGTTTTCAACTATTCCTTTGAGGAGTTTTTGACCTTGGAGACTTTTAACAAAACAATGATCAGCATGCAATTCAACATAAACATTGTTATCTTTGCACAACTTTGAGATACTAATGAGGTTCTTTGAAACTTTAGGAACAACAAGAACTTCTTTTAAAGAAAGGTTATTTGCAACATGCGATGTAGGTAAAGTATGAATACCAACATGAGTAATGGGCAGGGACTCACCATTGCCAACAACTAAGTTGTCATTGCCAGTGTATGGAGTCTGAAGGTTGAGAGCACCGAGATCAGCAGTAACATGATGCGATGCGCCAGAGTCCACGATCCAAAGGTCGGTTAGTGCTGAGGGATTGGTGTAAGCCACATGAGCCGAGGGACCCTTGCCATGATTCTGATGTTGACGCTCCGCTGCCCGTGGGTTCGTAGCCGGAAAATCAACAGTGTTGAAACGTTGATGACAGTTTCGGGCACTGTGATACAGCTTCTCACAAATCTGACACGGAGGTCGAGACCGGTCATCAGCACTAGTGGCCGAGGAGTTGCTGCCACCATTACGGGAGAAACCACCTTTCCAGTGTGTCGGGTGAGCCGACGGAAAAGCAGTGGCAGCACAGGAGTCAAGGATACGCTGTTCTTCCTGAAGCAAAAGACCTAGCAGTTCATGAGATGATAAAGAATCCGAACGCATACTTAGGGCTATTTTGAATGCACTGTATTCATTCCCAAGGCCAAACAGAATGAATTCAACAAAGCTTTCATCAGACACAAGCATGAGGCATTCAGCCAGAGCATCGGAAATCGAGCGTTTCTTCTCAACATACTCCAAGATGGTCATGGAGCCTTTGCTGAGAGTTTGAAGCTGCTGTCGAAGATGCATCTACCTAGCTCGAGTTTGAGACTGAAACATCTGTTCAAACATGAGCCAAACCTCAGACGTGGAGACTGCCCGAGCAACGTGGCCTAACATTGGAGCCGTGAGAGTTGAACGGATCCACAGCAGCACTAATCGATCCTTGCGTTTCCAAGCGGTGAACGCTGGATTCGGAGCACGAACGTCGGAGCCTTCAGCAGGTGCTAGGGTTTCTTCAGGAACATTGTCGGCGGTGAGGTAGCTCTCGAGCTCGTAGACTTCAAGGGCTGATCGGACGGTGCCACGCCAAAGTGAATAATTGGTGCTATCAAGACAGACAGACAGCGCTGGGAATTGAAGGTTGGCCGCAGCGCCACCAGAAGCCGTAAAGAGAATCTGATTTGCGGAAGAGTTAATTTGGTTATTTTCGGAGGCCATGATATTGAACCGAAAAGCTCTGATACCATATTAATTATATTTTTTAAATTTGTTCTAACCAAAAAAAAAATTCTTGAATGATGTGAAAAGGGGGGAAACCCAAAACCATAAAGTAGAGGATTTCAGTTAGGTTATGGTCTATATTGCTGCAATTCAAACAAAAGAAGAGTATTTTACCTTTTAATTATTTTTAGTTTACCTGGTATAGTTTGATGGAGAAGACACATAGATTAAAGGTTGTTTATGATTGCTTCAATCTATGAAAGCTCCCAAAGATGTCAACATTCCGAGCGATCTTATGTTCAATTCTCTGGAAACCTTCACATCCCAAGCGATCTCATGTTTGATTCTCTGGAAACCTAATTTTATCAGCAAGTATCTAAAGAAGAGTAGAAAAGAAAACGGTGGTTGAATGAAGAATGTCTAGAATTGTAAATTTATTTCTTAGCTCAGTGCATTGCAAATCCAATGATACACAGATATTAATAAATAAATAAGATTTATGGATTGTATTTCAAAATTTTCAAGAAAAAAGGAATTCCAAGGGGCATGTTTCAGTTTTTATATAATATATATATAGATAAAATAAAATCATAGCCATAGCCATGTATATAAAAATTAAGGCTCCTGAGCTTTAAAGCAGGAAAATAATGACGATTGTTTTTTTACCAGTCAAGCATGAGATATGCTAGCTAGGTAAATGATAACTTGACAAGAATTGATAGAACTACCTATCCAACAAATCAATATATTACTCTGAAACAGTTGCGGCTCTCTCTTTTGATAAGTCAAAGACTTTTATTTGCGGTATCTAACAGGTCAAACAACTTGCATTGGGTTCCGGCCACTCCATGGCACATGCCTGATAAAGGCCGTTCCCACGATATTCCTCTATAATTATACACACGAAACATGAAAATGAGAAAGAAGTACATCAGTGAAGACTATTAATCAGCTTAACACCTAAAATTACTCGGTAAATTAAACATGATTGAATTCAAACACGACCAATTAAGACATCCATCTTTAAGCTAGTAAAAAACCATCTAGCCAATTATTCCTCTTCTATCAATTTAAAAAATAATTTTCTCTCAATTTGTCAATATGTTTAGACAATTGTAATCAACTTGATTTGTTTGAATTCGTAATTACTATCACTTTATTAATCAAACTTTCCAATTTTCATACTTGAGTGGAAATTTTATGTTACTAAAATGTTTGCTTAGGTAGTCGGAAAATGATATAAAACTTCAATTCGAGCTAGAAAGCGTAAATGGCATAAACTTATCAATACATTTAAACAAAAACAGATGAACTAAAGTTGGACATAGAATATTATTATTTGGTACTTAATTATCCAAATAATTACTGTCTATTTTTTCTTTTCTTTTTCCAACAGAAGAAGAAGTTCGATGCAAGTTGCACAAAATAAATTATGACATAATTGTTCCAGTTCATTAATTATGTCCTAATAAACCATGGATATTGTGTTAACAAATGTAATATTTTTTGCTAAAAAATCAATAGAGATGTTTTTTCTACCAAAAAATTTAAAGAACAATAAATATTCATATATCTATATAACATTGATGATTTTCTATCAAAAAACTGAAACAACAATAGTTATTTATATGCGTAATTATACACGCACACATGTGTGTCTGTGTATGTGTGTTGTTAAATTTTGGTGATACAAAATCATATATAGAAGGAAACAAACATGCAAGAAATAAAGTAATCACGTTTTTTCATTATGGAAATGTATAAATTATTGGATTGCGTTTGGATGAGATGACAAGAAAATATATGCATGCGTCCGTTATGGAATAATTAATATATATGCAAAAAGATATGCATATTATTTCTTTCTTCGTAATCGCATTGCTTTAGGATTATTTTCTTCCATCTTTGGAATGAGTGAATTACTTGCAATGTTTGCGCGATCTGTTACCATTATAATTTGTCTCCATTATCTTCTTATCATATCTTGGTAATTTGATTGATGACTCACATGAATTTACATTAGCTATATATTGAGGGCAGACTTCATTGTAAACTCATCCTGGCATTCAGCCAGCGATCTCCAGATAGAGTGTCTCTTCTTGTTATCCCTAATTTAAGGCTTTGCTATGTAAACTCTTATCTTGTAATCTCATGTACTCTTTCGTGTGTAATAAAATCTCTCTTCTTTGGACTGGACGTACACTATCCTGATGATAGTGGAACCAGTATAAATATTGTGTGGCTCTTTCTTCTTTATAGGTATTTGCTATTTATTTGGAGTAATAGAATAATTGTTGTCAGATTTAGCGATGTTCAAATTGACAAATCTAGATCATGTTTATTGTTTTTCTGCATTTGTGCAATTTTTGCACAACATGCGTACACGTTTGCGTACATGGAGACAAATTAGACTAAAAACATATCAGTTTTAATATATTTAGTAGTAAGGCTAATCTGTCTCTTAATGTAATCTAGACGGAAGCATTCATAAAATAAATATAATAACGGCACAATATCATCATGCTAGAACTATAATAAAAAAAACTAGGTTGGTACCCATGCTTCGCACGTCGGTACGTGGTGGAGATGACATGATGATTATCGAGTATTGCATATAAGTTGTATAGCAGCTTGTGTGCTGACTTCATGTGTTGCTTTTTGCAATATTGAGCTTTGAGAGGTCGAACTGGACTTGCGTGCTTTTACAAATTGGGAACACGGTGTTCGTGTTATACTATAGTAGCATCTGGTACATAATCATCTAATACTTCATAACAAAATAGAGGAATCGATTATGTCGTGACTTATGATCAAGCTGTTTGAGAAAAATTTGTATATTCAATGCACTGATTTTTATATCAAACCATTTTGTTCTGAAAACCAAAGTTGTAAATAATGTAACATCAGTCGTGAGGACCTATTTAAGAAAGCTAGTAAGGTATAGGTCAGTCGAGTAACTATATTAAAGTATAAGTCACCATCACACTTACCATTAGAATACGCTATTATGAAAATCAACATAGCAACCTATTGTCGATGCACACTATCGGTAGAGTAAATTCAGCTTGAGAGCAGAAATAAAAATCTCTCTTTTTTGAAAGTAGCAGAATGCCTTGTAATCTGCCGTTTTTTCTGTCACATTGTTACAGAATATTGATTACCCACTCTTTAGTGTATCAAATTTGAAGTAGAAATCAGACAGTAATTATAATTTTCATAGAAAACAAACAGTGTATATGAAAATCCGGTACAAATTAAACAAATAATAAGTGCATTAAATGAGTATATGAATGGTTCAAATACATAGTAAAAGAAATGACTAATAGTTAATGAAAGATGAAGTTTTCAGTGCAAATTTGGTATACAAAGCAATGACATATGAAATGAGAACGTGGCTAGTTGATTGGATGGTTTTGAAAAAGTTGATATTCATTTTTTCCAATCTTCTTGCAACCTTTTGTCTCGATTTTTTATGACGGTGGCTTTGTAGTTGTACTTCATCAGCATCCACTTTATCAGATCCTGGTAGTTGTAAGATAACATAACTGTAATTCAAATGGACAATTTTATGATGACTGCTAACATATAAATGAGTATAGAAGGTAGGTTAGTAGTAAAAGGTTAACATGTAATAACCTTGTACTTCTATTTCAATTGCCAATATGTACATATCAGTTTAAAGGATAACCAATTCACGATATTCAGAAAATTTCCTACATCATTTTTTGCTTGGTGGAATATTTGGACGGGATGAAAAGCATATATATAGTATCAGTGGTCAACAATTTGAAACTATATTTACGATAAGTTTGAGGTAGGAGATACATGCATTAATGACGATGCCTTAATGGGCACCCCTTCTGGTAGTTGTTGGTACACTGGGTTTTGAAATTTTGTCAATGTTTACGGGTTGTATCTCGTCAACCTTTTGGCAACAGAGTCTGCGATTTGTTTATTATCATTCATGTGTAAGTGCCAAAGTAAAAGTAAACATACAATAATGGGCGATAACCTTTTTTCATTTCAACCTGTAATAGATGAGTAGGCTTTAGTGCTCACATTGTAACAATTTTCAGAATTGTTAAATTGATCACTTGGAGGCGTATTCTTTATTATAAAATATAAGTAATTACCATGCACGAATTTGGTACTAAAAACTGTAGTTAGAAGTTTGAATTTGTAAAATATAATATATTGTTCCTACTTGAGAAAAGGTGGTATTTGTATATTTGCCATCAATATTCCAGAAACATTTCATAACTCAGACATGCTATGAACGCCGACGATTTTGCCAAAAAATGGTTTTCACCTCCAGTCAACAATTTTTCTAGACAATAATTTATTATTAAATCGAAAATTGTTACGTAACTATAATAATGTTTAAGTTACTTCAGTTATAGTCCTTTTTTTATGAGTTCGTATAGGTTAGCATATGTGATCACACACATTATATATGTAGCAGACTACTTTGTAATTGTCCTTTATTGGGCAGTAATATGCCTGAAGAGCATAGTAAGTACTTGTTTTTGGCATATAGAACCAACTATATGATTAATTTAAACAATTAAACCTGCTCTTTATACTGAAATTTCAACCAAAAAATGATTGCTTCAGGAAAATCTAGCAGAATTATCAACTTGGACCTTCCACTCGCAACCTAACAACTATTTTCATGACCTAAGTTAAGAGAAAGATGAATGTTTTAAACCACTGTTGGTAAACTTTTAAAAATTCGTAACTACTCTTATTGGTTTTACTGTTACTTAACAATCCATCGTCGATCATCGTATACTATATACCTAATGACATGAATAAGAAGTGGACCAAATAGATATTACCAGCAATTATTCTTAATTTCTTACCTTTGAATTTTGGATTGTCCTCATCTCCATGTTCTTTAATCAGTGCATCCTATAAAATGATCGATTTATGCAAACGAAATACCAAAATTATTTTCGATAATACGTGGTTAAAGGAAGAAAAAAAGAGTTTGTATTAAAAAAAAAATGTACCTCGTTATTTATTCTACGCTATATTGAAAAAATGAGGTGATTTTCCTGGTACATTACACTTCTACAACTCAAATATTGGTCTTGGATTATCACCTACAGAGAAATCAACAGCAACATGGTACACAACAATAAAAAGATATAATATTTTGGGTATTGAGCTAGGTAGGATAATTGAAGCATATTCTATGTGTACATGGTGTGTAGAGTTACACTGCTTGGGATAGAATTAAATTACCTATTACTTATAATAATTAGAACTGTTCAAGTGAATTGCATGTTTTTTGTTTATTAGTTAAGGTGTACAAATTTCACATGGTCAACATAGTTATCTTATAATCCTATTGTCCCATTACCCAAAATAATTTCCAAGGATTTTGCTACTATAACAAATTAACTTTTTTTCAGAATGAAACAACGGTGTACAGAATATTTCCCATGAATGTGCATGTGTTATGTAAGATTTACCTCCTCTTGACTGCTTCTGTATTGCACAGAGCATATTTTTTGATTCTGAATGTATTTTGGGCAAAGAACAGTCCGGTTATGTCGATCTAGGAGATGATGATCGGTGAAATAGCAATGAATATAGCCGTACACAAAACTCTTGCATATCTATATAGTTTTTCCCTTCCCACTACCAGCCTAAATTTTGCCCATGCATTCTTCCATAACTACATGCAGGAATAACAATATCTGGTAGCGGACAAAACATAATTCGAACAAATATTGCAAATTGGTTTTGTAAAATGGCTTTAGAAATGACATACGTTACGGTAATCGAAACTTCATTTTTAGTTGACCAGTACATACCAATTAGTTTGAGAGAGAGAGAGAGAGAGATATTAGCTAGTTTGAGAGAGAGAAATTATAAATAAAATGTACTTCTTTATTTCTATCAAAAGATACAAGAAAAAAAATTCAACTTACACTTCCGTGAGATGAGGTTTTGTAGTTTGAAATATACCAAACATTACAGTAACCATAGAAGCACTTTGGTACCATGCCAATCCTAAATTACAAATAGTTGAAAATAGTGACTAACAAATGTTGGCAACAACCTGACATAGTTGGTATACATATCAAAGAAGGGTAACCAGTACTGTCACAAATAAATGTACCATTAACTTAAGCATACAAAAACTCAATATTCACCGCCGTTTGATTTACTGCAGCTATAAAATTTTGAAATCACGGATAAAGAAGTCAAAGTAAGGAAGTTCCATATGTTACAAAACTATGCAAGGGAAGAAAGGAAACTATATCATAATTCGATTTTTGTTCAGCAAGACAATGAGTGGAGCATACATATACTACTTTGACTCATGCAAGAAGCACTTGATATGCACTTAATCTGGATATGAACAGGAAGTACACCAAGTAAATATAACACATATCATTTACACACATGTTCAAAAATAAATAGCAAGAAATATGCATCAGAAATAAATGAGACAAAAAAATAATCAAATCTAAGGCTATTTTCAACTAACTGTAGCCGTATGATACATTTGTCTTACTTACTGACTTATCAGAAGTAAAATTCTGAATTTAATTTTTAGACTATGATACATTTGGTATTTTTGGAAGTTTGTTTGGACATCACAGCAGTCATTGTCTTTATTCTGTTTAACAATTTTTCTAGTAGTCAAGTAAGTATATTTGTTACCCATTTCATTTTGTAATTAGTTGGTTTGAATTCGAATAGTGCGTCCACCCTTACATTTTTTTTCAAAAGTATTTTGAACCTTGTCTACTCAATTTTCCTGGTCATCTCAATCATGGTCATAAACAGTTTAAATACTTATGATATTGTTGTTTGTAGTAGATGTGAGTAAATATATGGTAGCACGTAAGAGCAAGGAGTAGTTAATTTACCATATTTGAAATCCTTATTAGCTCATCAATTGTTAGCCCTACAAGCGCTTCTGCTTCTCGTTCAAAGGTGGTGACAGTTGTCGACATTGATGCACCTAAGATATCCACATTGAGTCGGTACCTAGTATGTATGTGGTTTTAGTAATTTATAATGTGTCGGAGAAGTTATAATAGATGAAGGTTTCATACCTATCGATAGTATCTAGTATGTACATGGAGTATAATTTTTTGAAAAATAAATAAAACAATGTAGCCGTTCACGTAGTAGATATTGCTTGCATTTTCAAACAACAGATGCTATTGAGAGATAACTGACTTAATGTACGTTTCCTTAATGAGAATTGGGTCTATATTCTGTTTAACCATTTTTTTAGTAGTCAAGTATATTTGTTACCCATTTCATTTTGTTATTAGTTGGTTTGAATTCGAATAGTGCGTCCACCCTTACATTTTTTTTCAAAAGTATTTTGAACCTTGTCTGCTCAATTTTCCTGGTCATTTCAATCATGGTCATAAACAATTTATTTACTTATGATATTGTTATAACTAACTTAACGTATGTTTCCTTAATGAGAATTGGGTCTTTATTCTGTTTAACAATTTTTCTAGTAGTCAAGTAAGTATATTTGTTACCCATTTCATTTTGTAATTAGTTGGTTTGAATTCGAATAGTGCGTCCACCCTTACATTTTTTTTCAAAAGTATTTTGAACCTTGTCTGCTCAATTTTCCTGGTCATTTCAATCATGGTCATAAACAGTTTATTTACTTATGATATTGTTGTTTGTAGTAGATGTGAGTAAATATATGGTAGCACGTAAGAGCAAGGAGTAGTTAATTTACCATATTTGAAATCCTTATTAGCTCATCAATTGTTGTTAGCCCTATAAGTGCTTCTGCATCTCGTTCAAAGGCGGTGACAGTTGTCGACATCGATGCACCTAAGATATCCATATTGAGTCGGTATCTAGTATGTATGTGGTTTTAGTAATTTATAATGTGTCGGAGAAGTTATAATAGATGAAGGTTTCATACCTATCGATAGTATCTAGTATGTACGTGGAGTATAATTTTTTGAAAAATAAATAAAACAATGTAGCCGTTCACGTAGTAGATATTGCTTGCATTTTCAAACAACAGATGCTATTGAGAGATAACTAACTTAATGTTTCCTTAATGAGAATTGCATGCGTCAAATAGCAATAACTACAGTCTATAAAACCTATATACATTAATTAAGAATATAAATGCAAGGTAGATAATGTTCGAGCAAGTAAATAGTTGTAACTATTGCAGTCTACGCTGAATTAAAATATAGATCAAACATATAGCCCAAAAAAGTTTTATTTCAAAAAGAAGCATTACAAATAGCACATAAAAGTTATGATTTCACCAATGTATGGAAAAATAAACACATTAGTAATGCTCACTAATTTTTTGACAGTGGTAAATTTTACAGCAGTAACAAAAGAAATGAATTGACAATTATCACAGTAGAATCTAATATGCTTTTTTGCAGCCATATTAGTCAAAACTCTAGCTTACAAAATCAGCAACATACTAAGTTAATCAATTAACACAAGTTGGCTTACCATGGATGCACAAAATTGTTTTAACGATATGCAATCTAACCTTGTTCAATTTGGAAAAAGAAAAATTGAGGAACATAGAGCAATATATTCTGCCTTTAAGCCAATCAACAAACATATTTTGTGAAGTAAATAGTGAAAGGTTGTCAACAACAGATAAATAAGCCGAGTCGTCGACAATGGTTGATGCAAGCTTCTTTAACTCATAATACGCGTATTGTTCACATCCAAAATAAACAAAAATATATTGAAATTAAAGTAACATATAAGTGGTACTCAAATATTCAGGTCCATATTCGGGATTTTAATTCGGATTTATAAGCAATACGATACATATGAATACTTTAGAAACAAATGGAAGTGTATTCATTTTAAATTTCATATTCCTAAGCATATAATAAAGCTCTACCCAAACAAATTAAATACTATACAATATATTTTGAAGTACATACCAAATATTTTGAAAATAAATTAGTGTTTAACAAACCTATAAATATTGACCATGTCTTATATATGTTAAACAAAATGTTTCTTAAACCGTTTAAATGTAAAATATCATTGAGTTCATATTCATTTACCATCAGTGAAAGTGGCTGGAATCCTGACATAAGCACATCAATAATACTCACTAATTTTTTTAAAGCGGTAAATTTTACAGCAGTAATAAAATAAATGAATTCACAGTTATCACAGTAGAATCTCATACACTTTTTGGCTTACAATAATCAACAACATACTAAGTTAGCTGATTAACACAATTTGGCTTACTATGGATGTAACGCTTGTTTTAAGGATAAGTATTCTGACCTAGTTCAAATTGGAAAAGAAAAATTCATGAAAGCAAACTGATATATTCTTACCTTGAACCAGTCGACGACCAGATTTTGTGAAGTAAGTGGTGAAAGGTTGCCGACAACTACTAAGCAGGCTGACAATGGGCTGATGCAACCGCCATAGGCCTCGAATCTGCTGCAACTATATTTGAACCGACAAACTGCTATTCCAACACCTACTTACACATCCAACCACTGTAGATATGAATGAAGCTCAAACATCTTGAGGCATGCCAAATATATCCTACCCCGGTCTTTGAAAAAAAATATTAAAAAAATACAGATGCAACAATTTCATTCTCCAGCAGACAAGAAAAGAAGGGTCTCTTCTCGTTTCACTCGTTATTTTATAACAATATCGGAAGAAAAGAAGCCTTCGAACCCCACTTCACTTTGTGCCTACACCAACATTGTGTCCTGCCTCTGCCACTGATTACAGCCCAGGTAAATTGACCGACAACCGTAAGTTGAAGATGGAGAAATAAATTAGATTACCAAATACTTCATTTACTTCAGTTAAATCGTGTTTCAGGCTTTGAATGATGTTGATGTAATATTAGAGAATCGATTTGGGATCGGTCCTTAAAGTAGACGAAGTGGACAATTGTAATATGAGAAGAAGGTAATCGATTTGGGATCGTCGCTGCAAGCATAGCGTAGAGGATTGAAATCTCAGAAGGACTGAAATTATTTGATACCAAATTTTGTGGTAGGGTTTAAAATGAGGTGAAAATTTGGTAACCGTATGAGATGTGGGAAGATGGTTATTTTTTATGCGGTGACTTTTTTTAATATAAACTTGTAGTACGGAAGAAGGAAACTAAACAGAAGCAAAGATCTATAAAAATATGGCTTTCTGTGAGGCAACGTAAGAGTTTTGGAGATTGTGCTTTTATGGTTAAGTAATAGATAGATAGATATCGGCAATGAATTATTGTTCTCAAATTTTTTTTGTTTCAATAACATACACTGATTGCATCCTGGAAATATAGAAATCCTACTGAAAAAAAAGCACAACTTGATTTGCTATTGATGTAAGCTATGCAATTAATACAAAAAGATATTGACAGTTGAATTAGTGTAGATAAAATAATTATTCAAACTTGAAGTACTTTTTGCAGGGAGACATAAGTATATTCCAAATATTTTGAAATACCGATGAATTCCAACATGCAATAAGTGTTTTGAGACGGAAAGGTTCCATTTTAAAGACTGATTGAAAAAATAAGCAATGCCCTTGCGAAGGTCTTATATAATCTCCTTAAATTCTATATTAAAGTTCCCTTCAGATGTTTGTGCTTTCAACTAAACTTCTACTTAACTTTTACATATATCAAGAACATGCAGACTATTCTACCTATTGCAATAATCTATAATTCTTTCACTTCCAATGTGTAAGAGCATTGAGCTATCATGTTACTAAATTTGGTTCAGTTTTCAACCACTCTGGTTTATTTGATTTAAAACCCGGAAAAACCTCACAGTTCAGTGTTGCCTCTGTTAATTTTTTAGATTAGTAGCCACATCGCTCTATGCAGTTGAGCATGATTAATGTTCATTTGCCTTCATAGTTATCATTTTTTCATAGAAGAAAAGTTGCTCAATAACACACTGTAGCAGAATAATGCTTCACCAAATAAAAATGCCATATACATGGAAAATAGTTGCAAAAAAATAATGTACAACAGAAAAACTGACACATTATGACCCTAAATATTTACTATTCACATTAAAATGTAAAGAAGAATAGAAATTTTCAACTGCCTCCAAAAAGGATGAATGATAACAAAGAATTTTTTTCATGTTTGCTTAAAATAATGGTGTGCATTAATGAACAATTACATTAGCAGTCAATGTGATCACCTTTCTTGTAAATGTGCACTCAATGTGACCAAAATCCTTGATGTAGAAGCCAATGCAATTTTTTCAAAATGGACATATTTAAATGAAACTGACAAAGAGGGCTCCTTGCACGAATTTTACAAGAAACAAAAGCTAATCAGATCTTCTTTTTTCCTCCGTTAAGGCATGAAGTTGTTCTGTAGTAAACTAATTCATAAAATTGTATGCATTGTATGTTCCATTTGCATTTGAGTGCTCTCAAACCCTAAGCGCACAATGTGGGAATGGCTAAAGTGTAAGCAAACATGAATCGTCAAAAAACATTTATATAGACATGTTTACATTAAATATGTATCCAAAAGATTGCACATTTTCTCACATATCTTGAACAACGTGTTTATTAGCAATCAACGTGAAGCATTCTCAGGAAATGAAACTATCATGCTACATCCATTTACACAATCAAATAATGAAACATGGTTAAGCCAATACGAATCTATCATTTATGCAAACATCCAGTTTACATTTTAAAAATATGACATTTAAATATAAGTCGAACAAAATTTGAGATCAAAAGTGTTGGGCACAAACCAAAATCAATGGCTTTTCACTTATAAAAATGAGGTAGAATTAATTGGAAAATAGTAAGCTTTACCGTAAATAAAGAATATGATAAAATAAACCAATATGCACTGAAAGTCAATGGAAATAAGCACCTTGAAATAAAAAAATTAAACTTTATATATATTACCATAGTAAAGAATAATTTGTTGTTTTAATATTTACTAAACACAAATGATAATAAGGGAAAAATACATGATGTAGTGGTTTATAAGGTAACCATTCACTACATACCTCAATCACGCCTTGAAAAAATAATATATTCTACTAACCATGGTTGAAGTAGACAATTCTGTTGGAAATGAATGGGTTATTTATTGGAAAGTGTGAGGCATTAAATGCCTACATTGGAAAATATAAGGCATTGAATGCCTTGAGAAATGAATAGTCTCACATCTTAAAATAAATATACATTGTGTGTTTATATACTAAGATTTGGACACTATTATAGTTACTATGAGACAAAGAGATATAAGAAAGCATAACCATCTTAGCGGGCCTCGCGCGCACCCGAGTCCGCACCCACACCGCGGACAAATGTGCGTTTGAGGCGTATTGCACTTAGCACTTTAATAAAACGGTTGCACCGCTTGGTAAAGAATCACAACCATTCAAAACGAATAGGCACCTTCCCATGCCTATATATAGGACGTAGAAGAACAGAATTCAATAAAAAAAACTTATAATTATGTTCTTCTCCTTCTCCCTCGAAACTCTATTCTTAAATATTTCTCGAGTTCGTTGATTCTTTACAATTTGCAGCTCAGCATTGCAGAGTTTGGTCCGTTTTATCTTGGAGAATAGTTGCTCTTCATCCTTCTGCGCCGTAGAGGGATTAATATTGTTTCAAGGAAACGGTTTTCACTGCACTTGGACAATCTAATCGGTGTTATATCTATTGTATAATCTGTTTGATGCACGGTTCTATTTGTAACAATTTTGCAACATAATTGTAACGGTTCTGTAATTGTAACAGTTTGCAACATTATCGTAATAGTTTCATAACACTTTTGGAACGTTCTATTAACAATCTTGAAACAATATTTATTTATTGTTGGCTGTTTCAGTAGACGCCAATGTCTCATGAAAACAACAATTCTGTGCCAACACAGAATGTGATTGCTACTCGTCTGCAACTGTGGTTCCAACGATGACGCTGTCTCATGGAGAAAAGCCGGAAAACTTCACAAGGATGGACTTCAAACGCTGGCAGCAAAAGATGATGTTCTACTTGATGACTTTGGACCTTGCAAAGTTTCTTACAGAAGATGCTCCCATAGTCGAAGAACTGAAACCCGATGCAACAAAAGTTGAAGCCTTAAATGTCTGGAAGAGTTCTGATTTCATGTGCAAGTACTACATCTTAAATGGACTCGACAATAGCCTATACAATGTTTACTGTACTACTCGAACTTTCTAAGAATTATGGATGGCATTGGATAAAAAGTACAAAACTGAAGATGCGGGCATGAAGAAATTCATAGCAGGAAATTTCTTGACTTCAAAATGATTGATGCGAAGGCTGTTATCAACCAGATTCAAGAGTTACAAGTCATCATCCATGAACTGCACAATAAAGGAATGACTCTTAGCGAATCATTTTAGGTTGTTGCTGCAATTGAAAAACTTCCTCCATCATGGAAGGATTTCAAAACTACCTTAAGCGCAAGCGTAAGGAGATGCCAATGGAGGAACTTATAGTTCGGTTAAGAATCGAGGAAGATAATAGAAAATCTGAGAAGAAGACTTCGCATACCATGGTTGGCAAGGAAAATGTAGTAGTGTTCGAATGCAACCTTGTTGGTAACTGTTACTACCAAATTCCCTTTCGACCTTTTCGAAACCTGAATGAGTAGAAGACAAAGAAGAATAAGAGATAATAGCTTCAACAAGACCTTTCGATGGAGTCGAAGGGATGCTACAACCAAAGACCTAGAAGTATTACAACCTTTCGAAGAGGTCGAAAGGGTCAAAAGCACCCTTCTACTTCAGTGGTTCCCTTTCAAAGCAGGTGCTTCCGCATTCTTAAAGGCCTTTCGAATGAGTTGAAGAAGCACCTTTCGAAGACAATGGATAACAACCTTTCATAGGCACGCCTAACCTTTTGAAACCAAAGGTTTCGCCTTCATTCAAACTACTCAGGCAGGTGCCTGGTTAAAAACCCTTTCGAAAGCCGAATCAAGCCTTTCGAACCGGTCGAAACCTTTGATATCGAGGGAAGGTTCCATATCAATTCGCAAGCATACATTCAGAAGCTACCTACCGCATCGGAACCATCAACATTCAACAACTTCGAAACCATAGGAAACTACCTATCGGCAGAGTCGAAAGCTCGTACCTTTGCTTCTTATGACAACAAAGCAACACGAAGAGAAAAGGCGCAACCATCCCTTTTGACGAAGACAAAAGTGTTCAAGCTCATTCGAAAGCATTACATAGGGATGCGCAAGTGTCAAAGGAGTCGGAAGGATCTGAAACCACCTTTTGACCAAGTCGAAAGCACTGGGTCGAAAGGTTCCAACCCGCATCTATAAATAAGATCCAAGAGGTCTGGTTTAGGGGAATTCTTTCACTCTATATTTGTATTTTCTGAACTTTTTTAAATTTGTAAACCGTAATTTGTAAATCAAATTAGGGGAAATTAATCAGTATAGACTTCATTGGATTAATAAAGGAAAGATTTCGATATTTTTGATTATACAGCCGTTCGAAGGCTTTTGTTGGATTAAACTGTGCTTTACAGGTATCGACCTCATCGAAAGATACCTACCGAGTGGGTCAAAACTCCTAATTTCCCAATAATACAAATCCTTAACTCCAAACCACGACTCACTAAACATTCATCTTTTAGTAAGTCGAAACCATAAACCTAGCTTGTTCCCCTTAGATTTTCAAAATCAAACTCAAGTCATTTAAGATACCAGCTTTTGACAAGGTCGAAACTCGTCTAGCCAAACCATACTCTTGAACCCTTAGAGCCGACCTTAGTGTTTCACAACCGTTTTGAAAGGAAGGTTTCGAAGGGATAATCAGTCAATTTTAACAAGCTCAAAAAACTTGAAAGGGAAGAATAAGAGTGTTCGACTCGGTCGAAAGGTCAATAAAGGAAAGTTTTACAGTATAGACTTATTCGAAAGGTGAATTAAAGGAGGTATTCACATCCTAACTTCCACCACTTAACCAAGAGTGACCTAAAAGACTGACCCTATCCTTAAACTCTACTTTGGGGTGTTCACAAGATTTTTTATGTTAACATTTTGACGCTAGAAGGAGGGCTTGAACCTCCGACTCTATTGAACATCCAACGCCACTTATTTCTAACCCAGTCCTATTTCAAGTTTAACTGCTCAAGGCCTTAGTTCATCATGACTAGCAAGGTAAAAAGATCTGAGCAAGGATCCTCGAAACCAAATTTAATAGGATTCTCCCCAAGAACAACTCAAGGTTCCAAACTATATGAAGAGCAAATGTTAGATTGGAAGCTCTAAGGATAATAAAGAAGAAAAGAGCAGAATCATACGATCCAGAAAAATGGAGCTTAAATCCTTTCAATATTGGCCCCACCCCTATCTTTGCCTTAGAGGAAAAGATAAATGAAAGTGACAACCTGTTTGACCAAATGAGGGAAACAATTCAAAACTATACCAAAGGCACAATCTTTGAAGAAGGGATAATGGCCGATTACAACGCCTTTGCACACAATTGGGATCAAGCAACAAGTGGGACACTACCTACACTGGAACTACAAAGACACAAAACCAGAATTGAAATTTCATGATGGTTATAACCATTGCAAATTAAATTCCCAACGGTTATAGCCGTTGGTAATAGGTACATGATAAATTGTGCAACATATTTTCCAACAGTTATAACCGTTGGGAATTTCCTAATTTCTAACGGTTATAATCGTTGGAAATAAGTAAATTCCCAATGGTTATAATCGTTGGAATTAAGAACTTTTTCAACAGTTATAACCGCTGGAAATTTCCTTATTTTCAATGGTTATAACCATTGGAAATTTCTTACACACATAGGTAAATACCAAAATTACTAACACTTATAAGTATTGTAAATTTGTTATAGCTGAACCATATCTCATTCAGGATCTTATAGTATAATCACATGTTATTTCATTCAACTATACAAATTTAAATTTATAGCAATAACAAACATGAAACCAAATTTCAAAACTAAAATATCATTAAATTTAAAAAAATCACATACTAATTAGTTCATATCAAATTCTACAAAGTTCATTGTGACAACTTCAAATTTCACTACTAAAAAATATTTTGTAGCTTACAAACAACGAATGCGACACTCCGGCCAAACTACAAAACCGCTATCAACCAATTCGGACAATGTATAATGAACATTTTGAGGCGCATCAAAAAGTAGCTCGTTTGGATCGAGAACATCCTCCACCCAAATAACTTCTTCCCCATCTCCAACCTTCCTACCATGACAAATCTTTTGCATTCTAAGATGTCCTTTAACTACCACTTTCAATTTTCATGACAATCATTGCACTGCTTGTCTTTCAACCGTAGAGGATCCAATAACATCAGTATATGGAGCAGGACTAGGGTTGGGATGGTGCTCGGTATGCAAATCAATATCTGTTCTTGGTGTCATTGAATTTGTTCCAATCTGACTAACAAGTTGCCTTATACAATGTTGCAAATCAGGTAGAGTCGAATTCATTGTTCTACTTTCTTCATGCATTAGATCAATCTTGTGTTGCATCTCCATTTTCCATCGCTTATCTTCATTTTTTTTGTAATTGATAATTGATTTTGAAGCTTGAGTGAGTTTTACATGCTTTACATTAGATGTAGAACTAATTGCACGACAATAGCTTTTTTTATCATTTTCAAAAACTTCAGCAACGACATCTCTTTCGAAGTCTTCTAAACTAATTACTCCTTGATTACCATTAACACTAGCTTCTTATTTTTGCTTTTCTTCTGCAGCTTCTATTAAAGCCTAAATATTCAAAAACAACGCTTAATTTAAAACCCAAATGGAAAAAAACGCTAATCATGCTTAGTTTTGAAACTGAAACCAGTTGCTTACTTCGGACGAACCAAATCAGGCTCAATTCGGGCGAACGGAGCCGGGCTCCATTTTCGACAACTGAGTCGTACTCAGTTTCCTGGAACTGAGCCATGCTAGTCCTTGGAAACCAAGCCTAGTTAAGTTCCTGCCAAACTGAGCTTGGCTCAGTTCGAGCGACTGAGCCTGGCTCAGTTCCTGCCAGACGGAGCCTGGCTCAGTTTGGGCGACTGAGCCGGGCTCAGTTCGGGCGAACCGTTTAAAATTATGCACTATAATTTGTTTGTAGTGGCAGACTTACATATTTTTCTACTACGCACAGAAGCACCTCTCCGGTTTTCCTACTTGTGTATGCTGCTTTCTACGCCTTTGCTCGTGTAAGTTTGCATTCCGGATTCTCCGCTTCCTACATACCAATTCTTCATAAAGTCAAGTATATGATTTTCTTCCCAGAGTATGAGGTATTGTATTTTTTCCTTTATCTTCAGCGTTCGTTTTGCATTGTTTTCTTTTCTTATCACTGTACTCAATATCAACAAATTTCTCCCACTGGACTTTATCAATATCATTCGGACGGTTATTGTGAAAAACAAAAGAGAAGCCTTATTTTATTTCTTTTTGTATCAGTTACAGGAGATGATGCAATACAGGCTTTTATAAGAACATGAAGCCAATCAAAAACAAACAGTTGTCCAACCTATAAAAAGAAAATACCCAAACACGCTTAAGCCAACAGGTAAACAAAAACACGTTTCACCAAACTGATATATCTTATACACCCCCCCTCAAGTTGGACTTGCAAGACAAGGCCAAGCTTGCAGCATAAATCTTGATGTTGCTTCACTATTAGAGATTTGGTAAGAAGATCAGCATGTTGTAATTTTCTTGAAACATGAACAGTGGTTAAGAATCCTTCTTCAACTTGCTCTCTGACATAATGATAATCTCGTTTAATATGCTTAGTCCTCTCATGAAAAGCAGGATTATGTGCAAGAAATTCCGCAGATTTATTATCACAAAACATCTTAACAGGTTTTGGTATACACACTTGCAAATGCTCCAAAATTCCAGCTATCCAAACAAGTTCACTAGCTGTTGATGACATACTTCTATACTCAGCCTCTGCAGATGATTTGCTCATAGTTTTCTGCTTCTTTGTCTTCCATAAAATTAATTTTTTTCCTAAGTAAATACAATATGCACTGAGAGATCTGCTTGAGAATCTACAGCTACTCCAATCCGCATCAGAATAACCATTTAAAATTAGAGCCGAGTCTGATTGGTAGAACAAACCAAAGTCAGAAGTTCCCTTTAAATAATTCATAATATGAAAAGCAGCTTGCAAGTGAGGTTCTCTGGGGCAACTTAAAAACTGAGATAGGTGTTGAACCGAATAGGACAAGTCTGGCCTTGTAATACCTAAATATAAAAGTCTTCCAATCAAACTTCTATAGGTTTCTGGATCTTTTATAATTTCTCCATCATCAGTAGAGAGCTTTAAACCAGTAGGTAAAGGAGTTAAAACCACTTTGGTAGAATCGAAATCCAGAGATTTAATTATATCATTGATATATTTCTTTTGAGACAAAAAAATTCCATTTGAAGTTCTCATGATTTCAATACCCAAAAAATACTTCAATGTGCCAAGATCTTTAATAGTAAAAGTTTTATCCTATTTTTCCTGTATTTCATCTATTTGCTTTTGACATGTCCCTGTCAAAATCATATCATCAACATAGATCAGAATTATAATCAACTCATCATTCAAACGTCTTGTGAATAATGAGTAGTCTTCAACAGCTTGACAAAAACCACATGATTTTAAAAACTTGCATAATTCTTTGTTCCACTGTCTTGAAGCTTGTTTAAGACCATATAGTGATTTCTTTAGTTTACAAACCTGACCAGTTCTGCATTTATGATATCCAGGAGGGGGCTTCATGTAAAGTTCTTCATCAATGTATCCATGAAGAAAAGCATTATTTATATCAACTTGAAAAAGTGGCCATTTTCTGATATTAGCTAAGGCTATGACAATTCTGATGGAAGTTAATTTAGCCACAGGGGAGAAAGTGTCTTTGAAGTCTTTTCCAGGAACTTGTTGATATCCAATAGCAACCACTCTACTTTTCAACTTATCTATTTTTCCATCAGGAAGCAACTTCGTTTTATATACCCATTTTGATCCTATGGCCTTTTTACCTTTGGGTAATTCAGTGATTTCCCAAGTCGTATTTCTTTCCAAAGCTTCTATCTCTTGATTCATTGATTCAACCCACTTAGGATGATTCTTTGCAGAATTGTATGAAGAAGGTTCAAAACATTGCATTACATTTGCAATGAAAGGTTTAAAACTGGGATCAGAAACAACATTATTTGAAAGGCGCTTAAAAGAATGACCAGGAAGACTACAGTCATAATCTTGAAATTTTAAAGGGGCTTTAATATTTCTGGTGGACTGCCTTCTTTGAATAGCAACAATTGGTGTGTCCTGGTTATTCTCATGCATAACATTATCCAAATTGTTGACTTCTAAAATTTCCGAGGTATCAATATATTTATCATTATCACCTGAAATGATAGGAATACTAGATATCTCTTCTGTCTCTGACTGGTTTGCAAAAGGAAAAATATTTTCTTGGAAATTTATATGTCTAGCCACTGTCACCTTTTGAGTGTGTAGATCATAAACCTTGTATCCTTTTTGATTATAAGGGTATCCAATAAAGACACATCTATTACCCTTAGAATCAAATTTATCCTTCCTGTTGTCTTCATTTTGAACAAAACATTAACACCCAAAAACTTTCAAATGATCATAAGTTGGTTTTTGTCCAATTAAAACCTCATAGGGGGTTTTCCATTCAAGGATAGGGGTAGGTATTTTATTAATTAAATACGTTGCAGTCAAAATACACTCACCCCAGAATCTGTTTGGTAAATTGGCATGAATTCTTAAGGCTCTGGCCATTTCAGTCAAGTGTCTATGTTTTCTTTCAACACGTCCATTTTGTTGAGGTACACCAGCAACACTTCATTGATGTACAACTCCTTTGCTAGAGAAAAATTCTCTGCATTCTTTGTTAATGATCTCGGTACCATTATCAGATCTAATTTTCTTAATACTTTTCTGAAATTGATTTTCTATCAAAGAAAAAAAATCTATAATGGTTTTGAAAACCTGATTTTTATTATGCAGTAAGAAAGTCCAGGTGGTTCTACTATGATCATCTAGAACAGTTAAGAAATAAGAAGCTCCATTCATGCTACAAATTCGAAAAGGACCCCAAAGATCAAAATGTACTAATTCAAAAATATTTGAAGCTTTGTTATTACTTACAAAGAAAGGTATTTTATGAAATTTTGATTGATGACAAACATTACAATCAAAGCTTCCCACCTTTTTATATTCATTATCATCAATATGCAACATCCTACTTATAGAAGCATGACCAATTCTAGCATGAATTAAAGAAACTTTATTTATTCTACCTTTATCAAATATCGCTGTATTCATGAATTTACTATTAGCTTCATAGCGTGAATCTTCAGAAGTACCTCCCAACTTTAACAAATATAGTTGTCCAACTCTTTTTCCAGAGGCAACGCATTGTTTAGTTGAAAGGTCCTGTAAATAACATTCATCTGAGTTGAAAACTAAAGACACATTGTTGTCCTTAATGAGCTTTCCTACTGATAAAAGGTTATATTTGAACCCTTTAATCAACATAACATCCTTTAAAATCATACTCGTGTCTAAAAAAATATCACATATTTCATTCACATGCTTGTTTGATCCATCAGGCAAGTAAACAAACATAGGCATTTTTAATTTCTTTCTATTTTTAAGCATACTATCATTATATGTCATGTGATCAGTAGCACCAGAGTCTATAATCCAACTATCATTATAAATCATACTAGCAGATATATGCAACTTAGAACAGTTACCCGCACTCCCATACGTTGATTCAGAACTCTGTTTTGCTGCCATGGCCTTCAAGATTTGATTACAAATGTTATCCATCATAGAAGGATCAATCTGCACATGTGAGCTTGAGGCTTCTTCAACGTTGCAATCCAACGGTGAGTCGGAAATCCCAATATTTGCATGAGCAACAACCTTCTCATTTTCCCCAGTCCTTTTGTTTGGATTCTTCCACCATTTTGGATATCCAATAATATTGAAGCATTGATCCTTTGAATGGCCTTTGAACTTGCAGTGTTCACAGATTTTATCACTTTTGTCTTTCTTCCAGTCTTTTCTTACACCATCATATCTAGAAAACTTAGATGAACCTCCTTGATTTAAATTTTTCTGAAATTTTCCTTGATTTAAATTTATTTATTTTTTAAAAAAAGTATAAGATATATCGGTTTGGTGAAACGTGTTTTTGTTTACCTGTTGGCTTAAGCGTGTTTGGGTATTTTCTTTTTATAGGTTGGATAGTTGTTTGTTTTTGATTGGCTTCATGTTCTTATAAAAGCCTGTATTGCATCATCTCCTGTAACTGATACAAAAAGAAATAAAATAAGGCTTCTCTGATTGCTCTGTTTCGATTCTTCTTCGCCAATAGCCATTTCTTTCCTTTAGATCTCTAATTATCTAGATCGAAGAATTTAAGTTGATCGCCATGGCTCTGATACCATGTGAAAAACAAAAGAGAAGCCTTATTTTATTTCTTTTTGTATCAGTTACGGGAGATGATGCAATATAGGCTTTTATAAGAACATGAAGCCAATCAAAAACAAACAGCTGTCTAACCTATAAAAAGAAAATACCCAAACACGCTTAAGCCAACAAGTAAACAAAAACACGTTTCACCAAACTGATATATCTTATAATTATCAATCGCAATACGTCTAGGTAATAACTCTTTATTTTTCTTCAAAAATTTGTCTCATAGCTTTGATTTTACCGTTCTGAAATATTGTGAAAAATCTCTCTCCAAAATAGGTCGAGCAATAGTTGGATCTAGATTCATGTCAAACTCCTACAGAAAAAAGAAAAAAAATCAAAACAACTGTTGATAAGACCATTCAGTTATAAATATGTACCTAACTTTGATCGATGAGTGATCTGATTTATTATCCTACATGAATTTTAAATTTAGTATCCCAAATCGATGAGTGATCTGATTCTCTATATATGTACCTAACTTTGATAAAATTTTGCATTTGGGAAGCATAGAAAAAGAGAGACTAATGGAGTTTCAAATATTCCTTTGACTCCAGTAACCATTCTATAATTAATATCAGCATGTGTCTAGTAGAAGACTAAAAGTAACACAAACTTTCAATAGAATTACTTTACCACTTTTAGTAAAAAAAATTACTGCGATTAAAAGACCAATCTCTATTGAACCAAATAAAACATCAAAAAATGCACAAGGTGGATATTTAAATGGATTTGACAGAAATCCAAGAGGATTTAGCAATATTTCCATCAATATAATGTGGTTTTTATAAATGTACGGTAAAGTAAAATACCATGAGTGTTTTCCATAAATTATCCCTATAAAAGCCGTCTACTTTCCTCCAACCATCGTAACTAACAGGAATGAGCCCACGAATCAAAACCCCGCAACTAGAACTCCATTTTTTGCATCTTTGCCTTTAGCACCCTCCATGTCAACAATTATTGAGTATTTTTTATTTGCTGGTGGAGGAGGAACATCTTCTTCTGTGCTTTCTTGACGTTGTGATCCACTGTTGCTACTAGTTGACATTCTGCAATATACAAATTTAACCAATTCAGTTAGAACAACGACAGTTGGAATAAAGGCAGATCTTTCAATTGTTCTTACTTTAAAATCAAGTAATCATAACATAAAAGGATGGGTGGTGTTTAATATATAACTATAAACAAGCAGATTACCTGTAGTGCAAAGATGAAAATTAATATGAAAACAACTAAGAATTAAGCATTAAATAGAGGGTAAACTTGCCAAACAAATTTAAACCACATAAGTCTAAAAAGACATGTTTTTACTACCCCTGTAGAAATCAGATGTCAACATAGATTCATTACATCAAACAAAAAATAAACAAAATATCACTAGTTACAATCATATTTGTCTACTTAGATTCCATGCATTTCAACAATGTTAAGTTGTGTTGCTCATTTAAATTGGAGTGGAAGTTTGTTTGCATCTTATAATCATCTATGTCATCAGTCAAGCGCTTAGGCGAATTTCGTACAATGGACCAATCAGGATTTTGTATGTCTTTTATGTAAAAGATTTGGCTTACTTCAGACGCAAGAATGACGGGCTCATCATATTCTCTATTGCTACTTTTAAGCTTCTTTAGATTCACCATCGGTAAATTAGAGTCTGGCCAAATCTTACACCCATGTGTTTTGTCGGCGATATTTACCCAGTCGCAATAGAATACCACATGTTGAAAATCATAATAATTAACCTCAATGATCTCCTTGATAATACCATACCAAGTAGTATCATCATCCATAGGATTTAAACCTTTTGCACTTGCGATAAACGTTGTAATTACATCCATGCAAACACCACTATCTTGTGTTGAATGAGTGTTGTTATAGTATTCGAGAGAAAATACAGTCATTGATCCTATATTTGAGATGAGTTTTGGCTTCCCACGTTGGCCCACTAACATAATACTATAACAGTGAATTCATGCATTTTTCTTCTATTAACTGTTAAAACCACTAAAATATATTAAATAAAGTCATATTTTTATAATCAAATTGTTCTTTAGTATAAGCCTAACAAAGCTTGTTGTGCAACCAATCAATGAATTCAGATTGTACTACAACTTCTGCCTTTGTTTGAAGTCTTTTTTTATTACGGTGAGCATCTTCAAATGACAATCGATACTCGCTACAAAGTAAACAGGTTATATATTAAGTAAATAGAAATTTATTTTATAATTTGTAAAAAAACACAAACCTATAATAATCATCTAGATCTGGTATGTCCATTCTAAAAAGTATCCACATTCGAATTTGTATGCGTTGTACGCCACTTAGCTTGATAGTTTTACCCTCAATAATGGAACGTTCATACGTATCATTACCATTCTCATCCAAGAATGGTGCTTGTTTAGAGCTATGATTACCAGCACGTGGATCTGGCATATACTCCATTGCATACCTAACAGATTCCGAAACAAGATATGCTTCGGAAATTGACCCTTCCACATATCGTTTATTGTTTGGTATGTCCTTACACTCCTTCATAGCTCTAAGAAACATTAAATAATGCATGATTTTATATTATCGGTGAAAAATAATTCACATAATAATTATTAAAAAGAACGTCTCACCTTTCAAATGGATACATCCACGTATAATTAACCGGTCCCTAGAGCAGTGCTTGATCAGCTAAATGCACCATTAGATGTGTAATTATATCAAAAAACTGAGCGGGAATATAATGGACCAACACACATAACGCCTCAGCAATCATATCTTTGGCGGCTTGGACATGCTCTCAAATCAAAACTTTTGAACAAACAATATTAAAGTACAAGCATACTTGTAAAATCGCACGCCTCAAGTCACGAAACTTTGGAAATGCATGTTGAACCATGACAGACAAAAAATGTAGGATAGTAATATGATAATCATATGACTTTCTAATATTGAAACAAGGCGGTTGAATACTTACTAAGTTGCCTAATTTAGTTCCAAAGCACGACGGAAGTTTTACGTCTTTCAGAACTTGACAACATTGGATCTTGTAAGCTTTATCAAATGCAAATTTAGAGGATTGTTTGGTTCTATCGAATAGCAAATTAATAAAATGCTCTGCCACATTCTTCTCAGTATGCATCACGCCTACTGTATGTCGCACTTTATGACCACTCCAATACTCTAAGGAAAAAAGAATCGACTTTTTATACCATGCTGGTCTTACACAATCATCATTCTCATTTACAAGGTGTTCTTCATCACGATCAACATCATCTCCCATATGCTTCTTTTTTCTAATCGATTTACCGGGTATGTATTTGATATGAGCAATCTTCTCCAAAAGAGTCGATCCTATTAGTCGTGTTGGAGGTTCCTTATACTCTATATCTTTATATCATCCATGTTTTAGTGCTTTATATGGATGACCGTTCTTCAAAAATCTTATGTACTTCGTATAAACAATCTTGTTACCAACGTGTTCAACCTCGGTCTCTGTAGCACAAATAGGGCATGCTTTATAACCATGAGTCACACAACCCGACAGATTCCTAAATGCAGGTAGATCATGAATTCCCTACAATAGCATTGCTCATAATGTGAAATACTCTTTCTTGTTCATGTCAAATGCAAGCACTCCTATCATCCAAAGTTGTTTCAACTCATCCACAAGGGGTTCTAGATATACATCAATTTATTGACTTGGTGTTTTAGGTCCAGGAATTAATAAACACAACATTTGAAATTTTGATTTCAAGCATAACGAAGGAGGTAAGTTATAAGGAACCATATACACGGGCCAACAACTATAACTGTTTGACTGAATTATATTAGGATTAAACCCATCGGTAGCAATTCCAAGCCAAACATTTCAAGCATTATTAGCAAACTCTGGCCACTTATTCTTAGCCAATCTCCATTCAGCTGAGTCGATATGATGACGTATGGAATTCCAATAAGTTTTTGTTTCACTATGCCATAACAGTTTTCGACCTATCCATGGTATAGTGTAAAGTCTAGTTAATCTAGGAATTATTGGAAAATATTTTAAAACTTTTCTTGGTTGTTTTGTAACTTTTACAATTTCACCTTCATCTTTAACTTTAAATCTCGACGTATGACAACGAGGACATTCAACGGCATCTTTATTCTCCTTCGAAAATAATATGCAATCATTTTCACAAGCATGTATGCACTCTACATTCATTGCCAAATCCTTTAACATTTGTTTCATTGTGGGGTATTTATTCGGTAGTGTATTTTCCTTTGGAAGCCACTTTTTCAATCTCTTCAACAACTTGGTCACACTGTTTTCTAACCAATTGAATTCAATTTTCAAATTATATAGCTCTATAAGGACACTTAATGTTGTAAGACCATATTCACAAGAAGAATATAGTTTTTCGTTTGCTTTTCTTTTGTACTCGGTGTACTTTCTTCCCTGATAACCATCACCGATATCGTGTATGCTATCATACACACCATATGCATTGTCAACCAGGTTTCCAAGAGCACCTTCTACATGGTTTTCCTCTCGAATTTGATGAGAGATGCAAGCCTCATTGGTGGTAACATTTGGTGTAGGATTGATTACTGTATCCATGTCGTCCCTCTCACCGTGAAAAAACCACTCATCATATGTTGGATCCATACCGTAAATGATCAAGTGTTTCTTGACTGCTTTAAAGGATAGTTTTTTTTTTGAATTTCTACACTTTTTGCAAGGAAAATTGCACATTTCAAAATCAGGCGATGAATAATGCTTTGCGAAGTTTATAAAATGTCGAACCACTTGTATGTACTCATCGGTGTCCTACGTTGACATCTAATCCACTCTCTCGAAGTTGGTAACGATATTAGCAAGAACTTCTATCTCTCCCTATCAATTCTTAAACAACAAAAAATGAACTTATGTAAATATAACAATACCATTGTAAAAATGAACAGCGAATGGGACGGTTGACTAAAATATAACTTTAAAATGCATGCATCACAATTCAATAAAAGTAACTAAAAAAGAACTGTCATACAAAACTTGCTAATGATCCCAATACAAAAATGCAACAAACTCAATCAGGCAACAAAGTAATATAAAGAAAATGGTAAAGAGGCGTTCATTTTCTCAAACTTACTTTTTCACTTTGAAATCAAGCCAACAAAACCATTGCTTGCTGAAGTCAGGAGACTGGTAAATTTAGTCAAATAAATAGAGAGAAAATATTATAAAATATGTAAGTGGTATATATGAAAAGACACAATAGTGAAAATTTCTAGTCCATAGAAATGAACTGTTTAATGTGAAAGTAAGTAAAATAACTTAACTAAAGCAAACTACTTCATCTCGATTTGAATTTTTAGCTGATTCTGCTAAAGGCAACAAAGGATGTGATTGGAAAGATTGAATTTAAATAGAAAGTTGAGATTTGAGTATTTTTCTGATAAAAAAGAGGAGAGGATGAAGAGAAAAGATTAAAAACAATATATGCTCAATAGTACATTGATTTTATCATATTTTTATACATAAAATATGCATATAAACCTCAATATTTTAATAGAGAAAATAAACTATAGGCTTCAGAAATGTTTGGTACATATAATCTACATCTAATGAAAAAATTATAAAAAAAGAGCATAATTATGCCCATAAAGTAATTTAATTTCCACCAGCATTGTTATAATCATCGTAATAATTTACTACTTGAATATAGAATGTCGTACAAATTGTACACTTCAATAATATTTTAACGCAAAAACTAGATCACACTTTTTCTTTGTTTAAACTCATATATAATATAAGAGAAAATGGTAATTTTGTTGTTCGTATTGTTAGTACAACACTGACCTGAATTAGAGATGACTAGGCCATGGTAGTTTTATATATTCCCCACAATTCTTAAATAACCATAGTTATTTAAGTTTAAATCTTGCCAAATGCATCATTGTGGTCTTACATTGTCTCATGTTTTATGTTATATTTCACAATTCAGTCGATCATCCATGATAAAGTCTTAAAATAATATAATATATTTAAACTTAGTTATCCAAAATCAAACCATTAAATTAACTCTTGAAAACTTATTTAGTTAGTGCCAAGATAAGTGAGCTATTTAACCAAATTTTATAGAGCCAATCCAATTCTAAATGTCTAGTGACATGTTATTTTAAGGTCAAACTGAAATGATAAGTTCTGTATTAAATTTGTTAAAACTAAAATTGATACCACCCTTAATGTGTACAACATTAGCACTGTTGAAACTAAAATGCACAAGCGTGCATAACTTAATTAAATCTCATTACTTAGCAAAGACAATATGTATTCCAGAGAGTATCGAAGCAAATTTGTTAAAATTTATGTGAAGAAGAAGTACTAGCAAATCAACAGTTTCATGTATTGTAGCTAAATTATGATCTAACAGAAAGTCTATACATATTTCACTATGTGTAAGTTTTCAAAAAAACAATCAACAAAGCAACTGAAATTGTAGTTCCTGAAAAATTATTCAACTAACCTGAATGCAGGTTACAAATGCAGTATAACATATGCTACACAAGTTCCAATTGTCTTGCTCATATATGTAAGTAAATAACACACTTATTTCTTTGAACCGGAGAACCAATCCCTTAATATCTCAAGGCATATTTGCATAACCTACATACAATCATGGTAAACATAGTTGGTAAACAAAATATAATCAAAAATATATTGACCAAATCAAACTAATTTTGGTTGAACTAATGTAAAAAATCATGCAAAATCACATAGGAAAAACATAGTCAGAAATATATGGACTTTGATTGAATTAATGTTTCTATTATATTTAGTACTACATATTGATGTGTAGTTCGTCGATAATTGATCGAACATTTATCCAATAATCACTAACTGTCAATATACTTCAATGCTTTAAATTAGTGTTTTACTACTCTAATTATGTTAAATCAATAATTGACCATATAATTCTCTATGTAACTTCTATGAATCGTGCCCAAAATTAATGAAGGTTATATGAATATACAACCTTTAGTCAATAATTTCAATTTCAATAAAATTAATGAAGGTTATATGAATATACAACCTTTAGTCAATAATTTCAATTTCAATAAAATTAATGAAGGTTATATGAATCGTACCCAAAATAAATAATTTCAATTTCAATAAAATAAACAACCTCTAGGCAATTTGTTGCACTTATATGAATATACAAAAAATTAATGAAGGTTAATTAGTCATTCAATGCAAAAAAGAAAAGAGCTGGTCATTAATTTGCCATTTTTATATCATTTTGTTAAACACTTTCCATGTTGTGGTTTAACTAATTTCAAATAGTAATTATCATATGCTATATTTTACATCAATTATATTCACTTGCACCCTAAGCTATAGTAAATATTGTAGTAGCTCGCTTTATTTTACCATAACCAACACTTGCACCCTAAACTATAATTCTCTTTTGTAACTTCTTGAATCGTACCCGAAATTGTTGTAACTAGTAAGTTGTCTAAAAGAAACCGATGTACATTACCATCCAAGCTGATTCAAACTCAAAATCAAATTGAAAATTTCAAGCACTAATATCCATAGTATATTTTTTAAATACTACCAATTTCAATTTAAATAAAATAAACAACCTCTAGTCAATTTGTTGCACCTATATGAATATACAGAAAATCAATTAAGGTTAATTAGTCATTCAATGCAAAATGAAAAGAGCTTGTCATCAGTTTACCATTTCTATCATTTTGTTAAATACTTTCCATGTTGTGGATTTATTAGTTTCAAATAGTAATTAGCATATTCTATATTTTGCATCAATTATATTTACTTGCACCCTAAACTATAGTAAATAATGCAGTAGCTAGCTTTATTTTGCTGTAACCAGCACTTGCACCCTAAATTATAATTCTCCTATGTAACTTCTATGAATCTTGCCCAAAATTACTGTAACCAGTAAGTTTCTAAAATAAACTGATGTACATTGCCATCCAAGCTGATTTTGATGAATCATACCCAAAATTGATGTAACTAGTAAGTTGTCCAAAGAAATTGATGTACACTGCCATCCAAGCCGATTCAAACTCAAAATCAAATTCAAAATTTCAGGCACCAGTATCCATAATATATTTTTGAAATACTAGCAATTTCAATTTCAATAAAATAAATAGCCTCTAGTCAATTTTTGCACTTATATGAATATATACAGAAAATTAATGAAAGTTACAGTACAAGAAAATTGTTTTTTGACAGCATTTAATTACAGCATTTTGTATAATAAATTGTCTATTTGCAATATAAAACTTGATGAATTAATACAAAACAGCTTGTGAATCGCCGTCCAAAATACCACTGCCACTAAATTTTTATTTCCCTCCATTTAGCCACTTATACCTATTACCTCCCGCGTTTTACCTAATTCCTTCCCCTATTTCATCAAGGAAAAAAAATGCCCTCACCAAAATCAACGCCATCACTGCCACCAAAAACAAATCAACTCGTTCATCCTCCTTGAGGTTTCAGTGCCAAACGCCATCACTGCCGCCCTATTTACCGACTTCATCAACCGGATTTGACGACGACGAGACGTGAAGACCTCAACGAGACGACGGAAGACCGGAGGTCAAAGAAGACAACAACGCGCTGTGGTATTTTATAATTCTACTGTTGTTTTTCTTTTCAAAGATGGTAATTTAGGTTGCAGTGCATTGTGGACTAAAAGTCATAGTATAGTGTCATGTTTTTGTTGGATGAAAATCTACCTTTTGAAGATAGTTTCCAATGCCAAGCATCATTTCAGAGATTGGGTATATCTAAGAATTGTAGTATATTATTTTGGAAGCAAATTATGAAAAGTCGATTTCATGTTTTGGAAGCAAATTGTAGTATATAAGATGTTGCTTACCTGAACCTAACTATAAAAGTTGATTTCATGTTTTGGAAGCAAATTCGACTGTTAAATTTGTAGTATTTGTCAGTAACACTACTACTGAGATTATCAATTTATTTTAATTCTTAGACAATTTTCTTTGCCAAAAAAAAGGACACTGATTTAAGGAATAAAAACTTCAGTTCACTTATCAAAAATTCGATGACAAAAGGCAAAGTAATCCGGTTTCATGGTCATTTGAACTGTCCTAAATTCCATGACAAAAGCAAAGTAATCCAGTTTTATGTTCATTTTAACTGTCCAAAAATTCAACGACAAAAGGCAAAGTAATCTAGTTTTATGGTCTTTTGGTCACCTTACCTTTTTTGTGAAATTTAACAGTTAACCTAAGGTCTGTTCCTTAAAATAAACAAACATTCCAAGAGGCAAATGTCCAAGGAAAATGTATGAAACTGGACGGAGTGTCGTGCTATAGAGATAAAGCATTTTTATTATTTAATCCCAGCTTTCCAAACATATAACAGATTTGGATTCAGATATGTATCTATTATACTGTCATTGATTCAGTTTATCTAGATTAAAGCAACACATAATATATCTCAAAGTAACACTCACTATATCAAATTAAGGACAAAATTTGACGTCCAATTATAAAAGCCTCAAAGAAAAAGAACTCAATATTTTAGCATGTAAAAAGAACTCAATATATTACAGCTATATTAGATATTCTTTAGTTCTTTTGATTTGCGTGATATATAGTGTTCCTATTTTTCAAAAAAACATAAGAAAGAAAGTGCCTTTGTGTTGGAATTATTTCGGTGAAAGAACCACCATTGCATATAAAGACAAGTCAGAAGGGAACAATTATATCAAGTATCTTGGACTAATAGTTATAACTGTTAAATTTTGGCGACACTATATGGAGAATTGTAGAGGTCGGAAGTAGCTTCATAACGGAGAAAACGGTTCACAAATCGGAGTTCGGAGGTGGAAGTTATAAGGGAAAAGGTGAAGTGGGCGGAATTGGCAGGGTCAGACGTCTAAGGAAAATGGTCAGACGTCTGGCGCTTCAGCAAATCTGTACCAGACCTGTTCCAAAGAGTTAGGTCAGACGTCTGACCAAATGGATCAGACGTCTGAGTCTGTGCAGAATTGATTCCAGAGCCTTGAGTCAAACGTATGACCATTTTGGCCAGACGTCTGAGGCGACTTCCGCCTGTTTTTCACGTGTGGACTTGGCAGGGGCAATTTTGGAACATTTTCTAGGGTTTCTATTCTCTTATATAAGCCATCTTCGGGTCTCAGATCCGGGAGTACGTGCAAGCGACTGCAAGAGATTAGCCTCCACAAATTAGGGTTTATCAAAACCTAATTTTCTTCAATTCTCTTCTCCATAAATCAATTTCTAATTAGAATTTTGATCATTGTAATCAGTCTCTTGTACTCTTCTCATCAATATTAATATAAGCTCTCTCTTAAAGTGGATGTACACTAACATAACGTTAGTGGAACCACTATAAATCACCGCGTGATTTATTTTTCATTATTGCTTCGATTTCTGAATTGCTTGTTTGGGATTGTGATTGCTTTTGGATTGGTTGAAATTGGAATTGAGTTGTTGATTGATTGTTTTTACACTTCTTTCCACGATCCCGTCTTTCGCTGTGCTTGTGGGGTTTCGATTTGAGTGGTCTCCAGTTGGAATCCCGCCCCAACAATAACAATTTACTGGAACCAATGGTTGGTATTATTTGTTGATTATGTGAAGCCTGTCGATCAATAATGAAAAAATAATACTATTTGATCTTTTTAACGTTTTCTTTATATTTGCTATGCTTGAATATGAAACTTTGTTATGCCTAGAGTGACTTTGTCCTGGTTTGTTATATTTGCTATACTTGATATACTCATAAAAAAAAACATACTGTCCTGTCTGCATTTCCATTTTCATTTCTGTACTAGTTTATAGCCTTTTATTTGGGGAAGAAAGCAACCAAAAAGTTTATTAGTACGTCCGACTATCCTTTTTGAACTAAGAAGATGAATCAAATGTGACCCAGTACATGCCCCATTTATTGAATATGAATTTGTATATTGTTTGCTTTTCTTTTCAGTATTGAAAGGTGTAATAATCTATGCAGTTCAATAATTTGGTTACAGACTCAAACTATATTCAGTAAATTTCCATACAACAAGCCTCATCCATAATATATATACATATGTACGTAATATGAAATTTATTAATTTTCTCAACTCACGTTTCAGGATTACCTTCTTTTAATCACATATGGAATTATATAATTCCATCAGTTTGTATAGCAACCACAAATTTCTGTTTATCGTTTGCTGTAACTGATTGCTGAGTCGTTGGTGGTTGGCTTGTTTACTGTCATAATTGTACACGGTAGATATGTATAGAATGGCTACAGAGTGAATTACAGAGTAATGTGATGGCTTGCAAAAATTGTGATGGTAATAAGAAATTTTAATTAATGTGTTTGTTGCCACTGTGTTTTATATAGGAGAATGACCGAGTGAACCAGTTCTTAACTAGTTTTGGGAAAACATTGAAACCTGGACACTTAAATTTGAATGCAGTGTGGTCTATATATGATCGATTTATCTTATTAATTTTTGACATTATCAATCAAGCAGGAAGAGACATCGTGTAAGATTATGACATTGTTTTTATATAAACTTATGCTTTAAATTCTAGATTCCTTGAATTGTTAGTTTCCAAAATCTATCATCGGTCCATCTTATATAGCTACAGAAGTAATATTAACATACCGATTGTTACTCGACAACACATTAATTAAATCAGATTTCGTAGAGCATTTATTATGCTGGTTGTTTGTTTAATATTTATAGTCTATGTCAACTCTATGTATAAATATATTTATTCCTATATCTTTATGAATCATGCTGTCAAGATCTTACTATAAAGTAGAGTGAAGACATATATGTATATTCTTTGAAACATGGTCTGAGTCATCACATCTTATTGATTGGAACATCAAATGAAATAAAATAAATAAATTATAATAAGCCGAAATGGCTGAATATGTTATGATCATGCTTCTTGTCATCACATGTTATGTTACAGTAATTGGTTCAAATTCTAACTTTTAACACTTAGAATGAAAGATATCATTATGAATTTTATGGAAGCAGGACCGTAGCTTGCTTTGGTTGCATGTAAACAAACACATGATTAATTCGTTGTGAACTCTATGAAACGGGAAGCTTGGCAATCTGGCAATCATACGTTTGGTCCAAAAAAAGTAAAAATATTTATTTTCTTGGAAAATAAAATAACTGCACTATGTATGTAATGTTTCTTTCGAAACTTGGAGTAGAGTACGCCAATGAGACCTACACTAAATTTGAAGGTAACTTGCTTGGTTGAAGGAATTGCAACTTGCACATGTTAGTTTATCTTTTTGTAGCATATACAGAGGAGGTTGCAAGTACTTCAGAAGTGCAGTTATTTTTTTTCTTAAATTTAAATTTTTGCTCTTCTATACCTGCGGGAAAAAAGGAAGAAAAAAAACATAGTCTAAGCGTGTGTGTGTGTGTGCAGGTTGTGTGTGCGTGCAGTTTGTGTGTGAGTGGGTTGCTGCTTGTCTGCTAGTGTATTGTTAGTGCTTTGATATTTTGTTAATAAAGGTGGGCAGTTGTGCATCCACATTTATAAAAAAACAAAGAAAGAAAGAAAACAAAACAAAGATAGTAATTGGAAATGGTATAAACTCAAATCGCCTAATTCACAATGGCATCACAAATTATATAGGTAGCTGGTATAGACTATCTTCCTTTAGTGAACCAATAACGTGAGAAAAAAAAACATAATCACTATATGAAAAGTAACAAACCAGAACACACGAATAACAATTATTTGTAGAGTTATATGAGTCTATATGTTTAGTGCAGACAACCGTTTGTACTTTGCAATTTCATAGAAAATCGTCCCTGGTTTGAATCGAATCCAATGTAGTTATAGCGCTATTGTTTCAATTTGTTGCATAGTGCAGTTAAAAGACTTTGCAATGCAATTTCCTTTTTATTCTTATTTATATTTTAATATAAAAAAACCTTGGCTTTCTGTGTACATGGTCTTTGTGAGCAATAATATACAATCAGAATCGTCTTAGCTTTAATCCTATTTAGTTGGTGTAGCAGGCAATAACATACAATTAAGGTTTAAGAAAAATATTACATGAACAAATATTTCCTACATAGTGTCTCGGTTTCTCTAGTCTGTATTTTGAGAAACTTGCTAAAACTTATGCTGAGTAGTTATTTTGCTTTTACTCAACAGCCGATTGTTACTTCAAATTTTAGAAATTTGCTTGCTTATGTATTAGCTGGCGATGGATAAAAATTGGGTGCATCTACACAGGTAACTATATAATTCTCAACATATATGTAATTTGCGAATCAAATCATATTTTTGATGAAAGCTAATAGTTATTTTTTTCAAAGGACTAGTAGTGAGTATGAGCAAGGAGCTCGAAAGTTTGTGCACACCGCTATAAAAAATTCTGGAAATTTAGAAAAAATTCTATGTCCTTGTTTAGATTGTCGAAATCTTAGTCATCAATATGAGAAGGTTATAGTTGAGCATTTGATTATAAGAGGAATGGATCCTGTATATAAGAGAAGTAGGTGGTATTGTCACGGCGAGCAAACAAATATAAGCAAAGATGTTAAGTCCGAGGACATTTATGATTTATTTAAAGCTATCGATTATGAAGATGAAGATTTCATCAATCATGCTTTTTTCGATGATGATAAAGATGAAGATATCGCACGAAGACGAGAGGATGATTTATTAAGAAACTTGAAAGAAGCGGAAACCCAGTTGTATCCTGTTGTATTGATCAAACAAAATTATCTGCCATCATTGCCTTATATAATCTTAAATGTGAGACTGGGTTGTCTGATACTGGCTTCGATAAACTTCTAAATGTGCAACAATTATTGTTGCTAAAGAATAATGTACTTCTCAAGACATGATATGAGGTAAAAAAAATTCTCAAAATATTCAATATGGGTTTCGAAAAAATTCATGCTTGTCAAAATGATTGTTGCCTTTTTAGAAGAGAGTACAAAGATTTGAAAAGTTGTCCTAAATGTGGGTTTTCAAGATGGAAGAATAATGAACGTACAAATGAAATTATGCATGGCATTCCAGTTAAAATTTTGAGATATTTTCCAATCATTCCAAGATTTAGAAGAATGTTTAGATCTCAAAAGACGGCAGAATTTAAGGTGGCATTTTAGTAACAAAAGCAATGATGGAAAAATGTGTCATCCCGTGGATTCAATAACATGGAATGTAGTAGATGGGAAATGGGAATCATTTGCAGCTGATCCACACAATCTAAGACTTGGCCTTTCTACCGATGGTGTTAATCGTTTTTTGACATTGAGTTCCAAATATAGTTGTTGGACTGTGATGCTTGTGACATACAACCTCTCGCCAATATTATGCATGAAAAAAGAAAATATCATGTTAACATTGTTGATTCCTGGTCCAAAGAAACCGGGAAATGATATTGATTTTATTTGGCGCCATTAATTGAAGACTTGCAACACCTGTGGAATAATGGAGTTCAAACTTATGATGCCTTTAGTAGATCACTTTTTAACATGAGACCGATTTTGCTATGGATGATAAATGACTTTCCAGCATACAGAAATCTTGTTGGATGTTGTGTGAAAGGTAAAAACGCTTGTTCGTTATGCGATATCAATACTCACCATGGATGGTTGAATCATAGTCATAAGAATGCTTATATAGGTCATAGGAGATTTTTACCTCCTTCAGATTCATTGAGAAAGCAAAAAAGCTGGTTTGATAATACTGTAGAAAATGGTCGTAGACCCAGAGTTTTGACTGGAAGAAACATATATGCTATTTTGAAAAACTTTCCAAATAATTTTGGGAAAAAAATCAAAATGAAAATAATAAGAGCAAGAAGGGAAAGGGTAAGAAGAAAAAAAATCAAGCAGCAGAGTAAGAAGAGAAAAAAATACTAATAAAGAAAATAGAGGTGAAGATGGTGATCTTGTGAATATAGAGCTATCAAGGTGGAAAAAACGGTCAATCTTCTTTGATATACCATATTGGGAGGTTAGTGTTTTTTCGTGGAACAATAATACAATTCTTTATTAATGAAATTTAACATTGTTGATTTTTGTAGGAACTTCCAATGCGTCATAATTTAGATGTAATGCATGTAGAAAAAAATGTTGGTGAAAGCGTAATAGGCACGATGTTACATGATAACAAATCGAAAGATGAAATTAATTCTAGAAAAGATTTGGAAGAGTGGGGAATTCGACGTGGCCTTTATACACAACCTCATGGAAAAAAACATATCTTCCACCGGCTCCATATACATTGTCCAATTCTGAAAAAATATATTTTGTAAAAGATTATATGATTTTAAGGGACCTGATGGTTAATGCTCGAATTTCAAGAGTTCTACATCGTTGGAGGATTGTAAAATTAGCAATTTGAAGTCACATGACTATTCTAATGCAGCAGTTGTTGTCGGTTGCAATAAGAGGATTGTTACCGAAGAAGCCAAGGAAAGAAATAATTCGTTTATGTTCGTTCTTCAATAAATTATGATACCAACTGAAACGACCCACCTTTCACTCCACAGAAAGACACATCATTATTAATAAAGATTATTAAATCAATTTAATTATTAATACAGATTATTAAATTGATATTGCCCAAAATTCCGGGTCATCACATTCCTTCCCCCTTAAAAGAATTTCGTCCCCGAAATTTAAAAGCAAAGTTAATTTAAATACTTTGAAACTATGATTTCTACTAAATTTTTCTCGATTTCAACAGTTTCAAAACTTATTATGTTTGAACATATTTTTAGCACCTAGATTTTGATTTGATTAACTTACCTTGTTTGAAGTTCAAAGATTTACCAACATGTTCTCGATAGAGAAAAACTGCAACATCTTGATGATGAGTTTATTGTAATTTTATGTGAACTTGAAAGATATTTTCCACCTTCATTCTTTGATATAATGGTACATTTGACGGTTCATCTTGGAAAAGAAGCCCGATTGTGTGGACCGGTTCATTTTCATTGGATGTACCCATTTGAAAGATATATGAAGACACTAAAACATTAAGTAAGAAACAATGCACGTCCTGAGGGGTGTATTGCAGAATCCTACCTTGCAAAAGAGTGCATGTAATATTTCAGTGAATTTTTAAAGAAATCAATACAAATAGAAGAGAACGAAGTCCGAAATGAAGATTCTGAAAATGATGCCATACTTGAAGGACAACCAATTTCAGCTTGCAAAATAATTACGTTGTCTGACAATGAGAAACAAATTGCTCATTTGGCTGTGCTAATGAATATGGCTACAGTGGAACCTTTTTTAGAGTAAGTCACTATTGCATTTTGTTCTATTGTTCAAATTTTTTTGTGATTGTAAGTGCAACTTTGCTTTTTTTTCTTTTATAATAGTTTGCATTTAGAGGAGTTGCAACACTCAAACAAGCGCATAGGAAAAAATGCGACCTTACTTTGGAAAACCCACACAAATAACTTTGCTGATTGGATTAAGAAGAAGGTGAGTTGAATTTTTAAATATAATCTCATTAACTTTAGATATATTATTACCGAGATCTATCTTAAATAATTTTTTCATTTACAGATACCTTTTGATTCGAACGATCACGACACAATATTAAAATGGATTGCCTATGGTCCAAGGAGTAGTGCATTGTCTTGTACAGGATATATCATCAATGGACAACGTTTTCACACAAAAGATATTGAGGGAAAAACTCAAAATAGTGGAGTCACTTATGATGCAACTACCATGTGTAGGGCGAGCGCAAAAGATATTTCCCAAGTGGTTGACATGGTCACTTATTATGGGTTATTGACCGATACAATTTTGTTAGACTATCATGTTTTTTATATTCCTGTCTTTAAGTGTCATTGGGAAAATATAGGAAATGGTGTGAAGGTAGAAGATGGATTTACTCTTGTCAACTTACATCAAAATCAAGCTTCATTTTCAAAAGATCCATATATCCTTGCATCTCAAGCGAAACAAATTTTATATTCAAGAGAATATGATTCTTCTAATTGGTATGTTGTGATGAGGGCACCATCAAGAAGTTTTCATGAGATAGATATAGATGATCCGTTTGACGAATTTAGCTTGGGTATAGAGAATTTTGGAGAAACCGATATGGAGGTTGATGATTTCGTCGAGGATGTTAGCTATGTTAGGGAAGATTGCGAAGGAATACTTGAGTAGTATATTAATATCACTATCTATGTTCATTGTATCGGATGTTATGAATTTAAATTATGCTTTTAAGATTTCACAATCGAAGAAGGATACTTCGAAAATGCTAAGAGTAGGCAATGCTGCAGATTGGTAAAACCATATTTGGTAAGCTCTAATTCACTAGACATTATTATAACCAAGTTGAAAACGATTTGACGCCTAGAAACAAAATAGTATGGGAAAAACAAAATCCAACACTTTATTATATTTTTTATTTTTTCTTTCCTATTATACATGATTGATGACAACATGAAAAGTGGGGAGAAAAAATGATAGCGTAAAATAAGTAGTTCAAATTTATTTAAAAAAAGTTAGGAATCAAATTTGATGTACTCATATGTGAGAACATGGCCTGGAACCATGCTATTCAGACCTTTTTCTATTCCAATTTTACAGGTTTGCTTCACTTTTTTTTATTGACAATAACATATTATAATATTTAGGCTAGCTCATGTTCAAAGAAAAGAAAAAACCTTCATTAATAGGAAATGAGGATTTGTTCAAAACGTAAACATACATTAAAATTATTAATTGTGTAGAATGCAACTCTTATTAGACCATAATTCCATGCTTTATTGTATGCTTTATTGTAAACTAATTCCATGATTCCGAATATGTGTACAGTAGATATAACAGTACTTATATTTCATGCTTTATTGTATGCTTTATTGTAAAATAATTCCATGAAGAACAATGCAACTCTTATTAGACCATAATACCATGATTGAAATTATTTCTTTGGCTTATATTTCAAAATTGCATGCTTTATTGTAAAATACCATATAAATATCAAGTACAGTTGATATAACAGTACTACAAAACAATAATTATCACCATATAAATATCATGCTTATATTTTAATTTAATAGTCATAGACCATAATTCCATGTTTCGATTGATTTTAGTACTACAAAACAATAAAAATACATTTAACAAATTATAACAGATTATAATATACTAACACATTTATGCATGATTGGCAAAAGAGGATGCATGTAATCTTGTTCTTTCTTATGGTTTATTAATAGGAAATGAGGAGAATTACTCGGAATCAGAAAAAAAACAAAGAAGCCAAAATTGTACTCATGGAGCCTAATGAACGGATTAAGCGTATTGAAGACAACAACATTCAAAGCGAGGGTAATCCATAAGTAGTAGAAGATAATCCACCACAAGTAGTAGAAATTAATCCACAAGTAGTAGAAAAAAATCCTTGTGCATTGGAGAACCATACAATGCAAAACGAACAACATGTGGAAGCAATGATGGAAACCGATGGACCTATTAAAGATGTAAATGCAAATCCATCAAAGAAACGAATGACTAGAGGTCCTACGAAAATGAAGAGACTTCCTTCAAATTTCGCAAATCGTGTTGAAGTTGAATTTAATGAGAATGCCGAACCAATAGGTGAAGGATCAATCCATTTATCTTCTTTTTTAGGGCCACTTGTACGAGAGCATGTTCCAATCACACTTACCAACTGGAGACACCTTGGCGATGATTTGAAAGCCATTTTATGGGATTGCATTAAGGTATATTTTGTGATTTTTATCTAGTTGTGTCTATCTAGCTCATATACATACATGCACCTGCACTTATTATATGAATTCTTCATTTTAAATGGTTTTCAGATATGAGTAAAAATATTTTGTATCGGTACTAGCAGGCTGCTGCACCTATACATACATGCATGCTACATGCACCTGCACTAGCATCTGCACTTGCTCATATACATACATGCTACATACATGCACCTACTTATATACATACATGCTACATGCACCAGCACTAGCAGGCTGCTACTTTAAAGCAGCAGTAGCACTAGAATCGACATTATTTTGTATCTTTAGTTTTTGAAATTTCTTGATTAAATGTTTTGTAATATCAACGCTAATACTTTTAGGGCATATTTTCAGGCTTTTAAGGTATTATTTTGCATGTTATTTGCATGTTGAGGTTGAAATTGCTTGTAGGTTTCTGTGTGGACAGAGTTGTTGTTTTATATATTTTGGTGTATATGTGCCTTGAATGTGTGCGCATGCATTTGCTTTGGTTGAGCACTTGGTGTGGTCAGGTTAACTTTTTTACCTTTCCAAATTGTGAACCTTTTTTTTTATACAGGGTAGATTTAAGTTGGATGAGGAATGGCAAAAGGTCCCCATATTTCGGCAAATGGAGTGTATTTCTAGGTGTTCAAAATGCATATTAGTTAATAAAATAGTCAAAGCAAAGTCCAAGGAGGAAAGACTTCGAATGAAACCGGATAATATCAAAACTATGATGGAGTGGAATGATTTTATCAACTTGAAAACTAGTTCAAAATTTAAGGTAAATTATGTCTAAATGGTCATTCTTCGTATGTATGAATTAACTAGTCAATATATTTTAATTTTTTATTTCAGATACAAAGTGAAATATTCAAAGCCATTAGGCGCACACAGATGCCACATACATGCAGCCGTAAAGGAATGGCTCGATTAGCCGCAGATATGGTAAGAATTTTTTTTAATATTGTGTACTTGTCATGCCATTTATAGAGTTATGATCAATTGTTTTATTAAATTTTTATTAATGTAGAAAAAAGAGAGCTCATATCCCTCTTCTATTTCAAGATCCGTTGTTTGGATTAGATCTCACACTCGAAAAAACGGTGAGCCGACGAGCTTGGCTGTTGAAGAAACTATTGTATGTGATTTCGTTTCAAATTGACATATTACAAATGATTTTAGAATATGATAATGTTGAAGATTATAATGTATGTTGACCTTTACAGGAGAAGATTAAAAAGTTTGACACTAAATCACAATCTAGCACGACAACTGATGTGAGAGAAGATGCTCTTTCAGCAGTGCTGGGACAAGATAGACCAGGACGATTAAGAGGAATGGGAAGAGGTGTGACCTACACCAAGTTTGTTTTGTCACAAGCTAATCAAAAACAAACAATGCAACGTCAAAATAGAATTGCGGATTTGGAGAAGACGGTTCAGATGCTAGTATCCCCAAACCAGGTATTTCTGAAACTGAAATTCTAAATTGGGTTGCTCTACCACAGATGCTTTTTTTAGGGAAAAAAATTTAATTTAATTTAATTTCATTGCCAAAGCAACCACCATGACATAGAAAAATCTAAACTACTTCCTCATTGATATATGAAATGTTAAAATGCAGGTATTCTTTTTTTCTGCATTGAAATCATTGAATTAGAATGAAAGTTGATTAAGGCATGGTTTGGGAACACATCAAAGTTTTTAAGATAGTGACATGGGTTTGAACTTTTGGACTGGGCTGGGTCGGGTTAACATCAATTGTAAATTGTTTATAGTATATAATCTATTTAAACATTTAATAAAATTTGTATCAGCTTTTTATTAAAAGTTTTTAAAACTTGTATGAAATTCGTATAACATGAAAAATGTAATATTAAATTATGTTGGCATTGAATATTTATTAATGTATTTATGAAAAAAAACTTGAGATGGCTCTGGATTTGTGAATGCATGTATATTTTACACATTATATTTTTCATCAAGTATCAACTAGCAGAAGTATGCTATTTTCGCATGTAGCTATCATTATAAAGGCAGTATGCCAACTGCCACGTTGGTAATAAATTTGAGTTTAGAACTAGAACAAATTTATATAAGTCTTTGGATTTGAGTGCATAAGTGTATAAATATTCATATGTCTGTGTGATTGCGAGAGTGGGATTGCGTGTGTGTAGTTGTCTGCATGTGTGAGTTTGAGGATTTTAATTATGTGCAAGGTCGGTGTATGTGCGTTCCAGGCAGTGTACATATATATGTTGAGTGTTGTGTCCATATAAAATGAATTGGCTTGAGTGTTTGTATACTCATTTTAATAGCTCTGTTTTTATATGTCGTATAGGTATACCTACTATGTGAGTGATATATACATATATTTGCATTTTAGTGTGTTTGCATGTCTTTACATTTTCATTCTGATGTTGTGTGTTTTCATGCAATTCTTGCTTTGGGTTCTTGACTTTGTTTGCTATGTGTTTCCAGGCGTGTGGCAGGGTGAGTATATCAATGTGTATATTCAAGTGTATGGTTATATATATGAGTCTGTGCGTTGGTATTATATATAACAAATGTCAGTATTGGGTTTGTATTTTTTAATCATAGATAGTATATCGGTGTGGAGTTATATATATAAGTGTGCGTTTATACTGTATAAATGTATGTTGTTGCTAAATAGTGGGGTTGCAGTGTGTGTATGTTCATCAGAGATCGTGTTGGGTTTGTGTGACGCCCCACCTCAATACCCACGCTAGCCAAGGACACTATGGGGTAATGCCGTCAACTAGCACGGAGAATAAGGCTATTGAGGAGCGACCATCCGTGTAACTTCTTTGTGCGAGCACCGATATGTCAGATAGTATAGAATGCATATCATTTAAGGAGGAAATCCGACATACCGATACAATCTCAAAGCTATCACACAGTGGCTATATATAATCTTCGGAAACAAATATAGAAATAAACATAACACAAATCAATCACAGACAATTCATATCACAAAGGCGGAAATAGATATGAATATAACACATGAAAGTGTACATCAGAGTAGTGGTCAAATAAGATCCACATTAACACAAAAGAATAGATACATGTGCAAGGTAAAAGAATATGTATACATCAAGGAGTCTAAATCTCAAATGTATACAACAAAAACTACTAAACTAGAGTAGTTAGCCCAAAAGTCAGATGATGGTTCCAGATAGGAAGTCAAGAGGAAGCACCTGTAAAATCTCAGTCTGACCCGAGTATTATTTAAGAAGAAAATAATAAACGGATCAGTCTAGCTATAATTATCAGATAAAGTGATATAGAATAAGAGATATGACAAAAACGTATCATAACCATAATACCATACTATGATAAGTACTTAATTGAGAATCAACAAGAGATTAATCAATATCACAAGAACCTTCTCAAAGATTAAAAGAATGTCATATTCTTAATTTAATTCACCAAGCCACAATAAATGACATACATATCAATGCCAACTGAAAAAGGTGGTGAAACATAAATCCCAGAAATCAATAATTAGAAATCCAGAAATCACAAGAAAAGGATGGCCAATCCCATAAACTGAACATCGACGCACCTAGAAAGGTTCGCCCCATGTAAAGTCTAGCATCGATACACCTAGAAAGACGTACCCCATGCAAAGTCGAACATCGACGCACCTAGAAAGGTACGACCCATGCTCTAGCATCGACGCACCTAAATAGATACGACCCATGCATAAATAAACATCGACGCAACTAGAAAGATACGCCCCATGTAATGTCTAACATCGATGCACCTAGAAAGATACACCTCATGCAAAGTCGAACATCGACGCACCTAGAAAGATACGACCCATGCATAGACGAACATCGACGCACCTAAATAGATACGCCCCATGCCCCGACTTATTGAGCCGATTGCTCCACGAAGTAAATAAACATCGACGCACCTAAATAGGTACGACCCATGCGAGAAATAAACATCGACGTATCTAGAAAGATACGACCCATGCGATAAATGAGACGAAGCTCAATAAAATGAGGTACAGTCCTTCATACGGACAAAGAGACATCGCACACTGCTAGTCTAAACCATAAAATGATCATCATCGATCATAAAGAAGTGTCAATTACACTAAGCTAGTAAATATAAGAGTTTAGCTTCATGTCCCATAACCACTTGCTTAACTCAAATATTTACGAACAAATTGTAGATCTCCACTAGAAAATTGTCACAAGAGTTTCAATCGAACAAGTCCATAAATTAACCGACGAAGTAAACGCAAGCGTTTCATACCACTTGTTTTGCTAAGCCGTTTAATTATATTTTCTCATACGAATGAGGTAAAGGTTTGTATATACTAGTAGATTGGAAAAACAGTTTTATAAACGAGTTTGATATTGAAAATAGAGTTGAAATCGTTTTGATGAAAGAGTTTTGATATTTACTACTAGTATTTAAACCTTTATATTTTTAAAGTGACAAGTCACAAAACGATTGTTGAAACAAATCGAATCACATAAATTCACATTCGAAGACGTGAGAAAAGTCCAAAGAAATCAATCTCAAAACCATCATAGTAGAAATTCTGTTGATTGTTTTTCGGATAAGATCCCCTACGAAGGGAATTACGGGGTACGACTTAGTGAAGACAAGAGAGGCGAGCGACATTCTTAGAAATCCCAAGAAGAAGTCATCAATGAAGAAAATAAATGATAACGACAAATAGGATCATCACGCATCGATTTAAATTGAGAATTCAATCCAAAAAGGCAAACTGGACTGAAACAGCAGGTTCAGTCGACTGAACAGAGTTTTCAGTCGACTGACCCTGTACCTGGAAATTTTCCCGGTTCAGGAACCTTTCTGTTTCCAGGTTCAGTCGACTGAACAGAGTTTTCAATCGACTGAATCATGCCTGGAAACTTTCGGGTTCCAGGTTCAGTCGACTGAATCATGTCTGGGCTGTTTTTCAGCCTATACAAAATGAAGTGAAAACTCTTACAAAACGCAACCGGACGAACATTGGCTCTAAGGGTTTATGCCAATCGACAACCCGGCCCTATATGCTCCTCGGTGCATTACCAAAAGCATGATCAAACATCCATAAAAGGATTTTCACATAAATTTGACTTAGAAACCCAAAAATCGGAATATTCACAAAACCAATCCAAATCAAGAGCAAATGCACATGAAGAAGTGTTAGGAATTCATACCTAACAATCAAAGATAATTATAAACATAGACGTGAGATAAAAATCTCACCTTTGACACAAGAACAAGGAAGGAGAAGCTTGAAATCAAAGGAGAGGCAACCACTCTTCAATCCTAACTCAAGAAGCTCCAACTAAGATCAAAACAAGCATCTCCCAAATTTAGGTTTAGGAAATAAACTGAAATTGATAAGAGAATGAGTTGGAGAAGATGAAGAGGAGGCTTACCAATGGCTTCTCTTTAATTTTGGAGCAAGAATTCAACTTTGCAAAGAAGATTAGGGCTTAGGATTTTAGTTTCCACTCTCCTCCTCCATTTTTGATGAAGCTAGGGTGTTAGGAAATGAAAGTGAAATAATGAAGAGGAGAAGTGGTTCAGAAATGATATAAGGTGAGTTGGGTTAGTGGGCTGAACCCAAATCCAAACCCAAAGTGCAAATGGTCAAATTTTTGACTAGCTCCAAACATATCAAAGTTTATACTTAAAAGATTGCAAACGACGTTTCGAACTCAATGGAAGTGGTCTCGAGTCCTAATTCGTCCGTATGCAAAAAGTAGCTTTTCGGACTAAAATCCGACTAACGATAAAATATTTAAATATAAAATCGGCAAATATGCGGGTTGTTACAGTTTGTTTGATTGCGTGAGCGTATCTGTGTGGGTGAGTTATTATTGTTGTATGCAGGTTTATATAATTGTTAGTGTGTGCAGGTTTATATATTTGTTAGTGTGTTCAGGTTTATATATTTGTCAGTATCTGTGTGCATCTGTAGAAACTTACATAATTGTTTATCAGGGTAAAGGAAGTTGCAGAGATGAGAGTCCATCTCAAGTGGTATAAATTATTTATATTATTGTTGTAATATCATTTGAATTTCTTTTGATTTAATATATAATATAATTGATTTTGACTAATTGTAGAATAAGTATGACCAACCAAACGCCAAATGTAATTTATTGGATTGGACTGGGATGGATGAAATAATTGTTGAAGGAAGAGTTCTTTCAAATGATCCAAAAGAGCTTTTATACAATATTCCTCTTGGACCGAATGCCATGAAAATTTTGATAGAATTTCCAAAGAAATTGGATGCATTTTTATGGAGGTCTACTCCTAGGATGATCTCACATATTGGAGAAACTAAGGATGAGATAGTAGCATGGCCAGTTGATAAAGTTGTTCTTCACGCTATGGTAGACTCTGAAAATGATGACATTGTGGTATACTTAATTCTTTATGCACTCATTAGCTTTATTAAATCATTTAATATAAAAATCTGATAAATTTGTTTTTTCTAGAGTAAAACTAGCAGTACAAATAAGAAATGCAAGATGTATGATTGGATTGAAGCAAAGAATTAGTTGCTGAAGGGCAGTTGTACTCTACCGATCCAAATCAGCTCGTGAATAATATTCCACTTGGACAGTTTGCGGTGCTTGTTTTGATTGAAGAGCCAAAAAAACCAAATGCATACTTATGGAGACCTCCGGTTGGATTGACATATGTTGGAGAAGCTATTGGTTGCAAAGTAGCCTGGCCGCAAAAAAATGTAGTTGTTGAGAATATTAATGCTACGACATCTACTCAAACGGCAAATATTGTATCACATTCAACGGTAATGTGTATAGTTTATGTATTTAATTTGTAAAAACATATACCTTGACACAATTTTAATTTTAGAATCACTTCTACTTTTAGAAAACATATTTAAACAGTTTCATAAATTACATGACAATGCACAAATTTCAAGTCAAATATTAAATGCAAGTTGATTAGTGTTCATGGAACGAAAGAAGTTGTTGCTGAAGGACGCGTGTCTTCGACCGATCCAAATGCGATGGTCCATTTTGTTCCATTGGGAGAAGATGCCGTTAAAGTTTGGATTGATGTTACTAAAGTTCCAAATGCACTTTTAAGGAGACCTACATCCGAGTTTGAGTTTATTGAAGATGCAATTGGTTCTACTATAGCTTGGCCTTCTGCGAATGTTATCGCAGAATCGACTTCAAGTAAGTGTGATTTATTTTTTTTCAATTTTTTTTATTATGCTTACGTTTACGACTAAGAATCATATTAAAAATATTACTTTTCTACATTTAATTGAACACAATAAGCATAAGTAAATGTGTGCATTGTTTCTTATTTATTGCTTACTTTTTTCTCACATAGGTCACTGAAAACTTATATGCAACATATCAGAAATGATGGTTTACTTGTCCTCGGGCTTGACAGGTACCTTTTCATTGTTATATTCACTTCTACCTTTGCAAATGCTTTAATGCCTAACTTCACTTTACTTATCCTCAGTATGAATCATGAAAATACTTCTCAAGCCGCTAAAAAAATCCTACATAAATCATTGGGAGATCTTGAATTTAAAAGCGTACCTTTCTCCCTTTTGGCATATGCTTTCATTGATGGGAAAGTGAACTGTCTGTGATGTGAATTGATACTCTGTTAGAAATCTAGAATCATTTGTTATATGCTTTGATACAGTTTTAACTGTAATTGCTTTGGCTCTCTTGTTCATGTTTAATAGTTTGAGCCTTGGGTAACTGAGCCTTGGATTACTGTACTTTGAGCCTTGGGTTTCTCTGGCTTAGAGAAAGCAGCGCTCTCAAAGTGTATACAGTTTTCAATATATGTAGCTTTGAATAAATATAAGCTTCAAACATATTTGATTTCATAAGCATGATTTTTTTAGATATATGCATAAGTTTCAGATTTATAGATTTTGAAAACATAAAGATTTTGAAGATATATACCATTAAGTTTCAGACATACATGATTTCGAATTGGTTTTGAATATACTTGATTTCGAAAGATTTGATTTTTGAAAAGCATCAGTCTTATAAATATGTAACTTTGTATATATTGATTTGGAAAAGCATCAGTTTCATGAATATATAGTTTTGAATATACAGATTTCAAATGTATATGAGTTTTGAATATATGTCATGAACATATAATTTTGTATATACAGATTTCATGTATTAATATGCATTGATATATAAAGCTTCAAATGATAAGAACAACAATCAAGTAACAAAATCAGGATACGAGAAGATAAGAACTTACTGATTGCATACATCTTTTGGTAATTCAATATATGTATGTATATTTTATACATTATATTTTTCACCAAGTATCAACTATCAGAAGTATGCTATTTTTGCATGTAGTTGTCATTACGAAGGCAGTATGCCAACTGCCACGTTGGTAATAAATTTGAATTTAGAACTAGAACAAATTTATATAAGTCTTTGGATTTGAGTGCATAAGTGTATAAATATTCATATGTCTGTGTGATTGCGAGAGTGGGATTGCGTGTGTGTAGTTGTCTGCATGTGTTAGTTTGAGGATTTTAATTATGTGCAGGGTCAGTGTATGTGCGTTCCAGGTCAGTGTATGTGCGTTCCAGGCAGTGTACATATATATGTTGAGTGTTGTGTCCATATAAAATGAATTGGCTTGAGTGTTTGTATACTCATTTTAATAGCTCTGTTTTTATATGGCGTATAGGTATACCTGCTATGTGAGTGATATATACATATATTTGCATTTTAGTGTGTTTGCATGTCTTTACATTTTCATTCTGATGTTGTGTGTTTTCATGCAATTCTTGCTTTGGGTTCTTGACTTTGTTTGCTGTGTGTTTCCAGGCGTGTGGCAGGGTGAGTATATCAATGTGTATATTCAAGTGTGTGGTTATATATATGAGTCCGTTCGTTAGTATTATATATAAAAAATGTCAGTACTGGGTTTGTATTTTTTAATCATAGACAATATATCAGTGTGGAGTTATATATATAAGTGCGTTTATACTGTATAAATGTGTGTTGTTGCTAAATAGTTATAGTCACCAGTCACAACCCAAGGCCTTTGCACTATGCAATCCTTGCACTTCATGTGATCCTAGAGTGAGTTCCTATCTTTAGATGTATACCGTCCATAAACTGCAGTTAGAAATTGGTTATTACTGACATTTGTTTCTTTTTCGAAGATGATAATACTACTGTGCAACATTGTTCAAAGTGCTTCGTGCATATTACATTGGTTCTAATTTCAAATTTTTTTCCCGTGTAGGATATTGAACTTTGGAGCACACGAGCTTGGACTTTCAACGATTTGTATTTTGTTTTTCTTAGTAAGCTCCTTTTGTAAAAACATGTTAGTAGCATCTCTGATGGGAACATTGATTATAAAATGTTATGTATAACTATTGTCTATTTGGCATATGGAATTATTGTAAATTATGTGATAGATTTTTAAGATTATATTTGTTTGCACCTTTTGAATTCAGTGATTATTCTGAACATATATACACTATGCAAAAACACTGTAGAAAATGTAAAACGCTGTGATAAGTATACATAAAAAACATTGCAAGAAAGATGGTATCAAAAACAGAAAACGCTGTAGAATAGTGAACACGATAACTTTCCAAAACGCTGTGAAATGAGGCAAAACGCCGTAGAATAGTGAACATGACAACTGCTCTGAAACGCTGTGAAATGATGCAAAACGCTTTAAAATATTTGATAGAAGAGCAAAGGAACAATACCATCAAAAGCGCTGTAGTATGTTTATTTTCTACAGCGTTTGGACAAGTGTTGTGACATTTTTGGAACCTATTACAGCTTGTTAGTGGACAGCGCTCATCAAAACGCTGTTAAATATTTTCATAGCGATTCTAAAACGTTGTGAAAGGCCAAATTTGTTGTAGTGTTAATTAGTCATTCAATGCAAAAAGGAAAGGGCTGATCACCAATTTACCGTTTTTATATCATTTTGTTAAATATTTTCCATGTTGTGGTTTTACTAATTTAAAATAGTAATTAGCATATGCTATATTTTGCATCAGTTATATTCACTTGCACCTTAAACTATAGTAAATATTATAGTAGCTAGCTTTATTTTGCTGTAACCAGCACTTGCATCCTAAACCATAAAACTCTTGTGTAATTTCTATGAATCGTACCTAAAATTGCTATAACCAGTAAGTTGTCTAAAAGAAACTGATGTACATTTCCATCCAAGCTGATTCAAACTCAAAATCAATTGAAAATTTAGTATCTATAGTATATTTTTTAAATACCAACAATTTCAATTACGATAAAATTAACAACCTCTAGTCAATTTGTTGCACTTATGTGAATATACAGAAAATTAATGAAGGTTAATTAGTCATTCAATGTAAAAAAGGAAAGAGCTGGTTATTTAAACAACACAATATAATATCAACAAAATCACCTGTAGATTTGAACCAAAACTAGGTTAAAAATAGCGGTGATAGTATTTACTAACTAGAGTACTCTCGTATACTAGGCATCATTATGTACGTAATGAACTGCACTAGACCTAATATAGCATATGCTGTAAGTAAACTCAGCAGATATCCCAGCAACCCAGGAAAGAATCACTGGAAAACTATAATTTGAGTACTAGGATACCTAAGGTATACACAAAGCCATGGACTACATTATGAAAGGTACCCATCTATAATAGAAGGGTATTATGATGCAAAGTGGATAACTAGTTAATCAGATACAAAACCCACTAGTGGATATGTGTTTACCTTAGCTAGTGAGGCAATATCTTGGAGTTCCTCTAAACAAACTTGTATAGCAAGATCAACCATGGAATCATAATTTATTGCCTTAGACAAAGTCGTAGAAAAAATTGATTGGCTTTGAGGTTTTTTAGAAGGTATTCCGAATGGGAAAAGCATGTACCTTCAATAAGCATACATTGCATCATCCAATCAGCTATTGGAAAGGCCAATAGTAAGCTTTACAATGGCAAGTCTAGACATATTTGTCGTAGACATAAAACTGTTAGACAACTTCTCTTCAATGGGGTTATCATAATTGATTATGTAAGATCAAATGGTAACATTGCGGATCCACTAACAAAAGGTTTATCTAGAGAGAATGTTAATATCTTATCGATGGGAATGGGGTTAAGGCCCATAAACTAAAAAGTTTATTTAAACGGAAACCCTACCTAACTGACTGGAGATCCCAAGATCTAGGTTCAAAGTGACAACTAAGTTTAGATAAACTTGATAGCATTGTAAATATTCAAACCATTCCTATGATAAGTCAGTGTACTACTCATCGGAGAATAGGATAAGTTTTGAATCACCTACGTGAGTGCGAAGGCGCAGATTCAAGGAGAATTGAAAGGCCAAATTCTTCAAGCACTCATGAGACCAAGCTGGTGTTTATGGAAAAAACGAACACAAACAGAGAACCAAGGAAAATAAGAAACATTTATCCTATGCTATCATTTTTGGCTTACACAAAAAGGCTAACAGTTCAAGGACAATCTAAGTCCACTGATTCGTCGGTAAATCAAAAAGATAAAACAATAGGAAAGTTCTAAGCCTGTGTGCTACTTTAACCGATATAATAAAAGGTTTTGTAAAATTAAGAACAAGTGAGCAACTACTCATTCATGTGACGGATTGTTGGAAATGAATGAGTAATTTATTGGGAAGTGTGAGGCATTAAATGCCTACATTGGGAAATATGAGGCATTGAATGCCTTGGGAAATGAATAATCTCATATCTTAGAATAAAATATACATTGCGTGTTTATATGCTAAGATGTGGACACTATTATAGTTACTATAAGACAAAGAGAGATATTAAAGCATAGCCATCTTAGCTAGTGTTGCAACACACCACCCCTCACGCACGCGCCCGCGTCCGATCCCATACCCGAGCCCGAACTCGCGGCACGGGCGAATGGGCGTTCGAGGCTTGGCTGTTCAGACCGGACAGTTTTTTTTTGTCCATTCAAACTCAAACGGTAATAAAACGGTCGCACCGCTTGGTAAATGTTCGCAGCCTTTCCAAACGTCACAACCGTTCAAAACGAATAGGCACCTTTCCATGCCTATATATAGGACGCGGCAAAACAAGATTCGTAAATTTTTTTAAATTATGTTCTTCTCCGTCTCCCTTGAAACTCTGTTCTTAAATATTTCTCTTGAGGTCGTCGATTCTCTGCAATTTGCAGCGCAACATTGTAAAGTTTAATCCGTTTTATCTTAGAGAGCAGTTGTTCTTCATCCTTCTGCGCCATAGAGGGAGCAATATTGTTTCAAGGAAACAGTTTTCACTGCACTCAGACACTAATCGGTATTATATCTATTGTATAATCTATTTGCTGCACGGTTCTATTTGTAACAGTTTTGCAACATAGTTGTAACAGTTCTGTAGTTGTAACAGTTTTGCAATGTTATCGTAACAATTTCGTAACACTTCTATGTCGTTCTGTTAACAAATTCTAATTGTCATGAAGATTATACAAAAAAATGCATGAATAAACTTATAGATTTATAGACTTATTAGTACATGGTACGTATATAAAAACTAAGCATGCTCTGATTAATTAAATTGTATGATGATGATGATGATGATATAGTTATCTAGCACTATCATGTATAAAACAGAGCATGCTCCTTCATATTCCAACAACCACATTGTATGATGATGATAACATAAATTCTAAGCAATTATGTGTTCCACAATGTACTTTCCCAGATATTTTGATGATATAAATTCTAAGGAATTATGTGTTCCACAATGTATTTTCCTAAATATTTATAATATGTACTTAGGTCAATAACATCCATGGGAAGAAAATAGTACTTGCCTTAGGCTCATTGAAATTTAACACATTCCTCAAACCTAATATCTTTTCAATTGATGTTAATAATATTATACTCCATCTACCATCGAAATTTAAATTTTGATGGATATTCATTCTTTCTCCACCATCACTCTATTAATCACTATATTAATCAATCAATCAAACCAAAGTTACTAGATTTTATGTAAAAATATTTTTTCATACCGTTATCAAACCGATTGTTAGAGAGATTTGCTTAGTGCGAAATAAAAAATCAAATTCGTTTGAACCATGGTTCAAAATTTCGGCGGAATTTCGATTATTCCGGTGATTCCATTTCGGTTCTGCTCATAACCGGAACGAAATCCGGTCAAAATTCCGGTTTTGGTATAAATTCCGGATATGCTTTTCAAATATTAAAAAAAACTTATAAAAAATTAAAAAAATACAACAAAACAATAGTAATTAAAAAAATCAAATTAATTGGGATAATAAATTAATGGAGAATAAATCATGTAGTTTCATAAAAGAAGTTGTTATACTTTTGTTAATTTATATCGAACCATAATAAAAAATTCAAAATTTTCAAAATTAATCAAAGTTTTAAAATCTCAAATGAACAATAAAAAATCTGACACAATTGATTTTTAATTAAAGTGTGTATTTTATATATAATGTAAAAAAATATACTATAAATTTATGACAGTTTTGAATATTTATTAGCTTATATAGCAAACTAAAACAAAAAAAATATCGAAATTAAAAAACCAAAATTAAAGTGGAACTTTCGGAATTTTTCAAATGGGACCGAAAAATTTAAAATTCGGAACGACCGAAACGGAAACCCTAGATCCCTTTCTCTCTACTGTTCCGCGTTCCCTCTGCTGTTTTCTGTCAAATCTTGGTTCTTTTCTTCTCTCCTAGTTAGGAATGGCAATGGGGCGGGTTGGGGCGGGTTTCTTGTGCCCCAGGCCCGTCCCGGGGTTTTTAAACCCCGCCCCAGACCCGCCCCGTAGACCCGGTGCGGGTCCAGAATTTTGCCCCAACCCGAGACCCGTACGGGTCAAGGTAGACCCGCCCCGCCTCGAGACCCGGTGAAGGTTTTTGTATTGATTCAAAATTGTGTGCTAATGTACATGTATTTATATTTGTTGTCACTAAATGATACTTTAAATACAAATAACAATGTGTTTACAATTATAAAGGAAGATAATAAAAATGTGGTGTACAAAATAATTCAAAAAAATATGCATATGTTATTTTATAAATATCAATGATGCAGCTTAATACTATAAACTTTTTATAGCTTATTGATTGTAACATTATAATATTCATGTCATAATCAAACATACACGGATATATATATATATATATATATATATATATATATATATAAAGATTAACAAATCATCGTTATAATACTAAAGCGATTTCATGAGATCTTAGAAATGCGGGTCGGGTTGGGGCGGGTCAGCCAAGCCCCGACCCGACCCTAGACCCGGAGCTATCAAGAACGGATCACGGGTCTACCCGCCCCGATGACCTAATGGGGCGGGTCTGGACGGGCCAAAACAGGGGCGGGTCAACCGGGTTTGGACCCTAGACCCGCCCCATTGCCATCCCTACTCCTAGTTGACTATCAACTTGTTTTACTTCCAAAAATCATTTCCTAAACCCTAAACCCAACTACCAATCAACGACCACTGGTAAACCACCGTCATCGCATCATTGCGAAACTGCCAATCGTGTTCGCAATATCATGTTTGGGCTAAACCCTAAGTATGTTTCCTTCGTTTAATTTTTGTATTCTAATTCGATTGAAAAAAAAATCCGTATTTGATTCCTTATGCTTCTATTTTGATGAGCTCCTGTTAACAAAGCTACCGCTCTAGCTATTCAACGTCCTTATGTACCCCAGGAGCAAGTAGGTAATAACCCAGTTTCCATCCTTTCATTAATTAGCATTAATTAACCCATAGTCATTAGTAATTTCCATTAATCTCTTCACTAGAATTGCTCTTCTTAGAAATCAACAAATATTGCACTAATTTAAGAGAATTGTTATCAAACTTTTCATGAATACTTGTTGATTTGATATGAATGAAATGTTTAATTCTGTTTTATAAATTTCTTAATTAGTTGATGAAGTAAACATTCAATGTGTACCGAGCTTGAATGAAAATCTCCAATGTGACCGTTTACAAATATTGCTTAAGTTTGAAGGCGGTTGCATGAACTTAGACTATAGCATCTATATAAACCAAAGATAAAGTGGTATTTCACATCATATCTTTTGATTAATTAATTATTTATTGTGATTCAAATATCCAATAAATATTGCAAAATTCAATTTTTTTGTTTATAGAAAATAGGAACAGCCATTTTTAATGTACAGATTGGATTTGGATTTGTTGATCAGTAACAATTATTACTTATCTATGAATATTGTACAATAATTTGCTTAAATTAAATTTACAAATAATAAGTATATGCATATTAAAATTTATACCTTTTTTAAAATCTTTTTTTCTTCTTTTGCATAATGGCAGATGTCTAACATTTCAATCTCCAATAATCATGGTCAATAGATTTTGTAGCGTGCCAGGGTGGTTTTGAGTTGATTCCAACACAAGTCGTAGTTATGATATCAAAAGAAGGAACACAAGTTGCATACATCATCTTCAATAGATATCGCTTCATGACTTTCTAAAGTGGTAAATCAGAATTATGTTTACAACATTTACAATATAAATTTGTGTGTTAATTTTATGTCTCTATATCTATTGTAAGTTCATCTTATTGTTCTCAATTATAAATGCATGTCACTTTCCACAAGGTATGGACACTTACATAGTTTACTTGATAAATCGGGTTCTTGAATATATTCTATTCTTATGCTAGTTTTGTTGTGAAAATTACATTACACATATTGATAAATGCATCAAAGCTTTGCTAGGTTTAAATTTTATGTATATGTCTATTACTATTTCTAGTTTTAACTGTATATTTTCAGGTAAGAACTTGATGTAAACCTTTATCTTAAAAAATTTAAGTGATATTTTCTCCCCCTTCCTCGGTATATGATTTATGTAGTCCCGTAGAAAACTACAGAAAGCGCGCTCTTCTACAAAAGAGTTTATATGTTAATTTTTGTTACAACTTGCTTAGTCCATAATGTATTATTGTCCATTTTACATCATCTTTCTTTTCAATTTGTACCGAATATACTGAATATTCTATGTCACTTTTTTTTCCGGATAAACAAAGGACGGTCTGTAGAGTATGGTTCAACAATGCACTTGAACATCTTTATGCAAATGGTTTAATGAACAAGATTCAGTTCTAATTGATTCAATGAATAAAGTTAAAGTATGCTGATAACACCAGCACTGTGTATTTTAATACACTTGAAACCAATGATAGAGCTCAAATGAGATAGGGAACATCATTTACTATATATCTCGAAAAATTAACCAAAATTTGGAGTAGAAACCTACAGTAATGGTTTTTTTGTTAAAGAAATTGTAGAATCAGTTCATTGCATGCATGAAAATACTGCCATCAGTAGTACCATGCATAGCGAACTTGATGTGAGTTATGATTTTCCAGATAGACAAATTCTATCCGTTCACCAAAAATCACTTAACATACATCGTTATTTTACTAAAAAATTCTATGACTAAGTTACCCTTCTTCTTAATTGCATTTCTAGTCTTTTTCGTATAGCCCATCTAATTAAAATATTAAAATCAATAATATTTGATTACATGTATTCAGTTTTGATGAAGTTAATGAAACCTAAAATATCAACTAAGAAAACTTTCACAATTAAATACTCTAATTCACAAGCGTTTAAATTTTTTTCTCCTAGAATTAGAACCGATTTTGATGAAATTAAGAATTTTAAAAAAATAATTAAATAATTTACAATATTATTGCCAAAAATTAAAGTTTATTTTGTTGAATTTTTACTAAATTTATTGCTAGGAATTCCTAGTTTTGTGTAAATAAGTTTCAAAGGTTTAAAGAGGGAAGATGATAAAAGGTAATTTTGTAAAAGTTATGGCGTAAGTAAAGTAATTTTTGGTGTGGGCTAGTTTATTATATTTTTTGGTGTATGTAAAGAGATTACGGGTTTACGAATGGAATTAGCCTTCCAGATATTGCTAGCAAACTTACTTATAGTATAGAGCCAGTGTAGACTGCAAGTTTCATGTCATGCATCATTTATTTGACGAGGCACCAACTGTATATGTTCTTACTTTTGGTAATAAAGTTATTTTGGGGATTTGTTTTGAAGATGAGTAACCATTTATTACCTCATATTAAAATATAGTGTTAAACGTGATGACATAATTGTTGTTTTTATTTTCAGTCACTATAGACTTTTCTGTGCATATATGCTTTGGTTGAGTTATTTGCAGAATGAATATGTGATGATGTGAGACCCAGCTTACTATGTTACTAATCCATTTTCAGTCACTATAGACTTTTTATTATTTTTACCAACGCTATGGGATTTATCCTACAGAAAAGCCCCTTTACCAAATTGACATCACTGTTTGTTTTTCTTTTGGCACTTAGATGTAATACATAGTAGTAGTGCGACTAAAATTATAATGCAGAATAAGTGGAAGACATTGGTACACACAGCCAGCATTGCCCCGCAAGAGCGAAGAGGTGCACCTGTTCCTCAAGAGCTTCTGGATAGGGTAGTCATGGCCCATAATTATTGGTCTTAACAACAAGGTAAACTGACGGCAGCCCCATCTATGGCGAATCCATTGCATTCTAGAATAAAGAAAAATTTATCGACGTAAGTTGTATGACCATGAAATTTATTTTACTCAAATAGAAGTATGTGTTATATATACAGAAGCTCTACGTATAAGGGAGTTCAGAAGTCTCTCTTGGTTGGATTCTATTCGTCCCTTTTCAGTGAAAGGAATGGAAGTGTAATTTTGTGTTCGTTTGACCAACAAAAGGTTTTATTAGCTTTAACCTCCCGTTGATGTAATTATGATAAAAGCTTTACATGTAAATTCCTTCTATTGTAATTTTTTTGAAGCGTTAATGAATATTGTTTTACGTTTCACCTCTTGTTTAATTGATGATTTAATGTTTACTTTCGTACACAAAAACGTTTGGCAACAAAAGATTGGTTATTGCTATTGTGTTGGAAAACGGATTACCTATTTTCAAACCCAAACAACTTCAGAGCAGAGCCGTATTAAGCCATCACATTGTCATGGTTTCACCAATATCAAAATAATGATAGTATACACAATTTTATGTATTTGGTTTGTTTGTACCGATGTTATATCATTACATGATAATTTGGATACTATGATATCTTTGTAGTTCTGACTATTGTTTGTGGTTTATAGCCAGTGATAATTGCCTTTATGGTTAATGATATATGAGTTTAGTTAGTACTGATATATATTGAGTTATACGCCAGGGTGAAGATTTGATATGGTTTTATACACTGGTATATGCACATAAATATACACATATGCATAAACAAATAAACGTAGCAGCACTGTAATCAATGACCCATTTGTGACCACAGATCTAGTATTAAGTTATAAAATTAGAAACCACATAAATGGTAATTACTAATTTTCTATGCATACTCTTTTGATATCAATTTGTTGGTTTAAATTTAGATGAGTCGATATAAATTAAAGACTTAATACGGGATCAATCTGTGTATCACCACTTAATTGTTTGTCCTCTATTGTATTTTATCTAATATTTATGTTTTAAATAATGCAAATTATTTTTTATCCAACATATTATCGTTATGGGTTTAATTGAAATTGATAAAAATTACAAATATCTTTTCGTTAAAATTATACGTTTTAACAGTTGGTTCTACAAGTCATACATCCTTTATACATAAGGAGAAAATAATATATTCATATCAGGACTTACATAGTCAACGTATATAACTCATATATGAATGGTAAAAGGTGTTAACAAAAAGGATTGATGTGGCAGTTTTATTTATAACACAAAAAACGAAGCATGTTGAGAAAAAACACTCACTTCACATAACTCTACTCTGTAATATATTATAGAATTTGGTGGAAAATTATTCCAAATAAGCCGCAAATTTTTATTGTAATATTCCAACAAACTAGATTGAAACCCGTGCTTCGCACACGGATAGTTATGTAACAATATTGATAGTTTAATTTTTGTTCAATGTAAATGGATATAGATGTAAAAACATTGGCACATAAAAGGATAAAGATAAGAGTTCTGATGATATGTAAGCTGCTTTTGGGTTAGTACATTGATGTTTCATTTCCAGATTAGCAGGAGGGGGAAGAAATATGTATATTGCGTAGACTTGAAAAGGTCAATGCACTATGTTTGTTTATTAACGATAACAATCCACACATAAAAAACCTAAAATAAATAGGTGTCATATGTTTCGTGGTTAAATTTATCAATATATCGCAATTTCTGGTGCCAGTAACGGGAATATACGTACAACTACTGGTTATTTATAAAATTAATATAGAAATCAGTTAATTACATGAATTCGTTTAGCATAAAAATAAGAGACAGTTTGACACAGGTTCCTAATAAATTTCAAAATACACAAAAACCCCAGTAAATTTTTTTTATAAATTAGGTCTCTAGAATTAAGTTACCGAATAATGACATACACTTATGCAATTATTCAGTGAATAATTGCAGACATTTACATAATTATTCACTGAAAAATTGCAGAAACTATTGCAATTGTAGAAAATTTCGCAATTACTCATCAAAAAATTTCGAAAATTTGCGAAAAAATCCGTAATTATTTACCAAAAAAATTGCGGAAATTTCCGCAATTATTCACTGAAAAAATTGCATAAACTTATGCAACTTTTGGATATAATTGCATAAATGTCTGCAATTATTACACGGTAAGTCTTGAAAGTAAATGAGTGGGCAATAGTGTGACACCTAACTGTTAAACCCAAACTAATGGGATGCAGTTCCTTCCCTGAGATTACATTGATGAGAAAGTGATGTAACAAACAAAACAAACATCTGAAAACAAATTTGTCAACGGTGGGCTGCTGGAATAAATTTACAGTTAGACCTCCAAGACAGGCAGCGTGCTATTGATGTAAAATAGCAAGTTGTCATTCAAACATTGAAATTAACATTACACGGTAACTGTTACATATGATAGGTGTATCTATGGCAGAAAAAATTATTGAGAACTTAAACCACCTACTCACAGAGACAACCAAACATAAATTTTTCAAAGTACGCTCTGAACTATGTAACATCAACATCATCAATTATCCTTTGCCATATTTATGCTGAAACAGCCTTAGTAAAACAGAGTTATGCCCATATCTTAGTAAGAATTTACAACAAATTACAGAGCAAATCTTCATATTTTTTAACTTATCTGTATTCACTAATGCACATGCAAAGCATGTATGGTTGACAGTAAACATCATTCCAATAGGCAGAAATTTGAGTGTTTATGCGTTAGCATATTAAGAAATATTAATCTTGTTGATTTACCCAACACCGAAGTTCAAACAGGGATACATGCACAAACCATGGAATAAAACCCACACATAGTTACTAAAAATTAAGAAAAATCCTACCAGCGAATAAGTGAACCGAATTCCAACAAATTGTATCAGAATATGCATTTGAGTAGGAACTGGTCCACATATATTAACGTACCAGCTAAACATGTGCTATGTATATTTAATTGTACATGATTCTCATCTTATATGGATTGGCAGCATTGGTAATTATCATTCATTTTCTTGGTAGCATTTGACAAAACTTTACATATACATATCGCATGCCAGCAAGTTGAAAATGTGTCTCAGCTAAAGAGTACAAATAACATAGCCCAATAAGTATCCTATAAAAGTTAAAGAATTTAACATCGTATAACATAAAATAAAGAACAGATTACCAAGCTATCATTTAATGAAAGTTGTAGCGTTTGTTAGCACAATTACGGTCCATAATTTGGCAGGCAGAATCATGAAATAGTTCGCACACTTACGGTCCATCCGTGCACTGGTCGTCGAGCTCTCTTTGTCATCTATCTGTGTACAAAAAAACAAAAGTTAAACTACGAACAACAGATGGCCATAGGATGCAAAGTCAGTGATATAAAATACTTGCAATCAGTGCTAGATGTATGAAAGTAATAAATAAATTGCAGAAAATACTATGGCAAACATAAATGAATATTATAAGTTGGTCATGATGTATCCACCATGAAGTCCTACGAAATCACAGTAGAAAAGATACATCAGTAAGAGCATAACATATATATGTATTATCGTCAGTTCACACTCATTTATGCATGCTCAGTATCTTCTCCATCTTAGACAGAATGACCGACTCTAGTATTCATCTCAGTAGAAAAATATTACATAAAAGTTATAAAACTGCCTCTGAAGTATTATTTTTAACTGCATTTGCTTATGTATGGAGACTAAAGCTAAATAATACATTTTCTAACTAATAGTTGTATCATTATATATAACATTTGAAGCTACGATGTAACAAATAACATCCAAAACAAATAAATATATATAGACTTGCTATCTATATCATATCTATTAATGATTTAAAGTATAAATAATTAATTTGACGGAATAACTTTTGACTTTATTTTATATTAGATAATGTGACTCATCCTCCACTATATGAATCATCGGTACCTTTATTTCCTTTATGATTCTTTAAAGGATGAAGGAGGAGGAAATCACGTTGAATTTAAACTGTTGGATAATATGGTGCTTCAGATCTCGGTTCTTTTGTTCTGTTCTCTCTGTAGAAGCAAAAATAAGATCGCAGTCATTGATTAAGTTCATTAATAACGCGTAAGAATAAAGAAAGGCCTAACTTATTTGACTTAGCTCAAAGTGATAATGCACAAACAATGTACATGTAATGGTATTTGCAAGTTAAATTTCAAACATATATTAATATTGTGTGTAGTGGTTTACATTAACAGCCAACTATAGCATTTGAAAATCAGGTACATAAATAAATTATGGTCATTGTTGTCAAAAATCTTAAAATCCTACGATTTAAATCCCGTTTCAGATTGAATCCTTTCCTTTACGATTCGATTTACTTTCCGATTCAAACTCAGTTAAAACCGCAGTAGAGAAAATTCGTTCAATGCATATTGATGTATATACTTATTTTTGTCTACAATTTCAATCCTAAGAGTTCTAAACAAAATAAAAATGGAACAAAAGAAAAAAAATTGAGTTTTAGGTTTATGTGTAGAAGTTCAAACATCAAAATCAATTTAAAGTGTATACGAACCTAAAATATAGGTCTTTTAAATCTATTATTTATGATTTAAATCCCGTTTCGATTTAAAATTTAAACTTTACGATTTACGATCTGAATCTCATTTTGATAACCTTGATGGTAATATAATAATATACTTTTACTGCTGTCTGTAGCGAACAATCGACTATCGTAAAAAGTTCTTGCAACAAAGAGTACGAAACCAACTTACGTACCCATCATTAAACTGTCATATCATCTTTAATAATAGTCGTAATAGAAACACCTCTTCATATATTATCAAATCTTAATCACTAAAAAATATGATCTAATATTGAACTTTTTTTACAAATTCAAATGTCACTAAAAATAGGATCTAACAATTAAACATGTTTTACAAATTCAAAACGCTTCTAAAAATATGATCTAAAATTAAACTTCATTTATAAATTCAAGATACTTCTTTACAAATATACAAATCTTAGTATTACTTGAAAATAAAAAAATTATTTTTTTGACTAATTTAAACATATATAATTTATAACGAAAACAATTCACACGCGAAGCGCGTGTCGTAACACTCGTCTGTTAAAAATATATTTATTAATCGAGTTAATGCTATTACCAATCGATCTATTTCTGAAATTATAATTTGGGTCAAAAGGTTTCGAGAACATGTTCAGTACATATACTTTGTGAGTTCATTTATCGAATATGAAGAACTGTAATTATAGTTTAAATAATATCAAACGATATAATTCAAGCTATGTTCTTATTAACTGAAATGATCAAATAAAATCATATCAGTTTTGATCAACGATACATGGACATCTCATCATTCAGAACAGAAATAAAAAAACATCACTTTGAGGAAAATGAAAAAAACAGATGGTACTAAGTTCAAACATGCGTAAATCTACAATGTTTGCTTATGAAATCATATTTGACAGTGCAATTATAATTGAATAAATCATATATTGAGGAGATAGGTTGACATATTATCTAATAGATATTAAAGTTTTGAAAATATGGATATTCAAATATGGATTGGAGTTACTTCTGGAATTTTAAGGTATAACCATAATATACACATTAACCAATTATAAACCTGCAACTGGAGTAAGCAATATAAGTTTTTCCTGATTCAGTCTAAACATTTATGGTAAATTGTATAAACATATAGGGAAGAATACATCATATCCAACAAAAACTCTCTTTCCAAAGAAAATGTGCGAAATTGTATAGGTTACGTAATGTTGTTTCAAAAATTACAAAGTGAACTTAGTCAGACAAATTGAACAATCAGCATTTGCAGTTTCATAACCAGAAAGTGCATCAAAGTGAAAATGCACGAACAATGTACATCTAATGGTATTTGCAAGTTAAATTTTAAAAACATATTAATATTATGTGCAGTGGTTTACAGTAACAGCCAACTATAGAATTTGAAAATCAGGTACATAAATAAATTATGCTAGCTTGTAATATATTTTTACTGCTGTCTACAGCGACCAATCGACCGATGTAAAAAGTTTTTGCAGTAAAAACCATGAAAGCAATTTACATACCCATCGCTAATTTGCCGTATCATCTGTCACAAAATTATTTATGGATCAAGTTAGTGCTACCACCGATCAATCTATTTCTAAAATTATAATTTGGGTCAAAAGGTTTCGGGAACAGGTTCAGTACATATACTTTAGGAGTTGATTTATGAAATAGAGTGAACTGTAAACATAGTTTAAATAATATTAAACAATACAATTCAAAGTATGTTCTTGTTAACTGAAATGGTCAAATAAAATCATATCAATTTTGATCAACGATAGTAAATGAGTAGCATACAATACATTCGAAGTTAGAAAATGGAAAGAGGAAATAAGGGTGGATCATAAATAATTAACGCGTGCCAGATGAACCCATGAAGCACTAAAGCAGGAAAAAGTTAATTAACAAATTGCGTTTAATAAAGTAAAACAAAATGTTTAAAAACTTAATGTTGAAAATTTAGCACGAATTTATTAGCACCAGTTTTGTAAGGTATAACCATAATATACACATCAATTATAAATTTGCAACTGGAGTAAGCAATATAAGTGTTTCCTGATTCAGTCTAAACATTTGTGGTAAATTGTATAAACATATAGGGAATAATACATCATATCCGACAAAAACTCTCTTCCCAAAAAAAAAGTGCGGAATTGTATAGGTTATGTAATGTTGTTTCAAAAATTACTAAGCAAACTTAGCCAGACAAATTGAACAAACGACATTTGCAGTTTCACAACCAGAAAGTGCATCAAAGTGATAATTCATAAACACTGTACATTTAATGGTATTTGCAAGTTAAATTTCAAAAATATATTGATATTTTGTGCAGTGGTTTACAGTTATAGCCGAATATAGCATTTGAAAATCAGGTACATAAATAAATCATGCTAGCTTAATAATATATTTTTACTGCCGTCTGCAGCGACCAATTGACTGATGTAAAAAGTTTTTGTAATAAATACTGCGAAAGAAATTTACATACCTATCACTTATCTGCCGTATCATCTATTACAAAATTATTTATTAATTGAGTTAGTGCTAGTATCGATCGATTAGTTCTGAAATTATAATTTGGTTCAAAAGGTTTCGGGCAGGTTCAGTACATATACTTTGGGAGTTGATTTATGGAATAGGTTGAACTGTAATCATTGTTTAAATAATATTAAACAATACAATTCAAAGTATGTTCTTGTTAACTAAAATGGTCAAATAAAATCATATCAATTTTGATCAACGATAATAAATGAGTAGTATACAATACAGTCGAAGTTAAAAAATGGGAAGAAGAAATAAGGGTGGATCATAAACAATTCACCTGTGACAAATGAACCCATGAAGTACTAAAGCAGGAAAAAATTAATTAATAAACCGCGTTTAATAAAGTAAAACAAAATATTTAAAAACTACGGCTCTGTTTGGTTTGTCATTTTTAGTTTTGTGTTTTCATCCAAAATTATACACACGACGCATGCATTTTTGGAAAACAACAAATTCGAAAAACGACGCTAACATAAAAAATAGAAAACAAATCTATTTTGTTTTTTATGTTTTGAGAAATAACCAAAGAATGAAAAACAATCTATCCCCTCTACCATCGCTTCATCACCTCCGCCGTCCCTCCACCGTTGTCGTAATTGCTAAAAAATTTCACTTTTCTTCCATTACCCTCATATATTTTGTTATGAATGTTCAAAATGTAAAACACAAAACACAAAATGAAACCAAACCGGCTGTAAATATTGAAATTTTAGCAGGAATCTATTAGCATCGGTTGGAAAAAAAATAGTATTACATAAGAAGTGGTATAAAAAAACCAATGTAATAAAGTATGCAGGCAGAGCAGGTCAACGACAAAGCTCAATTTCGGCAATCTTGTGTCGGAAAAAATCAGGTACATAACTGAATTATGCTAGTATAATAATATATTTTTACTGAAATGGTCTACAGAAGTACAATTGACTGATGTAAACAGTTTTTGCAAGGAAAACTGAGAAAGCAATTACATACCCATCATTAACCTGCCATATGAACATATGAGATAAGGCTTATCCAACAGCTTGTCGATTACCAAATTGAAGTTCGAAAGTGTGGTTAATAACTTAAAAGATAGTACAAGTGCGGGTATCGTACATTACGTTGCACAGCTAGTGTGGCGTATCATACAACATAACATGGTGCAACAGTCTAGTGTTGGGCAAAACACATACAGCAATTGTGGTGTATTTTTTTTTAGGCCTAAGCAGCATAGAAGCATAGAAGGTTTTTTTCCTTGGTTTACTCCGCATTATCTTGGACGTAACGATTATTTCAACTTTTAGTTCAAATAGAATTTTCCATTTACATAATTTCTAGGAACATAACTGCCGTTAGGAATAATATCATCACTTGTCTTTGCTCTCAACAAACACTATCTCACTCCATCAAAATATACACATGAATCTTCAACAATAGTCTGACTTAGTGGACAACAATTATTAACTTTCTCAATATGCTTGTGTACAAATGTACGTACGCAGTTTATCAAATTTAACCATACGAATCAAATATTAATTATAGTGAAACACATGATGACATCCTAAATTTTAATGTTTGTAGATTCTGATGCAGAAAAATAATAATAGAATTTCGAGTTTACCTCATAATTTACGTTTCTGATCCAGCTGACGAAAGGTTCATGCTGCTGCAAATTGAGCTCAATCTCTTTTGGTCAGATGGTGAAAATAGATCAACATCGATGGTTTTTAATATAATATTATCAGAAGACTTGAGATTCTTTCTAATACCAAAATTGACGACGGATACTTGATTTTCAGGATGACGTATGTACCGATCTGCGGTTGATGATCAAAATGGAAGGTAGAACGATTTTATTTGACATGTAATTCGATTTAGGGTTTGCGGTTAGGAGAATAGTAGAAACAGTGGTTACCGTAATTAATTAAAAGTAGATCTGCAGTACGTGGGGTCCTTTTGTTTTAATTTTTTTATTATAAATTTTCTCGAAAATAAACGTGAGAAACAAACGGAGAGAAGACTATTTTAAAAGGACAGCGCTTTGTTTGTCCACATATTCATTTTCGGAATTGTGCTTTTAAGTTTAAGTAATAGATTACCACCTGTGACCTAAATGTCCCAAAATAACAAATTCGACAATTAGAAATCAACTTCATTTGATTATGTAACATTAAATTAAAAATATTCTTCATCAAACATCATTTGTAAATGACATCGATTGCAAATTCATGCTACTTACCATTGCTTTTCCCTCAACGGGTTGACAGTTCTGATCAATCAGGACATCCATTAAGTTTTGTTTGCTAGAACTTCCTTTACCGTGTTTGAAGAATGGAAAGAAAATTTTGTGAAACATAGACCAGAAATTAGTTAGAGGACTCAGAAAGGAAAAGATTCAACTTGTTAACTGGAAGAAGGAACGGAGATTAGGGGTTTGTTTGAAGTGAGGACAATGAAATTCGTTTTGGGGAATAAATTTTTAGGGTTTGGAAATTTTTTCTTGGAAAACGCGGGCGGTTAGTGAAAGGGGAAGAGAACGATGGTGCACGAATCATAGGCAGTAGATAAACCGTAAAAAAAAAAAATTGTTTTGAATGGAATTGCATTTTTTTGAAATTCTGAAATACAGGATGTACACGTCGTCTTCGTCTTGTTCCTGATTTCTATTTTTAAGCAGTAGATAGATCGATCCACTTCCAATGTTTCCTGTAAACCTCTCCAAAATCCTCGAAGCACTAATTCAAAATCCATTCCTCAAAAACTCAACTATATCAATCAGACATAATCATCGAATAATCCAATCTTCAAACAAATTAATTTCAAATTACATTAAAAATGATGATTTCAATTCTGCGGTCGATATCTTCAACTCAATGCCCAAAAAAACCACCGTCACATACAACTCTCTTCTCTCTTTTTATACAAAGCACCCTTGTTTGCAAAATGCACTCCAGTTGTTTGAAAAAATTCCTAGCCCAGATATAGTTTCATATAATACACTGCTTTTATGTCACATTGTAAACAATGATGTTGATGGTGCGTTTAAATTATTTGATTATATGCCTTATAGAGATTGTGCTTCTTGGAATACAGTGGTTTCTTGTTTGTTTAGACTTGGTAAAGTGGAGGAAGCTAAGGATTTGTTCGAGAAGATTCCAGAAAAGAATTTGGTTTCTTGGAATGTGATTGTTTCTGGGTTTGTTCAGAACGGCGATATTGTGATGGCTAGGAAGTATCTTGAGCTGGCGCCAGATAAAAATGATGTTATTTTGAAGACCTCTTTGGTTACTGGGTACATGAGTTTAGGTATTAGCTCTTTTGTTCTAAGCGTTTGTTTAGTATGATCAGATTTTTATGCCATGTTTATCTATGGATGTCAGGCACTGCAAGTAATTTTTAGGTAACTATAGGTCAGGAGAATAGATTGTTGAAGCGCAAATCATTTTGGATAAAGGACATCGCATTGTTGATAAGTGTGTTTGGAAGGGGTGGACCTAAATTGATAAGAGAAAAGAATAACAGATGATTTCTTTTTAGTATAAATTATTATTAATATAACGTTTTTACACTTTTTAAAAAGTTAATAAATTACTTTCTTCGATTTTTTTTTTCATAAAAAACAAAACTGATTTTTTACGATTAAGATGGTTAAAAAAAATTTAGCTTTGAAACTTATAATTTTTAGAGTTTTGAAATAATCAATTTTTGAAAAAAATTCAAACTTCCTAACAAAAATAATTTTCTTACAACTTAAATCAAAATAATCAAAATTTTATCTAATCTCTGAATTTTTATCCTTCTCAAGTAATAAAAAGTGAAATGTTCAAGAGTATTTTGGTCAACAGATATGAATAAGCTTGCATATTCCAATTATCAATAGTTATAATTTTGAAAGTCCTCTCCTGAACCAATCATGCATTTTATCCAATTTGTTTTTCAATTAGACAATCATCTTTTTTATGGTTATATATACTAGCCTATTTGAAAAATACCCTCTGTGAACAAAACTATAAAAGAAAAAATGGAGTTCATACTTACCTGATATTTGAAAATTAATTGATTTGTAGCAGTTGCATATTCACTACCACTAATCAACATATATACAAATCTCATGTCAATATTGAATAATACTATATAAGAGTGAATTTCAGTCTGTTTAATCAAGCATCTCGTATTTTTTAAGGAGTACAACGAGAGAACGGGGATGCAAGGATAAATTTTGAAAAACCGACATGTTGAAATGGGTATTTTTAGTTACTATTAGTTGATAATACAGTGTCATTAAATAACTTCCAATTTGTATAAGGAAACTTTTTGTTAGGGTTCATCAAAATTTGGTGCATGGGTGTTTTTTCTTTCATTTCTGAACAGGAGGTATCTTACTATATGCAAAATCTATTTATTTCTTTCTCAATTGTAATTAAATCAAACTGGAGTTTTTTTTTGACATAATCTTCCTCTTATCCATATATGAAATCAACTTTAATATCCCCTCTATGTATTGTCATGGAGGCTTTTCCTGTTACTTATGTATCAAAAATAAATTAGTAATGGGATGTTTGCTTTCATCATTCCTGACTATTAACATATACATGCATACTAGCTGTACATTTCCTTTTTTAGGCGAATTGATCGCTTTTTTCACAAATTCATAATATTTGAATTATTGTATCAGGTATGGTAAAACAGGCTCACAGTGTCTTCAGTAGTATGAAAATTAAAAATCAAGTGACATGGAATGCTATGATTGCTGGATTTATAAACAACAATCAACCAGAGGAAGCTATAAAACTACTTAAAACACTGATAGAATCTGGTGAAGTGAGACCAAACCAGTCTACACTAAGCAGTTCATTATTATCTTGTAGTCACCTCTCAGCTTTAAATCGGGGTAGGCAAATACATCAACGAGCTTGTAAAACACCACTAATTCTCAATCTAGCAGTCAACACATCATTACTGAGTATGTACTGCAAGTGTGGGGACATACATGATGCTAAAAAATTATTCAGTTTCACAAGGAAAAGAGATGTAGTTTTATGGAATGCAATTTTATCTGGATATGCTCAACATGGGCTTGGAATAACAGCATTACAATTGTTCGAAAACATGAAAAAGGAAAAGTTAAACCTGATGACGCAACATTTGTTGCTGTGCTATCTGCTTGCAATCATGCTGGATTATTGGATATTGGGAAGTATTATTTTGAAAATATGGAGAAAAATTATGGTGTTGCTCCTAAATTAGATCACTATTCTTGCATGGTTGATCTTTTATGTAAATTTGGGTCACTTGAGAATGCAGTCGATATGATTAAATCAATGCCTTACAAGCCGCGTGCATCTATATATGGGACTCTTTTAGGTGCATGTAGAGTTTACAAAAACTCGGAGTTTGCAGAATTTGCTGCAACCAATTTGATTGAACTCGATCCATGCGATGCACGTGCATATGTGCAACTTGCTAATATATATTCATCCATGAATATGTATACCGAAGTTGCTAGAGTAAGAAAAATGATGAAGGAGAATGAAGCAGTGAAAGTACCCGGGTATAGCTGGATAGAGATTAAGGGGACTGTGCACCAGTTTAGGTCCAGTGATAGAATTCATTTAGACTTGAATTTGATACATGAAAAATTAGATGAATTAGAGAGTATGATTAAAATGTAATCTTTATCTTGCAAATAACATAAACCCTAAGATCTAGAATTACATGATTATCACATATGTAATGAATCAATAAAACATACCTCCAGACATCTTGTATATGAATCAGCAATGGTTGTTGTCGAAATTTATTTCAATGGAGAAAAGAAATGGTTTCTCTCTCTTTTCCTATATCTTTCTTTATGTGTTTTTCTATATCCTTTGTGATGGGCAAAGATTAATATTTATAGGTAGAGAGATGACCAAATTTCTAGATTTGTAGACTTAGTCTTGATCGTCCATCAAGATCAAGATGAGGGAAATTAACGCTCTAGATTATAATCGTTTTATTGATTAGCATATTAATAGGAAAACCCTTTAGATTCTATTGACCACAAAATGAGGAAGGAAACGTTTGAGGAAGGAAACGGTCAAATTTTCTTACAAAATAAGGAAGGAAATCCATTAATGTTTTCGTATTAATTTCCTTACAAAACGGTCAAATTTCCTTACAGTCTCCCACTTGGTCAATAGTAAAATCCATTAATGTTTTCGTATTAAGGTCATAAGGCGCGCATGATATGCTAAATTTTTTATGATCAGATTTTTATGCCATGTTTATCTATGGATGTCAGGCACTGCAAGTAATTTTTAGGTAACTATAGGTCAGGAGAATAGATTGTTGAAGCGCAAATCATTTTGGATAAAGGACATCGCATTGTTGATAAGTGTGTTTGGAAGGGGAGGACCTAAATTGATAAGAGAAAAGAATAACAGATGATTTCTTTTTAGTATAAATTATTAATATAACGTTTTTACACTTTTTAAAAAGTTAATAAATTACTTTCTTCGATTTTTTTTTTCATAAAAAACAAAACTGATTTTTTACGATTAAGATGGTTAAAAAAAATTTAGCTTTGAAACTTATAATTTTTAGAGTTTTGAAATAATCAATTTTTGAAAAAATTTCAAACTTCCTAACAAAAATAATTTTCTTACAACTTAAATCAAAATAATCAAAATTTTATCTAATCTCTGAATTTTTATCCTTCTCAAGTAATAAAAAGTGAAATGTTCAAGAGTATTTTGGTCAACAGATATGAATAAGCTTGCATATTCCAATTATCAATAGTTATACTTTTGAAAGTCCTCTCCTGAACCAATCATGCATTTTATCCAATTTGTTTTTTAATTAGAAAATCATCTTTTTTATGGTTATATATACTAGCCTATTTGAAAAATACCCTCTGTGAACAAAACTATAAAAGAAAAAATGGAGTTCATACTTACCTGATATTTGAAAATTAATTGATTTGTAAAAGTTGCATATTCTCTACCACTAATCAACATATATACAAATCTCATGTCAATATTGAATAATACTATATAAGAGTGAATTTCAGTCTGTTTAATCAAGCATCTCGTATTTTTTAAGGAGTACAACGAGAGAACGGGGATGCAAGGATAAATTTTGAAAAACCGACATGTTGAAATGGGTATTTTTAGTTACTATTAGTTGATAATACAGTGTCATTAAATACACTTCCAATTTGTATAAGGAAACTTTTTGTTAGGGTTCATCAAAATTTGGTGCATGGGTGTTTTTTCTTTCATTTCTGAACAGGAGGTATCTTACTATATGCAAAATCTATTTATTTCTTTCTCAATTGTAATTAAATCAAACTGGAGTTTTTTTTTTGACATAATCTTCCTCTTATCCATATATGAAATCAACTTTAATATCCCCTCTATGTATTGTCATGGAGGCTTTTCCTGTTACTTATGTATCAAAAATAAATTAGTAATGGGATGTTTGCTTTCATCAATCCTGACTATTAACATATACATGCATACTAGCTGTACATTTCCTTTTTTAGGCGAATTGATCGCTTTTTTCACAAATTCATAATATTTGAATTATTGTATCAGGTATGGTAAAACAGGCTCACAGTGTCTTCAGTAGTATGAAAATTAAAAATCAAGTGACATGGAATGCTATGATTGCTGGATTTATAAACAACAATCAACCAGAGGAAGCTATAAAACTACTTAAAACACTGATAGAATCTGGTGAAGTGAGACCAAACCAGTCTACACTAAGCAGTTCATTATTATCTTGTAGTCACCTCTCAGCTTTAAATCGGGGTAGGCAAATACATCAACGAGCTTGTAAAACACCACTAATTCTCAATCTAGCAGTCAACACATCATTACTGAGTATGTACTACAAGTCTGGGGACATACATGATGCTAAAAAATTATTCAGTTTCACAAGGAAAAGAGATGTAGTTTTATGGAATGCAATTTTATCTGGATATGCTCAACATGGGCTTGGAATAACAGCATTACAATTGTTCGAAAACATGAAAAAGGAAAAGTTAAACCTGATGACGCAACATTTGTTGCTGTGCTATCTGCTTGCAATCATGCTGGATTATTGGATATTGGGAAGTATTATTTTGAAAATATGGAGAAAAATTATGGTGTTGCTCCTAAATTAGATCACTATTCTTGCATGGTTGATCTTTTATGTAAATTTGGGTCACTTGAGAATGCAGTCGATATGATTAAATCAATGCCTTACAAGCCGCGTGCATCTATATATGGAACTCTTTTAGGTGCATGTAGAGTTTACAAAAACTCGGAGTTTGAAGAATTTGCTGCAACCAATTTGATTGAACTCGATCCATGCGATGCACGTGCATATGTGCAACTTGCTAATATATATTCATCCATGAATATGTATACCGAAGTTGCTAGAGTAAGAAAAATGATGAAGGAGAATGAAGCAGTGAAAGTACCCGGGTATAGCTGGATAGAGATTAAGGGGATTGTGCACCAGTTTAGGTCCAGTGATAGAATTCATTTAGACTTGAATTTGATACATGAAAAATTAGATGAATTAGAGAGTATGATTAAAATGTAATCTTTATCTTGCAAATAACATAAACCCTAAGATCTAGAATTACATGATTATCACATATGTAATGAATCAATAAAACATACCTCCAGACATCTTGTATATGAATCAGCAATGGTTGTTGTCGAAATTTATTTCAATGGAGAAAAGAAATGGTTTCTCTCTCTTTTCCTATATCTTTCTTTATGTGTTTTTCTATATCCTTTGTGATGGGCAAAGATTAATATTTATAGGTAGAGAGATGACCAAATTTCTAGATTTGTAGACTTAGTCTTGATCGTCCATCAAGATCAAGATGAGGGAAATTAACGCTCTAGATTATAATCGTTTTATTGATTAGCATATTAATAGGAAAACCCTTTAGATTCTATTGACCACAAAATGAGGAAGGAAACGTTTGAGGAAGGAAACGGTCAAATTTTCTTACAAAATAAGGAAGGAAATCCATTAATGTTTTCGTATTAATTTCCTTACAAAACGGTCAAATTTCCTTACAGTCTTCCACTTGGTCAATAGTAAAATCCATTAATGTTTTCGTATTAAGGTCATAAGGCGCGCATGATATGCTAAATTTTTTATGATCAGATTTTTATGCCATGTTTATCTATGGATGTCAGGCACTGCAAGTAATTTTTAGGTAACTATAGGTCAGGAGAATAGATTGTTGAAGCGCAAATCATTTTGGATAAAGGACATCGCATTGTTGATAAGTGTGTTTGGAAGGGGAGGACCTAAATTGATAAGAGAAAAGAATAACAGATGATTTCTTTTTAGTATAAATTATTAATATAACGTTTTTACACTTTTTAAAAAGTTAATAAATTACTTTCTTCGATTTTTTTTTTCATAAAAAACAAAACTGATTTTTTACGATTAAGATGGTTAAAAAAAATTTAGCTTTGAAACTTATAATTTTTAGAGTTTTGAAATAATCAATTTTTGAAAAAATTTCAAACTTCCTAACAAAAATAATTTTCTTACAACTTAAATCAAAATAATCAAAATTTTATCTAATCTCTGAATTTTTATCCTTCTCAAGTAATAAAAAGTGAAATGTTCAAGAGTATTTTGGTCAACAGATATGAATAAGCTTGCATATTCCAATTATCAATAGTTATACTTTTGAAAGTCCTCTCTTGAACCAATCATGCATTTTATCCAATTTGTTTTTCAATTAGACAATCATCTTTTTTATGGTTATATATACTAGCCTATTTGAAAAATACCCTCTGTGAACAAAGCTATAAAAGAAAAAATGGAGTTCATACTTACCTGATATTTGAAAATTAATTGATTTGTAAAAGTTGCATATTCACTACCACTAATCAATATATATACAAATCTCATGTCAATATTGAATAATACTATATAAGAGTGAATTTCAGTCTGTTTAATCAAGCATCTCGTATTTTTTAAGGAGTACAACGAGAGAACGGGGATGCAAGGATAAATTTTGAAAAACCGACATGTTGAAATGGGTATTTTTAGTTACTATTAGTTGATAATACAGTGTCATTAAATACACTTCCAATTTGTATAAGGAAACTTTTTGTTAGGGTTCATCAAAATTTGGTGCATGGGTGTTTTTTCTTTCATTTCTGAACAGGAGGTATCTTACTATATGCAAAATCTATTTATTTCTTTCTCAATTGTAATTAAATCAAACTGGAGTTTTTTTTGACATAATCTTCCTCTTATCCATATATGAAATCAACTTTAATATCCCCTCTATGTATTGTCATGGAGGCTTTTCCTGTTACTTATGTATCAAAAATAAATTAGCAATGGGATGTTTGCTTTCATCATTCCTGACTATTAACATATACATGCATACTAGTTGTACATTTCCTTTTTTAGGCGAATTGATCGCTTTTTTCACAAATTCATAATATTTGAATTATTGTATCAGGTATGGTAAAACAGGCTCACAGTGTCTTCAGTAGTGTGAAAATTAAAAATCAAGTGACATGGAATGCTATGATTGCTGGATTTATAAACAACAATCAACCAGAGGAAGCTATAAAACTACTTAAAACACTGATAGAATCTGGTGAAGTGAGACCAAACCAGTCTACACTAAGCAGTTCATTATTATCTTGTAGTCACCTCTCAGCTTTAAATCGGGGTAGGCAAATACATCAACGAGCTTGTAAAACACCACTAATTCTCAATCTAGCAGTCAACACATCATTACTGAGTATGTACTGCAAGTGTGGGGACATACATGATGCTAAAAAATTATTCAGTTTCACAAGGAAAAGAGATGTAGTTTTATGGAATGCAATTTTATCTGGATATGCTCAATATGGGCTTGGAATAACAGCATTACAATTGTTCGAAAACATGAAAAAGGAAAAGTTAAACCTTATGATGCCACATTTGTTGCTGTGCTATCTGCTTGCAATCATGTTGGATTATTGGATATTGGGAAGTATTATTTTGAAAATATGGAGAAAAATTATGGTGTTGCTCCTAAATTAGATCACTATTCTTGCATGGTTGATCTTTTATGTAAATTTGGGTCACTTGAGAATGCAGTCGATATGATTAAATCAATGCCTTACAAGCCGCGTGCATCTATATATGGAACTCTTTTAGGTGCATGTAGAGTTTACAAAAACTCGGAGTTTGCAGAATTTGCTGCAACCAATTTGATTGAACTCGATCCACGCGATGCACGTGCATATGTGCAACTTGCTAATATATATTCATCCATGAATATGTATACCGATGTTGCTAGAGTAAGAAAAATGATGAAGGAGAATGAAGCAGTGAAAGTACCCGAGTATAGCTGGATAGATATTAAGGGGACTGTGCACCAGTTTAGGTCCAGTGATAGAATTCATTTAGACTTGAATTTGATACATGAAAAATTAGATGAATTAGAGAGTAGGATTAAAAAAGCAGGTTATGTCCCAAATCTTGATTTTGTGTTGCAAGATGTTGAGGTGCTTGAAAAGGAGAGGATGTTGATGAGGCATAGCGAGAAACTTGCTATTTCTTATGGGCTGATTAAAATGAATTTGGAGAGTGTGATTAGGGTTTTTAAGAATTTAAGGGTTTGTGGAGACTGTCATAATGCTATCAAGTTGATCTCTTTGGTTGAAGAAAGGGATATAGTGTTGAGAGATAATACTAGATTTCATCATTTTAGTAATGGAAAATGTTCCTGTGGTGAATACTGGTGAAATTGCTGTAAAATCAATCAGTCATGAGATCCAGAGATTAGCATGAGGATGCGATGCAGTCATCACTTTATATCAATATGATATATGAAGTTTGCAAAGATGTTGTACCCAGAATTATTTATGACAAACAAGAATCAACAGGTAGCTAGTGCGTTACTGTTCTCAGAGGTTAGTATGTTATACATGCAATATACATAATTACTGAAACTACTACATCATAAAATACTGTTCTCACACCCTTTATAACTTTATTGATTACTTCTCTCAATATAAAAAGGTGCTATGTCCAAAAAAATCAATAAAATTCAGCAAGATCTAAGTAATTAATTGGTATCCTGCATAGATTTGTTATTTTACAGTATTCTATGTATATGGCAAACTACACTCTAATTGCAATGTAGTAACTCAAACTTAGAAGATAGAACATGTGAATTTACGTTTGTTCGGTCAAGTAATACGCTGTAACTGGTTTTGTCCTACACTCAAAGTCTACGCATTGGTTATGACAATTTACAACTATCAAGGATTTTTTATTATCCATATTGTCTATTATGTCTGCGTAAGGTCGAATTCAAGACCTCCAGCAATCATTTTAATTTTTTTTTTCCTCGACCTGGTTAATTGGCTATTAGTCAATGTTATGTTCACTTACAAACAATATTGAGATATTGAGGTTTAATAGTTGGTTGGATTAAAATTATTAGCAAAGGACTATCTCTATTCCAAATCAAGATCTCCCTAATATTATTATGTCGTTTCTTTTTTTCTTTTTCTTTTTAATAAAAAAGGGAAAGAAGAAACATGCACCAAGTTCTTGTTTCCATTAAATTATAACTACCTTGACAGAAATTTACCAAGAAAACAAGCACATGGACAAATTCTGAAAAAAAATCAAGTTGAAGGACAGCAAGTGTTTTTACAGACTGAAGGACAATACTGGTTTTTTATAGTGTAAAACTGAATATAATGTCTAAAAATAAAACTAGCATTTGTCCTTCAGCTTAGATATTTTTCAAAGTTTGTTCTTCAGTCTAAATTATAACTAACATTTGTAGTTCAATCTAAAAATAAACTTTGATGTCCTTCAGCGTAATTTTTTTTTAAAGTTTGTCATTCTTCTTAATTGCTTGGAAATTTACTCGTTTCTCTTCTGCATTGTGGCTATACTGACTTTAGAACGGGAAACTTTCTAAGATACCATTTACTACTTTAGATGTTTCACACACGCACACTCTTTTTACTGTTACTGTTTATTTTACTTTATTTTTTTGCTTATATACTATAGGTAAAAGTTTGCAAATCTTAGTAGATATACCGATAAAGCAACTTGTTAAAAAATAAATAATCTAGGCAACTATAGTTGACTGTTTGTATATAGGACTATTGGAGCGTTCCTTTTCAAGGTTTGGCCACGATCACTGAAAATATTTAGATATCAAACTCTGCAAAATTAAGATAGTGACACAGCACAAGTTTCGAATATTAAGTATCTTGGTTAACTTCGAATAATGGAATATATCTATTATTAATGATACCTTGTCCGTTGGTTCAAGATGACTACCAATTTGGGCCAACTTGGAGATTTCTTTATCTATGATTTGACGTGTCATTCCTATTATATTACCGACACACATAATGTGCTACAAACGTCTGTATCTTTTCTTGTTCAAGTATGTTTTGTTGACATATATATTTTTATCATATATAATTGCCATATTTTTTGTGCTTTTACCGTTTTGTGCTTTTACCATTTTGTGCTTTTACCGTTTTAGAAAAAATTATATTCGTTATTGAGAAACTAGGATATGCATTTCCATTTTTAGTTCATTTATGGTTTTAAGTGCCTTGGTTCCGAGTCTTTAAACATGTGACGTCTTTTGTCGATTTTTGACAAGTTCACATACGAAAGGGTGAATGATCAATGTTTGTCGAACTTCGGTTGAATATGGATCAACAACTTAGTTCGGTGGGACGGATTCAAAAAACGATCACATCGAATGCACTTTAGCGTTTCACAATCAATAATCGACACTTTGAGTCAAACATCACATTGTTGTGATCCTGCAAAGAAAATTCCATGTCGCTTCGGACAATGGTTCCGTTGTCGTATATTCTAGTATAACGAGTAAAATTCGACACATAGTTCTATAGCGTGATGGAGCTCGTTTGCCAGCACAAGCATGCTATCTATACAGTGTTCGCCTACATCGTGTCAAAGACACATTACACACTGCATAGATTGACACTTTGCACTGCCCCAGTTTATGTGCAGAATCCAATTGGTCAACACACGTTGATATTTGTTGGACTCTGTACATCGACTATATGGATTTTAAGCAAAGTAGAACATCAAAATAAAAGATACATGACCACGTTCGTCATTAAGTTTTCCAGTTTAAAATGACTGACCCCGGACGATCTTCCCGTCTTCGAACCGATGCTAGACCTTCTACACCTCCAGAGGCAAGTTCGTCCATTGCCTAGGCTTCTACATATATTTCATCAGGTGTAAGACGTTTGATTGCATATGAGCTTCAGCTTCAAGCTGTCTCAGCAGTTCAGCCTTATGGCCCTGTCCATTCGAGGGACGATCAACCTGTTCTTATGGTCTTTGATAATCCTACAAACCAAACACCTTCCAAACTGCCTACCAAGGAACTCATGACAATCTTCATTAAGCATGAGATCCCCGAAGATGAGGTCCTTCTGCCTAAACCCCATCAAAGAGCTCATCTCCCACCAGTAGGCTACACTTTGTGTAATAGATATGTGTCTTTGGGAGTCGTGCCCCTTTCAATGAATTTCTGAAATTCTTTCTTCAAGAGCTCGGGCTAGCTCCATCCCAAGTACATCCAAATGGTTACGTCCTGTTAAGTTCTCTCTATATTATATACATGATGCACCTGGGTCGCTCCCTTTCCTTTGAAGAGCTTACTTACTTACTCAGCTTCAAAAAGAGAAGAGAGACCCCTTCATTGCTAATAGTCGAAGCTTTCAAAAGCTGTAAAGTTGTTCGGGGGCTCCACAATAAAAGAAGTTACTTCAAGGGCGAATACTTCTTCGTCCGATGCCCCAAGGTCTTCAACTATCTTGGCTGTCTGGCAATAAGTTTCTTCCTTCAATACTCCTATCACACTTGGGCTTTGTTCACCCAAGCAACTAACACCCTCTCTCAATATTTCTGTTAGATCTCCTGGAATGAGTCTCAATTGAAAATCTCATAAATACAATGGCATTCCTAAAGGGGATCAATCCGAATTTGAGGAAAACATCATATCTCCTTGCAAATGCTCGATTACGACAGTTCCACCTCCTTTACAATGAAACGAGCGTCGTTTCCAACCCGATTCCTACTAGATAGATTCAAGCCACTACTAGTCCTTCTGCTCCGGTTATTGATTCTGACATCAATAAACAAAGGAGCGAAGAGGGCCAAGGAATTGAAGCAAATCTCATAGAAGAAGAAAAGGATAGAGCCGTTGAAACTTAAATGATGAAGGGATAAGAGGAGAGAATATAGAAGATGGATGGAACGAAGAAGTAAATGAAGGAGAGGATGAGGGAGATGAAGACGAAGACTATAATACAGGTGGGGATGAATCATTCCGAGGGACATCCCCTGAGGGCACCATGGTCACTTCATCCCCCAAACAAACACGATTAATCATAAAGTCTTCCCAGCTTGCACTTGAACCACATGATGGTCCTATTGAAGAGTCAACTCTTCTAGCAGGCGCATCTCACAACATCTTTGGTTCTCTAAGCGATCTTCGGAACCTCTCTGACTTTCCTTTCAGTGGGCTGAACTTTTAAGATGTCTTAAATTCCAACCTTCATGAATTTTTCCTTTCGGATGATGTACTCCTAACTGCCGAGGGTGACGAGACTCTATCTCTAAACCCCCTCGAACATGATCTGTAGGCTACCAGGGCACGACAACACTTCACACACTTCTAGGATCACAAGCACAAGCACTTGTTCTTAATTCGTTGAGTCAATTCAGATACTGCCTATTTTCCTTTCAAGTACATTAAGGAGATGCAACTATATAGAATGTCTCAGAGAACGCAGTGGATAACACTTTTCCCAGACTTCGGCGCCCTCCTACTGTGAGTCAAAGATGGAAAGATTAAAGAGAATGGATAAGGAATGACGCGATGCCGAGGAAAGACAACGCCGCTGCGACGAACAGTGGGAATCGCGCGACCCTCTAGGCGCAACTTCAATTCCTAACATTAACGTCACACGTACTCTCAATCTTTCCAGCATCGACAATCCTCCCACCATGAACTTTCGACATCATCTCGACCTCCTACAACCACTACTTCACCTCCCCAACAATCCGTAATAGTCAGCCCTTTCCATTCTCAGCAATCTCACTGGGTCGGCAAAGATATAACCTTATGTCACACTGCTCCTCCACCCCCCCCCCCCCCCCCGAAGGCCAATATACATACTATGGCAGTTACGAAGATGCAGGCGGCTCTTCCTGAATTATGCCATGAGGGTTTTAGATTTGATTGCAATGTCAAAGACCTCCTGCGTAGCTATGCGACCGAAGGCATCAGTGGACATAAGGAGGTTATGGAGCAGCTTTATCAATGGAAAAAAATTAGCTAAGGGCCTCGTCGATGTCAATCGTGCTAACCAGTTGATCATCCGAGCTTTCCACACCGAGAGAGCCGACCATAGTCGTATCTACCAGCACTAAAAAAATTAGCTAACTACAGTCATAAAGGAACATGATGAAAAAGTAAAATATTCCAAGGATTTTTAGCAAAGATTTTCTGAACTGGCGAAAGTTCACACGACCGAGAGCCTGGTCCTAAATTAGTAGCTAAAGAATGCCCACGCCGTCATCGTCGATCTCAAGAAGACAATTAAGATGAAAGAAGCTGAGAATGAGGCACTCCAGGCTGAGGTCGAAATATTAAATGCTGACCTGAAGGCTGAACGAGAATCAAAGGAGCAGGCTCAAGGCAAGTCCGCTGATTTAAAATTCAAACTGGCCAACGCCTAGAAAGAAAATGCGGATCTCAAGGCCAAAGCAATCCAAACTGAAGATCAAACGAAAGTCACCCTCCTGCAATTTTTTGCAAATGTTATAGTGATGAAGAATCTCAAGTGGCTGGGAGGTGACTATCCCAAGACTCTAGCTGATGCCTGGGATGAAATTCTGTAAAGGGCCAGAGAATCTAGCAGCGATGTTGACGAAGAGGCATTGAAGAACAAATTTATGGATGAAGAGGACTTGGTAGTCCCGGAAAAGGGCAGGAAAATCTTGGCAACAGTGGCTACAGCCGAAGAACGGGTGCCTACTGAGACTCCCGCTAATCCCAGCTTACGTGATCATGCAGATGACTCCATTCTAGCTCAAAAAGAGTCTGCAATAGATATTGCCACTTCTACAACACCACTCTAAATGTTGTCGTAACTCAAACACCCATATCTGCAGCCGTCGATACTACCACTTCTGGGGGATACAATCTCGACGCTCCAGCCTTCGCTCCTTCAGCAGATTCTCCTACTCTACTCGCATCTTCAAAAACTTTGGAGGAAAGGGAAATCGCTAAGTCCCCTTTAAAAGAATCTCTGCCAGCCAAATCTATATCTCTCACATCTCCGGTCTTCGAGAAGCTTCAATTCTTGCCTAAGTACGTTTCTAATCTCTACATTTCTGTTTGTAATCTTATAGGTCAATCAGTGACATTGTCACCTCTTCCACCTGTCATATACACCTCAGGCCTGAGCGCATCAATAACTGAATCAACCGCAATCACCACAACACTCATTCCTCCAATGCCATCTTCTAGTTTCAGCCCCAACCCCGACTCCTAGAAAACAGGGGCCCTGAAGAACTTGGAGGAGACTGAAGGTTCAATCGATGCAGGTTGACTATAGTCATCGAGAAAGGGCCTGAGACAACCTCAATGGCAGATAGGCTAAAAATTGACTTCTCAAAGATCCAGGTTAAGCTTGAGCCGGGTACGGAGAATCCTCTTCCTCCGCTATCAACATCTCTCCATGGCTTAACTATCCATGTCAATCCCCCTGTTGGCACTATTTGGATCCCTTCTACGCCTGTGCTTGGAGCTGCCTCCAGTTAACAAAAGTCCGGCTCCGACGATGATGACAAGAAGTCACATTCAGATCTTGTTAAGGGAGGAAAACACAAGCCTCTGAAGGGGAAGGGCAATACCCCAGTGAAGAAACCAAAGAAGAAGTAGGGCATCCAACTTCGTGGAGATTGACTTCTTAGCGTTTTCTTGTTCGTTTTGTCATGTATATAGACCAATGTTATATGAAAGTGGCCTCGCAAACCTTGTATGAAAAATTATGTAGATAAAATGATTGTTTTTCATCCAACATTTTTCTTATTTACATTACTCACCTTTTATTTATGTTGCCCATATACTTGTCTGTATTTATTATATATTCAAATGTAATTCAATTACTTATATACTATTCATGTTTGTGCCTATGATCAGTGCAATGCCTTTATTTACTGTAATTCCATACATATTAACAAATTTATGCAATTCCTCGGCATTATCCCGTTACTTAGTTTCGTTAAGCATAGGCTAAAATGTTTTTCGGTTTGACTAAACAAAATTGTATTTCTTTGGCCGACTTTGTTTATCTTTGATTGGACGTGTCCCATTCAGCCGTAAACGTAGTTGTGTTCGCAAAAGATTCAATTCTGCATGGATTCCTATCTCCTAGAATCGATGTCTCGGATGCCTGTCTTTGAGCTGTCCTTGATTTCGCCTATCTCTGGGAGATGATCAAAGTGTTAGTCCATGAGATGATAGTTTTGATGACAACAACCTTAGAATAGATTATAAAATATAAATACTAACATTACAAGTTTAGATATATATGTATATGCAGGATCTAACCATGCAAGTATCAAGAATGAAGACTGTACAGTATAGAGATTCAAGATATAGAGATAGAAGACTCATGAGTATCAAGATTATCAAGAGTTCAAGATTTCAAGAATAAGTATTTTTATTAGGAATATTTATTTTTATTAGGAATATTTGTTAAAACTCGTAGAAAAGCACTGACATCTTAATATCCAATTTATTCGTGGAAAGGAATCCACTTCGAGCCTGTTAAAGGGATGGAACTCTAAGTAGGATGGAACCTACGAAAAATCTAGTGGAACATCTTTTTGTATCCACTTACTTTTTATTTCAAAAGAAGTGTCTATTCGCCATAACTCTTCATGAATGGTCATGGCTGTTGTTCTTATATAAATAGGGGCCAGTTTCAACGAATTTTTAATCACTTTTTTCTGGTTTTCACTCCTCTTCTTCTTCTCCACTTTCTTATTTACAAATTACACCATTACTCTGCCAAAATCAATATTAGATAATTTCTGGTTTTGATTATCTCCACTATCTCTACCAGATTCAAGTGCTAATCTGAGTTATAGACTTTTTGTAATCAATTGAGCGAGAGAAGGTGTGATTGTAGCCCTGGAAATCAATTGGGTGAACTTGTTGCCCCGGAAATCAAGTATCTCTACCCAGAGGATTGTGATTCTGGAGGGTGTACCTCGTAGCCTTGAAACCGAGGGTTGTAATTGTTGAATTGAGTTTGAAAGGAAATCCGTACTTGTGTTGCGGGACTGGATGTAGGGTAACTCCGAACCAGTATAAAATCCGGTGTGTTCTTTCCTTTACTGCTTTTACTTTATATTTGCATCTGTGTTTGATTCTGTGTTCATATATGTGTTTGATTAGTGCATACATTGTTAACAAATTAAGATAAACTCAAAAAGATTAACAAATTTCTTAAAACACTATTCACCCCCCTCTAGTGTTAATTCTAGCCTTAAGATCCTTAATCCGCATTTCTCACATTTGGTATCAGAGCTTTGTTTTCAAAAGTGTCATTATCTGAATTTTGAAAAATTTCAAAATGGCTACTAACACTACTACTGTTATTACCACCAACACTAGTTCATTTGTAGAAGGTCAGTCTACTGCCAGACCACCACTTTTTAATGGCAGTAACTATGCATATTGGGCATGTAGGATGAAAATATATTTACAATCTGTAGGATTAGATACTTGGAATATCACACAAACTGAATATTCTGAACCCACAACTAATTTTGCACAGTGGACTACTGAGCAAAAGACTGTTGCACAAAATAATTCTAAAGCAATGAATATTCTGTTTTGTTCACTTGAAAGAAATGAATTTAATAGAGTGTCAGTTTGTAAGTCTGCATATGAAATCTAGAAAACTTTGCAAGTAACTCGCGAAGAAACAAGCAAAGTTAAACAGACCAAAATTTCCATGCTCACAAATCAGTTTCAGTTATTTAAAATGAATACTAATGAGTCTATTTCAGATATGTATAGTCGATTTCAAGATATTGTGCATTCTTTAATATCTTTGGGAAAGGAATTTTCGGAAGAAGATCAAGTCAGAAATTTTTTAAATTCTCTCACTCCAGAATGGGATCAAAAGACACTTGCAATTGAAGAGGCAAATGACATCAATACTTTAAAGATAGAAGAATTGATTGGAAATCTAATGTCGTTTGAAGTTCAAATGATCGGGAGAAGAGAAACCAAAGCATCTGAAAAGAAATCAATGACATTCAATGCATTAATCGACGGATCAGACTCAAACAGTGATAATGATGAAGAGATAGCATTTATGACCAGAAATTTCCGGAAATTCCTGAAGTACAGAAAATTGAATAGTTCCAAGAGAAACAACTTTAAGAATTCCGGTAATCAGACTACGGTACCAAACTTGATCAAATGCTTCAATTGTGACGAACCAGGTCATATCAAAAGAGACCGTCCGCATCTAGATAAACAAAATCCTCCTACAAACAATGATTCTGCAAAGAAACGGAAACGTGCATTCACTGCTACTCTAGATGACTCTGGCTCATCCTCCAGCGACGATGAACAGAAGAAAGATAATTCAAATCTGTGTTTACCAGCAATTCTTGATTTAATCGATACCAAAGACACGGACTCTGAAAAAGGTACACGTTTACAATACATTGGCTGAAATTGCATGCTTGAATTGATTGATTGGTTGTTTTTGAATTGATTGATTGATTGATTTTGAATTGATATGTTGTTTGAATTTTAAAATTTATTTTCTACTATTATTTTATTATATTTTTTTTTTACATATTCTGAAATACATTATAAGTACAATAATATTTCAGAAATATAGACATTAATAATAATATTTATATATATGTATATTAGATAACTTAGGAAAAATTATATCATGAAAATTCAAAGCCACATGTCGACATGGCCCCTACCATGATGTCGACATGCCTACCTGAATTTGAATTTCAAATTTTGAATTCAAATGTTTGAATTTCCCTCCACCTTTTCACTTCATTTATTTCTTTGAAAAGATACCTTTTGACCAGAGAATATGTTCTTTGAAAGTCTATTTATTCACTATCTTTTATCATATCTTTTCACTTTCATTTTCAAATTCAAACTCTCTACTCTAATGGCTTCTTCAAGCAACCCCTCAACCATGAGAATTTCCAGAAAAATCAAAGAGCAATTATTCAATGATCCGGAGGCAATTAAAGCATACATCAATTATGCTAATTATGCCAAAGTCCATTCCGGAAAATTTGCTATTTTTCAAGATTTTTCTTCTTATGAAATTGATTCTCTTTTTACAAACAATGGTGTTTTAAGTCTTATTGACTCTTCTCAAAATGATTTTGTTTGCTATCCTAATCTTGTCAAAATCTTCTATGCTAATTTAAACCGTGGTTTTTATATTGGAAATGAGAATGAAATTTGGAGTAGTGTCAAAGGCACTCAAATTATTTAGAATTGTGATCTTTTGGGTACCATTCTCAATTGCAAAAGCACGGGAATGGATCTTTCTAGTTTTCAAATCAATGAACATGATCGTGAGACATTTCATCATATTTTTGAAGGAGATGAAAACTTTGAATTTAAAAACCGAAACTTTCGCCCTAAAGCAAGAATTGTCAATCTTCTTTTACAACATACTTTGACCCCAAGATCAGGAAATTTTAACAATCCTACTTCAAAAGTGTGCAAAGCACTTTTTGCTATTTTCGAAAATTATGATATCAATTGGGCGCAAGTTATTTTGGATGAACTTCGTCCTAAAAACTTGGAAATGGGAGAAAAGATTTTATATCATGGAATTTACCTTACAATAATTTTCAACTATTTTGGAGTGGATTTCAAAGGTGAAGAATTTGTCTCTAGGAAAGTTTTCAACCATTCCAACATTTCACTTATGGAAATTCCATTTGTTTTTCAACCTTATGAAACCCTTACCGAAAAGGAAGAGCATTTGGCTCCTGAAGAAATGGAAGAGGAAGAAGAAGAAGAAAGGGATGAAATGGAAATAGAAGAAGAAGAAGAAGGTGAAACCTCTTTGGAAAGCATCGAATATCCTTCCAATCCATCCAACAAAACCCTTCTCAAAAACCAAAAGATAATTGTGGAGAATCAACGGATTTTAAAACGATCCGTTAGTAAGAAGTTGGATAACATTTCTTCGAAGATGAACAAGTTCTTTTCAAAAGTCAGCAAGAAACTTGGACTATCTTCATCATCTTCATCTTCTAACTAGTTTTATCTTTTAGTATCTTATCGTATTTGTCTTAGTTTGTTTTTTTTCCGAATGTTCGTGTAGTTCATTATGCTTAATCTTTGTATTATCGTAATGAAATGAAATTTCCTTTCTGTTATCTATCTTATCTTATCTTTAGAATAAATGTTAGTATATTATATAAATATATACATATACACAATTATTCACAAAATCAAAGTTGTCATAAATTTTCACTAACCCATGTAGACATCCCCTAGAAGACCATGTCGACATGTACTGGTCAGAAGTGATTATTGATTTTGAATTTGAAATTTGAATAACTACCAAATGTCTATTCATTTCAAACGAATTTCTACACCTATATATACCTTTTTCTTCCAGAAATCTTCACTGAAATTTATTTCTCATTATCTATATCCTTCATTTCTTTATCTAATTCAATTATGGCCAATCCTATTCACAGTCTATCTGAAAATCTTGAAGAAACACTAAATTCATTCAAGAATATTCTCTCTATCATTCTCCGTAATCAGCGTCACTTAGAATTGAGTCAAATGCAGATGATCAAGGAGCAAGAAAGGCATTTCGAAGCAATTCGATGGATGATTTCCTCCCTGCACAAGGATGATAATGAAGCACATCCTCTCGTTTCTCTCTCTGTTGATAATGAGAATTGGGATGCCATCAAACAAGACCCTATCTTTGGAGAAGAAGGATGGGTTGATGTTCCTCGTAACGTTTAATTTTCTTTCTTTGTTTGATTTGTTTGAATTAATTTGTTTGATTTAATTTGGTTTGAATTGATACTTTATGTGGATTGATTTTATTTGGTTTGAAGTTTGGTGTGTGAAACATATATATATATATATACACTGAAATGAATATAGTCTTTAATTAAGTTATTATGCTCATAAGTATCATTATTTCTTGATCTATATATTATATATTTCGTTGTATAGTTTATCAATGCAGGTACTGAAGTCCAATAATAAGGGGGAGTAAGTTTTTTTGTTGATGACAAAGGGGGAGAAGTATAAAATAGGGTAGTTAGGCATAGATTAAGGGGGAGTTATTAGAAGTATTAGGATAGAAGTGATATTTTATAAACAAAGGTTGTCATCATCAAAAAGGGGGAGATTGTTAGTCCATGAGATGATGGTTTTGATGACAACAACCTTAGAATAGATTATAAAATATAAATACTAACATTACAAGTTTAGATATATATGTATATGCGGGATATAACCATGCAGGTATCAAGAATGAAGACTGTACAGTATAGAGATTCAAGATATAGAGATAGAAGACTCATGAGTATCAAGATTATCAAGAGTTCAAGATTTCAAGAATAAGTATTTTTATTAGGAATATTTGTTAAAACTCGTAGAAAAGCACTGACATCTTAATATCCAATTTATTCGTGGAATGGAATCCACTTTGAGCCTGTTAAAGGGATGGAACCCTAAGTAGGATGGAACCTACGAAAAATCTAGTGGAACATCTTTTTGTATTCACTTACTTTTTATTTCAAAATGATTTTACAAAATTATCTTATTTTCAAAATGATTTCAAAACTTTCCTTTTAAAAGATTCAAAACTCGCTATCCTGATTTTAAATAATTTTGGCCTAAAAAACATCTTTAATTTCAAAGTCAAATTACTCCTGATTTTAAACTATCTTCAAATAATATATTTAACTTTTAAATATTTATACTTAGATTTAAATATAAAATTATAGTTAAATTATGTATATATTGTTCTTTATATTTACTTATGAATTTCAACTAAAGTCAAGTATATTTATAAAGTTTAAAATAGTTTTTATATAAGATACATATTATCTTTATAGAAATTCAAAACATCAAAATTGGCTAAGGGATGTCGACATGCCCATAGGCACCATATCGACATGGTGTCAGTTAGTTTCAAATTTCAAAAGAAGTGTCTATTCGCCATAACTCTTCATGAATGGTCATGGCTGTTGTTCTTCTATAAATGGGGTCAGTTTCAACGAATTTTTAATCACTTTTTTCTAGTTTTCACTCCTCTTCTTCTTCTCCACTTTCTTATTTACAAATTACACCATTACTTTGCCGAAATCAATATCAGATAATTTCTGGTTTTGATTATCTCCACTATCTCTACAAGATTCAAGTGCTAATCTGAGTTATAGACTTTTTGTAATCAATTGAGCGAGAGAAGGTGTGATTGTAGCCTTGGAAATCAATTGGGTGAACTTGTTGCCCCGGAAATTAAGTATCTCTACCCAGAGGATTGTGATTCTGGAGGGTGTACCTCATAGCCTTGAAACCGATGGTTGTAATTGTTGAATTGAGTTTGAAAGGAAATCCATACTTGTGTTGCGGGACTGGATGTAGGGTAACTCCGAACCAGTATAAAATCCGGTGTGTTCTTTCCTTTACTGCTTTTACTTTATATTTGCATCTGTGTTTGATTCTGTGTTCATATCTGTGTCTGATTAGTGCATACATTGTTAACAAATTAAGATAAACTCGAAAAGATTAACAAATTTCTTAAAACACTATTCACCCCCTCTAGTGTTAATTCCAGCCTTAAGATCCTTAATCCGCATTTCTCACACAAAGATACTCTATCAATCAACCTTCTTTACCATCGGTCGAATGTACCGCGTTAAAGCCATAAATGAGGTTGTACCTGCAAATAGATTCAATTCTACACCGGTCCCTATCTCTAGGATCTGGTGTTTTAGAGATGCCTATCTTCGGGCATCAATCCTTGACCTTACCTATCTCCGAGCATTGGTCAAAGATTTGATGTGCAAGAGAAATCGTTCGATCAACCCCCGTACGACTATACTTTAGCTCGATCATGGATCGAAGGAGTTTGTCGTCATTTATCTCTAGGTATCTAGACATTCAATTTTTCAAAGCATAGAATATCTGATTTTGCCGTTAATCACGCACAAAGTTGGACTTTTAAGAATACGGTTCCATCGAACTTTATTTATGAATGAAAGAACGGAAGATGCTGCCTTATTACATCGAGTCCTAATCAATAGGATGTATTATTTGCAAAAAATAAATTTAAGTGAAATAGCACTGTAAGTGTTTGATATTCCACGCCACGGAACTGAGATCCCATCAACAATCAATAACTTGAAAGTTCCATCTCAAAGCTTATGTTCAATCACATTGGGACTTTCTTAATTCAGACCAAGTGCCCTGTACTAGGAAAGACCCATTTCAAAATGAGGTCGCCTATCTCCAAGGTACGGTTTCAGACCTTGTTGTTGAACCGTTTTGCTACTCTTATCTGGTAAGCAACTACCCTTAAATCAGCCTTTTTTATTTCTCGTCGACCAAGTTGAGAGACTTAAGCAAGAGTTCCTCATTCATATCATAATGCAGTCTTCAATGAGAAGGGACTTCGGCTTCGATCGGTATCATAGCCTCGGCTCCGTAGGACAAAGCGAATGATGTATGGTCAGTCGTGGACTTGTGGGTTGTCTTATAAGCCCACAATATAAGTAGTAGCTCATCAACCCAGTTGCCCTTGGCCCTCTTCAATCTCTTCTTGATGATGAATTTGATAATCTTGTTCACCATCTCCACCTTTCCAATCGCTTGTGTGTGTGTTATTACCGAGTACTCTCCTCAATTTGGTATCGAGCACAAAATTCTTTGAACTCGACACTCACAAATTGAGTTATGTTATTAGTGATTATCTTTCGTTGAACTCCGTATCTGCACAAAATGTTATTCACCACAAAACTGTTCACTTTCTTCGATGTGATCGATGTGAGCGGTTCCACTTCGGCCCACTTTGTGAAGTAATCTACAACCACAATAGCATATTTCACTTCGTCTCTCGACATCGATAATATCAATTCCCCACACCGCAAATGGCCATGAGCTAACCATTTGCGTAAGCTCAATGGGTAGGGCTCTTGTATCTTCTAGAATAGTTAGCTGCACCCCAATTGACTATGGGCCAGAAGTATCCGTAGCGAAGGACCTTCTTTGCTAGTGTCTGCTTCTACTATGGTTTCCGCAACTACCTTCGTGCACATTTGCACGAATTTTCTTAGCTTCGTCTTTGGTGACACACCTCGGCAAGGGAATTGAGAATCCTCTCCTATACGATACTCCTTGCATATTGAATCAAGGTGCTTTATGCAAGAGTTTCCATCGTTCATTTCTTCTGCTCGAAAGATTCACTTTTAGCAAATATTCTTTATTCGGAGTCATCCATGACTCCTCTTCCTCGACATCCAAGTTTCAATCAACATTTACCTTGTCTATGCTTGAAGTCATTAAAGTCTCAATTGGAATGATACCAAAAAGCTATGCATCCCTAGAGTTGGCTAACTTGGCCAACGAATCAACTTTCATATTCTCTTCCCTAAGGATGTGCCTCATCGTGTAATGTTCGACATCGTTTGGTAATTCTAACACTTTCGTTAGGTAAGGGCAAGTCTCACTCTCTTCGCCTAAAATTTTTCTTCACTTGACCATCAACTGAGAGTCACTGAATATATGCAACATCTTGATTCTCGGTTCCTTTTCTATCTTGAGTCCTACAATCAACACTTCGTATTCGGCTTTGTTGTTTGTCAATGGGAACTCTAGCTTAAGGCGTAACAGATCCTTCGTTCCTCTAGGGTCACCAGAACAACACCTTCCCTAGAATTAAGCTCATTGGAGGCTCGTTTACGTATAACATCTGTTGAGAAAACCGAACCCATTCCTCTTCCTTTTCATCACCCCGGATGGTGAACTCGGTAATAAAATCCGCCAGTGTCTGTCCTCGAATCGTCTTCCTAGGATGGTAAGATATATTGTATTGGCTCAACTCGATATTCCATTTTATTAATCTCCTCAAAGTCTCGGGTCGATGTAATATTTGTCTCAACGGCTGATCTGTCAGCACTTTAATTAGATGAGCCTGAAAGTATAACCTCAACTTCCTCGCAGCTATCAACAAACAGTATGCCAGCTTTTCCAGCTTTGGATAATTCTTTTCTACTCCAGCAAACCATTTGCTGGTGTAATACACCGATCTTTAGATTATGCCTTCCTCACACACCAAGGCGCACTTAGTGCATGAGCAGAGACTGCTAAGTAAATAAGCAAATCTACTCCTTACATAAACTTCAACAACACCAGTGGTCTGTTCATATGTTCTAACAGATTCTGGAAAGCATCCTAATACTCATTTATCCAGAAAAACTATCCCTTCTCTTTCTTAAGGGCATCGAAGAATGATATGCACTTATCGATTGGCTTCGAAATGAATTTACTTAGAGCTGCGGCCTTTCTATTCAAGTTCTGCATCTTCCTCCTCGTCTTTGGGGCGGTAACCTCTCTTAATGCTTTAATTTATTCCATGTTACCTTCAATGCCCATTAAGTTTATAATAAAACCCAAAAACTAGCCCGATGCGACTCTAAAAGAACATTTCGATGGATCGAGCCGCATTTCATAATTCTGAAGTACATCGAATGTTTCAATGTGATCGCCTATGTGATTCATCGATCGTTGTGACTTCACAAGCATATCTTCCTCATAAAGCTCCATAGTACGCCCGACCCGATCTTTAAACATCTTGTTCACTAGTCGCTGGTAAGTGCTCTAGCATTTTTCAGATCGAACAATATGACTTGGTAACAATACAGCCCCAAATTAGTGATGAAACTCATATGTTCTTGATCTGGGACATGCATTACTATCTGATTATAGCCAAAGTATGCATCCATAATGGATAGCAATTCATGTTCGGTTGTTCCATCTACAATTTGGTCGATCCTCGACATGGGGAAGTTACCCTTCGGGCATGCTTTATTCAAGTTGGAATAATCAATGCATGTTCGCCATTTTTCGTTTTCCTTTTTGATCAACAGGGGCTTTGATAACCACTTGGGGTATAGTGCATCGCGTATGAAGCTATTTTCCTTCAGCTTATCCACTTCTTCTTTCAATGTAGGGGATCGCTCCAGTTCCGTACCGTGCCTCTTTTGTTTCATAGAAGGGTATCTTGGGTCCACATTCAATGCTTGACATGTTATCTCTGACGAAATTCCACACATATCAGAATACATCTAAGCAAACACATCCATGTTTTCCTAGAGATACCCTACCAACTCCTTCCTCATATTTAGGCTGAGCGACGACCTGATCTTAAGAACCTTTGTCGGATCCTCGCTATCAATCAGGATGTTGATCGTCAGCTCTGCTGGGCCGCTCTCCTATCCTCTAACTTTTTTCTTGGGTCCATCGATTTATAAAACTTGTCATTGGACCCAAGCTAGGGCTTAGGCGGTAGTTGCTACGTGTTGGAAGACTTAATGTAGAGAGGCTTCTCTACATCCTTCCCTTTCCCACGTCACTTCGCCTCTCTGAGTTCAGCAACATTGCACTCTCGACTTGTGCTATGGTCCCTTTGGATAGGCCCGACTCCTTTCGCGGTCGGAAATTTCATCATTAGACTCCACTGGGCAATTGCGATCCGAAAGCTTACAAGGGAAGATCGACCTAGAAAAATGTTATTAGTTGAAAAATAATCCACTACAATAAACATCTGCACCAGCATAACCTTGTGATCACTTTGTCTTAACTCAATCAATAAATCTATGCACCCCAATTGCTCCTTAGCCTCTCTGGTAAATCCTTAGTTGCAGGATTTACAAGACTTCAGAGTCTTCTCATCGAGACACATTATGTGAAAGGTTTGTTTGAACAAGATATTCATCGAGCTCCCACAGTCAATAAGGACTCAGTGCACTGGTAGCTGGCCCTATCACGACTGTTATCACCATTGGGTCAAAGTGTCGGCTCTTCGACCCAATCAGAATCTCTATTCCTAACATAATATCATCTATCATCGTCCTTTGTTGCTTTGTAGGAGTCCCATTGTCTATGGCGAAGCACGTTTATTGAGGCACATTCCTCAACAAGCTACGATAGCGCTTCAGTTTATTTTAGCTCTTCTCCACTAAATATGGGCCCCCGGATATAGTATTAATCATAATTCCTCACTTTACTATCTTGTCCCTCTCCACGGGATCTAGCTTGATTCCCTTGGGCAGGCTGCCCTTAGGTTCTGTTATTCGTCTGCCCATCAGCCTGCGAGTTTTTGGCGTACTGTTGTTACTTTTTCTGTTGAGTTAAATCCTGGATGACATCTCTTAGATGTCTACATTCATTGGTATTGTGCTAGTGGGTTTCATGGAGGCAAAATTACTTTTGAGATTATTTTTCCTGCTCGGTAGCCTCCCTTGGAGTCGGCTTCTTATATGCTCGGTACCTTGTGTCGCGAGGAAGATGTTTTCAACTGTAAATTCAAGGGAGTATAATCTCCTAGCTAGTGTACCTAGTGCACTTCTTGACATCTTTCTTCCTTCCACCAGTTCCTTTGTCCTTTCTCTTAGCATTGTTGTTACTATTCCCAAAATTTATTGCGACATTTCCAACGCTATCACCACTTTGTTTGGTAGCAACGTTGCTCTGTATCGCAATATTCGGTCCTTCTTGACCATCAACAACTATTCGTGTAGCCAAAAATTCCTCTTCCATATGCAAAAATTAGGATGCCTTTTGATAAGACTCTTCAATGGTAGACGGCTGTTTTCACTTAAGCCATCTACTAAAATCTGTTCTCGGATGAACTCCATTGATCAATGCCATCAGAACAATCTCATTTATGGGGTTGCTTACTTCAGTAACTTCAGCATTGAACCTCTTCAGAGAATATTTATGAGTCTCTCCAGTACTCCGATGAACGTTCGACAATGACAACATGTCCTTTGGTCATACAGTGTGGACCTGGAACTTCTCCATGAACTTCTTTGTCAGTTGATTAAAGGTTGACATGGACCTTGGTGTGAGCAGAGTGAACCATATCCTAGCAACTCCATCCAAAAACATAGGAAAGCACTTACATCTCACACTATCTATAGCATGAGCACAGTCCATATGTCATCCATACTTCATTTATTGAAGTATGGATGACATATGGACTCTGTCTTCCACATTCTTCAAGCACATTACACTATATATCATAAAGGAGAAGATTATAGGAAGATTGTACTTCATTGACTTATCAGTGCTATTTAAAAAGCATACTACAGTCAGATACTTTTGTTTATTTGTAAAGAAGTCCTGTTTGGTTATTCAGGCGGTAGAAGTCCTATTCGATTGCTTAGGCGGTAGAAGTCCTATTCGGTTGCTCAGGTGGTGTAAACCTATTCCTCCGGGTTAAGTGAGGGTTGCTAGTTAAATTAAAGAAGGAGTCTGGTACTGGACGTAGAACGGGAGTTCGAACTAGTATAAAAATCTCTGGTGTCATTTTTCTTTATTGCTTTAATTATTTACTTACTTAATTATTATTCCGCATAAGTAGTTTATCCATATTACACGATCCTATAGCACAGTCACTTTCAAGCTCTTGTCACGACTTCAATCGGTTGAGATGAAGATGTCGGTAAAATATGTATATATTGGTTAGTTTCTCATTCAACATGTTGAGGTCCTTTATAATCTCCTTCAATAATGGTTCCATATTTCATAGCACCTTTCCTTGGAGCCATTTCTTATCAGATCTGTAAATCCAAAGTTGAAGTGCAGATTTACTCCTGAGAATCTTCATTCTTAGTGAAAGCAACAAAAATGTTGGGTCAAAAAATGACACAACACCCTAGATCAATCAAAAATGAGAACAAGAGATCTAAAAATGAAAACTAAAGCTTGAACACTCAGGATTTTATAATGGTTCGGCTTCAAATCAATCGTCTACGTCCAAGGTAATTTTATTTCTCATGGTTTTGCACAAGTATAATCGAATTACAATGGTTCAGATCTAGAAATCAGAGGAAATTCGAGTTCAGCAGCACTTTGGGCAAAAACGAGGTAGAGTCTTCAAGATTATAAAGAAATAACCCTTTTTCATTGTCAAAAGATGGGATTTTATTGACGAATCCATCCATCAATGTCGTCAGCTCACGAAAGACTGGGTAAGAGTTCAAATCCATGCTTTCAGACATGAAGAATGAGTAAAACTCGTAACTCAAATCATGTTAGTACCGACATATTCATGTTGGCGTCGACATGATTTTGCAACTTGTATCTTCAATGTTTCCTCATATTTTTTCAAGACTTCAAGTCCTCGAGCTTCATTTTCAAAATTGCTCCTGGAAATCATATTGGTATCGATATGGTTTGTCCTACCGAATCTTATCTTTTTCTACAAAGCATAAGACATCCTTACCTACTACTCAAAAGTAGGCCCCACATCACAAAACAAATCGGTACCAACATGATCAATCATGTCGGTATCGACATGATTTGACATATGCTAATTTTTACCAAACTTCTTGTACTTCTTCTTTTCATCATTCCTTGCACCTCTCGAGCTTCTTGATCCATTCCTTCATCATCTTGTACTCCAGATCCATCAAGAAGTCGCTAGGTTCATCTTTGTCTAGATATATATGTATATATATATATATGCAGGTACTGAGAATGAAGACTGTACGGTATAGAGATTTAAGACTGACGAATTCAAGATTGTAGAAATTAAAACTGAAGACTCATGAGTATCAAGATTACCAAGAGTTCAAGATATCAAGATAAGTAATATAGTCTAGATTTATATTAAACTTTATAATAGCACTAAATTATTTATTCGGATTTTAATTGTGGAATGGAATCCACCTTCTCGCTTTAATAGTGGGATGGAACCCACGACCTCTTTAGTGGGATGGAACCCACGACCTTATCTAGTGGAATGGAATCCACGAAATTTTCAAAATGACTTATTTTTAGATTATTTTTCAAAACTACATTTTTAAAAAGACATCTCTCTCTCTCTTGGTTTAAATATTTTAGCCTTAATTCAAAAACTAATTTTAATCATATTAATTTCAAAATCATTTCTTGTTTTTAAACTATCTCCTAGTTTTAATGTTTTAGCTTTAATCTCAAAATATTTATATATTTAGTTTTTATTACTTTTATATTTCGTAAGATCACTTTCCAAAGGTTTTTATAATCATAAAGTATATTCAAAATAGTTTACAAAGTTCTAGGATTGTTTCGACAAACTTTAGAAAGAAAATCTCTTTTAAAACAAAATTCAATTTTCAAAAAATACTAGGGGATGTCGACATGCCTATACCCCCCATGTCGACATGGTAGCCGTAGATTTTAAAATTAAAATTTTCAAAAGAAGTGTCTATTCGTCATAACCTTTCACGAATGGACATGACCGTTATTCTCCTATATATACCAGTATTTTTCAATGAATTTTTACTTAAGATTTCTTTGTTTTCTCTCCTCTTTCTCTTCCATTCTTATTTTCAAACATTCTTAACAAAACTCTACCGAAATCCTAAGTGAATCAAACTTGATCGTCTCTAGTTTGATTCTCTTCCACTCTCTCTCAAAGATCTCAGTGCTATTCAGAGTTATAAGATCATTTGTAATCAAAGATCGAAAGATCGAAGTGTATCGAGTCTCTCTCTATCAAAGTGTGATTGGAAACAGTGTGATTGTGACCCATAAATCAATTGGGTGTGATTGTGGCCCGTAAATCAATTAGGTGATCTTGTAGCCTGGTTAAATAAAGATAGTTTGCCCTAGACTCGGAGATAGAAGGGTGTATCTCATGGCCTTGAAATCGAGGTTGTAATATCGACATTATATTTGAAAAGAAATCTGCAAAAGAAATTGTGTGGGACTAGATGTAGGGTAACTCCGAACCAGTATAAAATTTCGGTGTGTTCTTTCCTTTACTGCTTTTATTTACTATTTGCATCTTTGTCTGGTTTTGTGATTGTCTCTGTGTTTGTGAATTGCATCTGTTTAGGTTTAATTTGAAAAGATTGATAAAATTAATTCCATTCACCCCCCTCTAGTGTTAATTCTACCTTAAGTTCCGTAATCCGCTTTCCCTACATTTGGTATCAGAGCATTGGTTTTCAAAGTTATCAAAATTTGAATTTTGAAAAAGTTTAAAATGGCAATTTTTGGAGATTTTGTTAACACTAGTTCAAAACAGTCCAAATCATCATTGTCTCATAAGAAAGCATATTGTTATTATAGAAAATTAAGTTATCTACCGAATTGGTGTGTTGTGCAGGAACAGATGTGTTATATGGCTTTTGAAGAATCAACACTCAATGGACAAATGGTGCAAATCAAGAAAAACAAATGGATACTTGATAGTGGATGTTCAAGACACATGACAGGTAATCCGGAGATACTGAATGACATAATTTATGAAGATGGAGGAATGGTCAACTTTGGAGACAATTCAAAAGGATATGTGATTGGCATCGGCAATGTCGATAACTCTAAAACTACTACTATTTCTAATGTTCTGTTAGTTAGGAATCTAAAACACAACTTACTTAGCATAAGTCAACTATGTGACAAGGGCTACAAAATTAAATTTGAAAAGGATAAATGTCACATCGAAGATAATAAATCAAATATTATCTTTGAAGGAATTAGGAATAAAAATATTTATATTCTTAGTATGAAAATCTCAAATGTTAACCTATGTCTTTTGGCTAATACAAGTGACCCTTGGATTTGACATAAAAGATTTGGGCATTTGAATTTCAAACTCTTATTTAGACTTTCAAAACTTGATTTAGTAAGAGGTCTTTCTAAAATGGATTTTAAAGTAGGTAGTATATGTGATGCATGCCAATTATGAAAACTTAGGAAGAGTTCATTCAAATTGAAAGATATGATTTCAACTTCAAAACCTCTTGAGTTACTTCATTTAGATCTGTTTAGTCCATCTCAAATTCAGTCAATGAATCATAGTAAATATGTTTTTTTAATTGTAGATGATTATTCTAGATTTACATGGATAATTTTTCTGAAACATAAAAGTGATGCTTTTGATTTATTTAAAACTTTTGCAAAAAGAATTCAAAATCAACTTTCTTTAAAAATCAAAACTATTCGTAGTGATCACGGTGGAGAATTTGAAAATGAAAATTTTGAGAATTTCTGTAATCAAAAGGAATAACTCATAATCTTTCTTTTTCAAGAACTCCACAACAAAACGGAGTGGTGGAGCATAAAAATAGGATGATTTAAGAGTGTGCAAGAACTATGCTTTCAAATAGTAAATTACCAAGAAATTTTTGGGCTGAAGCAGTCGCTACAGCTTGTTACATTTTGAATAGGATTTTAATTAAACCTCTAACCAATAAAACACCATATGAACTTCTTTTCAATAAGAAACCAAAAGCATCTTATTTTAACGTTTTTGGAAGTAAATGCTTTAATCTAAATACAAAGGACAATTTGGATAAATTTGATCCTAAATCCGACAAAGGAATCTTTATCGGATATTCTAATAGAAGTAAAGCATACAGAGTGTTCAATTTAAAAACTAACACCATAGAAGAAACAATGCATGTATCTTTTAATGAAAATTTCAAAGATCTTGTTCAAATAAATGATGAAGATGATTTTGTTACATTAAATAATGAATCAAATGAAACAAATTGTGAAACTATTCATCCTAATAAAAGGACCAGACTTTTAAAAGATCATCCTATAGAAAATATACTAGGAAATATTGAATCTGTTGTTAGAACTAGAAATCAACTAAACAAGATGAGTAATGTAGCTTTTATTTCAACTATTGAACCCAAAAATCCAAAGGAAGCTTCATCTGATGATTCATGGATTCTTGCTATGCAAGAAGAACTGAATCAATTCACCAGAAATGATGTATGAGAACTTGTTCCTAGACCTGAGGCCAAAACTATAATAGGAACTAAATGGGTTTATAAAAATAAAATGAATGAACAAGGTGAGGTCGTTATAAATAAAGCTCGGTTAGTCGTGCAAGGTTATTATCAAGAAGAAGGAATAGACTTTGATGAAACCTTTGCACCCGTAGCAAGATTAGAAGCCATTAGAATTCTACTTGCTTTCGCAAACTACAACAATTTCAAATTATTTCAAATGGATATCGAAAGCACCTTTTTAAATGGTTTTGTTAAAGAGGATGTTTATGTTGAACAACCTCCACTTTTTGAAGAAGAAAAGTTCCAAATCATGTTTACAAATTAAAGAAAGCTTTATATAGTCTGAAACAAGCTCCTAGAGTCTGGTATGACAGACTAAGATCTTACCTATTACAATCAAATTTTGAAATTGGTAGGGTAGATAATACTCTTTTTATTAAAAGAAACAAAAATGATATCCAATTAGTACAGTCTATGTAGATGATATCATTTTTGGATCAACAAACAATGAAATGAACAAAGAGTTTTCTGAAATAATGACAAAAGAGTTTGAGATGAGTCATATGGGTGAACTTACTTTCTTTTTAGGATTGCAAATAAAACAATTAGATAGTGGTATTTTCATTAGTCAAGAAAAGTATGCTAGTGATCTAGTTAGTAAGTTTGGTATGACCACTGCGAGTGGAAAACCCACTCCTATGGCAACCAATGAAGCCTTGAATAAAGAAGACATGTCAAAAGATGTTGATCAAAAACTATACAGGGGAATGATTGGATCGCTACTCTATATAACTGCGAGTATGCCTGATATCATGCATAATGTCTGTCTCTGTGCAAGATACCAATCTCAACCCAAAGAAACCCATTTAAAAGCTGTTAAACGTATCCTAAGATATGGTAAACACACTTTAGACTATGGACTATTTTACCCTAAAAATATTCATTTGATTTAATCTCATATTATGATGCTGACTATGCTGGTTGTAAATCAGACCGAAAAAGTACAAGTGGAACTTGTCACTTTTTAGGACATTCTCTGGTTTTCTGGTTTAGTAAAAAGAAAAATACTGTCTCACTATCAACAACTGAAGCGGAATATATCTCTGCTACTTTGGCTTGTTCTCAAGTTATCTATATGCAACAGACCCTAAAGGATTTTGGATTAAATATTTCAAAATCACCAATTTATTGTGACAGTACAAGTGCAATAAATTTATCCAAAAAACGTACTCATCATGCCAGAACCAAATATATTGATATCAGACATCATTTTCTCAGAGATAATATAAGTAAAGAGATTATTTCTCTTGAATTTATCAACACTGAGAATCAAATAGCTGATATTCTGACCAAAACCTTGAATCAATCAACCTTTACTAAATTAAGAATAGAACTAGGAATTTATTCTATAATTGAGATATAGAATATAGATATAGTAACATATATATTTAAATAAATAGAGAAAAACAAAATTGTCAAAATTTTCAAAGGGATGTCGACATGCCCCTACCCCCCATGTCAACATACAACGGTCAGATTTGAAATTTTAATTTTCCCTCTAAAATCAGTTTGGTGGTTATATAACCACAATATTTCGAATTCATCTGCCTTCTCACTTCATTTTCTCTGTAATAAACTTCTGAAATACAAAGTAATGGCCTCCTCTTCTAAATCAAACAAAATGCAACCATTTCCTTCCCTTCTCCTAATTCTAATCCGTTGCAACATACTACATTGGCTCGAGTAATGAAGATCGAGGAAATTATGCAGGATTCTCTGCAAATGCTGACTGAATTACAAATCATGTAAATAAGGATGGCAAAGGAACAAGAGAAACAAGACAAGATTCTTAGAAATTTGCAAAAATTTCTAATGGATAATCATGCAGACCCTATTGTGATTGAAGATGATTCCTCTAACATACGTATTCATAATCAATAAGAGGATGACGAAGAAAAAGAAGATGAGGAGGAGGAGGAAGTGCAAATGGATGTGGACAATAATGTTGTTTGTGTTGGAGAAGTCTGTTTTGACAAAAATGGTAATTTGGTCGAACAACATGGAAACTTTTGTCTCCATTACTCTAATTGTTAGATTGTTATTATATTAACGTTTTTATATTTTGTGTACTTGTATATATTTATGTCTATGTTTCATATATATGTGTAATGTAACATCATATATAATAAAACTAGATTTATGTTTCGCTTATTATACTTCGTTATTAGCATTTAGTTCCATAGTATTAGTTTAAGGGGGGAGTTATGTAGTTTAGGCTTAGTTTTTGTTGATGACAAAGGGGGAGAATTATAAAATAGGACAGTTAGGCTATTAGTTAGGCTTAGATTAGCGGGAGTTAGTAGATTAAGGGGGGGGTTGTTGGAATAAGGGGGAGTCAGAGTAGAATCATAGTTTGGTGGAGTTTATTTTATAAACATAGGCTGTCATCATCAAAAAAGGGGAGATTGTTAGTTCCTGAGATGATGGTTTTGATGACAACAACCTTAAGACTTGTTATAAAATATAAATACTAATATCTTTGTTTATATATATATGTATATGCAGGATATATATATATATATATATATATATATATATATGCAGGTACTGAGAATGAAGACTGTACAGTATAGAGATTCAAGACTGACGAATTTAAGATTGTAGAAATCAAGACCAAAGACTCATGAGTATCAAGATTATCAAGGGTTCAAGAGTTCAAGATATCAAGATAAGTAATAGAGTCTAGATTTATGTTAAAACTTCATAATAGCACTAAAATCTTTATTCGGATTTTAATTGTGGAATGGAATCCACCTTCTCGCTTTAATAGTGGGATGGAACCCACGACCTCTTTAGTGGGATGGAACCCACGACCTTCTATAGTGGAATGGAATCCACGAAATTTTCAAAATGACTTATTTTTAGATTTTTTTTAAAACTATCTTTTTAAAATGACATCTCTCTCTCGGTTTAAATATTTTAGCCTTAATTCAAAAACCATTTTTAATCATATTAATTTCAAAATCATTTCTTCTTTTTAACTATCTCTTGGTTTTAATGCTTTAGCTTTAATCTCAAAATATTTATATATTTAGTTTTTATTGCACATTTATTTTTCATAAGATCACGTTCCAAAGGTTTTTATAATCATAAAGTATATTCAAAATAGTTTACAAAGCTCTAAGATTGTTTCTAAAAACTTTAGAAAGAAAATCTCTTTTAAAACAAAAATCAATTTTCAAAAAATACTAGGGGATGTCGACATGCCTATACCCCCCATGTCGACATGGTAGCCGTAGATTTTAAAATTCAAATTTTCAAATGAAGTGTCTATTCGTCATAACCTTTCACGAATGGACATCACCGTTATCCTCCTTAACACATTTTATATATTCTCATAGTCTATACAGTACCGTAATCTCCCCCGTACTAGGCGTCGTCAGAGGGCACTCCATAGGTATGGTACAAAACAAACTCGTAGAAGGCGCGCTAGGGTAGGTGACACGGCATAACTAGGCAATGCCAGGGTAGATATACCAATTACGCATCCGGACTATTGGTAACGCATAGCCGCAACTACCGCCCAACTCGAAACACACTTCCGAGTAAAAATCGAAGGAGGGCCACCAAATAAATTAAAATTCAGAACATAGTATCGATGGAATGTGTCTGATCGGAGGAATGACCTCACTTGGCCCGAGAATCGCTCCTGTTTTAGCCACCTTAAGCCAACTCATGGGAGTCGGGTCCACGTATATACCTCATATAGGACCGTCGCCACCATCCTACTTCATTCTGGAATCTCCACCGCTTACACAGTTGTCAAAGTGGTTTTTTGTATTGGCGGAGAGTATGACAATATCTGATCCCGGTTTCTTTAACAACCAATCGCTTATTACACACCGGATGGTTCTTTTACATTTTCAAAATCATTTCATAATTGATATCAAAATATCATATTCGATTCAAACCATATCACTTTCGAAATCATTACTTACTTTTGAAATCATATTCACTTTTGAAATCATATCACATTTGAAATCATAATTCGATAATTATATTTCATTTCAAATTCAAATTCACAATTTATACCAAATTATTGTATTCTCAAAACTACACCACTTTTAAATCATATCGTTTCAAAATCATAATTTCTTCCAAAAATCATATTCCCAAAACAAGTTAAGTCCTTGCTTCAAAATCATCATTTCAATTTATTATAACATTCAAAATTCCAACCTAGGTTATAACATCATTTGGCCTTATTTTCTTTTTAAAAGCAACGAATTGAAGTTAAACACTTTCACTTTACTTGGTTTGGAAATTTAGAAATGGTTTAAATAATTATAAATAGTTAAAATACTCCAAAATAGTTTTAATTCTAAGTAAAGTACCTTTAAATTGGTTTAAGATAGTTAAATAGATTTAATTTAGATTAAATACAATTAAAATAGATTAAATAGCTTTAAAATAGATTAATTAGATTTAAAATAAATTAAATGGTTTAATTAGTTTAAAATAAATTAAATTGGTTTAAAATAGATCAAAATAATTTATATAGTTAATATTAGTTAAATAGTTTAATAAATTTGAAAATCTTAATAATTAGAAAATTTAAAATAATATATTTTAAAATAGTTTACTTAAAATATGAGTTTGAAATTAATACCAATTTAAACTATTCATTTCAACATATTTGGACCATTTCAAATTTCCAAATCAACAAACCAAATTTCAATAAACTATCTAATTTCATATCGTTTAAAATACATGTTCAAAATATCAATACGGATTACTCCCACTTCAAAATATTTCAAAGTTATTTTCAAACAAATTCCATAACTCAATTTCGATAGAATTTCATTTATACTTAAAAGTTTAACTTTAAACTTCTGATTTAGTTTTCTTAAAGCAATTCCTTTTTAAACCAATTCACATTTCATCATAAAACTTGATTTTTCCCAAAAATACTTATAATTTATATAAATCAAATTTCATTTCAAAACATCAATTGATTAAATTCAAAAATTTAAGGATTTTAAAATCATTTAATTTAACCAATCCGGTGTCCGTATATAATTTTCTACCCTAGGGTCAACTGATACGGATATTTATCATTTCAATCCGCAATTTAAACATTTTACGGTTGTATATCATTTCAAACCGCAATCCCAAAATAAATAAAAATCCATAACGAACTTGCATTTTATAACGGTATAAAATACGACATCCATTCAACTAACATCAACAATCAACATCCAAATCAATCAATAAATATCAATATAGAAATGATAATCAATAATGGGTATTAAACTCGCAATTTATATTCAATAATAAATTAAATAACGATTAAATTCAAATAAATTCAAATTAACTAAGATGTTTATTTAAAATATACCAAATAGTCATAAATAAATTTCTAATCACATCATAAATTAATTTAACAAACATAAGAAATTTTAGAAATCGTGAGTGGGTTAAAACACTCACATTTGGATTTAAATTGAATTTAAATCCAATTTAAACCCAAAATTCAAACAGTCTTGTAATTCATCCAAACCAGCATCAAAATGTTTGGAATTTCGATACGATCCCAGCAGATCAAACCGCGCGTGAATCGGACCTTGTATGTAAAAGATATGCGTGTTAGAACATTATACGATTTGAATTTAAAATAAAATAATATAAAATAAAAACAACCACTCACAAACCGACACGTCGGCCTTCTTCAACCGAACCCTGACAGCACTCGACCTCGTTCGCACGTGTCGAAATCACGCTACCCCTTGCATCATCGCCGAGTCTCCACGACCGGCCGCTGCCTGCGTGCGTCCCTAGGCGAAGCGCCGACTACCCCCGAGCCTACCATCTCGTTGAACGACGACGAATATCACCGGCCGCCACAAAAAACCCAAGCCCTGATCGAATTAAACCCGTCAATCTAACTGATGAAACGATGAACCAGACACGCCGATGAACTTCGCAAGGCCCCCTCCACGCCATGGTATCGTCGATTTGATGATCCGTTGCAGTTGATCACGATGAAATGGAAGACCGAGATTTGTTCTTCAATTTCAGGATAAATAGTGATTCAAATCGAAAAACGAATTATAGATCTGAGATGCACTCATCGAGATCTTCGAATCGATATATATTTTGATATTGTTTGGAGAGTTTTAATTTTTGATTTGGAATTTGATTTGAGATTGAACTGGAATTCGTTTGTCTGCCATTAGAAAGAGGAGGTGCTAGTGGAATTGTACATACAGAAATGAGGAATAAGAAATGACCTAGGGCTTATAATGATATATATATATATAGGTAGAACAAACTAGAAGGGAATGGGCTTGATTGGTTTGGAGAGCTGAACGATAAACGACCCGAAAAACCCGTTTCGACTCCAGAACGAAAATGGGTCAACCCATATATCAAAATGGATGTTTTCAAATATTTTAAACTCAATGGAACAGGTTTCAAGTCCTAATACCATTGTATGAAGAAGTTACGTTAAAATCAGCTTATTTCAAATTGATTTCAATTTAAATTGATTTCTAGGCGTCTCGAGTCCGTACGATTAAACGACAAGTCCGATCGTTACGAAACTTGAAATCCTACAATAATTCACCGTTACGGATCCGATGAAACTGGTTTCATCAAAATCCGAGTCTGTGGCCAAAATGGCTATATTTCAGTTAATTAAATAAATTAGTATTAAATTAATTAACCAATTTCAATTCAAATTTAATAGTTAACAATTTCTATCACTCCCGATTACATATAAACTTATAATTCATTAACCAAAATTTCCATGTTAATCAAATAAGGATTTATTGCAAAATTACAGTGTTCACCTTCACTTTAAGTAAATTCAAATAAATTATATTTTTAATTCAAATAAATTAGTTCAATTTGGTTTCAATCTCTTTATTCAATCAATCATCATCTTATGGATAAATTTAACATTACTACATATCCAATTACCTTAATATTTTACAGTCATTAACTAAATTCGTATTAACGTAGTATTTAATTACGTTTAGTTGCAATAGATTTAGATCTAATTCAATAGATTAAATAAATGGGTAACCAATTAATAATTATCACCATTTGCCTAATTTGATCTCATTCATACTTTATTATCAACCAACAAATATTATAATTACTTATCTAACATTGATTTTATCCAATTACAGTTTATTACGTATTATTTCATCAATTAATATAACTTTGAATTTATTTCCCAATTTACTATTTACAATCAATTATAACCTTACAATTGTTTCAATTAATTGGGATTGCACTAAATTAGTTATTTATTAACTTGCATTAACATTATTACCTTTCATCCCCGTTATTAATTCCTTAACAAATTACAAATTTTTATTTCTTCCAAATTTAATTATCAAAATCCTATTAAATTAACAAATTTAAACATCGAAAATTACGGGTCGTTACACTCTCCCCAACTCAAAACTTTTTGTCCTCGAAAAGGAAAAAAGAAGGGAAAAGAAGGAATTAAGAAATTAATATATCTTATTCAAAATATTAAATTCATAAACATTAAATTTACAAAATAAAATAATTTAAACAAAATATATAAATTTATAAACAATTAAATCTTTTATTTTCAAGTTTACAAAAGTTTGAAAAACATTTCGGAAAAATTTTCTAAGTCCACAATTTATGAAAAAATTCGGCAGAGTCTCCTTTGTACGGAGAGGCTAGGGAGAAAAATATAATATCAAATATAACAATATATATCACAATATCTTAATATAATATATCCCAACAACGGGAAAATATATAATACCGCTAGAAAACCGTAATCCGAGAACGTACCTATTTGTCGGGCAAACAACGCTTGATTATGAAACCAAAAGCAGTAACAATTGCTTCCATAACCTATATTTCACTTATATAATCCAAAAGAGTTAATAATTATATAAAATGAAATATTTAAAGTTGTTTCAACCACTAACAAACCAATCAATATAAAACAACAATCACTTGCAACCACAGCATACAACCATCACATGAAATCAAAACAAATCAATTATCCATCCATATCAGCCAAAACAAATAGTTTGTTCGGGCTTAGACACTTTTAAATTGCATAGAATGACAAATAAACTACTAAATGCACCATTTACTCAACAGTCTTAGATGAAACTCAATAGATTATTCATACATTCAAACAATTAGAAGTATCCTTGCCCAAACAATCCATAAACCAAACAAACAACAGATCCTAACATTATTTAAGTTTATTCTTATTAATTTCTTTTCCTAAGATTTGTTGTTCATTCATTTTTCTCATTCAATCAATGATTATTCCTTTAATTTTACATTTATATCTTACAAAAAAAATTATTCCCATTTATTTATTCAGCACTTATTTTCATTTACTTTCATTCATTACTTACAAAATCTCATTTTCATTTGTTCAAATAGTGTCAATTTCTTTACATTACTTTATATTCATTTCTCACATAATTTATTCCATTCAATTGTTTATACTAATCACTGTATTTATCATTCAAGTATTTCATACATTTTATTACAAATTTAGTGTACATTAATTAATTTATATACTTGATTTCAATCAGACCTTAATACTCAGTAGTGCATAAATTCATTCTTAAGTTTCTTACTTTTGATTTACATCCATTTCCTTATTTATCAAGGGCTTCAAACATTTACTTAAGTTTATAATTCATTTTTATTTTATTCTATAGTATTCATGTTCCATTCAATTACCTAGCGTATCAATTCATTTACTTAAGTTTCTAATTACTTACTTTTCTATCTCATTTTATTATAGTAACATTTCAATTATAACTTAAGTTTATAAAACTACAACATCAAATTCTTATTTATTAAAGAATTTCATTAAATACTTTCATTACTTTAAGTTTTACTTGTATAATATCCTATTACATTTTCTTATTAAACATTACAACTTTTAATGATTGGTAAGTTATATATATGTTTTTAAGAATGCAATTTGAAAGTTATACAAGTTTTTCTCATTTCTTTTACTTGATTTAATGTTCAATAATCGTCTCCTTTGTTTTATAGGTTACAAATTTCAACTTTCTGTGATTTCATTTATAACCTAGCATTTAATCTCTTATTTCATTTTAGAAGTTTCAATTATTAATTTGCTAAATCCCATTTCATTAATTAAAATCCCTAATTCATGGAAATTTAAGAACTAAATTCGGGTTCCGTTTCAAATCATTTAAAAAAATAGATAGATGTATACACTTACAATTTATATCCAATTATATTTAAAAAATTTGAAATTTATATTCGTTTATCAAAATAAATCTACAGTAAAACTACTACAGTGGTCTTCCCACTTCGAAACTCGAAAATGAATGTCGATGATGTGTGCACTCATCACGAAAATTATTTTCCAGTGACAGAGAGGAGAGTATAGAACTTATTTCTTTCCAAAATTTCTTTAAAACAATTCTTTCAAATTATATTGAAATATTAATATAAGAAAATACTTCTAAATAATAATATTATTATATTCCAAAAATCATTCGAAAGAAATTTTCAAAAACCCTGGAACTTAAGTTCAAAATTTCCAAATTTCATTTATTTTATTTTCAAATCTTATTTCCAACCTATATTTATAAATTTCACTACCTAACAACTAATATATTACAACCAAATATATAATTTATAAATCACTATTTTATATAAAAATATACAATAGGTAAAATTATTTCATTTGCCTATATTTCAAAACAATTATTGTGTCGGACTATTCTATTAAGTGTTTAGAAATCCCTATCGGTGTCATAGCGTCATATGCACCAACCAGAATTTATAAGTACAAAATGGAACAATTTAACACAATATAAAACATTTTATAACACTAACAAATACGCTCTCTCATATATATATATATACACATAGCGACTCATCATAGGGTATTACTACCCTATTTTTAAAGAGTCAGACCCCACAAAGTTAAGGTTATCGCTAAACCTAAGCTCCGATACCAACTGTAACATCCCGCCTTTTTGTACGCTTTAAGCAGACACACGCGCCGACTCAAACCATATAGAAGGGCGAACTGTTATTTGGTGTGAATAAGAAAATGATAAAGAAATAAAAACAAAACAGAATCTCGTAGCGGAATGATAAAATATAATAATCAAATAACAGTTTATGAAGCTGTATACAAAACATTTGATTATACTCCAATACAAAAAATCAAAGTTACACAAATATCAGAGGTAAATACATAACATTGCAGCGGAAGAGTATGAGGTGGTGGAATAATATAGTAAATAATAGTAGTACAAATCTTCGTCTTCGTCCTCTAAAAATAAGGTCTTCAAATCCTGAAATGCTCAGGCTGACCCGAGCGAATTGAAAAGACAAAACACTCGAGTCGGAACTAAAAGATCTTATGTAAGTTAAATAGATATGAGTGGAACGACGTCAGAGATGTTTACGGGTTTTGACATCTCTTATCCAGTGTCTAACGTGAGTGCAGTAACTCAAGAGATGCTCGGGATTCACATCTCCTAAGGATCCGTTAAACTATCTACTATGTAGTAATATACGCTATTATAATAATGTCTAAAGTAAATTAAACTATTAAAATAGCGTTAAGGCGTTACCCATATCCCCCTTAACACATTTTATATATTCCCATAGTCTATACAGTACCGTAATCTCCCCCGTATTGGGCGTCGTCAAAGGGCACTCCATAGGTATGGTACAAAACAAACTCGTAGAAGGCGCGCTAGGGTAGGTGACACGGCATAATTTGGCAATGCCAGGGTCGATATACCAATTACACATCCGGACTGTTGGTAACGCATAGCCGCAACTACCGCCCAACTCGAAACACACTCCCGAGTAAAAATCGAAGGGTGGCCACCAAATAAATCAAAAGTCAGAATATAGTATCGATGGAATGTGTTCAATCGGAGGAATGACCTCACTTGGCCCGAGAATCGCTCATGTTTTAGCCGCCTTAAGCCAACTCATGGGAGTCGGTTCCACGTATATACCTCATATAGGACCGTCGCCACCATCCTACTTCATTCTGGAATCTCCACCGCGTACACAGGTTTCAAAGTGGTTTTTTTATTGGCAGAGAGTATGACAATATCCGATCCCGGTCTCTTTAACAACCAATCGCTTATTACACAACGGATGGTTCTTTTACATTTTCAAAGCCATTTCATAATTGATATCAAAATATCATATTCGATTCAAACCATATCACTTTCGAAATCATTACTTACTTTCGAAATCATATTCACTTTTGAAATCATATCACATTTGAAATCATAATTCGATAATTATATTTCCTTTCAAAGTCAAATTCACAATTTATACCAATTTTCGTATTCTCAAAACTACACCACTTTTAAATCATATCGTTTCAAAATCATAATTTCTTCCAAAAATCATATTCCCAAAACAGGTTAAGTCCTTGCTTCAAAATCATCATTTCAATTTATTATAACATTCAAAATTCCAACCTAGGTTATAACATCATTTGGCCTTATTTTCTTTTTAAAAGCAACCGATTGAATTTAAACACTTTCACTTTACTTGGTTTGGAAATTTAGAAATGGTTTAAATAATTATAAATAGTTAAAATACTCCAAAATAGTTTTAATTCTAGGTAAAGTACCTTTAAATTGATTTAAGATAGTTAAATAGATTTAATTTAGATTAAATATAATTAAAGTAGATTAAATAGATTTAAAATAGATTAATTAGATTTAAAATAAATTAAAATGGTTTAACTAGTTTAAAATAAATTAAATTGGTTTAAAATAGATCAAAATAATTTATATAGTTAATATTAGTTAAATAGTTTAATAAATTTGAAAATCTGAATAATTAGAAAATTTAAAATAATATATTTTAAAACAGTTTACTTAAAATATGAGTTTGAAATTAATACCAATTTAAACTATTCATTTCAACATATTTGGACCATTTCAAATTTCCAAATCGACAAACCAAATTTCAATAAACTATCCAATTTCATATCGTTTAAAATGCATGTTCAAAATATCAATACGGATTACTCCCACTTCAAAATATTTCAAAGTTATTTTCAAACAAATTCAATAACTCAATTTCGATAGAATTTCATTTATACTTAAAAGTTTAACTTTAAACTTCTGATTTAATTTTCTTAAAGCAATTCCTTTTTAAACCAATTCACATTTCATCATAAAACTTGATTTTTCCCAAGAATACTTTAATTTATATAAATCAATTTCATTTCAAAACATCAATTGATTAAATTCAAAAATTTAAGGATTTTAAATCATTTAATTTAACCAATCTGGTGTCCGTATATAATTTTCTACCCTAGGGTCAAGTGATATGGATATTTATCATTTCAATCCACAATTTACACATTTTACGGTTGTATATCATTTCAAACCGCAATCCCGAAATAAATAAAAATCCATAACGAACTTGCAATTTATAACGGTATAAAATACAACATCCATTCAACCAACATCCATCACAATCATCATCCAAATCAATCAATAAATATCAATATAGAACTGATAATCAATAACGGGTATTAAACTGGCAATTTATATTCAATAATAAATTAAATAACGATTAAATTCAAATAAATTCAAATTAACTGAGATGATGATTTAAAATATACCAAATAATCATAAATAAATTTCTAATCACATCATAAATTAATTTAACAAACATAAGAAATTTTAGAAGTTGTGAGTGGGTTAAAACACCCACATTTGGATTTAAATTGAATTTAAATCCAATTTAAACCCAAAATTCAAACAATCTTGGAATTTGTCCAAACCAGCGTCAAAATGTCTGGAATTTCGATACGATCCTAGCAGATCAAACCGTGCGTGAATCGGACCTTGTATGTAAAAGATATGCGTGTTAGAACATTATACGATTTGAATTTAAAATAAAATAATATAAAATAAAAACAACCACTCACAAACCGACACGTCGGCCTTCTTCAACCGAACCGTGACAGCACTCGGCCTCGTTCGCACGCGTCGAAATCGCGCTACCCCTTGCATCATCGTCGAGTCTTCATGACCGTCCTCTGCCTACGCGCGACCCCAGGCGAAGCGCCGACTACCCCCGAGCCTACCATCTCGTCGAACGACGACGAACATCATTGGCCGCCACAAAAATACCCAAGCCCTAATCGAATTAAACCCGTCAATCTAGCCGATGAAACGATAAACCAGATAGGCCGATGAACTCCGCAAGGCCCCCTCCACGCCATGGTATCGTCGATTTGATGATCCGTTGCAATTGATCATGATGAAATGGAAGGCCAAGATTTGTTCTTTAATTTCAGGATAAACAGTGATTCAAATTGGAAAACGAATTATAGATCTGAGATGCGCTCATCGAGAGCTTCGAATCAATATATAATTTGATATTGTTTGGAGAGTTTTGATTTTTGATTTGGAATTTGATTTGAGATTGAACTGGAATTCGTTTGTTTGCCATTGGAAAGAGGAGGTGCTAGTGGAATTTTACGTATAGAAATGAGGAATAAGAAATGACCTAGGGTTTATAACAATATATATATATATATAGGTAGAACAAACTAGAAGGGAATGGGCTTGATTGGTTTGGAGAGTTGAACGATAAACGACCCGAAAACCCGTTTCGACTCCGGAACGAAAATGGATCAACCCATATATCAAAATGGATGTTTTCAAATATTTTAAACTCAATGGAACATGTTTCAAGTCCTAATACCATTGTATGAAGAAGTTATGTTAAAATCAGCTTATTTCAAATTGATTTCAATTTAAATTGATTTCTAGGCGTCTCGAGTCCGTACGATCAAACGACAAGTCCGATCGTTACGAAACTTGAAATCCTATAATAATTCACCGTTACGGATCCGATGAAACTGGTTTCGTCAAAATCCGAGTCCGTGGCCAAAATGGCTATATTTCAGTTAATTAAATAAATTAGTATTAAATTAATTAATCAATTTCAATTCAAATTTAATAGTTAAAAATTTCAGCTGATAGAGTTGTTCTTCACACTATGGTAGACTCTGAAAATGATGACATTGTGATATACTTAATTCTTTATGCACTCATTAGCTTTACTAAATCATTTAATATAAAAATCTAATAAATTTGTTTTTTCTAGAGTAAAACTAGCGGTACAAATAAGAAATGAAAGATGTATGATTGGATTGGAAGCAAAGAATTAGTTGCTGAAGGGCAGTTGTACTCTACCGATCCAAATCAGCTCGTGAATAATATTTCACTTGGACAGTCTGCTGTGCTTTTTTGATTGAAGAGCCAAAAAAACCAAATGCATACTTATGGAGACCTCCGGTTGGAATGACATATGTTGGAGAAGCTATTGGTTGCAAAGTAGCCTGGCCGCAAAAAAATGTATTTGTTGAGAATATTAATGCTACGACATCTACTCAAACAGCAAATATTGTATCACATTCAACGATAATGTGTATAGTTTATGTATTTAATTTGTAAAAACATATACCTCGACACTATTTTAATTTTAGAATCACTTCTATTTTTAGAAAAGATATTTAAACGGTTTCATAAATTACATGATATAACACAAATTTCAAGTCAAATATTAAATGCAAGTTGATTAATGTTCATGGAGCGAAAGAAGTTGTTGCCGAAGGACGCATGTCTTCGACTGATCTAAATGCGATGGTCCATTTTGTTCCATTGGGAGAAGATGTCGTTAAAGTTTGGATTGATGTTATTAAAGTTCCAAATGCATCTTTATGGAGACCTACATCCGAGTTTGAGTTTATTAAAGATGCAATTGGTTCTACTATAGCTTGGCCTTCTGCGAATGTTATTGCAGATCGACTTCAAGTAAGTGTGATTTAATTTTTTTCAATTTTTTTATTATGCTTACATTTACGACTAAGAATCATATTAAAAATATTACTTTTCTGCATTTAATTGAACACAATAAGCATAAGTAAATGTGTGCATTGTTTCTTATTTATTGCTTACTTTTTTCTCACATAGGTCACTGAAAACTTATATGCAACATATCAGAAATGATGGTTTACTTGTCCTCGGGCTTGACAGGTACCTTTTCATTGTTATATTCACTTCTGCTTTTGCAAATGCTTTAATGCCCAACTTCACTTTACTTATCCTCGGTATGAATCATGAAAATACTTCTCAAGCCATTAAAAAAATCCTGTATAAATCATTGGGATGTCTTGAATTAAAAAACGTACCTTTCTCCCTTTTGTCATATGCTTTCATTGATGGGAAAGTGAACTGTCTATGCTGTGAATTGATACTCTGTTAGAAATCTAGAACCATTTGTCATATGCTTTGATACAGTTTTTAACAATAATTACTTTGGCTCTCTTGTTCATGTTTGATAGTTTGAGCCTTGGATTACTGTACTTTGAGCCTTGGGTTTCTCTGGCTTAAAGAAAGCAGTGGTCTCAAAGCGTATACGATTTTCAATATATGTAGCTTTGAATAAATATAAGTTTCAGACATATTTGATTTCATAAGCATGAATTTTTTTAGATATATGCATAAGTTTCAAATGTATAGATTCTGAAAACATAAAGATTTTGAAGATATATACCATTAAGTTTCAGACATACATGATTTCGAATTGGTTTTGAATATACTTGATTTCGAAAGATTTGATTTTTGAAAAGCATTAGTCTTATAAATATGTAACTTTGTATATATTGATTTGGAAAAGCATCAGTTTCATGAATATATAGTTTTGTATATACATATTTCAAATGTATATGAGTTTGGAATATATGTCATGAACATATAGTTTTGTATATACAGATTTCATGTATTAATATGCATTGATATATAAAGCTTCAAATGATAAGAACAACAATCAGGTAACAAAATCAGGATGCGAGAAGACAAGAACTTACTGATTGCATACATCTTTTAGTAATTCAATATATGTATGTATATTTTATACATTATATTTTTCACCAAGTATCAACAATCGGAAGTAAGTTATTTTCACATGTAGTTGTCATTACGAAGGCAGTATGCCAACTGCCACATTGGTAATAAATTTGAATTTAGAACTAGAACAAATTTATATAAGTCTTTGGATTTGAGTGCATAAGTGTATAAATATTCATATGTCTGTGTGATTGTGAGAGTGGGATTACGTGTGTGTAGTTGTCTGCATGTGTGAGTTTGAGGATTTTAATTATGTGCAGGGTCAGTGTATGTGCGTTCCAGGCAGTGTACATATTTATGTTGAGTGATGTGTCCATATAAAATGAATTGGCTTGAGTGTTTGTATACTTATTTTAATAGCTCTATTTTTATATGGCGTATAGGTATACCTGCTATGTGAGTGATATATACATATATTTACATTTTAGTGTGTTTGCATGTCTTTACATTTTCATTCTGATGTTATGTGTTTTCATGCAATTCTTGCTTTGGGTTCTTGACTTTGTTTGCTGTGTGTTTCCATGCGTGTGGCAGGGTGAGTATATCAATGCGTATATTCAAGTGTGTGGTTATATATATGAGTCCGTTCGTTGGTATTATATATAACAAATGTCAGTACTGGGTTTGTATTTTTTAATCATGGATAGTATATCAGTGTAGAGTTATATATATAAGTGTGCGTTTATACTGTATAAATGTATATTGTTGCTAAATAGTTATAGTCACCAGTCACAACCCAAGGCCTTTGCACTATGCAATCCATGCACTTCATGTGATCCTAGAGTGAGTTCCCATCTTTAGATGTATACTGTCCATAAACTGCAGTTAGAAATTTGTTATTGCTGACATTTGTTTCTTTTGTGAAGATGTTAATACTGCTTTGCAACATTGTTCAAAGTGCTTCGTGCATATTACATTGGTTCTAATTTCAATTTTTTTTCCCGTGTAGGATATTGAACTTTGGAGCACACGAGCTTGGACTTTCAACGATTTGTATTTTGTTTTTCTTAGTAAGCTCCTTTTGTAAAAACATGTTAGTAGCATCTCTGATGGGAACATTGATTATAAAATGTTATGTATAACTATTGTCTATTTGGCATATGGAATTATTGTAACTTATGTGATAGATTTTTAAGATTATATTTGTTTGCACCTTTTGAATTTAGTGATTATTCTGAACATATGTGCACTATGCAAAAACGCTGTAGAAAATGTAAAATGATGTGATAAGTATACATAAAAAATGTTGCATGAAAGATGGTATCAAAAACAGAAAACGCTGTAGAATAGTGAACATGACAACTTTCCAAAACGTTGTGAAATGAGGAAAAACGCTGTAAAATAGTGAACATGACAACTGTTCTGAAACTCTGTGAAATGATGCAAAACGTGGTAAAATATTTGATAGAAGAGCAAAGGAACAACACCATCAAAAACGTTGTAGTATGTTTATTTTCTACAGCGTTTGGACAAGTGTTGTGACATTTTTGAAACCTATTACAACTTGTTAGTAGACAGCGTTCATCAAAACGCTGTTAAATATTTTCATAGTGTTTCTAAAACGCTGTGAAAGGCCAAATTTGTTGTAGTGTTAATTAGTCATTCAATGCAAAAAGAAAAGGGCTGATCACCAATTTATCGTTTTTATATCATTTTGTTAAATATTTTCCATGTTGTGGTTTTACTAATTTCAAATAGTAATTAGCATATGCTATATTTTTCATCAGTTATATTCACTTGCACCTTAAACTATAGTAAATATTACAGTAGCTAGCATTATTTTGCTGTAACCAGCACTTGCATCCTAAACCATAATTCTCTTATGTAATTTCTATGAATCGTACCTAAAATTGCTATAACCAGTAAGTTGTCTAAAAGAAACTGATGTACATTGCCATCCAAGCTGATTCAAACTCAAAATCAATTGAAAATTTAGTACCTATAGTATATTTTTTAAATACCAACAATTTCAGTTACGATAAAATAAACAACCTCTAGTCAATTTGTTGCACTTATATGAATATACAAAAAATCAATGAAGGTTAATTAGTCATTCAATGTAAAAAAGAAAAGAGCTGGTTATTTAAACAACACAATATAGATTTGAACCAAAACTAGATTAAAAATAGCGGTGATAGTATTAACGAACTAGAGTACTCTCGTATACTAGGCATCATTATGTATGTAATGAATTGCACTAGACCTAATATAGCATATGTTGTAAGTAAACTCAGCAGATATCCCAGCAACCTAGGAAAGAATCACTGGAAAACTATAATCTGGGTACTAGGATACCTAAGGTATACACAAAGCCATGGACTACATTATGAAAGGTACCCATCTAAAATAGAAGGGTATTGTGATGCAAAGTGGATAACTGGTTAATCAAATACAAAACCCACTAGTGGATATGTGTTTACCTTAGTTAGTGAGGCAATATCTTGGAGTTCCTCTAAACAAACTTGTATAGCAAGATCAACCATGGAATCATAATTTATTGCCTTAGACAAAGCCGTAGAAAAAATAGATTGGCTTTGAGGTTTTTTAGAAGGTATTCCGAATTGGGAAAAGCCTGTACCTTCTATAAGCATACATTGCATCATCCAATCAGCTATTGGAAAGGCCAATAGTAAGCTTTACAATGGCAAGTCTAGACATATTCGTCGTAGACATAAAACTGTTAGACAACTTCTCTTCAATGGGGTTATCATAATTGACTATGTAAGATCAAATGGTAACATTGCGGGTCCACTAACAAAAGGTTTATCTAGAGAGAATGTTAATATCTTATTGATGGGAATGGGGGTTAAGGCCCATAAACTAAAAAGTTTATTTAAACGGAAACCCTTCCTAGCTGACTGGAGATCCCAAGATCTAGGTTCAAAGTGGCAACTAAGTTTAGATAAACTTGATAGCATGGTAAATATTCAAACCATTCCTATGATAAGTCAGTGCACTACTCATCAGAGAATAGGATAAGTTTTGAATCACCTACATGAGTGCGAAGGCGCGGATTCAAGGAGAATTGAAAGGCTAAATTCTTCAAGCACTCATGAGACCAAGTTGGTGTTTATGGCAAAAACGAACACAAACAGAGAACCAAGGGAAATAAGAAACATTTATCCTACGTTATCTTTTTTGGCTTACACAAAAAGGCTTACAGTTCAAGGACAATCTAAGTCCGTCGATTCGCCAGTAAATCAAAAAGATAAAACAATAGGAAAGTTCAAAGCCTATGTGCTACTTTAATCGATATAATAAAATGTTTTGTAAAATTAAGAACAAGTGAGCAACTACTCATTCATGTGGTGGATTGTTGGAAATGAATGAGTAATTTATTATAAAGTGTGAGGCATTAAATGTCTACGTTGGGAAATATGAGGCATTGAATGCCTTGGGAAATGAATAGTCTCACATCTTAGAATAAAATATACATTGTGTGTTTATATACTAAGATATGGACACTATTATAGTTACTATAAGACAAAGAGAGATATTAAAGCATAGCCATCTTAGCGGGTGTTGCAACGCACCACCCCTCACGCACGCGCCCACGTCCGATCCCATACCCGAGCCCGAACCCGCGGCATGGGCGAATGGGCGTTCGAGGCTTGGCTGTTCAGACCGGACAGTTTTTTTTTATTTTTGTCCATTCAAACTCAAACGATAATAAAACGGTCGCACCGCTTGATAAATGGTCGCAGCCTTTCCAAACGTCACAACCGTTCAAAATGAATATGCACATTTTCATGCCTATATATAGGACGCAGCAGAACAAAATTCGTAAAAAAAACTTTTAATTCTGTTCTTCTCCGTCTCCTTTGAAACTCTGTTCTTAAATATTTCTCTTGAGGTCGTCGATTCTCTGCAATTTGCAGCGCAGTATTGTAAAGTTTAATCCGTTTTATCTTGGAGAACAATTGTTCTTCATCCTTCTGCGCCATAGATGGAGCAATATTGTTTCAAGGAAACAGTTTTCACTGCACTCGGACACTAATCGGTATTATATCTATTGTATAATCTGTTTGCTGCATGGTTCTATTTGTAACAGTTTTGCAACATAGTTGTAACAGTTCTGTAGTTGTAACAGTTTTGCAATGTTATCGTAACAGTTTCGTAACACTTCTATATCGTTCTGTTAACAAATTCTAATTGTCATGAAGATTATACAAAAAAATTGCATGAATAAACTTATAGATTTATAGACTTATTAGTACAAGGTACGTATATAAAAACTAAGCATGCTCCGATTAATTAAATTGTATGATGATGATGATATAGTTATCTAGCACTATCATGTATAAAATAGAGCATGCTCCATCATATTCCAACAACCACATTGTATGATGATGATAACATAAATTCTAAGCAATTATGTGTTCCACAATGTACTTTCCCACATATTTTGATGATATAAATTCTAAGAAATTATGTGTTCCACAATGTATTTTCCTAAATATTTATAATATGTACTTGGGTCAATAACAACCATGAGAAGAAAATAGTACTTGCCTTAGGCTCATTGAAATTTAATACATTCCTCAAACCTAATATCTTTTCAATTGATGTTGATAATTTTATACTCCATCTACCATCGAAATTTAAATTTTAATGGATATTCATTCTTTCTCCATCATCACTCTATTAATCACTATATTAATCAATCAATCAAACCATAGATTGTATGTAAAAATATTTGTTCATACCGTTATCAAACCGATCGTTAAAGAGATTTGCTTAGTGCGAAATAAAAAATCAAATTCGTTTGGACCATGGTTCAAAATTTCAACGGAATTCCGATTATTCCGGCGATTCCATTCCGGTTCTGCTCATAACCGGAACGAAATCTGGTCAAAATTTCGGTTTTGATCTATATTCCGGATTTGCTTTTCAAATATTGAAAAAAACTTAAAAAAAATTAAAAAAAATACAACAAAACGATAGTAATTAAAAAAAAACAAATTAATCGAGATAATAAATTAATGGAGAATAAATGATGTAGTTTCATAAAAGAAGTTGTTATACTTTTGCTAATTTATATCGAACCATAATAAAAAATTCAAAATTGATTAAAGTTTTAAAATCTTAAATGAACAATATAGAATCTTACACAATTGATTTTTAATTAAAGTGTGTATTTTATATATAATGTAAAAAATTATACTATAAATTTATGACAGTTTTGGATATTTATTAGCTTATATAGCAAATTAAAGCAAAGAAAGTATCGAAATTAAAAAACCGAAAATAAAACGGAACTTTCAAAAATTTTCAAACGGAACCGAAAATTTTAAAATTGACGGGCGGACAAAAGAAACGGAAACAAAAAAACGAGTTTTGAACGTTCGAACCCTTAATCCCTTTCTCTCTGCTGTTCCGCGTTCCCTCTCCTGTTTTCTGTCAAATCTTGGTTCTTTTCTTCTCTCCTAGTTGATTATCAACTTGTTTTCCTTCCAAAAATCATTTCCTAAAACCAATCAACGACCACTGGTAAACCACCGTAATCGCATCATTGCGAAACTGCCAATCGTGTTCGCAATATCATGTTTGGGCTAAACCCTAAGTATGTTTCCTTCGTTTAATTTTTGTATTCTAATTCGATTGAAAAAAAAATCCGTATTTGATTCCTTATGCTTCTATTTTGATGAGCTCCTGTTAACAAAGCTACCGCTCGAGCTATTCTCATTGCGAAACTGCCAATCGTGTTCGCAATATCATGTTTGGGCTAAACCCTAAGTATGTTTCCTTCGTTTAATTTTTGTATTCTAATTCGATTGAAAAAAAAATCCGTATTTGATTCCTTATGCTTCTATTTTGATGAGCTCCTGTTAACAAAGCTACCGCTCGAGCTATTCTCATTGCGAAACTGCCAATCGTGTTCGCAATATCATGTTTGGGCTAAACCCTAAGTATGTTTCCTTCGTTTAATTTTTAAGCAATGATAGATTCATCCACTCCCAATGTTTCCTGATTTCTATTTTTAAGCAGTAGATAGATCGATCCACTTCCAATGTTTCCTGTAAACCTCTCCAAAACCCTCGAAGCACTAATTCAAAATCCATTCCTCAAAAACTCAACTATATCAATCAGACATAATCATCGAATAATCCAATCTTCAAACAAATTAATTTCAAATTACATTAAAAATGATGATTTCAATTCTGCGGTCGATATCTTCAACTCAATGCCCAAAAAAACCACCGTCACATACAACTCTCTTCTCTCTTTTTATACAAAGCACCCTTGTTTGCAAAATGCACTCCAGTTGTTTGAAAAAATTCCTAGCCCAGATATAGTTTCATATAATACACTGCTTTTATGTCACATTGTAAACAATGATGTTGACGGTGCGTTTAAATTATTTGATTATATGCCTTATAGAGATTGTGCTTCTTGGAATACAGTGGTTTCTTGTTTGTTTAGACTTGGTAAAGTGGAGGAAGCTAAGGATTTGTTCGAGAAGATTCCAGAAAAGAATTTGGTTTCTTGGAATGTGATTGTTTCTGGGTTTGTTCAGAACGGCGATATTGTGATGGCTAGGAAGTATCTTGAGCTGGCGCCAGATAAAAATGATGTTATTTTGAAGACCTCTTTGGTTACTGGGTACATGAGTTTAGGTATTAGCTCTTTTGTTCTAAGCGTTTGTTTAGTATGATCAGATTTTTATGCCATGTTTATCTATGGATGTCAGGCACTGCAAGTAATTTTTAGGTAACTATAGGTCAGGAGAATAGATTGTTGAAGCGCAAATCATTTTGGATAAAGGACATCGCATTGTTGATAAGTGTGTTTGGAAGGGGGGACCTAAATTGATAAGAGAAAAGAACAACAGATGATTTTCTTTTTAGTATAAATTATTAATATAACGTTTTTACACTTTTTAAAAAGTTAATAAATTACTTTCTTCGATTTTTTTTTCATACAAAACAAAACTGATTTTTTCGATTAAGATGGTTAAAAAAATTTAGCTTCGAAACTTAAATTTTTTAGAGTTTTGAAATAATCAATTTTTGAAAAAATTTCAAACTTCCTAACAAAAATAATTTTCTTACAACTTAAATTCAAAATAATCAAAATTTTATCTAATCTCTGAATTTTTATCTTTCTTAAGTAATAAAAAGTGAAACGTTCAAGAGTATTTTGGTCAACAGATATGAATAAGCTTGCATATTCCAATTATCAATAGTTATACTTTTGAAAGTCCTCTCCTGAACCAATCATGCATTTTATCCAATATGTTTTTCAATTAGACAATCATCTTTTTTATGGTTATATATACACCTATTTGAAAATACCCTCTGTGAACAAAACTATAAAAGAAAAAATGGAGTTCATAGTTACCTGATTTGAAAATTAATTGATTTGTAAAAGTTGCATATTCACTGCCACTAATCAAAATATATACAAATCTCATGTCAATATTGAATAATACTATATAAGAGTGGATTTCTGTCCGTTTAATCAAGCATCTCGTATTTTTTATGGAGTACAACGACAGAACGGGGATGCAAGGATAAATTTTGAAAAACCGACATGTTGAAATGGGTATTTTTAGTTATTATTAGTTGATAATACAGTGTCATTAAATACACTTCCAATTTGTACAAGGAAACTTTTTGTTAGGGTTCATCAAAATTTGGTACATGGGTGTTTTTTCTTTCATTTCTGAACAGGAGGTATCTTACTATATGCAAAATCAATTTATTTCTTTCTCAATTGTAATTAAATCAAACTGGAATTTTTTTTTTTGACATAATCTTCCTCTTATCCATATATGAAATCAACTTTAATATCCCCTCTATGTATTGTCATGGAGGCTTTTCCTGTTACTTATGTATTAAAAATAAATTAGTAATGGGATGTTTGCTTTCATCATTCCTGACTATTAACATATACATGCATACTAACTGTACATTTTCTTTTTTAGGCGAATTGATCGCTTTTTTCACAAATTCATAATATATGAATTATTGTATCAGGTATGGTAAAACAGGCTCACAGTGTCTTCAGTAGTATGAAAATTAAAAATCAAGTGACATGGAATGCTATGATTGCTGGACTTATAAACAACAGTCAACCAGAGGAAGCTATAAAACTACTTAAAACACTGATGGAATCTGGTGAGGTGAGACCAAACCAGTCTACATTAAGCAGTTCATTATTAGCTTGTAGTCACCTCTCAGCTTTAAATCTGGGTAGGCAAATACATCAACGGGCTTGTAAAACACCACTAGTTCTCAATCTAACAGTCAACACATCGTTACTGAGTATGTACTGCAAGTGTGGGGACATACATGATGCTAAAAAATTATTCAGTTTCACAAGAAAAAGAGATGTAGTTTTATGGAATGCAATTTTATCTGGATATGCTCAACATGGGCTTGGAATAACAGCATTACAATTGTTCGAAAACATGAAAAAGGAAAAAGTTAAACCTAATGACGTAACATTTGTTGCTGTGCTATCTGCTTGCAATCATGCTGGATTATTGGATATTGGGAAGTATTATTTTGAAAATATGGAGAAAAATTATGGTGTTGCTCCTAAATTAGATCACTATTCTTGCATGGTTGATCTTTTATGTAGACTTGGGTCACTTGAGAATGCAGTCGATATGATTAAATCAATGCCTTACAAGCCGCATGCATCTATATATGGGACTCTTTTAGGTGCATGTAGAGTTTACAAAAACTCGGAGTTTGCAGAATTTGCTGCAACCAATTTGATTGAACTCGATCCACGCAATGCAGGTGCATATGTGCAACTTGCTAATATATATGCATCCATGAATATGTATACCGATGTTGCTAGAGTAAGAAAAATGATGAAGGAGAATGAAGCAGTGAAAGTACCCGGGTATAGCTGGATAGAGATTAAGGGGACTGTACACAAGTTTAGGTCCAGTGATAGAATTCATATAGACTTGAATTTGATACATGAAAAATTAGATGAATTAGAGAGTAGGATTAAAAAAGCAGGTTATGTCCCAAATCTTGATTTTGTGTTGCAAGATGTTGAGGTGCTTGAAAAGGAGAGGATGTTGATGAGGCATAGCGAGAAACTTGCTATTGCTTATGGGCTGATTAAAATGAATTTGGAGAGTGTGATTAGGGTTTTTAAGAATTTAAGGGTTTGTGGAGACTGTCATAATGCTATCAAGTTGATCTCTTTGGTTGAAGAAAGGGATATAGTGTTGAGAGATAATACTAGATTTCATCATTTTAGTAATGGAAAATGTTCCTGTGGTGAATACTGGTGAAATTGCCGTAAAATCAATCAGTCATGAGATCCAGAGATTAGCATGAGGATGCGATGCAGTCATCACAGAATTATTTATGACAAACAAGAATCAACAGGTAGCTAGTGTGTTACTGTTCTCAGAGGTTAGTATGTTATACATCAATACATGCAATATAGATTTTGTAGTTATATAATGTAATTTAATTACTGAAACTACTACATCATAAAATACTGTTCTCACACCCTTTATAACTTTATTGATTACTTCTCTCAATATAAAAAGGTGCTATGTCCAAAAAAATCAATAAAATTCAGCAAGATCTAAGTAATTAATTGGTATCCTGCATAGATTTGTTATTTTACAGTATTCTATGTATATGGCAAACTACACTCTAATTGCAATGTAGTAACTCAAACTTAGAAGATAGAACATGTGAATTTACGTTTGTTCGGTCAAGTAATACGCTGTAACTGGTTTTGTCCTACACTCAAAGTCTACGCATTGGTTATGTCAATTTACAACTATCAAGGATTTTTTATTATCCATATTGACTATTATGTCTGCGTAAGGTCGAATTCAAGACCTCCAGCAATCATTTTAATTTTTTTCCCTCGGCCTGGTTAATTGGCTATTAGTCAATGTTATGTTCACTTACAAACAATATTGACATATTGAGGTTTGATAGTTGGTTGCACTACACCAAACAACCCATTTTGTAACACTTTTCCGCTTTCAATTTACAACGCTAATAACCGTTATAAATTTCTAACGGTTATATCTGTTACAACCATTTACAACGGTTATTACCGTTAGTAAATATGGTAATTTCGTAAATAATTAAAAGTAGTATGGATAAGATTGTAAATTTATCTTCTACCAATCGTTATCTCTCACGATCTTTTCATTTCTCACTCTCTCACGTTTTACTGCTCTTCTGTTCATACCGGATTTCCTCTGCCACCGCCTCCATTGTCTACCGCCGGCCGCCTCCGCCGTCTACCACTGCCTCCTCCCTTTGTCATATCAAATCGACGAAGACGAAGGAAGATCTGGGTTGCGAGCTACAATTCTAGCGTTTCGCTTTTCCACCTACGTCTAACCTACGTCTACTCAGGTATGAACATTTAGGGGGTTGAATCTCAAAACCAACCTTAGACCGTTGATTTGTTGCAGGATAAACCTTTAGGTTGCTATTTCCAATTTGTGAGGTCGAATATATTTTTGTTTCTCTTAAAGTAAATATCCTTTATCGATTTATAAATGACTGTCAGTTTTAGTTCGGGTTCATTTTTCTAATTCTGGATTAAAGATACCTGCACCTTATCTATATTTTAGCTTATGTTCATGGATAAAATCCTGACGAAATTGCTAAATAAACTTTTAAGTCAACTTTAAACTCCCAGGTTAAAATTGATATACACACTTTTTAGTGCTTTATGAAGTGTAAAATGAATATAACGGCACTAATTGTCTAGGAAGTCATGTTTTACTTTTACTGCCTGCACTAATATATATTGGTTTGTATTTTTCAAGTATATTAATAAGGATGATTATCTCATTTGTTTGTAAACATGAAGATAATATGGCTTTACTGAGAGTTGCTAAACAATTGAACACTTCATGGCCTCAGACTTAAATTAATTAATCTTTTAACCGTTTAATTTATTCTTATAGGTGGTTTGATTTATTGAGAGGAAAATCAAATCATATCTGTTTTTTCCTTTTTCCTTTTACTTAAATACTAAGTTTACAGCTAATGTATTTGTTATAAGTAATAAAAACATGGATGTTCAGTTGATGAAATATTCAAACAGTTTGCTTGGAGTGTGTTTACATTAGTTTGCAGTTTTGATAATAGATTTCATGAGCTCTGACCATTTGGTTAAAACAGTAAGGGTGTGTATACATGGGAAAGAGATTACAGAATAGGTACAAAAAGGGACTGGGAATAGGATAAAAATGGGAAACAAATAGTGTGCCTTTGCGTATTCAAATGTATTGTGAAAAAGAAATAAGAAAGAACATCTTTTTATGTCTAGTTAAAATATAAAATTCTTCAATAAATTAAAAATATTTATGAAATGCAATAAGAATACATTAAGTTTAAATAAAACACCATACCAAGACACATCGATACAATCTTACGAGAATATAACATATAATATATTGAATATACATGAACATAATAGGATAAACAATATACAAGAGACTGCACTAGCAGAAGCAACTGATAAATAAATATCAATACAGAAAGTCAGAATACATTAACTCCATTTATATGGAGTTCTGAATATAGTATCTGATATCACAAGTCTCATATACAAAATAGCATGTTTGCCATGTACAACATCACCAACAAGTATACATATCTAATATATCGACTTCATGCCTCTAGAATGCTCCAATTATGCTATAAGCCTTCCTTCAAAAGCAACTGATTCCCAAACTACTCAATTGAGTACCCGGGAGTTGTCATGACATAAACAGACAAAGGCAATACACGGGTCAGCCATAAAGCCTGGTGTGGGTGAATTGTCTCAAATCATATTTTGTAAGTGATCTTGAATCCTAATTCGACTATATGTAAAAATTCAGATTTTGGACATTCAATTCATCTAGGATTTAGTATTTAAATATCCAATCGAAAAAAATGCAGGTTGTTACTTTCTCCCCTCCTTAAAAGAAGTTTGTCCCCGAAATTCCTACGAGTATGACAATGCAACCCGACAGACCAAAAATTTCAAAGCACAAAACATACTTCTTAACCCTTAGGATTTAAAAGCTCCTTTTGTTTTGGAAAAATTCTGCAGCACCTTCTTTGCACGGCTAGCTCGAAAAAATCCCACAACACACACACACACACATCTCATATCCGGGGCATCCCATATATCAAGCATCTTATTTCTAAGAACATACAAGCATACATACATACATACATACATACATACATACATACATATATAATACACACCCCCATCTACACTACAGATCTTGCATACCTCTTTCACAGAAATAACATGCCATTTAGATGTGAATCCCAGCAAATAAGCATCCCAATAGCACATAACTGCTTCCATGTACCTAATCATGTGCTCAGAAAAGAGGATTAAACACAATTGCAATATTAAACCATGGATTTAAGCATGCTAAATCATATATAGCAATCATCTCAAATAAATATGCTATATAAACCATGCAACAAGCATCTCAAATAAACATGTTATAACAACTATGCAGTAAGCACATCTATGCAACTAGTACCTTAAATAAACATGTTACAATAAACTATGCAACGGGCATCTTTGATAAACATGTTACCATTGAAGACAACAAACACATTTGTAAAATACATGCAACAACAAAGCAATCTATACACTATGCTTTCTTACATTTTAACAAACCAAAAAGGAAAATAAAAATTTCCTTAAATATTTGGAGACATGTCAAAGCAAAGCTCCATCGTACATGGACCAGCTTAACCTCATCGATCTGAAGCCACATAGATCTATTATCAAAAAAATAAATAGGCCTTCGATGTCTAAAGCCCCATCTGGTTCACATTAACTTTCTCTAGTCAACTCATCACAACGATGTCATTAGAAATTCACACTTATACAAACAGAATTTAAAAAATACATCATGCACTCCTTATACGGAAAAGGAAAATTAACATGATATGCTAGCAATATCAATCAACAACGAGCAATCAATAAGTAACAAAAAAATCAATCAGTAAAAAATAAACAATCAAGAAGCAAAAAAAATAATCAATCAACAAAAACAAAAAATCAACCAATAATCAAGCAACAACAAGCAATCAAGAAGCAACAAAAATCAATCAACAAAACAAACAATCAATCATTCTAAAGGAGTCTATAACAACATACACGATAACTAATAATAGCCATAGTGTGCATGTCAAGCTGTAAACTCTCATGAGTCTGTACGATATCCAAGATGACCCAAATTCTTAAGTGGTGCAACTCCCTTTCATGAATAAAATACATGAAAGGCTATCATACCTCCCGCTTGAACAGGAAAACTTATATGATGTGTTGGGTCATCGATCCTCAAAATTCTAGACTAAACCCAACAATCTAAGTCTCCACTTTCCTTTTCTTTCGAACAGAACTCATTCTTCAAAGGAGAAAACTTTTCTAATTAAATCACATTCTACAAATGCTTGGGCTTGCTCGAGTTCAAACTCACCTCAACCACACAATGATAATATACTAAGTGTATGGCGAGGCTTGCCTAAGCAAGTATCATATCACCACTTAGAAGATTATTCGAATCGTCACAAAACTAGTTGAGAAGTCCTTCCCCGAGCTATCACAAACCATCTTCATTATACTATACTATAAATAATTTTACAATGAATAAAGACCATCCAAAACAATATACGAATCCCAATCCAATCCTTTGTTCAATTGCAAGATTTCTTCCTTAAACTAGGGTCGGCCACCTGATTCCTCTTATGCGAATTCAGATTTTGTTCCTTAGTTCGACCATTGAAATTTCCTTGCACGAACATAGCTGTGCTTCAAAAATATCTAATTCACCCTAAGAATCTGACTCAATTACTCACCTATAAGAATCGAGTGAAAAATACTTACCTAACTGGTGGAAATCACCTAGAAACCCTACGCTCAAACAAGGGATTAAGAACCGATACGTGACTGGACTGATCCTTATAAACACTAATGCAGTTCATGGGATTAATCCTACCATTAAAGGTGTGCTAACACAAAGTTAAACACTTCTAACATGAATGACTCAATGCAAAACGTAGAAGTCATCCGCTCGGTCCTTGCTCATTTTTGAGAAACCACCGGACCCAAGTCACACTTCACTGTCAACCCTACTCTAATCAAAAGCTTATGCATCAAGTTCAAATGGTAGTGCTCTCGGCCGCTATAACTTAACTTAACAGCCAAGGTAACCCATACAAGATTAATCATTACAAAAGAATATACCTATAATATGAAGGGTCAAGTTTGGGATATGACTAAGCAATAAATCCCAAATCTATACATTAGGACCCTAGGTAAACTTCCTTGCCTACTTCAAAGGAGTAATAGCCATCTTCACTTTGAATTTAGCCAAAAGATTATATTGGCTAACATACTCCTTTACTAACAAGCTACCCTACTGCAAATGGATGAAATACTTAAGCTACACGCCCCTTTTGATCTTAGAAATAACTGAGACTCAAAGTAGCGTCTAGAATCGATCCAAGTCATGGTCTACCCGTCAACCCCTTCTGCTTCTATGCCCTTAGAGCTATACCACCTCCAATGCCCACCATATCTAGTGGAATGTTTGGGATGGTGAAACATCCCATGCGGTATCCAAATAGTCTCTGAACTAATCAAGCTTCTGTGATTGCCTAATTCGCAATCACTCATGCACCCCGTCCGCTCATATATATAACTTAAAATGATTGAACATTAGTCACTACCAACTAAGTAAATCAAAGTTCAAGAGACAAGTAGTGTATGAAATATTATATAGTAGAAAAGTACAAGTACGCTCTCTTAACGTATCTTCAACTACCAGGTTGCTTAACTCAAACTGGTCCACTTGGTCCTGAGTGTTTAGCCTAAGATCTGATACAAATCGTAACGACCCACCCTTCGTAATACCCTGAATCAACGTCGAATGACAACATCTGACTCATGAATACTACAAAAGATAGTTCGTCGGGGTAAAAATTAAAACAAAACAATATATCAAGGCACATCAATACAATCTCATAGCGGGAAGATAACATATAATAGACTGAATATACATGAACAAAATAAGATAAACAACATACAAGAGACTACACTAGTAGAAGCAACTGATAAATAAATATCCATATAGAATGTCAGAATACATTAACTCCATTCATATGGAGTTTTGAATATAGTATCTGATAACACAAGTCTCATATACAATATAGCGTTTCTACCATGTAATACATCACCAACAAGTATACATATCTAATATATAGACTCACGCCTCTAGAATGCTCCAACTGTCATATAAGCCTACCCCTAAAAGCATCCGACTCCCAAACTACTCAATAGAGTTGTCATGACATAAAAAAACAAAGGCAAAACACTGGTCAGACATAAAGCCTGGTGTGGGAGGAACTATATCTAAGTATTGTTTGTACATGCAACATAAATACATCTAATAAACGCATACAAGGATCAATGGGTAATACAAATCATACTTCACCCTACTTTATCCATAGACCATCAAGTCAAGATGATACATAATAATGATACTCTAATTAAAAAAGTGCCTGCTGTAAAAAGCAACGCTACTGAATATGAAAAACGAGTGTATGGGTAACACTACACATCATAAGCAATGGTGTCATGGATCCCTCAATCCCTATCGTAACATCTGAAATGCAAAATAAATACAATGGTATAGATATGCTACAGCATAGCATCTCCATACCCAAAACTGAAATACAAATATCTATAATCAATACTCGTGTCGAATTGCCATTAGCTACCAAAGAGCCACAACTAACTTGAGGACTCCTCTGAAAACCAACACCTCAAAAGAATTTGGCCTGTAGGTCCTGTTGCAGCACCCAATCGTACTACGAAATAGTATATGGTATACTCTAGACTGGCATTCCAATCTCTCTTTGCACCTGATCCAGGACCACGTCTGCAGGTCGCACGTCTCAATGGTACAATGGATTCCCTCGCTAGCGTTATTTCCTTCCGATTGTCTACACCGACATACCGAAACCACATGTAGATGATAATTCCCTCACACACCCTTCCCATACATACACACAATACCGAAGTATTGTTGTCTTCATGTGGATCATGATTCATTCTTGAAGTGTCTCGCACTACCCGGTTCTTCTAGTCAGGCACACCAAACCGAGGCATTGGGGATCAAGTGGCAGCTTCTAAATTGTAGCCAAGGATTGGACAAGGAGCTGCTACTCAAACGGAACTCCCAAAGGCAGAAGAACCAAGTCAATATGACAAAAACTAGGATCGATTACTTGATCAAACTTTCAGGGTGGATTGCGACTGCCCACGATTGATCAGCTTCCAAACACATGAATTGACGGCTATGATCGTCGAAAAGCTCACTTCAAGGTTGACTCGAAGTAATCACCCATCTGACTCGAAGCAAACCAAAAAAACTTTACAAAGCCAAACACGGGTTAAATTAAGATTTTCCCCAAGAAAACGCCAATATGACTCCAAGCACCGTTCTTCACCGACCCAACACATTAAACTCAGTGACTCTAAGCAAATAACATGTTTTCTCGGGTCGAACTCCAAATAAATTATCACCAATCCGTCAATACCGGTCCATCCTACTTTGCTCATAACCATGGCATACAGACTCTAAATGACTTGAAACTTGCTGTGAAACCTCAAGAATCCTTCCTTACTGCCTTATATGGATCGCACCTCATTTGGGTGAAAGTTTAAGGATCATCACCGATCAACGACCCCATCCAACTGATTTGCCATTCGATCGACATTCTCAACCGTTCAAATGTTGGACGACTATGCATACATCATTCACAAGCATAACAAGTAGTTGTAACTTGAAAACGGACCGGAATGACTATGACTGGAGCATCTCACACAGTCGAAACATATTCATCGAAGCCGTTCAGCGTGCAGAATATCCAAGGAGATTCAATGTACCAATTATATCGGCTTACTCGGGGAAAACCGATCCTGGACTACATCTCATGAAATTTGAGTGGCATATGAATTCTGCCAGAGCGATAGATGCCATTGAATGCAGACACTTCCCTTATTCCTTGAAGGTGTAGCGATCATGCGGGTTATGCAATTATTGCCCAAATCCATCTCCTCATTCAATCATTCGACTAAGAAGTTTGCCGGGCAATTCAAAATGCATGTGAGTCGCCCTAAGGATGCGATGTCATTATCCAGCTTATTCCAAGTCCAAGTGACCCGCTAAAAGACTTCCTGTAAAGATTCAACGCCGTCCTCACTAAAGCGAGCAATCCCAACGAGAATATCATATTGATAGCGTTGATAAGGGGAATCGACCCCGAGATAGAATTTGGCGACTGGTAAACTGGAGAGCCTCCTATGACCCTGGATCATTTCTATTACAAAGTGAATCAGAACCTAAGCAAGGAGGAGGTAGAACAGACTAGGAGAAAGAACAAAGCAGGCCCATTAGCTTAAGGAATCCAAAGCAAGGGCAGCATTGAGGCCTTAGCCGAGGACTCAAATTCTAGGAGACAACCCAAAATCTTAAAATTCGACTCATATACTCCTTTGAACGATTTAATCGATAACATCTACTTGGAGACTCACGACTCAGAGCAGTACTTAAAGTCAGCCTCAAAGAGTCCACCAAAGCCCAGAGGAAATTCGAGAAATGTTGTATATTTCAAGATATGCATGGTTATAACACCGGCGATTGCAGATGCCTCTGAGATGTGATCGGAAACCTAATTCGGAAAGGAAAGTCTCAGCAATATGTGAAACCCCCATGGAATAGTGGGCAGGGAACATCCGATCCTATCAATAAAGAACTTTGATTATCAGTTGGACCACCTACGGTTGACTTTCAGTTGAAGAGCACTTGGAGATGAAGGGGATGACGAGGTTAACTACTTTTACTAACAGAAAACCGTGGAGAGTTTGGAAGTTCTTAAGGGATTTTCATAGCAGAAATTTTATGGGTTCAAGATAAAAAGGGTGTATTTATAAACCTACCCCTTCAATCATAGCCGTTCAGTTCAAAAGGGCAAAAGTATCTCGATCGTTTAGATGCAATCGGTGTTGTGCAGCACTGTGCATGTGGAAGGCATGATATATCTTAACCACTTCTTGAAAAGCAAACCATCTCAGCAAATGGCTTAACGCCACATATGGTGCATATTAAATGCATAGCATAGTAGCAAATTAGTAGGTTCTACATGATTTGACAAGCCCACACCCGCATATTGACACGAACTTGGGAGCAAAATGTTACTTGATTTTTTTGTAATAAAAAAGATGAACCGATTAAGCCTTTATAGCCTGGCCCGGTCTAGGCTTGGCTGGCTTGAATCCAGACCAATCCACATCCAATAAGCCAAGGCGCAAGATGAGCCAACCGGAATTTCTTAGCTACCTTATTGATTTTATTAACTGAAAATTTATTTTCTAACATACCCACAAAAAAATTCCTGATTAGTTGAACTAAATCTAATTGTTTTGTAGAGAAATTTATACCCCTAATGGTCCATACTAACATATTCATTTAATTAGGATGGTGTTGTGTTGCTCCTTGTTTCACGTGAGAAGGAGAACTCACACTTGTTCTAGTTCCCTTCATTTCCCCACTTTATGTTTTAGATGGCTAATCATATTTTTCCATGCATGGTTATCAATCACCTCTTAATTTTGAGTATAAATTCACAAGGAGCTTCATTTAGCCTGGTTTTCCTACTCTATTTCAATCTACTATGAAGACCATTACTCTTCACTGTCTCCATGAATTTAGTACATTTTGGACTACCTTCTGCTTATCAGCACAGTTTGAGTCTTCATCTTATCTCTCAATATGCATATTATTCTCAGACTGCTTCATTCAGTCTATGCTAGCTACACTATTAATGCTCTTACTTGATATGTCAATGGGTTTTGTTGTTGGAATTTCTTCAGTAATTTTTTCATTTTCTTATTCATTTCTTGCTGTATTGAAACTAGACTTTCCTTCTGCAGTAAAGTAGGGACATAAACTGTATTGTGCACTTTTTTGAACCGCTGCATCTTTAAACTATTATGTATGTTTATTTTTGCTAATCGCTAATCTGCCTGAGTATCTGAAACTATGTTCTCTATTACTTTATTATATATGTTTGTGTTTCCTCAAGAAATATTATTATTCTATTGAGTTTGTGGTAACCATATTTTGTCAAAGATACGTTGACTTCTTATGTGACCAAAATTACTACAATTTTTACAGTTACTTGGTCTCCACTCATAGTCCACCTCTTGCATAAAAATCTTTAAAATGGAAACTTGCTTTGAAAATTTTGATTTTCTATGTATTTCGACTAGAGCTCATGCGTATTAAATTCTAATCACCCCTGTGTATATTTGTCAATTTTATTCAGGACACCTAGAACTGAAGTAATGCAACTTATACCTTCCTTCATCCAATAACCAAGTGGAAGCCCCGGGACTTTAACCAATATGTGAACCATTTGTAAAAACCTCTTATTTCAATTTAGTCCTAGCACCCACCTTTGCATCATTACTAATCTACGATCATAAATGTATGGTTCTTTTTTCAAAATATGACCATAACCTCTTTCTTCTCAAATTTAATCACATAAATGCCATTGTCCTTTGAGTAAATTTGAAATTCACCCATTGGATTTCATACTCATGAAAATATGCTTTTAAATATGAATAATATGGCTTAGATCCAATCACATAAATAGCAACGGAATTATCCCTTTGTTTCCTTGTTGATATTCAACCACTGAGTTAGATGTTTTTGTATATCTAATACTTGCAACATCAAATGGTTTGAAAAATTACAGCAGAGTCTCTATTGGTACCTGGTCGCTCATCACCACCTCTTTCCATGACCTGATTGTTGTCATGTTTTGTTGCATTTGATGCCCCGATTTATTCATTCCCTATTCGCCTTGCATATGATTAGGTCTTGCATGCCTCACATTTATGTTTTGATTCATTCGTTAATCACTAGTCCTATTCCATTTGCATTCAAGTAATAAAAGAAATATAGCATTCTTGTTTACTACAAGGTAAGCATCATAAATATAAATATAAATATAAATATAAATTAGTTAGTCGAGGAATAAGGATATATCAATTTTAATGATCAAATGACTTCTATTCCCTTTTTACAAAAATTTCAAGTTTACAATATGTTTAATGCAAAATCGTCGAACTACATCAAGGTGGTCGGATATATTTCAGTTCTTTTACAAAGGTAGTGACTTTTACAAAATTTATATCAATTCTGAAAATCTGATATATCATCTCATATATATATAAGTCACCACATCATATCGACCAATACAATGACATTTCAATATCGGCATAAACAAAGTAAATATTTGCCATCGTCATCCGCTCCAACTCCATATTGTAGCCCACAAAGCATATACAATCATAATATTGACCTATAAAACAACCTTAGTCTGACCCGAGGAGTTGTCATAAAACATAACCTCGAGTCAGGCTAGACATCTAGCTGTGAGTATAAGAAAACCATAAAAAATTATTGTGCAGTGTTGGGTTTAAAGGTAACATTTTCAAACACACAAATGTCACTCGCACCATACCGAATTCCACCCATAATTCATCAAAAATGGTTTTAACACATGTGTCATGGCTCTATTCATCGTGATTCATAGCTGCAACTCTAGTCAACTGGGATATCACGATCTATTAATATTATATGAGTTGCTTTTTGTTGTATAAATTGAAAACATCATTTCAAAAGAATCATTTACGACGTTGGCATTTCTATTTATACTTACGAGAAGGCTAAATCATCTTCTCGAAATTTTGGGAAGGCTGATTCATCTTCTCATTTGTGAATCCCAATAGGATATCATGTTGATAAATCTCCTTAGTGGATTTACTCTCTACATAGACTATCTTCCCTAGCAAGTCAACGTAGTCTTTTTTACCTGTATACTCCTGGTCAATTGTGGTTGGCCCTCACACGATCCCTTTGCTGTTGTACCCTTTAGGAGTTTGGAGACGTGACAAATCTTACTCGTGCCGTATTCCACTCCACATCATATCTCCATCTGGTGGTGCTACTTCTCTTCGTTTGCACTACGTCTTCGACTATTCCTCAATATCTTCAATAACTTCATATGTCCTGGCAACAGATCATTTGGACATTCTGACAAGGGACAAAGTCATCACGATTCGAGTTGTGATCCACGAATCAGTCTGCTAGGATAAATACTGGCAATCTAGTAGTCAATACCTTATACTGTTCTCGTCAGATGTTAAATTTATTGCTTTCAAAAACATTTGACTTTCATTAATGTCTATATTACTAAATGATGTTATATCCCATTTTCATCAGATAAATGTCGTCTATGCGCATTTCATAACATCATATTATAATGCATCATAATTAGGCAATTTAAACAGGCAATACATAAATCAATATTAAATATCACTTGGGATATAATAAACTTGCACTTATGTATCATGGGTGATTCAATTATCATATGTACTTGAATTTAAAAATCAAACAAGTATTCAAATGCACCCTTAGTCATTCAGAGCACACAATTCATCCAATTCACTTGTTGTTTATTCATAGCATACTAGGCAATTCATATCAACCTTAGCCAAGTACCATTGAATTAAAATCCAAATCAAGCAAGCATTTCATCACTCAACAAAACACGAGTATATTTGCGTAGTGTAGGTGAAGCGTATATTTTAATCTCTTATGAAATCGATTAATTATTTTAATCACCTAAATAATTCTACTTACTCATGCATAATTTATTTCTTTTATTTTTATTTAACAACACTAGATGGATTGGTTTATAAATCATATGTTCAACTATGTTATCCACAAACAAGCTTCACACAAATTGCACATAACTATAAATTTCCCCCTTTTTTAATCATGCCAAGTCACAATAGCAAATCATTTTAATTTTTGTTTAAGGCATGAAATATTTAAGTGACCTCTAATTCTATTATATCACACTAGGCACTCTTATTCAAAACCATTCAAAGAAATAAACTTCATTCGTTTTTTTATAATAAGAGTTGTACTTTGTTCAATTAGAGCACCCATTTTGATGTCTTAGGGGTTCGAACCCATGACCTCTAGGACCTTAGCCTAAGCGTCATACCACTGCCACTTGAGCTGGTGGACCTTGGCAAACTTCATTTTAGTTTGTGTATATATATATACATACATACATATACATACATACATATATATATAATATCTCGTATAAATTCAAATATAGTGCAGACGTATCAATGTGCAAATGTACATTTTAGTTTGCAAAGAAATAAAATGTTTTTCTTTTTAAAAATCCTTTGGAAATCCATTTCAAGGAAATTCCACATTATTTGCATTTCAATACTCCTTTTCAAAAACAAATTATAACATTTCTTTTCCGTTTCTTTAACATGTTTAAAAATAAATTTAAATCAATTCAATATAATTTCATAAAAATTTCAATTCTTTACTATAACACTACCTCATCAAGTTTGTCATTATGGTGCATGGTTTTACAAGCTTCAAATTTTAAATAGTGACCCAAAGCGATTCAAATATAGTGCACGTGCAACGCATTTTTTTCAAGGAAATGAAATAAAATTCCTTTCAACAATTCTTCTCATATTTTATATCTCATTTTTATGCAAATTAACCGACTTCATATTTTAATACTCTCCGAAATCTAATCGATACTCTTTGATTAAATTTCCTTTAATATTTGAGAATAACTATAAAAATTCCAAACGTTGATTTAAATATAAAATTTCTTTGTAAGAGTCATCTAATAATTCTTTAATTTTTTTTATAAAATCTGACTTATTTTCTATTTGATGAAGGATATATTATGTTCTCTAGAAATCTCGTTATCTCAATACACTAGCCTACCGCCTACACACCTTTTAACTCATTCAAACCACTTATTATAATTTTATAAACATAGATTCAATCCTATATGTCTTCATACTAAGTTATTAAAAATAGTTTCCTGCTCGAATTTGATTATAATCCAATTATATGAAGTTTTCACTTCATATCATTTTCTGAAAACAATATTTATTCAAAAACATATACACTCTCTTGTTAAAACCATTCAAAATTTATTTAAAAACCCAAACCCTTCTTACAGAAATATTATCATAATTCGAAAGTATAACCATAGCCTAAATTCATCACATCATCCTAAAGAAATCAGAAAAAGCAACAATAAACAAAAACCGATCAAACTGGCAAAGTAAAGAATAGTTAGCTATACTCACTCTGCTGCTCAGTTGTAATTTAAAACAGCGATATTCAAAAACATTGCCCAATGGCTCCACAGAAAACCGACGTTGACCATTTCCTTGCGACCTCGCCTTGCACAGCCATCGCTTACGTCGATGGTGCCCCCTACGCGCGTATAACCAGCATGAGCTCCACTTGCATCGGCACCTGCTCAGATGGTGCCTCCATCCAGTTGTGCATCCCTTTCTCCACTTGCGCCAGCGTGCGTAGCTATGATGCATCGTGCTTTTTTGTATGATTTCGATTTGAGGCTTGGACAAAGAAAAGATAATAGGGTCAGGTTAAATAAGTGAATGAGGTGGGAGGATAAGAAAGAATATAATTAGGATAAGCATGAAAAGTTGGGGTTGGGCTTGAATTTCAAAGGCCCATGGAATAATTAAAAATAATATTCTAATTCAATTTTGCAAAGTTAATATCCAAATTTAATTTTAAATCAAAGTACTTTATCGATTTAAATTTTTATCCAAGACGTTGTAAAGTTCCTCAATTTTATTCTTTTTCGAAATAAATTTTCTTCTGTCAAAATACTTCTTTTTTGGCTTTTAAGAAATTTTAAATAATAGTTTTATTACTCAAAACGATTCCAAAATATCACAATTATTATTTATTTTGCCAAAATAAAATTTTAGACAATTTTCGAATTTCTATTTTGAATCGATATTCTCCTTTTATTATCAAATAAAAATCCCAAATTTTAATTTATTGGATTAAATTCAACAAAATATATATTTTAAAATAATCGATTTATTTTAACTTCAAATAGGGATGTTACATGTTTTTAAGGTGCGATGGCACAAATTTTTGAAGCTCGATAACACTATCTTTGACATGCAATAGCATGACTTTTTAAGGTGCGAAGCATAAAGTTTTGAGAAATGAGATAGCATATTTTATTGACACTCGATTGCTTTTAACTCTATATTGGGCTTTGTCTTCCTTATAAGAAAATGTAGTTTTACTAAATTTTAGATAGCATTTTGAAGGAAAGAAAAGATATTTTTAGCCCATTTAAAGAGTTTTTAGAAGGAAATTTATTACTTGGTCATAAGTAAATTTTGTGTATAAAATGTCTATAATATGAACATATATTTGTGATGGAGGATGTTATTATATGTTCAACTTTGTGTCTTGATCAGTTGATATTGTATAGGTTGATTATTGACATGCTCACTTATATGTTATCGCCTAATACTTATAACCATGGAGATGGGGAACCAATGATCAGTTAGGGTTGTTCTAGTAGTGGGTATGGTCTGACTTAACTCATGAGTGAGTATAATTACATTTAGGAGATCGTGAAGATCGAATTGTGATATGCTCTAACCAATCAAAAGACGTGACTCATTGACATTTTAAAATAAGATTTAAGCATAGAGACTGGTGTAGGGTCGCACCCTACACCCCAACTACTAATCCCCTAGTTAGTGAGGTTTTTGATTTCAATACATTCGGCTTTGCCATTATTGAGTCTTAAATTTGTTATTACGCATTTGAAGGAACTCGTAGCTGTGCTCATCTATATTTTCTCCTAACGAACTTAGGAGACTGTTGTTATTTTATCTCACCGGATTTAGGAAATTGTTATTATTTTCTTCTGAATTGACAAGAAGACCATTTTGGTTATTCTCTTCTATCAAGGAAGTAGCTTGGTACCCTTGTGGGAACAAAAGACCATTGGATTATCTGGTATTTTCGGCCCAAGTCAGCCCAATAGGTTTTTAGTTGGCCTTTGAAACTAATAAGTTTATAGTGACCCTGGGAAAAGTATGTAGTGGGCTAGTTTTATGGGATTGGACAATCATGGGACTGTGTGACCCTTTGACTTATTCATTTTGACCTATTATGATGATGTTGATGTTATGATTATGTTCTAATCATTATGGTTGTATGAGATGTTATGGTTGACATATAGATTGTTGGGATAATAGTGAGGGGAAACCCGTTCCGTGCTTCAATGGCGTGGTCTCACTAGTTATCCATTCTATTTTGGGATGGTATAACATTATTCACAGAAGAATTTTTATCTGACCTAATTTTTTTGATTTCCCCCAATACTATCAAGTACTCAATTGAAATTGAGTAGGCTAAAAGTAAGGTTTTCAGATTTAGACGAATAAAGCTTCTGGAGACATGCAAGAGACAAACTATTATTAGAGTTTATTTTAGCTATGTAGTTTAACTGTTGTTGATTGTATGTAATGATGGGATTTATAACTATCAAGTGGTTAAGACTCTGATCATCCAAGGGGACATCATCATATGTTGCTCTTGGAAATACATTTGTATTTGTTATATTTTATCTGAACAATGGAGTTGTGGGGTTATTTAATTATGAATTTGAAAATGTTTTATTAAAATTTTTATATTCTTATGCTCTTGATGTTAAGATACAATATCCGATCTTAATTTTTTTATTAGGAAATAATGCTAAGGATGACTGCAACATCATTATTATCTATTTTCGAGCCTCAAAATAGTGGATTTACAACTTGGTATTAGAGCATAGGTTTACTTAAAACTTAATAATGTTTTTGATAAATGTAACCCAAATGAAATAGTAAGAATAAACTAGGGAATGGATAATGTCATAGTAGCATACTTCATAGTAGCACTGAAGCGGACCCTTCTCGAGATTTTCCACTACCGTGCCTAAACAATAAACCCCGACCATTTAATACTTCTTAAGTAGGAAGGAGGCAGACCCTACAACCGCCACTTAATACCTCCAACCATGAAGCACACTACAAGAAAACATGATATACATAGCATTGTGTCATAGCATTGTAATTAAAGTGCTTTATAAAAATGATTGAAGTAGAAAAGATGATGACAAATTGAGCTATAAAATTATTTGTTAAAAATAATCTATTGTATTTTAACCTCACTTTTAAAAACACGGGAGCATGAAAAGAAAGGCGGCATTTTTTACTAAGGAAAAAGGTAGGCCGCTTAAAGTAAAAACTCCTCTCCCTTCACTTTCACTTTCGACTAAATTCCTAACCTAAAATCTTAACCTAAATTCACTTTCAGTTCGCTCCAGCAACATCGACCTCAACCACAACTCGATGCCAACTCCAATTCACGTCAGATCCCTTCAGGAGTTGTTCAGTAATTTATTTACTCATCGATTTTGTTTTTGTATTATTTTAATACCTAAATCCAAAAACAACAATTGTTTAGTTGAATTGTTTCTAATTCGAATGAGATTTGAAATAAAAATTTCTCTACGTTTAGTTAACTTCAAATGATTGATTCCGAGTATCAAGTAGGTTCTATGTTTATACCTCTAAGTTCTGTTGAGTGTATCAGTTTAATGCTTAAGCGTCTAATGATTTTTGGATGGACATAAAATTGAATTTTTGCATGGGTTGCTATGTTATTAAACTGCTACTGTCAATCCCAATTAGTTAAGATATTCTCAGTTTCATTATCTTCTCATTGAGAAGATAATGAAAATATTAATTTACAATGGACTAACACTGGCAGTTTATGTTTCGCTAGTTTAAGTTTTATGTCTATCTTGAAATATCTATTCGGCTATTATATTTGTTTGAGTTTGTTGTGGATAATTTTTTTAACCTCTGTGTTTTGATGTGAACTAAAACAGGTAGTATATCAGTTTAGATTTTAAGACGACAACCATTTATTCTACTTATAGTTTCTGGATAGAGAAAAAAAGAATTTTTATGTGCTTGTTTAATTATTTAAAAGATAATTTCTTTTTTTTGTAGAAATATTCTTAAAAAATATCAAGATTGTTGTTTCCATGTAAGTAGATCTAAGTATGCAAAGTCATACCATTATTCATAATGAGCATGGTTGATCCTTCCAACTCCTATACTATCTAAATATTATACAAATTACAGTGATATTATTTCACTTATCTTTTTTTTTAAATTTGTTTTAGGATTTATTTGTAGCTTTAGGACTTGTTCAAGGCTCTTAATAATGTTGATGGTGATATTGTTACTGTTGATGTTTTAGTGGGGATGAAATTTTCTTATATTGGATATTAATTGGATTTGCATTTTGTTCTTTTTTCTCTTATGGTGGAAATGAGCTCACTAAAATTTTAAGCATTGAGCTTATTTCTTTTAGGCCCTTGACTGTGATACATAGCGATAAAGCTATTATTCTAATCTCTCTTAACCAGCCTTATGTTGGTTACGGTCATGATTTATAATGCTAATCTAAAAGTATTTCCATATTTTGTAACAACATCACTGAGTAAATTAAGATCAGTTAATACTATCTCATCTAAGAATTTTCCATCCATTTAGTGTGTCAGACATTGTACCTAAGCATGCATAAACACAAGCACATGTGCATGTGTGCATATGCATGCGTGTGTAAATGATTTCAAATCATATATAAGAATTTGAGCAATGAACTAAAATTTATGAAGTAGTCATGTGTTAGTTAATAAAAAAAGAATCTGAGCAATTAGGTTTTTGATTTGTAGAATTTGAGCAACCAATGGCTAGGTTATTGGAATTTTAAGTGAACAGCTAATTAAAACTGCATTTGTCAATGATTTCTGGTTTACACTATGATTTGTATATTTGTGTCTAATGTCATGAACCAACCAGTTCAACCAGCCGGACAACCCAATGCAGTCAGCTTAGACTGTCTAGAGGAAGCGGATTAGAAAATTGGTCTATTGGTTGAAACTGTTAGGAAATAGTAATTAGCATCGGTATATGAAAGATAGTGCAGTCATTGTACCAACTAATCGAATAAATTAGCAAACAATAATTAAGTCTAGTATACGAAAAGAAAATGACATCAGAATGTTGATATCAGTGATGAGAACATCTGATATGATTTCTAACCTTAAAAGTGTTGTGAAACCTATCTAAAAGAGTCTTCAAGTCAGAAAGCAAAGAAGATAGAGCTTGACTGTATTTTTACAATGTAAGACATCATTCTGTATTCATTAAACCTCATTGCAATTTAAAGGCGGGTATGAATAAAATGCTTTAAAGAAAATATATTGCTTTTATACTATTGTATTCTAATCATTAGAACCTGCAACTTTGTGTATTGAAAATAAATCTTGTAAATACAATATCAATACTTGTATTGCACTATTGTTGTTGTTAATATGTGTACAATATCATCATCACACCTAATTTATCAGGAGCAAAGTACGAAGAGGTATACACAAACAATACAACATCAGCATGTTCTTACAATGTGATTTAAATTCTAAAATATCTTTGTGTAAACAAGAATCGGTGCTAGACGACAATTAAATTTGGTATTTTGACCATTAGGTTCTTGAGAAAAGGCAGTGTAATTTTTCCAAGAAACACAGATATACCCAATAATTGTAGCCTACCACTGCCTAAAAATAGAAGCAATGACACTTCTGAATGTAAAGAGCTAGCTTTCAGCAATCCACTATCACTAGTCACATGGAACAGTTCCAAATTAATCTTCTGCTTCTGGATCGGTATGTGGTGTGACTCCGAGAACAGAATGACCGATGTAGTCATCGCCAATGACAACATTATGGGCCCAATTGCACATGCCATTAGGCAGCTCTCTTCTCTACAGAATTTCATGATCATATTCTCCAACTCCACTTCTTCAGTCTCCACCACCATCCCTGAATCCATAGGAGAACTCTCCAACCTCACTTTTCTCAAGCTGTACAACAATTACAGGTTGACTGACCTTGTAACTGATGTATTGTGCAAGTTGGAGAAGCTGAAGAAAGCAAGGTACATGTAGAACTCTTTTTCATACAATGGATTTTAAAAGTTTTCAGTTTTTGTAATGTTTGTATTCATTTAATTTGGTTCAGATTAGGTTGCTAAGTGAGAAAGAGAAGCTAACATTTCTATTAAAAGAACAATATCGAGATCATATTAGAGTTATATAATTGTTTTTCTTTAACTATGTAAAGCTAAAACCAGGTGAAGCATTTGAGTATATATTGCATTAGTTATTGCTTGACTCAATCAATTCTAACCGAACACCATTTTTCTAGTGCATTAATCAATTCTAACAATATAATTAAGAAATTAATGAAATAGTTGACTTAATGAAAGGGAAACATATGTAAACAGAAACAGTAATATAAGTCATATTGGTGCTAATATAATAATGGTATCATAAGTTTCATTTCCATACAGTGTTCTTTGCTTCCTATGAAATATGCACTGACATTAGTAATTAATAAATATAACTCAACTAATCTAATTCAGTCTATAGTCTTCAAGATGAATGTACTCCTAGCAGCCATACATTAAAATAGCTTATCTAGTAGTTAAATGAAGATTGCATTGTGATGCATGTATATCGTATTGCAATTATACAATTAGATTTGCTATGTACATTATGCTTTGTAATAACTCAATATAGTAATAAAATTACAACCTATCCTTTGTATATACAGTCATTTGTATTATGTACAGAGAAAGAAAGGGGGATCCATGGAAAACATGTCAAAGTTCTAATACTTAAACTTTAAATGCATTAGTTATCACTTGACCATATTCAATTCCAATTTACTGACCTATGAGTATATATTTCAAATTTATTGAGTTTGAAAGTGTTTAACCTTGTGACTTGTAAGTCTAGTATGATTTCTATGTCCATATAGCAAACTTCTATGATTTAGCCATTAAGGATTATGATTTATGATCAGCCTTCTCTTGTCAGATGACTTGAAATACATCCTAAACTACCGATGAAACGATAATTTTACCTGCTTTTGATGGTAGCAAAGCTTATATACTAGGCCTACTATAAAAGGTAGTAATATTCAAATATAGAAATAGTGGTTCAGGGTGATGCTTACTAACTTTATGCTAGCTGAAATACTAGAATTTAAATATAGAAATCTATACATGTCGATAGACCATTTATATTATTTATTGTTATTTAAACTAGGATTTACACTTCGCTGGAAGTTGTTATTTTTGTTTTTCATCAACCTTAGACTAACTAAGGTTTATACTTCATGCTTTAATGTTGCAGATCAACATCACTCTTTATTGTACTTGGAGTTATAACAAAATCAAATGAAAGGATGAGCAAGCTTCTTTCTGGAAACGATATCTATGATATTCGAAAGATTGTTATTTCTTTTGGCCATATAAGTTTCAGGGAAGGGTCATTCACACACATGAATAGTGCTCTTTATTTGATATTTGGGTTGTGGCGATCAAAGACAAGCACCATTGTCCCAGTGGTTAAGTGATTTGGCTTTGGTGCGAGAGGTCACAACTTCGAAACTTGCGTAGCGTGATTCGAACGTTTATTGACATGTGATATGTTGTCACAGTGATCTGTCGTATATAAAGTATCATTTCAAAAAAAGAAAAAAAAAAGTTCAGGGCTAGAACTTGGGCTATGTAGGTAAAGTCACTACATTAAGCCCAAGTGTTTTACATATTTTTATACCTTGATTTTTGGACTGCATTGAAAATATCCAAATCCCAAATTAGTGATATGCTAATTGCTATAATTGGCCGATGTCTTTGTGTTATGTTAAACAGGCTATGGTTTCAACTTCCTTGTCTATGTCGGCCCTTTGGCTGCTTCCAGAAGCATTGTTGCTGAAAAGAACATCAATCGTTCTTTTCAAAACTATCGTGGTTTTCTTCTTGGTATCTATATCATTAAGATCTATGGGAAGTGCAAGACAAAATTTGCATTTACAATAAAGACGTTATTCCAAGATCAATGCAATGGCTAAGGTGATGTATTTTAACAAGGATGGATCTGCTATTAAAAAACTTCAAGTGAGTTTCGTTGATACCTATGGTTTGTTTTGTAGATTTGCAATGATTTTTTTTCATAGGCATTCAGATGAATTATGCAAATAATTTATCCGAATTTATTTAAATACTTGACAAGATTCTCAAATTATTGACAAGGAGTTTCAACTCCAACTCTAAAGTTCTCCTTCTAGTTTACTATAAAATTAATCATCTGTCAACTAATTTTTCCAGCAGATTTATTTCTACATATGTTCATTCCATCTCTATTCCAATAGTTTTTAAGTTAACTATTGGATAAACTGCTAGTTTTCATCATTAACAAATGTAATGGTGTTCTCTTTTGCCTCTGACTTATCTCTATTTGCATTAACATTTTGTATTTTTGAAAACATACGTCGGCCTGCATACTGAGCAGTTGTGTTAAGTTTTGTTTTGTTTTTCTTTCTATTTTTACTGGTTTTGGTTTTGGGTTTGGGTTTCAGTGTATCATAGTAAGTGACCAATTAACTGTTCTTAAAATATAAAAACTGTGCTTTATGAATAATCTAGTTTCTACCTTAATTTTTTATTACTTTTTTTAAACTGCATAATCCAAAAATGTGTTAGTTTTTTTGTTGGTATCCCTATTCCTTTTGAAACTGTTTTTGTAAAATATTTGACATTAGAGATGATGAGGTAGAAGATGTTAAATAAAAATACAACTTATCTTTGGAACTATTTTTTTTCTATTATGAAAGACTATGAATAAATATTTAGTTAAAATAACAATCATTAGATTATAATAAGCTATGGAGGGCTGACAACAAGATGGACAGAGTAATTACTACACAAAATAATGATCATTAGTTCATGCTAATTAATACACAAAGTAAAATTCAATCTGAAAGTAAATAAGAGCTTGACTTAAACAAGTGTAACAAAAAGGTGTATATGAGCTGATGCTGCATTGGAGGAGCACATCAGAAGTTTGTTCGGTTTGACAGGAACACATCTAAAGCAATAGAGGGCTGAGTGCAAGCACAATACTGTATAGATTTAAACAACATGGTTGAAGCAAATGGTTTTTGCATTTACATTTGAATAAGGCGGCTACTAAATTGTATGCTTTACTTCACAAGTATTTTGTAAACAATCTGTTTATTTCTTGAAAATAAATGTCATTGATATAGTATTATTATTATGTAATTTTTTAATATTTTTTATTGTGCATTAAATATTATTCTACCTACTTATTTAAGAGAACTTTAACGGAGACTAGTGAATGTAGTTATATAGGAGGCATTTTCTTACCTTATCGGGCAGAATGAAATCAGTCAGGAATTGGGTTCACAAAGGATGAGTATTGTATATGATCTAGGTGATGCATCAATGAAACAACCTAGTTAATGGTCTTGTAGGTACATTGACTGGCTCAAGAAAGAGGCGAAGAGATGTAAAGGTACAATAATTAGCTGTTTCTGTAACTAATTCCACTCTAAGTCACAAATATTGAATCTATAACTAACTAGTTCCACTAAGATTTGTATAAAAAGGATTTTAAATCTCTACCGGGTATGGTCTGTTTTTCATTTCATTACAAAGGTGTTATGAAACTGTTACGATTGCATTGCAAAGATTGTTAACAGTAATGTTACAAAGGTGTTATGAAATTAACTAGGTATAAGACTTAAATAAAATTATAAAAATTAACTAAGTTATATAAAATTTTAATTAAGTTAACCAAGTTTTATAAAACTTAAACAAATTTATAAATATTAACTAAGTTATATAAAAATTTAACTAAGTGAATTAAGTTATATGAAAATTAAATAAATTTATAAAATTAACCTAAATAAAAATGAACTAATTTTTATTCAAGTTGACAAGTTTTATAAAAATTGAATAAGTTTATAAAAATAACTAAGTTTATAAAAATTAATAAAGTTTTTAAAAAATAACTAAGTTTGTAAAAATAATTAAGATGATGAATTTTAACTAATTTTTACAAAAGTTAACCAAGTTTAATAAGCATTTGCCAAAATTAATTAAGTTTGTAAAAGTTAACTAAGTTACAAAAATTAACCGAGTTCTATAATAATCAAATAAGTTATAGAAAATAAATACATTTAATAAAACTTGAACTAAATTAACTAACTTTCTAAAGGTTTAGCCACTACAACAAACTAAGTTTCTAGATTCTCTTTTTATTCCAAGAGAGAGTCCAAGATCACTGATTATCTTTCCAATTGAATAATAGCCCTTAAAATTCTAACACAGAAAAATTAGTTTTATCAAGAGATTCTCTAGTCAATGGAAACAATATGTGTTATTGTACTTCTTTCTAGTGTTCAAATCATAAAGTATTTGAGTTTTTTAGTGTCTTGCTTAGTGAACATGTTGAGGAATAATTATGTGTATATAATGGGGTTGATGGTGAGTCCAGATCATTCTGTGAAGTTTACTGAATATATTATAACCTTTATAGTTTTGGGCCCAACCTATTGGATTAATTATTTCGAGGAAAGGCTATATGTGACCTCTCCTTGACACTAGTGTAGCATAAGTCTTGCGTTCCAAGTTCTCTTACGTTTAAACCTTATTGTGATCATGCATTCTTACCGGTGCTTGCACTATCTAGTTTAATTTTATACAGCCGTGTTGTAGTGATAAATTAACTTTTATAAATATTATGTGTTGAAATTTAAGCTACTTGAATCATCGAACTATTTAACCAACCATTATCACTTGTATTCAATAACATTTCCACATGCTAAATTAATTTGTCATTACATGACTTTTTTGCACGTCCAGGTCAATAATTTGACTGCAACTACGTTTTGATTTTACATAGTCTTTTTTTCATTATTGTAGAATTCGATTGAACCTTTGAATGAACCGAGGAAAGCCTTTGTACAACCTTGTTAGTTTTGTTTTATAACCAGTTATTGTTGCAGTTGAGTTTATCATTCAAAAGCCTACTTTGCATTTGTCTATTCCTTATCCTATTTTACTTCTAACATTTATTCATCAATGCTTTTAAAGTTTTACGCTTCCATTGATGAGTAACATATTTTCTATCAAAAACACTTAAATATGTTCAACTTTTTCTTTTCCACACCTTCTAGTAATTAGCTAACTAATTTAATGCATAAAATTTGGCTTTCTTTTCGTATTACTCTCATTTGTAGTTGTGTTTATATTTTGTGGCCATGTAATCAGGTAAAGCATCAAGCAAGTCCAGAGCTCCACTTCTTGATGAACCCAATGAAGATCATCATGATGGTGAGCTTTTCACCTTCTATCCTGTATATTGGTTTCCATCTTCCATTGTTTCTATAGAAAATTAGCTACACTTACATATAACACAACATAGTCTTAAGCTGCTACTAGGGTACCATTCCTATTGTTGAACTACTAAATCTGTGCAATGTAATTACTATGATTTTTTGTGAAAAGTAATGGATATCCTAACTTGTCTTCTAACTGAGGCAAAAGTAGTAATTACATATTATGTGCAAAGGTAATTTTAATACAAAACAATTGAGATTCCAATAAGAATATATATTTCGCTTAAAGGAATTTCGGGGTTTTAATTTTAATTTAATGTTTTCATGAAAAAATTTCCCTAAGGCATAAAACAAATCCAAATTCAACTATACAAATACTAAAATGAGAAAAACTTATGATTCCCAGCTTTCTCTTGGATTTGATTATGCCTGCTTCTAATCTCTTTTCAGATTTCTTCCTTTTTGAAATATGTAATAATTAGATTGTATATGGATTAGATTTAGAATTTTAGGGATTGGAGAAGAATAGAATTAGAAATTGAATGTCTGAAATCTCTTACCTGAAAATCCTAAGAAATTCTGAATCGTACAGAAGAAACTGACAGAGCTCCAATTCCCAAATAATTTGTGAATAAAAGTGAAGGGGTTATCCTTTTATTTATAGTGGTTAGAAGACACCAAAACCATCGTATTTAAAATAATAAAATCCAGGTCATTCGCGTTTCACAAAAACCTAACCGTCTCTATATTTATCGGTCGACCGCCTTTCCTCAAGCGGTCGACCGGCCCAAGGAAGGCAGTCAACCAGTAGCCTATATTTGTGATGTTTTAAATGTTGTCATTTAATTATTATTTAATTCCTTTAATTAGCTTTAATGTTACTATTTATTTTAATGTTTACTTAACCCACAAGTTTTCAATTAACGTTAACTTTTAAATTTCAAATTTTATAAATTTGAATTTGAACTCCATTTGAATTATTTTTTTGTCAAAAACTTCAAACGTCAAAAACTTTTTCGTTTAAGCTCCAATTATAATATATATGAAAGTTGATCGAAAAATCACCAAGAACGCAATGGTGTAACTTCCGTGGTCAAATACTGATATTTACAAAATTTCCTTTTTAGTCTTATAATTTACTTAATTTCTTATTAATTTTTACTGGGTGTTACAAATTTCCACCTTGAAGCCACTTACTGATTTAGACTCTTCCTTTTCCATTTCAAATGTAGGCACTTAGGTAGGTCGCCGCCATCATGTTTGACACACCGTTAAAGAATCATCCACCGATGCAAATCCATCCCGGCTCCACGCCATGGATCCATACTCGACTCTTAGTTACCATTTATCATCACCGCCATGAAAAATCCATAGTCGTAGCATGCCATATATAGTATTAGGTTGGAGGTGGTGAAGGACAAGAATAACACTTACACATATTGAATGATCTCTTAGTCGACTTCGAGTACGGATTGGCACCATGGAGTTTGATCGATAACGCTTAAGAAGTTATCTTCGCAAATGTTTCTCAAGACTCATTGGATTCAAGGTCGTTGCCTTCCAAGATGTTTGTCCAATCGACACTCGAGTCCGATATCAAATTCATACAATTCTGCAAAAAGAAGCTTAGCGCCGCCTTAGACAGCGGTTTCACTCACGTAATCCTATGTTAACGGATTACATCTGACATATAGCTCCATCACATGCCGGAGCTTATCTACTGGCACAATTGGTCTATCTACACAGAGCGCATTCATTCATCATGCGAAGAACACAAGACTACGTGGTATAGACTGAATCACACATTACTACCCCGATGGATGTACGGAACCCGATTGGCGAGCACACATCAACATCCATTAGATACCTCACATTGGGTACACGGAACTTAATTAAAGTACACATTGAATTTAAATAATACATGACCATGCTCATATCTCATGCTTTCAGTACTAAATGAAACCTTACAGGCATCCTAGGTGTATATTTTCCATAGCTTCAGGTCCCTCTAATCTCGGATCTACTCCTCTGACAACATGCTCTTTTTGGCCGAACTTCCACTTCAACACCTTTTAGCGCTTGGCAACCTCGCCGACAACTAGAATAGTATTTTCATGTCATTCCACTTGCAACTATGGATGAACTTTATATCGATTTCGCTCTTGACATCAATCAATAGGGCGTAATAACCCTTGATGATCCCTCGGACTCTTCGGCCTTGAGGTTAACGGCCATAAACGTTAAAAGGATCTGCGAATGCCATGGTATCCCTATAGAGGAAACATTAACTTTGTTACCACATCAAAGAGCGCACAACCCTCCTAAAGATTACATTGCTTGTAACCGATACATGCGTCTCTTCGAAGCCATACCTTCCTTTAATAATTTTTTCTGATTGATTCTCTATTTTATAAAACTTGCCCTGCGCAACTTCACTCGAATGGATATGCTAATTTAAACTACACGTATATGATCTTCACCAAGCACTTGGGCAGGGTGCCTACCTTTAAAGAAATTAAATATCTTTACCATTCCAAGAAGAGAGCCGACCATCCATCTCTAACCTTCCTAGAATCATTCAAGGATTGCCAATTAGTCATCGGCCTCCATGACATGCTCGGTCATTTCAAGGACAAGTACTTCTTCGTCTGTTATACAAATGGTTTCGCCTATAGATGGTTGTTTCAATGTAAGTTTCCAACCTGTTGCATCCCATTCCAATAGAGTCCATTTTAACCAAATCATTAACATCTTCTTGTTAGAACTAGGCTAGTACACAGCGGGTTAAATGGGTAATTTTTTTTTAAATTTCGTCCATTTTGATATTATTAGGCCTATAAAGACTAAGTTTATTTAGATCTTATCTAAATTTGTTTTAAATAAAGTCAATATTTTATTTAATTTTATAAATAAAGTTTTATTAGTTATTATATTTGTATTACATATATATCATATACACATACTATGCATTCACATCCAACATAAAAGGTGCACATGGTTTGACATTCTCGTGTATAGATGCTGGATTTACACCGCAATGGACATATTAGCCCCTCTGCATACATGAGTGTTATCAACATATATGTATGTATGTATGTATGGATGTATGTATATGTAAATGTATATGTGTGTGTTTATATATAATTTTATATGTTATAAAATATTAATTGTAAAATGTAAAATTTATAAAAGAATATATATATTTATATATATGTGTGTGTGTGTGTGTGTGAGTGCATATTAAATTAACACTATTTTAATACAATGACTTAATTTTAAATACTTATATGTATTTCAAAACATTTCTAAATTTAATAAATTGATTGATTTTAAATATATGCATACATAAATTATTTTGAAATTTGTAGAGTAATATATATAAAAAATTAAAACACACACAGATATATATATAGATGTACATATATATATATATATATATGTGTGTGTGTGTGTGTATGTATATATTATTAAAATTGTATTTAAATGTTTTATATATTTATGTATAGCATAAATAAATACATATAAGTATATTTAATGAAGTATTATATATATACACATATCAGATTACTTTCAGCCATATAAGTTTATATACTTTTTATTTTTTTACGTCTTTCCGTACGAAAGTATAAATGAAAAATAAATAAATACAACAACAACTAAGCCATTATTCCCAAACAAGTTGGGGTCCGCTAGAGATGAAACCCAAAACTAAAAGACAAAGTCAATTTAAAAGTCATATTAATAACAACAACTATAATAAAAATAAAAACCATGATAATAATACTAAAAAAAGTCAAATAAGTAAACAAATAATAATAATAACAACAACTAAGTAAGATAAAAATAAAATAAAAATATATTAAAAACCATGATGATAACGATAATAATACTAATAGTAATAATGGTACTAATAGTAATATTGACCGAAGACCAAACACTACGTCCTGGGCTCCTATTCACTAGTCCTATAATCTAAAACTTATAACACTACCCCTAAGCAAAAAAAACCTCCTAGCTCATGGTTTTGGTACGTGGATCGCTAACTTCGACGTGCTCCTATCCGACATTAGCTCTTCGAATATATTCCAATCCTTCAAGTCACTTTTTACTACTTCCTTCCATGTTAACCTTGGTCGACCTCTACCTCTCTTTGAGCATTCAACGCGACCTATAATTCCCACACACACAGATGCCTCGGGAGGCCTCCGTTGGAGATGTCCAAACCATCTTAAGCAGTGTTGGACTAGCTTCTCTTTAATTGGAGCTACTCCAAGTTTATCACGTATATCATCATTTCTAATTCGATCTCTTCTTGTATGACCGCAACTCCATCGTAGCATACGCATCTTTGCAACACTTATCTTCTGTACGTGTTGGCTTTTAGTAGGCCAACATTTTGCTCCATACAACATCGCAGGCCTGATTGCCGTTCTGTAGAACTTTCCTTTAAGCTCCCGTGGGACTTTCCTGTCAAAGAGAATACAAGACACTTGTCGCCATTTCACCCATCCCGCTCGAATTCTAAAACTAACATCTTCATCAATATCACCATCATACTGCAACATTGATTCTAAATATCGATTGGATTCCTTCTTGGGCACTACTTGTCCGGCCAAAGTGACATCTTCATCCTATGATCTAGCACTGCTGAACTCACACTTCATATACTCTGTTTTAGTTCTGCTAAGCCTAAAATCCCTTGATTCTAAAGTCTGTCTCCATGGCTCTAGTTGTCCATCAACCCCAATCCTACTTTCATCAATTAGCACAACATCATCAACAAAGAGCATACACCAAGGAATCTCACCTTGTATACCCTTCGTAAGCTCATCCATCACAAGGGAAAAAAATAGGGCTCAAAGCTGACCCTTGATGTAATTTTATGTTAATGGGAAAGTCACTGGTTTCACCCTCGCATACTCTGACACTAGCCACAACATCATCGTACATATCCTTGATAAGAGTAATATACTTTGTTAGGGCTCTTTTCTTTTCCAGAGCCCACCACATAACCTTTCTCAGTACTTTATCATACGCTTTCGCCAAATCGATAAATACCATGTGTAGATCCTTCTTTTGCTCTCTAAACCTCTTCATAAGTTGTCTTATTAAGAAAATCGCCTCTGTGGTCGACCTCCCAAGCATGGAACCAAATTGGTTTTTTGAAATACTTGTCATCCTCCTTAATCGAAGTTCAATGATTCTCTCTCACAGCTTCATTGTATGACTCATAAGCTTAATTCCTCTGTAGTTTGTGCAACCTTAAATATCTCCTTTATTCTTAAAAATTGGAACTAATGTGCTTCTCCTCCACTCATTTGGCATCTTGTTTGATTTGAAAATATTATTAGAACAACTTAGTTAGCCAGGCTATCCCTGCATCTCCAAGGCGTCTCCACACCTCAATGGGGATGTCATTAGGCTCCAATACCTTGCCTGCTTTCATCCGTTTTAGCGCCTCCTTTACCTCGGACTCTTGAATTCTCCGAACAAAATGTCTATCGGTGTCATCAAAAGAGTCATACAGCTCGACCGTAGTGCTATCACCTTCTTTGTTGAATAGCTTGTCGAAGTACTCTCTCCATCTATTTTTTATCTCATCTTCCTTCACAAAAAGTCTATTATTGTCATCTTTAATGCATTTAACTTGGTTAAAGTCTCCCGTCTTCCTCTCGCGGTGCTTAGTTATCCTATAGACGTTTTTTTCACCCTCCTTCGTACTTAGCTTTTGATAAAGATCTTCATACACCTAACCCCTTGCTTCACTCACCGCTCTCTTTGTGTTCTTCTTTGCCACTTTGTACTTTTGCATGTTGTCCTCGCTCCTATGATGATGAAAACACTTATAGCATTCCTTTTTCTCTTTGATAGCCTTTTGCACATCAGTGTTCCACCACCATGAATCTTTAGGTTCACATATATTTCCTGACGTTATTCCAAACACCTCAATAGCCACTTTTCGAATGCATGTTGTCATCTCATTCCACATGTCATTTGCTTCTTCTTCCATATTCCATGCCCCTTCTACTATAACTTTATCCTTAAACACCCGTGAGGCATCTCATTTGAGCTTCCACCATTTCGTTTAACTAATTTTGGGTCCTTTATTCTTTCGAACATGTATCCGAAGACAAAACTCAGATATCAAAAGCTGATGCTGTGAGACGACACATTTTCCAGGTATGACTTTGCAATTTACACAAGCTCGTTTGTCGTCTCTTCTAGTAAGGACAAAGTCAATTTGGCTAGAGTGTTGGCCACTACAGAAAGTAACTAAGTGCGATTGTCTCTTTCTAAAGAAGGTATTAGCGATCATGTAGTCATAAGCAATAGCGAAATTCAATATTTCTTCTCCTTCTTAGTTCCTATCACCATATCCAAAACCACCATGCACTCTCTCAAACCCCCCACTAGTCGTACCAACATGACCATTGAAATCTCCTCCTATGAAAAATTTCTCACTACTAGGCACATCTCAGATTGAAAACTAAATAAATAATTCTAAAAAATCCAAAGCTAATGTAAATTATTATATATTTTTATTGCAATATTTACAAACAAATTATATAATTTTATATGTATTAATTTCGTATATATAAATTCGATTTTTAAATTATGTGATATATACACTATATTAATATTCAGATTTAAATATTAATATAAATAAAATAATTTTTTATATCTGAATATTACATAAGCATATATAAATATTAATGAAATAAAATACATACATTATATATTTATATATAGTATTAATTTGATCCTTGCATTAAACAATTTAATAATATAATTAAATTTAAAAAATTAATTTATCTAAAAGCTGGCCGTGAGCCTAGGTATGATATATATTTAAAAAATATTTTACAAACATTTATACATATATATAATCCATCCTATGGTTACAACACTGATATATGCATATTTGTGATATCCAATTACTATCTAAATTTATATAGCAAAATAATCATTATATACATTATATATAATTATAGATGAGAATATACCTCTGCCTAATATGAAGATAGTACGCCTTGCAAAATTGAATCTGAACTCCTTGAAATGATTTCTATATCCAGAAATACTACCGTCCCGAATGCAGCTACCACCAATGATTGAATTATATTTGATAAAATATTTTAGAGCTTGAATTTTTTAAGAAATAGGAGGAGGAAGGGTCGGCCTTTGCTGGTTGGAGAGAGCAAAAAAATCAAGTGCAAATGTGAGGGTTGGAGGTGATCAAATAGGAGAGAGTCTAAGGAGTGAAAGTAGGATCTATATCCACCTTTCTCTATTACCTACTCTCCCTTTTTGAATTCAAAATTCCATATCCATACACTGTCATATGGTCGGCCTTACTACTCCCCCATATAGCCACCTAAAACATACCCTTCTATGTGCCTCCAAGTCACTTCAAACCCGATTAGTAATCAGCAAATTTAAATCCAATTTAAACGCGTATCGATATCGTATATCAATTATTGTATTTAAACTATTATATACACACTATTTAAATTGATCGACACATATCAAATAAAATTTTACAATTAATATTTCATAAATATTAATAATTTATAATAGTAATAATTTAATTAAATTGGTTGGTAATAAGAGTATTCAACATTTCGGTTGTGACTCTTAGATGTAAATTCGGTTAGCGATTAATATCGAACAATTCGAATATTAACGTCACACTTTGCTTAGTATGTGGGTGACATTATGGAAAAATATATCGGTTACTTAGCTTTGGTAAAATCTAATTTTACTTATTAAACGTTACCCGATTATGATAATTTTTTATACCAATTCTCTTTGTCAACACTATATCACATTAGGACTTATGGAATTTGGTAATGGTCAAAATTCCAATATCGTCCATATTCAACTTTATTGTCCAAACACAAAGTCATTGGATTCAATAATAACAATTATTATAAATCGAACTACCCAGGCCAGAGATTTTGACTTTGAGTTGACTTCAGTAGATCGTGTACCAACCTCATATAATTGAGGAGGCAAATCCTTTCTTGAATACTGTCACTTCCAATACTTCTACTCGATGCAACTATAGTCATTTGATGGATGTCATGCTACGATTTAACTATAATCAAAGCAGAGCTTTTATATTAAAGATCAACAATATTCTCAAGTAAAGAGAACTGTGTAATATTGTCACATCAATATTTTTTGTTTGACCTTAGTTATACTAACCAACAGAAAACTATCGAGTGGGTCATTCCATAGTTATCCAATAACTATCAGTATGTAACCCCTTGGTGTCTCCAACAATCATGTATGACCTGCCATTTTGGATAATTTAAGTCGACAATAAACCATACATGTCTAACTCAAACAGTCCAAAAGACAGATAATCAATGGGGTTAATAAAGAAAATAGGAAGGAGAAAAACAATAATCAGAATCTCACAGCGGAATGACAAAATATAATAATCACATAAACAGTTCATGAAGCTGTTTTACAATATAAATTTAACTTTCATTTTACAATGATTATAGTACAATAAACAAACATAGCAAATGATCAAGGAATAACGTCTTTAAATACTTAAATGCTCAGGTTGATCCAAGCATAATGAAAAGACAAAACACTCGAGTCAGAACTAAAAATTATTATATAAGTTAAATCAATATCATGAGAAATAAGGGTACAAGTAACTTAAGAGATTTTACGGGTTGTCCATCTCATAAGGATCCATTAAACTATCTATATATAGTAAGATACGCTATATATCTAGTGTCTATCAGTAAAGTAAATATTTTTTAGCGTTAAGGCTTTACATTAATCCACCTTAACACATTTTAAAGCATTGTCCTACAGTTTGCTTTAGTAGCACAACCAGTAACGTCGGTAGCCAGGAAGGTGTCATGATAGGACAACACAAAAACAAAATGGTAGCAGTCACGTATAAGGATAATCATATGACAAGGCATGCGAGGCAATGCCCTTGGTAGGATACTACCATTTCGAGTCGCCTGACTGGTGGTAACCCCTAACGGCCCACCGCGTAAATCCATCCCATAATCAAATCAAGCTGCACCAATCGAGTCCAAAAATAGAGATAGTAATACGAAGAACAGATGTTCGCTAGAGGTAGCTAGCCTCAATGGTCCGGACAAGTTGTCCTGGTTTAGTCATTTCAAATTGACACAAGTGTCGAGATATATCCATCATCATTCTCTTTCTTTAAATCCAACAAACGTTCGTAAAATCTAGCCACTTCATTCTGGATCATCCACCGCGTACACAGTTGTTAAACTGGTTCCGATATTGACTAAGAGTATGCCAATATTCGGCCCCGGTCTCTTTAAAAACCAAACGTCATTTTTCACACCGGTTGGTTCTTTTAAATTTCAAGAAACATGTCATACTTCATATCAAAATATCGAATTCACTTTAACAGTATAAATCGTACTTCATATCATTAAAAAAGTTTGATTTAAATCAGTTTCGACTTTAAATCGATTTTGAGATTTAATCAGTTTCAAATTTTAACAGTTTCAAAGTTAAAATAGTTTTGAATATTAAAATAGTTTTGAAGATTAAAAGCAGTTTGAATATTAAAATATTTTAAATATTAAAATAGTTTATACATTAAAATAGTTTGAATATTAAAATAGTTTGAATATTAAAATAGTTTGAATATTAAAATAGTTTATATTTAAAATGGTTTTGAATTAAAACTGTTTCTTTCTTTTCCCAACAATTCGAACTCAAATTACAAATCAAACGAATTCAATTTTTCAACTTCCAATTCAAGACAACTTAAAATTAAAATTTCAATTTAAATCAACCTCAATTCAAAACGATTTCGAACTTTACTTCAAATTCAATTTAAATGATTATATTCAAATGGCTTAAAGTTTCAATTCAAATTCTCATTTAAAACATTTTAATTTAAATCCATATCACATCCGAAATTTGAAATACCAATTTAAACCACATTAACTAAAATAAATTCAAAGTTTAAATTAAAATTTTAACCTTTCAAATAATGCAATTCCAATAGATTTAATCATATCTCAATTTCAACTTTAAGATTTCGAGTTAAATTCTTTAAACAGTTTCATTTAAGTGGTTTTAATTTCAACATTTTAAAGCTCGTAGAAAATAATTCAATTCATATAAATCCAATTTTATTTTCTTTAAAATAATATCATTTAAACAAATCCAAATTCAAGATTTTAAAACCATCTAATTTAACCAAATCTGGTGTTCGTATATAATTTTCTACCCTTTGGCCAAGTGATCAGTTATCTCAATTTTAATTACGTGGATGGATATATGACATTCCAACCCATATTTAAATGTCATAGGTGTATATTATTTCATCATATTTCTTAGTTCAATTTCAAAATAGACAAGTTATATGATGTCAATAATATATAGGGTGATAGCAGGAATATGTCAAAATAAATGATCACCAGTAATAAAACACAACATCATCCATTATATTAATCAATAGACCTACATATGCAATCAACATCCAAATCAACCAATCAAACATATATCACAAAAATTATTAATTATCACATACCGGGGTGTTCAACTAGTAGTGATATTCAGTATTTAATGTCAATTTAATTTCTCAAACAACAATCAAAATAATCTATCGCATCAAGATTTTTAATTTAACTTGCAGAAGAAATTTTTGTATTGTGTGAGTGGGTTTAATCACTCACCTTTGATTTTAGCACATAAAAATCCTAACAAAAGCGGTTTTCGCGACAGTCTCTAAACATAGCAAAATCAGTTTCATGTCAACTAGAATTTCAATATGAGTCCAACGAAAGAAACCGCACATGAATCGGAGTTCGTATGCAAAAGTTATTTAAGTTAGAAGATTTGGATTTTTAAAATTTAATTAAAATAAAACAAGGGAAAAATAGTAAATTCACCCACACCTTCCCGAAACCCTAGCCATAAACATCGAACCCTTATCACCATTAGATCACATCGTTCAACAACCAATTGTCATCGCTACAGTTGCTGCCACCCAGATCAAAGACCACCAGCGCCTTTGCCCCGACCAGCCGCACCCTCTGACCCCACTGCGTAAGCCATGCCACCGCCAAAAGGTCCACTATCGTGAATGACATCTGGCTAAAGATCGGCCAATTCGGATGATCTCGAGCCCCTATGATTTGATCTACCCGATAGATGAACTCCCCTAACCTCCTATACACTCCAGTGCCTTCCGATCGTCTTATAGTGGCAAATCCACCGTTGAATCCAAACCCTAGAACGAACGGCCAAGAAAAGATCATCAATTTTTGGTCAAACGGTGCATCGGATTAGACAACAAATCTCAAATGCCTCTTTGTTTTATTGAGAGATTTCCAATGATATATAATATGATAGGTTTTGGATAGTTTGATTTTTCAATTTATTTGTAATAAGAAATTAGGGATTTAGGATAATCTCCATTAGTGAGAAGGAGATTAGATTAGAGAGAGTTAGAACAAAAAGATACTATGGCTACTAGGGTTCCATCCAAATAACAAATATATAGGAAAAAGAAGATCGATTGGGCCAAAGTGATTACGAAGTCCTGAAATCCCGTTTTCATCCCCAAACAAAAATATATCATCCTATATATTGAAATATACATTTTCGATATTTCTAAACCCAATGGAACTATCAAAAATCCCAAAACACAATTATGCTCATACTTTCGTTTTTGCAATCAAATTAATTATTTTAAATAACTATTTAGAATTTATAACTAATGTGACACAATTTCGGGTTATTGCATTGGCAATTATAAGGCGAATGAACAAGACTGTTTCAAAATTTACATTTTTCTCTTTTCATACAATTATACTTAATTACAAAATGAAAACATTCATTTTATTTTATTTTCCAAAACATTCTTTTCGTTTGATTAAAAATATTCTTTTGATCAAATCGAATTTCCTTTCAATTATAACATATGTTTCTTTTTTATTACCTCAACTTTCTCTTTTATTTTAATTCAAACATATGCTTCTATTTATTACACCCATTAATTACAATTAACATCCTCTTTCCTTTTATTTAAAAGATTTCAATTACATTGATTGCAATTAATCCCAAAGTTAAATTTTAAAACGGACTAAATAAATGGAATAAGAAATAGAACAATTGTTTCCTTTTCAATAGTAATTTAAACATGTTTATACACTATTGGATACAACAGGAGTTATACATTTCTTGCTAAATAATAGTTCCTCATCTCTGTATTTAGTCTATAAGCTAAAACACATTTCAAATAAATAAACATTTGATTTTTCCTTTAATAAAGAAAACATTCATTATATTCCTTATTAAAATTAATATTGTTCTTTTTATCCATGTTATAAATTATATTCAAAATAATGTTATTAAAATACTCCTAACATATGTTATTATTTTTACCTTACTACAATCTATGTCATTAATCAAAAATTAAATTAAGCTCATAATTTATATTATAATTTAATTTGTATCAATACAATCTTAAAATTTTAATTTCAAACAATTTTATTCAAAAATATTATTTAATTTAATATTTTTAAATGGTTAAAAATATGAGTCGTTACATCATGAGTAATACATTGCCCAACATTTATAGAGCATTATGCATTCTAGTCTCAACGGATGAATTGATATCTAATCTCGATACATCTTGACTAGGATTATTTAAAATGATGTGTTTATTATATTGTGATAAAATACTCATGATTACAACTACTTGTAATTACTATCACAAACACACCATTTATGGATTCTCTATTAAATATGCTTAAATAAAATAATTAATTAATCATAACATATTATAACAAGTATATAACAGAAAGAAAGCGCATTTTATTACGAACGAAAATTGATTACAGAGTTAATAATTTACAATAAATTACATAATTGCCCCTAAGGCATACACCTAACTCTGTCAATATCCCACTTGGACTTAGGGCCAATTATGGAATCTTAATCCCATCCATTCGATCAACTTCTCGAGAACCGAATGGCTCTGCTATGTTGTCCTTAGTATCTACCCTTTGTATCGCAACCTCTTTCTTCTCAACGAATTCTCTAATGAGGTGAAACTTTCAAAGAATATGCCATCATTTCTTGTGTGCTCTAGGCTCTTTTTGTGATTTGTATCACTGCATTATTGTCATAGAACAATGCTAGATTCTCTATATCGGGAATCACTTTAAGGTCACTTAAAAACTTATGCATCTATACCGCTTCATTGAGGGAGATATACTCGTCCTCCGTCATGGAATCAACTATTGTTTCCTATTTGGGATTTTTTTCAAATGACGGCCCCATCGTTAAGCATAAAAACATAACCCGACACTAACTTACTATTATCGACACCACTTTGAAATCTAGAGTCGGTATCCCCTTCATAAGGAGGTATTCATTCTTATATATTAGGAGTAAGTCCCGAGTATTTATTTAATACTTCAGTATACATTTTATATCCATCTAATGTTTTTCTCCAGGATTAGACTAGTATCGGCTTACGCATCCTAATGCGTACGCCACATCCGGTCCAGTACATAGTAAAACATACTTTATGGATCCTATGGCTGAAGCATATGGAATCCTTTTCATATGCTCCTTCTTCGAAAGGACGATTCCAAATTGCAGTAGAACATTTCCATGCTTGGAATTCTCCATACTAAACCTTTTTAGTATGGTATCTATATATGGAATCGGAACAATCCAAATAACCTTTTAGATCTATCTCCATAGATCTTTATAACCAATATATAGGTTACTTCTCCGAAATCCTTCATGGAGAAGTACTTGGAAAGCCAAGTTTTTACGGATTGCAATAATGAAACATCATTGCCAATCAACAGAAGATCATTGACATATAGCACTAAGAATACAATAACATTGCCATGTTCCTTTTGGTATACGCACTCTTTTTCTATGTTCTAATAAAAACCAAACTGTTTTGTTACATTATCAAAACACTTGTTCCAACTCCTTGAAGCTTGTTTAAGTCCATAAATGGACTTCAACAACTTGCAAGTCATGCCCTCACTCCCACTGACCATAAAACACTCGGGCTACGGCATATAGACAGTCTCTTTTAAATCACCATCTAGAAATGTCGTCTTTACATCCATTTACCATATTTTATAGTAATAGAATGCAGCAATGGCTATCATAATCCTAACAGACTTAAGTATGGCTATGAGCGAAAAAGTCTCATCATAATCAACACCTTAAATTTGAAGAAACCTTTCGCAACTAGACTTTCCTTATAAGTCTCTACTTGTCCATTTGCATTTAGCTTTTCTTAAAAATCCATTAGCAGTCGATGAGTTTTATCCCTTTGGGTACGTCGGACAAAGTTCATACTTTGTTTTTGTATATGGAATCCATCTTGGATTTCATCACTCCAAGCCAAAGTTTAGAGTCTTTACTCTGTAATGCTTATTAGAATGATAGAGGAGTGTCGTCATCTAAGACATAGTCCTCTTACCATCCAATAGAAAACCATAATATCTGTCTGGCGCACGAGATTCCCTAATAGACCTAATAGATGGCATGTTTTTGTATATGGGTGAACTTGGTTCTCTTACCGGTTTAACCTCCGTATTAGTTTCTTGAATCTCATCTAAGTCTACAAATTTTCTATTAATTTCTTTTGATAGAAATTCCCTTTCTAAAAAGACAACATGTGTGTGGAAACAATCACCTTTTGTTCCTCTATATTGTAGAAAATATATCCTTTAGAATTCTTGGGATTTCCCATAAACTTACACAAAGCTGATCTCGCCTTAAGCTTTTTAGGGCCGACGTTCTTAATGTAAGACGGACAACCCCATACATTTAAGACATTAAAGTGGGGTTTCTTTCTATGCCACATCTTATATTGCATCTTAGGAGAAGATTTAGTGGGTAAAAAATTCAACATATGCACTGCAGTTTCTAGCGCGTATCCTCAATAGGGCAGAGCTAACTCAACCTTACTCATCATGGAATGAACCATATATAATAGGGTTCAATTCCTTCACTGTGATCATTATATTATGGAGTATAGATTGGAGTAACCTAAGAGATAATCCTATTGCTTTTAAGTACCGTTGGAGTTCTAGTCCAACATACTCACCTCCTAGATCAAATCGAAGTACCTTAATCGTACAGTTCATCTAGTTTTCTACCTCATTCTTATATTCAATAAATTTCTCACAGACATCGAATTTGTTTTTCATAAGATACACTTATCCTTGCTTGAGAAATCATCGATGAAAGTTACAAAGTAAGAACTATTTTCCTTAGTGATTATAGGCATCAGGCCGCATACATCAATATGTACAAAACCTAAGAGTTCATTAATTCTTTCACTACTCCCACTAAAAGGGTGCTTGGTCATCTTTCCTTTGAGACATGATTCACACATGTCAAATGATTCAGAGTAAAGTGACATAAGAAAACCTTTGGTTTTGAATTTATGTAGTCATTTCTCACTTTTATGACCTAGTCTACAATGCCAAAGATAATAATAATTATTTATATTTTTATTCAAAGAAATATTCACTAAACAGACATAACTTGTATTGATCACATAAATTCCATTTTCTAAAATATCATCATAAACTTTATTACCATAAAAAATAATGTCCATAATATTATTGATAAAGTGGAAAACATAACTAGTCTTAGACAATCTAGACACGGATATAATTCCACAAATAAACTCTTTAACAAAATAGCAATTACTTTATATCAACACAAATCCACTTGGCAAACTCAAATGGAAGTATCCAACTGTTGTTGCATCTACAATAGATACATCAGCAACTTGAAGCCTCATTTCTCCCTTTACCATGCAACTCCGGTTCCTAAGCCCCTATGATAAATTACAGGTATGTTCCAGATCTAGCATCTAAAATCCAAGATAATTTATTGATTGTAAAATAATTTTGAATCATAAATGTACTTGATGGACCAGTAGAACTATTCTGTGTTTTTCTTTTACAATCTTCGAGTACTCTGGATAGTTTTGTTTTCAGTGACCTTTCTTGTGACAATGATGACACCCACTCTTATCAGCGGTAGTAGTTTTCTTACTGTTCTTAGTAACCCTCTTCTACTTATTCGAACCTTTCGAAGAATATGCACCACCCTTTATAGCAAGAACGGTCCCTTGATCCTTGGATATAGACTAGGCCGACCTCAACATATTGAGGAGCTCCATGAGACTCACATTCAACCGGTTTAATTTGTAATTATGTATGAACGGTTCATTCTGAGATGTAAGAGAACCAACGATCAAATCAACCTGTAACTCATTGCTTATCGCTATGTCCAATTGCGAAAGCCTATAAATATAGCCCTTCATCATTAGAACGTAATCGTCCACTTTATGCCCTTTAGTCATTTTGGTATCGAACAACTTCTTTGTAAGCTCGTACCTTGTAGAATGTGATTGTTCGCAAAATAGGACCTTGAGACTATAAAACATCTCATGGACAGACATGTTTTCGTGATGCCTATGCAATGGCTTATTTAACGTAGACAACATGAAAACTTGGGCGATCTCTAGATCCGATACCCATTTTTCATAAGCAAGCCTAAGTTTAGGGTCTGCATCATCAATGATTTATTTTATAGTATCGTAGGTAATAGATGACCAAAGATGCTTGTAAGTCAATGCTATCTTAATTGCTCTTAACCAATCGATATAGCTGGGTCAGTAAGTTTGCCACTTTCAGAAAATAATTAGGGCGTAGACATTTTTAGCAAGTTTTAATATTTGTAGATTAGGACAATTTCATAGCAGAATGTCAATAAGGTTAAACTTAATGTTTCATTACACTAATAAGCTCCCACTAGTCTTTTATGTTTCTCCAAACCCTAAGATGAAACATTAAAGCATTTGGACTTCATTGGTGAATGTTAGGACTTGTATGTCTTAGGATTCTGACCTTGAGGAAAGCTCAACAAATCATACTCCCACATACGATGGTAACTCCTTACTAGTTATATCATATACAACTCCTAATTCATGGTTCCTTGTCTTAATCTCATCTTTACTTTGAGGAAAGCTCAACAAATAAAGAGAGATTATTCACTCATACCTACCATTTCACGACGGCCTAAGTATATTGTACATACATTGAGGGAAGCTCAATAAATATGTAAAACTATCCTACCTTATCTAGTATATATTTTAATAATACTACACATAATATCTCTAGCTTAAGAAAAGCTCAACAACTAGAGAGTATGAAAATAATTTATTAATATATAAATGGTAGAGGATAACTTTATATTAAAGATTCATAATCTTTAATATAATTATTTAGAGTGATATCGACTTAGGGAATTATGTATTTTTATGAAATAATGAAAAGACCCTCCTCACTTTACCTTAATTTAATGATTTTTTTTTAAATTTCTATATTTAATTCTCAGAGTCATTTTCTTTTCAAACAATTTGTCCAGGATTTTAAAATTTCTACTAATATAAATATATCAGTTTAATCATAAAAATATACATATACATATGATGATGTATATGTCCCTCTTGTTTAAATTAGAGTGTGTGTGTGTGTGTGTATATATATATATATTTTAAACAAGAGCAAGTTCTGTTTGATTTGAATTTGAATTAATCTGCTCATACTTAAATTCCTAGATTCTCTGATATTTGCAGTGTATAAGTAGATCATGCGCATACTTATTTATACTAGATTTAATCATGCTAACCATGATTTTTCTATTAATTTTTATCTTAGCAGATAATCTCAGAATACTTGAGATTGTCATTTTTTTGTGTAGCTCTAATGTTTGCTATTTAATAAAGGCCAAAATGATATTTACATTTCTCATTTTCAATCCATAGTTGTATCTTTTGACTTTCTCTTGTTCTTGACTTGATCAGCATGTGATACTTTAAGTTGGTCATTTGATCTCTTACTTCTAAGTTTGAGATGATAAGAACACTTGACTTGAAAATGATTTATAAGTAAATAACCACTATGTTTTGGGATGAACCAAATCTCAATTAAAAGTATTTACTGGTTTGATAATGCAAACCAGTTAATATGCATATTAGCTAATAATACTTGAAGAAGAGTTTAGTACAACATTTACCAAAATGAACTAAGGATTTTTAAAGAGCACTTGCTCATCAAATCACTGACCTACATGATCAACCAGACACTTTGGTCAGGGCAATTGGAATACCATTTAGTTGCAAAGCACCTAAGCCTTCTTTAGATATGTTTTCTTTTTAAAACAGCTTATAAGTGAACTTGAACTTTCTACAAAATATTTCAATATAAAGCTACTAAATAGTTAAAAATATTCTTTAAGTTTAAAGCCAGATTTTAACTTCATAACCAACTGCTCTTGAATGAATGAAACTTGACTAATACATATAATTTTTGTATGACAAATTATCACGACCCAACTTCCTACGCTCAGGAAGTCGCATCATGAATAAGAAAGAAAGGGATAAGAAAATAGAAAAGATAGAGAAGAAGAAGAAACAACATCAGAATCTCAACAGCGGAACGAGTAAAATATAATATATCACATAAGAGAATACATAGTATCATATACATCACATACTAGACAGTTATAAACACATGTCTAGTTAATACAACTCAAATACAATACATCGAAACTACACAGAGATACCAACACAGCGGAACACTATACATATCTACAACGCTGAAGCCTCCTGCTCCATTGCTCCTCCAGAATTCGTCAAAGCTAACCTGAATCCCTTGGCTACCCGTAACAATTTGGGTACCCGAGAGTTTAAGAAAAATAGAAATAAACTCCGGGTCAGACATGGGTCTGGTATGAGTAACAGGTTAAAGTTGCTTAACTTTGAAAATCATTTTAAAATAAAGGTATCACGTAAGACTCCCCACACATAAACATGGGTAAGTTTTTACCTTACACTAACCAAAACATTTTATAAGAAATCCAGTGATATTATAATAGTGTCTAGGGTTTTCAAGTAAATAAAAAATAGCCGAAATGGTTACATTCATTAAATTCCAGCATACTAGCCACAACGTGGGTAATACAATCAAAACCGAAGGCACTTATTGGAGATTGGATTCCATACAATGGCAGGGCTACTGGGGTACCGCCCGTCACAGTATGTGGCCTAGATCACAGTACCGAGGATCACTCCCGACCCCCTGCAACACAAAGCCGGAACCATCCCTTACTGGACAGTCCCAAACAAGACAACCCCAGCAGTTGTTGCAATCAACTGCCCACACAACCGAAATAAAAGGGACATCTAGACAAGGGTATATCTCGCTCTCAAGTGGGTGCTACCCACGAAGCCTTACTGCACCTCCCCTGTTTTAGCCATTCCCGGTTGATGAGGCTTGAGGTCATGATTACCTTTATAGAACTCATCTCTTAGAATGCTCATCGTCCACCTAACGATGTTCTGAAAGCATTCAATCCATACAAGTTCGTTTCGGGTTCGAACGAAACCGAAGGCATTATCTCGTTACACTCATTTTGGAATCACCCTCAGAGTTAACGACAATAACCCTTGCATTCTGAATCTTCATCTTCACTTGAGATTCACGACCTATCGTTAATTTGGATCGATGTGGTTTTCGGATGTCCAAATATGGAAACCCAATCCCGGTCTCATCGAAATCCAAAACGTATCTTTTAAGGCCAAGTTGTTTTAAAGTTTAAAACAATTTAATTCAATTATCTATATACACACAGATAGATAAATCACAACATCACAATGGATAATCACATTATCATCATAAACAGATAATCCATATTATCATCTCAAACAGATAATCATACTTAAAACAAGCATCTATATCACATAGATATTACGCATCTCATATCTGAGATCAAAATCAATCAATGAAATATCAATATCATTCATCCATAAGCAATGATTTATCATTCACAACTACAATTAATTTAAAGTGAATTAAATTAATTACTTCTTTCTCTAATTAATTTAAAGTAAATTAAATTAATTACTACATCTATAAATCCTGCTTATATAACCACCAATTAATTATAATCAAATTAATTAATCATTCTCTAAATATTTATCTTGATTAAACACCCTTGATTAATCAACCTCTAATTACAATAAGTAATTAGTCTTTAATTAATTTCAACAATTATTCTAAAGTATTCATAGTAATTAACATTTAATTACTTCATTTATTAATTAAATATAATTAATTACATTTATCCTAAATTAATTACATTAATTAATCACCTCATTATTAATTATTCCTTAATTAAACAATTCATAATTACATCATTAATTATATTAATTAATGATCTCTAATTATATTGAAATTAAATTACTTTATTTAGATTAATTACATCAAGTGATTAATCTTTAATTTAACACAATTAGTAATCCCCCTTGATTAATAACAAACCAGTAATTAACTACCCTTAATTACTTATTAAATAAATTAATTATCCCATAATTAATTATCTCCATTAATTAATCCCTTGATTAATTACAAAAGTAATTACCCAAATTACTTTATTAACAAATCATCCTTCACAAATTACATTCAGTAATTATCATCTAATTACTTCCCTAAGTAATTCCACTTCATTAATTACATTAAGTAATCACACTTATCAATTTATCAAATGATTATCTTAAATTAATTAAACTAAATTAATTAACTTAAATTAATCACTTATCTCAATTAATTACAATAAGTAATTAATCCCTTAATTACTTTATTAAGTAATTACATTTAACAATTTACAATAGATTATCTAAATTAATTAATCTAATTAATTATTAAAATTAATCACATTAATTAATTATTTAATAATCCTTAGTTAATTATCTTCATTAACTAATAATATTTCTTTAATTACTTCCTTAATTAACCTCTAATTATAAATTAACCTAAATCATTAATTAATTAAATTAACTAATGACCCATCTTAATTACCTTAATAATTTAATGAACTATAAATCATTAAGGCCTAATTAACCTTAAGATGAACCTTAATCTTATTAATGATTTAATTATCATTTACAAAGTAATTTAAAACAATTTGCTTTTAAACTTCCTTTAAATTCCATTTTAAATTAAGATTTAAAATGAAATTAATTTTAACTTAAACATAGTTTAACAATTTAAAACCTTTTAATTTCATGTTAAAGAATTACTTATCTTCTAAGAGAAATTTAAAATAGTTTAAATCCATATTCAATTTAAATCAATTTAAAATATACTTCAAATGTTCAAAGTTGGTTTTTTTTTCAAACATTTAAATTCAAAAACTTTATTCTATTTCAAACTAAAATCCAAATCAAGCTTTGAATTCAGATTCAAACTTAAATTAAAAATCAAGTTTAAATATTATATTTCAGATTTTAAAAACATGTTATAAAATATTTAACATTCAACTTAATTACAACATTTGAATTTATAAACTTTATTTTCTTTTCAAAACCTAAGATTTCAAATTCAATTTGAATTCAGATTTAAAATTTCAGATTTAAACTTAAATTTATAATCTTGTTATAAACCTCATTTTCAGATTCTAAAACCAAATTCTAAAACACTGTAACCAAATTTTAGTTGTTAAAAACATTCTATTTTATGAAATTTATTTATTTTGAAAACTAGAATTCAAATTCATTTCGAATTCATATTTTAACTTGTTTCAAACTTTTGTTTGAAACTTACTTTGCTTCCCTTTTTTTTAGTTTAAATTTCAAAACAGAATGCTGTCAGGTTTCAAAAACCTGAAACTAAAACTACTCGAGCCCACTCTGTTTTACTCCGGGTCTTCCCTCACTTGACTTCGGGTAAATACTCGAATTACACGAGCAATACGCGAGAACAACATCACCCATTCCAAAACCCTTCACCAGAAAACATAAGTGCACGGTGCACATGCACCGTGACTTTGATCAACTCCGGCCTCTCACCAAACCTCCATCTCATCGGCAACCACCCATGCTCCATCCCACGATCGTCAGATGTAACGACCCGGTATTTTCAACCATTCGCATCCATTATAAGTGTATAAGTAGACACTCATGCCGGAATTGAATTGCTCAAAATACCGCGTTGTAAATAAAATTTGGCAAATCTCAGAATATACAGTAAATAAATATAATCACAGATCACAGACACAGAGTAAAATAATGCAGCAGAAGTAAAAGAAATAGTAGTTCATGAAGCTACTATATAAATATATCAGAGTTACATAAGATATAACAGAAGAAATAGAATACAACAAAAGTCTCAATATAATAACCAAGTACAAGCTGAGTAGAACAACGGAATTGAAATAGATAGGACAAGACAAGCAGATAATCTCCAGCGATTCAAATCTCCAGAAAGTGGAATCCAAATCCGTGAATAACTCAGGCTGACCCGAGCGTAAAGCAAAACACAAAACACTCGAGTCAGGACAATATATACTTATATAATGTAAACAAACTCAAGCGAACTGTAATAAGGGTACAAGTAACTTAAAGAATGCTTGGGATCGCCCATTCTTTAAGGATCCGTTAAACTATTTACTATGTAGTAATATACGCTATATACAGTAGTGTCTAATTAGTAAAGTATAATCATATAGAAAATAGCGTTAAGGGGATGGAGAACCTTAACGCGGTCGGATCTTAAAATCATAATCGTAGTAAAGCTCGATATGGTAGGTGACACGGCACAACTAGGCAATGCCAGGGTAGATATACCAATTATGCACACGGACTGATGGAGCGCATAGCAGCCACTATCGTCCACCTCGAACAACACTCCCAAATCGGAGGATGGCCATCTAATCAATCACAAGTAAGAGTATAATATCGAAGAAATGTGTCTGAGAAGAGGTGCTACCTCACTGGTCCGAGATCGCTCCTGTTTTAGCCACCTTATACCAACTCACGGGAGTTGGGTCCACGTAACATACCTTAAGAACGTCGCCACCATCCTACTTCATTCTGGAATCTCCACCGCGTACACGGTTGTCAAAGTGGTTTTCGGTATCGACAGAGAGTATGTCCATATCCGATCCCGGTCTCTTTGCCAACCAATTGTTATTATAACCCGTGGTTATAACTTTTAGAAATAATACTTTACTTCAAAATAAAATATCATTTCAAACCATATCTTTATCAAAATAAAGATTAAATCAATTCCAAACCATTTCCATATATTTACATTTCATATCATTTCAAAACTTCATTTCAAATCATTTTAATAAAATAAAATATCATATCCTTACAAAACTTCATTTCCAATCATTTTAATAAAATAAAATATCCTATCAGTTCAAATCCAAATATTCAACTTTAAATACCTTTTAAATTCAAAGATATCGTTCATTTACTATCATTTCAAATCACCTTTAAATAGTTTATATTCCAATCAAAATAATTCATTTAAACCTTTTAAAAGTGTAATTATTATAATTTCAAATCAAGTATTCAATTTCCAAAGTTTCAAACCATTCTGAGTTCGTTTACTAAGTCAAAAACCCTAATTATTAAAATTTCAGCATTTCACAGCATTTAAAAACAACTGCTATAAGTTATATTTGAAAACATTTTTAATTCAGCAATGACAGCACTTAAAACTGCTGTTAAAACTCAGTCTTAGTTGAATTATAGTTTAAAACAGAAAAGACAGCATTTCAGAAGTGCTGCGGTAGTTCAGATTTCAAAACAAGGGTAAATTTGATTTCAACATAGACTGCAGACCATTATAGCATTTCCAGAGAATGCTATACTAGGCCTGAGTTCAATATTAGCCTATAAGTTCAACTACAACAACTACAACATTCCAGAAATGATGTAATAGCTCCTTTTTACACAATTTTAGTTCAAAACAGAATCTATAGCATTTCTGAATGCTATTAAAAGTTAATTTCAGGTGTTAGTGTATTTCCAGCAATTAAATAACTTTAATTTAAAACACATAAACATTTTTAAAATCATATTTTAACATTTAAAATGTTCATTTACATATCATTTAACATATATCTTTTCACAATAAATTTCTTATAATCAAATCCAATTTTCAACAATTTACTTAATAAATTTTAGTGTAAAAGTGTCCAATTCTTCACATTTCAACAAATAAACTTAACACTTCAAATTTAAATTACCATTTCACAATTTAACTAAATTTCCAATTTTATTTAATTAACTTAAACATTTAATTAAAACCAAATTTCACATTTCCTAGTCAAGTTATATTTTAAAAGATCACCTTTAAACATTCATTTATTTAACCACTTAAATTCATAGGAAAATCAATAATACTTTAATAAATCACTTAAATTCAAATTTAAATCAAATTATCATATTTACCATTTCCAAATAAAATTTAATATCCATTTTATTTATATAACTTAAATATCATTTTTAACCAAAATTCCAAATTTCCAACTTAAGTTGTATTTCAAAAATCCAGTTAAACCATTCATTAATTACATTTTTAACACACGGAAAAAAATCATAATTTCTTTATTTTAAAACATTTCAAAATCTATTTAAATCAAATTTCATAAATTTATAATTCTTAAAATACTTAAAAATATTCAAAACACTTTATAAAATAACCACGGGTCTGTGTATAGTTTTCTAGCCTAGGTCAAGTGATACGGATATGTATCATTTCAATCCGCAGTTTAAAAAGAAAAATCCGGGTTTTATCATTTCCAACCCGCAATCCCAAGTTAAAATAAATTAAATAAAAACCATTCAGGCCTATCATTTCAGCCCATAACGATTTTTCCTTATTCTAAAGTCCGTTCGGGTATGTATCATTTCAACCCATAGTGATTCTAGTCTACATGGAACTTGCAATGGTGATAACTGATATAAATAACAGAATAACATTAAATAATAGTAACATATGATATAACAGGTGTGAACATCATATAATCATAATATAACAGTTATAACAAGATGATATAAGTTTTACAGATTCAAATGGTGTTAGTTTACTAGTTATATAAGTATACACTGTCTGGTGAGAATAACTCACTTGTATAAGCTGGAGACAACGATCAAAAGCACAAACTGAGATCTTCAAAAGCACTATGGCACGACAACATGGATATGACAAGAGAGTGGAGAGAGCCAAAGCTATACACCTTGAATTCATTTACATAAAACAATGCAAATGTACAAATAAGTTTCAACACAAGCTATCACCAATTAACGCTAGAAATAAATGCCCAAAACAACATCAAATGGTTTGCACTTGTTCTCAACTTCACATGGATCAGTTAGTGATGGAATAAGATCAGCTAAGGCAGGGACTAAGGGCTGGGTTTGGGTCCATAGTGGTCGACCTACGTGGGTTTAAATGGTGCATATGTATATAGGTGCAACAATCTTCAACTACAAGGCAACTATCATCACTTTTATTGCTACAAAAGGGTTCGGCCCTAGGTCCTATGGTCATGGCCAGGTGTCCAGAAGATGTTGGGTGGTGTGGTAGAGGGTGGAGGTCAGGTCAGAGGTGGTGGTGGTGGTGGAAGTGGCGGCTAGTGGTGGATAAAGGTGGGTGTGGCAATCTAGGCTCGGTTTGCAATGTTAGGTGATGGTTTGTGAAGTTTTTGTGGTGGTTCTCATGCCATGAGTGCTCGGCCTGGTAGGATGGTGGTCTAGGGTGGTTGCTGGTCGGAGTATCAGGTGGTGGAGGTTGGCCAATGACTTGGTGGAGGAGGAGCCGATCAACAAAGATGAGAACAACATGCAAATCAAAGTAGAAAAACATAGAAAAACAAGAAAAGAAGAAGAGATTTCTTACCCAACTTTTGATCCTATGGCCGTGCATTATTTTTGTGAGTTTGGGAAGGTTAAGATACGTGAAAACAAATGAAAGATGCAGCTGAAATGGTAAAGAGATGAACGGCCAAAATCATAAAGGATGTAGGTTGAGAAAATGAAGAGGTGGAAGGCTAAAAGACAAAAGAGTTTAAAACTTTTCATATATCCAACCATTTCCTTTAAATTTTTAAATAACTGAAATATATATATAAATTCAGGTGAAAAATACGAAAATTTATTAAATAAACAAAAAAATAAAAAAATAAATATTAAATATATATAATTTAATTAAATAAAACAGCAAAATTTTCAACTAGTCTTGAAAATATGAAAAATAAATGCAATGAACTTTGGAAACTTTTTATGTACTTAAAAATATTTATAAATAAAGGTAAGAACATGAAATAAAAATTTATTTACAAAAATAAATAAATAAATTTTAATTAAATAAAATTTAAATGAAGAAAATAACAGAAAAAATAGAAACTAGGCTTTATAAATTGAAATAAATTCAAGTAAACTTTAGAAAAATTATATGATCATTTTTAAAAATATTAAAAGATAAAATATACTCATAATAAAGTATTAACCCAATTAAAATAAAACATAACAAAGAAAAATAAAATTTATATCATTTGAAATAGACAAAATTGTTAAATAAACAAATTATACTCAAAGTTGAAATGTACATAACTTTTACAGTTTAACTCCGTTTTCAGCGAAACAAAAAGCAGTATTCAAATTATTACATCTATTTTCATAATAAAAGATAAAATTTATAATTTCATATATTTAAAAATTCAAATTTAAAAGTCAAAGTTTGACTATTGACCAAAATTCACATTTTCTGGAAATATTAAATCTAGTCATATTTGGAATTCTAATCCACATCAAAATCAAAGTTTATATTTAAAATAAAAAAATTTATTCTTTTTCATAAATAAAGCTTTTGAATCTGGAAAAATCAATTTAAAAATATTTGTACAATACAGGGTTGTTACACTCTCCCCCACTCAAAACTTTTCGTCCCCGAAAAGGAACGAGGTACGGGAAAGCACAGAAAAAGATAGAATGAAATAGAATTAAGACAAGATGATAAGAAGATTGGAATTACACCTGATAACTATTGTTATAGGTAAGTTTGACAAGATGGAGGTGGTCAAATCAAGAATATAAGCACGAAAAAAATCCTCTAGAGTCTGAATCACCCTTTTCACTTAAGCGACGGTCGATGGATGGAAAACAGTGTTCAGATTCCAAAATGAGTAACAAGATTTCAAAGATCATAAAAAGATTTCTAAACAGACTGGTATAAGCAATAACCTTCCCATTCTGTAACAAGATAAGAGAAATAAGGACAACCAAAAGATAGTTTGAAAAAAACAAACTAAGATAATAAATTTGAAACAATAATGCTTTGAAATCATAACAATTTAGGGATGTTTATCATTTGGAAATCATACTACTAAAAATCATATCACTTTGGAAATGTTATTCTAAAAAAAGAACATAATACTTAGAAAATCATAACACCTTTTAAAATAATCTTCATTTAAACCATTTTAATTCAAGGTCAAATAATATTCATTTTAAAGTTGTAGCATTTCTAAGTTCATCCAATTATAAAATTTCCAAAACATTGTATTTTCAAATGGCAGCACTTATAAAATGCCACAGTAGATATATTAGTATTTCAAATCAGTTTTATTCCAGAAATATTCATTTGGATATCTTTTAACTTAAGACCTATTAAAACATACTTTTATGAATGGAATATCCAAATAAACTGTACTTCATTTATTAAGTTAAAAGTTCACTATTTTACTTAACTCTTAATTTAATACATAACCTAACACTTTATTTAAAATACCCATTTCATAAATAGATATTCCTTTAATAAGTTACATTTAAAATTCCATTTGGAAACCAAATTCTCAATTATCAAATTTTAGTGATGTTAAAATACATTTCAACTATTTAAATCATAATTATTCATTTTTCAAGGCATATCTATTTCATAAATAAAATATAGCAAATATAACAATCAAATTTCTTTACACATTTATTCATTTAGACATCAATTAAACTATGAATTCAAGTTAAATATACTTTATTACCAAAAGTCCAATTCAAATGTATTTTATTTTATCTATTCAAAGATACATTATTTATTATACAACATATTCATTTCAGGAAATAACCTTTATTAAAATTCCTAGGTTAGACTTAAGGTTCCATATTAAATCAAATTTGATTGTTAAGTTATTTAAATAAAATCTCTTTAGATTCCTTTTTCAATATTTACCTCTGTTAATCTTTTATAACTAAAATTTAAGTGTATAAAATTTATCATAACCACTCAAATTTTATTTATAAAATCCTTTTTATATTGTATATTATCCAATTACATTGTTAACTTCTAAATTTTTTTTAAGGTAAGTTATATTTGAATGCAATTGTATTATACAAATAAAACTTTCCATTTCCATTATTTCAAGTTTGAATCATTTATTCAAAAAAAATTAATTTTTCTTTTTATAACTGAAATTATTCTTTAAGATGAAATTTAAGAATTAATTTTCCGGTTTCCTTCAAACCAGATAGAGATAAATAAATATATGTACATAATATGTCAAATCAATTTAAATCATATATCTATATATATTATAAATCAAATCATATTTAGAAATTCAAATAAATTAAATCTTTCAAAACAAAGCTGTAGTAAGACTACAGAACGGTCTCTTCAGTTCAAAACTCGAAAATGAACGTCGATGATGCTGCAGTCATCACCGAAATTATTTTCCAGCGACAAAGAGAAGAGCACTTAATTTTTAAACTTTAAAATCCTTTAGAGACAAATTTTTTATTCAAAAATACTTTAAATTATATCCTTTTAAAAATTTTAAACACAAGGTTTGAAATCCATCGGAAACTTGAATTCTCAAATTCTTGATTCAAATTCATTTCAGTTCCCAAATCAATTTATAAACAACTATTTATAAATTCATTTGTAGAACAATAAATGATAAATCAAGTATTATCCTTTCAAATTATCAATTTATTAAGTTCCATAAATTTACTTCTATATCAAAATTTTATTTCATTAACCAAATTTAAAATAATATCGTGTCCGTTTGTTCTGTCAAAGTGTTTTAGAAATCCTATCGATAGCGTTGATCAGACGAATCGATCGGAAATCCAAATCAACATCAACAACTCAAACAACACCATATATAAAACAAAACATAGATTTACAAGTACAATTCAAAATGTTTGGAGATAGTTTAGAAACAAAAGACAAGATGGTTAAACAGAGTAGAGAGATGGGTAAGCTTAGGTAAATCGCGGACAACCTTAACCGGGTCAACCGTGACTTAAAGAATAAGATCGATGTGGATTTTTCTGGGATAAATCTACGTTCGATCTCAAGAGATAGAGTTTGGAATAATAAAAGATATTAGCATCTAAACCAAGGATAGATAAAATCTCTGGTGAATCGATGTTGACTGTAAAGGATTTTCACCCTTTTACAAGAAAATTAGAATATTGGCGAGACCGCCAATTCACCATAAAGATCATTCGAAGTGGAGTTATGTGATACTCCAAAATCAAAAGAAGATGAATAGTAAGGGACAAGAATGAATTTTGGAACTGCAAGAAACGTTCCAAAATTCAAAGGAAATCAAATCAAAAGGAAGAGATTCAAACTCGAATGAAAGTGATTCTGTAAATAAATTTACCATACATTCTAAGTTTTGCCTCAAAGCCAAAGCTCTGATACCAACTGTAACGACCCGGTATTTTCAACCATTCGCATCCATTATAAGTGTATAAGTAGACACTCATGCCGGAATTGAATTGCTCAAAATACCGCATTGTAAATAAAATTTGGCAAATCTCAGAATATACAGTAAATAAATATAATCACAGATCACAGACATAGAGTAAAATAATGCAGCGGAAGTAAAAGAAATAGTAGTTCATGAAGCTACTATATAAATATATCAGAGTTACATAAGATATAACAGAAGAAATAGAATACAACAAAAGTCTCAATATAATAACCAAGTACAAGTTGAGTAGAACAACGGAATTGAAATAGATAGGACAAGACAAGCAGATAATCTCCAGCGATTCAAATCTCCAGAAATTGGAATCCAAATCTGTGAATAACTCAGGCTGACCCGAACGTAAAGCAAAACACAAAACACTCGAGTCAGGACAATATATACTTATATAATGTAAACCAACTCAAGCGAACTGTAATAAGGGTACAAGTAACTTAAAGAATGCTTGGGATCGCCCATTCTTTAAGGATCCGTTAAACTATTTACTATGTAGTAATATACGCTATATACAGTAGTGTCTAATTAGTAAAGTATAATCATATAGAAAATAGCGTTAAGGGGATGGAGAACCTTAACGCGGTCGGATCTTAAAATCATAATCGTAGTAAAGCTCGATATGGTAGGTGACACGGCACAACTAGGCAATGCCAGGGTAGATATACCAATTACGCACACGGACTGATGGAGCGCATAGCAGCCACTATCGTCCACCTCGAACAACACTCCCAAATCGGAGGATGGCCATCTAATCAATCACAAGTAAGAGTATAATATCGAAGAAATGTGTCCGAGAAGAGGTGCTACCTCACTGGTCCGAGATCGCTCCTGTTTTTGCCACCTTATGCCAACTCACGGGAGTTGGGTCCACGTAACATTCCTTAAGAACGTCGCCACCATCCTACTTCATTCTGGAATCTCCACCGCGTACACGGTTGTCAAAGTGGTTTTCGGTATCGACAGAGAGTATGTCCATATCCGATCCCGGTCTCTTTGCCAACCAATCGTTATTATAACCCGTGGTTATAACTTTTAAAAATAATACTTTACATCAAAATAAAATATCATTTCAAACCATATCTTTATCAAAATAAAGATTAAATCAATTCCAAACCATTTCCATATATTTACATTTCATATCATTTCAAAACTTCATTTCAAATCATTTTAATAAAATAAAATATCATATCCTTACAAAACTTCATTTCCAATCATTTTAATAAAATAAAATATCCTATCAGTTCAAATCCAAATATTCAACTTTAAATACCTTTTAAATTCAAAGATATCGTTCATTTACTATCATTTCAAATCACCTTTAAATAGTTTATATTCCAATCAAAATAATTCATTTAAACCTTTTAAAAGTGTAATTATTATAATTTCAAATCAAGTATTCAATTTCCAAAGTTTCAAACCATTTTGAGTTCGTTTACTAAGTCAAAAACCCTAATTAATAAAATTTCAGCATTTCACAGCATTTAAAAACAACTGCTATAAGTTATATTTGAAAACATTTTTAATTCAGCAAAGACAGCACTTAAAACTGCTGTTAAAACTCAGTTTTAGTTGAATTATAGTTCAAAACAGAGAAGACAGCATTTCAGAAGTGCTGCGGTAGTTCAGATTTCAAAACAAGGGTTAAATTTGATTTCAACATAGACTGCAGACCATTATAGCATTTCCAGAGAATGCTATAATAGGCCTGAGTTCAATATTAGCCTATAAGTTCAACTACAGCAACTACAGCATTCCAGAAATGATGTAATAGCTCCTTTTTACACAATTTTAGTTCAAAACAGAATCTATAGCATTTCTGAATGCTATTAAAAGTTAATTTCAGGTGTTAGTGTATTTCCAGCAATTAAATAACTTTAATTTAAAACACATAAACATTTTTAAAATCATATTTTAACATTTAAAATGTTCATTTACATATCATTTAACATATATCTTTTCACAATAAATTTTTTATAATCAAATCCAATTTTCAACAATTTACTTAATAAATTTTAGTGTAAAAGTGTCCAATTCTTCACATTTCAACAAATAAACTTAACACTTCAAATTTAAATTACCATTTCACAATTTAACTAAATTTCCAATTTTATTTAATTAACTTAAACATTTAATTAAGACCAAATTTCACATTTCCTAGTCAAGTTATATTTTAAAAGATCACCTTTAAACATTCATTTATTTAACCACTTAAATTCATAGGAAAATCAATAATACTATAATAAATCACTTAAATTCAAATTTAAATCAAATTATCATATTTACCATTTCCAAATAAAATTTAATATCCATTTTATTTATATAACTTAAATATCATTTTTAACCAAAATTCCAAATTTCCAACTTAAGTTGTATTTCAAAAATCCAGTTAAACCATTCATTAATTACATTTTTAACACATGGAAAAAAATCATAATTTCTTTATTTTAAAACATTTCAAAATCTATTTAAATCAAATTTCATAAATTTATAATTCTTAAAATACTTAAAAATATTCAAAACACTTTATAAAATAACCACGGGTCTGTGTATAGTTTTCTAGCCTAGGTCAAGTGATACGGATATGTATCATTTCAATCCGCAGTTTAAAAAGAAAAATCCGGGTTTTATCATTTCCAACCCGCAATCCCAAGTTAAAATAAATTAAATAAAAACCATTCAGGCCTATCATTTCAGCCCATAACGATTTTTCCTTATTCTAAAGTCCGTTCGGGTATGTATCATTTCAACCCATAGTGATTTTAGTCTACAGGGAACTTGCAATGGTGATAACTGATATAAATAACAGAATAACATTAAATAATAGTAACATATGATATAACAGGTGTGAACATCATATAATCATAATATAACAGTTATAACAAGATGATATAAGTTTTACAGATTCAAATGGTGTTAGTTTACTAGTTATATAAGTATACACTGTCTGGTGAGAATAACTCACTTGTATAAGCTGGAGACAACGATCAAAAGCACAAACTGAGATCTTCAAAAGCACTATGGCACGACAACATGGATATGACAAGAGAGTGGAGAGAGCCAAAGCTATACACCTTGAATTCATTTACATAAAACAATGCAAATGTACAAATAAGTTTCAACACAAGCTATCACCAATTAACGCTAGAAATAAATGCCCAAAACAACATCAAATGGTTTGCACTTGTTCTCAACTTCACATGGATCAGTTAGTGATGGAATAAGATCAGCTAAGGCAGGGACTAAGGGCTGGGTTTGGGTCCATAGTGGTCGACCTACGTGGGTTTAAATGGTGCATATGTATATAGGTGCAACAATCTTCAACTACAAGGCAACTATCATCACTTTTATTGCTACAAAAGGGTTCGGCCCTAGGTCCTATGATCATGGCCAGGTGTCCAGAAGATGTTGGGTGGTGTGGTAGAGGGTGGAGGTCAGGTCAGAGGTGGTGGTGGTGGTGGAAGTGGCGGCTAGTGGTGGATAAAGGTGGGTGTGGCAATCTAGGCTCGGTTTGCAATGTTAGGTGATGGTTTGTGAAGTTTTTGTGGTGGTTCTCATGCCATGAGTGCTCGGCCTGGTAGAATGGTGGTCTAGGGTGGTTGCTGGTCGGAGTATCAGGTGGTGGAGGTTGGCCAATGACTTGGTGGAGGAGGAGCCGATCAACAAAGATGAGAACAACATGCAAATCAAAGTAGAAAAACATAGAAAAACAAGAAAAGAAGAAGAGATTTCTTACCCAACTTTTGATCCTATGGCCGTGCATTATTTTTGTGAGTTTGGGAAGGTTAAGATACGTGAAAACAAATGAAAGATGCAGCTGAAATGGTAAAGAGATGAACGGCCAAAATCATAAAGGATGTAGGTTGAGAAAATGAAGAGGTGGAAGGCTAAAAGACAAAAGAGTTTAAAACTTTTCATATATCCAACCATTTCCTTTAAATTTTTAAATAACTGAAATATATATATATAAATTCAGGTGAAAAATACGAAAATTTATTAAATAAACAAAAAAATAAAAAAATAAATATTAAATATATATAATTTAATTAAATAAAACAGCAAAATTTTCAACTAGTCTTGAGAATATGAAAAATAAATGAATGAACTTTGGAAACTTTTTATGTACTTAAAAATATTTATAAATAAAGGTAAGAACATGAAATAAAAATTTATTTACAAAAATAAATAAATAAATTTTAATTAAATAAAATTTAAATGAAGAAAATAACAGAAAAAATAGAAACTAGGCTTTATAAATTGAAATAAATTCAAGTAAACTTTAGAAAAATTATATGATCATTTTTAAAAATATTAAAAGATAAAATATACTCAAAATAAAGTATTAACCCAATTAAAATAAAACATAACAAAGAAAAATAAAATTTATATCATTTGAAATAGACAAAATTGTTAAATAAACAAATTATACTCAAAGTTGAAATGTACATAACTTTTACAGTTTAACTCCGTTTTCAGCGAAACAAAAAGAAGTATTCAAATTATTACATCTATTTTCATAATAAAAGATAAAATTTATAATTTCAAATATTTAAAAATTCAAATTTAAAAGTCAAAGTTTGACTATTGACCAAAATTCACATTTTCTGGAAATATTAAATCTAGTCATATTTGGAATTCTAATCCACATCAAAATCAAAGTTTATATTTAAAATAACAAAATTTATTCTTTTTCATAAATAAAGCTTTTGAATCTGGAAAAATCAATTTAAAAATATTTGTACAATACAGGGTTGTTACATCAGAATTGCACCATTCCCTTGAAATCAAATCGAGACTCCACCTCCAAACCTGGAACACCGAACCACTCCTCAACCCAAACCTGTCAACGCTTCAAACACTGACCTCCGTCCATCGTAAATGCTGCGGCTCCGACCACATCTTCTCTTCCAACCCCTCAACCAATTCCCAAATTCTGGTGGAGCTCGATCCACCAGAGATGATGAACGAACACCCTAAATACCCAACCCAAAAACTAGGGTTACAGATAAGATTGACCTCCTGCCGCCACCACAACATCTTGATCCACCACCTGACATTTTTCCCAAAGTCACCAACCATTTCTCGACCTCCAGCGACAACCCTGGCCTCTCCAACCACAGGAATCATCAAAAATTCCCAAAATTCCAAAAACAGTACAATCCAGAAATGCTATTACATCTCTAATCTAAAAATTTGTGTTTTTAGTTTTAAAAATCATGATTTAGTTTAAGGTTTCAGCTTATATGCCTAAACTAAGAAATTATAAAGTTTGAGTTTTTACAAAACTCAAGCTTATACTGTTCTTTTTATTTTCTAGAACAGATTTGAATTTGTTTTAACTTAAATACAATTTTAAAACTTATTTTATAATCAAACAAAGAGATGTTGTTTAGATCCTAAGTACTAACAATCAGTGGATCAAGAGGAAATGATTGCAAATTGAAACTGGGGATTGAAATTTAGAACAGATATGTTCTACAGGCATTTACAAACATACATGCATCACACATCCACAAATACACAGGGATTTTCCAATATATATATATATTCAAATACAAACTTATTTTAGGCATTAATCAAGCAACCAGATTTATACTTGAGTTTTTAAAAAGTGTTACTCACCTGTATTTCAGAAATGAGCAGAGTTTTTTTCTCTCAATTTGGAACAGGCTTTGAAACTGAAATCTGAAACAAGCCGAAATCTCCTTTGTTAAATCCTCTAGTTTGCATTGATGTATTGTTGTTTAAATCCTAGTTGTTTCCATTGAACTTTGTTTAAGTTTAAGTTGAATCTTACTTCAGACTTTACTCACTGAAACTTGAAGGACAGAGCCTGCTATTTGAAAAGCTTTGAACTTTAAAAAAAACTGAGAACTATTTTGCTTTGATCTTCCTAATCTTCTTGCTTGTAGTTGAGTTGCAAACATTATTCAAGTTTGTATAAATGGAAGCATTTGTTATTATTTCAGGTTTCAGTTTTGTTATGTTTTTGAACGAACCAAAATATAAGAAGACATATATAAAGAAGTTTACAGGGTAGGTGATATCTGGGTTTAGGCTTTTCTTTTGATCAGACTTATTTTGTTTGTATCAGGCAAGATTTTTTTTTAATTAGGAGGCTGAGTTGTTTTTATACATTTCGAGTTGACTTATTTGCTGCTAAGAAATGAAAGCATTTATTATTTGAGTACTTTATGTCTCCTACTAACCTTATTTTATGTATAGATATTTTTACATTTACTTTGCTTTGTTTCTTTGTTCTTGCATAACTACTTTTACAAGCTATCTTCATTTTTTTACTTACCTGGCAACATTTCTAAACTTTACAGGTAACATGCAAATACAAGCCGAGTTTGCTTTCATTCTTTAGATACATAGATTTTTATTTTACTTTGTCTATTCTTTTACTTTTTGCCTGCATCTTTACTTTTATCTGTTTTGCACTTGCATCACTATTTCACAGGCAACATATATACAAGCATGGTTACTTTTACTCCTATATGTACATTTATATATTTTGTTTGTCTTTGCTATGAATTTTTAGCCTAAGTGTTTAGTTTCATAACTTTGCATTTTAAAACCCTACAGGCTACATATTTTATAATTTACTTGTCTAGCTTGCTTCATACCCATGTACATAATGTAAGTTGTTTTAGTCTCATGTATTGGTTTGTTACTTAATATATGTGCTTCTTTTTATTTCTCTTTTATTTTAAACTTAAACTATTAAACACTAAATTTATTTATTATTTATTTTTACACTAATGTTTATTTTAATTTTAAACATTTTTAAAAGACTTTATTTTAAATTTTAAAATCATAGCTTCTTCCAAATATATATATAACAATTTCTATTTAAAATCCATTTGTAAAGACATTATGATTAATAAAACTCATTATTAAATTAAAATGATTTATAAAAGAATTTATCTCTTTATTAATAAATTACTTATTTTTATCAATCTATATTTAAGAGAACAAAACAACCCTTTTATTAATCTTATTTAAATTCAAACTTAAACTAAAATAAATTTAAAACAATTAATATTCTTCTTAAGTATTTTAAACCATACAGTTATTTATTAAATAGCCTTTAAAAAGATATATATTAAATCAAATTATAATTACCAAAAATATTAAAATTAGAAAGCATATCTTTATTTATTAAATTTTAAAACAGATCTTGTCTATTTACAATATATACAAATATATATATATATATATATATATATATACATTATAAATAGAAAACAATTTATCAGCTTTTAAAAGATAAATTATCAGTCAAATATTTATTTAAAAGAGAATTATTAAATCAATTCAAATCTTATTAACAATTATTTTCATATCAATTTAATTTTTTATCACAGATTATTAAATTGATATTGCCAAATTTTCCGGGATGTCACATTCCTCCCCCCTTTAAAAGAATTTCGTCCCCGAAATTTAAAACAAAGGTAATTTAATAATCTCCTTAAAGATTTTAATTTTAAAACATAAGCATATATTAATCATATGCTAACAACCATAGCAACCAATCATCAAAACAAACAAATCTAACTATCCAGACAAAATCAGGATAGATCTATCTAGAGTCCCCTAGGTATAAATATATCGGGATACTCGCTCTACAGAATCCAAACAATCAATACTACCAAGCTACACACATCTAGATCTACAAAACAAGACAGGATATCAGACTATAGACAAGTCTGATTCAACAACCAAAACTCCCGAACTGCTGGTTCTAAAACCAGAGATAGATCTCACTTCTCACATCCGAAAGAGATAAAACAGATGCACTCCAATCTGACCTTAAGATCCTGAAAAATTTCCTGTAGAAACTCTCTAATCCAAAACACCCCAACATCTAATTTCTTCCACACTAAAACAGCTGCCACCATGCTTCCACTGCGCAACTCTGACTGAACATATGAGAATGCTGATGACGAACACAAGCACAGACTGGACAACACATCCCAGAAATATGGTTCAACAGATCCAAAAATAAAAACTTAGAAGTTACTTCAAAACTTGAGCTGCTTCACCTAACTCACTCTCCAGAAACCATCCTAAAGTAAGCTGGACCATCAGTACCACTTCTGGAATCCAGTCGAACCAAATAAAATTCCCAGAGGCTGACAAAACTCCGACTTCCTGAAGACGTCCAGAAAAATTTCTGAAACGCAAGAGAACACTCAACTATCGCAAGTCACTTTTGCGATCCACCCAGCCTAATTCCAAAGAAAGCTGTTCTCTCTTTACCAATCAGAACAGCTAACACTTATGCAGCCAATCCATCGAAGAAATGGAATCACTCTGCTGCTTCTGAATTTACCTCAAGAAAAACTGCCATGCCAGAAGACTTCCTAATCTAAAGCCCTTCGAGAAACTCGGACTTCAAAGCCAAACACAAACACCTAGCTGAACTCATCCACAACACCGAAGCAGACACACTTCCTCAACTTGTTCCAAAGAAATATTTTTGGAGACATCCATAGTCACTGTGCCTCATCACACAGCTACTACATCCTGAGGTATCAAGATACCATAACTCGCTTCTGTCCAACCGACAGATCCAAACTCTACTCGAAGATGGACTCCGAACCTTTACAGGTTTCCTTCAGAGGTCAATAAAATCCTTACATCACAGCAAAGATCACTCGAGACGATATTGGTCTATAGTCTCGACAGATACACTTCCAACCTCAACAAACTCCAACCATCGGTAGTCGTGTTACACACACCACTACCTTATCTACCTTTATAACTTATATTGGAAAACCCGAACAGGTAACCCAATAATAGGTAGAAATATATATATATATATACATATATATATATATATTCAAAATTACAAATACGCTCTCTCAAGATAGACACCACTCCAGAGCTTAGGTATTCGTTCAACCTATGCTCTGATACCAACTGTCACGACCCAACTTCCTACGCTCAGGAAGTCGCATCATGAATAAGAAAGAAAGAGATGAGAAAATAGAAAATATAGAGAAGAAGAAGAAACAACATCAGAATCTCAACAGCGGAACGAGTAAAATATAATATATCACATAAGAGAATACATAGTATCATATACATCACATACTAGACAGTTATAAACACCTGTCTAGTTAATACAACTCAAATACAATACAGAGAAACTACACAGAGATACCAACATAGCGGAACACTATACATATCTATAACGCTGAAGCCTCCTGCTCCATTGCTCCTCCAGAATTCGTCAAAGCTAACCTGAATCCCTTGGCTACCTGTAAAAATTTGGGTACCCGAGAGTTTAAGAAAAATAGAAATAAACTCCGGGTCAGACATGGGTCTGGTATGAGTAACAGGTTAAAGTTGCTTAACTTTGAAAATCATTTTAAAATAAAGGTATCACGTAAGACTCCCCACACATAAACATGGGTAAGTTTTTACCTTACGCTAACCAAAACATTTTATAGGAAATCCAGTGATATTATAATAGTGTCTAGGGTTTTCAAGTAAATAAAAAATAGCCGAAATTGTTACATTCATTAAATTCCATCATACTAGCCACAACGTGGGTAATACAATCAAAACCGAAGGCACTTATTGGAGATTGGATTCCATACAATGGCAGGACTACTGGGGTACCGCCCGTCACAGTACGTGGCCTAGATCACCGTACCGAGGATCACTCCCGACCCCCTTCAACACAAAGCCGGAACCATCCCTTACTGGACAGTCCCAAACAAGACAACCCCAGTAGTTGTTGCAATCAACTGACCACACAATCGAAATAAAAGGGACATCTAGACAGGGGTATATCTCGCTCTCAAGTGGGTGCTACCCACGAAGCCTTACTGCACTTCCCATGTTTTAGCCATTCCCGGTTGATGAGGCTTGAGGTCACGATTACCTTTATAGAACTCATCTCTTAGAATGCTCATCGTCCACCTAACGATGTTTTGAAAGCATTCAATCCAAACAAGTTCGTTCCGGGTTCGAACGAAACCGAAGGCATTATCTTGTTACACTCATTTTGGAATCACCCTCAGAGTTAACGACAATAACCCTTGCATTCTGAATCTTCATCTTCACTTGAGATTCACGACCTATCGTTAATTTGGATCGATGTGGTTTTCGGATGTCCAAATATGGAAACCCGATCGCGGTCTCATCGAAATCCAAAACGTATCTTTTAAGGCCAATTTGTTTTAAAGTTTAAAACAATTTAATTCAATTATCTATATACACACAGATAGATAAATCACAACATCACAATGGATAATCACATTATCATCATAAACAGATAATCCATATTATCATCTCAAACAGATAATCATACTTAAAACAAGCATCCATATCACATAGATATTACTCATCTCATATCTGAGATCAAAATCAATCAATGAAATATCAATATCATTCATCCATAAGCAATGATTTATCATTCACAACTTCAATTAATTTAAAGTGAATTAAATTAATTACTTCTTTCTCTAATTAATTTAAAGTAAATTAAATTAATTACTACATCTATAAATCCTGCTTATATAACCACCAATTAAATATAATAAAATTAATTAATCATTCTCTAAATATTTATCTTGATTAAACACCCTTGATTAATCAACCTCTAATTACAATAAGTAATTAGTCTTTAATTAATTTCAATAATTATCCTAAAGTATTCATAGTAATTAACATTTAATTACTTCATTTATTAATTAAATATAATTAATTACATTTATCCTAAATTAATTACATTAATTAATCACCTCATTATTAATTATTCCTTAATTAAACAATTCATAATTACATCATTAATTATATTAATTAATGATCTCTAATTATATTGAAATTAAATTACTTTATTTAGATTAATTACATCAAGTGATTAATCTTTAATTTAACACAATTATTAATCCGCCTTGATTAATAACAAACCAGTAATTAACTACCCTTAATTACTTATTAAATAAATTAATTATCCCATAATTAATTATCTCCATTAACTAATCCCTTGATTAATTACACAAGTAATTACCCAAATTACTTTATTAACAAATCATCCTTCACTAATTACATTCAGTAATTATCATCTAATTACTTCCCTAAGTAATTCCACTTCATTAATTACGTTAAGTAATCACACTTATCAATTTATCAAATGATTATCTTAAATTAATTAAACTAAATTAATTAACTTAAATTAATCACTTATCTCAATTAATTACAATAAGTAATTAATCCCTTAATTACTTTATTAAGTAATTACATTTAACAATTTACAATAGATTATCTAAATTAATTAATCTAATTAATTATTAAAATTAATCACATTAATTAATTATTTAATAATCCTTAGTTAATTATCTTCATTAACTAATAATATTTCTTTAATTACTTCCTTAATTAACCTCTAATTATAAATTAACCTAAATCATTAATTAATTAAATTAACTAATGACCCATCTTAATTACCTTAATAATTTAATGAACTATAAATCATTAAGGCCTAATTAACCTTAAGATGAACCTTAATCTTATTAATGATTTAATTATCATTTACAAAGTAATTTAAAACAATTTGCTTTTAAACTTCCTTTAAATTCCATTTTAAATTAAGATTTAAAATGAAATTAATTTTAACTTAAACATAGTTTAACAATTTAAAACCTTTTAATTTCATGTTAAAGAATTACTTATCTTCTAAGAGAAATTTAAAATAGTTTAAATCCATATTCAATTTAAATCAATTCAAAATATACTTCAAATGTTCAAAGTTGGTTTTTTTTTCAAACATTTAAATTCAAAAACTTTATTCTATTTCAAACTAAAATCCAAATCAAGCTTTGAATTCAGATTCAAACTTAAATTAAAAATCAAGTTTAAATATTATATTTCAGATTTTAAAAACATGTTATAAAATATTTAACATTCAACTTAATTACAACATTTGAATTTATAAACTTTATTTTCTTTTCAAAACCTAAGATTTCAAATTCAATTTGAATTCAGATTTAAAATTTCAGATTTAAACTTAAATTTATAATCTTGTTATAAACCTCATTTTCAGATTCTAAAACCAAATTCTAAAATACTGTAACCAAACTTTAGTTGTTAAAAACATTCTATTTTATGAAATTTATTTATTTTGAAAACTAGAATTCAAATTCATTTCGAATTCATATTTTAACTTGTTTCAAACTTTTGTTTGAAACTTACTTTGCTTCCCTTTTTTTTTAGTTTAAATTTCAAAAAAGAATGCTGTCAGGTTTCAAAAACCTGAAACTAAAACTACTCGAGCCCACTCTGTTTTACTCCGGGTCTTCCCTCACTTGACTTCGGGTAAATACTCGAATTACACGAGCAATACGCGAGAACAACATCACCCATTCCAAAACCCTTCACCAGAAAACATAAGTGCACGGTGCACATGCACCGTGACTTTGATCAACTCCGGCCTCTCACCAAACCTCCATCTCATCGGCAACCACCCATGCTCCATCCCACGATCGTCAGAACTGCACCATTCCCTTGAAATCTAATCGAGACTCCACCTCCAAACCTGGAACACTGAACCCCTCCTCAACCCAAACCTGTCAACGCTTCAAACACTGACCTCCGTCCACCGTAAATGCTGCGGCTCCGACCACATCTTCTCTTCCAACCCCTCAACCAATTCCCAAATTCTGGTGGAGCTCGATCCACCAGAGATGATGAACGAACACCCTAAATACCCAACCCAAAAACTAGGGTTACAGATAAGATTGACCTCCTGCCACCACCACAACATCTTGATCCACCACCTGACATTTTTCCCAAAGTCACCAACCATTTCTCGACCTCCAGCAACAACCCTGGCCTCTCCAACCACAGGAATCATAAAAAATTCCCAAAATTCCAAAAACAGTACAATCCAGAAATGCTATTACATCTCTAATCTAAAATTTTGTGTTTTTAGTTTTAAAAATCATGATTTAGTTTAAGGTTTCAGCTTATATGCCTGAACTAAGAAATTATAAAGTTTGAGTTTTTACAAAACTCAAGCTTATACTGTTCTTTTTATTTTCTAGAACATATTTGAATTTGTTTTAACTTAAATACTATTTTAAAACTTATTTTATAATCAAACAAAGAGATGTTGTTTAGATCCTAAGTCCTAACAATCAGTGGATCAAGAGGAAATGATTGCAAATTGAAACTGGGGATTGAAATTTAGAACAGATATGTTCTACAGGCATTTACAAACATACATGCATCACACATCCACAAATACACAGGGATTTTCCAATATATATATTCAAATACAAACTTATTTTAGGCATTAATCAAGCAACCAGATTTATACTTGAGTTTTTAAAAAGTGTTACTCACCTGTATTTCAGAAATGAGCAGAGTTTTTTTTCTCAATTTGGAACAGGCTTTGAAACTGAAATCTGAAACAAGCCGAAATCTCCTCTGTTAAATCCTCTAGTTTGCATTGATGTATTGTTGTTTAAATCCGAGTTGTTTCCATTGAACTTTGTTTAAGTTTAAGTTGAATCTTACTTCAGACTTTACTCACAGAAACTTGAAGGACAGAGCCTGCTATTTGAAAAGCTTTGAACTTTAAAAAAAAACTGAGAACTGTTTTCCTTTGATCTTCCTAATCTTCTTGCTTGTAGTTGAGTTGCAAACATTATTCAAGTTTGTATAAATGGAAGCATTTGTTATTATTTCAGGTTTCGGTTTCGTTATGTTTTTGAACGAACCAAAATATAAGAAGACATATATAAAGAAGTTTACAGGGTAGGTGATATCTGGGTTTAGGCTTTTCTTTTGATCAGACTTATTTTGTTTGTATCAGGCAAGATTTTTTTTTAATTAGGAGGCTGAGTTGTTTTTATACATTTCGAGTTGACTTATTTGCTGCTAAGAAATGAAAGCATTTATTATTTGAGTACTTTATGTCTCCTACTAACCTTATTTTATGTGTAGATATTTTTACATTTACTTTGCTTTGTTTCTTTGTTCTTGCATAACTACTTTTACAAGCTATCTTCATTTTTTTACTTACCTGGCAACATTTCTAAACTTTACAGGTAACATGAAAATACAAGCCGGGTTTGCTTTCATTCTTTAGATACATAGATTTTTATTTTACTTTTTCTATTCTTTTACTTCTTGCCTGCATCTTTACTTTTATCTATTTTGCACTTGCATCACTATTTCACAGGCAACATATATACAAGCCTGGTTGCTTTTACTCCTATATGTACATTTATATATTTTGTTTGTCTTTGCTATGAATTTTTAGCCTAAGTATTTAGTTTCTTAACTTTGCATTTTAAAACCCTACATGCTACATATTTTATAATTTACTTGTCTAGCTTGCTTCATACCCCATGTACATAATGTAAGTTGTTTTAGTCTCATGTATTGGTTTGTTACTTAATATATGTGCTTCTTTTTATTTCTCTTTTATTTTAAACTTAAACTATTAAACACTAAATTTATTTATTATTTATTTTTACACTTATGTTTATTTTAATTTTAAACATTTTTAAAAGACTTTATTTTAAATTTTAAAATCATAGCTTCTTCCAAATATATATATAACAATTTCTATTTAAAATCCATTTGTAAAGACATTATGATTAATAAAACTCATTATTAAATTAAAATGATTTATAAAATAATTTATCTCTTTATTAATAAATTACTTATTTTTATCAATCTATATTTAAGAGAACAAAACAACCCTTTTATTAATCTTATTTAAATTCAAACTTAAACTAAAATAAATTTAAAACAATTAATATTCTTCTTAAGTATTTTAAACCATACAGTTATTTATTAAATAGCCTTTAAAAAGATATATATTAAATCAAATTATAATTACCAAAAATATTAAAATTAGAAAGCATATCTTTATTTATTAAATTTTAAAACAGATCTTGTCTATTTACAATATATACAAATATATAGATATACATTATAACTAGAAAACAATTTATCAGCTTTTAAAAGATAAATTATCAGTCAAATATTTATTTAAAAGAGAATTATTAAATCAATTCAAATCTTATTAACAATTATTTTCATATCAATTTAATTTTTTATCACAGATTATTAAATTGATATTGCCAAAATTTCCGGGATGTCACACAAATGCTCAATACCATTTCAATATTCTCTCAGATTTTCACAGGTAATTTTTAAGCTTAATTTCCTTGATTCAACTCAGATGATCTTTTAATTTTCAAACTTTAATACTTAGCAAGATTCAACAGAAAACAACTAGTTTAACCAAACATAGTAAGTTCATTACATATCAGCAAATTCAAACATAACTCTTTCATGAATACATGCAGATAAAATCATTACAGGCTCTTATTAAAACTAGCAAGCATGTTCATTCATTCCTTCTCATTAGCCATAACTTCACTTTCTACTTAGTTCCTGCATTTCCTGAAAGAGCATTGGTGGCTGTCTCATTTAAAATGAGACACCCCCATATGCCATGAGCAAACAAGGGTCAGATCTATGATCTGGTATGTGCAACATCAATATATTCATGATATTAAGCAAATGAATGATACATGAATACTAGCCAGTTGCTTAAACAATTTTCCTAAATCAATTATACTACTATGTTTCAGGTAAATTGTTATGCAAGTGCAATGACTTCATAAATTAACCACTAGCACAAGCATGTTTATGCAAGCATTCTCATCAATCTGCAGCACTTAGATGCCCTGGAACACTCATGGTTCCAATTCAACAAATCTAAGAAATGCTCATATTCTTATTTCATAATTTTTGCATAGCCTTTACATATATATATCACTTAAATCCCAGCCTCATCTGCTATCAAGGAATCACAGGGACACATTGCAATGATCTAATTCACATCATTGCACAAAGATGTCAGGGCTTAAACAAACCATGTGCCAAACTTGCATACTTCAAATATGACAAGCATTCCAGCAGCCTTCTTGGCTCACAGTTCCTAGTTTATTTACTAATTTGTATTTGTTTAATCCTATCATTAGATAGGTAAGTGAACATGTCACTGTGTTCATTGAAACACTCCTGTAATACTGCAAGCATATTTTCCAAAGGCAAACAAATAGTTATTTTCAAGAAATTGCTAACATACATCTTGTTTTTGAATCAAGTACAAGAATATTTACACTGAGAATAGAAACATGGCATAATGAATCATTATGATCTGCAAATAACTATGATTGCGTCAGATTCAAGATCTAGCTGAATCATAATTTTTGTCTTATAGATTTTTGCTATTTGATCAGGGACTCAGCACATAGAAATCTCTATTGCACCCCTAATACCTTTTCTAAAGCCTCAGCACTTATACAATGTATATTGCAAATTATTTTATTTTCTCTGTTGAGATTTACTTGCCATGATTCCATAAAAGTTATAAGTATTCTTCCCCTGATTTCAAAATCTGATGCCTTAGCTTTTCAGAATATAATAAAACAGTAGCTTGCACATCCATAATAAAACATCTTATCAGATCAAGACCATCCAAAGAGCATCCATAACAAAACATTATATCAAATCAAAACCATTCAAAGAATATTAATAAAACTGTGTTTAACAAAAACCAGAAAATATCAATAGCAACATAAAGGTTTGGCTGCCTCATATCAGGTCTTAATGCCATGAATCTAGTGAGATTACTCACCTAAGTATCCCCTTCTAGTTGATTCAGAAAGTCCCTGAGTATTTTTCCCTTCCTTTAAAATGTTTTCTTCCTTTATTATTTTAAGTATCTCGGGTAAAAATGATTTCCCTGGCTATAACTACTTATTTATAAGCATTTTCACTAGGGTTTTATCAAGATAAAATTCCATTTCTGTCCTGGCAAGCATCATGCATTTTGTATCCACATTTCCATCCTTAATACCCCGGTCATACCAGTTAATTAAGGTCAGTACTTTCCTCCTTTTGCTTTTCCAGAAAATGGCTATTTTTGAATACTTGCTCAAGTCATGTTAAATGTGTGACTTAGTCATATTTTATATTTTTATTCATTTCTGAAAATCCTCTTTACTATTTTTACCTACACATACTTACGTACTTATATTATATCTCATACCATTTTAATGTTATTTTTTTCTTGCTTAGTTCCAATATATCCCTGCTTCAAAGAAAATGTACCTGTGTATAGACATATATGTATTTTATTTAATTCTTCCTTACTTCCTGTAAAAATATTCATATGCATATGTTTCATATTTTTAATTTTAATATACAAATATATTTTTAATTTCAGTATGTATACATATCCAATTTCACAAAGAGTATTTAATTTCAATGTATACAGAAAAACATATTTTAATTGGATCAATAATTCACATTTCAAAATCATATTTGAAATGCTTCCTTTCTTTGTTTATTTATTTATTTTATTATCATCATTTTTTTTCCAGGGATCTTTAACCTTTTCCTTGTGCCATTTCCAGTGTGCATGTGCACACATACTCTTGCACACCATTTCATCAAGAAATCCTTCAACATTTAATCTAAATATTTTAGAATTGAATTATTTTATTAAAATAATTTTCCTCAAAATTTTGGGGCATTACATTCACCCCTCCTTTTAGGAATTGTATCCTCACAATTTATCTAATACTTATAACAAGCATTTACTGATTCTAAGGAATCTATCAAACATATGCATAAGCAAACAAATTAAATTATAACAACCATATATATATATATATTAGATTTTCCAGAAATTTTAAAATTACCTTTAATATGCAAAAAGCTTAGGATAATCTATCTTAATCTTGTCCTCTAACTCCCATGTGCAGTCATTTGGATCAAGACTCCACTGAATCTTCACCAGTTTTAAAGTTTTACTTCTTAATTTCTTTTCTTCTTTAGCTAAAATCCCCACTGGTTCCTTCTCCTAAACCATGTCAGGGTTGATCTGGACTTGAGTGGGTTTCTCCAGAATCTCTTCCTTATCATGTACCCACCTTCTAAGTTGTGACACATGGAATACATTGTGTATTGCTTTCATTTCTTCTGGCAATTCTAATTTGTATGCTAATGAGCCTATTCTTTCCAAAATTTTATAAGCTCCAACATACCTTGGTGTGAGCTTTCCTTGCTTGCCAAATCTCAGGACCTTTTTCATAGGTGATACCTTGATGAAAACAAAGTCTCCCACTTCATATTCCACCTGCTTTCTCTTCATGTCTGCAAACTTCTTTTGCCTATCTTGAGCTGCTGCCATCTTTTTTCTTATTAGCCCAATTTTCTCTGTAGTCTCTTTTACATATTCAAGCCCTAAAACAGCCCTCTCTCCTGTCTCTACCCAACATACAGGTGATAAACATGGCTTGCCATATAAGGCTTCAAATGGTGCCATCCCTATAGTGCTTTGATAGCTATTATTGTATGTAAACTCAGCTAGATGGAGATGGTCCTCCCAGTTGCCCCCAAAATCCAACGCACATGCTCTCAATAAGTCTTCTAGAATTTTGTTCACCACCTCAGTTTGTCCATCTGATTGTGGATGGTAGGCAGTGCTTAAGCATAACTCACTCCCCATGGCCTCTTGAAAACTCTTCCAAAATCTTGAGGTGAAGATGGTATCCCTATCACTCACAATGGTTTTGGGAATGCCATGTAATCTTACCACCTCTTTCATGAATACTTGAGCCAATTTTGGTGCACTTCTTTCTGATTTCACTGGGATAAAATATGCTACTTTAGTTAGCCTATCCACTATTACATATATGCTTGTGTTTCCTCTTTTAGATCTAGGCAGGCCATCTATGAAATCCATAAATATATCCTCCCATTTCCACTGTGGTATGCTTAGAGGTTGTAACAACCCTGATGGTCTTTGTGTTTCTGCTTCAACTTGTTGGAAAGTCATACACTTTACAACATGTTTGGCCACATCTGGTTTCATTCCCTTCCACCAAAAATTTCTTTTCAAATTTTGATACATCTTTGTACTGCCTGGGTGTATGGAGTACTTACTCCTATGGTATTCATTCAATATTTCCTCCTTCAACTCTATGTTTTCTGGAACACATATTCTATCCTTGTTCCTTAAATAACCATTTTTATCAATATGGTAATTTGTCACTTCTTCCCCTTTTTATATGAGAATTTTCTTCTCAACTATAATAGGGTCTTGGTCTTGCATTTTACTTACCTTCAAAATTAATTCAGATTGAAGTGTCATCAAGCTCAACTTCCCTCTATTTTCCTGTGCACCATGCACATGTACATCCATGTGCACATAGCCATTCTCCCCAATTTCTAACTCAGCAAGCAAAGACAAGTCCTTAAACTCTTCTATCATCATCATAGCCAACTTAGCATGTTGTCTACTTAGAGCATCAGCAACTTTGTTTGCTTTACCTGATGTATAGAGTATATCTAAGTCATAGGCAGCTAGAAACTCTACCCACCTATGTTGCCTCATGTTTAAATCTTTTTGTGAGAATAGATATTTCAGTGCCTTATGATCAGTGTACAAAATAAATTTGGCACCTAATATGTAATGTCTCCAAAGCTTTAAGGCATACACTACTGCTGCTAGTTCAAGATCATGGGTTGCATACCTAGTTTCATGTGGCTTTAATTGCCTAGATGCATAGGCTATTACTTGGTCTTGTTGCATCAACACAGCCCCTAGCCCAGAGCCACTTGCATCAGTATACACAATTAATCCCTCATTTCCTTCAGGTACTCTCAGCACTGGTGCATTAACTAAGGCTTCTTTTATTTTGATAAAAGCTTGCTCACATTTTTCAGTCCATATAAACACTTGATTCTTTCTAGTTAAATTTGTAAGTGGTGATGACATTTTAGAAAAATCTTTTATATATCTCCTATAATATCCTGCCATCCCCATAAATGATCTTACCTCACTCACTGTACTTGGTCTTTTCCATGCTTGAATTGCTACAACCTTATTGGGGTCCACTGAAATTCCTTTTGCATAAATAACATGGCCAAGGAAATGTACTTCCTCTTTCCAAAATGCACATTTTGAAAATTTTGCCTTTAAATCTTTTTCCCTCAATCTAGACAAAACCAGATGCAAATGATTTTTATGCTCTTCTACTATTTTGGAATAAACCAAAATATCATCAATAAGAATTAGCACAAACTTGTCTAAATAATCTCTGAATATTCTATTCATTAAATCTACAAAATATGAAGGGGAATTTGTCAGCCCAAATGGCATAACTAGAAACTCATACAAACCATATCTAGTGTTAAATGCAGTGTACTTAACACTTGAGTCCTCAACCTTCATCTGATGGAACCCAGATGCTAAGTCTAACCTAGAAAATATTTTAGCTCCACTGAGTTGATCAAAGAGATCATCAATTCTAGGCAATGGGTATTTGTTCTTAATAGTTACTTTATTTAGCTCTCTGTAATCTATACACATTCTCAAAGTACCATCATGTTTTCTTACAAACACCACTGGAGCACCCACAGCATGAATTGCTTGGCCTTATAAATCCTTTGCTTTCTAATTCTTCTAACTGATTTTTCAATTCTTTTAGTTCACTTGGCCCCATTCTATAGGGTTTCTTTATTATTGGGCTTGCTCCGGGAATAAGATTGATTTGAAACTCCACTGGTCTATGGTGTGGAACACCCTTAACCTCCCCAAACACATCCAAGTATTCATTGACTATGGGAATTTCTTCAATAGTAAGTTCACTGAAATCTTTTCCCAAGTCAATTAAGTGATATAATTTTCTTTCTTTAGCTACTTCACATAAAATTGTGATTCTCTGGCCTCTAAGATTTTGCAATGATATGGTGGATGAATCTAAGTTAATCATGGCTTTAAATTGCCTTAACCAGTCTACCCCTAATATAACACCGATATTTGGGTAGTTTAAAACATATAAATTGGAAATGAAAATGTTTCCACCTATGTTTAATTCCACATCCACACAAATCATATCTAAAACACTAGAACTCCCCAGTGGACTTTGTATAAGTAATGGAGTTTCAACCAATATGCAATTCAATTTTAGCATTTTAACTAGTTCATAAGAAATCAAAGAGTGAGTTGCCCCAGTATCATATACTACTGCTATGGGTATGGTACAAATAAGTAATGTACCTTCCACTTGGCTATGTTTTTCAGCATTAATTTCCACTATAGATTTGCTTTTGCCCTCCAGATTTGCTAACTTCCCTTGCTGCTTGTACTCAGGACAGTTCCTCTTCATATGCCCCTCTTTCCCACATAGGTAGCATTTGAAGGCTCCTCCTTTTTAACTCTGGGCACCTTGGTTTAATGTGTCCTTCCTTTCCACAATGATGGCAGACCAATTTCTTCTTAGCATTATTAGCCTTGGTGTCATTGGCCTTCTTGTTGTCTGTCTCCTCCTTCTTTTTATCATAAGGGTGATATCTTCCCTTATTCTTCTTGTTATTTTGGTTCTTAAAATTCCTGTACTTCTCTCTTTCCTTATCATGCTGTTCCAATTTTAAAGTCAGATCTATTACTTGATCAAAAGTCCTATCTGCATATGGTAGCATGGCGCTGCTAAGTCCTGGGTTCAAACCTCTAATGTACCTATCATTTTTGGATGCTTCATCTGCCACTAGCATTGCTCCATATTTGGATAATCCCTCAAACTTTTGAGTATACTTAGTGACATTCAAAGTCCCTTGCCTGAGTCTAATAAATTCTTCAAGTAATGTGGTCTTAGCTGATGCTGGTACAAATCTTGCCTCCAACATCTCCTTGAATTGATTCCAAGTGATTTCATTTTCAATTCTCCCAGCTATGATCACCTCCCACCAGCCTAAAGCTACTCCGTTCAGCTGTCTTGAAGCCACTTGCCTCTTCCTCTGATCATCAAGCTGCATGTCATTGAAAATCCTATCCAGTGTTCTCAACCATGCTTGAATTTCCATCACATTCTCAGTCCCTTCAAAACTTTTGCCTCCCAAGTTTGTATAAGCCTTTAATAGTTTTGAAAGTTCCTCATGTGGATTCTCAGGCCTATGCCCAATTCCATCCCTTAAAACCCTTACAAACTCTTGCATATCAAGCATTTGTGGTGCACTGGTTCCTGCTTGATGTGATCCCCTTCCTACCATGGTTTGCTAACCAAGTTATGGGCAAATAGTATTAATGTACTGTGAGTATTTTCTATAGTTAATATTTTCCTATCTAAATTATTTCATCCAAAACAAACAGATATAATACATTTCTATAGTATTCAACAATCAATGCAACCATTTGCTCTAATACCAACTGAAAAGTCCCTCCTCACTTTACCTTAATTTAATGAATTTTTTTAAAATTTCTATATTTAATTCTCAGAGTCATTTTCTTTTCAAATAATTTGTCCAAGATTTTCAAATTTCTACTAATATAAATATATCAGTTTAATCATAAAAATATACATATACATATGATGATGTATATGTCCCTCTTGTTTAAATCAGTGTGTGTGTGTGTGTGTATATATATATATATATATATATATATATTTTAAACAAGAGCAAGTTCTGTTTGATTTGAATTTGAATTAATCTGCTCATACTTAAATTCCTAGATTCTCTGATATTTGCAGTGTATAAGTAGATCCTGCGCATACTTATTTATACTAGATTTAATCATGCTAACCATGATTTTTCTATTAATTTTTATCTTAGCAGATAATCTCAGAATACTTGAGATTGTCATTTTTTTGTGTAGCTCTAATGTTTGCTATTTAATCAAGGCCAAAATGATATTTACATTTCTCATTTTCAATCCATAGTTGTATCTTTTGACTTTCTCTTGTTCCTGACTTGATCAGCATGTGATACTTTAAGTTGGTCATTTGATCTCTTACTTCTAAGTTTGAGATGATAAGAACATTTGACTTGAAAATGATTTATAAGTAAATAACCACTATATTTTGGGATGAACCAAATCTCAATTAAAAGTATTTACTGGTTTGATAATGCAAACCAGTTAATATGCATATTAGTTAATAATACTTGAAGAAGAGTTTAGTACAACATTTACCAAAATGAACTAAGGATTTTTAAAGAGCACTTGCTCATCAAATCACTGACCTACATGATCAACCATACACTTTGGTCATGGCAATTGGAATACCATTTAGTTGCAAAGCACCTAAGCCTTCTTTAGATATGTTTTCTTTTTAAAACAGCTTATAAGTGAACTTGAACTTTCTACAAAATATTTCAATACAAAGCTACTAAATAGTTAAAAATATTCTTTAAGTTTAAATCCAGATTTTAACTTCATAACCAACTGCTCTTGAATGAATGAAACTTGACTAATACATATAATTTTTGTATGACAAATGCTCAATACCATTTCAATATTCTCTCAGATTTTCACAGGTAATTTTTAAGCTTAATTTCCTTGATTCAACTCAGATGATCTTTTAATTTTCAAACTTTAATACTTAGCAAGATTCAACAGAAAACAACTAGTTTAACCAAACATAGTAAGTTCATTACATATCAGCAAATTCAAACATAACTCTTTCATGAATACATGTAGATAAAATCATTACAGGCTCTTATTAAAACTAGCACGATGTTCATTCATTCCTTCTCATTAGCCATAACTTCACTTTCTACTTAGTTCCTGCATTTCCTGAAAGAGCATTGGTGGCTGCCTCATTTAAAATGAGACACCCCCATATGCCATGAGCAAACAAGGGTCAGATCTATGATCTGGTATGTGCAACATCAATATATTCATGATATTAAGCAAATGAATGATACATGAATACTAGCCAGTTGCTTAAACAATTTTCCTAAATCAATTATACTACTATGTTTCAGATAAATTGTTATGCAAGTGCAATGACTTCATAAATTAACCACTAGCACAAGCATGTTTATCCAAGCATTCTCATCAATCTGCAGCACTTAGATGCCCTAGAACACTCATGGTTCCAATTCAACAAATCTAAGAAATGCTCATATTCTTATTTCATAATTTTTGCATAGCCTTTACATATATATATCACTTAAATCCCAGCCTCATCTGCTATCAAGGAATCACAGGGACACATTGCAATGATCTAATTCACATCATTGCACAAAGATCTCAGGGCTTAAACAAACCATGTGCCAAACTTGCATACTTCAAATATGATAAGCATTCCAGTAGCCTTCTTGGCTCACAGTTCCTAGTTCATTTACTAATTTGTATTTGTTTAATCCTATCATCAGATAGGTAAGTGAACATGTCACTGTGTTCATTGAAACACCCCTGTAATACTACAAGCATATTTTCCAAAGGCAAACAAATAGTTATTTTCAAGAATATTGCTAACATACATCTTGTCTTTGAATCAAGTACAAGAATATTTACACTGAGAATAGAAACATGGCATAATGAATCATTATGATCTGCAAATAACTATGATTGAGTCAAATTCAAGATCTAGCTGAATCATAATTTTTGCCTTATAGATTTTTGCTATTTGATCAGGGACTCAGCACATAGAAATCTCTATTGCACCCCTAATACCTTTTCTAAAGCCTCAACACTTATACAATGTATATTGCAACTTATTTTATTTTCTCTGTTGAGATTTACTTGCCATGATTCCATATCAGTTATAAGTATTCTTCCCCTGATTTCAAGATCTGATGCCTTAGCTTTTCAGAATATAATAAAACAGTAGCTTGCACATCCATAATAAAACATCTTATCAGATCAAGACCATCCAAAGAGCATCCATAACAAAACATTATATCAAATCAAAACCATTCAAAGAATATTAATAAAACTATATTTAACAAAAACCAGAAAATATCAATAGCAACATAAAGGTTTGGCTGCCTCATATCAGGTCTTAATGCCATGAATCTAGTGAGATTACTCACCTAAGTATCCCCTTCTAGTTGATTCAGAAAGTCCCTGAGTATTTTTCCCTTCCTTTAAAATGTTTTCTTCCTTTCTTATTTTAAGTATCTCGGGTAAAAATGATTTCCCTGGCTATAATTACTTATTTATAAGCATTTTCACTAGGGTTTTATCAAGATAAAATTCCATTTCTGTCCTAGCTAGCATCATACATTTTGTATCCACATTTCCATCCTTAATACCCCGGTTATACCAGTTAATTAAGGTCAGTACTTTCCTCCTTTTTCTTTTCCAGAAAATGGCTATTTTTGAATACTTGCTCAAGTCATGTTAAATGTGTGACTTAGTCATATTTTATATTTTTATTCATTTCTGAAAATCCTCTTTACTATTTTTACCTACACATACTTACTTACTTATATTATATCTCATACCATTTTAATGTTATTTTTTTCTTGCTTAGTTCCAATATATCCCTGCTTCAAAGAAAATGTACCTATGTATAGACATATATGTATTTTATTTAATTCTTCCTTACTTCCTGTAAAAATATTCATATGCATATGTTTCATATTTTTAATTTTAATATACAAATATATTTTTAATTTCAGTATGTATACATATCCAATTTCACAAAGAGTATTTAATTTCAATGTATACAGAAAAACATATTTTAATTGGATCAATAATTCACATTTCAAAATCATATTTGAAATGCTTCCTTTCTTTGTTTATTTATTTTATTATCATCATTTTTTTTTCCATGAATCTTAAACCTTTTCCTTGTGCCATTTCCAGTGTGCATGTGCACACATACTCTTGCACACCATTTCATCAAGAAATCCTTCAACATTTAATCTAAATATTTTAGAACTGAATTATCTTATTAAAATAATTTTCCTCAAAATTTTGGGGCATTACAAATAACCTCATGATTCAAGTGTTAGACACGTTAGAGATCATGATATACGTACAATACATCTGTATTTATCCCTTAAGTCTATTTTGGGATTTAATGTTCCACGCTTAATTTATACATTCATATTATATAAGTTTTATTATTTTATAACGTATTATAATTTAATTAACTCATATGATAATCTTATGTATACCATTATATTAATTTGATTATTTAGTTAACTTGAGTAATCAACATTTTAATTAATTATTTTATTATTCAATTATAACATTTTAAATTGAATATGTATAATATAACCTTTATAGTTATACACATATATCTCATATATATATATATATATGTATGTATGTATTATTTTATTTATTAACTAATTTATTTAATTAAACAATTTTAGTTAAATGCTATTCATTTCAAAAATCCTTATATACACATATATACTTATATATATATCAGTTTCAATATATATATATATATAATTCAAACATTGATATATACTTGCTAGATGTTTGAAAGAAGAAAGCGGTGTTAATTACTATAAAAACTATATATATATATATGTAACGACCCGTATTTTTACGGATCGAAAAGTTCGTTCAAATCTGGAATTTTCAACATTTAGGTTGTTTCAGATTTTGGGAAGAATTTTTGGTTAAGTCCTAAGTCGTAGCCGACTTATGGGTTCTGGACGAGTTAGTGATGAGTCTGGGCGAGTTAAGGACTTAAGGGGTGAGTCGGCGACGACCTAAGGAGATAAGTCGTAGCTGGGCTAGGTTAGTAGGTTGAAGTTAACTCGGCAAGAGTTAAGTCGTAGGTTGTAAGTCGTCGCCGAGTTAAGGGATAGACAACCTAAGTGATGAGTCGTAGACGACATAGGAGATGAGTCGTATCCGAGTCAAGGTGATGAGTCGTATCTTCTGCCAAGTATAAGTCGTGACCGAGTTAACTAATAAGTCGTAGAATGAGTTGTCTCGTCTAACCAGCTAAGTCGTATCCCAGCAGGTTGTTAAGTCGTTAAGTCATATAGACGAAGGTGTTAAGTCGCAACCGACTTAGTGGTTGAGTCGTATACCCAAGTTAAGGTGATGAGTCGTACTCAAGTTGTCTGATGAGTCGTACTCATGTTGTCTGATGAGTCGTACCAGTTATTTGATGAGTCGTAGGTTGAACTCTTTGTTAAGTCGTATCTTCTGATGAGTCGTAGCCTTTGTGTTGAGTCGGAAGATGCTATAAGTCGTATACGACTTAGGAGATGGCTGTTTTATCGTGAGTCGTAGACAGATGAGAATTAAGTCGTAGGAGCGTGTGTTGACTCGTAGCTTGGTTAAGTCGTAGGGGGTTGTTGAGTCGTAGGGGCTTGAGTCGTGAGTCGGAAACGACTTAGGAGATAGACTAGTTACGACTTAAGGGCAGTTTTCAGCTATAAATAGGAGGGATTGTTCTCACTTTTTGGGATCCGGATTTTGAAGCGACGAAGTGCTGCCATTTTTAGAGCTCGACTTCTACACTTCTTCACTTCTTTTCTCCACTCTAATCTAGTGCTTCCATCCATCCAAATCGAAGATCAAGATTGAAGATTCAAGAGCTAAAGTTGAAGATCTTCATCTTTTCAAGAGAGATTTCATCGTTTGGAGCGGATTCGTGCTAGATCAAGCTTCATCCTTCGCTGTCCAGATCTGAAGCGTGTTGATTTGAGTTTGTTTAGGTGATTTGGTGAGTGGTGATTATCTCTCACATGGATCCAAAGGAGTATATCGGATTGTTGGCTCGATTTGATGTTAAAATAGAGATTTCCATGCATTTTCTTCATCCAAAGTGTAGATCCATATAGATCCATTGTTCATGATGATGTTACATCCATTCTATCATATGTTAACCTATGCAAGTTCATTCATCAAGTTTGTAGAGATATAATCCATGTTTTCATGCTTATTGGACTTTCAACTCTTTAATTACGAAAATGCCATTATTGTTATAATTGTCTACTTAGATCATATTTGAATGCTTGATTGCTTGGATTGATGTTTGATTTGATTGCTTGTTATGAACTTGATGATTAATGATTAGATTTAGATCGAAGATGATTCAAAAGCTAAGGGAAAGGCTCTTGAATTGGAAAAGCTGCTCGTGGCATATGTAGCGGGATGATGAAGCTCTTATGCATAGATTTGATGATGTGATGATGAGATGAGGCTTTGCAAGGATGTAATGAAGCGAGGCAATCATGTGATGAAGACTTGGTCTAATCCAGACGGGATCATTCCAAGCATGTTGATAACTCGGTGATATGATTCGAGTTGAGGATAATGAATGGATATGAGAACAGTCGTCGAGGAGGATGACTAGGAGGCTTGGATAGCATCGTTGTTGAAGGTTCTAGCATGCTCTAAGCAAGAGTACGTTTGGGCAGATTCGATAGTCCCAACGGCCAACTGTTGATGGTCGAGTACTCTAGGCAGATTCGATAGTCCTAGGCACGGGCTGCGACGACGTGCGGGAGTTATGTCTAGAACCGGGGTTTCCATTAGCCCTTGACGGACGGCTGAAAGAATGTGCCGGTCATTCAATTAACGGTGATATCGAAGCAATGTTAACAGTGATAGCCAGAGTCATGGATGTTTGGTTGTATAATCATTCGGACTCAAGAGCGGTATTTTCTGGGTGCTTATCTGATTTAGGCCTTGGTACTTGGAAAACATCGCCCTTGACTCGAGTGATAGTAGCTCTACTTTAAATTGTATGCTCTGCTATGATTGCTTCTGCTTAGTGTGTGTCTGGGGGCTATCACTGTAGAATGAGGTTGGAGTGGGAGGGTTGTATTCCTATTCCTTTTCCTTTATGCTCTTTTGGTATGTTGTTAGTTAATTTACTGCTCACTAAGACTGTTGTCTGACTCAAGGCTTTATGTTTTAATTCTTATTGCCTTGGGCTGTTCGTCCATTTTGGGACGGGCAGACTAGGTAGCAGGTGACAGGTGCTGTTCTCTTCTCACGATGCTGATATCGAAGACGGGCTTGAGGGTTGCATATTATTCTTATTATATGTACTGGATATTCCGCTGTTATGTTTTCTCTGAGAGATATGTAGTGAGGCTTGATGTATTGACTATGTGGATGCTTGTATTCAACTATTATGGAGTTTTATATGATGTCATTTTGTTCTGTAAAGCTTCACTATACATATGTTCTATTGTATTTTATCCATGCGCTGTGAGTAATACGATAGATTCTGTTGTGTTTAATTTACCTTGACAATCGTCCATGGTCGCCTGGCACACTTTACAGCGCATTCTCTCTAGATTTGGTGCAGGGGTCATGGGCGGTCGTCACATTTGGTATCAGAGCTTTGGTTAATCGATTTTACCCAACGCTCGCCGTCGTAACTACGTATGAGAGACGTAATTGTATTTTGATGGATGATTACTATATATAATGTAGTAGCTTAGTAGAGTTTGAGTCCTTTGTGCAGTTGTTTCTCTAGATGTTCTAATCATTCCTTTTTATAGATATTGAGAATGAGTCGAAGAGGGAGACCAGCTGCTAGGGAAGGCCGTGCTACTGAAGAGACTGCTGATTATGCAGCCATGTTCGAAGCTATGATGACTTCGATCATGAGAAGGATACCAGTTCCGGGGGCAGCAGTTGATGTTGGAGTTCAAGTCCAAGCTCCGAAACCAGTGGTTTTTGCTAAGCTGTGCAAGGATTATACTGTTCTTGGAGGGAAGGTTTTCTTGGGAACAGAATCAACTATCGAAGTCCAGAGATGGATAGATGCTTGTAGAAGGATCTTTGGTGATTTGGGAATTGATGATGCAACTAAGAGGAAGTTGGCATCAAGGCAGCTTCAAGGGAGAGCCTCTGATTGGTGGAACTCTATTACCATCAATACTGCGGAGGAAGAGATCACTTGGGAGCAATTCCAAGTCAGATTTGAAGCTAAGGTCATTTCTACAGCTCAGAAGTCTGTTCTGTTCAAGAGGTTTGTGGAGCTCAAGCAAGGTGGAAGATCAGTTCTTGAGTATGTTTCTGAGTTTGAAGCTTTGTCCAAGTATGCCCGGTCATATATTGAGTCTGCTTACCAGAAGAATGAGAAGTTTGTGACCGGCTTGGATAGTTATCTTGGGAGACAGTTGGTGGATCATTTGGACGATTCATTTGAGAAGCTTGTGGAGAAAGCTCTTAGGCATGAGAGTCTGTTTCCTAAGGAAGGACCTGTTGTTGCTGTTACCAAGGGAGAGTCTAAACCACAGCAGGGTGGAAACCAGAAGAGGAAGCAGCAGCAGCAGAAGGGTAAGGATGGCCAGAAGAAGCCGAAAGGCGAGGTAACTTGCTACAATTGTCAGCAGAAGGGCCATTTCTCTAAGGATTGTAAGAATCCGAAGGCACCGATGAAGTGTCATAACTGCGACAAGCCGGGGCATTTCAGGAAGAATTGTCCAGAACCAAGGAAGGACAGGCAGATTGTGCAAGCCTATGCTTTAGGAGCTGTTCCGTCGTCTTCAAAAGCTCCTACTGCTGAAGAGAAAGGAAAGAGTGTGGTTGTTCAAGGTACTCTTTTCCTATGTGGTGTTCCAGTTAGAGTTTTGTTTGATACTGGAGCGTCGCATTCGTTTGTTTGTAACGAACTCGTAGGCCGGTTAGATTTGAAGCCGGATATTGTTGATAGGCCATTGGTTGTGACTAATCCAGTTGGGGGTTCGTCTTGTTTGTGTATGTTATGCCGTGGTCTAGTTGTATCGAGTCATGGTTGCTCTTTTGTTTGTGATTGCTTTGTTCTGAACTTTGCGGGGTTCAGAATTATTTTGGGTATGGATTGGCTTAGGATGTATGCGGCTAAGGTTGATTGCGAGAGGTTGGAAGTGACAGTCGAGAATGTGGATGGGCGAAAGGTTGTGATACGATGTAAGCATGAAGAAGGCGTCTTCATGAGCTTCATGTATTCGCTAGTTGTTCCACGGGATGGACTGTCATCGGTGCCGATCGCTAATGGATTCGAGGATGTCTTTGACGAAGTCAAAGGGTTGCCGCCGCATAGAGAGATCGAGTTTCGTATAGATCTAGTTGAAGGAGCCAGACCTGTTGTGATGCCTCTAAGGCGGATGGCGCCTAGGGAACAGCAAGAGTTGAGGGTGCAAGTTAATGACCTTTTACAGAAAGGATTCATTCGGCGTAGTGTGTCCGAGTGGGGTGCACCAGTTGTGTTTGCAACCAAGGCAGATGGGTCGTTGAGATTGTGTGTAGATTATCGTGAGCTGAACAAGGTGACTAAGAAGAACAAGTATCCATTGCCAAGAATAGATGACTTGTTTGATCAGCTTCACGAGGCTAAGGTGTTTTCTCAGATGGATTTGGCAATGGGATTTCACCAGTTGAGAGTGGCTAAGGATAGTGTGCCAAAGACTGCTTTTTGGACACCATCCGGTTTCTTTGAGTGGCTGGTAATGCCGTTTGGATTGACTAACGCGCCAGCATATTTTGTGGATCTTATGAATAGAGTGTTCAGAGATCAGTTGAACAAGTTCGTACTTGTGTTCGTGGATGATATTCTGATTTATTCCAGAACTGAAGAAGAGCACAAGACGCACTTGCGTATTGTTTTGGAAATTTTGCGGAAACATCAGCTGAAGGCTAAGTTTTCGAAGTGTCACTTCTGGAAGAGTGAAGTGAGGTTCTTAGGCCATGTGATTTCTGGAAGTGGAATAGCGGTTGATCCCGCTAAGGTGGTAGCAATCCAGGATTGGGTTAGACCTAAGAATGCATCTGATGTGAGAAGTTTTCTTGGATTAGCTGGATATTATCGACGGTTTATCAAAGACTTCTCCAAGGTAGCTGCACCGTTAACAGGATTGACGAAGAAGAACCAAGTGTTCAGTTGGGATCTAAGTGTGAGCAAGCTTTCGGAATCCTGAAAGAGAGATTGACGAGTGCTCCTGTTTTGACTATTCCTAGTGGGAATGATGAGATGGTGGTTTACACCGACGCATGTGGTACTGGACTTGGAGCAGTGTTGATGCAGAAGGATAAAGTTGTTGCATATACCAGTCGACAACTGAAGCCGCATGAAAGGAATTACCCAACTCATGATTTGGAATTAGCGGCGATTGTATTTGCTCTGAAGATGTGGAGGCATTATCTGTTGGGAGTTCGATTCGAGTTGTTTACGGATCACAAGTCGTTGAAGTATCTTTTCTCCCAAAAGGATTTGAATCTTCGGCAGCAACGTTGGCTAGAGTTTTTAGCATCATATGATTTTGGTATAGCTTATACTCCGGGAAAAGGTAACGCAGTGGCAGATGCGTTAAGTCGAAGACATGCAGGATTGGGAGCCATGTTTTCAGAATGGAAGAGTCTCGAGTATTTAGCTGGATTTGACTTCAGGCCTAGATGTGAATTGGAACCTGAGATGTTGGCAAACTTATCAATAAGACCCACTCTTGTGGAAAGGATTGGCGAGAGCCAAAAGCGAGATGATAAGCTTGTCAAGATTATCCGTGAATTGGAATCTGGATTGGATCCAGAAAAGGATAAAGGATTCGAGGTCGATCGAGAGGGTTGGCTTCGGAAGCAAGGACGACTAGTTGTTCCCGATATAGATGAATTGAAGAGTGAAGTTCTGAAGGAAAGTCATCACTCGAAGCTGACAATTCATCCAGGCGGAAATAAGATGTATCGGGATATGAAGAGAACTTACTACTGGGAAGGTATGAAGAAGGATGTTGGAAATTTTATTTCCAAGTGCATGAACTGCCAGTTGGTAAAAGCCGAACAGAAGAAGCCAAGTGGATTGCTTCAGCCATTAGAAGTTCCTACATGGAAGTGGGAACAAGTATCGATGGATTTTATCGATGGATTGCCTAGAACCAGAACGGGAAATGAAGGAATTTGGGTCATTGTGGATCGTCTGACTAAGAGTGCTAGATTCATTCCTGTTCGATCGACTAGAACTGCATCAAAGTTGGCTGAGTTGTATGTTAAGTGGATAGTTCGTTTCCATGGTATTCCGAAGAGTATAGTGAGCGATCGAGACCCATTGTTCACTAGTGGATTTTGGAAGAGCTTCCAGGAAGTCTTGGGAACCGAGTTGTGTTTGAGTACAGCTTATCATCCCCAAACAGATGGTCAGACCGAAAGAGTCAACCAAGTTTTGGAAGATCTTCTAAGAGCATGTGTTTTGGACTTCGGAGGGTCATGGGAAGATCACCTTCATTTGGTGGAGTTCGCATACAACAACAGTTACCAGTCAAGTATTGGTATGGCACCGTATGAGGCATTGTATGGAAGACCGTGTAACTCTCCGACATGTTGGTTAGAGACTGGAGAAAAGTTGATGCTTGGGCCAGAGATGATTCGTCAGACTTCAGATTGTATAGAGATCATTCGGCAACGAATGAAGGCAACCCAAGACCGTCAGAAGAGTTATGCCGATAAGCGTCGTAAGGATTTGGAATTCGACGTTGGTAATATGGTTTTTGTGAAGATTTCTCCACTGAAGAATGTTATTCGATTCGGGAAGAAAGGGAAATTGACTCCGAGATTTGTTGGACCATTCCCGATCATCGAGCGAATTGGAAAGCTCGCCTATAGATTGGAATTACCGGAGAAGATGTCGAGTGTGCACAATGTTTTTCACGTATCGTATCTACGGAAGTATGTGCACGACTCGAATACAGTAGTTTCTGCTGATAGCTGTGAAGATTTCGAAGTTGATCCAGTTGATAGAAGACCTCGTAAGCCGCTTCGTGTTGTTGAAACCGACACGAAACAGCTTAGGAGGAAGGTAGTCAAGTTGCTCAAGATACAATGGAGTGATGATGATAACGACTGTACGTGGGAAGTGGAAGAGAGGATGAAAGCAGCTCATCCTGAACTCTTCGAGGTATGGCCCTAAGGTGTCGTGTCATCTAACGAAATTGTAACTTGTTCTAGTTTTAGAATTCTGCATGCTAAGCTAGAATTGGATGCATGGTTTGTTGATTGCTATGGATGGTAGGCGTGCAGAATAGTTTTTGATTGCTTTGTTTGTTTGGAATTTCGGGGGCGAAATTCCTAAGGGGGAGAGAATGTAACGACCCGTATTTTTACGGATCGAAAAGTTCGTTCAAATCTGGAATTTTCAACATTTAGGTTGTTTCAGATTTTGGGAAGAATTTTTGGTTAAGTCCTAAGTCATAGCCGACTTATGGGTTCTGGACGAGTTAGTGATGAGTTTGGGCGAGTTAAGGACTTAAGGGGTGAGTCGGCGACGACCTAAGGAGATAAGTCGTAGCTGGGCTAGGTTAGTAGGTTGAAGTTAACTCGGCAAGAGTTAAGTCGTAGGTTGTAAGTCGTCGCCGAGTTAAGGGATAGACAACCTAAGTGATGAGTCGTAGACGACATAGGAGATGAGTCGTATCCGAGTCAAGGTGATGAGTCGTATCTTCTGCCAAGTATAAGTCGTGACCGAGTTAACTAATAAGTCGTAGAATGAGTTGTCTCGTCTAACCAGCTAAGTCGTATCCCAGCAGGTTGTTAAGTCGTTAAGTCATATAGACGAAGGTGTTAAGTCGCAACCGACTTAGTGGTTGAGTCGTATACCCAAGTTAAGGTGATGAGTCGTACTCAAGTTGTCTGATGAGTCGTACTCATGTTGTCTGATGAGTCGTACCAGTTATTTGATGAGTCGTAGGTTGAACTCTTTGTTAAGTCGTATCTTCTGATGAGTCGTAGCCTTTGTGTTGAGTCGGAAGATGCTATAAGTCGTATACGACTTAGGAGATGGCTGTTTTATCGTGAGTCGTAGACAGATGAGAATTAAGTCGTAGGAGCGTGTGTTGACTCGTAGCTTGGTTAAGTCATAGGGGGTTGTTGAGTCGTAGGGGCTTGAGTCGTGAGTCGGAAACGACTTAGGAGATAGACTAGTTACGACTTAAGGGCAGTTTTCAGCTATAAATAGGAGGGGTTGTTCTCACTTTTTGGGATCCGGATTTTGAAGCGACGAAGTGCTGCCATTTTTAGAGCTCGACTTCTACACTTCTTCACTTATTTTCTCCACTCTAATCTAGTGCTTCCATCCATCCAAATCGAAGATCAAGATTGAAGATTCAAGAGCTAAAGTTGAAGATCTTCATCTTTTCAAGAGAGATTTCATCGTTTGGAGCGGATTCGTGCTAGATCAAGCTTCATCCTTCGCTGTCCAGATCTGAAGCGTGTTGATTTGAGTTTGTTTAGGTGATTTGGTGAGTGGTGATTATCTCTCACACGGATCCAAAGGAGTATATCGGATTGTTGGCTCGATTTGATGTTAAAATAGAGATTTCCATGCATTTTCTTCATCCAAAGTGTAGATCCATATAGATCCATTGTTCATGATGATGTTACATCCATTCTATCATATGTTAACCTATGCAAGTTCATTCATCAAGTTTGTAGAGATATAATCCATGTTTTCATGCTTATTGGACTTTCAACTCTTTAATTACGAAAATGCCATTATTGTTATAATTGTCTACTTAGATCATATTTGAATGCTTGATTGCTTGGATTGATGTTTGATTTGATTGCTTGTTATGAACTTGATGATTAATGATTAGATTTAGATCGAAGATGATTCAAAAGCTAAGGGAAAGGCTCTTGAATTGGAAAAGCTGCTCGTGGCATATGTAGCGGGATGATGAAGCTCTTATGCATAGATTTGATGATGTGATGATGAGATGAGGCTTTGCGAGGATGTAATGAAGCGAGGCAATCATGTGATGAAGACTTGGTCTAATCCAGACGGGATCATTCCAAGCATGTTGATAACTCGGTGATATGATTCGAGTTGAGGATAATGAATGGATATGAGAACAGTCGTCGAGGAGGATGACTAGGAGGCTTGGATAGCATCGTTGTTGAAGGTTCTAGCATGCTCTAAGCAAGAGTACGTTTGGGCAGATTCGATAGTCCCAACGGCCAACTGTTGATGGTCGAGTACTCTAGGCAGATTCGATAGTCCTAGGCACGGGCTGCGACGACGTGCGGGAGTTATGTCTAGAACCGGGGTTTCCATTAGCCCTTGACGGACGGCTGAAAGAATGTGCCGGTCATTCAATTAACGGTGATATCGAAGCAATGTTAACAGTGATAGCCAGAGTCATGGATGTTTGGTTGTATAATCATTCGGACTCAAGAGCGGTATTTTCTGGGTGCTTATCTGATTTAGGCCTTGGTACTTGGAAAACATCGCCCTTGACTCGAGTGATAGTAGCTCTACTTTAAATTGTATGCTCTGCTATGATTGCTTCTGCTTAGTGTGTGTCTGGGGGCTATCACTGTAGAATGAGGTTGGAGTGGGAGGGTTGTATTCCTATTCCTTTTCCTTTATGCTCTTTTGGTATGTTGTTAGTTAATTTACTGCTCACTAAGACTGTTGTCTGACTCAAGGCTTTATGTTTTAATTCTTATTGCCTTGGGCTGTTCGTCCATTTTGGGACGGGCAGACTAGGTAGCAGGTGACAGGTGCTGTTCTCTTCTCACGATGCTGATATCGAAGACGGGCTTGAGGGTTGCATATTATTCTTATTATATGTACTGGATATTCCGCTGTTATGTTTTCTCTGAGAGATATGTAGTGAGGCTTGATGTATTGACTATGTGGATGCTTGTATTCAACTATTATGGAGTTTTATATGATGTCATTTTGTTCTGTAAAGCTTCACTATACATATGTTCTATTGTATTTTATCCATGCGCTGTGAGTAATACGATAGATTCTGTTGTGTTTAATTTACCTTGACAATCGTCCATGGTCGCCAGGCACACTTTACAGCGCATTCTCTCTAGATTCGGTGCAGGGGTCATGGGCGGTCGTCACAATATATATATATGTGTGTGTGCGTGTGTGTGTGTGTGTGATTCAAATAGAGATGACATACTTGCCAGTTCCAATTTCAATATATACTTATATATACATATTAGTTTCAATATATATATATATATATATTAGCATAGGAGATTACTGAAAGAAGAAAGCAGTGTCAATTGCTAAAAAAACTATAAAACAAAGTTATACTCACCAGATGGTGAAGTTGGTAGCGAAATGAAGCTTTGATTTTCAGGTGGAAGGAGAAAGGGAAGATGCTGATGGGTTTATATAGTTTAGGGTGGGGAAACTTTAAGGTTAAGTTAATTAATAACTTAAATTTTAACGATGAAGGATATAAGGATACAATTTGTGGTCAAATGAAAAAAATTCGACTTATTTTATTTTCTTTTAAATCATTTCAAAACCTTAACCGCATTATTACTTGAATCGCCTTACAATATTTGTCTAAAAATCCGCTTGAGGAGTTTACCCAAATTTTATTTTATTTTTATAACGATTTTTCTTTTCGAAAAATATTAGTTTCCAATTTTTAATAATTATAAATAATTGTTTATTTCAAAAACAATTCCAAAATTTCTCAAATAACATTTATTTTGCAAAAATAAATTTCTAAAAACTTTTAGGTTTCAAAATATAATTCAAACTTCAAATTTGAATTTAAATTATTATTTATCAAGTAAATTCTAGAATCGCTTTTATTGAATTGAATTCCGTAAAATTCCAATATTATTTTCTAAATACATTTATTGATTATTTCAACTTTTTACCATATTCAAATCCTTTTGAAATTCGAATTCCTTTTATTTAAATTTCAAAATATATTTATGCATCAAAATTCTCAATTAATCTCAAAATACATTTTATTATTTTTAGTTAAATATTGGAATGTTACAAATTACTTAATTAATTATATCACAATATAACAAAATATACTATAGAAATCAAACATCCTTATTATGAACAAGGTCCGTTATCGAGTTAGATATATGTAACATACTAGATAATTGTTCCTAGGGAAAACCCCTAACTCTATCAGCAACAACTTCTCGTTTATCTTGAGGTCGAATTACATCCATTTGTTAGAAGAGACTTCCCATCTATCAGTATCATGACCTCAGTTCGATAGGCCAATGCAAATGGAGTGTGTCCGCTTGTGGATTTCTAGGTTATATGTTAAACCCATAATGCTAATTGTAGCCCATCCATCCAATTTACCTTAGCTCGCTTCAGTTGCTTCTTCTTGATGGATTTGATCAAGTTCATTACCTACACCTGTCCATTCGCTTGCAGATGTGCCACTGATGGAAAGCATTACTAATTTCTATATCGAGCATAGAAATCACAAAATTATGCACTTTTGAAATGAGTTCCATTATCCATTATGATCTTCTGTGGCACTTCGAACCTGGACAAATGTTTTTTACAACAAAATTGATCACTTTAGCCGAAATAATCATTGTAGGACACTCTGCCTCAGCCAGATTTATTAAGTAGTCCACTACAATGATTGCGTACTTCACTCCTCCGTAAGGCATCTGTAGTACTCCGATGATGTCAATTCCCCAAACTAGAATTAGCCACGACAAACCATTTTTTAAGCTTGTTGGATGGGGCTCTAAGAATATCTACAAATCTCTGGCACTTGTCATAGTTCCTAGAATATTCAACTGAACCCCAATTGACAGTTGGTAAGAAATATTCGTAGCGAAGAATCTTCTTTGTTAAAGTTTGTTCCCTAGTGTGATTGCCACAACTTGCCTCATGAACATTCGTTGGGATCTCCTTAGCTTCTTCCTTGTTGACACACCTTAACAGGGGGTAGAGAATCCTCTCTGATACAATACTACTTCTTGCATAATGAACCCAGGTACCATATGCAAGACCTTTCACTTTTCATTTTGACATTTTGGGAGAGTTCCCTTTAACAAATAATCTTTGACTGGAGTCATCCACGACTACTTTTCTTCAATCTCAATAACGTAATCAATGTCTATCTCATCCATACTTAGAGATTTCAACATTTCTACTAGCATGATTCCCAATGGCTGTGCATCTTCACAGCTCGCCCATTTTGCTAGTGAATTGGCATTCTTATTTTCCACTCTAGGGATGTGTGTAATAATGTAATGCTTAATATCATCTAGTAGTTTTGGCACCTTCAACAGGTAAGGAGCAAGTCATGCACCCTTAGCCTGAAATTTCTTCCTTACTTAGCAAAGCACCAGCTGAGATTCACTGTATTTGCAATGTCCGTATTGCTTTCTTGAATCCCACTATCAATGCTTCACACTTTGCTTCATGCCAAATAAATGTAAAGATCTTCTCCTTTTAATGGCTTGAATAATATCGGTGGTTTTCGAAGATGTTCCAATCGAACTTGAAAATACCATCATGTTCGCTCATCCATTAGAATTTCCCTTTTTCTTTCTTGAGTGCGACAAAGAATGGTATACAATTATCGGTCGCTTTGAGGTGAACCAACTCAAAGCATAAACTTTACCATTCAAGCTGTACATTTCTCTCCATGTCCATAGGGTTGTATCCTGCTTCAAAGTTTCAATCTGATCTGGATTAGCTTAAATGCCCCTAGAGTTCACAATAAACCCTAAAAAATTTCCTGATGTGATTCCGAAGGAACACTTCGGTGGATTTGATCTCATTCCATATATTCGGAGCACATCAAACATTTCAGAAAGATCTCCTATGTAGTCTGTTGACTTTTGTTACTTTACCGGCATAACATCAACATAGACTTCCATTGTCCGTTTGATTTTTTTGTTTAAACATCTTATTAGCAATATGTTGTTAGGTGGCTCCAAAGTACTTCAGTCCGAATGACATCAGTACATAGCAATATAGTCCTAAGTTAATGATAAAGCTCGTATGCTCTTGGATGGGGACATACATCATAATCTGGTTATATCTGGAATACACATTTGTAAAGTACGATAGTTCATATTTAACGGTTCCTCTACTAACTAGTCAATCCATCATAGAGGGAAACAGTCCTTTGGGAATGCTTTGTTAAATCTACATAGTCCATGCATGTTCACCATTTCTCATTTTCCTTCTTAAAAAGTCTTTTGCACCGGCTCCACCCTTATCTTTATTGACACTTTCCATGGGTCCAATCTCTATAGTAATCTCTAGTGGACCCAAGCCAAGGCTTAGGGGGTAATTGTTATGCATCTACGTGCTTAATTTAGAGAGGCTTCCCCTGCATCATTTCCTTTATCCCTTCATTGTGCTTCTTTGAGTTGTGCGAAGTAGCACTCTCGACCTGTTCTTTGGTCTCCTTGGATTGCCCATACTCCACTACCCATGGGAAATTTCATCGTCAAAATCAATGGAGCGAGTGTAATCCTAAAGTCTGCTTGGGCCGGTCGGCCCACGAATATGTTGTAGGTAGAGAATGTGTCCACCACAACAAAGTTTTGAACCTGTATCGCCTTACGTGGGTCGTCTCCAAGCTAAACTGGCATCTTGGTGCATCCAATCGGAGTTGTCACCTTTCCATCAAATCCTTGGATGCGAGATTTACAAGATAACAGATCCTTTTTGTTAAGCTCATCTTGTCAAAGGTCTGCTCAAGTGTATGTTCAACGAACTTCTACTATCTATTAGCACTTGGTGAAATGTAGTTAGGCCAATCATGATCGTTATCACCATCGGGTCTGTGTCGATGCCTTAACCCTATCTTTATCCCTATGGCAGAAGACAATGTCTTCGTCTATCCTTTGATGTTGTTTAGCAAGAGTTGCATCCTCAATTGCACAACACATTTCTTATGGTTCATGACTGAGTGAACTCCCATACCTTTCCATTTTATTCTAACTCTTCTCCACCAGACGCAGATATCCAAAAATAGTGCTTATTACCAAAGCTCTATTTGGTGGTCTTGGCACTTCTTCACTGGGCCCAGATGCATTGCTTTATGGTAGCTACCTCTAAGGCTGATTGTTTCCTTATCGGCCCTCTTGTGGGTTCCTAATAAACTATTGGAGTCTTTTCTTCTTAATTAGATCTTAAATCACAACATAGAGATTTTGACACTAATTCATGTTGTGTCCATGAGTCTCATGGAAACGACAGAATTTTCTAGGGTGCTTCTCCTCTTCGGTTGCCTTCCTTATGGAAGGCTTTTTATATACCTGAATACTTGCATTACAAGGTATATATTCTCTATTGAGTCAGTCAACTTCGTATACTTCCCATCATGGTTGAACCTAAATCGTTTTTTCGGGTCTTGCTTCTTTCCACCGATGTTGTTGGCATTCTTCCGCTTAGTACCACTTCCAGCATTGTAATTCCCACTGTCATCATCCTGCTTGATAGCCACATTGCTTTAAATGATGACGCTTAGTCCAACCTAACTGCCAATGTCTAAAACCATCCTTCAGTTCTACCTCTTCCAAGCGCAAAAACCAATTCGCTTTTCTATAGAAACCTTTAAGGCAGAATGCTTCTTCATCTTTAACCATCTACCGAAGTCAGTCTGACTGTTCACACTACTCATGAGAGCCATTAGTACTATGTCATCTCTAGTATTCTTCACCTTAATCATGACAGTGTTGAACCTCTTTAAAAATCTCTTTAAGATCTATCCGGACCTTTAATTCAAATTTTCCAAGGACATCATGTCCTTCGGCTGTACACAATATACTATGAACTGTTCCATGAATTTATCTAATAACTTGTCATAGGATAATATGGATTCAGGCTTAAGCCGACAAAATCACATCATGGATAGTCCATCCAAAAAGAGGGGGAAACAACTACACTTTACTGCATCATCAGCATGGGGATCATCCATGTGCTATCCATACTTCATCAGATGTTGCATTGGATCGACCAACCGATTATGGCTTGGTATCATCATCATAACGAACTTTTTCGGATACTTAGTAGATCTAATTTCTTTAGTGAATGAGTTTCGACTTGAGAAGGATCCCCATCCATCATCTTGTTGTTGTTGGTTTTGCTACAACAAACTCCTTATCATCTTAGTTCTCAACTCATCATTATCCAACATCATTGAATGTCGGCTATCGTAAGCGTCACCAAGTGTTTGACTCTGCAAACAGTCTTAGATAGCTCGATGATGATTAGGTCTCCCTATCTTTGGGGAGCCCATTTGTTCAGTTCTTCGTTGATGTCTGATTGAACTATGTCCTCTCCTAGAATCTCTGACTATATTCGCTTAAGCAACTCCATCCTAAGGGCCAATAGTCCGTCCTCCACTAACAACATCGACCTCTTTACTATCTCGAAAATCATTTCCTAAGTTAACAAGTAGTTTAGGTCTATCGGTACTGATCCTTTCGAATCGATCATTACCAATCGATGATCCTACTGGGACAGTTGCTCCAATTTTCCTACTCTATTTATCTGACGCACCAATACTCCCTTTTTGCATTTTTTGCTTTCCATCTATGTGGCTCTGATCCAATGAACTTCCTTCATCTGAATCAGATAATAAAGCCTCGCACTATCTACGGGATCCTCCTTGGTGTAAGGGTTGCATCAATAGGGAAAATTGCTTTTTCATCTCTTCCATGATGGACATATGACTTTGCTTTATCTTTTTATCCATGTCAACCATCATGCGGTCTAACTCTTTCTTTCTCATGACTTATGGTTCCGTCGAAGTTCCTTTTAGATTATGTCGATCTACTTCATTATCTCCATGATCTGAACTTTCATCTTCTTTAGGGATCACTCAGGATCTACTAGGTCCCATTTTGGGAGCCATTCCTTTTAGATCTGGTTGGAGATTTTGTGAAAATCCTAGTAGCAATTATAGATATGATCATGATCTTCTTTTTTTCAGTGAAAGCACCAGAAAATATTTGTACGTAAATTGAGCAAACACCCCCAGTCGATTAAAAACAAAATTAAAATGTAAGAAATTTAGAAAAGACAAAGAGGACGCATAAAAATTTGTAGTGGTTTGGAAATTTTTATGGCCTACATCCACTTTATATTTTTTGTTTGCAATTGACTTTGCTATTACAACTGAAATATAGTGCTACTTAGGATCTAGAATTGATAGATCATGAGTTCGGTAGCAATTCCATTCATAAGTTGGTAAAATGATATGTGCGTGTGTATGATAGATCTTGAGTTCAGTAGCAAGTCCAGTTCTAATGAAATATCACTTTGTCTAAGTACTAGATAGCATATCAATACATATAGCCATACATACATACATACATATATATCTGTGTGTGTACGCATGCATAAGTTAAAACATTAAACTATATATATATGTATGTATATATATTGTGCAAAAATAATTATTAAATTTTTTATATTTAAAATTATGGATGAGTATATATATAGTAAAAATATGACGTATGCAAACATTTCCTTATAAATTAAAAACTAGATCAGAAATCTTTTACTTTTCACCGAACTGATCTCGTCGAGAGCCGACACGCTGTTTGCTCATAACTTCCTCTAGGAGTACCAATATCTCCTCCTTCTCTTTAAGTTGCAAATATGAAAAGTTGATTTCATAACATAGGGGATAGGTGGCTAGGGTTTATGGTAGAAACCAGAAACTTATGCACCGAATTATGGTGGAGGCTATTCTATTTATAGCTGAAGGTTTAAACCTTATTATCCACCATATCCTCTAAACTCAGAGACTTAGGAAAGCCCTAAATATCATCTTGATATGGCTGGACCTAGGTCTTGACTTGGAATTACATTGACCGCCTTTGACTCCTCTTTGAATCACCGCTTAATTAACTAATTCTAGCCCATCAGTTGATCGAACTGTCATATAACTTTATACATAGTTTAATCCGATTTTATGCTTGAAATAAATAAATAAAATATCCTTATCATATTAATACAACATCTGTATTAATTTATAAATTGATTTTATCCTTGGTCGAACTTGGAAATAACTGATAACACGGTCTGAGCTCGATCCACAGTCGATATTTAAACAATTTAAATACTGAAGCCTATATGGACTATGCTGAAGCACAATATAGGTTCAAGTTCATCTCTTATAGATAATTTAGGCAAAATAGTATTTCTTATCTAATATACGCTCACCCAGTAACGACATTTTGTACATGTGTTATTTTCGTCATCATTGTACCACATAGATATCTTGAGTTTGGAATATGGTCAAAAACTCTATTAATATCTATATTAATTACATAGGTCACTTTAAAGTCCTTGGTTTAATCTGATAACGTTTATTGATTAACTGATTTACTTTAGATATAGATTTTGACTTTAATTTGTGTAACAACCCTATATTTTACAAATATTCTTAAATTGATTTTTTCCAGATTCAAAGGCTTTATTTATCAAAAAGAATAAATTTTTTTATTTTAAATATAAACTTTGACTTTGATGTGGATTAGAATTCCAAATATGACTAAATTTAATATTTCCTGAAAATGTGAATTTTGGTCAATAGTCAAACTTTGACTTTTAAGTTTAAATTTTAAATAGTTTGAAATTATAAATTTTATATTTTATTATGAAAATAGATTTAATAACTTGAACACTACTTTTCGTTTCGTTGAAAACGGAGTTAAAATGTAAAAGTTATGTACATTTCAATTTTTAGTATAATTTGTTTTATTGTGCATTTTTGCCTATTTTAAATTTTATAAATTTTATTTTCTTTGTCATATTTTATTTTAATATGTGTTAATATGTTATTTTATGTATATTTTTGTCTTTTATTATTTTTAAAGTGAAGTAGACATTTTTCTAGAGTCAATGGTAATTTATGTGAAATTTTCATGTCCTGCCTGCTATTTTTAAACAATTTCTTCAATTCTTTTGCTATTTTCTCTGAATTTAATTATTTATTTCACTTTGAAAATGTTTTAAAAGTCATTTTTATTTCAAATTTTGTTTTAGAATATTTTTAAATTAAAGTTAATAATTTTCCAAAGTCAATGGTGATTTATTTGTAATTTCTGGACATTGTTTTGTATTTTAAGCAATTTCTTTTATTATTTTTTCTAATTTCTTTAAATTTTATTATTTATTTTCTTATATCTTTACTTAGTTTCGGTTTGTATAGTATTTTTCTGAAATATTTTGTTTATATAAAGATTTATAAGGAAAGAAATGTGAAGGGTTGTGTAACGCTTTGAAACGGAAGCCCTTTTATTTACCAAATCCTTTAATTCCTTTAACTCCTCAAAATTAATTGCCTAGCCATATAAAACCCTAGTGTAGCCGTCATCTCATTTTGCATTCACGTGAAAAAATATCCCATCTTCAATTGTTTCTCACGGCTAGAGAAAATTAGGTAATGGCCTCCATCTCTTTCTTCCTACTTTTCTTCTTTTTCTATGCTATTTTGCTTGCCTTCTTCCTTGATTGAGATCGGCCTCTACCCCTATTCCTCTGCCACCACCTCCTTCCATCTCTTCCCGACCACCACTAGCCCCCACTCCACCAGATCTGACCATAGCCGAACCATTTTGATGGTAAAACCCCCCAAATTTCAACCTAGATGCCTAAAAACCATGTTTATTGACCTCTACATGCTCACCCACCTCAACCACCACCCAAACCACCACCATAGCCACCACCACCTCCCTGACCTGACCACAACACACCCCTCCCCACCTCTGTCCAGATCTGAACTTGAATGGCCAAGCCCAAACTCCTATGGCCGAGCCCTTTTGTTGACCAAAAACCACGCTAGTGTGCCTAAAACTCTTCACATACCTATGTTATAACTTCCCCATCATCTCTAGCTTGTAGCCGTGTATCCCTTGGTCCAAACCAGACCCAAAACCATTTCCTTAGACCTGTAGTTTCCCTCATGGCTGAGCCTAGTAAAGGTTGAAAGCAAGTGCAAGCATTTCTATTTGATTCCGTGCAGTCATTTCTAACATTGTTCTATTAAAATTTGGGTTGAAAACTTATATTGTTTGGATTGTTTTGTCTTATGTATTCCGAGGAGTTAACCTTGTCTCTCTCACACTCATCATCATCATGGCTGAGAAATGAACCCCTTGTTCGAGCTTTTGAATGGTTAAAGCATGGTCAAGTAATCTATTCCGTTGTTGCTTCTTATCTGCATTGTTTCAACATTGTTTTGCGTTGAATATTTATGTGTATATTGTCTTGTTTTGTTTGAATGTTTTCAAGGAGATTTATCTTTGGCTCTCTCAATATCCAATCTTATTCGTACTTTCATGCCTTCGAAGATCTCAGTTTATGCATTTGATAGCAATCTCCAGCACAAAGAGGTGAGTTATTCTCACCAGACAATATGTACCTATATAACTAGTAAATTGACACCCTGCGAATCTGTAGAAATATATTATCATGTTATATATGCTTATATTATTATCATATGATGTTCACACCTATTATTACACCTGTTATATCATATGTTAATGTTATTTAATGTTATTCTGTTATTTATATCTATTATCACCATTGCAAGTTCCCTGTAGATTAGAATCACTATGGGTTGAAATGATACATACCCGAACGGACTTTAGAATAGGGAAAAATCGTTATGGGCTGAAATGATAGGCCTGAACGATTTTTATTTAAATTATTTTAACTTGGGATTGCGGGTTTGAAATGATAGAACCCGGATTTTTCTTTTTTTTAACTGCGGATTGAAATGATACATATCCGTATCACTTGACCTAAGTTAGAAAATTATATACAGGCCCGTGGTTATTTTATAAAGTGTTTTGGATATTTTTAAGTATTTTAAAAATTATAAATTTATGAAATTTGATTTAAATAGATTTTGAAATTTTTTAAAATAAAGAAATTATGATTTTTCTATGTGTTAAAAATGTAATTAATGAATGGCTTAACTGGATTTTTGAAATATAACTTAAGTTGGAAATTTGGAATTTGGTTAAAAATGATATTTAATTTATATAAATAAAATGGATATTAAATTTTATTTGGAAATGGTAAATATGATAATTTGATTAAATTTGAATTTAAGTGATTATTAAGTATTATTGATTTTTCTATGAATTTAAGTGGTTAAATAAATGAATGTTTAAAAGTGATCTTTTAAAATATAACTTGACTAGGAAATGTGAAATTTGGTTTTAATTAAAGGTTTAAGTTAATTAAATAAAATTGGAAATTTTGTTAAATTGTGAAATGGTAATTTAAATTTGAAGTGTTAAGTCTATTTGTTGAAATGTGAAGAATTGGAACTTTTACACTTAAACTTATTAAGTAAATTGTTGAAAATTGGATTTAATTATAAGAAATTTATTGTGAAAGAAACGTGTAATGTTCTAATTAATGAAAGAAATATGTAAAGTTTAATTTATGAAAGAAACGTGTAAAGTTCTAATTAATGAAAGAAATATGTAAAGTTTTACCTACTGAAAGAAACATGTAAAGTCTTAATTAATGAAAGAAACATGTAGGTCTTAATTTGTGTAATATTGATTTAAAATAATAAATGCCCCTTTTGTAATAAAACGTAAATTAAAACGTACATTCGATAATGTATGTTTAATTAGTGTAATATTGATTAAATGATAAATGCTCTTTACTGTAATAGGAATGTAAGTTAAAAAGTACATTTAATATGTAAGTTTTAATTAATGTAAATGACATATTTTAATGACTAAAATAATAAAGTTTCTTTATTGTAATGATAATGTAAGTTAATAAGGTACTCTTAACTTAACATAAGAATTTTAGCATTAAATTGGATATTACAGTAACAAAGTTTATTTAACTATAAGGCTATGATAAAATGACCATGTTAAAAATTTGTAAGTATATAAATACTTTGATTATATAAAATGTTAAATTGGGAAGTATTACATTCCAAAAATGCTATGATTCCTTAAGGTTACATTACCAAAATGCTATGATAATTTAAAGGAAGATTTCAAGTTTAATAAATTAAAGGAAATATTCAATGATTTTGAAATTTGGGTTTTATTGAAATGATATATTATTGAATTGGTTTTGAAATGGAAATGATATATTTTTGAATTGGTTTTGAATAGATATGTTTTGGGTTTGAAAGTATGTATTAGTTTAAAATAAATGATATGATTTTGAAATGGTTTAAAGGATGTATTTTGATTTGAAACATAAACTATTTTTAAAAGTTATAACCACGGGTTATAATAACGATTGGTTGGCAAAGAGACCGGGATCGGATATGGACATACTCTCTGTCGATACCGAAAACCACTTTGACAACCGTGTACGTGGTGGATATTCCAGAATGAAGTAGGATGGTGGCGACGTTCTTAAGGTATGTTACGTGGACCCAACTCCCGTGAGTTGGCATAAGGTGGCTAAAACAGGAGCGATCTCGGACCAGTGAGGTAGCACCTCTTCTCGGACACATTTCTTCGATATTATACTCTTACTTGTGATTGATTAGATGGCCATCCTCCGATTTGGGAGTGTTGTTCGAGGTGGAATGGTAGTGGCTGCTATGCGTATCCATCAGTCCGTGTGCGTAATTGGTATATCTACCCTGGCATTGCCTAGTTGTGCCGTGTCACCTACCATATCGAGCTTTACTACGATTATGATTTTAAGATCCGACCGCGTTAAGGTTCTCCATCCCCTTAACGCTATTTTCTATATGATTATACTTTACTTATTAGACATTATTATAATAGCGAATATTACTACATAGTAGATATTTTAACGGATCCTTAGAGGATGGGCGGTCCCAAGCATCTTCTAAGTTACTTGTACCTTTATTACAGTTCACTTGAGTTGGTTTACATTATATAAGTATATATTGTCCTGACTCGAGTGTTTTGTGTTTTGCTTTACGCTCGGGTCAGCCTGAGTATTCACAGATTTGGATTTCCACCTTCTGGAGATTTGAATCGCTGGAGATTATTTGCTAGTCTTGTTCTATCAACTTCGGTTCCGTTGTTCTATTCAGCCTGTACTTGGTTATTGTATTGAGACTTCCGCTATACTTTATTTCTTATGTTGTATCTTATGTAACTCTGATATATTTTCATAGTAGCTTCATGAACTACTATTTCTTTTACTTCCGCTGCATTATTTTACTCTGTGTCTGTGATCTGTGATTATATTTATTTACTGTATACTCTGAGATTTGCCAAATTTTATTTACAACGCGGTATTTTGAGCAATTCAACTCCGGCATGAGTGTCTACCTATACACTTATAATGGATGCGAATGGTTGAAAATATCGGGTCGTTACAGTTGGTATCAGAGCTTTGGCTTTGAGGCAAAACTTAGAATGTATGGTAAATTTATTTACAGAATCACTTTCGTTCGAGTTTGAATCTCTTCCTTTTGAATCGATTTCCTTTGAATTTTGGAACGTTCCCTACGGTTCCAAAATCCATTCTTGTCCCTCACTATTCATCTTCTTTTGATTCTGGAGTATCCCATAACTCCACTTCGAATGATCTTCATAGTGAATTGGCGGTCTTGCCAATATTCTAATTTTCTTGTAAAAGGGTGAAAATCCTTTACAGTCAGCATCGATTCACCAGAGATTTTTATTTATCCTTGGTTTAGATGCTAATATCTTTTATTATTCCAAACTCTATCTCTTGAGATCGAACGTAGATTTATCCCAGAAAAATTCACATCGATCTTATTCTTTTAGTCACGGTTGACCCAGTTAAGGTTGTTTGCGATTTATCTAAGCTTACCCATCTCTCTACTCTGTTTAACCATCCTGTATTTTGTTTCTAAACTATCTCCAAACATTTTGAATTGTACTTGTAAATCTATGTTTTGTTTTATATATGGTGTTGTTTGAGTTGTTGATGTTGATTTTGATTTCCGATCGATTCGTCTGATCAACGCTATCGATAGGATTTCTAAAACACTTTGACAGAACAAACTGACACAATATTATAAAAAAAAATTTGGCTAATGAAATAAATTTTGATATATAATTTATGGAACTTAATAAATTGATTTAAATTGATAATTTGAAGTGATAATACTTGATTTATCATTTATTGTTCTACAAATGAATTTATAAATAGTTGTTTATAAATTTATTTGGGAACTGAAATGAATTTAAAACAAGAAATTTAGGAATTTAATTTCCGATGGATTCAAACCTTATGTTAAAAGTTTTAAAAGGATATATTATTTAAAGTATTTCCAAGTAGAAATTTGTTTCTAAAGGAGTTTTAAGTTTAAAAATTTAGTGCTCTTCTCTTTGTCGCTGGAAAATAATTTCGGTGATGACTGCAGCATCATCGACGTTCATTTTAGAGTTTCGAAGTGAAGAGACCGCTCTGTAGGCTTGCTACAGTGTTGCTTTGAGAATTTAATTGGTTTGAATTTCTAAAATATGATTTGATTTATATTATATATAGGTATATGATTTAAAATTGATTTGACATATTATGTACATATATTTATTTATCTCTAACCGGTTTGAAGGAAATCGGAAATTTAATTCTTACATTTTTTTCTTAAAGAATAATTTCAATTATAAAAAGAAAAAAATCAAAAATTTGGATAATGATTCAAACTTGAGATAATTGAATTGGAAAGTTTTATTTGTATAATACAATTGCATTCAAATATAACTTACCTTAAATTTTTTTAGAAGTTAACAATGTAATTGGATAATATACAATATAAAAAGGATTTTATAAATAAAATTTGAGTGGTTATAATAAATTTTATACACTTAACTTTTAGTTATAAAAGATTAACAGAGGTAAATAGTGAAAAAGGAATTTAAAGAGATTTTTTTTAAATAACTTAATAATCAAATTTGATTTAATATGGAACCTTAAATCTAACCTAGGAATTTTAATAAAGGTTATTTCCTAAAATGAGTATGTTGTATAATAAATAATGATCTTTGAATAGATAAAATAAAATACATTTGAAATAGACATTTTGTAATAAAGTTTATTTAACTTGAATTCATAGTTTAATTGATGTCTAAATGAATAAATGTGTAAAGAAATTTGATTGTTATATTTGCTATATAAATATTTTATTTATGAAATAGATATGTCTTGAAAAATGAATGATTATAATTTAAATAATTAAAATGTATTTTAACATCACTAAAAATTGATAATTGAGAATTTGGTTTTCAAATGGAATTTTAAGTGTAACTTATTGAAGGAATATCTATTTGGGAAATGGGTATTTTAAATAAAGTGTTAGGTTATGTGTTAAATTAAGAGCTAACTAAAATAGTGAACTTTTAAACTTAATAAATGAAGTATAGTTTGATTTGAATATTCCATTCATAAAAGTTTGTTTTAATAAGTCATAAGTTAAATGATATCCAAATGAATATTTCTGATATTAAACTGATTTGAAATATTAATATATCTACTGTAGCATTTTATAAGTGCAGCTATTTTGAAAATACAATGTTTTGGAAATTTTATAATTGAATGAACTTAGAAATGTTACAACTTTAAAATGAATATTATTTGACCTTGAATTAAAATATTTTAAATGAAGATTATTTTAAAAGGTGTTATTATTTTCTAAGTATTATGTTTTTTTAGAATAACATTTCCAAAGTGTTACGATTTTTAGTAGTATGATTTCCAAATGATAAACATCCATAAATTGTTATGATTTAAAAGCATTATGGTTTCAAGTTTATTATCTTATTTTGTGTTTCCAAACTACCTTTTGGTTGTCCTTATTTCTCTTATCTTGTTACAGAATGGGAAGGCTATTGCTTATACCAGTCCGTTTAGAAATCTTTATGTAATCTTTGATAATTTTTGTTACTTATCTGGATCTGAACACTGTTTTTTCATTCATAGACCGTCGGTCAAGTGAAAGGGGTGATTCAGACTCTAGAGGATCTTGTTCGTGCTTGTATTCTTGATTTGATCACCTCCATCTTGTTAAACTTACCTATAACAATACTTATCAGGTGTAATTCCAATCTTCTTATCATCTTGTCTTAATTCTATTTCATTCTATCTTTTTCTGTGCTTTCCCGTACCTCGTTCCTTTTCGGGGACGAAAAGTTTTGAGTGGGGGAGAGTGTAACAACCCTATATTTTACAAATATTCTTAAATTGATTTTTTCCAGATTCAAAGGCTTTATTTATGAAAAAGAATAAATTTTGTTATTTTAAATATAAACTTTGACTTTGATGTGGATTAGAATTCCAAATATGACTAAATTTAATATTTCCTGAAAATGTGAATTTTGGTCAATAGTCAAACTTTGACTTTTAAGTTTAAATTTTAAATAGTTTGAAATTATAAATTTTATATTTTATTATGAAAATAGATTTAATAACTTGAACACTACTTTTCGTTTCATTGAAAACGGAGTTAAAATGTAAAAGTTATGTACATTTCAATTTTTAGTATAATTTGTTTTATTGTGCATTTTTGCCTATTTTAAATTTTATAAATTTTATTTTCTTTGTCATATTTTATTTTAATATGTGTTAATATGTTATTTTATGTATATTTTTGTCTTTTATTATTTTTAAAGTGAAGTAGACATTTTTCTAGAGTCAATGGTAATTTATGTGAAATTTTCATGTCCTGCCTGCTATTTTTAAACAATTTCTTCAATTCTTTTGCTATTTTCTCTGAATTTAATTATTTATTTCACTTTGAAAATGTTTTAAAAGTCATTTTTATTTCAAATTTTGTTTTAGAATATTTTTAAATTAAAGTTAATAATTTTCCAAAGTCAATGGTGATTTATTTGTAATTTCTGGACATTGTTTTGTATTTTAAGCAATTTCTTTTATTATTTTTTCTAATTTCTTTAAATTTTATTATTTATTTTCTTATATCTTTACTTAGTTTCGGTTTGTATAGTATTTTTCTGAAATATTTTGTTTATATAAAGATTTATAAGGAAAGAAATGTGAAGGGTTGTGTAACGCTTTGAAACGGAAGCCCTTTTATTTACCAAATCCTTTAATTCCTTTAACTCCTCAAAATTAATTGCCTAGCCATGTAAAACCCTAGTGTAGCCGTCATCTCATTTTTCATTCACGTGAAAAAATATCCCATCTTCAATTGTTTCTCACGGCTAGAGAAAATTAGGTAATGGCCTCCATCTCTTTCTTCCTACTTTTCTTCTTTTTCTATGCTATTTTGCTTGCCTTCTTCCTTGATTGAGATCGGCCTCTACCCCTATTCCTCTGCCACCACCTCCTTCCATCTCTTCCCGACCACCACTAGCCCCCACTCCACCAGATCTGACCATAGCCGAACCATTTTGATGGTAAAACCCCCCAAATTTCAACCTAGATGCCTAAAAACCATGTTTATTGACCTCTACATGCTCACCCACCTCAACCACCACCCAAACCACCACCATAGCCACCACCACCTCCCTGACCTGACCACAACACACCCCTCCCCACCTCTGTCCAGATCTGAACTTGAATGGCCAAGCCCAAACTCCTATGGCCGAGCCCTTTTGTTGACCAAAAACCACGCTAGTGTGCCTAAAACTCTTCACATACCTATGTTATAACTTCCCCATCATCTCTAGCTTGTAGCCGTGTATCCCTTGGTCCAAACCAGACCCAAAACCATTTCCTTAGACCTGTAGTTTCCCTCATGGCTGAGCCTAGTAAAGGTTGAAAGCAAGTGCAAGCATTTCTATTTGATTCCGTGCAGTCATTTCTAACATTGTTCTATTAAAATTTGGGTTGAAAACTTATATTGTTTGGATTGTTTTGTCTTATGTATTCCGAGGAGTTAACCTTGTCTCTCTCACACTCATCATCATCATGGCTGAGAAATGAACCCCTTGTTCGAGCTTTTGAATGGTTAAAGCATGGTCAAGTAATCTATTCCGTTGTTGCTTCTTATCTGCATTGTTTCAACATTGTTTTGCGTTGAATATTTATGTGTATATTGTCTTGTTTTGTTTGAATGTTTTCAAGGAGATTTATCTTTGGCTCTCTCAATATCCAATCTTATTCGTGCTTTCATGCCTTCGAAGATCTCAGTTTGTGCATTTGATAGCAATCTCCAGCACAAAGAGGTGAGTTATTCTCACCAGACAATATGTACCTATATAACTAGTAAATTGACACCCTGCGAATCTGTAGAAATATATTATCATGTTATATATGCTTATATTATTATCATATGATGTTCACACCTGTTATTACACCTGTTATATCATATGTTACTGTTATTTAATGTTATTCTGTTATATATATCTATTATCACCATTGCAAGTTCCCTGTAGATTAGAATCACTATGGGTTGAAATGATACATACCCGAACGGACTTTAGAATAGGGAAAAATCGTTATGGGCTGAAATGATAGGCCTGAACGATTTTTATTTAAATTATTTTAACTTGAGATTGCGGGTTTGAAATGATAGAACCCGGATTTTTCTTTTTTTTAACTGCGGATTGAAATGATACATATCCGTATCACTTGACCTAAGTTAGAAAATTATATACAGGCCCGTGGTTATTTTATAAAGTGTTTTGGATATTTTTAAGTATTTTAAAAATTATAAATTTATGAAATTTGATTTAAATAGATTTTGAAATGTTTTAAAATAAAGAAATTATGATTTTTCTATGTGTTAAAAATGTAATTAATGAATGGCTTAACTGGATTTTTGAAATATAACTTAAGTTGGAAATTTGGAATTTGGTTAAAAATGATATTTAAGTTATATAAATAAAATGGATATTAAATTTTATTTGGAAATGGTAAATATGATAATTTGATTAAATTTGAATTTAAGTGATTATTAAGTATTATTGATTTTTCTATGAATTTAAGTGGTTAAATAAATGAATGTTTAAAAGTGATCTTTTAAAATATAAATTGACTAGGAAATGTGAAATTTGATTTTAATTAAAGGTTTAAGTTAATTAAATAAAATTGGAAATTTTGTTAAATTGTGAAATGGTAATTTAAATTTGAAGTGTTAAGTCTATTTGTTGAAATGTGAAGAATTGGAACTTTTACACTTAAACTTATTAAGTAAATTGTTGAAAATTGGATTTAATTATAAGAAATTTATTGTGAAAGAAACGTGTAAAGTTGGCATAAGGTGGCTAAAACAGGAGCGATCTCGGACCAGTGAGGTAGCACCTCTTCTCGGACACATTTCTTCGATATTATACTCTTACTTGTGATTGATTAGATGGCCATCCTCCGATTTGGGAGTGTTGTTCGAGGTGGAACGGTAGTGCCTGCTATGCGTATCCATCAGTCCGTGTGCGTAATTGGTATATCTACCCTGGCATTGCCTAGTTGTGCCGTGTCACCTACCATATCGAGCTTTACTACGATTATGATTTTAAGATCCGACCGCGTTAAGGTTCTCCATCCCCTTAACGCTATTTTCTATATGATTATACTTTACTTATTAGACATTATTATAATAGCGAATATTACTACATAGTAGATATTTTAACGGATCCTTAGAGGATGGGCGGTCCCAAGCATCTTCTTAGTTACTTGTACCTTTATTACAGTTCACTTGAGTTGGTTTACATTATATAAGTATATATTGTCCTGACTCGAGTGTTTTGTGTTTTGCTTTACGCTCGGGTCAGCCTGAGTATTCACAGATTTGGATTTCCACCTTCTGGAGATTTGAATCGCTGGAGATTATTTGCTAGTCTTGTTCTATCAACTTCGGTTCCGTTGTTCTATTCAGCCTGTACTTGGTTATTGTATTGAGACTTCTGCTGTACTTTATTTCTTATGTTGTATCTTATGTAACTCTGATATATTTTCATAGTAGCTTCATGAACTACTATTTCTTTTACTTCCGCTGCATTATTTTACTCTATGTCTGTGATCTGTGATTATATTTATTTACTGTATACTCTGAGATTTGCCAAATTTTATTTACAACGCGGTATTTTGAGCAATTCAACTCCGGCATGAGTGTCTACCTATACACTTATAATGGATGCGAATGGTTGAAAATATCGGGTCGTTACAATTTGACTTACCAATTACGGTGATACCAACCTTCTATAATGAAGGAGAAAATCCTCTCTTGAGTAGTGTTTCACTTTGAGTAGTTCAACTTGTATCCAACTATGGTTGTAACATATTTGCCATGCCATGTGGTTGACCATAGTCAAAGTACAGTTTACGTACTCAAGGTTGATAGTACTCTCAAGCTAAAAGACTATTGTATGTCATTGTCTTGAGATCTTCTATTTTGACTTAGTTATATTAACCTATAGAAGACTCTCATCGAGTCATTCTATGATTGTTCCAGACAACCACAAGTACATAATCCATTAATGTCTCAACGATCATAACTAAATCACCATGCATTGTATTGTAACAACCCGATTGAGTTTACCTTGATTTATCGTTTATTTAATTTAAAAGCCGGATTTATTTGAGTAAGAATAAAAATCTAATGATTTGAGAAATTGAGTAATTAGATTTTTGGTGTTTTAGTGTATTTGGGAATTTGGTTCTAATTTGAGTATTTGTGTAAATTAGAGTATCATAATCTTTTAAAAATTAAAATGGAGAATTATAAAGTGTTGGAACTTATTGATAAAGATTAATAAGTTTAGAGAAGGGGTTAAATCAATAAAATTGTGAACTTTCTTTATTCAAGAAATTTAGAGAAAATATTGAGAAAATGAATTTGAGTGTGTAAATTATTGATTTAAAACATGTATAAAAAGTGTTAGTGTTTTCTAAATAATGTGAAATTTTATTTAAAGAGAAAACGGGAATTTTTGGAGTTAAATTAATTTATGTGCTAAGTTTTATTATATTAGAAAATACAAAATGTCTCATTTTCAATAATATAAATAATGGGTTAAATGAATATTAAAATTGTGTTTTATTATCTAATCATCAATTTTAGGTGATGTAATTAATTTTAGTATATTCATGTTAATTTTTCTATGTTTTAATCATTGAGAAAATATTGTTTAAAGTTGTTGAAAAATGAGATAATAGTTTAATTCCTTATTGATTTAATTAAAAGAGGGTTTCGGCTTAGGCATGTATATAAGCCCATTTATGGACTTAAGTGAAATTTGAGTTTCTCCAAGTTGAGAAAAACTTGCCTGTACATTCATTTTCATAACAAACAGAAAGTTTCTCAAGCACTCTTTCTCAAACTCAAACCTAGGTAGCAAGCAAAATCACTCATTTAAAATCCAATAAATTCAGATTAAATCCAGTAAAATCAAGGTTACCTTCTCATTCCTATCTACATCTAATTCTAAAATCATTTGTTTGATTATGAAGTAGGATTTCAGATTTTGTGTGTTCTGTGTATTTTAAGTTCTAGGTCTTTTTGGAGAAGAAGAAGAGTAGCAAACATGAGAGACCAAAGCAAGGTTGCAAAGAGGTTGTGATGTGAGTTTGCACTCATAGCTTCATCTAGATAAGTTTGCATGCTAAGTATTAGTGTAGTTTGCTTGCTGTTTGATCGAATTGCTGATAGGCATACGAATGTTAGTGAAAATATTGTAATTTACAAATTGTTTGCTGAAAATTATTTGTGAAAATCGCTGTAGTAAAACTGTGATATCTTTATGTAAAATGATCTGAAATGTCTCAATCCTTTTGTGGTAGAAAGTTCTTTCAAGAAGTTATTGGCTCTCTTTTAATCATTTTTCGAAATACTGCTTTTTAAGGGCCCTAGATTGAGTTTGAAACTGATAGTATAACTCAGGTTAGTGTGATTTTCTAAGTTGGAACCTGAGATGAAAATCACCATAAATTTTTAACCATAGATCCAAATTATGCAAAATTTTGTTTGTTGGAAAGCTGAGACTTTAAGGAACAACTTTCATGTTGTAAGTTTTCGAAAATTCTAAAATTTAATGGGTTGAAATTGCATTTCAAAACTAAAAACCTGAATTGAGTAATTTTGTGAAAAGTTGTTTCTTTATGCAAATGAGTTTTGACTTAACTTTGTGTGATTTTGTTTGTTGATTTCTTGCCAACCTTTATTTGTTTATGAGCTATGATTTTAGGGGCAAGGATATTGATCAAATAAGAATAATTTTATTATTTTTATTTAATTAATTTTTGTGGTTTAATTATATGGTTATGGTGGTTTTGGAATTGGTTTAAAACTGAATTTAAATCGGTTTTAACTCCTTAATGATTTAAAATAAATGGGATTTAAAATGGATATTTCACATGAAATCAATCTCTATTTTTATTATGAAATTCAGTTTTACAATTTCCAAAGGAGAATTTGAATTATCGAATTTTAACAATAATATTTTGTGAAAAATATACTATGTATTATTTTGAATCAAAAACGGGGTTTTAAAGGAACTGTTTTATAAGTTTGCCTTCATAAACATATGACTACCTTTCCAATATGATTGCTTTATCTATGAAATTTGGAATATACTTAAACAGTTTAGTAATAACAAGTGATTATGGGCATTAATTATCACTTCATTGTTTAATTATACGACTTATTTGTGTAGAACATTTGGTAGTGGAGTTTACTAAGTAATAGTAAATATTTTAGTAACATCGAGTGGCTATGGGATACAAGTTTTACTTTAATAGTTACTACAAAAGAGTATGTGACACTACGTGATTAGATTTTATAGAGGGGATGTGAGTTATTATATAACGCGTTATATTTGTTAGTGCATTCGTTAGTTTGAGCTTGAGGCTAGTTGTTCGACCTAGCGGCTTGACGACGGAGGTTGCATTCCAAGTCGTGGTATTCGTTTTAGGTTCTAGCCCTATACCACCGAGCCAACAGTCTGTATCGTGGGATATATTTGATATCATAACAACTTGCGCCATCCGTTAGTAGGTGTGGCTCCTCAGCAGTGTAATATTAGGTTGAACATATGTTATGGATATCTGGTACTGTTGGACTGTAGGAGTTTAGCGGGATAAACTCCTGAAGCTTTTCTTATCGGTCTCCCCTTGGAAGAGAGCAATTCTCACTAAGAACATCCTATTGGTCAATTTATGTATTGTGGCGTTAGCAACCGACTAAACTGCTAGTATGGTGTTAGCGACCGATTAAATTACTAGTTTAGTGTTAGTGACTGACCGAACCCTTAGTATGGTGTTAGCAACCGACTAAACTGCTAGTATGATGTTAGAGACCTATTTAAATCGCTATTATGGTGTTAGCAACCGATTAAACAACTAGTGATTATTTAGTAGTATTTTTGGGTATCCATTCCCGCATGTTCTTCGTAGCATTTAGTTTTGGATTTGAATTTCCTTTTTGTGCTTTGAAGATTTTGATAAAGTAACACCATATTTAAGATGATAGTCCATGAGAGACTTGATATGATTTTGTGACATGGTGTGATTCGTTTGTGTTTTATGATTGTCCAAGAGGGGACTGTACCTCTGTGTTTAGTCCATAAAGGGGACAATACCTTTGATTAGCAATAGACTTATATGAATTTATTGGTTTAATGATTTGAAATGGCTATGTATGAATTGCCATATTTGTATATGATAATCTTCAATAGACTTGAGTGGTATAGGGATCACTTGTAAGTTAATTATTGTTAGTTATACCTAATTGCAAATGATATCTGATTGATATCCTTATCATAGTGATCTTATCCTTTGATATTTTGAGATAGCCCGACCAGGGTGTTATTCACTAATGCTCAGGTCAGACCGAGACATTTCAGGTTTAGGGACATTGACCATGGATTCATGTGCAAGTTTGGATTTTGAAGGGATTTTGCACTATGTAGCTTTTTGTTATCTCGCCATTAGGCTTAGCGAGATTCTCATTAATTATCACTTCAGTTAGTGTGTGTCATTTGTATATATTGTATGTATATATATGGTATTTTGGATTTGGGTAGTAATGACACCATAATGTATATTTTTGGGTAGTGAGCTTTATACTCTATTTTGAGACTCACTTTATATTATGGGATGTATATTTATTTTGTTCCGCATGTGATTCTGTATCTGTGAATATTTATTATATATTTTTCTGCAATTATGAACCTACGAAAGTGTTGCTTCACACAAATATCGAGTATGTCAAATTTTGAGTTGATTTAGACTACAGTAAGAATGACATATCGGTGTTAGCTCGAGGGAAGATTTATGTAAGGTGCTCTTAACAAACCTCATTCTCTGTATTACTAGACGACATTACTTCGTAATTTCCTTTAGTAGTATGGGTATATAGAGGCAGGGCGTTACATGTATGGAGAGCATTACATACAGTAGTTTTAACGGACGTATTGATATCCTTTTCTCGATACATCTCGACTAGGAACATTTTAGCGAGTTAATGTTTTTGCTTACAACGATTCAATACTCATGGTTATAAACTCATTCGTAACTACAATCGATAAAACACTACTAAGGATTTTCTTCTTATACATGTTTAATGTTATTAACTCATTACTTATATTACAAAATAACAAACCATGTAATAGAAAACAAAACTAAAACATATTTTATTTCAAACAAGATTATTTACGGAATTAAAATTACATAACAAGTTACATAATTGCTCCTAGGGCACGCCCTTAATTCTATCAACACACACACATACATACACACACAGATATATATATATACACACACACACACACACACAACATATTATTTTAACTATTCGAACTATTTGGAATTCAAAGTTTTAAATTATTAAATATATATCATTATGAATTTAATACAAATACACACACACAGATATATATATATATATTTAAACATTTTAAATATATATAAGGTAGAATTATATATATTTAATATATATATATATTTATATATATAGTATTATTATATGTGTATATATATAAACTAAAAACTAATGGTTGAATTTAAACTGTGTATATATGTATTATTAATATGATATAAATGTATATATGTGTATTCATGACATCTTCATTGACTTATGACCCTAACCTATATATTAACTACAAATCACAATGGTTTAATTTTTTATAATATAATGGTTAATTTTGACATGTTCCCATATTACCTTTCGGTTGGATTATCGCTTTTAATATTAGTAAAATATTATTATTAAAAAATAATAAATAAATTTTTTAAATACAAATTAAATAAATGAAAATATATCACAAACTATTTTATTAATAAATACTGAATATGATTTAATATAAATTTATTATTTTTATCTTCAAAAAAAATATAAATTTATTATTCTTATAAATACAAAATACGATCTTGTGTAAATTAATAAGAGATTTTTTTGAAATTCCTTTTTTAACCTTGTTGCTAATACACCTGATCCGCTAGTGATATCAAAGCCTGCATTTTTTATGTGAATAATTAGCCAACATGTAGGGTGATCTTTTGAAAAATCCAATTAGATGAGTGTCTAAGGAAAAGGTTCTTAAACTAAGGAAAATGTTACTCTAGTTAAGGAACATTCTTATGAATGAAAAACCTTCCGATCTTCTGACCTTTACTTTGCCCGTTGAAGTGGTCTATTATAAGAGTTTTCCCTTGAGGATGGCTTAGAAGTGTTTTAAGCTTTAGGTTGATTCAAATAAGCATATTTGAATATTATAATTTAAATTTGTTTTAAATTTAGATAAAATATTATATAATTTTGTAAAGAGTTACAAAATGAAAATATAAATTTATTTTAAATCAAAACTTAAATTTATAAGGGTATGAATATAATTTAAAAATATTTACACTTGTATTCGTAAAGTTATAAATAAGTAAATTTAAAATTGTTTTTAATTATATATAAAATATATAAATGTTACATTTATAATTATTTAAAAATTTTAATTAATCAAAGAATACATGTGAATATTTATAACTTAATGAATTATAAATATTATAACATGTATATATATACACACATATCATGTAAAAAGAAAACGGGAGGTTAAATAAATTAGACTTAAGGGAGCATATAATGGATGTATATAAGGACATATGATGTTATGATTCATATTCATCTCCCTTATTTTGATTTACGAATTTAAAAAAATAATTTTCCCTATCATTTATAATATAAATAGAGCACTTTACATATTTATGGCTGTTGAGCACCCTCAAGCCATAGAATATCTAAAGTTATGTTTATATTATCTCTAAATAAGTAAGAGTATTATGTAACTTTTTTTAGCACCCTCAAGGGTTACATAATGCCCATTATGATATTGCAAAATGATGGGTGTAGTGTATCAGGAATCTAATGTACTTTATGATTTGTTGATCAACCTCAAGGTCATTAAGACAATTAGGTGCATAGTAAAAGTGTATTAGAAGTTATATATGAGATATAATTAACAAATTGTTACTTAGTATTTATAGGGACTACAATTTGTTGAGCACCCTCCAAGTTGTAGTAACATGATAAACATATCCCAACACTCACTGAAGGAATTTAAGAAATTTCGTGCCTCTTTAAGGGTGTTTACGAGATGCAGAATTTAGTAGTAGGCTTATTAGACAAATATAATAAACCAATCTAATAAGTATAAGAACATATGTTATATTATAATATCTACTTTAATAAATTTGCATAGTTAATATAATTGATAAAATTGTTTATCGATTAACATGTACTAAATTAACCAAATTTAAGATTGATGAAGAAATATAAAATTTACTTACCAATTAATCTTTTGGCATGTTATCGCTTCATGGCCCATGCAAGAGCCGAATTATACAACCATTAAACCATTTGTACCTTGGTCAATTAAATGTTAATTTGCTAAAAGCTATATATTGTCTTCAATGAGCTTTGAACTCTTAAGCAATATAAGAGTATGAATATTTGATCCATATTTGATCACATACAAAGGTTGTACAGTGAACACTGGCCTTCGTAATGTATGAAATCTCGAAGAAAATGTTTCAATCGAAATGAGCAAGTAAAACTTAGTGCGAGATCATGTGTTCAATAGGATCGAATACAATAAGGATTTTGTTGTGTTAGAGACAATACTAAACCAAGAACTATAGACAGACCTTGAAATTCGATCACTGAAATGCCAGGTATGATTATTTTTAGATATCCTTAAATTGTTAAGGATGACTGAATGCACTTCTATAAAGAACTCTGTGCAATCTTATAGTAAGAGGTTTCTCTTTTGAATGGTTCGATGTTTTAAAAGAGAAAGTGAAAGTTTGAGAAGGGTAATAATATCAGTGTAGTTAGGATAGAATGAGTGAATGGTCGCCTCTACATCATGAAGAGACTGATAGAGCTAAGGGTGTGCCATAGGGTCGATTATGTAATTTGTTATGTAATGTTAACTCTATAAATAATCTTATTTAAAATAAATATGTTTTTGGTTTTTCATTCTATTATATGTGTTTTATACTGTGCTATAAGTAATGAATTAATAATATTAAACATATATAAGATGAAAATACTTAGGAGTAGTGTTTTATCGATTGCAATTATGAATGAGTTCGTAAACATAAGTATTGAATCGATATAAACAAAATACGTCAACTCCTTAAATGTTCCCAGTCGAGATGCATCAAGAAAAGTAAATCAATACATCTATTGAGAATAGTGTGCATAATGCTCTTTATGAAATGGACGACGATTTACCCATGAACATTAGGCAACCAATGGGTTACATACTTGTGGTTGTTTGGAATAATAACAAAATGAATCAACGAGAATCTTGTAAAGGTTAATATAACTAAGTCAAAATAGAAGATCTCGGGGTAAAGACATACAATAGTCTTCTGATTTGAGAATACTGTCAAACTTATGTATGTAAACTATACTTTGATTATGGTAAACCACATGGCATGGCAACCATGTTATGACCATAGTTTGGTACATGTTGAAATACATGAAGTGAAACACTACTCAAAAGAGGATCCGTCTCCTTCGTTATAGAGAGTCGACTTCATCATAATTGGTAAGTCAAATTAAAGTCAAGATCTCTTGCCATAGTAAAGCAGTTAATCGATAAATGTTATCGGATTGAACCAAGGACTTTTAAAGTGACCTACGTAGTTACTACAGATATTCATAAATTTTTTAACTTAGATAAAACTCTAAATATCTAAGTGATACGGTGATGACGAAACAAATAGTGTACAAACTGGCATTACTAAGTGAGCTTATTTTAGATCACAAATACAATTTCGCCTAAATGGTCTGTAAGTGTTAAACTTGACCCAATACCGTGCTTCAGCAAAATCCATATAGGCTTCAATATTTAAATTGTTTAAATATTAACTGTCGATCGAGTTCGCACTAGAGATCAACACAACCTCATTGTCAGTTATTTTCAAATTCAATCAAGGTAAAATTAATTTAGAAATGTTACAAATTAATAATAATTTAATACAAATGTTGTATTAATATGTCGTTATTTCTAGTAATTTATTTCAAGCTTAAAATTTTGTGGAACGATGTATAAAAGTTATATGATGGTTTGATCGACTAAGGAGGTAGAAATAAATTAACTAAATGGCGATTCAAATAGGAACCAATGGGATGTTTGACCATACTTGGTCAACATCAGAGAGACCACATATGGGGCATATTAAGGTTTTTACCGAGTCTTCAAGGCTAAAGAGAAAGGTATAAAGAAAGGTAGAGAGAAGGGTGCATACCATCAGCTATAAATTGGATAGCCTTTACCATAATTTGATCTACCATATTCTAATGCCTATCTCTGCCATAGCCTCCCCTTGCCCTTACCTTGGTGAAGCCAATTTTTTTGCCTGCCAACTTGAAGAGAAGGAGGAGACATTGGTGCTCCAAGTGGAAATTCTGAACAAACAATGTATTGACTCTTGGCTAGATTATTTCGAAGAAAAATAAATTTTGATTTTTATATTCTCACATGCATTCACATGTATATCAGCATGCCTCATTATTAACCATAAATATGCTTGGCCAAATATTTAAAAATAACATTTCAAAAATTATTTATATTTATTAAACCTTTAAAACACACACACACACAGATATATATATATATTATAATTTTGTTTTTGGCAAAGCTTAAAAAAGGAATTTTGTAAACGTTATATATGTATTAAAACAAAATATTTTATATTAAGGTTTTGGTTTAAATTAAAATAAAAAATATTTTTAAAATACCTTTACTATTTCGAACAAATTTGTGTGTGTGTGTTAATGTATGTAAATATATGTAGTATGTATGTATGTATGTATATGTATGTATGTACGCATACATATACATACATACATCCATATATCCATACATGTATATACACATATTTATATATCCATAACGATATTTTAATCAGAAAAATTAATATTTTAAGGTCAAACCTATAATATATATATATATTATAAATATTTATTTGATTTTATTGCTAAGTCAAACTATTTAAAAATTGAATTTTGAATTATTAATATATATGTGCATGACCAAATTTAAAACTTTTAAAAAATTCGACAGTTAAGCATATTCAAATTAAAAATAGTAATTTTTATTATATACATATAAATTTTTTGAATAAGTTAAATATTTAAATTTTGAAATATTTATACATAGCCGAAAATAAATATGTTAATTTTATTTATACATAAATGAAACTATATATAAGATTTACTTAATACATGCATATATATATATATAGTACACACACATGCCTTCAGCAAATATTTTCTTTATAATATATTATATATACACATTATTTTAATTGCATACATTTTTCAAATTTAGATATTAATTATAAATATATATTTAATGGCAAAAAACTTATTATTATTTACTTCTCCCAGATTGTTTATTGATCACTAAATATTATATATATATATATATATCACTTAGGAATCTTATTGACTATAGGACTAAGCAGTTAATTTTCCTATAAACCCCAGTATAGATTATATGTTAGTATTATTGTGGTGTTCATATTATGCATATGAATATCATAACATATGAAATATAGTATTAAAATAAATAAATTTTAAATTAAATTATAATTAAATTTATTTTAAACATTAACAATAAATAAATATTCTAATCGAATTAAATAAATTAAAATATTCTAAATCTATTTTATCAATAAAATACCCAATTTGATTTAGTATAAATAAAATATTATTTACATAAACGCAAAATAAAGATCTTGTGCAATTTAATAAAAGATAAAAGTTTTGAAATTCACCTTTTTAACTCCATTGCTAGTGCACCTAATCTAATGGTGACATTGGAAATAGGATAGTTTAAAAATACTTATAGATGCTTACAAGGGAATAAGAAATATGATTTCTATTCTAAATGTATTTTACTTATAGGAAATTGTTCTCTATAAGGTTTATTTCTTTGAGTTCGGGATATCTAATCTAAAACTCTCAACTATAAGCTAAGTACAATAAAAGAAATAAATAGTCCATAGTAAGGGGTTCAATTGAGCTTTTAAATGTTGTCATTATAACAGTGGAAATAGAAGGAGCATACCATATAACACTTACTAGTAGACACACCAAGTTTTTAAAGATTACTTTCATTTATTCCAATATTATTTATGAAATACTAACTATTTTCGGTATTGACCAGAAATAGAAGCAGTTTTGTTTCAATAGGAATATTATGAATATTCATTATAAAATAAATCTATGCTTTGGCATTTCGATGATGGTATTCGTTTCATAACAATAGTGATGGTTAGCTATAGAAAATACAGGAGCATCTAATATATTTAATAAATAATCTTAGAAATATAGACTAAGTCTTATCATTGAGAAATAATTATTTCTCATATGATTATGAAACATATGGTACTTGTGAATTGTATCTTAAATAATTAAGGGTAAAGGTGGGAGCGATAAAAAGAGTTAATGAACTCATTGGATTGACAAATATAGATGTACACAGTCTAAGGTCTAACGATACAAAAAGCGGATCCACTTACTTTGTTAAATTCACCGATAGATTATCACAGATATGAACATGTGTATTTGATACACAATTTAGATATCAATGATAAGTTCATGAAATATAAAATGGAAGTAGAAAACATAACACGCAAAAGAAATACAGTTTAATTTGATCGAATAGGTAGGTATCTTGGATAAGAGTTCTAATAGTACCTAAAAGGAATACAGTTTGCTCAAAATCACTCCACCCTGTGCTACTATCGATGTATCGATAAGGAGTGATTGAATTTTGTTGAACAAAGTAGGACAAATAATAAGTGAATTTTAGTACTTCTTTCTATAATCATATGTACTTAAGAGTAAGCCATATGTTAAATTTGATATCCAATTCCACCGCATACAGAAACAAATTGTTGTTTCAAGACATGCCACCTTCTTAGTGAAAATTTTTCTTTCTAAAGAAATTAGTGGTAATGCAACGGACTTAGATACAGTCTAAGATTCTAACATATTGATTGATTAAATAGAAGACTTAAGTTCCACCAAGCCCAAAATGGACACAGCTCATTAGAATGTCTAATAAGAATTCTCGCATGTTATAGAGAAACTACGAGTTTCTTATCAATGTTGAGAAAATGAATTATTAGTAATAATAATCTTTGCAATTATTGATAGGCCATGAAGAGTATAGACTCTGTTACATGGCCGATGCTTTAAATCTAAAATGGATTCCAAATACATTGGAAAAATATTATTTTGGTAGTTGTAACTGAAAAGGTATGATCCATCGATTGTAAAGTCTTCAAGAAGAAGATCAATGCAGTTGGAGCTGTGTAAAGCAGCGTTGATAGGAAATGACTTCATAGATTTCAAATGCTGAAATTAATGAAGTAATTTGGCCAATTAACGTGATTTGATTCTAATCGCATATTATCGCAAAATATAACTTTTATTTTTGGCATACTAATGTTGAAACAAAACTTCTAAGTAACAGTTTAGAAGATGTTGTTTGCATACGATAGCCAAAATGTCTTAAGCTAAGTAGTAGTAGTAACAAAGTTTGTGGTTTTCGGATATGATCCAAGAGCTGATATTACATTAGGGTCGAACAACCATCTAGAGGCTGAGCAAGTGTTTTGACGTAGAAATCAAATAATTTGGTTTCGGTCAAAATGGGAGGTTGTGACGGATTAATCTTTAGGTTTAAGTATGTCACCTTAAATAGTGTCATAGTGAAAGCAGTATATATGCACGAATTTGTAAGAAAGCTAGGAGTCATTCCCAGCATTGAGAACCCAATACTGTATTGTGATACCAATAATGCAATCTAAATTGTAGCGGGATTCGATAGCTTGATAAGAAGTCGAGATATGTTCTTCGTAATGAGCATGTGATAAATGAGGTTATCATAACAAGGAAGCACAATATACAAAATAATAATATCATAGATCCATTCACTAAGGCCCCTTCTCAGTCTGAATTAGGTAGATTGATCAAAGGTATGAGCACGAGGCACCACAATTGCCCCCCTCCTAAGTGCAAGTAGGAGATTGATAAAGTTAAGGGCGTGCCTTAAGGAAAATTAGGTAATTATTTATGCAATTTAACTCTTATAAAAGAATCTTGTTTGCAATGAAGTGTGCCTTTTGTTTTCTTTTATATATGTTGTTATAAAGAAATATAAAAATGTTAATTAACGAGTTAAACATATAGAAGTAGAAAATACTTGGGAGAAGTATTTTATCGATTTTAGTTACAAATGTGTTCTTAACCATGACTATTAAATCGATATATAAATTCTTCTTAAATGTAAGAGAGTTAGCGGTATAACCTAGGGAAAATTATATAATCTGTAACATATATTTAACTCTATAATCAATCTTATTCGTAATAAAGGTGTTTGTTTTCTTTTATTTACTTTGTTATATTATGATATAAATAAATTAAGTAATTAATTTAAAGTATATTAATGTGAAAATCCTTAAAAAAATGTTATGTGATTGTAGTTGCAAATAATCGTGCCCAAGGTTATCGAGGAATTCATCTAGTTCAGCTACTTCAAACACATATGCTTCTCTTACTCGGGTTGCGATGGTCGGGGATTCAGATCCAAGGCGACAGGTTCAACAAAGAACTACCATAAAAAATAGTTACAATCATGAGTAATTAATCACAATATAATGTAATATTTTTTTAAATATTCCTTGTCAAGATGCTTTAAGAAAGGATATCGATTTATTTGTTGAGACTATAGTACATAAAGCTCTCCAAAAGTTAGGCGATGTATTACTCATAGCTAAAGGGGTCACTAGGGGTTATAAACTCATAATTATTGGATAACCATGGAAAGACTCAATTGAGGGTTTCTTATTGGTTGATAACAACTAGGTCAAAAAGGAAATCACGGTGTAACAGTATTACACGGTTTCCTCGACTTAAGAATACTATGAAACTTTAATGTGAATACTTGTAACAACTTGCATTTTTACAATTGCGTATTTAAATAATCTTTTAAAATATTATATCATTAATTAACAGAACATCCAAAATACTCGACTTTGGAAGACAAATGTGTTAGGAACTGAGATGTTAGTTTTGATGACAACAACCTTTTTAACTTATCTTATTATAAAATATATACTAACACTATTGTCTAGATAGATATGTATATGCAGGAACTATGCAGGATATATATATATGCAGGTATTGATTACTGAAGACTGATCAGTATAAAGACTCAAGATTCAGAATGAAGATATCAAGATTGAAGACTCTAGAGTATCAAGATCAAGATTTCAAGATTTGTGTCTAGTTTTTGTTAAAACTTCATAATAGCACGGAAATCTTCATTCCAAATTTCATTTGGGATGGAACCCATTTCTATCTTCTTAGTGGCTTACAAACCCACGACAAGTAGCTTACAAACCTGCGACAAGTGGCCTACAAACCCACGAACATCCTGGTTTTGTACAAGTTCTCGAGTCCTGATGCGATGAGATATTCTGCAGGAAGAAGCTTGCAAAACTACTTCAAAATGGTTTTTCAAAATGATTTTTAAAACTGCTTTTCAAAATGTTTTAGCCTTAAAAATTATCTTTTCAAATGATTTTCAAAAGGATGTTTTAGCCTTAAAATATTCTTTGTTTTTTTTTAAATAAACTCTTGTTTTAAACTTCGTTTGTTTTTTAAACTATCTTCTGATTTTTAAATATTCTTTTATAATATATATGTACTTGAGATTTAAAATAAAATTTATATATACATTCTAAAAATATATTTTTCTACTCTTCTTTATTTTAAAACATAGGAAAATTAATTTATTTTACTCCAGAATCATTTCATCTTGTTTTCCTTTCAATACCATTTTCAAAACAAATTTTACATTGTTTTTAACTAAGGGATGTCGATCTCATGGGATACCCCATGCTGACATGGTGGCCGTTAAATTCAAAAGTTTCAATTTTCAAAAGAAGTGTCTATTCATTTAAATCTCTTCACGAATGGTTATGACCGTTACTGGTCTATAAATAGCCTTCACAAACGAATTTTTTAACTAACTATTTTTTTATTTTCTTTACTCCTTCTTCTCCACAAAACCATATTCTAAAATTTTCATATTTTTAAGATCGTGCCGAAATTCTGTCGAATTCTCAAGTGAATCAAATTAAAATCTTATTCTTGTTTGATTCTCTGCCCTCTCTCAAAGATCAAAGTGCTATTCAGAGTTATAGGATCAATGTGTAATTAAAAGTTTATTGAGTCTCTCTATAAGGTGTGGTTGTGCCTGGAAATCAATTGGGTAATCTTGTGGCCCGTAAATCAAGAGAGTTTGCCCCGGACTCGTGAGACAGGAAGGTACCTCAAGGCCTTTAGAAATTGAGGATTGTAATCTCAACAGTGGTATAATAAAAATCTGTATGAGGTGTTTGCCTTGGTATAAGACTGGATGTAGGGTAACTCCGAACCAGTATAAAATCCGGTGTATTCTTTCCTTTTACTGCTTTTTATTTACTTTATGCATCTGTGTTTGATTCTGTGATTTTTCTGTGATTAAGTTCTGCATTTTTTTGTGTCATAATTTTAATTTAGTCCATATAAGTCTTAGAATCCATTAAACACTATTCACCGCCCTCTAGTGTTAAATTAGCCTTAAGATCCTTAATCCGCACTCCCTTTCAATTGGTATCGGAGCGAGGTTTTCATAGTTTTCATAATCTGAAACTTAAAAATTGTTTTAATGGCTACCAACACTGGTAATGTCAACTCTGGCACTAGTTCTATTAACACTAACACTAACACTAGTTCTTTAGTAGAAGGTCAGTCTACTATTAGACCACCATTTTTCAATGGCAGTAATTATGCATATTGGGCTTGTAGAATGAAAATTTATTTAAAATCAGTAGGATTAGACACTTGGAATATCACACAAACTAAGTATGTTGAACCAACTACCGATTTTGCCTAGTGGACTACTGAGCAAAAGAATGTTGCACAATATAACTCAAAGGCCATGAATATATTATTTTGTTCACTAGATAGGAATGAGTTTAATAGAGTATCTGTTTGTAAGTCTGCATTTGAAATCTGGAAAACTTTGCAAGTTACTCATGAAGGAACAAGCAAAGTTAAACAGACTAAAATTTCCATATTAACTAATCAGTTTCAATTGTTTAAAATGCATGCAAATGAGTCTATTTCCGACATGTATTGTCGATTTCAAGATATTGTTCATTCACTAATTGCACTGGGAAAAAGCTTTCAGAGGAAGACCAAGTCAGAAAAATTCTAAATTCACTCACTCCATAATGGGATCAAAAGACACTTGCAATCGAAGAAGCGCATGATATCAATCTAATGAAAATAGAAGAATTGATTGGGAATCTGATGTCTTATGAAGTTCAACTTCAAGGAAGAAGAGAAAACAAGGCTACAGAAAAGAAGTCATTAGCATTCAATGCAACAACTGAAGATTCAGAACCAGACAATGATGAGGAGATTGCTTTCATGACAAGAAACTTCCGGAAATTCCTAAAATATAGAAAAATGAATAATTACAAAAGAAATGATCATAGGAATTCCATAAATAATACGAAGAACGTCAACAATGATAGATGCTACAATTGCAATCAAGTTCGGGCATCATAGGAAAGATTGTCTATATCCAGATAAACAGTTGTTCTCTCCAAACAATGATTCGTCAAGGAAAAGAAAGAAAGCATACACAGCAACTCTTGATGACTCATCATCCAATGACGATGAAAAGAAGACGGATAATTCAAATCTGTGTTTTACCGCTATTCATGAATCAGACGATGATGGGAATATGGATCTAAAAATAGGTACGCATTTACATTATTGTTAATTTTTCTTATTTGAATGGATGCTTGTTTGTTTGCTTGATTTTTTGTAAATTCCTTGAATTTTAAATTCAAATTTATCCCTTGAAATATGAATTTTAAATTCAAAAATAATATTATTTTAATAATATTTTAAATATTAAACTATTAATATTTAAGTATTATTATATTTAATGTTATCACAGAAATTATATAAGTAGAATATAGGATATAATATATACATTTATTAGAAATTAGGAATAGACACTTGTCCTTTGATTCAATAGGCACATGTCGACATACCTGGATACCCCATGTCGACATGCCCCTTAGAAATTTCAAAATTTGAATTCAAACTTTTGAATTTCCCTCCACCTTTTCACCAACTTCAATGCTCTGGAAAGATGCCTCTTGACTAGAGAACATGTCTATAGAATCTCTATTTAATTCACTCTCCTTATCATCACTTTTCACTTTTATTTCAAATTTCAAATTTATCTTCATTATCTTCAACTCCTCTCAAACTTCTTCAATGGCCTCTTCAAGCACTCCTAACACCATTAAACTTCCAAAAGCTATCAAAAACTTTCCTTTTAATGACCCGGAAGCTATTAAAGCTTACATCAACTATGTAAACTTTGGTAAAATTAATACGGGGAAATTTGATATTTTTGAAGATTTTCCTTCTTATGAAATTGAAAATCTTTTTCAACAATGTTCTATTCTTAGTGTAGTAAATAACAAACAAAATGATTTTGTATGTTATCCAAACCTTGTTAGGATGTTTTATGCAAATTTGAATCGTGGTTTTTATGATGGGCAAGATGGACAAATTTGTAGTGTTAAAGGAACACAAATAGTTTTGGATTGTGAAATTTTAGGAAATATTTTGGGATGCAAGTATACCGGAATGAATCTCTCGGAATTTCAAATAAATGAAAATGATCGAGAGACATTTCATCACATCTTTAAAGGGGATGACAATTTTAAATTCAAAAATCGTTATTTTCGTCCAAAAGCAAGAATTGTTAACCTTCTTATTCAACACACCCTTATACCAAGATCGGGAAACTACAACAACCCAACTTTGAAAGTTTGCAAAGTTGTTTTTGCAATTTTTGGAAATTATGATATCAATTGGGCTCAAGTTATTTTGGATGAGCTAAGGCCCAAGAATTTTACTATGGGTGAAAACACATTATATCATGGAGTTTATCTTACTCGGATTTTTAATTACTTTGGAGTTGATTTCAAAAGGGAAGAATTTATAACTAGAAAAGTGTTCAACCATGGAAACATTTCCCTTATGCAAATTCCATTAGTGTTTCAACCATATGAAACACTTACGAAAAAGGAAGAAAGGCTTGCTCATGAAGAGATGGAAGAAATGGAGGAAGAAGAAGAGGAGGAGGAGGAAGAGGAAGGAATGGAAATTGAAGAGGAGGAAGAGGAAGATCAAGAAACTTCCTTAGAGAGTATTGAATATCCTACTAATCCTGCTAATCCATCCAATAAGACCATTCTCAATAATCAAAGAATTATAGTGGAAAATCAAAAGACACTCAAAAGGTCAATGAGTAAGAAAATGGATAAGATTTCCACTAAAATCAACAAGTTCATCGGGAAAGTTAGTAGAAAACTTGGACTATCATCTTCTTCTTCTTCATCTAATTAGTTTTAGTTCATGTTATCTTGTTTGCTTCAAGTTCTATCCATGTATTTTCCTTTATTTTAGTTAATATTATATTATTTTATGTAATGTTGACTAGAATCATTAATGAAATCTTTTATTTTCTGTTATTCAACTTCACTTATCTCTGTAATTGCTTGTTTTTATATTATACAAATTTTAGTTGCATAGATTTGTTCATAATATTCAAAACAAAGAAAATTGTCACTTTAGGCAGAGGCATGTCGACATCCCCCATCTCCCCATATCGACATGCAATGGGCAGAAAGTAGTTACACTTTCAAATTTTAATTTCATGTAACTAACTTGTATCTATTCATTTTAAACGACTTTCTACCTCTATTTATACCTGTTTCTTACAGAATAGATTATCAAACTTCATTTCTAATCACTCCCTTCATATTTCTTCCTATTTCTTGAAATATGGCTTCTCCAATTAAGAATCTAAGTGATAATATTGAGGAAACTCTCACTTCCTTCAAGAATATCCTTACATTCATACTTCGTAATCAGTGCCACTTAGAATTGAGGCAAATGCAGATGATCAAGGAGCAAGAGAGACATTTCGACGCCTTCTTGGATGATCTCAGCCCTTAACAAGGACGATCTCGAAGGAAATCCACCAGTCACTCTCGACAAAGATAAAGAAGAATGGGATGCCATCAAAGCAGACCCTATCTTTGGAGAAGATGGATGGGTGGAAGTACCAAGGAATGTCTAGTCATTCTGTATGTTATTTGTTTGATTTGATTGATGTGTTTTAAACTTGATTGACTTGACTTATTTAAAACATTTGGTATGGTTTGTGTATATATGATTGGATTGAATAATTACTATAAATATGATTGGATGATGATTGATTTACTTCTGGGTTACACTTATGATCACACTCATGATCACATTTCACATTTCAAACTTATGATCACACTTAGCACTTATTACACTTATATATGGATTACTCTATTGTATTATGGTTGATTATCTTATATCAAGTTCAGGGAATTTATCAGTAAGAAGTTTTTGTTGATGACAAAGAGGGAGAAGTTATAAAATAGTAGTTGGCTTGGAGTAAGGGGGAGTTATGATTGGAGTAAGGGGGAGTCATGGAGTAAGGGGGAGTAATGATAGGAGTTATGGTATGGTAAGTATATTTTATAAATACGGGTTGTCGTCATCAAAAATGGGGAGATTGTTAGGAACTGAGATGTTGGTTTTGATGACAACAACCTTTATAACTTATCTTATTATAAAATATATACTAACACTATTGTCTAGATAGATATGTATATGCAGGAACTATGCAGGATATATATATATATATATGCAGGTATTGATTACTGAAGACTGATCAGAATAAAGACTCAAGACTTAAGATTCAGAATGGAGATATCAAGATTGAAGACTCTAGAGTATCAAGATCAAGATTTCAAGATATGTGTTTGGTTTTTGTTAAAACTTCATAATAGCATGGAAATCTTCATTTCAAATTTCATTTGGGATGGAACCCATTTCTATCTTCTTAGTGGCTTACAAACCCACGACAAGTAGCTTACAAATCTACGACAAGTGGCTTACAAACCCACGAACATCCTGGTTTTGTACAAGTTCTCGAGTCCTGATGTGATGAGATATTCTGCACGAAGAAGCTTGCAAAACTACTTCAAAATGGTTTTTCAAAATAATTTTTAAAACTGCTTTTCAAAATGTTTTAGCCTTAAAAATTATCTTTTCAAATGATTTTCAAAAAGATGTTTTAGCCTTAAAATATTCTTTGTTTTTGTTTTTAAATAAACTCTTGTTTTAAACTTCGTTTGTTTTCTAAACTATCTTCTGATTTTTAAATATTCTTTTATAATATATATATACTTGAGATTTAAAATAAAATTTATATATACATTCCAAAAATATATTTTTCTACTCTTCTTTATTTTAAAACATAGGAAAATTAATTTATTTTACTCCAGAATCATTTCATCTTGTTTTCCTTTCAATACCATTTTCAAAACAAATTTTACATTGTTTTTAACTAAGGGATGTCGACATCATGGGATACCCCATGTCGACATGGTGACCGTTAAATTCAAAAGTTTCAATTTTCAAAAGAAGTGTCTATTCATTTAAATCTCTTCACGAATGGTTATGACCGTTACTGGTCTATAAATAGCCTTCACAAACGAATTTTTTATGGAAGCAAATGGTTTAGAAATATGGTCAGCAACTCAAATTAAGTATGTAGCACCTGAAACAAATATTAGCACATGGACAGATGCACAAAAAACCGCTGCTTCTAATAATGCTAAAGCTATGAATGTACTATTTTGTTCTCTTGATAAAAATGAATTTTCATGTGTTATGTTATGTACTACTGCATAAGATATATGGCGTACTTTACAAGTTACACATGAAGGTACAACTAAGGTCAAACAAACGAAAATTTCAATTTTACAAAATCAATTTTCATCTTTCAAAATGAAACAAAATGAGTCAATTGTTGACATGTACTCAAGATTTCAAACTATACAACGCGATCTTATGGCACTAGGAGTTAAATTTACTGATTTTGATTTAGTTTCTCGAATTCTCAACTCTTTAACAATTGAGTGGGAAAACAAGTATTGGCTATCGAAGAAGAAAATGATCTCTCTGTACTCAAGATTGAAGAGTTAATTGGAAATTTAATGTCGTATGAAGCTAATTTGCAGGCCAGAAAGGAACAAAACCAAGAAAAGAAAAACATAGCATTTCAAGCAAGCAATGAAGATTTTGAATTGGATGAAGATGAAATTGTACTTATTGCCAAGAACTACAACAAATTTAAGAAATTCAAGAAAATGACTAGCTTGCAAAATAACGGAAAATCAAATTCATCAAATCAAACTTCGATCAAGTGCTTTGAATGTGATCAGTTTGGACATATGAAGAAAGATTGCCTAAAACTCAACATCGAGAAAAAGAAAAATAAGTTTGAGAAATTTAAGAAAAAGAGAAAGGCATTCCAAGTCACATGGGATGATTCTGACTCTTTCTCTTCATCCGATACTGACAGTGAAAGTGATACAGAGCAAGCAAATGTATGTTTCATGGCACACACTAATGAGGTATGTCCCGATCTTACTTATGATGAAATTTTAGAAGTAAGTATGGAACTTGATGACAAATATAGAGAAACTAAAAAATTTAATAAAGAATATGTAGCTAAAATAAATCGATTAGAACTTGAAATAGGGTTACTAAAAAATGAAAAATCTATTTTAGAAGAATAATTAGAAAATGCTCAAGAAAAATGTAAGAATCTTTCTATTGAAAATAATGTTTTATTTTGTGAATTAGAAAAGGTTAAACAAGAAAATAATAAAATTAGTAATGAGAACATTATCTTAAAAGATAATCTAGAAACTTCAAGATCTGAAAATACTGATCTTAAAAACAAATTGGATAAAATTAAAAATAATGTTACAAAATTTAACAAAGGGAAACAAGACTTGAAGAATTTAATTAAATTTCCAAGCCATTCAAAAATCGAAATGGAATAGGGTTTGACAATAAAACCAAAAATATAAAGTATAGTAAGATTTATACTAAGATAAAACATTCTTCCAAAAATAAGAAATTAATCACAAATGATTAAAATATGGGTTCCTAAAACAAATAACAACTTAATTAAACAGAAATATATAGGTAATTATATGAAAGAAGTGATTCACAATAATAATTATATTTCTAAAAGAACCAAACCATCTTGGGTATGGTTACCAACTAACACTTAGGACCCAAAAATAAAAAGGGTACCAATTTAAATATTTTTAGTTTTTGCAGGTATCCAAATATAAAAATAAAGAGAAATGGATATTTATAGTGGATGCTCCAAGCACATGATGGGAAATGCTCACATACTGTCAAATATAAAATACATTGATGGTGGCACTGTAACTTTTGGCTATAATTCAAAAGGGTTCGTCATTGGCATTGGAGAAGTCATCAATATCGGTATCTCTAACTCTCCTATTATTTCTAATGTTTTATTAGTAGAAAATCTAAAACATAATCTTCTTAGTATAAGTCAGTTCTATGATAAAGGATTTGAAATAAAATTCGAAAAAGATAACTGTAAAATTCTCGATCAAAACAAAAATTTACTCTTCGAAGGATTTAGAAATCATAATATATATATCCTAAATATGAACATTAAAAATAATTCAGATTCATGTTTAACGGCAAATCATGATGATTCTTGGATTTGGCACAAACGTTTCTGTCATATAAATTTTAAATATATTAACAAACTAGCAAAACATGAACTAGTTAGAGGTCTTCCTAAAATTAACTATAAAATTAAAAATTTATGCGACGCTTGTCAAATGGGCAAGTTAAAGAAAAGTACTTTCAAATCTAAAAATAACATATCTACTAAGCAACCTTTGGAATTACTTCATTTAGATTTATTTGGACCAACCCAAGTACGATCAATAAATCATAACAAATATGTGTTCGTAATTGTAAATGATTTTTCAAGATATAATTGGACATGATTTTTAAAACATAAAAGTGACTTTTGGAATATTAAAATCTTTGCAAAACGGATCACTAACTTAATGGATTTAAAAATTAAAAATATACGTAGTGATCATGGAGGAGAATTCGAAAATGAATTTTTCACTAATTTTAGTAACAAAAAAGGAATTAGTCATAATTTTTTGATTCCACGAACACCACAACAAAATGGTGTAGTTGAAAGGAAAAATAAACTTTACAGGATTGTGCACGAACACTACTAAATAGTAGTAATCTACCCAAACATTTTTGGGCTGAAGCTATTTCCACAGCTTGTTATGTATTAAATCGTGTCACACTTCGACCGATGACTAAGAATACATGTTATGAAATATTTTATGGAAAGAAACCAAAAGTTTCATATTTCAAAATTTTTGGGTCAAAATGTTTTATTTTAAATACTAAAGATAATCTTAGAAAATTTGACCCTAAAGCCGACGAAGGAATTTTTATTGGTTATTCAAAATGTAGTAAAGCATATAGAATTTATAATAAACGAACAAATATTATAGAAGAAAGCTTACATGTATCTTTTGATGAAAATTTCCAACAAACTATGAAAGAAGATGAAGATGAAATTTTAACTAAAAATCAAACTGAAATTACAAACGATATGAATAATTCATCTTCTGATAATAATGAAATTGTTTTAAGATCACCCACACGAATATTAAAAAATCACCCTTTAGATAATGTAATTGGAGACTTAAATTCTCGAGTCACTAGAAACAAATTAAATCAAATGAGTCATGTCGCTTTTATCTCAAATACAGAACCTAAAAATTATAAGGAAGCATCTAAAGATGACTCTTGGATCTTAGCAATGCAAGAAGAATTAAATCAATTTGAACGTAATAATGTATGAGAACTCATTCCTAGACCATCAGATCAATTTGTAATTGGAACAAAATGGGTTTTCAAAAACAAAGCTGATGAAAATGGAAATATTATTCTTAACAAAGCAAGATTAGTGGTTCAAGGATATAACCAAGAAGAGGGAATTGATTACGAAGATACATTTGCTCCCGTAGCTCGTCTCGAAGCAATTCGTACTCTCCTTTCTTTTGCATGTCATTATAACTTTAAATTATTTCAAATGGATGTTAAGAGTGCCTTCTTAAACTGTTTTATCAAAGAAAAAGTTTTTGAGGAACAACCGCCATTATTTATTCATGAAAAATATCCAGATCATGTTTTTAAACTAAAAAAAGCTTTATATGGTTTAAAACAAGCACCACGTGCTTGGTACGATCGACTAAAAAATCATTTACAAAATTCTAGGTTTCAAATTGGCAAAATAGACACTACACTATTTATAAAACATAAAAATAACGATATACTAGTTGTACAAATATATGTTGATGACATTATATTTGGGTCAACTAATGAAAGTTTATGTAATGAATTTTCTAAAATAATGAAAAATGAGTTTGAAATGTCACACATGGGTGAATTAATTTTTTTCCTTGGATTACAAATAAAACAATTGGACAATGGCATTTTTGTGAATCAAGAAAAGTATTGTAAAGATTTACTTAAATGATTCGGAATGGAAAACACTACTAGTAAACCAACTCCTATGAGTACAACCTTATATTTCGACAAAGACAAAAATGCAAAAGACTTTGATCAAAAATCTTATCATAGTATGATAGGCTCTTTATTATATTTAACAGCTAGTCGATCCAATATAATGATGAGTGTTTGTTTATGCGCACGTTTTCAAGCTCAACCAAAGGAATCACATCATAGAGCAGTCAAACGAATTTTACATTACTTATCCAACACCAAAGATTACGGCTTATTCTATCCTAAAGGTATGATTTTCGAACTTGTATCATTTAGCTATGCAGACTTTGCAGGTTGTAAAACGGACAGAAAAAGTACAAGTGGTACTTGCCATTTTATCGATCAATCTTTAGTTTCATGGTTTAGGAAAAAGCAAAACTGTGTTTCTGTTTCAACTTGTGAAGCAGAATACATTTCTGCTGCTCTGGCTTGTGCACAAGTAATATATATGCAACAAACACTTCACGATTTTGGTAAAACTATAACTTGTTCTCCGATATATTGTGATAATACAAGTGCAATTAATCTATCTAAGAATCCTATAAATCATTCTCGAACTAAACACATTGATATCAGACATCATTTTCTTAGAGATAACGTAGAAAAAGGAGTAATGTCTTTAGAATTCATTAACATCGGAAACCAGATAGCAGACATTTTTACAAAACCTTTATGTGAAAAATCATTTATAAAACTTAGAAGAGAACTCGGAATATGCTCCTTATCTAAACTTTAAGAAGAACAAGAATAAAATTCAGAATTCTTTTTACCTCTCAACATTAGTGGCTAACAGGTCATCTAATTTCTATACCAACTTTTTCTACAAACCACTAATATTTTATCAAATAAAACAAACAAATGTTTAAAATAGAAAATCTTACTCTTATGTATATATCAATTTTTTTAACCAAATCACAGTGAAAATTTATTAATATATACCTTTGTAAATAAATATCGAAGTTTTTCAACATGTCATCCGACCACGACTCTACCTACTCTACCATTGATTTTTCATCACCATCATCAGGTAGTACATATACATCTCCTGCAAAAACAACTCCTAAATCATCTCCATCCCTAAACATTGTTCCTTCGCCTACATATCATACTGGCTATTCTCCAAAAGGAAAGAAAGCCAAGCATGGTGTTAGTCTTCTATAATCCTCTCTTTCTGACAAAGCCGACGAAATCCATCACATCAAAAAGAAATGATGAATGTGCAAAGGGAAATGTATTATGAACAAAGACGCCAAGGAGCTCATCTTAATTTTTTGGAGAAATGAATTCTCACCATATGTGGACATTCTCCTACAAAGGATTGTGTTCATGTACGATCTCCTCGTCTGATCGAAACTCCTCTATGTGCTCATCAAATAACTCCACGTAAACTATGGGGAGAAGGAACATATGAAGCCCAATTCAATCTAGTACCTCCTTCTTGGTCTCCAATACGAGCATTAAAAAAGGATACACAGGAGAAACCAAATTCATGGGAGAAAAAAATAACTCTGTTCTTCTAAGAATTGTATTTCATATATATATATATATATAATATACATATATAATATTTATATTCTAAGTTGTACGACTCAACGCATTCAAGCATATACCTTATATCTTGTTCTTAAAAAAAAGTTATATCTATAATAATAATCCAAAAATCTCTAAATACAAACAAAATCATCACTATTCTACCACAACAAGCTGTGATATAGAGCAATAATATTTACCATAATAAGCTAGTTCATTCATACTTATGTTTGTAAGAATATTTATATCAACTATTAATAATAAAATATTTTTGGACCAAACAGAATGTAACGTCTACAAATTTTACCCGCTCGAAAATCGACATACAGACTTTACATCGTACTCGAATGCCGTAGATTCGATCGTTCAAATCCGAGTCGCCGGAGCTTATAACACAATTAAGTATAACCACACAGCGGAAGAAATGAATAATACATTGATATACAACACTGATACAATATCTGATACAACTGAATGGTAAATGAATATCAATATACATCAGAGATATGATACAATAAATAGCAGCGGAAAATAAAACGATAACATCAGCAGCGGATAATCTCCATCTTCAAAGCACCCATCCAGAAATAGCTCGAACTCTCAATAACGATGCACAAAGATAAGCAAGTGTAGTCCATATCCAAAAACTGAACTAGTTTCAGAAAATCTACTAATCTGATTATCAGAAAAACCCAACTCTATACTGCCCGTGTAGATAAATTTTGAACATCCAGAGTTTAGGAAAGAAACAATAAACTCCGGATCAGTCATGGGACTGGTGTGAGCAACAAAAACAGTTTATCTTTAAAAACAAATAGCAAGAGAATTTTAAAGTCAATTCGCAATGCTTTTCGAAAATGAAACTAACATAAGACCTCCCGCCACACACACAATGCAAACGCAGACTTGGAGGAGATTTCTTCTTATGATAGTCAAAGATGCTTACTACGCAGAATCATTTGATTATTATTATTATTAGTGCATAGTGTGGAAAAAACATTTTCGAAAGTAGAATATAAATCTTAGCCAGCATAGGTACCATTATATTATGCCTACTATAGCTACCATTTTAAATGGCAGGTTCTACAACTAAAACCGTACAAGGTTCGTATTGTTTCTTTGGATTTCCAACAAATGGTCAGGCCAAGGAACTTCCCATTGCCACATGGAAATGCCTCTGGAAGGACGTCCCGAGAACTTAACCGGATCTCTGCCAACACAAGGTCGGGTTACCCCTAACTGAGTAACTACTGACACGAGTATGCCATCCCCCGGTTGTAACCAACCTTTATCCGGAGCCCCAACAACAAATCACAAAGTAAGATATATATATATATATATATATATATATATTTGCGATATCCACATAAGTTAAGTATCTGGGCTCCATACCATGATACCACTTCTATCCAGAAGGAAATGTACATACCCTAAGGGGCGCTACCCCCAATAACCTTGCCGCATCATTCCTGTTTTGACCATTCCGGGGTGTGAGGTTCGACGAAGTCTCGTCCACAAAGCTACGCTTTTCACAAAGCCATGCTTTGGGTCAACAGATGATCAAAATAATGATCACAAAGATAAATGATCAAACAAATGACCATATCACAAATGATTAAACAATGATCATCACACAGCAACACTCAGCATGTCACATTACCAACTTGGGAGTATATCGCTGATAACCTTCAACTACATAACCTCTGATCTCGTACGTCTCAGAGAAGGGTGTTAAGCTAAGAGAATAAATTCTCCGCCACCAAACAGAAATGTATTTGAAAGAAATCTGCTTTATATCTCAAAGTGTAATGTCAAACATGTAACCATACAAGTCTGTTCCGGGTTCGAACAGAACCGAAGGCACTTCCAAAGAAGCCCTTGCAAATCCGGATAATTTCTAATCACGTCCGGACTTCCCATCACAAAGGGTGCTAAAATCTCTATATCGGGGATCAGCCGATGCAGAGACAATCAATGGTAATCCTTTCATTTTCGAAAGTATCCGGTCTTCACCACCGGTCTTCAAATGCTATCCATATACGTCGTATCATTATTCGAAATGGGTTATATGACGCAAATGTCTTTTCCCGGCTAACCCGAATAACGAGCGTAATTAAAAATCATATGGATACTGGGGTCTTAGTTAAATCACAGCTTAAAACCTAAAACTTTTCATTCGAATGGTTAAAACAAATTACCATTTCCAATCTTTTAAACAAAAAGATTCAGTTCACAAAGTTAACCCCATTCACAAAGATCCATTCATGGATTTCAAAACAATTTCTATTTCAATTGAATTAACTCGTTAAATCTTTAAGTCAAGATTTAACTTATAGCTTTCAAAACTCGTTTCCAAAGATTCATTCATAGCCTTTCAATACAATTTTATTTCAAGTTGGATTAACTCATTCGGTCTTTGAATCAAAGACTCATTTCATAGTTTTCAAAACATTTCAATTCCATTTCAAACTTGAAACCTTTCAACACAATTTAGAAATTCATTTCTTATATGAAAGCTTTTACTATTTGAAAACAATAGTTTCGTTTCAGAAAAATCCAGTTATATTTACACGGGTTAAAACCCTTGAATTAAATTCAAATTCCCAAATCAAAATCTTTAAAATAGTTTAACCCATATATAACTTGTACAGCATCTTTAATCCCTAGTTTCAAATCATAGGATTCAATTTCAAACTTGAATTCAAATTTAAATCAAATTATTTAAATTTCAAAACTCGATTAAGTTATTCAAAATAACTTTTATCTTTGAAATTCCATTTCGAAAGCTTTTCACTTTAAACCCAAATTTCCAATTTCAAAATCAATTGAAATTAAAATTTCAATTTCAAAAACATCAAATTTAAATTATCTATGACTTAACCGATTCCCACGTGAAATTCATATTTGTGTGTGTAAGAGTGTGGTCCAGGGGTTTCACACACAATAGTGCAACATCAATAAATTGTAACAACCCGGGAATTTGTAATTTTTAATCATCGTCAATATGACGATCAAACTGGTTGCAAATTGCAGTTGGAAGTTTTTAGTCAGATCGAAATTATTTGTATTAAATCGTCAAGTGATTATGAGGGCTTTACAAATTTAAATCTTGGCCCGTTCTCTTTTATTTTGTTGAGCAGTGATAAATATCATATAAGAAAAACCGTTCCCCTCTATCCATTCACTTCTTTTTGAAGCCCTAAACGAATCAAACGAAAAAAATGGCGGCACGAATTCCTTTGTTTCCGTTCGTTCCTCATCTCAAAATTTAGGGCATGGAAGAAATCAAAGATAGTGGCTACTAGGGTTAACTTCGTTCGTGTCCTCGAATCGCTATGGCTTCGTCTCCCTGCTTGGCTCTCGGCTGCCTCGATTAGACAAAAGTGAGTGATAATCTCGCTCACATCTAGTTCAGCTTTTTTGTTATTTTTGAGTCGAGACCTTGTTCTCGTTCATTTGAGTTGATTCCTTTAATTCGTCGCTTACGTATTTGTTGAATTCGTTGTTGGTTCTGCGTTGGCCAGTTGTATCAACTTGGACTTATTTGATTTTGATAAAACCGACTTGATCCACTTTATTGGGTGTCTGTGACTTTGATATAGTGATTGAACTACTAATGTTTTGAGTGTTTTTGGTTGGCATCGGCAGTAACTTAAATTTTGATCTGCTTCTATGTCTTCTTACTTGAAATCCTTTTTCTGTTGACTTTGATAATTTTGATTCAACACAGCTTTGAATTTTTCTTTGAGATGGAATTCGACTTGTGCATAACATGATTGTGATGATTTTTGCTTTGCATTGACCTAGTTATTGTTGACTTCGGCTTGACTGTTCATTCACGTCTTCAACTTGATTTTGTTATAACTATTAAGACTTTGACTTGGTCATGTATTTTGATCTTGGTCGAGCTCACCGTATGATTTCGACTTGCTACTTTGTTTCGATCAAGTTCACTTGCTTGAGTACTGGGTTTTAGTCACCTTGGTTTTAGTTGTTTTTGAGCTTGAGCTCACTGTGTTGTTTCGACCAGTCCACTTTTGATTTCACTGCATATGTTTTGAGTCACTGTTGCATACTTGTCCATTATACAGTCCCTAATATCGAGTTGTGAACATGAGTTTGGTTCCATCGAGTCTGAATTTGTACTCTGGTAGTCATTTATGCATCCCTTACCTGTTACACTAGCAGTGGATGGAATGCCTGTACTTTGTCCTGTTTACTCAAGTTTGTTAATCGAGTTGCTGCTGCGTGTAGTTTGGTTGGCATCGATCTGTAGTTGTCTCCATCCTGTACATTTGTCTGCAGTGTTATTATATTCACTTGATAACTAATTGGGTCATTTTAGTTGGACTTATTCACTTATGGTTTCACTATATGGCAGTGCATTTTTGGTGAGCTGAGTATTTTGACTTATATTCAGTTTCATAAGCATTGATCTGGAGTGTTGGTTGCATTCAATCTTCACTTGAGTCTGATTTTAAAGGGTATGCACACATGTTGGTTGCATTCAATCTTCACTTGAGTCTGATTTTAAAGGGTATGCACACATGTTTGTTGCATCACTTGTTGTCATGCCCGTGTTCAATATTGTTTTTTTTGTGTAGTCAGTTCCACTTGCTGTTGTGTTAGCTCATTGGTTTAGAGTGGTCGACATTTTATAGTTCAGGTTGCACATACTTGCTTCCCTGACCTGTACTTCACCTTTGATATGCTGTTACAGTGCCTCACTCATGTTTGTATATAGGTGTAGCATGTCTTGAGTCTTTTCTCAGGCCATTCTTTGGTCTCTGACATTGTTAATTCATTAATTGGTCGAAACTGGTCATTCGTATTTTAGTTTGCATTGACCAGTTTGTAGCTTTGAATGCTGTAGTTTACTTAGATAATCATGTTGCCATATTAGTTGGTTCATTTTCTTCCTATTGTTGCTTGGTATTGAACTGTTTCTTGCTTCCTTTTGATGTTTGCAGTTTCACTGGACCTGACCTCTTTGAATTTTATGGTAGTTTACTACTTCTTGAATTTGCAGTGTTATTATATTCCCTTGGTGGCATTGGGTTTGCATACCATTTTCACTGTGCAGCCTTATCCGCTGCTGCATTTGTTTTGATGTTGCATCATTTGTTTTACTAGTATATGATTGCCATTTGTAGTAGTAATCTTGAGTCGGGTTGATGGCCTTGGTTTTACTCGAGAATTATTTGCATCTGAGTTTCACTTGTGTTGAATCTAGCTGTAGCTCGGATTTGACCTTGTGCTTGAAATGACCCTCCTATATATACTCTAATTCCATAAGGAAATTTTTTTTTTAAAGAGGATATATATATATATATATATATATATATATATATCATCCATTGTAATTATAATTCTCAGGGTCAATATCTTTTTCCAATAAACCAAAACATATCCAGGATCACAATAATCAACCAATATAAATATATCAGTACATTCACAAAGGTAAGCACATACATATGAGGATGTATATGCCTCTCTTGTTTGAATCAGAGTTCTGGAAAACAAGAGGATATTGGATTGCTAATTTTTTTTTTGACCAAACAATCCACGGGAAACATACACATTAGTCTGTTTATCCTAACTAAGAAGTGATCAAGTAATAATCAGTAGTAAACAAGCTTTTAATATAGATGATCATGTTAAAGTCTGGATAATATCAAATTAAGTATAAAAGAAAGTGGATCCTAAGTGAACACAAGCAACATCTAGGCGTAATGGAAACGCGCCTAACTTATACACAAGAGATCACGAGTTCGAGTACTATGCTGGTTGGTTCAAACACAATTTTTGTTTTTTTTTCTTTTCATTTTTCTTCTGTGCAGTTTGGAACCTGTTATCTACCTATATCTGCACATATATATACTTTATTTTTGCCTATATTCCATCATACAAAACAATAATTCTTGCTTAATTATTTTTGAAACCCATCCCTATAACCTGGAAGGCTTCAGGATTGATATGAATTAAGAGTATGGTTCTTGGGTTTTGAGGATGATAGAAGTGTTTATCATTATTCAGGTTTGTATTTCTTCTTATATGATCTGTCTGGCATTTAAAATGCATTTGGTTAAAATCTGAGTGAAATTCAGATTCCTATTACAAGTGCAAAGGAAAAGGTGTGTTGATGTTTGCACTAAACATGTTTATATGCATATATAACTGCAACTATTTGAATCTGGCTTCCATCTACCTTATTACAGATCCTTTCTTTAATTAAAAATAGGACAGGAAACATTTGTATGGAACAAGTTTAATTATGGAAACCTTGCAGCCATATAAAATATTCAACCTATGCCTATTTCTTTGGTATACATATGCCATATTGGAAATTAAAACCCTTTAAATTTTCTGAGAATCAACTATCCTGATTTTCTAAAACTTAAATCCTTTTCAAAGATTCATGATTGACTAATGCATTTATAAAATGTAATCATTCACTTTTAACATGGGGTTCTGGCTAAATCCACTTACAAGATTTGATTAAAATTCTTTTCAAACATAACAGATATTCAACTTAGTTCATAGTTTCCAGATACAAGTCAACCTTTTAACAAAATACCTAACAAAATAACCATCCAATATTCAATACTTAATACAAGTAGCAATTTAAATTGTCAATACATGCAGATTTCAACATTTAGGCTCTTATCTAACTAAGTTTAGCATGCTATATCTTCTTCTCAAAGCCTTGCTTCTACTCCTACTTAGTTGCTGCAATCCCTGAAAAAGCATTTGAAACTGCCTCATTTTAAATGAGACACCCTAGATGCCATTAGCACACTAGGGTCAGACACATGTCTGGTATGAGAAAATTCACAAAAGCAATTTATTAATTAAGTTAAAATCAAGTTAAGTACATATACATAAGGTTCTGTCCTTTGGAATCAGATAAATACTTGTGTGCATGCTCTGTGTCATTGTGCATGTGCACATTTTAATTTTCTTTCCAGAGACTACATATATAAAAATGGCACATACATTCAAGCATACAATTCAATCATAGTCAACAATCATTCATACCAAACAGGAAAATAACTAATATGAGTTAAATCATTTATTCAATTCTCATATTTCACATCTGGGAAAAACTCTAGTTTTCTCATCATCTCAAGTATTATTTCCTTGGTATATTTATCTATCCTTGGTCTCATCTGCAATATTTATGAATCAATGGACACACTGTAATGAACTAATTCACTCCATTACACAAAGATCTCAGGACTTAAACAAGCCATGTGTCAACTTATGTTACTCAAGCACACAAGTCATTCCTGCAGTGTTCTTGACCCCAATTTCCTAATCAGGTTTAAGTTAATAATAACTCTTTTGATTGTTCATGACAAAAACATTCAGTGATTCATTTCATTAGCTAAAAACATCCATAACATGGCATCTCATATTATTCATGACCATACAGAGGCAAACAAGCAAACAACCATTGGTGATTACAAAATAAGGTTCTGTATATACCTATATTCATCCTGGTATTTAAAAAAAAGAGTTTAGGCAACTAACATTGGCTTATGGTTTCTGAGAGAGTTTTTCTTTTGCAAACATTTGTGCTTGAGTTAAACTCAGGATGACCTGGTTTCACTGAATCACAAAATTTTGTTTGCTATGCATTTTTTTTTTTGAATCAGGAGCATCAGCACATAGGCAACCCTATTGCACCCCTAATTCCTTTCTATTCCAAGCCTCAGCACTTATACATGAGTATATTGCAGCTCAGCATTATTTACATCTTTCTGGGTTGAGCCAAAACCAATACTACTTGCCTATTCTCAACATTTTATTTTCTGGGTATTTGTTTATATCCCCAAACATTAACATAACAGGGATCTGAGTGTATAAAACAGATATGTATACTAACAACACATAAAAACTTTGTTATAATAAAACAAGTGATCAACCAAAGAAAATCAAAACATTTTCAGATTTAAATTCACAGATAAACATTCATATATGAAAATATTCTTTTAAGAAAATATTTTTAACTGGCTGCCTACATTAGGACTTATTGCCTTAGATTTTTGAGTGAGTTTTCTCACCTAGCTCTCTCCTTTGTTTCCTTAATTAATTGATGAACTCCTGCCCTTATCCTCAAGCTCTCTTTCTTTCCTTGTCTTATGATTTCTGTGGTATTGCTTTTCTTCTTCTTTTTTTAAAATTCTTTTCTGAGGAGGAGAGGAGGCTGCTGCATATACATGTATATATATACAGGGTCTCTCTTAGGGTTTTGGGTAATGGCTAAGTCCATTTTTGCCCACTAGAAAAATCATGTTATCTGCATTTTTTAAACCCAAAGTTTTACCCCTTCCCGGCTTAATTTGGGTGAAGAGAAAAGTGGTTACACATTTTTTTCAGAAATTTGCTTTTCAGAAAATACTTTTCCCCCTTGTCTACAATCATGCTAAAAATGTGACTTGGTTTTGTTATTTATTAAACACTCTTTTCTATTTTTAGCTTTCATGCAAATGGTATGTACTTCCTTCATTTATTTATAAGAGAATTATTCCTTTTTATATCTCCATTCTTTTCATTTCTGCTTATATTAAAATGTGTCTGTATATTTTATTTCACTAGTTTAAACTCTAGTATTTTATTAACACATATATATGTATATAAGTCTTTCTGAAATAATTAGTATACCCTCCTATATATCCCTACATCATTCTATACTGACACACACACATATGCACATGTACACCCAAAATATTCAGTAGCACTCATATATACATTTACTTATGCATACTACTTTTAAGAATTTAATCTACATATATATATATATATATTTCCATACACATCAATATGTATGTATTTTTGGAGTTCAGGGTTTTAGCTTATATTCATGTGCATTTCCTGTGCACTCATGTACACACACTGATACACTATCAAGCTATATCAATTCCTCCTTCAAAATTTATTTAAAAATTATTTTAAATTCATTTATATTTTCCAGAATAAGTTCCTAAAATCTTGGGTCATTACATACACCCCTCCTTTTAGAAATTGTGTCCCACAATTTTCCTAAGCTTAAAATAAATTTTAAACTTAATTCAGAGAACAAGTATATTCCCTACCAAATAGATTCTTAGTTCTATACTAACTAAAAATATATTCATCCAAAATAAAGAAAACAATCAAAAATCAGAATTACCTTAATCTGAAAATAGCTTAGGATAATTCATCCTAACTTTGTCTTCTAATTCCCATGTGCAATCACTAGGATCTAGACTCCACTGTACCTTTACAAGTTTCAGAGATTTATTCCTCAACTTCTTCACATCTTTTGCCAAAATTCCCACTGGATCCTTTTCATAAATCAAATTAGGATTTATCTGCACTTGGGTTGGGGTTTCAAGAATTTCTGCCTTGTCATGGACCCACCTTCTCAATTGTGATACATGAAAAACATCATGTATACCTTGCATGTTTTCTGGTAATTCCAACCTATATGCCAAGGGACCAATTCTCTCCTGAATTTTGTATGGTCCAATATATCTTGGGGTTAATTTGCCTTGTTTTCCAAACCTCAGCACATTTTTCATGGGTGAGATTTTGATGAAAACAAAATTTCCCACTTCATATTCTACCTGCCTCCTTCTCATGTCTGCAAATTTCTTTTGTCTATCTTGAGCTGCTGTCATTCTTCTTCTTATCAACTCAATTTTCTCCTTGGTTTCTTGTATGTACTCAGGTCCTAAAATAGACCTTTCTCCTGCTTCCACCCAGCAAACAGGTGACAAACAGGGTTTACCATATAAGGCTTCAAATGGAGCCATTCCTATGTTGCTATGGTAGCTGTTGTTGTATGTAAATTCAACTAGATGAAGATAATCTTCCCAGTTGCCCCCAAAATCCAGTATACATGCCCTCAACATGTCCTCCAAAACTTTGTTTACCACCTCAGTCTGCCCATCTCATTGAGGATGGTAGGCAGTACTTAAACATAGTTCACTTCCCATTGCTTCTTGAAAGCTTCTCCAGAATTTTGAAGTGAAGATGGTATCCCTATCACTCACAATGGTTTTGGGAATGCTATGTAACTTTACCACTTCTTTTATGAAAATTTGAGCTAGTTTTGGTGCTGTTCTTTCTGACTTGACTGGGATGAAGTGTGCTACCTTGGTTAGCCTATCAACTATCACCCATATGCTTGTATTACCTCTCTTAGATCTAGGCAGTCCATCTATGAAGTCCATAGATATGTCTTCCCACTTCCACTGTGGTACACTAAGAGGTTGCATCAACCCTGATGGTCTTTGAGTTTCAGCCTTGACTTGTTGGCAAGTCATACATTTGGCAATGTACTTGGCTATATCAGATTTCATCCCCTTCCACCAGAAGTCTCTTTTCAAATTTTGATACATTTTTGTGTTACCTGGGTGAATGGAGTATTTACTTCTGTGATATTCATTCAATATCTCCTTCTTCAATTCTATGTCCTCTGGTACACACATCCTATTCTGGTATCTCACATAACCATCTTTATCAATGTGGTGATTCATTACTTCCTCCCCTCTTGAGAGGAGCATTCTCTTCTCTAATAAGTGAGCATCTTGTTCTTGCATTTTTCCTACCTTCAGAATTAAATCTGGTTGAAGTGTCATTAAGCTTAACTTCCCTTTATCTTCTTGTGCACCATGCATCTGCACACAACCATTCTCCTCAATATCTAACTCAGTTAGCAAAGACAAATCTTTAAATTCTGCTATCATCATCATAGCCAATTTAGCATGCTGTCTACTTAGAGCATCTGCAACTTTGTTTGCTTTGCCTGGTGTATAGAGTATGTCAAAATCATAGGCAGCTAAGAACTCCACCCATCTATGTTGCCTCATGTTCAAATCTTTTTGTGAAAACAAATATTTTAGAGACTTGTGGTCAGTGTAGAGTTCAAACTTTGTGCCCAATAAATAATGTCTCCAAAGTTTTAAAGCATATATCACAGCTGCTAATTCGAGATCATGTGTGGCATACCTTACTTCATGGGGTTTAAGTTGTCTGGATGCATATGCAATGACTTGGCCCTGTTGCATCAACACTGCACCCAAGCCAAATCCACTAGCATCAGTGTATACCACTAATTCTTCATTTCCATGTGGTACCTTTAGAATTGGAGCATTCACCAATGCCTCCTTCAGCTGTTCAAAAGACTTTTCACATTTTTCTGACCAAACAAAAGCTTGGTTCTTCCTGGTTAGGTTAGTGAGTGGTGTAGAAATTTTTGAAAAATCTTTTATAAACCTTCTATAATACCCTGCCATCCCCATAAATGACCTCACTTCACTCACAGTGCTTGGCCTCTTCCATGCTTGAATAGCCACTACTTTATTGGGGTTCACAGAAATTCCTTTGGCAGATATAACATGGCCAAGAAAATGTACTTCCTCCTTCCAAAACACACATTTTGAAAATTTTGCCTTTAAATCTTTTTCCCTTAGTCTAGACAAAACCAGGTGCAAATGATGCTTATGTTCTTCCACTGTCTTGGAATAAATCAAAATGTCATCTATGAAAATAAGCACAAACTTGTCTAAACAATCTCTAAAGGTTCTGTTCATTAAATCAACAAAGTAAGATGGTGCATTGGTCAAGCCAAATGGCATAACCAAAAATTCATACAACCCATACCTAGTGTTAAAGGCAGTGTACTTGATGCTTGATTCTTCCACCTTCATTTGATGAAAACCAGATGCTAAGTCTAGTCTAGAAAATACTTTTGCCCCTGCTAATTGATCAAAAAGATCATCTATTCTTGGCAATGGGTATTTATTTTTAATAGTTACTTTGTTTAATTCTCTATAATCTATGCAGAGTCTTAAGGAGCCATCTTGCTTCTTAACAAATACCACTGGTGCTCCCCAGCAAGAATTACTTGGTCTTATAAAACCCTTTTCTTCCAATTCTTCTAACTGTTTCTTTAATTCTTTTAGTTCATTTGGCCCCATTCTAGTTGGCTTTTTAATCACTGGGCTTGCTCCTGGAACTAGATTGATCTGGAATTCTACTGGTCTATGGTGTGGAATACCCTTGACCTCACCAAACACATCCAAATATTCATTGACTATGGGAATTTCTTCAATGGTTAGTTCATTAAAATCTTTTTCTGAGTCAACTAAATGATATAGTTTTCCTTCCTTAGCTACCTCACATAAAACTGTGATTCTCTGGCCTCTAGAATTTTGCAATGATATGGTGGATGAGTCTAAATTAATTATGGCTTTAAATTGCCTTAACCAGTCTACCCCCAATATAACACCTATATTTGGGTAATTCAAAACATATAAATTGGAAATAAAAATATTTCCTCCTATGTTTAATTCCACATCCACACAAATCATATTTAAAACACTAGAATTCCCCAATGGACTGTGTATATGCAATGGGGTTTCAACCAATATGCAATTCAGTTTTAGCATTTTAACCAATTCATAAGAAATTAAAGAGTGAGTTGCCCCAGTATCATATACTACTGCTATGGGTATGGTACAAATAAGTAATGTACCTTCCACTTGGCTATGGTTTACAGTGTTACTCTCCACTGTGGCTTTGCCTTTCCCTTCCAAATTTGCCAATTTGCCTTGCTGTTTATACTCAGGACAATTCCTCTTCATATGCCCCTCTTTCCCACATAGATAGCATTTGAAAGCTCCTCCTTTCAATTCTGGACATCTTGGTTTGATATGCCCTTCCTTTCCACACTGATGGCACACAATTTTCTTCTTGTTTTCCTTAGCTTTGTCACCTCCAGTGCTTTTGTTATTAGCCTCTTCTTTCTTCTTATCATAGGGGTGATACCTCCCCTTACCTTTCTTGTTATTATTGCTCTTAAAATTTCTGAACTTCTCCCTTTCCTTGTCATGCTGTTCCAACCTCAAAGCTAAGTCTATCACATGATCAAAAGTCTTGTCTGCATAGGGTAACATGGCTCTGCTAAGTCCTGGGTTCAGACCTTTTATGTACCTATCATTTTTAGATGCCTCATCTGCCACAAGCATTGCTCCATATGTGGAAAGCCCCTCAAACTTTTGAGTGTATTCTGTGACAGTCATGGTTCCTTGTCTAAGTCTAATGAATTCTTCTAGCAAGGTAGTCTTTGCTGATGCTGGTACAAACCTTGCTTCCAACATCTCTTTGAATTGATTCCAAGTGATTTCATTCTCATTCCTTCCTGCTATGATTACTTCCCACCAGCCTAAAGCTACTCCTTTTAGCTGTCTTGAAGCCACTTGCCTCTTTCTTTGATCATCAAGTTGCATGTCATTGAAAATTCTTTCCAATGTTCTCAACCATGTTTGAATTTCCATGACACTCTCTGTCCCTTCAAAGCTTTTGCCTCCTAAATGAGTATATGTCTTAAGTAATTTTGAGAGTTCTTCATAGGGATTTTCTTGCCTTTGTCCTGCCCCATCCCTAAATGCTCTCACCAAGTCTTGCAAATTGACCATTGGTGGTGCATGGGAAGATCCTGCTCCCTGATTTGGTGGTCTCCCTACCATAGTTTGCTAATAATAATTTACATAGCTGGTTAGTTTGATTAGTAATTTTATTATTTCAGTGGGTTTTTTTTTTCCACTGAGCACATTGTTATATATATATTTAGTTCCTTTTAATTTCATTTCTATCTAAGAACTTGATCCTTACTTCTTCTATGTTAAATAACATAGCTCTGATACCAACTGAAATGACCCTCCTATATATACTCTAATTCCATAAGGAATTTTTTTTTTTAAAGAGGATATATATATATATATATCATCCATTGTAATTATAATTCTCAGGGTCAATATCTTTTTCCAATAAACCAAAACATATCCAGGATCACAATAATCAACCAATATAAATATATCAGTACATTCACAAAGGTAAGCACATACATATGAGGATGTATATGCCTCTCTTGTTTGAATCAGAGTTCTGGAAAACAAGAGGATATTGGATTGCTAATTTTTTTTTTGACCAAACAATCCACGGGAAACATACACATTAGTCTGTTTATCCTAACTAAGAAGTGATCAAGTAATAATCAGTAGTAAACAAGCTTTTAATATAGATGATCATGTTAAAGTCTGGATAATATCAAATTCAGTATAAAAGAAAGTGGATCCTAAGTGAACACAAGCAACATCTAGGCGTAATGGAAACGCGCCTAACTTATACACAAGAGATCACGAGTTCGAGTACTATGCTGGTTGGTTCAAACACAATTTTTGTTTTTTTTTCTTTTCATTTTTCTTCTGTGCAGTTTGGAACCTGTTATCTACCTATATCTGCACATATATATACTTTATTTTTGCCTATATTCCATCATACAAAACAATAATTCTTGCTTAATTATTTTTGAAACCCATCCCTATAACCTGGAAGGCTTCAGGATTGATATGAATTAAGAGTATGGTTCTTGGGTTTTGAGGATGATAGAAGTGTTTATCATTATTCAGGTTTGTATTTCTTCTTATAAGATCTGTTTGGCATTTAAAATGCATTTGGTTAAAATCTGAGTGAAATTCAGATTCCTATTACAAGTGCAAAGGAAAAGGTGTGTTGATGTTTGCACTAAACATGTTTATATGCATATATAACTGCAACTATTTGAATCTGGCTTCCATCTACCTTATTACAGATCCTTTCTTTAATTAAAAATAGGACAGGAAACATTTGTATGGAACAAGTTTAATTATGGAAACCTTGCAGCCATATAAAATATTCAACCTATGCCTATTTCTTTGGTATACATATGCCATATTAGAAATTAAAACCCTTTAAATTTTCTGAGAATCAACTATCCTGATTTTCTAAAACTTAAATCCTTTTCAAAGATTCATGATTGACTAATGCATTTATAAAATGTAATCATTCACTTTTAACATGGGGTTCTGGCTAAATCCACTTACAAGATTTGATTAAAATTCTTTTCAAACATAACAGATATTCAACTTAGTTCATAGTTTCCAGATACAAGTCAACCTTTTAACAAAATACCTAACAAAATAACCATCCAATATTCAATACTTAATACAAGTAGCAATTTAAATTGTCAATACATGCAGATTTCAACATTTAGGCTCTTATCTAACTAAGTTTAGCATGCTATATCTTCTTCTCAAAGCCTTGCTTCTACTCCTACTTAGTTGCTGCAATCCCTGAAAAAGCATTTGAAACTGCCTCATTTTAAATGAGACACCCCAGATGCCATTAGCACACTAGGGTCAGACACATGTCTGGTATGAGAAAATTCACAAAAGCAATTTATTAATTAAGTTAAAATAAAGTTAAGTACATATACATAAGGTTCCGTCCTTTGGAATCAGATAAATACTTGTGTGCATGCTCTGTGTCATTGTGCATGTGCACATTTTAATTTTCTTTCCAGAGACTACATATATAAAAATGGCACATACATTCAAGCATACAATTCAATCATAGTCAACAATCATTCATACCAAACAGGAAAATAACTAATATGAGTTAAATCATTTATTCAATTCTCATATTTCACATCTGGGAAAAACTCTAGTTTTCTCATCATCTCAAGTATTATTTCCTTGGTATATTTATCTATCCTTGGTCTCATCTGCAATATTTATGAATCAATGGACACACTGTAATGAACTAATTCACTCCATTACACAAAGATCTCAGGACTTAAACAAGCCATGTGTCAACTTATGTTACTCAAGCACACAAGTCATTCCTGCAGTGTTCTTGACCCCAATTTCCTAATCAGGTTTAAGTTAATAATAACTCTTTTGATTGTTCATGACAAAACCATTCAGTGATTCATTTCATTAGCTAAAAACATCCATAACATGGCATCTCATATTATTCATGACCATACAGAGGCAAACAAGCAAACAACCATTGGTGATTACAAAATAAGGTTCTGTATATACCTATATTCATCCTGGTATTAAAAAAAAGAGTTTAGGCAACTAACATTGGCTTATGGTTTCTGAGAGAGTTTTTCTTTTGCAAACATTTGTGCTTGAGTTAAACTCAGGATGACCTGGTTTCACTGAATCACAAAATTTTGTTTGCTATGCATTTTTTTTTGAATCAGGAGCATCAGCACATAGGCAACCCTATTGCACCCCTAATTCCTTTCTATTCCAAGCCTCAGCACTTATACATGAGTATATTGCATCTCAGCATTATTTACATCTTTCTGGGTTGAGCCAAAACCAATACTACTTGCCTATTCTCAACATTTTATTTTCTGGGTATTTGTTTATATCCCCAAACATTAACATAACAGGGATCTGAGTGTATAAAACAGATATGTATACTAACAACACATAAAAACTTTGTTATAATAAAACAAGTGATCAACCAAAGAAAATCAAAACATTTTCAGATTTAAATTCACAGATAAACATTCATATATGAAAATATTCTTTTAAGAAAATATTTTTAACTGGCTGCCTACATTAGGACTTATTGCCTTAGATTTTTGAGTGAGTTTTCTCACCTAGCTCTCTCCTTTGTTTCCTTAATTAATTGATGAACTCCTGCCCTTATCCTCAAGCTCTCTTTCTTTCCTTGTCTTATGATTTCTGTGGTATTGCTTTTCTTCTTTTTTTTTTTTAAAATTCTTTTCTGAGGAGGAGAGGAGGCTGCTGCATATACATGTATATATATACAGGGTCTCTCTTAGGGTTTTGGGTAATGGCTAAGTCCATTTTTGCCCACCAGAAAAATCATGTTATCTGCATTTTTTAAACCCAAAGTTTTACCCCTTCCCGGCTTAATTTGGGTGAAGACAAAAGTGGTTACACATTTTTTTCAGAAATTTGCTTTTCAGAAAATACTTTTCCCCCTTGTCTACAATCATGCTAAAAATGTGACTTGGTTTTGTTATTTATTAAACACTCTTTTCTATTTTTAGCTTTCATGCAAATGGTATGTACTTCCTTCATTTATTTATAAGAGAATTATTCCTTTTTATATCTCCATTCTTTTCATTTCTGCTTATATTAAAATGTGTCTGTATATTTTATTTCACTAGTTTAAACTCTAGTATTTTATTAACACATATATATGTATATAAGTCTTTCTGAAATAATTAGTATACCCTCCTATATATCCCTACATCATTCTATACTGACACACACACATATGCACATGTACACCCAAAATATTCAGTAGCACTCATATATACATTTACTTATGCATACTACTTTTAAGAATTTAATCTACATATATATATATATATATATATTTCCATACACATCAATATGTATGTATTTTTGGAGTTCAGGGTTTTAGCTTATATTCATGTGCATTTCCTGTGCACTCATGTACACACACTGATACACTATCAAGCTATATCAATTCCTCCTTCAAAATTTATTTAAAAATTATTTTAAATTCATTTATATTTTCCAGAATAAGTTCCTAAAATCTTGGGTCATTACAGTGCTCGCGTTGCAATTTTATTTGAATATCATTGAGTTGAACCTGATTTTTGGGTTTGACCTCTGTAGTTTCGTTTTGCTGATTTACATTTGGTGTGGTGATGATTTTATATACCGTCGTGGTGAGGCAGTGCATGCGTGCGTGTACTGCAGCCACACAGTTTTAACGTTTTAAGGTGGCGAGGCAGTGCATGCATGCGTGAACTGCAGCCACACGGTATTGACATTTTAACTGATATTTCAATTGTTTGAATTGTTTTGTGTACAATTCTATATTTGGGAATTTTATTTGATTCATTTCGATTGATCATTTTGTTGTGTCTAATTATCTATTGATAATTAGATTATGAGTTTCTGATTATTTATTTAATAATTGGATTTTGTTGTTAATTGCCAATTAGGCAATTCTGATGTTTTCTAAATTATCTTCATTGATATTCTTTTCACTTATTTTTGTTGATGATTTAAATCTGCTGATTTGCTGTCTAACACTATTTAGTGTTATATCTGCCGTTATCCGATTCTCGTATCGAGAGGTCGGATATACGAGATTTCTATGACTGTCATCTATTTGATATTGATTATTATTGCTTCTGTGCATTAATAACTGAGTTTGAATTAGACTGACCCGTGTATTATTTTCTTTTGAATGTAATACTCGGGTCAGACCCGAGTTATTTCAGGTTGTAGATTTCCTGCTTTGAGTTGCTGTTCGGGCTATGAAGACTTTTTATATCTTCTGAAGTAGTTTTCTTCGTTTTGTAGAAGTCGTGTCATTGTATAGGATGATATGTATTCATGTATATTAGTTAATAATGTACTTGTATATATAACTTCCAGAGTCGACAGTTGTAGTTGTATCATATGTATTGTGTCAACTATCTTGTAACTGACATCAGTTATATATATATGAGACTTTTGTTTTATCTGTGTTCCGCATTTATATTATCTACGTTATCATTATATCTAATGTCCTAAACTATTATGAACCATCGTAGTTTGTTTTATACTGGTAATTGGGTATGTCGATGGGAGTAAATAAATAAGAGATGAAAATTTAAAAAATATATACCACTCCTATCGAGGTAACCAATATTAGTGTAAGGCCAACTACGGATGGCCGCTCCTATCCAGCCTTATTCTTCGTAATAATAGACATTATTTCTTTTAATACTCTTTGTTATTATGAGCATAGAGGTGGGGCGTCACAGTTGATATCAGAGCTTGGGGTTTATGGACATAATATAAAATATAACTTAGATGGAGCATATGTTGCAACTATTGGTCGATATTTTAATTGTGCTTTGAGTCAAAACTAAAGTTTTGAAATTTGGATGAAATTTTTAAATATCTTTATTTAAAAATAAAAAAGTGAAACTGTGTTTTATTGATTGATTAATTGGTGTTCTGTTATCAGAGTGCGCAGCGGAAACAGTGAGACTGTCTTCGCTGAATACAACTGATAATCCTTTTGATTTAAAAATCAAAATATGAAATTGAAATAAATTTCATTTGTTGTTTACATAGCTGTGTTTATTTTGTTTCTTTGAGAATTTTGAATCCGAATTGAGGATTCGAAACGATTGCTGTTATGTGATTCTTGTTGAGATTTCTGCTGATCTTCTTTTATGCTCATCACAGGTTGATTAGATTTTTGCTGTTTTAAATTATCTTCATTGAAGGTAATAGAGAAATTTCTTTTTGGTATATTGTAGTACGTGCAAATTTGAGTTGCACGTTACTGCATTTATTTTACGTTGAACCGATGCTTGGTTATGAAACGTATTTTGTTGCCGTTATTTTTATAACGGGATTTTTACACCAATGCTAACTTTTTTGAAGCACGGTGTTTTGTGGCATTTTTGATGAATGAAAATTCACTGATATTACATTTTGATGTAAATTTTTTTGATGTGATTTTGACGTTTAAAAATTACTGTTGCTTTGGCTTCAGTAACCGTCAAATTTTAAAAGTGGATTTTCAAGCGGTTATTCCGCAATGCTGATTTTGAGATTCGTTTTACGATGTTTTGAGAAGTACAATTTCCTTTTCGAAATTGCTACTGATGTGCTGCTTTAATCACGTGATTGGAAAATCATTTTAAAATGAAAAAAATTGATTTATAAAATTTCTAACAGATTGCGCTTTCAAAAGGATGAGAAAGCGACTTAAACGATTCAGCAAAATCGAGGATTATGACCCCTTTCTTTTACTGATTCGCTTAACTCTGGACTTGTCCAGTTGAGAATGTGAATTGTTATTTAAAATAAATAAAATTGTTTTCAGAAATTTTACAGTTTGCGATTTCAAAAGAATGAGGAAGCGATTTAAACGTTTCAGCAAAATCGAGGACTATGACCCCTTTCTTTTACTGATTCGCTTAATTCCGGACTTGTCCGTTTGAGAATGTAAAGTGTATTTTTACAAAATACACAATTTTGCACTTTCAAGGAAACGATGAAGAGAATCAAACGATTTAGTAAAACACATGGTATGGGACATGTGCGTTTGCTATTTCGGTTAATTCTGGACTCGTTAATTGAAATATTTGATGCTTTCGTGTGCTTTCGAGCCACTATGATGGACCTTCGGGTCATATGATGGACCTTCGGGTCAAATACCAGTACTAGACCTTCGGGTCATTTGTTGGACCTTCAGGTCATTTTTTGGGCGCCAAAAATTATGTTGAGTACTTGGTAGGCTTCGGCCATTTGTTGATGCACGTGCGGCGAATTAAAAACTCGCCATCTGATGGGATCGATCCAAGCTTTTATGTTGATTTTCTAGTCTTCTTAATTGATTTCTAGATATTTGTTGTTTCCAATTATCTGCAGGTAATTGGATATTTGTTGATATGAGTTCTGATTATCGTTTTTGATAATCGGATATTTGTTGTTTCTAATTATCGCTTGCGATAATTAGATATTTGTTGATATGAGTTCTGATTATCGTTTTTGATAATCGGATATTTGTTGTTTCTAATTATCGCTTGTGATAATTAGATATTTGTTGATATGAGTTCTGATTATTGTTTTTGATAATCGAATAAATTGTTGATTTGAAATTTGATTATCGTTTTTAATAATCGAATAATTGTTGATTTGAAATTTGATTATCGTTTTTTATAATCGAATAATTGTTGATTTGAAATTTGATTATCGTTTTTGATAATCGAATAATTGTTGATTTGAAATTTGATTATCGTTTTTGATAATCGAATATTTGTTGATTTGAGATTTGATTATCGTTTTGATAATCGAATATTTGTGATTTGAAATTTGATTATCGTTTTTGATAATCGAATGTTTGTGATTTGAAATTTGATTATCGTTTTTGATAATCGAATATTTGTTGAATTGAGATTTGATTATCGTTTTTGATAATCGAATATTTGTGATTTGAAATTTGATTATCGTTTTTGATAATCGAATAATTGTTGATTTGAAATTTGATTATCGTTTTTGATAATTGAATATTTGTTGATTTGAGATTTGATTATCGTTTTTGATAATCGAATGTTTGTGATTTGAAATTTGATTATCGTATTTGATAATCGAATATTTGTTGATTTGAGATTTGATTATCGTCTTTGATAATTGAATATTTGTTGGTTTGAGATTTGATTATCGTTTTTGATAATCGAATATTTGTTGATTTTTCAGATTTGATTGTCATTTGTGATAATTAAATAATTGTTGAATTGAAATTTGATTACCGTTGTGGTAACTAGATATTTGTTGATTTGTTTTATGAGTATCATTTGGATAATTGGATGTTTGCTGATTTTATTGATATGTGATTTCCTAGTCTCTAATTGATTCTAGATTATGTTGATTTTATTGAATCGCTGTTTTCTATCTATTTCGGTTAATAGTAGAATTTGTTGATTATGGAATTTGTGTTTTCTAGTTAATTGTTGGATAACTAGATATTTGCAGTTTGCGATTTGTGATTTGTGTTTTCTAATTATCTTTGTTGATAATTAGATTTTGATGTTCTCTAATTATCGTATCGATAATTAGATATTGCTGTTTTGTGAATTTCTGTATTTTAAATTATCTAGTTGATAATCGAAGATTGCTGATAATTGTGATTATCCAGTTTTGCTGTTTTCTGATTATCTATTGATAATTAGACTTTGTTGAGAATTTGTGAATTTCCCTTATGAAATTAAAAGATTACTTTGACATTTGAATTCTCGACTTTTATTTTTCTAACTTAACCAGTTTATGTAAGAAGAATAATAGTGGTTGACGACCTTAATTATGAAAATTGTGGGGACGCAATTTTTATAAGGAGGGGAGTCTGTAACAACCCGGGAATTTGTAATTTTTAATCATCGTCAATATGACGATCAAACTGGTTGCAAATTGCAGTTGGAAGTTTTTAGTCAGATCGAAATTATTTGTATTAAATCGTCAAGTGATTATGCGGGCTTTACAAATTTAAATCTTGGCCCGTTCTCTTTTATTTTGTTGAGCAGTGATAAATATCATATAATAAAAACCGTTCCCCTCAATCCATTCACTTCTTTTCGAAACCCTAAACGAATCAAACGAAAAAAATGGCGGCACGAATTCCTTTGTTTCTGTTCGTTCCTCATCTCAAAATTTAAGGCATGGAAGAAATCGAAGATAGTGGCTGCTAGGGTTAACTTCGTTCGTGTTCCTTGAATCGCTATGGCTTCGTCTCCCTGCTTGGCTCTCGGCTGCCTCGATTAGACAAAAGTGAGTGATAATCTCGCTCACATCTAGTTCAGCTTTTTTGTTATTTTTGAGTCGAGACCTTGTTCTCGTTCATTTTAGTTGATTCCTTTAATTCGTCGCTTATGTATTTGTTGAATTCGTTGTTGGTTCTGCGTTGGCCAGTTGTATCAACTTGGACTTATTTGATTTTGATAAAACCGACTTGATCCACTTTATTGGGTGTCTGTGACTTTGATATAGTGATTGAACTACTAATGTTTTGAGTGTTTTTGGTTGGCATCGGCAGTAACTTAAATTTTGATCTGCTTTTATGCCTTCTTACTTGAAATCCTTTTTCTGTTGGCTTTGATAATTTTGATTCAACACAGCTTTGAATTTTCTTTGAGATGGAATTCGACTTGTGCATAACATGATTGTGATGATTTTTGCTTTGCATTGACCTAGTTATTGTTGACTTCGGCTTGACTGTTCATTCACGGCTTCAACTTGATTTTGTTATAACTATTAAGACTTTGACTTGGTCATGTATTTTGATCTTGGTCGAGCTCACCGTATGATTTCGACTTGCTACTTTGTTTCGATCAAGTTCACTTGCTTGAGTACTGGGTTTTAGTCACCTTGGTTTTAGTTGTTTTTGAGCTTGATCTCACTGTGTTGTTTCGACCAGTCCACTTCTGATTTCACTGCATATGTTTTGAGTCACTGTTGCATACTTGTCCATTATACAGTCCCTAATATCGAGTTGTGAACATGAGTTTGGTTCCATCAAGTCTGAATTTGTACTCTGGTAGTCATTTATGCATCCCTTACCTGTTACACTGACAGTGGATGGAATGCCTGTACTTTGTCCTGTTTACTCAAGTTTGTTAATCGAGTTGCATCTGCATGTAGTTTGGTTTGCATCGATTTGTAGTTGTCTCCATCCTGCACATTTGTCTGCAGTGTTATTATATTCACTTGATAACTAATTGGGTCATTTTAGTTGGACTTATTCACTTATGGTTTCACTATATGGCAGTGCATTTTTGGTGAGCTGAGTATTTTGACTTATTTTCAGTTTCATAAGCATTGATCTGGAGTGTTGGTTGCATTTAGTCTTCACTTAAGTCTGATTTTAAAGGGTATGCACACATGTTTGTTGCATCACTTGTTGTCATGCCCGTGCTCAATATTGTTTTTGTGTGTAGTCAGTTCCACTTGCTGTTGTGTTAGCTCATTGGTTTAGAGTGGCGACATTTTATAGTTCAGGTTGCACATACTTGCTTCCCTGACCTGTACTATACCTTTGATATGCTGTTACATTGCCTCACTCATGTTTGTATATAGGTGTAGCATGTCTTGAGTCTTTTCTCAGGCCATTCTTTGGTCTCTGACATTGTTAATTCATTAATTGGTCGAAACTGGTCATTCGTATTTTAGTTTGCATTGACCAGTTTGTAGCTTTGAATGCTGTAGTTTACTTAGATAATCATGTTGCCATATTAGTTGGTTCATTTTCTTCCTGTTGTTGCTTGGTATTGAACTGTTTCTTGCTTCCTTTTGATGTTTGCAGTTTCACTAGACCTGACCTTTTTGCATTTTATGGTAGTTTACTACTTCTTGAATTTGCAGTGTTATTATATTCCCTTGGTGGCATTGGGTTTGCATACCATTTTCACTGTGCAGCCTTATCCGCTGCTGCATTTGTTTTGATGTTGCATCATTTGTTTTACTAGTATATGATTGCCATTTGTAGTAGTAATCTTAAGTCGGGTTGATGGCCTTGGTTTTACTCGAGAATTATTTGCATCTGAGTTTCACTGGTGTTGAATCTAGTTGTAGCTCGGATTTGACCTTGTGCTCGTGTTGCAATTTTATTTGAATATCATTGAGTTGAACTTGATTTTTGGGTTTGACCTCTGTAGTTTCGTTTTGCTGATTTACATTTGGTGTGGTGATGATTTTATATACCGTCGTGGCGAGGCAGTGCATGCGTGTGTGTACTACAGCCACACAGTTTTAACGTTTTAAGGTGGCGAGGCAGTGCATGCATGCGTGAACTGTAGCCACACGGTATTGACATTTTAACTGATATTTCAATTGTTTGAATTGTTTTGTGTACAATTCTATATTTGGGAATTTTATTTGATTCATTTCGATTGATCATTTTGTTGTGTCTAATTATCTATTGATAATTAGATTATGAGTTTCTGATTATTTATTTAATAATTGGATTTTGTTGTTAATTGCCAATTAGGCAATTCTGATGTTTTCTAAATTATCTTCATTGGTATTCTTTTCACTTATTTTTGTTGATGATTTAAATCTGCTGATTTGCTGTCCAACACTGTTTAGTGTTATATCTGCCGTTATCCGATTCTCGTATCGAGGGGTCGGATATACGAGATTTCTGTGACTGTCGTCTATTTGATATTGATTATTATTGCTTATGTGCATTAATAACTGAGTTTGAATTAGACTGACCCGTGTATTATTTTCTTTTGAATGTAATACTCGGGTCAGACCCGAGTTATTTCAGGTTGTAGATTTCCTGCTTTGAGTTGCTGTTCGGGCTATGAAGACTTTTTATATCTTCTGAAGTAGTTTTCGTCGTTTTGTAGAAGTCGTGTCATTGTATAGGATGATATGTATTCATGTATATTAGTTGATAATGTACTTGTATATATAACTTCCAGAGTCGACAGTTATAGTTGTATCATATGTATTGTGTCAACTATATTGTAACTGACATCAGTTATATATATATGAGACTTTTGTTTTATCTGTGTTCCGCATTTATATTATCTACGTTATCATTATATCTAATGTCCTAAACTATTATGAACCATCGTAGTTTGTTTTATACTAGTAATTGGGTATGTTGATGGGAGTAAATAAATAAGAGATGAAAATTTAAAAAGTATATACCACTCCTATCGAGTTAACCAATATTAGTGTAAGGCCAACTACGGATGGCCGCTCCTATCCAGCCTTATTCTTCGTAATCATAGACATTATTTATTTTAATACTCTTTGTTATTATGAGCATAGAGGTGGGGCGTCACATAAATCATCCCAGATCAAAATACAAAAATATAGTTGATAAGCGATATTAACTATAACGCTTATCGTTCATTCACAGATCACAGATATATATCACAGATAAGTAAATTACAGATCACAACATAAATCAGGATGTATCACAAAGCATCATATATCAGGGATATCAAACAATCAAATCATCCAATAGAATCCAAATATCCATAAGTAGAATCAATTAATATCTGATTAAAATTAATTTATACCAGGTTAATTACTTATGAATAAACTACAAATCTTGGTAAATTAATCATTAATTAATTATAAACCATTTTAATTAATTAACCTTTAATCAATTAATTATCCTCGAATGAATTACCTTAATTAATAAATCATATTAATTAATTATCCTTAATTAATTACCATTTAATTATCCTTTAATTAATTATTAATTAACCCTTAATCAATTAATTAACTTTTAATTAATTACTCGTAGGTAATTACATTTATAAATTAATCACTTTAATTAATCACTTTTATTAATTAACTTTTAATTACTTTCCTTAATAAATTAATCTTAATTAATTACTTATCCTCAAATTAATCTCTTTAATTAATAAACCCTATTAATTAATTAGGCTTTAATTAAACACTTTGATCATAAATTAATTACTTTTAATTAAGTAACTATTTTTAATTAATTAATCTCCTTTAATTTATAAACCCCTTTAATTGATTATATTAAGTAATTCCAAAATCACTATTTGTTTATAAAATAGTTACTATTTTAGCAGTGTAGTTATAAAACAGTTTATAAAGTAGATAATTTAAACCTTTATCATATAACAGTTTTAAACTACTTCGAGTTTAACCCGGAACTCATCCCGAGCCAAGTACCCAATTTTCATAGATAATTCATTCTTCAATTTCCCGAGCTAATTCCCAAAATCCTTCGAGCTACTTGATCAAAAATCTTGAGCTCATACCCGAGACATTTGCTTCTTCCCCAAAACAAAATCACCACTGATACACAGTGATACGCATACACGTGCATGGCAAATTGGAGCTCCTCCGATCAACCCCGACCACGTCGCCAAGTCGAGAACCTCCTCCCCCATCGTTCCGATCACCCAATATTTTCGAATTCAACCCAGATCAAAACTTCAAGCTTATGAACCAAACCAAAGATGAACGAATCACCTTCAATCGCCTCGCTCTGCCACATCACGACACCGGAATCATCGCGACTCCAGTATAAACTTCGTTGACTACCCCCGCAGCACTTCCCCCCGGTCCGATGCGACACAATGCAACGAGGATGAAGAAATCATCTCGATTCCACCCTCAACCCAAAACAGTCAAATAACCCTAAACTTCACCCGTTCCTTCAATCCTTTCAATAGAAAAAAGTTATTTAACATTTTTTCCATTATAATCGATTACCAGGCCTACTTCGTGCAAAGTTTCAGCGATCGAAATTCATTTTATTACTGGGAATTGACAAAAATCCAATTTTTGTTCAACTAACCACTGCTTCCTAACCCCAACATAAAAAATCATCAATATAGTTTTAAAAATCCTAACTTTGTATGTTTACTTAAGATATGAATTCGAATTTACAATTTAAAATCTTTGAGTTTCGCCCATATTAATTTGTTTACTGTAAATTTGAGTTTACAGTTTACAAAGTTTTTTTTCTGTATTTCTTATATCCAGATAAATTTCAAACCCCTATTACTTAATTTTATATGTTTTAAACTTCATTTATGTTTAAACAAACAAATCTCTTTTTGAATTCCTAAGTCTATCATAGATTTGAAAATGAGATATTGGGATTTGATTAGATTTTAAGCTCTGTAACTACACAGAGTTGATATCAGCCATTCACACCAAAAGTATCAACATATATACATACCATTCACACTTAAACAACATCCAGGCATATTAACAATCATTCCAGAGCATCATCAATACAATATCAAAGAGTATAGGCAAATGAAAGTGGGATTGCTCACCTCAAACTTACGATGAACAGAGCACAATGAAGTCTGGAATTGTTTTTTTTCTGTAGATGGGGAGACAGAGAACCTGGATCATTGCTTGAGAACTAGATCTTGATATTGAATTCGAATTTGTTTTTGTTCAAGGCTTTGGACTGCTTTGTTTTCCAGATGGAACTTGTATACTTTTAATTCTTTTATTATTTGCCTGAAGCTTGTTTCAGGTTGATGAGTTTTATTGAGTTGTTTGTAGCATTTTTACTAAGCTTTCTTCAGATTGAACTGGAACTAAGAGTAGTTGTATGTATAGAAGACAATGCATACAGGTAGGTGTATATATAAAAGAGGCAGAGTGTTTACAGGGTAAGGTAATGGTACAGGTGAATATAATTTTCTTTGTTTCTTTATGGTGGCTGAAAATCTTGTTTGTACTAAGGACATGGCTGTTGATGATGTTAGTTATGGGCTAGAGATACTTGCATTTAATGCCTATGTACCTTATGCTTTTCCACCTTACCTATTTTGCAAGTTACACTTACATATTTTGGTGGCTAAAGTGATGCTGCATTTTTACTTGCCTGGCAAAGATGGAAACAGTTTACCTGTTTCTTATTTTGCCTTATTTTGTTTTATTATCTTGCCTAGACTTATTTTCTATGCTTTTGTTCTATTACTTTGTTTAGTGTCTTCATATTTTATCTTTGACAAGGCAGATTACTTTGTTTGTTGGTACATAATTTATTGTCATTGTTTATCACATTATTTTAATTACTTAATAATCTCTAGTTAATCATCCTTATTAACTACACCAATATTTCCTTAATTGCTTTCTTAAGAAATTTTCTTGGATTAATTCATTATTAATCATTTCTAATTTTATAAATAAATCTAAATTATTTATTTATAAATTAAATAAATCACTCTTTTTGTCTTTACAATATTACTTTATGGTGATATAAATCAATTTTCTATTTCTAACTTTTATATTTGTTATTAGTTTTATTTTACACAATTCATCTTATTTTATTTTTAAAACTTAAATTGACATCAGTTCTAAATTTTAAATCTTTTATTTATCTGGTATCCAAAGTTTATATATATCCCTATATTTATTTTTAAAACCATTTATTTTAAGATTTTATTTCAAATCCAATATATACATATATATATATATAATTAAATTCAAATTTATTCATATATATCCATATACATATATATTCACATATATACAAATTTTTACAATTAATTTTTTATGATTTATACAGAATTTATTCAAACTCAGGTAAACTCGCTTTCATTTAAAATTAATTTTACAAATTTTTTATTCAAAAATTCATTTAATTATCAATTTAAATAAAATAAAATTTAGGGTCGTTACAAAACAGACGTCTGAAATAATCAAACAGACGTCTGCTTATATACTTAAAAAAACTTGCACGTTTCAGCTCCGACATCTGTGACTTCCACCAGACGTCTGGATCATGTTTCTGAAAAATTGACTACCTCAGATCAGACGTCTGATATTATTCTTAGACGTTTGATCCTAGTCTCTGCCTCAAAATTCCCTAAACAACCAGACGTTTGATTAACACTACAGACGTCTGACCGTACTCCGCAGTCAACTTTTCAGCCTCATCTATAAATCATCATTTCCATTCTTTTACAATTTTTTCACCAAACCCAACAGCAAAAACCCTAAGCCCCAAATCAATTTGCTTTCTTCTTCCAAAAACTTCAACTCAATGGCACCTAAATCTAAGAAACCTTTTCCCAAGCGTAAAAAGACAGGCCAAAGCTCTCAACAACCTTCTCAACAATTTGTAATAGACGAAATCATTGATGATTGGATGGTGGAACAAGATGGCATGCAAAAGCTTCAAGAATTGGAAAAGAAAAGAATACATTGTGGTCCATTTTACCCACTGAGGAGATTCTTCAACTACGAAATCGATGATTTGGTGAGTGATGCTGAGATTCACCATCTCATTAATTATGATTCTAACTCGGGTCAAATTGATCAATTAGTTGTCTTTCTATTCTTCATAAATTTATGTTCGCTTCATATTTAGAACCCCTCTGATCCGGAAAATTGGATTTGGACAAGTGTTTATGGGGAAATTATCAAATTCAACGTTGAAATGCTTGGACAAATATTACAGTGCTCATATACAAGAATTAGATTGCAAGACATACCTGATATGAGATACCAACCAAGAGATGCAATTACACATCTCATTTGGGAAGATGACATGAGAAAATTATCACCAATCCATTTTCGTCCACAAGCTAGACTACTTAATCAAATGCTTGTCAATACCATACTACCTAGATTAGGTAGTCATGAGCAAGTGTATGACCATGACCATAAAGCTATATATGCCATTTTCGGTCATACAAAAGTAAATTGGTCTCAATATATTTTTGACCAAATTAAAAGCTTCTGGACACCAGTTCGTCAAACAATCATTTATGCTCCATATATTATGCGAATTCTTCGAGCGCAAAATGTGCCTTCCTTCTTGTTAAGGAAAGTGGAATTCGCTTCCTATCTTTGATGCATCTTCCTGAAAATCCTCCAAGCATTACACCATTTTTCGAGTACCAACACCAACAACACCAACAACACCAAACTCAACCCCAATAGTCTACTCCTATACAACCTACCTCTACATCAAGGCCTTCTGAATCAACAGGTTATCACTCTGATTCCGAAATTCAAGAGCTCGAATTGCAGCAGGTCACGGAAAAAGTATTAGAGATGTAGCACTTCAAAACCAACGTATTCTATCTCTGAATAAAAAAGTCTTGGATAGGAAAGTTTCCCGCCTCGAACGATCTTTTTCTACACGGATGACTAAGGTAAAAAAGACTTTAGAAAAGGTCATCTCAACTCTGGGAAAGGTTATGCAGAAAGTTCGCGGATGATCATCTTCACGATCTTCATCATCTCCGTCTCCTACACCACCTCCAGCACCTCATGCACATCCATCCAAAACTCGAACAGTCAAAGAGCCTTTACAGACCCATGCTCCTGGAAAAGCTTCAATCACTGTGGACACTGAGGAAAGTGAAGATATCTCATGGCCTCCACAAGAAGCCCAACATCACGAACACTTTCAATATTTTCAAGGACTTTCTATTCAAGAAAATGAAGAATATCATGATCAGTCACAATGGAAACATAACGACTATGATGACACTACGTCTAATCTTTAGGGTTATTTTTCCTCTCAATAAGTTATTTACTAATTTTTATTTCAAATTCCTGCTTGTTTGACTATGATAATTTGCTTTAGAATTTGACTTTATGATTAATAGTATTCTGATATTGTCCTACTATTTCATAAACTCTTTTTCGATAATGACAAAGGGGGAGAGGGTTCACACTAGGGGAGAAATTATAAAAGAAAGGGGGAGCTTCTTATAAAATGAATTGTATAATTGTCATCATCAAAAAGGGGGAGAATGTTAGAACCTTGATTTCGATGAGAACAACTATACGTGCACTTGCATTCAATATACATAGGTATATATATCATCCATATGCAGGTAGACTTTCGCGACCAAGACTTGAAGACCGACACAAGGATTATTATATTGAGAAATATTAGTACATTCTGTTAATGTCTTAAATAGATGATATGTACAATCTCCTTGAGTAATCTTTACAAGCATCTACATATACAAATTATTTAAAAAAGTGAAGATAACAAAATATACATGTGCAGACGTCTGGTATATGCGCTCAGACGTCTGGCATATGTGCTCAGACGTCTGGCAACATGTTCTGTTTTTAAAATTTTAAACAGACCAGACGTCTGGCACAAATGGCCAGACGTCTGACCTGGGTAATGATCATTTTTCCCCAAAAGTCATCTTCTTCAATCGAAGAGTTGTATCCTATTGTTTTGGTCATAACTCTTTCTCCTCAAACATTGTAACTCTTGGACTGAAATAGAGTAAACCAAAAGTCATTACTTCTCAAAAAAACTCTTCATCATCTATAAATAAACATGAAATTGAAAATTACAATTAACTTGTTATTATGAACTTTCTCTCTTTATTTTCTAATATTCCTGTGATCTCTCCGATTTTCGAAAGTAATCAAAAACACACTTTTATCTCTTCCTTATATCAAAGCTTAAACTACATACTACTCAAAGGGGATTATAGGAAGAAGCTGTACTTGTAGTCAAAATCAGTGTTGCATAGAACACACATTTGTCAAAGAAATACTCTTGTATAAAAGCTTATTCCTTCGGGCGAAGCGAGGGCAATTGGTTAGTGTATTTCCGAAGGGGAGCTTCGGGACTGGACGTAGGGCGGGAGGTTCGAACCAGCATAAAAACTCTGGTGTGATTACTTTTAATTTTACCTGCATTATTACTCTGTGCAATTCATACTATCATACACGTACCTGTCATATACTATACACATATAGGATCCACATAGACTTTCAAATAAAATAATGGTATGTGATGTTATTGTTTATTTGAGCTAATTAAGTGATATAGTGATGTGTATATCATTAGTTCATAATAATAAAAAGCATTTGAGTTAGTTTTGGAAAATTTAGTAAGCTAATTGAGTCATTTTTAGCTCTACACTTCTTATTAAAGTAATTAGAGGCTAAATTAAGCTTAATTGGTATGTATAAATATTACTTAAGTGAAGACATGATTTTATAGGTGAATGGAATATTTTAGAAAAGAATTATAAGATTTTATAAAATGATTCAGAGATACTTATTTACTGTACACATATGTAATGTATATAGGTAAATGTACGTATACATGTATTTAAGGATATATATAATAATCAAGACAATTCATGAATTATGTTCAAAATTATTATATATGGTTATGTATGTCTATATATATATATATGTGTATGTGTGTGTGTGTATTTGTGTGAATAAATATATGTGTGTATGTGATTATATATATATATATATATATATATATATTTGTGTATGCACGTTTAAGAGCATCTCATGTAGCTAGAGCGACGATCGTGTGCGCTAAGGTATGTGAGAAGATACGGAGTCGAGTAGTCGCTCCAGTGAAGCTCAACATGCTATTAGTGAGGAGTAAGCGTGTCTTCATATGCGTGTATGTATAAACATGCACAAGTAGGTGCATTGACACACATTTAAACATTACATAGGAGGCATGAAAGCTAGTTAGGTAGGTATTAGCGTTTGAGAGGAGGACGGGTCGAGCAAGTCGCTCCGTAGAACTTTACGCGCAAAAGACCGGGTTTCATATGAAATCAATTTTTGAATACATATGGAACAACTTCCAAAACATCAACCAATGAACTCTAAAAGAGGACCAATGTGGTAAATGCGGACTAGATGGGCTAAGAGACTCACAAGGAAATGCTACGAAGAAGATGGAATGAGAAATGACGATTGGCGCGATAGGAAAATTTTCTGCCTAAGCTCACTGCCCAAGTGCAGCTAAAACCAATCGACTAGTTACTGCTACAACCGGTCGACCAGTCATTTCCTGACCTGAGAAGTCAACCTAGGCAAGGAATGAGTGGTGGGGTTTTCCCCCAGTTTCAGATGCAATTTGGAATGCAAGGTGTAGCATAGGATTTAGATGCAAAAGTAAGGTAATGTATATGCGATCGGTAACGATCGATAAGGCATTCTAGTATGTGGTCAAGGATGCAATCGAGGCAAGGGATGCAAGATGTGTCATATTCCTACACGGGAATAATGGAAGATCAACATAGCGATTAAAGAATGATCTTACACGAGATCAATACAGTGATCGGTCACATGATCATGAACGATAAGCATGCATAATTAAATAATGATCTTACCGAGATTAGTACAATGATCCATCACACGATCTCATACAATAAGTATGCACAATTGAGAGGAGCACATGACAGTAGGGGATAGGTACTAGATTCAGGTAGATGTTCGAACATGTGATGAAAAATGATCGATACGAAATCAAGCGGATCTATGGATGGATGGTTAGAATAGGTTCCAGGGTTCAACACGCCATCTTACTTGAGAGATCCGTTGGGGTCAACGCAAGTGCATTATGAGACAGTCATACGCCTAGTTTGACTTGCTGTTGTGCTTGGAAGGTCCATTGGGGTCAACGTGAGTGCATAATGAGAGAGTTGTGGATAGGGTGACTCGATTTGATTCGTAGCACAGCTTCAGTTCTATGTATTTGTTTATAAGTTGGTTTTACGGTTTCTAGCCAAGACTTCGAGAGGATCCGAAGCAACACTTAAGGGATACTTGTATCATAGTTGTGGTAGCATAGATATTGATGCTAAGGAGCACTGTAGTGATATGGATTTTCATTAGTGCTACGAGAGTTGTATAGGTCTATACGGTGGCGCATGTGCAGCATTGAGGTCGTATGAGGATGCCCAATTCTGTTTGGGTATTCTCAAAGGGTAAGAATGTATATAAATCCAATGATTTTATAGGGTGTAGTTTCTCCATTGATATTTCTTTCAATACACAATGACGGTAGACATCGGTTATTTGTACTTTTTGATACACAATAAAGATTGTTATATTATTTACGATGGAGGGATTTGGCATCGATTGACCTTGGGAGGAATCATTATCCCTACACTAGCTAACATAAGTATTATCACATTTAGAGCCGTATGGGATTTTCTAGTATTGGTATTATTAGGATATGATGACTTTTTGGTTATAGGAGAAGTGCGGGTTAATGTATGATTCCGTATCCTCTTTGATAGGTTTACTTTACTTGTTAATGGTTGCTCAGATTACCCCTAAGCCATATTCATGAAGAGGGTGGGTTATGCCTTAGTAGCTTCCTATTTTATATCTGTATATAGTTTAGATATACAATATTTTGAGATAGTTCCCCTCACACTAAGCTTTAAGTCCAACCTGCATTTTGTCTTCGTCTGTTTATGTCATGACAACTCTCGGGTACTCAATTGAGTAGTTTGGGAGTTCGGCGCTTTTGGGAATATGCTTATAGGAGAGGTAGAGCATTTTGGAGGCATGATGTCGATATTTTGGGTATCTATACTTGTTGTTGTATTAGTACATGACAACCATGTTATTTATGTATGAGACTTGTTGTTAGACATTTTATTCAGAACTCTGTATGTATGGACATGTATTATGACTTTGTGTATTGATATTTATTTATCAATTGCTTTCACTAATGCAATCTCTTACAAATTGTTTATCATGTTCTATTCATGTTTATTCAGTATATTATATGTTATCATTTTGTTGTGAGATTGTGTCAATATGCCTTGTCAGGATGTTTAGTTTTAATTTTACCCTGATGGACTTTCTTTTATGGTATAAGAGAGTCACACTTTGTCATTCAACGTTGATTCAGATATTACGAAGGGCGCGCTATGACAGTTGGTACTAGAGCCTAGGTTCAACACTCAAGGCCAAGTAGCCCAGTTTGAGTTAAGAATCCTGGTAGATATAGATGCGTTGATAGAGTGTACTTGTATCTTTCTACTATGTGATACTACATACATCATATATCCCCAACACTTTAGTTTATTTCTATCACAAATTGCTAAGGTATCTTCATTTCATGCTATGAATATGAATGGATGGGGTACAAGAGTGGTTGCGGCTAGGCAGACAACGACGCATGATTAGTTTAGAGACTATTTGGCTACCCATGGGATGCTCCACCACAGGCAAAAATTCCAGCAATTATGACAAGTGTTGGAGATGGTGTAGCCCCTAGGACACCAGTCTTACTTTCTCTACCAGCTTTGGCTTTTCGAAGTTATGTCAAGATTTCTTTGGCTTTGGCGGGAAACTATATGTGGTTTCTAAAACTGACGCTGAGACACAGGCTTGGATACGTTTATATGAGAGGGATTTTGCCAAAATGGGATTAGAGGATGTTCTCAAAAGGAAGATTTCTTCCTAGCATCTTAAGTGGGAGGTTTTTGTTTGCTGGAATATAGTAATAGAGGAGATTGATAAGAAAGCTATGACTTGGATTGATTTTAGATATCGCTTTTGGTCTTGGTATATTTCTAAGATCGAGAAGGCGTGCATCTTGAGCATTTCATCCATTTGTAGCTGGGTAGTTTATTAGTGAGAGAGTATGTTAGCCAATTTGACCTTTTGGCTAAATTTATAATTAAGATGGTTAATACTCCATTGAAGAAGGCAAACAAGTTTGCCATGGGTCTTAATGCATTAGTTAAAGATTCATTGCTTAGTCATATTCTAGTTAAGGCCACTTTTAGAGTATCGTGGAGATAGCTCTTCTTCATAAGGGCACATGCGAAGTACCGACGAAGGCAGCAATGGTAGAAAGAAAACCAAAGTCCCAACAGAAGTGCAAAGGCCAAGATATAGGGAATGATCAAGCATATGCAAAGAAAAGAGCTGATATAGTGTGACACTCTTGTGGCATAAAGGGGAATTTCACTACAAAATGCCATGCAGATAAAGCGAAGCGTATGTGCTTCAATTGCGATCAGCTTCATCACTTCAAGAAGGATTGTCCTACAGTTCCAAAAGGTGGGCAATGTGGCAATGAATTATGCCTTACAGGAGATACCGGGTCCTAGCAGACCTACTGCTCAGGGGAAGGGAAATAAGACCATGTAATAACATATTCTTTATTTATATGGTACTTTCTTCTGTTCTTTCCGATGCTAGAGCTGTATGCTCATATATTGCTAGTAACTTGGTAGATAGCCTAAACTTGACACCTTACATGGTGGGTAAATTCTTTTGTAATGTTAAACCTTATATGGGTAACCTTAGTTAATAAGCTAAGGTGTAGTGATTACTACCATTCATAATTAATGCATGGGCTTTTGAGTCGAGTATGGTTGGTCGGTGAAGGGTGACTTAGAATTGGCATCCAAATAGGATTCGATGGTCACCTAGTTTTGAGCCAAGACCTAGCGAATAACTTACAAATGTTTTGTGTGGAGTCATTTGTGTTAGAGGTGTTTGATCTTGTGTTATAAAACCATAGGTGATGGGAATAATCCTATAAGTTGCGTTGGTGTTTTCTAGGAATCGGTCTGTTCACGTACCAGTTCCTAATCTCTAGTTCGAGCATGGGGTTTCTAGGTAATTTGCACCAGTTAGGCAAGGGTTTTTCACTAGATTATTAAAGGCGAGTACTTAAGTCGGATTCTTTAGATGACTTAGAGATTTTTAATGCGTGATCTTAGAAATGCAGGGAAAATTCAATGGTCAGACCAAGGAACTAGATCGAAATTTGCACGAAGGAGTCATGTAGCCAATGCTAACTTAACAAAGAAACCATGTGAGTGAATAAAGGATTGGATAGAGCAATATATATTATTTTGGATGATCTTTACAGGCCGTGTGTGTATGTACATACATGTAGTAAGATAGCTTGTGATAGTTTGGGGAAGGAGTTCTTGACTAGTTTTGTGACAATTTTGATAATCTTCTTAGTAGCAATATGATACTTGCCTTAGCAAGCGTCTAGTGCACTTAGTATATTATCTTTATTATCATTGTGTGGTTGAGGTGAGTATGAACCCAAGCGTAGTACATCATCATTTAATATTGATTTAGTTTGTGAAGTTTTCTCCTTCAGAGTATGAGTTCTGTTCGAAAAAGGAGGAAAGTTGAGACTTAGATTGTTGTATTTATTTGAGAGCCAAGAGGATTGATGGTCCAATATATTGTATAAGGTTTCCTTTTCATAATGGGAGGTATAATATTATTTCATGCAATGCATTCATGGAAGGAGTTGCACCATTTTGGCATTTTTGTTCTTTTTTTATGTCGAACAAACTCATGAGAGTCTATAGCTTGACATGCACGTTAAGACTATTGTTGGATATTGTGCATGTTGGTATGGACTTATATGTATAGCATGATTGTGTTTGACCTGTTTTGTATGTCTGGTTACTTATATGCTAGTTTTTGTTACATATTGTAGAGGCCAAAGTGAGATTTGTATGAGTCTATTTAATTTTGACATGGCTTAGAGTAGGGATGAGCGTTCGGTTGGTTCGGTTGGTTTTGAGGTAAAAAATGTCAAACCGAACTAAAACCGAAAAAAATCAGAACAAAACCGAACCGAACCGAACCAAATTATTTTCGGTTAATTTGGTCGGTAACCGATTTAACCGAACTAGAAAGGTAAGTAAAATAAATTACCATAGATTATTATTTAAATGATCGATTTACTTAAAGGAAAACATATATTTATGTTTAGATAAACTATTTCGAGTACTATTTTAAGTTTATAAGAAAATTAACATATTTTCAATAGATAAATTTGGTTTTTATTACTAAACAAATTATTAATATTATTACAATGCTATGAATTTGGATAATATAATAAAAGTTCGGTTAATTCGGTTAAACCGATAACCAAAGTAAAATTATTTTACAAACCAAAATCAAACCGATAGAATTTCATAACCGAACCGAACCGACCGAAATGAACCGGTTTGGTCGGTTAATTCGGTTCAAACCGAATATTGCTCACCCCTACTTAGAGTCTATAATATATTTAGGTACTGACTTATTTTGCTTTATTCTCTAATGGATAGTCATCTATAATTATGGTAGTAACGGTTACTACACTAAATTATACAACTATAAATTATGATCTAACGTAGAGTTGGTGCATGTGTAGTTAAATCCCGACAAAATTCCCGCTACAGCGTGTAGCGATCTTCGACCTTATGTTTTTTCAATTTAGCGCTATTAAATAGTGGATCCGATTTAAGCCCTGCTATTTTCTGCTACACCCGCTAAATCAACATTTTTAGCACCCGCTTTAGCAACATTAATATAAAAAGGTTGATTTGACCAAATCTTTTAACCAAATCAGTACACTTTGGGTAAAGACCGAATTTTAAGGCATAAGTGCTCAGTATAAGTTTGAAATTTATTGTAATCACTAAATATTGACTGCATAACCATGATATTCTTCGGTTTTGTTATATAAGATTAAACAATATTTCTTTTTTCTACAAAATAATGTGAGAATGAGAATAAATTAACTTTAAATATTTTGGTTTCATATCAAATGAAGCTTTCTGCAACTTCACTATAGCTTTTCCACCACCACCGCTATAGAACTGCTAAGAACTTTAACTGCAAAAATTGATGCCTGATCCTCTTTATATAGTACAAGTTAGGTACTTGAAGTAAAGGCATAGCTATTTGGATGCTTATTTGCTTAGAGTTGCATTTAAATGGTAACAAGCTTGCTTAAAAGAGGTATTTACATTGGGAATATAGGGTAATGTTTGTTATTGCATGTTTCTTAGATGCAAGATGCATATTAACTTAGGAGATTCTGTAATGCTAACTGCATAAGAGGGTATTGCTAAAATTTTCCAAGACTAATGCTCGGGAATTTTGGTCAGTCATGCTGCTTTGCCATACCCATAGAAATTTCAAAGACAAAATTCTTTTAAGGAAGAGAGAATATATCAACCCACATTTTTAATCATAGAATATTTTTGATAATTTATTTAAATATCAAATCATTAATTAACGGAATGTCCAAAATACTAGACTTCTGGAGACGAATAAATTAGGACTCAAAACCCCTGCCATTGAGATCTTAATTCTGTCATGAGAAAAATGAGTATAAGCTTGACTTTGGAGTCGATAAGTTTTATGGATGAATAGTGATTTTATTTAAATGAAATGAATTTGGGACTAAGGCCCATTAGCTAGCCTATAAGTTGGCTAGCATTTCATTCATTTTCATTCACGATGTATTTCCTCTTCATTCCCTAATTACTTTCCTAATCACTCCTTAAGCCGAACCCTATAGTTCAAATCCAAGCTTGAATGAATTCCTATAAATCCTGATAAAATCACTGCAATTCTTCTCATATCATTCCTCACAAAGCCATTCAATAGGTTGGCTTGAAGTAGAGTTTGTAACTTCATTTCAAATTTCAAGAGAGGTAAAGCTTAGGTATTGGTGATTTAGACCTTGATTTGGTGAAGAGAAGGTGAATGGGATGATTCGCTAGCTATGTTTACTTATCATGCTTTATAAAATGCTATGTGATGATGTAAGCTTATGTTTATGTTATAAGCAGGAATATACCAACACGTTATTTATTAGAGACCTTAATGATTATTTTGAAGAAGTTAGCAAGCTTAGAAACTGATTTGGGGGTTTAAATAATGGTGTATAATGTTATGTGTTGATTTAGGCTAGTCAATTGACATAATGATGTATATACCATTAGTTATGAATAACTAAACCATTCGAATTAGTTTTGGAAATTTTAGTAAGATAATAAAGTGAGTTTTGAGCTCTAAACTTATTATCAAAGTGATTAGAAGCTTAATGAAGCTTAATTAGAATATATAAATATTATTTAAGTGAAGAAATGATTTTATGCATGAATGTAATATTTTATGAAAGGGTTATAAGATTTTATAAAATGATTAAGTGATATTTATTTAAATATAGGTGTATGTATATGTATATGGGTAAGTATACGTATACATGTATTTGATGATATATAATAATCAAGACAATACATGAATTATGATTAGAATTTTTCTATGTGGTTGTGTGTTTATATAAGTATATTTATGTGAATAAATATATATGTGTGTATATTAATATGTATATATATATATGGGTGTGTGTGTATGCACGTTTGCGAGCATCTTATGTAGTTAGAGCGAATATCATGTGCGTGAAAAGATATCGAGTCGAGTAACCACTTCGGTAAAGCTCGAAACGTTATTAGTAATGTGTAGGTATGTTTACGTATATAAACATGCACAAGTAGGTGCATCGACATGCATATAAGCATCACGTAGGGACAAGAATGTCGGTGGAGTATGCTTTCTCATGTGAGAGGAGGCCGGAACGAGTGAATCGCTTCGTGGAACTCTATGCATAATGGAGTAGGTTTTGTACTGAAATCGATTATCCAGTAGTGGTTGCATAGATATCGATGCTAGGGGAGCACTATAATGATAGAGATTCTTGTTAGTATCGGGAGAGAGGTCTAAGTCTATATGGAGGCCCTTGTGCAGCAACAATTAACACCCCATAAAAATTAAAAAGAAATTGATTAATTAATTAATAATAAGGCTAAAAATAGAAATTCATCCTAAAAATAAAAATTTCACAAACGTCAGAATTTGGCCACGAAAGTTACACCATTGTATTCGTGGCGATTTTTTGATCAACTTTCATATATAAAATTTTGCGACCGGAGTTTAAACGGAAAAGTTATTGACATTTGAAGTTTTTTCCATTTGAAGTTATTGAATTTAAAATAATTCAAACAAATTCAAAATTTGAATTAGTTTTGACGTTGAAATTAAAACGGGTAATAAACATTTTTAACGTTAGGGAAAATTAATTTTGGGGCAAAATGTTAACGTTCCCTATTAAAAGGAAAATAAATAAACAAATAAAGGTAGGAAATTAATTATGCTCATGGCAGAAAGTCAGACAGCCACCTCCACTGGGTCAGTCTACCGGTTGGCTCATGTCGGCTAGGGTTTGCCTTGGCCAAGAATGGCTTGGATTTTGTTATATTAAACCGACTAAAACCTATGGTCTAGATGGCTTCTAATCACTATAAATAAGAGGCTAGCCCCCTCACTATTATTCATAAAAAAATTAAAACACTAGCGAAACTCCATCAGTCTTCTTATTCAATTCTTGGTTTCAAAATCAATCAGATTTAAAGGTAACAGGTTATACACACACACGTTTTCTATTTCTATTCTTTCAAAATCTTTAGATTCTAAATCTAATCTATATATAATTGAATTGCTGTATATTCCAAAAAGAAGAAATCTAAAGGAGGAATTGTGCGAAGGCGTGAATCGAATCCAAAGGAAGGTAGAGAAACTATCTATGAGTGGAAATCTTAGTTTTTCATATTTTAGTAAATTGTGTAGTAAAAGTTTAGATTTGTTTTGTGCCTTGGGGAATTTTATATACGGAAACCCTCAAACCCCAAAATTCCCCCAATAAAATGTCAATTCTTGGATAGTTGAAATCTCAATTGTTTTATATTAATATAGTAGGATTTAATTTGTTGTTTGCAATTTAACTAATTATTGTCCTACTCAACTTCCCCTTCAAATTTCGATTGTTGCAATAAAATGATTAAAAAAGGAAATTATTAGGAAATGGTGTGCAATGTATGAATTATCCTATTTTTAGTTTGCACCGTCTACTCCGTAATTTAGATAAATATGAATCTCGTTTTCTTCTTAAAGTTTGCATGTGTAAAAGTTCAATAGAACATAAAGGGTTTAAATTGTAAAGTTTTTTCCTTTTGAAATAGCGGCCTTGATTCTATTATATTAATGTAAAATAAGTTTGGTATTTTGATTCCATTTTTTTAATACACAAATCTGTTTTGTCGAGCTTAGGATATTAGCTATTTTGTAAACTATTGTATGAGACTTAGGCTTGTATGAATAAGGAAGCTTCGACATTTTAACAATAAGTATAGGTAGCAAAAATCTTAGTATAGGAATATACCTACGCACACTTAAGAATATCTAGTTAGCCTAAACTTTACGTATGTATAAATATATTAGTAGCATAAAAATAGTAGCATACAAATTGTATCGTAAAAAATAAATATATTAATAAATAGCATTAAACTCTGTAGAAAGGAAGTTAAGGATAATTATGGAAATTAATCCATAATTAAAGGCAAAAAAAGGAGTTTTCCTTATATGGCCTTAATATATAAACACAAGTGAGGTATAGAATATATATATATAGTGTGTGTGTGTGTATGGCAGTATAATCGGATAGCGAAAATATGAATAAGTTATAGGGATGCTAGGTCAGTCAAAAACACACAGAAGTCTGCCCAGCTAATCTGGCTACCAGTAGTGTGACTTTGGGACTGATGTGAGACATCGCCTATAATAAGTACCCATGGTGGACATAAAGTTAGTCCCAATTTTATAGGGTAAGTCTGCATAGCTAGTCTGGCTACCAGCACCTACGGATAATCGGACTAATGTGAGACGTCATGATTTGGGTTACGGGTCATAAGACAGATATCGAAGTATGAGCCTGCTTTTGGGTTGAAGGTATTAAGTGGTTGTTGTAGGGTCTACCTTCCTCCCACTCAAGAAATATTAAGTAGTCAGGATTATCTGTTAAGTGTGGTAGTAGGAAATCTATGGAAGGGGTCCGCTTTAGGGTCGAGGTATTAAGTGGCTATTGTAGGGTCTACCTCTTCCCATAAAAGAAGTATTAAGTGGCCTGATAGGATTTCTTGTGATGTCAGTTGGAAGTACCACAGAGGGGTCCGTCTTGGGTTTATGTATTAAATGATGGGGATCTGCCTAGGGTATAGGTATTAAATGGTCGGGATCCGCCTAATTCCCATTAAAGAAGTACTAAGTGGCTCAGGTGCTTCCTCTCACATCATTAGGGCATGATTTACAGTTGTTGCAAAGACAGACTGGAAAGGGCCTTTGGCCTATAATTAAAGTTATGTTATGAAGTTGGACCGGAAAATCCTTTGGCTTACAGTGGAGGTATACTTAGTAGGATGAAGTATAAGATGCGTAATATATATTACTTATCTAAATGATACTGCCCAAATATTATTATGGTCAGACTTGAGATTTTCATTCACTAGACATTGTTGCTCTTACTCCCTCCTCATTATAACCCATACGTTAGGGAGAACGATGCTGAGGGAGAAGACAGAGGTGGCGGCGAAGATTTGTGGTAGTTTATATATTTATCTATGTTTTTGATATATTCCCACATACCCAAATTTCAGACGTATTGATGTATTATTTGAGATATTGCATTATGGATATGTTGGGATATTGTGATTTTGATATTTGATTTTAATGAAATGGGTACTTAATTCTGTTATTATATTTTAACCCTTCAGTTATGAGATTCTAAAAGCATGGATAGATAACTCTGTATATTGTTCATTGTATCAATTTTACGAACCAATAGTCAGCTTTGGAATGAGCTAAAGGTTCGATGGGATTTTATTTGGTGGAAAATTAGGCCCGTTCTGGAGAGGGTTGTTACATTTGGTATCAGAGCTTAGGTTACCCGATCAACGGGAATAGGCATACGTAAGAGTGCATATTTGTTATTTTTGAAAGTATTTTTCAGAACCCTACTATATATACACACACACTTTTATGAACATACGCAAACACGCTAGGAAAATCCTTATTTCATCAAATAATATTATCTCAGGAAGTTCTAACTAAAAGCACAAATCTACAGATAGTTGATTATGGCTGAAAACAATTGCTCGGAGGCTGGAACCCCTCCACCCAAGAAGTATCCATCATACGAGGTATGCCAGAATGGTTCAAGCAATACCTAAGGCATGTAGGGGCAAGTTCTCATTCCTCAACAAGCTGCACCAATGGCACCAGCTGCTCCACCTATTGAAGCAGCACCTCGCCCACTAGAGTTCCCCAAAATGTTTAAAAACCTCTAAAATATGGGAGGACGGGAGTATACAGGGGATGAAGATTTTTTTGAAATAAAGGCTTGGATTAACGACTGTGAACGTATATTTTAGGAGTTGGGATGGAAGACCAGATCAAGAAGATGATGACTGTATGGAATTTAAAAGGGGAGGTGCTGAATTGGTGGACCATAGTAGTCAAAGAGAATGCTGAGGAAGGAATTACTCGAGCTGAATTTAGGGCTCACTTTGAGTCTCAATTCATATCCAAAGCTAAAGTAAGTTTTCAATTGGAGAAGTTTATACAACCGAGGCAAGGAGACTCTTAAGTTGAAAGAGTATATCGATAAGTTCACGGAATTAGCAAAGTTTGGATTGAGTCTGATGGACACCCCTACAAAGAAGGCTATGAAGTTTGTTAAAGGCCCATATTCTCTACTTAGGGAGTTGTTTTTGACATAAGTTCCCACGGGCACCACTTATGAGATGATAGTTGAAATGGTCCTGCTTTAGACTATTGGTATTAAGGAGAAGGTAATGCATGCCCAAAATGAAGGTGGGGCGAAGAAAGGGGGATTCTGGGCTGACAAAAAAGCCAAGGGAAAGATCAAGAAGGGAGGAGTGACATGTCATAGATGTTAGAAGAAAGGGCACGTTGCTAAGGACTGCAAAGTGAGTTTGATGAGAGAAGAGTTCAAGGAGAGATGCTATCACTACCATGAGGAAGGGCACAACAAGAATCAATGCCCAAAGCTAGCAAAGGAGGGACAAGGTGGGCAAGCTTATGCCATTGAAGCTGTACCTATCTCAAGTAGACATCCTTCCAAAGGCAAGGGAAAAGCTGCATTGGAAGGTACAACTGTTATCTCTGGAAATACTATTCGTATCGTATTAGACTCAGGAGCATCACATTCATTCATAGCTAGAAATGTAGTCAACTCCTTGAGTCAAAAAACCAAAATTGTCACCAAACAAATAGTCGTGTCTAATCCTATTTGAGGGTCGACGTGCCTTTCTTTGATTTGTAAGGACCTAGTCGTGGATATATGTAACGTTGATTTTACATGTAATGCGTATGTTCTAGGTTTTGAGGGTATGGAATTATCCTAGGAATGGATTGGTTATCTTATTACGGAGTTGTCTTAGATTGTGGTAGGAGGATCGTTTGGTTAAGGAGTTGTAAAGGGTAAGATATCGATATTCATTGCGAACCCAAAAGTCAGTCAAGTTAAGTCATTTATATTCTCTTAGCCTATCACAAGATGTGCTCTCATCTATGCCTATAGCCTGAGACTTTCCAAATGTTTTTTAGCAAGCCTATGGTCTCCCATCTCGATGGAAGATCGATTTTAGGAATGATTTGGAGAAAGACGCTAGACATGTTGCACTTCCGTTAAGGCATATTCCCCTCAAAGAAAGGCGAGATTTGGATAAGCTAATTTCAGAGCTATTGCAAAAAAGGTTTATTCGTTGTAGTACTGTAGAATGGGGAGCAGCAGTTTTTTTCACCACTAAGGTAGATAGATCTTTAAGGCTGTGCGTTGACTATCGAGAACTTAACATGCTAACTAAGAAAAACAGGTATCCCTTACCCAAAATAGATGACTTATTTGACCTTCTTTTTGGGGCCAATATCTTTTCTTGGTTGGACTTAGGCACTGGATTCCACCAATTGAGAATAGCTGAGGATAGCAAACAGAAGACTGATTTTCGCACTGCAAATGGACTGTATGAATGGGAAGTAACGCCTTTCGGGTTGATGAATGTTGTACATACTTTGTAGATTTGACGAGTAGAGTCTTTAGCGGGGCGGCTAAATAAATTTGTTGTAGTATTTATGGATGATATTCTAGTATTCTCTAAAAGTGAAAGTGAGCATGAAAATCACTTAAGGGAGGTATTAGAGACCTTGAGAAGGCACCAACTAAGATCGAAATTCTCAAAGTGTGATTTTTGGAAGAAGAAGGTAAGATTTCTTGGTCATATTGTTTCCGAGAAAGGAATGTCGATTGATCCTGCAAATGTGAAAGCTATTCAAGATAGGAAGATTCCAAAGAATGCAATGGAATTAGTAGTTTTCTTGGGTTGGTGGGTTACTATAGGAAATTCATCAAGGACTTTACAAAGATAGAAATCCCACTAACTCGCTTAACCAAGAACAAAATTAGTTTTTGCATGGGATAAGAAATGCACGAAAGTATTTGAGAAGCTGAAGGAGTTGTTGATTAGTGCGCCAGTACTTACTATTCTGGATGGAACAATGCCTTTCACTGTTTACACCGACACATATGGTACGGGGCTAGGAGCTATTCTTATGCAAAAAGGCAGAGTGATAGCCTATGCAAGCAGGCAGTTGAAGGCCATAAGATAAGGTACCCAACTCACGACTTAGAGTTAGCGACTATGGTTTTCGCTTTAAAGATGTGGATGCGCTATCTTTTAGGAGAAAGGTTTGAGTTATTCATTGACCACAAATCTCTTAAGTACTTGTTTTCCCAAAAAGATTTGAATCTTAGGCAGAGAGGTGGATGGAGTTTATAACATCATATGACTTTGAGATACAATATACCCTCAGAAATGGGAATGTTGTTGCCAATGCCCTTAGCTAAAGGCATGCTACTCTTAGTGCTATAGATGAGTGGAGGCAGTTGGAGTTCCTCTTGAATTTCAATTTTCAACCGCCATTTGAACCCATTCTAGGTTATCTGGCAACAACGGAAGTTAGGCCAGCATTGATTGAATGCATAAGGCAAGAACAGAAGAAAGATGCGGCAATAGTAGATATTTTGGACAAGTTAAGTAGAGAAGAACATTTCCCCTATGATAATAGATATGCAATAAACAAAAGGGGATGGTTGAGGAGAGATGGTCGCCTATGTGTTCCAATAGTGGAGGATGTTTTGGAGGAAGTGCTAGCAGAGTATCACCATTCTAAAATAACTATTCACCTCGGTGGAGATAAAATGTACAGGGATATGAAGCAGATTTTCTATTGGTTAGAGATGAGGAAAAGGGTAGCGGAGTATGTCTCTAGGGTTTGACATGCCAATAGATAAAGGTGAAAAAAGGGAAGCCTGGAGAACTGTTATCGCCGCTAGAGGTGCCGACTTGGAAGTGGGAGCATATATCGATGGACTTTATATATGGGTTGCCTAGGAGTCAAAGAGGCAATGTGGCTATTTGGGTTAATAATGGATAGGCTCACAAAAAGTGCCCAGTTTATTCCTGTAAGGAGTAATAGGACTGCAGCATCTTTGGCAAAGATTTATATCAAAGAAGTTGTACGACTTCATGGAGTTCCATTCAATATTGTTAGTGATAGAGACCCCTTATACACCAATGAATTTTAGAGGAGTTTGCAATTAGATTTAGGAACGAGATTGAATCTTAACACCACTTACCAGCCGCAGAAAGATGGTCAGACAGAAAGGGTGAATAAGATTTTGAAAGATTTGTTGAGAGCTTACAGCATAGATTTTGAAGGACATTGGGAGCAGAATTTACCTTTGGCAGAGTTCATGTGCAATAATAGTTACCAAGCGATGATTGGCATGACACCCTATGAAGCCTTATATGGGAGGCCATGTAAGTCACCTAATTGTTGTTAGGAAACTATTTGGATCAAATTTGATCCACGAGACCTCGGATAAGATAGAGATGATTAAGGGGCGAATGAAGGCTGCACAGGTCCGTCAGAAGTCCTATGCTCACAAGCAAAGAAAAGAGTTAGAGATTTCGACTAGAGACATGGTGTTTGTTGAGGTTTCCCTTCTTAGGAAGGTTATGAAGTTTGGGACATCAAGGAAGTTGGCACCAAGATTTGTTAGGCCTTTCCTGATTTTGGAAAGGGTGGGGAAACTTGCATATCGAGTAGAGCTTCCGGATAAGTAAGTGGGAGTACATGACATTTTCCATGTATCGCACTTGAGGAAATGTCTGCATAACGCAGCTAACATAGTAGAGCCTAATTAGTTAGCAAATATAGAAACGGAGCCGATAACACCCCATGCCACCGCAGATATAGTGGAGCATAGAACTAGGAATCTTTGTAACAAACAAATTAGGCTGGTACGAGTGCAATGGAGGGATAATCCAGTGGAAAGCATGTAGGAAACCGAAGAGAAGATGAAAGCTTCTCATCCTGAGCTTTCTCTATTATACCAAAAAGAAGCGGAAATATGACTAAGTTATACGGATGTGAGGTCGATCAAAAGCACACAGAAGTCTACCTAGCTAATCTGGCACCAGTAGTGTGACTTTGGGCCCGATGTGAGACATCGCCTATAATAAATACCCATGGTGGACATGAGGTTAGTCCTAATTCTGTAGGGTAAGTTTGCCTAGCTAGTTTGGCTACTAGCACCTATGAATAGTCGGACTAATGTGAGACGTCACAGTTTGGGTTATAGGTCATAAGATGGATATTCTAGTAAGGTTTGCTTTTGGGTTGAAGGTATTAAGTGGTTGTTGTAGGGTCCGCCATCTTCCATCTTAAGAAGTATTAGATGGTCGGGATTATCTTTTAGGTGCGGCAGTGGGAAATCTATGGAAGGGGTTCGCTTCTAGGTCAAGGTATTAAATGGCTATTGTAGGGCCTGGCTCTTCCCATAAAATAAGTATTAAGTGGTCTAATAGGATTTCTTGCGAAGTCAGTTAGGAAGTACCAGAGAGGGGTCCACCTCGGGTTTAGGTATTAAATGATAGGGATCCGCCTAGGGTATAGGTATTAAACGGTGAGAGTCTATCTAATTCTCATTAAAGAGGTACTAAGTGTCTTGGGTGCTTCCTTTCACATCATTAGGGCATGATTTACAGTAGTTGCGAAGACGCACTGGAAAGGGCCCTTGGCCTACAATTAAAGTTACGTTATAGAGTTGGACTGGAAAAGCCTTTGGATTATAGTGGAGGTATACCCAGTAGGATGAAGTATAGGATGCGTAATACATATTACTTATCTAAATGATACTGCTCAAATACTATTATGGTAAGACTTGAGATTTTCATTCACTAGACATTGTTGTTCTGACTTCCTCCTCATTACAACCCATGGGTTAGAGGGAACGATGCCGATGAAGAAGGCAGAGGTGGCGGTGAAGATTTATGGTAGTTTATATATTTATCTATGTTTTTGATATATTTTGATGTACCTAGATTTCAGACATCTTGCTGCATTATTTTGAGATATTGTATTGTGGATATGTTGGGATATTATGATTTTGAGATTTGGTATTTATGAAATAGGTACTTAATTCTGTTATTATATTTTATCCCTTCTGCTGTGAGATTCTAAAGCATAGATATAGAGCTTTGTATATTGCTCATTGTATCAATTTTACAAACCAACAGCCAACATTGGAATGAGCCTATGGTTCGATGGGCTTTTATTGGATCAAAAATTAAGCCTGTTCTAGAGAGGGTTGTTACAAACAAGGTCTCAATTCCATTCGTGGAATCTTGAAGGGTAAGAATGTATATAAATCCAACGATCGCATAAGATGTAGTTACTCTATTGATTTTTGTATAGTACGGAATGACGGTAGATATTAGTTATTTGTACTTATAGTTACGCAATAAGAATTATTATATTATTTATGATAGAGGGTGTTGGTACCGGTTGACCTTGGGGTACCACTATCCCTATACTAACTAACATGAGTACTATGACATCTTTCTTAGAGGCGTATTTGCTTTTCTAGTATTGGTATTACTAGGATGTGTTGAATTTTTTGTTATAGGAGAAGATCAGCTTAAGTTATAATTCCTTTTCCTTTGGGATAGGTTTACTTTACTTGTTTATGGGCTATACGAATTACCCCTAAGCCATGTTCTTGGACAGGACCGGTTGTGCCTTGGTAGCTTCTTGTTTTATATATGTATATAGTTTCAATATACAATATTGTAAGACAGTTCTCGTCATACCAGGCTTTAAGTCTGATCTGCATTTTGTCGTTGTCTGCTTATGTCATGACAACTCTCGGTAACTCTACTGAGTAATCTAGTAGTAAGGTGCTTTTGAGGATATTCTTATAGAACAATTGGAGCATTTTGGAGGCACGATGTCGATATTTCGGATAATTATACTTGTTGTTGTAGTAGTACATGAGAAACATGTTATTTGTATATGAGACTTGTTGTATCAGACATCATATTTAGAACTCCGTATGTATGTAGTTAATGTTTTCCAACTTTGTGTATTGATATTTTTTATCACTTGCTTCCGCTAATGCAGTATCTTACTCATTGTTTATCATGTTCTATTTATGTATATTCACTATATTATATGTTATCATTCCATTGTAAGATTGTATCGATATGCCTTATTAGGAGATTTAGTTTAATTTTACCCTGACGGACCGTCTTTTGTGGTATTCAGGAGTTAGATGTTATCATTCGATGTCGATTCAGGATATTATGAAGGGTGGGCTGCCACAACACTCCACTTTGATTATATTTAATTCATGGCATGACGTCCATTGAAAGACTCTAGTTGGGGCCGAGATAAAGCATTGGGACTACAAGACTATTCAATACAAATTTCATCTCCTCGGTTGTATGAGGTTAGTATTATAGTCAATTTTAATCAACTCAAAGTCAAAATATCTTGTCGAAATAGAATGGTTAATAAAAAATATTATTATTGAACCAAAAGCTTTGTATATGGACTGATCAAGTTTAATGTTGATAATGTTGGAGTTTTGACCAATACTAGACTCCATAGATCCTAAAGTGATATAATGTTGGGGAAGACAACATGTGTAAATTATTTTCACTATTGGTACCACTTAAGGAGATGTAAAACTAATTTACCCCTGCATATCCAGCTCTTTCATATCATCATGATTTGTGATTTATCTTCTAGAATACTTAAATCACCACTCGATCTTATTAGAATCGAATGAACCACCTTAATTTATTTATTTTAATGTTGTTAGGGAAAAAATTAGTTCGGCCATGATGGGAATGAGGAGGATACCACTGCTGGGTCGAGCCCGTTTGGCAGCGGGTGAAATGGGAAAATTTACATTTTTTCCATATTTGGAACTTAATGGGCCCACGTAATCAATTAACTAGAATTAGATCCAATCAATTATTAAAATAAAATCATATTTTATTTTAAAATATTTCATATTTATTAACTAATCATATTATTTAAATTTATTTAATATTAGTTTTGAATATGTCTAATATATTCATACGCAAACATCATAACATTATGATGTAAAAACTTATGTATAACTATATATATACATATAGACATTGGGATTTATATATATTGTATATACATATATATTTTACTTAATATGTATTTGATAAATTCATATGCATTTAGGAATATATATGCCTAAGTATGTACACATATTAAATATATTATGACATATGTATATGGTTTGTATACACATATTAATAGTACGATACATAAATAAATAGATGACAATACATAACATATACATATATATATATATATGTCTAATATATAAATTTATCTGGACAATAATGGTACCAGAGCTCATATGGTTTATGCAATTAGATTAGTCAGTATTTTAGGGCAAACTAGTAAACTTTTCTATTTGATAGTGTTTATAATAGTAGCATTTAGGCTTGGGGTTGGATAAAATGTATTCTCCCCTCCTTGGTTAATGGTTTGGCTTAATGGGTGGAGTAAGTCCAAAAGGTTGACCCAAATGTAAGGCTCGGATTAAATTTGGGCCTTGGGCTAATTTTCAAATTAAAATTTGAAAATTTAAAATATATTTGAAATTTAAATGTTTGTAAAACATAAAAGGAAATTTTATAGATGTTATAAAATAGATTTAAATTTTTCAAAATTGTTTTGAGATTTAATAATTTTTGAAACTTTTATAAACATTTAATTAATGTGATTAATTAAACAATTAATTAATTAAAAATTTATATATATATATAATATTTATATATATAACTATAAATGTTATAGTTCAATGTATATTTTAAAACCTTTTAAGGTAAATCAAAAAAAAAGTTTTGAAATTTATTAAAATATTTAATTAAAATGTTTTATTAATTAAATTTATTTGATATACGCATAATTTTTTATAGCGATGCTTGCCAACTTTATTGTGGGTCATCCACATGTATAAATGAAATAGAAACAGGAAGTTGGCATAATTGCCAACTTACTAGAGACAAAGACCTAGTCCCCCTCCACAAAGGAAGACCCACTCCCCTCATCACCATAAGCCGAAGGTTCAAGCCCAATAACATGAAGATATGCTAAAAAAAGAGACGTTAAGGAAGGAAAGTAGTCCATAGAATCCGAGTACTAAATAAATGTCCTATCCTAAGATTCATCTGATAATAAAATGCAATTCTTGTCACAAATCTGCCCAAGAATAGTGAGAGAAAATCCTTCTTCCTCTATATGATAAAATAGCCGCTGATCTTCTTCATCTCCGCCCACATACTTGTAAAACCATTCATCCACTGGCTCATACCTCATATCAAAAGGTCCGTGAATCTATGCCTGCTTAAACGTACCCCGAAAAATAGCATCCGACGAAGGGAGATCCATAATAGACTTATCCTATGATGATTCTTCAATAACACCAACATGAGGGACATACACTACTGAATAGGATCAGCAATAATAGCAGGGCAAGACTTAGGAATCAACTTCAAAATCGGTCGAGGAAGAGGAATCCTATCAAAAAGTAGAACAAGGGAAACATCAAATAGATGTTTACAATTTTCCAAGAGGTGACCGAAGGAGTGACATGACGAGAAAATGTCGGGTTTCCAACTGTAATGGACATCGACAATGGCGACATGCCCATCAGCAATACGGACAAAAATCTGGGAAGGCAAAGGCTTGTCCAGGGTAATTTCTATTAAAGCCTTTGCATAAACTAACTTATTTCAAGCTATTGTATTTGCATCGAACCATTTCAGTTTACCAACAACACTGGCTAGCCAATATAGCTCTATCATAGGCTATAACATTGCAGGGATGTGACTAAAATGTGCCCAAACTAGAATAAAAAGGAGTTGCACCTTAGCTTTATCAACAAAGGGACTCCAAGGAGTAATAATGAAAGGTTGTCCTATAATGATAACCACATAATTAAATGTTAATTAGTATATATATATGTGTGTACCTATATACATACATACATATATATATATATATATATAAAAATTAAAATTATAAAGGTTATAGAAATAATTTAAATGCTTTAATTTTCCAGAATTTTTTTAAGAAATTAAACTAAATAAATTTTCAAAAATTTATTTGATATATAACTAAAATGTTTAATTAAACAATTAAGTAATTAAATAGTTAATATATGTGTGTGTGTGTGTGTGTGTGTGTTTGTGTGTGTGTGTGTGTGTTTGATATATATGTAACTATAAAAGTTGTTAGTGAATATTCTTCTCAAATAATTTAATATGAATTTAATAAAAATTTGAAATTTAAAATAAAATTAGTTAATTTTAATTAAGAACTAAAATTATTTAAATGTGGTTTAACTAATAAGATACACACATACATCTCTGTGTGTATTATAAGTTAATTAAATTATAATAGTTATAAATAAATTAAACTTATATAATTATGCATGTATGAATATAATATAAGTGGAACTATAAGCAACCAAAATATATTTTTTGGAATAAATACATGCGTATGGTACGTATACCATGACTTCAAATGTGTCTGACACTTGAATCACGTGGGTATTTCATGAGAAATACATTATTCCTTAAGTTGATATCACTTAAAATATATTAGAAGAATATAAATCTCTAATATAAGTTTCCTTCTACCTGGTACATATCGATAGATTACTTGCATATGCACTAGTTTTTGTGCAAACTCAAGTTAGAGCTCTTATGTGTAGTACTATTGATATACTTCTTAGACGAAGTAAGATACATGCATGTTTGTTGAGTAAACTCAGGGTACATACATTATACTTAGGCCATTCAAAAATGATAAGTAAAAGTGAATAACCTTTTATGACTTGTTAGGCAAACTCTAGGTCAAGATCGAGATTAGGGCAAAGACAACAGTTAGGAGTCGTATATGATACAACCGATAAAGACTTATCCATCACTTGCGGGTCTATGGTTTGTTGAATAGGCTCAAGGTCGGAATCTCAAGGCTAGCGAGTCCTAACACTCATCATAAAAATAAAAAGATTTCTATATTCCTCTTAGGGTTTTAAGGAATATAAAATCTAGTGAGTGCCTTATTACAAAAATGAAATGGAAAATTTAACATTTCCAATATTGTAAGAATGCATGCTATACAAAATTAAAATTATCTACTTCAATAAGTTTGTGCAAGTAATCTAATTGATAAAAAAATACCAATTGAAATATGCTAATAAACCAAAGTAAGATTGACAAAGAAATATAAAGTATACTTACCAATAAATCCTTTGGCATATTGTCGCTTCGAGACCCATGCAGCAGCCGAATTATACAACTACTAAATATATTCATACCTTGGTCATTTAAGTATTTATTTTCCTGAAATTGTGCATTGTCTTCTATGAGTTTTGAACTCTAAAGCAATAAAAGAATATGGATACTTGGGCCATATTCAATCACATACAAAGTAGCATGGTAAACAGTTGCGTTCGTAGTATACAAAATCTCGATGATTTTAGTTCAATTAAAATGAGCAAGTAAACCATAGTGCAAGATTATGTATTCAATACGATTGGATACAATAATAACCCCATTGTGTTGAAAACAATGAAAGACCAACGACTAAAGGCTGACCTTGGAATTCGATCACTAAATAGTCAGTTTTGATTGGTTTACTAAAGTGCCACCAATTTGATTATCTTAAAATGTCAAGAATGTCCAAATGCTTTTTTGTAAAGAATTTGGTGTAGACTTGTAGTGAGGATTTTCTTTTGAATGTTTTAACCATTTGGAAAGGAAAGCAAATGTCCGAGAGTTAAAGTAATATATACGGTTGGGACGAAGAGTGTGAATGGTCAAAGTGAATGGTCACCTCTGCTGCATGAAGAAACATCAGAAATGGAAATTGTATAAAATACTAGTAGACATTTAATATGGAATGACAAATCTGAATTATATGCTAAGTGTATTTTTATAGAATGTTGTTTTCAATAAGATTTATTTCTTTAAGTTCAAGATATTTGATTTAAAACTCTCGGCTGTAAACTAGTTAATGTTGATGAAAATAAATAGTTTATAATAAGTGGTTGTATGGAGATTCGTATTATTTCATGCTTTTATTATAATGGTGGAAATTGTGAGAGCGTACCATATAATGCTTATTAGTGGATGCATCAAGTTACGAAAGATTTCTTTTGTATATATACCAAATATTATTTATGAAATAATAACTATTTTTAATATTGATGATATACCTTATTTTAATACAAATAATATGAATACTCATGTAAAATAAATCTATTACAATAACAATATTTGTTCCTAATCATAGTGATGTGTTATTTGGCTTTTTAACTAAGCAGACTTTCGTTTGAATCTGAACGTTAGGATGAAGACGAAACAATTCACAGAATTGAGAACATGCTTAGAAGGACTATGGAAGTGGGCTTCAGAAGTTGTAAGGCAATTGGAGCAAATGTGACTACTTGATACGGAGATGATTCTACTTGGTACCGACCTCTTTTCTTACACCTAGTGGCCCCCCTAGGCAATGGTGCATGGAGATATGACTTGAGTGATTGTCGTGAAATATATTTCTCTAGGAATAGGCAAACATTTCCAAGGAAGTTCTGGAGGAAAGCAGACAAGTACAGATGACATCATAACCTCTCGAAAATAGCACAATCTCTAAGGAAAAGCACTCGGAGTATAATGGATCGGGGATAGGAGACTAAAGGAGGGAAGAAGGTGTAGCTCCCCCTCTAAAAATCAGGTCGGTGCCGAGTTGATTTTATGACCAGGGAGACTCTGTCTTCCCCTCCAGCATTCTCGAATCTCGATTTGGACTTGGTATTTCATGGACTTCCAACCATACTGGATGGTTTTCTTATAAATATAAACCCTATAGCAACTGAAGAAGGACTTTTTGGCTCATTATCTTATTCATCTTTTAACTCTCCTCTAATATAGTCACTAAGGAAGCTACTATTTGGTGTTCTATGCCTTAGATCAGTAAAACCCTTGTACTACTAACTCTCAAATTTATAATCAATAAAAGCTACTGTGGATGCAGGCCAAAGATTGCCAAACCGCTTTAAAAACCTTGTTTTTCTTACTGTTTTTCATATACTTTCTGCTAGATTTCTATATTTCAATAGGACTTTGGGTGTTGTGCCAATTTTAGGCTCAACATTTTGGTGCTTTCACCGAGAAAGGGGATTTTCAAGCATAGATCTAGCTTTCTATTTTGAATTGTAGCATCCAGAGGTTAGATCAAGAAAATTTTCATTAAGGATTTGAAGAATTAGCATACTAGAATCAATGGTACCTAGGAGATCTGGAAGATCGTCGGGAGTAGTGTTTGGAGATGAAGGAAATTCTCATTACACAGAAGTTAGCAACCAACAGGCATTGCAAGGATCATCTGCTCCTCATGAGATGGTTACCAGAGTGGAGTTTGACAAAATGATGTAAGAGTTGAATCAGAAGATGACTGACTGTTAGAAGGCTCTAATAGAGAAGATGGATGTTAGCATATCTCTCCTGACCCAGCAACCATAGAGGACCAGAAGGACCAGGAGGGAAGTTTCACATGTCGGGTCTGAGGAGAACTCATCTGTTTCTGGTCAGAATAGTTGAGACGGAAAACAAAAAAAGGAAGGGACTACTGGAATGGCATAAGGAATTGCTGGAGGAAATTGGGAAGCATCCCCCAAAAGAATTCAACTTGGTGCCGATAAGAATCAGGTCGGTACCGAAAAGAATGTAGGCACTTCAGGGGGACAAGGAGTATAAGCCATGGACTTGTTTAATTTGGAGAATGATCTGCAGCATGACGGTGGGGATTATGAGCTTGATGTTGTCTTTCATGACGTTGGAGTTCAAACAACCACAACGGAGTTAACCGGACATCGACGGAAGAACGGAGGAGTGGTTCTACTAGAGACGGAGAACCTAAATGTAAACGGGGAAAGGGAGATTGTTTGCAGAGCCAAACACTCGACGCAGCCCTTGATAGTTGTTACCCGGTTGCTTGGCCCGGCTACAAGATCCTAATGATAAGAGGATTTGATTGAATAAAAATAAAACTCGAGCCAGTGGAAGTTTGGAAAGTGCAGAAGGTTGACTTGAATTGAGAAGTTTGGCATATATACATCGTTTTGCCTGAATATGTGGTCCGGCCTGAATACACGGGTCGGCCTGCATGCATGGTTCGGTCTGGTGCGTTGGCGTATGCTGCTCGGTAAAAATAAAAGTGATGGTAGGGACTCAACGCACGTCGCTCGGCTACCTTCGTTCGGCCAACGTCGCTCGACTACCTTCGTTCGACCAATATTGCTCGGCAACTACCGTTCGGCACAAGCGTTCGGTATAGCTGTTTCAAAGCAAGATGGGGGATTTGACTTATTCGTGGAGGTCAACATCAAAGTGAGGGTTTCGGCATTGCTTCGTTTCAAGTTCCACCGCAAGTTACTTCGAGTCCTTTAAGGGTTCACTTCGAGTCAATAACCCGATGACCACCGTTCGGCCATCCTGGATCGACATTTGTCGTTCGGCGTATCCCGCTCGGTATGCCTGGATCGGTCGAGTCGAGATTCCCATACATGGGCCAAGGTACTTTGCTCTTAGGCCTGTGAAGAAAGTCCAACCTATCTTCGTCTATAAATAGAAGGGCAGGGATACTGTGAAAAGGGACCTTTTTTGGGAGAATTCCGAGGAGACTCTGCCATTTCGAAGACTCATCTATTTTCGATCCAAACTTGTAATTAATTCATCAGTGTACGGATTGTATCTGTATTCAATAGTTTGAAGAAGTAATAAAGATTACACTCAAAGTGGACGTAGGCAGTTATGCCGAACCACTATAATTCTGGTGTTCTCGTTTCTGCAGTTAATTTTGTATATGTTCCTCCGTTTTAATTTTCTATCTTCATTAATCTCTCTACACAAATATTTCCTTGGGTGTTAGTGACCAATTTTGGTGCTAACATTTTGGTGCTTTCACTGAGAATCTGCATTCTCAGGTCGATAGGATCTCCTTTGTTGCTACTGGATTGAGAAAATCCCCCGAAGAAGATCCAAGTTCATTCACAAGAAGTTCAAAGATTCTACTCAGAGTTCCGACCAATAACTCTACAATGGGAAGACCATGTACTAGATCAGCCTCCCACAATGCTGAAGTCAACGAGATCGCTAGCGTCCAACAAGTAGGACCCAGCAATCAACAAGCTAATCCTAGCGCAGGGACCGTCACCGCCAAAACCAAACGGAAGCTGTCACTAGAACAGAGTTCATCGAGTTGATGAGAGAACTCATGGAAAGCCGGAGACAGCTTAACGAGCAGATTCAAGCTAACACCAACCTCATGACTCAGCTTACTCAACGACAACATCAGAATGTTGGAGGAAGTCCCGCTTCCTACTCCTCGTCCGACAGCTCTGCTTCATCTGATGAACCTCCCAGGCATAGAACTGAAACAACGCAAACATGTGCAGCAGAACGATCAACTAGGGATGGTCTAAGTTCCCTAAATGGAGCCATGGCCCCTCACTTACACCAAGGAAATGGAGCTCAAGTTGAAACAGGAAACTTAGGACCTAGAGCACGAGTGGAAGCTGGACGACTGGTTCACCAAGGTCATGATGAAGCAGGTCCCCAGGATACACGTTTGGTAGATCGCCAACAGAGGAGGCACCAACCGGAACGGTCCCGCATAACGGATTCCAACTTGCCGTCTTCCATACAAACCCCAGACCTATCGGCCATGGTCAGACAGCTGATAAGGGAAAATCAAGGTTTATCTAATGATGATTGGGGTGTATCTAGGAGTCATACTCCGTTCACAGATGCAATCCTGCAGGCTGAGTACTCCAGGAAGTTTAATATGCCGACTATCCCAGCCTACGAAGGGAAAACTGATCCCCGACAGCATGTAATGAGGTATGGGTGGATGATGGATTCAGCTAGGGCAAATGATGCAACTAAATGTAGGTGTTTCCCAATAACTTTATCTGGAATCGCTACCATGTGGTTCACTCGACTTCCTCCGCGGTCTATCTCCAATTTTGATGAGTTAGCGACAAAATTTGTGGAATAGTTCAGGATTCATGCCACTCGTCCCAAGGATGTTATGTCCTTGTCTAGTGTAATTCAGGCCCCAGGGGAGTCGTTAAAGAGTACTTACAAAGATTCCACGTTGTTGCTAGTGAAGCAGCAACCCGAATGACAATGCCATTTTAATGGCCGTGATGCGAGGAGTAGATCCGGATTTGAAGTTTGGTGATTGGCTGGCAGAGAAGCCTTCGGCTACACTGGAACGTTTTTATTCAAAGGAGCACCAATTTATAAAAGGAGAGGAAGCCAGGTGGATGAGGCGAGACAATGCATCAGGACCCGGCAAGGAGACTGTGTAGAGCAACATTGATGTAAAATAATCTGGCGACAACTCTGGAAAAGTCCAGGTCAATGTTCAAAACAAGCCTGAGCAGTTAAAAGGATCCGAAGGAAGAAATTCCGGAAAGAAAAGGGAAGCCGGAAAGTGGAAACCAAGGATCCCAACTTACAATGAATACAATCCTCTTAACGCATCTCTGTACCTATCGACCTGTAATACTTTCCAATATCGAAAGCCACGCCCAAAAGAGTCCACCGAGGAGCAAAAGCGGACTGGGAAGTATTGCCGCTTCCATGAGACTTACGAGCACAATACCGAGGATTGTAGGCACCTCCATGATGCGATTGAAAAGCTGATTCGATAAAAAAAGTTACAGGAGTTTGTAAAGAATCCTCAGGAAGGCGGACATGGGACATCCAACCCCAATTGCAGACAAGCACCACGACGATCTGAGGAACCCGTTCGGACTAGAGGTAGATTAGTCATAAACACGGTAGTCGGTGGGCCTCACCCTACAGACAAGAATTTGCAAGAAATGGAGCGCTATGCTAGTTCCCTAAAGCATGCAGGTTTTGAATGTTGTTCAAACACGGAAGTTGGGACTCCATCTAAGCAGCAGCGAATGATGATGGATGATATAGTGTTCAGAAGTAGAGATGTCGATCAGGTAGAGGCACCTACCATTGAAACGATGGTCATCTCGGCCACTATTGGGCCAGCTTTTGTGAGAAGAATACTGATTGATTGTGGAAGTTCTGTTAACATCATCATCAAAAAAGCATATGACCAGATGAAGATGGAGACAAAGGACCTAAAACCATCCCAAGCCCGTATCCATGGCTTTAATGGTGCGGCTACTGATGCAGTGGGTTTTGTTGAATTGCCAGTTGAACTCGGAGAAGGTGAACGTAGGAGGGTGTAGATCCTACCGTTCATCGTTTTGGATGTCGATTCTCCGTATAATGTGTTTCTAGGTCGACCGACCCTGGCATAGTTTAGGGCAGCTTTGGCCCCATGGAGTTTAACCTTGAAATTTCCGATGGATAAAGGAGTTGGTGTTGTGCATGGCAATCAGGCGACTGGTCATGCATGTTATATGGCTGAGCTGAGAGAGGCCCAGTAAAGAGAGAAAGGAAAGGTTGTGGACAACTCCATCCACATCTGAGTCATTGAAGATTGACAAGTAATGCCCGAGCCTTGGCTCGGGCAACATGATCGGATCTATTGAGATATAGATCCGAGGGACGACGATGAGGAACCCAAGGAGGCAAAAGCAGCACCGGTTGAGCTAACAATTGACATTCCAGTCAGCCGCGATGACCCATCGCGGGTACTTAAGATTGGATCACAACTCAACCCCTCGATGATCGAGGATCTTATTGATTTCCTCCGAGCGAATCTGGATGTCTTTGCTTGGATGCATTCCGATATGTACAGGATTTCTCCCGCCATTGCGAGTCATATGTTGAACATAGACCCGAAATACGTGCGGTAAAGCAAAAAAGGAGAGGCATGGACCCGGAAAGGTCCGCTGCTCTCAGAGAGGAGGTGGACAAACTCAAAGCCAATGGGTTCGTCTGTGATGCCCTCTACCCTGAATGGGTCTCTAACCCCGTACTAGTGAGAAAACCGAATGGGAAATGGAGGACTTGCGTGGATTACTCAGATCCGAACAAAGCATGCCCTAAGGATAGTTTCCCTTTACCCAGAATTGATCAGCTGGTCGACTCAATAGCAGAACACGAGTTATTATCATCTATAGATGCGTACTCGAGATATAATTAAATCCCGATGCACATTCCAGACATTCCAGATCAGGAACACACTAGTTTTGTCACAGACGTTGGACTGTACTGTTATGTAGTGATGCCTTTCAGATTGAAAAATGCAGGAGCGACCTATCAACGTCTTGTAAATCGGATGTTTAAAGACTAAATCGGTAGGACGATGGAAGTCTATGTGGATGACATGCTCGTGAAGTCACGGCAGTCAAACGACCACATTCGAGACTTGGCGGAAATGTTTGGTCTACTCAGGTATTACGGAATGAAAATCAATCCTCTGAAGTGTTCCTTTGGCATTGCGTCAGGAAAGTTTTTGGGTTTCATTGTTAATGCACGAGGAATTGAAGCTAACCCAGAAATGATTCAGGAAATTCGAGACATACAAGTGCCCAGAACTATAAAGCAAGTACAAAGCCTGAACGGAAAAGTGGCCGTGCTGAGTCGATTCATATCCAAAGCGATAGACAAATGTATTCCCTTCTTCGATGTAATAAAGAAAGGGAAGAGGAATTTTGAATGGACGCCCAACTACGAGGATGCATTCCAAGCTCTGGTAAAACATTTGGAAAGTCCCCCGGTGCTGTCGAAACCAGTAGATCATGAAGTGTTGTTTGTATACATGGCCGTATCTCAATATGTCATCGGTACGGCTTTGGTTCGCAAGGAGGACCGAGTTCAAAAGCCGGTGTACTATGTCTTTAAGCGTTTAACGGGGGCAAAAAGAAATTATCCTAAAATTGAGAAGCTAGCCTACTTCTTGGTGATTGCATCACGCAAGCTTCGTCCGTACTTTCAGGCACACCCAATCAGTGTTTATACCGATCAACCTCTGCAGCAGGTACTCCAACGACCAGAAACCTCTAGAAGGTTGTTAAAATGGAATATTGAGTTGAGTCAGTTCGATATCACCTACCTACCATGAAGGACCATACAAGGACAAATGCTAGCGGACTTCATAGCAGAATTCACCATATCAGACGAGCCAAACAGTGATGATGTTATTCCCTCCATTCGATGGAAACTATACACCGATGGGGCATCCAATGACCGTTGTTCTGGGGCTGGAGTCATTCTTATAACCCCCGAAAAACGATCAATTTGTTATGCTTTGAAGCTTAATTTCCCAGCTACAAATAACGAAACTGAGTATGAAGCATTGCTTGCTGGCTTAAAACTTATCAGGGAACTCGGGGTAAGATCGGTTGAGATCTTTTGTGACTCACAATTAGTGGTATACCAAGTACGAGGAGATTATCAAGCAAAGGGGCAGAGGCTTGCTCCATACCTCACTCGGGTTCAAGAACTGTTGGCAGACCTTGAATATTATGATATTTCGCATGTCCCGCGTGAACAAAACAGGGAAGCTGATTCATTGGCAAAATTCGCAAGTACTGGCGATGCACAGCAGATGGGCTTGGTTCCCGTCGGAGTTTTACTATTTCTGAGTATAAACAAGATGGAAGTAGATTTTGTGCTAGAAACAGAAGTTGAAAGGGAGTCATGGATAACCCCGTTCAAATAATACTTACTATATGGGACTTTGCTCGATAGAAAAAACGAAGGACGACAAGTCATTCGCAAAGCTTCATGATATATAATGAAGGACGGAATAATGTATCGGAGGGGATTCTCGGTTCCCTTACTTCAGTGCATCGCCCACGACGAGATAAAACGAGTCTTGAGGGAAGTTCATAAAGGAGAATGTAGTGACCATACTGGGGGCAGAACCTAGCAAAAAAGATCCTCCGCTATGGATACTATTGGCCAACTGTAAATTGGGATGCTGCGGACTACGTAAGAAGATGTGACAAATGTCAAAAATATGCGAAAATCCCGAGAGCTCCGCTAACAGGACTCACACAAACGGTTAGTCCCTGGCCAATTGCAATTTGGGGGATCGATATAATCGGTTCCTTACCAATTTCCAGAGGTGGTGCAAAATATGCAATTGTTGCGGTCGATTCTTTACCAAGTGGGCAGAAGCAGAGCCTTTAGGTAATTAATTTCGTTGTGCGAAATATCATATGCCGTTTTGGCCTCCCACAAACTATCATCACGGACAACGGAATTCAATTTGAGAGTAAGGAATTCAAAGAATTCTGCCAAAAATATCGCATTGAGAAAAGGTTTGCGGCAATCCCTCACCCTAAAGCGAATGGACAAGTTGAAGCCGTAAATAAAATAATCAAATCAATATTAAAGAAACGTTTGGAGAAGGCTAGAGGCAAGTGGGTGGATGAGCTTCCGACAACGCTCTAGGCTTACAGAACCACCCACAAGTCCGCGACTAGCCACACTCCGTTCACCTTGGCATACGGCACTGAAGCAGTGATACCTGTGGAACTTGAAGTTCCTTCTCATTGGGTAACTTATTATGATCCTAAGACAAATCAGAATCTCTTATTGGAGTCGCTGGACTTTGTCGACAAAAAACGCGAAGAAGCTGATTTAAGAGCGACTGCATATAGGCACCGGGTTGCTCAATATTATAATAAAAAAGTTCGACCGAGAATTTTCGATGTGGGTGATCTCGTTTTGAAGTGAGTCTTTTCGACCCCATCACATCTGAATCCCACATGGGAAGGTCCGTATGTCATCGAACGGAGGCTTGGAGAAGGAACTTTCAAGCTAGCGACCGTAGATGGCGTGACACTACCTCGCGCATGGAATAGCGATCATTTGCGTCGTTATTACACTTAGCTTATTTCTTTTACATTTTAGTTACAATTATTTCCATTGCATGTTGATTTTGTTGTCCTTAGTTTTCGGTATGTAATAAGACAATTCAGTTTGTTTCCATTTGTTATGATCAATAAAGGCTTGAAGCCGTCTTTTCCATGAACTATTGATGTTTTCGCATGTTACAATTCTGTGACATAAATTAAATTATATTATTCTATCTGGCGCATGAACACGCACCCAAACTTAAAAATCTCTAAGTCCCTAGAGTATGGACTAGAGTACTTTGAGTCCCCAGAGTGCGGACTAGTGTATAAACGACTTAAAAATCCCTAAGTCCCCAGAGTGCGAACTAGAGTATAAACGACTTAAAAATCTCTAAGTTCCCAGAGTGCAGACTAGAGTACTCTGAGTCCCCAGAGTGCGGACTAGAATATAAACGACTTGAAAATCTCTAAGTCCCCAGAGTGCGGACTAGAGTACTCTGAGTCCCCAGAGTGCGGACTAGAGTATAAATGACTTGAAAATCTCTAAGTCCCCAAAGTGCGGACTAGAGTACTCTGAGTCCCCAGAGTGTGGACTAGAGTATAAACGACTCAAAAATCTCTAAGTCCCCAGAGTGTGGACTAGAGTACTCTGAGTCCCCATAGTGCGGACTAGAGTACTCTGAGTCCCCAGAGTGTGGACTAGAGTATTCTGAGTCCCCAGAGTGCGGACTAAAGTATAAACAACTTAAAAATCTCTAAGTCCCCAGAGTGCGGACTAGAGTACTCTGAGTCCCCAGAGTGCGGACTAGAGTATAAACGACTCAAAAATCTCTAAGTTTCCAGAGTGTCGACTAGAGTACTCTGAGTTCCCGGAGTGCAGACTAGAGTATAAACGATTCAAGCTAATAATTCAGCCTTTGGAGCACAGGCTAAAATATAAGCAATTTAGAAATCTCCGAGTCATGCGGAAACAAACGAGAGTTTAAGCGACCCACACAACCCTAGATTTTAGGTATAAGATGGGTGGTGAAGCTAAGTAGCAAAGATCATCAAAAAACAAAATTTTATTTACTAATCGAGAATTCAGTTTCACTACAACTTCTCCTGAATTCGAAGCAAAAAATCTATTTACAACGACTACGATAATAAATAGAGATAATTACATAATCCAGGCTTATTCGCGTTGAGCGAGGCATGATCGCTACTTTTTTGACTTCTTCTCCTTCCTTGGTTTCTCTAAAGACTCCTCCTTCAAGCGTTTTTTCTTGGACGCCTTGCTTACTAGGAAAGTGGTGCCTGGGGAAGGAAGAGGAACTTCCTGTGGCGAGGTTCCACCGGGGAGAATAACCTTCAGGGGCATGTTCAATGGATCATCAAGTTCCACCACCAGAGGCTTAACCTTAATCTCAGCTTTATTCTTCTTCTCTTCTATAATTTGCTCCGCCATGCTCGATTTTGAAGTGTGTTCAGAGGCGCCCGTAATCTCAACTTCATCATGTTCCTCCACGGGCGATAAATTTTCAGATTTGTCTTCATCAAGCGCCTCGATCACTTGAGCGTCGGGACCGTGAGTCTCTCTAATCTGAATTGCCTCTCCCGTTTTCCCCTCCTTTTCTGCAGTAGCATCGCTCCTTGGAGTTGGCTCGGGATCAGAATGGCCTACACGAAATCGTAAGAGACAAATGTTAGGATACATTTATTGTTTCACCAAAAACGATGGCCCTTTGAACTCAAGGAAGAAAAGTTATGTACCAGTTTCTGGCTGGCTCTCAACGGTTCGGGGAGTTTCACCTTCCGAAATAGGAGATAGAGCGTGAATATCAAGTCCAGGTTTCTCTAGGTCATAGCCAATATGCTGCTCGAAGGGATCGAGTGATGGGCGACCAGTCGGCTAAATAGGAGGAGGAAATGAGGACTCGGTTCCGGATGGACCGACAGTGTCATTTTTTCCTTTTGATGAGGAAGAGTCCCTTCCGTAAAGGGCCTTTGCCGCAGATAGGTCAGCGCGCTCATTCCCACGAAGCATTTCCATCACAAGAGACTCCTCATCCACCTCTTCAGTTCCCAATTCGACCTTTTTAATTTTTATTAAAGTGTCCCATGCTTCGGCTAAAGATTCGAGGTAACCCTCGCCAAGAAAAGTTAGGTCGCGATGCATGATAACTCGAGCGTTATACTCGGCTATGAGTGGATCAAACATGCACTTAATTTCCTCCCTACCAGCCTCAGCAGCCGCCTCGAGGCGAGAATTGATTTTCGAGAGCGCCATTCTTTTGCCCTCTTCACGGGCCGCGTCCTTTAGCGCTTCAGCTTTGGAGAGCTCCTCATCAAGCTTTGCTTTTAAAAGTCATGTAGCGACAATCTCGTTACAATATCGTGTGACTCCTCTTGAGCTGCAGTTTTTTCTTATTTTTCTTTGAGGAGTGGCTCCTCCAATTCTTTAACTCGTTGAGTGAGAACATCCTTTTCTTTTTGGATGGAATCCTTTTCTAAGGCTAAAGAGCTACAACGTTGAACCGCCTCATCAATTTCCTTTTTGTGTGTGGCTTCCAGATGATCAACTGCTTCAGTTGTGTCTTTAGCGGTTTTTTGAGCGGTTTCAAGCTGAGATTTATATGAGGAAAGCTCTTCATCCTGGGCTTTGATAATGTCTTTATCGTGAATAGCTTCGAGTTTTAGGTGATCGATTTCATGATGACGTTCCACCGAAACTTCTGAAACTTTTTCCACCAAATGAACGAATGCGTCGTGCTGGACGTAGACATCATTATTGAAAGCAATGGCACTTTGTTTAACATGCCCTGGAATAGGATGGATCGCCGGAAGAAACTTTTGTCCATCAAATCATATTTTTGGAAATGTGGTTTTAAGCTCAGCTAGCTTTTCTGCTATCGATGGATCATGTGCAGGGCCAGAGGAAGTTTGTTTAGTCAAAACTGCAGATTTCTCGTGAAGCTCACGGGATTGCCTAGTGCTTGATGAACCAGAATATTGATCATGAGGAGGTTCAGTTTGAGACCCCCTTTGAGTAGATTTCTTCCTGCTATGCTCTGGTTGAGGAGGAGGATCGTTGGGGTAGGAAGAGTGGCTGTAAATTTTCCTTCGAGATGATGAATCTTGGGGATGATAGTCTCTATCGCTGTTGTCATCTCTATCTCGGCATTTTTCGGGCCCCGAGTCTCGGCTAGAGTGGTAAAAGATAGAGGAACCGCGAAGGCAGTCGAAGCCGTGTGAGCGTCCCATGTCACCTACATAGAAATCAAGTGAAAACAAGTTAGAGATGATCATATGATGGCTAAAACTTAAGTGTGGGGTAGAGAGTGAGTATTAGTGTGTGTCCTAGGGTTTCCCCCCGACGGACCAATTTCTTTAGCTTTACTTATCGGAGTTTTTTCTCCATGGTGATGGGCTAGAACGCCTTTATCGCCTCTCGCAGGCGAGTGAAGTTTTAGGGCTTCTGGGCTGTCGAAGCCGTAATTGAGCAAGTCATCGGGGATGGTGAGATCTGATAAGCCTTTTAGTGAACCCTCTAAGTGTTGTGGAGATGGCTCCTTCTCCATCGGAGTAATTATAACCTTCGAGGTTCCACCCATTATCTTCTTCCTTAGTTTGTAGGCTAGTTTCTTTTTCCCCTTTGATGGGGGAGGCGGTTCATCGATGTCGAGTGCGTCGATCACCGGTTCCGAGAGAGGACTTATAAGCTCGTCAGACACTCCAGAAACCCCGGCCTCTCTAATCTCACCTTCCTCGGGCATGTCGGAGGCCCCGCCTGTAGGGGGCACCGAAGACCCGGCCTGTTCTTTACCCTTCTCCACCGCAGGTCTAGTTGTAGTGGCGCTAGATGGGAGACTAGTTCGACAACCTTCCAACAATAGCCCAAACTTTCGAAGTGACTCATTGGAAATAACGACTTTGATCTCCCAGTCCTCCACGGGAGTAGCACGAATGGCCTCGACGGCCTCAGAATACCTCGCACCTTCGGGATGTGGGTTGATGCCTGCAAAAGGCCGAAGGAAGTTCAGAAAAAATGCACTTCATGCCTCGGGTAAGTAATGAGTCCGGAAATGGAACTTACTCCCTTTCAACCATCTTCTCGCAAAGCCAGGGGGCAGCACACGTAGAACCACTCCTGCTTATATTGGGAGAATTTACTTCGTGCCCCCGTCGGGATCTAACACTTAGAGTGTGGCTCAAGGAATATGAAAGAGGGGCTGTCAGATCGCCTTTTGAACCGATAAATGTAGCGAATATCCTTGAGAGTAGGGAGCCTGGATAAGATGCTCATAAAGAGAATGCAAGTGCCATGGAGAAATGCATGACTGTTAGGGTGAAGCTGTGCCGGAGCGATCCCGATGTACTGCAGCACCTCACGAAGAAATGAATTGAACGGTGTCACACTCCCGACCCAGCACATGAATTTGCTACAAGCTGTATATCCAGCTGGGGGCAGGTGAGGACGATCTTGTCCCGATGGAATTAATACGTCGTCAAAAGGGATTCCATGGATTGAAGATAGCCGACGAAGAGCGGTTTTGCCAATTTTTGAAGCTTGAGAATCGGTCGGATTGTCCAGGATGATTGCCCCATCTATAACATCAGGTGTCGGGCCAATAACTTCAGCGGATGGATCTAGAATACCCTGCATGGAGGTGGTCGGTGGGTCCGAAGTACCTACTACCTCCTATTGGGAGCCTGGATCAGGCTTATCGGAAACTGTAGCAGAGCTCGACTTTCTGGACATCTTTAATGAGCAATTGATATGGATAAAATCCTGTTTAAACTATACTGAAAGACAATCGATATTTGATATAACGACAAAAATATTCCCCCCATGTGGTGTGTGGACTAGTGCAATCGTTCAGACATGAGTATAAAAGAATTAAAGCTTCAAAAACCAATGGAGTGTGGTTGAGCGCTAAGTTATCATCTTCGAAGACCATCATCGTTGACCGTCTTCGAGAGCTTGTCTTATGATTCGGTAGTATAGGTCTTGAAGTCGAACATTAGCATTGTATGTTAAAGGCCGTTATTTGCTTCTGTTAAGTTGAACTCGCATTTATAGTCCTTAAAACTATGAAGTCATTAGTCAAAACAAGTTCCATATGCACACATGCTTAAGTCTTTGTCATTTTGCCACGTTCTATGGTTAGGCGTGGAAGTGTGTGATATTAACATATGCGATGTTTAAGTGGAGATAATCTTGGTTGCCAATGCCGACCCCAAAGACCGAAGCCAATCGCCTTCTTGGACCAACAGACCGGACCACCTACCTACAAGTTACCGAGCGGCCCGCTAGACTAACAACACCGACCCACTCAATCTCCTCGCCAACACTCTCTCATCACCGAACAACCTATTGGGGTAACACCAAACCACACTTGCTTGGTATACCGAACCCTCCTAGTGGACTCTCACCGAGCCATAACGCCGCACTCAAATGACCGAACTACACTCGCTCCCTCTCTCTAGACCGGACGACACTCTCTCCCTCAAGACCGAACGACCCACTTAAATGTGCATTACTGACCCACTCGCTCACCCAAATTGTGCAAAAACCAGCCTTACTCAATCTATACCGAACCACACTTCTCCTAACCCCCTACAAAAACTCTTCACCTGACAAAATCCTATCGACCCAAACTCCCTTGAATGACCCGCCGAGCCACTTCTATTTAGAGTACAAAACTCAAATCTCCTACGGAACACGACACACTTCCCCTATATGGCACCGACTTCGGCTATGTTAACTCCTCTCAGTCTAGTATGTGTTAATGTATACAGTTTGGTTCACCGCGTTCTCCTCTTTCCCCTTTCAGTTGTGTGTGGATGTATGCGCTGAAGGTTCAAATCTTATTCGAGTTAAAAATAAGGGGGTGGCCTAGGGGTTCATGATGATATGAAGGAGCTCACCGATATCTGTGTTGATCTGGAACGGGGGCAAGTGATTCTCGGAGTTTAAAGTCGTGAGGAGTGGTGAAGTTGTGCTTGGAAAATGTTAGGGAGAAGGGACGAAGTAGTTCTGTAGAGTGAGGAAGATAAAGTTTAGGACAGTGCTAGGAAATGAAATGAGAGACGAAAAGTGAGAAAAGAGGTGAGTAATGTTGGCATTTATACTAGGGAAGGGGGAGGCGATCAGGCTCTAACCAGTGGACCCGGTCAAAGTATCTCAGTGGGTCGGAGAACAATTATACCGAGCGATAATGAATCTGCCGAACAAGTCGTTCAGCGCGTGTTCGTCGACTGACCCACATCAAAGGTGATGGCGCAATGGAGAAACGGATGGCTCATGGTCCAAAGCGCATCATGTTGACTCTCACGATACGCTTTGGAGGGGCAAATGTTACCCGGTTGCTTAGCCCGGCTACAAGATCCTGATGATAAGTGGATTTGATTGAATAAAAATAAAACTCGAGCCAGTAGAAGTTTGGAAAGTGCAGAAGGTTGACTTGAATTGAGAATTTTGCCATATATACATCGTTCGGCCTGAATATGTGGTTCGGCCTGAATACACGGGTCGGCCTGCATGCATGGTTTGGTCTGGTGCGTTGGCGTATGCCACTCGGTAAAAAGAAAAGTGATGGTAGGGACTCAACACACGTCGCTCGGCTACCTTCATTCGGCTAACGTCGCTCGACTACTACCGTTCGGCACAAGCGTTCGGTATAGCTGTTTCGAAGCAAGATGGGGGATTTGACTTATTCGTGGAGGTCAACACAAAGTGAGGCTTTCGGCATTGCTTCGTTTCGAGTTCCACCGCAAGTTACTTCGATTCTTTTAAGAGTTCACTTCGAGTCAATAACCCGATGACCATCGTTCGGCCATCCTGGATTGGCATTTGTCGTTCGGCGTATCCCGCTCGGTATGCCTGGATCGGTCGAGTCAAGATTCCCATACATGGGCCAAGGTGCTTTGCTCTTAGGCCTGAGAAGGAAGTCTAGCCTATCTTCATCTATAAATAAAAGGGCAGGGATACAGTGAAAAGGGACCTTTTTTGGGAGAACTCCGGGGAGACTCTGCCATTTCAAAGACTCATCTATTTTCGATCCAAACTTGTAATTAAGTTGTTAGTGTACAGATTGTATCTGTATTCAATAGTTTGAAGAAGTAATAAAGATTACACTCAAAATGGACGTAAGCGGGTACGCCGAACCACTATAATTCTGGTGTTCTCGTTTCTGCAGTTAATTTTGTATATGTTCCTCTGTTTTAATTTTTTATCTTCATTAATCTCTCTACACAAATCTTTCCTTGGGTGTTAGTGACCAATTTTGGTGCTAACAATGGTCAACCTTCATAATACTGTGCTAGCAAGGAATATATAGCAGATATAGTTAAACGGTTGGTAGAAGAAAGAAAATGTAAAAAGAATGAAGATTGGGGTTCTACGCTAAGCAGAACTCCATTCACGAAGAACATTTTAAGGGAAGAGTATCCCAGGAGGTTTACGATGCCAACAATGCCATCATACAACGGAACACCAATCACAAACATCATTTGTTTAAGTTTGAATGGCACATGGATGGTGCTAGGAGGACGGATGTGGTACGGTGTAGGTGGTTTCCTATTTTCATGGAAGGTGTTGCGTCAATGTGGTTCACCAGGCTTGTGCCAAGGTCCATATCAACTTTTAATAAGTTGGCAAAGAAATTCTTGGACCAGTTTTGGCTCCACGCTACTTAGTCTAAGGACGTGATGTCCTTGTCAAGCCTTTCTCAAGGAACTAAGGAGTCGTTGAAGGGGGTCTTGAATGGGTTCAATATTGTGGATATGGATGTAAGTAATCCGAAGGAAGATTTAGTTTTTATGGCTTTGGTCTGAGGCATACATCCAGACATGGACTTTGGTAAGTGGTTGAAGATGAACAACCAACGACTATGGAGGAATTCCATCAGAAGGCCAATCGGTTCTTGCATTTAGAGGAAGCAAGTCAGACAATCGGATAGACTGATGGTAAACAGTTAAAGGAAGTTATACAGAGCAATGTGGTAACTAAACAGACTTGAGAAAGCTCTAGTAATGTGGCGGTCAATGTTGGAAATTCGATTAATCAAAAGAAAAGGAATTATGGCTTTGGTGGTAGGTGGAATAAAACAAAGAAGTTCCCAAGGAATATGAGGTCGAATGACTACACGCCTCTACATGACACATTGGCGAATATATACCTTCTTACACAAGGAAAGAAACGATGTAAAAGACCACCTAGGAAGAGAACGACTGAGAAGGAAAGGGGCTCAGGAAAGTACCATTGTTTCTGTGACACTCATGGACACAACACGAACGAGTTCTGACACTTGAGAAACTTTATTGAGGAACTGATAAAGAAGAAAAGGCTGCAATAGTATGTCAGAGATCTGTAGGATGGCGGCTAAAATGCTAGACCCCGAGGGCCGAATGCCTAAGAAAGCCAGACTGGACCCGGCGGTGGAGGGCTAAGGCACGCTGATGGAAGGTTAGTCACAAATACCATAATCGGAGGACTTCATCCAGTGGAGAAAAGGCAAAAGAAAATGGAATGATACATGAGTTCGTTAAAGCATGCACCACAGGAGAGTTGCTTTGCTATAGAGGACAACTCTAGCTAAGCAACAAAGGATGGTGACAAATGATATAATGTTTAGAAATAGGGATGTCGATGGAGTCGAAGATGGAGTCAAAGATGGAGTCGAAGCTCCAACTTCTGACCCCATGGTGATAGCGGCTATTATTGGACCAGCAACTGTACGTTGGGTCCTGGTGGATAATGAAGTTCTATGACCAATATATTCAGGAAATTTTTTGACTAGATGATGATTAATATGAAGGAAGTTTTGGCTTATAAAACCAAGATTCAGGGATTTATAGGTGAAGCAAAACAACCAATCGGAATGATTGACTTGCCCATGGAGTTGGGTTATGGAGATCGCATGATTGTTCAAATTCAAAATTTTGTCATTGTGGATGAATACTCAGCATATAAAGCCTTCTTGGGCTGATCGACCCTAGCTAACTTTAGAATAGCACTGGCTCCTTGGTGCTTGATGATGAAATTCCCCACAGAAAATGGGGTTGGTTTGGTAAAGGGAGATCGGAGCGCAGGAAGGGAATGCTATATCGGAGAGCTAAAGGAAGCAAAGCAACGGAAGAAAGGTAACAATATGGAGAAGATTCTCTGCATTAAGAATTCAAAAGCATAGTAATTAAAGCCTAAGCCCTAGCTCGGGAACATAGTAGGTTTGATAAGTCTATGGATTCTAGGAAGAAGTCAGAGGAAGTGCGGGCAGCACCGGCCAAACTGACGGTGAATGTTCTAATTGATATGGATGATCCTACTTAGGCTCTTAAAATCGGATCTCAGCTCAGTGCTGAACTAAGGAAGGAATTGGTTAATTTCCTTCGAGGGAATTTGGACGTATTCGCTTGGACACATTCAAATATATGCGGGATATCGCCAGAGGTAGGTGTATGACTGAATGTGGACCCAATATTTCCACCGATAAAGCAGAAAAGGCATAGTTTGGGTCTGGAGCGATCCTCTACATTAAAGGAGGAAGTGGATAAGCCGATGGGGAATGGCTTTATCCACGATGCTCTATACCCGAAATGGGTATCAAACCCTGTACTGGTCAAGAAATCGAATGGAAAGTGGCAGATGTGTATGATTATTCTGATTTAAATAAAGCATGCCCAAACAATAGCTTTCACTTGCTTAGGATCGACCAACTGGTGGATGGGACTGTAGGATACGAGCTGCTCTCAATTATGTATGCTTATTCAGGCTATAATTAGATACCAATGCATATACTAGATCAGGATCATACTAGCTTTATAACGGATTTGGGATTGTACTATTATCGAGTTATGATGTTCGGTTTGAAGAAAGCTGGAGCCACATATCAAAGACTGGTAAAATCTATGTTCAGGAATCAAATCGAGCGAACGATGGAAGTACATGTGGATGATATGCTTGTGAATTCACGGCTATCGCGAAACCACTTGGATGATCTTTCAAAGATGTTTGAAGTTTTATAGAAGTACGGAATGAAGTTAATCCGTTAAAATGTTCTTTTAGAGTCACATCGGGAAAATTTCTGGGATTTATCGCGAATGTAAGGGGCATTGAAGCAAATCCAGAGTAGATTGACGCCTTAAGGAACATGAGAGCCCCAACCACAATGAAGGATTTACAAAGCTTGGAAGGGAAGATTGCTGCCTTGAGTCGGTTTATCTCTAGGGTGACATATAAGTGCATACCTTTCTTCGATGCCCTCAAAACGGGGAAGAAGGATTTTGGATGGAATCAAGGCTGCCAAAATGCCTTCGAGGATTTATTGAGGCACATGGAGACACCACCGGTTCCATCCAAATCATTATACAAGGAAGATTTGTTCGTTTATTTGGCAATGTCTGCTCTCACACTAAGCGCAGTATTGGTACATAAGGAGGTAAGGATTCAAAAGCCGGTTTATTACATCAGCAAGCAATTCACTAAAGCCAAGAAGAATTACTTGAAATTAGAGAAACTTGCCTATTGATTATTGATTACGTTCGAGGAAGTTACGGCCATGTTTCTAGGTTCATCCAATTAAAGTGCTAACATATCAGCCCTTGAAGCAGCTGTTATATCAACCCGAGACTTCGGGGAGGTTACTGAAGTGGAACATAAAGTTGAGTCTGTATGATATTACTTACCATATGAGGAGAGCAATAAATGGGCAAGCATTGGTAGATTCCATCTTGAGTTTATCATGCAAGATGGTGAACAACAGGACGATATGGTTGTGCTTTCTCATTGAAAATTATTTGTGGTTGGAGCTTCAGATGAACATAATTTAGGCACAAGAGTAGTGCTTGTAACTCCAAAAGGATGATCGATTTGTTATGCATTGAAGTTAGAATTTCCTACAACTAACATTGAGGCCGAATGTGAGGCATTGAAAGCAGGACTAAGGATAGCGAAGGAATTAGGAATAAGGACGCTGCATATATTGAGTGATTCCATTTAGTGGTTTGTCAAGTGAGGAAGAAATATCAGGCTAAGGGTGCAAGACCTGCTCCTTACCTAAAGAAAGCACCGGAACTGTTGGATGATATATAGCATTACACCATTACACATATCTCCAGAGAGGAGAATGCGAAAGCTAATTCATTGGCTAAACTGGCTAGTTCTAGAGAAGCACAGGTGATGGGTTTGGTTCCAGTAGAGATTTTGACAACTCCAAGTATCAATCATATGGATTTTTAGTGGATTTTTTAGACCAGGGAGGAAAAGGAGTTATGGATGACTCCAATCAAGAAATAATTGCTTAATGGAACTCTCCCGAGAGATAGGAATGAACAGAAGAAACTCTCTCGAAAAGTACCATGGCTCATGATGCAAGAAGGAGTGATGTATAGAAGAGGTATGTTTCTCTACCCTTTTGCTTCAGTGTATAAATAAGAATGAGGCTGGGAAAATCCTCATGGAAATCCATGAGGGTGGTTGTGGTGACCACACCGGGGGAGACTTTGGCGAAAAGATACTTCACTATAGATATTTCTGGCCAGCAATAAATCAGGGTGCAGCTTATTACACCAAATGGTGCGACCATTGCTAGAGATTTGCAAAGATTTCAAGAGCCCCATCTACAGAGCTTACATAAATGGTTAGCTCATAGCCATTTGCGGTTTGGGGAACTGATATTATCGGATTGCTATTGATGGCGAAAGGAGGAGCTAAGTATGCAAAACTTGCGGTGAATATCTTCACAAAGTGGGTACCGAGTTCAGGGATTTTTGTAGTCGGTGTAGGATCGAGAAGACCTTTTCAACTGTAGCACACCTATAGGCGAATGGGTAATTGGAGGGGGTGAATAAAATCATCAAGTCCACCTTAAAGAAACTGTTAACAAAAGCAAAGGGCAACTGGGTCGATGAGCTTACATTGGCATTATGGGCTGATAGGACGAATCATAAGTCTGCAACTGGACACACGTCATTCGCTCTGGCATACAGATCAGAGGATATAATCCCGATAGAATTGGAAGTCCATTCTCATTGTAAAAGGAATTACAATCCAAAGGTAAACAAGGAACTCTTGCTTGAGTCCCTCAATTTGGTTGATGAGAAAAGGGAAGAAGCGAAATTATGGATAGTTGCTCACCAAAAAAGAGTAGCACGACACTTTAACACCAAGATCCGTAATCATACTTTTGAGATAGGGGGTCTCATTTTGAAACAAGTTCTCCCATGTACAGTGGCCCTTGGTGCAAATTAGAAGGTCCTTGTGCAATCGAACAAAAGCTTGGAGATGGAACGTTCAAGCTTGCAACTGTCAATGGAATCTCGATTCCACGTGCATGGAACATCGATTTGCTACGACACTACTTTGTTTAGTTTTATTTAATTTTTTTTTGTGCAAATAATCCACCTAAGGATCTTGGAGGCAATGTAATAAGGCAGGGCTTACAGCAATTTCGTTTATAAATACAATTAGCTTCTGGAACCAATGGAATGGGGTTCTTGTAAGCAAAATTTCTGTGATGCACTTTAGCACTATAGTCAGGTATAAACTCCCTTGGTCCAGGATAAGCATCAGGGAGTATATTTTCACTGGTTGATCGGATAATTCAACCCTATACGCTTAGGTACTCGGAGAAGGTGCCACCTTCTTTATCCCAAGATTAGGGATGGGGAGTACAATTTCAAAGGTCGATCAGATAACTTGACCCCAAGGTGTAAGTCCATTGGTCTAGGATTAGGACCAAGGAGATCAAACACAGGGGTTGATCAGATAATTTGACCCCAACCTTCAAGTATTGGCTATTGCCCAAAATTAGGCGGGTCAAGAAGGAATGCTCTGAATCGAACAGTTAAAGCGTTAGTTTCTAGAGATAGAAACTGGTGCACGGTCAAAATCCCGACGACCATGCTGGCGGCCTGGTAGGATACGTTAGACTGAGGTTAGGCGAGAACGATCAGCAGATACTCCCGGTCAACACCCAGAGCTAGGTGAGGTTAGAAGCGGAAGCCTAGAGATAGGCATCCAAAAGCACAGGTTCTCAGATATTTGAATTAGTGTACGGTCATGTTATCCTGCCTTTTGGCAAGGCCGTGACACCTAGGACTTGACTAGAAACTAAAGACAATCTATCCTGAAGATCAGTTATACACAGGTTCACTATGGATACTGGCAAATTTGGTCCGAGTCCGGATCGAGCTACAATTAACATGGCATGAAAAACAAAGCCGTGAAAGGTAAAATTCCAAATTTCAGGTGAATCAGAGTTCGTATGCTCAAGTTATGGATCGATCAAGATTCATGAAAAACATGTCCAGTTCGCATCCAACCTCGTATCCATCAGCTCCACTTCCATCCCGTTCGTATCGATCGCGCATCATTAATCCATATGTTCAGTTCATATCAATCAACCCTTTTCCTCCGTTTTGTATCGATCGTTCCAAGAATCGATACGAAGTTAGCAACTAGGCATCGATACGAAGACGTCTTCCAAGCATCGATACGAAGCGGCATACAAACATCGATACGAAAGGAACCACACACCATCGATATGAAGAAGGCATGGTCAACAAAAGAAGCAGTCCACTAGCATGAAAAACGGATCTCTACGTGAACGCCGCTCCACGTCATCGATGCATAGCCTATAGATACGAAGGCGTACCGATACGAACAGGGATCGATACGCAGCAACCAGCCTACTTGAAAAACTAACCTTGGATCGATCAAAACTCAAAATCTACAAGTCTAAATGCTATAAAATTTTCACAGGAGCTTGCTTACCACTTCAAGAATGCCTCTGATCGATCGCAACCCAAATGGATGAAATCTTGATCGATACGAAAATGGTTGGGATCGATCCAGATCAATCCCAAATGACCCTAGATCGATCAGGTAGGCCCATCCATGAGTGAGAAGAGGTATTCCGAGTTCGAGGACAGATATTTCAGACCTACACCTATAAACAGCACCCCTACCCCTACAGAAAAAGGAATTTTGACTCCACTATGCTGTTACTCTGTCGTAACTCCATTGTAAATCGAGTGTTAGAGTGTTGTACTGTTGTAATCAGTTATCAATCATCAATAAACAACAAAACATTCAAAGTGGACGTAGACTACAACGCCAAACCACTATAATTTATTGTCTCTTTCTATTTTTGTATGCCTTCATATTGGAGTGATTGTTAGATTAGCCTCTTTTTCCATTTAATTTCTTCACTTTAATCTCTTCAATCACATCCGAAGAGTGTTGTGCCCAATTTTGGTACAAACACTTTGGCGCTTTCACTGAAAAAACTCTGTTTTTCTCTGATTCATTGGATCTACTTCCGTTGATGGATTGCTAAAATCTAAGGAGGAGATCTAGATCTGTCTTCTTGTGGTTCCTTCCATTGTACTCAGACTACTTAAGATCTAGGAAAGAGCTACATCAACCATGATGCGTATTACCAGAACTGCTTCAAATGCTACAGATCCAGAAGGAAGGGATAGGCAGAATCCCACGCAACTGACTACCACAGGCTAGACATCAGCTGGAACTTCAGATCCACAAGGTCCTGTGACTAGAAAGGAGTTCCAAATCCTCATGCAAGAGCTCACTCAGAGCCGTCAAGAGCTTACCCAGCAGATCCGTGCCAACACGGAGCTCGCGAACCAGCTAAACGAGGAAAGGCGAAGGAGATCTAGGAGGGATCATGTCTCACATTCCTCGACTGAAAGCTCAGCTTCAACTGACTTCAACCACAGATATACTTGCCGTCGGCTGTATGGAAATTATGCAGAAGCCTCTGGGCATCAGCATGCTGTGAATCTCGGACAAGCCGGGGTTAGTCCTTCTACAGGGCACCAAGCTGGACCCTTCTCCCGAGGAGAGGTGCTTCCTTATCACACCATTCATGACCATGCAACTGTTGCCGCTATAGATCTGGAAGCTGAGATCCAGAACCAGCCCTTCGTCGACATATCCATGCTCATGAACCCTACGTTCCCGAAGACCGAGAGCCAAGGAGGCAAGGAACGGACCGTCGACAGTGCCCGGACCATCCCCGCAACATGGAACCCGACCATGCCTTGGCCCCGAACATCCATATGCCTGACATTCCAACCATGATCCGCCAAATTATCCGAGAAAGTCAAGGTCTTACCAACAATGACTGGGGAATCTCCCGAAGTCATACTCCATTTACTGATGACATTCTTTATGCTGAGCCACCTCGTCGATTAAGGATGCCTACCTTGCCCATGTATGAAGGAAGTTCAGATCCTAACCAGCATATCTTAAAGTACAAATGGCTCATGAACGCTACTCGAGCTGACGACGCGGTTAAGTGTAGAAGCTTTTCTATTTCCTTAAGGGGGCATCGCAACTATGTGGTTCACTCGTCTACCACCTAGGTCCATTTCATGTTTCGATCAGTTGGCTACAAAGTTCGTTGAATAATTCTGTATGCACGTTACAAGACCGAAGGATGTCAACACCTTGTCCAGTGTCACTCAAGCTTCGGGAGAGACACTTAGGCATTATTTGGAAAGGTTTTATGTTGCTTGCGCTGAGGTCAGCAACCCCAATGATAATTCTATTTTGATGGCATTAACTAAAGGGATCAATCCTGATTCCAAGTTTGGCAATTGGTTGGTTGGGAAACCCACCACTTCATTAGATCGTTTCTATGCTAAGGCAGCCAAGTTTCTAAGGAGAGAAAACACTAGACGATCTAGGAAGTAGGACGATGCAGGGCCCAATGTTGAAGGCATTCAGAGTAATGTTGCTGTGAAATAGACCGGCAAGAGTTCTGGCAAGATACAAATGAATATTCAGAATAAGCAAGGTCAATAGAAGGGTAACAGAGGTCAGGGAAAGGGAAGAGACCCAAATCGCGGACCGAGACACAGAGCTCCCATGTTCGACCAATATACTCCCTAAACACATCACTGGAAAATGTTTATCTGCAAACTTGTAATACCAGGTAGTATAAGAAGCCAGCTCTGAAACCGTCATCAAAGAAACAAATTCAGACCGGGAAATTCTATAGGTTCCATGATTGTTACGGCCATAATACTAATGAGTGCCATCATTTACAAGACATTATCAAAAAGTTGATTAGAGAAAGGAAGTTAGAGCAGTTTGTTTGGGGTCCGCAGGATGGAGGTGCGTGCCCATCCAATCCAATCCAAACCAAGGTCAAGGCCAAGCTAGGCCCGAAGAACCTGCATGTACTGGCGGGAGGTTGGTACTAAACACTGCGAGTGGTGGTCCTCATCCGGCTGATCGGAGCTAGAAGGAAATGGAGTCATATGCCAGTTCGATTAGGCATATGGACTTTGAGTGTTGTAGTAATTCTGATGAGGGGCCCCGGCGAAACAACAGAGAATGATGACAGATGATATCGTTTTAAGAAACCGAGATGCTGATGGAGTCAAGGCCCCTACTATCGATCTGTTAGTCATTTCAGCCCATTTTAGCCCAGATAGGTCCTGCTTAGAAGAAGATGATCTTGGTCGACAGCGGAAGTTCTGTGAACATTCTTTTTAAGCGAGCTTACGACCAAATGAGGATGGAAGTGAAAGATCTAAAACCGTGTCAATCATGCATACATGGTTTTAATGGAAGATCAACTATACCCGCTAGGATGGTGGAGTTGCCAGTTGAGTTAGGTATTGGAGATCGCCGGAGAGTCTGGATGCTACAGTTTGTTGTGTTAGACATTCATTCCCCCTACAATGCTTTCTTGGGCCGACCAGCCCTTGCGAAATTCAGGACAGTGATTGCCCCATAGTGTTTAACTCTAAAGTTCCCCACTGATAATGGGGTCGGGGTAGTGCATGGTGATCAGGCGACTTGACGTGCATGTTGTGTTACGGAGCTGTGGGATGCATAGAGAAAGAAGAAAGGGAAGGGCATGAAGGAATCTCTGTGTGTCTGTTTTTCAGAAAATTGACAACTAACGCCTGAGCCTAGGCTCAGGCACCACAATCAGTTCCTTAAGGCTTGATCATGGAACCTTCAAAGTTGGCGATCTCGTACTTAAGAGAATTTATCCGATCCCTTCACACATGAAACCGACATGGGAAGGACTGTATGTCATTGAATGGAGACTTGGAGACAGCACATTCAAACTATCAACTGTTGACGGCCTCACTTAGCCCAGAGCATGGAATAGTGAGAGTCTTCGTCGTTATTACACATGACTGGCTTTTATTCATTTTAGTCTGCTTTTCCTTTAAAATTTGTTTATGCATTTTTCGAATTTGGACTTGTAATAAGGCAACTGACTTTGCCGTACTTTCTTATTGCAGTAATAAAATGCATATCGAGCTAGAGTGGCAATCCTTGACATGCATCATGCGACCGTCACAATGTACGAAGAGCTAAGTCCCATCCCACGGTGAGACTCATTAAAATAAGCAGTGACAGTGATCCGACCAGTCACTCGCTAAATGAAATCCCAAGCTCGGGGGCAAACAATGCTAAAGAAAAGAGGGATTGAAACATGACAATCCTCTAATGAACTCCAGCTCTCAGAGTGCGAGCTGGAGTACAAACTCCAAATCCAAACTCGAAGAGGATGGATCCGTCCATCCACGACTTCACTTGCCAAATCAAGATGGATGTTATCCGACTGTCTGCAACCTTGATCAACTCCTTTTTTCCAGAGTGCGAATGAGTTCCTAATACTTAAATAGATGTGACTGACCATTTGTCGACTAACTCCGAATTCCCGAAGTGCGAACTAGAGTACAAATGTAAACGGGTGTGACTGACCACCCATCAACTAACTCTGGTCCCGAGAGCGCAGGCTGGAGGAGTATAACCACCAAATGGTGTGACTGACCACCCATCAACTAACTCTGGTCCCGAGAGCGCGAGCTGGAGTATAAACACCAAATGGGTGTGACTGACTACCCAACAACTAACTCTGGTCCCGAGAGCGCGGCCCGGAGAATGAACATTAAACGGGTATGAATGACCACCCATAAAACAACTTATGGCCCAAGAGTGCAGACATAATCCTAGACGTTAAATGGGTGTGACTGACCACCCATCGACTAACTCTAGTCCTGAGAGCGTGGACTGGAGTATAAATACTAAATGGGCGTGACTGACCGCCCATAAATTAACTCATGTCCCCGAAGTGCGGATGTGATTCCAAGCATTAGACGGGTGTGACTGACCGCCCGTAGCATAACTTATGTCCCCAGAGTGTGGACATCATTTTGAGCATCAAATGGGTGTGACTGATCGCCCGTAAATTAGCCTATGTCCCCGGAGCGCAGATATGATTCTAAGCGACATGCAAGTGTGACTGACCGCCAGCTTGCAAACTCGATCCCAAGAGTGCGGATGCAAGTATTAGCCAATGAACGAGTGTGATCCGATCACTCAAACTCATTTCACTTTAGCTTTGTTCCGACTCAGTTAAATTAAAGCTAGCAAAGGCGGAAAATGACTGCCGACTGACTACTTCAATTTGTCCCCAAGACTAGAGGCATAACTCAAGTACCAACCACTGGACGAAGCAGTGCAACGTTGGGACTCGACTTGACGTTTGATCATTGCCTTAAGCCATGACTTCGGGACTTAACGACCGAACTCAAGTTCGATTTAGAGACCAGAGCCTCACAAGTGCACTGAATGGAAAGGCGGGTGTTGAAATACTTAAACAAACAAATATAGAGTTATGCTGAAAAAACAAAATGAAGTTTTATTTCCACTATTATTGGAAAAAGATAAGTACTAACTTATTCGAAGAATTCCTATAAGCAGGGGCCGAACCCGCATCTATACATGGCCTACAAAAGCAAAAGGAAATCTTATTCTAAGCTATCTGCAAAAAGAAGGAGCAAAAATGCAAGTCTACACCTTTGATTTTTATCCTTCTTACTCTTCTTCGGCGTAGACCCGCTCAAACTGCCGCTCAGCTGCCTCTTCGAGCCTTTACCTCCCCGACCTGCTTTAGCTGGTTTGTCTTCGGTCGGGGGAATCAGAACAGTCTCCTCCTTAGAACTTACGGGGACAGGAATACCCTCTGTATGTAGAACTGGAGGAACGGTGGCACCCTCAACGCTGGAAGAATGAGGCGCGCTGGTATCGATGATGGTGCCAACTGGAGAAACAATAAGCATAGGGACTGGGCTGGGACCCGCATGCCACCGCCAACACTACTAGCTTGCTTGGCTTGCTCTATCTCAGCTTTAATTTCCACCATTATCTCCTCAGCCTGATCTATGCGAATCCCCATTGGCATGCTACTAGTCGGGCCCGAGGAGCTCGTAATCATCACATCTTCATCAACGACGAAAGGCATTTCGGTGATCGGGTTGCTTTGATGGTCGAGGAGTGATTCTATCATTTGTTCATCAAAAATGCAATAGCTTCATGCATCTCCCCGGCCGATGCGGTGACCATTTTAGTTGTAGCTTCCGTCATTAGTGCCTCCTACTCGTGATGCATTCCTTGAGTTGAAGGAGGATCAAGTGGTGCAGAATCTAAGGCTGAATGAAGATAAGAGAAAATATTAGTAATGTCTTCTAACAGTATTCCTACATTTGGACGAATGGAAGAAGTGCTCAGAATACCTTCCTCGGATTGACTCACATGTTGGGTCGATGTACCTTCAGAGCCGCATTCATGTACTGGAGATAGGTGTGGCTGGTTAGGGTCATATCCTGGAATACCTGAAAGATCAATAAAAGAAGTAGGCTTGGATTGAGAGACTTGGAGCGCTTCGGAGCCTGCTTCATGATGTTCAACTCTAAATCCTTCTCCAACGTCCAGATACTTAGCAGCAAGCTTTTCCTTTTCAAGAGCAACGATAGTGTCGTGGAGGACTTTCAGCTCGTCTCCGACAAGTATTTTATTTTCCAGTTCGAATTCGTCGATGGTTGTAGTGTTATAAGTCACCTTCTCGTCCTCCACCAAGCGGCTCCAGGCTTTGTACAACTGGAAGGGATAATCTTTGCCGAGCCAATTTAGATTGCGGTTTCTTAAGACATTGGCATTGTATGTGACCAGAAGATCTTCGAATTCATTCTCCATCTTGGCCTCCACTTCTTTAATTTCATTGTCAATTCTGGCCTCGGCTTCCTAAGCCTTTAAGTTCGCCGCATCCCTATCATCCTTGAGTACCACCGCCTGGTCACACGCCTCCTGGATGGATTTGTTGGCCTCATCCATTTCCTTAATGGCCTTGACAAGTTTTGCCTTTAGCTCATTGAGCTCTTTCACTGTAGCATCTCTCCTCCGTGACAAGAGTATTCTGGTGGCCCATCTCCTGAACCAAGTCCATACGAGACCGTCGCATTTTTTCCATGGATTGTTTTTCCTATTTGGCTCTCTTATCAACCTTCATCTCTGATTTCCCTGAAGACTCGGCTTCATTATTGACCACTTCTATTATCCGATTTTTCTGAGCAAGATCACTCTTCATTTTCTCAATTATCTTGGCTCGCTCGAAATCTAAAGCCAAAGCCTTTTATGCAGTTTTGACCCACTCCCGGTACTAGTTGTAAACATCATGCATATAGTCCTGTACCAGTTTTTCTGCATCATTGGGAATTCTTTTCAATTTAGGAGGGAAATGGAAGCCATAACAGTAGATATTTGGGAAGTCTTGCTTTAACTTAGCAATTCGAATGGTTCCCTCTCCAGTGGGTTCTATAGCGGCCGGTTCTATAACGATGGGAGCTTCCACCTCAGCCCTACGGTGTTGTTCGCCAGATTTTGAAGTATGAAGAGGCACTATTTGGTGGGCAGTCTCAAAAGATTGTCTGCTGGATCTGAAGGGTTTTGATGAGCCTTTAGGTGGAGGCGATCGCAACCGGGATTGACGCCTATATTGGTGTGGTCTCTCTCTCTCCCTTTCATAGTGCTCATGCTCCTAGCTGGAGCGATGGCCATGATCGTAATCTCTTTCGGATTCACGCCTATAAGATTCAGAGTGAGAGCTGGATGCGTGGCGTTTACAACGAAGACTGCTAAGCATCGACCCCTGCCTCACCATTGTGTCTGTAAAATAAAAAGAGGAGCAAAATTAGTTATCTTCTGAAACTAGAAAACATGTGATTAGAAGTTTTGTGATGCCACGAAATGTGGGTATGCATGTGCAAATCCCCTAACCAACCGATTGTGGTGGCCTTGCTCGCAGGAGTTGGCTCCCCTACATCTAAAGCACTTAAGCATGCGTCAGTTTGCAACGGGGAATGAAGTCCCTCTAATCCAAAATCTTGGAATGAAGTCAAGTCATCGGGAATAGGGATATCCGCCAATCCTTTCAACGAACTCTCCATTTGTGGAGGAGAAGTCTCCCGACTTATAGCAATTGTAGCAGGTAAAGATACCACAACAGTGTTACGCCTTTGGGATTTATGGGCGATAGCCTTGCCTTTCTTTTCAACTCTGATGATCGAAGACTCTGCAAAGGCGCAACTACGGGCTCATCCATGGCTGGCGTACTCTCGTCATCGCCTTATTCAACGATTACGACCCCAGAAGCACTCTGAACTCCCCCAACTGGGAGAAAAATGGGAGCTTTCCTTCTTACTTACCTCATCGGAGCCACCCTGGGAACTCCTACTATCCCGATACTTTGATCTCCCTCTATCAGCCCCACTGCGATTAAGTTTTCATCGCTAAGGACTTCATCGATTTTTCTAAGCTCGACCGGCACAGATCGGATAATCCTTACTATCTCCTTAAATTGCGCTCCTTCGGGCCGCGTAATCGAAGCTGCAAAAGAAGTAAAGTATTAGCATCAACTTATATTCAGTTAATCGACAAAGGAATTGGAGCACTTATGTCTAACTAACCACCGCCTGGCAAATCTGGGTGGACACTGAATGAAGAACCATTCGGTTTTGAAGTAGCTTAACTTACTCCAAACGCCTGCCACTACTTGGTAGTTTCTAACTGCTTCTAAGAAGGTGAACGAAGGGTTGTCCCCATGACTTTTGACATTAAATAGATATCTGATTTCCTCGACAGTCGGGGGCCGGAAGAGATGCTTCATGAAGATAATGTATAAGCAGTTGAGAAGAGCGTATCCGTTTAGATGCAATTGAGACGGAGCAATCCTCAAGAAGAATAGCACTTCCCGAATAAATTGGTTGAACGGGGGCAGCGTCTCAGCTACGCACATGAACCTATTGCAGGCGGTATACCCTTATGGGGGATTGTGGGCTCTGTCTTCTGTCCCCGGTAATAAAACATCATTTAGAGATAATTTGTGCCTAAGGCAGATCTTGCCTAACATGTCTTTGGAGATTTTAGAATGAACAGAATCCTCCGGGTTTAGAACTAAAACTGCACCCGGTAATTCATCCGGAGTAGGACTTATTACGTCTGCTGCGATTTCTGGTATTTCTATAATGGGAAGTGGAGAACTCTAAACTTCCTACCGCAATAAGCTTCCGGGATCCATAGCTATTGAACTCAGTAAAAATCATCATTATATGGCAATAAACCCATGTCCCTCCTCCCAGTGTAAAGTGAGTGATCATGTTGTGTAGTGCAGTGCAACATGATACATTGAATTTCTACAAGTTCGAAAAATGTTAAAACGATAAGACTTCGAGATTCGACCGGAGTGACCGTCATCGCTGACCGTCCCAACCATGCCATCCTGACTTCGAAGAACGATCCATGTTAAATTTTGTTATGTTTTTCGAATTACAGTTCCGCCGACGAGCTTCGAAGGGTAGTCAGATATGCGGTTTAATGTCAAGTCCAGATATGCAAGGCTAAAGCTCGTCGTTGTCAACTGTTCCAATATGCAAAAGTTCATATCCATTGAAGTTCAAACTTGGATCGTTCCATAAGAGCCCGGCTTCATATCGATCATGAAAGTTAGGTTTTGTATCGATCACAAAGCCTCAGCTTCGTATCGATCATTCCAGGCATCCGAGCGTTTCGTATCGATCACACGGCCATGGCTTCATATCGATCGCTCCGGATCGATACGAACTCCCACAATTCCAGATCGATACGAAGCTGCTCCCTCCATCCATCATTCCAGATTGATATGAAGTCCACATTCTAGATCGATACAAAGACGCTTCCTCCATCCACCATCGATACGAGTAACTCCATCGTCCCAATCAACTGCTTTTCTTCTTCCCCAAGCTTCCAAAACTCCATTACTACTTCCTCGACCTCACTCCAACCAAATTCCGGCATCGTCAATGCCAGAATCGGCCACGGCCTTGGATGAGAAGGCATCGAACTTCAAGTCTCGTCATTTTTAGATGGATTTAATTAGTTAATTGCCTAATTTAAAAGGATTGGTTTGGAGATTAAAAGTTAATTGTTTTGGAGACGAAGGCGTTGCAATTCTTTTTTTCTATTCAATCGATACAAAGCCGATATGAAAGCAAAAGCAAGTGAGAAAATTTAGCTAAGTACAAATGGTGTATATATGACTTCGTAACCAAGGTAGAAAATGCTTCGTATCCCAGTAGCCAAAACCTATTGAAGCGGTCAAAATTCCATCGATACGAAAGACGTTGTGCAAACAAACCTGGAACGATCACTTGCATCGATATGAAGACATTGATTTGTATCCATCAGCCTAAAATGATCCATAGTCTAACACTTCAGAACCATCGATGGGCAGCCCTTTACTTCGTATCCATTGATATGAAACAAGTACTCCAAGATCATACCATCACGTATCGATGACCATCGATACGAAAGTCACCATAAGATCATGTTAAAGCCACTCAACTCCATCGATACGAAATGCCTATTTCGTATCCATCAGCTCAAAGACCTAAGACCTTGTATCCATTGATACAAAGCATCTCCAAGGACTATCCATTTCGTATCGATAGCCATCGATACAAAGCATGCATTCCAACATCTCAAATCGATCCAGGAGAGGATCGATACAAGGAGTGAATGAAAACAATCATCAATCGTTGTTGCAACTCGAATTTCACGTCGGTTCAGGAGAGGATCGATATGAAACTCGATCAAGAGAACTTGGCAATGACCCGTGAATGTGCAAATGTGAACGGGAGTCAGGTTAACATATGTGCATGTATGGCGAACAAACATTTGATTTTCAAAATTAACAGGAATTGAATGCTTACCTGGTGATAACCAAAACAACAAACAACAAATCGCTAGCACTCAATCTTTAGTTACAACAAAACACTGCATGATCATTGGCCGACAACAGTTCAACATTTATATTGCTGGAAATCCATCAAAGATTACATCTCTTGACGAAAAGATGACGACTATTCAACGAATCGGATAGAACTTTTTCAGAATGAAGATTGCAGCTTTTCAAAGCACGTCATGTTCTCACAGGACGTACTTTGGGGGGCAAATGTTATCCCGCCTTTTGGCAAGGCCGTGACACCAAGGACTTGACTAGAAACTAAAGACAATCCGTCCTGAAGATCGGTTATACAGAGGTTCACTATGGATACTGGCAAATTTGGTCCGAGTCCAGATCAAGTTAAAATTAACATGGCACGACAAACAAAGCTATGGAAGGAAACATTCTGAATTTCAGGTCAATTGAAGTGTGTATGCTCAAGTTATGGATCGATCAATATTCATGAAAAACATGTTCAGCTCACATCCAACCTCATATCCATCAACTCCCCTTCCATCCTGCTCGTATCGATCGCGCATCATCAATCCGTATGTTTAGTTCGTATCGATCAACCCTTTTCTTTCGTTTCATATCGATCATTCCTGGCATCGATACGAAGTTAGCAACCGAGAATTGATACGAAGATGTCTTCCAAGCATCGATACAAAGCAGCATACAAACATCGATACGAAAGGAACCACACACCATCAATACAAAGAAGGCATGGTCAACAAAAGAAGTGGTCCATTAGCATGAAAAGCGGATCTCCACGTGAACGCCGCTCCACGTCATCGATGCATAGCCTATCGATACGATGGTGTATCGATACGAACAAGGATCGATATGCAGCCATCAGCCTACTTAAAAACTAACCTTAGATCGATCATAACTCAAAATCTACAAGTCCAAATGCTATGAAATTTTCACAGGAGCTTGTTTACCACCTCAAGAATGTCTCTGATCGATCGCAACCTAAATGGACAAAATCTTGATCGATATGAAAATGGTTGGGATCGATCCAAATCAATCCCAAATGACCCCAGATCGATCTGGTGGGCCCACCCACGAGTGAGAAGAGGTATTTCGAGTTCGGGGGTGGATATTTCATACCTACACCTATAAATAGACTCCTACGCCTACAAAAAAGGACTTTTGACTCCACTACGCCATTACTCTGCCGCAACTCCATTGTAACTCGAGTGTTAGAGTGTTGTACTATTGTAATCAGTTATCAATCATCAATAAACGACAAAACATTCAAATTGGACGTAGGCTACAACGCCAAACTACTATAATTTCTTGTCTCTTTCTATTTCTGCATGCTTTCTTATTAGTGTGATTGTTAGATTAGCCTCGTTTTCCATTTAATTTCTTCACTTTAATCTCTTCAATCACATTTGAAGAGTTTTGTGCCCAATTTTGGTACAAACAGGTCAAAACCTTCCAACCGTGCTTGTAGCCTAATGGGACACACTTGGTCAAGGATAAGCGAGGATAGTTGTCGAAGGTTGAAATCAAGTACTACCAGATTCCTCCAGTCCAGGATCAGGCCGGAAAAGTATAATTGAACTAGAAACAATCTTATAATTTGCCATATATGATTAAATACCGATCACGTTGGGTGACCAACGAGATTAGGGACGTTTGGAGTTTGACGTTCAAATTGATGTTTCTCGAAGATAAGGAATAGCACGAAACTTGAATTATTTATAATTCATTAATGGTCGAAGGAAACCCGACCTAACGCAAAAAGGAACAACTGCGGCGTTGGCTAAAAAATTATAGTTTAGTTTCGCCAAATGGAACACTTTGGCGGCTATAAACATGGCTAAATAATGGAATATTATTAAAGCGATCACATGAATCTTATTTACATGCATAGAGTTGTAGTAAATGAAAGCGTTGCGCGGAAATGAACATGTATAACATGGATAAATCGCAATGCAGGCAATTATATTATATATATATAGACAGTTGTATATGAGCGGATACAATATATAAAAGTGCGGAAAAGTAAATGGACTAGAGATTGCAAAAGAAAAGCGGTCTTTCATTTCTTAAGCTTGTATATATGAAGATTATGGAGGCTGCTTCCACACAAATATGGAATGTGTACAACAAACTGAAAAGAAAAATGAACAACAAAAGGAGCCATTGCGCTCACAAGTCCAAGGAACTTTCTACTTATTCTTCCTTTTCCCACTACCCTTGCCGCTGGAACTGCTTGATGGCCTCTTTCGCTTTCGTCTGCCTTTGGTTTTCACCTCTTCAGGATGGTTGCCTTCAGACTAGGTGGTCTCACCCTCGGTTGTAACAAGGGGCTCGTCAGTCTTTCCAGTAGGGGCACTGGAAGATTTGATCCTAAGTGGCTTCAGCTTGATTGGGGGAAGTTAGGTAGAAGAACTTGTCAGCACAAAAATAATCGGATTTTCAGTCTCGGCTTCGGTCTTGATTTTAACCATGGAAAGGTCAATCTTTAGTCTCTCTGCCATGGTAATTTGATCGGTCAAGTCTATAGCACTAGTAATAGCAACATCTTCCTCCAGGGACAAGGCATGTCCTCCAAGTTTTCCAGAGCTGCTATCTTCTTAGAACCAGGCTCTAGGCCATGATTGGAAGGAGGAACAGGAGTGATAAGTCCCATAGAGACGGAGGTCGATGCATTAAAGATTACTGTATAGCTCAGGCTTTGAGTGGCCAGCGGCGGAGAAGGAAGATGCAGATGACCTACAAGTTGGCAAATAGAATGGTAAAGGTTAGAGAAGGATTCAAACGAGAAGTAGAGTTTCTCAAAAACCGGTGAAACCAGAGATATACCTTCGTCCAAACATGGTTGCGAAGCAAGAGATTTAAAATTATGCCTTCTTCGGATGAATGCCGGATGGGTTGGTCGACGATGGGAGGAAAATAGGGTTCGATCGAAGTGGCTATTGCGGATGTTGGGATGGTTTGGGTAGCTTCAAAGCTAGCCCCCATGGTCACGAGAACATCTGTCGACAACTCCTAGGATTTGGGGGTTGGTGATTCTTCTCGACTCGATGCACTTGGGTTAGTGGAAGCTTCGACAACAGCAATAGCGATGGTGGCGTCTTCTTCAGCGAGAGCCTTTCCCTCTTCAAGTTTCATTATATCTTCTACATCAGGGTACTTGGCCATTAGTTCTTCTTTGATCAGGCCTTCATCGGTCGCCTCGGCATGATGTAGCACGTCTTCCTAGGCATCAGCAAGAGTTATGGAATACATAGTCCCAAGCTATCGAGCACAACCAAAAGATTCACACTATCGATCAGTTAAATGTATTTTGCGCTACTTAACCAACACTAAGGATGACGATCATTTCTATCATAAAGGAAGCTCTTTCGAACTCGTATCATATAGTGATGCAGATTTCGTTGGTTGCAAAACCTATAGGAAAAGTACAAGTGGGACCTGTCACTTTATTGGTCAATCTCTAGTTTTATGGTTTAGTAAAAAATAGAATTGTGTATCACTTTTGACCTATCCAAAAATTTATAACTCGATCACCTATATATTACGATAATACAAGTGCCATAAACCTATCCAAAAATCCTATAAATCATTCTCGGACTAAACACATTGATGTCCGACATCATTTTCTTAGAGATAACGTAGAATAAGGCATCATATCTTTAGAATTTGTTAACACCGAAAACCAAATCGCATATATTTTTACAAAACCATTATGCGAAGCATCATTCATAAAACTTAGGAGAGAACTAGGTATATGTTCTTTATCTGAACTTCTTTAATTCTTTAAAATAAAGTAAAAGTTTTTTCTATGGTTATATATCATTCAACCACAAACTAAATTTTGTAGTTTGAGGTTATAAACTTTTTGCTTTAAAATTACTTTCTATATTTAAACAACTACTTTATATATATAGGAGATCAAACGCACATATATATTATAATCTTTAAAAAAGGACATCACTTCAAAACCAAAAATCATGTCTTTTGAGAGAAACTCTGACTTCTCTTCAATAGACTACAACTCTCCATCATCCAATAGTACTATTCTTCCCCTTCAAAAGTTACCCCATGGAACCTATGGGGAGAAGGGACATAAAACACCAAATATAGTCCAATTTGTCCATACTGGTCTCCTCTTAAGCCATCTTCCGAGCAAACTAAGATTGAGCCAAATTCATGGGAAAAACAAAGCCGTCATTCTTTTAACTCGTCTGTTGAAAACTAAAGAAGCCTTTCATAAAAGAGGAACGTTTAATATTATACAAAATAAGTATGTATATTCATGCATGAATAATCATTTGTGATTTTCATCATGTTTGAGATTAAATTTTGTTTACACATAATAGAAAAAACCAGACATCTGAGTATAGAGGCATACGTCTATCTAAGGTCACTGAATAAATTTTTCGTTTTAGCTCAGACGTCCGTATTTAAAACCAAACGTCTGAACGAGGGCTCTAGAAAAATTTGTTCTTCAGCACAGACGTCTAAAAAAGAATCCAGACTTCTGTTTGAGCTTGCTGGAATTTTACATGCTTCAGCACAGACGTCTGAAAAAAGGTCCAGACGTTTGTCAGTTCTCTCTGGAAATTTTTTCCCTAAAACAAACATCTAAAGTTTTTCCCAAACGTCTGTTCACACTCTCTGTTTTAAATTTTACTCCCGTTCATATGTATGACCAACAATTTCCGACGTTTGTCATTCGCCTGAGCCCATAACTTTTCACCAACCTATATTTTATCTCTTCCCCTTCTCTCAATTTTCATAGTTTCCCATTTTAAAAACCCAAAAATCCCAAATAAATTTCCTCAGTCCAATTCTCAAATCAATTACTCCTGTTGCTAAACGAAAGAAGGCTACTTCAGGACAAAGCTCTCAACCTTCTACTCAAGTATTTGTCACTGACCGTCACGTGGATGATTGGTTTGTTGAGAAGGAGCATGGAAAGCAAAAATTGCAAAATTTGGAGAAAAAGCCTCTGCATTCTGGTCTATTTTATCCAATTCATCGATTTATTCATTTTGATATTGTCGATTTGACTGAAGATGCTAATATTTATCATCTAATCAACTACGATGATAATGTTGGAAAAATAGATCAATTAGCGGTATTTCTTTTTCTTGTTAATTTATGCTCTTTAAAAATTTGGAATCCTTCGAACGATGGAAATTGAATTTGGACAAGTGCTTATGGAACAATAATAAAATTTAATATTGAAATGCTTGAACAAATTCTTTGTTGTTCTTACACGGGAATTCGATTACATGATGTTCCCGATATAAGACATGCACCACGAGATGCTGTTACTCATCTTATTTGGGAAGATGATATGCGCAAATTAAAAACATCAAGTTTTCATCCAAAAGCACGACTACTTAATCGTATGCTTATCAAGACAATTATCCCTAGATTAGGTAGTCATGAACAAGTATATGAAGATGATCATAAAGCTTTGTATGCTATATTTGGTCATATTGACTGGGCACAATACGTTTTTGAGAAAATTAAAAGCTTTTGGATGCCTCAACGTCGAAGCGTCATTTATGCCCCATATATCATGAGAATTCTACGACCATTTAGCATTACTTTGTATCTTTCCCAATTTGAAGAAATTATCGTTAAAGATAGTGGAATTCGATTTCTATCTTTGATGCATCTTCCTGAAACTCCGCCAAGAATAGCACCTTTCTCACAGTATCAACAGCCACAACAACAAACTCCAACTTGAACTTCCCAATCTACAAGACCTTCAGAACCTATAGAGTATTATTCTGACTCAAAAATTCAAGAAGCCAGAATTGCAGCTATGCAAGGGGAGAACTATCAAGATGTTGCGCTTCAAAACCAACGTCTCCTCTCCTTGAACCAAAAGTCATTAGATAAAAAGATCTCTTGCATATAACGATCTTTTTCTACTAGAATGACCAAGTAGAAAACACATTAGAAAAGGTCATTTCCACTTTAGGGAAAGTCGTGAGAAAGGTAAGGGGTCGTTCCTCTTCACGGTCTTTATCTTCTCCATCCCCAACACCACCACCACCACCACAGTTTTTTCAGTCGGGACCTTCTTCAGACGCAGGGCCTTCAGGTGGACCAGCACCACAATCTCGTCCTGATAAGATACCAATAATCGTTGATAATGAGGAAAGTGGAGATATATTCTAGCCTACACAAAACCCTCTTCACTATAGTCATTACACATGATTTCAGGGTCTCTCTATTCGAGAAGATGAGGAATACCATGATCAGTCATAATGGAAAAGCAACGAGTATGATGAAGATCCCTCTAATCTCTGGGCATATTTCCAATATTAGTAAGTTACCTTCTCTTCATAAACGTATATAAAACTTATTGATATTTTCTGTATGACTATGTTTAATATTGTCTGTGACTTTGTAAAACCTTGTGTTCTTTGTGCTTTTTGCAAAACTTTATTTCTTGTGTATCTCTTTTTGATAATGCCAAAGGGGGAGAGATATCATATTACATGTATATAGGTGGAGGAATCACACTCAGAGGGAGTTATTATATGCTTATTCGATAAATGATTGTATAGTTGTCATCATCAAAAAAGGGGAGAATGTTAGAACCTCCATTCTATGGTTTCGATGACAACAACAATACAATCATACATATATAATATATTCCATCTATTTGTAGGTAAATGCTTCAAGAATTCACAATATCATAACTTGAAGAGGAACAGTAGAAGAAAAGAATCATTAGCAGTAGAAAAGCTATTATAGTGTGTTATAGTCATAAATAGATAGTTTGTAAAATCTCCTTGAGTAATTTTTACGCAAAATTGCACATAAAGGTTTTACAAAGTTTTCATTACTTCAAACAAATTAATTTTATAAGTATACAAGCAATAGACGTATGTTTATGTAAGTCAGATGTCTAACTTTGCTCTCGGATTAAAATATATATAATCAAACAGACCTCTGAATTTTATCCCAGACCTCTGAACTAGGTAACAGGCTAAAACCCTGAATAGACACTTGCTTCATTCTAATAGTTGCATCCATATCACTTCAATGCATCCCTTCTTCCTCAAAGATTGCAACCCTTAGACTAAAGTAGAACATACTAAAGGTTGTTACTTCTCAAGGAAACTCTTGAACACTTATAAACATGTAAAGATTTTGAGAAACAACTTACTTGAATTTTCTGAATCTTTTCTCTTTACTCTTTGCATACTTTGATTTCTAAAAGCAATCAGTACATCATTCTTATTACTTCCTAAAAACAAAGCTTTACATACACATACTACTCAACGAGATTATAGGAAGATTTGTACTGTGCAGTCAAAATCAGTGTTACTAAGAACACATACTTGTCAAGAAAAGACTTTTTGTATCAAGCATATTCCTTCGGGCAAAGCGAGGGTTGTTTGCTAGTTTAATGCTGAAGGGGAGCTTCGGGACTGGACGTAGGATGGGAGGTCTAAACCAGTATAAAAATTTGGTGTGACTGTTTCTTTACTTTTATTTAGTTTACTTTGGTAGTTATACGTTAGTTTTTATTACCTTGCATATTGGATATATATACACAATCCATACACACTTTCAATTGGTATCAGAGCATGGTAATTTCAATCTACAATAACATGTAATTGAAACATATTTAATATGGCAAGTACATTTCAAGAAGGTCAATCCACTGCACGTCCTCCATTATTCACTGGATCTAATTATGCTTTCTGGTCTACACGTATGCGTATTTTTATGGAAGCTAATGGTCTAGAAATTTAGCAAGCAACACAAGTAAGATATGAAGCACCAGACATGGATATAAGCACTTGGACAGATGCTCAAAAGAACACAGCAACAAACAATACTAAAGCCATGAATGTTCTATTCTGTTCACTTGACAAAAATGAATTTTCATGTATCATGTTGTGTACTACTGCATATGATATATGACATACACTACAAATCACTCATGAAGGCACAAAAAAGTTAAAAAAACAAAGATTTCCATTTTAAAAAATTAATTTTCTTCATTTAAAATGAAAGAAATGAATCAATTGGTGAAATGTATGTTAGATTTAAAACTATTTAACACGATCTCATGTCACTTAGAGTCAAATTCACAGATTTTCATTTAGTTACATGTATTTTAAATTCCTTAACTAATGAATGGGAACGAAAAGTGTTGGCCATCGAAGAGGCTAATGACCTATCTCAACTAAAAGTTGAAGAATTAATAGGAAATTTGACGTCGTACGAAGCAAATTTGCAAGCAAGAAGAGAACAAAATCATGAAAAGAAAATATAGCTATTCAACCCAACGATAATGATTCAGACTTAAATGAAGATGAGATCGTATTTATTGCTAAAAACTATAACAAGTTCAAGAAATTCAAGAAGATGACAAAATCCCAAAACGGAGGAAATTCAAATTCATCTAGCCAAACTTCAATCAAATGCTTTGGATGTGACAAGTTCGGACACATAAAGAAACAATGCCAAGAACTCAATAATGAAAAAAAGAAAAGCAAATTCGAGAAATTCAAGAAAAGAAAACGAGCTTTTCAAGTAACTTGGGACGACTCGGATTCATCTTCATCATCGGATAGTGACAGTGATAGTGATTCTGAGCAAGCCAATATATGCTTTATGGAAAACACTGAGGAGGTATGTCCCGATCTTACTTATAATGAAATTTTAGAACATAGCATGGAACTAGATGACAAACATAAAAAACTAAAAAGTTAAATAAAGAATATGTTGCTAAATTTAATCGAATGGAACTTTAGATAGGATTATTAAAAGATGAGAAAACCATTCTAGAAGAAGAATTAGAATCTACACAAGAAAAATGTAAGAATCTATCTATTCCAAATGATTCTTTATTATGTGAAATAGAAAAAGTTAAACTATAAAATGATGATATTAGAAAAGAAAACATTGTATTAAAGGATAATCTAGAAGCATCAAAATCCGAAATTTCTTATCTTAAAAGTGAGTTAGATAAAATTACAAACAATGTTTCAAAATTCAATAAAGGAAAGCATAATTTGGACAATTTAATCAAAATTGCTAAACCATCTGGAAATCGGAATGGATTAGGATTCAAGAGAACTTCAAAACATAAAAACTATAGCTCATTATATAAAAGTTTCAAGAAGCCACGTCCTAGAGAAAAGGATTCTAACTCTAAAATAATAAAAATATGGATTCCAAAATCTGGTAACAAACTAATTAGAAAAAAACACATAGATAATTATTTGAAAAGTGTTGTTCATAATGAAAATTACTCTTTTAAAAGTCCTAAACCCTCCTGGGTATGGCTACCTTCACTCTCTAACACTTAGGACCCTAACAAAGGAAGTGGGTACCAATTAAATTGTTTTTATCTTGCAGGTATGCAAAAGAAAATCTAATAACAAGGAGAAATGGATACTTGATAGTGGATGCTCCAAACATATGATTGGAATTGCACAAATGTTATCAAATATAACATATAGAGATGGTGGTACTGTAACTTTCGGAGATAATTCAAAAGGATTTGTCAGTAGAATTAGGGATGTCATCAATGTTGGTATGTCCACTTCACCTGTTATTACAAATGCTCTTTTAGTTGAAAATTAAAACATAACCTATTAAGCATTAGTTAACTTTGTGACAAAGGATTCAAAATTGATTTTGAAAAGAATAAATGCAACAGATAAAAATAAAAATCTAATCTTTGAAGGTTAAAGAAAAAGAAACATCTATATCTTAAATATGAAGTTTAATAACTCCAACGATTTATGCCTATCCGCAGAATTTAATGATCCATGGATATGGCACAAATGGTCGTGTCACATAAACTTTAGGTTTACAAACAAATTGGAACAAGATTTGGTTAGTGGTCTTCATAAATTAAACTATAAAGTTAAAAATTTATGTGATGTATATCACTATGGCAAATTAAAAAAGAGTTTTTTTAAATCTAAAAAAGAAATTTCTACCAAACAACCTTTAGAATTATTATGTCTTGATTTATTTGGACCTACTCAAGTACGTTCAATAAATCATAACAAGTATGTACTTGTTATTGTAGATGATTTTTCAAGATATACATCGACAGTTTTTAAAACATAAGAGTGATACGTTTGAGATGTTTAAAAATTTTTCTAAAAGAATTAAAAACTTAATGAATCTTAAAATAAAAGTATAAGAAGTGATCACGGAGGTGAATTCGAAAATGAGATTTTTGAAAATTTGTAACAAAAAGGGAATTACACATAATTTTTCATTTCCCCGAACACCACAACAAAATGGTGTTGTAGAAAGGAAAAACGTACACTTCAAGAATGTGCACAAACTATGCTTAACAGTATTAGTCTACCAAATAATTTTTGGACAGAAGCTGTAGCTACTACTTGTTATGTATTGAACCGAGTCACATTACGTCCTTTAACCAAAAATACCTGTTATGAAATGTTTTTTGGTAAAAAACCCAAAGTATCATACTTTTGAATATTTGGTTCAAAATTTTTTATACTAAACACTAAAGATAATCTTGGAATATTTGATTCAAAAGCCGACGAAGGAATCTTTGTCGGATACTCGGATCGTAGCAAAGCTTACAGAGTATTTAATAAATGTACCAGTGCTATAGAAAAAAGTCTACATGTTTCATTTGACGAAAACTTTTCCAATAACAAAAACAGTGATGATGAAATTTTAACAAAACCATCTGAAAATAACACTGTTTCAAATAACAATAATGAGAATACAGTTGAAAATGAGAATAGGTTAAGATCACCACCTCATATTTTGAAAGCATCCAATTAACAATATAATTGGAGATTTGAATACAAAAGTTTCTACTAGACTCAATTAAATCAAATGAGCCTCGTTACATTCATTTCAAATTTTGAGCCAAAGAATTATAAAGAAGCATCAAATGACGAGGCATGGATTATGGTAATGCAAGAAGAACTCAATCAATTCGAAAGAAATGAAGCATCGGAACTTGTACCGAGAGCTACGGATCAATCTGTAATCTGGACAAAATGGGTTTATAAGAATAAAACAGATGAAAATGGAAATATTGTTTGGAACAAAGCAAGGATAGTAGCACAAGGGTATAATGAAGAGGAATGCATTGACTATGAATAAACATTTGCTCCAGTCGCACGTCTAGAAGCCATCCGAACGTTACTTGCTTTTGCATGTCATCGTAACTTTAAACTTTTTCAAATGGACTTAAAAAGTGCCTTGTTAAACGGTTTTATAAAAGAGATGGTTTATGTCGAGCAGCCTCCGTCGTTCATACATGAAAATTTTCCTGAACATGTCTATAAACTAAAGAAAGCTTTAGATGGTTTAAAACAAACACCTCGTAGTTGGTATGATAGATTAAAAACTCATTTAATAACTTCTGGATTTCAAATTGGAAAAATAGATACAACTTTGTTTATAAAAAAAAGTTCATTATGATATTGTGGTTGTTCAAATATATGTGGACGTCATAATATTTGGATCAACAAATGAAAAGTTATGTAAGAATTTTGCAGATATCATGAAAAATGAATTTGAGATGTCCCATATGGGAGAATTAAACTATTTCTTAGGATTACAGATTAAACGGTTAGAAAATGGTATTTTTATAAATCAAGAAAAATATTTTTACGATTTGTTAAAATGCTATGGAATGGAAAAAACATCTAGTAAACCAACAGCTATGAGCACCAGTAGCCATTTAGATAGAGATGAAACCGAAATGAATTTTGATCAAAAATTATATCGAAATATAATAGGACCAATATTATACATAACGGCTAGTAGACCCTGTTATCCCACCTTTTGGCAAGGCCAGGACACCAAGGAACCGACTAGAGAATAGGGATAGCTCGCCATGGATATCGCTGAATTTTGTCTGAGTCCAGATAGAGCTACAATTGATAGGACATGACAAGAAAGATCATAGAGGTCAACATCTCAAATTTCGGGTCAATCCGGGTCCACATGCTCAAGTTATGATCGATTCAAATTGAAGGGAGAAGCCCAGATTTCGTATCCATCGCTCTGGGTGGTGTCGTATCCATCACCGAAGCTCTAATTCGAGTCGATCAGGATTCGTATCGATCAACTTCGAATCCATCGAAGTACCCGAGTTCGACTCGGTTTCATTCGAATCCATCGAGCTCGTATCGATGGACTTCGTACACATCAGCAGTTGAAGCGCTTCGTATCCATCAGATTCGTATCCCCCAACAGATGGCATGCTTCGTATCCATCAGTCAGTGTTTATTTCGTATCCATCAGTCAGTGCTTACTTCGTATCCGTCAGACAGTGTCTACTTCGTATCCATCGGAGAACCTTCCTTCGCATACGTGCCCAGTGACTTGTTCGTATCCAACGAGTCACCCAACTAGGATGACGTGTTGTCCATCGAAGTAAACGAGGCGAAATATATGGAGTCGAAACGGTCAATGCGGAGTGAAGGCCAGATCGAAGTGAAGCGCGCACGCCGCATCATCTCGAGAACTCGTGCAGTCATCGAGACGAAGGGATGGAGTCGAAATCATAGAGACGAGCCAGACAGCCTTCGAGATATCTCACTTCTTATCGACCATATCTCGTGATCTACTGATCCAAATCCAATGAAATTTTCAGGGAAGCTTGCATGCACACTGAAGGATATCCATGCCAAATTTCAGCTCAATTGGACATCATCTTGATCGATACGAAATGGATTCGTATCGATCGCAGATCGAGGCGAAACTTTCTGGAAACGGTCGCGTGGGCCCCCTCACGTGCCAGACCAAGTCTCCCGAAGTTTAGGCGAGATCTGAGCCTCCTACGCCTATAAATAGAGCCCCAGAACCAAATGAAGAGGGATCCTTTTTCTCTGAAGCGTCCAGACTCTGCCGGATTGAGATTTGCATCATATCTTTGCTGTTAATTTTGAATTCTATTCTGTAATCCACTGTTGTTCGCTGTAATCGCTTGTAATCGTTGAAGGAGAACTAATAAAATCATCAAAACTTCATAGTGGACGTAGGCTATACGCCGAACCACTCTAAATTGCTTGTCTGTGCATTTTCTATTTCTGTTTGCTGGAGTTTTTGTTAGATAACCTCTGTTTTACATTTATAATCTTCATTTTATCTCTTCAAATAACTCCCGAAGAGTGTTGTGCCTATTTTTGGTACAAACACTTTGGTGCTTTCACTGAGAAAACCAGCTTTTTCTCCTGCTCCTTGGATCTACCGTCGATACCGGATTGCATACATCCAAGAGGAAGATCCAGATATCTGATCCGGAATCCTACCACTCTATTCAGATTTGCATAAAATCTAGGAAAGGACTCCACTACTGAAGATGGTTAGTACAAGAACTGGCGCTACCGCCACAGAGCAAGAAGGCCGGGACAGGCAGAATCCCGCGCAGTAGCCCTCTTCTAATCAGGACAATACCGCTCACTCGGATCCTGCAGCGCCGGTCACCCGACAAGAGTTTAAAGTATTGCTTCAGGAGCTGACCCAAAGTCGTCAGCAGTTGGCTGAACAGTTGCACGATAATATCGAGCTGACCAACCAGTTAAACCGCCGGGGGCACAGAAGGTCAAGGAGAGATGATGCCTCCATGGCATCTACCGAAAGCTCAGCTTCATCTGACTATCACCACAGGTCTACCCGCCCCCGGTTAGAGGGGAGTCGTGCTCAAACTGCTGGATATCAACCCGCCTTGACTATTGGACAATTGAGGGCAGGACCGTCAACCAGCTTCCAAACGGGACCCTCGACACGAGGAGGCACTGCCCCACAGTACACCACGGACAACCGCGCTACAACCGCTGCAATAGAAACAAGGGTTGATACCCGAAATCAGTCAGAGCCGATTAATCAACAGCGTGGACATACTCCTGAACCATATGTCCCAGAAGACGCTGAGCCAAGGAGGCGAGATATGGATCGTCGACAGCGCCCGATCCAGACCCGCACTGTGGAACCCGACCACACCTTAGCTCAGCAGCCTCAGAATTTGCCAGTATCGGATATATCAACCATGATACGTCAGATGATACGCGAGAGTCAGGGGTTCACTAATGATGATTGGGGAATCTCTCGTAGTCATACCCCTTTCACGGACAAAGTGTTACATGCTGAACCCCCTCGGCGATTCAGAATGCCAACTCTCCCAATGTATGAAGGAAATAGTGACCCCAACCAACATATTCTGAAGTATGAATGGTCAATGAGTGCCGCAAGGGCTGACGATGCAGTGAAGTGTCGAAGTTTCCCCATCTCTCTAGGGGGAATCGCGACAATGTGGTTTACACGCCTACCACCCAGATCCATTTCTTCATTCGATCAATTGGCCAAGAGGTTTGTAGAACAGTTTCGCATGCACGTTGCTAGACCAAAAGACGTTAATACCCTGTCCAGTGTCACTCAAGCTCATGGAGAAACGCTCAGGCGTTACCTGGAGAGGTTCCACGCAGCGTGTGTCGAGATCACCAATCCTAACGATAACTCAATCTTGATGGCTTTGACCAAGGGGATTGATCCTGATTCTTAATTTGGGAACTGGCTAGCCGGTAAACCGCCCGCATCGTTGGACCGTTTTTACTCCAAGGACGCTCAATTCTTGCGGCAAGAGGACGCAAAACAGTCTAGGAAGCAGGATGATGCGGGGCCCAGTATTGAGGGAATACAGAGTAACGTAGCAGTTAAACAATCCGGTGAGAATTCCGGGAAAGTTCAACTGAACATACAAAACAAGCAAGCCCAGCCGAGAGGAAACAATGGCCAAGATAAGAAAAGAGATCAGAGCCGAGGTCCACGACGTAGGGCTCAAATGTTTGACAATTATACACCGTTAAACACATCATTGGAAAACGTATACTTACAGACTTGCAACACTGTACAGTATAAGAAGCCTGCTACGAAACCCTCATCGGAGAGGCAGGTTCAGACATGTAAGTTCTGCAGATTCCATGAAAGCTACAGGCACAATACCAATGAGTGTCGGCATTTGCAGGACCTCATCGAAAAGTTGATCAGAGAAAGGAAGTTGGATCAGTTTGTACGGGCGCCGCAATCTGGTGGAGCGGGCCCTTCGAATCAGAATCATTCACAAAACCAGGAAAGACAGGAGGAACCCGCCCGTGCGGGCGGGAGATTGGTTATTAATACAATAAGTGGTGGTCCCCACCCGGCAGACAGGAGCTGGGGGGAAATGGAGTCGTATGCTAGTTCTATCAGGCATGCGGACTTCGAGTGTTGCAGTAATTGCGAAGACGGAACCCCGGTTAAACAACAAAAGATAATGTCTGATGATATCGTGTTCAGAAGCCGAGACGCTGATAAGGTCGAAGCCCCTACAATAGACCCACTAGTCATATCTGCCCAGGTAGGTCTTGCTTGGATGAAGAGGATCCCGGTTGATAGTGGAAGCTCTGTGAATATCTTGCTTAAACGGGCTTACGACTTAATGAAAATGGAGGCAAAGGACTTGAAACCTTGCCTGTCCCGAATCCACGGTTTTAACGGGAGTGCCACGATACCCATTGGAGTGACTGAACTACCGGTTGAGTTGGGGGTTGGAGAACGCCGGAGAGTCCAGATTTTACAGTTTGTCGTCTTAGAGATTGATTCACCTTACAACGCATTTTTGGGCCGACCGGCCCTAGCCGAATTCAGGGCAGCCATCGCCCCATGGTGTTTGACTCTGAAGTTCCCCACTGATCGTGGGATTGGAGTTGTTCAAGGAGATCAGGCCACGGGAAGGGCCTGTTATGTTGCTGAGCTGCGCGGGGCGCAACGTAAAGAGAAGGGAAAGGGCGTAGAGGAATCTCTCTGCGTCCGTTCTATTGATAATTGACAATTGATGCCTGGGCCTCGGCCCGGGCACCACGACCAATTCCTGAAAGACCTGGACCCTAGGGACAATGAGGATAAAGACGAATCTACGGAGAGTCAAGCTTCTCCGGCCGAACTGACTGTGGACGTCCCAATCAGTGAGGATGATGATTCAAAGATGCTGAAAGTTGGGTCTCAACTGAACGAGCAGACACAACAGGAATTGGTCAAGTTTCTTCGGGCAAATCTCGACGTCTTCGCCTGGACACACTCTGACATGTGCGGAATCTCGCCGAGCATTGCAAGTCACTCCCTGAACATAGATCCGCGACATGTCCCAGTCAAGCAGAAAAGGCGCGGTATGGATCCAGAGAGATCTGCCGCCCTTAAGGAGGAAGTTGATAAACTACAATCAAACGGGTTTATTCGAGATGCCTTGTATCCAGAATGGGTATCCAACCCTGTACCGGTTCGAAAACCAAACGGAAAATGGAGAACCTGCGTTGATTACTCTGACCTAAACAAGGCCTGTCCAAAAGATAGCTTCCCACTTCCACGAATTGATCAGCTCGTAGATTCAACGGCCGGACATGAGCTACTATCTTTTATGGATGCTTATTCCGGCTACAATCAAATACCCATGCATTTACCTGATCAGGAACATACCAGCTTCGTAACCGATCTGGGACTCTACTGTTACAAAGTCATGCCATTTGGTCTAAAGAACGCTGGAGCGACATACCAACGCTTAGTCAACCGGATGTTCGCCGATCAAATCGGGAAGACCATGGAGGTTTACGTGGATGACATGTTGGTGAAGTCTCGATTCTCCACGGATCACGTCAGAGATTTGAATTCAATGTTCAGTATCCTCCGGGAATATGGAATGAAGCTCAACCCGCTCAAGTGTCACTTCGGCGTCGCATCTGGAAAATTCCTTGGGTTCACCGTCAATGCTCGAGGGATAGAAGCAAATCCTGAGAAGATCTGGGCTATAAGAAATTTACAAACCCCTAGAACCGTAAAGCAAGTCCAGAGTCTCAACGGAAAGGTCGCAGCATTGAGCAGGTTCATTTCAAAGTCCACCGATAAATGCATTCCTTTCTTCGACCTGATCCGGAAGGGAAAACGAAACTTTGAATGGACCACGGAGTGTGAAGGCGCATTCCGATCACTAGTTCAGCATCTTTCCACACCTCCGATCTTGTCAAAACCGGTCGACCACGAGCAATTGTACCTCTACCTGGCAGTATCGGAACATGCAATCAGTGCTGCTCTAGTTCGGGAGGAAGACAAAGTGCAAAACCCGGTTTACTATGTTAGTAAGCGGCTAACAGGAGCTGAAAGAAATTACCCGAGACTGGAGAAACTGGCCTATTGCTTGGTCATTGCCTCAAGAAAGCGCCGCCCTTACTTCCAAGCTCATTCTCTTACTATGTACACCGATCAGCCGTTACGGCAGGTCCTCACGCGACCCGAGACATCCGGTAGGTTACTCAAGTGGAACATTGAGCTAAGCCAATTTGATATCACGTACGCTCCATGGAGAGCAATTCAAGGACAAGTCCTGGCAGATTTCATAGCTGAATTCACCATTCCGGAAGACTTGCCCGAGACCAGTGAATCCCCCGAATACATCTGGAAGCTGTATACTGACGATGCGTCAAATGACCGGTGTTCGGGCGCTGGGGTTGTACTTGAGACTCCCGAGGGCCGATCCATATGTTATGCTTTGAAGTTCGACTTTCGTGCAACTAATAACGAAGCTGAATATAAAGCCCTCTTAACCGGCCTAAAACTTGCCAGAGACTTGAGAATTATCGCTGTGGAAATTTATTGCGATTCACAGTTAGTGGTATGTCAAGTACGAGGAGAATATCAAGCAAGAGACCGAAGACTGGCTGCTTACTTGGCCCGAGTTCAGGAAATTATGAACCAGTTTGATTATTATGCCATCTATTATGTGCCTCGGGAACACAATCAGAAAGCCGATTCACTGGCAAAGTTAGCCAGCACAGGTGAAGCGCAGCAAATGGGACTTGTCCCCGTTGAAACTTTGGCCTCCCCGAGCATCAATCAGATAGAAATGAACGTTGTGTCTGAAACCGCTCCCAGTAAAGAGTCTTGGATGACTCCGTATCGAAATTACATTGAGAATGGGACGCTGCCTGAGCCCAGAAATGAGAAGAGACAAATTCAAAGGAAAGCTTCGCGATTCGTCATCCAGAACGGAGTCATGTACAGGAGAGGTTATTCCATTCCCCTCCTCAGATGTATCGCCCACGAGGAAATCAAACGAGTGTTACATGACGTACACGAAGGAGAGTGTGGCGATCATACCGGAGGGCAAGCTCTCGCTAAGAAGATACTTCGGTATGGGTATTACTGGTCGACAGTGAACCGATATGCGGCAAACTATGCCAGGAAGTGCGATAAATGCCAGATACATGCCCGAATTCCAAGAGCCCCGCCTACCGAAATAACCCAAATGGTCAGTCCCTGGCCATTCGCAATGTGGGGCATCGATATCATCGGCGCCTTACCTTTGGCGAAGGGCGGTGCGAAATACGCCATCGTTGCCGTTGACTACTTTACAAAGTGGGCTGAGGCCGAAGCCCTTGCAACCATTACGACAAAGAAAGTGATAAATTTCATGGTTCGCAACATCATCTGTCGATTCGGACTCCCGCATACCATCATCACTGATAACGGAGCCCAATTCGAGAGTGCGGAATTCAAGAATTTCTGTCAACGGTTTCATATCCGCAAAAAGTTCTCGGCTATCGCCCACCCCCAGGCGAACGGACAGGTTGAAGCTGTCAATAAAGTTATAAAATCAATCCTGAAGAAACGACTGGAAAAGGCCGGGGGCAAGTGGGTCGATGAACTTCCTATGGCGTTATGGGCCTATCGAACGACTCACAAAACCGCGACCGGACACACTCCGTTTTCCCTATCTTATGGCTCAAAGGCTGTTATTCTGGTCGAGACAGATGTGTTTTCTCATCGCGTGACTTACTATGATCCGAAAACAAACGCTATACTCCTGGCCGAGTCTTTGGATCTATTGGATGAAAAACGGGAAGAGGCTGATTTGAGAGCAGCCGCACATCGAAGTCGGGTCGCCCGACTGTACAACACCAAAGTTCGACCTCGAACCTTCGAACTCGGCGACCTCGTGCTCAAGAGAATCTATCCAGTTCCTTCACACATGAAGCCGAACTGGGGAGGACCGTATGTGATTACACGAAGACTCGGAGATGGCACGTTCAAGCTGTCGACCGTTGACGGTCTCGATTTGCCAAGGGCTTGGAACAGCGAAAGTCTCCATCGCTATTACATATGACAGGCTTTATTTATTTCATTCTATTTAGCAATTTGTTTCTGCATTTCGAAATTTGAATTTTGTAACAAGGCAACTGACTTTGCCGCATTTTCTTATTTCAGCAATAAAATGCCACTTCTTCGAGCCAGAGCTGTGATTCATTAAGTACGATATACGACATCACGATGCACGAAGAGCAAAATCCCATCACGCAATGGGACTTATTCAAATGGAGAGTGGCTGTGATACGACCGGCCGCTCGCTAAGTGAAACCCGAGCTCGGGGGCAAGCCATTACACCCATATTGATAGGATTGACACACGACAATCCTGCAATCGACTCCGTATTCCCAGAGCGCGAAGCGGAGTATAAACATTCGACTCCGTATTCCCAGAGTGTGAAGCGGAGTATGAACAATCGACTCCGTATTCCCAGCATGCGAAGCGGAGTATAAACATTCAACTCCGTATTCCCAGAGTGCGAAGCGGAGTATAAACAACTAACTCCGTGTTCCCAGAGTGCGAAGCGGAGTATAAACAACTAACTCCGTGTTCCCAGAGTGCGAAGCGGAGTATAAACAACTAACTCCGTGTTCCCAGAGTGCGAAGCGGAGTATAAACGACCGACTCCGTATTCCCAGCATGCGAAGCGGAGTATAAACATTCGACTCTGTATTCCCAGCATGCGAAGCGGAGTATAAACATTCAACTCCATGTTCCCAGAGTGTGAAGCGGAGTATAAACAACTAACTTCGTGTTCCCAGAGTGCGAAGCGGAGTATAAACGACTAACTCCGTGTTCCCAGAGTGCGAGACGAAGTATAAACATCAGTCAATTCCGTGTTCCCAGAGTGCGAACAACTGCTTGCGAGATGACTTATGCCCCCGGAGTGTGGATGAAACGATTCATAAGAAAACAAGTGTAGTTCGACCACTCGGTCCTCGCTTGATGCAATCACAAGCTGATCATCATAACTTAACCCTGGAACTGGGGGCAGAGGCAAATGTTAATCATTACCCAAAACTGTACGATGTTCAGCTCCGATGCGATCCCCTATCACAACTCAAGTCCGAGATTTCCATACTTAACAAGCAAAATGAGCTATTCTTGAAACGATAAAATAATGCAAGTACACCGGACCGAAGTTCGAACACTGCAATATTCAAGCATAGAAAGAACATAAGCTGAGACTGGAAGACAAAATTTTATTTTCAACTAAATCAAAAGCAACGGTTCATACATGAGCCTTTCCAAAATACTCCTACTTGCAGGGGCCGAACCCACATCTAAACACGGCCTACAAAAGGAAAAAAAAAGTGACAAAATCCCTGACTGCCAAAAAAGAAAAATATGCCTAAAAGGAGTGTCTAATCCTTCTGCTTCCTCAACTTCTTCTTCCTCGAGGAGCTACTGGAGCCACCAATACTCTTTCGTTTGGAACCTTTCTCCTTAGGCAGGCTCCCCTCGGGTGAAGGCATAATGTCGACGTCCTCGTCCGAGCTGGACTCTATGGGAATGCTTCCCACAGGAGGGGTCGGAGGAACAGAATCCGCAGCCGGAGGAGGGACTGACGCACTAGTATCAACGAGCGTGCCCCCAGGAGACACAATCATAAGAGGAGTGGGGCACTGTGCTGCTGCTCCGCCCTCTACGCTGCCGCCATGCGCCGCGGCCGCCATCTCGGCATTAATCTCGGCCAACATCGTCGCTTCCCATTGTGCTCTGGCTTCGCTATGAGCTGTGATAGTCTGAGTTGAAGTGTCAGAAGTAGACGAGAATCCACCCAGGCCAAATGGCAGGTCCGCAAAGGGATCACTCTGACGGCCGAGGAGCTCGTTTATCATCTGTTCATCGAAAGAAAGTGAGCTCCCCTGCGTTACTCCGACTGGTGCCATTGCCGCAACGGAGGTCGCCTCAGAAATGATGGCTTCTGGCACTTGGCCTGATTCTTGGGCGGTGAGAGGCGCAGCTGGTACAACTTCCATCACTGATCAAAGAAAAAGAACATGTCATTAATGTACACTTCGGCACAGGCTCTTCAATCCAAATATACAAGAAGTTAGTTCGGAGTACCTTCCTCGGTTTGGCTCGAGGTCGCCTGAACGACTTCGGACGGATGCTCCTTAATAGGAGATAAATGTGGTCGGTCTGGATCATAGGCCGGTATAGGCTGGGAGTCGATCGTCGTAGTTGGCTCAGATTGAGATGACACGACAATCTCAGAACTTGTGATACGGTGCTCAGCACCAGAGCTTTCTCCAATTTCCTAAGATCGGGCGCCAAGCCTCTCCTCCTCGTGAGAAATCATGGAGCCATGGAGAACTTTCTTTTCGTCATCATTAAGAATGCGGTTCTCCAGCTCGAATTCATCGATGCCTTCATCGGGATGTCCAGATTTCTCCTCCTCAACCAACGTGTTCCAAGCATTATAGAGATGTGTTGGATGGTCGTCGAGCCATGTCAGATCTCGGCGCCTTAGCACATTGGCATTGTAAGTGACGAGTAGCTCTTCTACCTCGGCCTCAATCCTGGCCTCCGCCTGCCGTACCTTCTCGTAAACCCCAGCTTCAGCTTCGCGAGCTTGTTGCATAGCCGCTTCCTTCTCCTTTCGGAGCGTCACTGCCTGATCACAGGCCTCCTGTGCAGAGACATTAGCTGCATCTTTCTCCTTCGCCATTTCAGAGAACTTTGATTTCAGCTCATTAAGCTCCTTAAGAGCGGCATCCCTCTCGGCGGTAATGGTAGTGTTCCTATGACCCATGTCTTCGATGGCGGTATAGTGCTCTTGTTTCATTCTGGTCATGGCAGCGTTTACTTCGTCAACCTTTTTTAGGGCCTCCATTTCAGATTTACGAGAAGACTCAGCCCCCGTGTTGAGCGCTTTTATGATGCGGTCATTGTGACCCAACTCCTTCTCAAGCTTCTCAATGGTGACGCCCCGATCGAATGCCACTTTGGACGCTTTCCTCGCGGCCCGTGCCCACTCCCTGCACTGGAAGAAGATGTCCGCAACATAATCATGGATAGTGGTTTCAGCGGTTGGCGGAATTCTCCTCAAGTGCGGAGGGAAGACATAACCATCAAAGCAGATGTCGGGAAATTCCTTCCTCATCTGTGCCAATTTAAGCGCTCCTTCACTGGACGCATCAGTCGGGACCGGTGTGGTAGCTGAAGAGGTGGCTATTTCAATCCTGCGCGGAGGATCGGGCCTCGAAGCTTGAGAAGGTGGCCTAGGCCGTGAAATTTCAGGAGGACGAGTAACTGCTACCGTAGGAGGTGCGGAGGTCCTGGGAGAAGGAGAGCGAGATCGGGATCGGTGAACGTATCCCCTGTCTCTGTCAGACTTCTCCTGACCAGAGTGTCCTGAGTCATAATCCCTCTCGCCCTCTCTCCTGCGTGGCTCATGATAACGACGCTTGTTGCGCAAACTACCAAGCACAGAACTTTGCCCAAACATCGTACCTGAAAAGCAAACCACGAAAAATCAGTAGCCGTTTGCAATATGTTGTTTACGGTTAGGAAAATGTGTTGTGCCGTGAAGAGTGTGTGAATGTGTAACCCCCCGGACCAACCAGAAGTGTCAATCACACTGGCAGGAAGAGACTCGCTAACATCGACGATATGTCGCGGTCCACCCAATTCAACGTCGTGTTGCTCGGGCTCGATGTCCGGGATTGGAGGGTCAGCAGGCCCTTCGAATTGATTTTCATCTTGCAGGGAGGGTGCCTCCGCAATTCTAACTCCTGACAGGGGGCGGTGTAAAACCACCGACTTCCGCCTCCCGGATTTAGGCTGTTTGGAGGCCACCGCTTTGCCTTTTCTCTTTTCATCAGAATCCGGGATTGCATTAGCAGGTCCGACCAACAGTTCCTCATCGGTATGAGTTCTTTCGGAATCGGGTTCCTCAATTATCACAACCCTGGGTTTCTTCTGCTTGACCTTTTCTCTGGAGACGGTCTTTAATGCGCCATCGAGCCTTATGCTCTGCCTCCGCCCAATCAACCCAAGAACTCTGAGATTCTGGTCCGTCAGTAGCAATTCAATATTCCTTTCTTCGCTAGGAATTTCTTGAAGGACCCGAACTATCTCTTTATAATAGCCACCTTCAGGTCGCTCGATTATAGTTGAAAGAAAAGGAGTAGGAGATATGAGTTTAATTTCATTCAAAAATTGCCCTGTCGATTACTTGGAAAAAGACAATACTCACGTCTGAACAGCCATCTTCTGGCAAACCCCGGAGGGCATCGGACATAGAACCACTCTGACTTGAAGTAGCTCAGCCTAGTACACGACCCCGTGACAACTTAACAGTTTCTTACAGACTCCAAGAATGTAAAAGATGGGTGTCAGTTCGACTTTTGAAGTTGAAGAGGTATCTTATCTCGGTCGGGCGGGGAGGTCGGTAGAGGTATTCCATAAATGCGATGAACAAGCCATTGAGTGAAGCATATCCATTCGGATGTAGCTGAGACGGGGCAATATCCAGGTAAGCCAACACTTCTCTTATATAATCGTTGAACGGAGGAAGTGTACCGGCTGCGCATGCATGTCGGTTAAAAGCAGTATACCCCTCCGGGGGATTGTGTGGTCTGTCGTCCGGTCCAGGCAATATTACATCGTCCAACGATAAGCCATGCCTCAAGCATATTCTCCCTAGCATATCTTCAGAGATATTGGACGGGACAGAGTCAGGTGGACTATTAATGAAGGACGCATCAGGCAACTCGTCCGGAGCTGGACCAATAGCTTCGGCCTCGATGTCCGGAATCTCAAGTCTGGGAGGGATAAGATTCTGAGTTTCTTGCTGCTGTGAACTTGACGGTTCCATAACTAGCTAAATCACGAGAAACCATCATTAGATGATAAAAAGCCCGTGCATTCCCCAGTGTAAAGTGTATGAATGTGTTGTGCAGTGCAAATGTTGTGCATGACCTGAGCAAATTCTGCAGAATTAAAGAAAACATGCAAGCGACGAAACTCTGGAAGTCAGACAGGCAATGACCGTCATCGCTGACCGTCACGACTGCGCCTTCCAAAGACTGTCGTTCAATTTAGATTAGAAGTTCGTTACACTTTGCTGAGGTACGGTTCCATCTACGAGCTTCAAAAGGGGAATCAGATGTGCAGTGTTATGATCAAGTTCGATTATGCAATGCGGAAGCTCGTAGGAATCGAGTGTGTAGTTTAATTGTCGAATCCAGATATGCAGGAATGAAGTTCGTCGAAGTCAAGTTTTCAAGTGCTTAGGATTTCGTATCCATCAAAGGAGGATTTCGAATCGATGCCAAACATTATGTTTCGAATCGACCATTGGCAGTCTGGTTCGTATCGATCACAATATATGCGCTTCCGTATCGATCGTTGGGGATTTGGTTCGTATCGATCGCAGGGGCAGACTTCGTATCGATCCAAAAGCTAAGGTCTTCAGAGTAGTCATTGACTTGTTGTCAGCCACTCCATGTCGATACGACCCATCTCCACGACCTTCGATACGAAACCACTTCATCTCCACAACCATCGATACGAAATCGCATCGTCTCCACATTAAGTTTCATCTTAATCGATACGAACCCCAGGAAGAATACCATTGATTTGATCAATTCGAACTTGACTCCCACGTCGATTCGGAATCGTCTCTTCCACTCTTTCTTCTCCAACCTGCCAGAAAACGCCATGGCCATCATATCTTCGAGCCAGATCTGGTTTTACCAGTCGCCAGAAGAGAAGATTGGTGGAGAAAGAATGGATCCATAGCAACCTTATCATTTGGATTCGCGGTTGCTTACCTAGAGACTGAGATTCGAAGATCTGAAGAGGTAGGTTTGATCGAGTCGAAAGTACGGAGCTTTATCTCTGTCTGAGTCGATTGCAAGGGGTTAAGAGCAACAGTAAAGGTGAAAAGTAAAAAAGTGAAAATAAGCCAAGTCTCGGGTATTTATATGAAGCCTGGAGGCGAACTGGGTCGATTCGTCTCCCAGTCAATGTAACCGGTCGCAAGCAGTCAAGCGATGGGTCTGTGCAAACACACTCTTCGAACCCATCAGGCTGTGCATTCATCAAGGCGCAATATTCACCAGATGCCATCGATTCGATACATCCGTTTTGTGAACCATCGATTCACGACAGGTCAGGTTTACCGATACGAACTCGATACTCATGTCTGTTAAAATACATCGATGCGAAAAGTTATCTCATATCCATCGAAGGACATCGATGCGAAGCAGAATTCACCACAAGTTGCGATCCTCGAATGCGAATCGAAACTTCGTATCCATTAATGATGCCCCGCATCGATTCGAAGGAATACATCCAGACTTCTTACCATGGCGCCGTGAGAGAATCATTGCGAAATTCAACAACGACCTAAAACTAACGACGAGTTGCGAACTTGCGACTTTTCAAAGCACGTCATGTTTTCACAAGACGTACTTTGGGGGGCAAATGTTATCCCACCTTTTGGCAAGGCCAGGACACCAAGGAACCGACTAGAGAACAGGGATAGCTCGCCATGGATATCGCTGAATTTTGTCTAAGTCCAGATAGAGCTACAATTGATAGGACATGACAAGAAAGATCATAGAGGTCAACATCTCAAATTTCGGGTCAATCCGGGTCCACATGCTCAAGTTATGATCGATTCAAATTGAAGGGAGAAGCCCAGATTTCGTATCCATCGCTCTAGGTGGTGTCGTATCCGTCACCGAAGCTCTAATTCGAGTCGATCAGGATTCGTATCGATCAACTTCGAATCCATCGAAGTACCCGGGTTCGACTCGGTTTCATTCGAATCCATCGAGCTTGTATCGATGGACTTCGTACACATCAGCAGTTGAAGCGCTTCGTATCCATCAGATTCGTATCCCCCAACAGATGGCGTGCTTCGTATCCATCAGTCAGTGTTTATTTCGTATCCATCAGTCAGTGCTTACTTCGTATCCGTCAGACAGTGTCTACTTCGTATCCATCGGAGAACCTTACTTCGCATACGTGCGCAGTGACTTGTTCGTATCCAACGAGTCACCCAACTAGGATGACATGTTGTCCATCGAAGTAAACGAGGCGAAATATATGGAGTTGAAACGGTCAATGCGGAGTGAAGGCCGGATCGAAGCGAAGCGCGCGCGCCGCATCATCTCGAGAACTCGTGCAGTCATCGAGACGAAGGGATGGAGTCGAAATCATGGAGACGAGCCAGACAGCCTTCGAGATATCTCACTTCGTATCGACCATATCTCGTGATCTACTGATCCAAATCCAATGAAATTTTCAGGGAAGCTTGCATGCACACTAAAGGATATCCATGCCAAATTTCAGCTCAATTGGACATCATCTTGATCGATACGAAATGGATTCGTATCGATCGCAGATCGAGGCGAAGCTTTCTGGAAACGGTCGCGTGGGCCCCCTCACGTGCCAGACCAAGTCTCCCGAAGTTTAGGCGAGACCTAAGCCTCCTACGCCTATAAATAGAGCCCCAGAACCAAATGAAGAGGGATCCTTTTTCTCTGAAGCGTCCAGACTCTGCCGGATTGAGATTTGCATCATATCTTTGCTGTTAATTTCGAATTCTATTCTGTAATCCGCTGTTGTTCGCTGTAATCGCTTGTAATCGTTGAAGGAGAACTAATAAAATCATCAAAACTTCATAGTGGACGTAGGCTATACGCCGAACCACTCTAAATTGCTTATCTGTGCATTTTCTATTTCTGTTTGCTGGAGTTTTTGTTAGATAACCTCTGTTTTACATTTATAATCTTCATTTTATCTCTTCAAATAACTCCCGAAGAGTGTTGTGCCCATTTTTGGTACAAACAGACCCGATATCATGATGAGTGTGTGTTTATGTGCAAGATTTCAAACACAACCAAAAGATTCACACTATCGAGCAGTTAAACGTATTTTGCGCTACTTAACCAACACTAAGGATTATGGTTTTTTCTATCCTAAAGGAAGCTCTTTTGAACTCGTATCATATAGTGATGCAGATTTCGGTGGTTGCAAAACCGATAGGAAAAGTACAAGTGGGACCTGTCACTTTATCGGTCAATCGCTAGTTTCATGGTTCAGTAAAATACAGAATTGTGCATCACTTTCGACATGTGAAGCAGAATACATTTCTGGAGCTTTGGCTTGTGCACAAGTTATATACATGCAGAAAACCCTTCAAGATTTCGGTAAAACTATAACTCGATCGCATATATATTAAGATAATACAAGTGCCATAAACCTATCTAAAATCCTATAAACTATTCTCGGACAAAACACATTGATGTCCGGCATCATTTTCTTAGAGGTAACGCAGAAAAAGGTATCATATCTTTAAAATTTGTTAATACCTAAACCAAATCGCAGATATCTTTACAAAACCATTATACGAAGCATCTTTCATAAGACTTAGGAGAGAACTGGGTATATGTTCTTTATCTGAACTTCTTCAATTTTTAAAATATACTAAAAGTTTTTATTGTGGTCATATATCATTCAACCACAAACTAAATTTTCTAGTTTGAGGTTATCAACTTTTTGCTTTAAAAATAATTTCTATATTTAAACAACTACTTTATATATATAGTAGATTGAACACACATATATATTATATTCTTTAAAAAAGGACCTCTCTTCCAAACCAAAAATTACGTCTTCTGAGAGAAACTCTGACTTCTCTTCAATAGACTACAGCTCTCCATCATCCAATAGTACCTATTCTTCCCCTTCAAAAGTTACCCCATGGAACCTATGGGGAGAAGCGACATCAAACACCAAACATAGTCCCGTTCGTTCATACTGATCTCCTCTAAAGCCATCTTCTGAGCAAACTAAGATTGAGCCAAATTCATGAGAAAAACAAAACTTCCGTTCTTCTAATTCGTCTACTGAAAACGAAAGAAGTCTTTCGTAAAAGAGGAACATTTAATATTATACAAAATAAGTATGTATATTCATGCATGAATAACCGTTTATGATTTTTATAATATTTGAGATTAAATTTTGTTTACACATAACAGAAAAAACCAAACGTCTGAGTATAGAGGCAAACGTCTGTCTAATGTCACTGAATAAAAATTTTGTTTCAGCTCAGGCGTTCAAATTTAAAGCCAGATGTTTGAATAAGGGCTTTGGAAAAATTTATTCTTCAGCACAGACGTCTGAAAAAGAATCCAGACATCTATTTGAGCTCGCTGTAATTTTACATGCTTCAGCATAGACATTTGAAAAAAAGTCCAGATGTCTGTCAGTTCTCTTTGGAAAAAATATTCCCTAAAACAGACATCTGAAGTTTTTCCCAGACGTATGTTCGCATTCTCTGTTTTAAATTTTACACCCGTTCAGATGTCTGACCAACAATTTCATACGTCTATCATTCGCCTGAGCCCACAACTTTTCACCAACCTATATATTATCTTCTCCCCTTCTCTCAATTTTCTCCGTTTCCCATTTTCAAAATCCCAAATCAATTTTTCGGTCCAATTCTCAAATCAATGGCTTCAAAACCCAAAACTCCCGTTGCTAAATGAAAGAAGGCTACTCCAGGACAAAGCTCTCAACCTTCTACTCAAGGATTCGTCACTAACCGTCACGTGGATGACTGGATTGTTGAGGAGCATGAAAAGAAAAATTGCAAGATTTGGAGAAAAAGCCTCTGCATTCTGGTCGGTTTTATCCAATTCATCGATTTATTCATTATGGTATTGTCGATTTGACTGAAGATGCTAATATTTATCATCTAATCAACTACGATGATAATGCTGGAAAAAGATCAATTAGCGGTGTTTCTTTTTCTAATCAATTTGTGCTCTTTTGAAAATTTGGAACCTTCAGACAATGAAAATTGGATTTGGAAAAGTGTTTATGGAACAGTAATAAAATTTAATATTGAAATGCTTGGACAAATTCTTCGTTGTTCTTACACGGGAATTTGATTACAAGATGTCCCGATATAAGACATGCACCACGAGATGTTGTTACTCGTCTTATTTAGGAAGATGATATGCGCAAATCAAAAGCATCAAGTTTTTGTCCAAAAGCATAACTACTTAATCGTATGCTTATCAACATAATTATCCCAAGATTAGGAAGTCATGAACAAGTATATGAAGATGATCATAAAGCTTTGTATGCTATATTTGGCCATATTGAAGTAAACTGGGCACAATACGTTTTTGAGCAAATTAAAAGTTTTTGGACGCCTCAATGTCGAAGCATCATTTATGCTCCATATATCATGAGAATTCTATGATCATTTGGCTTTCCTTCGTATCTTTCCCAATATGAAGAAATTGTCGTGAAAGGTAGTGGAATTTGATTTCTATCTTTGATGCATCTTCTTGAAACTCCGCCAAGAATTGCACCTTTCTCACAGTATCAACAGCCACAACAACAAACTCTAACTCGAACTTCCCAATCTGCAGGACCTTCAAAACCTACAGAGTATTATTCTGACTCAGAAATTCAAGAAGCCAGAATTGCAGCTGGGCAAGGGGAGAACTATCGAGATGTTGCCCTTCAAAACCAATGTCTCCTCTTCTTGAACCAAGAGGCATTTGATAAAAAGATCTCTCACCTAGAACGATCTTTTTCTACTAGAATGACCAAAATAGAAAAAACATTAGAAAAGGTCGTTTCCACTTTAGGGAAAGTCATGAGAAAGGTAAGGGATCGTTCCTCTTCATGGTCTTCATCTTCTCCATCCCTGACACCACCACCACCACCATAATTGTTTCAGCCGGGACCTTCTTCAGGCGCAGGGCCATCAGGAGAATCAGCACCACAATCTCGTCCTGATAAGACACCAATAACCGTTGAAACTGAGGAAAGCAAAGATATATCCTGGCCTACACAAAATCCTCTTCACTATAGTCATTACACATCATTTCAAGGTCTCTCTATTCGAGAAGATGAGGAATACTATGATCAGTCATAGTGGCAAAGCAGCGAATATGATGAAGATCCCTCTAATCTCTAGGGATATTTCCAATATTAGAGTTATCTTCTCTTCATAAAAGTATATAAAACTTCTTGATATTGTTTGTATGACTATGTTTACTATTGTTTGTGACTTTGTAAAACCTTGTGTTCTTTGTGTTTTTTGCAATTATGTCTTGTGTATCTCATTTTGATAATGCCAAAGGGTGAGAGATATCATGTTACATGTATATAGGGTGAGGAATCACACTCAGGGGGAGTTATTATATGCTTATTCGATAAATGATTGTATAGTTGTCATTATCAAAATAGGGGAGAATGTTAGAACATCTATTCTATGGTTTCGATGACAACAACTATACAATCATACATATACAATATATCCCATCTATTTGTAGGTAAATGCTTCAAGAATTCGCAATATCATAACTTGAAGACGAATGGTAGAAGAAAGAACCATTAGCAGTAGAAAAGCTATTATAGTGTGTTATAGTCATAGATAGATGGTTTGTAAAATCTCCTTAAGTAGTTTTTACACAAAATTGCACATCAACGTTTTACAAGGTTTTCAGTACTTCAAATAAATAAATTTTATAAGTATACAGGCATTAGATGTCAGTTTATATAAGTCAGACGTTTGACCGTGCTCTCGGATTAAAAAATATGTAATCAGACAGACGTCTGAATTTTATCCCAGATGTTTGAACTGGGTAACGGGCTAAAACCTTGAATAGACACTTGCTTCATTCTAATAGTTGCATCCATATCTCTTCAATGCATCTCTTCTTCCTCAAAGCAACCCTTAGACTGAAGAGAACATACTAAAGTTTGTTTCTTCTCAAGGAAACTCTTGAACACTTATAAATATGTAAAGATTTTGAGAAACAACTTACTTGAATTTTTTGAATCTTTTCTCTTTACTCTTTGCATACTTTGATTTCTAAAAGCAATCAATACATCATTCTTATTACTTCCTAAAAACAAAGCTTCACATACACATATTACTCAAAGGAGATTATAGGAAGATTTGTACCGTGTAGTCAAAATCAGTGTTACTAAGAACACATACTTGTCAAGAAAAAGACTTTTTGTATCAAGCTTATTCCTCCGGGCAAAGCGAGGGTTGTTTGCTAGTTTAAGGCCAAATGGGAGCTTCGGGAATGGATGTAGGACGGGAGGTCTGAACAAGTATAAAAAATCTCGTGTGATTGTTTCTTTACTTTTATTTACTTTACTCTGGTAGTTATAAGTTAGTTTTTTTTTGAAAGGCAAGCAGGGTTGAATGGTCCCTTACCATATTTATTAACCACACAAAAACAAAAACAAAAGGAGAGCAATAACAAGCTAGAGCTCTCAAAAGCAGACAGGGAAGACTAAGAAGTAAATAAGAATGAAAGACTTAAAACAAACCAAACAAGAACAGCACAAGGAAATGAAAGAATAAAAACCCTAATCCAGAGAGCCATAAGCAACATGTAGGGAAGACTTTTCCTTGACTCTAGATATTATGATGTTTATCAAGGCACTTTCAAGTTTCATTTTATTCTCAAAAACTCTAGCATTTCTCTCAGCCCATATCACATCCACATAAACTTTCAGAAGCAGTAACAGCCTATAAGATGAAGCATCCTTCCATCTTGTTCTTCTGAAGACTCTATTCCATTCAGCACTACCATTCATTATTGGCTCAGAAAATCCTCCATTGAAGAGAATAGCTTTCTAGATTCTTTTAGTAACCATACAATCAAAATAGAAGTGTGAGCCATCTTCAATATGATTATTGCAGAAGTTACACATCAAGTCCACAGAAAAACCTCTCCTACATAATTTATCCTTGGTCATGAGTGCATTTCTTAGGACTTTCCATAAAAAGAAGTTCAGTTTTTGAGAAGTGTTTGTATTCCAGACTCTAGCATGCCATCTAAAGATAAGGCTATTCTCATCTCTTATCAAAGCTTTATAAATTCTTGATATGGAGTGCTTCCCAAGGTTAGCAGTCCACACATACCCATCATCACCAGTAGGGTACTTCTTGCTTTGCACAACAGCCCACAGCTGATTGATGATAGGGTTGGAGGAGTAAGGCAAAACAATTTCACCATTATAAAAATAATCAACTGCCTTGGCATTCAAGGGGATGCCTGTTTGATTCCTCTGCTCATAGGAGAGCAAATCATGCAATATAATTCCTCTTCCCACCCATGGTTCAAACTAGAATTTAGCTTTACTATCAGGGCCAAGCACAAGCTGGACATGTGGAAGTAAACTGCCCCTGAGTTTAAGGATTGATCTCCACACCCAACCACACAGAGGAGAGGGTTCAATTTTCCAAAAGTTCTTATTGCCAAGATGATGATGCCTAGCCCATTTAACCCACAAATTAGGTTTTTCATTAATCAGATTGTCAAAATGGTTTGAAAATGCAGCTTGATTCCAAGTCCTCATACATTTTATTCCCAATCCACCATATTTTTGTGGTTTCTCCAATTTCGCAAAAGCAATAGGAATGAGTTTTGTAGAATACATATCCCCAGTCCATAGAAAATGATTCATTGCTTTCCTGATGCTAGATAAAAGAGCAGAAGGTAAAATAAAGCACATGCACCAATAAACAGTCATAGCTTGTATTATAGATTTTATGATTGTGGTTATGCCTGCCTGAGATAACTTCTTGCTTGCCCATCTATTCATAGCTTCAGTTATTCTTTCAAACAGAGGCAAACAAGAAGTTGCTCCAATTTTTCTAGAGCACAAAGGGATACCCAGATGCATGGTACCCTCAGGAAGATTAGGAAGTTGACTTTCATGGTGTATGTTCTGATTGTCATTGAGTCTTGCCACCATTAGGAATGACTTGCTTCTGTTGACTTGTAGACCAGTGCACTTCTCAAAAGTGTGAAGGATGCCTTTGACACATTCCATTGAAGATACTGTAGGCTTAATAAAAAGTATAACATCATCTGCAAAAAGAAGAGAGGTAATTGGAGGATTCCTGCATTTGGGATGCAACTTGAAATTGTTGTTCCTGACTTGATTGTTAATAAGCTGAGTAAAAAATTCCATCACAATTATGAACAAATAAGAAGACATCGGGTCTCCCTGTCTTATTCCTCTCTGACTTCTAAAATATCCAACAGTGCCACCATTGTAACATAATGAGAAGGAGACTGATGAAATACATGTATATATCCAGCTGACAAAGTGGCAAGGAAACCCCATTAATCCCATAATACCGGTCAGAGCTTCCCAGCTAACTATATCATAATCTCTTCTTATATCAAGCTTCATCATAGCTCTTGGAGAAACATGAGCTCTACCATAACCATTAAGTAGTTCATGAGTAACCAACACATTATCTAGGATACTTCTATTATTCAAAAATGCAGCTTGGTTCTCAGAAATCACTGTAGGAAGCACATGTCTAAGCCTAGCAGCAATAACTTTAGATATGCATTTGTATATTATGTTACAGCAAGCAATAGGACGAAATGCATTGAGAGTAGCAGCATGCTTACCTTTTGGCACCAAACATAAGTTGGTAGCATTTATGGGAATAGGCAATTTATTATGCTTAAAAAATTATGCATGGCTGCCTTGAAGTCATTAGCAATGACATCCCAACAATGAATAAAGAAAACAACATTAAAACCATCAGGACCACCACAAGAATCCCTCTTCATATCAAACATAGCATTATATATTTCTTCATCAGTTACTCTTGAAGACAAAAATTGGATATCAGACTCAGACAGGATAGGCAAAGGAGTAGACATGAGCTCATGAGAGTTAGGGTTCCATGCTTCATTTGGGGAGTAAAGATTGATATAATGATCAATGAAGGCTTTGTCAATTTCATCTGGCTTGTTTAAAATCCTTCCTTCCTCATCTTGAATCTGGTGGATGTTTCTTTTTGCATTTTTAATTTTTAGGGTACTATGATACAGTTTAGAATTTCTATCACCATACAAATCCCACTATTTCCTCAATTTTTGTTTCTTCATGCTTAGCTCAGAGGCCATTGCTTCTGATAATAGCTGTGTTAGTTCATGTTCTTGCTCAGATAGACTGCTATTACCTGGATCTTCAAGCATACTCAATTGAATAGTAGACAGTTGATTCTGCAGATTATTGGAGTTCTTGTTACCATCACCATACTTGTTCTTTGCCCATCTCTTTAAAGCTTCCTTGGTTGCTTTCAATTTTTGCTGCAAAATAGACATTTTGTTACCAAATTTAGGATGATTCCATACATTAACAACTAAAGGCATAAATTCTGGATCTTTGATCCATGAGTTAAAAAAATTTAAAACTGGAGTTCCTTTTAATGGCATTGCATTCAGTGGCTAAAAAAATAGGTGAATGGTCAGAGAGCTGAGGAGGGAGGATATGATTCAGAGAATTAGGGTATTGAGTTAGAGCTTTGGTGTTGAGAAAGGTTAAGTCAAGTCTACTCATGGTTCTCACTCCTGATCTACTTTTGTTATTCCAAGTGTATTTTGGACCAACATAGGCAGCTTCATGTAAATTGGAGGAAGAGATAGCATGGTTGAGAGGAGCAATGTTAGAAATAGAAAGGGGAGTGCCACCACAACGATCATCAGCAGCTAACATACAATTAAAATCTCCTAACACAAACCAAGGATGTGTTTCCTGCCTAAGATGTGGTAAATAGTTCAGCATATCTTGTCTTGCTGCAACATGGTTTTCCCCATAAATAAAGGTCAGATAGAAGGAAGTTGTGGTTGGTAAATGCAAGGCATGGAAATAAATGAATTGTTTGTGGGATATAATTGGAGTGAGAGTGTAGAAGGTTGGATCAGAATGAACCATAATTATGCCATATGGAGCCTCAATCAGATTATGATGAACACTCCATTGTGGATTAATAAGATTGGATGCTTTGAGGGTAAGATCAATGTTAAGTTTGGTCTCCAGAATGCCAAATATTCCAAGATTATTATCAGAGATAATTTGTTTTGCTTGCACAAGTTTTATTTCTAAATGTGCACCCCTTATATTCCAAAACCCTATTTTTTGTAACATGGATTAAACTAATGGTTGATTAGTTTGTAATCTCATAGACCTTCTAAGGCCTGAATTTGGGGTTGTATCATTTTCAGGTAATGTTTCTACATAGTCAACATCCTTGCCTTTGTCAAAATCTGACAGGTAACTTTCTTTTTTCCTCTTAATACTGCTGTGATTCTTATGTTGAGGGATTGGAGTTTTGGACAGTGTGGATTGTGGGTAATCTTGAGGAAGTATATAACCAGGAGGGGGAGATATATGAGAATAAGGAGGTATGGATTGATAGTTAGGGGTTATGGTTACTTCTGAAGCATGCACACTGACATTGTGTGCATGTGAAGTTTCAGATTGCTCATGATGATTGAGCATATTGATGGAATGAGATGCTTTGGTTATAGAGTTTTGAGTCAGCTTACTGGGTAACAGGGAATGCACACAATTTCCACCCAAATTGTCTTTACTTCCATTATTTTCTGAATGCTTATTTGTTTCAGCTTGCATATCTACTTTTTGTTTTCCTTTTGTCAGTTCATACTCTTTTGCCTTTCTTACCCCCAACCAATTCCTGAACTAGCATCCCATAGTTATTAGCAAGTTGAGAATTAGCATCTAGATCTGCTTCATCAATTTGCACTTCTGAATTCTTCTCCTTATCTTCACCCAAACTTTCTTTAGCCACTATTGCTTCCTCGATGGTCAATCCAGTTGCACCATTTAACTGTTCAGTATACATTTTATTTCCACTACCTCCAATACTCAGTTCTCCATTTTCCTCAGTCAAATTTTGCAGCACTTGAAATTTATTGCCCGTGTTATTCTCTAATTCCTCAATAACTTCTCCTTCTTCAACTAAATCCACAACATTGTCCTTGTTATTATAAGTTTCAATTCCTACTTTCCTTGTTTCATTTTCTTTGTCACTTCCATCCCTACCACTCCCACCATCTTCCTTAGTCCTCATTAAATCACTCTTTCTTTTGCTCCCATGCTCAACTTTTTTCCAAACTCTAGAGGACTTATTATGAATAATATTGACATTTTGATCTTTCACCAGGGAACCTTTATTTGGAGCTTGTTTTGACAAAGTATTTGTATCATTCTTTATTGCTTCGTCTGACTTAACACTATTTTTGCAACTAGAAATATCATGCCCAAACACCTTACAAGTTGTACATGCTTGTGGCCTCCACTAATATTCCACAAAAACAGTCTGTTTTGTTCCATCCTTACACAGTACTTGAAAGCTATCAACTAATTCGGAGATGGGTGTCACTTCCACCAATGCTTTAGCATAGGTCAACCTTTCCATTCTTTCTGTACTTTCATCCAAACATTGAACACACCCTATTCTTCCAGCAAGCTAATTGATGCCTAGAAGGGACCACGCTGTTAGTGGTATGTTGTAGATATGTATCCAAATAGGAACTGAAGTGACTAAGCCGCAAATATTGCTTACTATGGGGTCCCATTGTTTAACAGTAAATGATTATCAGATCAGCCTGGATGATTCTTCTCTGATCATCCTCACTTGAAAATAGGAACATAAAGACTACTCCATCTGATTTAACCTTAATGCTGCCCTTCAATCTCCACACTCTCTTAAGGTGTTGCACCACTGCTGTAAATGATAGGGGTTCATCTAGGAAAAATCCAACTACATAATCTTTCCATATACTTTGCCCAGCTTCTTGAACAGAGTCAGGAAGCACCAATGCATCCCTAACAAATTCATTGATGAAGTTAACAAGCATGTACTTCCCCGCATTGCGTGGTTTATTCTTGAATAGAGAAGTCCATGGTTGTTGACTTGAGTTGCTGATGGGAGGGTTAGACTGAACATACATAGGAGGAGTGGAGTTAGGAATGCTTATAGAGGAAGAGGCTAAAGGATGGCCAGAGAGTAAGGGAGGGGGATCAGGGTCAGGCACAGGAGGGACAGGGGTAGGCAAAGGTTGGGCTGGAAGGGAAGGAGAAAGGTTGAGGTCTGCCATTAAAGGAAAAGAAAGAGGGAAAAGAAGGGATTTGATGAGTTAGTTTTTATTACACTTGCATATTAGATATGTATGCACAATCCATACACACTGTCATTCAGTTCTTCCCACTCTTTTTCCTTTTCCTCTCTAAGCTCCTTGAAATCTTATGCAATAGTGGCATGCTCTACTTCAAAATCCAATTTATCGATCTTTGCCGGTTGCAGCTCGTTCGCAAGTTTTTTGTTTTTAAAGCGGAGCTTTCAGATCTCAGCTGCCTGTTCTTTGATGGTTTTATCCATGGCCCAGATAGTTTCATCCCTTATAGAAAGGGCCATGTTCTTCTCAACAATTTTCATTTTCAAAGCTGCATTGTCCTCGTGGGCAGTGGTCAACATGTTCTTTATAATGATTTCTATGTCGGTATGGGCTTTCTTCATCACCTCTATCAGGCTTTTATTCTTAGTCTCGGATTTTAAAGCGGCATCTCTCTCTGCCTTTAATGTTTCCAAGTCTCCTTTGTACCCTTCAATAAGGTTATCATAGGTTTTTTGCTCAGACTCAAATGACTAGACGTTCATGTGATTAATTTGGTTAACTTTAAAGAGGGAATAACAGAGTTTCTTCCACTCATTGCCCGGGTTAATGAGCATCTGAATCCGCTGGACTTCATAGTTTGCTTCTTCCTTCAGAATATTTTTAATGTCACAGTCAAACATGACATCGGTCAAGAAGAGGTCAGGAATAGCAGCTTGCATGCGGGATGATGAAGCATGAATAGAAGTTGGAGGAGCAACGATTCCCTTGGATTGAGGGGTGCAGCTATAGTTAGGGAATTAGAAGTTGAAGTTTGCTTATGTGTAGGAGTTTGAGGTCCAGAGCGGGGAAGATGAGAGCTAAAAGAAGAGCCACGATGATCGCGCGAATCCTTATGTCGTGGTCATGAAGCAGCCCTTCTTCGGCTTGCCTTTTCTTACTCTCTCTCTCTCTCTCTCTCTCTCGACTTTGTAGTTTTCTTCCACCTTTCGTTCTCTTTCCTTTCTTCGGAATCTCTCTTCATTAGTGTCTTGATGACCCCGATAGTTGGAACGAGGAGGGTATGGATCAAGAGTGCATCCTCTTGACTCGCTAACGCTGTATTGGAGCTTGCTGTATCTATCCCTTGCCATGGTACTTGAAACAAGAAAAAGAATCGTATAAGTTCTGGAATTTTAAGATTCAAGTGAATGCAAGGGATGTGTGTTCGTCCTCACATTCTTCCCTATCTACCTTATCCACCTACACACCACTATGACATTCCCCATCTTCACTTTCAAATTCTTCTCCAATATTAGGCTCCGACCCAACTATATCTCCATGACACTTCCAATGCTGATAACCCTCATCAATGCCATTCAAATAAATATGGTCCCTAATAACTAAAATAGAGAATCCACATGTGTTGATATTTCAAACAAGGATATAGTATATTCTTTTATCCCTAGCATTAGTTGATGCAAACTCAAAAAATGCTACTAATCCCTTTTTAAATTTGTGTGAACGTCTATCAGCATGCATCGATGACTTATCCATATACAACTAAACAAAATGCATTAGGTTTATTGTTATTCTGTAATTGAGATTATCCATCTACAACTAAACAAAATTAACAAAGTTTATCACATTTTCAGAGAAATTAAATACCATGATGATAAATACAGACAATATAGTAGAAACCAATCAAACCATTATATTTGACTAGAAACCATTTTGTATTAAAAACTAAATGCAACTATGGACAGTGGAGTTGAAACCATTGAATACAAACCAAAAGAAGTAAGGAGTAGCCTAACCAATAAGAAGAAGAACAACAACAGTAAGCACAATTGCAGTAAGCATAATGGCCAAACTTTCCAACAATAAAACAACTGATAACAACCAATAACAATCACTAGATTCTCATCACAATTTCACAAACAGAAGAGAAGAGAATTGGGGTATACCTTACCGCCATAGAGATTACGATTTTGCTGTCGAATCATCGAGATTAGGGTTCGATTGGGTTTTGAGATAGAGAGAATATCTAGAGAGAGAGAGAGAAAGTGAAAAATAATAACAATAAGAAGAGAGAAAATAAAACGTTGAGAGGGAAAGCAAAGTATAATATGGACGGAACACTAAAAAAATTTTACAACTTCGAACAAACAACAGAAAAGTGTAAAACATGGAGAGCGAAACCAAAATATAAAATGTAGACCAAAAACTAATTTTTTTAGAACTTGTTCAAACAACAGATAACTATGGTCTGGAAACAAAACTAAAATATGAAAGGGAAAAGGTAAAACGTTGACAATTTTGGAGCGAGAGCAAAATATTTATGGAGCCAAATCTAAATTTTTTGACCTATAATCAAACAACATAAAAGTATGGTCTAAAAACAAAACTAAAATATTAGAGGGAAAATAAAATGTTGACCATATGTGGAGGGAAAGCAACATATTTGTGGAGCCAAATCTAAATTTTTTGATAACTACAATCAAACAACAAATAAAATGTTGTCTGAATGACATACGTGAAATCCTAATAACATAATGATTTCAGGGGCTATGTTAGACAATAGATGATTTTTCCATATGTCGTATAAAAAAGTGGGATAAAAAAGAATTTACCTTATGTTGTGTGATCAATGTTGTCTGATTCACTTTGTGGCATAGTGATCCTAGTGCGGTGTAGAGTACTGTGACCCTCTTATGTACTTTACGGACCGTGTTCGAAAGCAAGTAAAGATGGAGCCTCTTCACCTTCAACTAGAATATCCCTGGATGAGAAGCTAAAGCCCGGAGAGCCGTCCTTAAAGATATCGCCAATGGAAATATCAAAGTCACTCAAGGAGCTAAAGACGTCTCCTAAAGATCCATTTGGAGGAGTCACCTCAATTACTGGCGACGTGCTCATTTCTACGGCTATCTTCAGGGATTTGATAACAACATGCTTCGGATGAGGCAAAGCAGGAAGCTCGGTGCCTTCGGGAGACGTCTCGCTAAACGACTCGTCTCCCTCTGGACTAGTATCATACTCACTATCGCCTCCCTAAGTACTACCTTCTTCTTCTCTCTCCTCTGATTCATTAAATTGTGAAACGTTACCCTACCATAATGTAATATGTTTCCAATGCCAATAAAAAGAATTTCCCTCTCTTCTTCCCTTATCTTCACTTTCTTCTGGAATCATTTGCATTCCAGCTCCTTCTTCCCCTTCTCTCGGAACTTCACCGACAATAAGACCTTCTGTTGCTCTATCGGATGGCTCATCAATGTTTGTTCTACCTGATGGATTCTTAACTTCCCTTTGAAAGTTATCGTTAAAGCTACCAATAAGGGTTGAAGATTGAGCTGGCATTCTAGAGCTACTCGGCGGAGTAGTTGTAGAAATAGCAAAGTGATCAAGAGGCAGTAAACCGCACTGACGAAGGTTCTCATTTGTTAGAAGGTACGTGATGGTGCGGGGTAGGAAGCTGACTCTCTTGAGAGTCTCCAAGGTATCAACATGTTCCCCATTGGTATCTCGAGCAGGATTATTTGCGAAGCAATCAGAGTAAAAGTTAAACGCTTGGACGGTAGAAGTCCAATTACAGAAAGAGAGAAAGGAAAAGAGTCTTACTGCTAGAAAACCATGGTCAATTGGAAGATATATGGGCAACGCACGAAGAAATGTTCGTTCTTGAAGTAAGAGCGTTTATTATGGAGCTTTTTGATAACCTTGCATCTATACCAGGCCTCAATAATCATGTTGGATGGCGAATCATGCCTTTGCTTGAAGCTCAAGAGATGGGTTAGCTCTATGAAAATTGGAGACCGTTGGAGTTAGTTCATGATTAGCACATATAAGGAACTCAGGAGAGCATACCCGTTGGGATAAACTTAGGATGGAGCTAACCCGGGCTCTTGAAGAATCATATAAAAGGAACGGAGTAAAGGGCGGCATGGCACCTCCCAAGCACATATATCAATTGCACGCCGTATAGCCCATCGGGGGGCAATGTGCCCATTGGATTTGCGTTCGGAGAAGCACATCACCTTCAAGAATCCCGTGATATGTGCATGTATTGCTGAGCGTCTTTACGGTTATGATAGTTGACACCTGTTCAAGCGGATCGTCCAGGACTCTTAAGCCAGAGTATTCATTCAGAGGGGGGGTGTTCTACGACTGGTTTCGTTAGTACGATCATTCTCTATAGTTTGGCGTTAATTGAACGCATGGGGTCCGAAAGTTGTAGAATTCGAAGTCCGAGCAGTGGTAGACCCAGCTTCGGGAGGAGTAGGTGGCCCGATGCCAGTCTTAAAGCGAGGCGACTGATGAGTCATTTTGGATTGGAAAAATTTGCATTAAACATGGTCAGGTATGTCTTATTTTGGAATTCTATTTTAAATTTAAACTCATGAGATCGACGTCCAAAATCCAATGGATGTCGGCATGTGCTGACAAATCGGATTTTGAACATCAACCGAGACAAGTGAAAGTGTTAATCTATAAAGTGTTTATGTCGTGTTCCATACACAATGAACGTACTATCCTGTGTAGAAAGCTCGCTTATGCTAGAAAAACTAGCCATAACGCATGGCGAAACTGTGCATCGGATCTTACTCGTTATCATCGGATAATCGATAACAAAACCGTTGTCCGAAGTGACGTGGGATATTTTCTTTTTATAGGAACATTGGAAGTGCGGTAATTGGAAATGCTATGCAACGGAATCATTTAATACGATCATTCTTTGAAAAAGAACCATCCTATTGACATTCAATCGGCGATATTTGGTCGGTTAAGCGTTGGTCAGAGCTAGCCCAAAAGACTTTGGCATGCAAGAGCCTAAATTAAAGAAATTGTATGCTTCACATATAACCCTGGCCACACCTGAGCACACATTAGATCTAACCTGAGTGTACTCAAGATCGGGCCCGAGTACAAGGAGAAACCTTAGTGCTTGCTTTGGCCAAACACTTGTTGGGGTCGTTCAAGCCCTCATCACCAACCATGGCGAGCCAGAGAGCACCATCGATGGCAAAGTCCTCCACTAGGTCAAGGCGGCAACCCATCTTGTCTTAATTGGATCTTGATCTCATCTTGAGGTGGTTGATGGTGAACGTTTTAAAGGATTCAGCAGCGATCGAAATAGAGATCTAAGGGTAGCAGTGTTTGTAACATCCCCCATTTTGAGGCCCGAAACTAAGTGACGGATGCTGCAGTTATCCATAGTTATTAATTTCCGATGATAAATTGCGGCTATGTTAGATACATTGATAATACCAAAAGCACATGAATATGAAAATTTTCAAAAACAATTAAAAAAATCACATTTCATTTCATGATAGCATTTCAGATTCATTACATAACCCTATATGTTAACCACGTTCAGAGAAAATATAATTATTACAACATATTCTAAGAGCGACATATGAAGATGCCCCCTTGGATGATCAAAGTCAAATATCTGGCATTTAATACAACTTGCCATTACAACACAAAAGCACAATCAAAACACAGTGGAATATATATATATATAAAGCTCCTAGTAGCTATATTGTCTCTTGCACATCTCCGGAAGCTTATTCGTCTAAAGAGAATCTAAAAACCCTTACTCTCGATCTACTCAAATAAGCACCCGAGAGTTTAAGGGGAAAGACAAAAACTTCGAGTCAGACAAAAAGTCTGGTGTGAATAATAACCTACCATCTCGAACCAAATAGATATCTAGTGAGACCACATCGCTAAGCGGAATGGGTTTTCCCCTAACTAGTATCTTAACCATAATACAATAAACATATACTGTGCACCTACATCCACTATGGTTAAAACATAACGTAATATGATGATATTCAAAACTGCTATATGCCCTGGATTTCCCATCCTAATTTGTCTCACTATCTGTCTCGGTTTATAGATTCTAAAGTTACTATCAACCTATTAGTTTTTTTAGGCTGTCTAATAACCTATTCCAATCTAACAGACTATTTGTCTGATTTCATAGTTTTCATGGGATCGCTAAAAACCTACTGGTTTCTACTAATAACTTTATTCAACCATAGTTTTCATGGGATCACTATGAACATATTGGATTCTCCAATAACATCTTTCAAATCATAGTTTACATGGGATCGCTATGAACCTATTGGATTCTTCAATAACATCTTTTAAATCATAGTTTTCATAGGCTAACTATGAACTTATTGGATTCTCCAATAACATATTCTAGACATAGCTTTCATGGGATCACTAAGAACCTATTGGCCCCTACTAATAAAATTTCTTATAACATAATTTTCATGCGCTAACTAAAAACCTATCTAACTCAATAATCTTTTGATCAGTTCTGGGCATCCTATATTATGGACTACCTGACCTCCTGGATGCAAATCTACTCACACAGGAGTTAAGTAAATTTATATTCATTATCGGGTCAACCTAGCTAGTTGTCCTGCCCTTAACACCCCAAAATGCAGTTATGGTTCAAAGATGATGTGAGTATGATAACATTAAATATGCATAGTGATTAGTCAACAAACACAAGAACATAAAACATCCATCATTTAATATGTTCAAAATTACTTAATCTCAAGTAATACTCTCTTTGGAAATTTTTAACTCAAAACTTGGGCTTTTTCATAATTAAAATCCTTGAAACCATTTCCATGTATGATTAGTCCCCTTTAAATCATATTCAAAACAATGAAACGCTTAGCCCTTTAAATATTTTGAAATAGATCAACGTGGACGACATTGATGATGTCGACATAAAAGCTTAAGGCTCTCCGCCCTTAATATAATAGAGTTTAACTCACGAGGCACTAACCCATATCGACCATCATCTGGGTCAAAGAGAAAACTTAAAACCTTTTATAAGTTATATGGTTCATTGCCAAAGATATAGGGTCGTCGACCCTTAAAAATCTAAGCATCACCGCCCTTCTTAAAATAATTTTATTTAACATCAAAACAAGTCTCTTCAACATTCAAAAGATAAGGCGTGATGACATGATCAAGTGGCATCGATGCTAAAGCATAAGGTCATTAACCTTAATGCTTATCGACCCCCAAGACCCTCGACGACGCTATAAAGCTTTCATACTTAAAATACTTCGGCTACTATGTCGATTTTTGTATAGAGGCGAAGACATAATTGGCGGCGTTATTGGCTTGGTTTGTAAAACAGTCAAAGAGATAAGATGCAGTACCATTTAAAACATATTCAAAAGATAAGCGAAGAGATGAAACTCGACGCTGCAATGCCGCAAATTCTAGAATGTCGCCGAGGCCCACTTCGACCCAGTTGGAATCGCTCGATAACTATCTAAGTAGTTACCATGTGCTTCTCACTCTGTCGATGTCGACACTCATGGATGTAGCCATGTAATAGGCTCAAAGACTATAGTAACGACATGGCAGTGTTGTAATTACCGTGAAAACCGATTTATTTCCACTTAAAGTAAAAACTTTTCACCAAATCATGCTTCTTGTCCAATTTCTATTGGATAAAACAATCTTTTACAAATTCTTTTTAGAAATCTCTACTGCACTCAATATTTATGTTCCAAAACATACTTTCAAATAATTAATCAATATCCATAATTAATTAACTTTTGAAGTGTTTTTCTAGCATAATAAATTCACTACAATTCGGAATTACTTGGGAAAAATCCTAAAAATTCACATAAATTTAGAAATATGATATTCTGTATCATATAAAAATTTCAATACCGAAATCAAAATTTAATTATTTTAAATAATTAAAACCCGAAACTAACTCAATCTCCTCCATAGGAAATTCATAAAATATTCTGTTTGACTTGGAAAATTTTGAAATTAAAAACCTATCTCCAAAATAATGTTTTACTTAACATATTCGAAAATCAAATCGTTTGGAGATAAAAATCTTAGGTAATACTCTTAAAACCCACTTAAACCAATTTCATACAATTTCCATAAATCATTATTCAACCTAAACAATGATAAAATCAACATAGCATATCATCTCAACATGAATGAATCATCCAATACAAGATTCAAAACCAAATAGGCATAAAAATGAGATGGTTTATCATTATTCACCTTGGTTTGATAAAGGATTTTGAGATTTGATTATTGCTTAATCTTCATAGCTTTCCTTCTTGAATCTCTACTTAATTTTTGTGATTTAGGTGGTATTTCATTTCATGGAAGTCCCCAGCAGAGGAAAGGGCTGTTGGTGATGGTCTGTTCTGCTTCTTAGGGCGTAGAAATCATTTGGGTCATGCGTGGCAGCTGGTATAGATGATGAAAGGTGGGCCGCCTGATTGAACCGGGACCTATTTTCAGCGACGTAGCGCCTGGCACTCGGACATTGGCTTGGGCATTTTATCTACCCCTTCTTACCCTGCAAAATAAAAGTCACCTTCCGTCCTTGATCCGATAACCATCTTTCGGCTAACCTAGCCTCCTCCAGCCTTTGCTTGCAATTTCTTTTGATTGTTATGATTTTATGAAAACACGAATGAGAAAGAATATGGGTTTAGGGTTATGAAATCTTGTTTATTCCTATATTACCCTTTCCCTATTCAACTATATGCTTAAGTTATAAAATAATCTTATGTATTTATTTGGTTAAGGCTCGACCTTAATTATATTCAAATCTCAATTCCCTTATCACTCTAATCATCACATTATTCTATTTAATTTATCTAATTAAATCTCCTTAATAATGTTAATCAAAATTAGGGGTGTTACAACGTCGCTAGAAGGTTGGCGGCAACGTAGAAAGGGCAGCAGCAATTAGAAACGACAAAGGAATGAGGTTTGCAAAGATCTTGATGCAAAGAGGGTTCGATAACGAAAAGCTGAAGGACAAAAAAGTGAAGAATTTCTTTAAGTACCGAGTCCTTATAGTACTTGGTAACAAGCAAAAGGGATCAGTATTGAGTAGAACCACTCGGGATCAAGTATAATTTTTTGATTGAAAATTTGAAAGGGAGTAAGGCAAAGGATGTGTGTACCAAGCTAAGACATGAAATAGTCTCTAGAGTGCGGATCTTGTCCTTAGCCTGGAGAATGGAATTTTAACTATATAAAGTAGTTGAACGGATATCCGCGGAATAGAGACAATGTTTTGAAGCAATAGTTGGATAACCAATGGACATACATGAATGGCAGTGAATGCATGTCTTGTTCCATAGTACTCTTTGTAACGACCCGATATTTTCTACCATTCGCATCCATTATAAGTGTATAGGTAGACACTCAAGCCGGAGTTGAATTGCTCAAAATACCGCGTTGTAATTAAAATTTGGCAAATCTCAGAATATGCAGTAAATAAATATAATCACAGATCACAGACATAGAGTAAAATAATGCAGCGGAAGTAAAAGAAATAGTAGTTCATGAAGCTACTATGTAAATATATCAGAGTTACATAAGATACAACATAAGAAATAAAGTACAGCAGAAGTCTCAATACAATAACCAAGTACAGGCTGAATAGAACAACGGAACCGAAGTTGATAGAACAAGACTAGCAGATAATCTCCAGCGATTCAAATCTCCAGAAGGTGGAAATCCAAATCTGTGAATACTCAGGCTGACCCGAGCGTAAAGCAAAACACAAAACACTCGAGTCAGGACAATATATACTTATATAATGTAAACCAACTCAAGTGAACTGTAATAAAGGTACAAGTAACTTAGAAGATGCTTGGGACCGCCCATCTTCTAAGGATCCGTTAAAATATCTACTATGTAGTAATATTCGCTATTATAATAATGTCTAATCAGTAAAGTATAATCATATAGAAAATAGTGTTAAGGGGATGGAGAACCTTAACGCGGTCGGATCTTAAAATCATAATCGTAGTGGGTTCGATATGGTAGGTGACACGGCACACAAGGCAATGCCAGGGTAGATATACCAATTACGCACACAGACTGATGGAGCGGATAGCAGCCACTACCGTCCACCTCGAACAACACTCCCAAATCGGAGGATGGCCATCTAATCAATCACAAGTAAGAGTATAATACCGAAGAAATGTGTCCGAGAAGAGGTGCTACCTCACTGGTCCGAGATCGCTCCTGTTTTAGCCACCTTATGCCAACTCACGGGAGTTGGGTCCACGTAACATACCTTAAGAACGTCGCCACCATCCAACTTCATTCTGGAATCTCCACCGCGTACACGGTTGTCAAAGTGGTTTTCGGTATCGACAGAGAGTATGTCCATATCCGATCCCGGTCTCTTTGCCAACCAATCGTTATTATAACCTGTGGTTATAACTTTTAAAAACAATACTTTACTTCAAAATAAATATCATTTCAAACCATATCTTTATCAAAATAAGATTAAATCAATTCCAAACCATTTCCATATATTTAAATTTTCATATCATTTTCAAAACTTCATTTCAAATCATTTTAATATAATAACATATCATATCCTTACAAAACTTCATTTCAAATCATTTTAAATAAAATAAAATATCATATCCTTACAAAACTTCATTTCATATCATTTTAATAAAATAAAATATCCTATCAGTTCAAATCCAAATATTCAACTTTAAATACCTTTTAAATTCAAAGATATCGTTCATTTACTATCATTTCAAATCACCTTTAAATAGTTTATATTCCAATCAAAATAATTCATTTAAACCTTTTAAAAGTGAATTATTATATTTTCAAATCAAGTATTCAATTTCCAAAGTTTCAAACCATTTAGAGTTCGTTTACTAAGTCAAAAACCCTAATAATTAAAATTTCAGCATTTCAGAGCATTTAAAAACAACTGCTATAAGTTATATTTGAAAACATTTTTAATTCAGCAAAGACAGCACTTAAAACTGCTGTTAAAACTCAGTTTTAGTTGAATTATAGTTCAAAACAGAAAAGACAGCATTTCAGAAGTGATGCGGTAGTTCAGATTTCAAAACAAGGGTTAAATTTGATTTCAACATAGACTGCAGACCATTATAGCATTTCCAGAGAATGCTATAATAGGCCTGAGTTCAATATTAGCCTATAAGTTCAACTACAGCAACTACAGCATTCCAAAAATGCTGTAATAGCTCCTTTTTACACAATTTTAGTTCAAAACAGAATCTATAGCATTTCTGAATGCTATTAAAAGTTAATTTCAGGTGTTAGTGTATTTCCAGCAATTAAATAACTTTAATTTAAAACACATAAACATTTTTAAAATCACATTTTAACATTTAAAATGTTCATTTACATATCATTTAACATATATCTTTTCACAATAAATTTCTTATAATCAAATCCAATTTTCAACAATTTACTGAATAAATTTTAGTGTAAAAGTGTCCAATTCTTCACATTTCAACAAATAAACTTAACACTTCAAATTTAAATTACCATTTCACAATTTAACTAAATTTCCAATTTTATTTAATTAACTTAACCCTTTAATTAAAACCAAATTTCACATTTCCTAGTCAAGTTATATTTTAAAAGATCACTTTTAAACATTCACTTATTTAACCACTTAAATTCATAGAAAAATCAATAATACTTTAATAAATCACTTAAATTCAAATTTAATCAAATTATCATATTTACCATTTCCAAATAAAATTTAATATCCATTTTATTTATATAACTTAAATATCATTTTTAACCAAAATTCCAAATTTCCAACTTAAGTTATATTTCAAAAATCCAGTTAAACCATTCATTAATTACATTTTTAACACATGGAAAAAAAATCATAATTTCTTTATTTTAAAACATTTCAAAATCTATTTAAATCAAATTTCATAAATTTATAATTTTTTAAAATACTTAAAAATATCCAAAACACTTTATAAAATAACCACGGGCCTGTATATAATTTTCTAACCTAGGTCAAGTGATACGGATATGTATCATTTCAATCCGCAGTTAAAAAAAGAAAAATCCGGGTTCTATCATTTCAAACCCGCAATCCCAAGTTAAAATAAATTAAATAAAAATCGTTCAGGCCTATCATTTCAGCCCATAACGATTTTTCCCTATTCTAAAGTCCGTTCGGGTATGTATCATTTCAACCCATAGTGATTCTAATCTACAGGGAACTTACAGTGTGATAAACATATATAAATAACATAATAGCATGAAATAACAGTAACATATGATATAATAAGTGTAATAACAGGTGTGAACATCATATGATAATAATATAAACATATATAACATGATGATATACATTACAGATTCAAATGGTGTCGGTTTATCAGTTATATAGGTACATATTGTCTGGTGAGAATAACTCACTTGTTTGTGCTGGAGATATCAAAACCAATGACACAATGGAAACAAAAGCACGATGACAAGACTACGAACTTGAGTGGAGAGCGAATCCAAGCTACAACTCTTGTGCACAACCCAAAACAAACAATCAAAACAACAAAATTCAATACAACTTTAAAATGAAATAACTTTGAAATGAAAAGAGATTTGAATGTCAAATCTTTTGCCTTGTTTTCTACAATGCTTTGCATGGTCTAGGGGTTTATTTAGGTCAGGTTTGACATGACTTTTGCTCAGGTTTGATCATAGGAATGCATGGCATAAAGGCTAGAACATGTGGAGGAAGTTACAACACAAGAATATCAAGAGACTAGGCAACATAGTGGAGTTTGGTTCAACTTTTGGCTCGGTCTATGGGTCAAATGGCTCGGCCATCATCTGGTACAGGTCTGGACAGAGGTTTGGGTGATGAGTAGCAGCAGCCAAAAGTCATGTAGCAAGTGGTGGTGGTGGCTAAGGGGTGGCCAAAGCAAGATATGGAGGGTAGGTGATGATATGTGTGGTCTAGGCAATGTTTTGTGGAGTTTTGTGGTGATGGCTTCAGGTGGAAGGTCATGGCCTGTCTTGGTCAGAGGGAAGGGAGTGTTTGCTGTAGTAGATGGAGGAGGTGATGATGGGGATGAAGGTGTTAGAGGCTATGCCAAGCAAACATGTGAAGAGATCAAGGCAAAATTGCATAGAAAAGTAAGAAAAAAAGTAGAAAGAAAAGAGGGAGATTACCAAATTTTTTTTGCAAGATGGAGGCCATGATTTTTTTTAGGGTTTTGGAGCTTTGAAAATTCATGAATAAGATGAGGGAGTCGGCTGAACATGAATGAGGAAAAGAACGGCAAAAATAGAATAAAAGATGTATTGATTGAAAAGAAACGGTAGAATTCAAAAGGGCTAAGCACACAAAAGGTATCAAACTCTTCATATATATTTAATTCCTTTTTTATAACTTTATATTTCTGGAAAAAATAATAATCCCAGATAAAATTTCGAAATTTTATCAAAATATAATAATTTATATAAATATTTATCAATTATATAAAGTTAAATTAAGAAAATAGCTAAAATAGTAAACTAGTCTAGAAAATTTGGAATTGAATAGAATAAATTTTTAGAAAATTCATATGAGCTTGTAATATATTTTTAAACATAAATAATAACATGAAATAAAAATATATTCACAAAATAAACATTTAAAATTTAATTTACATATAATTTCTAATGAAGAAAAATAGCAGAAAATAGGAAAACAGCCTTTAAAAATAGGAAATCATCATAGTAAATTTTGGAAAAATTCTATTATCGTTTTTAAAATATTTAGAGATGGAAATATACATAAATAAACATATTGACACATATTAAAATAAAATATAAGAAAGAAGATATGATTTATAAAATTTAAAATAGGCAAAATTGCACAATAAAACAAATTATACTAAAAATTGAAATGTACATAACTTTTACATTTTAACTCCGTTTTCAACGAAACGAAAAGTAGTGTTCAAGTTATTACATCTATTTTTATAATAAAAGATAAAATTTATAATTTCAAATATTTAAAATTTAAATTTAAAAGTCAAAGTTTTACTATTTTAACCAAAATTCACTTTTCTGGAAATATTAAATTTAGTCATATTTGGAATTCTAATCCACATACAAAATCAAAGTTTTTATATTTACAATAACAAAATTTATTCTTTTCATAAATAAAGCTTTTAAATCTGGAAATCAATTTAAAAATAATTGTAAAATACAGGGTTGTTACACTCTTTGTTTCCAACAAAAGCATACTATGGGGGCAAGTGTTATCCGGCTTTTTAACCAACTAGGGTTTCATTCAAATCTGAACATTAGGATGAAGATGAAACAATTCACAGACTTGAGAACATGCTTGGAAGGACTATGGAAGCTGCTTGAGAAGTTGCAAGGCAATTGAAGCGAATGGGACTAGTCGGTACTAAGATGATCATACTCGGCATCGGCCTCTTTTTTTGCCTCCAGTAGGCCCCCTAGGCAATGGTTCATGGAGATATGACTTGAGTGATCGTCGTGAAGTGTATTTCTCATGTAATAGGCAAACAACTCCAAGGATGTTCTGGAGGAAAGTAGATCAGTACAGATGACATCAGAACCTCTTGGAAACAACAAAATCTCTAAGGAAAAGCACTTAGAGTACAATGGATCAGAGATAGGAGAACAAAGAAGGGAAGAAGGAGTAACTCCCCCTCCAAAAATCAGTTCGGTACTGACCACTTCTGGTAAGTACTGAGATGATTTTATGACCTAGGCCACTCCGTCTTCCCATTTTGCATTCTCAGATCTAGATCTGGACTTGGTATTTAGTGGACTTCCGACCCTGCTGGACAATTTCCCTATAAACATGTATCTTATAGCAACCGGAGAAGGACTTTTTGGCTCATTATCTTCTTCATCTTCTATCTCTCCTCCATTATATTCAATAAGGAAGCTTTGTTGTTTTAGGCCTTTAGATCAGTAAAACCCATGTACTAATGACTCTTAAATTTATAATCAATAAAATCTGTAGTGGACATAGGCCAGAGATTGCCGAACGTAACATCCCCTACTTAAGACTCGAAGATGAACGTCGATGATGTTGTAATCATCGCCCGAATTATCTTTGAGCGTCGAAAGTGAGTTCAGTTCATTAATTAACATTGATAAAGCAAATATAACATCTAAATATTTTCATTACATCAAAAGTTTTCTTTAACATTCTTTACACATAATTCGGTCATAATTAAGCGCAAAAAACGTGCCCATATAGGGGTCAAATATAATAGGAAAATAACGTAGAAAGAGTCGGTTCAGCATATGATGATGTAGCTCGCACTCTTTAATACAGTGGAAAACAAATGTCTTTATTAGCTACCAAGCCTCCCGCTCCATCTTAATCCTTGTATTGCGGTCCTTATTTTATACATATATAACCCATAAACTCGGCCTACTCAAATGTGCATCTGTGAGTTTATGAGGAAAACATTGATAAAAACATGGGTTATACATGAAGTTTGGGGTGAATAATACTTACCCCAAAATAATCATATAGTGAGACCAAACCATACCATGCAAATTGGGTTTTCCCCTCACTATTCACACATCATAAGTGGAATAACCATAGATACTGCACAAGTAGTTCTTATTTACTAATACGCCTTATACATTCTTATGCGGTCCCCTATTACTGTTGCACCCCAGGCACAATCCCCACTTAGTTCTCATTTTAGATTATTCTTTAATATGATATTCCTACCTACTACAACGCCCCCACTTGACTTCCCATTTAGATTTGTCTTTTAACCAATACTGCCCGGAATCTGCCCCCTCTACAGTACCAATTTTTGAATTTTGCTATAGATTTAGACTTCATAGACTCAACCCCCTGCAGTGTTCTTTAGATTTATTCATTAGTTCGAACTACGTAGTGCCAGCCAACCGTAGTGTTGCACTATTTATTAACTACAACCTGGACCACAAAGAAACAGCCACATGTAATCCTTCTATATTTCTTAACTTTAAGTTCTAAACCACTATGAAACAACCATCTGTAGTCCCCATTTATTTACTTAGACTCTGGACTACTGTGTAACAGCCACCCGCAGTCCTTAAACATTTGTTTAATTGGAAATCGGTTGGAATCACCCACCGCAGTCTCTGGAAATTGAATGCCTCCCCTCATCTTCACAAGGTATGCATTCAATTGAGCATCCCCACCCCGGCATCAATAGCCCTTCCATCCTTACCTTTAGCACAGGAGTTTTCTCATTTACTATCCCTGGACCCACCCAAATCCTACCGAATTGCCTTTCCATTCGATCTCATTCGCACCCTCCCTTGGTGTAGTACTTCCCTTCCCAAACCTAGGTGTGCACTTCACTCTTTACTAGTGAGTCCTTTCAAATTGTAGCGTGCAATGTTTTCTACATTTTTACGACGCATACTTACTTTCCCCTGAAAACTTCTGGATCCCTTCGGCCAATCTCTACCATTTCCCCCATATGCGCAGTTTCCTTACAACTCGTTAGGTCGTCGCCTCAGCTCCAAACGAGATAAAGTCTAACTTGCCTGACAACGTCTTTACACGTGTTGTTATCTTATTCGTCCCTATTTTACTTTTTGTTATTTGTAGTGTCCTTTTTTTCTTTTCAGCCACTGTTTTGGATCTGGTTTCTCTTTTTCCCAACACCCATTAACATATATTTTTTCCCATGTAAAAATATTTTTTTTACGCCCCCACGATTCCTACTTGCCCCAACGCAGTACTTAGCCATTTTAGTCTATTTTTCCTTATAGAAAATTCTGATAAATTCCCAGAAAATTTGCGGACACTTGTTCTAACCCACTTAATCTTTGTTTGGACTTTTAAGGGTGTTTTCTTTATTTATTTTCTAGTTTACATCATTAATAAATCGTATTAAATAAAATAAAGTAGGGGAAACACATCTAAACATCCCATGTTTATCCATTCTTCCATAAAATATTCATTAAACATTTTATATTTGTTAATAAAAACCCGTATGGTCCCATCATACTTAAAAATATACAACTCTAAATCGGAACCATATATTAGAGCTCGATATAGATAGGTTAAGTATTACTCTACTAGATCTTTAAGATGTCTAGCTTTAGTCTTCCTAGTCTCCTTTAGCTGGCGTTTTCTTTATCTTTTTCCTATTTGCCTTCTCTAAGCCACCACCATTAAAGTTCTTACTTAGCTTTTATTTTATTTTGGGTAGAATGAAATGAATGAATGAATGGAAAAGAGTAGTCCTTATTGTCCCACAATAATTTGGGCTTAGGCCTTCTTACTCTTTTCCAATAATTCATTACCCATATTCTTTCTTATTTAGCTTATTCCGGCCATTTAATTGATTAATTAAATCAATACGAAATTGTGTGTTGTTACAGTCTTCCCACCTTAAAGGAATTTTGCTCCCGAAATTCAATTAAGGCATGGTAGAGATTTTCCAACTACCCCTTGCTTACGCTAAACATACCCATGAATTCCAAATCCACGCATATAAAAAGGACAGTGCTATATACTAATACAATAAACATCCATAATATTCATACATATATATGGTCTACAGCAGTAAGACTCAATATATAGCTCATACGATAATCTTAAACGAATAACTCTGGATAGGTCTTCTTAACCTTATCCTTTGTTTCCCATATGCAGTCCTCCCGATCCACGCTTCACTGGACACACACTAGCTTCACTACCATGTTCTGAAGCTGCTTCTCATCCCGATCCACTATTCAAACCGGTCTGCGTACATAGGTCATATCTAGTTTTATAACCAAGTCTTCTACTGCACTCTAATTAACTACTATGCCCAGATCTCTAATGCTTTTCTGCAAACATGGTACGTGAAACAAATTATGAATCCCTGCAAAAACACAAGGAAACTCCACCTTATATGCCACCTTTCCAATCCTATGTATGATCGAAAACGGTCCTACATATCTGGGTGCTAACTTCCCAGCTTTTCCGAAGCGCATTACACCCCTTATCGGAGAAACCTTCATGAATACTTGATCGCCTACTGTGAACTCTAGTTCCTTTCTTCTTGTGTCGGCATAACTCTTCTGCCTAGACTGCTCTGCCCTCATTCTAGCTCGGATCAGTTCTACCTTCTTAGTAGCATCCTTGACCACATCTAGTCACAACACAATTTTATCCCCTACCTCCAACCAACATGCAGGCGACTTACATAGCCTTCCATACAATGCCTTAAATGGAGCCATCCCAATACTGCTCTGATAGCTTTTATTATATGAGAACTCTACCATATGCAAGTAATCTTCCCAAGATCCACCAAAGTCTAAAATGAATGCTTTCAGTAAGTCGTCTAGGACCATGTTGATCCTCTTAGTCTGCCTATCTGTATATGAATGGTATGCAGTATTCATGTGCACTTCTGCATCTAGTTCCTTTTACAAATTTTGCCAAAACGCGCTAGTGAACAACAAATCATGATTACTAATAATAGAGCTAGGCACCACGTGTAGTCTCACTAATACCTTCACATACATCTTTGCTAACTTTGACAACGTTCTCTTAGCCTTCACTGGAATGAAATGGGCATTCTTAGTTAGTCTATCAACTATAACCCATATGCCTTCATTTCCTTCCCTTGTCCTTGGCAACCCATCTATGAAGTCTATGGATACTAAATCTCATTTCCATATTGGAACTTCTAAAGGTTACAGGAGTCCACTTGGCTTCTGATGTTCTGCCTTCACCTGCTGGCATGTAAGACATCTTCTCACATATTCTCTCACATCTTTCTTTATCCCTTCCTAAAAGCAACTCCTCTTTATATCTCGATACATCTTCATATCTCCAGGATGTATAGTAAACTTTTAATGATGACATTCATCCAATACTCCCTTCCACGGTCCTTCGGTATTCGGGACATACAACCTATCATTCTTCCACCGTCTTCCTTCTTCATCCACACTGAATCCCTTCGGTTCTACTACTCTGACTTCTGAATCCAAGCTCCTTACAATGTCTGTGCAGAATTTGTCTCCCTTTTGCAGTTCAGCTATTCTTTCTACCAACGCAAGCCTGATTTCTAAGCATGATGGCATTCCGGATGCACTACTAGAACCTGCACTAGACCGAGCACATTACACGTAAACAATGCTTCTAACATAGCCATTCCTCAATCATAGCCAAAACACAACCTTTTTATTTTCGGCTTAAGGAATCTGCTACTTTGTTGCCTTTTCCTGGGGTATACTCTATCCCAAAATCACATGATGTTAAAAAAATATAACCACCTCTGTTACCTCATATTCAGCTCCTTTTGAGAGAACGGATATCTCAGAGATTTGAGGTCAGTATACAACTCAAACCTCTCCCCTAAGAGATAATGTCTCGAAATCTTTAATGCGAAGACAACTGCTGCCAACTCCAAATCATGCGTTGGATACCGAACTTCATAGGGTCGTAACTGCCTAAATGCAAAAGTAATTACTCTACCCTTCTACATCAATACTGATAGAGGTGAGCATTTAGTTGGTTTGATTGGTCCAAAGATGAAAATTGTTAAATCAAACTAAAACCAATAAAAATGAAAACCAAACCAACCAAATTAAGTTCGGTTGGTTTGGCTGGTTATCTGATTTAACCGAAATAAAAATATTTCACATTTTATATTTGTAATATTCATTATACTATAAAATAAAACATGTATATATATGATTATAGTATTCCTATCCGGTATTTTTGTGTTTTTTAATAGTAACTTGGATAGATATATGATAGACAAATTTTATTTATACAACTAAACTAATCTAAAAAATTATTGAGACATGAGTAATTTTAACAATATAATAAAAGTTCGGTTTATTTGGGTAAACCAATAACTGAACTAAATTCTTTTACATTCCAATTTAAACCAATCTAGTTTTAAAATCAAACCCAACCGATCGAAATAAACTGGTTCAGTTGGTTTATTTGGTTTTAACCTGAGTTTGCTCACCCTTAAATATTGTGCCTAACCCCAGCCCTGACGCATCAGTGTGTACGGTCATACCATCATTCCCTTCAGGTATTACCAACATAGGTGCATTTGTCAAACTACACTTTAGTTCCTAGAATACCTTCTTACACTCCTGCACCTAAACAAATTGCTCACCCTTCCTGGTCAACTTCATCATCGACACAACTATATGGAAAAGTCTTTGAAAAATCTCCGGTAATAGCCCACTAATCCTAAGAAACTTCGCACCTCAATTACAATCTTAGGTCTCTTCCACCCATTTATTGCCTCCACATTCGAAGGATCTATAGTTAACCCTTCTTTCGAAATCACATGGCTTAGGAACTTTAATTCCCTTCTTTAAAAATGGTACTTAGAAAATTTTGCATTTAACTTATGTTGTCTTAACGTCTCCACCATAAGCCATAAGTGAACTGCGCGTTCCTCCTCATCCTTAGGTTACAGTAAAAATGCCATCTATGAACACCAGCAAATATCTATCCAGCTTATCTCAAAAGATCTTGCTCATCAAGTCTACAAAGGATGCAGGTGCACTGGTCAGCCCAAATGGCATAACCAACCACTCAAATGAACCATACCTTGCTTTGAATGCAGTCAAAGGAATGCTTTCCTCTGTAACTCTCAGCTGATGGAATCTTGTGGCCAAGCCCAATTGCAAAAATACCTTAGATCCACTTAGCTAATCAAACAGATCATCAATTCTCGGTAAAGGATACCTATTCTTCACCATCCTTTCGTTCAGCTTTCGATAGTCAATGCATAGTCTCAATGAACCATCAGACTTTCTCACAAACACTACTATTTCTCCCTAAGGCGAATTGCTTGGCCTTATGAAGCTCTTTCCTTCTAACTCATCAATTGCTTTCTCAACTCCTCTAGCTCATTTGGAGGCATTCTACTTGGAGGTCGACTAAACGGTTCTGTCCCCGGTAGCAAGTCAATATGAAACTCTACCGCTCTCGGGGGTGGCAACCCGAAACCTGTTTAAACACATCTCGAAACTCCTTCACTACACGTACTGCTCCAAGATCTTCTTCTTCTGAAGTCAAAGAAAATAAAACACTCTTGTGCAGTTAGTTCTGCACACTCTTCCAAGACCATCTACACTTTATCTCTACGGTCCGATGACTTAGAGTAATTATCCTCTCTACGCAGTGCACCATAGCACTATACTTCTCCAACCAGTCCATCCCTAAAATAACTCTGAAGCCAATGAAGTCAAACACGTAGAGTTCACAAAAAACTTACACCCACCTAACTCAATATCTAGGTCAGTGGATCTCAATCTGAGGTGGCATACCCTCCTATCGGATTTTCTACAGGTTTAGAAATGAATAAATAGGTGATTCCTAACCCAAGTCTATCAACCAACTCTTTAAATATAAACGAATGTGTAGCCCCACTACCAAATAGTACTCAAACTGGAATACCAGAAATCAAAGCCATATCTTCCAGGACTTTCCCCTTGCCTCTTTCCTTGGTAGATAGTTCTTTCCTTGGTCTCTCTAAAGCATAAACATATGCTTTAAGCTCTAGGTAGTCCTTCAAATGTTACATCTTATTGCATTTAAAGCACCTCACCCTCCCAAGGTTCTTTGGCATTAGATATTTTGTTGTAGAGTGTTCCTTTTGTCCGTAGTTATAACAAGCAACTTCTACAGTAGCAACTGCTCCACCTTTACCCTTTCGCTCTCCCTTCTTGCCTTGGTGTACAAAGTAAACTTCTTTTTCTACTTTATCTTGGGTTTCACTTCCACCCTCCTCTGTTCCTGGTACATCCCATCATACATTATAGCCATGTCAAAAACAAACTCAAAAGAACATGCTAAATGAGTCATTACCTTATGATCAAGACCTTGGTTCAATCCCTTGATAAACTTCTCATTCTTCTTCATTGGAGTGTTGATGATCTCCTTTCCATACTTAGCCATTGAATTAAACTTCTAGATATACCCCTTGATAGTAAGGTTACCCTGCTTCATATCAATAAACTCTCTCAACAACACACTCTGTTGAGATTCTAACATAAACTACGCTTCAAACCTCTCTTTGAACTGCTCCCAAGCAATCTCTCCCTTTGGAGTCTCAACTACTATCGTCTCCCACTAGTCTAGGGAATCTTCCCACAGCTACCTTGTTGACAACCTTCACTTTTGCACATCATTCAATCCTAAGTCCCCAAATATGCACTCACAACTCCTTAACCAATTCAACACCTCTACCGTAGGATCTTTTCCTGTAAATGCCTTCCCTCTTAGATTTCTTAATCTTTATTCATCTTAGGTAAATCCTTTGTTGCCATCGCAGGTCTCGGCTGCATGCCTCTAATGCAGCTTCCCTCAACATCTAGGCCATAAACTGTCTAAATAGGGATTCTACATTCATGCCCGCCCCATTTGATAGCTATTCAGCTTCCTCCCCTACTGCTCTTGGGAATTCTCCCTCATTCCCTCCATTAGTCTGCGTACTTTTGGCTTCTCTTCTCACACTTGCTTCTCCTATCATAACTCATCCACTTCTCAAATCCATCTTGCTTTTCTATTAAGCAAGTCTTCATCAGATACGAAAAGATAAGGAGTGAATCAACAATAGAAGGATATATATATATATATATCTTTATATATATCTATATAGCAACATACAAGTACATTCTCTATGTGTGTGTAGTAGCGCACCCCTCCCTAAAGTGTTTATTATATTTCTTTTCCCTAATACTGCCCTCATTTTTTCTTAGCTCTGTTTTACTTAAATGTCCTTAACCATGCTCCAATACCAAATTTTAACATCCCTTACTTGAGACTTGAAGATGAACGCCGATGATGCTGTAGTCATCACCGGAATTATCTTACAGCGATGAGTCATTAATTAATACAGATAAAGTAAACAAAGCAACTAAATATTTTTATTACATCAAAAAATTTCTTTAACATTCTTTGCACATACTTTAGTCACAATTAAACCCAAGAAAACGTGCCCGCGCAAGGGTCGGATATAATAGGAAAATAACATAGAAAGAGTCGGGTTAACATATGATGATGCGTCCCGCACTCTTCAATACAATGGAAAACAAAAGTCTTTATTAACTACAAGCCTCCTCCTCCGTCTTCGATCCTCGTACTGCGATCCTTATTTTATACCTATCTAATCTCATAAACTCGGCCCACTCAAATGAGCACCATGAGTTCACAGGGAAAACAATGATAAAAACATGGGTCGGACATAAAGTCTGGTGTGAATAATAGTCACTCAAAAACAATCATATAGTGAGACCAAACCGTACTATACAGATTGGGTTTTCCCCTTATTATTACACATCATAAGTGGAACAACCATAGATATTGCACAAGTAGTTCTTATTTACTAATATGCCTTATACATTCTTATGTGGTCCCCTATTACTGCCGCACCCCCGGCACAGTCCCCACTTAGTTCTCATTTTAGATTATTCTTTAATCTAATGTTCCTACCTGCTATGCGCCTCCACTTGTCTTCCCATTTAGGTTTGTTTTTTAATTGATACTGCCCAGAATCAGCCCCCTCTGCAATACCATTTTTCCAATTTGTTCTCTAGATCTAGAATTCATAGACTCGTCCCTCTATAATGTTATTTTAGATTTATTAATTAGTTCAAACTGTGTAGTCCTAACCAACCATGGTATTTAACTATTTATTAACTACACCCTGGACCACACAAATCAGCCATATGTAGTCCTTCTATATTTCTTAACATAAGATCTAGACCACTATGAAACAACCACCTGTAGTCCTCATTTACTTAGACTCTAGACTACAGTGTACCAACCACCCATAGTCCTTAAACATTTGTTTAATTGGAAACTGCTTGGAATCACCCACCCTAGTATCTGGAAGTTGAATGTCTTCCCTCACCTTTACAAGGCGTGCATTTGAATAAGCGTCCCCACCTAGGCATCAATAGCCCTTCCATCCTTACCTCTAGCACAAGAGTTTTCTCCTTTACTATCCTAGAACCCACACCAAATCCTACCGAATTGCCTTTCCATTCGATCTCATTCTCACCCTCCATTGGCGTAGAACTTCCCTGCCCCAACCTAGGTGCGCGGTTCACTATTTAATAGTGAGTCCTTTCAAATTGCGGCACGTAATGTTTTCTACATTTTTTGGTGCAAACTTGCTTTCCCCAGGCTCCTTGATCCCTTCGGCTATTCTCTACCATTTTCCATGTATGCCCAGTTTCCTTACAACTCGTTAGGCAACCGCCTCAACTCCAAAGATGACAAAGTTTGACTTGCTTGACAACATCTTTACGAGTGTCGTTATCTTATTTGTCTACTTTCTGTTATTTGTTATGTCCTTTTTCTTTCTTTTCAACCACTGTTTTGGAGAAAGTTTTTCTTTTTCCCAACACCCTTTAATATATATTTTCCCTTGTAAATTTATTTTTTCCCGTGCCCCCGCTGTTCCAACTTGCCCCAGTGCAGTACTTTGCCATTTTAGTCTATTTTTCCTTACAGAAAATTCTAATAAATTCCCAAAAAAATTTAAGATTCTTGTTCTAACCCACTTAATCTTCATTTGGACTTTTAAGGGTAATTTCTTTACTTATTTTCTAGTTCACATCATCAATAAATCGTATAAAATCAAATGAAGTAGAGGAAACACATCTAAACATCCTATATTTATCCATTCTTCCCCAAAACATTCGTTAAACATTTTATATTTGTTAATGGAAACCCGTATGATCCCATCATACTTAAAAATGTATAAATCTAAAACGGAACCATATATTGGAGATCGGTATAGATAGGTTAAGTATTACTCACCTAGATCTTTAAGATGACTAGCTTTAGTCTTCCTAGTTCCTATTAGCTTATGTTTTCTGTATCCTTCTCTAAGCCACCACCATTAAAGTTCTTCCGTAGCTTTTATTTTATTTTGTGTAGAATGAAATGAATAAATGGAAATGAGTTGTCCTAATTGTCCTACAATAATTTGGGCTTAGGCCTTCTTACTCTTTTTCAATAATTTGTTACCCCTGTTCTTTCTTATTTAGCTTATTTCGACCATTTAATTGACTAATTAAATCAATATGGAATTGTGGGTTGTTACACAGAACAACTTTAAAAACCTTGTTGTTCTCACTATTTGCCATACATTTTCTGCTAGATATCCATATTTCTACAGGACTTTTGATGTTGTGCCGATTTTAGGCTTAACCTGATGCATTAGCTATATTAAATACATTAGTATCTAAACTTTTCTATAATTATTTTGGAATTATGGACTAAGCCATAATTTTGAGAAATAATTCTTTCATCATATGACTATGAATCATGTGATTCCCATTAATTGTATCTCGAAGATTAAGAAAAAGCACACATTCAGTAGAAGTGATAAAGTAATTGATGAACTCTTTAGATTGATACATATACATGCATTCGGTCCAAGGTCTAATGATACGAAAATGAATCCACTAACTTCGTTAAATTCACCGATAAATTATCAAAATATAAACAAGTATATTTGATACACAAGTAGCATATCTATGATAATTTCATCGAATATAAAATGGAAGTCAATGACATGACATACAAAGAAAATAAAACCATTTGATTTGATCGAATAAGTGAGTATATAGGGAAAAGGTTCCAAAAGTACCTAAAAACGAATAAGATTCAATCTCAAAAGTCACTCCTTCTTATGATACATTATGATGTATCGATAAGGGGTAATTGAACTTTGTTGGACAAAGTATGATTGATTATAAGTGAAGTTGAGTTAAATTCTTTCTATAAAGATATGTACCAAAGAGTAAGTATTATGTTAAATTTAATACTTTCCCCACCTTGGTTTTATTTTCTTACCCCGGAGGAAAACTAGTTTTAATAAATGGTTATCAAACTGCTCAAGTGACAGCATATTCCTTGTGTTATCTATCATTTTAAAAAATTTGTATGCTTTTAAGGAAAGGGTTGAAAAAGTGAGAGTGGCAACATATAGTGCAACTATAGCAGTTGCAAATCTTATAGTGCAACACTATGTCAATTATTTCAATAATATCAGAAATATTGTTAAAAAGAGAAACATTCTTATGATGCAAATCTATAGTGCGGCTACAACCCCATTACTATTACTTCTTAATTATATAGCTACAAAATTCCACATGCTTATTTAGGAAACCTGTAAAAAAAATAAACATCAATTTAAAAGTACTCGGATTATTAATAACATATAAAACTTGCATGCCACTAATCATGCCAAATTGCCAATTTCATTCGATTCTACCAAACATTGCATATACGCCTAAATAGTTTCACAGAAAAAATTAAGCAAGTGTAAAGAAAATATACCTTTGCAAATGATGAATGAAGTGTTTAATTTAGTTATATTAGTTATAGATTCATATATTGATATAATACATTTTTTCTTCATAACTTGGCATATTATACATGTTCAGTGAATTTAGGACTGAATAAGACTAGATGTTTGATCAAATAAATTTTTATACATGCAGTCTGTAAAAAATCTAAAATTTTAGTATACGGTCAATAGTTCTCAATCACTTGCGATTACACAATAATCCACCTAATATGTAAACATCAAACTGATCAATAAAAAAAGAAATTGAAGTAATTTTCTTCAGATTAATTAGTCTGTACATTTACACTACTGCAAAATTCAGAACCTAAAGAGTTCATTATGCAAATTATGGAGGTGGAGGGACTTCTGGAACTTTGAGTTACACTCTTTAGAAATCCAAACCTTTAAATAATAGTGGTGTACTAACAACTAACTACCATTTATTTTAAGGTTTTTAGAACTTTTGACCACCATAGTAATCGTTGTTTTAATGGTTATGGTAGCAATCAAACTGGTGATTTTTATGATCATTATTTTAGCTCTTACATCTTCAGTTCTCCCAATTTTACACCCTCATTAGAACCATGCAAGTATCATAGTTTGGTCCACATGCTAACAAAGTCTAATACAAGCGATGCATTTTTATACTACTCAAGTAGAAACAAAATCTTGAATCATTTGTATGTACTTCATTTTGTTGCAATAGTGAATGATAATCAAGCAGTAAGCAATATATAATCAGACTAAATTAGTGATGTTTCCTCCAATACTTTTACAAGTTTATTTGAAAAAAGAAGAAAAATCTACTGTATATTTCCTTAACTAAGGATGAGAATAATTGTTTTTGAAATTGTAACTAACGAACAATTATTACTAAGCATGGGTCTCTATAAGTTTGTTTAAGCTTGCACCTGCACTACACTTTCCAACCATCGACCACCTGACACGTAACAACATCTGTGTACATTCTTCTAAAGCACCTCTCCAATATCTCATTTCAATTCCTATTTGAACTCATGGCCATACGATTCATTTTGTCTGTTGCTATCTCGTGCATCCTCTCCTCGTGTCCACTTGAAATTGATTTCGATTTAGGGGAAGGGAATAATTGGATACCAAAATGGATTGAATACCTAAATCAGATTAGCGAAAGAAAAAGAATTGGATACCTAGGTCGGCTGGTGGTGGTGCGCAATGTATATTATGATTCAATTTTCCATCGATTATCATGTTGATAAATAACTGTCTAGTTTTTTTGGGGGGGTTATGACGATCTTTGGATAGCATATAGTTTAGAGATTTTAAAAGAGGAGTTAGAATCAGACCTTTTATTTTGTTTTGGTGCTAACAACAAAAGAGAATGAAAATTAGATGGCATGGTAAGCGGGAATGAGAAAACAAAGCCCGCCCAGAACATATTTAAAACTAAAACACTATAATTATATCAGGGTCAAGAAAACAGTAGCATTTAGGGTTCAAACGTTGTTGTATAATGCAACTAAAAGCATAATTTTTTGTGGTGACTCCTTTTAATCCTTTCAGTACAGGGCTTTCTAGACATTTGATAACCCAATAATCTTATTCATAGTAACCTGCAATACAAGCATTCGTGCATTCATTGATAATTTTATATCAAGAATAGTTTAGGAGATCATACAAGATATGAATTTATAGGAAACCCCAATCTTAAATAGTTTATGTTGCATGGTTGACTAATTTAAGTTATGAACATAAGTTTTGTAAATGCAAAACTAAATTGATTTTATATAAGAATAAAAGTATATCATTAAATGTTTCTAAATGCCTATTCCATCGCATTGAGAAATAGTTGTTGTCTCAAGAATTAAAATGTTGTATGAGTCAAGAGGCGACACGAAAGATTCACTCGTAAGGCATCTTGTGTGGCCATCCCAAAGGAGTTTAGGACCGACCAACAATTGAGATTAGCGGTAGTATGATGGATTTGGATACGGTCCAAAGACTCTAACATGGAAACTGATTAAATAAGATGGAATAAAAATTAACTAAGCCTAAAATGGACACAACTCATTAGAATGTGTAATAATAATTCTTGTACAGTACAAGAGAAACTATGAGTTTCTTATCAATGTCGAGAAAAGAAATTATTAGTAAAACAATTTCCTCGATTATTAATAAGCCGTGAAAAGTACAAACTTTGCCATATGACATAAAGCTTTGAATCTGAAATGGATTCCAAGTGAATTATCAAAATATGATTTTGATGCTTGTAACTGAAAGGATATGATCCATCGGCCGTAGGTGTGCTTTTAAAAGGAAGACCGATGCATGGGAATATAGTAAGCAACATTGATGAGAATAATCTCATATATTTCAATTGTTGAAATTAGCGTAACAAATTTTTTAATCAATGCGTTTAATTTAATTCACCCAATATGCTTTGGTTTTTGGTACATTTATGTTGGAACAAAAATTCTAAATAATGATCTAAACTAGATTATTTGCACATAATAACCAAAATGTCATGAAGCCAGTCGGAGCAATAACTGAGTTTGCAAGTATTGGATAAGATCCAATAACTAATACGACAATATCATTCAACAAGCATCAGAATTGAGAAAATATTTTGACGTAGGAATCTAATAGTTTGATTTTCAGTCAAAATGCAGAGCAAGTCCATATCTATAAGAAAGAATGTTAAAAGGTACTAAAAATCTGTTAGCAATGTACCTATGTTAAAATCTGTTTTTGGTTTGGTTGTTTAATCTTTGATATTGGATTTGAAAATGACATCTTTTATAGTTAGTATAAAAGGATGTCCGAATTATCCTAAATAATATGAATAGATACAATATTAAAATGTTTAATATAGAGCATGTGAGATGGATTCTTTATGCATCGGCTATTGAAATTATCATATATGCTATGTTGTCTACTATATTGCACTTTGCTTATGTACTTGGTGCATTGCGAGTATCAAATCTAAATTAAGATCATTAGATGGTAGTTAATAATTTTCTCGAGTATTTACAAAATACTAGAGAATTGTTTATGGAAACGAATTCCTTATGAAAGAGTATTCGAACTCAAACTTCATAAGTGATATCGAATATATTGTTTCATTTCTAAATTCATGTCTTACATTAGTTAAGGAGTTTTAAGTTGGAAATGTTCCAAACAAGAGGTGTGGCTGATTCAACCAAAAACGCTAAGTACATCGACTTGAATAGCGTTGCAATATATATATATGCACTAACTGAGCTAGGGATGATTCCAAATGTTGATAATTCCATAACATCGTTTATGATAACAATGTCATGATACAGATCAGATTTAGGGCTCATAAGAAGTCAAGAAAGATACTTCAAATGTTCTATATGATAAATGCAGTTTATCAGCAATAGATAGGTGCTAACTAACAGAGTAGATAATAAAAATATTATACACGATCATGAAGGAACTAGCTCGATCAATTCTGAGTAAACAATCGAAGGAGTGAGTTTAAGAATCCATAATTAGCTCCAAGTGAAAGTGGGGATTGAGAGAGTTAGTGGTATGGCATAGAGAAAATTATATAATTTGTTACATATATCTATCTTTGTAATCAATCTTATTTGTAATAAAGGTGTTTATTTTTCTTTTATATACTTTGTTGTATTATGATGTGTTTGCATCAAAAATTGGCACAAACACCCAATAGATTATATGCAGAGAAACAAATGAATAAATCATAATTAAAATAGAGGAAACAAGTAAAAAACAACGACAAATAGATTTATAGTGGTTCGGCGTTGAAGTCCTAAGTCCACTTTGAAGAAATAGCTTTATTAATCACTTGAGTTTCTAAGTACAAGAGGGATCGAATCAGAATCCGTAACTACAATGGAGTATAAAGAAGAAAACATGTAAAGATCCCTCAAATGAACTATGAACTTTGTATTTATAAGCATAGACGACCGAATATCTTCCTGAAAATTCATCGGCAAAATCTTCAAATGCAGACGAGGTCACCTAGAAAATTTCAAGGCCCAGTTCCCCATGTAGAGCGATCGGCCTCGATCAGTCAAGATGCTCATGTGGCATGCTGCAATCGGTATGGTGGGTCCTCTCCATGTTGGCTTTATGTTTCCAAAGTTGTTTGCATAGTTGCCTTCATGTTTTTAGAGATATCGATCGATTTCTGTTGAGTTGAACTGCTGATTCAAGCTGTTCATAGCCATAGTGACCCAATCTGATCCCCTGCCTAGGGAAAGGCACAAATCCGTACATAAATTATTCCGAAGAGTCAATCTCTTGGCTTCGCTTGATCGTTGCTTCATACTATTGTCAATGCTTGATCTCTGGTCTCTGGGATCGCCTCTCCGGGCTGCTTGCCTTATCTATCATCGAGTCTAACTTGTTCAATCAATTTGAATATAACCAGGTCAAAAGGCTGGATAACACTTTCCCCATAAAGTACATCTTATTTCGATCATGATGTGCTTTGAATAGAAGCAAGTTAGAATCATCGGGAAGAATTACATTCAGTTTCCTGAATAGTCATCATCCTTCCGTTGAATTGTCTTTCCGAAGAGTCATATCTCTCTCCATTCGTCATGACGCTTGGTCGATATTTGTCAATATAAATCTGGAGTGTAATCCCCAGTCTTTGTCTATACTCGGTTCTATCGAGCTTGTCGATCGAGTTAGAAGGCTTCGGTTATCTATAGTGATGTCTTTTCTGAGAAATCCAGGTGAGAACTCAACTTCTGTCAATTTAAAAAATCGAATGTTGGATATGTACACATGCACGTTCATTCCTCCATTCGGGAATGATTCCCCTTTGCAAATAGCAATTAATCGGGGTCATCCATGACTCCTTCTCAGGCCCCGTCTCTAAGACCCAATCAATCTCCATCTAGTCAGTGCTTGAAGCGTCGAGTATTTCAATTGGAACCAGGCCCATTTGTTGTGCATCCCCGGAACTGGCCAGCTTGGCCAGTTAGTCAGCTTTCTCATTTTGTTTTCTATGGATGTGTGTAATGGTGTAATGCATGAAATCAGTTAGCAGTTCTTGGACTCGGTTGAGGAAAGGAGCAAGTGATGCTCCTTTGGTTTGGTATTCTCGCCTGACTTAGTTTACCACTAACTGGTAATCACAAAAAATTTGCAAAGCTTTTACTCTCAGCTCTCTAGCCAGTTTAAGCCCAACGATCAAGGCTTCATATTCCTACGTCAAAACTAATGAAACTTAGCAATCGGCGTCAAAGCCTTGGCTCGGGCACCACAGTTGGTTCTATAAAGATATAGATCTGAGAGATGAAGAATAGGAGCCCAAAGAATCTAAGGCTGCACCCGTTGAGCTGACGATCGGCATCACGGTCAGCCACGACGACCAATCATAGGTCCTAAAGATCGGATCATAGCTCAACGCAATGATGATGAAGGAATTAGCTGCCTTTCTCCAAGCTAATCTTAACGTGTTCACTAGGACCCAAGACATGTCCCGGTGAAACAAAAACGATGCAGCATGAATCCGAAGAGATTTGTTGCACTTAAAGAGGAGGTGGATAAACTCAAAAATAATGGATTTATCTGCGATGCCCTTTACCCGAAATGGGTATCCAATCCAGTTCTTGTGAGAAAAGCTAATGGAAAGTGGCAGACGTGCATCGACTACTCAGACTTAAATAAGACGTGCTCGAAAGATAGCTTTCCACTTCCGAGGATCGACCAACTGGTAGACTCAATTGCTAGTCATGAACTATTTTCATTCATGGACACGTACTCCGGATATAATTAGATCTTGATGCACATCTCCGATTAGAAACACACTAGCTTTATTACTGATTTGGGGTGTACTACTATGTTGTGATGCCTTTTGGACTAAAGAATGCCGGAGCTACTTACTAGAGACTGGTCAACCAGATGTTCGAACACCAAATCAGGCGATCAATGGAAGTATATGTGGATGATATGCTCGTTAAGTCACAGCGATCAAATGACCACATTAATGACTTGGCAGAATGTTCAGTGTTCTCCGAAATATGGAATGAAACTTAACCCCTTGAAATGCTCTTTCCCTGTTGCGTCAGGGAAATTCTTGGGTTTCATCGTCAACTCTCATGGAATTGAAGCCAATCCCGAGAAGATTCAAGCATTTAGAGATATTCAAGTGCCAAACACAATTAAGCAGGTGTAGAGCCTAAATGGGAAGGTCACCGCCCTAAGTCGATTCATCTCCAGGGCCACCTATAAGTGCATCCCTTTCTTTGACTTGATCAGGAGAGGGAAGATGAACTATGAATGGATGAAGGATTGTATTAATGCATTTCAAGCTCTCGTACACCACTTAAAGACCCCCTCCATCTTGTCTAAGCCACTGGATCATGAAGACTTGTATATTTACTTGGCAGCGTTGGTACATGCCATAAGTGCCGCATTGTTGCGCGAAGAGAATTAGATCCAAAGGCAAGTATATTATGTTAGCAAACAATTGACAGGTGCTGAAAGAAACTATCCGAAGGTAGAAAAGCTCGCATACTGCCTGTTGATTGCATCAAGAAAGCTCTACCCATATTTCCAGGCTTACCCCATCAATGTCTTCACCAACCAGTTGTTACGACGGGTCCTACAACGACCTGAGACATCTGGGAGGATACTTAAATGGAACATCGAAATGAGCCAGTTCAATATCATTTATCTCCGTCGAAGAGCCATCCAGGGCCAAGTACAGCAGACTTCATAGCCGAATTCACTGCACAAGACGACTCTTTGGAGAACGGTGAAGAACTTACCATCCAATGAAAGATGAACATGGATGGAGCATCCAACGATCGGTGTTCTAGCACCGGAGTCATAGTAGTAACTCCTGAGGAACGCTCGATTTGCTACGCCCTAAAACTTGACCTTCCTGCAACGAATAATGAGGCTGAATATGAAGCCTTAATCATTGGGCTTAAACTGGCTAGAGAGCTAGGAGTAAAAGCTTTGCAAATTTTTTATGATTCCCAGTTAGTAGTAAACCAAGTCAAGGGAGAATACCAAACCAAAGGAGCGGTACTTGCTCCTTACCTCAACTGAGTCAAAGAACTGCTAACCGAAAGCCGACTCACTGGCCAAGCTGGCCAGTTCTGAGGATGCACAACAAATGAGCCTGGTTCCAGTTGAAATACTCAGCGCCCCAAGCATTGACCAGATAGAGATTGATTGGGTCTTAGAGACAGGGCCGGAGAAGGAGTCGTGGATGACTCCGATTAAAGACTATTTGCAAAGGGGAATCCTTCCCGAATGGAGGAATGAAAAATGACAGATCCTTCGTAAAGCTTCAAGATACATCCTTTATGAAGGAGTAATGTACAAGAAGGGTCTTTTTGTTCCCCTGCTTTGGTGTACTTCCAACGATGAAATCAAGCGAGTATTAAGAGAAGTCCATGAAGGAGAATGTGGCGACCACACTGGGGGAAACCCTGGCGAACAAGATACTCCGCTACGGTTATTTCTGGCCAACTGTCAATTGAGACGCAACTGATTATGCTAGATGATGTGACAAGTGCTAGATATTTGCAAAGATTTCGAGAGCCCCATCGATGGAAATTACTCAAATGGTCAGTCCATGGCCATTTGCTACTTAGGTTATTGACATTATCGTCCCCTTGCTGATTTCCAAAGGTGTTGTGAAGTACGCCATCGTAGCAGTTGATTACTTCACTAAATGGGCTGAAGCCGAACCTTTGGCCACGATCATTATGAAGAAAGTAATCAATTTTGTTATTCGAAACATCATCTATCATTTTGGTCTCCTTGAACAATCATAACCAACAATGGGACCCAATTCGATAGTGCTGAATTCAAAGACTTCTGTCATCGACATCATATCGAGAAAAGATTTGTGCTAGTTGCTCACCCTCAAGTTAATGGACGGGTCGAAGCAGTTAACAAAATCATAAAGTTCATTATGAAGAAGTGTTTGGAAAAGGCTAAAGGCAAGTGGGTCGATAAACTCTAGTCAGCACTATGGGCGGACAAAACCACCCACAAGTCACCGATTGGCCATACTCCATTCGCCCTTGCTTACAACTTTGAAGCCATGATTCTTGTAAAACTTGAGGTCCCTTCTCATCGAGTGACTTATTATGACCCCAGAACTAATAGGGATCTCCTTTTGGAATCTCTAAATATGGTCGATGAGAAGCGTAAAGAAGCTGATTTGAGGGCAGCTACACACCGACACCGAGTTGCCTGATACTATAATGTTAAAGTCCAATCTAGAACCATTGAAGTTGGCAATCTTGCCCTAAAACGGATATTTCTTAGCTCCGCAAACATGGGTCTGAGATGGGAAGGACCGTATGTCATCAATCAGAAGCTTGGAGATGGAACTTTCAAGCTAGCGACTGTCAATGGCATCACACTTCCTAAAGCATGGGATAGCGAGCATTTACGACTCTATTTCACTTAGTTTGGTTTCATTCGGTTGTATTTCATTTAGAATTTGCTTTTGTAGTTGAATTCAAAGCCATGTAATAAGACAGACACTGTCGCTTCTTTTTCAATTTACAATAAAATCTGAAGTTTGCTCCATACCTGTGAATTGGTTGTGCATATTACAATAGTTGAGATATACGACCAACTTACATCTATGTATGCCTAATATAAATCGCCAAGTATCCATAGTTCGGTGCTAACCAAGTACTCGGGTCCATAATCGAATTAAACAAAATGAATTTGACTTGACTGTTCATCCAATAACTCTCGTCTGCAATCCGACGGGCTGAGTATAAAACAGAGAACGGGTGTGACTCGACCATCCGTTAACTAACTCCGTCTCCCAATTCGATGGAAAGAATGTAAAGTGAAAGTGGTCATGAAACGACTGACCACTCTTCGACTTTTGCCCCAGACTTGGGGGCAAGGGAATTAATAAAAGGAAATGTGATTCGACCGTTTCCCAGAACAACTTCAGTCCTCAGAGTGTGGCTGGACTATGAACATCAGATGGGTGTGATTCACTACCTATCGGCTAACTTTGATCCCCAGAGTGTGGATAAGAGTATAAACAAAATGAATGAGTGTGATTCGACCATTCATTCTCTAACTCTGGCCTAAACCCGACAGGAGAAATATAAACACATCATGGATGGGACCCGACCATCCATGAATTAACTCTGCCAAACCAAGACTGGGGGTAGGAGTATAATCACTTAACCACTAAACATGATAGCGTAGCATTGTGGCTCGCGCCTAGTGTTTGATACGACTTAAGGCCATGACCGAAAGGAGGCCTTGAGATGGATTTGTCAGGTAGACGCCCGAAGCAACGGGCGACTTAAAGACATTGCAACTTGAACGACGAGCGATGAATTACAAATACATTGAATGGAAAACGTAATAGCTCGAATACTTAGACAAGTTTTGTATAAAAGCTCAACAGAAACGAAAGAATTTTTATTCACATACTGAAACATGGAAACTAAGTACAAGTTTATTTCAGAAACTAAAAGCCAAAAACAAGGGTCGTACCCGCATGATTGCGGCCAACAAAAAGAAACTAGCTACCTATCTACGCACCACCCAAGCCGGTTCGACGATTATTTCTCCCCTTTTTTGGGCTTCTTCGGGGTGGATTCTTTGGAGCTACCACCTCGTCTTCTCCTCTTCGACCATTTTTTGCCCTTGCTACCTTTAGGTGAGATGCTTTCATAGATAGAGGCAGTTTCACTTTGGGATACAGAAGGATCGACCTCCTCAGGATTTATGCTGCCCAATAGTATAACTTGGAGTGGAGTAATATCCACCTCATCACTCTCCTTCTTAACTTGCAAATCTAGCTCCTCCTTTTCAATGTGCTCCTTCATTCTAAGTCTACTAGTGTGTTCGGAGGCAGGAGTCACTACGACATCCTATGTTTCAACCTGGCCCTGGTGGTCATAAGTCTTCTTCTCTTCCAGAGCCCCTATGACTTCAGCATCCGGGCCGGGGGTCTCAACAGGTTGATCGGTAGGAAACACTTATACAGTGGCAGCCATAGTAGACCTTGCGGTCTACGCCTGCTATCCCATGGTAACATTATCATCAGAAGTATGGACAGATGCAGACATACCTGCAATTTCATGAAGACCAATGGGTAAGCCAATGACTATCGGACGTGAGATGTAAACCTTCTTGAATGTTTAAGAAGTAAGAGATATTCCTTCACCAGATTGGCCTTCGGTCATTGCTGGAGTGTCGCCTTCCAAAATGGGAGATAGCCCAAAAGATTTGTGCATCCTTGGATGATCTGGATCGTAACCTGCATCTTTTTTCCAAGTATGAGAAATTGAAGCACCAGTTGCTTGAGTAGTAGGAGGGACTTGGGAACTAGATCCCGAGGCTTCACCATCATCTTTCCCTATTCCGGTGGTCGCTAGATCACTGAGTAAACTGAGCCGAGCAGCCTTGAGTTCATCAGGCTCTTCATCGCGCAAGATTTCGCGCATGAGCTGCTCTTCATCCACTTCAGTACCACCAAGGACTTCTTCTTCATATCAACAATATGGTCCCAGGCTTCAACAAACGACTCGAGATACCCCTCTCCGAGGAAGCGAAGGCTGCGATTATGAGGATGCATGCATTTTAATATATCAGCAATGGATCGAACTCATCCTTTATTTCTATTCGACTAGCCTCCCTAGCCTCTTCCTTGAGGGCCTCTATATGCACAAGTTGTTTGTCGGCCTCTGTTTTAGCTTCACGAGCCTCGACGATCTCCTTGCAGTATCGTTAAGACTCCAGCTGAACCTCAAGTTTCTCCTGTTTTTCCTTCTCAAGCTCCTCCTTAAGCTGTTTAATATGAAGGGCCAAAGCATCATTGTCTTTTTTCAGCACATCCTTCTCCTTCTGTAAGACATCTTTCTCAAGGGCTAAAGTACCGCTGTGGCAAACGGTAGTGTCTAGTTCAGCCTGATGCACTTTCATTAAATGGTCAACGACTTCAGAAGACTCGTTGGCTTTCTTCTCAACATCGACCAGCTTCGTACCCAACTATTTGACCTCCTCGTCCAAGTGCATAATAATGTCTTTGTCGTGGATTGCCTCCGGAGTTAAGCGATCGATTTCGTGTTTCCTTTCCATTGACACCTCGGAAATTCTCTCAGACACATGGAGAGTTGTACTATGCTGGACATAGACATCATTAACATAAGAGAGCACTGTGATCCTGGCCTAAAGAGGAATCAGATGCATAGGAGGAACGAACATGAACTTGTTAAAACATAACTTGGGAAATGTGACCTTGAGCTCAACCATCTTTTCAACAACAATGACATCAAGAGTAGTCGGGCCTGATAGGGACCATCTATCGTGCTTGTAGGAAGAAGTATCAGGACCTTCTGTGCCAGACTGGCGTTTCGAAGATTGACAGTCGTTGGAGGAACCCGAATGTTGCTCGTGCGCAGTAAACGAAGTGGGAGCATGAGGCAGCAACTTACTGTTGCTATATGTAGTGGGGTGTTGACTGGCACCCTTATGGTGAGAAGACTTGGATTTTGATTTATGCTTGCATGACGAGTCCTTAGATTTATGGCTCCGGTCTCGATCTTCTCTTCCTTCATGACCTTCTCTATCTCGACTAGGGTTCAAACCCTGACTGGGCCCAAAGTAAGATGGCTGAGAGTATGTTGATCTCTTCAAGTAATCATAGTTGCGAGGGCATCCCATCGAGCCTGCAAATAAAATGAAAGTGTATAAGAATCATTGGAGTTAAAGGAGGATAAGTGTCGTGCGGTGCAGTGCACGTGATCGTGAGTATCCTAGTGTCCCCCCAGCGGACCAGTTACTGGGGCTTTGCTCGCTGGAGTAATCTCTCCTATGTTAATGGGGGAAATGTCAGCACCAAATTGAATAAGAGATTCAGAGCCCCCAAGACATAAGTCGGTAAAATCATAATTCCCAACATCATCTGGAATTGGGATGTCTGACAGCCCCTCAAATAAATTTCCAGAGCAGAGAGCTAGACTAATCTGTAGCAGCAGAGGTTGACTTGGATTTCTTGGAAACCTGCCCTCTACGAAGCTTATAAACATGCCTTTTTCTTCTTCTCTTTTCTAAGGCGGGGAGCTGTGGGTCTTGGGAGGATCCAACTGCAGGCTCATGACTTAAGCTTACATTATCACGACCGAGCTCATTATCATCGGCCTTCACCTGCCTTCTTCGATGACATCCTGAGCTCCTTCAACTGGGGGCATGACATGATCAACTTCGTCGCCTCCCTGCCCAACGGCGTCTTTTCTCTCTACAACTTCCTCCTCAGTGTTTTTTGGCAGTCCTGTGCTGTGGCCTTCTTCTAGTAAGACGAAGATAAAATGGCCCTCGTCGGTGAGTAGAGATCTGATGTCCCTATCCGCCATCGGTATATTTTTTAGCACTGAAACCGCCTCTGAGTACATGCTACCAGTGGGACATGGATAGCTACCTACAATGTTTAATAAAGAATTTCTTAGTTTAGGATATGACTTGAATAAAAGAACTTGAAGTTAAGTTTGAAACGACGCTTACGTTCTTCTAACCACCATCCTGCAAAACCAGGTGGGCAACGCACATAGAACCATTCATTCTTAAAGGTGCTTAGTTTGTTCCAAGCGTCCATTACAGCCTGGCAGTTAGTGACTGGCTCTAGGAAAGTGTATGAGAGGATTCCCCTTCGCTGCTTGAGATTGTAAATGAATCTAATGTCTTTTGGAGTCGGTTCACGATATAAGAATTCAAGGAATATCATGTACGTGCAGTGCAAAAATGCGTAGCTGTTCGGATGCAGCTGAGCAGGCACCAATCTTAAATAATACAACATTTTCTGAATGAGTGGATTGAAAGGCGGAATGCAACCAACCTAGCACATAAACTTGTTGCATGCAGTATACCCCTCTGGGGGCAAGTGAGCCTTATCGTTACAGGACGGGACTCGCACATCCTCGTACGAAATCCCGCGTTTAATGCACAGTCTGCAGAGAGAGGGCTCATCAACCCTTGAAGCCACTGAATCCTCCAGATCATTTAACAATATGACATCTTCTAAAGTGTCGGGTGTTGGCTCAATTTTTGCTTCTAAGTTCGAAGGAATTTATGGCACCTTTTGAGAACTTTCGGGCTGCTCGGGTTGATGGCCTGGAGAGTTTCGAGTGGATATTGTTGCGGATCTAGATTTAGAATCAGGATTATCGTGTAAAGAAGTTTGTTTAGCACTTATAGCAGCTAAACGCTCCAAGCATCTGGAACCCATAGCTATCAAACTCAGCAGATAGTAATCATTAGAAAAATTAACCTATTCCCCGCATGTTAAGTGTAAATTATTGTGGTGTGATGCAGTGTTGTGCAGTGCAGAAATAAATAGTTCAGAATTAAAATGACAGTTACGACGAGACTTTGGGATTTGACCAAAGTGATTGTCATCGCTGATCGTCCCAACCGGCTTTCACGTCAATGGTTGTGGATTTCATATAAGATACAGAATCAGTCGTCAACACATTGGAGTATGATATCTACATTCAAGTTCATTCGAGACCATATGTTACACTTGTTCGAGATCAAGTCATATTCGAAAGTGTGCGACTTTGGTTTCCAATGATTCAAGTTATATAAGTTCAAATGCAATGTCCAAACATTCACATTCTATATGCATTGGTATTCAAGTCAAAGTGCTAAAATCTTGTTCGAGTCCCATTTTGGAGCTCAAGTGTTCGAGTTCAAGTCCAACATTAGATATGTAAATGTTCATGTCCAAGTTTATTCACGTATTCATGCTCCTATGGAAGGGTTCGGTCATGCATGAAAGTCCATGTGTATACAATCAAGTTCAAGTCTACGTTCAAGGAGGAAAAATGCCTAAGTCCCTATAGGCAAAGGGATTGTAACCGATCCCTCACCTAGGCAATGTTGCCTTAAGCCATTTCAAACTCCACATGCCTCAAACCAATCCCCATAATAATTGATCCCTCCATTCCACTAAGAGGTCGATCCCATTATGATTGATTGACCTAGCTCAACTTTGATGTGCCATAACCATCGCATATCACTATCGATCCCCTAGATTTCACTACTTCACTTCATCTCTAACATGCTTCCATCCAATCCCATGAGTCGATCCCACATCGACCGATCCCTCCTCCTCATCACTCCAATTCATCTATTCCATGTTATGACAAATCCATATCGATTCCACTATTCCAAAACCAACATCGATCCTCACATGCCAACCAACGACCGAACCCTAAGTTCACAATCCACCAATATGAATAATCCCACTCAACTCATCACATAACCCTAATCTAAATTGTACACAACTGGAATGAAACCTACCTATATAAGGAGGCCCGACTTGATGGAAGAAATTCGCGATGAGTTGAGGGTTCGGGTATAATCGATATAAGATCGAATAGGTAGAAGGTAGGTATCAAAACCTGACTAGAGACGATGGCAAGCTTGTAGAGGATGGAGAGGAATCGAACCTAAGAAGAAACTGAAAGGATTGGTGAAATTCTCGGGTTTGTTAATGGCAGTGGTAAAGAAGAGAGAGGAGTTCGGTTCATTGGTAGAAGAAAATGAAGCAAGTGAGAAGAGAAGTAAGCTAAGTGATTAGCTTATATATGGTACATAGCCCGCTTACTTGGGCTCAAGATTTGTTTAAGTCCACCTGAGCTAAGGGATCGGTGTTGATCCCCCCGCTTAGGTGATTGGTACCGTACGCCTTTTACCAATGTTTAAAAAAAGGAGAAAAGAAAAGAAAATAGAAAATTGCAATGCTCTTTACTTCAACTGCGTGATATCGACAATGACCCATAAACATGTAACCGTGATCGGAAGCTAGTGACAAAAGTGTATACGTGAATGAACGTGCATGTGTACATATCCAACATTCGATTTCTTGAATCGACAGAAGTTGAGTTCTCACCTGGATTTCTCAGAAAAGACATCACTATGGATGACCGAACCCTTCTAACTCGATCGACAAGCTCGATAGAACCGAGTATAAACAAAGACTGGGGATTACACTCTGAATTTATATTGACAAATATCAACCAAGCATCATGACAAATGGAGAGAGATATGACTTTTGGAAAGACAATTCAACAAAAAGATAACGACTGTTCAGGAAACTAAATGGAATTCTTCCCGACGATTCTAACTTTCTTCGATTCAAAGCATGTCATGTTCGAAACAAGAAGTCCTTTGGGAGGCAAGTGTTATCCAGTCTTTTGACCCGGCTATATTCAGACTGATTGGACAAGTTAGACTCAATGATAGACAAGGCAAGCAGCCTAGAAAGGTGATTACAGAGACTAGAGATTAGCATTAACAATAGTATGAAGCAACGATCAGGCAAAGCCAAGAGATAGACTCTCTGTAATATTCTAAGTATGGATTTGTGCCTTCCCCTAGGCAGGGGACCGTATCGGGTCACTATGGCTATAAATAGCTTGAATCAGCGGTTCAACTCAATGGGAATCGATCGATACCTCTAAAAACATGAAGACAACTTTGAAAACAACTTTGGAAACATGGAACCAACATGCAGGAGAACCCACCATATCGATCGCAGCATGCCACGTGGGCATCTTGACCAATCAGGGCCGATCGCTCTACATGGGGAATTGGGCCTCGAAATTTTTTGGGTGATCTTGTTTGCATCTGGAGATTCTGCCGGTAGATTTTCAGGAAGATATTTCATCTACGCCTATAAATACAAAGTTCATAGTTCATTTGAGGAATCTTAATGTTGTTGTTTTCTTTGTACTCCATTGTAGTTATGAATTCTTATCTGATTCCTCTTGTACACAGAAATTCAAGTTATTAATAAAGCCATTTCTTCAAAGTGGACGTAGGAATTCAACGCCGAACCACTATAAATCTGTTTGTCATTGTTTTTTTACTTGTTTTCTGCTTGTTTCCTCTATTTTAATTTTGATTTCTTCATTTATTTCTCTACATATAATCTATTGGGTGTTAGTGCCAACTTTTGGTGCAAATATGACACAAATAAATTAAGTAATTAATTCAAAGTATATTAATAAGAAAATCCTTAAATAGAAAGTTATGTGATTGTAGTTGTAAATAGTTGTAATTGTGAGTAATTAATCATAATATAAAATAACATTTTGTTTAAATATTCCTGGTGAAGATACTTTGAGAAAAGATACCGATTAATCCATTGAGACCAGAGTGCAAAACGCTCTCCAAATGTTGGGCATTGTATTACTTATGGCTACCAGGGCCACCAAGGGGATGCGTACTTATAGTTATTGGATAACCATGGAATGAATCGTTTAAGAGATTCCTATTGGTTGACAATAACTAGATCAAACAGAAAATCTCAATGTAACGATGTCATACAGTTTCCTCAACTTGAGATTAATGTAGAACTTCAATATGGATACTCCACTTTTATTATAGTTAAATCTTGGCATAGTATCCGTCGAACGACTATAGTTGGGTCTGAGTTGAAGCATTGGGAGTGAAGCACTATTCAATAGAGAATACATCTCATCAATTGTAGTCAATTCAAGGTCAAAATCTTTGGTTAGAGTAGAACGGTTAATAATAAATGTTATTATTGAAGTAAGAACTTTGTTCATGGACTGATCTTGTTGAATGTGCATAATATTGAAGTTTTGACAAATACCGTACTCCATATATCCTAAAGTGATATAATATTGCTAAAGAGAACATTTGTCAATTTTTGCCACTATTGGTACCTCTTAAGCTGGTGTAAAATATGATTTTACCAAAAGGATCTGTAAGTGATGAATTCGGCTAGACTATCACACCACTAGCTAAGGTGACGTGTGAACATTAATATTTGAAATTTTCCATACTAATCGTTGTCTGAATTCACACCTTGGAGTCACATAACCGTACTTATGAATTCTTGGAAATACCACGTGATTTAATTTGTTTACAAAGTGTTATAAATTAATTTAATTAACTCATATTTAAGAAATATTAATTATCAATGTATTTGATGTTTGGAGTGTTATTACTGAGTGGGATAGCTCCTAGAAATTTTCTCGGTGCTATTAGTAATTATTTGGATATGTATATAAAAGCTACATATGCATGTATCGATGTACGATATTGATATATATATATATATGTGTGTGTGTGTGTGTGTCTATAAATAGGCTTTATTTATATTTAGTTACGTAAATGGGCTTTAGGATTTTTCTATCCATATTGGATGCATGTATGGTTGTCCATAGGATGGGAGATATGGTCTACGTATTTGATTTAGATCTAATTGAGAATTATTGAGAAAGGTTTTAAATAGAGGAATAAGAAAAGGTTTCTTTCTCTCCACAAAATCAAAACCTTCCACATTAATTCATTTTAATTGATATTTCTTCTTTCTCTCTTCATGACCACCTATATCTTGCTCATTCCCATCATGGCCGAACTAATATTTCCCCAAACAACATCAAATAGAATTAAATTAAGGTAGGTCATTGGATTCTATCAAGATCAGATGGTAACTTAAGGAGTTTACAAGTCAATTCACAAATCAAGATGTCACGAAGGGCTGGACCTGCAAAGATAAATTTATTTTTTCTACATTCATATATGTTCACACCTAACCTTAATTGATGTATATAACATATGTATGAATTGACATTGTATATTATTAAAATTTAATCTTTTATATATGTTGTTTGTGAATAGAATTCAAGTAAAAAAATACAATAAATTTTGATCTACTTATTCTGTCCATATATATATATATATATCAATCTTTTTATATTTTTTATAAAATTTATTTTTATGTAACATTAAATAGTATATATATAGTCATTTATTTTGGCTATAATCAACATGTATATTTATGTTTATCTAAAATTGTTTTGATTTTAAATCATGATATTCTAGTGCTTACTTAGACAAACAAATAAATCTAAAATTTATTTTATTAATTATTTGAGATCATTAATTATATACATATACATATATATAATTGATTAACAATTATATAGCCATATATATATTACACGCATGCATGCACTCACATACATACGTACACACATACATACATACATACATACATATATATCGGTGTGTATGTGTGTAGGTATGTGTTGTTTGCAAATAAAACCAAAACAAAACACATTTGTATAAAATAAATATAATTGGATATGTAATTTACAAATTACCTTTTATGACCAAGATCTAGATTTCATCAGGATTTTGTAATAAAAGAAGATGGAAGGCCTTTCCATTTTCTCTAAATTTGATTTTGGTGTTTCCTCGGTCAAAGAGATAAATTTGGAACTTATTCTATTAATTATTCTTGAGTGATTATTTTTATAACCTTAATTTATATGTAAATATATACAAATGTTATACAAACATATATGCATATGGTACCATTAATATATGTACACAAACCATATACAAACATTATAGTATATTTAAACATGTGTATATACTTACACATTTATATTCCCGATATGTATATGGATTTACCATATGTATATGTACGTATAATATATATGTATATACAATAGATATAAATCCCAATATCTGTATGTATAAATGTGTGTGTGTGTATAGTTATACACATGCTCCTATACTGTTATGTACCATGCCATGTTATAAATCTATATATGTTATATTTAAATTAATATAATTAAATAAATAAATGCGAATATTTTAAAATAACATATGATTTTATTTTAACAAATAGATTAGATCTAATGCTAGTTAATAGATTTCATAGGCCCAATAAGATCCTAACAGGGAAACTTCTTTTGAAATTTACCCATTTCATCTGTTGCCAAAGCGGAATAGACCTTCCTTTTTAAGATATATTGAGAAAAGGATATCGATATGTTTATTGAAACTACTGTACGTAATGCTCTCTATACGATGGATGACGAATTACTCATGACCGTTGGAGGCACCAAGGGGTTACGTACTTAGGGTTGTTTGGAACAGTCACAGAACGACTCGACGAGAATTTTTCATAGGTTAATACAACTAAGTTGAAATAGAAGATCACATGGTAATGACATATAGTAGTCTTTAAACTTGAGGGTACTGCCGACCTTAAGTAGCTAGGTTTTACTTTGATTATGGTTAAACATATGGCATGGTAACTATGTTACGGCCATAGTTGGATACATGCTGAACCATTTAAAGTGAAATCAAATAGCGGATTCGTCTCCTTCATTGTAGAAGGTTAGTACCATCGTAATTGGTAATCAGCTTAAAAATAAAATCTATGACCAGAGTAAACCAGTTAATCGATCAATGTTATCGGATTCAACCAAGGACTTTAAAGTAGTCTACGCAGTCAGATACAAATATTAATAGAGTTGTTTTATACCTTAGACCAACCTTTAGATATCTAATTCATATAGCGATGACGAAAAGAAAACATGTACAAACCGTCGTCACTATGTGCAGCTTAATATAAATTCAATTTTGCTTAAATAATTTATGAATGATTGAACTTGTGCCCGATATTGTACTTTAGCAAAGTCCGTACATGCTTCAGTATCTAAATTGTTTAAATATTGACCGAGGGTAGAGTTCACACCAGAGAGTCAACACAACTGGTTATTTTCGAGTTTAACCAATGTAGAATTAATTTATAAATATTATAAATTAATAATAAATTTAAATACAAATGTTGTATTAAATTTTAGTTGCATTTTACTTATTTATTTAAAGCCTGAAAAATGATTTTAAAAGACGTATAAAATTTTAACTTGATTTAATTAACAAATGGCTTTGGATAAATGAATTTAATATTAAATCATTTTGGCCTAACATATGGACGTCCAGAAATCCATGATGAGGCCAGCCATAACTTGTAGGCAAGGGAGGGGACTTGGTCTTCTAGAATTTGAGATAAAGGGGATAGATATTTTTGATCTAGTTGGGTATAAATAGCCATCCTTTCTCATTATCTATATATGCTAAACAAATGTAACACTAACCTCCAAAGAAAACATTAGAGAAGCTAAGGAGACAGTGTTACATCCCATAGCCAGGGAGACTGAATAAGGTGTTCAAAGGAGGAAGTAAACAATAGTCGATGTGTTCGACAATCAACGGGATCACTGGAAGGATGTAACTTTTATTTAAATATATATTATAATATATACATACGTATACACACACACAGATATATATATATATATATATTTGTTCATATTTGCTTGTCACTCTCATCATATATCCGGACATGAAATATTTTTTTCCCAAAATATAATAATAATTTAATAATAAAGAAAACCGTAATATATATATTGATTAAAAGGCTCAAATTCCTTTATTACTTAAATGATGTTTACCAAAAAAGCCTATACACATACACTTTGAAATTTTAGCATAAATTACTTTGACCCATCCCACTCCAGCCCACTTCAAATAGGAAAGAAACCCTACCCGAACCATTATCTAGAACCCTCCTTACCACTAAAAACAATCTCTACTTCATTAACTCATTCAGATCTCTTTACCAAATATGAACACACTTCCATGGCGGTGCTCCCTTTAGCCGAAATTTCTCAATATCCCAAAGAAAACCCGCCGTTGGAACACTTCCAAACTGGAAAACACGATCATCTCTATTTATACTCCTTCTTGACATTAGCAATTTCACTCTATCGCCAATTAATTGAGAAAATTTCTTCATAATATTTTCAGTTCTTTATCTTTCTTCACTTTAACTAAACAAGTATTTTATTTTGAAGATCTTCTATCTTTATGTACAAAATGAAGCCTTTTCCTAATTGCATGCCTTCTCTTGGAAATTTCACCATCGCTTATTTTTATTGTAATTATTATTCTCAATGTAATTATCTTTAATTGCTTGTTGTAATTATTTTGAGCATGAGTGCATTTAATTTTTGGGGGATGGTGATTTTGGGATTTGTGTGTTTGCTAACGATGATATGCAATGCTTGATATGCCCGGTCCCTGGCTTCTACACTTACATATAGAAAGATGAGTACCCTGCTCCTTTCTTTGTTTGCTACATTTGTTAAATAATTAACATGCATGCTGAGGCATTATTTGCCTTGTAGAATTGTTGGTGGAAATAAAACCAGTTCTCAACAAAAAGAATTATTAGCAAAGGTACAACCAAACCTAGCATCGGCGTCAAACAACAAGGCGTGGCGGTTGCCAGGTCTTTACTTATTGACTGAGCGGCTAAACCCTATCTTAAGGCAGGGGGTAAGAACCTCTAATTTTTTCATTCTTTGCATATCTTGTCATCTGTTTGATTAATGATGCTGTGATATTTGGATCTCATCATTCTCACTCTCACCATGCTCATTATATAATCACATTTGTCTCGCTCTAATCTAACTTTAGATAGAGTAAATAACCTACTATTTTGCTTGCCCTAAACTGACCACAAACACACACACACACACACAGATAATGCAATGTATACTTCTATATTTATGTTTGAATCTATTGACGATGTTCGTGATTTATGTATTGGTGTATTATGTTTCTATATATTGCACTGGCCAGTCCAATTTGATTCTACACCACTTCCACACATATGCGTCAAACTTGCATTGGAAAAAAGATGATTTGCACTCTCATTTTCACTATTGGACAACGCGCATAAGGATTCTACTTTAGACATCTCTGTATCCATCTATCTTTGTTTGAAAGCAAATTATTCATTGCTTTATACGTGCATATGGCTGTTTTGGAATACGAGATTTGTTCCAACCCCAACCCTGGCATTCTACTTTGGGGAGTTTATCTCTTATTGCTTCCCAAATGACCTTAAAATTATACTTCTTCTTATTGTTTGACAAACATGCCCAAAAATCTTTAGTTTCTTCTCTACTAATTGATGTATTCATTATCTCACTTCTCAACCCCTAGATAACTCACTCTGTTTACCTTCACTCTCCATTTTCCAACATATCTTCCAACGCCAACTTCTCACCTATTAATCTGACCATCGTGTCGATTCCCAAACATCCGATGAGATTGCTTCCCTAAAGACACGAGTCAAACCAAAGGAACGCGGTTGTGCCATTTACTATCCTACTTCCAATGCTTTTCATAATTTCACTTCTTATGTTGACTAGGCACTTCCATGTACCCGAATCGTCACTCCTTCTACTAACTTCCTAAAAGGATTGGTCTTTTAAATACTTCTCACTCATCCACCTTACTCAAATCCCTTCTTTATTTAACATTCTCAGGGCCAGTTTAACCCCCATTGTTGTTTGAACATCTCCTAATCTCTTCAGACCCATACTTCCTTCATCTTCACGTCTACACACCATACTCCATGGGATCTTACTTATTTTTCCATTCCATAAGAAATCTAAAAATAGTAGAATAATATGATGCGCTATAGTCATTGGAAGTTTGAAATAATGTATACAATACTAAACTATCAGATATAACATCGACCTAACCGGCTCAATTCTTCCAGCCAAACCAACTAGTCTACTTTCCTATCCTTTAACTATATACTTGATTTCCTTAATTTGCCCATTGAAGTCTTTATTCGTCAAGTATACAATTAATATGGGAATACCTAAGTACCTTTCAGGGAAAGCACCTTCATTTATGTCTACTATAGAACAAAATTTTGATTTCCTAATGTTGTCTCTACTAAAATACACACTTGACACCAACTTATTTATTTGCATCTCTGTTATTCTTTGTAACCCGGAAAAATATCGTCTGTTTCTATTACCCCTTCTTCGTCCACTTTTAAAAATATCAGTACATCGTCTGCATAAGTAATGTTAGTAAAGTATTTCGTCTTCACCACACTCAACTAGATCATGAAGAAATCTTAGATGCCAATTTGCTTCCATGATTTTGAATCAACAGAATTAAGCTGTGTTAAATCTACCTTGGAGAAGTGGCCATGTCGCCAGATGCTTACATAGCCTTGTGGTCACACTTTAACTATTTGTTGAAATGTCGAAGTGATTTTTGTAAATAAATGGCAATCAAAATCGAATAACAGAACATTAAAAATAAAGAACGCGGAAATTTTTACATGGTTCGGATTATAGTCAATCCTACGTCCATGAAATAATCCACTAGATATTTGTTCTTATGATACAAATTATAATGGCCCAGTAGCATAAAATATTTTAGATTTTCCTTATTTTGGAAGAAAAAGAAGCTGAAAACAAAGGTCCCCATCTCTGTCTCTATTATTTTCTTTTATAGGATGAAAAGTTCATTGCTGGTTGTTAAGATCATCATTGATCTTTTCTCTTCAATCTCCACCTTCAGATTTTGCCACTTTTCGTTCATCAACAACGCCCATTCATTGTGCCTGGATTAATGATGGGTTTTTGGTGGGAAATCAAGACTTTGGTGGGATCTTGGGAATTCGAAGCGGGGTGTCTAAATAATTTGGGCGGGAAGCCCAAGTCTTAATGGGTCGGTCTCCTCTCTCTTAGAATGAAAAATGTCTTGAAAGGAATGGTAAGGGACCACAATGTAACTTTGCTATCTTGTTAATGCGTATGAAGAGGTGTAGTAGTGGATATTGCATGGTATTCAAGTCGCACTGCCTTGCTGGTACCATTGCTATCTTGGTTTGACCTGATAACGTGTCGGGTCGGAATGAAATAACATTTTCTCATTCTGCTCTGAGGGTTAACTTGGCATATTCTTGGAACATTCCTGAGGCTATTCGTGATTTGAGTCTCCTTTTGAGCAATTTTGCTTTGACTGTTGATGAGGGAGAAGTAACTTCACACCTGTCGTTTGCTTGTTAGTTTGGTTCTGCATTGAGGCATATTTTGAGTGGCTCTATATACAGCCCCTTTAGAGTGATTTTGGATCTGTGCAGCGCTATCTAGGTTGCCCTCGGTATATGCTGGAGCAGACTGTTCATGTAGGCATTGACAAAATGTGAACTTTAGAAGTTTGGTTACCTTAGTACATCTACTACTTCTTCTAATGCCTAAGTTCACTTTATGTCTTTGATTTTGGATATGGTCACTGTAGCTTGCCTCTATTTCTTGATGTGTGTAGTATTTGTCTTTTATCGTGGACCCTAGGTTGGGGGGCTTGTGTCGGGTTAGGTGTTGTGACTTCAAACCGGTTCCCTGTTCATTACGAACTTAATTGATTCACTTTCGTTTTCTTTTCCTCTAATTTTCTTAACGCGAGGGTGGCTTCCCTGATCTTATGTTCTGCCTCATTTTCCTTTATTGCAGTTTGTGGTAAGAATGGGTGTAACACTTTCCCTCCAAGTCTGCGGCGACTGTAGGTCGGGGTAGACTTGGTATCTTAAACACCTGGGTTATGTGTCTAATCAGTTCTATCTAATCTATCTTTTCAGCGCTGGGAAAAAGTCTATTCAACTTTACTCACATTTAATGCTCTTGTACATATGTCATTCCCTTACCAAGCCATCTTCAAACAGCTGTTCACTTTGGCTTTTCATTTTTCAAAGTGGATTTTTCTAAATCTTTGCACTTATTACATCATAAAAATCTTTGACCACTTCAATCGTATGGTCATTATTCAAACTGAGGTACATACATTCTTTCTACGTCTTCCCCAAACTTTCTTTTATCCTTTTATATCCTTTTATTTGAAAGGAACTGCTATTAGGTTAATTTCTAAATTTAGGGGTATTTCGATAGATTGACTATAGGAGAAATTGTTTGTTTCGATCCTCGCTCATCTCTTCTTAGAAGTAATCTTTAGAACTTTATCATGTATTCCTTTTCATCTTCCTCTACGTTTCCTCCTTCTAAGATCACTCGCTTGGAAGAGGCTATTGGCGCCTTAGGCAATTTGTGTTTTCTGGCTATGCGGTTAGGGTTTCAGAGTCTCACGAACACATTAATACACCGCCAGAGGGATATATTACCATCACTCATGAACATATCCAGTGTGGGTTGTATCTTCCTATGCATTCAATTATTCATTAATGGCTTGCTACACTAGGTGTTGCTCCAGTTCAGTTTTCCTCTCATTCGTATACCCTTTCCCTGGCCACCTTCGTTATTTATACTGAAAATGGCATCAATCTCACTAGTGAGGAACTTTGATTTCTTTTTGAAATGAGGAAGAATCCTGTAAAGGGAGGTGATGGCTTCTTTTATATCCAATCTAGGGAATCGTTTTTTCCTGATGTTCTAAGTAGAACTGAAAAATGGGACGAATTCTATTTCCTTGTTTCAAATTTTGATAAATTTCCTTCTTTCTCTCATCATTATTCTGTTTACACCATCTCTTCAGAGGACAATAAGCAATTGTACAATTCTTATAGGTAATAGATTTTGGGATTAGCGGAAAAGGACAGAAAGATAAATAATTTTTTTAATAGTCCGAAATTGATTGAGCATTGTTTACTCCGTCCTCATCATACATTCTCTCATAGCATATTTAAGCCAGCTTCCTCCTCAACTAAATCCAGGGGTATCAGTTTCCTGTAATAGATTTTGGAAATTGTTATACCTGTGATTTTAATTTTTTTATCTTTCTTCTTTTGTAGATACTATGGATGGCAAGGCTACTGCTAAATTTTGTGCTTCCTTGATAGGGACGAAGTAGAAGAAATACTCGAAGAGAAAAACTGAGGGATCTGATGATTCTCTCATTGCTTCGAAATAATCAAATGTTTCTCCTTCTGCTTTAGATATTCCGCCCCTTCCAGGCATAGAGAATCTTCCCCCTCCTATTTCCACATCTATTGGGCCGACTGCTTCTTCCTTGCTTGGTGGTCCTGCCCCCAATGCGGGCGGATTGACCACATCTGAAGTTGCCATCTTTGCTTTAATGGAGACAGTAGGAAGAACTGCACAAGTTCCCCTCTCCTTTCTACTCTGGCTTTCGAGATGTCTCCTTCTACTGTCCTATCTAAATTTAAGAAGCTCTGGTCTTATGTGAGTGATCATATTTTCTCCTTTTTCCTTCTTTAAGTTGCTAGTTTATTAATTATATTATTCAAACTTCACTTTCTTGTAGTCTGCGGCCTTGATGGTGAAGGCACGTGAGATAGAAAGTGCCCAAAGCTTTCTTTCAGGTCGGATGGCTAAACTTGAAGCTGGCCTTGCTTTAGCTAATACTAGGAAGACCACATAGGCTTTTGCTAGGGCCAAGGCCAAAGAAGAGGTTAGGATGCTTCAAGAGAAGGTTAAGAGGGTCGATAAGGAAGCCAAAGCTGTTGAGGATGCTCGGGCTTCTAAAGCGCAAGAGTTGAGGGAGAAGGATGAGGCACTTGCTAAGGTTAAGAGGGAGTTGAAGGAAATGAAGGAGGAATTATCCCAATCGAAGAAAGACCTTGATGAAATCACTTCCAATGTGACCTATGGTTTTTATGCTTCAACCAAGCGAATTTTAGGGTAGAGGTCAAGCTTGATTTCTTAGAGGATTAGTCTGTGGCTGCTTCAATTTATAATTATTGCCATGGTAGGTGGAAGGAGGAAGAGGTTGAAGAGAAAATTGTTGACCCAAACTATTCTGGACGCCCTTTTGAGGAGGACGCTGCTAAGGTTGATAGAGATATGGGACTTGCAACCTATGGATAAGGGCACAACATCTGTAAGCAAGGTTAATCCACATTCTCCCATAGAATTAGATGACTAATCCCGAATTTGTTGTCTGTTGTGGTATGATGACTTTGGAGTTTGTTCTAGTGTTTGTGATGAAACATAGTATTCGTTATTTTCTTCTTTAGAATGATCATGTTTTCTTTATTTTTTTGTTTAGTATTCTAGAGAGAATGTCACAAAACTGTTGAGAAAGACTGAGGCTAGGCTAGAAAAACAAACTTTAAATCATCTTGGATTAAGTGTTGTGGCTATGTGCAGGCTGAAAAAGAGCTAGACAAAATGTTCGCTGAGCTTAAGGATAAGACACAAGAACTATTATCCTAAATAGACCAAGTAGTTCGGGAGAAAGAGGCCCTTAGTGATTTCGTGTTGCGCCGATGGTGATATACATTAGAGAATGGTTTGTTTCCATCTAATAATCCTTACCTAGAATGGTTTAGGCTTAAGTTTAGAACTTGATTAACGAATGACCTTTCCATGTCTTTGTTAATTTACATATTGATTTTCAAGTATGTGGGTAGAGATGATGTAATAAGTAATGGATGTCTTGGTGTTGAAACTTAGTCTATTATGTTTTGATTACGTAATTAAGTTTTATTCCAATAGTGATTTAAGTTGGTTCTTTTCGAGCTCTGTTCAACAATAATTGTGTTTGTTGCTAGGATGTTTCTGAAGATGAAGTTACCCGACTCAAATACGAAATTGAGAGGCTTGAAACAAAGCTGAAGCTTAATCATGAAGAGCTTGCAAATGCCAAGAGTCGGCTCGAACATTAGCATGATCATAATAAGAGGTTGTGCACGTGGTCAAGGGACGCTGCATCAGAGCTGGAAGGAATAAAGCAGACCGTAAAGGTGGGTGAAGAACTCTATGGTATTATTTATAGAGAAGAGATTGCACAATACAAGAAACAAGTGGAGGACATGCCTGTAGAGATTGCCAGATTGCTTGATGAGTAAGATGTTGTAGAATATGGGAGGATGATTTTGGTGCCCCACTTGGGTGCCGCTTATATTCCTCCCATGGGTTCTGGATCTTCTTATCTTTGTGTTGATGGATGGAAGACTATTGTTAGCAGATTATTTGGTGATTTTTCAGATAAAAGTAGGAAAACAAAGTCTCAGTTAATTGAGATCTTAAATGATATCAGGAGAAGGGCGGTAATAAAGGTATGTGAGCTTGAGGACTCATTGCATGTTTCTCAAGATAGGATTGCTTCTTACTCGAACAAGCTTGAGTAAGAGAAAGTTAAAAGCAAGAGGGTTGAGGCGTTACTACAACGGTCTCGAGACGTGTTGGGCTTCTTCTACCCTACATTGGTCCACAGTTTTTTGAATGACAATGAAGACACTGAAGTGTCAATTGGCCAACCTATGGATCATTGGGCGGGAGCACTCTATGACCCTCACTAGACATTTGTTGTTAGCATGGCCCCATTTCTTCCTCGTGCTCTTTAGGCATCATTTTAGTGCTTAACCGCTAGTGGAGTAAGATAAGAATATTTTTTGCCATATGAAAATATTTTTTCTTCACGATACAGAAGTTTGTTGACAAAATTTTATTTATAGAGTATGGAATTATTTAATTCTGACATGTATGGAATTATTTAACCTTTTTCCGGCTGGCTTCTCTCAATTAGGGTTCAGAGGTAACCGCTCTTCCGAAGAAGTTATATTCTGCTCTGCTTAGAGTAGCAGAACTAGAAGGCCTATTAAAGAATGTTGAGAGCACATATGAGGCTGTATATAAGGATGAAATCAAAAGGCTAAAAAGAAAGATCGTGGAGATGGACAAAGAGATTGCATTGTGCATAAGCGCAGAGATGATCCTCTAATTGCCTCGGCTACCCGCGCCTCCCTCAGGTCGGATGCAATTCCTATGCTCCTGTTTGGAGCTAACTCGAATGATATCCTTAAATGAAAGAACGATGTGAAGAATTATTATGAGGTCAAAATAAAAGTCAAAATAAAAGACCTAGAGAATTATTATAAGGGAGAATTGGGGATGCCAGATACTCGGGTTTCACCGTTCAGATCTACTAAGGTTGAGTTCTTTGGTACTTTCTCTAGGAATGTCAAAAAGACAATGGAGCACCTCTTCAGTGAAATTAAGAGGACCAGGGAAGTGGCTATGAGGTAGGTAAATGCCTTAGAAAACAAAATATACAACTTGGAGTGTGAGGCCCGATTAGATTCTATCACGGTTTCTCAATGTGGGATGGATAGGGCATCTCTTTTGGAAGAGGTTCATAAAGAGAAAGGGAAGACAAAAATAGCAGAAATTGGCCGACAACATGCAATTGACATTTTCAAGTGTTTATGGCCTAGACTTGATTTGTCCTTCTTGTATAATCGGGCTGATTATGAGTATAGTCCTCATACTATGAAAATGTCTGGGTCGGCGCTAATTATGATCCCTGTGTTTTGTACTCGGCTCTAGTCATGGTAAGGCTACTCATAATCAATCATCAATTGTGATTACTGAACTGGAAAATTGATTTTCTTGCCTTTCATTTAGTAGAAAGATTTTCTCAGCTTGCAGCATCGCATTTCTGTAGATTGTAACGGCATAGAGCGGTTGTGTCTAGTTTGTTTTCTGGGTCTGGACCAGATTCATAGTTTAATTTTTCATCAAGGGGTGTTATTTTTTGTAATATGACCCAAATTGTAACCTTTTATAGATTGTGTGTGGGTATGAAAAAATAGACAACATTATTTGGTAGATATGTAGATTGAGAAGCGTCTAGATTCGTACCTGACTGAAAGATTTTTGGTACATTCCATGTATTGTGCTTTCTTGCCATGCTTAGGATAAACTCTCGGAGTAGCATATGCCCCCCAGTTGTGACCTTATAGGCTGTGGACTTTTCCTACATATTAATGTGATCTGATCGCTTATATGGGTGTAGCATCCTGCATTGGCCTGACCATATGTGAGATATGGCATGCCCCCTTGTTTGAGGGCGTAATACACTTTTCTAGTCTGACTGCGAGTTGGATATGATCTACCCCTTATATAGGGGCGTAATGACCTTAGCCGTATGCTTTTCCATATACCTGGTGTGAGCTGCCCCCTTGTTTAGAGGGTGTAATGCCCTGGGCTGCATGCTTGGTACGATCTGCCCCTTATTTGGGGGCGTACTTCCATACATATGCTGAGCTGCATTCTTATTTAGCATCACTGTTCTCTATTCCTAGATTGCAATTGTCGTTCGTAAATGGTATTACACCTCTGGAATGATGGCGATTAGCTATGAAGAGTAATTTGTTTGTGCACTTGGCATGGTCCTCCCCGCAGTTTGGGGGAGAACTAAAGAAGATTTGACTGAGAAGTCAGGTCGTGTATATACAACCCTATCGCATGTGCATGGTTTTTTTATACTGGTTTTGGCTATCTAATATCCATACGTCCAGTGTGGTATGTCGAATTTGAAAGTGACTATGTAATCATGTAATATGAAAGTTAACTAAATTACTTGCTTGAGTGGAATATGAATAAAAATATAAGCAATAATAAAAGGCACCGGAGATTTTTATACTGGTTCGAACTTTCCATTCTACGTCCAGTCCAAGACTCCTTCTGGAATTCAATCGATACCCTCGCTTCACCTAGAGGAACAAGTATTACACCGCCTGAACAACCGAACAGGACTTTCCCGCCTAGACAACCGAATAGGACTTTTACTGCCTGAGGATACTACAGCAGGACTTCAAATACAAGTGGAAATGTTTCTGACTAAATATGCTCTGTAATAGCACTGATGAGTCAATATGAGTACACCCTTCCTATAGTGAAATTCGTAAAGAAAGGAAGAATAATTGATCACACAAGAATATGCTTGAGTGTTAGTGATCAAATAGTTTGATTTGAGAATCTTTAAAGTAAATAGCAAGTGTAAGAATTTAGAAATCAAAAATAAGAATTGGTTTGATAATAGTGTTGAAATTGCTTGCTATTTATAGTTGTTAAAAGGTTGCAATGCTTCGTGAAGAGTAGCCAAGAATCAGAAAGAAGCAACTTTGAACTGAGCGTTGTTTCTGTTCAGGGAAGAGTAGCAACCTTTCGAAAACTAGCCGTTATTTTTAACTCAGAAGTCTGAATAAAATTCAGCCTTCTGAATGTAACGAAATAACAAACCAGCGATGAAACAGTGCAAAATAGGTTGAATTCAGACGTCTGAATATTAAGGTCAGACGTCTGAATGCGTCTTAAAATTTATGTTGCGCTTAAGTATTCTAACGTCTGAATTAATGGTTTCAGACGTCTGAATTCTGTGTTTCAGGCATATAAAAGCTTCTCTTTGAAAACAAGTGCGTGTATTCAGTAGCTTGTGCACGTATACCAATTAGGAGAGATTTTAACATATATTACTAACTATACATAGACTCTAACAATATAAAAGAATACGCTCATCAATCCGTAGTCTGATCATCAATATTTTCCTGCAAAACTTGGTTAGATAAACTCATATAATTGTTATTATCAAAATATCAGGAACTGAGGTTCCAACATTCTCCTCCTTTTTGATAATGACAACTTACGAAAATATTGGTTAGCAAATAATAACTTCTCCTGTCATAGAAATATTGGTTAGTACGCAAATAAGATTTTCTCCCCCTGAATTAAAGAATCAATATTCTACCTTTATCTCCCCCCTTGTCATTGACAAAAAGGAATTGGTTACTTAACACGGTATAGGAGAGAAAAAACAAGTACTAAAATGACCACAAGAACATAGAGATATATCACATAGAAAACCATGGAAGAACAAGAACATTTAGAATCAAACACAACTACAGATTGAACTACAAATAGAATATAATGTTTTTAAAAGTAAACAACATAAAACACTATAAAGTACTTAAATAGAGAGTAACAAGGATTGTAGCAAAAGATAACCAAACACACATAAAAAATGAGATAAGAAATGATCCATACCAACTTAAAATTCATCACTGTCGTTATCAACATCTTCTTCTTCTACTTCTTCTTGATCGGATACCAATTGAATGGGGCCGGGTTGTGCTGAATGTTGGAAGATGAGGAAGACATACAAGAAAGCTTATCCCAGATTTAATTTAAGAATCCCTTGATGGAGTTGAATTTTTTGTTCGTGTTTCATTCCATGCTCACCATTTGTTTTTGAAGTTTCTTTTGATTTTGTAAAAGAGTTCTTAAACCTTGCTTTGGTGTTGCATCTTCTCGGTTTTCTTGAATTTCCTCATAGTATTCTTCTTCTTGTTGATGACGAGGTTGAGATGAAGATTATGAAGGTATGTTAGGATTTGATGGTTGAGGAATACCACGATTCCGGTTGTCGATCCATTGATGAAAGGGAATGATATCATGAGATGGCGGACGCTTTGGTAATTGCATTAGCCCGTTATTGCTCACATCGTCTTTGCCGATGATGTATCCTTTGGAATTATCTCCAAAAGTGACAGAACCTCCATCAGAGTAGATAATGTTAGTCAACATGTCTTTATTTCCTGTCATATGTTTTGAGCAACCACTGTCTAATATCCATTTACCTCTTTTCTTAAGTGGTACCTGCAAGAAATATGAAAATGATATTGGTACCCACTTTTTGTTAGGGTCCTAAGAGTCAGGTCTTAGGAAACCAAACCCAAGCATATTTAGCATTCCCTTTGTAAATAAAATCTTTATTATTGTGAACATTTTCCATAAAAGATTTTATGTACTTGTTCCTAATTAAATAATTGTTGGTTTTAGGAACCCAAATTTTAATGTTCTTAGAATGTTTTGGAATATTTGGAACATTATTGATTATAACAGGATTACTTTTCTAAAAATGATTTTCTAAAGAGTTCCTTTTCTTAGGTAGACTATTTGAAACTTTCTTATAGCCTAAGCCCTTTTTATCTGACACAGTCTGAGAATTTTCCAAAATTTTAGAAAGATTTTCTCTTCCTTTATTAAAATTTGAAACATTTTTTGTAATACCTTCTAACTGTGTTTTGAGACTAGAGATATCTAATTCTAATATTTTAACATTTGCTTTCAAATCATGATTTTCAACTTGGATAGAGTCATTCTTTTCTTTTTGAGTTTTGATTTCTTGACTCAACATAGAAATTTGAGAAGTTGTATTATAATAAGATTCTTGAGAAGCTTGAAGTTCTTCTTCTAAAATTTTCTTTTCATCTCTTAGCATTTCAACTTTAAGTTCGGTTCTATTTAACTTTTCACTAGCCTCTTTATATTTTCTTTTGACGTTCTTCATATTATCTAATAGAACAGAATTTATTTCCACTAAATCATCAAAAGTTAAATCACTTACCTCATCATTCGTGGCCATAAAACACACGTTTGCTTGTTCAGTCTCACTGTCACTGTCATTGTCTGATGAAGAGGATTCTGAATCATCCCATGTTACTGAGAATGCTTGTTTCCTTTTGAATTTCTCTCTTCTGTTTTTGAATTTGTCTTTCTTTTGATCAGGACAATCTTTCTTCATATGACCTTTCTTATGACATTCATAGCACTTGATAGTTGAAGTCGATGGCTTGTTATTACTGTTGTTGAAGCTGCTTTTATTATTTCCAAATCTATTGTTCTTTTTTACTTCAAAAACTTCTTGAAATTTTTTGCGATAAGAGCCATATCTTCTCCATCGGAATCGGATTCTTCCTTTTCAGCCTTGAATGCTATTGTCTTTTTATCTTGTGCCTGTACTCGTTTAGCCTGGAGATTAGCTTCATAAGACATTAGATTTCCTATCAACTCTTCCAGTTTTATGGTTGAAATGTCATTAGCTTCTTCAATTGCTAAGACTTTTCGTTTCCATTCATCCGTTAGAGAATTTAGGATTTTTGAGACGATATCAAAATCAGTGAATTTTTCTCCTAATGCCAAAAGTGAATGATATATGTCTTGAAATCTAGAATACATGTCATTTATAGATTCATCTTGCTTCATTCTAAAGTTTTGGAACTGATTCTTAAGCATAGAGATCTTGCTTTGTTTAACTTTGTTAGTGCCTTCATGTGTAACTTTCAATGTGCGCCATAATTCATAAGCAGTAGTACACATGCTAACTCTATTAAACTCATATTTATCTAGTGCATAAAATAACATATTCATAGCTTTAGCATTTGCAGTAGCATCTAGTTTTTGTGTGTTAGACCATTGTGAATATTCAGTAGTAGGTATGTGATGTTCAGTTTGACAGTTATTCCATGTGTCATAACCATTAGCTTGCATATAGATTCTCATCCTAATAGCCCAATAGTTATAGTTCAAACCATTGAAAAGTGATGGTCATGCAGTGGACTGACCTTTAGTAAAACTGGTGTTGGTGTTATTTTCCATATTACTAAAAATATCAAATAACTGTGTTACGGTTATAAGATTACTTGGTCTGATACCAAATGAAAGTGACTATGTGATCGTGTAATATGAAAGTTAACTAAATTACTTGCTTGAGCGGAATATGAATAAAAATATAAGCAATAATAAAAGACACCAGAGATTTTTATACTGGTTCGAACTTCCCATTCTACGTCCAGTCCCAGACTCCTTCTGGAATTCAATCGATGCCCTCGCTTCACCTGGAGGAACAAGTATTACACCGCCTGAACAACCGAACATGACTTTCCCGCCTAGACAACCGAATAGCACTTCTACCGCCTGAGGATACTACAGTAGGACTTCAAATACAAGTGGAAATGTTTCTGACTAAATATGCTCTTTAATAGCACTGAAGAGTCAATATGAGTACACTCTTCCTATAATGTCCTCCTTTATGGTATATAGTGAAATTCGTGAAGAAAGGAAGAATAATTGATCACACAAGAATATGCTTGAGTGTTAGTGATCAAATAGTTTGATCTGAGAATCTTTAAAGTAAATAGCAAGTGTATAGAATTTAGAAATCAAAAATAAGAATTGGTTTGATAATAGTGTTGAAATTGTTTGCTATTTATAGTTGTTAAAAGGTTGCAATGCTTCGTGAAGAGTAGCCATGAATCAGAAAGAAGCAACCGTTGAATTGAGCGTTGTTTCTGTTCAGGGAAGAGAAGCAACCTTTCGAAAAACTAGCCGTTATTTTTAACTCAGAAGTCTGAATAAAATTTAGCCTTTTGAATGTAACGAAATAACAAACCAGCGATGAAACAGTGCAAAATAGGTTGAATTCAGACATCTAAATATTAAGGTCAGACGTCTGAATATGCCTTAAAATTTATGTTGTGCTTCAGTATTCAAACGTCTGAATTAATGATTTCAGACGTCTGAATTCTATGTTTCAGACATATAAAAGATTTTCTTTGAAAATAAGTGCGTGTATTCAATAGCTTGTGCACGTATACCAATTAGGAGAGATTTTAACATATATTACTAACTATACACATACTCTAATAATATAAAAGATTACGCTCATCAATCCGTAGTCTGATCATCAATATTTTCCTACAAAACTTGGTTAGATAAACTCATATAATTGTTTTTATCAAAATATCAAGAACTGAGGTTCCAACAGAATTAACTAACATATAGGTTTTTTATACTTGTTCAGGCCGTCCAATATCCTTACAACCAGTCTTTCTATAACTGTTGGCATAGGAATATTCATACTGGGCGGGGGCAGTTTAACATCCTGTCCAGTGTAGTATTTTGGCTGAAAAGCCGGACTCACGTTGATGCAAGTCTAAGTGTGTAGGGCCTATATCACTATTCTCAGTGTTGAGATTGTCGTTTTTTACTATCAACCTCGTATTAAGCTTAATTAGCAAAAATTGGCGGTGAACTGTGAAGGTGTATTTAAAATTTTCAAACAAAAGTAATACAAGGATTTTTTTTATACTGATTCAGGTTGTCTAGTATCCCTATGACCGGTTTAGTACATCAATACACATATATTATATATATATATATATTACAACACTTGCCACATAGGTGACGCAAGACATATTACTTTCAGCCTGGGCTCTTCCGTGCAGGACTGGGTTCTTGTCTTTACAGTCGCTACTCCGACTCCAACTCCTACCTCGGGAGTTGAATCTATCATGCTTCTGATCTCGTCTATCTGTCTGACATGACTTCTTCCTCAAAATAAGGAGAGAAGAATAAAAAATCCCTATGCGAGCAGTTGGATTCGGCCCTGGTGGGGAAAGGGCGATAGCTAGTCTTTCAAATCGGTGTGCATTTCAATCATTTCAGCTTGTTGCATGCTGAAGTGATTGAAATGTGTATCATGGGTCATGGCAATGGAATCCCTATGTCATTGTGACTGGAGTTCATGGATTCTAGTTTTGGGTTACATGCCATCATCCGAATCATTGTCCAAATAAACAAATACCTATGCGTCTACGCCCACCTTGTAGTCGTTGATTGACGAGAGGCAGAGAGCAGTTGGTAGAAGTTGTTGAACGTGATTCCATGGACCAATGATTATTGAGCCTTTCTATCAAGTAGTTGTGGTTAGCCTCACCATTCTGATTTTTAAGAGTGCCTTATTACTCATCTACTATAGAACTAGCGTAATTGATGAGTAATGGCGGTGGGCCATAAATGATAGAGGTATCGTTGAATGGATAGAAATGGTTTAGATAGGATCTATAGGGTTCTTAAGCAACCATCTTTGAATGGAGAGGGCGGATGGGTCAACGAGCTTCACGTTAGTGGAGGAATAGGCATAGTATTTGCTAGGAATAGAGGAATGGAAGTACAGAGGTACAGAGGTGTTAATAAGATTTCTTGTCAACACCCCAAAGTTGTGCTAAGAAAGATGGGAATCCTTTTTATGATTGGTGGATCTAAATCCCTTCAGAATTGCCTTTAAATTTAGCCTTATTGGTTGATAGCTTTCGAATCATACCTTTCGATGTTGTCGAAAGGTATAGATGTTGGGTTATGAAACCTTCCGTCTTTATTGAGTTAGAGTGGGTTCCTTTTCAAAAAGTTTCCTTCACTGGTTAGGTTGAAGTTCCTTGAGTTTGTCCCTTAAAGGTTAGTTTTTATCTTGTCAAAAGGTTAGGATTATAGTCCTCTTTGGGTTTAGGTAGGATATCAAACTTCTTGGTGGATATGTAGAAGCTTTCGACCTTTTCAAAAGGTTAGATCACTTGTATGATGTATGTTTGATCTTTGTCGAAAGGTATAGGAAAGGCTTCTTTTGGATTAGGCCTTGTAAGTCTGGGTATCTATATTTAAAGAGGAGATTTAACCTAGTCGAAAGGATTAGACCTCAAAGTTGATCACTTCGGAAGGTTGAAATTGATGTTCAGACCAAATGTATTATCAACCTTGTTGAAAGGTTTAAACCATAAAGTCAATGATTTCGGAAGGTCCCAGCAGACGTTGATCCAATTAAGTTGTCGACCTTATCGAAGGGTTAAGATTGTAGGGTCGAAGACTTCGAAAGGTTGCAGTAAGTAACTACATCAAAAGTTTTGTCGATCTTGTCAACAAGAACCTTTCGGTGATATTGAACCTATAATTAGGAGTTAATCCAAAAAAAGTATAAGCAAACAGTAAAGTAATTGATAGAGCATAAGACTTCCCTCTTTATCTGTGAAAAACACTATTTTATTTAATCCCCAAATCAGCACTCCATTAGGGTTACAATGTATTGATTAAGAAAATACAAGATTAGAATGAGAGAATCCGGATCCCCGAAACATGACCCCTTGGGTCTTATTTATAGATGCAGGTGGCCCCCCTTTCGACTCCATGCTTGATTGCTTTCGACTGGGTCGGAAGGTCTCCCTTTTATATGCAGCTGTGAACCTTTCGACTTTGTCGAAAGGTTTGCCTTTCATCTTCTATTTCGGACCTTTCGTCTTAGTCGAAGGGTTTGCTTTCTTTATACTTCTGTGAACCCTTCGACCTTGTCGGGAGGTTGCTCTTCACTTGATTATTATCGAGAGTTGTGCTTCCCTTTAATGTTGTCGAAAGGTTGTCTTTCATTCTTTGCTGACTTGTGAGTGTTGTTTTCTTCATAAACCTTTCGACATTGTCGAAAGGTACTCTGGATGTGTTTCAAGCATTTCAAAAGACTTGCTATGCTTTCGAAAAGGTCACTATGGAGTTGCTCGCACTTGCTTTGACTCCTTCATCCTCTTCGAAAGGTAAGAACTTCTTAGATACTGAGAGATGGAACCTTTCGACTCCTTTGAAAGGTTTGGGACTGCTAAACTCTAATGATTTCATCCCTTCGACTCCTTCGAAAGGTTTGGGTTGTGTTTCTTTTCCCTTGTCTTTGTTGAAAGACCTTTCGACTTAGTCGGAAGGTTGATTTTTATGTAACAGGAGGTTTGCTGGAGATTGAGGAAAGAGAAACGGAGGTTCAGCCCTCCTTCTAGCGCCAAAGATGTTGGTGAAGTATTTCATCTTCACCACACTCAACTAGATCATGAAGACATCTTAGATGCCAATTTGCTTCCACGATTTTAAATCGACAAATTTAAGCTGTGTTAAATCTGCCTTGGAGAAGCCGCCATATCGCCAAATGCTTACATAGCCTTGTAGTCGCACTTCAACTATTTGTAAATAAATGGCAATCAAAATCGAGTAGCACAATAATAAAAGTAAAGGATACAAAAAATTACGTGGTTTAGATTATAGCCAATCCTAGGTCAATGGGATAATCCACTAGATATTTGTCCTTTTGATACAAATTATAATGGTCCAGTCGCATACAATATTTTAGATTTTCCCTATTTTGGGAAGAAGAAAAAGCTGAAAAAGAAGATCCCCTTCTTCGTCCTCTATTATTTCCTTTTATAGTATTAAAAATGCATTGCTGGTTGTTGCAATCGTCTTTGATCAATTCTCCTCAATCTCCACCTTCAGATTTTACCACTTATCATTCATCTACAACGCTTATTCGTTGTGTCTGGATTGATAACGGATAGAAATCATGACTTTGGCAGAATCTTGTAAATTCGAAGCGGGATGCCTAAAAATTTTGGGTGGGAAGCCCAAGTCTGTATGGTCGGTTTCCTCTCTCTCGGAATGGCAAATGTTTTGAGAGGAATGGTAGGGGACCGCCTTGTAGCTTCGCTATGTTGTTGATGCGTATGAAGAGGTGCAGTGGTGGATATTGCCTGGTGTTCAGGTCAAACTGCCTTGCTGATACTACTGCTATCTTTGCATGACCTGATAATGTGTCGGGTTGGAATGGAGTATCATTTTCTCATTCTTCTCTGAGGGTTGACTTGGCATATGCTCGGAACTTGCCTAAGGCTATTCGTGATTTGAGTCACCCATTGAGCAAGCATGCTTTAACTGCTGATGAGGGAGAAGGAACTTCACACCTATCGTTTGCCTGTAAGTTTGGTTCTACATTGAGGCATATTCCGAGTGGCCCTATATACATCCCCTTTAGAGTCATTTTGGCTCCATGCGGCACTGTCTAGGTTGCCCTCGGTATGTGTTGGAGCAGACCTGTTCCTGTAGGCATTGACAAAATGTGAGCTTTAGAAGTTTGGTTACCTTAGTACGTCCAATACTGCTTCTTAGGCCTCAGTTCATTTCATGTCTTTGATTTTGGATATGGCCATTGTGGTCTGCTCATGTTTCCTGATGCGTGTAGTATTTGTCTTTTGCCATGGTCCTTTGGTTGTGGGGCTCGGGTTGGGTTAGGTGTTGTGACTTCAAACCGATTCTTTGTTCAGTACGAACTTAATTGATTCACTTTCTTTTTCTTTTCCTCTAATCTTCTTGACACGAGGGTGGCTTCCCTGATCTTACGTTCTGCCCCATTTTCCTTTATTATAGTTCATGGTAAGAACGGGTGTAACAAGTAATATACGTACTTTTCATCTTTTTTTCGAGATCGGTTGCACACTTCCCAATCTTACCTTCTCCTTCATAATTAATGTTAGATATTCCAGTATCATCGCAAATAGGAAAGTGGCCAGAGGGTCACCTTAGCACAAACCCTGGCAGCTTCTGAAGTAACCATACGGCTTCCCTTGAAAATTTACCAAAAAACACAGTGAGTTTATGAATCATTAATTAACCAATCCATTTTTGTGTAAACCCCATCCCGTTCATCACGCGTGTTATAAATTTTTGATTTACTAAGTCATATGCCTTGCTGATATCTACATTAATGCATATGTTACCATTTGTTTTCCTTGTGAGTCCTCTCACAACCTCATATGTAACTAGAATAGTGTCACTAATGCACCTCTCTTGAATAAACGTGCATTGGTTCTCTAATATGAGTTGACTCACGCATAGTTTCACCCTATTACTCATGACCTTTGCAATTATTTTGTAAATCATATTACCAAATGGTTTCAAATAATATATATATATATTACGAAAAAATGTTATAATTGTCTAAATCATTTAACTTATTCTCGAATTTTACATTAAAAAGAACTTTTTATGCTGCTCCTAGTTTTACTAATAATAATAAATTATACATATATATAAGTATGAAATTCAGATTAATAAAAAATATTTATACTCTCGATATTGCTATAGTAAAAATATTATTTTTATTTTTATTTAAAAAATTCAAAATGATATTTAAAATCGAAATAGTTGAAATATTTGAAATAGGTTTATTTTATAAAAATCCATATGGATTTTATTAAAGTAATTTTTTGACTATAATGTTTTACTAATGGGAAAATCTAATTGAACATAAAAAGATGACACAAGTGGTGACACAGGATATTTCAACCATTGGATCTCCCCCTGAATTCAACCCCATAAGATCTAATGTCCAATATATATTATGTCCCATTTTGTGTCCAATAGCTGGCACACTTAATTATATATATATGTATGTATGTATGTATGTATGTATGTATGTATGTATGTAAGTATGTATGTATGTATATGTATGTATGTGTGTATGTATGTATATGTATGTATGTATGTATGATTTAATATAAATATAAATATGTATATACACATTTGTATATAAGTGAATATATATTATATTTTTTTTGAAGGGTAAGCAGGGTTTTATAGAGGACCTGTACCTTTATCTATTAAACTATAAAATATTCAAACACAAAATGCTTGGATTATAGACAAATACCAAGTCATCAATCATATACTAATCAATCTTCTATGCTACTAGTTAAAGAAACATGCCATGACATTACCTTTTTCTTAACCTTATGTAAGCAGATAAAAATATGTTCATTTTTGCTTCTTATCTTGGCCTCAAAAAGTTTGCCATTCCTTTCATTCCACACCTCAAGGAGAACAGTTTCAGGAGCAAGAGCAGCACTTTAGATTTTGCAGTCTTCCATTTAGTTCCAAGAAAGATTGTGTATCATTCTTGAGCGTTGTCCATGGAAGGCCGAGGATATCCACCAACCTGCAAAGACTTCATCCAAATATCATACACATAGGGGCATTCGAAGAATAAGTGCATGTTAGTCTCATTAGAATCATTACATAGGGATCATAGGGACACGTTCAAGCATAATTTGTCTAGTGTAAGAAGAATGTTTTTTAGAACCCTCCAAAGGAAAAAAATTTGCTTGTAGGATCCAGAAACATCCCAAACCCTATTGTGCCAAGAATCAGTGCTAGGGAGGATTCTGGCTTCAGCGAATATATATATATATATATATATATAAAATATTGTTACATATGTATATTAATATTAATATATGTATATTAAAAATAATGGCTGAATTAAAACTATATATGTGTGTGTGTTATTAATATATATTAGTGCGGATATAAGTGTATTTATGTGTGTGTGTGTGTGTTCATGACACCTTCATTGACTTATGAGCTTAACTAATGTATTAACCGTAAATCACAATGGTTAATTACGGTATATGTTCCCATATTACCCGTAGGTTAGATTATCACTTTTTGTTTAACGATGGAATTTCTATCGGTTTAGAAAACCGTCAAAAAATTTCGAAATAAAATATCTGCAAGCACACGGCGTACAATTTTAGTACTTGGTGAGTACAGGTCGATCCGCAGGGAATTTTTAAGATTTTAAAATTTTCAATTCAATCAAATTAGACCAAAGTGAGAGGAAATTGTTAGCTACAAAAAAGAAGCTAAAGCTAGAATTGAAATGTGATTTAAAAACTATTAGACTAGAGAATAATTTAGAGGCAAATCCACTCTCATATTTTTGTAAATCAACAAACAAATAATTTGTGATCTCTAGCTTTGATATTAAGTGAAATATTTTTGTATTTATCATAAGTATGCTTTGTTTATGTTATTAATTAACATAACTCAAACCATCAAACTATAATACAACAAATAAACCACTTAACAATTCTCATGAAAATGAAGCCAAAGCAAAAGCTATTTTAAGTATGATCTATTTACTATTGTAACTAGTAATATAGATCATCAAATTTCATTTTTAGTTTCATTTCAAAATCAAAATTAATTAGCAAATGATGATGTAAATTATGTTTATGTTGAATAAGAATAGCTTATTTGCATAAGAAATATGAGCTATTAAACCCACTTGTATAAACTTATATCAAGGTTCACTTTCATGAAGCACAAACAAAGAGATCATAAATCATAAAAATGTTGAAATTACATAAAGTTAGAGAGCTTCATTACCCTTAAATTGAAGGGGTTTAGCTACTCATTTGTGTTATCAAATCAACACTTGTAAATTTCAACATTAAAAAGCAAAGAAATGAAAACTAAGCAAAGGAAGAAAGAGAGATTAACTACTAACTATTTGCATAAAAGTTAAAGCAACACTACTTGCATGAATGTAAATCTAAGCTACGAACATTAAAAGAAAGAGAGCATAAAAATAAACAGTAACATAAAAGCAAAGAAAAGCATGTAGAAAAGAGAGGAGAAAGAGGCTTAGAAGCCATTTTTATTTCATGAAACATAGAGCTTACAACTTGTATTTTTCATTTCGTAACTAATATGAAAGAGTAGAAGATATGTTCATGTACATAAGAGGGTTATTTATACATGCATAAAACTCTAATTCCATTTTTAGGGAGCTTCCCAAAATATCCTTTAGGAAGTGTGGCCACCAAGTAACCATTAGCCACTAATTAATCCATCATTTGATGTGCATGAAGCTTTAACCTCCATTTAGTTGTCCATTAGAACCTAATTGTACATTTAGGTAAGTGGGTGGGGTCCTCCATGATTTTGAACTTGAATTATTTTCTCTTCATTCCTTTGTATTTCCTTGTGCATGCATATATCATCATGAATCCCACTTCCATATGCATCAAAATATCATATAAAAATCATAAAAATTGTCCAAGTAAAAATTCTTAAATTGACACATTCTCAAAAATGACCATTTTGCTCCTGAATGAAGTTGAAAATATGATGCTTTGAAAATAATTGAATTTTTGTTTTAACATGTAAAAATGCCCAAATATGATATTTATTTAAATAAAAATAGATAAAATATGGATGTAAATATATGCACATTTACGTGCACATCAAATACCCCTACACTTATCTTTTTATCCGTCCTCGAATAAAGGAAAACTAAGATAAATCCATTTTCGTAGGGAGAACGATTGCCTTGAGCATATGCAACAAGCCGTTAAACCTCTTGGTGTCCCCAGTAGGACGAGTGTTGTCTCGTGAGGATTTTCAACGGATACTACCCGCAAAATCTAAATGCAAAGTGAAAATATTTACAAAGTGCAAGATTTATTTACAATGGGATGAATGCAAGTTTTTGAAAATATTTACAATGAAGGATTTACTTTTATATCGACGTTCCTAAGTTAAATATAGGTTTTGGTCATAATCTTGAAAATTTAAGTCATTTACTCGTCAAAATTTCCAACAAAAATCAAGTTATCATAGCAAATAAACAATAGTTTAACTCCTTGTTTCGATTGATAATAAAGTGTAACTATGAAATAAATCCTTAGTTGATTATCAAAGTTTGTCAAAGTAGTATTGTCATTTATTTTCAATAACAAGTTAAAATGGTGCTTGGATTTCAATTGCTTACTCTCTCTTACTCGAAAATTTCATTGATATTAAAATATTTACATATGCCTAACTCAGGTAAACTGAGATCAGATATATTACTCGTGCACTGCCTTGTGGACTGCTGTGAGGGGAATATAGAGTGTGGGGAGTGAACACACAAGTGTGAACACTTATCGACGGTAGGCGTTATTAAAAAGAATTTTTATATACATATACCTAACTCAGATAAACTGAGGCCAGATATACTGATCATGCACTGCCTTTCGGGCTTACGTGAGAAGGGTACAGAGCATGGCGAGTGAACACACGAGTGTGAACATATGACCTTAGGTGTTAAAAATACATATATACAAAAGTTTTTTTTCTTATTTTTTCTCTCTTTATATATATATATATATATTAGAAAGAGAGAGTTTTGCAAAATCATCTTAGCACCATTTAACTTGGAAGATAAAATTGTTATTTCCTTTACTTTAAACTTACCACTTTTTAAACAAAGATTTTCAATTAGAACATACTTCATAATTAACACATATGAACCTTCCTATATACTAGTTAAACCATTGTTATTGTAATCAAACTTCATTTTTATTTTTGTTAAGACAAATAAATTTTCAAAAATTTCTATTTATTAACCAAAACTTATACTTATCCCATAATGTTTCTTCAAAAATAAATCAAAATACTAAAAAGAAAATGTTTTTGAGATTTAGAAATTTTGAGATTTTTTTTAAGTTAAAAGAAAATGAAAATTAAAAAATGCCATGAAACTAAAAAAAATGAAAATGAAAATGAGACTCCCCCCACACACTAAATTTTGACTGTGTCCTCACAGTCAATGCATGATATAATGAGTGTAACGGGGAAAAATATGTACATATTTACAAAAGAGGGTTAACATTCTTACTAGACGTAGCTTGGCTTATGAAGAATCATAAGCTCCTCCTCTTGGTTAAAGGGCAATTCCAAGAAAGGTTTCAAACGATGACCGTTGACTTTGAAAATTGATCCATCCCTGGGGTTTTCTATTTCTACGGCACCATGTGGAAAAATAGTTTGTACCACAAATGGTCCGGTCCATCTTGATTTAAGTTTCCCAAGGAATAAATGAAGTCTTGAGCCATATAAAAGAACTTTCTGGTTAGGCGAAAATGTTTTCCTTAGGATTGACTTGTCATGAAAAACTTTGGTTCTTTCTTTGTAAATTTTCTCGTTTTCATACGCGTCGTTCCTAAGTTCTATTCGTTGAGTTGTAGTTTTCGGTTTTCGCCGTATTTCTCAAGATCAAAGTTTAAGTTCTTAATTGCCCACAACGCTTTGTGTTCGATTTCAACGGGTAAATGGCAAGCTTTACCGTAAACTAAACGAAATGGGGACATCCCAAGGTTAGATTTAAAAGCAGTACGGTAAGCCCAAAGCGCGTCGGTCAATTTCTGAGACAAATCTTTTCGATTTTTGTTGACAGTTTTCTCCAAGATTTGTTTTATTTGACGATTCGAAACTTCAACTTGCCCATAAGTTTGAGGATGATATGGAGTGGACAACTTGTGGGTTATCTAGTATTTCTTCATTAATATTTCAAAAGATCGATTGCAAAAATGGGTTCCGGTATCACTGATTATTGTGCGAGGTGTGCCGAACCTCGAAAAGAGGTTTTTTTCAAATAAGAAATTTCACAACTATTCTATGGTCGTTGGTTTTGCAAGGAACGGCTTCGACCCATTTTGAGACATAATCGAAAGCGAGAAGGATATACAAGTTTCCAAAAGAGTTGGGAAAAGGTCCCATAAAGTCGATACCCCAAACATCAAAGATCTCGATCGTAAGAATGGGGTTTAGAGGCATCATATCTCGTCGAGAAATTCGTCCAAGCATTTGACATCGATCGCAAGTTTTACAAAATTCAAACAAGTCTTTGAAAAGAGAAGGCCAATAGAAACCACACTGAAGCACTTTTTCCGCAGTTTTTCGAGGACCGAAATGTCCACCACACGCTTGATCATGGCAAAATTAAAGAACACTCCTGATCTCATTATCCGGAATGCAACGCCGAATGATTTGGTCGGGACAATATTTGAACAAGTATGGATCGTCCCAATAGAAATATTTCACTTGGGACATGAATTTGCATTTGTCCTGTTTGGCCCAAGATAAGGGAGTTTCTTTAGTGACTAAGTAGTTCACCATATCAGCGTACCATGGGTCAATAGAAATTGAAAGAAGTTGTTCATCAGGGAAGTTTTCATTGATTAGCAAAGAAGATGGTGCATTCGGAAGACGAGATAAGTGATCAGCTATGACATTATCGGATTCTTTTTGTCTTTAATTTTAAGGTCAAATTCTTGAAGTAAAAGGATCCAACGAATCAAACGGGATATAGCATCCTTTTTAGCGAAGAGATATCGAAGCGCAGAATGGTCCATGTACACAGTAATGTGTGACCCTATCAAGTAAGGACGAAACTTTTCGAGCACAAAAACGACAGCTAGAAGCTCTTTTTCAGTTGTTGTGTAGTTGAGTTGAGTGTCGTTCAAAGTCATACTCGCGTAGTAAATGACGCGAAGGATCTTGTTGATGTGTTTTCCTAAGACAGCACCAACGGCAAAGTTCGAAGCATCACACATTATTTCTAAAGGAAGATCCCAATTGGGTGCGCAAATGATTGGAGCAAAAATGAGTTCGTTCTTAAGACGTTCAAAAGAAGAGAAACAATCAGAGTTAAAATCGAAAGGAACGTCTTTTCCGAGAAAAGTCGTTAATGAACGAGCGATTTTGCTAAAGTCTTTCACAAAGCGTCGGTAAAAGCCAGCGTGTCCTAGAAATGATCGAATGTCCTTAACAGATTTGGTAATGGGTAGGTTTGCAATAACATCGATTTTCGCTTTATCTACCTCAATGCATTTATTTGAGATGATATGCCCAAGGACTATGCCTTGTTTGACCATAAAGTGGCATTTTTCCCAATTCAAAGTCAAATGTTTTTCTTTACATCGATTTAGAACCAATTCGAGATGATGTAAACATTGGGAAAAAGAATCATCAAAGATAGAGAAATCGTCCATAAAAACTTCTAGAAAGCGTTCAATCATGTCGAAGGAAATGCCAACCATGCATCGTTGGAAAGTAGCAGTAGCTTTACAAAGTCCAAATGGCATACGTCGATAAGAAAAGGTACCGAATGGACACGTGAAAGTCGTTTTCTCTTGATCTTCAGGAGTGATTAGAATTTGGTTATAGCCAGAATAACCATCAAGGAAGCAGTAGAATTCATGGCCGGCTAAACGTTCGAGCATTTGGTCAATGAAAGGAAGAGGGAAGTGATCTTTACGTGTTGCGGCATTTAGTTTTCGATAGTCAATGCACATGCCAACCCATTTAAGTACGAGTTGGAATAAGTTCGTTTGAATCGTTCTTGACAACTGTTAGCCCAAACTTTTTCGGTACAACGTGAATTGGGCTAACCCATGAACTATCAGAGATTGGGTAAATGATTCTGATGTCGAGAAGTTTAAGAATTTCATCACGCACCGCATCTTTCATTTTTGGATTAAGCCTTTGTTGCGCGTCACGAATAGGCTTGGCATCGTCGATTAAATGAATGCGATGTTGAACAAGAGTGGGACTAATTCCCTTAATATTGGTAATAGACCATCCAATCGCTTCCTTGTTTTTCGAAAGAATAGAAAGTAAGGAGGTTTCTTGATCAAGAGAGAGAGTTGCGGAAATTATGACAGGCAACGTTTTGTTATCACCTAAGTATGAGTACTTAAGGTGATTTGGAAGTGGTTTGAGGTCCAACTTCAGGATTTTTTCGATCAAAGATTTGGGTTGAGATTCGGACTCAACTAGAAGCGATTCAAAGGGAAGAGTGTATTCAATCTCGTTGGGAATTTCGTGAAATAATTTTTCATACTTGGCCTCGCGTTCATCGTTAAGATCAAGTGTCTCGTTTTCGAATATTTCGTGAATGGCACTAACTTCCAATGTTTGGTCGTGAGGTTCATTTGATTGGCTTTCAAGATTGAAAATGTTAAGATCCAAAGTCATGTTTCCAAAAGAGATTTTCATCGAATCGTTACGACAATTGATTAAGGCATTTGAGATGGCTAAGAATGGTCGGCCTAAAATCAATGGAATTTGACTCGCGGGATTTGACACGGGTTGTGTTTCGAGAACGATAAAATCAACGGGGAATATGAATTGCCCTACTCGAATGAGCACGTCCTCGATTTCTCCCATGGGCTTCTTAATCGAGCAATCGGCAGATTGAAGCGTGACTTTTGTGGGTTTGAGTTCACCTAAGCCTAATTGTTCATACACGGAGTATAGAATCAAGTTGACACTCGCGCCTAAGTCTATCAAACATTTGTTAATCGTCTTGTCTCCAATTGTACATGAAATCATACGGCAGCCAGGATCTTTATATTTTACGGGCATGGATTGGAACAAGACTTCACTCAAACTAGCGGCTAAGAAGACTTTTTTGGGCACTTGAGTGTGTCGCTTTTGGGTGCACAAGTCCTTAAGAAATTTCGCGTACGTGGGGACTTGCTGAACGATGTCAAGAAGTGGAATGTTAACTTTGACTTGTTTAAAAATTTCCAACATCTTTTACATTTGGTCTGAGTGTTTCTTTGGTTGAAGATGATGTGGAAATGGAACACGATACTCGGTAGGCGGGTCTACTCGAGTAGTAGAAGAAGAATTTTGATTGGCATTCAATTCGACGTTTGGATCCACATTCTGTTCAGATTCGTTTGTTGTTTTAGAAGTGTCGAGAGAGGTTTCCGATAAATCGTTTGGGTTAACGACTTGATTATCGATTTGTTTACGGGAATGTAATGTTGTGATAGCATTTAGTTGGGTGACGTTGCTATCTTGAACAACATGGGCTTGATTTGAATTTGCGTTTTGATTTTTGGGATTTGAAATGGGTTGGCTTGGAAATGTGCCTCGTTCACGTTCACTTACAGACATGGCCAATTGACTCATTTGCATTTCAAGTTTTGCAATCGATTGGTTCGTGTTTTGCATATTTGAGGTCAATAATTTTTGCAAATTGCTGTTTGATTGAAGACTTTGAGTAGTTGCTTTACCAACTTTTTGAGAGTTTTCTCAAGCGAAGTTAAACGTTTATCGTCTTGGGGAGGATGAGCAGAATTTGGTTGAAAATTTGATTGTTGCGGTTGATTATGAGACGGACCCGCAAAGTTTGGTTGAAAATCATTGGGCTGAAAGGGAGGATTCGAAGCATTATTTGGGAATGCTTGAAAATTAGGATGAATCGTATTCGTGTTGGGATAGTTTTGGTTCCACGCAAAATTCGAATGATTTGTCCAACCAGGGTTGTACGTTGGAGAAAATGGATCGTTTTTGGCTTTATTAAAAGCGTTGATTTGTTCGACAGAATTGGGACACTGATTGGCTATATGATTAGGATCGTTGCATTTATAACACATCGGTTGGGAAGATTGGTTCATTTGATTCGATGAGAAAACGTTATCGAATTTTTTAATCATTGCGTCGATCTTATCTTCCAAAGCAAAAGAAGATCCTATCGAGTGTGCACTCGATCGTGAGTAAATTGATTTTTCGTTCGAACGTTCCCATTGGGATGATTTTTCGACAAGGTTTTCAAGAAATTGCCAAGCATCGTCGTGATGTTGGGTAAGAAAGTTGCCTTGGCACATTGATTCGAGCGTGGTTCATGAGCTGTTTTCGAGTCCATCGTATAAAATTTGGCAAATCGTCCATTTTTCAAAGTTATGGTGTGTACATTTTATCAAAAGCTCTTTGAATCTTTCAAAATATTTTCCAAATGGTTCCTCCTTGAATTGATGAAAATTTACAATTTCGTTTCGAATTCTACTTGTTTTTTCCAAGGGGTAGAACTTTTTTAAGAAAGCTTTTACGAATTCTTCCCACATTTTAATCGAGTTCGATGGTAAGCTGTACAACCATTTCTTGGCATAATCCGTAAGAGCAAATGGGATTAATCAAAGTTTGATTCTGTCATCGGAAAGTTGTTGGAGTTTAATGGTTGCGCAAACTTGTTCGAATTTAGTCAAGAAAATGTATGGGTCATCGTGCTCGAAATTGCCAAATTTTGGAAGCGTGGCAATATGATTCGAGTGGATTTCGAAATGGTTACCCGTAGGGGCGGGTAACGTGATGCAAGATGGAGTAGAAACTTTATCGGGAAAGATTCTATCCATAAGATTTCGAGGGGCGTTTTCGTTCGCCATTTCGGGAGGATGTTTGTTCGAGTTAAACGATTAGTTGTTGAGTCGCAAGTCCAACGGTTTGTTGTTGTGTCACGAGTCCAAGTACTCATGCGCAAGTGAAATTCGAGAAGAGAAAGGAGTTAGAAACGAGTTTAGAGAACGAAAGAAGATTTGAAAAATGAAGTGAAAATTGTTTTTGTTTTTTTTACAAGGAAGAAAACTATTTACCAAGTGAAATTTATTTTCAAAAGAGAAGTTTGATTTTTGAATTTTGAATTTTTTTTTGTTTTTGAATTTTTAAATTTTTTTCTTTTTGAAAAGATTTTATATTTTTTTTTGATTGAAAATTTTCAAAGGAAAGGAAAGAAGGATTTTTTTTAGATTAAAAACTAGGTTAACAAAAATTTACAAACTTTTTTTTAGATTTTGGTTTTTGTTTTTTTTTTAAATATGCGTGAACTAATGCAACTAAATGAATGCAAATGACTTAATTATAATTTTCTGTCCTTAGTAGCTCCTAATGCAAAATTGTATAATCACACTTTGTATTAAATCAACAAAAATATTTCTCAATCAGGTAACAGACAGTGGTTATCGGTGCACCACGAATCACTGTAGCAATGCAACAGAAGGTTTAAGTACCTTCAAAGGAACAACCAGTATAATATTCACGAATCACCGTAATTTTTATAAGTGGTTATTACTCTGCCGTAGCCTAGACACTAAGAAATAAAATCGTTCAAAGAAAACAATTATGAAGATACAATTAAGCCCTAGATGAGCTCGCGACTCCCTTAAGTCGAATGTCTAACCTTTATTATTAGTCAAATTCTACGATGAAATGCGTTTGTAGGCTAAGGAAAGGGTGACAAAATCTCTCACCTTATGTGAATTGGGGTATTTCCCTTAGAAAATAAAACAAGATGAGATGAATGCAAAACAAAAATTAAACGTGAATTTACAATGCAACTACGAATGAAGTTTGTTTTTGGATTTTGAATTTTTTTTATATAAATGCAAATGCAAGCAACCAACAATGCAATTCAAAAAACAAGGGATGAAAGCACGATACCATAGCGTGCATAATTATTAGCAATTTTACTTTTAAGCGGCGATTTTTTTTAAAGCAAGCGGGCCTTCTCTTTATGTGATTTTCTACTTTGGCAACCTGTAAAGAAAAACAAGATATATATACAAGTTTTTTTTTTAATTTTTTATATGATGGAACTTAAAACGGATGAAAACAAAACAAAACAATATTCTTTTTTTATGAAACAAAACAAAACTAAAAGATAAACAAACTCCATTTTTTTTAAACAAACAAACTCTTTTTTGTTAAAGATAAGGATGGGGTTAAAAAAAATTAAAACAAAACAAAAGAAATAAAATGAAATAAAAAAATTTAACTCAAAACTACACCTCCTAATCCTTATAACTAGGCCCAATTATGTGAAACTACCCAAAATCCTTCTTGTTTTTTTTCGTTCCCCAAAACCAAGCAAAACATGAAATTTTCGCGTACGTTTTTCCCAAAACACAAATTTTGTTCTCACTTTAGTTGCTCGAATTCGTGGCGATTGAGTTGAAAGTGAGGCTGCGGTGATTGGGCAAAGGGAGGATTTCGTGAATTGCGGTGATGGTTGGAAGTGACGAGGACGTTGGAATTTTGGGTTTATGGCGATTGCAGGTTTCTGGTGGTTTGGGTGTTTACTTGTGGTTCAGGTGAAGTTGCTCGATGTCGAGGCGAGGTGAAGTCGTGATGTTAGGTTGTTGACAGTGTACCAGTGGAGTGATACTGCAGTTCGTTGTTTGATGTCGCGGTGTTTGATTGAATAGGGAATTGGCGAAGAGGGAGACTGTAGGGATTAAAGAGGGGATCGTCGGGTGAAGTTCGATTGTTTTGGCTGAGGCTGATAGAACGATGAAAAGGTATTTGTGAGTATGAAGTAGTAGAGGGTATTGGTGTAGTGGTTTGACAGTCTACTGTGTTTGGTCAGTGGTTAGGTGGTGAAGAGGGTGTCGCAGATCGAAGCTTTAGGCTGAGGAATGATCGTCGGTGAAGTTTCAGGTTGTTCAGATGTCAAGGATGAAGGTAGTAGTCTGTAGCTGGTGACAAGCTGTGATGCAGAGGAAATACGGCAGGTATGTAGTATGAAGTATGCAATGGTTGACTGTGATGTTTAATTTGTGTAGTGTTGAAAGGATGGTGAACTGATGTAGATGAGCAAGAAGTGGTGAGTAAGTCAGTGATGAGTTGGGGGCAGGCGGTGGTGATATCACTGTGATGATTTGTGAGGAAGTGTTGTGGTTTGTATGTGTTTAGAGGTTGTTTGATGATCTGATGGGTGTAACAGTGGTGGTATGTGAGTGGTGTTTGCTGCTGTGGTTGTTGTTGTTTGATGAAAGAATGTGGAGTGGTCGTTTGGTTATTGCAGTAGATAGTTGGAAGTTGTCTGTAGGGAATGATGTTGGACAATTGAATGGTGGGTTGTTGATTGACAGTGTGGCAACAGCTCTATGATAAGGAATGATGTATGTAAATGTTAGGTGAAGTAGACGGTATGGTGAGAAAAGATGAAGGCAGTGACTGTGGGTGGTTTGTGCAACTAGCAGGGGACGTTGTATGTGAAGTAGCAGTTAGGAGTTGTTGTGAAGTTGTACACTGTGGGAATGGCTGTGTGCGCTTATTGTATGTGCACTGTGTGTAATTGGTTAGGGGGTGAAGTTTGTATGGCAGTTGGTTTAGAAGTTGTGGTTAGCAGTGCAGAATGGCAGTGGGTACTGTGAATGATGTAGCAAGATCTTGGCAGATATGCACAATGCAGGAAGGAGATGATTGTAAGAAGGAAGTGGCAATTTGGTCAGTGGTAGGCTGTAATGGTGGCCGTGGAGCAACTGGTTGTTGACAGTGATGGTTAGCAGCACTGTATGCAGTGAATAGTGAACAGAGAATGCAACAGAAAATGTAAACAGTGAAAAAATGCAATGTAAAAGTGTTTTTTTAGTTGGAAATTGTAAATGCAATGTAGATTAAAAATGATATGTAAATTGAAAGGATAATAAAAAAAATTGTTTTTGTTTTGAAATTATGATGTGCTTTTTTTAAAGCATGATATGCAAATGCAAATGGAAATAGAACAACCACAAACACACAATGAAAATGCAAGCAAACACACAACAAACACACAAAAATCAAACAAAATAATTCGAAGAATAGAAAATTGAAATCAAAACAACTCCCCAGCAATGGCGCCAAAAACTTGTTTAACGACGGAATTTCTATCGGTTTAGAAAACCGTCGAAAATTTTTGAAATAAAATATCCGTAAGCGCACGGCGTACAATTTTAGTACGTGGCGAGTACAGGTTGATCCACAGGAAATTTTTAAGATTTTAAAATTTTCAGTTCAATCAAATTAGACCAAAGTGAGAGGAAATTGTTAACTAAAAAAAGAAGCTAAAGCTAGAATTGAAATGTGATTTAAAAACTATTAGAGTAGAGAACAATTTAAAGGAAAATCCACTCTCATATTTTGTAAATCAACAAACAAATAATTTGTGATCTCTAGCTTTGATATTAAGTGAAATATTGTTATATTTATCATAAGTATGATTTGTTTATGTTATTAATTAACATAACTCAAACCATCAAACTATAATACAACAAATAAACAACTTATCAATTCTCATGAAAATGAAGCCAAATAAAAAGCTATTTTCTATTTACTATTGTAACTAGTAATATAGGTCATCAAATTTCATTTTTACTTTCATTTCAAAATCAAAAATTAATTAGCAAATGATGATGTAAATTATGTTTATGTTGAATAAGAATAGCTTATTTGCATAAGCAATATGAACTATCAAACCCACGTGTATAAACTTACATCAAGGTTCACTTTCATGAAGCACAAACAAAGAGATCATAAATCATAAAAATGTTGAAATTGCATAAAGTTAGAGAGCTTAATTACCCCTAAATTGAAGGTGTTTAGCTACTCATTTGTATTATCAAATCAACACTTGTAAATTTCAACATTAAGAAGCAAAAAAATGAAAACTAAGCAAAGGAAGAAAGAGAGATTAACTACTAACTATTTGCATAAAAATTAAAGCTACACTACTTGCATGAATGTAAATCTAAGCTATGAACATTAAAAGAAAGATAGCATAAAAATAAACATTAACATAAAAGCAAAGAAAAGCATGTAGAAAAGAGAGGAGAAAGAGGCTTAGAAGCCATTTTTATTTCATGAAACATAGAGCTTACAACTTGTAATTTTCATTTCTTAACTAATATGAAAGAGTAGAAGATATGTTTACGTACATAAGAGGGTTATTTATACATGCATAAAACCCTAATTCCATTTTTAGGGAGCTTCCCAAAATACCCTTTAGGAAGTGTGGCCACCAAGTAACCATTAGTCACTAATTAATCCATCATTTGATGTGCATGAAGTTTTAACCTCCGCATAGTTGTCCATTAGCTCCTAATTGTACATTTAGGTAAGTGGGTGGGGTCCTCCATGATCTTGAACTTGAATTATTTTCTCTTCATTCCTTTGTATTTCCTTGTGCATGCATATATCATCATGAATCTCACTTCCATATGCATCAAAATATCCTATAAAAATCATAAAAATTATCAAGTAAAAATTCTTAAATTGACACATGCACAAAAATGACCATTTTGCCCCTGAATGAAGATGAAAATATGATGGTTTGAAAATAATTGAATTTTGGTTTTAACATGTAAAAATGCCCAAATATGATGTTTATTTAAATAAAAAGAGATAAAATATGGATGTAAATATATGCACATTTACGTGCACATCACTTTTATTATGATTATAATGTCTGTATTGTGAATACGAACAAATTAAAATACCATAACATAAAATTAAATTAATAAATTGAAGTATAAAATTATTTTACACATGAAAAAATGGCGGACGTCAATTATTTTCATCAATCTTCTTCCCTAAAATTTAATAATTCTTCTCATCAATTTCTCTTCCCTCCTCTCTTCCATTCACATGCGGATGTTACTAGAGGATATTATTTTCTTCCTAATCTTATTCCTCCTATTACAACGTATGGTAATCGAATCTCAAAATCTTGGAGATTTAAAAACAGAAAAGAGGTGATTTGTTATAACCACAGAGGATCAAATCACTTGGCTAAGGTTTGTAGAGAACCCATCCAATGCTTAAAATGTGGATTCTTTGAACATAAAAGAAATTCTTGTAAATCTGGTTTATCAAAGAAATGAAAGATCTTTCCTCCTTTTCCAAAACCTTCAATCATTTATTATTTTAGTTTGGAATTCCTAAAATTACGTAGTTTGTTTATTGATTATTGGATAAGGGAAAAAGAGGAAGGATTATATCCTTTTCATAAATTGTTGTGGCACTTTGACTGTTTAAATGGTGATGTCAATGAAAAGGGTAATCTGGATATGAATTATGGAGTGCATGTCTATCCAAGTAGAAGTCCTGCAAAGAAAAATTTGAAAACTACAATTTCATCTTCTTTAAAGACGATAGATTTGCAAAGATATATGAATGATGATGATGATAGAATGGATGATGCTAGTAATTGTATGGGAAATTTATATGTTTCTCCTTTGTCTAAGGAAAAAAGTAAAGGAAATGATTCACTCGGTGAGAATGTTGAAAATATCTATGTTAATGTCTTAAAACATATGGCAAAAAAACAAGTTCAAGATTTATCGAAGATCATTTATCACAATTCGTTTGATGTGCTTGGGATGATGGATGATGATATTCTAGTGGAGGACATGAATTTTAAAGTTGATATGGTTGCAAGTGATATAAATATGCAGGTTGATATTCAGGTTAATATATATGAGGGGATTAAAGTAAAAATTACACCTTCAGTTTTAAAAACTGCTCCGAAGAAAGAAAGCATGTTTTGACAGTTGGTCGCAACTCTTTACTATTGGATCTAAGTGCTACCAGGAAAGATGAATTGGTTATCACTGGTAATATAACAATGGAGGAATGTGTAATGGGAGATGTCATGTTTACCAATCGTGGTGATAATAAAATTTTGATGGTCTATGACATGTGCAGTAGTAAAGAGGGAGATTATGTATCAGATATGGTGTATATGTGCATTGAAACTTGCATAATATCTTGGGTTACACGACAAGGAAGGGATATGGAAGGTGTATAATAGTTTGGGTGACATAGGGATAAAATTAGGGAGCGTTTGGGAAAACAAGTTTATGATGATATTCTTGTTAAGTCAGAAAAGAAATGAAGGATTTAAGTTTTAGTGAATATAAAGATGAGATAATAGAGGCAAAGGCTCGAACAAGAATTTAAATGCTAATAAGTATATCAATATGATTATTATGGGTAACGAGGATAGAAAATTGCATGTAAACAAAGGTGATGTTATTAGAATTTGAATTAAGAACAGAATTTGTAAAAGAGAATATGAACTTATCTTTATTTCTTATATGATTTTGTAACAATGATTCGGTACCCAATACAATATACAATACAGTCTTTTTATAAGAAATAGACAATTGGGTTTTAACAGAAATCAGCCCAATATACAGCCTGGCAATCCAGAACAAAAGCAGGAGAAAGTAGGAGCCGTTGGATGAACAGATATCCTGTGGCTGATATGCTTTGAGGATAGCCTAGTTATGAAGTGTGTTAGTTTGAGACGGCAGAGATACGAACGCAAATACTTCCCCTCAATTCAAACTAGGGTTAGCCTCAAATCATGGCGATAAGGCGATTCTGCAAAAAAGAAGACTTAGATTTTCTTCGAAGCTGAACTTCGAGATGCCATGGATGAAAGATATTTGAGGAAGATCTAGTTGGAGGAAGTCAGATCCGACAACAGCTATGACTCTTGTATCTTCTCTGGTTTGATTTCTTTGACCTTTAAGTCTTCTCTTAGCCTGAGAAAACTCGAGCTTGATAAAGCTTTGGTAAGGATGTCTGCTTTCTGGTAATATGTAGGAACATGACAAACTTGCAATTTTCCCTTATCTACTTGTTCTCGAACAAAATGTAAGTCGATTTCTATGTGTTTAGTTCGAGAATGTAGAATTGGATTAACAGACATGTAGATTGTGCTTTGATTATCACACCATAACGTTGCTTTGCTGTTATTTTCAATTCTTAGTTCGGATAATAAAGATTGAAGCCACATAATTTCGGCTGTAGCACTTGCTACACTTCTATATTCTGCTTCACTGCTAGATTTAGAGATAGTGGACTGTTTTTTTGAGCTCCATGAAATTAAGTTGCCACCGAGATAAATGCAGTAACCAGTAGTAGATTTTCTATCATCTAGATCTCCAGCCCAGTCTGCATCACTGTAACCCACTAAGTTTAGATCATTGCCCCTTTTGATATGCAGACTGAAGTTGATAGTGCCTTTAAGATATCTGAGGACTCTTTTAATTCCTTTCCAATGATTGTCTAGAGGATTCTGCATGAACTGAGACAGTTTGTTAATACTAAAGGCAATATCAGGCCTAGTTATAGTAACATATTGTAGTGCACCAATGATACTCCTATATTGCTTAGTGTTTAAAATGGGTTCACCTTGACTTTTGGAGTATCTTTGGTTACTGATCATAGGTGTTGGTTGAGATTTTGCATTGTCCATTTTGGTTTTGCTTAAGATGTCCAAGATATATTTCTTTTGACTGAGAAATATATCTGCAGAGGACAATCTTACAACCTCAATACCTAAGAAGTAGTTTAGCTCACCTAAATCTTTGATAGAAAATTGTTTATGAAGATATTTAACTAACTCATTTATTTCATCAATGTTATCACCTGTTATAATTAGATCATCTACATATATCAGTATATATATAGATGATTCATTTGTGATTTTGATGAAAAGCGAGTTATCAGATTTTGTGAACTGAAACCCCTTATTTGTTAGAGTGGTTTTTAATTTATCAAACCATACTCTAGGTGCTTGCTTGAGGCCATATATAGCCTTGTTAAGTTTACATACAAGATTATTATTTTGTATGTAACCTTGTGGCTGCTGCATATAGATGTCTTCTTGCAGAACACCATTTAAAAAAGCATTATTCACATCCAATTGCCTCAAGTGCCAATTTTTATACAAAGCAATAGTAAGAACAAGCCTGATGGTAGAAGGTTTTACCACAGGTGAAAAAGTTTCACCAAAATCAAATCCATATTCCTGTGTGTATCCCTTTGCAACCAGCCTAGCCTTGTGCTTGTTTATTGTGCCATCAGGATTTTTCTTTAACCTGTAAGTCCACTTACAGTTAATAATATTTTTATTACCTGGAGGTGTGACCAGATTCCAAGTATTGTTTTTAACAAGAGCATTGAACTCTTCATCCATGGCTGTTTTCCAATTTTTGTTACTAGCAGCTTGGATGAAGTTTTCTGGTTCTTTGTCAGAGGAGAAAGTTATAGTGTAAGCTTTTGGCTTAAAGATGCCACTTTTGGCTCTTGTAATCATGGGATGACCTACAATTGGTTGATTCCTTGTAGGTGGTGATTCAGCTTGATTGCTTTGCTGTATGTTGTTACCATGACTATTAATTTCTTCAGCTAGGTCTTGATCTTTATTCTGACTGTGATTGCTGAATGTTGCTGCAGAATTGTGCTGATTTGGAGAGCTTTGAAGTTCACAACCTGACCTAGGTGGTATAGTGAGTTGTGGATCTAGAGCATCCTTGTTAGCATTGTGATCAACATCCTTTTGGATGTCAGTATATAGAGGTAAATCTGGAATGGACTTACTTGGATTATAGACCTTTGCATTAGTCTTTATATCTGAATTGCTAAAAGGAAATACAAATTCATTGAATACCACATGTCTACTAGTGATAATTTTACCACTTTCATCCAAACACTTGTACCCTTTTTGATTTGTACAATATCCAAGAAATGTACAAGATTTTGATCTGAAATTTAATTTGTTCCTGTTGTAAGGCCTAAGACATGGGAAGCATAAACAACCAAAGGTTTTTAACATTTTATAGTCTGGCTTAGTGTTAAATAATTTTTCTATGGGACACATGTTATTCAATACTTTAGTTGGAAGTCTGTTAATTAGATAAACAGCTGTACTAAATGCTTCAGGCCAGAACTTAAGTGGTATTGAAGCATGTGCAAGAAGTGATAAGCCAGACTCTACAATGTGTCTGTGTTTTCTTTCTGCTAACCCATTTTGTTCAGAAGTATATGGGCATGTGGTTCTATGAATTATACCTTTTCTTTTAAAGAATTCATCAAGTGGTTTATATTCACTACCACCATCAGTCTGAAAGGTTTTCAGCTGACAATTTGTTTGTTTTTCAACCATAGTTATGAATTGTACAACAGCATTATATGTATCAGACTTAGCTTTAAGAAAGTAAATCCATGTGTGTCTAGAGTAAGAGTCAATAAAGGAGATATAGTATTTGTACCCATAGTCTGAGTTATAGGGTGCTGGTCCCCATAGATCTGAGGCAATCAGATCAAGAGGTTGTTTATACTCAGTTTCAGAGTTTGCAAAAGGTAGTTTGTGACTTTTTCCAAGTTGACAATAAGTACACACAAAAGGTGATGCACACTCATTAAAGGGAATTTTATTTTCTAAGAGTATCTTCCTAACTATCTTCTCATTAGGGTGTCCTAATTTGTTATGCCACAGTTCAAATGTGTTAGTGCTATTTTTAGATATCATAGAATTATTGCACACTTTAACATCAATGACTGATTTATTAATCTGATCATCATTGCTCAACATTGTAGCATTACAAGAATTTTTAACTATAGGCCTTTTACAGTTTACAGAATTAAACTTGTATAAGCCTTTATCAGCTTCACCCTGCAATATAATTTCTTTAGTTAGCATATCTTTGATTAAGCAATGTTTGGGATAAAATTCAAAAAAACACATTGTTGTCTTTAGCAAATTGGGACACACTAATGAGATTCTTTTTAATTTTGGGTACTCTTAGAAGATTATTTAGGTACATCATTCTTTTTCCTTTAATGTGAGCATCTCCTATATGTGTAATGTTTATACAGTCACCATTACCCAAAGAGATTAATTGATTACCTTTATACTCCCTGTTGCCTGCATTAAGGTTTTCCAAGCTGCTGGTTATGTGATTAGTAGCACCAGTATCTGGGTACCATGCATCATCTTGGACCTGATCTGGCTTGGTGCCCTCACTTAACTGACAGCTTTTGGTATTATCAGAATCACCTTGAGTTTGAGCAAGATTAACACTGCCATTGTTGTTGTTCCTTTGATTGCTGGAATTCTGTCCAGGCATGTAATTTTGATTGAATCTGAAGTAGCATTTTGCAGCAGTGTGGCCCATTCTTTCACAAATTTGACACTTGGGTCTTGTATTATTATTCCATCTTCCCCTGCCTCTAGATCTGTTGGCTGAGCCTCCTCTCTGATTGTATTGATCACTTTTATTTTGATTGAGATTCTTATTTTTTGTAGTGTAGTTTATTGATATTTCAGAATCAGTTGATCTTTTGTGATCAATTCTTGCCTCATGTGCAAGTAGAGTAGATTCAACAAACTGCATATCAGGAATGGTTCTCTGAGTTGTGAGTACTGCTATGACAGATTCATAATCTGTACTTAATCCATTTAAGACAGTCAAGACTTGTTCATCTTCAGGTATTTTACGTCCTGCTGCTTCAAGGAGATTATATAGTCTTTTAATTTTTGCTATATAATCTCTCATGGGCTCTTCTTGTTTCCTAATGCTTTGAAGTTCTCTTTTGTAATGCATTAGTTTAGCACCTGATTGTGTGTTGAATACTCTTTCAGTAGTGAGCCAAATTTCATTAGCAGTTTTGCAACTTATTACTTGAGGTAGCAATTTAGGAGTAATAGATGCCATGAGCCAAGAACTTATCAATCTATCTTGTCGATGATATTTTGTGTATTCATTGTTGCTGATAACCTTGTTTTGTGCATCAGTGATGAATTTGGGAGGAATGATAGAAGTACCAAGAATGTGACCCTCCAAACCATATCCTTCTATGGCTGTTTCAACTTGCACACGCCAAAGAAGATAATTATCTTCATCTAGCTGAACTGTAACATTTAATTTTTTGTTAGTTTGAATTTTATTTATGTTATTAATTAATAAACAACGAATTTGTAAATGAAGTTTATTTGTTTATATGATATTTATTTGTTAGATCCTATTCTTAAGCGTAGAGGGATAGTTTGAATTTTTTTTTAAAAAGTAATTGTTTTAACTTAGTTTGAATAGTTCCACTCCAACCTAGAAATAATAGGCTAAAAATAATACATAATAATTAAATTATATATGAGTAAAGGGTATTTTGGGAAGTTCGCGGTCGGACCAAAAGTTTGCGCTTCCAAACCAACTATTAATAAAGATTATTAATATTTAATAATTAATTATTAATAATATTAATATTAATCATCATTATCTTCGATTATTTATACATACTTACTTAATAATTTATAACTAATAATTATAAATGATAACGTACATAAGTCATTATTTATTATTTATCACAACTAATGATTACTAATAAATGATTTATAATTACTAATTATTATCTACAATCAATATTTATTTTTTATATTAATAATTTATTATAGTTAATTATTAATAATTAGTAAATTATAGCTAATATTTATGACTTATAATTAATAAATATTATAATACTTAGTAAAATAATTAATATTAAATAATTAATAATTAACTTTTAATAGTTGATATTTTGTAATTAATGTTTAATACTTAATATTTTACTAATTTACAATTTAAATAATTAATATTAAATTATTTACTATAGTTTAATAATCTAGAAATAAATTTTTTCTAAAATTTAAAAAGATTAGAAATAATTAATAATAAATAATTAGTATTAAATAATTAATGTTAAATAATTAAAAATTAATATTAAATAACGAATATTCAGTTATTATTAAGAAGTAATAATTAATAATTAATAACTAATAAATAAGAAGTAATATTTAATAATTGCCGATTAATAATCAATTATAATTAATATTAAATAATTAAACTATTGAATAATTAATATTAAATAATTAATATTCAATTATAATTAAGAAGTAATAATTAATAACTAATAAATAAGAAGTAATATGTAATAATTAATTATTTCTATTAAATAATTAGTAGTTACTATTTAATAATTAATAAGTAATCTTTAATGATTAATAAGTAATATTTATTATCTAGTATTTAATTTTTAATGATAATCTACGTTTCACTACAATAAAAAGACCATATTAAAACAGTAATTTTACAATGGTCACAAAATGCCAATTTTAATAAATGTCTTTTACAACGTTTTTTCTTTTGGAAGTCATAATAAACTTATTTTCAACGACTCTTTTATTTTGCTAGTTGTAACAGATGCCTTGGTATTCACAAAATAATTAATAAATAAGAATTAATTTTTAATAATTAATAAATAAGAAGTAATAATTAATAATTAACATTTAATAATTAATATTAAATATATAATATTAAGCCATTGATAATTCTCTTAATATTTAATAATTGATAAAATATACATAATAAGTAACACTTAATAATTAATATTCAATTATAATTAAGAAGTAATAAGTAAGAATTAATAATTAGTAATTAATAATTACTATTAAATAATTAATAATTAACAACCAAGACTTGTTGGAAGTTTTTCACAAAATTGTTTAAATTGATTGCCACTACGAAGAGGGAGTCTAGGAGGGTGGCAACCCCATAGGTTGGGAAGGTATCTGTTCATTTCGAACAGTCACCACCAATAGACGCCTTCCCCCTAGATATACTTGGCAGCCTTCGTTTTCGAAAATAATATAACTTTTTTGTTTTCTGAAATCAACAAATCTATTAGCATCATTTGAGAAAGGCGAAAACATTTAATATTTGAAATTATATGTAATATTTAATATTTGAAAAAAAATTAAAAATAAATTTATAAATGCTTGTAAAATTTAGCCCACTTACTCCCCTTCATTTCACTTCCAGATCTACACTTCACAACCATTATTTTCAATCATTCTAGCGTTATCCTCTTAAAATTAATGGCCGATACCTTATTTCCCGCCCTCCTTAGCTACTAATTTTCATTTTCCGCTTTCCTCAAATTTTTCCTTAAACTTAAATTCCAAATCTCACCGCCCAATCCTAAAACAAAACCAAATCAAAGTCGCTACTTTCCCTTTCTCCACTTTCTCACTTCCTCCACCATAATATCACAATATATGAAGTCCAATCAACAAATGAAGCTCCTAATTGTTGTTAACGGCCATTCGAGATTAGAATAGAAGCCCCCGAATGGTAATTTCGGAAAAATGATCGTGTTGACGAATGTGATGTGTGAGGTAGAGGAGCTATCGACGGCCTAATTGTTGAATATCGTACCAATCGTTGTATCTTCACATAATGCAAAGATTGCAAAATAGTTGAGCTTCTTGGTTCCATGCCACGTCTTTGGAAACTTGAATTTCATGAATTTGCTTCGTAGGTAAAGCATACTATTCTAGAAGTATATTGTTGCCTTTAGGAGACTGTGCTGCTTGCTATGTTGTAGCATCAGAGTGTTGGCGATGTTCCAGCCTATCTTCCATCATATGTCCAATCAAACATCTGGAAATGAGTGTCAATTTTGAAGATTTGCAAGAATTTCTAGCAGCTTTCTGTATATTCAGGAGTTCCCCTTTCATAAAATATCTTGAATTAATGGTAAGTTTGCTACTATAAATTTTAAAGCATTAAATGTGTGTTCATTTAGCCTTGTTTGATGTCATATAGTACACATCGTACTAAAATAGATGCATGCCCATATTTATGCTAAGTAGAACTTTAGTTACTCGGTATCCGCTCATGAATTTTGGGGAGGAAAGCATGGCCTTAGGCTCAATATGTTCGGTTGACTTCATTTATTGGGAACCAAAATAAGCTCAAGTTTATCATATTTGTTCTTGGTAACACCTCAGTTCTTAAAACAATGATGATCAAATATTCTGTTGATGAAAATGTTGACATAATTTGCATGGCCAAGAAGCTTGTTCGGTTCTGTCTTATTTCACCTAATGTTGAACTTTTCTTGTCATAATATGATATGAACGACTATGACCAATGTTACTCTGGTTTGTTTAGCTCTTATGAATCATTGTTGGAAACTATACAGTTAGGAATGCTTATTTCTCTCATTTTCATGTCTAGCACACTATATTACTGTCACTTGTTGAATTTGTTTTGATTTTACTCTTCTTTTTCCATGTAGTATATAGTACCTTATTTGCATTGCATGACACATCTTAACAACAGAAGTCATGGAATTCTCTAGATTATGTCTGCGTTTTCTCATTTGTGGCTGCTTTAGCTATTGCCTTTTGGAAAGGAAAAAGAATGCATGTTGATACATGAAAATTTAAGTATGATATAATTTTGTGATTTCTATACAGGAGAGTAAATAAATCCGGCAGTGACATTCAGGTTGCTGCTAGCACGTAAGCTATCAGTGCCAAGAGCGGTCTTCTACATGGTAATGCAGTGTTTGGATGCAATGTTTGGGTGCCATATGTGGTGATGTAGTGTTTGGCTGCTGGCACGTAAGCTATCAGTGTCAGGTATAAACCCAGCTAGAAGTTTAGGAGCAGCCATTGTATACAATAGAAAGGATGCCTGAGATGATAATGTATTTTGTTTGATATTTTATAACTTATATAAAGAAAAAGAACATTCTTATATGACATGCAAAATTACAAATGTTTATGCTATATCTATTATCTCTAATGGCTTTATATCAACATTTTTTATTTATGCAGTGGATTTTCTGGGTTGGTCCATTTGTGGGCGCAGCGTTAGCAGTATTGTACCATTAGATAGTTTTTACTGATTTAGGTGAGGAAGATTCTTAATATTTATTTATGCGAAATTTCAATAATTTTTGCTAATATTATTACCAAATATATTGAACGATTTTTACTTCATGTTTTGCTGGCAGTTGGAGTTGTTTCTAAGTTCTGGCACTGCTTGCCTTTCTCTTTACTCATTAATAGCTGGAGTTTTTGGCATGAATATTCCTTACTCATGGAACGATGGTTACGACTATATACTTAAATAGGTATGTTTTTCCAGTTGATGATCAACCATACATTACAACATCATATTTTGATTATTCGCCATATATTGATGTTTGCTTACTTCAACATTGAATTGGGAAACATGTGGATCATTTTCTTAATTCTAAAATTATAGTTTTCATTCTTTATCCCACAGTTTTGCTTGATTATATGTGAAGGGTGGATGAACAATCAAATGATTTCTCTTCCTGATATATGAATTTACTTTCAATGATTATATATACAGTTGACTTAAACTAATGTTTTTCTACAACCCATTTTCTTCCATTGTGCATGCAGTACTATTGATAGATGAAGAAATTGAACTGGATGCTTCCTGTTTTATCGTACAACCGTGTGAAGCAGCTGAAAGACTAATGAAAAATATATTGTTGCTGAAAGAGCTGATGTGGGGGTTCAAGCTGCTAAAGTTCAAGGGCCAAGGCATACGTAGTTAGATGAATCATATATTCATTATATTTTCATTGTTTTGGTAGATATATATATTTCTTCTATAGGATTTGTATCATAAAAGACCAAGAATACACGAATCATTTTGGCATTTAGAAATATAAATCTTTTTTGTTATTTTTAAAAGATATGAATGAATATGTTTGTTATTGGTACAATATTTTGGTTTCAATGACAAATTTATTTTAAATTTGTGAGTGTAATGTAATAGTATTTACATATTTTTTTCTTATTTGAATTTTTTTAGCAACGGGCAAAAACTATTGTAAAAGACCTTATTGCAACGGACAAAAACATTTGTAAATTATGCTATTGCAATGGGTAAAAACAGTTGTAAATGATGCTATTGCAACAGCTGTAAGTCTACTACAACGGGCTTTTACAATGGGCACTGCCCATTGTAAAATCTTCTTGATCTATTACAACATCGCCTAATAAGACGGGCGCTGGCCCGTTGCGAAACCCCTATTACAACGGGCATTGCCCGTTGTAAAAGGGTATTTTTGTTGTAGTGAATTGAAGTTCAAACCCTAGTTATAATAAAGATAATAATATTAATTTCAATGAATACCTTAAAAGGTTAAATCTTGTATTAATTTATTTAAGAAAAATGTAGTATTTAAAAATAGAAATAACGATAGCACTTTAAATACCATTTTAATTGACATGTATGCCAATGAATCAGGCGCTATATTATATATGGGAAATTAGTTAGATTTTAAAATGTTGTAATTTTGAATATAGCATTCATCTCAAAACTTATGATGTTTAGAAGTCATAGTCTTACTTCTAAGGGTTTAGTTGATTGAACTCATTAACATATTTGCCCATAAGCATGTTTGAGGTATGTGTAGTTCTATCTCCTCACATAATGCAAGTCATACCTAGGTTACTGTTTCTCAAACATGTTACTTCTTCTCCTCTTGCATATATATGTATATAATAGACTATATACATACATACATACATATATATTTAAGCCTCACATTGTCTGTTGAGTTTTTTCAGTTTTAGCTATTGACTTGGGACATTCGACTCAGACGTTCTCATTCCTTAAAGGAGCTTGGATGAGCTAAACTTTGATATGCTGTAGGGCCTTCTACAACTTATTTGGATTCCCTTTAAAGTTATTCATATTATCCATTTTCTCTTTGCCGAGTGGAGGAGGCTTTTTCTCTCATTGGGCTCCTTCTTCGTAGATACTTTTGGCTTTTTTCCCATCAAGTTTTAGTTTATTTCTTTTCATTCTTTTTAGATTTTTTCTACATTTTTTTTGGATGAATTTTTACTTTTATTTTATTTTTATGGGTTCATATGAAATAGTCACCTACTAGGCTTGTTGGTGTTTAATATAGAAAGGATAAATACAAAATATCTGCAATTATGAAGATATCTGCATTTACAGGAAATAACATCTTAAAAAATATAGGCTTTCTATATACACAAAATTAGATTTCTTTTCTTCCAAGTATTTTGTAATGCTATAAAAGGTGGATGTATTCTATCACTGTAAATTATCTCTCTGAATAAAACAAAAACTATCTTCTCCTTGAATCTCTCTTATTCTTGTATTTAATTTCTATATAGTATCAGAGCAGTTTCAAATTTTAAATCTAATCAAACTCCATTATGAATCTTGAATCCTTAATCCAACGAATCTCGAATCTCTAATCTCATAATGAATGCAAAGAAGAACTTGAATGCAAAAAAGGATGCTGCTAAAAATTATCCTTCTATGAATATTGCCCAACACATAACTAGTGAGGGTAATATAGCTGGTAATGAACAAGAAACTAAAGAAGATGAGAATATTAATGGAGAGGGTCAAATGATAGGGGGAGATCATGTTGAAGCTGTTGAAATAATAGGAGAAGATCATGTTGAAACTGTCGAAATGACAGAGGGAGATCATGCTGAAGTTGCTGAAATACCAGAAGTAATTATGTCACATGTCACCTTGAATGAATGAATTGATGAATGAATGAATTGAATGAATTAAATGAATGTACGAGTGAATGAGTGAATGAATGAAATGAATCCGGTAACATTTAGAGCCAAGAAGCAAAAGGTGGTTGCTAGATCAAGTGCGGAATCTGAGTTTGGAGGCATGGCTCATAGAGTATGTGAACTACTATGGATAAGAAATGTATTGAAGGATCTTGTTTTTAATCTCAGAAAATCAACGGAGTTGCACTGTGACAATAAAGCAGCAATTATGATTACACATAATCCAATTCAGCATAACCGTATGAAACATGTTGAAGTAGATTGTTTTTTTTTCAAAGAAAATATTGACAAAGGGTACATATGTTTTCCATCTATGAAGTCAAAAAATCAACTTGCAGATATTCTTACAAAAGGAATTTGTGGACGGAAATTTAATAATGTAATTAACAAGCTAGGCATGATTGATATCTATGCTCCATATTGAGGAGGAGCATTGAATATAGAAAGGAGAAATATAGAATATTTGGAATTATGAAGAAATCTGCATTTATATGGAAAGAATAAATACAGAATATTTGCAATTATGAAGAAATCTGCATTTATAGAAAATAAGATCTTAAAAAATACAGGCTTTCTATATACACAAAATTAGGTTCATTTTCTTCCAAGTATTTTGTAATGTTATAAAACGATGATGTATTCTATCATTGTAGATTATCTCTCTGAATAAAAAAAAAACTATCTTCTCCTCAAATCTCTTATCTCTTATTGTATTTAATTTCTGCAGTTGATAGCTCCTTTTCAAGCATAGAATAAAACTACATGAGTGTTATTATCCTCTCGAAGGATCATTTGTTTTTCTCAAAAATAAATAAATAAATACAAGTAAAAATTAAATTAATAATAAAATTATTACTAAACAATAACAAATAAATAAATATTTTAAATACAAACTAAATAAATTGAAAATATATCCCGAACTCTTTTTTCAATAAATACTAAATATGATTTAGTACAAGTCTATTATTCATATAAACACAAAATATGATCTTGTACACATTAATAAAAGGATTTTTTAAATCTCCCCTTTTAACCTTGTTGTCATTTCACTCGATCCAACAACCATGGTTGACGAGAAGGTTTCAGAGGTTTAGACTTTGGGTGGAGCTCGGTCATAGGCAAGAACATTAGTTTCGGTTGGCCTTATTAGTGAGCATAGTAGTAGTGTTGGTGATTCTACTACTCATGCATGTAGTGGTGCAAAGCTTATTAGAGAGTTTGATAGTGTGGACTTTAGGAAGCCTAGCAAAATTCTTGGGAAATAGATTAAAGTAGACAATGTTGAGAATGTTATCTCTCAATATGGAATGGAGAAGATTAGGCGTGTAATGAGTTTTTCATTCATCTCTCGATCCATCTCTTAAATTAGGCAATATTGAGAATGTCATCTTTTAATATGGAATGGAGAAGGTGAAGCATGCAATGATTTCTCCAGTGGTATCTTGGTGTTTGATCGTATAGACTTTGGGAAGTCTAGCAAAAAATTAGGAAAGAGATTGGAGTAGGTAATATCGAGGATGTCCTCTTTCAATATGGAATGAAGAAGGCAAAACACAACGGGTTCTCCATTTATCTCTCATAGTTTAGTATCTACAGGTTCATACAATGAGGTATGTTGAAGAATTTTGATATTAATTTAGATATTGGTTCTTGCACTGTGCTCAGTGAGGTGCATTATTTTTTTCTTATGCTTAGGAAAGAAATTGAAGTGGAAGTTCCTTCTAGGAAACAGTGTACAAACTTGTAGTTGCTTGACTAGAACTTAGGCTCCATTAAGTACTGACCCAACAACTTGTTGAAATGTGATAATAGAGAAACGATGATATTTGAATTAAGGCGGAGTGTCAAGTTTTATGTTGAAGATATATGCAAATTACACATCAAATTAAAGAATAGGTTAAGAGATTTGCAATGGAAGAAGTCGAAGGTCAATAGGAGCAATATATCAAAAGTTATGATTCGTTGAAGATTGATGAGTTCTCATGCTGATTTACCACAGTCCAAGTTGGTCAACCGGTGATGCCTAACTGGTCGATTAATCAGTACACAATTTGTTTACTTTCAAGGTAGAACACTGATCGGTCACTTAGTCTGGAGACACTGGTCGACGAGCTAAAGGTCCAATTCGAGTGTATTTTGGTGCAGTTTGGGTTCTATTCTCTTGCATTTTGAACGCTAAAAACCTAGGGTTCTAATATAAAAGTTGAAACTTATTAGAACTGCTATATAATCATCATAGTCACCATCATTATAATGTAATGAGAGAAATCCATCATTATTCGCTTGTAAACAAATCATAATTTCTAAAATAATACTGAATTAGGGATCTTTGACTAAAATCAAGTCAAATAACAATTTCTTGTAATCTCTCTAGTGTGTATTCTATGATTAAAAGGAATAAAAGTATAGTTGTTGGGTCCGTAAACTTAGAAAATTTGCCAACTACGTTAAATCTTTTTGTTCATTTTTTTATGTTTACAATTTATATCATTGACTATGACTGATGTTATTATTTGTTGCATTAGTCATTTGTTTCTAATTCAAAAACTAGATCCTTGAGATATTTTTCACGGTAGTTGTGAAAAGTAACACGATAGTTACAATGCTGTTTGATTGAACATGTTCTTAACATGTATTTGAAAAATACAGAATAATTTTATATACTATTTTTAGTTTTAAATGTGTGTGACTATACAAAATTAAATGGATTTTTATTGGATTTGGCCTAGTTTGTAAACTTATTATCATAAGTAGTCCAGTTTTAAAACTAATATCAAATATAGCCCTGTTTTGAAAAATACACTGGCTCCTTTTCAAAAGTCGCCAGTGTAAATTTTTTTTTTTTTTTAAATACACTGGCGACTTTTCAAAAGTCGTCAGAAAAAAAAAATTACACTGGCGACTTTTGAAAAGGAGCCAGTGTATTTTTCAAAACAAGGCTATATTTGATATTAGTTTTAAAACTGGGCTACTTATGATAATAAGTTTACAAAAGAGGCCAAATCCAATAAAAATCCAAATTAAATTGATAAATAATCCTGATGTTCATTACCAGCCATTACCCACCCTAAAACACACTATCAATTTAGTGATTGCCTGATTGGTTCACTTTGCTGAGTTTGTAATTGGCGTGTAGATTGGTATTAGAACAGCCGGTAGTGCCAGGGTAGAATTGTTGGATTAAAACGTTAGGGAATAGAAATTAGTCACGCAACACCACAAACTATTGCTGTTTCCTGTTTGAAACCAAACATCAAACGTTCAGCTATAGAAAGCGACAATGAGAACAAGTCTACGCGTAGAGAGTAGGCATGGTATTTCCCCCGAAGTGTTCTAAATCAACGGTCAATTATAACCTACACATTGTACGAATTTTAATATTTTTGGTTTATTTTCTACCTCTTCTTGGCGATTTTTTCTAGGTATTGTTCCAACCCGATCTCTTTCTTTGTTAACTTAGATTTGTTTTGTTAAAGATCGAATATTTTCATTATCTTAGGGACAAGAAGCCGAAACTTAGCTGAAAAAGGTGTTTATATTGTAAGTCCTATAATTTTTTCTCTTCATTTCATGATTGGATAGATCTGTTATGCTCTATTGTTCTTCAAAATATTTTCTTTAATTATGTTTTATGCTAGCGTTTATGTATTTAAAATTTGTGGAGCCCGGAAACCGAAATTAAGCTACTTAAAAAATGGGATTTCTTTTAGGATTTTCAGATAATCAGCTATGTAGATCTGAAATTTCCGTGTTAGATAATTTATGCTTGGTGTTTAAATTATTTTAGTTCTATTGGTATTAGGAAAAGGAGGTTTTGACTTCTTCGATTTATTTGTAGTAGCTCATTGATTTTATAAATGGTTGATTCATGAAGGATTTTAAAGAGAGGTTGTTTGGAAAGTTGAAAGCTTATTAAATTAAAATATAATTTTATTTAGTTCGAGTTTTTAGAAGAAAAGAACATAGAAAGAGATTTGGTGAAATTTTGTAATTAATATTCTAAATAGGATATACAATGATGTATGAAAACTGTTTGCTTGATGTCGCAATCTTTTAATTATCGTCACTTAATCCTAGATTCATGTTCAGTCAAGGTTTAGAAAATGATCTATGTTCAGTTAAGATTTAGAAAGTGATTTAGGTAGCTATTTGTTCATTATTTGGCTCCATGCTCGAGGATGTGATAAATGCGGATCTTAAGGTTCTAGAATCTAGTTTATATAAGTTGTAATCTGGTTGTCCAAATTGTTTTTGGAAGCATAGGAACTTACATCTGAATTGGTACCATTTTGCTCAACTACTATTCTTGTATGCATAAAAATACATGGAATTGTTGAATCAATAATTTCACAAATGCTTTGCATCCCCAGTTCCCCACATTGTTGCTCAATTTTAAGCCTTTTGGTTCATAATGGATTGACATAATTTTTAGGCTGCTCAAGTTGCTTCGATGAGGAAACAATGTGAAATTCAGTTCTTAGAAGCATATTTGGATAGAACATTTGATTTGGTTGCAAAAAATACTTGTGAATGTTGCTTATGTACTATGAAGTATGATTACAAATTTATGTACGTTATTACCTCTATTGAACTAATAAAAGATGAGGATGGTTCATACCCTATTTTGCTTGATTCTGAATATAAGTTATACATGAGAGTATTTTGGCCGTTTGTATAATAGTTCCATTGTGGAATTAGCACAGTTGATCATGGAAAAAGTTGTCTTAATTAAATTATCAACAGTTTAATTTGAGATTATTGACCTATGTACTCCTCATTTGTATAGAAATCACATGGAGTTTTATCTAGCATATATGCAAGGCTGGTTTAAGCTTTGGAATGCATGAGGCCATCATAAAAAAGTTGTTTACCAAAAAATAAAATAAAGTTTAAATTATAATTTTATATATTTTTCCTGTATGTACCATGGTATGAGATTCCGGCCGACACCATGGAATTTTGGTCATTTCGTTCCAGTTCCGGTCAGACCCGGAACATAATCCGACGAAAAGCCCGGTTTCGGTCGGTTACTCATGTAAAGCAGTTAGAAATTCAATTTTGCCGGAAAACACAAAGGAATTGGAAGGAAAAGACAAAATGGATGGATTTTGAATGATTACGGCTATGCGAAAGAAACATTTCAAAAAATCAAAATAACCTGTCTAAATCTTACCTCTAAGTGCAGCAAATAATCACAAATTTAAATTTAGCATGAAAAGTCTTCACTCAAATCTTGCCTTCTTACTCTCGCAAGTAACTCTTTTCACAAGGAAAGTTATTTGATGCGTAGAAGTAGGGTTGAGCGAGGATGGATTTAAGGTTGAGAAAGGGAAAATGTACTTGGGCTGCGAGTGCAAATGGTCTACCTAGCATGATTAATAAAGTTTGTTGGACTTGGAAATATAAACGGGCTATTTTATTGATTTTCATACTAGTGATTGCAAAATAAATGCAACTGGATATATAAAAAATTGGACAAATGTTATTTAAGTTAACACAGTGCTTTTTATTAATGATAACTTTATAATAGTTAGAGTTTCGAGCCAATAATAATATAATAGTGTAGGATAAAAAATGATTTTATGAAGATTTTAGAAAGATATTTTTTATTAAATATCATATAAATGAATGTATATCAGAAAAAACGCCGGAATTTCTAAAATTTCCGAAACGGAATTGAAATTAAGAAAATTTTCAACTAAAGAACTGAAACAGAAACCGAAGTTTGAACCTTGGTATGTACACAAATAACAAATTGTTCTTAGAATACATAATAAATCAAAAAAAAAAAAGTAAACATTATATGATATCTTTAACGTGTCAATGTATACCAACGTAAAAAACTTCTCCTTGAGTTCTTAAAAGTGAACTCTTCAATTATATCATCATATTATAAAAACATGTGAACATTCATTCAATTGAAATCACTGATAATCCTCGCTTAAATTTCCTGCAACATAGTGGTTCAAAATTTATCCGTTGAATTTATGTTTTCCTTTTCTTTTTCTTAACACTAAAATTGAGTATTGAATTTGAGCATACACCATCAAATCGGAAATTCGTTCTTTTATTGGTTAACTCTTGATTACCTAACACCCAAACTATGCAATTGTGTTTCATACAGAAGCATATGTTTACCAAACAGATTCGTTAAATAGCGAATTCACAAGATACATGTGTTTTAAGTAATGCTCAATTCAAAAAAAGGGAAAAAAAGAAATTTCAGCTCTACACTTTTATGATATCTTGTTATTAGTAGAATGCTAAATTCACTAATACCATTTTTTTACATTTGTATATTATAACTAGAACGGCAATTTATACTAAGTTAACAAAGTACAATGTCTACTTTTAGTTTAAAAAAAAAACCACAAGTGTTTACTAAAAGTATACTCAATTAAAATGAATAATGATTTCATATCATGAATTCAGCATTCAAAATCGTAGATTGATAGTGTCAAAATAGTAAAATAGATAGGGAAGTACCGTCTTGGGTTTTAGGATTCACAGATTCAGTCAGAGGCAGATGCCATCAAAGAAGCACCAGAGGCTGTCGAAGAAGCAACATTGGCTTTCGAAGGAGCAGCAAAGGCCATCAAAGGAGCACCAGAGGCCGTAACGCTTGTAACCCTAGCCAGCAGCAAGGTTTGCTCTGAATTAGGGGTTGGCCAATTAAATTATGTAGTATGACATTTGTGTTTAAATATTAGTTGTTTCTCTATCTTCCACATCATGCTATTATTTAAATTTAAATAAAGGGATGCCACAAAAGAGGGGGTGCTATTCTTCTCACACACACACACACAGAGTTTTAGTCAGTGTAAAATGCAGTATCTTGTGCAGTGCAAATAGCACAACTCAGCCCTTGAAACATGTTGGAAAAGAACAATTTCTTGTCAGTTCATAGTTCATTCAAAAGTGGATGAATTTGTTGGTATAAATTGGGTTGGCAAGTCATTTGTTAACACCATAACGGAAACCTGCATAACATTAGACATTCATTCATCAACCATGATTTGGGTAAAATTTAATTTTCTTTTAGTTGGGTGTTTTAGCCATAAAAGTAAGTTACAAGTGTTCAATAAATTTTTCTCTTTTTTGTTCACTGTCTTTCAATTTTGTCAGAGAATCTACTTCATTATGTTAATCCATGTATAATTATTGCATTGAAATGTATGAAGGTTACTGTATAGTATTTTATTCACATCGTTGATCAAATTTCACATTTTATACTAATTCATGCAGTTGAACAAAAATGAGCAAGCCTCAGGATGCACGAAGGACCTCTTCCCCATTTGGCAACCCTTTCCGCATGATTTTACCCAAAAGCTCCTACTCATCAGCAAAACATTTCTCTTTACTAGCAGCTTTCGAGCAAACCTTAGCCAAAACTGTAAGAAATCTCATCCCCAAGAACAACACAGAAGTTCTAACCTTTTCATGGATTAGGCATGCTATGAAATCATTATCTGAAACTCATGCAAGCATCAAAACTTTAATAAACACCCTCAAATTTCCAGTTTCAGACTGGGATGAGAAATGGATGGACCTGTACCTGGATAATAGCATAAAAGTACTCGATGTTTGCAATACCTTGACATCCGAGCTCTCTAAACTGGACCAAAGCCAACTCCACCTAAAATATGCCTTACATATGTTGGATTCAGATGATACTTCCATTACCCGGGTTCATAAATCTCTTCATGACTGCATGGAAAAAGTCCATTCCAAAAATCCAAAGCTTGAAAGCAGCCATTCAGTTTTAGAAGAACTTGCATCTACACTTCATTTAGTTAAAGTCAAGAAATCCTCTAAAGGAGTTGTTTTAATGAGAGCACTGTACGGAGTGAAGGTTTTGACTGTTTTTATTTGCAATATCTTCATGGTAGCGTTGTCAGGTAGCTCAAAGCAGCCTATCATTCTAGAAGTTTCCGGAGAATGCTTGTGGGCACAGACTTTTATCGACTTACAAGTTAGTATTAACAGACAGTTTGGAAAGATTGGCATGGTGAAAGAACTTGAAGTGGTTATTGCTCAAGTCGAGGAATTGCACCATTTATGCGTTGGTATGGAAAAAGAGGAAGCGTTAATGGCAGCATTGAAGAAGATGAGTCATAAGCTGGGTAGTGATGCCGAACATTTTGCTATTGAACTCGACCTTCTTTCGAAGGAGTTGGAGGAGTTTTTTCAGCTTGTTCTTGAAGGAAGGAACGCCTTGCTTAGTAGTTTCATTGGTTAAGATGTACAGCGTAATGGTAAAGTTTGTAAGTTGTGATAGGTTTTATTGTGTTGATTTAGTAGTTTATTTTATGTTTGTGAACTGGTATTGTTATGGATATATAGATGAAGTATTGTGTTTGGGCTTTGGAAAATGCAAGCGGTGTTCTTGTGCTGTTTGGCTTGTGTATATGTCGCCTCTTTTGCTCTTGTTTTCTTTACTGGTTTATGTTTCTGCCGATGAATATATACGCACACATACACATACATATGGTTTGCTTACATTGTATTGAAACTTCGTGTAGAAAATTACAGATAAGCTCATTTTTCATTTTCAAGTCTTTAGTTTATGTATGCTCGTGTTTTATTTTAGAGAAAATCAATGTATGTGCACTTAGTCTATCCGTGGTGTAACATGACTAAATTCTCACATTTTCTTGAATATTTAAGGTTATAAAATATAAAATTCATTGATTGACCGGAACCACTATCTTTGATGCATCAAATCATGGAAGAATTATTCTGTAGAAAATCAATTCCTTTAGCTGGAATTTCAGTGTAACATCCTCCTTCCGAACATAGCAACTATATCAGTTGAAATTATATGATAGTAAAATTAATTTGATATTTAAGCGTGTCAATTGCGTTTATTTTCTAGATGTTATCAAGATTTATGGTTTCAAATATTTTATGTCTAATTTTCTTTGCTTAAACATTCTAAATTAACGTTAGGTAGGCTTGCTGAAATCAGCTTCTCATCAGCTTCTCGAAATGAGGTGGCCCGAAGTAGATCCATAAGCTCGTAAACTGACCATGGTTAACAAAATGGGCTGGCCCAAATACAAAGGAAACGACCACTTCACAAATTGTGCATTTTTAATATTATTAAATGGTTCATTTCTTAGTAGTTCTTTTGTTTAAGGAAGAAAAAACAATAGCCCAATATATTCCATGCACACAAATCAACGATCCTTGAAAACGATTCGTAGATTTATTTTCCCTCTCCAACTCATTTTAGAAGTTGATTGGGATAAATTCATTATATTTTCTCAATGTTTAAATGCATGTTCTTTTAAATTTGTCTTCTGCCTTTTGAAAGTCAAAATATTTTTAACAAAAGCAAATGCAATTTTCTTTTTTGATGGCCAAGCCATCCCTCGCTTTTCATATTTTAATTGTATTATGATGCTTGAACATAAAAGTAGAACCATATAAGATATAAGATGATGCGGAGAAAATAATAATATCATCTCTTTACTTTTTATTTATATTGGAATTTACAACTTTTGCGTATAAAAAGCATATATGAGTTGCGATCGTCCAAAATAAACCACTACACTACAATATTCGATGCGTTCTAAAATGAAAACTAGAGTCCAAAAATAATTTGACTCGCGGAATTTTGTAAAAGTAAAGGTATTTGACTTTGATTTGAAAACTAGTTTTGTAGTACTTTCTTAAAAATGCACGGAAAAAGAAAAAGTGCATGGAGAACGGTCTGTTTGAAAAATGGTTTAACATATGAATTTGAAAATGATTTTTTCTTGTTTTCCGCATTTTGTGAAATGTTAAAAACTATATTCTCCGTTTCTCTATTGAAATGATTAGAATCTTTCATTCTCTATCACACCATTTGACATACATATTGAAAACGAAACCATAAACCCACCTCCTAGCCTTACACCATCTGGAAGGAACTGACTAAATTGAAAGCAAAATGAACAGATGTTGTTTGTCCACTTCTACGAGGATAACGTTAATAAGATATTCTCTTTAGGAATATGCTTTGGGCAACAAATATATTTCAAAAATAGATCACACTCTAAACGTTAAAGAATAGCCTTCACTTTGGGATTGTTATATAAGCCCTTCAAAAGTGCACATACACAAATTATATATATATATATATATATATATATATATATATGCAAGTACAACTATGAAAGCGATATTTTTCAGCACGTGCAACGCACGTGTATATAAAATTATTGAAATTTAAAATTTCTATGTAGTCTGATAAAAAAAATTGAAAAATATAAAGAAAAAAATGTAATTTTTTGTTGTTGGAAGAGGGTTTGAACTTGTAACTTTGTGTATGTTTTAAAATTTACATTCGAAGATATCTGTTAATTTTTATTCATGGTAGGATTTGAACCCATTACCTTTGTTTACATATAAGAGTATTTTTGTAACTTCACGGTCGGAACCAACTTTTGTGGTAAGTTTTACATGAGATCTACACTTGAAATAAGTTTTTCTTCTTATTTATTTTTTACTTTTTAGGCCCTAGTCTTTTAACTAAAGGTACATAATCATAATATTTTGTTTTTTTTGTACAGATCCATCCAAATTCAAATCTTTGTAAACTAACCATCATGCCGATAATGAATGAATTATTATATTTTTGAAAAAATGCACCTTTTGAAGATGTTTGGAAATGGATAATGTGATGAAAATGTTTGACTAAAATTTATTTTGTAATCTTAACTTAGTTGGACCTTTTTCAAATATGTATTTTATGATTTTTTTTCGGTAAGCTTGCATTCAATATTTCTATCTTTCCGAATATACATTCTTGCGGTTTTGTTTTACAAACATATATTTAGTATTTTATTTATATAACTCTCTATCTTTATAAACAATATTACTCCTACTGAAATGTGTTCATGGTCAATTATTTTCGAAGTTTTATCATTCGAAATAGAATTTAATTTTAATTTTTCTATCCAAGTATACTATGTTTTTTGTTTAAAAATAGCTACTTGAAATTAGTTATAAAAAGGTATGTATTTCTTTTCTTATGTTGAAATTTATAGATTGTAGTTGTATGATTTTTAAAATATTAAACTTGAATAATTTTGAAGTTACTTCAAACAATATATTCATCATATATCACGAAACCTTAATAATCATTTTCAATATGAGTGTGAACCTCCATAAACATCCCTAATTCAAATGAGAATAATCAACGAAACTAACAAATAATACTGACACTCATACAAAAATACTAATAAAATATAAATTGAAAGGAGAATTTTTTTTAGCTAAATAGTAGTGATATAATAATGTTTTTTGCACCATTTTCAAATTTGTTAAATAGTCATTTGAAGAAATTGATCACTGGATAACATTTACTAATTTTTTAACAAATATTCTTTTTCTAGTAAAGTTTATAAGTTTTACTACTTCATATAACAAAATGATACAAAATATGGTTCATGCCGTACTTACGCCAAGCCCAAATAATAAGCCCAAGTCATACCATTCACCATTTAAGAAAAGTAAAGTGAACCCACCCACTTTTTTTTCCTTGAGTCCAGGGTTTCCATCTTCAAGTGATGGATGCTTCGAAAAGTTGACGATGCTCCCCAAATTTTGATGATTCTCTAGTTATCTCTACTTCATGTACTAGTTTCCCATGGTTATTCCTTCCAAAATAGAGATATGGGTCTTGTTGACACCAAAAATGGCACAACACCCAAAAACCGATTAAAAACACCAGATCTAATGATATAAATATAAAAGCAGTAGAAAAGACACAATTTTGTAGCGGTTTGATGAATACTCCAGCCTACGTCCACTTTAATCTTATTATTGATTGTTTTCTCTCTGGATTACAATGAAGTAAATTAGATCTGACCATAATCTAATGGATCTCGGATTCAGGAGTCTTTGGAGTAGTTGAGGAAGAAGAAAATGAAGAATGAGAAGTGCCCAAAAGTGGAGAAAATATCCTTCTTTAGTTGCTATAGGGTTGATATTTATAGGAGAAATTGCTCTGCAGATCCATAGGCTCATGTAGTTTAAGGTCCATATGAATTTCCATAGGTCCCGAAGAGAGCACGCTGGCCTAAGAAGCAATTCAAAACTCTCGGTACCAAGAGGTTGGTGGGTGAAAAACCCATCTTCCTCACTTGTTTTGCCTTCCCATCTCTTTCTCTGTTGTATTCTAAACTCTTTTCTATGAAGGTTTAGTCGTTCCCATCAATTTCATTTATGTCGTTTGTCTTATCCTACTTTCCTTGCTTTCTTTTCATAAATCCTTAAAGTTCCTCATATTTTCTTCGGGGAAAGTGCTCCATGACGATTGCTAGAGGTTGTGCAACAAGTACGAGGGGTCTAGGAGGTCTAAACTGGAAGAAATAGCTCTCGGTACTGAGAGGATTCTCTCGGTACCGAAAGGTCCAGTTTGGTCTAATGTACTTGAAATAGCCTACGTCCACTTTAATCTTATTATTGATTGTTTTCTCTCTGGATTACAATGAAGTCAATTAGATCTAACCATAATCTAGTGGATCTCGGATTCAGGAATCTTTGGAGTAGTTGAGGAAGAAGAGAATGAAGAATGAGAAGTGCCCAAAAGTGGAGAAAAGATCATTCTTTAGTTGCTATAGGATTGATATTTATCGAGAAAATTGCTCTGCCGATCCATAGGCTCATGTAGTTTAAGGTCAATATGAATGTCCATAGGTCCGGAAGAGAGCACGCAGGCCCAAGAAGCAATTCGAAACTCTCGGTACCGAGAGGTTCCTTTAGGTATCTCGGTACCGAGAGGTTGGTAGGTGAAAAACCAATCTTCCTCACTTGTTTTGCCTTCCTATCTCTTGCTTCGTTGTATTCTAAACTCTTTTCCATGAAGGTTGAGTCGTTCCTGATGATTTCATTGATGTCGTTTACCTTATCTAGCTTTACTTACTTTCTTCTCATAAATCTTTAAAGTTTCTCATCTTTTCTTCGGGGAAAGTGCTCCACGACGATTACTAGAGGTTGTGCATTAAGTACGAGGGGTCTAGAGGGTCCAAATTGGAAGAAATAGCTCTTGGTACCGAGAGGTTTCTCTCGGTACCGAAAGGTCCAATTTGGTCTAATGTACTTGAAAATTCTTGAGTTCCACCTTCCGATCCTTCTAAGCATGTTTCGAAGTTCTTGAGTAGTTTTGTCTTCATTTTAATCTTCTAATTTTAGTTGAAATCCACTTGGTTAAAAAACCGATTAACACATGATCGATCCCTTTTTTGTGCTTTCACTGAGAATTGAACTCGGGATCTGAAGTTTGGAGAAGATGGAGATGCTTGACACCAGATTGAGAATTGGAGGGAGTCAACCAGAGTATGGGGTGCAGCCAGGAGGTGTCCTCAAATTCTAATCATTCCATCCACGTGATCAGAGAGGAATAGAAGAGAATGATGAAAGGAATGCAAGATGGAATAATGGCTCGACAATAGATAATGCTAGAGAGATTTTTTCCAAAGGATGGAATAGCTAGAGCAGTTGGAATCCAGAACCAATGACTAGAGAATAATGCAGGAGCACCCGAAGTTGGAGCGGAGCAAACCGGAGCAATGCCCCCACAAGCCGAACTAGTCGGTACCAACACGATTGGGCTCGGTACCGAGAGGAATTTACTTGGGGGCACGGTCGATTTGGATATAGGATGAGCTATAATGTATGGTACATGCGATGTTGGAGCCAGAGAGGAAGATTGGAGTGCAAATGCATAGTAACAGAAGCAGGAACCAGAAGCTCACCATAGGAACGTAGAGTAGAATGATTCACCAAAAGTAGTTATCACTTTTTCATTATGTTATCAATTTGCCACAGAATGTATGGTCAGAAATTATTTACAAATCATGTTATGATAGCGGTCTTTACATTTGTCAGAGAGAATATGTAACAACCCACCTTTTTGGACGGTTCAAATCGACAATAAACCACACATGTCAAACTCAAACCATTTAAAAGAAAGAAAACAAAACACAGAATCTCATAGCGGAATGACAAAATATAATAATAAAATAAACAGTTCATGAAGTTGTTTACAAATAATACTTGATTACACTTTTACAATACAGATCAGAATTACATACAACGGAAATAAATCAATAATGCAGCGGAACAACATGATGCAGTGGAATAAATATAATAAATAATAGTACTAAATTTTCTTCTTCGTCCTCCAGAAAAACGGTCTTCGGTACACTGAAAAACTCAGACTGCCCCGAGCGAATTGAAAAGACAAAACACTCGAGTTAGAACTAAAAGATCTTATGTAAGTTAAATCAACAGTAAATAAATATGAGTGTAACGACGTCGGAGATGTTTACGGGATTTGACATCTCTTATCCAGTGTCTAACATGAGTGCAATAACTTAAGAGATGTTCGGGATTACATCTCCTAAGGATCCGTTCAACTATCTACATACGTAGTACAATATGCTATTATAATAGTGTCTACAGTAAAGTAAAGTATTAAAATAGCGTTAAGGCATTACCCATATCCCCCTTAACACATTTTATATATTCTCGTAGTCTATACAGATACTGTAAGCTCCACCAAACCAGTGGTTTACTCAGGGAGCACTCCATAGGAACGGTACAAAACAAACTCATAGTGGGCGTGATAAGGCATATGACAAGTTACGCGAGGAATCCCAGGGTAGGATACCACCGTTTTGCGGATCCAGACTGGTGGTAACGCATAACAGCTACCACCGCCCACCTCGAAACACACTCCCATAATCAAAATTGAGGGGTGGCCACCAAATCAATTACAAAGTCATAATATGGTATCGAAGAAGCATGTCCAATCAGAGGTGCAACCTCACTTGGCCCGGCGTGGCTCCTATTTTAGTCATATCAAGCTGACTCGTGGGAGTCAGGACTACGTTAATACCTCATACAGAATCGTTCGCCAAACCTTCCTACTTCATTCTGCATTCTCCACCACATACACAGTTGTTAAAGTGGTTTTCGGTATTGGTAGAGAGTATGACAATATCCGATCCTGTCTTTTTAACAACTAAATGCTTATTTCACACCGGATGGTTCTTTTACATTTTCAAAACCTGTTCATAATTGATATCAAAAATATCATATTCAATTCAAACCATATCACTTTCGAAATCATAATTACTTTCAAAATCATGTTCACTTTCGAAATCATATCGATAAGATAAGTTAATTAAATCCTCATTTCAAAATCATCATATTTACTCAAATATGTCATTTCACTAGCAAATATCATTTCAAATCTCAACTTATGTTATAGCATCATTTAACCATATTCGCTTTAAAATCAAGCATTTGAATATAAACACTTCCACTTTACACAGTCTGAAATTTAGAAAATAGTTTAGATAGTTATAAATAGTTTAAATATATATAAAATAGATTAAATAGATTTAAAAAAGATTAAATAGATTTAAAATAGATTAAAATGGGTTAATTAGTTTAAAATAGGTTAAAATAGGTTAAATTGGATTAAATAGATTAAACTAGATTAAAATAAATTAAAGTAGTTTAAATTGAGTAAAATGGTTTAAAATAGTTTAAAATAGATTAACTTAGTTTAATAGTTTGAAAATCTTAATAACCAGGATTTAAAAATAGTATATTTTAAACAGTTTATATTAAATAATAAATTTGAAATTTATATCAAATTAAACTATTTCTTTCATTTCAACACATCTGGCCCATATTCAGTTTCCAGATCAACAAACCTAATTTCAAATCTTTCAATTCAGATTCTCAATAAACCATTTAAATCTATATCGATTTCAAATCCATGTTTGAAATATTAATTTAAGCTACTCCAATTTCAATAGATTTCAAAGTTACATTTTCAAACATTTCAATAACTCAATTTCGTTTATACTTCAAATCCAACTTTAAAATTTCAATTTAAACCATTTAAACAATTCCTTTAAACCAATTCAAATTTCAACATTTAAAGCTTGGATTTTCGACAATAATTCAGTTTATATAAATCAAATTTTATTTCAAAATATCATCTAACTGGATTCAAAATTGAAGGTTTTAAAATCATTTAATTTAACCAATCCGGTGTCCGTATATAATTTTCTAACCTATGGTCAAGTGATATGGATATATATCATTTCAACCCGTAGTATATTTAAATTTACGGGTATATGTCATTTCAACCCGCAATCCCGGATTTAATTTCAAATTCATGTAATCTCTGGAGTCTATCATTTCAACCCATAACGATTTCTGCCTAATATATCAGATCGTTAGGGTATGTATCATTTCAACCCATAGGGAATTTCTAACAACAACTAAGGGAACTTGCAATGTTATAACAATATAAATATAACATCCAGTCATCCAATATCAACAATCAGACATCCATCATAATCACTATCAAATCAACAAATAAATAACAACAGTTGACTGATTATCGATAACAGGTATTAATAGGTAATTTAAAATTCAATATTAAATTAAATGGCGATTAAATTCAATAAAAGTCAGATTTAACTGAAATGGCAATTTAAATATACCAAACATCAACCAATCAATTTCAAATAACATCATAAATTCAATTTAACTAACATAAGATAATTTAGTAGTTGTTGAGTGGGTTAAAACACTCACCTTTGATCCTGGAATTAAAAGAGCTCTTGATGTAATCTCTTGAGATTTTATTTTGTGTTTTTGTTTTGTTTGTTTTTTTCTTCTTTGGTGTGCCTTGTGTATCTATGTACTCTTGTATATATGTGTGTCTAAGGTGCTCCAATAAAGTGGTAGGGGACCATCCAACCCCGCTTGCCTTGCAAAAAAAAAACACTCACCTTTGATTTCAAACTGATTTGAAATCCAAAATAAGGCCCAAAATTCAACAGCCTCAGAATTCATCTAAACTAGTTCCATAATGTCCAACATTTCGATACGATCACAGCGGAATAAACCGTGCATAAATCCGACCTCGTATGTAAAAGTTATTATCATTAGAAGTTAAACAATATATAATATTAAACAATTAAATTAATTAATCAAATTTACTCGTCACCTACTACACATCATCACGCGTTTCTATGGAACCCTAACTCTCGTGCTCAAAAAACTGAGCCACCACAATCGCCGCCTTTGACCACCAATACGCGCCGCCACGACCCACTACAACTTGATCGACCAGCGCCGAAGGCTTCACCACACCCAGACGCCCCTTGGCCGAGCTCGTGCAACCACTAGACACACCATACGTCATTCCGCCGCCGCTACCCTTCTTGCCATTTTATGGCGAATCCATGGCCAACTGACGTGAACGACTAGCACCCCTGAGACCTGCATCGCGCCCTCTTTCCAACACCACTCCCCGATTGTCGAATGGTCGACGATCCACCGTTGGATTGCGAAAACCTAATTTCGACGGCCGAGGTTCATCCTCAATTTCTGACCAAACGATGAACCAAACTGAAAAACGAATAGCAGCAGTGGATTTCGCTCGTCGAGAGCTTTCCAACAGTATATAATATGTTAGGGTTTTGAGGAGTTTGATTTTAAAATTGATTTGGAAATTGAATTTAGGGTTTTGAATTGGAATTTGTTTATGCCATTAAAGAAAGGAGCAGACAGAAGCTGATGTACGTACATGATTAAGAAATAGAAAGACTGCTAGGGTTTGAGAAACAAAGCTATTTATATGAACAAAGCCCGATAAGAAAATGAACACGTACCGAATTGGTACGAACAACAATAACGACCCGAAAAGCCCGTTTCGCTTCCGAAACGAAAGTGGGTCATCCAATATATCGAAATAGATGTTTTCAATATTATTGAATTCAATGGAACAGGTTTTAAGTCCTAATTCCATCGTATAAAGAAGTTATCTTTAAAATTAGCTTATTTCAAATTGAATTCTATTAAATTGATTTCTACGCGTTTCAAGCCCGCAGTATATTTAAATTTATGGGTATATATCATTTCAATCCGCAATCCCGGATTTAATTTCAAATTCATGAAATCTCTGGAGTCTATCATTTCAACCCATAACGATTTTTGCCTAATCTATCAGATCGTTCGGGTATATATCATTTCAACCCATATGGAATTTCTAACAACAACTAAGGGCACTTGCAGTGTTATAACAATATAAATATAACGTCCAGTCATCCAATATCAACAATCAAACATCCATCACAATCACCATCAAATCAACAAATAAATAACAACAGTTGACTGATTATCGATAACAGGTATTAACAGGTAATTTAAAATTCAATATTAAATTAAATGGCGATTAAATTCAATAAAAGTCAGATTTAACTGAAATGACAATTTAAATATACCAAAAATCAACCAATCAATTTCTAATCATATCATAAATTCAATTTAACCAACATAAGATAATTTAGTAGTTGTTGAGTGGGTTAAAACACCCACCTTTGATTTCAAATTGATTTGAAATCCAAAATAAGGCCCAAAATTCAACAGCCTTAGAATTCATCTAAACATGTTCCATAATGTCCAAAATTTCGATACGATCACAGCGGAATAAACCGCGCGTAAATGCGACCTCGTATGTAAAAGTTATTATCATTAGAAGTTAAACAATATATAATATAAAACAATTAAATTAATTAATCAAATTTACTCATCACCTACTACACATCACGCGTTTCTCTGGAACCCTAACTCTCGTGCTCAAAAAATCGAGCCGCCACAATCGCCGCCTTTGACCACCAATACGCACCGCCACGACCCACTACAACTTGATCGACCAGCGCCAAAGGCTTCGCCACACCCAAACGCCCCTTGGCCGAGCTCGCGCGACCACCAGGCACACCCCACGTCATTCCGCCGCTGCTACCCTTCTTGCCATTTTATGGCAAATCCATGGCCAACTGATGTGAACGACTAGCACCCCTGAGACCTGCATCGCTCCCTCTTTCCAACGCCACTCCCCGATCGTCGAATGGTCGACGATCCATCGTTGGATTGCGAAAACCTAATTTCGACGGCCGAGGTTCATCCTCAATTTCTGACCAAACGATGAACCAAACTTAAAAACGAACAGCAATAGTGGATTGCGCTCGTCGAGAGCTTTCCAACGGTATATAATATGTTAGGGTTTTGAGGAGTTTGATTTTGAAATTGATTTGGAAATTGAATTTAGGGTTTTGAATTGGAATTTGTTTCTGCCATTGAAGAAAGGAGCAGACGGAAGCTGATGTACGTACAGGATTAAGAAATAGAAAGACTGCTAGGGTTTGAGAAACAAAGCTATTTATATGAACAAAACCCGATAAGAAAATGAACACGTACCGAATTGGTACGAACAACAATAACGACCCGAAAAGCCCGTTTCGTTTCCGAAACGAAAGTGGGTCATCCAATATATCGAAATAGACGTTTTCAATATTTTTGAATTCAATGGAACATGTTTCAAGTCCTAATTCCATCGTATAAAGAAGTTAGCTTCAAAATCAGCTTATTTGAAATTGAATTCAATTAAATTGATTTTTACGCGTTTGAAGCTCATACGATCAAACGACAAGTCTGATCGCTACGAAACTGGAAATCTTACAATAATTCACCATTATAGATCCGATGAAACTGGTTTCGTCGAAATCCGAGATAGTGGCCAAAATGGCTATTTCCACGCTAATTAAATAAATTATTATTAAATTAATTTAATCCACTTTTAATTTCAAATTTAATAACCAACAATTTTTATCATTTCTAATTACACAGAAGTTAATGACATTTTAAAACAAATTCCCATGTCAAATTCAATTATTAATATTGCGCTAATTACCGCGTTCAAATTTCAATTGCAATAAATTCATTAATTATAATTTAAAATCCAATAAATTAATTTATTTTGATTTCAATCTTATTATTCAATCAATTATTTACTTTATGGACATAGTTAATATTGGTTTATATCTTATTACATTAATATTCTACAATTTTCATCTTAATTCATATTAACGCAATATTTACTTACATTTATTGCAATTGATTTACAATTAAGTTTCAACAGATTAAATAATACAATGGTAATTAAACCATTGTTACAACTTACAATTTCAAGCACAATTCTATGATTATTATCAACAAACAAAACTAATAAATTCACATACTGATCAATTATTCTATATTAACCAATTTCAATTAATTACATATAATTTTACCATTTAAATACAATATTTGGTTTAATTCCTTATTTACAATTTATAACCAATTTTAACTCTACAATCATTTCAATCAATTGGAATCACATTAAAATAGTTATCAATTGCCTTAAATTACATTATTACATTTCATTCTAGTTATTTTCTCATAAATAAATCTTAAATTTTAAAAATTTTCACACCATTAAATTCCAAAACTTATTTAATTAATAAATTTAATTAACGAAAATTACGGGTCGTTACACTCTCCCCCACTAAAAACTATTCGTCCTCGAAAAAGGAAAGAAGGAATTAAGAAATCAATATATCGTATTCAAAGTATTCAATTTTTTTAAATAATTAATTTACACAAATAAATAATTTAAATAAAATATATCAATTTAAAGACAATTAAATATTCAAGTTCAATAAAGTTTGAAAAACATTTCCACGTTCACAAAATTTTCCTAAGTCCAAAATTCATGGAAAATTTCGGCAGAGTCTCCTTTGTACGGAGAGGTCCGGGAGAAAAAATAATATCAATAATAACCATATATATATCATATTTCAAAATAAATATCCTAAACCACGGGAAAACAATATAATATCACTAGAAAACCGTAATCCAAAAACGTACCTATTTGTTGGGCAAACAACACTTTATTTATGAAACCAAAACCAGTAGTTATTGCTTCCATAAACCTGTATTTCGTTATAAAATCCAAAATAGTTAATGATCATGTAAAAAGAGAAATATTTAAGTTGTTTCAATCAATAGCAAACAAACCAACACAAAATAACATAACAATAGTCACTTGCAACAAAACCATACAACCATCACGTGAAATCAAGGAAATCAATCATCCATCCATAGCAACCAAATAAATGGTTTGTTCGGGTTCAGAAACTTTTAATTGTATAAGATGGTGAATAAACTACTAAGTATACCATACACTCAACAGTCTCAGATAGAACTTAATAGATTATTTATACATCTTTATACAGTTAGAAGTATTTTTTCCCAACCATCCCATAAGCCAAACAAATAATAATTCCAAGTAATATTCAAGTTTATTCTTATTAATTTCCCTTCATACAATGATTGTTTTCTTTAATTTACGTTCATTACTTACAAAATTCATTTCTCATTCATTCATACATTGCCATTTTGCATTAATTTATATACATTTACTTACATATGTTCCTTCCATTCAATTATTTAAAATAATCAATGAATTCATTATTTAAGTATTACATACTTTTCATTGTAGTTTAATTCACATTTATTATTTAATGATATACTTGATTTTCAATAAATAAAACATTTCATACTTAAGTATTTCTGCCTTTAATTTACGTTTACTCTTTCCTTTTATAATGTCAATTGAATACTAAGTCTATTATTTAATCATTTCAACATTTCATAAGTTACAATCATTTACTTCCATTCAATCTGATTATAAATAGCTTAAATGTTAACTTAAGTTTATAATCATTTACTTATAGTATTCACTTATTCTATTAAATTTAATTAGTAGCATTTCAACTTATTAACTTAAGTTTATAACATTTTATAACATCGGAATTCTTATTTATAGAAATAATTCTATTGAACACTTTCATTATTTAAGTGTCACTTGTATAGTATTCTATTACATATTCTTACTTAACATTTCAACTTTTAATATTTTGGTAAGTTATATGTGTGTGTGTGTGTGTGTGTCTTTTAGAATGCAATTGAATGTTACATAGGTTTATCTTATTAATTTTAAATAACAAAATGCCCAGTAATTACATCTTTTTAATTTTCACTATTCTTAAATTTACAAGTTTCCAATTTCTTATACATTTCATTAATCACCTAGCATCTAATTTCTTATTTTCTATTTTTTTAGAAGTTTCCAATTATTAAAATAGTCAAGATTTCATTTTACTACAATAACTGAAAACTACTAATTATCAGAAAGTTTTAAGAACTAAACTACGGGTTACATTTCCAATCATTTAAAATAATATATATATATATACACACACACACGCACACACTCATAACTTATATTTATCCAATCGTATGTAGGAATTAAAATTTAAGATTCATTATCAAAACAAAAGTGTAGTAAAACTACTACAGCGGTCTTCCCACTTTGTAACTCGAAAATGAACGTCGATGATGCGTGCATTCATCATCGAAATTATTTTCCAACGATAGAGAGGGAAGCACAAAATTTATTTCCTTTAAAACTTTCTTTCAAATCACATTGAAATTTTCATATCAAAATATACTTCCAAATACTATATCCCAAAATCCTTTGAAAACAATTTCAAAACCCCGGAACTTAAGTTCTAAATTTCCAATTTATATTTACTTTACTTGTAAATTCTATTTTACCACCAATATTTATAAAGTTTCACTTCCTAACAAACAACATATCACATCCAACTATATCATTTATAAAATTATTCTTTTATATACAAAATATAATACTAGGTAAAATTATTTTATTTACCCATATTTCAAAACAATATTGTGTCGGTCTGCCCTATTAAGTGTTTAGAAATTCCTATCGATGTCATAGCGTCCTATGTACCGACCAGAAATTTATAAATGCTAAACATAACAAATTAACACAATATAAAAAAACATTTTATAACACTAACAAATACGCTCTCTCATATATACACTCAGACAGACTCATTCTAGGGTATTACTACCCTATATTCTAATGAGTTAGACCCCACAAAGCTAAGGTTATCGCTAAACCAAAGCTCTGATACCAAATGCAACGACCCACCTTTTTGGACGGTTTAAATCGACAATAAACCACACATGTCAAACTCAAACCATTCAAAAGAGAGGATTGTTATGAGGTAAATAAGAAAAAGAAGAGAAAAGAAAGAAAACAAAACACAGAATCTCACAGCGGAATGACAAAATATAATAATCAAATAAATAGTTCAAGAAGCTATTTACAAATAGTACATGATTACACTTTTACAATACCGACTAGAGTTACATACAACATAAATAAATCAATAATGCAGCGGAACAATATGATGCAGTGGAATAAATATAATAAATAATAGTACTAAATCTTCGTCTTTGTCCTCTAGAAAAACAGTCTTCGATACACTGAAAAGCTTAGACCGACCCGAGTGAATTGAAAAGACAAAACACTCGAGTCAGAACTAAAAGATCTTATGTAAGTTAAATCAACAGTAAATAAATATGTGTGTAATAGCGTCGGAGATGTTTACGGGATTTGACATCTCTTATCTAGTGTCTAACATGAGTGCAATAACTTAAGAGATGTTCGGGATTACATCTCTTAAAGATCTGTTAAACTATCTACATACATAGTACAATACGCTATTATAATAGTGTCTACAGTAAAGTATAGTATTAAAATATCGTTAAGGCATTACCCATATCCCCCTTAACACATTTTATATATTTCCGTAGTCTATACAGATACTGTAAGCTCCACCAAAACAATGGTTTACTCAAGGAGAACTTCATAGGTACGGTACAAAACAAACTCTTAGTGGGCGTGATAAGGCATGTGACAAGGCACGCGAGGCAATGCCCAAGGTAGGATACTACCGTTTTGTGGATCCAGACTGGTGGTAACGCATAGCACCTACTACTGCCAACCTCAGAACACACTCCCATAATCAAAATTGAGGGGTGGCCACCAAATCAATCACAAAGTCATGATATGGTATCAAAGAAGCATGTCTGATCGGTCATTTGGCCCGTCGTGGCTCCTGTTTTAGTCACATCAAGCTGACTCGCGAGAGTCAGGGCTACGTTAATACCTCATACAGAATCATTCGCCAAACCATCCTACTTCATTCTGGATTCTCCACCACGTACATAGTTGTTCAAGAGGTTTTCGGTATTGGCAGAGAGTATGACAATATCTGATCCCGGTCTCTTTAACAACCAAACACTTATTTCACACTGGATGGTTCTTTTACATTTTCAAAACCTTTTCATAATTGATATCAAAATATCATATTCAATTCAAACCATATCACTTTCGAAATCATAATTACTTTCAAATCATATTCACTTTCGAAATCATATTGATAAGATAGGTTAATTAAATCCTCATTTCAATATCATCATATTTACTCAAATATGTCATTTCACTAGCAAATATCTTTTCAAATCCCAACTTATGTTATAGCATCATTTAACCATATTGACTTTAAAATCAAGGATTTGAATATAAACACTTCCACTTTACACAGTCTGAAATTTAGAAAATAGTTTAGATAGTTATAAATAGTTTAAATAGATATAAAATAGATTAAATAGATTTAAAATAGATTAAAAGATTTAAAATTGATTAAAATGGGTTAATTAGTTTAAAATAGGTTAAAATAGATTAAATTGGATTAAATAGATTAAAATAAATTAAAGAAGTTTAAATTGATTAAAATAGTTTAAAATAGATTAACTTGGTTTAATAGTTTGAAAATCTTAATAATCAGGATTTAAAAATAATAAATTTTAAACAGTTTATATTAAAATAATAAATTTGAAATTTATATCAAATTAAACTATTTCTTTCATTTCAACACATCTGGCCCATATTCAGTTTCCAAATCAACAAACCTGATTTAAAATCTTTCAATTCAGATTCTCAATAAATCATTTCAATCTATATCGATTTCAAATCCATGTTTGAAATATTAATTTAAGCTACTCCAATTTTAATAGATTTCAAAGTTACATTTTCAAACGTTTCAATAACTCAATTTTGATAAATTTCGTTTATACTTCAAATCCAACTTTAAAATTTCAATTTAAATCCTTTAAACAATTCATTTAAACCAATTCAAATTTCAACATTTAAAGCTTGGATTTTCGACAATAATTCAGTTTATATAATCAAATTTTATTTCAAAATATCATCTAACTAGATTCAAAATTTAAGGTTTTAAAATCATTTAATTTAACCAATCCGGCGTCCGTATATAATTTTCTACCCTATGGTCAAGTGATATGGATATATATCATTTCAACCCGTAGTATATTTAAATTTACGGGTATATATCATTTTAACCCGCAATCCCGGATTTAATTTCAAATTCATGAAATCTCCAGAGTCTATCATTTCAACCCATAACGATTTCTGCCTAATCTATCAGATCGTTCGGGTATGTATCATTTCAACCCATAGGGAATTTCTAACAACAACTAAGGGAACTTGCAGTGTTACAACAATATAAATATAACATCCAGTCATTCAATATCAACAATCAAACATCCATCACAATCACCATCAAATCAACAAATAAATAACAACAGTTGACAAATTATCGATAACAGGTATTAACAGGTAATTTAAAATTCAATATTAAATAAATGGCGATTAAATTCAATAAAAGTTAGATTTAACTGAAATGACAATTTAAATATACCAAACATCAACCAATCAATTTCTAATCATATCATAAATTCAATTTAACCAACATAAGATAATTTAGTAGTTGTTGAGTGGGTTAAAACACTCACCTTTGATTTCAAATTGATTTGAAATCCAAAATAAGGCCCAAAATTCAACAGCCTCAGAATTCATCTAAACCAGTTCCATAATGTCCAAAATTTCGATACGATCACAGCGGAATAAACCGCGCGTAAATCCGACATCGTATGTAAAAGTTATTATCATTAGAAGTTAAACAATATATAATATAAAACAATTAAATTAATTAATCAAATTTACTCGTCACCTACTACACATCACGCGTTTCTCTGAAACCCTAACTCTCGTGCTCAAAAAACCGAGCCGCCACAATCGCCGCCTTTGACCACCAATACGCACCGCCACGACCCACTACAACTTGATCGACCAGCGCCGAAGGCTTCACCACACCCAAACGCCCCTTGGCCGAGCTCGCGCGACCACCAGGCACACCCCACGTCATTCCGCCGCCGCTACCCTTCTTGCCATTTTATGGCAAATCCATGGCCAACTGATGTGAACGACTAGCACCCCTGAGACCTGCATCGCGCCTTCTTCCCAACGCCACTCCCCGATCGTCGAATGGTCGACGATCCACCGTTGGATTGCGAAAACCTAATTTCGACGGCCGAGGTTCATCCTCAATTTCTGACCAAACGATGAACCAAACTTAAAAACGAACAGCAATAGTGGATTGTGCTTGTCGAGAGCTTTCCAACGGTATATAATATGTTAGGGTTTTGAGGAGTTTGATTTTGAAATTGATTTGAAAATTGAATTTAGGGTTTTGAATTGGAATTTGTTTCTGCCATTGAAGAAAGGAGCAGACGGAAGCTGATGTACGTACAGGATTAAGAAATAGAAAGACTGCTAGGGTTTGAGAAACAAAGCTATTTATATGAATAAAACCCGATAAGAAAATGAACACGTACTGAATTGGTACGAACAACAATAACGACCCGAAAAGCCCGTTTCGTTTCCGAAACGAAAGTGGGTCATCTAATATATCGAAATAGACATTTTCAATATTTTTGAATTCAATGGAATATGTTTCAAGTCCTAATTCCATCGTATAAAGAAGTTAGCTTTAAAATTAGCTTATTTCAAATTGAATTCAATTAAATTGATTTTTACGCGTTTGAAGCTCATACGATCAAACGACAAGTCTGATCGCTACGAAACTGAAAATCTTACAATAATTCACCATTACAGATCCGATGAAACTGGTTTCGTCGAAATCCGAGACAGTGGCCAAAATGGCTATTTCCACGCTAATTAAATAAATTATTATTAAATTAATTTAATCCACTTTTAATTTCAAATTTAATAACTAACAATTTTTATCATTTCTAATTACACAGAAGTTAATGACATTTTAAAACAAATACCCATGTCAAATTCAATTATTAATATTGCGCTAATTACCGCGTTCAAATTTCAATTGTAATAAATTCATTAATTATAATTTAAAATCCAATAAATTAATTTATTTTGATTTCAATCTTATTATTCAATCAATCATTTACTTTATGGACATAGTTAACATTGGTTTATATCTTACTACATTAATATTCTACAATTTTCATCTTAATTCATATTAACACAATATTTACTTACATTTATTGCAATTGATTTACAATTAAGTTTCAACAGATTAAATAATACAATGGTAATTAAACCACTGTTACAACTTACAAGTTCAAGCACAATTCTATGATTATTGTCAACAAACAAAACTAATAAATTCACATAATGATCAATTATTCTATATTAACCAATTTCAATTAATTACATATAATTTTACCATTTAAATACAATATTTGGTTTATTTCCTTATTTACAATTTATAACCAATTTTAACTCTACAATCATTTCAATCAATTGGAATCACATTAAAATAGTTATCAATTGCCTTAAATTACATTATTACATTTCATTCTAGTTATTTTCTCATAAATAAATCTTAAATTTTAAAAAATTTCACACCATTAAATTCCAAAACTTATTTAATTAATAAATTTAATTATCGAAAATTACAGGTCATTACAGAATAATGTAAAACGTTTATACATATGGCTAGATGAAATAGAAAGTGAAAGCTGAAATATGGATATTTCCTCGTTTTGTCTTCTTTCTTTCATCAATTGTATTTTTCTTCTCCTAAATTCTCTCTCCTGCTGTGAATCACTGTTGCATGGGTTTTATTTCCATCACATTGTGCTTTCACACTAGTTCTTATCTTCCTCTTCTTCGTCTAGCTCTCTCTACTTTTCTTAAAATATCTCTTCATCGCCACTCATTCAACTATTTTCTTCTAATCTCATTTCCCAAGCACCATGGCTGAAACCATCATCCACAGCTGTACCATCGAAAAATCCATTCAATAACTCCATGAAACCACCATACAACACCAAACTACATTAATGTCATTCAAGCCTTCCTTGAAACTCAACAAAAAGACATCGCCGATATCAAAAATGTCATTGTCGACATTCGAACCTCCATTAATCATATCATCTACTCCTTGTCCGAGATCACAACAAAACTCGACCTTTAAATCACATTACCACCACCTCTCCCTCTCCCTTTGGTTCATCAAACTCTGTAATCTGCCACTACAACGAACCCTACGACACCAACTCCTCCCTTGCCTAAGCCCCAACACCTCCTCTTATCTTTGTCGCTGCTCCTTCCCTCCATCTTCCTTCACACTCAACCATGATTCCTTCCATACCCATTAAATAATACGAATCCATCCACAAAATGCTAAAATCTTTCAACAGTTCCAACATTAAGTTCCTTGTCGGCATCCCCGACACCCCATGATAGAGTTAGGGGTATGCCCTAGGGGCAATTATGTAATTTGTTACATATATCTAACTCGTTGACCAATCTTGTTCGAAATAAAGGTGTTTTCTTTCTATTATATACTGGACATAATGTGGTATATTAATTAATTAATTTAATTAAAAGTATATTTAATAGAAATCCATAAATGGTATGTTTTGTGGTAGTAGTTACAAAGTGTTGTAACCATGAGTGATTAATCACAATGAAACAAATATACCGTTTTAAATGTTCCTAGTCAAGATGCATCGAGACTAGATATCGATGTATCCATTGAAACTAGAGTACGTAATGCTCTCCAATTGTTGGGAAGTGTATTACTCATGACTGTTGGGGGCACCAAGGGGTTACGTACTAATAGTTATTGGATAACTATGGAATGACTCACTCGATAGTTTTCCGTTGGTTAATATAACTAAGGTCAAGCAGGGAATATCGATATGACTAATTTACGCAATTCTCTCGACTTGAGAATACTGTTGATCTTTATTATGGAAGCTCCACTTTGATTATAGTTAAACCATGGCATGACGTCCATCGAACGACTATAGTTGGATCGAATGGAAGCATTAGAAATGAAACACTATTCAAGAGAGGATTCGTCTTCTCAGTTATGTGAGGTTAGTATCACGGTCAACTGAAGTCAACCCAAAGTCAAAGTCTCTGGCCAGAGCATTTCGGTTAATAATAATTGTTATTATTGAACCAAAGACTTTTCTTTTGGACTATAAAGTTGAATGTGAATGATATTGGAATTTTGACCATTACCAAATTCCATAAATCCAAAGTGATATAGTTTTAATGAAGAGAATTGGTGTAAATAATTGTCACTATTAGATACCGCTTATAATAAGTAAAATTGGATTTTACCAAAAGATGTGTAAGCGATAAATTCGGGCAAAATGTCACACCACCTACTAAGTGACGTATGAACGTTAATATTCGAATAGTTCAATATTAACCGCTGACTGAATTTACACCTTTGAGTCGCACAATCGCAATGATGAATTCTTTGAAAAACCACATGATTTAATTAATTTATAAAATGTTGTAAATTGATTAAATTAGTTGATATTTGAGAAATATTAATTATTAATTATTTGATGTTTGGAAGTTTTTTATAATTATTTTAATGCATTTATAAAAGTTATATTTGCGCGCATTGATATACGATATTGATATAATTTAAAGATAATTGCATGAAATGATATATGAAAATTTTATGTCATTTGATGACACGATTTGTGGAAATATTATGCCATTTGATGACATACGTGTAAGGAAAGGATTGGAGAGAGAGAAACAATCAAAGGAATTAATTAGGGAAGTTTTAATTAGAGAATGAGAAAAGTTTCATTCTTTCAAATAAAATATATTCTCTAATTCATTCTGTACGTACAATTCATTCTTTCTCATTCAGCCTGTTTCTTTCTCTCCTCCTAACTTTTCATGGTAGAAAACAGAAAAAAATTTCCAAAATTCTTTCAACTCCATATGAAAACATCATAAATAAATAAATAAATAAAAAGTGGTTCATCCATCTCTTGCAAGGATAGTATGAGAATCTTGAAGATCTGAGGAGATACCATCATTCAAGGTGTGACTTCTAGACAACATCCTAAGGGGAGTCCATTTTCAAGATGTGCTTCAAGGCTTTGGGTAATAAGGTATATTTTTCTTTAATAGATAATGATATTTGATGTATGTTTGTTGAAAGAGAAATTTAATCATCATAATTTGTATGTACATATCACTGCCTCATTTAAGTTGAGAATTGTTTGTGTAGCTTGAATTGTTTGTTGAATAAATCAATTGGTGTTTTATTTAATACACCAAAACTAATATTTGTATATGTTTAAATATAATGTTTTGTTTGAAACTATGTTCTAGAAATTCAATTTAAAGTCTAATTTTTAGATCAGAAATTCTGTATGTTCAATTTATCAATTGGGTTCTTATTTTATTAAAGTAGAATTAAAATTTATATATGTTTGAATACAATGTTTTATTATAGATCTATATTGTAAACATTCAATTCAAAGTATAATCCTTTAGATTTAAAATTTTGTATGTTCATATTGTTTTGATTGGATTTTACTTTAACAAATTAAGCTAAAATTTGTTATATGAATATTACAGCGTTTTATTGCAGATTCATGTTTTAAATCATATAAAACAAAATGTAATTTTAGATTTGAAAGTTTACATGTATGTGTTTTGTGTTTGTATTGTTTTGGAAATTAAAAAAAGTAAGATGTTTTGGCAATAATCAAAATTTTAATTTGATTACTATAGTCTCTAATTTGTATTAATTAGAGATATTTTATTGAATATTACATACATACAATTAATATTTTGACAATAAACCTATTGGATTGATTGCTATAAATCTCTAATTTTTATTAAGTAGAAAGATTTGATTTAATCTTATATACACACGATTAATTTTATATGTATGTTTGCATATATAAAATTTATTACATGTATTTCATATTGTCAAAGTATGATTAGATTTTTTTCCAAAAGGAGGGAACAATTTAAATGAGGCAATAATATATACATATATTTATTTTCGTCTGTTTATATCCTTATGATGCCTATAATTTTTCATTTATATGCTGCATTAATTAAGTTTACGAAATGAGAAATTGATTCAATCATCATTGTTACCCTTTATTTATTTTCCATTTTTTCCTTTATGTGATTAGCTATCCATTTAATTTTTTTTATATTCTACACCTTACCATCAATTGATAACACCTATCATGTTGCACTTACAGAATTTACACTATAATATATATTTGTTTATACTTACATTCATGCCATATACATGTTGCTAGTTAATGACATTTATACGATCGATCGATTTAATTAAAGGGAGAGAAATGAATGGTTTCTCTCTCCATAAATAATATGCCCCCTCATTAATTGAATAAGTTAAGAGGAAGAAAATGAAAAGTTTCATTCTTTAAATAAATTTATGCCCCATCATTAATTGAATAATTTAAGAGATAAGAAATGAAAAGTTTCCTTCTCTAAATAAATTTAATAAGTTACTATTACACACAAATATGTACATAAGAGTATATTTGATATACTCTAATTTACATGCACATTAAATTAAAGTAAAACTTTATTTATAAAATTAAATAAAATATTGATTTTATTTAAAAGAAACTTAGAAAAGTTCTAAGTATATTTAGACTTCATAGGCCCATTAAAAATCCAAAATGGCTAATTTTTTTGAAATTCACCCATTTCTTCCACTGCGGACTGGTCCAATTCCTTCACCTCATACAATGTTCAGGAAACAACAACTCGAAGTTGCATTGAATTCTTTCGATAAATCCAAGCTTTTTGGTGCACAAATAACTATAGGATGTGGAGCCGTGTTCGGGCAAAAATATTGGAAGGATGAGACTTCACCAAGCATAAAAATGTTAAAAGAAAACAAAATTGTCATCTTTGATCTCGGTTGTATTTTTAAGGTATATTACATTTTCATCTTGATGTGACAATGATAAAGCTAGCTCAACCACCTCACCACACATTGCTACATCTTGCTTAAAGCACAATATCCAACCTCCTAATAATATGGTATTTTCATATAAGCATGATTCTCAAAAGTTGTTATCGCTTTTCCATTCTGTTATCAATTTGTTACAAAATGTATGGCTGGAAATTATTGGCAAATCATGTTATGACAGTTGTCTCTAAATTTGTTAGAGAGAATCTTGTAAAATGTTTATAAATATGGTTAGAAGAAATATAAAGTGCAGACTGAAATTTGGATATCTTCTCATTTTGTCTTCTTTCTTTCATCATGTATGTAATTTTTCTTCTCCTAAATCCTCTCTACTGTTGTGAATCACTGTTATGTGGGTTTTATTCCCATCACATAGGAATGTTATGTCCCATATTTCCTAATATGCGATAAGTTATGTGTGAGTTTTATCTAATTTGGTTCGTTACAAATGGTATCAGAGCAGACCACCATCAATGAAAGTTCAAGTCATGGGAGGGGTGACCTATACGCGAGACTAGAATACTGATGAATGAGTAAAGTCATCCAAGGGGAAAAGGGCTACCGTCGGGTCAGTGTCGATGGACTGGGCTGATGTAGACGTTGGACTTTCGAAGCATGGTGAAATGTTATATGCCATATTACCTAGTACGGAATATGTGATACGTATAAAACTTATTAGACACCCTCCCCTTATAAGCTATCTTTTAGGGATGAGTTCTACCTAATTTGGTTCGTTATATACTTCAATATTGATGTCGTTTTCAACACACGAATGAGTATCAATTATAACGATAGTTAGAAGAAGAACAAGTTTGATAACCTCAAATGTGAATGGAACCCATGGAACAAGCTCCTAAAGGTTGAAGATGGATTCTGAAATGTGGAGAATGACACCGTCGGAGGAATTAACGAGTGGTGGGACTTGGTAGCTAGTAGTTACAAGAAATACAAAGTGTGCTCGCCTCCGAATTGAGTTGGATGTGATATTTGAACGTTGCATCGGAACTCCAATATGTAAGTTCGAGATCCCGAAGGCTTCACCTGTCAATGTCTTGTTCGACAAACAGATGTATGTCGACTTTCTTATGGACAATACTGCATAGATTAGCACTCCTACTCCTTGAGCTTCTGTACATCCATATCATACAGCTACTACTTCCTCTCGTAGACGTCGACCGAGTGAAACTTCGTCCTGGGAGGATGAGATGAGAGAGAACATTGGTAGAATTATGGATGAGCACACGAGACCGATCCATTTTTCGAATGGGAAATCAGATATATTCTGATTAATAGCGAGTCACACTACACAGCTGTCCATGCACTGATGAACAAATTCGACGAGCTTAGACGACTTTTTAGATATCTAATAGCGAGATTTAGGAGAGACGTAGATTTTTATTTGTATTTTAAAGTACTCGTATCTAATAAAAAATGTCCCTTTTTTATTGTATTTTTCTAGTATGTCATAATTTATAAATTATATACATCTAACTATATTAATTAAAAAAAATAAAACAACAACAAAAATAATTAGTTATAACAAAACAATTAAAATGGCTCTTTTAGAATACCTCTTTCATATACAAGAGCGCATTCGTCTTTGGCAAACTGTTCTCCTTTTGTGCCCCTTCCTAGCGTTCTTTTCGTGTCAACAAACATGTCTTGAATCTCATTGGTGTTGATTATGAAAAAGTTCATTAGAAAAGCTCTCCTCATTAGAAGTAAGAAGTGAAAAAACAACCAATCAATATCTCACTCCAAATCTTAATCCAAATCAAGAGCAATCATAATCACCAAACAAGCAATATAATATAAAAGCAATAATGAAGTAATAAATCACACACCGATTTATAGTGGTTCCACTAACGTCTTGTTAGTGTACATCCACTTTGAGAGAGAGCCTTTATTAATACCAATGAGAAGAGTACGAGAGATTGATTACAATGATCAAAATTCTAATAGAATTGATTTGTGGAGAAGAGAATTGAAGAAAAATAGGTTTAGATAAACCCTAATTAATAGAGGCTAAAACCCTTGCCTTAATCTCCTTACAGTCGTGTCCTTTCCGAATCCTAAAAATAGCTTATATAGGAGAGTAAAAAACCTAGGAAAAATTCCAGAATAGCCCCTTCGAATATCACAAATCTTTACACTAAAAGCCAGGCTGAAAAAGGCTGAAAAACGTCACAGACGTCTACCACTATGCGACAGACCTCTGTCATATACCTCGGGAAAACATTCCCTGACACTACAGACGTCTGTTATAAAGTGACAGACGTCTTTCCACATTCTCGGGTTCCAAACCCTGTAGTCACAGACATCTGTCACTTTATGACAAACGTCTGTCGCCTGATGCTGGTCACAGCACTTCCCTTTCATCGCCATATCTTTCTCTTCAGAGCTCTGATTTGTGAACCGTTTCACCGTTATAAAGCTACTTTCGACCTCTTCAATTCTCCATATAGTGTTGCCAAAATTCAACACTCCACCTCGACACTATATCCATCTCCAACTCCAACAGTATCATACCATCATCAACAATCGATAGCACCAACTATCACCACTTCTACCTTCAACCAAACGTAAATGCTTTCCCAATGAGCTCCGACAAAGCCACCACCCATTGCACTCCATCAATGAGCTCAGGCAAAGCCCTCGCCCGTTAACGAAGTGTTGAAAGCACCCAAATCCAAAACTGTCTCACCAAAAGACAAAAGCACTATGGAGTGTAAACTAGTGCTCATCAAGAAGATAGAATCACAATTTCTCACCGATACTCTTCCTTATCCATAACCGAGCTCCTCTCTCAAACGTGCCACCCCGTGGCACCTAGCACTTCAACAAGCGAATCAAGTTCGAGCAATGCTCGAACTTCCCAACCGGCAATGCCATAGTGAACATATCTATCGCGTTATCCTTTGTGTGCACTTTCCGAAGATATACTTGCTTACCTTCATCCATGGCTACTAGAAATGACTTTCTCACTTCAATATGCTTAGTTCGTGCGCTAAACGCCAAATTCTCCGCCAAGTGAATAACACTTTGGTTATCACATTGAACAACGATGCTATCATGCTCGAATCCTAAGTCACATAATAGTCGCCTCAATTAAAGTGTGTCCTTTGCCGCCTCCACCGCGGCTATCAACTCCGCCTCCGTAGTGGATAAAGAAACCGCAGTCTGCAATCTCTATCTCCAACTTATGACCGTACCATCAAGTGTGAAGACATATCTGAAAGTAGATTTTCTTTGATCCCTATCACAGACGTAGTTCGAATCACAATAACCAATCAACTTGCAATTCTTCCCATTACTACGGCAAAAAACAAGACCATGAGTTGATGTACCTCTAAGGTATCTCACTATAAGCTTCATAGCTTCCCAATGCGATTTCCCCGGATTAGTCATATATCGACTAACCATACCGACGACGTTTGCAATATCAGACCTTGTACACACCATATCATACATTAAACTTCCAACTGTACTAGCATATGGAACCTTTGCCATATAAGCCTTGTCTTTCTCCAAGATCGGTGATCCCTTACTCGAAAGCTTCATATGCAAAGGTAAAGGTGTATTTGACGCCTTTGCATTCTCCATGCTAAACCAGCAAAGCACTTTCTCTATGTACTCCTTTTGAGTTATTTTCAACTCAAAACGCTTTCGATCCCTTTTATTTCCATGCCCAATATATTCTTTGCTTCTCCAAGATCCTTCATTTCAAACTCAGTTTTAACTTGTTAATTTCATTTTTATCCTTAGAAGCAATGAGCATGTCGTCCAAATACAAGAGTAAATACACCCAACAATCATTTTTCAACTTCTTGAAGTATACACAAGCATCCTTGATGCTTCTATCAAAACTATTTTTAAGCATAAAATGATCAAATCTCTTGTACCATTGCTAGGTGATTGCTTTAACCATATAGTGGTTTCTTTAACTTGCAAATCAAATTTGACTTACCATCCACAACAAAACCTTCCGGTTGCTCCATGTAGATGTCTTCATCCAAGTCACCATGCAAGAAGGCGGGTTTCACATCAAGTTGCTTCAACTCTAAGTCGTGAATAGCAACTATAGTAAGTAATATCTGGATTGAAGTATGGCGCACAACCGGTGTGAATATCTCATCATACTCCTTTCCCTTCCTTTGTGCAAACCCCTTAGCCACTAGTCTAGCTTTGTATCTCCCATCGTCATTCACCTTATATATCCATTTGCACCCAATAGCACGGTTTGCTTTAGGAAGTGGAACCAAATCCCAAGTTTGATTTTTTAACAACGATTGCATCTCTTCCTCCATGGCACAAATCCACTTCGAGCTATCACTCGACTCCATGACGTCATCAAGGTCCATCGGCTCATCTTGGACTACATGAAGAGCATAGTCCAAATTATCACAAAAGCTAAGATAGTTCCAATCACCATATCTTTCGGTTGGCCTTATAACACGACGACCCACCCGACTAGCAATACCATCACCCAAACTCCTTTCGGCTCCACCTTAAACCGAATCCTCTCTATAATCATGTACATCATCAACACTACTAGAGGAACCCTGTGGACTATGTGATGTTACATCAACCACTTCCTCCTCACAAGCATCTCCAACTACTTTACTCTCTCTACTTCTTGGAAAAAATGTGGGAATAACTTCTGTCTCCTTGGATTCACCATGAACCAAATGCGGTACATCCGATGATCTCTCATTCTCCTTGAACAAAGCCAACTCATTAAAAGTAACATGACGAGAATTCACAACCTTCTTCGTTTTCGGATTCCAAATCCGATAGCCTTTTACTCTGTCCGTATAGCCATGCAAAATCCCTTTGAAAGCTCTAGACTCAAGCTTATCATTTTTCGGATCATGCACATAAACCAGACTACCAAACACACGAAGGTAACTCAAGTCAATGCTCTTTCTCTTCCACAATTCCTTCAGAATTTTGTTACCAATAGCCGAGCACAGAATTTGATACACAATATGCACCACGATTGACGAAGCTTTGGCCCAAAATCTCTTGGACAAACCCGATGTCAATCTCAAGCATCGAGCTTTCTCAAGTAGAGTACGGTTCATCCTCTCCGCAATACCATTCGACGGTGGATCTCCCGGTGTAGTAAAATGTCTCCGAATACCATGATGCTTACAAAACTCCAAGAACTCTCCGGAAACATGCTCTCCGCCATTGTCGGACCTTAGAACCTTCAAAGACTTGCCACTCTCATTCTCAACAAGAGCTTTCCATGCTTTGAACTTTGCAAATGCCTCCGACTTGGCCTTTATTACATACACCCATACCTTTCGAGAAAATTCATCAATAAAAGAAATATAACAGCGAGCTCCCCCTAAAGAAGCTACCGGTGTCGGTCTTCAAACATTCGTATAAACATACTCAAGAACCCTTCTCGAATCATGTTTTCCCTCACCGAATGATACTTTAGTTTGCTTCCCCATGACACATTCCTCACAAAACTCTAGTTTGTTGAAACTCTCTCCATCGATCATCTCCCTCTTCCGAAGAATATCCAAACTCCTCCCCGAGACATGACCTAACCTCAAATGCCACAACCTAATCGCATCCAAGCCACGAGAACTATCAACTCCTACACAAGTTTCACCTTCTATAGTCACTCCTTGAAGCAAATAAACACTATGAGTCATAGCACCCTTCATCACCACAAGCGGAGCCTTCGAACCCCACAAGCTATCACTGTCATAGTGATCTTACAACCTAAAGAACCCAGCTGCCCCAAAGAGATAAGAGACTTCCAAAGTCCCGGAACATAGCGTACATTAGTGAGAGTACGAACCACTCCGTCAAACATCTGAATTTTCACTTAACCAATGTCTTTCAACTTACAAATAGCACAATTACCCATAACAATTGAATTTCCTTCTTTGTTGACATAAGAAGAACAATTCCTATTCGGCGTCATATGATAAGACGCCCCCAAATCGAGCACCCATTCGCTATCCGAAACATCTGATGCTACCGCCGTTAACACATCTACGTCTCCCTCACCAACACCACTCTCCACCGCTACGGATGAAGATGCTACTTTCTTCTTTGCCTTCTCCTTGTTCGGACACTCATTCTTCCAATGATCGGGCTTCTTACAAATATAACACTTGCCCTTTCTTTCCTTCGACTTTCCTCTCCAACCGGGGTTCCTTGATTTAGAACGCCCATGGTTCTCCTTCTTCACATATCTCTCCTTCTCCATAAATAAACCATGACCACTACTAGCACCACTACTTCCATCACCTAACTCCTTCATTTGATCCCACAACTTCTCTCTAAGAAGACCTGTTTTGACATCATCTACAGTTAAAGTATCCCGGCTATAGATCAAACTATTTGAGAAACCCGTATAACGGTCCGGCAACGAACACGGCAATATCATCGCCTTTTGATCTTCCTCAATCTTCAAATCTACCGCGTTCATCTTCATTAGCAAATCATTAAAGGTATTCAAGTGCGTCTTTTGTGAAGTACCTTCCTTCATCTTATAGGTGAAGAACGCTTGCAACAAGATCAAACGATTAGTTAGTGACTTCTTCATATACAACTCCAACTTGTCCTAAATACCCTTAGCGGTAGTTTCACCACTAATTTCGGAGATAACATTCCCCCCCATAGCAAGTTGAAGTGTGGTGAATGCCCACTCTTCCATTTCCTCTCTCTTAACATCCGAGATGTTTGCCGACAACAAATGTGTGTCAAACACTACCCGATGCACCTGATTCCTCCTTAGAACCACTTTCATTTTCCATTGCCACTTTTCAAAATCATTATCGCTATTCCACTTGTCTATAAACAATTGTGATCCTGAAGCCGCGCACGGTCCACGTACTTAAGGTGCTACACTACTTGGATTAACCATTGAGGAACTACCTGAGGTATTATCTTATTCTGATATTTCTACAACCACCTACCAACACTAAAACTCTGATACCAAATGTTGTCGAAAATTCTAACTCGAGATCACTCAAATCAAAACCCCAAAGCACAGCGGAAAACGAGATCGTGGTAAGAAGTGCAAAAACAACCAATCATCTCAAATCCAAATCTCAATCCAATCCAAGACCAATCACAATCACCAAACAAGCAATATAATATAAAAGCAATAACAAAGTAATAAATCACACATCGATTTATAGTGGTTACACTAACGTCTTGTTAGTGTACATCCACTTTGATAGAAAGACTTTATTAATACCAATGAGAAGGGTATAAGAGATTGATTACAATGATCAAAATTCTAATAGAATTGATTTGTGGAGAAGAACATTGAAAAAAATTAGGTTTAGATAAATCCTAATTAATGAAGGCTAAAACCCTTAATCTCCTTACAGTCGTGTCGTCTTTGAATCATGAAAACAGCTTACATAGAAGAGTAAAAACCTAGGCAAAATTCAAGAATCGCTCCTTCGAATATCACAAATCTTCACACCAAAATCCGGACTGAAAATAGACTGAAAAATGGCATAGATGTCTGTCACTATGCGACAGACGTCTGTCATATACCTCGAAAAAATATTCCCTGACACCACAGACGTCTGTCGTATACCTCGAGAAAATATTCCCTGACACCACAGACGTCTGTCGTATACCTCGAGAAAATATTCTCTGACACCGCAAACGTCTATCATAAAGTGACAGACGTCTGTCACTTGATGCTGGCCACAGCACTCCCCTTTCATCGCCATATCTTCCTCCTTCGAGCTCCGATTTGCGAATTGTTTTCACCATTATACAGCTACTTTCGACCTCTTCAATTCTCCATATAGTGTCACCAAAATTCAACAGACGATGTGCCAAGTGGGTTTGAGAACTGCAGTATAATTTACATAACAGCAATTATCTGTCTTGACTGACCTAAGTACAGAGTGTTGGACCAGTTGGCTGTGTAAATTACACAGACCCATATACCACTTTACATTATTATTTGTTCAAGTTGGAGTTCATTACAAATATAGGCTCAGGCCCAGTCGATATAACCATGCGTCTGTTCTTATGTGGAAAGTTCAATTTCCAGTTGAACTTGCAATAATACCACAGTAAAGCGTCAATCGATTTGATTCAAAAACTTACCAAGTAGTCCTATCAAGCTCTCTGGATTAGACATAATTTTAACATTTCTAATTACATATTTTCCAGGACAATGCCGGCACATGATATCGTTAATATAATAAATTAGCGAAGCCTCAAACTATCAGACAACTATAAGATCATATTCTACAGAATATTCCCGAAATTCTTTGGTCGCATACAATGTATAAATGATAACCGTTGTTAACAATGAATGTTACAGCAAGAACTTAACTTCAAATACGTGGATCACCAAAATGGCATCTGTCCATGTCGATAAATCAAACATTGAACCCAAAAGTAGGAACAGTGATAAAAACAGCAGTGAGAAGGTTGATTCGTTGCAGTCAGAAGTGAAACCGGTACCTTTCCAAAGATTGCTGAGTTATGCAGATGGATTCGATTGGTTGCTTATGGCACTTGGCACTCTTGGTTCGATCGTGCATGGAATGGCGCAGCCTATTGGTTATCTCTTGCTTGGAAAAGCTCTTGATGCATTTGGAAGCAACATTGATGATGATCATGCCATGGTTGATGCACTTTATAAGGTTGCACATGCCTGTTCACTTATAAGTTGTAAATATCATTGCTAATCATGGAGTTGTTATAACTTATAACTAGTAGAAATGATGATAATATACGACGTCTGTATCGTATTGCAGGTTATCCCTTACGTTTGGGGAATGGCTTTTGCTACATTGCCTGCTGGAATCATAGGTAAATTATTTGCTTCCATTTCCTCTTTGATCTGGAAAAGATATAACCCAGCACATAGAAACTAGCTTTCTTGCAATTATGTCTAGGATTTAAGCTTAGGGTTTACAACTGGAAAAAACAATTGATTATTTATCTATTATTTTTTGCCTTTTCAACACATGGTGATCAAATGTGACCAAAATATATCTCTAGACACATAATTTAGTTGCTGTTTGGAAAAACTTCAACAACAAAGACAGAAGGGATTATAATCATTATATTGACATGAGTATATATCTAAAGGAATATCCACACTGATTAACCTTAAGCCAAAGCAAGTAAAACAACTTGAAGTCATTGTATTAAAATTCAGTTATAGATAGATACCTTTTGTTTTCTTTTTACAAAAGAAAATGACTTGCACAAAGTGCTAGTTTTACCAATATCAAGATAAGCCAAAGATCATACCGTCCACTATCACAATATGTCCGAAGCTAGAGGACAATGAAAAATAGGGGTTAGTGAAAATAATAATTCTCTTACTCAGTTGGCAGATATATAAATATAATATTAGTGTCTACATTTATACTTTGGAATGATGTAGTTTTACACCAAACCTTACGATTGTCCATATACATACCAAACATACACCATAAACAATATAGTAAGGCTTTTTAAAAACAAAAACCCACATCATAATTTGACCCACTAAACATAAATAATGACTAAATAAAACGCAGTGTGTGAAAGCAACCCGGGTTTTCGGATATTAATAATTTAACGTTGCATGTATTTGGTGGTGGATTAAGAGATTCTATCCCCAAGAGGGGCCAATCTCAAAACAAAAGGAGGAAGAAAATGTATCAATAGAAAACAAGAAAGCAAGCAGAAGCAAGATCCAAACTTAACCCCCAGCATCGCAAATACCATGGTTCAAAATTCCAGTCGTAATACCATTCCGATTCCGAACATAAACGAAACAAGATCAAGTCAAAATTCCGGACTATCTCTTCAAATGCTGAAAAACCATTTTATTTTATTTTAAAAAAAAAGAAGAAAATGGAGAGAAAAATGAACAAATGACCCATTACTATTTATTTTATAAAGTAATGATGATTTAGGAGATGCATACTTCAAAGGGTCAATAACCACTAGTACAGTGGTAAGACTTTTGACAATGTGATCAAAGATCTTAGCCTCGATACCTTGAGGCATCAATTACAACTAAAAATCATCATACAAATAAAATTTGTTGACATAATTTTAATATTAGAAAAGAAATATATATATATTTTAGATAATGTCAAGATTTCAAATTTAGTTTTAAAATTAATATTTGATTAAAACAGTACAATGATACACTATGAGCATACAATTTGAACTTTAAAGTGACTATTGAACTTCTTATTTTTAAATAATAAAATAAAATATGTAGAATATTAAAATTCTAAAATCATGTTTAAAAATTTAAAAGTTAATAAGGTTAATTAACCATAAATAATCTTCACTGAAGAAATTAGAATTCGTGAAGATACAAGGTTAGATAAGTATGCATAACTGTAGGTTATTGTTAAAAGGAATCCATTTTTGGATATGAGGGAAAGAGGTTCGGTGAAACCCCGTCAAAAAAATAAAAATAAATAAATAAATAAAAATAAAATTTACATCACACTCGGTGACCCCATATCGAAAAATACACCAAATTCGATGATTCCCCAACCGAAAACCCCCTCATGTCCAAAAATGAAGTTCATTTAGCAATTGCCCTAAATGTAAAACCAAACTGTTAAGAATAAATATTATTAAAAAAATGTCTAATGATATTAATATTATACACTAATAAAAAGATTTATGGTACTTGTCAAAGTTGGGAGTTCGAAATCATAACCTTATCTATGTACACAATTCTACAATAAAAAATGAAGAGTTCTATTCAGATCGGGATTCGAACTTGTGATATAATATGACATATACATAGAAGTGATTACATGATCTTCTACAATTAACAAAACATGATCAATTTTCAATTCAAGAGATGAAATTGACAGTGAGACACTTTATTGAGAAGTTTTTGTTCAAAAATAAATGTAAAGCCAAAGTGATTACAAACAATTATTAGTGAAGATGTGCGAATATTGAGTTCATCCCTTTTTTTCAGGTTAACGTACAAATCAACATGCAAAATGTATGAAGAAAAACAAATGAAAACAAATTAATTTAGCTTAGGTAACAAATCCATTTTACCTTATAATGCCTGCTTAGAATAAACTTCTATTCAACGACTTGCAAATACATACTTTTCATGAATAATTAAATCAGAATCACATATATTTCAAATATATTCATTACTATAATATTGACTATTATTATAATGCCTATTTTATTATTTTATTTTTCTTCTCTTTCTCCGAAGAACAGAAGAAATAACCTGAATCCACTCAATTTCGAAATAACCAAATTTTAGTTAAATTTTAGTTAGAAAATAAAAAATGCCTCTCTTGACATAGAAATTGAAGATAACTCTTTCATTAACGGTCTACCGACTTCAAAATCAAACGATTACATTACTGCTAAAGGTAAGAACATAAAAAACACATATACCTACTATTTTCTCTAAAATGTCAGTGGTGACTTCAGCCTCTCCTGGGCCTAAGGTTGTCCGCCCATGCATAGATTCATATTAATTTTAAATGGTGACCTGTAAGAAAAAGCATTACACTGTGCATTGTTATCTGCATAACTTAAATGAAACTGATATGCACATATGAACCACAGAAGTATCATGTTTTATGTACTCAAGCGAAAGACAACTAGCCCGCTTGAGACTAGCATTTCTGAAGTCAGTTTTAAGTCAAGATATAGGCGCATTTGATACAGATCTAAGCACAGGAAAGATAATCACAGGAATCACTAGTCACATGAACATCATACAAGACGCAATAGGTGAAAAGGTAAAACTATCAAACATATGAACTTGGGATTCCTTTATAGTAAACATTGCATATATTTACTCTACTTTTAATATTTGACAGTTGGGTCATTGTATTTCGAGCTTTGCAACGTTCATCGTGGGTATTGTAATAGCTGCAGTTTGTTGCTGGGAAGTAGGACTACTCACTCTCGTTATTGTGCCTTTAATTCTTGGAATAGGAGCCACTTACACAGGTAGAATGAATGAACTATCTCTGTTGAGGATGAAATATATAGCAGAAGCAACTACACTTGTAGAACAGGTCCGTATTTTCGTATTTAAGGAATTGAATGATTTGTCGGGTTCGTCTATAAATTTGAACCGACCGTTAGATCAAAAAGTCTGGTGGTCTATGATTTAGAGAATCAGTTCAATAGATGAACCACTATCATGTTTTCAAGTAGAGTAAATGATCCAGAAATATCTTTTTATTATTATAAAATTTCAAAATAAAGTTTAGTTACCTATGGATGCAGACAGTGACCCAGATCAAAACTGTGTTCTCATTCGTTGGTGAAAGTGCCGCATTGAAGTCATTCGCTAAATGCATGGAAAAACAATACATAATGAGCAAAAATGAAGCACTAATAAAAGGTGTAGGGCTGGGTATGTTTCAAATGGTAACATTTTGCTCATGGGCATTGATCGTGTGGGTCGGAGCAGTCATGGTGACATCAAACAGATCGAAGGGAGGTGAAACTTTAGCTGCTGTGATGAGCATTCTCTTTGGGGCCATGTAAACAATATAAATACTTGATCTAATACAAAAACTTGTTATAACTTTGATTATACTGTCAATTACTAACTGTATGAACATTCAGATCTATCACATATGCTGCACCAGATTTGCAAATTTTCAATCAGGCAAGAGCAGCCGGGAGCAAAATATTTCAAGTAATCGAAAGAAAACCAATCATAAGTTACGAAATGGAAGGGGTGACACTAGAAAAAGTTAAAGGAGACATAGAGATTAGAGATGTTTACTTCTCGTACCCTTCTCGTGCAAATAAGCTTGTTCTCCAAGGGTTCTCGCTTTTTGTGCCTGCAGGTAAAATAGTTGCATTAGTCGGAAGCAGTGGATGTGGAAAAAGTACTATAACTTCATTGATGCAGAGGTTCTATGACCCATCTTCAGGTTTTGCTTCCTAACTAAATATACCTTGAAAATAAAACGGGAAACATATTTACACATCTGAATGTATACCTAAGAAGTACTTAACGTCATTAAGCACTTCTTGCAATGATAGTTATAACTATTTGTAGTGCATACTGAAGTTCTTAGTGCTTATTAAGTTATAACAGCACTTAGTGTACCAAAAATTGTGACTGAAAATGAAAACACTTAAAAATAATCAGCATTCAACAATCAGATTTTTCGTTTGAAACAAACTCAACCTAAATGGAATTGATTTGTCTACTTCGATTGAAATGGTGGTCAAAATAATCAATTAATTTGGACGATATTACTACTACTACTACTACTACTATTTGGATCTAGCTCTATTGTTTAATTTCAGCTTTGATTTTCAACTAGCAACTGATTTAAATCCGAGCTAATACACTGGTAAGGATTGGCTATAAATGACAAGTTTAAGCATCAAGGATATTAGAAAAAATGACATCTTTGTATAACCTTACATTTTTCTTTGAAGCTCTAAGTTAAACTTCAATGTTGTAATTGTCAGGAAAGGTTCTAATTGACAGTCACGACATCAGAGATCTTGACTTGAAATCCCTCAGGCAAAACATAGCATCAGTATCACAAGAGCCATCGCTATTTTCAGGTACTATAAAGGATAATTTGAAAGTAGGAAACCTGAACGCAAGTGATGAGGAAATAATCCAGGCAGCAACAACAGCAAATGCACACTCATTCATATCTCTGCTTCCTAAGCAGTACTCAACAGAGGTAGGGGAAAGAGGAGTGCAAATATCAGGAGGGCAAAAACAAAGAATCGCTATAGCAAGAGCAATGCTTAAAAATCCTCCCATTCTACTACTTGATGAAGCCACTAGTGCATTAGATTCAGAATCTGAAAGACTAGTTCAAGATGCACTTGAAAATGCAATGCAAGGAAGAACAGTAATTCTGATTGCTCACAGAATGTCCACAGTTATTAATTCAGATATCATTGTTGTTGTTGAAAATGGGAAAGTTGCAAATGCAGGGACACACCATGAATTGTTGGAAGAAAGCAAGTTTTATAGTAATTTATTTTGCATGCAAAGTATGGAAACTGGAGAAAATGAAGAAAATTCAGAAAAAAGGTAAGTACATTTTCCTACAAAAGTCAGATCAATCCTAAACAATCTCAATTCTCAAATAATTACTATATTGTGTCAGATATGTAGATGAACCATCGGTAGCAAGGAATACAGTACAAATTACTGAACACTACAACCAATCCAAGGAGATACAAAGCAGTCCTACGAAAAATGAATCCGAGAAAAATAAAAGAAACTCTGTTCCATTCATTAGAATATGGTTTGGGTTAAAGAAATGTGAGGTCATAACCACCATATTTTCCTCTATTGCAGCAGCAATATCTGGTATTTCAAAGCCAATGTTCGGGTACTTCATCATGACAATTGGTGTTGCATACTACAACAGAAACGCACGAACACTAGTTGGACATTATTCCATATTGTTCTCTGCAGTAGGATTTCTCACATTAATCACTAACATCATACAACATTACTCCTATGGCATAATCGGAGAAAAAGCTATGAGAAACTTGAGGGAGGCTCTTTTTGCAGGTACCTCCTCCAACTTCTATCCGGTTACCAAAACAGAAGATTATTACGCATTTTCAAACATTTTGAGCCCGTATGGGAATAATTTTCTTTTATGATTTATACTAGTTAAAAGTACCTTTAAATTTCAACTTTTAACTAGTTTTGCATGAATAGTAAATAATTGAACTTTCTGGATACTTAAATCCCTTTTGACAATTTTTTTTTAAAATCTCCTTAAAAGAGGTTTTGGATAGCAACTTATAAGTAGTTTCGAGTGAATAGCAAAAGTGTTTGGATAGATAAGTTAAAAATTATGGTATTAGTTGTAAAATCTAAAATAAGTCATAAACAAGTAGTTATTGCTTATGACTTATCAACTTATGTGCTTCTTTCAACTCAAAATGTTAAGCTGTTGTCAAACACTCCAAATTATAAAATTAACATGTTATCTACTTTTGCTACTTAAGTCATTGCCAAACACCCACTTAAATTGAAATATTTTTTAACTTTGATTGAAGAAAATGTACGGTAATATAAGCACCAATTTTCTACTTAAGACAAATTGACTTAAATTTCATGTTGTTAGCAAACACATAAAGTTACATAAGCAATTTTCACTACTAATAAGCTGATATCAGACAACACATCATCCATTTCAGGCATTCTTCACAATGAAATATCATGGTTCGAAAAACCAACAAACAACGTAGGACCACTAACATCGCATATCATAACGGACACCTCCATGATCAAAACAATCATATCTGACAGAATGTCCTTAATAGTCCAATGTATTTCCTCCATACTAATCGCCACCATAGTAAGCATGGCTGTCTGCTGGCGAATGGGCCTAGTTGCTTGGGCCGTCATGCCCTGCCACTTCATCGGAGGCCTAATCCAAGCCCAATCCGCAAAGGGATTTTCCGGAGACTATGCTGCGGCCCACAGAGAGATCGTATCCCTAGCCTCAGAATCAACAAGCAACATGAGAACAGTTGCATCCTTTGTTCAAGAAGATCACATTCTAAACAAAGCTAAACTCGCTTTAAGAAATCCTATGAAGATGAAAAGGAGAGAAAGCATAAAATACGGACTTATTCAAGGGGCATCTTTGTGCTTATGGAACATTGCACATGCGGTTGCATTATGGTACACGACCGTGCTGGTTCAAAAAAGACAGGCAGCGTTTCTAGATGGAATCAGATCTTACCAGATATTTTCTTTAACCGTTCCCTCTATCACCGAATTGTACACTTTGATCCCGATGGTTGTATCAGCCATTAACATTTTGACGCCTGTATATGAAATACTTGATCGGGAAACGGAAATCGTGCCAGACGTGCCAAAGGAAACAGACTGCAGTAGAATAGAAGGGAGGGTGGAATTTGCAAATGTTAAATTCAGCTACCCTTCTAGGTCAAATGTGGTTATTTTAAACGATTTCAGTTTAAAGATAGAGGCAGGAGTGAGAGTGGCGCTTGTGGGCCCAAGTGGAGCGGGGAAGTCTTCAGTTGTGGCTCTGCTTCTAAGGTTCTACGATCCCAGTGTTGGTGAAATCTTAATAGACGGTAGAAATATAAAAGAGTACAACTTACGGTGGTTAAGGAAGCAAATAGGCTTAGTGCAGCAGGAGCCTTTACTCTTTAGCTCCTCCATTAGAGACAACATACTGTACGGAAACGAAGGTGCGACGGAGGCGGAAGTGGCGGAAGCTGCGATGGAGGCAAGCATTCACGAGTTTGTAAGTAATTTGCCGAACGGGTACGAGACGATGGTGGGGGAGAAAGGGTGCCAGTTGTCGGGAGGGCAGAAGCAGAGGATAGCGATTGCAAGGGCTTTATTGAAAAAGGCGGCGATTTTGGTTTTTGATGAGGCGACGAGCGCTCTGGATGGGGAGTCGGAGAGGGTGGTGATGAAAGCGGTGGGGTCGGGTAAAGGGAGGACGCAAGTGACAGTGGCGCATAGGCTTAGTACGGTGATAAATTCGGATGTGATAGTGGTGATGGAGAAAGGAGGAGTGGTTGAAGAAGGTAGCCATTTGAGTTTGGTTGGGAAAGTAGACGGCGTTTATGCCAGATTGTTTTCGATGCAGGGCGCGGAAGAAGGTTGAAGCAACCAGGATGTAATATGGAATTTAACTTTTATTTTTATTGACACCCATGCTTTCGCAGACGGGTAGTTAGTTAGTGGAACACGTTGAATAAAAGTGCAGTCATATAACTATATCATGAGTTTATCATCCATCTTGAGTATGTATTCAAATTCCCACACTTTGTTATAGTAGTTTGAAGTCAGTGGTACAACAAAGATGTGGCTATTGATCACTGGATGCAAGCCTGTAAGCACAGCAAACCTATGTTGACGAAGGTACGGAGAAAACTGAATATCAACCCATTTATGCAAGCAAATATTAGATTAAAAAAAATGCTAATATGTAACTTGAGCATTCAGATGAACTCGCATTTGGAATTTGAATTCCTCTTGCTTCTTACATCCAGTAAACATGAGGTTTGTAAAGTAAGATCATAGCAAATGTAGAAAAGAAAATACTCCTACGGTAAAAGTAGGCAAGTACATAATGAACATAAGCATGAAAATACGTCCGCACTTTGATCTATTGGTACTCATTAACCATACATGTTGTAAAACCGCTCCATTATCTTGAGAAAATTGACTGCGGTTGGAATTCCTAATGTAAGTCTAAATGAAATACACTTGTCCCACATCGTCAAAACTAAAAAACAAAGCTAAGTATATAAATATTTTTTTCATGACGAGGTTGGGGCCTTAGAGCTCCCAAATGTGTGCTTTGTTATGAGGAGGAAAGTCATGCTTCACCACACGCGTGCAGCTGCCGCCATTCGTCCGCCCGAACCGGGCTCGGGTTTGGGCTGTGCAAACAGGTGCAGATCTGTTGTGAGGATGCGAACATGGTTTTTGACTGAGGAGGTGCGACTTCCGAAAACGGGCGCGGGTTTTTTACCGAACAGATGCATCCATTAGCAGACGAAAACGGGTACAACCCGTTTGATCCGAGCGGGTGCGACTTATGGCAGCAACGGGTGCAACCGTCAGGCGGACGCGGCTGTTCGAAGGGGTGCAAATGAAAATATAAATAGGGGTGCAAATGAAAATACTGATCACATTCTCAATCGAATTCAATTCGGGTTTTTTCTTCCGCTTCTCTCTCCTACTGCTATCTTAATTATCAATCACAGAGTGACATACTCATTACAATCTCGAGCAGCTTACGTCTGTTGTATCTTGGGAGAATTTTGAAAATAAAATTCTTAAGGAAATTGTTACGACAAGGCTCAGACGGAATTTCCTTAGTTAACCAGTCAAGTTCTAGTCTATTTGTATATTCTTATACATCATTCTTTTATCTTTCCGGTTTCTACGTTGTGCTATTTTTCACAATAGTATAACGTTGTTGTTGTAATTTAACTACGACATACCTATTGCTTAAATGAGCTAATACAGACTTCCAGAGTAGTGGAAATCTGATTGATAAACTTGTGAGACGATTTTATAATTGATTATTCTCTGTTTTGGTATACTAGACGTATAACATCTTAATAATTTTTTACTGTTTTCACTAAAACAGAGATGGCAACAGTAGAGCTCTCAACAAAGCTACTACACACAACAGGCCCGATCCTTTTAAAGGAGATGGTGACGACTTTCTAACATGGCAGAATCAGATGTTGTTTTATCTCACCACACTCGGTCTGCAACGGTATCTCGATGAGGAGGAACCGATTCATGCACCAGGCAAGGAATTAGATGTTGATACGTGGAAGCATTCCGATTTTCTATGCAGAAAATATATTCTGAATTGTCTCGACAAGGTGCTATACAAAGTATATCAACCTCTAAAGACAGCAAAAGCACTTTGGAATGCACTTGCCACGAAGTACAAGACGCAGAATATCAGTTTTAAGAAATTTATTGTAGACAAATTCATGGACTACAAGATGGTTGACTCCAAACCGGTGACTGCTCAACTGCATGAACTACAAATCATCATTCATGAACTCGAAGCGGAAGGTCATAAGGTTGGAGAATCGTTTTTGGTTGAAGCTATCACGGGAAAACTGCCGTCGTCATGGAGAGACTACCGCAACTATCTAAAGCATAAAAAGAAAGAGATTTCTTTGCAGGACCTCATCGTACGATTAAAGATTGAGGCAGATAACCGCGGAATTACCAAACAAAGCGAGGAGGCGTTGGTAACAGAAGGGTCGAAGAACAAGAATAAAGGCCACTTCAACAAAAAGAAGAACTTCTCAAAGAAGAGGAAAGCTCCTGAAAACAAACCCAAAGATAATAAAACCAAGAAGTTTAATGGCGAATGTTGGGTTTGTGGAAAAATGGGGCATGCCGCTAGAGATTGCAGACACAAGAAGGAACGCAACTCAGAGGCAAATATAGTTGACAACATGGAAGTGGACGAGTCCAATTTTTCAGCAGTTATATCTGAATGCAATTTGGTTCAGAATCCTAACCAATGGTGGGTGGACACAGGAGTTACTCGTCATGTCTGCTCTGATAAATCCATGTTTTCTACATATCAGAAATTCGATCAGAAAGAAAAACTCTACATGGGTAATTCTGCTATTTCCATGATCGAAGGCAGTGGCACAGTAATCCTCAAGTTTACTTCTGGAAAAACTGTCAAGTTGAATGACGTGCTCCACGTTACAGACATACGCAAGAATCTGATCTCTGGCTCAGTACTATCAAAGAAAGGATTCAAAATGGTGTTCGAGTCAGACAAGATAGTTCTGTCCAAAGCTGGAATGTATATCGGTAGGGGATATTTATGTGATGGCCTATTTAAGGAAATTGTAGCCATTATCGGCAATAAAACTATGTATTCTGATTTTGTTATTAATCAAATTGAAATTTCTTACTTGCTTGAGCACGAAATTTTACTATGGCATGATAGATTGGGACACATAAATTTCCGAAAAATGAAAATATTATCAAACTTGAGATTTATCCCGAAATTCCAAGTAGATAAGAACTACAAATGTGAGACATGTGTAGAAGCAAAAATGGTTAAAAAACCATTTCAATCTGTTGATAGAAGCACCGAACCACTAGGTTTAGTTTATACAAATTTATGTGATTTTAAATCATTACCTACAAAAGGTGGAAAAAAGTACTTTATCACGTTTATTGACGATTATACGCGATATTGCTATGTCTATCTTTTGAATAGTAAAGATGAAGCAATTACATCATTTATAAAGTACAAGGCTGAGGTAGAAAATCATTTAAATAAAAAGATCAAGATATTGAGATCTGATCGAGGTGGAGAATATGAATCACCATTTGAACAGTTCTGTGCCGAAAATGGTATAATTCATTAAACAACAGCTCCATATTCACCACAACAAAATGGTGTAGCCGAGAGGAAGAACAGAACGTTCAAAGACATGATTAATGCCATGCTTTTAACCTCTGGTCTACCGACGAACTTGTGGGGGGAAGCCTTAAATATGTCTAATCACATATTAAACAAAGTCTCTCACAATAAAACAGGAACAATTCCATATGAGTTATGGAAAGGACACAAACCAAGTTTTAAATACCTCAAAGTGTGGGGGTGCTTGGCAAAAGTTCCAGTTCTGCCTCCCAAGAAAGTCAAACTTGGACCAAAAACAGTAGATTGTTACTATCTAGGGCCAGCCCAAAATAGTAGTGCCTACAGATTTTTGGTATTCAAGTCTGATATAGCTGATGTTCATGTAAATACAATCATGGAATCAAGAGATGCCTCGTTCTTTGAAGATGTGTTCCCACATAAAAGAAACGATGGAAACCTTGTCCCAAAGAGGACAAGAGATAATAGAGATGAGACATATGAAGAAGAAACTCATTAGGACAAAGATGAAGTTGAACCAAGAAGAAGCGTAAGGGCAAGAACTTTCAAGACATTTGGTTCGTATTTTTTAACTTATATGTTAGAACACGAACCTCAAACGTACAAGGAAGCAATGTCATCTTCTGAATCTTCATGTTGGAAAGAAGCAATCCAAAGTGAGATTGATTCAATTCTAAGTAATAAAACTTGGGAAATAGTTGATATTCCACCTAGAATAAAACCAATTGGCTGCAAATGGATTTTTAAGAAGAAAATGAAACCAGATGGCTCTATTGATAAATATAAAGCTAGATTAGTAGCCAAAGGATATCGTCAAAAAGAAGGTGTAGATTTCTTTGATACCTATTCACAGGTTACACGAATAACCTCTATAAGAATGTTAATAGCAATTGCATCCATATATAATCTAGAGATTCATCAGATGGATGTAAAAATAGCATTCTTAAATGGAGATCTCGATGAGGAGATTTACATGGAGCAACCTGAGGGTTTTATTTCCAAAGGAAATGAAAACAAAGTATGTCGGTTAGTAAAATCACTATACGGACTCAAACAAGCTCCAAAACAATGGCACGAAAAATTCGATAGTGTCATGAAGAAAAATGGTTTTCGTATAAATGAATGTGATAAATGTGTTTATTACAAACAAGTTGGACAATCATAGGTTATGATTTGTTTATATGTAGATGATATGCTAATCTTTGGTCCTAACACTAAAGTAATAGAGACCATAAAAAGATGTTAATCAACAATTTCGATATGAAAGACTTAGGAGTTGCAGACGTTATTTTGGGAATCAAAATAATAAGAACACCTACTGGAATTGAATTATCTCAGTCACACTATGTAGACAAAGTGATTGAAAAATTCCAAGACTATGGAATTAAAGGAGTGAGAACACCTTTTAATCCATCAGAAGTACTGCATAAAAACACTAATGAGAGTGTAATGCAACTGGAATACTCTCATGTAATAGGATGCTTAATGTATCTCATGAATTGCACTAGACCAGATATCGCTTACGCGGTAAGTCGATTAAGCAGATATACAAGTAACCCAGGGAAGGAACACTGGAAAGCACTAATGTGAGTGTTGGGACATTTAAAGAATACCACTAATTTTTATTTACATTATGGAAAATATCCTGCGATCTTAGAAGGATATAGTGATGCAAACTGGATCGCAGATTCAGAGGAATCAAAATCCACAAGTGGTTATGTCTTTACCCTTGCAGAAGCAGCAGTGTCATGGAAATCTACTAAACAAACATGCATAGCTCGATCCACTATGGAATCTGAGTTTATCGCATTAGATAAAGCAGGCGAAAAAGCAGAATGGCTTCGTCAATTCTTAGAAGATATTCCATTTTGGCCCAAACCTATAACGGCCATATGTATTCACTGCGATAATCAAGCAGCGCTAAGTAGAGCGAAAAACTTTGTGTATAATGGCAAATCACGACACATTCGTCGTCGCCATAACACAGTTAGGCAGTTACTCTCTAATGGAACTATTTCCATTGATTATGTGAGAACAAATGATAATCTAGCAGATCCATTTACTAAAGGTTTATCAAGAGAAAAAATTGACTGCGCATCGAGGGGAATGGGTTTAAAAGCCTAAACCAACAAGAGTTACCTTATACGGAAACCTATCCTAGCAACTGAAGATCCCACAGACTAGGATCAATAGGCAAACCAGTTATGAGTAACTCAAGAAGCAATGCATTTGTTTGGACTTAGTCCTACTCCATTCCTATGGTGCAAAATATAATGCATGCCTACAGAAGTAGTTAAAGGTTAAAACTATGTTTTTTAATGATGACCATATCTTGGAAATAACAAGTGGGGTATATGTAGGATACCCTTAATGGTTACGATCACCTATGTTAGTGTGAGCTGGGTCGGCTCTATGAGAATATTAAAGGCTTAAATTCTCTATAACACTCGCAAAACCAAAATGTGCTCAGGACCAAAATGAACACAACCAAGAGATTGGATGAGAAGGGAATCAATGCTTCGTAAAGCTTATTGTCTGGATATACAATAAAGACCGGCGGTTCAAGATGAAATATTTCACCGATTAGCCAAGTAGATCCGATAAGTTTTAACTAGGGAAAGTTCAAAGTGAAATATCTACTTATCCACGATAAAGCATTGTTCCATATGTACTCTGTGATATTTCGCTGTGTGGGGGACAAAGTATATTATCATTTATGTGGGGAATTGTTGGAATTCCTAATGTAAGTGTAAATGAAATACACTTGTCCCACATCGCCAAAACTAAAAAACAAAGCTAAGTATATAAATAGCTTTCTCATGAGGAGGTTGGGTCCTTGGGGCTCCCAAATGTGTGCTTTGTTGTGAGAAGGGAAGTCATGCTTCACCACGCGCGCACCGCCGCTGCCATCCGTCCGACCGAACAGGGCCGGGCTCGGGTTCGGGTTTGGGTCTAACATGATCCTATTTAAAACTGGGCCGGGTTTTTTATAAAACAATATCAGGCTATGCAAACGGGTGCAGATCTGTTGTGAGGATGCGGACACGGTTTTTGACTGAGGAGGTGCGACTTCCGAAAGCGGGCGCGGGTTTTTTGGCGAACATATGCATCCATTAGCAGACGAAAGCGGGTGCAACCCGTTAGACGCGAGCGGGTGTGACTTATGGCAGCAACGGGTATGGCCCGTTAACGAACAACAGCAATGAAAGGCAACGGGTGCAACCCGTCAGGTGGATGCGGCTGTTCGAAGGGGTTCAGACGAAAATATAAATAGGGGGAATACTGATCACATTCTCAATCGAATTCAATTCGGGTTTTTTCTTCTTCTTCTCTCTCCTACTGCTATCTTAATTATCAATCACAGAGTGACATACTCATTACAATCTCGAGCAGCTTACGTTTGTTGTATCTTGGGAGAATTTTGAAATAAAATTCTTAAGGAAATTGTTATGACAAGCCTCAGACGGAATTTCCTTAGTTAACCAGTCAGGTTCTAGTCTATTTGTATATTCTTATACATCATTCTTTTATCTTTCCGGTTTCTACGTTGTGCTATTTTTCACAATAGTATAACATTGTTGTTGTAATTTAACTACGACATACCTATTGCTTAAATTAGCTAATACAGACTTCTAGAGTAGTGGAAATCTGATTGATAAACTTGTGAGACGAGTTTATAATTGATTATTCTCTGTTTTGGTATACTAGACGTATAACATTAATATTTTGTCTACTTCTATTAACACCCCTTGATTTGTTTTTCTCCTTTCGATAAATTTATGATTTTCTTATTTTCAATTTTTCCCTTTAAGGTTTTATAAGAAATTAGATCTACAAAACTCTAATACTCGTATATACAGTGCAGAAACGTGGTTAACATAATAATCTCGTTTGCACCAATCTTGGTTATCATAACAATCTTGCTCACATCTGTTGGAGCTGGACCAGTCCATAGCAAAAGATATGAGTGAATTTCAAAAAAAAAATAGCATTTTGGATCTTAATTGGGCCTATGACTAATTATTTAGAATACTTCTAAATTTCATTTAAATAAAATCATATATTTTATTTAAATTTATAAATTGTTGATAAAATTTATTCAATTTATTTTCAATTTATATAGAAGTATACATATGTATCATATACATATTTATATGTGTATGCATGTGTAACACGATATACCGTGCAAAGTATAACATGCTTGTATATAAATGTTTAGATTTACATCGCAACGGACGCGTTAGCTCATCTTATATGTATTGTATGTTGTCTAAATATTTGTAAATGTTTCCAATTATTATATATGTATATAAATATTCAAGTAATGTGTGTGTGTGTGTGTATTATTAGAAAATATTATATATATATATATATATATAATATTATAGTATATAAAAGAAAATAAACATATAGATATAAACATATCATATACAATATAATTAACTTTTGTTTACAAATATACATACATATATCTAAATGTATTAAAGTAACATAATTATATAAGATTTTATGGCACATGCAATGCATGTGCACATATAAAAACCCCTTATAAAATTATTAAATTTAATTTCTACATACCATGATAATAATAAGCTGGAAAATATAAAGAAAAAATGTAATTTTTTTGTTGGAATAGAGTTTTAAACTTGTATCCCTGTTTATGTTTTAAAATTTACATTTGAAGATAGATATTAATTTTTGTTCTCGACGAGATTCGAACTCCTGATCTCTTGTTTACATATAGGGGTATTTTTGAAACTTCACGGTCGGACCAAAAAATTATATTTCTTTTCCACTTATTAATAAAGATAATATATATAAATATGTATCTATAAATATAAATATAATTATTAAATGTAAATATGATTTAGAATATTTTATATAATTTAAAATTTTATAATAAATAATTTTTTTAATTTTCATTTTAGATCAAATACAAAGCAATTACAAATTTAAATATAATTTTATTATATTAATATACATATTTTAAGAATTTATCAGTCAAATAACAATAAATAAAAGATAGAAAATATATATGTAACAAATATTTCTAATTTTAAAATTTTAGAAAATCAGGAATACTATTAAATTACCTAAGAAAAACCTTCGGATTTTGTCTAAGTCAAAATTATATTTTTTATTAATTAAATTCTTTTCGACCGAATTAAAAATAATTTTAAAAAAATTTAAAAATCTAAATTTTTTAGCGAGAACTTATGAGATGTCATATTACTTTTAAAAAAATATAAAAACAATTTATCAAAACTTAATTTATTATGTATGAATTTATCAATTCGTATAATGATTAAATAATAATAAAAAATATTAGATAATTACCAAAAATTTATTTTCAGTTACTAAAAATTATGTTTAATATAAATGTACATTTTAAAAATATTAGATCAATTATTTATGTGACATAGTCATATAGTTTAATATAAGTCATATAACTAAATCAGTTAATATATTAATCTGTGTGTGTGTATGTATGTATGATACAACATAAATAATTACAAATAATAATTTCGGCTGTGTGTATCAGATCCTTATAGAAAAATTCTAATTTTTATTTTATAAATATACACATTTAACGAATCAATATGTGACAACAACAATACCTATAGGAATTCCACCTAACTAACAATATAGTAATAGCAATATATGTATGTACATGAGCAATGTACATTTCTACAAAGGTAATACATCATATAAATACTTACCTAAAACTAATACCCTCGAGTCCACCTTGGAATAACGAGTTTTCCTCCCTTAGGAAACTTCTCAATTCGTCAGATTGCTAGTCCTAGAATCGCAGACCATTTGCTATCAAATAGCTTTTGATTTGAATTTTGATGGAGTATATAGAGAGATAAATTTTGACCATAAGATGATAGAGGATGCAGAAGAAAGCCCTTTTTGTTATTAGGGTTAGGAGTCTTTTTGTAGTAGAAAGAATAGAGAGAAATGTGGATCATATTTCTTACCCTTTCTCCCCAAATCTAAGCGATCCATCTAAAATGCCCTAGCCCATTTTTTATCCTCCCCTTACATCCTTTTTGGTCGAAATTTATAGCCCCTTTCATGGGTTTTAAACCTATTTTAAGCCCAATTAAATATTATTAATTAAATCTAATTTGACTGCTTATCGATATCGCATATCGATCGATATATTTATAACTATTATAAATATACAATAATATTTATTCCTCAAATAATATTCAAATTTCATAATTAATATTTTATAAATATTAATTAATTTATAACAATTATAAACTAATTAAATCATTTAGTCTAAAGAAAATTTATCATTTCAATGTTGTGACTCTCGGGTGTAAATTCGGCTAGCGATGTCAAACTATTCGAATGTTAACGTTCATATGTCACTTAACAGGTGGTGTGACATTTCGGTTAGATTTATCGCTTACTTAGTTTTGATAAAATTTGATTTAATTTTATTAAGATTTACCCGATTGTGACATTTATTTACACCAATTCTTTTCGTCAAAACCATATCACTTTGGACTTATGAAATTTGGTAATGGTCAAAATACAATATCGTCCATATTCAACCCTAAAGTCCAAACTCAAAGTCTTTGGTTCAATAATAATAATTATTATTAACTGAAATGCTCTTGCTAGAAAATTTGACTGTAAGTGACTTGAGTTGACCGTGATACTAACCTCATATAACCGAGGAGACGAATCCTCTCTTGAATAGTGCTTCACTTCCAATACTTCCACTAGACCCAATTATAGTCGAACGACATGCCATAATTTGACTATAATCAAAGTGAAGCTTCCATATTAAAGGTCCACGGTATTCTAAAATTGAGAGAACTGTGTAAATCAATCACATCGGTATTTTTTGTTTGACCTTAGTTATTTTAACCAACAGAAAACTATCGAGTGAGTCGTTCCATAGTTATCCAAAAACTATTAGTACGTAACCACTAGGGGCCCCCAACAGCCATGAGTAATACGCTGCTCAACATTTGGAGAGAGTAACGTACTCTAGTCTCAATGGATACATCGATATCAAGTCTCGATGCATCTTGACTATGAACATTTAAAATGGTATATTTATTTTATTGTGATAAATTACTCATGGTTATAACACTTTTGTAACTACTACATAAAATATACCATTTATGGACTTTCTATTAAATATACTTTTAATTAAATTAATTAATATAACCACATTATATCAAGTATATAATAGAAAGAAAATACCTTTGATTTCGAACAAGATTAGTTACCAAGTTAGATATATGTAACAAGTTACATAATTGCCCCTAGGGCATACCGCTAACTCTATCAATCTTCAACTTGCACTTGGGGTCAATTATGGAATCTTATTCCAACTTCTTCAATCGGTTTCATATAAACCGATGGGGTCAGTCCCTCAGTGAATGGGTCTGCTATTATATTTTAATTATATACTCTATCAAATAACTCTCTCTAATGTTGATAAACTCCTTTATTATGTGGAACTATTCGGAGTATGTCTCTCAGCTTTTAGTGAGCTTTTAGTTCTGTTACAAACTATATAGTGACATTGTTATCATATAATAATGTTGTGGGATTCCCCATTTGGAATCACCCTCGACTCGATTATAAATTTGTGCATTTAAATTTATATACGTTGTTCTTTTATTATGTGCTACTTAAGGCAATGTACTTAGCCTTTTCATTTAATCAACCATAGTGTTTCATTTGGAACATTCCCAATTTGAAAATTCTTAACTTGAATTTATTATTGACATACTATACTCAATATTACTTATGAAGTTTGAGTCCAAACACTCCTTCTTAGGGAGTTTGTTATTTCTGTAAACAAATCTTTAGTATTTCGTAAATACACGAGAACACTCCAAACTATCATTCGGTGATATCAATTTGGATTTAGTATTTTTCTTCAAGGATCAAATACGTGAACAAATCACGATATCGTAGACAATATAAGATGTATGATAATTCCTACTGTCTATGCATAAAGAATTCATCCCACATGTTCCATATTAAACAATTTAAAAGATTGGTGTCATTGCATATCGATTTGGAATATTCCCAATATCTTTTATACTCGCTACAAAAGATATCATTTACAATCCAACATTGAGTATTAAAACAACTAAGGTTGACGTTAACACAAGTACCTTATTAAAATCAACAACGTGTTGTTTATTAATAGTATAGAAATATCAATGTACCTTTTAACGTCATATGAGCACACACTTCCTCTGCATTTCGATTGACAATCAAAATATTTGATATTTCCATTAAAACACTTGTTTAATTTGGATGCTTATCGAATGATACTTTCATATCTGTTCTTTGATCATATCCAAACACTCACAAACCCAAATATCGCTCCCACTGACTTCGAGTCACTTTGGTTGTTATATGCAAATAGTCTATTCTAAATCATTATTTATAATTTTCCATTTCAGCACATATGTACCAAAATGCAAAGATTTACAAAGTGATAATTTTGTGAGTAAATCCGAACAAACTTGAGTTATTGAATGATGAATCTATTACGTTAATTTCAGTAATTGAAATTTAGGATAATATTCTTATCAATGTGGCTCATTACATTCCAACAATATTTGTCTTTCTCACAAAGACAGATTTGTGGCCAATGGATCATCTCCCTTTAGATGCAACTACCAAAATCATATTTTGATAATGTACTTGGAATCTATTTCGGATCTGCGCATCATACCATATTATGGATTCAACACTCTTAATGGTTTAATTAAACAATAAAGAATTATTTATATTTTCGACATTGATACGAAACAAATTTCTCTTCAATGTGTGAGAATACTTTTTAGACAATCTAATGTGATATGTTCATTTAGGTTAGTTAATTTCATTTTTCATAATAATCAATTTTATCCTTGGATCATATCTAATTCCATATTACTACCAATAATTTCTCAAAGAAATACCTTTATGTGAAGTTAATATTTCTTGAAGCAATAATTGTTTCTCAATGCAATGGAATATGCATTCATAAACACTTTATGAATTGCCTTTTATATAAAACTGATTTATTTTTTGTTTACAAAACTTATGTTCTAAACATAAATATATCATCCAATGACAGTCCTTCCTAAACTTCTTTTGAGGAGATCCTCATGAACAATTATTACGTGCAAACTTTCGATTTGCATAACTAGCCAACTCCTAACCTAAAATACGTTGAGGTTTCTTATAAACCCTCATCTTGTATGTTTTGTAAACTATTATTTAGACAAAATTAATTTTAACCCTGTATATTACTCTTATGTATATGACTTTATAGAAAGAAATTAACTCAACTTCACTCACAATTAATCGTACTTTGTCCAACAAAGTTCGATCACTCCTTATCGATACATCATTATTTATCACATGGAGAAGTGACTTTTGAGATTGAATCTTTATTCATTTTTCGGTACGTTTGGAACTATTTCCAATATACTCACCCATTCGATCAAATCGAATCATTTCTATTGCATGTTATATTATTTGCTTTTGTTTTATACTCTATGAATCTATCCTAGACATATTAAGTAGGGGCATTTCACCAGAAGGACAAACTTTGCAGTCCAATTAGTTTCTAGGACATCCATTCAAAGAAATTACTTTCATGGCCAAAGTCAGCAGAATAATTACTTTCAAGGACAAAGTAAGCAGTCCAATTACTTTCAAGGATATAATTTCATAGGTTTTTATGCCCTAGAAACTAATTATTTTGCGTTTTGTCCTTGAAAGTAATTATTTCAGTTGTGTGTCCTAGAAACTAATTCCACTTGCTAAAGAGGCCCTTGTGGCTAATTTCCACTATTAAGTATGTATCAAATACGCATGTCCATGTTGGTGATAACTCATCGGTGAATATGATGAAGTACATTGAACTGTTTTGGTATTAATAAACTTACAATTGGATACATCTATATGTAACAATCCAAAGAGTCCATCAACTCTTATGATGTTCTAACTAAATGGGTGCATAGCCTTTAATCGTTTGAGATATAAATAACCAGTATCGTATAATTCATAATCATATAATAAAATTATTTCTCAAAACTATGGCTTAGTCTATAATTCCAAAATAACTGTAAATAATATTAGATACTTCTGTATTTTCCAATGCATCATTTTTGTTATGAAAACAAATAACATATTATAGTTTTATTTCATTATGAATATTCATAATATTCATATTGAAATATAGCTGTCTATCTTTTAGTTGATACAAAAATAGCCATTACTTCACAAATAATGTTCGACATGTTTTACGAAAATAATTTTCGTAATTTGATGCAATCAATAAGTGTGATATGGTATGCTCCCACTATTTTCGCCATTACTATAATAGCATACTAAATTTGGAGGTTCATCATTCACTTAATATAGTTTATTTATTTTATGTATTACAACTATATTACAACAGAGAGTTCTTTAATCAAATGTCTTGAACTCAAAGAAATAAATCTCATAAAAAATAATTTTCTATATGAAAATACATTTTGGAATAGAAATAATATTTCTTATTCCAATGTTAAGTATTAATTATTAGTATTGTAATTCTCATTTTCGATGTTCCTTTATGAAGCAGAAGTGACTATTCGCTCTCTTCATCCCGATTGTACCTTAAATTATATATACTCTTGTACTTCCGTTTTTTTTCTCTAAATGGTCAAACCATTCAAAAGAAAACCCTTACTACAACATCATAACGAACTCTTTACAAAGATGCAATCGATCATCCTTAGTATTTAAGGATGTCAAATATGTTGCACCTTATATAAACCGATCAAACTAACATTTCAGTGATCGAATTCCTATATTTTTCTTGTAGTTTTGGTCTAGTGTTACATTTAACACAATACGATCCTTTTGTAATCAATCAAATTGAATACTCGATCTCACAGTATTGTTTCTTGACTTATTTCGAATGAACTAACTTCATCGAAGTATAGTACATTACGAACTGTGACCGTTCCCAATATAACATTTATTTCAATATGGATCAAATATCCATAGTCTCATATTGCTTTTAGGGTTCGAAACTCATAGAATGTAATACATGGTCTTGAACAAATAAACATGTAAACATTACAAACATTTTTGGTAGTTGTAATCAGGTTCTTGGATGGGTATTGAAACATTAACATGTAAGAAGCATTTATTAGTAAGTATATTTTATATTTGTATTTGTCAATCTTTGATTCAAATCATCTGTATACCATAATTGATAAACATTTTATCAATCATATTAAATGCACAAATTTATCATAGTAGATTATTATAATATTATATAACATATGTTTTTACAATATTAGAAAGGTTAAATGTTATCATCTCATTTTTCTAATAAGGCTCCTACTAGTCTTTTGTGTTTTACCAAACCCTAAGTGAAACATGAAGTCTTTCGACTTCACTATTGGATGTTAGGACTCGTCCATCTTGAAATTCTGACCTTGGGTTTGCTCAACAAGTCATAGCTCCATGGACGATGGATAACTCCTTATCGCTTGTATAACATACAACTCCTAACCCATGGTTCCTTGTCCTATCTCATTTCGATCTTGAGTTTGCTCAACAAACATAAAGAGATTATTCACTCATACCTACCATATCACGACGGCGTAAGTATAGTATATGTACATGAGTTTGCTCAATAAATACATATAATTAGCTTACCTCGTCTATTCAAGATATTAGTAATACTACACACAACATCCCTAGCTTAAATTTGCTGAACAACTAAGGAATATGCAAGTAATTTATTAATATATATGTGGTAGAGAACAACTTTATATTAAAAATTCATAATCTTATTATTTAATATTGAGTGATATCGACTTATGGAATAATGTAATTCTTATAAATTACTCGTGATTCAAGTGTCGGACGCATTAGAAATCATGGTATACATACACTTACGTACGTACTTATTCCTTAAGTCTAATTTAGGTTTCTTCGTTATTCTACATTTAGTTTATACATTCATATTATACAAGTTTTATTATTATATAACTTTTATATTTCATACTACTTATATAATAATCTTATGTATAATATTATATTAATTAAATCTTATCTAATTAAATTTTAATTAATTAACATTTTAATTAATTTTATATTATTCTAATATAACATTTATATTAAATATTTATTACATACTATAACTTTTGTAGTATTAAACATATATCTTATATATGTGTATATTCATTCAATTAATTAACCTTTAACTAATTTATTCAATTAAATAACCTTTAATTAATTAAAATAATTAATTAACTTATAATTAATTAAATTAATTAAAGAAATGTAATTAAATTATATTAATTTCAAAATTAAATTCATATGCATACATGTATACTTACGTTATTTTAAACATTTTAAAATACATAATATATATCATCCTATATAATACATGCATATATATATATTTATCAACTTATTTAATAAATTATTTTATTAATCTTATTAATATAAAAATGTTACAAATTTCGAAATTAATTTATATATTTTTCAAACATTTTAAAAAAATTATTATATTATCACTATTATAATAAATATATATTTGTATCTCATTTTAAATTTTAAAATCTTATATTTTAATTTTTAAACAATTTTGAAAATTTATATTATAACATTTGTAATATTTTTATTATTTTAAATTTAACTTTTTAAATTTAAAACTTTTATTTCTAATTTTAAAACAATTTTGAAATTAGCCCAAGACCCAATTCAAATAGGGTCTTTTCTATTAGGGATAACCTTTTGGGCTGTAAGCTTAATAGTTAACCCTAAGATGGCTAATATAGGCCGCATAGGTTATTGGGCTCCGATATCATTATTGAAAATGGGCCAACCCGCAGTAGAAGATATGAGTGAATTTCAAAAAAAATTACCCATTTGGATCATAAATGGGCCTATAAAGTCTAATTTATTTAGAATATTTCTAAATTAAATTGAAATAAAATTATATATTTCATTTAAATTTATAAATTGTTGATAGAAATTGATTTAATTTATTTTCAATTTATATACAAGTGTATATATGTATCATATACATATGTATATGTGTGTATGTGTAACATGATATACCGTGCATGGTATAACTGCTTATCGATATCGCATATCGATCGATATATTTATAACTATTATAATATACAATAATATTCATTCCTTAAATCATATTCAAATTTCATAATTAATATTTCACAAATATTAATTAATTCAATTAATTTATAACAATTATAAACTAATTAAATCATTCGGTCTAAAGAGAATTCATATTTTAGTTATTTGACTCTCGGGTATAAATTCGATCAGCGATTAATATCGAACTATTCGAATGTTAACGTTCATATGCCATTTAGCAGGTGGTATGACAATTTGGCCAAATTTATTGCTTACTTAGTTTTGATAAAATTCAATTTCACTTTATTAAGCGTTACCCAATTTGACATTTATTTACTAACAATTCTCTTCACCAAACCTATATTAGTTTGGACTTATGAAATTTGATAATGGTCAAAATTCCAATATCATCCATATTCAACTCTATAGTCAAAACACAAAGTCCTTGGTTCAATAATAACAATTATTATTAACCGAAATGCTCTGGTTAGGGACTTTGACTTTGAGTTGACTTGAGTTGACCGTGTTACTAACCCCATATAACTGAGCAGATGAATCCTCTCTTGAATAGTGCTTCACTTCCAATCCCATCACTCGACCCAATTATAGTCACTCGATGGAAGGCCATACCATGATTTGACTAAATCAAAGCGAAGCTTTCATATTGAAGATCCACACTATTCTCAAGTCGAGAGAACTGTGTAAATTAGTCGTATCAATATATTCTGGTTGACCCTAGTTATATCAACCAATAGAAAACTATCAAGTGAATCATTCCATAGTTATCCAATAACTATCATCACGTAACCTCTAGGTGCCCCCAACAGCCATGAGTAATACACTGCCTAACATTTGGAGTGCGTTACGTACTCTAGTCTCAATGGATACATCGATATCCAATCTCGACGCATCTTGACTAGGAATATTTAAAATGATATATTTATTTTATTGTGATAAATTCTAACGGTTACAACACTTTTTAACCACTATCACAAAACATTCCATTTATGTGATAGAGTTAGGGATATGCCATAGCAACAATTATGTAGTTTTGTTACATATATCTAACTCATTGATTAATCTTGTTTGAAATAAAGGTGTTTTCTTTCTACTATATACTTGATATAATTGGTTATATTAATTAATTTATTTAATTAAAAGTATATTTAATAGAAAATCTATAAATGATATGTTTTGTGATAATAGTTACAAAGTGCTGTAACCGTGAGTAATTTATTGCCGAATGTTGGGCACTGTATTACTCATGGTTGTTGTGGGGGCACCTAGGAGTTATGTAATGATAGTTATTGGATTACTATAGAACAACCCACTCGATAGTTTTCTGTTTGTTAATATAACTAAGGTCAAACAGAAAATATCGATGCGACTAATTTACACAATTCTCTCGACTTGAGAATATTATAGATCTTCAATATGAAATCTCCGATTTGATTATAGTCAAATATGGCATGACGTTCCGTCAAGTCACTATAGTTGGGTCGAGTGGAAGTATTGGAAGTGAACTACTTTTTAAGAGAGGATCCGTCTTCTCGGTTATATGGGGTTAGTATCATGGTCAACTCAAGTCAACCCAAAGTCATAGTCTCTAGCTAGAGCATTTTGGTTAATAATTTTTATTATTGAACCAAGGACTTTGTGTTTGGACTATAAAATTGAATATGGACGATATTGGAATTTTGACCATTACCAAATTCCATAAATCCAAACTGATATAGTTTTAAAGAAGAGAATTAGTGTAAATAATTGTCACAACTGGGTAATACTTAATAAAGTGAAATTAATTTTATCAAAGCTGAGGAAATGATTGGTTAAAATGTCACACCACCTGCCGAGTCAAGTGTGAACGTTAACATTCAAATAGTTCGAATCGCTGGCCGAATTTACACCCAATAGTCACACAACCGAAATAATGAATTCGCTTTAGACCAAACGATTTAATTAGTTTATAATTGTTATAAATTAATTAAATTAATTAATATCTATTAGATATTAATTATGAAATTTGAATGTGATTTGAGAAATAAAATCGTTGCATATAATAGTTATGAATATATTGATTGATATGAAACATCGATAACAAAATAAACTAAATATGATTGTACATATTTAGTTTGGATTAAATGGGCTTGCAACCCATGATGTTTGGAAATGATAGGCGCTGGTTTAGCTATGGTTAGAGACGCTATAACATATGATTAGGGTTTGGAGATGTGTAGCTAAGATCTAGTGAGAAACTAACATAGTTTGCTCTCTTATCCTACGCGTATAAATACTAATCTCAAAACCCTAATTTTACTCTAATTCATTTTTTTGAGCCACCACTTTCTTCTTCTTCCTCCTTCTAATGACAACAACTATTCTCCAGAATCTCAAATCCAATTCAAATTAAAACATAAAGCTATTTGATAGTGGTTGGTCGTTGATTCTAGATTAGCAATCCATAGAATCAAGGAATTTTAGAAGAAGACGGTTCATTGTTTTAAGGTGGAATTTAGGGCACCTAATTCGGGTAATTTTATTTGTATGACAATCCAATTTTTGTATTTTCATGATTTTTTATACACATGATTAGATTGTTTTTATTTCATTAGATATGTGAGATTTTTGCATGCGTTGTTGTTGTCACAATGGAGATTGAATTTGTTTATGAAATTTGAAGATCTATCTTATGATTTATGTTTCAGATCCGATTTTGAACGTTAAAATAAATTTGAATCTGAAATCGTACATGTTTACACACACACACACACATATATTTTCATATACTATGTATAATATTGATCTAAAAGTTTTCAAACACCTTTTTATGTTTATTATGAATTACAAGTGCTGAGAATAACTGTTATCATATATACTAGTATAAAATGCATGTACGTGCATCTAATTGTTAAAGATATTTACCTTTTTGGTAATAAAAGATAAATAATATTATTATATTTAATGGCTATATGAATCAATAAATTCATATAAAATAATCCATGTCTTTGAAAATCAATTTTATAATTTTTAAAATTAATTTTTTATGTCAGGAATTTTTAGAAAAAAATTCAAAGTTTCTGAACTTAATTTATTATTGTTTTGAATTAATTTATTTTCGGCCTAAAATAAATTATTTAATGAAAATATAATTTCAATTGAGAAAATTATAGAAATTTTTCTTAGACTCAAAATGGGTCTCGGGTACCTTCATGATTTTTTTTGATTTTTCCAAACTAAGTTTGTTATTTTAAAAATTAATTTTTTTGACCTGCAATCAATTAATTAATTAAAAATAATATTTCAATTGCAAAAATTCCGTAAATTTTTCCTAAGCCCAAAATTTGTCTCATGTACATTCATAAAAAGTTTCAGAATTTTTCAACTTGATTTCATATTTTTAAGAACTAATTTAATTTCGGGCTATTATCTATTATTTAATAATAAATATTATTTGAATTTAGAAAAGTCTAGAAATTTTTTCCAAGCCCAAAATGTGTTTCTAGATTTTCTAAAATTATAAAACTTATAATTTTATCATATAATTATTTTACATTAAATTATTATGGCAGAAACTGTTTAATTCAATAATTATACACACACATACATATACACACACACATACAAATGATCATTTTAAACTTATAAATATATGTTCATGCACATATTTGACAATATACAATACATACAAAATTAGCTAACGTGTCTGTTGCGATATAAATCCTAGCATCTATATATGGGCAAGTTATTGCCTGCACGGATTGCTATGTTACACATGCACACACATATGTATGTGTGTATGTATATATGGTACATACATATTTATATATGTATGTATGTATACTTGTGTAACAACCTTCCTTTTGGACGGTTTAAATCGACGATAAACCACACACGTCGGACTCAAACCATACAAATGGGCAGATTGTTATTGGGGTAAATAAGAAAAAGCAGAGAAAGAAAGAAAACAAACACAGAATCTCGCAGCGGAATGACAAAATATAATAATCAAATAAACTATTCATGAAGCTGTTTATAAATAACATTTGATTATACCTTTAAAATACAGATCAGAGTTACATACAACAGGAATAAATAAATAAATGCAGTGGAACAATATGATGCAGTGGAATACATATAATAAGTAATAGTAGTACAAAATCTTCGTCTTCATCCTCCAAAAAGCAGTCTTCGATAAACTGAAAAAGCTCAGACTGACCCGAGCGAATTAAAAAGACAAAACACTCGAGTCAGAACTAAAAGATCTTATGTAAGCTAACTCAACAGTAAATAAATATGAGTGTAACGGCGTCAGAGATGTTTACGAGGTTTGACATCTCCTATCTAGTGTCTAACTTGAGTGTAATAACTTAAGAGATGTTCAGGATTACCATCTCCTAAGGATCCGTTAAACTATCTACTATGTAGTACAATATGCTATTATAATAGTGTCTACAGTAAAGTAAAGTATTAAAATAACATTATGGCGTTACCCATATCCCCCTTAACACATTTTTATATATTCCCATAGTCTATACAGTACCGTAATTCCTCCATAAACTGGAGGGCTATCAGAGGGCACTCCATAGGTATGGTACAAACCAAACTCGTAAAAGACACGATAAGGCATGCGACAAGGCACGCGAGGCAATGCCCAGGGTAGGATTCTACCGTTTTGCGGATCCGGATTGGTGGTAACGCATAGCAGCTACTACCGCCCACCTCGGAACACACTCCCAAATCAAATTCAAGGGGTGGTCACCAAATCAAATCGCAAGGTAATAGAATGGTATCGAAGAAATGTGCCCGATAGGAGGAATGATCTCACTTGGCCCGGCGTAGCTCCTGTTTTAGCCACATCAAGCTGACTCACGGGAGTCAGGGCTACGTAAATACCTCATACAGAATCGTTCGCCAAACCATCCTACTTCATTTCTGGAATCTCCACCACGTATACAGTCGTTAAAGTGGTTTTCGGTATTGGCAGAGAGTATGACAATATCCAATCCCGGACTCTTTAACAACCAAACGCTTATTTCACACCGGATAGTTCTTTTACATTTCCAAAACCATTTCATAATTAATATCAAAGTATCATGTTCAATTTCAAACCATATCACTTTTGGAATCATATTCACTTTCAAAACCATATTCACTTCAAAATCATATTCTCAAGATAGGTTAAACCCTCATTTCAAATCATCCTATTTACTCAAGATATGTTATTTCACAAAATGGTATCAATTCCAAATTCCAACTTAGGTTGTAAATCATCATCAAGGATTTAAATATAAATACTTCAACTTTACACGGTCCAAAATTTTAGAAGATAGTTTAGATAGTCATAAATGTTTAATAGTTTAAAAATAGTTTAAATAGATTAAAATAGTTTAAATAGTAAAATAGTTTAAATAGATTTAAATTTGATTTAATTAGATTTAAAATGATTTAAATAGATTAAACATAGATTAAATAGATTTAATTAGATTTAAAATGATTTATATATATTAAATAGATTTAAATTGTATTAAGTAAATTTTAAATAGATTAAATAAATTTAATTAGTTTAAAATAGGTAAAATATACTAAATTGGATTAAATAGGTTATAATAGATTAAATAAATTAAAATAGTTTAAATTGATTAAAATAGTTTAAATTAATTAAAATAGTTTAAATTAGTTTAACTAGATTTCAAAGTTATATCCAAACATCTCAATAACTTAATTCCGATAATTTATATTTAACACTTCAACTTTAAAATTTCAATTTAAATCCTTTGAACAATTCATTAAATCAATTCCAATTTTAATATTAACGCTTGGATTATTGAAAATAATTCAGTTTATATAAACCAATTTCTATTTCAAAATTTCAGTTAACTGAATTCAAATTTAAGGACTTAAAAATCATTTAATTTAACCAATCCGGTGTCCGTATATAATTTTCTACCCTGTGGTCAAGTAATACAGATATTTATCATTTCAACCTGCAATTTAAAATTTTACGGTTATATATCATTTCAAACCGCAATCCCGAGTTTAATAAAAATCCATAAAATCGCTCGAGTCTATCATTTCAACCCATAACGATTTTTCCCTAATCTATAGATCGTTTGGGTATGAATCATTTCAACCCATAGGGAACTTGCAGTGTTATAACAATATAAAAATACAACATTCAGTCATCCAATATCAACAATCAAACATTTATCACAATCATCATCCAAATCAACCAATAACATCAACACATGACTGATTATCATTAACATGTATTAAATTGACAATTAAATTCAATATTAAATTAAACGATGGTTGAATGCAATAAAAGTTAAATTTAACTAGAATGAAAATTTAAACGTACCAAACATCAATCAATTGATTTCTAATCACATCATAAATTTAATTTAACTAACATAAGATAATTTAGTAGTTGTGAGTGGGTTAAAACACTCACATTTGATTTCAAATCGATTTGAAATCCAAAATAGGGCCCAAAATCTAACGGCCTCAGAATTTGTCCAAACTAGTTCCATATCATTCGGAATTTTGATACGATCGCAGCGGAGCAAACTGCGCATCAATCCGACCTCGTATGTAGAAGCTATGATCGTTAGAAGTTTGAAATTCAAATTTAAATAAATAAAATATAAACAAATCAAGGTTTTCCACATCACCTTGCTTGAACACGCAAACCCTAACCCTTCATCTCGTGTACATGAATCTACACGATACAGGCCGCCGAGTTCCACCACCAAACGCCGCTCGCTTGCACGCCACCGACCCGATCAGCAACCACTTGAGTCTCCCCCGTGGCCTGCCGCCTTCCACCGCCATTCGCGGTGCCTCCCACCACCACGTGATGAGAAGCACCGCCGCCCACTTCCCTCGCCAAGATCTGGCGATCGCGGCCACTTCAGATAGTTTGCCACCATAGATTATCCCCATTTGTCGTCCTCTACGTCGAGGTACCCTCTGATCAACCTATCGACGAGGATCCACCATCAAATCCAAAAACCAAATATGAACGACCGAAACTAATTCATTGATTTCTGGACAACCGATGATCCAATTTGAGAAACGAATTGCACCAGTGGATTACGCTCGTCGAGAGCTTCGAAACGGTATATAATTTGATAGGGTTTTGAGGAGTTCAAATTTTGAGATTGAAATTTGATTTGAATTGAATTGGGAATTTAGGGTTTTCAGCCATTGAGAAAAAGAGGAGCGTCAGAAACTTCTGTACGTACTGGGATAAAAATAGAAAGGCTACTAGGGTTACAACAAAATAATATATACTAATGAAGCCCGATAAGAAAGAATGAACAACCGAATAGATTTGAATTGACGATAATGAATCGAAAAGCCCGCTCTGTCTCCAGAACGAAAATGGTTCATCATATATATCAAAATATATGTTTTCGATAATTTTAAATTCAATGGAACAGGTTCCAAGTCCTAATTCCATCATATGAAGAAGTTAGCTTAAAAATCAGCTTATTTCAAATTGATTTCAATTGAATTTAATTAAATTGATTTCTACGCGTTTCGAGTCCGTACGATCAAACAACAAGTCCGATCGCTACGAAACTTGAAATCCTATAATAATTCACTGTTACGGATCCGATGAAACTGGTTTCATCGAAATCCGAGACAGTGGCCAAAATGACTATTTTCACGTTAATTAAATAAATTATTATTAAATTAACTAAATCACTTTTTAATTTCAAATTTAATAACTAGCAATTTTCATCATTTTTGATCACTTGGACAATTACAACAGTTTAAAACAAATTTACATATCGAATCAATGTAAATTATTTCCCTAATTACAATGTTCAATTCCAACTGTAATTAAATCCAATTAATTATAATTTAATTTCCAATAAATTGATTAAATTTTGATTTCAGTCTTATTATTCAACCAATCATTATCTTATGGAAATATTTAACATTGGTTTATATCTTATTACATCAAAATATACCATTTTCATCTTTTACCATATTAATTGCAATATTCCAATTATATTAAATTTTTGTTGATTTTCACATTAAATAGAATTTAAAATCCCAATAAATTAATTTATCTTGGTTTCATTCTTTTATTCAATAAGTTATTGCGTCGTGAATATAATTAACCTTCCTATACATTTTATTACATTCGAAATTTGCAGTTATTGTCTTAACTCACATTAATGTAACATTTATTTACATTTATTTGTAATTGATTAAATAAAGGGGCATTTCACCAGAAGGACAAACTTTGCAGTCCAATTATTTTCTAGGACACACATTCAAAGAAATTACTTTCAAGGCCAAAGTCAGCAGAATAATTACTTTCAAGGACAAAGTCAGTACTCCAATTACTTTCAAGGACATAATTTCATAGGTTTTTAGGCCCTAGAAACTAATTATTTTGCATTTTGTCCTTGAAAGTAATTATTTCAGTTGTGTGTCCTAGAAACTAATTCCACCTTCTAAAGAGACCATTGTGGCTAATTTCCACTTAAATAAATTGGTAACAAATAACAATTGTCACCATTTCTACATTCAATAACATTTGTAAGTTTATTATTCACAAACAAATGTTATAACAACTTACACAACGCCAATTCTATCCAATTACAATTTATTACACATCATTTCATAAATAAATCAACATTTAAATTATCTATTACTCTTTAATCCAATTATCAATTAATACACATTATTACAATAAATTTACAATTTATAACCAATTATAACTTTTTAATCATTTCAATTAATTGGAATTACATTTAAAGCAGTCATCAATTACCTTAAATTAATACTATTACATTTTATTCTAATTATATTCTTATTATTAAATCACATTTTTTTTATTTCTTCCAACCTTAAACCACAAAACCTTGTTTAAATTAACTATTTTTAATTATCGAAAATTACGGGTCGTTACAACTTATATAAATAAAAAAAATTAAACAAATATCAAACTGCAACTTATAAATTTAATAAAATCTTTGTACATAATTTATAAATTACAATTTGTCAAGTTAGAATACATATGGATATAGTATTATTTCATGACATAAATAAATTATAAATTAATGAGAATTATGAATCAATCGATTCAAATTAACGAGAGAAAATGAAAGGTTTCCCTCTCCATTTAATGCAGTTAATGCTCTCAATTAATTCTTGTGTTAAGAAAATAAATGAAAGGTTTCATTTCCTATACATTAACTCTTACAAATAAATGTTAGGTGTACTTGATACACTATACATTTAAAATTAAATTTACTTAAACTTCTCTTTAACTAATTTAAACAGAATACATGATTTTATTTAACCAAATTTTGGAAAAGTTCTAAATGAAATTTAAACTTCGTAGGCCTATTAAAGCTCCAAAATGGTAAAAAAATGAAATTCATTCATTTCTTCCCTTGTGGGTTGGCCTAGTTGTTTCAATAGTATCAGAGCCTAATGTCTGTGCAGTCTAAATTAGTCATATTAGGGCTAACTAATTAAGTTTTCCACTTAGTACGGTGTCTAGAATGGTAATGTCTAGGATTGAAATCGGGTAATCAAGTACCCTGTCCTACCTGGTTACCAGCCTGGCTTGAACGATGATGTGAACCCGAAAGTTGCCCCTAATAGAAAAGGCTTAACTTGTATTGGGCCTTGAGCTAATTTTCAAAATCATTTTGAAAATTAAATTTAAAGATTTCAAATTTAATAGTTAAATTTAAAATAAAATATGTTTATTATAAAAGTTATAATATAACATAATTTTTCCAAATGTTTGAAAAACAGTTCACATTAATTTCAAATTTCAAATTTATTAATGAGATTAATAAAAGTAAATTAATTAAATAAGTTAATTAATTAATAAACAAGTGCATGTATTATATATAGAGATATAAGTTATGTTGTTTTAAATTGTTTAAAATAACATAAATATACATGTATGTTTATGAATTGAAGTTTGAAATTAATATAATTTAATTAAAATAAATTAATTAACTAAAAGGTTAATTAATTAAATAATATACACATGTATACGATATATGTGTTATACTATAAAGGTTATAGTACATACAAATATAAATGTTATATCAATATAATATTTAATTAAAATTAATTAAATATGATTTAATTAATATAAACTAAAGGTGGAACATTAAAGAAACCCATAATTGACTTAAGAAATAAATACATACGTAATTGTATGTATACCGTGATTCCCGATGTGTCCGACACTTGAATCACAGGGGTAATTCACAAGAACTACATTATTTCATAAGTCAATATCACTCACTGTCATATAATGAAGACTATGAATCTTCAATATGATGTTGTCCTCTACCATATATATTAATAAATTACTTGTATACTCCTTAGTTATTGAGCAGACTCAGGCTAGGGATGTTATGTGTAGTATTATTAATATATTAAATAGACGAAGTATGATAACTATATGTATTTGTTAAGCAGACTGAATGTACATATACTATACTTAGGCCGTCGTGATATAGTAGGTACGAGAGAATAATTTTGTTTTGATTTGTTGAGAAAACTCAAGGTCAAAATGGAATTAGGAAAAAATACCAAAGGGTTAGGAGTTGTACATGATACAACCGATAAGGAGTTATCCATCATCCATGGAGCTATAACTTATTGAGCAGATTCAAGGTCAGAATTCCAAGATAGACGAGTCCTAACACCTACTAGTGAAGTCAAAAGACTTCTATGCTTTGACTTAGGATTTAGCGAAACATAAAAGACTAGTGGGAGCCTTTTTAGAAAATGAAATGATAACATTTAACCTTTCTAATGTTGTTAGAACATATGCTATATAATGTTATAATAATGTACATTAAAAAAATTATGCATTTAATATGATTTGATTAAATGTTTATCAATTAAGATATACCAATGAATTAAAGATTGACAAATAGAAATATAATATATACCTATCAATAAAAGATTATTGCATGTTAGCGTTTCAACATCCATGCAAGTGTCTAATATTATAGCTACTACATACATTCATATTTTGGCCACTTAAGCATTTATTTGGTCGAGACCATGTATTGCATTATATGAGTTTCGAATTCTAAAAGCAATACAAGACCATGGATATTTGATCCATATACATTCACATATAAATGTTATATGGTAAACGACCAAAGTTTGTAATGTATAATATTTCGATGAAATTAGTTCATCCGAAAAACCAAATAAACCTTAGTGCAAGATAAAGCATTCAATTTGATTAATTACAAAAGAATCATATTGTGTTAATTGTAACACTAGACCAAACTACAAGATAGATATAAGAATTCGATCATTGAAATGTCAGTTTAATCAGTTTACGTAAAGGACAACATATTTGATGTTCTTTAATGTTAAGGATGACTGAGTGCGCTTTTGTAAAGAGTTCATTATAATATTGTAGATAGAGAATTCTTTTGAATGGTTCAACCATTTAGAAAGAATAATGAATGTAAAAAAGTAAATTTGATTTAAAGTACAATTAGGATTAAGAGAGTGAATAGTCACTTCTGTTTCATAAAGAAACACCAGAAATGAGAATTGTAATAATAACATTGGAATAAGAAATATGATCTCTATTCCAAAATATATTTTCATATAGAAAATTGTTATTTATGAGATTTATTTCTTTGAGTTCAAGATACTTGATCAAAGAACTCTCCACGGTAAACTAGTTGCAATATGTAAAATAAATCTATATAAAGTGATAATGGACCTTCGAATTTAATTTGCTATTATATTAATGGAAAAAATGTTGGGAGCATTCCATATAGCACTTATTAATTGCATCATATTATGAAAATTGTTTTCCGTAAAACACACCGAACATTATATATGAATAATGACTATTTTTTTATTGACTGAAAAATAGACATAACTATATTTCAATATGAATATTATGAATATTCATTATGAAATAAAACTATAATGTGGTTTTTTTTCATAACAAAAGTGATGTAATGGAAAATACACAAGTATCTAATATTATTTACAGTTACTTTGGAATTATAGACCAAGCTGTAGTTTTGAGAAATAATTTTATTATACAATTATGAATCATATAATACTGGTTACTTATATCTCAAACAATTAAGGGCTATGCACCCATTCAGTGGGAGCATCATAAGAGTTGATGAACTCTTTTTGGATTGATACACATAGATATATACAGTCATGAGTCTATTAATACCAAAATGGTTCCACGTACTTCATCATATTCACCGATGATGTATCACCGAAATGGACATGTGTATTTGATACACATTTAGTATGTCTATGGTAAACTCATAGAGTATAAAATAGAAGTTAATAAAATAACATGCAAAAGAAATAATTCAATTTGATCAAATGAGTGAGTATATTGGAAAAGGTTTCGAACGTACCTAAAAATGAATAAGGATTCAATCTTAAAAGTCACTCCTCCATGTGATACATAATGATGCATCGATAAGGAGTAACTGAACTTTGTTGGATAATGTACGATTAATTGTGAGTGAAGTTGAGTTGGTTTCTTTTTATAAGGTCATGTACTTAAGAGTGGTACACAAGGTTAATATTATTTCATCTAAATAACAGTTTACAAAATCACACAAGATAAGGGTTTATAAGAAACTCCAACCTATCCTAGACTAAGGAGTGGCAGGTTGTGTGAGTCGAAAGATTACATGTAATAATTGTTTATGAGGGTTCTTGTACTAATCTCCCCAAAAGGATTTTGGGAAAGACTGTCATTGGATGAAATATTTATGTTTTGAACATAAGTTTTGTAAACTAAAACCAAATCAGTTCTATAAATAAAGAAATTCATAAAACGTTTATGAATACCTATTCTGTTGCATTGAGAAACATGTTTCAAGAAATACCAACTTTATTGTGAAGGAATTTCTTTGAGGAATTATTGATATTTAAATGGAATTGGATATGATCCATGGATATAACTAATTGGATGAGATGAAATGAAATTAACTAACCTAAACAAACACATCACATTTGAGTGTCTAATAAGTATTCTCGCATAATGAAGAGAAACTATGAGTTTCTTACCAATATCGAAAATATGTATAATCTTCGGTTGTTTAACTAAACCATTAAGAGTGTTGACTCTATGATATGGTATGATGCGCAAACCTAAAAGAATTTCAAGTACACTATCAAAATATGATTTTGGTAGTTGTAACCAAAGGGATGTGATCCATTGGCCATGGTTGTGTCTTTATGAGTAAGACTAATGCAGTTGGAATTAAATGAGCAACGTTAATAAGAATATATTGCAAATTTCAATTGTTGAAATTAGTGTAATAGTTTCACTTTCATTGTACTCAAGTTAATTCGGATTTACTCATAAAATTACCACTTAGTATGGCTTTATGTTTGGTACGTATGTATTTGAAACAGAAAATTCTAAATAATAATTTAGAGTAAACTGCTTACACATTATAACCAAAATGTCTCAAAGTCAGTAGCAACGATATTGAGTTTGTGAGTCTTTGGATATGATCCAAGAAATGATAGAAAAAGCATCAAAAATGAATATATATTTTGATAGAAATATCAAATAGTTTGACTATCAATCAAAATATAGAGGAAACGTGTGTTCATAAAAAAGAACGTTAAAAGGTACATTGATATTTCTAGACTATAATTAAACGATACGTTATTGATTTCAACAATGTACTTGTGTTAAAATCAACATTATTTGTTTTAATTCTCAATTTTGGATTGTAAATGATGTCTTTTATAGTGAGTATAAAAGATACTGGGAATGTCCCAAAATCGATATGCAAAGACACCTTATTAAATTGTTTAATATGGAACATGTGAGATGAGTTTCTCATGCATTGGCAATATGAATTATCATACATGTTATGTTGTCTACGCTATCATGATTTGTTTTTGTATTTGATACATGAAGCAAATATCAAATTCAAAATGATATCACTAAATGGTTGTTTGAAATGTTCTTTTGTATTTATGAAATACTAGGGAATTGTTTATAGAAACAAAAACACCTTATGAAGAAGTGTTTGGACTCAAACTTCATAAGTGATATTGAGTATAATATGTCAAAAATAAATTCAAGGTAAGAATCTTTAAGTCAGAAATGTTCCAAATGAAAGACCGTGGATGATTTAATGAAAAAGGCTAAGTATATCGACTAGAATAGCGCTGTAATAAAAGCAATATATATAAATATATAAGTGTGTAAATTTATTACCGAGCCAATTCCAAATATTGAGAATCTCATAACATTGTTGTATGATAACAATGTTGCGATATAGTTCGTAATATAACTTGGAACTCACTATAAGTCGAGAGACATACTCCGAGCTGTTCCACATGATAAAATAATTTATTACCATCGAAGAAGGTTGCTTGACAAAGTAGATAATTGAAACATAATAGCATACTTGTTCATAAAGGGACTGACCTAATTCATTTTGAAAAAACCGATTGGAGAAGTTGGAATAAGATTCCATAATTGACCCCAAATGCAAGTGAGAGATTGATAGAGTTAGGGGTATGCTCTAGAGACAATTATGTGGTTTGTTACATATATTTAACTATATTATTCAAAATAAAGGTGTTTTCTTTCTATTATATACTTGATATAATGTGGTTATATTAATTAATTTATTTAACTAAAAGGTATATTTAATAGAAAATCTATAAATGGTATGTTTTGTGGTAGTAGTTACAAAGCATTGTAATATGAGTAATTTATCACAATAAAATTAAATATACCATTTTATATGTTCCTAGTCAAGATGCGTCGAGACTAGATATCGATGTATCCATTGAGACTAGAGTACGTAACGCTCTCCAAATGTTGGGCAGTGTATTACTCATGACTACTAGGGAACCTATGGGGTTACATACCAATAGTTATTAGATAACTATGGAAGGACTCATTCGATAGTTTTCCGTTAACTAAGGTCAAAGAAAATATCAATGTGAATAATTTACACAGTTCTTTCGACTTAAGAATACTCTGAATCTTCAAAATGAAACCTCCACTTTGATTATAGTCCAATCATAGCACATCATCCATCGAGTGACTACAGTTGGGTCTAGTGGAAGTATTGGAAGTGAAGCACTATTCAAGTGAGGATTCGTCTCTTCGGTTGTATAGGATTAGTATCACGGTCAACTCAAGTTAACCCAAAGTCAAAATCTCTGGGTGAGTAGTTCGGTTAATAATAATTGTTATTATTGAACTAAGGACTTTGTGTTTGGACTATAAAGTTGAATGTGGACGATGTTAGAATTTTGACCGTTACAAAATTCAGCAAGTCCAAAGTGATATAGTTTTGATAGAGAGAATTGATGTAAATAACTATCATAACTTGTAACACTTAATAAAGTAAAACTAGATTTTACCAAAGCCGAGTAAATGATAAATTTGGCCATAAATCACACCACCTTCTAAGTGAAGTGTGAGCATTAACATTTGAATAGTTTGATGTTAATCACTGACCGAATTTACACCCAAGAGTCTCACAACCAAAATGATGAATTCTCTTCAGACCGAACGATTTGATTAGTTTATAATTGTTATAAATTAATTAAATTAATTAATATTTATGAAATATTAATTATGAAATTTGAATATGATTTGTGAAATAAAATTGTTTCATATATTCATAATAGTTATGTATGTATTGATCGATATGAGACATCGACAACACATGTTAAATATGACTGTACATATTTAATTTGGGTTAAATGAGCTTACAACCAATGATGATTGGAGATGATAGGCACTATTTTGGCTATGGTAAGAGGTGGCTATAGCATAGGATTAGAGTTTGGAGATGTGTGGCTAAGATCTAATGAGAAACTTACATAGTTTGCTCTCTTTTATCCTACACGTATAAATACTAATCTCAAAAACCCTAATCTTTCTCTAATTTATTTATTTTGAGCTGCCACTTTTGTAACGACTCTAATTTTGATTAACATTATTTAGGACATTTAATTAGTTAAATTAAATAAATAACGTAAATGGTTAAGGGAATTAAGATTTGAATAATAGAAGGTTAGCCATACCTAGATAAACAATGAACCAAAGGGAATTAAAATGAAATAGGAAAGGCTAATAGATAAGGGCAAAATAGGAATAAGATATATTCATATACCCTAAACCCTCAAGCCACTTTCATTTTACACTTTCACAAACTAAAACAAAACCAATGAGAGGCCAACCACCATTAGAAGATTACAAGTGGAAGATAAGCTAAAATCAAGAGGAAGGAAGCTTAATCAATCTAATTCAAGAAGCAAATCTCAAAACTCCTTAATCACAAGCTAAAGGTGAATAATAGGTTACATCTCATTTCTCATTTTATTGTTTTCGGTTTTAGTTGAGATCCGAATTTATTTTACAAATGATTTGCCATGTTTTAATTGTTTAAATAGAGATATATGTCTGTTGATGATTTATGTTATTTCATATAGATTTTATGATAAGGTTTAATTTGAAAAACCAATTAAATGACATCCAAATGCCTTACGATTTTGACATAAGGTCAGAAATATTATTTTAGAAATAGGTTTCAAGTTTCATAATTTTCTGAATTAATATGGATTTATCATGAATTTTCTAGTGATGAAAATGGTTAAATTGGGTTTAAAATTAGTTACGGCTATTATATATTAGCTTTGGGTCAGAAATTCAAATATGTTAGAAAACATACTAGAAGTGATTTATGGGAATTTTTGGAGATTTTTCCTAAGTGTTTTAATAAGTATATAAAATTATTTAAGGTATGTGACTTAAATGTTTTATATGTTTAAAATAGAAGAAGAGGCAATTTGCTAAATGTTTTAAAATATAAAATACTGAATTCGGCAATACTTTTGCAAAAGATTTTGGAAAATAAATTGGCAACCAATTATATTATGACAAATAAGCAAGTTAATTGGAAAGAAATTACTTTATAAAGTAAGAAAACATTTTTTGTAAGGATTTGTTGTTTTGCCACTATCAGCAGCAAGCGTTCGACTACATAACCCCGGCTTCGACCAAGTCAAAATGAATACACATGGTATCAATGCCTTGGTACGTAGTGGATTGGAGTTAGCCGAAAGGTATAAGGTCGAAATGTGCTTTCGAAGGGGTCTAGACCTTGTTTTGCTTTCAAAAGAAAAACCGCTTGCTTTGTTTTCCAATGATTGGTTTCGAAAGGATTTAAAGATAGCTTTCGACAGAGGTTGCCGCCTTTTGTTTTAAACTAGCTTTCGATAGGGTCGAAACATTCACTGTCGCAATTCTACCTTTCGACCCAGTTGAGTCCACTTTGCCTTTAAACATGGTTTCGAAGGGGTGCTTTCACTTTTTAAATAAGAGCCACTTCTCCAATGCTTTCGAAAGGGTTGATGTCAAAACCATCCACTTTCTTTTACTTAGGAAATTTGCTTTCGAAAGAGTGCTTTCGACTTAGTTTACTTAAGACCCTTTTTTCTATTGAAAGACAAACCCATAGGTTTCGAATAATTGTTTTAAATGGTTTTGAATTTATGTTCCCCAAGCTTTTACTTGAACCTTATGCTTTCGAAAAGTTTATTTATGGTAAAGGACCTTAATGCTTTCAAAAGGTTTAAACTAAGGTTTCGAAGGGGAGATTCCCCAATGGTTATGAAAGGTACTTGAAGTATTTTAAATAGATGGTTTCCAATTGCTTTCGAAAGGAAAGAATTGAAAAGAGGAGGCTAAGGCTTATATAGGTTTCGGAGGGATACCTCCAATGATTTTGAAAGGTTGTTATAAAGGTTTCGAAAGGTATGTTTTGGCCTTTCGGTCTAGTGTTTCAGGGTATAGTAGTTAATATGTTTCGAGAGGGGTACTTTCAATTGTTTCGAAAGGGTTGTTTAAAGGTTTTAAACAAAGGTTTCGAATGTTTTCATCAATAATGTTTTGTGTAAAGTAAATATATCATAGCAAAGTGATTTGAGTAAAGCATAGAATATATTTTCCTTGTTTAAGTATGATTTAAAAGGTTAAATCAATTTGAAAGAAATGTTTTCAAGGAAAATTTGATGGGGTGGTTGACCCTAAGTAAACGACTCGGATATTAGAATACCAAATGGGACTGGTATGGGGTCGCGCCCTATATTTTAGCTAGTAGCCCCTAGCTAATATAAGTCCAAAATTCCAGTGTGTAGGGCTTTGTCACAGGTAAGACTAAAATGATGTTACACACGGAAATGAATATACAGAGTAAAGATAGGTTATGTGTGAGCCCGAAAACCATTAGGATCAGTTGACCATGGGAGAAGTAAGTTAGGGACAGAACGTCCAGGAGTGTGTCTAACGAAAGTTAGATTATTTGTTTATTTTGTTTGGTAGACCCGAGTCAGCCAAAGGTTAGTAGTTAACCAAAAAAAACTATAGTGTTTGGACAGATAATCCATTTATTACTTGATTTATATGCATACATGATATTGCTATTATTTTTTTAACCATTTTGGTTGCAGGATTTTGATTTGCAAAAAATATGTTTTAAAAAGGATATTAGTAAGGGGAAACCCATTCTGCTAAGCGGCATGGTCTCACTTAATATCAGTAAACCGAGATGTATAGTATTATTCACACCAGGCTTTATGTCTGACTCGAAGTTTATGTTTTTCCCCTTAAACTCTCAGGTTCTCAAAATATGATTTGAGTAGGTTGAGAGTTGAGGATTTATAGGTTTTAGTAGGTGGACGAATAAAGCTTCCGAAGACGTGCAGGAGGCATGGATAGCTATTTAGGAGTTGTTGTTTTTATTTCCATTGTGATGTATTAAGACTGTTATGTCTATTTAATACTCTAATCATCCAAGATGGCATCTTCATATGTCGCTCTGGGCGTATTTTGTAATAATTATATTCGATCAAAACTTGGGAATCGATTATGGGATTATGTAATTTGAATATGAAATATTGCTTTGAAATGTAATCAGAAAAGTTGTTTTAATCCATGCTATTTTTATTTCATATTCATGTGCTTCTAATATTATGGGTACCATTAACATCACCGTATTTTGTCACCGGAATTTAATACTATAGACGACTGCAGCATCTGTAGCGCTTAGCATTGGGCATCAAGATAGGGGACGTTACAACTTGGTATCAGAGAATAGGTTTATGAAAAACTTTAAACTTAAAATGAATTTGAAAACATAATCCTAAGGAATTAGAGAAAAGATCAGGGTATGGGATAACGCTATAGTAACATACTTGTATTTTCTATATATAAGTATATGCTTTATCTCTACTCTCCCATATCTATTAGGCTATTCTTCTGTATCTTACGAAGGCTCGAATGCAGATATGGATGTTAGAAGTAGAAGAGTTAACCTTGGTGGGGGAAGCACCACAACCAATGGAAATGCCAGACCAAATACCAGGAGAAATCAAGGTCAGGCACAAGCTACAAATGTGGGTGCTGGAGTCCCGCAAGTTGACATGGGAGCAATGTATTAGTTCTTCGTAAACATGATGCAAGCGGGAGTTGCTGCTGGAGTAGTTGGAGGAGGAAATCAAGAAGATCCAGTGGTGAATAACTATGCTATTTTGAGTACAGATTATGCTCGGTTGGGAGGAAAGTCGTTTATTGGTACTGAAGACGCAATTGAAGTGGAGAATTGGTTACTTCATTGCGAGAGGATTTTCACTTATTTGGGGCTCAATGATGAGCAGAAAAGGAGACTCGCCTCTAAACAGCTATAAGGGGCAGCACTGTATTGGTGGAACAGTGTGACTGTTGGAGTCAATGAGGAGACCATGACTTGGGCTAAGTTTAGGAGAAGGTTCGAAGAAAGGTTTATGCCAGAAATTGCTAAGTCCACTTTGCTTAGGAAGTTTGCTGAGTTGGAGCATGGGGATATGACTGTACTTGAGAAAGCAACAAGGTTTGAGGAGCTAGCGAGATATGGCTATGCTACGGTTGATACTGTTATTAAGAGGAATGAAAAGTTTGTTCGGGGGGTTAAAGCCTGAGCTTGCTAAGGCCATGTTATCACACATTAAAGATCCATGTGATATTGTTGTGGAGATGGACTTGAGGCATGAGGAGATGCTTGCTTTTGTTAAAGGAAATAAGGCAAAAGAAGCTCACGGAGGGCAGGGTCAGAAAAGGAAGTTTTTCCACAAGAAAGGAGCTCAAAAGGGTGGAGCTGCTAAGAAAGGAAAGACAGAGGTTGTTTGTTATAAATGTGACAATAAAGGGCATTTCGAAAATGAATGTCGCTAAGGAGATGGAAAGAAGGTGATTTGGAAGAAGAATATTAGATGCTTCAACTGCGATCAAATTGGACATTATAAGAAACAGTGCAAGGAGCCAGCCAAGGATGTAAAGGGCAAAGTGTTTGCATTAGAGCCATCTACCTCGAGGCTAACAGCGGAGGAAAAGGGAAAGGCTGTGTTGGTAGGTACGCTTATGATTCATGGTTTGTTAGTTAGTGTTCTATTTGATTCCGGTGCATCGCATTCTTTTATATCTCATTGTTTGGTAGATAAGCTTAACCTAGAACCCTCATACCTAGTTACTTCCTTAAGGGTTGCAAAACCCATAGGAGGTTATGCGACTCTTGGGATGAGATGTGACCACTTAGAGTTTGAATTGTTAGGTCATACATTTGTTTGCAGTTTGATGTGTTTGATTTTGTAGGGTTCAGAATTATTTTTGGTATGGATTGGTTAAGTAAATACGATGCTAGGATATTTTGTCATGATAGATAAATATCGCTTAGAGACCTTGACTATAGTGATCGGATCATATACTCCGTAGAAAACCATAGTTTTGAGGTTAACGCTTTGTTGGGTGTTGTGGAGGTAGAAGACGAGTTGAATCGAGTTTTCGTTGTTAGAGAATTTGCATATGTCTTTGAACCTGCAGTAGGAACGCCGTCGAAATGAGCCGTCGAGTTTCAAATAGATTTAGTACCAGGAGCAGAACTGGTGTGTAGACTGCCAAGCAGAATGACACATATCGAGATGAGGGAGTTAAAGGTGCATTTAGTGGATTTGGAAGGTAAGAATTTTATTAGACCAAGCAGTTCGCCTTGGGGAGTAACCGTAGTGTTTGCTAAGAAATCGGATGGATCGTTAAGGTTATGTATCGATTATCGTAAGTTGAATGAGAAGATTATAAAGAATCGATATCCGTTGCCTAGAATTGACGATTTGTTCGACCAGTTGAGTGGAGCCAAAGCATTTTCCCAGTTGGATTTAGCAACAGGGTTCCATCAGCTTAGAGTGGCAGAGGATAATATTCCTTTGACGGCGTTTAGAACCAGATATGGATCGTACGAATGGTTAGTAATGTTGTTCGAACTAACTAATGCGCCAGCATTCATTGTAGATCCGATGTCTGAGTTTTCTGAGAGCACCTGGATAGGTTCATGTTGGTATTCATAGATGATAGCTTGATATATTCTAAGGATGAAAGAGAGTATGAAGTTCATCTTAGAGTAATGCTTGAGACGTTGAGGTAGCATCAGCTCAAAGCGAAGTTTTTGAAGTGTCATTTCTGGAAGAAAGAAGTGAAGTTTCTAGGTCATGTAGCCTCATAGAAAGGGTTGTCTGTAGATCTGAGTAAGATCTAAGCTGTGAATAATTAGAAGAGACCCGAGACAGTGACTGAGACAAAGAGTTTTCTTGGATTAGCTGGGTATTATCGGAGGTTCATTAAGGATATTTCGTGGATAGTAGCACCGATGACCAAGCTAACACGAAAGGATGTGAAGTTCGTTTGGACTGATAAGTGTGTGGAAGCATTCCAGAAGTTGAAACACTTATTGACTAATGCACATGTGTTAGTTGTTCCAGAAGGGAATTAGGATTTAGTAGTGTATATAGATGCATGTGGAACAGGATTAGGAGCCGTGTTAATGTAAAGAGGTAAAGCGATTGCCTATGCATCTCGACAGCTTAGACCACATGAGGTTAGATATCCAACGCATGATTTGGAGTTAGCTGCGGTATTAAAGGTGTGGAGACATTACCTTATGGGAGAGATATTTGAGCTATATACAGATCATAAGTCGCTGAAGTATTTATTCTCTCAAAAGGAGATAAATATGAAACAATAGAGGTGGTTAGAGTTTTTAGCCGCTTATGATTTTCGTATTGTGTACACACCAGGAAAAGGCAACAAAGTTGCAGATGCACTTAGCGGAAAACGTCAAAATGCAGTATTGGAAATGATAGCTGGGTGGAAAGATTTAGAAGCATTGACTACATGCAGAGTACAGTGGAGATTCAAGAGTATCTCTAGTACGGAAACTGCTATGTTGTCATGTTTAGAAGTTCGACTGATGATGATCGAAAAGATTGCTTCTAAGCAGAAGGAGGAACCATTATTAGTTGAACGGGTCAAAAAGTTAAGGGATGGAACAGAGAGCGATGACTTGAAAGATTTCAGTCTTGACTAAAATGGGTGGTTGAGGAAGAAAGGACACTATGTTTTCCAAATGTAGGAAACATTAGGAAGGAAGTTTTGGAAGAATGCCATCGTTAGAAGTTAACTATTCATCCAGGGGGACCTCAGATGTATCAAGACATGAAAAGAAGTTTCTTCTGTGATGGTATGAAGAGAGATGTAGGCTTATGGGTGAAACAATGTTTGAACTATCAACAGGTAAAAGCCGAACATTAGAAACCAAGTGGGTTACTTCAGCCTTTAGATGTTCTAGTATGGAAATGAGATTCTATCTCGATGGATTTCATAGACAGGTTGCTAAGATCAAATAGAGGAAATGAAAATATATGGGTCATAGTGGACAGGTTAACCAAGAGTGCCCATTTCATTCCAGTTAAGTCAACCTAGACGACATCTGTTTTGGCTAAGTTGTTCATGAAGAATACAGTAAGACTTCATGGAATTCCTAGTAGTATAGTAAGCAATAGAGATTCCTTATTCACTAGAGAGTTCAAGAAGAGTCTACAGGAGATTTTGGGTACTAAGCTCGAGATAAGTACCGCTTACCATCCACAGACAGATGGGCAAACAGAAAGGATTAACAAAGTCTTTGAAGATTTATTACAAGCTTATGTGCTGGATTTTTGAGGATCATGGGAAGACCATCTACACTTAGTCGAGTTTTCATATTACAACAGTTATCAGGCTAGTATAGGGATGACACCGTTTGAAGCTTTGTATGGAAAGCCATGCAAATTTCTTATTTGTTGGTTAGAAACTGGGGATAGGTTAGTTCTTGGTCTAGATTTGGTTAGGGAAGCTACATAAAAGATTGAGTTAATTCAAGCTAGAACGAAGAAAGCTCAGTCTAGGCAGAAGAGCTATGCAAATAGAAGACGGAAAGACTTAGAGTTCTCGGTTGGAGATCATGTTTTTGTCAAGATATTACTGATGAAAGGTGTAATTCGATTTGGAAAATTAGGAAAATTGGAACCGAGATTTGTAGGACCATTTCTTATTGTAGATAGGATCGAGAAACTTGTATATATGGTAGAGTTACCGAACAGTTTGGTAGGAGTCCATGATGTTTTTCATATTTCTCATCTAAATAAGTGTATTCGAGATTCAGAGACTACTATAGCACCAACTATGTTAGAGGACCTAGTAGTGGAACCGAATTTGACTATAGTTAGAAAACCAGTTCGTATAGTCGCGAGAGATGAGAAGAGGCTAAGGAACAAGACAGTCAGATTAGTTAAAGTCCAGTAGAGTGATGACGAGAGAGACTGTACTTAGGAAACTATGAGTAGGGTTAGAGACGCTTATCCTGACTTGTTGCATGGTATGTTTTACCTTTATGATTGATTTTGATGAGTACCTTATCGTAGTTTCGAGGACGAAATTCTTTAAGAAGGGGAGTCTGTAATGATCTCAAATTGATTAATATTATTTAGGACGTTTAATTAGTTAAATAAAATAAAATAATGTAAATGGTTAAGGGAATTGAGATTTGAATAATAGAAGGGTAGCCGTGCCCAGATAAATAATGAATTAAAGGGAATTAAAATGAAATAGGAAAGGGTAACAGATAAGGGAAAAATAGGAATAAGATATATTCATATACCCTAAACCCTCAAGCCACTTTCATTTTACACGTTCACAAACTAAAACTAAACCAAGGAGAGGCCGGCCACCATTAGAAGATAACAAGGGGAAGATAAGCTAAAATCAAGAGGAGGGAAACTTAATCAATCTAATTCAAGAAGCAAATCTCAAACTCCTTAATCATAAGCTAAAGGTGAATAATAGATTAGATCTTATTTTATTGTTTTCGGTTTTAGTTGAGATCCGAATTTATTTTGCAAATGATTTGCCATGTTTTGATTGTTTAAAAAGAGATATATGCTTGTTGATGATTTATGCTATTTCATATAGATTTTATGATAAGGTTTAATTTGAAAACCAATTAAATGACATCCAAATGCCTTACGATTTTGATATAAGGTCAGAAATATTATTTAAAAATTAATTTTAAGTTTCATAATTTTCTGAATCAATGTGGATTTATGATGAGTTTTCTAGTGATGAAAATGGTTAAATTGGGTCTAAAATTAGTTAAGCTATTATAAATAGCTTTGGGTCAGAAATTTAAATATGTTAGAAAACATATTAAAAGTGATTTATGAGAAATTTTGGAGAATTTTCATAAGTGTTTTAATAAGTATATAAAATTATTTAAGGTATGAGACTTAAATGTTTTATATGTTTAAAATAGGAGAAGTGGCAATTTCATAAATGTTTTAAAATATAAAATACTGACTTCGGCAGCATTTTTATAAAATATTTTGGAAAGAAATTGGCAACCAATTATATTATGAAAAATAAGCAAGTTAGTTGGAAAGATGTTACTTTATAAAGTAAGAAAGCAGTTTTTTGTAAGGATTTGCTGTTTTGCCACTATCGGCAGCAAGCTTTCGACTACATACCCCCAGCTTCGACCAAGTCGAAACTAATACACATGGTATCAATGCCTTGGTACGTAGTGGATTGGAGTTAGGCGAAAGGTATAAGGTCAAAACGTGCTTTAAAAGGGGTCGAGACCTTGTTTTCTTTCAAAAAAAAAGCCGCTTGCTTTGCTTTCCAAAGATTGATTTCGAAAGGGTTTAAAGATAGCTTTCGATAGAGGTTGCTGCCTTTTGTTTTAAACTAGCTTTCGACAGGATTGAAACATTCATTGCCGCAATTCTACCTTTTGACCCAATTGAGGCCGCTTTTCCTTTAAACATGGTTTCAAAGGAGTGCTTTCGCTTTTAAAATAAGAGCCGCTTCTCCAATGCTTTCGAAAGGGTTATTGTTGAAACCATCAACTTTATTTTACTTAGGAAATTTTATTTCGAAAGAGTGCTTTCGACTTAGTTTACTTAAGACCCTTTTTTCTATTGAAAGATAAACCCATAGGTTTCGAATAGAATGGTTTTGAATTTATGTTCCATAGGCTTTTACTTGAACACTATGCTTTCGAAAGGTTAATTTATATTAAAGGAATTTAATGCTTTCGAAAGGTTTAAACTAAGGTTTCGAAGGGGAGATTCCCTAATGGTTTCGAAAGGTACTTAAAGTATTTTAAATGGAAGGTTTCCAATTGCTTTCGAAAGGCAAGAATTAAAGAGTTTGAAAAGAGGAGGTCTAAGGCTTATAAAGGTTTCAAAGGGATACCTTCAATGATTTTGAAAGGTTGTTATAAAGGTTTCGAAAGGTATGTTTTGTCCTTTCGGCCTAGTGTTTCAAGGTATAGTAGTTAATATGTTTCAAAAGAGGTACTTTCAATGTTTTCGAAAAGGTTGTTTATAGGTTTTAAACAGAGGTTTCGAATGTTTTCATCGACAATGTTTTGTGTAAAGTATATATATCATGGAAAAGTGATTTGAGTAAAGCATATAATATATTTTCTTTGTTTAAGTATGATTTAAAGGGTTAAATCAATTTGAAAGAATTGTTTCCAAGGAAAATTTGATGGGGGTAGTTGACCCTTAATAAATGACTCAAATATTAGAATACCAAACGGGACTGGTTTGGGCTAGTGCCTTATACTTTAGCTAGTAGCCCCAAGCTAATATAAGTCTAAAATTCAAGTGTGTAGGGCTTTGTCACAGGTGAGACTAAAATGATGTTACACACAGAAAAGAATATGCAGTGTAAAGATATGTTATTAGTGAGCTCGGAAAACCATTAGGATCAGTTGAACCTCGGAGAAGTAAATTGGGGACTGACCATCCAGGAGTGTGTCTAACAGAAGTTAGATTATTTTTTATTTTGTCAGGTAGGCCCGAGTCAACCAAAGGTTAGTAGTTAGCCAAACAAAACTATAGTGTTCGGACATATAGTCCATTTATTACCTGATTTGCATGCATACATGATATTGCTATTATTATTTTAACCGGTTTGGTTGCAGGATTTTGATTTGCAAAAGATATGTTTTAAAAAGGGATATTAGTGAGGGCAAACCTGTTCCGCTAAGCGGCTGGTCTCACTTAATATCAGTAAATCGAGATGTATAGTATTATTCACACTAGGCTTTATTCTGACTCCAAGTTTATGTTTTCCCCTTGTTAACCCAAAAAATGAATCAACACCCTGGATTGAGTGTGAAAGTACTAGCCTTGTTCTTACAAAGCAATAATATAGAGAATAAATGTAAAAGAGCAGAAATAGAAAGAAGACAAGAAGATTTTTATAGTGGTTCGGCTGTTAATGAAGCCTACATCCACTTTATATTTTTTATTATTCACTAATTGTTGTTACAAAGTTAATCAGAATACAAAGTTCTTGAATACCCTAGTTAGATCAAGTCCCCAATGTTTGAGTTCACTAGAGAATCACAGCGAACCCTTTGGATGACCGTTGTGAGGAAGGAGAACAGTAAAGAGAGCTTTCTGTAGAGTTTCAACCACCAGTCCAGAAGATCCCATCTATGTTGCAGGTAGGATTGTATTTATAGAGGTTGGAGAGCTACTGGGCCAAGCCTACTTGCCACATGCTTGCAGATCAACATAGGAAGGCGCCCTGGAAGTCACCCTGTGACCCGAGCTAAAAGGATGGATCATCGGCGATCCATTGGTTATGGATCGTTATCGATCCATAGGATTGGTTCGAAGGCGGCCCAATGTCTTAGCGTCCTCCCCTTGCCTTGCTCCATGAAGTTCGCAGTTGGTTGGTGAAAGATCATGGATCGCCGGCGATCCATATACTTAGCCTAACTTTGTCTTTGCCTTCTGGATAGCTTCATTGTCTTGTGTCGATGTTGTTCGTGAAATCCTGAGTTAATGTCATGGATCGTTGGTGATCCTAGGCCATGGATCGCTAGCGATCCATGTCCTTAGAGATTCTTCTTTCTTTTATTCCAACTTCTTTTGGCTCCTTGTTCTAGTCCTTTTGGTTGGATTATGAGCTATTCTGACTTGATCAATTTGTTCCAGCATCTTTTGGATTCTGACGAGTTAAAAACTTGGATAACATTTTCACCCAGAGTATGTCTTCATTGAAAACAAGGCATGCTTTGGAAGTAATCGCTTTTCAGTTTCTGTTTATCGAGTTTCGAAAAATCGAGTTAGGGCCACACGAATTTGAACCAGGTTATGCTGCCGCTTGCTAAGTTTTGACTAGGTCTACCATTGCTTATCATGACAAACCGAATTTTACTACATAACTTCCCAACATGCCTTGAAATGGTATATAGACCTCGCTAAACAAGTTTGAGAAAGTTTGCCTGCAACTTGATGGATCGCTAGCGATCTATAACGATGGATCGCAAGCGATCCTACTACTTAGCATTTTTTTCTTGCGCAAACCTTCTATTTAATCACTTCGAGCCAACCCATATCAGCTCCCACTTGCTTTTCGCAACCTGACCTTTCAACCTCTTGCGATCTGAGCTGCTTTGAGCGAATCGATCAACCGTCTTCAGCGATTCGGCCCAACTTTGACCAAACTTCCATCAACGTCGTCGATTTGCTTTGCCGTCGACTCCACTACTTCGCCGTCATTTCCAGTCCCTAGCCTAGCTCGTCCACTTTAATAGATCGCTGATGATCCACTGATTAGGTTGCTAGGCCGATAACTTCGATCATCCTTGCCTCTTGATTACTGATTCAAGGTGGGTTCAATGATTATGGTGTTTGTTTATCGATTTGGCGATGGAGTTGCATTCGTGATGTTAGTCGTGAGAAGTCTAAGTTGATTGTGGTTTAATGGAGGAAGATAGTAAATCAAGTCTTGAGTTCTTCACGGAATGACATTCGGTCTTTGCCCCGGCGCATGACATGTTTTGTTGCCTTCGTCCATTGAGTCAGAATTGACTTGTGCTAGGTCCCATTGCCGATACCGCATGACACATCGTGAATTGGTTTCGCTCTTTCGGAGGATTTGAATCGGTTTTGCTTTGTTTTGCACGCATGGTGTACCTATACTAGAAGGAACTTTCCGCGTTGTTTCGGACAACGGATCCGTTATTGATCGTTGATCGATAATTGGTAAGCGTAGAGGAAGTAATTTCAAAAAGCAAGCGATATGGGAAGTCCTTTCCCCTTTCAGCTGCGAGTGTACTATTTACGCGAGATAGAGTGTTTGTAGTGTTCAGGACACCGAGCCCACCACCGATAGATAACACACCGCACTCACCCCGGTACACACTTTAAATCCGACATATCAGTATGAACCGATTTTTCTTCGAAATTCAAGTATAGTAGGGGGAATTCTTATTTCAGAGTAGAAATACCTGACGGTTTTGGACGCAAGTCCTATTGTTTAGAATAAAGCACCAATATCCTCGCTGTAAGTCCGAAGGAGGAAGTTATGCATTTTCGGAGGCTGAGTCGTCGTCTATCGCCCCTCCTTCCTCTACTTCACAGGCCGAATATGGTCAGCTAGTTCCAGTCAGTCCGGTCTTGGATTGAACTCCTCCTATTTTAGAGTTCTTCTCAATCTGCTGGAGAGAGCCTCCACCGTGATTTCCGCTAAAGTGTTGCACAACATCTGTCTGCAGCATGGCATTACGGAGGAAGATGCGCGCCTCCTAGAGAAAGATGAATTTACTCATATGCTGCCTCGGAGATATACTGCTTATCATCGGTATATGTGCCTGAATGGAGCAGTGTCCCCCTTCAACAACTTTTTGAGAGAAACCCTCTTGAACTTGGGAATCGCTCCGTTTCAGATTCATCCCAACGGATATGCCATTCTAATCTTCTTGCATGTTCTTTTCATGCAGACTCTCAACTGTGCCTTGAGCTTTGACGAATTAAGATATTTTATCACATTCAAAAGAAGAGACGAGTGTCCATCCTTGGTTGTGATTGAGGCCCAGAGAAACCGTAAAATTTTGTTGCGACTGTAGAGCAATTTATCTCAATTCAAGACTCAATACTTCTTTGTTAGGTGTTCTAAGGGATTCAATCGTCTCTGGACAACAAGGGATAAGTTCTTTTTCTCACCTATAAAGCTCCAATATGTTGCTACGAGATTTCTAACAAGTCAAATACTTTTTTACAGTTATTCCGAGGACGAACAAGGACTTATCTCTTGACGAAACTTTCTGAACCCTGAAGGCCGTCGATGCCGAGGAGAGACTAGTTAAATTCTTGTTGACATACGAAAACCTACTTCAGTACGGGCTGTTGCATCCAAGGAGATCTGTAGTCCCTGTTGAGGTCCAATACCCTTCTCGATCCAGGATACGTACGCGATCCACTTCTTCGTCTCATGGTTCCGACAAGGGTGTTTTTCAAGAGAAGGAAGGCTTGTCCGGCAAGTCAGCTGAAGAGACTCACAAGGGAAAAGACGCCGCGACAGAAGCCAGTTGCTCGGCTAGAATGCCCCCAATTCCGGAAGAAGAGGAAGAGGAGTTTAATCAAAGGGAAGGTAAGGCTGTGATAGACATAGAAAAGGAGGAGGGAGAGATTGGGAGTAGTAGCGACGAGCCCTCTTCCAGCAACGTCGATGATTTCTATGCAGAATCTGACAATGGAGATTCTGAATCATGCGATGAGACTCCAAGGTTGAGTCCTGTTGTTTTGAGCTTGCCTCCCCCAGACATGAGTGGTAAAGATGATGCTCCAGAAGTCAAACGACGTCGGGATTCTCCGATTAAAGACGCGGGCATAGACTTTGGAGATTTGAGCAATGTTTACGTTAATTTTGATGTGCTCATGGGGAAAGACTTCAAATTTGAGAAGGTGTCTCCTCCTCCATGCCATGTTGCGCCCGAAGTTAGTCTGATTCCTTCCACGATGTCTGCTCGTCTGGTTTGTGACATTGTTTTAGGCTCTCCCCCTAAACACATTACACGTTTCACTAGGGTTACACTCACTTATACACATATTTTTCATGTTTATTCTCTGTTTCTATGGCTCTTTATTTATTCTTCATGTCAGGTACCATGAGAGGACATATCCTTTACGATGATCTTGAGGAATTTACCGACTCAGTCAAAACAATCTTCGGCCGTCACCAGCCTCGTGAAACAGAGGAGGAATGGAGAAGAAGAAAAGATTCAAAGGCTAAAGCTCATCGCCGAGACGAGAGGGAATGGGGTCGAGTGTACAAAGGCGGATATGAGAAAAGAAAGACTTTCGATGAGTGAGAGGAGCCATCTAAAAGTCAAAAGTTGATCGTGGTTCTCATTCTTTGAAATAACAGGCCTTTGCTCCGCCACCCGCTTCAATCGGTCCTGAAATCCTGGCCATTTCTGTCTTTGTTCAATCTTCATCTCAAGTTCCCTCATCTCATGTGGCGCTCGCCCTCAGTTGTTCACGCCCGCACCGGAGATCTGCCTATGTTCTTCCGTCTGGTCCTCCCAGGCTTGAAGTGGCGCTCCCCAGGTGGGTTTTAAGGGGAGTTAAATTTGATCGCGATCTTCATCCAGTTCGAAAAGATACATACATGCTCCACCTCCACGCAATCCAGAATGATTTAAAGCAGGCTGTGGGGTGGGAGAAATTGTGCAAACAACTGGAGGATACGAACCGCAATAGCTATCAAAAATTCCTCTCCTTTGAATCGGAGAAGGATGACTTTGAAAAAGCGTTGGCGGAACGTGATGCCAAAATCAAACGATTGGAAGAAGAAAAAGATGCGACGCTTGGAGAGAGAAAGAACAGCGTCAGCTTGCTGCAAGAGCTAAAAGAGGCCCATGAGAGAATAGAGATCGTCTATAAGGACGAAATTAAGAAGGCTCATGCAGAAGAAGCAAGTTGAAAGAGGAGGTGGCAGCTTGCAGTGCGATAATTGAGGCCCAAAAGAAGACCATTTTCATCATGACCTTATCGTAGAGGGGCATAATAAAACGATCGCGGAATATGAAGAAGTCATGAAGTCACATGATAAAACCATCTCCGACAAGGCTGAGACGATCACCATGCTCCAAAATCAAGTTTCATGGCTTAGCACCGATAAAGCTCGTGTTGAAGTTGAAAAGGCCACTGTTATGGCGGATTATTTGGAGCTTAAAAACGCCTTCAATAGAAAGATGGAGAAGACGGATGAGACCATCTTAAACTTTTATGTCAACTCCATATTGCACCAGGGAAGTCTCAATTACTTGGGCCCTAAATTCTCGTGCACTCTCGCCGTGGTTTGAGAGGAAATTTTGACCCGTTTCTACGATAGCGGAGATGTTTATACCGAGTGAGAGCTAGAGAACGCTTATCTTAATGAAGAATCAAAGAAAGCATTGCTAGAAGGCCAGGAGATTTTGCGAATTGAAAGGGAGAAGGAGGCTACTGATGCTGCTATGACAATGTCCGCCAAACTGTTGCCGGTGCCTTTTATTTCTAGTCCCGGCGAATCATCGAGGCAGCCCTATGATCCACCGACAAGTTCTGGGCTTGGAGCTTCTCCGCGGGTTGTGTAACCGTCCAAGGAGGGAGAGGGTGGTGAGTATGAGGTTGACATTCTAGGTCACTTCTCTGGTGCAGGTAATCTCCTTGTTTCTCCCGAGCTCGAGCTCGAGAACTTTCAACTCGGGCTGCAAGAGCAAGACAAACTTAACACTTTCATTTTTGATCTTATAGGTCCATCTTCCTTATTTCCCAGTCCATCGATTTCCTTGGTGCCTGGATCTGTCGCTATTTCAACCGCATCCGTGCTTATTTCCGTAGCTGCTCAGGTTGTTGTGCCCGTGTCCGACTCGCAGCCGGGGCCGGAGTCCGAGAAAATTGCCACGTTACATGGTTGGATGATCCTTCCGTAGCTTTGGAGGGTGACTTCACGACAGCCGAGGTTCGGGAGTAGGAGACTCAGATAGAGAAGCCGTGCAAATCTTAACAACAATTGGTTGCCATCAAGAAGGAGAAAGTTGAAGCGATAAAGTCCTCTAAGATCTCTTGCGGATCTCGAAAGCGCGAGACTAAAGTGATAGATTTCGAGAAAGTTAAAGAGCAGGAAGAAGATATCAGCACCGAGGAAATAGTTGACATTGCTAGTAGCGATACTACTCCCGGGGCAAAGCAGAAACTTCAGACAAAAGGTAGGAAGGGGAGTGGTGGAAAAAGGCGTTGAGAAGCTTGGATGGTGGTTAATCTGATTCTGGATTATTTTGTGTTTTTTTGTTCAAGTGCAGAGTCTACACTCACTGCTTTGGTTGCGTTGTCTGTACTTTTTTTTCCTTTTCTTGACTGGTATTGTGTGGGTACCTCCCCCATATTTTGACCTTGTACGAAAAAATGTTATAAGTAATATACTGCTGACATTTTGATTATAACTTTGCTTATCTGCTTATCTGTGTACTTATGTATGCTTTGCTTACTTCTATTTTATTTTATCTAGTCCTGTGATTACTACCAAAATTCTTTGTTTGAAGTAACAAAACTTGTAAAGGTTTTTTGTTTTTGCATATTTCTGTTTGAGTACCGGTGTATGCCCCAATTCACAGGGTTGTTTACTTCAAACAATTGAAAAACGACTGGTAACTTACAGTTTGAATAGTCTGCATACCAAAACTTAGAATAAAACCAAGTTACGATTTGATTTTTTGTATGTTTCATAACTTCGGTATACAGTCTATGGTGTGTAACATATGTATGTTGCAAATGTGCATAAAAATGTAACTTGAGTGCAGGGTGTATAGTTATCGGATTAACTATTAAAGAATTCAGAAGCACTCTTCGCGTAAATGAATAATCTTTGTCAATTTTGGAAGTTAAACCACTTATCTCTCCTCAAGAACATAAGTAAATACTTATGCACATTATTTCTTAGTAATTTTGCAATCTTCAAACACGCGCTTCATTGCTTAGAGCATGCACATTGTATGAGTTAACTATAAATAGCTAATCATTGGATGTCGGCAGTTGGAGTTTTTTGCTGGTTTGTAGCACTTCGATTTTTTTTAGATTCGTACCCGTTACTCCTAATAATGGGAGTGGGTTGACCCTTGTTATTCTTGTGATGGATAAGTTTCCTAGTATTGCCGAGGCAATTCCGATACTTAAAAGTGTGCGCGGATTTATGGGATGCGCGACTTTTGATACTTCTCAATGTTACCTATCTTCGGGCAACGTGAGATTTTTATGTTTTAAGAGCGTGATTTCACGGCTTGAAAAGTTGATGCGCGTCTTATGGGATGCATGACTTTTTATACTTCTCAATGTTGCCTATCTTCAAGCAATCATGAGGAGTTTATGTTTTAAGAGCATGATTTCATGGCTCGAAAAGTTAGTGAGCGGCTTATGGGATGCATGGATTTTTATACTTCTTAATGTTGCATACCTTCGGGCAATCGTGAGGAGTTTATGTTTTAAGAGCATGATTTTACGGCTTGAAAGTTAGTGCACGGCTTATGGGTTGCGCGGCTTTTTATATTTGTGCATTCCCAATGCTGTCGAGGCAGCACCAGTTTTTAGAAGGCGGGGATCGGGTTCCGTCGATCCATCGATTTGAGTCGATTAGCTTCCGTTGACTCAGCGGGTAGGTGGGGGCGTACTTGAGCGCAATTATTTTTTCAAGTAGCAATTGCATGGTTTTGAGTCGATTTGACCCCGTCGACTCAGCAGGTTACTATTATGAACACAGTTTTGTTGGTTCAAAAAATGAATTAATTTTATTAAGAAAAGTTGGGCAAGTTTTCGCCTATTTACAATGCCCCCGACATCCCAGGACGGCTTATTTGCTGAAAAATAGAAAGTACATAAGGTAGTTTTTAGGTGAAGTAGCGGCGCAGCCCGTTGTTCCATGCTCTGGGAATTTGGATTCCGTCGACGGTCGTCAATTTCAAAGTTCTGTCCCTTAGTTTTTGATTGATCACATACGGCCCTTCCTAGTTTGGTTCAAAGGCTCCCGACATGGGATAGACTCGTTTGAGGATGAGGTCTCCCACTTCAAAAGTTTGATTATGAACTTTGAAGTTGAAGTATCGTGCAACCCTTTTTTAGTGGGCGGCGATCCTCAAATCAGCTTCTTCCCTCCTTTCGTCAATTATATCCAGTGATTCGAGTAGGAGCTACTCGTTTTGCTTCAGATAAAAATTTTGCTTTCGATGAGAGGGGACTTCTAGTTCGACAGGAATCATTGCTTTTGAGCCATATGCCAAGGCAAACGGAGTGTGATCGGTTGCCGCTTTGTGGGTTGTTCTGCAAGCCCATAGTGCGAGCGGAAGTTCATCGACCTAGTTCCCTTTTCCTTAGTTAGCCGCTTTTTGCAGTGGACTTAATGGTCCTGTTTATTGCTTCCACTTGCCCATTTTTTGCAGATGAGCGACTGCAAAAAAGCTCTTCTCAATTCGGAAGCGTCCGCAGAAGTCTTTGAACTCAACGCTTTCGAATTCAGTCCCGTTGTCAGTGATGATTTTCTATGGCACACTAAACCTGCAAATAATGTTTTTAGTAACAAAATTAATGACTTTCTTTGTGGTAATGGTGGCCAGTGATTCTACTTCAGCCCATTTTGTGAAATAGTCAACAATAACTATAGCGTATTTGGCCCCTCCTTTGGCTATTGGCAATATGCCGATCTAGTCGATTCCCCATATTGCAAACAGCCACAGGCTGACCATTTGCATTAACTCTGTTGAGGGATTTCTTTTAATTTTTCCGAATCTTTGGCAACGATCACACCGTCTAGCGTAATCTGCTGCATCACGGTTTATTGTTGGCTAGAAGTACTCGTACCAAAGAACTTTCTTTACAAGGATCTACTCCCATTATGGTCTTCGAATTCGCCTTCGTGCACTTCCTTCAGGATCCGTCGAGCTTCACCTTTGGTCACACATCTAAGAAAGGGGTTGGAGAATCCCCTTCGGTAGAGTATTCCATCCTGTATTATGAATCGCGACACCTTCCGAAGAAGCTTTTTTCCTTGATTTTGATCGGTTGGAAGGGTCCCTATAAGTAAGTATTCCTTGATTGGCGTCATCCATGTTTTCGGTTCGGCGGTGGTCTCGAGAATCCAGCCGACATCCATTTCATCTATACTTGGGGCAGTCAAAGTCTCAACTAGGATTAGTCCCAACGGTTGAGCTTCTCTGGAGCTTTCTAGTTTAGCTATGTAGTCAGCCTTGATATTTTGCTCCCGCGATATGTGAGTTATGGTATAGTGCTTATGTCACTCGGAAATTCTTGTACTTTAGATAGATATGGGGCAAGGTTCTCCCCTCGAGCCTGGTACTCACTTTTACTTGGCAGACAACTAGCTGGGAGTTGTTGTATATGTGGATGGACTTTATTCTAAGTTCTTTCACGACTTTCAACCCTGCTATCAATGCTTCGTATTTCGCTTCTTTATTTGGTGCAGGGGATTCCAAGCATAAGGCATAGTAAATGGTTCATCCTTTGGGGGTTTCAAGCACTACCCTTGCCCCCGAATAGAGGTTGTTAGATTCACCATCAATAAAGAGCTTCCATTATGTCTCTGCTTCAAACGGTGTTTCTTCTTCATTATCCCATATGGTAAACTAGACAATGAAATCTGCCAGCGCTAGCTCATAGACACCCTTTCTCAGATGGCAAGTATTATCATATTGGCTCAGTTCAATGTTCCATTTGAGAAGACGCCTGGAAGTTTCGGGTCGGTATAGTACTTGCTTCAGAGGCTGATCAGTCAGTACTTTGATTGGATGTGCTTGGAAATACGGTTGTAACTTCCTAGACGTGACCAAGAGGCAATATGCTAGCTTTTCTAGCATTGGGAAATTCTTCTCAGCTTCGGTAAACCGCTTTCTAATGAAATATACGGGTCGCTGGATTTTCGCTTCTTCACTCTCAAGGGCAACGCTCAACGCTTGAGGTGAGATTGCTAAGTAAAGGAATAGATCCTCTCCGTCCATAGGCTTTGATAGGATCGGCGGGGCTTCCATGTGTCGCAGCAGTTCTTCAAATGCAATTTGACATGCCTCACCCCATTCTAATTTTTTCTTTCCTTTCTTTAATGCATCAAAGAACGGTATGCACTTATCGATGGCTTTCGAGATAAATTGGCTTAATGCTGTGACCTTCCCATTCAATCTTTGCAATTCTTTTTTGTTCTTCAGGACTTGGACTTCTCGTAAGGCAGTTATTTGCTTTAGATTTGCTTCAATGCCCCTGGCACTTACTATGAATCCTAAGAATTTTCCAGAGGCTACACCGAAGTAACATTTGAGTGGATTGAGTTTCATTCCATACTTCTAGAGTATTTCAAACATTTCAGTGAGATTATCCAGGTGATTGGCAGCTACTCGCGATTTGACAAACACGTCGTCCACATAAACCTCCATGGTTTTCCCGATTTGGTGCTTGAACATGGTATTTACCAACCATTGGTAAGTTGCCCCAGCATTCTTTAAATCGAATGGCATTACCCTGTAGCAATATAGTCCCAGATCGTTGATGAAGCTGGTGTTTTCTTGATCAGGTTCCTGCATCAGGATTTGGTTATACCCTGAGTATGCATACATAAATGATAGCTGTTCATGTCCCACCGTTCCGTCTACAAGCTAGTTTATTATGGGCAGAGGGAAGCTATCTCCTAGGAAAGCTTTGTTTAAGTCCGAGTAGTCGATACAGGTTCGCCACTTCCCATTGGACTTTTTGACTAAGATCGGGTTAGATACCCATTCAGGATAAGTTGCGTCATGGATAAAGCCATTGGCTATTAGCTTGCCCACCTCTTCTCTTAACACCTTGGATAGTTTAGGATCCAGGCTACACCTCTTTTGCTTTACTGATGTGAACTTGGGGTCAATATTTAGCGCATGGCATGCAATTTCTGGTGACACCCCACACATATCGGAATGCATCCAAGTGAACACATCCAAGTTGGCGTGAAGAAATTTAGTAAGTTCCAACCGCATTTTATTTCCAAGGTGCGATCCAATTTTCAAGACTCTTGTTGGATCATCCATATTGACTGGGACAAACACCATCAATTCTGCCGGTGCTGCCCGATCCTCCTTCGAACTCTTCTTTCTAGGATCCAAAGCCTTGTTGAATCGGCTATGGTCCCCGAGCTAAGGGCGGCACTGTAGTTGCTATTTTGAAGGTTCACAAATATGGAGAGTTCTCTTCACATCCTTCCCCTTTTCCCTTCTTTTAGATTCAAGTAACTCTACGATGTAATATTCCCTGGCGGTGCATTGATCTCGTTTGACCACCTCGATTCTATTTGTCGTTGGGAACTGTTAGCACCAAAATTGATCACTAACACCCTTGATAAGAGTTATGTAGAGAGATTAATGAAGAGAGTAAATTAAAATAGAGAAAAAATGTAATTGAATTCCAAAAAACAACAAAAACGAGAACACCAGATTTATAGTGGTTCGGCATAATTGTCTACGTCCACTTTGAATGAAATCTTTATTACTTTCTCAATTACTTGAATACAGATACAATCTATAAACCAATCACTGGAATACCAGTTTGAATTAAAAGAGGAGAGTATAAAAAATGGCAGAGTCTCCCTTGAGTTCTCCCAAAAAAGGTCCCTTCATCTGTACCCCTGCCTCTCTATTTATAGACGAAGATAGGCTAGACTCCCTATGCAGGCCCAAGGACAAGGTACTTCGGCCCACAGTAGGCAACTTCTGTGCACCGAGGCAGGCATATCGAACGGTGGAAGCCGAATCACTCAGTCCGATCCAGTCGCGCCGAACCACTTGCACCGGGCCACCTCTCCTTCATTATCTTGACCAAAACCACTTAGGCCGACCCAGCTAGGACGACCCATCGTTCCTTTCCTTCCTTGGCTGAGCGAGATCTGTTAACCTATCTAGGCCGAACCAGAGTTAGTCGAACCATGAACACCGGAACACAATTGACTGACCTGTCTTCGCTAACCTCCCTCGACCAAGCAATGCATGTCGAGCGACCATGACTCAACTAACCGATCAATGCACGACGAACTACCTTGACCGAACGACGTGTGCCGAGTTACCTAGACTAAGCGGCATCTGCGAGCCACCTAGACCGAACGACGTAGTCTTCCCTCCTTTGACCGAGCGATACACACCAACCCATACCTACCGAGCCGCACATACATGTCGAACCATATCGATTGCATCAAACCCTTATATCTCCAGTCTCTTCTTGGTCAGAATCTTGTCTAGTGCTAACTATAACTTCTGCAACTGTCACTTTGTAGCCGGGCCAAGTAGCCGGGTAACATTTGCCCCCAAAAGTACGTCTTGTTGCATACATGACGTGCTTTGAATTGAAGCAAGTTAGAGTCTCCAGAAAGAAATCCATCATGTTTCTCGAATAGTCATTATCCTTCAATTTTATCCTCCCAAAGTGTCGTATCTTTCTTTGGTCGTCATGACGCTTGGTCGACTCCCAATAATATAAATTCAGGATTGTAGCTCATCAGTGGCCATCTGTGTCCGGTTCTTTAGGGCTAGTAAACTTCGGCTATCTAATCCAGTCTTTTCTTAATAACCCTAAGTGAAAATCCTATTTCTATTGATTTTAAGAAGTCGAATTTTATGAATATAAACGTGCACGTTCAGGTACATGTTCTTGCCATTGGCTCCCGGATGAGTTTTATATGCACATAAGTCATCACCAATTCCATCTAGTTTAATTGCAATTCGATTGCAGTTCCTTGTTTATATTTTTTGTGAAATAAGGGTTGTAACCAGCCACTTGATGAGAGGGGACTTCAAGTTCTACATGGATGACGACCTCGGAGCCGTAAGCAAGGGTGAAGGGAGTACGGCTAGCCATGGACTCATGGGTAGTTTTATAAGCCCATAACGCTGTTGAGAGTTCATCTACCAATTTACTTCTAGCCTTTTCCAAACCTCTCTTCAGACTAGACTTTATGATTTTGTTCATAGCTTCAACCAGTTATGATGGATCATGGAATGTCATAAGGGCAAATGATGTTACGGACGACGAAGTCGATTATTTTCTTCATGTTGGTCATGGTTAAAAGTTCTGCATCTGCCCATTTGGTGAAGTAATCAACTGCTATGATGATGTATTTCGCACCACCTTTGGGATCAGCAAGGAGACGATGATGTCAATGCCCCCAAGTGGAAAATGATTATGGACTAGTCATTTGAGTAATTTCCATCGGTAGGGCTCTCGAATTTTTTGCAAACATCTTGCACTCATCGCTTTGTCTAGCATGATCAACCGCATCTTGATTGATAGCCGACTAGTAAAACCCGTAGCAGAGTATTTTCTTTGCCAGGGTTTGACCCCTGATGTAATCGCCGCATTCTTCTTCATAGACTTCACTCAAGACTCATTTGATATCATCATGGGTGATACACCGAAGCATGGGAATGGATAAAATCCTTCCTACACATGACTTATTCTTGGATGATTTGGCATGAAGCTTTGAGGAGGATCTGTCGTTTTAAATTCCTCCATTCAGTAAGAATTCCTCATTGTGGATAGACTTTGATAGGAGTCATCCATGACCCATTTTGGCCAGCTTGGCTAGTGACTTGACTCTTTTCATTTCATTTACTGAGGATGTGTGCAATGATGTAATACGTGAAGTCGGCTAGTAGCTCTTAGACCCGGCCGAGATAAGGAGTAAGACAATGCCCCCTAACAAGGTTAACTTCCCTAACTTTGCATACTACTAATCAGGAATCACAAAAGATATGTAAAGTTTCCACTTCAAGTTCTATAGCAAGTTTGAGGCTGGCGGTCAAGGCTTCATACTTAGCTTCGTTGTTTGTTACAAGGAAATTGAATTTCAAGGTGTAGCAGATCGATCGTTCCTCAGTAGTCATTAACACGACTCTTGCGCCATAATACTAATCGTTGGATGCTCCATCCACGTACATTTTCCATCTGTTAGTTGGTTCTCCACTACTCTTCGAGTAGTAGTCTGATGTAGTGAATTCAGATATGAGGTCTGCTAATTTCCATCTTTGGATAGCTCTTCGAGGGAAATAAGCGATATCGAATTGGCTTAGTTTGATATTCTATTTAAGTAGTCTTTCAAACGTCTCAGGTCATTGTATGATGCTAGCTTTTGTAGCTTCAGGTCGATATTTAATGCATGGCTCGAGATAGTCGGTGAAATCACACACGCATGTCAGAATGGGTCCAAGGGAACATATCATCATTTATTCAGAGAAATCCAACTAATTCTTTTATCATCATTGCACTGAGCTATGATCCGATCTTTAGCACCCGTGAAGGGTCGCCATGGCTAACTGTAATGTTGATTATCAATTTAGCCGGTGCAATCTTGGATTCTTTGAGTTCAGATATAACTATTTTACGTAACATTCAATATGAAATATGGTTGGGATGGTCAATGTTGATGGTTGCTCTGGTCGAATCCTAGAGTCTTGTCATGAGTTATTAAGTCTGATAGTGAAGGGCTATGAATGCTCTGAGCGATTATCTGCAAATGGCCAAAGATCAGGCTTAGAAGCATGTTGAATAAAATGTCGAGTAGGGGTCAGCCTCGAGTTGCGTGAAGCTTCATAGCTGGATTTTGCTTTGAGTTTGAATTTGCTTGTATATTCGAGTAATGCGCTTTCCATTCAATGCATTCATGATCCTTTAACCGTCCTTTGGGTTGGAGTGATAGTCAGTTGCCTACGAGCTTAGGCATCGATTTAATGATTCTATCTCTAAGCATTCTTTCGGTCGTAGGCTTGAGTAGTTGTAAACACTATATAAAGTTTCAATATTGAGCTATCGCAGCCAGCCTTTGGATGATCACGCTCCTGCTCCCAGTCTCGGGTTGATAAATGTACTGCGTGGACGGTTGAGTCTCATCCTAGCTATGTTTATACACCCACCTAAACTCCAAAGACATAGAGTTGATCGGTGAATAGTCGGTTCACATTCATCCTGCTTCTCGCTCGTGTCCCCAAGTCCGTGGCATATATCAATAAGTAGAAAGTCCAGCCATGCCCACTTTAGCTTTATTCTCTTTCCCGTTGAATCGTGGGATCAAGTTAGTTGATGGGAGGTTGAGTCTTGCCTATCCTAGATTGTATTGTGGTTTCTCATTCCAAGGGTAATACCCCGATGCCTCGTCAGTTTATGGGCGTAAGTTGGGTACTGGACGGTCAGCTACGTCCACTTTGGTTCATGTTCTGTAATCAGATCTCGGGGTAAAGTTGGCTCAAGTGTAGTCGGGTCATGCTCATCCAATTTCATATTCCTCCTGACCGATCGAAGGAGGGTGCTGGAGAATTAATGACCAAGTCTTTGTGGTTTACTCTCCTTTCCACACTCTGGTGGTTATAGTTTTTCAAAGGACATTCGGGTCACATTCGTATGTGCTTGGTGCGGATTGATATTGACCCTCGATCCGAGGTATGATATAGTCGGTCATTCGTAGCTTTGGATGCCATTCTGATTGGTTCTGTATTGAGTCCTCCTTACAGTCATTGCCTTAAGTTGTAAAGAACGCCAAGCTAGAGCTATAATGAGCTGTCGTATTCAGATTTTAGTGATTTGTACTCCTACTTCCAACATTGATTTGGCCAGGCCACAAGTCAGTTGGTCGAACCCCATCCTTAGCAAGTTAATACTCCTCCTGTCGATTTCAGGCCGAAGTTTGCGGAATAGAGAACGGTCGGAATCCACTCATCTATTTATCGATGTTTATACGCCACTCTGCATTCTGGTGACTCATAGTTGTTCTTCCCCCGGTCGACTCGTGCCCAATTTGTGTTCATGCTTCGGTCCATGCTCCGGGAACTTAGAGATTTGTTGAACGGTTTATGTTCTAGTCCACAGTTTGGGACGTAGAGATTTTCGTCAAGTCGTTTATAATCTAGCCCGCGCTCTGGGGACTCAGAGTACTCTAGTGCGCTTCAGGGACTTAAAGATTTTTGTCAAGTCGTTTATACTCTAGTCCGCGCTCTGGGGACCCAGAGTACTCTAGTCTGCTTCAGGGACTTAGAGATTTTTCTCAAGTTGTTTATACTCTAGTTCGTGCTCTGGGGACTCAGAGTACTCTAGTCCGCTTCAGGGACTTAGAGATTTTTGCCAAGTCGTTTATACTCTAGTCCGCACTCTGGGGCTCAGAGTACTCTAGTCCGCACTCTGGGGACTTAGAATTATTTTAGTCGTTTATACTCTAGTCCGCACTCTTGGGACTCAGAGTACTCTAGTCCGCACTCTGGGGACTTAGAGATTATTTTAGTCGTTTATACTCTAGTCCGCACTCTGGGGACTCAGAGTACTCTAGTTCGCACTCTGGAGACTTAGAGATTTTTTAAGTCGTTTATACTCTAGTCCGCACTTTAGGGACTCGGATATTTTTTAAGTCGTTTATACTCTAGTCTGCACTCTGGGGACTCAGAGTACTCTAGTCCGCACTTTGGGGACTTAGAGATTTTTTAAGTCATTTATACTCTATTCCGCGCTCTGGGGACTCAGAGTACTCTAGTCCGCACTCTGGGGACATAGAGATTTTTTAAGTCATTTATACTCTAGTCCGCACTCTGGGGACTCAAAGTACTCTAGTTTGCTTCAGGGACTTAGAGATTTTTGTCAAGTCATTTATACTCTAGTCCACACTCTGGGGACTCAGAGTACTCTAGTCCGCTTCAGGGACTTAGAGATTTTCGTCAAGTCGTTTATACTCTAGTCCGCGCTCTGGGGACTCAGAGTACTCTAGTCCGCTTTAGGGACTTAGAGATTTTTGTTGAGAGCAGTCGTATTTCCACTCATTTGATTTGTATTTCATTTACTTTATTGAGGCTAATGTTGTCGAATGAACGATCGAACCACGTTTGCTCATGGAATGAGACTCTGCCCCCAGCATCAAGGATGAAACTTGATAAATGGACGGTCGATCTCGTCCGCTTGGTGATTATAGATCTTCCAATTAAGTCAAGGAAGGAGGTATATGATAGATGGTTAGATCACATCCTTGCTGGGGTTGAATAATCAAGTCTCGAACAATTTGCTTCGTTTCTCTTTCTAGAAAACGAGGATAATGGATCACTGAGTAGACAAACTAAGTTGCGTATGTTCCAAGGTGCAGTCGTGTCCATGTATTGGGAGCGATGGTTGACGAGTAGGCAGTCCATCACAGCTACTTCAAGTCGGGCTTTCGAACTACCTCTTGTGTTCCGGGTAGGAGTTGATGTGTAGACGATCAAATCACGTCCGCTCTAGCTAGATCCCGGCATCAATGAGCTTCAGGAGAGGCATATGTATTTTATCGAACTTTACTTTATGACATGAGGAATGGATGATCGGGCCACATTCATTCCAAGCCTTTCTTAGGCCACCAAATCAAATATGGAGGTCGACGAATGGATGGTCAATTATGAATGCTTTGTATAAGGCTCTGACCGTGATGAGCTTTTCCATCTCTAGTCCATGGCCTCAATTCAAAGGCATATGGTTGATGATGAGCGGTCAAATCATGCTCGTCTTGATGAAACTCCACAGGTCCGATCACGGTCTGCGTGGATTGGTTGGCGGCCAACTCTGAGTACTTGGTCACCTGCATTGTTTTGAAAGTAGTTTACTTCAAGTTGGTTGTGGTTCATAGAACAATTGAAATTGAAATAAAAATTATTTAAAGAAGATTTGAATAAATCTCATTGATCAGTGAAGCAGCATCGTGTGCTCGCTATTCAACTTTGGCCCTAGCTCCCTTCAAAGGGATGTCGGCCGTCAGCAGTCCAATTGATAATCCTAGTTCTTTATTGATAGGCATCGGATGTTCGCTGCCCGCCATTCCAAAGGACTTGCACATACTGTTAAAGCTTTCCTTTCCAGATCAGCTTTTCGATCACACCTCGGAGGTGTTTGTAATCGTCAGTGTGAGGATCAGTGTGCATCTTGGAACATAAAACATTCCCCTGATTTTCTCTGGACTTCGATGGACTCTCTCGAGGTTGGTTTTCAGTACCACTCTAAGCACGAGTCTCCAAGTAGAGGCTATCTATTGAATCTTTCAAAGAGCATATGGGTTGAACTTTGAGATCTTGTTTTATCTATTGGAATCAGAATCCTTAGCCAACGGGCTTGCATTGTTATTTCTCCTAGTCTGCTCCACTCCTCCTCACTTTGGTTCTGATTCATTTTGTAAAAGAAATGATCCATAGTCGTAGGAGGCTCTTCACCTAACTAGCTGTCAAAATATATCTGGAGGTCGACTCTCCTCAAACACGATCAATATGATATCCTTGTTAGTATTTGGAATAAATTTCTTAGAGCCAAACATTGGTTTGCTTGGAGTCACTAAATTCGAAGTGCTGGGTCAGCGAAGAATGGTGCTTGGAGTCATCTTGGCATTTGCTAGAGTCATATCATCTATTTCCTCAAACCTTTGGGAGTACCATTTGAATAACGGTTGCTTGTTCGTTCCCTTGTTGTCGTTCATAAGCTGCTGCTAGATCCTCTATGCCCTAGTCGATCATGGGATGTCAGGGAAGTGGATAGAATGTTCCTTTATTAAGTTGAGTTTTGAATTCACTATCCGGAGGCACTGCGCTACGGCTAGGGTTCCGAAATTTTTCAAAAATTTGGGTCATACCCGAATTTTTTTTTGAAAATAGGGGTCGTACCCGATCCATATTTTTTTGTATAGGGACCGGCCAGATTGTTTTTTGAGAGAGAGATCGGTATATAGTGCATAGATCGGTCGGCATACTCTCGCTCGGTATACACTGGGTCAGTCGGCATACTCTCGCTCGGTGTACTCCCGCTCGGCATACACTGGGTCGGTCGATGTACTCTCGCTCGGCATACACTGGGTCGGTCGGTGTACTCTCGCTCGGCGTACACTAAGTCGGGCGGCTCGGCATACACTGGGTCGGTCGGCGTAGTCCCGCCTGACATACACTGGGTCGGTCGGTGTACTCTCACTCGGCATACACTGGGTCGGTCGGTGTACTCTCGCTCGGCATACACTAGGTCGGTCGGTGTACTCTCGCTCGGTGTACTCTCGCTTGGCATACACTGGGTCGGTCGGCGTACTCTCGCTCGGCATACACTGGGTCGGTCGGGGTACTCTCGCTCGGCATACACTGGGTCGGTCGGCGTACTCTCGCTCGACATACACTGGGTCGGTCGGCGTAGTCCCGCCCGGCATACACTGGGTCGATCGGTGTACTCTCGCTTGGCATACACTGGGTCGGTCGGTGTATTCTTGCTCGGCATACACTGGGTCGGTCGGTGTACTGTCGCTCGGCATACACTGGGTCGGTCGGCGTAGTCCCGCCCGACATACACTGGGTCGGTCAGTGTACTCTCGCTCGGCATACACTGGGTCGGTCGGTGTACTCTCGCTCGGCATACACTAGGTCGGTCGGTGTACTCTCGCTCGGCATACACTGGGTCGGTCGGTGTACTCTCGCTCGGCATACACTGGGTCGGTCGGTGTACTCTCGCTCGGCATACACTGGGTCGGTCGGTGTATAGAGGTTTTGGAGCGATCGGTATACAACAGTTTTGGAGTGATCGGTATATAAAGGTTTTGGAGCGATCGGTATATGTGTACTTACCTTGGTGAGGGCTCGGCCATATGAGAGATCAGCTGAATTGCCTTCAGAGGGGTGGGGGTCGGCCTTCATTCAACTTGAGTGCAAACCTCAACATCCAATCCCCAAATCTTGCGTACATCAGTGAATCCAACCCTTTCACATGAGCATAAGCACTTGCTTAACTCTAAACAAGAAACTTAGCATAATCAAATCTTCCAAAAACATGAGGCAGTAGACTTAGTTTCTTTGACTATGGCTATCAACTTCTTTAGATTTCTTTCAAATCTGAGTAGAATAGGAAGTTTCTGGTAAACAAACTGGATCTATCTCGCGAATAGGGAAATCCACTAGTAGACGATGAGATCCAATCAAGCTGAGAATTCAATTCTCAGTGAAAGCACCAAAATGTTAGCACCAAAATTGGTCACTAACACCCTTGAGAAGAGTTATGTAGAGAGACTAATGAAGAGAGTAAATCAAAATAGAGAAAAAATGTAATTGAATTCCAAAAAAAACAACAAAAACGAGAACACCAGATTTATAGTGGTTCGGCGTAATTGCCTACGTCCACTTTGAATGAAATCTTTATTACTTTCTCAATTACTTGAATACAGATACAATCTGTAAACCAATCACTGGAATACCAGTTTGAATTAAAAGAGGAGAGTATAAAAACTGGCAGAGTCTCCCTCGAGTTCTCCCAAAAAAGGTCCCTTCATCTGTACCCCTGCCTCTCTATTTATAGACGAAGATAGGCTAGACTCCCTGTGCAGGCCCAAGAACAAGGTACTTCGGCCCACAGTAGGCAACTTCTGTGCACCGAGGCAGGCATATCGAACGGTGGAAGCCGAATCACTCAGTCCGATCCAGTCGCGCCGAACCACTTGCACCGGGCCACCTCTCCTTCATTATCTTGACCAAAACCACTTAGGCCGACCCATCGTTCCTTTCCTTCCTTGGCCGAGCGAGATCTGTTAACCTATCTAGGCCGAACCGGAGTTAGTCGAACCACGAACACCGGAACACAATTGACTGACCTATCTTCGCTAACCTTCCTCGACCAAGCAATGCATGCCGAGCGACCACGACTCAACTAACCAATCGATGCACGCAGAACTACCTTGACCGAACGATGTGTGCCGAGTTACCTAGACCGAGCGGCATCTGCGAGCCACCTAGACCGAACGACGTAGTCTTCCCTCCTTTGACCGAGCGATACACACCAACCCATACCTACCGAGCCGCACATACATGTCGAACCATATCGATTGCATCAAACCCTTATATCTCTAGTCTCTTCTTGGTCAGAATCTTGTCTAGTGCTAACTATAACTTCTGCAACTGTCGCTTTGTAGCCGGGCCAAGTAGCCGGGTAACATTTGTGACCAATTTTGGTGCTAACAGGAACTTCATAGTAAGGCACCATTAGGCCAGAGCAACTCTAAAATCAGCTAGGGTGGGCTGTCCCAAGAAGGCATTATACGTGAAAGTTTCATCCACAATTACGAAGGTCTGAATGAGGGTGACTCTTCGGTCACCCTCTCCAAGCTCTACTGGTAAGTCAATCATCCCTATGGATTATTTGGGTTTGCCAGTAAACCCTTGGATTTTTGTTTGGCATGCAATTACGCTTTTCATGCCAATCTTCATTTGGTCAAAGGTACATTTGAAAAGAATATTGATAGAACTGCCGCTATCGACCAATACTCGTCGGACCACAGCTGGTCCGATAGGTACTATCACCACCATTAGATCACGAGTTAGAGCTTCGATCCCTTTGGTATCTCGATTTTTTAATACAATATCTTCATTCAAAGTTTTCTACTATTTGGTTGGAGCCCCATCTTCGATTATGAAACATGATTCCTTTAGAGCATGCTTTAACGAACTTGCATACCGCTCCATCTCTCCTCGATTGTTTATGGTGGATGTGGGCCTCTAGATATCGTTCCAACGATGAGTCTCTGGTCAGTTCGCTTTGATCCCTCTTCACTGGGTCCGGCTTGGTTTCTTTGATTCCTGGGGGCTTGAGGAGCCGCGGGCTGGCCAGGATTCTATTATTTTCTCACGTATTGCTTAATCTTGTTTTTTCGAATCAGCTCTTCAATCAATTTCTTTAGGTGGTGGCATTCATTTGCGTTATGACCGTACGTCTTGTGGAAGTGGAAAAACTTCCCTGAGCACTTTTGTTGTTCAGTTGCTTCCTTCTTAGGTGGTTTTTTTATATTCCTCAATCCCCCATGTCACGAGATATATGTTCTACGGTGTATTGTTGAGAGGGGTGTAATCTTCAGGCCTGAAGCCTTTAAGGCATTTATTGTTTCCATTTCTCTTATTGCAATTTTGATTCTTCCTCTTTTGATTTCCATCTTTCCCCATGGTTCCTTCAGCAGCCCTGGAAGCGTTTGTATTTTGATTCATTGCCACGCTACTCTGCCCGATGTTCATTGGTTGCAAGCCAGTAGACTTCCTTTCTAGCTCTAATGCCTCCTCCAATCTCAAGTATTGGCTAGCTTTACGATTGAAGTCCTTCATTGTAGTGGATTACTTCATTTTGATCCACTTTCTGAATTCAGTTTCGAGGTGAATGGCTCGGACAAAAGCCATGAAAACCATGTCCTCATTTGGATTTCTCACCTCTGTCACTGCGATATTGAACCGGTTCATGAAAGACTTTAGCAATTCGTTTCGTCCTGGAATAGTCCGGACAGGGACATCACATCTTTAGGTTGCGCGGTATGGAGCCTGAACTGATCGAGGAATCTTGTGGCTAGTTGATCGAAAGTAGAAATGGATTTCGACGGAAGCCCAGTGAAGCATATGGAAGCAATTCCTTCCAGAAAAATGGGAAGACATCTACATCGAACAGCCTTCGAAGCATTTTCCCCGTCCATGTACCAACTATACTTGTACAAATGGGGTTTTGGGTCCTTTGTCCCGTCATAGGATGAAATAGTTGGCATCGTGAACTTTTCCGGATATCGCTCATTCAAGATCTCATCAGTAAAGGGAGTCTGACTTGGTGCAGATCCCCATTCATCTTCTCTTCTATTTTTATTCACGTCCATCAATCGCTTAACCATATCCGCGATAAATGCCTCTGATGTCCGGTAGTCCTGGTGACGGCTGTCAGTCACTACACCAAGTGTTTGACTTTGCAAATGGTCTTGGCGACTGGGCTAAAGCCTAGGCTCTCCTATCTTTGGGAGAACCACTCCCTCAAGATCCCATTGGCTTGCGGTTGCCTGACTGGGGCGGTTTTGACATTTCCAGCATTATTGAAGGCTTTAGGATTTTCTTACAACTTATCATCATTGAATTGTTCTCCATCTTCTGAGCCAGAGAGGTCCATGGCTATATCCTCTCATGGGGTTTGTGCCCCTTGGTTCAAGTTCAAAGTTGGTTGCCATGCGGCGAGCGGAGTACTTGTATTTTCTTCTACGTTGATTCCCATAGGTCCTAATGTCACCCTTCTTTGCGATTGCTTCCCATTTCTTCTGTTTAGGCCAGAAATGGAAGAATTTTCTTATTCTTTGACCGCTGCGGGTTCAGCCATAGTTCTTGGGGTAGGATTTGACTGTAAGGTTAAGAGAGAATTGAGCTTATCCATCAGAGCTCTCTGACTGCTTTCTATTTTTGGTTGATTTCATCAACCATTTTGTTCAACTCATCTCTTATAACGACTTCGCGTTGATTGGAGGATGCTGGCACCTGATCTCCTACATTGGCACCATTTACTTCAGTTTGCTGATGATTCTATCTTCTCCAGCTACTACTGCCCCTATAGACCTTCTAGAGGTAGTTCTCTTCCATCCCGGAGCCACTGATTCCAAGCAATAGATTTTTCAAGCAAAGATTGAGGACCTAACTTCTGGACTTATGTGATCCAAAGTAGATAGCAAGATCTGGACCCTGAGTTGGGCTCTCTATGAAAGCACCAAAATGTTAACCAAAAAATGGATCAACACCCTGGATTGAGTGTAAAAGCACCAGCCCTGTTCTTATGGAGCAATAATATAGAGAATAAATGTAACAGAGCAGAAATAGAAAGAAGACAAGAAGATTTTTATAGTGGTTCGACTGTTAATGAAGCCTACGTCCAAATGATAGTTTTTATTATTGACTGATTGTTGTTACAAAGTTAAGCAAAATACAAATTTCTTGAATATCCCTAGTTAGATCAAGTCCCCAATGTTAGAGTTCGCTGGAGATTCACAGTGAACTGTTTGGAAGATCATTGTGAGGAAGGAGAAGAGTGAAGAGAGCTTTCCGCAGAGTATCAGCCACCAGTCCAGAAGATCTCATTTATGTTGCAGGTAGGATTGTATTTATAGAGGTTGGAGGGCTATTGGGCCAAGCCTACTCGCCACATGCTTGCAGATTAACACAGGAAGGCACCCTGGAGGTCAGGCCACGACCCGAGCTCAAAGGGTGGGTCGCCAGTGATCCATTGGCTATGGATTGCTATCAATCCATAGGATTGGTTTGAAGGCGGGCCAATGCCTTAGCGTTCTCCCCTTGCCTTGCTCCATGAAGTTTGTAGCTGGTCGATGAAAGAGCATGGATCCATGGTAAATGGATCATTAGCGATCCATATACTTAGCCTAACTTTTTCTTTGCCTTCTAGATAGCTTCATTGTCTTGCATCGATATTTTTCGTGAACTCCCGAGTTAATTTCGTGAATCGTTGGCGATCCATAGGCAATGGATCGCCATCGATCCATGTCCTTAAAATATTCTTCTTTCTTTTCTTCCGACTTCTTTCTGACTTGATCAATTTGTTCCGACATCTTTTGGATTCTGATGGGTTAAAAACCTGGATAACACCCTTTAAACTCTCGGGTGCTCAAAATATGATTTGAGTAGGTTAAGAGTTGAGGATTTACAGGTTTTAGTAAGTGGACGAATAAAGCTTCCGAAGACGTGCAGGAGGCATGGATAGCTATTTAGGAGTTGTTTTTATTTCCACTGTGATGTATTAAGTTTGTTATGTCTATTTAGTACTCTGATCATCCAAGGGCATCTTCATATGTCGCTCTTGGCGTATTTTGTAACAATTACATTTGATCAAAACCTAAGAATCGATTATAGGATTATGTAATTTGAATACGAAATATTTATTTGAAATGTAATCAGAAAAGTTGTTTTAATCTGTGTTGTTTTTATTTCATATTCGTGCGCTTCTGATATTATGGATACCATTAACATTACCGTATTTTGTCACCGAAAGTTAATACTATAGATTATTTTAGCATCTGTAGCGCTTAGCTTCCGGCCTCAAGATAGGGAATGTTACAACTCTCTTCTTCTTCTTCTTCCTTCTAATGGCAGCAACTATTTTTCGAAAATATCCCAAAATCTCAAATCCAATTCAAATTAAAACACAAAGCTATTTGATAGTGGTTGGTCGTTGATTCTAAATTAACAATCCATATAACCAAGGAATTTTAGAAGAAGAGGATTCATTGTTTCAAGGTTAACTTTAAGGCAGTAATTTTATATATATGATAATCATATTCTTGTGTTTTCATGGTTTGCTAATCATTTAATCTTATGCACATGATTAGATTGTTGTTATCTTAGTAGTTAGGTGATATTTTTGCTTGTATTGTTATTGTCACAATGGAGATTGAATTTGTGTTTGAAATTTAGAGATCTATCTTATGATTTATGTTTCAGATTTGATGTTGAATATTAAAATAAATTTGGGTTTAAATCATATATGTTTATGCGTGCGTGTGTGTATACATACATACATACATATATCAATTTATGATTAAGATATTCACATACAATTTTAATTAGAACATATATTTTCATATACTATGTATAATATTGATCTAAAAGTTTTCAAACACCTTTTTATTTTTATTATGAAGTGTAAGTGCTGAGAATAATTTTTATTATATATAAATAATACTATTAATATTTAATGGCTATATGAATCTATAAATTTATATAAAATAATAAATGGTTCTAAAAATTAATTTTATAATTTTAGAAATTAAGTTTTCTTATCAAGAATCTTCAGAAATTTTTTTAGAATTTTTGAACTTAATTTAATATTTTTTAAATTAATTTATATTTGGCTTGAAGAAAATTATTTAATTAATAATATAGTTTCAATTGAGAAAATTATAGAAATTTTTTTAAGCCCAAAATAAGTCTCAAACACCTTCATAAAAAATTTCAGATTTTTTTTAAACTTAATTTGTTATTTTAAAAATTAATTTTTTCAACCTGCAATAATTTATTTAATTAAAAATAACGTTTCAATTGAGAAAAATCCAAAAAATTTTCCTAAGCCCAAAATTTGTCTCAGGTACTTTCATAAAAAGTTTCAGAATTTTTCAATTTGATTTCATATTTTTAAGAAGTAATTTGATTTTGGGCTATTATCAACTATTTAATATAAATATTATTTTAATTAATAAAATTCTAGAAATTTTTTCCAAGCCCAAATTGTGTTTTTAGATTTTCTAAAATTATAATACTTGTAATTTTATCATATAATTATTTTACATTAATTTATTATGGTAGAAACTATTTAATCCAATAAATTTATATATACATACATACACACACACACACAACATACAAATGATCATTTTAAACTTATAACTATATGGTCATGCACATATTTGACAATATATAACATACAAAATGAGCTAATGTGTCGGTTGCGATGTAAATCCCAGCATCCATATATGGGCATGTTATTCCCTAAACGAATTGCTATGTTACACATGCACACACATATGTGTATATGTATATGATACACATATATATGTATACTTATGTAAATAAGACAAAAATTAAACAAACCACAAACTGAAACTTATAAATTTAATAAAATCTTTGTACGCAATCTGTAAACTATAATTTGTTAAGTTAGAGTACATATGGACAGTGTAAAATTTCATGCCATGAATAAATTATCAATTAATGACATTTATTGATCAATCAATTCAAATTAAAGAGAGAAAATGGACGGTTTCCTTCTCTATTTAATGCAATTAATGCTCTCAATTAATACTTATTTTAGGGAAAGAAATAAAAGGTTTCATTCACTATGCATTAACTTGTATAAATAAACGTTACTTATATTTGATACACTATACATTTAAAATTAAATTTATTTAAACTTCTCTTTAATTAATTTAAATAGAATACCTGATTTTTTATAAACCAAATTTAGAAAAGTTTTAAATGAATTTTCGACTTCGTAGGCCCCTTAAAGATCCAAAATGGTAAATTTGTTTAAAATTCATCTATTTCTTCCAGTGCGGGTTAGCCCAGTTCCTTTGTTATGGACTTTCTATTAAATATACTTTTAATTAAATTAATTAATTAATAAAACCATATTATATCAAGTATATAATCAAAAGAAAATACCTTTGATTTTAAACAAGATCGATCACCAAGTTATATATATGTAACAAATTACATAATTGTCCCTAGGGCATACCCCTAACTCTATCAGCATCGAGCTTGGTTACCATAATTACCTAGCTCATGAAGAACATGGATAACATAGAAACCATGCTTGTGTATAACATGGTTTTTTAAACGGGTATTTTAGGGTTAAATCGGGATGTGTAAGAAAAATAATAGGGTGTGATATTTTTCAAGGACATACTGGAGTGGGAAGGACAAATAAAGGGCTGCTAATAGACATGGCCTAATATTAAAACACCCAGTTATTCAAAAAAGATATGGGGTGTGTTTGCAGACAATTTTTGTCCAGTTCAAGTTTACGTCGGTTTGGACGCATCAAAAGCATCTAACGTAGGGCCCACAGTTTTGTCTAGTTAAGTTTAACGGACCAAAATAAATGGTTGAGAGTGAACCAACAATTTTCCTTCTTCAATTCGCCTATATACCCCTTTCAAAATGCCCATTTCGTAACACAAGAACGTATTCTCCTTTCACGAACTGCTCTTTCTTCATGCCCCTTTCCCGTGACCCTTTCGTGTTGCAAACAAATACACTCTTATATTGGTACAAACTAATAAACCAACCTAGGCCTTGTGATTCAATCTTCATTATAACCAGTTCATTATTAACTAAATTAACCTGCAAGTAATTTGGTAAACCTCTCAACAACAAGAAACTAAATTACTAATGCTCAATAAATGGGTTAAAAGTTTCCTTTGTTGCATTACAACCTTCATCATCACTCCAAAAACACTATCCGCATCGAAATTTACAAATGTTACTGAATACTTTAGGAAGCTTTATTAATTCTTCATATTTAGTTTTACATGCTATTAAGAAGGGAGAAATGTGGAATTATTACCTTTAATGACATCTTGATTATAATCCTTGCGAAATTTTTCAACAACCAAAGTATATAAAAGCTTCGCTTTATCAGGTTGGATAGCTAGATGAATGTCGGGTTTGTTGCCCTTCAGAAATTAAGGCAAATAAAAAGAGAAGTACATAAACAACAAATAAAATACACTTCATGTTTAAAAATTATGGATAAATATATCTTAGGTGCAAATAAGTATATCATGCTCAATACCCGTAACATAAAATTGAGTAATTATATGTACAATAAGCACATTGGCGAATTATTTATCCTTTATAAACCTTTAATTTTATAGAATTTCTGAATTGTTCTTTATGTGCATTGGCTTCGTTAGATCATGGATGGTGTCCTGAAACTTCTGCATGAGCCAATCTTAATACGTCAATTTTACAGAATTCTCCACTTAATTCATTTGAAACGTATATGCTGATTGCTTGAGTTTTTAAGGTGATTTGTTTAGTATTTGATGTGAATAAGAGAGCTATACCCTGACTCTTGCTAAACTTTTGTTATTGCATCAAATACGTCCTTTTATGTTTAAGTGGTATAAAAGGTTTTAGTTTTTATTCCATGTTGAAAGTACAAGTGATTGCCATGTTTTAGACATTAGAATTAACAACTTGTAATGAAAAATAAAGTAGGATAGAACATATTAATTACATAGCTCAATTCACTTCTAAATACAGCCTATAAATATATGGGAGATCAATTAGTTGTTTAATTTACATGCAATAAATTGGCATCCATCTTTCCACATCCTACATACAACCAATCCACCGATCAATCATTAATGCAATTCTTATTAATTATATACATAAATCTACTATAGATTTGATAGCTCTTTCCATTGCAACATTGTATGGCATGGATGGGTTGATATCAGATTCTATTGTGGTATTCCATAGCTTAGGTCCAAATCAATCAAAAAATTTGTCACAATTTACTAATTTTATTGAGAATTAATATCATAATATTGAGACTCAAGGTATACGTGTATGAAATTTAGACTAGAGATCACACTAACCCAAACCCCAAAAGCACGGCAGAAAACAAGATAGTTGTAAGAGGTGCAAAAACAACTGATCAATATCTCAATCCTAATCTCAATCCAGTCCAAGTAAAACCAATCACAATCACCGAACAAGCAATAAAATAAAGCAATAACAAAAAGTAAATCACACACGAGATTTGTAGTGGTTCCACTTACATCTTGTTAATGTACGTCCACTTTGAGGAGAACCTTTTATTAATACCGATAAAAAGAGTACAAGATATTGATTTCAATGATCAATATTCTTAAAGAATAGATTTGTGGAGAATAAAATTGAAGAAAACTAGATTTTTGATAAACCCTATTTGATTAAGGATAAACCCTTGATCAAAACCGTTGGAGATTAAGTGTCTTCTTTAAATTTTGAAAATAGCTTATATGGTGAATCCCCTTTCCTTGGAAAATACTCGATTTGCCCCTTGAAGCCCTCACAAATATAACACACCCGCCCGGGCAAAATAACCACGCATCAGCGGGTCAGACATCTAGCCTATGCTGTCAGACATCTCACCCAAAAGATTCATTGTGCATGCTATAGGCGCCTAGACGTCTGACCCTCCCTGTCAAACGTCTGACACAACTCATGGGTTGCAGAAAACCTATTCCTAGACATCTGGTAAGACCTCCTAGACATCTAGCATAACTCTTAGCTTAGAGTAAACCTATTGTCAGATGTTTGGGGATTCCTACCAGATGTCTGACTTCATGTGCTTCCTTTTGTAAATTCACCAACTTCAAATCGCTATAATTTAAGCATCCGTGCTCTAATTCACATGCCATTTTCACCATTATCAAGCTATTCTCAACCTCTTCAATTCACCATATAGTGTCGCCAAATTTAACGCTCCACCTAAACACTAAATCCATCTCCATACTCCAAGAACCAATAGCACCATACCATCACCTCCTCTACCTTCTACCAAACAAACTTGAATACTTTCCCAATGAGCTCCGGTAAAGCCACCGCCCATCACACTTTGTCAATAAGCTCCGGTAAGGCCACCACTCGATAACATAGTGTTAGAAGTATTCAAATCCAAAACCATCTTACCAAAAGACAAAAGCACTTACCACAAGAAGATAGAACTACAATCCCTCACTGATACTCTTCTTCATCCATAAACAAGCTCCTCCTCAACCGTGCCACCTCGTGGCACCTAGCACTTCATCAAGCGAATCAAGTTCAAGCAATGCTTGAACTTCCCAACCCGCAATGACTTAGTGAACATATCTACCGCATTATCCTTTTTGTGCACTTTCCGAAGATATACTTGTTTATCTTCATCCATGGCTACCAAAAATGACTCTCTCACTTCAATGTGTTTAGTGCGTGAGCTATAAGCCAAATTCTCCATCAAGTGAATAGCACTCTAGTTATCACATTGAACATTGTTACTATCGTGTTCAAATCCCAAGTCATACAACAATTGCCTCAAGTGTAGTGTCTCCTTTGGCGCTTCCACCTCGGCTATCAACTCCGCCTCCGTAGTGGATAAAGCAACTACAGTTTGCTATCTCGATCTCCAACATATGGCTGTACCACCAAGTGTGAAGGCATCCAAAAGTTCACTCTCTCCGAACCTTATCACCTGCATAGTCTGAATCATAATAACCAACTTGCAATTCATCCCCTCACTACCACAAAAAACAATACCATGAGATGATGTACCTCTAAGGTATCTTAAAATAAGCTTTACAGCTTCCCCATGTGATTTCTCTAGATTATCCATATACCGGATAACCATCCCGATGGCATTTGCAATATCAGGCCTTGTACACACCATATCATACATTAAACTTCCAATCACACTTGCATATGACATCTTTGCCATATAAGCCTTATCATTCACCAAGATTGGCGATCCCTTACTCGAAAGCTTCACATGTAAAAGTAAATGTGTATTTGACGCCTTTACATTCTCCATGCTAAACCGGAAAAGTACTTTCTCAATGTAATCCTTTTGAGTCAATTTTAACTCAAAACGCTTTCGGTCCCTTTCTATTTCCATGCCCAATATTCTCTTTGCTTCTCCAAGGTCCTTCATTTTGAATTTCGATTACACTAAATTTTAATTTGTTGATTTCGTTTATATCCTTAGAAGCAATAAGCATGTCGTCCACATACAAGAGAAAATACACCCAACAATCATTTTTCAACTTCTTGAAATACACACAAGCATCTTAGATGCTTTTATCAAAACTATTTCCAAGCATAAAATGATCAAATCTCTTGTACCATTGTCTAAGTGATTGCTTTAAACCATATAGTGATTTCTTTAACTTGCAAACTAAATTAGACTTACCATCTATGTCTCAATCACCAACTCCACTCTCCACTGCTATGGATGAAGATGCTACTTCCTTTTTTGCTTTCTTCCTTTCTGGACACTCATTCTTCCAATGACCAAGCTTCTTACAAATAAAGCACTTGCTATTTATTTCCATTGACTTCCCTCTCCAACCGGGCTTCCTTGATCTAGAACGCCCATGATTCTCCTTATTACCTTCTCCTTCTCTATAAATAAACCATGACCATAACTAGCACCACTAGTTCCATCACTCAACTTCTTCATTTGATCATGCAACTCCTCACTAAGAAGACCCGTTTTGACATCATCAAGAGTCAAAGTATCTCGGCTACAAATTAAACTATATAAGAAACCCGTATAATGGTCCAGTAACGAACACAACAATATCATCGCCTTTTGCTCTTCCTCAATCTTCAAATCTACCACCTTCATCTTCATTAGCATATCATCAAAGGCATTCAAGACTGCCTTTAGCGAAGTACCCTCCTTCATCTTATAGGTGGAGGACATTCACAATAAAATCAAATGATTAGTTAGTGACTTCTTCATATACAACTCCTCCAACTAATACCAAATACCCTTAGCATTAGTCTCACCGCTAATTTTGGAGATCACATTCCCTCTAATAGTAAGTTGAAGTGTAGTGAATGCCCACTCTTTTATTTTCTCTCTCTCAACATCTGAGGTGTCCGTCGACAACAAATGCATGTCAAACACAATTCGATGCACTTGATTCCGCCTAAGAACCGCTTTCATCTTCCATTGCCACTTTTCGAAATCATTCTCAATATTCCATTTGTCTAAGCAATTATGATCCTAAAGCAGCATACAATTCACGTACATACAGTACCACACTACTTGGACCAACTATTGGGGGACTAACCGAGGTATTATCCGATTTTAGCATTTCTACGACCAACCTATAAACACCAATGCTCTGATACTAAATATTATGGAATTTAGTCTAGATATCACATTAATCTAAACCTTAAAAACATAATGGAAAATGGGATTGTTGCTAGAGGTGCAAAAACAATCGACCAATATCTCAATCCTCATCTCAATCCAATCTAATTAAAACCAATCACAATCATCGAACAAGGAATAAAACAAAGCAATAATGAAAAACAAATCACATACGAGATTTATAGTGGTTTCACTAACATCTTTTTAGTGTACGTCCACTTTGAGAAGAGCCTTTTATTAATATCGATGAAAAGAGTACAAGAGACTGATTATAACTATTGATAGTATTAGAGAGTAGATTTGCGGAGAATAGAATTGAAGAAAAATAGGTTTTAGATAAACCCTATTTGATGGAGGATAAACCCTTGATCAAAACCCTTGGAGATTAAGTGTTTTCTTTGAATTATGAAAATTGCTTATATAGTGAACCCCCTTTCCTTGGAAAATACCCGATTTTCCCCTTGAAGCCCTCATAAACATAACACAGCAGCCCGGGAAAAATAGCCACGCATCAGCGGATCAGAAGTCTGGCCCAAAAGATCCGTTATGCATGTTACAGGAGCCCAGATGTCTGACCCTCCCTGTTAGATGTCTGGCACAACTCAAGGGTGGTAGAAAACCTATTCCTAAACATCTGGCAAGACCTTCAGAACGTCTGATACAACTCTCAAGTTATAGTAAACTCATTGTCAGACGTTTGGGGATTCTTGCCAGACGTCTGACTTCCTGCGCTTACTTTTGTGAATTCTCCAACTTCAAATAGCAATAACTTGAGCATCCGTACTTTGATTCGCACACCGTTTTCAAGCTATTATGAACCTCTTTAATTCACCAGATCGTGTCGCCAAATTCAACAATACGGTCAATCGCAATGTTGTCCTTATAGATTTAGCTAAGTAAAACTACTAACATGATTAAAAAATCAATAGTCCAAGTGAAGTTATTTCAAAAACTTGAAACTTGCAAAAGCTATTAGAAAACTCAATGGTTAAAGTCGGTTAACCGAATTGAAATGCTCTAAGGATGTATAACAGCTAATATTTGAAAGATAATAAATTCAAAATAGAAAACAAACTAAAATCGGTTAGAATTAACATAAAAATGAATTGCATTCTCTATAAGTTTTCCAATCTTGGAAGTTATAACGAATTGGATGATTTGAAAGAACTTCACCTGGAAAAAGGAAAAAGAGGTAGCACATACAATGACACTGTATTTTCACATATCAATATTTTAAAAATGAACTGCATTCTCTTAAATTTATGATTATGCCAGCCCGTGCAACACAACTATAATATTTTAACATATCAATTAAGTAACCAAATATACACACACACACGTCTCTAGTATGAAAAGCTAATATATTAATCCAAATTCAATGTTAGTGTAAATGCATTACAATACATTTTCATTAGTTAAGAGCTAAGACAAAATAAATCGTTGGACCCATTTTAAGCTATTTGGTTAGGGCTTAAAACCTAAAGCAGTTAGAATATTAGTTTTTATGAAAAAAAACATAATGATATAGCAGTGTAGCTTTGATATGATGCAAGTATAACGTTGAAGAAGTATACCCAACCTCTATGGGAAGAACTCTAATCAATGGAGATAATAAATCAGATTCAAGGGCTTCTCGGTAGGTAAAAAATAATTTTAACATGAATTACATAGCATTTGAGACATGTTTCATATAGCAATATGCATATTTTTATTTAAGAAAAATTATAGAAACAAAAATTGTAAAACAAATACCTTGTCCCAGTTATCTTCAAACTTAATCTCACCACATTCGTAGAAGCTAATAAAGCAATGTAGTCTCTCAGAGGCAGTATTGAGGTAATAATTTTCATCATGACGAACGCAAAGATCAAAGGAAAATGTAGTTATCAGGGTTTATCTATATGCTAATTTAGAGTAATTTAAAATGGTTGAGTATACTCGTGGAGACCAAACGACAATTTATTGCTATAGTCAGGTTCATCAAAAATAAATGTATTTGTTATCCCGCCTTTTGGCAAGGCCATGACACCAAGAACTTGACTAGAAACCAATGACGGTTCGTCTTGGAGATCGGTTATAAGCAGGCTCACTATGGATATCGACGAATTTTGTCCGAGTCCGAATCGAGCTAAAATTGATATGACACGACAAACGAAGCCATGAGAGTCAACATTCCAAATTTCAAGTCAATCCAAGTTCGTATGCTCAAGTTATGATCGATGCAAATTGAAGGAAATAACCCCATTTCGTATCCATCATTGAGCCTCAGTTCGTATCGATCGTATTCGCATCGATCAGATCACACCGTTTCACATCCATCAGATAATCCTAGTTCGTATCCATCAGGTGACCGTAGTTCGTATCCATCAAACAATCACTAGTTCGTATCCATTGAACAATTACTATTCGTATCCATCACGATGTTGCTTGTTCGTATCCATCAAGTGGAAGCAACTTTGATCGATACGAATAAGGGCCACCTCCATCGATACGAACTACGCCATCTTCATCAATACGAACTAGACCACCTCCATCGATACGAACTACGCCGTGTTCATCGATACGAACTAGGCCGTCTCCATCGATTCGAACTGAGCATGCTACAGATCGATACGAAGAGTACGCTATTGATCGATTCGAACAAGACAACTACATCGATACGAAGAAGGCGAGAATCTTAGGACGACTCGATCAACTCGGCATGAAAAGTGGATCGATCCGAAGAGTATGCGCCACGTCATCACTGGGCACGTGCAGCCATCGATTCGAAACGATCGATTCGAACCAAACAACCTGCCGAAGAACGTCAATTCGTATCGATCATATCTTGCGATCCACCAGTCCAAATGCTATGAAATTTTCACAGAAGCTTACGTACATGCTAAAGAATGTTCACACTAAGTTTCGACTCTATTGGACAAAATCTTGATCGATACAAAATTCATTCGTATCGATCACGGATCGAGCTGAAACTTCATGGGCTCGGTCGCGTGGGCCCACTCACGTGCCAGAAGAAGTCTCCCGAGATCTGAGCGAAATATCAGCCTCCTACGCCTATAAATAGAGCCCCAGGGCCTACAGAGAAAGGATCTTTTGACGCTCCGACGCCCAGACTCTGCCAGATTCAATTTCATACTCCATTACTACTGTTGTACTCGAATTTCATAACTTTAATTCGCTGTAACCCGCTGCAATCAATTGTAATCATCAAAGAAACATCAATAAAGTGATCAATTTCATAGTGGACGTAGGCAATACGCCGAACCACTCTAAATTCCTATGTTTCTGTGCATTTTTATCATTTGCATATCTGTTTTTTGGGGTTTTTGTTAGATAATCCTCCTTTTCCATTTAATTTCTTCATTTTATCTCTTCAAAAACTTCCGAAGAGTATTGCGCCCATTTTTGGTACAAACAGTATTAAAACCATTCATTATATATTAAAAGAAAACAAAATATATAACCACAATAAATATAGTCTATCACAAACTTAATCGTAAAAGGTACATGAAGGCTATTAAAAATAAACACATAGTAGACCAACAAATCACTTAAATGTAAAAATTGTAGTCATAATGCATGAAGTATTTGGTTAATTCCATAATATGACAGTCCTTTCAGATTTCTTTTTTTCTTTTCTAGTCCACTTCCTTGGTATGCGTTCACCCACTCTCTATACTGGGCGTAGAGAGAGAACATATATTTCATATATTTCACAATATTAATCTGGGGGCCATGGTTTCGACTCTCTGGAGATGAGTTTCGGGCCTAGAAGTGTAAGAAGATGGTCTGTGTCGCGGAGGCTCTGGCGGATGTGAAGTTTGAATAAGAGGTGGAGATGGAATTCTAGGTGGTGGAGAGCGGGACCTAGATCGGTATCTATAGTCTCTATCCCTATCCCGCTCGTACCTCTCTTGATTAGAGTACCCGCGATCGCGGTCTCTATCCGAATCTCTCCTGCGGGAATCATAATAATAAGAAGACTTTCGAACTAAGCGAAGGCTCCCTAACATCGATCCTCTCCCAGACATCGTACCTGTAAATGAGAAACGAAAGAAAAGTTAGTGATCTCTTGAGTTGGACAATTTGCGATTGTAAATCGTGTAGTGCCGTGAAGTGTATGTATGTGCAACCCCCCGACCAACCGGAAATGTCGGCCACGCTTATGGCAAGCGACTCACTCAGATCAAGAGCACTGTCAAGCTCCTCCAACCCGGTGTCATATTGAAACGACACATAATCCAAAATCGAAATATCAGCAAGCCCTTCGAAAGGATTCTCTACTTGCGGGGGAGGAGCCTTTGAAATTCTAATTCCAGGAACAAGCAAAGACACAACCACAGATTTCAATCTCACGGATTTAGAATGCTTATGAGCAACTGCCTTGCCTTTTCTTCTTCCTTCCGAACCCTGAAAACCGCCAGAAGACCCGGCTATAAGTTCGTCATCAGTGGGCGTTCTCTCCGGATCAACCCCTTCAGCTATTACGACGCCGGGTGCTTTGCGTTTCAGCCGCATCTTCAAGATTTCCCTAAGTGTCCCTTCCAGCCTTATGCTTTGATTCCGTTCAATCAACCCGACGATTCTCAGATTCCTGTTGATTAGAACCGAATCAATGTCCCTCATCTCGCTCAGAACTTCTTGAAGGACCCTTACCATCTCTCTGAAGTACCCGCCTTCAGGTCGTGAAATTACGGCTGTTAAAAGAAAAGAAAATGTCAGTTTATGTCAACTAGTATCATCTGGATAATTCTTGGAAAATATAGTAACACTCACGTCTGACTAGCCACCGTCTGGCAAATCCTGGGGGCACCGGACATAGAACCATTCTGTTTTAAAGTAACTCATCCTTCCCCAGGATCTGGTTACTACTTGGCAGTTCCTAACTGACTCCAGGAAAGTGAAAGACGAGCTATCTCCCATACTCCTGAAGTTAAAATGGTATCTAATCTCAGTCAGCCTGGGCGGTCGGAAGAGATGATCCATGAACACAATAAATAAGCTATTCAGTAAAGCATATCCATTAGGGTGTAATTGAGATGGGGCAATTCTGAGGTAAGACAACACTTCCCTAATATATTGGTTGAACGGAGGGAGTGTTCCCACTGTACACGCATGTCTATTGAAAGCGGTAAACCCTTCTGGAGGAGCATGCGGTCTATCGCTTGGTCCCGGCAATAGTACATCGTCCAATGACAAACCGTGCCTTAGACATATTCGTCCCAACATGTCTTCAGAGACATTGGATGGTACAAAATCTTGGGGATTACAAATGGATATAGCATCAGGCAGCTCATCCGGAGCTGGATTTATAACTTCGGCCGCAATGGCCGAAATCTCTAGGATAGAAGAAGAGGAATCCTGAACTTCCTGCTGTTGTGAGCTTAAAGGTTCCATAACTAACTAACTTATGAGAAATCATCATTAGACGAAAATAACACTCGTGCTTCCCCCAGTGTAAAGTGTGTGAATGTGTTGTGCAGTGCAGTGCTGTATATCACTTGAAAAATTCTACAGAGTTAAAGAAAGCATGTAAACGACAAGACTTCGAAATTCAGTCGGAATGACCGTCATCGCAGACCGTCACAACCGTGCCATCCAGATGTTAGCAATCGATCCAAGTTAAAATTTGTTATCATTTTGTTAAGTCATAGTTCCATCGGCGAGCTTCGAAGGGTAGTCAAATATGCAGTTTAACAGTTAAGTCCGGTTATGCAAGGTTGAAGCTCGTCGGGGTCAGATGTTCAAATGTGCAAGTAATTTTAAGTCCATTTAGGTTCAATTCGTGTCGATCACAAGAATCCCAGTGTGGAATCGATCAGCTTCGCATCCATCTAGGTATGTGTTCGCATCGATCAATTGGGTCGCCGTCGTATCGATCCCCTGGCATATAGTTCGTATCGATCATAAACTCTGGGTTTCGAATCGATCAAATGCAACCCCTTCGTATCGATCAACATGTTCGAAGCACTCGCATCGATCATCTCGATTCAATGCAAAAATTTAATCATCGATCGATACGAAGGCCTCCATCTCATCATCTCGAAGCCCCTACTCCAGATCGACACGAAGCGAAGGTCGAACAACCTTCGATCAATTCCTTCATATCCCTCCTCATTCCTTTTTCCCCAAACGGCACAAACGTCATTGCTCCCTCCTCAACCTTGCTCCAACCCAAATCCAACACCAACGACGCTAGAATCGGCCACAACTCTGGGTGATTTGACGTTAAAGATAGAGTCTCATCGTTTACGCATTGGATTTGTTTAGTGGATTACCTAAATCTGACAGTTGATTCAAGTAATTGAAAGTTTGGTTCGATTCGAAGGCGAGCAAAGTTCTTCTGTTTCCAAGTTTTCGGAGCGATACGAAGGCAAAGAGCAAGAATGGCAAACGATGCAAAAGTTTCTAAGTCAAAGGTGCTTTTATATGGGCGCAAAACCAAAGAAGAAAAACGTTTCACCTCCAGGTAAACTCGACCGATCACGACGGTTCCACCAGATCGATTCGAATAAGCTATTCGAATCCATAAATGCGAGCCTTCATCGATGCGAAATTGTCACCAAGATCCATCGATTCGAAACCGTTGTTCGTGTCGGTCATTTTCGACTCCCTCTACTGTGCATCGATACGAACTACGCCTTTCGGGTCCATCAAATCACAGCCTCCAAAGGCCTGTATCCATCGATGCGAATTGACTACTCGTATCCAACAACGCAAGGTTCATGGATACGAAATGCGCACCAAAGACTGTTCTGAAACCATTAGACTCCATCGATACGAAGTGCTTGTTCGTATCCATCAGCACTCGACCCACAATGGCGCAAGATCATCGATACAAAATTACAACTTAGTGCTCACGGCAATGGATTCCACCAAAATTTGTATCCATCGATGCGAACGCTTATTTCGTATCCATCGTTGTGAATCACGTCGATGCGAAAACCACATTTCAACCTTTTACATCGATTCAGGAGAGAATCGATACGAAGGAACATTCAAAAAACAACCAACAAGCGTTGTTACAACTCGAATTTCACATTTTTTTAGGAGAGGATCGATATGGGATTCGATACAAAAGAACTGACAACGACTCGTGAACGTACAACGTTAACGAAAGTCAGATTAACATATATGCATATATGTCGGATTAATATTCAATTTTCCACATCCACAGGAATTAGATACTCATTTGATAACGATTACGATGACAAACAGCTAATCACAATCAAACAGCGATCTGCAACGACAATACAGAGTACAACAGTTAGTAATCAATGGATCACATTACTAAGGAAATCAGTCAAAGATTACAACTTCCAGCGAAAAGATCGATAACTGATCAAAGTAAAGGTTGCAGCTTTTCAAAGCACGTCATGTTTCCACAAGACGTACTTTGGGGGGCAAATGTTATTCCGCCTTTTGGCAAGGCCGTGACACCAAGAACTTGACTAGAAACCAATGACAGTTTGTCTTGGAGATCGGTTATACGCAGGCTCACTATGGATATCGACGAATTTTGTCCGAGTCCGGATCGATCTAAAATTGATATAACGTGACAAGCGAAGCCATGAGAGTCAACGTTCCAAATTTCAAGTCAATCCAAGTTCGTATGCTCAAGTTATGATCGATGCAAATTGAAGGAAATAACCCCATTTCGTATCCGTCATCGAGGCTCAGTTCGTATCGATCGTATCTGCATCGATCAGATCACACTGTTTCGCATCCATCAGATAATCCTGGTTCGTATCCATCAGGTGACCGTAGTTCGTATCCATCAAACAATCACTAGTTCGTCTCCATTGAACAATTACTGTTCGTATCCATCACGATGTTGCTTGTTCGTATCCATCAAGTGGAAGCAACTTTGATCGATACGAATAAGGGCCACCTCCATCGATACGAACTAGACTACCTCCACCGATACGAACTACGCCGTCTTCCTCGATACGAACTAGGCCGTCTCCATCGATTCGAACTGAGCATGCTACAGATCGATACGAAGAGCACGCTATTGATCAATTCGAACAAGACAACTACATCGATACGAAGAAGGCGAGAATCTTGGGACTACTCGATCAACTCGGCATGAAAAGTGGATCGATCTGAAGAGTGCGCGCTACGTCATCACCTGGGCACGTGCAGCCATCGATTCGAACAGATCGATTCGAAACGACCGATTCGAACCAAACCGCCTACCGAAGAACGTCAATTCGTATCGATCATATCTCGCGATCCACCAGTCCAAATGCTATGAAATTTTCACAGAAGCTTACGTACATGCTAAAGAATGTTCACACCAAGTTTCGATTCCATTGGACGAAATCTTGATCGATACGAAATTCGTTCGTATCGATCACGGATCGAGCCGAAACTTCATGGGCTCGGTCGCGTGGGCCCACTCACGTGCCAGAAGAAGTCTCCCGAGATCTGAGCAAAATATCAGCCTCCTACGCCTATAAATAGAGCCCCAGGGCCTACAGAGAAAGGATCTTTTGACGCTCCAACGCCCAGACTCTGCCGGATTCAATTTCATACTCCATTACTGCTGTTGTACTCGAATTTCATAACTTTAATTCGCTGTAACCCGCTGCAATCAATTGTAATCATCAAAGAAACATCAATAAAGTGATCAATTTCATAGTGGACGTAGGCAATACGCAGAATCACTCTAAATTCCTGTGTTTCTGTGCATTTTTATCATTTGCATATCTGTTTTTTGGGGGTTTTGTTAGATAATCCTCTTTTTCCATTTAATTTCTTCATTTTATCTCTTCAAAAACTTCCGAAGAGTGTTGTGCCCATTTTTGATACAAACACTTTGGTGCTTTCACTGAGAAAAAACCCAGTTTTTATCCTTCTCTTTGGATCTGCTATCGATATCAGATTGCATAAATCTAAGAAGAAGATCCAGATCTCAAGTCTTGAAGCCCTTCCATTCTATTCATATTTGCATCAGATCTAGGAAAGGAATTTGTTAATTCATCATGGTAAGCACACGAACTGCTTCTACAGCTGCTGATAAGGAAGGACGGGATAGACAAAATCTCGTACAATTGCCTCCATCCAACCAAGATGCCGCCGGACCTTCAGATCCATCAGGCCCGGTCACCAGACAAGAATTCCAAATGTTGCTTCAAGAGTTGACCCAGAGTCGGCTACAGGTTACTGAACAACTGCGCGCCAACACAGAGATGACCAACTAGCTGAATCGTCAAAGGCGCAGAAGATCCAGAAGAGATCAAGCTTCTTATTCTTCCACGGAGAGTTCAGCCTCATCTGATGATCATCACCGATCCACACGCTCAAGGCCGGATGTAAGCTACACCCAGCCCACAACACACCAACCTGCCTTAAGTCTGGGACAACCCAGGACTGGACCATCCACCAGTCATCAAACCGGACCCTCATCCCGAGGGGGTGCCGCTCCTTACCATGTCATAGGCAACCTCGCTACCACCACCACTACCGAACAAGGAGTTGATGTTAGAAATCAAGCTGATCCACATCGTAATCAACGAGAACACACTCCAGAACCTTATGTCCTTGAAAATTTTGAACCAAGGAGGCGAGGCACGGACCGTCGATCGCGTCGGTCCAGACTCGCATTGTGGAACCCGACCACACCTTGGCACAGCATGCTCCAAATATCCAGATGCCGGATATACCGACGATGATTCGTCAGATGATCCATAAAAGTCAGGGTCTCACCAATGATGACTGGGGGATTTCCCGGAGTCATACCCCTTTCACTGATGACATATTTTATGCTGAACCACCTCGGCGCTTCAGGATGCCAACTTTGCCAGTCTATGAAGGAAAGTCTGATCCCAATCAACACATCCTGAAGTATGAATGGCTAATGAATGCTGCAAGAGCTGATGATGCAGTCAAATGCCGTAGTTTCCCCATTTTCTTAGGGGGCATTGCTACTATGTGGTTTACTCATTTGCCGCCACGATCCATTTCTAATTTTGACCAGATGGCCACCAAGTTTGTTGAACAATTCTGTATGCACGTAGCGAGACCTAAAGATGTTAATACTCTGTCTAGTGTCACTCAAGCTCCCGGAGAGACACTCAGACGTTACTTGGAGCGATTTCATGCTGCGTGTGCAGAAATAAGCAATCCCAATGACAACTCTATCCTGATGACATTGACTAAGGGGATTGATCTTGATTCCGAGTTTGGAGATTGGTTAGCTGGGAAGCCGCCTGTGTCATTGGACCGTTTCTATTCCAAGGCAGCCCAATTCTTGAGAAGGGAGGATGCGAAACAATCTAGGAAGCAGGATGACGCAGGGCCTAGCATGGAAGGAATTCAGAGTAACATCGCAGTTAAACAATCCGGGGAGAGTTCCGGAAAAGTTCAGTTGAATATACAAAACAAACAGAACCAGCAGAGGGACAGTGGAAATCAAGGTAAAAAACGAGATCAAAATCGTGGTCCACGACGTAGAGCTCCCATGTTCGACAATTATACTCCATTGAATACGTCGTTGGAAAACGTGTATTTGCAGACCTGTAATACCATGCAATACAAGAAACCTGCCTCGAAGCCGTCAACAGAAAGACAAATCCAAATAGGGAAGTTTTGCAGATTCCATGAAAGTTATGGCCATAATATAAATGAGTGTCGTCATTTACAAGATCTCATTGAAAAGCTGATACGTGAACGAAAGTTGGATCTGTATGTGCGAGCGCCACGGTCAAGAGGTGCGGGCCCATCAAATCAGAATCGCGCACCAAACCAGGAAAGGCAGGAGGAACCCGCTCGTACTGGCGGGAGGTTGGTTATTAATACAATAAGTGGTGGTCCCCATCCAGCAGACCGAAGCTGGAAGGAAATGGAGTCGTATGCCAGCTCTATTAGGCATGTGCACTTCGAGTGTTATAGTAGTTCTGATGAAGGGGCTCCGGCCAAACAACATAAGACGATTACTGATGACATCGTATTCAGAAACAGAGATGCTAATAAAGTCGAAGCCCCCACTATCGATCCACTGGTCATCTCGGCTCAAGTAGGCCCTGCTTGGATGAAGAGGATCTTAGTTGACAGTGGAAGCTCAGTGAATATTCTATTTAAACGAGCTTACGATCAGATGAGGATGGAGGCTAAAGACTTAAAGCCTTACCAATCTCGGATTCATGGTTTCAATGGGAGCGCTACTATACCCACTGGAGTAGTGGAACTACCAGTGGAGTTGGGAGTTAGAGAACGCCGGAGAGTACGGATATTACAGTTCGTTGTGTTGGACATAGACTCCCCTTATAATGCATTCTTGGGCCGACCGGCCCTCGCTGAATTCAGGGCAGCCATTGCCCTGTGGTGTTTGACTTTGAAGTTTCCCACTGATCGTGGAGTGGGAATCATTTAAGGAGATCAGGCTGTTGTGAGAGCCTGTTACGTTGCCGAGCTGCGGGAGGCGCAGCGAAAGGAGAAAGGAAAGGGCGTAGAGGAATCTCTCTGCGTCCGCTTTGCTGATAATTGAGAATTAATGCCTGGGCCTAGGCCCGGGCACCCCAGCCAATTCCAAAGGGATCTTGAACCAAGAGAAACTGAAGATGAAGGAGAATCTAAAGAAAGTCAAGCATCCCCGGCCGAACTGACGATCGATGTCCCAATTGACAACGATGATGATTCAAAAATGATAAAGATTAGCTCTCAGCTAAGCTAGCAGAGTCAAGAGGAATTGGTTGAGTTTCTACGGGCGAATCTTGACGTATTCGCCTAGACGCATTCTGATATATGTGGGATCTCGCCGAACATCGCGAGCCATACTTTGAATATTGACCCACGGCATGTCCCGGTCAAACATAAAAGGCATGGTATGGATCCAGAGAGATCTACCGCCCATAAAGAAGAGGTAGAAAGCTTAAAACAAACGGGTTCATTCGAGATGCGCTATACCCCGAATGGGTGTCGAATCTCGTTCTTGTCCGAAAATCAAACGAAAAATGGAGAACATGTGTCGATTACTCCAATCCGAATAAAGCCTGTCCTAAAGATAGTTTCCCGCTTCCCAGAATTGATCAGCTCGTAGACTCGATAGTTGGACATGAACTCTTATCCTTCATGGATGCGTATTCTGGCCACAATCAGATACCAATGCATTTACCTGATCAAGAACATACCAGCTTTGTATCCAATCTGGGACTTTATTGTTACAAAGTTATGCCATTCGGACTCAATATTGTCGGGGCTACTTATCAACGATTGGTCAATCAGATGTTTGCCAATCAAATCGGGAAAACCATGGAAGTATATGTAGATGACATGCTTGTGAAGTCACGATTTTCCACTGACCATATTAAAGACCTAGAAACTATGTTCAACATACTTCGAGAATACAGAATGAAGTTCAACCCACTGAAATGTCATTTTGGAGTCGCATCTGGAAAATACCTTGGGTTTATCGTCAATGCTCGAGGGATTGAAGCTAATCCTGAAAAGATCTGGGCAATCAGAAATCTTGAAACTCTGAAAACTATAAAGCAAGTCCAGAGTCTCAATGGGAAAGTAGCGGCACTGAGCAGGTTCATTTCAAAGTACACTGACAAATGCATTCCCTTCTTCGATCTGATCTGAAAAGGAAAACGAAACTTTGAATGGACCACGGAGTGTGAGGGCGCTTTCCAAGCATTAATTCAGCATCTATCCACACCACCCATCCTGTCAAAACCTATTGATCATGAGAAGTTGTACGTTTACCTGGCGATATCAGAAAATGCTATCAGCGCTGCCTTAATTCGAGAAGAAGACAGGATACAAAAACCGGTTTATTACATCAGCAAACGACTGACTAGAGCTGAAAGGAATTATCCGAAACTAGAGAAGCTGGCTTATTTCCTTGTTATTGCATCAAGGAAGCTCCGCCCGTATTTCCAGGCCCATCCTATTATTGTTTACACCGACCAGCCGTTACGACAGGTCCTTACGCGGCCTGAGACGTCTGGTAGGTTACTCAAGTGGAACATCGTACTGAGCCAGTTTAATATTACTTATACCGCAAGGCGAGCCATTCAAGGACAAGTCCTGGCCGATTTCATAGCCGAATTTACCGTTCTAGAGGACTTGCCCGAAACTAGTGAATCTCCCGAATACATCTGGAAGCTGTACACTGATGGTGCATCAAACGATCGGTGCTCGGGCACCGGAGTTGTACTCGAAACCCCCGAAGGCCGATCTATATGTTATGCTTTAAAGTTCGATTTTCATGCAACCAATAATGAAGTTGAATATGAAGCCCTCTTAGCTGGATTGAAACTTGCCAGAGATTTGAGAATTATCGCTGTGGAAAATTATTCTGATTCACAATTAGTTGTGTGCCAAGTTCTGGGAGAATATCAAGCGAGAGATCGAAGGCTGGCTGCCTACTTAGCTCAAGTTCAGGAAATACTGGATCGGTTTGATTATTATGCCATTTATTGTATACCTCGAGAACGCAATTAGAAAGCCGATTCATTGGCGAAGTTATCCAGCACAGGTGAAGCTCAGCAAATGGGACTCGTTCCCGTAGAGACGTTACCTTCCCCAAGTATTGACCGGGCAGAAACAGACTGGGTATGTGAAACCGTTCCCGATAAGGAGTCATGGATGACTCCATTTAGAAATTACCTTGAGCACGAAATCCTACCGGAGCGTAGGAGTGAAAAACGACAAGTCCTTCGGAAGGCCTCACGATTCACCATCCAGAATGGAGTCATGTACAGAAGAGGGTACTCTGTTCCTTTACTCCGATGTATCGCTCACGATGAAATTAAATGAGTATTATACGATGTACATGAGGGAGAATGTGGCGATCACACCGGGGGGCAAGCACTTGCCAAGAAAATACTTCGATATGGATATTATTGGCCGACTGTGAATCGCGATGCGTCGGATTACGCAAAGAAATGTCATAAATGTCAAAAGCATGCTCGAATTCCTAGAGCCCCACTTACCGAGATAACGCAAATGGTCAGCCCATGGCCGTTTGCAGTATGGGGCATCGACAGCATTAGTACTCTACCTCTGGCAAAAGGTGGTGCGAAGTATGTCATCGTCGCAGTTGATTACTTTACAAAGTGGGCTGAAGCTGAACCTCTTGCTACCATAACGACGAAGAAAGTGATCAACTTTGTAGTCCGCAACATTATCCGTCAATTCAGTCTCCCACACACCATTATCACTGATAACGGAATCCAATTTGACAGCGTTGAATTTAAAGATTTCTGCAAACGGTTTTGCATTCAAAAAAAATTCTCTACAGTTGCACACCCTCAAGCAAACGGACAGGTCGAAACAGTCAATAAAGTTATAAAGTCCATTCTGAAAAAACGACTGGAAAAGGTCGGGGCCAAATGGGTCGATGAACTTCCTATGGCTTTATGGGCTTACCGAACAACCCACAAGTCCGCGACCGCTCACACACCATTCTCTCTCTCTTATGGTTCAAAAGCTGTTATTCCAGTCGAGCTAGAAGTACCTTCTCATCGTGTGACATACTATGATCCGAAGACAAATGCTATATTACTTGCTGAATCTCTTGATTTATTGGATGAGAAGCGTGAAGAGGCTAATTTGAGGGCAGTCGCGTATCGAAGTCGAGTCGCCCAATTGTACAACGCCAAGGTCCGCCCGCGAACCTTTGAACTCGGCGATCTCGTCCTGAAAAGAATCTATCTGGTTCCTTCGCATATGAAACCAACATGGGAAGGACCATATGTTATTGAACGAAGGCTCGGAGATGGCACATTAAAATTATCGACTGTCGACGGTCTTACTCTATCGAGAGCCTGGAACAGCGATAGTCTTCGTCACTACTACACATAACAGGCTATGTTCATTCATTTAGTTTATTTTCCAATTGCAATTTGTTTCTGCATTTCGAAATTAGAATTTGTAATAAGGCAACTGACTTTGGCATATTTTCTTATTTCAGCAATAAAATGCAATCTCTTCGAGCCAGAGCTGTGATTTACTTGAAATACTTCATATGATCATCACCATGCATGGAGAGCTAAGTTCCACCATATGGCGGGATTTATTCAAATAGGGAGTGACTGTGATGCCACCGGTCACTCGCTAAGTGAAACCCGAGCTCGAGGACAAGCCATCACACCAAAGTCAAAGAAGGATTGATACACGACAATCCTTTACTTAACTCCAGATTCCCAGAGCGTGAACTGGAGTATAAACTTACAAATACGAAGGGGGTGGATCGGTCCACCTAAAGACTTCGTTCGTATCTGAACCAAGTTTGAGGAGGATGGACCCGTCCATCTAACGACCTCACTTGTTAACTCGGGGTGGATGTGATCCGACCATCCACGATCCTGATGCACCTTTCATTCCTAGTGTGCGAGCGAAATCTAAAAAAACATGCAACAGATGTGACTGACCGTCTATTTACCAACTCCAAATTCCCAGAGTGCGAAACAGAGTATAAACATCAACTTCGGATTCCCTGAGTGCGAAACGGAGTATAAACGTCAACTCCAAATTCCCAGAGTGCGAATTGGAGTATAAACACCAACTCCGAACTCCCAGAGTGCGAAACGGAGTATAAACACCAACTCCGAACTCCCAGAGTGCGAGTCGGAGTATAAATGTCGACTCCAAGTCCCCAGAGCGTGGACATATAATTAAAACTTAAACCGGCGTAACCAACCACCAGTAAACAAATGAAAATCCCCGGAGCGCGGATGTGATCATCGAAAATCAAACGAGTGTGGTTGAACCACCCCATCTCCGCTTGTCTCAAACATCCATCCAGCGGCACTAAACTCAACATGTTATAAATGAGACGCAATTGATGGCTGATGTTCAACCACTCATCTCCAAGAATGGGGGGCAGAATTTAAGTGTCAACCATTGACTGAAGCAGTGCGACGTCAAGGTTCAACTCACTTCCCAGTCATGAATCGTGTCCACAGTTCTCGGACCTGGCGCATAAAAACAAACTTGACTCGGAAGCTGAAACTTCACAAGTGCATTTCAAATATTGAAACACTTAAGCAAATACACAATAACTGAGAAGAAGCCAAAAAAGAAGAGTTTCATTTCTACCGTTTGTGAAAGAAATTCATGTACAAGTTTGTTCCAAAAAATTCCTACTAGCAGGGGGTCGAACCTGCGTCTATACACGGCCTACAAAGGGAAAACCAAAAATAAATCCCTATCTACTCAGAGCAAACTAAAGAGGCCTATCTATTTCTTCTTCTCTCTTGGTTTCTTCCTCGATGTAGACCCGCTGGAGTCGCCACTAACTTTCCTCTTTGAGCCTTTACTCTTCGGTGGTCGGTCTCCAGGCGGGGGCAAGATCTCGACATCCTCCTCCGAGCTCAAATGAATAGGAATACTTCCTGCGGGCGGAGTCGGAGGAACGGGATCAACTGTAGGAGGCGGAATGAACACACTGGTGTCAATGATTGTACCGCCAGGTGATACCATTCTAAGTGGAGCTAGACCAGGTGCCGCCATTCCACCTCCAAAACTGCCACCATGAGTCGCTGCTTCCATTTCAGTGTCAATTTCGGCCAATATTTCCTCTTCATTAATCGCTTGGGCCTCGCTAGGAGCATCAGCGGTTGGCATTGAAGAGCCTGTAGCAGGGGCGCTTCCGCCCATAACATATGGCAGGTCCGCAAAAGGATCGCTGTGACGACCAAGGAGTTCCTCCATCATTTGCTCATCAAAAACAAGCATGCTTCCCTACATTTCATCAAATGGCGCAGTTGTAGTTACAGTGGTCGCTTCGGTGACGATAGCCTCCTGCATGTGATGTGATTCTTGAGTAATAGGAGGCACGACCAGTGCAGCATCAATCACTGGACGGAAATAAGAGAACTGTTAGTACTTAATTCGAGTGACAATTCCGACTAAAGACAAACATACAGGATGTTCAGAGTACCTTCCTCAGTTTGGCTTATAGACGGCTGAACAGCTTCAGCAACTTGCTCGATAGTCGGAGACATTTGCGGCTGATCCGGATTGTAGGCAGGAACAGCTTGGGGATCGACCGCAGGTAAGGGCTCAAGCTGGATTGACACTGGAACTTTAAGACTTGCATCATGATGTTCAACCCCTGAGCTTTCTCCTACTTCCAAGTGCTGGGTGCCAAGTCTCTCCTTCTCATAAGAAATCATCGACTCATGGAGAATCTTCCGTTCATCTTCATTCAGCAGACGATTCTCGAGCTCAAATTCATCGACCGACTCACCCAGATGCACCGCTTTCTCCTCCTCAACCAATCGGTACCAGGCGTTGTATAAATGTGCCAGGTAATCATCGAGCGAGGCTAGACCCCTGTGCCTCAGCACGTTAGCGTTATAAACAACGAGAAGATCTTCAATGTCGGCTTCTAGCCTGGACTCAGCCGATTTCATCTCCTCCTCAACCTTATTCTCCACCTCGCGGACCTTAGCCATGGCCACATCCCGTTCACCCCGAAGCAAGACAACCTGTTCGCACGCCTCCTGGGCTGCGTTGTTCCCATTGTCCCTTTCCTTGGCAATTTCAGAAAATTTGGCTTTAAGCTCGATGAGTTCCTTAACCGCCGCATCCCGTTCGGCGGTGACCGTAGTATTTCGGTGGCCCATCTCCTCCACCAAGGCAACGTGTGTTTGCCTCAATCTCTTCATCGCCACATTCGCTTCATCAGCTTTTTTGGTGGCCTCAATTTCAGATTTTCGAGAAGACTCGGCCTCGGTATTGAGCACCTGGATGATTCGGTCCTTTTGAGCGAGTTCGGACTCCATCTTCTCAATCGCTTTGGCTCGCTCAAAGGCCACCTTGGAAGCTTTTTCCCCAGCCTTCACCCACTCTCTATACTGGGCGTAGATGTCATGAATGTAATCATGCATCGTGTTTTCCAACCCCGATGGAATTCTTTTTAAATGAGGTGGAAAGACGTAGCCGTCGAAGCATATGTTTGGGAACTCTTTCCTCAACTGAGCGATTTTAATACCCCCTTCCCCTGTGGGCTCAGTTGTGACCTGCTCTGCAATTATGGAGGCCATGGTTTCGACTCTTTGGAGATGAGTTTCGGGCCTAGAAGTGTAAGAAGATGGTCTGTGTCGCGGAGGCTCTGGCGGATGTGAAGTCTGAACAGGAGGTGGAGATGGAATTCTAGGTGGTGGAGAGCGGGACCTAGATCGGTATCTATAGTCTCTATCCCTATCCCGCTCGTACCTCTCTTGATTAGAGTACCCACGATCGCGGTCTCTATCCGAATCTCTCCTGCAGGAATCATAATAATAAGAAGACTTTCGAACTGAGCGAAGGCTCCCTAACATCGATCCTCTCCTAGACATCGTACCTGTAAATGAGAAACGAAAGAAAAGTTAGTGATCTCTTGAGTTGGACAATTTGCGATTGTAAATCATGTAGTGCCGTGAAGTGTATGTATGTGCAACCCTCCGACCAACCGGAAATGTCGGCCGCGCTTATGGCAAGCGACTCACTCAGATCAAGAGCACTGTCAAGCTCCTCCAACCCGATGTCATGTTGAAACGACACATAATCCGAAATCGGAATATCAACAAGACCTTCGAAAAGATTCTCTACTTGCGGGGGAGGAGCCTTCGAAATTCTAATTCCAGGAACAAGCAAAGACACAACCACAGATTTCAATCTCATGGATTTAGAACGCTTATGAGCAACTGCCTTGCCTTCTCTTCTTCCTTCTGAACCCTAAAAACTGTCAGAAGACCCGGCTATAAGTTCGTCATCAGTGGGCGTTCTCTGCGGATCAACCCCTTCAGCTATTACGACACCGGGCGCTTTGCATTTCAGCCGCATCTTCAAGATTGCCCTAAGTGTCCCTTCCAGCCTTATGCTTTGATTCCGTTCAATCAACCCGACGATTCTTAGATTCCTGTTGATTAGAACCGAATCAATGTCCCTCATCTCGCTCGGAACTTCTTGAAGGACCCTTACTATCTCTCTGAAGTACCCGCCTTCAGGTCATGAAATTACGGCTGTTAAAAGAAAAGAAAATGTCAGTTTATGTCAACTAGTATCATCTGGATAATTCTTGGAAAATATAGTAACACTCACGTCTGACTATCCACCGTCTGGCAAATCCTGGGGGCATCGAACATAGAACCATTCTGTTTTAAAGTAACTCAGCCTTCCCCAGGATCCGGTTACTACTTGGCAATTCCTAACTGACTCCAGGAAAGTGAAAGACGGGCTATCTCCCCTACTCTTGAAGTTAAAATGGTATCTAATCTCAGTCAGCCTGGGCGGTCGGAAGAGATGATCCATGAACACAATAAATAAGATATTCAGTAAAGCATATCCATTAGGGTGTAATCGAGACGGGGCAATTCCGAGGTAAGACAACACTTCCCTAATATATTGGTTGAACGGAGGGAGTGTTCCCGCTGTACACGCATGTCTATTGAAAGCGGTAAACCCTTCTGGAGGAGCATGCGGTCTATCGCTTGGTCCCGGCAATAGTACGTCATCCAATGACAAACCGTGCCTTAGACATATTCGTCCCAACATGTCTTCAGAGACATTGGATGGTACAGAATCTTAGGGATTACAAATGGATATAGCATCAGGCAGCTCATCCGGAGCTGGATCTATAACTTCGGCCGCAATGGCCGAATCTCTAGGACAGAAGAAGAGGAATCCTGAACTTCCTGCTGTTGTGAGCTTAAAGGTTCCATAACTAACTAACTTATGAGAAATCATCATTAGACGAAAATAACACTCGTTCTTACCCCAGTGTAAAGTGTGTGAATGTGTTGTGCAGTGCAGTGCTGTATATCACTTGAAAAATTCTACAGAGTTAAAGAAAGCATGTAAACGACAAGACTTCGAAATTCAGTCGGAATGACCGTCATCGCTGACCGTCACAACCGTGCCATCCAGATGTTAGCGATCGATCCAAGTTAAAATTTGTTATCATTTTGTTAAGTCATAGTTCCATCGGCGAGCTTCGAAGGGTAGTCAAATATGCAGTTTAACAGTTAAGTCCGGTTATGCAAGGTTGAAGCTCGTCGGGGTTAGATGTTCAAACGTGCAAGTAATTTTAAGTCCATTTAGGTTCAATTCGTGTCGATCACAAGAATCCCAGTGTCGAATCGATCAACTTCGCATCCATCTAGGTATGTGTTCGCATCGATCAATTGGGTCGCCATCGTATCGATCCCCTAGCATATAGTTCGTATCGATCGGAAACTCTGGGTTTCGAATCGATCAAATGCAACCCCTTCGTATCGATCAACATGTTCGAAGCACTCGCATCGATCATCTCGATTCAATGCAAAAATTTAAACATCGATCGATACGAAGGCCTCCATCTCATCATCTCGAAGCCCCTACTCCAGATCGACACGAAGCGAAGGTCGAACAACCTTCGATCAATTCCTTCATATCCCTCCTCATTCCTTTTTCCCCAAACGGCACAAACATCATTGCTCCCTCCTCAACCTTGCTCCAACCCAAATCCAACACCAACGACGCTAGAATCGGCCACAACTCTGGGTGATTTGACGTTAAAGATAGAGTCTCATCATTTACGCATTGGATTTGTTTAGTGGATTACCTAAATCTAACAGTTGATTCAAGTAATTGAAAGTTTGGTTCGATTCGAAGGCGAGCAAAGTTCTTCTGTTTCCAAGTTTTCGGAGCGATACGAAGGCAGAGAGCAAGAATGGCAAACGATGAAAAAGTTTCTAAGTCAAAGGTTCTTTTATATGGGCGCAAAACCAAAGAAGAAAAATGTTTCACCTCCAGGTAAACTCGACCGATCACGACGGTTCCACCAGATCGATTCGAATAAGCTATTCGAATCCATAAATGCGAGCCTTCATCGATGCGAAATTGTCACCAAGATCCATCGATTCGAAACCGTTGTTCGTGTCGGTCATTTTCGACTCCCTCCACTGTGCATCGATACGAACTACGCCTTTCGGGTCCATCAAATCACAGCCTCCAAAGGCCTGTATCCATCGATGCGAATTGACTACTCGTATCCAACAACGCAAGGTTCATGGATACGAAATGCGCACCAAAGACTGTTCTGAAAGCATTAGACTCCATCGATACGAAGTGCTTGTTCGTATCCATCAGCACTCGACCCATAATGGCGCAAGATCATCGATACGAAATTACAACTTAGTGCTCACGGCAATGGATTCCACCAAAATTTGTATCCATCGATGCGAACGCTTATTTCGTATCCATCGTTGTGAATCATGTCGATGCGAAAACCACATTTCAACCTTTTACATCGATTCAGGAGAGAATCGATACGAAGGAACATTCATAAAACAACCATCAAGCGTTGTTACAACTCGAATTTCACATTTGTTTAGGAGAGGATCGATATGGGATTCGATACAAAAGAACTGACAATGACTCGTGAACGTATATGTTAACGAAAGTCAGATTAACATATATGCATATATGTCGGATTAATATTCAATTTTCCACATCCACAGGAATTGGATACTCATTTGATAACGATTACGACGACAAACAGCTAATCACAATCAAACAGCGATCTGCAACGACAATACAGAGTACAACAGTTAGTAATCAATGGATCACATTACTAAGGAAATCAGTCAAAGATTACAACTTCCAGCGAAAAGATCGATAACTGATCAAAGTAAAGGTTGCAGCTTTTCAAAGCACGTCATGTTTCCACAAGACGTACTTTGGGGTGCAAATGTTATCCCGCCTTTTGGCAAGGCCGTGACACCAAGAACTTGACTAGAAACCAATGACGGTTCGTCTTGGAGATCGGTTATACGCAGGCTCACTATGGATATCGACGAATTTTGTCTAAGTCTGGATCGAGCTAAAATTGATATAACGCGACAAGCGAAGCCATGAGAGTCAACGTTCCAAATTTCAAGTCAATCCAAGTTCGTATGCTCAAGTTATGATCGATGCAAATTGAAGGAAATAACCCCATTTCGTATCCGTCATCGAGGCTCAGTTCGTATCGATCGTATTCGCATCGATCAGATCACACTGTTTCGCATCCATCAGATAATCCTGGTTCGTATCCATCAGGTGACCATAGTTCGTATCCATCAAACAATCACTAGTTCGTCTCCATTGAACAATTACTATTCGTATCCATCACGATGTTGCTTGTTCGTATCCATCAAGTGGAAGCAACTTTGATCGATACGAATAAGGGCCACCTCCATCGATACGAACTAGACTACCTCCACCGATACGAACTACGCCGTCTTCCTCGATACGAACTAGGCCGTCTCCATCGATTCGAACTGAGCATGCTACAGATCGATACGAAGAGCACGTTATTGATCGATTCGAACAAGACAACTACATCGATACGAAGAAGGCGAGAATCTTGGGACGACTCGATCAACTCGGCATGAAAAGTGGATCGATCTGAAGAGTGCGCGCCACGTCATCACTTGGGCACGTGCAGCCATCGATTCGAACAGATCGATTCGAAACGATCGATTCGAACCAAACAGCCTGCCGAAAAACGTCAATTCGTATCGATCATATCTCGCGATCCACCAGTCCAAATGCTATGAAATTTTCACAGAAGCTTACGTACATGCTAAAGAATGTTCACACCAAGTTTCGACTCCATTGGACGAAATCTTTATCGATACGAAATTCGTTCGTATCGATCACGGATCGAGCCGAAACTTCATGGGCTCGGTCGCATGGGCCCACTCACGTGCCAGAAGAAGTCTCCCGAGATCTGAGCGAAATATCAGCCTCCTACGCCTATAAATAGAGCCCCAGGGCCGACAGAGAAAGGATCTTTTGACGCTCCAACGCCCAGACTCTGCCAGATTCAATTTCATACTCCATTACTGCTATTGTACTCGAATTTCATAACTTTAATTCGCTGTAACCTGCTGCAATCAATTGTAATCATCAAAGAAACATCAATAAAGTGATCAATTTCATAGTGGACGTAGGCAATACGCCGAACCACTCTAAATTCCTGTGTTTCTGTGCATTTTTATCATTTGCATATCTGTTTTTTGGGGTTTTTGTTAGATAATCCTCTTTTTCCATTTAATTTCTTCATTTTTATCTCTTCAAAAACTTCCGAAGAGTGTTGTGCCCATTTTTGGTTCAAACAGTATTAAAACCATTCATTATATATTAAAAGAAAACAAAATATATAACCACAATAAATATAGTCTATCACAAACTTAATCGTAAAAGGTACATGAAGGCTATTAAAAATAAACACATAGTAGACCAACAAATCACTTAAATGTAAAAATTGTAGTCATAATGCATGAAGTATTTGGTTAATTCCATAATATGACAGTCCTTTCAGATTTTTTTTTCTTTTCTTGTCCACTGCCTTGGTATGCGTTGGTTCCACTTGAGTTGCAAGTTCTTCATCTTCCTAAAAAGAAACATTATTAATTATGTAGAGCATTTTATAATGTACTATGGTGAGTGTTCAGTGTGTGAAAGCGTAAACTGAAACAAAAGTGTAATAGAGACGGTTAGTTGAAAACTTACATATTAGGAATTTAAAAGTCGATAGACGTACACTTGCATAAATAATTATAGTGCTAATTGGACTAATAGGGAAAATAGTTCACAACAAATATTTGGAGAGGAACATAATTCATAGTTCATAGGTCAAAAAACTCTGAATTAAAAAACTAAGAAAGTCTTTCATGGTGGATATCACTTTTCTTAAAGATAATCCAATCTTCAGCCTTGATCAGATTGGGAGATCTTCTCCTTCTTCCTCTTCTATTTCTCCTCCTCCACCAGATCCAATTCTGCATTCACAATCAATTTCTTCTAAAATCATTCCTGAATTCGATGAAGAGGGATTCCAAATCGTTCAGTCTAGAAAAAGCCGTGAGTATCTAAAACATTGATCTGGAATTGGTTCAAACCAGCTGAGCCTGAATAAGGGAAATTCAAAACATTCAAATCAAAACAGAAACTATAACCGTGATCTCTTCAATTCAAGATTCATTGGGAATACAAGAAACAGTGCAAATCATGTTGAAAACCCTCCTCAGACCAGTTTGAAATCAAATTTGCAAAATGGAATTTCAAGAAACCATTCAAGAAACAGTCAGATACCAAATAAATATGTTCCTCAATTTAATACTAACCTGAATAAAGCCACTTCATGGGCAGATCTGATAAAGAATGGGGGATCAAACTCTGAAGCTGATCTAAAATATGTGGCTCGCCTCTCAATCAATGAAAATAAGATTGTTGTTGTGAATGCAGAGGCCAGCAGAAGGGCAGAAAGCAAGTGGTGTCATTCAGTTATTGCATACGTTTTTGGCAGCAGACCCGCTTATCATCATTTCAAGGCTGTTATAGCAAAATCATGCACTCCCACTGGTAATTTCGACATATTTACTCATAACAATGGGTTTTTCATAATTAGATTTGAAAATGCAACTGATTGTGATAAAGGTATTATTGGAGGTCCTCATTTTATAAATGGAAAACTCATTATTATGAAAAAATGGAATAATAAAGTCAATCTTGATAGAGATTTGCTCTCTTCAATGCCAGTTTGGATACGACTCTCGGAATTAAATCTTAGATTATGGGATAAAGAAATTTTGAGTGCTATTGCTAGCATTGTGGGTAACCCTATTAAATTAGACGAACATACTGCCAAGGAATCAAGGCTTTCTTTTGCTAGAATATTAGTGGAAATTCAAACAAATACTGATTTACCAAATGAAGCGTCTATTTCATTGCACGATGGGGAAAATTTAATACAAAGCATAGAATATGAATGGACCCCCCTAGGTGCAAATCATGTTGTTGTTTTGGTCATACCATTGACAACTGTGTTACCAAAATGGTCTGGAAAGAGAAACAGAAAACTCAAGAAAATGATGTGGCTAGCAGTTCCACAAAAGAAAAGGGAAATACATTGATAGCTAGAACATTGGAAGCAAATAATGGATCCATCTGTTTACCCTTGAATGCAAATAATAACAGTATCAATAAAACTATTACTGTTCAGGAATCAACACAAGAAATGGATATCCAAGAAGGAAATAGGTCACAATGTTTGGAAGTGGAAAATATTGAAACTGAAAATGGCATTTCAGAAAACCCTTTAGAAGCAATTGTAAATAGCAAAAGTGATGCAATACAAATCAGAAATTGTAATCCAGATTCAGCAAACATGATCATAGAAGATGGTTCATACATTTCTGCTATTCTCAGCAAAGAGCCATCTAAAAACCCCAATATTAATCATGTTGCAAATCACCTTTCCTCTGCTACCACTAATCCAAGTTCAGAAACCAGTATACAAAAGGTTATCAATTTAATGGCAAACTCCTCTTCAACATCAAGGAAGACCAAAAAAGCCAAAAAGGAAAAAAGAAGAGACAAAATGAAAAGCATTAATGACATTATCACTGAAGACAGCACAGAGGATACTAAAGACTGTGACTTCAAAAGAAATTACATCTCTAAAAATTCAAAATGGGAAGAACAACTCAAAGCAATTAACAAAACTACATATAAGAAAAAGGGAAAGAGGTTGGAGACTCTGGTGGAAGAGAACAGTCACAGTGCATAGCTGTTCTTCCTTTGTATCCTTTGAGTATCCTTCTTAATATTACTATTATTATTATGTCAATAATCACTTGGAATGCTAGAGGTCTAAACTCTCCTGCAAGGAAATTAGATTTGTATAATCTCCTTTTGACTTTAAAACCAAGTATTGTAGGACTGCTTGAACACAAATTAGACAATTCTAAAATTGATGATTTACGGATTAAAAATCTTCATAATTGGAAAACCATTAATAATAATCAAATGGGAGGTAATGGCAGAATATTGGTTCTTTAGGATCCTAACATTTGGGACATCTTTCAATATTTTATAAATTTTCAGTTTATCCACTGTAAATGTGTAAACAAAGGTGGTTTTCAATTAGAAATTACATTTGTCTATGCCTACAACAGTGAAACTAAAAGATTATCTCTTTGGAATAGCCTTGAGCAAATTAATTCCAATATGAGACTACCTTGGATTGTTATTGGTGATTTTAATACTGTCATGCATGGGTTTGAGAAAAAGGGTGGGAATCCTACCCCTTTCAAAAAACTAGAAATGCTTCATAACTTTCTCCTTAGAACTGGTTTATTTGAACCAACTATTGCTGGAAATCTTTTTACTTGGAAATCAGGAAAATTCAGAAATATCCACTGTAAATTAGATAGAATTCTCATTAATAATATTTTTACAAACTATTTTAAAGATTTTAAATGCTCTACCCTTCCTCAGGCTACTAGTGATCACACACCAATACAAATTGAACTAAACCAAAATAATAAAATTAAAAATAACATTCCATTCAGATTTGTTAATGGCTGGGTTTTTGAAGATGGCTACAAAGACTTAGTCAAAAATTGCTTAACCACAAAAGTATTGGGCACTGCCCAATTCAAATTCAATAAGCTTCTTCATATTACCAAAGGAAAACTGAAAATCTGGAATAAAAACAGAACTAATAATGAAATCAAAACCATTAGGGATGATTGTGAGCATAGGCAGAATCAATTGGACAAGGATTGCTCAGACATTAATAAGGTCAAGAATTTTTTTCTAGCCCAAAATAATCTTGTCAAGTCCCTTCGTGTGCAGTCTATAAATTTAAGGCAGAAAGCAAAAATCGACTGGCTATTATTGCATGGTGATGAAGCTAGTAATTTTTTTAATGCTAAAATGTCCAGTAGGAAACATAGGAATGATATTGGGAAAATAATTGATACCAAGGGCAATGTTATCAATGATCTGGATTGTATTAGGAAGGAAGCCATCAATTATTTTACTAATCTTTATAACACCAATCTCTATTCAAATTCCTTTCCTATCATTGTACCTAAATTTAAAGTTAATGAAAACAGCAATGATATTCTCTTAGCTCCTATCAAACTTGAGGAGATTAAAAATATCGTTTTTAATTCCAATAATGATAAAAGTCCTGGTCCTGATGGCTTTGGTGCCAGATTTTATAAAACCCACTGGAAAGAAATCAAATCATTTCTATTTGATTCTATCTCTGAATTTTTTAGGACTGGTAAAATATTAAAAAATTTGAACCACACTTTTATTACATTAGTCCCAAAGGTTCAAATTCCTAACTGTTTAGAAGACTATATGCCTATTGCCTATTGTAATTTCATATACAAAATTATTTCAAATATTCTTTGTAACAGGATAAAAATATTTTTGAAATACCTTATTTCTGATAACCAGAGTGCTTTCATTCCTGGTAGATTAATTGTTGAAAACACTTTGCTAGCTCAGGAATTAATAAGAAACTTTAATAACAATAATAAAAACATCATGTGTGTCAAAATTGATTTACATAAAGCATTTGACAAAATAAATAGACATTTCATTATTTTTATGATGAAACAAATGGGTTTTGTAATAAATTTTGTGATCTTATCTCTGAATGTATTAATAATGTGTCCTATTCTATTTTGATTCAAGGCTCTCCTAATGGATATAGACAAAGCAATAGGGGGATTAGACAAGGAGACCCACACTCTCCTTATTTATTTACTATTGCAATGGAGTATTTCTCAATTCTTATGGAAATTGAGCTTTTAAGAGGAAATATCAAACCAATAAATAGAATTAAGCCTTATATTACTCATTTATTATATGCTGATGATTTACTTATCTTTTTGAATGCAGACATGCAAAGTGCGAAATCCATTGCAAACATATTTGACAAATTAGAAGAGCATGCTGGGCTAAAAGTCAATGATTTCAAAAGCAAAATTTATTTTAGTAAAGGCTGCTCCAATAGAATGGACATTTTAAGTATCTTAAAATTCAAGGAAGGAAATCTGCATGTTAAGTATCTGGGGCTTCCTCTTAGTGTTAATCAAATCAATGAAAGAGACTGCACAAGATTATTGGATATCATTCAAAATAAATTTGAAGGGTGGGCCAGCAAATTTCTGTCTTTAGCTGGAAGAATTGAACTAACTAAAACTGTCATCATCGCAATCATCATGTATTGGATTCAAGCTCACAATATCCCAGCAAAAGCAATTCACAAAATTGAATAAAACTTGTGCAAATTTTATATGGAAAGGAAGACAACACAAAATTGCTTGGGAAAAAAAATCTGTATATCAAAGAAGGCAGGGGGTTTGGGACTGAGAGATATTAATGAGCTTAGAGAGGTATGTAAACTCAAATTATTCTGGAAATTTGTAAATGGCAATTCATTATGGGCAAAGTGGATGAAAGCAAGATATCTTAAAAATAAGAATTTTTGGACCACTAGAATTGAGAATCATCACTCTTTTGTTTGGAAAAATATTCTCAGCAGTAGAGACACTGGCATCAAACTTTTGGAAAGAAAAATAAAAAATGGAAAATGGACCAGTTTATGGTTTGACCCTTGGATTCATGGAAAAACATTAGTTAGTCTTGTGGGATGGAACAACTTATATTTGTTTGGCGAAATAGATGGAAAAGTTAGTAGCATTATTCAAAATAGCAGGTGGAATACATCGTTGCATTCAGCTACTTCTATTTTCAATACTGCCATAAATCAAATAACAATTGATTCTAATCTCCCAAAGGATAAATGGGAATGGAAAACTTCTACAAAAGGCTTTTTCTCCTTCAAAAAAACATTGGCATTTATAAAAGGATATGAAACTGAAGTGGATTGGCACTCTGTTATCTGGAATAAATCAAATTGTCCAAAAATGTCCCATTGTGCTTATTTTGCAATTGTTAATAGACTTCCCACCAGAGATAGATGTTTAAAGTGGAATAAAAATGGGGATACAATTTGCCTGCTATGCCGAGAAGAAAAGGAGTGTATCAATCACTTATTTTTTGACTGCTCTTACTCAAAACATATATGGTTTATTGCCAAAACAAAGCTCAATATTAGTCAAAATCAGGCAGTTCAAAACATCAGGGAAAGCATCAACTATATTCAACAAAACTTCAAAGGAAAAAGCAAAGAATTCAAAAAAGCTAGTATTATGCTTACTGCAACAATATTCCACATTTGGAAAGAAAGAAATCAAAGACTTCATTCTCAATCAGAAACAGAAAGCATACAACTTTGGAAGAAAATAGAATTGGATTCCTAAATCCTTCTCAGTAAAAACAGAAATCAAAACTACTTCTCAGAGAATCCAAATCATAAAAACTGGCACATGGATAAATATGAAGAGAGTTTAGAATCTTTCTTACAGAGTGGGAATAATTATCCCAATGCGAGGCATCTCCATCACAATGGCAATCATTGGATGGAAAGGCCTTTGAATAATGTTATTTCCACTCCCAAATCCGTCAATACTGGTGGCGGCCGCTTCTACCATCACGATAGGAATAGCTCCTGCAATAACAAGGGAAGAATGTTTAAAAATAATTTATCATTTTCTAACAATAAGCATTTATTGAGCTCTAACAATTGTAATACTATACCTGATAAGGGCGGAAGCTACCGCGCACACAGTGTTCATGATCAAATGGGAAATTATCTGAGCATAGACAAAAATTTGCAACCAACGGTTAATATCAAATATGATGTCTGTGCTCCACATTCAAGAGATAAAATCAACAGACACTTATCTAAAGAGGGTAATAGAAATAGATCTAGCAACTGCTCAAACATCTTCCTCCAGAACAATATAATCGCAGCTGATAACTGCAAGGGAAGTGTCAAGGCTTATTTTAATAACAAAAACTTTAATTTCAATATTTCAAATTTTAAACATAATTTATCCTTACCTGACAGTTCTGGAGGATACTGCATGTATTGTAGTCTTCGTGAGCATGATATAAAGCTTCACTTGGCTATAAATGATCAAAGATTAGGTTGCAGCCACTACAGAAGTATTATCAACAAGCAAATCTTTCACTTATCTAATTTGGAGAGAGGGGAAAGTAGCTGGATGTCTGTGCCTGTCAATACGAAGAATAACAGCAGCAAGAATGAAGCTTTCACCATTAAAGCTCTCGAAGACATTTGCAAATCCTCAAATTGCGTCAAGCATATCACCGACTCTTGCTCGAAAGTTGAAGCTGAAATGAAAACCACTCAAAAAAGAGATTTTCACTAAAAATCTAGAGCTTCGTGGGATACAAAGATATGAGACGAAGTACTGGAAGCCTCCTTAAGCCTTTAAAACAGGCTTAAGCGAGATTTCACCTAGTTTTTCGCCTGAGTTTTCTATGGCGTTCCGCCATTTTTAGGTTTAGGGTTGTGAGGATGGAGGCGCTGAATAGCTTGTGTAGAGGGTTTTTCCTTTTTTTGTTTGAGTGGCTTCGGGTATGATAGGGATATCCGCTTTGCTTCGTAATTTTCCTCTGGGCTTGGCCCATTTAACTATTTCAAAAAAAAAATATTTGGAGAGGACATACAGTAATGAAAATCCCTCTTCTTCCTCCCTTTATTGCCTCTGATAATGCAATGCGGCAATCAACTTTATCATTGTTGAATTAATCTAAAGCATGTTCATACAAAAAAATTCTGAAATATGTAAGCAGTGTGATAACATCAACTATGAAAACATATTTAGCACATTACTAAATCAGCTTGCCACTTTCTTGCCTTTGTAATCAGACACAGTAGAAGCGGTAGCAATTGTTCAGATGGAAACTTTATCAAAAGGTTGTACTTTTCTTACTCAAAGTACGTAGCTGTTTAAAGCATGTCATATGGTTTGAACGTAAGTGTGAAAAGGAGATTTGTTGTTTTAGAAAATTACATGTTCTAAAATATTAATTTATATTTTATATTCTAACAAATTAGTTTATATAAGGACAAAGAATATTTTACCTGAGATATAGAAGAAGATAATTGAGAGGAGACATTTTTTTGCTTATTCTCTAAGCTATCATGAATGTATCTTTTTTATTCATTTCATAATTGCTTGGCCTGAATTCAAAAACAACATCAACTCCCACTACTTTCTGGAAAATGATTTGCATCTTTAGTTCACCATTTTCTTGAACTAAACAGCACAACATATCATTTGTTAGCACAAATAAAAAATTAGAGTTTGTTGAAAATGTGTATGTGTGTAGACTGCTATTTGTTAGATAGGTAACCATCTTTGAGATACTGATCATCTCGTCAATGTCCACACCAATAGGTCTCTCCGCCTCTTTGTCAAAAGCAATCGCAATAGTTGACGTAGTGCCATCAAGAATGTCAATGTTGACATGATACCTATGCATAAATAAGCCATCAAAATAAAAGATTATGGCAGTTGTTCTAAGATAAAGATATAACTACCTATTGAGCGGACTGTCCACCATTTGTGACATTTATAGCAGAAGTAGTTCGATCCATCAAGATGTACAGATCCTTTGCAAATTGTGCATGAAATATAGCTCCAAGGGGAAGAGGTCCTCAATTTTATTATTGTAGCATTGATGACATATTTTCCCCTAAGTGGATCTTAAATTTTAGGAATAAATTGTAGTAAATCGATAAATCTTAAGTTCACAAGGAATAAATAATAGATACTAAAGTACTACAAATCCAAACTAAAACCTATTTTATTTATTAGTTCAAGAAATCATTAACAAAAAAATATGTCAACCAACAAAAATCATAAGTCCAAATGTGAGGTGAACGAAGAGGAGAAGAATGGTAATTAATCGTAGGCATTGAGTGTATTTTGGTAAACATTTTTTGGATTTGAGATAAATGAAGCACTGAGCTAATATGCACAAACAAACTATGTTATTGTGAAAAATACAAATATTACTCGACAATTTGCAACTCTATGCTCTTCCACAAGATGTGCTATGGTAAACTGGATTATTTATATTCTTGCGGTTTCACCAGTATAGGTCTTGCTATAAAGCATAACCAGTTTTTTGGTGTTAATAGAGTTAGGGTTATGCCCTAGGGGTAATTATATAATTTATTACATATATCTAACTCAATAACCAATCTTGTTTGAAATCAAAGGTATTTTCTTTCTATTATATATTTGATATAATGTAGTTATATTAATTAATTAATTTAATCAAAAGTATATTTAATAGAAAATCCATAAATGGTATGTTTTATTATAGTAGTTATAAAGTATTATAACCGTGTGTAATTTATCACAATAATAATAAATATACCATTTTAAATGTTCCCAGTCAAGATGCATCAGGACTGAATATCGATGTATTGTTGAGACTAGAGTACGTAATGCTCTCCAATTGTTGGGCAGTATATTACTCATAGTTGTTGGCGGTATTTAGAGGTTACGTACCGATAGTTATTCGATAACTATGGAATGACTTACTCAATAGTTTTATGTTGGTTAATATAACTAAGGTCAAATAGAAAATATCAACATGACTGATTTACACAATTCTCTCAACTTCAGAATACTGTGGATCTTCAATATGAAAGCTCCGCTTTGATTATAGCCAATCTATGGCATGACATTCCATCGAGTGACTATAGTTAGGTCGAGCGGAAGTATTTAAAGTGAAACACTATTCAAGAGAGGATTCATCACTCAGTTATATGGGGTTAGTATCACGGTCAACTCAAGTTAATTAAAAGTTAAAGTCTCTGGCCAGAGCATTTCGATTAATAATAATTTTTATTATTGAACCAAGTACTTTGTGTTTGGACTATAGAGTTGAATATGGACAATATTTGAATTCTCTACTTAATCATTTGGGTGTTTGTGCAATTTCTGGTTCAAACACTCCTAGTTTTACCAATAGTAATAATAAATTATACACATAAGTACGAAATTCAAATTAATAAAAAAATATTTATACTCTTGATTTTACTGTAGTAAAAATATTATTTTTATTTTTATTTGTAAAATTCAAAAAGATATTTAAAATTCAAATAGTTGAAATATTCGAAATAGATTTATTTTATAAAAATTCATAATGATTTTATTAATAGTAAAAAAAATTGACTGTAATGTTTCACCAATGGGAAAATCTATTTGGACACAAAAATATGACACAAGTTATTTCAACCATTGGATCTCCTCCTGAATTCAGCCCCATTAAGATCTAATGTCCAATATCTATTATGTCCCATTTTGTGTCTTAATAGTTGGCACATTTAATAATATATATATATATATAATTTTAATTAGTCACACTATTTTGAATTCAAAATTTTAAATTATTAATTATAAATCATTAGGAATTTAACACACACACACACATATATATATATATATGTGTGTGTGATTTAATATAAACATAAATACATATACACACACTTGTATACAAGTGAATACACACACACACAAATATATATATTTAAAAGGTAAGTAGGGTTTTATAGAGGACCCTTACCTCTATCTATTAAACTATAAAACATTCGAATAAAAAAATGCTTGGATTATAGACAGATACCAAGCCATCAATCATATACTTATTTATCTTCTATGCTACTAGTTAAAGAAACATGTCGGAACATTACTTTGTTCTTGACTTTATGTAAGCTGATAAAAATAAGTTCATTTTTGCTTCTTATCTTGGCCTTGAAAGTCTACCATTCCTTTCATCCACACCTCTAGCAGAACAGTTTTCAGGAGCAAGAGCATCGCTTTAGATTTTGCGGTCTTACATCTAGTTGCAAGGAAGATTGTGTACCATTCTTGAGTGTTATCGGTAGAAGGCCAATGGTATCCACTAACCTGCAAAGCCTTCATCCAAATATCGTACACATAGGGGCATTCAAAGAATAAGTGCATGAGAATCATTTGCATCAGGAGGACACATTCAACATTCCCATGTAGCAAAATTTGTCTTGTGTAAGAAGAGCATTTTTTAGAACCCTTCAAAGGAAATTTTTTTGCTTGCGAGATCCAAAAACATCCCAAACCTTATTGTGCCAAGGATCAGTGCTAGGGGAGGATTCTATCTTTAGTGAAATATATTATAATATATATATATATATATGTATGTGTGTGTGTGTATATATATATTATTACATATGTGTATTAATATATATATACATACATACACACACGTATATTAATTAAAAATAATGGTCGACTTTAAACTATATATATATGTGTGTATTATTAATTTATATTAGTGCGGATATAAGTGTATTTGTGTGTGTGTATTTATGACGCCTTCATTGACTTATGAGCTTAACCAATATATTAACCATAAATCACAATGCTTAATTATAGTATATGTTCCCATATTACCCTTAGGTTAGATTATCACTTTTAATATGGTTATAATGTTTGTATTGTGAATACAAACAAATTAAAATATTAAAACATAAAACTAAATTAATAAATTAAAGTATAAAATTATTCCACACATGAAAAAATGGCGGATGTCAATTATTTTCAACGATCTTCTTCCCTTAAATTTAATAATTCTTCTCATCAATTTCTTTTCCCTCCTCCCTTCCATTTGTATGCGGATGTTGCTAGAGGATATTATCCTTTTCTTCCTAGTCTTGTTCTTCCTATTACAACATATGGTGATCGAATCTCAAAATCTTGGAGATTTAAAAGTAGAAAAGGGGCGATTTGTTATAGATGTGGAGGATCAAATCACTTGGCTAGGGTTTGCAGAGAACCCATCTGATGCTTCAAATGTGGATTCTTTAGACAAAAAAGAAATTCTTGTAAATCTGATTTATCAAAGAAAGGAAAGATCTTTCCTCCTCTACCAAAACCTTTAAATAAAATGGATCGCCATTTTTATTTCAGTTTGGAATTCTTGAAATTACAAAGTTTGTTTATTGATTGTTGCGTAGGAGAAAAAGAGGAAGGATTAGATTTTTTCATAAGTTGTTGTGGCACTTTAGCTGTCTAAACAGTGATATCAATGAAAAGGGTAATCTAGATGTGAATTATGCGGTGCACGTCTATCCAAGTAGAAGTATGTAAAGAAAAATCTAAAAACAACAGTTTTATCTTCTTTAAAGATGTTAGATTTGCAAAAATATACGAATGATGGTGATGATCGAATGGCTGATGCTAGTAATTGTATGGAAAATTCTTATGTTCTCCCCGTCCAAGGAAAAAAGCAAAGGAAATGATTCGCTCAATGAGAATGTTGAAAATATCTTTGTCAATGTCTAAAAACATATTGCGAAAAAACAAGTTTAAGATCCATCAAAGATCATTTATCACGATCCGTTTGATGTGCTTGGGCTGGTGAATGATGATATTCTAGTGGAGGACATGAATGTTAAAGTTGATATGGTTGCAAGTGATATAAATATGCACTTCTTATTTTCTTAGGATTTTGGGGATTAAGATATCTTCTCAACCTTTAGGCTTTCTCTTATTACCATTTGGTGAATTAATAAAGGTTCTGTTTGGAGAATTTTTTTGTTCTTGTTTTTTTATTTCTTATCTCTTCTAAAATCTAATTGTGTGGGGAGCATTGAAAAAACCTTAATAGTTGGTACCAGAGCCTACTACACAAATTTTATGAAGAGAGTTTGCTTATAGAGAAGATAGTGTTGAAAAACTTAATATGAGAAATTGAGAGTTATGGAAGGTGCAGATGGGGGACTTTCTATATCTTTGATCTTCACTAACCGTTGAAGAAGGGAAACCTAGTAATATATCTAAGGAAAAGTGGGAAACTTTGGATATAAAGGTTATAGTGTCTATTCGGAGTTTTCTGGAAAATATGGTGTTTCATTATATTGCTAATGAAACATCCACTTTTGAAATTTGAAAGAAATTAGAGGGAATTTGTGCAGAACTTTGCAAGAAATAAGGCACTTCTAATGAGAAGATTAGTAAATATGAAGTTTAAGGAAGGTGTGTCAATTGGAGAGCATTTCAATGATTATCAAGCAATTATGAACCAATTGGCGATTGTATATTGCAATGTGGTTGATGAGACACATGTCTTGATGTTAATAAGTTCATTACCGAACAGCTGGAAAACGCTTGTGGTTGCATTAAACAACTCAAATTCAAATGGAGTTATTTTAATGGGATCGGTGGTTAGTAGCCTGCTTACCGAGGAGATGTGGAGGATGAATCTAATAGAAGAAAAATATAAGAAAACATGAAAATTGAAATCCAATTGGCGAGGTGCATTTGGTAAGGAGGGGTAACCGACCAAACATGGAAAGGAGATCAAATAGATTAAACATAGAGAGAGATTTCATCTGCTATCACTATAAAAAAAACTCGGTCATCAGCTGAGATTTTGCAATAAGCTTAAAAAGGACAATTAGAGGATGTGTAACGACCCGATATTTTGGACCATTCGCATCCATTATAAGTGTATAGGTAGACACTCATGCCGGAGTTGAATTGCTCAAAATACCGCGTTGTTAATTTAAATTTGGCAAAACTAAACATATACAGTAAATAAATAATCACAGATCACAGATACAGAGTAATAAATGTAGCGGAAATAAAAGAGATAGTAGTTCATGAAGCTACTATATAAATGTATAAGATACATCAGAGTTTACAACAGAAGAGTAATACGATACATCAGAGTTAACCAGATACAACGGAAGAGTAACACGATACATCAGATACAAATCAGAATACATCACTGGAATCATCGAATACTGAAAGCAGAATAGATGGCTGAATCTTCAAGCAAAGCTCCGACTCCAAAGGTGAGTCTCGAATACTGGTACACTCAGTCTGACCCGAGCGTAAAGCAAAAACACAAGACACTCGAGTCAGGATTAACATTCTTATATTAATAAATCCAACTCAAGTGAAATAGCAATTGAAATACAAGTAACTCAAAGGATGTTTGGAATAACCATCCTTTAAGGATCCGTTAAACTATCTACTAGGTAGTAGTGTACGATAAGTAGATAATGTCTATCAGTAATATAAAGATATCAAAATAGTGTTAAGTCATGGCCCATTCCACCCTTAACACATTTTTATTCCCAAAAGCATATACAAGACCGTAGTTTCCCCAAAACCGGAAGTCACCAGAGGGCAATCCATATACTAAAGGTACAAAACAAATTCGTAGTGGTCGCGAATAGGGAATACAAGTATGACAAGGCACATGAGGCAATACCCAAGGTAGTGATACTACCGTTTACCTGATCCGGACTGGTGAGAACGCATCGCCGCAGCGACCGCAACACCGTGAAACAACACTCCCAAAATCAAGGGTGCACCAATCGACAACAAGTAATGAGTAGTTCGAAGAAGTGTGTCCACTTGAGGTAGCTGACCTCCATTGGCCCAGCACGGCTCCTGTTTTAGTCATTTCCAATTTGACACAAGTGTCAAGGCTATCCATCATCATTCTCTTTCTTCAATCATCACGTACATCATTCCAACCACTTCATTCTGGATCACACTCCGCGTATAGCTATTAAAGTGGTTTTCGGTTTAGACAGAGAGTATGTCCATAACCGATTCCGGTCTCTTTAATAACTTTCGTAATTATTACACCGATTGGTCGTTTATATATTTCAAAACCAAATCAATTACAGTTTCAATTAGAATTTGTAAACCAACATTTCATTTCTCTTTCGAAATCAATTTCCAAAATTTACGTTTCAAAACTTCCAAATTCATAATTTCAAAATCTTATAATTCAATTTCAATCTTTATTTAAAACAATTCGAATATCAATTTAAATTCGTATATAAGATTCATTCCGAAATCATTTAAATTAAATTAATTTAACATTTAAATCAATTTAAATTCATTTATCGATTTCATTCAATATTCATTAAGTAAATTTGCCATTCAAAACAATTTCTATTAAATTTCTAATTCATTAAATCCATTATTTAAATTCAACTTCCTTATTTCAAAACTTACAATTTGAATTAAATTAAATTCATCAAATCAAATTCTTTAAATTTCAAGTCTTACATTAATTTCAATAAATCACATTTTATTTCTTGTTAAAGAAATTCAATTTCACTTATTTACTTACTTAAATAATTTTCCAAAACTTAATTAATAAAGAAACTCAATTTCAATTATTTACGAAGTAAAATTCACTTATTCAAAAGTTCAATTTCATTTTTAATATTTTGTTTCAGATTTTTAAATATTGACATTTTCCTTTCATTAAAAATTCAAATTTCAACTTCATTTCAAAACCATATTATTTATTCAAATAAAATCTTCGTTTATTTTTAAATCAAATTATTGACCAATCAGGTTTTATTTAATTCTCTATCCTAGGTCAAAGTTCGATTTGGGTATTTATCATTTCAACCCGATTCCAATTCAATTCAAAAATCAAAGCATAGTAAAGGGAACTTGCAGTGTGATAACTGGGATGGTGTCAAAGTAAATAAACAAGCAATAACAACAATCAATATCAATCCAATCATCAATTCAAATAATCCCGAAATAACCGTATTAATTCGCATTGTTATTTGTACGAATTAATATAATTATTTCTAGAATCTACACTATCATTTCATGTAGATTAAAGATTATTACATTACGGTTTTCACTTGTCATCTATTACAATTTCATCCATCATCAATTTAACAACATACATTCAGTGGTTCAATATGTAATTAAACAAATCCTACGTGTCAATAAATTTTGACAGTTAAATGGGTCATATTATACAAATGTCATTTAATCAAATTTAACATTTAACTATTCTATATCATTTCAATTGCATACTATTTATCATTTTAACATTAACAATTTAACATCCAATATAAACATCAACAATCAATCAATTATCATCCAAACTGTATTATCATCGCATAAATAATTAACAGATAATGGTGTCAGATGTCACAAGTGAACTGATACAGGTAATAGCATATAAAATAGTGTAATTAACTAACAGCAGCATATTTCAATTGTCGTTTCAATTGAAATCAAATCTGATAAATAAAAGAACGTTAATCGTGAGTGAGTGCTCACCTTTCGAAGCCAGAGAAATTTGACACAGAAATGAGCTACGAATCCAGAGTAAAGTGAGATGGTAACGAATTCGATGAAGAAACAGGCACATTGGACCGAAAGCTGATAAAATGGGAATCGATGAGAACCAATCAGAATCATTTTTGATATAGACTGAAAATATGTACATTATTATTATATTATTATGTATTTCAATATTTCAATTCAAGACAAATATTAAAATAATATAACTTTTAAATCATTATTAAATCAAACTCATATATATATTATTTTAGTTTAAAGTCTATATACATTTCAAAATTAAAATAACTGTATATGTACTTATATATTTATCATAAAAAAAATAGTAGATATATATATATCGAAACAATCACTGACAAGTATACTAACATGCAGAGAACAAATAGATTATTTAAAACTTATGTATACTATATATATTCAAGTAGACTAATATAAAAATCATATATATAAACTTATACTGACTTATATATAAAACAACATATTTGTTATTATCAAACAGTTCCAAACATACTACAAAGCCTTAGTGTATACGTATACTAACATATTACCAAATCAACCTGCCTACATACTAACACTAACAGACTATTATATTTTATAATATACATATAAACTGTTTGGTATATAACAGTATAACTCGAGTAAATAAATTAACATATTATGTACATAACTAATATTATAAAACTAACACGATATATTTTATACTTAAAACACATGATGAAGTAAGATCTCGATATATATCCAAAACCACATATGAACTAAGATATATCTACAGGAGCTTTCGCATGAATATATATTGGAAACATATATACCATATCTTAACAAAACTATATATATATACCTTACTGTAGTATCTCTGTTTGCACAAAAAATGGACAAACACCTCAAAGTCGTATGATTTAGTTGATTTTATGCTGTTCTTAGTGATTTGAGTGATTTATGCAAATATATGAAAAGTAGGGACTAAACTGTAAAAGACGCGCAGATTTATAGTGGTTCAGCCAGAATGTGCCTACGTCCACTTTATATATTATTTCTCTTTTCTTGTTTAGATTACAAGTACAAAGCTTTGATACAAGTATCTGAAAGTTGTTTGAAAGTTCTCTCCGTGCTTTAGCTCTCAAACTTGTCCCCATTGTTGTACCCCTGCCCCTCTATTTATAGAGTGAGGCTGGGGGTAGGGGTCTTGGATGTATACAGCTCCTGATGGGCCTGGGCTGACGCGATCTGGCCCGGTAGGAGCTTGGTCCGGGATGTCTTGGTCCGGTGGTAGGTGGTCTGGTAGGAGCTTGGTCCGGTGGTGGCTTTGGTCCGGTGGTGGATTCCCCTGCCTCTGGTTCGGCAGTGGATGGAGGTAGCCGGTCCGGTGGTAGATGGTTGGATAGTAGTGGAGTAGGAGTTGATTCGGATAGTAGGGAAGTAAGTTGGTTCGGTGGTATGGGAGGTAGTGTTGATTCGGCAAGCATGGAAGAGGTTTGGTCTGGCAAGCATGGGAGAGGAGTTGATGTTTGATTCGGCGAAGGCTGCTTTGGAGTTGGTTTGGTAGTTCTGTGGTTGTGAGTCTGGTTCGGTAGTAGCTTGGAGAAGGCTGGTTCGGTAGTAGCTTGGAGAAGGCTGGTTCGGCTGAAACTCACCCAACACTTGCCCCCCAAAGTAGGGCATGTGCATGCACATGGCATGCTTTGTTTTTTGTTCGGTCATTCCTATCTGGTTCGGAGTACCGAGCCGTTTGGTCCGGTCGTTTATATCTTGCCTATAAGTAAGGGTCTAATGCCATCGTTATCCCTCATTAGCCGAGCCAAACCTTTGTCTTCGTCGAACCCAAACGTGTTAGCCGAATCGAGCTCTCAACTTTTGCCGAACCAGGTGAGATCTTCTTCTACCGAGCGTGTTATTGCCGAGTGGGCTTAGGAACATGACTTACCGAATGGGCAAGAGGGGAATGAGTACCGAATGACCCTTCGGTTTTGAATGACCGAATGAATCTGGTGCCGAACGAACCTTCGGTTTTAAACGACCGAATGAGTCTAGTGCCGAATGAACCTTTGGCTTTGAGTCGCCGAATGAGACCGGTGATGTCGATTACTGAACGAATCTTTGGCTTTGAGCCGCCGAATGAGACTGGTGATGTCGATTACCGAATGAATCTCATGTTGGAAATGCCGAAGGACTTTGTAGCCTTGAACTGCCGAATGACTTTGTAACCTTGAACTACCGAGTGACTTTACGTGTTTATAAGTGGAATTCTAGAAGGTATAAACTCGGTGTCCTCCTCCTCAATATCATGAATAGGATGGAGTGGGGCCGGAGGTCCAGGAAGAGATTCGGATGTAGATTGACTCCTCCTCTTCTTTTGTAAATCCTCTTCAATAACTCCAAGAAGAGGACGATAACCGACTACGTCTCCAGGACGGTTAGTAGGAGGCTTCGGCTGAGGCGGATAAGGAGGATGGTGTGGCCTTCAGGATGGATGTGGTTACCGCCCAGTTCACCAAGGAGGAGAAGAAGGCAGTGAAGGAGGGCATGCGGTTGCTTGCAGCTGAGGAGGCAGGTGTGCAAGTAGAGGATGATGATCAAGATGATCAAGGAGCAGATGTTGGTAAGTCTTCCTTTCTAGTCTTTCTGTTAACTTGGTTGCCTATCATTAATGAATTCTTTCTTTGACCGGATAGGTGGGCAACAGGACAAGGATAAAACTCCGAAGCAGTCGGCTCCTTGATTAGACCTGGATATCTTTTTGTAGACTTGACATTGTTGTATATGTTAGTCTCAAAAAAGTAACGTAACTCTTAGGTTGTAATTATGCTACTTGTAATAAACAACATTATCTTTGGCGTGTAATTTTTAAACTTAAGCTGATTCTGTCGTATTTGAATGCTTTTGTTATTTTGCCATGTTGTATGAGAAATATAGCTATGCATATGCTTGTAATTCAGTTGTGTTTGATGTCAAGTTCTTGCTTAAAACATAATTTCATGCCTTGCAATGCTAGTGTGATGTATGAATAAATTATAGCCATGTATTTGTACATAAAAGAAGAAAATACCGCCTTTCATGTTCTAATTGTAGATGGCAGTTTTGAATGTCTTGTGTGACTGAGTATGGAATGCGGCCTAGTGTCCCATTGTGGGTTCCGACTCCCATTAGCGAATGCCTCCTATTCCGTGTCCTGTACTTTAGGGATTGTTATAGAGGATAGGAGAAAAGTTTTTCAAATAAAATTGAAATATGAGAAATAGTAAAACTTCCAATCACGGAAGGCCTTCGATGTGCTTAAGTTCGTGGCAAACGGGCTTTGTAGTCACTTTCCCTAGCTGTGGGTCTTGGAGACATTTGTCACCCATCTTACGCCTCCGCGGGGAGTTAATTCTTTTTTACCACAGCCGCACTTAAGACACATCGGAGCCGAGATCGCGCACAGTAACTACCCGGGCCATTATGGCCCGTAATCGTGGGTATTATTCGATTTACTGTGGCCGGCTAGCGTGGGTGCCGATCGTCAACCGTGAACTGCCCCTGGCTGGCCACACCTTATGTTGGGGCTTATAGTCGGTTCACAGTTGCCGGCGAGCCGAACGCCGTAATGAGCTGCCTCGGCTATAGTCGGCCTTCTCGGTGGCTTATAATCGGCTCATCACAGTTGGCTTTAAGGGCCGACGCGAGCAATGAGTTAACCCGCAGCAGAGGGATGCTGGAGCGAAAGTGTCTCATTGGCGAGGGCATAGATTCGCATAGTACCTGTTAGGTCTTGTCCAGATGAAGTTGCGCTGTGGAGTGCCTCGAATGGAAATGCTACATGCACAGGATTTTGTCCAACAGAAAAGGATAAAGTTAACAAGCAGCCAAGATATAAAGGAACAAGTTAAAAAAGAGACAAGGTTTTTTTAAAGTGGTTCGGCATGAAAATGCCTATGTCCACTGATTCTCTTTGTTAATTCACTTCATACGGGCAATAAAAGTTAAGAAAAAGTATCGACGGAGGTGTTGGATGTTCCATGCCCTCTGGAACACCTCTCCATCCACTTTTGACAAAATATAAGCTCCGTTGTGGAGATCTTTATGAATTACATATGGTCCATCCCAGATTGGATCTAGTGCTCCGGGGCGAGGGAAGATTCGCTTGAGGACAAGATCCCCTTCTTGTAAGGTGCGATGCTTGACCTTAGAGTTGTATTGTGCTGCCACTTTTTTCTTGTAGGCTGCTGCTTTGAGGGCTGCATCATTTCTTCTCTCCTCAATTAGATCCAAAGACATGTGAAGGAGTTCTTCGTTCTCTTCTGGGTTATAGTGGATCCTACGGTGGGAAGGCACGATGGTTTCAACTGGGAGCATAGCCTCCGATCCGTATGCCAAAGAGAAAGGAGTATGCCCTGTTGATGTTCTGAAAGATGTGTGATAAGCCCACAGTGTCGTAGGGAGTTCATCCACCCAAGCGCCCTTTGACTTTTCGAGTTTCTTTTTTATTAGAGTTTTCAAAATTTTGTTGACGGCTTCGACTTGTCCGTTTGCCTGGCGATACGCTACGGATGAGAAGCTTTTGTGAATTCCGTGCTCTTGGCACCAGTTGGCGAATTCCTCGCTGTCAAATTGAAGTCCATTGTCTGATATGATTTTGAATGGGACTCCGTACCTGCACAGAACATTTTTGATCAAGAAATTAATAACTTTTGCAGAAGATACTTTATTCAGGGGTTCTGCTTTCACCCATTTGGTGAAATAGTCGACTGCCACTATAGCATATTTGGCCCCGCCTCGGCACATTGGTAGTTTGCCGATTAAGTCAATTCTCCATACTGCAAAGGGCCATGGGCTGGTCATTCGAGTAACCTCAGTTGTTGGTAGCCGCAGAATTTTAGCAAACTTCTGGCATCTGTCACATTTTCTTACGAAATCTAAGGCGTCCTTGCTTAAGGTGGGCCAGAAATATCCATATCGGAGTATCTTTTTTGCTAAAGTTTGCCCTCCGGTGTGATCTCCGCAGCTTCCTTGATGAATGTTGGATAAGATTTCCTTGGCTTCCCTTCCAGCGACACACCTTAATAGAGGGTTAGAGAATCCGCGTCGATAGAGGGTGTCCTCTTGTATTATGTAGCGGGAAGCTTTCCTCAAGATTTTCTTGACTTCGTTACGCCTGTTGGGTAGTGTGCCACTTTGTAAGTAGTCTCGGATGGGAGTCATCCAAGTTGCTTCTTCGGTTGCAGCTATCAGATTCACTTGCTCAAAACTTGGGGTCAGTTGCTTCGAGATGGCTACTGCTCCGTAAATATCGCCGTCTCTCACGCTTGCTTGCTTCGCCAATTCGTCGGCCTCTTGGTTCTCTTCCCGAGGGATGTATTTGACTAAGTAGTGGTCCAATCGACTGAGAAGTAACTTGGTCTTCTTTAAATATGCTATGAGTCGTTCTTCTCGAGCCTGGAATTCTCCTAGTATTTGATTAACAATAAGTTGAGAATCGCTATGAAGACACAAAGAATTGGCTCCGATTTCCAAGGCAAGTTCTAATCCAGCTATCACTGCTTCATACTCTGCATCGTTGTTGGTGGCAGCGAACTCCAACCTTATAGCATAGTGCAGCTTATTTCCCCTAGGAGTGATTATTACCACACCTGCCCCCGAGCCTTGTTCGTTTGACGCACCATCCACGAAGAGATTCCACTTGATGTCTTCTGCTATTTCCGATTGCTCCTTACTTTCGTTGGTAGTGAATTCTGCAATGAAATCGGCCATGGCGTGTCCCTTGATAGCAGTGCGAGGGTGATAGGTGATATCATACTGACTTAGTTCAATGCACCATTTAAGTAGTCGCCCAGAAGTGTCGGGACGATGGAGTACCTGCCTCAGTGGTTGGTCGGTCAGAACTTTGATGGAATGGGACTGGAAGTAGTGACGCAGTTTCCGTGATGTGATTAGTAAACAGTATGCTAGCTTCTCAAGTTTAGTATGTGGCATGCTATGTCAGGGGAGATTTCGGTCATGTCAGCATGTGACCATGCAAATACATCCAAGTTATGGCGTAGAAAGTCAATGAGTTGTTCCTTCAACTCTGTTTTTAGTTGGGACCCGATTTTCAATAGTCTACTCGAGTCATGTTTGTCTATAGATACAAATTCCATAGCCTCTGCAGGCTCGGCGGTGGCCTCCTCCTCCCTGTCCCTGGGGCCTAATTCATTGAAGGGATCGCGGGTATATCGGAGAGGAGGGGCTTTCTTTAGTTGCTATGCTTCCAAACTTTTTGTGCAGAGGGCAACCTCTACACTCTTCTCTTTATCCTTCCTGTGGTTGTTGTGAAGTTCAGTTACATAGCAGTCTCGAGCAACGTCCTGGTCTCCCTCTACTTCCCCTACTCCATTGTCCGTTGGAAATTTCATCTTTAGGCACTATGGGGCCAGGACAATTTGGAAGTCAGACAGGGCTGGCCTTCCCAAGAAAGCGTTGTAGTTTCTTCCTTCTGATGCGTTCTTCAATCAAGTCCCGGAGATGATGGCATTCATTGGTATCATGCCCATGAGATTCGTGGAAGCGGCAGAACTTTCCAAACTTCTGTGCGTTATCTGATTCCTTCTTGTACGGTGGGCATTTGTATCTAACTTCGCCTTGGGTGGCAATGAAGATGTTTTTCGACGGTTTCATTCAAAGGAGTGTAAGTGTCGAATCTCGGTCCTGGCCGATATAGGCGCTCTTCTCCCTTCTTGCCCCCGGCATTGTCTCTAGAATCATTTCTTCGAACGTCCTTTGCTACAGCGGGCGCGTTGCTGTGAGTTGCCTTATTTTGTTGCCCTGACTGCCCCTTAGTGGCAGCGTCTTCAAGCCTCATATATTTCCCGGCTTCATGGAAGAAATCGGGTAAAGTAGCTGGTTTTTCTTTTGTTAGTCTTCTAGCGAATTTAGTATCCGGATGCACACCACTACAGAGGGCCATTAAGACAAGCTTCTCATCGGCATCTTGGACTGCGGCCGCTGCGGCATTGAATCGGGTTAGATATTGCTGCAGCTTCTCTCCAGGTTTCTGTTTGATATTGGATAAGGAATAAGCGTCCATGGGTTGTTCCACATGAATGCGAAACTGGCTGATAAACATTTCTTTCAACATCTCCCACGAGCTGATGGACCCTTGGGGTAGATGGCAGAACCAGGAGGTAGCTAGATCTACTAAGAATAGTGGAAAGCATTTGCATAGTACTTCCTCTGTTGCTCCACTCATGAGCATATGCTGTGTGTATCTCTGTAAGTGTACAACGGGGTCGGAGGTTCCTTTGTAAGGTTCCATTGTTGGCATCTTCCATTACTTAATTGCGATATTATCCCAGTGGTTAAGTGATTCGGCTTTATTGCGAGAGGTCACAAGTTCAAAACTTGCGTAGCTTATTTACATCCAACAGGCTTTCAACTTAAATATGGTTTCTATTTAAGGTGTAATCCATTCTCGGGGGGTGATAGCAATTTCGATATTGTGGGCGAAAGGGCTGGTTACCCTAGCGCCTATCCGTCGATCTCTTTGATCCCGTTGGACGCACTCTCTGAACAAGCGTGCCATCCTTTCATCAGAATTTGGAGCAGACAGAAACGAGTTCGGTTCTGTTCTGTGGGATTGATTCCGTCCAGATGACCTGTAGGGATGGTACCGTCTATCATTCCTCATATTTTCCAGTGGCTGCCTTTGGTCTTCTGGGAGCATGCTAGGGTCAGCTACAGTTGGCCCTTGCCTTGATCTTCCCCTGCTGGAATCTGATCTAAGCACTTCCTCGGGTCCAACTTCGGGCTGGATTCTAGTTCGGCCCCGTTCATTGGCGTTTCCGTGATTAGGCGGTACGACCGGCTCAGCTACAGTTGACCTCCGCCGGGTACCTCCCCCGTTGGGTTCGGTTCCAAGCGTTTCCTCAGGCCTAACTTCAGGCTGTGCTCGATCTCGGCTCCTACCATGGCTGCTTCTGCCGTTAGCTCCTTCGAAGAAGGAAGATCTTTGTTGTCTCTGAGATCCTCCAGACTGGGATTCACCCCATGACTCAGTGTTGTGGTTGGACTCTTCAGCATCCTTTAAGCGTGACATGAGATGGTCCACCAAGGCTTTCTGCTGGGACGTGAAGCGGTTAGTTACTTCAGCCACAACCCTGTCTAGATCTGCCCTAGTAATTGCTGCGGGCTGTTCTGTGGCAGGAGTGGTCGGATTAGCCTGTCCTTCATTTGGTACTGCTGCTGGAGGGGGACGATTTACTTGATATGTGTCCACTGGATCTGGAAGACTACTGGTTGCGATGTTTTTTCCTTTGTTAACATCTTTCTTCTGCTTAGGAGGCATGTTTTCCAAGCGACGAACGATGCTGTTAGGAAAAAGGTTAAGTGGAAGAAGCTGAAGCTTCGAGCTTCTAGTTCTCAGTGAAAGCACCAAAAATGTTTGCACAAAAAATGGACAAACACCTCAAAGTCGTATGATTTAGTTGATTTTATGCTGTTCTTAGTGATTTGAGTGATTTATGCAAATATATGAAAAGCAGGGACTAAACTGTAAAAGACACGCAGATTTATAGTGGTTCAGCCAGAATGTGCCTACGTCCACTTTATATATTATTTCTCTTTTCTTGTTTAGATTACAAGTACAAAGCTTTGATACAAGTATCTGAAAGTTGTTTGAAAGTTCTCTCCGTGCTTGAGCTCTCAAACTTGTCCCCATTGTTGTACCCCTGCCCCTCTATTTATAGAGTGAGGCTGGGGGTAGGGGTCTTGGATGTATACAGCTGCTGATGGGCCTGGGCTGACGCGATCTGGCCTGGTAGGAGCTTGGTCCGGGATGTCTTGGTCCGGTGGTAGGTGGTCCGGTAGGAGCTTGGTCCGGTGGTGGCTTTGGTCCGGTGGTGGCTTCCCCTGCCTCTGGTTCGGCAGTGGATGGAGGTAGCCGGTCCGGTGGTAGATGGTTGGATAGTAGTGGAGTAGGAGTTGATTCGGATAGTAGGGAAGTAAGTTGGTTCGGTGGTATGGGAGGTAGTGTTGATTCGGCAAGCATGGAAGAGGTTTGGTCCGGCAAGCATGGGAGAGGAGTTGATGTTTGATTCGGCGAAGGCTGCTTTGGAGTTGGTTCGGTAGTTCTGTGGTTGTGAGTCTGGTTCGGTAGTAGCTTGGAGAAGGCTGGTTCGGCTGAAACTCACCCAACAATCTCTGAACATATCATATAATACTAGCATACTTTAAAAACATAGAATATACAAAACTTATACCCATGTTGACATAACTTTTATATATATGTTATAATTTATATACAAAAAATTTTATATATACAAAATGTCATGTATACTGACACGTATATACAGTACTACATAACATATAACTAATATAAACTATATATACTGTGCATAACCATTTAAATATTAAATAACGTAATATATTACCCTTCAAAGAATAAAGCGGAGGCATTGGGTGATGGTGAAAGAGTGCTCGAGCTGAAGGGAAAAGAGGTGGCAAGTGCTGCCTTGGCCAATGGAGAGGGTGAGGCCGGTTGCTGGTTGCGCGGGAGGAGAGTGGAGCGGCAAGGAGGTCGAGGCCGTGAGGGGAAGGAGTGAAGCTTGGCACTGTGCTGGGGTTGCATGCGAGTCTGACAGGTGGAAGTTATGGTCGGTGTTTGATTTCGGAAGAAGGGAAAGGAGGGCTGCTTGGTGCGTGATGTCGGAATGTTGTCAGAGCTAGAGATTAAAGGCATGGGCCAAGGGGCGGTGGGTGCGCGTGCTGGTCACGCGGAAGGGAAAAGAGGAGAATGGCATGGGAGGTGACTGAGTTGGGTTGCACGTGAGTGAGGCTGAGCTTGGGGTTGACGGCTGGCCAAAGGCGGAGATGAGGGTGGTTGTGTTGTAGCAGTGGTTAGGTTTGGCTGCCATGGAGTGGGGCATGGATGCAAACAAGGGAGAAGGGTAGTGGGCTGTCTCGGCTGATAGGGGTGGTGATAGTTGATGGCGATGGGAGGTGCGGGTTTGGCTTTGATGGGTGGTGAGCACCATCTCGGCAAGGTTAAATATGTCGTACATATAATTCCATAACAAAAGAAAGAAACATAGGAAAGAGTAAATGAAGATGATAAGAAAAATGAAAAAAGAATGAACAGAGGGAAAGGGAACGTGAAAAGCAATCTAGAGATGTGTGTATTCTTATGGAAAATGAAAAAACAATAGCTAACAATTTAATGAATATACTAAATGGATACTTCAATTTCCTAAAAGTAATAAAAGCAATGATGGTTTGTTTCAATCGGTAGACAAATGAAAAGTCATCGAGCACGCTAGAATTCAACGGGTAGGTATATGAAAGGTGGGTAGAAACCAAAAGTTTAAAACGTGTACCGGTACGATTAACCGTTCCATAGATTTCATCACGTACCGAATTTTCGAAATACACAAATGAATACACTATTGCGATCAGCACGACGAGACGATCAAAACGGCATATAGATATCAGTGGTACGATTGAATTATAAAAATTCGAATTTTTCAATTGGCGGAAAATGCAAGAAAAACGCAAGAAAATAAGACCGACGGAGCCAAAGATGTCCGAATTTGGAAAAACGACAAACTGACATCTTGCTCAGAAGATGGTTTAGAATTTTTCTATGTAAAAATATTTTGGTTTTGAAAACATTTTATTTTCATTACTTTTTAACTGATTAAATTGAAGTGAATTTACGTACGAAATAAACTTTCATATTTTTGGACGAGAATTTCCCAGTTGCTATGTTTAACTAGACGTATTTCAAATATTAAATTTTTTATTTCAAAATTTTATCGTTTAAAATTTCACAAAATTTCAACTAATTACGTTATTAAAACAATTGAAATTTATGGGTCGTTACACTCTCCCCCACTCAAAACTTTTTGTCCCCGAAAAGAAACGAGGTAGAAGAATAGAAACAACCAGAAAGAAAAACAGATTTGAAATACAAAATAAAATCAATTTAAACCATATAAATTCAAATTTAAATTAATTGATTTAATCCATTTGATTTCGCTAAAATCAATCTCAACTATTTCGAAATTCATTATCTTATTATCCAATTATCTTCAATTTACAATCTCTAAAACCATAGATTTGAATAATCTTTTATTATAATCATATTTTATTTTCAACAGATTAAATTCTTTAATTCCAAATTATTATAAATTTTATTTCACTTAATATATCTTATCACATATATTTAACTCATATAAATTAATTTAAAACATAAAAGTTTCGATTTAAATTAATTTAATCTATTAATTTCTTTTAAATTCAAGGTATTTTCATAAGTTGATCAAATTTCAATTTATTAATTCTTTCAAAACAAATTTATTAATTCTTTCAAAACAATTTATGTCATTATTAACTGAGTTTTACTTATTATCCTATCTAACTCTATTGACATCTTTATAATCAAAATTTAGTGTATAACATTTATTATAAACACTCAGATTTTATTTATAAATTCAATTTATATTATATATTATCCAATTACATATTCAACTTCTGAATGATTTAGGTAAGTTGTATTAGAATGCAGTTGAATAATATACAAATAAAATTTTCCCAATTCAATTATTCAAGTTCAAATATTAATTCCAAATTTTGGTTTTATTTATAATTAAAATCATCCTTTAGCAAAATTTAAGATTTAGATTTCCGATTAACTTTAATCAATTTAGAGATATATATATAATATATTTATATCAAATCAAATTAAATTTTAAAATAAGGTACTTATATATATAAATCAAATTATACTGAAGAAATTCAAATCAAAATATTTTTCAAAACAAAACTGTAGCAAAGCTACAGAATGGTTTCTCCACTTCGAAACTCGAAAATGAACGTCGATGATGCGGCCGTCATCACCGAAATTATTTTCCAGCGACAAAAGAGAAGAGTACTGATTTAAACATTTAAAATTCTTTAAAATGATTTCAATTTGAAAATATTTTAAAACTATACACCTAAAACTTTCAAATCAAAGTTGGAAATCACCGGAAATTAAATTCTCAAATTCTAATTTAAATCCATTTGAATTCCAAATTAAAATTTTAAACCATGTTCTATTATTTCATTTATTTATCATATTATAATAATCAATGGTTTTCCAAATGATAAATGAAAATTAAATATTATCATTTTTGACAACAGATTCATTAACAATTTAATTTCATAATATAATCATACAAACTTTATTTTATTTACCAAAGTTGAAAATGAAATTGTGTTAGTTTGCTCTGCTCAAGTGTTTTGGAAATCCTATCGATAGCGTTGATCAAACGAATCGATCGGAAACCCAAATCAACATCAACAACTCAAACAACACAATACATAAAACATTTTTATATAAATTTACAAATACACTTACTCGCTCGACAATACAAGAATGGATTCAAAGCAAGGATAGAGATTCAAATTTTGATGGACTCAAATCAAAGAGAATTCTGATTCGAAGACAAATTCGAAAGAAAAGATAAGATGATTCAATAACAGAATCGGGAGATGGGTAAATTTATTTAATTCACGGGCAACCTTAACCGGTCGTCCGTAACTTCAAGTATAAGATCGATGCTGAATTCCGAGGTAAATCAACACTCGGTCTCAAGAGATGGAATTCAGGTATAGCAGGTAATAGATAGCATCGTAAACCGAGGATACAGAAATCTCCGGTAAATCGATTCCTATTATAAAGGAGTTTTGTTCCTTTACGAATCATTCAAAGATTGGCGAGACCGCCGATCTATTATAGATATCATTCAAAATGGAGTTATGGGGTGCTCCAGAATTGAAAGAAGACGAATAGTGAAGGACACGAATGAATTTCGGAACCGAGGGGAACGTTCCAAAATTCAAAGGAATCGAGTCAAAAGGAAGAGATTGGAACTCGAATGAGAGTGATTCTGTAAATACATTTACCCTATATGTTAAGTTTTGCCTAGAGCTACCAAAGCTCTGATACCAACTGTAACGACCCGATATTTTGGACCATTCGCATCCATTATAAGTGTATAGGTAGACACTCATGCCGGAGTTGAATTGCTCAAAATACCGCGTTGTTAATTTAAATTTGGCAAAACTGAACATATACAGTAAATAAATAATCACAGATCACAGACACAAAGTAATAAATGCAGCGGAAATAAAAGAGATAGTAGTTCATGAAGCTACTATATAAATGTATAAGATACATCAGAGTTTACAACAGAAGAGTGATACGATACATCAGAGTTAACCAGATACAACGGAAGAGTAACACGATACATCAGATACAAATCAGAATACATCACTGGAATCATCGAATACTGAAAACAGAATAGATGGCTGGATCTTCAAGCAAAGCTCCGACTCCAAAGGTGAGTCTCGAATACTGGTACACTCAGTCTGACCCGAGCGTAAAGCAAAAACACAAGACACTCGAGTCAGGATTAACATTCTTATATTAATAAATCCAACTCAAGTGAAATAGCAATTGAAATACAAGTAACTCAAAGGATGTTTGGAATAACCATCCTTTAAGGATCCGTTAAACTATCTACTAGGTAGTAGTGTACGATAAGTAGATAATGTCTATCAGTAATATAAAGATATCAAAATAGTGTTAAGTCATGGCCCATTCCACCCTTAACACATTTTTATTCCCAAAAGCATATACAAGACCGTAGTTTCCCCAAAACCGGAAGTCACCAGAGGGCAATCCATATACTAAAGGTACAAAACAAATTCGTAGTGGTCGCGAATAGGGAATACAAGTATGACAAGGCACATGAGGCAATACCCAAGGTAGTGATACTACCGTTTGCCTGATCCGGATTGGTGAGAACGCATCGCCGCAGCGACCGCAACACCGTGAAACAACACTCCCAAAATCAAGGGTGCACTAATCGACAACAAGTAATGAGTAGTTCGAAGAAGTGTGTCCACTTGAGGTAGCTGACCTCCATTGGCCCGGCACGGCTCCTGTTTTAGTCATTTCCAATTTGACACAAGTGTCAAGGCTATCCATCATCGTTCTCTTTCTTCAATCATCACGTACATCATTCCAACCACTTCATTCTGGATCACACTCCGCGTATAGCTATTAAAGTGGTTTTCGGTTTAGACAGAGAGTATGTCCATAACCGATTCCGGTCTCTTTAATAACTTTCGTAATTATTACACCGATTGGTCGTTTATATATTTCAAAACCAAATCAATTACAGTTTCAATTAGAATTTGTAAACCAACATTTCATTTCTCTTTCGAAATCAATTTCCAAAATTTACGTTTCAAAACTTCCAAATTCATAATTTCAAAATCTTATAATTCAATTTCAATCTTTATTTAAAACAATTCGAATATCAATTTAAATTCGTATATAAGATTCATTCCGAAATCATTTAAATTAATTTAATTTAACATTTAAATCAATTTAAATTCATTTATCGATTTCATTCAATATTCATTAAGTAAATTTGCCATTCAAAACAATTTCTATTAAATTTCCAATTCATTAAATCCATTATTTAAATTCAACTTCCTTATTTCAAAACTTACAATTTGAATTAAATTAAATTCATCAAATCAAATTCTTTAAATTTCAAGTCTTACATTAATTTCAATAAATCACATTTTATTTCTTGTTAAAGAAATTCAATTTCACTTATTTACTTACTTAAATAATTTTCCAAAACTTAATTAATAAAGAAACTCAATTTCAATTATTTATGAAGTAAAATTCACTTATTCAAAAGTTCAATTTCATTTTTAATATTTTGTTTCAGATTTTTAAATATTGACATTTTCCTTTCATTAAAAATTCAAATTTCAACTTCATTTCAAAACCATATTATTTATTCAAATAAAATCTTCGTTTATTTTTAAATCAAATTATTGACCAATCGGGTTTTATTTAATTCTCTATCCTAGGTCAAAGTTCGATTTGGGTATTTATCATTTCAACCCGATTCCAATTCAATTCAAAAATCAAAGCATAGTAAAGGGAACTTGCAGTGTGATAACTGGGATGGTGTCAAAGTAAATAAACAAGCAATAACAACAATCAATATCAAACCAATCATCAATTCAAATAATCCCGAAATAACCGTATTAATTCGCATTGTTATTTGTACGAATTAATATAATTATTTCTAGAATCTACACTATCATTTCATGTAGATTAAAGATTATTACATTACGGTTTTCACTTGTCATCTATTACAATTTCATCCATCATCAATTTAACAACATACATTCAGTGGTTCAACATGTAATTAAACAAATCCTACGTGTCAATAAATTTTGACAGTTAAATGGGTCATATTATACAAATGTCATTTAATCAAATTTAACATTTAACTATTCTATATCATTTCAATTGCATACTATTTATCATTTTAACATTAACAATTTAACATCCAATATAAACATCAACAATCAATCAATTATCAGCCAAACTGTATTATCATCGCATAAATAATTAACAGATAATGGTGTCAGATGTCACAGGTGAACTGATACAGGTAATAGCATATAAAACAGTGTAATTAACTAACAGCAGCATATTTCAATTGTCGTTTCAATTGAAATCAAATCTAATAAATAAAAGAACGTTAATCGTGAGTGAGTGCTCACCTTTCGAGGCCAGAGAAATTTGACACAGAAATGAGCTACGAATCCAGAGTAAAGTGAGATGGGCACGAATTCGATGAAGAAACAGGCACATTGGACTGAAAGCTGATAAAATGGGAATCGATGAGAACCGATCAGAATCATTTTTGATATAGACTGAAAATATGTACATTATTATTATATTATTATGTATTTCAATATTTCAATTCAAGACAAATATTAAAATAATATAACTTTTAAATCATTATTAAATCAAACTCATATATATATATTATTTTAGTTTAAAGTCTATATACATTTCAAAATTAAAATAACTGTATATGTACTTATATATTTATCATAAAAAAAATAGTAGATATATATATATCGAAACAATCACTGACAAGTATACTAACATGCAGAGAACAAATAGATTATTTAAAACTTATGTATACTATATATATTCAAGTAGACTAATATAAAAATCATATATATAAACTTATACTGACTTATATATAAAACATCATATTTGTTATTATCAAACAGTTCCAAACATACTACAAAGCCTTAGTGTATACGTATACTAACATATTACCAAATCAACCTGCCTACATACTAACACTAACAAACTATTATATTTTATAATATACATATAAACTGTTTGGTATATAACAATATAACTTGAGTAAATAAATTAACATATTATGTACATAACTAATATTATAAAACTAACACGATATATTTTATACTTAAAACACATGATGAAGTAAGATCTCGATATATATCCAAAACCACATATAACTAAGATATATCTACAGGAGCTTTCGCATGAATATATATTGGAAACATATATACCATATCTTAACAAAACTATATATATACCTTACTGTAGTATCTCTGAACATATCATATAATACTAGCATACTTTAAAAACATAGAATATACAAAACTTATACCCATGTTGACATAACTTTTATATATATGTTATAATTTATATACAAAATATTTTATATATACAAAATGTCATGTATACTGACACGTATATACAGTACTACATAACATATAACTAATATAAACTATATATACTATGCATAACCATTTAAATATTAAATAACGTAATATATTACCCTTCAAAGAATAAAGCGGAGGCATTGGGTGATGGTGAAAGAGTGCTCGAGCTGAAGGGAAAAGAGGTGGCAGGCGCTGCCTTGGCCAATGGAGAGGGTGAGGCCGGTTGCTGGTTGCGCGGGAGGAGAGTGGAGCGGCAAGGAGGCCGAGGCCGTGAGGGGAAGGAGCGAAGCTTGGCACTGTGCTGGGGTTGCATGCGAGTCTGACAGGTGGAAGTTATGGTCCGTGTTTGATTTCGGAAGAAGGGAAAGGAGGGCTGCTTGGTGCGTGATGTCAGAATGTTGTCAGAGCTAGAGATTAAAGGCATGGGCCAAGGGGCGGTGGGTGCGCGTGCTGGTCACGCGGAAGGGAAAAGAGGAGAATGGCATGGGAGGTGACTGAGTTGGGTTGCACGTGAGTGAGGCTGAGCTTGGGGTCGACGGCTGGCCAAAGGCGGAGATGAGGGTGGTTGTGTTGTAGCAGTGGTCAGGTTTGGCTGCCATGGAGTGGGGCATGGATGCAAACAAGGGAGAAGGGTAGTGGGCTGTCTCGGCTGATAGGGGTGGTGATAGTTGATGGCGATGGGAGGTGCGGGTTTGGCTTTGATGGGTGGTGAGCACCATCTCGGCAAGGTTAAATATGTCGTACATATAATTCCATAACAAAAGAAAGAAACATAGGAAAGAGTAAATGAAGATGATAAGAAAAATGAAAAAAGAATGAACAGAGGGAAAGGGAACGTGAAAAGCAATCTAGAGATATGTGTATTCTTATGGAAAATGAAAGAACAATAGCTAACAATTTAATGAATATACTAAATGGATACTTCAATTTCCTAAAAGTAATAAAAGCAATGACGGTTTGTTTCAATCGGTAGACAAATGAAAGGTCATCGAGCACGCTAGAATTCAATGGGTAGGTATATGAAAGGTGGGTAGAAACCAAAAGTTTAAAACGTGTACCGGTACGATTAACCGTTCCACAGATTTCATCACGTACCGAATTTTCGAAATACACAAATGAATACACTGTTGCGATCAGCACGACGAGACGATCAAAACGGCATATAGATATCAGTGGTACGATTGAATTATAAAAATTCGAAATTTTCAATTGGCGGAAAATGAAAGAAAAACGTAAGAAAATAAGACCGACGGAGCCAAAGATGTCCGAATTTGGAAAAACGACAAACTGACATCATGCTCAGAAGATGGTTTAGAATTTTTCTATGTAAAAATATTTTGGTTTTGAAAACATTTTATTTTCATTACTTTTTAACTGATTAAATTGAAGTGAATTTACGTACGAAATAAACTTTCATATTTTTGGACGAGAATTTCCCAGTTGCTATGTTTAACTAGACGTATTCCAAATATTAATTTTTTTATTTCAAAATTTTATCGTTTATAATTTCACAAAATTTCAACTAATTACGTTATTAAAACAGTTGAAATTTACGGGTCGTTACAGGATGAATGCATTAGAAGAAGGCCCAAAGGAACACAAAGATAATAGCGACGGTGAGGTTCATTTTGGTGAGAAATTTAATGACAATGTCCTATGTATAGATAAAGGTGAAAGCAAAATTGAATGCTTGATTATCAAATTCAAATACTCTCCAACTTGCCTTCTGCGTAGAGATGTACTGTAGTCTAAGTAAGTTTTCACCTCATCGACCTCTCTAACAAAATTATGGTCTGTACCAATGTAATCCTTTATGACCACAGTCACCTTATCGTAACCTTTATTAATATATTTAAACAAATATTTCACCGTTCTCTCTTTGTTGCATATCTCCATGTTAATATGAGCTTGATCTTGACTACCAAACCCACATTAAGTGGCACTACCTATCCATATCTTGTTCAAAACCGTTGGATGACATGGTGGAACAACCGTTGCTCCTTCTATAAATAGGAAAACCAATTGCCGTCTCATTACATAAATTTTTAAGATAATGCTTTGAACACAAACCAACAACCATGCAAGGACATTCCGGGTTTGCTTGACCGCAAAGACCATGAATCATATACTGGCAAACCTATTGATATTCAAACAAATTTGAACAAACATTTGGTATTTCAGCACTAACCACTTTATCCACATCAAAAGCGGTTTTAGGACTTTGATCGCTGCATATGAACACCATCATGTAGGCATGTGGACATCCCTCTTTTGAAATTCAATTGTATATATCGCTACAATTAATGATTGGCAAATTATCTTTTTATTATACATAGATATATAAAAATAAGAGTTCAAAAAATTGTAATGAAACATAACTATAAACAACAAAACTCACATGGCTTTTACTTTACCAAAATGAGATTCGTCCTTTATGTCATGCATAAGCTCCATTAGTTTAATGTGAAAAACTCCGAAGACAATGATGGGTCTATCCTCAACTCTCTGCTTGGGAATAGACTGCAATGCACTTTCAATTTTAGGCCACTTTGGATTACAGGTGAAGGTAATAAAATAATTTGGAGAACCTACCCATCTGCAGATAGCTATTGCATCTTGATAATTTTGCACAATGTACTTGGGCCACCAATGAACGACGATGGTAATATCACCTTTCTCCCAATTGAAAAAGCATAATTATCTCCAGCATTTATTGCATCATGCAACGTATTATACACTTCACATCTAAGGATATTTTGACTGCTTCGAATGAACGACGGTCCATACTCTTCAACGCAAGTGTAAGCGTCAACAATAAACTGTTGAAAAAGTCTACCTCTGTAAAGTAGAATGCATCCACCTGTTGATCTATATTGAAGAAGGTATGCATAGTACTCTCTCATGGTAACCGTCCTTCTTTTACTTGGTGTTCGAGTAGAATTTGCCCTATAGAAAATATTAGTTCGATAACCATCTTCCCCATATGGAAACAGGATTGGATATTGCATGACATGAAAAATGAATGTTACTCATTCACTCTTTTTAGAACACCGGTTCTTTCTTTAATAACTACATCCCTAACCCTGCATGAGTCCGCATTTGCGGTGTCACTTAATGCGGCAACCTCAAAGTAGGGAGGTTGAAATGTGTACCATCTCAAAACCGTCTCTTAAATAATCTTATTGATATTAGTTTGAACTCGGTTGCATGAAATCTATCACTTACCATTCTAAATAGCTTTGCCAACTCATTGCTGTCGTTAAACATGGATACTAGATTTTTCACAATTTCCTCATCAAGTGTGATAGAAGTATGGGCAAAATACGCCTGTTTTGAATCTCATTTTTGTACGTCATAAAAATAGAGCTGAGCAAACTTTGGTTTACCATTAGTAGGTAAAATTGAACCAATACGGCGATGATTCTGCCCATTAATATGGAAGATACACAGACCACGACCATTGTTTACAGAGCCATCTATATGACAACTAATGGATGTGAAAGCGAATATCAAGTTGTATGCATGAATATTTTCTCTAAATTTTGCAGATTGCCGACCGCCTTCGTAGTCCTGTAGGTGGAGCAAATAGTCAGGACATCCTTTGTATTGTACTTTTTCCTTCCTACAGCATATTGAAAACAGAGGAGTTGCTACAATACTTCCCTCCTTTAGCCGTTCTTGATACCAAAGAAGTGTGCCGTAATTACAACATATAGAAGTTGGAGACCCTAAATTTTATGGACCAAACATTCTACCTGTAACAGTTGCACATGTTTAGATGTCAATATATCATCTCACTTGTAGTTATTATCAAAACAAATGTGTTACGATTGAGTGAATGATTTATCTCTTCACTGCTTGACTGTTGATTCGAATTTCGTGAAAACAACAATGTCAAATGGTAGTCAAAGAATGGGAATATGGTTTCTGGACAACTTGTGGTGTGGTAGACCATGAATTGCATGCATGGTAGCACTAATTATGAGATCAGTGGGAAGACAAATTAAACACCGTCGTACACATAAAGAAGATTAATTTTTCATGGTTTATAAAGATAGAAACCCATGGCGGAATACCTCTATTTAAAACCCTCAAGCGTTGATGCCGTAAATGCTGATGTCTGTGCTGAGGATTTAATCGACAAACTGGAACAATAAAAGTTAAGTGGCAAAAAAATGTTAGATGCGACGGTAAGAAAAAATATCTATACAAACAACAAAATGGATACAACATCTGACCTGCTTGTCTTTGGGTATTAAAGAACAACATCATGTCCATAGCATCTGCTCTGTGACGACTATAGAGGAACAAATCAAAGTTTGAAGTAAATAAGTTTTCAAACTGCGAACTACAGTCCGTGCACGCTGACCAATTGGACCAATTTTTTATTCTAACTTGATTCTCTCTCAAAATAAATCTACGTTCCATTCGTGCATTTTTCGAAACCTGCATAATCATAATAAAGTTATGCACGTGGTTTTTCAAATTAGAATTTTAAAGTGTTTGCAGTGCCAACTGAACAACCCAAAAAAAGAAAGAGAAAATAATCGATTTACATGCTATAACCAAAGGGTGTGGAAATCAAAACACAACAAAGCAAACGATATAAAATTCCAATCGTTTGGTTTCACACATACAAATTTATAATCAACCGAACGAAACAATGTTTCACTAAAATGAAGAATAAGGGGACATTAATCTTTAGGTAAAAATGGTTACAAATGCAAGACTATTCTAAAATAAAAAGAATTATTTATTTACAAACGGTGTAATTTGTGAAAAAACAGCGACGAACATGATCAGATGATGCGCTGTTATAAAGAAATGAATGAATTGTTCTTTATTATTGTTGAAGAGAAAATAACAGCATATTGCAATACTATTTCACTTGTACTAGTATCGGTATTTATACAGTTTAACAGATATATGGGCTTGGCCCATTTACTAATTTACACTACTGGTTTGCTTTGTGATATTATCTGTTCTTTCTTTCGATACTCCTCTCAAACCAGTTAGAGGGTTAGGGTTTGTATAAACTCGATAATGGCCGCCACGAGCGAAAGCTCCTTCAAAGTTTCTTCAAAATTTTCTTCAGATCTGGTAAACCTTCGCTCCAGTGATGGTTTATCAGGTCGAAGAGACTTGATTCAGTCTTTAGTCACTAAAGAGCGTGAGTTTTGTAGATAGAATTAGTAGACTTGATGGATCTGGAAAGGTTGAGGCTTCACTTTGATGAGCAGACCTCAGATCTAGTCGTCAAGCACAGGAAGTACAAGTTTTGTAAAGAAATCAACATGATTGATAGATCTGGAAGAGTTGCGACTTCACTTTGATGAGCAGACCTCAGATCTTTCTGTTGCTGGCAAGTAATTCACGGTTCTGCCTTTTGAATCTGGATTTACTTCATCGATGTTCAGTTCACTTCTGAATCTGGTAAAGTTGATTTTTGACAGTGCTTTAGTAAAAACGTCTGCTTTTTGGTAAGAGGAAGGTATGTGATTAACCCTTAGTTTTCCCTTCATAACTTGCTCTCGAACGAAGTACAAGTCCAGTTCTATGTGCTTCGTTCTGGAATGTAGTATTGGATTTGCTGTAAGGGATATAGTGCTTAGATTGTCACACCAAATAGTTGCCGTAGTGTCAGTTTTGATTTGTAACTCTGTTAGCAGAGATTCCACCCACATAATTTCAGCAGTTGCGCTGGCCACGTTTCTGTACTCTGCTTCTGTACTAGATCTAGATACTGTAGGTTGTTTTTTAGCACACCAAGATATTGGATTTTTTCCTAAGAAAATGCAGTACCCAGTTGTTGATCTTCTGTCATCACTGTCAGTGGCCTAGTCTGCATCTGCATAGTCATTGATGTTGAGTGTCTTGCTTGCATGTAGAGTAAGTCTCTGATTTATGGTTCCTTTAAGATATCTCAGTATTCTTTTAACTGCTTTCCAGTGATTATCTAGTGGTTGTTGCATGAATTGACTGACTTTATTGATACTGAAAGATATGTCTGGCCTTGTTATTGTTGCATATTGTAATGCTCCAACAATGCTTCTGTATAGTTTCTCATTTTCAATTGGTTCTCCTTTGTTTTTTGATAAGTGTGAACTGCTAGTCATTGGTGTTGGGAGAGGGTTTGCCTTGTCCATTTTTGCCTTTATCAGAATTTCTGAGATGTATTTCTTTTGGCATAGATGCAGCTTGTTGTCAGATGTTCTTTTAACTTCTATGCCAAGGAAATAGCTTAACTCTCCCAAATCTTTGATTGAAAATTCTTTGTTCAATTGTTGTGTGACTTTATTGATTTCCGTCTCACTGTTGCCTGTAATTATAAATTCATCAACATAAATAAGTATGTAAGTAACAGTTGCATCATAGAATTTAACAAAGAGGGAGTTGCCAGATTTTGTTGAGATATAGCTGAGACTAGCTAATGTCTGTTTCAGCTTATCAAACCACACTCTTGGTGCTTGCTTGAGTCCATAAATTGCTTTGTTTAGAATGCACACTAATCTTTCACTTCCTTGTTGTTTGAATCCTGGTGGTTGTTTCATATACACCTCTTCCTGCAATATACCATTCAAAAAAGCATTATTTACATCTAATTGTTTAATGGTCCAATTCTTATACAAGGATATAGTTAATACAATTCTGATGGTGGATGGTTTCACAACTGGTGAAAAAGTTTCAGTAAAATCAAACCCACTTTGTTGTGAATACCCTTTTGCCACCAATCTAGCCTTGTATTTTAGAATTGTACCATCAGGATTCTTCTTTAGTCTATAAGTCCTTTTACAGTCTATGATATTTTTATGTTCAGGTAACTGAACAAGATTCCAGGTTTTATTTTTTGTAAGTGCATTATATTCTTCCTTCATGGCTGTTCTCCACTTCTCATGTTGTATAGCTTGATAATAAGTACTTGGTTCCTCATTTGATAATTTTGCATTATATATCTTTGGTTTGAATATACCACTTTTTGACCTTGTCACCATGTGATGACCACTATTTGCAGGATTAGTCTGTTGACCTCTATCCTCCATTGTGCTTTCCTGCTGAGTATTGGATGGTTGAGTATCATTCAATACTTGGTAGTGATCTGCATGACTGATGCTGTCTTGTTGTGGAAACTGATATGAGCCTTCAGATTCCTCATTCTTCTCATGACTTGATACACTTCTAATTATTTGTTGCTGTGGAGCAACATTATTTTCATTCTGAGACATCTGTCTTTCGACATGTATGATTATCTCAGGTATTGCAGGTATTGAGGTTTTTGGATTATATAGTTTTTTTGTTGTGTTGTGCTCAGACTTGATAAAAGGAAATTCAAACTCATTAAAGGTTACATGCCTTGATATGTATACTCTACCCTTATTGTCAAGACATTTGTAACCTTTTTGATTGTTTGCATATCCTAAGAAGGTACAAGGAGCAGACCTGTAATCTAATTTGTGTGTATTGTAGGGTCTCAGACAGGGGAAGCACATGCATCCAAACACTTTTAAACTCCGATAGTCTGGCTTGATCTTTGTCAGTGTCTCAATTGGACTTTTAAATTGTAGAACTTTGGTTGGCAATCTATTGATAAGGTACACTGCTGTGGAGAAAGCATCAGGCCAGAACTTCAGAGGTACAGATGCCTGTGCAAGAAGAGTCAGGCCAGTTTCCACAATGTGCCTGTGCTTCCTCTCAATGAGACCATTCTGTTCAGAGGTATGTGGGCAAGTTGTCCTATGATTTATTTCTTTCTTTTGAAAGAATTCTTTGAGTGGTAGGAACTCCTTGCCACCATCAGTTTGAATAATACTTGGCAATCTGTTTGCTTTTCAGCACTTGCTATGAACTGCATTACTGCATTGCAAGTCTCAGATTTTGCTTTTAAGAAATAAATCCACACATGTCTAGAAAAAGCATCAATAAATGAAATATAATACTTGTAACCATAATCAGTAGATATTGGAGCTGGTCCCCACAAATCTGTAGCAACAAGCTGTAGTGGTTTATCATATTCAGCACTTAAGTCTGGAAATGCAAGTTTATGACTTTTGCCCATTGGACAATAGGTGCAATTATAAAATGAGGGAATGTTTTCAATATGAATTTTATTATTACTCAAAACATGTCTTACAACTTTTATGCTAGGGTGACCCAGTCTAGCATGCCAAACATCATAGTTATTACAGCTTTCTATACATTTTGTTTCTGACATGTTACACCAGTTTTTCATACTTTCATATTTTCTTGAGTTTGCAACATCAAATTTGTATAATCGCCTACATTCTCTACCCTGCAAAAGAATTTCATCTGTTAGTGCATCTTTCACTAAGCAAAACTTTGAGTGAAATTCAAAATATACACTATTATCTTTTGAGAATTTTGAGACACTCATCAAGTTTTTTTTGAGAACTAGTACTCTCAAAAGATTATTAAGATATAATTTCCTTGCACCTATGATACTTGCATTTCCAGTGTGTGTTATGTGAGTTGCTTTACCATTACCCATATATAATAAATGTTTACCTTTGTATTCCTTGTTTCCAAGATTCAAGTTGTTGATATTGTTTGTAACATGATTAGTTGCTCCAGAGTCTGGGTACCAACTGTCATCTTGAATGTCTTCTGTTTTTGCTAAGTGACTGGTTGTGCTTTCTGATTGCTCTTTGCATCCTTGTTGAATGTTCACCATATTTGCACTAGGATCATTTTGCCTTGAGTTGCCAGTACTTTGTTGAGATGGTGTGTAGTTAGCATCAAATCTAAAGTAGCATCTGTTTGCTGTATGATCATATTTTTCACAGATCTGACATCTTGTCCTGTTATTGTTGTTAGTATTGTTCCATCTACCACCTCTTCCTCTTGATATGTAATTCTGACCACCTCTTTGAGCATTGTTGGACTGATTCTTGTTGTTGTAGTTTCTTTCTTGATTTCTTCCTCTGTTGGTAGCAATATAGTTTGCAGAGTATTCAGGATTTGTTGTTCTTTTTGTTCTAATCTCCCTTCATGTGCTAATACTATAGAATGCACATATTGTAAAGTTGGTAATCTTTCTGTTGATGATATTACAGCCACGACTGATTCATACTCTTCATCTAATCCACTTAGTAGATATAATATTTGCTCTATGTCACTTACATTGTGCCCTGCAGAGGCTAACTGATCACATATGGTTTTAGTTTTGGACAAGTACTCTCTCATAGTCTGACTACCTTTCTTCAAGTTATGCAATTGTCTTTTATACTGCATAATTCTTGCAGCAGATTGAAAACTAAAAACTTGCTCTATTGTATGCCAAATTTCATGTGCAGTTTTGCAGCCAATTAGTTGTGGCAAGAGACTTGCACTGATTGAAGATAATAGCCAAGAACTGACCAAACTATCTTGTCTTTCATGTATAACATATTCTTGATTATCAATTAACTTTCCTTGTGCATCTGCAGTGAATCTTGGAGGTTTAATGATGGTTTCAAGAACATATTCCTGAAGACCATAAGCTTTTATTGCAGCCTCCACTTGAAATTTCCAGAGCAAATAGTTGGTTTCATCAAGTAGGGTAGTTTGGCTATGTGGTATAATGATGGTTTTGAGAAGTTCTTGGGTGATACTGGATTGATTTTGAGTGGATTTGGATACAGAAGTGGGTGAGACAGTACTATTGTAACGACCGTGATTTATTACCGTCATAATAAATATTTTAATTAGAAATTTCAAAAAAAAAATATATGATGCAAATTCATTTTTGCAAAGTTAGTTGCCAATAGCATGTAACATTGAATATATCTAAGTTATCATATGCTTCACTTTGCTTTTCACGTATGTGAATGGGTCCAATTCAAAGGCAATAGTATGTACACTTTTATTAAAACAAGGATGGAAAAAAAACATTATTTTGCTTTGCTGTCACTATATTTGTAAAAGAAAAAAGTTGTACACACTTTGCTTTTCCATCATCAATTTGTGTGCATCAAGTCCTTTGTTGCGCTGATGCACGTTTGCAATTTAATGCAATTGTACCACAAACCATCACCAGCATACTTCTTTTTGACTTGTTCACAAAATTGAGAAAAGAAAGGAAAGACTGTGTGATTCTTTTAGGTTCCATTTTCTTCAGTAGCTCGGTTGATAGTTAAATGGCGGTTCATTAATTTACTCCTTTTGGTTCTTGCTTGCTAACCGGTTTTGAAACGAATCTAAGGTGAGTGCAAACTCACACTTCTAAATTAAACTATGGTTGCAAATTTTTTTGTTGTGAAGTTGTTTCCATTTTTATACACTATCTTTTAGTATGAAATAATTTGGGTCCAGATTGTTATATATATACGTGCAAATCCAGGTTGCACGAAGAGGGGGTCTGCCCAATTTCATTTAGAGAATTGCATACGGTCCTGCATATTTCCTTACCAAATATTATTTCATTTCATGCATATTAAGCTCAGGCAAATCCTCTTAGTTCAAGTGTATTTGTAGTAGTTTTGCCAAGTCAGTGTGTGTAAGCATATGGTCAGGGTTTTATTTATTTATTTTAATTTTGCAATTTCGTACGTGACAGACTTTGTTTTTTTTTGCGTGCCAAGTGGAAGTTGTAAAATGCATGCATTGCGTGAGTTTTACCAAGGAACGCATTGCGTGAGTTTTACCAAGGAATGCAATGCGTGAGTTTTATACAAAGAAATGCAAGCGTGAGTTATACCAACAATTGCAAGCGTGAGTTATGCAAAGGAATGCATGCGTGAGTTATACAAACAATTGCATGCGTGAGTCTATACTAAAATGCATGCGTGGGTTGAACAAATTCTGTTTTGTTTTGCATTTTGTGGCTGTAAGGGAAATATGCATTTTATGGAAAAAAATTGCCCAGGCTATTTTATACGTGCGTGAGATGTTAGATGAGTCCAGGTCAAATTTTCATTTTAATGTGTTGTACGTTGTTAAGCCTAGTGTTTTTTTTTCTAGCTTCTTTTGGTGCAAGGACACGTGTCGGCATGTTGTAGTATTGCCCAACTTGTTTTATTTTTTTCTTTGTATTGGTTACGTGCTTGAATAATGAAGCATTGCACAGAACACCAATTTCAAATGTGTACACGCATGTTGAATCGCACGAAAGGGTTTTAATACCAGTGTTTTAATATACGTTGAACCGATGTGTGGTTTTAAAACGTATTTTTGTTGCTGTTATTTTGTTTTGATGATATTTTTGACGAATAAAAATAACTGTTGTGTTGATTTCAGTAACCGTCAATTTTAAAGTGATTCTTCAAACGGTTAGCCCGCAACGCTGATTTGATATCCGTTTTTACGGTGTTTTGTGAAGCGCAATTTCCTCGTCGAAATTGCTATAGTTGTTGCTGTTTTAATCATGTGTTTTAAAAATCGTTTTAAAATAAAATTGTTTTCAAAAATTTTACAGTTTACGCTTTCAAAAGAATGAGAAATCGATTTAAACGCTTCAGCAAAATTGAGGACTATGAACCATTACTTTTACTGATTCGGTTAATTCCGGACTTGTCCGTTTGAGAACGTAAAATATTTTTATATAAAATACACAATTTTGCAATTTCAAGGAAACGATGAAGAGATTTGAACGATTTAGCAAAAGTGCGGAGTATGGAACCACACATACTATTTCGGTTAATTCCGGACTCGTTAATTGAAATATTTGCTGTTATTTGATGATTTTGATGATTTTATTGGGCTTTCTAGCCACTATGTTGGACCTTCGGGTCATATGATGGACCTTCGGGTCAAATACCAGTACTAGACCTTCGGGTCATATGTTGGACCTTCGGGTCATTGGTTGGGCGCCAAAATTATGATGACAGTACTTGGTAGGCTTCGGCCATACGTTGATGCACGTGCGGCGTAGCTTAGACTCGCCATATGATGAGATCGATCCACTTTTATGTTGATTTTCTAGTTATCTATTTTTGATTTCTAGATTTTGTGAATTGTTGTTTTGAATTCAATTGTGAATTAGAAAGTTGATTTTGATGGAGTTTGATGTGATTTCTTCATTTAATTATGTTGATTTCTTATGTTGAATAGTCTCATTCGAGATTATTATTATTTTGATTGATGTTGTTTATGATGCATTCACTTCTAAGAATAAATTAGACTGATCCGTTTATTATTTTCTTTTAATTAATACTCGGGTCAGACCGAGTTACTTCAAGATAGTCGCTATCTCTGATTCTGTAGCAGCTTCAGCTTTTGGGATCTCACGTCATCTTTTGTCTAGCCTTCGAGGAGTTCTTTTGGTTTATTGACTCTCATCTTATGTATGTATTGATGGATATGTATATGTACATTGGGTTCATGTGAACTATCGGTTGTTGTAGCATGTTTCCAGACTTGTCTTCCGCTATATATATGATATTTCTGTTCTGATGTGATTATACTATCAGTGTGTTGTTATTATGAGTTGTTCTGGATTTTTCTTTAGCCACTGTAGTTTCGTTTTAGATTTGGATTGAATTTATATCTTTGGGAGTAATTTTCACAACTCCTATCGATGTAATCGATACTCGTCTAAGGCATAACTTACGGATGGTCGCTTCTAACAAGCCTTATTCTTCGCAATAGCAGACGTTATTCCTCATAATAACCTTTGTTATTGTGAGCATAGAGGTGGGGCGTCATTGTTGGTATCAGAGCTGAAATTCAGAACAAATTATATTAAACACAGAACAGAAGTAGAATGGAACATAAGTTACAACTATTCGAGGGTTTTATTCGTGCCCTTCTAATCTATTCTTTCCACTTTAATATGTAGAGTACGTCTAGGAATAAATTTTATATTCCGTAGTATTCCATTTGTTAAATTTCTTATCGATTGTGTGTCGTTTAACTAATCCATTTCTTCTCTTGTCTCTTAGCCTATGGCTGGAAGAGGTAGAGGGAAGCGTTCTGCTGCAGGTCCGTCTAGTGGTTCTCATCCAGACGGAGTCTATATGTCAACTGATCAGTTTATGGAGCTATTTCGGGGTACTCAGCCTCCTGTTGCTACTCCCGCAGCTCCTAATCACAAGTCTGCCTTCGCCCGCATGTGTAGTGACTATTCCCACTTGGATCCAGCCTTTCAAGGGATCGGAAAGTGTTATGGAGGTTCAGACTTGGTTGCGCACTTGTGAGCGCATATTTTCTCGGATGGATCTTTCGGATCATCATCGCGTTCTCGTGGCATCTAATATGTTGCAAGAGTGTGCGCATGATTGGTATGAGCTCTTTATTTCGGAAGTTGATGAGTCCGCTCTCTCTTGGGTTCAGTTTAAGGAACGTTTCGAACTTAAGTTCGTTCCTGAATCAGAAAAGGCTAATCTTGCTCGTAGTTTCCTTGAGTTGAAGCAAGGAAAGTCCTCTGTTTCTGATTATGTTGCATCTTTCGAGGGCTTATCCAAATACGGAGTTGAGTTCATTAACACTCCGCGTAAGAAGAATCTTCGTTTTGTTGATGGTTTGAAGAAGTATTTGAAGAAAGTTCTTTTGCTTCAGCTTAAGCTCTCTTTTGAGGAGCTTGTTGATTCGGCTCTTTGTCTTGAAGCTGTTGAAAATGAACGTGATAGTTGTGATGATGTTGAGGTTTCTAAGAACCCCAACAAGAAGAGGTTTCCTTTCCATAAGCCTAATTCTTCTAATCAGAAGAAGAAGAAGCAAGCTACCTCTAGTTCTCAGCCTAGTAGTGCACCTTCTGTTCAGAGGGGGTGCTATAATTGTGGTTCTTTGGATCATCTTCTTTGTGGCTGTCCTAAGCCTCTCATTTGTCGTTATTGCAAAAAAGAAGGTCATTGAGTTTCTGATTGTCTTATTGCTTCTATGGGTTTCAAATCTGGGAAGCTTAATGTTGCTAAAGCTTCTTGTGTTTCTTCTCAGCCCAAAGGTATTACTCCTTTTGTTTTGGAAGGTTTTATTTTATTTCATGGCCGTTCTATTAGAGTTCTTTTCGATACGGGTGCATCACATTCATTCGTGTCGAAGGAGCTTGTTGATACTATTCATTTGGATGTTATTACTCTTTGTGACCCTTTGAGGATCGTAAATCCTATTGGTGGATCCGCTACTCTTGGTTTGTTATGTGTTGATGTTGAGATTATTCTTTGTGATTTCTCTTTTCATGCGAATCTGCATGTTATGGATCATCTTGGTTTTGATATGATATTGGTATGGATTGGCTCGTCCGTTATGAAGTTCAAATCTTATGTCCTTAAAGAACTTTATATCTCAAGCATCCCGATGCTAGCGAGCAGTTATCTATTATATTTCGAAGCATGGATCATACTTCGAATGCTCTTATTTCTTCCCTCGAGTCGGAGGATGTCATTGCTAATATTCCAGTTGTTTGTGATTTTTCTAATGTTTTCGAGCCTGTTTCATGTTTGCCGCCGAAGAGGGCAATTGAGTTCTGTATTGATCTTATCTCTGGTGCACATCCTGTCAGTCGTCCTCCCACGAGGATGTCTGCTAAGGAAAATGAGGAACTCAAGCAACAATTATCTGAGTTGGAAGCCACGCATTTTATTCGTTCTAGCTCTTCTCCTTGGGGCGCCGCCGTTGTCTTCGTTAAGAAGCCAGATGGTACTCTTAGGCTTTGCATTGATTATCGCAAGCTTAATGAGCTTACTATCAAAAATAGGTATCCATTACCTAGGATCGATGACATGTTCGATCAGTTAAGTGGCGCCAAGATCTTCTCCCAACTCGATCTTGCTACCGGTTTTCATCAGTTACGAGTTGCGGAAGATAGCATTCCTCTTACCGCATGCCGTACTCGATATGGTTCTTACGAATGGCTTGTTATGCCGTTCGGTTTGACGAACGCTCCAGCATATTTTGTAGATCTTATGAATCGGATATTCCGGGAATATCTCAATAAGTTCGTCTTGGTTTTCATTGATGATATTCTTATTTATTCCAAATCTGAAGCCGATCATATTCAGCATTTAGAGATTGTTTTGAGCACTCTTCGTCGGCATCAGCTTTATGCCAAATTCTCCAAGTGTCACTTCTAGGAGAATAAGGTGAAATTTCTCGGTCATATTTTTTCTTCCGATGGTATCTCTGTCGATCCTTCTAAGATCGAATCTATTCAGAATTGGAAGAGGTCCGAAACCGTAACAGAGATCTGTAGTTTCCTTGGATTGGCGGGTTATTATTGCCGGTTTATTAAGGACTTTTCTCGTATTGCTTTACCGCTTACCACTCTTACGAGGAAAGTTGTTCCTTTTATTTGGTCTGATAAGTGTGAGAATTCTTTCTTGAAGTTAAAAGATCTCCTTACTCATGCTCCTATCTTAGTGGTTCCCGAAGGGAATCATGATCTTGTTGTTTATACCGATGTTAGTGGTTATGGACTCGGTGGTGTTCTCATGCAAAAGGATAGAGTAGTTGCCTATGCTTTTAGACAACTAAAGCCTAATGAGTTTCGTTATGCTACCCATGATTTGGAGTTAGCCACCATAGTCTTTGCTTTAAAGATTTGGCGACATTATTTATTGGGCGAGCGTTTTATTCTCTTCACTGATCATAAGTCTTTGAAATATCTATTCACTCAGAAAGAACTAAATATGAGGCAACAGCGTTGGCTCGAATTTCTTGCTTCATATGATTTTGATATTCAGTATACCCCTGGTAAGGGTAATCGAGTTGCTGATGCGCTTAGTCGCAAGCAGCAAGTTGTTGTTTCCATGATGCTAGTAGAGTGGAATATTTTGGAAGCTTTATCTTTTTGTGATATTAGAGACCGCCCTTCAGTTTCTGATTCTCCCGTGCTTTTATTTAGCATGGAAGCTTGTCCTAGTTTATTGGGCTTTCTAGCCACTATGTTGGACCTTCGGGTCATATGTTGGACCTTCGGGTCATTGGTTGGGCGCCAAAATTATGATGACAGTACTTGGTAGGCTTCGGCCATATGTTGATGCACGTGCGGCGTAGCTTAGACTCGCCATATGATGAGATCGATCCACTTTTATGTTGATTTTCTAGTTATCTATTTTTGATTTCTAGATTTTGTGAATTGTTGTTTTGAATTCAATTGTGAATTAGAAAGTTGATTTTGATGGAGTTTGATGTGATTTCTTCATTTAATTATGTTGATTTCTTATGTTGAATAGTCTCATTCGAGATTATTATTATTTTGATTGATGTTGTTTATGATGCATTCACTTCTAAGAATAAATTAGACTGATCCGTTTATTATTTTGTTTTAATTAATACTCGAGTCAGACCGAGTTATTTCAAGATAGTCGCTATCTCTGATTCTGTAGCAGCTTCAGCTTTTGGGATCTCACGTCATCTTTTGTCTAGCCTTCGAGGAGTTCTTTTGGTTTATTGACTTTCATCTTATGTATGTATTGATGGATATGTATATGTACATTGGGTTCATGTGAACTATCGGTTGTTGTAGCATGTTTCCAGACTTGTCTTCCGCTATATATCTGATATTTCTGTTCTGATGTGATTATACTATCAGTGTGTTGTTATTTTGAGTTGTTCTGGATTTTTCTTTAGCCACTGTAGTTTCGTTTTAGATTTGGATTAAATTTATATCTTTGGGAGTAATTTTCACAACTCCTATCGATGTAATGAATATTCGTCTAAGGCATAACTTACGGATGGTCGCTTCTAACAAGCCTTATTTTTCGCAATAGCAGACGTTATTCCTCATAATAACCTTTGTTATTGTGAGCATAGAGGTGGGGCATCACAACTATTATCATTTTCTTCAGCCATCAATGAAGAGATTACAACAAGAAATGATAATGAGGGTAAAAGTTACTAGAAAATGGAGATGCAGCCAGAGACTGACTGGATGATGAATATTGACAGGCAGTTTCTTGGCACGGCACTTCAGGTTAGACAAACTGAATCTTTAGATTTCTGATAGTACAAGTGCAGCCGAAGAGATGATATATGATGAGACTTTTCTGATATCGTCTTTTCTTGGCACGGCACAATGCTAGATGATAGATTTTCTTTATGAATTTGTATACAGTTGTTAAACTGTATATTTGAATCTCAAATGATGAGAATTATCCGACGAGAAGGATGATTTCTGATCATATGCTGTTAAGCATTAGAATGGCTCTGATACCATGTTAAAGAAATGAACGAATTGTTTTTTATTATTGTTGAAGAGAAAATAGCAGTATATTGCAATATTATTTCACTTGTACAAGTATCGGTATTTATACAGTTTAACAGATATATGGGTTTGGCCCACTTACTTATTTACACTACTGGTTTGCTTTGTGATATCTGTTCTTTCTTTCGATAAGCATAATTTCAAATAAATTATGTAGAGCGTATTGGCTACTTGGTGTGACAAAATTTTGGTGGGAGAAAGACTGATGTATCCGACGCTGTGCTGCCCTGTACCAACTTATTAGCCTGAAAAGTAGTGCGTGCATACGATTAGACATAGTAACAAATTAAAAAGATAGTTTACAGGTATATTTTAACGTAGGTAAACGGTAAATAAAGTAATAACAGTTGGCTAGCGGTTCTAAAGCACAAAATGATGCGAAGTCGTACACAACATTAATATTAATTTTTTTGTCCGACAACTTATTTTTCTTCCGTCCGCGGTGCGGCGTAGTGGAAAGGAGGCTTGCGTTCTGGTAAAAAGACCCAGGTTCGATTCCTACCATGCGCTTTCCTATCCTATATAAATTTACCCGGGGTATGGGGGCTTGGATCAGCGGACGGCTTTACTATACCCTCCTCAGGAGTTTACCGGCCTGCCGGGTTCTTTTGGGTTTTCAAAAAAAAAAAACCTTATTTATCTTCCTACAATAATACGCCATCATACGAACAATAGTTTGGTCTATTTGATAGGTAGATGATTTTCGTGTTTGCATGTCAGATACGTTGTACCGTGAAGGATAGAAAATAAAGCGATAAAAGGGATAGTGATACGGTTGTCTAATATAGATGATAGTACCACAATCACAGTGTCGTATGGTCAAACGGAGATACAGATAATATCTATTGTGGTATAACAATAACCATGTCATATAAATAAATACTACAAAATACTGCTACCTGCTTTAATTTAACTTGAATGTCAAATTCTTCTACTCAAGTTGCTTCCCTGCCTCATTCACTCGTTAACTATGAAAATAGGTAGGAAGAAATTATAATGAGCAAGTTAATCAACTCAGAAATTACAAACCGATAGACAAAAAGGTTTATTCCATCTAACCAAATAAGGAAAGCAAGCAGTCGTATGTGTTTGGGTGATCAAGCTATTTGAAAAATATTAATGTAGAATAGGAAATTAAAGACCACGGCAATAGAAGCTGTGTAGCAGAAAAAATTAAGTGCATTAGGGAAAAAAATGATAACACAGTGAATCATGACCGTAGTAGCAGGACGAAATGGGTGGAAAGTGGAAACAGGTAATTGGGTCTGTACATTTCAGCAAAGGGAAGTAAAATAGCAAATGCAGTTGAACGATAACTTCGTAGGGGAAAAGCGGACAGGCGTTGACAACATAAACAAAAGTAGGAAAATAAGAAGGTAAAAGTGAAGGGAATCACCTGAATTGAATTCAGCAAGTAGGAGGTCGATTCTGAAGGGATAGATGGACGTCGGTAGTGGAATGAGGTCGGGAGAGAATTCAGTTAATAATAATTTTTATTATTGAACCAAGAACTTTGTGTTTGGACTATAGAGTTGAATATGGACGATATTGGAATTCTCTACTCAATCATTTGGGTGTTTGTGCCATTTTTAGTTTCTAATAATTGTCAAATATACATTTCTATTAATTATGATTTTTAGTAACCGAAAATAGATTTATGAAAATTAGTTAATATATTTTAATATTATTTAATGTTTGCACGAATTAATAAATTCATATGAAATAAATTATGTCTAGAAAATTCAATTTTAAATTTTATAAAACTAATTTGTCATAATATATGCTCTCGGTCAAAAATTAGAATTTTTAAACCATTTTTTATATTTTTAAAAAATCGTTAAAAATTGGTCGAAAAGCATTTAATAAATAAAAAATATTTTTTTGACTTGGAAAATTCTAAAAATATTTCGCAGCCTATATTATATTATTCCTGATTTTGTGAAAGTTTAGAATTCAAAATAACTGTTATATGTATATTTTCTATTATTTACTTATTGTCAATTAACTAATTAATTCATAATGTATATATATTAATATAATAAAATTATATTTATATTTGGATTTTCAATGTATAAGATCTGGAATGTTTTATAAATAATAATAATTATTATTTTAATTATTTTAGTTTCATTATTTATAAACTATTCTAACTCATATTTACATTTTAATTATTATATACATACATACATACATACATGGATATATATATATATATATTATGTTACCTTAATACGTATATATGCAAATAATTAAAAAAAATTTTAATTAAAATCATATCTTATATATATACATATTATATATATATATGTTTATTTAATGTTTAATCCTATTATATTTTATGTACATATATATATATATATGATATTTTCATAATATAAATATATATAATTTTCATTTGGATATATATATATATATATAAATATATATATAAAAATATATATATAAAAAAAATATATAATAACTATAAATATATACACATATTTGGACAACATTCAATACATATAGGATGAGCTAACGTGTTCTTTGCAATGTATATCACAACATCTTTATACGGGCATGTTATACCCTTCATGGAATATCATGTTATACATGCATACACATATACATATGTATATGATACATATGTATATTTATATATAAGTTGAAAATAAATTAAATAAATTTTATCAACAATTTATAAATTTAAATGAAATATATGATTTTATTTAAATTAAATTTAGAAATGTTCTAAATAAATTAGACTTCATAGGCCCAATAAAGATCCAATATGGTAAAACCTTTTGAAATTCATCAATTGCTTTCGCTGCAGGCTGGCCCAGTTCTAAGAATGATATCAGAGAATAGTGGCCTATGCGATCTATATTAGCCATATTAGGGTTGACTATTAAGCTCACAACCCAAAAGGTTATCCCTAATAGAAAAGACTCAATTTGAATTAGGCCTTGGGCTAATTTTAAAATTATTTTGAAATTAAAAATAAAAGTTTTGAATTTAAAAAGTTAAATTTAAAATAAGAGAAATATTATAAAATTTCAAAATTGTCTAAAAATTAAAATATAAGGTTTTAAATTTAAAAGTTAAATTTACAATAAGATATAAATATATTATAATAATTATAAAATAATAGAAATTTCAAAATATTTGAAATATATATATTAATTTTTAAAATTTAAAATTTATTAATTGGATTAATAAAATAAGTTAATTAAATAAGTTAATTAATAAAAAATATATGCATGTATTATATATTATGATATATGTTATGATAGTTTAAAATGTTTAAAATAATATAAGTATACATGTATGTTTGTGAATTGAATTTTGAAATTAATATAATTTAATTAAAAATATTAAATTAAATTAATTAATTAAGAGTTAATTAATTGTATAAATTAATTAAAGGTTAATTAATTAAGTAATTAATTAAATGAATATACATATATATAAGATATATGTGTAATACTATAAAGGTTATAGTATGTAATAAATATTTAATGTAAATGTTATATTAAAATAATATAAAATTAATTAAAAAGTTAATTAATTAATTAATTAAGATTTAATTAATATAATATTATACATAAGACTATTATATAAGTAGTATGAAATATAAAAGTTATATAATAATAAAATTTATATAATATGAATGTATAAACTAAATGTGGAACATTAAAGAAACCTTAAACAGACTTAAGGGATAAATACATACGTATTGTACGTATACCGTGATTTCAGATGTGTTTGATACTTGAATCACGAGGGTATTTCATATGGAAAACATTATTCCATAAGTTCATATCACTCGATATAATATAGTAAAGATTATGAATCTTTAATTGTGACGCCCCACCTCTATACTCACAACAACAAAGAGTATTAAAAGAAATACCGTCTGTTATTATGAAGAATAAGGCTGGATAGGAGCGGCCATCCGTAGTTGGTCTTACACTAGTATTGGTTACCCTGATAGGAGTGGTATATATTTTAAAATTTTCATCTCTTATTTATTCACTCCCATCGACATACCCAATTCCAGTATAAAACGAACTACGATGGTTCATAATGGTTTAGGACAATATATATAATACTAACACAGATACAAAAAGATGCGGAACACCGATAACAAAAGTCTCATATATATATATATAACTGATGTCAGTTACAATACATTTGACACAATACATATGATACAACTACAATTGTCGACTCTGGAAGTTATATATACACATACATTATCAACTAATATACATGAATACATATCAATCTATACTATGACACGATTACTCCAAAAGATGTGAAAAGTCTTCATAGCTCAAACAGCAACTCAAAGCAGGAAATCTACAACCTGAAATAACTCAGGTCTGACCCGAGTATTAAATTCAAAAGAAAATAATACACGGGTCAGTCTAATTCAAACTCAGTTATTAATGCACAGAAGCAATAATAATCAGATAGTCAAATAGGCGACAGTTACAGAAATCTTGTATATCCGACTCCTCGATAAAAGAATCAGATAACAGCAGATATAACACTAAACAGTGTTAAACAACAAATAAGCAATCCAAAGCAATTTAAACAATTGAAATGTCAATTTAAAACCGTCAAATCTGATAGGGCTGCAGTACATGCACGCGTGTACTGCCTCGCCACTATCGCATGAGATACACAAAAGCTCAGTGAAAGACACAAGTGATCACAAGGTCAAACCCCGAAATCGGGTTCAACTCAAGTGTGATTTCATCAATTAACATGAAATAATCAAAAACCAACAAAATAGATCACAAGACAAAGTCCACAAGCTCGAAACCAGAACTAAAATAGAAGTGGGACAATATTCAAACTGTCCCAAGGAATGATGCCAGATTCAATGCAAACTACAAGGGAAACTGTACAATTCAAAGGTCATCAGCATGCAAATGAAACTGTCCAAGGCTCAGTACACCCAGTGACTAAAGAGGTTCGAGTGTGACTAGTTACAAGTGCACCAGTTCAAAAATGCACAAGCTAATGCAGACCACTGGTTTATCAATCAAGGAGCAATGAAGTGCAAGTGATAATGCAAGCTACAGGTCGATCTTAAGTCAATTGAAGATGCATAACAACTGTACCAATGCTATCAGGAGCATATGCAGAATGTGCAGACTACACAAAAGTGAAGACCACAAAGGCAATGCAAACTAGAAATGAGACAGTAGACATTCAAGTACACTAAACCAACATGAACAAAGACATAGCAGGTGAAGTGCAACAAGAATCAGACTCAAATATATGGTATACATGTACACAAATGCAAAGGACACATATATGAAGACCACATACTTGAAACAATGGTAACTACACAGAGCTCAGTGCAACTGAATGGAATGCAATTTCAAGATGCAACCAGATGCATGCCACTATGATTACAACTAACCAAGATAAGATGATATGTACTAACAAATGAAGTACTGAAACAACATCAGTAAATGCCAACTCACAGTGCAACAGCCCCAAATGGGTCGTGACAGTAAGGAATACAAACATGGAATGGAATGCAACTACAAGTGCAACAAAGAATAGATGGCCAGAGACAAAGCTCACAGGGGCCAGAAAATCCAAAGCCTCAAATCACAGTGAAGCCAACAGGAAATTCACGAAAACAACAATTGACCGAAGTTGAACATATGAAAGTAACAGGGTATAACCGAAGTCAAAATGAAATCATCATCTCAGTAAAGTCAATGGAAACAGTGATGGAAATCGACATCAAAACATAATCAGGAGCAATTGGCACCAACTCGAGATCAAGTTCGAGTTATACAACTCAAACTTAACTGGTCAGTACCATCTAGCCAAATTCAAAGATGCAAGCAGGGACATGTGTGATCAGTGATACCCACCAACAAAGACCAATGCTTAACACTCAACCGTGATGATACCAGCACACTGACCACATGAAGGAACTCGAACACTAAGTCAAGCAGCGTACATGTGAAGATTAGCTACAGTAAAATAGAGTCAACCCAAAGGCTACAGGAGTGAAGTATATATGCAACTAAGCTACACCTACACATGAATGAGTCAACTACATAGTGAAGACTTGTACAAGAAGATAGCAACTACGCAAAGGGTTCAAGGTGAAGTCAACATGGAACTCAAGGTAAATACAACATGACTGTATAGATTCAAGTTGAATCAAAAGACACGCTAATCCCGACTGCAAGTGCAACAATCTAAAACACGCAATAGTGCCCCAGGGAACCATACTGTAGGAGAAAGGGACAAGTATATAAGTCATATACTAAGGCACACTGGAATGAAAATAGTGCATCAGTGTAAACTTTGACATGAACGAGGCTTGAACTCAAGTCAGTGAACACCAAATCAGTGGCTAATGCACCCATGAATGCAATGGTGAAATGAACAACAAATATATATGGACATGAAGGCAACTGACGCAACCGAAATGCAACTATCACAACCATGATTCAGTGACCATACCCAAAGAAAACGTAAAACCAAAGTCATCAGAATTTCACAAACTTAGTTCAATATCGAATAAACAGATTGAATACAGAGCCGAGACAATCAAGGAATCAACTAAGTCAGAAATCGAAACCCAAGCATCAATACAGAATCGTACAGTCGAGATAAATAAATTGCCCATTTCACAAATATATACGAACTCAAAACAAGGGATTCAAACCCTAAATAAACAAAAATCATCGACTAAATCAAGTGAAAACCCAAGTCACGAACCAGAGCAATAGAATTAGATGTGAGTGTAATACTCAAAATTGTCAAACCCAAAAACGAACAGCAATTTCCCTTAAGACAAACAACACGAAACAATATAGCCAAAATAATATGCAGTTTAAAATCACGAACAATGCCGCAAGTATCAAGGAATCAAACAAATCCAGAGATTTCCAACAACAAATCGAACTGGCTATTTTCAAATCGAAATAAAACAAAACCCAAATTGTCATTGGCAAGACAAAATCAAACAATCGAAGCACTATACTGAAATTTGAATTAGAATGTGAGTGACAATAATCACTCACCTTTTTCGAACTTGACCAATTAGAAGCGGCTGTGGGAGCAACTCGAAGAGATGAACGAGAGCTAGATTGAGCAGCCGCGAGGGAAGTGAAGTCATCATCGATTCTCACGAGCCCTAGCTTTGAAGACGAGCAGGAAGAAGATCGAGCCGCCATTTTTAATTTTTCTTTCGTTTTAGGGTTACCAATTGGAATGGTTGAGGAAGATCGGGTTATAGGGTTTTCGAACGAATGCAATTGAAAAGAGGGACCGGTTATACTTCAAACAATACGGCATCAAAATGGATGGGCCGAGATTCAAATTTGCAAAGCTCAATTACACTTAACCTATTTTCAAAAGAATTTCAGCTGATTTAAAATACTCAACAGCAATTAACAATCGATTAATCGTTTAATGATGATTATAAATCAATACGAAATCCCGGGTCATTACAGACTCCCCTCCTTATAGAAATTGCGTCCCCGCAATTTTCATAATTAAGGTTGTCAATAACAATTATTTTTCTAACATAAACTGGTTAAGCTAGAAAAATAAAGATCGAGAACACCAAAACCGAAGAAAACTTTTAATTCCATAAAAGAAGTTCACAAATTCTCACAAAATCTAATCATCTAATAGATAATCAGAAAACAACAAAACTGAATAAATGCAATTATCAGCAATATTCAATTATCAATTAGATAATTAGAATACAGAAATCACAAAACAGCAATATCTAATTATCGACAAAGATAATTAGAAAACAAAATTCGTAAATCTCAAAACTGCAAATATCTAGTTATCCAACAGATAAATAGAAAACACGAACTTCATAATCAGCAAACTATAACTATCAACAGAGATAGATAGAAAACAGCAGTTTAATATAATCAACATAATCTAGAATCAATTAGAGATTAGAAAATCTTACAATCAGCAAAATTAGCAATTGCCAAATTATCAAAACGATAATTTTTAATTATCAAAACGATAATCAGAAATCCCAAATCAACAATTATTCAATTATCAAAAAACGATAATCAAATCTCAAATCAACAAATATTCAATTATCAAAAACGATAATCGAATCTCAAATCAACAAATATTCAATTATCAAAAACGATAATCGAATCTCAAATCAACAAATATTCAATTATCAAAAACGATAATCGAATCTCAAATCAACAAATATTCAATTATCAAAAATGATAATCGAATCTCAAATCAACAAATATTCAATTATCAAAAACGATAATCGAATCTCAAATCAACAAATATTCAATTATCAAAAACGATAATCGAATCTCAAATCAACAAATATTCAATTATCAAAAACGATAATCGAATCTCATATCAACAAATATTCAATACAGTATACATGTACACATACTCTTATGGAATTAACTCATTTTAATTCCATAGTTCAGCTCTAAATCTCGATTTATCAATTTAATTTGGTCATATCTCTTTGCCATTGAACACCATGTGTGCACTGCAAGGGACTCAATTCTGTTAACCCTTGCACAAAGGCCTATAGGACTTAAACAAGTCATGCACATACCCATCATACTCCTTATGATGAATAGATCAAGGCTTCTCTCCTAGATTAGTTTTATAATCTAGTGACCAGTCTCATTTCTTATTTCAGAAAATTTCAACTATCCATACTTTCATTCATGAAAATAATGCTTTATTTCATTTTTCCAGTTGTCTCATTCAAAATTTGTTTTATCACTTGCATATCTCCTATATTCAAGAATGTCATGATCTCTTAAACAAATCCAGTAGAACTCTATAAAAATTCTTATACTCAATTCTATTGTGAACATAGGGTAAGGTTTTAGAGAAAAACCCATAAAACATTTTAGCTTTAGATCTGAACAAATCAGCACATAAATAATTTATTGCATTGTTCATTTCCAATTTAAAACAATCAGACATAAGCATGAACCTCCTTTGTTCACACTGCCTAGCTTATTTTTCAGTTCCATCTTACATTTTTATATGGTCTAAACTCTTGCCTTTGAACACAAAGTGTGCATTGCAAAGGACTCAATTCTGTTAACCTTTGCACAGAGGCCTTCAGGACTTGAACAAGTCATGCACATACCCATCATCCACCTGATGATGAGTAGATCAAGGCACCTCTCCTAAATTACTTGGTAATTTAGAGACCATACATATTTATTCATTTAAGGAATTTTCCTTTTTAACTCCAGAAATACTCTTGTAATCCTTTCTTCATTTCATAAGTAGGGAATTTAATTTCCTTAAAAATCATATCTAAACACACCAACATTCATGCCAAATTTCACAACCCATTTCAAAGTCATTTCTGCTTGATCACATTTTTTTTTCAATATTGCTTTGTTCATATCAATTTTTAAATGAACTAGACATGAGCATAAACCTCTTTATTCATACTGCCTAATCCATTATTATTATCTAATACCCTATTTCTCAGTAAATTAATCAAATTATTTTCTTATAAAAACTGAGTTACAAACTCATTTCTGTAATCGGGTTATATGATTGATTAAACAATTTTTAAAACAAAATTAGTCAATGCCAAAAGCAAATCAAAACAGCAACCAAAAATTCAACTAAAATGTCATTCATGATCATCATATATTTATTCAGAGAAATAAAGATTAACAGAAATCGTAATATGATTTTCATATAAAATAATTGACTACTCTTACTTGGGTCTTAATGCCATAAATCTCATAAGTGATTATCACTCACCTTCCTCTTCTTTTGAAAGTGCAAACTATTAAAAAATTTATAAAACAATTTTCATTTTAAAACGATTTCCAATAACGTGATTAAAGCAGCAATATTAGTAACAATTTCGATAAGGAAATTGTACTTCTCAAAATACCGTTAAAAATGGGTCATAAATCTGCATTGCGGTATAACCGCTTGAAAATCCACTTTTAAAATTTGACGGTTACTGAAGCCAAAGAGACAGTAATTTTTAAACGTCAAAATCTCAGTAAAATAATTTACACCACAATGTAACACCAGTGAATGTTTATTCATAAAATTTTTCAACTAAGCACCGTGCTTCAAAATATAGCACTAGTGTAAAAATCCCGTTATAAAGGTAACGGCAACAAAATACGTTTCATAACCAAGCATCGGTTCAACGTAAAATTAATGCAGTAACGTGCAACTCAAATTTGCACGTACTACATAATGAACAAAGAAATCATTCGAATATATCTTCAACGAAGATAATTCAAAACAGCAAAAATCTAATCAACATGTGATTAGCATAAAAGAAAATCAGCAAAAATATCAACAAGAATCACATAACTGCAATCGTTTCGAATCCTCAATTCGGATTCGAAATTCTCAAAGAAACAAAATAAACACATCTATGTAAACAGCAAATGAAATTTATTTCAATTTCATATTTTGATTTTTAAATCAAAAAGATTATCAGTTGTACTCAGCGAAGACAGTTTCACTGTTTCCGCTGCGCACTCTGATGAACAGAACACAATTTAATCAAATCAACAAAACATAGTTTCACTTTTATTTTTTAAATAAAGATATTAAAAAAATTTCATCATAATTTCCAAACTTTAGTTTTGACTCAAATCACAAATAAAACATCGACAATAGTTGTAACATATGTTCCATCTAAGTTATGTTTTATATTATGTCCATAAACCCCAAGCTCTGATACCAACTGTGACGCCCCACCTCTATACTCACAATAACAAAGAGTATTAAAAGAAATACTGTCTGTTATTATGAAGAATAAGGCTGGATAGGAGCGGCCATCCGTAGTTGGCCTTACACTAGTATTGGTTACCTCGATAGGAGTGGTATATATTTTAAATTTTTCATCTCTTATTTATTCACTCCCATCGACATACCCAATTCCAGTATAAAACGAACTACGATGGTTCATAATGGTTTAGAACAATATATATAATACTAACACAGATACAAAAAGATGCGGAACACCGATAACAAAAGTCTCATATATATATATATATATATAACTGATGTCAGTTACAATACATTTGACACAATACAAATGATACAACTACAATTGTCGACTCTGGAAGTTATATATACACGTACATTATCAACTAATATACATGAATACATATCAACCTATACTATGACACGATTACTCCAAAAGATGTGAAAAGTCTTCATAGCTCAAACAGCAACTCAAAGCAAGAAATCTACAACCTGAAATAACTCGGGTCTGACCCGAGTATTAAATTCAAAAGAAAATAATACACGGGTCAGTCTAATTCAAACTCAGTTACTAATGCACAGAAGCAATAATAATCAGATAGTCAAATAGACGAAAATTACAGAAATCTTGTATATCCGACTCCTCGATAAAAGAATCAGATAACATCAGATATAACACTAAACAGTGTTAAACAACAAATCAGCAATCCAAAGCAATTTAAACAATTGAAATGTCAATTTAAAACCGTCAAATCTTATAGGGCTACAGTACACGCACGCGTGTACTGTCTCGCCACTATCGCATGAGATACACAAAAGCTCAGTGAAAGACACAAGTGATCACAAGGTCAAACCCCGAAATCGGGTTCAACTCAAGTGTGATTTCATCAATCAACATGAAATAATCAAAAACCAACAAAATAGATCACAAGACAAAGTCCACAAGCTCGAAACCAGAACTAAAATCGAAGTGGGACAATATTCAAACTGTCCCAAGGAATGATGCCAGATTCAATGCAAACTACAAGGGAAACTGTACAATTCAAAGGTCATCAGCATGCAAATGAAACTGTCCAAGGCTCAGTACACCCAGTGACTAAAGAGGTTCGAGTGCGACTAGTTACAAGTGCACCAGTTCAAAAATGCACAAGCTAATGCAGACCACTGGTTTATCAATCAAGGAGCAATGAAGTGCAAGTGATAATGCAAGCTACAGGTCGATCTTAAGTCAATTGAAGATGCATAACAACTGTACCAATGCTATCAGGAGCATATGCAGAATGTGCAGACTACACAAAAGTGAAGGCCACAAAGGCAATGCAAACTAGAAATGAGACAGTAGACATTCAAGTACACTAAACCAACATGAACAAAGACATAGCAGGTGAAGTGCAACAAGAATCAGACTCAAATAAATGGTATACATGTACACAAATGCAAAGGACACATATATGAAGACCACATACTTGAAACAATGGTAACTACACAGAGCTCAGTGCAACTGAATGGAATGCAATTTCAAGATGCAACCAGATGCATGCCACTATGATTACAACTAACCAAGATAAGATGATATGTACTAACAAATGAAGTACTGAAACAACATCAGTAAATGCCAACTCACAGTGCAACAGCCCCAAATGGGCCGTGACAGTAAGGAATACAAACATGGAATGGAATGCAACTACAAGTGCAACAAAGAATAGATGGCCAGAGACAAAGCTCACAGGGGCCAGAAAATCCAAAGCCTCAAATCATAGTGAAGCCAACAGGAAATTCACGAAAACAATAATTGACCGAAGTTGAACATATGAAAGTAACAGGGTATAACCGAAGTCAAAATGAAATCATCATCTCAGTAAAGTCAATGGAAACAGTGATGGAAATCGACATCAAAACATAATCAGGAGCAATTGGCACCAACTCGAGATCAAGTTCGAGTTATACAACTCAAACTTAACTGGTCAGTACCATCTAGCCAAATTCAAAGATGCAAGCAGGGACATGTGTGATCAGTGATACCCAACAACAAAGACCAATGCTTAACACTCAACCGTGATGATACCAGCACACTGACCACATGAAGGAACTCGAACACTAAGTCAAGCAGCGTACATGTGAAGATTAGCTACAGTAAAACAGAGTCAATCCAAAGGCTACAGGAGTGAAGTATATATGCAACTAAGCTACACCTACACATGAATGAGTCAACTACACAGTGAAGACTTGTACAAGAAGATAGCAACTACGCAAAGGGTTCAAGGTGAAGTCAACATGGAACTCAAGGTAAATACAACATGACTGTATAGATTCAAGTTGAATTAAAAGACACGCTAATCCCGACTGCAAGTGCAACAATCTAAAACACGCAATAGTGCCCCAGGGAACCAGACTGTAGGAGAAAGGGACAAGTATATAAGTCATATACTAAGGCACACTGGAATGTAAATAGTGCATCAGTGTAAACTTTGACATGAACGAGGCTTGAACTCAAGTCAGTGAACAACAAATCAGTGGCTAATGCACCCATGAATGCAATGGTGAAATGAACAACAAATATATATGGACATGAAGGCAACTGACGCAACTGAAATGCAACTATCACAACCATGATTCAGTGACCATACCCAAAGAAAATGTAAAACCAAAGTCATCAGAATTTCACAAACTTAGTTCAATATCGAATAAACAGATTGAAGACAGAGCCGAGACAATCAAGGAATCAACTAAGTCAGAAATCGAAACCCAAGCATCAATACAGAATCGTACAGTCGAGATAAATAAATTGCCCATTTCACAAATATATACGAACTCAAAACAAGGGATTCAAACCCTAAATAAACAAAAATCATCGACTAAATCAAGTGAAAACCCAAGTCACGAACCAGAGCAATAGAATTAGATGTGAGTGTAATACTCAAAATTGTCAAACCCAAAAACGAACAGCAATTTCCCTTAAGACAAACAACACGAAACAATATAGCCAAAATAATATGCAGTTTAAAATCACGAACAATGCCGCAAGTATCAAGGAATCAAACAAATCCAGAGATTTCCAACAACAAATCGAACTGGCTATTTTCAAATCGAAATAAAACAAAACCCAAATTGTCATTGGCAAGACAAAATCAAACAATCGAAGCACTATACTGAAATTTGAATTAGAATGTGAGTGACAATAATCACTCACCTTTTTCGAACTTGACCAATTAGAAGCGGCTGTGGGAGCAACTCGAAGAGACGAACGAGAGCTAGATTGAGCAGCCGCGAGGGAAGTGAAGTCATCATCGATTCTCACGAGCCCTAGCTTTGAAGACGAGCAGGAAGAAGATTGAGCCGCCATTTTTAATTTTTCTTTCGTTTTAGGGTTACCAATTGGAATGGTTAAGGAAGATCGGGTTATAGGGTTTTCGAACGAATGCAATTGAAAAGAGGGACCGGTTATACTTCAAACAATACGGCATCAAAATGGATGGGCCGAGATTCAAATTTGCAAAGCTCAATTACACTTAACCTATTTTCAAAAGAATTTCAGCTGATTTAAAATACTCAACAGCAATTAACAATCGATTAATCGTTTAATGACGATTATAAATCAATACGAAATCCCGGGTCATTACGTTAATGTAAAATTATCCTCTATCATTTATATATTAATAAATTACTTGCATACTCTTTAGTTGTTGAACTTTCCTCAAGCTAGGGATGTTATGTGTAGTACTATTAATATATTGAATGGACGAGGGAAGATAACTGCACATATTTGTTGAGCTTTCCTCAAGGTATATGCATTATACTTAGGCTATCACGAAATGATAAGGACGAGTGAATAGTCCCACTTTACTTGTTGAGCTTTTCTCAAGGTAATGGAGGGATTAGGACAAGGTACCATGGGTTAGGAGTTGTATGTGATACAAACGATAAGGAGTTATCCATCGTATGCGGACCTATGATTTGTTAAGGTTTCCTCAAGGTCGGAATCCCAAGGCATATGAGTCCTATAACCCACTAGTGAAGTCAATTTTTTTATGTTTTACTTAGGGTTTAGTGAAACATAAAAGGCTAGTGGGAGTCTTATTATAAAAATGAAATGATAACATTTAACATTTTTAATATTGTAAGAACATATGCTATATAATGTTATAATAATCTACAATGATATATTTGTGCATTTAATATGATTGATAAAAGTTTATCAATTAAGATATACAAATGATTTGAATCAAAGATTGAAAAATAAAAATATAAAATATAAAATATACTTACTAATAAATGTTTAGTGCATATTAATGTTTCAACACCCATGCAAGCGCTTGATTTTACAACAACTAATACATTCGTAATTTGGTCGCTTACACATTTATTTGGTCGAGACCATGTATTGCATTCGATGATTTTCGAGCTCTAAAAGCAATACAAGACTATGGACATTTGATCCATATACTATCGCATATAAATGTTATATGGGGAACGATCATAGTTCGTAAAGGTACGATACTTCAATGAAATTAGTTCATTCGAAACTACTAAATAAACAATACTATAAGATCGAGTATTCAATTTAATTGATTATAAAAGGATCGTATTGTGTTAAATGTAACACTAAACCAAAACTATAAGAAATAACGAAGAATTCAATCACTGAAATGTCAGTTTGATCAGTTTACATAAGGTACATCATATTTGATGTCCCCAAATGTTAAGGATGATCAAATGCATCTTCGTAAAGAGTTCATTAAGATGTAGTAGTGAAGGTTTTCATTTGAATGGTTCGACCATTTAGAAAGAATAACGAATGTACAAGAGTAGATATAATTTAAGGTACGGTTAGGATGAAGAGAGTGAATAGTCACTTTTCCTTCATAAAAAAACATCGAAAACGAAAACTGTAATAATAATAATAATTGATACTTAACATTGGAATAAGAAATATGATTTCTATTCCAAAATATATTTTCATATAGAAAATTGTTTTCTATGAGATTATTTTTTTGAGTTCATGACATTTGATCAAAGAACTCTTCGCTGTAATATAGTTATAGTATATGAAATAAATAAACTATATTAAGTAAATGACGGACCTCCAAATTTAGTCTATTTTTATAGTAATAGCGGAAATAGTGGGAGAATGGCATATAATACTTATTAATTGCATCAAAGTACGAAAATTAGTTTCGTAAAACATATCGAACAATATTTGTGAAATAATGACTATTTTTCGGTTTCAACTAAAAGATAGACATAGCTATATTTCAATATGAATATTACAAATATTTGTTATGAAACAAAACTATAATGTGGTATTTGTTTTCATAACAAAAGTGATGCATTGGAAAATACATAAGTATGTAATATTATTCACATTTATTTGGAATTATAGACTAAGCCATAGTTTTGAGAAATAATTTTATTATATAATTATGAAACATATGATATTGGTTAATTATATCTAAAATGATTAAAGGCAATGCACCTATTTAGTGGGAGCATCATAAGAGTTGATGAACTCTTTGGATTGATACATATAGATCTGTGCAACTGTAAGTCTATTAATACCAAAATTATTCCACGTACTTCATCATATTCACCGATGAGTTATCACCGACATGGACATGCGTATTTGATACATATGTAGTATGTCTAAGATAGACTCATAGAGTATAAAACGAATGTAAATAATATAACATGCAATATAAATGATTCGATTTGATTGAATGGGTGAATATATTGAAAAAGTTCCGAACGTACCTAAAAATGAACAAAGATTCAATCTTAAAAGTCACTCCTCCATGTGATTCATAATGATGTATCGATAAGGAGTAATCTAATTTTGTTGGACAATGTACGATTAATTGTGAGTGAAGTTGAGTTAGTTTCTTTCTATAAGGTCATGTACTTAAGAATAGTATGATAGTTTACAAAATCATACAAGATAAGGGTTTATAAGAAATCCCAAAATATCCTAGGCCAAGGAGTTGGCAGGTTGTGCGAGTCAAAAGATTGCATGTAATAATTGTTTATGAGGGATCTTATATGAATCTCCCCAAATGAATTTAGAAAAGTCTGTCGTTGGATGATCTATTTATGTTTTAAACATAAGTTTTGTAAACTAAAAACTAAATCAGTTTTATATAAAGGCAATTCATAAAGTATCCATGAATACCTATCCCATTGAACTAAGAAACAATTGTTGTTTCAAGAAATACCAACATCATTGTAAAGGAATTTCTTTGGGAAATTATTGATGGTAAAATGGAACTGGATACGATCCATAGATAAAACTGATTAGATGATATGAAATGAAATTAACTAACCTAAATGAACACATCGCATTAGAGTATCTAATAAGTATTCTCTCATATTGAAGAGAAGCTATGAGTTTCTTATCAATATCGAAAATATACAATCCTTGGTTGTTTAATTAAACCATTAAGAGTGTTGACTCTATAACATAGTGTAATGCGAAGATCCGAAAATGAATTCCAAGTACGTTATCAAGGTATGATTTTGGTAGTCGTAACCGAAGGGTTTTGATCCATCAGCCACAATTGTGTCTTTATGAGCAAGACTAATGCAGTTGGAATTAAATAAGCAATGTTGATAAGAATAGTCTCATAAATTTCAAATGTTGAGATTAGCGTAATAGATTCATCATTCAACATGGTCAAGTTATTTCAGATCTACTCACAAGATTATCGCTTTATAAGACTTAGTGTTTTGGTACATATGTGCTGAAATAGAAAATTCAAAATAATGATTTAAAGTAGACTATTACCACATAACAACCAACGTGTCTCAAAGTCAGTGGGAGCGATATAGGGGTTGTGAGTGTCCGGATATAATCCAAGAAATGATAGAAAGTATCATTTTATAAGCATCGGGATTAAATAAATATTTTGATAGAAATACCAAATTGTTTGATTATCAATCAAAATGCAAAGGAAGCGTGCGTTAATAAGAAAGAATGTTAAAAGGTATATAAATATTTCTAAACCATAAGTAAACAACACAATTCTGATTTTTTAATGATGTACATATGTTAAAATAAGTTTAGTTGTTTTAATACTCAACGTTGGATTTGTAAACAAAGTTTAAAAGATATTGGGAGTGTCCCAAACGATACGTAAGGACACCTTATTAAAATGTTTATTATGGAACATGTAAGATGGATTCATTATGCATTGGCAATCGAAATTATCATACATGTTATGTTGTCTATGATATCGTGTTTTATTTGTGTATTTGATACATGAAGCAAATATCAAATCCAACAGATTTCACTAAATGGTTGTTAGAGGTGTTCTCGTGTATTTATGAAATACTGGAGAAAGGTTTATAGAAACAACAAACTCCTTATGAAGGAGTGTTCGGACTCAAATTTCTTAAGCGATATTGAGTATAACATGTCAATAATATATTAAGAATCATTAAGTTGGAAATGTTCCAAATAGAAGATATTGTGGCTGTAACGACCTAGAATTTCAGTCATTCGAATTTGGAATATTTAATTGATTTTAAATATTAAAAAGTTAATTTTATAAGTCAAATAACTTGAATTTCAAATATAGCGATTTATTTGATAATTGAATTGTTAAATTTAATATTTGGAATTGTTTAAATAATTGAATCTTCAATTTAATATGAATGAAAATGATTTTGAAAGCTAATTTAAATTCTATTTGAATAAGAATGAAGATAATAAACTTTAATTTACAATATTAAAGTGATTTGAATTGTTTCAATAATATTTCGTATTAATTAACGTGAGAAAATAGCCTTCCGGAGTACTGCCTTAGATTTTAATGAAACAAATTTCTTTGGATCCGTAATAGTGAGTAATTATATGCCGTCGAATTTCGTGACGATTGGATATATCGTTTGATTGTGCGAGCTCGAAACGTGTAGAAATTATTTAAAGGAATTTAAATTAATATAATTCGATTTGAAAAGCTAACTTTTGTATATGATGGAATTGGCTCTCGATACTGGTTTCATTGTGTTTGGAATATGGGTATTACATATAGAATGTCAGGCGGCACGCCTCGTTTGGGGTTCGAAATTTTAACGTGTAAATAGCGTCGTCAAAATTTTCTATATATAAAAGGATCCAAATTTTTTTAATTTGCAAACTCTAACCAAATAAAACAACAGCCGCCATTACTTCTATCTCTAAACCCTACTCATCCTGCGACCATCGTCCATCGGGACCACCACGTGCCGAATTAGCCTACGACTTCAACTACGAACTTGTAGAGCTCGACGAAACATAGGCAATCAACTGTCGAGATCGCCTACAGTGAGCCATGGTTGCGGCTATGGCGCTTTGAAGGTGAGACAGAACTTGGGCATTTTCTGGCGATTGGAGGCGCCGTTGAGGACGCGGTTCGTGGCGGGGAGGTGCGGCGAGGTCGGCGTGTGTTAGTGTGTCGGAGTAGCGGCGAACGACGATGAGAGGCGTTGCGGCGATGATGGAAAGTCGCAATCGAGTTTTGTTGCCTAGAGACAAGCAAAAGCGAGATGGAAGGAAGGTAAAATTTAAGTTTAAATTTAATTAATTTATGTAATTAAAACTTTAATAATCTTAAACTTCATTAATTCATATCTAATTCAAACGAGGTCCAAATTGAACGCGACAAGTTGCGTTGCGATCGTGTCAGTGAATACTACATTATAGAGTTGGATTGGATGGATTTGGAGATAGTAGGATTTTGAGTTAAAATTGAACGCCTGTTCAATTTCAATTCAAACTGAAGCGCTTTGGCGATTATTGGAATTTCTATGAGTTAACTCACCACTCTGACCCACTTATATTTTTAGATAAGTGTGGATAATTTTATTGTTGATTGTTTGTTGATTGTTTGGATGATTAACTATTTTATTAGTTGGTTTAGAAATATTCTCTCTCCTGGAGCGGATGAGACCCTATTACGTTCCTGTGTATGAGCGGATGACCCATTGTATACGATCCTGCCTCGAAGCGGTTGATTTATATTATTTGATTATATACTGTATGTGATGTAGGGGAACAGGTTGGAGGGATCCAATAGGATTCCTCACACAATTGATTTTACTTTTCATATATTTTGATATATGATGTGTTGGATGCCATATTTGATGACATTGATATGATTTCCCTTATTTATTGCTATAGTAGCACTGTGCCATGTTTTTAGTATTTTGAAATTCTTTAAAATAGTGATTTTTAATTGAAATGATTTTAAAGTGATTTTGGAAGTTTTATATGTTTTAATAATTATTATTGAATTAGTAAAAGGAATGAATTTATTTGAAAATGTATGATTTTTGATGTTATAAAAGTATAGTTTTATGAAATACTTTAATTAATGATTTTTGAATGGTTTATAAAAGAATTTATAAAGTGATATTTTGTAAATAAAGAAATAGATTTGTAAACGGAATTTGTAAATATATATACAAAATTGATTTGTAATTGATATATGGTGAATAGATTTATAAATAGAATTTTATAAATAAATTAGATTTATAAAGAAAAGGATTTATAAATGGATTTTTGTGATAAATGAGATTAAAAAAAATGAAGTTATAAATAGAATTTTATAAATAAAGAGATTTTGTAAATAGAAGTTTTATAAAATAAAAAGGAGATTTATAAACATAGTTTTATAAATATAGAGATGATTTATGTTGAAATTTAAATATGGAGTTTAATGGTTTTTAAAGTGATAATCTTCAGAAGTAAAGTTGTGAAAGTAATAACTTCAAATGGAGTTTAAATGGTTTTGGAAAGTGATTTAAAATGTGTTAAGTATCGAAAACATGGATTTCAACATTTATTGTTGTAATAGACATTTTCGGGGAAGTAAGGAAGGCATGGGCTATAACACTGTTGTTATAGTAAATGATTTCCGAAAGGAAATGTTTTATATAGTATACGGGATATATATATATATATATATATAATTCCAATTATTTAAACAATTCCAAATATTAAATTATTTTGAGTGTTAAGTATCGAAAACATGGATTTCAACATTTATTGTTCTAATAGGCGTTTTCGGGGAAGTAAGGAGGCATGGACTATAACACTGTTGTGAATAGTAAATGATTTTCGAAAAGAAATGTTTTATATAGTATATGGGATATATATATATGTATAATTAGTCGAAACCCTGTACTAGTGTTTTTTGGTTGTCGTAACGATCTTTTACGCAACATTCGTTTTGACCCAATAAATTGTGTTTTCACCTTCCATTGTGAAATACGCGAATTGGTTCTTCTGATTATACTAAAGGCTTGGTGGTATATGAAGCATTTCTTTTTATACTTAACACCCGTCCGAAGGCATATGAACTCGAGAGTTGTACAGTTATAGAAGTTTATTAGTGTGTCTCCAAAATGGTAGTGTTGTTAAACATACTTATACTGTTGATATAAGTATATGGAAATGTTTTCCAAATACCGAAAGGTTGAAATGGTTTTGAGAATATATCCTTTTAAAGATAATTTGAAGTAAATATTTGGAAACTGATTTAATTAATAAAAGATTAATTAAATGGGCCTGGTGACTGCTTATGTGCTAGATTTTGTTTGTTGTTTTGATAGTTAAATAACCGACTATCAAATTTGGCCATTTTTGGTTCATCAACTTGATGAGGGAACTGATTAGTCGTGCACTTAGCATGAAGACAAGTGAGTAAGCTTGATTATCGTTTGGATTAAGAATGTTGATTCGAGTAGTGCGAAGTGACTATGGTACTCCAATCTACTGAGCGTCCTTCTTGGTCGAAGGATAGCAAGGTTAAAGTTGGAAACGTGATAAGTCTACGAGACTTGGTTTTCATATTAGGTTGAGGGCCTCTTATCGTTGTTGGTCCAGAGGGACCAGGGTCAGATTTATCCAAGAACCACTTCAGACCAATGTATGAGTTCGAAAGTGCAGGTTTACGATGATGATTTTTGAAGACGGAGATCTTCATGATGCAGGGCTACTTGCCACTAGACCTGCGATACATATTATATATATGGTGGCAGTAGTGCTTCGTTATGAGAATATCTGATATGCAAGGACTTCTCTCTACTAATACTAGGGTTTATTCCCAATAGGATGTGGTAAGAGAGTTCCTTCGGTTTGTTCAGTTCCTGGACAACTTGTACGAACAAATGTTTGACATTGCATTTCTAATCACATTGATTGATCTCTATGAACATATGATCTGTTTGGTAGCAGAGAAGGCAACTTCTTTTATCTTAACACCCTCTTCTAAGACGTACGAGCTTAGGTGTTATACGTTTGTAGAAATCAGTTTTGTGATCATGGAATGGCAATGTGGCATTCAAAGTAGAATGTGCTATGTGAAAGGTTAACACTACCTTAAGCCTCATCAACCGGAAATGGCTTAAACAGGGCATGCCGTGAGGCTAAGTAGGTCACGCCCATTAGGGTGTGGTCATCACCACTATAAATTACTCTCTATATGTCGAGTATGTTGTGTATGCTTGTGGTCATGGATAGGTCGGAAACAACCGAGGCAATGTCATGTTCGGTTCTATCCACCACCAGGCAGGTCTGTGGGTAGGCTGGTCTTGCCCGATGCAGAGGTTTCGAAGATATCAATCCTCGGTACATTCCTCTAGAGATGTACTGTACGGAAGGTAGTCCCTTACCTGCCATTGTATGCAAATCTATTCTCCAATACGTGCCTACCATTTTGTTTGTAGAACCTAACATATTATGGAATTTTGATAATGGTAATGATTTCAGCTAAGATTAAATATTATTTGTATTTTAGACACTAGTATAATATCAGATGATTTGATATGGAATGTTTTGGTTATTGTAAGGTAAAAACCCGTCCGTGTTTATGTGTGGCGTGGTCTTATGAAATACCTATGTTTTGATAAAGAAAAGGTTCGACAACTTTAAAATATAGTTGATATGTGTTTTCTCACGCTGGTTTACCAGACTGATCCGGGCGTTATTCCCTTTCAATGCTCAGATTAGACTGAGCATATTTACAAATTTAGATTTGGTGCTTTGGAGCTTCAACGAGCTGGAAGGGTTCATGACATATTTCCCATATTTGTTTATTTTTTCGCTGCATTGTTGTAGAAATTATCATCAATTGTGAGGACAGGTTGTTATAACTGTCCAGGCTGACGATTAGTGATTTGTTGTTGTACTCTGATTTGATGTATGTATATTAAAGATTACAGTTTCCCTTTTGTAAAGATCATTGATATTATATTATATATTGTTCTGTTGCATCGTGAGATTCTATGTTGTTTTAGTTTCCTCATCTTCTTCTCTTCTTCTTTCTTCTTTCTTTCCCATAACTATCCGTCTTTCCATTCAATTTGGGTTGGACGCATGTGGTTTATTGTCAGCTCAAATCGTCCGGTTAGCGGGTCACTACAGCTGGTATCAGAGCTTAGGTTAGCAAACATCTAGGCTTTGGTTAGGTACTCATTATAGATAGGGTTAGTAATACCCTAGAATGAGTTTGAGTGCGTGTGTGTGTATATGAGTGCGTATTTGTTAGTGATTATACAAATGTTTTATATTGTGTTAATTTATCTGTTGAGTGGCTTATGAATTTTGGTCTGTACGTGGGATGCCACGGTATCGATAGGGGTTTCTAAACGCTTGAACAAGGCAAACTGACATAGTATTGTTTTGAGAATTTGGTAAATGAAATAATTTTACCTAACTTATATTTTATATACAAAAGAATAATTTTTCAGAAATTATTATAGTTATATATGGTGTGTTTGGTTGTTAGTAAATGAAAATATTTGATTATTATCATTTGTTGTTTTTTGTTTGTCGTTTGTGTTTTAATAAAAGTTGTTATTATTATAATGTAAACAAAGATAAACAATTAAGAAATGGTTTTATATAACCAAAGTGAAATTATATATAAGGAAAATTTATAAATATGATCTGTAAATAAAAATGAATTTAAACAAGAAATTTGAGAATTTAAATCCCGTTGATTTTGAAAATTATTTCAAAGGTTTTGAAGAAATAATAATGATATTATTTTTAAAATATTTTGATTAGAAATATTTTTAAATGAGATTTAAAGGAAATAGAAAGTATTGGACTTACTTCAGTCGCTGGGAAATAATTCGGGTGATGACTACAACATCATTGTTATTCATTTTTGAGTTTTTAAGTGATGGATTGCTACCATTGGAGTTTTGTTTTGGTACAACTAGTTTTGATTTTAAAATTTCAAAGTATGATTTGAAATACAACGGAATTATGTATATATATGATTTCAAAATGATTTGAAAATAATAAAAACTAGGTGTTTAAATTCTGAAAGTTTTTATCTAAATGTTTTGTGAAAATATAAGAAAATAAGTTTTGTAATTTATAATTTTTGAGAATTAGTAAGTTAAAACAATTTTTTTTTGAATATGAATTTTAAGAAAATTAAATTTGATATTGAACTATGAATTGAATATGAACTTAAGGTGTAAAGTGAAACAAACATAAGTGATTGTATATGATGTTTATAATAAACTTAAGTAAAATTTGATGGAATGGTTCTTCAGCGATATTAGTATTGAAAGAAATATACTAAGTAATAAATGAAATATATAATGATTATGAATGAAAATGAAATGAATGTAAATGGGAATATCTGAATAAAAGAGAAGGGGATATACTAAGAAACCAATTGAAATAAGAAGTAAGTTGTACGTATGTTATTCGCATATTGTTTGATCCAGATTCGAATATATGATTTTGAGATGATCTACATCGGTCCGAGTTAGGATTTTTCACTCGATTCTCGACGGCAAACACTAGATATATGGATTTGTGATTGATTTTGATATTCTCTACCATAGTATATGGCTATGCAAGGAGAATGGTGGTTTCTAATCAAGGGACCAAATCTGAGTCTGCACTAGTGTGGTCGTGTGAACAATACTAGTTCAGAAGTGAAATTGTGTGATCGAGCGAGCGATCAGCTATGGTTTTGCGTACTGATGGTATACGTACATCGTACGAGCTTAATAAATTAAATGTTGACATTTAAAATGCAAATTGATATGGTTATGAATTAATTTGATGGATATCATTTTTTGATGTTTCTCTTGTTACATTTGTTACATTTGCATATGGTTATTGTATTAGTATATGTTATATCTTGATATTACTTTCCTTATACTTGTTCTCATTGGTTGTCGAGTGATTAGAAGGTGCGGATGGCGTATGCTTCGCATTTGGAGCTCGCTTTCGCATTATATTAATTATATATGCTTGATAATTCTAATAAAAGGTACACATCTCGGATTACATATCATACTTTTATATTTTTCCCTACGGGATGCCTCATCCTCGAAGATGAGATGTAGATTTGTGATTATATATATTGTAAAATTTTCCGATCACACCGTGAAAAGAAGACGCCGGTTAAATTTTCCGTAAATTTAAGGCGTTAGAAATTTTTTGGGAATTTTGAATTATTTTTTTAAATAAAATTTGACTTTGAGTTATAACTCGGAATGAATGAATGGAAGGAAATTAGTTGGTATAGGTGGGTGAATTTAAAGGACTTAGAAATTTTATAATCTATTTCAACTAATTGGTTTTGAAAAGTTAATGGTTTGGGGAATTTCTTACTTGCTAATTTCGGGGACGAAATTCTTTTAAGGGAGGAGGATGTAACGACCTAGAATTTCAATCATTCAAATTTGGAATATTTAGTTGATTTTAAATATTGAAAAGTTAATTTCATAAGTTAAATAACTTGAATTTCAAATATAGAAATTTATTTGATAATTGAATAGTTAAATTTAATATTTGGAATTGTTTAAAAAATTGAATCTTGAATTTAATATGAATGAAAATGATTTCGAAAGCTGATTTATATTCTATTTAAATAAGAATGAAGATAGTAAACTTTAATTTATAATATTAAAGTTATTTGAATTGTTTTAATTATAATTCATTTTAATTAACATGAGAAAATAGCCTTCTGGAGCACTATCTTGGATTTCGATGAAACCAGTTTCGTTTGATCCATAATAGTGAATTATTATATGTCGTCGATTTCCATGGCAATTGGACGTATAGTTTGATCATGCGAGCTCGAAATGCGTAGAAATTATTTAAAGGAATTTAAATTAATATAATTCGATTTGGAAAGCTAACTTTTGTATATGATGGAAGTGGCTCCCGATACTAGTTCCATTGTGTTTAGAATAGGGGTATTACATATAGAACGTCAGGCGGCACTCCTCGTTTGGTGTTCAAAATTTTAACATGTGAATAGTGTCGTCAAAATTTTCTATAAAAGGACCCAAAATATTTTCATTTGCTAACCCTAACCAAATAAAACAACAGCTGCCATTCCTTCTATCTCTAAACCCTACTCATCCTACAGCCATCGTCCATCAGGACCACCATATGCCAAATTGGCCAAAGACTTCAACTACGAACTTGTAGAGCTCGACGAAACATAGGTAATCAACGGTCGAGATTGCCTATGGCAAGGCGTGGCGGCAACTATGGCGCTTTGAAGGTGCGACAAACTTGGACGTTTTCTGGTGATTAGAGGCGCCGTTGAGGATGCGGTTGGTGGCATGGAGGCGTGGCGAGGTCGGCACGTGTTAGTGTGTCGTAGCGATGGCGAACGGGGAAGGGAGGCAACGCGACGATGATGGAAAGTCGAAGTCGAGTTTTGTTGCTTGGAGACGAGCGAAAGTGAGATGGAGGGAAGGTAAAATTTAAGTTTAAATTTAATTAATTTATGTAATTAAAATTTTATTAATCTTAAACTTCATTAATTCATATCTATTCTTACGAGGTCCAAATTGAACGCGACAAGTTGCGATGGTGTCAGTGAATACTACGTTATGGAGTTGGATTGGATGGATTTGGAGAGAGTAGGAATTTGGGTTAAAATTGAACGCATGTTCAATTTTAATTCAAACCAAAGCTCTTTGGCGATTATTGGAATTTCTATTAGTTAACTCACTACTCTGGCCCACTTATATTTTTAGATAAGTGTGGATAATTTTATTGTTGATTGTTTGATGATTTTCTATTTTATTAGTTGGTTTGGATATATTCCCTCTCCTGGAGCGAATGAGACCCTATTACGTTCCCATGTATGAGCGGATGATGCTTTGTATACGATCCCGCCTCGAAGCGGTTGATTTATATTATTTGATTATATACTATATGTGATATAAGGACAGGTTGGAGGGATCTAATAGGATTCCTCACACGGTTGATTTTACTTTTCATATATTTTGATATATGATGTGTTGGATGCCATATTTGATGACATTGATATGATTTCCCTTATTTATTGCTATAGTAAAGCCGTGCCATATTTTTAGTATTTTGAAATACTTTAAAATAGTGATTTTGAATTAAAATGATTTTAAAATGATTTTGGAAGTTTTATGTGTTTTAATAATTATTATCGAATTAGTAAAAGGAATGAATTTATTTGAAAATGTATGATTTTTGATGTTATAAAGGTATAGTTTTATGAAATACTTTAAATAAAGATTTTCGAATGGTTTATAAACGAATTTATAAAGTGATATTTTGTAAATAAAGAAATAGATCGATAAACGGAATTTGTAAATATATGTACAAAATGGATTTGTAATTGATATATGGTGAATGGATTTATAAATAGAATTTTATAAATAAATTAGATTTATAAAGAAAAGGATTTATAAATGGATTTTTATGATAAATGAGATTTAAAAAAAGAAATGAATTTATAAATAGAATTTTATAAATAAAGAGATTTTGTAATTAGAAGTTTTATAAAATAAAAAGGCGATTTATAAACATAGTTTTATAAATATAGAGATGATTTATGTTGAAATTTAAATGTGGAGTTTAAATGGTTTTGAAAAGTGATTTAAAATGTGTTAAGTATCAAAAACATGGGTTTCAACATTTATTGTTGTAATAGATGTTTTTGGGGGAAGTAAGGAAGGCATGGACTATAACACTGTTGTTTTAGTAAATGATTTTCGAAAGGAAATGTTTTATATAGTATACGTGATATATATAATTAATCGAAACTCTATACTTGTGTTTTTGGGTTGTCGTAACGATGTTTTACGCAACATTCGTTTTGACCCAATAAATTGTGTTTTGACCTTCCATTGTGAAATACATGAATTGGTTCTTATGATCGTACTAAAGGCTTGGTGGTATAGGAAGCATTGCTTCTTATGCTTAACACTCGTTCGGAGACATATGAACTCGGGAGTTGTACGGTTATAGAAATTTATTTAGCGTGTTTCCAAAATGGTAGTGTTGTTAAATGTACTTATACCATTGATACAAGTATATGGAAATGTTTTCCAAATATCGAAAGGTTGAAATGGTTTTGAGAATATATCCTTTTAAATATAATTTGAAGTAAATATTTGGAAATTGATTTAATTAATAAAAGATTAATTAAATGGGCCTAATGACTGCTTATGTGCTAGATTTTGTTTGTTGTTTTGATAGTTAAATAACCAACTATCAAATTTGGCCATTTTTGTTTCCTCGACTTGATGTGGGAACTGATTAGTCATGCACTTAGCATGAAGCCAAGTGAGTAGGTTTGATTATCGTCTGGATTAAGAATGTTGATTCGAGTAATGTGGAGTGACTATGTTACTCCAATCTACTGAGCTTCCTTCTTGACCGAAGGATAGCAAGTTGATAGTTGGAAACGTGATAAGTCTACGAGACTTGGTTTTCGTATTAGGTTGAGGGCCTCTTATCGTTGTTGGTCTGGAGGGACTAGGGTCGGATTTATCCGAGAACCACTTCGGACCAATGTATGAGTTCGAAAGTGCAGGTTTATAGTGATGATTTTTGAATAGACGGAGATCTTCATGATTCAGGGCTACTTGCCACTAGACTCGCGATGCATATTATAAATATGGTGGCAGTAGTGCTTCATTATGATAATATTTGATATGCAAGGACTTCTCGCTACTAATACTATGGTTTATTCCCGACAAAATGTGGTAGGAGAGTTCCTTCGGTTTGTCTTGTTCCTGGACAACTTGTGCGGACGAATGTCTGACATTGCATTTCTAATCACATTGGTTGATCTCTATGAATGTATCATTTGTTTGGGGGCAGAGAAGGCAACTTCTCTTAGCTTAACACCCTTTCCTGAGACGTACGAGCTCAGGAGTTATACGTTTGTAGAAATCAGTTGTGTGATCATGGAATGGCAGTGTGGCATTCAAGTAGAATGTGCTATGTGAAAGGTAAACGTTACCTTAAGCCTCATCAACCGAAAATGGCTTAAACAGGGCATGCCATGAGGCTAAGTAGGCCGCGCCCATTAGGGTATGGTCATCACCTTTCTAGATTACTCTCTATATGTCGAATATATTGTGTATGCTTGTGGCCACGGATAGGTCGGCAACAATCGGGGTAATGTTATATTCGTTTCTATCCACCACCCGGCAGGTTTTTAGGCAGGCCAGTCTTGCGAGGTGCAGAGCTTTCGAAGATGTCAATCCTCGATACATTCCTCTAGTGATGTACTATACAGAAGGTAGTCCCTTACCGGCCATTTGTATGGAAATCCACTCTCCAATATGTTCCTACCATTTTGTTTGTAGAGCCTAACATATTCTGGAATTTTGATAATGATAACAATTTTAGCTATGATTAAATATTATTTGTATACTAGACATTAGTATAATATCAGATGATTTGATATGGAATGTTTTGGTTATCGTAAGGTAAAAACCCGTCCGTGTTTATGTGCGGCATGGTCTTACGAGATACCTTTGTTTTGATAAAAAATATTTTCGATAAATTAAAAATAAAGTTGAGATGTGTTTTCTCACACTGGTTTACTAGACTGTTCCAGACGTTATTCCCTATCAATGCTCGGGTTAGATCGAGCATATTAACAGATTTAGATTTGGTGCTTTGGAGCTTCAGTAGACGAGCTGGAAGGCTTCATGACGTATTCCCGTATTTGTTTATTTTTCCGTTGCATTGTTGTTGAAGTTATCATCAATTGTGAGGATATGTTGTTATAACTGTCCAGGCTAACGATTAATGATTTGTTGTTGTACTCTGATATGATGTATGTATATTAAAGATTACAATTTCCCGTTTGTAAAGATCATTGATATTATATTATATATTATTTTGCTGCATTGTGAGATTTTGTGTTGTTTTAGTTTCCTCTTCTTGTTCTCTTCTTATTTCTTCTTTCTTTCCCATTACTGTCCGTCTTTCTGTTCAATTTGGATTGGACATATGTTGTTTATGGTCAACTCGAATCGTCTGGTTAGCAGGTCGCTACAACTGGTATCAGAGCTTAGGTTAGCGAACATCTAAACTTTGGTTGTGTATTCATTATAGATAGGGTTAATAATACCATAGAATGAGTTTGAGTGTGTGTGTATGAGTGCGTATTTGTTATTATAAAAATGTTTTATATTGTGTTAATTTATCTATTGAGTGGCTTATGAATTCTGGTTAGTACGTAGGATGCTACAGTATTGATAGGGGTTTCTAAACGCTTGAATAAAGCAAACCGACATAGTATTGTTTTGAGAATTTGGTAAATGAAATAATTTTACCTAAATTATATTTTATATACAAAAGAATAATTTTTTAGAAATTATTATAGTTATATACAGTGTGTTTGGTTGTTAGTAAATGATAATATTTGATTATTATCATTTGTTATTTGTTGTTTGTGTTCTAGTAAAAGTTGTTATTATTATAATGTAAACAAAGATAAAAAATTAAGAAATGGTTTTATATAACCAAAGTGAAATTATATATAAGGAAAATTTATAAATATGATTTGTAAATAAAAATGAAATTAAAATAAAAAATTTTATAGCTTAAATCCCGTTGATTTTGAAAATTGTTTTAAAAGGTTTTGGAAGAAATAATAATGATATTATTTTGAAACTATTTCGATTAGAAATATTTTAAAATGAGATTTAAAAGAAATAGAAAGCACTGAACTTACTTCAGTCGCTAGGAAATAATTTGAGTGATGACTGCAACATCATTCGTATTCATTTTCGAGTTTTTAAGTGATGGATTGCTACCATTGGAGTTTTGTTTTGGTAAAACTAGTTTGATTTTAAATTCAAAGTATGATTTGAAATACAAAGGAATTACGTATATATATATATATATATGATTTCAAGATGATTTGAAAATAATAAAAACTTGGTGTTTAAATTCTGAAAGTTTTTATCTAAATGTTTTGTGAAAATATAAGAAAATAAGTTTTATAATCTATAAATTTTGAGAATTAGTAAGTTAAAACAAATTAATTTTTTTTGAATATGTGTTAAGAAAAGTAAATTTGAAATTGAACTATGAATTGAATATGAACGTAAGTTGTAAAGTGAAAATAAACATAAGTGATTGTATATAATGTTTATAATAAACTTAAGTAAAATTTGATGGAATGGTTCTTCATTGATATTAGTACTGAAAGAAATATACTAAGTAATAAACGAATATGAATAATGATTATGAATGAAAATGAAATGAATGTAAATGAGAATATCTGAATAAAAGAGAATGGAATATAATAAGAAACCAATTGAAATAAGATGTAAGTTGTACATATATTATTTATTCGCATAAATCTTTGATCCAGATTCGAATATACGATTTTAAGATGATTTACATCGGTGCGAGTTAAGATTTTTCACTCGATTCTCGACGGTAAACACTGGATATGGATTTTTGTTTGATTCTGATATTCTCTATCATAGTATATGGCTATGCATGGAGAATGGTGGTTTCTAATCAAGGAACTGAATCTGAGTCCGCACTGGTGTAGTCGTCTGAACGATACTAGTTCGGAAGTGAAATTGTGTGATCGAGTGAGCGGTCAGGTATGGTTTTGCGTACGGATGGTATATGTACATTATACGAGCTTAATAAATTAAATGTTGACATTTGAAATGCAAATTGACATGGTTATGAATTAATTTGATGGATATTATTTGTTGATGTTTCTCTTGTTATATTTGTTACATTTGCATATGGTTATTGTATTAGTATATGTTATATCTTGATATTACTTTCCCTATACTTGTTCTCATTGGTTGTTGAGTGATTAGTAGGTGCGAATGGCATATGCTTCGCATTTGGAGCTCGCTTTCGCATTATATTGATTATATATGCTTGATAATTCTAATAAAAGGTACACATCTCGGATTACATATCATACTTTTATATTTTTCCCTACGGGATGCCTCAAAGATGAGATGTATATTTGCGATTATATATATTGTAAACTTTTTCGATCGAACCGCGGAAAGGAGACGTTGGCGAAATTTTCCGTAAATTTAAGGCGTTAGAAATTTTTTGAGAATTTTGAAAATTTTTTTTTTACTAAGATTTGATTTTGAGTTATAACTTGGAATGAATGAATGGAAGGAAATTAGTTGGTATAGGTGGGTGAATTTAAAATACTTAGAAACTTTATAATCAATTTCAACTAATTGGTTTTAAAAAGTAATGGTTTTGAGCCATTTTCTTACTTGCTAATTTCGGGGATGAAATTTTTTTAAAGGGGGAGGATGTAACGACCCAGAATTTCAGTCATTCATATTTGGAATATTTAATTGATTTTAAATATTGAAAAGTTAATTTATAAGTCAAATAACTTGAATTTCAAATTTAGTAATTTATTTGATAATTGAATTGTTAAATTTAATATTTGGAATTGTTTAAATAATTTCAAAAGAATTTATAAAGTGATATTTTGTAAATAAAAAAATAGATTTATGAACGGAATTTGTCAATATATATAACAAAATGGATTTGTAATTGATATATGGTGAATGGATTTACAAATAGAATTTTATAAATAAATTAGATTTATAAAGAAAAGAATTTATAAATGGACTTTTATGATAAATGAGATTTAGAACAAGAAACGAATTTATAAATAGAATTTTATAAATAAAGAGATTTTGCAAATAGTAGTTTTATAAAATAAAAAGGAGATTTATAAACATAGTTTTATAAATATAGAGATGATTTATGTTGATATATAAATATGGAGTTTAATGGTTTTTAAAATGATAATCTTTCAAAGTAAAGTGGTGAAAGTAATAACTTCAAATGGAGTTTAAATGGTTTTGAAAAGTTATTTGAAATGTGTTAAGTATCGAAAACATGGATTTCAACATTTATTGTTGTAATAGACGTTTTCGGGGAAGTAAGGAAGGCATGGACTATAACACTGTTGTTATAGTAAAGGATTTCCGAAAGGAAATGTTTTATATAGTATATGAGATTATATATATGTAACTAATCGAATCCCTATACTAGTGTTTTTGGGTTGTCGTAACGATGTTTTACGTAACATTCATTTTGGTCCAATAAATTGTGTTTTGACCTTCCATTGTGAAATACACAAATTGATTCTTATGATCGTACTGAATGCTTGGTGGTATAGGAAGCATTGCTTCTTATGCTTAGAACTCATCCGGAGGTGCATGAACTCGGGAGTTGTACGGTTATAGAAATCTATTTAGCGTGTCTCCAAAATGGTAGTGTTGTTAAATATACTTATACCGCCAATATAAGTACATGGAAATGTTTTCTAAATATCGAAATTTGAAATGGTTTTGAGAATATATCCTACTAAAGATAATTTGAAGTAAATATTTAGAAATTGATTTCATTAATAAAAGATTAATTAAATGGGCCTAGTGACTGCTTATGTGCTAGATTTTGTTTTTTGTTTTTTGTTTTGATAGTTAAATAACTGACTATCAAAACTGGCCATTTTAGGTTCATCGAATTGATGTGGGAACTGATTAGTCGTGCACTTACACGAAGCCAACTGAGTAGGCTTGATTATCGTTTGGATTAAGAATGTAGATTCGAGTAGTGCGGAGTGACCATGGTACTCCAATCTACCGAGCTTCCTTCTTGGCCGAAGAATAACAAGTTGAGAGTTGGAAACGTGATAAGTCTACAAGACTTGGTTTCGGTATGAGGTTAAGTGCCTCTTATATTGTCGGTCCGGAGAGACCGGGGTCGGATCTATCCGATAACCACTTCGGACCAATGTATGAGTTCGAAAGTGTAGTTTTATGATGATGATTTTTGAAGACGGAGATCTTCATGATGCAGGGCTACTTGCCACTAGACCCACGATGAATATTATATTTATAGTGGCAGTAGTGCTTCGTTATGAAAATCTCTGATATGCAAGGACTTCTCACTACTAATACTAGGGTTTATTCCCAACAGGATGTGATAGGAGAGTTCCTTCGGTTTTTCCTGTTCCTGGACAACTTGTGTGGACGAATGTATGTCGTTGCATTTCAAATCACATTGATTGATCTCTATGAATGTTACCTAAAGCCTCATCAACTAGAAATGACTTAAACAGGGCATGCCGTGAGACTAAGTGTGTCGCGCCTATTATGGTATGGTCATCACCTTTTTAGATTACTCCCTATATGTCGAGTATGTTGTGTATGCTTGTGGCCACGGATAGGTCGGGAACAACGGGGATGATGTCATATTCGGTTCTATTCACCACCAGCGGGTCTGTCGGTAGGCCGGTTTTGCCAGGTGCAAGGGTTTCGAAGATGTCGATCCTCAATACATTCCTCTAGAGATGTACTGTACGAAAGGTAGTCCCTTTGGAAATCCATTCTCCAATACGTGCCTGCCATTTTGTTTGTAGAACCTAACATATTCTAGAATTTAATAATGGCAACAATTTCAGCTATGATTAAATATTATTTGTATACCAGATACAAGTATAATATTAGATGATTTGGTATGGAATGTTTTGGTTATCGTAAGGTAAAAACCCGTCCATGTTTATGTGCAGCATGGTCTTACGAGATATCTTTGTTTTGATAAAGAAAAGTTTTCGATAACTTTAAAATAAATTTGAGATGTGTTTTCTCACGATGGTTTACCAGGCTGATCCGAGCGTTATTCCCTTTCAATGCTCGGGTCAGACCAAGCATATTTACAGATTTATATTTGGTGCTTTAGAGCTTCAGTAGATGAGCTGGAAGGCTTTATGACGTATTTCCATATTGTTTATTTTTCCGCTGCATTGTTGTTGAAATTATCAGTAATTGTGTGGATAGGTTGTTATAACTGTCCAGGCTGATGATTATTGATTTGTTATTGTACGCTTATTTGATGTATGTATATTAAAGATTATAGTTTCTCTTTTGTAAAGATTATTGATATTATATTATATATTGTTCCGCTGCGTTGTGAGATTCTGTGTTGTTTTAGTTTCCTCTTCTTCTTCTCTTCTCCTTTCTTCTTTCTTCCCCATAACTATCCGTCTTTCCGTTCAATTTGGGTTGGACATGTTTGGTTTATTGTCAGCTCAGATCGTCCAGATAGTGGGTCGTTGTAGCGGCTGATTCATTAACTTTAATAGTGTCATAATAAAAACAATGTATATAAATATAAATGCACAAATTTATAACTGAGCCATTGGTGGTTCCAAATGTTAAGAATCCCATAACATTGTTATATGATAAGAATGTCATGATATAGTTCGTTCATAACAGACCTTAGAGCTCATTGGAAGTCGAGAAACATACTTCGAATCATTCTACATGATAAAGGTAGTTTATCAGCATCGAAGAGAGTTTGTTGATAGAGCAGATACTGAAACATAATAGCATACCCGTTCACTTAGGGACTAACTCAATTAGTTTAAGAAAATTGATTAGAGAAGTTGGAATAAGGTTTCATAATTGACCCCAAGTACTAGTGGGAGATTGACAGAGTTAGGTGTATGCCCTAGGGGTAATTATGTAATTTGTTACATATATCTAGCTCAATAACCAATCTTGTTTGACATCAAAGGTATTTTCTTTCTATTACATACTTGATATAATGTGATTATATTAATTAATTTAATTAAAAGTATATTTAATATAAATTCCATGAATGATATGTTTTGTGATAGTAGTTATAAAGTGTTGTAAATGTGAGTAATTTATCACAATAAAAATAAATATACCATTTTAAATGTTCCTAGTCAAGATGCATTGAGACCGGATATTGATGTATCTGTTGAGACTAGAGTACGTACGCTTGCCAAATGTTGGGCAATATATTACTCATGGCTGCTGGGGGCACCTAGAGGTTACATACTAATATTTATTGTATAACTATGGTACGACTCACTCGATAGTTTTCCGTTGGTTAATATAACCAAGGTCAAATAGAAATTATCGATGTGACTGTCTCTCGATTTGAGAATACTGTGGATCTTCAATATGAAAGCTCCGCTTTGATTATAGTCAAATCATAGCATGGTGTTCCATCGAGTGACTATAGTTGGGTCGAGTGGAAGTATTGAAAGTGAAGTACTATTCAAGAGAGGATTCGTCACCTCAATTATATGGGGTTAATGTCACGGTCAACTCAAGTCAACTCAAAGTCTATGGACAAACCATTTCGGTTAATAATAATTTATATTATTGAACCAAGGACTTTGTGTTTGGACTATAGAGTTGATTATGGACGATATTGGAATTTTGACCATTACCAAATTCCATAGTTCAAAGTGATATTGTTTTGACGAAGAGAATTGGTGTAAATAAATGTCACAACAGGATAACGCTTATTAAACTAAAATTGAATTTTACCGACACTAGGTAAGCGATAAATTTGACCAAAATGTCACACCACCTACTAGGTGATGTGTGAATGTTAACATTCGAATAGTTCGATATTAATCGCTGACCGAATTTGCACCCACGAGTCATACAATCGAAATGATGAATTCTCTTTAGACCAAACGATTTAATTAGTTTATAATTGTTATAAACTAATTAAATTAATTAATATTTATGAAATATTAATTATAAAATTTGAATATGATTTAAGGAATAAATATTGTTGTATATATTTATAATAGTTATAAATATATCGATCGATATGAGATATCGATCGATATGAGATATCGATAAAGAAATTAAATTAGATTGCTTAAATATATTTATTTAGGCTTAAATAAGCTATTATCCCTTGATGTTAGAGGAAAAATTCAGCAACAACTATGTGATTTAGGGAGCGACCAAAATAGTGTATTAGGGTATGTGATAGATGGCTAAGATCTGGTGAGAAAAGGTAAGTGATGTGATCCACTTTTCTCTCTGATTCAACCACTATAAAAGGAATCATAACCCTAACTTTCTATAGACTTTTTTGGCTTCCTCCTTTATCCATAACATGGCCAAACGATACCTCTCTACACCCCCATCAAATCTCAAATCAGTTCAAATCAATAGCTATTCGATAGCAAAGGGTCTACGATTGAAAGACTAGTAATTTGATGAATCAGAAAGTTTTCAAGAGGAAGGGAACTCATCATTACAAGGTGTGCCAAAGGGCATTAGTTTAAGTAACTATTTAGTTTTATATATGATGCATATTTTTTGTATAACTCTATATTATTCTAATATATATACTATTATTATTGAATTATTAGTTAGGTAAGATTCATATAGGTATTGTTGTTGTCACATATATTAATTGGTTATGTGTATATGTTTATCGAATAAAAAAACAATTTGTCTCAAGGATTTGATACACATATCCAATATCATTATATTTTAATTATTTATATTTTATTAATTAATATATACATAGATTAATATATTAACTAATTTATTTATAAGACATGTATTAAACCATATAACTATATTGCACAAATAATCGATCTAATAATTTTCAAATGTATATTTTTATTAATTATGATTTTTAGTATCCGAAAATAAATTTTTGAAAATTATTTAATATATTTTAATACTATTTAATCTTTGCACGAATTAATATATTCATATAAAATAAATTATGTCTCAAAAATTCAATTTTAAATTTTCTAAAATTAATTTGTTATCATATATGCTCTCAGTCAAATCATAATTTTTAAAACAAATTTTTATTTAAAAAATCATTTAAAATTCGGATGAAAAGAATTTAATTAATAAAAAATATTATTTTGACTTGGAAAATTTAAAAAAAAAAATACAACCTATATAATACTATTCCTGATTCAGATTTTTCAAAACTTCTTTTTCTTTTTTTAATGGGGACCCTTCCCTCCCTTCCCATACCTTTGAAACCTCCTCTGCCCGCCATTTCTTCTCCATCGCTACCATACCCATCGACCACTCCTCTCTGCTCCAACTCGTCCATGTTCGTGTCTCCTGTTCCTGTACCACCGCTCTTTCCCTCGTCCCTTTCCTTGCTTGATCCTCCTCCTATCCTTTCTGCCTCTGTTGTCCCTTCTCCTTGCTTACCTTTTGTTTCTTCCTTTCTGTCTAATCCGCCCCCATCTTGGACCTCCCTTTTCAAATTGAAACCTCGTAATGCTGGTCGTTTCACGCTATGTGATGTACCTCTGTTATTCGAAGGTTCTGCTCTGGTACCCCCCTGAGGTGATTCAAGCAGGTAACTCGATATGGAAGGAGTATTTAGTCGGGTTTTTCTTGGATAAACCTCTCTCTTACTCAACAGTTATCTTTAACTTGAAAAAGCAATGGAGGTTAAGAGGCTCGATATCAGTTAAATCTGATGGTTTCTTATTTTTATTCAAGTTGTCAAATGAACAAGATAGGAAGAAAATTATTGAGGCTGACCCCATCATTATGCGAAATAAACTTTTCATATGAAGCCATGGGATGAAAATGTAGGGAATAGTTGTGGTAGGATCTGATCTGTTCCTATTTGGATCAGATTAAGCAACATTCCATTATATGCTTGGTCACACATAGGTATTAATTGGCTAGCCTCGAGAATAGGAAAGTTCTTATGTATGGATGAATTGACTGAAAAACTGGAGAGAATTTCCTTTGCTAAGCGCATGGTGGAGGTAGGGCCAGATCAGGATCTCCCTGAAAGCTTCCCAGTAAAATTTCTTGATGGATATGAACAACAAGTTCAAGTGAGATATCTATGGAAGCCTGAACTTTGCACAGCTTGAAAAGTGTTTGGGCACAAGGTGGAGACCTGTTTATCTGAAGACATTGGTTTTGTTGGCAAGTGTATGCGTGAAAATGAGGATTTGGATTGTAAAAAAACTCAAGAAATTGAATCTGCTTTTGATGCGAGAAATATAAGAAAGAAGCAAGTGTTGTAGAAAGTGGAAAACAATAAAGGTAAAAGGACGTTTACAAAACCAACTCAGCAAGTTAATGTAAGAGATGGAACAGTGGTTGATAATGTGAACTCTTCTAAGCTTTTGAATGAGGATGAAAATAACAAAGAGAGGAAAGCAAAAATATTGCAGATGACATGAAGCAAACTGAAGTTATTGACTTAGTGAGTAATAAATTCTATCTGCCAAAAGACAGTGATTATTAAGAAAATGATTATCTTATGGATGACAATGTGGTAGTGGTAGAAACTAACATAGCAGCTGAAAGTGAATGTTATCATACAAACATAAGGAAAAGTGGCGGTGATAATAAAAGTTGCTGTGCGCCTATTGATTCTGCTGTGCACGTGCACAACCACAATCCTTGTGTTATAGTAGAAGATATAGATTGCATTATATCAAAGCCCGAAGTGAATCCCTTAGTTGCTTGAGTTTGTCCTAATAACATGCTGTCACCAACTTACAAGTGTAATTGGTGCTCAACATTTCAAATGCATCTAACAAATATGATAGTTTCAATGCATGAAAAAGAAAACATTAACCAGTCTTCCATGCCACCCAGCCCATCCAACATTGCTCAATCACCTGACTATTCCTTATCTATCAAAATCCCTGACTGGCCTTCCACTGATCAGCAGACTCATGACTCTCTACCAACAAATGCCATCAATGAAAACACAAACATCATACAGCAGGACTTGTCATCCTCATCTTCTAAAGAACCCAATCCTAGTATCTCAGATTTAAGAAGATTAACATGATCTCTTTCATCAAAGAGCAGCAAAGTAGTTCCCCACCTCTGTTTATAGTTTATCAATGTTTAAAAAAATTGCTGCATACATGGAGCTCACAGTAGTATTAAACTTGATCAAGCAAAAGAGTTAATTCAACTCAATGACCTTTGTCTCCTTGCGCTTCTTGAAACCAAACTTAACTCTCCATTATCCATCAAAGCTTCCAATTACATCAACCCCACATGGTCAGTGCTTCACAATCTTGAAAATGCTCCTTATGGCAGAATTCTTGTCCTTTTTGATTCCACAATTTTAACTGTTTCAACCATTTTGACATCCAGACAACACATCCACCTCCATGTTCAAGCTGTATTCCATCCCTTGTACTTTTTTCTCATTGTAGTTTATGTTGACAATTACCTTATTCATAGAAACATTTTCCTTAATTCTTTTCCCCCTCTCAGACAGGCTACCCACCCACGGCTGGTGGTATGAGATTTCAACTACTGCTATCTCCTTGAGGATAAAATAGGTGGTCTTCCTCTTCTCCATAAAGACATTGCCTCCACTACGCCATAAATGACCTTCTGCAACATTTTTGCAAGGTGTTGCCAGCTAAAATGTTGCGATAGATATAAAATTTTGGTCCTACTGCAACGTTGTATTTATGGTGTTACCTTAGCCATAAAAATGTGTTGCTCTAGCTAAACAAGTGTAACACGATGCAACATTTTTATATAGTGTTGCTATAGATGTATTCAGATTAAATAATTAATAAAATTAGCAATCCGCGTGAATACGATCCAACGGTCTACATTTAATCTGATTGTTAAACTGGATCACCGCTACAATTTGCCACAAATTTTCGTTTTCCCGCTTTACTTTTCATATCATTTTCGTTCTCACCCCCAATTTCCGAAATCCCTAATTTCCAAATCATATTTTCGTTTCTTTTTTTTCTTCCAAAAATCCCTAATTCCCAAATCCTACCAACCGCAGCCCCCAACAAAACTCCACTACCCCACCACCGTTTCTACAGCCTGATTCCGATGGTCATCGAGCACATATCCCGTGGCGATGGAGTTCGGATTTAGTGATGGAAATTGGCGATTGGTGGTTATAATTGGGTTCGCTGCTGCTATTAATTTGCAGAGGAAGTCAAAGTTTGAAGTAGGTCGTTGGTTGGGTTGCGATGTTGCCGATTGAGGGTCAATTGATGGTTGTTGGCAGTTGACTGGTTGAGTATTGTGGTGGTATGGCTGCAGTTACTGGAAATGGCAGTTGTGTATAATGTTCTGTTGATTGAAGCTGGTTTGAAGTGTTGTCGAAGTAGTGTTGAAGTTTGATGGGCAAGTGGTAATTGAGGCTAACAATGGTAATTGAGCGTGCCTACGATATCTTTTCCCGGCTTCTCAAAGAGTGCGTCATCTGCCTTAACGGACCCATCGAGGATGATACGTCGGCGATAGTGGTGGCTCAGCTGCTGTTCCTCGAATCTGAGAATCCGTCTAAGCCGCTTTCTCTTTATATCAATTCACCTGGTGGTTCCGTGATGGCTGGGTTGGCAATTTATGATACTATGCAGTATATTCGATGTCCCGTCTCTACTCTCTGTGTTGGCCAGGTGATGTTTTGTTATATTTATGGAAAAGTTGTGAACTTTAACATTGGATTTACATTTACCGACGAATAGGCTTACATGTTTTTGTTGATTGGTAATTGTGGTGATATGCTAGTTCAGCACGAGTTGCCACTTTGTCCTCCTCTTGGCTTATGACTAATTATGTGAACATACTGCTGCTATGATTAGCTCTTTGATTACATTCAGTTCCAATCTCAGTATAGATTGCACGTGCTTATACTAGAAAGTAGCCAACTAGATTGCAGGCTGCAATTTCATATCCTAATTCAAAATGTACCAACTGTTGTTAAGGGCTGTAGGGGATGTAAGTTGCAGCAGTTTGGGGAGTGGATGGTGGCAGTGTAGAGGTTGAAGTTTGGTAGTATTCAAGGAGAAGGAGTTGATGTCTAGTAGGATGTTTAGATGAGTGAACTGTGGTAATGTATTACTTATTAACACGCAACCTGTTCGATGAAATGTCAATTTTTATTTATCATGGTTTCAGGTCTTTTACCAAGGCAGAGCTAAAAGTAAGGTCGGATGATTCAGAAGAAGCCATGAAAGAGTTGCAAAAGTCAATCATCGAGGAGGTGTTCAAATTCGCAGGAGGTGTTCATTTGTGCATCATTTTACGTCGTTTCAAAGAAGGCTCGATCTTCCGAAATCGGATGAATCGGGCGGTGCCCCGGACCCCCGCCAGCGCTGCGCCCGGACCCGCTTCTCGGCTCGCCTTCGGCTCGGCACTCGGCTCGTCATATATTTGTCCGTGTCGGTGTCTGTATAAATTGAAACTGCATATGTAATGAGTGAACTGAGTGATGTAGTGAGGAATATCTGTATATGTGAATATCAGTGTTATATATCATTGAATTGTAAAATAGTGGAGTCAGGAATTTGTACTATTTCAAATGTTGAAATAAAATATTTATTTAAATAAATTACTGTTTAAATATCAAATTCTATGCAAAAGCATTTTATTAAATAAATATTTATTTCTATTAAAAAATCAAATATGCTCTACATTGTGGGCCCCACAAATTCAGAAAGTTAATATCTATGGCAACATTTTGGAATGTTGCTACAGATACCTATGGGTGTTGCCATAGACCCAAATAGGGTTCTATTGCAACAATATTACTTATGTTGCCTTAGATAGTCAAAATGTTGCCTTTGAGGTCTAAGGCAACGGCAAAAATTGCATCACCCTAAAAGTGTTGCCATAGACCTATGGCAACATTTTTCGGGCCTGAGCCAACATTTTTTTTGTGTTGCAGTAGGCCATTTATGGCGTAGTGCTCTTTTAACATTGCCTTGTCAGATTTTGACCTCATCCCTATCTCCAAATCTGGTGCTAAATTCTCCTAGAACAACAGAAGTAGAAGTGGTGTTCGTACCTTCCCTACAATTGATCATGCCTTTTGTAATCTTCCCCCTTTGAATCAATGGCCTTCTCTTTCTGTCTTTTTACCTCAACCGATTCTATCCGATCATTCTCCTTTAATTATTAACCCAGGGCTCCCTATTAATAAAGATAAGAGAAGTTTTAAGTTCTACAATGCTTGGGCCAAACATCTCATTATCATAATATTATTTTGCAAGCTTATTCTACTAATTGCTATGGTAACCCCATGTTCAGGTTTTACAGGAAACTCAAGGTTATAAAGGTGGCTTTAAGGCAATGGGCTCGCAGCATTTTTGGCACTAGTAGTATGATGTCTGCTAACCTGTTGCTTCAGCTGAAAAGTGCCCAGGATAAAATGATGGACCATCCCAATGACATTGCAGCAGCTTAGGAGGAGAGTAGGATCTTTCATGATCTCAACAGAACAATGGAAATTGAAGCTAGCATGAAAAGGCAACAACCACATGATAAATGGAATGAGGAGGGTGACAGAAACTCTTCTTACTATCATGCTTCTATTAAAGCCAAGCAAGCCAAGAACCAGATCCATAGCATATATGATGATGATGGAAATCGGCACACTAATCCTGAAACCATTAACAAAGCATTTGTTGATCACTTCACTAAGTTATTTGGTAACTCTGATGACTTAACCCTTGATCTGGATACTATCTCATCCCTCAACCTCCCCATAATCAATCATGATGATGCCATTGCTTTGACCACTAAAGTGACAGATGCAGAGATTAAAAATTCTCCTTTCTCCATGAACAAGCAGTCAGCTGGTGGGCCTGATGGTCTCAATGTAAATTTTTTCATCTCCCCCCGGAATGTTTTAGGATATGACTTCTGCAAAGCCATACATAATTTTTTTAACAAATGCAAACTCCTTCGTGAAGTCAACTCCACCAACATTGCCTTAATTCCTTAGAACAACTCTCCATCCGTTGTCTCTTCCTTTCGACCTATTTCCTATTGTAATGTTGTATACATATGCATTCCCAAAATTCTTGCTTCTAGGCTTGTTGCTGTCTTGCCTAAACTTATCTCCCCTAACCAAGCTGCTTTTTTTCCTGGTAGAAGTATATTGGATAACATTCTTCTCACTCAAGAGTTATTAAAGGGTTATGGTAGGACTTCTTCCATGCCTGCTGCTGTTTTAAAACTTGATATTTCTAAAGCGTATGATAGTGTGCATTGGTTTGCAAATGTCAGGACTATGGAAAAGATGGGTTTCCCCAAAGTATTTGTGGCTTGGTTCTACACTTGCATATCAACACCAGCATTCTCTGTAATCATCAATGGTAGACCCGTAGGTTATTTTAGAAGTAAGCATGGAATTCATCAGGGAGATCTTATAAGCTCCTATCTCTTCATTATGGTTATGGAAGTCTTCTCTAACATGTTGTCTTTGAAGTACAATAATAGACTTGTCAAATATCATCCAAAATGTAGTCATTTGCAAGTGTCCTCTATAATGTTTGCTGATGATGTCTTAGTTTTTACTAAACCTGAACAATCTTCCTTGAGTAGCCTTATTCAAACCTTAGAAACCTTCTACAAGATGACTGGGCTCAGACTCAATCCAGATAAATCAAGTATCCTTCTCTCTGGTGTTCTTGAAATCCTTGCTAATAGTTTGTATCATGCAACAGGGTTTAAAAGCATGGATGGAGACATGAAGTATTTGGGATTGCCTCTCATTACTAAAAGAATCACTTTAGCCAACTGCCTGCCATTGTACAATAAAATCACAACCACCATGAATTGTTGGTCCAACAAATATCTTTCTCAGTCTGGCAGGTTAATCCTTATAAAGCCAATCATCTTCTCCATGATGGTGTATTGGGCTCGTACTATCATTCTCCCTGGAAAATTGTTGAGGATAGTTAGATCTTCCATGCTCAGATTTTTCTGGACTGGTTCAATGCACAATAGAAAGCTCCTTCCATGCTCTTTCTCCAAGTTTGAAGCTCCTCTCAGCATGGGAGGCCTGGGAATCCATAATCTTAAAGTATGGAATATGGCAGCGTTTAGCAGGCACTTTAATGACATTATTAATAGAAAAGACAGTGTTTTGGTGCAATGGATCTGGCACTATTGCATAGGGAGGAAAGAATTTTGGAATATGGATATCCTTCAGTCCTGTAGTTGGACTTGGAGGAAAGTTATGGAGTTTAGAAACCTGTACTTATCATATATTCAATCCCATTTTAATGGTACCAATACTATAAGTTTCTGGCATGAGTCGTGGGTTGGTAGTGGAATCATTTTATCTAAAGTCTTATCTAATCAGCAGCTTGTTCAAACTGGTATACATCTTCAAGCAAAGGCCAATGACTTTATTTATGATGGGTTTCTTCAACTTTCTTACATCAGTAACCAAGCAGTTAGACTGCCGTGGGAGAATATTCAGAGCAAGCGGTACCATGTTCAACACATAATGAAAAATTCCTGGAACCAAAAGCATCACTCTATTATTCATGTGTATCAGCTGCTTACTGGAACTGTTTCCCTGTCTACTAAGAAATAGGCTGGCATCATATGGAGGAATGAATCCTCCCCTACTGAAAACTTAATGTTGTGGAAGGTCCTCAACTCTGCGTTGATGACAACTGATATTGTTAATGGTTACAGGATGTTATGCAGTAGAGATTGTGTTTTCTGCTATATAAATGATGAGTCCTCTGCTTGTTTTTTGAATGTCTAGTGTTGTGGTTAAGAACTATGAACAATGCAGGTAGAGATCTACTAGCTTAATCTCTGCAATTGAGTGGAACAACACGTATAAAGCTTCTAGAAGGAAAAATGCAAGATCCAAGTTGATTACTATGTGTACTAAAATTTATCTTGATATCATTTGGAGGGAGAGGAATGTAATTGTTTTTGAAGGCAAAAGGAAAACCATGGAGTGTCTTTGGCATGAAATAAAGAGTAGAACTCGGATGCAATTGAAGAGACCTTCTTTCAAGTTTCCTGTTGGATTTGCTCTTGCATGGATTTGAATTCTCTTTTATTTTATTTTAGTTCTCCTTCTTGTGTGGTTGTTTTCTTGTTTCCCTTATGTGTTTTGGTTTTTCCTTTCTTTGGTTCAAAGCTTGTTTTGAATCAATTTATTTTATTATTTTGTTTCAATAAAATCTGATAGGGGCCCAGTCAACCTCGCTAGCTTTGCTAAAAAACATACAATTCCTGATTTTTTGAATGTTTAAAATTTGAAATATCTATTATCTAAATATTTAATATTATTTAGTTATTTTTAAGTAACTAATTAGTTCATAATATATATTAATATAATAAACTTATATTTATAATCGGATTTGTTGTGTATAAGATATGGAATGTTTTATAAATAATAATAATAATTATTATTATTATTTTTAATTTTATAATTTATAAACTATTCTATATATTTTAATTATTATAATATACATACATACGTACATATATATTATGTTACTTTAACATATATATGTATGTAAATAATTTAAATTTTTTTAAATTAAAATCGTATCTTATATGCACACATATTATATATATGGTTATTTAATGTTTAATAATATAATATTTTATGTATATATATTTGATATTTTCATAATATAAATATATAATTTTCATTTGGATATATATATATATATATATATAATAGCTATAAATATATACACATATTTCAAAAACATACAATGCATATAGAATGAGCTAACATGTCCGTTACGATATAAATCACAGCATTTATATACAGGCATGTTATACCCTTCATGGAATATCATATTATACATGCACGTACGTATACAAATGTATACGATACATATGTATATTTATATAGGTTGAAAATAGATTAAATTATTTTTTATCAGTAGTTTATAAATTTAAATGAAATATATGATTTTATTTAAATTAAAGTAGACTTCACAGGCCTAATAAAGATCTAATAGGGTAAATATTATTCATCCATAATTTCTGTTGCGAGCTGGCCCAGTTCCAACACATGGTATTAATGTGTAGATATTGGGGCAATTCTAATTTGTTGAAGGGCCAAATTAGAAAATGTTAACATTATAAATAAAGGGTTATGGTCCCCAAATTACACAAACTCTAGTTATTCTCCTAATCTCTGCTATGGAAATAATTTGGATATAGGGTTTGTGTCAATTGGAAGATCAAATCAATTTCTCTCTCTTTCAATCAGCAACTATGGATTCAGATCTAGGGTTTGTGTCAATTTTGAATATCAAACTAATTCTTTTCCTCTTTCAATCAGCAACTATGGATTCAGATCTAGGGTTTGTGTTAATTTAGGATATCAAACCAAATCTTTATCTCTTTCAATCAGGAACTATGGATTCAGGTACACTTCCACTAATTTGTTTACCATCCTCTAATTTCTTCTCAATCAAATCAATATGGATCACATATTCAGATCCACCCATCATTAATTTCATTGGAAAAAAAATTATGTAGTTTTTTCATGAGTAATTTTTGAATTAAACTTCATTTAGAAATCATTGAATTCATGTAATTTCTTAATCAAATTTTAGATCTGCTTGATCTATGTATCAAGGATTTTTTGGCGATGATATTGGATTTGGTTTAGTATCAATTTTTATATATATTGTAAATTAAAAGGCTAATTTGTGAAATCATTTAGGATTAGAAAGATAGATCTAAATGATCTGTATGTTGTTTATAAAATAATCTAGAATTTTGAAATCGTTACTTTTTTGGGAAATAAACTGAATTCTTTTAAATTTTGGAAACAAACTTATGTTGATTAAAACATCCACATGTTTATTATTATATATTTTGTAAATAAATTGTGAATTAAATGTGAGAAATACTTTCGATTTGATATGTAGTGTCATTTTCTTTAATGTTTATTAATGGCATGGATATATATATATATATATATATATATATATATAATTTAGAACCATTTATGCAAGAATATCTGGTTCTATGATTATTTTACCTTACTTAACTTTTGATTAAGTAATTTGGACATATATATATAAGGCATTTGGATTATTTCAGAAATTTTGATTAATTATAAATAAAGTATGCTCCTTTAAGGTGTTTATGTTGATTTTATTATTGAGTAATATCATACCTAGAAATAAAGTTTATTATGACACTAGTTTACATTTTAGAACACATAACAATCAATTGCATTTATTTATTTTTTGAGAAAGACGGATGTGTAGTGATATACTACACAGCCGATTAATAATAGTAGGATAATAGGTAATAAGGTCCGGTTGACAAGCCCAACCGGTGGCCCAAAAAAATAGGTTTAACTAGATAGCATAATAATGTACATAAGAGCAATGGATTACAGGATGGAACACAAGCACCATATTCGATGTTCAACTGACAAAAAGGGGCTAATCTATTTCGCTTTGGAGCTGATACCGTGGGTTGGCGCTGGTGCTGGCCATTGATTCCGCAGAGTTAGCAGGGGCGGTCCTCAGTCGAAATCTGAACGGGGCAGAGTTGGTACCTGTCCAGTAATTGAAAAGATGTGAGATTCGACTACAAATGGCCGTAAAAGAAGATCTTGGTTTGTTGAAGACGAGGGCATTTCTTTCTTTCCAGATGCACCAACAGAAAATGGTGATAAAGATGTCGAGTTTGTGATTTCCGAGATCTTGCTTCCAGTAGTCAAAAAATGAAGTGAATTCTGGTATGTGACCAAGGAGATGCGCGCTGGCTGGGGCCCAAATTGCGAATGAGAAATCACAGTCTAAGAAAAGGTGAGTGATGGTTTCGGCGTGGGAGGAGCAAAGTACGCAGAGTGGATCTGTGGGGATGTTTAAACGAATAAGTCTATCCTTGGTGTTAATGCGGTTATGAATGAGGCACCATTGGAAGAAGAGGAATCTAGGGTGTGAATGGCATTTCCAAATCTTGCTGAAGGGGAATAGGCGGCCAGGATGGGTGAGGAAGGAGTAGCAAGATGATACAGAGAAGCCTTTAGATGGATTGAGTGCCCAAAAGAAGCTGTCCGGTGAATGGGATAGGCGAAAAGATTGGAGGTTTTTAGAAGCTTCGAGAAGTTCATTATTATCATAAATGCATTAAATGTGGCTGTTATGATAATAAATTGATTACTTTATTATCATAAATGAACTAAATGTTTCGGTTATAATAAATTAAAACATGCACCATTTTGTATTTGGAATAAAAAAGTATATGGTTTATTATTTGATACATTTAGGTTTGATAATTACATGTATTTTGTATGTATGGCCCATGCTCGTTGAAAATATGTTTCACTTCCACGCTTCCGTCATCATAAAATAAAAGGAGCGGCAATTTTCCTATTTTGTCCAAATGCATGGTTACTGGCCTTAATGAAGTATTCAAATAATAAATTGAAGATAAAATGATATGGTAGCATTCTGTATAGCTATATTATGGTTCAGAAATACATCATAGTTACTACATTCATTCATGTTATTTAGTACGACATTTACTTTGTCATTTATATGTAATTTAATATGGCATTTAATTTTGGCGTTCATCTGTGACATTTATCATGTAATTTATTTATGATGCCTTGTATCATGTTTATTTAGAGAATGTCATGAATATAACCACATACTTAAATTCAAAGATTATAACAACTATGATTAAAATATGTTGTGCCACGGTTACAATTTTGAGATTTTCAAGTGTCACATAGACCTAAACCATTTTTGAGAGTGTTTTATAGCACTCGAAATATATTGTACATACACTAAGAAATAAATTCAGATATATTTTTGGTGTCTCATTGCAAACTAATTGTAAATATCCTACATTCCAAGTGAGCTAATTGAAATAACATATTACCAAAGTGAACTCTCTTATGTTAGTTGTTTATGAAAATGTTTGATACTTGTGTGTATTTATTCATGCGGATATTAGCCAACCCAAAGGAAGATTAATATTTGGCCGAATCACTTACACATGCATGATCATAAATATGTGACAATTATAAGATTTTATAAGTGAGTAACTAATCGGCCTAAAGGAAAATTGTTATTTAACTTGAATTTATTATCAGTGTTTGATCATTACAACAAGAGTATCACTTACAGTTAAAATTATTGTCCAAAGACTTGATATTAATGTTATACTAGGTATCTTGAGAAGAGACTTACCAATCATTTGAATTTACTATGTTGATATTTGGATATGAGCATATACAGTCAATCTTTATTTTTTGTTCAATTTCAACTAATTTGACTAAAGTGACTACTAATTTTAATAATGTTCTCATCTTATTTGGAACTAACTTTAAGGATTAGTATGAGAATATGTTGTTTTTTCTTAACTTCATGGATCTAGCTCTTGCAATTAGGAGGATCACAATCACCTCTATTATAATTGAATGTTCTTATAATGTTACGAAGAACATTGAGAGGTGGGATAATTCAAATTGCAAGAGTCAAATGATCAAAAGGTATAATATTTCAAAAGCTTTCAAGACTGTGATATCCATAGGGATATCAATTTAAAGGAGTTCTTTACAAACAGAAAAGTATTTTTCTAGAACAATGATAAGGGGAAAAACTCATTTTATATTGCATCATAAAGTCAAAATAAGGAAAACATAAATGAGTACTATATGAAATGATGTTGCTTCAAATGTTAAAGGCACTCAAGTTATTGTTATTTTTTGGTAATCTCTTTATTCATAGTAAACCATTTTACGATTATTGTTAATTATTATTATTATTTTAAAAATAAAATGACCTCTTATTGAGCTCAGGGAAGAAGAAGAGAGATTGAAGCATGATAAGATAAAAAGTACCCATTTAACGTACATTGTAAATAAATGTATAAATAATGATAAAGAAGTCGCTAAGGATTTAGAAGAAAAGAAATAACATATAAATATATTTATAGTTGTTTCTTCTATGAAATCTATGACATATAAAAGGAATTTTACTAGATATCACATATGTCATATGTAAAAAGGATATGCATATTGTTTGGATTTGTTTGATATTTTTGTTATACTGTCACTTAAACAGATTTCAATTTCGAATTTTGATCTGAACAACTTTGGTTATTATTTTTCCTTCAAATATAATAAGATTGATCTATCAATAAATTCATACATTATTGGAATTGTATATTTTGATATAAATGATAAATATCTCTTATATTAAATTTGGATATGGTGATTGATGTAATTATTTATTCCGTCTTACTAAGTAATTATAGATTGATGCACTAAAGATAGAAAATACTTTATTGATATTCTAAGCGACTTAAAAGCTATAAGTTTATAAACCTACACTAGGGAAAATATTTGAAGATGGGGAATGCAACTATTTTGACGATGTTGAGTTTTTTTGAGAGAAATAAAGTATGGATCATTACCTTTGAAGGGCATCGTTATTTTTGATTCAACTGCAGTTATTATCTTTGAAGAGAATCATTATTTTTTATTCAACCACAGTTGTCTTTGAAGGGAATCATTATTAATGATTCAACTACAGTTATTTTCTTTGAATGGAAACATTATTTTTTGATTCAACTACAGTCACTTCTTCGGATGATGTATATGATTTGTTTCCTTTCATTGAGTAAGAAGTAAATCAAGAACTATAATAAGACAATGTAAAAAAAATTATCATCAAGTTAAGGTTAATGTTTTAGGAAAACAAACTCAACAACCTCAAGGTGCAATGTCATTATGGAGATCCACTTGAAAAGGAAGAAATATTATTTCGGATAACTATTTAATTGATATTTCTTTATAAAGGAAACTAATGGATCGACGAAGATGATTTAGTCAACTTATGTAAATCCATGCAAGACATCAAGTTTAAAATTGTATCTAAGATATAATAAACAGTATAATTATATAAAGGACAATAAAGTTTTAGATCTTTCCCCCTAACTTAAGGTAACAAGATCATTGGTTATGAATAACTATTCAAAATCAAAAGGGATTAAGTGGGTCACGTGGAAAGGTATAAGGCTCGTTATAGAAAATACTATATTCAAAAGGAAAATGATGTTTTTAAAAGAGACTTTCTCTTTGGTTTTACTGAAAGATTTTAGAATTATTTTGGAACTTATTGCAGATTATAAGTTTGAGCAATATCAAAAGGTTATTAAAGTCGTGTTTCTCAATGGAGACATTGATGAAACAACTAAAGAAACCCACTTATTGATTACTCTTTTATATTATGGATTCAGAGACACTATTATTATTTATGAGGTGATATTAGGATTATCACAAAAGAACTAGGAAGGTAAGTATATAAAAAGGTTTGGTATGCAAACTACGAACCAATTGATTCTCTTTTTTCAAAAGAGAAAAATGTTGTCTTATATAGTGATATAAGAACATCCTTGAAACTAAAGAAATGCAAAAGATTCCTTGTGCATTTGCAGCATGGAGTCTAATGCATGGTAAGGCATATACACATATGGATATTGCATGTATTATTTGTCGATATCTTATTCACATTGAAAGTGGATCAATGGTTAGTAACCAAAATGGTTACGAGGTATCTTTAAGGAGGAACAAAAGATTATATACTTGTAGATAAAAACACAGATTGGTTGGAGATCATAAAGCATTACAGTCTGAATATTTTGGATGCCAAGAGTACAAAGAATGCACTTCAGGTAATATTATTATTATTAATGTTTTTGCTTGGAGCTATATAAGCAAAAGTTGTCATACAAACACTTATAGTCTCCTCTACTATGGAACTAATGTTTATTCTCTATTATGGGGGCATCCAACGATGGAAAATAATTGCAAGATTTTGTCATAAAGATATGGAATATGTAACGAACCTGGCCTTTTGACCCTTAGAAGTCAACACTAATACATCATCGGTATTCATATGTCGAACCACCAAGTGCCGGAAAGGAAAATTGCTAGGGGAAAGAAAGTGGAAAGGAAAGATAAGGAGAAACTGAAGACCATGGAATCTCACAACGCAACGGAATAATATATAATATAATCAAGTCTTTACAAAATCATAGACCTTTTTTATACATATACATATCAGAGTTGGACAATTATAACACCTGTCCTTCCAACAGCAGACAAACTACACATAACACATACACAACGAAAGATATCCAAAATACGAGAGTACGTCCTGGGCCTCCAACTCGACTCCATAGCTCCGAAGCATCTAAAGCTAACCTGGCAAACATGCTCGGCCTAACTCGAGCATTATAAGGAAATAAGGCCCAGGTCAGTCTGGAATACCAGCGTGAGTAAACTAAAATCATGAAAAAAAATTATTGATTTATTAGCTTGAAATATGCTTTGAAATCAAAGGTATCTCGTAAGACCTCGCCGCACATAAACACCGATGGGTTTTTACCTTACGATAACCAAAACACGTTTATAGAAAATTCAATGATATTTAATAACGTCTAGAGGTCAAAATAAAATATGAAAATAGCTGAAATGCTTGATCTAACGTTTCAGCATAGTTGGGCACAACTAAGTCCGTATGGCGCTTATTGGAGAATAGATTTCATACAATGACTAGGCTACTGGGGTACCACCCATCATGGTGCATCTTTGGATAAAATAACACCGAGGACCTCACCTAGATCCCTTGCCAACACGAGACCGGCCTACCCGTTACTGGATAGTACCGAATATGATCACCCCTCCGTTAATGGGCCCCGAATCATACAAACGAGAGATAATAGCGACTCTAGATAGGGATGATCATACCCTACTTGGGAGCGACCCACTTAGCCCTGCTGCATCTCCCATGTTTTAGTCATTCCTGGTTGAATTGGCTTGAGGCTACGATTGCCTTTCAAGAACATTTACACTTAGAATGCTCATTGCCCTCCAATGATAATGTGCTGATAGCATTCATCCATGAAAGTCCGTTCTGGGTCAGAATGAAACCGAATGCACTATTCCTACTACATCCATTTTGGAATCACCCTCAGGATTAGTAGCGATTATTCCCTGCACTTCACATCTCTATCTTTGATTCCTTGCTCTTCACGATGTCTTCAGTTCGCAACGCTTGAGTTGGATCGAAGTGGTTTTCAGATAACATATTCGATCCCAGTCTCTTCGAAACAACTTCCGATAAATTCCGGTAAACTCAACCCTGGTTCTTTAGGAAATAATTTGACAACACAAGAGCGGGAATCACCCTTGACCATTAATAAATGGATTTTCTTATCATTGTCCTAGGAGAACAAAACAAGGTTTATATGCATAGTACCACATCATGAGGATGACTGTGCCCTATAACTCAAGTGTTTCTCCTAGATATTCCCAGAGTTACGCTTTGGTCAAGATCTAATAATCAGTTATTTAACTATCAAACAAACAAACAAACATTCAAACATAGATTAAATCCCATTGGATCCACTAAGCCTCATTAAATTAATTTCATACTAATTTAATTATATATCCTTTATTACCAAAACATTCATATACTTAACCCTCTGGTATAAGTGTGTGTGTGTGTGTGTGTGTGTATAAAACCATTTAAGAAAGGTTCTTATTTCCAAAATCATCTTCAGTTGGTTACTAGAATCCAAGCCACTTTTGTTCAACTTCCCAAAACTTGACATCCTTAGTAAACAATCTCATTTATGGAAATAATCTTTGAATCACAACCAACACTTGATGCAAAACTAATATTATTCCTTAGATAAGAATGAAGCCGTTCATGTTGTGGTATTATTACCTCTCAAACCTTGACTCGACAACACTCTTATTCCTCGGCATAATAGAAGTTTATCATCAAAATATCTCCATATTAAATCGTTTAAACCAGATTATATAACCCATCTCCTTTAAGTTAAAAAAAACTTCATTTCAGTTATAAACTCCTTTTCATAAAACCCAAAATCATTTATAAACTTCTGTATAAATCACAAGTACACTTATAAGCTCTTATACATACCCAAAATCATTTGTACATTCTTTTGCATAACTTTAAGATCATTAGCAAAGAACCCTTTAATAAGAAAATATTCTTGTAAACTAATTTACTTTAAAATCCTTCCATAAATAATGTCATAATCAAAAGGGTATTCTTAAGTACCATATTATAAATCAATTAATAATCTCTAAAGTATTAGTTAATAAAATAGTAAATTAATTTTAAACGATGATATAAAAATCCATCTGCTTACCCAATTTGAATGGAGGCTTAGCAGTTCACAACGGCACTTAATTGAGCTATCATGATTTTATAACGACATTCAAGTAGTAACAAAAGGGTTTACATAACAATAGATATGTAAATAAATCTACAATTAACATAAGATAACATATACACACATGTTTATAATATCATAATAGCAGGAAGGTGATTTGTCCTACTATATAGATGTCCAAACAATTCAATCAATTCACTTCACTAAAGAAAAATGGTGTTTTGTTCTGCTAACAAATATCATTTAGTCTCCCTAATCATATAGGGTTACTTAAGATCCAGACAAGAGATCATTCGATTTGGAATCAAATTGCTTTGAAAAGAATATTGATTTAAAACGAAATCAGTTTGATTTAAAAATCACCCTTGAAAAAGATTTAAATAAGTAAATTAGTTTAAAATCAAATTAAATATTAATTAAATCAAGATTAAATCCTAATTAACCCTTAATTAAACTTAATGAACTTAGTTAAGTCCTGATTAACTCCTTAATGAATCTCAGTTAAAGTTAAGTTAAATCGTTATTAGCTAAACCCTGATTAATTAAATATTAATTAAATAATCACTTAATTAATTCATAATTAATTAATCACTAATCTTAATTAAGTAATTATTGACCACTTACTTATTTTTTTAATCACATTAAACCTTAATTAAAACTAAATTAATCAAATAATAGTTATTAAGTTAACTTAAGTGTTAATTAACTACTAATTACTTCTTAATCACTAATTAAGTGCTAATTACCTTTAATTAATTAATTAAATTATTAAATTTCTAAACTTTAATCACTTTTTAAATATTACTAATTTAGTTAAAAAAACTTTTATAAAACAATCTCAAAAACAAAACATTTTGAAATCAAGGTTGAGAAAATCCGTTGAACCGCATCCATAACGACTTTTCTATAGGTGCAGTTCGGTCGAACTTACTTTCAAGCGGAACCACTTTGTCGAAAACAAATTATTTCCTAATTAAAACATACTTTAGTAAGATTTCAACTTTTAAACCAAATATGTAAACTTTAATAAAATCAAAACTTTAAACCTTTCAAACAAGTTTTGATTCCAAGACCGACCTCAAATCTGTCGCGATTTCATACAAAGTTTCAGTTTTGTTTCAACCCATCACGACTATAGTCGAGTTCATCATCGACCATTACATTACACATCACATTCACATAAAAAATTGTGCATATATACATTGCCAATATATATATATATATGCTTTACTAACTTGGTATTCGCATACCAAACATCTAATCAAACATAACTAAAATCACCAATCCATATCAATATCAAATCATATGGTATTTAACAATCTTCCATGCTATAATATTATCATATCATGAAAAAATACTAGAGCTAACAACTTTCCAAAATAAATCATCAAGTTTACTCACCGTAAAGCTTTCCAAATCTTGAATACTTTAAATTTGTAAAACTTGAAAAACCCAAAACTGCAACTCGGAAAAGGTCATCTTCCTTTCAAATTTTAACTATGTTACTCTCAGAATTTTGAAACCTGGTCAATAGAAAAGTTTTAGGATTTTATTTTCTCTATCATTTCAAAAAAGAATCACTCAAATTGGATCTGTTTGGTGGGAGATATGGTCAAATGAATGAGTGGTATTTTCGGCCTTGGAATTTCTGGGTCCGAAAACACTCTATAAAGAATTGAACTTTTGACATATCTATGATCGGAATCTTAAGCAGTGGTCAACATAAAAGTTGTAGCTAATGGAAATTCAAATGGTTTGAAGAAATGTAAATTTGGATTTGGAGCATTATTAAGGAAGATACGGCCGAAGGAAGTTGGATAAAAATGGAGGAGGATTAGTGGATTTTTAAACAAGTTTTTCAAAGGGTTCTTTTTTTAAGCAAAGCTAGCGGGGTTGACTGGGACCCTTTCAGATTTTATTGCAACCAAAAAAATAAAATAAATTAGCTTAAAACAAGCTTTAAGCTAAGAACACAAGAGAAACATACAAGAAGAACAACAAACACACAATCTAGAAGAAAACGAACAAAACAGGGAGACAAAGGATAAAAAACCAAAAAAGGAAAAACAACTATCTCCAAGCAGAAATAGTGGCATAAGAGAAAACAACCATCCTCTTCATACTACTATACACTTCATATTTCAGAGCATGCCATAGCAAATCAAAACATCTCCTTTTGTTCTTAAAACAAATAAGATTCCTCTCCTTCCATATCAAAGTTAAGTATTTCTTCAAGCAAAGCTCTATTAGGATCGATTCACAAGTTCTCCATCTTGTTGAATGATAAATCAGGTTCCAATCAATCTTAGGAACACCATACGATATGCTACTTCCAGCTTTAATCATCATCCTTTTCCATACATGGAGAATCACAACACAACCAAAGAATATATGGTTGCAGCTTTCAGTCTGAAAGCCACAGAAACAACACAACATGTCCAGATTTAGCCCATACCTACCCATAACATCTTTAGTTAGCAAATCCTGATTAAGCACCTTCCACAACATAAGGTTATCCTTCGAGGATGTAGCAGTATTCCAAATTATTTTCTTCCACCTGTAAGATGGCAAAGAATTGACCTTGGTTATCTCGTTGTAAACATGAGCAATAGAGTGTGGCTTTTCATTCCAGTCAACCCGATCATGCTCCACGGCAAGATAAGAGTTAGCTTGTAGATGACTCCAGGCAGCTCTGATGATCTGATTGGAAGAGTATGGTAGCTGCAGATGGCTATCCACTATGTAGTCACTTGTCTTAGCATCCTTGTTAATGCCAGATTGAAGGAAGTGCCGATATGTCAAATGTTTTGACAGAATTAAACCTCTCTCTCTCCATGGCTCATTCCAGAATTTCACAGTGGAAGTAACTGACAACCTTATCATGATTAATGGAAGGAAAGTGTAATCAAGCCTAATAATTTTTCCATGCCCAGCTACAAGACTGCGGCACCTATCAAGACTTCGGTTCTATATGATGCAGACCACTTCTTTTTATCTGTTTTCTTATTCTATTTGGGCTGGGCTTTGTTTTGACCCATTCCCTCTTTTTCTTTACATTCCTGTATAAATAAGAAAGTAAAACTGCATTTTGTATTATGAAATCATTATCTGGAAAACAGCAATAAAGAGATTTCAGTTTTCATTTTCTCAAATCTTATTTTGGTATCAGAGCAGCAAGCCGAAAGGCATTTTATCCACCATTGCAACCCCTTCACTATCTATCGAAGATTGAAAGGGAGTTTCGTGTGGCTCCTCAGAAAAGATATCATCATTGGAGTTTTTGCCCTGTTCTTGATCAAGAGCCTCTGCGCTCATCAATGCTGTTGCTGCCAAGGTTTGGATCAGAAATTACTCATCATCTCCAACCTTTAACAACAAACGTTTTTTCACATTTTCTTTGAGCTTCAGACTCTCTTTCGACCCGCTGTGCATGTGTATTATATCAATTTCATTGATATAATACACACCCACCATTTTCTTGATTCCAACCAGTTTCTTGGCAGCAAACTGTTGTCTACCACTCCAAGAAACTCTGTTTCTTTCCTTTTTCGATCATTTCTACTTCGACAAAGTTTTTCAGACCCAAGAACCTGACCAAAAATGGCAGATAGTGGTGAAGAATCTGCATCTGTCACCTCGAGAGATCAAGACAATGGCACCAGGTGCATCCCTGCACTAGTTAAGCCAAAGAGTCATGTTATCACCATCCCTCTCGATGAAGACAACTTCATCTTGTGGAAATATCAAGTTAAGACAGCACTAAAAGGTTATGGCCTTCAGGAATTCGTGCAAGGGACAAAAGCTGTGCCTCCTGCCATAATTTTAGACAAAGAAAAAAATTCTATCAGTAACCCAGATTATGTTCAACACCAGAAACAGGACAACTTACTTGCATCATGGCTAATATCATCTATAAGTGCCAATCTTTTGTCTCAAATTGTTGGGTGCAATACGTCATATGAAATCTGGTCCACTATAAACCAGATTTTTAGTTTTCAGTCATCTGCTCGAATTATGCATTACAAAAGAGAACTTCAAAATGCTAGAAAAGGGGACATGCCCATGAGAGAATACATCACCAAGATCAAGAACTTGTGTGACAGACTTAGTGCTGTGGGACATAAGGTTACAGAAAGTGATCAGATTCTCACCCTCACTAGCGGTTTGGATGATGAATATGAGTCACTTGTTACATTTATTGCCACACAACCTGTGCTGCCAAATCTGCAGTATGTACATGCTGCCCTACTTGCTCATGAAGGAAGAATTGAGCAAAGGAAGTCAATACAAGGTGATATCAACATTAACTTTGTAGCAAATACAAGAAACAAGAATTAATCAAAAACACCCAACAGCTCTAATAACCCTGGCCATCCAGTTCAACGAGGAGGTCAGTCTCAAAGAGGCAGAGGAAGAGGAAGGTCCAACAATTATAACAGTGTAAAGTGTCAAATTTGTGAAAAAACAGGGCACATGGCCAATAAATGTTATTTCAGATTCAACTCTGAATACAATCCGGAACAGCAAGGACAATCAAGTCAAAAGACACACAATGCAAACATGGCTCAAGTGAACCAGCAAAACAGAACCAACTCAGATGATACAAATGAAGATGCAGAAAGAAATGATGATACCAGCATAGATGACTGGTTCCCAGATTCAGGTGCAACCAACCATATCACTAACAATCTTAAGAATCTCAATTTAGGAAACAAGAAATACAAAGGTACGCATTCTATTCTTATGGGTGATGGTGAAGCCATAAAAATATCACATGTTGGAACTGGCAGTGTTAATGGTAGTAGGACTCTCTACCTGAATAACTTATTGAGAGTTCCTAGGATTAAAAAGAACTTAATAAGTGTTTCTCAATTTGCCAAGGACAACAGTGTATACTTTGAGTTTCACCCAAAATTCTGCCTTGTTAGGGACTTACTGAATAAAAATATATTACTACAGGGTGAATTGGACAAAGGTCTTTACAAGTTCAGCAACATGGGCACAAGAAAACCTACTAATAGGGCAACTTATTCTAACACAGTTAGTTTCAATGTTGAAAAAGGGGATAATACTCTTAATTTGTGGCATTGTAAACTTGGTCACCCTAAGATTGATGTTGTAAAACAAATTCTTAATGAAAGTAAAATTGCTTTTAGAAATTTCTCTGTTCCCTTTATATGCTCACATTGTCAAAAAGGAAAAAGTCACAAGTTGACTTTTAGTAAATCAGAAACAGTATATCATGAGCCACTGAATTTGGTGGCTGCAGATCTTTGGGGTCCAGCCCCCCTATCATCAACACAGGGAGACAGGTACTATCTCTCACTTGTTGATGCTTGTACTAGATTCACATGGATATATTTTCTCAAGAACAAGTCGGATACATATAATGCAATTAAACATTTCATCATTTATGCTGAAAATCAATATGGCAGTAAAATTAAAATTTTGCAAACTGATGGTGGTGGTGAGTTCAAGCCCTTAAAAGCATTTCTTGACAGTAAAGGGATAATACATAGGACCACCTGTCCACACACATCAGAACATAATGGCTTGGTCGAAAGGAAACACAGACACACAGTTGAAACAGGATTAACTCTGTTATCTCAGGGGTCACTACCTATGAGATACTGGAAAGAGGCATTTGCCACTGCAGTGTATCTCATAAATAGGGTACCCACGAGATTACTAAATAAACAATCTCCATATGAGAGATTGCATAAAGTTAAGCCTGATTATAATCACATGAAAATGTTTGGCTGTCTGTGCTTCCCTTATCTCAGGCCATATAACAAGCATAAATTGAGCTTGAGATCAAGTGCTTGTACCTTTTTAGGTTATGCATATAATCAAAAGGGGTACAAATGCTTAGATAAAAATGGGAGAATATATATTTCAAGGCATGTTGTCTTTAATGAAAATGTTTTTCCATTTGCAGAAAGTGTAAAGGAAAAACAACCAACAAGTAGAAAAGTTGTATATGTACCAACAATTCCAGAATTAACTGAATTGGCAAGTGAAATTCAAGATGGTGGCAATGATCATCAATCAGGAGAAACATCTATCACTAGCACAAAAGTTTGTTACAGTTCAGACAAATCAGATTCAAACAACATTCATCATAGCACTCACATCAACCAAGAACAGCAGACAGGGGATGAACATGATGAAAATGACTACTCAACAACAAAAACAACTGATGATCATAATGGGGATTCAACAACTGAAAACACTGACAGTCACAGTAAAAACATGGTTCAAACACAACCAAGGGCTGAACATCCTATGGTCACTAGGTCTAAAAGTGGGATCTTTAAGCCTAAGGTATACGCTGCTGTACTCAATAAGGTTGAACCAAATAATTATGATCAAGCTGTAAAAGATGAAGAATGGAGAAGGGCTATGGATGAAGAGTATAATGCTTTAATTAAAAACAAAACATGGAGTTTGATCACACCCCCAAAGCATAAAAACATTGTGGGAAGCAAATGGACATACAAAATCAAGAGAAACACTGATGGCAGTATAGCTAAATACAAGGCCAGATTAGTTGCAAAGGGGTACACACAATGTCACGACCCGCAAATCCGTACTCCTTGATTAAACACTAATCTCCATTGATTAACTCAAGATGCACGGAAATACGAAGCATGAGGGTTTTAAAAGAAGAGGTAGAAGAAAAGATAGAAGAAAAAGAGAAGAAAGAAGAACAACAGAACAACATCAGAAACAGAAACAATATCAGAATCTCACATATCGCAGCGGAACAATATATAATAGATAATCACTAGTCTTTTAAAACAAAAAGCTATATCAGTTTATACATACATCAATCAGAGTCAATATACAACTCAATACAACAATGGACAGTTATATAACTTGTCCTCATACAGAATACACAGCGGAATAATACAAAGTATAGGTGATACGTTACGCCATCCAGCTTGCTTCCAAAGCTCCAGAATATCCAGAATATCCTGATAACATAACTCTAGGCTGCCCGTGTGGAAATTTGTGGGCACCCAGAGTTTAGAAGGGAAACAATAAACTCCGAGTCAGTCATGGTGACTGGTGTGAGATCGTAAAACAGTTATTCTTTATAACAACAAAATAATTTTAAAGTCAATTCGAAATGCTTTTGGAAAATGAAACTACCATAAGACCTCCCGCCACACACACAATGCAAACGCAGAATTGGAGGAGATTTCTTCTTATGATAGTCAAAGATGCTTACTACGCAAAATCAAATCATTTCTGATATTATTATTAGTGCATAGTGTAGAAATCATTTCGAAAGTATAATATAAATCTTAGCCAGCATAGGCATTCCACACTTATGCCTACTATAGCTACCATCCAAACAGTGGTGACCACCATAAGTGAATGATAGGTTCTACAACTAAAACCGTACAAGTCACGTATTGTTTCTTTGGATTTCCAACAAATGGTCAGGCTGAGGAACTTCCTATTCCACGAAGGAACGCCTCTAGAATGACGTCCCGAGAACCTAACCGGATCTCTGCCAAAATAAGGCCGGGTTACCTCTGCAAAAATAGGTAACTACTGACACGCGTATGCCATCCCCCGATCGTAACCGATCTTCCCGAGGATCCCCGATTCGCAACAAACCACATAACAAGCAGTATCAACATAGGTTAAGTATCTGGGCTCCATACCATGATACCACCTCTATCCAGAAGGAATGACATACACTAAGGGGCGCTACTCCCTAGAACCTTGCTGCATCCTTCCTGTTTTGACCATTTCCGGGGTGTGAGGCTCGACGAAGTCTCGTCCACAAAGCTACGCTTTCTACAAAGCCATGCTTCGGGTCAAACAAATGATCAACCTATGATCACAAAGATATAAGATCAAACAAATGATCATATCGCAAATGATCAAACACTGATTATTTCACAGCAACACTTAGCATGCCACGTTACCAAATTCGGAATATATCGCTGATAAATTTCAACTACATAACCTCCGAGCTCGTACGTCTCAGAGAAGGGTGTTAAGCTAAGAGAATAAATTCTCCGCCACCAACAGATATGTATTTGAAAGAAATCAGCTTTATATCTCAATTTGTAACGTCAGACACACAATCCATACAAGTCTGTTCCGGGATCGAACAGAACCGAAGGCACTTCTCACGAAGCCCTTGCACATCCGGATAAATTTCTAATCACGTCCGGACTTCCCATCACTAAGGGTGATAAAACCTCTAAATTGGAGATCAGCCGATGTAGAGTAACTCGACGGTAATCAATCCGTTTTCAAAAATATCCGGTCTTCAACACCGGTCATCAAATGCAATTCATAACGACGTATCACATATTCGGAATGGGTTATACGACCCCATGGTCCTTTCCCGGCTAACCCGAATAGTGAGCGCTTATTCAAAAATAAGTGTGGCATTCAAATTCATCCAATTCACAACAAATACCTATCTAAAGGTAATTATTGATAGTCGGTTATTTAACTATCAATAGAGATGCGCAACATCATCAGATTCCAAATAATTTTCCAAATTATTTTATCTTCCAAAATATCTTTACTAGATATATAATTTCCACACTTAACCATTTGAAAACAATTTCAAATCAATTTCCACATTTCAATTTATCTTTGAAGATAAAATCTCAAAACAGTTCATTTCATATTGGAAAAGCATTTCCATACTTATTTAAAAATAAGAAATTCACAAATCATTTATTTTCAACACTTGGAAAATATTCAATATACTTAAATCAAAATTAAGTATAAATTCATTCTTTAAGGAAACATTTACTATAACAACATCTATTTGAGTCAAAACGAATGTTACGTAAAACATCGTTACGACGACTCAAAATCATTAGTATAAGGATTCGGAATTTGATAGATATATAAATCCCAATACTACATAAAAACATTTCCTTTCGGAAATCATTTACTATAACAACAGTGTTATAGTTCACCATTTCCTTATTTCTCGAAAACGTCTATTTCAACAATAAATGTTGAAATCTATGATTTCGATATTCAATATATTTTAAAACATCGTTTAAAACAATTAACTTCATTTTCAATGTCACTTTTCAAAAAAAAAACATAACCATTTTACTTAATAATATATTCACTGTTCAAAATCGTGAATATACTTCACTAACCAAATTTCAATATTTCCTACACATTTATATTTCAAGAATTATCCACTATCCAAAATCGTGGATAAAATTCCCTTAATAACTTCTATATTAATTTCATCAAATTTGATTGATTTCGAATTTATAAAACAACGTTTATAAATTCACCTTTATATTTTCTAACAACTTCGATTTATAAATCTCCTTTTATTAACTTCTAAAATTACTTATCAAAATAAGTGATTTCGGATTTATAAACAATGTTTATAAATCACATTTATACTTCATAACAATTTCAACTTATAAAATCATTTTATTAGCAAATTCTGTTCAAATCTCATCTAAGTGCAAAAATCTAATTTATAAGCAAATTACTTATAAATCTTCTATTCTACAACTTCTATACAATTTATACTTCACAATTTATAAATCTATAAATCTCGTTCACATATGATTTTTATTATCACTTCATTTTTAACACTTATAAAAACTCGTTTTATAATTCCAATATCTTAATTTATAAAATGTCAACTTTATAAACCTTTTAAGTAAACCGTTTATAATATTTTAAAAATCTCAATTTAAACCATTTTATAAATCAATCAACTATTTATTCCAAAAATCACTTTTCGGTTATATTTCACAAAGATCTTAACTTTTATAACTTCAAAATCTGAACGTTTATTTATTTAAAATAAATCACTTCAAAATTTTAATAAAACGTATAATTTCAAAGATCACTTTAAAAATCCTTTTAAATTAAAAGTCGTTATTTTTAAAACTTCAAAACTTGAATCCGATGATGCAACAGCACCAATAAGTCAATCACAACATTCAATATCATATATCAATATGATAACAGCATATACAACAAATATCTGCAAATAATAATATTGGTGAGGAATCCAGTTGGATCCCTCCAACCTGTTTCCCTGCATCCACAAACGTTAGCACAATACCAATTCCACTTCGAGGTGGAATATCGCGGTATATGGGTTTTATAAAATCATCCGCTTACTAACGGCGCAATAGGGTCTCATCCGCTATACGAGGCGGGAAATCAATCAATCCAATATATACATATGCCAATATGTATATATTGCTATATATATATAGATATATCCTACTACATCTAATATCACATCCAATAGCAATCAAATCAATCAATAACTGTAAAATCCACTTTTCAATCGAGTGAGAAAATCTCACCTTAGCTTTTATTTTGCAATCCATTTCCATTCCAGTTTGTTTTCTCGACTTTATTTGACCTTGTATAAACATTATACACTTAAATTAACGTTCGAACCAATTAAATAATCAATTTTTTTTTCTTTAATAAATTTATCTAACAAGTTATTAAATTTCTCTTTTTGAATAGATTTATTTAATTTAACTAATACCTTTAATTCTCTAAACCAATCACTTTTTAATAAATTGATTTAACTGAAAATTAAATTTTAAAACAGAACTACCTCACTGTAAATCAAGCATCCCAGAGTTTCTCGACTTCGAAATTGCTGTGACAATCTTCACCAGATTCCCACGATCGAGCACTCGATCATCCACTATCCGACCTCCACCTGACTTTGCAGTTGCCTCCATCACACGCGCGCACACGCGGCCATCGACCATCCAGCCACCATCAGTTCGCGAGCACGATGACTAACCTCCACTGCCTCACGCTGCCTCGCTTCATCACGACGTACTCCTGTTCGACCTGGCTGCGACGAGCACTGAAACTCCCCACCATCGCCTCGCTCCACGCCTCTCGAATGCCTGGCCTCGCGCTCACGACCCCCAGTCCTAGCCTCGCGTCGCCGACCTTCCCCTGAATCGCGTCGCCACCCTACCGTTCGCCTGCCTTTGATTTGCCTCGAACCCTAAAGGAGACTCGCGATTTGGTATATATTTTTCTTCGAACGAATTTGATTTGAGAACAAAGAGGAGGGCACGGTTTGATTAGAATGGAAGAGGAGATTTTTATTTTATTTTCTATCTGCGATGCTTTCTTTTATAAAGGGGAGGGAGTTGAAATTGATCAGAGGTTGCCATTTTTAAACTGCTCGAGATTTTGTTTTGAACAGATAAAGAAAGAGGGGGGATGAGATAATGTTGTTTTGTACGAGAGGAGACAACTAGGTCGACGGAAATCAGATGCTAGGGTGGCTACTGATTTAACCTTTATATTTTATATTCAAAAATATCTTGTTATATTATATCAACGCGTTTGCTTATCGTACGATCACACAATAACTCTGAAAATTACAAAATTGAAAATCCGATAATAAAACAATATTACGGATCCAATGGAACTGGTTTCGTCGAATCCCGAGACTGTGCCCCGGAACACTATTTTTTAAATATCGATTCGAACAATAAAATTTCAAAACTGAACAAACACTTTCAAATTCGATTCTGAAACTTCAATTACCTTCAGTATTATCAATACGAATTTTTCAAGCTTTTGAAATTGTAACGTCCCAGATTTGAGCGCTCGAAAATCAACATCCATACTTTACATCGTACTCGAATGCCGTAGATTCGACCGTTCAAATCCGGTTCGCCGGAGCTTATAACAACATTAAGTAAATAACACAGCGGAATAAAAGAATAATACATTGATATACAATATCGAATACAATATCTGATACAACAGAGTGATACAATGAATATCAATATACATCAGAGATATGATTCAACAAATAGCAGCGGAAAAGAAACGATAACATCAGCAGCGGATAATCTTCATCTTCAAAGACAAATCCAGAAATAGCTTGAACTCCAAATAACGAGGCACAAAGATAAGCAAGTGCAGTCTGATCCAAAGACCGAACTAACTCCAGATAATCTACTAAATCTGAATATCTGAAAGACCCAACTCTAGACTGCTCGTGTAGAAAAATTTTGAGCATCCAGAGTTTAGGAAAGAAACAATAAACTTCGGATCAGTCATGGGACTGGTGTGAGCAACAAAAACAGTTTATCTTTAAAACAAATAGCAGAAAATTTTAAAGTCAATTCGAAATGCTTTTGGAAAATGAAACTACCATAAGACCTCCCACCACACACACAATGCAAACGCAGACTTGGAGGAGATTTCTTCTTATGATAGTCAAAGATGCTTACTACGCAAAAATCAAATCATTTGATTATTATTATTATTAGTGCATAGTGTAGAAAACCTTTCGAAAGTAGAATATAAATCTTAGCCAGCATAGGTACCATTATATTATGCCTGCTATAGCTGCCTCCTGAGGAGACAGGTTATACAATTGAAATTGTAAAGGCTCGTATTGTTTCTTTGGATTTCCAACAAATGGTCAGGCCAAGGAACTTCCCATTGCCACATGGAAACGCCTCTGGAATGACGTCCCGAGAACCTAACTGGATCTCTGCCAACACAAGGCCGGGTTACCTCTGCAAAAATAGGTAACTACTGACACGCGTATGCCATCCCCCGATCGTAACCGATCTTCCCGAGGATCCTCGATTCGCAACAAACCACATAGTAAAAATGCAGCAACCACATAGGTTAAGTATCTGGGCTCCATACCATGATACCACCTCTATCCAGAAGGAATGACATACACTAAGGGGCGCTACTCCCTAGAACCTTGCCGCATCTTTCCTGTTTTGACCATTTCGGGGTGTGAGGTCCGATGAAGTCTCGTCCACAAAGCTACGCTTTCTACAAAGCCATGCTTCGGGTCAAACAAATGATCAACCTATGATCACAAAGATATAAGATCAAACAAATGATCATATCACAAATGATCAAACACTGATCATCACACAGCAACACTCAGCATGCCACATTACCAAATTGGGATATATCGCTGATAAATTTCAACTACATAACCTCTGAGCTCGTACGTCTCAGAGAAGGGTGTTAAGCTAAGAGAATAAATTCTCCGCCACCAAACAGAAATGTATTTGAAAGAAATCGGCTTTATATCTCAAAGTGTAATGTCAGACATGTAACCATACAAGTCTGTTCCGGGTTCGAACAGAACCGAAGGCACTTCTCACGAAGCCCTTGCAATTCCGGATAACTTTCAATCACGTCCGGACTTCCCGTCACAAAAAGAGTGATATAAATCTCTATACCGGCGCGACTCAGTGCAGAGACATTCGACAGGTTGTCCTTTCATTTTCGAAAAATATCCGGTCTTCAACACCGGTCTTCAAATGCTATCCATATACGACGTATCACTATTCGGAATGGGTTATACGACCCAAAGGTCCTTTCCCGGTTAACCCGAATAGTGAGCGAAATATTTAAAAACATATGGATATTGGGATTTCAATTAAGTCACAATTTTAAACCCGCTTTCTTTTCAAATGGTTTAACAAATTACCATTTAAACCTTTTTAAACAAAAAGATTCAATTCACAAAGTTCACTTAATTTCACAAAGATTCATTCACAGATTTTCCAAATCGATTTCCATTTCAGTTTGATTAATTCGTTAAATCTTTAAATCAAAGATTTAACTCATAGCTTTCAAAACAATTTCATTTCGAATGGGTTAAACAAAACATCAATTTAAATCTGTTAAAAATAACAGATTAAATTCATAGCTTTCAAAAAGAATTCATTCATAACTTGGAAAATCATTTTTTTCAATTTAATCTTGAAATTCCTTTACCTAAATTGGAATTTCACTTCTTATCTGAAAGCTTTTATTCCTTTAAAACAAACAGTTTTTATTTGGAAATTTGATTCATCTATACGAGTTAAAGTTCTTGGGTTAAATCCAAATTTTCAAACAATACTTTTAAAATGGTTTAAATTCATATGAACACATTTATAACATTTTTAACCGTAATTTCAAATCATAGGATTCAATTTCAAACTTGAATTCAAATTTAAATCAAATTATTTAAATTTCAAAACTCGATTAAGTTATTCAAAATAACTTTTATATTTGAAATTCCATTTCAAAAGCTTTTCACTTTAAACCCCAAATTTCTAATTTCAAAATCAATTGAAATTAAAATTTCAATTTCAAAAACATCAAATTTAAATCATCTGTGACTTAACCGATTTCCACGTGAAATCCATATTTGTGTGTGTAACAGTGTGGTCTAGGGGTTTTACACACAATAGTGCAACATCAATCATCACATAACAAAATACAGGATATAGTTGATAAGCGATATAAACTATAACGCTTATCGTTCATTCACAGATCACAGATATATATCACAGGTAAGTAAACTGCAGATCACAACATAAATCAGGGTGTATCACAAAGCATCATATATCAGGGATATCGAATAATTAAATCATCCAATAGAATCCAAATATCTATAAGTGAATTTATTAATCAATTGATTAATTTAAATCAGATGTATCAATTTATTAATCCGGGTTAATTATCATAAGTTAATTTCAATTTGTTTGAAATAAATCTTCCTTTTAAATTTTATTTGTTAACCTTTAATTATTAACTAATCATTCTAATTTAATGAACCAGTTAATTTCTAATTATTAAATTATCTTAATTTATTGACCTCATAAATAAATCTTTTAATTTAACAAATAATTAACTAAAATTCCAAGTCATTATTTAACTAATTACTTCTTTAAATAATTTTATTCAAAATTATCAAGTGATTATCCTAAAAAAAATTAACTTAAGAATTTAATTTTTAAACAGATTCGATTAACCCACTTATTTACATTGAATAATTTATTCCTAAATTACCGTTATTAAGTAATTATACTTAATACAATTCACAATTTAATTTATCACATTAATTAATTATCACAATTTCTCAAGTAAATGATCCTCATTAACTATTCATAATTATTTAATTACTATTCTTAAGTAATTAAACTCAATTTAATTATTGTTAATTACCATTTAATTAGCCTTTAAAATCTTACAATTAATCACTAATTTTTTAATTAATCATTAATTGCCAATCTTTACTTACCGTTATAAAGAAATTAATATAAGAGTTTAAACCCAAATTTCTTTTCAAATGATTTAATAAAATATACGTGAACATTTTAAAGTTGTTTAAATATTTTTAAATTTTATAAAACTTCATTTATTTCAAAAATGGATCCAAATTTCTATTTGAATCTATATCTAAAAATTTGACTTTAAACTTTGTAAACCAGACAGGTTTTAAAGCCTGTAACACAAAAATTTGATTCAAATTTGATTCGAGCCCAAACAAAAATTGCTTCGAGTTCTCCCCCAGATCAACCCGAGACACTTTAAATTTCGTTTTAAAATTTGTTTAAGTTATTTTTACCCGGTATTCCATCGTTCTACTCGAGTTCGACTTCGAGTTCAACCACCAGTTTCCTCGAGACCATCCCGAGTGGCCTCATCTTCCTCAAACACCCCAAATCCTATAGTTGCCCAGGCACACATTTGCACCGGTGCACGTGCACCGATGAACTATCCCCTTCCGGCCATCGCCGAGGCACTCAGCAAGTCGACGTTCGCCACACCATCCCTTTCGACTTCACAGAACCACGTATCCACCAACCAATCACAAGCGAACACTTCAATCGAAAACTGGAAATAAACCAATCATCAACAACGCCTCACCACGATGACCTCGACCATCAGACAATGCGTCGCCTCGCCCAGAGCTGCACCACGATCCCCTTCTTCATTTCCCCCAGTCGCGATTCACTCCGAACCACCCACATCGCTACACGATGTCGATGAACACATCTATCAAACTGGGTTCTTAAACCCTAAAATCATGCCGTGCAATTACTTTGGTTGTTAATAAATTTTACTGTTATTTTTCTGGTGATCGCCGATGCTTGAGCTAGCTTCGACATTAAGCACGACTCACAATTCATCGTCGTTCGTCAGATATTGATGAAAAACCAAAACACGATCAACTCGCGAATCCCCAACAACCCCACACTTCAAAATCATGATTTCTATATTAAAATTCATCATTTGCAAACTCGGATCAGGTTGTAAAATCAAAACTCAAAATTATGATGATCGAATTTTTCTGTCTTTAAAAGATTGCACTGTAATTTCTTCTTTTCAAAATATTTACTCAATATTTTCACTTGAAACCATTTTTAAAAATGATGTTACACACTTACAAACATTTTTCATTCAGAGTTCAAAGCCTAAAAAGGATTGGGGAATGAGATTTTGAATTTTGAACAGGGTTTGTAGCCTGTAAACTAAGAACAGAGCCTACTTTCCTAGACACATACATATGCACACAAATATTTGCATATATACAAACATGCAGATAAATATACACATCATCCAAGCACATTTCATATCCTAATTCACAAATCATTTAGATATATATCAGGTTGAGTTTGCTCACAAACAAAAACAAACAGGTTCAGGAAGGAGATTTGCTCACCTGGAAAGAAAAACAGAGGATAGGAATGAAATCTGGGACTTGTATTTTCATTTCAAATCTGTATCTTTGATTTGTTTGAGTTGACTACTGGATTCACTTAAGTTAAAGCAGTTGAATTTACTTTGTAGGCTTTGATTTGAAAACTGCTCTTTGCTTTGATTTGCTCTGCCTTTTTGATCTTTGCATTGAATCAGGTAAGAATTTTATTTGTTTTACTTTGATCATTTTTGGTTTGTTGGAGTTTTGAGATGATGCTACTTTATTTTTCTCAGTTTCGAATGAACTGATGGTAAGAGAGTTTGATGTGGAGATGAAATATACAGGGTGTATATATTTTATACAAGGGATGTTGTTTGTACTAAAGCATGGCTGAAGTGTTTCTCTTCATGGCTAAAGAGTAAATGGCATTTAATGCCTGTCCTTCCTTTGTTACTTCCATATTAATATTTGTTTTCCATGCTGGCCTACTCATTTACAGGCTGCCTATATTTTGGTTTTATTTTGCTTATATGTACTAGAGATATTTGCTATCTTGTTACTTGTATTTTCGTTTTTTTACTAACAATGCTTGTTCGGCTGAGAAGATAGGGGTTAGTACAAATGTTTCTTCTTTAGTGTACATGAATCATTTCATTTGATTTTTATATTTTCTCTGTACTTTATGATTTCTACTTTTGCAAGCCTACTGATGTATATACTTTTGTTTCTTTAGTCTTGTTTATGTACTTATTCCTTTATGTACATGTATATTTAGTTTTGTTTGTTTGTACATTACTTAATTGCTTATATTTATATTTATAACTTCAAATTGACTCATATATGTTCAAACACATATATATTCACATATATACAATTCTTAAAGTTTAAATGATTTATACTGAATTTATTTAAATTTGGGGAAACTCGAATTAATTAATCAATTAATTTTACAGATTTTATTCAAAAATCCAATTAATTATAAATTTAAATATATATAAAATCCAAGGTCGTTACAGAAATATTTTAAATCGGCTTAAAATTTGAAGATTCAATTTTTTGTTCAACATTAAATAGATTAAATTTTATAATTTAATCGCAAATTTCAAAGTTATATCAGGGATTCAAATTAAATTATCGTTCAAATATTTAAAATTAATTAAATATTTTCACTTTAATTTGTTCAAAATTCTGGGTCGTTAGAAACTTCCCCCCTTAAAGGAATTTCGTCCCGAAATTACAAGTTAGGAAAAAATGGTCCTTAACTCGTCTACTATTTTTCACAATCTAATAGTTTTATCAAATTTTCAAAACAAATCTTTCTACTAAAGATTCGTTATTAATTCAACTAAATTTCCTACTTCAATTATAAGTCCAAAACAAAATTGTTTACTTCTCAATTTAAATTCAATTTTCAAACTTTCAAAATTTTCTCAAAAATTTTCTAACGCCCGATATTTTTGAAAAATTTCGCCAGCGTCTCCTTTGCGCGGCTAACACGGTACGACTACAAAACGTCCCTACGGACTCTCAGATTTCAAAAAGAAAAGAAAAAGCCAAGCGGCTAGACAAGAAATCAGCAAATCTCATATCGAAATTCAAATACTTACCTTTTGTCGAGCAATTCAAATTTATCTTCAAAATTAAAATCCCAATTCCTCTATACCTGTATATCCTACTAGCAGTAATATCTAGTTACACTATTCAAACCATTTTGCAAATTCTATTACAAAATATTCAATATAAACCGCTTATACATTTTTACTTCACTGTTGAAGTTACATATTCATTTTCATCCAATTTTTATTTTCCAATTTCATTTGAGTTCAATTTACCATTTTAACTCTATTTGGATTCAGTTTACTTTTGAATATTGAATTTCATTAACTATCTTTCATTCATAACTGCACTATTCTGAATTAGTTTCATTTACTAATTCATTACAAATTCCAATTCACTTACAAATTCAATTTTGTTTTCAACATTCAGTTTCAATTCCAGTTTTATTCTTTTGTTCATTCCCAAAATTTATTTACAATTCACTATTTTGGTTTATAACCACTCATATTAAACTGGATTTCAAATTCTATATGAATTTAATTCATTTCAAACCATATTAATTTGTCATTTCTTCAATTAGTTTCAGTTACTAATTTTATTTCAATACTTTACTTTACAAATTCGAAATGAATTTTTCAACATTCAATTTACTTTCATTAAATTGATTCACTTGTACTTACATTAATTTAACTCCATCCTTTAAGTTAAATTTATTCTATCAAAATTCAATTTGTATAAGTTATCAACTTAATAATATTCCATAGGATTTTTTATAGTATTCCAGAGTCTTTTCACCCTTTCAAAAACCATTTTGAAATCAATTCAATTTATCCTTTGAATTTCTAAACCAAAACCCAAAATTTTTCAAACAACTTTCATTTAAAACAATTTGGCAGCAATTCCTCTTTTGGAAACCCGAAAATGAACACCAATGATGCCGCGGTCATCATCGAAGTTATTTTCCAGCGACCGAAAAGAGTTTAGAGCTTTTCATCTCTCTAAAATACTTTTCAACCCTTTGAAATTCATTTTCAAATCAAAAAGGAATTTAAACTTTCCAAATCCCCAAAATTTTCAAATTCTTTTCAAAACATTTCCAAATACTTCTCTGGAATTCTACTTCCAATTATAAATCACATTTATAACTTACATTCTTAAATTTCATTTGTATATGAATTTATTTCTTAACTTTGGAGTTACGATTTCAATTTCTTATCCAATTTCATATCCAATTTCATATAATAATGATAACATTTCAATATTATCACTTTCCTAACAACCATGCAACCATATATCATAATAATTCACAGAAAATCATTTCTTTTATATATAAAATAGCTTTGGGCAAAATTATTTCATTTACCCTATTTAAAATCAATACTGTGTCGGTTTATCTTGTTTAGAGTTTAGAAATCCCTATCGATTTCAGTTAGCTAGACTGCACCGACCAGAATTCATAAACAATCAACCGATAAGTCAACACAATACAAAACAATTTCATATTCACTAACAAATACGCGCTCATATCTATTATTACACTCAACTCATTCTAGAGTACTACTCACTCTATCTCTAATGAGTAACACCCAACAGAGCAGGGTTGTCGCTTAACCATATGCTCTGATACCAGCTGTCACGACCCGCAAATCCGTACTCCTTGATTAAACACTAATCTCCATTAATTAACTCAAGATGCACGGAAATACGAAGCATGAGGGTTTTAAAAGAAGAGGTAGAAGAAAAGATAGAAGAAAAAGAGAAGAAAGAAGAACAACAGAACAACATCAGAAACAGAAACAATATCAGAATCTCACATATCGCAGCGGAACAATATATAATAGATAATCACTAGTCTTTTAAAACAAAAAGCTATATCAGTTTATACATACATCAATCAGAGTCAATATACAACTCAATACAACAATGGACAGTTATATAACTTGTCCTCATACAGAATACACAGCGGAATAATACAAAGTATAGGTGATACGTTACGCCATCCAGCTTGCTTCCAAAGCTCCAGAATATCCAGAATATCCTGATAACATAACTCTAGGCTGCCCGTGTGGAAATTTGTGGGCACCCAGAGTTTAGAAGGGAAACAATAAACTCCGAGTCAGTCATGGTGACTGGTGTGAGATCGTAAAACAGTTATTCTTTATAACAACAAAATAATTTTAAAGTCAATTCGAAATGCTTTTGGAAAATGAAACTACCATAAGACCTCCCGCCACACACACAATGCAAACGCAGAATTGGAGGAGATTTCTTCTTATGATAGTCAAAGATGCTTACTACGCAAAATCAAATCATTTCTGATATTATTATTAGTGCATAGTGTAGAAATCATTTCGAAAGTATAATATAAATCTTAGCCAGCATAGGCATTCCGCACTTATGCCTACTATAGCTACCATCCAAACAGTGGTGACCACCATAAGTGAATGATAGGTTCTACAACTAAAACCGTACAAGTCACGTATTGTTTCTTTGGATTTCCAACAAATGGTCAGGCTGAGGAACTTCCTATTCCACGAAGGAACGCCTCTAGAATGACGTCCCGAGAACCTAACCGGATCTCTGCCAACATAAGGCCGGGTTACCTCTGCAAAAATAGGTAACTACTGACACGCGTATGCCATCCCCCGATCGTAACCGATCTTCCCGAGGATCCCCGATTCGCAACAAACCACATAATAAGCAGTATCAACATAGGTTAAGTATCTGGGCTCCATACCATGATACCACCTCTATCCAGAAGGAATGACATACACTAAGGGGCGCTACTCCCTAGAACCTTGCTGCATCCTTCCTGTTTTGACCATTTCCGGGGTGTGAGGCTCGACGAAGTCTCGTCCATAAAGCTACGCTTTCTACAAAGCCATGCTTCGGGTCAAACAAATGATCAACCTATGATCACAAAGATATAAGATCAAACAAATGATCATATCGCAAATGATCAAACACTGATCATTTCACAGCAACACTCAGCATGCCACGTTACCAAATTGGGAATATATCGCAGATAAATTTCAACTACATAACCTCTGAGCTCGTACGTCTCAGAGAAGGGTGTTAAGCTAAGAGAATAAATTCTCCGCCACCAACAGATATGTATTTGAAAGAAATCGGCTTTATATCTCAATTTGTAACGTCAGACACACAATCCATACAAGTCAGTTCCGGGATCGAACAGAACCGAAGGCACTTCTCACGAAGCCCTTGCACATCCGGATAAATTTCTAATCACGTCCGGACTTCCCGTCACTAAGGGTGATAAAACCTCTAAATCGGAGATCAGCCGATGTAGAGTAACTCGACGGTAATCCTTCCGTTTTCAAAAATATCCGGTCTTCAACACCGGTCATCAAATGCAATTCATAACGACGTATCACATATACGGAATGGGTTATACAACCCCATGGTCCTTTCTCGGCTAACCCGAATAGTGAGCGCTTATTCAAAAATAAGTGTGGCATTCAAATTCATCCAATTCACAACAAATACCTATCTAAAGGTAATTATTGATAGTCGGTTATTTAACTATCAATAGAGATGCGCAACATCATCAGATTCCAAATAATTTTCCAAATTATTTTATCTTCCAAAATATCTTTACTAGATATATAATTTCCACACTTAACCATTTGAAAACAATTTCAAATCAATTTCCACATTTCAATTTATCTTTGAAGATAAAATCTCAAAACAGTTCATTTCATATTGGAAAAGCATTTCCATACTTATTTAAAAATAAGAAATTCACAAATCATTTATTTTCAACACTTGGAAAATATTCAATATACTTAAATCAAAATTAAGTATAAATTCATTCTTTAAGGAAACATTTACTATAACAACATCTATTTGAGTCAAAACGAATGTTACGTAAAACATCGTTACGACGACTCAAAATCATTAGTATAAGGATTCGGATTTTGATAGATATATAAATCCCAATACTACATAAAAACATTTCCTTTCGGAAATCATTTACTATAACAACAGTGTTATAGTCCACCATTTCCTTATTTCTCGAAAACGTCTATTTCAATAATAAATGTTGAAATCTATGATTTCGATATTCAATATATTTTAAAACATCGTTTAAAACAATTAACTTCATTTTCAATGTCACTTTTCAAAAAAAAACATAACCATTTTACTTAATAATATATTCACTGTCCAAAATCGTGAATATACTTCGCTAACCAAATTTCAATATTTCCTACACATTTATATTTCAAGAATTATCCACTATCCAAAATCGTGGATAAAATTCCCTTAATAACTTCTATATTAATTTCATCAAATTTGATTGATTTCGAATTTATAAAACAACGTTTATAAATTCACCTTTATATTTTCTAACAACTTCGATTTATAAATCTCCTTTTATTAACTTCTAAAATTACTTATCAAAATAAGTGATTTCGGATTTATAAACAACGTTTATAAATCACATTTATACTTCATAACAATTTCAACTTATAAAATCATTTTATTAGCAAATTCTGTTCAAATCTCATCTAAGTGCAAAAATCTAATTTATAAGCAAATTACTTATAAATCTTCTATTCTACAACTTCTATACAATTTATACTTCACAATTTATAAATCTATAAATTTCGTTCACATATGATTTTTATTATCACTTCATTTTTAACACTTATAAAAACTCGTTTTATAATTCCAATATCTTAATTTATAAAATGTCAACTTTATAAACCTTTTAAGTAAACCGTTTATAATATTTTAAAAATCTCAATTTAAACCATTTTATAAATCAATCAACTATTTATTCCAAAAATCACTTTTCGGTTATATTTCACAAAGATCTTAACTTTTATAACTTCAAAATTTGAACGTTTATTTATTTAAAATAAATCACTTCAAAATTTTAATAAAACGTATAATTTCAAAGATCACTTTAAAAATCCTTTTAAATTAAAAGTCGTTATTTTTAAAACTTCAAAACTTGAATCCGATGATGCAACAGCACCAATAAGTCAATCACAACATTCAATATCATATATCAATATGATAACAGCATATACAACAAATATCTGCAAATAATAATATTGGTGAGGAATCCAGTTGGATCCCTCCAACCTGTTTCCCTGCATCCACAGACGTTAGCACAATACCAATTCCACTTCGAGGTGGAATATCGCGGTATATGGGTTTTATAAAATCATCCGCTTACTAACGGCGCAATAGGGTCTCATCCGCTATACGAGGCGGGAAATCAATCAATCCAATATATACATATGCCAATATGTATATATTGCTATATATATATATATAGATATATCCTACTACATCTAATATCACATCTAATAGCAATCAAATCAATCAATAACTGTAAAATCCACTTTTCAATCGAGTGAGAAAATCTCACCTTAGCTTTTATTTTGCAATCCATTTCCATTCCAGTTTGTTTTCTCGACTTTATTTGACCTTTTATAAACATTATACACTTAAATTAACGTTCGAACCAATTAAATAACCAATTTTTTTTCTTTAATAAATTTATCTAACAAGTTATTAAATTTCTCTTTTTGAATAGATTTATTTAATTTAACTAATACCTTTAATTCTCTAAACCAATCACTTTTTAATAAATTGATTTAACTGAAAATTAAATTTTAAAACAGAACTACCTCACTGTAAATCAAGCATCCCAGAGTTTCTCGACTTCGAAACTGCTGTGACAATCTTCACCAGATTCCCACGATCGAGCACTCGATCATCCACTATCCGACCTCCACCTGACTTTGCAGTCGCCTCCATCACACACGCGCACACGCGGCCATCGACCATCCAGCCACCTTCAGTTCGCGAGCACGATGACTGACCTCCACTGCCTCACGCTGCCTCGCTTCATCACGACGTACTCCTGTTCGACCTGGCTGCGACGAGCACTGAAACTCCCCACCATCGCCTCGCTCCACGCCTCGCGAATGCCTGGCCTCGCGCTCGCGACCCCCAGTCCTAGCCTCGCGTCGCCGACCTTCCCCTGAATCGCGTCGCCACCCTACCGTTCGCCTGCCTTTGATTTGCCTCGAACCCTAAAGGAGACTCGCGATTTGGTATATATTTTTCTTCGAACGAATTTGATTTGAGAACAAAGAGGAGGGCACGGTTTGATTAGAATGGAAGAGGAGATTTTTATTTTATTTTCTATCTGCGATGCTTTCTTTTATAAAGGGGAGGGAGTTGAAATTGATCAGAGGTTTCCATTTTTAAACTGCTCGAGATTTTGTTTTGAACAGATAAAGAAAGAGGGGGGATGAGATAATGTTGTTTTGTACGAGAGGAGACAACTAGGTCGATGGAAATCAGATGCTAGGGTGGCTACTGATTTAACCTTTATATTTTATATTCAAAAATATCTTATTATATTATATCAACGCGTTTGCTTATCGTACGATCACACAATAACTCTGAAAATTACAAAATTGAAAATCCAATAATAAAACAATATTACGGATCCAATGGAACTGGTTTCGTCGAATCCCGAGACTGTGCCTCGGAACACTATTTTTTAAATATCGATTCGAACAATAAAATTTCAAAACTGAACAAACACTCAAATTCGATTCTGAAACTTCAATTACCTTTAGTATTATCAATAAGAATTTTTCAAGCTTTTGAAATATTTTAAATCGGCTTAAAATTTGAAGATTCAAATTTTTGTTCAACATTAAATAGATTAAATTTTATAATTTAATCGCAAATTTCAAAGTTATATCAGGGATTCAAATTAAATCATCGTTCAAATATTTAAAATTAATTAAATATTTTCACTTTAATTTGTTCAAAATTCTGGGTCGTTACACACAACAATTTGGTTTTGATTTTAAGGAAACATTCTCACCAGTTATCAAACCAGCTACTATAAGGATAATTATGACAGTTGCATTACACAAGCATTGGAGAATCAAGCAGCTAGATGTACACAATGCTTTTTTAAATGGTGAGCTTCAGGAAGATGTGTACATGCAACAGCCAATGGGATACTGTTCTACAACTCACATCACACATGTATGCAAATTACACAAGGCTATCTATGGTCTAAAGCAGGCCTCAAGGGCATGGTATGAGAAACTAAAAGTTACTCTAGGCAATATGGGTTTTGATGCAACCAAGTTAGACAACTCACTATATACCAGAAAGAGAGGTCAAAATATCATCTACATATTAGTTTATGTAGATGATATTCTTATTACTGGTGATGACATGGAAGAGATAAATCAAGTAGTCATTCTCCTAGATAAACGTTTTGCGATTAAAGACCTAGGAGAAATCAACCAATTCCTGGGGATACATGTACAAAGAAAATCTGATTCAAGCTTATTCTTATCTCAAAAGCAGTACATATCTGAAATCCTAATCAGGGCTAACATGGATAAGGCAAAACCACTTGCCACCCCTATGACAAGTATTTTACATCTATCCAAACATATAGGTGAGGCTATAAATAACGTCAAGCAATATAGAAGTATTGTCGGTGCACTGCAATACGTTACCATCACACGACCAGAAATCTGCTATAGTGTAAATAAAGTTTGTCAACACATGCAAAGACCCTTAGACACTCACTGGAAAGCAGTTAAACGTATATTGAGATATTTAAGGGGTACAATTAATTTTGGGTTGCTATTGAAATCAAGTAAAGAGATTACGATACAGGCTTACAGTGATGCTAACTGGGCGAGTGATCTAGACGATCGCAAGTCCACCACAGGGCACTGCGTCTATCTTGGATCCAATCCTGTATCTTGGTGTACCAAAAAGCAACCCACAATCTCTAGATCGAGTACGGAAGCGGAGTACAGGGCCTTAGCCAGCGTCACGGCTGAGATAATGTGGACAGAAAGCCTAATTTCTGAATTAGGGCTTCGATCAGCTAAAATTCCCACAGTCTAGTGCGATAATATGAGCACTATATCCCTCTCGATGAACCCAGTCCAACACTCGAGGACCAAACACATGGAAGTAGACCTTCACTTTGTTCGCGAAAGAACCGAAGCTGGAAAGCTTCAAGTCAACCATGTTCCATCACTATTTCAAAAGGCAGACGTTCTGACCAAGGCTCTATCCAACAAAAACTTTGCTAGATTCATAGATTTCTTATGTATCGTTAATGGGGACGATGAGAGCAATGAAGAGAATGAAATGAAGGCTGCTGAGAAACCCTAGTTCTATTTGAAGGGGATATCAAGACTTCGGTTCTATATGATGCGGACCGCTTCTTTTTATCTGTTTTCTTATTCTATTTGGGCTGGGCTTTGTTTTGACCCATTCCCTCTTTTTCTTTACATTCTTGTATAAATAAGAAAGTAAAACTGCATTTTGTATTATGAAATCATTATCTGGAAAACAGCAATAAAGAGATTTCAGTTTTCATTTTCTCAAATCTTATTTGCACCACCAAACACCAGAAACTCTTCCTACCAATATAATGGGTCCATGTCCATTTCACCCATAAACTCGCCCTCCTAGATAGTATAGAGTCAAAATGGGTACTGAATGCAACCACATTCCAGTGGAGAATATTCTTAACTCCTAAACCACCTTTACACTTTGGCATTTCACAAATATTAAAGGAGCATGGCAGAGGCTTCTTCGAATGAATACTACCACTCCAAAAGAACCTAAGCATAACACTTCTTAACATCCTCAGAAGCTTAGTTGGAAGTATGAATGCTCTGGCCCAGTAAACTGTCATAGAGAAGCTAATTGACTTTATGAGAGTCAGGAAACCAGCTTGAGATAAGAATATATTCGCCCAGCTGTTTATGGTAGATGTGATTTTGTTGTAGAGGGGTAGAAAATTAGGCAGAGTGATCCGGGACGATATGAGGGGCAAACCTAAATAAGACTTATCAATATCCATCATTTGTAGACCAGTAGATTGCGCAAGATCAGAAGCTTGGGGTACGGGAACTCCAGAAATGATAATGCTAGATTTTTTTTGGTTTAGATTTAGACCTGTCATTGATGAGAAGGACTTCAAAGTGGACAATATGCAATCAATAGAGGGTTGATGTGGTTTAGTAAAGATAATTATATCATCCGCAATGCAAATCCCTACATCTGGGGTGGTACTTAATGAGATTATTATTATACTTTTTCGAGATGAGTCTGGTAAAAACTTCCATTACAAGGATAAAAATGTAGGAAGAAATGGATCACCTTGGCGAATTCCCCGCTTGCTTTTAAAATAGCCAACAATTCTACCATTTAATTTCAAGGAGAAACTAGGTGTTATACATTTATATATCCAACCAACAAAAAGGTTTTGGGAACCGCATGAGAGCCATAATTCGAACTATAGTAGACCGGTGAATTGAATCATATGCCTTACTTAAGTCCAGCTTCATCATCGCAGCTGCGGTAACATTTGCTCTACCATAACCACATAGCAGTTCCTATGGGAGAAGAACATTGTCCAAAATATTCCTCTTTGGAAAAATGGCTACTTGATTATGGGAGATAAGGTCAGGTAGCATAGAAACAAGTCTGGAAGCAAGAATCTTTGATATACACTTATAAACAACATTGCGATATGAGATAGGCCTGAAAGAGCAAACAGAAGTAGCTTAAGTGGACTTTGGGACTAGAATAAGATTTGTTGAATTAACTTTCGTAAGCAGCTTGCACTTGTCAAAAAAGTTATGAAAGGCTTTACAAAAGTCATTACATATCAAATCCCAACTATTAATGAAGAATAGGACATTAAAACCATCAGGTCCACCAGTAGACTTCTTATTCATTGAAAACAAAGTTAGTTTGAGCATGGCAGACTGCTTAGTGTTGAGTCTTGGAAGAGAGATACTATTGATAATGCTCAGATCACAATTGAAGTTAGTTGTGTTACCTAGAAGGTTAGTGAAATAGCTTAGAAAGGCAGCATCCACATGATCAAGTGTAGAATAAAGACAGCCATCCTCACCAGATATGGTGTGTATGTTTTCTCTAGCTTGCTTGATTTGGATTAAAGCATGAAAAAAAGCAGTGTTTCATTCTCCCTCCTGAAGCCATTTATTGTTTAACTGCTGCTTTTTCATGTTACTTTCAATGTCAAGTGCTTGGTTGAGTAATAAAAACAACCCGTCTTCCCTAACAGTCGCTTCAGCATCCTCTGGGTTGTTAATCATCTTTTCTTGGGCAACTTCGAGCTGCACCTTAATCTGGGTAGACTGTTTGGAGCCATCACCAAAATTTTCATTTGCCCATGATCTTAGCACTGATTTCACACTTTTTAACTTCCTGCAAAAAATATACATAGGGTTACCATAGCATCTAATAGACCAAGCTGATCTCACTATTGATTTATAGTCAGGGGAATCAATCCACGCATTGTAAAATTTAAAACTTCTTTTCTCTTTAACTTTGGGACATCCAGTAGAAAAAATAAAAGGGGAGTCGTCAAACATGATTGGATGAGGGACATGAACAGATAGAGTTGGCTAGAGAGAAAAGGAGCAATAGTTGTAGAAAGCATAATCAATAGTGGAGAAGGTTCTAACTCCACTTCGACTTCTGTTGTTCCATGTGTACTTGGCACCAGAAGTGGTTATTTTGATGAGGTTAGAATTAGAAGTAGCAATGTTAAGAGGTTGGATATCCTTAGGTAGAAGGAGTAGGCCACCTTGTTTGTCATCTAAGTCAAGACAACAGTTGAAATCACCCATGACTAGCCATGGGTGGGTTTCCTGCCTTAAGTGGGGAGAGAGGTTAGAAGAGATTGCCTCGATTCATATGAGTTATTTGCGTAAATTATAGTAAGATAGAAAGAGCAGATAGGATGGGATCTTTTCAATGAAAGTGTATGTACTGTCTAGAATAAATGATAGTTGTCAAGGAGAATATGGTAGGATCATAAAGAACAAGAATTCTGCCATATTCGACATCGAGTAGGTTATGATTAAGTGACCAAGTAGGGTTGATATAGCTGGCTGCATGGATGGTTAAAGACTGGTTGAGTTTTGTTTCTAGAATGGCAACATGCTTAAGATCATGAAGTTTGATGATATTTTTAACCTAGTCCGGTTTTAAATGACTGTGGGCTCCTTGAATAATCCATACCCCAAGGTTTGGAATCATCATGTAAACAATAAAGAAAGATGGGTAAGGTGTTTCTTGCTCCTAGTTACAGGAGAAATGGAATTTGTATTTACAGTTGATTCACCGAGACTTGATAACATAGGCAATTTCTTTTTCTTTTTATTTGCAATAACATTCTAAACCAATTGACATTCAGCAAGGGGTGAATGTCAGAAGCAATGCTAAGCATAGGCGGAGACACCCAACCAGGCAGGTTTGAATTGTTTACATAAGGACAGAAGGAAGATACAATTTTTGGAGAAGTTTCAAAGTGAAGATTAATAGGAGAAGAGGTTGGAGAATTTGGAGTTGAAATAGCAGTAGGTAATGAAGATGGTGGGACAGATTGAGCATGCATGGATTGTGCATGCATGGATACAGTTTGTGGAGCAGGTTCACAATGTAAATTTATAGGAGAAGAGGTTGGATAATTAGGAGTTGAAATAGCAGTAGTTAATGAAGTTGGCGAGGCAGATAGCATGCATGCATAACGCAACATGCTTCAGTTGTGTTTCAAATAACGCACAAAAGGATTTTTCTGCTTCTACATTGCTTTCATCATTTATTCCTCCAAAGCAAAGTGAATTATTGTTTGGTTGCTGGTCCCCATAGACAAGCAGAGCAAACACACTATCAATTAATGTTTCATTCCCAATATCAGTGTGCACGTGCACACTCTTTTTGCATTGATTGTCATTACCTATAATTTCCTTTGTATACAACTTCTTCACATTCTCCCCAGGGATATGCCTACTTAAAACATGATCATGGACCAGAATTTCACCTTCCTCCAAGGCATTATTCTCTGTATTTTCTTCCTCATTACAATCCTCTTCTCCTTCCTCAATCTCAAGAATAGTAAAACTGTTAGAGATGTGCACCGTGCTTTCAGCAAGATTCTGTCTTATTGCTTTTTCAGTACATTGAATATGCCAAATTACTTCTTTCCCAATAGCTATTTCACCATTTATCATAATTTCATCAACTGCATTTTCCTGAACTTCATTGGACTTATTCTTCTGCAGTTTTTTTATCTTTGGCATTATTCTTATAGTGAGTTACCCTCCTCCAAGTTTGTTTCATCATGACTGGATTGCTAACAGCTTCATTTGCCTTGCTTTGTACCTCTTTATGATCTTTAATGTCAGTTTCATGACTAATTTCTTCATTATCCTTGCATTTAGCCTGGAGACAAGAAAAATTTGTATGCCTAAACTCTTTGCATCTAACACATATTTCTGGTTTCCAAAGATAACTTACTTGCACAAATTGTTCACTTCCATCAAGCAACTTCACCGGAAAACGATCCAGCATTTTCTGATCAGGTTTAACTTCAACCATACATTTGGTAAAGGATATTCTCTCAAGCTTTTTAGTTGACTCATCCATACATAAAAATTTTCCGACCCTTGATCCAAGCCAGTTGATTCCATACTGTGACCAAGCATAGAGAGGGATGTTGTTCAGTTGTATCCACACTGGGACAGATCTAATGGTACCACAACTATTACCAACCGTTGTATCCCAAGGTTTGATAATGAAGAGCTTGTTTCTCATAATGATTGGGTCTGCTTCAGCTATCCTCTGTCTATCCTCCATAGAAGAAAGGTTATATAGGAACAAAAATCCATTGGATTTAACTGAAACTGCTCCTCTAAGCTTCCACACCTTTTTGAGATGATAAATTACTGTGGAGTAAGAGAGAGGTTTGTCAAGGAAAAAGCCCACTAAGTAATCTTTCCACACATAATTTCCAGCCTGGATGATTTCCTTAGAAGGAACAAGCACATCACCAGAGAATTCCAAGGGTATATCCTGGGGGGAGTAGCTACCAGCATTACGCGGCTTAGATTTAAAAAGGGAGGTTCAAACCAGGGGTTCAAGAGTGGGAGGTGAGGGAGGAAAAGCTAAAGAAGAAAGCAGGGGAGATTGAATTAGCGGGGCAACTGACAAAAGTTTAGGAGACGGGGGAGGTTCAGGGGCAGGAGGCACAAGGATCAAAGTGGAAGAGGAAGGTAAGGTTGGATGGTACGAAGGAGAGGTAGTATGGTACGAAGAAGAGGGGAGAGAGAGAAGCGGGAATGGTCCCCATTAAAGAGAAAAGAAAATGATTAAAATAAAGTTTTTTTCAAAGGGTTTTTGATTTTTCTTTTCTATTAAAAAGAGGAGGAAGCCATGAAACTATGGAGAAAGCTTTAGAGAAATAGGAATGGAGAAGTAAATGAAAATATGGTGAAGGTGGCGTGTATTTATAGAGGAAGAAAGCAGGAAAAATTACCGTTTTAACCTTAGCTTAAAAAAGTTTAAAACATATCATCATTTTGTGAAATCAAATCAACATCTTATCTCCCTCATGCATCACATCATCTTCTCTAGTCATATTATATATGTAATTATAGCTAATGATGTTTTCTTATGAAAATATATAAGATGTGACAACACACACACACACACACACACATATATATATATATATATATATATATCTAATGTTTATTATTTTTAAATTTATGACTTGCACATCAACTTATTTCTTCCCTTACTTGTCACATCCACTTCCTTCTTTAGTCATGTCTTAGGCTTAATGATGGTTAATATTATGATATGACTAGAGATAATAATATACATATAAGTTATTATTTTTAAAACTATGAATTGTCACATCACTTTCTAAACATAATTAACATAAGATAATATATTACTAAGTATATTATTATATGGTTAATTAGCTACTATATATGTGTATATATAGTGCATAAAGGCGAACAACATTTCCGACAACTTTTCGGTGTCGAAAAGTCGAAATTCTAGAAAACATTCTTCTGTCACATTTTCTGTTTTTCTATGAACTATCTATTTTGGTAAGCAATTTTCAAAAATGAACTTTCTAATATTAGTTATAAATTAAAGAGGTCTATTTTCATTATAAAAACCAATATTTGAATATTTAATATTAATTAAATATTCATAAATCAAAGCGATAAAAATCCGGATCGTTATAGAATATTAAAAAGAGATTCAAAGACCATTAAAGTAATATTGATAATAAATAGCATATTATTATCCAATAAGGGGAGAGTGCAAAATAGATTGTAATTCATAGAGCATATTGTGACAAACTCCATTATGGCGGATCCGCTTACAAAAGGATTATCACCCAAACTCTTTCATGAGCATGTTTCTCAATTGATGTAACTTTTATATATTTTTTTGTTCAGGGGGAGTTTGTATTTGGTATAGTCATATGACACATTGCTCTATACTTGAGTTTCAGATATATTAAGTATTTTTTCGATCAAAATTAAAGTAACAAACTATTTTTTGCACTCCATGAAGTTTAAATATTAAACCTCACTAAAGTTGGACTAGTTGAAAATAGACATGTATAGATCACAGTTCATGTAATTTCCATGCTACACATCCATGATTGATCTATGTCGTTTGATTATGTTGGTATATGTGACCATTGATGGGTTTAGTTACACTAAAGATAATGAAAGCAGCTTTGATTCTCTGCCAGCATAGTTAATGAAAGAGATTGTTTCAGAAATACCTTATATTATAAATAGCAAATTTTGAAGCTCATAAAGTTACACACATTTATAAGGATCTTACATATATGACCCAAGGGGGATTGTTGGAATATTCCAATAATTTAGGCCACATATATAAAATAACATATGTTGTGCTATTTTGGTGCAAAGCCTAATTTTTAGTGATCAAATTTTGAATTAAAGCTAAAAGGCTTAAAGATATAATAGTTATGGTATTAATGTGTAGATACCGAAGAAATTCTAATTTTTTAAAAGGCCAAATTAGAAAATGCCAACATTTAAATAAAGAGTTATGGCCGCCAAATTACACAAGCTCTATTTATTCTCCTAATCTCTTCTATTGAAATATTTCAGACCTAGGGTTTCTGTCAATTTTGAAGATCAAACCAATTATTTTTCTCTTTTAATCAGCAACTATGGATTCAGATCTAGGATTTGTGTCAATTTGGAATATCAAACCAATTCTTTTTCTCTTTCAATCAGTAACTATGGATTCAGGTCTAGGGTTTGTGTTATGTTAAAATATCAAGCCAATTCTTTATCTCTTTCAATCAGCAACAATGAATTCAGATCTAGGGTTTGTGTCAATTTGGAATATCAAACCAATTCTTTTTCTTTTTCAATCAGCAACTATGGATTCTGGTCTATGGTTTATGTCAATTTGGAATATCAAACAAATTTTTATCTCTTTCAATCAGCAAGTATGGATTCAGGTACGCTTCCACTGATTTATTTACCATCCTCTGATTTCTTCTCAATCAAATCAATATGGGTCATATATTCAGATCTAGGGTTTCAAGATTAATCAATCCTAAAGTATATTGAAATCCTAACATGGTGATGTAGTGAAGCTTGGAAAATGAAGTGGAGTTGTTGATTGCTTAAGATTGGAGTTGGATGATAAACTATTTTAGTAGGGATTTGGAATATGTTGAGTATGCTTGTGGGATTAAGTTCCACACTGGATAATAGAGGAAAACTATATCAATTTTCCAAATATAATATAGATGTCCTTTTTTTAATGTCATCAAAGCTACCCAAAATGATTCTTTTTAGGTTGTTAGTGAGCTAGATTTTGTTGGATCTGCTTAAAATGATAATTTTTCGTTATTTGGGTTATACTTAGTAAACCAGAGTAAGTTTTCCTTTAAAACCAAAGTTTTTTTGCAGTTCAATGCTAAGAATGGTTAGTTTCAATTTCAAGTCGGATTTGCCCATGGTTGGTGAATTTCAAGGTCCAATCGGTAGTTTGGTCTGGTTCTGATAACATAGCTTAAAAGAGATTAAAAAAAATAAAAATAAAAAACCACTTCTAACACTTATTGTTGCTGTCAACGCAAATGATTAAAAAAATTATAAACTTTTATCACATCAAATTTATTTATAAACTTGAGCAATTGCTTTTTTACGTCATTATTGCCACACATTCAATTTTGCTTGGAAAGAGATTTCGAATGAAATTGTGTATGAGTTTACGATTGTTTTTTTACAGCTATATTTTTAAGAAGATGAAGGAGTGAATGCTTGTTTTGTTAAAAAAATTAAAAAAACATAGATGTATAAGGATGAAAGAAGTATTTTACAAAATATTATTAGGTGAGAAAAGAGGTGGGTAAGAGATGGGTGTATAGTGACCTAGATAGTAAATGCATCTCAATCACAACTTTATTTTATTCTTTCTCCATTTTTTCCCAATATAAAATTACAACATATTCACCCGTGTTACATTTAGTTCAATTTTCTTTTATTAACTTTATGAAAAGTATCCCTATCGCCTTCCAGCTTCTGACTTATCTATAGGATCCTAACCTAAAGTGAAGGTGAAATAGGATATTTAAAATTATTTCGCAAATAAATAAGTAGAATGCAAACATAAACCATAGATGTACCCAGCTTCAGCCACTACGTCGTAGTTCCTATTGATGCCCACAATGTTACTAATAAAATTAAACAATCGACCGCTTACAACACGCAACTTGTGAATTTTGCTAGAAATGATTATTTTAATCATATGCTTAGTAACCCTTTTTGGATTTCATGTCCTAAGATTGAATCCATAAATTTTAACACGTATCTCAATCCTAAAATGTCTAGAGTTCAAAATAAAAGTAAACCAAATAACAAATAATGGTCCCTTTAATAATTCTTAGGTCTGATGCTTGACCTTTCTTCAAAACTACATGCTCTTTCTACCAAAAATTTTCCCTTTCAATTCAAATTTGATGCCATAGCTTTTAAGAATAATAACTGTCATGCTCTGATAGTCCGCCTTTGCTGTTACACTGGAGTTATGCCTATGCCCATGCATACTACAGCGATTAGTTTCTACTTGAGTTCTCCTGAACCTGGATAAGTTACTCAGTTGCCTGATTGTTGCGTGAGACGATGCCATGATGAGATTTTATTTTCGAACTGAGTGTCGAGTTGAGTGATGGAGTCTACTTCCCTCGCCATCAATTGACAAGATGCCTCATGATTCTAGTCTATAGATGGGTGTTGTTGATCATTGAATCAATGGAAATGTGATTTGAGTATTATATGAATGACGTTGAAGTTATTTCTAAAAGTTGCAACCTTTCTTCTTAATGTGTTGGAGTTGGTGTGTTTGTGGATGATTTGAGTTTGCAGCTCCTGATGGGTTTACAAAATAAAGACCTTGGTTGTCTACTTTAAATTGTGTTATGGGCTTGGGGTTGAAATTGTGATAAGTGATAGATGAATAAAATACAAAAAGTGCGGGGATTGAAGTTATGCTTAAGCGATTTGATCGCATGAAAATATTTTAAGTTGAGTTGAAGGTGATTTGTATTTGATAATGAAGTTACGAAAATTATCCGCTGGTTTTCTCTTCGACATTGATGAGTTTATATAAACTCAATAGGAGAAATACTGGGAGAAGGTGATTATCTGGAAAATTCAAAAGTTGAATTTGAATTGTTGTACTTGAAGATAGGCAAGAAGAAACACCAATATATTTCAGTCAATGAATTTATAAGGTCACTTTAAGTTAATCTTTATTTATCTTCCCATCCAAAAGAAATATTGCTTACTTATTGAACAAGAGTTATTAACAAAATATTATTTTGTCTTCATTTACATTTAGAGCGATACATCCCACCTTGTATCATTATAATCATTTTCTCGTTGAGAAAGAAATTAATTGTTTATCGAAATGAAAACTTTTGTGTCTATGATGATGAATAAAAAAGTCCTTTTCCTAACAAAAAATCATCCTTTTTCATACAAGATTTTTGTATAAAGAAATCATTTTAGTTGTATTGTGTACACTTTGCATCACATTATAACTATTATCTACATCACACTCAACAAACAATATTAAATGCAAATACAATATTGTTATCACCAAACAAAAAAATCAATTTTATACTCCACTATCTCTCTCTTTTGATGATAACAAAAACATAAAGTTAAGATTTGAAAAAATATAGCATGATCGTGTTGAGTGTGTATTCAAAGCCAATATCCTACTATAATGTTAGCATGATGCCACAATATATTACATGCTTCCCTTATTAATATGTTTCGCCAACACACACACAAATATATATATATATCTGTGTGTGTGTGCAAAAATAAAATTTTCGACTAATAATATATCTCAAATATTAATTATGAATTCATAATGCCACCAAATATTAATCTCTCTCCCATGTTTTCATTAAAAGTATAAATGACAACAACCATAGTGAAAAAAATGAATAAGATATTACGAAACATGATTAATATACTAACATTAAATACCTAATGAAAAACCAAACATAAATTATAGAAAATATATTGATAAAAGCACATCTCATGATTAACAAAGTGGTTAAAAATATATTTCATGTAGTGAGGTTCAAAAGGTAGTAAACTCAACCATATATAACAGTTATCCATTCGATTGAAGTATCTGTATGAGAATGGTTTAATCCCAAATTTATTATAAATGATATCCATGTACTTATACTTATGCATTGCCATGAGGATCTTTAGATGTGAGTGATGCATTGCTTAATAAGTTAAAATGAACCGACAATAAAAAAATTTCAACACTAGTAGGATAAACTTAGAAATATAACTTTATACCCATGTATAAAAATTGAAGTAATCTATCTAACACATGTACAAAATTGAAAAATATAAGTCGGTTAATTAGGAATATCAAATGGAAAATTCAAGGATGATATGAGATATAAAGTAATCCAAACTAGAGAACTATATGCTAAATTAATAATAATACTATAGTGCTATTATTTTAGCGAAAATTTAATGCAATATCCTTAATTAACTATTAAACTATTAGTATATTTTTGACAATTCTAATTGCTTCAATCACCCATTACCACATTTCTAAGAGTAAGTTCATTTAAAATATTTAATGATATTTCTAGTTTTACATTTATTTCTACTATAATAACAGAATGGAATTTCAAACTTATTTGTGTAAAAGGAGCATATGGTCAGAGGTGGCATTTTAACATAGTAAAAAGACATGAGTGACTGATTTAAAAGGATTTTAATCATGATGGTTACATTTTAAAATCTTATATTTGAATGTTCACGTCAAATTTCAATATCAATCTGTCGTGATAATAATTTCACATCTTGAGTATAAATGAAGATCAAATGGAAACATTAAAGAAATTTAATGAAAAATGTTTTTTTCACTTTTCGATTTGCAATTTTTATTTTACTTTAAAATCTATCAAAGAAAAAAAACTTTTGGGTTTTCTCAAAATAAAAGGAATAAAAAAAATCAAAATAATAATCTAAAATCTAATGCAAACTATCTATATTGGTCAATAGTGTACCTACAAATAAATATGTTAATGTCATGGACTAAATGAAAACAAAAACGTACATTTGGTTTAAAAAAATCACTAGAAATTAAAAATCATATAGTTGTATTTTAGCTGAAAAAGGAACAAGTTATCGCTTTCAATGTTTACCGATTCTACAACTTTTTTATTCTCCAATCAACATTGATACTACATAGTGGAAATACTGCAATTCTTTTAATTGACCATCCAATCATCTAGTTCTATGATTGCATACTTTCATCATTGAAATTCAAGCGTAACATACTCTATTCATCTAGGTTCAAAAAGAATATGTTCATCATCAAACCCATACACTTCATACTCCATAATGTTGTTCGAACAGAATTTCACATTCAAATTTCTCAAAAGAATTACCTTTGTCAAAATGAAATACAATTTTTTTTTCTTTTTTCGAACATATGGTTTGCTAGTGATTAGATCAAATCAAAACATCTCAAGATAAAGTAATTTTCACAACCACATGTATGTCTCAAATATCATCATCATTTGCCTAACATCGACCGTTGCTATTTTGAAATGTTTATCTATTTTGAATCCACTCTTTGAAAATTTTAAGTTTAAAAATTTTAGCATAAAACATAAAAGTTTAAGTTATTTCACTTAGCTAATTAAAATTATTTTAAGATCAAAATGATGAGAAAGTTGAAAATTATCCACAAATTACTACAATATGTTACCCAAAATCCAAGACCATTTTAAACAAACGTGTTAAGTTGAATGTAGTTTTCAATGGATCTTTGTTGTAAAACTGGAAAATCTCAAAACTAAAAAGTTTTAGAATGTTTTGTGTACTTTATAATCCATTATAATTTTGTTGTTTCAATCATCATATTTTAAGTTGTGGTCAAATTACTACAACTGTGTTAAAAAGTTATGAAACAATTTTCAAATAATGTCTTGACATGTTCACTGGTTTATAATATTTTATATTCATGCTCTGGAAATACTAAAAACATAAAAGTTCTATATTTTCTATCTATTTTCTATACCTTTTCAAATTTTACAAATTGAAATTTCAAAATTCAAGTTATCACCATTTTAGTACATCATTATGAAAATTTTAGATTTTAAAATGAGACTAAAGTCAAGAGAATCATACCTTTACATATGTTGACCCAAAAATTGGACCAACACCCTGGTTTAGAATTGAAAGCACCAGCTCTGTATTTACAAAGAAATATAACAAATCACATAAATAGGAAAAAGCAATAAGGGAAAAGAGACAGAAGATTTTTATAGTGGTTCGGCTGTTAACTAAGCCTACGTCCACTTTATATCTTTATTATAAGCTGATTGCTATTACAGAAGTTGTTTGATTACAAGGTTTAGCTAATCCTAAGTTGAATTGGATCTCCAGAGTTAGAATCCACCGGAGAATCACGGTGTATTCCTTCTAAGATCGTTGCGTGGAAGATTTGAGGTGAAGAAGAGTTTTGGCCGAGCTTCAACAGTCAGTTTTTAGAACCCTCTTTATGTTGCAGGAGGCAAGCTATTTATATAGGTTGGAGGGCTCCTGGGCTAGGCCCATCATTTTCAGGTCTCAAGTAAGGTGCAGGCGACCCAAGGTGACTCAGCGGTTGAAAATTGATAAACTTCATGGGTCATTGGCGACCCATAGACTTAGTCAATTTCCGCCCGCTGAATTCCTCTCCCTTTAGTCGTATTTCATAGTTTGTTTGTTCGTGGTCTTCAAGGAGTGCATTGATTGCTGTCGTTAAGGCCACTGAGGTCGATCCTGAACTCTGGCACTGGAGATGTCTTCTTATGTATTTGTCGTTGTAATCACATGCCAATGGCAAGTCGCTGGCTGTTTATTCTTAAACCCTTGTTGCAATGCAAGGAGACTGGTTTCCTGGCTTCGTTAACTCAGGTTATCATCCTAACCGTGTAGCTCGGTCCTTGTTGAACTCTAATCGTAACATCTCCGGTTAGCTCTTGAACATCCTATGGCTTAAGGCTACCTTGCTTATTGCCGGTATCTGCTGGGTTAAAAACCCGGATAACAACATACGTTTAAAGATTCATTTGCACATAACATGCTTTTGAAAACAAGTGCATTTCATCTCCACTTCTCACGCTTAGGGACTTTGTAATATCACTCATGAGATGTGTGAACAACTCAAAATTTATTTCCATCATAGTTGTTCATTAGCCCGTTCATGTACTTGTATTTGAAAGAAGTACATAGCTTATAAAATGATATAGGTCCACTATAGTCAGTGTGAAAGTCTTAGGTACTAGAATTTGTTTATTTTTAGACTTTGAATGTTAAAAAATGTACCCATGGAAACCTAAATTTGTTCAATTTGTTTGTTTATGTTCCTATTTCGGCAATTATCATTAATACATCCAGTTTTGACACATTTTATGCATTTGGAAAACACACTTCTCCCCATAGACTTATCACTAGATTTTTTTATTATCAATTTTTATTTTCCGTATCCTAATCCTTTACGATTATTTGCAAAAAGTTGATTGCTTAACAACACGTTAAATAATTTTTCACCCACTGAATTTTTTATTTCTTAGAAAGAAAAATTTCATGCTGCACTGGAACATTTCTATGCTTGGAATTTTCCATATTCAACGTTTTAGGACGGTATCTATGTATATTGATTGAGACAATTCCAGTAACCTTCTAGATCTATCTCTATAGTTCTTTGTACCTAATATAAAAGATACCTCTCCCGGATCTTTCATCAAAAGGTTATTGGGTTACCAAACTTTCATTGATTATAAGTTGTAACATTGGTACATCATTACCAATCAGTAGTAAATCATCAATGTATAAAATTAAAATAACAATGTTATTTTGTTCTTTTAACACACACACACTTCCTTTGTATTTTGACTAAAGCCAAACTATTTGGTTACCTTGTCAAAACATTTACTCTAACTCCTTGATGCTCCCACTGACTTCAAAACCTTCTGGCTATGACATATAAATAGTATCTTTTAAATCACCATTTAGAAATGGTATTTTAACGTCCACAATCTATATTTTGTAGTCATAATGAGCGGCGAATGCAAGTAGAATCCAAATTGATTTAAGCATGATGTTATGGGCATTTACGCTTAAGGGATCTAGTCACAATGAAATGGGCTAACACAAAGGCAAAGAAAGTCAGAGAGCTACAAGAGAAGCAAAGCAAGGATAATATGATGGAGTAGATGGAAGGAACAAGGTAAACCTGCCTTGCTCGGACATGCATAAGCTTGGTCCCATGGTCCTATAAATTGTTGTGCCCAGTAGATCCACAAACATGTGCTCGGTCCAGGTAGTTGCTATGTCCGGTGATAGGGTGCACCGGATAAGAATTCTTGTCTAGTAGTCCTACCATCGAACATGAATTCATGTCCGGTAGTGGTAAAATGGATCTTAGATTAACAATGGAGTTTTAGGGTGTATTAGGAAGAAATTAGAAGTGAAGAGGATGTAGAGTCTTCAGGTTCCAAACTCTGAAAAAGATCCCCCTTCAGTTGCATTTAGGTTGATATTTTTAGGGAAACAGGTGTACATGTTCCAGAAGCCTACTTATACCGAGGTCTAGGAGATAGCCCGATGTTGTACAAGAGAGCTCGAGGGCACAAGACCCGAAAAAAAACTCGGTGATGAGTTAAATAGGTCAGCACCGACTTTTTTTAATTGGTTCAAGGTCATTTTTTTCACTTGGTCTCTTCCTCTATCTTTTATTCGAAGTATTCCAGCCTCTTTTTCAACGATTTGTAGTTGATTCTAGCGATCTTCGATAACACTTGACTTATCTCGCTTTCTTCTCACTAATCCTTGGAGTTGATAATCCGAACTTTGAAAAAATCACTTAATTTGTATATGAGGTATATGGAGTTTGGGAGGCAAGAAGGGGAGAGGAAATAGGACATTGCCGACCTAAACAACTCGACGCCGAGTAGTGTACTTAGCTCCATTTAAGTTTGGAACTTCTCCAAGTTGCTTTTCTTCTTCCTTCGATTGTGTTTCCAAGTCCGTAAATCATTTCGTTCTAGTTTAGATCTTCTAAGTCTAGTTGAAATCTACTTGACTAAGAAGCGGGTTAACAGATCTCATCCAAGTCTATCTTACTGCCACTATTTTCTCATAATAGAAATTTCTTTTTCGAAAAGGTGGCATGTTTCGAAACAAACAGTTTTTATTCCTCGATATGATAGAATATGTATACAGGAGAATTTTCTAGAATACACAATAAACTTGCATAAAACCAATCTTGCCTCAAGTTCTAAGGTTCATATTCTTAACGTAAGCCGGAAAACCCCTACCTTAAGATAATTAAGGTGGCATTTCTAATTAAACCACAACTCATGTGCGGTCTTAGACACAGATTTAGATGGTACATAACTCAATATGTATACAGTGGTTTTAAGTGCATATCCCCAAATGGAAAGAGGTAACTCAGCACCACTTTGTTTGATCGGATGCACTCGTAGCAATGTAAAAAGGAGAAACTTTAAAAACATCCCTTTATTAATTTACACAAGATCATATTTTGTGTTTCAGTGAATAATAATTTTGTACTAACTCATTTTTTGCATTGATTAATAAAAGAGCTTGGGATTTCAATTGATTTATGTATTAAATCTTTTATGTTTATTAATTATGATTCAATTATCATATTTTAATTTAATTTAATTTTATACTTTAATTTTATAATATGTTCATTTTCATAATACAAACAATATAACCACATTAACTATGGTGATCTAACCTAGGTTAAACACGATGAACATATGTCATAGCTATATAATTAACAGTTGGGATTTATGTTTAATAAATATAGTGTCAAGGTAATAATCATTTCAACATAGATATATAGACATCGTATATATAATTAATGAATAAGTATAAATGTAATTATATTTTATTTATATTTTTTGATCATGAATTTATATATATATATAGTTTTATATATGTATATTATAGAACATTTTATTTTAAAATCTAATTTTAAATATATTTGACTAATAGATATTTAATTTAATTTAATTTATTCAAAAAATAAATAAATCAAAGCCGATAATAAATATCATGTGTAATTTTTTTAATTTAAAACGAAAATATAATTTTAAATATATATATTAATATAATAATTTTAAATATATATATATATATAATATACATAAATTGTTTTAAAGATCGAGAAGACAAAAATTGAACTTTTTTCTTTTAAATTTGGAATCCAAATTATTTTAAAATTAGAATTTCGTGTGTGTGTATTCATCTAATGATAAAAAAGTTATCTTTGAGCTGTGAGTAGTACATGAGAAAAAATATTTTTTTTAACAACTAAATCTAAATAAATATTTTATATAGTTAATATATATATATAATACATTCGTTTTACGTTTTTTGCCGAATGTATAAATAGGAGAGAAAGCATGTTAACAATATATATATATATATATATATATTATGAAATGCTATCTTTTTTAATCCCGTTGATCATTGTGCACCTTGGTTGTTAGTCATTTCCTTCTTCGAACTTTTAGTTCTATCTCCTTGACTATGTGATGCAACTTCATTTATAAAGCATCGCCAATGATTCGGAAATGGAGGCTTGGGTTAAGCTTTATTTCTATCTTATTATGTATGGAGAGAATGAAGGGGTTGGCTATTTATACCATCTAGATCAGGAATATCTAGCACCCTCACAAATATCAAGAACCCTTCTCTCTAGATCCAAGGACAAAGCCTCCAAACTCCACCTGTCCTAGCTATGGCTGGCCACACCTTAGTCTAGGTTTCCAGACTTTTGGCCTGATTGATTTAACAATTAAATCAGTTGTTAAATTAATCTATTTAAGCTTGCTCTAAAATTAAATCAATATATAACTTTATGCATCATTTAATTAATTTGAGGATTCAAATAAATAATTAAAATTCCATAAAACTTTAAATTACATTTGCATTAGTTCTGTTACTAATTTATTATATCTATACATTAATTTTAAATTGGTCGAACTCATAAATTAATTAATTACATGGTTGTGTTGACTCTCTGATGTGTCAGTCCTCAATCAATATTTAAACAATTTAAATACCGAAGCCTGTACGGACTTTGCTAAAGTATAGCATCATGCTTAGGTATAGTCTTTTATTGGTCTGTAACATCCCTAATTTTTGATAACATTATTTAGGAAATTAAATTAGGTAAATTAAATAGAATAATGATGATAAGGGGATTGAGATTTGAATAAATTATATATAGGGTCGTGCTTAATAATAAACTAAATGGACTTAAATTGGTTTATAGGCTAATCAAATTTACACATGGGCATATTAGTAAATAGCCACTTTATTATACATGGCTATACTCTTTTGTAATTGCCCATTCACATTTCATTTTTCATTTCCACGAACGCAAATTAAAAACTAAATTAGAGCCGACCATTAACAAGGAGGAAAAGAGGAAGAATTCAATCTAAAGCTAAGGATCAAAGCTAGGAAGGATTTATCAACAACAAATCTCAAATTCCTTATCATATTTAAGGTGAATAATATTTTCATACCATCTCTATTTTATTCTATAATCATATGTTTTCAGATTTATGATTAAATTTGTAATACCCCGCATTTTTATATACTTAAAATTTAACGTATAACGATAAGTAATGAAAATAAATAATTCTGGAATTATCGGAATATGGCTCCGGAACTTGTACCATTGCGTCCAGGGCAATTTTCGGATCAGTTTCCATATATAATTTTCCAAGAACGAACCGATATAAAGGAGTTAAGAACGAAACAAAATAAGCGATCGAACCGAAAAAAATATAATAAATAACACGGATATGGGCCCACGAGGAGGTCGACCCAATGGACGCAACAGTCGACCGCATGGTCGACCGCTTGCTAAGGGTGGTCGACAGCCCGGTCGACCCGCGCGCAATCTGGACGAGGATTCGTCCAGATTTATATCGTGACGTGTTTTCTCCTTTTTGTGCGATCTGAGCCATATGTTCTTAAATCCTATGGCTCCGAACGACCCTGTGACGTGGTGGCTCCAGGTTCAATCCAAGAATCTGATGGTCTGAGATCCCCAAGCTCTAATATAAATAGGACCCTAAGCCTAGCTATCTTCTCACAATTAGATTTTCCCCCATGGGTTCATTGCCTAAGGCTGAACCCTAAATAGAAAATAGTTTCTAGGGAGAAGATCTTCTGAATTAAAATATTATATGCATTGAAGAAGGGGATCCAGAAGGACTGTGGAACCAGGCGGAGCACAAGCGAAGCTAAGGACGACATGTAAGTGGATTTATTTATATATCTTTTAAGTTTAAGATATATTATCGTTAGATTCCCGTTTAGAAAATTTTATTCAGTAATTAATCATATTAATTAAATTAGGATAAACTATAAGAAAACTTGCAGTTTATTTACAGTATTTAAACACTAATTTCTATGCCTTATTTACATCTTTTGTTCTAAGTTTTGGATTTTTATGCAAGCGGCAGTTTTCTTCCATCCCTTTTTATCTTTCTTCGCGTATGGATTAGAATAGATAAAACACGAATATGGATTATATAAATAAGAAAACTGAAAAGAAAGAAAATAGATGTAAAATAATAAAAGTTGAGAGATAAAATTTCTATAATAAATTGCATTGAAACAGGAAAAGTTAATTTGGGGGTAATTATAGATTAATTGGTTGGTTAGAAGATGGGATACATTTCCATAATTTAATAGCTAAAAGATAACGATAAACGTAACTACCAGAATAAAAGAAATAAAAAGGGGAAATTAGTGTAAAATAGAGAAACCACTATATTTTACACTACTCCAAAATAGTAAAAGAGACACCTTGCAGTTACGCATTATTGTTTAAAGTGTTATTCAACATCAAAATATGGAAATGGATTATATAGTCTTCATAACCAACCGAATAAAATAGAATTACTTCCTAAAATATCGGACAATAAAGTAAAGTATGATTTGAAACAAGAAAAATATTAATTTAAGAATTTAAGGCTATGAAGAAATTTAAGGAACCTAAGTCTGCATTTACTGCATAGGCTATTTAACTAGGCAATTATTATGATAAGTGAATCATGTAATATTAGGGAATTAAAGAAAATTCTATATTGTAATAAAAGAACGCCGACTAGGCAAGAAACGCTTGTAATTGTATAACGGACTATAAAAGAAGAAAAAGTAACAATTCCAAGTAGAATTATAACATAGGTTATAATTATGAAATAAGAATAGAAATGCTTATCGTGAAACTTAAAACAAATTGGTAAGTGATGATAGTAGAGAATAATGATAAAGCTTATTTAAACAACTTGTATTAAACTAATAAGCAAATAAAACAGAAATAATAAAATAGGCTTATTTTAAGGAACTTAAGAATTTATATATTAAGTTAAATAAGTAAGATAGTAAATGTGGCTCATACTAACAGCATTCCCTATTAGACGGGGGTAAGAATATGCTAATTAAATTAAAATAGGTAGCCAACATAAAAAGAAAGCAAACTAAATGCAAATTAAAAGATTAGACTTAGGGTCTAATAAAAGAATCGAAGTGCATTTGGAGCAGCCCAAAAGATGAAGCGCCTAACGAAGCAGTTCATCATGGATTTCAGAAATGGAGGAGCACGTCCAACTTATTGATTTTGGGCTAGAGGGAAGTGCGAGACTTCAACGGGACGTGAGGATACTCTAGGATGACCCTTTGGGTAAGCCTAACGAAGCTGCATCCCCGGTGGCAAGTCTGTAGGTGTTCTATCAAAAGAGTATGTCTTGATTGCATTTTCATTGTAGGCCTAACGAAGCGGATCCTTTGTAGGCAGTCAGAAGGGCTTGGTGTTCGGAGTAGGGTATTTGTATTTCCAGTACTTGCAAGTAAGGTTAAGGATAGTCGCATGTGGATATCGACCAGCATCAAGACCAAGAGCGAGTTCGGGAAAGACTACAGTTAAACCGACAGTCCAATGATACTTTCACTATCGAGACATTGGATAGAGGGGCACCGCCAATTGGATGTTAGATTGTTTGCAGTAGGGCACGACCACTTAATTCTTTAGAAGTCTTTCATTTAGTTGATGGTTGACTGTGTGGGGCCATAGCCACGAAGATAAAGGGACAGACCAACTAGAATATCTGTATTATAAGCCTAATGGAGCAATCCTTTACAGATATAGAAAATCCTCGATCGAGTTTCGTACAAGATAGACCTTGTAGGTGAAACTCAGATAGTAGACAGAACGATCACGTAGTCCCCAACGAACGCACTGGGTGGTACATTGTGGATGTCCGAGCATTGGTATAGACTAGTGTGGATGCAATTTATGTTTTCGGAGTAAACAGTGAAGCATATGTAGGTCTTATGAAGCGGTCCTTTATAGATGAAAATTTCAGAACGCTCTCGAAGCTAGACGATGGAGTTCTTTTCGAGGAGGACACGGAAGGTACCATGGGTGGTACCTAGGACCAATATGGTCATTGGGCATATAGCTACATATATGTATATATTAGTTATTAGGTTTTTATCTACTATGGAGTAGATGAGCACGGTTCACGAGCAGGGGTGAGAGTATTGTAACCTAATGATCTAATATAAGAATAAATGGAAATAAAACGGTATACGTAGAATTAAGCCTAGAAGTATATAATTTATTCATTCACCAGAAATTTTGTTTTGACCCCCTCCTCATAATATCCTACAGGTTAGGTAGATGGCAAAGACTTCTCAGCTTTATGACACTAGCTTAGAAAGTGTTATTATTTGGGTGAGTATTCACTTACTATTATATTTTAGCCAATTCCGCTGTGAGATAATTGATTGAGCTCTGATATATTTATCTTTGCCTATTTGCAGGATACCAAATACCCAACTCGGGCTTCAATGGCTTGGGTTTTAGCATTCTTTCAAAAAATCCGGACCGCTGGAATTCGGGTTGTTACAAAATTTGTTTTTATGATGATATGGATGATGCTATGCTTGAACTATATTATGTTTGATTTATTTTAATTCATTCACATATGAATTTGCATGGTTTTGATGTAAAACCGAGAGTCTATGACTTTAGAATTGACGGAAAATTTTTATGTTAAGTAAAACATGATTTTGGAGATGAGTTTTAATTTTCAGAATTTTTCGAGCTATAGAAAATTTATTATGAATTTCTAAAGGAAAATATGATATAACTGGGTTTAAAATTTATTTCGAGTATTTCAGGAAAAAAATGGGTCTGAAATTTAATATGTTTGATTACATGATAAAATTGAATTTCTGTGATTTTGGGGATTTTTCCCAATTGATTTACTAGAGAAAATAAATTATTTCAAGAGAATGACTTATCTGCAAATACTGGTTTTGTAAATGGAAGAGCTTAAACGTTTGAATTTATTTAGATTCATATCTGATAAATGCGACAGTTTATTGGTAAAGCATTTGAAAAGTTTTAAAGCAACCAATCAAGGAATTACAACATGCAGGTTAGTTATAGAGTAATTTCAATATATAGCTATAAATCAGCATTTTCAGAAAAAGGTAATTCCGCCTATTTCGGAAGTACCTTTCGACTCCTTTACCTCCGCTTCATCTTAGTTGAAACCATCCTAGTCGAAACCTACATAGTCGAAACCAATGCACATGGTACCAAGTGTTGGTATGAAGTGAATTGGTGAGTAGCGGAAGGTAGGGTGTCGAAAGTAATGCTTCCGTTAGGGTCGAAACCTTATTCTGTTTTCAAAAGCTAAGTTCTTGCTTGTTTTACTTAAAGCTTTCGACATAGTCGAAACATATGCTTTCGAAAGGGTTTATATAAATAACTTTCGGGGAAGGTTGCTTTATTATGTTAAAGTATTAGCTTTCGAAGGGGTCCCTTTTTCTTTAAATAAGAGCTTTCGAAAGGATTGGTTCCAACCTAGACGAAACCCAACCGCTATTTTACTTCCGAGTGTATTGATGCCATTAATGCCTTCGAAAGGTTATATCTGTTTTAACCTAAGCTAAGCCACTTCCTAAATGCTTTCGAAAGGGTTTAAAAGTTTTGAAGGCAATGGAGTTGAAAGGGGTTTCGACTCTATCCTTCAAAGTTTTAATTTAAAGGTTTATGCTTTCGAATAGATGGTTCCGACACCCTCAACTTTTTCCCTAAACCAACTTTATAAGGGTTTCGAAAGAGATACTTTCGTATATAACCATTTTGAACCAAATGATGTTTTTAAAAAGAATAAACCCAATACTTTCGAAAGGGATGCTTTCATTTGTTTCGAAGGTATGTTTTAAAGGACGTTTTGATACCATCGAAAGGTATGTTTGGTTTCGAAAGAGGATATTTATCAAGGGGTTTGAAAGGTATGTTTATTATGTTTTGAAAAGAGGTTTTTACTTCGATGGAAGTCATCCAGAGGTCTCAAAAGAGATGTTTTAAAATTTCAAAATATAAATCCAATCTCAATTTAAAGGAATACTATGGCATAAACAAATAAAGGGTATTGAAATGAAGAAGTTTTCATTTATCATAAAGGTTAAAGGATTTAACCAGGTTATATATATAGACGATTCAAAGATAATAAACCATAGGTGTTGGTATTATTTTATTGTTATGATTAGTTCTTCATGTATTTATTCACATTGTAATTAACCTATAACGGTATTTTGGGGAAGGGAAGAATAACCAGTTAGGTTGAACCAGTAGTAAATATAACTTAAGAAATGTTAAATTCTTAATTAAAGATATTAGCAAGGGCCAATAGGTTCGCAGTAAGTCCATGAAAACTGTGTATAACAAAAGATATTGGTAGGGGCCAATAGGTTTATAGCCAACCCATGAAAACTATATCCGGATTAAGATATTGACAGATAATCAATAGGTTCCTAGTCAGCCCATAAAAACTAGGATAAGAGAAAAGATATTGGAGTTACCAATAGGTTCTTAGTGATCCCATGAAAACTATGAAATCAGACAGATAGCCCATAAATAATTAATAGGTTAATAGTGACCCTTAAAACTATAATTGAGACAAATGGTCAGATTGAATGGGGATGGGTAATCCAGATTTGATTTACTTGTTTTTCATATCATCATAATGTTTTAAATTACTATGTTTTAACCATTGTGGATGCAGGAGCATAGTATATGGTTTTATAAATGTTTTAGGATACTAGTGAGGGGAAATCCTGTTTCGCTAACCGGTGCGGTCTCACTAGTTATCTAAATGGTTTGATATGGTAAACTGTTATTCATACCAGGCTTTATGTCTGACTTGAAGTTTTTGTTTTCCCCTTAAACTCTCAGGTACTCAATTAATTTTTAGTAGGTTGAGAGTTAAGGTTTCCAGGTGTTCTTTTAGACGAATAAAGCTTCCAAGGACGTGCAGGAGGCAAGCTTGTTATTAGAGTTCTTTTATTTCCACTGTGTGTTTGATTGTAAAGGTAAATTGTTTTAGTGCCTTATTATATATACTTTGATCATCCAAGGGGGTATCTTCATATGTCGCTCTTGGCGTATTTTGTATTAATTATATGTTTTCTGAACGTGGTCTGCATACTGGGATTATGTAATCAATTTGGAATAATTTGAAATGGAATGTGGAACGTGTTCGTTGCTTATTTTTTTTCCATATTCTTGTGTTTCTGTGTATCAATGTATCTAATATCGCCGTATTTGGTCGCTGAGGATTAATAACTGTGGATGACTGCGGCATCCGTAATCCTTAGTTTTGGGCCTCCAAGTAGGGGGATGTCACAAGTTGGTATCAGAGCATAGGTTTATGAAACTTTAAAAGAAACTTAAACCTAAAAGATTTTCCAAACATAATCCAATAAATCAGATAATAAGATCGGGGTTTGGGTTAACGCTATAGTAACATACTTGTATTTGATATTAGGCCTGTCAATGGATGCTTTCGGATGTGGATAGTGCCATATCCGCATCCGCATCCTCATCCGAAATCATTTTCGGATATCGGATATCTGCATCCGCGGATGCGGACGGATATCGGATAATTATCCTATCCGCTAACGACTAATAAATCAAGAATTATAAAAAGAAAATTTTAGTTTAACATAAATATTTTTCAATCACATTGATTATAAAAGTGTTAAAATTTAACAAATATGATGATAATAAATAGTTTCGAGCAGTTAATAAGCATTGAGTGCATATAATATAAACTACTAACTTAATAAAATAATAAACGAATATCTTTTACTACACTAAAATACACATAATTTGAACTATAATCTTGACAAAAACCGGACGGATAATTTTCGGATGCGGATGTCGTCGTATCCGCATCCGCATCCATTTTTTCGGATATTATCCGCTTTTCGGATGCGGATGCGGACGGATTTCGGATTTTTTGGGTATCCATTGACAGCCCTATTTGATATATATAGTTATATATAAATCTGTATTCCCCGCTCTCTTAGACCGTTCTTCTGTATCTTACTAAGGCTCATATACTGATTTACGAGAAAGGAGATATGGAAGCAGGAAACATAAGAGGAAATCTCGGTAGAGGAAGCACCACAACTAATGGAAATGCTTGACCCACTACAAGGAGGAACCCGGGTCGACCGGCTAATGCTAGTAATCAAAATGCTGATGCCAATGTGGGTGGTGGAAATCCACCAGTAGATATGGGGGCGATGTATCAGTTCTTTGTTGGTTTAGTGCAAGCAGGAGCTGCTACTGGTGTAGATGGAAATGTAGGAGGAGCTAATCCCATGGCTCCAGTTGGGAATAATTATGCTTTGCTGAGTAGAGAATACACCAGTTTGAGTGGGAAGCCATTCTTGGGAACGAAGAGTGCCATAGAGGTTCAGAATTGGCTGTTGCATTGTGATCATATATTTACTTATTTGGGTCTGAACGATGGACAAAAGAGAAGGTTGGTTTCTAGACAGTTGCAGGGGTCAGCACTACATTGGTGGAATAGTGTCACTGCCGAAGTCCCGGAAGAGCAGTTAACTTGGGCTGATTTTAAAAGGAGATTTGAGCAGAAGTTTGTATCTGAGTTTGCTAAGTCAGAACTGATGAGGAAGTTTATGGACTAGTTCAGGGAGAGATGTCAGTAGCCGAGTATGCTACTAAGTTTGAAGAGCTATCTCAATATGGATATGCTACTATAGATACTGACATCAGAAGGAATGAGAGGTTCATTCGGGGATTGAGGCCCGAGCTTGCTATGATGACCATGATACATGTCCATGATCCTTGTAATGCAGTGGTGGAGATGGCCATTTTCCATGAGGAGTTACTTGCTGAGTTTGCTAAAGAGAAGCCAGTGGAAACTCAGAGTTCTCAAGGGAAGAAGAGGAAGTTCTTTAAAAAGAAGGGAGCCCAGAAGGGAGAGAATGCTAAGAAGTCAAAGGCTGAGGTAGTTTGCTATAAGTGTGATAAGAAGGGTAACTTTGTGAATGAGTGCCGGTCAGGAAATGGGAAGAAAGCCGCAACCAAGAAGAATGTAAAGTGCTTCAACTGTGATCAAGTTGGGCATTACAAGAATCAGTGCCCAAAACCCGTCAGGGTGGATAAAGGAAAGGTCTTTGTTATTGGACCAGCTAGGCCTACTACAGCAGGTAGGGAAAGACTATGATGGAAGGTACGCTTTTGATTCAGAGTATTCCAGTTAGAGTATTTTTGATACTAGTGCATCACATTCATTTATATCTCAGTGTTTAGTTGATAGATTATGTTTAGGACCCACCTACCTTGTTACTTCCTTAAGGGTTGTGAATCCAATAGGAGGGTATGCCACTCTAGGGTTAAGATGTGACCAGTTAGAACTTGATTTATTAGGTCATAAGTTTACATGCAGTTTGTATGTTATTGGTTACGTAGATTTCAGGATCATTTTGGGTATGGGTTGGTTGAGTTGGTATAAGGCTAGAATATTTTGCTAGGATATAGATATATCACTGAGACACCCTGATAGTCATAACCGAGTAATTTTCTCGGTAGAGAATTATGTCCGGAGTATTAGTACTTTGTTTAGTACTATGGAGATAGGAGAGGAGTTAAGTCAGGTTCGGGCAGCAAGATAGTTTGCTGATGTCTTTGAGCCAGTCACTGTACTACCACCTAAAAGAGCTGTTGAGCTTAGAATAGTACCAGTACCAGGAGCCGAACTTGTGAGTAGACCCCCTAGCAGGATGACACCCACTGAGATGAAAGAATTGAAGGTGCAGCTAATGGGTCTTGAAGGAAGGAATTTTATTAGACCAAGCAGTTCACCTTGGGGAGCGGCCGCAGTGTTCGTGAAGAAATCAGATGGGTCGTTGAGGATGTGTATCGACTATCGTAAGTTAAATGAAAGGAAGATTAGGAACAAATATCCTTTGCCAAGAATAGATGATCTGTTCGATCAGTTGACTGGAGCTAGAGTGTTTTCGTAGTTAGATTTGGCGACAAGTTTCCATCAGTTAAGAATGGCGGAGGACAGTATTCCTTTGACAGCATTTCGAACTAGGTATGGTTCACATGAGTGGTTGGTGATGCCATTTGGATTAACAAATGCACCTGCTTTCTTCGTGGATTTGATGAACAGAGTTTTTCAAGTATATTTGGATAGGTTTGTACTGGTGTTTATAGATGATATTCTAGTCTACTCTAAGGATGAGAGAGAGAGCATGAAGTTCATCTTCGAGTGGTACTTGAGACGTTGAGGCAAAATAAGCTAAAGGCGAAGTTTACCATGTATCATTTCTGAAAGAAAGAGGTTAAATTTCTTAGTTACGTGGTTTCAGAGAAAGGATTGTCGGTCGATCCAAATAAGATTGAAGCCGTGAATAATTGGAAGAGACCAGAGATGGTTACTGAGATCAAGAGTATTCTTGGACTTACTGGCTACTACCGAAGATTCATTAAGGATTTCTCATGGATAGCAGCACCTTTAACTAAGCTAACCGGGAAGGAGGTGAAATTTGTTTTGTCCGACAAATATGAGGAAGCATTCCTTAAGTTAAAGCATTTGTTGACCAGTGCACCCGTGTTAGTAGTTCCGGACAGAAACCAAGGGTTGGCGGTATATATTGATGCATGTGGAACTGGATTAGGAGCAGTATTGATGCAGAATGGTAAAGTCATTGCCTATGCTTCACGACAGCTTAGACCGCATGAAGTTAAATATCCTACTCACGACTTGGAGTTGGCAGCTATGATCTTTGCCTTGAAGATTTGGAGACATTATCTCTTAGGGGAGAGGTTGAGCTTTATACCGATCATAAGTCTTTACGGTATTTATTCTCTCAGAAGGAGTTCAATATGAGGCAGCAGAGGTGGCTGGAGTTTCTAGCTGGATATGATTTTGGTATAGAGTATACACTAGGAAAAGGTAATAAGGTAGCAGATGCTCTTAGCAGAAAACATCAGAATGTGGTGTTAGCTATGTTGGCAGAGTGGAAAGATTTAGAAGCTTTAGTCAGTTGTGATGTGTAGTTAAGATCGACTGCTGGTTCTAGTCGGAGTTCCGCCAGGTTGTCTTGTTTAGAAGTTCGCCCAGTATTGATTGAGAGAATTGCTTCTAAGCAGAAGGAGGATCCAGTATTGGCTGATAGGATCAGAAGGCTTGAGGTTGGAACTGAGATCGATGATCCAAAGGATTTTAGCCTTGACTAGAGAGGATGGTTGAGAATGAAGGGATGATTGTGTGTTCCGAATATTGAGGACTTGAGGAAAGAAGTTCTTGGAGAATGTCATCGGTCCAAGTTTACGATTCATCCTGGAGGGACCAAGATGTATCAGGATATGAAGAGGAGCTTCGATTGGGAAGGTATGAAGAGGGATGTTGGCTTGTGGGTTAGGCAGTGTGCAAACTGTCAACAAGTGAAAGCCAAATATCAGAAGCCAAGTGGGTTGCTTCAGCCTTTAGAAATTACAGTTTGGAAACGGGATTCGATATCCATGCATTTAATAGACGGCTGCCAAGAACAAATAGTGGTAATGAAATTATATGGGTTATAGTGGATAGATTGACCAAGAGTGCCCATTTCATTCAAGTTAAGTCAACCAGGACAGCACCTGTTTTAGCTAATTTGTTCCTGAAGAACATAGTTAGACTGCATGGAGTTCCTAGTAGTATACTCAGTGACAGAGATGCTCTGTTCACTAGCAAATTGTGGAAGAGTCTATAGGAGGTATTAGTTACCAAGTTTAATATAAGTACTGCATATCACCCTCAGACTGATGGGCAGACAGAGAGAGCCAATAAGGTACTCGAGGACTTATTGAGAGTTTGAGTATTGGACTTTGGTGGATCTTGGGAAGATCATTTACATTTAGTTGAGTTTTCCTATAATAACAGTTATCAGACTAGTATAGAAATGACGCCATTTGAAGCCTTGTGTGGAAGGCCATGAAATCACTAGCATGTTGGTTGGAGGCTGGAGATAGATTAGTCTTGGGTCCCGATTTAGTTAGAGAGGCGTTAGAAAAGATTGAGTTAATCTGACGAAGGATGAAGGAAGCTCAGTCCAGATAGAAGAGCTACGCGGATACAAGGCGTAAGGACCTAGAATTCTCAATTAGGGATAATGTTTTCATTAAGGTATCACCAATGAAGGGTGTGGTTCGATTTGGAAAATCAGGGAAGTTAGCCTCGAGATATGTAGGACCAATCCAGATTATAGAGAGGATTGGAAAGCTCGCATACAAAGTAGAGTTGCCGAGTAGTGTGGCAGGTGTCCATAACATATTTCATGTGTCTCATCTTCGCAAGTATGTGCATGATCCAGAGACTACTATTCCTCCAACAGGGTTGGAAGACTTAATAGTAGAGCCTAATTTGAATTCTGTTAGACAACCAGTTTGGGTTGTAGCTAGAGATGAGAAAAGATTAAGGAACAAGACGGTCAGGTTGGTGAAAGTTCAATGGAGGGACAACGAGAAAGACTGTACTTAGTAGACAGAGGACATGATTAAAGATACTTATCCTGATCTACTTTGAGGGTAGGCCTATATTAGATTTATATAGATAGTTGCTAGTCAGATAGGCTAGTATAATTGTTATGGTTGATAGGAGTTGTTACAGATGATATGCTATGTTTAGTATTTAGTCCTTACTGAATTTCGAGGACGAAATTCTTTAAGGGGAGCCTGTAACATCCCAAATTTTTGATAACATTATTCAGAAAATTTAATTAGGTAAATCAAATAGAATAATGATGATAAGGGGATTGAGATTTGAATAAATTATATATAGGGTCGTGCTTAATAATAAACTAAATAGGCTTAAATTGGTTTATAGGCTAATCAAATTTACACATGGGTATATTAGTAAATAGCCCCTTTATTATACACGGCTATACTCCTTTGTAATTGCCCATTCACGTTTCATTTTTCATTTCCACGAACGCAAATTAAAAACTAAATTAGAGCCGGCCATTAACAAGGAGGAAAAGAGGAAGAATTCAATCTAAAGCTGAGGATCAAAAAGCTATGAAGGATTTATCAACAACAAATCTCAAATTCCTTATCATATTTAAGGTGAATAATAATTTCATACCATCTCTATTTTATTCTATGATTATATGTTTTCGGATTTATGATTAAATTCGTTTTTCTGATGATTTGGATGATGATATGCTTGAACTATATTATGTTTGATTTATTTTAATTCATTCACATTTGAATTTGCACGGTTTTGATGTAAATCCGAGAGTCTATGACTTTAGAATGCCATGTAAATTTTTTATGTCAAGTAAAAAATGATTTTGGAGATGGGTTTTAATTTTCAGAATTTTCTGAGCTATAGAAAATTTATTATGAATTGCTAAAGGAAAATATGATATAATTGGGTTTAAAATTTATTTCGAGTATTTCAGGAAGAAATTGGATCTGAAATTTTAATATGTTTGATTACATGATAAAATTGAATTTCTGTGATTTTTGGAGATTTTTCTCAATTTATTTACTAGGGAAAATAAATTATTTTAAGAGAAGGACTTATCTGCAAATACTGGTTTTGTAAATGGAAGGGCTTAAACGTTTGAATTTATTTAAATTTATGTCTGATAAATGCGGCAGTTTAATGGTAAAGAATTTTAAATTTTTTAAAGTAACCAATCAAGGAATTACAACAGGCATGTTAGTTATAGAGTAATTGCCATATTTAGCTATAAATCACCGTTTTCGAAAAATGGTAATTCTGCCTATTTCGAAGGTACCTTTCGACTCCTTTACCTCCCCTCCATCTCAGTCGAAACCATCCTAATCGAAACCCACATAGTCGAAACCAATGCACATGGTATCAATGGTGTTTGTACGAAGTGAATTGGTGAGTAGCGGAAGGTAGTGTGTTGAAAGTAATGCTTTCGTTAGGGTCGAAACCTTATTCTGTTTTCAAAAGCTAAGTTCTTGCTTGTTTTACTTAAAGCTTTCGACATAGTCGAAACATATGCTTTCGAAAGGGTTTATATAAATAGCTTTCGGTGAAGGTTGCTTTATTATGTTAAAGTATTAGCTTTCGAAGGGGTGCCTTTTTCTTTAAATAAGAGCTTTCGAAAGGATTGGTTCCGACCTAGACGAAACCCAGCCGCTATTTTACTTCCAAGTGTATTCAAGCTATCAATGCCTTCGAAAGGTTATATATGTTTTAACCTAAGCTAAGCCACTTCCTAAATGCTTTCGAAAGGGGTTAAGGGTTTCAAAGGCAATGGAGTCGAAAGGGGTTTCGACTCTATCCTTCAAAGTTTTAATTTAAAGGTTTATGCTTTTGAATAGATGGTTCCAACATCCTGAACTTTTTCCCTAAAACAACTTTATAAGGGTTTCGAAAGAGATACTTTCGTATATAACCATTTTGACCCTAATGATGTTTTTAAAAAGAATAAACCCAATACTTTCGAAAGGGGTGCTTTCATTTGTTTCGAAGGTATGTTTTAAAGGACGTTTTGATACCATCGAAAGGTATGTTTGGTTTCGAAAGAGGATATTTATCAAGGGCTTTGAAAGGTATGTTTATTATGTTTTGAAAAGTGGTTTTTGCTTCGATGGAAGTCATCCAGAGGTTTCGAAAGAGATTTTTTAAGATTTAAAAACATAAACCCAATCTTAATTTAAAGGAATACTCATGGCATAAACAAATAAAGGGTTTTGAAATGAAGAAGTTTTCATTTACCATGAAGGTTAAAGGGTTTAACCAGGATACATACATATATATATATAGATGATTCAAAGATAATAAACCACATGTGTTGGTATTATTTTGTTGTTATGATTACTTCTTTATGTATTTATTCACATTGTAATTAACCCATAATGGTATTTTGGGGAAGGGCAGAATAACTAGTTAGGTTGACCCAATAGTGAATATAACTTAAGAAACGTTAAAATCTTAATTAAAGATATTGGGATGGGCCAATAGGTTTGCAGTAAGCCCATGAAAACTATGTATAACAAAAGATATTGGTAGGTGCCAATAAGTTTATAGTTAGCCCATGAAACTATATCCGGATTAAGATATTAACAGACAGTCAATAGGTTCCTAGTCAGCCCATGAAAACTAGGATAAGGGAAAAGATATTAGAGTTACCAATAGGTTCTTAGTGATCCCATGAAAACTATGAAATCAGACAGATAGGCCATAAACAATTAACATGTTAATAGTGACCCTTCAAACTATAATCGAGACAGATAGTTAGAATGAATGGGGATGGGTAATCCAGATTTGATTTAATTGTTTTGCATATTACCATAATGTTTTAAATTACTATGTTTTAACCATTGTGGATGCATGAGCATAATATATGGTTTTATAAATGTTTTAGGATATTAGTGAGGTGAAAACCCATTCCCCTAAGCAGCATGGTCTCACTAGATATCTAAATGGTTTGAGCTGGTAAACTATTATTCATACCCGGCTTTATGTCTAACTCGAAGTTTTTGGTTTCCCCTTAAACTCTCGGGTACTCGATTGATTTTGAGTAGGTTGAGAGTTAAGGTTTCCAGGTGTTCTTTTAGACGAATAAAGCTTCCGAGGACGTGCAGGAGGCAAGCTTGTTATTAGAGTTCTTTTATTTCCGATGTTTGTTTGATTGTATAGGCAAATTTTTTTAGTGCCTTATTATATATACTATGATCATCCAATGTGGCATCTTCATATGTCGCTCTTGGCATATTTTGCATTAGTTATATGTTATCTGAACATGGTCTGCTTACTGGGATTATGTAATCAATTTGGAATATTTTGAAATAGAATGTGGAATGTGTTCTTTGTTTAAATTTTTTTCCATATTCTTGTGTTTCTGTGTATCAATGTATCTAGTATCGCCATATTTGGTCGTCGAGGATTAATAACTATGGATGACTGCAGCATCCGTAGCCGTTAGTTTTGGGCCTCCAAGTAGGGGATGTTACATGATCATTTAGGCAAAATCCAATGTATAATCTTTATTAAGCTAGTAACGATATTTTGTACATGTTTTCTTTTTGTCACCATTATATCATTGAGATATCCAAAGTTCAGTCTATGGTTAAAAACCCTACTAATATGTGTAGTTAATTTCGTAGATCACTTTAAAGTTCTTGGTTCAATCCGATAACATTTATCGATTAACTGATTTACTTTGGCTAGAGATTTTGAATTTAAAGTTGACTACCAAGTACAGTGATACTAACCTTCTAAAATAAATGAGACGAATCCTCTCTTGAGTTGTGTTTCACTTCAAGTAGTTCAATATATACCTAAATATGGTCATAACATGATTGCAATGCCATGTGATTAACCATAGTCAAACTATATCCTGGCTACATTACATCAACTATTCCCTCAAGTTTTATTGCATGTCATTACAATGGGATCTTCTATTTTGACTTAGTCGTATTAACATATAGAAGACTCTCGCTGAGTCATTTTATGATTGTTCCAGACCACAAGTACGTAACCCCTTGGTGCCCCCAGTCATGGGTAATTCACCATCTATTATATGGAGAGTATTATATATACTAGTCTTAACAGAAGTATTAATGTCTTTTTCTTGATACATCTTGACTAGGAACATTTAAGAAGTAAGTATTTATATTCCAATTCAGTACTCATGATTACGAACACATTCGTAACTACAATCGACAAAATACTTCTCTTAGGGATTTTCTATTTATATATGTTTAATGTACTAATTTCATTATTTATATCTCTATATAATAACACATATAAAAGAAAATAAAAACAAAAGCATCTTTATTTCAAACAAAATTATCTACAGAGTTAAGTTACATAACAATTCACATAAGTGCCTCTAAGGCACACATTTATCTCTGTCAATCTCCCACTTGCACTTGGGTCAATCATGGAGCCTCATCCCCATGCCTTTGATAAGTCTAGCTAATTTAGACCGAGAAAGCTCCTTAATGAATGGATCTGCGATGTTATCTTTAGTATCTGCTATCTCTATTACGATCTCTCTGTTACCGATAAACTACCTTATCATGTGGAACTTACGAAGGAATATGTCTCGACTTCATGTGAGATAATGGTTCCTTAGAAGTCTATGTTGCCACATTATCGTCACAATACATTAGCCTCAGACCTTCAATTCTTGGGATCACTCCTAGCTTCTTATTGAATTTGTTCACCTACATAGATTCGCTTACGGTATCATTCAAGGCGATGTACTCAACCTCGATTGCTTAATTAGCCACAACTTCTTGCTTAGAACTTTTCCAACTAATGACCCATCTATTTAGGGTAAACATGAAACTCGAGACTGGTTTACTATCATCTATATCACACTGAAACTTGAGTCCAAGTAACCTTTCATAAGGAGTTCGTTGTTTTCATAAAAGAGAAACAAATCCTTAGTATTTCTCAAATACTTAAAGATGACTTTAATAGATGTCCAATGATTTTCGCATGGATTTGACTAATATCGGCTGGCTGTGCCAAGCACAAAAGTGACAACTGACCTAGTACGTATCATAACTTACATGATTGATCCTATTGCCACTATATAAGGTGTATGACCCGTATTATACATATCGAAGGATTGTAAAATACTATTATTTAATATATATATGAGGTCGTATATGTCTAAAACTTTAGGAAATGACTACTAAAGACATTTTCCACATTTTAATTTTTTATCAAATAGTTCAGACCCAAAAAATCCTTGTATGGCCTATAAATTTTGATAGGGATTGAATTTGGGTCTCAAACCACTTCCATTAGATTAGACTTATGGTTCCTTTTTCCGTAGAGTGGTCATAATAGAAAAATGGACTTACCCTTTAGGAGATACGGCCGTTTTAAATTCTGTTTGCTAATGGATAGAATAATGGGCAATCAGACTAGCCCATACTTAGGCCCATTAATTAATGTTGAAAATTGGACCTAATTGGGAGTGATGAGACAGATCTAAATCATTTCCCACTTCCTCAAAAATAATTTCAAACCTCCATTAACCCTAATTTCATCAAAAAGCTCGCATTTGTTTTGCTAATCTTAGCCTAATCCATTATTAGAAGGGTACTTAGTGAAGAGAGATCATAGATACATAATTTGGATGCTCTAGGTTTGGATTTTCTACTGTTCATTTCATATTTGGGCGATTAAATTGCTAATTTGGGTATTATGTGAGTGATTATTGATCCCTCGTTATTTTATGCTTGTCCATATAGTTAAAAATGATGTTTTTGAAATGATCTCCATGTTGAAATGATTTTAAACTTTAGTTAAACATTTAAATATATTTATGGCTAAATTTAAAAATATTAAAATGGATTTTATATGGTTTTATAGACGGACCATATTGTCATTTTAGTGCAAAACTAGATATAGTCTAAATCTAGTATGTTATCATGTTTTGAATAATTGCTTGTGTTTGATAAATGTATAGGGATAATGGCTATTATAGCATGTTATGTTTTGACATGGTTTGCTAGTGCTTTTAGATTTCTTAGGAGGTGGTCATCGATTTGGGAAAACGAAGTCAAAATTGCTCAAAATGGGATGAAACTTGGAGGAGGGGCTCTGGAGGATGATGGGAGTCTATAATCAGGTCGCAAGTCAAATGGAGTTGATTTGGGCATTTAACTTCATATCGATGCTGAGTATTTTTCTGTATGGTGGAAGCTGTAGTTTGGATTGGTTGGAGGAGTTACTTTGGGGCAAAAGCTAAAGAACTACGGGGAAAGCATCATAATGTAAGGAGACTTCAGGAGCCAAAACTTCATTTTTGGCTAAGTATAGAAGTCGATACCAACCACTTCTAGCCAACACCGAACTATTTCCCTGATGGTAGAAGGGGCCGGGGGACTTAGGGAAGTCAAGATATGGAAAGAGGGGATTTCAAGGAGGTAGAAGATTAGAAGAAGTTAAGGTGTTGAACACTTAATTAAATTGGTTAAGTCATTCAGATTGGTACCGAATAGAACTAGTCGGTACCGACCTGAATATATGGGTCTAACTGAGATGAAACTTCTTAGGGAAGGTATAGGGGCTTTGCAGGTCATGTTGAAGGTGTTTTTTTATTCGCTTGCTGTTTGATGGCAATGTAGGGGTATGATGAAAGATGGTAGCTTTGGGACTTCGATGATGGGAACTCGATGGTGAATGGAATTATATTCCAAGGATGATGGCTCGATATTGAATGAAGTCGTGAGGATGATTATCCACAAGGGTGGGTTCTAGGAAGGATGACTTATGGAAAGGATGTTGAATAGTTCTATCATGGAAAGAATGGAATATGGAATGGTTCCTTGAGAATTAATGGAAACTAGATGGAGCAAGTAATGGGGCTCGGATACACATGCTAAGGCATCGTTGATACTCAAAGTGTTTTTTGATGTGCTCGAAAGCAAGGATATTGTGAGGATGCTCATCGAGTACTTGGAATGGCTACCTCGGATCGGTGGAATGGATCCATATACCCTGGATTGGTGGAATGGATCTAGTGTCAGCCTCGAGTTGTGAGTGAGTACATGAAAATCAAGAGGTTGGAAGGTCCAGACGTCTAGTTTGGGCAGTAGATGAAAAAAAAATACGGCAGAAAAGAAAAAAAACGACAGAGACTTGGACCAGACGTTTGGTCCAAACCTACCAGACGTCTGGTTTGTTTTCAGACGTCTGGTTAGAGTTCAGACATCCGATAGGTTTCTGGAATATTTCCAGAACCCAAATCCAGATGTTTGGATGAACCCCCAGACGTTTGGAACTGCCAATTCTGCCTATTTTGGCTGTTTTTGATTGGATTGCCAATTTTAATCGATTTTTGTCGATTCAGTTAGTTGTTATCACTTATTATCGACTTTGATGACTTCTTTCTTTGGATTTTTGGGAATATCCATTTGATGGATTTGATATCGATTTTTATGGTTTTGATTCACGTCGTCGAATGTGAATTTTTGGTTGATCGATTGTTTCTACAATCGTTTTCTGTGATTTGTCACTTTTAAAAATACAAAGGTTTCTATACTAATAGTAAATACTCAAACGCTTTCACAAAGATGATTTCAATACCATTTTTAATACAAAACTCGTTTTTAAATCCGTTTTCCAATCATTAGTATATACAAACCTTTACCTCAGTCGTACGAGAAATCTAATTAAACAACTTAGCAAAATAAGTGGTATGAAAAGCTTGCGTTTACTTCGTCGGTTAATTCTTAGACATGTTAGATTGAAATCTTGTGACAATTTTCGAGTGGAAATCTATAATTTGTTCGTAAATATTTAAGTTAAGCTAGTGGTTATGGGACATGAAGCTAAACTCATTTATTTACTAGCTTAGTGTAATCTACACTTTTTATTGATCAATGGTGATCATTTTATGGTTTAGATTAGCGATATGCGATGTCTCTTTGTCCACGTGGGGGACTGTACCTCGTTTTATGGAGCTTCATCTCATTTTTATGGGCTAACGACCCATGGTCTTTTGACCGTTTGTGGAGCTCCGGCTCAAATTGGTGGGGTAGCGACCCATGGTCTTTGGGCCGTTTGTGGAGCCTTGGCTCAAACTTGATGGTTAGCGACCATGGAATAGCGTTCCGTTTGTGATACACGTGTTGGTGAGTTTTCATGCTCCCGTTTGTGAAAGGCCTCCCCCTTTGTGTTTTCTGGATTTCTGGTTGTTGATTTCTAGAATTTGTGTTTCACCAATTTTGATGATATGCATTGATAAGCTCTATCAATATTTGTGTTTTGGTGAATAATTTAAAGAATATGACATTCTTTTTAGTGTTTGAGAATATTTGAGATATTGTATGATTTTTGTTGTTATCTGATGTATACTTGTCACAGTATGGCATTATTGTTATCATACGTTTTTGTGATATCTCTTATCCTATCTCATTTTATATGATATTTATAGCTAGACTGATCCGTTTATTATTTTTCTTCTTAAATAATACTCGGGTTAGACCGAGGTATTTCAGGTGCTTCTACTTGACTTCTTATCAGGGACCATCATCTGATTTTTGGCTAACCACTTTAGATTAGTAGTTTTTGTTTTTATACGTTCGAGATAAAGACTCCTTGATGTATACTTATTCTTTTGTCTAGCACTTTTACCTATTCTTTTATGATATTGTGGACCTTCTATGACCACTATTTTGATGTACACTCCGATGTGATATATTCATATCTGTTTCCGCCTTAGTGATATGAATATCTGTGACTGATTTGTGCTATGCTTATTTCTATATTTGTTTCCGAAGCCCACATAACCACTGTGTAGTAGCTTTGAGTTTGTATTTGATATGTCGGATTTCCTCTTGAAATGAAATGCAAGTCATTATATCTGGCATATCGGTACTCACACAAAGCAATTACACATATGGTCGCTCCTCAACAGCCTTATTCTTCATGCTAGTCGATGGCATTACCTAGTAGTGTCCTTGGCTAGTGTGAGTATAAAGGTGGGGCGTCACAAGGTTGTTTCATAATGATTCCTGAAGGCCTTGCTTGTGCAGTTAATGCCCCGCTATTTACCCACTATAACCCTGCTATATCTCATAGCGGATTTCTACCTCTATGATTTTTCCATATAGCCTTTTCGCTTTAAGCCCCGCTATTTCCGCTATATCCCGTTATTTCTGCTATATTCTGCTATTTCCGCTATATCTTCCTTAAAAGAAATGAATTAAAAAATGAAATTTATACATTATAAAAATTATGCAATTAATTTATTTAGTTGAATTTTTAATATATTTTTAGAAATGAAAGTACTCTAATATTCTACTAAATTCAATTATGTTATATAATAGTTTTACGTTTATTTACAGTATATTTTCGCACATGTTTTTATTTAAAATTATTTATATATTAATTATAATTCAATTGAATGTTAACTTTTCATTTAATTACCATTTATATATTTTTAAAAACATTAAATACGAGTTTTATATGCTATTTTAGAGTCATCCGCTATATCCCACTATATCATCGCTGTATCCCCACTATGACTTTTTGCTCCTCCGCCACATTAAATCTGCCAAGCGCTTTAACTGCACATATTGGAATACAACCACATCGAAGAAACACTCAAAGATTGATAAACAGGACCAAATATTGAATATTTTATCTATCAAGCATTGCTTGTCTAGATTTGTTAAAACCCATAAACAGTCTCCGAATTACTCTAAATTTTGACATAACATTCCAGACATCATAAAATATTTTTCAAAATTCTTAAGGACTTTCCTAAGTTAAAATGGATTAAACAAAAATCAAAGAAAAAAAGTTCTAAAAAAAATTAGATCACATATGTCGATGCATACTTCTACACAGGTCGACTTGTGCGTTATACGGGTTGCATTATATAACAACTATAGGTTGACATGTATAAGAAATATGGTTGAGTTTTTGAATTACTCTGTTGTTTTTCATGTTGACTTCAAGCCTTTAACTCTTCTTCCCCAAGCCTTCTCCCTCTCTACCCCAAAGTCATTTCAGCTATCTCAAACCCTAGTGTTTTTGAAACCCTAACGTACACAAGGTTTTCCTCTATGTTTGACCTGAAGTTTCCAAGTGAATTTTTGTTGTGAGTTTCCTAAAAACCTAACTTAATTTTAGTCTAGTCTCTTCGTTTGATTCTTCTTCTTTTTAATTCCAGAGTCACTTATCTTCATTTTAAGTAGAAGCAACCAATCTTATGCATCCTCACAACATCTATATATGAGATTCCTCTCTCCCACAAAAAATAACAATTCTTACTTTAGAATTTTCTCCTTATCTCTAGTTATTTCTCCATACCTTCACTACTCTATGTATTTTCAAAGAAATCATTCCCTGATAACTCTTTTCCATATCTACAACATTCAAAACACTTCTAGAACTCATGTTCAATCAATTCAAATTTTTTACATTATGGGTTATAGGAGTTTAACTAAAAAGATGACACCAGTATAAAAAGATACAAAGAGTCTACAAATAAATTTTTATACTAAAGTGAAAGTCATGTTATGGGTCAACAAGCGATTTATGAATTCCTATTCAACATCTTAGACAGGGATGTTGTAAACCTCTTCCTCCAGGTCATATGAGGGTTGAGTTAGAATTTGTAACAACCCTGCTTTCTACGCCGTATAAATAAATAAATTTAAGTAAAATAAAAATATTTGAATTCGATTTTTGATAAATATTTTTATTATGAAAATACTATTTGTATTTATATTGAGTCTATTTAATAAAACAATTTGATTTAATAAATTAAATTAAATCAATAAGTTCTTTTCAAATAATATATTGAATAAATTGTTTTAATTGAATACAAAATAGTTTTAACTGTAAATAATTATTTTGTGATTAAAATAGTGAAAAATAAATAAGCGGACACTGAAATAAATGAACTTTTGTAGTCATTGAAATATAATTTGCAGAATGAAGTGTAAATCAATAAAAATTAAATTAAATTAAATTTGCAAATAAATTCAAAGAGTTGTTAAAAGAAAAGAGTGAAGAATTGGACAAAGTAGAAAATAAAAATCTAGCCTTAATTAAACAAGGCCCAAGCCCATTTAAACTCAATCTCTTCTCTCATTTTCTAGAATATTCTCCCTCCCTCACCAATACAAGTACTTACTCGAACCTAATACCTTGCCCTAATTCATATTTTTCAAACAAAAACCGCGACCCGATTATTAAAAAAATGGAAACGTGCTCATGCCGAGGCGGGAGATGGCAATCGATGCCTCCTAGAGTTCGCGAGGAGAAGGTAGCATGACCTGAAGAGGTGCAGGTCGTACGCGCGATGGTGATTCATGATGGTGAATTGCGAATGTGGACATAACAAGCTTGGCATGGCAAGAGCGATAACAAGGCATGGTGATTGATGAATTCGGCACGATGGAGGCGCAATTGGGTATGGGTTTGGCTGTGATGTGTTGAGTAATGTCACGATGGTGTAGTTGGTGATGGACGACACGCTTGTGTATTTCAATGGTGACGTCGTAGTTGAGGCCACGAGCATGAAAGTGGTGATTAAAGGAGATGACCGCAATAGCTTAGGTGATGGGCTGGGGGCAGCGAGGCAATAAATTTTAGGTAGAAAGAAAGCTTTGATTTGGTGAGTAAATCCTTTTGCTCACAACTATCATCTTATTCTATGCATATTGTCTTGATTGATATTGTAGAATTATGCATTGGCATTGAATGTTCGATTGGTTTAACTACTTTGGTTGTGTGAGTTATTTTGTATAACTCACCACTATGATTTGGATTCTATTTTCTATGAATCTGTTGATTGTTTGTTGATATGGATTGAATTGGGTGAAATTGAATTGCATATTTTTAACTGATTGTTGTTGTGATGAGATCACATTAGTAAATAATCGAAAGGGAATGGACTGATTAAAATGGACGGCTTTGAGTAATGAAATATTTGGGGAATAAATAGTGGATTTTTGGAATGATTTTTATTTAAAATTGGAACTATTATTTGTGATAGAAAATATTTAAGCGAATTACTTTGTTGATTTTATAAAGAAATTATTTGAAAGTGATGAATTTTGGGATTTGATTAAATAAGTGAATTTCTGAATAATTATGATTTTATTTATTTATTTATCGACGATTATAAAAATATATATTTGAAGGATTTTTACATTTAAAATTTATATTTTGTTAAAGCGATGAGATAATTTGATTTGGATTTAATAAACTATAGTTTGAAAAATAATATTTGAAGTAATAATAAGTTGAATGCAATTTATTTATTGTATGAAAATTATTATTTAGAGGATTTATTGTTTACGTAATATTGTTGTAACGACCCGATATTTTGCACCATTCGCATCCATTATAAGTGTATAGGTAGACACTCATGCCGGAATTGAATTGCTCAAATACCGCGTTGTTAATTTAAATTGACAAAACTGAGCATATACAGTAAATAAATAATCACAGATCACAGACACAGAGTAATAAATGCAGCGGAAAAAAAAGAGATAGTAGTTCATGAAGCTACTATATAAATGTATAAGTTACATCAGAGTTAAACCAGATACAACGGAAGAGTAATACGATACATCGGATACAAATCAGAATACATCACTGGAATCATCGAATACTGAAAGCAGAATAGATGGCTGGATCTTCAAGCAAAGCTCCAACTTCAAAGGTGAGTCTCGAATACTGGTACACTCAGTCTGACCCGAGCGTAAAGCAAAAACACAAGACACTCGAGTCAGGATTAACATTCTTATATTAATAAATCCAACTCAAGTGAAATAACAATTGAAATACAAGTAACTCAAAGGATGTTGGAATAACCATCCTTTAAGGATCCGTTAAACTATCTACTATGTAGTAGTGTATGATAAGTAGATAATGCCTATCAGTAATATAAAATATCAAAATAGTGTTAAGTCATGGCCCATTCCACCCTTAACACATTTTTATTCCCAAGAGCATATACAAGACCGTAGTTTCCCCAAAACCGGAAGTCACCAGAGGGCAATCCATATACTAAAGGTACAAAACAAATCGTAGTGGTCGCGCATAGGGATACAAGTATGACAAGGCACATGAGGCAATACCCAAGGTAGTGAAACTACCGTTTGCCTGATCCGAACTGGTGAGAACGCATCGCCGCAGCGACCACAACACCGCGAAACAACACTCCCAAAATCAAGGGTGCACCAATCGACAACAAGTAATGAGTAGTTTCGAAGAAGTGTGTTCGCTTGAGGTAGCTGACCTCCATTGGCCCGGCACGACTCCTGTTTTAGACATTTCCAATTTGACACAAGTGTCAAGGCTATCCATTATCGTTCTCTTTCTTCAGTCATCACGTACATCATTCCAACCACTTCATTCTGGATCACACTCCGCGTGTAGTTATTAAAGTGGTTTTCGGTTTAGACAGAGAGTATGTCCATAACCGATTCCGGTCTCTTTAATAACTTTCGTAATTATTACACCGATTGGTCGTTTAACAAATTTCAAAACCAAATCAAATTCAATTTCAAATAGAATTCGAAAATCAACATTTCATTTGTCTTTCAAAACCAATTTCCAATAATTTACGTTTCAAAACATCCAAATTACCATTTCAAGATCATATAATTCAATTTCAATTTCCTTTAAAACAATTCAAATATTGATTCAAGGTCGTATATAAGTTTCATTTCGAAATACTTTAAATAAATTTGATTTAACATTAAATCAATTTAAATTCATTTGTCGATTTCATTCAATATTCATTAAGTAAATTTTCCATTCAAAACAATTTCCATTAAATTTCCAATTCATTAAATCCATTATTCAAATTCAACTTCATTATATCAAAACTTACAAATTGAATTAAATTAAATTTATCAAATCAAATTCTTTAAATTTCAAGTCTTACATTTATTTCAATAAATCACATTTTATTTCTTGTTAAAGAAATTCAATTTCACTTATTTATTTACTTAGTTACAATTTCAAAGCTTAATTAATAAAGAACTAAATTTCACTTTTCAAGAAGTTCAATTTTACTTAATAAAGAATTCAATTCAATTTAATCATTAAAAATTCAATCTTATTTAATTATTAAATAATTCAAAACTTAATTATTAAATAATTTCAAAGTTTAATAATTTCAAACTTAATTATAATTTCAAACTTAATTATTAAATCATTTCAAACTTAATTCAATCATTTCTCAAATTAAACAACGTTCTTTCATCAATTACATTGTTAATATTTTGTTTCGGATTTATTAAATATTAACATTTTCCTTTCATTAAAAATTCAAATTTCAACTTCATTTCAAAATCATATTATTTATTCAAATAAAATCTTCATTTTATTTTTAAATCAAATTATTGACCAATCGGGTTTTATTTAATTCTCTATCCTAGGTCAAAGTTTAATTTGGGTATTTATCATTTCAACCCGATTCCAATTCAATTCAAAATCAAAGCATAGCAAAGGGAACTTGCAGTGTGATAACTGGGATGGTGTCAAAGTAAATAAACAAGCAATAACAACAATCAATATCAATCCAATTATCAATTCAAATAATCCCGAAATAACCGTATTAACTCACATTGTTATTTGTGCGAATTAATATAATTATTTCTAGAATCTACACTATCATTTCATGTAGATTAAAGATTATTACATTACGGTTTTTCACTTGTCATTCAATTTCAATTTTTTACACTACAACAATTAATCCAATATACGTTCAACGGTTCAAAGTGTAATTATCACTATTCTACATGTCAATTAATTTAACCATTTAAAGGGATCATATTCAACTAATCAAATTCAACATATATGTCGATTCAAATTTTAATTATCCTACGCCAAATTTATTTGCATAATATTTATCACTTTATACATTAAAATTTTAACATCCAATATAAACAACAAACAATCAATCAATTATCAATCAAGCGGGATTATCATTTCATAAATAACAGATAAGGGTGTCAGATGACACAGGTGAACTGATACAGGTAATAACATATATAACAGTGTAAGCAGCATATTTCAATTGTCGTTTCAATTGAAATCAAATTTAATAAATAAAAGAACATTAATCGTGAGTGATTGCTCACCTTTCGAGGCTAGAGACGAACGAGACTGAGAGAAGTCACGAATCCAAGCACGAATTCCAAACGAGACAATATGACATGAATTTGACGATCAAAGCTGATAAATGGAATCGATGAAAGACAAATCGAATCAGGATTGATGAAGCTAAAAGGTATAAGTCATATAACATTTATATACAACAGCAATTGGAACAATGCTAACAACATACTTAATATAAGATAAATTTTCTTTGAAGTCAAGGCCGATCGTAATAAACTCATACCAATTATATTCTTAAAATCGACATATTTGTAGAAATCAATATAACTTTTTGAAAATCTCTGGAAACCGAACATATCATTGAAATATATATATATACATTATCTTTTAACCCAGCATTGTTAAAATCATACAATAGCTACTAAGCCAAATGAAACAGATGTACTATATACCCTTTAACCGTATATATAAACTAATATATCACCTGTCTACTTTTAAACATACTAATATACAAGTTCGGTACCATCAATAAGATGAATTTAGGCCCATATATTTAAGATCAAACATATATAAAGTACATTTACACAAATACATATAACTAATATTTTTATACCCAACATATAAACAACTATGTAACGTATGAAATTTGCCAACAACTAAAACTGTAACTTTACTACATACATACCTTTCCACGCGTATAACTAAAATATTATACTTTATAAATAAACAAAATGTATATAACCTGTAACATTAAATATACCCACCCATAAGTATACTAACTTACATAAATTTTTATACAAACTAATATAACATCTGAACAAAACAATAAGCTAGACTTTATATATAAATTATGCTATATACATACTTACATTTATAAATCCACACATAACATATATAAACAATACACTTACCATATAATATACAATACGTATAACAAGTATATAGCTAGTATACTATAGTACGCATAACCTACCTACAGGTTACTAACATATAACATATATGAAACATGTACTTATGTATACAAAATAGGATACATATGCTATAACATTCATACTCCATCTAAACTTTAATAATACTGCAAACATATTTTTAACAAACATATATACATATAATTCTTATAATACAATATACAGCAAAATACATCACTTACATATAATAATCTAAGTGAAAGGAGGATGCCCAGGTTTAGGCTCGGCCAGAGGGGAGGAAGGCTGTGGAGGCAAGAAGCGGCTACGGGTAGGGCAGTTGCATGGCGAGCTTGGTCGGAGGGAGAGGTGCGGAGAAGCTTGGTCAAGCCGAGTGCGGCTGGTGGTCGAACTGGGGAGGTGTGGGCTGGTGGTAGAGTGATCAGCGGATGAGGGTAGCGGCTGAGTGCTTAGGCGGAGGTGGGCGGTTGTTCGTCGGGGGAAAGGTTGGGAGCGGTGGTCGGTGTTTCGCAAGGTGGTCGGGATAGAGGCAGTGCATGGGTGTGATAGTCTCGGCCTTAGTGGTGAAGGAAAATGAAAGGGGAAAGGGAGAGGAACAGCAGGTGGAGCACGGTTGTGGCCACGGAGGAGAACAGGGTGGGATGTGGTGCTGTTTCAGAGCCGTAGCAGTTGGGAGGCCGGCTGACTGAGTTGGAGGGTGGAGATCAGTGCTCTGCAGTGGTGGGTTTGGCTGTGGACATTAAGTGTTATCGGGTCTGTGGTGATAGGCTTCGGTGGTGAAGCACGAAGGGGAGGTGCAGCTCGGTGGATCTGGTCAGTGGTGAACCAACGATGGAGTAGAGCGGAGCTTGAAATGAGAGGGGAAAAAATATAAAGGAAGCGAGACAGAGAAGAGAAATGAAAAATGAGAAAGAAGTCAGGTGAAGTAAATAGAAATGAACGTATTTCCAAAAATGAAACGTAAGACTCAAAGGAAATTTGAAAAGGAACGGTCGGAATTTGGGATAATTAAAGTCATAGAAACCTGAACGGTTGCATGCGTGGATTAATAGGAATAAGTGCCAATGCATAGCTGTTCCATAGATAAACGAATAGTCACCGAAAATTGGGCTAACCGATAGCGATGCGAATATCGTTCCATAGATTTCGCTGTCTTTCATCTTCCGAAACACATAACGAATATACCGCCGAGGACAGCACGACGAGACGATCAAACGGCATATGGATATTAGTGGTACGATTAGATTATAAAATTTTGAATTTTCTAAAAGCGGAAAAATGCAAGAAAAACGCTGAAAAATAAGATCGACGGAGCCAAAGATGTCCGAATTTGGAAAAACGACAAACTGACATCTTGCTCAGAAGATGTTTTAGAATTTTTCTATGTAAAAATATTTAGGTTTCGGAAACATTTTATTTTCATCGCTTTTTAACTGATTAAATTGAAGTAAATTTACGCGCGAAATAAACTTTCATATTTTCGGACGAAAATTTACTAGTTGCTATGTTTAACTAGACGCATTCCAAATATCAAATTTATATTTCAAAATTTTATCGTTTAAAATTTCACAAAATTTCAACTAATTACGTTATTAAAACAGTTGAAATTTTACGGGTCGTTACACTCTCCCCCACTCAAAACTTTTCGTCCTCGAAAAGGAACTAGGTAGGAGAATAGAAGCGACCAGAAAGAAAAACAGATTTGAAATAAAGAATAACAATTAATTTAAACCATGTAAATTCAAATTTAAATTAATTGATATTCAATAATTGATTTAATACATTTGATTTCACTAAAATCAATCTCAACTATTTCTAAATTCATTATCTTATTATCCAATTATCTTAAATTTACAATTTCTAAAACCATAAATTTGAATAGTCTTTTATTATAATCATATTTTATTTTCAACAATTTAAATTCTTCTTTATTCCAAATTATTGTTAAATTTATTCTACTTAATATATCTAATCACATATATTTAACCCATATAAATTAATTTAAACCATAAAAGTTTCGATTTAAATTAATTTATATTTACTAATTACTTTCAAATTCAAGGTATTTTCATAAGTTGATCAAATTTCAATTTATTAATTCTTTCAAAACAAATTTATTAATTCTTTCAAAACAATTTATTTCATTATTAACTGAGTTTTACTTATTATCCTATCTAACTCTATTGACATCTTTATAATCAAAATTTAGTGTATAACATTTATTATAAACACTCAATTTTATTTATAAAATTATTTTATATTGTATATTATCCAATTACATTTTAACTTATGAATAATTTAGGTAAGTTATATTGAAATGCAATTTAGTACTATACAAATAAAATTTTCAAATTCAATAATCTCAAGTTTAAATACTTATTCAAAATTTAGCTTTATTTATAATTGAAAACATCTTTTAACATGATTTTTAAGAATTAAATTTCCGTTTAATTTCAAACCCTTTAGAATAATTATGTATATACTATATATATTAAATCAAATTAAATTTAAAATATTATACACATATATATAAATCAAGTCATACTTAAGAAATTCAAATTAAATATTTTTCCAAACAAAACCGTAGCAAAGCTACAGAATGGTTTCTCCACTTCGAAACTCGAAAATGAACGTCGATGATGCGGCCGCCATCACCGAAATTATTTTCCAGCGACAAAGAGAAGAGTACTGATTTCAATATTTAAATTCTTTGAAAACGGTTTCTATTTGAAAATACGTTCACTAATATATATTTTAAAAATTTTAAAAAAACCAAAGCTTGAAATTTTAGGAAATTAAATTCTCAAATTCTTACTTTAAATTCAGTTAAATTTCTAACTAAATCTATAAACCAACTTTTATAATTCCATTTATTTTTATGTTGGAATAATCAATGATTTACAAAACAAATAGTGAAAATCAAATATTACCTTTCTGACAACCAATTCAATTAACAATTCAATTTCAGCCAATTTATACTTATATATATAATCATACAAGATTATTTTATTTACCAAATTTTGAAAATACTATTGTTTCAGTTTGCTCTGTTCAAGTGTTTTGGAAATCCTATCGATAGCGTTGATCAGACGAATCGATCGAAAACCCAAATCAACATCAACAACTCAAACAACACAATAAAGAAAACATTTTTATATTAATGACAAATGCACTACCTCGCTCGACGATACAATGATGGATTTCAAAACAAGTATAGGGATTCAAATTTGTTGACTCAAATCAAAGAGAATTTTGATTCGAAAATAAGTTTGAAACAGAAGATAAGATAATTCAATTACCACAATCGGGAGATGGATGAGTTTATTTAATTCATGGGCAACCTTAACCGGGTCGTCCGTAACTTCAAGAATAAGATCGATGCTGAATTCCGAGGTAAATCAACACTCGATCTCAAGAGATGGAATTCAGGTATAGCAGGTAATAGATAGCATCGTAAACCGAGGATACAAAAATTCCCGGTAAATCGATGCCTATTATAAAGGAGTTTTGCTCCTTTACGAATCATTCGAAGATTGGCGAGACCGCCGATCTATTATAGATATCATTCAAAATGGAGTTATGGGGTGCTCTAGAATTGAAAGAAGACGAATAGTGAAGGACACGAATGAATTTCGGAACCGAGGGGAACGTTCCAAAATTCAAAGGAATCGAGTCAAAAGGAAGAGATTGAAACTCGAATGAGAGTGATTCTGTGAATACATTTACCATATATGTTGAGTTTTGCCTAGAGCTACCAAAGCTTGGATACCAACTGTAATGACCCGATATTTTGCACCATTCACATCCATTATAAGTGTATAGGTAGACACTCATGCCGGAATTGAATTGCTCAAATACCGCGTTGTTAATTTAAATTGACAAAACTGAGCATATACAGTAAATAAATAATCACAGATCACAGACACAAAGTAATAAATGCAGCGGAAAAAAAAGAGATAGTAGTTCATGAAGCTACTATATAAATGTATAAGTTACATCAGAGTTAAACCAGATACAACGGAAGAGTAATACGATACATCGGATACAAATCAGAATACATCACTGGAATCATCGAATACTGAAAGCATAATATATGGCTGGATCTTCAAGCAAAGCTCCAACTTCAAAGGTGAGTCTCGAATACTGGTACACCCAGTCTGACCCGAGCGTAAAGCAAAAACACAAGACACTCGAGTCAGGATTAACATTCTTATATTAATAAATCCAACTCAAGTGAAATAGCAATTGAAATACAAGTAACTCAAAGGATGTTGGAATAACCATCCTTTAAGGATCCGTTAAACTATCTACTATGTAGTAGTGTATGATAAGTAGATAATGCCTATCAGTAATATAAAATATCAAAATAGTGTTAAGTCATGGCCCATTCCACCCTTAACACATTTTTATTCCCAAGAGCATATACAAGACCGTAGTTTCCCCAAAACCGGAAGTCACCAGAGGGCAATCCATATACTAAAGGTACAAAACAAATCGTAGTGGTCGCGTATAGGGATACAAGTATGACAAGGCACATGAGGCAATACCCAAGGTAGTGAAACTACCGTTTGCCTGATCCGGACTGGTGAGAACGCATCGCCGCAGCGACCGCAACACCGCGAAACAACACTCCCAAAATCAAGGGTGCACCAATCGACAACAAGTAATGAGTAGTTCCGAAGAAGTGTGTTCGCTTGAGGTAGCTGACCTCCATTGGCCCGGCACGGCTCCTGTTTTAGTCATTTCCAATTTGACACAAGTGTCAAGGCTATCCATTATCGTTCTCTTTCTTCAGTCATCACGTACATCATTCCAACCACTTCATTTTGGATCACACTCCGCGTGTAGTTATTAAAGTGGTTTTCGGTTTAGACAGAGAGTATGTCCATAACCGATTCCGTCTCTTTAATAACTTTCGTAATTATTACACCGATTGGTCGTTTAACAAATTTCAAAACCAAATCAAATTCAATTTCAAATAGAATTCGAAAATCAACATTTCATTTGTCTTTCAAAACCAATTTCCAATAATTTACGTTTCAAAACATCCAAATTACCATTTCAAGATCTTATAATTCAATTTCAATTTCCTTTAAAACAATTCAAATATTGATTCAAGTTCGTATATAAGTTTCATTCGAAATCCTTTAAATAAATTTGATTTAACATTAAATCAATTTAAATTCATTTGTCGATTTCATTCAATATTCATTAAGTAAATTTTCCATTCAAAACAATTTCCATTAAATTTCCAATTCATTAAATCCATTATTCAAATTCAACTTCATTATATCAAAACTTACAAATTGAATTAAATTAAATTTATCAAATCAAATTCTTTAAATTTCAAGTCTTACATTTATTTCAATAAATCACATTTTATTTCTTGTTAAATAAATTCAATTTCACTTATTTATTTACTTAGTTACAATTTCAAAGCTTAATTAATAAAGAACTAAATTTCAATTTTCAAGAAGTTCAATTTTACTTAATAAAGAATTCAATTCAATTTAATCATTAAAAATTCAATCTTATTTAATTATTAAATAATTCAAAACTTAATTATTAAATAATTTCAAAGTTTAATAATTTCAAACTTAATTATAATTTCAAACTTAATTATTAAATCATTTCAAACTTAATTCAATCATTTCTCAAATTAAACAACGTTCTTTCATCAATTACATTGTTAATATTTTGTTTCGGATTTATTAAATATTAACATTTTCCTTTCATTAAAAATTCAAATTTCAACTTCATTTCAAAATCATATTATTTATTCAAATAAAATCTTCATTTTATTTTTAAATCAAATTATTGACCAATCGGGTTTTATTTAATTCTCTATCCTAGGTCAAAGTTTAATTTGGGTATTTATCATTTCAACCCGATTCCAATTCAATTCAAAATCAAAGCATAGCAAAGGGAACTTGCAGTGTGATAACTGGGATGGTGTCAAAGTAAATAAACAAGCAATAACAACAATCAATATCAATCCAATTATCAATTCAAATAATCCCGAAATAACCGTATTAACTCACATTATTATTGTGCGAATTAATATAATTATTTCTAGAATCTACACTATCATTTCATGTAGATTAAAGATTATTACATTACGGTTTTTCACTTGTCATTCAATTTCAATTTTTTTACACTACAATAATTAATCCAATATACGTTCAACGGTTCAAAGTGTAATTATCACTATTCTACATGTCAATTAATTTAACCATTTAAAGGGATCATATTCAACTAATCAAATTCAACATATATGTCGATTCAAATTTTAATTATCCTACACCAAATTTATTTGCATAATATTTATCACTTTATACATTAAAATTTTAACATCCAATATAAACAACAAATAATCAATCAATTATCAATCAAGCGGGATTATCATTTCATAAATAACAGATAAGGGTGTCAGATGTCACAGGTGAACTGATACAGGTAATAACATATATAACAGTGTAAGCAGCATATTTCAATTGTCGTTTCAATTGAAATCAAATTTAATAAATAAAAGAACATTAATCGTGAGTGATTGCTCACCTTTCGAGGCTAGAGACGAACGAGATTGAGAGAAGTCACGAATCCAAGCACGAATTCCAAACGAGACAATATGGCACGAATTTGATGATCAAAGCTGATAAATGGAATCGATGAAAGACAAATCGAATCAGGATTGATGAAGCTAAAAGGTATAAGTCATATAACATTTATATACAACAGCAATTGGAACAATGCTAACAACATACTTAATATAAGATAAATTTTCTTTGAAGTCAAGGCCGATCGTAATAAACTCATACCAATTATATTCTTAAAATCGACATATTGTAGAAATCAATATAACTTTTTGAAAATCTCTGGAAACCGAACATATCATTGAAATATATATATATATATATACATTATCTTTTAACCCAGCATTGTTAAAATCATACAATACCTACTAAGCCAAATGAAACAGATGTACCATATACCCTTTAACCGTATATATAAACTAATATATCACCTGTCTACTTTTAAACATACTAATATACAAGTTCGGTACCATCAATAAGATGAATTTAGGCCCATATATTTAAGATCAAACATATATAAAGTACATTTACACAAATACATATAACTGATATTTTTATACCCAACATATAAACAACTATGTAACGTATGAAATTTGCCAACAACTAAAACTGTAACTTTACTACATACATACCTTTCCACGCGTATAACTAAAATATTATACTTTATAAATAAACAAAATGTATATAACCTGTAACATTAAATATACCCACCCATAAGTATACTAACTTACATAAATTTTTATACAAACTAATATAACATCTGAACAAAACAATAAGCTAGACTTTATATATAAATTATGCTATATACATACTTACATTTATAAATCCACACATAACATATATAAACAATACACTTACCATATAATATACAATACGTATAACAAGTATATATATAACAAGTATATAGCTAGTATACTATAGTACGCATAACCTACCTACAGGTTACTAACATATAACATATATGAACCATGTACTTATGTATACAACATAGGATACATATGCTATAGCATTCATACTCCATCTAAACTTTAATAATACTGCAAACATATTTTTAACAAACATATATACATATAATTCTTATAATACAATATACAGCAAAATACATCACTTACATATAATAATCTGAGTGAAAGGAGGATGCCCAGGTTTAGGCTCGGCCAGAGGGGAGGAAGGCTGTGGAGGCAAGAAGCGGCTACGGGTAGGGCTTTTGCATGGAGAGCTTGGTCGGAGGGAGAGGTGCGGAGAAGCTTGGTCAAGCCGAGTGCGGCTGGTGGTCAAACTGGGGAGGTGTGGGCTGGTGGTAGAGTGATCAGCGAATGAGGGTAGCGGCTGAGTGCTCAGGCGGAGGTGGGCGGTTGTTCGTCGGGGGAAAGGTTGGGAGCGGTGGTTGGTGTTTCGCAAGGTGGTCGGGATAGAGGCAGTTCATGGGTGTGATAGTCTCGGCCTTAGTGGTGAAGGAAAATGAAAGGGGAAAGGGAGAGGAACAGTAGTTGGAGCACGGTTGTGGCCACGGAGGAGAACAGGGTGGGCTGTGGTGCTGTTTCAGAGCCGTGGCAGTGGGGAGGCCGGCTGACTGAGTTGGAGGGTGGAGATCAGTGCTCTGTAGTGGTGGGTTTGGCTGTGGACAGTAAGTGTTATCGGGTCTGTGGTGATAGGCTTCGGTGGTGAAGCACGAAGGGGTGGTGCAGCTCGGTGGATCTGGTCAGTGGTGAACCAACAGTGGAGTAGAGCGGAGCTTGAAATGAGAGGGGAAAAAATATAAAGGAAGCGAGACAGAGAAGAGAAATGAAAAATGAGAAAGAAGTCAGGTGAAGTAAATAGAAATGAACGTATTTCCAAAAATGAAACGTAAGACTCAAAGGAAATTTGAAAAGGAACGGTTGGAATTTGGGATAATTAAAGTCATAGAAACCTGAACGGTTGCATGCGTGGATTGATAGGAATAAGTGCCAATGCGTAGCTGTTCCATAGATAAACGAATAGTCATTGGGAATTGGGCTAACCGATAGCGATGCGAATATCGTTCCATAGATTTCGCTGTCTTTCATCTTCCGAAACACAAAACGAATATACCACCGAGGACAGCACGACGAGACGATCAAACGGCATACGGATATTAGTGGTACGATTAGATTATAAAATTTCGAATTTTCTAAAAGCGGAAAAATGCAAGAAAAACGCTGAAAAATAAGATCGACGGAGCTAAAGATGTCCGAATTTGGAAAAACGACAAACTGACATCTTGCTCAGAAGATGGTTTAAAAATTTTCTATGTAAAAATATTTTGGTTTCGGAAACATTTTATTTTCATCGCTTTTTAACTGATTAAATTGAAGTAAATTTACGCGCGAAATAAACTTTCATATTTTCGGACGAAAATTTACCAGTTGCTATGTTTAACTAGACGCATTCCAAATATCAAATTTTTATTTCAAAATTTTATCGTTTAAAATTTCACAAAATTTCAACTAATTACGTTATTAAAACAGTTGAAATTTTACGGGTCGTTACAATTGTTAAGTAAATTTTGTGTAACGACCCGGAATTTTCGATCCCGAAAATTCCAGATAGTTATGAAAAAGAAGAAAGAGATAGAAGAGAAGAAACAGAAACACAACACAGATCCCCACATTCGCAGCGGATAAAATATAATATCAAATAATAGCAGTTTACAAAAGAATAGCATATCAGTAAATTTCCAACTTAATTTCATCAGAGTTACACATACACAGGACATATACAATCTCATGGCTAGAAATAAAGTCACAACGGAAAACACTCCATACGTCCTGCCATCCAGCTAGCCACCTGAGCTCCAGAACGTCCTCACCTGAAAATCTGTAATACTCGGTCTGACCCGAGCATTACATCAAAGTAACACCTGGGTCAGGCTGGAAACCAGCGTGAGTAAACCCATCTAATATGAAATACCAGACTATATAACTTAAGTGAATTTCCGGGGTAACTCGAATTTTTCTACGCGTCACAATCTTATTTAGGTCAATCATTTATCTCAAACAATATCCCATAATCGTTATCCAATTTTAAATATCCATGATACCTAACTTATTTTATTCCAGCCTGTTTGCTTCCAAACTCACATTTATAAAGAATCGAAGTGGTTTCGGGTATTTACTGATACCCGACCCCGGTCTCTTCGATTTCAATTATCATTTCTAATTCTAGTCAAAGTAGATACAAATCAACTATAATACAGGGTATCGTAGTCACACAGCAAATTAATTATCAATTTATATTCCACATTATTCTGTTCAATCCATCATATCGGATTACCGTACATCACAACTCAATATTAGAGATATTCACTATCCAAGTCATTCAATATCATTAAATCAACCATAAGCAAGATTTATTATATAATTCCTAATTAATTTAATTAATCTCCAATGAAATTATTTAGCATCTTAATTTACTCGGATTACCTAAACCTCGCTTACTAAATATTAATTAATTTCAATCCAGTTAATCAATCATTCTTTAGTTGTCCATCATAATTAATCCCCCTAGGTTAATTATTCTTTAAGTAATTAACCTTTTATTATCACATAAATCAATTTCTCTCTAATTATTAATTAATAAAACTTAACTAATTACCTTTTTATTTATTTATAACCAATAATTTATCTTTAATTACTTAATTAATTAATCTTTAATTATTAACCTTAAAATCAAATAAATCATGAACTATTGATTAACTTAAACTTTAAATTAAATTAATAATTGAAACACTTATCTTAATTAATTTACTATTTAATTTCATGATTTAATTAAGATCAAAAATAACATAAGGATTAACTTAATTAATAAAACTTAGAATACTTTCTCAACTTAGTCAAACATTTAATTATCACTTATTACTTAAAATAGTTTAAAGAGAATTAGTTTAAACTTAACTGCCAAACATTCAAAATCTACAGTGCTCAAGTTTTAAAGAAAAATTTGTTTTACTTGACTTTATTTGAAATAAAAACATTTCAGCTGAAACTCGTGCCTTCCCTTATACAAACCCGAGTGGTTACTCGAGTAATTCTCGAAAAACCCCGAGACCCACTCTGTTTTCATGCGTCTTCACTTCCTTGCTCCCTGTTCTTCTTCTTCTACTTTCTTTTCTCTTCCAGTTATACTCAAATTAACAACTTGTCAAAGAAACTCACGCGCCAGTTTCTTTTTCTCGAGTCAACTTCCTTCCTCCCTCGGGCTTCACTCGATATAATTCGCCATGGCCTCACTGGTAATCGCACATCACTCACAGATCAACTTCGAGGCCTACACGAGAGTATCTCGAGTCAATACCCAGTTCCTTTGTTACCATGATTCTCAGCCTCGCCTGTGCACGTGTGCACAGTGCACCGCCACCAGATCAACGCTGGTCACCCCCCCTGATCGCCGACACATCCAGTTCGATCACTTCTACGCAATCGATCACCTAGACCAACGATTCAACGTTCGAATCAAAATTAGCACTTCCAGTCGAAAACTGGAATATGCAACTCACCCCAAAAACGCCTCGTCATGGACATCTCGACCACCAGCATCGCCACCACTTCGTCCCTAGCCTCGTCTACGACCCACGCACCTCCTCTCCAGTTCCGGTCACACTCGATACAACGAGGCGCGAGAACGAACTAAAAATGACAACATTAGTTTACACGGTTTTAAACGCTACCTTCGATCGAATCTCAAAATCTATGCAATCGAAAATTTCTTTATCATTTTTCTGGTATTACTACATAGTCAAGCTTGCTTCTCTCAAAAATCCAGAATTTACATTTGTTTGGAACGACCGGAATTCGTGAAAATGACTCTAGGCTTTATATTCGAACTGCACTTTGAATACTCGCCTAAAAATCTTCATTTTTATTTTAAAAATCCTACTTTTGTATGTAGATTCAATCTATATTGTTGAATTAGCCAATTTTAATATTTGAATTTAACATAGGAAATTTTGATAGCCTGTAAATCAACTTCCAGTTGATATTTTTTTTTCTTTCAGAATTTGAAAACAAGTTTAAAAACTTGATTTAATTTGAAACTACTTACTTTGTTTAAACCACAGCCTATACCGATTGAGTGGTGATATTTCAATTTGATCAACAACTAAACTCTGAAAACTAAGAAACTGCATATCCAACTACAGAGTATTCATATGAGAACAAAAATGACAAAAGCAAATTTCATATGCCAGATATGATTATAAATACATCATATATACTGATCAACCTTTAAACTTAAAGTTTAGTTTACTCACCTGATCGATTAAACAGAGCAAAATTTCCAGTTTAAAATGAGCACAATTTTGAATTTGCCTTTCCAGACTTTAAGCTTTGATGTTATTGATGATGTTAATCAAGTTGAAGTGTTCAGATTATAGTTTGTATCCTTTCTCTTTCTCAGTTTTAATATTGTGAACGAAAATGAGATAGGAGAATGATATATAAGAGAAAATATATAGAGTTGTCAAAACTGGTTCCAGATATCTCTTGTACTGGAAATATGTTAAATATATATTTGGCCAGAGATTTTTATTCAAAGGGAGGCTGAAAAGATTTTGATTGTGCTAGCATTAATTACTTGGCTTGCACTAGAAGCTTATACATTCATTGTCTTCTCTTTAGTTTACAGGCATATCCATATTTTTCTTCCCTGGTCGTGTACAAGTACCTGTATGTCTTTCTCATTCTTTTATTTTTATTTTCCAGTTCAGCCTGATTTTATTTCGTGAGTATATTTCATATATAGTTTGAACAAACAAGATTTCTTTGAACTGAAATTATTTATACATATTTGAAATGACCTTATTTTGTACTTGAAATGATAGTATTAAATGCAAATGCTCCCTTTCCTGATTACAGCCTTGTCCTATTTTTAAATGCACAAATAAAATCTTCTTGCCTTTCCACTGTCTAGAATGTGCACCTTTGCTTGCATTACATACTATCATTTCCTCGTGTTTTATTTATGAGGGCCTATATGTATACTTATATGTATATTTATATTTGAATATAAAACTTGTCTATATATCTATCCATATATAGTTTATAACTTAATTTATATTTATTCAGATATTTGTTTTTCCCTTGCATACACACATGAATTCCATAGTATATTATTAGAATTACCATATATATTTAAATAAATATGTTATAGTTATTTTGAAATATTTTGAAAGATTTTATTTTAAATTTTCAAATCAAAATTTTCCTTTAGAATACACATATAACAGGTAAATGCCTCAAAAATCTTATTTATTTATAAAATGAAAGCTTGTATTTTATTTAAATGGATTAAATACTTACTAAAATAATATTATCAAAATTTCGGGTCATCACATTTTGGAAGTATTTATAGTATTTGATTATTATTGAATAAAAGGGAAATGAAATTTAAAAGCCTTTTGAAAATATGTTTATAGGAGCGTTTGAAGCTAATTATTATGGAAAGGTAATTTTTGTAAATGCGGGTTTTAAAGACATTGGTTTTGGAATTTTATAACATGGCTTTGGAAAATTATTTTAATCGAAAATCCTTATTTGGAGTATGGAATTATATAAATTTGTTATTTAAAGGAAATTATTATAAAACTTCTTTGGTATTATTATCATTGAAGAATAATTTCAAAGTTTATGAATTATTTCAAAACGGAGTTTAAGGGATTTGGAATTCAACAAAATTTAATTTATAGATTTCCTTGTAAGTAAACAAGAGGTTTGCAAATATTTATTTATGAAACTATAAATGGATTTTGAGGAAAGAATGAGAATTTTGTAATTTATTTTCTCTTTTAATTGAATATTGATATTTGAATTGTATTGAAGATATTAGGAAAAGTGTATTTTAAAACCCCTTTCGAATCAATTGAATAAAGAATGATTTATATTTCTGTTTAATTAGGAATTAGAATAGATGGAGTTATAGTACCATCAGTATGGGACTTTTAGTAATATTTCTCCGGTTATTCTTCAGACATGTTATATAGAATAATATTGTGTGGAGTTTCTAGATCAAGGTTTCAAATCTCGGATTTTGGCCAATATCTCGGGCAAATATCTCGGCTGTCTCGGGCGATATTTAAAAGACTTATAACTAACCAAGCTGCCAAATCTCGGATTTTGGCTAATATCTCGGATTTTCATCTCGGCTGATCTCGGGGAGATTTAAAACCTTGTTCTAGATTATAAAGAATTTGAGTAAAGGATTAGTAACACTATCTGGCATGGGACATACGAGTGACACCATCTGGTATAGGGCAATTGGTGGCACTATTCTGATTACTCGTTGGATTCATTATATATGATATTATTATAGGTAAGGAGGTAGTTTACGAGCATTGAGTAAATGTGAGAGTGACAGCAGGTGGTATGGTATGCCTGCGTGATATTTGTTTGATTACTTTCTATAAATAAGGGACACTCTTAGTTTACAGTTTAATGTTTAGAGAAAGGGTTCATTGTGTGCCAACGTGTGTTGTGTGCTATTTATCTAGATAGACTAGAGTCCATCATACTTGGCTGATCGTGGGGTTGCTCTCCAAATCCATGGCATCCCCTTATTATATATTTTGTGTATTGGTATCTGGATTGTGAGATCATATGCCCTCGATGCCGCACTAGCCAAACAGCTTGTTACCATTGGGCAGTATGCTCATGAACATAGTGTATAAATGGACGTAGTGTTACGATGACTAGGTGCAACTAAGACTGTGAGTGTGTTGTGCGTTGCAAGTACTGTGTGTTGTCCCTTGGAGAGTGTTGTGTTCTGTGTATCTCCAATCTGGAATATGTGAAATTATATGATTATACTATATTATTTAAATGTCCTTTCTAGACATCTAGTCAGAGGCAAAGACCTCTTAACCCACTGGAGCGTGCTGTGCACTATGACGCTTCCAACTAGAATATGTGATTTGAGATATATAGACACATGATACCACACCTATAGCACCTCACTTGATTGTGTACTTGTTGATAGTTGATTCCCTTTTGTGTTACGGGTGTGTTGGTTGACGATTGAATATTTGGTTGATTCAACCGCTATGTTATGGTTTTGTTGATGGGTGTTATGTTTGGATGTTTGGATGTTTGGATATATGGGTGTCTTATTTACCTATGTGGTGTGATGTTTATTATGAAAGGTGATGATTTATGTATGGTATGATGTATGTAATATACCTGAGATGTTCACACATATTTATTAGATATATTTGTAAACCATGCCAGTTATTATTACACACTGACATCTATATTCTAGACATAGTTTGACCTGTGTGTTATTTATATACTATTCGGGTTAGTCCGAAACATTTCAGGTTCAGGGATGAGTTATCTATCTATAGATGTTGGGCATATATAGTGGATAGAGTGTTCGTATATCGTTTTTATATTACAGCTACATGTGTTCATTTGTTGATGAGATGTATAGTTTGGACATGTTATGTATATATTTTTTGATAATAGCAAGCGTTTGACTATTTTGTAGACCCACTTGTATCGTGTATATTTTATGTTATATGTTATCGCTGCATTGATGACTTTGTGATCTTTGAGATTTATTTTATATTGTCTATTGTTTTATCCTGAAGACGCATGTGTTTATTGTTTTGTGTCGATACTGAGTACGTATGGACGGGTTGTTTATGATTATTGAAATACGTACTAGTGTTCGCCCAAGAGAATATTTGTGTATGTAAGCCCAATATCACCTTATTCTCCGTATTATCGGACAATAATACACTATAATACTCTATGGTAGCATGGGTATAGAGGTGGGATCTACAATTTGGTACCAAAGCAGGTTTTGAACAATACAGAGTATAAGAGACACTAGTCTTGGCCTTAGAATCTTATAGTCCATATCCCTGTCCCCATGGGTGCGTGGTAGATTATCAACTATAATTAAGTGATGGTAGGAGTATACGATGACTACCGGGTTAATCATCTGGGGACATATTTGTATTTTTCTTATATTATATTTCTTCTACCTTTTTCTAAGTGGAAGTCTCTATACGAGATGTAAATAAATTAATGAGGTTGTGGAGGTAGAAATTGTTAGTCCGGCTAGTATTGTCGGCATTAATGAAGTCCATTAGACCTCCACGTGGCTTTGAAGTAAGAATGGAGTTGTTCGGTTAGGTAAGCTGTAACAACCTGGAAATTTACTTAAAATTTAACAAGAATTTAATAGAAATTTAACCGGAAATTTAAAAAGAAAAGTGAATTTAATTAAAACAAGGACTAAAAAGAAAATTTCCACAGACGTCTGAATTTGGCTAGAAAACTTGCACTATTGCATTTGTAGTGATTTTCTGGACGATTTTCATAACAACACTTTGAAATTGTAGTCAATACGGAGAAGTTACGGCCATTTGAAAATCGAAAAACAAAATAAGAAAAAAGAGTGTTTTAGGGTCGACCCCTAAACTTTAATGGCTGGCCCCTAAAGGTCGCCCTGGATTATCTTAGGTCGACCATGCACGAGCAAAAAGCAATGACCTGGAGCACTGTGTGGACGGCTTTGATCGTTCCTTCCTGGCCAAGTTGTGAGGAGCGTGCCTGATCAAAGTGAAGATTTTCAAACCTGAATCTAACGTCCTTAATTAATTGCAAACCCCTATAAATTAAAGTAGAACCTAACCCTAAAATCAAGATAACAGTTTATTGTAATGAAATTCTGCCTAATTCTAACCTCTCCTCTAAACCTAAAACTCTTCAAAAAAAAATCAACCTAGAAGAATACAATAATTGGATCTAGACGGTGGAAGCGAAGCTATCATATGGAGAGGCCATTCACAAGAGAAGCAAATAGAAAGAGCATAGGGTTGAGGTGAGGGGGAACAAATTTAGTTATATGATTATCTATAATTAAATTTACTCTGTCCAATATGATCAAGGATGCTAGTAATCAAACTTTTAACTGTAAAGCCCTAAAGTTTGAAATATGTAATCTAGGGTAGAATTGAAATTACTATGAATTATTAAACTAGACATTGATCTAGCATACCCCATTTAAATTAGTTAGCTGTAAATTAGAAAGTCAGAAATCCCTAACTCTGTAACCCTGTATTGTAGATTTGAAATTGAAGTTTGAGGAATATTGATGAGTCACTGTAATTACTATTTACTGTAAATACTGAAATCAATAAATGCTGGAATAATTGATTAATATAAACCTAAATTAAAAATCGAAATCAGAAAACAATGAAAACCTTATTTTTTTTGACCACGACCAGTCGACCCTTACCCCGAGCGATCGACCGCACCGGTTAGGCTTAGCGATCGATTGGTAAGACTGTAAATTGCAAAATCTGAAGCTCAGCCTAAGGCCCAAATTTAATAATAAAAACTAACATAAACAATGATTGTTTGTGGACCTATTTAAAGGCATTTGGATGTATGTTAGGAGTACTAAGGAATCTAGTTCCTTATGAGAGGATGCTACGTCAGTATTGGGAAATGTTCTTTACCCAATTTGGGATCGAGTAATCAACTAGAGGCGATGTATTTTCATAAATGGCACTCATAGGAGGTTCCAACGGTGGGCATGCAACACTAATGAGGATGCTTGATGAAGTGGTCCGGCACAACAGAAGGTCCATTATGCACGATTTCTGACTCACATGATACAGTTCAAATGGAGGATCAGGAGCATGCAATAAAATGCCAACACTGCGATCGAGAGATGGAAGCAGATGTAGATGATGAGGCATACTAGTGAGTTGTCATCTCAGGTTCTTCTCTCCATGCATAATAAAGGGAAATCGTTCCACACTAGTAGCCAAGGAGGGGGGTGATGTTTCCAATTTTAGTAGCGTTGTGGTGGTGTTTACAAGTTTTAGTAGCCTAACGACATTGTTTACATTAAGTGGCTCTAGGAGCGGAGGCTGATCATTAGTTATGAGGTTCGATCCATCGTTCGATCCTTGAAATAGTCTACACAAATTGTAGTGTAGGTATATAATAGATAAGAACCTTTAGGTAACAAACCTTAGGAATTCGCGGACACTTGTAGTACACCCTATGTCATCTAGAATAGAGTTAAAGTTAATTGCACATGATCATCACATATTAAATTTGTACTCATTCACTATATTTTTGTTTGACCCACTCCCTTCTTTTTATTTTCCCCCACCACAAGATGATAGGAATTCGCGGACTTTTGAATTCTTTTTATAAATAAAAAAGGATTAGTACTTAAAAGTGTCTTTTATTAGTGTTTTTGTTAAACTTTAAAATGATAATAGTAACAAGTAAAAATACCACATTTCCTTAAAATTTACGCTCTTGTGAAGATTCCTTATATGTGAAAGAAATTTTTAAAATGATGTGTTTCATGTACATTTTGCTAAATTAAGCTTAACCATTTTTGATAATTTAATTAAAGAAGAATAACATGATCTTAGTAAGAAGGAAATGCTTGTTGAAATGATAAACAAGTTTTACAGTTCTAAAACTTAACGGTTCTATAGAAGTAAAGTTAAAATCAAAGGTTTTTATTTGAAAAGAGTAAAGTGAAAATATTATGACTATCGCTTAAATTTTAAAGGAAAGAAATAGGGCGGAGTCAGATAAATAGGATTAAACAACCCACTATGAAAGAATTTGACTATGGAATTTGGATGCCTTGAAAGGGTTGAGACAGAGATAAAAAAGAAAAACGAGAATATATTGACCTTCTCAATCAACGGTTAAAATTGGAAGGACAAAATACTAGGCCAAACTTCTTGTAGTAGTGAAGGGTGAGCAACACCACCTTGTATCTTTTTAGCCAAGTATAGTTTGAATTGTAGAATATTTGTGTGAGGAAGTTTGGAAAGTGTGATTTAGGTAAAACATATCCCATAATTCGGAAAGAGTAAGCCAAGATGGTTATTATCAAAGGATGTTATACACATAAAGGCTTTTAGTCGGTTTGAAGTGTAAAAAGGGCAAAGTAGGGCTACTTCAATTCTTATATAGTAAGTTAAGTGACAAATGGGCGATCCAGATATTGGTCGGTACCACATAGGTAAGGATATGATACCTGCAGATTACCGGTGGTCCAGATATTGTGTTCGAGTGGAAATTCATATTAGTGGAAGAGCAGTCCCCACAGTAGCATTATGCGACGGTATTAATGGAATTGGTTTCCATAGTAGCCTATGAGCGGTGTTATCTTATTGGGTTCTATCATTGTAGATGTGTTCCAATTGTGCCTAAGAAAACCTTGGAATTGTATGGTTAGAAATTGAAACATGTATGAATCTAGAAAATGTTGGGAATTAATAGCCCATGAATTTAGTATTGGATAGTAGTAGTACCTGGAACTTATAGATCATGTAATAGTTCCAGATTTGTAATTTGAAGGACGTATGCAAGTAAAATGTAAATTAAGTTATCATGATAAATTGTTCGGAGGTGATCCTAGATTTTTGATGGAAACTGGTATGGGTAGCAACATAACTGAAAGTAGTGATGAAATAGGACTGAGATCTAAGTAGTATTTTAATTCATTGGAATGTAGAGGGTTGCAATGCAAATTCCTATGGATTATCAAGTTCAGATTTATAAATAAAAGTGTTTCGTCTGAAATGACAGGGAATACACCCAAATGAAAGAGATATACAAAATAGGGATGATTACTGTATTTTGTACCGTCTATTTCAATAACTAAGAAAAAGATAATTTCTTATAGTTTCAAATGTGACACTAATTCTCCTTATGGGTAAGACATAGAAATTTACACTGTCAACCTTTCCTTTATGAGAGATGTAGTTCCAATACATTAAAATACAGAAATTCCTAAGTATAATCCAAAGTATTGGTCATCATGTTTATTGGAAATGACACAACATTACTCCATATTGATTTATCCCAACCATGAGATAATTAGAATAAAGTGATAAGAGGTTATGTTTGGTAAAAAGGTCTCATTTGTGGAAGGATATTAAGAAATGGTAAAGTTTTGGAAATTAAAACCACAAAAAGGTATCTTAGATAATATTATAGTCAAGATTTTGCAAAGGATAGTTAATTCAAGGGTTTTGGTCCCAGCCAAGATAAAAATATTGTTATTTTCATGCACTAAGAATGCGAAGGTGATTTTCATGAAAACTAGATTGAGAGATTTTTGATAAGATTTAAAGGAAGGGATAAAAAGGATTCTTGTCAATCGTCCCTTGGATTGAAAAAAGACTATTTACTTAAGGAAATTCATGGAAGACTAACTTAGAATATATGGTTGTGTGCATAGCAATCGAACACGAACAAAGTACCACTTAAGGTGATTATTACAACTACTAGAGTGATTCTAAGTTATGACTTCAATTAATTTTGGGACTTTTATTGTTAAGGTTGAATAAGAAGATAGACCAAACTTTCACTAGTAGAACTTAAGATGGATCCCTATAGACTCTAAACATGATAACTAGATACCATGATTTTTAAAGGACTAAAGAAACCATTTAGAAGTAAAATGAGATGATTTAAGCTGAATCGAATGGGAAAAGAAGTTTTGCTATTTTCAATAATTTAAGAGATCATCAAGTTGGATACCCTTGGTACAGTGGAAAATTAGCAAAGAGCTAAGTAGGAAGTACCATGGAAGAAGACACCGTCTACATTCGAGTTGTCTCACTTTGTATCTAGAAGTTGAAGTAATTAGGTACACCACTGGATGAGTTAAGGCAGCATGTTATGCATTAAGGATTTCATAGGGCTACAGTTTCGAGGGAGCATACTTAGGCTCCATTATTTAGCGTGGTGCATGTCGACACCATTTGAGTTAGTAGCAAGGATCGTAGAGAACTACCTATGCACGTACATTTGAATTTAAGGTTTATGCCAGTGGTAAAGGATGAGAAGTACAGTCAACAATATGGATAGATTTATTTCATGGAAGGACAAAGTCTACACAAGATATGCGGAAAAGCATGTACCAACAAAAAGACACATGGGGTAGTTCATGGAGTTGAGTCAACAATAGGATGCAGACAAGTAGAAAATCCCTAAGGAAAGATAGAATACGGCTAAAATATTGTGAAGCCGTCATTAGGTACTTACGGAAGCGTTTATGCGATGCAGCTATCGTGGTTATGTTGTGTCAGTTAGGGAAAATTAAAAAGGTTAGGTGAATTTCTTATTCGCCATGCACCTACTCGTATTTTTGGGCATGAGATAAATCGATTCCATAATAAAGAAATTAAACTGGTTAGAATCTAGTATGGAGACTATTCGTTTGAGAATACATAGGATCTTAAGGAGAAAGTCTGAGATACCCATACCGAACTCTTTTCTGGCACGTTTCCATATTAGCTAGAAGAGATTATTTTTGCAAATAGGTTATAGCTTAGGTAGAAACCATTAGATGGTAGGAATGGTTGTAAGCGTGTCAATAGGATTTGTTATGAATGATGGGTGCTAGTGCATGTATTTGGATGTATTGTTTGGATTGCTTCTTATACATGGTTAGGACAGTATATCCTCTATAGTACACACACAATCACATTTCCCTTATTACTTCCCAACTTGTTTTATATGATATAGATGGATGCTTGATTGTCGTTTATTGGGCATATGGATGTTGCATATGGATGGAGTAGTTGTGCATTCATGTAGAATTACAGGTATACTTATTTAGGATGTTGCATACATCTTGGATGCATGGCATGAGCACTTACATAACATGTGGTTGACTGGATTAATAGATTTCCTACTTTTTGCAAGGTTCACGTGCATTTCACATTGCGTATATATGTACATATTGCATTAGAAATTTTCTAAGAACAGTGATTGCCGTGGATGATGGATGAGTAGAAGGTTGTAGTTATTGGTTGCTGTGTGTATAAGGTACTTTTTTCTATCCTTTAAGATTTCGAGGATGAAATCCTTTTATAAGGGGGAGAATGTAACACCCTAGAAATTTATGTAAAATTTAACTAGAATTTAAAAGAAATTTAATAAGAAAGTGAATTAAATTTAAACAAGGACTAAAAAGAAATTTTCCACTGACTTTCGAATTTGGCTTCGAAAATTGCACCATTGCGTTCTTAGCGATTTTCTGGACGATTTTTATATATAACATGTGACGCCCCACCTCTATACTCACACTAACCAAGAACACTACTAGGTAATGCCGTCAATTAGTACAAAGAATCGGTTGAGGAGCGACCATCTGTGTAATTGCTTTGGGCGAGTACCGATATGTCAGATAGTATGTCATGCATTTCATTTCAAGAGGAAATCTGACATATCAAATACAAACTCAAAGCTACTACACAGTGGCTATGTGGCCTTCGGAAACAAATATAAAATAAGCATAGCATAAATTAGTCATAGATATTCATATCACAAAGGCAGAAACAGATATGAATATAACACATAGAAGTGTACATCGAAGTAGGGGTCATACAAGATCCTCTACATCACAAAAGAATATATACAAGTGATAGACAAAAGAATATGTATGCATCAAGAAGTCTCTATCTCGAATGTATAAAAACAAAAACTACTAAGCTAAAGTAGTTAGCCAAAAGTCAGAAGCTAGTCCCTGCTAAAAAGTCAAGTGGAAGTACCTGAAACACCTCTGTCTGACCCGAGTATTATTTCAAAAGAAAAATAATAAACGGATCAGTCTAGCTATAAATATCATATAAGATGAGATAGGATAAGAGATATGACAAATACATACGATAACAACAAAAATCATACACAACAAAAATCATACAATATCTCAAATTTTCTCATACACCAAAAAGAATGACATATTCTTTAGCTTATTCACCAAATCAAAAATATTGATAGAGCTTATCAATGCAAATCACAAAAATTGGTGAAACAAAAATTCTAGAAATCAATAATTAGAAATCCAGAAATCACAAAAAGGGGGAGGCCTATCACAAATGGGGGTACGAAAATTCACCAACACGTGTATCATAAACGAGACGCTATCCCATAGGCCGCTAACCCATAAAATGAGCCGAACATCGACACACCTAAAAAGATACGCCCTACGCACAGCCGAACATCGATGCACCTAAACAGATATGCCCCATGCATAGATTAATTGAGCCAAACATTGACGCACCTAAAAAGATACACCCCATGCACCGACTCGTTGAGCCGATTGCTCCATGAACGGTCCAAAGACCATGGGTCGCTACCCCCACAAAATTGAGCCAAAGCTCCATAGAATAAGTGTAAATTACACAAAGCTAGTAAATAAATGAGTTGAGCTTCATGTCCTATAACCACTGGCTTAACTTAAATATTTACGAACAAATTGTAGATTTCCACTCGAAAATACCAAATGATCATCATTGATCAAAAGAAGTGTAAATTACACCAAGCTAGTAAATAAATGAGTTTAGCTTCATGTCCCATAACCACTGGCTTAACTTAAATATTTACGAACAAATTGTAGATTTCCACTCGAAGATTGTCACGAGATTTCAATCGAAAAAGTCCAAGAATTAACCGACGAAGTAAACGCAAGTGTTTCATACCACTTGTTTTGCTAAGCCATTTAATTAGATTTCTCATACGAATGAGGTAAAGGGTTGTATATACTAATAGACTGGAAAACAATTTTAAAATCGAGCTTTGTATTAAAATAGCATTGAAATCGTTTTTGTGACAGAGTTTGAGTATTTACTACTAGTATAGACACCTTTGTATTTTAAAGTGACAAATCACAGAAATGATTGTAAAAACAATCTATCACCAAAATCCACATTCGACGATGTGAATTTAAACCATAAAATCGATATCAAATCCATCAAATGGATATTCCCAAAAATCCAGAAAAGAAGTCATCAAAGTCGATAATAAATGACAACAACTAATTGGATCAACAAAAATCAATAAGAAAAATGGAAATTCGCAAAAAATAGGCAAAATGGGCAAAAACTAACAGGACTAGACGTCTGACCTGGGGTTCTGCCATTTTCTTTTTCTTTTTTTTTTCCTTTTTCTTTTCTTCCAGAACCCCCTCCAAACGTCTGGTATAGTTTAACCAGACATCTGGTCAAGGGCTATGCCCTTTTTCCTTCTACCGAATCTCATTTTTTTCTTCTGGTGCCCTAACCAAACGTCCGAATTCTTCAACCAGACGTCTGGTTGCCTGTACTGGGCAACAGTTTGCCTAGGCCATTGATGGCCAAATCGGTTCGGAAGCGATCGAACGAGCGACGGAGGCTAGGGAATTATGCCAAGCGACAACCCAGCCTTATAGGCTCTTCGATACACCCCAAATAACATGTCCAAACATCCAAGATAGGATCTTTAAAGATTTGGACTTCAAAACACCAAAATTGGAAAATTCACCAAAGCAATTCAAATCAAAAGCAATTAGACATGAAATAGATGTTAGGAATTCATGCCTAACCACAATGAAAGCTATAGACATAGATGTGAGTTCAAGAACTCACCTTTAAACCCAAATATAGAAATGAGAAGCTCTAAAACAAGCGAAGATTGATTTCTCTTCAACAACAACTCTAGAATCTTCAACCTATTATCAAATGAAATGAATTTCCTAAGTTAGGTTATAGGAATTTCTGAAAATTGAAGAGAGATTTAGAAGATGAAGAGGATACTTACCTAAGCTTTTCTTTAATTTATAACTTGAAGTTGAATTTCCAAAGAGAATTAGGGCTTAGGAATTTCTAATCTCTTTTCTTTTCCCCCATTTTCCTAGGGCTTGAGTGTTAGGAATTTAGAAAGTGGAATGAATGAATGAGGAGGAGTGGAGTGGGAGGTATTTGGTAGAAGGTTTAGGTTCTCTTATTGGGTTAGTGGGCTAGAACACAAACCAAAGCCCAAACAAAATACCAAAATCCTAATCAACTCCAAACATATCAATGTTTATACTCGAAAAGTTGTAAACGTCGTTTTGAACTCAATGGAAGTGGTCTCGAGTCCGGATTCGACTGTTTTCAAAATTCACATTTCGGACTTTAATTCAACTAACGATGTTATATTTAAATAAAACATTAAATGTATAATCGTTAAATATGCGGGTTGTTACAGACTCCCCTTCTTAAAGAAATTGCGTCCTCGCAATACTTAGGAAGAAAATAAAGAGTAACAACCACTCTAAGGCATAACAACACAAAAGAAAATTTTGAAGTGAGAAGTTCACCTTATAGAGCACGAGAGAGTAAGTCCGGATGTGTTCGCTTGATGAATTCTTTGGATTCCCAAGAGCAATCCTTAGGATTTGAGGACCATTGAACTTTCACAAGTGGAACATCTTTATTACGAAGGCGTTTAACCTCCATAGCAATGATACGAATAGGATGTTGCTCATAAGTCATACTAGGTGAAACTTCAATTTCTTCAATAATATCGGGCTCAAGAATAGAATCAGAATCTCTAAGGCATTTTCGTGGTTGAGAAACATGGAATACGTCATGGATAGCAGAAAATTAAGCCGGTAATAAAAGGCGATAAGCCACGGAACCAATGCGTTCGGTGATGGGAAATGGACCAATATATCGAGGTGCTAATTTTCCCGAATGACTGAAACGCACAACACCCTTCATAGGTGAAACACGAATAAATACCAAATCTCCCAAAAAAAATTCCAAATTCCTTCTTCGGTTATCGGCATAGGATTTTTGTCTACTTTGAGTTTCTTTCATCCTATGACGAATAAGATCAATTTTTTCTGTGGCATCATGAATAAAATCTTGACCTAAAACCAGCTTCTCACCGGCTTCAAGCCAACATGAAGGAGATCGGCATGGCCTTCCGTAGAGTGCCTCGAAAGGGGCCATACCAATACTAGATTGGTAGCTATTATTGTAAGAAAACTCAATGAGAGAAATATGATCTTCCCAACTTCCACCAAAATCAAGAACACAAGCACGAAGGATATCTTCAAGAGTTTGATTCACCCGCTCTGTTTGTCCATCGGACTGAGGATGATAAGAGGTGCTAAAATTAAGCTTCGTTCCCAAAGCTTTTTGAAGACCCTTCCAAAATCCACTAGAAAATAATGGATCATGATCGCTAACAATAGAAGTAGGAACTCCATGCAATTTAATAATTTCTTTAACATAGAGTTTGGCCAAAAGAGGTATGGTCCGATTGGACCGAACGGGAATAAAATGGGTGGATTTTGTAAGTCTATCTACAATCACTTATAAACTGTCATGACCCGAACGAGAACAGGGAAGACCGTCAATAAAGTCCATGGAAATTTGATCCCACTTTCAAACGAGAATGTCTAAAGGTTGCAATAACCCACCGGGCTTTTGATGCTCGGCCTTTACGAGTTGGCAAGTCATGCAATGCTTAATGAAGTTAGCAATATCAGATTTCATCACATCCCAATAATAAAGTCGCTTCATGTCCGCGTATATTTTACTACTACCAGGATGAATGGTAAATTTAGAACGATGAGAATCTTCTAAAATATCTTTACGAAGATCACTAATGTTTGGAACAATAAGTCTACCAAATTTTCAAATGCCTCTGCGAGCATCGATTTCAAAGTCTTTCAAACCATCAATATTTCTATCCCTACAACTTTGACTAAGATGAGCCAATTCAGGATCATGCTTTTGAGCTTCAAGGATGCGGTCTAAAAGAGAAGGATGAGCCTCATGGCTACATAAAACAAGAGATGAACATAAATCGGATTCACGATCTCGAATCTCTCAAGTGGACAAAGTCTCGAGATCATTCCATTCAGATATCATCATGGAAACAACCGCTTGTTGCTTATGACTAAGGGCATCGACAACACGATTTCCCTTTCCAGGAGTGTAAAGAATATCAAGATCATAAGATGCAAGGAATTTGAGCCAATGTTGTTGACGCAAATTAAGTTCCTTTTGAGAAAATAAATACTTCAAAGATTTATGATCGGTGTAGAGAACAAATTTCTCTCCCAAAAGATAATGACGCCAAATTCTAAGGGCGAAAACAATGGTCGCAAGCTCTAAATCATGCGTGGCATATCTAGTCTCGGCAGCTTTAATTGCCTAGAAGCATAAGCGGTAACACGTTCCCTTTGCATGAGAACGGCTCCCAAACCAACACGACTAGCATCGGTATAAACAATCAAGTCTTGGTTCCCTTCGGGAATCACAAGAATAGGAGCAACGGAAAGGAGTTCTTTTAATTTCTGAAAAGCAGCTTCACATTTGTCTGACCAAATGTACTTAACTCCCTTCTTTGTCAAACTAGTAAGAGGCACGGAAATTTTAGAAAAGTCTTTTATGAACCGACGGTAATAGCCCGCCAATCCAAGAAAGCTACAAATTTCCGTCACACTCTCTGGTCTCTTCCAATTTTGAATCGCTTCAATCTTTGAAGGATCCACGGAAATTCCTGATTCAGAAATAATATGTCCTAAAAATTTCACACGGGATTGCCAAAAGTTGCACTTAGAAAATTTTGCCTTCAATTGATTGCTCCTAAGAGTTTCCAACACAATCTGAAGATGTTTTTATGCTCTTCCTAGGTTTTGTAATAAACAAGAATATCATCGATAAAGATGAGAACAATCGATCGAGGAAGTCTTTGAAAACTCAATTCATAAGGTTAACGAAATAAGCTGGAGCATTCGTTAAACCAAATGGCATAACAAGCCATTCATAAGATCCATAACGAGTACGGAACGATGTCAAAGGAATACTATCCTCTGCAATACGAAGCTGATGAAAACTGGTTGCTAAGTCTAACTGTGAAAAGACTCTAGTACTGCTAAGTTGATCGAATAGATCATCAATCTGAGGAAAAGGATATTTATTCTAGATGGTAAGATCATTAAGCTTACGGTAGTCAACGCAAAGCCTAAGTGTACCATCAGATTTCTTCACAAAGATAGTCGAAGCTCCCCAAGGAGAGGAACTAGAACGAATTAACTGTTTTGCTTCCAATTTGGATAATTGTTTACGCATCTCCTCATTTTCCTTATTGGACATACGATAAGGAGAACGATTGATAGGTAGAGCTCCAGGGAATAGATTAATTCTGAACTCAATTGCTCGCTTAGGTGGTAATCCTAAAACGGGCTCAAATATATCAGGAAATTCACAGACAATGTGAATGAGGGAAATGACATCTTCCTCATCATCATTATCGTCATCATGTGGATTTAGAGAATATAAGGATGCTACCGAATTGGAATCTGAATCTTTAAGTACAATAGAAATCTGCTTAACAGATTGAGGATGTCGAAGGTGGATAGTCCTCTCGGGACATAGGATGTGGGCTTCATAACGGTTAAGCCAATTCATTCCCAAAATCACTCTGAAACCTAAGTAACGCATAACATGCAAATCGGCTCGAAAAGCATAATCACATAAAATAATCTCGGCATCTTTACAAAATAAACTGAGCGTTGTGGATCCACCAACCGGATTCGCAATTCTCAGTGAAGTCATCAAGCCTATAACATTTAAAGACAAGGTATCAACAAGTTCCTTTGATATAAAAGAGTGAGATGCACCCGTATCAAAAGGAACTTGAATAGGATGATCACGAAACATAATAATGCCATCAAGGATAGAATGAGAAATACCTTGACCAAGAGAAGTGTTACTAGGGGATTGCACAACATTTAGCTTTCCCTCTTTCTTGCTTTGAAGTTTGGGACATGAAAATATATGATGACCCGAACTTTTGCCATAGCGGCAATAAAGGGGTTTCGGACACCTATTTGCATAATGGTCCTTAGAACAACAATTGTAGCATTCTCCACGATTAGTGTTAGGAGTCTTTGCTACTGAAGTTGCTTGCTTCCCTTTCTTATTGGGATTAGGTTTGAACTTAATAGGCCTCTTCTGGTTGTTGTTGAAGTTCTTGGCACCGACAACTTCAACATCACTTTCTTTATCGGTCTCTTCAAGTCGAAGAGCGATATCTACAAGCTGATCGAAAGAAACTTCTAGTTTCAGAAGTAAAGGCTTTTTGAGGTTCTTATTCAACCCATAGATAAACCTCTGATTCTTCTTCAATGGGGTATTAATATACTCAACCCCATATTTAGAGAGGGATTCAAAAGATGCGACATAGTCGGTCACAGAAGATTCACCTTGAAAAAGGTCAATAAAGTGTCGGGCTAAAGTTACTTTTTCAGCTTCCGGCACAAACTTCAACTCGAACCTTTCCCGGAATTGTTCCAAAGTAAGATCCGCTTCAATAATTTCCGAAAGCAAAAGCTCATACCAATCTAATGTTCTCTCCTAGAGCATGCTAGAAGCCACTTGGACTCGATATAGATCCACAAGATTCATGCAAGAAAAAATGTGGTCACATGTTCTAAGCCAAGCTTAGACTTCTATGACGCTTTTGGAACCCTTGAATGGCCTTCCACCCAAATTGGTATAATCACTGCATAAGCGTGCAAACCCTGATTTAGGATGAGTAGGCTCAGGAATGGGATCGGCAGCTTGGGCATTCTTTACAAGATCCAAAAGCTGTTGAGCAGACATGAATATGCCATCATGAGGAGTAGCACTAGATTGAACGACACTGGGACGGCCAGGTCTAACCATTTCTCTTCTTTAAGAAAGAAAGAAAGAAGAGGAAAAGGTTATTCTTAGAATGAATATCAAACAAACTCGATTGATAAAACAAGGCATCATAAAAGAAAATAGGATAGAATGAGTCCTAAGGCTCGAATCAAATCCTAAGGCACGATTCCTAAGAGAGACTTAGGACAATGATCCTTGCTAGATTATTCTACATTGTTCCGAAGTTTGGCTCTAATACCAAGCTATGACGCCCCACCTCTATATTCACACTAACCAAGGACACTACTGGGTAATGCCGTCAATTAGTACAAAGAATCTGTTAAGGAGCGACCATCTGTGTAATTGCTTTGGGCGAGTACCATATGTCAGATAGTATGTCATTCATTTCATTTCAAGAGGAAATCTGACATATCAAATACAAACTCAAAGCTACTACACAGTGGTTATGTGGCATTCGGAAACAAATATAAAATAAGCATAATATAAATCAGTCACACATATTCATATCACAAAGGCGGAAATAGATATGAATATAACACATAGAGGTGTACATCAAAGTAGGGGTCATACAAGATCCTCTACATCACAAAAAAATAGATACAAGTGCTAGACAAAAGAATATGTATACATCAAGGAGTCTCTTTCTCGAATGTTTAAAAAAACTACTAAGCTTAAGTAGTTAGCCAAAAGTCAGAAGCTAGTCCCTGCTAAAAAGTCAAGTGGAAGCACCTGAAATACCTCGGTCTGACCCGAGTATTATTTAAGAAGAAAAATAATAAACGGACCAGTCTAGCTATAAATATCAGATAAGATGAGATAGGATAAGAGATATGACAAATACATACGATAACAACAAAAATCATACAATATCTCAAATTTTCTCATACACCAAAAAGAATGACATATTCTTTAGCTTATTCACCAAATCAAAAATATTGATAGAGCTTATTAATGCAAATCACAAAAATTGGTGAAACACAAATTCTAGAAATCAATAATTAGAAATCCAGAAATCACAAAAAGGGGGAGGCCTATCAAAAACGGGAGTACGAAAACTCACTAACACGTGTATCATAAACGAGACGCTATCCCATAGGTCGCTAACCCATAAAATGAGCCGAACATCGACGCACCTAAAAAGATACGCCCCATGCACAGCCGAACATCAACGCACCTATAAAGATACGCCCCATGCACAGATTAATTGAGCCAAACATCGACGCACCTAAAAAGATATGCCTCATGCACAGATTAATTGAGCCGAACATCGACGCACCTAAAAAGATACGCCCCATGCACCGACTCGTTGAGCCGATTGCTCCACGAACGGTCCAAAGACCATGGGTCGCTACCTCGCAAAATTGAGCCGAAGCTCTATAGAATAAGTGTAAATTACACCAAGCTAGTAAATAAATGAGTTTAGCTTTATGTCCAATAACCACTTGCTTAACTTAATTATTTACGAACAAATTGTAGATTTCCACTCGAAAATACCAAATGATCATCATTGATAAAAAAGAAGTGTAAATTGCACCAAGCTAGTAAATAAATGAGTTTAGCTTCATGTCCCATAACCACCGGCTTAACTTAAATATTTACGAACAAATTGTAGATTTCCACTCAAAGATTGTCATGATATTTCAATCGAACAAGTCCAAGAATTAACCAACGAAGTAAACTTAAGTGTTTCATACCACTTGTTTTGCTAAGCCATTTAATTAGATTTCTCATACGAATGAGGTAAAGGTTTGTAAATACTAATAGACTGGAAAACGGTTTTAAAATTGAGCTTTGTATTAAAATAGTGTTGAAATCCTTTTTGTGAAAGAGTTTGAGTATTTACTACTAGTATAGACACCTTTGTATTTTAAAGTGAAAAATCAAAGAAATGATTGTAAAAACAATCTATCACCAAAATCCACATTCGACGATGTGAATTAAAACCGTAAAAATCGATATCAAAACCATCAAATGGATATTCCCAAAAATCTAGAAAAGTATTCATCAAAGTCGATAATAAATGACAATAACTAATTGGATCAACAAAAATCGATTAGAAAAATGGAAATTCGCACAAAAATAGGCAAAATGGGCAAAAACCAACAGGACCAGACATCTGGTTGGTTCGGCCAGACGTCTGACCTGGGGTTCTGCTATTTTCTTTTTCTTTTTTTCCTTTTTCTTTTTTTCCAGAACCCCCTCTAGACGTCTGGTATAGTCTAACTAGACGTCTGGTCAAGGGCTCTACCCTTTCTCCTTCTACCGAATCTCTTTTTTTTCTTCTGGTTCCCTAACCAGACGTCTGAGTTCTTCAACCAGACATCAGGTTGCCTGTACTGGGTAATAGTTTGCCTAGGCCATTGATGGCCAAATCGGTTCGGAAGCGATCGGACGAGCGACGGAGGCTAGGGAATTATGCCAAGCGACAACCCAGCCTTATAGGCTCTTCGATACACCCCAAATAACATGTCCAAACATCCAAGATAGGATCTTTAAAGATTTGGACTTCAAAGCACCAAAATTGGAAAATTCACCAAATCAATTCAAATCAAAAGCAATTAGACATGAAATAGATGTTAGGAATTCATGCCTAACCACAATGAAAGCTATAGACATAGATGTGAGTTCAAGAACTCACCTTTAAACCCAAATATAGAAATAAGAAGCTCTAAAACAAGCTAAGATTGATTTCTCTTCAATAAAAACTCTAGAATCTTCAATCTATTATCGAATGGAATGAATTTTCTAAGTTAGGTTATAGGAATTTCTGAAAATTAAAGAGAAATTGAGATGGAGAAGATGAAGAGGATACTTACCTAAGCCTTTGTTTGATTTATAACTTGAAGTTGAATTTCCTAAGAGAATTAGGGCTTAGGAATTTCTAATCTCTTTTCTTTTCCCCCATTTTCCTAGGGCTTGAGTGTTAGGAATTTAGAAAGTGGAATGAATGAATGAGGAGGAGTGGAGTGGGAGGTATTTGGTAGAAGGTTTGGGTTCTCTTATTGGGTTAGTGGGCTAGAACACAAACCAAAGCCCAAACAAAATACCAAAATCCTAATCAACTCCAAACATATCAATGTTTATACTCGAAAAAGTTGTAAACGTCGTTTTGAACTCAATGGTCTCGAGTCCGGATTCGACTGTTTACAAAAAGTCACATTTCAGACTTTAATTCAACTAACGATGCTATATTTAAATAAAACATTTAAATATATAATCGTTAAATATGCGGGTTGTTACATAACACTTTGAAATTAGAGTTAATATGGAGAAGTTACGGCATTTGAAAATCGAAAAAAAATAATAAAAAAATTGCTTTACGGTCGACCCCTAAACTTGAATGGTCGACTTATAGAGGTCGACCCTAAGCAATCTTAGGTCGACCATGCACAAGCAAAAAGCAATGACCTAGAGCGTTGTGTGAGCGTTGCATGGACGACTTTGGACGTTCCTTTATGGCCAACGTGTGATGAGCGTGCCTGATCAAAGTGAAGATTCTCCAACCTGAATCTAACGTCCTAAATTAATTGCAAATCCCTATAAATTCTAGTAAAACTTAACCCTAAAATCAAAATAACAGTTTATTGTAATGAAATTCTATCAATTCTAACCTCTTCTCTAAACCTAAAACTCTTCAAAAATCAAAATAAAATCAACCTAAAAGAATATGATAATTGGATCTTGAAGGAGCAAGCGAAGCTAACATATGGAGAGATGATTCACAAGAGATGCAAATAGGAAGAGCTTAGGCTTGAGGTGAATGGGAACAAATTTAGTTAGATGATTATCTACAGTAAAATTAACTCTATCCTATATGATCTAGGATGCTAGAAATCTATTTTTTAATTATAAAGCTCTAAAGTTTGAAATCTGTATTCTAAGGTAGAACTAAAATTACCGTGAATTGTTAAATCAGACATTGATCTAGCACACCCCATTTAAATTTGTTACGGTAAACCCTAAAGTCAGAATCCCTAAATCTGTAAACCCTAGATTGTAGATTTGAAATTGAAGTTTGAGGAATATTGACGGGTCATTATAAGTACCGTTTACTGTAATACTAAAATCAATAAACGTTGGAATAATTGATTAATATAAACATAAATTAAAAATTGAAATTAGAAAACAACAATACCTTAATTTTTGACCACGATTGGTCGACCCTCACCCCGAGCGGTCGACCGCACCAGTTAGGGTTAGCGGTCGACCGATAAGACTGTAAATAGTAGAATCTGAACCTCAGCCTAAGGCCTAAATTTAATAATAAAAATTTACATAAACGATGATTATTTTTCGGTCTATTTAAAGGCATTTGGATGTATGTTAGAATACTAAGGAAGTTAGTTCCCTATGAGAGGACGCTAGGTCGTTACGGTGTTAGGTATATGTTCTTTATCCAATTTGGGAACGAGTAGTTGACTGGAGGCGATGTATTTTTGCAAATGGCACTCATAAGAGGTTCCAATGGTGCACGTGCATCACCGACGGGATGCCTGATGGAGTGGGTCCGACATGACGGGAGGTCCATGTGTGCATGATTTTTGACGTACGTGATACCGTTCAAATGGAGGACCCGAAGCATGCAAAATGAGGCCAACACTATGATTGAGAGGTAGAAGCATATGTATACAATGAGTCATACCGGCAAGTCAGCATCTTGGGTTCTTATTCTTTAGGCATAGTAAAGGGAAATCGTTCCCAGTAGCCTAGTGGCAATGATAGTAGTGAGAATTTAGTCCCACAATAGCCTGACGGCAGTGTTTTCATGGTTAGTAACCAAGAGGGCAGTGTTTCCACATTTAGCAGCATTGTGGCGGTGTTTACATGTTTTACTAGCCTAGTGGCATTGTTTACATTGAGTAGGTCTAGGAGCGATGATCGATCATTAGTTGTGAGGTACGATCTGTAGTTCGATCCTTGAAATAGTTTACACAAATTGTAGTGTAGGTATATATTAGAAAAGAACCTTTAGGTAACAGACATTAGGAATTCATGGACACTTGTAATACACCCTATGTCATCTAGAGTAGAGTTAAAGTCAGTTGCACATGATCATCACATATCAAATTCGTACTCATTCATCAAAATTCTCTCTAACCCACTCCCTCTCTTACATTTTTCTCACCACAGGATGACAGGTTAACAATTGATTGGGCATAGTACGTGGAGAAAGGAGCTTCACGTTGAAGTTCTCATATTCTTTGTTGATCATCATGTAGTTGCTATATTAAAAATCTGTAAAACATGTATTGCACTTTGGAATAGTGTATATGGTAACTAAAGTATTTTGAAGACTGTTTTTCTAAAATGTCTATTTTTCAGTACTTATATTTTAAGTCCTTCCGTTGTGAGATTTGAAAGTGTAGAATGTCTTAGAATTTACCCTTATAATATACTCTGTAATGTTTTAATAACCCAACAGCCCGTATTTCCTGGTAAGATGCGAGTCCGAAAGTCACACTAAGCTTTGGATCAGTATGTCTGGAAGTGTGGGTTGTTATAAAAGCTGTAAATGATCCTAATTCAAATCTTATATTGAATACTTCATAATTCAAAATTTGTGATGAGGCGAATTGAGTTAGTAAACCTTGTAGTGATCAGAGTTCCGCAAGGGGAACTGATTGACAGTTTCCCTTGGAGGCATTTTTTTGCTTGTTTGGAAATGTATGTATTGTTGTAAATGCTCGTTTGATATTATGGGTGATGTGTGATGGTTTATATTATTATTAGTGATTGTTGAATTAAACGTATATATGCATTTTGAAAATAAATATTTTTATTTAAACAAGCATACAATTTAATAAAATAGTGATACCACTTTATAAACTAATTAAGAATCATATTTTCGAGTGATGTTTGAGATTTTGGAAAAAGTAATAGATTGAAATAAGTTGAACATTAATTTGAAAGAAATTGAAATTTTGGATGATAAATATTAGTAATGATTTTGGAAAAGATGGTTTGAAGATCGAATGATATTTTAAAGTGAGCATATTTTGTGATTGTAACATTTTCGATTAAAGGTAACTATTTTTTTTAAGATACTGGAAATGTTTTTGTTTTTGCAAACAATTGTTTGCCATGTGAAAATATTTGAATATATTTATTTAATGAAAATTTTGAAGCATTCCATGTTAATTTTGCAAACAATTGCTTCCTTGTTGTTACAAGGTATTGACCATTTATAGTTGTATTCCCCTGTCCCCTATCTCATCCTCTTCTTGCACTCATACTTACTATCAGTGGATAGTAAGAGAATTTACTAAGGCATTCGAACGGATATCTGAGGGATTACTCATTCTAGGGTATACTTCACCCTATCTCTAATGAGTTACTTAATGTGTTATACTCCATAGCTAAAGTTCAACCTTAGCTCTGATACCAAATGTAAGAGTCCTTAAACTCGGCCTTCGAAAATTCTGCACCCGTACTTCACTTGTACTCAAAATGTCGTAGATTCAAACGCCGAATCTGGCTCTCCGGAGCTTATAACACAGTAAGTATAACAACACAGCGGAATAAAGAAATAGATGATATCATATACAACTCCAATGAATACAATATCCAGAATGATATACAACAATGATATCAATATGATACAACAATATCAGAGATAAATAATGATACAGCAGAAAACAACAGAAGTGATACTCCAAATGATCTGCAAAAGAGACTGAGACTAATAACTCCAACATCAAGCTCAAACCATCATCACGTTGCACCAAGATAAGCAACGTCAGTCGTCAACTCCAAACACTGAACTAGCTCCCGATAATCTACTAACCTGACTATTTGAAAACCCCAACTCTAGACTGCCCGTGTGGAAAATTATGGGCACCCAGAGTTTAGGAAGGGAACAATAAACTCCGAGTCAGTCATGGGACTGGTGTGAGCAACAAAAACAGTTTATCTTTAAAACAAACAACAAAAGAATTTTAAACATTGAAATCCGCAATGCTTTTGGAAAATGAAACTACCATAAGGCCTCCTGCCACACACACAATGCAAACGCAGAATTGGAGGAGATTTCTCCTTATGATAGTCAAAAATGCTTACTACGCAAAATCATTGGACATTATTATTAGTACATAGTGGAAAACGTTTCGAAAGTTAATATTAATCTTAGCCGGCAAAGACATTTCGAACTATGCCTACTATAGCTACCATCTAAACAGTGGTGACCACCATAAGTAAATGGAAGGTTCTACAACTAAAACCATACAAGGCTCGTATTGTTTCTTTGGATTTTCCAACAAATGGTCTGGCTAAGGAACTTCCTATGCCACGTAGGAACGCCTCTGGAGGGACGCCCCGAGAACCACCTGGCTCTCTGCCAACACAAGGCCGATTACCCCCTTCCCGGGTAGTAAACCTGAGATATTCCACCCCCGGTCCTTTGGGACCTTTATCCGAGGCCTCGGTCACACAGCAACAATCACACAGAGTAAATGAGATTGGAGCAACCACACAGGTAAATATCTGGGCTCCATACCATGATACCACCTTTTTCCAGAAGGAATGGACATACCCTAGGGGAGCTACCCCTGAAACCCTATCGCATCTTTCCTGTTTCGACCATTATCGGTCTGTGAGGCTCGATGAGGTCTCGTCCACAAAGCTACGCTTTACACGAAAGCCATGCTTTGATCAACAAATGTTCAGCAATCACACAGCAACACTTAGCATGCCACACTACCAAATTAGGAGTATATCACTAATAACCTTCAACTACATAACCTCTGAGCTCGTACGTCTCAGAGAAGGGTGTTAAGCTAAGAGAATAAATTCTCCGCCACCAATAGAAATGTATTTGAAAGAAATTAGCTCTATATCTCAAAGTGTAGTGTCAGACATACAACCATACAAGTCTGTTCCGGGTTCGAACAGAACCGAAGGCACTTCCGAAGAAGCCCTTGCAATCCGGGTATTCACAATCCCGATCGGACTTCCCATCACTTAAGAAATCTCTATACTGGAGCAACTCAGTGCAGAGACAATCGATAGGTTATCCTATCGTTCTCGCAAACACCCGGTCTTCAACACCGGTCTTCAATTGCAATCCATATACGACGTATCATTATTCGGAATGGGTTATATGACACAAAGTCCTCTCCCAGCTAAACCGAATAATAAGCGCAATATTTAAAAACATATGGATATTGGGATTTCAATTAAGTCACAACTTATTATCCAAAACTTTTCTTTCGAATGGTTTAAACACATTACCATTTTAACCTTTTTTTTAAAAAAAGATTCAATTCACACAGTTCACCCAGTTTCACAAAGATCTATTCATAGATTTTCATTTCAATTTGGATTTAACTCGTCCAATCTTTAAATCAAAGATTTAATTGATAGCTTTCAAAACAATTCCATTTTGACCTTTTCAATTTCAAAACAAAGTTCAACAATCTTTCACAAAGATTTATTCATAACTCGGAAAACTATTTCCCATTCAAACTCGAAATTCCTTTAATTTAAACTGTAATTTCATTTCTTATATGAAAGCTTCTATTATTTGAAAACAAATAGTTTTCATTTCGGAAAATATGATTCATTTATACGAGTTAAAGTCCTTGGGTTAAATTCAAATTCTCAAAACCATACTTTAAAATGGTTTAAATTCATATAAACACATTTATAACTTCTTTAACTATAATTTCCAAACATAGAATTAAATTCCAAAATTTGAATTCAAATTCAAATTAAACTTTTTAAATTTCAAGATATTCAAAATATCTTTAAAACTCCTTTCAAAAGCTTTTCATATTAAACCCCAATTTCCAATTTCAAAATCAATTGAAATTAAAATTTCAATTTTTAAAATATTAAATTTAAATCATCTGTGAGTTAACTGATTTCCACGTGAAATCCATATTTGTGTGTGTATGGTGTAGTCCAGGGGTTTAACACAATAGTGCAACATCATTCAATCATCACAGATTCAAATACAACAATATATTTGATAAGCGGTATAAACTATAACGCTTGTCTTTCATACACAGATCACAGATATGTATATATCACAGATAATAAATTACAGTCACAGATCACAACACAAATCAGGATATTTCACAAAGCATAACATATCAGGGATATCAAACAATTCAACTCACAATATAATCCAAACATCCATAAGTATGATCAATTTAGTTATCTGATTAATTTAAATCAGATTAATTTCTAGGAATAAATTTTGCTAGTTAGGGTAAATTAGTAATCAATTAATTACAATTGGTTAAGTCTCAATCGCCTTCATTAAATTAATCATCCCTTGATTAATTATCTTAATTAATCCTTAATTTCTTTTATTAATTAATTACTTAAATCATCTTAAAATCCTGCTTATTCAACATTAACTAACTACAAACCAATTAATGAATCAACCTCTAATTATCATCTTTAATTACATTAAGTAATTAATTCTTAATTACTTCTCTTTAAGTAATTTCCTTTTTATTACTTTCATTAAGTAATTGTCTTTAAGAAATTAATTACCTTTAATTTACTTATATTAATAAATCTTAATTAACTAATTATCCTTAATTAATTACATTTATTAATTAACTCTTCATTAACAAATCATCCCTTAATTACCTTCATAAATTAATTTAAAACATTTATCATATAATAGTTCAAACTAGATTAAATTTAAATTTGAAACTTGATGCAAACATTTTGCTTTACCTTTAAAACTTGATTTATACTTCTTTAAATCATATTCATTTTAAATTCACTTTTGAGCTTGGCTACATTTTCTTTTGAAAACAAATCATTTAATAACCTTTAAAAACTTAAAATTTGTTTAAACATTTCGTTTATAAAACTGTTCATGTTAACTTGGTTATTTAAAAAGAAACTTTATTAACACAATGCCTTAAAACTTGAAACTTTATCATTACAACCTGGTACAAACTTCTTCTAGAACCAGAACACAACTAACCCGAGCCCATCCCTAGGCATCTCGACCAAACGCTCGAGTCACTCGCGCGAACACTCACCTACTTCGAGCAAACCCGCACAAAAACTGGAGAACAACCCAAGTCCTCCTCTTCTTCCCCCACTTCGTAAACAACCCAGATACACATCTTCACACGTGCACGTGCACGAGGCGCCGGAGCCACTCCGATCACCATCGTCGTTGCCAACAGATCGCCGTTGGCTTCCTTCATCAATCCCCACCACCCAGACCTTGATTCGAACTCGAAATCGAAATCAAGCTCGAGCACCCCAACCTGTAACGAATCCAGTCACCAAAAACCACCCCACTATGACAACTCCGACCACCGAACGCCACGCGTTCGTCACCCAAGCTACTCCGATGGGCCACGAATCTTTTCCCCCTGGTGCGAACTATTCCGATCACCCCACGACGACGAAATTTCCACGCAACCGGTCGTCGACCAAACTCAACCTTAAACCCTTAATTGATGCCGTGCGATCGCTCTGATGATCGAGAAAATCTTCGATCATTTTTTCTGTGACCACCGAACCTCCAACTACCTCCCCAGAGAACCACGACCTCCCCCATCAATGAGATCACCAGAAATTGGCTAAAAAGCAATTCCCGTTCAACTAAGAACTACTCTCGATTCCCGCATCTAATAATTACGATTCTTATTTTAAAATTCATGTTAAAGTGTAAGAATTTAAGTTACAAACCTGAATTTTGTAAATTAAGAAGTATAAATTTTAACTTGTTTAAAGCATTGCTCAAGTATCTCGATTTCCAGAGATACTAACAAGTTATTCAAACTTAAATAGATTTTTAATCTTAAGTATATTCTATAACAAACAGTTTTGGTTTGAATTCTAATCCAAACAGTGGGTAGATTGAGAAGAAAAGATTTTTGAATCAAAATCTTGGTTTATGAACTAAGACAGAGAACATATGAAAATAACAGCCTGCACACCAATGCTTCAATCATTTAAATATACACAAAGGATTCATATATATATATATATGTAAATATACTCATTCACAGATATATGCAACAGATTATGCTTTTAAATTATTTAAAAGTGGTGTTACTCATAGTATTTGTAACGATCCGGATTTTCGCGTTCGAAAATCGACATCCATACTTTACATCGTACTCGAATGTCATAGATTCGACCGTTCAAATCCGATTCGCCGGAGCTTATAACAACATTAAGTAAATAACACAGCGGAATAAAAAGAATAATACATTGATATACAACATCTGATACAACAGAGTGATACAATGAATATCAATATACATCAGAGATATGATACAACAAATAGCAGCGGAAAAGAAAACGATAACAACAACAGCGGATAATATCCATCTTCAAAGCAGAAATCTAGAAATAGCTCGAACTCCCAATAACGATACACAAAGATAAGCAAGTGCAGTCCGATCCAAAGACTGAACTAGCTCCAGATAAATCTACAAATCTGACTATCTGAAAAACCAAACTCTAGACTGCTCGTGTAGAAAAATTTTGAGCATCCAGAGTTTAGGAAAGAAACAATAAACTCCGGATCAGTCATGGGACTGGTGTGAGCAACAAAAACAGTTTATCTTTCACAAAGAAAATAAAACAATTCGCAATGCTTTTGGAAAATGAAACTACCATAAGACCTCCCACCACACACACAATGCAAACGCAGACTTGGAGGAGATTTCTTCTTATGTTAGTCAAAGATGCTTACTACGCAAAATCAAATCATTTTTGATATTATTATTAGTGCATAGTGTAGAAACATTTCGAAAGTATAATATTAATCTTAGCCAGCATAGGCATTCCGCACTTATGCCTACTATAGCTACTATGTTCAATAGCAGGTTACCGCCACATTCCATAGCAGGTAATACAACTAAAACCGTACACGTCGCGTATTGTTTCTTTGGATTTCCAACAAATGGTCAGGCTAAGGAACTTCCTATGCCACGATGGGTACGTCCCTGGAATAGACGACCCGAGAACCTAACCGGATCTCTGCCAACACAAGGCCGGGTTACCTCTGCAAAAATAGGTAACTACTGACACGCGTATGTCATCCCCCGATCGTCACCGATCTTCCCGAGGATCCTCGATTTCCAACAACCACATAATAATAATAATGCAGTAACCACAGAGGTTAAGTATCTGGGCTCCATACCATGATACCACCTTTATCCAGAAGGAATGACATACACTAAGGGGCGCTACTCCCTAGAACCTTGCTGCATCCTTCCTGTTTCGACCATTTCCGGGGTGTGAGGCTCGACGAAGTCTCGTCCACAAAGCTACGCTTTCTACAAAGCCATGCTTCGGGTCAAACAAAATGATCAACCTATGATCACAAAGATATAAAATCAAATAAATGATCATATCGCAAATGATCAAACACTGATCATTTCACAGCAGCACTCAGCATGCCACATTACCAAATTGGGATATATCGCTGATAAATTTCAACTACATAACCTCTGAGCTCGTACGTCTCAGAGAAGGGTGTTAAGCTAAGAGAATAAATTCTCCGCCACCAACATAAATGTATTTGAAAGAAATCAGCTTTATATCTCAAAGTGTAATGTCAGACATGTATCCATACAAGTCTGTTCCGGGTTCGAACAAAACCGAAGGCACTTCTTACGAAGCCCTTGCAATTCCGGGTAATTTCCAATCACGTCCGGACTTCCCGTCACAAAAGAGTGATATAAATCTCTATACCGGAGCAACTCAGTGCAGAGACATTCGACAGGTTGTCCTTTCATTTTCGAAAAATATCCGGTCTTCAACACCGGTCTTCAAATGCCATCCATATACGACGTATCACAAATTCGGAATGGGTTATATGACACAAATGTCTTTTCCCGGCTAACCCGAATAGTGAGCGCAATATTTAAAAATATATGGATATTGGGATTTCAATTAAGTCACAACTTATTACCCAAAAATCTTTCTTCAAATGGTTTAAACAAGTTACCATTTTAATCTTTTTAAACAAAAAGATTAAATTCACAAAGTTCACTTAATTTCACAAAGATTCATTCACAGATTTTCCAAATCGATTTCCATTTCAGTTTAAATTAATCTGTTAAATCTTTAAATCAAAGATTTAACTAATAGCTTTCAAAACAATTCCATTTCAAATGGTTTAAACAAACATCATTTTAAATCTGTTAAGATAACAGATTTAATTCATAGCTTTTTAAAACAGTTCATTCATAACTTGGAAAAATAATTCCAATTCAATCTTGAAATTCCTTTAATTAAACTGGAATTTCATTTCTTATCTGAAAGCTTTTATCATTTGAAAACAAACAGTTTCTATTTTGGAAATCTGATTCATTTATACAAGTTAAAATCTTTGGGTTAAATCCAAATTCTCAAAATTTTACTTTTAAATGGTTTAACTTTATATAAACACATTTATAACATTTTTAATCCCTAGTTTCAAATCATAGGATTCAATTTCAAACTTGAATTCAAATTTAAATCTTATTATTTAAATTTTCAAAACTCGTTTAAGTTATTCAAAATAACTCTTATCTTTGAAATTCCATTTCAAATGCTTTTCACTTTTAAACCCAAATTCCTAATTTCAAAATTGAAATTGAAATTAAAACTTCAATTTCAAAAACATCAAATTTAAATTATCTATGACTTAACTGATTTCCACGTGAAATCCATATTTGTGTGTGTAAAAGTGTGGTCTAGGGGTTTTACACACAATGGTGCACAATATCAATCATCACAGATATATCGATAAGCGGTACAATCGATAACGCTTATCTTCATTCACAGATTCATAGATAAAATGAATTTATCAGTCACAAAGATTCACTATTACAATTCGATGTGGGTTTCGGATAACCAACTGGAATCCGACTCCCTGTCGCATCGAAATTCAAGTGCCGTTTCACGGGCCAAGGGTTTGCATATTCAGATAACAATATATACATCACAGATAAGTAAATTACAGATCACAATACAAATCAGGATGTATCACAAAGCATCATATATCAGGAAATATCAAACAATCAAGTCATCCAATAGAATCCAAACATCCATAAGCAAGGTCAGTTAATTGTCTGATTTATTCAAATTAGATTAATTACTTATGAATTTCTAATCCGGGTTAATTAATCGTTAATTACAAAATATTTGAAAATCTTTCTTTCAAAATTTATTAGTTAACCCTTAACTATTAACTAATCATTTTAAATTAATGAATCATTAAATCTTTAATTGTTGAATAAATCTTAATTAATCACCATTATTAATTAATACTTTAATTTATTATCTTCATTAATTAATCAACTAATAATTCCTTTAATTATCCATTTTAAATCTACTTAATAATTAATGAATTATAAATCATTAAATCATCATTACTTAAAGTAAAGCTTATTTATATTTTTGATTTAATCATTGTTACTTACAATATGTTTGAAAGCATTGATTTCAAATTTTCTTTTAAATCTTAATTTAAATTTAAGATTTGAAATGAATTCTTATTTACCTTAATTTACACGATAAATAATATTTTGTTATAAAGGAAATGTAAAAAAGTTCAACATCAATTTCTCTTTGAATTCACATATCAACGAATTCTTTACATTTAAACTTGTTTAAGTATTTAGATATTTGAATTGGTACAACTTTATTTAACTTCAAAAATCTGGAATTCAAAGTTAGATTTAAACTCAAGTTTCAATTTGCTTCCTTTACATTTCTCAAACTCTATTTTAAATCCTAGTCTTTAGAACCACTTAATTTCTTAAACATTTTTAAGTTATTAACCAATTTGAATTTTTAAAAACTTATTTCCAAACTAGGTTTCAAACTGAACTTGAGTTTTATATTTAAACCTTTTATTTTAAACTTCACTTACAATTTAACTTCACTTTTAAAAATCCAAACTACTAAAGCTTTTAGATTCTATTTTAAAGATTTTAAAACAAGATAACAGGTTTCCTGTAAAACCTGAAATCAAGAAATCAACCCGAGGCAATTTACAAAATTCCCGAGCCAAACTTTGAGTCACTCACGTCTCTACCCACTTCGAGTCGAACCCAGTAAAACTCGAACAAAACCCCGAGAAAACCCTTTCTTCCCCAAAACGTCATTTTTTTCCAGATACACGAGATTACTCGTGCACGTGCACTGCCACCGGAGCCACTTCCGATCATCCCCGGCAACTTCGACACATCGATCATCGACGCAGCAACCCACTCCGATCATCAAAACACCTTCACACGCCCCTGATCGAAAACGAGCACTTCAACCCAAACTGGAATATCCACTACCCATCAGAAATCTTCTTTGCCTGATCGCCACGGGCCAACAACGACGCCGCCACTTTGATCGAAGCTTCGCCTACCTTCCCTGGTCAGATGGCCACTGGTGCGATCGAACTCGATGCATTGACGAGCGCGAACGAACCCAAAATCCATTCTCGACTAAAACTAGGGCTTAAAACTATCCCAGTCTACCACCAACGCCACGACGAACATTCGTCACCTCCACCATTTTTTCTAAACACCCCAATCGTCATTCTAGCTTTGACAAAAACCCCGACCCATATAAGTTCATCGATCACCAGAAAAGCTCAAAGACCCATTTCCTGGTCAACTTCGAATTTTACCCTCGATCCCAAACTAAAAATCGTGATTTTAGTTTTAAAATTCATGTTTTTACATGTTATTTCATATTCTAATCCTGAAACAATGAATCGTGATATTTAAATTTCTCTTACTTTCAAAACTTGACCTTTTAGTTGGTTTCCAGTGAAAATCTAAAGTTATTTTAACTTAAGTAAAATTCTAAACTAAAGTTTGTAATTAAACAAACGAGTTTTATTTAAATTTTAAATTTAAACAGAGTCAAGATCAAAGGTTTTGAATTTACATTAAAACTTGAAAAACTGTAGTTATAAACAGAGAGTATTTTGAAGAAACAACATGCCTATTATACATGGATGTATATATACCCAGCAGATATCATACAATACACATTTATTTCAAATTAAATAGCATGCAATCAAATTTTCCTACTTAAATTTTTAAAGGTGTAGCTACTCACCATAACTTCAAGAAACCAAAACAAGTTAGGCTATTAGAAATAGGAGTTGCTCACCTGGTCAAGAAGAACAGAGGAGAAGAGCAGAGAAGAACAGAAAAGGTTGAATACTGGAAAGAAGTCTGAAGCTTGATGCTTGAAACAGGCTCAAGTGTCTTTGCTTGCTGAAGCTTTTTAATCTTCAGTTTGAATTGAATGCTAACTTATCTTCTCTAGTTGCTTATGTTTTTTAATGATCTTAAATTTCCAATGTTTCTCAGTTTTGAAATGGAACGAAATATGAAATGAAGAGGAGATATTGCTTTGTACAAGATGATGATATATTTGTTTGTACAAATAGGCATGGCTAAAGATATACTTGTATTAATTGCCTGGTACTTTGTTTCCTTACTTTCGGCTGTACATGTTTGTGTTGATTTGTTTTGGTATTGTATTTTATTTTATCTTTGTCTTGTTTTATTTCGGCTGAGGTGATTTATACTTTGTTGCCTTTTTTTCTTGTTTGTATTTACAAGTTAATTCACACCTTATTTATTTTGTACAAAGATATGTTATTATCTTTGCTTTTCTTATACTTTGCCATGTTATACATTGTTATGTTGTCTTCTTTTGTTTTGTGGTTTACAATTCAGTTTGTATTTGATATTTTATTTCTTTTGTAATTGTAAATATTTGTACTTTGTTTTACTGGTTGGTGCATGGTTTCTGTATGTTGATAGATTTAGTTGTTTGTTATTATACTTTATCTTATATTTTCTTTCCAGTTTAACATCTATTATTATTTAATTCTAATACAAATTATATTATTTTTGAAATTCAAATTGACATCTATTCTAAATTTTTAAATCTGTTATTTATCTCGTATCTAAAGTAGATATTTATTTTTAAAACCGTTTATTTAAGATTTAAACTCAATCTCAATATATACATATATATATATATATATATATAATTTCAATTTTACTCATACATCACATATACATATATATTCATTTATACACTATATACAATATTTTAATCTCAAGTGATTTATACAGAATATACTTGGATATCGGGGAAACTCGCTTCTATTTATAAATTTAATTTACAAATTTTTTATCAAAAATTTATTTAATTATTCAATTTAATTTAAAAATTCATTTAATTATTAATTTAAATAAATTTAAATTTCAGGGTCGTGACAAACTTCCCCCCTTAAAAGAATTTCGTCCTCGAAATTCGCAGGCACGAAAACAACACAGAGATGGATAGATTCGATCTCCTATAACTCCTCAAACAAAAGATACGGATTCCGAATTCAAGTCGGAATATCTCAGAATACATACCAATTTGTCCCTCTTCGAACTTTGGTATTCACAGAAATTTCAATAGAATTTCAAATTTTGTTTTAAACGAAATCGTTTTATTGATTTAATTCAATTTTAGCCCTATATTCTTTTAATCAATTTACCTCAATTTAAAATTTCCAATTTCAAATTCATTAAGGTTTAATTCAAGAAGCTGATAAGAAACCGATGAAATACGAAGTAAGGATCTTCTACAACGATTCGTAGAGCCATCACCGCACCGAAACTACTTCTGGAGCTGTCACGAAGCAATCAAAAGAATTTTGAAACGAGTCAAAGGAGATTGATAGAGAAAGTTGTTTCCACTATTGCAGGATATTGACCATTTATAGTCGTATTCCCTGTCCCCTATCTCGTCTTCTTCTTGCACTCATACTCACTATCAGTGGATAGTAAGAGAATTTACTGAGACGTTTAGACGGATATCTGAGAATTACTCATTCTAGAGTTTACTTCACTCTATCTCTAATGAGCTACTTAACGTGTTATACTCCTGAGCTAAAGTTCAACCTTAGCTCTGATACCAAATGTAACGATCCGGATTTTCGCGTTCGAAAATCGACATCCATACTTTACATCGTACTCGAATGTCATAGATTCGACCGTTCAAATCCGATTCGCCGGAGCTTATAACAACATTAAGTAAATAACACAGCGGAATAAAAAGAATAATACATTGATATACAACATCTGATACAACAGAGTGATACAATGAATATCAATATACATCAGAGATATGATACAACAAATAGCAGCGGAAAAGAAAACGATAACAACAACAGCGGATAATCTCCATCTTCAAAGCAGAAATCCAGAAATAGCTCGAACTCCCAATAACGATACACAAAGATAAGCAAGTGCAGTCCGATCCAAAGACTGAACTAGCTCCAGATAAATCTACAAATCTGACTATCTGAAAAACCAAACTCTAGACTGCTCGTGTAGAAAAATTTTGAGCATCCAGAGTTTAGGAAAGAAACAATAAACTCCGGATCAGTCATGGGACTGGTGTGAGCAACAAAAACAGTTTATCTTTCACAAAGAAAATAAAACAATTCGCAATGCTTTTGGAAAATGAAACTACCATAAGACCTCCCACCACACACACAATGCAAACGCAGACTTGGAGGAGATTTCTTCTTATGTTAGTCAAAGATGCTTACTACGCAAAATCAAATCATTTTTGATATTATTATTAGTGCATAGTGTAGAAACATTTCGAAAGTATAATATTAATCTTAGCCAGCATAGGCATTCCGCACTTATGCCTACTATAGCTACTATGTTCAATAGCAGGTTACCGCCACATTCCATAGCAGGTAATACAACTAAAACCGTACACGTCGCGTATTGTTTCTTTGGATTTCCAACAAATGGTCAGGCTAAGGAACTTCCTATGCCACGATGGGTACGTCCCTGGAATAGACGACCCGAGAACCTAACCGGATCTCTGCCAACACAAGGCCGGGTTACCTCTGCAAAAATAGGTAACTACTGACACGCGTATGTCATCCCCCGATCGTCACCGATCTTCCCGAGGATCCTCGATTTCCAACAACCACATAATAATAATAATGCAGTAACCACAGAGGTTAAGTATCTGGGCTCCATACCATGATACCACCTTTATCCAGAAGGAATGACATACACTAAGGGGCGCTACTCCCTAGAACCTTGCTGCATCCTTCCTGTTTCGACCATTTCCGGGGTGTGAGGCTCGACGAAGTCTCGTCCACAAAGCTACGCTTTCTACAAAGCCATGCTTCGGGTCAAACAAAATGATCAACCTATGATCACAAAGATATAAAATCAAATAAATGATCATATCGCAAATGATCAAACACTGATCATTTCACAGCAGCACTCAGCATGCCACATTACCAAATTGGGATATATCGCTGATAAATTTCAACTACATAACCTCTGAGCTCGTACGTCTCAGAGAAGGGTGTTAAGCTAAGAGAATAAATTCTCCGCCACCAACATAAATGTATTTGAAAGAAATCAGCTTTATATCTCAAAGTGTAATGTCAGACATGTATCCATACAAGTCTGTTCCGGGTTCGAACAGAACCGAATGCACTTCTTACGAAGCCCTTGCAATTCCGGGTAATTTCCAATCACGTCCGGACTTCCCGTCACAAAAGAGTGATATAAATCTCTATACCGGAGCAACTCAGTGCAGAGACATTCGACAGGTTGTCCTTTCATTTTCGAAAAATATCCGGTCTTCAACACCGGTCTTCAAATGCCATCCATATACGACGTATCACAAATTCGGAATGGGTTATATGACACAAATGTCTTTTCCCGGCTAACCCGAATAGTGAGCGCAATATTTAAAAATATATGGATATTGGGATTTCAATTAAGTCACAACTTATTACCCAAAAATCTTTCTTCAAATGGTTTAAACAAGTTACCATTTTAATCTTTTTAAACAAAAAGATTAAATTCACAAAGTTCACTTAATTTCACAAAGATTCATTCACAGATTTTCCAAATCGATTTCCATTTCAGTTTAAATTAATTCGTTAAATCTTTAAATCAAAGATTTAACTAATAGCTTTCAAAACAATTCCATTTCAAATGGTTTAAACAAACATCATTTTAAATCTGTTAAGATAACAGATTTAATTCATAGCTTTTTAAAACAGTTCATTCATAACTTGGAAAAATAATTCCAATTCAATCTTGAAATTCCTTTAATTAAACTGGAATTTCATTTCTTATCTGAAAGCTTTTATCATTTGAAAACAAACAGTTTCTATTTTGGAAATCTGATTCATTTATACAAGTTAAAATCTTTGGGTTAAATCCAAATTCTCAAAATTTTACTTTTAAATGGTTTAACTTTATATAAACACATTTATAACATTTTTAATCCCTAGTTTCAAATCATAGGATTCAATTTCAAACTTGAATTCAAATTTAAATCTTATTATTTAAATTTTCAAAACTCGTTTAAGTTATTCAAAATAACTCTTATCTTTGAAATTCCATTTCAAATGCTTTTCACTTTTAAACCCAAATTCCTAATTTCAAAATTGAAATTGAAATTAAAACTTCAATTTCAAAAACATCAAATTTAAATTATCTATGACTTAACTGATTTCCACGTGAAATCCATATTTGTGTGTGTAAAAGTGTGGTCTAGGGGTTTTACACACAATGGTGCACAATATCAATCATCACAGATATATCGATAAGCGGTACAATCGATAACGCTTATCTTCATTCACAGATTCATAGATAAAATGAATTTATCAGTCACAAAGATTCACTATTACAATTCGATGTGGGTTTCGGATAACCAACTGGAATCCGACTCCCTGTCGCATCGAAATTCAAGTGCCGTTTCACGGGCCAAGGGTTTGCATATTCAGATAACAATATATACATCACAGATAAGTAAATTACAGATCACAATACAAATCAGGATGTATCACAAAGCATCATATATCAGGAAATATCAAACAATCAAGTCATCCAATAGAATCCAAACATCCATAAGCAAGGTCAGTTAATTGTCTGATTTATTCAAATTAGATTAATTACTTATGAATTTCTAATCCGGGTTAATTAATCGTTAATTACAAAATATTTGAAAATCTTTCTTTCAAAATTTATTAGTTAACCCTTAACTATTAACTAATCATTTTAAATTAATGAATCATTAAATCTTTAATTGTTGAATAAATCTTAATTAATCACCATTATTAATTAATACTTTAATTTATTATCTTCATTAATTAATCAACTAATAATTCCTTTAATTATCCATTTTAAATCTACTTAATAATTAATGAATTATAAATCATTAAATCATCATTACTTAAAGTAAAGCTTATTTATATTTTTGATTTAATTATTGTTACTTACAATATGTTTGAAAGCATTGATTTCAAATTTTCTTTTAAATCTTAATTTAAATTTAAGATTTGAAATGAATTCTTATTTACCTTAATTTACACGATAAATAATATTTTGTTATAAAGGAAATGTAAAAAAGTTCAACATCAATTTCTCTTTGAATTCACATATCAACGAATTCTTTACATTTAAACTTGTTTAAGTATTTAGATATTTGAATTGGTACAACTTTATTTAACTTCAAAAATCTGGAATTCAAAGTTAGATTTAAACTCAAGTTTCAATTTGCTTCCTTTACATTTCTCAAACTCTATTTTAAATCCTAGTCTTTAGAACCACTTAATTTCTTAAACATTTTTAAGTTATTAACCAATTTGAATTTTTAAAAACTTATTTCCAAACTAGGTTTCAAACTGAACTTGAGTTTTATATTTAAACCTTTTATTTTAAACTTCACTTACAATTTAACTTCACTTTTAAAAATCCAAACTACTAAAGCTTTTAGATTCTATTTTAAAGATTTTAAAACAAGATAACAGGTTTCCTGTAAAACCTGAAATCAAGAAATCAACCCGAGGCAATTTACAAAATTCCCGAGCCAAACTTTGAGTCACTCACGTCTCTACCCACTTCGAGTCGAACCCAGTAAAACTCGAACAAAACCCCGAGAAAACCCTTTCTTCCCCAAAACGTCATTTTTTTCCAGATACACGAGATTACTCGTGCACGTGCACTGCCACCGGAGCCACTTCCGATCATCCCCGGCAACTTCGACACATCGATCATCGACGCAGCAACCCACTCCGATCATCAAAACACCTTCACACGCCCCTGATCGAAAACGAGCACTTCAACCCAAACTGGAATATCCACTACCCATCAGAAATCTTCTTTGCCTGATCGCCACGGGCCAACAACGACGCCGCCACTTTGATCGAAGCTTCGCCTACCTTCCCTGGTCAGATGGCCACTGGTGCGATCGAACTCGATGCATTGACGAGCGCGAACGAACCCAAAATCCATTCTCGACTAAAACTAGGGCTTAAAACTATCCCAGTCTACCACCAACGCCACGACGAACATTCGTCACCTCCACCATTTTTTCCAAACACCCCAATCGTCATTCTAGCTTTGACAAAAACCCCGACCCATATAAGTTCATCGATCACCAGAAAAGCTCAAAGACCCATTTCCTGGTCAACTTCGAATTTTACCCTCGATCCCAAACTAAAAATCGTGATTTTAGTTTTAAAATTCATGTTTTTACATGTTATTTCATATTCTAATCCTGAAACAATGAATCGTGATATTTAAATTTCACTTACTTTCAAAACTTGACCTTTTAGTTGGTTTCCAGTGAAAATCTAAAGTTATTTTAACTTAAGTAAAATTCTAAACTAAAGTTTGTAATTAAACAAACGAGTTTTATTTAAATTTTAAATTTAAACAGAGTCAAGATCAAAGGTTTTGAATTTACATTAAAACTTGAAAAACTGTAGTTATAAACAGAGAGTATTTTGAAGAAACAACATGCCTATTATACATGGATGTATATATACCCAGCAGATATCATACAATACACATTTATTTCAAATTAAATAGCATGCAATCAAATTTTCCTACTTAAATTTTTAAAGGTGTAGCTACTCACCATAACTTCAAGAAACCAAAACAAGTTAGGCTATTAGAAATAGGAGTTGCTCACCTGGTCAAGAAGAACAGAGGAGAAGAGCAGAGAAGAACAGAAAAGGTTGAATACTGGAAAGAAGTCTGAAGCTTGATGCTTGAAACAGGCTCAAGTGTCTTTGCTTGCTGAAGCTTTTTAATCTTCAGTTTGAATTGAATGCTAACTTATCTTCTCTAGTTGCTTATGTTTTTGAATGATCTTAAATTTCCAATGTTTCTCAGTTTTGAAATGGAACGAAATATGAAATGAAGAGGAGATATTGCTTTGTACAAGATGATGATATATTTGTTTGTACAAATAGGCATGGCTAAAGATATACTTGTATTAATTGCCTGGTACTTTGTTTCCTTACTTTCGGCTGTACATGTTTGTGTTGATTTGTTTTGGTATTGTATTTTATTTTATCTTTGTCTTGTTTTATTTCGGCTGAGGTGATTTATACTTTGTTGCCTTTTTTTCTTGTTTGTATTTACAAGTTAATTCACACCTTATTTATTTTGTACAAAGATATGTTATTATCTTTGCTTTTCTTATACTTTGCCATGTTATACATTGTTATGTTGTCTTCTTTTGTTTTGTGGTTTACAATTCAGTTTGTATTTGATATTTTATTTCTTTTGTAATTGTAAATATTTGTACTTTGTTTTACTGGTTGGTGCATGGTTTCTGTATGTTGATAGATTTAGTTGTTTGTTATTATACTTTATCTTATATTTTCTTTCCAGTTTAACATCTATTATTATTTAATTCTAATACAAATTATATTATTTTTGAAATTCAAATTGACATCTATTCTAAATTTTTAAATCTGTTATTTATCTCGTATCTAAAGTAGATATTTATTTTTAAAACCGTTTATTTAAGATTTAAACTCAATCTCAATATATACATATATATATATATATATATATATATATAATTTCAATTTTACTCATACATCACATATACATATATATTCATTTATACACTATTTACAATATTTTAATCTCAAGTGATTTATACAGAATATACTTGGATATCGGGGAAACTCGCTTCTATTTATAAATTTAATTTACAAATTTTTTATCAAAAATTTATTTAATTATTCAATTTAATTTAAAAATTCATTTAATTATTAATTTAAATAAATTTAAATTTCAGGGTCGTGACAGTATTTTCTAGGAGAAGAAAACAGAGTTTGAAATGTTGAATCTGCTAGCTGAAACCATTCCTTTGATCTCTGCCTTGATTAATTTGTGTTGTTGTTTTGATTGAATTTTCTCTTTTTTTTAGTTTTGAGCTGAAGCTCATTTCAAATTTTCTCAGTTTTAAAATGATCGAACTGATGGAAAGAATTGATATATGGAAATGAGCTTACAGGGTATACATTTTTTAATACAAGTTGATATGAGTTTGGTACAATTTATTAGTGATATTTTTCTTTCCTTTGTGGCTGAGATGATGATTTGGTGGCTGATATAATTTTTCTTGTGTACTAATAGATATGGCATTAATTGCTTTGTCATACTTATCCATTTTTATATTTTGTATGTACTTATATGATTATATACATATCTTCTTTTGCTTTGTGTTTACATACTTATATTTATATTTGCTTGCTTCTTTTACAAGTGTTGTCTGGTTTGTATTTCCTTCTTATGTTTTCTTTTGCAAGCTAGTTCAAATATATCTCTACTTGTTTCATTTTATTATTCACACAACTTTGATTTGTTTACACTTGAATATATATATTTTTGTTTGTTTGTTTTACAAGTGTATAGATATATATTTTTATTTGTTTGTGCTTGAATGTATTTTATTTCTTGATTCATATTGTAGTATATTATTTCCTTTTATTTGATTGAAAGCACTTGAATAAACTTTTATCTTTTCTTTTGTCTTTGTAATGAATAAATTTGTATTTTAAACTTGTTGTTAGATTTTATTTAAGTGTTACTTCATCTTTTATAATTTATCTTATCTAATTTGTTTACTTTATATTTTACATACATGAGTATATTTCTAACTTAAATATTTAATTTTAACTTTAATACTTATCGACTTGTATTTCTATATATATATATATATTTCATAAATTCAAATTATTGTTAACCATCAATTCCAAGTTTAAAATTATTTATTCTCATACTTGTGTTCAATGTTTATATTATTATAATTTATTTTCAACCATTTATTAAGATTTAAATTCAAATTCAATAAAATTTTATAATTTCAAATCTACTCATATAGGCATAACTATATGCATTCACATATATATACAATTCTTAAATTTAAACGATTTAACATATATTCTATTTGAATTCGGGGAAACTCAAATCAGTTTATCAGTTAATTCCACAATTTTTTATTCAAAAATTAATTTAATTATCAATTTAAATATATATAAAATCCGGGGTCGTTACAGTATGCCTGCCATGTTGTATGTTGATTGACTATGACTTGGCTGAAAAATGTGAATATATTTGTAATATGATGCATTTTGATATAAAATCGTATATATAAGTTTTCAAAACTAAAAATGAATAAATATTTTTGATAATTTTATGGAATCAAAATAAGTAATTTTGGAATGGGATGGTAACTCATGAGTATTGGAATATAATAATTATTTTGGGCATTTTATGGTAAAGTGAAATTTTATAATAAGTAAAGTTATAAATATATTATGAAATTAAAATTTGGGTTTTGAAAAAAAGAAAAGAAAAGTTTTGTAGGTGAAGGATACTTTTAGGAGTGAGCGTTTTGATTAATGGATTATATTGAAATTATTTTGGACAAATATTTAAAAGAAAGTGATGTTTGAATGGTTTTGGAAATATGGTACCAATTGTTTTGTAAAAAGTTTGGAAAGATTTGATGAAAGTCTTGAAAAAGTTTCAAAGAATTTTGAAAAGTTAAATTTCAAAAGAATTAGTAAGTTTTGAAATAATGAATATATACTTGGAAATGTTAAATTTCAAAAGAGGTTATAGTCCTTATTAAAACGGTCATAACTTGTGAAATTTTTATCTGATTTTGTCAATTCTTCTTTCGTTGGTTAGGCAGTTGCATAAGTAACAACTTTTTTATTTAACGCTTTCTAAATTTTTAGGCTCATTATGGTTAAACATGAGTTTATATAAGAACTGCTCTCTGTCCCGAAAACGTGAATTATCCAAAACAGCGCTGAATTATTTAATTGTAACTTCCAAACGGTCTATCTGCTTTCAACAATCTTACCCATTCCGAAAATCTAAACATCTAAAAAACAACTTTATTTTTAACTGTTTTGCAAAATTTTGATGCTTTCAAGGCCAAAAATGTGTGTTTCTTAGGTGGGCCTGCATATTTTTCATAAAACCCGAGATGCCCATCTTTGGTAAATCCCTCATAACCTGAGTTGTTATTCATATTTTTGCAATCTGAAAGTTGTTTTGTAATGTTAACAGACCATGTAACGATTTACTTTTAGAAACCATAACTTGATTTGGTTGTTTCGATCTTTGAAAGTTTGTTGGAAAGTGGGTTAAATAAGAATGAGATGTTGTTTTTATGTTAAATGAGTGCATATTTTCATTCTTCTTCATATAAGACTTACAGTTATATTGTGTGGATTATTTTACAAGCCATAGCTCGCTTTTACTTGCGTAAAAGCGAAATAGCTCGCTTAAATGCTAAGTAAAAGGTACATTTTTATGGTATATTGATATATTATGTTATATTATATTGTTTCCCCGTGTTTCAGGATGCCCCATTGATTGGGATGTATATATATTGTTTTATATTGTGTTTTAATTTTTTAGAACGCTCCCCGTACAACTTTGCCAAAATTTTCCAAAAAAATCCAATACTTAGAAATTTTTAACAAATATATTATATGCGGAAAATAGAAAGTCATTAATTGAATCTATTTGAAATAATAACAGACAATAAGATGAGTTGGAGTGTAAGAGCCACATAGAGGATTGAGTAAATTTGGGTTGATAGAAGATTGTAGATACGAAGAAAGTTAGGTATGAGTTGTATATGATGTTTCCTTATAAGGAATTGCGAGAACATAATTTTCTTAAGGGGAAGTCTGTTACAACCCTGCTTTCTACACCATATAAATAAAAAAACTTAATAAAAATAAAAATATTAGAATTCAATTTTTGATAATAATTATTATTTTGAAAATAATATTCGTATTTACTTTGAGTCTATTTAATAAAATATTTTGATTTAATAAATTGAATTGAATTAATAAGTTCTTTCCAAATAATATATTGAATAAATTATTTTAATTGAATACAAAATATTTTTGTAAGTGTAAATAACTGTTATGTGATTAAAATAGTGGAAAATAAATAATTGGGTACTGAAATAAATGAAATTGTGTAGTCATTGAAATATAACTATAAATCAACTGAAATTAAATTTAAATAATTTGTAAATAAATTCAAAGAGTTGTTTAAAGAAAATAAAAGAGTGAAGAATTGGACAAAGTAGAAAATTAAAATCTAGCCTTAACTAAACAAGGCCAAAGCCCATTTTAACTCAATCTCTTCTCTCCTTTTCTAGAATATTCTCCATCCCTCACCAACACAAGTCCATACCCGAATACAATTCCACACTTTGCCCTATTTCATATTTTTGAAACCAAAATCATGACCCGATAATTATAAAAATGAAAACGTCCCCGTTCTAATGCAGGCGATGGCAATCGACGCCGCCTAGAGTTTGCGAGGCGAGGGGAGCACGACATGACCTAGCGAGGTGCAGGTCTTACGCATGATGGTGATTCACGATGGTGAATTGCAATCGTGGACGCGACAACCTTAGCATGGCAAGTGCGACGAGGCATGTTGGCTGACTACTTCGGCATCATGGAGGTACAATTCAGTGCGGGGTTTGGCTGCGGTGTGTTGAGCGACGTCGCGATGGTGTGGATGGTGATCGAAAACACGCATGTGTATTTCAGTGATAGCATCGCACGTGAGGCCACGAGCCTAAAAGTGGCGATTGAAGGAGATGACCGCAATAGCTTAGGCGATGGGATATGGCAGCGAGATAGTGAATTTAAGGCAGAAAGAAAGCTTTGATTTCAGTGAGTAATTTCTTTTTACACACAATTATCGTCTGATTCTATGTGTATTGTTTTGATTGATATTGTTGAATTATGCATTGGCATTGGATGTCGATTGGTTTAACTACTTTGGTTGTGTCAGTTATTTTGTATCACTCACCACTATGATTTAGATTCTAATTTATATGAGTAAGTTAATTGTTTGTTGATATGGATTGAATTAGGTGAAATTGAATTGCAGATTTTTGATTGATTGTTGTTGTGATGAGATCACATTAGTAATTGATCGAATGGGAATTAATTGATCAAAATGGATGGCTTTGAGTAATGAAATATTTTAGGAATAAATAATGGATTTTTGAAATGATTTTTATTTAAAATTGGAAATATTATTTGTGATAGAAAATATTTAAGTGAATTAATTTGAGGATTCTATAAATAGAAATTATTTGGAAATGATGAATTTTGGGATTTGATCAAATAAGTGAATTTTTAAATAATTATGTTTTTATTTATTTATTTATCGGTGATTCTAAAAATATTAATTTGAAGGATTTTTATATTTAAATTTATATATTGTTAAAGTGATGAGTTAATTTGATTCGAATTCAATAAATTGTAGCTTGAAAAATAATATTTGAGGTAATAATAAGTTGAATGCAATTTATTTATTGTATGAAAATTATTATTTAGAGGATTTATTATTTAAATAATATTTTTAGGTAAATTTTGGAAGAAATTATAGTATTTGATTATTTTTGAATAAAAGGGAAATCAATCTAAAAGGCTTTTGAAAATATGTTTATAGTAGCGTTTAAAGTTAATTATTATGGAAAGGTAATTTTTGTAAATGTGGGTTTTAAAAACATTGGATTTGGAATTTTATAATATGGCTTTGGAAAATTATTTTAATTGAAAATCCTTATTTGGAGTATGGAATTATTTAAACTTGTTGTTTAAAGGAAATTATTATAAAACTTCTTTGGTACTACTATCGTTGAAGAATAATTTCAAAATTTAAGAATTATTTCAAAAAGGAGTTTAAGGGATTTGGAATTGAACAAAGTTTAATTTTTAGATTTCCTTGTAATAAAATAAGAGGTTTGCAAAACTTTATTTATGAAAACTGTAAATGGATTTTGAGGAAAGAATGAGAAATTTTAACTTAATTTTTCTTTAACTGAATATTGATATTTGAAATTGTATTGAAGATATTGGAAAAAGTGTATTTTAAAACCCTATTGAATCAATTGAATAAAGAATGATTTATATTTTTGTGTAATGAGGAATTAGAATAAACAGAGTTATAGTATCGTCTAGTATAGAACTTTTGGTAATATTTCTCCGGTTATTCTTTAGACTTATTATATAGAATAATAATGTGTGGAGATTCTAGATTATGAGGAATTTGAGTAAACAGATTGGTAACACCATCTGGTATGGGACATTTGGTGACACCGTCTGGTTTAGGACGTTCGATGACACCATTTTGATTACTTTTTGGACTCATGGTATATGATATTATTATGGATAAGGAGTGTAGTTTAAGAACATTGAGTAAACGATTGAGTAACACCAGGTGGATGGGACGCCTACATAATATTTGTTCGATTACTTTTTGTAAGTGAGAGCGCACTTATTTTATGGGTTAATGTCTAGAGGAAGGGTCCATTGTGTGCCCACTTGTGATATGTGTTGTTTATCTTGATAGACTAGAGTCCATCCTAGTTGGCTGATTGTGGGGTCGCGCTCTAGATCTCTGGCATCACCTTATTATACATGATGCGTGATAATATCTAAATTATGCAAGGCTATGCCTCGATGCCACACTAGTCAAATAGTCTGTTATCATTGGGTAGTAGGCTCTTGACCATAGTGTATAGTTGATGTAGTGTTACGATGACCGGAAGTAACTAAGACTGTGGGTGTGCTATGTGCTGTAAGTGCCATGTGTTGTCCCTTGGAGTATGTTGTGTGTGCTATAGCTCCCATCTAGAATATGTGAGATTATATGAGTATACTATATTATTTAGATGCCCTTTCTGGACATCTATTCAGCGGCAAGGACCTTTTAACCCACTAGAGCATGTAGTGTGTTGTAAGGCTCCCAACTAGAATATGTGATTTGAGATATATAGACGCACGATACTATACCTATAGCACCTCACTTGATTGTGTACTTGTTGATAGTTGATTCTCTTTTGTGTTACGGGTGTGTTGGTTGATGATTAGATATTTGGTTAATTCACCCGCTATTTTATGGTTTTATTGATGGATGTTATGGTTGGATGTTTTGATATATGGATGTCTTATTTACATATGTGGTGTGATCTTTATTTTGAAGGGTGATGATTTGTGTATGGTATGATATATGTGATATACCTTAGATGTTCACACATATTCATTAGATATATTTGTAGAACCGTTCCGGTTATTATCACACACTGACATCTGTATTCTAAACATAGTCTGACTCGTGTGTTATCTATATAATACTTGGTCAGTCCAAGACATTTCCGGTTCAGGGACGAGTTGACATGTTTGTGGATGTTGGTTATAAATGGTGGATAGAGTATTTGTATATCATTTTTTATATCGTAGCTACTTGTGTTTCATTTATCGATGAGATGTATAGTTTGGACATGTTATGTATATTTTTTTATGAATGTGGACATTTGACTATTTTATAAACCAACTTGGACTTGTGTATATTTTATATTATATGTTATCGCTGCATTGATGACTCTGTGTTCTTTGAGACTTATTTTACATTGTGCATTCTTCTATCTTGGAGATGCACATGTTTATTGCTTTGTGCCGATAATGAGTACGTATGGGTGAGTTTTTTTATGATTATTGAAATACATACCAATGTTAGCTTGAGTGAATATTCACGCGTGTAAACCCAATATCGCCTCATTCTTTATATTAACAGAAATTATTACACTGTAATACTCTTTTGTAGTATGGGTATAGAGGTGGGGCATTACAGAATTTCTCATCATCGTCATCTGATAGTGAAAGCAACACTAGGAAATTAAATATGTGTTTTATAACTACTGACGATGAGGTACATAATGAATTTTGTTATGATGATATCTTAAAATTAAATTTTGCATTAGCAGACAAGTATAAAGCAACTAAAAAGAGAAGAAAAAATCGATTGCTTTAAATAATAGGTTTGTGATATAAGTAGCTGTGCTAATGGATGAGAGTAATTCTCGAAGAAGAAATATAAAAATCTCAAAATTATTTTGAAAAATTAAATTCTCAATCTCTTGTGCAGAATGATGTAGTTAAGGTATATAGAGATGAGAACATTAAATTATCAAAAGAAAATTATGATTCAAAATCATCTATGACACTTTTACAAGATAAGAACAAAGGGCTGGAAGAGAAATAAGAAAAAATATCTACTATTGTATCAAAGTTTAACAATGGAAAAGATAGTTTATCAAATTTTAAAAATATTTAAAAATCCTTTGAATAACAAAAATGGATTATGATTTAAGAAAATTGTAATTAATAAATCTATTTAAAAAGGTACGCCTCATTATACACTGAGTTTTGAAAATCCAATGAGAGTTAGTCTGTAACGACCCGTATTTTTTATAATTAAAAATATTAAATTAAATAAAATTTTGAAATTTAATATTGTGAGAAATTATAATTTATGATTTATAAATGAAAATAATTAGAATGTAATTTAATAATGTTGATTTAATGTAATTGACAGCTATTTTAGTGTAATTTCAATCAATTGAAATAATTGTAAAGTTGATTTGGTTATAATGGTAAATAAGGAATAAATTAAATGTTGGATTTAAGGTTGTTATATGTTATAAATTGAAATAGGTTTATTATAGAATATGAAATAAATTAATTTATACATAAATTTATTTTCTTTTGTTTTATTTATCACCTTATTATTTAATCCGTTGAAATTAATCTGGAAATCAATGAAATTTAATGTAATTCAAAATTACAGTTAATATGAGTTAAGATGATAACTATAGAATATGAATGTAATAAAATGTAAACTAATGTTAATTATATTCATAAGGTAATAGTTGATCCAATAATAAGAGTGTAAATCGAAATAAAAGAATTTGATCGAAATTAAATATAATTAACTGGGGTTTTATTACAATTGTAATTGAACGTTGAAATTAGTGTAATATTTAAATCTTGGATTTAACATGGAAAATTTATTTTAAAAGATTATAAATTTATGTTTAATCAGGAATGATGGAAATTTGTAAACTTATAATATAGAATTTAAAGTGATTAAATTGATTTTAAATTAATAATTTATTTAATTAACGTGAAAATTAGCCATTTTAGCCACTGTCTCGGATTTCGACGAAACTAGTTTCATTAGATCCGTAACAGTGAATAATTATGGGATTTCAAGTTTCGTAGCGATCGGGCTTGTCGTTTGGCCGTGCGAGCTCGAAACACGTAGGAATCAATTAAAAAAAATTTAAATGAATATAAATTTATTTTAAAAGCTAACTTCTGAATACAAGGGATTAGGGTTTGAAACTATATATTTTGATATATGGGATGACCTACTTTCGTTTCGGGAATGAAATGGGCCTTCCAGGTCGTTATTATCATTTCGACCCAATTCGATCTGTCTATTCGTTCTTATCTATCTTTGCCTATATGTAGGCTATTATAAACCCTAACAGATTTCTTATTTTATATATCTGCACGTACTATCATCTTCATCTACTCCTTCTTAATGGCAGCTCAAAAACCTTATTTCAGTTTCAATCAAAACCCTAATTCCCAAATTCAAAATTAAATCAAAAATTCAAACTCATCAAACCCTATCGAATTTTATATCGTTGGAAAGCTCTCGACGAGCGTAATCTACTTTTGTAATTCATTCCTCAATTGGTGGTTCGATTTGGCCAGAAATCAGAAATACATTCTCGGTTGTCCGTTGTTGGGTTTGCTATTCGACGATGGATCTTCAACGATATGGCGATCGGGTGGTGCTGGAGCATAGAAAAGGGCGAGAGGGATTGATCTATGGTCTCCTTTTGTCGTAATTTAATCGGAGTTCGCCTGAAATCGTAATCAAAGGGCACAGTGGTGGAGCCTCGCTGGTGGCCGAGAGGTGGTCGCGCTACCATGGCCAAGCGTGGCCTGGAAGGGGGATGATGGCGGTGGTCGCGGATCTTGGTGAAGGTGATCGACGTGGCGACAACAATTGGTCAAAGTTCGATGGCAATAGTGCTCGAGCATGGGTTGCTGTTCGCGTGGTAGGGTTTTGCGGTGAGACTATTTACGATAATGTCCCTAGTTTATTTTATTTTTAAATTTATAACCTTCTAACCATCATAACTTTTTTATACGAGCTCGGATATGAACGCGGTTTCTTGTATTGAGTTCGTATCAAAATTTCGGACAATATGGAACTGGTTTGGTTGGATTCTGAGGCTGTTCAAATTTTGGGCTTTATTTGGATTTTAATTCGACGATAAATCAAAGGTGAGTGGTTTAACCCACTCACGAAATACTAAACTTTCTTATGTTAGTTAAATTAAATTTATGATGTGATAAGAAATTTATTGATTGCTGTTTGGTATTTTAAATTGTTGTTTAAATTTAATTTGAATTTATATTGAATTAAATTGCCATTTAAATTAATATTGAATTTATATTGTGAGTTAAACACCTGATAATGATAACCGGTCAGTTGTTGTGATTTATTGGCTGATTTGGATGTTGATTGTGATGGATGTTTATTTGTTGACATTTTGGATGATTGGATGTTTGTATCCCTATTATCACTAAGGGTTGAAATGATACATACCCGGATGATCTTATAGATTAGGGAAAATAATTATGAATTGAAATGATAAACCAGAGCAATTTTATTGATTTGCAAATTATTGATTCGGGGTATGGGTTGAAATGATATATACCCGGAAAATTTAACTATTTTGGGGTTGAAATGATACATACCTTATCACTTGACCATAGGGTAGAAAACTATATACGGACAACGTTGGTCGGTTTTAAATTATTTTCTAAATAGTAAAGTATGTTTGATTTATAAATTTGATTTTTTAATTTAATTTAATGATTTTATTTAAAAATTTATATTTGGAAAATCATTTATTTTATATGTTTTAAAGCTTCAAATTATAAGTTAATATATGGTTTTAAATGTAAATTTAAGATTTTAACTTATAATTTTATTTAGTTTTAAATATATATTTAAAATAATTTAAATTTAATTTAGTAAATTATTTAATATAGTTTTAATATATATATTTTAAATTTAATTTACTATAACAAATATAGTTTTGGTTTAAGATAACAAATATAGACTTTTATAATAACTTTAATAGATAAAAGATTTTTGTAAAAGATTTCAGAATTTTGTAAAAGGTTTTGTAAGGTATTTATAAAAGTTTTGTAAGAGATTTTACAATGGAATTTATAAAAGGATTTTTATAAAAGATTTATAATGGTTTTATAAAGAAGTTTATAAAGGTTTAAAGGATTTTATAAAGGGTTTTATAAAAGAACTTGTATAAAGGGATTTGGAAACGTTTAAAAGAAATTTGCGTAGAAGTTTATGAAGAGGAAGAATTGTAAACTGTTTTGGAATTTATTTAATAGCTTTATAAATAGTTTTAAAGCATATAAATAGTTTATAAATGGTTTAAGAGAGATTTATAAATTATTTTCGAAATTGATTGAAAGAAATCTTCCTCGGTATTTATGAATATATTTATACTTTTGGAATAAATATATGAATATCTTGATATGAAAGTATGAATTGTTTTCTGGATTTATTATATAAATGTTTTATAAAATGACCACGGTGTGAAAAATATAGCGATTGGTTGTTAAAGAGACCGGGGTCGAATATTGTCATACTCTCTGCCAATTCTGAAACCACTTTAACAACTGTGCACATGGTGGAGAATCCAGAACGATGTAGAATAGTTTGGCGAATGCTATTGGTATGAGGTAAGAACGCAACCCTGACCCCCTCGGGTCAGCTTGATGTGACTAAAATCAGGAGCCATAACCAGGCCAAGTGAGGTCGCTCCTTCGATCGGACACGCTTCTTCGATACCATATCTGTTACTTTGTGATTGATTGGTGGTCACACTCGATTTGATTAAGAGAGTGTTGTTCGAGGTGGACGGTAGTAGCTGCAATGCAATACCACCAGCCTGGTTCCACAATCCGGTAGAATCCTACCGTGATTATAGCCTCGTGTGCCCTGTCATATGCCTTATCGAGCCTACTACGATTTTGGTGTGTGTTGTACCTATGGAGTGCTCCCTGATAGCCCACCGATTTGGTGGAGTTTACAGTACTGTATAGACTATGGCATTTATAAAAATGTGTTAAGGGGGATATGGATAACGCCTTAACGCTATTTTAATACTTTACTTTACTGATAGACACTATATATATAGCGTATTTTACTACATATAGATAGTTTAATGGATCCTTAGGAGATGGAAATCCTGAATATCTCTTAAGTTATTGCATGCACGTTATACACTGGATAGGAGATGTAAAATCCCGTAAACATCTCTAAAGCCGTTACACTCATATTTACTTGTTGTTGATTTAACTTACATAAGATCTTTTAGTTCTGACTTGAGTGTTTTGTCTTTTCATTACGCTCGGGTCAGCCTGAGCATTTCAGTGTTGAAGACTTTATTTCTGGAGGACGAAGACGGAGTTTGGTATATTATATTACTAGTATTATTCCACTGTATCATGTTGTTCCGCTGCATTATCCTATTATGCCTGCTGTATGTATAACTATGATTGTATTATAAAAGTGTAATCAAATGTTATTTGTAAAACAGCTTCATGAACTGGTTATTTGATTATTATATTTTATCATTCTGCTGTGAGATTCTGTGTTTTGTTTTCCTTCTTTTCTCTAATTTTCTTATTTACTCCATTAACAATCCTCCCTTTTGAATGGTTTGAGTTGACATGTGTGGTTTATTGTCAATTTAAACCATCCAAAAAGGTGGGTCATTACAGTTGGTATCAGAGCTTTGGTTTAGAGATATCTTAGCCTGTTCGGGGTTAACTCGTTAGAGATAGGGTTATTAATACTCTAGAATGAGTTTAAGAGTATATATATGAGAGAGCGTATTTAATAGTGATATAAAAATGTTTTTAAATTGTGTTAATATGTTCCGTTGAGTATTTATGAATTCTGGTCGGTACATAGGACGCTATGGCATTGATAAGGATTTCTAAACACTTAATACGGCAGACCGACATAATATTATTTTTTTAAAATAGGTAAATGGAATAATTTTACCTAGTACTATATTTTGTATATAAAAGAATAATTTCTATAAATGAATATAGTTGTATGTGATATGTTTGTTAGGAAGTGAAATTATAAATATTGGTTGCAAAATAGAATTTGCAAATAAAGTGAATATGATTTGGAAATTTGAGAACTTAAGTTCCGGGGTTTTGAAATTGGTTTTAAAAATATTTTGGAAAGATAATATTAGTATTATTTGGAAGTATTTTGATAGAAATATTTATTTGGAAGAAATGTTTTAAAAAGAATTTTAAAGAAAATAAATTGTGTACTCCCCTCTTCTGTCGCTGGAAAATAATTTTGGCGATGATCGCGACATCATCGACGTGCATTTTCGAGTTTCAAAGTGGGAAGACTACTGTAGTAGCTTTGCAATACATTTGTTTTGATAAATAAATTTTAATTTTATCTTATTAAGTATGATTGGATATATATAAAAGATATGAGTGTATATATATATATATATATTATTTTAAAATGATTCGAAATGAACCCGGTATTTAGTTCTTAAGTTTCTATAAATTAGGGATTTCAATTATTGTAATGAAATGAAATCTTAACTATTTTAATAGTTGGAAACTTCTAAAATGAAAAATAAGAAACTAGAAGCTAAGTTATTAATGAAATGGTAAAGAAATTGGAGATTTGTCACTTGTAAATTAAAGGATAATGAAATTTAGAAGATATAAATTATTTAATATTTTTGCTAACTAAAATGAATAAGATAAATTTGTATAACATTCAATTACATTCTAAAAACATATATAAAACTTACCTGAAATGTTTAAAAGTTGAAATGTTAATATGAATATGTAATATAATTTTATACAAGTAAAACTTAAGTAATGGAGTTATGTCTACAAATAAGAATTATGATGTACAAGAAATATTTTAAGCAGAAGTTAATATTTTGAAATGCTAGTAATTAGATTAAATGAAAAAAAGAATACTGTTTAGGTAAATGATTATAAACTCTAGAAAATGACTGAAATAATTCATTGATGAATATTGATATTAAATGGATATCAAGGTTAAAAGTAAATGATAAATGTGAAATAAACTGCAATGAAATGTACATAATACTTTAATAATGAATTCATTGATGATTTCAAATATTGAATGGGAAATCAATTGTCTAAGTAATGAAGGAAAATTAATAAAAGATAATTATTGTATGAATGAATGAAAATAAATGGAAAGTAAATGATGTGAAAATGAAACTAATAGAATAAAGTTAAATAATATTTAAAATCTTATGTTGTTCAGCTTATGGGATGTTTTGAAATGATACTTCAAATTGTTTAAGGATGTATGAATAATCTATTAAGTAATTATCTAAGGCTGTTGAGCGTAAGGTACACTTGGTAGTTTATTTATCACCCATGTGCAATAAAAAGTTTCTGACCCTGGACAAACCATTAGTTTTGGTTGCTATGGATGTATGATGGATTCTTTGGTTGCATATGACTATTTTTATGTTGTGTTGTTTGTATTATTAATTGGAACAACTAATATTGTTCTTTTACATAAATTTAACTCTTTTTGGATTATATAAGTGAAATACAGGTTTATGGAAGCAATAGCTACAACTTTTGGTTTCATAAATAAAGTTGTTTGCCCGACAAATAGGTACGTTTTCAGATTACGATTTTGGAATGATATTTTATTGTTTTTCCCATGGTTTGGGATGTTTACTATTGAAATATGATATATATATTGAAATTATTGATATTATTATTTTTCCGAACCTATCCGTACAAAGGAGACTCTGCCGAAATTTTTCATGAATTTGGGACTTAGAAATTGTTTGTGAAAGTTGAGTTATTTTCAAATTCTTATTAAACTGAATTATGTAAATTAATTGTTAATAAATTGATAATTTGAATAAAATTATATCAAGTTTCTTAATTCCTTCTTGTTCCTTTTCGAGGACGAAAAGTTTTGAGTGGGGGAGATTGTAACGACCTGTATTTTTGATAATTAAAAATATTAAATTAAATAAGATTTTAAAATTTAATATTGTGAGAAATTAAAATTTATGATTTATAAATGAAAATAATTAGAATGTAATTTAATAATGTTGATTTAACGTAATTGACGGCTATTTTAGTGTAATTTCAATCAATTGAAATAATTGTAAAGTTGATTTGGTTATAATGGTAAATAAGGAATAAATTAAATGTTGGATTTAAGGTTGAAATTATATGTTATAAATTGAAATAGGTTTATTATAGAATATGAAATAAATTAATTTGTACGTAAATTTATTTGCTTCTGTTTTATTTATCACCTTATTATTTAAGGGTACTTTTGGCACAGGTCTTTGATAGGTTTCAAAATTCACAAAAACCCAGTGGATAAAAGTATGTAAATTAGGTCCTTATTTTTCGAAAATCGTCAAAAAACATATAAAAAAACTTCCAAATTTTAAAACTTATTTCAATTAATATTTATCTTCTTATTCATGTTAAAAAAATCAAAAAACAAGGATGAAAAGGGAAAAAATGACACACGGTATTTTTCAGAAATACTTGCAGATATGTATGCAATTTTAGAGAATAATTGCAGACATGTTTGCACTTATTCTGGATAGCATGCCTTTGCAACTAAAAATTGCAGATATGTCTGCAATTTTAAGGAATAAGTGCAGATATTTACGTAAATATCCTGATTGTTAAATCAAGGTGCTGTTATTCAGTGAATAATTGCATACATGTCTGCAAATATATGGAATAATTGCAGACATGTCTGCAATTATATAGATTTTTATTCAACGCGGTTATTCAGTGAATAATTGCATACATGTCTACAATTATATAGAATAATTGTATACATATCTGCAATTATTCAGATGTTTATCGAATGTGATTATTCAATGAATAATTGCAGACATGTCTGCAATTATTTGGAATAATTGCAGATATGTCTACAATTTCCTTTTCTTTTCTTTCAGAAACCTAGTTATAATATTTATAATTTTTTGAAATTTTTTTAAGCACTAGCGCAAAAAAACACGAAAAATAAATGCTGCTACAGTAAAATGATTATAGGGACCCACTTTACAACTTTTTTTAGGGAGGATGCCGTTTGAATTAACTTTTGTTTTAGGGATGCGTTACTAATATTCACATTATTTAATCCGTTGAAATTAATTTGGAAATCAATGAAATTTAATGTAATTAAAAATTGCAGTTAATATGAGTTAAGATGATAACTGTAGAATATGAATGTAATAAAATGTAAACTAATGTTAATTATATTCATAAGGTAATAGTTGATTCAATAATAACAGTGTAAATCGAAATAAAAGAATTTGATCAAAATTAAATATAATTAACTGGGTTTTATTATAGTTGTAATTGAATGCTGAAATTAGCATAATATTTAAATCTTGGATTTAACATGGAAAAATTATTTTAAAAGATTATAAATTTCGGTTTAATCAGGAATGATGGAAATTTGTAAACTTTTAATCTAGAATTTAAAAGTGATTAAATCGATTTTAAATTAATAATTTATTTAATTAATGTGAAAATTAGCCATTTTGGCCACTGTCTTAGATTTCGACAAAACCGATTTCATCGGATCTATAACAGTGAATTATTATAGGATTTCAAGTTTCGTAGCGATCAGACTTGTCGTTTGGCCCTGCGAGCTCGAAACTCGTAGAAATTAATTAAAAAAAATTAAATGAATATAAATTGATTTTAAAAGCTAACTTCTGTATACAATGGAATAGGGTTTTAAACTAGTTCCATTGAGTTTAAAAATATCGAAAACCTATATTTTGATATATGGGATGACCTACTTTCGTTTCGGGAACGAAACGGGCCTTTTAGGTCGTTATTACCGTTTCGACCCAATTCGATATGTCTATTCGTTCTTATCTATCTCTGCCTATATATAGGCTGTTATAAACCCTAGTAGTTTTCTTATTTAATATTTCTGTACATACTGTCATCTTGATTTACTCCTTCTCAATGGCAGCTCAAAACCCTAATTTCAGTTTCAATCAAAACCCCAATTCCCAAATTCAAAATCAAATCAAAAATCCAAACTCATCAAACCCTATCGAATTTTATATCGTTGCAAAGCTCTCGACGAGCGTAATCTACATATGTAATTCGTTCCTCGATTGGTGGTTCGTTTGGCCAAAAATCAGGGAAACATTCTCGGTCGTTCGTTGAAAGGTTTGCTATTCGACGGTGGATCTTCAACGATATGGAGATCGGGTGTTGTTGGAGCGTAGAGGTGGTCGAGAGGGTTGATCTATGGTCACCTTTTGTCGTAATTTGGTCGGAGTTCGCTTGAAATTTCCATCAAAGGGCACGGCGGTGGAACCTCGCTGGTGGCCGAGAGGTGGTCGCGCCACCATGGCCAGGCGCGGCCTGGAAGGGGGATGATGACGGTGGTCGTGGATCTTGGTGAAGGTGATCGACGTGGCGGTAGCAATTGGTCGAAGTTCGGCGGCAATAGTGCTTGAGCGTGGGTTGTTGTTTGCGTGGTAGGGTTTTGCGGTGAGACTATTTAAGATAATGTCCTTAGTTTATTTTATTTTTAAATTTATAATCTTCTAACTATCATAACTTTTTCATACGAGCTCGGATTTGGACGTTGTTTCTTGCGTTGGGTTCATATCGCAATTTCGGACAATATGGAACTGGTTTGGTTGGATTTTGAGGCTGTTTAAATTTTGGGCTTTATTTGAATTTTAATTCGACGATAAATCAAAGGTGAGTGGTTTAACCCACTCACGAAATACTAAACTTTCTTATGTTAGTTAAATTAAATTTATGGTGTGAAAAGAAATTTATCGATTACTGTTTGATATTTTAAATTGTCATTTAAATTTAATTTGAATTTATATTGAACTAAATTGCCATTTAAATTAAATATTGAATTTAAATTGTTAGTTAAACACCTTATAATGATAACCGGTCAATTGTTGTGATTTATTGGCTGATTTGGATGTTGATTGTGATGCCCCACCTCTATGCTCACAATAACAAAGAGTATTAAAAGTAATACTGTCTGTTATTACGAAGAATAAGGCTGGATAGGAGCGGCCATCCGTAGTTGGCCTTACACTAGTATTGGTTACCTCGATAGGAGTGGTATATACTTTTCATTTTTCATCTTATTTATTTACTCACATCGACATACCCAATTACCAGTATAAAACAAACTACGATGGTTCATAATAGTTTAGGACATTAGATATAATAATAACACAGATAATATAAATGCGGAACACAGATAAAACAAAAGTCTCATATATATATATAACTGATGTCAGTTACAATATAGTTGACACAATACATATGATACAACTACAACTGTCGACTCTGAAAGTTATATATACAAGTACATTATCAACTAATATACATGAATACATATCATCCTATACGATGACACGACTTCTACAAAACGACGAAAACTACTACAAAATGACGAAGACTACTTCAGAAGATGTGAAAAGTCTTCACAGCTCAAACAGCAACTCAAAGCAGGAAATCTACAACCTGAAATAACTCGGGTCTGACCCGAGTATTAAATTCAAAAGAAAATAATACACAGGTCAGTCTAATTCAAACTCAGTTATTAATGCACAGAAGCAATAATAATCAAATATCAAATAGACGACAGTCACAGAAATCTCGTATATCCAACTCTTCGATAAGAGAATCGGATAACGGTAGATATAACACTAAACAGTGTTAAACAACAAATCAGCAGATTTAAATCATCAACAAAGATAAGTGAAAAGAATATCAATGAAGATAATCTTAAAACATCAGAATTGCCTAACGGCAATTAACAACAACAAAATAATCAATATAAAACATCAACTCTGGTAGGGCTGCAGTATACGCACGCGTATACTGCCTCGCCACTACTACCTGAAATACACCAAAAGATCAACGAGCCAAAATCAAATGAAGATTCAAATCTCAATGCCACGACCTCAAGTGTCAAAGCAAGCAGACATGGACAATGTGCACACATGTACACATTGAAATTTCACAAATGATCGCAAGGTCAAACCCAAAGTGTTGGGTTTAACACAAGGAAATTCGAAAACAAATCCAAATGTATTAATGCAATGCAAACCAACAAGGGCAATCTGCAACAAAACTGCAGTCACCTCAAACCAGCATATAAATCATATGCAGCAAGCTCCAGATGGTATGCAAGTAAAAAGGCAACAATAGAAGAAGCACAAATGAAACAGGGGAGTCACATGGGAGTACAGACCACAAATGCAATGTTGATCAGTCAAGATATAATCCAGCAGTATGGAAGTGAAGACTACAAGTGCCAAGCGACAACAATGATCAGACTCAATGCATGCACGAACACTTATTACAAAACTGCAAACTCATTCAAATACAGTTATGAATAAGTCCAAGCCAAGCACATGTATCAACCAGGTGCAAGTTTAAGTGAATTCATATATGCAGACTACTAAGTGACAAGACCAGAGCACATATGACATGAGCATGCAACACTGCAGACAGTGCCGAAGCATAAAGGTAAAATATATTGCTTCATCAAAACCAAATTCTGGACAATGCAAACTCGAGTACGCTGTAGTTAAATGAACAATGGACAAATGCTACAACTTCAAGTGAACTAATGTACAGTGATGTATAACATCAAGACCAATTGCAAATGACTTATGTAATGTATCAGTTTCAACCATATCCCCAAGTGCACATGCAATATAGACCTGACAGTATGCAGTGATACTGTCTTGAGGTAAATAGCCTCCAACACTAAATAAAGCATGGTAAAGACCAACTAAAATAAACAAGTTGGCAAACTGTCTCAAAGCTAACAGTTACAGTATAATCCCATGAAAACAGGGACATTGCAATGTTCAAAGAGATGCAATATCCAAATACATGAAGTGCAGATTGACTTAACCAATGCAAGCAAAGCTAACACTACAGAGACTGTCTCGAAGACCAGTGAACAACAAGGGAAAACAAAGTTCGACAGATTACGCGTGTGAACAAGTACATATATGAATGCAGTGAAACCCGAGATAACAACATATGCAAAGTATACTACTGGGATGAACATCCAAACAAAAGTCACTAGCAAAACCAAAACCATGGAAATGAATCGAGCAAGTACACACATAATTATATTGCCTTTATTCAAAACAGAATATTTAAAATCAACATCTACAGTTCAAATTACTCCCGAAATCACCAACTAAAATTGAACTGGAAAATGTCAACAATTATGTAAAATCAACCATGATCAATATCGAAGACCTGGAACAGTTCAAAATCCATACTAAAACAAAGTCAACATAAAGGTAACTATTAATATCCGATACTCAAGTCCAGTGCACACTTACAGGTTACGGAAATTCAAAAATCAAGACAAAGTCGAAAATGAACAAGTCAATTTTTCATCTCAAAGCCAAAAGAATTCAAAGTCGATATCAACCGATTTAAGTCGGAAATTTTCAAGCAAACACATAATTCGAACGGCGAGCAACTGAATCGACAAACTCAAACACTTGTATACAAATGAAAATCATAGAATTTAAACCCTAATTACCCCTGAGTATGAATTAGATGTGAGGGGACGCTCACCTTAGATTGGACGAGTGCAACCACTCGATCGCCAGCAACCATGAAACGATCCACTAGATCGATGAAGCGAGCAACGGAATCGATCATTAGATCGAACAAATTGAAGTTGGCGACCACGAATTAGCTCAAAACCCTAATTTTACAAAAAGGAACGAACGAAATATTGCAAGCAGCCATTTTTATTTCTCATTTTGATTTTAGGATTTAGGGTTACGAATGAAAAATGGAGAGGGGATCGAGTATAGCCTTAGATAATATTACGGCATTAGGCAAAACTATGGGCTAAGAAAATTTGTAAAGCCCACCTCCATTTCAACAAATTTTTGAAAGGAATTTAAACCGGGTTTTAAAACTCCAAACAGCAACTAACAACTCAATTAAATCGTCATTTTGACGATGATTAAAAATTACAAACTCTCGGGTTGTTACATTGATTGTGATGGATGTTTATTTGTTGACATTTTGGATGATTGGATGTTTGTATCGCTGTTATCACTATGGGTTGAAATGATACATACCCGAATGATCTTATAGATTAGGGAAAATCATCATGGATTGAAGTGATAAACTCGTGCGATTTTATTGATTTGGAAATTATTGATTCAGGATACGAATTGAAATGATGTATACCCGGAAAATTTAACTATTTTAGGGTTAAAATGATACAAAACCAATCACTTGACCATTGGGTAGAAAACTATATACGGACATCGTTGGTCGGTTTTAAATTATTTTCTAAATAGTAAAGTATGTTTGATTTATAAATTTAACTTTTAAATTTAATTTAATGATTTTATTTAAAATTTATATTTGGAAAATAATTTATTTTATATGTTTTAAAGCTTCAATTATAAGTTAATATATGGTTTTAAATGTAAATTTAAGATTTTAACTTATAATTTTATTTATTTTTAAATATATATTTAAAATAATTTAAAATTTAATTTATTAAAATATTTAATATAGTTTTAATATATATATATATATTAAATTTAATTTAATATAATAAATATAGTTTTGATTTAAGATAACAAATATAGACTTTTATAATAACTTTAATAGATAAAAGCTTTTTGTAAAATATGCACATTCTTAAAGTACCATCATGTTTCCTTACAAACACTACTGGAGCACCCCAGCATGAATTACTTGGTCTTATAAATCCTTTGCTTTCCAACACTTCTAACTGTTTCTTTAATTCCTTCAAATCACTTGGCCCCATCCTAGTGGGTTTCTTAATAATTGGACTTGCTCCTGGTATCAGATTAATCTGAAATTCCACTGGTCTGTGGTGTGGAACACCCTTAACTTCTCCAAACACATCTAAGTATTTGTTAATTATGGGGATTTCTTCAATAGAAGGCTCACTGGAATCCTTACTTAAGTCAATCAAGTGATATAATTTTCTTTCCTTGGTTATTTCACACAAAATTGTGATTCTTTGACCTCTAGAATTTTGTAATGATATGGTGGATGAGTCTAAATTAATTATTGCTTTGTATTGTCTTAACCAGTCTACACCCAATATAACACCTATATTTGGGTAATTTAAAACATATAAATTGGAAATAAAAACATTTCCTCCTATGTTTAATTCCACATCCACACACATCATGTTTAAAACACTAGAACTTCCCAATGGGCTTTGCACTAACAAAGGGGTTTCAACTAGTATGCAATTTAATTTAAGCAATGCAACTAACTCATGGGAAATCAGAGAATGTGTTGCCCCTGTATCATACACTACTGATATGGGTAGGGTACAAATAAATAAAGTACCTTCCACTTGACCATGGTTTTCTGCATTAGCCTCTACTGTGGATTGGCTTCTGCTTTCCAAACTTGCTAGCTTCCCTTGCTGTTTATACTCAGGGCAGTTTCTCTTGATATGTCCCTCCTTACCACATAGGTAGCATTTGAAAGCTCCTCCCTTCAATTCTGGGCACCTTGGTTTGATATGTCCCTCTTTTCCACAATGATGACATGTTATTTTTCTCTTTGTGTCAGTGGTCTTAGTATCATTGGTTTTCTTGCCTTCTGTCTCCTCCTTCTTTTTGTCATAGGGATGATACCTTCCCCTATTTTTCTTATTGTTGTTATTCTTAAAATTCTTATACTTCTCCCTTTCCTTGTCATGTTGCTCAAATTTTAAGGCCAGATCAATGATTTGATCAAAAGTTTTATCTGCATATGGCAACATAGCCCTACTAAGCCCTGGGTTTAAACCCTTAATATACCTATCATTCTTTGATGCCTCATCAGCCACAAGCATAGCTCCATACTTAGACAAGTCCTCAAACCTATGAGTATATTCAGTCACATTAAAAGTTCCCTGCCTAAGTCTGATGAATTCTTCAAGCAATAGAGTTTTGGCTGATGCTGGAACAAATCTAGCTTCCAACATCTCCTTGAATTGATTCCAAGTGATCTCATTTTCATTTCTTCCAGCTATGATCACCTCCCACCAGCTTAAAGCTACCCCTTTCAGTTGTCTTGAAGCTACTTGCCTCTTCCTTTGATCATCCAATTGCATGTCATTGAAAACTCTATCCAGTGTTCTCAACCATGCTTGAATTTCCATCACATTCTCAGTTCCTTCAAAACTCCTGCCTCCCAAATTGGAATAAGTCTTCAGTAGTTTTGAAAGTTCTTCATGTGGGTTCTCAGGCCTATGCCCAATTCCATCCCTTAAAGCCCTCATAAAGTCTTGCATATCAAGCATTTGTGGTGCACTTGATCCTGCATGGTGATGAGATCCTCTTCCTACCATGGTCTGCTAACTAAGTTCTGGGCAAATGGTATTAGTATATTAGGAGTACTTCTATAATTACTATTTTCTTATCTAAATTATTTCATCCAAAACAAACAGACAAAATACATTTCTATAATACTTAGCAATCAATGCAACCAAGTGCTCTGATACCAACTGAAATGACCCTCCTCTTTCTACCTTAATTTCATAAGGATTTTTTTTTCATCAAAGGGAATTTAAATGAAGTAGAAATCAAAATGCCATACAAGCTATTGACATAGCCACTTATTTCTTTTCTAAATAGGCAAATTAGGCAAAATCAGCAGTTCAAACGTCTAAATTCTTATGACAGGCGTCTAAACTTAATCCCAGACGTCTAACTAATTATGACAGACGGCTCAGAGATCTAAAATTGAAACAGAGAGAAAAAGACATTTTGAACTAAATTCAGACATCTAAATTTTTTGTGACAGACGTCTACATTTAACCTCAGACGTCTAAATTATTATGACTGACGTCTGAGTTTAATCTCAGACGTCTAAATTATTAAGACTGACGTCTAAATTTGATCTCTATGTACATGCATATGCACATTCAATTTATACGTGTCTGGATGTCCACCTACATTCATTTACACTTTTAAGTTTGATTTAAACTTCCTTTGAACTATCAGAGTCATTCTTTTTCTTTCAAACAATTCAACCAGGATTCAAAACTTATTACCAATATAAATATATCAGTGCATCCCTAGTAATATACACATACATATGAGGATGTACGTGTTTCTCTTGTTTAAATTCAGAGTATATATATTATTTTTTTGTTAAACAAGAGTATCCTGCTTGATTTGGATTCTAGCAGTTCTGACTAAAGTTAATTACTATATACTTTTGATTATTTGTAACAAGTTAGTAAATCCTATGCATATCTAATTTATATGAACTTAAAAATATCCACAAGAATAATTCCAGGTTTTTATAGCTAAACTCAGATTTTTAACCTTCAAACTTAAGGTTTTAAGTAACTTGAAATTAACTAATACAATATATGTACATATACATATCCATTTCTCAAATACAGGCATATCATTTACAGATTTTCACCACAATGCTCAAATATATATTTTCTTGCAAAAATTCAACCAAGTCTTTAGATTAATCCCAAACTTAGTACATCACTAGATTCATTTAGAACAACCAATAAATCCAAACTTTTAAGATCATTACATAACAACCAAAACAGAACTATAAAAACTCCCTAGATTACATGCAAATATTTCATTCTAAGTTCTTATTCAATTCTAATTTAGCATGCTTATATAATCACTTTCATTAGCCACAGCAGCTTCCTATTTGGATCCAGCATTCCCTGAAAGAACATTAGAGGCTGCCCCATTTTAGATGAGACACCCCAGATGCCATAAGAAAACAAGGGTCAGATACAAGATCTGGTATGAGTAAAATCAAAAATTCCATGATATTAAGTAAATGAGTGAGACATAAATATTTTGTACAAGTGGGCATATCTTCTTTGAACAATTTGCCTGACTTGTTTATGATATACTTGTGCATATATGATCAGTATTTAAGACTAATCATGTACACACATTCAACCATGCAAACATATGTTTCAAATAGAAATACTCAGGAACCATCATAGCTCCAGTCCAACCATCTTAGGAATAACTCAAGTTCCTACTTCATCAATTTAAGGTTGCATTTACCAAAGTAATTCCTAGCCTCATCTGCCATAAAGGAATCACGGGGACACATTGCAATAAAATAATTCACAATATTGCACAAAGATCTCAGGGCTTAAACAAACCATGTGCCAACTTGCATACTTCAAATATGACAAGCATTCCAGCAGTCTTCTTGGCTCTCAATCCTTAGTTTATTTACTAAGTGTTCATGTTTAATCCTATCGTGAGATAGCTAGGTGACCAAATCCCATTATACATGAAACATTACATAGAGTTTACAAGCATAACTCAAGAACAATCTAACATTCATGTCCAGGGAAAATCATATTTTCAAGTATTTTGGCTTAAAGAAAATACAAGAATATTTACAACTGGGAATAAAGACTAGGCATGTGGGTTATTATTGTTTCATAAGCAACCATGTTTGAACTAAATTCAAGATCTAGCTTAAACAAGATTTCTGGCTCATGGATTTTCTATTTGATCAAGGGTTCAGCACTTTTGGATATTTCCATTGCAACCTTGAATCTTTCATTTGAGCCTCAGCACTTACACAAGTGTAATGCAACTCATATACATTTTGGTTTCTATGTTTTCCATGCCATATCTAAACCAGTTACAAGTATTCTCTATTTACTTTCATGATTTCATACTTTTACCTTTCTGGGTGTAACCAAACAGAGCAAAACACTCAAACATCAAAGCAATCAAAACATCCAGAAACACCCATTAAAACATCCATTGAAGCATCCATTAAAACCATAGTAATGGAATCAAAAACATGTAGAAAAATAACATAAATCTGGCTGCCTCATAACAGGACTTAATGCCTTGGGTTTAGTGAGATTACTCACCTGAATATTTCTTCTTATAAATCCAGAAAATCCCTGAGTGTATTTTCTCTTCCTTTAAAATGTTTTCTTCTTTTCCTATTATAAGTAGCTCGGGTAAAACAATTTCTCTGGCCATAACTACTTATTTATAAACATATTTTTACTAGGGTTTTACTCAAGACAAAATTCCATTTCTGTCCTGGCTAGCATCATGCATTGTGTGTTTGCATTTTCTCATTTTTATTCCTAATTACCCCCGGTCATATTACCAATTAAAGGCTGCATTTTCTTTTCTTTACTTTTTCAGAAAATGGCCACTCACCTAGTCATGTTAAAAGTGTGACTACCCTATTTTATATTTTAATTATTCCTGAGAATCCCCTTTGCTATTTTTGCCTACACAAGCATATTGACTTGTATTGCATTTCATGTCATTTTAATGTTATAGTTCCACTTGCTTATATGTATATACTTTTTAGTACTTAAAAATGTATATTTGTATACATATCTTATCTAGGCTTATTTAATTCCTCTTTAATTTCAGAAACATATGCACCTATATGTATACAGGTTTTCAAATCCTTATAACATATATATGTATAAAAAAAATTTGGGTTTTAAATAAAATCCGTTTACTGATTTTAAAATAAAACTTACTTTTCTTATTTTCTGGGATGATCCATATAATTCCAGAAATCAAATATCCATATCACAAAATCATGTTTGTAATGCTTTTTAATCCTTGTTTTAAATTCAAGAAATCTGGAGTCCTTCCTTATGCCATATTAGTGTGCACGTGCACACATGCACACATACTTGCACACAATTAATTCCATATATTCTTATACAAATAAATTCAGATATTTTCAAAATTCAACTAAAATAAGATTCCATGAATTTCTGGGGCATTACATATATTCTGTTCTTATTTTACTGTTATTCTATTTTCTTTTAAATCACACTGCAAGTTCCCTGTAGAATAGAATCACTATGGGTTGAAATGATACATACCCGAACGGACTTTAGAATAAGGGAAGATCGTTATGGGCTGAAATGATAGGCCTGAACGATTTTCAATTTAATTTTATTTACTTGGGATTGCGGGTTTGAAATGATAAAACCCGGATTTTTCTTTGTAAATTACGGATTGAAATGATATAGTATCCATATCACTTGACTTAGGCTAGAAAATATTATACAGACCCGTGGTTATTTTTCTGTATTTTCTGGATACTTTTAAATAATTTAAATATTGAAATAATATTAAATTAATTTAAATTGAATTTTTAAGTGATTTATTTAGAATAGAAATGATTTTTCTATGTGATAAATATAAATAAATGGAGGAATATTGATTTTAAAACGAAACTTAAATTTGAAATTTTGACTAAAAGAAAAGATGGAAACTTAAGTTAATTAAATTGAAATGAAAATTTAGTTTTAAATTGGTGGAAAAATGGAGTTTAATTTTAAATGTTGAAATGAATGTAATAAGCAAATTTGTAAGTTTTGGTTTTAACTTGTAAAAATTTCTCTTTAAAATAAATTAGTTAAAGGATCGAAATGAACATTTTTAATGTATGATTTTATAAGTTCTGAACTAGGTAGAATCTGTAGCACTTGTTAAGTGTTGTGGATTATATAAGTGAACCAAAAGACTAAAATGAACTTATGCTATGATAGCACTTGGTAAGTGCTGTTGTAGCAGAAACTAAAATTGAACCCGAACTAATAAAAGGGCTACTGTAGCACTTGTTAAGGACTGCAGTAGGTTGAAATATGATTTTTGTTTATAAATGCTGTTTTTGCTGAATAAAGTTGTTTTCAAATATAACTTACCGCCACACTTTTTAAATGCCGTGAAAGCTGAAAATTTTAACGTTATTGTTTTTAAGTGAATAAATGAACTCCGAAAAGGCTAAACTTTGGGAATTTAATATTTGATTTTAAAAGAATAATGTCTTTGTTTTAAATGGTTTAATTCGAAGTATATTTGATAAATTGTTTTAAATCTATAACCACGGGTTATAATAACGATTGGTTGGCAAAGAGACCGGGATCGGATATGGACATACTCTCTGTCGATACCGAAAACCACTTTGACAACCGTGTACGCGGTGGAGATTCCAGAATGAAGTAGGATGGTGGCGACGTTCTTAAGGTATGTTACGTGGACCCAACTCCCGTGAGTTGGCATAAGGTGGCTAAAACAGGAGCGATCTCGGACCAGTGAGGTAGCACCTCTTCTCGGACACATTTCTTCGATATTATACTCTTACTTGTGATTTGACTAGATGGCCATCCTCCGATTTGGGAATGTTGTTCGAGGTGGACGATAGTGGCTGCTATGCTCTCCATCAGTCCGTGTGCGTAATTGGTATATCTACCCTGGCATTGCCTAGTTGTGCCGTGTCACCTACCATATCGAGCTTTACTACGATTATGATTTTAAGATCCGACCACGTTAAGGTTCTCCATCCCCTTAACGCTATTTTCCGATATGATTATACTTTACTTATTTAGACACTATTATAATAGCGAATATTACTACATAGTAGATAGTTTAACGGATCCTTAGAGGATGGGCGGTCCCAAGCATCTTCTAAGTTACTTGTACTCTTACTACAGTTCACTTGAATTGGTTTACACTATATAAGTATGTATATCCTGACTCGAGTGTTTATGTTTTATTTTACGCTCGGGTCAGCCTGAGTATCAGTTGGACTTCCTCTTCACGGAGCTTGGACTACTGGAGATCATCTTTATCAAGCTGCTATCTATTTTGCTATTCAGTCTTCTATTTTAGCTTATGTAATTGAGACAATGAATTTGGGATTTTTCTATGGTTATTCAAACTGTATTGGTTTAAGACTATGTAATTTGTACTTGTTTTGAGACTATGTATTTTAGTGGCTTCATGAACCACTATGGTTTTTTTTTTAATTCCGCTGCGAGTTATTCTGATATTTCTGTGTCTGTGATTCTGTGAATGATTTTATTTGCTCCAAATTTTATTACAATCTGTTATTTTGCATTATTCAAGTCTGACATGTGTGGATTATTGTCGATTTGAATGGTCCAAAATACCGGGTCGTTACATGCCCCATACTCCGACTCGCATGCATTTCTTATGCATTGATATGAATCCAAACATCCTAGAGCCTATCTTCAAAGTTTGATTCTATGCTTATGGATCTCGCGTCATTTGTGTATCGAATCAGAGAGCACATCACTACTCCTTCTACATGGTGACCCTCTGCCACAGAATCGTCCATCATCTTTATTTCGCTCTGATGAGCATTTTCAACATTCAAGCATACAAACAAACACTATACATGCATTAACAATATTCAATCATTATCCAAACATGCAAACCTTCCAATAAATCATAGCAAATCATCATATAATGTATGTAAAACATTGCCTATCACCTATAAAGTCAATTACACATCCGAATAACATGATTAAAAATACTTTAAATCTCTTAAATCTCGTTTTTACTTTAAGTAGGATTTAAAAATAGTTTCAAAATATAGTTTCGACATTATAAATGGTTCAAAATGTGTCAAATCCTATAGATACATATATAATATGATGTGAGAAGATAAATCACTCACCACCCAAAAAGTAAAGATTTGCACGCAGAACGAGGAAAATTCAAAAATAATCAAGAAAGATCTGAAATTTCCTCCCTAAAAATGTGGATTCGAATGTTGCTTGCTAATCCCCTTGCTAATCTACTCTTAATCTATGATTTTTTCTTGGTTTAGCAGAGAAAGGAGAATGTTTTGACTAAAAGAAGGTTACTTGAGGTTTAGATCTATTTTAGGATGAAGGAGAATGATTTGGGGATGACTATTTCAGCTATAATAACCTCCAAACCTGAAATTGTTTACTGGGTTTGCCCTCAAACTTTATGAATTATCAATTAAGCTTCCCCAAAACTTTCTAACATCAAACAACCATATCTCCCAAACGGTAAGTTCAAATGACTATTATGACCATTCTACGGAAAGGGAAACTATCATATTATTCCAAGGAAGGTGATTTGAGGACATAATCCGGATCCTATTGAAAGTTATAGCCGTTTAAAATTTTCAAGGGTGAAATCATCCAGTAAAATTTCTCGACATTAAAAATGTCACTTCTCAATATTCCCCAAAGTTATAGTGCCCTATGACCCAGTACGAATTTAAAAATAATATTTTACGATCCTTTGATACGTAAAATACGGATCATTACACTCTCCCCCGTTAGGAATTTCACCCCCGAAATCCCTAATACAACCAAGATAAAGTCAAACATAGCTACCACGCATGCCTAACATTCACAAACAATCATATCATACATCAAACATGCACAAATAAGCAAGAGATACTATCTACGCCTATCCTAATATGCATGATACTAAACTACTCTATATAATACCAAAAGTGAAAGTACATACGATAAACAGAAAATCTCACAAGTAAAGAGCTCTAGATAAGCGGCCCTCATGCTTACTCGGTCTTCCAAGTGCAATCGCCTTCGCTCTCACTCCACTGGACCTTCACCAACTCCATCGTCTTCCTCTTAAGCTGCATCGTATCTCATCCTACAATACGAATAGGTCTATGAGGTCTCGTAGCTTCTGGTTCAAACTCGATATCATCTAGCCGATCTAGTGCAATAGTCACGTCTGAGCTCTGCACAAGCTTCTACAAGTAAGAGATGTGGAATACATTATGCACACCTGCCATCTTCTAGGGTAAGTCAACTCTATAAGCTAGGTTCTCAATCTTCTCAAGTATTAGAAAAGGACCTATGAATCTCGATGCCAACTTCGCCTTAGTACCGAATCGAACAACGTTTTTCGGTAGAGAGATATTGACAAACAACATATCACCGATAAAGAACTTTATATCTCATCTTCTCTTATCAGCATAGCTCTTTCATCTATCTTGAGCAGCTTTCATTCGTTTTCGAATGATCTTGATCATCCCCGAAGTCCATCTAACCATATTTGGCCCAAGTATCAGTTTCTCTCCCCTTTCTCACTAACATGAAGGAGAGTTGCACGATCTACTAACGCCTCAAATGGTGCCATACCGATGCTGGACTGATAACTATTGTTACATGCGAACTCTACCAAATGCAAGTGATCATCCCATGAGCCACTACAGTCAAAAATGCAAGCTCGCAGGAGATCTTCCAAGATATGATTCACCCTCTCGGTATGCCCATTAGTTTGTGGATGATAAGATGTATTGAGATGCAGTACCATCCCTAATGCCTCTTGTAAGCTCATTCAAAACCCATTAATAAACAATGGGTCTTGGTCACTCACAATGCTCTTCGGCGCACCATGCAATTAGACAATCCATTTTACATTCAACTCGGCCAATCTAATGTTGTTCTACAAGAATTTATGGTTATAAATCTAGCACTCTTCATTAATCTATCGACCACCACACAAATTATATCATACTCTCCTTTGGTCATCTGCAATCCATTGATATTTGTTACCACTTCCACTAAGGAATCTCGAGCAATTGCAGCAAACCACTTGGCTTTTTCTTCTTTGCTTTTACCAACTAACAGTTCACGCACTTAGAGACAAATGCCCCCAACATCCTACTTTATCCCTTCCTAATAAAATTTCTACCATATATCATGGTACATTTTATTGCTATCGAGATATTTAGTCAATCACGAATGAAGGCACTCTCATAGCACCTCATTCCTCAACCCATCGACATCAGGTACAAATAGTCTCCCATCCTTGCGGAGCAAGCCATCATAGTCAAGCCCACACTACTTCATCTTATCACACTCTACCCATTCCTCTATCTTAGTCATGATCTTTGCTAGTCCAGCATCTCGCCTCTGAGTGGCACCGATCCACTCAATCAAACTAGGTCTGATTGTTAAACTAGCCAACACATCCGGCTCTAGCACACATCGAAGTTTGAAGTCATAACCAATAATATACTCAGGCTGGTTCCGCTCTAGGAATGTCGCTCCCAAGCGGCACGTCTTCTACTCAAAGCATCAGTAACCGCATTTCCCTTACTAGGCATATAGGAAATGTCAAAGTTGTAGGAGTGTAAGAAATCTAACCATCGCTGTGGATGAAGGTTAAGGTCCTTTTGTAAGAAGAGGTACTTTAACGATTTATGGTTCGTGAATAACTCAAACCTCTCCTAAAGCAAGTAGTGCCTCCATATCTTCAAAGAAAATACTATCGTCGCCAACTCCAAATCATAAGGTGGGTACTTCCTCTCATGTTGTTTTAGCTGTCATGTAGCATATGCGACAACTTTCCCCCTCTGCATCAACACCGCACCTAGTTCAGTACCAAAGGCGTCTATGTATACTATCAACTGTTCATTCCCACTCGAAATGACTAACATCGAAGCACTCATTAACCTCTCCTTCAGACTCATGAATGCGTGCTCACACCTTGCATCCCAAGAAAAAGTCCGTTTCTTCTTCGTTAAGTTAGTTAACGGCACTGCAACCTTAGAGAAGTCCTTGATAAAATGTCAATAGATCCCTTCAGTCTAAAGTACTTCTCATGTTTGTAGCCACCTTAGGTCGATCCTAATCCTATACTACTACCACCTTTACAAGATTGACAGCAATGCCCTACTCAGAAATAATGTGACCCAAGAATCTCACTTCCCTCCTCCAGAAGTGGCACTTAGAAAAATTCGCCTTTAATCAGTGCCTCCTCAACAACTCGAGCACAATCCTTAAGCTCCCCTTATGTTCTTCCTCCATCCTCGAATAAATAAGAAAATAATCCATGAATACAAGTAAAGCTTATATAGTCAATCCTTGAAAACACGGTTTATAAGATCAACAAAGTATGCTGGTGCATTCGTTAGGCAAAACAACATAACCAACCACTCATAGAATCCAGACTGCATACAAAACATAGTAATTGACACACTATCCCTCGCTATTCTTGATTGATGAAACCCCATCGCAAGGTCTAATTAAGAGAACACCTTCGCACCATAGAGCTGATCGAATAAGTCATCAATACACAGAAGTGGATACTTTTTCTTCTTAGTTACTTTGTTCAGCTCACGGTAATCAACACATAACCTCAAAAGTCGTCTTCCTTACTGGCGAATACTATAGGTGCCCCTACTTGAATATACTCCATCGAATAAACCCTCATCATAATAGGTCATTCATTTGCACCACTAGTTCCTTTTGCTCTTTTGATGTTATATGCCTCAATGGCATAACGATCAGTTTGGCATCCTTCACCAAATCTATAGGGAATTCTGTCTCCATATGTGGTGATTAACTAGTCACCTCCTTGGACATGTCCGGATACTACTAGCTATAGGCACATATGACAATTCATCGTGCAAGATCTCGACCGAATACAGAAAACTAACCATCATCTCGTCATCAAGTAGGCAGTCTAACTCCAATCTCTGCCCATCATCGTCCCTATCATCACCAACGGCCTCTCATAATCCACCACTACTCTGTATCTCTATAGCTAGTCCATCCCCAAAATAATACTGAACCCTACAAAAATCATACAAAGAAGTCACAAACAAGCAAACATCCACGACTCGATAAGGCTTAGTCCCGAAAAACCATGCAAAGGCTAGTCGGTCCTCCAACAAGGTTTGCAACAATCAAAGGTCGGTCAACTATCTCAAGTTTAAATCCCTATCTATCTACCAAATCACTAGATATGATGGAATGTGAATCTCCTATATCGAATAAAACATATACATGTGTATCAGCAATAGAAAGCAAACCATGTATCACGATGCTTTTTCCCTATTACTTCATCGATGAAGCACTCGACGAAGCCGGAATGGCATTCAAAGCGTAAGCAGACACAACCTGCTTATTCCTCAATGGTTCTGGATAGTCCTTCTTGATATGCCTAGGCTTTTTTTCTTTCCTTCCTCCTCACAATCTCTGATAAGATGACCCTTGTCCCCATAATTACAGCGAACAGGCTCCCATTTTCCTTCTTCTGACTAACCTTCTTCTAAAACTGCTTCCTCTTGTTCCACTTTTTCTTACCTCCTCCGCTCGCTTCTTCTAAAATGGCTTTAGTCTACCCTCCTTCTAAAATGGCTTTAGCCTATCCTTGGAATCAACAACTGGCCTAGACTTTGGATACAGACTCTCGTGTCAAAGAGCCATCTCCGCTAGCTTCTTCATGGACTCATCAATATGTCCTACTAGCTTTTTGCTAACATAATCGTCCAAGCCCGTAATAAACTTCTCTTTCTTCTTCAGCAGAGTGTCAATAAAAGATGTCTCATATTTCGCGAGTATATCAAACTTAGCCACATACTATAGGATAGTCATATCTCCCTATCTCAAATCATAAAATTTTCTAACAAGAACTGATTTCTGAGTAGTCGGTATATACTTCTTCTTGAGCCTCGCCTTAGACTGCACACAGGTAATCTGATCCTTAGGAGTGGTAATATCGCTGGCGTTCCATCACTCCATCGCTCATCCTCGAAGCTGTATAGAGTAAAGCTTCCTCTTTAACACGTCTTCCAACTCCAAGTCCTCAAAGAAACATTCGCAAGTGTCCAATATATCTTGCATTTTGACGGTTGTTTCTATTTCAAGAAATGGTTTGTCACCCAGACTAGATTTGTCTTTGTTTAGCTTAGCAAAGTCAGACCTCGACGCTTGCACTAGAGCACCACAACCAATAACCACAACATAAGTGAATCCTTGGGAATTCTACAGCATGTTCCTTGTCATATTATTGAACAAAGCCTACATGTTGAGGTTCACGGCTGCCCCGTCGCCGGCTCTATGCTTTATGCCAGAAGTAGAATTCCTTGCATAACTCCTTATTTGCTGGGTCATTCTTATAAGCTGTAATAAGAAGGATCACTCTCTCCAAAAGGAATAAGTGGTATTCGTGAATGCAATGTGACTTACTATATACACTACTATATAATTTTGAAGACCAAAATATAACAACTACACCCTCTCATATATGCTTGATCAATTCTAAGGCGATAACTCCTACCTTATCTCTAATGGATCCAAGTTTCAACTTATGCTTTAGCGGGTAGACCTAAGTTGAAATTGCTTAACCTAATCTCTAATACCAAATGTGATGACCACCTTACACCTCTGGTAAACAATATACCTATAAAGTGTGCTATGGAGGTACTTGACTAATGTAGGACGACGGTCAAGGGTGTACAGTAACGAAAATCCAAACAGAGAACCTATAGAGCATCTCACAATGGATAGATAAAATATAATAATCAAATAGACATAAAACAGGCGAGACAATAGTATGATCAAATGAAATATAAGTAAGAAGATCAGAGTGCAATAGGTTTACAAATTATACAAAACTAAAATAATAGAGTTTATACATCCTAAATCTCTAAACTAAACTCTCTAAACATCTTTCAAAAATACAATACCGATATAGCTCCACGGTACTGCATAGCGTAATATAAGCAATAGTAAGCTCCAAAGTATAGATTGTGAGAAATGCAGATTAAGGATCTTAAGGCTAGAATTAACACTAGAGGGGGTGAATAGTGTATAAAGAAATTTGTTAATCTTTTTGAGTTTATCTTAATTTGTTAACAATGTATGCACTAATCAGACACAGATATGAACACAGAATCAAACACAGATGCAAATATAAAGTAAAAGCAGTAAAGGAAAGAACACACCGGATTTTATACTGGTTCGGAGTTACCCTACATCCAGTCTCGCACAACTAAGTACGGATTTCCTTTCAAAACCAATTCAACAATTACAACCCTCGATTTCAAGGCTACGAGATACACCCTCCAGAATAACAATCCTCTAGGTAGAGATACTTGATTTTCAGGGCAACAAGTTCACCCAATTGATTTCCAAGGCTACAATCACACCTTCTCTCGCTCGATTAATTACAAAAAGTCTATAACTCAGATTAGCACTTGGATCTTGTAGAGATAGTGGAGAGAATCAAAACTAGAAATTATCTAGTTAGATTCGATATTAATTTCGGCAGAGTAATGGTGTAATTTGTAAATAATAAAGTGGAGAAGAAGAGGAGAAGTTAAATCAGAGAAAAGTGATTAAAAATTCGTTGAAACTGACCTCTATTTATAGAAGAGCAACAGCCATGACCATTCATGAAGAGTTATGACGAATAGACACTTCTTTTGAAATTTGAATTTTGAATCAAACTGACACCATGTCGACATAGTGCCTATGGGCATGTCGACATCCCTCAGCCAAAATTGATGTTTTGAATTTCTATAAAAATAATATTTATCTTATATAAAAACTATTTAAAACTTTATAAATATACTTGAATATATTTGAAATTCATAAGTAAATATAAAGAACAATACATATATATATTATTTAACTATAATTTAAATCAAAGTATAAATAATTTAAATGTTAAATATATTATTTGAAAAGATAGTTTAAAATCAGAAGTAATTTGACTTTGAAATTAAAGATGTTTTTGAGGCTAAAATTATTTAAAATCAGGATAGAGAGTTTTGAATCTTTTAAAAGGAAAGTTTTGAAATCATTTTGAAAACAAGATAATTTTGTAAAATCGTTTGAATTAAAATTAGTGGATACAAAACAATGTCCCACTAGATTTTCGTAGGTTCCATCCTACTTAGGGTTACATCCCTTTAACGGGCTCGAAGTGGATTCCATTCCACGAATAAAATAGATTTTAAGATGTCAATGCCTTTCTATGAGTTTTAACAATATTCCTAACTATATAACTTATCTTGGAAACTTGAACTCTTGATAATCTTGATACTCATGAGTCTTCTATCTCTCTATATCTTGAATCTCTATATTGTACAGTCTTCATTCTTGATACCTGCATGGTTAGATCCTGCATATACATATATATCTAAACTTGTAGTGTTAGTATTTATATTTTATAATCTATTCTAAGGTTGTTGTCATCAAAACCAACTCCTCAGGGACTAACAATCTCCCCCTTTTTGATGATGACAACCTTTGTTTATAAAATATTCCTTCTATCCTAATAACTCCCCCTAAAACAAATAACTCCCCCTTAATCTATGCCTAACTACCCTATTTTATATTTCTCCCCCTTTGTCATCAACAAAAAAACTTACTCCCCCTTATTCTTGGACTTCAGTACCTGCATTGATAAACTATACAACGGAATATATAATATATAGATTAAGAAATAATGATACTTATAAGCATAATAACTTAATTAAAGAGTATATTCATTTTAGTGTATATATATATGTTTCACACACCAAACTTCAAACCAAATAAAATCGATCCACACAAAGTATCAATTCAAACCAAATTAAATCAAACAAATTAATTCAAACAAATTAAACAAAAAAAGAAGATTAAACATTTCGAGGAACATCTACCCATCCATCTTCTCTAAATATAGGGTCTGCTTTAATTGCATCCTAACTCTCATTGTCATTGGTGAGAGAGACAGGAGGATGTGCTTCATTATCATCCTTGTGTAGAGAGGAGATCATCCATCGTATTGCATCGAAGTGCCTTTCTTGCTCCTTGATCATCTGCATTTGACTCAACTCCAAGTGACGCTGGTTTTGTAGAATAAAAGAGAGAATATTCTTGAATGAATTGAGTGATTCTTCAAGATTTTCAGATATATTGTGAATAGGATTGGCCATAATTGAATTAGAGAAAGAAATGAAGGATATAGATAATGAGAAATAAATTTCAGTGAAGATTTCTGGAAGAAAAAGGTATATATAGGTGTAGAAATTCATTTGAAATGAATAGACATTTGGTAGTTATTCAAATTTCAAATTCAAAATCAATAATCACTTCTGACCAGTACATGTCGACATGGTCTTCTAGGGGATGTCGACATGGGTTAGTGAAAATTTATGACAATTTTGATTTTGTGAATAATTGTGTATATATATAAATTTATATAATATACTAACATTTATTCAGGAGATAAGATAAGCTAGATAACAGAAAGGAAGTTCAATTTCATTGCATAATAGGATAATACAATGATTAAACATAAAGAACTACAAAAACATTCGAAAAAACAAACTAGGACAAATACAATAAGATACTAAAAGATAAAACTAGTTAGAAGATGAAGATGATGAAGATAGTCCAAGTTTCTTGCTAACTTTTGAAAAGAACTTGTTCATCTTCGAAGAAATGTTATCCAACTTCTTACTAACAGATCGTTTTAAAATCCGTTGATTCTCCACAATTATCTTTTGGTTTTTGAGAAGGGTTTTGTTGGAAGGATTGAAAGGATATTCGATGCTTTCCAAAGAGGTTTCACCTTCTTCTTTTTCTTCTTCAATTTCCATTTCATCCCCTTCTTCTCTTTCTTCCTCTTCCTCTTCTTCCATTTCCTCATGAGCCAAACGCTCTTCCTTTTCGGTAAGGGTTCCATAAGGTTGAAAAATATATGGGATTTTCATGAGAGAAATGTTTGAGATATTAAAAACCTTTCTTGAAATAAATTCTTCTCCTTTGAAATTTACTCCAAAATAGTTGAAAATCCGAGTAAGGTAAATTCCATGATATAAAGTGTTTTCTCCCATTTCAAAATTTTTAGGACGAAGTTCATCCAAAATAACTTGCGCCCAATTGATATCATAATTTCCGAAAATAGTAAAAAGTGCTTTGCACACTTTTGAAGTAGGATTGTTAAAATTTCCCGACCTTGGGGTCAAAGTATGTTGTAAGAGAAGATTGAAAATTCTTGCTTTAGGACGAAAGTTTCGATTCTTAAATTCAAAGTTTTCATCTCCTTCAAAAATATGATGAAATGTCTCACGATCATGTTCATCGATTTGAAAACTAGAAAGATCCATTCGCGTGCTTTTGCAATTGAGAATGGTACCCAAAAGGTCACAATTCAAAACAATTTGAGTGCCTTTGACACTACTCCAAATTTCATTCTCATTTCCAATATAAAAACCACGGTTTAAATTAGCATAGAAGATTTTGACAAGATTAGGATAGCAAACAAAATCATTTTGAGAAGAGTCAATAAGACTTAAAACACCATTGTTTGCAAAAAGAGAATCAATTTCATAAGAAGAAAAATCTTGAAAAATAGCAAATTTTCCGGGATGGACTTTGGCATAATTAGCATAATTGATGTATGCTTTAATTGCCTCCGGATCATTGAATAATTGCTCTTTGATTTTTCTGGAAATTCTCATGGTTGAGGGGTTGCTTGAAGAAGCCATTAGAGTAGAGAGTAGAGAGCTTGAAGGTATGAAGAGAGAGTTTGAATTTGAAAATGAAAGTGAAAAGATATGATAAAAGATAGTGAATAAATAGACTTTCAAAGGACATATTCTCTGGTCAAAAGGTATCTTTTCAGAGAAATAAATGAAGTGAAAAGATGGAGGGAAATTCAAACATTTGAATTCAAAATTTGAAATTCAAATTCAGGTAGGCATGTCGACATCATGGTAGGGGCCATGTCGACATGTGGCTTTGAATTTTCATAACATGATTTTTCCTAAGTTATCTAATATACATATATATAAATATTATTATTAATGTCTATATTTCTGAAATATTATTGTACTTATAATATATTTTAGAATGTGTTAAAAATAATAAAAATAATAATAAAATAATAATAAAATAATAGTAAAAAAATAGAAAATAAATATTTTAAAATTCAAACAACATATCAATTCAAAATCAATCAATCAATCAATTCAAAAACAACCAATCAATCAATCAATTCAAGCATGCAATTTCAGCCAATGTATTGTAAACATGTACCTTTTTCTGAGTATGTGTCTTTGGTATCGACTAAATCGAGAATTGCTGTGAAACACAGATTTGAATTATCTTTCTTCTGTTCATCGTCGCTGGAGGATGAGTCAGAGTCATCTAGAGTAACAGTGAATGCACGTTTCCGTTTCTTTGCAGAATCATTGTTTGTAGGAGAGTTTTGCTTATCTGGATGCAGACAGTCTCTTTTGATGTGACCTAGTTCGTCACAATTGAAGCATTTGATAAAGTTTGGTATTGTAGTTTGATTACCGGAATTCTTAAAGTTGTTTCTCTGGGAACTATTCAATTTTCTGTACTTCAGGAATTTCCGAAAATTCCTGGTCATAAATGCTATCACTTCATCATTATCACTGTTTGAGTCTGATCCGTCGATTAATGCATTGAATGCCATTGATTTCTTTTCAGATGCTTTGCTTTCTCTTCTCCCGATCATTTGAACTTCAAACGACATTAGATTTCCAATCAATTCTTCTATCTTTAAAGTACTGATGTCATTTTCCTCTTCAATTGCAAGTGTCTTTTGATCCCATTCTGGAGTGAGAGAATTTAAAAAATTTCTTACTTGATCTTCTTCCGAAAATTCCTTTGCCAAAGATATAAAAGAATGCATAATATCTTGAAATCGACTATACATATCTGAAATAGACTCATTAGTATTCATTTTAAATAACTGAAACTGATTTGTGAGCATGGAAATTTTGGTCTGTTTAACTTTGCTTGTTCCTTCGTGAGTTACTTGCAAAGTTTTCCAGATTTCATATGCAGACTTACAAACTGACACTCTATTAAATTCATTTCTTTCAAGTGAACAAAACAGAATATTCATTGCTTTAGAATTATTTTGTGCAACAGTCTTTTGCTCAGTGGTCCACTGTGCAAAATTAGTTGTGGGTTCAGAATATTCAGTTTGTGTGATATTCCAAGTATCTAATCCTACAGATTGTAAATATATTTTCATCCTACATGCCCAATATGCATAGTTACTGCCATTAAAAAGTGGTGGTCTGGCAGTAGACTGACCTTTTACAAATGAACTAGTGTTGGTGGAAATAGCAGTACTAGTGTTAGTAGCCATTTTGAAATTTTTCAAAATTCAGATAATGAAACTTTTAAAAACAAGGCTCTGATACCAAATGTGAGAAATGCGGATTAAGGATCTTATATAAAAACTATTTAAAACTTTAAGTAGGATTAGTGCCTATGGGCATGTCGACATCCCTCAGCCAAAATTGATGTTTTGAATTTCTATAAAAATAATATTTATCTTATATAAAAACTATTTAAAACTTTATAAATATACTTGAATATATTTGAAATTCATAAGTAAATATAAAGAACAATATATATATATATTATTTAACTATAATTTAAATCAAAGTATAAATAAATTAAATGTTAAATATATTATTTGAAAAGATAGTTTAAAATCAGGAGTAATTTGACTTTGAAATTAAAGATGTTTTTGAGGCTAAAATTATTTAAAATCAAGATAGAGAGTTTTGAATCTTTTAAAAGGAAAGTTTTGAAATCATTTTGAAAACAAGATAATTTTGTAAAATCATTTGAATTAAAATTAGTGGATACAAAACAATGTCCCACTAGATTTTCATAGGTTCCATCCTACTTAGGGTTCCATCCCTTTAACGGGCTCGAAGTGGATTCCATTCCACGAATAAAATAGATTTTAAGATGTCAGTGCCTTTCTATGAGTTTTAACAATATTCCTAACTATATAACTTATCTTGGAAACTTGAACTCTTGATAATCTTGATACTCATGAGTCTTCTATCTCTCTATATCTTGAATCTCTATACTGTACAGTCTTCATTCTTGATACCTGCATGGTTAGATCCTGCATATACATATATATCTAAACTTGTAATGTTAGTATTTATATTTTATAATCTATTCTAAGGTTGTTGTCATCAAAACCAACTCCTCAGGGACTAACATAGATATATGAAAGCCTAACCTTCTGCTCACACTCTATACAACTCCATGCGCTATCCAGACATGTTATCCTTAATCTACTCATTTAAGAGTACCCGAGATAATAAGAAGCAAAGCATAAAACCTCGGATCAGACAGTAGTCTGATGTGGGTGATACGTCGTCTCATTATACTATAAAAATATATATAGTAGCAATGACATAGGGTATGTAGAATCATACCTGACCCATCCCTGCATTTTAAGAGTTAGCACATAACAATTAATGTGTGCCAACTAATTTTCGAGTTTATTTAATTAAGATCAATTTATAATTTTAATAAATTAATAATAAAAAATAATACAAATGTTTTATTGAATTTTTATGGCATTTAATTATTTACATGAGGCTTTAAAATTAATTAAAACACTATATAATTGTTATCTATTAGTTTAATTAAATATATATGCTTAATTAATTAATTAATGTATGGTGTATAATTAGGCCTAACATCATGAAAGGCCATGACAAGGAGAAGGTCATACGGGGAGGAATGAGGGAGTTTTGACTAAGTCTCTTGCTCTACATTAGATCTAGATTCAAAAGAGTGGAAAATGTGGAGATATTATATTTTCTCACCTTCTCCTATTCAATACACACAAAAAATATACAACCCTAGCCTACATTAAAATTATTTGAAACCTTGAAGCTAGGATTGCACACCAGGCTTGTAAGGAGAAAGGAATAGTGATTTAAAGTGGAACAACAAGCAACAAACATTTCAACAAGATAGATCTAAGGTACACATTTCTTTCTAAAACATTACAAATACATGCAAACATATATAATGTTCCATTTTCAATAAAAAATATTTAAAAAATAAATTAATTATATATATAAACTTACATATGTTGAATTATACATATAATAATATTTATTTTTATGTGTGTAATTAAAATAGTTCTTATGGTTTATGCTCACGTCCTATACACACAAACAGATATATATATATATATATATATATATATTTGGATTTTTACTAATAAAAAGGGTTTTATTTCTTCTTAGGTTTTAAATAATTTTTTCTTCTTCTTGAGTATTTAAAATAAATAATAATAAAATATATGTATTTTCTTTTGGGTTTAAAATAATATATATATATGTATATACATATATTAGTTTCATTTCGGTTTAAAGAAATTAATTTCTTAACATATGTATATATATTTGGAACTAGTCAAATTTTAAGCTTAAACTTCAGATTTTAGATATATATATGTATGTATGTATGTATGTATCTATCATTATGTATATATTATAGCTTAATATATATATCAACAATTATATATATAATTTAATTTTAAAACATATATAAACATCTACATAAATTTATAGCTAAATAAAAACCATTTTTTTATTACTACCAAAAAAATTATTTTATAAATATATATTGTTGGCCAAAAATAAAATTCATATACAAATAAATAAATATATGTATGTGTGTGTGTATATTATCACCTATCTATATGAGACTATTCATATGTGTTAAAGAGATGCTCCTGATATTCTTTTCCCCTTTTATAACCATAAACCACAATGGTTATTTACATATATTCTACATATTGATATTCACATAAATGTGCTTGTTTAGTTTACAATATTTATAATGTTCACATTGTGTGTGTGAATTCCTAACAAATAAAATATAATAAAGTAAAAGTAAATCAAATCAAAATTAGAATATATATTGATTAATAACAAAAATATACATGCATTGAAGTTTCAAAGATAAAGTAAACATAACTAAACTAGTAACAACTAAATACGATTTAGTAGAAATAAATTATTCATGCAAACACAAAATAAGATCTAGTGTGAAACTAGTAAAAGATTTTTTTTGGAATTTCCCATTTTTTCCCTGCTGCCAATGAATTGATGCAACAACGATATCTAAGCTTCATTTTGGTAACATGAATAATTAACCAACACGTAGGGCGGTCCCTTGAGAAATCCAGTTAGATGGGTGTATAATTCAAGGTAGTTTAACAAAAGGGAAAGCTACTCTAATTGAGGAAAGTTCTTCTTAATTGAAAACCTCTCATCTCCTGGCCTTACCTAGCTGGTCGAAGTGTTATGTTTCAAAGGTATGGCCTTAGAAGACCCAAAATATGTTTGTGCCTTATGTTTATTTAAATATGTGTATTTGAATATTATTAAATTAATTTAAAATTGTTTCGAATTTAAATAAAATATAATAATATTATATAAAGGGTTATAAAATGCAAATTTAAAATTGTTTAAATTTTATATAAATATTGTATTTAAATTAATTAAAAGGTTTAATTAATAAAGACATACATATAAATGTATATGACTTAATCAATTATAAATGTTATAATAAACCAGAATATATATAACTTGTGTATGAGAAAAGGGATATTAAATTAGCTAATACCCATATAAACTTAATGGGCTATACATAAGATGTAGAGACATATTATGTCATAAGATATCATACTCACCCCTCTTAAAATGTCGATAATACTCAATTATTATTATTTTAAATTGTGAATTTAGAATAATGTCGCTCTCTACCATTTACATATAAATAGAGAATTATACGTACTTATGGGTGTTGAGTACTTTTAAGCCATACAATATTTATGGTGATGTTATATTGTACCTAGATTGGTAATAATATTTTGTAACTTCGTTTAATACCCTAAAGGGTTACAAAAATACATTTAGGCTATCGCAAAATTATAGGTCTAGAGTATCCAATTTACCTTTTGACTTGTTGAGAATCCTTAAGCTCATTAAGATGATTAGGAGAAAATGAATATATGGTTAGTAATTATATAAGAAATATATTTACTAAAGAGTTACCTACTGTATATTGGGACTACAATTTGTTAAGCACCCTCAAGGATATTGTAACGTAATAAATGGATCCTAATACATATTAGAGGAATTTGAGAAATTCCCGTATGCAGAATCTTCTTGGGAGCCTTATTAGACAAATATAATAAACTAATCTAAGAGCATAAGAACATATGTAATGTTATTTAATTTACTCTAATAAATTTCTGTTGACTAAATGTCAACAACGAAGTTATTTTAAGAGAAAGTTACACCAACTGACGTGAACTATAAGGAATGGTAAAATCACAATCACCTACGAAAAACTTTGGCATGTAGTCTCCAATGATCTTATGGAAAAACTTGATAAAAATGTCGTGCCCGAAAAAATAGCCTTTTGCGAATCATGGTCAATAGACCGTGAACTTGCTCAATGCTACATACCGTCAACCATGAGTACAGAGCTCCAAAGACAGCATGAGAATATGGATGTGTAATCCATATTTCAGCACCTATAAAAGTTGTATAGTGAACAGTCTAATACAGTAAGGTACAAAAACTCATGGAAATTGTTTCATACGTAAATGAGCAACAATACTCATGTCCAGGATCATGTGCTCAATATGATTAGGTACATAGAGAGATTGGATGAGCTGGGAACGACACTTGACAGAGTTACACATCAACTTGATTCTTGGACCATTGACTCTACAATTTGATCCATTCATATTGAATTTCAACATATATTTGCTAAAGTATTCTATTATGGATCTCCTTAATTTATTAAGGATGGCTAAGAATACATTCACGAAAGAACCGAGTGCAGTACTTGCAGTCAACATCGCATCTTCGTTGAGTAGTTTGAAGAAGTTAAAGCTTAGGTCGAAAGGCGGCAAGGGTAAAGCTAAGGCCAAGAAAGAGAAGGGTGGATGTCACCATTGCTTTAATAAGCGAGAGTAGAAGATAAACTGTCCAGAGTATCTGAAGATGCTCAAGGGGAAAGAATTTGATTCCTGTACTAGAGGTATTTTCCTTATAAAAAATTGTTTATCTATAATTGCTTCATCTTGGGTTTTAGATACTTGATCTAGAAGTTATATTTGTAATTCATTACAGGAAATTAGGGGCAAGGGGCTCGTAGCAAGAGGGACTGTGGAATTCCAAGTTGCATATAGAGCTATTGTAGCTGCTGTAGCAGTAGGATATTACCATGTGAAGCTTGCTAGTGGACATGAATTAGTTTTATATAATTATTATTTTTTATCGTACATTGTTAGTGGAATAATCTTCATTTCCCATTTAATAGAAAATGGATTTTGTAATGGTAATGTTATGACTATTTGTCATGATAATAAAATTGTTTGCTTCGACACTCTTAAAGAAGTCATTCTTATTGTAGCAAACCCATCTTTTGCTTATATTTTATCAAATTTTATAAATATTTTTATTTATTAAAATATGGTGATTTACCATTTTTGTTTTCGACACGTTTGACATAAATTGTTAAAGATGATTAATTTAAAACCGCATAAAATTATGATCGGTGTTGAGTTGACCAAACATGTGATTTTGTTTTTATAAAGAAATACCCGAAAATGGTCATCGTATGCACTGAACGGATCCGTAGACGGCCCTTATATATAAAATAAATGCGCAAAAACACTAATACACTTGGTTGTAACGACCCTGGTTTGAGAATTACCTGATAAATAATATATATTAATTTAAATTGGAACTTTAAGTAAAATTTGGAATTCTTTTCAAGTAGTGAAATTTAAAAGTATTGGAAATTTAAAATTTTCTAAAGTAAAGAATTGTTAAGAATATTTTTGTAGGAAAATATAAATTTTGTTCTGAAAATAATTATTATATTATTTGAAAATTTAGGATATTTGTAGAAGAATTAGAAAGGTTGAAACAGAAATGGATTATTTATAATTATAAAATAGTGAAATTGTAGAGATTGTTAATTGGGTTTTTAGCCCGGTAGATTTAAATAGGAGTTAGAATATCCAGATTAAGCCACAATGACTTGGAACTTGAACAAGGCGTGCAAAAGAACAAGCAAATGGAACTTAAGAGAAACAATCCAAAAATCCACTAAGTAGATGGATCGTTGGCGATCCATCATCCATGGATCGCTAGCAATCCAAAAGGAAGCATCATGAGTTGTCAAAGCCTCCTACATCATGATCTACTACCTCTTCTAAGAATACTTGCCAAGTTTCATAGCATGCCAAACAATCTAGCTCGAGAAGTGAAGACTCGTCTAATTCAAGCTGCTTGACCAAAAGCAGCTAACTTAAAATGGACCTAGAGAACTCATACGGAGTTGGATTGACTTGAAATTTTAGGAGAACACTTAGAAGAGATAAAAGAAGGCTCATAGAAAAAATGGGATCATTTGGAGGTTGTTTGATGGATCCTGTACAGTTAAAGCGCTCGGCAGATTCAATGCGGCGGAGGTGCAAAAAGTCATAGCGGGGATATAGCGAGGATATAGCGGATGACTCTAAAATAGCATATAAAAATCATACTTAATGTTTTACAAATATATAAATGGTAATTAAATGAAATATTAACATTCAATTGAGTTATAATTAATACATAAATAATTTTAAATAAAAACATGCACGAATATACTGTAAATAAACGTAAAACTGTTATATAACATAATTGAATTTAGTAGAATATTAGAGTATTTTTATTTCTGAAAATATATTAAAAATTAAATTAATAAATTAATTTCATAATTTTTATAATGTATAAAGGTCATTTTCAAATTCGTTTCTCTTAAAGAAGATATAGCGGAAATTGCAGAATATAGCGGGAATAACGGGATATAAGGGAAATAGTGGGGCTTAAAGCGGAAATGCTATATTTGGGGCTATATGGAAAAATCGTAGTGGTAGAAATCCGCTATGAGACATAGCGGGGTTATAGCAGGGTAATAGCGGGGCATTAGCTGCACAGATTCCAATGGATTTGTTAACTCCATCAGATGCCTTTAAATGCTTGTTCTCCACTATAAATGTCTTTGTTTGGTTTATTTTAATATTGTTGGTGCCTTTATTAAACTTCTATCAAGTGCCACTATAAGTCAGCTTCTACTGTACCTGAAATAACTTAATGAAATCAGTAAAAGCATTGTCATGTGGTTGTTATCATCAAAACAATACAACCATGTTCCCAATATGTAATGATGGCCAAGACTAGGATGGCTACTGTTCAGCGAGTGCTAGTTGACAGCGGAAACTCGGTGAACATTCATTTTAAGAAGGTTTTTTTGAAACATGATTGAATGATAAGGTCTTATTGCCTTGTAACTCCCAATTACAGAGATTTAACAGATAGGAAACGTTTCTAATTGGCTGCGTTAACTCATCTTTTCAATTTGGAGATAAAATCTAAAGGGATGAGCAAATAAAGAAGTTAATGGTGATAGATGGATACTATGCTTACAACCCATTTTTAGGCTGACTAGTTCTTGTGACTTACAAATAACTCAAGCTCGATGGTGCTTAACTAAGATGTTTCCCGTGGATAGTGGAGTTGGAGTGGTTCATTGAAACCAGGGTATGTGATGAGAATGCTAAGTCATGGAGCTTAGGAAAACAAGATGTAAAGAGAAAGGAAAGAATGTAGAGAAGGTTCTCTACATAAAAATGCATAGCAACTATCATGCATGCCTTAACTAAGGTCCAATAGTGACAAGTACGAAGATATGGATCCACGGAATGAGCCATATGAGCCAAGTGAGGACCAACGGAGCTGATGGAAAAAATCCATATTGATAAAGATGATCCTACAAAGGTAATTAAGATTGGTTCTCAACTTATTTTAAGGATGAAAAAGAAATTGAGTTTATGTGGGTGAACCGTGATGTGTTTGCATGGATCATTCTGACATGTGTGGATTTTTCCTTAAGTTATGCGACACACATTGAACATCAACCTAGTCTTTCCTTTTGTGAAGTAGACAAGCATAACATTAAACCAAAGAGATATATTATGCTAAAGGAAAAGGTGGATAAGTCATTGGAAAATAATTTCATCTATGAATTGCTCTATCTTGACTATTTAGCAAATCCTGCGATGGTTAGGAAGCCAAATGGAAAGTGGTGGACATGCATCGATTATTCCCACTTCAATAAAGCATGCCTAAAGGACTGCTTTTCGCTTCCACGGATACACCAACTCATGTTAGGAATAGCCTGATGGGAACTGTTATCATTTATGGATGCTTATTTCAGCCATAATTGAATTGAAATGCATGTTCCAGATCTGGAGCATACGATTTTTATCATTAATCTAGGGCTACTTACTTGAGTTTTGTCAAGTGAAGAGAGAATTTTGAGATAAGAGTGTACGACTAGCTTTTGTCAATAAGTGATTTTTGGAATGAGTCAGATCGATAATGAAGGTGTACGTAGACGATATGCTGGTAAATTCAAGAAGGTCAACGCACCATGTGGAGCACGTATCAGAAATGTTTTATGTACTTCAGAAGTATGGAATAAAATTGAATCTAGCAAAGTTTTCTTTTAGAGTTGCATCGAGGGAATTTCTAGGGTTCGTCATCAACTCTAGGGTCATAGAAGCTAGTCCAAAGTAAATTAAAGCATTAAAACAAGTCATAGACCAAATGTAACATCCCCCAAATTTGAAGCCCAAAACTAATGGCTATGGATGTTGCAGTCATCCATAGTTATTAATCCTCGACGACCAAATACAGCGGTGTTAGATTCATTGATACACAAAAACACATGAATATGAAATATTTTGAAACTTCAAACAAAATCACATTTCATTCCAAAATATTTCTACTTCATTACATAATCCCAAATTCGCAAATCACGTTCAGAGAAAATATATTTATTACAACATACGCCCAAGAGCGACATATGAAGATACCCTCTTGGATGATCAGAGTATATACAGACAATATGACAACTTTGCCATTACAAACAACACAGTGAAATCAAAAGAAGAGAGAACTCTAAATAGCTATCATGCCCACTACACGTCTCGGGAAGCTTATTCGTCTTAAGAGGTACCTGAAAACCTCAACTCTCAAACTACTCAAAATCAATTGAGTACCCAAGAGTTTAAGGGGAAAACATAAACTTCGAGTCAGACATAAAGCCTGGTATGAATAATAATCTACCATCTCAAATCTTTTAGATATCTAGTGAGACCACGCTGTTAGTCCATGAGTTGATGGTTTTGATGACAACAACCTTAGAATAAGATTATAAAATATAAGTACTAACATTATAGTTTATATATATACGTATATGCAGGATTTAACCATGCAGGTATCAAGAATGAAGACTGTACAGTATAGAGATTCAAGATATCAAGATTATCAAGAATTCAAGATTTCAAGATAAGTATTGAGTCTAGAATTATGTTAAAACTTCACAATAGCACTGAAATCTTCACTCCATTTTTCTTTTGGGATGGAACCCATTTCTACCTTTTAGTGGCTTACAAACCCACGACAAGTATCTAACAAACCTACGACAAGTGGCTTACAAACCCACGAACATCCTGTTTTTGTACAAGTTCTCGAGTCCTGACATGATGAGATATTCTGCAGGAAGATTCTTGCAAAACTACTTCAAAATGATTTTCAAAACTACTTCAGAATGATTTTCAAAATTGTTTTTCAAAATGTTTTAGCCTTAAAAATTATCTTTTCAAATGATTTTCAAAAAGATGTTTTAGCCTTAAATATTCTGGTTTTTAAACTTCGGTTTTTTTTAAAACTATCTTTTAATTATAATATATTTATACTTAGATTTAAATATAAAATTATAGTAAAATTATATATATATTATTCTTTATATTCATCTATGTATTTTATCTATAGTCAAGTATATTTATAAAGTTTAAAATAGTTTAAATATAAAATAAAGATTATTTTCAAAGAGAAAACAAAACATCAAAATTTCCTTTGGGATGTCGACATGCCCTAGTACCCCATGTCGACATAGTGTCAGTTAGATTCAAAAATTTGAATTTCAAAAGAAGTGTCTATTCGCCATAACCTTTCACGAATGGACATGACTGTTGTTCTTCTATAAATAGAGGTTAGTTTCAACGAATTTCATATCAGTTTTTCTAGTTTTTCACTTCTCTTCTTCTTCCACATTTTCTTATTCAAAATCCTATCATTACTCTGCCGAAATCAACATTGAATCTAACTAGATTATCTCTGGTTTGATTCTCTATCACTATCTTAACAAGATCCAAGTGCTATTCAGAGTTATAGGCTTCTTTGTAATCTATCTAGCGAGAAAAGGTGTGATTGTAGTCTTGGAAATCAATCAAGCGAGAAAAGGTGTGATTGTAGCCTTGGAAATCAATTGGGTGAACTTGTTGCCCCGGAAATCAAGTATCTCTACCCAGAGGATTGTGATTCTGGAGGGTGTACCTCGTAGCCTTGATACTGAGGGTTGTAATTGTTGAATTGCTTTTGAAAGGAAATCCGTACTTGATTGTGCGGGACTGGATGTAGGGTAACTCCGAACCAGTATAAAATAAGGTGTGTTCTTTCCTTTACTGCATTTACTTTATTTCTGCATCTGTGTTTGTTTCTGTGATTATATCTGTGTCTGAATATTGCATACATTTGTGTTCCAATTAACATAAACTCAAAAAGATTTAGTAATTTCTTAAAAACACTATTCACCCCCCCTCTAGTGTTATTCCTAGCCTTAAGAACCGTAATCCGCATTCCTCACATTTGGTATCGGAGCAAGGTTTTCAAAAGTTTCATAATCATATTTTTGAAAAAGTTTTTTTTAAATGCCTATGTTTAAGAAATTTGTTAATGCATGTTTAGAAATATTCAGATCATCATTGTCTCTTGAGTCTGCATATAATCAATATTAAAATACAAGTTGTCTACTAAGATTGTTTGATGTACATGAATCATGCTCTATGGGAGTTGAGGAATCAATCCAGAACAAACAAACTGTGCAGATCAAAAAGAACAAATGGATACTCGATAGTGGATGTTCTAGACACATGACTGGGAATCCAGATATGTTGAATGATATAATATACAAAGACGGAGGACTGGTTAACTTTGGAGACAATTCAAAAGGTTATGTGATCGACATCGGCAAAGTCGGTAACTCTGAAACTCCTATTATTACTAATGTTTTGCTAGTTAAGAATCTGAAACACAATCTGCTAAGTATAAGTCAACTATGCGATAAAAGATATAAAATTAAATTTGAAAAAGATAAGTGTCGCATTGAAGATAATAATTCAACCATAATATTTGAAGGAATTAGGAAAAAGAATATTTATATTCTTAGTATGAAAATTTCAAATGATAACTTGTGTCTTTTGGCAAATGCAAGTGACCCTTGGATTTGGCATAAGAGATTTGGGCATTTGAATTTCAAACTCTTATCTAGACTGTCAAAACATGATCTAGTAAGAGGCCTCCCTAAAATGAATTTTAAAGTAGATAGTATATGTGATGCGTGTCCACTAGGAAAACTTAGAAAAAGTTCCTTTAAATTAAAAGATTTGATTTCAACTTCAAAACCTCTTGAATTACTTCATCTTGATTTATTTGGTCCATCTCAAATTCAGTCATTAAATCACAGTAAATATGTTTTTGTAATTGTAGATGATTATTCTAGATTTACATGGACAATATTTTTGAAACATAAAAGTGATACTTTTGAATGTTTTAAGAATTTTTCAAAAAGGGTTCAAAATCAATTTTCTCAAAAAATTATAACCATCCGTAGTGATCATGGTGGTGAATTTGAAAATGAAAAGTTTGAAGAATTCTGCAATAAAAAGGGAATAATTCACAATTTTTCATTTCCAAGAACTCCACAACAAAACGGAGTAGTAGAACGTAAAAATAGGACGATTCAAGAGTGTGCGAGAACTATGCTTTTGGATAGTAATTTACCAAAGTACTTTTGGGCAGAAGCAGTTGCTACCGCCTGTTATATTTTAAATAGAATTTTAATTAGACCTTTAACTGATAAGACATCTTATGAACTTATTTTCTCAAAGAATCCTAAGGTATCTTATTTTAGAATTTTTGGAAGTAAATGTTTTATTTTAAATACAAAAGATAACTTAGATAAATTTGATCCTAAATCCGACAAAGGTATCTTTATCGGATATTCTAATAGAAGTAAAGCATAGAGAGTACTTAATTTAAGAACTAATACCATCGAAGAAACAATGCATGTTTCATTTGATGAAAATTTCAAAAATTTTGAAGAAATAAACGATGAAGAGGATTTAATCACTCAAAACCAAGAGTCAACTGAAACTAATAATGAATTAAATCATCCTAATAAAAGGATTAAACTTTTAAAAGATCACCTATAGAAAATATACTTGGAGATATGCAATCTGTTTTTAAAACTAGAAACCAACTAAGTCAAATGAGTAATGTAGCTTTTATATCAACTATTGAACCCAAAAATCCAAAAGAAGCATCATCTGATGATTCATGGATTTTGGCTATGCAAGAAGAATTAAATCAATTCACTAGAAATGATGTTTGGGAACTTGTTCCTAGACCTGAAAATAAAACAATAATTGGAACTAAATGGGTTTATAAAAATAAATGAATGAACAAGGAGAGGTTGTTAGAAATAAAGCCCAGTTAGTCGCTCAAGGTTATTGTCAAGAAGAAGGAATAGATTTTGATGAAACCTTTGCCCCTGTAGCAAGATTAGAAGCTATTAGGATTCTACTTGCTTTCGCAAATCATAATAATTTCAAATTATTTCAAATGGATGTTAAAAGTGCATTTTTAAATGGTTTTGTAAAAGAAGAAGTATTTGTTAAACAACCACCACTTTTTGAAAATGATAAATTTACAAATCATGTTTATAAACTTAAGAAAGCTCTATATGGTCTAAAGCAAGCTCCTAGAGCCTGGTATGATAGACTAAGATCTTACTTGTTACAATCAAATTTTGAAATAGGTAAAGTAGATAATACTCTTTTTATTAAAAGAAATAAAAATGATATTCAACTAGTACAAGTCTACGTAGATGATATCATTTTTGGATCAACTAATTTTGAAATGAATAAAGAATTCTCTGAAATAATGACAAAAGAGTTAGAGATGAGTCATATAGGTGAATTAAACTTCTTTTTAGGATTACAAATAAAACAATTAGATAATGGTATCTTTATTAGTCAAGAAAAATATGCTAAAGACCTAGTTAGTAAATTTGGTTTGACTACTGCGAGTGGAAAACCCACTCCCATGGCAACCTATGAGTACCTTAGTAAAGAAGATCTCTCGAAAGATGTAGATCAAAAATTATATAGAGGAATGATTGGATCACTACTCTATATCACTGCGAGTAGACCTGATATCATGCATAGTGTCTGTCTCTGTGCAAGGTATCAATCCCAACCTAAAGAAACTCACTTAAAAGCTGTAAAACGTATTATAAGATATGTTAAACATACCTTTGATTATGGCTTATTTTATCCTAAAAATGATTCGTTTGATTTAATATCTTATTGTGATGCTGATTATGCTGGTTGTAAATCAGACCGAAAAAGTACAAGTGGAACTTGTCACTTTTTAGGGCATTCTCTGATTTCCTGGTTTAGTAAAAAGCAAAACACAATTTCTCTATCAACAACTGAAGCAGAGTATATTTCTGCTGCTTTGGCTTGTTCTCAAGTAATATATATGCAACAAACTTTAAAAGATTTTGGTTTAAATATCTCAAAATCACCAATTTATTGTGATAATACTAGTGCAATAAATTTATCCAAAAATACTACTCAACATGCTCGAACTAAACATATTGATATCAGAAACCATTTTCTCAGAGATAATATAAGTAGAGAAGTAATTACTCTCGACTATATCAATTCTGAAAATCAAATTGCTGATATCTTAACAAAACCCTTAAATGAATCTACATTTACTAAATTAAGAAGAGAATTAGGTATTTGTTCATTAACTGAAATATAAAATATAAATAACAAGTATAATTAAAAATTAATTCAAAATAAATTAAATAGGCAAAAATTCAAGAACCATGTCGACATCCCCCCTAGACCCATGTCGACATATAACGTTTTTAATTTTTAATTTTTTTTCCCACCAAAATTCAAATAAGTGGTTATAAATTTCTCCTATTTCGAAATTTTCTTCATTCTCTCTGTTCTCTTTCTGTTCTATCTTCTGAAATCAATTTATCAATGGCTTCCTCTTCCAAATCAAACATAAAATCAACTTTTTTGTTCCCATCGCCTACTTCTGGTCCGTGTCAACAATCAACGCTCGCTCGTGTAACGAAAATAGAGGATTCTCTGAAAGATACCCTTCAGTTAATGACTGAAATCCAAGTGATGCAACTTCAAATGGCCAAAGAACAAGAGAGGCAAGGCAAAATCCTTAGGAATTTGCAAAACTTTCTTATGGATAATCATGCTAACCCAATCTTGATTGACGAGGACTCTTCAGGAGATCATGAACAAGAGGAAAGTGAAGAAGAAGAAGAAGAACCAATGGAAGAAGAGCATTCGGAAGACAACGACAAAGTCGTTTGCGTCGGCGAAGTGTGCTTTGACAAAGATGGAAATATTGTCGAACAACGTGGAAATTTCTGTTTCCACTATCCAAATTGTTTGGTTCATAGATCTCCTATGTTCAAAGACACACATTAGTTTCTTCTCTTTCTTTTCTATTTGTTGTTTGTTTTTTCGATCTCTACGAAAATTGTAAATATAAACAAATATATAATTAATAAATAATGTGTGTTCTTATATATGTTCTATTAAAAGTATTATTATATAGATTCTTAGTTAGGAAAGTTTGTACTTTAGGACTAAGTTTTAGGTTTACAAGTAAGTATTGATGATAACACTATCATCATATAGGATATTAGACTAAGAGTTATATAGTTTAGAGTTAGTTTGTTTTGTTGATGACAAAGGGGGAGAAATATAAAATAGGGTAGTTAGGTATAGATTAAGGGGGAGTTATTAAATTTAGGGGGAGTTATTAGGATAGAAGTAATATTTTATAAACAAAGGTTGTCATCATCAAAAAGGGGGAGATTGTTAGTCCATGAGTTGATGGTTTTGATGATAACAACCTTAGAATAAGATTATAAAATATAAATACTGACATTATAGTTTAGATATATATATATATGTGTGTGTGTGTGTATGCAGGATTTAACCATGCAGGTACCAAGAATGAAGACTGTACAGTATAGAGATTCAAGATATCAAGATTGAAGGCTCATGAGTATCAAGATTATCAAGAGTTCAAGATTTCAAGATAAGTATTGAGTCTAGAATTATGTTAAAACTTTACAATAGCACTGAAATCTTCACTCCATTTTTCTTTTGGGATGGAACCCATTTCTACCTTTTTAATGGCTTACAAACCCACGACAAGTAGCTTACAAACCTACGACAAGTGGCTTACAAACCCACGAACATCCTGGTTTTGTACAAGTTCTCGAGTCCTGACATGATGAGATATTCTGCAGGAAGAAGCTTGCAAAACTACTTCAAAATGATTTTCAAAACTACTTCAGAATGATTTTCAAAATTGTTTTTCAAAATGTTTTAGCCTTAAAAATTATCTTTTCAAATGATTTTCAAAAAGATGTTTTAGCCTTAAATATTCTGGTTTTTAAACTTTGGTTTTTTTAAAAACTATCTTTTAATTATAATATATTTATACTTAGATTTAAATATAAAATTATAGTAAAATTATATATATATTATTCTTTATATTCATCTATGTATTTTATCTATAGTCAAGTATATTTATTAAAGTTTAAAATAGTTTTAATATAAAATAAAGGTAATTTTCAAAGAGAAAACAAAACATCAAAATTTCCTTTGGGATGTCGACATGCCCTAGTACCCCATGTCGACATAGTGTCAGTTAGATTCAAAAATTTGAATTTCAAAAGAAGTGTCTATTCGCCATAACCTTTCACGAATGGACATGACTGTTGTTCTTCTATAAATAGGGGTTAGTTTCAACGAATTTCATATCAGTTTTTCTGGTTTTTCACTTCTCTTCTTCTTCCACATTTTCTTATTCAAAATCCTATCATTACTCTGCCGAAATCAACATTGAATCTAACTAGATTATCTCTGGTTTGATTCTCTATCACTATATCAACAAGATCCAAGTGCTATTCAGAGTTATAGGGTTCTTTGTAATCTATCTAGCGAGAAAAGGTGTGATTGTAGCCTTGGAAATCAATCAAGCGAGAAAAGGTGTGATTGTAGCCTTGGAAATCAATTGGGTGAACTTGTTGCCCCAGAAATCGAGTATCTCTACCCAGAGGATTGTGATTCTGGAGGGTGTACCTCGTAGCCTTGAAACCGAGGGTTGTAATTGTTGAATTGCTTTTGAAAGGAAATCCGTACTTGATTGTGCGGGACTGGATGTAGGGTAACTCCAAACCAGTATAAAATCCGGTGTGTTCTTTCCTTTACTGCATTTACTTTATTTCTGCATCTGTGTTTGTTTATGTGATTATATCTATGTTTGAATATTGCATACATTTGTGTTCAAATTAACATAAACTCAAAAAGATTTAGTAATTTCTTAAAAACACTATTCACCCCCCCTCTACTGTTATTCCTAGACTTAAGATCCGTAATCCGCATTCCTCACACACGCCGCTTTGCAGAATAGGTTTCCCCTCACTAGTATCTCAAAACCTTTATAAAACTATATATTGTGCTCCTGCATCCACAATGGTTAAAACAATTTAAAACAGTATAATATGATGATATGCAAAACAAATGAATCAATCCTGGATTACCTATCCTCATTCATTTTAGACTATCTGTCTCAATTATAGTTTCTAGGATTATTATCAACCTATTAGTTTTCATGGGTTGACTAATAACCAGTTAAACATTTAAGGACTCCCTGTCCATTTACATAGTTTTCATGGGATCACTATGAACCTATTGGTAACTCCAATATCTTACTCTTATCCTAATTTTCATGGGTTGACTAGGAACCTATTGGTAACCCCAATATTCTCTCTTCTTACCCTAGTTTTCTGGGCTGACTAGGAACCTATTGACATCTGTCAATATTTCAATCTGGATATAGTTTTCATAGGCTAACTACAAACCTACTGGCCCCTGCCAGTATCAAGTCATAGTTTTCATGGACTTGCTATGAACCTGTCTTTTTGACATCTTCCTTTATACATAGTTTTCATGGGCTAACTATGAACCTATTGGCCCTTGCCAATATTTTTTCCTATACACAGTTTTCGTGGGCTTACTGAGAACCTATTGGCCCCTGCCAATATCTTTCTTTTATATTTTAGCATCCTATATTCTGGTCTTCCTGACCTCCTAGATGAAATTCTACTCATTCAGGAGTTTAATCCATTTATATTCACTACTGGGTTAACCTAATTGGTTCTTCTACCCTTTATCCCCAAAATGCTGTTATAGGTTCATTATAAAGTGAATATATTCATATTTGAAGAAGCAACATAACAACATAGCAATACCGCTCCTGTGGGTTTAATATAAAACATGGTTAATCCCTTTAACCTATTACTTTATCAAAGATAGCTTCTTCTTAAAATTATTATAAAAACTCCTTTAATTTAGCCTTGGGTTTTTCCTTTTAAAAATAGAGTTTTTGGGTTAAAAAACCTTTCGATACCTTCGAAACCTAGTTTTCGACTTCATAGGATGACCTCTTTAGAAAGCCTTAAAAATCTATCTTCAAAACATTAGGCTCCTACATTTTAATACTTTAAAACCTTACTTTCGAAACCAATCTATTGTAGTGAAGTATTAATATTTAACCTTTAGAAGCATAGCTTCGAAATCAGTTAAAAGTACCCCTATCGACACCATTGGAAGTAACCCTTCCGAAATCATTGAAATCCCCCTTTCGAAAAGCATTGGGTTTATACTTAAAATATTAGTTGGGTGAAAGTGAATATAAGCGAAAGCATTTGTTTCGAGACCATCCTTTATCATATAAAAATATTAGGGAAAACTTGATGGCATCGGCACCATCTCTTTCGAAAGCATGAAACATCTGGGTAAAATAGCGGAAGTTTGGCTTCGAAACCCCTTTTGAAAACATTGCCTTTGAAACCCCTAACCACTTTCGAAAGCTATAGTAAGTAGCTCTAACTTATAAAACAAAGTACCTTCCGACAGCATTGATACCTTCAACACCATCGAAAGGCTATAGAATGGCAGCAGGGTTTCGACTAGGTCGGAACCCCTTCTTTTAAAACATTCTTTCATAAGTAAAGGAACCCAATTGAAAGCAATCTTAATTTAATGGCAAACCTTTCGAAACCTTTTTAAATCCTCTTTCGAAACCAAACGCTTCGAATCTGTTGAAGGTTAAATCAAAACAAAGGCAGGCCCTTTTCTTTTAAAAACAAACCAAGGTTTCAACTCCTTCGGATGCTAGGCTTTTGACACTTAACCTTTCGCCTATCTCCAATCCACTGTGTACCATCATGGTGATACCTTGTGTATTGGTTTCGTCATAGTTGGTTTTGACAAGGATGAAGGCGGAAGCTTCTGGGTCGAAAGGTGCTTTCCAAAGTAGGCGGAACCAAATTTCTGAGTAAACCTGGTTTAGTTTTTATTAAAGTAACCTTTTCTCTAACTAACCTGCCACGTGACAACACCAGATTGGTTGCCTTAACCTTTTCAAATTCTTTTCAAAAAATAACTACCTCTAATTTAGATCTAAACCATGGTTAAGTTAATCAAATAGTCCCTTCCATTAAGCAAAACCAATTTTGCAATGAAGTCACTCTTCTAAAATAATTTATTTTACATAGCAAATCACTTTGGAAAAATCCACAAGAATTCCAAAAAATCTTTTTAACCATGTTATCTAACATATCAAAATTCCAGATCCAAATTCTCAATATATTTTCCAAACTAAATTTATAAACCCAAATAACCATATTTTCCTTTGAAAATTCATAATAATCTTTCCATAGCTTGGAAAATTATCAAAATTGAAACCCAACTCCAAAATCATGTTTCTCATAACATAAAATTTTCCTATGGCATTTAAACATCATTAAATCTCGATTTTACCCTAAAACCGTGCTTATCCTCTTTTAAACAATCTTGTTTAAAACCATATAAATTATAAATCAAGCATATCATCGTCCAATATATCTTTAAAACGAATTTACCCTTAAATCCAAAAATATACGATTCAAAACAAAATAGAGATGGAATTATTATTCACCTTGATCTAGATAAGGAGATTGGATTGAGATTGATTTCTCCTAAGCTTGATTCTCTATCTTTTAATTTGATTTCCTCGTCTTCTCTTAATGGTTGGCCGTTCTTTTATCTTTTGATTATCGTTTTCAAAATGATGTGAATGGGAAGTAAGGTAGTAGGAACGAAAATATATAAGGGTAAGGGTTATAGGCGGCAATTTTAATTATACCCATATATAATTTGTTTAACCTAAAAGCATTCTTTAGCCCATTAATTATTATATTAGGCTCGGCCCTTAATTAATTAATTCAAGTCGCAATCCCCTTATCACTTAACATTTACATTATTCTATTAAATTTATCTAATTAAATCTCCTGAATAATGTTATAAAAAATTAGGGGTGTTACAGGCTCCCCTCCTTAAAGAATTTCGTCTTCGAAATTCAGTAAGGACTAAAAACTAAACATAGCAATCATCTGTAACGACTCCTAACAACCATACTAGTTTACCAGACTAGGAATTATCTATATAAATCTAATATAGACATACCCTCAAAGCAGATCAGGATAAGTAACTCGAATTTTGTCCTCTGTTTCCCAAGTACAGTCCACATCGTTGTCGCTCCACTGAACTTTTATCGACTTGACTATCTTGTTCCTCAATCTTTTCTCATCTCTCGCAACAAACTGAACTGGTTGTCTAACAAAAGTCAAATCAGACTCTACTACCAAGTCCTCCAACTTTGTCTGAGGAATGGTAGCCTCTGGATCATGCACATATTTGCGAAGATGAGACACATGAACTACATTATGGACACCTGCCATACTGCTCGGCAACTCTATTCTGTATGTGAGCTTTCCAATCCTTCCTATAATCTGGAATGGACCAACATATCTCGGTGTCAGTTTCCCTGACTTCCCGAACCGTACCACACCCTTCATCGGTGATACCTTTATGAAAACCCTATTTTCCACTGAGAAATCTAGGTCTTTACGCCTCTTATCTGCGTAACTCTTCTGTTTGGATTGAGCTTCTTCATCCGTTCTCGGATCAACTCAATCTTTTCTGACACTACACCAGACTGCCCATTTTGCCACACCCAAATGCGGAAAAATTGCCACGGTCTAGAGCCGCGACAATTTTACCATGGTCCATAGCCGTGGTAAAATAAATTACCACGGGTATTGGCCGTGGCAATTTTGGAACGGCCTTAGACCGTGCCAAAGCTGTCAAAAAAAATTCAACCCCCACTCCCCGTGTACAGATGTCGACGTATTCCCTTCTTCAAAAAATAGAACGCTCCTCTTTCACAAAAAAAAATAGAACGCCTTGCCCTAAATCGATCACTGTCCCAGTTCTCATCCATTTTCACTCCCCTCATGTCCAGATCTCATCCATTTTCACTCAAATCGATCAATACTAGCTTATTTTCATGGTATAAGGCAACCGGTTGAAGTCGACTACTGGTGAAGAAGCTTCTCGACATAAAAGTAAGTGAATTTTTGTTTTTAATTGATGCTGTCGTTTGAAAGCAAATCTAATTTGTGATTATTTCGGAAGTAATTAAATATTGTGGGATGATTGTTGGTAAAGTTGGGTTACCCAAATCGAAGTGATTTTGTTTTTTTCATGAAATATAAGCATTCGGTTTTTTAAATTAGTTTAGTTTGAATTTATTATGGTTTTCCATTACCAATTGAAGTGGGAAAAGTTGATTTTCAGTTGGTTTTTGCTTTGCTGTAGAATTTGAGAATACTCGGTTTTGATTACCAAATAATATGAAAATTTTGAGAATTTAGAAGTGTAGATGATTGTATTTTGGCTTCCTCAAGAACCGCGTATATCTTAAATTCAACAATTGAAAAACTACGAAGGAATTAAAATGACTATTCCCAGTTTGTTTTCTTAACATATATTAAGACCACTTTTAATTGCAAATTATAGATAATAAAATAATATCATTTGCAAATTGCAACTTCATTTCCAAATCCTATTCCCTCCTTTGTATATGGACACTAAATTCTCCAACCCTTTTTTGGCGAACTTATTTTCATGACCGTGTCATCAATGTATCAAATGCGCTATGTGCTATCTGTGAAGGTTTCTAATATCTTCCTGAACTAAATGCATATTGATGCAATGTACTGTCTTAAATCTCTTGATTCTTTGTAAGAACTTAAGATTCAAGCAATTTACTTCTGCAGGTGGTCACAGTTCCTGAAAAAGGAGGTCGAAAGCATGGTGGAAGTATTCAGGTAATAACCTACGGCATTTTTTTTATCTGTATGTATTGAAATGAGTCAATATTGTTTCTGATATGATTATGTAACATATTATCTTTCACCGTTAAAATAAACAAAACCGCACTGTGACATCCCATAATCTCTTTCCCTCCTCTTTATACTTTTGTTAACACTTGGTTCTCTTATGAAATTAAATCATGAATCTGTTTATTAGTCATTAATTAATTTTTCATAATATAATTTTGTTAACACTTGGTTCTCTTATGAAATTCAATCATGTAAATTTTGTTGTGTATAGTGATTTGAGATATGCATAATGGTTTGAATCAATGAAAATTTCAAATTCATGATGTATAATATATGAGCTTTACTAAAGATCCATTAACAAATTTTAGTATTTTGATTCTATGAGATACCCATCAACTAAAGAAGAAACAAGGAAACAAAACGGAACCAGATTTTGGGTTGAACGAAGCGATTATGTTGTTTCAGATGGCATAAATTATGAGGGAGGGTATAAACAAGAGTAGTGTACAATTTCGAATATAATAGGGTGCTAAGTACAAAAAGATCATATGGGTGAAGGATTTTTATAAATTCCTAAAATAACGAAATATTAAAAATAAAGTATCGACTTGCTGTCTCTTAAATGCAAACTGAATTTAGGGCCAAATAAATTTCAATGTATCACGTCTCCGTTTGCACAGTGTATTCAATAGTCAACAGATGTTTGGCTTTGATTCAGCGTAGACTGTGTACATTGTACAAGAGTAAAGTTACGCACTGAAGGTGGTTTTAGAGCTTTTGTCAAATACCTTCGCTGTTAAATATTTGTTCAAGATAAATAGTTCATCAGCTTCTTGTATCCTTTAGATATTGTTCATGGTACACTAAATAATTCATCAGCTTCACTATCATAAGATTTTGTTGTTAGATAAGCTGCGTTTACTTCAGAGTTTTGGGCTCTAGTGAACAGATCATTATTATGTGAAAATTTATTATATAAAAAATTGTATCATCCATCGTGAATCTGCACCATCATCTACCTTCATAAGCTTATCTTCTAATAGTTAATAAAAATATAAAGCACATTCAAAGCATTATTATTTCCCCTTCTATTCCTGTGTTGTTACCCGTACCTTTGCCTGTCTGGAGTTCTATTACCAACAGTGACTAAATATAAGGCCATCTTCTCACTACTACTAAATAATATAAGAAAATTTTAGGAGATGGAGAACAAGTACAGATGGAGCAAGTGGAAGGAACCACCAAAAAGATGTGAACAGAAAGGTATATATATATATATATATATTCACATTTTATAAGTTAGTCTCACATATAAATGTTTACTCACCACTATTAAACCATATGCAGCTATCACCTTTAACAACGTTGGAATCATCTTTTGAAGCTCTCAATGTTAAAAAGTTTGACGGTACCACTTTACGTTCACTATTTACATGTCTTGTATTTAGTGGTTATTCATTATGTATTAATTGAAGGCTACCTTTCTTCTATAATCAGGGGCATTCACAGTAGATCCTTTATACCACCAAACATCAGCTCAGTTTTATGAAGGAGGAGCAAAGGGTCTTTTGTTAAACAACCTTGAGGTATATGGTGGCTGCCGAGTAATTTTTGAATCATTTGAGTCTCTGACTAATATTGTATGTGATTTGCAGAGCGAGAGTGATGATCTAATATGTAACGACCCGCAAAAATTTAATGGTTTAAAAGTATATTTAACTGGAAATTTGTGAAATTTTTAAACAATAAAATTTGAAATTAAAAATTTATTATTTGGAATACGTCTATTTTAATATAGCAACCAGTAAATTTTCATCTGATAATATTGAAGTTTATTTTCCTGTGAAATTTCATTTCAAATCAAACCGGTTAATAACAGTGAATTTAAAAGTTTTCCGAAACCAAAATATGTCAACAGGAGAAAATTTATTCAGATCATTCTGAATCAGATTGCGAAATTCGTTTTTCCAAATTTGGACTTCTACTGCTCCGTTTATCTTAATTCTGGCAAAATAGCAACATTTTCAGGTACCGATTATCGACTTTTGATCGGATGGTCGTACCACTGACATCTGTATACCGTTTTGATCGTCTCGTCGTGCTGATCATCACGGTATATTTATTTTTGTATGTTGAGGTCCGGTACACGACGGAAACAACCAAACTATATATTATATCGGTACCGAATCCGTGACTTTTTATTTCTCTTTGCCCGTTCAAACTAAACCGTGCACTCCAAGCAACATTAAATGGCTTTAATAATTTTCGGCTAAAACATAGCTCCTGACCGTTGGAATTTCTTTTATATTTTTATTGATATACGTTCTCCTCTCCTCTGTTCGCTTGCCCAGCAAAGAAAAAAAAACTTTATATTCCTAAACTTGTTCATATTTGCCTGTTCCCTTTTTTTCTTTTCTTTTCTACCATTCCTTTTCTTCCCAGAACATGTAGCCTCCGCCTTCAATACAACCCAACCTCCAAATCCGCTTCTCCCCTTGCTTCCAAACTCGAACCGATGCCTGCCACCTTCAAACCCGAAAGCCCATCGCCTTAACTCGAGCCACCAACCCTCCATTCGCAAATCTCCAAGCCTACCCCTTCCAGTCACCGCAGCCACCTACCGAAGCCTCACACCCATGCCAAGCCTCCCTCCACAAAGCCTTCCCACGTCCATCACCTACTCGCGGCCCCACCAGCTTGCGCCAGCTATTGTCGTGGCCACCTTCCCCTTCAACAAACTCACGTCCTAGCCTATACCCAATCTCCCTCTCCCCCTGGCCTTCATCGGCACGGCCTCAACAACCCATTGCCGAAGCCACAGCCTGCCGTACCCTCCACCTCCACCACCGAGCCAATCACCCTCCGCCTCCCTCTCCAAAACAAACCCCGCCACCAGAAACAAACGGAACAACCTGAGCAACCGTCCTCCCCGCATGACAAGCCTCCGCAACAACTTCCCATCATCTTCCTCCTTTAGCCATAGCCGAACAAATCAACTCAGTTGCTTGCTCTAGCCTTCTTAGCAACCGTTTCCCCTCCTCCTTGATGCATGCCGAGCATCCTGGGTCTCCTTTCTTTTATGACGTAAGGTATATTTTGAGATGCTCTGTTATATATTGGTTTATACTTGTAAAGTATATTATAATATGGTTTGAAAATTATGTTAGTCTATCTAAATTATAACATGCTACATCATTAATACATATTTAAGTGTGCGGTGGCATTGTATATACTTATACACATGATATATATGCAGAGTGTATACGTGTTAGTTCTATGTATTGTTTATGTAAAGTATAAATTTTTAATTTTTAAATTATAGGGTTGCATATAATAGTATCTTCGAGCTGTTGTTTATATATATACTGTTTATAAATTTATTTGTTCTTGTACAAGTTTTGCCTACACACCAGTTTCAAAACCGATATATAACTTTATATTTGTTTACAGTGCTTTGATTTTTATTGTTATAGGTTGCGTGTGATATACCATTTGTTAGTGTATAGATTTATATATATTATTTTGTTTTTTTTCTGTTTAAAAATTTATATGTATATATATTTGGTTTTTGAAATGTATGGGTAGGGCGGTGTTTGTTTATATGAGGTATGGATATATATTAAGCGGGTATATTTGTAAATATAATTATATATATATCGTATAGTTATGGGTTGTTTGTATGTTAATTTATAATCTTGTAATCTGTTAGGTATATATATATGTTTATGTGAATTATTTTATCTGCTATAAGTCTATACATGTAGGTAAGTATTTTTCATTTTTTTTTATATATATATATACATATATATGGATTTATTCAAAAAAAAAATGAATGTATATATATATGTTTGATTTTATATGTGTTTTAATTTGAAATCATGGATTTGGAAATATATACATATATTTTATTGAATATATGTTGAATTTAGCATATGATTTTACATATATAGTTCCTTATACAAGTTCAGTTTTATCAAATTTTTCTTCATCAATCATGTTCTGATTTGATTTCGGCAATTTCTATTTATCAGCCTTGTTCGTCAATTCGAGTTCAATCTTGCCTTAGTTTGAGATTCGTGCCTGGATTTCGTAACTCAACTTCATTATGTATCTATCTAGCCTCGAAAGGTGAGTAATCACTCACGATTAACGTTCTTGTATTTATTAAATTTGATTTCAATTGAAACGACAATTTAAATATGATGCTGTAGTTTTTTTTATATATGCTATTATCTGTATATGCTCACCTGTGACATCTGACACCAGTATCTAGTATTTATATGCCTGTTATTACTATTATCTGTATATGTTCACCTATGACATCTGACACCAGTATCTATTATTTATATTGATGATATATGCCTGTTGTTATATTTTATATTATCTATTATCACTCTGCAAGTTCCCTGTTAGTATAGAATTCACTATGGGTTGAAATGATACATACCCGAACGGACTTTAGAATAGGAGAAAATCGGTATGGGTTGAAATGATAAACCCAAGCGATTTTCATTTGAATTGAAATTGGGATTACGGGTCGAAATGATATCTACCCGTATATATTTAAATTTCGGATTGAAATGATAAATATCCGTATCACTTAACCATATGATAAATATATATACAAACACCGTTGGTCCATATATATATAAATATTTTTAAATTGAATTCTATGGTTTTGGAAAGAAATATATGGTTTTAACAAATGTTGATTCTTAAAATTTTATATATAAATGGTAATGATATATATAGATTTAATAATGATATTTAATTTAATTAAGATGGATTTAATACATATAATATGTTAAGTATAAAAATTTATATTTCAAAAATAGATTTTGGTGAAAATTTGAATAAGTTAAGGTTGGGAAGATAATTTGAATTTAGTAAAGAATTTTATTTAATTAAACCAATTTAAAGCTTATTGAAATTGGGATTTAAGATATGATTTATAACTTGAGTTTGATTTAAATAATTTAATGAATATTTCTTGTTTAAATAAATTTAAGGAAATATTTAGTAAAAATGAAATTTAAGGCTAGTTAAATGATATTGAATTTATTAAGTGAATATTCCCTGATTAAATAATAATAAAGTTAAATCAAGTGCTATATGAAACTGTTTTTGAAAATGTTGAATATTAAAGCTTTGAAATATATTGAAAAATAAATGGTATATTTAGAACTGAATTAAATTGATGAATTGAGATTTGAATAAATTTGAATTTGGAATTTGAAGTTGATTTGAATCGATTTGCGAGACTTGAGGAAATTATAAATACTTTACTTTCAAATTATTTGACCTATATATATACTATTTTGGAAATAGATATGTTTAAAATGAAATGATATTTGGGTTTTGAAGTATAAATTAAATTAAAATGACCACGGTGTTGTAATGTATATTTCCACCTTATAGATAGTTCTGAAGATCCTTAGAGGATGGTTATCCCAAACATCCTTTAAGTTACTTGTATTTCAGTTGATATTTCACTTGAGTTGGATTTATTTATATAAGAATGTTAATCCTGACTCGAGTGTTTTGTGTTTTGCTTTACGCTCGGGTCAGACCGAGTGATACAGCATTTGAGACTCACCTTTGGAGTTTAGAGCTTCCTTTGGAGATCCAACTATCGCCTCAGCTTTCAGCTCTTCTAGTTGATTTGTTCAGAGAAGTCATCTGTTGTACTGGAGACTTCACTGCAATTGAGATATTCTGTTGTATTTTATTTCTAACTCTGATGTTTATATAGTAGCTTCATGAACTACTGTTTTATCTATTCCGCTGCGCATTATTGTATTACTCTGTGTCTGTGATTCTGTGATTGATTTATTTACTATACATTCTGAGTTTTGCCAAATTTAAATTAACAATCTGATATTTTGAACTATTCAAATCAGACATGTGTGGATTTATTGTCGATTTGAATGGTCCAAAATAGCGGGTCGTTACAGTTGGTATCAGAGCTTTGGCTCTAGGCAAAACCTAGCATATATAGTAAATTTATTTACAGAATCGCTTTCGTTCGAGTTTGAATCTCTCCCGTTTGACTCGATTTCCTTTGAACTTTGGAACGTTCCTTGCGGTTCCAAAAAATTCATTCTTATCTCTCCCTCTTTGTATTCTTGTGATTCTGGAGTACCCCATAACTCCACTTCGAATGATCTCTATAAGAATTGGCGATCTCGCCAATCTTTGGATGATTTGTAAAGGGGTGGAACTCCTTTACAATTGGCATTGATTCACCGGAGATTTATATATCTTTGGTTTAGATACCGCTATCTCTTGCGATCGAATGTTGGTTTTTCTTGGAATTCTGCATCGATCTTGTTCCTGAAGTCACAGTTGACTCGGTTAAGGTCGCCCGTGACTTGTATAAGTATATCCATCTCCTATTTTGTAAGTTAATTGTCTCATCTTCGTTCAAGCCTATCTTCGAATCAGAAATCCTATTTGATTAGAGTCCCTCTAAGTTGAATTTCTATCTTTGTTTGAAATCCATTCTTGAACCATCCCTTGAAAAATCGGGCTTGTTTATATTTTAGAAATTGTTTTATATATCAAAATTATTACTTTGATAAGTATGATTATTTTATATATATAAAAGTGAAATGTTTTCGATAAAGATTATATACTTTTAAAAAAAAAATAAGAATTTGAGGTTTCGAAAGGATTTGTAATTTTGAAAAATTATATAAGAAATTTGATTTATCTAAAAATGATTTATAACTGAAGGATTTTGAATTTGAAATTCGAGAATTGAACTCCGGTATTTTGAAATTGGTTTTAAGATTTTGAAATATATAATAATAATATGATTTAAAAGTATTTTCGAATAAGAAATGTTTCAAATGATTTTAATAAGTTTTAATGAGTTTCGAAGAAATTTCAAAAGATGTTTGAGAAAAATAAAAGTCCAGAACTCACTTATGTCGCTGGAAAATAATTTCGGTGATGAGTGCACGCATCATCGACGTTGATTTTCGAGTTTCATAGTGGGGGAGAGGCCACTTTAGTAGCATTGCTACGCGAGTGATTTTGTGAAACCAGTTTTGATTTTTCAAATTCCGAAGTAATATTTGATATTCGAAAGATATATGTGTATATATTTGAAATGATTTGAAGTAAGCCGGTGTTCAGTCCTTTAGTTTCGGATTTGAAACCTATCTTTTGAAATTGATTTACTGATTGGTTGATTTCCAACTCTTGAATTTGAAAATGATTTCTTCAACTATTTCGAAGGTTCGAGCACTTCCAAATCAAGGTTAACTTTACAAAGCTAAATTTTTTTTGAAAGTATGAATTATTTGATAAAGTATATAAATTTGTTTTAATGTTTAAGATGAAGTAATATGATTTAAATAAGTTGAAACTGTTTTGTTAAGTAAATGAATAAGGCAATTTTAAATTTTTCTAATATGAAATTCAGATTTGAAATGTTTTGAAAAGAATTTGGTCTTCAAAATATTTTGAATAAAGTTTAGTTAAATGTTTTAACTTAGTAACATCTTTATGAAACTATATATTTAACAAGTTGGAATAAATATATAAGTTGTACGTATGCTGTTTTATTCGGATAAGTAATTTGATCCAGGTTTGAGTACACAAGTTCGAGGTGAATTACACCATTTCGTGTTAGGATTTTTCATTCGATTCTTGATGGCGAATATTTGATATGGATTTTGGGCTTGATTCTAGAATTCTCTATCATAGTATATGGCTATGCAAGGAGACTGATGGCTTCTAGTCGAGAAACCACATCGAAATCCGCATTAGGGAAGTCGAATGGACAATACTAGTTCGAAAGCGAACTTGTGTGATCGAGCGAGCGATCAAATGTGATTTTGCGAAATGATGACGTATGTACATCTTATATTCTAATATCAGTGATATATTTTGACGCTGAAATTGAAAGCTATCGGGTTAGAATATCTTTGCTTACTAAAAGAAAATTTCCAATTTAAATTACAAAGATATATAACCCATAAAAGCAAAGATATTCAATCCCATATGGCTCTTCATACAACGAAATTTATTTTGAAAATTTGATCCTTATACAAGATGGACCTTACGTAAGTACAAGATGATTTTGAAAACATTTGATTTTGGAAATGAATTGGTTGACTTAAATTATTGATTTGGAAATTTGGATTTATTTTCTAAACCTATTATTTTGGAAACTTTGAAACTAAAGATATTTAATTTGAGAAGAAATAATTTGGTGAAATTGTATATGATTTTGAAATTGAACTGATATTGAAATTTGAGAACCTCGTGTTACTAAATACTTGATTTGGGAGTTGTCGAACTTATATAAAATTGATTTGTATGAGTATGAAATTGATTCAAAAACTATAGATTTGAAAAGGTACTCAATTTGAAAGTGAAATCTTATATAATTGAAGTCTATATAAGTATGATTTGATATACTATTGATTTTGGAAAGTAGTTGATTTGAAAATTAAATCTTATATATAATGGATTTTATATAAGTACGATATTTGAAAGTGATTTGAAAGGGTACTATATGATACATATTTTCGAAGTAAAGATATGGAAAGTGCCTTCTGCTTGATATCCGATTTGTGGCCACATCTTGGATTCATTCTATCGATATTATTCTCTCTGATTTTGGTTTTTCGGATATGATACTCGAGTGTCCTTCGAATTCCATGGCGTTACCCATGGTCTTATGTTTCTCTCGTGACTGCATAGCGCAACTGCCTGGCTGAGTCTTGCCTAGGGGTACGGATTGTTACCTGGGGGATCCAGGCGTAACCATTGTGTATCCTGCAATCTGTGTAGGTCGCGAATAGTAGCGCAAATGCTTGGCTGAGTCTTGCCTGGGGGTACGGATTGTTTCCTGGGGGATCCAGGCGTAACCATTGTGTATCCTGCATTCTACTAGTCATCATGGCGTAACTCGCAGGGCTGAGAAAGCTTACGGATATGGATTGTTTCCTGGGGGACCCAGGCGTAACCATTGTGTATCTGCGAACCATGGTTAGACAAAGGTTTTGTTCGTTTTGTTGTTTGGATTGTACTTTCCATATCTATTTTTAAAAGTTTCCAGTATTTTCGCTGGGTGTTGAAACAGGTCTACTAAGTACCTGGAGAATTCTAGTTTTGCGCCTGATCAACGCACTACCAGAGTCTACAGGAACAAGGATAAACTTGTTGAAACATCGAGTTATAAAAGTATTTTCGAAATGAAATTTGTTTCGTTATATAAAAAAAATATTTTATTATAAAAGTATTTCTAACAAAGAAATTTTGTATTAATATTCGAAATTGAAATTCTAATGGTTTGAATTAATTATTCATGCCCGATTCTATTCTTTTAAATCTACCTTATCTGCTCAGCTTTATTTATTCACCTATATTCTGTTTTTCCAAGTCCTCCTTCTTTTCCTTGTTGACTATATCCTTTTAAACATGGTTTAATAGAATTTTAGTGTTATAAATATTTTAGAAGTTATTAATTAAATAAAACATATTTAAAGAAATGATTATTGATTTATTAATAATATTTGAAAAGTATTTTAGATAGAATTAATAAATTTATGAATTATGGATTTAATAGCTTCTTTGTAAATATAAGTAATAATGTAAATAATTGTTTTCAAATGGTTTTCATACATTTATAAAGGTGTCATTTAAACATATAAATGGTAGTATAAAGGAAGCAAGAAATTTTACAAATGGATTTTTGAAAGGTTTTAAAGTATATAAGATAATTGAATTGCAAATGAAGTTTTAAAATTTTAAGTAAAATTTATATAGTTCAAATTTATTGTTTAATCTTGACTTTCAATCTATCTTTTCTATCTGGTTGTTTCTATTCTTCTACCTCCTTCCTTTTCGGGGACGAAAAGTTTTGAGTAGGGGAGAGTGTAACGACCCGCAAAAATTTAATGGTTTAAAAGTATATTTAACTGGAAATTTGTGAAATTTTTAAACAATAAAATTTGAAATTAAAAATTTATTATTTGGAATACGTCTATTTTAATATAGCAACCAGTAAATTTTCATCTGATAATATTGAAGTTTATTTTCCTGTGAAATTTCATTTCAAATCAAACCGGTTAATAACAGTGAATTTAAAAGTTTTTCGAAACCAAAATATGTCAACAGGAGAAAATTTATTCAGATCATTCTGAATCAGACTGCGAAATTCGTTTTTCCAAATTTGGACTTCTACTGCTCCGTTTATCTTAATTCTGGCAAAATAGCAACATTTTCAGGTACCGATTATCGACTTTTGATCGGATGGTCGTACCACTGACATCTGTATACCATTTTGATCGTCTCGTCGCGCTGATCATCACGGTATATTTATTTTTGTATGTTGAGGTCCGGTACACGACGGAAACAACCAAACTATATATTACATCGGTACCGAATCCGTGACTTTTTATTTCTCTTTGCCCGTTCAAACTAAACCGTGCACTCCAAGCAACATTAAATGGCTTTAATAATTTTCGGCTAAAACATAGCTCCTGACCGTTGGAATTTCTTTTATATTTTTATTGATATACGTTCTCCTCTCCTCTGTTCGCTTGCCCAACAAAGAAAAAAAAACTTTATATTCCTAAACTTGTTCATATTTGCCTGTTCCCTTTTTTCTTTTCTTTTCTACCATTCCTTTTCTTCCCAGAACCTGTAGCCTCCGCCTTCAATACAACCCAACCTCCAAATCCGCTTCTCCCCTTGCTTCCAAACTCGAACCGACGCCTGCCACCTTCAAACCCGAAAGCCCATCGCCTTAACTCGAGCCACCAACCCTCCATTCGCAAATCTCCAAGCCTACCCCTTCCAGTCACCGCAGCCACCTACCGAAGCCTCACACCCATGCCAAGCCTCCCTCCACAAAGCCTTCCCACGTCCATCACCTACTCGCGGCCCCACCAGCTTGCACCAGCTATGGCCGTGGCCACCTTCCCCTTCAACAAACTCACGTCCTAGCCTATACCCAATCTCCCTCTCCCCATGGCCTTCATCGGCACGGCCTCAACAACCCATTGCCGAAGCCACAGCCTGCCGTACCCTCCACCTCCACCACCGAGCCAATCACCCTCCGCCTCCCTCTCCAAAACAAACCCCGCCACCAGAAACAAACGGAACAACCTGAGCAACCGTCCTCCCCGCATGACAAGCCTCCGCAACAACTTCCCATCATCTTCCTCCTTTAGTCATAGCCGAACAAATCAACTCAGTTGCTTGCTCTAGCCTTCTTAGCAACCGTTTCCCCTCCTCCTTGATGCATGCCGAGCATCCTGGGTCTCCTTTCTTTTATGACGTAAGGTATATTTTGAGATGCTCTGTTATATATTGGTTTATACTTGTAAAGTATATTATAATATGGTTTGAAAATTATGTTAGTCTATCTAAATTATAACATGCTACATCATTTATACATATTTAAGTGTGCGGTGGCATTGTATATACTTATACACATGATATATATGCAGAGTGTATACGTGTTAGTAATATGTATTGTTTATGTAAAGTATAAATTTTTAATTTTTAAATTATAGGGTTGCATATAATAGTATCTTCGAGCTGTTGTTTATATATATACTGTTTATAAATTTATTTGTTCTTGTACAAGTTTTGCCTACACACCAGTTTCAAAACCGATATATAACTTTATATTTGTTTACAGTGCTTTGATTTTTATTGTTATAGGTTGCGTGTGATATACCATTTGTTAGTGTATAGATTTATATATATTATTTTGTTTTTTTTCTGTTTAAAAATTTATATGTATATATATTTGGTTTTTGAAATGTATGGGTAGGGCGGTGTTTGTTTATATGAGGTATGGATATATATTAAGCGGGTATATTTGTAAATATAATTATATATATATATCGTATAGTTATGGGTTGTTTGTATGTTAATTTATAATCTTGTAATCTGTTAGGTATATATATATGTTTATGTGAATTATTTTATCTGCTATAAGTCTATACATGTAGGTAAGTATTTTTCATTTTTTTTATATATATATATACATATATATGGATTTATTCAAAAAAAAAATGAATGTATATATATATATGTTTGATGTTATATGTGTTTTAATTTGAAATCATGGATTTGGAAATATATACATATATTTTATTGAATATATGTTGAATTTAGCATATGATTTTACATATATAGTTCCTTATACAAGTTCAGTTTTATCAAATTTTTCTTCATCAATCATGTTCTGATTTGATTTCGGCAATTTCTATTTATCAGCCTTGTTCGTCAATTCGAGTTCAATCTTACCTTAGTTTGAGATTCGTGCCTGGATTTCGTAACTCAACTTCATTGTGTATCTATCTAGCCTCGAAAGGTGAGTAATCACTCACGATTAACGTTCTTGTATTTATTAAATTTGATTTCAATTGAAACGACAATTTAAATATGATGTTGTAGTTTTTTTTATATATGCTATTATCTGTATATGCTCACCTGTGACATCTGACACCAGTATCTAGTATTTATATGCCTGTTATTACTATTATCTGTATATGTTCACCTATGACATCTGACACCAGTATCTGTTATTTATATTGATGATATATGCCTGTTGTTATATTTTATATTATCTGTTATCACTCTGCAAGTTCCCTGTTAGTATAGAATTCACTATGGGTTGAAATGATACATACCCGAACGGACTTTAGAATAGGAGAAAATCGGTATGGGTTGAAATGATAAACCCAAGCGATTTTCATTTGAATTGAAATTGGGATTACGGGTCGAAATGATATCTACCCGTATATATTTAAATTTCGGATTGAAATGATAAATATCCGTATCACTTAACCATATGATAAATATATATACAAACACCGTTGGTCCATATATATATAAATATTTTGAAATTGAATTCTATGGTTTTGGAAAGAAATATATGGTTTTAACAAATGTTGATTCTTAAAATTTTATATATAAATGGTAATGATATATATAGATTTAATAATGATATTTAATTTAATTAAGATGGATTTAATACATATAATATGTTAAGTATAAAAATTTATATTTCAAAAATAGATTTTGGTGAAAATTTGAATAAGTTAAGGTTGGGAAGATAATTTGAATTTAGTAAAGAATTTTATTTAATTAAACCAATTTAAAGCTTATTGAAATTGGGATTTAAGATATGATTTATAACTTGAGTTTGATTCAAATAATTTAATGAATATTTCTTGTTTAAATAAATTTAAGGAAATATTTAGTAAAAATGAAATTTAAGGCTAGTTAAATGATATTGAATTTATTAAGTGAATATTCCCTGATTAAATAATAATAAAGTTAAATCAAGTGCTATAAGAAACTGTTTTTGAAAATGTTGAATATTAAAGCTTTGAAATATATTGAAAAATAAATGGTATATTTAGAACTGAATTAAATTGATGAATTGAGATTTGAATAAATTTGAATTTGGAATTTGAAGTTGATTTGAATCGATTTGCGAGACTTGAGGAAATTATAAATACTTTACTTTCAAATTATTTGACCTATATATATACTATTTTGGAAATAGATATGTTTGAAATGAAATGATATTTGGGTTTTGAAGTATAAATTAAATTAAAATGACCACGGTGTTGTAATGTATATTTCCACCTTGTAGATAGTTCTGAAGATCCTTAGAGGATGGTTATCCCAAACATCCTTTAAGTTACTTGTATTTCAGTTGATATTTCACTTGAGTTGGATTTATTTATATAAGAATGTTAATCCTGACTCGAGTGTTTTGTGTTTTGCTTTACGCTCGGGTCAGACCGAGTGATACAGCATTTGAGACTCACCTTTGGAGTTTAGAGCTTCCTTTGGAGATCCAACTATCGCCTCAGCTTTCAGCTCTTCTATTTGATTTGTTCAGAGAAGTCATCTGTTGTACTGGAGACTTCACTGCAATTGAGATATTCTGTTGTATTTTATTTCTAACTCTGATGTTTATATAGTAGCTTCATGACCTACTGTTTTATCTATTCCGCTGCGCATTATTGTATTACTCTGTGTCTGTGATTCTGTGATTGATTTATTTACTATACATTCTGAGTTTTGCCAAATTTAAATTAACAATCTGATATTTTGAACTATTCAAATCAGACATGTGTGGATTTATTGTCGATTTGAATGGTCCAAAATAGCGGGTCGTTACATAATAGATCTTTCATTTACTAAGGGTAAAACTTCTTTATCAATAAAATAAAATAAAATAAATTTTTGTTGCTCCTTGTTAACTTTTATTTGCAGATGACATTGAACAGATGATGGTGCATGTGCCCATGAAAAATGATATTTCACCTACTTTAAGATACATTTTAAGCCAGTTTGACGAGGATTCTTGTAGGCGAGCAGATATGTTACCTATGCAACAGTTGGATATTCAAGAAGATATAGAAGATAATGACCATTATGATGCTGAAGACAGTGTCATTAAGGATTGCAAGCCATGTATTTTTGATCAGAATGATAATACAAGTTATTCTAACGATAACCTCAATGATAGCTTCATGCCAAATGAAAACTTTATGAACCATCCAAATGTATGTCATGAACTATTTATGCTATGCGGTTTCTGAATGACTTAAAATTCTATTTACTGACACAGGATAACGATGAATATACTACACGAGACCCTCATATCGATCAAAAACTTAAAAGAATTGCTGATTTCTTGTCTCTAGGCTTGGGATTCACCTCAAAGTCAAATGCTTGGGCGGGTCCTGATCATTGGAAGTATCAGAAAGCAAAAGGTATTATTGTTAATAAATCTTTTCACTCTTGAAAGTATTGTATTACATATATAAAAGTAATCTAGCTATATAAGAAGATTATTTGTTTCTCTTGCTATTGAAAATATGGTGTGTTGATAAATGTAAAATTAGCATAGTATACAGAAACTATTTTATTTACTAACAAGAATGAAATCAAATTACAATAAACAGGTGGTTTGTTGAAGAAATATTCTATTTGATGTTATCGCTCAGATAGCCAATACAATTAGTACAGTAGTAGAGATGTTTCTAAATTAAAACGTCTGAAATATCATTTAATTCACATGCATTGACTAAATACTAGGCTATACACGCGTTAATTTTTTAATGCTTTGGGAAATAGTAATAGTGGATTACATGTTGTTGTAGGTTCAGACAAAATTCCCTTACCAGAAAATTAATCTGAGTTAGAAATTAAGAAGACAAAGGTTAAGAAGGTGGTGGCCGATATTGATTTTAAAAAGGAATTGGATGAAGATATGCCTAATATTTTTGCGCCACCCAAAAAACCAAAAACTCTTCAGTTACCTGTTCAAAGAACTACATGCAATATCACACTACCTGAAGATTGTCATTACAAGCCTGAAAATCTTGTTAGACTGTTTGTTCTCCCTGATGTTATGGTAAATTTTTCTGATATACAATGTACCGTCTCATGTATTAACATTTGATTAATTGATATTATATGTTGAAATTTCATGCAGTGTCTGGGGAAAAAACCAGAGATTGTGCTGGTAAGTTGAGTTTTTTTTTCTTCTGTTTTTTTTGGTTTACCTCTAATGGAAATTATTACAACACGCAAAACTATTAATAATTAGGTTTGGTTGTATCTTTGATAATATTACGTCGTGAATGTAGTCTCCGTGTTTTTTAGATTTACATCTCATCTCCTTCTTATAAAAGAAATTTAATAGGGGTAAGTTATTTTAAAAACCAAAAATTGCTAAAGATACACTTAACTTATTCAACCATATTATAGGAAAAAGTTACCCTTTTTCTTGATAATATTAAAAGTTTCCTTTTAATCCATATGATTATGACAACATATGAAAATTCTAGGAATTTTGTTTGATTAAGCGCTAAAAATTTCCTTGAATTTCCGTTTGATTAAGCGCTATAAAATTCTAGGAATTTTGTCTAAAGTTCGAAAGATTTTGAATTTTCGTTTGACTAGTCTAAAATTCGATATTATGCAAGCTCTCGTGACTAGTGTATGAGCTTTCCTTGGACGGTAGATGAAAATCAAAGTTCTGCATAACCTCTGTAATCCACACATCGTCTTTGGTTGTGTTTAATTGAGGATCATAATGTCCAGCAAAATTAAACGTGAAATCAGAAGTCTGTTGATCGGTTTGAGTTTCACTAATATTCTTTGGAGAATGTTTCATTGAAGAGACTGGAATTTGATTTTCGACTATAGATCTTGTGCATTTTATAGTCTTGGCACTTGTAACATTAGTGTCTGATTTTTCTTTCTTTTTTTCAGTTTGTTTCTCAGGGAAAGCAGTTTTTACTGTTGATGAAGATCGCTGACATGAAGTTTCACCTGTTACTTTCCTCTTAAGGTAAGTATTCCAGTAATTCTTGATTTCATTATCTGTCCGCCCTGGCAATCTTCTTGTTATTAATGACCATCTGCAAAAAATTAAAAGTGAACACAATTGCATATTGATATGCACCATCTTAATAAATCACAATTTTACATCACCGCTATAATTTAAACACTAATAGTATCAATAAGATAATTACTTATTTCCTAATAGGTTATGGAGTCGAATATTGTCTTCTTCCATGATGAAAATCATCTTGAATTCTAACTCATCTTCAAAAATATTTTGGTTTATGTTGCCTCTTGCAAAGATTGATTTAACAATTTAGATGGGTTAAATAGAAAAGATGTAATTGTCTTTACCTAGGATACATGGGCGTTGAAGTGTAATTCATGTTAAATGCAGTTGATTAGGTATCGAAGTGTTTATTTGTGAAATCTTTTGTATCACCGGGAAATATAATTTAATTACAAAGGGGTTTAGGGATAATTATCAATGTAGGTGTATTTGAGTGAGTTTATTCTTAATTGAAGTACATATTGGGTCGAAAAATGAGTCTACTATAATATTTCATCCATGGGTAGTGCTCAGGATTTTAAATGTTTGTTTTTTTCCAACATTTGATAAAACTAGGTGCAAACTAGGTGCATGCTTTAGACTAAAGCAGTTAGTGATTGTGTTATACTGTAGAGTAATGGTGTGCATACGAGTTGTTAACATGGTTCTTTATCTTTCTTAAATTTCAAATGGGTTTGTTTTATTTTTCGTACTTGAGCTAGTTCTTTGAGAAGTTTGAATTCATGTTCTGTGATTATATGCTTCCAGATTTCCACATTTGAGAAGATGAAAGGAATGAACAGATTTTGTTGATCAATTATTTTCATCATGGAAGAAGACAATATTTGTAAAGCACAATAATAAAAATGAAAGTATAAATTTACTTAATCACAAAATGCATCTACTTTCCAGGGAGTGTTTTTACAGGGCTTGTTCATTAGTAAGTACCCAAACCTCACAGTTGTCTTCCTCTTTATAGGACTTGCTGTTGAAGTGGATGATGTGAAGCTTGAAGTTGAAATACATGCCTTATAGTGCGAAATCTTATTATATCATTGTACTGTACTTGTATTATGTATTGCCTCTTTACAACAATGCTGGAGATTAGTTATAACTTTGTAGCATGTATTATGTATTGTTGTTGAACTGTTGTTTTCATGTATCATTGTACTGTACTTGATGAACTATCTGAAACTTTTGTTTTCATGTATCATTGTATTGTACTTGATGAACCATCTGAAACTTTTGTCTTCATGTATCATTGTATTGTAATTGTTGAACTGTTTGTAACAGTGAACCGTATTCTGAACTGAGACACTATTTTGTATTGAATTGAACTGAAGTAAGAACCGCCGAGATGGTTAATTGATTTGAGTAACATACAAAAATTAACCACGGCCTTAAGCTGTGGCTAATCATGAATTTGCCACGGCTCTAAGCCGTGGCTGATCTAAATATTGCCATGGCAAAATAGAAAACAGCCACGGCTCAGGGCCGTGGCAAAAATTTTTCCACTGCCTATTTTGCCATGGTCCAAAGCCGTGGCAAAATGTTTAGCCACGGCCCAAAGCCGTGGCGAAATGACTTTTCTGGTGTAGTGTGACTCCTCCCTAACCAAATCTGGACCTAAGACCAATCTGTCTCCAATCTCCAACCAACATGCAGGGGATTTGCATGGCCTTCCATACAAAGCTTCAAAAGGTACCATTCCTATACTATTCTAGTAACTATTATTATAGGAAAACTCAACCAAATGCAGGTGATCCTCCCAAGATCCACCATAGTCCAACACACAAGCTCTCAACAAATCCTTGAGCACCTTATTGACTCTCTCTGTCTGCCCATCTGTATGTGGGTGATACGTGGTACTCTTCTTGAGTGTTATCTGGGTTTTTAACCCAGCAGAAACCGATAGAAAACTGAACAACCCTGTATAGACAAGATGGTTCAGGACTCAACCAGGAAAGCTAAGACAAGGGATCGGCAAAGGCCCGGCTATACGACTAGGGCAACAACCGGGATCAACAAAGCCGATAGATCAGCTTCCTTTAGTCCAATCAGCAGTGGGATGTAAGCAGCCAGTGACTTGCCATCAACGCTTAAAAACAACGATAAAAGGCTATGGAAACATCTTCAATTCCAGACTCCAGAAAAATCCTAAGTGGTCGGATCATCAGTGACCAATGCTTCTCTTCAAGCCTTCAAAAAACCAGCTATGGAACACTACCAAAAAAGGCAAGACGTTGGCCCGCAAAACGAACCAAGTCTATGGGTCGCCAATGATCTATGGTTCTGACTCGTTTTGCGAGCCAAAGTCCCCCAAGGTCACCTATTACCTACCTGCGAGCTGGTGAAGACAGGCCTGGTGTAGAAGCTCTTCGACCTCTATAAATACCATCCTACTTGCAACATAAAAGGGATCTTCTCCAGACTAGTTGCGGAAGCTCTACTAGAACTATTCTTCACTCTCTGCCTCCCTCATAACAATCTCCAAAGGAATACACCGTGATTCTCTAGTGGTTCCAACTCTGGAGATTCAATCTAGCTAGGGAATAATCAAAGCCTTGTAATCAAACATCTATTGTAATAGCAATCAGTATATAATAAAACTATAAAGTGGATGTAGGCTTCATTAACAGCCGAACCACTATAAAAATTCTCTGTCTACTTTCTTTTACTGTTCTTTCTTTATATCTGTGATCTGTGATATTTCTCTGTCAGAACAGGGCTGGTGCTTTCAAACTCTAACCAGGGTGTTGGTCTATTTTTTGGGTCAACATTTTGGTGCTTTCACTAAGAACCTAACTCAAGATCCAGATCTAGCTATCTACTTTGGATCCCATAGGTCCAGAAATTAGATCCCCAATCTTTGTTTGAAGAACTCGATGTTTTAGGACCAATGACTCCTGGAAGAAGAAAAACTGCCTTTGGAAGATCCATGTGACAGTAATAGCTGGAGAAGGAGCTAGTCTCCAACAAGCTGAAGTAAATGGTGCTAACTTATGAAACCAGGCACCAGCATCCTCCAATCAGCATGAAGTCGTCACCAGGGACGAGCTGAATAAGATGGCTGAGGAGATCAATCAGAAAATGGAAAATAGTCAAAAGGCTCTGATAGAAAAGCTCAACGCTCTGTTGACCCTACAATCAAACCCCGCTCCAAGGGTTGTGCCTGAACCAGTGACTGCTATAGAACAAGAGAATTCCTCTGTTTCTGGCATGCATAGAAGGAATGGAAAGTAGCCACAAAGAAGGGTAACAACGAGATGCGACGTGGAGGAGAATGAGAATACTCCACATAGTGCAAGGCAACCGATCTTGAATTTGAATCAAGGGGCCAAAACCTCGTAGGAAGATATAGCTATCAATCTCTCCAATTCAGAAGATGGAGAGCAAGGTAATCAGATGGAAGAGAACTTTAATGCATTTGATGATGCTAAAAACGTCCAATTTGCCCCAGTTAGGCAACCTACAAGCCAACGGGGTCCCGCAGGAGTGGCTCTCCCGGAGATAGGAGAGCCTAGGCTTCACCCCATGCGCCAAGACCGTTTGCAGAACCAAACACTCGGCACAGTGACTGATTGCCACCCCTAGGGCTACCAGACATCAAAGGCATACATAGCAGACATGGTCAGACGGTTGATGGATGAAAGTAAGGACCGAAAGGACGATGAATGGGGATCTTCCCCGAGTCGGACTCCCTTTACCGACGAGATCTTGAATGTAAGATACCCAGACAAATTCACTATGCTAACTATCCCCTCCTACGATGGAACGAAGGACGCAAAACCCCATTTGTACAAGTATAGCTGGTACATGGACGGAGCCAATGCTCCAGAGGCCATCCGCTGCCGATGTTTCCCTATTTTTCTAGGAGTCGCGTCTATGTGGTTCACCAGACTCCCCCCAAGATCTATTTCTATTTTTGACCAGCTTGCAATGAAATTCCTTAACCAGTTCAGGATTTATACCGCATAACCAAAGGACGTCATGTCCATATCCGGATTGGTCCAAGGGCGCAACGAGTCATTGAAATCATTCATGAGCAGGTTTAACACCGTGGTAACGGAAGTGAGAAACCCCAATGAGGATATGGTTTTTATAGCGTTAGTCCATGCTATTCACCCAAAAACAGAATTCGAGAAATGGATTAAGATGAAGCAACCTACCAACACGAAAGACTTCAATCGTAAAGCAAGCCAGTACTTGAGATTGGAGGAAGCACAGGAGCTGGAAAGAAATTCTACCGGTACACAACAGATGAACGTCGGACAAAATGACATGGCGGCAAATCAAAACATGCGCGACCCTAGAAGTACTCAAGGAGTTGCGGAAAAAAGTAGGAATCAAAAGAGAAAAAACCAGAACTCCGATAAAAGAAATAATAATGGCAGCAATAAAATATTTATAGGGTTTAGACAGGAAGACAGCACCCCCTTGAATGACACTCCGGAGAATATTTATCTCGCAACACAAGAAACTGAAGAGTATAAGGAACCTCTTAGAAAGGAGGCAACGGAACATCAAAAGCGCTCAGGGAAATTCTACCGCTTCCACGAGACGCACGGGCATAATACAGACGAATGTCGCCACATTAAGGACCTCATCGAAGGGTTAATCTGAGACAATAAACTTTAACAATATGTGAAAAAGCCATAAAAACCCAATCAACCTATGGTCCCTCAACCTCTTAGAGAGCAAAGAAATCAAGCTGGAAATAGCGAAGAAGGGTCAAAATGAACTGACCAAAGGCTTATTATCGGAAAAATATCTGGAGGACCACATCCCGCACAAAGAAGTTGGGGAAAGATGGAGCGCTATGCGAGTTCATTAAAGCATGCCCCAAAGGAATCGTGTTTAGCAATAGATGATGAAACTCCAGCCAAGCACCAAAAGTTCTAAGCGATGACATAGTGTTTCGCAATTGGGACACCAAAGGGATTGAAGCTCCAACTCTTGACCCAATGGTGGTGACAGTAGGAATTGGTCCCGTCGTAGTCTGACGAGTGCTGGTTGATAGTGGCAGTTTAGTTAACATACTTTTCGAACGTACTTTTGACCAAATGAAGATTGGTATGAAAAGCGTATCTGTGTGCTAGACTAAGATTCAGGGGTTTACCGAAGAACCCAAACAACCGGTGGGAACAATCGACCTACCTGTGGAGCTTGGAGAGGGTGAGCGACGAGTCACCCTCATTCAGACTTTTGTGATCGTGGATGAAATGTCAACATACAATGAATTCTTGGGACAGCCCGCATTAGCCGACTTCAGAATAGCATTGGCCCAATGGTGCCTTACAATGAAGTTGCTACCAAGCACGGAGTCAGAATTGTGAACGGAGACCAAAGCGTTGCCCGAGAATGCTACATCGCAAAGTTGCATGAGTCAAGAAGAAAGGAAAAAAGGAAAGTACGTGGGGAAATCCCTCCACATCCGTGAACCCTCCGAATAGAAACTATAGAGCCGCCCCTGGCTTGGGACCATAGCCGATTCGACAAGGCTTTGGACCCTAAGAAGAAGAGCTCAGGGGAGGATTGGGCAGCACTGGAAGAATTGACGGTGTCTGTTCCAGTCTGTACGAATGACCCAACACGGGTCTTGAAAATTGGGTCGCACCTTGGAAACAAGATGCAGTCTTAACTAACTAAATTCCTCCGCGCCAACTTGGACGTATTTTCTTGGACACACTCCGATATGTGTGGGGTATCACTCGAGATTGCCTGCCATTCCCTTAATATTGACCCCAAATTTACCCCAGTTAAGCAAAAAAGGAGCAGCTTGGGCCTTCAACGGTCCAAGGCATTAAGAGAAGAAGTAGACAAACTGATGGCTAATGGCATCATTCGAGATGCAACCTACCCTGAATGGGTATCGAACCCGGTCCTAGTCAAGAAGTCCAATGGAAAATGGCGAACCTGTATTGATTTCTCGGACCTCAACAAAGCCTATCTGAAGGATAGCTTCCCGCTCCCTAGAATTGATCAACTAGTGGATGGGACAGTGGGACATGAGCTGCTGCCATTTATGGATGCATACTCGGGCTATAACAAGATCCTGATGCATGAATCAGACCAAGAGAACACTAGCTTCATCACCGATTTGGGACTGTACTGCTATAGAGTTATGCCATACGGTTTGAAAAATGCAGGGGCAACGTACCAAAGTCTAGTGAATACTATGTTCAAACCCAAATTGGGAAGACTATGGAAGTTTACGTGGACGATATGTTAGTCAAATCCCGAGTAGCTGCTAACCGTCTAGACAATCTCGCCGAAATGTTTGAAATACTCCGCAAATACGAATGAAGCTCAACCCGCTTAAATGTCACTTTGGAGTAACCTCTGGAAAATTCCTGGGATTCATAGTAAGTGCTCGGGGTATCGAAGCAAATCCAGAGCAAATAACAGCGTTACGGGAAGTCCAAGCCCTTAAAAATAAGAGAGAACTTCAAAGCTTGAATGGAAAAGTCACAGCACTGAGTCGATTCATCTTAAAAGCTACAAACAGGTATATACCGTTCTTTGATGCGTTAAAGAAGGGAAATAAAAACTTTGAATGGAGTGAAGCTTGTCAAACAGCTTTCGAGGAATTGCTACGACATATGGAAACTCCCCTGATCTTATCGAAACCAGTCGATGGAGAAGACTTGTTCGTTTATCTAGCAGTTTCCCCGCATGCACTGAGTGCCGCTCTTGTGCGGAAAGAAGCCAAAATCCAGCGACCCATGTACTACATTAGCAAACGATTCACCAGAGCTGAGAAGAACCACCCAAAACCGGAGAGCTGGCGTATTGCCTTCTGATCGCGTCCTTGAAGTTATGACCATACTTACAGGCTCATCCAATTAAAGTATTGATTGACCAGCTCCTGAAGCAATTTTATATCGACCGGAAACTTCTGGACAACTACCTAAGTGGAATATAGAGTTGAGCCAGTACGATGTCACATACCATCCAAGAAAAGTAATCAATGGGAAAGCATTGGCTGATTTCATTGATAAATTTACCGTAAGAGACGACAAGGAGAAAGTTCAGTCAAAAATAGGCACGCAATGGAAGCTCTTCGGCGATGGTGCATTAAACAACTTCTGTTCGGGAGTAGGGGAAGTGGTTGAAACCCCCGAGGGGCGAGCCATTAGCTATGCTTTGCGCTTGGAATTCCCAGCAACAAATAACGAAGTAGATTATGAAGCGTTAATCGATGGACTAAAGGTTGTGAAGGAACCCGGGATAAAATCTATTCACATATACAACGACTCCCAGCTGGTCGTCTGTCAAGTGAAAGGGGAGTACCAAGTGCGTGGAGAAAACCTCGTCCCGTACTTGTCCAAAGTACAAGAGCTGTTAAGTGATATCGAGCACTACACCATAACTCACATCCCATGGGAGCAAAACAGCAAGGCAGACTATTTGGCCAAGCTAGCAAGCTCCGGAGAAGCCCAGTCATTGGGATTCGTTCCGGTTGAAATGCTAACCAACCCAAGCATAGACGAAATGGACATGGACCAGATTCTAGAGACCACCATCGAGCCAGATACATGGATGACACCGGTAAAGGACTATCTACTTGCAGGAACCCTACCAACTGACCGAAATCAATGGAAGAAGCTCCTCCGAAAGGCGCCGCGGTTCATGACACATGATAGAATACTCTGTCGAAAGGGATCTCGACCCTTCTTCTTAGGTGTGTGACCGATGATGAAGCATGACGAATCTTGAAGGAAGTACATGAAGGCGAGTGTGGAGACCACACTGGGGGGTAGACACTGGCGAAGAAAGTCCTTCGATACGGGTACTTCTAGCCAATAATAAATCACGACGCCGCAGGTCATGCCAGAAGATGCGATCACCGTCAGAGATTCAACAAAATCAAGAGAACTCCTTCAATGGAATTGACGCAGATGGTCAGCCCATGGCCATTTTCAATATGGGGAATCGATTTGATTGGCGTCCTTCCAATAGTAAAAGGAGGAGCCAAATATGCTATAGTTATCGTAGATTATTTCACAAAATGGGCCGAAGCGGAACCACTGGCCACCATAACCACAAAGAAAGTTATTAACTTTGTTACTAAAAACATCATTTGCATGTTTAGTGTGCCACAAAAAATCATCACTGACAACGGAACACAATTCGAAAGTGCCGAGTTCAGAGTCTTCTACAGGCGCTTCTGAATCAAAAAAAGCTTTTCCGCAGTGGCTCATCCGTAAGCAAACGGGTAGGTGGAAGCAATAAACAAGATCATCAAGTACACTATCAAAAAGCGACTAGCGAAAGCAAAGGGAAACTGGGTTGATGAACTTTCACTCGGACTATTGGCTTACAGAACTACACACAAAGCGGCAATTGGCCACACTCCGTTCGCTTTAGTATATGGTTTAGTAGTAACGATCCATGTTGAATTAGAAGTACCCTCACATCGAAGGCATAATTTTAGTCAAGCACAAAACGAGCAACTCCTACTCGAATCGTTAGACATGGTCGATGAAAAAAGAGGAGAAGTAGAGTTGAGAACCGCTGCCTACCAAAAAAGGGTTGCACAGTACTTCAACTCCAAAGTTTAGGGTCAGACCTTCGAAGTTGGAGATCTTGTGGTCAAGCAAGATTACCTTGTTCCGGGGGCCTTCGGACCAAACTGGGAAGGACCATATGTCGTTAATCAAAAGCTCAGCGATGGGACTTTCAAGCTGACAACCGTCGATGAGGTCGCAGTTCCTAGAGCCTGGAATAGCGAATCGCTCCGCCGTTATTTCATCTAAAAAACTATTTTATGTATTTTCTATTTTTCAGCAAATAAGTCATCCTGAAAATGCCAGTGGCATTGTAAATAGGCAAAGAATCTGCCATGCTTTCCATAATAAAGTTTGCTTCTTGAACCAATCAAACTATGTTCATAATAATTACCCGTAGAGTTGACGAAAGCAAATCGACTCAAACCCTTGGATCGGCGGAACTAGATCCTTGCCTCTCGAAAAAGAAAAACTGGTGTTGCCTCGGCAACCCCGGGAGGTAAAAAAAACTAACTTCCTCGAGTTGCTCGGAGATAGGCAACGCCGGGGACCACCTAAAAAAACTAACTCCTACGTATTGCCCGGATATAGGCCACACGAGGAGCACCAAACTGAAACTCCTCACGTTGTCTGGATATAAACAACGCCGAAGAGCATAAAAAACAAACTCCTCGCATTGCTTGGAAATAGGCAGCGTCGGGGAGCAACTAAAAATAACTAACTCCTCTGTGTTGCCCGGAGATAGACATCGCCAGGGAGCAACTTAAGAAACAAACTCCTCACGTAGCCTGGAGATAGGTAACGCTGAGGAGCATCGAAAGCCACGCATCTCATAAGTCGTCCACCCAAATTTAAACTCCTTGCGCTGCTCGGAGATAGGCAATGCCAAGGAGCATCGAAATCCACGCATCTCATAAGCCGCACATTCAAACTGAATTTCCTCGCATTGCCCGGAGATAGGCGATGCCGAGGAACATCCAAAGCCGTGCATTTCATAAGCCGCACATCCAAATTTAAACTCCTTGCGCTGCCCGGAGATAGGCAACGCCGGGGAACATCCAAAGCCGCGCATTTCGTAAGCCGCGCACCCAATTTAAAACTCCTTGTGCTGCCCGGAGATAGGCGATGCCGAGGAACATCCAAAGCCGCGTATTTCGTAAGCTGGGCACCCAAATTTAAACTCCTTGTGCCGCTCAGAGATAGGCAGTGCCAAGGAGCATCAAAAACAAACTCCTCGCATTGCCCGGAGATAGGCAACGCCGAGGAGCCTTGAAATCGAAACTCGTTGCCCGGAGATAGGCGACGCCGAAGAACATTGAAAACAAACTCATTACGTTGCTCAAAGATAGGCAACACTAAGGAAGCTCAAAATAAACTTCTTGCATTGCCCAAAGATAGGCAACGCCGAAAAGCATCCAAGCTTACGATCCCTACGTCACTCATAGTTGGGTGACGTCAAGGAGCACCGAATGCCGCGTACTACACAAGCGGCAAGCTAAATCCCAAAATAATAGCCCCTCACATGACCCAAAGATGGGCAACGCCGAGGAACGTGAGAAACACCACACATATAGCCAGGAATAGTTGGTGCTAGAAGGAATGCACTTGATGATTGAAAATACATACCCATGCGTAGATTGCATACTTATACGTTATCCAAACTGAGATTACATGCTAAGGTCGCAAAACATCCGAAAAAAGGAAAATCAAGTCATGACTTAGCCAGATTTTCAATAAAGATTATCTATACCCCAAGTTATCGGGTACTTGAAAATTGTTTGAAGTAAACAGCCCTGTGAACTAGGGAGCATACACCTGTATTGAGATAGAAACACGCGAACACAATAAGTTCACAAGTTCTGTCACTCCAAACAACAATAAGTTCACAATCCACAGTTTTGGAGTCTATAAATGTTTTAAAATTCTAAACAAAAATTTCTAAGTTTTAGAGTTTTAGAAGTTTTATGAATTTCTAAAAACAAAAGTTCTCTAAGTTCTGTTAATTTCTAAAGTTCTATTAACTTCCAAAGTGCTGATATTTTCTAAGTTCTATCGCTTCGAATGAAGGGCTTTGACTATAATTGTTTGCACAAAAAATGGACAAACACCTCAAAGTCGTATGATTTAGTAGATCTTATGTGGTTCTTAGCGATTTGGGTGATTTATGCAAATATATAAAAAGCAGGGGCTAAACTGTAAAAAGACACGCAGGTTTATAGTGGTTCAGCCAGAATGTGCCTACGTCCACTTCATATGTTATTCTCTTCTCTTGTTTAGATTACAAGTACACGGCTTTGATACAAGTAAAAGAAAGTTGTTTGAAAGTTCTCTCCGTGCTTGAGCTCTCAAACTCGTCCCCATTGTTGTATCCCTGCCCCTCTATTTATAGAGTGAGGCTGGGGGTAGGGGTCTTGGATGTATACAGCTGCTGATGGGCCTGGGCTGACGTGATCTGGCCTGGTAGTGTTGGTTCGGAATGTCTTGGTCCGATAGTAGGTGGTCCGGTAGGAGCTTGGTTCGGTGGCAGCTAGGAGACGATTGGTCCGGTAGTGGTAGGAGTAGGTTGGTCCGACAGTGGTAGGAGTAGGTTGGTCCGGCAGTGGTAGGAGTAGGTTGGTCCGGCAGTGGTAGGAGCAGGTTGGTCCGACAGTGGTAGGAGTAGGTTGGTCCGGCAGTGGTAGGAGACGATTGGTCCGGTAGTGGTAGGAGTAGGTTGGTCCGGCAGCGGTAGGAAGCCGAATGGAGCTTAGGCAAGCCTGAACGAATCAAGCTTCTTGGTCTTGAGATCTTCTGGGTGAGAACACGCCCAACATTTGCCCCCCAAAGTGGGGCATATGCCGTGCTTTGTTTTAAAACCAACGACGTTAGCTTGGATGCTTTCGCCGAATCAGCCGGTCCGGTCGTCTATGCTCGCCTATAAATAAGGGCCTAGGGCTTTCGTTACCTTCTACCGAACGAGACAGCCGAGCCAAATCAGTCACATAGCCGAATCAGATTTTATCCTACTGCCGAACCGCTTTAGCCTACCGAATCAGGTACTTAACTTCCCTTCGCCGAATGAAACTTGTGTGTCCTACGTACCGAATGAACTTTAGTTGTGAATGCCGAATGAGCCTTTACTGAGAAATGCCGGATAAATTTTTCGAGATGAGAATGCCGAATGGGCTTTTGAGAATGAGAATGCCGAATGAGCTGTAGTATTGGGAATGCCGAATGAACTGTAGTATTGGGGATGCTGAATGAACTCATAGTATTGGGAATGCCGAATGAACTTGTAGTATTGGGAATGCCGAATGAACTTGTAGTATTGGGAATGCCGAATGAACTGTAGTATTGGGAATGCCGAATGAACTTGTAGTCTGGGTGCCGAATGAACTTTATACACATGATTTTTTCACTTTTCATATCACGAGCGAAATTCCGGACTACATGTACTTGCTTGTTTATATCCTCTGTTTTAACATGTTTTTCCGATGTTGCAGATAATGTCTCGCAAAGCAGAAACTCGATCGGATAAAAAGAAGTCCCAGGGCGAAGGAGAATCTTCCGCGGTGCCCCCTGCTCAGCCAGGACCGGAACGTCACGGAACTGCCTCGAGATCACTGGTGGACGGGTACGGCCCTCAGGAGCTTCTGAACTCCCCGCCCGATTGCTTTCCCAGCTCCCTCAAGGAGGAGCATCTTGATGTCATCTCCCGTTCTTTCGGAATCGATAGAGCGCGCATGCTGTTGCCAGGGAGAGAAGTTATTCCATATGACCCTCCTGAAGGGTACTTTGCCTACAGCAGATACCACTGCATGTGTGGTGCCATCCCGCCTCTTAATGCTTGGGTAGTCAGCTTTCTTACATATCTAAAGGTGGCCCCATTCCAGCTTCAACCCAACTCTTATGCCATTCTGGTGAGTCTCTTCGTCATCTTCCAGAGGAGATATGGGCGTCCTCCTTCCAACCGGGAGATCCGGTATTTTTACAACTTGAGAGGCTACAAGAAGGGGTCTCCCTATATCAGCTTGGAATATGCCGTATCCTTTAAACCCGTCCTGGACTTATACTCGAAGTTCAGTATGTTCAAGAAAGAATGGTTCTTCATCAGGGGTGACTCTGTTTCCATTCGTCGCTTCACCTCCGGCTGTAAGTGTGAAGCTTTATTTATAATTTCCGTTACAACTGCAGTGCTTTATCTTACGTGCTTTTATTAATTGCTAGCGACAGGTAGTTTTGCGGTTGTGGAGAATGACCGCCTGGTTCAGACGGCGGCCGAGATAGAAGCTATCTCCGGGAGAGATAGATCAGCTGCTTACCTGATCAGAAATGCGACCCTTCTGGAGTATAATTTGATCCTTCCACAGCAGTCAGTAGTCAAGCAGAGGGAAATGGCGGAGGAGAGGGCGGCTGCTCAAGCTATGGGAGGTGTCACAGTAGAGAGTGGTAAGAGGAAACCTTTCACGAAACCTTCCATTGTCGGAGATAAGAAACTTAAGAAGTCGGATGGTCCTTCCCCCAGCACTTGTCCAATTACTCAAGGGGAGGAAGATGTGGAGGAGGAGAGAGGTGAGGGTGGAGATGACCGAGAAGGTGGTGATGGTGGCGATGGCATCGGGGCCTTGCTTCTTGGGCAAGCAGGCGAGATTCAGGAGTGGACGGATGATGCATTCCGCCAAGCTTTCGAGGGGCTGGACGGAGAATCGGCTTCGGTAGACAAATCCGGGAAAGTTGACAAGGCCGAGACCGGTGCAAGCGTGTCTTCCCAGACTATTCCAGCCAAGGTGGCTCCGACGACTCAAGGTGAACTTTTGACTTCTGCAGGCTCCATTCATGATAAGGATTTAGGAATATTTTACGATCCGCTCCCGTCCTGGAACGAAATCCAGGACTTATTGCAGTATCCTACTCCTCCCTAGGGTTTGTATAACAGATGTGTTTCCCCTCCTTTTTTTTAACTTTTAATTTAACGCGTTTCTTGAATCATGGATCAATGTAAGCTTGTGACACTTGTTCTTCATATCAGGAGCAGGTAAAACGGTCAAGGCCTCAGAGCTTCGGCATGGGCTCGAACAATACAAGCTCTCCAAAGCTTCCGCCAAGCCGAAGCCTTCGACCCACCATTCCGGGGATGTAGTCGGCTACCGTCCTCTTCTCGGGGTTATTGAAGAGGGTATTCAAAAGAGAAAGAGGAGTCATCCCTTATCTGAACCTTCACTTGGTCCTCAGCCCCCAATTCAGCCTCTTTACGATATCACGGAGGAGGATACTGAGTTTGCACTCTCTCCGCACCCGTCTGAAAATCCTACCGTTACTCAGATTGATCGTCTTGGCTTGGCTCGTAATCCATTTGCGGGTCATCCTGATCTGGATCCAAGTTCCTATGATATTACCTTCGACGAGGTTACCGGTGAGCACCTTCTTCCCCGCAATCCCATGGTACGGGTGCTTGATGAGGCTAAGTCCTTAGATCTCGATTTACTTACCACTCGGGTAGTTACCATGGGAGACGAGGCCAAGGCTAATATTGATCGGGTGGTGGAGGAGACTAGGAAGCTGATGGGGCATCATGCCCGGCTGGTTAAGGCTGGAGAGGAGATTGGGAGTGCCAACATCCAACTACGATTGATGGTTTCGGACCAGGCCAAACAGCTTGCTGATCAGGCTATTCAGATTTCTCAACATGAGGCTGCCTCCGGGCGGTTGAGGAAGACTATGGAGGAGGCTAGTAAGGCGGAATTGCGGAAGATGGAGGCTGCTTGCAAGGAGCAGATAAATATGGCCAACTCGACAGTGGACGAGGTTCGGAGGGCGGATCTTGAGCAGGTAGAGGAGCTGTCGGGGAAGCTTGAAGCCGCAGAGCTTGCTCAGGTCAGGCTAAAGGAGGAGATGGAGGTGATGAGGAGGTCCCTTCAGGCTGACTGCTCGCGATACCGACTGGAAAGGGATGCTGCCATTGCAAGACTATCGGTTTCTGAGGCTCGTATGAGGGAGTTTGAGGAAAATGAGGGGATGATGGATGATATGCTGTAGGATATGTACTTTCGCATTTGGAAACAGGGCAACTTATCTTGGATGGACGACTACCCCCGGGTTATAGCTAGGATTTACCTCAAGGCTTTAGAGGAGGCCAAGGCTGAGGCGGATAAGGAGGGTGGAGCGACCTTTAGGATGGATGTGGTTACCGCTCAGTTTACCAAGGAGGAGAAGATAGCGGTGAAGGAGGGGATGCGGTTGTTTCCAGCTGAGGAGGCAGGCGTGGAAGTAGGGGATGACGACCAAGATGATCAAGGGGAAGCTGCTGGTAACCTCTTCTTCTTTAGTTTCTTCTTTTGTCAACTCTATTGCTTATCACTAATGATTTCTTTTTCTGACCGGATAGGTGGGCAACAGGACAAGGGCAAGACTCCGACGCAGCCGGCTCCTTGATTAGGCCTGGAAAATTCTTTTTGTGGGCTTGACATGGTTGTATATGTTAGTCTTAAATTAGTAAAGTAACTCTTAGGTGGTAATTTTTTAACTTAAGCTGATCTTGTCGTCTATTGAATGTTTGTTGCTATTTTAACATGTTGTATGAGAAATATAGCTATGCATATTCTTGTAATCAAATTGTGTTTGATGTCAGGTTCTTGTTTAAAACATAATTTTATGACTTGCAATGTTAGCGTGAGGTGCGAATAAACTATAGCTATGTTTTTAGGCACACAAAAATAAAATACCGTCCCTCCTGCTTTAGTTGTAGACGGCGGCTTTAGCGTGACTGAGTGTGAAAATGTGGTCGAGTGCCCGGCCATCCGGTCTCATTTTCGAATGCCTCCTATTCTGTGACCTGTGCTTTAGGGATCGTTATAGAGGATAGGAGAAAAGTCGCTTAAGTAAAATTGAAATATGTGAAAAAGTAAAACTTCCAATCACAGAAGGCCTTCGATGTGCTTAAGTTCGTGGCAAACGGGCTTTGTAGTCACTTTCCCTAGCTGTGGGTCTTGGAGACATTTGTCACCCATCTTACGCCTCCGCGGGGAGTTAATTCTTTTTTACCACAGTCGCACTTAAGACACATCGGGGCCGAGATCGCGCACAGTAACTACCCGGGCCATTATGGCCCGTAATCGTGGGTATTATTCGATTTACTGTGGTCGGCTAGCGTGGGTGCCGATCGTCAACCGTGAACTGCCCCTAGCTAGCCACACCTTATGTTGGGGCTTATAGTCGGTTCATAGTTGCCGGCGAGCCGAACGCCGTAATGAGCTGCCTCGGCTATAGTCGGCCTTCTCGGTGGCTTATAATCGGCTCATTACAGTTGGCTTTAAGGGCCGTCGCGAGCAATGAGTTAACCCGCAGCAGAGGGATGCCGGAGCAAAAGTGTCTCATTGGCGAGGGCATAGATTCGCGTAGTACATGTTAGGTCTTGTCCAGGTGAAGTTGCACTGTGGAGTGCTATGAATTGAAATGCTGTATGCATAGGATTTTGTTCAACAGAAAAGGATAAAGTTAACAAGCAGCCAAGATATAAAGGAACAAGTTAAAAAAGAGACAAGGTTTTTTAAAGTGGTTCGGCACGAAAATGCCTACGTCCACTGATTCTCTTTGTTAATTCACTTCATATGGGCAATACAAGTTAAGAAAAGTATCGACGGAGGTGTTGGATGTTCCATGCCCTCTGGAACACCTCTCCATCCATTGTTGACAAAATATAGGCTCCGTTGTGGAGATCTTTATGAATTACATATGGTCCATCCCAGATTGGGTCTAGCGCTCTGGGGCGAGGGAAGATTCGCTTGAGGACAAGATCCCCTTCTTGTAAGGTACGATGCTTGACTTTGGAGTTGTATTGTGCCGCCACTTTTTGTTTGTGGGCTGCTGCTTTAAGGACTGCATCATTTCTTCTCTCCTCAACTAGATCGAAAGACATGTGAAGGAGTTCTTCGTTCTCTTCTGGGTTATAGTGGATCCTACGGTGGGAAGGCACAATGGTTTCAACTGGGAGCATAGCCTCCGATCCGTATGCCAAAGAGAAAGGAGTGTGCCCCGTTGATGTTCTGAAAGATGTGCGATAGGCCCATAGTGTCGTAGGAAGTTCATCCACCCAAGCGCCCTTTGACTTTTCGAGCTTCTTTTTTATTAGAGTTTTCAGAATTTTGTTGACGGCTTCGACTTGTCCATTTGCCTGGGGATACGCTACGGATGAGAAGCTTTTGTGAATTCTGTGCTCTTGGCACCAGTTGGAGAATTCCTCGCTGTCAAACTGAAGTCCATTGTCTGATATGATTTTGAGTGGGACTCCGTACCTGCACAGAACATTTTTGATCAAGAAGTTATTAACTTTTGCTGAAGATACTTTATTCAGAGGTTCCGCTTCCACCCATTTGGTGAAATAGTCGACTGCCACTATAGCATATTTGGCCCCGCCTCGGCCCATTGGTAGCTCGCCGATTAAGTCAATTCCCCATATTGCGAAGGGCCAAGGGCTGGTCATTTGAGTAATCTCAGTTGTTGGTAGCCGCGGAACCTTAGCAAACTTCTGGCATCTGTCACACTTTTTGACAAAATCTAAGGCGTCCTTGCTTAAGGTGGGCCAGAAATATCCATACCGGAGTATCTTTTTTGCTAATGTTTGCCCTCCGGTGTGATCTCCGCAGCTTCCCTGATGAATGTTGAATAAGATTTCCTTGGCTTCCCTCCCAGCGACACACCTTAATAACGGGTTAGAGAATCCGTGCCGATAGAGGATGTCTTCTTGTATTGTGTAGCGGGAAGCTTTCCTTAAGATTTTCTTGACTTCGTTACGCCCGTTGGGTAGTGTGCCACTTTGTAGGTAGTCTCGGATGGGAGTCATCCAAGTTGCTTCTTCAGTTGCAGCTATCAGATTTACTTGCTCAAAACTTGGGGTCAGTTGCTTTGAGATGGTTACTGCTCCGAAGATGGCGATGTCTCTCATACTTGCTTGCTTTACCAATTCGTCGGCCTCTTGGTTCTCTTCCCGAGGGATGTGTTTGACTAAGTAGTGGTCCAATCGGCTGAGAAGTAACTTGGTCTTCTTTAAATATGCTATGAGTCATTCTTCTCGAGCTTGGAATTCTCCTAGTATTTGATTAACAATAAGTTGAGAATCGCTATGAAGGCACAAAGAATTGGCTCCGATTTCTATGGCAAGTTCTAATCCAGCTATCACTGCTTCATATTCTGCATCGTTGTTGGTGGCAGCGAATTCCAACCTTATACCATAGTGCTGCTTATTTCCCCTGTGAGTGATTATTACCACACCTGTCCCCGAGCCTTGTTCGTTTGATGCACCATCCACAAAGAGATTCCACTTGATGTCTTCTGCTATTTCCAATTGCTCCTTATCTTCGTTGGTAGTGAATTCGGCAATGAAATCAGCCATGGCTTGTCCCTTGATGGCGGTGCGAGGGTGATAGGTGATATCATACTGACTTAGTTCAATGCACCATTTAAGTAGTCGCCCAGAAGTGTCGGGACGATGGAGTACCTGCCTCAGTGGTTGATCGGTCAGAACTTTGATGGAATGGGACTGGAAGTAGTGACGCAGTTTCCGCGATGTGATTAGTAAACAGTATGCTAGCTTCTCAAGTTTAGGATATCTGACTTCTGCCCCCGTAAACCTCTTACTGACGAAGTAAACTGGCCGCTGCGTGCGGTTGTCTTCCCTTACCAAGGCAGCGCTTAGGGCGTGAGATGACACAGCAAGGTACATGTATAATTCTTCGCCTTCGCTTGGAGTTGAAGTACCGATGGTTTCTGGAGGTGTTCGATTAAGTTAAGGAAAGCGGTCAGGCATTCGTCAGTCCATTCGAACTTTCCTTTGTCTTTCTTTAGAGCTTCGAAAAAGGGGACACACTTGTCCGTTGCTTTGGAGATGAATCGGCTTAGGGCGGCCACTTTTCCATTCAGGCTTTGCATTTCCTTCCGAGTGGAAGGTATCTTGATATCCCTTAGCGCTCTGACTTGTTCAGGGTTTGCTTCAATCCCTCTGGCATGGACGATGAATCCTAAGAACTTTCCTGATGACACTCCGAAGGAGCATTTTAGAGGATTCAACTTCATTCCATACTGTCGAAGTACTTGGAACATCTTGCCTAGGTGGCTTACGTGATCGTCGGCTTTCCTTGACTTTACCAGCATGTCATCCACGTACACTTCCATAGTTTGCCCTATTAGCCCCGCAAACATCTTGTTGACGAGGCGCTGGTAGGTGGCTCCTGCATTTTTAAGTCCGAAAGGCATTACCTTATAGCAGTATAAACCCCGGTCAGTGATGAAACTAGTGTGGTCTTGGTCGGGAGCATGCATAGGAATTTGGTTATACCCTGAGTATGCGTCCATAAAAGATAAGAGCTCGTGCCCGGCTGTGCTGTCTACAAGTTGGTCGATTCGGGGAAGTGGGAAGCAATCCTTTGGGCAGGCGTCGTTTAGGTTGGAGAAGTCAATGCATGTTCGCCACTTCCCATTAGCCTTCTTTACCAGCACTGGGTTAGCGATCCATTCCGGGTAGATGGCTTCTCGTATGAAGTCATTGGCGAGTAGATTCTTTACTTCTTCATCGAGGGCTGCCGATCGCTCTGCCCCCATACTTCTCTTTCTTTGTTTTACGGGCGCCTTGGTAGGATCAATGTTTAGTATGTGGCATGCTACGTCGGGGGAGATTCCGGTCATATCAGCGTGTGACCATGCGAATACATCCAAGTTGTGGCGGCGAAAGTCAATGAGTTGCTCCTTCAACTCTGCTTTTAGTTGGGACCCAATTTTTAATAGTCTACTTGAGTCGTGCTTGTCTACAGATACAAACTCCATAGCCTCTACAGGCTCGGCGGTGGCCTCCTCCTCTTTGTCCCTAGGGTCTAATTCATTGAAAGGGTCGCTGGTATATCGAAGAGGAGGGGCTTTCTTTAGTTGCTATGCTTCTAGACTTTTCGTGCAGAGGGCAACCTCTACACCCTTCCCTTTATCTTTCCTGTGGTTGTTGCGAAGTTCGGCCACATAGCAGTCTCGAGCAATGTCCTGGTCTCCTTCTACTTCCCCTACTCCATTGTCCATTGGAAATTTCATCTTTAGGCACCATGGGGCTAGGACAATTTGGAAGTCAGACAAGGCCAGCCTTCCTAAGAAGGCGTTGTAGGCCGAATGGTTTTCTATTAGCACAAACGTCTGTTTCCGTACAATGGAGCGGGGATGGCTTCCAATCTCAACAAAGAGGTCCAGTTGCCCGAGGGGCATCTTCGCATCTCCAGTGAAACCGTGTAGTGGTTTATCGCAGGGAGATACATCCTTCATTGATAGTTTCATTTTGTCGAAGGCATGTTTGAACAGGATATTTACTGAGCTTCCAGTGTCCACTAAGATTCGGTAAACTTCGGCGGGACCGAGCCGGGCAGAGATAACCATGGGATCCATGTGAGGGTATTGCCTTCCTTCTAGGTCACGCTTACCGAATGTGATGTCATCACTTTCTTTCCTTTTTGGGTGGCGTTCTTCTATAACTGAATTGACATAGTCTTTATTGTCTCTGAGCGACTTTCCATATCTTTCCATCTCTTTCCAGCTCCTGTCTGCGATGTGCGGTCCTCCCGAGATGGTATGGACCACTATCTTCTCTTGACTAGAGCCGCTAGTGTTGTGGTTTCCTCTGCCGATCTCCGGTGAGGGTAGCCTTGGGTTCTCATTGGCAGGAGCTGGAGCCCTGTCTTGACCTTTTACATAGCGTTCCAGTTTCTTCCTTCTGATGTGTTCCTCAATCAAGTCCCGGAGATGATGGCATTCATTGGTATCGTGCCCATGAAATTCGTGGAAGCGGCAGAACTTTCCAGACTTCTGCGTGTTATCTGATTCCTTCTTGTATGGTGGGCGTTTGTATCTAACTTCGCCTTGGGTGGCAAGGAAGATATTTTCGACGGTCTCGTTCAAAGGAGTGTAAGTGTCGAATCTCGGTCCTGGCCGATATAGGCGCTTTTCTCCCTTCTTGCCCCCAGCATTGTCTCTGGAATCATTTCTTCGGACGTCCCTTGCCACAGCAGGGGCGTTGCTGTGAGTTGCCTTATTTTGCTGTCCTGACTGCCCCTCAACGGCAGCATCCTCAAGCCTCATATATTTCCCAGCCTCATGGAAGAAATCGGGTAAAGTAGCTGGTTTTTCTTTTGTCAACGTTCTAGCAAATTTAGTGTCCGAATGCACACCACTACAGAGGGCCATTAGGATAAGCTTCTCATCGGCATCTTGGACTGCGGCTGCTGCGGCATTGAACCGGGTTAGGTATTGCTGCAGTTTCTCTCCAGGTTTCTGTTTGACGCTGGATAAGGAATAAGCATCCTTAGGTTGTTCCACATGGATGCGGAACTGACTGATAAACTTTTCTTTCAACATTTCCCACGAGCTGATGGATCCCTGGGGTAGATGACAGAACCAGGAGGTAGCGAGATCTGCTAAGAAGAGCGGAAAGCATTTGCACAGTACTCCCTCTGTCGCTCCACTCATGAGCATATGTTGTGTGTACCTCTGTAAGTGTACAACGGGGTCGGAGGTTCCTTTGTAAGGTTCCATTGTTGGCATCTTCCATTCTCGGGGGGTGATAGCAATTTCGATGTTGCGGGCGAAAGGGCTGGTTACCCTAGCGCCTATCCCACGATCTCTTTGCTCCCGTTGGACGCACTCTCTGAATAAGCGTGCCATCCTTTCATCAGAATTTGGAGCAGATAGAAACGAGTTTGGTTCTGTTCTGTGGGATTGATTCCGCCCAGATGACCTATAGGGATGGTATCGCCTATCATTCCTCATATTTTCTAGTGGCTGCCTTTGGCCTTCTGGGAGCATGCTAGGGTCAGCTACAGTTGGCCCTTGCCTTGATCTTCCCCTACTGGGTTCTGATCTAAGCACTTCCTCGGGTCCAACTTCGGGCTGGACTCTAGCTCGGCCCTGTTCACTGGCGTTTCCATGGTTAGGCAGTATGACAGGCTCAGCTACAGTTGACCTTCGCCCGGTACCTCCCCCGTTGGGTTCGGTTCCAAATGTTTCCTCAGGCCTAACTTCGGGCTGTGCTCGATCTCGGCTCCTACCATGGTTACTTCTGCCGTTAGCTTCTTCGAAGAAGGAAGATCTTTGTTGTCTCTGAGATCCTCCAGACTGGGACTCGCCCCATGATTCGGTGTTGCGATTGGACTCTTCAGCATCCCTTAAGCGTGACATGAGATGGTCCACCAAGGCTTCCTGCTGGGACGTGAAGCGGTTAGTTACTTCAACCACAACCCTGTCCAAATCTTCCCTAGTAATTGCTGCGGGCTGTTCTGTGGCAGGAGTGGTCGGATTAGCCTGTCCTTCATTTGTTACTGCTACCGGAGGACGATTTACTTGATTCGTGGCAGTTGGATCTGGAAGACTGCTGGATGCGATGTTTTTTCCTTTGTTAACATCTTTTCTCTGTTTGGGAGGCATGTTTTCCAAGTGGCGAACGATGCTGTTAGGAAAAATGTTAAGTGGATGAAGCTGAAGCTTCGAGCTTCGAGCTTCTAGCTCTCAGTGAAAGCACCAAAAATGTTTGCACAAAAAATGGACAAACACCTCAAAGTCGTATGATTTAGTAGATCTTATGTGGTTCTTAGCGATTTGGGTGATTTATGCAAATATATAAAAAGCAGGGGCTAAACTGTAAAAAGACACGCAGGTTTATAGTGGTTCAGCCAGAATGTGCCTACGTCCACTTCATATGTTATTCTCTTCTCTTGTTTAGATTACAAGTACACGGCTTTGATACAAGTAAAAGAAAGTTGTTTGAAAGTTCTCTCTGTGCTTGAGCTCTCAAACTCGTCCCCATTGTTGTATCCCTGCCCCTCTATTTATAGAGTGAGGCTGGGGGTAGGGGTCTTGGATGTATACAGCTGCTGATGGGCCTGGGCTGACGCAATCTGGCCTGGTAGTGTTGGTTCGGAATGTCTTGGTCCGGTAGTAGGTGGTCCGGTAGGAGCTTGGTTCGGTGGCAGCTAGGAGACGATTGGTCCGGTAGTGGTAGGAGTAGGTTGGTCCGGCAGTGGTAGGAGTAGGTTGGTCCGGCAGTGGTAGGAGTAGGTTGGTCCGGCAGTGGTAGGAGCAGGTTGGTCCGGCAGTGGTAGGAGTAGGTTGGTCCGGCAGTGGTAGGAGACGATTGGTCCGGCAGTGGTAGGAGTAGGTTGGTCCGGTAGTGGTAGGAGTAGGTTGGTCCGGCAGCGGTAGGAAGCCGAATGGAGCTTAGGCAAGCCTGAACGAATCAAGCTTCTTGGTCTTGAGATCTTCTGGGTGAGAACACACCCAACAATAATCATAGAAGTAGAAAAGTATGATATGAAACAAGCACAAGTACACAGAACATATATGAACAGATAGACAAAAGTACAGTCAAAATATCAATGAATTACTTGTAATTTTTCTGTACACAGGATCAAAATGTGGGGGCCGTACCCACACAACAACGGCTGGCAAAAGGAAAATACAGACTCTACAGTAAGGAAGCAAAGTGCAGACTCTACACTTGAACAAAATGACAAAAAGAAACAAAAAAAAGTCAGTCTTTTCGCAAGATGTTGGTCAAAATCAAGTCCATCCTCACGCCAGCCGCTCAACGCTTCTTGCCATCGCTTCCCTTTCCACCTATGGTTGGAAGTTTCTGCTTCTTTTCAGGAGAGGTGTCGCTGCCAGTAATGTCAACGTGCACTTTGGTGGTAATCTCCTCCTCCTCGTTCGAAAGTTTTTCAGAAGAGCCTCCCTTTCCTTTGCGTTTTCATGACTTCCGGGAGCTCTTCGAAGCTTTGACTGCCTCCACTTTTTCCTTTTTGACGGCAACCAAATCATGCTGAGTCTTCTTTGGCTGCTCCGTCTGCATTTCCTTCTCCTTGGCCTCTGTTGCAGTTACATCACCTTCCAAAGACGCCGAAGGGTCATCCAGGCTGTGGAGCGCATCTATCTTCTCGGCTTCTGGCCCCGGATGCGAACTAGACGTGGATATGAGAACCGGAGCAGGAACAGATACAATCGTAGAAGATGTGAAAATGGCAGCAGGCATGGGCGATGAAGTAGCTAGCGCGTCAACATGAAAGGTAGATGGACCTATAAGATCATAAAGGAAAGCATTAAACTCCTCTTGCTCTTGTGGCGTAAAATGGAGGCTCCCGAATTAGGGAGAAACATGGACGTTACCTGTATCAAAGGAACGATCATGAACGGCAACCTCGAACTCACCACCGTCGCCTTCTCTTGAGGGCTCCACCACATGAGCAACAATGTCAAGTTCTGAACTCGTTGGTTGGTCGTGGAGCTGCTCTGACGGTTCGCCCATGCCTAAGGAAGAAAGCTTGGTAAGAACATCGGTGGCGGTCATCAAGGCAACATCGGTGGCCTCCTTCTCCCGTTCGACCCGGAGGATCTCCTGGCCCTCGAGTAGTGCTTTTTTGGAGTCATCATTAAGATAAGCGTCTCGCAACTCTTGATCGGAGTAAGAATCACCGCTCTCAGCAAAGTGAGATAAGATTTCCTCCCAAACAAGGGCAAGAGTGCGCGGATACTTCGGGCCGAGATAGCTGAGGCTCCCCTAATGCAACAGAGAGTTAACATAGAAGTTCAGAATAGTCGCATCCAGCTTCTCCATTTTCCTATCAAAGGAAAGTTGGAGGTCCAAGTAATTCGCTTTCATCGCAGCCTTCTCAATCTCAATAGTAGTCTTGTCGGCACTGAGCTGCGTGAACTGAGCCTGTAACTTGGCGATGGTCTCGGCTTGGTCGGAGATCGTTTTGTTGTGCCCCTAGACAATTAGATCGTGGTCGGCGATGGTTTTCCTTTGAGCTTCAATGATAGTGTTGCAAGCGACCACTTCTTCTTTTAGCTTCGCCTCCTCAGCATAAGTCTTTTTGATCTCATCCCTCCAAACGATATCAACTATTTCATGTGCCTTTTTCAACTCCTTTATCGGACCAGCGGTTCTCCTACTTTCACGAAGCACCGCTTCTTCTCTTCCTCCAACTATTTAATTTTGGCATCACGATCGACCAACGCCTTCTTGAAGTCTTCTTTCTCGGATTCGAAGAAAAGGATCTCCTGATAATTATTTATGTTTGTGTCCGCTAGCTGGTTGCAGAGCTTCTCCTATCTCTCGACATGTTCTAGGTCGTTCTGGATAGCTTGGAGATGCGGCATGAAAGAATCCCTGGGGATAGGGTGGAGATCCAGGCCGAACTTGACCCCCTTTAAAAACCAGCCCGGAAGTGCTGCCTCAAGCTTAGGGGGATCCGAAGGAAGAACGTAGGCAGGCCTTCGGCGGGGGTGAGAAGCACCAGGAGCAGCAGTAACAAGAGAAGAGGATGAAATATGAGTTAGGGGCAAAATCGGGGCAGAAGTGATGGGAATTTCTTGTGAAGCGGAAGAGTGTTTTGAAGTAAGCTCTAAAGGATAGGGGTGATAATCAAATTTCGACTTCTTTGATGGTTAATCTCTTTCCTTAAGAGATCTTCTTTTCTCATACCCGCCTTTATATGAACGAGATCGATCTTTCTCTTCCTAGTGGCGGGTTTCAGCTTCAAGTTCTTTCATCCGCCTATATTCTTCCTCCGTCTCTCAAACTTGATGGTGGCTGGAGGGGCGCTTAGGGTACCGCTGGGAATCAGTATAGTCTTCGAAGTCGTCGTAAAAGCCTCATCCCCTCGTCATACCTGGAATGAGACATACGTAAGAGGCTTCAAAAGCATGATATAAACTAAGCAAATATACGAAGAGATGGAAATAAGTGTAATCCTAGTGCAACGTGTTGTGTGTCCCTAATAGGGACCTAAGACGTCATCACGAACCAGAACAGACGCCTGTCGTAGGTGGGATCAGACTGACTTCGGTAGTTATAGGTGGGACCGAGCTAACTACTGGCGCAATATCGCCCGAACAGGAAGGCATCGTGTCAAATTTAAAGTCCCCTTTCATGAGCGCATCGAAGTCGAAAAAAACATCGCTGAAATCTCCGAACCCCGCTTCGACATTCTTACTCGGGGAATCGTGATGTCTTCCAGTTTTGGGGACTTTGCCTTTACCACTTGCATCGGAAGGAGGTGGGCTCGGGAGATCGAGACTCATTCCCCGAGTCTCATAGACTCGGAGTCGTGAACTTCAGATTTTGATGAGAAGTAATCACTAGCGGTAGACTCGTCGCTATTACTCTCGAACTCTCCTTCTTTTTCTGAGTCTATTATGGCTTTTCCTTCTCTATGCGTGAACTCGTCTTCTGCTTCCTCTGGGATCGGAGGCATTCTAACCGAACCACTCAGTCTAGTCACAGCAGCGTATTCCTCCTCGCGGGCCTCACCAGGTGATCCTCTGGACATGCTACCTCTCTCTGGACCTTCCTCGGAACCGTGGGATGAAGAAGCGGACCTTGTAAGAACCCTAGATCAGCGAGGAGAGGGAGTTTCAATCTGAATGGTGGATCTACCCAGAGCTAACAGTCCATAATGATGCAATTTCTCATCGGTCAGTAGAACTTTAACGCACCTCTCTTCGGCGTCAATAGCCTTTAAAGCCTGGCAAACTTCATCAAGTGTCACATCTCTATTCGGCCTTGGGACAACTGCAAGAGAAGTATAGTCAGTTTGAAACTCCATTACAATGCCTCGGAGCTCGATAAACGAAAAAGAGAAGCTTACCCCTTATCGTCCATCGACGGTTGAACCCCTCAGGGCATCTAGCGAAAAAGTATCGTGTCTTGAACTGTGATAAGTTGTTTTGCAAGCGTAAGACGATCTTTTGATTCCTCTGGGTCTCGATTATAATCAAAGAGGGACAATTGTCTCTCCTCTTGAATGCCAAAAAATACCGCAACTTATCGAAACTTGGAGCGCGGTTGAACGTCCGCATGAAAAGGACATGCAAGCAAGTAAGGATGGCATAGCCATTTAGATGAAGCTGGAATGGGGCAATTCCCAAGTTCGAGAGCATTTCACATAGAAAATCGTTGAAGGGAGGAACATCTCCGTTCAGACACATGTATCGATGACAAGCAGTGTACCCTAGGGGGAATATGAGCGAATTCGTCTTTCATAGGCAGACGCACATCCTCTTTGGGAATCCCATGCTGTGTACAAATATTATGAAGAACTTTGGCAGAAACCACTGATGAAGCTCTTTTAGGTGGATTAAGCAGGACTCGAAAGTTGTGAGGCGTGCGGTCCACGATGGGCCCAACCGGAACTAATTTATCATATTGGGCTAGCGAGGTGGATGATGATTCAGCTTCAGAGAGTGTCGGGCTTTGCCCGCTTGATTTACGGCGTGTAGATGGCTACTTCATTCTATATAACAGAACCCGCGTCCGAAAACGGTCAGGTAAACCTATCCTAAATTCATAAGTCTCCCCTATCACACTTGAATTCCGAAGAGACATTAACTTGTAATCGACACGTCAGATTTCGAGTGCGAACTGGGGCAAATGTAGTGTGTTATCTATATGGGATAAACTCGGTGCTCGGTACACTGCAAACGCTCTATCCCGTGTAGATAGTTCGCTCACAGTAGAAGAAGAAAAGAACTTTCCGTGTCAGTTCGTTTTTCATTTTTGTGTCTACTTATTGTGCACTTACCCATTATCGATCATTAATCGATAATGGATCCATTGTCCGAAGCGACATGGAAAACTCTTCTCCTCATAGGAACGCCAAACGTGCAACGAGTGAACAAGATAAGTCCGAATTCTTGGAAGAAATCGAGATCAACTAGTGAATGTGCGTGACGTGCGATAACAGCTATAAAACTGGACGCGAGTCAATTCTGGTTTAACGGACGAAAATAGCAAAACGCGTCAAGTGTTGGACCACAGCCCGAATGCCATTTCCGGAAGAAACTCAAGACCTGATTGCCTATCTCGACCCATCAAACCGTAATTAACTCTAGCTTCTTGTAATCAACATAGCAAATGGATACTTGTTGATAAATCATTACACAAAATCAATAAACCAACTAGGCAAACCCACCTCAAACTGATTTAAAGGCACAAGAAGAATCACGAATCAAACTCAACGAGCTATGGAGTTGATCGGTGGTGAGCTAACTTCGGGTTGGTGACAAGTTAAGATCGGCTACAGATCGAAAGCGAGCTAGGGCATAGATTCAAGTAAGGTGATTGATCGGCTAGGTTTTCACGAGATGGGGTGTGCTCGGAGGAACCAACGGCGAATGGATTTGAATGGAGTGATGGATCAAATCGAGGAAATGGTTGGGTCACCTGGAGTTGAATCGCTGAGGGATTGGATCGTGTAAAGATGCAAGAACGGTTAGGGTCAAGTGGAGATGCTCTGGGTCGATTCGAGCATTTAAGTAGGTAGGCTGGGAGCAAGAATTTTTTGCCAAGACCTAACCCTATAGAAAAAAATGCCCTATGCAGATAGGTCGCTAGCGACCCATCCCACATGGATCGCCAGTGACCCACTAAAAAATGAATGAAATAATGACAAAAAATAATCATAAATACATACATATATATATGGAAGAAAAGAGAGGGCTTCATCTATTCATCTTAAACTCGATCGATTACAACTGTTTGTCATTCCAAAGCATGCTAGGAAACTACAAGCAGAAATGTTATACGTTGTGGTAAGCAAGAGCAATCAGAACTAAAGAAAGACAACCAACAACGTTGAGATAGCGTATTTGTAAAGCTCTAATGCAATCATTCGGAAATCAACAAATGGATATTGAAAGCGATAACTTCCAGAGCACGCCTTGTTTACAACGAAGACATACTCTGGGGGGCAAATGTTATCCGGGTTTTTAACCCAACAGAAACTGATAGAAAACAGAACAATCCTGTGTAGACATGATGGTTCAGGACTCAACCAGGAAAGCTAAGACAAGGGATCGGCAAGGGCCTAGCTATACGACTAGGACAACAACCGGGATCAATGAAGCTGAGAGATCAGCATTCCTTTAGTCCAACCAGCATTGGGATGTAAGCAGCTAGTGACTTGCCATCAACACGTAACAACAACGATAAAAGGCTATGGAAACATCTTCAATTCCAAACTCCATAAAAATCCTAAGTGGTCGGATCATCAGTGACCCATGCTTCTCTTTAAGCCTTCAAAAAACCAGCTATGGAACACTACCAAAAAAGGCAAGACGTTGGCCCGCAAAATTAACCAAGTCTATGGGTCGCTAGCGACCCATAGGCTATGGGTCGCCAATGGCCCATGGTTCTGACTCGTTTTGCGAGCCAAAGTCCCTCTAGGTCTCCTATTACCTACCTGTGATCTAGTGAAGACACGCCTGGCCTAAAAGCTCTTCGATCTCTATAAATACCATCCTACCTGCAACATAAAGGGGTTGTTCTCCAGACTGGTTGTTGAAGCTCTGCTGGAACTATTCTTCACTCTCTGCCTCCCTCATAACAATCTCTAAAGGAATACATTGTGATTCTCCAATGGATTCCAACTCTGGAGATTCAATCTAGCTAGGGAATAATCAAAGCCTTGTAATCAAACATCTATTGTAATAGCAATCAGTCTATAATAAAACTATAAAGTGGACGTAGGCTTCATTAACAGCCGAATCACTATAAAAATTCTCTGTCTACTTTCTTTTACTGTTCTTTCTTTATATCTATGATCTTTGATATTGCTATGTCAGAACAAGGCTGGTGCTTTCAAACTCTAGCTAGCCAGGGTGTTGGTCCATTTTTTGGGTCAACATTGAGCTTAGTGCCTAACACATCCTGTAGATTCTTCCAGAATTCGCTAGTGAATAAAGCATCTCTGTCACTGACTATGCTACTAGGAACTCTATGAAGTCTAACTATGTTTTTCATGAACAACTTCGCCAAAACAGGTGTCGTCCTGGTCGACTTTACTGGAATGAAATGGGCACTCTTGGTCAATCTGTCCACAATGACCCATATACTTTCATTTCCCCTGCTTGATCATGGCAACCCATCTATAAAATCCATGGTTATCGAATACTATTTCCATACTGGAATATCTAGAGGCTAAAGTAACCCACTCGGTTTCTGATGTTCGGCTTACACTTGTTGACAGTTTACACGTTGCCTAACCCACAAGCCAACATCCCTTTTCATGCCTTCCCAATAGAAGCTCCTCTTCATATCTTGATACATCTTGGTCCCTCCAGGATGAATTGTAAACTTGGATCGATGACACTCTTCAAGAACTTCTCTTCTCAAGTTCTCCACATCTGGAACACATAATCATCCCTTCTTTCTCAACCATCGTCTCTGTTCAAGACAAAAATCTTTCAAATCATCGACCTTAGTTCCAACCTCAAGCCTTCTGATCCTCTCATCTAATAATGGATCCTCCTTATGTTTAGAAGTAATTCTTTCGATCAACACTGGTCGAATTTCTAAACAGGACAACATGGCAGTACTCTGACTAGAACTAGCAGTCGATCTTAACTGCACACCACAACTGGCCAAAGCTTCTAGATCCTTCCATTACGCCAACATAGCCAACACCACATTCTGATGTCTTCTGCTAAGAGCATCAGCTACCTTATTTCCTTTCCTAGGAGTATAATCTATACCAAAATCATAAGCAGCCAAAAACTCCAGCCACATCTGCTGTCGCATATTCAACTCCTTCTAAGAGAATAAGTATCTTAAAGACTTATGATCAGTATACAACTCAAATCTCTCCCTCAAGAGATAATGCCTTCAAATCTTCAAGGCAAAAATCACCTCAGCCAACTCCAAGTCATCAGTAGGATATCTTACTTCATGCGGTCTAAGCTACCTAGATGCATAAGCAATGACTTTGCCCTTCTGCATCAACATTGCTCCCGATCCAGTCCCACATTCATCCGTGTATACTACCAACCCTTGGTTTCCATCTGGAACTACTAACACTAGAGCATTGGTCAACAAATGCTTTAACTTAAGGAATGCTTCCTCACATTTGTCGGACCAAACAAACTTCACTTCCTTCCTGGTAAGCTTAGTCAAAGGCGCTGCTATCCGCGAGAAATTCTTGATGAATCTCCAGTATTAGCCAGTAAGTCCAAGAAAACTTCTGATTTCGATCACCATCTCTGGTCTCTTCCAATTGTTCACAGCTTCGATCTAATCTGGATCGACTGACAATCCTTTCTCTAAAACCACATAACCAAGAAACTTAACCTCTTTCTTCCAAAATGGCACTTGGAAAACTTCACCTTTAGTTGATTCTCCCTTAGCATCTCTAGCACAAATCTAAGATGATCTTCATGCTCTCTCTCATCCTTAGAGTACACCAAAATGTCGTCTATAAACACCAACACGAATCTATCAAGATACTCTCGGAAGACTCGATTCATCAAATCCACAAAGAAAGCAGGTGCATTTTGTCAACTCGAATGGCATCACTAACCACTCATACGAACCATATCTAGTCCGAAATGAGGTCAAAAGAATGTTGTCCTCTGCCACTCTCAACTGATGGAACCCCGTCGCCAAATCCAACTGGGAAAATACTCTGGCTCCACTCAACTGATCAAACAGATCATAAATTCTCGGCAAAGGATACTTATTCTTTATCGTCCTTTCATTTAGCTTATAATAGTCGATAGACATTCTTAATGATCCATCTGGTTTCTTCACGAATACCGAAGCCGCTCCCCATGGCGAACTACTTGGTCTAATAAAATTCCTTCCTTCTAGATTCACTAGCTCCACCTTTAATTTCTTCATCTCAGTCGGTGTCATCCTGCTAGGTGGTCTACTCACAGGTTCAGCTCCTAGCACAAAATCTATTCGAAACTCAACAGCTCGTTTTGATGGTATTCCTATGACTGGCTTAAACACATCTGCAAACTCTCTTTCTATTCGAACCTGACTTAGCTCTTCTCACACTTCCATTGCACTTAACAAAGCACAACAACTCCGGTCAAAATTCTCTACTTAGAATATAATTCGGTTATGACTATTAGGGTGTCTTAAAGATATCTCCCCATCCTGGCAAAATATCCTGGCCTCATACCTCCTCAACCAATCCATACCCAAAATGATTCCGAAATCTACGAAATCGTATACATGCAAACTACATACAAACTTATGACCTAACAAATCAAATTCTAACCGGTCACATCTCATCCCCAGAGTTGCATGCCCTCCTATTGGATTTGCAACCCTTAAGGAAGTAACAAGGTATGTGGGTTCTAAACATAACATATCAACCAAACATTGGGATATAAATGAATGCGATGCACCGGTATCAAAAAGTATCCTAACTGGTATACTCTGAATCAAAACGTACCTTCCATCATAGTCTTTCCCTTTTCAGCTGTAGTGGGCTTAGCTGATGATCCAACAGCAAAAACCTTCCCTTTATCTGCCCTGGCTGGCTCTAGACACCGGTTCTTGTAATGCCCCACTTGATCACAGTTAAAGCATTTAACATTCTTCTTGTCTACGACCTTCTTTCCTTTTCCCGACCCGCTCTCATTTGCATAACTACCCTTCTTGTCACATTTGTAGCATACCAAATCTGCCTTTGCCTTCTTAGCAGCATCCCCTTTCTAGGCTCCCTTCCTCTTAAAGAATTTCCTCTTCTTTCCTTGAGAACCCTGGGATTCAACTGGCTTTTCCCTAGTAGAAACTGCAAGCATCTCTTCATGGTGAATGGCCATCTCCACCACCACATTACAAGGTTCTCGGATATAGGTCATGGTCATTTTAGCAAGCTTAGGTCTCAGTCCCTGAATGAACCTTTCATTCCATCTGACGTCAGTGTCAACCATAGCATATCCATATCGAGACAGCTCATCAAACTAAGCAGTGTACTTGACTACTGACATCTCTCCCTAAACTAGATCCATGAACTTTCTCATCACTGCCGACTTAGCAACCTTAGACGGAAACCTCTACTCAAACCTTCTCCTAAAATCATCCTATGTCAGCTCTTCCTCCGGAACTTCGGCAGTCACACTATTCCACCAGTGAAGCGCTGCCCCTTGCAACTGCCTAGAGGCCAGCCTCCTCTTTTGCCCATCATCCAAACCTAGATCAGTACAAATCCTTTCACAGTGCAATAGCCAATTCTCAACTTCAACAGCATCCTCCGTTCCAACAAATGGCTTTCCACCCAAACTGGTGTAGACTCTGCTTAGCTTAGCATAGTTATTCCCAACTGGAGTCGCGGGATTAACTCCTACAACATTACCAACAACTCCAGCTTGCAAAAGATTGGCTAACAATTGATACACCATCCCCGCATCTACTGACGGATTTCCAGCACCTACATTGGCTTCAGCATTTGGATTAGCATTAGCCTGTCGACCTTGGTTCCTCCTGGTATTAGGTTGAGCATTTCCATTTGTTGTGGTGCTTCCTCCACTTAGATTTCCTCTTCAGTTTCCTTCTTCCATATCTTCTTTCTCGTAAATCTGCATACGAGCCTTAGTAAGATACAGAATAATGGTCTAAGAGAGAGGGGAACACGTACTTATATATATATATATATATATCAAATACAAGTACGTTACTATAGCGTTAACCCAAACCCCCATCATATTTTCAAATTCATTGGATTATGTTTGAAAATCTTTTAGGCTTAACTTTCTTTTAAAGTTTCATAAACCGATGCTCTAATACCAACTTGTAACATCTCCTTACTTGGAGGCCCAAAACTAACGGCAACGGTTGTTGCAGATATCCATAGTTATTAATCCTCGGCGACCAAATACGGCGGTGTTAGATTCATTGATACACAAAAACACATGGATATGGAAAAAAATTTAAACTTCAAACAAAATCTCATTTCATTCCAAAAAAATTCTAATTCATTACATAATCCCAAATTCGCAAATCACATTTAGAGAAAATATATTTATTACAACATACGCCCAAGATTGACATATGAAGATGCCCTCTTAGATGATCAGAGTATCTATAGGCAATATGATACCTATGCCATTACAGTGGAATCAAAAGAAGAGAGACCTCTAAATAGCTATCATGCCTCCTACACGTCTCCGGAAGCTTATTCGTCTTAAGAGGTACCTGAAAACCTCAACTCTCAAACTACCCAAAATCAATTGAGTACCCGAGAGTTTAAGGGGAAAACATAAACTTCGAGTCAGATATAAAGCCTAGTATGAATAATAATCTACCATCTCAAATCTTTTAGATATCTAGTGAGACCACGCCGCTTAGCAGAACGAGTTTCCCCTTCACTAGTATCTCAAAACCTTTATAAAACCATACACTATGCTCCTGCATCCATAATGGTTAAAACAATTCAAAACAGTATAATATGATGATATGCAAAACAAATGAATCAATTCTGGATTACCCATCCCCATTCATTTTAGACTATCTGTCTCAATTATAGTGTCCATGATTACTATTAACTTATTAGTTTTCATGGGTTGACTAATAACTAGTTAAAAATTTAAGGACTCCCTGTCCATTTACATAGTTTTCATGGGATCACTATGAACCTATTGGTAACTCCAATATCTTACTCTTATTCTAGTTTTCATGGGATGACTAGGAACCTATTGGTAACCCTAATATTCTTTCTTCTTACCCTAGTTTTCTGGGCTGACTAGGAACCTATTGACATCTATCAATATTTCAATATGGATATAGTTTTCATGGGCTAGCTACAAACCTACTAGCCCCTGCACGTATCAACTTATAGTTTTCATGGGCTTAGTATGAATATGTCTTTCTGACATCTTCCTTTATACATAGTTTTCATGGGCTAACTATGAACCTACTAGCCCTTGCCAATATCTTTTCCTATACACAGTTTTCATGGGCTTACTGAGAACCTATTGGCCATGCTATTATCTTTCTTTTATATTTTAGCATCCTATATTCTGGTCTTCCTGACATCCTAGATGCAATTCTACTCATTCAGGAGTTTAATCAATTTATATTCACTACTGGGTTAACCAAACTGGTTCTTCTACCCTTTATCCCTAAAATGCAGTTATGGGTCCATTATAAAGTGAATATATTCATATTTGAAGAAGCAACATAACAACATAGCAAAACCACTCTTGTGGGTTTAATATAAAACATGGTTAATCCCTTTAACCGATTACTCTATCAAAGATAGCTCCTTCTTAAAACCATTATAAAAACTCCTTTAATTTAGCCATGGGTTTTTCGTTTTAAAAACAGAGATTGGGTTATAAAACCTTTCGATACCTTCGAAACCTAGCTTTCGACTTCATAGGATGACCTGCTTTGAAAGCCTTAAAAATCTATCTTCAAAACATTAGGTTCCTGCCTTTTAATATTTTAAAACATTCCTTTCGAAACCTTTCGATTGTAGTAAAGTATTAATATATACCTTTAGAAGCAAAGCTTCGAAACCAGTTGAAAGTACCCCTTTCGACACCATTGGAAGTAACCCTTCCGAAATCATTGAAAGTCCCCCTTTCGAAAGCATTGGGTTTATACTTAAAATATTATTTGGGTGAAAGTGAATATGGGCGAAAGCGTCTGTTTCTATACCATCCTTTATCATATAAAAATATTGGATAAAACTTGATGGCGTCGGCACCATATCTTTTGAAAGCATGAAACATCTGGGTAAAATAGCGAAAGGTTGGCTTCGAAACCCCTTTCGAAACCCCTAACCTCTTTCGAAAGCTATAGGAAGTAGCTTGAACTTATAAAACAAAGTACCTTCCGACAGCATTGATATCTTCAACACCATCGAAAGGCTATAGAATGGAAGTAGGGTTTCGACTAGGTCGGAACCCCTTCTTTTAAAACATTCTTTCATAAGTAAAGGAACCCAGTCGAAAGCAATCTTAAGTTAATGGCAACCCTTTCGAAACCTTTTTAAATCCTCTTTCGAAACTAAACGCTTCGACTCTGTCGAAGGCTAAATCAAAACAAAGGCAGGCGCTTTTCTTTTAAAAACAAACCAAGGTTTCGACTCCTTCGGATGCTAGGCTTTCGACACTTAACCTTTCACCTATCTCTAATCCACTGCGTACCATCATGGTGATACCTTGTGTATTGGTTTCGGCATAGTTTTTTCCGACAGGGATGAAAGCAGAAGCTTCTGGGTCGAAAGGTGCTTTCCAAAGTAGGCAGAACCAAATTTCTGAGTAAACCTAGTTTAGTTCTTATTAAAGTAACCTTTTCTCTAACTAACCTGCTACGTGACAACACCAGATTGGTTGCCTTAACTTTTTCAAATTCTTTTCAAAAAATAACCGCCGCTAATTTAGTTCTAAACCATGGTTAAGTTAATCAAATAAGCCCTTCCATTAAGCAAAACCAATTTTGTAAAGAAGTCCCTCTTCTAAAATAATTTATTTTGCATAGACAATCACTTTGGAAAAATCCCCAAAAATTCCAAAAATTCACTATAACCATGTTATCTAACATATCAAAATTCCAATCCCAAATTCTCAATATATTTTCCAAAATAAATTTATAAACCCAAATAATCATATTTTCCTTTGAAAATTCATAATAATCTTTCCATAGCTTGGAAAATTATCAAAATTGAAACCCAACTCCAAAATCATGTTTCTCATAACATAAAATTTTTCCATGGCATTTAAACACCATTAAATCTCGGTTTTACCCTAAAACCGTGCTTATCCTCTTTTAAACAATCTTGTTTAAAACCATATTAATTATAAATCAAGCATATCATCGTCCAATATATCATAAAAAATTTTTACCTTTAAATCCGAAAATATATTATTCAAAACAAAATAGAGATGAAATTATTATTCACCTTGATCTAGATAAGGAGATTGGATTGAGATTGATTTCCCCTAAGCTTGATTTTCCAACTTTTAATTTGATTTTCTCTTCTTCTCTTAATGGTCGACCGTTCTTTTATCTTTTGATTTTCATTTTCAAAAATGACGTGAATGGGAAGTAATGTGGTAGGAATGAAAATATATAAGGGTAAGGGTTATGGGAGGCAATTCCAATTATACCCTTATATAATTTGTTTAACCTAAAACCATTCTTTAGCCCATTAATTATTATATTAGGCTCGGCCCTTAATTAATTAATTCAAGTCTCAATCCCCTTATCACTTAACATTTACATTATTCTATTTAATTTATCTAATTAAATCTCCTGAATAATATTATCTAAAATTAGGGGTGTTACACCAAAGGACTAGGAAGGAAATGCGGAGTTTGAATGACAAGGTTGCCGCTTTGAGTAGATTCATCCCAAAAGTAACTGATAGCGCATACCACTCATGTATGCCCATAAGAAGGAAAATGAGAAGTTTCATTGGGATGAATGTGAGGCTGCTTTTTAGCAACCGTTGGAACATTTTTGGAAACCAGTGATATTATCCAAGCTTTGAGATGGAGAAGATTTTGCATTAACCTAGTGGTATTAACTCATGCATTGAGTGCAGCATTAAAGGGTGAGGAGGTAAGGTTTACAATCATGGAGAATCTTTATCGTAAAGTAGAGAAGTTAGCCTACAGCTTACTGACAACAACAAGGAAGTTACAAGCTTATGACTAGGCTCATCTAATAAGAGTGTTGACTAATCATCCCCTTAGGCAAGTGTTACATCTTCCTAAGACTTCAAGATGATTATTGAAATGGAATATTGAGACAAGTCAATATGAGATTACTTATCATCTTATGTAGGCAATTTGTGGACAAGCATCGGAAGATTTCATTGTAGAATTTACCATCAAAGATGATGAAATAGAAAAGGAAGTGGTTGAACTTTCACAATGGACACTATGTGTAGATGGTGCATTCAATGACCATGATTCCAGGGTGGGAGTAGTCCTAGCAAAAGATCGAAGGGTGTGTTATGCGCTGAAACTTGAGCTTTGTACTACAAGCAATGAAGCGGAATATGAAGCATTAATTGTGGGACTTAAGATAGCGAAGGAATTAGGAGTGTGATCATTGCAATAATGAGCGACTCCCACTCGGTGGTTTGTCAAGTGAGGAGAGAATTTTGAGATAAGGGTGCATGATTTTCCCATTACATGTCAAAATAGTTGAGACTACTAGACAAGATTGAGCATTACATGATTATGCACATCCTCAGACAGGACAAAAGGAAGGCAAACTCTTCGGCATAACTGGCTAGCTTTGGAGATGGGTAGTTGATAGGATTCATTCCACTAGAAGTGTTGAAAACTCCAAGTATTGAAAAAGTGGATTAGATCATGGAATTAGAAAAGAAGGTGTCGTGCATAACTCCGTTTAAGGAGTATTTACTGAATGGAACTCTACCGAAAAGTAGATTGGAATGCAGAAACTCTTACACAAGGGTTACTTTACGTTATGCAAGGCAGAGTATTATTTTAGATGGCATTCCAAGACCCTTACTAAGGCATGTTGATAAGGACAAAGCATAGAAAATTCTTGACGGTGTTAATCAAGGAAGTTTTGAAGATCACACTAAAAGGAGCAAAATATGCAATCGTTGTAGTGGAATATTTCACAAAATGGGTTAAGGTGGAGCCATTACCACAATAACTTCAGTGAAAGTGATTAACTTCATAGTTAAATATGTGGATTGGGAGTGACTTAAAAGATCATCACTGACAACTAAACTCAATTCGAGAGTGTAGAATTCTGCGAATTTTGTGCTTGGTATTGAATCCAAAAGAGTTTCTCGGTGGTAGCATATCCATAAGCGAACATATAGGTAGAGATGGTAAACAAGATCATCAAATCAAACATTAAAAAGCGATTAAAGTGAGCAAATGGAAATTGGATTGATAAGTAACCACTTGCATTATAGCCTTGTTGGATGACTTAGAAATCTACAATTGGACACACACCATTCACACTGGCATATGGAATTGAAGTGAAGATTCTTGTTAAAGAACAAGTCCCTTTTAACCGCTGTATGCATTATGACCCCACGATGAACAAGTAGCGATTGCTAACATTCTCAGCTTTGTGGAGGAAAGCAAAAAGAGGCAAATTTGAGGGTAGTTGCTTACTAGCAAAAAGTAGCATGGTAGTTCAATGCCAATGTTTGGAACCATACATTCAAGATTGGCAATCTCATTTTGAAATAAACTTTTTCAAATGAGGGGGAACTTGGTCTGAATTGAGAAATACCCTACATGATAAATTAGAAGCTTGGAGACAACACGTTCAAGCTATCAACTATAGATGGGGATCTGATTCTAGAACATGGAATATCGAGCATTTGCACCACCATTTCACTTAATTCATTTTCTTATGAACTTTTCATTTGGATATTCGTAGGATTGAATTCTATGTAACAAGGTAATATTTATCATAGAGATTTTAATAAATTTGGCTTTTGAATCAATGGAACCATATTCATTAAGTTTAACTCAGTGTTAGGGGATCAGTAATACAAACATCACATTTCTTGAAGACCGGATGGTTAATGGTTCCCAGTGCTATGTACCAACAGACTCCTTTAAAACATAAACAATTCCATGAATTATAATCTAAGGGTAGATCAGAAAGTTCATGCTGACACACTTAGTTCTTAGCTAACGCTCGGATATAGGTGACATTGGGGTTATATGCCTAGAGATAGGTGTCAACGGACATAGATACTTAGACACACATATTCGTGTAGAAACAATATTCAAATGTATAGTTAAGAAAGAATTGCGATGGTATTCGTATAAGTGGATAGCCTTTTAAAATTAAATAAGACATTATGGTTTTATTTATGGTAGAATAAGATAAGTTTAACTATTGGTAAATAAAACTAAGTAAAAAAACAATGTGCAATAGTGAAAGTTAATTTATATGTACAAAGTTAAAGTAAATAAATGCATTACATTAATTCATACATACAAGCAGATACAATATAAAGGTAATTCATTACTGGCATATATACGAAATTTTTTAGGAATAGGAAATTAAATTCAGGAAGGTAAAGTACATAAAGTAAAGGATACAGTTGAAAAAAATGAATTTTTGTTATTTACTTTCTTTAATATACAACTCGGGAGCTACGCCCGTACAAAATGGCGGGAAAATAAAAAAAGACCAAAGGAAGAAGTCGAGAGCATCATTTCTTCAGCTTGTACTTGATGATGAGCTTCTTTGGGTGTTTTCTAAAGGTTCTTTCATCTTCTGGAGGAGTCTCCTCTTCAGATAGATAAGGTTTATCGATAGGAATAACATGCTTCTTTCTCTTCCACTTCTCTCTCTCAAGAGGCTGTACGATCAGTAGTTGCAAGGTGTTATCTGGTATTTGACACTAGTGATATTTCGATGGAATTAGACAACAAAATGACAAAGGAATATATTCTAGACTCGAAGAGGATTAACCGGTAGAGCTAGACAAAAACTGAAAGTTTTTAGCCAACTCCATGAATTGGTACTGATCCATCAAAAGTTCAAATATGCTTGTTATCACTTGTACTATGGATCTACTTGTTATTTTAAAGAAAAAGACAAGTTTAGAAGATAGGGAATGGATTGGTACCGATTCATCAAAAATACAATTCTGCCTCTGAAGACTAAAAGCTTGAAGACTAGAGAAAATATGAAGGAAAATGCCAACTTTGGACCAAATCCATGGATCAGTGTCGGGATCAGTAATGATCCATCTGATCTATTGTTTTTGTCTAGTTTGACATTTTCCTCTCCTATCTTCTTGGATTTGATAGTAGGAAGATTCAAAATGAGATCTGGCAATTCTAGCGGATATATTCAACTATAAATACTAAACTTCATCACTTGGAAAAGGACTTTGGATCTTTGTTTCTTAAGGAAAAGTTGTCGTATGAGATTTGATATTTGTATCTTGGACTTCTTATAGAATTTTGGTTGTAATAGTTGAAAGTAATTAATAAAAAAATACAAAGTGGAGATAGGCCCGTGATTTGCTGAACTACTATAAAATTATTGCGTGTATTCTCTCTTTTCTCTCTATTTTCATTCATTTCAACTTTATTTGATCGATTATGGGTGTTAGCCCATTTCGAAGGCTAACATTTTTGGTGTTTTCAAAGAGAACTATGAAGATCATGACCGAATCTTAGATTGCAATAAGAATTTTCATAAAATTTCCAATGAGATCCAACAGAAATGGCGCCCAAAAAGGCTACAATTAGGGCCAAGATTTAAGAAGAATCCACCAAAGAGGACCATTGAGGTGATGGTGAAGGATCTACACAATCTCCCTTAGATACAGTCATGAAATAGGAGTTGGCCAAGATGATGGATGATGTAGATAGGAAGATCCAGTCATCTCGGCAAGCCTTAATGGAATAGATTAAATAGAAATCATATTGATGAGGTAAGCCCCACAAGGAGAAAGATCTTGCCCTTAAGATCCTGGAAATGGTAGGATTTCTTCATCTAGTTTAAAGCACTTCGAGTAGGCACAGACCTAGAATGGAGCCAGCTAAAGGCAGAAGAAGGAAGAAACGAACTTGAGAAGGTAAACAAGCAAACCAATGGATATGGCCCGATCCATTAAGGTGAGAGCAAGAGGATGGGGGTACCTCAGGGCATGCAGATGTTGATGGTGATTAGCCTGTGGACCCTCAAGATGAAGAAATCGAAAGGAATACTGGTATAAATACTCAGAGAAGACGCAGTCCAAACCAATAATGAAGGAGGCCAGAATAAATGAACTCCCCAAAGATAGAGAGACCTAAACATCATCATGGTTGCCGCTACCATTCGCGGAGTTAAACGTATATTAATGCACATGACGATTGCCATTTAGGGAAAATGAAGGGAATGATGAAATGATAACTGAAACAATCCATAGATTTCTTCAACAGATTCAACAACATGATGATTGCTGGGAGACCACCTCTTGTACGAATCCATTTACTATGGAAATTACAGTGGCTCAATTACCTAGGAAGTTCATCATGCCGGCGATGCCTAGTTAAAATGAGTTGACTGATCTGATGTTGCAATTGATGAAATAAGATTGGCATATGGATGGTGCCAGGGTTCATGATGATGTTAAGTATTGATGTTTTCCACTGTTTTTGGAAGGACCGACGACTATGTGGTTTTGTAAACTAAAGCGTGGATTCGTAGTTGTTGGAACTGGACCAGCCCGTAGCGCAAGTTATGGGTGAATTTCAAAAATTTTACCCGATTGGATTTTTATTGGGCCTATGAAGTCTAACTGAATTAGAACATTTCTAAATTTCATTTAAATAAAATCATTTATTTTATTTAAATTCAAATATATTAAGATATGAAATTAATTTTATTTGATTTAGTTTATACATAAATGTATCATATACATATATGTGTGAGTGCATGTGTAACATAATAATTCGTGAAAGGTATGATATGCCCATATGTAGATGTTGGAATTTACATCGCAACAGACATATTAGCTCATTTTCTATGTCATGTATGTTGTCCAAATATGTGCATGTATATGTGTTACAAAATACACACACACACATATGTATGTATAAATATATTATATATAATAAATAAACATAAAACATTTATATATAGATAAATATATATATAAAAAGAGAGAGAACAATCATTGAAAATTATTTATAATTCAAAATTAACTTAGGTTTGCAAACATAATAATTTTAGTATTTTAATTTGTATATATTATGAATAAAATAAAGTTTTCATCCATAAATAATTAACATAAAATAATCTATTGATGAAAATTCAAATTTTACAATTTTCGAAAATCTAGGATCATAAAATAGAACTTAGAAAAAATCTGGAGAATTTTCAAAGTTGAAATATTATTTTTAAAAATGAATCCATTGATTTCGGTAATAATTATTTAATATAAAATAATATATATTAAAAATTCAAATTTCAAAATTTCAAAAATTCTATGACCATGAATAAAAGGTTATGAAAAATTTTGACGAATTTTTCAATTAAATTATTATTTTTAATAAATCATAAACAGTTTTTCCAAAATAATATTAATTATTAAAAATAATAAACTTTTTGAGAAAACCCTAAATTTTTTATATATGTTTCTGGAATGATACAATATGTTTTTAAAATATAAAATTTAATTTTTAATGTAATAATTATTTTATATATAATAAAAAATTCAAAATTCAATAAATGTTAATTTAAAAATATGAATATATGTATGATAATTAATTTTTGAATTTTTTAATTCATATTTTTTTTTTGAAAAGCAATGGGCTAAGGGAGCCCTGCCCATTTTATTAAAGCTCAAAAGAAATACAACAGTACAACCTGCACCAGATTGTAAAAAGACATTACCAAATCCTTACATTCAATGTATACAACTTACATAGAAGACCAACATCAAGACTTATTCCTAATTACTTTCATTACAGTCTGTTTATTCTTCTTAATATTCTCTTATTAATAATTCTATATAAAGTGTTTGAGTCTTCCATCTTCAATTTGAATATTCTTCTATTTCTTTCACACCATATTTCATAAACAAAAGACTTCAAGACAATCAAAAGAGTCATAGCATTTGGAGTTTTCCACCTTGTTGCTTTAAAAATATTGAACCATTCAATTCTAGAAGATTTGACCGGCTTGTGAAATTTGCCATTAATAAGCAACCTGCACCAGATTGTAAAAACAAATTTGCATTCAAAAAATAAGTGAGTGTTTGTTTCCATCTGATTATTGCAGAGTATACAGTCTACATTATTTATCATTCCAATCATTGCCAACTTCTGTTTTGTGTTTAAAGCATTTGCCATGACTTTCCATAGTAATAAATTCTCTTTTGTAGGAGATTTATCATTCCAAATTCTTTTATACCATGGGAAAAAATCTGAACTAGCTTTTTCAATCAAAGATTTATATACCAAAGCTATTGAATGCGGCTTATTTTTGCTGGACTAGAGGACTTTATTCTTTGTAGATGGTAGATCCATTGAATAAATTTTCTACCATAATTGCCTCACCAAATTTGAGCTGCAGTAAGGTAATACAATTATATTTTCAGTAATATATTCTGAAACTTTTGCATTTAAAGGAATACCAGACTGTCTTTGTAATGAGTAAGGAAGGTTTTCTTGAATTATGAATCCAGTTTTTGCCCAAGGAGTTGACCAAAAAGACAAATCTTTAGTTTCAAGAGGATTACACTAAATCAAAGGAAGAAGAGTTTGCCTAAGTTTTAATATATTTCTCCAACTCCAACTGCAAAGGCTTGGGATGTTCATAGACCAAAATTCCTTTCCTTTAATTAGATTTTTCTTTATCCACTCTGTCCAAAGATCACCACTATCCGATAATATATATAAATAAGTGTACTAAAAATTTTAAATCATATATATCTTATATATGCATATATGTTATTATGAGTGAGAAATATACACTAATATATATATATATATATATGAATTTATTAATAAATATATAAAAAACAATTATTAACGACAAAAATTGATTTTGTACAGAAAACAACATTTGTCTATATATAAATCAAATAGTATAATAAACAAACTATGCACATAACCAAACTGATTTGTGACAACTACATCTACTTACAAAATCTCACCTAACTAAACATACAGTAGCAATATATTTAAACAGATATGAAATTGCTCATTACAGGATCATAGAATAAAATTTAATTACTGTAATATGAATTAAAATTACCAATTTAATTATGCCTTTGAATCCACATTGAAGCAATGACTTCTCTTCCTTTTACTGTTCTTGATTCGTCAGATTGCAAGTCCGGAATCACCGACCTCTAACTATCGAATAGTATTATTTTAATTTGAAATATATTTGAGAATTTTGGAGTGGATTGAGAGCTATGTTTTAACCAGCAATGTAGAAGGTAATGGCGGCCAAAAAAGGTTCTTAATTATTTTTAGAGATACATATACATATACATACACACACACACACACACACACACACACACACACACATATATATATATATATGTATGTATGGTTGTATTAGAGAGAAACGAGGAAAACCTTTTTACCCATTCTCACTTGATCTCAACCCATTTTCTCCAAGCCATTCCCTATGTTTTAGCCACCCCTAGACCTTCCCAAAACCGAAATTTTGCAGCCCTAATGATGGGCGTTAAACCCATCTAAGCCCATGCCAAAATATTACGCAATTAAATCTAATTTAATCGCTTGTCGATATTGTATATCGATCGATATATTTATAATTGTTATAAATATATATAACATTATTTATTTCTCAAATCATATTCAAATTTTATAATTAATATTTCATAAATGTTAATTAATTTAATTAATTCATAACAATTATAAACTAATTAAATCGTTCGGTCTTAAGGGAATTCATCATTTCGGCTGTGTAACTCTTGGGTGTAAATTTGGTCAGCGATTAACATCGAACTATTCTAATGTTAACGTTCACATGTCACTTAGCAGGTGGTGTGACATTATGGCCAAATTTATTGCTTACACATTTTCGGTAAAATCGAATTTAGTTTAATAAGCGTTACCCGGTTGTGACATTTGTTTACACCAATTCACTTCGTCAAAACTATATCACTTTGGACTAATGGAATTTGGTAATGGTCAAAATTCCAACCTCATCCACATTCAACTTTATAGTCCAAATACAAAATCCTTGGTTCAATAATAACAATTATTATTAACCGAAATGCTCTGGCCAAAGACTTTGACTTTGAGTTGACTGTGATACTAACTGCATATAACTGAGGAGACGAATCCTCTCTTGAATAGTGCTTCACTTCCAATACTTCCACTCGACCCAACTATAGTCACTCGATGGATGCCATGCCATGATTTGGCTATAATCAAAGCGGAGTTTTCATATTGAAGATCCACAGTATTCTCAAGTCGAGAGAACTGTGTAAATCAGTCACATCGATATTTTCTGTTTGACCTTAGTTATATTAACGAATAGAAAACTATCGAGTGAGTTTTTCCATAGTTATCCAATAACTATTTGTACGTAACCCATAGGTGCCCCCAGTAGTCATGAGTAATACACTGCCCAACATTGGGAGAGCGTTACGTACTCCCGTCTCAATGGATACATCGATATCCAGTCTCGATGCATCTTGACTAGGAACATTTAAAATGGTATATTTGTTTCGTTGTGATAAATTACTCATGGTTACAACACTTTGTAACTACTATCACAAAATATACCATTTATGGATTTTTCTATTAAATATACTTTTAATTAAGTTAATTAATTAATATAATCACATTATATCAAGTATATAATAGGAAGAAAATACCTTTTATTTCGAACAAGATTGGTCAACGAGTTAGATATATGTAACGAATTACATAATTGCCCCTAGGGCATACCCCTAACTCTATCAATCTCCCACTTGCACTTGGGGTCAATTATGGAATCTAATTCCAACTTCTCTAATCAGTTTTCTCAAAACTAATTAGGTCGGTCCTTTAGTGAATGGGTATGCTATTATGTATTAATTATCTACTTTGTCGATTAACTCTCTTTGATACTAATAAACTACATTTATCACATGGAATGATTCAAAGTATGTCTTTCGACTTCTAGTGAGCTTTAAGTTCTATCATGACCAATTTCATGACATTGTTATCTTATAACAATATTATGGGATTCTCAACATTTGGAATCACCTTTGGCTCAATTATAAATTTGTGTATTTATATCTATATACATTGGTTTATTGTAGCGCTATTCGAGTTAATGTTCTCAACATTTCGTTGAATTGACCATAACCACTTTTATTTTGAAACATTTTCAAATTAAAGATTTTAACTTGAATTTTATCATTGACATGTTATACTTAATATCACTTATAAAAGTTTGTGTCCAACCGTTCTATCATAACGAGTTTGTTGTTTCTATAAACAATTCTCTAGTATTTCATAAATACGCGAGAACACCTCAAACAACCATTTAGTGATATCAATTTTGATTTTATATTTTCTCCATGTATCAAATACATAAACAAAAAACAATATCATACACAACATAACATGTATGATAATTTCTATTGCTAATGCATAAGGAATCCAACTTACATGTTCCCCTTTTAATAGGGTGCTCTTGTATATCATTTTGGGACAATCCCTATATCTTTTATACTCACCATAAAAGACATCATTTACAATCCAAAATTGAGTATTAAAACAACTAAAGTTGATTTTAATACAAGCATATTGTTAAAATCAACAACGTGTTATTTACTTATAGTTTAGAAATATCAATGTACCTTTTAACGTTCTTTCTTCTGAACACACGCTTCCTCTGCACTTTGATTGAAAATCAAACTATTTGATATTTCTATCTAAATACTTATTCAATCTTGATGCTTATAAAATGATACATTCGTATCATTTCTTGGATCATATCCAATGACTCACAAACCCAATATCGCTCCCACCGACTTTGAGGCATTTTTGGTTAATATGTGTAAACGGCTTACTCTAAATCATTATTTAGAATTTTCCGTTTCAATGCATAAGTACCAAACACTAAGTCTTATCGAGCGATAATTTTGGGAGTAAATCTGAATTAACTTGAGCATGTTGAATACCGAAGCTGTTATGCTAATTTCAACAATTAAAATTTGCGATATTATTCTTATCAACCTTGCTCATTTAATTCCAACCACGTTAGTCTTTCCAATAAAGACACAATCTCAGCCGATGGATCACATCTCTTTGGTTACGACCACCAAAATCATATTTTGATAGCATACTTGGAATTCTTTTAGATCTGCGCATCATACCATATAGAGTCAACAATCTTAATGGTTTAATTGAACAACCGAGGGTAATGTATATTTTTGACATTAATAAGAAACTCATAGTTTCTCTTCGATGTACGAGAATACTTATTAGACATTCTAATGCTATGTGTTCATTTAGGTTAGTTAATTTCACTTCATCTCATATAATCAGTTCTATCTATGGATCGGATCCAATTCCATTTAACTACCAAAATTTCTCAAAGAAATTCCTTCACAGTGAAGCTGACATATCTTGAAACAACAATTGTTTCTTAGTGCAAATAAAATAGGGATTCATAAACGCTTTATGAACCTTTTTATTTATAAAACTGATTTTAGTTTACAAAAATTATGTTCAAAACATAAATATGTCACTTGATGACAGACCTTTCCAAGAAACTTTTTGGAGATTCATACAAGATCCCTCATGAACAATTATTACGTGCAATCTTTTGAATCGCACAACCTGCCAACTCCTTGGCCTATGATATGTTGGGATTTCTTACAAACCCTTATCTTGTATGATTTTGTAAACTATTGTTTAGATGAAATAATATCAACCTTGTGTACTACTCTTAAGTACATGATCTTACAGAAAGATACTAACTCAACTTCACTCACAATTAATCGTAAATTGTCCAACAATGTCTGATTACTCCTTATCGATGCATCATTATGTATCACATAGAGGAGTGAATTTTGAGATTGAATCTATATTCATTTTAGGTACATTTGGAACTCTTTCCAATTACTCACTTATTCGACCAAATCAAATCATTTTATTCTATTGCATGTTATTTTATTTACTTTTTTTTTATATTCTACGATTTTATCATAAACTTACTGCGTGTGTATCCAATACATATGTACACGTTGGTAATAAATCAACGATGAATATAACAAAGTATGTGAAACCCTTTTGGTATTAATAGACTTGTGATTGCATACATCAATACTTATTAATTCAAAGAGTTCATCAACTCTTATGATGCTCCCACTGAATGGGTGCATAGCCATTAATTGTTTGAGATATAATTAACCTGTATCATATGATTCAAAATCATATAGTAAAATTATTTCTCAAAACTACGGCTTAGTATATAATTCCAAAGAAACTGTAAATAATATTAGACACATATGTATTTTTATTGCATTACTTTTACTATGAAAACAAATTCCATAATATAGTTCTATTTCATAATGAATATTCATAATACTCATATTGAAATATAGTTATATCTATTTTTCAGTCAATACCAAAAATAAACATTATTTCACAAATAATATTCGGTACATTTTATGAAAACAATTTTCGTAATTTGATGCAATCGTTAGGTGCTATATGGCATGCTCCCACTATTTCCGCCATTACTATAATAGCGTACTAAATTTAGAGGTCCACCATTCACTTAATATTGTTCATATTGTTTACTTATTTCATATGCTGCAACTAATTTATAGTGGAGAGTTCTTTGATTAAATATCTTGAACTCAAAGAAATAACTGTTATAGAAAACAATTTTCTTTATGAAAATACATCTCGGAATAAAAATCATATTTCATATTCCAATATTAAGTTTCAATTAGTATTACAATTCTTGTTTCCAATGTTTCTCTATGAAGCAGAAGTGACTATTCATTCTCTTCATTTCAACTTTACCTTAAATTACATCTATTCTTATACATTCGTTTTTCTTTCAAATGGTAAAACTATTCAAACAAAACCTTACTACAATATCATAACAAACCTTTTACAAAAGCGCATTCGATTATTCTTAACATTTAAGACATCAAATATGTTGCACTTTATGTAAACCGATCAAGATGACATTTCAACGATCAAGTTCTTAGATGTATCTCGTAGTTTATGGTCTTGTGTTACATTAACACAATATGATCCTTTTGAAATCATTCAAGTTGAATACATGATCTTAAAATACTGTTTATTGGCTTACTTCGAATGAACTAACTTCATCGAAATATTGTACCCCACAAACTATGACTGTTCACCATATAAAATTTATATGTGAAAGTACATGGATCAAATATCCATAGTCTTGAATTGCATTTAGAGTTCAAAAACTCTTGAAATGCAATACACGGTCTAAACCAAATAAACATACAAGTGACCAACTTACGAATGTATTAAGTGGTTGAAATTAGGCACTTGCATGGGTATAGAAACATTGTATAACATGCAATTAGAATTATTATTAAGTATATATTATATTTCTATTTGTCAACTTTCAATTCTGTTTGTATATATATGTTAATTGACAAATGTTTTATCAATCATATTAAATGCACAAATTTATCATTGTAGATAATTATAACATTATATAGCATATATTCTTACAATATTAGAAAGGTTAAATGTTACCATTTCATTTTTCTAATAAGGCTCCCACTAGTCTTTTATGTTTCTCCAAACCCTAAGATGAAACATAGAAGTCTTACAATTCACTAGTGGGTGTTAGGACTCGTTTGTTTTGGTATTCTGACCTTGAGTTTGCTCAACAAATCATAGCCCCACAAACGATGGATAACTCCTTATCGGTTGTATCATATACAACACCTAACCTATTTTTCCTTGTTCTAATCTCATTTCAACCTCGAGTTTGCTCAACAAATTGAAAGAGATTATTCACTCATACCTACCATATCGTGATGGCCTAAGTATAGTATATGTACCTTGAGTTTTCTTAACAAATACATATAGTTATCTTACCTCATCTATTCAATATATTAATAATACTACGCATAACATCCCTAGCTTAAGTTTGCTTAACAACTAAGGAGTATGTAAGTAATTTATTAATATATACATATGGTAGAGGACAACATTATATTGAAGATTCATAATCTTTAATATATATATTGAGTGATATCGACTTATAAAATAATATATTTCTTATAAAATACCCCAGCGATTCAAGTGTCAGACACATCAGAAATCACGGTATATGTACATTTACATATGTATTTATTTCTCAAGTCTATTTAGGTTTCTTTAATGTTGCACATTTAGTTTATATACATATTAAATAAGTTTTATTGTTATATAACTTTTATATTTCATATTACTTATATGATAGTCTTACATATAATATATCATTAAGTAAATCTTATCTAATTAATTTTAATCAAATAACTCTTTAATTAATTTTAAATTAGTATTCAAATATAACTTTTATATTGGACATATCTACTATAACATTTATAATGTATACTATAACCTTTATAGTGTAACACACATATATCATATATATATGTGTGTATTTTATTTAATTAATTAACCTTTAATTAATTTATTCAATTAAACAATTTTTATTAAAATCTATTAATTTCAAAATTTATCTTATATACATACATGTATACTTATGTTATCTTAAACATTTTAAAATAACATAACATATATCAACATATAAAATACATGCATATATGCATTAATTAATTAACGTATTTAATTAATTTATTTTATTAATATTATTAATAAATTTGAAATTTGAAATTATTATATAAATATTTTCAAACATTTTGAAAATATTATTATCCTTTCAAACATTTTGAAAACTTATGTAGTATTATAATTTTTATAATAAACATGTTTTATTTTAAATTTAACTATTAAATTTAAAATCTTTAACATTAGTTTTCAAAACGATTTTGAAAATTAGTCCAATGCCCAAATTAAGTTGGGTCTTTTCTATTAGGGGCAACCTTTGGGCTCACTTTACCTTTCGGGCCAGGCCGGTAACCAAGTAGGACAGGGTACTTGATTACTCAATTCCAATCCTAGATATTACCTTTCTCGACACCGTACTAAGTGGGCAAGCTTAACTAGTTAGCCCTAATATGACTAATTTAAACCGCATAGGCTATTGGGATCTGATACCATTGTTGGAACTGGACCAGCCCGCAGCAGAAGTTATATGTGAATTTCAAAAAATTTACCTTACTGGATCTTTGTTGGGCCTATGAAGTCTAACTGAATTAAAACATTTCTAAATTTCATTTAAATAAAATCATTTATTTTATTTAAATTCAAATATATTAAGATATGAAATTAATTTTATTTGATTTAGTTTATACATAAATGTATCGTATACATATATGTGTGAGTGCATGTGTAACATAATAATCCGTGAAAGGTATAATATGCCCATATGTGGATGTTGGGATTTACATCGCAACAGACATATTAGCTCATTTTGTATGTCATGTATGTTGTCCAAATATGTGCATGTATATGTGTTACACAACACACACACACACACAACACACACACACATATATGTATGTATAAATATAATATATATAATATATGAACATAAAACATTTATATATAGATAAATATATGTATATAGAAAGAGAGAGAACAATTATTAAAAATTAATTATAATTCAAAATTACTTAGTTTTGCAAACATAATAATTTTAGTATTTTAATTGGTATATATTATGAATAAAATAATGTTTTCATCCATAAATAATTAAAATAAAATAATCTATTAATGAAAATTCAAATTTTAAAATTTTCGAAAATCTATGATCGTAAAATAGAGCTTAAAAAAATCTGGAGATTTTTCAAAGTTGAAATATTATTTTTAAAAACGAATACATTAATTTCGGCAATAATTATTTAATATAAAATAATATATTATTAAAAATTCAAATTTTAAAATTTGAAAAATTCTAGGATCATGAATGAAAGGTTACGAAAAATTTTGAACAATTTTTCAATTAAATTATTATTTTTAATAAATCATAAACAGTTTTTCCGAAATAATATTAATTATTAAAAATAATAAACTTTATTGAAAAAATCCTAAATTTTTTCTATAAGTTTCTGGAATGATATAATATTTTTTTTAAATATATAATTAAATTTTAATGTAATAATTATTTTATATATAATAAACAATTCAATAAATGTTAATTTAAAAATATAAATATATGTATGATAATTAATTTTCGAATTTGTAAATTAATATTATATATAAATAAAAGCACTAATTTTTTTAGATCATATATATATATATATATCTTATATATGCATATATATTATGAGAGAGAAATATACACTAATATATATGAATTTATTAATAAATATATAAAAAACAATTATTAACGACAAAAACCGAAATTTTGCATCCCTAATGATGGGTGTTAAACCCCTAGACCCATTCTCACTTGATCTTAACCCATTATCTCCAAGCCATTCCCTATGTTTTAGCCACCCCTAGACCTTCCCAAAACCTGAATTTTGCATCCCTAATGATGGGCGTTAGACCCATCTAAGCCCATGCCAAAATATTATGCAATTAAATCTAATTTAATCGCTTGTCGATATTGTATATCGATCGATATATTTATAACTGTTATAAATATATATAACATTATTTATTTCTCAAATCATATTCAAATTTTATAATTAATATTTCATAAATGTTAATTAATTTAATTAATTCATAACAATTATAAACTAATTAAATCGTTCGTTCTTAAGGGAATTCATCATTTCGACTGTGTAACTCTTGGGTGTAAATTTGGTCAGTGATTAACATCGAACTATTCTAATGTTAACGTTCACACATCACTTAGCAGGTGGTGTGACATTATGGCCAAATTTATCGCTTACTCATTTTCGGTAAAATCGAATTTTTGTTTAATAAGCGTTACCCGGTTGTGACATTTGTTTACACCAATTCGCTTCGTCAAAACTATATCACTTTGGACTTATGGAATTTGGTAATGGTCAAAATTCCAACCTCATCCACATTCAACTTTATAGTCCAAATACAAAGCCCTTGGTTCAATAATAACAATTATTATTAACCGAAATGCTCTGGCCAAAGACTTTGACTTTGAGTTGACTGTGATACTAACTGCATATAACTGAGGAGACGAATCCTCTCTTGAATAGTGCTTCACTTCCAATACTTCCACTCGACCCAACTATAGTCACTCGATGGACGCCATGTCATGATTTGGCTATAACCAAAGTGGAGTTTTCATATTGAAGATCCACAGTATTCTCAAGTCGAGAGAACTGTGTAAATTAGTCACGTCGATATTTTCTGTTTGACCTTATAACCAACAGAAAACTATCAAGTGAGTTTCCATAGTTATCCAATAACTATTAGTACGTAACCCCTAGTTTCCCCCAGTAGTCATGAGTAATACACTGCCCAACATTTGGAGAGCGTTACGTACTCCAGTCTCAACGGATACATCGATATCCAGTCTCGATGCATCTTGACTGGGACATTTAAAATGGTATATTTGTTTAGTTGTGATAAATTACTCATGGTCACAACACTTTGTAACTACTATCACAAAATATACCATTTATGGATTTTTCTATTAAATATACTTTTAGTTAAGTTAATTAATTAATATAATAACATTATATCAAGTATATAATAGGAATAAAATACCTTTTATTTCGAACAAGATTGGTCAACGAGTTAGATATATGTAACGAATTACATAATTGCCCTAAGGGCATACCCTTAACTCTATCAGTAGCATCGAACAAGAGGTTAGCTGATAAGTTTCTGAATCAGTTTTAAGTCTACTCGAAACGACCGAAGTATATTATGTCACTTTCCAACATCCATCAAAGGATTGAAAAGACTCAAATGAGTAATATAAAGAGTTTCAGTGCCGTGGTAACGCAGGTAAAGAGCCTAAGGAAGACATTGTGTCGGTGTTGATGGTTAGAGGAATGGATGGTGAGATTGACTATGGGAGATGGTTGACTGTGAAGAAGCTAACCACTTCGAAGGATTTATATAGGGAAGCGAATCAATATTAATACTTGAAAGAGCCATATATGGAAAGAAGTTGAACACTGGCGGTCGGGCTAGATCAAGCAATAGGGTGAAGAGTAATGTGGCTATTAAGCAGAATGGAAACATCGCAAATAGTAATATTGGGAGTGATAATAAGCAGATGAACAATAATGTTGGAGGAAAGAAATAGGATCCACAGAAGCGTTTTAGGTTCAACCGCGATGGAAATCACATGGAATTAAATGATTTTGTTGAAAATATATACCTTGCCATGCAAGGTACAACCCGATTTAAATATTCTATTCCGAGAGGGGCTATCGACAAGGAGAAGCTTTTAGGAAAATATCGTAGGTTCCATGAGACGTATGACCACTATTAGATCGGATTTTGGTTCAACCTAATATGCCTTAGTTACAAAGGATTTATGGCACTTGATTAAGATAGAACACTCGGTCAAGTATGCTAGTATTGAATCCAAATGAAATCATTATGCAAATAGTGCTTTGCTAAAGCCCTTCATTAGAGAGCCACAAATTCATCGCGGTTTCGCAAGATGAACGTTCATCTTGCGAAAACTTGCCTTTGATATCAACTTGCGATAGCTTACTCTGATCTTAACATGCGGTAGCTCTATTATGTTTATCTTGCGATAACTTGTCTTTGATCTCAACTGGCGATAGCTTATTCTGATCTTAACATGTGATAGCCTATGTTATGATCAACTTGCGACAGCTTTCCTCAACCTATGATAACTCATGTTTTTTGAAATAACACAAGTGATAGCCCTTATCATTCATCGGGTTCGTTCGTAATAACTTTCCATAGCTCCATGGTGTCAATCCGTGTTAACCTTAATTATGTCAACTTTCAATAGCTTTAATTTTCAACTTGCAATAGCTTTAATTTGGATTCTTCTCATAGTAGCTTCTAATACATGATGACTTCCTTTTATTCAATCTTGTAATAGCCGTTTTCTATTAATATGAGGCATCTGCTTGGTTTTCAACCTGTGATAGTTCTTTCATATTCATCCTTGTCGATCTTTTGAAAAAATTTGGGTGTAACACTTGGCCCCTCACAATAAGAAGTTTTCTTATGCTTTAGCTTAAGAAAACTTCTGTTCTTGTTTTGCTTTTTCTCCTCTCAGGTTGTCATTCCCTGTTGTTGTGTTTTTCATCATTGGTTGCTTGTGATGCTTGTCTTCTAATAACTTCTAGTCTTAAGAATCTTGATTTTTTTGCAAGTTACTTTATTGAAAAGGTTTTTCAATAGATAAAGGTTTTCGCAATCTTTTTGAAATATTTATATTTGTAACAATCATTTTATTGAAAATTTTCTTTTGGCGAAAATTTTCCGTTAATTTATTCGTGGACATTTCCATAAATTTTTATATATCTATTGAGGTGTGATTTTCCAAAAGGTAAAATTTTGAAAATAAGGAAGTCCCTTTTAAAATTCCTTTTATATCTTGAATCATAACTAATAGACGTTGTTGCAAGGTGAAAATTTCCCGGAGTTTCGAAGGAATATTCCTTATTCCTGCTTGTTCCTAGTTTGGTTGATCGTCCTTTGGATAGTTGTCTTCAAAGACCTTACTTGGCCACTGAAGGTTCCATTGACCACCTCCCTTGAACAAATGCTTTGGCCAGACCTAATGATTAGATCAAAGGCTTAATTGACCTTCACTCTTTGGATTGTTGCTTTGGCCAAGCCTTACAGCGGGACTAAAGGCTCTTCGTCCATCTCTCTTGGATATGTGCTTTGGCCAGGCCTTAAAGCAGGATCAAAGGCTTAATTGACCATCACTCTTTAGATGGGTGTCATAGCCAGGCCTTGCGGTAGGATCGAAGGCTTCTCTTCCATCTCCCTTGGTTGGGTGTTTTGGCCAGGTCTTGTAGTAGGATCGAAGGCTTCTCTTCCATCTCTCTTGGTTGGTTGCTTTGGCCAAGTCTTGCAGCAGGACCGAAGGCTTCTCGTTCATCTCCCTTGGATAGGTGCTTTGGTCAGGCCTTGAGACGGGACCAAAGGCTTAAGTGACCATCACTCTTTTGGTAGGTGCTATAGCCAGGCCTTGGGGGAAGGACCGAAGGATTCTTATCAATCTCCCTTAGATGAGTGCTTTGGCCAGGCTTTGAGGAGAGACCAAAGGTTTAATTGACCATCACTCTTTGGATGGGTGCTTCATCCAGGCCTTGCGGGGGGAGGGGGGGCTAAAGGCTGCTCGTCCATCTCCCTTGGATGGGTGCTTTGGCAAGGCCTTAAGGCGGGTCAAAATGCTTAATTGTCCTCTTTTAGATATGAGGTGTGCTTTTGTTGAACAAATCTCGCTAACCTTTTCAGGTCAAGAGCTAAGTCAAAGATTTGGCATCTTAGTCCTAGGGCATTTATTTGGAAAGGTATTATGGTAATCCAATTTATTTATCTAACATCGTGAAATAGGGTCTCAAATGTTCGACATTCCATGTTCTTTCTATCATATTCCCATCTGGTCTACTTAATCGGTAAGTTCCTAGAGGAATCACTTCATGAATACTAATAGTCCTTCCTAATTCGGTCCCAGTGGGCCATCGATTGGATCTTTTGTGTTTTCCATTACTCATTTTAGCCTTAGATTCCCTTTCTTAAATGCCATTCCCTTTACTCATGAATTGTAATATTTAGAGATTCTTCATTGGCATTTTGTTGTTCGTATGGCGGCTTTATCTCTTAGTTTATTAATCAAGTCGAGCGACTCTTTCTTTATCGCTTGATTCAATTTGTAAGCATATGCAATCCTTCGACACGAAGGCACTTCTACCTCAACTAGTAACATGGCTTCAAAGGAATATAGGGTATGCCTAGTAGTCGTTCTTGTGGAAATTCTATATGACCATAATGTTAACCCAAAAAATGGATCAACACCCTGGATTGAGTGTGAAAGCACCAGCCCTGTTGATCAAGGCAAATAAAATAGAAAAAGGAAATAGTGAATCAAAGAAAAAGTAAAGAGACAAGACTTTTATAGTGGTTCGGCTGTTAACGAATCCTACGTCCACTTTGTAGCTTTTATTGATCAACTTCCGTTACAAAGGAGTTTGGATTACAATATGATTCTTCTTTTCTAAGTTAGATCAAGCCACCATTGTTAGAGACAACTGGAAGGATCTCAGTTGCCCTTTAATGGATGTTGTGGAGAAGAAGAGCATAGAAACAATGGTAGAGTTTCAGCAGAGATCAGAGCAGATCCCTTTTCCATTGCAAATGGGATAGTATTTATAGGATTTGGAGAGCACTTGGGCCAGGGCCGCTTTGCTAGGAGCCTGTATTCATCATGCATAGGAGTCCAAAAAGTTTGGTGGTGATCTGAGCTAAGTATTTGGATCGGTACCTATCCAATGGGGTCGGGTCGGTACCTATACGAATACCTGGTGAATTTGTCTTCTCAGTTTGGTTGTCTTCATATCCTATAATTGAGTGCCTTGTCCGATTATCAAGTCGTTTGGAGCTCGTTTGATCATCCATCTTCATGGGTCATCTAACCATCCGTTTGTAGGAGATCCATCCATAACTCACTCAATACTTAACCAAATGACATCAAACTTCATACATACAATATACATGAGTAGGAGAGCCTCCAAATTAGATCTCATGAGGACCCGAGATAAGTTTTTGGATCGGTACCTATCCAATTGAGTCGGATCGGTGGTGATCCAAATACTTAGCTTATTTTTGAATCTCTTCTTCTAGGTCGTAGGAGATCCATCAATAACTCACTCAATATTTAACCAAATGGCACAAAACTTCATACATATAATTTACATGAGTAGGAGAGCCTCCAAATTGGATCTTATGAGGATCTGAGCTAAGTATTTGGATCGGTACCTATCCAATTGAGTCGGATCGGCGGTGATCCAAATACTTAGCTTATTTTTGAATCTCTTTCTTCTGGGTCATAGGAGATCCATCCATAACTTACTCAATACTTAACCAAATGACACAAAACATCATACATGCAACGTACATGAGTAGGAAAGCCTCCAAATCGGATCTTATGAGGTGTGGCCCATCCTAGGTGGGTCGGACCTGATCCGTCAAACTAGCTCAATTTGAAGGAGATACATCCATAACTCGCTCAATACTTATCAGAAGCAGATGAAACTTTGCAGGTAGCTTTTAAAGGATGTGTGGACCCACATTATTAATCTCAGGTGGTGGGGCCCACCTTAGTTGGGTCGGATCTGATCCAAAATTTGGATCGGTACCGATCCAAATTGGCTTGGCCAATTGAGTTTATTTTTGGTATGAGGCTTCTTCTATATCTTCTAAGTGTTCTCACCAAATTTCAAGTCCATCTGAGTCAGTATGAGTTCTGTAGGTTTATTTTAAGTTGCTCTAGTCCAAAAGCGGGTAAACATTTGAATGGATCAGATGAGTCTTCATTTCTTGAACTACGTTGCTTGGAATGTTACCAAACTTGATAGGTGAGCTTAGTAGAAGAATAGGATCATGATGCAAGAGGTTTGAAGATCCCACAATTCACCAATTCGGATCGATACCGATTCAATTAGATCGGATCGGTGCCGATCCGAAAAGTTGGGCTATTTTTAGCCCATACTTCTTGGAGACTTTTTTGATGCTCTTTTAGGTCTTTCGATCAAGTTTCGAGTCATTCTAGCTTAATCTAAATGTTCTATCTCCTTTTGAATTCTGCTTGGTTAAAAACCCGGTTAACACATAAAATGAGGGGAAGTTCCTCCACCCAATTTCCTTTTTTCTTTACTTAGTCGCTTCTTTAAAATATTCTTTATTGTCTTATTTGTTGCTTCTACTGCCCCATTAGCTTTTGGGTGATCTACCAATGAAATACTCTTTACTATTCCATTTCTTTTGCAAAAACGGGTGAATTCTTTTCTCTCGAGCTGAGTCCCGTTATCAGATATAATTTAGTTTGGGAGTCCGAATCTGGTGTTTATATTCTCGATGACAAACTTCAAGACTTTTCCTGCGGTGATATTTGGTAATGGTTCCGCATCTACCCATTTGGTAAAGTAATCAATAGCTAATATTGCAAATTTGGCTCCTCCTTTTGATACTAGAAGAGATCCAATTAAGTCAATTCCCCATATAATAAAAGGCACGGGCTTGTGATAGGAGTTAACTCATTCAGAGGAAACCTTGGAATTCTAGAAAACTTTTGGCACCTATCACACATTTTAACATAGGTTAATGCATCCTCAGTCATGTGGGGCCAATAATACCTTTGCCTTATTGCCTTCTTTGCTGGTTTTACTTCATTGGAGTAATCTCAGAATCCCACTTGGGTTTTTTTTTCAATAGCTTTGCTTCTGTTTCTGGAGTAACGCATCGCAAATAAGGTGTTGAATACCCTTTCCTATATAATATCCTGTCTATTATGGTATATGAAGCGGCTTAATGTCTTAGCTTTTGCAATTCATTCTTCCCTTTGGGCAATATTCCTTTTTCCAAGTACTCATTTATGGGCATCATCTAGCTATTAATATATTGATCCTTACTAGCATTTATTCCTATTCTTTCGAAAGCTTTTCCATGACTACCACCTTTCGAGAGTCTTACTTGTTGTATTGTAGTTGTTAAACTTGTGATCGAGTTAGAACTAAGGCCTCATTGTTTGATACTTCTTTCTCTAATTCGATACTAGGGTTCTGTTTGAATCCAATGGGAGTAATTTTGACTTTCGGCTCCCCTAGTGAACTTTCCATGTTTTCTAAAGAATCCGCTTGCGCGTTCTTTTCTCTTGGTATTTGATGAATAGAAAAATCTACAAACTAAACTAGCATCTCATGGACTCTTTTTATGTACTGAGCCAACCGAGTATCTTCAATTTAATATACCTTTTTTAATTGGTTTACAATTAACTGTGAATCACTGAACATTTCGATTCTTGGAATTTGTAGTTGTTGAGCCAGAGTTAACTCAGCTACCATACATTCATACTCATCCATGTTATTAGTTGCAAAAACCCTTAGTTTCATTGCATAATGGAGCCTATGTCCATCGGACGTAATTATGACATAACCGGCTCTAGCTCCTTGTTCAATTGAAGCCTTGTCCAATACAACTTCCATCTCGGCTCGAACTTCTTTTCCTTTTCTAATTTCTCTTCAATGAATCTTGTACATTTTGATGAAAAGTCGGCCAAAGTTTGCCCTTTAATTATACTCGGGGTAAATATTTAATGTCATATTGGTTCAACTCCATCCTCCATTTTATTAATCTTCCCGACGTCTCGAGTTTGCTGAGAACTTGACTTAGTGGGTAATTGGTTAAAACTTTAATTGGGTGTGCTTGAAAATAAAATCTTAACTTTCATGCTAAAAGTAGTAAGCAATAAGCCATCTTCTCTATAACTAGATACATGGCTTCGGCATCTTTTAATCTCTTGCTCGTATAGTGTACCGGGAATTGATTCTATTTTCTTCCCTTATTAGGACTAAGCTAATTACGTGTTCCGATACAAACATATATAAGAACAAATTTTCTCCTTCTTTAGGGCTAGAAAGTATCGATAGTTTTTCTAAATGGTCTTTTATTTCTTGGAAGGATTTGTGGCACTCTTCTGTCCATTTAAAAGTTTTTGGTTGCTTAATTACATCAAAGAAAGAAATGCATTTATTTGTTGCATTTGATGCGACTCTATTGAGTGCCACGACTCATTCATTCATTCCTATTACTTCTTTACTCGTTTTTGGTTCTGCCATATTTCTAATTGTTTTGATCTGGTTGTGGCTAGCCTCTATTCAATGTGCACTTACAATGTATCCAAAGAATTTGCCGGATTGGATTCTGAAGGAACACTTTTCAGGATTCAATTTCATTTTGTACTTCCTCAATATTCCAAACATTTCGTTCAAATCTCTTATATGGTCGACTTCTTTTTTTGACTTCACTAACATATCATCTACATATACTTCCATTTTTCTCCCAATTTAGCATTTGAACATTCTATTACCAACTGTTGATATGTGGCCCTTGCACTCTTTAATCCCAATGGCATCACTTTGTAACAATACATTCCCTGGTCAGTTATAAAACTTGTGTGTTCTTCATCAGGCTTAAACACATTAATCTGATTATTTCCTGAATATGCATCCATGAATGACAACAATTTATGACCGCTTGTGGCATCAACTAGATGATCACTTCCATTAGATATTATGATGTACACCGGATTCGTTGGCCATTTTAGGTAAAACACTTCTCTAACGAATCCGTTTTCCAATAGCTTTTTTATTTCCTCTTGCAATGCCATAGTGTGAACTTTATCAAACTTTATTTCTTTTGTCTTACAGGATTAAACTATGGGTTAATATTAAGTGCATGACACATTATTATGGGGTCGATTCCTTCCATATCGGCATGAGTCTAAGCGAAGACATCCTTACTTGATTGTAGAAATGAAATTAGTTCCTCTCTTATTTCCTTATCTAATATTCTTACAATCTTTACTAGCTCAGTAGAATTCTGAGAATCTAGGCTTACTTCCTTCCAGTCTTCGATAGATTGTTCGTTTTCTCGACCATTTGTAGAATCCATATCCGGTGTTATCTCTTCTAAAACTTTGTTCTCATCTCGATTGACTTGATTCAAATCCACGTACTTCCTTTTTTGTCTTCTAATTTGACCTTTAACCTTAGTATTCGGTGCAATTGTTGGAAGACTTTGTCTGCTTGCCTTAGATATTAGTTCTCGAGGACTGATATGAAAGAGCTTAGGAGTTTTAGTTTCGTTTTGTTTACTTAACACAGGCCCATAACAAGTTTCACCCTTTTTATTATACTGCTCAAGTGTTGCGAAATACATTTCACGAGAGCTAAATTATTCCCTACGTATGGTTCCCCATTCTACCTTGAAAATGAACTTCACAAGCTAGTGTTTTTGGGACACAAAGCCATCAATCTCTTCCAGTGCAAGTTGTTCGAAGAATGCATTATAATAAGATGGATGATTCATTACCACAAACAGAGTCTCAAAAGTTATTGAATAAGGCGATTTCTCAATTTGAACATACGGCTTAATTGGCCCAATTGATGTGGAGCCCTTTTTATTGAACCGAAAGATAGGTTATAAACTTGGTTCAAGTTTTTCTTCTGGAATATCCATTTGATCGAAAGCACTTTTGATGATAACATTAACTACACTTCCAATATCAACCAAAATCTTAGACACAAGCGAAAGTCCAATTTGCACAGTTATCATAAGTGGGTCATTGTATAGAAGTCTAACTCCACTTAATTCCTTTGGAGTTATAACCAGATCTAGGAGTCGAACCAAGCTTTTGTGGGCCTTTGTTGGAGGTTCCACTTATTGAATAGACTGCTTCCCTGGCCTCCCTTATGTATCGACTTCTTGCTCCATTACTCATCCCTACAACTTGCGGCCCTCCATAAATACATTAATAAGGTTAATCGGTTGTAACAAATCTTAAGGAATTTCATTTTCCAAGATGTTGGCATTATTAGTTGGAGGTTTCTCATTATGAGAGGGTTTTGGTCACCTTTGACAAATTCTTTATGCACTCCTGTTCTAATCATATTTTGGGCTAGAACTCAACAGTCGTCTATCTTATGTCCATTTAATTTATGAAAAGTGCAATGATCTCCTCCTTTATTTTTGGGTTTATCATTGATCTGAGTGATGTGGGATATTCAGTCTCATCTCTAGTCACAACATAGATGTAAGAGATAGGCTTATTCAACTCAATAGAATTTGCTTTAGAAAAATCGTTGCATTTCCCTTTTTTGTTAGGAGCCATAAAGCTTCCCCTTTCTCTTCGAATTCTCTTGTTATGGAATATTTCATCCATTCAGACGAATATTTCCGCTTGAAAGTGAAAATCCTGCAAATCCTTACAACCATAAATATAGAGCTCTTTCCAAAATGGGATGTTTTCTATTAACCCAGGCTTTACAGCCATTAACTTTTCTCAATCACTTACTCTTTCTGTCTTGTTATCTTTAGCGTTGAACCTCTTCAAACAGTCCCTCAACAACTTCCATGGCCTTTGCTTTATGTTAGCTAACACACTTGCATCATATTCGACTCTTTAGAAGTGCGGAATTGTGTTGAGAACTTGTAAGAAAACTGCTCCCATGAGTAAATAGTGTTCTTGCGATAACATCGATACCACTTCGTAGTTGCACCAAAGAAAGTGGTGGAGAATAGTCTACATCTCACCACTACATGGGCATCATATAAATCCATCAGATTCTCAAAAGCCATTAAATGGTTTTCTGGATCAGTTGTTTCATCATATTTGATTGAGAGGATTTTGATGTACGATGGTGATGGGACTGCCTTTATCTCTTCGTGAATGGAGCTCCCCTAAAGCAGTTATTCACTTTAGGGCTGACGATCCTTTTCCCTATCAGGTCTGGTATATCTATTACCATCTTGTTAGCCAAGTCTTTTAGATATGCTTCATGATTTTGAAAGTCTTTACGTTTCGGCTTATATTCTTTTTATGAAGCAAAACTTGCAATTGCACTAGAGGAGATTTTAACTCTTTATTTGGCTTTTGAGTCAAACGATTTTCATCTTTCCTTTGTGGTCCCAAGTTGCTCTTTTCGACATTCTTACTTTTCAAGTTTGACCCTTTTACCTTCCTCCAAGGAAATTCAACTTCTTCTTCTTTATTTTTTTGTCCTTCGCGATGTTCTCAAAGATTTTTAGGAATCAAGTATTTCAATTGTTCTTGAATAGTTTGGAGTTGTCTTTTCATGGTTTTAAGGTCATTCTCTTCTTTTGATGTCTCTACTGGAATCAATGCTTGTCCTGCCACTATATTTTCTATATTGAATTGAGGAGTTACGTTCTCCTTGAGATTTGTGCGATGCATGGTTTCCCCATGCAGTTGAACATTAACCTTCTTGGTCGATCTACCTATTTCGCAAGAATTTGGTGGTCAAATAGTGGTCAATAATTTGTCTTCCCTAAGTTCAATTCTCTGTAAAAGCACTATTTAATGTTAGGTAAAAATTGTATTCAACCTATTATAACTTAGTTACAAAGGATTTATGGCACTTGAGTAAGATATAACACTTAGTCAAGTGTGCTAGTATTGAATCCACATGAAGTCATTATGCAAATAGTGCTTTGTTAAAATCCTTGATTAAAAAGTCACAAATACAAATATGACCTAACGGCTATTAAAGTTCCAAATTTGAGCTCCTTTATTATGAATAAGATAAAATGAAAATAAGGAAGAAGAACAATTTGGAATTCACCCCTTTCTAGTTGGGGGTACATGCCTATTTATAGAGAACCTTAGCCCTTAGATTTAGGGAACGTGTCATTTGGAGGGGGATGGATGGTTATGATTTGCTAATGTGGCACGTGTTTGGGATGATATATGGCATAATCCTTCTTTAGCTTCTTCGTGATGACGTGCCATAGTTAGTCCAATAGGAGGATTCCATGTGGTAGCTGGGGTATTTATTTTGTGTGTATTGTTCAAAATTCGACGGCTTTGGTTGCCAACATGCGATAGTTCACTTAGAATTCATTATGCGATAGCTCTAGTCAACATGTGACAACTCTGGAACATCAACCTTCGATAGCTTAACTAGTCAGCACATGATAGCCTTGGGAAACATTAACCTTCGATGGCTCTACTTTTTACCTCATCAAATATCGTCGTTGCCTATATCATCTTCCGATAGCTTTGGGAAACATTAACCTTTGATGGCTCTACTTTTTACCTTATAAAATATTGTCTTTTCCTATATCATCTTCCGATAACTTCATTGTATCAACCTATGATAGCTTGTTTTTGTCTTGAACTTGCGACGGCTTCGTTTGTCATCAACTTGTGACAGCTTGTTTAGATCTTAATTTGCTATAGCTTTTATATGTTCATCTTGGGACATCTTGCATTTGTTCTCAACTTGGGATATCTTACCCTGATATTAACATGAGATAGTTTCTATTATGTTCATCTTGAGATAGCTTGCCTTTGATCTCAACTTACGATAGCTTACTCTGATCTTAACATGTGATAGCCCCTATTATAATCAACTTGCGACAGCTTTCCTCAACCTACGATAACTCATATTTTTAGGAATAACACAAGTGATAGCCATATCATTCATTGGGTTTATTCATATCAACTTTCGACAGCTTCATGGTGTCAATCCATGATAACCTTAATTGTGTCAACTTTCAATAGCTTTATTTATCAACTTGCAATAGCTCTAATTTGAATTCCTCTTATAGTAGTTTCTAATACATGATGACTTCCCTTTATTCAATCTTGCAATAGCCATTTTCTATTAATATGAGGCACCTACTCGATCTTTAACCTACGATAGTTCCTTCATATTTATTCTTGTCAACTTTTCGAAAATATTTAGGTGTAACAGCGACGATATTAATGAGTGTTTTTATTTGAAGGATATGATCACACTGTCTACTCTTTCAGTTTTATAGCATCTTCGGTAAGACTTAAAAGTAGTGGTTTATAGAGTTAAGGGTTTGTCCAATTGGTAATTATGTAATTTGTTATATAAACTTAACTTTATAAATAATCTTATTCATATTAAAGTATGATTTTGATTTTGTTTTCTATTATATGTGTTGTTATATTAGATATAAATAATTAATTAATTACATTAGACATATATAAGTAGAAAATCCTTAAAAGTAGTGTTTTTTCGATTGTAGTTACAAATGTGTTTGTAATCCTAAGTGTTGACCGTTATAAACAAATCATCAACTCCATAAATGTTTCTAGTCAAAATGTATCGAGAAAAGGTTATCAATATGTAATGCCCCAGAAATTCATGAAATCTTATTTAAGTTGAATTTTGAAAATATTTGAAATTATTTGTATAGGAATATATGGAGTTAATTGTGTGCAAGTATGTGTGCATGTGTGCACGTGCACACTGAAATGGCACAAGGAAGAACTCCAGATTTCTTGAATTTAAAACAAGAATTAAAAAGCAATACAAACATGATTTTGTATTATGGATATTTGATTTCTGGAATTATATGGATCATCTTAGAAAATAAGAAAAGTAAGTTTTACTTTAAATCAGTAAACAGATTTTATTTAAAACCCAGAAAAGAAAATTATACATATATATGTTATAAGGATTTGTAAACCTGTATACATATAGGTGCATATGTTTCTGAAATTAAAGAGGAATTAAATAAGCCTAGATAAGATATGTATACAAATATACATTTTTGAGTACTGAAAAGTATATGTATATATAAGCAAGTGAAACTATAACATTAAAATGACATGAAATGTGATACAAGTCAATATGCTTGTGTAGGCAAAAATAGCAAAGGGGATTCTCAGGAATAATTAAAATATAAAATAGGATAGTCACACTTTTAACATGACTAGGTGAGTGGCCATTTTCTGAAAAGTAAAAGAAAGAAAATGCAGCCTTTAAATTGGTTAATATGGCCGGGGGTAATTAGGGATAAAAATGAGAAAATGCAAACACACAATGCATGATGCTAGCCAGGTCAGAAATGGAATTTTGTTTTAACAAAACCCTAGTGGAAAAGTGCATATAAATAGGCAGTTTTAGCCAGTAAAATTATCTTTACTCCGAGCTGCACAAAAATAAGAAAGGAAGAAAAATATTGGAAGGAAGGAGAAAACACACATACAAGGGTTTTCAGGATCAAAAGAAGACAATATTTAGGTGAGTAATCTCACTGAGTTCATGGCATTAAGACCTGAGATGAGGCAGCCACTTTTTATATTGCCATTTACATGTTGTGAATATGATTTTATCAATGATATTTGGATGTTTTTGGATCTGATGTGATTTTATCATGGATGTTTCTGGATGATAGTTGATTTGTTGAGATGTTTGCCTTTGGATGTGCAATTTACTGTTTCATTTTGCTCAAAATGTTAAGGTCTAGAATCTTAAAATTACATAGAGAATACTCTCAACTGTTAAAGATCTATGGCATGGAAACTGTACCTAAGAAAAATGTTGTGAGCTGCATTATACTTTGTATAAGTGCTGAGGCTTTGAAAGAAAGAAGTTAAGGGTGCAATAGAAATTTTCTAGTTGCTGAGCCCTTACTCAAATAAAAATAATAATAATAATAATAATAAACTCACAAGCTAAAACTATGATGGAACCAGATCATGAATCTGAATCAATCATAAAGGCTTGCAGATCAATATAATAAGAACATGCCATGCCTCTTATTATAGTTGAAAATATTCTTATATAATTTTACTGTGATCAAGACATAATGACCCCATTTAGGAAATAACTGTCTGCTTATTTCTGAGGAGAATTATGCTAGGAAAGATTATGGATGTTTCCATGTTTGCAGTGACATGTTCACTTAGCATATTTGATGATAGGATTTAAATCAATGTACTAGTAAATAAACTAGGGAAGGGAAGGCCAAGAAGGCTGCTGGAATGCTTGTCATATTTGAAGTATGCAAGTTGGCACATGGTTTGTTTAAGCCCTGAGATCTTTGTGCAATGATGTGAATTAGTTCATTGCAATGTGTCCCTGTGATTCCTTAATAGCAGATGAGGCAGGAATTTAAATTGAATTATACGACCTGTAAATGAAGAAATAGGAATATGAATATTTCTTAGGTTGGATGGTATGGAACCATGATGGTTCCAGTGAATGCAATTGTTGCAGATAGATAATTATGTTTGCATGATTATGCAAGTAAGTGTAAGAATGACAGATGAATATATCATACCTGAAACAACTTATTTATACCAGGTTAAAGTAATTGATCGCAGAAATTTGCTTAAATATCAAGTTAGTACTCTTGCATTCTCTGTTGCTTAATATCATGAATGTATTGATGATGCTCATACCAGATCATAGATATGACCCTTATTTGCTCATGGCATATGGGGGTGTCTCACTTTAAAATGAGGCAGCCTCTAATGTTCTTGCAGGGAGTACTAAGCTTTAGTAGAAAGTGAAGTTGTGACTGATGGAAAAGAATTGAATGAACATGCCTGCTAGTTCTTTTTAAGAGTTTAAGATGATGTTATCTTTATGTATTTGTGAGATAGTTGAGTTTGATTCTGATGCTATGTAATGGATTCTATTACGATTAGATGGACTAGTTGTATCATGTTAAATATTGTTATGCACTAAGGTTTAAAATCTAAAAGAAATATCTGAGTTGGGAACAAGAAAATGATCTTAAGTATTGATATGGATGCCTGGAAAAGAAATATGCATATGTAGGTGAGCTACTGTTTTGCATAATTTATATTATGTATTAGCTAATCTTGAAACATAACAGAGCACTGAGTTTTAGAATAAAAATCTGGATTTAGCTAGAAGTAAACTTATAAGGATTTTAGTTTTGCAAATAAGTTTAAGTTCATTTCTGAATTGTATTGAGAAAAGTAAAATGTTTTTAAAAGCTTCAGATAGAATGCAATGAATGGTATCTCCATTGCTTTGAACTAGTGTGAAGCAGACACAGGATACATGAGTTAACCAGCTTCAAATGAATGAAGTATTGGTTGATCATGTTAGATTGTATTTTGAAAATAAAAATGCATTTCAAAAGTTTAGTTCATTTAGCAATTGTTTCACCACAATCATCTTTAAAAGGCTAAGACAGATAAGCAATGTAAACTGGTTTGAACAAACAAAACCTGTCAACACTCCATATACTTTGAAGTTTAGAACCTTGTCATAGTAAATTTATATGTAAATGATAAATCTACAGCGTGATATCTAGGTTAAAATTGTAACAGACAAGTTGTATAAATTGATTCAAGATAAGAAGGTTTTAAAGAAAGTGGATAAGTGGAAAATGATAAGTGAATATATCATTTTTGGCATTAGCCAAATATCAATACCTTTGATCCATGATTTGAAATAAAAATCTCAAGAATCTTGAGATTTAACTGTCATGGTAAATTGATATGAAAATCTAACAATTAGAATGAGCAAGTTCATATAAATTAAATATGCATAGGATTTACTGACTTGTTACAAATATTCAAAAGTATATAGAAATTAACTTTAGTCAGAATTGCTAGAATCCAAATCAAGCAGGATACTCTTGTTTATCAAAAATATATACACTCTGAATTTAAACAAGAGAAACATGTACATCTTCATATGTATGTGTATATTATTAGGGATATACTGATATGTTTATATTGGTAATGAGTTTTGAATCCTGGTTGAATTGTTTAAAAGAAAAACGACTCTGATATATTCAAAGGAAGTTTAAATCAAACTTAAAAGTGCAAATGAATATAGGTGGATATTTAGACACTCTCAGACGTTGGTCACAAATATTTAGACGTCTAAGATCAATATAGACGTCTGTCATAAATATTTAGACGTCTAAGATCAAATATAGACGTCTGTCACAAAATTTTAGATGTCTGAATTCAGTTCAAAATGTATTTCACTCTCTGTTTCAATTTTAGATTTCTGAGCCGTCTGTCATAAAAGAATCTAGACGTCTGAGATTAAATTTAGACGTCCGTCATAAATATTTAGACGTCTGAACTGCTGATTTTATCTAATTTGTCTACTTAGAAAAGAAATAAGTGGCTATGTCAACAGCTTGTATGGTATTTTGATTTCTATTTGATTTAAATTCCCTTTGATGAAGTGAAAAAAAAAATCCTTATGAAATTAAGGTAGAAAATAGGAGGGTCATTTCAGTTGGTATCAGAGCTATGTTGGTAGATAACATAGCAAAATTTAATTTGTGTGAACTTGTTTGTATTGACTGCTTTGGTTGCATTGTTTGAATTGATTGCTCTGGATGATCTATTTGGATTACATCAATGTTAATGATGTTTATTAAAAATTTAAGTGAGATTAATTTGGTTTAGACCTGCATAAGCAGAGAAATCATAAGATAAAAGCTTGTTTTTGAGTAAAGCTAGAAAGGAGAAATTTAAAATAAGAGAATTTGAATTTCTAAATGTTTTCTAATACAAGAAAATTGGATTAAGACACCTATGTTTATATCTGATCTAAAAGATGGCTAAAATTTCAGTTTTACTTCTTTATGGACTTCATGGGTGTTGCTTTGTTTCAATGTAGATGGTGTATTTATTTATTTTGATTTAAATTTGAAATCACCACTGTTACACCATAACTAATAAGTATATGTTTGAGAACTTGATAAACACAATGATGAGCTGGTTCAAGTGATATTGATATTTGGTAAAATTTCAAAAAAAATGTCAAATGCCAGTATCAATTGCAATAGGTCATTATATGAATAAACATTGAAAAGTGAATTGTCTGATTTGGATGCATAATTGTTAAGCTGCATTTCTTGAATATGTTTGATAATTGCATATAACTTTGTGATGGAAGTTTATAAAACATGTCCCTTAGAGGAAGATAAATTTTCTTATATTTACAACCTGAAAAAAAAAATGAATTATATTATCATTACAGTCAAGTGTGATCTAAGATTGGTTAAGAACAAGGCAGTAAAAGGAGGGAAGTTCTTTTGCTTATGTCTTGTATTTAATAAGGGGATAAGAGTGCAATGGTTTGACCATGTGCTGAGCTCTAGTTGCCTAAGTATTTCCTCAAAAAAAAATACATATAAACATCTCTGGTCACATGTTGATTGTAATATAAAATATGAAAAACATAAGAATTTTCTGATATGCAAAATCCCTGTGATTTACCTGCAAGTTTATATAACCCAATGACATAAGTGAAGAAGAAAGGAACACTTATAGCTACTTATGATTAGGTGTATGATAGTTTTATATGAATGAAAATAAGTTTTGTTAGCCACATATGTGTTGGATGAGTTTCTTTGTGGTGATAAAATTTATGTGAAATGTTTGGATGCCTTGCTGGTTGTTTGATTTGATTCATATGACCTCCATGTTCACTGTTTTAATGCCAGTAACAATAACCTGAACAGTTTAGGTTGCTTTAAATAATATGGATGTGAAACCTTTGTAGACAAGATTCACTGGAATATATATATATATATATATATATATATACACAGACACCCATTGACTTGTTTGGATGAAAACAAGTAGATCACAAGTTAAAATGTTTTGCCAAACCTGTTTTGACTGAGTTGTATGAATATAATGATTTTATGATTACATATTTGTGATTGACACGTGTTTGATATGTGTGAATAAAATGATAAATGACCATATCATTTCTGATATATGTAATATACTGAGATATATGAAAAAAAAAAGAGTTCAGTTAACACAATAGGTTGAAAATTTATGAAATTTAGTGTTAATACAAACACTGCACATTAATTGATATGTTAACTGATGTAGCTGTAATCATATGATAAAATGATGATATGAATATCTCTAGTTATAATTTCATATGTTTTAACCTGAAACATGCCAGTATGTATATATTTGTAATGGATCGGGTTTGATGAGTGTTTGATGTGTGCTTGTATATGCTTTTAAATGATTTATTAAATCACTGAATGAAGCACATAAAATCTTGTCCTCAAAGACAAGGAGCAAAAACTCAGGATAGTGAGTTTATGGAGGTATGTATATCAAATAGTAGGGATATTTGATATGAGAAAGAAAATACAATAAGTTTTCTGAGTAAATAAATATTTTTATCAAAAGGAATGATTATTTAAATGGTCTCTAGATTGTAAAAATCAGTCTAGGAGGATGGGTATGTGCATGGTTTGAATCAAACCCTCTGCGCAAAAGAAAAAGAAATTTTTTCCTGAATTATTCAAAGTGAATAAAATGATTTGAGAAAAAGTTTGCAGATGTAAGAAGGAAACAGATAGAATATGAAGTTGGTGATTATGTTTTCATCAAAGTTTCACCTATGGAAAATATACTGAGATTTGGGAAACAAGGCAGGTTAACCCCAAGATATATTGGGCCATACAAAATTGTGGAAAGAATTGGTCCATTGGCATATAAGTTGGAATTACCAGGAAACATGCAAGGGATGCATGATGTTTTTCATGTATCACAATTGAGAAGGTGGGTCCATGACAAGGCATAAATTCTTGAGACCCCAACCCAAGTGCAAATAAATCCTAATTTGATTTATGAAAAGGATCCAGTAGGGATTTTGGCAAAGGATGTGAAGAAGTTAAAGAATAAATCATTGAAATTTGTGAAGGTACAATGGAGTCTTGATCCTAATGATTGTACATGGGAGTTAGAGGATAAGATAAAGATGGATTACCCTAAGCTTTTTGCAGCGGAAGGTAAAAATCTAAATCCCTAAAAAGTTTAATATGTATGGTTGTTTTGGCTGAATTGTTTGCTTATGCTATGTTTGATAGATTTTATAAAATCTGGAAATGTTTGAAGTCAAAATGAGAAAAATTGTGAGGACACAATTCCTAAAAAGGTGGGGTGATTGTAATGCCCCAGAAATTCATGAAATCTTATTTTAGTTGAATTTTGAAAATATTTGAAATTATTTGTATAGGAATATATGGAGTTAATTGTGTGCAAGTATGTGTGCATGTGTGCACGTGCACACTGAAATGGCACAAGGAAGAACTCCAGATTTCTTGAATTTAAAACAAGAATTAAAAAGCAATACAAACATGATTTTGTATTATGGATATTTGATTTCTGGAATTATATGGATCGTCTTAGAAAATAAGAAAAGTAAGTTTTACTTTAAGTCAGTAAACAGATTTTATTTAAAACCCAGAAAAGAAAATTATACATATATATGTTATAAGGATTTGTAAACCTGTATACATATAGGTGCATATGTTTCTGAAATTAAAGAGGAATTAAATAAGCCTAGATAAGATATGTATACAAATATACATTTTTGAGTACTTAAAAGTATATGTATATATAAGCAAGTGAAACTATAACATTAAAATGACATGAAATGTGATACAAGTCAATATGCTTGTGTAGGCAAAAATAGCAAAGGGGATTCTCAGGAATAATTAAAATATAAAATAGGATAGTCACACTTTTAACATGACTAGGTGAGTGGCCATTTTCTGAAAAGTAAAAGAAAGAAAATGCAGCCTTTAAATTGGTTAATATGGCCGGGGGTAATTAGGGATAAAAATGAGAAAATGCAAACACACAATGCATGATGCTAGCCAGGTCAGAAATGGAATTTTGTTTTAACAAAACCCTAGTGGAAAAGTGCATATAAATAGGCAGTTTTAGCCAGTAAAATTATCTTTACTCCGAGCTGCACAAAAATAAGAAAGGAAGAAAAATATTGGAAGGAAGGAGAAAACACACATACAAGGGTTTTCAGGATCAAAAGAAGACAATATTTAGGTGAGTAATCTCACTGAGTTCATGGCATTAAGACCTGAGATGAGGCAGCCACTTTTTATATTGCCATTTACATGTTGTGAATATGATTTTATCAATGATATTTGGATGTTTTTGGATCTGATGTGATTTTATCATGGATGTTTCTGGATGATAGTTGATTTGTTGAGATGTTTGCCTTTGGATGTGCAATTTACTGTTTCATTTTGCTCAAAATGTTAAGGTCTAGAATCTTAAAATTACATAGAGAATACTCTCAACTGTTAAAGATCTATGGCATGGAAACTGTACCTAAGAAAAATGTTGTGAGCTGCATTATACTTTGTATAAGTGCTGAGGCTTTGAAAGAAAGAAGTTAAGGGTGCAATAGAAATTTTCTAGTTGCTGAGCCCTTACTCAAATAAAAATAATAATAATAATAATAATAAACTCACAAGCTAAAACTATGATGGAACCAGATCATGAATCTGAATCAATCATAAAGGCTTGCAGATCAATATAATAAGAACATGCCATGCCTCTTATTATAGTTGAAAATATTCTTATATAATTTTACTGTGATCAAGACATAATGACCCCATTTAGGAAATAACTGTCTGCTTATTTCTGAGGAGAATTATGCTAGGAAAGATTATGGATGTTTCCATGTTTGCAGTGACATGTTCACTTAGCATATTTGATGATAGGATTTAAATCAATGTACTAGTAAATAAACTAGGGAAGGGAAGGCCAAGAAGGCTGCTGGAATGCTTGTCATATTTGAAGTATGCAAGTTGGCACATGGTTTGTTTAAGCCCTGAGATCTTTGTGCAATGATGTGAATTAGTTCATTGCAATGTGTCCCTGTGATTCCTTAATAGCAGATGAGGCAGGAATTTAAATTGAATTATACGACCTGTAAATGAAGAAATAGGAATATGAATATTTCTTAGGTTGGATGGTATGGAACCATGATGGTTCCAGTGAATGCAATTGTTGCAGATAGATAATTATGTTTGCATGATTATGCAAGTAAGTGTAAGAATGACAGATGAATATATCATACCTGAAACAACTTATTTATACCAGGTTAAAGTAATTGATCGCAGAAATTTGCTTAAATATCAAGTTAGTACTCTTGCATTCTCTGTTGCTTAATATCATGAATGTATTGATGATGCTCATACCAGATCATAGATATGACCCTTATTTGCTCATGGCATATGGGGGTGTCTCACTTTAAAATGAGGCAGCCTCTAATGTTCTTGCAGGGAGTACTAAGCTTTAGTAGAAAGTGAAGTTGTGACTGATGGAAAAGAATTGAATGAACATGCCTGCTAGTTCTTTTTAAGAGTTTAAGATGATGTTATCTTTATGTATTTGTGAGATAGTTGAGTTTGATTCTGATGCTATGTAATGGATTCTATTACGATTAGATGGACTAGTTGTATCATGTTAAATATTGTTATGCACTAAGGTTTAAAATCTAAAAGAAATATCTGAGTTGGGAACAAGAAAATGATCTTAAGTATTGATATGGATGCCTGGAAAAGAAATATGCATATGTAGGTGAGCTACTGTTTTGCATAATTTATATTATGTATTAGCTAATCTTGAAACATAACAGAGCACTGAGTTTTAGAATAAAAATCTGGATTTAGCTAGAAGTAAACTTATAAGGATTTTAGTTTTGCAAATAAGTTTAAGTTCATTTCTGAATTGTATTGAGAAAAGTAAAATGTTTTTAAAAGCTTCAGATAGAATGCAATGAATGGTATCTCCATTGCTTTGAACTAGTGTGAAGCAGACACAGGATACATGAGTTAACCAGCTTCAAATGAATGAAGTATTGGTTGATCATGTTAGATAGTATTTTGAAAATAAAAATGCATTTCAAAAGTTTAGTTCATTTAGCAATTGTTTCACCACAATCATCTTTAAAAGGCTAAGACAGATAAGCAATGTAAACTGGTTTGAACAAACAAAACCTGTCAACACTCCATATACTTTGAAGTTTAGAACCTTGTCATAGTAAATTTATATGTAAATGATAAATCTACAGCGTGATATCTAGGTTAAAATTGTAACAGACAAGTTGTATAAATTGATTCAAGATAAGAAGGTTTTAAAGAAAGTGGATAAGTGGAAAATGATAAGTGAATATATCATTTTTGGCATTAGCCAAATATCAATACCTTTGATCCATGATTTGAAATAAAAATCTCAAGAATCTTGAGATTTAACTGTCATGGTAAATTGATATGAAAATCTAACAATTAGAATGAGCAAGTTCATATAAATTAAATATGCATAGGATTTACTGACTTGTTACAAATATTCAAAAGTATATAGAAATTAACTTTAGTCAGAATTGCTAGAATCCAAATCAAGCAGGATACTCTTGTTTATCAAAAATATATACACTCTGAATTTAAACAAGAGAAACATGTACATCTTCATATGTATGTGTATATTATTAGGGATATACTGATATGTTTATATTGGTAATGAGTTTTGAATCCTGGTTGAATTGTTTAAAAGAAAAACGACTCTGATATATTCAAAGGAAGTTTAAATCAAACTTAAAAGTGCAAATGAATATAGGTGGATATTTAGACACTCTCAGACGTTGGTCACAAATATTTAGACGTCTAAGATCAATATAGACGTCTGTCATAAATATTTAGACGTCTAAGATCAAATATAGACGTCTGTCACAAAATTTTAGATGTCTGAATTCAGTTCAAAATGTATTTCACTCTCTGTTTCAATTTTAGATTTCTGAGCCGTCTGTCATAAAAGAATCTAGACGTCTGAGATTAAATTTAGACGTCCGTCATAAATATTTAGACGTCTGAACTGCTGATTTTATCTAATTTGTCTACTTAGAAAAGAAATAAGTGGCTATGTCAACAGCTTGTATGGTATTTTGATTTCTATTTGATTTAAATTCCCTTTGATGAAGTGAAAAAAAAAATCCTTATGAAATTAAGGTAGAAAATAGGAGGGTCATTTCACAATACATCCATTAAGACTAGTATACATAATGCTCTCCATAAGACAGACAGTGATTTACTCATGAATGTTGGGAGGCACCAAGGGGTTACGTACATGTGGTTGGTTGAAATAATAATAGAATGACTCGACGAGGGTCTTCTATAGGTTAATATAACTAAGTCAAAAGAGAAGTTCTCATGATAAAGCCATACTAGTAGTTATTTGAATTAAGGGTACTGTCAATCTTAAGTGGCAAGGCTATACTTTAAATATGGTCAAAAAATTAGCATGGCTATACTTTGAAAGGTTCAAAGAAATGAAAACGGTGTTCTAAGAAAAGTAAGAAGGATTCTCCTACTGGCAAAGGTGAATGTCACCATTGTTAAAGGAAGAGGAATCGAAAGCACAATTATCTGGACTATTTGAAGATGGTCAAAGAAAAGAAGGAAAGTGTTTCTTCTGCTCCCAGAGGTACGTTTATTGTTCAAAACTGTTTTGAAATCAATAAATTATCTTGGGTCTTAGATAATGGATTCGAAACTCATATCTATAGTTTGTTATAGAGTATTAGGAACAAACATCATGTGGCAAATGGTGAAATGAGGCATCAAGTTGTTGATGGATCTCTAGTAGATGCAACTGCAGTTGGAGACTATCACATGACTTTACTGAATGGATTTGATTTTATTTAAATAATTATTATAATGTTAAAACCTTAATTTATGAAATAATTTATTTGTCTTAATTGTTTGAGACTTCATATGTTATTCATTATGGTAATAGTGTTATTAACTTTTTGTTTGATGGAAATAAAATCAGCAATGGTGTTCTAAATAATGTCATTTATGTACTTAATTTTAATCATATCTATGCTGTTAATAAATCTTATGTTGGCCTTAATAATAGTTGCACATCGAATTATAAGCTAGTCATATTAGTGAAAAAAGACTGCACAAACTAAAAAACCAAAGGTTTTCTGCTATCATTTGATAATGAATCAATTGACACATGTGAGTCATGTCTCAAAGGAAAAATGATCATGCAACCCTTTAGTGGGATTTTTGGGTCTCGTACATACTGATGTATGTGGCGAAATGCCTATATTAACAAAGGATAGATCAACTTACTTTGTAATTTTTACTGATGATTTCTCGAGACTGGGATATTTATATCTTATGAATATAAATCTGATGTCTATGAGAAATTTAAAGAGTATAAGAATGTGGTAGAAAATCAAACTAACTAAAACACTTCAATCAGATCGAGGAGGTGGGTATGTTGGTCAAGAACTCCAACGATACTTAAAAGATAATGGGATTATCCCTCAGATTGCTCTACCTTATACTCGGCAACACAATGGTATTTTGCAAAGAAGGAACCAAATCCTATTAGATATGGTTATTTCCATAATGATTAAAGCTGAGCTACCTCTTTCCTATTAGGGATATGCATTAGAAACCACAGCACGTGTATTGAATATGATGCCTACTAAATTTGTGCCTAAGATGCAATATGAGATGTGGCATGGAAAGAAACCCACAGTGATTATTTGAAGGTTTGGGGTTGCATGGCCTACGTTAAGAATGTTGGCCCTAATAAAATTAAGGAAAGATCGGCACTTTGTAAATTTATAGGATATCCTAAGAATTCTATGGGATATATTTTCTATAACACCAAAGAACAACAGGTTAATGGTTCTAAACATTTTGTCCTTTTAGAAAACTAATTTCCATCAGAAGAAATTAACAACAAAGTTGTAGACTTGGATGAGATCCGAGAAACTAACATAGAGGTTGAACTAATGGGAGAATCAAATTCACCATTATATGAAAACACGCACCTATTAGAAGGTCTAATATAGAATCTCGTGCACCAGAGATATACTAAGTTTTCTCATGGATGAAGAGAAAGAGGACTGCGGCTTAGAAGTCAAAACTCCTCTCTTATTCAAATAATCATTACACCGTAAAGACTTTACACCTCGGCTTGAAGCTGTGAAAATCGAGATGGATTATGTTTACTGGGTTTTCAACTCAGTAGAATTCAATAGGAGTTAGAACATCCAAATGGAGCCAAGATGACTTGAGACTTCACCAACAGGCCTAAATTAACGAGTTAAAAGCCTCCAAGAAGTATAGGCCAAAAATGGTGTAACTTTTCGGATCGGCACCGATCTGAATTGTTAATTCATAGTGGCTCCATTCCTTTTGCATTATGACCTTATGCCTCTGCTAAGCTCATCTAACAAGTTTGGTAACATTCCAAGCATCAAAGTTCAAGAAGTGTAGACTCATCCGATTCAAGATGCGGTTATGTCTTACACATAGGTGAATCATTGTCAAAACAAGTCAACCAGCTATGAAAATATGTGGAGAACACAAAACGAAGCAAGGAAGATAGCCATGTAGTCGAAGCATCAAAAATGCTTAACTATTTGAATCGGTACTGATCCCAATCAACACATCCTATGAAGGAAATTCTGATCCCAATCAACACATCCTGAAGTATGAATGGCTAATGAATGCTGCGAGAGGTGATGATGCAGTTAAATGCCGTAGTTTCTTCATTTCCTTTGGGGGCATTGCTACTATGTGGTTTACTCGTTTACCACCATGATCCATTTCTAATTTCAACCGGATGGCCACCAAGTTTGTTGAACAATTCCGTATGCACGTAGCGAGACCTAAAGATGTTAATACTTTGTCTAGTGTCACTCAAGCTCCCAGAGAGACACTCAGACGTTACTTGGAGCGATTTCATGATGCATGTGCAGAAATAAGCAATCCTAATGACAACTCTATCCTGATGGCATTAACTAAGGGGAATGATCCTGATTTCGGGTTCGGAAATTGGTTAGCTGGGAAGCCACCTGCGTCATTGGACCGTTTATATTCCAAGGCAGCCCAATTCTTGAGAAGGGAGGATGTGAAACAGTCTAGGAAGCAGGATGACACAGGGCCCAGCATGGAAGGAATTCAAAGTAACATTGCAGTTAAACAATCCGGGGAGAGTTCTGGAAAAGTTCAGTTTTATATACAAAACAAACAGAACCAGTAGAGGGACAGTGGGAATCAAGGTAAAAAACGAGATCAAAATCGTGGTCCACGACGTAGAGCTCCCATGTTTGACAATTATACTCCATTGAATACGTCGCTGGAAAATGTGTATTTGTAGACCTGTAATACCATGCAATACAAGAAACCTGCCCTGAAGCCCTCAACAGAAAGACAAATCCAAACAGGGAAGTTTTGCAAATTCCATGAAAGTTATGGCCATAATACAAATGAGTGTCGTCATTTACAAGATCTCATTGAAAAGCTGATACGTGAACGAAAGTTGGATCAGTTTGTGCGGGCACCGCAGTCAGGAGGTGTGGGCCCATCGAATCAGAATCGTGCACCAAACCAGAAAAGGCAGGAGGAACCTACTCGTACCGGCAGGAGATTAGTGATAAACACTGTTTGTGGTGGTCCTCATCCAGCAGACCGAAGCTGGAGAGAAATGGAGTCGTATGCCAGCTCTATTAGGCATGCAGATTTCGAGTGTTGTAGTAATTTTGATGAAGCGGCTCTAGCCAAATAACAGAAGACGATGACTGACGACATCGTGTTCCGAAATAGAGATGCTGACAAGGTCGAAGCCCCCCAATATCGATCCATTGGTCATCTCAGCTCAAGTAGGTCCATCGTGGATGAAAAGGATTTTGGTTGACAGTGGAAGCTCAGTGAATATTCTGTTTAAACGAGCTTACGATCAAATGAGGATGGAGGCTAAAGATTTAAAGCCTTGCCAATCTCGAATCCATGGTTTCAATGGGAGTGCTACTATACCCAATAGAGTAGTTGTTGGGCGTATTCTCACCACCGAACCAAGGCCCTACCGAACCACTCCCTACCGGCCACTCACTGCCGAACCAAAGCACTACCGAACCAACGTTGCTAGGCCAGATTGCATCAGTCCAGGCCCACCAGCAGCTACATACATCCAAGACCCCTACCCCCAACCTCACTCTATAAATAGAGGGGCAAGGGTACAACAATGGCGGACAAGTTGGAGAGCTCAAGAACGGACAGAATTTTCAAACAACTTTCATACACTTGTAATCAAAGCTTTGTACTTGTAATCTGAACAGTAAAGGAGAATAAGATATAAAGTGGACGTAGGCACATTCTGGCCGAACCACTATAAACCTGTGTGTCTTTTACAGTTTAGTCCCTGCTTTTTACATATTTGCATAAAGTATCCAGATCACTAAGAACAACAGAAAATCGACTAAATCATATGACTTGGAGGTGTTTGCCCATTTTTTGTGCAAACATTTTTGGTGCTTTCACTGAGAGCTGAACTCCGGACTTCAGCTTCTCCCACTTAACTTTCTTCCTAACAGCATCGCTCATTGCTTGGAAGACATGCCTCCCAAGCAGAAGAAAGATGTTAACAAAGGAAAAAACATCGCAACCAACAGTATTCCAGATCCAGTGGTCACAGATCAAGTCAATCATCCCATTCCAACAGCAATACCAAATGGAGGTCAGGCAAATCCGACAACCCCTGCCACGGGACAGCCGGCAGCAATTACTAGGGCAGATCTAGACAGGGTTGTGGCTGAAGTGACTAACCGCTTCACATCCCAACAGGAAGCCTTGGTGAACCAACTCATGTCATGCTTAAGGGATGCTGAAGAGTCCAACCGCAACACTGAATCATGGGGTGAGTCCCAGTCTGGAGGATCTCGGAGGCGACAAAGATCTTCCTTCTTCGAAGAAGCTAACGACAGAAGCAGCCATGGTAGGAGCCGAGACCGAACTCAGTCCGAACTCAGACCCGAGGAAACACTTGGAACCGAACCCAACGGGGGAGGTACCAGGCGGAGGTCAACTGTAGCTGAGCCTGTCATGCTGCCTAACCACAGAAACGCCAGTGAACAGGGTCGAGCTAGAGTCCAGCCCGAAGTTGGACCTGAGGAAGTGCTTAGAACAGAACCTAGCAGGGGAAGATCAAGGCAAGAGCCAACTGTAGCTGACCCTAGCATGCTCCCAGAAGACCAAAGACAGCCACTGGAAAATATTAGGAATGATAGACGATACCATCCCTATAGGTCATCTGGATGGAATCAATCCCACAGAGAAGAACCAAACTCATTTCTATCTGCTCCAAATTCTGATGAAAGGATGGCACGCTTGTTCAGAGAGTGCGTCCAACGGGATCAAAGAGATCGAGGGATAGGCGCTAGGGTAACCAGCCCTTTCGCCCGCAATATCAAAATTGCCATCACCCCCCGAGAATGGAAAATGCCAACAATGGAACCTTACAAGGGAACCTCTGACCCCGTTGTACACTTACAGAGATACACACAGCATATGCTCATGAGCGGAGCAAAAGAAGGAGTACTGTGCAAATGCTTTCCACTATTCTTAGCAGATCTAGCTACCTCCTGGTTCTGCCATCTACCCCAAGCATCCATCAGCTCATGGGAGATGTTGAAAGAAAAGTTCATCAGCCAGTTCCGCATTCATGTGGAGCAACCCAAGGACGCTTATTCCTTATCCAGTATCAAACAGAAACCTGGAGAGAAAATGCAGCAATATCTAACCCGATTCAATGCCGCAGCGGCCGCAGTCCAAGATGACGATGAGAAGCTTATCTTAATGGCCCTCTGTAGTGGTGTGAATCCGGATACTAAATTTGCTAGAAGATTGACAAAAGAAAAACCAGCTACTTTACCTGATTTCTTCCATGAAGCTGGGAAATATATGAGACTTGAAGACGCTGCCACTGAGAGGCAGATAGGGCAACAAAATAAGGCAGCTCATGGCAACATGCCCGTTGTAGCAAAGGACGTTCAAAGAAATGACTCTAGAGACAATGCTGGGGGCAAGAAGGGAGAAAAGCGTCTATATCGGCCAGGACCGAGATTTAACGCTTACACCCCTTTGAATGAAACGATCGAAAACATCTTCCTGGCCACTCAAGACGAAGAATACAAATGCCCCCGTACAAGAAGGAATCAGATAACACAATTAAGTCTGGAAATTTCTGCCGCTTCCACGAATCCCATGGGCATGATACCAATGAATGCCATCATCTCCGGGACTTGATTGAAGAACACATCAGAAGTAAAGAACCTACTTGCCAATAACTTCATACGAGAAGCCATCTACCCAGAGTGGATCGCTAACCCGGTACTAGTAAAGAAGGCTAATGGGAAGTGGAGAACATGCATTGACTTCTCCAACTTAAATGACGCCTACCCGAAGGATTGCTTCCCACTTCCCCGAATCGATCAGCTTGTGGACAGCACAGCCAGGCACGAACTCTTATCTTTTATGGACGCATACTCAGGATATAACCAAATTCCTATGTATGCTCCCGATCAAGACCACACTAGTTTCATCACTGACCGGGGATTGTACTGCTACAAAGTAATGCCTTTTGGACTTAAAAACGCAGGAGCCACCTATCAGCGCCTCGTCAACAAGATGTTTGCGGGGCTAATAGGATAAACTATGGAAGTTTATGTGGATGACATGTTGGTAAAGTCAAGGAAAGCCGACGATCACGTAAGCCACCTGGGCGAGATGTTTCAAGTACTTCGCCAATATGGAATGAAGCTGAATCCTCTAAAGTGCTCCTTCGGAGTATCATCAGGAAAGTTCCTGGGATTCATCGTCCATGCCAGAGGAATTGAAGCAAACCCTGAACAAGTCCGAGCTCTGAAAGATATCAGGATACCTTCTACCCGAAAAGAAATGCAAAGCCTAAATGGGAAGGTGGCCGCCCTGAGCAGATTCATCTCTAAAGCAACTGACAAATTCATCCCTTTCTTCGAAGCTCTAAAGAAAGACAAAGGAAAGTTCGAATGGACTGACGAATGCTTAACAGCTTTCCTTAACTTAATCGAACACCTCCAGAGACCACCAGTACTCTCAAATCCGAACAAAGGCGAAGAGCTATACCAATACCTTGCTGTGTCATCTCATGCTCTAAGCGTCGCCTTGGTGAGAGAAGACAAACGCACGCAGCGGCCAGTATACTTTGTAAGCAAGAGGTTTACAGGGGTGGAAGCCAGATATCCTAAACTTGAGAAACTAGCGTACTGTTTACTAATCACATCACGGAAACTGCGTCACTATTTCCCATCTCATTCCATCAGAGTTCTGACCGATCAACCGCTAAGGCAGGTACTCCATCGTCCCGACACTTCTGGGCGACTACTTAAATGGTGCATTGAACTAAGTCAATATGATATCACCTACCATCCTCGCACCGCCATCAAGGGACAAGCCATGGCCAATTTCATTGCCGAATTCACTACCAACGAAGGTAAGGAGCAATCGGAAATAGCAGAAGACATCAAGTGGAATCTCTTTGTGGATGGAGCGTCAAACGAACAAGGCTCGGGGGCAGGTGTGGTAATAATCACTCCCAGAGGAAATAAGCTACACTATGCTCTAAAGTTGGAATTCGCTGCCACCAACAACGATGCAGAGTATGAAGCAGTGATAGTTGGATTAGAACTATTAGAACTTGCTTTAGAGATTGGAGCCAATTCTTTATGTCTTCATAGTGATTCTCAACTTATTGTAAAACAAATACTAGGAGAATTTCAGGCTCGAGAAGAACGACTCACAGCATATCTAAAGAAGACCAAGCTGCTTCTCGATCAGTTGGATCACTATTTAATCAAACACATCCCTCGGGAAGAGAACCAAGAGGCCGGCGAATTGGCAAAGCAAGCTAGCATGAGAGACGGCACTATTTCCGGAGCAGTGTCCATCTCAAAGCAACTGACCCCGAGTTTCGAGCAGGTGAATCTGATAGCTGCAATCAAAGAGGAAACTTGGATGACTCCCATCCAAAAATACTTACAAGACAGCACACTGCCCAATAAGCGTAACAAACTCAAGAAAATCTTGAGGAGAGCTTCCCGCTACACAATACAAGAAGGCACCCTTTATCGGCGCGGCTTCTCTAACCCCTTATTAAGGTGTGTCGCTGGAAGGGAAGCAAAGGAAATCTTATCCAACATCCATCAAGGAAGCTGCGTAGATCACACTGGAGGGCAGACTCTGGCAAAGAAGATACTCCGATATGGATATTTCTGGACCACCTTAAGCAAAGACGCCTTAGATTTCGTCAAAAAATGTGACAGATGTCAGAAATTTGCTAAGATTCTGCGGCTACCAACAACTGAGATTACTCAAATAACCAGCCCTTGGCCCTTCGCAGTATGGGGAATTGACTTGATTGGCGAACTGCCAATGGGCCGAGGCGGAGCCAAATATGCTATAGTGGCAGTCGACTATTTCACCAAATGGGTGGAAGCAGAACCCCTAAATAAAGTATTTTCAGTAAAAGTTATTAACTTCTTGATCAAAAATGTTCTATGCAGGTACGGAGTCCCACTTAAAATCATATCGGACAATGGACTTCAGTTTGACAGCGAGGAGTTCGCCAACTGGTGCCAAGAGCACGGAATTCACAAAAGCTTCTCATCTGTAGCTTATTCCCAGGCAAACGGACAAGTCGAAACTGTCAACAAAATTCTCAAAACTCTAATCAAAAAGAAACTTGAAAAGTCAAAAGGCGCTTGGGTGGATGAACTTCCTACGGCACTTTGGGCCTATCGCACATCTTTCAGAACATCAACGGGGCATACTCCTTTCTCTTTGGCATACGGATCGGAGGCTATGCTCCAAGTTGAAACTATAGTGCCTTCCCACCGTAGGATCCACTATAACCCAGAAGAGAACGAAGAACTCCTTCACATGTCTTTGGATCTAATTGAGGAAAGAAGAAATGATGCAGCCCTCAAAGCAGCAGCTCACAAGCAAAAAGTGGCAACGCGATACAACTCCAAAGTCAAGCATCGTAGCTTACAAAAAGGAGATCTTGTCCTCAAGCGAATCTTCCGGCGCCCCGGAGCGGTAGATCCAATCTGGGACGGACCATATGTAATTCATAAAGATCTCCATAACGGAGCTTATATTTTGTCAACAGTGGACGGAGAGGTGTTCCAGAGGGCATGGAACATCCAACACCTTCGTCGATACTTTTCTTAACTTGTACTGCCCATATGAAGTGAATTAACAAAGAGAATCGGTGGACGTAGGCATTTTCGTGCCGAACCACTTTAAAAACTTGTCTCTTTTTAACTTGTTCCTTTATATCTTGGCTGCTTGTTAACCTTATCCTTTTCTGTTGAACGAAATCCTGTGTAATGGCATTTCCATTCAAGACACATCACGGCGCGACTTCACCTGGACAAGACCTAACAGGTACTATGCGAATCTATGCCCTTGCCAATGAGACACTTTTGCTCCAGCATCCCTCTGCTGCGGATTAACTCATTGCTCGCGATCGGCCCTTAAAGCCAACTGTAATGAGCCGATTATAAGCCGCCGAGTAGGCCGACTATAGCCTAGGCAGCTCATTACGGCGTTCGGCTCACCGGCAACCGTGAACCTACTTTAAGCCCCAACATAAGGTGTGGCCAGCCAGGGCTGGTTCACGGTTGACGATCGGCACCCACGCTAGCCGGCCACGGTAAATCGAATAATACCCACGATTATGGGCCATAATGGCACGGGTAGTTACTGTGCGCGATCTCGGCTCCGAGTGTCTTAAGTACGGCTGTGGTAAAAAAGATAAACTCCCCACGGAGGCGTAAGATGGGTGACAAATGTCTCCAAGACCCACAGCTAGGGAAAGTGACTACAAAACCCGTTTGCCTCGAACTTAAGCACATCGCAGGACTTTCGTGATTGGAAGTTTTACTTTTTCTTATATTTCTATCTTATTTAAAAACTTTCCTCCTATCCTCTATAACGATCCCTAAAGTACAGGACACAAAGTAGGAGACGCTCACTGATGGGGATAAGAACTCACAATGGGATGACAGGTCAATCAACTACATTCCATACTCATTCATATAAGACATTCAAAGCTACCATCTACAACTAAGACATGAAGGGTGGTACTTTCTTCTCTTGTAAATAAATACATAGCTATAATTTATTCGCACATCACATTAACTTTGCAAGGTATGAAATTATATCTTAAGCAAGAAACTGGCATCAAACATGATGGAATCACAGGCATGTGCACAGCTGTATTTCTTATGCAATACATCAAAATAACTAAGGCAGTCAAATATGACAGAATCAGCTTAAGTTAAAAATTACAGGCTAAGAATAAAGTCGTTTGTTACCAATAACATAATTACAGCCTAAAAGTTACATTAATGTTTTAGAGCTAGCGTAGACAGCAATGTCAAACAAACCAAAATGACATCCAGGTCAAGTCAGGGAGTCAGCTGCATCGGAGCTTCACCTCTATCCTGCCGGCCCTCCAAGATCTACTTAGCCACGGGATCGGAACTCTCAACATGCTGGCCGGAGGTAGTCGGTACCTCGGAGGTCACACCTGTCCAATCCAGAAGAAGAATCCATTAGATAAGCGATAAGCAGTCAGGTTACAAAAAGCCAAAAGAGAAGACTTACCAGCCTCTGCTCCTTGATCATCATCCTCCAACTGCACACCAACCTCATCTGCGCTCTATCAATCCCAAAAGATCTAGATATAGCATCAAGCTGCTCATCTTTGAGGGAGCTAAGAAAGCAGTCAGGCGGTGAGTTCAAGAGCTCTTGTGGACCGTACCCGTCCACTAACGATCTCGGGGTAGGTCCGTGTCGTCCCGGTTCTTCCTGGACTGGGGGTACGATGGAGGACTCTCCTTTATCCTTAGATTTCTTTTTATCAGAACGGGTTTCTACTTTATGAGACATTATCTGCAAACACGAGAAAACGTATCGTTAGAACAAGGAGTATAGAAATATAAACAAGCAACTACCTAACAGTCTGGAGTCTCATTTATAGTTCAAAACATGAAAGTACCGTTCGGTAATTCGAGACTTAAAGTTTATTCGGTGGAAGAAAAGCTCACCTGGTCCGGCAATCAAACTGGTTCGATGAAATGATTGATTCGGCAGGCAAGAATTTGGTTCGGCTATTTCGGATAGTAAGGAATAACGAGAGCATAAGGCCCTTACTTATAGGCAATCATAGGATAACCGGACCAGCTGGTTCAGCACTTGGGCCGAATGGGAGAATCCAACCTAAAAAAACAAAAAACAAAGCGCGACATATGCAGGCATATGCCCCACTTTGGGGGGGCAAATGTTAGGCGTATTCTCACCACCGAACCAAGGCCCTACCGAACCACTCCCTACCGGACCACTCACTGCCGAACCAAAGCACTACCAAACCAACGTTGCTAGGCCAGATTGCATCAGCCCAGGCCCACCAGCAGCTACATACATCCAAGACCCCTACCCCTAACCTCACTCTATAAATAGAGGGGCAAGGGTACAACAATGGCGGACAAGTTGGAGAGCTCAAGAACGGACAGAACTTTCAAACAACTTTCATACACTTGTAATCAAAGCTTTGTACTTGTAATCTGAACAGTAAAGGAGAATAAGATATAAAGTGGACGTAAGCACATTCTGGCCAAACCACTATAAACCTGTGTGTCTTTTACAGTTTAGTCCCTGCTTTTTACATATTTGCATAAAGTATCCAGATCACTAAGAACAACAGTAAATCGACTAAATCATACGACTTGGAGGTATTTGCCCATTTTTTGTGCAAACAGTAGTGGAACTACCAGTGGAGTTGGGGGTTGGAGAACGCCGGAGAGTCCAGATATTGCAGTTCGTTGTGTTGGACATAGACTCTCCTTATAATGCTTTCTTGGGTCGACCGGCCCTCGCTGAATTCAGGGCAGCTATTGCCTCATGGTGTTTGACTCTGAAGTTTCCCACTGATCGTGGAGTGGGAGTCATTCAAGGAGATCAGGCTGTTGGGAGAGCCTGTTACGTTGCCGAGCTGCGGGAGGTGCATCGAAAGGAGAAAGGAAAGGGCGTAGAGGAATCTCTCTGCGTCCGTTTTGCTGATAATTGACAATTAATGCCTGGGCCTAGGCCCGGGCACCCCAGCCAATTCCAAAGGGATCTTGACCCAAGGGAAACTGAAGATGAAGGAGAATCTAATGAAAGTCAAGCTTCCCCGGCCGAATTGATAATCGATATCCCAATTGACGACGATGATGATTCAAAGATGATAAAGATTGGATCTCAGCTAAGCCAGCAGACTCAAGAGGAATTGGTTGAGTTTCTACGGGCGAATCTTGACGTATTCGCCTGGACGCATTCTGATATGTGTGGGATCTCGCCGGACATCGCGAGCCACACTTTGAATATTGACCCACGGCATGTCCCGGTCAAACAGAAAAGGCGTGGTATGGATCCAGAGAGATATGCCGCCCTTAAAGAAGAGGTGGAAAATCTTAAAACGAATGGGTTCATTCGAGATGCGCTATATCCCGAATGGGTGTCGAATCCCGTGCTTGTCCGAAAATCAAATGAAAAATGGAGAACATGTGTCGATTACTCCGATCTGAATAAAGCCTATCCTAAAGATAGTTTCCCGCTTCCCAGAATTGATCAGCTCGTAGACTCAATAGCTGGACATGAACTCTTATCCTTCATGGATGCGTACTCTAGCTACAATCAGATACCAATGCATTTACCTGATCAGGAACATACCAGCTTCGTAACCAATCTGGGACTTTATTATTACATAGTTATGTCATTCGGACTCAAGAATGCCGAGGCTACTTATCAACGATTGGTCAACCAGATGTTTGCCAATCAAATCGGGAAAACCATGGAAGTATACGTAGACAACATGCTCGTGAAGTCACGATTTTCCACTGACCATATTAAAGACCTGGAATCAATGTTCAACATACTTCGAGAATACAGATTAAAGCTCAACCCATTGAAATGTCACTTTGGAGTTGCATCCGGAAAATTCCTTGGGTTTATCGTCAATGCTCGAGGAATCGAAGCTAATCCTAAAAATATATGGGCAATCAGAAATCTTGAGACTCCGAAAACTATAAAGCAAGTCTAGAGTCTCAATGGGAAAGTAGCGGCACTGAGTAGGTTCATTTCAAAGTCCACTAACAAATGCATTCCCTTCTTCGATCTGATCCGAAAAGGAAAACAAAACTTTGAATGGACCACGGAGTGTGAGGGCGCATTCCGAGCGTTAACTCAGCATCTATCCACACCACCTATCCTGTCAAAACCTATTGATGATGAGAAGTTGTACGTTTACTTGGCGATATTAGAAAACGCTATCAGCGCTGCCTTAATTCGGGAAGAAGATAGGATACAGAAGCCGGTGTATTACATCAGCAAACGATTGACCGGAGCTGAAAGGAATTATCTGAAACTAGAGAAGCTGGATTATTGTCTTGTTATTGCATCAAGAAAGCTCCGTCCATATTTCCAGGCCCATCCTATTATTGTTTACACCGACCAGCCGTTACGACAGGTCCTTACGCGGCCTGAGACGTCTGGTAGATTACTCAAGTGGAACATCGAACTGAGCCAGTTTGATATTACTTATACTCCAAGGCGAGCCATTCAAGGACAAGTCTTAGCCGATTTCATAGCTGAATTTACCATTCTAGAGGACTTGCCCAAAACCAGTGAATCTCCTGAATACGTCTGGAAGCTGTACACTGATGGTGCATCAAACGACCGGTGTTCGGGCGCTGGGGTTGTACTTGAAACCCCCGAAGGCCGATCTATATGTTATGCTTTAAAATTCGATTTTCGTGCAACCAATAATGAAGCTAAATATGAAGCCCTCTTTGCTGGATTGAAACTTGCTAGAGATTTAAGAATTATCGCCGTGGAAATTTATTGTGATTCATAATTAGTTGTGTGTCAAGTTCGGGGAGAATATCAAGCGAGAGATCGAAGACTAGCTACTTACTTAATTCGGGTTTAGGAAATACTGAATCAGTTTGATTATTATGCCATTTATTGTATACCTCGAGAACGCAATCAGAAAGCCAATTCGTTGGCAAAGTTAGCCAGCACGGGTGAAGCGCAGCAAATGGGACTCATTCCCGTGGAGACGTTATCTTCCCCAAGTATTGACCGGGCAGAAGCAGATTGGATATGTGAAGTCGCTCCCGATAAGGAGTCGTGGATGACTCCGTTCAGAAATTACCTTGATCATGGAATCTTGCCGCATTGTAAACAACAAGAAGATCTTCAATATCGGCTTCTAGCCTGGACTCAACCGATTTCACCTCCTCCTTAACCTTGGTCTCTACCTCGCGGACCTTAGCCACGGCCGCATCCCGTTCACCCCGAAGCAAGACAGCCTGTTCGCACGCCTCCTGGGCTGCGTTGTTCGCGTCGTCCCTTTCCTTGGCAATGTCAGAGAATTTGGCTTTAAGCTCATTGAGTTCCTTAATCGCCGCATCCCGTTCGGCCGTGACAGTAGTATTTCGGTGGCCCATCTCTTCCACCAAGGCAACATGTGTGTGCCTCAATCTCTCCATCGCCACATTCGCCTCATCATCTTTTTTGGTGGCCTCAATTTTAGGTTTCCAAGAAGACTCGGCCTCGGTATTGAGCACTTGGATGATTCGGTCCCTTTGGGCAAGTTCAGACTCCATCTTTTCAATCGCTTTAGCTCGCTCAAAGGCCACCTTTGAAGCTTTTTCAGTTGCCTTCACCCCACTCTCTATATTGGGCGTAAATGTCATGAATGTAATCATGCATCGTGTTTTCTACCCCCGATGGAATTCTCTTTAAATGAGGTGGAAAGACGTAGCCGTCGAAGCATATGTTTGGGAACTCTTTCCTCAACTGAGCGATTTTAATAGCCCCTTCACCCGTGGGCTCAGTTATAACCTGCTCTGCAATTATGAGGGCCATAGTTTCGACTCTCTGGTGATGAGTTTCGGGCCTAGAAATGTGAGAAGACGGTATGTGTCGCGGAGGCTCCGATGGATGTGAAACGTGAACAGGAGGTGGTGAGGGGATTCTAGAAGGTGGAGAACGGGACCTAGATCGGTATCTATAGTCTTTATCCCTATCCCGCCCGTATCTTTCTTGATTGGAGTACCCGCGATCGTGGTCTCTATCTGAATCTCTCCTGCGGGGCTCGTAGTAAGTAGAAGACTTTCGAGCCGAACGAAGGCTCCCTAACATCGATCCTCTCTCGGACATCATACCTGTAAGTGAGAAACGAAAGAAAAGTTAGTGATCTCTTGAATTGGACAATTTATGATTGGAAATCGTGTAGTGCCGTGAAGTGTATGTATATGCAACCCCCCGACCAACCGGAAATGTCGGCCGCACTTATAGCAAGCGACTCGCTCAGATCAAGAGCACTGTCAAGCTCCTCCAACCCGGTGTCATGTTAAAACGACACATAATCCGGAATCGGAATATCAGCAAGCCCTTCGAAAGGTTTCTCTACTTGTGGGGGAGGAGCCTCCGAAATTTTAATTCCAGGAACAGGCAAAGACACAACCACAGATTTCAATCTCATGGATTTAGAACGCTTGTGAGCAACTGCCTTGCCTTTTCTCCTTCCTTCTGAGTCCTAAAAAACTGCCAGAAGGCCCAGCTATAAGTTCGTCATCAGTGGGTGTTCTTTCTAGATCAACCCCTTTGGCTATTACGACACCGGGCATTTTACGTTTCACCCGCTTCTTCGAGACTGCCCTCAGTGTCCCTTCAAGCCTTATGCTTTGATTCCGCTTGATCAGCCCGACGATTCTCAAATTTCTGTCGGTTAGAACCGAATCAATGTCCCTCATTTCGCTCGGAACTTCTTGAAGGACCCTTACTATCTCTTTGAAATCCCCGCCTTCAGGTCGTGAAATTACGGCTGTAAAAAAATGTCAGTTTATATTGACTGCTATCATCTGGATAACTCTTGAAGAATACTGTAACACTTACGTCTGACTAGCCATCGGTTGGCGAATCCTGGGAGGCATCGAACGTAGAACCATTCGGTCTTAAAATAGCTCAGTCTAGTCCAAGATCCGATTATAACTTGACAATTCTTGACTGCCTCCAGGAATGTAAAAGATGGACTATCCCCTCTGCTTTTGAAGTTAAAGAGGTATCTGATCTCAGTTGGCATTGGTGGACGAAAGAGATGCTCCATAAAGATAATGAATGTGCTATTCAGCAGTGCATATCCATTAGGGTGTAACTGAGATGGGGCAATTTTGAGAAAAGACAACATTTCCCTAATATATTGATTGAATGGGGGAAGCGTTCCTGCTGCGCATGCATGGCGATTGAAGGCGGTGAACTCCTCTGGAGGAACGTGTAGTCTATCATTTGGCCCCAGTAGTAAGACATCATCCAACGACAAGCCGTGTTTCAAACATAATCGTCCCAACATATCTTCAAAGACATTGGACGATACAGAATCTCGAGGACTTCCAATAAACACGGCATCGGGCAGATCGTCCGGAGCTGGATCTATGACTTCGGCCGTAATGGCCGGTATCTCGATTATTGGGGGAGATGAACTTTGAACTTCCTGGTGTTGTGAGCTAGAAGGTTCCATAACTAACTTATAAAAATCATCATTAGACGATAATAAGCCCGTGCATCCCCCAGTGTGAAGTGTGTGAACGTGTTGTGCAGTGCAATGCAACATATTACTAGAAGAATTCAGCAAAGTATAAAAAAATGCAAACGACGAGACTTTGAAATTCAACTACAGTGACCGTCATCGCTGACCGTCACAACAGTGCCATCCAGATGTTAGCGATCGATCCAAGTTAAAGTTCGTTATCATTTTGTTAAGTTACAGTTCCATCGACGAGCTTCGAAGGGCGGTCAGATATGCAGTTTAACAGTTGAGTCCAGATATGCAAGAATGAAGCTCGTCGGAGTCAAATGTTCGATTATGCAAGGTTTCGTATCCATTAGGGTTCAGGCTGGGATCGATCACCCAAAATCTATCTCGCATCGATCGGAAGGGATCGTGTTTCGTAACGCTTAGGGCCAGCAACTTCGAATCGATCAAAATGGTAAAGTTCACATCGATCACTGCTCGGCCTCTTCGCATCGATCAGGATTTGTCATGTTTCATACCGGTCCAGAACGATGGGTTTCGCATCGATCCATTAATTAGAGGCACGTATCGATCATCACGGCTTCAATCTTGAATCGATTGAAATCGCAGCTTCGCATCGATTGAATTATGGCGGTTTCATAACGATCAGGCTACGGTAACGGTTCGAAACCATCACAACTATACTTCGAATTCCATGTCGATTTGAAGTGAGGGAAACAGGATCGAAAGGTCAACGATCGATACGAAGTCATAGAAGGGGGATCGATGTGAAACTCCAGTTTTTCTAACCCTCCATCGATATGAAATCCAGACTGAGCAATTCCTTCATCTCTTTCCTCACTCCTTCTTCTCTAAATGGCATAAACGCCATGGCCTTCCTCGACCTCGCATCAACCTTCTCCAGTTTCTTTCATGTTACACTCGGCCGCGAATATAAGTAAGATGGCACGATAATTCGAATCTCATCATAATTAGGTTGAATTCATTCGATAAATTACCTAATTGCAACGGCTAGTTCAATGGATTGAAGGTTTGGTTCGATTCGAAGGCAAGCCGGCTTTCTTTTTCCAAGATTCTGGAGCGATATGAAAGCAAAGAGTAAGAGTGGCAAATGAGAAAAAACTGGCTAAGTCCAAACGTATTTATATGGGTGTGAAACCGAAGGTAAGAAACGCTTCGCCTCCCGGTAGTCTCGACCGGTATCAACGGGTCCACCACTGAATCGATTCGAACAAGCTATTCGAATCCATAAACTCGAGCTTTTATCGAGACAAAATTGTCAACAGAGATTTTTCTGAGACACAAGGTCCATCGATACGAAACCGTTGTTCATATCCATTATTCTAGACTCCAACCACATTTCATCGACGCAAACTACACCGCTCGAATCCATCAAATCACAGCCTCCATAGACCCGTATCCATCGATACGAATTGGCTATTCGTATCCAACAACACAAAATTTATCGATGCGAAGTGCGCAACGAGAGTTGTTCTAAAAATATTAAACTCGATCGATACGAAATGCTTATTTCGAATCCATCGGCACTCGACCCACAATAGTACTAGTTCATCGATACGAAATGGAGTCCACTGCAATGGAGTCCACTGAAACTCGTATCCATTGATACGAACGAATCGTTTCGTATCCATCGTTGTGAATCGCATTGATACGAAAACCGCCCTTCAACCTTTTACATCGATTCAGGAGAGGATCAGTATGAAGGGACATTCAAAAACAACCATCAAGCGTTGTTGCAACTCGAATTTCACATCGGTTCAGGAGAGCATCGATACGGGATTCGATACGAGAGAACTGACAATGACTCGTTAACGTGTAACGTTAACGAGAGTCAGATTAACATAAATGCATATATGTCGGACTAATATTCAATTTTCAACATCCACAGGAATTGAATACTCATCTGATAACGATTACGACAGCAAACAGCTAATCACTATCATACAGCAATCAGTTACAACAATACAGGGTACAACGGTTGACAATCAACAGTTCGCATTACTGAGGAAATCAGTCAAAGATTACAACTTTCAACAAAAAGGCGATAACTGTTTAGAATGAAGATTGCAGCTTTTCAAAGCACGTCATGTTTCCACAAGACGTACTTTGGGGGGCAAATGTTATCTCGCCTTTTGGCAAGGCCGAGATATCAAGGAACTAACTGAAAACCGAGGATCGCTCATCCTGGATATCGAGTACGCACAGGTTCACCATGGATATCGATAAATTTTGTTCGAGTCCGGATCAAGCTACAATTGACAAGACACGATGAGCGAAGCCATGAAAGCCAACATTCCAAGTTCCAAGTCAATCCAAGTTCGTATGCTCAAGTTATGATCGATGCAAGTCAAGAAAACCCATTCGTTCGTATCCATCAGCAGATAGGCTCACTTCGAATCGGTCGACCATTGACTACTTCACATCCATCAACTATAGCACGGGGGTCTACTTCGTATCCATCCAAAGGCGGCATACTTTGCATCGACCTTGTTCGTATCCATCAGCAAGCATTTGCTCGAATCGATCAGGATGTGCCATTTCGTATCCATCGAGAGAATATGCTTGTTCGTATCGATCTACTCAACTCCACCATCGAACAAGCTCCACTTCATACGGCAGTTGTCTAGTTCGTATCCATCCTGGAAGGCCTTGTTCAAATCCATCGAGGCTCCTTAGTTCGTATCCATCAAACAATCACTACTTCGTACCCATCGAGCAACCACTGTTCGTATCCATCACTATGTTGCTTGTTCGTATCCATCTAGTTGAAGCTACCTTAATCGATACGAACAAGAGCTGCCTTAATCGATGTGAACGGAGCCACCCTCATCGGTACGAACTAAATAACTTCCATCGATACGAATTGGCAACGGTCTTCGATACGAACGAGGCGAGACCTTTGGAAACGACTTGGTCAACTAGGCGTAGAAGTTGGATCGATCCGAAGAGTGCGCACCATGTCATCACCTGAGCACGTGCATTGATCGATTCGAATAAGATTGATTCGAACTCATCGATTCGAACCAAACAGTCCGTCGAAGAACACCAACTCGTATCGATCATATCTCGCAATCCATAAGTCCAAATGATATGAAATTTTCACAGGAGCTTACATACAACATAAGGAAGACTCATGCCATGTTTCGACTCGATTGGATCAAATCTTGATCGATACGAAATTCGTTCGTATTGATCACGGATCGAGCCGAAACTTTATGGGCTCGGTCGCGTGGGCCCACCCACATGCCAGAAGAAGTCTCCCGAGATCTGGACGAGATATTTGCATCCTATGCCTATAAATAGAGCCCTAGGGCCTATAGGAAAGGGATCTTTTGGCTCTTGGACGTCCAGACTCTGGCGGAAATGCTTTTGCACTTTAAAGCTGCTGCTATACTCGAATTTCACTACTGTAATCTGTTGTTATCCGCTGAAATCAGTTGTAATCATCAAAGAAGCGTCAATAAAGTGATCAATTTCATAGTGGACGTAGGCAATACGCTGAACCACTCTAAATTCCTGTTTTTCTGTGCATTTTTATCATTTATTTTTGAAGTGTTTGTTAGATAATCCTCTTTTTCCATTTAATTTCTTCATTTTTATCTCTTCAAACTCTTCTGAAGAGTGTTGTGCCCAATTTTGGTACAAACAGAGAAAATTTTCCTCTTGATGGCAGAAGTACATCATCCTCTAGGATACCATATTGCAAGCAAATACTTCGCAACATCCTGTATGTAAGAATTGTAGGAGCTTTTTTCGGAGGATTGAGCAAAATTCTGAAATTAGGAGGAGTGTGATCGACGACAGGACCGACTAGAATTAGATGACCATATTGACCTGAAGTTATGGAAGCGACGGATCTAGCTAGGATGGACGATGACTCCGCTTCAGAAAGAGATGAATTCCCCAGAACTGATTTGCGCCGAGAAGATTTGCGCGTCATTCTATATAAGAAAAGTTGTGTCCAAAATGGTTAGGTATGCCTAATCTCTTAACTAAAGACCCTTGCATGGTTGACACTTGAAATCCGAGAGATAATTGATGTGTACCAACCATCGATCAGATTCCAAGTGTTAACCAGGAGTGTGTGTGATGTGTAATCTAAGTGAGAATTGGTCCGCTGTCCTAAACGCTGTGAACAAACCATTCCGTGTAGACGGCTCATTCACACCGGAAAGAGCGATCCATATCACCCATTAATTTCATTTCTTCCATACTTACCCATTATCGATCAACGACGGATAATAGATTCGTTGTCTGAAGCGACATGGAAAGCCCTTTCTATTCCAAATACACTGACTGTGAAATGACAAGACCAATCTGAAGCTAGCGAATATAGATCGATGGGTCCGAATCAAGTAAAGAATTCTCAACATAAGTCGATTTTAGTTTTCTAGAAGGTGATAACAACATGGGCTGCACACAAGGTGCTACCCTAAGCTATTATCACCTCCCAGAAAAACCAAAACCAATCCACAAGACATTGTGTCGGGATCGACAATGTAACTTGGTGCAAGTCAATTCTGACTCTGTGGATGAAGATAGCAAAACATGTCGAGTACCGAGAAAAACCCTAGCTTCATTTCGGGAAAAATTGAAGACTCGGTTTGTTATCTTCTTCCATAAAGTCACAATCAACTCAAATCTTCCACTGTATCCATAACCAACCCAACTTCATCACCAATCACTAATGTAGTAATACACCAAAATACATTCTACCAACCTTCGAATTGGAGAAGATAAATCGATCTTTAGTTTAGGGAGACCCAAAACTAGGGTTTCACTTGGATCAGATCGGTGGTATTTGTGGAGGTAGAAGCTTTGGCGGAAGTTCCTTGCTTACGTTGTCGGCAACGGTTTCAGAAGGCAGCGGCTAGAGGTGCTAGTGGTGAAAGTCGACGGCGGCGGTTCCTTAGGGAACGAGATGCTCGGATCTGCTGGACTAAGGGTTTGAATCAAATGAAGCAAGACCAGAAGTAAAGTGACTGGATCGGGTCGGTTGGTAAATTAAAAAAATGTCTTTGGCAAAAATTTATCTAAGTACTTGGAACGATACCGATCCACCCAATCGGATCGGTACCAACCCAAATTATTTCACCTATGCCACACCAAATTTCTCCAGCTTGACCTCCTTGATGTTCATATACATCCCTGAAAAACTGAAGTCCAAATTACTGAGTAATCATGAGTAATGAAGTTCCACATTGAAAGCTGAATAGCTCACCGGCATATCACGAGATAGCTCAACACGATCAATGAAAATCCTTAAAAAGAAAACCCAGAGATAGTCAATTTTAGAGCACACCTTGTTTTCAATGAAAGCATACTTTAGGAGGCAGATGTTAACCTGTTTTTTAACATAGTAGAATTCAATAGGAGTTAGAACATCCAGACGGAGCCAAGATGACTTGAGACTTCACTAATAGACCTAAAAGAACGAGCTAAAAGGCTTCAAGAAGTATAGGCCAAAAATGGTATAACTTTATGGATCGGCACCGATCTGATCCAATCGGATTGGTACCGATCCAAATTGTTAATTCATAGTAACCCCATTCCTTTTGCATTATGACCTTATGCCTCTACTAAGCTCATCTAATAAGTTTGGTAACATTCAAAACATTGAAGTTCAAGAAGTGCAGACTCATTCGATTCAAGATGCGGCTCTATCTTACAAATAGGTGAATCATCATCAAAACAAGTCAATAAGCTATGAAAATATATAGAGAGCATCAAAACGAAGCAATGAAGATAGCCAAGTAGTTGAAGCATAAAAAATGCTTAGCTATTTGGATCGGTACTGATCCATATAGTTATCTCCTATGACCTCCAAACTTTTTGGGCTCCTTCTTCACACTGAGTGCAGGCTTTTGACAAAGCGGCACTAGCCCAGGTGCTCTCCAACTCCTATAAATTCCATCCCATCTGCAACAAAAAGGAATCTCTGGACTAGCTGCTGCAACTCTGCCATTATTATTCTTCACTCTTCTTCTCCCATACAACAATCACAAAGGAGGAACTAAGATCCTCCGGTTGCCTCCAAGTTCTTGTGATTTAGATCTAACTTAGATGATTTAATCATATTGTAAATCAAATCAATCTTGTAACAGCAGTCAGCTAATAAAAGCTATAAAGTCGACGTATGTAACATCCCCCTATTTGGAGGCCCAAAACTAACGGCTACGGATGCTGCAGTCATCCATAGTTATTAATCTTCGACGACCAAATACGGCGATGCAAGATTCATTGGTACACAGATCATAAGAATATGGAAAAAATTTAACAATTCAAAAACATATTTCCACATTCCATTCAAAACATTTCATGTTCGTTACATAATCCCAAAACGTTAACTACGTTCAGCAAAATATAATTATTAAACATACGCTAAGAGCGACAGATGAAGATGCCCCCTTGGTTGATTAGAGTATATAATAAGGCTAATAAATCCGCCTTTACATCCAAATACACAGCGGAAAAAGATAACTCTAAATAACTAACTGCCTCCTGCACGCCTCCGGAAACTTTATTCGTCTAAGAAGAGAACTTGAAAACCATAAACCTCAAACTACTCAAAATCAATTGAGTACCCGAGAGTTTAAGGGGAAAACAAAAACTTCGAGTCAGACATAAAGCCTGGTATGAATAATATTCTATCATCTCAAACCAAATAGATATCTATTGAGACCACACCGCATAGCAGAACGGGTTTTCCCCTCACTAGTATCCTAAAACCTTTGTAAAACCATATACTGTGCTCCTGCATTCACAATGGTTAAAAACATAGTATTACAAAACATTATGATGATATGCAAACAAGCAAATCAAATCTGGATTACTCATCCTCATTAAATCTGACAATCTGTCTTAATTATAGTTTCTAGGATTACTATTAACCTATTAGTTTTCATGGCCTAATTAACAACCAGTTAAATGTTATGGACTATCTAAATCGATTACATAGTTTTCATGGGATCACTAAGAACCTATTGGTAACTCCAATATCTTTCTGTTTATCCTAGTTTTCATGGGCTGACTAGGAACCTATTGACTATCTGTCAATCTCATAATCCGAGTATAGATTTCATGGGATAACTATAAACCTGTTGGCCCATGCCAGTATCAATCATAGTTTTCATGGACTTACTATGAACCGTCTATCTGACATCTTCCTTTACACATAGTTTTCATGGGCTTACTATAAACCTGTCTACCTAAAATCTTCTCTTAACATAGTTTTCATGGGCTTACTCTGAACCTATTGGCCCCTGCCAATATATTTCCTTTTTTATTTTAAAATCCTATGTTCTGGTCTTCCTGACCTTCCGGATGCAAATCAACTCATTCGGAATTTTAATCAATTTATATTCACTATTGGGTTAACCTGGCTGGTTCTTCTACCCTTTATCCCCAAAATGCAGTAATAGGTCCTTTATACAGTGAATATATTCATATTTGAAGAAGCAACATAACAATTAACAATACCACTTCTTTGGGTTTAAGGTCCTTGAAATACATTTCATATAAAACATAGTTATCTCCTTTAACTTATATTTTATCAGGGCAACACTTCTTCAAAATTACATATTTAAAGTCATTACAAAACTCCTTTATTTATGCCGTGGATTTTTCCTTCAAAAATTTGAGTTTGGGTTTTAAAACATTTTGAAACCTAGCGTTCGACTTCATAGGATAACCTCCTTCAGAAGCTCTTCAAAACATTAGGCTCCTGCCTTATAATACTTTAAATACCTTTCAAAATCTTTCGAATATATTAAAGTATTAGCATTTAACTTTAGATGCTTAGCTTCGAAACCATTTGAAAGTACCTCTTTCGAAATTATAAAACTTGGTTAAAAGAAAAGAAATTTACAACCCCTTCGAAAGTATCCTCTTCGAAGGCAAAGAAAACCAAGCAAACATATTCGAAAGCAAAGAAATCAACTCCTTCGAAAATATAAAACTTTGTTTTAGCTATAAATTTTTATAGGTGTAGAACTAAGGTCTCTATCTTATTCCATTGTGTTCAAATGATGGTTTCCCTTTCCGTAGATTGGTCACAATAGAAAAACAGACTTACGGTTAGAGAGTTATGCCTATTTTGAAGTTTGCAAACAAAGCTGAAGAAAACTGCTACAAAAGAGCTTCCGCAACGTTTACCACTGCTATCGAAAGGTAGCTTTCGACTAAGTCGAAAGGTTTCTTAGTCGAAAGGTTCATCAAAAATGCTACAGAAAGGTCCAGAAATACTGCAGAAGGTTCTAAATCGAAAGGTTACTTAGTCGGAAGGTTACTAAGTCGAAAGGTTCATCAAAAATGCTGCATAAAGGTCCAGAAGTGCTGCAGAAGGTTCTAAGTCGAAAGGTTACTTAATCGGAAGGTTACTAAGTCGAAAGGTTCATCAAAAATGCTGCATAAAGGTCCAAAAGTGCTGCAGAAGGTTCTAAGTCGAAAGGTTAATTAGTCGAAAGGTTACTAAGTCGAAAGGTTCAATGGTAGAGTCGTAAATAACTTGAAAACCGTTATTTTGCTAATTATAGTATATTCTTTTCACCAACTCCTATTTTTTGTCAAATTCCTATTGGTTAATGACATGCTTTAACAATTTCTTTACATAAAATCTGCTGTAGATCAGATTTATTATTTCAGAAATTATTTTCAAAATAATTAATTATATTAATATTTTAATATAACTATTAAGCCTTCTTGGCTTAGAAAATTCATAATAAATCGAAATCGCTTGGGAAAAATCTAAAAAATTCAGCAAAAATCTGAAATAACATTTTCTTCATCATATAAAAATTTCGAGGCAGAATTCATTATTTTATTATTTTTAATAATTAAAACCCGAAATAAATGGCTTTTTCACCTTAGGAAATTCATAAAATATTCTTATTAACTCCAAAATTATGAAGTTAAAAACCCATCTCCAAAATTACGTTTTACACAATATATCCAAAAATCAATCTGTTTGGAGGTCATTTACTAAGGTTTTTACTTTAAAACCTATCATTTTAATTCCATAAAAATTCCAATAAATCACCATAAATCATTATTCTATCCAAACAATGATTATTTGATCCAAACATGATCAACACAGCAAAATTCATTTGGTTACTATCTATAACCGAACTAAAACAAGGAAAAATGAGATGATTTACACTATTATTCACCTTGATTAAGTTGTTGGAGTTTGAGATTTGCCTTAGCTTTAATCTTCTAGCTTTCTCTCTTAGATCTTTCAAGTTTGCTGATCTCCTTAGGTGTTTTAATGGCTAGCTATATCTTCTCTTTTATGTGTATTTTGATTTATGAAATGGTAGGTGAGAATAAGGGAGGGTTTAAGGGTATATGGGTATGGCTATTCCCATATTACCCTCCTCCTATTTTCCTAACTTATAAATTATAAACCATACTTATACATTCATTAGTTTAGCCGTGACCAAGTTAATTGACAATTAAATCTCAACTCCTTAACCAACCGTATTATTATATTTAATTTATCTAATTAAATGTCTTGAATAATGTTAAACAAAAATTATAGGTGTTATAGGCTCCCCCCTAAAGAATTTCGTCCTTGAAATTCAGTAAGGACTACAAACAAGCATAACAACCATGCAAACAAAAGCTAGTATGTCCTACCAGCTACTAAGTCTATATAAAACAAATATAGAACATACCCTCAAAACATATCAGAATACGCATCTCTAATCCTGTCCTCTGTCTCCCAAGTACATTTCTTCTCGTTGTCGCTCCACTGCACTTTCACCAACTTGACTGTCTTGGTCCTCTGTCTTTTCTCATCTCTCGCTACAACCCGAACTGGTTGTCTAACAAAAGTCAAATCAGGCTCTACTACCAAGTCCTCCAACTCTGTCGGAGGAATAGTAGCCTCTGGATCATGCACATACTTGCGAAGATGAGACACATGGAATACATTATGGACACTTGCCATACCGCCCGGCAACTCTACTCTGTAAGCAAGTTTTCCGATCCTTTCTAAAATCTGGAATGGTCCAACATATCTCGGGGCCAACTTTCCAAACCGTACCACACCCTTCATTGGTGATACTTTAATGAAAACCTTGTCTCCCACCGAGAACTCTATGTCCTTATGCCTCTTATCTGCGTAACTATTCTGCCTGGATTGAGCTTCCTTCATCCATCATCGGATTAACTCAATCTTTTCTGATGCCTCTCTAACCAAATCCGGACCTAAGACCAATCTGTCTCCAGTCTCCAACCAAAATGCTGGCGATTTGCATGGTCTGCCATACAAAGCTTCAAAAGGCGCCATTCCTATACTAGTCTGATAGCTATTATTATAGGAAAACTCAATCAAATGTAGGTGGTCCTCCCAAGATCCACCAAAGTCCAATATACAAGCTCTTAGCAAGTCCTCAAGTACCTTGTTGACTCTCTCTGTCTGCCCATCTGTCTGTGGGTGATAAGTTGTACTCTTTTTGAACTTGGTACCTAATACCTCTTGTAGACTCCTCCAAAATTCGCTAGTGAATAATGCATCCCTATCGCTGACTATGCTACTAGGTACCGTTCTAGTCGCCTTTACTGGAATGAAATGAACACTCTTGGTCAACCTATCCACAATAACCCATATACTCTCATTTCCTCTCCTTGACCTTGGCAACCCATCTATAAAATCCATGGATATCGAATCCCATTTCCAAACTGGAATATATAAAGGCTGAAGCAATCCACTTGGCTTCTGATGTTTGGCCTTCACTTGTTGACTGTTAACAAACTGCCTAACCCACAAGCCAACCTCCCTCTTCATGCCTTCCCAATAGAAGCTCCTCTTCATATCTTGATACATCTTGGTCCCTCCAGGATGAATTGTAAACTTGGATCGATGACATTCCTCAAAAACTTCTCTTTTCAAGTTCTCCACATCCGGAACACACAACCGTCCCTTCTTTCTCAACCATCCTCTCTGGTCAAGACAAAAATCTTTCAAATCGTCGACCTCAGTTCCAACCTCAAGCCTTCTGATCCTCTCAGCTAATAATGGATCCTACTTCTATTTAGAAGCAATTGTCTCGATCAATACCGGTCGAACTTCCAAACAGGACAACATGGAAGTACTCTGACTAGAACTAGCAGTCGATCTTAACTGCACACCACAATTGGCCAAAGCTTCCAGGTCTTTCCACTCTGCCAACATAGCCAACACCACATTCTGATGTCTTCTTCTGAGAGCATCCACTACGTTATTACCTTTCCCAAAATCATAAGCAGCCAAAAACTCCAGCCACCTCTGCTGTCGCATATTCAACTCCTTTTGAGAGAATAGGTATCTCAAAGACTTATAATCAGTATACAATTCAAATCTCTCCCCCAAGAGACAATGCCTCCAAATCTTCAAGGCAAAAATTACCGCTGCCAACTCCAAGTCATGAGTAGGATATCTTACTTCGTGCGGTCTAAGCTGCCTAGATGCGTAAGCAATAACTTTTCCCTTCTGCATCAATATTGCTTCCAATCCAGTCCCACATGCATCTGTGTATACTACCAACCTTTGGTTACCATCTGGAACTACTAATACTGGAGCATTGGTCAACAAATGCTTTAACTTAAGGAATGCTTCTTCACATTTGTCGGACCAACCAAACTTCACTTCCTTCCTGGTAAGCTTAGTCAAAGGCGCTGCTATCCGTGAGAAATCCTTAATGAATCTCCGGTAATAGCCTGCAAGTCCAAAAAAACTTCTGATCTCGGTCACTGTTTCTGGTCTCTTCCAATTGTTCACAGCTTCGATCTTATTTGGATCGACTGACAATCCCTTCTCTGAAACCACATGACCAATAAACTTAACCTCTTTCTTCCAAAAATGACACTTGGAAAATTTTGCTTTTAGCTGATTCTGCCTCAGCGTCTCCAACACCACTCTAAGATGAATCTCATGCTCTCTTTCATCTTTTAAGTATTCTAAAATGTCATTTATGAATACCAATATGAACCTATCCAAGTGCTCTCGGAAAACCCGGTTCATCAAATCAACGAAGAAAGTAGGTGCATTTGTCAATCCGAATGGCAGTACTAACCATTCATATGATCCATATCTGGTTCGAAACACCGTCAATGGGATACTGTCCTCTGCCACTCTTAGCTGATGGAAACCTGTCGCCAAGTCCAAATGGGAGAACACTCTGGCTCCACTCAACTGATCAAATAAGTTATGGATTCTCGGCAAAGGATACTTATTCTTGATCATCCTCTCGTTTAGCCTACGGTAGTCGATACACATCCTTAACGACCCATCTGGTTTCTTTACAAACACCACGGCCGCTCCCCAAGGAGAACTTCTTGGCCTAATAAAATTCTTTCCTTCCATCACAGTTTTCCATTTCTCTACGGCAGTAGGTCTAGAAGAAGACGGTGGTCCAATAGCAAACACCTTCCCTCTGTCCGCCCGGACTGGCTCTGGACACTGGCTCTTATAATGCTCAACTTGGTCAAAGTTGAAGCATTTCACATTTTTCTTCTCTGCAGGCTTCTTTCCTTTACCAGTTCTACACTCGTTGGCATAATGGTCCTTCTTATCACACTTATAACACACTAAATCATCCTTCGCCTTCTTGGCAGCATCCCCTTTCTGGGCTCCTTTCTTCTTGAAGAATTTCCTTTTCTTTCCCTGAGGGCCCTGGGACTCAAATGGTTTCTCCCTAACAAATACAGCAAGCATCTCCTCATGGCGAATGGCCATCTCCACCACTACAGGATAAGGCTCTCTAACATTTTACCTAGCTTTGGCCTCAAACCTTGAATGAATCTCTCGTTCCTTCTGACATCAGTGTCAACCAATGCATAACCATGTCGAGATAGCTCGTCAAACTTAGCAGCATACGCGATCACTGACATATCTCCTTGTGCAAGATCCATGAACTTCCTCATCAATGCCGACTTGCCAACCTTCGGACAAAAACTTCTCTTCGAATCTCCTTCGAAACTCTGCCCAAGTCAACTCTTCCTCGGGCACTCTAGCGATAATTCCTTTCCACCAATAAAGCGCTGCTCCTTACAATTGTCTAGAAGCAAGCCTTCGCTTCTGCTCATCATCCTTCGTTTCAACAACTGATACACCATCTCTGCATCTACTGGTGGATTTCCAACACCTACATTGGCCTCGGCATTTTGATTAGCATTAGCCTATCGACCTTAGTTTCTCCGGATGTTACGTCAAGCATTTCCATCGGTGGTGGTGCTTCCTCCACCTAGATTTGCTCTTTCGTTTCCTGCTTCCATATCCTCTTTCTCGTAAATCTGCCTATGAGCCTTAGTAAGATACAGAAGAACGGTCTAAAAGAGAGGGAATATGTACTTATATATATATAGCAAATACAAGCACGATACTATAATGTTAACCCAAACCTAATCTTATTCTTTAATTCATTAGGTTTATGTTTGAAAACGTTTGGTTTATTTATTGAAAATCTTTTAGGTTTAACTTTCTTTTAAAGTTTCATAAACCTATGCTCTGATACCAACTTGTAACATCCTCTTATTTGGAGGCCCAAAACTAACGGCTATGGATGTTGCAGTCATCCATAGTTATTAATATTCAGCGACCAAATACGGCGGCGCTAGATTCATTGATACACAGATCATAAGAATATGGAAAAAAAATTAACAATTCAAAAACATATTTCCACATTCCATTCAAAACATTTCATGTTCATTACGTAATCCCTAAACGTTAACCACGTTCAACAAAATATAATTATTACACATACGCCAAGAGCGACATATGAAGATGCCCCCTTGGTTGATCAGAGTATATAATAAGGCTGATAAATCTGCCTTTACATCCAAATACACAACGAATAAATATAACTCTAAATAACTAACTTCCTCCTGCATGCCTCCGGAAACTTTATTCGTCTAAGAAGAGAACCCGAAAACCCTAAACCACAAACTACTCAAAATCAATTGAGTACCCGAGAGTGTAAGGGGAAAACAAAAACTTTGAGTCAGACATAAAGTCTGGTATGAATAATATTCTATCATCTCAAACCAAATAGATATCTAGTGAGACCACATCGCATAGCGGAACGAGGTTTCCCCTCACTAGTATCCTAAAACCTTTATAAAAGCATATATTGTGCTCCTGCATCCACAATGGTTAAAAACATAGTATTTCAAAACATTATGATGATATGCAAATAAGCAAATCAAATCTGGATTACCCATCCCCATTCATTCTGACTATCCATCTTAATTATAGTTTCTAGGATTACTATTAATCTATTAGTTTTAATGGGCTAATTAATAACCAGTTAAATGTTATGGACTATCTGAATCGATTACATAGTTTTCATGGGATCACTAAGAACCTATTGGTAACCCCAATATCTTTCTGTTTATCCTAGTTTTCATGGGCTGACTAGAAACCTATTGACTATCTGTCAATGTCATAATCCGAGTATAGTTTTCATGGGCTAACTATAAACCTATTGGCCCCTGCCAGTATCAATCATAGTTTTCATGGGCTTACTATGAACCTGTCTATCTGACATATTCCTTTACACATAGTTTTCATGGGCTTACTATAAACCTGTCAATCTGACATCTTCTCTTAACATAGTTTTCATGGACTTACTATGAACTTATTGGCCCCTGCCAATACTTTCCTTTATATTTTAGCATCCTATTTTTTGGTGTTCCTGACCTTCTGGATGCAAATCTACTCATTCGGGAGTTTAATCAATTTATATTCACTACTGGGTTAACCTAGTTGGTTCTTTTACCCTTTATCCCAAAATGCAGTTATGGGTCCTTTATACAGTGAATATATTCATATTTGAAGAAGCAATATAACAATTAACAATACCACTCCTATGGGTTTAAGGTCCTTGAAATACATTTCATATAAAACATAGTTATCTCCTTTAACTTATATTTTATCAGGGTAACACTTCTTCAAAATTACATATTTAAAGTCATTACAAAACTCCTTTATTTATGTCGTGGATTTTTCCTTCAAAAATTTGAGTTTGGGTTTTAAAACCTTTCGAAACCTAGCTTTCGACTTTATAGGATAACCTCCTTCGAATGCTCTTAAAAACATTAGGCTCCTGCCTTATAATACTTTAAATTCTACCTTTCGAAACCTTTTGAATATATTAAAGTATTAGCATTTAACTTTAGAAGCTTAGCTTTGAAACCAGTTGAAAGTACCCCTTTCTAAATTATAAAACTTGGTTAAAAGAAAACAAATTTACAACCCCTTTGAAAGTATCCCTTTCGAAGGCAAAGAAAACCAAGCAAACATATTCGAAAGCAAAGAAATCAACTCCTTCGAAAATATAAAACTTTATTTTAGCTATAAATATTTATAGGTGTAAAACTAAGGTCTCTAACCTATTCCATTGTGTTTAAATGATGGTTTTTCTTTCCGTAGAGTGGTCACAATAGAAAAACAGGCTTACGATTAGAGAGTTATGCCTATTTTGAAGTTTGCAAACAAAACTGAAGAAAACTGCTACAAAAGAGCTTCCGCAACGTTTACAACTTCTGTCGAAAGGTAGCTTTCGACTAAGTCGAAAGGTTTCTTAGTCGAAAGGTATCTAAGTTGAAAGGTTCATCAAAAATGCTGCAGAAAGGTCCAGAAGTGCTGCAGAAGGTTCTACGTCGAAAGGCTACTAAGTCAGAAAGTTACTAAGTCGAAAGGTTCATAAAAAATGCTACAGAAAGGTCCAGAAGTGCTGCAGAAGGTTCTAAGTCGAAATGTTACTTAGTCGGAAGGTTACTAAGTCGAAAGTTTCAATGGCAGGGTCGTAAATAACTTGAAAACTGTTATTTTGCTAACTAAAGTATATTCTTTTCACAAATTCCTATTCTTTGTCAAATTTCTATTGGTTAATGACATACTTTAGCAATTTCTTTGCAGAAAATCTGCTATGATCAGATTTATTATTTCAGAAATTATTTTCAAAATAATTAATTATATTAATATTTTAATATAATTATTAATCCTTCTTGGCTTAGAAAATTCATAATAAATCGAAATCGCTTGGGAAAAATCTCAAAAATTCACCAAAAATCTGAAATAACATTTCCTTCATCTTATAAAAATTTCGGGGTAGAATTCATTATTTTATTATTTTTAATAATTAAAACCCGAAATAAATGCCTTTTCACCTTTGGAAATTCATAAAATATTCCTATTAACTTTGAAACTTATGAAATTAAAAACCCACCTTCAAAATTATGTTTTACACAACATATCCAAAAATCAAGCCGTTTGGAGGTCGTTCACTAAGGTTTTTACTTTAAAACCCATCATTTTAATTCTATAAAAATTCCAATAAATCACCATAAATCATTATTCTATCCAAACAATGATTATTTGATCCAAACATGATCACAGCAAAATGTATTCAGTTACTATCCATAACCGAATGAAAACAAGGAAAAATGAGATGATTTACACTATTATTCACCTTGATTAAGTTGTTGGAGTTTGAGATTTGCCTTAGCTTTAATCTTCTAGCTTTCTCTCTTGGATCTTCCAAGTTTGTTGATCTCCTTTGGTGTTTTAATGGCTGGCTATATCTTCTCTTATATGTGTATTTTGATTTATTAAATGGTAGGTGAGAATAAGGGAGGGTTTAAGGGTATATAGGTGTGGCTATTCCCATATTGCCCTCCTTTTATTTTCCTAACTTATAAATTATAAACCATACTTATACATTTATTAGTTTAGCCATGGCCAAGTTAATTGACAATTAAATCTCAACTCCTTAATCAACCACATTATTCTATTTAATTTATCTAATTAAATGTCCTGAATAATGTTAAACAAAATTAGGGGTGTTACAACGTAGGCTTCATTAACAGCCAATTAATATAAAATCTTCTTGTCACTTTACTATTTCTGCCCTTTTTACATTTATTTTCTATATTGTTTGCTCAGAGAAACAGGGCTGGTGCTTTCATGCTCAAAACAGAGTGTTGTTCCATTTTTTAGGTTAACAGATTCCATGTATGACAAAAAAGTATGGACTTTGGCTGACATACCTAAAGGAAAAAACCCATAAGCTACAAATGTATTTTGAACAAAAAACTAAATGTAGATGGAGAGGTAGAGACATATAAAGCAAGGCTAGTTGCAAAAGGGTTTCATTAAATTTAAGGCATTGAATATGTCGAAATGTTTTCTCCCATAGCCATGCTTAAATTGATTCGTATAATACTTGCAATTACCGTGTTCTATGACTATGAAATATGGCAAATGAATGTGAAAATGGCATTTCTAAATGGTGATTTTGAAGAGACCATTTACATGTCATATCCCAAGGGTTCGAGGTCAGCGGGGGCGAGGGAAAAGTATGCAAATTGTTAAGATCAATTTATGGTCTTAAGAAAGTTTCAAGGGGTTGGAATAAGTGCTTTGATAAAGTAATTAGAAATTTTGGTTTTTTATCAGAGTACAGAGGAAGCGTGCGTATACCAAAAAGAATAAGGAAGTGCTATAGTATTAATAGTCCTATATATCGATGATTTGCTACTGATTGGAAATGACATTATACTATTGCAATCAGTGAAAGCATGGTTGTCTAATAACTTCTTCATGAAGGATTTGGGAGAAGCAAACTATATACATGGCACAAGGATATATAGAGATAGATCCAAGAGGTAGTTGGGATTGTCCCAATCCCTATAAATAGATACCATACTAAAAAGGTTCAGTATGGAGAATTCCAAGCGATGAATTGTTCCGATGCAATCTGGAATCGTTTTTCTAAAATGGACGCTCCTCATACTGATGAGGAGGAGTGTATAAAGAGGATACTATATGCATCCGTAATTGGTTCCATTATGTATGCTATGTTGTGTACTAGAACAGATATGGCTTATGCATGAGGATGAGTAACCGATATTAGTCAGATCCCGGAGAAAAGAACTAGATGGTTGTGAAATGTATACTTGAGTATTTAAGAAATACAAAAGACTTATTCCTTATATATGGGAATGAAGACCTCCTTATGAATGGATATACAGATTAAAGCTTTTAGAATGATGTCGATGATAATAAATCAATATCTAGTTATATGTTTACATTAAATAGTGGAGTGCTCAGTTGAAAAGGTTTCAAACAAGAGACACTAGCTGATTCAATGATGGAGGTTGAGTACATCGCTCTCAATGAAGCAGCAAAAGAAGAAGTTTGGATGCACAAGTTTATGGTTGAGCTAGTGGTGTTTCCAAATGTTGAGAAACCTGTAACATTGTTATGTGATAACATTACAGTGATGCCAATCATAAAGGAGCCTAGATTTCACAAGAAATCGTGACATATTCTTTGTAAGTTCTACCTTATCAAAGAGTTCGAAACTAATAAAGGAGTTGTGATTGAAAGAGTAGATACTAGGACAATATAGCAAATCCATTCACGAAGGGTCTAACTCGACCGATACTGAGCAAACTGACCGAAGTGATAGGATTGAGATTCCATAATTATCCCTAAGTGCGAGTGAGGGATTGATAGAGTTAGCGGTATGTCTTATGGGAAATTATGTAATTTATTATAAATTACTCTCTATAATAAAATCTCATTCGAAATAAAAGGAGTTTATTTTCTATTATATATTTGGTATATTATGATATATTAATTAAATAATTAATTTAAATATATTTAATAGAAAATTATTAAATAATATGTTATGTGATAGTAATTACAAAATGTTGTAATCATGAGAAAATTATCACATTGTATAGTAACATATTATTTTAAATATTCCTGGGCATGATGTTTTGAGAAAGGACGTCGATACATCCATTGAGACCAAAGTTTGTAACACGCTCCAAATGTTGGGTAGTGTATTACTCATGGTTGTTAAGGATACAAAAGGGTTATGTACTGATAGTTATTGGATAACCATGGAATTACTCATTCGAGAATTTCCTATTGGTTAATAATAACTAGGTCAAACTAGAAATCTCAAAGTGACGATATCACACAGTTCAATGTGGAAACTCCACTTTGATTATAGTTAAATCAGGACATGGTGTCCGTCGAATAACTACAGCTGGGTTTGAGTTAATGCATTGGAAGTGTAGCACTATTCAATAAAGAATTCATCAAAGCCAATTGTAGTCAACTCAAAGTCAAAATCTTTAGCATAGTAGAACGGTTAATAATAAATGATATTATTAAACCATGGACTTTGTTCATGGATTAATCAAGTTGAATATGGATGATACTAGAATTTTGACTAAAACCAAACTCCATAAGTTCTAAAGTGATACAGTGTTGACAAAGAGAATGGGTGTGAATGATCGTTACTAAACATTACCGCTTGAATTTGTAAAATTGGATTTTATAGATGAGATTCATAAGCGAAGAATTAAGTCAAATTGCCATACCACTAGCTAAGGTGACGTGTAAACATCAGTATTTAAATTGTTTAAATATTAATCGCTAGCTAAATTCAAACCTATGAGTCGCACAACCAAATCTATTCATTCTCCGAAACACCCCTAGATTTAATTGATATATGATTGTTATAAATTAATCAAATTAATTAATATTTATGAAATCTAAATATTATTGTATTTATTGTATAGAGTTTGTTTAGTAAAATGGAGTTACCTTTAGACATGCTTGTGGTGCTATTAGTAATTTATTGGGTGCATATATAAAAATTGTACATATGTATATCGATGTATGATATCGATACAAATTTAAATTGGATTTAAATTAAATAAATTGTTAATGGGTTGAGTGGACATTTAGGTCCATTATGGACCTTTGATCCATGTGGCATGAAGAGGAGGAAATAGGTGGGCTTGCGTTTGAATTGGTAAGAGGTAGTTGTGCCAAAAATTCATTTTTTGACCACACTATATATTCAACCTTTGGCGATCAATTTTTATTTGAACTTTTTCCTCCTCCTCTCTACCCCTTGGGCACATGCATCTTTCCCCTCTATCTTCATTTTATTACCTCAACAACATCCATTTAATAAAATATAATTAAATCCAGTGTTTGTAGCTTATTTATTGCAATGAAGGGTGTAGATTTGAGATATTTAAGGACTCAATTTGAATCAACGTGTGTTTCTGTGGCATCATCAATGAGGTATAAATCAATTTACTTATTCATTTATATATAATTTTTATTATATATTATATGTTATAGTCACCTTTTTCGTATATGTTATAGCCTACCAATTATATCGGTTTAATATATTCAATATTGGATATGTGTATATCATCATAAACTCATTGTAATTTAAAAAAATTATGGAAAAATGTTTCGGCAATGTTTTAGAAAAAAACTTTATAATATAGGTTATTAAATTTAAAACAATGTTTAGTAATTTATAATTGATATTTGCAAATTAAAATTTAAAAAAATATTATGTAAATAATTTATTCAAAATTTTACGGATGTTTAGTTCAAAATATTTCGACCACACATTTTCAAATAAAATAAATATTTAAATATTATATAATTAAATAAAAAAAAATTATTATCCATTTTACAAATAATAATAAAAAAATTTATTTTTGAATTAAAAAATAAACTTTTATTGCCGAAACATATATACATAAATATGTCTTTAAATATTTATTTTATTATATATATGTATAATACATATATATATATATATATATTTAAATAATATAAACAAGTTACAAAATATCTTAAATCATATTTAGTTTCAAAATTTGAAATTTAAATTTACACCCGCACGCACACACACACACACACATATATATACATATATATATATATATATATATCATTAAAATTAAATTCAGACCAGGATTTAAATTTAAATCTTATTTACTAAGTCAAATTAGATAGTTTGAATTTGAAATTTGAAATTAAAGCTTAGTCAAATATTGATTTATATTTATTTATAAATAATTTAAATTAAGTTTTTGAAAATTAATATGCATACATCATACATTAATTCATATACACATACAAACACACATACATACATACATATATATATTTGTGTGTGTGTGTTAATTTTAATTATAAAATGTTTTTATTCATGATATTAACATATATGTAAAAGCGAAGTATATGTAGTAGATGTAAATCCCAACATCTATTTATGTATATATTTATCCATATACACACTATGCCATGTTACACGTTATACATACATGTGTACATAATGACGTACTCGTAAACTTTATAAAACATATTAAATAAAATTCATTAATTAATTAATTCAAAAAACTAATAAAATATGTTTTTATTTAAATTAATTACATAGGAAAAAATCAAAATCCACTTATTTCATCCGCTTCTGACTGGCCCGGTTCCAAAATGAACCATATCTCAGTCTAAACATGGTCAAAGGAATACTTTCTTCAGCAACTCTTAATAGATGGATCTCGTAGCCAAATCTAACTGCGAGAATATTCTAGCTCCACTCAACTGATCGAATAAATCGTTTATCCTTGGCAATGGATGACGATTCTTTACTATCAACTTAGTCAACTTCCTATAGTCAACGTACATCCGCAATGTTCCATTTGAATTATTTACAAACACTACAGAAGCTCCCCACGGTGAACTACTCAACTTGATGAAGCTCTTATGCTCAAATTCCACTAGCTGCTTCTTTAACTCTTCCATTTCCTTTGGCGATATTCAACTAGGGGTTCTACTGATAGGTTGTGCACCTCGCACCAAATCTATATGAAATTCAATCACCTTTCTCGACGTGATCCCACCACTAGGTCAAACACTTTTACAAACTCCCAAACCACTAAAAATCCATCAATATCCTCTTTCAGATTTTCCATTGCATATAACAAAACACCTACTCTCCCCTCCATCACGTCCAAAGTTACCAAGATCCTTTCTCCTCCCTTCGAGTTTCGCAAAGTAATGACCCACTTGGCACAATAATTTTTGGCATCATTTTACACTAATCAATCCATTCCTAAAATTACCTCGCACCCTGCAAAGTCAAATACATGTGTGCTGCAAGAAAATAAATGTTCATATGGGGAAAATTCTAAACTAGTGCACTTTAGCCCGAGAGTGGCATACCCGCCAATCAGATTAACAACTTGCAAAGAAACGACCAGATAGGTAACATCTAACCCCAATCTACCCACCAAGTCTTATGAAATGAAAGAGTGTGTAGCCCCAGTAACAAACAGAACTCTAACTGAAACTCAAAATTGAAATCATACCTCCAAGCATCACACTCTTTCCTTTCTCCTCAAATGTTAGTCCCGACAAAGGCTCTTCTAAAGAAATCGACCTTATTTGCTTTAGCCTTGGGTAATCCTTCTTCTTATGGTCTGGTTTATCACAAGTAAAACATTTAACCTTGATCACTACACCTGGTTGTAGACACCTTGATGCATAATGCCCCTTCTGACCACAGTTATAATAAACAGTTTTCAAAACATCCTTTTAGACTCCTTCTCTTAAGCCTTTCCTTTTAGTTGTTTCCCCTCCTTACCCTTCTGGTATGGGGAAAACCTCTTCCTTTTACTCCACCTTAGGCTTTTTTCCCACCTTTCCTCTCCTTCTGGTACATGCCATTATACCTTCAGGTCATATCTGCAACAAACTCAACAGGAGATGCTAAATGTGTCATTACCTTATGGTTCAAACCTTGCTTCAAGCCCCAAATGAACTTCCCATTCTTCTTTATGGCGTATTAATCATCTTCTGACCACACTTAGCTAAAGCATTGAACTTCTAATGTATTCCTCCATGGAAACATCTCGTCGTTTCAAATCAATAAACTCCTGAAGCAACACACTTCGCTGAGACTTGAAAATAAACTAAGTCTCAAACCTTTCCTTAAACAGTACCTAAGCGATCTCTTCTTTACGGGTCTCGACAATTACTGTCTCCCACCAGTCCATAATATATTCAGGCGACTACCTTGAATCAAATATTTTCTTTTTGTGCATCATTCAACCCTAGATCTATGAAGATATGCTCACTCACCTTTAACCAAATTAATACTTCAACTGACGGCTCCTTTCTGGAAAACATATTGCCTCCTAAATGCTAGGTTCAATTTTGAAAAAATTTCTTTAGATACCGGCCTTGGTTCACAATCTCTGGCATGTTCTCTCTCATAGCACCATGAATTATCAGAACAAATCATTTACCTTCATGCCCTTGGCATTGATAGGTGGGACAACTTCGTTTTCAGTCATCAGTGGCACTTCCCTTTCGTTTCCTCCATCCGTTTAAGTACTTTCAGTCTCTTTTCTAGCATTAGCTTCCCTAATAGTTATCCTTTCACTTATCATTTTCATTCTTTAATTTTTGTTAAGAAATTCTTCATTAGAATTGGAAGGAAAAAAACAAAACAATAGTAGAAAAATAGATATATCCATCTATATCTATATAGCAAAATACAAGTGCATCATATGATAGCATATATCCTCCCCAAGGTGTTATTATTTAGTCTCTACCTAAACATGTACTTAACTCTGTTTTAGTTAAGTGTCACATAACCTAAGCTTTGATACCAACTGTAACATCCTCAGTTCAAAACCCAAAGATGGAATTCCAATTTGCTGTAGTCACTTTAGAATTATCTTTCGACGACGAGATGAGATCGGTAATATTAATCAATAGTTGAAGTAAATAGAATGGCCAATAAATATCATACATAATCATTTTTTACATTTTCAAATTGGTCCCATAAATGTGACCATGCAGGGGTCAAAAATATAATACAACCTAGATAATAGTGTCATGCCAACATATGAAGATGCCGACATATACATCGCATACAATGAATCAAATAACATATATATCATCTAAGCCTTTGATTCATCTTTGGAACTCTTCGTTCGTCCTCCGAAAGAAACTTGTCTAATTTCATAAACTCAGCCTATCCGAATGAGTACACGTTTATAGAGAGAAAAACAATTTAAAACGGGTCAAACATAAAGCCTGGTGTGTGCAATATGTTACCCTAAACATACAATATAGTGAGACCATGCGGCTAAGGCATGGAATGGTTTTTTCCCTCGAATAACAGAACATTCATTTAACAACTTGAACCATATCATGACTAGAATCAATAGACATTTCACTTTATGTATCGTTCGGTCCCTATCTTCTTTTCTTTCCAAACCTAAGCTACAAAGCCATTGGCTTCCATTAAGGCCTTATGCCTTTATTGCTTCATTACATTTTACTAGTTATACTAGTTGCCACTCAGGCCCTACACCGACGCTTTTAGTTCTTGGTTTCCAATTAGGCCATACACCTATGCTTTCGGTTCTTAACTACCACATCAGGCCTTATTCCATCTACCAAACTCTTCTTTGGTTGCCACATAGGCCTTACACCAATCGCTTTTGTATTTCGGATGTCACCTTAAGCTTTATGCCAACACTTTCGATTGTGGTTGCCACTTAGAGCTTACACCAACGCTTTTGGTTTTAGTTGGCACTTAGGCTTACACCTATGCTCTTGGTTCTTGGTTTGCCACTGAGGCCTTACATCTATGCTTTCGGTTCTTAGTTTCCACAACATGCCTTACATCACCTACCAGATCCTCTACCTAATAATTCATTTATTGGTTTAATCCTTAGATATGTTTTCATAATGCTTTAAGTACTTGTTTCGACCATCTTAAGCCTCATTTTAACTCCACCCTCCAAAAGTTAATAGATTTCGATATTAACCTTCCATCGAAAGTTAATAGATGTTGGGAATCACTACCACGGTCTCGTTTAAGAAAGCCTGACTTTTTTTTGTTTTGTCTTCAAGTAGATTTTCACTACTAGATCTCAGAAATCAACTCCTCTACCCGTATTTCCTTTATTGCCCTCGTATGTTATTTCGCCTTCGGCCCTCAACTATAACCCTTAGTATATTAACCTAGAGTCATATTTAACATTTCTTAGCTTCTTTTTCTTAAGTATTATACTTAGTGTTCTATAGTTCCTTTTTCTTTCAGTTCAGGTACTCTCCCCTTGGCCCAGCCTCTCGGTTCACGTCGAAAGCCCGTCCTCTACGCATCTGTCGCTACCTTTATGTATCAACACCTAATTCATTCTGACTTCATCCTTTATAGTTGTTATGGTACTTTTTTGACTTAATTATCATATATTGTGGATCTGGTCTCCTGACCATTATTTAAATATATTATTCATCTTAATTACCTCTCGGCCTCCTATATTTTCCTTTCATACACCTAAATTAATCCTCCATCAGTTATGAGTATCTTAACTTAGAAATCACTTATAAAAGTTCCAGAAAATCTTATAGAATATGTATATCTTTTCTTTTCATAAAATTTCTTAAACCTCTTATTTCTAGCCATTTTCTATAATAAAGGATTCCTTAGATAATTCATATCTATTTATTTATTTGTAGGAAAATTCAACAAATGACTTTACAAATATGTTCACAACATCATATTAAATTTCAGATCATTTTAATCTCAAGAAGCATAAGAACCCATCAATGTATTTATGGTCATGCCCAATTATAACAGAAAACAATGAACTATGGGATATTACTCATGTAGGTCTCTTAATTGACTTGATCTTAGATCTCTTTTAGTTTCCTTAGATTTGATCTTCTTCTTTTCCTCTTTCTCTTTCTTATGTCGTTACCACAATTAAAGGGTTTCAAAGCTTTTGTTTTTGTTTTGAGAGAGTGAATGAATATAAAATGAGATAATGATTAAGTTTATCATTCCATATCAAGTTCGACTACCAGCCCTTTCTTAGCCTTCTTTCCCAATTTAATTCATTCTACTTAGCTTCATTAAGTATTAATATAATAAGTAAATGTACACACTAATACTTATCATGATATATCATTATTTATTTTAATCCAAATGACAATGAGTAAATAGACGTCCCCTAAATATTTACTGTATTAACTCCACGTGTTTTCTTATTCATTTCATTATTAAGTTATTTAAGTTCTTGCTCCCATAACTAATTCCTTACTTAATTACCTATTAATTTATAGGGGGTTACACATGTAGTGGGAAGTGTCGATGAGTGTTGTGCAAATTATCATGTTGAAAATGTTGTGCTTGAAAGTTCAGTCGTTGCTAGGTAGCTCAGGGTAGGTAGCTTATTGAAGTCCAAGCAACGTGTTTGCACAAATGTCACAACAAATAGCATGCTGCTATTGTATCCCATCCTAAGTGGCCCTATCTATTTTGGAAACTTCCACAAAATGTCAAAGTCCATACTCCGAGAAAGTTTGATTTGGTTAAAGGGGATGGAGTAATTATCTCGGCGTAAGAAGTTACTGAAGTAGGAAAAAGATTTTGAAAGAAGGAATTAGTTTAAAGGACAAAAATTTGTATTTTTTTAGCCTCAAGGACACAATCTCCATATTTTAGCCACAAGGACAAACTTCTCCCAAAATTAGTCATAAGGACAAACCGTCAAAATTACCAACCACCACTCCTCGCACCACCACCCGCCGTCATCACCTGCACCACTAGCCTTGTCGCCGCTCCCAACACCACCACAATCGCCAAAATCTAAAATTTTAGTAGCAGGTCGACACTGCTGCTATGTAGTATCAGTTTTCTTTTATTAAATAAAATGATACTATGCGGTATCATTAATGTCATTATAAGCTAAAATATACATACACTTCTACTTTTCCAATATAAATTTACTCCTTCATAATCACCATCAATACATATCCTACTATACATAAAGAAAAGGTGCATCATTAATTAAAAAAAACAGAAAAACTGGTACCGCACATTATTATTTATTTCTACTATCAAAAAACTACTACTATCAAGTGTATAAAACTGCTACTATCAAATTTATATCTACTATCAAAAAACTTCTACTATCAAATGTGTATAAAATTGCTACTATCAAATGTATATCTACAATCAAAAAACTACTGCTGTCAAATGTGTATAAAACTACTACTATCAAATGTATATCTACTATCAAAAAACTACTACTGTCAAATGTGTATAAAATTGCTACTATCAGATGTGTATAAAACTGCTACTATCAAAATGTGCATACAGTATCATTTACTACTACTATCAAAAGACATAAAATTTGTATAAAACTGCTATTATAATTCATAAATACTATTAAATGTGTATAAAATGCTACTATAATTCATAAATAATATTAAATGTGTATAAACTGCTACTACGATTCAAAAATAACTAAAATTCATGAACTGCTATAAATGCACAATTCATCTATAAAATGGTACATTTGTCCAAAAACTATTACTAAAATTCATAAATTGCAACTAAAATTCATAAAACTACTATTATAATTCATAAATACTATTAAATGTGTATAAACTGCTACTACAAAAAACAACTGCAATTTAAACTGCTACTACAAGCATGGTAAGTGTTAAAAAATAAAATAGAATGATACTACAATTGTAATTTTTCTTACAAGTAAAATACAACAAAAAACGTCGAATAAAACTGGTACTATATAGTATTATTCTATTCTTATTTAATTCAATTAAAAATATTATTATAACTCGTAAGATACTACTGAAAAAATAGCATTGCAGTCTAAGATTACACATTTCACTATAAAATGATATTACAAATCATAAAAATACTACTACAAATAAAAAAATGTTAAATACTTCAAAACTGCTAATGTAGTTCATAAAACTGATACAACACAGTAGCACTGTCCTTGAAGTTAAAAAAATTTCATCCTGCTATATTATATTGAAAGTTTGTCTTTCCAACTAAAAAATTAAGAGCATGTTCTTGAAGCTAAAAAATTGATGAATTTTGTCCTTCATACTATTTTCCTGTTTTGAAAGCATATCTCATGTATTTCATTTTAGACTCGACCCCCTTATGGAATTGTGCGAGATAGGTGCAGAAGAGTGTAGAGACTTAAATGTGGTCTTAAAGTCTATTTTGACAACGCTATGTTCTTTTTTCATTCTCCCATTTAGAAGAACATTTGCGCATACTTGAATCCGCCCTATATTCACAAAAGGCATGTCTGTTGTCATCACTACATGGAATCCTTGAATAAGTTCTTTTTATCCTTGTCTAGGCTCGCTTCTCCAACATTCCTTCGGTGGTCCAACCAATGGAGGGTCTTAATTGGCTAGCAAATCTTGTTAGTGGTTTGGAATCTTTTGATGCTAACACGGGGGCTATGAGAATATATTTTTTATGCCAAGGAATTAATTGAAATTAGACCAGCCGGCCACTTCCTACCAAACAATGAGAAGGCATTCTGAAGGCCAAGTGAGGATTGTTGATGTAAGCTATAGTTAGAAACCGAACATTCACATTACTTATCATTCTTTTGGGCATTCTAATTCTTCGTGCATGCATGGTCCTCAACCGTCAAACCCCCCAGTGTTTGGTCTTCGTTGCATATTCCACCAAAAATTCCTTTACCTCGTCATCCTGTTAGGCAGTAGGTTCCTAAGCCTTTGGATCCCTTTATTGACTCTGTCAAGCCTGATCATGTCAACCTTGCCTCTAACAAAGCTGTCCAGACTCATTGTAGTTCTTATAAGCCTTTGCCTGATATTTATCCTCCTCTTGTGATCTCCGATCCCCCAGCCATTCGATTGTATGGCACTCTAATGAGAATGCCTTCGTGCACTCTACTTTCGAGCTGTGACTCATACCTTCTCATGGATATACTACAAATATGTGACATGAAAATGGTGAAACCATTACCATGTTAATTACTAGTAAAAAGGTTTTATTATTGTTAGTTTTCTAAAGCAAGCAGCAATGTTTAGTTTACAAGCCCAAATGTTACTAAATGCTAAGGCACTTATGTTTTCCAAGCTTCAGGCATGTTGGATTATAAGATGAAAATATCAAATTGCACAATTAAATTATAAAATCAGGCTAAAGTGTTTGATTGCTATTTGGAATTTAACATACCGTTATCCAATTTTGTGTGCAATTGCATGTATTTATTTTTCATGTATATTTGTAGTCAGTTATTCAAATGATAATAACTTCCATGCAGTTAACTGTCTTAGGAGTTTCTTTCATCCCTCGGATCAGTCATCCAACATTAATTAGTATTTTTCATATCTAGAAGTTTCAAATTAAGCAAATCTTTCATACACCTACGTTTTAATCATGTAGATTTTTTTTGAATAAAACAATTCCTTTTGAAACAACCACTCCAAGATGGTTATGTTATTAAACTTTATATATATGAAACTTATGTGTTTAATTTAAGTTAAGTATAGGTACACAAAGGCTATAGATTGGAATGTGATGCAAACTTGCTCTCACTCGTATAAGAATTTAATAAATTGCTCTAAAAAGCTAAATAAAGGTACACTTTCGGATTAAATAAAGAAATATTAAAAATATTGGTATATATTATGTTTCCGACTGTGTGGTCGATGCATATTGTATTATAATTATGAAATTGCAAATGGCTTTTCGTACAAAGGGGGTTCTACCGAAAATTTTCAAAAATTTTAACACTTAGAAAATTTTTGATAATTTTTCATATGTAAAGAAATGTAAATCAATAATTGAGTCTATTTAAGTTATAACTTACGATAAGTTTGATTTCAACATTAACCAATTAGAGAACTAAATGAGTTTTAATTTGTTTGTAGTTGTCGAAAGGGGGTTAATGGTTGTGTTATATGTGACGTCTCTCTATAAGAAATTGCGATGACGCAATTTTCATAAGGGGGGAGGCCTGTAACAACCCTGTTTTCGGAGCCATGATATTATACGAATTTAATTAAAATAAATTTTTACATATTCAATTTTTGATAACTATTATTTTGAAATTCACTTTTTACTTAATTGGAGTCTATTTAATAATAGTTTTTTGTTTTAACAATTTGAATTAATTAATAAAATTTTTTCAGGAAATATACCAAATTGGATATAGTGTTATAGTTAAATATAAAATATTTTTATAAGTGTAAATCATTGCATGTAATTGAAATAGATGAAAATAAGTTTTATTTGATATATAATAAAATCAATAAGTCGACGAAGATGGATAAATTTATTATATATCAATACAAGGAAAAAAAAACAAACAAGCATTGAATTGAAAGGAGATGGTTGGTTATCGAATTATCGCTTGCAGAATGAAATACAAATTAGTTTAAGTTAGATTTAAATTTAATCATAAATAAACTAAAAGAGTTCATTACATTCAAAGAAAAGAAAAATCAATTAATCTAAACTAGAGCCCAAATAAAAGCTAACTAAGCCCAAATCCATTGTTGTTAAAACACGACTCCACTTTTCTTTATCTTAAGCCAAAGCCTTATCTATTCATCCCAACCTAGTTCCCCCAATTCAGTTCAAAAATCAGAGAAAGAAAGAAAAAAGACAACAACAAAATAGCGTGCTTTGGTCTGGCATAGTCGACATTGTGAGGGGGAAGGGCGACCTAACGATCGACGAAAGGGAATAGGAGCTTACTGCAAAGCGATGAGTGCAAGCACGACTCAAGGCTGGCAATGAAGGAGGTTCCGCCGTGATCGACATGGGGCTCAGACGTGAGGTTGAAGTGGTTGGCCGTGGTTTAGGGTTGAGGCAGGCATGGCAATGACGTTGCTGACTATTGTGAAGGGTTGGACGTTGGCAAGTGTGGAACTTGGTGGCTGGGACGACAACTTAAGGCGGAGGTGTTTGACGATGGCATAAGCATAGTTATAGACTGGAACAAAATAAGAGAAGTTTCAACCAACAATTGATAAGGTGAGTTAATTTATTTAACTCACACATCTATATCTAAATAATCGTACTTCATTTCTACATGCCTTGATATGGTTATTTACGTGAAAATACTTGGGCGTTGATAAGTAAAATAAATGAAATATTGTTGCATACTAGTAATTGGTTGAATTGCTTGGTTAAGTAAATTGTGATTTATTGTTGTGTTGTGTATTGGGAATTTTCGAATGGAATTAATTCCCAATCGAGCCCTTGTTTATTCTTTGTGACCATGGTTGATTATTGTTGAGTTTAGATGATATTATAAATTGGTTGTTTGAGTGTTCGAGCTGTTGGAGTGATTCGTTGAAACATTGTTCGGTGTTTAATTCGAGGCGAATATATGATGATGAGCGCTTGTACACATGTGGTACTAGCATGGTGCGTTGTTACCATGCTAATACAGTTGATTGATGTTGTACTGTATGTTTTGTGTTGTTCATTCGACTAATATACTTATTTCAGTCGACTATACATATAGAGTTGGAGATATAGTTGTATTCTTCTCCACCCAGTGCTTGTGTCATTTTGATTGATTTTATATGGATTTTCCATGATTTGATGATGGTTTCATTACTTTTTTTTAAAATGAATTTTCAAAGTAAAAATCGAGTTTTTAAAAACAATTAAAAAAAGGGTTTTATAAATTATTCTATTTTACAAAGTGATTTTTCATGTTTTTAAATAATCTGTTTCATAAAGAGATTTTCTTGTTTTAAATAAATAAACCCTTTCTGAAAACTGTTTTAAATATTTAAAAAGGTGAAATTCCATCTTTTGCTGATTTTGGATATTTTCATGGATTTTCCTTTTCAATGAGATAAGGTGCGTTAACAAACAGTTTAGAGTTATCGATCGGTATAGGACGTTCTTTAAATCTATTCTGATTATTCTCATGACTTGTCGAATAGAGAAACAGAGTGGAAATTACTAACTTATAGTAAATATTCGAATAACGTTGGGGTTGTTGTGGTCTCGATCGATACTCGGTTGATTACTATTTGGAAGTGACTGACGCCCACGGGTTGTGTTTACTTGAGGTGTTTGGCGTTACGTAGTCAATAAACCCTTGGGTAAATATAATCCACTATTTTGCCGATATGATATCGGTATTTAGTATTTTGATAGATAGATAAATCCTTTAGTTGCGGGATTTGTTTCTATGATTGTGAGATGTGCCTATTTAGGTTACAGTGGCCTCCATCTCACATGAGTTGTAGCCTGTATAGCTTCCAGTGGCTACATATCCATTAATTGTTTTGATAGGCAAATCCGTTTAGATTTTCGGTGACTTGTTCATGATTATGAGACGTGCCGTCTAGTTTTCTAGTGGCCTCCGTCTTATATGAGTTGTAGCCCATTTAGATTTCTCGTGGCTACATACCCATCGATCTTGTTGGTCCATCTAGATTTTCGATGATCAGCAGTTTTGGACTAGTGAGTGCCGTCTAGTTTTTCGGTGCACCCATGAAATCTACGTAGTAATTTCAAAGTTGGACTAAAATAAGGTTAAATCGCTGAATTCCAGCATGCTACGGGTTCAATTTCGACAGCAGTTTCAAAATAGCAAACGAACCCAGATTGTCATGAAAATTTGCAGGAATGTAATTCAACACTCATACTACAATCTGCAAAAAGAATCACTCAAATCCGATTTGAAACGACGAAACGCAGAAAAGATTTCAGACTTGGGTATTATTTTGTCCAAGTGTTTTTATGTTCATTTTCCGTCCGATTTTTTACTTTTACTTCATGTTTTGTGATATTTCTGAAATGTTTTGAGGGCTATGATGCCTATCAATAGGCTAGCCAATTTTTGATGAATTTGGAATTCAAATTTGAATTGAATTTGAATTGGAAGAGGCCTGTGAATGTTCATGAGATTCGTAGCTTTCTTGGATTGGCGGGTTATTACCGCCGATTCATTAAGGATTTTTCTCGTAACACCCCTTCAAAATGGGAATAATAGTCCCACATCGTGGATAATACTATAAAGTGGGTGCTTATGTACCAAAGCCTTCACCTCATAACAACGTCGAGGCCTTTTGAGGAACAAAACCCCACACCTTGGCTTGGCCCACGAGACGGATGTGACTAAGTTGGGGACAATATCTACGTTAAGTGAGGTGCGGGCTGTTACGATGGTATCAGAGCCATACCTAGCCGGAATTGTGGCATGTATGTGTTACAGCCACGACGCCTGGGTGGTATTGTGTTCATGAGCCAACGAGGGCGTTGGGCTCTAAAGGGGGGAGATTGTAACACCCCTTCAAAATGGGAATAATAGTCCTACATCGTGGATAATACTATAAAGTGGGTGCTTATGTACCAAAGTCTTCGCCTCATAACAACATTGAGGCCTTTTGAGGAACAAAACCCCACACATTGGCTTGGCCCATGAGGCGGATGTGACTAAGTTGAGGATAATATCCGCGTTAAGTGAGGTGCGGGCTGTTACGAATATGTGTTTCTGTTCTGTGTTTATCATATTTTGTTCTGAACTCAGCTCTAATACCAAGCTTGGATCTCAATTTGACCGTGGGAGACTATCATTATGGTTTTGTTTAATGTTCGAGTAATCATTTCCGTTGTATATTGAAGCATCTTGGTCTTTATACTGGTTTGTGGCTTCGATAATTTTGAGCCGATTTCCATGATATTTTGAGATGATAGTCTATTGAGACTTATATGGATTTATGAAATGGTGATTTGGTTTGATATACCTTATTTGATTATTTGGTTTTGGGCATATTTCTTTTATGACCTATTTTGTTGTCGTTAAGTCATATTTGTGATATCAGTATCTATTGGTTTGATATGCCTTATTTGAGTATTCGGTTTTGGGCATATTTCTATTATGGTTTATTTTGTTACTGTTAAGTAATATATTTGTGATATCAGTATCTACTGGTTTGTTAGGCCTTTTATTTATTATTTGAGATTAGGCATATTTCAAGATGACTTATTTGTATTGTTAAGTCATATATTTTGATATCGGTATCTCACCCTTTTTATTAGATGTAGTCTATCCATTTATTATTTTATAATACTCGGATCAGGCCGAGACTCTACAGGTTCAGGGACTCATTGGCTCTTGGATTTTGGGATAGCATCGGAGTAGACTATTTTGACTTACTCCATCATTATGTATGCTGACATTTAGGATGATATGTCATATATGTTGTTTAGTAATGACTTTGTACCTGATACAGTATTTGGATGTAATGTATATTTATTGGTGAGTTTGGTATTGATATTTGGTAGACTCATATTTTATTATGATATATGATGTATATAATTCCATCGCGATCTGTGACTCCGATTCTGATTTATTTATATTATATGTTATTCTGAATATTTTTAATCGGTGTGTTTATTACTTTGTATTAATACTGTACACGTCAAAAAAATTCAGTTCAAATCCTTAAAAAGATAAATAAGACGTGTCAGTATTAGTCCAAAGATATATTCACATTCGGTCGTCCTCAAACAGCCGTATTCTTTAATAATATGAGTATAGCGGTGGGGTCGTTACAAAATGAAAACATAATTTTATATTACTATGCCCGGCGGCATTGTTATAGTGTCATTTGATGGTGAGCATGGGCTTTGAACCAGATAATCTTAGATGATGCGTCTTGGAACATGAGGTATGTCTAGGGCTGGATTATTTTCCGCTTTACCGGCTTTCCAGAATTTTCCTTCCACGTATTTCCGAAAATTTCCATTTCCATGTTTTTCCTTCCACGTATTTCCGAAAATTTGAAAATTTGAAATTTGAAAATTTGAAATTTGAAGTTTTGAAAATTTAAATTTGAAATTTTGAAATTTGAGTTTTGAAATTCGAAAATTTAAAATTTTGAAATTTTGAATTTGGAAATTTGGAAATTTTGAATTTTGAAATTTGAAATTTTTAAAATTTTGAAATTTGAAAATTTGAAAATATGAAATTTGAATTTTGAAATTTTGGAAATTTGAAATATTTTAAAAATACATTTTTTAGAATTTTTTTATATAAAAAATCGACTTATGTAAGTCGAAAAGCAAAAAAAAATTGCTTTTGCAATAAGTTGAAAAGTAACTTTTAAAAGTCGGTAGATTTTGTTTATCCATATTGACTTTTTAACTTTTGCATTTTATAAGCAAAAAAACAACTTATTTATTGCCATCCAAACGACCTCTAAATACATCAACGGAAAAAATGAAATTCCATATTCCGTTTCACCTTTTCCATCTACCGCATAATGAAATTCCGAAGTTAGCGGAACGGAACTTGGAACATCGGGTATTATTCCATTGGCAATTGAAAGAAAATGGAAATGTCTCGGTTGGTACGGAAATTTTCCGTACCCACCCCTAGGTATGTCTATTCTAGCACTTCTGTAGACTACATTTCAGACATTGCAAGACATTTTTCTGGATATATATACGTTATTTGACCCAAATCGAGTGATGAGGGTAGTGACTCCTCCACGTAGGAGGGCTGGCATGTACGTGATAGCAGTTGAAATTATTTTAGCTCTACTTCTGTACTTAAAACGTTTTGGTTTAGCAATAAAAGTGGACAGACTGTTGTAGTACAACTGAGTAACCAGTTTCGAAACTGCACCAACATCTCAGAAACCAGCCTCATCAAATAGTATTTCGTTAAGGATTATCAATTGTATTTCACTTTAAAAACCAAAAACCGATTAATATTAAAGCCCGCATCGTCCAAAACAGTGGAAATGAACTAATTCTTCACCACAAATATGTCTAAGTTAGCAACAATGCTGCGTAGATTTCTTTGAGAGTACACGCTAACTAATTGGGTTCTAGGGGGGCCAAAGGTAAAACAAATATTTTTTTGGTCTGGTTTAACTGAGAAAAAACCGGGCATTTTTCTATAAGACAGCGTTCTTGTGGCTTAGTGGCGGTTGATGGTTTTTCTCATCTTCAGACCGGACTGGGGCCTAGGTCCGCTGATTTCATGGTTGGGCCAATGACCCGGTTCGGAGTCGTGTGTGTATCTGTTGAATTCTTTTCTGATTTTCTGACATGAAACTATTTAAATTACAATTGAGCATGCATCCACAATCAACGACGCAATGATGAAGACATTCTCAACTAGATAACTGTGTGAGCGAACGGAGAGAATAAGAGAGAAATTACATTATAAGACTAAGGCACAGTATTCTCAAACTAGTAGACCATAGAGCATGAAGGCATAATTTAAAGGTACAGATTAAATATATGCATAAGCATTGTTAGCGAATTTGTGGTTTCATTAACCATATATCTTTACTTTCAATATCATCTCAAACATTTACACAAATAATCTCAAAACAAAAACTGTACTCTAAACCTTGGTGAGCAATGTCTCACCAATCAATATAAAGAAATCTACAGTAAAAAATCATCCTCATTAAACTCTGAACCGAAAAATAATGATCCCCTAAAATTCCTACACCATAATTGCAAGATGGCAAATGAGAGGAGAGTGATCTCTATGCTCCGCGAGCATGTAGTATACAAAATAAGAAGAAGAAAAAACCATGGGGTGGATAGAAAGCAAAATGTCGACTAAAAGAGTAAAAATATGTATATTCATACAATCTATACAGAATCTCTTGCTGGGCGGCCTAACAGTCTGCATTGATCTGGAAGCATAGAACACATAATTTGACCGTTGTGTTTGAGAAGCTCTCCATCAATACCACAACCATTTTGACGACTACTCATTGCTCTCAGCTTCACTGACTTCACCTGCATAGATAGTGCCTAGTTTAGGAAATTATTATGTGAGCCAATAGTCAAATGTCAAGTGTTGACGGTCATGTTTGACGGTCATGTTAGTTGGTGATGTTTTTTAGTCATTGTCATAAGGGAGCCCTAAACTGGTCAAATGAATATGCAAAACTCAAAATTCACAAAATAAGGAAAGAAAGGGTGGAAAAATGATAGATTAGCAGCAAACAATGAAGGGAAAAAAAAAAACAATTATGCACAACCAAAATGCAGTTGACAGTTAAGCAAACAGTAGTGTGATGTTGGCAGTAGTATAATCAAGCACGATGTGAATATATATATATATATATATATATATATATATATATATATATATATATATATATCGCATACCTTAACGTATTCAACATATGGCAGTGAAAGATGGCGACCAAACTGCAGAAGCATGAGAAACCTCAAAAGCCTAAGCCTTCCACTTCCTTGAACCATAAGCAAATCTAAAACATTATCATCGTGTACGGCATGTGGAGCAACCACTTGAGAACTCAAACTTTGCACTGTCTTGCATGAATGATTACACGCCAACACACCAATAAAAGTGCCCTTCTTAACAATCCATCTCTGATCCAAATTAGGAACAAACTCTTGTGCAATTCCTTCTTCTACCTCTTCTTGTTGACAGGGAAGCTCGATATGCACTTCTGTTTCTTGACTGTCTTCGCACTTGGGCTCTGCATCCCATATTGGAGAGTGATCTGGTGTTGTGGAACAATTATCTTCTTTGTTATCCATTGCAGGTGTCCATGAAGATCGTTGGTCATTAGCTCTAGATTTTAATGCTCTCGTTCTTGCTCTGTTTGGGGTAGTTGATATTGGAAGTTGAGGATGAATAACTTCTTCTGGTTCTTCTACTCTATTTCGTTTACCTTTAGATAGGCGTTTTGATTTTGGATCATATGGCTCACTGCTGACTGTATACAATTCTTCCTGTGCTTTCGTAGGAACTCCAACTGATTCTATTATGGATAAGCTTGAAGCTCTGGGCATGCTGGTAGATCTTCCCATTATGTCTGTGCAAAGGTCAGACATCTCTATTTTATCTGTGTTTTCTAACAGTTGTCTATTGTCAGATTCTGACAAGGGAAGGTATTCTATCTCGAAATCATATTTTGGTATGCATAAAAATTTGAGAAACCCTGCCACAAAATAGCGAAGAGGGCCGAACCGCCTTTGATATTTCTCTGAAAGCTCCAAGACTGCAGCAAAAGTAAGATGTATTAGTACGCACTGCATACTTACATGAGCGAAAAAGAAATATACGAGCAATGTGTTCAGTTAAAAGGTTAGCCCACATCATTACTTCAAATGATACTATTTTTATGTGGAAATTTCGTATTTAGCTTAACTTAGTTTGTTCACCGTCTGGTAAGGTCATTGCGTTGATGGACGGAGTTCCACATCCTCATCCATAAATCCCCCATAACTCCCAATTAATTTGGGTATCTACAAATATCGAATGGGATAATTTTTAGTAACTTAAAATTTTTACTATCGAATTCATTTAAATAAAAAATTTGTATTTTTCGAAACTTCTAACATATCAAAAACTAAATTAGAAGTCAATAATTTAAGTACTAATTTTCAATATTTCATATTGACTTATCTTTTGAACGAGATAAAAGTTTTACAATAAGCTAAAATCTTGTGTGAATAATCCTGATGTTAATAAATAAGATCATATCTTATAAAAGGATTATTTTGAAACTCTTACGGACATCAAATATAAAAGGGGATTCAATGGGATCTAAACAAGGGGATTTAAAACCCTAACTGTTATCCCGCTTTTTGGTCAAAGCTGGAATATCAATAAATTGGTTGGATATCAGGATTGGAGTTTAATAGGAAACAAGGCTACAATGGATATCGTCAAAATTTGACCGGGCTCCGATCAGGACGGAATCGATTGGAGATGATGATGAGGACTAGGAGAGGCTACGTTTCAAGTTTCGGGTTAATCGGAGTTCGTATGCTCAAAATATGGATGGGTCAAATTATGTGAAAATAGGTTTGTTGGTTCGAATCGATGGAACTTCGTATCGATAGATGAAGGTTCGAATCGATTTAAGTCCACCACACATCATATCGATACGGTCCGTATCAATGAAGATGGATTCAGTCGTTTGCTCTGGGACAACATATTCGAATCGATCATTCTCATCATGCCTCGGTTCGAATCCATGGACTTCGCATCAACGTCTTCGTATCCATCGGCAGGAGCTACGTTCGAATCGATCGCCTCCGCATCAATCAGAATGGCAGAGACCCCGCACACATCTGGTTCATATCCATCAAATTGAGTTCCTTCGAATCCATCTAGTTGTAGTGCTTCGAATCTACCCTATGGAGACAACTTCGAATCGATCAATACTTTCTTTGATCGATTCGAACGAACATCCATTCGAATCGGTTCGAAGGAGCAAGGCTTCGAATCCAGAGGAAGCAGCTGAAACCCAGGATTCGACCAAGTAAACACGGCGACAAAGGTGGGTCGACCCCAAGGATTTCGCGACACATCATCGATGCGCACGTGACCGATCGAGTCGAAGGAAGTGGATTCGAACCAATGGATTCGAACGCGACAACACTCACGAAAAACCACAACTTGAATCGACCATATCTTGAGATCTACAAGTCCAAATGGTATGAAATTTTCACAGTAGCTTGAGCACGTGTTGAAGAATGTTCACCCCAAATTTCATGTCAATCGGACAATTTCTCGATCGATTCGAACGTAGCTTCGAATCGATCCCAAAGTGGGCCCGGATTTCTAGAAAGCGAGCATGTGGGCCCCCTGACGTACCAGAACTGGTCTCCCCTCATTTTAGGCGAAATATCAGCCTCCTACACCTATAAATAGAGCCCCTGGTCATTCAGAAAAGGGGTCGGACAATTTTGAGAGCTAAGGAGCGCCCAGACTCTGCCAGATTTACTCCAGATCACCACTGCTACCTTAGATTCAGATTATAATCATAAAATCCGTTGTACTACGCGATAGGAAATTGTAATCTTCAAGCATCGATCAATAAAAGATAAAAACTTTGGAGTGGACGTAGGCCGGAGATTGCCGAACCACTATAAATCTCGTGTTTTTGTTCATTATTTCTGGATTGCTGTTTGTTGTTTGTTTAGATCTGAGATTTGTGTTTGAATATTGCTGATTTGTATTCATACACTGCTGCTTTCACAACATTCGGGGTTTGTGACTTTTGGCGCAAACACTTTGGTGCTTTCACCGAGAACGACTAGCACCCGCTACACCAGATTCAAAGTTTAGATTCGAAGGTTTGAAGGATTCAGATTGACTCTACAATGACTCGACAAACAAGACAAAGGGCTGAGAGGAGCCAACAGGGAGGAAGTCAAGAGGCATCCTCCGGAGCTGGAGAAGGACAAGCTTCGATTTACATTACCAGAGATGAGATGGAAGCTATGGCAAATTCATTGCACGAGAGGTTGCTGAAGAGTCAACAGGATATGATGCAGACTTTCTTCGAGCAAATGAGAGCTGCAGGAACACAGAATCTTGGACCAACCATAGCGACTGCAAATGTAGAACAAGGAACTAGGGTCGCGGAACCCAATGAAGGACAGAATACAGAACCGGAAGGCAATCAGCAAGGACTTGGGGGCAGGCCCGCCGGATCCAACGCAGAAGGACCTTTGGAAGGAGCTCAGCAGGCTAGAGCCAACGTTGCGGCTAATGAGCCACATGAAGAATATGTGCCGGAGTTCCCTCGGGAGCATGGGGGGCAACACCTAACAGGCAACGCTGGATTAATGGAAATCATCAGGAAGACTATGCGTGGAGGTTTGACCAATAGAGACTTGGAAGGAGTAAACAGGAGTCCGTTCGCTCGGGAAATCAGGACGGCTCAGAATCCACCTAAGTTCAAGTTACCTAGCGTGGAAGTATATAATGGAAAGGCTGACCCGACTGATCACTTGATGAGATACACTAGACACATGGAAGTGCTGGGGGCATCGGAGGAAGTGATGGCCAGATGTTTCCCTTTATACTTGACAGACCTAGCGGCAATGTGGTTTAGGCAGCTGGAGGAAGGATCTATCAGGAATTGGAGAGAATTGGTGGACAGGTTTTTGGGACAGTTTCGGGTTCACATCAAAAGACCTAAGAACGTGATGACGTTAACATCGGTAAAGCAAAGAACGGATGAATCGCTTAGAGCATTTTTAACTCGATTTAATGCGGCGGTTTCTTCGGTGGATCGGCCAGATCCGTCAATGGTTTTGATGGCGGCAGTGTCGGGAGTCAGAGAGGATTCAGATTTTAAGGTATCTTTAGTACGAGACCCACCACTGGATCTCGGGGAATTCTTTCACGAAGCTGAAAGATTTCTTCGGCAAGAAGATGCATGTATGGATTTAAAGCTAAAGGAGGTGAATGTGACTGGGGGTGGAGGACCATCCAACGGAAGCTCAGACAAAGATAAAGGAAAAAGGAAGCTGGATGACGATTCAGGAAAAACCAGGAAGCAATGGAAGGATCCAAAGTTTTCCACATACACAGAATTAAACGAGACGCAGGAGCGGATATACATGGAAACTCGGAATCGCCTTCCTTACCGGAGGCCGGCTAGGAGAGAACCATCCGAGCGGGAAAGGGCATCAGGAAAGCATTGTCTCTTCCACGATTTGGACGGGCATGATACCAACAGCTGCAGGCATTTAAAGGACATAATTGAGGAGCATGTGAGGAATGGACAGTTGAGGCAGTATGTTGGAGTACGGAATGCAGCGGTGGAGCGGGAGCAACCACCGCCTACCTCGAGCCAAGATGGTGCGAGGCCCAGGAATGATGGTCGATTGGTCATCCATTGACCAGGATAATATGAAATAAGTAACAAACCATTGGCGAGCAACTGAGCCATTTACACATGTATGGGGACGGAGATAGCCCCTAGGCATGCTCTGAATGGTGATAAACTGCAAAGCCATGGTTTGCGAAATCTGTTTTTTGTTTTTGATTGGACACTTGGTTTTCTGATTTGGTTTTTGGAGTTTGGATTGAACTCCTGATTTTGCTTGTTTTCCTGGTTTTGACATTCATTCGGATGATTGTTCTTCGTTTTGGATGATGGTTTCGATTTTTGATATGGATTTCTGGTTTTCCGATTTGATTTGGATTTTGGATTGGATCTTGATTGGATTCTTTTCGGTTTTTGATAAACGGTCGTCAGGCATGGATTATGCCTGGCAAGGGGTGAGTCGTTCTGCCCGAACGCGGTAAAGTGACTCATTCAGGTCGTCGAGTATGGACTATACTCGGCAAGGGTCCGGAGTGACCAGGATTTGGCCTAGGACTTAGGCCCCCTACTATCGATTATTGTTTCAGGTCGTCGAGTATGGACTATGCTCAACAAGGGTCCGGAGTGATCAGGATTCGGCTTAGGACTTAAACCACGGCATTACTTACGTCCAGGGACACTGGACCACGGTCGTCAGGTGTGGATTGCGCTTGGCAAGAACCCGGAGAGGTTAACTCAGCGTCCAGGGACACTGGACCACGGTCATCAGGTGTGGATTGCGCTTGGCAAGAGCCCAGAGAGGTTACGGATTTGGATATCGACCCGGAGAGGTCTTGGATTCGGTTGTTGGATAAGGATGGATTAATAACTCAGTCTTCGAGAACGGATAGGCATGGGATTGGCTATGGTCTTTGCACATCGGATACGGAATTATTCAAAACACGCCTTCTTATCACAAGGCATGTTTTGGGGGGCAAATGTTATCCCGCTTTTTGGTCAAAGCTGGAATATCAATAAATTGGTTGGATATCAGGATTGGAGTTTAATAGGAAACAAGGCTACAATGGATATCGTCAAAATTTGACCGGGCTCCGATCAGGACGGAATCGATTGGAGATGATGATGAGGACTAGGAGAGGCTACGTTTCAAGTTTCGGGTTAATCGGAGTTCGTATGCTCAAAATATGGATGGGTCAAATTATGTGAAAATAGGTTTGTTGGTTCGAATCGATGGAACTTCGTATCGATAGATGAAGGTTCGAATCGATTTAAGTCCACCACACATCATATCGATACGGTCCGTATCAATGAAGATGGATTCAGTCGTTTGCTCTGGGACAACATATTCGAATCGATCATTCTCATCATGCCTCGGTTCGAATCCATGGACTTCGCATCAACGTCTTCGTATCCATCGGCAGGAGCTACGTTCGAATCGATCGCCTCCGCATCAATCAGAATGGCAGAGACCCCGCACACATCTGGTTCGTATCCATCAAATTGAGTTCCTTCGAATCCATCTAGTTGTAGTGCTTCGAATCTACCCTATGGAGACAACTTCGAATCGATCAATACTTTCTTTGATCGATTCGAACGAACATCCATTCGAATCGGTTCGAAGGAGCAAGGCTTCGAATCCAGAGGAAGCAGCTGAAACCCAGGATTCGACCAAGTAAACACGGCGACAAAGGTGGGTCGACCCCAAGGATTTCGCGACACATCATCGATGCGCACGTGACCGATCGAGTCGAAGGAAGTGGATTCGAACCAATGGATTCGAACGCGACAACACTCACGAAAAACCACAACTTGAATCGACCATATCTTGAGATCTACAAGTCCAAATGGTATGAAATTTTCACAGTAGCTTGAGCACGTGTTGAAAAATGTTCACCCCAAATTTCATGTCAATCGGACAATTTCTCGATCGATTCGAACGTAGCTTCGAATCGATCCCAAAGTGGGCCCGGATTTCTAGAAAGCGAGCATGTGGGCCCCCTGACGTACCAGAACTGGTCTCCCCTCATTTTAGGCGAAATATCAGCCTCCTACACCTATAAATAGAGCCCCTGGTCATTCAGAAAAGGGGTCGGACAATTTTGAGAGCTAAGGAGCGCCCAGACTCTACCAGATTTACTCCAGATCACCACTGCTACCTTAGATTCAGATTATAATCATAAAATCCGTTGTACTACGCAATAGGAAATTGTAATCTTCAAGCATCGATCAATAAAAGATAAAAACTTTGGAGTGGACGTAGGCCGGAGATTGCCGAACCACTATAAATCTCGTGTTTTTGTTCATTATTTCTGGATTGCTGTTTGTTGTTTGTTTAGATCTGAGATTTGTGTTTGAATATTGCTGATTTGTATTCATACACTGGTGCTTTCACAACATTCGGGGTTTGTGACCATTTTTGGCGCAAACACTAACCTTGTGTTGTTTTGCCTATCCATTAAATATACCAATCAACCAAATGTAAATCCATTGTATCAAAATTTACTATTTAATGTTTTGATGGTTCAAATAATACTTCACAAAACTCCGTAAACTTGAGCACTGAAAATAAATGTTGGTAATTTAGAATTTCCTTGGCATTTCAAAATTAGAGATGTCTTCCATGTGGAAATGTGTGCGTTATTGGTTTGATATACAGAAAATTAACTGAAATTCATACAAACACTATGTTAGAAGTATATTACCATCGCTCAGGAAACCGAAATATGAAACTGTAGTGCCATAATGAATAATCCCAGTTTGAATCCACTCAACAGCAAAAACATCTGTAGCAGTGAGCCCTCCCTGACAAGAAACAATATGTTAGTAGCAGCAAGAGTCTGAGTCCTGTTATGCCTTCTACTGAAAACAGGAAGGATCTGGTATTCTATATATAAACACTGTTATTTCTAATAATGTAAAATTCTACAACTAAATTTGATTATACAATATAACAAAAATAAATAGGCATGCAGAACAATGTCTGTTTTAAGGAGGAAAAGGCTGATATATAATAGGAAAACGCTAAATAGATCATTGCTTTGAGCCTCTGATTATTATTATTCTTAAAAATGGGGCATTCTATGCGATTAAGGGCTGAATCTAAGTGAATCATGACAGCAAGGGTCATCACTTTGATTTCATGGAGAATTAAACGTTTGCTCAATACACAAGCCTTTCTAATCGTTCAACCAAAGGACAATACACGTGTAAAAATGTACAATGACATTGATATGCATTGTTAGTGCAGTTAGTTTTCATTACCTTAACAATAGTTATTGCAGCAGAAATCGGATCTCTTACTCCTAGAATAGTCCACACAAGTGAATTGTCCGAACCAGCTGGGATAATGCCAATGGGAATTGAGATTGCCTCTTTCTGGTTATCTCTACTCAGTAATCCGTTTAGAACCTGAACCCATTTATTAATTTTTAAGATATTACACTAGACACAAACTTAAACCAAAAGGAAAAACTTTAAGATTATTGGATGTTCTACGTGTAGTTAAATAACTTGATAAACTTTAAAATTAAGAGAAAGCCTAAGCATTCTCTTTCCTGTATCTTGCTACAGAATAATTGTTTGAGGTGATTATGAGCTTATTGTACTTGTAAGACTTTGGGGTGTTCCGGGAGATGGCCCTAAGTCAATTTTCTAAAGTTTTTTTTAGCCTTTTGCTCCTGGCATACAAACAGATAATCAGCATCAAATTTCCCTGTTTTTCACATATAATGAATCCAAACATTGAGTTTGAAATCTTAAAATCAATACTTAACAAACATAAATATAGTATCCTCTTGCATCCCTAGATTTGCCAAGATTAAGAGTCTGAAGAAAATACAGTTAACTTTTATAAAAATATGAGCAGAGAAACTAATTGACCTCATTTACAATTCCATCGCCACCAACACATATTATTCCTGCAAAAATAAATTATGAGATATACGAACATCATTACTTAGGACATTGAACCATACTAATATTTTCATATATTTGTACCATTGGGACATGTGCTAAAATCAACGGTTGAAGCAAGTTTCTTTGCATGGCCTGCAGCTGTAGTTTTGACCACTTCCATCTTGAAACCTGCCAGCTGCATATAATTTATAAAAATTATGAGCCAAGTATCTATATATGGAAGGAAACAATAATTAACCTTGGTTAACCCATATAATAAATTGAATGCAATATGATTAATAACTGCTGTTTGCTATCTTCCTGGGATAAAATAGTAACAAACTTTGAATAGTATAAATGCAAATGTAACAATCGAAATAATGATACAATATACAAATATACTAGTATACCAATATTGCAGAATACATAATATATCGAATCAAATAAAAAATAAAGTTATGTCAATTTATCAATATTGCAGAATACATAACATATCAAAGCTAATAAAAAATACTAAGTTTGTGTATAGAGATTTAGTGGACCTCAAATATGGGTGCTGCTTTCTCATAGAAAACTTTACTAGAACGACCATGCCCAGATCGAGGATTTAAAATAACAAGAACCCGAGGTGAGCTTTTGCATTTTATTGGTAGTTGATCAAATTGTGGAACATTCACAAGCAATTCAGATGAATGTTTATTTGAAGCGGCAAAAGGATGAGGTAAGCACTTCACAAAGCACTGCTGTTCTGTAAAGCCATTAATCCACTGTATGGCTTCTTCTGCACTAGTAGCCAAGAAACAAAAATCCTTTTGACTTCTTTTCGGCTTAAATATGCATGTGAACCGTGATCTTTTTCTAATATATGAATGCACAGTGAAATGCCGCAAACCAGCACTATATGATACCTGTATTAGATGATCAACTGTTACGCAGAACTGTAAGCAACAAATAAGCACCATATAACATGGTGTGGACCTATTGATTTCCATAAATCGTAACATGACAACGGAGTTAAGTGTTCAAACAAATTACCAACCGATAGCACCCAAATTCTTCTTTCCTAATACCATAATGTGGTATCAGAAAATACAAAACTGGATGCATTTAGCACCACACTATTTTTATATGTTTAATATTGTCTGAAAGACGGGTGAATATTTGTTATCATTTATGGATAAAACCAAGCACTTGAGTTGAGTAAGTTTTCCTGTAATAATCATATACAAGTTTTTCCTATTTTTAAGCTACTCTGTTTGTTATAACAATTCATATACGCTTATGGAAACCTCTTTCTTGTCATCACAGCTATATTATATTTTTCTTTCCATGCTTGGGCTATGCCTCTTTTTCTTGGCACGGTTGCCTCTTTGAATATTCATTGCTATGAATAATAGCCAACTCCTTTATTGTCTCTTGAACTACATTAATTATAAGTGCGCTGCTAAAAGCATCCAAATTTGCACTTGCTAAGACCATGATGTGGTATTAGAAAGTGTAAAATCAGGTGCCTTTGGTTCCACACTAAAAATAAAACTTACAGATATAACATCTTCAAGGGACAGCATCTGAGCACCCCAAACTAGTGCTTTGCTTGAAAGTTTGGCATCAGTGGAACCTTCTACGTTGTTATTTGTTGAATCCGGTTCACTAAAATTTATTCCATCAATTTGTTTTTGTTTGACAAGAGCAAGTTTACCGGAGAAAATATCATATCCCAGTAAATCAGAACTCTCGTCTGCTATATCAATTCTATGTTCAGAAGGCTCTATTTTCTCACCATCAACATTACTAGCAGTAATATCTCTTTGCCTGGTGCCTCTATTTACAAAGTGCTGACCTGTTGATATTTGAGAGTTTTTACCTCTCATTTGGTTAAGTGGTTCTTTGTTATATACAAGCAATGGAAAATGGTCTTAAGAGGATCAGCAGCCTTTAGAATCTGTGGCTTTTTCCCACAAGTACAAAAGTGTAGATGATTTTCTGCAGAAACTTGCAATAGAGCCTGTTTAATACTGATGTCATCAGTCTAATATCTGCGAAGCAATGAATGTTGGAATACATAGGAAAGCAAGTAGAAGAAAATTTGGAGATGAAGGCACATCATTTTAATACTTTTTATGAGATAGCTTAGGTTATTGCTAGTGCTGCCAAATAAGAAATTATTTGGGCATACCAAAATGTATGTGAAACTAAGCAGTTAGCCGTAAATAAACATCATTAATTATCTGAACTAATAATAAAGGGAATAGATTTTATAGGATTCACCAGAGTTCATCGTCAAAGTAACATAATACTTGTTTAATTTTCATATTACATCACATATCTACATCATATGCATGTGTACACACAACATGGTATTTGATTAATTGGCATTGTGACACACCTACACTTCAGTGAGTGGGATAGATACATTATGCATGCATGCGTTAAAAATGGGACACTGATAATTATAATACTCAGTGATGCTGATTATAAATATTTAACGCTCAGTGGATTTGATGTTGGCTAAAGAAACCAAAAGAATACATTTTCCACAAAATATTTGTTGTAGCATAGAGACATGCTAAATTTTGTTCCTATCAGCACAAACATTGTTAATTTATCAATAAATAACTTGAGCAAGTATATTTCGGTTCCAAATAATACACATTTTGGGATGGGTGTTCACGTATACCTATGAAATATGCGTACCTCATTTTTGAAATATTTAATAAATCTTTGAAATGCTATAGCTATGCTTGCTACATTCATTTTTAAGCTCCTGGAACTGAGCTAGGTTGAGCTCTAGGCAAACCCAAAGTCAGAATATATCTTGAGTAAGGCTAGAACAAATCATTTCTTTGATGATCAAAGTTTTCTATCGCTTATTTATTCACCTAACATATTTAATTCTTAAAAGACAACCATAAAAATAAAGCAGAGTATACAAAATCACATATGCATTACAGAGCATGTAGATAAATAAACAAGAAACAACTGTAACCTGATTTTTAGAAATTGACAAATATCATCGACTTACAAAACTCAATAACCTTAATACTACAATTACAGAGTATGTGAGTACTCATATCACTGTATAATCGCTTTTGATTGGATAATACAAGGGTCATTCGACAATCCTAAAAAAAGAACTCGAATTCTTGCTTATTTCTTATACTACAAAAATTCTGAGCTACGAAACTAAAATGTATTCCAAAACAAACTAAGTTGAAACCTAATTTACAAAAAATGCCACCATATGAAAAAGAAAATATGTTGATAATTACAGCCATACCTCAAAACATCAAATTCCATTTTCAGAAAGAAAAAAAAAAACTTGCTTTACTAGTCGTAAATGATACAATCTACCATTACCTAATGGCACCTAGCTTTCAAGAACCAAGAAATAAAAAACAACAGATATAAAATATAATTATTGCATAAAATTAAACATCATGCATTGTTATCACAATGACCAATTGAAACAAAATAAAAAAGGGAAAACCTGCAGATACAGAATTGTTTATTCTTGGTCAATCTACTGAAGAATCAAGCTTCAACGAAATGTAGAAATGAGAAGGCGATTTGATTTCCATTACAATTCAGAAGATGAAGAACAGATTTGATAGCGTCCTATGGATTAATGACTATTCTTGCTTATTTATAATTTTGTTTGAAAATTACATTATTCGTTTTGTCAATAACCCCCTATGTTTGTATTATTCTGATATTCCTAATTCATTTAGATTTACGTTGATTATGGGTACTTCTCACCCAGACAATTAATTCAGTCACACAGCCACAGCCATATTTTTTTAATTTTCTTATTTTCTATCAAAACTATGACTCAACTTCACTTCTCTTTCTCTTGCTCTTATTAATAAGAGAAAAAAAATAACAAAACTAAGTGGAATAAAAAATAGTATGATATAATCAAATATAATTAATTATCATTATTTTTTTCTTGAAAAGTTAATGCGATTACGAAAATACTTATTTAAGCGCATATTCTGGATATAATTAAATTTCTCAATCCATAACCCATAATTTGAAATTGATGAAACATTTTACTTAATTTGTTTGACTCATTTTCTTCTAACATTAGTTAAAAATAATTACGTTAGAAGATAATATTTAATTTTATTTCCACGATTGCTTAATTACGCATGACGGATCATATTTATTTTTAAATACTCTTTAAAGTTTAGGATGGATTTTCAAATGTTTTTAACGATTTGATTTTATTAAATTTTTAAGGGACATAAGGTCATGGTTATTTTGTAATACACGCATCAGCTTAAATTACTTAGTGTATATATGTGTTCTGTCCTCTATATTATACATACAAGACATAATTACTATATTGCAAATAAAGTAACAGTGGAAAACTAAATCATATTATAATCAGTGTATTCAATTACTTCCGTTAAACATAGGTAATGTATCTTATTCCTTGTAGGATGAATAAAATAATAAAAGATGTGAAGTTGGGAGGGTAATGTTGTACTTGCATTGTTCTAGTATTTTATATGCTTATTTATTGCGCTACAATAATCAAACTACCCCATTGTAAAAAGGAAATTGGCAAGGCACTAAAGTTGTTGACTAAAGAACTCTCTCTTTCAATTATATAGCTATATAAGGTTAAAGTTTTTTGAATTTGGACACTTTTACAAGTGTAAAGAAGATAAATATCATTTGAAAAGAATGTTACAAAGAAAAAGTTAAACTTTTCCTGTTTGAAAATAATATATCTTGTAGATATTGCACATTACCAAGCGAACTTTGGGACCGTTCCCACAGAGTTTATATGAATGTTTTAATTACTGTTTTAAACCAAATGGAGCTTTGCACGAAAGGTCCCTATTTCTGATGGTGTTACAAGAAAAGTCCCTTTAGAAATAAGTATGTAAATTAAGTCCCTGTTTTTTCTAAATCAGAAAACGCAAGTTAGTTTGCGCTTTTTAAAATTATAAAATTTTCAAAATCAGAAAGCGCAAACTAGCTTGCGCTTTCCTGATATAAAGCGCAAGTTACCTTGCGCTTTTCAAAAATTTCAAAAATTTTAAAATTTTCAAAAATAATTTCAAAATTAGAAAGCGCAAACTAGCTTGCGCTTTTCTGATAAAAAGTGCAAGTTAACTTGCGCTTTTCAAAATTTTCAAAATTTCAAAAATTTCGAAAAATATTTCAAAATTAGAAAAGTGCAAGTTATCTTGCATTTTCTGTCAGAAAAGTGCAACACTTTGCGTCTTTTTTAATTTTGAAAAATAGGGACCAAATTTACATATTCATTTCTACATGGACTTTTTGTATAACAACATCAAAAACGGGGACCTGTGACTCTTTTCTTGAAACCAAATATTAAGATGAGCGTATATAGATTACCTAACTAGACTTGGTTAAAGCCAACAAAGTTTATTTCCTCAAGTTACCTTTAAAACTCTACTCTTCACGTGATTAAAACTACATTAGATCTGACCAGATTGTATGGATCTTAATAAAACCAAAATTACTTATTCTGTTTTATGGATCCAAATTTAATTAGACAACAAAATATATATACTCCAAATGTGATTAGTGGTAACACTTTAATAACTATTAGTATGAGCGGTATAGGTTTCTGTTTATAGTCGTCTGAATTTTTATTTCACCACGAATTGTACTCAAAACTGAATAGAATGACAACCATTGCTGCAGATATGTTTCTAGGCAGTGAAAGATTTGCTACCTTATATTTCAAAAGCATTTAATATATGATAGAAGTTGTAACAACCCGCATATTTTACGATTGTATATTTAAATATTTTATTTAAATATTTCATCATTCGTCGGATTTTAATCCGAAAATCTACTTTTTGCAAACAGTCGAATTGGGACTCGAGACCACTTCCATTGAGTTCAAAATGCCGTTTGCGGCCTTTTTGAGTATAAGCTTCGATATGTTTGGAGTTAGTAGAATTTTACTACTTTTTCACTTTGGACTTTGGGTTTGGTTCAACCCATTGCCCAATTCTGGTTTCATTAACTCAAGCTCCACTCCCTCTTCTCTTCATTACTTCACTTTCGTTTCCTAACACTTAAGCTTCACCAAAAATGGAGAGTGGAATGGGAAATTAAAACTCCAAGCCTTAGTTCATTTGCAAATCCTTCTTCTAGCACCAAATTCAAAGAGAAGCTATTGGTAAGCATCATCTTCATCTTCTCCAACTCATTCTCCTTTCAATTTCAGAAATTCCCTAAACCTAATTTAGGAAATGTTTCTCTTTTAAGCTTAGATTCAAGCTTGTTGAGTTGGAATTGAAGAGTGATTGTCCTTGCCTTGCTTTATAGCTTCCTCTTCATTGTTTTTATGTAAAAGGTGAGATTTTTATCTCACATCTATATCTATATTTATCTTTGATTGTTGGGTATGAATTCCTAACACTTATTTATGTGCATTTGCTTTCGATTTGAATTGAATTGGTGAATTGTTCAATTTTTTGTTTTTGGAATCTAATTTTTATAAAAATCCAATCTTTGATATTTGAACACGTTAGTGAAGTGTTTCAAAGGGCCATATAAGGCTAGGTTGTCGTTAGGCGTAAATCCTCAGTCATAGATGCTCGTTCGTCCATTTCCGTCCGCGTTATCGAATTTGCCCCAAAGGGGCCTAGACTGAAAATGCTTCTGGAGCAGGTTCGGTCGACTGAACCAGGGGTTCAACTGACCGAACAAGAAAAGAGAATGTCTCGGAAGCAGGTTCGGTCGACCGAACCATGGGTTCAGTCGATCGAACTAGACCCAGGAAACTGCCTGGGTTTGTATCGGTCGACCGACCTCCTGGTCCAGTCGACCGACCTACTCATCTCAACCTACCTAATTATTTTGTTTGATTTCCAGCCTTTATCGATTCAAGGTTATCCGATTTGTTGTTATCTTTTATTATCTACCGTGATGACTTCTTTTTCGGGATTTTTGTGGTTATCCATTTTTGATGGATTTGGTATCGATTTCGTTGGAATTGATTCACGTCTTCGGATGTGAATTTTTGATGGTTGATTGTTTCTACAATCATTTCTATGACTTGTCACTTTAAAAGTACAAAGGTTTCTATACTAATAGTAAATATTCAAACTCTTTCACAAAGATGATTTCAACTCTATTTTTAATACAAAGTTCATTTATAAAACCGTTTTCCAATCTATTAGTATATACAAACCTTTACCTCATTCGTATGAAAAATCTAATTAAACGGCTTAGTAAAACAAGTGGTATGAAACGCTTGTGTTTACTTCGTCGGTTAATTTTTAGACTTGTTCGATTGAAACTCTTGTGACAATTTTCTAGTGGAGATCTACAGTTTGTTCGTAAATATTTAAGTTAAGCAAGTGGTTATGGGACATGAAGCTAAACTCTTATATTTACTAGCTTAGTGTAATCGACACTTCTTGATGATCGACGATGATCATTTTATGGTTTAGACTAGCAATGTGCGATGTCTCTTTGTCCACGTGGAGGACTGTTCCTCGTTTTAATGAGCTTCGCCTCACTTCTCGCATGGGTCGTACCTATCTAGGTGCGTCGATGTTTATTTCACACATGAGTCGTACCTATTTAGGTGCGTCGATGTTTGTTTACTTCGTGGAGCAATCGGCTCAATAAGTTGGGGCATGGGGCGTATCTTTCTAGGTGCGTCGTTGTTCGTCTATGCATGGGGCGTATCTTTCTAGGTGCGTCGATGTTCGACTTTGCATGGGGTGTATCTTTCTAGGTGCATCGATGTTAGACATTACATGGGGCGTATCTTTCTAAGTGCGTCGATGTTTATTTATGCATGAGGCGTATCTTTCTAGGTGCGTCGATGCTAGAGCATGGGGCGTATCTTTCTAGGTGCGTCGATGTTCGACTTCGCATGGGGTGCATCTTTCTAGGTGTATCGATGCTAGACTTTACATGGGGCGTATCTTTCTAGGTGCGTCGATGTTCAGTTTATGGGATTGGCCATCCTCTTTTCTTGTGATTTCTAGATTTCTCGTTGTGATTTCTGGAATTTATATTTCACCACCTTTTTCAGTTGGCATTGATATGTAAGTCATTTATTGTTGCTTGGTGATTTAAATAAAGAATATGACATTCTTTTTATGCTATGAGATTCGTGAGATATTTGTATGATTTTCCTTTGTTGATTTTCTAATGTGTACTTGTCGAGGTATGACATTTTTGGTTATCATACGTTTTTATTATATCTCTTCTTATATATCATTTTATCTGGTAATTATAGCTAGACTGATCCGTTTATTATTTTCTTATTAAATAATACTCGGGTCAGACTGAGATTTTACAGGTGCTTCCTTATGACTTCTTATTTGGGACTATCATCTGACTTTTGGATAACTACTCTAGCATTGTAGTTTTTGGTTGTATACATTCGATATATTGACTCATTGATGTATACATATTCTGTTGTCTAGCACTTGTATCTTTTCTTTTGTGATATTGTGGATCTTATTTGACCACTACTCTGATGTACACTTTCATGTGTTATATTCATATCTATTTCCGCCTTTGTGATATGAATTGTCTGTGACTGATTTGTGTTATGTTCATTTCTATATTTGTTTCCGAAGTATATATACATAGTCACCGTGTAGTAGCTTTGAGTTTGTATCGGTATGTCGGATTTCCTCTTGAGATGAAAACTTATATTTTTATCTGGCATATCGGTACTCGCACAAAGCAATTACATGGATGGTCGCTCCTCAACAGCCTTATTCTCCGCGCTAGTCGACGTCATTACCCCGTAGTGTCCATGGCTAGCGTGGGTATAGAGGTGGGGCGTCACAGCTTGGTATCGGAGCCAAACTTCGGAACAATGTAGAATAATCTAGCAAGGATCATTGTCCTAAGTCTTTCTTAGGAATCGTGCCATATGATTTAATTCGGGTCTTTGTACCGTTCTATCCTATTTCATTTTATGATTCCTTGTTTTATCAATCAAGTTTGTTTGATATTCATTTTGAGATTAACCTTTTTCTCTTTTCTTTCTTTCTTAAAGAAGAGAAATGGTTAGATCTGGCCATACCAACGTCGGTCAATCCAGTGCTACTCCTCAGGAGGGAGTATTTATGTCTGCCTAGCAGCTTCTAGATCTTGTTAAGAATTCTCAAGCTATCGGACCCATTCCAGAGCCTATTCATCCTAGATCCGGTTTTGCACGCTTGTGTAGAGATTATACCGATTTGGGTGGAAGGCCATTCCGGGGATCCGAGAGTGTCATTGAAATCCAAGCTTGGCTTAGATCATGCGACCACATCTTTTCTCGCATGAATCTTGTTGATTTCCACCGAGTCCAAGTGGCTTCTAGCATGCTCCAAGAAAGAGCATTGGATTGGTATGAGCTTCTTATTTCTGAAATCGTTGAAGAGGATCTCACTTGGGAGCAATTCCGGGAAAGATTCGAATTGAAATTTGTGCCGGAGGCTGAAAAAGTAACTTTGGCCCGGTGTTTTATCGACCTTGTTCAAGGTGAATCTTCTGTGACGGACTACGTCGCATCTTTCGAATCTCTTTCTAAATACGGGGTTGAATACATTAATACCCCATTGAAGAAAAATCAGAGAATTGTTTATGGCTTGAACAAGAATCTCAAGAAGCCATTATTTCTGAAATTGGAAGTTTCTTTCGATCAACTTATTGATATCGCTCTTCGTCTTGAAGAGGCCGATAATGAAAGTAATGTTGAAGTTGTGGGTGCCAAACAGAACTTCAACAATAACATAAAGAGGCCTATCAAATTCAAAGGCCCCACTCCCAACAAGAAAGGGAAGCAACAAACTCCGGTAGCAAAGACTCCTACCTCTAGTCGTGGATAATGCTACAATTGTGGTTCCACAGACCACTATGCAAAGGAGTGTCCGCAACCCCTCTATTGTCGCTATTGCAAAAGTTCGAGTCATCATATATCTGTGTGTCCCATACTTCAAGCAAGAAGGAGGGAAAGCTAAAGGTTGTGCAAGCCTCTACTAGCACTTCTTTTGGTTAAGGTATTTTCTATCCTTGATGATATTTATTTTATGATTATCTTATTCGAGTTCTTTTTGATATGGGTTTCATCTCATTATTTTTATATCAAAAGAATTTGTGCTTCTTTTTCTTTAAACATTTCTGAGCTTGATGACTTCTTTGCGGATTGCGAATCCGGATTGGTGGATCCGCAACATTCAATTTGTTTTTTATTGATGTCGAAATTATTTTATATGATTTTTCTTTCCGAGCCGATTTTTACTTATGCTTCGGAATTGACTTTTGTAAGGATTGGCTTAATTATTATGAAGCCATTTCCTTTGTCCCGTATTGGTTTGGATGCCGTTCTCTTGCAAAAGAGAACGTGCTATCACTTGTGCTTCTAAATCATTAAAGCCGATCGAGATTAGGTATGCCACTCAGGATCTAGTGCTCGCGGTTATTGTTTTCGCTTTTAGAGTTTGGCATCATCATTTTTGGGGGAGAAATTTGTTCTCCACCTCGATCATAAATCTTTGGAATATTTATTTTCCCATAAGGAACTTCATGTTGAATCGAGTTCCTGGCATCTTATGATCTTGATATTCTTTTTATTCCCAGAAGGGAAATCGTGTTGCCAATGCGCTTAGTTGCAAGCAACAAGTGGTTGTTTCTTTGATGATGTCTGAAAGGAATAATCTTTTTACCAAGTTCATCGGACGTTTCGATGTACTTCGTTTTAGTGAGCTTCGTCTCATTTCTTTTATGGACTAGCGTCTGATGTTCTTTTATGGCCTTCGGTTCATTGGACGTACCATTTTTGTACTGCGTCGGTGTTCCGAATTATTTGGGCTTCGATTCATTAAACGTACCGTTTTTGTACTGCGTCGGTGTTCCGAATTATTCGAGTTTCTGTTCATCTGGCGTACCGTTATTGTACTACGCCATTGCACCGGCTCAATTTTCTGCTATTCTTGACGTTTTCCATGTCTTTTAACTATGGAAATGATTTTAGGTTTTCGATTTTTATTCTTGAGCCTGGTGTTATAGTAGGGATTGAAGTTTCACCAGACTTGACTTTTGAGCAACATTCTATTCGCATCATCTCTTCGGGGGTTAAGTGCCTTCGAAATAAAGATGTTCTTTTTGTGAAAGTCTGATGGTTCTCAAATCCTAAGGATTTCTCTTGGGAATCCAGAGAATTCATCGAGCGAACATGTTCGGGCTAACTCTTTCGTGCTCTTTATGGTGAACTTCTTATTTCAAATTTTCTTTTGTGTTGATATGCCTATATGGTTGTTACACTTTAATTTCTTCTTAAGTATTGCGAGGACGCAATTTCTTTAAGGAGGGTAGTCTGTAACAACCCGCATATTTTACGATTGTATATTTAAATATTTCATCATTCGTCGGATTTTAGTCCGAAAATTTACTTTTTGCAAACAGTCGAATTGGGACTCGAGACCACTTCCATTGAGTTCAAAATGCCGTTTGCGACCTTTTTGAGTATAGGCTTCGATATGTTTGGAGTTAGTAGAATTTTGCTACTTTTTCACTTTGGACTTTGGGTTTGGTTCAGCCCATTGCCCAATTCTGGTTTCATTAACTCGAGCTCCACTCCCTCTCCTCTTCATTACTTCACTTTCGTTTTCTAACACTTAAGCTTCAAAAAAAATGGAGAGTGGAATGGGAATTAAAACTCCAAGCCCTAGTTCATTTGCAAATCCTTCTTCTAGCTCCAAATTCAAAGAGAAGCTATTGGTAAGCATCCTCTTCATCTTCTCCAACTCATTCTCCTTTCAATTTCAGAAATTTCCTAAACCTAATTTAGGAAATGTTTCTCTTTTAAACTTAAATTCAAGCTTGTTGAGTTGGAATTGAAGAGTGATTGTCCTTGCCTTGCTCTATAGCTTCCTCTTCATTGTTTTTGTATGAAAGGTGAGATTTTTATCTCACATCTATGTCTATATTTATCTTTGATTGTTGGGTATGAATTCCTAACACTTATTTATGTGCATTTGCTTTCGATTTGAATTGAATTGGTGAATTGTTCAATTTTTGGTTTTTGGAATCCAATTTTTATAAAAATCCAATCTTTGATGTTTGAACACGTTAGTGGAGTATTTCGGAGGGCCATACAAGGCTAGGTTGTCGTTAGGCGTAAATCCTCAGTCGTAGATGCTCGTTCGTCCACTTCCGTCTGCGTTACCGAATTTTCCCTAAAGGGGCCTAGACTGAAAATGCTTCTGGAGCAGGTTCGGTCGACTGAACCAGGGGTTCAGCCGACCGAACAGGAAAACAAAATGTCTCGGAAGCAGGTTCGGTCGACCAAACCAGGGGTTCAGTCGACCGAACCAGACCCAGGAAACTGCCTGGGTCTGTATCGGTCGACCGACCCCCTGGTCCAGTTGACCAACCTGCTCATCTCAACCTACCTAATTATTTTGTTTGATTTTCAGCCTTTATCGATTCAAGGTTATCCGATTTGTTGTTATCTTTTATTATCTACCGTGATGACTTCTTTTTCGGGATTTTTGTGGTTATCCATTTTTGATGGATTTGGTATTGATTTCGTTGGAATTGATTCATGCCTTCAGATGTGAATTTTTGATGGTTGATTGTTTCTACAATCATTTCTATGACTTGTCACTTTAAAAATACAAAGGTTTCTATACTAATAGTAAATATTCAAACTCTTTCACAAAGATGATTTCAACTCTATTTTTAATACAAAGTTTGTTTATAAAACCGTTTTCCAATCTATTAGTATACACAAACCTTTACCTCATTCGTATGAGAAATCTAATTAAACGGTTTAGTAAAACAAGTGGTATGAAACACTTGCGTTTACTTCGTCGGTTAATTTTTGGACTTGTTCGATTGAAACTCTTGTGATAATTTTCTAGTGGAGATCTACAGTTTGTTCGCAAATATTTAAGTTAAGCAAGTGGTTATGGGACATGAAGCTAAACTCTTATATTTACTAGCTTAGTGTAATCGACACTTCTTGATGATCGATGATGATCATTTTATGGTTTAGACTAGCAATGTGCGATGTCTCTTTGTCCACGTGGAGGACTGTTCCTCGTTTTAATGAGCTTCGCCTCACTTCTCACATGGGCCGTACCTATCTAGGTGCGTCGATGTTTATTTCACACATGGGTCGTACCTATTTAGGTGCATTGATGTTTGTTTACTTCGTGGAGCAATCGGCTCAATAAGTCGGGGCATGAGACGTATCTTTCTAGGTGCGTCAATGTTCGTCTATGCATGGGGCGTATCTTTCTAGGTGCGTCGATGTTCGTCTATGCATGGGGCGTATCTTTCTAGGTGCGTCGATGTTCGACTTTGCATGGGGTGTATCTTTCTAGGTGCATCGATGTTAGACATTTCATGGGGCATATCTTTCTAGGTGCGTCGATGTTTATTTATGCATGGGGCGTATCTTTCTAGGTGCTTCGATGTTAGAGCATGGGGCGTATCTTTCTAGGTGCGTCGATGTTCGACTTTGCATGGGGTGCATCTTTCTAGATGTATCGATGCTAGACTTTACATAGGGCGTATCTTTCTAGGTGCGTCGATGTTCAGTTTATGGGATTGGCCATCCTCTTTTCTTGTGATTTCTGGATTTCTCGTTGTGATTCTGAAATTTATGTTTCACCATCTTTTTCAGTTGGCATTGATATATAAGTCATTTATTGTGGCTTGATGATTTAAATAAAGAATATGACATTCTTTTTATGCTATGAGATTCGTGAGATATTTATATGATTTTCCTTTGTTGATTTTCTAATGTATACTTGTCGAGGTATGACATTTTTGGTTATCATACGTTTTTATTATATCTCTTCTTATATCTCATTTTATCTGGTAATTATAGCTAGACTGATTCGTTTATTATTTTCTTATTAAATAATACTCGGGTCAGACTGAGATTTTACAGGTGCTTCCTCATGACTTCTTATCTGGGACTATCATCTGACTTTTGGCTAACTACTCTAGCATTGTAGTTTTTGGTTGTATACATTCGATATATTGACTCATTGATGTATACATATTCTGTTGTCTAGCACTTGTATCTTTTCTTTTGTGATATTGTGGATCTTATTTGACCACTACTCTGATGTACACTTTCATGTGTTATATTGATATCTATTTCCGCTTTTGTGATATGAATTGTCTGTGACTGATTTATGTTATGTTTATTTCTATATTTGTTTCCGAAGGATATATACATAGCCACCGTGTAGTAGCTTTGAGTTTGTATCGGTATGTCGGATTTCCTCTTGAGATGAAAACTTATATTTTTATTTGGAATATCGGTACTCGCACAAAGCAATTACATGGATGGTCGCTCCTCAACAGCCTTATTCTCCGCGCTAGTCGACGTCATTACCCCGTAGTGTCCTTGGCTAGCGTGGGTATAGAGGTGGGGCGTCACAGAAGTGGATCGTGAATATCTAGTTGTTTTTGTACTCGTGATGTTCTTTGACTGTTGTACGAAATAATTTTGTTGTGTTGTTTGTTTGTGTAGGTGGATCCATCAACGGGAGAGGTAGGCGACGATGGTCTGGAAAAGGAATACCAGTAGAAGATTTTGAAGTGACGGCTGCTGATTACATGCAAAAAGTAGGAGTCAATTTCAAAAATGCATGGGACGGTATAGACCCTGATACTGAGCGTGTTGATGAATATGGACTTGGTACCAGAGATAACTTGGTCGTGGCTGTTTGTGCTGTCATTAATATTCTTGGCTTGCAGCCCTGTGAGGTCAGTCAGATTAAGTTCTTTCTTCCTACTCGCTGTAAAAACTTAGAAATGACAGTTTGCCCTATCCAATAGCCTATATAATAGTTGTGATATTTGTAAATATAAAATAAGGAATGACAAATGTTGTTTACACTGAAAATATACACCCTTTTTTATTTGTCTCTTTAACCAAAGCCAGCTATGCTCAAAACAACATATGATGATATCAGCAAACATTGTACAGAAGTAAATTTGAGATATGAAGTGCTTGCAAAAAAAGATTTTGAAGTGCACACAAACCATTGCACATCAACATAATGATCAATTTATACATGTTGAAATATGCGGTTAGTATTCATACTAATTTGTATTTGTTTGTTTGACAGAGAACTGATACGATCCCAAGCAATGCAAGATCTCATACTTGCCTACAATTTGGAGTTTTCATTGGCAATGTGAAAGTTCTCGTGAGACTGTCGTTTGGACTTGATGCGTCAAAGCAGGTTTCCATGGAACTTTCAGTTAGATCAGATGATCCGGAGATCAAAGTTTCTGGAAGGATATTGAAGAAGGGTCTCGATCTTTGGGCCCTCTTGGTCTACAATAGGTTTTTTCCATTTCCTTAACGTTATGGTTTTTTCTGCTCTGATGTGAAGGAGACAAAGTATGTTAAGGGATAGGTACTTCATGGATTTTGGTGTCAAAAATATCATCCTTGCATATATGTTAATACTTTTTTTCTCCTTTTAAACTCTGTTATTATATTGTAGTTCTACCCTTATAAAATTGTTTTTCATATTTGTTTTATTTCTTCCTTCGATATTCACCGTTTTGTTCTACCCTTATATGGCTACTAAACATGTGTAGCACTATTATGTTATTAAATTGATTTTATTATCGGGTTTAGTAGAATTAGTAGTTGAGATTCTTTTTTTCTAATGTACTAATCAATTAATGTGTGTTTTCTAAAATGTGAATCTGACTTTAGTAAGTGTTTTTCTATTCATATTTCCTCTTTCAAGATATGAACTGGTTTGAGTTCAGATAGTCCACATTTATTTGCAATTTTAAACAGTTGCAGTCCTACGCTTTGATGTAAAACATTATTCACCAACCCTATTTATTGCCCTATTGTCAATAAACAGAAGTGGGAAAATTAGAACCCAAAAGTATTCGATGCATGCTTAGTAGCCTTAGACAAACAATGGTAAGCACTAGAAGAAACAATTTAGTAACCAGGTACAATTGTAGCGAAAACACCGCAGGCTGCATAGTTTGATCGAGAAAAATGAATTCATGGGATGTCGATTAATTAACCTTTAGGTTACGTGGTACTTCAATTTATATTATGAAATCTATTAGTCCAAGTTAGATTTTCTTTTTCATTATTGAATCTTTGTCTTTTTGGTGTACTGCTTATCGTGACAAAGCAAATCAGGTCACTCAGATATGGAGAAAAGTACTTAACAGTCCTACATAAGATTGAAAAAAAATAAAAGTGTCTATGCTTTATCCGGCAAATGATATATTGAAAAATAGCAGGCGTCATGGATGTGAATTTGTCAATGAGTTCTAGAAAGTTTTACCTGAAGCCTTGAAAAATCTATGTATGAACAGTGAGGATAAAGAGGAGTGTTGGACAACAAAAGAAATTTATATAGTAATTTTAATTTTTTGCCAGAGTTTTCTTCTCAACCGACCAATTTTACACAAGTTTTCTTGCGCACGTCGGACGTGTCTTCGTACTTGTAGTAATATAATAGAAAACTTGTGCAACATGTGCACTGTTGTGTGCATGTGCCACGTGTACATATGCACAGACAGTAATGCATTAAATGGTTCCAGTTGAAGTTAAGTAGGTGTAGTCAGTTTAATTCATGCAAGACCTGTTTAATATAGTCGTTGTAATCCAAGTGTAAAAGCACATGCATTCTACTGTAGTTGACAACTTAAATTGGGAAATAAAGAAATACATTCTTGTTTTCTTCCTCGCTGGAAATTCTTTTCTTTACTTTTTATCAAACTACTCTCCGCAATTTCCCTTTAATTTCTAACTTCTCATTCAAATCAACTCCACTTTTACTCGTGTCGCTGTGCTAAGCTTAACCACCAATTTTATGTTAGGTGTGGTTAGCGTTGTTGAAAAATTTTCAAAATTAATTTTGGGTTATGAGTTATGTTTTTGAAGAAAGAAGAAGAGAAAAGCTAAAGGAAGAAGATGGGATGAATAGTCTTACATCTAGGAAGTTAAAAAAGAACATATTGATTTATATATGGATTTCTCAAAAAAAAGAAATGTTGGAATCTTTGAACATCCAAAGCTTTGTTTTGATGTGAGGAGGAAAGTTATGCATCACCACGATACGCATGCGCCGCCGTTCGACCGAACCGGGTTCGGGTCTAAAGTGACGAAAAGGCACGACCGTTTGTAACGGCTTCGGACTATTGAAAAGGATGCGACACTTGACGAATGGACACTTCCTCACTACTATAAATAGTGACACACAGGAACCGTAAAAAAAAGAACAATTTCTTTTCTTTGTACCTTCTTGTTACAAACGTGGAAACGTTGCAAATCAATTCTCTTCTTCTTTATTCTATTCTCTACTAAATTGCATCATCAGAGATCAAAATTTAAGTGTTCCTGGTCGGATCAAAATCGTACAAGTTTTGAATCCGGTTACGGTGTTTCAAGGCTTCATTGAATCCTAAAGTCGATAGTTCGATAACATGTTTGCACCTGTTAGATTGAACTATTGTCTAAAAGAATTTACGCGGTAGATACTTGAAGTCAAAAGTACAGCAATTATCATTTTCATCGTTCTCGAATCATCGATACAATTATCCAACAAGCATTATGTATGGATCGAACAAATATCTGATATCGCTAGAAATATGATATATAATGTGGGTATATATAGCATTGAAAATTTCTTTTGTTAGAATTAATTGTTGCCGAACTATAGGTTTGTTGGGAGACGATGCGGCGAGCGTACATGGAGAATGAACCAAAGTGTCAAAACTCAACATTCAACACTGTTATAGTTTCTCCTAATCACTGCCTTTTTTGCGTTTTATGGTGCGAAAGGCAACAAAAAAGACAAAGCATCAACAATGAGCTTGAAAGGCAAGAAAGCTCCAAGTATGCATAAGAATCTAGTGCAGTGAGTTATGGAGAAAACGTGAAGATGACTGAATGATATATTTGTGTAGGGGCGTTTGTGGATGGTGAGAAAGTGAGATTTCTACCCAATTGTGAACATGATATTCATATTGGATGTATTGGAAACTGGCATGGATATATGTGCTAGGGGCTCTTGCCCTACTTATAGGACAAGATTTACTCCAATCATTAATCCAAATTGATTTTAATGTGTTTATCGAATTGATCAGGTAAAGGAAATAAAAAAAAACTAAATAAATTTTTGTTACTTTAATTGTGTATGACTAGTGGATTTCTGTTCGTTTTACTTTGAATTGGAAATTTCGGGATCTAAAATTTCATGCACTTTAAGCGTAGTGTATGTTCATCACGCTAAAGCATTTTGAACTAATAAATATCTTCTAAACCTCCCTTTTTTGTGCTATAACCATAACATAGCTCAATTTTGAATCAATTTCTCGTAGGAATCGAAATAATTGAAGACAAAATTAGCACTTATGGACTATATGTGGGCCCTATTTTGCCGTCTATTTCGGGTTGTGCCACATGCATTTGATAGCAACAGATTTTCTTCGCTTTACTTGGCATACGAACAATTTTTTTCATCATTGTCAATTTTTTTATTGGGTTAGGTGTACATCCAAATGTATGCTTTTACTTGCAGGTATGCATTTTCATTCCTAAGAATTGGCTGATAACTAATGGAGTGTGTACATCATTGACTTCTAAAACATTACTCGATGAAAAAAGTGCACGCAAATGATAATGCCATAGGACCTTTGGTTCAACGAAACTTCTATTTTCATTCTTTTTAACAATGTGTTATTTTCACAAATCTATAAATGTCATCGCACGTTGTCCCTTGCAATTTAAACATGGTGTGGTACCTATGTATCACTGACTGTCTTTTTTCTCATTATTTTATGCTATTTAAGATAATATATTGTCGGTATTACGTGCATAGATGTGTCTCTTTCCTGCTCTTCATTGCCAGTCCTACTACACCGTGATATATTCCAAAGTAAATTGTGGAATCATTTTTCTGATTATTTCCCCTTATATGACATGCACGGATGCACCTACGTGCAAATATAAAATGGTTATGTTGTTCCATTTGTTGTGTGCATAATATTATGCCAAACAATCTACTATCATCATCCTTATGTTACCTACTAAGTACCGCACATGAAGTCAACTTACCTTATTTCGTTTTAATTTTCTTAAGTTAACGTATCCCATACATCCATTCTGCAAGTCTAAATATCCACATTTAAATTATTTCAAACAACCGCGTTCCTTAACGTTTTGTTGTCCGTTAGAAATGAAATTGTTTAGCCTTTCCAATATGCTTTTGACTTAACCTATAACTTTCAATTTATTGCATATATCTACCTATAACTCTCAATTTATTGCATAAATCTATTCATTTTATCATGATAAATCATATTGTGCCAAATTGCTAATTGCTAAAATTTTCTTTCAGTTATGAAGAAGCTGGACCAGATCACAGTAGAATAAAAATGTGAAGTTTAGAACTTTTTCCATTTTTAGAGTTTATTGAACCTTTGAAGTCTAAATTGTTTTAGATCTAATCTAAACAATTTTAATTAAAATATTTATTTCATTTAATTTGTTTATATAAGAATATTGATTTTATTTATATAATATATAATGCATTTGTATATCAAATACACATACATATGTATAGCACACGAACCTTAAATCCACCAAGTTTTGATACACGGACTTCATTTTTACTACATCTTAAATCCCCTTGATTTTCATCATATATTCTTATTTAAACAATAGCATGAGATGTTAAGAGAGAAACGATAATTAATTAAATGTGAACATGTGATGGAAATCGGAGGAGGGTTGGTGGTGGTGGGCAGGAGGAGAGAGGAGGCAGGGATGTAGCGAAAATGGAGTGTTAACAATAATTTTATTTATGTAAAATCTTTACCAATTCAAAATGATTTGAATTATTATCTAAAATATGTAATGACAATTTTAAATTTTAAAACCATATATAGATTTAGATAAACTACAACAAAATACTCATTTCGCAACTGGCAACCGCCGATCTTAATATGCGAAGTTGTAATAAGTTCTTTTACATTTTACAACTGTTTATGATAATTGCAAGTGACCGTTGAAGTAAGGATTTTTTACAACTGCTAAAAGCAGTTGTAATATGTTCTTTACAACTGTAAACGTCAGTTGTAAACCTGTAACATTTATTTGAAAAGTATGATATTGCAACTATTAAAGATAGTTATGGTAAATTGTATTATATCTATCTAAAATCGTTGTAATATGATTCAATTTCAACTATTTAAAACAGTTGTCATTTGATCTTTTGCAACTGTTTTTGACGGTTGCAAAATATATGCAAAAATGAAAAAAAAAACAATTAGCTGTAGCTTATAAATTATAATACACCTGTAACAATATTTGATAATAATAAAAACAAATATTATCATAAAAATTCAAAAACAAACCTTACAACAAGCTAAATAAATTTACATTCACAAATTTCTAACATACATCCCAAAAGGCTAGATAAAATTACATTCATAAAATTTTACCGCAGTACAACACATAATCCATAAATACATAACCAAGCTACAGTTTCAAAATATAACACATCACATAACCCATAAAGCCAACATAACCCATAAAGCTAAAATGCACATAATTACTAGTCTAAGAAAATGAAGTCTCTGCGTTAAATGACGATTGTTCCAACATCCTCTTTTACGGTGCACATATCTGAATTCCGCCTAAATAAAAAAACTTCAAGGTGCATTGCTACATTAACACATACCTTCCAGGCATTTGGTCCAACTTTAGCAAAGTGTACCGAAGCATTAAAATCGGTACTTGCGTCCCTTATGCAGCTACGTTCTACGATCTACTACTAACTCAATAGCTTGCCTCTTCTTTTTACCAAACAAACAGAGCATTGTTTCTTTCTAAGAAAGTTTCATATAACAACCATATTCAGAAATGGTTGAATGTTTAGATATTGGGAAGCGGTAATGCTAAAAGAGCTAAACAAATATTCAACGAGGCTTGACTGGTTAACGGATCATTCCAGTAGGTTCATTCCGTTAACGAACCAATCACCTAAGCATAAAGTTAACATTAGCAAGCAAAACTCATTCTAGCACTGGTTACAAGGTCAAGTATGGCTTGCTAGGTATGTATAACACAGGTTTTCTTCGGAATAAACTTGATGCATAAATAATGATATGATACTAATATGAAACCATAAAAACCCATAAACATAACTTATGTTTTATACTTATCGTCACAAAACAATATATATTACTATGGTAATGACCTTTGAACACAATGCTCAAACAAAACCAAAACAGTCTTTCTGGAAGCTTAGTTCACTTGCATTGAACGAGCTAAATAAAGCTCATAACACATTGAAAGAAGGATGAAGAAAAAATAAATAAAAATACAAGCTTAATCCGAGATAAGTTTATGGACTTGTAGTTGAACTAATGAATAAACTCAAGCCAAACTACAGTAACTCATTTATTCCATAGGATAATAAACTAAACACATAATAATTATCCTATTGAGTCAAAGCAAATATCAGTTTATTAAAGTGGTTGAGCAAATGAATAACTATTTGACAAAGGCAGTACATTACCATAAGCTTGTAGGATCAAATTTACATCTGAAATTAGTGATAATCTACTACATGAGTTTCATTCAATCAGTCAGTAACATCTAATCAATATCAAAGTTCTCTGTCTTGTATTCAGAACTATAAAAATAAACCATAGAACTGTGAAAAAATAATAAAAGAATCACTAAAATGGGAACCATGATTATGTAAGCTTGATGAGCTAATGATACATTTCCCTGATCAAAATAGAATGATTAGAGCATGCTCCATCCAAAGATATTTAATATTCAAAATCAAACTATTAATACGAGCCTACCTCCACTTATATACAACAATGATTTAACTTCAAAAATTTGATGAAAGCGGCATCTACTATAATGATTCACAAAAGAAAGTCATACATTTTAGTCTTATACATATACATAAGATAACCTGGACATTCTTTAAAAATACGAGGACATGTTAATTGTTTAGCAAACCCTGTAAATAAAAAAAATCGATAGCAAAAAAATGGTTAATTTATTTTAATTTCAATATGCGGGAGGCAGTAGATTTACAGGAAACATACTTGCCCCTTTGTAGAAATTATTGGACCAAATTACCGCCATACAATGTCAAGCATTAAAAAAGCAAATAAAATGTGCAACCATCTGGGAAGCTTTAAATGCTTACTATAAAAGTCCAAATGTGATTATAAGTTTACTAGTGTCGTATATTTAGTAAAAATTTAATAGAAGTTAGTATAATAGTTGCATCAATTTACAGATGTAAAATACAATGTTTATGTTAAATTTAGAGGCAGAATCTTAGCGAAATTCTGCCAATAGGAATACAAATCCTGTCACACATCGTGAAGGTTCAAAGTCATTCCAATACCGTAAAGAACTGGTAAATTTATAAATTGCAATTATAATTACCTATAACATTGTATAATCATATATATATTAATAATAACGCATAATGATTATTTCAGGAAAGAGATTGTGGTCGTCCCATCTCCTACTTGGAAGTTTTTACTCTACTCACGCCATCGAACATGTCAATGAAGATGGCTCAAAAATATACACATGGAATGACACAAAATCACAAGGGTCCATGATAAGCATATTTGAGATTATAAGTTAATGATAATCATTTTAAATTATAAGCTATAAATAATTAAAATAATCTAATATGAATTTTAGTTGTAATACTAATTTTTGGTCGTAGGATAGATTCTTTAACGAGACTACTCGAGGGAACAGGTCGAGACGAGTTGACCGCTGATGAGGAGGACATGATTTTTGATGCTATCATGGAATCGCCAAAGCGAATAGGCACTATGGTTTTGGGAATCAATAGGTAATTTTTTGTATAATATATTCATGAATAACGTATAACACATTGATTTTATTATTCACACTATATGAAACTCATACACTTTGGTAAAAATGTTACAGGTCAGATGAAGGAATGCCAAATATAGAAGAGCTCGGGACGATCAGGAGATTGCATACTTGACAACTTGGATTGCTGACCTCAAGGATCGAGATAGGCATCGAATTGAGGAGATTTACTGAATGAACGCATTACTGCATATATGCAATAGCATGGTAAATTTCCATCATTATAGGGATCTGGAGGCGATGAGAAGTATGTATGTGTGACAGCCCAAAGAGATTTTCGACCTCGAAAATCGACACTAATACGTTCACTGTATAGAGTGCCGAGCAATCGAATGCTGGAAGCTCCAGACTGTGGGTTAAGAAGAAAAAGAGGTAGAAGAAGAAATAGAAAACAATAGCACAGAATCTCACAATCGCAGTGGAATAAAATATAATATACAAATAACAGCATTTTTATATAATGAAAAGCTTTAACTATCAATATACACAAGATACCAGAGTACACAAATCTGGACAATTATAATAACTTGTCCTCAACTACTGTCCATACAGTCTATACTTTCTCAGCGGAATATAACCAATATATCCCTGCCGTCCAGCTCGTCTCCTGGGCTCCAAACGTCCTACCTGAAAATCTGTAATACTCGGTCTGACCCGAGCATTACAATAAAGTAACACCCGTGTCGGGCTGGAAACCAGCGTGAGAAAACCTCTTTAATTTGAAATATTAAAGTTGTTAAAAATGCCTTTGAAAATCATCGTAACTCGTCCAACATTACGAGCTCTTACCTTTTATATCCAACACTTGGTTGTTAAGTCCATTATTTAAAATAATCTTTAAATGCAGTTACTTATTAAAAATAGTTGAATTTACTTAATTTTATTTAATCCCAGCCTATTTGATTCTACGAACCAAACCCATAAAGATTGAAGTACTTATTAAATCGAAGTGGTTACGGATATTACTGATATCCGATCCCGGTCTCTTCGAATCCAAAAGCTATTTTAAGCCCCAATTGTTTTTAACAACAATTCAAATTTCAGAATGCCAACCTTTCCATAAAATCCCATCACAAACTCTATTCAAATAAAACGTCTCACGTTTTATAACAAATTACTCTTCCCTTATAAATTCCCCTATGAATTTATAATCCCAAATTATCCACTGATAAATATTTCACTTTATTTATAAACCCAGTTTATAATTTCCACACCCTCATTTTCCTTTAACTCACATTTTCCAACCACTTAATCAATTCCCCAATCGATTCTCTGAATTAATTTCCATTTTTAAAACTTATTTTGTTTTATCCAAATTTATTTCTAAATCCATTAATTCCAGTTTTATCCTTTATTTGATTTAAAACCTTACTTAAGTCCGAAATACCAATTTCATAACTTTTTCCATAATTCCCCTTTTTTTCTTTTCCAACTCATTTTAAATCTTGAATTTTAAAAATAAATCATCTTCTTTAAAACTGTATCACTTAATTCCTCAAACTCTCTTATTTCCCATTTATTTAAAATCTCTATTATTATTGTTGTTGTTTTCCACACTCGGACTTATTTAACAAACTTAATTCAACTTTTATTCTTTTCCAAATTCAATCTTCATTTTATCCAAATTTAATATAATTATTTTACCTAAAATTTTCTCTTTTATTTTCCTTCAAAAATCCAAACTTTATTATTTTGATATCTTAACATATCAAAATATATCTAGCAAACCATATCATTCAATAATTCCAATTTCCAATATAATCTATCACGGATTATCAAATAAATCATAACACAGAATATGAAAATAAATTTCAATATTTTGAGGAATCCAGTTGGATCCCTCCAACCTGTTTCCCTGCATCCACAGATGTTAGCACAATATCAATTCCACTTCGAGGTGGAATATCGCGGTATATGGGATTAATATAATATCATCCGCTATTATGCGGCGCATAGAGTCTCATCCGCTATATAATGCGGGAATATCAATCACTCCAACATATATATACTAATCAATCCAATAAATTTAACTTTAACTAATTAAATCAACTAATAATCCAATTTGAGTGAGATTAACTCATCTTTGATTGTTGTTTTGCAATCCGTTCCAAACCAGCTATTTCCTTCACGATTTTGGACCTTGTACAAACATTGTATGGTTTATTAATATTTGAAAAAATCGAACAATCAATTTTCTTTCAATAGATTCAATTTATTAACACTTTTAATTTGAACTAATCTAATGATCATTTTCCCATTAGATAAAGTTAATTAGCCAAATTATTCTATTAACTAATTTTTCCTATAATAAATAAATTTTTGAGTTACAAAAATAATTAATTAAGTTAATCTCCCTAATGCACTATTTTAAAATAATCAAGTAAATTTAAAATGTACAGATGTATATTTATTTTTCTCTTTGAAACTATATATATATATATATATATATATATATACATACTTATAAAACAACCTATATAGATTCAAAAATCAAATCTTTATATATATAAACCTTCAATCATTCAAAATTATTTTCAAAATCTTAAACATATATTTTCAGTTTACTATTTAAAATAGGCATCTGAATATATATATATATATATATATACACACACACACACACTTCCTTTAAACAAAACTTAGCTTATAAAACAACCTATATAGATTCAAAAATCAAATCTTTATATATATAAACCTTCAATCATTCAAAATTATTTTCAAAATCTTAAACATATATTTTCAGTTTACTATTTAAAATAGGCATCTGAATATATATATATATATATACACACACACACTTCCTTTAAACAAAACTTAGCTTACTGTAAAAATTAATAAAACAGATTTTTTTCTTTTTTTTCTTTTATATCTTACTGTAAATAATAATTAATTTTTATCTTCCTGCATATACATATTCATATAAAAATTAATTTAAAGAACATATACCTCAGCCTATCCCTACTGCCATGGCCCCAAAACGAACATGAACTCGCCGAGCTCACGCGAAATCGAACGCGATGACGCGACCCTGCTCTGTCTCTCATGCCACTGCACCCACGCATGCTTCGCCACTGCTCCCCCGCCTTTCGCTCAACCCCAGTTCGCGAGCAACCTTTTCGCGCGTCGCCCTACATCACGGCATCGCCCTAAACTTGCTCGAATCGCCTCTCCTCTATCTGGAACGAGATCGGATCTCGTCTGAACTGAATGATTTTTTTTTCTTCTGCTCGTATGAAATAGAGAAGAGGGAAATAGGAATCCACGGTTTTGATTTCGGTTTGTTGAAAGGAATTTTGTTTTCGGCCATTATCTTGATTTTGTATATGTTCTTTTCTTCGTTTGAGATGTATAAACTTCGGCTAAAAATATAGGGGGAGACGGCTCGGGATTTAATTTTTTTTTGAAATCGACTGAAAGAATTGCTCGTGATTTGAATTGAGGTGGAAGGTTGCGTGAGGAAGATGCCTTACTACAGTAACATGAAGTGAATAAAAATACAACTGATGTGAAAGAATTTCAGCTGATGGTTGACTAGGATGTACACATATAAATATATTAATTCAAATTCAAATTCAAATTGTCTCGATAAATGCAACCTAAAATTTCGAACTCCTATCGAGGCGTGCCGCTAGGCGTTTATAATGTTATACCTCTATTTCGAACGCAACGGAAAAGGTTTCGAGTCCTAATTCGATCGTATGGAGAAGATAGCTTTCTGAACCCAGTTATTATATTAAATTTTCGATATAAATTTTAGCGCGTTTATCTAACGTACAATCACACGACAACTCCAAACACTACGAAAATTGAAATTCGATAATAATATACTATTACGGATCCAATGGAACTGGTTTTGTCGAAATCCAAGACAGTGCCTCGGAAGGCTATTTTTAAATATCAATTTAAACGATATATTTTCAAAACTGAACAAAACCCTTTTTAATTCAATTTTAAAACTTCCATTACCTTCAGTATTATTAATATAAATTTTATAAGCTTTCAACTTATTTTTAACAGGCTCGAAACTCCCGATTTCATATTTTACCCAATTTTCAATTATTTACTTCAATTATTTAATTAACCAATAAATAGTGACATTTGAAATTCATGTTAAAAATTAACTTTCAAATATTTAAAATCAATTAAATATTCCAATTTCAAATGTCCAAATTTCCGAGTCGTCGCATTCCTCCCCCTTAAAAGAATTTCGTCCCCGAAATTGCTAGTTAAGAGGAATGGTCCAACACCGTTTATTATTTCCCAAAAGCCAACAGTTTCAACAACTTTCCCAAAACAACCATTTTATTAAAGACACACTATTACTCTAACTCACTTTTCAAACTCTTCCATGGTTCCCAGACCTAGGGGTGTTACGGTTACGGTAACCGTCATTATTACTATCAACCGTAACCGTAACCGTTGTTGATGGTTATAAATTCTTATAACTGTTACCGCAACCGTTTATGATGGTTAACCGTCGTATTTTAGATCTTGAAGCATGTCGTACATATATTTTCAATTATATGCATTATTGGTGATAAATTAATATAGCTATAACTGGTTTTTGTAAAAAAAACTATTTGTTTATAAAATGACCAGTATGAATGCACATGTTATTATTCATTTGGACACATATTATTAATTTTCAAGCTATTCTTTTAACTTAAATTACTAATTTTTATACTTTAATGTTAAATATTACACAAAAAAATCATGTACGGTTGGTATGGTTAACCGCGGTTTTCAAATGCTTCAACCGTTACCGTATCCGTTACCATTGTAGACGGTAACCGCATGAACGGTTGGTGCGGTTGTACGGTTGAACGGTTCAACCGTAACAGCCCTACCCAGACCATATTACTTACTCAACCATTTGAATTATAATATGAAACCAATTTTAAATTATCAAAATTTTCTTGAAATTTTTCTAACTCCTAAATTTTCGAAAAATTTCGCCAGCGTCTCCTTTGCGCGGCTAGATCGGTACGACTACAAAATGGCTCTACGGGCCTCCAAATTTCAAAAGAAAACAAAAGTCAAGTGGCTAGATCAGAAAATCATCAAATTTCATACTACAATTTAAATACATACCTTTTTGTCGGGCAATTCAAAATTTATCTTCTGAAGTCAAAATACCAATTTCCTTTTGCTTTTAAATACCTACATTCTACTTAGCAATAATATCCAATTACAGAATTCAAAATCATTTTATTTATTTCTTTACAAAATTTTAATATTTGTTCTGCTTAAGCCGTACGATGTACCATATCGTCCGTACGCAATAACAAATCTGATCGCTCACTCAACCACACAATTTCACTTCCGAACTAGTATCGTCCACCCGACTGTCTAGTGCGGACTCAGATCTGGCTTCTTGATCAGAAACCGTCATTCTCCTTGCATAGCCATATACTATGATAGAGAATTTCCAGAATCAACCAAAAGTCCATATCCAGGATTCGCCGTCGAAAATCGAGTGAAAAATTCCAACTCGGATCGATCTAACTATCTCGAAATTCTGTGCTCGAATCTGGATCAAGTCGCTATACGGATAAAATAATATATGTACACCCTACGTATTAATATTCAATTGATTATTATTTATATCAATTCTCTTTCTTTTTCACATTTATTTTGATTTCTATTCCCTTATTCACATTTTCCCTTTTCACCATTTTTATTAAACTTTCATCCTAATATTAACTTAATATATTTCTCAACTGTAAACTTACTTAAGAATTTCACCATCCATTTCGTACGTCCAATATATTTTATATACTTCTTATATTTATTTCCACTTTACCATTTAAGCTCTTATATCCATTTTCGTTTAACTTAAATTTCTAATTCTATTTAAATTCTATTTACCTTTTCATTTTTATTTATCACCAAAACTATCTTTATAAAAAAATACTTTTTATAACTCAATGTTTCAACAAGTCCATCTTTGTTCTCATAGAAATTCAGTCAAACGTTGGCCAGGCGTAGGACTGAAAATCTATAAGTACTTAGTAGACCCGTTTTCAACACCCAGTGAAAATACGTGGAAAAACTTTTGTGAAAACGTAGAAAACATTTTTTTTTCTTTTTGTGAGAATGCCGTGGAAATCATCACCCCCTCCATGGATCGCAGTTAGCCCGATGATTACGTCGCCATCCCGGCGAAAACCATAGAAAACTGTAGGCATCCGCACCCCTCGATTTTCACCATGGAACCACCACAGATCGCAGCTACATCCAGGGTTACGTTGCCATCACGGAAAAAACCATGTAACTGTAGGCATCAGCGCCCTCGAATTTCGCTGCCAGATGAAACTTCACCACATAGGTCGCAGACTACATCAGTCGAGTCCCAATGTAGCCTGTAGGCACTCTCTGCCACACGACTTTCGCTATGTCCTCATAGATCGCAGTCTACCGATGTTACGTCGCTCTCCCAGCGAAATCAAACGTAGACTTTAGGCAATCGCTGCCCCTCGACTTACGCTATGGTGCGCAGTAGATCGCACTTACACCAGAGTTACACTGCCGTCATAGCATAACCCCAATGTCTCTGTAGGCATCAGCGCCCTCGACTTTCGCTACCCCAATCACAATCCATAGGAACTACAGTTTAGTCTGGACCTCCTCTGGGATTAAAATTTAGAACCCCCTTTAGGGCTCAAGGCAAAACCACCTAGTGGATCTCCTGCTATAAGTTTCAACTCTAAATGGGAGCGCCTTTTCCCCCACAGCATTCTCAAAACATTTTGTACTATACACATATAGTACCTTTCAAATCATACTCTCTATATGTATTACATATAAACTTCAAAATCGATATCTCAAAATCGATAATTCTCAAACTTGGCTTTCCCACTTCTCAAAATTGATTTTTCCTAAAATCAAAGCCTTTCAAAATCAATTGGTCCCATTCTGACCAGTTTGAAATTTAGAAAATAGTTTGAATAGTTTAAAATAGTTAAGTATTTGCAAAATAGTTATAAAATGGTTAAATACCTAATATAAGATAGTTTGAGTTTTTTTTAAAAAAAAGAAAGGTTGTATAATAAATGACTTGGAAAAATAGATTGATTTATACAAATTCGAATTAAATTTTCAAACGTTAATTTAATCCCTTAAATCAAATTAAGCCCTAACATTTAATTTCACGACCCAAGTCTTTAGAACAATTTAATTCTGAGCCCAAATTTCTAATATTCATTTTAAATTTCCTTTACTTAAACTTATTTGAGGTTCAAGTAAAGCTAAAATCTTCCTAAGCAAATCAATTCTCAGAATTCAATAGATTTCCCAATTATACTACAAATTTTTAAACCCAATCTCTTTACACATTTCCGGTTGATAAATCCATTTTTAACCTTTAAATGTTAAGTTCAAAGTGATCCCATTTCATAAGTTCAATCCTTATTTCTAAAATCAAGATTAAATAGTTTTCAAGATAAAGTTTTATTTCCATTAAATTTCAGCAATGGATATATATCATTTCAATCCACTTCTTGATTTATTTCAAACAATTCACTTTATAGAATTTGAAACCCGTTTGAGGCCATACATAACTCTCTTTTCAATTTGACCCATTTAACTTCCTTAAGTTAAATCTCAAATGCAGCTTGAAATTTTCCAACTTCAGATTATAGGTCCAAACTTATTTAACTTCCCCTAAGTTAAATTCAATTCCATTCAAATCTACTCAATTTAAATTCTCCCTTCAAATTTAAATTTTCTATTGACATTACTATTTATTTCAAATCAATTTTGAAATCACATGTATCCACATATATATACATTTTATCCCATTGTCATCTTAAGTCAAAATTCCAATTTTAAACCATTCTTGGTTTTCAACTTAAAACAACTTCATTTCCAAACACCTCTTGTTTTAAAACAAGATTCATATGTTCAAAATAAACAATATTACTTATTATTTTCTTCAACCCCTTTTTGAAACAATTTCAAAATTCCTTTGGCTTAGATTTAAAGCCTCACAATTTAAATCTATCTTTAATTTATAAATCACATTTTATACATTTAACTTATTCAATTTTCTTTCTTAAAACATTTCACTCTTTTTTATTGTTGTTTATCCTGAGTAGTATTACTTATTATATCTTTTAACACTTCTATAAATTTTCAAAAATATTTAAAACTCAGGTTTTAGTCTATTTTTAACTTAACATATTTGTATAATTTATTCTTACCCCATATGTTTTACTTAAGTCCCATTTAATTTTAATAACAACAACCAATTACCCAAATGTACTATAATAATTTGAAAAACTATTACTTTATATATAAAAATATAAGCTTATATCAAAATCATTTTTAAAATCATTATATAAGAAAATAACAAGTACGCTCTCATATAATACATTCAACTCATTCTAGGGTACTACTGACCCTATCTCTAATGAGTAATCCCCACCAGAGCCAAGGTTCTCGCTTAACCTTTCCGCTCTGATACCACTGTGATAGCCCGAAGAGATTTTCGACCCCGAAAATCGACACTAATACGTTCACTGTATAGAGTGCCGAGCAATCGAATGCCGGAAGCTCCAGACTGTGGGTTAAGAAGAAAATGAGGTAGAAGAAGAAACAGAAAACAATAGCACAGAATCTCACAATCACAGCGGAATAAAATATAATATACAAATAACAGCATTTTTATACAATGAAAAGCTGTAACTATCACATACACAAGATACCAGAGGACACAAATCTGGACAGTTATAATAACTTGTCCTCAACTACTGTCCATACAGTATATACTTTCTCGGCGGAATATAACCAATACGTCCCTGTCGTCCAGCTCGTCTCCTGAGCTCCAAACGTCCTACCTGAAAATCTGTAATACTCGGTCTGACCCGAACATTACAATAGTAACACCCGAGTCAGGCTGGAAACCAGCGTGAGAAAACCTCTTTAATTTGAAATATTAAATTTGTTAAAAACGCCTTTGAAAATCATCGTAACTCGTCCAACATTACGAGTTCTTACCTTTTATATCCAACACTTGGTTGTTAAGTCCATTATTTAAAATAATCTTTAAATGCAGTTACTTATTAAAAATAGTCGAATTTACTTAATTTTATTTAATCCCAGCCTATTTGATTCTACGAACCAAACCCATAAAGATTTAAGTACTTATTAAATCGAAGTGGTTCTGGATATTACTGATATCCGATCCCGGTCTCTTCGAATCCAAACGCCATTTTTAAGCCCCAATTGTTTTTAACAACAATTCAAATTTCAGAATGCCAACCTTTCCATAAAATCCCATCACAAAGTCTATTCAAATAAAACGTCTCACATTTTATAACAAATTACTCTTCCCTTATAAATTCCCCTGTGAATTTATAATCCCAAATTATCCAATGATAAATATTTCACTTTATTTATAAACCCAGTTTATAATTTCCACACCCTCATTTTCCTTTAACTCACATTTTATAACCACTTAATCAATTGCCCAATCGATTCTCTGAATTAATTTCCATTTTTAAAACTTATTTTGTTTTATCCAAATTTATTTCTAAATCCATTAATTCCAGTTTTATCCTTCTATTTGATTTAAAACCTTACTTAAGTCAGAAATACCAATTTCATAACTTTTTCCATAATTCCCTTTTTTTCTTTTCCAACTCATTTTAAATCTTGAATTTTAAAAATAAATCATCTTCTTTAAAACCGTATCACTTAAGTCCTCAAACTCTCTTTTATGTCCCATTTATTTAAAATCTCTATTATTATTGTTGTTGTTTTCCACACTCGGACTTAATTAACAAACTTAATTCAACTTTTTTCCTTTTCCAAATTCAATCTTCATTTTATCCAAATTTACTATAATTATTTTACCTAAAATTTTCTCTTTTATTTTCCTTCAAAAATCCAAACTTTATTATTTTTGACATCTTAACATATCAAAATATATCTAGCAAACCATATCATTCAATAATTCCAATTTCCAATATAATCTATCATGGATTATCAAATAAATCATAACACAGAATATGAAAATAAATTTCAATATTTTGAGGAATCCAGTTGGATCCCTCCAACCTGTTTCCCTGCATCCACAGATGTTAGCACAATACCAATTCCACTTCGAGGTGGAATATCGCGGTATATGGGATTAATATAATATCATCCGCTATTATGCGGCGCATAGGGTCTCATCCGCTATATAATGTGGGAATATCAATCATTCCAACATATATATACTACTATATATAATATCACATCCAGACTGATAATAATTATCAATTCAATCAATCCAATTAATTTAATTTTAACTAATTAAATCTACTAATAATCCAATTTGAGTGAGATTAACTCACCTTTGATTTTTGTTTTGCAATCCGATCCAAACCAGCTATTTCCTTCATGATTTTGGACCTTGTACAAACATTGTATGGTTTATTAATATTTGAAATAATCGAACAGTCAATTTTCTTTCAATAGATTTAATTAATTAACAGTTTTAATTTGAACTAATCTAATGATCATTTTCTCATTAGATAAAGTTAATTAGCCAAATTATTCTATTAACTAATTTTTCCTATAATAAATAAATTTTTGAGTTACAAAAATAATTAATTAAGTTAATCTCCCTAATGCACTATTTTAAAATAATCAAGTAAATTTAAAATGTATAGATGTATATTTATTTTTCTCTTTGAAACTATATATATATACTTATAAAACAACCTATATAGATTCAAAAATCAAATCTTTATATATATAAACCTTCAATCATTCAAAATTATTTTCAAAATCTTAAACATATATTTTCAGTTTACAATTTAAAATAGGCATGTGAATATATATATATATATATATATATATCCTTAAAACAAAACTTAGCTTACTGTAAAAATTATTAAAACGGATTTTTTCTTTTTTATCCTACTGTAAATAATAATTAATTTTTATCTTCCTGCATATACATATTCATATAAAAATTAATTTAAAGAACATATACCTCAGCCTAACCCTACTGCCATGGCCCCAAAACGAACATGAACTCACGCGAAATCGAATGCGATGACGCGACCCTGCTCTGTCTCTCACGCCACTGCACCCACGCGCGCTTCGCGATGCTTCGCCACTGCTCCCCCTGCCTTTCGCTCAACCCCAGTTCGCGAGCAACCTTTCTGCGCATCGCCCTACATCACGGCATCGCCCGAAACTTGCTCGAATTGCCTCTCCTCTATTTGGAACGAGATAAGATCTCGTCTGGACTTAATGATTTTATTTTATTTTATCTTCTGCTCGTATGAAATAGAGAAGAGGGAAATAGGAATCCATGGTTTTGATTTCGATTTGTTGAATAGGAAGTTTGTTTTCGGCCATTATTTTGATTTTGTTTATTTTCTTTTCTTCGTTTGAGATGTATAAAGTTCGGTTGAAAATATAGGGGGAGACGGCTCGGGATTTAATTTTTTTTTTGAAATCGGTTGAAAGAATTGCTCGTGATTTGAATTGAGGTGGAAGGTTGCGTGAGGAAGATGCCTTGCTACAGTAACATGAAGTGAATAAAAATACAACTGATGTGAAGGAATTTCAACTGATGGCTGACTAGGATGTACAAATATAAATATATTAGTTCAAATTCAAATCCAAATTGTCTCGATAAATGCAACCTAAAATTTCGAACTCATATCGAGGCATGCCGCTAGGCGTTTATAATGTTATACCCCTATTTCGAACGCAATGGAAAAGATTTCGAGTCCTAATTCGATCGTATGGAGAAGATAGCTTTTTGAACCCAGTTATTATATTGAATTTTCGATATAAATTTCAGCGCGTTTATCTATCGTACGATCACACGACAACTCCAAACACTATGAAAATTGAAATCTGATAATAATATACTATTATGGATCCAATGGAACTAGTTTCGTCGAAATCCGAGACTGTGCCCCGGAAGGCTATTTTTAAATATCAATTTAAATGATATATTTTCAAAATTGAACAAAACCCTTTTTAATTCAATTTTAAAACTTCCATTACCTTCAGTATTATTAATATAAATTTTATATGCTTTCACTTATTTTTAACAGGTCGAAACTCCCGATTTCATATTTTACCCAATTTTCAATTATTTAATTCAATAATTTAATTAACCAATAAATAGTGACATTTGAAATTCAATTTAAAAATTAATTTTCAAATATTTAAAATCAATTAAATATTCCAATTTCAAATGTTCAAATTTCCGGGTCGTCGTAGTATGATTTTTTTTATGTTGTGATATTGTATATATGGACTTTGAGGTCGTGAGGTTGTATGAGAGTTGTATTTACTTTGGGATTAGTAAGGTTGGTTTGATGTATGATTAGACGTATGATAAACTTTAAGATGTTGAGGGATGTTTGAGATTAAAATTTGTGGACTTTTGAGATTGAACTTATGCTTATTGTATTTATGATGCATTTATTATTATTGATGTGATATATTTTGTGGTATATGTAATATATGTGATATAGGCTTTAATATATATGATTTATATGTGTGAAATAGGGTTACCATATATATTATTATATATGTGTTGTTTGAGGCATGAATCACTACTCAATTGCAAAAAAAAGTCTCGGTTTTCTGATGGCTTCTGACGGCCATTGGCTAATACTTGACCGTCTTAATGCTTGCCACGTATACCCGATAAGGCAATGAAAACCATCGAATAATCTGATGAAGGCCGTTGAAAAGTTATCGAAGAAGCCTTCAAAAAGTCTGCCGATGAGCAGTTGCTCGATGGATGTTATTTCGATGGCTATTTTCATCGACTTTTGATGGCTTCCGACGGCTATTAGCCGTTGAAATAATTGTTCCCTCTTGTAGTGATATAGTTCAATAAAAAAATTTATATTTTAAACTTTGTGAATATTTAAAATTCATTTTAAATTTCAAAAATAATTATATTTAAAATAAATGAGTATGACCGAAATTAAATATACATGATATACATAAAATAAATATGCATGATATATATATATATATATATGATTGAGTAAAAGATGGAGACCCTTATCTCCTGGTTTACTCACTCTTTTTGCCAATTAAAAAAATAGATTTTTGCATTCAAAACTTGCCCCTCCCCTTTTCCTTATGGTCGACCGTGATATGGGTTATATCGGCCTAAGAAAATTTCTGAATCTAATTAGTATTTACTTACTTTAAATTTTTATATACACGCTTTATTAAATAATAATTCAAATAAATCAACTAAAATTTAATAATTAGTATTTAATAAATATTAATTAATTTATAACAATTATAATTTGATTAAATCGTGTGCTATTTCAGAGTATTCAACATTGAAGTTGTGCGACTCAAATATGTAAATTTAGTTAGTAATTAATATCGAACAATTAGAATATTAACATTTACACGTCAACACAACTAATTTATGACATTTTGGTTGAATTTATCGCTTACACGCATTTTTGGGTAAAATCCAATTTCACTATTATATGCGGTACCATGTAGTTATGATTATTTACACCAACTCTCTTTTTCAAAACTATGTCACTTTAGTACTTATGGAATTTGGTTTTAGTCAAAATTCCAATATCACCTACATCCAACTTGTTTAATCCAAACCCAACGTCCTTGGTGCAATAATAACAATCATTATTAACCGAAACGCTTTGGCTAGAAACTTTTAGTTTGAGTTGACTACAGTTGACCTTGATACTAACCTCATATAACCGAGGAGATGAATTTTCTATTGAATAGTGTTTTACTTCCAATGCTTCAACTCAAATCCAACTATAGTCCTTTAATGTATGATGTGCCATGATTTAACTATAATCAAAATGGAGTGTTACATTGAAGTTCAACATTATTCTCAAGTCATGAGAACTATGTAATATTGTCACGTTGAGATTCTCTGTTTGACTCTAGTTATGTTAAACAACAGAAAACTCTCGAGGGTTATTCCATAGTTATCCAATAACTATCTGTATGTAATCGCTTAGTGCCTCCAATAGATATGAGTAATACACTTCCCAATATTAGTAGAGCATTACATACTCTAGTCTCGACGGGTGTATCAATACCTGTTTTAAAACATCTTGATTGAGAATATTTGGAACAAAATGTTATTTTTAATGTGTGATGAATTTCTCATGATACAACACATTGTAATTCTCATCACATAATAATTATTTAAGGATTTTCCATTAAATTATAATAAAATAAAATAATTATAATTAACATAACATGTTATGACAAGTATATAATAGATAGAAAAACACCTTTTATTTCGAATGATATTTTATTATATAGTTAATAATTTATAATAAATTACAGAATTGCCCCTAGAGCATACCCCTAACCCTATCAAACTATCACCTCTTTTAATGTACTTTTCTTCAGCATTGCCAATACAAATCTTTACCACTTGCACTAGATCAAATATGGCAAGGAGAACATACGATGTATTTCCATCTTTCATCATTACCAGGTTCTTTTAGCCTACATAGTTTAGATAACTGACCATTTTTTAGTTTTCTTAAACTTTATAATTAGTTCCATTTTTATTGTTGTATATTTGTAATTTTAGTTGTTTTATGGTTACTATCTACATCCTTTTTTGAATTGACACTAACTTTGTATCTTCAACGTTAAACTTGCTTTGATTGACCTGATGACCTTAAAAAAAATGTCCTTTGATTTTCCGATTAGGGTATAAATTTCTTATAGTAGTAGGAATGGAAAGAAAATAGTTATGAAATAGTTGAATAGTTAAATAGAAAAGTAAGAGATTTGATGAAGAAATGATTCTTGGAATTTTTTGGAATATAGAAAATTTATTGTTTTCCAGTACAAGTTGCAATGTATGTATGAGCCTACATTTATAGGCTTTATTTTATAATAGAATAGTCTATATAAAATATTATAGTTAGAACATTCTAAATAGAATAGTCTAGATAAATCAAAGAATTGGTAATTGATGGTTGCATAAGTAGTTTTCTCTATCTTTCTAGAGAACTCTAAGAGAATATTCTCTAACTTTCTAGAAATTTGTATTACTCTTTAAAACTCCTTCTTGATACAAATTTCGAAAATTCCAAGCGAAGTTCACAACCGCTTAAATTTTGTTGTTCTTTATAATGCCTTAGTGAATATGTCTACAACCTAATCCTCTCTTGTACAGCATTTAAGTTCAATTTGTTTAATAGCTTCCACCTCTAATGAAGTGATACTTTATAGGTTTTTTTCAAATATAATGAACTGAATTCTTCGTCATTGCTATTGCTGATTTATTGTCATTATAGATTTTAGCGGACTCGCTTTTTTGTTCATCCATTTTTCCAAGTATATCTTTATCTTTAAAGAAATCTACTAACTCCTAAGTATTATTCTTCTCAATCATTTTTATCTCTTCTTTCATAACCTTAACCTATGCGTATTGCGTTGATTCTACTTCATAACTTTCAGGCTCAAGTATGGCTAAATTGCAAGTTTCATGTATACATACATATATCCAATAAAGATCTAACTATTCTCGATGTAGACTCTAGTGAAGAAGTTTTTCGTTGAGGAGGTGAATGGAGCGTATCTGGCTCTTCTGCTACATCTTCCACTTCTACTTGAAGTTGTTGTAGTGGTATAGAAATGTTTTTCCCCCAACTTTTTCTTCATCCCAATTCATAGAAGCATTCTCATCAATTTCAACATCTTTAATAATAATGAGCTTCTTTGTTTGCAAGTTATAAACTCTATAGCCTTTTGATTGTGTGTTATACCCCAAGAAGAGTCCACGTATAGTCATGTCTTCTAATTTGTGTTGCTTTTCATAAGGAATGTGTATGTAGCAAATCAATCTAAAAACTCTTAGATGATTGGCTGATGGCTTTCGTCTACTTCGTATCTTTATAGGAGTACCACTACAACAAAAACAGTCATCAATTGCGGTCCCAAACCGCAATAAATGATAACTATAGCGGTTTAGTAAACACTATATATAAACATGTTATAAAAAAAACAATGACTTATTTATAGCAAAAAAAGCGGTATAAAAATCATCTTTTATAACACTATATTTTCGTTGTTGTAAGTATTTTATACTAGTTTAATGAACGCTGTGTGTCAAAATGTTATTAAAAACAATGGCTTGTTTGCAAAAATAATCGCTATAAAAAATCTTTTATAGCGCTTTTTTTCTGCTATTGTAAATATTTTACAGCGGTTTAATAACTCCTTATCGGTTGTGTCACATACAACTCATAATCCATGGTTTCTTGTCCTAATCCTGCCTTTACCTTGAGGAAAGCACAACAAGTAAAGTTGGACTATTCACTCGGATCTATCATTTCGTGACGGCCTAAGTAAGCTAAACAAATACGTGCAGTTATTTTACCTCATATATTCAATATATTAATAGTACTATAACATCCCTAGCTTGAGGAAAGCCCAACAATTAAAGAGTATGCAAGTAATATATTAATATATAAATGATAGAGGAAAACTTTATATTAAAGGTTCATAATCTTAAATATATTGTATCAAGTGATATTGACTTATAGAATAATTTATTTCTTATGAAATACCCTCGTGATTCAATATTGGACACATCATAAATAATGGTATACGTACATATATGTATTTATTTATTTATTCCGTAAGTTTATTTAGGGTTTCTTAATGTTCCACTTTTGATTTATACATTAATATTATATAAGTTTAATTATTATAAAACTTTTATATTTCATATTACTTATATAATAGTCTTATGTATAATATTGTATTAATTAAATCTTATTTAATTAATTTTAATTATTTAACATTTTACTTAATTGCATACTATCTTAATACAACATTTATTTTATTATATACTAAAACCTTTATAGTACAACAAATATTATATATATATATATATATGTATGTATGTATGTATATTATTTAATTAATTTATTTAATTAAACAATTTTAATTAAATTATATTAATTTTGAAATTCATCTATATGCATACGTGTATACTTATGTTATTTTAAAATTTTAAAACAACATAGCATATATCATAATATATAATACATGTATATATTTATTAATTAATTAACTTATTAATTAATTTATTTTATTATTAATAAATTTAACATTTTTGAAATTAATTTGAATCATAATTTCAAACATTTGAAAATTTTATTATATTATTATATGCATATTTTATTTTAAATTTAACTTTTAAATTTAAAATCTTTCTATTTTAATTTTCAAACAATTTTGAAATCATCCCAAGACCCAATTCAAATTAGATCTCTTCTATTAGAGGAAATCTTTGGGCTCACGGGCCGGGTAGAGCAGAATACTAGATTACCCAAACCTAATCCTAGACACTACCTTTCTAAACACCCTATTATCTAGGTTGTGAGCTTAATAGTTAACCCTAAAATGACTAATTTAGATTGCACAGGCTATTTGGCTCTAATACCATTATTGGAACTGGATCAGCCCGCAGCGTAAGTTATGAGTTAATTTCAAAAATTTAAACCCTATTTGATCTTTATTGGGCATATGATGTCTAATTTATTTAGAATATTTCTGAATATTATTTAAATAAAATCTTTTATTTTAAATAAATTTATAAATTATATAGTTTTATTTAAGTGGAAATTAGCCACAAGGGCCTCTTTAGCTGGTGCAATTAGTTTCTAGGACGCACAACTAAAATAATTACTTTTAAGGACAAAATGCAAAATAATTAGTTTCTAAGGCCTAAAAACCTATTAAATTATGTCCTTGAAAGTAATTGGACTGCTGACTTTGTCCTTAAAAGTAATTATTCTGCTGACTTTGGCCTTGAAATTATTTCTATGTATGTATGTCCTAGAAACTAATTGGACTACAAAGTTTGTCCTTATAGTGAAATGCCCCTTTATTTAATTTATATACACACACACACACATACATACATGTGCATCATCATATACACATATATGTGTATATATGCGTGTGTAACATATCAACACATGCATAACAGCTGAGTTACAGATGTTGAGATTTATACCGCAATGGATACATTAGCTCATCCAATATGCAAGTATATGTTGTCCAAATATCTATATGTATATAATTTATTATTTTATATAACTATTATAAATTATATATAAATATATGTTTAGTTAGTTTAAATAAATAAATATATATATATAATATTGAAAATATATTAATAAATACTTATATACATATATATTATCTTATAAATAAAATATTAATATTACGTATCCACATATTATTATAATATTTTAATTTAAATATATATTGGTTATTTTAATTATTAAAATATACATTTATATTTTTAAGCCGTGAATAATATGTATACACACGTATATAATAATATAATAATATATATATTTACACCCAATATATATATATATATATTAATAAAATCATTCAAGATAAATTTATTATTATTATATTATTTAAAGGTCATGTGCATAGCACAAAAAAATTCATGTTTAAAATGTATTTTTAACTAAATATTCGTTCAAAAAGAATAAAATATTGATAAAAATTAATTTTGAATCTTTTATTTCAAATCTTAAAATTCTTTAAATCCTAACTGATATTTTATGGTATGAAAAAATATTCTACATTTTTTTGGGCTTAAATCTATTTTTAATAATTTATTTATTTTCAGTCATTTTAAACAGTTAAAATTTTAAAACTGGAAAATAATTTTTTATTTTTTTATTTTTGGCCGAAAGCTTATTGATGCTAATATAATTTAATAAAATTTAAAAATAACCTTTTATGACATTTTCAAATTAATATAATTTTTAAAATAAGTAAATTGAACTAAATAATAAAAGATTATTTTTTACTGCCGAAAATTAATATTTTCTGTAATACATCATAAATAAAATTATATGACTAATTTTAATAGTGAGATAATTTTGTACTAATTATAAGCTATAGATGTAATTAAGTAATATATATACTAATTTAATAAAATATAAAAATTATATTATTTTATATGGCTGCATTGACGTAACATATATGATTAAAAACCCTTTTTTCTTTAAAGCGTAAATATATACATGCATATAACCAAACTAATTTGCAACAACATTGCTTGCATATCAAAATTGTCACTTAGCTAACAATATAATAAACATATACATATACGATAAAACATTATACTAATAATTATTGACTATAAAATCACCTTAATCCCAAAGCCATGAAGTACACTTTGAAAAGATAAACCCTCCTCTTTGAAATCTTTTGCTATTCAGTAGATTGCTAATCTTTGAACCGTTGACCTTCAACTATCGAACATCGATCATGTCTGACTTGATTCGAGCTTGTATTGATAGAGGGGCTAGGATATAATTTTGGCCAGCAAGAAAGGAAGAGGAGGCAGCAAAAAATGACATGTAATTAAGGTTAAGGTTGCTTATATAGTGGATAAAAGGGAGAGAAAAGTGGATCTAATCTCATACTCATTCTCCTTCAATCCGAGCCATCCAAAATCAAGCCTATTTAACCCTAAATGAGCCGCCCCTATGCTTATGTTGTTGTAACAACTCGCATATTTAACGATAATATATTTAAATGATTAATTTAAATATTAAGTCTTTATTGAATTAGATGTCTAAAATGTGACTTTTCGCATACGGTCGAATTAGAACTTGAGACCACTTTCGTTGAGTCCAGATCGACATTGCAAATCAAAATGAGAATAAGCATTGATATATTTCGACAGATGAATTTTTAGCTAGTAGCCCGCGTTCGATTCGTAAATTAATCCAAAAAACTAACTTTTGTATACGATGGAATTAGGTCTCGAAACCTTTTCCATTGAGTCCGAAATGGTATCCAAAATTTGAATGAGCATAAGGTTCGATATGTTTGGAGTTTTGAATTTTGAGGATGAATAGTGTCGGATGAAGAGAAACTGGGCTAAGCCCATTAGCTTGCTTCTAACTCAGCTTATATTAAGCTAAGCTCTTCATTCATTTATCATTCCACGTTCATTCCTTCTCCTCTTTCTCTATGGCCTCCTAATTACCCCTTAATCCTCTTCTAATCACCAAGCTTTAAACCAACTAAATAAATTTCTTAAAATCAAATAAAAATCACCATAATTCTTCTCTACTCATCCTCTAGAAAACCCGCGAAGTAATTGGTTTGGATCGGAGTATTGGTGGGCATTTCGAAATTTAAAGTAAGCAAGAATTTGGTTTTTGGTGATTAGAGCTTAGCTTGGGTTTAATTAAAGTGAGTGGGATGATTCTCCTTACTAATTTATGTGTTATACTTCATATATTTGATTATTGATGATTGTAGAATTATATGAAGTGATTTGGAGACTGTTTGAGTTGATTTGGGTTTATGTTTGTGTTATAAACATGTTTGCCTTAGCTAATTAATTATTTAAGACCCTAATTACTATGTTTGAAAATAATTAGTAAGCCCTAGAATTGATTTGGGCTAATTTGGTGATTATTGTTTGATTTGGAATTTTAAGTAGTGTAATAATGTGCATCTTATTAGAAAATATTGATTAACCCATTTGAATTGATTTACAAAATGTCAGTAAGCTAATTTAAGGAATTTGTGAACTCTACCCTTATTATTAAAGCGATTAATGACCATATAAGCCTTATTTAGTATTTATAAAATGGTTTCATGATTTTATAAGTATATATTTTATAAAATGGATATGAGATTTTGTAAAATAGTAAAAAGGTGAATACTTGATTTTTATTGAAGTGATTAAGTATTTTAAATGCTATAAAGTGATTATAAGCTAGTATGATATTTTATAAAATGGTTTACGAATTTATAAATGATACAAAGAGATGTTTCACTTTTATTGAAGAAGTTTTGTAAACAAAAGTAAGTTTTGATTTAAGTAATAATTGGATTACTTATCTGAATATACGTATATGCTTATGTGCACGAACGTGTATACGTATATGTACATTCGGAGGAAACGGTGTGCAAATCGGCATCCGTTCGGGGAATCTACTCCCTGCCCAGGCTCACTACCTCGAAACTGTCATGTAACGACCGGGATTTTCGACCCTCGAAAATTGACACTAATACATACATGTGCCGCAATTCTAAGTGCTGGAAAGCTCAACTATTAGGGGAAAAAGGAAATAAAGATAGAACAAAATTTCACACGAATGAAATAACATATATTATTTCAATATATTATCTATACGGCGGAAAATTTTGAATACAATATCGGAGTCTAACCTGGATTCACACTGGACAGTTATAAACCCATGTCCTTACAAATGCTGATAACCAAATAAAACAAATGCAGTATATGCAGCGGATAACGGAATACTTTCATATGTAAATGAAGATCTCCAGTTCTCCTCTGGAAACTCAAGCGTCTTCAACTAAATCTGAAACTACTCGGATCTGACCCGAGTATTAAAAATACCCAGATCAGGCTTGATAAACCAACGTGAGATACTCAATTTAAAAATTAATATAAGTTAAAAACCTTTGAAAAGAAGGGTATCTCATAAGACCACGTCCACACATAAATACGGATGAGTTTTTATCTTATGATAACCAAAATACTTTATATCAAAACATTTGATATTATTCTTAATGTCATGGGTTTCGAAAACATTTTTCAAATAAATATATATAAAACAAGTATCAATACCTGTACTAAGTCTATGGTAATATATCTGGACTAAGTCAAACGGAATATACCTGGACGAAATATATGATACCAAAGGGGTAGCTGAAATGTTTGCAAAGCATTACAGCTATTTTGGAAATAAAATCAAAACCGTAAAGCTCATATTGGAATTGGATTTCCAACATGATAGGGAACTAGTGGCCTTTTCCTTCGATCCACGCATATTAAACATAGTCCCGCGGTGCCTTTATCGCTTTTCTCAAGTAAGCCACTTGGAACTGCACTTGCTACACTACCAATATCCGGTAGCCTTATCGCTTCTCACAAGCAAGCCACTATATTAAAATAAATGCCTTGAGGATCCAGATTCCATTGGACTTTTCCATACTCATACAACCGATAGCTTGAAATATACTGCAGACCACATAATTACCCGTATCATCTACGGGATGTGAGGCTCGTGAGGCTATGCTTAACTTCACCAAAGCTACACTTTATTTCGCACAAAGCCACACTTATCCTTCCACAAAGCACATTCCACTTAGAATGCCACACTACCATTCCTTCGATCACTATTGACTTCCACGAACATACAACCTTTGAGCTCGTACGTCTCAAAGAAGGGTGTTAAGCTAAGAGAAGTTGCCTTCTTTGCCACCAAGCAGATGTACGTTTGTAAAAGTCAATGTTGTGATCTTAGAAATGCAATGTCAGACATTCGTCCATACAAATTTGTTCTGGGACTGAACGAAACCGAAGGCACTCCTCCTACCACATCCCTTTTTTCGAAACCACCTCTAGAATCAGTAGCGAGTATTCCTTGCATTACAAAGAGTTCAAAATACGATAGGACCACTGCTATAATAAATATCTCTATATTGGTAGCGATCTAGAGAATGTCAACAAGCAGTCCTTCCGCTATGAAGATCTTTGGTCATCAACATGACGAAGATTTTCAAAATGCAGACACCACTGCCATATAAACATAATGTGGGGTAACCCTTGGGACTCGTGACAGCAATCCCTACATTATGAAGATATCTGATTTTCAAAAATCATCTTCTTCAACATGTCTTCATTTTCGAACATATACATTGGTTCGAAGTGGTTTTCGGACAGGAATTACCCAAATCCGACCTCGGTTCCTTCGCGCAAATCATCGATTAAAAAGATGTTAAATTTATATGTGATTATCAATCATCAATCAATTTAATTCATCTTTTTATTCATACATAAATATCTCAAAGAGACATTATTTTAAATTATTCGATTTATCTTCTTAATAGTATATGGAATCATTAAGCCTCATTTAACAAATCATTTGGTAAATTTAAACCTTTTAATCTTGGAATAATTCCAAATCAATTCACCTTTTACTTAGGAAAATATTAATTTATTTAAATCTCATACTGGAAAACATTATTTTAGAGCATCCGAGTTTTCCCTTCGATCTATTCTATTCCTTGTCTAAAAGAGAAAACAGAGGCTATGTAAGTTTAGGGCACTGGTTGCTCCATTCCTAACCTTAGTTACACACCTTCTTTTACCGTTTATATCTCACAAGTAGGACAAATGTACTAATCGTTCCTGCATACTTCTTTCATTTTTAGAAATGATTTATAAAAATTTCAAATCATTATTTAAAACACTTATTCATTTATTTGAAAATACTTATAAAAGATTTGAGAAATAATACTTAAGTTTAAAGACATATTTTAAAAGTTATTAAAACTACTACGAATAATGCTTTAAAGGCTTATTTGATAAAAACGATATTTCTAACATTTTGAAATTCATTTTTATAGCTCAAATCTCTTTTAAAACATTTTAAAAGATTTCTGAAATTTATTTCATATTTTTAAACATTTAAAAAATATTTATTTAAAACATTTACGACTTTGGCTACCGAACTGCCTAAGAGCGATTTTCTTGAAACTTGATTTGCTCAAATTTCAAAATTTGCAAAACGAAATCTTGATCCTTTTCTTTTGTTTGACAACAATAGTCATAAGAGTTCGAAAAATTCTTATTGCAAAAAAATCCGACTCCGATTCAATTCTATATAAGGATTTAACTTTTACGGCGCGAAATCGCGAACTGGCGTTACGCGACGCGCCTATTTTTGACTCCAAGTTCATTATTTGTCAAAACTTCTTCAAATTGAATTTTAATATTTATAAAATATTTACAAACCATTTTCAAACTTTCAAGCCAGTATTTTCCATATTAAATCTCTTTTTCACTTTTAAATCATCTCATAATATTATATTATTATAATATTCCTTTTCAACCTTTTTATATTTTCAAAACCATTAAAATGCTAAATAACTTCATATACACATCTATATGGATTTATTTTTCATTAATTAATCATTGATAATTACTTAACTATTTTTATTATGATTTCTCATAATTTATCGCAACCAAGTTATCAACCATATCAACATCCATATAATCAACCATAAAATCAACCAAGTTATCGATCAAGCATTTAAATTTATAATTTAAACATTCATATAATTATTTTCTAAATTGAATACTCACCTTTAACCAACTCAAACTTCCTACCAACATTCAAATCACCACAACACTCCACTAAATCATTACTAACTTCAACTAATCAACTTCTACTCCACTAAATCAATTTCTTCTTCACTTAAACATCACCTAAAACCATGCTTCTCTTCTCTAAACCATACAACCATCCTCCAACACAATCTCTTAGCTCACGGGCATCCTTCATCTCCTCCATCATGGTGCTCACGTCCCAAGCCTTAACTCCTCCTTCCTTCATCATTTCTTTCATTTTTAGGTGCTAAACAATGTTCTCTAAGTGATATAAGAACTTTGGTAGAGTTTGGTGGAGATTGGACATGATTTACATAGTTTTCTAAAAAGTTAGAGAAGAGGAAGAAGAGAGGAAGAAACCATTAGAGAGCATGGAAGAAGAAGAAGGATATGAAGAAGGAGATGAGTTTTGGATGAATGAAAATGAAGAGGGCATGCATGTGTATTTATAGGAAGAAAAAGTTTACAAAATATCTTTAGGTAAAAATACCAAAATACTCTTTCCTTAACCATTAAGTAAACTCCATTTTTTCAACACTTAACATTACCTTTCACTTCACAACTTTATGCCTTAATCACTTATGCATTAAAAAAAAGTAATGATTTTGTTGAATTTGGATGTGTTTGATTTGATGTTTGCTTTTTTACTTTTGTTAATTACCTTACTTGCTTTTACTAATGATATTCTAGATTTTTCTAATGATACTTAGTAAAAGTAAACATATTTTGTTATTAAAATATATAATATATATGTTAAAACATGTTAACAAAGGAGCAACAATGTTGCGATAAATTATATTAAACAAAACGTCGATTTTCGACAAAATGTTTTACGGTCACATTTTGACCTTTTTGTTAAACTTCATATATTTGTAAAAAAAAATTAAAAAATAAGTTTCTTATCATTTTTAAATAATTAAAACAAGTTTATTTTAGTTATAAAATCATATTTAATAATATTAAAATCCAAATAAAAAATACGACGTCGATTTGCCGAAATGCGATAAATTTTGTCAATCTTTATAAAACAAGTTTATAATTTACAAAACCATTATAAATTAAATTTATATTGTTATCATATCATTATAAATGAGTAAAAAGGGTTATTTACCATTTACAACAATTATTCGAATGTACATTAAATTTTATCGAAAACCGACTTTTGTAACTTTTCGACGAAAATCCAAACTTCTTGATTTTATAATCAAATTTTAAAAAATAAGTTTACTGTGCTTATTTATTATATAAAAAAATGATTATTAAGTTTGAAAATTCTATATTTGAATATTTAAAATTAATTAAATATTTCATTTTCAAAGTGATAAATTTACGGGCCGTTACATGTTAGTTCAGTCGACTGATCTGGTCCATTCAGTCGACTCGTCGAGAGGAAAAATACCATCTTGACCCTGGTTCAGTTGACTGAATGGCCCTTCAGTCAGTTGACCTACTGTGTGTTGCGCAAACTTTAAAACGCGATAACTTTCGCATACAAAGTCAGATTGAGGTGAGGTTTGGACCATTGTTCACCATTTTTCAAGGGCCCACGTGAGATCCACCCCATCACGTATTCCAAAACCGTAAATTTTAAGGTAGACCGGAAGAGTATATCTGAGGAGTACTATGACATTGAGGCCATGTGTTCCATTTAGAATGTGATTTGAGTTAGTATGAGGTTTCGTTAGAGTTGTTTGGTGGGTTTTTAGGCCGTAGCGATTAGAGTCATGTGCGGCAATCCCGTACTTTATATATGGAGTGAGTATGTACTCTAAAGTTTCGACCTTTGAGTAATATATGATTTGTTTGGTGTTGACTTGTTGTGACACACTAAGCGTATGGACTTATGTGACCTACCCAAGGGTATGGACTTATGTGACATACCCAGGTATCGAACTTATTGTGGTGTACCTAGAGTGTTGTTGATGGCCATGACACACTCGATACGTTCTTAGAGGGGCCGTAAATAAATTTATCTTGTTGTGATCGCTTGGACATTTTTGGGTCCAACGTTCGTAATCTTTCCTACGTTCGTAATTTTACGAACGTTTGGTCTTAGCAGTAGTGACCATACGCGTTGTGGCGTATCTATTTGGTCTTAGCAGCAGTGACCATACACGTTGTGGCATATCTATTTGGTTTTAGCAATAGTGACCATACGCATTACGGCGTACTTGTTTGATCTTAGCAGTAGTGACCATGCGAGTTGTGGCGTACCTATTTGGTCTTAGCACTAGTGACCATGCGAGTTGTGCCGCACCTGTTTGGTCTTAACAGTAGTGACCATACGCATTGTGGCGTACCTATTCAGTCTTAGCAGTAGTGACCATACGCATTGAGGCATATCGTATCGATCTTAGTAGTAGTGATCGTTGTATCGGATCACGGTTTGATTATGGTATATTTGTACTGTATTATTAGTAGTTTTGGTTAGTGTGGTGGAATTGAAGATATTGTGCTAACTTGTTACATGAGAAGAGCGGGTTATGGTATGATCCCCTACTTTTGAGATGGATTTACTGTACTTGTTTAGAGGGAATCCGGATTTCCTTGAGCCACGTTTGTGGAGAGGGCTGGCTGTGATTTAACAGTTCTTGTTTATTTGAATATAGTTTCAATATATAATATTTTGAGATAGTTCCCCTCACACCATACTTTATGTCTGACTCGAGTTTTGTCTTTGTCTACTTATGTCATGACAACTTTCGAGTACTCGATTGAGTAGTTCGGGAGTCGGGTGCTTTTGGGGATACACTAGCAGAGTGTGCAGCTGGAGCATTTTGGAGGCACGACATCAATAATTGGAGATATATATACTTGTTATTTCATTTGTACTCGACGGACCTGTTATTTATATCAAGACCGTTGTATTAGATATTTATTCATAACTCCATGTTTATTTTGGAGTTGATGTATTCGAACTATTATGTACCGATATTTATTTGTCATTTGCTTCCGCTAGTGCGGTCTCTTATATATTGTTATTCTATTCTGTTCATGTATATTCAGAATATTATATGTTGTCATTCCGTTGTGAGATCTTATCGATGTCTTGGTTTAATGTTTCGTTCGAATTTTACCCCGACGATCTGTCTTTTGTGGTATTCGAAAGTTATGCGATGATGTAAGGCGCATACCTTTGGGTATTAGGAAGGGCGGGTTGTTACAGTTGTTGCTAAAATTACTAGCCCTCATGATGGGCCTTAAACCTATTTAAGGCTCGAATGAATATTTTGCATTTTAAATCTAATTTAAAACGTTTATCGATATCGTATATCGATTAATGTATTATAACTTTTTATAAATACAAAATTACCAGCCCTCATGATGGGCCTTAAACCTATTTAAGGCCCGAATGAATATTTTGCATTTTAAATCTAATTTAAAACGTTTACCGATATCGTATATCGATTAATGTATTTATAACTTTTTATAAATACAATTAATATTCATTTAGCAAATCAAAATAAAATTTATAAACGATATTTCATAAGTAATATTTAATTTAATTAATTTATAATAACTATAAATTAATCGAATCATTTGGTCAAAAGTGTTTTTATCGTTTCGGTTATGTGACTCGTCAGGTTTAAATTTGATCAACGATTAATATTAAACTATTCGAATTTTAACGTTCATACATCACTTAGCAGGTGGTGTGACATTTGACAAAATTTATCGCTTACTTGGTTTCAGTAAAATTTAATTTTACTTTGTTAAGAATTACCCGATTTGTGATTTTTATTTACACCAATTCTCTTCGTCAAAACTATATGACTTTGAACTTATGGAATTTGGTAATGGTCAAAATTTCAATATCGTTCATATTCAACTATATAATCCAAACATAAAGTCTTTGGTCCAATAATAATAATGATGATTATTGACCGAAATACTCCGGCTAGAGACTTTGACTTGACTGTGATACTAAACCCATATAACCAAAGAGACGAATCCTCACTTGAATAGTGTTTCACTTTCAATACTTGCACTCGATCCAACTATAGTCACTTGATGGACATCATACCACGATTTGACTATAATAAAAGCGGATGTTTCATAATGATGGTCAAAAGTATTCTCGAGTCAAGAGAACCGTGTAAATCAGTCACATCGATATTTTCAGTTTGACCTTAGTTGTATTAACCAACATAAAACTATCGAGTGAGTTATTCCATAGTTATCCAATAACTATCAGTACGTAACCTTTTGATACCTCTAGCAGTCATGAGTAATACACTGTCCAACATTTGGAGCTTATTCCAGTCTCAACGGATATCTCGATATCCAAGCTTGATGCATCTCGACTAGGAACATTTAAAATGACATATTTATTTTTATCGTGATAAATTACTCACGGTTACAACACTTTATAACTATTATCATAAAACATGTCACTTATGGATTTTCTATTAGATATACTTTTAATTAAATTAATTAATATAAAACATTATATCAAGTATATAATAAAAAGAGAACATTTTTATTTCGAGGAAGATTGGTCAACCAGTTTTGTGTGTGTATACCAAATTACATAATTGTCCTCAAGGCATACCCCCAACCCTATCAATTACCATTTCTCCTCCACAATGTATATAGATAGCAATTCATTAAAGAATGAATCCTATAAGTAAATATATGATTAAAAAAAACTAAATAAAGAAAATTATTTATGATTTTTTTCTATAACAAAAGTGATATTTTATTTTAAACAGAGCACTCATATTTATGGCATTTTAAGTTTAAGTGTGTTGATTTTAAATTATTTAGGATGCAAAACCTGAAAACTGAGACAATAAGATGTTTTCAAATTAAACCGTACAATTTAGAACAAGAATGAAGATAACGAACAAAAAGAAAGTTTGTACACTTCATTTTGGCAAAATAGTTGGTTGTTTTGTCCCATATCTCTGAAAATTGAACTAGTATATTGACCTTGCCGATAGAAAACTTCATGTTCTTTTCATACAACTATAGACATCCTGCTTGAACACAGACACGTTCTTTTTGGGCCTGAAGCTGATGCTAAGGCTAAAATTTTTTACCATTTTATTAAGAGAGCCGTTCTTATGCGGTTTTGGTAATTGGGAGGTCGAAATTAGTTTCGAGCCCTGCTCTTAGATAGTTAGATGGTACTCGGTTAACTGTGGTTCAACCTTGTTCCTGTTCGGTTGTCGAGCTATTATAACTACGGTAAAACTATCATAATTGTATGCATAATATATTAATTAAATATTTTCAATTGTAAAAGGCAAAAATTGAGAGCTTAAAAACAAACAACATAGGCAAAATATGCTAATAAGTTTGTGCTATACCAAACATGGTGCCACGATGGTAACTTTGTTTTGTAGTCGGTAAATACTTGGGTTAAACGAAAGAAACGTTTGAAAGGAGCACGAAAGAAAATTGTTTAAAAAAGATGAATGCCTTTTGTGTTGCGAAACGGGTATCTAAAAGGGGCATTAGAAGGATTATTAATTTTGCTAATTATATTATTAATGTATTTGTATTATTTCAAATTAGATGTATTTTGTGAATATAACTTTATCAGAAAATTTGACAATTCAAATTAAAAAATACAATTATACTAATACAACGGGTTTGAATCACAAATACAATAATGATACTAGTACAGATACACTGGTATAATAATTTTGAATTACAGATACAATAATGATACAAGTACAGTTACATAAATACAAATTACCAGTGATATGCAAACAATTGCTAATGTAGTCCAGGGGTAACTAGTTCATTTCGTATGTTATCTCAAACGATTTTCATGGAATTTGTTGCACTTATTTCAGTTGGTTCACGATCGTCGTTCTCAAACGTTCGAATATTATAATACTCTTATAGAAATTCTTCCGAAAGTATATTAGAATCATTGTCATGTCTCCTTCGTTATAACTTCATGTGAAATTGTGAATAACCAACCTTTTCTTGAATCTTATATTTGTATGTTAACATGTTATGTAAGATTGCAAATTTTATATTTCAAACTCTAAAGGTTCTTTAGATTATCATACGTAAACTCGAATAATAATACTTGAAAATTTTATTTACGTTTTTTGTTGATTCTGCATTTCATTAACATATGGAATTAATATACTATCTAGCATTGCGGTAAGGAGGAAAGTACCCATTCATTAGTGGATGCTCTAAATCAACTAAATAATATTGTCATAGTGGTGGATGAGAAAATTTAAATTTTGTTGTTTAAAAACAACGAAAAACTTTAGCGTCATGTGCAGTTCATTCCCATCTTGCCATACATACGTAAATGTTAAATCAAACGGACATACACTCATAATATTCTGTGTAGCAAAGCATTTACATCCAACATATCGTTGTATATCTACAATAGGCACATGCGTACCATAGCTCCGATGCATTTTGTTTTAAAAATGGATAATATGGCGTAATATCCTAATTTAATTTGGGACTCCATCAAATTGAGGGTCTGTCTATCTAATAATATCCTTAGACATTAACTCAATAATTTTCAGAACCTCATAAAAGTAAACACAAACTGTGCAATTCGATCGTTAAATCTTTTAACAACCTACCATGTAGGAAGAGCCAAACAATTGTACATAGAAAAAATGACTATTATTTCCTTAATGCATATTTTAGATATTGGCTTTAAATTGTGGCGTTCCAACCGCTCATAAAATGTCAGAAAACAAAAACTTTTCATTTAGAAGTTTCGTTCAATATTTTCTGCACAATACGATGTTAACCGTGTGAATTCCTTTGTATGATAAAGTGTGAATTTGATTAATATGAGCTTTCTGTAGCGTTCTAATTCTCATAATAGCTTGTATATCTGCAAAATCTTAAGAATCAAAATATGAATGGTCACCTTCTTCATACGGTTCAACCATTGATATTTTATGCGGATTAAGCAAAGTAGAGATGCAGTGAAGATGATGAAGTGAAAACGGGTGGGAGATGGAGTGTAGAAATCTGATTTATAGCTTAACCGTTTTTAACTGACCCTTGATGTCAAATGCATCCAGCGCGTCTGACCTAACATTTGATTGTCAACTATTCCCCCCAATGGACCATTGTGGGCTCCGATTGTGAGCTCTAATGCATCGTGCGATGCCAACTTGACTTGAATGGCTGGGAGCACTACTGTACTGTTATTTTTATTTTATTTTGAAAACTCAGAAAACCCGACGGACCGGTAAACTCCTCAGGAGGGTATAGTAAAGCCGTCTACTGATCCAAGCCCCCATACCTCCTAATAAATTTATATAGGACGAGCGTTACGGCATACGCTCCGCGTGTGATGATGACATATGCTTTGCACGTGAATTATTTTTCTACAATTTATATATGATTAACACATTCAAGAGAAAATTATTTGCAAAAATATTTAGCCATGTTGAACTTAATTAACAATGAATTTGTAAATGATGTTTATTTATTTAAATGACATTTATTCATTAGATCGTCTTCTTAAACGTAGAGGGATAGTTTGAATTTGTAAAGAAAATTAATTGATTTAACTTAGTTTGAATAGTTGCAGTCTAGTCTAGAAATAATATACTGAAAATTATCTACTAATAAGATAGGGAAGCACGTGGTAAGAATCGAATCTGGGTCTTTTTAACAGAACCCTCTTTCCACTGCGCCACATTCATGGACTACTGTACTGTTATTCTTGCCAACATTAACAACCAAAATGACATCTCCCCGTACCAGATTTGGTTGCCTTCACAACTAGATCTAGATGATCCACTGCTCACTCTTTTTACTTAATATTTCTCACTATTTACTCGAATTTTATATTTTACCACACTATCCGTTATTTTATTTAGAACGTCAAAACTTCATGCAACCTTTTTATAAAAGAAGAAATATACGAGCTCTCTGCCATTGTACTAGTAGGCATGCCTGGTCCAGGGTAAATTTGGATATTGGACAATTGAATAAGATTTAAGAGTTACAACTTCCAAGTATGAACCATGAGTTTGGTTTTCCGAGAAAAAATTCGGATACTAAACATTGAAACACAAAGCTCTTGACTATACAATACTTTGTATTTATTTACTGAAGTAAATAAGTTATAGAATTAAATCTTTTGGATCTCATCTTCTAATTAGGTCCTGGACAGTCGTCCAACTAGCCCGAATCCAGGACCGGCCTGGTAGCAGCAGTCGTCTCCTTGGTATTAGTAGAAAAAGAAGCGTGAAGTAGAAAATGTTGAGGTCAATCTACCATTTTTGTTATACTATGCCCTATAACATAGCAGTTAGTTTTTATCTGTTACCACTGAAACATACCTTATATTGAACATTGACAGTGAATAAAAAGTGAATTATGTACTAATGTATGGGTGTTGCTTAGAGCATCTCCAATAGAGTTCAGTACTTGCTGACTGATCCCAACAGAGGCTAGGTGAATCCAAAAATGAATTCATCACCGACGTCAATTTCACTTTAGTGACTTTGAACTATCGGACATTTATAATACCGGATAACTATATGGTCAGGATTAACTGCTTTTTACATGGATTGCAATCCTGATCGCACATAGTTATCTGACATTATAACATCGGATAAAGTGGTTCATTGTTAGTTGGATCAGTGTCGGTCCTTGGAATTAATATTTATTTAATAGATGACCGACCTTTCTTTGTTGGGAATGCTCTTATCTAGTGCAGATAAAATCAGTCCTATGTCCTGTTTCCATTACGGTGAGGGAAGCAAATGAACTATGTCTTCCTACTCTGTAAAAGCTTGGACAGTAGACAGGTAGAAAGAAGTTTTTTATCATAAGATTGATATTTAAGTATAATTCTTACACCAATTTTACTTAAATTCATGCTTGCCTGGCACAAGATAAATGACAAAATTAGCATGCAGTGCACTGTAAAGAAAATTTTTGTTACATTTGCTCATCCAACGAGAGCTTTTCATAACAGATTGGTTACGTTAAAATATTCATTGCACATGAATAATGACCATAAATAATAAAAATGAACTTCATCATCATCAATTCATATCCAGATTAAGGGTCCATTCTAGTTCTATTAAAAATGACGTTTAAAATAACAAAAATAACATTTGAACTGTATCATGAAATCTTTATTATATATAAGCGAAGTAATGGAGATATTTTTATAAATCGTCTATTTTGTGATTTTGGTACATCCTAATTAACTTGCACGCAATTAAATAGAAATGAATTAATATTGTTGATGCAGCAACATGGTAATCATGTGTAATGCTGTGCAATTATATTTTCAGTAAAAAATTGTAAAAGATAAAAGGAAGTTTTGAAGAAAACTCCAAATGCTTTTGTTGTTTATTTAAACACCCTTTTGTGGTTGTTCTGAAATTTTGCTTAAAAGTTTGTTGGGTGTTTGCTTAAAATCCAAAACCAATTCATTTTGGTTTTAAAAAAAATCAAAAAGTAGTACAAAACATACTTTTGCTTTGCTGTCTGATAAATAGGTTCTTAGAACAATTAATTAGTTTGATGCATAAGCTTAGAATTGGTAAGTAGATATTAGCACGCATCTATCTATATATTTGTTTACGAATGAAAAGTAATATGTTCTGCAAAAAGATAATATTATTATGCACTTCAACCTTTAGTTAGTAGAGTGTCCACTCACACTATATTATTGTGCATATCATTTTCCAATAACTATTTCAGAAAGTTCTTAAGCTAATCGGTATAATTTTACTTTAGGTCTCACCTTTATTCTTCAGCATTCGATTTCTTTTTCTATTATAACACCACTTTTCAACAGAATTGCTTGCAAGGTAAATTATAAAATGAGAGGGGTACCCCAAAAAAAGTCCGATCAGGTGTATATGGATGAAAAGGACACAGGGGAAAAAAAAACACAAAGGTGACAAATTAGAAATTTGCGATTCAAAACAAAACTAATAAAAGTTTGCACTAATATACAGAAGAAAAGCAACAAAATGTATATTTCCCCTTACCCGATGATCGACTCAACGGACATAAAGTAATCAAAATTGAGGAATGAGTGGAGTACAAGTAGTCCTACAAGTAGGACAGGAATCCCTAGCACCCACAAGCCACTTCCCAATGCACTCAACATGAAAGCCATGCTCACAATTGGGCAGCACTCTCACCCTTTCCCCGTCCACAAACTCTCCTAAACAAATACAACATTCAGTCATCTTCATCTTCACGCCTTCTCCATAACTCACCGCTTTAAACTCTTTTGTATTCGCTTTTGTGTGTTCAGAGCTTTCTTGCTTCTCAAAATCGATGTCGGTTCCATTTCTTCTTTGTCGCCTTTCGCGCCATAGAACGCAGAAGAGGTGGCGTAGGACAACGTTAAGGGCAATTGCTAGGATAAGAGCGCAGAAAAGGGAGATCAAAATGATTACTATGTTTGCGGTGAAGTCTCCGGAAGAGGAGTATGGGCCCCAGTTTGATGGTGGAGTTGGCGGCCGAGCTGCTGCTCTGTGTTTATGTAATGGTGTCATCTGGTAAGGTATTGCCATTTTTTTTATATTATTCTTTTATGAAATAAAGAGAACAAGATATGCTTGTTGGATGGAAGAGTGTAATAGAAGGATGTAGAGAGAGGGGTTTTATTCGGAAGCTGAGGGTGGTGAAAGAAAGAGTAAAGGAAGAGTGCCTACTGTTCCTGTTGTGTCATCTTTTTGTTTCTATTTGTTTTGAGTCCCTACTGCATGTGTCAGCTGTAACCAAGAACAAGAAATTACAACTGCACCCTTGAGTTTCACGTATTATTACACATGCTCAGTTTGCTCTGCAAATACCACGCATTTATATTTGTGGTCCTTGCTAACACTGGACCGTCTTAAAAACTGTTAAAGTTTGGCATGCGTGTTGTACATGTATTAATGGTATGAGTAACGTTCAGCTTTACCCTGGTGTGTGATACGTGAAGAGGGTTAAGTTCAAGTTTGGTATTCAATTTTCTTGCAGATTGCTGTGTACGCAAGGTTAGCATGTAATCATGCCCAATTTGCGGCGCCAAATTATTGTCTCAGTACACGCATGATTACTAGGGTTTTCTGTGTAAAACTGTGCATAGCCATGTGTATATATGCATATAGGTGGTTTTTGCTGAATCCCAAATTTTCCTTTGGCGTACAAGATTAGGAGAACTGTCGAGCGTTTTAGATATGCGTACAAAGTGAGCGGTTGCTGTTCATTATCTCCATTTGAATAGAAGAAAAGGTTGATACAACGTATGTGGTGTGGTTTGTCGAGGTGCTAACATTTGTTAGAATTCAAGTAAAGATTGTTTAGGAACTGACGCTACAATACAAATACAACTACTCCACTATAAATCGTAACCCACCGCATCAATTTCTGTGTGCTATGATTTTTTTATTTTATTTTATTTTTACTTCAAGGTCTGTTTATTGTTTGTTTTTGCTTTTGTCATTATTTGTTTGTTCCGAAAAAAGAGAAAAAAATATTTTGTTTAAAGGGTAAACGACTAAGCCACTGGTGGTAGAATTTTTTTGCCACAATACCGTTGGGACAGATGGGAAAAACCAACACGTTAGCATCGGACGCATCTGACGCGTCCATCGAATGCATTGGACTCATGGTGTCGTTTCCCCCAAATGGCTACTTCATTTCCCCTTTATCCTTCCTTCTATTTATTAAACCACCATTCCTTTTCACCTCCACATTCCAAATTCAAACCTTCGTTATTTTCTATACCGCAATCCACTAATTTTTTTCCGGTACATTTTTAAGTTTTTTTTTTTGTTTATTTTGTTCACATCTATAACATATATTTTTCTATGAATTTTTTCTATAGTTTATAATTTATAATTTTCAATTTTCAGCGTATCGCACGGATGTTCAATTTTTTTTTTTAATTTTAGCATTTGACGACGAATTGAACCTTGACTAATCTCAGACACAAATAAAAAATAAATAGGACAATTTGACTTGGATAGACTGGAATGCTACTGCTAGAAGAAAGGATTTGAGATCTGGAGAACGATTACATGGACTGTTCCGAGGAGTGTGGAATACTACTGCACGAAGATTCAAGAAATTCAGAAAAGTGTCATTCTTCAAATTCAGAGAGTTGGATCAGTTTTTTGAAGATTGCATAGAAAATAGGACTTGTAAATATCTAATACCTTCTAATCCATCCACTCAGTCTTTTACTGCTATCAATATGGATTGTTACTCCGATTGTATAGCCCATGACACTCCACTTATTCCACCGCCTGGACACAATAGACATATACCGAGTAGAGCAGCTTGAGCAGGCATGATGTTTAAAGATCGACCGTTCTTATGAAATCATTTCAATAATGTCGTGCATCGTTGTTATGCTGTACTATCTCCTATTATAAATGTTCAGCGGTGGGAGCTTATGTTAATTTTTAGCAAAAAATCTACTGATTTGGATATTGTGGAAAAACTGACTAATGAAATAGCAGGATTGAAAATGTATGAGTTGGAGTTGTTGCGTGGTCATTGTCAGTAGTTTTAGTTTGTTTTTTTGAATGTATTTGAATTTAAAAATGTATTAGTTTATTTTAATGAAATCGAGCAATTTATTTTTTTATTATTTGCAATTATTAAATGCATATTACACGATAAAAACAAATAATTAGTTAACTATAAATCAATTAAATTAAAAATTCACATTTTAAATAATCCGTTCAAATATCCATTTTGTATCACCAAACACATTCTCCGTTCAACCAACTTCCCCGCTCAAGTACCCCATTTAAATGCCCCGCTCACTTAGTAAAGAATGGACCCTAAAACTTTAAAGGTATGATTGAACGAATGGGATGTTGCGGTAGTGATGATCTATGTTTGCTCTAAATTACTTTTTATTTGGTTTTGGCATCTAGTTCTTTCTTGCTATCCAACTCACATGCATTGCACCACATGAATCTTTTGCAATCAAAGCTTTGAAACCAGTAATAATACCATTTAACATCGGAGTTGTCAATGAGTATCCAACAAATCCAAAATCCGTTCGCATCGGTTTACAATAAATAAAAAATAACCAAAAATCGAAAAATGGATACAAGTGTATTAGTATCCGAAAATCATCCATCCGACTTTTACCAAGATATTGGTTGAGACGTGCATATTTTACTACCTAAAATTATTGATAATACTATTTTATCAAGACAATAATTCATATTATGCGTGTATAAATAAATATTTGTTGTCCAAAATTGATTTTTATTATCATGTATTAATAAATATTTGTTAACTATGACCAGAATAAGCATATGATATCTGCCTATATCCACAAATACACATATTATATATCTGAAAAAATTTCTGATGCGGATGCGTACATACAACTATCCGCATTCGAAGTATTCGATGACAAAACTATTTAATCCATACTAAAAAAATTGCATATACACCAATTAAAGAATAAATTTTAAGGATGCATTATTTGGGACGCGAAATGGACATGGGAAATAAGCATTTGAAAGGGACGTGAAAGGGGATTGTTTAATGAAAAGAGAATGAATTCTTCTGTTGTAAAAGGAAATTTGAAAGGGCTATTTGATACGGGCATGAAAGAATATTATTAATTTTATTATTGCTAATTATATTGTTATCGTGTTTGTATTATTTTAAAATAAATGTATTTTGGGAATGTAAGTTAATCTGTATATTTTATAATTCAGCTACAATAATGGTACAAATAAAGTTACACCAGTACAACAATTTTGAATTATAGATACAGTAGCGGTACAAGTGTAGTACAAAATACAAATTATTAGTGTTATGCAAACAGTTTCTAAAGTAGTATAGCATCAACTAGTTCATTTCGAGTGTTATCTCTAACGATTGCTATAAAATTTGTTGCATTTGTTCAACTAGTTGACGACCGTTATTCCTGGACGTTCGATTATCATGGTACTCCTCTAGAAATTCTTTCGGAACAAGATCAGAATTATCGTCATACGCCATAAACTCAGAGTCTCCTTCATTATATATTCGTATCAAATTATGAATAGTCATTGTTGTAGTAACGAACCTCTGCTTCGACTTTATATTGGTATGTCGACATATTATGTGACACCAAAAAAAATTTCTTCCAAATTTCAAAGGTTCTGCGATTGTCATACGTAGACTCGAATGTTAATAGTTGAAAATTTCATTTTTGGCGTTTGGTTGGTTTTGTGTTTCAATAAAATATGGAATACGATATCTGACATTGCGGTAAGGAGGTAAGTATTCATGCATTAGTGATACCCCGTTCCCGAGTCAATTAAATAATATTGTCCTGATAGAGGATGAGAAAATTCAAATTTCTACTATTTAAAACTGAATAATAAACTTTACCGTCGTATGTGTTCCTTCCCATCCCAGCTCTTACAAACGTAAATGCTATCAAACACACATATAAGCATAATATTTTACATAGCAAAACCTTTACGTCCAACATATTGTTGCATATCTGAAGTAGGAAACATGTGCAACTACATATGTACCATCAACATGTAGGAACCAGGCCAATCGAAAACCAATAAAATATGTATATTTCAATTGTTTTCATATCTTGGATCTGTTTGGGCTATGAAGTCTAAAGGATTATTAGATCTAATCTAATATATTTTAAATAAAAATCTTTATTTTTATTTAATTTGTTTTAAAGACTTTTTATAAGTTTTAATTTATGAGTGTCTCAAACGCCCTTATATGTGTATAGTGCACGTACAACAAATATGAAGTGCGCATGGTTATTGTGACCATAGGTAGGTGCTGTGATTTACCCCGTAACAGACTCATTTGTGCATTTAAATATGCCTTTATTGTCCTAAGTTTTGATCACATACACACACACATATTGTGTGTGTGTTAGTATTAAATTGGCTATATTGTATGTTTTAAAATCATAAATTCAAAATTATAAATTTAGTTTCAATTAAGGAAGACTTTGAAATTAAATTTTACAATTTTATTAAACTCAACCTTAAGAATTTGAGTTCCCATCTTAAAAATTCGAGTTAAAATATATCCATATATATTACAAGCTCTGTTTTAAATTTAAAACAACAAGTGTATGTAAAGTTCCTAATTTATGCGCGCGCGCGTGTATTTGAAGTTAACGAATTTAAATCAAACCTTTAATTTAGAAAGAAAATAAAAAATTTATGTTTTACACAAAAGTCCAATTATGAAATGTAGATTGAAACAACCTTTACTTTTGTACAAGATTAGTTATTGAGTTAACAAATTACATAATTGCCCATAATATTTACCCCTAACTCTATTAACCTTTAATTTGCATTTGAGGTTAATTATGAAATCTTGTTCCAACTTCTCCTATCGTTTTTTTAATCAAAAACTAATTAAGTCAGTCCCTTAGTGAACCTGTATGATATTTGTTTTAATTATCTACTTTGTCAATCAACTCTCTTCAATGTTGATAAACTGTTTTTATCATGTGGAACTTTTCAGAATTCATTTCTCGACTTCTAGTGAGTTTTAGGTTAATTCATGATCTGTATCACGACATTATTATTATACAACAATGATATAGGATTCTCAACATTTAGAATCATCTCTAGCTCAATTATAAATTGTGTATTTATTTTTACTTATAATACTGCAATGCTATTCAAGGTGTTGTACTTAGCTTTCGTTGAATCAACCGCTACTTATTATTTGGAACATTTCTAACTTAAAGTTCATAACTTAAGACTGAACATGAATTTAGGATCGACACAATATACTCGATATCACTTATGAAGTTCGAGTCTGTGCACTCTTTCTTAAGGAGTTTCTCGTTTCTATAAACAATTCTCTAGTATTTCGTAAATACTAGAGAGCATTATAAACCATCATATAGTAATCCTAATTCGGATTTAGTGGTTGCACTACGTATCAAATAAACAAACAAAATGTGATATTGCAGAAAATATAGCATGTATGATAGTTTCTGTTGTCCAAGCCTAAGGAACTCATCTTACACGCTTCATATATAAAAAAAATAATGTAGTGTGTGTGTATATCATTTTGGAACATTTCCAACATCCTTTTATACAGATTATAAAAATTATCTTTTCAAATCCTATATTGAGAGTTAAACAGCCAAAATGAAATAAGCACTACAACAAAACAACTATATTACAACTATTGATCTACAACTAACATAAGCTGACAGTTGTAATAGGTATTTTATAATAACTGTTTATTTTTAACAATTGTAATAAGGTTACCTCTAACAACTTTGTTCGTATGCTAGTTGTAATTTACACATCTAACAACCGCTCCAATTTTTTACAGTTGTAATATCTTGGAACTTTTCACGCTTCTCCAACAGCCGCTTCGTGAAAATTTCATTTCCCTCCCAACATTTCAATAGCCGCTCTTTTCTTAAATTTCTAAAAATAAACATCATCGTCAAAATTTCTAAACCTAAAACTGCAATTCCATCCCACGTTGTTCTCGCCGCCTTGCCATCATCGAAGCTAAACCCTGCCGAGAGCCTTTCGACGGATTGCCAAACCATACACCAGTGTTGTTTTCTGCGTTGACGAATCTTCCGAATCGAGGTCAGCTTCTTTTTCCTCGAATTCTTTCTATCCTTTACTGATCGAACGTCTTTCCTATTCTGAGCTGATTTACAGTTGAATTCATTTTTTTTATTGATGGGTGATTTTTGGTGAATAGTTTTAGCAAATGTGAATTTTATCCACTTTTGGATGTTTGGTAGAATTTCCTTTGAAAAATATTATTGAATCATATTGAATAATTAACTCATTTTGTATTCCAATTCTATTTCAAGCTTGTAAAATATTCCCTGTCGCTTCTTGATATCTATGAAATAAATAGCAAATCGGAGTTCATTAGTAAAAACGAATCTAAGTTTTGTTTATTTTATTTTTTTCATTCATCTTGGTTCTAAGGCACCAATAATGAGTAATTCACTATCATTCTAGTTTAGGAAATTGCCTTCTTCTGTTCTTCATTCAAAGGAAATGCAAGTTCTAGAATATATTCCCTCCATAAAATATCATTAATCATATGAAGATGTTATTGGTTTTGCTTATATGCACTTGGATGCACTGTCAAATGAAAAAAAAAATTCTTTTTAGTATTCTGGTATAAGTTTAAACTTATAGTATGTGTGCATATATCTTTAGTACCATTCTTTGTTTTTGCTTGTTATTCAACATGCATACTGATCTCCTTTGCCCTGTTTACTAGTGAACAAAGTGAGCTTTGTTCGATTCATAGAAAGGACATAAAGATAGAGTTTGCCTTGCAGATTCGTCAGCTTCATGTCGGCAACATCAACATGCTTCAAAGAATATGGTGGATACAATACGGAAAACTGGTCTTTTGTAAGGTTGAAACAAAGGAAGGCATTAGGTGCATCGGGGTCAAGAAGATGTCATATACGAAAATAAATACATTTGCCCGTGAAGTTAAAACAACTGGAGTATATTGGATAAGGAGGGTCGTGAGCAAGCACTCTCCAAGATTTACTTGTTCCTAAAGTGAACACTTCAAATCCCATGCTGTACCTTTTCCTTTTCAAATCGGATGACCTGTAAAAAAATTGGGTTACTTTGTAAGCTTGAGTGGAAGGAACGAATCTGAAACCGACTCTTAAGTTCAACCCTTCGTTTCTAACAGAGAGGCACGAGGAGTGTGTTTGTTGGTGCTTTGAGGTAGGCTTATTACTTCTTTTGTCGCAGGATTGCATACTAAAATATTGTTTGCAGTTGGCAGGATAACCTTTTATTACTTATTGTTATGAATGATAGCTTTGCAACTGGTTTTGTGAAATAATAGCATGTACAAGTTGTCTTGCTTTAAACAGTAGCATGTTGCCTTGCTTAGAATAGCTACTTGTTGTCTTGAATTGAACAACAGCACGTGTTTGCTTTCTTATATATGCATGTACGTGTTTCTTGCTTTAAAGTATATAACATATTGAATTTGTTGCACGGTAGCATATTTTCTGTTAAAAATCATATAACAGATCGAAATCAGTGTTTTAAATGGACTGTTTGATATGAATTGGGATAATACATAGTATATTTATAAATATATTATATTTTTCGTGTTTCAAGAGATAACAAAAAGCACGGAGAACAATCCAACTCTTTCATTGTCCGTTGGTCGTCGCAAAACACTTGCTTACACTCTTATTTGAATTTTCACAAAATCAGAATCATTGTATTTGTAGCTTTATATGTGGATATCGTCGTATTGCCAGATGATAAATGGATATTTCATGCTAATCTTGGTAATTAACACCAAATTTTTTCATACTATTTTAATTTTGACTTATCAGTGTTGTCCATTAATCAATAGTACAATTTTATTAATGTTTGTTGCAATTTACATAAGGATTTAAGGTGAAGCTCTATGGATACATTCAGTATTTGAATCTTATAGGTGAGCTACCACTTATTTAATTTGCAGTGAAAAACTCAAGGTTATTAACCAGAATCATAATTTATCACCGGTAATGGAACAGTAATGTCTGTAACTCTGTCGTGGGGAACAAGACTAAAGATCACCATAGGAGCAGCAAGAGGCCTTGCTTTTCTACATGGTGCAGAGAAACCAGTCATTTACCGTGACTTCAAAGCATCGAATATCTTGCTTGATTCTGTCTGTAACATAACTTGGCCCATATATTCAAATTACAACTTAACTCTGATTTCATTTTACTATGAATTTTCAGGATTTTACTGCTAAGCTATTAGATTTCAGTTTAGCAAAGATGGGTCCAAAGGGAGAGGATACACATGTAACAACACGGGTTATGGGAACCCATGGCTACGCCGCTCCAGAATATATCATGACAGGTAAAATCACACGATTTCTTAAAGGGCTGCTTTTAATAGTATCAATTTGGTTAAAGGAAAAATCTTTTTACTTTTTATTATTCAGCAATCTGAACATGCGCCTTTTCAATTATTAATATTTGTGTTATTAATAAAAAAATTGACTATATTAACTTAGACTATAAAATTCAATCCAAATGGGTATAATGATAAATTTATCTATTTCAGTGCAAAGCACAAATAGCATAGAGAAGAACGGTTTTCTTGGTATTTGGTTGGGCACGCCTTGACACACATGTTTTGGGATTAGGTTATTTGAACCTAAAAAGAATGTCATAATATGAGTTTGGTTTGAATAGACCCATACGCGCAAAAATTGAATTTGGGGTTGGCGATTTGAGGTGAGTCGAGTGGTGAGGCTGTGCTTAGGGTCGTGAATTAGTGATGCGATAGGGTGGAGAGGTAGGTGATGTCCTTAGGATCGCGTGTTCGTGATGGTTGTTGTAATTAATTTTTTTGTCGCTACGGAGTTTGAAACTGCGGTAGTCGAGGTGGTTTCGGCGATTGGGTTGTCGTGCTGCTGTGTGGTTGTGGTGATGAAGTTGTGAAGAGGTAAGCAGGCGTTATTGGCAGTGAGTTGTTTTAATGATGGCGATGAGGTGAACTAACAAGAGAAGGGGTGTCGTGGTTTTTGTAGAGGTAATGAATTTTTTGAGGCAGCGACAGCAGTTGATGGTGTAGCAGTGATCAGGCGGTTATGTGCACCAATGTGTGCACTGAAATTGAATTGCTTGAGTACTGTGCAGAAGTTAGTGCACAGAAAAGTGTATAGAGAAGGTAGAAGTTGGAGTTGGCAGAGGGTTTGAAGTAACAGAGAAGTACTGTTGTGGGTATGCACTTGCAGGCAGAGGAGGTTTTGTGGAAAAGTATGGTTATGATGGTAGTTTTTTTATAACAGTGATGATATGCAGGCAAGTAGGGGATGTTGGTTGGAGGAATGAGTTCCAGTTGAGCATGTATGATGGAGAGGACTGTTGTATGGCTGATGCAGAGGCAAAGCTTAGTTGCAAAGAGGAGTGGTTGAGTGTTTGTATATAGTTGTTGTATGAAGGGGAAGATGGCAAATGGTCAGGTTGTGAATGCAGAGTTATAATGCAAGCTTGTAAAATGACAACAGTTGATGTTGCTTATCAGCAGTTTGAATGTGCTTTGAAGTGTGGACTTGGCAGTGGAGTGTAATGAGGAAGTTGAACGTATGGTAGGGGATGTAAGTGTGAAATTTGGTTTGAACAGACCCATACACGCTTGTGTTGTTTTCCTATGCATTTGGTTTTACTTTTAGACTACAATTGGAATAGATCACACAGTTTGTTTACAGCTATATTAAAGTTACATGCATTATGTTCTATGGATCGAACTGTGTTTTTTATATTCATTATGTGATCAGTGTGATCACATTACATGTAAAAGTAGTAAAACCTCCTTTTACACCTCACCTCTAGTATAATTGCAGCATTTACTAGCAGTATTTCAAATATACATTGTTTAACCAAACTTATAAAAAAAGAAATCGCGTATAAATAGTCTGTCTATTATTTAGGGACGCTGCTGGGCAAGAGAGGTTCACAGGTTAAGCACTCAACTAGATTGCACTCAACTGGATTCTTAAGCTATTCCATATAGGCCTACTTCATACGTCCGCACTATTGGACAAGCGGTTGGGAAGATTGTTGCTTAGCATGGGGAATTTATCTCTTTTAATTAGTACGCATCTATATTTATATTGACGTATATTATGGATTTAGTTATATTTTGTAATAAAATTATGAATTCAAAAAGGTGTAAAATTGAATTGGTTTAGCTTTTATTAAATGTGAATGGTTCATGTTGTTTCAAGTAATGTTAACGATTGTAGTTATTATTAGTGAAATATCGGTTTTAATTATAATGTTGTGAAATTTATGGTTAATTGAAGTTGTCGGAAGATGAATTGCAATTGTTGGTAGCAGTTGTAAAAAGATTTATTGCAACTATCAATAACAGTTGTAAATGAATCTATTACAACTGCCAAAAGCAGTTGCAAAAGTTATTATTGCAACTGCTATTAGCAGTTGCAAAAGAGATCTATTACAACTGTCAATGTAACAGTTACGATAAACTTTACCGCAACTTTCAAAAGCAGTTGTAAAAAGCTTTTTTACAACTGCTCCTGCAACTGTCGGCAACAGTTGTAAAAATATTCAACTCTATTACAACTCCGGATATTAAGACTGGCGGCCGTCAGTTGTAATAGACCTATTACAACTGTTTTCGGCAGTTGCGAAAATGTATTTTTGTTGTAGTGAAGTTTAACAAGAATACATCATTAATACTCACAGCTTTGTTGTTTATTTATGGTTTTAGAATTATTTTAATACCTTCTAGTATTCCTTCTTGCAGACGCATGCTTCCTCTGCATTTTGACTGAAAATCAAACTATTTGATTTCTCTGTCAAAACACTTGCTTAACTCCGATGCTTGTAGAATAATACTTCCATATCTTTTCTTAGATCATGTCCACTAACCACAAACTCATACTGACTTCGAGATACTTTATTGAAATATTTTATATTAAGAAAAACCAAAGATGTTTGAACAAAATTTCCAACCGTATTTATTTTTAATTTTTCAAAACAAATCAAGGCACATCCAACGCAATCAGAATTCAGTTGATGGATTAACACTTATGATTGATCTTAGCCTATAACCAGGTAGATTTTCAAATTTTGAAAACTTTTTCTTTTATTTTAGAACAACAATCAGCACAAAAGTACATTTATAAATTTCAATTTTTAAGGCATAGGCATAGTGATCCGTGGTTTTACAATATGCTTCCCTGTCATTCGTTTGCTAAAATTTATCTTTCCAAAATTTTAAGGCTTTTGGGATTTAACATTATTTTATAAACTTCCAGCCTTATTTTGCATTAATTAAGTTTCTACATGAGATTTCCTTATTTATTCTACATCCCAATACAACGGTCAATCAGAAAAACAACACGGAAATGAAAAGGAACCTTTCTCACACAATATCGTACGCAAGTTTATATACAAACGGAGATAACTAATGCTTACAACCTAAATGATCCAAAGGAAACAATTGTTGGAAGCTTCCCTTCGACGTCAACTGACATTAATGATATTGTGACCTTTCACTTCTTACTTAAATTAAATAGATATTTTTAACACGTCATTATACTGTAATCCACATATCTTCACTTTTCTTTTTTAGCCTCTAATAAATAAGGTACATCTATTACTTCTCTTATCACAACCAATTATGTTACTATTTTCTTTTAATCCAAATATATTGATAGTGTTCTCAAATCTTGGTATGTGCTTTCTTTATTTTTAACCTTTCATGCAGATATACTCTAGAACTTGCAAAAACGTACTTTGATAACATTTATGGTCTTCACGCATGTTTAATGAAATATTCCTAGGCTCAAACTAATATTCCTTATATCCAACGAGGATTCATTATTGTTGTTTTACAAGCATTTATGGCTATTTATTCATATCCTTAACTTTTACTATGTCTTACCTAGGCAGTCATCTATATCTACTTCATATTAAAATTTGGTTTGGTTTCTGTCACTTTTTCTAAAATTAAAACTTTACAGTCATGAAGAACTTAATCCCAGAACTTTTATCCTTAAAAATATAAACTAAGAAACTTTTTAAAACTATATTTTAGGCCCTACGAAGCAATAAAGTGTTTCTAAAACATCATTTATAACTTTAAACATTAAAGACTGAAGTAAATAAGGACAACTACCAGTATATTATTTTTCTATCACGTATGTTATTTCCACTTTCAACCTTTTTGGAGACTCTATTGGCATATGAGGTGGAGTTCTAAAATGGTATGTGCAATTACTACACATATTTATTGAAATTATTCATTTTTTATTTCCTATATTGTTTCTAATTAAAACATTATTTTACATAAATTTCTAACATTATTTATATTTATATATGTTACTATTATTTAGCTTTCTTCTATCTAAACTGCTCTTATTTAAATTATTTCTCTTTATATTGCTTTTTCTTTAAAAGACTGTCTTCTTCATTTATGCATTCGTCTACTGCTTTGTTTTTGAATTCCTGTCGCTTTTTCATTCTTTCTACCCCATTTAAAATCAGTACGACTTCCTATTGTCCAACCCCTTTAAAAGAATTTCAAAACTTAAGAGTAACCCAAAAATCGACGAGCTATATATACGCTCTACTTTCTTTTTATTTCAAAAAAAAATCTCTTTTTTAGAACCCCTCTTTTTTAACAGATTTAAATTTCAACTAGCAATTGTATTTAAAATATAAAATGTTATTTTATTTTGTGGACAACTTTTAATATTTACTTATTTTAAAAAATAGAGTTTTCTACTTTTAAATAGATCTTTTGAAAATCATTTTCAAATTTTTTTTTTTCAAACCTTCTATTAATTCATTCATATGGGTCAGACTCAAAGTGGGTTTTTTGTCCTTTCTTTTGGACTTTTCTTCTTTTCCACTTACGTTTTGACTTATCTTCCTTCAAAATATATTAAAATTTCGACTACATCTTGGAGTGGTTACTACACACCTTCCTTCAAGAACTAGTTCATTTCTTGCTTGCGGATATCTACAACATATAGATTCTTTACTTTTCATTTATTTGGATCTAACATATATTATCAATCGGTTATCCTATGGGGATCTACAACCATTTGGCAATCCAGGCCCAAATATGGAGTCAAGTATCATCTAGCTTCAGGGACCTCTCATATGCTGCATTCATGTTCTTCTTAAGTCAACGTCTTTCAATACAACATATTTTAAGTGGGATGATCGGGATAGGCGTATATCTTCAACTTCGTCTATTGTTCCAACTCATAGTCACGTTGCCTATCATTTCAGAATATGATTGCAAGTACTTCTAAAGTTGGAATTTGTAGGATTTGCGTATTATATATATATTTATATATATATATATATATAATTACAGTAAGAATATAAATATGTTCACTCAACTTATCCTAATTCCTAAGATCTATTAGCCTATGCTATGATACCAAATGTAACAACTGCCACCTCAATGGTTCCAAATTTTTGCTAAATCGAAAATCCATTCACCAAAGTACGGATAGCTAGTGTTGGTATCTTGTAAATAAACAAAAGTATGTTAGAGCACTATCGATAAAAACTCACAGCGGAATAGTAAATTATGATAAAACAGATAATTACTGACTAAGGCTAATACCTCTGGTATCCAGTACCCTTGCCAGTGTTGAGCATGTATAAGAAATCCGTCCTTCCATCATTCCCGCTTTGTACCATACATGTCCCTCTAAATTTATTATGTGGGTTGTAATGAGTAGAGGGTCAGAATAATGTTTTGATGCAAATTGCTTTCCATTACATATTATGTCTTTTTTAAAAACTTAGTCATCTTGATTTCATATATGTGTATGATACGTCCTGCCTACTTGAAGTATACAATAACTGCATACATATATATATACACGTAAGTGCCACAACCCCCTTTGGACCAGAATACTTCCCTCGCTAGTATCCGCAACCTACACTTGAGTCAGGTATCCACCATAAATGTTTAGACTGAATTGTGCGCGTACACCGAGGATCATCCTGTTAGTGCCTTATAACGACATTACAATTATTTAGTCGTATTCTACCACGTCTTGAAAACGTATTGAGCTTCTTCTTATCGGGGACTCCGTTCCTCAGACTTAGCATGGACTCAGCTCCATGGACTATTGAGGACTCAGCTTTCCTGACAATCCTATTCACTTGAAAGGTCTCAACTAAGGGTTATCCGGTCTTACCTCCTTATAGCAAACAAACTAACAAACAACTGTGAGGTGGTGCATGTCCCAAACGTGATATACACTAGTAGGAGGTGTAATCCGTTTAGCCGTAACACTCATCTTTCGACTGGCAGTCCCAACACCGACGACGCTCTCGACCTATGTGTACAACTCTACTCCTCATATATATGGTACCAACCTTTCTAACATAGCGCCGAACCTATGCTCACTGTCCCATTTAGATTGCTAACTATCTGATGCGGTGAAATTGATGTTCTTGAAATAGAGACGATGCTTCAGAATGATGGTTGGTCAACAAGTGGATTCAATGTAGATAACTCTATATTGCTTTTCTTGATCTAAAGCATGTTTTGTTTTTATTAGAAGCATACATTGGAGGGCAAGTGTTATTCAGTGTTTGAATCAAGCAACTTTCAAGTGAATCTGGACGTCGAAACGAAAGCGGAATGGTTCGAGAACTTGGGGGCAAACTTGAAATGGAAATAAGAGGCGTCTCTAAATGTTTGGGGTCAAAATTTTTTAAAAGCATTTTGATCGGTATCGATCACAATAGCGATCGATACCGATATGTTTGTCAGATGGATAATGTTGTTTCTTGAATAACTTGCAGGCATGATCAGAGAATGGAGTGCTAGGGCAACCATATCGATGCTGAGTAGATTGTACTTGGAGGATCCTATCAGAACTCTAAAGTTGTGCAGAAAAGGGCAAGTATCAGGTAAGACAAATCACATCATTACCAAAATTGTTTGATGGACAAAATTGTGATTGAAACTTGGAGACTTGAAGATGCAAGAAAATGCGCATAGCCAAAGTCAAGCTGGTACCGATTACAAAATCGGTACCGAGATGATTTTTGCTACAGGAAAATGACTTTAGGCTCTCTTTGGTCTTTACCTTCTTCATCATCTATTCTCTACGCAACCCTTATCGTTTATCTTTACTATTTTAGACTTGAAAACGAATTACGAAACTCTTGTACTTGTGACAAACCAAACTCTAATAAGATTAAATTGGACACAAACCATACAATTTGTCTAATCACTATAAAGTTCTTGTGTTTTTGTTGTTTTCTCTACCTACTATATTTCTAGTCGATTGGGAGAGTTGTGTCAATTTTTGGTTAACAATGAATAATTGGATTTCAGGTTCCATTACACAATGTAAAATAGTTCCAATTGATTATTTGCTTATAGGCAGATGTACATCAAAAAACTGCATACCTGCCACCTTCCCCTGAAAGAATTGACTAGAGCAGTACGAATGGAAGAAAAAACACTGCATCCCCAATTATTGAATTGAATTTAATAACAGATATTTTTGGACACCTGTAATCATGCACGAAGTGGACAGGACTCTATGTAGATACTTATCTTCACACCAACTTAGACACTCTGTTGAGGGAAAACCAAGTAAAAAGCGTACCCAATAATGATGGATACATCAGCTATAACTATATAAATTTGACTAAATTAAAATGACCCCAACCGAGATCACATTTGTATAGAAATTGTCCTGAAAACTAACCTTGATATGTGTTAATGTCTTTAGACTTTCAGTGGCTGTTTCGTGTGAAAGACATTTAACAGCAATAACACATGATTGTGACTCCAAATAAATCTTCATAAGCACGCATTTCTTAGCCATTAAGTTCCGTGAATACTTTCTTAACAGATGTGCAATGTAAACACAGTAACCATTTGCTAATTGACTGGATATTTGACTATAATAACATGACAAGCAACCCAAACCCGCAAGCTACCAACAACAGTCATTATGATATTGGAGTATTCTAATAGTATGCAAATTTAATGCAAAGGTTCATTAGACGTATAAAAGTAATAACAGCAGCTCTGTGATTTGCAGCCACAAATTAAATATAGTCTAGATCAGATTCCCACTCCTTACATTAAAAAATATTGGGCAGTACGAAATGCAGAATCCAACTTACTGAGATTAATTTTGGCTAGACCATGACAACGACAACAATGAATATGACAACGCATTAACAAATTTGTATCAACTGATAGAAACGCTCAAGCATAAAACAAAATTTTTTTGTTGGTTCATGAATCTTTTAGGTTTGGCTGTTTAAACATCATAAATGTTTTCGTTGCCACACGACCCAAATTTGCATGTTCAATAAATACGTGGATACTTTAATCAATACAAATTAGAATACTTAATAACCACATTTTTCACGGAAATAATAAATATATACATGATAGAGGTTAACAGACCTAAGTACTACATTGAATAGAAGATATATAAAGTCACTTCAATATTCATTTCATCATATCAGAAACGAAAAGTTGAAGGAAATATTGCTGCAACAGTCAACCACTGCGTTTTAACGTGACCAGGATTTGCTTATTGGAAATCATGAGTTCTTTATTTCACGTACAATGCCCCTGTGCAGAGCCTCCAGCAGCAGCAGCAAGGCAAAATTAACATGAATTCTACAAGGGGAAGCATGTAAACAGAATACTAACGCTGCAAAAACCCCATAAAAAGCGTTTGTAGGCACTCACGGACGCCTTTCACCAACCTTATTTCCAATGCCATGTCGACGACATATACCGGCCTCGACTTGCCAATGTCATGTCTACGACATACCGACATCTATAAAATGTATTTCTCTATGCCTTACCAAAATCGTACCGACGTCATATTAAAATATTAAAATTAAATTTTTATACACATTGACAACGCCTTAGTTGTGTTAAGTTTTTGAGTTTACTTGAGAAGAGATTATGAGTATGAAGAGATTTACAATAATTTGAAATGATACTTTTATTGATAATTCTTCATTACAGAAATGATACAAAGCTTATGTATTTAAATACAACACAAATGGGCTAAATATCAAGCCCATATAAGTTAGTAATCTCGGACAAATATAAAATGAAAGCATGACCGTTGATCTTGGATCTATGGCTCAGATGCAATATCAGATTCGCAGTGGATAGATAAGTGTGCTTTCTCTTGTATTCTATTACTGCCGAGACCATTGCTTTCTCTTCGTAATACCCCCTCTCAAATCCTATCCCTAATATTTAGGGTTAGGGTTTGAATTCACTTTGCCGATAGATCTGAGATGAGTTTAATATCACTAATTTGTTGTCTGGAGGCTTCTCCTTAGCTCGGACTTGAGAGATCTCCTTACTTGTGATACGATGCAGCTGTATGATGCTAGATTTGTCAAGGTGTTGAGTGTTGGAGAGAAGTTGCTGTTTTTCTGGTTTATTGCAAGTTTCTTCAGTTTTAGCTTGCTTGGCTTCAAGATCTTTCTCATCTTTAACCTTCAGATCTGAGCGAAATCTGGTGAAGTTAGTTGCTGATAGGGCTTTAGTTAATACATCAGCTCTTTGGTAAGTTCCAGGTATGTGATTGACTTGTAATTCTCCTCTTTGCACAAGTTCACGAACAAAATAAAGATCTATCTCTATATGCTTCGTTCTGGCATGTTGAACTGGATCTTCAGAAATATAAACTGCACTTCTATTATCACACCATAGAGTAGGTTTAGTGGTAGCTTTGTATTGTAGTTCAGATAGAAGAGATTGAATCCATTTAATTTCAGCTGAAGCATTGGCAATGCTTCGGTACTCAGCTTCGGTGCTTGACCTTGATACAGTATGTTGTTTTTTTGATGACCATGAGACTAAGTTATCCCCAATGTAAATGCAGTAGCCAGATGTAGACCTTCTATCATCTGGGTCAGATGCCCAATCTGCATCTGCAAAGCCAGTAATGTTGAGATTTGAGCTAGCCTTGAAATTTAAGCCATAGTTGATAGTTCCCTTGAGATATCTTAAAATTCTTTTGACAGCTTTCCAATGCTCACTCAGAGGATTCTGCATAAATTGTGAAACTTTGTTAACACTAAATGAAATATCAGGTCGTGTTATAGTTGCATATTGTAATGCACCTATAACACTTCTATATTGCTTAGAATTAACTATGGCTTCTCCCCTGTATTTTGATAAGTGTTGATTGCAGATCATAGGGGTTGGCTGAGGATTAGCACCATCCATTTTTGTTTTCATTAATAGCTCAGAGATGTACTTCCTTTGACATAGAAAAACTTCAGTGTCTGATTTCCTTATCAGCTCAATACCTAAGAAATATGTTAAGTTACCCAAGTTTTTGATAGAAAATTCCTGATTCAAATAATTAGTCAAATGCTCTATGTCTGCAGTGTTGTTTCCAGTGATAATTAAATCATCAACATACACAAGTATATATATTGTTGATGATTCATTTATCTTAGTAAACATTGAATTATCTGATTTGGTAGGTTTATAGCCTAATGTAATTAAGGCTGTTTTTAACCTATCAAACCAGACTCTTGGAGCTTGTTTGAGCCCATATATAGCCTTTTTCAACTTGCAGACATAGTTTGGATTTTTGCAATACCCTTGAGGTTGTTGCATGAATATTTCTTCTTTTAAAATGCCATTAAGAAAAGCATTATTGACATCTAAGTGCTTAATGCTCCAATTTTTTATTAGAGCAATGGAAAGAATAATCCTAATGGTAGTCGGCTTTACAACAGGAGAGAAGGTTTGATTGAAATCAAAGCCATACTCCTGTGTAAAGCCTTTGGCAACAAGCCTAGCTTTGTATTTGTTTATGCTACCATCAGGGTTTTTCTTTAGTCTAAATGTCCACTTGCAGCCAACTATATTTTTGTTAGTTGGTGCTTGGGTTAAGTCCCAAGTTTCGTTTTTGATGAGAGCTTTGTATTCCTCATCCATAGCTTCTTTCCAATGCTTGTTTTTGATGGCTTCATCATAAGTTGCAGGCTCACTTTCACTGAATTGAACAGTAAAAACTTTTGGTTTGAAAATTCCCCTTTTTGATCTTGTGATCATGGGATGCCCAGACTGAACTGGCTCTATATTTGGAGGTGAAGCATTCTGTTCATTTGAATTTGATGTACTTGATGCTATATTTGTTGAGTCATTAGTGTTATTGCTTTTATCATACTGAATTTGGCTTGATGATTGATTAGGTGAGGTGTTGGCATGGCTGGGAGGTTCAGGATCCTCATTTCTTCCTAAAATAGGAGATGATGTGCCTTGAGCATCAGCAGCCCCCTCATTATCCATATATTGCCAGGTGTCAAGAACAGTTGATAATTCAGGTATGGATGTCCTTGGATTGTACACCTTGCTTGTAGTACTAATGTTTTGTGATTTGAATGGAAAGATATTTTCATTAAAGACAACATCCCTACTTATGTATATCCTACCTGTTTCATCAAGACACTTATACCCTTTCTGATTAGTACTGTAACCAAGAAATGTACATGCCCTAGACCTGAAGCTTAGCTTATTTTTATTGTAAGGTCTAAGGCATGGATAACATAGGCACCCAAACACCTTCAAGGCATGATAATCTGGCTTAACACCATATAATTTTTCCAGTGGTGTTATTTTATTGAGAACTTTAGTTGGCTGTCTATTAATCAAATACACAGCTGTACTAAAGGCTTCTGGCCAGAATTTTAGTGGAAGATTAGAATTGGCAAGTAGTGTTAAGCCAGTTTCAACAATATGCCTATGCTTTCTTTCAACAATGCCATTTTGCTGTGATGTATGTGGACATGATAATCTATGCACTATGCCCTTTTTATTGAAGAATAATTTCAGAGTTTTAAATTCACTTCCACCATCAGACTGAACAGTTTTAACAGATTTGTTAGTTTGTTTTTCAATCATGATGATGAAATTGACAAGTGCATTGTGAGTGTCAGATTTTGTTTTCAAGAAATAGATCCATGTATATCTAGTACATGCATCAACAATTGATAAGTAGTACTTGAAACCAAAATCTGAGAAGATTGGTGATGGTCCCCATAAATCAATGGTAATTAATTCTAATGGTTCAGTGTAAACAGTTGATGAGTTAGAAAAGGGTAATCTATGACTCTTACCTTGTTGACAAAAATCACAAACATATGGTATAGAAACTTGATTAAAATCTATACTATTTTCATTCAGAATTTGTTTAACAATTTTGACACTAGGGTGTCCAAGCTTACAATGCCAAAGATCAAACAAGTTTGAATTATTGTCAACATTTTGAACTTCAGTCATATTGCAACATTTGTCTTGCTGTATAGCCTTGCTACAACTAACATTGTTTAACTTGTATAGCCCCTTTGTCACATCACCCTGTAAAATGATATTTCTAGTTAGTATGTCTTTAACAAGACAATACTTTGGGTAAAATTCAAAAAAGACATTATTGTCTTTAGCAAATTGGGATACACTTATTAAGTTTTTCTTAATTCTAGGGGCTCTTAATATATTATGCAAGTATAGTTGTTTGTTGCTATCTAGGCAGGCATTTCCAGTATGAGTAATTTGAATACACTTACCATCACCCATAGAGATAGACTGATTACCTTTAAACTCCTTGTTGCCAAGATTCAGATTTTCAAGACTGCTTGTAATGTGATTTGTTGCACCAGTATCTGGATACCAATCATTATCTTGACTGTTGAATTTGTCATTTTCAGCAGTACTTTTGTTTTCAGTTTGCACTTGTGCCATATTAGCTGTTGGTCCAGTCTTTTGATTCTGTACTTGCCCATAATTTGAATTGAACCTGAAATAACATTTTAAGGCAGTATGACCAATTTTCTCACATATCTGGCATTTAGGCCTATTGTTGTTGTTACTCCATCTGCCTCTTCCTCTTGCAGAGCTACCACCTCTCTGAACTGATTGTTCTCTGTTTTGATTTTTCCCTTTATAACCAGTTGCAAGGTTGGCTGAATAATCAGGTTCTTGAACCTTTTTATTGCTAATTCTGGCTTCATGAGCTAATAGAATTGAATGAACTTCATCAATTGGTGGTGTTGTTTTCTGTGAGGATATGACAGCAATGATAGACTCATATTCTTCAGATAGACCATTCAGTAGAATTAAAACTTGCTCAGTTTCTTGAACAGGGTTTCCTGTTGCAGCAAGTCTGTCACTTATGTTCTTGACTTTTGCAAGATACTCTCTCATAGACATGTTATCCATTCTAATATTATGTAATTGTCTCTTGAAATATAGCACTTTTGCTGATGACTGATTGTTGAAATTCTTTTCGATGGTTGTCCAGATGTCATTGGCAGATTTGCACCCTATTACTTGTGGTAATAAATTTGCACTAATAGAGGAGAGAAGCCAAGAGCTAATGAGCCTATCTTGTCTATTATGCTTAACATATTCTTGATTGATAACTGTATTCTTATCTTTATCAGCAACATACTTTGGTGGAATGGGTAGAGTACCTTCAATAAAGCCTTCTAAGCCATAGCCTTCTATGGCTGTTACCACTTGAAGTTTCCAAAGGAGGTAGTTGTCCTCTTCAAGATGAATGTTGACAAGCTGGGTTTGTGGGCTGATGACAGATTTCATAAGACCTTGCACAGATGTGGAAACATTAGCATTGACATCATCATTGACTGATGTAGCAGATGTAGAATCTTCTGCCATTGCTGACTAATTCAAGAAGATTGAGGAAAAGGATAAATCAAAGATCAGTGAAGAGGTCAAGAAAATGAACAGAAAGTCAAGATGAATCAAAAACAGGTATGATTTGGCCTGAAATTTATGATGATGCTTGAGAGAACAGATACTGAATTGCTGAATTGATTTCAGGCTGATATTTATCTGAGTTTTGAATCTTTCTTGGTTTCTTGATTTGATTTTTTTGAATTCTTGATCACTGCTTTAACGGATTTGATCATGCACAGTGTTGATGCAGCCACTTTTCAAAAGAAATCTGGCGAGGCACAGCACTGTGATGTTTGAATCTGATCTCCAGATGAAGAGATGAAATCTGATGGAGAAAAATACTCAAATGATGAAATCTCTCTGATGAGTATACTCACTTAACTTTGATTGAGATGTGCTGTTAAGCAAGATTGCTCTGATACCATGTTAAGTTTTTGAGTTTACTTGAGAAGAGATTATGAATATGAAGAGATTTACAATAATTTGAAATGATACTTTTATTGATAATTCTTCATTACAGAAATGATACAAAGCTTATGTATTTAAATACAACACAAATGGGCTAAATATCAAGCCCATATAAGTTAGTAATCTCGGACAAATATAAAATGAAAGCATGACCGTTGATCTTGGATCTATGGCTCAGATGCAATATCAGATTCGCAGTGGATAGATAAGTGTGCTTTCTCTTGTATTCTATTACTGCCGAGACCATTGCTTTCTCTTCGTAATAAGTTGCATTTTTTTAAAGCATTTCTACTATATTTATCATCTCAATCACAAATTCATATATATTTGATATTTGATCATACCTATATAAGCTAATAACATCTAACATCACAAATTCATATATAATCAATAGTTCATCACACAATTTAACCAAATAATATCCAGTCATAAATTCACAAAAATTTCCAACATCACAAACATCAACATACATAATATTCATCAATACAAACATACCATCCAATACACGAAATCAACATACACAATATCCGCCAATACAAACATACCATCCAACATCGAAAATATCCAACATACACAAATGTCTAAATATACATCCGAACATAAATATATCGATACAATAAAAGTACTAGCTACTCCTTTTCACATTGTCCAACATCATCATTATCAGAAGAAGAAATGTCCACATGTAGAAATAGTTGCACAAATGCATCGATGAACTTACCAAACTTCTTCTCCAGCCTACCAACATGTGAATTCAAGCGTCGATTTTCTTTTTTCTACATCAGTTAATTTGGCATCCCTCTCTCACGACGATCTCTACATTTTAACCAAATTTATTTGTTAATAATAAGTACATTTTTATTTTAGTGGAAATTAGCCACAAAGACCTCTTTAGTAAGTGGAATTATTTTCTAGAACACACAACTGAAATAATTACTTTCAAGGACAAAACGTAAAATAATTAGTTTCTAGGGCCTAAAAACCTATGAAATTATGTCCTTGAAAATAATTGGACTGCTGACTTTGTCTTTGAAAATAATTATTCTACTGACTTTGGCCTTGAAAGTAATTTCCTTGAATGTGTGTCCTAGAAACTAATTGGACTGCAAAGTTTGTCCTTTTGGTGAAATGCCCCTTTATTTTAACTATTGTATTTATGTATTAACAAAATCCTATATTTCAGCTCAAATACATTTTCTTAATTTATTGAAACAAAATGCATAGTTTATTGGATTATATATTTGTTTAATTTATTAAGTGATTTAATTTATATATTTGTTTAATTTATTTCATGATTTAACAAAATATATAGTTTAACTTAAATAAATATGTTTAATTTACTGAAAAAATGTATAATTTAACATAATTATATATTTGTTTAATTTTTTGAATGATTCAACTTATATATTTGTTTAATTTATTCAGCGATTTAACAAAATCTATATTTCAACTCAAATGTATTTGTTTAATTTATTGAAACAAAATGTATACTTTATCTTATATATTCGTTTAATTTATTGAGTGATTTAACTTATATATTTATTTAATTTATTGGGTGATTTAATAAAATCTATATTTGAACTCAAATATATTTGTTTCATTTATTGAAACAAAATATATAATTTAAGTTATATATTTGTTTAATTTATTGAGTGGTGTTACGTTCAAATTTTCCATGGTCTTCGAGCAAACTCGAATGATGGAACTGGACTGAAGAATGATGAGGAAATGAACCCAAGGACTTGGGGAATATTATATAAAGGCAAGATAAAAGAAATAACAAGAAATGGATAAAAAAAGATGACTCAAGTTTTACAACTCAGTGGAGCCAAGTCGGGTCCGAGCTATAAATGAAACGTCTGAGCAAGTCACACAAAAACTTAAATCAAGGAACGACAAAACTCGAAGCGAGTGAAGGGGAAGCGTAAAGGCACAAGGATGAGGCAACCTAAAGTCAAGCCCAGAGCAAAGCGTGAGATGACCCGGAGTTGGACCCATGTTAGGTCGATGACAAATTGAACTTTACAACTCGAGTCTGACTTGTAAATGGTAGTTCGGGGTTGGCACACGACTTGAGTGGGAGAACGTGCATGACATGGAGATCGTGTGTAGCAATTTTTGAAGTTAAATGCAGAGATCTTCGCCTATAAATAGAGTCGAGAGTGCTTAGAAAGGGAACTTTCATTTCTTCTTAATTCTGAACTTCTTAATACGACGAGTTGTAAAATCATAACTTTGAAAATTACTCTGCTGGGTTCGCGCCAAGTTGTGACTACTGAGTTGTAAGAATGGCTTTTTAAAAATAGAGAATGATCAATAGAAATTGACTAAGTGTATGTAGGCCGAAGTGTTGCCAAACCGCGATAAAAATCTAATGTTCTTTTCTTACTATTTCTTCCTTTTCTTTGATATTTTACATTTTTATTACTCAATTGGTTGTCTGTGCTAATTTTGGTGCAAAAATTTTGGTGTAAAAATCTGGTGCTTTCACCGAGAAAAACTAGGATTTGACAAATTTAAACTCAAATTTAAGAAGATCGCGTGACCATCAATCAGAAAAAATGTTATTAGAGAATGCCAACAAGGACATAGGGACAGCCAGGAGGTGTCCTCATTATCTAACCCCTCATCCATATATATAACCAGAGACGAGATGGAGAGGATGATGACTAGAATCAAGGAGAGAATGATAGCCCATTAAGAAGAAATGATGCAGGGATTCTTCAAAAGGATAGGACAATCAAGGATAGCCAGAGTTGTTGAAAACCAAATCAAAGACCTAAAGGAGAAACGAGTGTGCTTGGAAACAGAGCAGGATGAGTTAGAGCCAACCCACTAGAAGCCTCACTACTCAGTATTGAACCAACTTTACAAGTTGGTGTCGAGTTGACCGGGTAGGGGGCATGGCTGAAATTGACTTGAGACAAGATGAAGCATGCCTTAGGAATGATGTTGAACCATAGACTGGAGAACATAATGCAAACGTACAACAACAGAGATTGGAGACATAAGCTTACTGTAGGAACGAGGGGTAGAATGAAGCCACGGAACAGAGACTTCTATTAAGTGATAATGATAGGATTACCGAAATGATCAGACGGGCACCGAGAGATGGACAAACGGACTAGAGTTTGAAGGACGTGAACCGAAATCCAATCACCCCTAACATCCGGTACGCAAGGAATCAACCAGATTTTAAGCTACCAATATTGGAAATGTACAATTGAAGGACATATCCGATCGTTTATCTGATGAGATACATCTAACATATGGAGGTATTTGGTGCTTCTGAGGAAGTAATGGGGGTGGTGCTTCCCATTATACTAGACAGAGTTAGTTGTGATGTGGTTCAGACAGTTGAAGAATAGGTCCCTAAGTATGTGGGCCAAACTTGTAGATAAATTCATGAGACGGCTCAAAGTTCGCATTTCATGACGAAAGACTGTGATGATGCTTTCAAGTGTGAAACAGAGGACTGGAGAGACCCTAAGTAGTTATCTGATGAAATTTAATGTAGTAACCGCAGCAGTTCATAAGCCGGATCCATCCATTGCTTGGATGGTAGTAGTGTTTGGAGTTGCGAATAAAATAGATTTTTAAATTGCTTTGGAAAAGGATCCACGATGGACCTTGTGGAATTTTATATTGAAGTTGAAGATACTAGTGTTAGAAGGACACTGAAGCCGAAAATGCTGAAGTTATTATTGAGGACGATAAAGGACCATCCAAAGAAGATATGGAAATGACAAAGGAAAGCAGAAGGCCAATGATAGCTTCAAAAGGACCGAAACAATAAAGGAGGAAACGTAAATTTTCTTCTTACAAAAAACTGACTGAAACCCTAGAGAGGATATAGCTAGAAACCAGGGGACAGATTCCCTACCAAAAACCAATAAAGTGAGAACCCACGGATTGGAGGAAAGATCTAGAAAGTTCTGCCTATTTCATGAGCTAGATAGGAATGAGAAAAATGATTGCAAACACCTTTGTGATTTGATAGGGAAGCGGGTTAGGAACAATCGACTACAGCAATATTTGAGAAACCAAACTGTAGTAGTGAAGCAGGAGCAACCACCTTATGCACCATATGTGTCTGGAAGCGGTCTTGGATCTAGGCCAAGGATGGTTATCGTATGATCAAGATGGAAGAGAGCCAGGTTCGATTCCCACACTTTACTTTCTTTCGCAAATAAATAATGCAAAATTACTATCAGACCGCTTACTCATGTATGGACCTCGATTGATCTGTAGGTATACTCTGAGTAGGTACATTCTAAGTCGAGTGTCTAAGAGTAATGTTGGGTAGGATAAATGTTGTGATATTTGTTTGATGCTTGAATTTGGATTTTATAAATGAATGCTTAATTTTGAAAATCACTCAAACTTGATAACTGATATTGATTTCGAAACATCAACGAATATTGGTTACCTCCTGATATTGATCTATGAACTAATTTGGCACAGTTCTCCCAATCAAAGAGACATAGCAATGAACTGTAAGGTGTAAGTTCCCTTGCCGAAGAGCGAGTGGATTGGACTTGTACAGGAAAGTGAATCCCCTCAATGGAGAGTGAGCGTATGAATTAACTTGGAAAGTAAGTCCCCCCATCAAGGAAAGAGTGAATGGACTTGCTTGGTTGTTGGGTTTCTCATCGGGGAGTGAGCGGATTGGACTTAATATGAAATAATGATCCACAGAGACCAGAGATTAGATTAACGATCCGGTGAGACCAAAAATTAAAGAACGATCTAGAGATATTTGGATTAATGATCTGGAGATATTAGAGAATAGATTAACAATTTGGAGAGATTAGATATGAGGTCTAGAGAGATTGAAAGCTAGACTTTGGATTTGAATGCCACCTGACTTTAAAACGACTTGATAATGATTACTGGATTTGGTCATTGCTTCGATTCGGTCGAGCTCATTTTATGAGGGGATGATGGGCGATTCCAAATGATTTATAAATGATATCCTGATTGATGGCAATGCGCTAACTTGATTAATAGCTTGTGATGACCCAATGATTGATGAAATCATTGCTTCAATTCGGTTAGATGTTCTTATAATGGGATACTAGGCGATACTAAACAATTTATAAGTGATGCTCCAACCGGTGGCAATGAACTTCCATAATTACTGACTCCTGACCACCTAACATCTGATATACCCATGATATGAAATCGCAGACGAACACGGGGCAATATGAGTATATGATAATTAAATCCTAAAAAAAACAAAATGATATTGATTTCGATATATAATAGGTAACTAATAGGCGAACGAGGGACGGTTTTGATTCACGATATGATATACGATATGATAATTCTTGGAGAATACAGAATAATTATGACTTGTGACCAAACTTAAGTAAGGACTAAAGTCCTTAGCTATGATGGGTCTAGAACGACCTCTGATTTGCAGGTGAATCCGAATGAATCGAATAATTTTCCACGATTGGTACAGTGGATAACCAGAGAGCTTGGATATTGTTGATTTGCCATCTTTGATATTAGTTCTTGAGAAAAACACACCTTATATTCATAAGGCATACTTTGGAGGGCAAGTATTACAGCTAAATTTTCCACGATCTCCGAGCAGACTTGAATGATGGGACTGGACTGAAGAATGATGAAGAAATGGACCCAGGTACTAGGTAATACCTTATAAAGGCAAGATAAAAGAAATAACGAGAAATGGATGGCAAAATATGACTCGAGTTTTACAACTCAGTGGAGCCAAATCGAGGATGAATTGCAAATGACACGACCTGAGAAAGTCTTACAAAAAACTCAAAGCAAGGAACAACAAAACTCGAAGCAAGTTAAGGGGAAGTATGAAGGAACAAGGATGAGGCAACCTAAAGTTAAGCCTAGATGGTTGAGATTTCTTTTCCTTTGGAATATGAAGGCCACGACCAAGGGGACCACTACAAGAAAAGATGATTTTTATAATGCTAATAGATAACACGTTATTTCATAGTGTTATTGTTTGGTTTAATTTGTGCTATTGAGAATAAACACTAGACTAGGTAACGCTCGAGTTTCCCAATAATTTTGTGCCTGCCTCTTCTCCAAAAAATTTCCCAATTCCCTCTCCTTTCGTTCTAAAATTTTCACTTCCATTCTCACTTTCTTTCACATCCATCCATCGCAACGCAGACCCTCAACTAGCAAATCCACTGTCTCTCGACCACCGTCCCATTTTACCCCCTCCTCACACTTGTTCTACTTCAAAATTGCACTACCCAAATCATCCGCGCTGCTCTAAACGTTTCTCTCAAAAAAGAACAACGCGACACATGAAATATTATACAACTTCCCCTCCAATAAATCCTTGCTGCAAAACATCTGTAATCACATCGAACCGTGCATTGGTAAGTATCGCTTCACATCATCCGATTTTGAGAATTGGAGTTCGGTCGAGTTTACCGATTTCGATTACCCATTTTTAATTCAAATGAATTTCGAATTTGTTTCCTTTTTTTTCTTGTTGAAACCTTTGCTTTCATCTCGATTGCGTGTTGTAAGAAAATAGGAATTTGATTGATCGATTTACTGGAACTATTGTTTTGAAGAAGACGGAAATTTGATTTACCAAAATTTGTTTGCTTGCTGTAAGAAGGTAACAGTTTTATTTAAACATCGATCATTTGATTCATTGTAATAGGATAGAAATTTGATTATATAAGTTATTGATTCGATCATTTGATTCACTGTAATAGGATAGAAATTTGACTATATAAGTTATTGATTAGGCATTTGGTTTACTGGAACAACATGAAAGCAAATAATTCATTGATTTAAGGAAAAAGGCAATTAATTTAATTTACTTATTAAGCTAATTAACAATTGATTCACTAGCCAACCTAAAATTAAGCAACTGATTGATTGAGATTATATGATTAAATATACTACCACTGACCATAGATAAACTTTAGTCCAAGGGGTTGACTAAACTTTAAGGGACCAATTAAATATTAAAATGGACAATTTGGTTTGACATACGATTAATTGGAATTTTACTTAAACTTTATGTTGACAATATTTTTGACTATTTGATAATTAAAAGAAGTAAGGTGACTGATGCTCTCAGAATCGTTGCAACTTTCGCCTCTAAATCTTGCCAACTAAGTGCAGGCAGTGCAACTGAGTGTAGGCACATAATTGCCAGTGCAACTGTGTGCCTGCACTTAGTTGCAGGCAACTGAATGCAACTGAGTTGACGTTCAACACTCAGTTGCCTACATTTAGTTGCATGTCTTGCTACTCATGTTTTGCCATTGTTTAATCCAGGCAAGATGTGTAACTTAAATAAGCATTTAAATTCAAGATTGACGTTCAACTAGCAGCAAATATAAATGTATAAAAATGGAACTAATGATATCATTTATCAACCCATTAAAGAGTCCAGAACATGATATTTTCTTTATGTTCTTACTCAGATTTTTTTATCATCTTTTTGTTTATTTGTATATTATATCTTATGGTATAGTCCATACTTGTTTTTCACTTAGTGCATGAGCATACAAGGATTTCCATACCCACGTCCTTCTCATTATATAACACACTTATCGCAGCCTATCATTACTTACTCCCACATGCACTTGTTTTATAGTTTTGGTCCATTAAATCATATATATATATATATATGTTGTATGTATGTATCAACCAATTGTACTAGTGTTAAAATCATAACTCATTATTATCACTAAAGAACGTTTGCACTAAGTACAGAACTTCCGATCTCCAGCGATAAAATTAGCAATGTACTATATATAATCGAACATGTAACTAGTTTTTGTTATACAATGGCAAAACTAATAATTTCCATGAAAATGTCATGATTATATCGGTTAGTTGCACTAATTTGGTTAAATTTGGATGGACATTTGGTTAAATATCCTTTTAGAAGTTTGTCGTTTAAACTGGTATATACACAATTATATTTGAAACTTCTTAATCCAACTAGTAAATACAAAATTATGTTATTAATTCTATGACTTATGAACATATAGGTTTTGATAAAAGCAGTCGAGGACAGACAAAAATCTTAAGCTAGTTTCAATGGAGAGGATGGACAAAAATCTTAAGCTCGAAGAAGTATGCACCAATTTCTTAAGGTATACATCATCTTACTTCCATTAATTTAAAGTTGTTTTTGAATTTAAATTTGATACTACTTGGCTATGTACAGAAATTGAATATTTGTATTTAGTTTAGTGTCAGCATATTTAACATATCAATATACATAATCGTACTATGATAATATGTAGTTTAGACTAATAAACCTGATATTCTCCCCAATAATGACTTTATTATCATAAACAGAACAAATAGAAAAATGCAAGCTGAGGTATAGGTCTCTTGTTGGCTCACTCAGGGTTGTGTGCATATTAGGGAATTGAGAAAACTGTATACTCCTTGATATATTATTTTATTGCTTGTAGACTTTCCTTAGATTAAGTGTGTGGATTTTACACAAACATATACTCCTTATTTTAGATTCTTACCGAAGCAAAATGCATAATGGAGCTACGCATGGGTGAAAACGTAAATTTTCTTATGTTTTTGATTTGATGCAATTTTTGTCAAAAAAACTCTAAAATTAGCCCATCTGGTTTCATAGTGTACGCAGAAACTAAGTAATTTTAGCATTAGATTTTATTATTTTAGTTTAGCATTTTCTGTTGATTTTTGAAATTTCCTATGATATCTTGGTTTTGTTTGTGAAAACCAAGATAATAGTAATAATAACAATAAAGAAACTAAGTTTGTAAAATTAACTAAGTTTCATAACAATTAACCGTGTTTAAAATAATATAATAATGATGATAATAATAATGATAGTAACTTATAAAATATTAACAATGTTAATTTATGTAACGGCCCGCAAATCCGTACCCCTTGAATCGACACTATTCTCCAACATATCGACTCAAAGTGAACGGAAATACGAACCATCAGGGTTAAAGAAGAAGAGGTAGAAGAAGAAAATAGAAGACAACATCAGTATCTAACCATCGCAGCAGAATAAAATATAATAGAGAATAACGAATCTTTACACAAACAAATTTGTTTATACATTACATCATCAGAGTACACATAACACACAACTGGACAATAATCACAACATGTCCTCACAAAACTGAATACACAGTACACACAGTACAGCGGAATATACATCAAGTACGAGTGATACGTCTCGCCATCCAGCTCGTCTCCTGAGCTCCACAGCATCTTATCCTGTAATCTATAATACTCGGTCTGACCCGAGCATTATAATAAAATAACACCCGAGTCAGTCTGGAAAACTAGCGTGAGAAAACACACTCAATTGGATTATTAAAGTTTTCCAAACCATTTGAAATCAAAAGCATCTCGTAAGACCACGCCACAAATAAACATGTCGGGTTTTTACCTTACGATAGCCAAAACACTTTCTTATCAAAATCCTCTGATATTATAATAGTGTCTATATACAAATACTTATTAAAATAGCTGAAATTGTTACATCTATTAAATTCAAGCTAAAAGGTATACAAAAGAAAACCGTAAAGGCACGTAGGAAGAATGGATTTCCAACTAATGACTAGGCACTGGGGTACCACCTGTCACAGTACTTGGTCTAGATCAGCGTACCGAGGACCACGCCTGATCCCCTGCAACACAAGACCGGAACTACCCCTTACTGGATAATTCCGAGTAAGATCACCCCGCGGTTGGGATCAGCAACCACACCACTAAGCCGAATATAAAAAGGGACATCTAGACAGGGATGACCTCATCCTAATGGGCGCGACCCACATAGCCTTGCTGCATAATCCCTGATTTTCAGTCATTCCCGGTTGATGAGGCTCGAGGCTAAGCGTTACCTTTTTAGAAAATTTCACTTAGAATGCTCGTCGTCCTCCTGACGGTGTTTTGAAAGCATTCATCCATACAAGTCCGTTCCGGGTTCGAACGGAACCGAAGGCACTACTCCTACTACATCCATTTTGGAATCACCCTCAGGATTAGTAGCGATTAGCCCTTGCACTTCACAGTACCATCTTTGATTCAAACTCGTTTCCCCATGAAAACGTATAAACCGGATCGAAGTGTTTTTCGAGAAATTAATCTCGATCCCGGTCTCTTCGAAACGATCAGCGCTTTGGCCAATATTGATAGTCGGTTATTTAACTATCAATTAACATTCACAAAGATCCATCAAACAATAAATAATTTTCCAAATTATTTATTTACCTCACAAATATCTTCTTAAGATATATTTCCACTTTTCAACCCTTTGAAAACAGTTTCAAAACCGTCCTTCTCTCATGGAATAAATTTCCCAAATATTTTTATTTCCACTGAAATCTCCAAGTACAAACACTTTGGATTTTTAAAGTAATTTAAAACACTATATTATAAAATATACTTTAAACAAAACATTTAAATTAAAACTACTTTAATACTTTATTCAAAGGTATATACTTTAAGAATATTTAAAATAAAGCTACTTTATAAAACTAATTTTTTTATCTTTTAAACATAATACCAAGTCATCTTAAATAATTACTACTAAAATAAATTTGAGAAGTACTTACTTTTAAACCTTAAACATTTAAAAATAATAAATTTTCTAAAGCATACTTTAAAAACAACTTTAAAACCTTTAACTCATTCTTAAAAGTTTGCTTTGGAAACGTACTTGGCTATCTAGGGAAATACACTTCTCTTTTACATTTTTAAAATAAATCACTATTTATTTTTAAACAAATTTATCCATTCCTTTAATAAATTCCCACCCTGAATTTATACTTCCAAATATCCACTGATATATTACTTCACTTTATAAACCCCGTTTATAAATTTCATAATCTCAACTTCCTTTTAAAATCCCAGTTTCAAGTACTTAATCAATTCTCAATTTGATTTCCAAAATTTACTTCATTTAAAATTAAATTCTTTACTTATCCAATTTTATTTCAAAACTTATAAATTTCAGGTTTAACTTCCTTGTGATGATTTAAAATCTTACTTTAACTGAAATACAAATTTCCACATTTATTCCAAGATTTTCTTTTATTTCTTTCTAAACCATTTTAACTCTGAATTCAAAAATAAATCTTTCATTCTTTTAAATAATATCACTTAAGTTTAAAATTCATTATTTCCCTTTTATTCAAAATCCCCTTTCCATACTTGGAATTTATTTATTTGAAATTTAAAGACACATTTATTCTTCCCCAATTCATTCTTTAATTTATTTAATTTTCTATAATTCATTTACTTAAACATTCTATCATATATTTTCTTTTTCAAAAATCCAATTTTATATATTTTGATAACTCAGTATACCGAAAGGTATATTCAATCAAACCATAGCATCCAATTATCAATATAATTCATCACTAAATATCAAAAATCATAACACAGAATTATTAGAACAATCTAAATAATTTTGAGGAATCCAGTTGGATCCCTCCAACCTGTTTCCCTGCATCCACAGACGTTAGCACAATAATATAATAATACCAATTCCACTTCAAGGTGGAATATCGCGGTATATGGGTTTATATAATATCATCCGCTATTATGCGGCGCATAGGGTCTCATCCGCTATATAATGCGGGAAATCAATCACTCCAATATATATATACTACTATATAATATAATATATCCAATCAATTCAATCATTCAACCAAATATTTAAATTTAACTATTTAAATTTAAATAATAATCCAGATGAGTGAGATTAACTCACCTTTGATTTTTGTTTGCAATCTGATCCATCCCGGCTATTTCCTTCATGATTTTAGACCTTGTATAAATATTTATACAATTTATTAATATTCGATATAATCGAACAATTAATTACCGTTTAATAAATTTATTTTAACTAATGATTTTATTTAAACAAATAATTGGATTTTAAGCTAACTTCCCTTAAAATCCTTGGGTGGCTATAATAAGTTAAATAAGTTAATTGAACAATTTAATCACCAATCCATTATTTAAAAATACTAGAAAATTAAATACGTAAATATATTTATATATATATATATTTATATATATATATTTTTAGTCTATATAGAATTTAAAAATCTATTTTTAAATAAACTCTATAACATTAAAAAAATCCCTTTTTCTTCTCAAAATCTTAACTGTATACATAATTGAATTAAATAGGCCTACATATGCATATACACTTATATTTATACTTTTCTTACTACATACATCTACATATATATATATATATAAATCTTTAAACTGGAAAAAAATAAATTGTTTCATATCCACTGTAAAAATATAATTTTTTTCCTATATATATTTTATATCTTAAACAGGTAAGCTAATGTATTATAAATATATTTTCTAATCTATATATATCTATAAATTAAATTGTATTAAATGCAGACTGGTTATGCTTTACTGCAAATTAAAACTTATATATATATATATCATTTTTCTTTCTGTCTGTTCTTTTCCTTTTCAATATATATATATATTGAATTAAATTAAAGATACAATTTATACCTTTACCAATTCGTTCCAGGAAATTCGAACATCAACCAACCCAAAAGTTGAACAGCGTCTCGCTCCTCCACTCGCTTCTCCTTGTGCGCGCACAGTTGTGCTACCAAGCTGCCGCCGCTACTCAACAACACGCCTCACCCTCAACACCGTCGAAGGCCCTCTCCCCAGTCACCCTACCGGATCAACTCGCGCCTCGACTTGCTGCCCAATCTCGCACCCACGATGCTTAGCACAAACCCCAAGGCCGTGCAACTCCAGGCTCTAACTCAAGCTTCCCCTCAAAGTTGCACCGCCGCCGAGCTTATCATCACCCTCAACACACCATATTGCCACGAATTCTTTCGCCTTTAACTCGACACAAAGCCACCCTCGATTAGAAATCGCGCCAAGTTTATTTTTATATATTGTTTTCTTTGAACGGCCGGCTTTATTCTTTAGATTAGAGTTTGAATAGAGAAATGAGGGAAGGGGAACACGCTTGAGTCTGAAGGAATTTGTTTCGACCATTATATTTTCTCAAGCAATTGATTTATTTTTCTTTTGAAAGGCTTTGATAACATAAGTTTATAAAACGGGGATGAAGGGGGACATGATGAGATGGTTGCGTGAACGAGTGGGAAACATCAATTTGAGGGAAGCTACAGTGATTGAAGAGGAGATAGAAAGTTCTGATGTGAAATTATTACAGCTGAAGTTGGACTAGTCAACTATATATATACATTATATTTAAATTAAATTCAAACCGTCTTGATAAATGCAACTCAAAATCTCGACCTCCTATCAAGACGTGCCACTAGGCGTTCATAATGTTATACCCCTATTCTGAATGCAATGGAAAAGGTTTCGAGTCCTAATTCGATCGTATGGAGAAGATAACTTTTTGAACCCAGTTATTATATTGAATTTTCGATATAAATTTCAGCGCGTTTATATATCGTACGCTCACACAACCACTCCAATCACTACGAAAATTGAAATTCGATAATAATACACTATTATGGATCTAATGGAACTGGTTTCATCGAATTCCGAGACTGTGCCTCGAAAGGCTATTTTTAAATATCGATTTGAACGATAAAATTTCAAAACTGAACAAAACACTTTTAAATTCAATTTTAAAAGTTCTATCACCTCCAGTATTATTAATATGAACTTTATAAGCTTTCAAATTATTTTTAACAAGCCTAGAATTTCAGATTCAGCAATTCACCCAATTTCCAATTATTTAATTTAATAACTAAATTATCCAATAAATAGTGATATTTGAAATTCAAGTCAAAATTTCACCGTTGAATATTTAAAATCAATTAAATATTCCAATTTCAAATATCCAAAATTTACGGGTCGTCACAATTTAGTTTTATGAAAGATAACTAAGTTTATAGTAATTAATAAACAACAAAATATAGCATATTTTACATTTTCAACTAGTGCAATTTTTACATTTTCAACTAGTGCAAATTGTAATTTCAAATCCGACTTGCGTTTTCAACTAAGTTTATGAAAATTTGCTAAGTTTATAATAATAAAATAAGAAATATTAACCATGTTCACTAATTTTTGTAATAATAATAACTAAGCTTATATAATAATAATAATAAATTAACTAAGTTTAAAAATTAACTAAGTTTTGTAATAATTGACTAAGTTTAGAATAATATTAGTAATAAGTTATAAAATATTAATCAAGTTAACTAAGTTTAATAAAAATTAACTAAGTTTATAATAATAATATCTATAATTTTTATATAAATTAACGAAGAGTATAATAATAATAGTGACAAATTAATTATTGGTTTGATAAAAATTAAGTAAGTTTTTGTAATAATAAAATATAAAATATTAACTAAGTTAACTAATTTTTTATAATAATAATAACTAAGTTTATATAATAATAATAAATTAACTAAGTTTAAAAATTAACTAAGTTTCGTAATAATTGACTAAGTTTAGAATAATATTAGTAATAAGTTATAAAATATTAATCAAGTTAACTAAGTTTTATAAAAACTAACTAAGTTTATAATAATAATATCTATAATTTTTATATAAATTAACGAAGTGTATAATAATAATTAATACAAATTAATTATTTGTTTCACAAAAATTAAATAAGGTTATATTAATAACAACACTACTAACAATAATAAATTAAAAAAATTAACCAAGTTATCTAAGTTTTATAAAATGTAACTAAATTTATATAATATTAGTAATAAATTATAAAATATCAACCAAGTTATCTAAATTTGGTAAAAAGCAACTAAATTTATATAATAGTAATAACAAATTAACTAATTTAATAAAATTTAACTTCGTTTATTAACTTTGTTTATAAAGGTAAAAAGCAACTAAATTTACTCTTTTTTTTTCTTTTTAAGCATGTAGGCATGATTTGTACAATTTTTCTGATAACAATGATTATTGATGAACGTATTGATAAATAAGCTTCCAATAGATGAGAAATTACACGTGTTCACAAGATACCTCTTCGCTAAACAAATTAGAGTGCTTTAAAGTTTAAAATTGCATGTTGAACCCAATGACCTTCATTAGCAGTTATTGATGAAGGATTTTATTTTACAAGATGTTTAAAAATAATTCAGTTCGCTTTAGTCTATATAATGAGATAATGTGACAAATTACTGCTACTCTAGTATGTTCAATTAGGTAAAGTACAGGGAGGTCAAAAATCTCAAACTAACATCTCAATCTATATCTTATGTTGAAATCTTAACATCTCGTTGAGATGAGCGTCAAACAAGTTAAAAATAATGCACCATTTTATCCAAGTGCAAAAAGGGGACATCGAGGGATATCTTGAGTGAGAAGCAGGAGATTTAAAACTTTGATAGATATAGTAGATACGCATGTACAAATGTCTTAATTCAATAGTTGTAGTGAATAATAAATTATTTTACAAGTGTGTTGTCTATTAATTCACACATCTTATACTCATTTGGTCAGGTTGTTAGTTTCCCATTTGATGACCATAATTGTCCTTTAATTTGACCTATAACACTATTTTGTCAAAGTGCCTACTCATGGTTGAAAGATGGTACTGAAAATGTGGTGCTTGCTCATTGTAAAGTTGGCATGGCGAGGACAGGTTTGAGGACAGGCATTTGAAGAATAAGTTTGGTGGAAAGTAAGTTTGTTAGTCCATGAGTTGATGGTTTTGATGACAACAACCTTAGAATAAGATTATAAAATATAAATACTAACATTATAGTTTAGATATATATGTATATGTAGGATTTAACCATGCAGGTATCAAGATTGAAGACTGTACAGTGTAGAGATTCAAGATATCAAGATTGAAGACTCATGAGTATCAAGATTATCAAGAGTTCAAGATTTCAAGATAAGTATTGAGTCTAGAATTATGTTAAAACTTCATAATAGCACTGAAATCTTCACTCCATTTTTCTTTTGGGATGGAACCCATTTCTACCTTTTTAGCGGCTTACAAACCCACGACAAGTAGCTTACAAACCTACGACAAGTGGCTTACAAACCCACGAACATCCTGATTTTGTACAAGTTCTCGATTCCTGATATCATGAGATATTCTGCAGGAAGAAGCTTGCAAAACTACTTCAAATTGATTTTCAAAACTACTTCAGAATGATTTTCAAAAATGCTTTTCAAAATGTTTTAGCCTTAAAAATGATCTTTTCAAATGATTTTCAAAAAGATGTTTTAGCCTTAAAATATTCTTTGTTTTTGTTTTTAATAAATTCTTGTTTTTAAACTTCGTTTGTTTAAACTATCTTTTAATTATAATATATTTATACTTAGATTTAAATATAAAATTATAGTAAAATTATATATATATATATATATATTATTCTCTATATTTATCTATGTATTTTATCTATAGTCAAGTATATTTATAAAGTTTAAAATAGTTTTAATATAAGATAAAGGTTATTTTCAAAGAAAATCAAATCATCAAAAAATGCTTTGGGATGTCGACATGCCCTAGTACCCCATGTCGACATAGTATAAGTTAGGACCAAAAATTTGAATTCAAAAGAAGTGTCTATTCGCCATAACCTTTCACGAATGGACAGGGCTGTTGTTCTTCTATAAATAGGGGTTAGTTTCAACGAATTTTATATCAGATTTTCTGATTTTTCACTTCTCTTCTTCTTCCACATTTTCTTATTCAAAATCCTATCATCACTCTGCCGAAATCAACATTGAATCTAACTAGATTATCTCTGGTTTGATTCTCTATCACTATCTCAACAAGATCCCAGTGCTATTCAGAATTATAGGCTTCTTTGTAATCTATCTAGCGAGAAAAAGTGTGATTGTAGCCTTGGAAATCAATCAAGCGAGAAAAGGTGTGATTGTAGCCTTGGAAATCATTTGGGTGAACTTGTTGCCCCGGAAATCAAGTATCTCTACCCAGAGGATTGTGATTCTGGAGGGTGTACCTCGTAGCCTTGAAACCGAGGGTTGTAATTGTTGAATTGCTTTTGAAAGGAAATCCGTACTTAGTTGTGTGGGACTGGATGTAGGGTAACTCCGAACCAGTATAAAATCCGGTGTGTTCTTTCCTTTACTGCATTTACTTTATTTCTGCATCTGTGTTTGTTTCTGTGATTATATTTGTGTCTGAATATTACATACATTTGTGTTCAAATTAACATAAACTCAAAAAGATTTAGTAATTTCTTATAAACACTATTCACCCTCCCTCTAGTGTTATTCCTAGCCTTAAGATCCATATTCCGCATTCCTCACATTTGGTATCAGAGCAAGGTTTTCAAAAGTTTCATAATCTGATTTTTGAAAAAGTTTTTTTTTAAATGGCTATTTTTAAGAAATTTGTTAATGCATGTTTAGAAATATTCTGATCATCATTGTCTCTTGAGTTTGCATATAATCAATATTCAAATACAAGTTGTCTACTAAGATTGTTTAATGTGTAGGAATCATGCTTTATGGGAGTTGAGGAATCAATCCAGAACAAACAAACTATGCAGATCAAAAAGAACAAATGGATACGCGATAGTGGATGTTTTAGACACATTATTGGGAATCCAGATATGCTGAATGATATAATATACAAAGACGGAGGACTGGTTAACTTTGGAGACAATTCAAAAGGTTATGTGATCGGCATCGGCAAAGTCGGTAACTCTGAAACTCCTATTATTACTAATGTTTTGCTAGTTAAGAATCTGAAACACAATTTGCTAAGTATAAGTCAACTATGCGATAAAGGATATAAAATTAAATTTGAAAAAGATAAGTGTCACGTTGAAGATAATAATTCAATCATAATATTTGAGGAAATTAGGAAAAAGAATATTTATACTCTTAGTATGAAAATTTCAAATGATAACTTGTGTCTTTTGGCAAATGCAAGTGACCCTTGGATTTGGCATAAGAGATTTGGGCATTTGAATTTCAAACTCTTATCTAGACTGTCAAAACATGATCTAGTAAGAGGCCTCCCTAAAATGAATTTTAAAGTAGATAGTCTATGTGATGCATGTCAACTAGAAAAACTTAGAAAAAGTTCCTTTAAATTAAAAAATATAATTTCTACTTCAAAACCTCTTAAATTACTTCATATTGATCTATTTGGTCCATCTCAAATTCTATCAATAAATAATAGTAAATATGTTTTTGTAATTGTAGATGATTATTCTAGATTTACATGGGCAATATTTTTAAAACATAAAAGTGATACTTTTGAATATTTTAAGAATTTTTGAAAAAGGGTTCAAAATCAACTTTCTCAAAAAATTATAACCATCCGTAGTGATGACAGTGGTGAATTTGAAAATGAAAAGTTTGAAGAATTCTGCAATAAAAAGGGAATAATTCACAATTTTTCATTTCCAAGAACTCCACAACAAAACAGAGTAGTAGAACGTAAAAATAGGACGATTCAAGAGTGTGCGAGAACTATGCTTTTTGATAGTAATTTACCAAAGTACTTTTGGGCAGAAGCAGTTGCTACCGCCTGTTATATTTTAAATAGAATTTTAATTATACCTTTAACTGATAAGACATCTTATGAACTTATTTACTCAAAGAAACCTAAGGTATCTTATTTTAGAATTTTTGGAAGTAAATGTTTTATTTTAAATACAAAAGATAACTTAGAGAAATTTGATCCTAAATCCGACAAAGGTATCTTTATCGGATACTCTAATAGAAGTAAAGCATACAGATATTTAATTTAAGAACTAATACCATTGAAGAAACAATGCATGTTTCATTTGATGAAAATTTCAAAATTTTTGAAGAAATAAATGATGAAGATGATTTAATCACTCAAAACCAAGAGTCAATTGAAACTAATAATGAATTAAATCATCCTAATAAAAGGATTAAACTTTTAAAAGATCACCCTATAGAAAATATACTTGGAGATATGCAATCTGTTGTTAAAACTAGAAACCAACTAAGTCAAATGAGTAATGTAGCTTTTATGTCAACTATTGAACCCAAAAATCCAGAAGAAGCATCAACTGATGATTCATGGGTTTTGGCTATGCAAAAAGAATTAAATCAATTCACTAGAAATGATGTTTGGGAACTTGTTCCTAGACCTGAAAATAAAACAATAATTGGAACTAAATGGGTTTATAAAAATAAAATGAATGAACAAGGAGAGGTTGTTAGAAATAAAGTCTGGTTAGTCGTTCAAGGTTATTGCCAAGAAGAAGGAATAGATTTTGATGAAACCTTTGCCCCCGTAGCAAGATTAGAAGCCATTAGGATTCTACTTGCTTTCGCAAATCATAATAATTTCAAATTATTTCAAATGGATGTTAAAAGTGCATTTTTAAATGGTTTTGTAAAAGAAGAAGTATTTGTTAAACAACCACCACTTTTTGAAAATGATAAATTTCCAAATCATGTTTACAAACTTAAGAAAGCTCTATATGGTTTAAAGCAATCTCCTAGAGCCTGGTATGATAGACTAAGATCTTACTTGTTACAATCAAATTTTGAAATAGGTAAAGTAGATAATACTCTTTTTATTAAAAGAAATAAAAATGATATTCAACTAGTACAAGTCTACGTAGATGATATCATTTTTGGATCAACTAATTTTGAAATGAATAAAGAATTTTCTGAAATAATGACAAAAGAGTTTGAGATGAGTCATATGGGTGAATTAAACTTCTTTTTAGGATTACAAATACAACAATTAGATAATGGTATCTTTATTAACCAAGAAAAATATGCTAAAGACCCAGTTAGTAAATTTGGTTTGACCACTGCGAGTGGAAAACCCACTCCCATGGCAACCAATGAGTACCTTAGTAAAGAAGATCTCTCGAAAGATGTAGATCAAAAATTACATAGAGGAATGATTGGATCACTACTCTATATCACTGCGAGTAGACCTGATATCATGCATAGTGTCTGTCTTTGTGCAAGGTATCAATCCCAACCTAAAGAAACTCACTTAAAAGCTGTAAAACGTATTATAAGATATGTTAAACACACCTTTGATTATGGATTATTTTATCCTAAAAATGATTCGTTTGACTTAATATCTTACTGTGATGCTGATTATGCTGGTTGTAAATCAGACCGAAAAAGTACAAGTGGAACTTGTCACTTTTTAGGGCATTCTTCGATTTCCTGGTTTAGTAAAAAGCAAAACACAGTTTCTCTATCAACAACTGAAGCAGAGTATATTTCTGCTGCTTTGGCTTGTTCTCAAGTAATATATATGCAACAAACTTTAAAAGATTTTGGTTTAAATATCTTAAAATCACCAATTTATTGTGATAATACTAGTGCAATAAATTTATCCAAAAATACTACTCAACATGCTCGAACTAAACATATTGATATCAGACACCATTTTCTCAAAGATAATATAAGTAGAGAAGTAATTACTCTCGACTATATCAATTCTGAAAATCAAATTGCTGATATCTTAACAAAACCCTTAAATGAATCTACATTTACTAAATTAAGAAGAGAATTAGGTATTTGTTCATTAACTGAAATATAAAATATAAATAATAAAGTATAATTAAAAATTAAATCAAAATAAATCAAATAGTAAAAATATTGAGAACCATGTCAACATCCCCCTATACCCATTTCGACATATAACGTTTTTTAAATTTTAAAAATTTTTCCCACCAAAATTCAAATAATTATTTATATATTCTTCTTATTTTCGAAATTTTCTTCATTCTCTCTATCCTCTTTCTGCTCTATCTTCTGAAATCAATTTATCAATTGCCTCCTCTTCCAAATAAAACATAAAATCAATCTTTTCGTTCCCTTCTCCTACCTCTGGTCCGTTCCAATGTACTACGCTCGCCCGAGTGACAAAAATGGAGGATTCTCTGAAGGATGCAATTCAGTTAATGACTGAAATTCAAATGGTGCAACTCTGAATGGAAAAAGAACAGGAAAGGCAAGGGAAAATCCTTAGAAATTTACAAAAATTTCTAATGGACAATCAGGCTAATCCAATCTTGATTGACGAGGATTCTTCAGGAGATCATGAACAAGAGGAAAGTGAAGAAGAAGAAACAATGGAAGAAGAGCATGCGGAAGACAATGACAAAGTCATTTGCGTTGGCGAAGTATGTTTTGACAAGGACGGAAACTTGGTTGAACAACGTGGAAATTTCTTTTTCCATTATCCAAATTGTTCGATCCATAGTTCTCCAATTGTCAAAGATACACTTTAGTTTCTTCTTTTTCGTTTTGTCATCGTTATGTGTATATTTGTCACGTTTTATGAAAATGTAAATATAAACATATATATATATATATATAAATAAATATTGTGTGTTCTTATATATGATTCCTATATATGGTATATATAAGTATTATATAGGTACTTGGTTAGGAATGTTAGTAGTTTAGGACTAAGTTTTAGGTTTACAAGTAAGTGTTGATGATAACACTATCATCATATAGGATATTAGACTAAGAGTTATATAGTTTAGAGTTAGTTTGTTTTTGTTGATGACAAAGGGGGAGAAATATAAAATAGAAGAGTTAGGCATAGATTAAGGGGGAGTTATTAGATTTAGGGGGAGTTATTAGGATAGAAGTAATATTTTATAAACAAAGGTTGTCATCATCAAAAAGGGGGAGATTGTTAGTCCATGAGTTGATGGTTTTGATGACAACAACCTTAGAATAAGATTATAAAATATAAATACTAACATTATAGTTTAGATATATATGTATATGCAGGATTTAATCATGCAGGTATCAAGATTGAAGACTGTACAGTATAGAGATTCAAGATATCAAGATTGAAGACTCATGAGTATCAAGATTATCAAGAGTTCAAGATTTCAAGATAAGTATTGAGTCTAGAATTATGTTAAAACTTCATAATAGCACTGAAATCTTCACTCCATTTTTCTTTTGGGATGGAACCCATTTCTACCTTTTTAGTGGCTTACAAACCCACGACAAGTAGCTTACAAACCTACGACAAGTGGCTTACAAACCCATGAACATCCTGGTTTTGTACAAGTTCTCGAGTCCTAATATGATGAGATATTCTGCAGGAAGAATCTTGCAAAACTACTTCAAATTGATTTTCAAAACTACTTCAGAATTATTTTCAAAACTGCTTTTCAAAATGTTTTAGCCTTAAAAATGATCTTTTCAAATGATTTTCAAAAAGATGTTTTAGCCTTAAAATATTCTTTGTTTTTGTTTTTAATAAATTCTTGTTTTTAAACTTCGTTTGTTTTAAACTATCTTTTAATTATAATATATTTATACTTAGATTTAAATATAAAATTATAGTAAAATTATATATATATATATATATTATTCTCTATATTTATCTATGTATTTTATCTATAGTCAAGTATATTTATAAAGTTTAAAATAGTTTTAATATAAGATAAAGGTTATTTTCAAAAAAAATCAAATCATCAAAAAATGCTTTGGGATGTCGACATGCCCTAGTACCCCATGTCGACATAGTGTAAGTTAGGACCAAAAATTTGAATTTCAAAAGAAGTGTCTATTCGCCATAACCTTTCACGAATGGACATGGCTGTTGCTCTTCTATAAATAGGGGTTAGTTTCAACGAATTTTATATCAAATTTTTTGGTTTTTCACTTCTCTTCTTCTTCCACATTTTCTTATTCAAAATCCTATCATCACTCTACCGAAATCAACATTGAATCTAACTAGATTATCTCTGGTTTGATTCTCTATCACTATCTCAACAAGATCCCAGTGCTATTCATAGTTATAGGCTTCTTTGTAATCTATCTAGCGAGAAAAGGTGTGATTGTAGCCTTGGAAATCAATCAAGCGAGAAAAGGTGTGATTGTAGCCTTGGAAATCAATTGGGTGAACTTATTGCCCCGGAAATCAAGTATCTCTACCCAGAGGATTGTGATTCTGGAGGGTGTACCTCGTAGCCTTGAAACCGAGGGTTGTAATTGTTGAATTGCTTTTGAAAAGAAATCCATACTTAGTTTCGCGGGACTGGATGTAGGGTAACTCCAAACCAGTATAAAATCCGGTGTGTTCTTTCCTTTACTGCATTTACTTTATTTCTGCATCTGTGTTTGTTTCTGTGATTATATCTGTGTCTGAATATTACATACATTTGTGTTCAAATTAACATAAACTCAAAAAGATTTAGTAATTTCTTATAAACACTATTCACCCCCCAGTGTTATTCCTAGCCTTAAGATCCATATTCTGCATTCCTCACAATGTTCATAAATAAATAAAAGTAAGTTCTACCAGTAGTACAAACAATTCCTCTTTAATGACCATTACTCATTAACATGTAGTGTACACACAACACACTGATGACTTCATTATAAGTATCTTGTGGGATATGAACATTATTTTGCTTACATATACAAAGTATGCTACAAATTTATGATATCTTTGGATTTTCATTTGATCAATTTGTGCATATGATGAGTTTCTAAATTCCAGGTTGGGCTGAAGATAGTTCCTAGAGATTAGAACATGGATAGCCCAAAACCCACTTGACAAATCTGATATTATTAACCTAGTTCCTATACGCAAAGTATGATATTCAATTACCTTGTTTATGCATCTAGCTTATATGGATATTGACGTTTATTGTTTAATTCTATTGTAGTATCCTCAAAAGTGCATATATTTAAACTAAATGCCATACTATTACAGAGGCCATCTAAGTGCAGCAACTTAAGGAAAATTGACCATTTTACCCTTGTTAGTGATAAAGGATATTAAATAAGCATATCAATGACCACCCGATATAACTTAATGAACCCAGTGACCTGACATAAAAAGGGAAAAAATAAATGAGATTATATAAGAAAATATTATTTATATGATCTAACTTGACATACCCAAACGGCCAGTAAATAAATCAACATATTTTGATAAGACCTTATAATAAAAGATCTCAAGTTTACACTGAACATACGGAAGTTGTACACACGCCTTTGAAACTCATTGTTCATACAAACATTGGTTAATAAATGAGTGACCACCATTTAACACCTGCTGACATAATGCTTTTAGAGCACAAATGTGCTAGGCAATATAACAACACGGTTGCATAAACTCGTGCAGTGCAAGTAACATAGACAAATGGATGTTATACCATTCAAAAGGCAAAACATAAATTGACAAATTAATAACGACCATAATGCGAATCCACGTCAACAATAGTGGATGAATAAAGTAAACAACAGAGCTACCACCCCGAATAAAATAGGTTTAACTAACATCATCCTTGGTTGCTTACAATGAAAGTGACATAAATGTCTATCAAATAGTCTGGTTTGGATTATGTAAATTTATTTAGTAATATTTTTTTACAAAGGTAAATTTAATAGTGAAATCATCAACCACTAACAACCAACCAAGTAAATTTCAGTCTATTAAAAAATTTGTTAAGAATAATCTAAGCATATGTCAGGGAAAAATGAATGTGTGGTTTATATATTTCATCGTTTGAGCAGTAAAACCACCATCATGATGCAATAGATATAGCACAATAAGGTAACACTAAACTGATCTGAAATCTCCAAATAATTATAAATGACATAATGGTTATTACATGTTTTCATAGCATACACATTTCAAATTAAGTAAACAGTGTGTTCTATAAAATATATGTATAACCTATAAAACTATAAAATGAACTGTTGTTCTTTTCAACTAGTATTTTTTTCTTTTTTTCTTTTTATGTGAGATGCTTGGTTGAGAATCTACATCTGCATCAATTATCAATGAAATGATTGAAATTTTGGACCGCTCAAAATTTTGAACCAATAACAATGATACTTGAAATAGTACTGAGATTTATCCTAATGATACTAATCTTAAAATTTGACTGAACATTGCAGATGCCACTTTTGAATGATTACTCAAATTCGAAAGAAGATTACTCTAGTTTCATCTTAACCTATTTTTATGTACTAGAAATGGCTCGACTGGCTAATGATTTGGTAAGAAAAGAGTAGTTTATTTGGTAAGAAAGGCTTGAGCAGTTCAAGTTCTTAGTGATGCATTTGGTACTTGTAATCATTAACTTTGAACTATGTTGTCTTTTGTTATCATGAATATGTATTAAATTTGTAACTCATGTATTGAACTTATTTTTTGTTAGTTGATAATTTATTTTGTTATCATGAATATGCGTTACATTTGTTGATTGTTATATTTTTTTTGTTCATACATTGTTCAAATTGTTATCTATTTAAAGAAGATTCATCTTGATTGTTATTATTAAAATGTAATAGTGGGGTGCATCAAATATACAGTAAAATAAAGCATAGCTCCTAAAAAGTTTTATAACTATATGACATAAGTGCTATAAAAAGATAATGCAATATATGAGGTTACCGTCAAGGATAGCAGCAAATAGGCATTATTGTATCTACACATTTTATAGCGGTATATATATGCGTAATGGATGTAGAATATACTATAAACATGTTGATATATAGCGCGAAATAGGCGCTATAGAATAACTATTTATAGCAGCTATACTATGCTATGAAATTATGCTCTTTTATAGCGGTTTTTTTGTGTTATAAATATGCAATTCTTTTTTATAACATGTCGATATACAGATTTTATCAAACCGCTATAGTTGTGTTTAATAGTGACTATATGCCACTAAAGACTGTTTTTCTTGTAGTGCACAAATATATAAATACTCCTCTCCTTCTTCTTCTACATTCTTTACTGAGTTTTCAACAATCGGTTCACCATTAAAAATTTATTTAGTTTTACAATGTTTTCAACGCTTCCTTCTTCATGTAAACAATAAGCCTCTTCTTCTTATTGATGATTCCTTATCTCTTAGTGAACATGAACTCTCTTTTTCTATTAAAAAGGTGTTTTCTTTTTGTTTGTTGGGACTTTTCTAATACTGGTTATGTAGGCTACACAATGCTCCATCCGCATTTGGGATGATATATAAAAACTTCAATAGGATGTCGAGGAAGAAGAAGGGACCTGGAAGGCAGCTAAGGATGCTTTGACGGTGGTTAAGGCAGAGGTGGTTCTGGACAAGGAGGTGGCAGAGGCAGTCAAGAAGATGATGAATAAGGAAGCTGAGACTAGGAAGAAGGCAAAGAAAGAGGCCGAGGACCTCAAGGAAAGGTTGGGGAGGATCGAGAAGGAGGCTGAAACTTCAATGGATGACCTGAACAATCATCTCGTTGAATGTCAGTCGTTTGAAGATGTAGAGATCGCTAGGGTAGCAAAGGAGGATAAGTGAAAAAATAGGATAAAGAACATGGTTAAGTCCCTGTTCGGGGAAAACTACCACCTTCCACTTTCTCTTAGCAACTTCAAGGCTTAGGCCCTTGCCAAGACCCGAGCTTTGGTAGCAGTAGAGATGGTGGTAGAGGGATGGCTTTGCTAACCATTTTGACTTAAGAGCAGATGGAATCCTTGACTAGATTAGCTGGCGGGCCATCTTTGTAGTTTTTTCTTTTTTTGTTAGCCCAACGAGGCGAGACATATTTCTCGCACTTTTGATGTGAATGAATAAAATCATTTTTTGGCATGTGTAAATATCGCTGCTTGTATGTGAATGATTAGTAGGGTAGCATACTTTGAGTAACCAGCATAGTTCTTTTATTATCTGCACTTGAATGTTACCACAAGTAGATAACGCATCATATGATTATGCGATGGGCGGTGAATGCCGCCCATTCATATAAACCATGTTTTAAGCTAATTGTAAGTAGAACTTATATAGACGGTAGGCCGAGCTGGAAAGTGAGCTTGGATACGAGCATATGCTGTGCAGCCTAGTCATGGTCAAATTCCGAAGTGGGCGCATGGTTATCGAGCCACTCTGCATCGTTTATGATGTTGGATGGTTCCAGCTCGAACCAGAGCTTTGAGGGGCTAGAAGGATCTCCAGGGTGACGCATGACCAGATTGAGTGGTGGGTGCTCTTGGTATAAACTGGTGTACTAAATGGCTTGAGAGCTCTCTATGGTGGCACACAGTTAATTGATGTGGTGCCCGACTTATTTTTATGCAGGTGTAATATGAATGGTAAACTTTGGCGCCACTTAGAGTAACAGTGCCGGTCTCGACAACAGTGCCCCATCCTGTAAGAGGGATAGGTGACATCATAGGCGAGGGAATCGGGAGTGTTGCAGTCATCGATGCACCCCACCATGAGGGGGAGACATCTCACCCAAACTCAATAGGGTAGGTTGGAAGGCCACGAACACGGAATTGAACCATCGATAAGGAGGGAAGCATTGAATGGCTCATATGGTCCTTGGTGTAGTAGGTCAGTAGTCCATAAGCAAGGAACTGAGTATATAATAACTCATCCTTGTTGGATAACCTACAGCAGTGGCAATCCCTAAAAAAGGGAGTAAATGCACGGTAATTCGCCCTCGTTAGATAGCCGTCCGGTAGGGAGATGAGCGTTGAATGGCTCGTGCGATCCTTAGTAGAGTAGGTTTTCAGTCTCCAAATAAGTAAGTGAGCACACATTAACTCATCCACATTGGATAGCTTGTATGGGTGGAAGTCCCCGGTAAGAAGAGTAATGTTGCCTGTCTCTACCGAATAGTCTTGGTTATGTTAAACAGAATTGGCTCAAAAATCTTCGTCATATTCTTCATGAAATTATTATTACCGTTTCATCCTTATAATTGTGGTTTACATTTGCATATGATAGACTTAAAGATGCTCTATGTTCCAAATGTGAGGTATGTGCGTCCCATCTAGGCTAGAGTGGCGATAAGTGCCATTTGATAAGGCGCTGCTGATGATACATGACCCCTCTCAATTCATGCCAAGCACTTTTTCAGTCAGGTTTTTGTGTTTGCAAACAACCAACGTAGTACTAGATCGCTGACAATGAAATGCCGGAGCCTTACTCTGGATTTGTAAGGCTTAGCTATCTTGCTCTTATAGGCCTAAGTACACAGTTTGGCTTCAGCTCTTCGTTCCTCTAGGGTGTCGAGCAACAACTTGAGTAGTTCGTCATTTTGTTCAAGATCGTAAGTGAGACTCTAGGGTGAGGGGATGTCTACTTTGATGTATAGCAAGGCCTCATACCAATGAAAGTAAGAAGGGAGTATGGCTGATTGAAGTGCGTCTGGAAGTGCGATAGGATCAGAGGATGAGCAGTGGCTCCTCGACCTAGTTTCCCTTTTCTTTTGCGAAGAGCTTCGTTGATTTGATGGTTTTATTGATGCCCCCACTTTCCTATTTGCTTGGGGACAGACAACGTAAGAGAAGCACTTCTCAATCCCATTTCTCTCATAGAAATCCAAAAGAGACCACTTTCAAACCATGTGCCATTGTCGATGATGATCTTTCAATACAAGAAATTAGCCATCGGTTGCATAAACTAGTGGCATTTATTTGTAAATGCAATTAATAACATTTCACCCTATATTTAAAACGCGACAAAAGTTATTTCACCATCCCGTGTCTAACCAAAATCTTTTCGCCTAAATCTAATAAATGTAACTGGTACATTCTTTATCGTTATTCTCTCACTGCTAGAAAATTTTCTAAACCTAAGGAACAAAATTTCCCAAATCGCTTCAATAAAATTTCCCAAATCGCTTTTCGATTCAACCATTCCTCTTCGCATCGTCATTGCAGCACTCCTCTCATCGTTATTTATTTTCATCGTCGCATCTACTTTTCTCCACATCATCGCGGTAGCTCTCCAGCACGTTTTCTCCTTGCGGTGCCCTAAATAGGTATATTTAGGTATGAATTTTATACGTTGATTTTGTGATTAAAGTTTATGCATAAAATTGTTTGTGATTGTTTCTGATTGTTCGTTAGGTTTACTAAGCTATTGATACTACAAGTTATTATAGATTATATTGTAAGTTATTTTGTGATTGTTTGTGCATACTGCAAGTTATTTTGCGATTGTTTGTGATTACATGTTAGAATGTAATTTTATAGTTTATTCTTTTTATATTTTCAACAGAAAATAGAATTTTTCCTGCCGTGTTAAAGAAATTTTGTGATTGTTTGCATTGTGATTACTGCAAGGGAAGTTCGGTTATTTTATGATTACTGCCATGATTACTGTAAGGGTAACTCAGTAATTTTGTGATTGTTTGCATTGTGATTTATTAGTTAAAGAAACCGAATGAACAATCTTATTTTGGTTGGAAACATGTTTGTTTCTGGTCCTGCAAATAGTAAAATTCGATAGAAATGATACAATACTAGTTAATAAAGAAAACAATTTGTCTGCATTTTATTTTACGAGAAAATAACAAATACAAATTTGTATTACCTTAGATTTATTCATAGTTTGGACCTTGTACACCATTTCTATTCCTCAAAAGTCATAGGTACTTTCATAAACTTCAATGCCAAGATTTACTTTCACTCATGAAAACCTTTTTAGCTTAGTTCTTAAAATAAATCATTCAAATGGCAAGGAGAACACTTTTTAATGCAAAAAATGGTGTTGTCAATACGGTTATAAATTACATTTACTTATCCCGCGCAGACTCCATTGAGCAATTATTTAGCAATTGAACAAACCAATATTATCGATTAGTGGAAATTTGACTACACAACGTATTTTCAAATTTTACATGTACAAAGTCCTTTCTAAAAGCTTTTTTCCAATTTACTTATTTTCAGTAATTATAAAAATAAAAAATATCAAAAATTAAATCATGAACGTGAATCATATGTTTTTATAGATATTCTAAAACCTAAAAATAAGTGTTTTTTTAGAGTACGTTGTTGAAAGAGATGACTGTATATTGAAAAGGCTCTTTTGCAAATTTCCGTAATGCTGATGCACTCATAGCTTCAGATATGTTTTTATTATTGAATTTATTCTTTTGGGGAGGATGTTTGTTCATGCTTAAAAATGAAGTATGAACGAAAATTTTCTTTTTGGTACAACTATTTGCTAAGCAATTAAATTTAGGGCATCATGTTTGTTTACCTTGGATTGTACCATTCGGGATCATGTTGATAGTGGAGTGGGAAAAGAAAGTTATACGTAAATTATATCTATTAAAAGTTTAAAAAAAAAATTATTTACGCACTCTTCTTTATTTTGTCCTAAGAACTTTTATACAATCATTTCTATATTTCTTGCTCTTTTCCTTAACCATCATTCTAGCTTTTTCTTTACATTCTATCAAATTTTAATGTAATCAATAGTTAAAACCATATTTCTCTATAAAAATAAAATGAATTTTCATGCTTTCTCTAAGTTTTACCGCCATATTGCTGTAGGTAGTTGAATAATAGTTGAAATAATGAATTGGATTTAATTTTTTCTTAAAATAATAGAGATGAGTTGAATATTTGAAGCCATAATAGATAGGGTTATCATGTTTAATACAAAATCAGTTTTCTTTAAGGGAGCGATGATTATAAGAAGAGAAGAATTCAAATATAACCTACATCCCTAATAATTGTATTGCAAGTTTAATAGTTTTAAAATGTACATAAAATTTAGGGTCTGTTTGTACATATAATCTAGCGTGTAAGTATATTTAGGCATTAAGATCCAAACATCTGAATCTATGAGTCATCGTTCAATTCTAGTTTCAATTAAAATCCTATTCTTGACAATTCACAAGTTAAATCCTATATTGAAAACATCGACTGCATATATTATAATTTCAATATGAGTATAGCATTGTTTTATAAACTCCAAAGTTTGTACTATTTATTAACATGAAATAAAAACACTATTAAAACAGCTGCTTAGACTACTGAATGATCTTATTATATCATTTTTGCAAAGCTATACAAAATGAAACAACACTCTTATTTTGTAATTTTTTGGGGACAATTTGGCAATGGAACCGGTCATAGTCAAGGCAATGGAACCGGTCATAGTCAACTACAACAACACTCTTTTTTGTTGAGCTTGTTCTAGTTGCATACTCAGTTGCGGTCAGTTCAATTTGTTGTAACTTCAATGTTATATGACTTATTACATACCTAGATGTAATAAGTTAACATATTTCATACCTGGATGCAATATTTCATGCTTAAGTGTAATAACTTCAATGTGTATAGTTATTTCTTTGATTACAATAGACAACCAATTTCTACATCAAAGTTTGGAAACTTATCTGCCTTCATATGTCGATGATGGAAATAGATTGAGTTTTTTTAAATAGGTGATTATACGATGCTTAACTTAATATGTATTTTGATAATTAAAACATGTAATCTAACATTAAAACTCAATTTTTTTTATGTTTTTAACTTTTGTCATAGAACTAGTATAGAGTACCGAGGTAGAGCGTTGAATTTCATGCATGCTGCAAAGAGGAATGTAAGAGACGTAGAAAAAATTTTATGCCCCTGTAAAGATTATTGGAATCTTAGTCGTCATGATGGCCACATTATCGTTGAACATTTAATTATGAAAGGAATGGACCTTAGATACATGAGCAATGTATGGTATAACCAGCACGAATACATAAATGTAGAGAAGAAAACAAAGTCGTTTGACGTATATGATTTATTCAAGATGATTCACTATGAAGATGAAGATTTTTTGAATCATGAATTTTTTGATGATGACAAAAATAATGTTGATCCTCATAGAGAAGAGTGTGAGTTACTCAAGAACTTGGAAGATGCAGAAACTCCATTGTATCCTAGTTTCACATATCACACAAAATTATCTGTCGCTACCATCTTGTATAATCTTAAATGTGAGACTAGCTAGTCTGATAGCTGGTTCGATAAGCTTTTAACTATGCAACATTTATTTTTGCCAAAGGATAACGTGCTTCCCAAAACCTTATATGTAGTAAAGAACTTTTTTAAAGCATTCGACATGGGTTTTGAAAAGATACTTGCTTCTGAGAATGACTGTTGACTTTTCAAAAAAGAATACAAAGACTTAGATACTTGTCCAAAGTGTGGTTCTTCGAGATGGAAGAAAAATCAAGATATTGAAGAGGTTATACAAGGTATTCCAGTTAAAGTATTGAGATACTTTCTAATGGTTCTGAGATTTAGAAAAATGTATAGATCTCAAAAGATGGCAGAAGATTTAAGATGGCATTTTGACAATTGAAGCATTGATGGAAAAATGCGTCATCCCCTGGATTCTATGACATGGAAAATGGTGGATGAAAAGTATTTTTTTTTATTCGATCCACGTAATCTTAGGCTTGGTCTTGTTACAGATGGATTCAATTCATTTTGCATGTTGATTTCAAAAAATAGTTGTTGATCGGTAATACTTGTGACATACAATCTCTCACCTACATTGTGTATGAAGAAGGAAAATATTATGTTTACTTTACTTATTCCAGGCCCAAAGCAACCTGGGAATGATATTGATGTATATTTAGCTCCTTTGGTGAAAGACTTGCATCATTTGTGGTGTAATGGGGTTGATGCTTATGATGCATTTAGTAAAACATTGTTTAAACTGAATGCAATTTTGCTATAGACGATTATTTATTTTCTGGCTTATGGAAATTTTGGTGGATGACAAGTGAAGAGGAAAAAAGCTTGCCTATTATGTGGTGTCAATACCCATTCTCGTTGGTTGAATCATAGTGGAAATCTACCTACTTCAGATTCACAGAGGAAACAAAAGGCATTGTTTGATCACAATAGATAAAGGTAGTGCTCCTAGAATTCTAACTGGGAGAATCATTTATGCATCATTGAAGGATTATCCAAATGATTTGGAAAAGAAAAGGAAAAGGAAAGTAAGAAGAGGAAGTGTGCTCATGATACAGAAGACGAATATGATAATATTAACGATCCTATAAAAATGGAGCTATCAAGGTGGAAAAACAAGTGATTTTCTTTAATTCGCCATATTGGGAGGTTAGTGGTTAATTTATTTACTTTTCATTGTTTTAGCTGAAGAAAAATATAGCAATTCTTTGGGTTTTGCAGGAACCTTCATTACCTCACAATTTAGATGTGATGTATGTGGAGAAAAACATTGGTGAAAGCCTATTGGGCATGATGTTTCATGGTAGTAAATCAAAAGATGGAACCAATTGTAGAAAGGATTTAGAGGATTAGGGAATTCGGCATGAGTTTCATGCATAACCTCCTAGGAATAAAACATATCTTCTACAGGCTCCATATATATTGTTAAATTCCGAGAGAAAAATATTTTGTGAAAGATTATATGATTTCAAAGGACCAGATGGCTACTGCTCAAATTTGAAGAATCGAATTTAGTTGCAGGATTGCAAAATTAGTGGATTGAAGTCACATGATTACCATGTATTAGTGCAACACTTATTGTCAATAGCATCAAAAGGTTTAATAGCAAAGAAGGCAAGAAAAGCAATAATTCGCTTATGTTCTTTTTTCAACAAATTATGTCAACGTGTTCTTGATAAAGAGAAGGTAGAACAAATCAATGTTGAGATTATTGAAGTTTTATGCGAGCTCAAAAAAAAGTTCCCACCATCTTTTTTTGATATAATGGTTCATTTTCAATCCAACTAGGAAAAGAAGCACTAATGTGTGGACTAGTTCATTTTTGTTGGATGTACCCATTCGAAAGATATATAAAGACGCTTAAAGATTATGTAAGAAACTATGCATGACCAGAGGGATGTATTGCAGAATCCTATCTTGCAGAAGAATCCATGAAGTTTTTCAATGAATTTCTGAAAAAATTAGGACATATAGAGAAGAAAGAAGTTTGAAATGAAGATTATGAAAGAAGTTCAATATTCAAGGGACGTCCGATTTCAATGTCCAAGACAGTTACATTGTTAGTTAATGAGAAAGAAAGTGCTTATTTAGCTGTGTTAATGAATATAGCTATGATGGAACCATTTATATAGTAAGTTTATCTTACATTGTTTTAATTATTTTGACGTGTTCATAACGCTAAATATAACTTATAATCACTTGTTCTATACTAGTTTGCATTTGGAGGAATTAAAAAATTCAGACCAGCGCATGAGAAAAATTGCGACCTTACTTTGGGAAACACATACAAATTTTTTTGCCGATTGGATTAAAAGGAAGATTAGTTAGATTCTAAATATATTCTCATATGACTACTAATATTACTCTAAGATATTCATGCTAAATGGAATTTGTTGTAGATACCTATTAACTCTAAGGATCATAATGGCATGTTAAGATGGATTGTTTTTGGTCTGAAGAATGATGCCTTGTCTTACAAAGGATATATCATCAATAGGCAATGTTTTCATATAAAAGGTGTAGAGAGAGAAACTCAAAATTGTGGGGTGACTTTCGATGTGATTACTATGTGTAGAGCAAGTGCAAAAGATATGTTCCAAGTGGTTGATGTGATAACTTATTATGGTTGATGTGGTAACTTTTTATGGAATATTGACATATATAATTTTATTAGATTATCATTTGTTTTACATTCCCATTTTTAAGTGTCGTTGGGCATATAAAGGAAATGGAGTAAAAGTTGATGATGATGGGTTCACTCTTGTTAATTTACATCAAGCATCATTTTCAAGAGATCCATACGTACTTGCATCTCAAGCAAGACAAGTATTTAATTTAAGAGAAAGTGATGTTTCTAACTAGTATGTTGTAATGAAAGCACCATCAAGAAGTTTTGATGATTTAGAGACACATGACTGTGTTGAGGAAGATATTCAAGTCGTGGAAGATTGCGAAATAACCAAAATGGATGATGAAGATGTTAGCTATGTTAGGGAGGATTGCTAAGGCATACTTGAGTAGATTATATGTTCTACTTGAACATGGTTATTAATTTTTGATAGTCTAAATCTGGGCTATTTGGAAATTCACTTGAACTTGTATTAATTTTCTTTAGTGGTTGTTCATCTGCTCCGTTATCCTATATATTAGTTGTTTCTTTATTAATGTATTCCTCTACACACTTGAATAGATTTCTTTTTATTTATGAATTATTTTTAAGGTGCCCTCTGATTCTGAACACTCCTATTGTAGCTTCCTATCTTCTTATTTTGAATAAGAAAACTCAAAAGTTTCTATAGTGTGTATTTTTTCATCATTATATAATTAGTCGTATTTTGGACAATCATCAACGTACACAAAAGCAAGGATATTACTAAAGTTCTGTTACATATTGACAATGCTATATCATTAAATATAATAAATTGTCTAGATTAGTTGCCTGTTGTGTTCAATTATATATATTGTGCTTGATTATATATTGTTTCGCTCCCTACTTTACATATCTGTTGTATTATGTATATCGTCAAATACGCACAGTTGCTTGTCACCTGTGTCATGAGATGTATATAGCTTCCTTTATTCTCTGTGGAGTAATTTGAAAGTTCTATTATAAAAAAATAATGCTTGTTATTTGACCATTGATCTATTCTTAAATACATTACAGAGACAACAATATTGGAGCTACTACTTTCTACTTGTTGCAGTTTAAATACACTACAGAGACAACAATATTGAACTTTTTGGTTTTTGATTATACTTTTCTTTTGATTGGTCTACAGTTTTATGGATTGTCTGTTACTTCCTCTTGCACTAGATTCAACTTTATATGCCTGAGTTAACATACTACATCACAGTTTAATGCATATTACAGTAAAACCGTACCCTAGAGGCACACTATTTAATCTCAACATTGATTAAATGCACGTTGCAGTTAATGCACTACATCTGAGTTATATGCCTGAGCTAATGCACATTGCAGTTAATGCCTGAGTTTAACGCACATTGCAAATATATTCATACAGTTAACTTATCATATGGACAACTTATCATTTTCTATCAAGTATATTTATATGGACAACTTGCCTGAGTTAATTTATGTTTTATCTTCTATTTCATTTGTTATGATAAATCTAACCGATACCGTGTTTTGTTTCATTTGTAGAAAAGAGATGTTTCCAAGCTTTGTACGTACTTGCAACTAGAGAAAGACCAAAGAGGAATCCGGGAAGTGTACTTCAAAGCGGAAGTTTAATTCAAATGGAAATAGTAAGAAGCAGCCGGTGTTTGCAATGAAGGGCCAAAACAAGCAGTCAACGCTAAGAAGCCAGTCAGTGCTTACAATAAAGGTGAAGAACAAGCACTACATGATACACAGCAAATGCAGTATGAAGAAAGGGATTTGTGCGGTGAAGAAAGACTCCACTCAGTAAATGAAATCTCTTCTGACCCAAATAACGATGCTGAGATGGAAATTAGTAGAGCAAGTGAAGCTAAAATTGCAAGTACGTGTCAAAAAAGAGGCGGTAGAGTTCCAATAAAAGCAAAAGGACTCTCATTAAACAGTCATGATCGAATTGAAGTTGAGGTCAATAATGTAGCCGTACCAATAGGGCCAGGGTCGGTCATGTATCTTCCTTTCTTGGACCGCCTGTGCGGGAGCACGTTCCATTCACACTTGATGATTAGAGGAATCTAAGTGGTAAGTTAAAAGTTTTTTTATGGTGATCGATTCAGGTATGGACAAGCAAATAATTACACTCAGCTATATTGGATATAAGTTCAATTTATTTCTTAATGTATTTACTGCTAGAACCTCCAGTTTTGTTACAATGACAACAACTATACAATCATATAAATATATATATATATATATATATATATATTAAGATAACACGTATATACTACAAGAAGACATCATGCTCGAAGATATTGAGACTCGAAGAAAAATGACGATCTATCAACCATACTATAGATAGTAAGGGTATTCTACCGTAAAAGAGTCTTAGATAAAATATTGTTATGATCTCCTTGAGTATATATGCTTATACAATCACACATGATTTCATATACAATGAAATTAATTTGAAAAACTACTTATACTACTCACAGACATCTGAGGAAATACTCGAAAAAATAAAATTCTGAAGCCACAAATGTCTGAGGTAAAACCACTGACGTCTGTGACAATCCTTGGGTAATTATTTTCTAATGTCGCAGACGTTTGAGGTTTTACCACAGACGTCTGTCATTTGAAAAACTGTAAATTTTTGAAAAGACACTTCTGTTGAACAAAAAGAAATTACCTTTTATCGAAAGGTTGCAGCCATTAAAATGAATAGAACTTATCTAATAGTAACAACTCTTCATCTGCATCCTTTTGAATCTATTAACACTACCTTGATTGAGATGTAGAGATCAACTATGATTGAGATGTAGAGATCAACTAACTTGAATTAATTGAATCTTTTCTCTTTTGATTTCTTATCACTCTCTTGTGCATACATTGCTTACATACTCTCGATCTATTATAACCAAAATATAATTTTGGTTAAACCACTTCCTACAACTCAAGACATTCACATTCACATACTCAAAGGAGATCATAGGAAGATTTGCACTACTAGTCAAAAACCATGTTATTTGGAACACAAAATTGTCAAAGATATATTTTTGTATTAGCCGATTCCTCCGGGCGAAGCGAGGGTCGGTTGGTTAAAGGAAATACCAATAGGGAGCTTCGGGACTGGATGTAGGACGGGAGGTCCGAACCAGTATAAAATATCTGGTGTGATCATTTCTATTATTGATCTTATATTCAATTATTATTCTTTGCTTATCATAGTTAGTAATATACACATATATATACATATAAGTTGCATTATTTGTAAAGATCCTATAGACTTTCAATTGGTATCGGAGCAAGGTTATTTCAATCTACAGTAACACGTAATCAAAATATAATCATTAAAATGGCAAGCACATTTCAAAAAGATCAATCAACTACTCATCCTCCACTATTTATTGGTTCTATTTATGCTTATTGCTCAACATGTATGCGAATTTTTATGGAAGCTAATGGCTTAGAAATATGGCTAGCAACTGAAAACAAATATGAAACACCTGACACTGATATTAGCATATGGACTGATGCACAAAAAGCAGAGGCATCTAACAATGCAAAAGCTATGAATGTATTATTTTGCTCACTTGACAAAAATGAGTTTTCACATGTCAGGCTCTACAGGACTGCATATGATATATGGCGCACTTTACAAGTCACATATAAAGGCACAAATAAAGTCAAGCAAACTAAAATTTCAATTTTACAAAACCAATTCTCATCTTTCAAAATGAAAACAAGTGAATCAATTATTGATATGTATGCAAGATTTCAAACCATTCAACACGATCTCATGGTGCTTGGATTCAAATTCACAGATTTTGATTTAGTCACGCGAATTTTAAACTCTTTGACAAATGATTGGAAAAGAAAAGTTTTAGCCATTAAAGAAGCTAATGATCTTTCTCAACTTAAGGTCGAATAACTAATAGGTAATTTGATGTCATACGAAGCTAACTTGTAGGCTAGAAAGGATCCAAATCATGAAAAGAAAAGCATTGCATTCCAAGCAAGTAAAGAAGATTCAGACTTAGACGAAGAGGATATTGTATTTATTGCCAAAAACTACAGTAAATTCAAGAAGTTCAAGAAGATGACCAAGTTTCAAAATGGCGGCAAACCAAACTCTTCAAATCATACATCGATTAAATGCTATGAATGTGAGAAATTTGGCCACATGAAGATGGATTATCCACAACTCAATAATGATAAAAAGAAAAGCAACTTCAAGAAATTTAAGAAAAAGAAAAGAGCTTTTCAAGTAACGTGGGATGATTCGAACTCATCTTCTTCTTCAGATAGTGATAGTGAAAGCGACTTGGAACAAGCAAAAGTGTGTTTTATGGCTAACACTGATGAGGTACATCCTGAACTTACTTATGTTGAATTTATGGAAATAAGTACTGAATTAGATGATAAATATAGAGAAACAAAAAATTAAATAAGGAATATATTGGAAAGTTGACTAGATCAAAATTAAAAATCGAATTATTAAAGGATGAAAAAATTATCTAAGAAGAAGAATTAGAAATTGTTCAGAAAAAGTATGCAACACTATTATCTCAAAATGACAAATTATTAAATAATTTAGAAAATTACAAGTTTAGAAAAAGTTAATCTGGAAAAAGAAAAACTAGACTTACAAGCAAATTTAGATTCTAGAAACATTGAAATTTGTGATCTTAAAAGTAAATTAGAAAAATAACAAATAATGTGACAAAATTCAACAAAGGAAAACAAAATTTAGAAAATTTGATTATGATATATAAATCATCTGGAAATCGAAATGGAATAGTTTTTAAAAACAAACAAAGGCCAAAGCAATATAGCACATTATACACAAAATTCAAAAAGCCAAAGTTAAAAACTAAGTTTAAAAATTTATATACCAATATGGTCAAAATATGGATTCCAAAAAAAAACCAATTAGACAAAAATATATTGATGAATATTTACAAAAAGTTGTATATAACAAAAATTACATTTCTAAGGGAACCAAATCCTCATGGATATGGCTACCTACATCCACTAACACGTAGGACCCTAATCATAGAAGGTGGGTACTAATTAAAATTTTCTTATTTTGCAGGTACCCAAAATTAAAATAAAAAATAAAGAGAAATGGATACTCGATAGCAGTTGTTCTAAGCACATGGCTGGAAATGCTAATATGTTATCAAATATAACATATATAGATGGTGGCACCATAACATTCAGAGATAAAAAGGATTATCGGCATTGGAAAAGTCATCAATATCGACTATAGGCTATTAAGACAAATATTACTCAAAAAAATGTCTTCCGATCGCGACTCCACCTATTCAGCTATCGACTATAAATCATCCTCATCAGATAGCACTTACGTTTCACCGACTAAATCCACACCTACATCAATTCGCTCAGCCTCTTTGAACATTGTTGCATCACCTACGTATCACACTGATTTTCCCCCTAAAGAAAAAAAAAGGCAAACGGTCAATCGATCAACAATTGACATCTCTCATCGACAAAGTCGATGGAATATATCACAATTAAAAAGAAATGATGGGAGTTCAACATGAAAAGTATTATGAATAACGACATCAAGGATCTCATCTAAATTTTCTAGAAAAATGTATTCTAGTAATTTGTGGTCATTCACCAACAAAAAATTGCATACATCAAAAATCTCCTCGATTACAAGAAACTGCTATAAAGCATATAACATTACTCTAAGGAATCTATGCAAACCAGGACCATCAAACAAAGATTGGATTAACACTCCAGCTCGTCCTAATTGGTGTCCACCAAAACCGTTAAGTGACGACACAAAAGTTGAATCAAATTCATAGGATATACAACAAATCAATAAATTCTAAATCCTCAGAGAAAAACTAAATTTATGCTAAACATCGTGTAAAATAAGTTTATTTGTTAATTTTTGGAATGTATATTCTTTTATTGTATTGATATTTCATAAAAATCGATTGCTATTTAAATTCTATTTCAGAAAGATACATACCAAAGATGTCTGTGAAAATACCATAGACGTCTATCAAAAGTTACGGGAAAACAATTTCCTGTAACCTCAGACGTTTGTGGGAACTCACAGACGTCTGTCATTTCTCTCTTTATTTTTTTCTGCAACCGTAGATGTCCCTAGAAACATTACAGACGTCTGTTGTAACTTTCTATTTAATTTTAATTGAAAGCACATAAGTTTGTGCTCCTGCCACAAATGTCTGTCGCTGTACCGAAACCTTACCTCCAACAGTTATATAAGAATAAGTTTTCCCCAATTTTACCTCCTACTTCAAATTACTTCCAAAATCTAAAACCCTAGCCTCCATTAAATCTCTATTTGCTCACTAATGGCTCCCAAACCAAAAACTCCATTTAACAAATGAGCCAAGAAAGGTCAATCATCCTCTTCTCACAATGCCGTGGTTAATGATGCTCTCATTCAAGAATGGCTTCGCAATAGCACAATTTCCAACAAGCGATTTGAGGAGCTAAAACAAAAGAAGCTTTATTCCGGCCCTTTCTATAGATTATGCAAGTTTGGAGAATATAGCATTCAAGAACTCACCGTCGCAGCCGAATGTTGGGATTTAATTAATTTCGACGAAAATGAGGTACAAATCGACCAATTAGCTATCTTTATATTCTACGCAAGTTTGGTTACGGACGAGTGTGTACGGACCTGTTTTAAAAATTAGCGTCAACACCATTGGACATATACTTAATTGTTCTTCAACCGGGATCGCTTCAGAAGAAATTGCAGACCATATAAACTTGCCATGGGATGAAATAACTCATCTTATTTGGGAAGATAGGATGCCCTAGTGGAAATCCGTCTACTTAAGACCAAAAGCTAGACTGTTAAATCGTATGATAATAAATACGATAATCCTATCTAAGTAATCATCAACAAATCTATGATAATGATCACAAAGCCCTTTATGCTATCTTTGGTGGAACACAAATAAATTGGGCTAAATTCATCCATAGTGAAATTAAAAGCTTTTGGTCTCATCATTGACACACTATTAGCTATGCTCCATACATTATGGGTCTCTTAAATGCATTTGGGGTACCCTCATATATCTCTCATTTTGAAGAAACCCCCGTTAAAGAAAGCGGTATACGGTTTTTATCGTTGATGCATCTTCCTCCATGACCACCCCCAATAATCTCCCTTGAGCAATGGAGATTACAACAACAATAAGAGCATCATGGTACTCCTCCCACTACTGCTCCTCAGCAAACTTACTCACCTTATCCTTCACAACGACCTACATCCTCCAGTCATGCTATCGAATATTATTTGGATTCTGGAATACAAGAAGCTCGCATTCAACCCATGCAAAACGAATCTCTTCGTGATTTAGTACTTAAAAACCAAAATCTAATCACGGCCAACCAATGAGCTTTGAATAAAAAGATGACTGGATTGGAATGTTCTTTCTCGACAAGGATGAAAAAAATGAAAAAGTCTTCGGACAAAGTTGTTTCCACTTTAGGGAAGGTTATGTGAAAAGTACGTGGCCGATCATCTTCTTGCTCCTCCTCCTCGCCTTCACCTACACCACCACCTCTAGCACATTACCAGTTTATCACTCTCAAACTTCCCCCGAAGGAACTTCTCACGACATAGGTGATAGAGGAAAGACTCCTATGTAAGAAGAACCTAAGGAAGAAGAAGACAGTGATGATATGTACGTATCTAATACTCCGCATTTCCAACATCAATCGTACATAGCATTCCAAGGGCTCTCCATTCAAGAAGATGAGGAGTATAATGACCATACACAATGGCCAGGCACATACGAACATGATCATTCATCTTATTAGGAATACTATGAGAATTATAGAAGCTTATCTTATTATTCAAACCATACAATTAGCATTTTTATCTTTTTACTAGTTTTCCATTATTTATGTTTATGCTTGTCTGTTTAACTATTTAAAACTCCTGCTACATTGATCTCTGTTTCTATTTGAACTTCCTTATTTAGTTTTTAAATATTTATGGTCTTTTATATAACATGCTTATATCGAATATTATTCCATTCATTTTGATAATGACAAAGGGGGAGGAATTTATGCGTATACATAGACAGAGACAAATATAATAATTCTTTCATTTTTGATTGTATAGTTGTCATCATCAAAAAGGAGGAGACTGTTAGAACCTTCAGTTTATATTTCAATGACAACAACTATACAATCATATATATATACATATTTTAAGATTACACGTATATACTATAAGAAGACAGATATTGAGACTCGAAAACAAACACGATCTATCAACCATACTATAGTTAGTAAGGGTATTCCACTGTAAAAGAGTCTTGGATAGAATATTTTTAAGATCTCCTTGCGTATATATGCATACACAATCACAAACGATTTCATATACAATGAGATTAATTTGAAAAACCGCTTTTACTACTCATAAACGTCTGAGGTAAAACCATAGACTTCTGAGGAAATACTCGGGAAAATAAAATTTTGAAGCCACAGACGTTTGAGATAAAACCACAGATGTCTATGACATTCCTCGGGTAATTATTTTATAAAGTCACAAATGTCTGAGGTTTTACCATAGACATCTGTCATTTGAAAAACTACAAATTTTCGAAAAGACACTTCTGTTGAACAAAAAGAAATTACCCTTCATCGAAAGGTTGCATCCATTAAAATTAATAGAACTTATCTAATAGTAACAACTCTTCATTTGCATCCTTTTGAATCTATAAATACTACTTTGATTGAGATGTAGAAATCAACTATGATTGAGATGAAGAGATCAACTAACTTGAATTAATTGAATCTTTTCTCTTTTGATTTCTTATCACTCTACTGTGTATACATTGCTTACATACTCTCAATCTATTATAACCAAAATATAATTTTGGTCAAACTACTTCCTACAACTCAAGACATTCACATTCACATACTCAAAGGAGATCATAGGAAGATTTGTACTACCAGTCAAAAACCATGTTATTTGGAATACAAAATTGTCAGAGATATACTTTTGTATTAGCCTATTCCTCCGGGCGAAGCGAGGGTCGGTTGGTTAAAGGAAATACCAAAAGGGAGCTTCGGGACTGGACGTAGGACGGGAGGTCCGAACCAGTATAAAATATCTGGTGTGATCGTTTCTATTATTGATCTTATATTCAATTTTTATTCTTTGCTTATCATAGTTAGTAATATACACATATATATACATATAAGTTGCATTATTTGTATAGATTCTATAGACTTTCAATTGCTATCGGAGCAAGGTTATTTCAATCTACAGTAACACGTAATCAAAAAATAATCATTAAAATAGCAAGCACATTTCAAAAAGATCAATCAACTACTCATCCTCTACTATTTATTGGTTCTAATTATGCTTAGTGGTCAACATGTATGCGAATTTTTATGGAATTTAATGGCTTAGAAATATGGCTAGCAACTCAAAACAAATATGAAGCACCTGACACTGATATTAGCACATGGATTGATGCACAAAAAGCAGAGGCATCTAACATTGCCAAAGCTATAAATGTATTGTTTTGCTCACTTGACAAAAATGAGTTTTCACATGTCATGCTCTGAAGGACTTCATATGATATATGGCGCACTTTACAAGTCACATATAAAGGCACAAATAAAGTCAAGCAAACTAATATTTCAATTTTACAATACCAATTCTCATCTTTCAAAATGAAAACAAGTGAATCAATTATTGATATGTATGCAAGATTTCAAACCATTCAATACGATCTCATGGCGCTTGGAGTCAAATTCACAGATTTTGATTTAGTCACGCGAATTTTAAACTCTTTGACAAATGACTGGAAAAGAAAAGTTTTAGCCATCGAAGAAGCTAATGATCGTTCTCAACTTAAGGTCGAATAACTAATAGGTAATTTGATGTCATACGAAGCTAACTTGTAGGCTAGAAAGGATCCAAATCATGAAAAGAAAAACATTGCATTCCAAGCAAGTAACGAAGATTCAGACTTAGACAAAGAGGAGATTGTATTTATTTCCAAAAACTACAATAATTTCAAGAAGTTCAAGAAGATGACCAAGTTTCAAAATAGCGACAAACCAAACTCTTCATATCATACATCGATTAAATGCTATGAATGTGAGAAATTTGGCCACATGAAGAAGGATTGTCCACAACTCAATAATGATAAAAAGAAAAGCAAATTCAAGAAATTCAAGAAAAAAGAGCCTTTCAAGTAACATGGGATGATTCATACTCATCTTCTTCTTCAGATAGTGATAGTGAAAGCGACTCGGAACAAGTAAATGTCTGTTTTATGGCTAACACTGATGAGGTACGTCCTGAACTTACTTATGTTGAATTAATGGAAATAAGTATTGAATTAGATGACAAATATAGAGAAACAAAAAATTAAATAAGGAATATGTAGGAAAGTTAACTAGATCAGAATTAAAAATTGAATTATTAAAGGATGAAAAAATTATCTTAGAAGAAGAATTAGAAATTGTTCAGAAAAAGTATGCAACACTATTATCTCAAAATGACAAATTATTAAATAATTTAGAAAATTACAAGTTTAGAAAAAGTTAATCTGGAAAAAGAAAAACTAGACTTACAAGCAAATTTAGATTCTAGAAACATTGAAATTTGTGATCTTAAAAGTAAATTAGAAAAATAACAAATAATGTGACAAAATTCAACAAAGGAAAACAAAATTTAGAAAATTTGATTACGATATCTAAACCATCTGGAAATCAAAATGGATTAGGTTTTAAAAATAAACAAAGGCCAAAGCAATATAGCACATTATACACAAAATTCAAAAAGCCAAAGTTAAAAACTAAGTTTAAAAATTCAAATACAAATATGGTCAAAATATGGATTCCAAAAAAATACGAATTGGACAAAAATATATTGATGAATATTTACAAAAAGTTGTATATAACAAAAATTACATTTCTAAGGGAACCAAATCCTCATGGATATGGCTACCTACATCCACTAACACGTAGGACCCTAATCAAAGAAGGTGGGTACTAATTAAAATTTTCTTATTTTGCAGGTACCCAAAATTAAAATAAAAAATAAAGAGAAACGGATGCTCGATAGTAGTTGTTCTAAGCACATGGCTGGAAATGATAATATATTATCAAATATAACATATATCGATGATGGCAACATAACATTCAGAGATAACTCAAAAGGATTTGTTATCGGCATTGGAGAAGTCATCAAATTCGGTATTTCTATTTCTCTTATAATTACTAATGATTTATTGGTAGAAAATTTAAAACACAATTTATTAAGTATAAGTCAATTACGTGATAAGGATTTAAAATTGATTTCGAGAAAAATAAATGCAATATTTTTTATCAATATAAAAATTTAATTTTTGGAAGATTTAGAAATCGAAACATATATGTCTTAAACATGAATATAAAAAATAATACAAATTTATGCTTAGCCGTGAATCATGATGATCCTTGGTTATGGCATAAACGTTTTTGCCATATAAAATTTTAAGAATGTCAACAAACTAGCAAAAAATGAATTGGTTAAAGGATTACCTAAAAACAACTACAAGGTTAAAAACCTATGTGACGCTTGTCAATATGGTAAATTAAAGAAAAGCTCCTTTAAATCTAAAAAGGAAATTTCCACAAAACAACCTCTCGAATTACTCCATCTAGATTTATTCGGACCAACTCAAGTACGTTCAATAAATCATAATAAATACGTTTTTGTAATTATTGATGATTTTTCAAGATATACTTGGACGTTATTTTTATAACATAAAAGTGAAACCTTTGAAATGTTCAACTTTTTTGCTAAATGAATAAAATTTTTAATGGATTAAAATTAAAAATATACGAAGTGATCACGGAGGTGAATTTGAAAATGAACTATTTACCAATTTTTGTAACAAAAAGGGAATTAGTCATAATTTTTCGTTTCCTTGAACACCAGAACAAAATGGTGTTGTAGAAAGGAAAAAATCAAACTTTACAAAAAGGTGCACAAACTCTACTAAATAGTAGTAACCTACCAAAGAATTTTTGGGCCGAAGCCGTTGCTACTGCTTGTTATGTATTAAATCGTGTAACACTTCGACCAATGACTAAAAACACATGCTACGAAATATATTTTTATAAGAAACCAAAAGAAACATATTTTCATGTATTTGGGTCAAAATGCTTCATATTAAACTCTAAAGATAATCTAGGAAAATTTGACTCTAAAGCTGATGAAGGAATGTTTGTTGGCTATTCAGATCGAAGCAAAGCATATAGAATTTTTAATAAACGATCAAATATTATAGAAGAAAGTCTTCATGTCTTATTTGACAAAAATTTTAACGAAAATATAATGACGATGATGAAGAATGAATAAATAATACTAATATACATATACATGAAAATAATAATAATAATGTCAATGACAATAATGATAATATGATAGCATCATCACCCAGAATATTAAGAGACCATCCTATTAATAATATTATTGGAGATTTAAATACAAGAGTATCAACCAGAAAACAATTAAATCAAATGAGTCATGTTGCATTTATATTAAATTTTGAACCAAAAAATTATAAAGAAGCATCAAAAGATGATTTTTGGATTATTGCAATGCAAGAAGAACTTAATCAATTTGAAAGAAATGATGTTTGGAAACTTTTACCAAGACCAGACAATCAATCTGTAATTGGAACGAAATGGGTTTTTAAAAATAAAGCGGATGAAAATGGAAATATTGTATGAAATAAAGCAAGATTAATAGCTCATGGATATAATCAAGAAGATGGAATTGATTATAACGAAACATTTACTCCTGTAGCACGTCTCGAAGCAATACAAACATTATTGGCTTTCGCATGTCATCATAATTTTAAACTTTTTCAAATGGACGTAAAAAGTGCATTTTTAAACGGATTTATAAAAGAAAAAGTGTATGTTGAACAACCTTCTTTATTTGTTCATGAGAAATATCCCAATCATGTATTTAAACTTAAAAAGGACTTATATGGATTAAAACGAGCACCTTGTGCTTGGTATGAAAGATTAAAAACTCATTTACAAAGTTTCATTTTTCAAATTGGTAAAATTGATTCCACTTTATTCATAAAAGAAGAAATTAGTCGTACAAATATATGTTGTCGACATTATCTTTGGATTCACTGATGAAAAATTATGCACTGAATTTTCTAAAATAATGAAAGATGAATTTGAAATGTCACATATAGGAGAATTAAACAATTTCTTAGGATTACAACTAAGACGATTAGAAAATGAAATTTTTATAAATCAAGAAAAATACTGTCAAGATTTATTAAAACGTTTTCGAATGGAAAATATATCAAGTAAACCAATTCCAATGAATACTACTCTACTTTAGATAAAGATGAAAATGGAAAAGATTTTGACCAAAAATTATATCGAAGTATGATAGGATCTCTGTTATACTTAATAGCTAGTAGACCAGATATTATGATGAGTGTGTTTATGTGTTCGGTTGCAAGCACAGCCAAAAGAATCACATCATCCAACGGTGAAACCAATCTTAAGAAATTTAACAAACACTAGAGATTACAGACTTTTTTACCCAAAAGGAAGTTCATTCGAACTCGTGTTGCATAGCGATGCTGATTTTGGCGGTTGTAAAATGGATAGAAAAAGCACCAGTGGGACATGTCATCTTATTGGTCAGTCTTTTGTTTCATGGTTTAGTAAAAAGCAAAACTGTGTTTCGCTCTCGATATGTTAAGTCGAATACATTTCAGCGGCTTTAGCATGTGCTCAAGTAATTTATATGCAACAAACTTTTCTAGATTTCGGTAAAATCATAACAAAATCTCCTATATATAGTGATAATACTAGTGCCATATATTTATAAAAAAATCCTATAACCATTCTCGAATAAAGCATATTCATATTCGTCATCATTTTCTAAGAGATAATGTGGAAAAAGGAATTATATCACTGGAATTTGTAAATACCGAAAATCAAATAGCTGATATTTTTACTAAACCATCAAGTGAACTAGCTTTTATTAAATTAAGATGAGTAGGAATATGTTCGTACAATGAATTGATTAACTAAATTTGTAGGATTAGTTTTAGTACACTTAAATTTTTTTTTTTGAAAAAAAACTCATATAAAACTACACAGGATAAAATCTATACACTTAGATTAATAAAAATCACATAAAATTTAAACTATTACCAACCATATAAAACCTAACTACTCTCTGTTAAAAGTTATATGGTTGAACTTCTTTTCCTCAACCAATTCTCTAAGTATAGTAAAAACTTCATCTTATAAATCAAGCTTATCTTCTTCCTAAAAACAAATAGGCTATTAGGACAAATTTACTCAAAAAAATGTCTTCCAATCGCGACTCCACCTATTCAGCTATCGAATATAAATCACCCTCATCAGATAGCACTTATGTTTCACCGACTAAATCCACACCTACATCAATTCGCTCAGCCTCTCTGAACATTGTTGCATTACCTACGTATCACATTGAATTTTCCCTTAAAGAAAAGAAAGCCAAACGAGATCTACAATCGACATCTCTCACCGACAAAGTCGATGAAATATATCACTATTAAAAAAATGATGGGAGTTCAACGTGAAATGTATTACGAACAACGACATCAAGGATCTCATCTAAATTTTCTTGAAAAATGTATTCTAGCAATTTGTGGTCATTCACCAACAAAAAATTGCATACATAAAAAATCTCCTCGATTACAAGAAACTCCTATAAAGCATATAACATTACCCTAAGGAATCAATGCAAACCAGGACCATCAAACAAAGCTTGGATTCACACTCTAACTCGTCCTAATTGGTCTCCACCAGAACCGTTAAGTGACGACACAAAAGTTGAATCAAATTCATGGGATATACAACAAATCAAAAAATTCTAAATCCTTAGAGAAAAACTAAACTTATGCTACGCATCATGCAAAATAAGTTTATTTGTTATTTTTTGGAATGTATATTCTTTTATTATATTGATATTTCATAAAAATCGATTGCTATTTAAATTCTATTTTAGAAAGATACATACCAAAGATGTCTGTGAAAATACCACAGACGTCTATCAAAAGTTACGGGAAAACAATTTCCTGTAACCTCAGACGTTTGTGGGAACTCACAGACGTCTGTCATTTCTCTCTCTTTATTTTTTCTGCAACCGCAGATGTCCCAAGAAACATTACAAACGTCTGTTGTAACTTTCTATTTAATTTTAACTGAAAGCACAGAAGTCTGTGCTCCACCCACAGACGTATGTCGTTGTACCAAAACCTTACCTCCAACAGTCATATATGAATAAGTTTTCCCCAATTTTACCTCCTACCTCAAATTTACTTCCAAAATCTAATACCCTAGCCTCCATGCAATCTCCATTTGCTCACTAATGGCTCCCAAACCAAAAACTCCATTTAACAAACGAGCCAAGAAAGGTCAATCATCCTCTTCTCACAATGCCGTGGTTAATGATGCTTTCATTCAAGAATGGCTTCGCAATAGCACAATTGCCAACAAGCGATTTGAGGAGCTAAAACAAAAGAAGCTTTATTCCAGGCCTTTCTATAGATTATGCAAGTTTGGAGAATATAGCATTCAAGAACTCACCGTCGCCGCCGAATGTCGGGATTTAATTAATTTCGACGAAAATGAGGTACAAATCGACCAATTAGCTATCTTTCTATTCTATGCAAATTTATGTAGTAGCAATATTTGGAATCCTAAGAGTGATGAAGGATGGTTACGGATGAGTGTGTACGGACGTGTCTTAAAAATTAGCGTCAACACCATTGGACATATACTTAATTGTTTTTCAACCGGGATCGAAGAAGAAATTGTCGACCATATAAACTTGCCATGGGACGAAATAACTCATCTTTTTTGGGAAGATAGGATGCCCCAGTGGAAATCCATCTACGTAAGACCAAAAGATAGATTGTTAAATCGTATGATAATAAATATGATAATCCTGTCTAAGTAATCATGAACAAATCTATGATAATGACCACAAAGCCCTTAATGCTATCTTCGGTGGAATACAAATAAATTGGGCTAAATTCATCCGTAGTGAGATTAAAAGCTTTTGGTCTCATCATTGACACACTATTAGCTATGCTCCATACATTATGGGTCTCTTAAATGCATTTGGGGTACCCTCCTATATCTCTTATTTTGAAGAAAACCGCGTTAAAGAAAGCGGTATACGGTTTTTATCGTTGATGCATCTTCCTCCATGACCACCCCCAATAATCTCCCTTGAATAATGGAGATTACAACAACAATAAGAGCATCATGGTACCCCTCCCACTACTGCTCCTCAGCAAACATACTCACCTTATCCTTTACAACGACCTACATCCTCTAGTCATGCTATGGAATATTATTCGGATTTTGGAATACAAGAAGCTCGCATTCAACCCATGCAAAACAATTCTCTTTATGATTTAGTACTTAAAAACCAAAAGCTAATCACGGTCAACCAACGAGCTTTGAATAAAAAGATGACTGCATTGGAATGTTCTTTCTCGACAAGGATGACAAAAATGGAAAAGACTTTGGACAAAGTTGTTTCCACTTTAGGGAAGGTTATGCGAAAAGTACGTGGCCGATCATCTTCTCGCTCCTCATCCTCGGCTTCACCTACACCACCACGTCCAGCACATTACCAGTTTATCACTCTCAAGCTTCCCCCGAAGGAACTTCTCACGACATAGGTGATAGAGGAAAGACTCCTTTGCAAGAAGAACCTAAGGAAGAAGAAGACAGTGATGATATGTACGTATCTGATACTCCGAATTTCCAACATCAATCGTCCATGGCGTTCCAAGGGCTCTCCATTCAAGAAGATGAGGAGTATAAGGACCATACACAATGGCCTGGCACATACGAACATGATCATTCATTTTATTGGGAATACTATGAGAATTATGGAAGCTTATCTTATTCTTCAAACCATACAATTAGCATTTTTATCTTTTTACTACTTTTCCATTATTTATGCTTATGCTTGTCTGTTTAACTATTTAAAACTCCTTCTACATTGATCTCTGTTTCTATTTGAACTTCCTTATTTAGTTTTTAAATATTCATGGTCTTATATATAACATGCTTATATCTTATATCTTATATTATTCCTTTCATTTTGATAATGACAAAGGGGGAGGAATTTATGCATATACATAGACAGAGACAAATATAATTATTCTTTCATTTTTGATTATATAGTTGTCATCATCAAAAAGGGGGAGACTGCTAGAACCTCCAGTTTATGTTTCAATGACAACAACTATACAATTATATATATACACATATTTTTAGATTACTGGTATATACTATAAGAAGACATCCAGCTCTAAGATATTGAGACTCGAAGACAAACACGATCTATCAACCATACTATAGTTAGTAAGGGTATTCCACTGTAAAGGATTCTTAGATAAAATATTTTTAAGGTCTCCTTGAGTATATATGCATACACAATCACACAAGATTTCATATACATTGAAATTAATTTGAAAAACTGCTTTTACTACTCATAAACGTCTGAGGTAAAACCATAGACGTCTGAGGAAATACTCGAGAATATAAAATTCTGAAGCCACAGACGTCTTAGATAAAACCACAGATGTCTGTGACAATCCTCGGGTAATTATTTTTTGAAGTCATAGACGTCTGTGGTTTTACCACAGACATCTATCATTTGAAAAACTACAAATTTTTGAAAAGACACTTCTGTTGAACAAAAAGAAATTACCCTTCATCGAAAGGTTGCAGCCATTAAAATGAATAGAACTTATCTAATAGTAACAACTCTTCATCTGCATCCTTTTGAGTCTATAAATACTACCTTGATTGAGATGTAGAGATCGACTAATTTGAATTAACTGAATATTTTCTCTTTTGATTTCTTATCACTCTCTTATGCATACATTGCTTACATACTCTCAATATGTTATTACCAAAATATTTATTTTTGTTAAACCACTTCCTACCCTCAAGACATTCACATTCACATACTCAAAAAAGATCAAAGAAAGATTTGTACTACTAGTCAAAAACCATGTTATTTGGAACACAAAATTGTCAGAGATATACTTTTGTATTAGCCTATTCCTTCTGGCAAAGCGAGGGTCAGTTGGTTAAAGGGAATACCGAACAGGAGCTTTGGGACTAGACGTAGGACGGGAGGTCCGAACCAGTATAAAATATCTGGTGTGATCGTTTCTATTATTTACCTTATATTCATTTATTATTCGCTGCTTATCATAGTTAGTAATACACACACATAAATACATATAATTGCATTATTTGTAAGGATCCTATAGACTTTCATTACTTATATTGATGCTAGTACAAAGTCATATAGTTTGAGAATGCGAATTTATTTAAATATAAAACCATAGATTTTGAAATGATAGATATTCATTAACCAGATTATTTCGAATTCGGGTTTGGTTTACAATATGATTGCAAAAGTCTATTTTGAATTTCTTTGCAAACAAAGGTTAACTCCTTTAATTCCTAAGTAAAAACTTGAACAGAAGCTGCAAGCACACAATAGAAATCCCTGGCGATTTGAATTATCCAGCAAGTCAAGATGTATAATTACCACCATTCATTCCAAAGAGTATAAATAGTCAGTTATATTAACATTTTCCCTCAGTAAACAAACAAAAGCTGGAGAAAAAATAACTATTATCAAGAGATAAAAATATAATTAGTAATATGGAATCTCTATCTTCAAGGTCACTAGTATGCACAATTGCGTTAATAATTTTGATTAGCGTTGATACAGACATAAATAGTAAGCAACTGCTCAAAGCTTATTCCAATTTTTTGTAACAGGACTAGAATTAACTTGCATTATCGTATTCAACATATAATAATATACAAAAGTTTGTTTTATAAGCCTTCTATCTGGTGAAGAAGCTTACCTGTATATAAGAATTCTGATATGTAACTTTTGATTCATTAGTTGCATGAAGGTTCAACTTGTTGTGTATATATTCCAATGCACGGCTAATATCAAATAAGCATATATCTTTGTTCATAAATACATCTTTTACATTTAATATAAGGTAGCATTGTGAATTATTTTTACCACACTTTGTAGATGAGATAATATTCCACCATCAGACACCATAATTGCAGTTTTCTCCACTGATCTTTGCTTGATATACTAGTCATTATTAATATCATGTTTTCTAGTGTTAATATCACGTTTTCATGTATTGTTGTAGATTAGATTTAAATCGGAAGAGGATTGGCAAAGAAAAGTCTTATTTCAAAAAATGGGAATAATTCGGAATTCCTCAAAAAGCAAATTAGTTCATGTTAACAAGAGAACTTGTCAACATCCCAAAGCTAAGTTGTTAGCAAGAAATGTTGTTAATTCCTTAAAGAAAGTTTTTAGAAGTGGCCAATCTTTTCAAAACCCCTTTCGAAAGAGTTGATTGGGAAGGATTGTCTTCGGAGAGTAGCCTTATGAAAATGTTAAATCTAGTTAAGAAGCCCAATCAACCCTTTGGAGTGAAGGTTAAGGAAAGAACATCTCCTTCCAGACCTCTTTCGAGTAAATCGAAAAGGTCATTTGCATCTCCTTTTAGGTGGGAAGAAAGACACAGATGATTTACCGCTTTCGATCGTGTTGAAAGGACCATTCTGCCCCTATAAGAAGAGTTTACTTTCGACAGTATTATTTCTTCTATTATGAAAAGATCCCCTTCGAAAGGGTTATATGTTTTGAAATATTAGCACCCCTTTCGAAGATATCCATCCAGCTAATGTAACTAGGTATTCATACTTCGAGTCCCCTTTCGAAACGTCCCTTTCGATCAGGTCAAAAGGGAGTTCACTTTTTCAAAATAGACTCGATGTATAGTATACAAGTTTTATGTTCAATATATAATGGAATAACAACTCGGACAATATAAGTTCCATGAACTTATTAATATCGGAACATTATCATCATCTTAATTTAACATTTGATGTCATGAAACATGATGATGATATGGTTCGAATACACATTGTCAGAGTTAATCCCATTGCATCGCATAAGTCAAATAGGAGTTAAGAAAATAAGTAAGCATCATGTGCAATTGGCCGTTAGTCAAGCTAATAGCCGAAATGATTTTTCTCATATTCAAAATCCATATCGAATCCAAGCGCTTCCTCTTTTTGATACAAATTGAGTTACAAGTTAGAGAGTTTTTCCCCCAAATTGATTTAGGATTACAAAGATTTGATTTGCTATGAAATGAGAGAGAGAATTAAGAATTTCCAAAATTCCATCCACAAACTCGGACCCTTAGGGTCGTATTTATAAATGCAGGTTGACCCCCTTTCGCGCCCATTCTTTTGCTTCAGTCGAAAGGCGTTCCTTCTACATTCTATGCACATCCTTTTGATACAGTCGAAAGGCTTTCTTCCTAACCATTCTCATTCATTCTTTTGCTTTCTCCCTTTCGAACCAGACCTTTCGACCAATTCGAAAGGACTACCTTAACAACCTTTCGCTGTCACTACAGTTTGAGTGTCCTTATACTTTGCTTAAAAAGAACTTGATTGCTTTCGACTTCATCGAAAGGGGGGTGGGTGCGCTCTCCACTTGGTGTTACTATGTTGTTGCATGTGAGAGATGAGTTGAGCTTTTGTGTAGTTTTGAAAGGATTAGTGGGTGATGACTGGATCATTACAAAAGGTTACTTGGCTTCATGTAGAGTCTTCTTTATGCTTTTGAAAAGTTCCAATCATCTCGATAGGCTTATTCTTGCTGCCGAAAGGTGCCCATTGACAAAAGTCTTCAAATGGAAGATTGACACTATCGAAACCAAGAATTTTGAAGGGTTTGGCTGTCACGTGTGATCTCGTTGTCCATTACATTCGAAAGTGGTTTCGAACCCATGCAAGGCTTTTTCATATATGTGAACTATCTGCATCGAAAGGTCCAGCTGAAGCGGAAGAGTAGCTTTGCCTTCTTTTCCACTCCTTGAAAGCCCTTATTTCACTGGACACTTATAGGTGCATCAATTGCTTGCGACTCCATCCTAACCTCATCGAAAGCCATTTCAATGTCTTTGAAACCCTGCTTTTGGATTATGACGAAACCCTTGCCTTGAGTTTTTGTGGGGCCAAGCACTTTTATGAGCCTTCTTTCATGCCTTTATTCTCAAATGAACTTTATGGTTAACATTTTGCCCCCTTGTATGAAAGAAGCTTTTTTTCTTTAGGACAAAAATTTATCAACTTTTCCACTTTTAATGATCTCATTTCCCTACAAAGTTAAAAGTAAATAAAATTCTCTATTGTTAGCTCAAGACTTATTTAAAATATACCCAATGATCTATTTGTCATAATAGAGTTCCTGAACTCTAAGTCCGAAAGTAACAACAATTAGTTGACCATCATCTGGAGTTTAAAAAAAATTCGTAATTGTAAACGATTGGGAACAAGAACTCTTGTCTGGCAATAATAGAAGTCCCACCATCCAACTTCTTGAAATTACAAAAGAAGTTCATAAATTGAACTCTCATTATATTAATAGAAGACCACGTGTATAATAATTGAAGTCGAGGAGTTTCCCGCTAGTGACAACAAATGTTCGGTAACCAAAGGCCATGAGCTATCATTTGGAAATAATTCTTTGAAAACCATGAATCCTTATTTGTGGGTAAGTAATAGTTTTTTAGAAACCGTATTGGAAATAACGATCCAGGGATGAGATTCAAATGTTGTTCGAAAGTTAGTGTAACGACATAGATTTTTGGTCGTTAATTTTGAACATTTAATTCATTTTAAATGTTGAGTTTTGAAATGTAAATAGAATTTTATTATGGCATTTAACGATCAAATAAGTGGGATGAATTTAAATTCCAAATATAGTGATTTAATTTATAAATTTAAATTGTTGAGTTAATAATTAGAAATCAATTAAATAATTGAATTGGAGTTGAATATGAAACCGTAACGATTTCTAATGTCAATATAAATTCTAATTGAATTATAATTTAGTTAGTGAGATTTTAAAACTGGATTTCCAAGCGATTTCGTACATTTTTGAAATCATCGATTTAATCGACGAGTAAAAATAGCGATCCGGGGCACAGTCTTGAAATTTGACGAAACTAGTTCCATTGGATCCGTAATAGTGTATTATTATCGGATTTCAAATTTTGTAGTGTTCGAAGTTATCGTTTGGTCGTATGAGATAGAAACGCGTTGAAATTAATATCGAAATTTAATATAATAATTGAGTCCAAAAAGCTATCTTCTCCATACGATCGAATTAGGAACCGAAACTTGTTCCATTGCATTCCGAATAGGGGTATAACATTATAAACGCATAGCAGCACGTCTCGATAGGAGATCAAAATTTTAAATTGCTAAAACGAAACATTTTATAATTTAAATAATATTATAAATCATTTAAGTCAATACATATATTTTTCTAACCGGCCTACCTTACACTAGAAGCCTCCCTCTTTCGTTTAAAAATGCGTAAGTGTGCCTCCCCTTTTCAAAAACGAAATCGACCTTCAGATTATAAAAAAAATGAAAAAAAAAGAGAAAAATTAAAATCGCGCGAGCGCGTAGGGAACGACATGGAATCAAGGCATCTTGTGGAAGGGAGGCGGGGGCCTGGAGCACTCGAAGGTGTGAAGGGCTCGATCGCGAACGGAGCGCACGTGCGTGAGCCAGGAGCGAAGTCGTGATTTTGGGATGCACGATTTTGGGAAGAGGCAATCGAGCGTGGAGGTCCGGACCTGCGGTAGTGTAAGGAGGCAAGGCTAGGCTATCTCCAAGGGAAAGGCGGGGGTTTGCCAGCATGATGGGAGTTATCGGCCTTGGCCGGAGGCGACAGCGGTAAGCAAGGATGATGGAGGCTGGTTCCCGATCGTGAGTGATGGACGAAAGGAGAGGTATCATTGTAATAAAATTTAATTATACATTTAGCTATTTAATTAAGTATTTAACATGAGATAGCTAATAAATTAAATAATTTATTCATACGTGGTTCAAATCTATGAAACAAGTCGAGTTTGGTTTGTAGCGGTGAATTGGAATGGACTTGCAAATTTAAAGAAAATCAAGGTGAGAAATTCTCACTCAATTAGATTTTCAAATTTTTAATTTAAATAGTTGAAATTAAATTTTGGACGCCTATTGAATTTATAAATTATTGTCTGTTGAATGATCTCATATATATATAGTAGTATATATATATACTAGTATTTGGAGTGATATTCCCACACATTATAGCGGATGAGACCCTATGCGCCTCGCATAATAGCGGATGACTCTTTATACCTCGATATCTCTCACGAAGTGGGATTGGTATTTTTATGTTGTATTAACATCTGTGGATGCAGGGAAACAGGTTGGAGGGATCCAACTGGATTCCTCAAATATATTGTTTATTTTTCATATATAGAGATACACGATGTGTGTAGATAATCTGTTATCGATTATTATTGAAATTTAAATTGTTGGATGCTATAGTAGCACTGACCTTTAATTTTGGTATTTTTAAATACCATAAATATTATTCTTTGGAATTTGAAGGGATAAAAAAGGTATTTTGGATATAAAAATATTTATATTGGAAATTGGGTTATTTTATAGAAAACTGAATTGAAAGATAAAAACAATAGATTTTTGTTTAAGTTGTACTTAACTATTCATAAATTGTTTTAAGATAGAGATTTAAAATTAAATGAATTATATAAAGGAATTTATAAATGATATTCGGAAAATAAAAAAAGAAAGAAAGAAGTTGAAGTTGATATTAAAAACAGATTGGAAGTTATAAATGGGATTTATAAATGGATGGATTTATGAAAATGGAATTTTATAAATAAGGTTGTTTGTATAAACAAGTAAAACTCAAAGGAGTTATAAAAATATATAAACGATGTTTATAAATAAAGGAATCGATATCAGGATGATAAATTGGGGATATAAATTTATGGGATGAATTTATATTAGGGTATTAAAAGTAGGGTAAGAAAATAGTGGATACTATTTTTGAAAAGTGTAAATGGTTACGAAAATCGAAAATGGAGGTGATGTGATGGAAATCTAGAGGAATTTATGAGTTGAATTGGTTACTGAGATTTTGAAAATATATTTTATTTTTAAGAAGTAAGTTTGTTTTTTTGAAAGGAAAATTTTATTATTTTAAAACTATGGAATTTTAAACTAGTTAGGATTGGAATACTTTAGTAAGTAGATTTCAAATGTTAAGTATTTATTAAATTAATTCTAACTTTTAAATTCAGCTTAAAATTTTATTTGTTCATCTAAAAATGAGTTATTGATGTTGTAAAAGTGTTTTCAATATTTTAAATAATAACTTAAACATATTTTAACTGAATTAATATTCTTTAAAGAAAATACTCGTTATATATATATAGTTTTGAAATGATTGCAAACTTATTTATAAATTCTTTCGAGATGTGTAGACGGGGTTTATTAGAGGATGAGATTTTATAAGGGAAATCTTATAAATGGAATGTTAGAGACTTAAGAAAATTTCCGATATCTAGATGCGATAACTTTGGAAAGATTCTAAATTCATTTAAGGGAGTTGTAAATGGTTGGTTGGGATTATAAATAAGCATAATCGGTTTGTAAACTCGTAGGAATAATTCATTAAAATTCCGGCGACTTATGATATAAGTTGTGAAATATTTCCAAGTTTAATCTTAAAATGATTTTGGAAATTTATAAGTATAAATATTTTTCCTAAGTATTGGAAGGAAGGTTTTGGAAAATATTTTAAGTGGGAAAAGATTTGGAATAGAAACATTTTCTAAGTGTTATAAAAATGGAAGTTGGGAATATTTCTAAGTATTGAAAATGGGGAATGTCCTGTTATCGATCTAGGTGTTGAAATTGTTTTCAAATATAGAAATATTGAAAGAGACTGAATTTATATCTTGGTGAAGATGTTTGAAATAAATATTTTGAAAGAAATTACAAATAATGGCCTAGTGATTGCTTATGGATGTTATATTGATAGTTAAATAACCGACTATCAATTTTGGCCATTTTCTTTAATCGTTTCGAAGAGGTCGGGATCAGATTTAATTATCCGAACACCACTTCGATCCAGTTTGAACATTACGAATGAATACCGTGAAGATGTTGAAGATAGTGAATCGGTTTGTCCAGATCCAGGAAAACTTGCATGGATGAATGCTATCAGAACATCGTCATTGGAGGACGATGAGCATTCTAAGTGAAATTATTCATGAAAGGTAATCGTAGCCTCTAGCCTATCAACCGGAATGGCTGAAAACCAAGGGGTATGCAGCAAGGCTAAGTGGGTCATACCCAATTAGGGTATGTTATCACCTTTCTAGATAACCTCAAATATATTATATTAGATGGATACAGTGCATGCGAAAGAGCTCTCGGTAAGGGTGGAACACCCGGGGTGATAACATATTCGGTTTTATCCAGGTTAGGGATAGGGCCGGTCGTGTGTTGTAGGGGATCCTACCGAGGTCCTCAGTACATGCTTCTAGAAGTGTACCGTGACAGGCGGTAACCCAGTGCCTAGTCATTGTATGGAATCCAATCTCCAATAAGCGCCGTACGGTTTTGATTGTACCCAACTATGCTGAAATGTGAGATGCAAGCATTTTATCTATTTTCTATTTATTTGATTCAGTCACTATTCTAATATCAGACGATTTTGATAAAAGTGGTTTGGTTATCGTAAGGGAAAAACCAGTCGTGTTTATGTGTGACACGGTCTTACGAGATACCTTTGTTTTCAAAAGGATTTTGAAAATAATAGTAATAATTCAAATTGAGTGTGTTTTCTCACGTTGGTTTTCCAGACTGACTCGGGTGTTATTTTATAATACTCGGGTTAGACCGAGTATTAAAGATTCAGGATAGGATGCTATGGAGCTCAGGAGGACGAGCTGGATGACAAACACGTATTCCCGTATTTGGTTGTATTTTCCGCTGTGTAAGCTATGTATGTGAGGAAAATTTATTAAACTGTCCAGATTGATTGTTGTCCATTGTACTCTGATAATGGTATGTATAGTAACAGTACATTTCTTATATTAAAATATGTTATTATATATTATATTTGTATCGCTGCGATTGTGAGATTCTGTGTTGTTGTTTGTTTTTCTTTTATCTCTTTCTTCTTCCATACCCTAGTTATATTCTTCGTACAATTTGGGTTGAACAGGGGTGGATTATTGTCAACTCAAAGGGTACGGAACTACTGGTCGCTACACTTGGAATCAGAGCTAAAGGTTAAGCGAGAACCTCGGCTCTGGTGGGGATTTACTCATTAGAGATAGAGTCAGTAGTACTCTAGAATGAGTTGAGTGTAATAATAGATATGAGTGCGTATTTGTTAGTGAATATAAATGGTTTTTTATCGTGTTAATTTATCCGTTGAGTGGCATATAAATTCTGTTCGATTTGTGGGACGCCACTAAATCGATAGGAGTTTCTAAACAATTAAACACGGTAAACCGACACAGTATGGTTTTGAAGCGGGTAAATGAAAAATTTTTACCCAAACTAAATTTTGATATAAAAGAGAATAATTTTCTAAAAAATATTATAATGGTGTGTTTGATTGTTATTATATAATCAAAATAAGATTATAAAATTTGAAATGGTTATATATAACCAAAGGGAGATTGTATAAGTATGAATTATACAAATGAGTTAAAAATTACAAATCGGTTCCGACCAGAATTTGGAAAATTTAAATCCCGGAGATTTTTAGAAGTGTTTTCCAAAGTATTTTGAGATAAATAATAATATTATTATTTTGGAGATATTTTTGAATAGTAAAATAGTTTTAAATGGTTTTTGGAAGTAATATAGCACTAAACTCACTTCAGTCGCTGGAATATAATCCTGCCACAGCATCATCAGTATTCATTTTCGAGTTTCTAAGTGACGGATTACTACCGAAATTGATTGATTTAGATTTGCTGGGCAAACAAGTTTTGTTTAAAATTTCCGAAAGGAATTGTTTTGGATAAAATCAAGTTGATTTTAAAATTCAAAGGAAATGTTTGTTAAACTAGAAAAAGTGTATATATATATTTGATTTCAAAATGATTTGTAATAAATACCGAGTGTTTAAAAATTCTAGAATCCTGTGGAAGATGATACTTATAAGAAGGGAAGTGTGAAAAATTGAAGTTGGAATAAAATTTAAAGTGGAAAAGTTAAAATGGAATTCAACTTAAGTTAAGTTGGATAAATTAAATTTTGGAAATTTAATTGACTGGATTTGAATTGAATTAGTATAGATGGGAGTTAACTTAGTAAGGTAATTGAAATATATAATGAAATTGAATGATTAATTTTTTTTTTGAGTGATATTAGTTTAAGTATGAGTAACTCTAATAAGGTTTTGAAATGTTGCTTAAAAAGGAATTGAAATTTAAATAAAAGTGAATTGGTTTTGAATCATATTGAATTAAATATGTAAATGTGAATTATAAAGTGGCTATATAACTATAAGTTATAAAATTTGAATTGAATTAGAAATAATGTCGAATTAAAGTAAATATAAATTTCGAGTTGTGAAATGATTATATAACTAAGTTATAAAATTTTGAATGAAATAAAATTCAAGTGAAGAATTGGAATTGCGAATAAATAAATTGGAATAGCTTATAAAAATTGAAGTTAACAGAATAAAAATATACTTAGGCTATAAATAGATGTATAATCTCGAGTTAAAAATAAAATGTGAATATACTTGAGTGTAAAAATTGATGAAAATGAGAGAGATAAGTCGAGTAACTTATAAAATTGAAAAGTGAAATAGAAAACCCAAAATAAAATTTGTTTGATATTTTGGTAAGGGAAATAAATCCAAACTTGAATTATAAAAAGGAATTTGAACTCAAAAAAATTAGAAGAAGTGATTTTTTTGAGATAAAAAAATCAGATATTGAGTTATAAATTTTAAGTGAACTAATTAGATAATTAATTAGTTAAATGAATGTGAAGATGGAATTTAACTTGGTTAAGTTAGAATTGGATTGTGGAATTAAAATGAAAGTGAATAAAATGAATGAACTAATTAATCAATTAGTAAATGAAATGGAAGTTGGTTGAAATGAAAATAAACTTAAGTTATAAGGTGGTAATAATATAAAATAAAGGATTAACTTAATTTAATATTGTTGAATGGAAGTTATCTCGAATAAATTGTGGAATGGTCATTTAATAAATTTGAATGAAATGATTCCGAGTTTAATAAAACGGATTTGAGTATAGTATGGATGGAATGCAAGTAGATTGAATTAGAATCAAATTGAAATGAAATAAAATTAAATTTAAATTGATTTGGAAGCAATGCAAAATAGTTATAAGCTAAAATGATTATTCTATTAAATGAATATCGCCGGATTTGTATAGAAAATTTGGTGTTTGGCGTAAACGGAAGTAAATAAAATTCTATAAATTAATAGAAGTGAATAAAATTGATTTTTAATCAATTTGGAGTGGATATGGTTTGTTTGGTATAAAAATGAAATAAATGCAAATAATTTGGTTGCAAATCATTTGAATTGAATAAAATGATATATGGATCAATTAGATGTAATTAAATTGGTGTTGGAACCTTGTAGTGGCTTATAAACAATTGTTTAGCATGCATTGCTTATGAAACTTATGTGTTTAACCATTTAAATAAGTGAAATGTTATTTAAATTCATGTTTTGGTACTTACGGGTTTAAATTTAGTAAGTATAGGTACTCGGAGGCTGTCGGGCTAGATTTGGGTTGTGTAATTGCGTATGAAGTAAACCTGCTCGCTTAATAATGCTTAAAAATTCTAAATAAGGTTCGTTTTCGGATTAAATACTGCGAAAAATTATAAATATTGATATATCTTTGGTTTTTAGAACGTGTGGGTCGATGTATATATATTTATATCTCTTGTCATATTGCAAAAGGCTCTCCGTACAAGGGAGACTCTGCCAAAAATTTCGGAAATTTAGAGTGTTCGAAAAAAGTTTGAAAATTTTTTGTTAACGACAAATTGATTTCGAATTGTAATTGGAATAAAGGGTTTTGGGATTAGAATTAATAACTAATTGTTTTGGTTGGAACGAAAAGATTTGAAAAGTGAATATCGAATTTTCACTAAGTGGGTTTTGAAAAGTTAATGGGTTTGGAGCATTTTTCCTACCTTAGCAATTTCGGGGACGAAATTCTTTTAAGAGGGGAGGAATGTAACGACCCGGATTTTTGGTCGTTAATTTTGAAAATTTAATTCATTTTAAATGTTGAGTTTTGAAATGTGAATAGAATTTTAATATGGAACTTAACGATCAAATAAGTGAGATGAATTTAAATTCCAAATATAGTGATTTAATTTATAAATTTAAATTGTTGAGTTAATAATTAGAAATCAATTAAATAATTGAATTGGAGTAAATATGAAACCGAAACAATTTCTAATGTCGATATAAATTCTAATTGAATTATAATTTATTTAGTGAGATTTTAAAACTGGATTTCCAAGCGATTTCATAAATTTTTGAAATCATCGATTTAATCGACGAGTTAAAATAATGATCCGGGGCACAGCCTTGGAATTCGAAGAAACTTGTTTCACTGGATCCGTTATAGTGTATTATTATCGGATTTCAAATTTCGTAGTGTTCGGAGTTATCATTTGATCGTACGGGATAGAAACGCGTTGAAATTAATATCAAAATTTAATATAATAATTGGGTCCAAAAAGCTATCTTCTCCATACGATCGAATTAGGACCCGAAACTTATTCCATTGCGTTCGAAATAGGGGTATAACATTATAAACGCCTAGCGGCACGCCTCGATAAAAGATCGGAATTTTAAATTGCTAAAACGAAACATTTTATAATTTTAATAATATTATAAATCGTTTAAGTCAATACATATATTTTTCTAACCGGCCTACCTTACACTAGAAGCCTCGCTCTTTTGTTTAAAAACGCATAAGTCTGCCTCCCTTCTCAAAAATAAAATTGACCTTCAGATTATTAAAAAAATGAAAAAAAAGAAGAGAAAAATTAAAATCGCGCGAGCGCGTAGGGAACAGCATGGAGTCAGGGCATCTCGTGGAAGGGAGGCGGCGGCCTGGAGCACTCGAAGGTGTGAAGGGCTCGATCGCGAACGGAGCGCACGTGCGTGAGCCAGGAGCAAAGTCGCGATTTTAGGATGCACGCTTTTGGGAAGAGGCAATTGAGCATGGAGGTCCGGACCTACGACAGTGTAAGGAGGCGAGGCTAGGCTATCTCCAAGGGAAAGGTGGGGGTTTGCGAGCACGATGGAAGTTATCAGCCTTGGCCGGAGGCGACAGCGGCAAGCAAGGATGATGGAGGATGGTCCCCGTTTGTGAGTGATGGACGAAAGGAGAGTTATCACTGTAAAAAAATTTAATTATACATTTAGCTATTTTATTAAGTATTTAAAATGAGATAGCTAATAAATTAAATAATTTATTCATACAAGGTACAAATCTATGAAACAAGTCGAGTTTGGTTTGTAGCGGTGACTTGGAACGGATTTGCAAATTTAAAGAAAATAAAGGTGAGAAATTCTCACTCAATTGGATTTCCTAATTTTTAATTTAAATAGTTGAAATTAAATTTTGGACGCCTGTTGAATTTATAAATTATTGTTTGTTGAATGATATAATATATATAGTAGTATATATATATATTAGTATTTGGAGTGATATTCCCGCACATTATAGCAGATGAGACCCTATGCGCCCTGCATAATAGCGGATGACCCTTTATACCGCGATATCTCCCAAGAAGTGGGATTAGTATTTTTATGTTGTATTAACATCTATGGATGCAGGGAAATAGGTTAGAGGGATCCGTCCGACTGGATTCCTCAAATATATTGTTTATTTTTCATATATAGGGATATACGATGTGTATAGATAATCTGTTATCGATTATTGTTGAAATTTAAATTGTTGGATGCTATAGTAGCACTGACCTTTAATTTTGGTATTTTTAAATACCATAAATATTATTCTTTGGAATTCGAAGGGATAAAAAAAGGAATTTTGGATATAAAAATATTTATATTGGAAATTGGGTTATTTTAAAGAAAACTTAATTAAAAGATAAAAACAATATATTTTTGTTTAAGTTGTACTTAACTATTCGTAAATTGTTTTAAGATAGAGATTTTTTAAAAATGAATTATATAAAGGAATTTATAAATGATATTCAAAAAATAAAAAAAAGGAAGAAAGAAGTTGAATTCGATATTAAAAATAGATTGGAAGTTATAAATGGGATTTATAAAGGGATGGATTTATGAAAATGGAATTTTATAAATAAGATTGTTTGTATAAACAAGTAAAACTCAAAGGAGTCATAAAAAAATATAAACGATGTTTAAATAAAGGACATCGATATCAGGATGATAAATTGGGGATATAAATTTATGGGGTGAATTTATATTAGGGTATGAAAAATAGGGTGAGAAAAATAGTGGATAAAGTAGTGACTCTAAGGGTACGGAACTACGGGTCGCTATAGTTAGTAGTAGTAAACTAGTGACCCTGATTTGGGTATTAATAAGACAACTAAAATTTTTAATTGAAGACCAAAATTCATTGATATCTTAATACCAACTGCCTTAGAACCCAGATTCGGACATTAACAAATGAAATTCAGAAAATTGATGGTAAAAGGCTCGTAAACTAAATTCAGGTATTAGGAAGGCCAGAGATCTGAAACCCAGATCGGGTATTAGCAAGTGAAGTTCAGAAGTCAATAATAAGAGACCCGAAACCCAAATTCAGGTTTTAGTATATGTTAACCAGAAATCCATAATAACGGTCTCAACAATAAAAGTCTAGAGCCCAGATTCGAGCATTAATGAGTGAAGTCCAGAAATTAATAGGAACAGCCTCGAAACCCAGATTTGGGTATTGTGAAAACCAGAGATTAATAGTAAAAGACCCGAAACCCAGATTCAAGTTTTGATAAGTGAAGTTTTGAAATCCTCTTTTAGGTACTAGATGGAGGCTGTAGATTCCTATTTAAGCCTTCCATTCTGCTCCGCTCTTTAGGTTTTGACCCCTTTGACATGTGCCACCCTTTTGGCCTTGTATGTTGTTGTTGTTAACATGCCACTCTAGAGCTCGGATGTTTTAGTCTGTTGTTGGATATGCCACTTCTCGGGCTCGGACGTCTTAGTCCGTTGTTGGATATGCTGCTTCTCGGGCTTGGACGTCTTAGTCCGTTGTTGTCTGGTGCGCTTGGTTAGCTTATCCACAAGTAGGACTCAAGGACTTACCCAACCTCCCTCTAGGAGGCGCTCCAGCTAGACCTTACTGGCGGGAATGAAGGCTTGTTTGGTGCCTTGGCTTGGCCATAGCGTGGCGGGACCAAGGGCTTACTCTGTCCTCCCTCCAGGAGGAGCCTTGGCCAGGCCATAGCATGGTGTAGCATCCCCCACTTGGAGGCCCAAGCCTAACGGCTACAGTTGCTGCAGTCATCCATAGTTATTAATCTTTGGCGACCAAATACGGTAATGTTAGATACATTGATATAACGCAAACACATGGATATGGAGAATTTTTAAAATCATTAAACAACTTTCTCATTCCCTTTTCAAATCATTTCAAATTCATTACATAATCCTAGATTCGAGAACCATGTTCAGAGAAAATATAATTATTACCACATACGCTAAGAGCGACATATGAAGAAGCCCCTTCGGATAATCAGAGTATATATAAGCAATTAAACAACTTTGCCTTTACATCAAAACATAGCAGAATGAAAGTAGAAAAGAACTCCTACTAGCTAGCTTGCCTCCTGCACGTCTCCGAAAGCTTATTCGTAAAAAGGAGAACCTGAAACCTCAACTCTCAAACTAATCAAAATTAATTGAGTAACCGAGAGTTTAAGAGGAAAACATAAACTTCGAGTCAGACGTAAAGCTTGGTATGAATAATAACCTACCATCTCAAACAATATAGATATCTAATGAGACCATATCGCTTAGCGAAACAGGTTTCCCCTCACTAGTATCTTATCCAAAAATTTATAATAACCATATACTGTGCTTATGCATCCATAATGGTTAAAGCATAGCAATTTAAAATATTATGATGATATGCAAACAAGCAAAATATCCTGGATTTCCCATCCCCATTCATTTGACTATCTGTCACGGTTATAGTTTCTAGGGTCACTGTAACGACCCGTATTTTTACGGATCGAAACATCGTAAAATAGTTGTTATTAGATTGTTAGTATTGTTAAGTTGTCCAGAGTTTAGGTCGACTAGAGCTTAAGTCGTGTAAAAGTTAGGTTGTCTAGAAGTTAAGCCATGTTGTAGCTTAAGTCGTTTGGAAGTTGAGTCGTGAGGTAGCTTAGGTCGTGGGGTAGGTTAGGTCGAGTGAACGACCTAAGGGATTGGAGCAACCTACAGGATTTGACCGACTTAAGTTAGTAGGCGACTTATAGGAATTGGCGACTTAAGATAGTGGCGACTTAGGAGTTAGCGGCATAGGGATATCGACTTAGGAAACTGGGGCGAGTTAACGACTTAAGGAGATAGGTCGGAGACAGTTAAGTCGTTGAGTCGCTATAACATGATTAGTTAGGTCGTAGACGACCTATGATAGTATACTGTGTATAGTTAGGTCGTGAGGTGTTAAGTCGTAACCCAGCTAAGTCGCAAAGATCGTTAGGTCGTATCCCAGTTAGGTCGCGACTTATGTCAGGTCGCGTGGATGCTTAAGGGGTTAGGTCGTGTAGCGTTAAGTCGCTAAGTCGTATCTCGTTGAGTCGAGTAAGTTGATAGGTCGTTAAGTCGTACCTTAGTTAAGTCGCGTGAGGACTTATGTTGTTAAGTCGCTAGGTCTTGCGCATGTGTGTTAGGTTAGGTCGTGTGAAGGCTTAGGTCATTGAACTGTTGAGTCGTAAGTCGTAGGGATGGTTAAGTCGTAAGTCGTGGTATTTATGAGTCGTAGGTCGTGGATTTTCTTAAGTCGTGGACGACTTAAAAGCGAGCATACGACTTAGGGGATTTCAGCCTATAAATACCCGGTTTTTCTTCACTTTTTGGGATCCGGATTTTGAAGCGACGAAGTGCTGCTATTTTGAGAGCTCGAGTTCTATACTTCTTCACTTCTTTTCTCCACTCTAATCTTGTGATTCCTTCCATCTGAATCGAAGATCCAAGAGCTTAGATTGAAGATCTTCAACCATCGAAGAGAGATTTCATCGTTTGAAGCGGGATTGTGATAGATCGAGTTAGATCCTTCGCTGTCCAGATCTGAAGTGTGTTGCTTTTAAGGTGTTTAGGTGATTTGGTGAGTGGTGATTATCTCTCACACGGATCCAAAGGAGTATATCGGATTATTGGCTTGATTTGGTGTTAAAATAGTGTTTTCCATGCATTTTCATAAACTTAAGTGTATATCTATTGTTCATGATGATTTGACATCCATTTTACTATATGTTAACCTATGTAAGTTCATTCATCAAGTTGTAGAGATATTGCTCATAATTCATGCTTGTTAGATTTGGACTCTATATTTACAAGATTGCCATTATTGTTATAATTGTTATTTAGATCATATTTGAATGCTTGATTACTTGGATTAATGATTGACTTGATTGATTGTTATGAATTAGTTGATTGATGATTTGATTTGGACAAGTTAGTCGAAGATGATTCAAAAGCTAAGGGAAAGGCTCTTGAATTTGGAAAAGCTGCTCGTGGCATATGTGGCGAATGATGAAGCTCATATGGATAGATTTGATGATGATGATGTTGAGATGAGGCTTTGCTATGATGAGATGAAGCGAGGCATGATATGAGATAGCCTTGGTTTAATCCAGACGGGATCATTCCAGGCATGTTGATAACTCGGTGAAATGGTTCGGGTTTGAGGATAATGGTTGGCTCGAGAGGCACTTGAGCTAGTATGGAAATAGTCGTCGAGGAGGATGACTAGAAGGCTAAGATTTCATCGTTGTTGAAGGTTCTAGCATGCTCAAAGCAAGAGTACGCTGGGCAGACTCGATAGTCCCTAAAGACTATGATTGTAGTCAAGTACTCTGGGCAGATTCGATAGTCCTAGGCACGGGCTGCGACGACGTGCGGAGTTATGTCTAGAACCGGGGTTTCCATTAGCCCTTGACGGACGGCTGAAAGAATGTGCCGGTCATTCAATTAACGGTGGTATCGAAGCAATGATAACAGTGATAGCCAGAGTCATGGATGTTTGGTTGTATCGTCATTCGGTCTCAAGAGCGGTATTTTCTGGGTGCTTATCTGATCTTGGTTTAGGCCTTGGGGGTTTGTACTTGGAAAACATCGCCCTTGACTCGAGTGATAATTACTTTACTTTAATTGTTTGCTTTGCTATGTTTACTTCTGCTTAGTGTGTGTCTGGGGGCTATCATTGTAGAAAGAGGTGGAGTGGGAGGGTTGGATTCCTATTCCTTTTCCTTTATGCTCTTTTGGTATGTTGCTAGTTAATTTACCGCTCACTAAGACTGTTGTCTGACTCAAGGCTTTATGTTTTAACTCTTATTGCCTTGGGCTGTTCATTCATTTTGGGATGGGCAGACTAGGTAGCAGGTGACAGGTGCTGTTCTTACTCTTCAACGATGCTGATGACGAAGACGAGCTGGAGGCTTTGCATATTATTTTCTTACTATATGTACTGGATGTTCCGCTGCTTTGTATATTCTCTGAGTGATATGTAGTGAGGCTTGATGAATTGACTATTCAGATGTTTGTACCAAACTATTATGAAGTTTAATTGAGATTCTGTTCTGTAAAGCTTCACTATATATACTTTTTATTGTATTTTATCCATGCGTTGTGAGTTATACGATAGATTCGGCTGTTTTAACTTAACCCTGGCAACCGTCCATGGCTGCCTAGCACACTTTACAGCGCACTATTTCTATGTTCAAGTGCAGGGGTCATGGGCGGTCGTCACATTTGGTATCAGAGCTTTGGTTAATCGATTTTACCCAACGCTCGCTGACGTAACTACGTATGAGAGACGTAATTGTATTTTGATGGATGATTACTATATATAATATAGTATCTTAGAAGTAAGTGAGTCCTTTATGCAGTTGTTTCTCAAGGTGTGCTAATCATTCCTTTTATAGATATTAAGGATGAGTCGAAGAGGGAGACCAGCTGCTAGGGAAGGCCGTGCTGCTGAGGGGGCTACTGATTATGCTGCTATGTTCGAAGCTATGATACTTCGATCATGAGAAGGATGACAGCTCCGGGGCCATCAGTAGATGTTGGAATTCAAGTTCAACCTCCAAAACCGGTGGATTTTGCTAAGCTGTGTAAAGACTATACTGCCCTTGGAGGAAAGGTTTTCTTGGGAACAGAATCAACCATTGAAGTCCAGAGGTGGATAGATGCTTGTAGAAGAATCTTTGGTGATTTGGGAATCGAGGATGCAACTAAAAGGAAGCTTGCATCAAGACAGCTTCAAGGGAGAGCTTCTGATTGGTGGAACTCTATCATCATTGATACTCCGGAGGAAGAAATTACTTGGGAGCAATTCCAAGCCAGATTTGAAGCTAAGTTCATTTCTACAGCTCAGAAATCTGTTCTGTTCAAGAAGTTTGTGGAGCTCAAGCAAGGTGGAAGACCAGTTCTTGAGTATGTTTCTGAGTTTGAAGCTTTGTCCAAGTATGCCAGGTCGTATATTGAATTTTCATACCAGAAGAATGAGAAGTTTGTGACAGGATTGGACAGTTATCTTGGGAGGCAGTTGGTGGATCATTTGGACGATCCATTTGAGAAGCTTGTGGAGAAAGCTCTCAGGCACGAGAATCTGTCTCCCAAAAGGATTTGAATCTTCGGCAGCAACGATGGCTATAGTTTTTGGCATCATATGATTTTGGTATAGCCTATACTCCGGGAAAAGGTAACGCAGTGGCAGATGCGTTAAGTCGAAGACATGCAGGATTGGGAGCCATGTTTTTAGAATGGAAGAATCTCGAGTATTTAGCTGGATTTGACTTCAGGCCCAGATGTGAATTGGAACCGGAGATGTTGGCAAACTTATCGATAAGACCGACTCTTGTGGAAAGAATTGGCGAGAGCCAAAAGTGAGACGATAAGCTTGTCAAGATTATCCGTGATTTGGAATCTGGGTTGGACCCAGAGAAGGATAAAGGATTCGAGGTCGATCGAGAGGGTTGGCTTCGGAAGCAAGGACGACTAGTTGTTCCCGATATAGATGAATTGAGAAATGAAGTTCTGAAGGAAAGTCATCACTCGAAGTTGACAATTCATCCAGGTGGAAATAAGATGTATCGGGATATGAAGAGAACCTATTACTGGGAGGTATGAAGAAGGATGTTGGAAATTTTATTTCTAAGTGCATGAACTGCCAGTTGGTAAAAGCCGAACAGAAGAAGCCAAGTGGACTGCTTCAGCCATTAGAAGTTCCTACATGGAAGTGGGAGCAAGTATCGATGGATTTTATCGATGGGTTACCTAGAACAAGAACGGGAAATGAAGGGATTTGGGTCATCATAGATCGTCTGACTAAGAGTGCAAGATTCATTCCTGTTCGATCGACTAGGACTGCATCAAAGTTGGCGGAGCTGTATGTTAAGTGGATAGTTCGATTCCATGGTATTCCGAAGAGTATAGTGAGCGATCGAGACCCATTGTTCACTAGTGGATTTTGGAAGAGCTTCCAGGAAGTTTTGGGAACTGAGTTGTGTTTGAGTACAGCCTATCATCCCCAAATAGATGGTCAGACCGAGAGAGTCAATCGAGTTTTGGAAGATCTCCTTAGAGCTTGTGTTTTAGATTTCGGAGGATCATGGGAAGATCACCTTCATTTGGTGGAATTTTCGTATAATAACAGTTACCAGTCAAGCATTGGTATGGCACCGTATGAGGCATTGTATGGAAGACCGTGTAACTCTCCGACATGTTGGTTAGAAACTGGAGAAAAGCTGATACTTGGGCCAGAAATGATTCGACAGACTTCGGATTGTATAGAGATCATTCGGAAACAAATGAAGGCAGCCCAAGACCGTCAGAAAAGTTATGCCGATAAGCGTCGTAAGGATTTGGAATTCGACGTAGGTGATATGGTTTTTGTGAAGATTTCTCAACTGAAGAATGTTTTTCGATTCGAGAAGAAAGGAAAATTGACTCCAAGATTTGTTGGACCATTCCCGATCATCGAGCAAATTGGAAAGCTCGCCTACAGAGTGGAGTTACCAGAAAAGATGTCAAGTGTGCACAATGTTTTTCATGTATCGTATCTACAGAAGTATGTGCACGACTCGAATACTGTAGTTTCTGCCGATAGCTATGAAGATTTTGAGGTAGATCCAGTTGTTGAGAGACCTCGTAAGCCGCTTCGTGTTGTGGAAACTGACACGAAACAGCTTAGGAGGAAGGTGGTTAGGTTGCTCAAGATACAATGGAGTGATGCTGATAACGACTGTACATGGGAGGTGGAAGAGAGGATGAAGGCAGCTCATCCTGAACTCTTCAAGGTATGGCCATAAGGTGTCGTGTCATCTTACGACATTGTAACTTGTTCTTGTCTTAGAATTCTGCATGCTAGGCTAGTAATTGGATGCATGGTTTGTTGATTGCTATGGATGGTAGGCATGCGGAATAGTTTTTGATTGCTATTGTTTGTTTGGGAATTTCGGGGGCGAAATTCCTAAAGGGGAGAGAATGTAACGACCCGTATTTTTACGGATCGAAACATCGTAAAACAGTTGTTATTAGATTGTTAGTATTGTTAAGTCGTCCAGAGTTTAGGTCGACTAGAGCTTAAGTCGTGTAAAAGTTAGGTTGTCTAGAAGTTAAGCCATGTTGTAGCTTAAGTCGTTTGGAAGTTGAGTCGTGAGGTAGCTTAGGTCGTGGGGTAGGTTAGGTCGAGTGAACGACCTAAGGGATTGGAGCAACCTACAGGATTTGACCGACTTAAGTTAGTAGGCGACTTATAGGAATTGGCGACTTAAGATAGTGGCGACTTAGGAGTTAGCGGCATAGGGATATCGACTTAGGAAACTGGGGCGAGTTAACGACTTAAGGAGATAGGTCGGAGACAGTTAAGTCGTTGAGTCTCTATAGCATGATTAGTTAGGTCGTAGACGACCTATGATAGTATACTGTGTATAGTTAGGTCGTGAGGTGTTAAGTCGTAACCCAGCTAAGTCGCAAAGATCGTTAGGTCGTATCCCAGTTAGGTCGCGACTTATGTCAGGTCGCGTGGATGCTTAAGGGGTTAGGTCGTGTAGCGTTAAGTCGCTAAGTCTTATCTCGTTGAGTCGAGTAAGTTGATAGGTCGTTAAGTCGTACCTTAGTTAAGTCGCGTGAGGACTTATGTTGTTAAGTCGCTAGGTCGTGCGCATGTGTGTTAGGTTAGGTCGTGCGAAGGCTTAGGTCGTTGAACTGTTGAGTCGTAAGTCGTAGGGATGGTTAAGTCGTAAGTCGTGGTATTTATGAGTCGTAGGTCGTGGATTTTCTTAAGTCGTGGACGACTTAAAAGCGAGCATACGACTTAGGGGATTTCAGCCTATAAATACCCGGTTTTTCTTCACTTTTTGGGATCCGGATTTTGAAGCGACGAAGTGCTGCTATTTTGAGAGCTCGAGTTCTATACTTCTTCACTTCTTTTCTCCACTCTAATCTTGTGATTCCTTCCATCTGAATCGAAGATCCAAGAGCTTAGATTGAAGATCTTCAACCATCGAAGAGAGATTTCATCGTTTGAAGCGGGATTGTGATAGATCGAGTTAGATCCTTCACTGTCCAGATCTGAAGTGTGTTGCTTTTAAGGTGTTTAGGTGATTTGGTGAGTGGTGATTATCTCTCACACGGATCCAAAGGAGTATATCGGATTATTGGCTTGATTTGGTGTTAAAATAGTGTTTTCCATGCATTTTCATAAACTTAAGTGTAGATCTATTGTTCATGATGATTTGACATCCATTTTACTATATGTTAACCTATGTAAGTTCATTCATCAAGTTGTAGAGATATTGCTCATAATTCATGCTTGTTAGATTTGGACTCTATATTTACAAGATTGCCATTATTGTTATAATTGTTATTTAGATCATATTTGAATGCTTGATTACTTGGATTAATGATTGACTTGATTGATTGTTATGAATTAGTTGATTGATGATTTGATTTGGACAAGTTAGTCGAAGATGATTCAAAAGCTAAGGGAAAGGCTCTTGAATTTGGAAAAGCTGCTCGTGGCATATGTGGCGAATGATGAAGCTCATATGGATAGATTTGATGATGATGATGTTGAGATGAGGCTTTGCTATGATGAGATGAAGCGAGGCATGATATGAGATAGCCTTGGTTTAATCCAGACGGGATCATTCCAGGCATGTTGATAACTCGGTGAAATGGTTCGGGTTTGAGGATAATGGTTGGCTCGAGAGGCGCTTGAGCTAGTATGGAAATAGTCGTCGAGGAGGATGACTAGAAGGCTAAGATTTCATCGTTGTTGAAGGTTCTAGCATGCTCAAAGCAAGAGTACGCTGGGCAGACTCGATAGTCCCTAAAGACTATGATTGTAGTCAAGTACTCTGGGCAGATTCGATAGTCCTAGGCATGGGCTGCGACGACGTGCGGAGTTATGTCTAGAACCGGGGTTTCCATTAGCCCTTGACGGACGGCTGAAAGAATGTGCCGGTCATTCAATTAACGGTGGTATCGAAGCAATGATAACAGTGATAGCCAGAGTCATGGATGTTTGGTTGTATTGTCATTCGGTCTCAAGAGCGGTATTTTCTGGGTGCTTATCTGATCTTGGTTTAGGCCTTGGGGGTTTGTACTTGGAAAACATCGCCCTTGACTCGAGTGATAATTACTTTACTTTATTTGTTTGCTTTGCAATGTTTACTTCTGCTTAGTGTGTGTCTGGGGGCTATCACTGTAGAAAGAGGTGGAGTGGGAGGGTTGGATTCCTATTCCTTTTCCTTTATGCTCTTTTGGTATGTTGTTAGTTAATTTACCGCTCACTAAGACTGTTGTCTGACTCAAGGCTTTATGTTTTAACTCTTATTACCTTGGGCTATTCATCCATTTTGGGATGGGCAGACTAGGTAGCAAGTGACAGGTGCTGTTCTTACTCTCCAACGATGCTGATGATGAAGACGAGCTGGAGGCTTTGCATATTATTTTCTTACTATATGTACTGGATGTTCCGCTGCTTTGTATATTCTCTGAGTGATATGTAGTGAGGCTTGATGTATTGACTATTCAGATGTTTGTACCAAACTATTATGAATTTTAATTGAGATTCTGTTCTGTAAAGCTTCACTATATATACTTTCTATTGTATTTTATCCATGCGCTGTGAGTTATACGATAGATTCGGCTGTTTTAACTTAACCCTGTCAACCGTCCATGGCTGCCTGGCACACTTTACAGCGCACTATTTCTATGTTCAAGTGCAGGGGTCATGGGCGGTCGTCACAGTCACTATTAACCTATTAGTTTTCATGGGCTAACTAATAATCTGTTTAAAGCTTATGGACTATCTGTCCGGTCTCATAGTTTTCATGGAATCACTAAGAACCAATTGGCCCTTGCCAATAACTTCATTCAATTATTTCATGGGTTCTCCTTAAACCTATTGGTATCTCCTATAACTCCCCTTATATCATAGTCTTCATGGGTTGACTATGAACCTATTGACTTCTGTCAATAACTTTGTCCGGATATAGTTTTTGAGGGATCACTATGAACCTATTAGCCCCACCAATAACTCTTTCCAAATATAGTTTTCATGGGTTTACTATGAACCAGTCTTAACTGACAACTTCTTTAATCAGCCTTTGGGCACCCTAAGTTCTGGTATATATGATCTCCTAGATGCAATTCTACTCATATAGGAATTAATTCGATTTATATTCACTGCTGGTTCAACCTAGCTGGTTATTCTGCCCTTTCTTCCCAAAATACAGTATGGGTCCATTACACAGTGAATATGTATTTAGAAGAAGCAAACAAAATAACATATCAACACCAACATTTATGATTTAATATCCCTGAAATCGTTTTTCAAACATGGTTAATCCCTTTAACCTATTATTTTATCAAGGAAAGCTTCTTAAAAAACTCCAAAATTAAAAGCTACTTCAAAGCTCTTTTATATTGCCATGGGTTTTCCTTTAATAATTGAGATTGGGTTCTTTATTTTGAAAACTAAGGCTTTCGAAACCTTAGACCTTTACTTTCAAAACCATTAGAATACCTCTTTTGAAAGCATTCAAATCTTCTTTTCAAGACACTAAGCATAGGCCTATCGAAACCATCAAAACATACCTTATGAAAGTGTTAAAGTAACTCATAGAAGCATAGTTTCGAAACCATTTGATAGTACCCCTTTCGAAACCATTGGGTTTGATCTTAAACAAAACTTTTTGGTCAAAGTGAATGAAAGTGAAAGTACCCCTTACGAAACCAATAATCTTCAAATAAAAGAATTTGGGGAAAGCAGATGGCTTTGAAACCATCCTTTCGAAAGCAATAGTCTTTTAAGTAAACAATTTTAAGGATAGCTTCGAAACACCTTTCGAAGCCATTGCATTCGAAACCTTTAGTATAAATGGCTACTAGAGCCCTTTTGAAAACATTAGGAATTAGCTTATTATATTTATAAAACAAAAGCTACCTTTCGAACTCATTGATGACTTTAATTCATTCGAAAGGTATAAAGGCGGCATCATGGTTTCGACTGGGTTCAAACTACCCTTTCAAAAGCATTGATTTAAAAACAAGGCATCTCATTCGAAAGATACCCTTTAAACAAAAAGGCGACAACCTCTTCGAAAGCAATATTAAATCCCTTTGAAAGCATTCTTTTAAAAACAAGGCAAGTGGCATTTCTTTGGATAGTAAAACAAAGGCCTCGACCCCTTCGAAAGCTTGGTTTCAACTCCATACCTACCGCCATTCTCCAATCCATTACGTACCAATGCATTGATACCTTGTGTATTGGTTTCGACTTTGTTGGGCGGAAGTATAGGGTTGAAAGGTAGCTACTGGAAGTGGCGAAACAATAAACTTATGCAAAACTGTTTTCATTGCCTTTTTAAGTAATACATTTCAACTAACTTGCCTATTTGTAAAAATATGCTTGGTTGCCATAAACTTTACCAAAATCTTTTCTTAAAGACTGCCGAATTTATTCAGAAATTAATTAAAGATAACTAACAAAGAAGCCCTTCCCTTTAACAAAACAATTTAGACTTTTACATCCTCTATCTTAAATAAATTAATTTACCTAGTAAATTACTTAGGAAAAATCCCCAAAAATCATCAATATTCACTGTTATTATGTTATTTAACATGTATAAATTTCGGACCCAAATTCCTTTATATATTTACCGAAGTTAATTTCTAAACCCAATTATTCATATTCTCCTTTAAAAATTCATAACAAACTATCCATAACTTGGATAATTATGAAAAATTAAACCCATCCCCAAAATAATGTTTTACATAACATACTAAATCCTCATGGCACTCGAAACCCAATCTAAACGATTTTAGCCTTAAGATCGGATAGAACACTTATCAAACTAACTTGTTTAAATACAACATATCATGTACTCCAAGCATATCATCATCAAAAATCATCATAATGGATTTAAACTTAAACCCGAAATCTAATGCTCTTTAAAAACGAAAAATGAGATGGTTTTGATTATTATTCACCTTGATTTGGATAATGACTTGAGATTTGATCTTGTTTAATTCTCCTTGCTTGATTCCTTAGCTTTTAATTGAATTTCCTCTTCTTTTCCTCTAGGTAATGACCGGCTTGCTCTTTGGTTTACGTTTTAGAATTTTGAATTATGAAAGCGTAGAGTGGAAATAGAAACAAGGGTTTAGGGGTAATAGGGTTATGGGTGCGGCTATTACCCATGATGCTCTTGCCTTATTTCCTTATTACTTACTTTTTGAAAACATTTTTATAACCCATTCTTTTTAATTAAGCACGACCCTTATTAAATTTTCAAATCTCAATCCCCTTATCACTCTAATATTTACATTATTCTATTTAATTTATCTAATTAAATCTCCTAAATAATGGTATTAAAATTAGGGGTGTTACAGGCTCCCCTCCTTAAAGAATTTCATCATCGAAATTCAGCAAGGACTAAATACTAGACATAGCAATCATCTGTAACATCTCCTAACTACCATACTAGTCTACCTGACTAGCAACAGTCTACAAATATAGAACATAGCCTCATGGTAGATTAGGGTAAGTATCTCTAATCCCGTCTTTTATCTTCCAAGTACAGTCCTTCTTGTTGTCGCTCCACTGAACTTTCACCAACTTAACTATCTTGTTTCTTAACCTCTTCTCATCTCTCATTACAACTCAAACTGGTTGTCTAAAAAAGTTAAATTTGTTTCTACTATCAAATCCTCCAACTTTATCAGATGAATAGTAGTCTCTAAATCATACACATACTTGTGAAGATGAGATATATGAAACACATTATAGACACCTACCATACTGCTCGGCAACTCTACTCCGTATGCAAGCTTCTCGATCCTCTCTATAATTGGAAACGGTCCAACGTATCTCGGTGCCAGTTTCTTTGAATTTCTGAATCACACCACACCTTTCATCAGTGATACCTTAATGAAAACTCTATCTCCAACTGCGAATTCTAGATCTTTACGCCTCTTATTTGGATAACTCTTATGTCTAGATTGAGCTTCCTTTATCCTTTCTTGGATCAACTCAATCTTCCCTGTCCCCTCTCTAACCAGATCTGAACCGAAGACTAATATGTCTCCAGTTTCTAACCAACACACTGGTGATTTGCATGGCCTTCCATATAAAGCTTCAAAAGGCGCCATTCCTATACTAGTCTGATAATTGTTATCATAGGAAAACTCCACTAAGTGTAGGTTTTCTTCCCAAGATCCACCAAAGTCCCACACAGAAGCCCTCAATAAATCCTCGAGTACATTATTGACTCTCTTTGTCTGCCTATCCGTTTGAGGGTGATACACAGTACTCATTTTGAGCTTGGTACCTAACACATCCTATAGACTCTTCCAAAATTCACTAATAAACAAAGCATCTTTGTGACGGACTATACTACTAGGAATTCCATGCATTCTAACTATGTTCTATATGAATAGCTTAGCTAAAACAGGTGTCGTCTTGTTTGACTTAACATGAATGAAATGGGCACTCTTGGTCTATTTTTCCACTATGACCCATATACTTTCATTTTCTCTATTTGACGTTGGCAACCCGTTTACAAAATCCATGGATATAAAATCCCATTTCCAAACTTGAATCTCTAAAGGTTGAAGCAATCCACTCTGCTTCTGATGTTTGGCCATCACTTGTTGACAGTTCCCACACTGCCTAACTCATAAGCCAACATCCTTCTTAATAACTTCCCAGTAAAAGCTCCTTTTCAAATCTTGATACATCTTGGTTCCTCCAGGATGAATCGTCATTTTGGATCGATGACATTTCCTAAGAACTTCTTTCCTTAAGTCCTCAATGTTCGAGACACACAATCGTCCCTTCTTTCTTAACCATCCCCTTTGGTCAAGACTATAGTCCTTTAGATCATCGATCTCCGATCCAATCTCAAACCTTCTAATCTTCTCAGCTAATAATGGATCCTCTTTCTGCTTAGAAGCAATTCTTTCGATCAGCACTGGTCGAACTTCTAAACATGACAACATAACGGTACTCTGAATAGAACTACCAGTCGATCTTAACTGCATACTACAAGTGGTCCAAGCTTCTAAGTCTTTCCATTCTACCAACATAGCCAACACCACATTCTGATGTTTTCCGCTAAGAGAATCCGCTACTTTATTTTCTTTCCCAGGTGTATACGTGTATACTCTATACCAAAATCATAAGCTGCTAAAAACTTCAGCCACCTCTACTGCCTCATATTCAACTTCTTCTGAGAGAGTAAATATCTTAAGGACTTATGATCTGTATATAGCTGAAATCTCTCCCCTAAGAGATAATGTCTCCATATATTCAATGCAAAGATCATCGCTGCCAACTCCAAATCATGAGTAGGATATCTCACCTCATGCGGTCTAAGCTATCATGAAGCGTAGGCAATGACCTTACCCTTTTGCATCACCACAGCTCCCAATCCGGTTCCGCATGCATCGGTATACACCACAACCCTTAGTTTTCGTCTGGAACCACTAACATAGGCACATTGGTCAACAAATGCTTTAACTTAAGGAATGCTTCCTCATATTTGTCAGACCAAATAAACTTCACGTCCTTCCTGGTTAACTTAGTCAAAGGTGCCGCTGCTATCTGCGAGAAATCCTTAATGAATCTCCGGTAATAGCCAGCAAGTCCAAGAAAACTTCTAATCTCAGTCACCGTCTCTGGTCTCCTCTAGTTATAAACAGCTTCGATCTTATCTGGATCGACTAACAAACCCTTCTTTGAAACCTCGCGACCAAGAAACTTAACCTCTTTTTCGAAAAATGACACTTGGAAAACTTTGCTTTCAGATGATGCTGCCTCAGCGTCTCAAGCAATACTCTAAGATGATCTTTATGCTCTCTTTCATCTTTAGAGTATACTAAAATGTCATTTATAAATACCAATACGAACCTATCCAAGTACTCTTGGAAAACTCGGTTCATCAGATCATGAAGAAAGCTGGTGCATTCGTTAACCCGAATGACATTACTAACCACTCATACGACCATACCTATTCCGAAAGGCTGTTAACAAAATAATGTCCTCTGCCACTCTTAACTGATGGAAACCTGTCGCCAAATCCAATTGGGAAAATACTCTGGCTCCATACAACTGATCAAATAAGTCATCGATTCTCAATGAAGGATACTTATTTTTGATCGTCCTCTTGTTTAACTTATGATAGTCGATACACATTCTCAACGATCTATCCGGTTTCTTTACGAACACCGCGGCCGCACCCCAAGGTGAACTGCTTGGTCTAGTAAAATTCTCCCTTTCAGATCCTCTAGGTACACCTTCAATTCATTTGTCTTGATTGGTGTCATCCTGCTAGGTGGTCTACTTACAAGTTTTGTTCCTGGTACAAGATCTATCCAAAACTCAACGGCTCGTTCCGGTGGTAATCCTGTAACCGGCTAAAAAACATATGCAAATTCTCTTGCTGCTCGAACCTGACTTAACTCTTCTTTTACTTCCATAGCACTCAACAGAGTACAAACATTTCAGTCAGAATCCTCCACTGAGAATAAATTTGGTTATGACTATCAGGGTGTCTCAGTGATATTTCTTTATCCTAGCCTCATATCTACCCAATCAATCCATACCAAAATGATTTCGAAATCTACAAAATCGAAAACGTACACTGCATGTAAATTTATGACCTAACAAATCAAGTTCTATCAGGTCACATCTTGTTCCAAGAGTTGCATACCCTCCTATTGGATTCGCAACCCTTAAGGAAGTAACAGGGTATGTGGGTTCTAAACATAACATATTAACCAAACACTGAGATATAAATGAATGTGATGCACTAGTATCAAATAGTATCCTAACTGGTATATTTCGAATTAAAAGTATACCTTCCATCACAGTCTTTCCTTTCTCAGCAATAGTTGGCCTAGCAGACGATGGACCAACAACAAAGACTTTTCCCTCGTCCGCCCTGACTAGTTTTGGACACCGATTCTTATAATGTCCCACCTGGTCACAATTAAAGCACTTCACACCCTTCTTTTCTGCTGCCTTCTTCCCCTTGCCTGTCTGACATTCATGAGCATAATGATCCTTCCTATCACACTTGAAATAAACTAGATCAGCCTTTGCCTTCTTGGCAGCTTCTCCCTTCTAGGTTCCCTTCTTCTTAAAGAATTTCCTCTTCTTACCCTTAGAACCCTTGGTTTCATCCGGCTTCTCCTTCCCATAAATAGTAAGCATCTCCTCATGTCGGATTGCCATTTCCACGACAACAATACAAGGATCGTGAAGACATGGCAAGGTCGCACTAGCAATCTCGGGTCTTAGTCCCCAAATAAACTTCTCATTTCTCTTGATGACGGTGTCAATAGTAGCATACCCATACCTGGATAACTCATCAAACTTTGCAGCATACTCAATCACCCTCATCTCGCCTTGCACCAAGTCCATGAAATTCCTTAATAATTCAGACTTAGCAACTTTAGATAAAAACCTTTTTTCTAATCTCCTTCGGAATTCCACCCAAGTCAATTCTTCCTCTGGAACTCGAGCAGTGACACTGTTCCACCAATAAAGCGTTGTTCCCTGTAGCTGCATAGAGGCTAGTCTCCTCTTCTGCTCATCATTCAATCCCAAGTCAGCGAAGATTCTCTCATAATGCTAAAGCCAATTCTAAACTTCTACAGCATCCTCCGTTCCCAAAAACGGCTTCCTACCAAGACTGGTATAATCTCTGCTCAACTTAGCATAGTTGTTTCCAAACTGAGCCACGGGATTAGCTCCTCCAACATTCCCGGCTACTCCAGTAGCTGCTTCAGCTTGCATCAGATTAGCGAAGAACCGATACATCATCCCCATATCTACTGACGGATTTCCAGCACCTATGCTGGCATTTGCATTTTGATTTGCATTTGCCTGTCGACCCGGGTTCCTTGTGGTATTAGGTCGAACATTTCCATTTGTTGTGGTGCTTCCTCCACTGAGATTTCCTCTTCCCTTTCCCTACCTCCATATCTTCCTTTCTCGTAAATCTACATACGAGCCTTAGTAAGATACATAAGAACGGTCTAAGAGAGAGGGGAATACATACTTATATATATGTATAAAATACAAGTACGTTACTATAGCATTAACCCAAACCCCGATCTTATATTTTTCTGATTCATTGGATTATGTTTTGAAAAATCTTTTAGGTTTAAATTTTCTTTTAAGTTTTCATAAACCTGTGCTCTGATACCAACTTGTAGCATCCCCCACTTAGAGGTCCAAAGACTAACGGCTACGGATGCTGCAGTCATCCATAGTTAGTCATCCATAGTTATTAATCCTTGACGACCAAATACGGTAATGTTAGATACATTGATATAACAGAAACACAAGGATATGGAGAATTTTTAAAATCATTAAACAACTTTCTCATTCCCTTTTCAAATCATTTCAAATTCATTACATAATCCTAGATTTGAGAACCACATTCGGAGAAAATATAATTAATAAAAAATACACAAAGAGCGACATATGAAGATGCCCCCTTGGATAATCAGAGTAGATATATAAGCAATTAAACAACTTTTCCTTTACATCAAAACGCAATCGAATCAAAGTAGGAAAAAAAATCATACTAGCTAACTTGCCTTCTGCACGTCTCCGGAAGCTTATTCGTCAAACGGAGAACCTGAAAACCTCAACTCTCAAACTACTCAAAATTAATTGAGCACCCGAGAGTTTAAAGGGAAAACATAAACTTTGAGTCAGACATAAAGCCTGGTATGAATAATAACCTACCATCTCGAACCATTTAGATATCTAGTGAGACCACGCTGCTTAGCGGAACGGGTTTCGCCCCACTAGTATCTTATCCAAAAATTTATGACCATATAATGTGCTCCTGCATCCACAATGGTTAAAACATAGCAATTTAAATATTATGATGATATGCAAACATGCAAAATATCCTGGATTTCCCATCTCCATTAATTTGACTATCTGTCTCGGTTATATTTTCTAGGGTCTATATTAACCTATTAGTTTTCATAAGCTGACTAATAACTTGTTTAAAGCTTATGGACTGTCTGTTCGATCTAATAGTTTTCATGGGATCACTAAGAACCTATTGGCCCCTGCCAATAACTTCATTCAATTATTTCATGGGTTCAACCCGAACCTATTGGTATCTCCAATAACTCCTCTTATATCATAGTCTTCATGGGTTGACTATGAACCTATTGACTTCTGTCAATAACTTTGTTCGGATATAGTTTTCATAGAATCACTACGAACCTATTGGCCCCGCCAATAACTCTTTCCAAATATAGTTTTCATGGGTTTACTATGAACCAGTTTTAACTGACAACTTCTTTAATCAGTCTTTGGGCACCCTAAGTTCTGGTCTATCTGACCTCCTGGATGCAATTCTACTCATACAAGAATTAATTCGATTTATATTCACCACTAGGTCAACTTAGCTGGTTATTCTGCCCTTTCTTCCTAAAATATAGTTATGGGTCCATTACACAGTGAATATGTATTTAGAAGAAGCAAACATAATAACATATCAACACCAACATTTATGATTTAATATCCTTGAAATCATTTTTCACATGAAACATGGTTAATCCCTTTAACGTATTATTTTATCAAGGAAAGCTTCTTTAAAAACTCCAAAATTAAAAGCCACTCGAAAGCTATTTTATATTGCTATGGGTTTTCATTTAACAACTGAGATTGGGTTCTTTTTTTTGAAAACTAAGGCTTTCGAAACCTTAGACCTTTACTTTCAAAACCATTAGAATGCCTCTTTCGAAAGCAAATTTTTTTTTCCAAACACCAAGCTTAGGCCTTTCAAAACCATCAAAACATACCTTATGAAAGTATTAAAGTAACTCATAGAATCATAGCTTCAAAACCATTTGATAGTACCCCTTTCGAAACCATTGGGTTTGATCTTAAACAAAACTTTTGGGTCAAAGTGAATGAAAGCGAAAGTACCCCTTTCGAAACAAATAATCTTCAAATAAAAGAATTTGGGGAAAGCAGATGGCTTCGAGGCCATCCTTTTGAAAGCATTAGTCTTTTAAGTAAATAATTGGAAGGATAGCTTCGAAACACCTTTCGAAGCCATTGCCTTCAAAACCTTTAGTATAAATGGCTACTAGAGCCCTTTCGAAAACATTAGGAAGTGGCTTATAATATTTATAAAAGAAAAGCTACCTTTCGAACTCATTGATGACTTCAATTCATTCGAAAGGTATAAAGGCGGCAGCATGGTTTCGACTGGGTTTAAACTACCCTTTTGAAAGCATTGATTTAAAAACAAGGCATCTCATTCGAAAGCTACCCTTTAAACAAAAAGACGGCAACCTCTTTGAAAGCTATATTAAATCCATTCGAAAGAATTCTTTTAAAAACAAGGCAACTGAGATTTCTTTGGATAGTAAAACAAAGGCCTCGATCCCTTCGAAAGCTTGGTTTCGACTCCATACCTACCGCCATTCTCCAATCCACTACATACCAACACATTGATACCTTGTGTATTGGTTTCGACTTGGTTGGGGCAGAAGTATAGGTTTGAAAGGTAGCTACTGGAAGTGGAAAAACAATAAACTTATGGAAAACTGTTTTCATTGCCTTTTTAAGTAATACATTTCAACTAACTTGCCTATTTGTATATATATGCTTGGTTTCCATAAACTTTACCAAAATCTTTTCTAAAAGACTGCCGAATTTATTTAGAAATTAATTAAAGATAAATAACAAAGAAGCCCTTCCCTTTAACAAAACAATTTAAACTTTTAAATCCTCCATCTTAAATAAATAAATTTACCTATTAAATTACTTAGGAAAAATCCCCAAAAATCATCAATATTCACTTTTATTATGTTATCTAACATGTATAAATTTTGGACCCAAATTCTTTTGTATAATTACCGAAGTTAATTTCTAAACCCAATTATTCATATCCCCCTTTAAAAATTCATAACAAACTATCGATAACTTGGATAATTACGAAAAATTAAACCCATCCCCAAAATAACGTTTTACATAACATACTTAATCCTTATGGCACTCACAACCCAATATAAACGATTTTAGCCTTAAGATCGGATTAAACATTTATCAAACAAACTTGTTTGAATATAACATATCATGTAATCCAAGAATATCATCATCAAAAATCATCATAATGGATTTAAACTTAAACCCGAAATCTATTGCTCTTTAAAAACGAAAAATGAGATGGTTTTGATTATTATTCACCTTGATTTGTATAAGGACTTGAGATTTGATCTTGTTTAATTCTCCTTGCTTGATTCCTTAGCTTTTAATTGAATTTCCTCTTCTTTTCCCCTAGGTAATGGATGGCTTGCTCTTTGATTTACGTTTTAGAATTTTGAATTATGAACGTATAGAGTGGAAATAAGAACAAGGGTTTAGGGGTTATGGAGTTATGGGTGCAACTATTAACCATAATGCGCTTGCCTTATTTCCTTATTAGTTAATTTATGATAACATTTCTATAACCCATTATTTTTAATCAAGCACGACCCTTATTAAATTTTCAAATCTCAATCCCCTTATCACTCTAATATTTACATTATTCTACTTAATTTATCTAATTAAATCTTCTGAATAATGTTATTAAAATTAAGGGTGTTACACACGGCGGGACCAAGGGCTTATTTCAACCTCCCTCCAGGAGGCGCCTTGACCTGTCCAAAGAGTGGCGCGGTCAAGTGCTTGTCGATGCTTTAACCTGGCCATAGCATGGCACGGATAATGGCTTACTCTTGCCTTTACTTTTGAGTTGTAGTGTTTTGAGATTCTTCTCTGATATTCTGCAGTTCGGATAACTGCTTCGTCCCTTAATTCATGTATTAAATCTAATGATTCTTTTTTCAAATCCTGGTTTGGATCAAATGCGTATGTGATTCTTCAATGTGAAGGTATCTCAACTTCAATTGGCAACATCGCTTCACACTATAAATTAGAGAATAAGGGGTGTGTCATGTTGTAGTTCTAGTGGATGTTCAATAGGCCCAGGTACAAGTGGTAATTCTTCTACCCAAGTATAAGTGGTAATTCTGTTAGTCCATAGGATAGTGGTTTTGATGACAACAACTATAGAAGTGTTATAAAATATATATGTGCAGGAAATCTATATGCAGGTATCAACAAAAGAAGACTGTACAGTAAAGAAAACAAAATTGATGAAGACAAAGATCAAGAGTTCAAGATTGAAGACTCATGAGATTCAAGATATTCAAGAGTTCAAGACAAATAATATAGTTAGGTTAGATATTTGTTAAAACTCCTTGAAAGCACTATCATTCTTTTTTATCCAATTTACTCGTGGAATGGAATCCACTTCGTTCTTGTTAAAGGGATGGAACCCTAGTGAGATGGAACTCACGAAATATCTAGTGGAACGGATAGTAGCCCTATTTTGTTATCCACTAATTTTGATTCAAAATGATTTTCAAAATTATCTCTTGTTTTATAAAATGATTTTCAAATATTCATTTTCAAAAGAAAAACCTTCGTTCACATTTCCAAAAATGTTTTAGCCTCAAAATCATATTTATCATTTTGTTATATTTTGATTTCAAAATTGTCCTTGATATTTTAGCCTCAAAATCTATTTTAATATTATATTTACTTTAGTTTATTTACTTTTATTTTAAATATATTTTAGTATATATACATATATACATTCATAAGTATTTCTACTTCTAAAATACCTTCTACAAATACATAGAGTCCATTTGAATAAAGTTGCATATGTTTTAAATCATCATTTTCAAAGTAAAGCAAATCATCATTTTTACTAGACCATGTCGACATCCTATTTACTTGTCATGTCGACATGCTTCCCGTTACAGCAAAGGTTTTTTCAAAAGAAGTGTCTATTCGTTTAAACCTCTTCGAATGGACACATCCATTCATTCTCTATAAATAGAGACTGTTATGAACGTTTTCCAGTAACTACTTTCTTTATTTTCTCTCATCTTTACTCTCTTATCTTATTTTCTAATCATCCTATCCATATTCTGCCGAAATCTTAAGTGAATCAAACCAGAATATCTCTAGTTTGATTCTCTGCCACTCTCTTCAAAGAATCTCAGTGCTTATCAGAGTTATAGATACATTTGTACTCAAAGAAACTTGTGTGGGGTTATAAAGGTGTGACCGTGTCCTTGGAAATCGATCGGGTGAACTTGTGTCCTGTGAATCAAGTGGTTCTACCCAGAGACCTGAGAATCTGGAGGGTGTACCTCGTTGCCTTGGAATCGAGGGATTGTAATCTAGATTATTATTGAATAGAAAGCCGTACGGGTTGTGCGGGACTGGATGTAGGGTAACACCGAACCAGTATAAAATTCCTGGTGTGTTCTTTCCTTTACTTGCTTTTTATTTATATTTGCATTTGTTTGTGATTCTGTGATTTGATCTGTGATTATGTATTTGCATTAAGTTAGTTAATTCAATTTAAATCAAAGAAGTTTTAAAGAAATTCTTAAAACACTATTCACCCCCCCTCTAGTGTTAAATAGCCTTAAGATCATCTTCCGCGTCCCTGTCATTTGGTATCAGAGCAAGGTTTTCAAACTTTCATAATCTGAATTTTGAAAATTTTTAAAATGGCATTTTTTTTATAAAATTATTAACACTGTTTTCATATGAATATGTCACAGAATCATCATGATATTGTTGTTTTAAATTATATTTAGTTATTTTGAAAAGTCACTTGATTCTTTAAAAAGTTATCTTGCTTTGCAGGAGAAGAGTTATGTCTAATGACTGTTGGTTAAAAGATACCAGATAATCATTCATCTATCAAGAACAACAAATGGATATATAATGGAAATCGACAAAGAAATGGGTACCAGATCAATTCAAAACTTTGGGTTCTCATCTATAACTTGATTTGATACTGTACTTCTCTCCATCTGCTTTGCAATGTCACTGGTTTCGTGTGAATCCGTCAAGAAATGACCAAGTTATGGTCAAATGAAGTTTTGGTGAACAAAGAGAAAAAGAAGGCAAAACTGTCAAAGGTATTCTTCAAAATACATCCAGAGATTTGAGTATTTTGTTCCCACTCCTTTTCAGACTGTAGTTCTTGTTCTCGCGGTCGTTTTGATCGGTGGATCATCAAATTCCTATCAAAATTGAGTGAGATATGACAGTTTGAAGTTGGCTATCCAAAACTGAAAAACTGTGTACGGGATCTTCTACATTTATTCTACTGTTCGGCCTGTTGCATCACAATACCGTCCAAATTCGACACCAAGCTATTACTTGATCGTAGCCCTTGCCTTCCTCTTCGATTTGCCGCTGGTTTCATCCAATTCCGTTAAGAAACGAAGGAGATATGTCTTCTAGAAGTTTGATAGTATATAGAAAAACGGGAAGAAGATGAAGAGGAGTAATTTTTATGAAAAGTGGTGACCGTTGGGCCTATTTATAGTGGTTGAAGTGTCCATTCATTCAAAATTCGAATTCAAAGTTTTGGCGCCAAGTTAGTCGATCTACTAAATCATCTGTATCTTTCTCATATGGTCTTCAAATTCAGCAAATGAATATACTACGCTGATCAGAAAAACGAGCCCGTCGCAATAGAACAGATTTCATCGTCAAATTCGAAAAGATATAAATGTGTGGATCACGACAATGGAGGAACGGCAAAGTTAGAAAGATGGAATGCAAAAATTGGTACGCTTTACTATTATTTCATCTTTATTGTTGCATTTAGAAATATATATCTATGCATTTAGTTTGGTATAGAAATTTATCACTTTTATAAATTTTGAATTTTGGTCCATGTATCGACACACCATAGTATAAATATCTATATACAAGTCTAATGTTTTAAAAGTCTTTTAAAATGTGTTTTCTTTCAAATAAAATCTTACAACTAATTTATTACAACTATATTAAGAAAGAAAGCATACCCTCATTCGTAGTTTTAACTTATCTAATGTTGTTTCTCATACTATATTTCTTTTAAGATACTAATTTTATATTTTTAAGAAATTAATAAAAGGAATTTAGAAAGTTAGAACAAGGCTTTATTTATAGATTTCTTCAATTAATAAGATTGCATCACATCACATGATACTTATCATATAAGTAGATAGTGACATACATTTTAATAAAAGCATTTTTACATGCATAATGCCAAGTATCTTTACACATGTATTCTCATTATTTTTTATTCAATTTTTTTTGTACTTTAACTATATTAACTACTATAAAAATTGGGTCAAAAATCACCATTTTTGCCCAGAACCTTAGATAGCATTTCTGAAATGCTGTCTTTGCTTTTGTTACGCTGCAAATACGTTTTTATAGCATTTCTGTGCTTTGAAACGCTGTAGAGTTTCAGAAACTTTACACAGCATTTGGTAAAAGCTACGGTTTCTATTTTATAATGTTTTGAATATATTTTATTGCAAAAACTTTTTATAGCATTCTGTAAATGCTGTCTTTTCTGTTTGAAATTTTAAATTATAAAAAATGATGTTTAAACTAAGTATTTTTCTCTATTCTTTTTAGAGTTATTTTCTAACTTATATTAGAATATTTAAAAAGTAATTTCATGTTTAAATATTTTTTAATTAATTAAATTTTTTAATGTAAGAAGTCTTAATGTGCACATGTTTATTTTAGTTTTTCAATCTTTATTATTTTATTTAATATTTCATTATGATTTAAAAGATGTTTAAACATGTTTCTAAATATTAAAATCAATAATAATTTGATATAAAGGTTTTAATTAGTAATTTAAGAACATGGAAGTTTGGATTCTTAAAAAAATTCAACCAAGTTAATAAAACATCATTTTAAATAAATTAAATAATTAGGGTATTAATTTAAAAAAAACCATATTTGATCATATATGCAGTTTAAAGTCCATATTTCTTATCAATTTGATTTTGATATTGAGTGTGATTACTACCTTTCATGAATATGTTATAGTTTTAATACCATTTATTACCTTTAAACTCTTACTTTACAACTCTTTCTGTCCAATTCATTAGTTTCCTTAACTAAAGTTTAGTAATCGGTGTGTTTTACCTTTGTTTGGTTGAAGTGATTTATAATAAATAGTTTGATATATGTATACATACATACATATAGAGGCACACACATACACACACACATACACAGATATATATATATATATATATATATGCTTGTCAACTAGATATTACTTATCACTCATGTTTATCTTATAGTTTGAACATCTCTTACCATAGTATATATATCATCATATCATTTTGCAAATTATTCTACTTCATTGTCATTTTATTACATATCATTATGCATCCTATTTCATATCACATTTCATTGCATATTACATCATAAATTACAATGCATGAAATATCATAATCATTTGCACCACAAGTTGCACTTCATTCTGCATATCATCTCATGCTACATTGCATATGTCATACATTTCATACTGCATTACAAACTACATATTACATACATGTATATATAACGAGTGTATTTTATTTAGGAGGAGGTTGTAGTAATGTCTTATAATATAGGATTATTAGTTTTTTGGTTGACTTGATTGACTTGTTTGAATTGATTGATTTGTTTGACTTATCTGACATGATTGGTTTTGATGTGAGTGTTGATTGTATTGTCTGAAATATATTTATACATATTTATTAAATAATTATAGTATAATTAAGTTAATATCTTTCACAATTCATTTACTATACTTTGTTCTAGTATTAGTTTAAGGGGGAGTTTTATAATTAGTGGTTTAGGACTAACTTTTAGTTTTAGATCTTGATTATTTATGATAACACTATCATTATAATCACATGTCATAGAGTATTACATTAAGGGGGAGTTATATAGATTAGAGATAGTTTTTGTTGATGACAAAGGGGGAGAAGTATAAAATAGGTTAGTTAGGCATAGATTAAGGGGGAGTTATTAGATTTAGGGGGAGTTATAAGGAGAATATAAATATTTTATAAACAAAGGTTGTCATCAACAAAAAGGGGGAGAATGTTAGTCCATAGGATAGTGGTTTTGATGACAACAACTATAGAAGTGTTATAAAATATATATGTGCAGGAAATCTATATGCAGGTATCAACAAAAGAAGACTGTACAGTAAAGAAAACAAAATTGATGAAGACAAAGATCAAGAGTTCAAGATTGAAGACTCATGAGATTCAAGATATTCAAGAGTTCAAGACAAATAATATAGTTAGGTTAGATATTTGTTAAAACTCCTTGAAAGCACTATCATTCTTTTTTATCCAATTTACTCGTGGAATGGAATCCACTTCGTTCTTGTTAAAGGGATGGAACCCTAGTGAGATGGAACTCACGAAATATCTAGTGGAACGGATAGTAGCCCTATTTTGTTATCCACTAATTTTGATTCAAAATGATTTTCAAAATTATCTCTTGTTTTATAAAATGATTTTCAAATATTCCTTTTCAAAAGAAAAACCTTCGTTCACATTTCCAAAAATGTTTTAGCCTCAAAATCATATTTATCATTTTGTTATATTTTGATTTCAAAATTGTCCTTGATATTTTAGCCTCAAAATCTATTTTAATATTATATTTACTTTAGTTTATTTACTTTGATTTTAAATATATTTTAGTATATATACATATATACATTCATAAAGTATTTCTACTTCTAAAATACCTTCTACAAATACATAGAGTCCATTTGAATAAAGTTGCATATGTTATAAATCATCATTTTCAAAGTAAAGCAAATCATCATTTTTACTAGACCATGTCGACATCCTATTTACTTGTCATGTCGACATGCTTCCCCTTACAGCAAAGGTTGTTTTCAAAAGAAGTGTCTATTCGTTTAAACCTCTTCGAATGGACACATCCATTCATTCTCTATAAATAGAGACTGTTATGAACGTTTTCCAGTAACTACTTTCTTTATTTTCTCTCATCTTTACTCTCTTATCTTATTTTCTAATCATCCTATCCATATTCTGCCGAAATCTTAAGTGAATCAAACCAGAATATCTCTAGTTTGATTCTCTGCCACTCTCTTCAAAGAATATCAGTGCTTATCAGAGTTATAGATACATTTGTACTCAAAGAAACTTGTGTGGGGTTATAAAGGTGTGATCGTGTCCTTGGAAATCGATCGGGTGAACTTGTGTCCTGTGAATCAAGTGGTTCTACCCAGAGACCTGAGAATCTGGAGGGTGTACCTCGTTGCCTTGGAATCGAGGGATTGTAATCTAGATTATTATTGAATAGAAAGCCGTACGGGTTGTGCGGGACTGGATGTAGGGTAACACTGAACCAGTATAAAATTCCTGGTGTGTTCTTTCCTTTACTTGCTTTTTATTTATATTTGCATTTGTTTGTGATTCTGTGATTTGATCTGTGATTATGTATTTGCATTAAGTTAGTTAATTCAATTTAAATCAAAGAAGTTTTAAAGAAATTCTTAAAACACTATTCACCCCCCCTCTAGTGTTAAATAGCCTTAAGATCATCTTCCGCGTCCCTGTCAAATTCTTCTACCCAATTCCCATTGGCTTTATTCAATCGCTTTTTCAAGATGGTATTAATAGTCTTATTTGCAGTTTCAACGACTCCATTAGCCTTTAGATGTGCTACGGAAGAAAAGCTTTTAATAATCCCATTCTTATGGCAAAACCGAGAAAACTCTTTACTTTCAAATTGTGTTTCATTATCAGATATAATCTTACAAGGGATCCCGAATCAGGTAATAATGTTTTTAATGATGAATCTAAGCACTTTCCCATAAGTGATTTTGGGGAGTGGTTCTGCCTCTACCCACATAGTAAAGTAGTCTATGGCCACTACAACATATCTTGCTCCCCATTTGGAAATTGGCCGTGGCCCGATTAAGTCGATTCTCCATATATCGAAGGGCCATGAAATTGAAATTGGAGTTAATTGTCCTGGTGGCAATCATGGAATCTTTGAGTATTTGTGGCATCTTTCACATCTCTTTACATATTCAATAGCTTGACTTGCCATTCGAGGCTAATAAAAACCTTGTCTTATCATTTTCTTCGCCAACTTTGCCCTGTTGGAGTGGTCTCCGCAAAATCCTTCATGCGCTTCCACCAACAATTTCATCCCATCTTCTAGATTCATACATCTTAAGTAAGGCAAGGCTTATCCTTTCTTGTAAAGAACTCCATCCACCATTGTGAAAGTTGGAGTCTGTCACCTAATTTTCTTAGCTTCCACTTTGTAAGATGGCAATATACCTTTAGAAAGATATTTGACAATAGGCGACATCCAAGTGTCACTATAACAGTCGTCTGTCCTTGGATGATTAATTCTCTCATTTAGGATTTCTTCATTAATTTCCCTTTCTTCTCTCTCCTGAGCCATGGCTTGGGATCTAGTTAGGACTAACAATTCTTTCCATTGTTCGAGTGTTCCCTTTTTAATATTTGGGTTTGCTTGGTACCCTACTAGCATGATTCGAGTTTTTGGGGCTCCTCTTGAACTAGCTAACTTCGCTAATGAATCTGCCTGAGAGTTTTCTCCCCATGGAACTTGATGTATAGAAAAATCTTCAAATAAGGCGAGCATTTTCAATTCTTTCTTTACATATAAAGACAATTTTCAATACTTTCTTTACATATAAAGACAGTTTGGCATCCTTAGTATGATATACTTGCTTTATCTGGTTTACCATTAGTTGAGAATCACTAAAGATCTGAATTCGTAGAATTTTGAGCTCTAAGGCTAGAGTTAATCCTGCCACCATTGATTCGTATTTGGCTACATTATTTGTTGCAGGAAACCCTAACTTCATCGTGTATTGTAGGCGGTGTCCGTCTGGTGTTATTATGACATATCCTGCTCCAACTCCTTGCTCATTCGATGCGCCATCCACAAATAACTGCCATATGGGTTTTGATCCTTTTCTTTCTTTGATTGTTCTTTAATGAAGTTTGTACATACATTAATAAAGTCCGCCAATGCTTGTCCTTTAATAGCTGCCCATGGTTGAAATTCAATGTCATACTGGCTAAGTTTAATTCCTTACCTTACTAGTCTACTCGAAGTTTCAGGCTTACTGAAGACTTGTTTGAGTGGAAAGTTAGTCAATACTCTGATTGGACGCGCTTGAATGTATGCTCTAAGTTTTTATGCTGTAAATATCAAGCAACAAGATAATTTTTCTATTACTGGGTACCGAACCTCTGCATCTTTTAACCGCCTGCTCACATAATAAACAGGAAGTTGAGTTCAACTTTCCTCTCTGATAAAAAATGAACTAACCACATGTTTCAAAACTGCCATGTATAAGTACAAGACTTCACCGTTTTCGGGACTGGATAGTATGGGTGGTTTTTCCAAATGATTTTTCAACTCTTGAAAAGCTTTCCTACGGTCTTCTCCCCATTCAAAGTTTTTCTTCTTCTTGATCACGTTGAGAAAGGAAATGCACTTATCAATCGCCTTGGATATGAACCTGCTTAGGGCGGCTATCCTACCATTTAAACTCATTACATCTTTGCTAGTTTTGGGCTCAACCATGCCCTTGATAACTTGAACCTGGTCTGGAGTGGCCTTAATTCCTTGAGCGCTCACAATATAGCCTAAAAACTTCCCAAAATGAACCGCGAAAGAGCATTTCTGAGGATTTAGTTTCATTTGATATTTCTGTAATACTTTGAACGTCTCTTTTAGGTCTTCAAGGTGACTCTTAGCTTCCTAAGATTTTACTAGCATATTGTCAACCTAAGCTTCCATATTTCGACTGATCTGTTCTTTGAACATTATGTTGACTAATCTTTGATAGGTAGCCCCTGCATTCTTTACCCAAAAGACATTGCTTTGTAGCAGAAAATTCCCCAACTGGTAATGAAACTTGGGTGTTCCTCATCTCGTTTAAACATGGGTATCTGATTATATCCTGAGTAAACATCCATGAGGGATAACAATCTGTGTCCACAAGTTACATCTACCAACTGATTTATCCAGGGAAATGGGTAACAATCTTTTGGACAGGCTTTGTTCAGGTCAGTATAATCGACGCATGTTCTCCACTTGCCATTCGATTTCTTTACCAATACTAGGTTCGATAGCCACTTTGGGTAAAAGACTCCCCGAATGAATCCATTTTCAAGTAGCCTATTAACTTCTTCTTTTAGGGCGTCTGATCGCACTTTATCCAATTGTCTCTTCTTCTATCGGATGGGGGTAGCTTCTGGATTAATGTTTAGTGCATGGCACATAACCGATGGACCAGTCCCAACCGTATCTGAATGTGACCATGGAAACATGTCTTTGTTGAATTTAAGAAACTGAATCAAGTCTTTCTTCAAGCTGCTTTCCAACTCCTTTCCGACTTTGACTATTTTGGTTGAATCATTTAGGTCTATACATGTATCCTCAAGGTCTTTTATAGGTTTTATCCTCCCTATTTCCACACGGCAGTCAAATTCTGTGATGATTTCTCCTTCTTCTACCGAATTAGTATCGGTCCTCTTTCTCTTACTTCCTGGGGAAATGTACCTTTCAAACATACATTTATAAGTTTTATATGATCTTACTTTTGCTTCGAATGTTGGATGTAAAAATCCATCATCCAGAGGTTGAAAAATAGTAGAAGAATCAATGCAAGCAGAATACTCCCTCTTATACTGATCAAGCGTTGCAAAGTACATTCCATGGGAGCTGAATTGTTCTGCGGATAGAACCCCGACCCCTTGTAATGACCCTAATTTTGACTACCATTATTTAGGACATTTAATTAGATAAATTAAATGGAATAATTTAAATGGTTAAGGGATTGAGATTTGCATAATTATAAGGTAGTCGTGCCTTAAGTAATGAATGAATAAATACAAATTTAATATGAAGTAAGTAAAGATAATAAGATATATGAATAGGTTATATTCCTATACCCTAAAGCCTTATCACATTCTCATTTCCAACATTCACAAACAAAACTAAATATTGAGCTTGGCTGGCCACCATTAGAAGAAAACAAGAGGAAGGTAAGCAAGAATTCAAGAAGGAAGCTTAATCAAATCAATTCAAGGGCAAATCTCAACCATCTTAACAATCAAGCTAAGGTGAATAATAGGTTGCATCTCATTTTTATTATTTTCAGTTTCTCGATAAGATCCAAATTTATTTTGGAAGAATATTGCCATGTTTTGATTGTTTAAATGGATATATATGCTTGTTGATGATTTATGTTATTTCATATAGATTTTATAATAAGAATTAATTTGGAAAACCTATTAAATGACATCCAAATGGCTTGCGTTTTTGAGATAAGGTCAGAAACATTATTTTAAAGATGGGTTTCAAGTTTCATAATTTTTTGAGTTGTGGATTTATTATGAATATTCTAGTAAAGAAAATGGTTAAATTGGGTTTAAATTATTTTCGGCTATTATATGTTAACTTTGGGTCAGAAATTTAAATATGTTAGAAAACATATTAAAAGTGATTTAGGGGAATTTTGGAGAATTTTCCAAAGTATTTTTTTAAAGATATAAAATTATTTAAAGTATGGGACTTAAATATTTTACATGTTTATAAAAGAAAAGGGGCAATTTGCTAAATGTTTTAAATTGTTAATTACTCAATTTGGTAGCACTTTTAGAAAATAATTTGAAAAAGAATTGGCAACCAATTATATGTTGACAAATAAGGAAATTTAGTTGGAAAGATATTACTTTAAAAAGTTAAAATCAGTTTTGTAAAGGATTGTTGATTCGCTATTTTCGGCAGCCACCTTTCAACCCCATACTACCGCCTCCAACCTAGTCGAAACCAATACACAAGGTATCAAAGCCTTGGTACATAGTGGATTGGAGATAGCGGAAGGTATAGAGTCGATACATGCTTTCGAAGGGGTAGAAGTAGTGTTTATAAACTCAGAACTATTTTGATTACGAAATGAGGCTTTCGAAGGAAATAGCTTTTACTTAGTCAAAAATGCCTTTGTTTTATAAAAGGGCTTTCAAAAGAGGTTGCCGCCTTTTGTTTTAAAGTAAGCATTTGATGGAGACGAAACCCTTGCTACCGCCTTCAACCTTTCGAACCAATGCTTTTGAAAGGGTTCTTTTGCTTTAAACGTTGAACCCGTTTCTCCATGCTTTCGAAACCGTCCACTTTATTTTACTTAGGAATAATGCTTCGAAAGAGTTGCTTTCGCCCCAGTTCTCTTAAGACCCTTTGTTCTATTAAAAGTTAAACCCAAAGGTTTCGAAAGGAATAGTTTTAAATGGTTTCGAAGCTATGTTCCACAAGCTTTTACTTGAACCCATTGCTTTCGAAAGGTTTGTTTTAGGCAAGGAATTTTAATAATTTCGAAAGGTATATAACGTAGGTTTTGAAGAGGAGATACACCAATGTTTTCAAAAGGTTTACTTGAGCCTTTAAATGGAAGGTTTCAAACGCTTTCAAAAGGAAAGTTTAAAGTTTTTGAAAAGGGGATGTTTAAGGTTTATAAAGCTTTAGAAGGGATACCTTCAATGATTTCGAAAGGTTTATTTTAAAGGTTTCGAAAGGTGTTTTGGCCTTTCGACCTAGTGTTTCAAAGTGTAGTAGTTTACTTATTCTTAAAGGGGTACTTTCAATAGATTGGAAAGGTATTGTTTAAAGTTTTTAAGCAAAGGTTTCGTATGGTTTACCTTGGCTTCATGGAAAAAAATATTTTAAGTTAAAGCGGGTTTTAACTTACTTTGGAGGGATAGATAATCCTGTTATATGTCATCAACATTATTTTTGTGTAAAGTATCTATAACATGGCAAAGAGATTTGAATAAAGAAAAAGTATATTTTCCTTGTTCAAGTATGATTTAAAGGGTTAAATCAATTTGAAAGAAATGTTTTCAAGGAAAATTTGGTGGGGTATTTAACCTAAGTAAATGACTTAGATATTAGAATACCAAATAGGATCGGTATAGGGTCGCGCCCTACACTTTAGCTAATAAGCCCCCAGCTAATATAAGTCCAAAATTCCAGTGTGTAGGGCTTTGTCACAGGTAAGACCAAAATGATATTACACACAGGAAGGAATATACAGAGAGAGGATAGGTTATTAGTGAGCCCCTAAAACCATTAGGTTTAGTTGACCCTTGAAGAAGATAGTTAAGGGCAGATAGCCTAGAAGTATGACTAATAGATGTTAGATAATTGAGTATGTTTGGTAGGCCCGAGTCAGCCAATGGTTAATAGTTAGCCAAACAAAACTATGTTGTTCGGACATATAGTCTATTGTTTACCTGATTTATGTGCATATATGATCTTGCTTTTATTACTTTAATCAGTTTGATTGCAGGATTCTGATTTGCAAAAGATATGTTTTAAAAGGGATATTGGTGAGGGGAAATATGTTCCGCAAAGCGGCATGGTCTCACTTAATATCAGATAACTAAGATGTAATAGTATTATTCACATCAGGCTTTAAGTCTGACTCGAAGTTTATGTTTTCCCCTTAAACTCTCGAATGCTCAAAATTTAATTTGAGTAGATTGAGAGTTATGGTTTTTCAGGTTTAGTAGGTTGGACGAATAAGCTTTCGAAGACATGTAGGAGGCAATGCTAGCTATATATAAGCTATTTAGTTTTATTTCCCTTGTGATGTATTATGACGGATATGTCTATTTAGTACTCTCATCATCCATAGGGGCAACTTCATATGTCGCTCTTGGCGTATAATTATATCTGATTAAAACGTAGGAATCGTTTTAGGATTATGTATCATGTATCTGAATATGAAAGATTGATTTGAAATGTAATCAGAAAAGTTGTTTTAAATCTATGTTGATTTTATTTCATATTCATGCGCTTCTGATATTAACATTACCATATTTTATGATCGGAAGTTAATACTATGGATGACTGAAGCATCTGTAGCGCTTAGCTTCGGACCTCAAGATGGGGATGTAACAACTTGGTATCAGAGCATAGGTTTATGAAAAACTTAAAAGAAATTTCAAACTCAAATTGATTTTGAAAACATAATCCTAGGGAATTAGAGAAAAGATTGGGATATGGGATAATGCTATAGTAACGTACTTGTATTTGGTATATATAAATATACGCTTTATCTCCATTCTCCCATCTCTCTTAAGCTATTCTTCTGTATCTTACAGAGACTCGAATGCAGATTTTACGGGCATAATTTATGGAAGCTAGAGGTGGAAGTGTTAACATTAGTGGAGGAAGCACCACAACTAATGGAAATGCCAGACCAAACACTTGGAGGAACCCAGATCAGGCACAAGCTGCTAATGTGGGTATTGGAACACTGCAAGTAGATATGGGAGATATGTATCAGTTCTTCATTAACATGATGCAGGCTGGAGTTCCTGTAGATTTAGTTGGAGGGAATACTGAAGGAGGAAATCAGGGAGATCTAGTGGTCAGTAATTATGCTGTGCTAAGTAGAGATTATGCCAAGCTAGGAGGAAAGCCGTTTATCGGGACTGAAGACACAATTGAAGTAGAGAATTGACTGCTTCATAGTGAGAGGATTTTTGTTGATTTGGGACTTAATGATGAGCAGAAAAGGAGCCTTGCTTCTAGACAATTACAGGGAGCAGCACTGTACTGGTGGAATAGTGCTACGATAGGAGTTAATGAGGAGACTATGACTTGGGCTGAGTTCAGGAGAAGGTTTGAGGAGTGGTTTATGTTAGAGATTGCAAAGTCAACTCTGCTCAGGAAGTTTGTTGAGTTGGAGTAGGGAGACATGATAGTGCTTGAGTATGCAACCAGATTTGAGGAGCTTTCAAGATACGGATACGCTACGGTTGATACTGTTATCAAAAGGAATGAGAAGTTTATCCGTGGGTTGAAGCCCGAACTTGCTAAGGCCACATTATCGCATATTAGAGATCCATGTGATGTAGTTGTTGAGATGGCTTTAAGGCAGGAAGAGATGCTTGCTTTTCTTGAAGGAAACAAGGCAAGGGAAGCTCAAGGAGGGAAGAAACAGAATAGGAAGTTTTTCTATAAGAAGTGAGCTCAAAAGAGCAGAGAAGCCAAGAAAGGAAAGACAGAAGTTATCTGTTATAAGTGTGATAAGAAGGGACACTATGCTCATGAGTGCCGGATATGCAAAGGAAAGAAACCTACTGACGAGAAAGGAATGAGATGTTTCAACTGTGATCAAATTGGACATTATAAGAACTAGTGCAAGGAGCCGACCAAGGATGGAAAAGGCAAAGATTTTGCATTGGAGCCAGCTACATCGAGACCAACATCAGAGGAGAAGGGAAAAGCTGTGATGGGAGGTACGCTCTTGATTCATGGTGTATCAGTTAGAGTTCCATTTGATACTGGTGCATCACATTCTTTTATATCTCATTGTTTGATAGATAAGCTTAACCTAGAACCCTCATACTTAGTTACTTTCTTAAGGGTTGCGAATCCGATAGGAGGATATGTGACTCTTGAAATGAGATGTGACCACCTAGAGTTTGAATTGTTACGTCATGTATTTGTTTGTAGTTTGCATGTGTTTGATTTCGTAGGGTTCGGAATTATTTTGGGTATGGATTGGTTAAGAAAATACGATGCTAAGATATTTTTCCATGATAGGAAAATATCATTTAGACACCCTGACTGTAGTGATCGGATAATATACTCCATAGAAAACCCTATTTTTGAGGATGATGCTTTGTTGGGTGCTGTGGAAGCAGAAGATGAGTTGAATCGAGTTTTTGTTGTTAGAGAATTCACAGATGTCTTCGAGCCTGTAGTAGGACTACCGTCGAAATGAGCTATGGAGTTTCGGATAGATTTAGTACCAGGAGAAGAATGTGAGTTGACTACCAAGCAGAATGACACCTACCGAGATGAGCGAGCTAAAGGTGCAGTTGGTGGATTTGGAAAGTAAGAACTTTGTCAGACCAAGCAGTTCGCCTTGGGGAGTCGCCGTAGTATTTGTAAGGAAACCGGACGGATCGTTAAGGTTATGTATCGATTATCGTAAGTTGAATGAGAAGACGATAAAGAGTCAATATCCTTACCTAGAATTGACGATTTGTTCAACTAGTTGAGTGGGTCCAAAGTATTTTTCCAATTGTATTTGGCAATAGGTTTCCATCAGCTTAGAGTGGCTGAAGATAGTATTACTTTGACGGTGTTTAGAACCAGATATGGATCGTACGAATGGTTAGTAATGTCATTCGGACTAACTAATGTGCCAACATTATTTGTAGATTTGATGAACCGAGTTTTCCGAGAGCACTTGGATAGGTTTGTATTGGTATTCATAGATGATATTTTGGTATACTCTAAAGATGAAAGAGAGCTTGAAGTTCATCTTAGAGTAGTGCTTGAGACATTAATGTAGCATCAACTAAAGGCCAAATTTTCAAAGTGTCGTTTCTAGAAGAAGGAAGAGAAGTTCCTTGGTCATGTAGTCTCAGAGAAAGGGTTGTCTGTAGATCCAGCTAAGATCGAGGCAGTGAATAGTTAGAAGAGACTCGAGATAGTGACTAAGATAAAGAATTTTCTTGGATTAGCTGGTTACTATCAAGATTCATTAAGGAATTTTTGCGGATAGCGACACCGATGACTAAGCAAACTCAGAAAGATGTGAAGTTTGTCTGGACTGATAAGTGTGAGGAAGCATTCCAGAAGTTGAAACACTTATTAACAAATGCACCGGTGTTAGTTGTTCCAAAGGGGAATCGGGACTTAGTGGTGTACACGGATGCATGTGGAATAGGATTAGGAGCTGTGTGAATGCAAAGAGGTAAACTGATTGCCTACGCTTCTCAACAGCTCAGACCGCATGAGGTTAGATATCCAAGTCACGATTTGGACCTAACTGCAACAATTTTTGTATTAAAGGTGTGGAGACTTTACCTTTTGGGAGAGAGATTCGAGTTGTATACGGATCATAAGTCATTGAGATATTTATTCTCTTAAAAGGAGTTGAATATGAGACAATAGAAGTGGTTAGAGTTTTTAGCCGCTTATGATTTTAGTATTGAGTACACACCAGGAAAAGGAAACAAGGTTGCTGATGCACTTAGCAAAAAACATCAGAATGCAATATTGGCAATGATAGCTGAGTGGAATGATTTAGAAGCATTGACTACATGCGGAGTACAATGGAGATCTGAGGTTAGATCTAGTAAGGAAACAGCTATTTTTTCATGTTTAGAAGTTCTACCAGTGATGATTGTAAGGATTGCTTCTAAGCAAGGGAAGGATCCATTATTAGCTAAACGGATCAAAAAGTAAAGGGATGGAACAGAGAGCGATGAATTAAAAGATTTCAGTTTTGACCAGAATGGGTGGTTGAGGAAGAAAGGAAGACTGTGTGTTCCGAATGTGGGAAGCATTAGGAAGGAAGTTCTTAGAGAATGCCATCGTTCAAAATTCACCATTCATCTGGAAGGAACTAAGATGTATCCGGACATGAAAAGAAGTTTCTTCTGGGAAGGTATGAAGAGGGATATAGTCTTATGGGTGAGGCATCGTTTGAACAATCAACAGGTGAAAGCCAAACATCGGAAATCAAGTGGGTTACTTCAGCCTTTAGACGTTCCAATTTGGAAATAGGATTCTATTTCAATGGATTTTATAGATGGGTTGCCAAAGTCAAGTAGAGGAAATGAAAGCATATGGGTTGTAAATCGACAGATTAACCAAGAGTGTCCATTTTATTCCAGTTAAGTCAATCAGGATGACACCTATTATATCTAAGTTGTTTATGAAGAATATAGTAAGACTGCATGGAATTCCTAGTAGTATAGTAAGTGATAGAGATTTCTTATTCACCAGCGAGTTTTGGAAGAGTCTACATGAGACTATAAGTACAAAGCTCAAGATGAGTACCGTTTACCATCCCGCTCAAGATGAGTACCGCTTACCATCCATAGACAGATGGGTAAATGGAGAGTTAACAAAGTCTTAGAGGATTTGTTAAGAGCTTGTGTGCTGGACTTTGAGGGATCATGGGAAGACCACCTACACTTAGTCGAGTTTTCGTATAACATTAGTTATCGGACTAGTATAAGGACGACACCATTTGAAGCTTTGTATAGAATGCCATGCAAATCTCCTATTTCTTGGTTAGAGACCGAGTATAAGTTAGTTCTTAGTCTAGATTTGGTTAGAGTAGCTGCAGAAAAGATTGAGTTAATTCGAGCTAGAATGAAGGAAGCTCAGTCCAGGAAGAAGAGTTATGCTGATAGAAGACAAAAAGATTTAGAGTTCTTAGTTGGAGTTCACATTTTCGTCAAGATATCACCAATGAAAGGTGTAATCAGATTTGGAAAATTAGAAATATTGGCGCCGAGATTCGTTGGGTCATTTCCTATTATAAAAAAGGATTGGGAAACTCGCATATAGAGTAGAGTTACCGAACAGTTTGGCAGGATTCCACAATGTTTTTCATGTTTCTCTTCTAAGGAAGTGTATTCGAGATCTAGAATCTACTGTTGCACTGACCATGTTAGATGATTTAGTAGTGGAACCGGATATGACTATAGTTAGAAAACCAGTTAGTATAGTTGCGAAGGATGAGAAAAGACTAAGGAACAAGACAGTCAGATTAGTCAAAGCCTAGTGGAGTGATGATGAGAGAGACTGTACTTGGGAAACTACGAGCAGGACTAGAGATACTTATCCTGACTTGTTTTAAGGGATGCTTTACCTTTATGATTGATTTTATGAGTACCTTATCATAATTTGGAGGACGAAATTCTTTAAGGAGAGGAATCTATAATGACCCTAATTTTGATTGATATTATTTAGAACATTTAATTAGATAAATTAAATGAAATAATGTAAATGGTTAAGGGTTTGAGATTTGCATAGTTATAAGGTAGCCTTGCCTTAAGTAATGAATGAATAAATGGAAATTTAACATGAAGTAAGTAAAGGTAATAAGATAAGGGCAAAATGGGAATATGTTATATTCTTATTCCCTAACCCCTTATCACATTCTCATTTCCAACATTCACAAACAAAACTATATATTGAGCTTGGCCGACCACCGTTAGAAGAAAATAAGAGGAAGCTAAGCACAAGAACGAAGCTTAATCAAATCAATTAAAGGGAAAATCTCAACCTTATTAACAATCAAGCTAAGGTGAATAATAGATTACATCTTATTTTTATTGTTTTCGGTTTCTAGATACGATTTTGAGATAACGTCAGAAACATTATTTTAGAGATTGGTTTCAAGTTTCATAATTTTCTAAGTTGTTGTGGATTTATTATGAATTTTCTAGTAAAGAAAATGGTTAAATTAGGTTTAAATTATTTTTGGCTATTATATGTTAGCTTTGGGTCAGAAATTTAAATATGTTAGAAAACATATTAAAAGTGATTTAGGGGAATTTTGGAGAATTTTCCTAAGTATTTTATTAAAGATATAAAATTATTTAAGGTATGAGACTTAAATGTTTTATATGTTTATAAAAGGAAAGGGGTAATTTGCCAAATGTTTTAAATTGTTAATTACCAAATTTGGCAGCACTTTTAGAAAAGATTTTGAAAAAGAATTGGCAACCAATTATATGTTGACAAATATGGCAAGTTAGTTGGAAAGATATCACTTTAAAAAGTTAAAATCAGTTTTGTAAAGGATTATTGCTTCGCCACTTTCGGCAGCCAACTTTCGACCCCGTACTGCCACATCCAACCTAGTCAAAACCAATACACATGGTATCAAAGCCTTACTACATAGTGGATTGGAGATGGGCAGAAGGTATAGAGTCGAAACATGCTTTCGAAGGGGTAGAAGTTGTCTTTATAAACTCTGAACTATTTTGATTACAAAATGAGACTTTCAAAGGAAATAGCTTTCGACTTTGTCAAAAATCCCTGTTGCCGCCTTCAACCTTTCGAACCAATGCTTTTGAAAGGGTTCTTTTGCCATAAACGTTGAAGCCGCTTCTCCATGCTTTCGAAAGGGTTGGTTTTGAAATCACCCACTTTCTTTTACTTAGGGATAATGCTTTCGAAAGAGTTGCTTTTGCCCCAGTTCTTTTAAGACCCTTTGTTCTATTGAAAGTTAAACCCAAAGGTTTCGAAAGGAATAGTTTTAAATGGTTTCGAAGCTATGTTCCACAAGCTTTTACTTGAACCCAATGCTTTCGAAAGGTTTGTTTTAGGCAAGGAATTTTAATAATTTCGAAAGGTATATAACGTAGGTTTTGAAGAGGAGATACACCAATGTTTTCAAAAGGTTTACTTTAGTCTTTAAATGGAAGGTTTCAAATGCTTTCGAAAGGCAAGTTTAAAGTTTTTGAAAAGGGGTGTTTAAAGTTTATAAAGCTTTAGAAGGGATACCTTCAATGATTTCGAAAGGTTTATTTTAAAGGTTTCGAAAGGTGTTTTGGCCTTTCGACCTAGTGTTTCAAAGTGTAGTAGTTTACTTATTCTGAAAGGGGTACTTTTAATGGATTGGAAAGGTATTGTTTAAAGTTTTTAAGCAAAGGTTTCGAATGGTTTACCTTGGCTTTATGGAAAAAAAATATTTTAAGTTAAAGCAGGTTTTTAACTTACTTTGGAGGGATAGATAATCCCGTTATATGTCATCAACATTGTTTTTGTGTAAAGTATTTATATCATGGAAAAGAGATTTGAGTAAAGCAAAAGTATATTTTCTTTGTTTAAGTATGATCTAAAGGGTTAAATCAATTTGAAAGAAATGTTTTTGAGAAAATTTGATGGCGTAGTTAACCCTAAGGAAATGACTCAAATATTAAAATACCAGATGGGATTGGTATACGGTCATGCTCTATACTTTAGCTTATAAGCCCCTAGCTAATATAAGTCTAAAATTCCAGCGTGTAGGGCTTTGTCATAGGTAAGACCAAAATGATGTTATACAAAGAAAGGTATATATAGAGAGAGGATATGTTATTGGTGAGCCCACAAAACCATTAGGTTCAGTTGACCCTAGAAGAAGATAGTTAAGGGGAGCCCAGAAGTATGTCTCATAGATGTTAGATAATTGAGTATGTCTGGTAGGGCCGAATCAGTCAATGGTTAATAGTTAGCCAAACAAAACTATATTGTTCGGATAGATAGTCTATTGATTACCCGATTTACGTGCACATATGATATTGCTATTATTACTATAATCATTTTGATTGCAGGATTCTGATTTACAAAAGATATGTTTTAAAAGGGATATTAGTGAAGGAAAACCCGTTCCGCGAAGCAGCGTGGTCTCACTTAATATCAAATAACTGAGATGTAATAGTATTATTCACGCTAGACTTTAAGTCTGACTCGAAGTTTATGTTTTCCCTTAAACTCTCGGGTGCTTAAAATTTAGTTTGAGTAGATTGAGAGCTAAGGTTTTTCAGGTTTAGTAGGTTGGACGAGTAAGCTTCCGAAGACGTGCATGAGGTAATGCTAGTTATATAGAAGCTATTTAGTGTTATTTCCACCATGATGTATTATGACAGATATGTCTATTTAGTACTCTAATCATCCAAGGGCGCATCTTCATATGTCGCTCATGGCGTAATTTGTAATAGTTGTTTTGATCAAAACTGGAGAATCGTTTTAGGATTATGTATCTGAATATGAAATATTGATTTGAAATGTAATCAGAAAAGTTGTTTTAAATCTGTGTTGATTTTTTTTCATATTCATGTGTTTTTGATATTATGGATACCATTAACATTACCATATTTTGTCACCGGAAGTTAATACTATGGATGACTGCAGTCGTATTTTGTCACCGAAAGTTAATACTATGGATGACTGCAGCATCTATAGCGCTTAGTTTCGGGCCTCAAGATAGGGGATGTAACACCCCTCTTAGTTAAGAATTTTACCATTATATATTTTGGCGAGACAAAAGAGTCCACCTCATCAATTGCTAGTCGGCCAAGGAATGCATTGCAGTATGATGGTTGGTTAATGATTACGAAGAGAGTTTCAAAAGTTCGGCAGCATGGCGGTACTCCTATTTACACCAACAACTTCAGTTGTCCGACTGGAGTCGATCTCTTGTTGTTGAACCCAAAGATAGGTTCAAGGACGGATTCTAACTTGTCTTCTGGGATGCCTATTTGATCAAAGGCATGTTTGAAAACAACATTGACTGCACTACTAGTGTCTACAAGAATCCTGGACACTATAGACAGTTCAATTTGAGCCATGATCGAGAGGGGGTTGTTATGAGGGTGATGGATCCCTTTCTTCAACTCTTGGGGAGTAACAACAAGATTTGGAATCGGTACATTGAGTCGTGGACTATTAAGCAGCGGCTCTTATTGGATGGAGAACACTCCCTCTTTAACTTCTTTAATGTATCTGTTTCCAACCCCCTTGCTAGTCCCTGCTGGGTGTGGCCCCCCATGGATTACATCAATCCTATTCAATGGCGGACTCAAGCTTAATGGATCTTCTTCTTCCAAGACATTGACAGCATTAGTAGAAAATTTTTGCGGACCATCACCAATTCATGGTGCCTTTTGCTTGTCTTGGATGAATTCCTTCAAATGCCCTTCACGGATTAGTTTCGAAATGATTCTAGCCGACACCTGACATTCATCAGTTTTATGTCCATTTGCTTTGTGATAAGCACAATAGCCATCCCCCATTCTCTGTTTAGGGTAATTTTTGGCCTTAAATGAAGTCGGGAAGTTAACCTTCTCCTTGGTTGTTGCACATATATAAGACAATGGCTTGTTTAAAGTGATTGAATTAGTATTGACCTCCTCCCACCTTGTTCTTTTATGTCCTCGATCTGAACCAAACCTTCTGCTTTCCTTCCTAGGATTAGCTTTCTTTTAGCATAATATATTTCATCCTTTTGAATGAATTTATCGGCTTGGTAATGGAAGTCCTGCAAATCCTTACACCCAGGAATAAAGAGTTCTTCCAAAATGGTGTATTCTTTATCAATCCAAAGTGTACAATGAGCTTATCCCTGTCATTCATATCTTTAGCTTTTAGTGCTTATGTATTGAACATCTTGATGGAATCACCTAGTGATTCTCCTTGTCTTTGCTTAATGTTGGCTAGAACAGTGTAATTGATGGTTGGATCCTTGCATATATATAACTGGACAGAGAATTCATAAGAAAACTATTTCCACGAATAGTTCCCATGAATAGTTCATCTTTTCACGATATTGTCGATACCATTTAGCGGCTGCCCCTTAAAGCGTTACCAGAAACAGTCTGCATCGAACAGCTCTGGAAACATTATACAGATCCATCTGACTATCAAAAGCCATCAAATGATCATCAGGGTCAGTAGATCCATGGTACTTCAGGGTTGGGATCTTAGCATAAGACGGGATAACCGTTGACATGATCTCATTTGTGAATGGAGCTACTCATTCATTATCATTTGCTCACTCATCCAAAGTCCTCTTCCCCTTAGCATTTAGCATGTCTTTGACTGCCTTTTCCGCTAGGTCTTTCAAATAAGCTTCGGTATCGTGATAGCTTTTTCAATGGGCTGTATTATTTTGATGTCGATCTTCCAGATTGCTCAAGAGATTTATCCAGTATCCTTCCTTGATGATCAACTTTAGTCTGATGATGTTCTTTTTTCTTTGATGATGTTAGATCTGCTTTGCTCTTGCCCTCATTGGTATAAGCCTTTAGGTTTCTTCTAGGAGAGACCAACTCATCTCCAGTCGTTGGTTTTGCTGTTTTGGAGGACTTTTGATGTAACAACCTAGAATTTTGGGTTATTTGAAATCGTTTATTTAATTGATTTTAAATATTGGAAAGCAAAATTTTATCGATATAATAGGTTGAATTTCAAACATAATGATTTATTGATAATTTAATTGTTAAATTAAATCGTTGAAATCGTTAAAATAATTTAAATCTTAGATTTTTATTTGGAAAAAAAATAGTATAAAGGCTTATTAAAATTGTATTCATAAGAATGTAGGTAATAGAACTTTTAAATTGAATATAAAAGTGATTCACTCAATTTTAAAATAACTCATTTAAATTAACGAGTAAAAACAGCGATCTAGGGCATGGTCTCGGATTTCTACGAAACTAGTTCCATTGGATCCGTAATACTGTATTATTATCGGATTTTAAATTTCGTAGCTTTTGGAGTTATCGTTTGGTCGAACGGGATAGAAATGCGTTGAAATTAATATCGACAATTCAATATAATAATTGGGTCCAAAAAGCTATCTCCTTCACACAATCGAATTGGGGCTCGAAACATGTTCCATTGTGTTAGGAATAGGGGTAAAACATTATAAATGCCTAGCGGCATGCCTCGATAGTGGTTCGAAATTTTAAGCTGCTTTAAACGAGTTGTTTGAAATTAAATAATTCTTTAAATTGTTTTAAGTCAATCCTACCGTATATTCTATTCAATCAGATGTGATCGTTACTTCTACTGTATGCTTCCCTCTCTTCTTCTTTTAAATCACATCTCCATCCTCCTTTCTATTTCTCAGTAAAGAAAAAAAGAAATGAAACTTCAAAAATCAAATACTTGCAATCCACTCAACTAAAAATCTTGAAACAAGTTTTAAAATTCGTTTTTCACCCGGAGCTTCAATCTGATGTGCATATTGGGAGGTGCGGTCATGTTTGATAGTGATGTCGTGGGCGAGTCGAGAACTAGGGTTGGAGTTCGCCATTTATTTGGACCTCGTTCTGGGAAATGGAGGGTTAAATCATGATGAGGGAGGTGAGGCACACCTGGGGACGTGTTTTGGTGAAGCTAGGTTGCTGTTCGTGGTTTGCGTCGCTACATAGTTCATGAAAGGAGTGTCAGGTCGCGACTCGAGGAGGGAGGCCGAGCGTTGCATGAAGATGATGGTCGCATAGCACTTGAGACGTGGAGTTGGATGGTGATGTAGGAATGTCGATTTGAAGCTCGGAGCTCCATGTCAGTACTAAGCGTGCACGCCTGGAATGGTTGTTCATTTTCGTGCACAGGCGTTTGAGAGAGGGGGAAGAGGAATAAGGCGGGTCGGGTTCGTTATTATTGGGCCAGGCCTGATTGCTTTGGGGTAAAAGAATTGTATTTATATAATTAATTTTAAAGAATTTGATCGTTAAACCTATAAATATCTTATCTCGTTCGTTTTAGGTCCAATCGAGACACAGTTGGTTGCGTTGCATTCGTATCGACGAATGTGACGCATAGGAATTGGATTGGCTGAATTTAGGGCTTGTAGAACTTTGAGTAAAATTCGAACGCGCTTGAATTTAATTGGAATCAAAACGCGTAAGCGACAACAAAAATAAAGGTGAGTATTTTATAACGCTCACAAGTACTAAAATATTTTTATGCTAGTTAAATTTGAGATTATGTAGTGATATGAATTTACTGATTGTTGTTTGATAAATTGTCCGCTGAATTGTCATTTGAATTAACTGTTAAAAAAATTGAATTAAAATTGACAATTAAATTTAAAATTGGATTTGAATTTCCAGAAAATACTCGATATTAATAATTATGAAATTTTTGAGAATTATCTTGATTGTTTGGATGATTGATTGTGATGGATGCAAATTGGTTGATATTTGGATGATTGGATGTTTATTTATTTTATATATCAAGTTATCACCTTGTAAATTATTTACAGTATATAAACTGTAAATTGAATTATTTCGAATAAATTAAGAAATAGGTTGAAATGATATAGTCTATGACATTTATTTTGGATTGAAATGATATATATCCATCCTTGAATTAAAATTAAAATAACTAATCACTTGGCCATAGGATAGAAAATTATATACGGACACCGTATTGGTTAAATGAAATAACTTTAAAAGTCTTGGTTTTGAAATTATTTCATGATTTTGAATTTAAGGAAATGAAAATCGAATTTAATGAAATTGAACTAATCACGAATTTGAGTTTGAAATGTTGAAATTAATTTGGTTAAAGAAATTGTTTTAATAATTAAAGTTGAGATTTTGAAGTTCTAATCGAAATATGATTGGATTTCATAAATTGATTTATTTTTAAAAGATTGGATTTTTGTTCGAACTTTGAGTATTGCTAAGTAATGACATAAAACGATATTTCAAAATTAAGCTCAGAATTGAATTATATTTGAAAATTTGGATATTAAATTGAATATTGAAGGTTAATTTGATTTAAGAGTTTTGAATCGATATTTTGGAAATCGAGCTCGAAATCGATATAAATTGAAGTTGAAATTGAAATTGAAATTGAATTAATTGAATTTGAAAGTGGAATTGAATTAATTTTAAATCGAAGTTGAAATTGATTTGAATTGAAATCGAAATTGAATCGACTGAATGGAAATTGGAATTGTTTTGAATTGGGAAGTTGGAATTGAATCAGTTTGACTTTGAAGCTATTTTCAATAAAATTATTTTAATATAAACTATTTAAAATCCATCTTGTTAAATATACAAATCATTTTGGTTTTCCAAGTTACTTTACTATATAAACCATTTTAATATTTAAACTATTTTATATTAAACTATTGTAACCATTTGAACAATTATTAACTATTTTAATTATTTAAACTATTTTAAAACTATTCATACTTTTTTTCAAAAAATTCAAACTGGTTAAGGGTGGAATGGTTATTTTAAATCATGGATTTAAATATGAATTGGATTAAATGAAGTATAACCTAAACTGGAATTTGAAACAATTTTGGAACTAAAATCGCGATATTAAGACAAACGTGATTTTGAATTGTAATAGTATATTTTGAGTAAATATGATGATTTTGAAATGAATTTGATTTTGAAGCGAATATGATATTTTGATATCAAGTACGAATTGTTTTCGAAATGTTAAAGAACCAACCGGTGTGTAAAATGACGTTTGGTTGTTAAAGAGACCGGGGCCTCTTGTTGGCATACTCTCTGTCAATATTGGAACCACATTAACAACTGTGTACGCGGAGGTGACTCCAGAACAAAGTGGTTGGATTTGGCATCGTTTGCTGGATTTGAAGAAAGAGAACGATGATGGATAGACCCTGGCACTTTTGCCAATTTGAAATTACTAAAACATGACGACTTAACAGAGCCAAGTGGGCTAATTACCCCGAGCGGACATCCATTCTTCGATTTCCTTGGACTCGGTCCATATTATTACTCTTGTTGTTGGTTTCGATTGGTGCACCTTGATTTGGAATAGCCTCCCTTTGACTCGATATAAGATGGATGGACATGTTGGGCGGTCATGGCTATGATGCGTTACCACTAGCCCTGTGACTCAAACTTGTAGTATCCTACCTTGGGCACTGCCTCACATGCCTTGTCATACTTTTATCCCTATACAAGACCCCTAAGATTTTGGTTTAGTGTTGTCGTATCACGGCGCATCCCTATCCACCGACGGTTTACTGGTGTTTTATATGCAAACTGTACGACAATGCTTAAAAATACGTTAAGGGGGATCAATGTAAAGCCTTAACGCTAAGGAAAATATTTATTTTATTGATTAGACATTATATATGTAGTGTATTCTACTACGTATAAATATTTTGACGGATCCTTAAGAGATGGAAAATCCCGTAACATCTCTTGAATTATTGAACGCACATTAAACATTGGACAGGAGATGTGAAATCCCATAAACATCTCTGACGCCATTACACTCATGTTATATGTGATATTGATTTGACTTACATAAGAATATTTTAGTCCTGACTCGAGTGTTTTCTCTTTTCATTACGCTCGGGTCAGTCCTGAGTTTTTCAGCTTATTGAAGATTTATTCTGGAGGACGAAGACGAAGATTTGATATACTATTACTATTATTACTTCTGCATCATGTTGTTCGCTGCATTACTTTATTCATTCCTGATGTACATATAACTCTGATAAATGTTGTATAGATAATAATCAAATGTATTGTATAAACAGCTTCGTGAACTGTTTATTTGATTATTATATTTTGTCGTTCCGCTGCGAGATTTTGTGTTTGTTTCCTTTTCTTTTCTTATTTTTTTCTTACTTAACCTCGTTGATTACCTATATTCCGGATTGTTTAAGTTGGACATGTGTGGATTATTGTCGATTTAAACCTTACGAAATATGGGTCGTCATAGCTGGTATCAAAGCTTTGGTTTAGCGATAACCTTAGCTTGTTGGGTTATATCAATCGAGATCGGGTCGGTAACACCCTAGAATGAGCTTGAGTGTATTAATATATATGAGCACGTATTTGTTAGTGAATATAAAAATTATTTTATATTGTGTTGGTTGATTTGTTGAGTTTCTTATGGATTCTGATCAATACGAGTAATTAACGTAATTGATAGGGATCTCTAAACACTTGAATAGAACAATTCGACACAGTATTTTTTTGAAATAGGGTAAATGAAATAATTTTACCCTTATTATATTTTATATATAAAGAAATGATTTTTCAGAAACTAGTAGGTATATATAATGTGTTGGTTGTTAGGAATGATAATATTGATTATTATCATTAATTGGTTGTTGTGCCTTAGTAAAAGATGTTTATTAAAAAATAAACAATGATAAAACAATTGTGAAATGTTTTAAGGAAGTGAAATTTTGAAAATATAATCTATAAATGTATCTTATAAATTAAAATGGATTTAAATTGAGAAGTTTTGAATCTAAGTTCTGGAGATTTTGAAATATGTTTCAAAGTGTTTTGGAAAAATAATAATGATAGTATTATTTTGGAAGTATTTTTGAAAAAATATATATATCAAGAATGGTTTTAAAAGAAATAAAAGCAGTGAACTCACTTCGGTCACTTGAAAATAATTCTGATGATGATCGCGACATCATCGGCGTTTATTTTCGAGTTTCTAAGTGATGGATTGCTACCATAACAATTTGCTAATGGAGTCTTGTTTTGATAAACAAATTTTTGATTTTAAGAAATTTAAAATTTTGATTTGATATAAAAGTGAGATATGTGTGTGTGTGTGTGTATATATATAGATATATATGATTTCAAATTTATTTGGAATTAAACAGGGTGTTTAGATTCTAAAATTTGCTATCTAAATGTTGTGAAATAAATAAAGATAAGTTTTGAACTTATAAATTTGAGAAACGATATAGATAAGAAAGGAACTATGAAATTGACATAAGAGATTAAATTTAACTTAAGAAAAGTTAAATGAAGTGATTGAGGTAGTAGAATAAGTTAGTGAAGTGAACAAATTAAGTGAATTGAATTGAACTAATAAAGTGAAATTTGGAAATTTAGCCTAAGTGGGGCTAAATAAAATAAAATTTTGGAAATGGAATTTATTGGGATTAGAAATAATTAATGAAATGGGAAAATTGAACTAACTAATTTAATTAGTCAGTAAATATGGTTTAGGATATGGTTGTTAAAATTCAACATTTAAAATTGGGAGATAAATTTAGTTAAATCGAATTGAATTTGAATAAAAGTGGTAATATAATGTTTATAACTGACTAAAGAAAATTTGATGAGAAAATTCTTAAGAGATAATTGGTATTGAAAAACATACTAAGAAATTATGCAATGTGAATAATGCAATGTGGATGATAATTGTGAATAATGGAATGGAACGAAGTAAATGTAAACAAAGGAACTGAAATAAACATGTAAGTTGTACATATATTATTTTATTCGCATAACTATTTGATCTAGATTCGAGCACAAAATTTCGAGATAATTTATATCGATCCGAGTTAGGATTTTTCACTCGATTCTCGACGGCGAACCCCGGATATGGATTTTTGATTTGATTCTGGAATTCTCTATCATAGTATATGGTAATGCAACGAGAATGACAGTTTCTGATCAAGGAACGAAATCTGAGTCCGCACTAGAGAGTCGTGTGAACGATACTAGTTCGAAAGTGAAATTGTGTGATCGAGGGAGCTATCAGATTTGATATTGCGTACGAATGACATATGTACATCGTACGGGCTTAAGTAAAGCAAATATTGGAAATTGAAAATGCAAAATATAAAATGATTTAAATTATATGATTGGATATCATTGGTAAATAAGATGCATGTATTTAAAATCAAGGAAAAAAATTTGGATTGCCCGACAAAAAGGTACATGTTTATTTTTTCATTTGATTGTATGGTCTTATGATTGAGCCACTTGGCTTTTGTTTTCTTTGGTTGGTTTGGGGCCCGTAGTGGCATTTTGTAGTTATTTGAATCTAGCCGCGCAAAGGAGACGCTGGCGAAATTTTTCGAAAATTTAGGAGTTAGAAAATTTTGAAATTTTTTTAATAATGGAATTTTGATTTTGATTATAACCTGAAATGATTGAGTAAATAATATTATTTGGAATCTATGGATGAATTTGGGAATTGGTAAAAATGACAATGTGGTTTTAGCAAATTGATTTTTGGGAAGTTGTTTCAACTAATTTGTTTTGGGAAAGTTAATGGGTTTTAGGCTATTCTTCTTACCTTGGAAATTTCAGAGACGAAATTCTTTTAAGAGGGGAGGAATGTAACGAGCCAGAATTTTGGATTATTTGAAATCATTTATTTAATTGATTTTAAATATTGGAAAGTAAAATTTTATTGATTTAATAGGTTGAATTTCAAACATAATGATTTATTGATAATTTAATTATTGAATTAAATAATTGAAATCGTTAATATAATTTAAATCTTGGATTTTTATTTGGAAAAATAATAATTTAAAGGCTTATTAAATTTTTATTCATAAGAATGAAGGTAACATAACTTTTAAATTGAATATAAAAGTGATTCCCTCGACTTTTAAAATAACTCGTTTAAATTAACGAGTAAAAATATTGATCCGAGGCACAGTCTCGGATTTCGACGAAACCAATTTCATTGGATCCGTAATAGTGTATTATTATCGGATTTTAAATTTCGTAGCTTTTGGAGTTATCATTTGGTCGTATGGGATGGAAACGTGTTGAAATTAATATCGACAATTCAATATAATATATGGGTCCAAAAAGCTATCTCCTCCATGCGATTGAATTAGGGGTTGAAACATGTTCCATTGTGTTCAGAATAGGGGTAAAATATTATAAACGCCTAGCAGCACGCCTCGATAGGGGTTCAAAATTTTAAGTTGCTTTAAACGAGTTATTTGAAATTAAATAATCCTTTTAATTTTTTTAAGTCAATCCTACCGTATATTCTATCTAATCAGATGTGATCATTACTTCTACTATACGCTTCCCTCCCTTCTTCTTTTGAATCATGCTCCATCCTCCTTTCTGTTTCTCAGTAAAGAAAAAAAAAGAAATGAAACTTCAAAAATCAAATTCTTGCAATCCACTCAAATAAAAAACTTGAAACAAGTTTTAAAATTCATTTTTCACATGAGCTTCAATCTGATGTGCGTATTGGGAGGTAAGGTCATGTTCGATAGTGATGTTGTGGGCGAGTCGAGAACTAGGGTTGGAGTTTACCATTGATTTGGACCTCGTTCTGGGAAATAGAGGGTAGAATCGTGATGAGGTAGGTGAGGCGCACCTGGGGACGTGTTTTGGTGAAGCTCGATCGCCGTTCGTGGTTTGCGTCGCTACAGTGTTCATGAGAGGAATGTCAGGTCATGACTCGAGGAGGGAGGCCGAGCGTTGCGTGAAGGTGATGGTCGCATAGTACTTGAGACGTGGAGTTGGATGGTGATGTCGGAATGTTGATTTGAAGCTCGGAGCCTCGTGTCAGTGCTAAGCGTGCATGCCTGGAATAGGTTGTTCATTTTCGTGCACAGGCATTTGAGAGAGGGGGAAGAGGAATAAGGTAGGTCAGGTTCGTTCATGTTGGGCCAAGCCTGATTGCTTTGGGGTAAAAGAATTGTATTTATATAATTAATTTTAAAGAATATGATCGTTAAACTTATAAATATCTTATCTCGTTCGTTTTAGGTTCGAGACGTGGTTGGTTGCATTGCATTCGTATCGACGAATGCGACGCATAGGAATTGGATTGACCGAATTTCGGGCTTGCTGAATTTTCAGTAAAATTCGAACGCGTTCGAATTTAATTGGAATCAGAACGCGTAAGTGACAATAAAAATAAAGGTGAGTGTTTTATAACGCTCACAAGTACTAGAATATTTTTATGCTAGTTAATTTGAAATCGAAGTTGAAATTGATTTGAATATCGAAATTGAATCGATTGAATGGAAATTGGAATTGATTCGAATTGGGAAGTTGGAATTGAATCAGTTTGACTTTGAAGCTATTTTCAATAAAATTATTTTAATACAAAACTGTTTAAAATCTATCTTCTTAAATATACAAATCGTTTTGGTTTTCCAAGTTACTTTACTATATAAACAATTTTAATATTTAAACTATTTTATATTAAACTATTTTTAACCATTTAAACTATTTTTAAATATTTTAATTATTTAAACTATTTTAAAACTATTCAAACTATTTTTCAAAAAATTCAAACTGGTCAAGGGTGGAATGTTTATTTTCAATCATGGGTTTAAATACGAATTGGGTTAAATGAAGTTATAACCTAAACTGGAATTCGAAATAATTTTAGAACTAAAATCGAGATATTAAGACGAACATGATTTTGAATTGAAATAGTATATTTTGAGTAAATATGATGATTTCTAAATGAATTTTATTTTGTAGTGAATATGATATTTTGATATCAAGTACGAATTTTTTTCGAAATATAAAAGAACCAATCGATGTGTAAAACGACGTTTGGTTGTTAAAGAGACCGGGGCCTCTTATTGGCATACTCTCTGTCAATATTGGAACCACTTTAAAAACTGTGTACGCGGAGGAGACTCCAGAATGAAGTGGTTGGATTTGGCGTCGTTTGCTGGATTTGAAGAGGAGAACAATGATAGATAGACCCTAGAACTTGTGCCAATTTGAAATGACTAAAACAGGAGGCTTTGTGAGAAATGCGGATTACGGATCTTAAGGCTAGTATAAACACTAGAGGGAGGGGGTGAATAGTGTTTAAGGAATTACTAATTCTTTTTGAGTTTATATTAATTTGAACACAAATGTATGCAATATTCAGACACAGACATGATCACAGATTCAAACACAGATGCAAATATAAAGTAAAAACAGTAAAGGAAAGAACACAGTGGATTTTATATTGGTTCGGAGTTACCCTACATCCAGTCCCGCACACAAGTACGGATTTCCTTTCAAAATCAATATTTACAATTTCAACCCTCGATTTCAAGGCCATGAGGTACACCACTCCAGATTCACAATCCTCTGGGTAGAGATACTTGATTTCCCAGGCAACAAGTTCACCCAATTGATTTCCTAGGCTACAATCACACCTCTTCTCACTTGATTGATTTCCAAGGCTACAATCACACCTTTTCTTGCTCGATTGATTACAAAGAAGCCTATAACTCTGAATAACACTGAGGTCTTGTTGAGATAGTGATAGAGAATCAAACCAGAAATGATCTAGTTAAATTCAATGGTGATTTCGGTAGAGTAATGGTAAGTATATATATAAAGAAATGTGGAAGAAGAAGAGGAGTGAAAACCAGAAAAATATTCTTGAAAATTCATTGAAAACATCCCCTATTTATAGAAGAACAACAACCATGTCCATTCGTGAAAGGTTATGGCGAATAGACACTTCTTTTGAAATTCAAATTTTTGAAACCAACTGCCACTATGTCGACATGGGTATCTTGGGTATGTCGACATCCCAAAGGAAATTTTGGTGATTTGTTTTTCTTTGAAAATTACTTCTATCTTATATTAAAACTATTTTAAACTTTATAAATATACTTAACTATAGTTAAAATACATAAGTAAATATAGAGAATAATATATAAAATTTTACTATAATTTTATATTTAAATCTAAGTATAAATATTAAAAGTTAAATATATTATAATTAAAAGATAGTTTAAAACAAACGAAGTTTAAAACAAGAGTTTATTTAAAAATAAAAACAAAGAATATTTTAAGGCTAAAACATCTTTTTGAAAATCATTTGAAAAGAGGCTAAAACATTTTGAAAAGCAGTTTTGAAAATCATTTTGAAGTAGTTTTGCAAGCTTCTTCCTGTAGAATATCTCATCACATCAGGACTGGAGAACTTGTACAAAACCAGGATGTTCGTGGGTTTGTAAGCCACTTGTCGTAGGTTTGTAAGCTACTTGTCGTGGGTTTGTAAGCCACTAAAAAGGTAGAAATGGGTTCCATCCAAAATGAAATATGGAATGAAGATTTCAGTGCTATTATGAAGTTTTAACATAATTCTAGACTTAATACTTATCTTGTACTATTAAAATCTTGAACTCTTGATAACTTGATTTCTTGATATTCTTGATACTCATGAGTCTTCAATCTTGATATCTTGAATCTCTATACTGTACAATCTTCATTCTTGATACCTACATGGTTAAATCCTGCATATACATATATATCTAAACTATAATGTTAGTATTTATATTTTATAATCTTATTCTAAGGTTGTTGTCATCAAAATCATCATCTCAAGGACTAACAGTCTCTCCCTTTTTGATGATGACAACCTTTGTTTGTAAAATATTACTTCTATCCTATTGACTCCCCCTAAAGCTAATAACTTCCCCTTAATCTATGCCTAACTATCTTATACTATCCTATATTTTATACTTCTCCCCCTTTGTCATCAACAAAAACTAACTCCAAACTATATAGCTCCCCCTTAGTTTAATACTATGTGATTATAATGATAGTGTTATCATAAATAATCAACACTTAATTATAAAACTAAATCTTTAGTCCTAAATTACAAACTCTCCTAACTAAGAATCTATATATGATAATACTTGTAATATAAGAACACAAATTATTTTTATTGTTATATTTACATGAGCGTAGAGAACATAAGTAAAAACATACAACAATAGGAAAGAGGAAAGAGAAACTAATGCGTGTCCTTAAAAATGGGAGATCTATGAGCCGAACAATTTGGATAGTGGAAATAGAAATTTCCACGTTGTTCGACAAGATTTCCATCTTTGTCAAAGCACACTTCGCCAACGCAAACGACTTTGTCGTTATCTTCAGCATGCTCTTCTTCCATGGGGGTTTCTTCTTCTTCCTCCTCGCTGTCCTCTTTCACTTGATCTCCTGAAGACTCTTCATCAATCAAGATCGGATTAGCATGATGGTCCATTAGAAATTTTTGCAAATTTCTAAGGATTTTGCCTTGCCGTTCTTGTTCTTTGGCCATTCTAAGTTGCACCACTTGAATTTCATTCATTAGTTGTAGTGCATCCTTAAAAGAATCCTCCATTTTCGTCACTCGTGCAAGCGTAGTTCGTTGAAATGGTCCAGAAGTAGGAGAAGGGAACGAAAAGATTGAATTTTTGTTTGATTTGGAAGAGGAGGCAATTGTTTAAATGTTTCAGAAGATAGGACAGAGAAAGAACAGAAGGAATGATCCAAATTTCGAAATAAGAAGAATATATAACCATTTATTTGAATTTTGGTGGGAAAAATTCAAAAAATAAAAAAATCGTTATATGTCGACATGGTTAGGAGCGAGATGTCGACAAGGTGCTTGATATTTTTACTATTTGATTTATTTTTAATTTAATTTTAAATTATACTTTGTTATTTATATTTTATATTTTAGTTATTGAACAAATACCTAATTCTCTTCTTAATTTAGAAAATATAGATTCATTTAACGGTTTTGTTAGTATATCAACAATTTGATTCTCAGAATTGATATAATCGATAGTAATTACTTCCTTACTTATATTATCTCTGAGAAAATAATATCTGATATCAATATGTTTAGTTCGAGCATGATGAGTAGTATTTTTGGATCCACTGAGGTCTTGTTGAGATAGTGATAGAGAATCAAACCAGAAATGATCTAGTTAAATTCATTGGTGATTTCGGTAGAGTAATGGTAAGTATATATATAAAGAAATGTGGAAGAAGAAGAGGAGTGAAAACCAGAAAAATATTCTTGAAAATTCGTTGAAAACATCCCCTATTTATAGAAGAACAACAACCATGTCCATTCGTGAAAGGTTATGGCGAATAGACACTTCTTTTGAAATTCAAATTTTTGAAACCAACTGCCACTATGTCGACATGGGTATCTTGGGTATGTCGACATCCCAAAGGAAATTTTGGTGATTTGTTTTTCTTTGAAAATTACTTCTATCTTATATTAAAACTATTTTAAACTTTATAAATATACTTAACTATAGTTAAAATACATAAGTAAATATAGAGAATAATATATAAAATTTTACTATAATTTTATATTTAAATCTAAGTATAAATATTAAAAGTTAAATATATTATAATTAAAAGATAGTTTAAAACAAACGAAGTTTAAAACAAGAGTTTATTTAAAAACAAAAACAAAGAATATTTTAAGGCTAAAACATCTTTTTGAAAATCATTTGAAAAGATAATTTTTAAGGCTAAAACATTTTGAAAAGCAGTTTTGAAAATCATTTTAAAGTAGTTTTGCAAGCTTCTTCCTGCAGAATATATCATCACATCAGGACTCAGGAACTTGTACAAAACCAGGATGTTCGTGGGTTTGTAAGCCACTTGTCATAGGTTTGTAAGCTACTTGTCGTGGGTTTGTAAGCCACTAAAAAGGTAGAAATGGGTTCCATCCAAAATGAAATATGGAATGAAGATTTCAATGCTATTATGTAGTTTTAACATAATTCTAGACTCAATACTGATCTTGTACTATTAAAATCTTGAACTCTTGATAACTTGATTTCTTGATATTCTTGATACTCATGAGTCTTCAATCTTGATATCTTGAATCTCTATACTGTACAGTCTTCATTCTTGATACCTGCATGGTTAAATCCTGCATATACATATATATCTAAACTATAATGATAGTATTTATATTTTATAATCTTATTCTAAGGTTGTTGTCATCAAAACCATCATCTCAAGGACTAACAGGCTTGACAGGGCCAAGTGGGCTAATTACCCCGAGCGGACATTTGTTCTTCGATTTCTTTGGACTCGGTCCATATTATTACTCTTGTTGTTGGTTTCGATTGGTGCACCTTGATTTGGGATAGCCTCCCTTTGACTCGATATGGGATGGATGGACGCGGTGGGCGGTCACGGTTATGATGCGTTACCACCAGCCCTATGAGTCGAACTAGTGGTATCCTACCTTAGGCATTGCCTCACTGCCTGGTCATAATTTTACCCCTATACGAGACCCCTAAGATTTTGGTTTTGTTGTATCACGGTGCATCCCTATCCACCGACGGTTTACTGGTGTTTTATATGCAAACTGTACGACAATGCTTAAAACGCGTTAAAGGGGATCAATGCAAAGCCTTAACTCTAAGGAAATTATTTATTTTATTGATTAGACATTATATATGTAGCGTATTCTACTAAATATAAATATTTTGACAGATCCTTAAGAGTTGGAAAGTCCCATAACATCTCTTGAGTTATTGCACGCACGTTAAACACTAGAGAGGAGATGTGAAATCCCATAAATATCTCTGATGCCATTACACTCATGTTATATGCGATATTGATTTGACTTACATAAGAATATTTTAGTCCTGACTTGAGTGTTTTGTCTTTTCATTATGCTCAGGTCAGTCCTGAGTTTTTTAACTTATTAAAGATTTATTCTGGAGGACGAAGATGATGATTTGATATACTATTACTATTATTACTTCTGCATCATGTTGTCCGCTGCATACTTTATTCATTCTTGATGTATATATAGCTCTGATAAATGTTGTATATATTATAATCAAATGTATTGTATAAACAGCTTCATGAACTATTTATTTGATTATTATATTTTGTCATTCTGTTGCGAGATTCTGTGTTTGTTTCTTATATTTTTTCTTAATTAACCCCATTGATTACCTATATTCCGGATTGTTTAAGTTGGACATGTGTGCATTATTGTCGATTTAAACCATATGAAATGTGGGTCGTCACATTTGAGATAGTGCTGCTTTGGGAAGTTCTTGCATCTCCAGCAATTATTGTTCCAGGTGCTTTATTTTGATTGTATTGTCATCTTGTTGAGTTGGGGTTGACGGTTGCCCTTGCACAACTCCCTCCATGTTGAAAGTTGGCGTTAGTTTTCATCTAAAGTTATGGTGTGTACGACATCTTCGTCCATTCAACTATGCCTTTTAGATTTCATTTTCCAACACCAAGTTAAACAATCCATAATTAGTTTACAAGGTAACCACAAGGTCGGAGGTTCGAGCCCTCCTTCTAGCGCAAAAATGTTAACAAGAGAACTGGTCAACGTTCCAAAGCTAAGTTGTTAGCAAGAAATGTTGGTAATTCCTCGAAAGAAAGTTTTTAAAAGTGACCAATCTTTTCAAAACCTCTTTCGAAAGAGTTGATTAGGAAGGATTGTCTTCAAAGGGTGGTCTTATGAAAATGTTAATTGTAGTATAGAAGCCCAATCAACCCTTTGGAGTGAAGGTTAAGGAAAGAACATCTCCTTCCAAGCCTCTTTCGAGTAAATCAAAAGGGTCATTTGCATCTCCTTTTAGGTGGGAAGAAAGACACAGGCCATTTATCCCTTTTGATCGTGTCGAAAGGTCCATTCTGCCCCTAAAAAAAGAGTTTACTTTCGATAGTATTATTTCTGCTATTATGGAAAGAACCCCTTTGAAAGGGTTATATGTTTTGAAATATTAGTACCCCTTTCGAAAATATCCATCCAACTAATATAACTAGGTATTCATACTTCGAGTCCCCTTTTGAAATGTCCCTTTCGATTAGGTCGAAAGGGAGTTTACTTTTTTAAAGTAGACTCGATGTACAGTATACAAGTTTTATGTTTAATATACGATGGAATAACATCTCGGACATATAAGTTCCATGAACTTATTGATATCAAAACATTATCATCATCTTAATTTAACATTTGATGTCATGAAACATGATGATGATATGGTTCGAATACACATTGTCAGAGTTAATCCCATTGCATCACATAAGTCAAATAGGAGTTAAGAAAATAAGTAAGCACCATGTGCAATTGACCATTAGTCAAGCTAATAGCCGAAATGATTTTTCTCATATTCAAAATCCATATTAAATCCATGTGCTTCCTCCTTTTGCATTTATACAAATTGAGTTACAAGTTAGAGAATTTTTCCCACAAACTGATTTAGGGTTACAAAGATTTGATTTGCTATGAAATGAGAGAAAGAATTCAGAATTTCCAAAATTCCATCCCCAAACTCGAACCCCTAGGGTCATTTTTATAGATGCAGGTTGATCCCTTTTCACACCCATTCTTTCGCTTTAGTCGAAAGGCCTTCCTTCTACATTCTACGCGCATCCTTTTAATGCGGTCGAATGGCCTTCTTCCTAACCTTTCTCATTCATTCTTTCGCCTTTTCCCTTTCGAATCAGACCTTTCAACTAAGTTGAAAGGATTACCTTGACAACCTTTCGCTGTCGCTACAATTTGAGTGCCCTTATACTTTACTTTAAAAAGAACTTGAGTGCTTTCGACTTCATCGAAAGAGGGGTGGGTGCGCTCTCTACTTGGTGTTGTTATGCTGTTGCAAGTGAGAGATGAGTTGAGCTTTTGTATAGTTTCGAAAGGATTAGTGGGTGACGACTGGACCATTGTGAAAGATTACTTGGCTTCATGTAGAGTCTTCTTTATGCTTTTGAAAAGTTCCAATCATTTCGAAAGGCTTATTCTCGCTGCCGAAAGATACCCATTGACAAATGTCTTCAAATGGAAGATTGACACTGTCGAAACCAACAATTTTTTATGGTTTGGCTCTCGCGTGTGATCCCGTTGTCCATTACATTTGAAAGGGGTTTCAAACCCATGCAAGGCTTATTCATATATATGAACTATCTGCATCGAAAGGCCCAGCTGAGGCGGAAGGGTAGCTTTCCCTTCTTTTCCACTCCTTCAAAAGCCCTTATTTCACTGGACAATTGTTGGTGCGTCAATTTCTTGTGACTCCATCCTAACCTCTTTGAAAGCCATTTCAATGTCTTCGAAACTCTATTTTTGGATTATGACTAAACACTTGCCTTGGTTCTTATGGGGCTAAGCACTTTTTATGAGCCTTCTTTCATGCCTTTATTCTTAAGTGAACTTTACTGTTAACAGTTAAAAAGTTAATTAAAGTGGAGAATAAAGAGGAAATACTTAAATTGAAACCTACCAACATCAAAAGCATGAAGGAATGGAGAAAGTTTGTGAAGGCGAAAACAAGTCTAGAGTATAAGGTAACATTAAGATATTTTTACAACAAAAAGTATTTGTAATGTTATAGTTTATTTCAGCCGTATCCTTGATGTGAGATTTATGGTCATGTTATGAATCCAGTTAAAACTTATAATCTACATTTGTTATAGTAGCTTATATCATATCATTCATTATAGTTGATGCCCTTAAATTTTTAATCTACTCATGAAATTTATTTAGTTTGATTTGTGAAGTCAATATTACATTTTTAAAGCCATTTTCAAGTCTAGTCAATAAGTTACACTATTGTTACTCATCTTTGTTTTTCAGGCAGTTGTTCTGAAATTGGGGACTGCAAGTTTTGTTATATATTGGGGATTTCAAGTTTTGTTATATATTGGGGACTGCGGGTTTTGTTATATATTGAGGACTGCAAGTTTTGTTAAGCAACCATTCTTAGTATTTCTGGTAAACTGATACTACGGTGTAACAATACTCCCTTGATCATAGATGTTTCTGAATATTAATAATAGAAGTGCTGTAGTTATATGTGTTATAATACCCAAGTTTATGCTTTGCAAAAATAATTATCCGAGATTATTGTATGGCACATATAGTTATCTAGTGTAATATCCGAGTTTAATCCCCTCTCATCACCAACCACGGCTGAACATGAGTGCATCCTGAAAGTGGCTAACATGATTGGATGATTCTATGAAAAATGAGTGCATTGTATTTGATATATTTCTTTATAAAGTAACATATTTGATGCTCATTGGTACTTTTAAAATGTTGGATAAATCTCCTATGCTTTACTGTTGATGTTCTAGCGGTCTCTGTCCTTTTTTCCGATTCATATGTTTCTAGTTACATGTTTAATTATCGTGATAATTATTGGCTGCTATACCTACCCAAATGGTCATCAAATTTTTAGAATGTCTATTTATTTTTTTATAGTTACAATAAAATCAATGTTCATACAATTCACCATGTTATTTATAAATTCACCATGAGTAAATGTTATGTGTATTGCATTTACTTATTTGAGTACACCATTCAAAGTCACTTATTTAAGTACATCATCTTTTTATACTTCTGGTTACTAAATTATAACACCTTCCAATATTTTTAGAAATGAAGTGAGAAATATTTGGCCCTTAAGGATAAACAACTTTCACACACATATAGTCTAAGGGAATGGCTAAATTGACCGAATATAGTGGTTATTTAATTAAGTATAGCATTACTTAATAGTATTTAATACTTTTAATTTTATTTATTTAATGTTATTCTAAATTTAGAAAAACGAAAGTACAGATCCAATGTCCGTAACTAGAGTTAATGTTTGGATTAAATCTCACGTTAAAAAAATGGTGAACTAGTGACCGTGGAAGCGGCAAATACTATTATAAGAATTTTTTATTTTATCGGTATATTAAAAATTGTCTGAAACTATGATAATTTTACTATCGTACATTATATGTATGTATTTGTTTATGTAGGATGAGATTAAAAATTTGATAGCCTATCATAGTCTAGCTCATCACAGAATGTCAATGGAGATGCTCTTGCACATGTATTGGGACAAAATAAACCAGGATGGTTAAGGGCACTGGGAAGGGGTTGCATCTTAACCAAGCTAGCTTTGTCCCAGTACAGAGATAAACAAGTATCTCGGTGTCAACATCAAATAGCAGAATTTAAGAGTATGGTACAGATGCTGGTGGGCAAGAAGGTAAACTTTTAAAAGTAATTTATATATGTAAAACATAAAATAAGGGATAATTCAGTTTCTTACAAATTCAAGAACAATTAAAATATGTAAAACTATATTTTAATTAATGAATTTAATGCGAAATATACAAACTAAAGCTAGCTTCATTTAGTGTCATTTTTTAAAATCAACCGACGTCAAAGTGCAATTAAAAAGTTAGAACGTACAAGACATATGTGATCAACTAAAACTTTGAACAATGACAGCTTTCGAAAATAGGGGCAACTTAAAACGATTCTTGTTATGACTTGTTAAGATGAGGAATCCCTCTATTATATGCATTTCTGATGAGTTATGAACTTGATTTCTATTACGTAATGTTCAATGTCGCTAGGACTAAACCTGGTAAATCTAGCATAACCTTTTGTTATTTGATGGGATTTTGATTTTACTGTCTGTGGTGCTTAATTTTGCAGTATAAAGATGTGAAGTGAACTACTAATATATATAATTGACTCTTTCAATTTGATCCACGGACATGAACATTTACCATGTTCTCTGTGCCGTATACATAAAAATTATTGGACAAGATATTATTGCTTAGAAAGAGCTTTGTGAGTATATGCTTGCAATTGTGCCCTACCTCGTTTAATTTTACAACCGATGTAAATATAGTTTGAAAATATAATTTGAAAATTAGTATTATTTTCTTTTTACTTGGGTCATGTTTAGATAATATATTTTGAAAACTCTATAATTATGATCTAATAAAGATTATGGTTTGATTTGGCTTGTGGGTGTAGTTTGAGTGTAATACATGTACAATGGTGTACAGAGACTCACATTTACTGCTTGTTTGCTATACAAAACTTATCAAAATGGCAAGTGTCAAAGTTATGGATATAATGCCTTATTTCCTTTATAACATTTTTGTCTCATTAAACTAAAGATACCCTGTAAACTAACTGCCAATATAATTAATAGCTATTTGTGATTTAATTGTGCATATCTAATTAAGTGCTCCTAAGATTAAAATATCCAAATATTAGTGCTTTGGCGCAGGGTAAAGAAAGTTCGACAGAATGGAGCACGTTTGAATTGGTAAAAAATAATTATATTACTGAAGAAACAACGGTTGGATTTTAGTTTTTGATCTAGTAATTGATATAATTTTAAGTTGAATAATTGTAGAGCAATGACAATGTATGTTTGGTGCTGAATTAGGATGGAACCTCTGAAGTTGTTACTGATGGGAGAGTATTGTCCGATAACCCAAATGAGGTTGTCAAGGGCATTCGTATTGGAACAAATGCTATGAGTGTTATTGTAACATCCCCCTACTTGGAGGCCCAAAACTAACAGCTACGGATGCTGTAGTAATCCATAGTTATTAATCCTCAGCAACCAAATACGGCGGTGTTAGATTCATCGATACACAGAAACACATGAATATGGAAAAAAAATTAAAACTTCAAATAATATCACATTCCATTTCAAATCATTTCCAATTCATTACATAATCCCATAATTGTAAACTACATTCAGAGAAATATATTTATTACAACATACGCCAAGAGCGACATGAAAATGCCTCCTTGGATGATCAAAGTATATACAAGCAATATAACAACTTTGCCGTTAAAAACAACACAGCGGAATCAAAATAAAAGTGAACTCTAAATATCTATTATGCCTCCTGCACGTCTCCGAAAGCTTTATTTGTCTAATGACATACCTAAAAACCTTAACTCTCAAACCCAAAATCAATTGAGTACTCGAGAGTTTTAGTGTAACACGCCGCGTTAAATTACAATTATACATGCAAATAATTTAATTCAGTTATATACGTTTGAAATTTTACAACAAAGAAATGTTTGTAAGTGGGGCAACTAATTAATATTATTTGGAATACATATATATTTGTGTAATAAATAAATTAGAGAGAGAAGTTATATAAAATCAATTAATAGGGAAAATTAATTGACGGTGTTTGTTTAAAAGGGAAATTAATATTCAATTAATTAGTAGAGGTGATTAATTGACAGGAACTAACAAGAAAGGGAACATATATTGTAGCAACTAATTGATATGATTAGAAACATATATGTTAGTGCAAGAGAATAAAATGGAGGAAGAGTAATTTATGCAAGTAATCAATTGTCAATTAATAAACATGGAGAATTATGGTAACATATATAATTAAGATTGTGATTCAAAATTCAATTGTAGAATATATGCATGCAATAATTATGGGAATAAAATAAATTAATATGCATATATGTGACAAATTAATATGGGGTTGATTGGCATATTAGTTTGGTAAGAAATCACAGTGCAGGCAGGGATTACTTGGATGATAAATTAATTCTAGGTATATAGGAAATCTATTAATTGGGCGATTAATAGGGGAATCTTATTTAAAAGACACGTCACATTTAAAAATATATGTTTCCATAGATTGCGAGAGAGAAGGGGAAAGTGATTAATGAAAAGATTGTTGGAGAATCAATTTGAAATAAAAACAAACGCAGAAGAAAACATATTAATTTAATGTCCATAGACTGAGTGTACAGTTTAGATTTTAAGGTTTTATATCTAATGGTTAGCACTGATTTGAACCACTATAAATATAGGTGCAGAGCGTCATTTTTATTCTCATTATTTTTCTCTTGCCTATAGAAGCTCTGCCATTTTCTGTCTCTTTTACACTTTCTTAATAACAAAATTTTAGATCTAATTCACACGAATTTAGATCTAAATAAAAAGAAAATAGAATTAACGAGGGAATTAGGAATTGGTTCAAATCAGAAGGCTATGTAAAAGGTAAAACCCTAGATCTGAGTTTTATTTTCTATTTCTAATCCAAATATCTTACTTTTCTCTTTCAAATATTATAGATCTGTAAATATATCATTTGTAATTCCAAATAGGGATTACAAGGGAGGTGAATATAGATGTTAGGGACAGATCTGAAATAAATACTGGGAGATTTGGAAAGCTAGCAATGTGAGTGGATTTAATTATATATGTTACGTTTATGATATATTATCTTTAAATTCCAGTTAAATAATTTTATTCAGTATTTCAGTAATTAATTCTGTTAATTAGTTATGCTGAACTGTAAGAAATTTACAGTTATTTACATCTAGTTTGAAGTTATAATTTAGCCTAAGTGCTAGTTTCTTTTTGTTCTCTTTGTACGCGAATAACATAGTCAAAAAGAAAATTCGCGATTATGGATTAAAATGGGAAAAAACTAGATTAGATATAAAACAAGAAAAGTTGGAACCAAGCTAGAAAAATGGAATTCTGCAATAAATTGCGCTAAAAAGGGAATAATAAATTAATCTAATAACTTGATTTGGAAGTAAGTAATAGATTAATTGGTTGGTTTAGAAAATATGAAACATTTCTATAATTTAATATTTAAAAGACAACGATAAACGTAACTGCAAGAATAAAAGAAAGAAAAAGGGAACTAGTGTAAAATAGAGAAACCACTGTATTTTACACTATTCCAAAATAATAAAAGAAATACCTTGCAGTTACGAATTATTGTTTATAGTATTATTTAATATCAAAATATGGAAATGGATTTTTAGTATAGTTTTCATACCCAACCAAATAAAATAGAATTACTTCCTAGAATAGAAGAAAATAAAGTAAAGTATGAAAGGAATCAAGTAAATTATTAGAAAAGAATTTGAAGCTGTAAACGATAATGAACCTAGATCTGCAATTACTACGCAGACTATACAATAAGACAGCTATTATGATAAGTGAATTATATAATATAAGAGAATTAAAGAGAATTCTATATCCTAATAAAAGAAGACAGCCTAGAACAGAAGAGAGACACTTGTAATCATATACAGATTATAAAAGAAAATAAAAGTGACAATTACAAGTAAATTATAACATAGGTTATAATTAAGTAATAAAAACCGAAAAGCTTATTTTAAAACTTTGAATAAATTAATGAGCAATAATAATGGTAGAAGCTTATTTAAATAATTTATATTAAGTCAATAAGGATATAAAGGAGGAATGATAAATGAGGCTTATTTTAATGAACTTAAGATTTATATTAGGTTAAATAAGCAAGATAATGAATGTGGCTCATACCAACAGGATTCCCTATTAAATAAATGGAAATTTCACAATAGATAGATGTGAGACGAGGGCAAGAATATGCTAATTAGGGTAAATAAGTAGCCAACAGAATAAGAAAGTAAACTATACATAAATTAAAAGATTAGATTTAGGGTCTAATAAAAGAATTAAGATGCGTTTGGAGCAGCTCAAAGGATGAAGCGTCTAATGAAGCAGTTCATCATGGATTTCAGAAATGGAGAAGCACATCCAACTTTGTATTTTTGGGCTTCAAGGAAGTACGAGACTTCAATGGGACATGAGGATACTCTAGGATGGCCCTTTGGGTAGGCCTAACAAAGATGCACCCCCGGAGGTAGGTCTGTAGGTGTTCCATCAAGAGAGTATGCCTTGACTGCATTTGCATTGTAGGCCTAATGAAGCAGACCTTTATAGGCAGTCAGAAGGGCTTGGTGTCCGGAGGAGGGTATTCATATGTCCAGTACTTGCAAGTAAGTTTAAGGATAGTCACATGCGGATATCGGCCAACATCAAGACCAAGATCGATTTTTGGAAAGACTAGAGTTAAACCATCAGGCCAATGATTCTTTCACTATCGAGACATTAGATGATGGGCACCGCCATTTCGATTTTAGATTACTTGTAGTAGGGCACGACCACTTAACTCTTTAGAAGTCTTTCGGTTAGTTGAGGGGTGGTTGCGTGGAGCCATAGCCACGATGAAAAAGAGACAGACCAACTAGAATATCTATATTGTAGGCCTAACGAAGCAGTCCTTTACAGATATAGAAAATCCCCGACTGAATTCCATGCAAGATAGACCTTGTTGGCGGGATTCAGATAGTAGACAGAACGATTACTTAGTCCTCAATGTATGCAATGGGTGGTACATTGTGGATGTCCGAGCACTGGCATAGACTAGTGCAGACGCGATTTGCGTTTTCATAGTAAGTAATGGAGCATTTGTATTGTAGGCCTTACGAAGCAGTCCTTTACAGATGTAGCTACGGAACACTAGCAGAGCAAGACGATGGAGCATCTGTATTGTAGGCCTTTCGAAGCAGTCCTTTACAGATGTAGTTACGGAACACTCTCGAAGAAAGACGATGGAGCCATTTTCAAGGAGGATACAGAAGGTACCCTGGGTGGTACCTAGGACCAATATGGTCATTGGGCATATAGCTACATATATGTATATATATTAGTTATTAAGTTTTAATCTACTATGGAGTACATGGGCACGGTTCACGAACAGAGGCGAGAGTATTGTAATCTAATGAAACTAATATAAGAGTAAATGGAAATAAAACGGTATATGTAGAATTAAGATTAAAAGTGTATAATTTATCCATTCACTAAAACTTTAGTTCTGACCCCCTCCTCATAACATCCTACAGGTTAGGTAGATGGCAGAGACTTCCCAGCTTTAAGACACTTGTTTAGAAAGTGTTATTATATTGGTGAGTATTTACTTACTATTATATTTTAGTCAATTCCGTTGTGAGATATTTAATTGAGCTCTGGTATATTTGTCTTTGCCTATTTGCATGACACCAGATTCCCAACTCGGGTGTCAGTGGGCTTGGGTTTTAGCATTTTTGCGAAAAATCCAGATCCACTGAAATTCGGGTTGTTACATTAAGGGGAAAACATAAACTTCGAGTCAATAATAAAGTCTGGTATGAATAATAATCTAACATCTCAAACCATTTAGATATCTAGTGAGACCACGCCGCATAGCGAAACGGGTTTTCCCGTCACTAGTATCTTAAAACCTTTATAAAACCATATAATGTGCTCCTGCATCCACAATGGTTAAAACATAGTCATTTTAAAATATTATGATGATATGCATACAAGTTAAAACATTCTGGATTCCCCGTCCTCTGTTAAATTGACTCCCTGTCATATTTATAGTTTCTAGGGTTACTATTAACCAATTAGTTTTCATGGGCTTACTAATAACCTTTATATAATATATAGACTCCCTGTCATATTTCATAGTTTTCATGGGTGCACTATGAACCTATTAATCTCTGCCAATTAACTTAATTACTTCATGGGTCCCCCTGAACCCATTACCGACTTCAATAACTTATCTCCTATCCTAGTTTTCATGGGTTGACTAGGAACCTAATGAAACCTCTAATTACTTCATTCTTGTCCTAGTTTTCATTGGTTGACTAGGAACCTTTTGACTATTGTCAATAACTTAATCCGGATATAGTTTCATGGGTGCACTACAAACCAATTGGCCCCTGCCAACCACTCTTTATAACATAGTTTTCATGAGATCACAATGAACCTATTGGTAATCCCAATAACTTCCTAATCATAGTTTTCATGGGTGCATTTTGAACTTGTTTCCCTAACAACTTCCATATATATGCATCCTATATTCTGGTCTCCCTGACCTCTTGGATGCAATTCTACTCATCCAGGAGTTTAACCAATTTATATTCACTATTGGGTTAACCTAGTTGGTTTTTCTACCCTATTATCCCCCAAATGCATTTATGGATCCATTATATTGTGAATATATTTATATCTGAAGAAGCAACCATAATTACAAAACAATAACACTCTTGTGGGTTTAATGTCCTTGAAATACTTTTCATATAAAACACGGTTAATCCCTTTAACCTATAATTTTATCAAGGAAAGCTTCTTCTTAAAGTCATTTCAAAACTCCTTTAATTTGGCCATGGGTTTTTCCTTTAAAAATGAGTTTGGGTTCCAAAGCTTTTCGAAACCATGCTTTCGACCTCATTGGATGCCATCCTTTGAAAGCATATGGACCTATCTTCAAAACATTAGGCCTCTGCCCTTCGAACACTCTAAAACCTTTCTTTCAAAACCTTTTGAATGTATTAAAGTATCAACATTTAACTTTAGAAGCATAGCTTCGAAACCAACTAAAAGTTATCCTTTCGAAAACATGGAAAGTACCCCTTTCGAAAACATTGAAAGACCCTCTTTCGAAACCATTGGAAGTATCCTTTCCGAAGCCATTGGGTTTATATTTAAAATATCATTTGGGTCAAAGTGAGCAATAACAAAAGTACCCCTTTCGAAGTCTTTCTTTATTATATAAAAGTATTTGGGGAAAACATGATGGTGCCGAAACCATCCTTTTGAAAGCTTATGCCATGTAAGTAAAAATGTTTGAAGATTGGCTTCGAAACCCCTTTCGAAAGCATGCCTTCGAAACAATTAACCCCCTTTCGAAAGCTATGGGAAGTGGCTTATATTTATAAAACACAAAGTACCTTTCGACAGCATTGATATCTTCAATACCATCGAAAGGCTTATAATTAAAGAAGGGTTTCGACTTGGTCGAAACTACCCCTTCCGAATGTTTCAATTTGAAAACTAAGTAACTTCTTCGAAAGCTACTTCTTTAAATAGGCGGCAACCCTCTTCGAAAACTTGTTTTAAAATACCATTTCGTAAGCATTGATTTCGAGTCCTTCGGAACCTCATTGTAAACAGGCAAGCGCTTTTCATTAGGAAACAAACCAAAGGTCTCGACCCCTTCGGAAGCTATGTTTTAACACCCTACCTTACGCCTTTCTCCAATCCACTACATACCAACTAAGTGATACCATATGTATTGGTTTCGGCTTCTTAGGTTTCGACCTGATTGGTAGCGGAAGGTCTGAATCGAAAGGGTCCTTCTGAAAGTGGCGGAACCTACTTTTCTGAGTAAAAATGCTTTTTTTTACCAAATACAGTAATCTTTTTGTAACTAACTTGCCACCTTGTAAACACTTGATTGGTTACCTTAAACTTTCAAATTATTTTACAAATAATTGCCACATTTCTCAGATCTAAAAACTGAATAATATTAACAAATAAGCCCTTCCCAATTAACATCAATTAAATCATTTAGGTCCTCCTTTCAAAATAATTAAATTTCCATAATAAATCTCTTATTAAACATCCCCAAAATTATAGAAATTCACTTTAAAAATGTTATCTTACATATATAAATTTCAGACTCAAATTCCTTATATAACAACAAAAAATAAATTTTAAACCCAATAATACTTGTTCCCTTCAAAAATTTATAATTAATTCTCCACGGCTTGGAAAATTCTAATAATTGAAACCCAACTCCAAAATCATGTTTCTCATAACATATAAATTTTTCATGGCATTTAAAAATCATTTACTCTCGGTTTTGCCCTAAAACCGTATATACTCATATTTAAACCATTGGATTAAATTAAACATATTATGAATCCAAGCATATTATCAAAAATCATCATATTAGATTTAATCTTAAATCCAAAAATCAATGATCATGTAAAAACCAAAATAGAGATGTAGTGATTATTATTCACCTTAGATTGGATAAGAAATTGGTGATTGATTCTTCTAGCTTGATCCTAAGCTTTAAACTTGAATTTCTATTCTCTTCTTACTCCTTAATGACCGGCCTTCCTTTTTCTTTCTTACTTTTATTTTTTCTTATAATAAAATGAACGTGAATGGTACAGGGATAATAGTATAAGGGTAGGAAATATGGACGACAATGACCCAGATACCCTTATGTTAATTTAATTATCATTTAACCATTAGTAAGCCCATTAGAGTTAATTAAGCATGGCCTCTAGGTTTATAAATCTCCTTATCACTCTACATTATTCTATTTAATTTACCTAATTAAATCTCCTGAATAATGTTATCGAAATTAGGGGTATTACAGGCTTCCTTCCTTAAAGAATTTCGTCCTCGAAATTCAGTAAGGACCAATACTAAACGTAGCAATCATCTGTAACAACTCCTAACAACCATACAAATCTAGTTGACTAGGAATTATCTATATGGATCTAATATAGACATACCCTCAAAGCAGATCAGGATAAGTATCTCGGATCCTGTCTTTTGTCTCCTAAGTACAGTCCTTCTCGTTGTCGCTCCACTGAACTTTCACTAACTTGATTGTTTTGTTCGTCAATCTTTTCTCATCTCTCGCTACAACCCGAACTAGTTGTCTAACAAAAGTTAAATTAGGCTTTACTGCTAGATCTTCCAACCCTGTTGGAGGAATAGTAGCCTCTGGATCATGCACATACTTGCGAAGATGAGACACATGAAATACATTATGGAAACCTGCCATACTGCTTGGCAACTCTACTCTGTATGCGAGCTTTCCAATCCTCTCTATATTCTGGAATTGAACAACATATCTTGGTGCCAGTTTCCTTGACTTCCCGAACCGTGCCACACCCTTCATCGGTGATACCTTTTATGAAAACCCTGTCTTCAACTGAGAACTGTAGGTCTTTACGCCTTTTATCTACATAACTCTTCTGCCTGGATTGAGCTTCCTTCATCCGTTCTCGGATCAGCTCAATCTTCTCTGACGCCTCCCTAACCAAATCTGGACCTAAGACCAATCTATCTCCAGTCTCCGACCAACATACTTGTGATTTGCATTGCCTTCCATACAAAGCTTCAAAAGGCACCATTCCTATACTAGTTTGATAACTATTATTATAGGAAAAATCAACCAAATGTAGGTGATCCTCCCAAGATCCACCAAAATCCAATACACAAGCTTTCAATAAATCCTCGAGTACCTTGTTGACTCTCTCTGTATGCCCATCCGTCTGTGGGTGATATGTTGTACTCGTCTTGAGCTTGGTACCTAATACCTCTTGTCGACTCTTCCAAAATTCGCTAGTGAATAATGCATCTCTGTCACTGACTATGCTACTAGGAATCCCATGAAGTCTAACTATGTTCTTCATGAACAACTTCGCCAAAACAGGTGCTGTCCTGGTTGACTTTACTGGAATGAAATGGGCACTCTTGGTCAACCTGTCCACTACGACCCATATACTTTCATTTCCTCTTTTTGACCTTGGCAACCAGTCTATAAATCCATGGATATCGAATCCCATTTCCATACTGGAATCCCTAAAGGCTGAAGCAATCCACTCGGCTTTTGATGTTCGGCCTTCACTTGTTGACAGTTTACACACTACTTAACCTACAGGCCAATGTCCCTCTTCATGCCTTCCCAGTGGAAGCTTCTCTTCATATCTTGATACATCTTGGTCCCTCCAGGATGAATCGTAAACTTGGATCGTTGACATTCCCCAAGAACTTCTTTCCTCAAGTTCTCAACATCTAGAATGCATAATCTCCCTTTCTTTCTCAACCACCCTCTCTAGTCAAGACAAAAACCTTTCAAATCATCGATCTCAATTCCAACCTCAAGCCATCTAATCCTTTCAGTTAATAGTGGATCCTCCTTCTGCTTAGAAACAATTCTCTCGATCAGCACTCATCGAACTTCTAAACAAGACAACATGGCAGTACTCTGACTAGAACTAGTAGTCGACCTTAACTGCACACCACAACTGGCAAAAGCTTCTAGATCCTTCCATTCTGCCGACATAGCCAACACCACATTCTGGTGTCTTCTACTAAGAGCATCTGATACTTTATTACCTTTCCCTAGTGTATACTCTGTACCAAAATCATAAGCAGCCAAAAACTCCAACCACCTCTGCTGTCTCATATTCAACTCTTTCTGAGAGAATAAGTAGCTTAAAGACTTATGATCTGTGTATAGAACAAATCTCCCCCCCAAGATATAGTGCCTCCAAATTTTCAGGCAAAAATCAATACAGCCAACATTAAGTCATTAGTGGGATATTTACTTTGTGCGGTTTAAGCTGCCTAGATGCGTGGACAATAACTTTACCCTTCTGCATCAATACTACTCCCAATCCAGTCCCACATGCATCTATGTATACTACCAACCCATGTTTTCTATCTAAAACTACCAGCATTGGTGCATTGGTCAACAAATGCTTTAATTTAAGGAACCCTTCCTCGCATTTGTCGGACCAAGCAAAACTTCATGTCTTTCCTGGTCAACTTAGTCAAAGGTGTTGCTATCCGCGACAAATCCTTGATGAATCTCTGGTAGTAGCTAGCAAGTCCAAGAAAACTCCTGATCTCGGTTACCATCTCTGGTCTCTTCCAGTTATTGATAGCTTCGATCTTAACTGGATAGACTGACAAGCCCTCCTCTGAAACCATATGACAAAGAAACTTAACCTCTTTCTTCCAAAAATGACACTTGAAAAACATCGCCTTTAGCTGATTCTGCCTTAGCATTTCAAGCACCACTCTAAGATGAATCTCATGCTCTCTTTCATCTTTCGAGTACACTTAAATGTTATCTATGAATACCAACACGAACCTATCCAAGTGTTCTCAGAAAAATCGGTTAATCAAATTTACGAAGAAAGCAGGTGCATTCGTTAACCCGAATGGCATTACTAACTACTCATACGAACCATACCTAGTCTGAAATGCCGTCAAAGGAATGTTGTCCTCCGCCACTCTCAACTGATGGAACCCAGTCGCTAAATCCAATTGGGAAAACACTTTGGCTCCACTCAACTGATCAAACACATCATTTATTCTTGGCAGAGGGTAACTATTCTTGATCGTCCTTTATTTAACTTACGATAGTCGATGCACATCCTTAACGACCCGTCTGGTTTCTTCAGTAACACCGCGGCCGCTCCCCATGACGAACTACTTAGCCTAATAAAATTCGTTCCTTCTAGGTCCACTAGCTGCACCTTCATTTCCTTCATCTCAGTCGGTGTCATCCTACAAGGTGGTCTACTCACAGGTTCAGCTCTTGGCACAAGATCTATCAGAAACTCAATAGATCGTTTTGGAGGTTGTCCTGTGACTTGCTCAAAGAAATATGCAAACTCTTTTGCTACTCAAACCTGACTTAGATCTTCTCCCACTTCCATTGCACTTAACAAAGCATAACTACTCCGATCAGAATTCTCTACTAAGCATATAATTCGGTTATGACTATCAGGGTGTCTTAGTAATATCTCCCCATCCTGGCAAAATATCTTGGCCTCATACCTTCTCAACCAATCTATACCCAAAATGATTCCGAAATTTACGAAATAAAAAACATACAGACTGCATGCAAACATATGACCTAACAAGCCAAGTTCTAACAGGTCACATCTCATCTCTAGAGTTGCATACTCTCCTATTGGATTTGCACCCCTTAAGGAAGAAACAAGGTATGTGGATATTATGCATAACCTATCAACCAAATACTGTGATATAAATGAATGTGATGCACCAGTATCAAATAGTATCCTAACTGGTGTACTCTGAATCAAAAGCGTACCTTCCATCGCAGTTTTCACTTTATCTACTGCAGTAGGCTTAGAAGAAGATGGTGGTCCGATGGCAAAAACTTTCCCTCTGTCCGCCCTGATTGGATCTGGACACTGGTTCTTATACTACCCAACTTGGTCGTAGTTGAAGCATTTCACATTCTTCTTTTCTGTAGGCTTCTTTCCTTTGCCAGTCCGACACTCGTGAGCATAATGACCCTTCTTGTCACACTTGAAGCACACTAAATAAGCCTTTGCCTTCTTGGCAGCATCCCCTTTCCGGGCTCCCTTCTTCTTAAAGAATTTCCTCTTCTTTCCCTGAGGACCCTGGGATTCTACTGGCTTCTCTCTAGCAGAAACAACAAGCATCTTTTCATGGCGAATGGCCATCTCCACCACCACATTACAAGGTTCCCGGATATGGGTCATGGTCATTCTAGCAAGCTCAAGTCTCAATCCTCGAATGAACCTCTCATTCCTTCTGATGTCAGTTTCTATAGTGGCATAACCATATCGAGACAGCTCATCAAACTTAGCAGCGTACTCGATTACTGACATATTTCCTTGGACCGGATCAATAAACTTCCTTATCAATGCCGACATTGCCACTTCAGAAAAAAACTTTTGCTCCAACCTCATTCTGAAATCTGCCTACGTCAACTCTTCCTCCGGAACTCCGGTAGTCACACTATTCCACTAATGAAGCACCGCCCCTTGCAATTGAATAGAGGCCAGCCTCCTCTTTCGCTCATCATCCAAGCCCAGATCAGTAAAGATCCCCTCACAGTGCAATAGCCAATTCTCAACCTCAACAACATCCTCCGTTCCAACAAACGGCTTTCCACCCAGAATAGTGTAGTCTCCGCTCAAATTAGCATAGTTATTCCCAATTGGAGCCGCAGGATCAGCTCTTCCAACATTACCAACAACCCCAGCTTGAAAAAGATTGACTAACAACTGATACACCATCTCCGCATCTACTGGCGGATTTCCAGCACCAACATTGGCCTCAGCATTTTGGTTAGCACTAGCCGGTCGACCTTGGTTCCTCTTGGTATTAGGTTGAGCATTTCCGTTGGTTGTGGTGCTTCCTCCACCCAGATTGTAACAACCCGTAAATTTTAATGGTTTTAATAATGTATTTGATTGAATTTTTGTGAATTTTTAAATAATTAAATTTTGAAATAAAAATTTAATATTTGGAATACGTCTATTTAAACATAGCAACTAGTAAATTTTCATTTGATAATATGGAAGTTTATTTTCTTGTGTAATTTCATTTCAATTTAAATTGATTAAAAATTGATGGTAATAAAATATTTTTCAAACCAAAATATTTTTCTATAGAAAATTTGTAAATCATCTTTTGAGTGAGACGTCATATCTCGTTTCTCCAAATTTGGACTTCTATTGCCCCGTTCATCTTATTTCTGACAAAATTAGCAGCATTTTTCGGTACCGATTATTGACTTTTGATAGGATGATCGTACCACTGATATTTGTATACCATTTTGATCATCTCGTCGTCCTGATCTCTACGGTATATTCAATTCTGTGTTTTGAAGTCTGGTACATAGCGGAATCCACGAAACCGATTCTGTATCGGTACCCGTTTTGTACCTTTTGGTTTTTCCGTGACCTTTCACCCAGTTGTCCTTTTCTATTCTCAAAAGTAACTTCTGGCTTTTTATTTTCCCTATGCAAATTTATTTTATCGGTTCATTTCATTTACTATGGTTCGTTTATTTATTTATTTTTCTTCTGATATGAAAGGCAATACAATATATAAATAAATAATGAAATGATACATCTTCTTGCTGCTATTTCATTCTGAAGCTCCTTCATTCCTTTTCTTCATCCTTTCCTTTCCTTTTGCCAGCTGCTCCTTCATTCCTTTTCTTCATCAAAGGCCACCTTCACTTTTCCCCTTCGACTTCCCATCACCGTGCGCCTTCGTCCCTCGGCCTTGCCTGCTCCGACGCATTACTTGCCACAGCCATCACCTCACCGCATGCAACCCTACCCAGCTTTTCCTTGGCTATCACTACAAAATACTACCCTCTCCCCTCTCCTCGACTTCCGCCCGAGCCCAGTCACCCAATTTCATGTGAGCTCATGCAACCTGCTCCATCATCCATCACCGTCTCCTCTCTCCCCTCTAGTGGCCGCCGATCTCCCATCTCTGCTTGTAGGCGTAAGTATATATATATAGGTTGGTTTTGAATGTATATTGGATATGTTGTATATTATTTATATAGGTATATCTATTTATAAAGTAAATCTAACACAGCATGCATGGTTATATAGATATGTTACAAAATATATAGGTATATACGTGGTGTATATTTGATATTTTGAAAGTATTGTATTTGTTTTAGTAAGTATTGATTTTTCTTTTGTTTTATATATATGTATGCGTGGGTTTATGGCTGAAGCTATACTGTTTTACTCATGTGTATAGGTATTTTGCATATTGGTTTATCTTTGAAGAGTAAATGTGTACAAAGACTTATGTATATTTAGTTATAAGGTTACATATTTTTATATATTTACACTGTTGGGTTTCTATATTTTGTATTTTGATAGATTGTGTATATATATTGCTAGCATCTCTCAGTGGTTATGTTTATATATGATTTGCCATGAGTTGGCAGTTCTTACATTTCCAATTACTATGTAATATATAATGTTGTATACATGTATATTTTAATCTTAAATATATATATATATATATATATATGTTTATATAGTGAGTTATTTCGGCTTCAGGTATATATACTATGAGTCTGTAAATATTATTAGTTATGTATTAGTATTATATTTGTTGTATAAGGTGTTATTTGTTTATTTAAGTATTGATTTCTAAATGGTATAGATATATAAACATATATAGTTATCTGTTATACGAGTTGCACTAATATTTTATATAAGTTGGGATATTGGATTTCGTTAATTATAATATGTTAGTATTGTATTAGTTTTATGAAGTGCATTTAGGGCAAGTGCAAATTGTTGTTGTTATATATATTATATGTATACTTTGATTTGATATATATATATCTGTTTATATGTATAGTTATATATATATTTTATGATATAGCTGAATATATATAGATAAGTATTGATTTTTTTAATATATTATGTATATATATAATGAGTTTAATACTTGTGTTTTAATTTAAAATAATAATTTGGAAATACATAACTGTTTAATTTAACATGTATTTGAAATTTTGAATATAAATTTTATATAAATAGTTATATATAGTTATATACATAAGTTTACTTATACTATTTATCATCATCGATCCAGTTCTGATTTGATTTCGTCAATTTCAAATATCCAGCTTCGCTTTGATCATCGAACTCGGGTCCATCGTGCTTTGCTTGGAATTTCGTGCTTGGATTCGTAGCTCAATTCTTTTTCAAATCTATCTCTCTAGCCTCGAAAGGTGAGCAATCACTCACGATTTACGTTCTTATATTTATTAAATTTGATTTCAATTGAAACGACAATTGAAATATGCTGTTGCTAGTTATTTACATTGCTATATATATGCTATTATCTGTATCTTTTCATCTGTGACATCTGACCCCATTATATGTTATTTTATTGATGTTATATGCCAGTTATGTTATTATCATATCTGTTATCACTCTGTAAGTTCCCTGTTAGTATAGAATTCACTATGGGTTGAAATGATACATACCCGAACGAGCTTGTAGAATATGAGAAAATCGTTATGGGTTGAAATGATAAACCCAAGCGATTTTCATTGAATTGAATTTAGGATTGCAAGTTGAAAAGATATATACCCGTATATATTTAAATTGCGGATTGAAATGATAAATATCTGTATCACTTGACCATAAGGTAGAAAATTATATACAGACACCGTTGGTCTATATATAATTATTTTGAAATGATTTCTATGGTTTTGAAAAGAAATATATGGTTCTAATAAATATTGATTTTTATTATTTATTAAAATTGATTTAATAAAGTTGATGTATATTATGTTTAAGTAATTATTTAATATCTATAATTTCAAATATAGAGTTTATATTGATTTTAATAAATTTAGATTTTGAAATGATTTGAAATTATATTTATTTAAGAATTATACTTAAATAAGTTTGATCGGAAATTTATTAAATTTGGAATTTTAAAGATATGTTTTATAACTTGAATTTGATTAAAAGTGACTTAAATGAATATTTCAAATTTATATAAATTTAAATGGGATAATTTATTTATTTAAAATTTGTAAATTGAAGCTGTATTTAGATGTTATTGAAATGATTTAGTAAATATTTCAAAACTAAATAATAGAAAAGTGAATTGATATATATATAAAATTATCGAATTTAGTTTTGAAGCTTTGAAATATTTTGAAATTGAAATGGTTTATTTGTGGTTCAAATCGGTATTTGAAATTTATATAACTTGAAAATGTTTAATTGAATTAGAATTGAAATTGATGATTTAGATTTGATTAAATTTGAATTTGGAATTTGAATTGATTTGAATCGATTTGTGAAAGTCGAGGAAACTATTTTATTTTATAAAGTAATTTTAAATTATATTTAAAACTATGGATATTATACTTTATAAATTATTTTAATATAAACTAATTTAATATAAATCATTTTTAATATAAATTATTTTATTATAAACTATTTTAACTTATATTATTTATATAAACTATTTTTATTTATAAACTATCTTAACTTATAACTATTTATATTAACTATTTTATTTATAAACTATTTTATTATATATACTAAATTTTAATATCTAAACTGTTTAAGAGGAAAGTGTTATGATTTCCAAAATGCTATAATTTCAAAGTGTTATGATTTCCAAAATGCTATGATTTCAAAGCTGTGATTTCCAAAGTGTTTTGATTTTAAAAGACTATGATTTCGAAAGCGTTATAACTTTGGAAAGTGATATGATTTTTGGAAATGGATATATTTGAAATGGAAATTATATCGTATTGATTTGGGTTTTGAAATGAAAATGATATTTTTGTTTTGAAGTATAAACTATTTTGAAATGACCGTGGTGTTATAATAAAGTTTGGTTGTTAAAGAGACCGGGATCGGATATGGGCATACTCTCTGTCGATACCGAAAACCACTTTAACAACTGTGTACGCGGTGGAGATTCCAGAATGAAGTAGGATGGTGGCGACGATCCTATATGAGGTATATACGTGGACCCGACTCCCGTGAGTTGGCATAAGGTGGCTAAAACAGGAGCAATTGACGGGCTAATGAGGTAGCTCCTCTGATCGGACACACTCCATCGTATGCCATTCTATTACTTTGTGATTGATTTGGTGCGCACCTTCGGATTTTGGGAGTGTGGCTCGAGGTGGGCGGTAGTGGCTACTATGCGTTACCACCGGCCCGGAAGAGTAGTTGGTATATCTACCCTGGCATTGCCTAGTTATGTCGTGTCACCTACCCCAGCGCGCCTCTTACGAGTTTGATTTGTGTCGTACCTATGGAGTATCTTCTCGTAGCCTCCCGATCTAGAGGTACGCAGGTACTGTATAGACTATTGGCACTATAAAATGTGTTAAGGGGGATATGGGTAACGCCTTAACGCTATTTTTAAATAGTTTACTTTACTTTAGACATTATTATAATAGCGTATATTAGTACATACTACATAGTATATAGTTTAACAGATCCTTAGGGGGTGGTTATCCCAAACATCCTTTAAGTTACTGTATTTCACTTGAGTTAGATTTATTGATATAAGAATGTTAATTCTGACTCGAGTGTTTTGTGTTTTTGATTTACGCTCGGGCCAAACTGAGTAATACAGCATTTGAGACTCACCTTTGGAGTTGGAGCTTCGCTTGGAGATCCAGCCATCTATCGATTCTTCTTCCAGTTATTCAGTTGATTCCAGTGATGTATTCTGATCATGTATTTGACTATTTCATTGAGACATCTATGTATTCAGGACCTCTGTTGTATCTTATTTAACTCTTTTATATAAATAGTAGCTTCATGAACTACTATTCTTTTGTTTCCGCTGCATTATTGTTATGTTACTCTGTGTCTGTGATTCTGTGATTATTTATTTATTGTATATTCTGAGTTTTGTCAAATTTAAATTAACAATCTGATATTTTGAGCAATTCAAATCCGAAATGCATGGATGCGAATGGTTGAAAATTCAGGTCGTTACACAGATTTCCACTTCCGTTTACTGCTTCCATATCCTCTTTCTCGTAAATCTGGATACGAGCCTTAGTAAGATACAAAAGAACTGTCTAAGAGAGAGGGGAACACGTACTTATATATATATATATCAAATACAAGTACGTTACTATAGCGTTAACCCACCCTGATCATATTTTTGATTCATTGGATTTTGCTCCAAAAAGCTTTTAGGTTTAACTTTTCTTTTAATTTTTTATGAACCTATGCTCCCATACCAACTTGTAACATCCCCTTATTTGGCGGCCCAAAACTAACGGCTACGGATACTGCAGTCATCCACAGTTATTTATTCTCGGCGACCAAATACAGCAATGTTAGATTCATTGATACACAGAAACACATGAATATCGAAAAAAAATACTTCAAATAATATCAGATTCCATTTCAAATCATTTCCAATTCCTTATATAATCCCATAATCGTAAACTACGTTCAGAGAAATATATTTGTTACAACATACGGCAAGAGCGACATATGAAGATGCCCCTTTGATGATCAGAGTATATACAGGCAATATAACAACTTTGCCATTGAACTCTAAATATCTATTATGCCTCCTGCACATCTCCGGAAGCTTTATTCATCTAATGAGGTACCTAAAAACCTCAACTCTCAAACTACTCAAAACTAATTGAGTACCCGAGAGTTTAAGGGGAAAACATAAACTTCGAGTCAGACATAAAGCCTGGTATGAATAATAATCTAACATCTCAAACCATTTAGATATCTAGTAAGACCACGCCGCAAAGTGGAACGGGTTTTCCCCTCACTAGTATCATAAAACCTTTATAAAACCATATACTATGCTCCTGCATCCACAATGGTTAAAACATAGTCATTTCAAATATTATGATGATACGCATACAAGTTAAAACATTCTGGATTTCCCATCCTCTGTTAAGTTGACTCCCTATCATATTTATAGTTTCTAGGGTTACCATTAAGCAACTAGTTTTCATGGGGTTACTAATAACCTTTATATAATATATAGACTCCCTAACCTATTTCACAGTTTTCATGGGTCCACTATGAACCTATTAACATCTGCCAATTAACTAAATTAATTCATGGTTCCCCCAGAACCCATTGCTGACTTCAATAACTTATCTCCTATCCTAGTTTTCATGGGTTGACTAGGAACCAATGACACCTCAAATAACTTCTTTCTTATCCTAGTTTTCATGGGTTGACTAGGAACCTTGTGACTGTTGTCAATAACTTAATCCGAATATAGTTTTCATGGGCGCACTACAAACCAATTGGCCTCTGCCAACCACTATTTATAACATTGTTTTCATGGGATTACTATGAACCTATTGGTAACCCTAATAACTTCCTAATCATAGTTTTTGTAGCGATCCAAAACTCAGCCTTCGAAAATCGGCACCCGTACTTCACTTGTACTCAAGATGCCGCAGATTCAAACGCCGAATCTGGCTCACCGGAGCTTATAACACCATTAAGTATAACAACACAGCGGAATAAAAATAGATGATATCATATACAACTCCAATGGATACAATGTCCAATATGATATATAACAATGATATCAATATGATACAACAATATCAGAGATAAATAATGATACAGCGGAAATAACAGAAGTGATAACTCCAATGATCAGTCAGAGAGGCTGAGTCCAACCACTCCAACATCAAGCTCGAAACATCATCATGCAAGACAAGGTAAGCAATGTCAGTCGTGATCTCCAAAACTGAACTAGCTCCAATGTCAACTGAACCTGATTATCTGAAAAAGAAACCAAACTCTAGACTGCCCGTGTGGAAAATTGTGAGCACCCAGAGTTTAGGAAAGGAACAATAAACTCCAAGTCAGTCGTGGGACTGGTGTGAGTAACAAAAGCAGTTTATCTTTAAAACAAACACAAAAATATTTTAACATTGAAATCCGCAATGCTTTTGGAAAATGAAACTACCATAAGACCTCCCGCCACACACACAATGCAAATGCAGAATTGGAGAAGATTTCTTCTTATGATAGTCAAACATGCTTACTACGCAAAAGGAAAACTCTTTTGATATTATTACTAGTTCATAGTGTACAAAATCATTTCGAAAATACAATATTAAACTTAGCCAACATACAACCATTATTGTATGCGTACTATAGCCACTATGTTCCATAGCAGGTTACCACCACATTCCATAGCAGGTTACACAACTAAAATCGTACAAGGCTCGTATTGTTTCTTTGGATTTCCAACAAATGGTCAGGCTAAGGAACTTCCCACTGCCACATGGGTACGCCTCTAGATGGACGTCCCGAGAGCTAACTAGCTCTCTGCCAACACAAGGTCGGGTTACCTCTGACACTAGGTAACTACTTCATGAATATGCCACCTCCCGGTCCTTTGGGACCTTTATCCGAGGGCCCTCGATAACCAACATCACACAATAATAAATATAATGTGTCCACATGATTAAGTATCTGGGCTCCATACCATGATACCACCCTTTTCCAGAAGGAAATGACATACCCTAAAGGGAGCGACCCTCATAACCTTGCCGCATCATTCCTGTTTCGACCATTTCCGGTTTGTGAGGTTTGATGAGGTCTCGTCCACAAAGCTACGCTTTTCACAAAGCCATGCTTTGATCAACAAATGATCAGCAACACACAGCAACACTCGCATGCCACACTACCAAATTAGGAGTATATCACTGATAACCTTCAACTACATAACCTCTGAGCTCGTACGTCTCAGAGAAGGGTGTTATGCTAAGAGAATAAATTCTTCGCCACCAAACAGAAATGTATTTGAAAGAAATCAGCTTTATATCTCAAAGTGTAATGTCAGACATGTAACCATACAAGTCTGTTCCGGGTTCGAATAGAACCGAACGCACTTCCGAAGAAGCCCTTGCAATCCGAGTATTCACAATCCCGATCGGATTTCCCATCACTTAGGAAATCTCTATACCGGCACGACTCGGTGCGGAGACAATCGATAGGTCATCCTATCGTTCTTGAAAATACCCGGTCTTCACCACCGGTCTTCAAATGCGATCCATATACGACGTATCATTATTCGGAATGGGTTATGCGACACAAAGGTCCTCTCCCGGCTAAACCGAATAATGGACGCAATATTTACAAAACATATGGACAATGGGATTTCAATTGAGTCACAATTTATTACCCAAAACTATCCTTTCAAATAGTTTAAACACATTACCATTTTAATCTTTTTAAACAAAAAGATTCAATTCACAAAGTTCACTTAGTTTCACAAAGATTCATTCACAGATTTTCCAAATCAATTTCCATTTCAATTGGATTAACTCGTTAAATCTTTAAAACAAAGATTTAACTGATAGCTTTCAAAACACGTTTTCAAAGATTTATTCGTAATTTAGAAAACCATTTTCAATTCAAACTTGAAATTCCTTTAATTCAATTTGGAAATCTATTTCTTATATAAGAGCTTTTATCAGTTGGAAACAATCAGTTTCCCAAATCATTGAATTCAATTCTAAATATTGAATTCAAATTTAAATCAAATTATTAAATATCAAGCTTTATTAAGTTATTTAAAATAAATTTACATTGAGACTCATTTGCAAAGCTCTTAAATTTCAATTTCCAAAACTAGGTGGATTCAATAATTCAATCCTTAAAATTTTCAAAAATCTGTAACTTAACTGATTTCCACGTGAAATCCATATTTGTGTGTGTATAGTGTAGTCCAGGTGTTTCACACAGTAGTGCAACATCATTCAATCATCACAGATCAGAATACAGAATATAGTTGATAAGCGGTATAAATTATAACGCTTATCTGTTCATTTACATATCACAGATAATAATTTACATTCATCCCAGATAAATAACTACAGTACAGATCACACACAAATCAGAATATATCACAAAGCATCACAGATCAGAAATATCAAGCAATTCAATTATTCAGTCAAGTCCAAACATTCACAAGTGAATTTATTAATCAACTGATTAATTTAAATCTCTAAGTATTTAAACTTTTCAAAATTTTTAAGTGATTATCCTGAATTAATTAATTTAAGAAATTAACTTGAACAAATTCGATTAACTCAATTAATTACATTGAATATTTAATTTCATAATTACTGTCATTAAGTAATTTCACTTAATAGTTCCACAATATATTATCATTAAATTAATTAATCCAATTTATTGTTAAAATTTAATCACATTAATTAATTGTTCAAATAATCTTAGTTAATGATTTTATTAACTATTAAATTTCTTTAATCACCTTTTAAAGAAAATTTCTTATATTAATCATTTTTAATTATAAATCGATTCACTATTAGAAATTCATTCGTTAATGAATTAGAAATCATTAAACTTCATTACTTAAAGTAAAGTTCAATCATATTTATAATTTAATTATTATTCACAATATGTTTGAAACATTGTTTCAAATTTTCTTTTAAATTTAATTTTTAAACTTATTTTCAACACTTAAGTTATAAAGCTTAATTTAATTTCAAAACCTTGAAATCGGATTTAGAGTTAATACCAAATTTAAACTTTTAGTTTCAACTTGTTTAAATTTTTCATTTAAAATTTCAAATCTATTTCAAACTCAAATTTCTCTAACATATTAAATTGCTTTTAAGTTATTAAAACAATTTTGATTTTAAAACTTATTTATTTACAAACTACATTTCAATTCAAACTTGAATCTTTATTTACATTTTACTTTAAACTCAGTTTAAAAACCTTAGTTTAAAATTTAAATTCAATTTCCAGACAAAACAGAAAACAGGCTTGAAGGCCTGTTACACATTTTCGACCCGAGATCTCCATCATTTTACTTCGAGTAACCAGCTCGAATTACTCGAGTACGAAGTGAAACTTTCACTCGTCCTTCCCAGGCAAACCAACCCAGATACATAATGACACGCGTGCACGTGCACATTGCCGCTGGCGATCTTCCGGCACCGCCACTACGTCGAGCAAGTCGACGCTCAACCCCAGATCGATTCGCAACCACTAGAACCACGTCACCGCCTCGAGATTGAAATCGAGCAAAAATTTGGAATCTGGAAACAACCAGACCATCATGGCCTTCACCTGTCAACGCTTCGCTTTCACGACTCCGGCCACTAGAACACTCGAACTTCCGGCCACGACTTCGTCAACTCGACAGCCACCATTACCCCAAAACTCGAGCAGCTCGATGCTCGAGCGAATACGAACGAATCGAAAAACAACCCCACGTCAAAACTAGGTTTCGAAACAAGAAAATCACGCCGCCATCACCTCGATGATCGAGAGCACCTCCGATCATTTTTCCTACCACCACCGTAGGTTCGTCTATCATCACGAGCAAACCCATCACCCCCAGTTCCACGTGTCGCCGGAATTCGAGCAAACTACCCATTTTAAATATCTTCGAACTGCTCTCAAACCACTCGATAAAAAATCATCAAACAAGATTTAAAAATCATGTTTTCCACTAAAGATTCAAGTTATATTTTTGAATCGATGATTCGTGAAGTTCGAAATTTTCAGAAAATAAAGTTTTGTCTGTAAAAATTCGATCTTCCCTTTTATATACATTTATTCTTCACAAAACCATTTTTAATTTGTAACTCATACTTACTCACAACTATTTGGTTTTGAAACTGAGGTCTGATATGGATTATAAAACAAGAAATGGGATTTTCTTGTTATAATGTCACTCTGTAAAACAAAAGAGAAGAAGAGAAACTCTGATACAATTACATATATACACAGAACAAATGCATATATATATATATATTCAAGTAAAAAAAGCTATAAGTTACTCACCTTGAACATTTTGTTTTCCAGAAAATTTGAAGTTGAAGTTGTAGTCTTTTTTTGAATTTCAACTTTGAAAAGTTGAAAAATCATGGGTTGAAGTTGTTAGCTGGAAGTTCTTCTTGATCTCAGGTTTTCTTTGATTGTTTGATTGAATTGTTGTTTAGTTGAGTTGGAATAAAACTTCAGTTGTAAGATACTTTTCTGGAATGCTAAGTCTTTTTTGTAAACGAAAATGGAATGAGAAAGATTGATATATGGAAAACAGGTTACAGGGTGATGATGTTTTTGTACAAGAGATCTAATATTTTGTACAAAGATCAGTGATTTTTTTCCTTGGTTTAGAGGCTGAAGTATGTTTGTTTGGGGGCTGCATTAATTATCCTTGTACCATTTTATAATTTTTTTCCTCTTTAGTTCGGCTGTACAAAAAATATATTTTGAGATAGTGATGTGGCTTCTTTTACAAGTTTTGTTATATATGTATTCTTGTTTTTCTTATTTGAATTTCTTTTTCTTTTGTTTAATTTGTTTCATATGTATTTTTTTTCAAATGTATTTGTTTTGTCTTCAACTTGTCTTTATAATTTCATATGCATTTGGTTTTGTTTTATTTTTTTTCTTTCTATTATTATTTTTGAATGTGTATTTTCTTTTGTTTTGTTGTGGTTATAATTTATTTAATGTATTTACTATAGGTATTTTTTCTATAATTTATTTCTATCTCCATTATTTATTTCCAACTTAAATACTAATTATTTTTATATTCATTTGGTAATACAAGTGAATCTCTAGATTTTAATTTGTTATTAGATTTTTATCCAATGTATTTATCCTATACTTTTATATCATATATATACATTTTTATTTTTAAACCATTTATTTACAATTTATATCCAAATTAAATATATATACATATATTTAAAATTTCAAATTGACTCATATATACCCAAATATATATATATATACCATATTTTAAATTTAAATAATTTATACAGAATATATTTGAATCCGGGGAAACTCGCATCACTTTAATCCATTTATTTTACTATTTTTATTCAAAAATACAACTAATTATTAATTTAAATATATAGAAAATTTGGGGTCGTTACAGACTTCCCCCCTTAAAAGAATTTCGTCCTCGAAATTGCACGGTTCATTTTACAAATTATCCACGCACTCAGAATAGACTAATGACAATTCACTATACCGGTAAACACATAGATTCTTATGGTTAATTCTCAATATATCTTACATTAAATACTACTCATAATATTCATACATATGTCATAGTCATACATCACCCTATCAACATCCTACATTCACTACGGTTCTAAATCCAAAATACATACATAAACACACCCTATCCCAAAAGAAGTCAACCCAAATAACTACAGATCCTTACTATCAGAGCTTCCTCTCTCAGGCCCTGACAGCTCTCTAACCTCCGCCTCAATGTCTGTCTCATAAACCTCCTTTGGATCAGATTCTACCGGGATAAAGCCTTCATCATCTCCCCCATCTAGACCCTCAACGGCATCATCTAGATCCTATATAATTGCTTCATCATCGTCTGATACTACAGAATACTCTTCAATTTCAGATTCTTCTTCGTCTTCAACCTCTTCTTCGTTCTCTTCGAGTCCTTCCTCGTCCTCGAACTCTTCCTCATCGTCAAATACTTCCTCAAGTTCTTCCTAAGGTTGTGGCTGCACCACAGGCTCCTCTGGGACCTCCTCATGAACTGACGACTCACCTAAATCATCCCGAACCCTACTGGATGAAGCATAATCACCCACTCTTCTGGCTTTTGAGGCTGCTCCGCCCCGGCTAATGCTATGGGTTCTCTACAATCAGAATCAAAATACAAAGATATGAAAAGATGATATATGATACATCAAATCAAACTGAATATCTATTTTTCATTTGGCTTACCAAATCAGAATATCAACAATAGATACAAGAACGAATCTGTTTTAACACTTCACAAAATACTCAGGTTATCCGGATCTACGAAATATGGAGTGATATCGGTTAGTTTGAAGGGATAACTAACCATTCGTAGAATATATTCGGAATCCCAAAGAAATAGGTATATATATGGATACAATTTCAGAATTTTAGTTTAGAACTAAAGTATACCTATCAACCATAACAAACAAAACAACCAATTCATTCAAACAACAATTTTTTTGTCCATCCGGAGTTTATATCCCATATTAATATATCGAATCTCTTCCTGAATCTACCAGAAATCATCAAAGAATTAAGGAAAGATGACGAACAACAGAGATTGGTAGAAAAAATTTGTTTCCATTGTTCCAGGGTATTGACCATTTATAGTCGTATTCCCCTGTCCCCTATCTCATCCTCTTCTCGCACTCATACTTACTATCAATGGATAGCAAGAGAATTTACTGAGGCATTCGAATGGATATCTTAAGGATACTCATTCTAGGGTATAATTCATCCTATCTCTAACGAGTTACTTAATGTGTTATACTCCATAGCTAAAGTTTTAACCTCAGTTTTGATACCAAATTGTTGCGATCCAAACTCAGCCTTCAAAAATTTGCACCCGTACTTCACTTGTACTCAAGATGTCGCAGATTCAAATGCCGAATCTAGCTCACCGCAGCTTATAACACCATTAAGTTTAACAACACAACGAAATAAAAATAGATGATATCATATACAACTCCAATGGATACAATGTCCAGTATGATATACAACAATGATATCAATATGATACAACAATATCAGAGATAAATAATGATACAGCGGAAATAACAGAAGTGATAACTCCAATGATCAGTCAGAGAGGCTGAGTCCAACCACTCCAACATCAAGCTCGAAACATCATCACGCAAGACAAGGTAAGCAATGTCAGTCGTGATCTCCAAAACTAAATTAGCTCCAATGTCAACTGAACCTGATTATCTGAAAAAGAAACCCAACTCTAGACTGCCCGTGTGGAAAATTGTAAGCACCCAGAGTTTATGAAAGGAACAATAAACTCCAAGTCAGTCGTGGGACTGGTGTGAGTAACAAAAGCAGTTTATCTTTAAAACAAACACAAAAATATTTTAACATTGAAATCCGCAATGCTTTTGGAAAATGAAACTACCATAAGACCTCCCGCCACACACACAATGCAAACGCAAAATTGGAGAAGATTTCTTCTTATGATAGTCAAACATGCTTACTACGCAAAAGGAAAACTCTTTTGATATTATTACTAGTGCATAGTGTACAAAATCATTTCGAAAATACAATATTAATCTTAGCCAACATACAACCATTATTGTATGCCTACTATAGCCACTATGTTCAATAGCAGGTTACCGCCACATTCCATAGCAGGTTATACAACTAAAACCGTACAAGGGTCGTATTGGTTCTTTGGATTTCCAACAAATAGTCAGGCTAAGGAACTTCCCACTGCCACATGGGTAGGCCTCTGGATGGACGTCCCGAGAACTAACTAGCTGTCTACCAACACAAGGTCGGGTTACCTCTAACACTAGGTAACTACTTCACGAATATGCCACCTCCCGGTCCTTTGGGACCTTTATCCGAGGGCCCTCGATATCCAACATCACACAGTAATAAATATAGTGTGTCCACATGAGTAAGTATCTAGGCTCCATACCATGATACCACCCTTTTCCAGAAGGAAATGACATACCCTAAAGGGCGCAACCCTCATAACCTTGCTGCATCATTCCTGTTTCGACCATTTCCTGTCTGTGAGGTATGATGAGGTCTCGTCCATAAAGCTACGCTTTTCACAAAGCCATGCTTTGATCAACAAATGATCAGCAACACTCGCATGCCACACTACCAAATTGGGAGTATATCACTGATAACCTTCAACTACATAACCTCTGAGCTCGTACGTCTCAGAGAAGGGTGTTAAGCTAAGAGAATAAATTCTCCGTCACCAAACAGAAATGTATTTGAAAGAAATCAGCTTTATATCTCAATGTGTAATGTCAGACATGTAACCATACAAGTCTGTTCCGGGTTCGAACAAAACCGAAGGCACTTCCAAAGAAGCCCTTGCAATCCGGGTATTCACAATCCCGTTCGGATTTCCCATCACTTAGGAAATCTCTATACCGGCGCGACTCGGTGCAGAGACAATCGATAGGTCATCCTATCGTTCTTGCAAATACCCGGTCTTCACCACCGGTCTTCAAATGCGATCCATATACGACGTATCATTATTCGAAATGGGTTATGTGACACAAAGGTCCTCTCCCGGCTAAACCGAATAATGGACGCAATATTTACAAAACATATGGACAATGGGATTTCAGTTGAGTCACAATTAATTACCTAAAACTTTCCTTTCAAATGGTTTAAACACATAACCATTTTAATCTTTTTAAACAAAAAGATTCAATTAAAAAAGTTCACTCAGTTTCACAAAGATTCATTCACAGATTTTCCAAATCAATTTCCATTTCAATTGGATTAACTCATTAAATCTTTAAAACAAAGATTTAACTGATAGCTTTCAAAACACGTTTTCAAAGATTTATTCGTAATTTAGAAAACCATCTTCAATTCAAACTTGAAATTCCTTTAATTCAATTTGGAAATCTATTTCTTATATAAGAGCTTTTATAAGTTGGAAACAATCAGTTTCCCAAATCATTGAATTCAATTCTACATATTGAATTCAAATTTAAATCAAATTATTAAATATCAAGCTTTATTAAGTTATTTAAAATAACTTTACATTGAGACTCATTTGCAAAGCTCTTAAATTTCAATTCCAAAACTAGGTGGATTCAAGAATTCAATCTTTAAAATTGTCAAAAATCTGTGACTTAACTGATTTCCACGTGAAATCCATATTTGTGTGTGTATAGTGTAGTCCAGGGGTTTCACACAGTAGTGCAACATCATTCAATCATCACAGATCAGAATACAGAATATAGTTGATAAGCGGTATAAATTATAACGCTTATCTGTTCATTTACAGATCACAGATCACAGATATATAAATCACAGATAATAATTTACATTCATCCCAGATAAATAACTATAGTACAGATCACACGCAAATCAGAATATATCACAAAGCATCACGGATCAGAAATATCAAGCAATTCAATTATTCAGTCAAGTCCAAACATTCACAAGTGAATTTATTAATCAACTGATTAATTTAAATCAGATGTATCAATTATAAATCCGAGCTAATGTTTTAATTACAAATTTATTTGAAATAAATCTTCTTTTCAAATTTATTAGTTAACCCTTAATTATTAACTAATCATTTTAAATCAATGAATCAATTAATCTTTAATTATTAAATTAATCTTAATTAATTTCCATTATTAATTAATCCTTTAATTTATTAACAAATAATTAAATCAAATTTCAAATCATCATTTAATTAATTACATTCGGTAATTATTTATTAATTACTTCTCTAAGTAATTAAACTTTTCAAAATTTTCAAGTGATTATCCTGAATTAATTAATTTAAGAAATTAACTTGAACAAATTCGATTAACTCAATTAATTACATTGAATATTTAATTTCATAATTACTGTCATTAAGTAATTTCACTTAATAGTTCCACAATATATTATCATTAAATTAATTAATCCAATTTATTGTTAAAATTTAATCACATTAATTAATTGTTCAAATAATCTTAGTTAATGATTTTATTAACTATTAAATTTCTTTAATCACCTTTTAAAGAAAATTTCTTATATTAATCATTTTTAATTATAAATTGATTCACTATTAGAAATTCATACGTTAATGAATTAGAAATCATTAAACTTCATTACTTAAAGTAAAGTTCAATCATATTTATAATTTAATTATTATTCACAATATGTTTGAAACATTGTTTCAAATTTTCTTTTAAATTTCATTTTTAAATTTATTTTCAACACTTAAGTTATAAAGCTTAATTTAATTTCAAAACCTTGAAATCAGATTTAGAGTTAATTCCAGATTTAAAATTTTAGTTTCAACTTGTTTAAATTTTTCATTCAAAATTTCAAATCTATTTCAAACTCAAATTTCTCTAACATATTAAATTGCTTTTAAGTTATTAAAACAATTTTGATTTTAAAACTTATTCATTTACAAACTACATTTCAATTCAAACTTGAATCTTTATTTACATTTTACTTTAAACTCAGTTTAAAAACCTTAGTTTAAAATTTAAATTCAATTTCCAGATTTCAAAACAGAAAACAGGCTTGAAGGCCTATTACACATTTTGACCCGAGATCTCCACCATTTTACTTTGAGTAACCAGCTCGAATTACTCGAGTACGACGCGAAACTTTCACTCGTCCTTCCCAGGCAAAGCAACCCAGATACATAATGACACGCGTGCACGTGCACATCGCCGCTGGCGATCTTCCGGCACCGCCACTACGTCGAGCAAGTCGACGCTCAACCCCAGATCGATTCGCGACCACTAGAACCACGTCACCGCCTTGAGATCGAAATCGAGCAAAAATTTGGAATCTGGAAACAATCAGACCATCACGGCCTCCACCTGTCAACGCTTCGCTTTCACGACTCCGGCCACTAGAACACTCGAACTTCCGGCCATGACTTCGTCAACTCGACAGCCACCATTACCCCAAAACTCGAGCAGCTCGATTCTCGAACGAAGACGAACGAATCGAAACACAACCCCACGCCAAAACTAGGTTTCGAAACAAGAAAATCACGCCGCCATCGCCTCGATGATCGAGAGCACCTCCGATCATTTTTCCTACCACCACCGTAGGTTCGTCCATCATCACAAGCAACCCCATCACCCCCAGTTCCACGTGTCGCCGGAATTCGATCAAACTACCCATTTCAAACATCTTTGAACTGCTCTCAAACCACTCGATAAAACATCATCAAACAAAAGATTCAAGTTATATTTTTGAATCGATGATTCGTGAAGTTCGAAATTTTCAGAAAATAAAGTTTTGTCTGTAAAAATTCGATCTTCCCTTTTATATACATTTATTCTTCACGAAACCATTTTTAATTTGTAACTCATACTTAATCACAACTATTTGGTTTTGAAACTGAGGTCTGATATGGATTATAAAACAAGAAATGGGATTTTCTTGTTATAATGTCACTCTGTAAAACAAAAGAGAAGAAGAGAAACTCTGATACAATTACATATATACACAGAACAAATGCATATATATATTCAAGTAAAAAAAACTATAAGTTACTCACCTTGAACATTTTGTTTTCCAGAAAATTTGAAGTTGAAGTTGTAGTCTTTTTTTGAATTTGAACTTTGAAAAGTTGAAAAATCTTGGGTTGAAGTTGTTAGCTGGAAGTTCTTCTTGATCTCAGGTTTTCTTTGATTGTTTGATTGAATTGTTGTTTAGTTGAGTTGGAATAAAACTTCAGTTGTAAGATACTTTTCTGGAATTCTATGTCTTTTTTGTAAACGAAAATGGAATGAGAAAGATTGATATATGGAAAACAGGTTACAGGGTGATGATGTTTTTGTACAAGAGATCTAATATTTTGTACAAAGATCAGTGATTTTTTTTCCTTGGTTTAGAGGCTGAAGTATGTTTGTTTGGGGGCTGCATTAATTATCCTTGTACCATTTTATAATTTTTTTCCTCTTTAGTTCGGCTGTAAAAAAATATATTTTGAGATAGTGATGTGGCTTCTTTTACAAGTTTTGTTATATATGTATTCTTGTTTTTCTTATTTGAATTTCTTTTTCTTTTGTTTAATTTGTTTCATATGTATTTGTTTTCAAATGTATTTGTTTTGTCTTCAACTTGTCTTTATAATTTCATATGCATTTGGTTTTGTTTTATTTTTTTTCTTTCTATTATTATTTTTGAATGTGTATTTTCTTTTGTTTTGTTGTGGTTATAATTTATTTAATGTATTTACTATAGGTATTTTTTCTATAATTTATTTCTATCTCCATTATTTATTTCCAACTTAAATACTAATTATTTTTATATTCATTTGGTAATACAAGTGAATCTCTAGATTTTAATTTGTTATTAGATTTTTATCCATTGTATTTATCCTATACTTTTATATCATATATATACATTTTTATTTTTAAACCATTTGTTTACAATTTATATCCAAATTAAATATATATACATATATTTAAAATTTCAAATTGACTCATATATACCCAAATATATATATATATATACTATATTTTAAATTTAAATAATTTATACAGAATATATTTGAATCCGGGGAAACTCGCATCACTTTAATCCATTTATTTTACTATTTTTATTCAAAAATACAATTAATTATTAATTTAAATATATAGAAAATTTGGGGTCGTTACAGTTTTCATGGGTGCACTATGATCCTGTCTCCCTGAAAACTTCCATTTTAGACATCCTATATTCTGGTCTCCCTGACCTCTTGGATGCAATTCTATTCATAAAGGAGTTTAATCAATTTATATTCACTACTGGGTTAACCTAGTTGGTTTTTTTACCCTTTTATCTCCAAAATGCAGTTATGGGTCTATTATAATGTGAATATATTTATATTTGAAGAAGCAACCATAAGTACAAAACAATACCACTCATGTTGGTTTAATGTCCTTGAAATACTTTTCATATAAAACATGGTTAATTCCTTTAACTTATAATTTTATCTAGGAACGCTTCTTCTTGTAATGAGTTTGGGTTACTAAGCCTTTCGAAACCTTCGAAACCATGCTTTCGACCTCATTGGATGCCCTCCTTCGAAAGCATATGGACCTATCTTCAAAACATTAGGCTCTTGCCCTTCGAACACTTTAAGACCTTTCTTTCAAAACCTTTTGAATGTATTAAAGTATCAACATTTAACTTTAGAAGCATAGCTTCGAAACCAATTGAAAGACCCTCTTTCGAAACTATTGGAAGTATCCCTTCCGAAGCCATTGGGTTTATATTTAGAATACTATTTGGGTAAAAGTGAACAATAATGAAAGTACCCTTTCGAAACCTTTCTTTATTATATAAAAGTATTTGGGGGAAACATGATGGTGTCAAAGCTATCCATTCGAAAGCTTATGCTATATAAGTAAAAATGTTTGAAGATTGGCTTTGAAATCCCTTTCGAAACCATGCCTTCGAAACCATTAACCCCCTTCCAAAAGCTATGGGAAGTGGCTTATATTTATAGAAACACAAATTACCTTTGGACACCATTGATGTCTTCAATACTATCGAAAGGCTTAAAATTGCATAAGGTTTTCGACTTGGTCAAAACTACCCTTCCGAAAGCTTCAATTCGAAAACTAAGTAACTTCTTCGGAAGCTACTTCTTTTAAAAGGCGGCAGCCCTCTTCGAAAGCTTGTTTTAAAATACCCTTTCGCAAGCATTGGTTTCGAGTCCTTCAGAACCTCTTTGTAAATAGGCAAGCGCTTTTCTTTAGAAAACAAACCAAAGTTCTCAACCCCTTCGGAAGCTATGTTTCAACATCCTACCTTCCGCCTTTCTCCAATCCACTGTGTACCAACTAAGTGATACCATGTGTATTGGTTTCGACTTCATTGGTTTCGACCAGATAGGTTTCGACCTGATTGGTAGCGGAAGGTCTGAATCGAAAGGGTCCTTCCGAAAGTTGCGGAACCTACTTTTTTGAGTAAAAATGCTGTTTTTATCAAATACAGTAATCTTTTTGTAACTAACTTGCCCACTAGTAAACACTTGATTAGTTAACTTAAACTTTCAAATTATTTTACAAATAATTGTCGCATTTTGTTAGATCAAAAAATTGAATAATATTAACAAATAAGCCCTTCCCAATTAACATCAATTAAACACTACACCATAGATTGCATACTGCAACACTCAAGAAGTGATGCAGGAAGTGCCAAAAAATGTTGCTGTAGGCTAAAAAATGGCAAAGGCAACACTTTCTTGGTGATGCATTTTTCCGCGTTGCCCTAGAGTCAAAGGCAACATCTTTGCGGCCCTAGGGCAACATCGGTTCTGTTGTTGCTACAGGTACCAAATTTACTAAAAAGTGGGCCCCACAATCTGGGCCCCAACAAATATTTATTCACATATTAAATAATATTTGCTGAATAAAATAAATAACATGGAATTTAAATTCAAACGGATATTTTATTCAAACAAATATTTATTACAATTTTGAATAGTACAAATTCAAGCTCTCATTATATATATACAATTTCAATTCCAATACAATTTTGATTACATCACAATTTTCCATTTACATTTGCACCTCACTACAATTCACTCTCACTCGTATTTTTTGCAGTATAAAATAAAATGAGATTTTGAAAATATTATTTGCCTCAGTTCTTTGGGTTGTTCGTCATCATTTAATTCTGAATTCATCATACACGAACAACTTGTGACATGCACAGTGTATCACTGTAAATGCCACAAGGCCGTGCACACCGATATACACTTGATAAATCTACAGGGACAGGTGAGCACAAGGTCAAACCCAAATTAAAAGCTGGGTTCAACTCAAGTGAAATACAGATAACATCACGACACGAGCACAAGGTCAAACCCGAATTTTGAAACTGGATTCAACTCAAGTACAATTTCGAAAATCAACCTGAAATGATCAAGAACCAACAAAACAGCTCAAATCAATACTCAAGCAAATACGCAAACCTACAAAGGCAAGGCACTGCATTTCAACGATCAGTTCAGGTCAGTATATATGAATATGAGATCAAAGAATAGAAGGAACAACAAAAGCAATAGGTACAACAGTGCACAGGATACAAGTAAAGTGGTACAGTAGTACAAAGGTCATAGGCAACCTCAAATCAGCAAAGTCCAAGCAATACATGAACAAAGTAGTTCAGGCATGCACAAGAGAGAGACAAGAAACCAGCATCACCAAACCAGTGAAATGGAACAGACCATAGAAGCAGGTCACAAATGTGAGTTCAAACCAGACACAACACTTGGTGGTTAAAGAATGAAACAGGGATCAAAGTACTAAGCATCATATGCAAATGAGACAAGGTTACAAATCAAGCATACATATAAACAAATGCAACATGAAAACAACTCAAGATCAATGCATATGAAGCAACCAGACCCAACTGAAGTGTTCAGAGATTACAAATATATAATGGAGCACATATATGAACACACATGTATACAATGCATAGCAACTCGAATATCAATGACACTGCCTCAACAGTCAGAGCATCATCAGCAAACATAAACATGACTGCAACACTACGGCAACTACAAGTGATCAAGCATCAAGTCAAAGACAACTACAGTCTTACAGGAACCTAGACAAAATTCAAGCACCAGACTCGACCAAGACTACCATGTACACAAGTAAATGCAACTGTGACATATAACATGAATTTATCAAGTCATGAAACAGCAAAATACAAGTGAGTGTATCAAGTCAGAGCTGTGACAACCAGACAAATGTATATGCATATTCAAGTGCATATTAACTCAGACTCGACCTAGACCACATGAGCTCAATGCAACACAACATCAAATAACAAACTATAACATAGACATATGTATATGCATATTCAAGTGCATATGAACTCAGACTCGACCAAGACTACATGAACCAGACAAATGCACATATATACACAATCCAGGCAAAGCAGGATGACCACAAACCAAACATGCATACAAACACTATGTGTGTGTGTGTCTATATACACATACACACACATACATGAATGTTTGTATTATGTGTGTGTATATATATATATATTACAAGTTCAAGCAGCAGGTCAAATAAACATTATCACAAGCCGAAGTCAACAAGGCCGGAATGATCAAAAAATCATGAAACCAACATAAGCAAATCACAAGCAGTTTCAAAATTATCAAGTGCAGTTTATCATAAACAAGATAAAGTGGCCAAAGTATTCAGAAATTCATGAAACGAGTCAAGATAAATCAACATCGTCAAACCAAAACCAAAACCATGATGGCCAAGAAATCGAACCAAGTCAGAAATCAACACCATGGGAATCAAGTCACAAATATATGAAATTGATAAAGTCGGAAAAATCATAAACATCCAAGCAATATCATATGGCCAAGCGTAAAATTATCAGACAATTTCGTATAAAATATACGAACGAAAATATACGGGTTCGAACCCTATATAAACAAGAAACATCATCGGCAAGTGTGTGATTCGAGTTGAAGAAAAACGGAAAGCATCAAAGAAAATCAAAATTTCCAATTCAATTTAGCATCGAATCAAAGTTACTTACAGAAGTACAACATACGAATCAACCGCGAAGCCAACCAGGAAGCTAACAAACCCGAAAGCAAGCTAACAATTGTATAATCAGACCGAAGGCAGCAAAATCCTTTTTGATTTCACAGGAACAAAGGAGCGGCAGAAGCCCTTAATTGATTTCACGATTCCACGAAACCCTAATTGATATCACAGAAGCCAACAAGGAGGCCAAGGCCTAGCAGAGGAAAGGAGCGAAGCCTAATCGATTTTGAAAAATGGTCGAAGCCCTAAAAAATTCACTGCACCATTTTTGCTTCACCAAAGAATGTACGAGAAGCCATTTTTGGGAACGAAGTACGTATTTTGTTAAGTGTTTGAGTGAAACCCTTCAATATTTTGTTAACTTTTGCCGCTTTGTTTTTGCTTCCCGCGTTAAAAATTATTTCAGCCTGCTTTTTTTTCAGCCCGCACTCATTTTTTATAATATTTTTATAAGTCTATAGCTACTGCAACATAGTGTTGATATCTATGCTAACATCCTGAAGCTAATGTTGTAATAGACAAAAATCAGCATAGCTATCGTTACATTGTAGCTAGCAACATCTTGTATTTTCGTTGTAATAGGCCATCTATGGCGTAGTGAAATCATTTAGGTCCACATTTCAAAATAATTAAATTTCCATAATAAATCTCTTAGTAAACATCCCCAAAATCACAAAAATTCACTTTAAATATGTTATCTAACATATATAAATTTCAGACCCAAATTCCTCATATAACAACCAAAAATAAATTTTAAACCCAACAATACACGTTTCCCTTCAATAATTTATAATTAATTCTCCATGGCTTCGAAAATTCTAAAATTGAAACCCAACTCCAAAATCATGTTTCTAATAACATATAAATTTTTCATGGCATTTAAAAATCATTTACTCTCAGTTTTGCCCTAAAACCGTATATACTCATATTTAAACCATTGGATTAAATCAAACATATTATGAATCCAACCATATCACCAAAAATCATCATATTAGATTTAATCTTAAATCCAAAAATCAATGATCATATAAAAACCAAAATAGAGATGTAGTGATTATTATTCACCTTATATTGGATATGGAAATTGGAGATTGATTTGAGATTGATTCTTTTAGCTTGATCCTAAGCTTTAAACTTGTATTTCTCTTCTCTTCTTACTCCTTAATGGCTGGCCTTCCTTTTTCTTTCTTACGTTTATTTTTGCTTATAATAAAATGAACGTGAATGGTATAGGAATAATAGTATAATGGTAGGAAATATGGACGACAATGATCCTAATACCCTTATGTTAATTTAATTATCATTTAACTATTAATAAGCCCATTAGAGTTAATTAAGCACAGCCTCTAGATTTATTATTAAATCTCAATCTCTTTATCACTCTACATTATTCTATTTAATTTACCTAATTAAATCTCCTGAATAATGTTATCAAAATTGGGGGTGTTATAGTTATAATAAATTTCATGGAAAAACTAGATGCTTATTTGTGGAGGCCTACACCTGATATGACAGTACCAGCTAACACTGAGAATAAGGCAGTAGCATAGCTATCTACTTACATTAAGATGGCTCTACGAGGACACACGAATGAAGTCGGTACGGTAAATTTTACAATTCACAATAATCTTGTAGGTCTTCCAAAATTTGATTTAGAAATATGTCATGTACAATATTTTTACTTAATTACCAAACTCTTGATTTACACTTCTCCTTTTTATAGCAACAACGGCTCCCAAGACCACAAATGCAAGATTTATGGTTAGAATGAGGGTAAGGGGGTAGTAACCGTAGGAAGAATCTACGCTAATGATCCAGAACATATTGCTATTGGTATTTCGCTCGGTCCATCTACCGTTGTGACTTGGGTGGACAATGCAAAAAATGGAGATGCTTACTTATGGCCACCCATAGCTGATATTTCGTACATTAGAGATGCGGTTGTTAGGAAAGTAGCATGGCGACAATCAAAAGTTGAAATTGATAAAGTAAATGGAAATGAGAATTTAAATTGTGCGACCTCTCCCCTAAAAACCACACCCATAATCATGAAGAAATCACAAGAACACGTAAGTAAATATTCTACAGTTTATATTATGAAGTTTTTTCCCATGAATCAGTTTTTGCACCATTGTCTTCTTTTCCATCTCTACGTTTTTCTTTATACTTTTTTTTTGCTTCTTTTGTTTGAAATTGAATTTGAACTTGAATAATTTAGGAGAGATTATTACACTGTAGTTATAGTTGGGCCTAGAGATATTTTTTTGGTTTGGTTGTTTATATGGAGAGTAAGGGGAAGTAATTGCCAATTTTTAAAGAGACCATGTTCAGTTTAAAGTTGGATTGGAGCTTGAATTTAGAAATAAGTTTTAATGGTCATGTTCAGCGATACATGATGAATGATGGAATGCAAACCAGTTCTTCTTTTTACCATTTATGGTGAATATAATTGTGGTTCTTATGTGTCGATGTTGTTACTTTTTTTTGTAGGTTTGTTTTATAACAAATGAATGAAATAACGAGAATTGCAAATGGGTGTGAGTTATGTTGTGATTTCGATACAAAATAACGTAGAAGGAATGAAGGTAATAATGCATGTTTATGTTAGCACTTTAGCATGTGATTTAGGGCAGTTGCATTATTTAATAAAAATGCATAGAAAAAAACAAAAATTTAACGCATTGCATTATCTTAGGCTATACAAAAAATATAAACATTGTATATATATTTACTATTTATGTGTATGTATATATTATGCATAATAATCTCCTTTTTTGCCAACCGATCAAAGTTGGCAAAAGGTAGTAAATGGAAGTTGATTGATGTGGGTGAAACAAACAAAGTAGTGGATGAAGGAATTATCGCTTCAACTGATCCACTAATGATGGTCCATTGTCGTCCATTGGGACGTGATGCTGTAAAAGTTTGGGTTGAAATTGTGAGAGTTCCAAATGCAGTGCTATGGAGACCTACAATGCAGTTGACATGCATGGAAGATGCCTTTGGTACCACCATAGCTTGGCCGATTGCAAAAGTCATTAGGTAAACAAAATGAAAGGTATGTAATTTAGCATTTGATGCCTTTCCTTGCGCAGAACATTTAACATTAATGCATATACTACTTTGCTAATATACTTCAGTATTTAACAGATGCCTTTCCTTCTATATAATTGTTTCTCTTTTGAAGTGTTTATCTTTTAAGGAAGATATGTATAGTCCAATTACATCTTCTAAAATGTTTACTTCTATAGAGAAACCACACTAGTTAAATTATTTCTAGTCCAATTACATCTTCTACATTATGTTTCTCACAAGTGCCTTATCCAGACTTTACATAAAGTCCACTAATACCTTAGTATTTTATTCTCGAGGATATCACGGCGATGACCAATTATTTTGCTTTGAATTCTTTCCTGTCAGTGTCAGTGCAATTTATTTTCATGTTTGTGTATAAATATTGTCCCTGTCAATGCCCAAATATTACTTTATTTTTGTCCCTACCTATGCCAAGTTGTGGTTGCAATTTATTTTCTTGCTTTTTCCCTGTTAGTTTCATTTCGTGCTTGCCTTGACTTGTTCATTTTAGCTTTGTACTATTACATTGAATTATATGGTCAGCTTGTTCATTTTAGCTCGTACTATGGCTTGTAGTATGACTTGTTTGATTTTTCCCTGCCTTAACTTTGTTTATTTTTAAATATACCAACGCCTTGTAATATTTTGGTCCCTGTTAGTTTATATGTCATACTAGTGCCTTAAAATAATTGCCTTGAAATATTTTTAAATATTCAATTGCAAAATTTTTGTCCCTATCAGTTTACATGATCTGTTGCCTTGAAAATATGGATATCCTCTCTTGTTTTTTTTCCATATCTACGTTGACTTTGTTTATTTTAATGGTCCTTTGCTTTGAAAAGTCACACACTAAAGCAAAATTACTTTGATTTCCAAATAGTCCTTATCCTTTCTACTTTGTTCATTTTGTTTAATTTGAAAGGAATGCACCCCAAGCCCTAAAACATTAAAAACACCTTTTGTTGTCTAGATCGTAGGTACTAGTTTATTTGAGTGTTGCTGCTTCCTAATATTTTGCTCTTGTTGCATTAATACACGTTTGGATATGATGAGTATATTACGTGGGGTCGTTATTGAAACTATTATATGGTCATTGTCATATTTTAACTCCTCTTAAAATATTCTTAAAGTTACTGTTTGGCATGCCTTTATATTATCTTATCACTAAACGCATGGCATTATTACATTTGCGGGTAAGGACCATTGCTGCTGATATTTTGGATGAAGCTTTAGGTATAGCTTAGGTATTACATGCCATTGTCACATTTGCAATATCACATTACACATTTACAATATCATATTTGGATAAAGTCTTAGTATTGATTATAACTTGAGTCTCATTGTTGATTATTTTTTGTCTGCAGGTAGACCAGCATTTCTAAAGAAATGATCAGCAGCAGCACTAGTTGTTTATGGTACTTGTTAGGTAGTTCGGTCGTTTATTGTACTTGCTTAGTGCAGCTGTTTATTGTACTTTGGCTACAACAACTATTATGATATATTGTTTCTGGTAGTTCAGTTGTGCAAACTTCTCTATATATAATTAACTTATTGTCTTGAAAGTATTGTTCGGTTATGTACTTGTTGTGTTTATGTTAGTGAAGTTGGTCATGTATTTTGTGGTTGTTTGAATGTGTTTATGTTTGAATATGTATGTATTTTGTGACGCCCCATCTCGAGACTCACATTAACAAAGAGTATTATTGTGTAATACTACCTGCTAATGCGGAGAGTAGGGCTGGTTAGGAGCGACCATCTATAGCTTTGTCTTAAACATCTATTAAATACGTCGATTAAATGCTCTAATTTTTCTTTCTATCTCAAGTGGATAGACATATTCAATAAATGTTTAATACAAAACTATAGTGGCTAATGGATCTATTAGAAAAAAATAGAACAACTGAATGTACAAAACATCACAGAACAGCAAATAAACATATATATACATATACACTGATACATCTCAGTATAATACAAAATAATACATCATAAGTGGTTCGAAGACCACACCATATATAACGAGTCAAAATAGACATCAGAGTCAAACAAAAGACTACATCTACACAAAAAGGGTTAAGCTGATATCCATGCGGAAGCATCAAAGCAAAGCTAAGTCCAAAAGCTGGTATCAACACGAAACAACTCGGTTTGACCCAAGTATAAAATACACGGGTCAGTCTAGCTAAAACAATCAGTTAAGTAAGATAAGTGATAATATGAGGCAATAGGCAAAGGTGAGGTATCCTCTCAAATGAGAAGAAATAGCATAGTAACTACATGTCACTACTTCAAACGAGTTAATTCACTAAGCATATATAGTCTTGAAAGAGATAACTCAACATTAAAACAACTAAGCATAAACATGCCTCATATCCTCGGCATACTCCCAAAACAACTATAATGGTTTAGAGAAACCGTATCTCCTAAACAGGAGAATCCCAAATCTCAAACTCAAAAATCGCCATAATGGCAACTATAAATATATTTTCAAATAGAAAAGTCTCAAATCTCAAAATGCGCCAAAATGGAAAACCCATACATATATTTCCAAAAAAAAGATTATAAATCTCATATATATGCCAAAGATGGCAAACCCAAATCTCAAAATATAGAACTCGATAAGAGTTCGAAACTCCAAATGTAATCACCATATAGTCACTACTATAGCACTCAGGCTAAGTAAATAACTTGACAAAGGCGACTAAGGTGAAAACATATGGAAACCATCAAAATTCTAGAAATCATCACAAAGAAATCTAGAAATCTCAATATAAGATATAAGACCTAACAGCCCAATAAAAGCCCAATAGCTATAAATGAATAATGGACACAACAGCCCAAATATAACCCAACAACTATATATAAAGAAAGCACCCAACAGCCCATTTGTAGCTACAAATAAAGAATGGACCCAACAGCCCAACAAAAGCCCAACAGCTATAAATGAAGAAAGGACCCAACAGCCCAATCTATGGCCTAACAGCCTACCAAGTACTGTGTACAAAAGACCCCCGGCCTCATTTAGGACCCAACGGTCCATGTTTAGCCCAACAGCTATATATATAAATATATGTACAAGTAGAACCCAACAGCTCGAGTACTGGCAATACCTCCTGAATGTGTCACAAACTCTCAGATAGGAATCTGAAAAGTGTTAACGTGCGTCCCATACCACACGTTCGCACTTAACGGTTTACTAACCGCTAGTCAATGCCACATTAGAAAACATCATCAAATCATGAAATCTCAGAAAACTCATATCTTGCCTCATCTCATCAGCAAGTAAAGACATCGTGATGGTCCTCATCGACTATAACTCCTAAAATAGGAGATCTTAAACCTCAAAGCTAGCTATAGAATGGCAATCACAAATACTAACCCGAAGGTCAAGAACTTCAATACTTCGAACGAACAAGTCCGGAATTAACCGAAAAAGTAAACGCACGTGTCTCATACCATGTGTTTTACTAAATCGTTAATTCTCTTCCACATACGCTTGAAGAATGCAAAAATGTGTATTTTATATATAAAATAATTTGTTTGGGAAAACAAGCTTTTAAAACCATTTTTCGAAATCGTTTCTGTAAAACAACTTTGAAAATTCCCATATTATAGAGATTATATAGTTTTTCTAGCTTGAAACTAATTTTAAAATATTACATAATAATTACTTCAAAAGCCAATTTATTTTAAAATTTACTTCAAAATTATTTGGAAAAACCCGTGCTCGAAATCAAATAAAAACGTCGAAAAAACTCAAAGCCGATACTCGAATTCCGTCTCAAAACGATTCATTTAGAATCCCAAATTCATCAAAATATGAGCTTGCCTACTGATAGGTTTCATGGCCACTAAAACATCACAAAAGTATCACAAATTCAAGTAACAAAGGTGAAGAAATAAGCTGAATACAATAGCCAGAACACACAAAAGTAAGCACAGACAAAGGGCATCATAGGTCGACCATCAAATCAACCATTGAAGGCCTTAGGTCAACCATTAAGTTGTTCTATGGTCAACACCTAGGTCGACCTCTAAAGATGCTGTGTCAACCTTGGTATCGGGATTTTCTTCTGGGTGCATTTCCCGCTTTGACCTCATTTTCAAGCGATAGTTTCCAGTAGCATCTGAGTGAATTAAGAATGAAATTTTACATGCAAGGACTACAGCATCTTATCTACAATCCGGAACAATTCCGGCAGCATTTTGACATAGGAATCAAGAGATATTGTCACTCAAAGAAGCAACTCAAACAATAAGTATACTGTAAACTAGAAAACTAATTGGAACGTTTACAGTAAATAATTTTTCATAGTTTTTCAGCCTGTATTACACTGATTTAGCTAGAGAATGTGAGTTACTAACTCTCCTTGTAATCCTTGAAGATTAACCTGAATAAACTTGGTGAAAACTGAAGCAAGTTGGAGGATTTTGGCAAGAGAAGACTTCAGCAACCTGTAGAAACTCAATACAAAGACATGCAACCCAAACCAAGCAATTAAAGACAATCCAAACTCATAAATTAGGATTTTGATGAAATAATATAGTTTTGGAATGGATTACCTGTAGAAATAAGTTTTAGATTAATAAATAACAACAAGAGATTGATTTTATTTGGAGATTAAAGCTTGGATTTTAAGAAGAGGAATGGCTTTCTCTTTTTTGTTTTCAGTTTTTACTGTAAGAATAGAAATGAACGTACTGGAGAAAAATGAAGAGAGAAACTTCCTCTCTTTTATTTTCTGGTTTTCTCTACTAAGTAGGCTTGGACCCAAACTAAATAATTAGCCTATGTAAACAAATTATCACTTAAAAACATAAATACACCTATGTAATTAATCAAAACATCATATTTTCTCAAAGTTTCTTCACAATAAAATTATGTAAACATATTTCTATATTTAATAAAATATTTTACAACTAATAAAAAGATAATTTTGTTATAAAAATATTTTCATTATCAAAAACTCTCATTTTTAACTAAATACACACTTTACTCAAATATTTACATAAATCATTATTTTAACTCCCAAAAATTAAACAAAACTAATTTTCTTATGTACTAAAATATAACAAACCATTTTCCATCATTTTTATAATCAAAACTTATTTTCAAACCAAATTTCACCTTTTTATTTATAATAAAAATATTTTAAAATAAATACTTCTTTTAAAAATCATTAAAAGAAATATTTGGAAATAATTACAAGAATTATTGCATTTTCTCAAATAAAATCATCTTTCACTCATTTTTAACTAAAAAACCAAAAATGAAATTCGTATAACTTTATTTTCTCATTTTATTTCTAAAATCCATTGTTTATTCCAATAAACAATTTAAATCTCCAATTTATTTTTAATTCACAATATTAAAATATAACCACCGTTATAATTTAATATTTATAGGTAATCACCAAAACTATGGTTGTTACATATTTGAAGGTGTATGTGTATGTATTTTGTGGTTGTTTAGGTAATTCGTTCTAATATAAGCTATGAATAAAGTGAATTGGAAGGCAAATGAGCTAGCAGAGGTGGAAGACTTTTCAGCAGCCTTTAGAAAACGCTACAGAAATATCATGCGGTAAAAAGCTACAAAACGAATGGTGGTGGAAAAAACGCTACAAGAAATATATAGTGCTAATGAAACGCCACATAAACTTATATGGTAGATTTTAATAAACATAGCTATAGGGTTTGGTTATTTACTGCACCCTCTATTACAACGTTTAGAAAATGCTAAAATATTTTATAGTAAAACTGTACCTTTTGCTGGCATTTTCGAAACGCTACAATAAAGATTGATACTAGCGTTTGGAAAACGCTGCAATAATGGAATTTATAGTGGCATTTAAAAAAGCAATTATAAATCAGGGATTTTTAGTTGCGTGTTTTTTCTCTGCGTTCTGTAAAATGCTACCATAAGTTTTGGTAGCGTTTTTTGCACACCACCAAAAATATTTATTCCTACAGTGGTTTTTTGCAGGCCGAATCGATAGATGATATTTTTGATGATGAATTACAGTAGCTTGGGGTGGTGCCCCTAGTAAGTGCCTCATCTTCGACCTATTTAGTGAAGTAGTCGATGGCGACTATAGCGTGATTGTATCTTCCTTTGACGTTTGGTAGTTTTCTTATTAGGTCAATTCCTTGGGTGTTGGACGACCAAAGGGAAGCCGTAAGGGTAAGGAGGTAAGAGTGGCACCGAAGATCTTTGAAAATGACTAACACCGATCGCACGCCTTTACACAGTCCATTAAGTCCTTGATCATAGTAGGCCACTAATAACCTTGTCGAGTAGCTATCATTTCCAAGCTTTACCCCTTGACATAATCACCATAAATGCCTTCATGCCACTCTTTTAGGACCCAGCCAGCTTTGTCTTCACACACACACCAATGAAGTGGTGTTAAATAACCACATCTGTAGAGCTTATCATCCATGATTGTGTAATAAGGAGCCCGGTAGAGGACCTTATAGGTTTCTTTACGATCGGGCGAAAGTTCTTCATGCACCAAGTACTTTATTAGGGGACCCATCTAGCTGTCCAAGAATGACACGTCAAGTTTCTTCATTGTTTCCCCTACTCATAGTAAGGGGTGTCTCGAATCTCTAATGGAACCCAAAGGGACACTTCTTCTGGGTTGCTTGCCATCTTGGCCAGCTGGTTAGCCTTGGCATTTTGATCCCTAGGTATCTATCCCAGCCTAAAACCCAACAAGGTGTTGATTATTTTCTTACCTTCTTTTACATACAAGGCCAGTGTTTTGCCTTTAACATGAAAACATTTTTTATTTGGTTAAGAACTAGTGACGAGTCACTGAACGTGTGGATGGAATCCACGTGGAACTCTTTTTCCATCCTGAGACCAGCCAGGGCAGCCTTGTACTCGACTTTATTGTTTGTCACCTTGGAAGTGAGGAGGGCGACAAAAAAAGTTGCATCTTTCTTATTTGATGCCTCATCCACCACTAGGCGCCAGGTTTGTTGATCGTTGATGACTTCCTCTTTGCCAACATCCATGCTTAAGCACTCGACAATGAAATCTACCACTACCGACCCTAGATAGAAGTACGAGGCCGGAAATATACGTGATATTGCCCAAACTCAAAAACCACTTCAATAGTTGACCTATTGTGTCAGGTCGACTCACAATAGGTCAACTGTGGGTATTCTTCAACGGCCGGTTGGTTAGAACTTTGAAGGGGTGCACTTGGAAATATGGTTGAAGTTTCAAAGATGCCATGAGTAGGAAATGATAGAGTTAGGCATATACTCTAGGGTCAATTCTATAATTTATTATAGATTATCAACTTTGTAATAAAATATAGTTTAAAATAAAAGGTGTTTTTCTTTCTATTATATACTTGTTATACCGTGTTATATTAATTATTCAGTTAATTTAAGTATATCTTATACAAAATCCATAAATGATATATTACGATGTATTATAGTCATCAGCAATTTATCAAAATGAAAATAAACTTTTTTTTTAAATATTCCTAGTCAAGACGTATCGAGATTGGATATCAATACATCCATTGAGACTAGAGTATGTAATGCTCTCCAAATGTTAGGTAGTGTAGTACTAATGGCCACTGGTGGCATTAAGAGGTTACATACTGATAGTTATTAGATAACTTTGGAATGACTCACTCGATAGTTTTATTTTGGATAAAATAACTAAGGTCAAATAGAAATTATTGAAGTGACAATAATACACAGTTCTCTCAACTTGAGAATACCGTTGAACTACAATATGGACACTCCACTTTGATTATAGTTAAATCGTTGCACGACGTCCATCAAATAACTATAAGTTGATGCACTGAAAGTGAAACACTATTCAATAGGGAATTCGTCCCTTAGTTATATAAGGTTAGTATCATGGTCAACTGAACTCAACTCAAAGTCAAAGTCTCTTGTCAGGGTAGTACGGTTAATATAATTGTTATTATTGAACCATAGACTTTGTATTTGGATAATACAAGTTGAATGTGGACGATATTCGAATTTCGACCAATACTAAATTCCAGAAGTCCTAATGTGATATAGTTTTGAGAAAGGGAATTGGTGTAAATAATTATCACTATCTGAGACCACTTAAAATAGTAAAATTGGATTTCAACCAAAACCGTGTAAGCGATAAATTCGGCCAATGTCTATTCATAGGTGATACTCAGTGTTACTTGGTGTTGATCCAGTTTTTGGTATATTTGAATCGTAGATGTTACTAGGTTCACTGGATTTCGATTCAATTTTCGACCGTCAATCAAATTTACCATTATAATGATATGATATTAATAACTTTTGACTAGGGAGAATCCCAATTGAGTAGATTTGTGATTGTGGTAATAGTAAATAGAAATAGAACATCTATATATGATGATATGTAGGATACCTACACGGGGGTTGTAATTGACATATTAATACAATGATGTGTAATATTTTGTTCTGTTCTCTTTTATTGTTTGATATTTGAGTTTACTTATAGCTAGTTTCTAGTTGACCAGGGTTGCTATTTGTTTTTACAACCTTGGGTCAGACTGAGTTTGTATTATAAGATGTACTTTCTCGATATCGTTTCTCTCTTGTGCTTTTTGGAGGGGAATGTGCATCGTCTAGATATAGTATTCTATTTCGCATATTTTGACATACTAGCTGTAGAAGATGAGGCGATCTTTGACCAGATTGTTCGAGACTTTAGGATTGTACTCTAGTATTGTAATGGGATGGAGACCTTATGCATAGTTGTGTCATATCTTTTTGACACTGACTGTAACCGGACGATGGCATCTGTTGTATATTAGGATGTGGCCAATACATGTGTGTGACTTTTTGACCACACCGATGTATTTGTTGATATTTATTCTATGTAGTCCTATCTCTACATTATTCACCTTAGGAAACTCAAGTGTATTGCTCTATGTTGAGACCAGATACATGTTTGTCAAAGATTCGGGTATATGTTATCACGTATTCATGATGACACAAGAGAGTACATACGATAGATCGCTCATATTGTGTCCTTTACTCCATGCTTTTGGATGGAAAACTCCCTCTAATAGCATGGATATTAGGCCGGTGTATCACAATTTGAATCAATATTGAAACGACATGTATATAGATGTTATATATGTATGTATAGATATATGATATCGATGTGCATTTGAATCGCATTTAAAATGTTAATTTACTAGTATGGTTTCAAACGACAAATAGGCCCATTACCCTATAAATACTGGCCAATCAAATAAGGGGAAAAGAGGGGTCATATGTTTGATATTTTGGGTTTGAATTGGTGAGAAAGAAGGGGTAAAAGAACAGATCCAGATCCCATTTTTCCTCTCTCCTTCCTGTCTTATTAACCCATTACCTCCTTCTATTTTAGACTTGACTTTTTCTCTAGCCTCCCTTACTCTTCTGGTGAAAACAATAGACACACCCTCATCTAAAATTTTCAAACCAAAAGAAAATATAATCAAATTAAATAAAGGTGCGTAGATCTCTCCGGTCACTAGCAATTTTCTAAAGATTTCGAATCAGATTTTAGGAGGTTTTTATATTCAACATTCAAGGTGTTACAACTAGGCTATAGTTAAGGAACCATTTATGTTACATTGATTTATATGCATTATCATCGTATTATTATGCTTATATAGGTTAGATTTGTATCACAAATTCATATATGTATTTGTTGTCGATTCATACATACATACATACATACATATGTGTATGTATGCGATTATTAAAAAAAATATGTATATGGTCATTTAGCTTTTAAAAAATTCAAATTCAAAAAATTAATTTTTAAGGTATTTTAAATTAAAAATTGAATTTTTAAACGCTAATATATACATATGTAGGTTTATAAATTATAATAATAAATTTTGCATATATCATTTCGTATGTACATGGGTTAAAAAAAAGTTTTTTTATAAATACATTTACTGCATTTCAAATATATTTCTAATATTTATTAATTTCAAATTAAATTGCAATTTTTAAATATATAAAGATATATAAATAAATAGAAATAAACATAAATATGTATATGCTTTATAATAAACATAATATTAGTACAGAAATAAAAAAATCAATTTTTTCATATTGAAATTTTAATTTAAATTAAAAAAAGTGAAATCATTCTACATGGATTTATTGAAGAAAAAATTGATTATTCAAAACTTTTACTTAACCGAAAGTAAATGTTAATGTGTGTGTGTGTGTATTTTTAATACAATATTATGTAAATATATAAATGATTTTGAATTTATGTAATTAAAAATATATTTATATGTATTTTTGAAAAAAATTATATGTTTGTATTAAAATGACTTAATAATTTATTAATGAAATTAAAACTTTAAATTTGAATTTTAAAAGTATATTAAAATCTAGATTTAATTTTAAATTTGAAATTTAAAAGATTTAATTTTGATATTTAAAAGATTTAAATTTTGAATTTTAAATTATTTAATAATTAAATAATAAATAAATATTTTTCATATAAATATGTGTATATATAAATAGTTATTTTATAGTTACATGAATATATACATACATATGAATAAACATAATTTATATTATATTCATATTGTATAATAGATGCAGTAAATATGTATATGAAGAAGCTAACGTGTTCATTGCGGTGTAAATCATAGCACTTAGATACGGCATGTTAAACCATGTACACTTTACATGTTGCACGTGTACATACACGTATATACATATATATGATACGCATGTGCATAAATGAGGATTTTATATTAATCAATTAAATTAAATAAAAAATTTATTTAAAATTTATTTTGAATTATATCTAAATTAGTTTAGACTTCATAGGCCCAAAGATCCAAAATGGTATTTAAAAAATTAAAATTCGCACATTTAACCCAATGCATACTGGCTTAGATCCAATGATGGTATTAAAGCCAAATATCATATTTGATCTAAATTAGTAGTATTAAGGCCAACTAATTAAGCCTACCCATTTACTTAAATTACATTTATTTTTAAATATTTAAATATTAGCTTTTTAACATAGATTATGTTGTCTTGGACAATAAATAATGATGATAATCTTATTTTGAATAAGTATTTGCAAAAATATATACTTCGGAAAAATATCAATAAAATGACTAAAAACCGTTTCATCAATAAACAACTCTATAATTATCAAAAGTCCGCACGGAGCTGGATATACACTTATTTATCCATTTAAACAATAATATGAAATAAATAAAAAATTTGGGAATAAAATATATTTATGACATCATCAATAATGGTATCGTATTTAATAATTGATTTATGATTTAAATTGAGATTTAATGATTTAATGATTATCATAATTATTCAAATAATTGTTTTTAAATGATAATAATTCATTTTAATTAGTGATGAAGCGAGAATAAATCATTAATAATTGTTTTATAAAGATATATACTTGATTTGAAAATATAAGAATATTCGTATCGCTTTATCGACATAACAGTCCTTTTTGTAAAAAATTATTTAATATTAATTTATATGGTTTTATATTTCAATCGTTATCATTTTAATTAGTTAAAAATGATAAGAAATTAGTTTTCAAATTTTGATTACATTTATATGTAATTTAATTTATAAGTGAAAATGTGACCGGAAATCGGCTTCCCGATTCCCCACAGTTTGATGAACGGAAGTTGTTCAAAGTTTTTGCAACCTTGTTTATATGTCTTGTGCACACATATAACATATACATGCACACCTTAACATATAAATGAACAAATATGTACATACAAATATACTTACCATTTACATTAGAATTTACATATAGTAAAAGTATAAGTATCCAAGATATTTTCTACCCTAAAAAGCAAACATCGACTCACTTACACACCATCATCATCACAAAAATGGAGTCACAAGGGCGGGTGTCACAGCCATGTGCCTTGATGGTGATGGAGGGGGTGTGGGATAGGGCATTTTGGTCCTTATACATTTGGATATTTATTTCCAAAGTTTTTCTTATAAATATTCACCATTCTCTTCATAATTTTACACAATATTCTACTTCATCTTTTTTTTCGTTTTCAAGCTTTTCAATGGCTTCCTGGCTTAAGGAAATTATGAAGAAAAATATTGCAAGGAAATTAAATTTCTATAAGTACATATACATAAGTAATCCACTTCAAAACTAAGGCAAGTCACTCCTTTCCTCCCTCAAAACCCACGGCCACCACCTTATACCATTAAGGCCGAGCCCACTTCCATTTGCAAGCATAGGCCAAGCCCATTCAAAGGTCTAAGGCTCGATTCTGTAGGCTTTGATTCGATCGTAGCGAAGCTATAGTGAATTTTTGTGAAGTTAGAAACCAATGAAGGTGAGAAACTCTCTCTATATATATAATGATGATGTGATATGATTGCTATGGATGTTTACTATGCTTTGACCATCGAGTATTGGTTGTTTTAATATAGTGCTTAATAGGGTAAACAAGTCACGTTAAATGCACGTCGATATTACACAAGGAAATCACTTTCCGAGTCAAGTTATAAAAGTGATATGGAATCATTAAATGCCTTTAAAATGGTTTAAAATGATTTAGAAATGTTTTGGAAATATTTAAAAGTGTTTTGATAAAGTTCGGAAAGAATATGAAAATTGAGTTAAAACAGGCGCGTCGCGTAACGGTAGTTCGGGATTTCGCGCCATAGAAAGTTAAATATATTTATACGATGGATTCAGAGTCGGAATTCTTTAGAATAAGAATTTTCTGAATGCTTATAATTATAGTTTTTAAACAAAAGAAAAGGACCAAGATTTCGTTTAGTAGATTTTGAATATGAGCAAATCAAAATTTCAAAATAATCACGGTTTTGCAATTTGAAACCAAAGTGATAAATTCTTCAAAATTGATATTTTTAATTCTTTAAAAAATATGGAATAAATTCTATAAATATGTAGAAATGTTTTAAAAGATAGTTGAGTTATAAAAATGGATTTCTAAATGATAGAAAAGTTGTTTTGATCAATAAAGATTTAAAAGCACTATTCGTAGCATTATTCGCTGCACTTTTTGCAGCACATTTAATAACTTTTGAAATATGGCTTTAAACTTAATTCTTAAATATTTTATAAATGTTTTCAAATAAGTAATTACGTATTTTGAAGATGATTTGAAGGTTTTATAATTTATTTTCAAAAGTTTAAATAAGAAAAGATGTTATAATTAAGTGATTTAATCTTGGTTCTAAAAGTCGATGAGTGGACTGGATTTCTCTATTCCTGAGATCCGGATGGGAGATGCTTAAACTAAGAAGATGTTTACGAGTAACCAGTGCCCTAGTTCACCTGGCGTCTTTCCTACGTGAGGAATATATGAGGTCGAAATGTCCGAAACGAGGCAAGTATAAAAGATTTAATTTTTCCTAATTTAATACAACTTGGATTGTATAGAAATAATCTTCTTATACTTGGTATTAAATTTCGAGGATGGAACTCGTACTATCCATGTGAATTTAAAAGGTGATTTCACTGCTATTCGATGGATAGTAAAGGTTGGATATAGAAATTGATGTTGAGTAGAATTAGTATAATCTCTACGGATCCGTTTAACTTGAATACTAACTAATTTGGACTTACCATCTTAGATAACATGGTTTTAACCTATTAAAAAGATATGTATTGGAAATAAGAAATCTTTTGTCGATATTTATATAAATGATTTGGAATTATTTTAATTCCTATGGATCCTTTTACTTAAAATTAATTATTTTGGGTTTACAGTAAACGATGTTTTAAATAACATTTTTTTATTTGTTTTAAAAGTTATGATTTGGAAATCTAGGATTTAAATAAACGATTTGGAGATATTTTACTAAGTAAAGGATGAAATGATTTGGAATTATTCCAAGATTTAAAAAGGTCTTAACTAAACAAAGATTTGATAAATAAGGTTTAATGATTCTGTATATACTGAAAAGAATGGTTTTAAAGATATATATATATATATATATAACTAGAAGATATTTTTGATAAAGAGAAAGTAATTAATCAAATGATAAGCACCTATTTACTTAACATTTTTTATAGACGATTTGTTCGAAGGAACCGTGGTCGGATTTGGGTAATTCTTATCCGAAAACCACTTCGAACCAATTTACGAGTTCGAAAGTGAAGATATGATAAAGACAATGAAGTTGAAGGCGTGGATCTTCATAACGGAAGGATTGCTTGTTGATAATTTTGGAGTAGCTCCCGAGATAAATAAATAGCAGTGGCCCTCCGTTCTGGTATCTTCGTATGCAAGGACTACTAGCTACTAATCCTAGGAGTAATTCCCGACAGGATGTGGTAGGAGAGTGCCTTTGCTTTGTCATGTTCCTAGAAACTTGTATGGATGAATGTCTAACATTGCATTTCTAAGATCACAATGTGTTGATCTCTACAAAGGTACATCTGTTTGGTGGTGTAGGAGGTAACTCCTCTTATACTTAACACCATTCTCTGAGAGGTACGAGCGTAGAGGTTGTACTCTTGTTGAAATAAATAGTGTGTAGTTGAAAATAGCAATGTGGCATTTTAAGTGAAAATGTTCTAAGAAAGGTAAACGTTACCTCAAGCCTCGAATCCGGAGAATTGTGAAACAGGGGTTGCTTTAAGGCTAAATGGATCGCAACCATTAGGGTATGATATCACTTTTCCTGATTTATTTTGCGACCGCTATGACGTAGGGTAAAAAAAATGTGGTATATGGTATGAGCGCTCTCGGATAGGTCAAGAATAGCCAGGGTGATAGCATATTCGGTGCTATCCATACCATCTATTGGTTTCGGGTAGACCGGTCATCATTTGCAGAGGTTTGGACGATGTCGATCCTCTATACATTCCCTAAAAATATACTGTACATGAGGTAGTCCCTTACTTCGCTATTCGTTGGAAATCCAAATCTGCAATAAGTTCCTTCAATATTAGTTGTAAACCTATTATGCCATCAAATTTAACCAATGTAACAATTTCGGCTATTTGAATATGTTTATTTTGAAAGGTTTTCAAAGAATGTCATTAAAAATAATATAACTGGATTTTCATAGAATTATTTGGTTATCGTAAGGTAAAAACCTGTTCCATGTTTATGTGCGTTGTGGTCTTATGAGATACCCTTTGTTTTCAAATACTTGTACTTTAAGTTTCTCACACCAGTCCTATGACTGACTCGAAGTTTATTATCCTTTTCCCTTAAACTCTAGGTGCCCTATTTTTCCGGCAGCCTAGTAGTCAGGTTTTGTTTGGAGCATTCTGGAAGAGCTCGAAGCATGGAGTTAGAAGATTCTTCTGATGATCGTTTTCCATTTCCACCATACTCATGTACTATTGTACTCTGCACTTGTAAGGATGGATATTTATAACTATCCACGTTAATGTTAAGTTAAACTCAGAAAAATGTATTAAAAAATATTCCATTGTAAAGATTATATACTGAAATAATATATGTTATTCCATTCGTGTAATGTTCTTTTCTATCTTTATTTTCTTCTTTCCCTTAACGGTCGGGTTTTCCGACTCTTGAATTTGCGCTACATTAATACCGAGGATGTATTAGTGTCGATTTCTGAGGGTTGAAAATCCTGTTCATCATACCTGGCTACCCACATGGCCCGATAGGTGAAGTAAACCCAAAAGTTATCCCTAGTATGAAAGACCCAATTTGAATTTTGGCATTGGGTTAATTTTAAAAATCCATTTGAAACTAAAATAAAATTTGGGAAGGTTAAATCTAAAATAAAAATTTTTTTCATAGATTTTATCTAAATTGTTTTGAAATTTTTTAAATTAAATTTTCAAACTTAATTCTGTATTAATCAGATTAATAAATTAAAATTAATTAAATAGTTAATTAAAACAGATAGCATATATAAATTGACATATGTTACATTGTCTTAAAGTGTTGTAAGTGTATAATTTTTTTGAAATAAATTATAATTGATTAAAATTATTTAATAAATGTTAATTAGTAAATAATATATACGTACACACAAACTATATATATGTATATAAAGATATATGTATGTAATTATCAACGTTATAGTGTACACACTCAATTTAGAGTATCTAATTGAATAATATATAGTTTAATTAAAATGTTAATCGATTAGTTAAATTAATTAAACAAGATTTAATTAATTAAATTAATATAAGAATATAGCTAAGATTATTATATATATTAATTAAATTATAAATGTTATACAATAATTAAAAATTATAAAATATGAGAATACATTACTTGAATTGTGAGGGTATTTAATGAGAAATACATTATTCCATAAGTCGATATCGCTTAGTTAAATATAATAAAGATTATGAAGTTTTAATATAAAAGTTATCCTCTACCATTTATATATTAATAAATTTCTTGAATACTCTCTGGTTGTTGAGAAAACTCAAGATAGCAATGTTATGTGTAGTGTTTGCACAAAAAATGGACAAACACCTCAAAGTCGTATGATTTAATAGATTTTATGTTGTTCTTAGTGATTTGGGTGATTTATGCAAATATAGGAAAAGCAGGGGCTAAGCTGTAAAAGACACGCAGATTTATAGTGGTTCAGCCAGAATGTGCCTACGTCCACTTTATATGTTATTTCTCTTTTCTTGTTTAGATTACAAGTACAAAGCTTTGATACAAGTAAAAGAAAGTTGTTTGAAAGTTCTCTCCGCGCTTGAACTCTCAAACTTGTCCCCTATTGCTGTACCCCTGCCCCTCTATATATAGAGTGAGGCTGGAGGCAGGGGTCTTGGATGTATATAGCTGCTGGTGGGCCTGGGCTGGTGTGGTTAGGCCTGGTAGCGTTGGTTCGGCATTGCTTTGGCTCGGCAGTCCTTTGATTCGGCGGTAGGTGGTAGACGCTTTGGTTCGGCATTACTTGGTTCGGAGATGGTTGGAGTAGGAGTTGGTCCGGTAGCGAGATATGGTATGTTGGTCCGGTGTGTCTGGTCCAACATGCTCCTGGATCGGTGGAGCTCATGCACCTTGGTTCGGTGGTAGGGAGTAGGTTGGTCCGGTATAGATTGTGCTCCTTGATTCGGTATGGGAGTAGGTTGGTCCGGTATAGATTGTGCACCTTGATTCGGTGGTAGGGAGTAGGTTGGTCCGGTATAGATTGTGCTCCTTGATTCGGTATGGGAGTAGGTTGGTCCGGTGTGTCAGGTCCGGCAGGCTCCTGGATCGGTGGAGCTCATGCACCTTGGTTCGGTGGTAGGGAGTAGGTTGGTCCGGTATAGATTGGTTCGGTAGAATCTCGCCCAACACTTGCCCCCCAAAGTAGGGCATGTGCATGCACGTGTCTTGCTTTGTTTTGGGTTATCTGATTTTGTCATTCCCATCCGGCTCCCAGTGCCGAACCAGTTGGTTGGTGGTTCACCTTCGCCTATAAGTAAGGTTCTAGGGCTTCCGAGGCCCGGACGAGGGAGTTTGAAGAGAACGAGGGGCTGATGGAGGGGATGCTCTAGGATATGTACTTCCGTACTTGGAGGCAGGGTAACTTGTCCTGGATGGATGATTACCCCCGGGTTATGGCTAGGATCTATCTCAGGGCTCTAGAGGAGGCCCAGGCTGAGGCAGATAAGGAGGGTGGTGTGGCCTTTAGGATGGATGCTGTTACTGCCCAGTTTACCAAGGAGGAGAAGGTGACGGTGAAGGAGGGCATGTGGTTGCTTGCAGCTGAGGAGGCAGGTATGCAAGTGGAGGATGATGATCAAGTTGATCAAGGAGCAGATGCTGGTAAGTCTTCCTTTCTAGTCTTTCCGTTAACTTGGTTGCTTATCACTAATGAATTCTTTCTCTGACCGGACAGGTGGGCAACAAGACAAGGATAAGACTCCGACGCAGCCGGCTCCTTGATTCGACCTGGAAAGTTTTTTTTTTTGTGGACTTGACATGGTTGTATATGTTAGTCTTAAAACAGTAAAGTAACTCTTAGGTTGTAATTTTTGCTACTTGTAATAAATAGCTTTATTCTTGACGTGTAATTCTTTAACTTAAGCTGATTCTGTTATCTTTTGAATGTTTTATTATTTTGACATGCTGTATGAGAAATATAGCTATGCATATTTTTGTAATTAAATTGTGTTTGATGTCAGGTTCTTGTTTAAAACATAATTTCATGACTTGCAATGTTAGCGTGAGGTGTGAATAAATTACAGTCATGTGTTTACACATGAAAGAAGGAAATACCGCCCTTTATATTTTGCTTGTGGATGGCAGCTTTGAATATCCTGTGTGACCGAGTAAGGGATGCGGTCCAGTATTTTGCTGTGAGTATCCGCTTCTATTAGTGAATGTCTCCTGTTCTGTGTCCTGTACTTCAGGGATTGTTACAGAGGATAGGAGAAAATTTTCTTAAGTAAAATTGAAATATGTGAAAAGGTAAAACTTCCAATCACGGAAGGCCTTCGATGTGCTTAAGTTCGTGGCAAACGGGCTTTGTAGTCACTTTCCCTAGCTGTGGGTCTTGGAGACATTCTTCACCCATCTTACGCCTCCGCGGGGAGTTAATTCTTTTTTACCGCAGCCGCACTTAAGACACATCGGAGCCGAGATCGCGCACAGTAACTACCCGGGCCATTATGGCCCGTAACCGTGGGTATTATTCGATTTACTGTGGCCGGCTAGCGTGGGTGTCGATCGTCAACCGTGAACTGCCCCTAGCTGGCCACACCTTATGTTGGGGCATATAGTCGGTTCACAGTTGCCGGCGAGCCGAACGCCGTAATGAGCTGCCTCGGCTATAGTCGGCCTTCTCGGTGGCTTATAATCGGCTCATTACAGTTGGCTTTAAGGGCCGTCGTGAGCAATGAGTTAACCCGCAGCAGAGGGATGCCGGAGCAAAAGTGTCTCATTGGCGAGGGCATAGATTCGCATAGTACCTGGTAGGTCTTGTCCAAGTGAAGTTGCGCTGTGGAGTGCTTTGAGTGGAAATGCTATAGGATTTTGTTCAACAGAAAAGGATAAAGTCAACAAGCAGCCAAGATATAAAGGAACAAGTTAAAAAAGAGACAAGGTTTTTTAAAGTGGTTCGGCACGAAAAGGCCTACGTCCACTAATTCTCTTTGTTAATTCACTTCATATGGGCAGTACAAGTTAAGAAAAGTATCGACGGAGGTGTTGGATGTTCCATGCCCTCTGGAACACCTCTCCGTCCACTGTTGACAAAATATAAGCTCCATTGTGGAGATCTTTATGAATTACATATGGTCCATCCCAGATTGGATCTAGTGCTCCGGGGCGAGGGAAAATTCGCTTGAGGACAAGATCCCCTTCTTGTAAGGTACGATGCTTGACTTTGGAGTTGTATTGTGCTGCCACTTTTTTCTTGTGGGCCGCTGCTTTAAGGACTGCATCATTTCTTCTCTCCTCAACTTGATCCAAAGACATGTGAAGGAGTTCTTCGTTCTCTTCTTGGTTATAATGGATCCTACGGTGGGAAGGCACAATGGTTTCAACTGGGAGCATAGCCTCCGATCCGTATGCCAAAGAGAAAAGAGTATGCCCCGTTGATGTTCTGAAGGATGTGCGATAGGCCCACAGTGCCGTAGGGAGTTCATCCACCCAAGCGCCCTTTGACTTTTCGAGTTTCTTTTTGATTAGAGTTTTCAGAATTTTGTTGACGGCTTCGACTTGTCTGTTTGCCTGGGGATACGCTACGGATGAGAAGCTTTTGTGAATTCCGTGCTCTCAGCACCAGTTGGCGAATTCCTCGCTATCAAACTGAAGTCCATTGTCTGATATGATTTTGAGTGGGACTCCGAACCTGCATAGAACATTTTTGATCAAGAAGTTAATAACTTTTGCTGAAGATACTTTATTCAGAGGTTCCGCTTCCACCCATTTGGTGAAATAGTCGACTGCCACTATAGCATATTTGGCCCCGCCTCGGCCCATTGGTAGCTCGCCGATTAAGTCAATTTCCCATATTGTGAAGGGCCAAGGGCTGGTCATTTGAGTAATCTCAGTTGTTGGTAGCCGCGGAATCTTAGCAAACTTCTGGCATCTGTCACACTTTTTGACGAAATCTAAGGCGTCCTTGCTTAAGGTGGGCCAGAAATATCCATATCGGAGTATCTTTTTCGCTAATGTTTGCCCTCCGGTGTGATCTCCGCAGCTTCCCTGATGAATGTTGGATAAGATTTCCTTGGCTTCCCTCCCAGCGACACACCTTAATAACGGGTTAGAGAATCCGCGCCGATAGAGGATGTCTTCTTGTATTGTGTAGCGGGAAGCTTTCCTCAAGATTTTTTTGACTTCGTTACGCCTGTTGGGTAGTGTGCCGCTTTGTAGGTAGTCTCGGATGGGAGTCATCCAAGTTGCTTCTTCGGTTTCAGCTATCAGATTCACTTGCTCAAAACTTGGGGTCAGTTGCTTTGAGATGGTTACAGCTCCGAAGATGGCGTTGTCTCTCACACTTGCTTGCTTTGCCAATTCGTCGACCTCTTGGTTCTCTTCCCGAGGGATGTGTTTGACTAAGTAGTGGTCCAATCGGCTGAGAAGTAACTTGGTCTTCTTTAAATAAGCGATGAGTCGTTCTTCTCGAGCTTGGAATTCTCCTAGTATTTGATTAACAATAAGTTGAGAATCGCTATGAAGACACAAAGAATTGGCTCCGATTTCTATCGCAAGTTCTAATCCAGCTATCACTGCTTCATATTATGCATCGTTGTTGGTGGCAGCGAACTCCAACCTTATAGCATAGTGCAGCTTATTTCCCCTGGGAGTGATTATTACCACACCTGCCCCCGAGCCTTGTTCGTTTGATGCACCATCCACAAAGAGATTCCACTTGATGTCTTCTGCTATTTCCAATTGCTCCTTATCTTCGTTGGTAGTGAATTCTGCAATGAAATCAGCCATGGCTTGTCCCTTGATGGCGGTGCGAGGGTGATAGGTGATATCATACTGACTTAGTTCAATGCACCATTTAAGTAGTCGCCCAGAAGTGTCGGGACGATGGAGTACCTGCCTCAGTGGTTGATCGGTCAGAACTTTGATGGAATGGGACTGGAAGTAGTGACGCAGTTTCCGTGATGTGATTAGTAAACAGTATGCTAGCTTCTCAAGTTTAGGATATCTGACTTCTGCCCCCGTAAACCTCTTACTTACGAAGTAAACTGGCCGCTGCGTGCGGTTGTCTTCCCTTACCAAGGCAGCGCTTAGGGCGTGAGATGACACAGCAAGGTATAGGTATAACTCTTCGCCTTCGCTTGGAGTCGAGAGTACCGGTGGTTTCTGGAGGTGTTCGATTAAGTTAAGGAAAGCGGTTAAGCATTTGTCAGTCCATTCGAACTTTCCTTTGTCTTTCTTTAGAGCTTCGAAAAAGGGGACGCACTTGTCCGTTGCTTTAGAGATGAATCGGCTTAGGGTGGCCACTTTTCCATTCAGGGTTTGCATTTCCTTATCTTGATATCCCTTAGCGCTCGGACATGTTCAGGGTTTGCTTCAATCCCTCTGGCATGGACGATGAATCCTAAGAACTTTCCTGATGATACTCCGAAGGAGCATTTTAGAGGATTCAACTTCATTCCATACTGGCGAAGTACTTGAAACATCTCGCCTAGGTGGCTTACGTGATCGTCGGCTTTCCTTGACTTTACCAGCATGTCATCCACGTATACTTCCATAGTTTGCCCTATTAGCCCTGCAAACATCTTGTTGACGAGGCATTGGTAGGTGGCTCCTGCATTTTTAAGTCCGAAAGGCATTACCTTATAGCAGTATAAACCCTGGTCAGTGATGAAACTAGTTTGGTCTTGATCGGGAGCATGCATAGGAATTTGGTTATATCCTGAGTATGCGTCCATAAAAGATAAGAGCTCGTGCCCGGCTGTGATGTCTACAAGTTGGTCGATTCAGGGAAGTGGGAAGCAATCCTTTGGGCAGTCGTCGTTTAGGTTGGAGAAGTCAATGCATGTTCGCCACTTCCCATTAGCCTTCTTTACCAGCACCGGTTTAGCGATCCATTCCGGGTAGATGGCTTCTCGTATGAAGTCATTGGCGAGTAGATTCTTTACTTCTTCATCGGGGGCTGCTGATCGCTCTGCCCCCATACTTCTCTTTCTTTGTTTTACGGGCGCCTTGGTAGGATCAATGTTTAGTACGTGGCATGCTGCGTCGGGGGAGATTCCGGTCATGTCAGCGTGTGACCATGCGAATACATCCAAGTTGTGGCGGAGAAACTCGATGAGTTGCTCCTTCAACTCTGCTTTTAGTTGGGACCCAATTTTCAATAGTCTACTCGAGTCGTGCTTGTCTACAGATACAAACTCCATAGCCTCTGCAGGCTCGGCGGTGGCCTCCTCCTCTTTGTCCCTGGGGTCTAATTCATTGAAAGGGTCGCTGGTATATCGAAGAGGAGGGGCTTTCTTTAGTTGCTACGCTTCTAGACTTTTCGTGCAGAGGGCAACCTCTACACCCTTCCCTTTATCCTTCCTGAGGTTGTTGCGAAGTTCAGTCACATAGCAGTCTCGAGCAACGTCCTGGTCTCCTTCTACTTCCTCTACTCCATTGTCCGTTGGAAATTTCATCTTTAGGCACCATGTGGCTAGGACAATTTGGAAGTCAGACAAGGCTGGCCTTCCTAAGAAGGCATTGTAGGCCGAGTGGTTTTCTATTAGCACAAACGTCTGTTTTCGTACAACGGAGCGGGGATGCCTTCCAATTTCAACAAAGAGGTCCAGTTGCCCGAGGGGCATCTTTGCATAGCCAGTGAAACCGTGTAGTGGTTTATTGCAGGGAGATACATCCTTCATTGATAGTTTCATTTTGTCGAATGCATGTTTGAACAGGATATTTACTGAGCTTCCAGTGTCTACTAGAATTCGGTAAACTTCAACGGGACCGAGCTGGGCAGAGATAACCATGGGATCCATGTGAGGGTATCGCCTTCCTTCTAGGTCACGCTTACCGAATGTGATGTCATCACTTTCTTTTCGCTTCGGGTGGCGCCCTTCTATAACTGAATTGACATAGTCTTTATTGTCTCTAAGCGACTTTCCATATCTTTCCATCTCCTTCCAGCTTCTGTCTGCGATGTGCGGTGTTAACGTTAAAAAGTGAACGCTAACACCCGGTGTGTGTAATAGAATTGTGAAAGCACCACCCGCTGGTACGGGAACAGAATATAAGCTGAAAATAGCAGAAAAGCAGTAAATGAACAACAGATTTATAGTGGTTCGGCCCGTAATTGAGCCTACGTCCACTTTATAGTCTTTTATTGCTGATTCGGTTACAATTTGATACAATATCCTCCAAAATACACTACAATTTGATCACGAAAGCACTCTTGAGTCTTGACTACTAGCTTAATCTTTGATGATGAAACCCGACGAATCCGTGTTGGATGTAAGGAATTCCTCTTGAAGTTTGCTGTAGTGGCTTGAATGCTTGAAGATCTTTGATTGCTGAATGAGTGGAGAACTCGACAGAGTAACGGCGCTTGAAGAAATGAATGGCCAAAAGTCCCCTCCATGTTGGAAGTGGTGGTCTATTTATAGGAGTCGAATTCTGAACTCTAGTTTTTTGCCAAGTCATGAGTCGTGACCGACTTAAGATAAGTCGTAACTCGTGGGCGCCTTACTGGGTTCATCTTGTGGCTCAGTCGAAGACAAGTGCTAAGTCGTGGCCGACTTACCAGATAAAGGTAGCATAGGCCTGGACTCTGGATTCTAATCCTGATAGCTTTTAGGTCGTAGACGACTTAAGCTAAGTCCTGAGTTTCTTAAGTCGTAAATCCTTTAAGTCGTAGCACCTTCTTGAGTCGTATAGACCCTAACTTGCTGAGTTGTTAAGTCGGAGACCTTTTAACTCCTTGAGTCGTAGATAGCTTAACTCGTTGAGTCGTATGAGCCATGAGTCGTAGATAGCTTAACTCGTTGAGTCGTCTGAGCCATGAGTCGTAGATAGCTTAACTCGTTGAGTCGTGAAGCTCTTAAGTCATATACCTACTGAGTCGTAAACTGTTAAGTCGTGTAACTATCTTGAGTCGCGCAGCTCTTAAGTCGTGTACTTCTTAAGTCGTAGCCTGTAGCTTAGGTCGCCACATTGCTAGGTCGGAACATTGCTAGGTCGCAATGTTTCTTGTAGTTAGGTCGCAAACTTCCCTTAGGTCGTAGCTCCCTAACCCGGTAGGTCATTGCATATCCTAAGTCGTTCACTTTGATAACTCGTAGGTCGTTGCTAAAGAGGCGTTAACATTTGCCCCTCGAAGTACACGCCTAGGTCGTGGGTCGTGTGCTTCGACCTTCTCTTGTGCTTTGATTAGTTGTTATATCGTGAACGACTTAGCGAGGACATAGGTCGTGTGGTGCCGGTTCACATTTCATTGCTCTAAGTATAAATATTTTAGGTCGTTACTCCCTCATCTCATCTGACTGCATTCTGCCATTAACAAGATTTCAAGCTCTCAAAGGCGAATCCAACTACTCGTCCACCAAACATCTTCAATTTCGTATTGCGTAAGTGATCCCATTCTCTACTCAATCCTCGGCTATCACCGAACTATGAATTTCGCTTACCTTATGCCTTGCTTCACGATTTTTGTTTCAACTGATCGCCGAGGAAATCGAAATGTTCGATTTGGCTTTCGGTGATTTGCGAGAAGAAGGGGAAGAGTTTCAGTGCATTAGGTTGGCTGATTTGTGATCTTAGAAGGGATGAAGAGGCCATTATCGGGTTGGAGAATTATGAGGAATGGGATTCTTAGTAGAGGAAAGAATTTGAGGAGAGGAACTGATGCTTTGGTTTGAGTAGGAGATAGCTCGAGATCCCCTGAGAACGACCTAACACTTTCTCAGCTTGGATCGCGCGCGACTTAACTCTTCTGGTTGCTTACTGCAGCATTAGGTTTAGGTCGTTACCGAGCTAGGACAATGTTACTTTGACTTTTCTTTTGTGCGGCTTACGGCCTAAAAAGTTAACGACCTATCTTGTTGCAATTTCTCATGGATCGTTGACGAGTTAGCACTTAAATCCTTAACTTGCGAGCACATCTGAATGACTAGGTCGTGGATGAGATAGCCCTTAACTCGTAACTCGCGAACTCATCTGAACGACTTAATAACTTAAAAACTCCATTGCTTCGAATTCTTGGACTTGAATGATCTGACTTAAGAGAACATGCCTTGAACATTTGCAAAGCCTTGATGGAATTTGACTAAACCTTAGTTTCAAACTGCCAGAATGAATTGCTTGAACTTAAACTTTTTGTTGTACTTTCTTGCAGATCACTTTAGTTTTTTAGTTGTCAACCTGTTAAACATAACACTTGCAGAAAAGAGGGACGAATATACTGTCATTGACTGCCCACATCGAACGACAGATTAGCCAATAAGAAATAAGCAACTCAAATGAACTTATATGTATGAAATGTTGTGAATTGACAAGTTCAGGTGAAGCATTTAAAGTAAAGCCTAAACAATCAATTGAAGCTAACTTGTATGCATCAACACTGTACTTGTACTTATAATAACAAGTCCCGGAATTCTTTATTTGACAAAAATCAATCAATTTGATTCCAGTTATGTTTACTTGTTATTTCACTAGTTTTACACAACACTTCACACTTTTAGGAAACGTGCACCTTAATATTTGATCATCCAGTTGATTGTGTAGAATGGCGTCTCAACAAGAAGACTTGGAACTAGCTGGAGAAGCTTTTCCAATTGCTACTCCATTGAATGATCCTCCAGAAAGGACTTCTACCACTCTGAGCCATAAAGTTTTTCGTCAGTTATGCATCCAGTTTGGCATTGCCGAAGCTGATGCTTTGCTCCCTGGAGTAAATGACACTGTTGATAGGCCGCCCCATGGCTTTGTTGCAGTTAATCGTCAAATGTGCTTGAGTGGAGCTATCCCACCATTTAACGACTGCCTTCGAGAACTTCTCCTTCGATTATCTATCTCCCCTTTTCAACTACACCCTAATGGCTACGCCATCCTGCTGGGACTGTGTGTGCTTTTTAGGAGAACGCTGGACCGTTTTCCCAGTTTTGGAGAAATTTGCTTCCTGTGCTCATTTGCAAAGAACAAAGACCATCCCTCTATCACAGTTGTAAGGAGTGCCAGGAACTGTAAACTGATTATTGGTCTTCCCGAAAGCGTTCCTGGGTTCCTGAGCCAGTTTTTCTTTGTTCGCTGTCCCCCGGGATTTTACGCCATCTGGAGAGTGGGAAGTACGACCATCTATCTTTTCTCTGTGTTTTCTAAATTCTTCGAAGTCCAAATTTTCAAGTGTTAACTTATTTTTCCTACTTTTTCAGCGCTCCCTCCCCCCTCTAGGGAACCTCGTCACAAAACTACCTTCGAGAGGCTTGTGGCCGTGCCGGTTAAGGAGAGGAGTGTTCAATTTCTATTGAAAGATGAGTTCCTCCACGAATTTGGACTCTTACATCCTTCCCGCTCCACTCAGCCACATGAAGTCCCTGATTCTCCAACTGAGGAGTCAGATGCCCCCGTTCCTGCTAAAGAACCTTTACCGAAAGAACTTACCGTTGAGACTTCATTGGTAAAGTGTTCTACTCCTACCCACATTGCGGGGTCGTTCAGTAAGTTAGCACTTGTCCCGGTTATTGAAGAGGAGGAAAGTCTTCACATTCTTGAAAAGACGGCTGAGGTGGAAGTTGAAAAAGATAATTCTCCCGTGCATCATGGCGATGATACTTTTGACAGTCTGAGCGACATCATGATAACCTCTCAGGAGCTCTTTAAAGATGATGTTTCTAAAGTGATCTCTCCTGTTATCGAAGCAACTTCTTCCTTGCAACAAACCACAACGCCTTCTACACAAGTTATTGCCATTTCCACACCCAAAAGTGGTTTGTAGTCTGACGCGCGTAGTTTGCACATCACACTCACTTAGGATTTTGGCACTTATATGCACTTAGCTCCTTTAATTTGAAAATTTCTAAGACTTGCCTTTCTTTTTCAATTTCAGGTTCTACAATGGGGCGAAGTGGCTCTTACTTTGACAAATTCCAGCGTCACGGAAGCCGCGATGCTTATGACTTTAGGAGTTATATCGGTGCCCCAAAGGAAACTGATGAGGAAAGGGCTGCCAGAAAGGCTCACGAAAGGCGAGCTCATGAAGAACGTCGTCGAAGAGAAGATGAAGAGCACTATGGGAGTAGGGACGAGCGACGTGACTCTTCCCGCAGAAGCGAAGATCCTTACAAGAGGAAATCTTACGACGACAAGGGGAAGAGTCATACTTCCGATGATTCCAGCAAACGGATCAGACTTGGCGAGAAAGATACGTCTAATATCTCGGAAAAGACTACCGCTTCTATTCCTCCTAATACATCGTCTGGTTCTCCTGCTCTTAAGAAGTCTGACATCCAGGCACTTATTAATAGGCCTCAGTATCAAGCCGGGGACGGGCCTCCCACACATCAGAGCCGATTTCCAAATTGGTGTCTAAGAGGAGTCCGTTTTGACTTAGATTTGGTTCCCATTGATAAGCAGGCAATGCTGAGAAATGTCGATGTTGTCAAGCTTGATATTGAAAGAATGTCTGGATGGCAGAAGCTGGTTGATGAACTTCAAAGGGTCAACCATATGAACCTTGAGGCCATGTTGACCATGGAAAACGATAAATCTGAATGGGATAAAGTCTGCAAGCAGCACGATGCTGAAATGAAAAGCATTAGTGATGGTTATGGGAAGCTCGAAGCTGAAGTTGAAAGACTCAAAAATGAGCTTGCTACTTCTTCTACTTCTTATTCTCAGAAAGAAGAAATGCTCCAAAAACAAGTTCGAGACGCCCATGCTGCTCAGCGAGATACTGAAGTGAAACTTGAAGCAGAACAGCATGTTACTAGAAAATATCGTGATGACGCTGCTCAACTTCAGGAGAAAATCAGCTCTCGAGACTTAGAAAATGCGAGGCTACAGTCTCAGTTATTGAAGGCTGAAAGAGAGCGTGATGAAGCTCTCTCTGGTAAGGCTGTGGCCGAAGAATCCCATAAGGCAACCAAAGCCACCATTGATGCGACTTTATTCGACTTTTATATGCATTGCGTCCTGGGGCATGGGAGCCTTTCATTTTTGGGACCAGAATATGAAGTCACCTTAGCGGAAGTATGGGAGGCAATTATTGACATGTTCGGCGGTGCCGGTTATGCTGAAGCAGATCTTCAAGCTACCTACTTAGATGAGAGCGCCCGCGCTGCCCTTGCCAAAGGAAAAGAGCAGCTTACCCGAGTGCGGGCCGAGGCGACGGGAGAGAAGCTTCCTGAGAGAGAAATACTTCCTATTGCTCCTGCTTATACTTCGGCTTCAGCTCACACGGATATTACTGGCTCTAGTTCTCACTCCACGCCTCCCGCTAAAGTTGACAAAGAAACTGTGACCACTCATACAGAGGAAGAGGCAATGAAGGACTTTCAGGCTCGGGAATTTGAGATTGATCCCGCCAAACCGACTTCTCCAGGTAATTTTGACGAGACGAATTCAGTGAATCGCTTATTCGACTTAACCGAGTTCGACGAACTTCTTACTTATTTCTTAAGCTTCGACGATCCATTGTCTTCTTTTTTTCTTGGAGAATACTGATTTTGATTTCTTTTATTATGCAGCGGACGCACCGGAAACTGCACCAATTTTTCCTTCTTTAGCTGCCGTTCCTCCTCCTTCTCAAGTTACTCCTCTTCCAGCTTCTCAACCAGGTTCACAGGAAGAACAGATAGCAGCCCTTCAAGGCTTGGACGAACCACCTGCTTCCGAGGAGCAGAAAGCAGAAGATCTGGAAGATAGTGAGAAGACCCCGGAGCAGTCTTTTGACTACGGCACAAAGCTTTCTACATTTCTTGCTCCGGGGAGTGAGTCTTCTTCCAAGAAGAAGGGGAAACGTGTGGTTTCGAAGAAAGGAAAGAAAAGTTCTTCTGCTGCTGGAGATGAAGCAGAAGTCGATCCGGCTGAGTCTCTTTCTCCTTCTTCTCCGATACGGCCTCCGAAACTAATTACCAGGCCAGGTAAAGGCTCCAAGGGTGGGAAGAAGGAGAAATGAGTTTGATTTTGTCTTTTCTGCTTTTTGCATGTATTGACCGGAGATTGTGCGGATACCGGTCTCTGCTCCTTTTTGTAATCTGCACAATGTAAAAAGTTTCCATAGTATTGAATAAAATAGCTATTTTACTTGTACAAATTCTTGTGTATGTGAGAATGCATCTGTTTCTCTTTTTTGGTGTAGAATAAACGATTCCTTTCACTTGTACAAACTTTTTGTCTGTGTTTGGGAATACATTTATTCCACATCTATTTTTTGTGATATTGCAATGAACTTGTGGCATGTTGCTTTTATTAATATAATTGAATTGTATAGTGTTTCCCCCATACCGCAAGTGCATTGCAACATTTCTAGCTTCTTCAAGACTGATACTCTTACTTCAGAGAATAACTACTCCACTTTTAAGGGAAGAATCATTCTGCTTTTAATAGAGTATATCTCGTTTTCAGAGAAGTTTTTACTTTCTCTTTCTTCCTGAAGAACACTTCAACTTTTGGGAATGATCACTTTTATTTGTATAAAAGTGAATTTTCCTGCACAGTGAAATGAGCTTCTGAAGAAGGTTTTGATTTTGTGCCCCATTAAAGGGTTTATTTTTGGTACTTCAAGCAAGGTGAAGTACGCCTCTGAAGAGGTCTTTTGGTCTCCTAAGAGAAGCAATTTTGGTCTCCGAAGAGAAGCAATTTTGGTCTCCGAAGAGAAGCAATTTTGGTCTCCGAAGAGAAGCAATTTTGGCATTTCAGCTCTGGTGAAGTGGGTCTCCGAAGAGAAGCATTTTTCACTTCTACACGGGTGAAATGTGCCTTTGAAAAGGGCTTTTTAGCATTTCATCACTGGTGAAGTGGGTCTCCGAAGAGAAGCATTTTGCACTTCTACACGGGTGAAATGTGCCTCCGAAAAGGGCTTTTTAGCATTTCATCACTGGTGAAGTGGGCCTCAGAAGAGGAGCATTTTGCACTTCTACACGGGTGAAATGTGCCTTTGAAAAGGGCTTTTTAGCATTTCATCACTGGTGAAGTGGGTCTCCAAAGAGAAGCATTTTGCACTTCTACACGGGTGAAATGTGCCTCCGAAAAGGGCTTTTGCCTCTGAAGAGGTCTTGTGATTGTCTGGAAGTTACTTTCTCATGGTTGAATGGATCCACGGGGCGGACGCAAGTTGCTTGATTGGATGTTCGTTTGCACAAACGATCGCAATTTAACTAACAAGGGCCCTGTTCCTTCAGCGTGGGAAGGTGCCCCTCCGGTGGTTCCACCAATCTTTTTATTGAGAGAAGCACTTTCGTTTATTGGCGTGCCTCGTTAGAGGGCTTTTTTGAACTTTGGGAAGGAGCATCGGTTGGTTGGTGTGCCAGGAAGGTTGCTTCTCAGGGGCGAGTAGATCCACGGGACGGACGCAAGCTGCCTGATCGGATGCATCACGATCAGTTAGCAAGGGCCCTTTTCCTTCTGCTTGGGAAGGTGTCCCTTCGGTGGTTCTACTGGCCCTTTTTATTGAGTGGCATACCTCCTTTTGGCTGCTTCTATGTTTGGTGGCCCATGTTCCCTCATCATTTGCTAATCAGCTACCCTTCATTATTGTTTCCAAGCGCGTCTTCCTTTGTAAGTAAATTGTCTTATCCGAAGAAGTGGACTTCACTGTTGAACAACTTCACAGGACAAACGCAAGTTACCTAGTTGGATGTCTGTTCGTATTGACAGTCACAACCACTTAACGAAGGTTTGCCTCAGTGGAGTTGCCAACTTTTTATGTGAAGTTCTTCTTATATGAGATTTGAATATGGAATTTTTGGTTGCTTGGTATTTGCTTAATAAGTGATTTGAAGGGCTCGCTTAGCTTTGCGATGAGTGAGCTTTGCTTTAATGACCTGCAATATTAGATCGACATTTTAGCAATACATTTAGAGTATTTACACATCGAAATATAACATGCATTTCGTAATAGAAAACAAAGAATTCATAGTTTTTCATTATTCAGTCACACTGATTTCTCAGTGGTTTACAATGCAGAATTCACACATCCATTATCATTTTTACATATTCAAGCAATGTTGTTAAGTAAAAAATGGATGCTAGTTATTGTTGTTTCAGAATTTCCGGACTGATTTTCCATTTGCACTAGATTCGCAGCTTCGGATTTATATGCCAGAGAAAGTGAAAGATGCCCCAGTTGTAGTTTTGTGGACAATTAGCAGTCGTCCCAACTTCTGCCTGCTGGGTGTGGACCTCCTGTGACAGCATTAATGACAAGCTTTTCTGAATCTTGCACTGTAGTGTTGTTGAGAGAATCAGATTGATGGGTAGGACGTTGTTGATCCCGAGTGGATGAAGTTGGATCGACTTTGCTTCTCTTAACGTATTGTTGGAGTTTACCCTGCTCCAGCAATTCTTCAATCACATTCTTTAATTGGCGACATTGGTCAGTGTCATGGCCAGGTTGATTGTGAAATTGGCAGAATTTTCCATTACGCTTTGCACCTCTCGTCATCTCAGGTGGCTTAGGATACCTGACAACGTCCTTTGTTGCAAAAAAGATATTTCTTGGTGTATCAATTAAAGGAGTAAAATCCGAAGGATTAAAGCGGCGAGGTTTCTTTTCATTTCCCTGGCTCTTTCCTCCTTCATTCTCCCTTTCTGACCTTCAGATTCTCTTTTATTAGATGGGACATTGTTATTATTAGCTTGGGCAACAACCACTTTCGATGTCGTAGCAAGGCTTTCAAGGCGAATGAACTCGTCGGCCTTTTTATAAAAAATTTCAAGCGAGTTCGGTTCCTTCATCTTTAGCCATATCCCAAATTTGCTCGATTTATCAATGGCTCGCATCAAATAAGTCAGGATCATGCGTGGTTCCGCATTCTCTACTTCGGCTAAAGCTATATTGAAACGGCTCAAGAAGGATTTGATTGATTCTCCGGGCGCTTGTTCAAGGTTAGACAGTGACATTATATCCTTAGCTTTTGAAGCATACAATCTGAACTGTTCTTTGAACTTTTGTGTTAAGTCGGAGAACTTATCCACAGACCGAACTGGAAGCTTTGTGAACCAAAGTAAAGCCACACCTTCCAGGTATACTGGAAAGTATCGACACTTGATCTCGTCTGATGCTCTTGCACCGGTCATATGCCAATCGTATTTGTATAGGAAATGATTAGGGTCACTCGTTCCCCTATAGGCTTGGATAGTAGGAGGTGCAAATTTCCTTGGAAATTCCGCTTTCAGGATCCTTTCAGTAAACGGAGTTCTGCTCGGTGCAAATCCCCAGTCGTTCTCATTCTCTTCCCTTTGCATGCTCTCTTTCATGATGCGGTCAACCATTTCCGACAGGTACTCTTTATTGTTCAAAGACATCTCCGGGCAGGCATCAGTCCTTCCGTCGGAAGCTTGCCTGGGCACATGTTCACGATCAATTGGCTGCGGCATAGAACCCTCGGTTTGGAAAGGTGGCATTTGAGGAAAAGTTGTTTGATGGTTTTCTGGTTGACGATTTGCCCCGAGCAGAGCAGTTAATCTATCCATCATCAAAGCGTTTTGGGTTTCAATCTGTTGGTATAATCCAGAAACTGCGTCATCCAATTCAGCCCTGGTGACTCCAACGGTAGGAGTTGCTTGGTCTGTTGTTGGGGAAGCGGAAGTCCCTTCATGAGCATTTCTGGATCTGACAGGTCTACCTCTTCTTCCAGGAGCCATTATTTCTGATCAACTTCTGGTTTTTAAGAGAGGTTCTCTTTATGAATCTTTGCAAAGCAACGGTGGACGATCGTCTGAGTTCAGTTCTCAGTGAAAGCACCAAAATGTTAACGTTAAAAAGTGAACGCTAACACCCGGTGTGTGTAATAGAATTGTGAAAGCACCACCCGTTGGTACGGGAACAGAATATAAGCTGAAAATAGCAGAAAAGCAGTAAATGAACAACAGATTTATAGTGGTTCGGCCCGTAATTGAGCCTACGTCCACTTTATAGTCTTTTATTGCTGATTCAGTTACAATTTGATACAATATCCTCCAAAATACACTACAATTTGATCACGAAAGCACTCTTGACTACTAGCTTAATCTTTGATGATGAAACCCAACGAATCTGTGTTGGATGTAATGAATTCCTCTCGAAGTTTGCTGTAGTGGCTTGAATGCTTGAAGATCTTTGATTGCTGAATGAGTGGAGAACTCGACAGAGTAACGGCGCTTGAAGAAATGAATGGCCAAAAGTCCCCTCCATGTTGGAAGTGGTGGTCTATTTATAGGAGTCGAATTCTGAACTCTAGTTTTTTGCCAAGTCATGAGTCGTGACCGACTTAAGATAAGTCGTAACTCGTGGGCGCCTTACTGGGTTAATCTTGTGGCTCAGTCGAAGACAAGTGCTAAGTCGTGGCCGACTTACCAGATAAAGGTAGCATAGGCCTGGACTCTGGATTCTAATCCTGATAGCTTTTAGGTCGTAGACGACTTAAGCTAAGTCCTGAGTTTCTTAAGTCGTAAATCCTTTAAGTCATAGCACCTTCTTGAGTCGTATAGACCCTAACTTGCTGAGTTGTTAAGTCGGAGACCTTTTAACTCCTTGAGTCGTAGATAGCTTAACTCGTTGAGTCGTCTGAGCCATGAGTCGTAGATAGCTTAACTCGTTGAGTCGTGAAACTCATAAGTCGTATACCTACTGAGTCGTAAACTGTTAAGTCGTGTAACTATCTTGAGTCGCGCAGCTCTTAAGTCGTGTACTTCTTAAGTCGTAGCCTGTAGCTTAGGTCGCCACATTGCTAGGTCGGAACATTGCTAGGTCGCAATGTTTCTTGTAGTTAGGTCGCAAACTTCCCTTAGGTCGTAGCTCCCTAACCCGGTAGGTCGTTGCATATCCTAAGTCGTTCACTTTGATAACTCGTAGGTCGTTGCTAAAGAGGCGTTAACATGCGGTCCTCTTGAGATGGTATGGACCACTATTTTCTCTTGACTAGAGCCGCTAGTGTTGCGGTTTCCTCTACCGATCTTCGGTGAGGGCAGCCTTGGGTTCTCATTGCCAGGAGCTGGAGTCCTGTCCTGACCTTTTACATAGCGTTCCAGTTTCTTCCTTCTGATGTGTTCTTCAATCAAGTCCCGGAGATGATGGCACTCATTGGTATCATGCCCATGAGATTCGTGGAAGCGGCAGAACTTTCCGGACTTCTGCGCGTTATTTGGTTCCTTCTTGTATGGTGGGCGTTTGTATCTAACTTCGCCTTGGGTGGCAAGGAAGATGTTTTCGACGGTTTCGTTCAAAGGAGTGTAAGTGTCGAATCTCGGTCCTGGCCGATATAGGCGCTTTTCTCCTTTCTTGCCCCCAGCATTGTCTCTGGAATCATTTCTTCGAACGTCCCTTGCCACATCAGGCGCGTTGTTGTGAGCTGCCTTATTTTGCTGTCCTGACTGCCCCTCAACGGCAGCATCCTCAAGCCTCATATATTTCCCAGCTTCATGGAAGAAATCGGGTAAAGTAGCTGGTTTTTCTTTTGTCAACCTTCTAGCAAATTTAGTGTCCGGATGCACACCACTACAGAGGGCCATTAGGATAAGCTTCTCATCGGCATCTTGGACTGCGGCCACTGCGGCATTGAATCGGGTTAGGTATTGCTGTAGTTTCTCTCCAGGTTTCTGTTTGACGCTGGATAAGGAATAAGCGTCCTTAGGTTGTTCCACATGAATGCGGAATTGACTGATAAACTTTTCTTTCAACATTTCCCACGAGCTGATGGATCCCTGGGGTAGATGACAGAACCAGGAGGTAGCGAGATCTGCTAAGAATAGTGGAAAGCATTTGCACAATACTCCCTCTGTCGCTCCACTCATGAGCATATGTTGTGTGTATCTCTGTAAGTGTACAACGGGGTCGGAGGTTCCTTTGTAAGGTTCCATTGTTGGCATCTTCCATTCTCGGGGGGTGATAGCAACTTCGATATTGCGGGCGAAAGGGCTGGTTACCCTAGCGCCTATCCCTCGATCTCTTTGCTCCCGTTGGATGCACTCTCTGAATAAGCGTGCCGTCCTTTCATCAGAATTTGGAGCAGATAGAAATGAATTTGGTTCTGTTCTGTGGGATTGATTCCGTCCAGATGACCTGTAGGGATGGTATCATCTATCATTCCTCATATTTTCCAGTGGCTGCCTTTGGTCTTCTGGGAGCATGCTAGGGTCAGCTATAGTTGGCCCTTGCCTTAATCTTCCCCTGCTGGGTTCTGATCTAAGCACTTCCTCGGGTCCAACTTCGGGCTGGACTCTAGCTCGGCCCCGTTCACTGGCGTTTCTGTGGTTAGGCAGTATGACAGGCTCAGCTATAGTTGACCTCCGCCCGGTACCTCCCCCGTTGGGTTCGGTTCCAAGCGTTTCCTCAGGCCTAACTTCGGGCTGTGCTCGGTCTCGGCTCCTACCATGGCTGCTTCTGCCGTTAGCTCCTTCGAAGAAGGAAGATCTTTGTTGTCTCTAAGATCCTCCAGACTAGGACTCGCCCCATGATTCAGTGTTGCGGTTGGACTCTTCAGCATCCCTTAAGCGTGACATGAGATGGTCCACCAAGGCTTCCTGCTGGGACGTGAAGCGGTTAGTTACTTCAACCACAACCCTGTCTAAATCTGCCCTAGTAATTGCTGCGGGCTGTTCTGTGGCAGGAGTGGTCGGATTAGCCTGTCCTTCATTTGGTACTACTGCTAGAGGAGGACGATTTACTTGATCCGTGACCGCTGGATCTGGAAGAATGCTGGATGCGATGTTTTTTCCTTTGTTAACATCTTTTTTCCGCTTGGGAGGCATGTTTTCCAAACGATGGATGATGCTGTTAGGAAAAAGGTTAAGTGGAAGAAGCTGAAGCTTCGAGCTTCTAGCTCTCAATGAAAGCACCAAAAATGTTTGCACAAAAAATGGACAAACACCTCAAAGTCGTATGATTTAATAGATTTTATGTTGTTCTTAGTGATTTGGGTGATTTATGCAAATATAGGAAAAGCAGGGGCTAAGCTGTAAAAGACACGCAGATTTATAGTGGTTCAGCCAGAATGTGCCTACATCCACTTTATATGTTATTTCTCTTTTCTTGTTTAGATTACAAGTACAAAGCTTTGATACAAGTAAAAGAAAGTTGTTTGAAAGTTCTCTCCGCGCTTGAGCTCTCAAACTTGTCCCCTATTGTTGTACCCCTGCCCCTCTATTTATAGAGTGAGGCTGGAGGCAGGGTCTTGGATGTATATAGCTGCTGGTGGGCCTGGGCTGGTGTGGTCAGGCCTGGTAGCGTTGGTTCGGCATTGCTTTGGCTCGGCAGTCCTTTGATTCGGCGGTAGGTGGTAGACGCTTTGGTTCGACATTACTTGGTTCGGAGATGGTTGGAGTAGGAGTTGGTCCGGTAGCGAGATATGGTATGTTGGTCCGGTGTGTCTGGTCCAGCAGGCTCCTGGATCGGTGGAGCTCATGCACCTTGGTTCGGTGGTAGGGAGTAGGTTGGTCCGGTATAGATTGTGCTCCTTGATTTGGTATGGGAGTAGGATGGTCCAGTATAGATTGTGCACCTTGATTCGGTGGTAGGGAGTAGGTTGGTCCGGTATAGATTGTGCTCCTTGATTCGGTATGGGAGTAGGTTGGTCCGGTGTGTCTGGTCCGGCAGGCTCCTGGATCGGTGGAGCTCATGCACCTTGGTTCGGTGGTAGGGAGTAGGTTGGTCCGGTATAGATTGGTTCGGTAGAATCTCGCCCAACATGTAGCATTTTTAATATGTAGACTAGAAAAGGTAAGATATCTATATGTATTTGTTAAACAAACTTAAGGTACATATACTATACTTCGGCCATTGCGATATGGTAGATATTAGTGAATAATCTCTTTCAGTTTGTTAAGAAACTCAAGGTCAAAAATGAAATTAGGACAAAGACTGTAGGTTAGGAGTTGTATATGATTCAACCGATAAAGTGTTATCCATCGTTTGTCGGCCTATGACTTATTGAGCAAACTCAAGGTCAGAATCCCAAGACAAATGAGGCATAACACCCACCAGTGAAGTTGAAAGGCTTTTATGTTTCATCTTAGGTTTTTGAGAAACATAAAAGTCTTGTGGGAGAATATTAGTAAAATGAAATGTAATATTTAACCTTATTAATATTCTAAGTACGTCTACTATGAATTAGTGTCCCAATCTACCTGATTAAATTTGCAAAAAATTTCTACAGCAAAGTTGTTTTTAAAAAATGAAAAACTCACCAGACCTAACTGTATAGACTAGCTAAGAGCGATTAAAATAGTACTCACATAAGATTGCTTTTGGTCATCGATAACCGAACCTCCAAGGGTTAGATCTGCTAAAGATGTATACCCCAAACTCAAAATTGCTTATAACCAATGGGCAGGTGACCTAGTAATCTCCCAAGTTCACTTGTTATCTACGTTAGACAAACGGTTGTAAAGACAACATGAAACATGAATATCCATTAAATCTTCGATAGCTTCAAAGCATTGTTTGGGGAATAGTCTTATTTCGCAAGGTACAAACTTATGAAGAAACTGTTTAACACGAAGATGTCGAAGAATATGAAAGTGGACTATTACGTCTTAATGGTGAAAGGCTATATTGATAGACTTGCTCAGTTAGATTTGACAATAAGCAACGAGCTGCAATTGGACTTGATCTTAGATTCTCATACTCCATAGTTTGAGCTGTTCATATTAACTATAATATGGACAAGTTGAATGTTACCTCGTAGAGCTGCTTAATATGTTGAGGTCAACTGATTCTTCATCTAAGGATCAAGGCAGGGTTATCACAGTTAAGGGTAAAACATCATCTTCGAATGGTTCAAAGAATTGGAAAAGGGTTAATAAGAAAAACAAGAAGACTACTCCCAATGACAAGGGAGAGTGTTATTACTGTCAGAAGAAGAGACATTTGAAACGGAACTGTCTGTAATACTTGAAGATTGTTAAAGAGAAGAAACAAAAAGTTCTACTGCTATTATAGGTATATTTAAGATTCAATTTTTTTTACAATCAATAATTATCTTGCTCCCACCAGAAGTGATAGATGGGATTAACGTGCTCCCACCGGAAGTGATTAAGGAGGTGGTGAGCCAATGGTCTGACCACCTGGTTGGTATTTTTCTAGATGCTTCATATTCGGTTGTCTGTGAGCAATGTAAGCGCACGTGGAAACTAAAAGGTACTCTTCATGTCCAATATATAAATTCCTTTTTCTACTTTAAATTTGGAAACCATGAAGACAAACTAATAGCTCTTTAGACTAGTCCTCTCATTATTGAGGAGAAACCATTTATTGTGACTCCTTGGAGTCTTGGAATAGACAGGGCAAGAGAGCAAATACTCTCGATTCCGGTTTGGGCCACTTTCTCTAACATTCCATCGGTCCTACAACCACTGATTGGTCTGAACTGGCTAGCGAGCCTTATTGGTGGCTTCAAATGCTTTGATGCTAATACCTCTCGCAAGAATTTACTATACGCTAGAGCTTTGATTGAAATATCCCCATCTAATGCGCTACCGTCGATATTGAAAGTAAGAATCATGAAAGGTCACGAAGTGGAGATAAATGTTATTTACAGCTAGAAACCTGATATTTGCACAAACTGTCAGTCTTTTGGACATTCTGTGGAGAATTATTCTAGGAATGCTCCTCTGCCTCCTGCTGAAAAAGTTCCTCTCCCTAGGACGGAAATGATATGGGTCCCAAGGTTAGAGCTCCGCCTATCTCTAATCCTGTCATTTCTGTTTCTCCCGCTGTGGAATCAGAAATGGATTCATTAGCATTTAGCGTTTCCAATTATGAAGTTATTAGATGGGAACCTGATAAGAGTTCTTGGGTATACGAGGTCTCAAAATGAGGTATTACCCACTGATGCATAGTTATCACATGTTCTTAGGTGGTCCTGACGAGACTAGGAGGCTAGTGTATCATGTTGTGGGTGAGGGTCTTACTTTGACGACCATTGGTGTTGATGGTGCGAGCAATTGGTGGAAATTCTCAGATCCTACATGGGACCGGTCTTATCTCTACTCTTCTCCCTCAAGGTCTTATGACCCGAATCTTGTGACGAATGCGGATCTTAAGGCTAGGAATAACACTAGAAGGGGGTGAATAGTGTTTTTAAGAAATTACTAATCTTTTTAAGTTTATGTTAATTTGTACACAGATGTATGTAAAATTCAGACACAGATATAATCACAGAATCAAACACAGATGCAGAAATAAAGTAAATGCAGTAAAGGAAAGAACACACCGGATTATATACTGGTTCGGAGTTACCCTAAATCCAGTCCTGCACAACTAAGTATGGATTTCCTTTCAAAAATAATTCAACAATTACAACCATCAGTTTCAAGGCTACGAGGTACACCCTCCAGAATCACAATCCTCTGGGTAGAGATACTTGATTTCCGGGGCAACTAGTTCACCCAATTGATTTCAAAGGCTACAATCACACCTTTTCTCGCTTGATTGATTTATGAGGCTACAATCACACCTTTTCTCGCTAGATAGATTACAAAGAAGCCTATAACTCTGATTAGCACTGGGATCTTGTTGAGATCATAGAGAATCAAACCAGAGATAATCTAGTTAGATTCAATGTTGATTTCGGCAGAATGATGATAGGATTTTGAATAAGAAAATGTGGAAGAAGAAGAGAAGTGAAAAACCAGAAAATCTGATATAAAATTCGTTGAAACTAACCCCTATTTATAGAAGAACAACAGTCATGTCCATTCGTGAAAGGTTATGGCGAATAGACACTTCTTTTGAAATTCAAATTTTGAAACTAACTGACACTATGTCGACATGGGGTACTAGGGCATGTCGACATCCCAAAGGAAATTTTGATGTTTTGATTTTCTTTGAAAATAACCTTTATCTTATATTAAAACTATTTTAAACTTTATAAATATACTTGACTATAGATAAAATACATAGATAAATATAGAGAACAATATATATATATATATATAATTTTACTATAATTTTATATTTAAATCTAAGTATAAATATATTATAATTAAAAGATAGTTTAAAACAAACGAAATTTAAAAACAAGAATATTTAAAGCTAAAACATCTTTTTGAAAATTATTTGAAAAGATAATTTTTAAGGCTAAAACATTTTGAAAAGCAATTTTGAAAATCATTTCGAAGTTGTTTTGAAAAACATTTTGAAGTAGTTTTACAAGCTTCTTCCTGCAGAATATCCCATCATGTCAGGACTCGAGAACTTGTACAAAACCAGGATGTTCGTGGGTTTGTAAGCCACTTGTCGTTGGTTTGTAAGTTACTTGTCGTGGGTTTGTAAGCCATTAAAAAGGTAGAAATGGGTTCCATCCCAAAAGAAAAATGGAGTGAAGATTTCAGTACTATTGTGAAGTTTTAACATAATTCTAGACTCAATACTTATCTTGAAATCTTGAAATCTTGATAATCTTGATACTCATGAGTCTTCAATCTTGATATCTTGAATCTCTATACTGTACAGTCTTCATTCTTGGTACCTGCATGGTTAAATCCTGCATATACATATATATCTAAACTATAATGTTAGTATTCATAATTTATAATCTTATTCTAAGGTTGTTGTCATCAAAACCATCATCTCAAGGACTAACAAATCTGGCTACATACGTTTTTGCTATTCAGCATGTTATAGGTCCCTGTACTAATGTTGATATCAGTAATGATAGGGAGGACTTGTGCCCTTCTGAGTAGTCTAGACTCTTTGTCAAGTTCCTGTTTTTCTTTTTGTTTTTGTTCTAAGTGGTCTGGCCATTATAAAACCAGATTTTTGTTGTTTAGTGCATGTACAGAACACCTATTCCTTATTTATATTCATAGTAGCATGGCCCACTCTAAAGCCTGCTAGCTTTGCTAAAAAAAGAATTATTATCTTGAGTTTTAGATACTGGATCTGGAACTCACATCAGTAATTCATTACAGGGACTTAGGAATAGAAGTCATGTGGCAAAGTAAGAAATGAGACTTCAAGTTGTTGATGGATCTCTAGTAGATGCAACAGTAATTGGACATTATCATTTAACTTACCAAATGGATTAGTTTTAATATTAATAATTAATATTATGCTAAATACTTTATTTATGGAATAAATTATGTTTCTAGATTGTTTAAGACTACATATAATTTTCATTGCGTTAACAATGTTATGAACATTATGTTGCATGGAAATAAAATCTACAATGGTGTTTTTGATAATGACATTTATTTTATTAATACTAATTATGTCTGTGGTGTGAATAATTCTTCCAATGTTGGCATAGATAATAACTATCTTTGGAATTGTATGCAAGGTTATATGAATGAGAAACAACTATACAAATTGAAAAGTAAATTATTTTATCACATCATTTGATTCTAAGTCATTTGATGCATGTGAGTCGCGTCTCAAAGGAAAAATGACCAAGCACCCCTTTAGTGGGAGTAATGAAAGAGTTAACGAGCTTTATGTTCTCGTACATACTAATGCATGTGGCCAAATTTTTATAGTTACCAAAGATAATTCTTCTTACTTTGTAACCTTATGAATAATTACTCCAGAATTGGATATGTGTATTTTATGAAGAATAAATCCGATATCATTGAGAAATTCATCGAATATAAAATTGAGGTCGAAAATCTTACGAACCATAAGATTAAAATACTTCAATTCAATCGAGGAGGTGAGTATATTGGACAAGTGCTCCAACAATACTTAAATGATAATGGGATTATCGTTCAGGTTACTCCATCGTATACTTCTCAACACAATAGTGTTTCAGAGTGAAGGAATCGAATTCTATTAGATATGGTTCGTTCTACCTATTTTAAGAATGTTGGTCCCAGTAAACTCGAGGCAAGATCAACGTTGTGTAAGCGGCTTCCTTACAATACCAAGGAAAATATATAATTGTTTCTCAGCATGTTCTCGTTTTAGAAAAGGAATTTTTTTCAACAGAGATTAATAGCAAGATCATAGACGTAGATGAGATCCTTGGAATTAACACAAAAGCCGAATCAGTAGAAGAATCGAATTCAACCATATACAGAAACACACAGCCTATCAGAAGGTCTAATAGAGAATCTCATCCATCGGAGAGTTATTATAGTTTTTGCATGGATGGTAAAAAAGAGGACTGCATCCTAGATGACGACACTCCTCTATCATTCCAACAATCATTATAGAGTATATACTCTGCACTTTGGCTTGGAGCCATGAAATCAAAAATGGATTCCACGTATGAAAATAAAGTTTGGACCTAGGCTAACATAACTGAAGGGTTAAAACCATTGTTGGCAAATGGATTTTAAGACAAAGCTAAATGCAGATGGACAAGTGGAACTTACAAAGTAAGGCTAGTTGCAAAAGGATTTTATCAAATTCAAGATGTTGATTATGATGAAACCATTTTTCCCGTAGTAGTGCTTAAGTCCATTCGAATAATGCTAGCTATAGATCCATTCTATGACTGCGAAATATGGCAAATGGATGTAAAGATGCTCTTTCTAAGTGGCGATTTGGAAGAGATTGTCTATACGTGGCAGCTCGAGGGTTTTGAGGTTAGTGGGAGTAAGGGAAAAGTTTGCAAGTTGTTAAGATCCATTTATGGACTTAAACAAACTTCAAGGTGTTAATCAAACTATTTGGTATTTATCAAAACATAGAGGAAGTATGCATAAACCGAAAGGAACAAGGAAATGCTATTATGTTCTTAGTTTTATACGTCGATGATCTGCTATTGATTGGTAATGACATTTTGTTACTGCACTATATAAAAGCTTGGCTTTCCGACAATTACTCCATGAAGGACTTTGGAGAAGCAGCCTATATACTAGGTATAAAGGTCTATATTGATAGATCCAAAAGGCTATTGGGATTGTCTAATCCATGCAAATAGATGGCATACTGAAAATGTTTAGTATAGAGAATTCCAAGTGCTGAAATGTTCCGACGTAATTTGGAATCGTTCTTTCTAAGGACACCCTTCAAACTGATGAGGAGAAAGTGTGTATAAAGAGGATGCTTTATGCATCAACAATCGGTTCCATAATGTAGCCATGTTATGTACTTGACTAGATATGGTATACGTATTATGATGCATAAGCCGATACAATCTAGTTATATAGTTGTAAAACGTATACCAAAGTATTTAAGAAATACTAAGGACTTATTCCTTATATATTGGAATGGAGACCTCCCTGTGAAGGGGTATATATACTCTAGTTTTCTGAGTGATATCGACGATAATAAATTAGTGTTAAGTTACGTCTTTACTATAAATGGTAGGCCCATTAGTTGGAAAAGTTCTAATGGGAAATGGTGGTCGACTCCACAATGGAGGCCAAGTGCATCACCTTTAATGAAGTAGTTAAGGAAGCATTCTGGATGTGCAAATTTGTGAGTTAGCAAGGTGTGATTTCTGACACAGAGAATCTGATGACATTGTTTTGCGACATTAATGTGATGATGCAGATTGCAAAGGATCCTAAAGTACAGAAGAAATCTTGAAAAATTCTTCGAAAGTTCCACCTAATTAGAGAATTTGTTGAGAAGAATGAGGCCATGAATCAAAGAGTAGATACGAAGGACAACATAACAGATCCATTCACGAAGGGACTAGTTTGGTCTAATCTCGTCAAGCTAATCGAAGGGATGAGATTGAGATTCCATAATTTGTCCCAAGTGCAAGTTGGAGATTGATAGAGTTATGGTTATACCCTAGGTGTAATTCTATGATTTATTGTAAATTATTGACTCCGTAATAAAATCTAATTCGAAATAAAATGTGTTTTTCTTTCTATTATATACTTTTATAATATGTTATACTATTCATGTATTTAATTTATGTATATTTTACAGAAAATCCAAAAATGGTATATTTTGTGATAGTAATTACAACGTGTTGTAATCATGAGCAATTTTATCACAATAAAATAAACATATCATTTTATATAAACCTAGTCAGGATGTATCGAGACTAGATATCGACACATCCATTGAAACCAGAGTACATACCACTCTCCTAAAGTTGGACAGTGTATTATTCATGGTTGTTAGGGGCACTAGAATTTACACACTGATAGTTATTGGAGAACTATGGAGTGACTCACTTGGTATTTTTCGGTTGGTTAAGATAGCCAAGGTCAAACAAAGAATATCGTAGCGACGGTATTATAGAGTTCTCTCGACCTAGGAATACCATTAAGCTTCAACGTGGACGCTCCACTTTGATTATAGTAAATCGTGGCACAATGTCCATCGAATGACTATAGTTGGGTCTATGTTGAATAGGACTGTCAATAGATACCCGAAAAATCCGAAATCCGTTTGCATCTACATCCGAAAAGCGGATATATATTCGATATTCGGAAAAAAAAATGCAGATGCGGATACGAAGACATCCGTATCCGAAAATTATCCGTTCGGTTTTGGTCAAGATTACAGTTCAAATTATGTGTATTTTAGTGCAGTGAAAGATACTCGTTTATTATTTTATTAAATTAGTAATTTATATTATATGCACCTAATGCTTGTTAACTGCTCAAAAGTATTTATTATCACAATATTTGTTAATTTGTAGTACTTTTATAATCAATGGGATTGAAAAATATTTACATTAAACTAAATTTTTCTTTTTATAATTCTTGATTTATCGGTCGTTAGCGGATAGGATAATTATCCGATATCCATCCGTATCCGCGGATGCAGATATCCGAAAATGATTTCGGATGCGGATATGGCACTATCCACATCCGAAAGCATCCGTTGACAGGCCTAATGTTGAAACATTAGACGTGTAACACTATTCGATTAAGAATCATCTCCTCGGTTATACGAGGTTAATATCATAGTCACCGAAGTCAACTTAGAGTCAAAGTCTTTGGCTAGAGCACTTACATTAATAATGATTGTTATTATTAAATTAAGGACTTTGTGTTTAGATTATGCAAGTTGAATGTGGACAATATTGGAATTTTGACCAATATCAAAATCCATAAGTCATAATGTGATATAGTTTTAACGAAGAGAATTGGTGTAAATAATTGTCACCATAGAGACCGCATAAAATGGTAAAATTAGATTTTTACTAAAACTACGTAAGTGATAAATTCGACAAAACCATCACACCATTAGTGAAAATGACACATGAATGTTAATATTCAAATTGTTCGATATTAATCGGTGACCGAATTTACACATAAGAGTCACACAGCCTCAATGTTGAATACTTCGAATACTACCTGATTTATTTAAATTATAGTTGCTAAAAATTAATAAATTAATTAATATTTATGAAGTACTAATTATAAAATTTTATTTTTTATTTATTTGAATCAGTATTGAAAACAATATGTGTATAAAAGTTATATATGTACATATCGATGTACGATATCGATGTGCACTTGAATTGGATTTAAAGTGCGAATTTACTGATATGGTTTGAAACGACAAATAGGCCTATTACCTTGTAAATAGTGGTTGAACAAATAGGAGGAAAGGAGGGTTGATGTGTTTGATATTTTGGGTTTTAATTGGTTAAGAAAGAAGGGGTAAAAGATTAGATCCGTATCCCCTTTTCCTCTCTCCTTCCTTTCTTATGTAAACCCAGTACCTCCTTTCATTTTTGACTTAACTTTTTCTCTAGCCTCTCTTGCTCCTATGGCCAAAAACCATAGCCATCTCCTCATCCAAAATTTTCAGACCAAATAGAAATTTAAATTAGATTAAATAAAAGTGCGTAGACCTCTTTGGTTACTAGCATTTTTGAAAGAGTTGGAACAGATTCTAAGAGATCGTTTGGTTTAACATTCATAGTGTTATAACTAGGCTACTATTAAGGTACCATTTATTTTAAATTGATTTATATGCAATATCGTCGTGCTATTATACTTGTATAGGTTAGATTGTATCATCAATCAATTCATATATGTATTTGTTGTCGATACACACCCACACATACATATATATATCCGTGTATCTGTATGATTGTTAAAAATAAATTATTTATATGATCATTTAGCTTTGAAAATAATTTCTAAATTTAAAAATTAATTTTAAACTATTTTAAACAAAAAATTGAATTTTTAAAAACTAATACTTACATATGTATGTTTATAAGTTATAAGAATAAATTATGCAAATACCATTTCGTTTATACATGGATTAATGTTTTTTATATGAATACATTTACTTCATTTGAAATATATTTCTACTATTTATTAATTGAAAATAAATAGTAATTTGTAAATATATATACATATGCATATATGTGTGTATATTTATAATACATAATATTTTTATGGAAAAAATCAATTTTTTTCCATATGAAATTTTAATTTCAATTTTAAAAAGGTGAAATAAGTCCACACGAATTTATTGTAAAAGAAAATTTTATTTTTTAAAACTTATACTTGGCCAAAAATAAATGTTAACATATATATACAATACTATATTATTTAAATATATAAATGATTTTTAATTTATGTAATTTATAATATATTCGTATGTATTTTGGAAAAAAACAAAAAGGAAATTTTTGTATACGTTTATATAAATATGAATTAATAATTTACTTTTGAAATTTAAATTTTGAATTTGAATTTTGAAAGTATATTTAAATCTAAATCTAGTTTTAAATTTGAAATTTAAAGTATTTAAAGTTGAATTTTAAATTATTTTTTACTTAAATTATAATTAAATATTTTGCAAATAAATATATGTATATATAAATAGTTATTTAAAAGTTATATGAATATATATGTACATATAAATAAGCATGTTTTATATTATATTGATTTTATATAATAGTTGACAGCAACTACGTATATGAAGAGGCTAATGTGTTTGTTGTGGTATAAATTTCAGCACTTTAGATACGGGCATGTTCAATCATGCACACTTTATATGTTGCTTGTGCACGTACACCTGCATTCCATATATGATTCATATGCACATTATAAACCGTATATACAATTAAATAAATCTTTTATCAATCAATAAAATAAAATAATGATTTTATTTAAAATTTAATCAAAATCAATTTATACTTCATAGGCCGAATAAGGTCCAAAATGGTTTAAAAAATTGAAATTCACTCATTTAACCTGCTGCATGCTGGCCTAGATCCAATAGGCAGAAAGCTAGCTTTTCCAACCTTATGTACGTTATCTCTAGGCCTGAAAACCTTTTGCTGACGTAGTAGATCGGCCATTGGACCTTCTTGTCTTCTCTGATCAATGCAGCAGTGATCGCATGGTCAGTCAAGACAAGGTACATGTACAAGTCCTCCCCATCAACAGGCTTGGACAATACTAGAGGAGTAGCCAGTGTTGCTTTATTTCTTCAAATGCCTTAGTGCACTTGTCGTTCCCAGAAAATAACTTCCCTTTCTTGATAAGGTCAAAGAAGGGGACACACCGGTCGGTAGCCTTAGACACGAACCGGCTAAAAGTAGTAACCATACCATTTAGGTTGTGTATTTGCTTTAAGGTTTTACGGATTTACATGTCTTGGATGACTTAGATTTGATCGGTGTTATCTTCAATCCCCTTAGCGCTCACTACATAACCAAGGAATTTTTCTGATTGGATGGCGAACGAGCACTTCTTTGGATTTAGGTTCATGGTTTATAGGCGTAGAATATTAAAAATCTCGGCCAGGTCTATATATACCCCTTGGACTTTTCTGACTTTACCAGCATGTCATCTACATACACTTCCATGGATTGGTCAATTTGGTCTGAAACATGCGGTTGACGAGCCTTTTTAGGTAGCACCCACATTTCAAAGTCTGAATGGCATGGCACAATAGCAATATAGGTCGGCATTAGTGATAAAAAAGTGTGCACTTGGTCTAGGCCATGCATGTAAATCTGATTGTACCCAGAATAAGCATCCATGAAAATGAGGAGCTCATGTCCACTAGTCGCATTTACTAACTGATCAATCTGAGGAAATGGCAAGTTGTCTTTAGGGCTGGCTTTGTTGAGGTCAAAGAAGTTGATGCAAGTTCTCTAAGACCCATTTGGTTTTCTAAATAGTACTTTAGATACCCAGACCAGATATTCTGCTTTCCAAATAAAGCTATTGGCCGATAGCTTATCCACCTCTTCTTTGAGATCTCGTGATCTTTTTTCTTTGAGGGGTCTGTGTTTTTGATGGATGGGGCTTGCCACTGGATTGATGTTTAGTGCATGGCAAATGATTCTTGGATCGATGTCAGTCATGTCAGTGTGCCCCCAAATGAAGACATCTTTGTTTTATTACAAGAATTTGACCATGTCATTTCTAACCTCCAGGTAGAGCCCAATGTCAATCTAAATAACCTTGATATGGTCAACATCGTGTATGGATATTAACTCAAGTGGAGTTTCATCCCACTTTGGGTGACAAGGTCATGTAGGCGTGCCCCCAAGCGAAGTCATCTTTGTTTTATCGCAAGAATTTGACCATCTCGTTTCTAGTCTCCAGCTAGAGCCCTTTGCCCGATCAGAACAACTTTTGTATGGCAAGGACAGTCCTGGGAGAAGTGTGAGCATTGTCTAGCTTAAGCACTCTCTTAGGTGACATGACATTGATAATTGTGCCTTCTTCATGTAGGTTATTGTTTACAGGGGGAGCTGTTGATGTTGATGTCTCTACTTCAGAGTTGGGGGCAGTCTCAGCACAAATCGGAGCACTGATCGACTCGAGGGTTCTCACAAGTGACTCGCCATTGATTATTGTGAATTCATGTTGAAGTATAAGGACACTGCTTTGGTTGCTTGGCGGAGGTCCCATAACACTCCCTAGCTTTTTGTTAGTTACATCAAATTTCACCGACCTTGACTTGGACAAGAACTCCATGTCGAGCCGGTTGTATAAGATAGTTGCTTCAAGCTCTAGCAGAGTTAGTCATTCTATTAAGAGGTTATAATAAGCAGATGGGAAATTAGCTACTACACAGTTTACCTATATCTTTGCAGCAAGGGGATCTTTGTCGAAGGTGGTCATAAGAGAGGTGGTCCACATTAGAACAATGCCAACATCCCCAAAGCCGTAGATGGGCAAAGCTCGGGGGGTGAGGTCAGGGGTAGGAAGCTTTAGTCCCTCAAAAACATGTCCGAACATGACATTAACTGAGCTGCCCTCATCCACAATTGCTCGATGAACATTAGAGTTTGCCATTGCTATAGTGATAAGTATATGATCATGGTGGGGGAAAAGAAGGCTTCTCTACTCTCAACAATTGAATGTGATGGGCTGATCCTTCTCTAGCGTTGTTGCTATGGAAGCTCGATGCTCTAATGAATAAGCTTAGCCAGTAGACCCCGTTTATCTTTGATACCGAGATTATGCTCCTTGGCTGGTTCCAACCTTATGCAGGCCTCCGTAGATAGTCAAAATGTGGGTTATAGTGGCAACATTATTATTTGACAGTTGGTTTTTAGCCTACTGGTTACTACAAGCCGTTCTTTGATCAACCGGATGCTGAACATACTACACTAGCACTCTTTCTCGGATCGGCCTCTCTTTCTCATCCTTCATTACATGGCACTCGTTTCAGGAGTGACAGTTGATTTGATGGAATTGATATATTTTCTATTATCACAAGGTTCCTCCCTTCTCATGCTTCCTGTTGCGGGTGGCCTTTGGTACGGTATCCAGTCCCTTGTTGTAAGATATATTAATTCTGTATCATGATTCAAAGTGGCATAGTTTGTGTACCAAGACTTATATCGAGTATCATATTCTGTATGCCTTTTGTTATTGTTCTATCAACCATGACCTTGTCGATTTTATTTTACCGGGGTCTGCCTTTTTAGATCGTCGGGCCTCGTTATCACTTTTTGATAGGTCAGCATCTTCCATTCCCTTGATGTCATTTGCATGCTGATAGAATTGATTAATGATGGGGTTGACTACTTTTGTAAATCCTTCCACATTCTTGACTTGTAACTTAGACTCGAACATAAGGCTATAACCAGGTTGTTCTTGTCAGCACTCCTAGCCTAGGTGGACTCCTTGTTTAAACAATTTACATATGACCGAAGATTCTTGGTCATCCCTGCCTAATGTTACCTTTTTCATTAGCCATCATGACACGGGTCTTTGAAGCAAAGAACCTCGATTTGAAGTCTGCATGCAACTAGGCCCAAGAATGAATGTCTGGTTGCAGTTGTAGAAACCAACGGGAGGCCGGTCCAATTCGAGCAGTTGGGAAGAGAAGACATTTTGTGGGGCCGGTGATCTTGTCAACCCATGTAATGGAGTTAAGGGCAATGATGAGGTCTGATAGATCAGCACTCCTACAGTATTTGTTGATAGGAGGCAATGCATACTTCCTGTGGATATATTACCTAAATTTCTTCAGAGAACGGCTCTCTATTCTCATCATCAAACAATGCTTTCCCCTTGCATTTCAGGCTTGCATTCTATTGAGTTGTTGGCAAAGATGGGTCATTTCTGCTCGAAGGCTAGCCTCCGCCTATTGCAGACATGTTTGGTCTCTGGTCAGTAAAAGACTCAACCAAGGTCTTTGTGGAGTGGGAAATCAGTGTCAGTGTTATGATGAAGAGCGGTGATTGTAGCGATCGCATTTTCAACCATCACAGTCGACACTAATACATCTATGGTATTCACGTGTCGAACATCCGAATGTCAAAGATACAGATTGTTGGGGTGAAAGAAAAGAAAAGGCAGAAGAAATCTTACATCGTGACGAGCAATATATAATATACACTTCATCTTAACAAAAGAAAACTGTAATATACATACATCAATCAGAGTAAACTATCCTATCATCAGCTTGGACAGTTATAGCAGCGTATCCTTACAAATGCTGATAAACAAGAAATGCAGCAAGAAAATAAAATACATGAATACGTCTTGAAGGCATTCAGCTCGTCTCCTAAAGCTCCAAGCATCCATAACTAAGTCTTGAGATATACTCGGGTCTGACCCGAGTATTATAAGAAGATAACACCCGGATCAGTCTTGTAAACGAGCGTAAGAAACTCAAATCATATGGATTTCTATATTTATAAAACCCTAAAAAAATAAAGGTATCTCAAAAGATCACACTGCATATAAATACGGATGGGTTTTTGCCTTACGATAACCAAACAATTTTTATTAGAAAATCTTGTGATATTATAGCCTAGGGTTTAAAATAAATACATAACATAGCTAAAATGCTTGCATCTCACATTCCAACATATTTGGTACACAACTAAGTCTGTAAGCATGTATTGGAAAATAGATGCCATCAATGAGAAGGCTACCAGGGTACCTCTCATCACAGTACACCTCTAGAAAAAATGTACCGAGTTTACAAACCTTGTAACCCCTTTACTGGCTAGTACCGAATATGATCATCACCCTTGTTGCCAACTTGACAACTATTTTTGAGCTGACAGCATACATAATCCGTAAATATCGATCTGGATACAAGTGATGATCATACCCTAATGATAGCAAACCATATAGCCTTGCGGCATATCCACCGTTTTAGTCATTACCGGGTATAAGGCTTGAGGCTAAAATGAACCTTTTTTAGCAAATCCCACTTGGAATGCTAACACTTCCCTCTTGGCAAAAATGCAATGACAGCATTCATCCAAACAAGTTATTCAGGATTTGAACAAACCAAAGGCACCACGTCTACTTCATCCTTAGGATTAGTAGCAAGTAGTCTTGCAGTTCAAAGAACTTCGTCTTTGATTTCCATCATCTTCAAGATGTCTCAAATTCAAACCCTTATGCCAGTTCGAAGTGGTTTTCCGATAAATCATGCTTATCCAATCCCGATCTCTTCGAACCAACAATCGATAGTTTCAAAACTAGCCAAGATTTGATACCGATTATTTAACTATCAAATAGGCAAACAATCCAACTAGAGATTTAATTTCATATGGAAAGCAAGCATAATTAAGCACATAAGCAACCGCTAAGCCTCTTTAATTAGTCATTTCATTAACTAAAATCCCCTTTCAATATTTGTATTAAAATACCTTTTACAAAAGATACGTTGACAGACCCTCTTTACCCTTTTCTATACTTGGAAAAGTGTTCATATACTAACCTCAACGACAAAAGTATATTCATAAACCATTTCATTTTCAATATTTAGAAAATGTATTCATATATTTATCTTAATGGTATAAGTATATTCATAAAATCTTAAAAAGATTACATTTCCAAAATCACACTTAATTATGTTAAAACAAATGTCATTTAAAACATTGATAATAATAAACCCAAAACACTTTTAATGTAAGTAAATGGATCATATAGAAAACAGTCCAAATTTATTTACCACCACTTTCTAATTTCAAACTTGTACTATCCCTCGATTAACAATGTAGTCGGACAATTTAGCATATTATCCTTGCTTGACATACATTCTTAAACTCTCACAGATAGAGACGAGTTTTCCTACCTCGGAATTTCATGTTCAGTATGAAAAGAATACTATCCATACCACCATAAGTTTCAAAGGGATTATTTATAGAAATCAAATCTCCTACACTTGCCACATTTCTAACATTTCGACTTACTCTATCCCTCGTCTAGAAATGAAGCCAGAGCACTGATTGCTCCTAGCCTTGCCTTGGTTAAACACTCTGATTTTAGATCTCACAGACAGAGGGTCAATCTACTCATCGGCTTTTAGTGCCAAGTATAGGACTACTAAATTTCAATAAGTAACTGAATTCCTATACGGAAATAATACTTCATATCCTTAACATCAATCTTTGATTTCAAACTTGAACTATCCTTTGGTTAACAATGAAGCCATTCAAGTTGGGGTGTTATATCTCTTAAACCCTATCTTAGCAACATTCTTATCTTTTAGGATAGGTAGAAGTTTCCCTACCTCAAAGCTTAATGTCAAGTATAAGACTTCATAAATTTTGTATACTACATATAATAAAAAATAATATAAACCAAACTTCCATTTTCCACTTTTCAAAATCTTTTACTATAACTGGAATAATATAGTCCATAACTTCCTTTTATTTTCCGAGAACTATTTAATAGAACACAGAGGTTATAATTCCAGACTTGCCCTCTTCATCCTCCAAATCATTTAAAACACTTACAATATCGTTTAAACTTTTTATTTAAAACATCTTTTAAATATCCTCTCTTTTAAAAGAAAGTTTAACTTTGGAAATAAAATAATTTCCCTTTTTATAAAAGATCTACTTGCTTTATTATACCAAATAAACCTTTAAAATCATTTATATAAATTTCAAACCTCTTTTAAACACTTGTAAACAAAGTTTAAACTTCCATCCAAATCATACTTAAAAACCATAACTTCTGAAAAGAATTCGACTTTAAAAAGTAAAGGGATTTTTTTAATAAACCACTTGTTTAAATACATAAAATATATTTAAAACTTCAAACTCCTATTTAAAATACAGAAATAGGCACAAGGATAAACTTAGAAATTTTTTTAGACTGAAGGATAACAAGTTTAATTTTTTGGCTGAAGGACTATACTAGTTATAACTAGCATTTTATATGGTGTAAAACTGAATATAATGCTAGTTATAACTAGTATTTTGTATAGTTTAAAATTTGAATATAATGCTAAACATAACTTGCATTTGTCCTTCAGCCTAAGAATAAAACTTCATATCCTTCGGCCTAATTTTTTTAAAGTTTCTCCTTTTCACTAATTCTCTCTTTAAAATACTTATATAACTTTTATATAACACATTCCAAAAGAATTTACAAAATATCTAAAATAGGTAACCCCCTTTTACTTTACTAAAATCATGGATTTCCAACGTGCATCCATAGCGGTTATTGCTATATGAATTGTAACATTACAAATTTTGTTTTATAAATAAAATAACTTTTGAACATAACTTCTTTCTATATTTAAACCAATATAAGTATAGAAAACACTTTGCTTCAAAATAAAAGTTTGAAGTCAATTTAAAAATCTATAGGAATAACTTTTCAAATACAGAAAGTGGCTCAACGACCATTATGGTACTCAATCAAAGCTACCATTTATTTTAATTCAAATGAGTTGACTTTCCGAATCATTAAAATTTACATTCAATATTACCAAACCTCAACATATGAGCATTTCATATACGTATATATAAATGAAATGTAAATCAACGGTTGTGAGGAATCCTATTGGATCCCTCTACAAAAATCAAATCTTTCGAAGTGTTCCCGTAGCGACCTATTCACTACGGAACACTTCGACTTCCATTTCCTTGCTTTTGCCCCTGCAAAACAATGGTTATTTATGCATCCACTTCCAAGCGGAAATCAAATCTAAACAAGCAATATACACAAGGAAGTTAGTATAAATTATTACAACATGAACATTAATTTTCAAAGTGAGCAATCTCACTTTAAAGCACGCCAAAACTCCTCTGAAAAGCTACCTCCTTCTCCTATTTTCAAACAAAACCTCCATACTAGCATAACCCTTGCTTGCTCTAAAAACTCCTGCCATATTCCACACATGGTCATGGCTAAGATTAGGAAGAGGCTTAAGCGACCTTGTCTTGGCTTTAAACTTTTCCAAAGATCATTACTCCTTTCTACCACCATAAAACAATGCAAAGCTACCACCTTTCCTCTACTAGACTTGACCATGGCTTTCCCCTAGCACCCTATTTCACACGGCCCAACAAAAAGGTGGGTTTTGGCTTTTAAGTTTTGAACTTTGTGATGGTACAGAGTAATAGCAATATTTCTAGTGGCATGTATAAATGTTTTGAGGTGATTTCTTTTATGGAACTATGGTGGAAAAGTAGTAAAGAAGGGATGAAGAAAAGAGAGCAAAAATGGGGAAATGAAGTAAAATGGAAAAAAAGAGTAAAGGTGCTCTTTTATAAAATTTGTAAATTGACAAATTACCTCACTTACCCCTTCATCCAATTACTTAACTACCCCTCCACTACCCTTCCATAACAAGCTTCCTCCATGTACACCAATCCTCTCCTTGTGCTTATGTATACTACACATCATATCACCATCCATTTGTGTACTGCTTAGTAAGTTATCATTTTAAAATAACGAAGAAACGTCTTCTTTTCTCTTAACTTTTTAAACATTTTCATACCTCTTATTTAGTCTATTAATTATACTTTAGTGCTAACCACTTCTTATTTGTTAAATATGTGTGTTCAAATGTAAACTAGCATGCGCAATAATTTCAACAACCTTTGTTCGATGAAAAGTCGAAAAATTCGAAAAACAATTTTCAGTCACATTTTCAGTTTTTCTCTAAACTAATTATTTTTGTAAAAAAGTATTCAAAATGAGTTTACCATCATTATTATATAATAAAAATGAGTTATTTAATATTCTAAAATAAATTATTTAAATATATAAAATTAACTAAATATTCAAAATCAAGAAATTGAAATAGAAAAGAAAAAAGGGAGGTTTGTGTGCGATAAAATTCCAGGTCGTTACATCCTTCCCTCTTAAAAGAATTTTGACCTTGAAGTTTCATCTCAACTAAACATAGACTGAAACAAGCCAACACAAAATCTTAACCCTTTTTCGTATGTTGTACGATGTACATGTATCATCCGTACGCAATATCCAACCCGATCACTTCCTCGGATACATGAATCTCTCACACAAACTAGTATAGATTATCTAAATTCTCCATTATGGAACCCTAATCCGATTCTCCGGTCTGGTACTCATATTTTCCTTACATAGTTCTAAAATATGATAGAAAGCACTCATGTCATCCTAAAATCCATCTCAAGTACTCACCGTTGATAAATAAAGTGAAAACGCCTAGTTTGGACTTGTATAATACCCTATTACGTCCTAAGAGTACATACAATTATCTGACTTAATCTTTTATCTTAAATTCAAATGCAAGCCTAAAATAAATCTAGGTCTTAAAACTGAGTCGATCTCTTCAACCTCTTTATCCATCTGGTCTGGTAAGCAGCAGAAAAGAGTAGGATGCTGGTATCTAAACTTAGTCCTAGAGTTTACGTTTCCTTAGACATGTCTAAGGTAAAGACGTTTATTAGTCGACCCAATAACATCAAATAAATTACATAACTTAGATGTCAAACTGAAAGACATGGTTTTAATAAAACTAAACTTATTAAGACCTTCCTATCAAATTTAATCCATTAAATTTGTATTAAATTATTTCACCTCTATCCAAGAGTTATATAAACTTATTTATAAAATATCCTTCTGTTTTATATCAAATCTCCTTAAAGGAAATTTAAGAACTGAATACCTAGTTTTATTTTGAATTTTTTGAAACAATTATATATATACACTTTAATCCATCAAAAACACACATATAGATTGAGTAACCCCAAAATGATAACAAGGAACTGGGTCCTACCAACAAGTATCATACATCTCCTTATCAAAAAGTGTAGTACTTAATAGTAGTGTTTACCAATCGAACACAACTTCTGCCTAGTTTCAGTCACTTTTGAGCCACTCGAATTTGATAGCATAAAAAATACTTCTTCTCTTTCGAATCCCATTTTGAAACAATACTGTATACATTTCCACAAAATAGTTTTAACAAAATATCTATTACCAACTTGCTTTGGGTTCGTTTGGATTCGAACTCATTTCGATAGTACAATGACGAAAGGAATAATTTGCTAAGTGCATTACGACATTCGCCTAAGCAAACATCCGATCATCACTTAGTAGATTATTTAGATCACCACAAAACTAATTGAGACTCATTCACCGGACTATCCAAGGAAAATGTTCTTTACTTTAAAATTCCCTTTGAAAATACTTAGATTTACAAATATTTTCAAGTAATATTATTATGACGTTTTCCAAAAATCATTTGAAATCTTTTTCAAAGACACCGGGATTTAAATTCTTAAAAATCCTCCTTAAAACACATTTTATAAATCTAATTTATAAAATCATCTTTATATAAAATCATTCCTTCTTGTACCATAATAATCTTTATAATACTATTACTACCGAACACCTTATAGTCAAATTATGAAACTTAATTTATAAGGTGTTCATATTTACTTTAAATGAAACAAATAAATGCTCATAAACTAACCGAGCATAAATAATCGGTCAACAAACAATAGTCGATGCTCTTAAACTGGATGAGAATGACTTATCAAATAATAAATGATAATAATTGAATATTATCATTTCTTAACAAACAAAGACATCATAAATAACTATATCAATTCTAGAAAATTATTCTTTTATATAAAAAATATAATCCTAGGTAAAAATATTTCATTTACCGATTTCAAAATTTGTGTGTTGAATTGCCTTGTTCATATGTTTTGGAATTCTTATCGATAACATTGATCAGGCGTATCAACCCGCATCCATAATGCACTCAATAGACTAATTAACATAATATGTTTTTATAAGGGTAACAAATACAGTCTCTCATATATATGCTAAAACTCATTCTAGGGTGTTGCTCACCCTATCTCTAATGAGTTTACCCTCGAAAGCCTAGGTGTTCGCTCAACCTAAGCTCCGATACCACTTTGTAACGACCCGCCTTTTTGACTCTCAAAAGTTAATACTAGTACATCCATGACACTCACATGCCAAACATCCGAGTGTCGGAAAGGCATTGTTAGGGTGAAAGAAAAGAAAAGATAGAATAGAATCTCACATTATGACAAGTAATATATAATATACACATGATCTTTACAAAAGAAAACCATAATATACATACATCAATCTTTGTGGACTATCCTATCATCAGCCTGGACAATTATAGAAGAATGTCCTCAGAAATGTTGATAAATATAAAACAAGACATGCAGCGGAAAATAAAATACATGAGTATGTCTTAGAGGCATTCGGCTCGTCTCTTGAAGCTCTAAGCATCCAAACTAAATTTGGAAATATACCCAGGTCTGACTCGAGTATTATAAGAAGATAACACCCAGACCAGTCTGGTAAACCAGCGTGAGAAACTCAAATCATATAGATTTCTATATTTGTAAGAAAAAAATAAAGGTATCTCGTAAAACCACATCGCATTTAAAGATGGATGGGTTTTACCTTACGATAGCCAAACCATTTTTATTACAAAATCTTATGATATTTTTTGCACTAAAAATTGGCAAAAACGCCCAGTAGATGTTTTGAAGAGAAATAAATGAAGAATATAAAATGAAAACAGAGGATAATAACAAAGAAATAGCAGTAAATTGAAAGAATAACATGCACACAATAATTTATAGTGGTTCGACATTGTTTGCCTACATCCACTTTGAACATATTGTTTTTTAATCACTTTATAAATAGACTACAACAGCAATTAGATGAAACTCATTAGTTACAAAAGAATGTAAAGCAACTAGAAGTGTAAAGGTCCCAAAAATGAATAACCAATCTTGTATTTATAGACGAAGATGGCCAAATATCTCCATTAAAATTCGGCAGAAGGACCTTTAGAGCCATATGGACCTACAAGAGGGATCACATGGCCTAATTCCCAAACAAGAGGGATCGGTACCGATCCTTAATTTGGTCGAATTTTGGGGTGCGATCCCTATGTTGCTATCTCATGCTAAAATATGCTTAGCCTCCAAATTTCATGCCACTTGGATATGTAGAACTTGAGTTATTGCTTGATCTTTGCTTCAACATGGATTGCTTGCTGATTCCTGCTGTTCCCTACCAAGGGAAGAGTGCCGCTCCCTTTAAATTTATCTTCTTGAGGTGTGATCCCTAGGGTAGGCTCCCTAGGGTCCTCTTGTCTTGCTCACAAAATTTCATATGCATTGGACTTATGGATCTTGAGATATTGATTGTTTTCTATTAAAATGCTCTTACTCTCTGAAACATACCGATCCCTATGATGGAAGTCAATTTATGCCGATCCTTCCAATATGTTGAACCATATTTCATACTTCGAACATTCCACCTTGCATATCTATCAATTCCATTCAACCTCCACTTCGTGTTATCATCTATACTTGACTTCTGGGCCCCACAACCATCACTCTGGACTTATCGGCCTTAAGAGTAGTCGAATCTGACTTGTGTAATCAGTTCAATATAGTCGGGTCAAAATGTCGGATAACACTTTCCCCCCAAAGTTGTCTTGTGCTTAACATGACGTGCTTTGAACCGAAGCAAGTTAGAGTCATTAGAAAGAAACCCATCCAATTTTCTGAATAGTCGCTATCCTGCTATCAAATTAATTTCCTGAAGTGTTGTATCCCTCTTTGTTCGTCATGACGCTTGATCGATTTCCGATAGTATAAATCCAGGGTTATATTTGGTCAGTTGATAAATAAGTCTGGTTCCACGAGACTAATAAGCTTTGGTTATGTTTTCCAACCTCGAACTTGAAAGCTTCAGGTTTGATTTCAATTTCTATCGATTTCAAAAATCGAACTTTTAGACTATACACGTGCACATTTAGATACATGTTTTTGTCGTTGGCTCCCGGACATGTTTGTATGCTCACGGGTCATCGCCAATTTTCATTGAGTAAGATGCGATTTCATTGCATTTTGTGCATAGGTGCTTTGAATAATTTCCATGCCTATGTTTGTCTGCATACATGCTCATAGCCGATCCTACCTTTTTCGTTTTTTTCTTTTAAAGCATTTGTAGGGATCAGCATATGTTTAGCCGATCACTCCTCTTTCTTTTTATGTGTACAGGGATCGACATATTTCTAGTCGAACCATTTTTTTTACGCATGCTAATAGGGATCGGTATTTTCATAGCCGATCCTTCCCTATTTTATGTTGACCTCGAAGGCACTGGCCGATCCCTCTTCCCTATATATAAGCTAGCACTCCTTCCCCTCAACCTTTACTTATTCTCCCTATTTACTTTCATCTTCATACTTTCTTTAAGTCTGGTATTGAACCCTCCCTTGTCTTGAAAGAAAACCCAACCCCTTCATTTTGAATTAAACACCCCCTACATCTATAATCTTGCCTTCTTATTTTGCTTTATATCATCATTTTGCCTTCCATTTGAATTGCAATCTAATACTTCTTCTCGCATGGCTCATCTTCTATATATTTAGGTAGGTTTGCTCATCTTTAGCCTTTTATTTTATGATGAGATGATGGATTCTATCCTATTGGTGTTGATTTGGAGTGCGACGTGATGGATAATCGATGGTCGAAGCTGTTTGGAGAAGATGAGAAATGGGATGTGGTAGGGTTCAACTAAAAAGTTTGAAGGGTGGCACGAGGAAGTTGAAGGAAAGGGCTCGGCTGCCTTTAATTCGCATGGAGGGGTCGGTAGTTTTGTTGGTTGAAGGAGGGATTGGTTGGAATGACGAAGGGAAGGGATTAGTTGTGGAAGTTAGCATAGGGGGATGTGTAGTGGAAGTTTGGTAGAAGGTTGAAAACTGTGAAGTAGAGGGATCGGTAGAGTTGGTTAGGCAAAGGGATTGGCAAGAATCGTATGGGAAAAGTGATCGGTTGTTATTTTTGCTATGGGATAGGGATCGACATATATGTACTTGGCTAATTCTAGGCTTTGAATTGAACTCGAAAACCAATCTATAATCACTTGTTCGAGCAATTATAAGCAATTCCATCTTACAAAACTTGAACATACGACGATAATGAACAACAGGACTTGCATATTCACTATCGAACTTGAAATTGAATGATCAAATCCTTGAGACTTTGAACATGAACTAAAACTTAACATATGGACTTTAATAATGGATTTCACACTTCGATATGCCGATGGTCCCAAAGCTTACATAACCGATTAATCTATTCGCCAGTTGAGACAGTTAGCAATGACGGTCACTTTGGTCGGAATCCAAAGTCTCATCATTTAACTCTAGTTTTCTATTTTAATCTACTTAACTTCGCACTACAAGACACTGCACCCCCCTAGCTTAAACTTAGCACGAGGGGACAGGTAAACTTTTCTAATCTTGATGATCTACTGAGTATAGTTGACATGGACTTCAAACGTTCAGAGCGTCTAGCTGCAATGTCTTCCGAACCAACTTCACAACATTGTAATCCCGAAGCTAAGTCAAGTTCTGCAACTATATCCGGTATACTTTCCCCTGGTTATCAAAGTGAGCAACCGAAAGTTTCTGGCCCGTCGGTTGACCTTTTCTCTGACGTTCTCGTCCTTCCGGTGGATGATATAAGTCCTGGCCCCGGTGTTGTAGATGGCGCTATATTTTTAGATAACCCAACAGATTCTCATTCCTCCAGAATCGATGAAGCTGCTCTTTGTATGCTATGTTCTAGACATGAGATTCCCTTCAAAGACGTCCTGGTTCCTTCGGTGAATAACAGGGCTTATTCACACCCGGAGGGATATACAGCATGCAATAAGTTTGTGTGCTAGGCTGGATTCATGCTACCCTTCAATTCTTTTATCCGAAAGATGCTAAAATATCTTGGAATAGCTCCTAGTCAACTACACCCGAACAACTATGCTTTTCTCCATGGCACTTTCTTACTATTCATGAACGTTTCGTTCCGCCCGCTAACACCTGAGGACATCGGGTTTATTTACCACTTCAAATGAAAGACAGGGAGCATTTCCTGCATTTTCCTTGAGCCTTTGCCCAATTGTCAGGTCTTAACGGGTGCTTAGAACAAGCTCAGCCTCTTCAAACACGAATGGTTCTATGCCCGGTGTCTTCCTGGCTTTGTAGGGCTATGGTAGGAAGGACGCAGGTGTCGTCTTCGCTCCACTATCAAATTATTTAACCCAAGTCATATCCTAAGTCAACTAACATTGTGAAAATCTACATGTGTCCATCCATGTCCAGAGGGCGATAGTTTTTCGAGGGCAATTTCAGCGATTTGTGCCACTCCGGTCGAAGACAGGGACATTAGACTTCTTGGAATCAACGAATGGTTATCTCTGTTCGGGTTACTGGAGGAAGGTCATAGCATTGGGCTTCCAGAAAACATTGTGCTACTAGGATATGCTACATAACAAGAAGATGATATCAATAACCCTGTCGTGCCCCCAGTCAAGAGGCTTAGGATGACACCGAAAAGGGCGAAATTAGGGGTGCCAAGACCAACGATCCTAGCGATGCTGATGCAGGTCCAGGCAATGCGCATGTGGTCGAACCGTCATGAGGTGCGCAATCTCACATGCCAGCTAGAGAAGTAAGAAGCTTGCATATAAGCTTCGTAGGAGAAAAGCTGCTAAGGAGCCTGAGTTTGTTATCACTTCCGTCGACGAAGAGTGTCTTCCCAGCATTTAGAAAGCTTGATGAAAGGGTTTTCAAATCTCCAAATCCCGGATGACATCATGACTTATGACTTTCCCAACATCAGTATTGAGGTGCTCAATTCTCCCACCAGAAGTATTGATGGCATTCTTCCCACCGACAAAGGAGAGATGTCTCAATCCTGAGCTTTTGATCGCTTGAGGGGCTTCTCGATGCAATACGGATCCAACCGCGATTCAGAATCGGGTAGGCATAGAGAAAGTCAGCCGAGAAAGAAGTCGTCATTCAAGGGAATCTTCATCTTCCAAACATAAGTCCCAATCTCGGTCATCCCATCAGGAAGTTCAACCTAATATTCCTGTGCACAGTTGCGATTAGACCTCCTTCCATGGTCCTCAAGTTGACATACCGCCTGCGTAGTATTTCGGTTCATTCAGCTCCAAACGGTCCCGTGACTGCAAGTTGAGTAAATGTCCAATCGTCGCCTCTGATCCATTTTTGCCGACTGTAGCTCTTGAAGCTTCCACGGTAGAAGAATTGGCCAAATTTAATGTCAATATTCCAAAGATTTGTTTTGACGGACTTAAGTTCCTACCCTCCATTCATACAATCCTAGGGAATGCTAAGGCAATTCTCTCGCATGCGTCAACGGCGTTTTTGTTCAGCATGAATCATTCCATTACTTAGTAGAGAAGATCTACGAGGTGTCTATCGAAAGAAAGCATGAAATCGATCGTCTCAAGCTAGAGATAATCCATGATAAAGATATAGTTAAACACAAAGGCATTGAGATCTTAGTTTTGACGGTGAAGATGACTGAGGCAGAATAAAGTGCTATGGAAACTTCTGAGGCGGTGAGTCGTCTAGAGGCTGCCCACAAAAGGAACTTGATGCTACCCTCAACGGCAGCGGTGCGCTTGCCTTAGAAAAAGATACCTTGCAAAAGGAGAAAAATATTTTGGCTTGCTGAATTGAGGAGCTTGAAGAACTTCTTAAGAAGGAGAGGGAAGAGAAAATTGAAGCCCAAGAGGAGTCGCAAAGATATTGCAAAGAACCCATTGAAGCTCGGACTATGAAAATTAAGCTTGATGAGCAACTTGCTCAAATTGAAGTCCTTAAAGAGGAGGCGAAAGAAGTACGCCGCAATGAAATGAGAGAACAGATGGAGGCCCAGGCAGAGGATGCCAAAGAAGCCGGTCGAAATGAAAATAAGACATGTTCGATCCCCTGATCATTGAATACAATGCTAAAGTCGTTATCCACATCGATATGAGTTTTCTTTATGAGGGTTATCTTGAACCGCTTGCCGAGGCCTGGGAATACATTGTTAAAATGAAAAAGAGAACCCCGACGAAGTCAATTTAGATGAAGAGAAACTAGTACGGGAGATTCTTTGCGGGGATGAACCTCTAGACCTTACTGCTATGAGACTTCAATATTTTGACATTCTAGCACCCTCCGACATAGGGAAAAACATTAAGGCACTTCTTATTTTCAAGCAGTCGGAGCGTCAGTCTCTCTCAGTGCGGGATATGATCTAAGCTACAATCTAAACGAACCTGGTTATCAATCTAAGGTGCTAACTCCTATTTTGGAAGGGGACACTCTGGCGAAAACTAAGAGTCAACCGGATATAGGTATTCCGCTCTATTCTCTACTTTTCTAGAGATTTCGTCTTCATGTCCAATAATCATGGGCTTATCTTCTTGTTTCCACGAATCTATAGGTGTTCCGAGTCCCATCCAAACTCAAAAAAGTGGTGCCTCCATGGAGTAACAATCGACATCTACTTAGATTCCGTCGGCCTCCGACGCTCTAGGACTTGATGCTCAAGTTATCGGAGCAGTTGATGATGATAAAGCTAAAGACCCATCATTGCTTGATAAGCCGGATGATGTTGTGATTACTGGCTCCATTGAATATACTGATAAGCTCAATATAAAAGAGTGCATCGAGAGGGAGAAATTATTGAAGAAAAAAGCTAAGGATGAACCTGCCGACGTGGACATTGACGATCCAAATCTCGTCCCATTACTAGTCATCCCACCTGGTGTGTCGGTTCCCCAAGAACCCCCTCCATCCTCCGAAAGCTCTCCTGCCAAAGGCGATAAAAGATCAAGGAAAATAACATGCAGAAGTTCGGGTGGTGGCACTCCTAAGAGATCTAGAAAGGAGAATGGGCAGAAGAAATAAGCATCACTCCAGCTTAGTTTGTATATAGTTTGCATAGTTGTTTTTCTCTTTTGTTGGCCGTGATTGTGCGGGTGCGGCCCCCGTTCTTAAATAAACTTGTATCACAATTTTTGAAGTTTATTATGCAACTAAAAGTTCTTTGTTTTCTGTCGAACTCTTATGTGAATTTTCATTTGAGTGGTCGAGCTATTACTTTCCATTCAATGTACTTGTAATCCATTACTCGTTGCGTTGGATGATAATTAGTTAATTCTATCCCAAGGCCTCCATGTAGTCGTGGTCTTGAGTCGTACCAAACACGGGGTTCAAGCCCTAATGTTATGTCATCGAATTTAGCTGTTTGAATGATTATACTTATGCCCCTAGTCTTGGGTTAGCGGAGTTAAACGGTGGATGGTCAAGCTCCATCCTTTACGAGTTTATACTCCTTCTATCGGTTTCAGGCCGGAGTTCACCGAATAGTGAGTGGCTGAACCACATTGGCTTATTTGTTTATACTGATATCCACACTCTGGGGGTAAGAGTTTGTTGGTGGGTGGTCGAATCGCACCCGGCTTGTGTTTATACTCCAATCCACACTCTAGGGACTTGGAGTTATTTCGAAAAATAGTCGGATCATACTTTTCTTAATTGATTGACTTGCCCCTAAGTTTGGGGGTTAACTTAGCTAGCGATCGGTCATGTCATGATCGCTTTTGACTCATATTTGTCCCATCGTTTGATAGGATTAAGTTGGTTATTGGATGGTCGAATCATATCATCCCTCATTAGGCATTTCATCCATCGGGTTGTGAGCATGAATCGTCAAATGAACGGTCGAACCATTCTCATTTTGTTTAGTTTAGTCATGAACTTTTGTAATCGGCTAGCTCCAAACTCTGGGAATCTACTCGAACATGTCAATACTAGTTAGTCCAACATTGTAACTAATATGTACTGCTACAGCAAATGCAAACATGAAGGAAATTCAAAACTTTATTTGCAAAATGGAAAGAAATGACATATTTTTTTTTACATATCTTTGAAAATCAAATACTAAAGCAAATCCTGAAATTAAATACAACTAAATGAAAAAGAAATAAACTAACTGAAATAGCATCGTAAATGCTCATTATTCCACGCCCTTGGGAGTATGGTGCCATCAACAGTCGCCAGCTTGAAAGTTCCCTCTCCAAGCCTCTGTTCAATGACATACGGCCCTTCCTAAGTAGGATTCATACGCGATGAAGCAGGAAAAACCTATTTCAAGATGAAATTGTCGATTTCAAAGGTTCTAAGTCGGACTTTAGTGTTTGTAATAGCGGGTGACTCGGTGCCGATGCGCAGCTGCCCTTAAATTAGCTTCATCGCGCTTCTCATCTATAAAGTCTAGAGATTCCAAGAAGAGATCTTTATTCGTTCTGGGATCGTAGTAGGTCACTCGATGAGAAGGAACTTCGAGCTCAATAGGATTAACGGCTTCAGAACTATAAGCAAGGACGAATTGAGTATGGCCAGTCACGAACTTGTACTGGTCCTATAAGCCCATTGTGGTGTCAAGAGTTCATCCACCCACTTGCTTCTAGACTTTTTCAAACACTTCTTCAAAATGGATTTGATGATTTCGTTCACAGCTTGAACTTGTCCATTGGCTTGAGGGTGAGCGACTGTCGCAGATCTCTTTTCAATATTATGCCGATGGTAGAAATTTTTGAATTCAGCACTATCAAATTAAGTCCCATTATCTGTTACAATAGTTCATGGAAGACCAAAACGACAAATGATACTCCAAACGATGAAGTTGATTACTTTCTTGGTTGTGATCATGGCTAAGGGTCCGCTTCAGCCCATTTAGTGAAGTAATCAACTACGACGATGGCGTACTTCGCACCACCTTTAGAGATTGGTAAAGAACCGATAATATCAATACCCTATATGGAAAACGGCCATGGGCTGACCATTTGTGTAATTTCTGTAGGTGGAGCACTTGGAACTTTTGCATATATCTGGCACTTGTTGTATTGCCTTACATAATCAGCAACATCTCGATTGATGGTCGGCCAATAATACCTGTAACAGAGTATTATCTTTTCTAGAGTTTGCCCCTCCAGTGTGATCGCCACATTCCCTATCATGAACTTCCTTTAAGACTTGTTTTATTTCATCATGAGCGAAACATCGGAGCAGGGGAACGAAAAAACACTTTCTGTACATAACTCCATGTATGATATATTATGAAGCTTTATGAAGGACTTATCGTTTTCCATTCCTTCATATGGGGAGAATTCCTTGTAGCAAATAGTCTTTAATCGGAGTCATCCACGACTCCTTCTTAGGCTCCGTCTCCAGTACCCGGTCGATTTTCATCGGGATCATGCTTGGAGCATTTAATACTTCGATTGGAACTAAGCCCATCTATTGTGCATTCCCGGTGCTTGCAAACTTTACTAATGAATTAGCCTCTTTGTTTTTATTCCAAGGAATATGCGTAATATCATAGTACTCAAAGTCAGTCAACAACTCTTTGACTTGGGTAAGGTGCGAAGTAAGTCATTGTCCTTTAGCTTGGTAATCTCCCTTGACTTGGTATACTACCAATTATAAGTCACAAAAGATTTCAAGAGACTTTATCCCTAGTTCTTTGGTGAGTAAGTCCAGCAATCAAGGCCTTGTACTCAGCTTCGTTGATTGTTGTAGGGAAATCGAGCTTTAAAGCATAACAATTGATCGATCTTCAGGAGTTACAAGCACAATTCCAGCTCTAGAATAGAGATTATTGGATGCTCTATCTGTATATAACTTCCACCATATGGTAGGGGTTTCATAGCTCTTTGGAAAATCATCCTGCATAGTAAATTCTGCTATAAAGTCTGCCAGTGCCTGACCTTGGATAGCCCTTCGAGGAAGATAAGTGATGTCAAATTGGCTAAGTACAATATTCCACTTGATCAACCTTTCAGACATCTCAGGTCGTTGTAGGACCTATCGTAACGGCTGGTCGGTGTAAACATTGATAGGATGTGCCTGAAAGTAAGGGTGGAGCTTTCGTGAAGCAATCAATTTCTCTCTCTTTTGATAGTTCCTTTCAGCTCCTATCAATCGCTTGCTAACATAATAGACAGGTCTCTGGATTCAATTCTCTTCGTGAAGCAACGCTGCACTTATAGCATGTACCGACACATTCAAGGAGATATATAATTCTTCATGATCCACTGACCTTGATAAGGTGGGAGGTCTCTCTAAGTGGTTCATGAAAGCTTGGACTGCATCTTTACAATCTTGTGTCCATTCAATCATTTTTCCTCTCCCAATCAAGTCAAAGAAATGAATGCATATATTAGTAGCTTTGGAAATAAATAGGCTTAGGGCGGCAACCTTCCCATTTAGGCTTTGTACTTTTTTGATAGTCTTTGGCGCTTGGATGTTGCGAATAGCTTGGATCTTCTCAGGATTAGCTTCGATTCCATGGGCATTAATAATGAAACCCAAAAACGTTCTTGATGCTAAGCCAAAAGAACACTTCAAAAGGTCAATCTTCATTTTCTAATATTGGAGAATATCGAACATTTCTGCCAGGTCTCTAATATGGTCACTAAACTGTCATGGCTTCACGAGCATATCATCCACATATACCTCCATCGTTTTTCCGATCTGATCTTTAAACATTCTATTGACTAGGCGTTGGTAGGTCGCTCTTACATTCTTTAGTCCAAACGGCATTATCACATATCAATATAATCCAAATCGGTAGTGAAACTGGTTTTCTCTTAATCGAGAATGCGCATTGGGATTTGTTTATATCTTGAGTACGCATTCATAAAAGATAGCAATTCGTGTCTCGCGGTTGAGTCTACAAGCTAGCCGATCCTTGGAAGGGGAAAGCTGTCTTTTGGGCATGCCTTGTTCAAGTCCGAGTAATCATCGCATGTCCGCCATTTCCCATTCGCCTTTCTCCCAAGTACAGGATTAGATACCCACTTAGGGTAGAGGGCATCGTGAATAAACCCATTATCTTTGAGCCTATCCACCTCCTCTTTAAGAGTGGCAGATCTCTTTGGAACCATGCCACGCCTTTTTTGGTTCACTGGGACATGCCTCGGGTCGATATTCAATGCACGGCTCGCAGTGGCAGATGAGATCCCACACATATCAGAGTGAGTCCAAGCAAGCACATCGAGATTCGCTTGGATAAATCCAGCAAGTTCTTTCATCATCGAGGGGCTGAGCTGTGATCCAATCTTTAGGACCCATGATGGGTCATCGTGACTGACTGTGATGTCAATCGTCGGCTGGGCCAGTGCAGCCTTGGTCTCTTTGGGCTTCTCTTCGTTATCTCTCGGATTTATGTCTCTATAGAACTGAGTGTGGCGCCCGAGCCAAGACTCAGGCACTGGTTGTCAATCAGGAGTGGCTTGGATGCGGACAAACTTGTCCACACCCTTACCCTTTTCCTTTCATTGAGCATCCCTCAATTCAGCTACATAACAGGCACGTCCGGTTGCTTGATCACCATGAACAAGTCCAACACCATGCCTGTTGGGAACTTCAATGTCAGACACCATGAGGCAAGAGCTGGCTGGAACTCAGCAAGGACTGTTTAGCCCATAAAAGAATTGTTTGGAGAGTCAACATCCGAAACAACAAATGGAAAAATCTATAATCTCCTTCGATCACCTTCTCCCAACTCCATGGGTGATTTAACATAACCAACAGCTTCAGTTGCAGCACCGTTAAAACGATGAATGCGGGCTTTAGATGGTTTCAAGTCTTTGGCTTTCATCCTCATCTGATCATAAGCTTTTTTTTAAAATTATATTTACAGAACTACCATAATCAACCAATATCTTTCTCACTAAAGCGGGGTCGATCATGGCCGAAATGATGATTGGGTCGATTGTCGGAGCCATCACCTTGTATGCATCTCTATCTAAACCCAATATCATATGCCATTATACGTTGTTGTTTTACCGGAGCTCTATCTTCCGTACTCGAACAACATTCAAAATTCACATGCTTAATTACACTAGCATAGTGCTCCATCTCATGCCAACTCTTATCAGCCAGGTGCGGTCCTCTGACTATTGTGTTGATTACCAATCTTCCACCAGTCCACGCAGGCTCCTTAGCCCTGTGTAGTGCTTATCCTTGGTTGGGGTCGGATGTCCCTTACTCGCCATCCTATGAGGTTTTTACAAACTGTTGTAACTTTTTTTCTCGAATCATCTTTTTGATAATATCATGGAGATGCTTGCATTCATATATGTTATGACCATAACATTCATGAAACTGACAATATTTTCCGGTCTTTTTCTACTTCTCTGTTGATTCTTTCGGAGGCAGTTTCCTATACTGCATGGTATTGTAGGTAGAAAAATAGATATTCTCTAATGATGTAATCAGTGGCGTGTAAGTATCGTACATTGGAATCATAGGATTTCCTTTTCCAAAATCCCTCTTTCATTTTTGGCTCCAATCTCTGCCTTTCGTTTGTTGATTCGGTTTTTTCTGGACATTCACTTGAACTTTTTCAGAGCTATCATCAAACTGCTTTATTGCAATACTACTCTGTAATCCCTTTCCACTTGGTCTCGCAACATTCTTCTTCCTAGAGCATTTGGTTTCCTCCTTCCTCAAATACTTAGTCTCCTTTGCGTAAAAGCACTCCAACGTTGCAGGTGACTTGCCAGCTAACCAATCATCGAAATTAGACTCTGGATCAATCCCTCTTGTTATGGCCAGCAATATTGCATGGTCATTCGGATTACTGATTTCTGTAACAGCTGTATGGAATCTCTCCAAGTAATCTTTCGATTATTCTCCCGAAGCCTGGAGCATGCTGGATAGGGACATTACATCTTTGGGATGAGTTGTGTGCATACGGAACTGCTCAACAAACCTTGTTGCCAAATCATCAAATCTAGAGATCAACTGTGGGGGTAACCTTATAAACCACATTGTTGCTATTCCAGAGAGAGGTATAGAAAAACATCTACACTTGGTTGCATCATCAGTTCGTGCGGAATCCATCAGGCATTCATATTTCATGATGTGCTTCCTGGGGTCAGTTTTTCCCTCGTAGGCAGGCATCGACGACATGATGAACCTCCTTGGATACTCTGCATGTAGGACATTGTCAGTGAAGGGGTATGGCTTCTCGAGATTCCCCAGTCGTCATTAATCAATCTTTGGCTCTCTCTCACTAATGGTGTAACCATAGCCGACAAGTCTAGAGTTTGGATAGTTGGTGCCAAGCGGTGGTCGTGTTCTACCTCAAGTGAATGGTCTAGTCGATGTCTACGAGCCATTCCACACCTTCTTGGTTTACCATCCTCCCAATGTATACTATGTACATTCACTTCATCATCATTCCGGGGAAGCAATTAGTCAACATTCAACTGAACTCCATCATCCAGATCAGCCGCAACAGCTCCAGTTTGTATCTCAACATGTACATGTAAGTTCCCTCCTCTAGAGGAGGGATCAGTACTAATCCCTATGAAGGGATCAACATCGATCGGTCCTAGCAGACCAAGCAGGTCTGCTTATTGATGCCCGAAATTTTCTACATGATATCCATCTATTATGCGATGCCTGTGTCTATGATACTCATTCGACGAACTAGAACTCTCCGATGCCGAGTAAGGGGTAGGGTCCCTTCTAGCTTTCCCTCGTTGTTGCTGACTGAGTTTGTTCATTAGGTTGATATTGGCTTGAATTGCTGATTTAATTATCAACGGCTATCCACTAGCTCTACCATCAGATTTTAGAATTCAGCTCTTGTAATGGAATCAACTGGATTCCGAACTTCAACTGGATTGGCATTGACATCCATCGGTTGACTACTCGAGCCTCCTTGCTAGATGCTAGCATTCTCATTTCCTTTTGCTTCTTGAGAAGTAGATCTAATGTTCCTCACCATTGGTGATAGCTTTGCTTAGATTTTTCCAAATCTAAATAGAACAACCAAACTTCTTGAAGATAACTGTGGATCTCCTATGGGGAATTTATGCAATCCAGTAGCAACAAAGGGATCCTAATAAGTTGAGAATCAAGGTTCTTAGTGAAAGAACTAAAATATTTGCACTAAAAATTGGCACAAACACCAAATAGAAGTTTTGAAGGGAAATAAATGAAGAATATAAAATGAAAATAGAGGATATAATAAAGAAATAGCAGTAAATTGAAAGAATAACACGCACACAATGGTTTATAGTGGTTCGGTGTTGTTTTCCTACGTCCACTTTGAACAGATAGCTTTATTAATCACTTTATAAATTAAGCTCACTAGGGATCAGATGAAAATCCTTAGTTACAAAGGAACATAAACCAACTAGCAGTATGAAGGTCTCGAAAATGAACAACCAAGCCTATATTTATAGACGAAGATGGCCAAATATCTCCCTGAAAATTCGATAGAAGGACCTTCAGAACCATATGGATCGACAAGAGGGATTGCATGGCCCAATTCCCAAAAAAGAGGAATCAGTATCGATCCCTACTTTGGTCGAGTTTTAGGGTGTGATCCCTATGGCTGCTTTCTCATGCTAAAATATGCTTAGCTTCCAAATTTCTCGCCAATTGGATCAGTAGAACTTGAGTTATTGCTTGATCTTTGCTTCAACATGGATTTCTTTCTGATTCTTGCCGATCCCTACCAAGGGAAGAGTGTTGATCCCTCTAACTTCATCTTCTTGGAGTGGGATCCTTACGGTAGGCTCCTTATGGTCCCCTTATCTTGCTCACAAAATTTCATATGAAGTGGACTTGAGAATCTAAAGATATTCATTGTTTTCTATTGAAATGTTCTTACTTCCTAAAACATATTGATCCCTATGATGGAAGTCAATTTATGCCGATCCCTCCAATATGTTGAACCATATTTCATACTTCTAACATTATGCCTTGCATATCTATGAATTCCATTCCTCGACTTCGTGTTATCATCTATACTTGACTTCTGGGCCACGTAACTATCACTCTGGACTTATCGGTCTTGATAGCAGTCGAATCTGACTTGTGTAATCAGTTCAATATAGCCTAGTCAAAATGTCGGATAACACTATTATAATAATGCCTAGGTTTTAAAATAAATATATATAACATAGCTAAAATGCTTGCATCTCATATTCCAGCATATTTGGTATATAACTAAGTCCATACGGCATGTATTGGATAATGGATTCCATTAATGACAGGGCTACTAGGGTACCGCCCGTCACGGTACACCTCAAGATAAAATGTACCAAGGTTACAAACCTTGCAACCCCTGTACGGCAAGACCGGCCTACCCCTTTACTAGATAGTATCGAATATAATCATCATCCCGGTTGCCAACTTGACAATCGTTTCAGGGCCCAAAACATAAATAATCCGTAAATATTGATCTAGATAGAAGTGATTATCATACACTAATGGTAGTGAACCACAGAGCCATGCGAAATATCCCCTGTTTTAGTCATTACTAGATGAGAGGCTTGAGGTTATGTTTTTACCTTTTTGGCAAATCCCAGTTGGAATGCTAACACTGCCCTCAAGACAACAATACAATGTCATCATTTATCCATACAAGTTGTATAGGATATGAACAAACTAAATGCACTACTTCTACTACATCCTCACGAATAGTTGCAAGTAGCCTTTGCACTTCAAAGAACTCCATCTTAGATTTCCATCAACTTCAAGATGTCTTAAATTTGAACACTTATGTCAGTTTGAAATGGTTTTCGGATAACTCATGCTTATTCGATCCTGGTTTCTTCAAACCAACAATTGATAGTTTCAAAACTGGCCAAAATTTAATAGTCTGTTATTTAACTATTAAATAAGCAAACAATCTAGTTATAGATTTAATTCCATATGGAAACCAAGCATGATTAAGTACATAAGCAACCACTAAGTCTCTTTAATTAATCCTTTCATTAATTAAAATTGCCTTTTAAATATAGGTATTAAAATACCTTTTACAAAAGATATGTTCACAACCCTCTCTATCATTTCAATACTTGGAAAAGTATTTATATACTTACCTTAACGGTATATGTATATTCACAAAATCTTAAAAAGTTTTCATTTCCAAAACCATACTTAACTAGGCTAAAATTAATGTTATTTAAAACATTGATAACAAAAAACCCAAAACACTTTTCGTGTAAGTATATGGATCGTATAGAAACTAGACCAAATATACTTACCACCATCTTTTGATTTCAAACTTGTACTATCCCTCGATTAATAATGTAGTTGGAAAAGTTAGCATGTTATCTTTGCCTTGACATACATTCTTAAACTCTCATAGATAGACACGAGTTTCCCTACCTTGGAATTTGGTGTTAAATATAAAAAGAATACTTTCTATACCTCTATAAGTTTCAAAAGGATTATTTATAGAAATCAGATCTCTTACACTTGCCACGTTTCCGACATTTCAACTTACTCTATCCCTTGCCCAAAAATAATGCCAGGAAAGTCAAGGCACTAATTGCTCCTAGCCATCCTTAGTTAAACACTCTAATTCTAAATCTCATAAATAGAGGATCAATCTATCCATCGGCATTTAGTGCCAAGTATAATACTACTAAATTTCCATAAATAATCGAATTCATATATGGAAGTAATAATTCATATACTTAACATCAATTTTTGATTTCAAACTTGAACTATCCTTTGGTTAACAATGAAGCCGTTCAAGTTGGGGTATTATTACTTCTCAAAACCCGACTCGACAATATTCCTATCTTTCAGAATAGGTAGACGTTTCCCTACCTTAAAGCTTAATGTCAAGTATAAGACTTCATAAACTTCGTATGCTATTTATAATAAACAAAATATTATAAATAAAACTTCCTTTTCCCACTTTCCAAAATCTTTCACTTTAACTTGAATATTATAATCCATAACTTCCTTCTATTTTCTAAAAACCATTAATAAAACACAGAGGTTTAAATTCCATACTGGCCCTCTTCATCCTCCAAAATCATTTAAAACACTTATAATATAGTTTAAACTTTTTATTTAAAATATCTCTTGAAAATAATTACTTTCAAAAGATAGTTTTACTTTGGAAGTAAAAGTGTGACGACCTGCCTGAATCTGACACCAAACCACATGTGTCCGATCCAAAGCGCACTGATTGCAGATGATCATGAGAAAGAAAAGAGAGGGTGAGATGAAAGAGAGAAGAAAGAAGAAGAAAAGAGAAGAAGAAGAGAAAAGCAAAACCAAAACAATACAGAATCTCACATCGCAGCGGAATAACATATAGTATAGATCAATAATCTTTACAAAGAGAAATTGTAATATACATAAATCAATATCTAAGTACACAATAAGTAATCATCAGCTTGGACAGTTATAATAACCTATCCTCACAAGTGCTGATAATTTACAACAACAACAAATACCAGTGCGGTGGAAAAATAAACAGATACGTGTATACGACATAAAGATCTCTAGCTCGCCTGCTGAAGCTCCAAAAGCACCAAATCTGAACTTGAAATATACTCGGTCTAACCCGAGCATTGAAAGGGAAGAACTCCTGGATCAGTCTGGTAAACTAGCGTGAGAAAACACACCTTAACTAAATTTATAAAGTTATCAAAACTTTTCCTTTATCAAAACAAAAGGTATCTCATAAGACCGAGTCGCAAATAAATACCGACAAGGTTTTTACCTTACGATAACCAAAACATCTCATATCAAATTCTCTTATATTATAATAGTGTCTATTGCACACAAATAATTTTAAAATAGCTGAAATTGTTAAATTATTAAATTCCAGCATACACCTTGTAATACAAGGCTTTCTACAATAGAAAATGGCAGGCACGTATTGGATTTTGGATTTCCATACAAATGACTAGGTAAAGGGACTACCTTTTCGAAAACTCGGTACACCTCTAGTGCGATGTACCTAGGGTCTAGATACTGGGCTCCTAAACCAACACAAGACCGGCCTACCCATACCTGGATAGTACTGAATATGTCATCACTTCGGTCATAACCGACCTAAAATCCATAGCCACAAGCATACACAATAATAATCAGATACACGACATCATAGCGTGTAAAGATATATCTAGAAGAGTGATGACATCTCCTAATGAAAGCGACCCATTTTAGCCATGCTGCTTCTATCCCTGTTTCAGTCATTTTTTGGGGAGTGAGGCCAGAAGAGGTATCAATTACCTTTCACATATCGCATCATCTTTGAATGTCACACTGCCATTTCCATTGACTACTAATTGCCTTCCATAAAAATACAACCCTTGAGCTCGTATGTCTCAAGGAGGTGTTAAGCTAAGAGAAGTTGTCTTCTCCGCACCACATGATGTACGTTTGTAAAAACCAATGTACGTAATCTTAGAAATGCAATGTCGGACACTCGTCCATACAAGTTGTTCAGGAACAGGACAAGCCGAAGGTACTCTCCTACCACATGCTATCGGATTAGTAGCGACAACCCTTGCAATGGATATTTCATAACGAAGAGACTACCACTACTAGATGTATATTGGGATTTTAACCCCAAACGATCAACACGCAGTCTTTCACTATGAAAATCCTAAATATCAATATCATCGACCAACCTGCACAATCGTCGCATATATGTTGGTCCGAAGTGGTTTTCAGATAAATCTAATCCCGGTCTCTTCACCAACAATGCAAAAGCATTTCTCAACCTCATACAAAAACTAAGTCTCATAGACTTATCACGTCTCCAACTTTCAACTTGTTATCCTTCGGCCAAGAAGGAAGCTCGATAGATTGGAGTAATCACTCCGCACTACACGAATCAACATTCTCAACACAAACGATAATCAAGCCTACATAGTCAGTTACGTACTAAGTGTACGACTAATTAGTTTCTACATCAAGTTGAGAAACTAAAATGGCCAAATTTGATAGTCGGTTATTTAACTATAAAGCAACAAACAAAATCTAGCACATAAGTAGTCACTGGGCCTGATTTTATTAATCGTTTATAAATCAAATCACTTTCCAATAATTCACTTCAAAAATATCTTTAAAAAGACAATATTCAAAACCATTTCACTTGTTGGATTATTTGGAAAACATTTTCATATACTTATTTTAATAATAAATAAATTCACAACTTATTTTATTTCCAAACCATTTAAATTTCCTTTTTATAATATCACTTTCCAAAATATCCATTTAATTTAAAAGATTATTCACTATCCAAAATCATGAATATAATTATCTTACCAAATTCATACTCCTACACATTTAATTTAAAGGATTATTCACTGTCCAAAATCGTGAATATAATTCCTCTTACCAAATTCATTACTTCTACACATTTAAATTAATGGATTATTCACTATCCAAAATCGTGAATATGATTCCTTTAATAAACTTTCATTTTAACTTATCAAATTAAATTTATTGCAGATTTATAAAATAATGTTTATAAATTCCATTTCTATTTTATAAAAACATCCATTTATAAAATTCCATTATTAACCAATTTCCCATTTATCTCATTTATATATCAAAATCCCATTATAAGCTTATTTACTTATAAATCTCTTTATTTACAAATTCATTCTATTGTAATCTCATTATTTATAAAGTCCGTTATAAATTCATTTCTTAATTTTAATTACAAATACATATACAAATTTGATTATAATTCCATTTCTAATATTTCTAAAACACCGGTTATAAAATTTATTTCATTAAATCTATTTATTAAGAGCATTCCTTACTTAATACACTCATTTAAACACTTATAAAACTCGTTTACAATTCCCTTACTTCTATTTATAAAATATCAATTTTATAAATCATATATATATATAAACCATTTATAATAAATTCAAAATTCCCAATTAACTTATTTTAAAAAATAGTTATCTCCATATTTCAAAAATCATATTTTGATTATATTTCGCCATAATTTTTATAACATAAAAATTATAACTTTTTATTCATTTAAAATAAATCCATTTTCTTTAACAATTCAAAAATTATTAACATATATATTTTTTTCAAAATCACTTTGAAATCTTTTTAAAATTGAAATCATTGTTTTAATATTTTAAAATTTCAAAACTATGGCCCTATGCTGCAAAAGCGCTAGATAAAGGGATTCACATCAATCATATCAATCATAGCATCCAAACATCATATATCACATGATAACATCATATATAATAATATCTGTAAATAAACATCAACAACGGTGAGGAATCCAGTTGGATTCCTCCAACATGTCACCTGCAACAAATATATATTAGAAAATATGTACAATGTCTGCTTCAAGGCAGACGCACGTACAAACGGTCATCCGCTCATACACGGGAACGTATAGGGTCTCATCCACTAAAATATGCTGGAATATATCCAAACCAACCAATATATATATTATATATCGTATATCATCCAAACAAGCATCAAACAGCATAAAGTAAATTTATTCTCACTTATATAAAAAATATAAGCGAGACGGAGAGAGTGAGTTGTACTCATTTTGATTTCCAGTTATTGCGATAGCAAATTATTTCGATTAAAATTAAACGAGCGTTTAATTTTAACCAAAATTTTCACTAACTCCAAATCCATTCCAACTAGCTCTAAAATTTAGTACTCGACAATACGAATCCAACGCAACTCGTTTCGTGCAAAACGGACCTCGTATGAAGAAGTTATACAATTTATAAGTTTACATGATTTTAAATAATATATTTAATTGCCAATCACTGTCATTAACGTTAATTACCCCACTTGATTATCTTCCTCACGTATGCGACCCAGAGCCTTCATGCATGCGTTTAAACCCATACATCAGCTCCTTCAATCCATTCATGCTCCTCTATCGCTTGCCTACTCAACGATCAGGGAATACCACTCGATTGCCCACAGCTCGATTCAGCCACGGCCAGAGACCGGCCCACCAACGACGTGCCACGACTGAGAAAACTCCTCCGACCTGCTGCACGAATGCGGGTAAGTTGCAGCCTTCACACGACGCCGTTTTAGATCTCCACCGTTGAGATTATAGAGCTCGACAAGCTCTTCATTTTTCCAATTGACGTCGTTGCCTAAAAGTGCATGGATGAGGAGATCGGAGGGGATGAAGATTGGTGATTTCTGACCATTCGTGTGAAAACGGCGGCTAGGGTTAGGGTTTGAGTTGGTTTGTGAAAAAAGGAAAAAATAAGGTGCTTTTATAGAAAAATTTCGTGCACTATTCATCTGAAAAATTTTCGAACTCCAATCGAAGCGTGCCGCCAGACGTTTATAATGTTTTACCCCTATTCCAAACACAATGGAATATATATCGGGAGCCAATTCCATCATATTTGGAAGATAGGTTTTCGAATCGAATTATTTTAGTTAAATTTTACTTAAATAAATTTCTAGGCGTTTCAGCTTCCCACGATCAAACCGTAAGTCCGATTGACACGAAATTAGAAATCCTATAATAATATAACATTACGGATCCAATGAAACTAGTTTCGTCGAAATTTGAGACCGTGTGAAAAATGACCATTTTTACACGTTAATTAAATATTAAAATTTTCAATTTCTATAAATTAACTTTTAATTCAATTTTAAAAGTTCACTAACTTCATTCTAATTCAAATAGAATTTAAAATAACATTACAAATTATTTTCATTCACATTAAATTCAAATTTCAATTACTTCTGCAATTTCGAATATTAAATTAACAATTTAATTATCCAAATAAATCACTATATTTGAAATATAAGTTATTCAACTTATAAAATTAACTTTTGAATATTTAAAATCAATTAAATATTCTAAATTCAGACGATTGGAAATTTGGATCGTTACAAAAAGTGTATCCCTTTTTATAAAAGTATCACTTGCTTTATTGTATCAAATAATCATTTATATAAATTTCAAACCTCTTTTTAACACTTTTCAACAAAGTTTAAACTTCCAACCAAATCATACTTAAAACCATCACTTTTAAAAAGAATTAGACTTTAAAAAGTGAAGGGATTTCTTTCAAATAAACCACTTGTTTAAATACTCAAAAATATATTTAAAACTTCAAACTACTTTTTAAAATACTTATAGAACTTTATAAAACACATTCGATAAAAAATGATAGAATATCTAAAATAGATAACCTCCTTTTACTTTACTAAAATCTTGGATTTCCAAAGTGCATCCATAGCAACTATCGCTATATGAACCGTAACTTTTCAAACTTTATTTTATGAATAAAATAACTTTTAAACACAACTTGTTCCTATATTAAAAGTATAAGAAACACTTTACATCAAAATAAAAGTTTGAAGTCAATTTAAGTATCCATAAGAATAACTTTTCAAATATGGAAAAAGGCTTAGCTATCACTATGGTACTTAAACAAAGCTACCATTTATTTTCATATCAAAGGAGTCAACCTTCTGAATCATTTCTAAGTTATATTCAATATTACCAAACTATAGCATACAAGCATTTCTTATACACATATATAAATGAAATGTAAATCAACCGTTGCGAGAAATCCTATCGGATCCCTCTGTAAAAATCAAATCTTTCGAAGTGTTCTCGTAGAGACCTATTCGTTATGAAACACTCCGTTCCATTTCCTTCTTTTTTTCTCTTCAAAACAATTATTATTTGTGCTATCTGCTTCTAAGCTGGAATCAAATCCAAACAAGCAATATACACAAGCAAGTCAATATAAATTATTACAACATGAACACCATTTCTCAAAGTGAGCTATCTCACTTTAAAGCACGCCAAAACTCCTCCGAAAATTTCCTTCCTTCTCCTATTTCCAAATAAACACCTCCACACTAGCACACCTCTTGCTTGCCCTAGAAATTCCTCCCCTACTCCACACATACTCATGGCCGATGCTAGGGAGAAGATCAAGCGACCTTGTCATGGCTTCAAACTTTGCCAAAGATCACTACTTCTTCCTACCCCCATACAACAATACCTCCACTAGACTCGACCATGGCTCTCCCCTAGCACCCTAATTGTAACGACCCGTATTTTTACGGATCGACAAGTTCGTCAAAATCTGGAATTTTTGCATTTTTAAGTCATTTCAGATTTTTGTGGAAATTTGTCTAAGTCCTAGGTCGTGGACGACCTAAGAGCTAAGTCGTGACCGAGTTAAGGACTTCGGCGAGTTAGTGTTAGGTCGTGGGTTAGTTGGAGCGACCTATAGAATTGTGCAACCTAGGATTTAGTTAAGTAATTAGGTCGGCAGGGCGAGTTAACGACCTAAAGACTGACCGACTTAAGGAAGACTAGTTGTTGGCTTTGGTTAGGTCGTAGGCGACCTAAGGGGTTAAGTCGTGACCGACTTAAGAGGTTCTGGCGACCTAAGAAAATGTGTGAGCGACCTAAGTGTTAGGTCGGCAGTTCGAGTTAGCGACCTAGTAGAGTTAACGACTTAGGGAATAAGCGGTTTGCGACCTATAAGAGTTAGCGACCTATGGGATTGACCGACCTAAGTGTTAGCGTAGTTAGGTCGTTAGATCTGTGTTGAGTTAGGTCGTAGACGACCTAAGATGGTTAGGTCGCGTGTGTGTTAGGTCGCGAGTTTGCTGAGTCGTAGGTCGCGTGAGTTGTTAGGTCGCTAGAATAGTTTAAGTGTTAGGTCGCGTGGATCTAACTGTTAGGTCGTATGTTGTTTTAGGTCGACATGTGTTAGGTCGCGTAGGAGCCTAAGTTGTTAGGTCGCAACCCAACTGAGTCGTAGGTTGTTAAGTCGCTTAGATAGTTTAAGTGTTAGGTCGTAGCCTATGCTTTAAGACGAAAGCGACCTAGGAGTTAAGTGTTAGGTCGTAACATTGTTAGGTCGTAAGATGGGGAGGCCTGTTAGGTCGCTAAGCGCGTAAGAGGTTAGGTCGCGCGTGCGATGAGTCGCTGGGTCTGGCTAAGTCGTTAGGTCGGAGAGGCTTAGGTCGGAAACGACCTAGGGAGATAACCGAGTTACGACTTAGAGCAGTTTTCAGCTATAAATAGGAGGGGTTGTTCTCACTTTTTGGGATCCGGATTTTGAAGCGACGAAGTGCTGCCATTTTGAGAGCTCGACTTCTACACTTCTTCACTTCTTTTCTCCACTCTAATCTAGTGCTTCCATCCATCCAAATCGAAGATCAAGATTGAAGATTCAAGAGCTTGGATTGAAGATCTTCATCTTTTCAAGAGAGATTTCATCGTTTGAAGTGAGATCTTGTCGGATCTAGCTTAGTTCTTCGCTGTCCAGATCTGAAGTTGATATCTTTTGGATTGTTTAGGTGATTTGGTGAGTGGTGATTATCTCTCACACGGATCCAAAGGAGTATATCGGATTGTTGGCTCGTTTTGGTGTTAAAGTAGAGATTTCCATGCATTTTCTTCATCCTATGTGTAGATCCATATAGATCCATTGTTCATGATGATGTTACATCCATTTTATCATATGTTAACCTATGCAAGTTCATTCATCAAGTTTGTAGAGATATAATCCATGTTTTCATGCTTATTGGACTTTCAACTCTTTAATTACGAAAATGCCATTATTGTTATAATTGTCTACTTAGATCATTTTTGAATGCTTGATTGCTTGGATTGATGTTTGATTTGATTGATTGTTATGAACTAGATGATTGATGATTAGATTTAGACCAAAGGTGATTCAAAAGCTAAAGGAAAGGCTCTTGGATTGGGAAAGCTGCTCGGGGCATATGTAGCGGGATGATGAAGCTCTTATGCATAGATTTGATGATGTGATGTTGAGATGAAGTTTCGCGAGGATGTTATGAAGCGAGGTAATCATATGATGAAGACTTGGTCGAATCCAGGCGGGATCATTCCAAGCATGTTGATAACTCGGTGATATGATTCGAGTTGAGGATAATGGATGCTCGAGAGGCGCTTGAGCTAGTATGGCAATAGTCGTCGAGGAGGATGACTAGGAGGTTGAGATCGCATCGTTGTTGAAGGTTCTAGCATGCTCTAAGCAAGAGTACATGGGGACGCCCAAAAGACTAAGTTGATGGTCGAGTACTCTGGGTAGATTCGATAATCCTAGGCACGGGTCACGATGACGTGCGGGAGTTATGTCTAGAACCGGGGTTACCATTAGCCCTTGACGGACGGCTGAAAGAATGTGCCGGTCATTCAATTAACGGTGATATCGCAACAATGATAACAGTGATAGCCGAGTCATGGATGTTTGGTTGTATCATCATTCGGTCTCAAGAGCGGTATTTCCTGGGTGCTTATCTGACCTTGGTTTTAGACCTTGGGATTTGTACTTGGAAAACATCGCTCTTGACTCGAGTGACAATTGCTTTATTTTAAATTGTATGCTCTGCTATGTTTGCTTCTGCTTAGTGTGTGTCTGGGGGCTATCACTGTAGAACGAGGTTGGAGTGGGAGGGTTGTATTCCTATTCCTTTTCCTTTATGCTCTTTTGGTATGTTGTTAGTTAATTTACTGCTCACTAAGACTGTTGTCTGACTCAAGGCTTTATGTTTTAATTCTTATTGCCTTGGGCTGTTCGTCCATTTTGGGACGGGCAGACTAGGTAGCAGGTGACAGGTGCTGTTCTCTTCTCACGATACTGATATCGAAGACGAGCTGGAGGGTTGCATATTATCTTCTTATTATATGTACTGGATATTCCGCTGTTTTGTATTCTCTGAGAGATATGTAGTGAGGCTTGATGTATTGACTATGTGGATGCTTGTATTCAACTATTATAGAGTTTTATATGATGTCATTTTGTTCTGTAAAGCTTCACTATACATATGTTCTATTGTATTTTGTCCATGCGCTGTGAGTAATGCGATAGATTCTTTTGTTTTAAATCTTACCTTGACAATCGTCCATGGTCGCCTGGCACACTTTACAGCGCTTTATCTTTAGATTCGGTGCAGGGGTCATGGGCGGTCGTCACATTTGGTATCAGAGCATTGGTTAATCGATTTTACCCAACGCTCGCTGAAGTAACTACGTATGAGAGACGTAATTGTATTTTGATGGATGATTACTATATATAATATAGTAGTTTGGTAGAGTTTGAGTCCTTTATGCAGTTGTTTCTCTAGATGTTCTGATCATTCCTTTTTATAGATATTGAGAATGAGTCGAAGAGGGAGACCAGCTGCTAGGGAAGGTCGCGCTACTGAAGAGACTGCTGATTATGCAGCCATGTTCGAAGCTATGATGACTTCGATCATGAGAAGGATACCAGTTCCGGGGGCGGCAGTTGATGTTGGAGTTCAAGTCCAAACTCCGAAACCAGTGGATTTTGCTAAGCTGTGCAAGGATTATACTGCTCTTGGAGGGAAGGTTTTCTTGGGAACAGAATCTACTATCGAAGTCCAGAGATGGATAGATGCTTGTAGAAGGATCTTTGGTGATTTGGGAATTGATGATGCAACTAAGAGGAAGTTGGCATCAAGGCAGCTTCAAGGTAGAGCTTCTGATTGGTGGAACTCTATTACCATCACTACTCCGGAAGAAGAGATTACTTGGGAGCAATTCCAAGTCAGATTTGAAGCTAAGTTCATTTCTACAGCTCAGAAGTCTGTTCTGTTCAAGAGGTTTGTGGAGCTCAAGCAAGGTGGAAGATCAGTTCTTGAGTATGTTTCTGAGTTCGAAGCTTTGTCCAAGTATGCCCGGTCATATATTGAATCCGCTTATCAGAAGAATGAGAAGTTTGTGACCGGCTTGGATAGCTATCTTGGGAGACAGTTGGTGGATCACTTGGACGATTCATTTGAGAAGCTTGTGGAGAAAGCTCTTAGGCATGAGAGTCTGTTTCCTAAGGAAGGACCTGTTGTTGCTGTTACCAAGGGAGAATCTAAACCACAGCAGGGTGGAAACCAGAAGAGGAAGCAGCAGCAGCAGAAGGGTAAGGATGGCCAGAAGAAGCCGAAAGGCGAGGTGACTTGCTACAATTGCCAGCAGAAGGGCCATTTCTCTAAGGATTGTAAGAATCCGAAGGCACCGATGAAGTGTCACAACTGTGACAAGCCAGGACATTTCAGGAAGAATTGTCCAGAACCGAGGAAGGACAGGCAGATTGTGCAAGCCTATGCTTTGGGGGCTGTTCCGTCGTCTTCGAAAGCTCCTACTGTTGAAGAGAAGGGAAAGAGTGTGGTTGTTCAAGGTACTCTTTTCCTATGTGGTGTTCCAGTTAGAGTTTTGTTTGATACTGGAGCTTCGCATTCGTTTGTTTGTAATGAACTAGTAGGCCGGTTAGATTTGAAGCCGGATATTGTTGATAGGCCATTGGTTGTGACTAATCCAGTTGGGGGTTCGTCTTGTTTGTGTATGTTATGCCGTGGTCTAGTTGTATCGAGTCATGGTTGCTCTTTTGTTTGTGATTGCTTTGTTCTGAACTTTGCGGGGTTCGGAATTATTTTGGGTATGGACTGGCTTAGGAAGTATGCGGCTAAGGTTGACTGTGAGAGGCTGGAGGTGACAGTCGAGAATGTGGAAGGGCGAAAGATTGTGATACGATGTAAGCATGAGGAAGGCGTCTTCATGAGCTTCATGTATTCGCTAGTTGTTCCACGGGATGGACTGTCTTTAGTGCCAATCGCAAATAGATTCGAGGATGTCTTTGACGAAGTCAAGGGGTTGCCGCCGCATAGAGAGATCGAGTTTCGTATAGATCTAGTTGAAGGAGCCAGACCTGTTGTGATGCCTCTTAGGCGGATGGCGCCTAGGGAACAGCAGGAGTTGAGGGTGCAAGTTGATGATCTTTTGCAGAAAGGATTCATTCGGCGTAGTGTGTCCGAGTGGGGTGCACCAGTTGTGTTTGCAACCAAGGCAGATGGGTCGTTGAGATTGTGTGTGGATTATCGTGAGCTGAATAAGGTGACTAAGAAGAACAAGTATCCATTGCCGAGAATAGATGACTTGTTTGATCAGCTTCACGAAGCCAAGGTGTTTTCTCAGATGGATTTGGCAACGGGATTTCACCAGTTGAGAGTGGCTAAGGATAGTGTGCCGAAGACTGCTTTTAGGACACCATCCGGTTTCTTTGAGTGGCTGGTAATGCCGTTTGGATTGACTAACGCGCCAGCATATTTTGTGGATCTTATGAATAGAGTGTTCAGAGATCAGTTGAACAAGTTCGTACTTGTGTTCGTGGATGATATTCTGATTTATTCCAGAACGGAAGAAGAGCACAAGACGCACTTGCGTATTGTTTTGGAGATCTTACGGAAACATCAGCTGAAGGCTAAGTTTTCGAAGTGTCACTTCTGGAAGAGTGAAGTGAGGTTCTTAGGCCATGTGATTTCTGGAAATGGGATAGCGGTTGATCCCGCTAAGGTGGCAGCAATCCAGGATTGGGTTAGACCTAAGAATGCATCAGATGTGAGAAGTTTTCTTGGATTAGCAGGATATTATCGACGGTTTATCAAAGACTTCTCCAAGGTAGCTGCACCATTAACAGGGTTGACGAAGAAGAACCAAGTGTTCTGTTGGGATGCTAAGTGTGAGCAAGCTTTCGGAATCCTGAAAGAGCGACTGACGAGTGCTCCTGTTTTGACTATTCCAAGTGGGAATGATGAGATGGTGGTTTACACCGATGCATGTGGTACTGGACTTGGAGCAGTGCTGATGCAGAAGGATAAAGTTGTTGCGTATGCCAGTCGACAACTGAAGCCGCATGAAAGGAATTACCCAACTCATGATTTGGAATTGGCGGCGATTGTATTTGCTCTGAAGATGTGGAGACATTACCTGTTGGGAGTTCGATTCGAGTTGTTTACGGATCACAAGTCGTTGAAGTATCTTTTCTCCCAAAAGGATTTGAATCTTCGGCAGCAACGTTGGCTAGAGTTTTTGGCATCATATGATTTTGGTATAGCTTATACTCCGGGAAAAGGTAACGCAGTGGCTGATGCGTTAAGTCGAAGACATGCAGGATTGGGAGCCATGTTTTCTGAATGGAAGAGTCTCGAGTATTTAGCTGGATTTGACTTCAGGCCTAGATGCGAATTGGAACCTGAGATGCTGGCAAACTTATCAATAAGACCCACTCTTGTGGAAAGGATTGGTGAGAGCCAAAAGCGAGATGATAAGCTTGTCAAGATTATCCGTGAGTTGGAATCTGGATTGGATCCAGAAAAGGATAAAGGATTCGAGGTCGATCGAGAGGGTTGGCTTCGGAAGCAAGGACGACTAGTTGTTCCCGATATAGATGAGTTGAGGAGTGAAGTTCTGAAGGAAAGTCATCACTCGAGGTTGACAATTCATCCAGGTGGAAATAAGATGTATCGGGATATGAAGAGAACCTACTATTGGGAAGGTATGAAGAAGGATGTTGGAAATTTTATTTCCAAGTGTATGAATTGCCAGTTGGTTAAAGCCGAACAGAAGAAGCCAAGTGGATTGCTTCAGCCCTTAGAAGTTCCTACATGGAAGTGGGAACAAGTGTCGATGGATTTTATTGATGGATTGCCTAGAACCAGAATGGGAAATGACGGGATTTGGGTCATTGTGGATCGTCTGACTAAGAGTGCTAGATTCATTCCTGTTCGATCGACTAGGACTGCATCAAAGTTGGCTGAGTTGTATGTTAAGTGGATAGTTCGATTCCATGGTATTCCGAAGAGTATAGTGAGCGATCGAGATCCATTGTTCACTAGTGGATTTTGGAAGAGCTTCCAGGAAGTTTTGGGAACCGAGTTGTGTTTGAGTACAGCTTATCACCCTCAGACAGATGGTCAGACCGAGAGAGTCAACCGAGTTTTGGAAGATCTCCTCAGAGCATGTGTTTTGGATTTCGGAGGATCATGGGAAGATCACCTTCATTTGGTGGAGTTTGCGTACAACAACAGTTACCAGTCAAGCATTGGTATGGCACCGTATGAGGCGTTGTATGGAAGACCGTGTAACTCTCCGACATGTTGGTTGGAAACTGGAGAAAAGCTGATACTTGGGCCAGAGATGATTCGACAGACTTCGGATTGCATAGAGATCATTCGGCAACGAATGAAGGCAGCCCAAGACCGTCAGAAGAGTTATGCTGATAAGCGTCGAAAGGATTTGGAATTCGACGTAGGAGATATGGTTTTTGTGAAGATTTCTCCACTGAAGAATGTTATCCGATTCGGGAAGAAAGGAAAATTGACTCCGAGATTTGTTGGACCATTCCCGATTATCAAGCGAATTGGAAAGCTCGCTTACAGATTGGAGTTACCAGAGAAGATGTCGAGTGTGCACAATGTTTTTCATGTATCATATCTACGGAAGTATGTGCACGACTCGAGAACAGTGGTTTCTGCTGATAGCTGTGAAGACTTAGAAGTTGATCCAGTTGATAGAAGACCTCGTAAGCCGCTTCGTGTTGTTGAAACCGACACGAAACAGCTTAGGAGGAAGGTAGTTAAGTTGCTCAAGATACAATGGAGTGAAGATGATAACGACTGTACGTGGGAGGTGGAAGAGAGGATGAAAGCAGCTCATCCTGAACTCTTCAAGGTATGGCCCTAAGGTGTCGTGTCATCTCACGATATTGTAACTTGTTCTAATTTTAGAATTCTGTACGCTAAGTTAGAATTGGATGCATGGTTTGTTGATTGCTATGGATGGTAGGCGTACAGAATAGTTTTGATTGCTTGGAATTTCGGGGGCGAAATTCCTAAGGGGGAGAGAATGTAACGACCCGTATTTTTACGGATCGACAAGTTCGTCAAAATCTGGAATTTTTGCATTTTTAAGTCATTTCAGATTTTTGTGGAAATTTGTCTAAGTCCTAGGTCGTGGACGACCTAAGAGCTAAGTCGTGACCGAGTTAAGGACTTCGGCGAGTTAGTGTTAGGTCGTGGGTTAGTTGGAGCGACCTATAGAATTGTGCAACCTAGGATTTAGTTAAGTAATTAGGTCGGCAGGGCGAGTTAACGACCTAAAGACTGACCGACTTAAGGAAGACTAGTTGTTGGCTTTGGTTAGGTCGTAGGCGACCTAAGGGGTTAAGTCGTGACCGACTTAAGAGGTTCTGGCGACCTAAGAAAATGTGTGAGCGACCTAAGTGTTAGGTCGGCAGTTCGAGTTAGCGACCTAGTAGAGTTAACGACTTAGGGAATAAGCGGTTTGCGACCTATAAGAGTTAGCGACCTATGGGATTGACCGACCTAAGTGTTAGCGTAGTTAGGTCGTTAGATCTGTGTTGAGTTAGGTCGTAGACGACCTAAGATGGTTAGGTCGCGTGTGTGTTAGGTCGCGAGTTTGCTGAGTCGTAGGTCGCGTGAGTTGTTAGGTCGCTAGAATAGTTTAAGTGTTAGGTCGCGTGGATCTAACTGTTAGGTCGTATGTTGTTTTAGGTCGACATGTGTTAGGTCGCGTAGGAGCCTAAGTTGTTAGGTCGCAACCCAACTGAGTCGTAGGTTGTTAAGTCGCTTAGATAGTTTAAGTGTTAGGTCGTAGCCTATGCTTTAAGACGAAAGCGACCTAGGAGTTAAGTGTTAGGTCGTAACATTGTTAGGTCGTAAGATGGGGAGGCCTGTTAGGTCGCTAAGCGCGTAAGAGGTTAGGTCGCGCGTGCGATGAGTCGCTGGGTCTGGCTAAGTCGTTAGGTCGGAGAGGCTTAGGTCGGAAACGACCTAGGGAGATAACCGAGTTACGACTTAGAGCAGTTTTCAGCTATAAATAGGAGGGGTTGTTCTCACTTTTTGGGATCCGGATTTTGAAGCGACGAAGTGCTGCCATTTTGAGAGCTCGACTTCTACACTTCTTCACTTCTTTTCTCCACTCTAATCTAGTGCTTCCATCCATCCAAATCGAAGATCAAGATTGAAGATTCAAGAGCTTGGATTGAAGATCTTCATCTTTTCAAGAGAGATTTCATCGTTTGAAGTGAGATCTTGTCGGATCTAGCTTAGTTCTTCGCTGTCCAGATCTGAAGTTGATATCTTTTGGATTGTTTAGGTGATTTGGTGAGTGGTGATTATCTCTCACACGGATCCAAAGGAGTATATCGGATTGTTGGCTCGTTTTGGTGTTAAAGTAGAGATTTCCATGCATTTTCTTCATCCTATGTGTAGATCCATATAGATCCATTGTTCATGATGATGTTACATCCATTTTATCATATGTTAACCTATGCAAGTTCATTCATCAAGTTTGTAGAGATATAATCCATGTTTTCATGCTTATTGGACTTTCAACTCTTTAATTACGAAAATGCCATTATTGTTATAATTGTCTACTTAGATCATTTTTGAATGCTTGATTGCTTGGATTGATGTTTGATTTGATTGATTGTTATGAACTAGATGATTGATGATTAGATTTAGACCAAAGGTGATTCAAAAGCTAAAGGAAAGGCTCTTGGATTGGGAAAGCTGCTCGGGGCATATGTAGCGGGATGATGAAGCTCTTATGCATAGATTTGATGATGTGATGTTGAGATGAAGTTTCGCGAGGATGTTATGAAGCAAGGTAATCATATGATGAAGACTTGGTCGAATCCAGGCGGGATCATTCCAAGCATGTTGATAACTCGGTGATATGATTCGAGTTGAGGATAATGGATGCTCGAGAGGCGCTTGAGCTAGTATGGCAATAGTCGTCGAGGAGGATGACTAGGAGGTTGAGATCGCATCGTTGTTGAAGGTTCTAGCATGCTCTAAGCAAGAGTACATGGGGACGCCCAAAAGACTAAGTTGATGGTCGAGTACTCTGGGTAGATTCGATAATCCTAGGCACGGGTCACGATGACGTGCGGGAGTTATGTCTAGAACCGGGGTTACCATTAGCCCTTGACGGACGGCTGAAAGAATGTGCCGGTCATTCAATTAACGGTGATATCGCAACAATGATAACAGTGATAGCCGAGTCATGGATGTTTGGTTGTATCATCATTCGGTCTCAAGAGCGGTATTTCCTGGGTGCTTATCTGACCTTGGTTTTAGACCTTGGGATTTGTACTTGGAAAACATCGCTCTTGACTCGAGTGACAATTGCTTTATTTTAAATTGTATGCTCTGCTATGTTTGCTTCTGCTTAGTGTGTGTCTGGGGGCTATCACTGTAGAACGAGGTTGGAGTGGGAGGGTTGTATTCCTATTCCTTTTCCTTTATGCTCTTTTGGTATGTTGTTAGTTAATTTACTGCTCACTAAGACTGTTGTCTGACTCAAGGCTTTATGTTTTAATTCTTATTGCCTTGGGCTGTTCGTCCATTTTGGGACGGGCAGACTAGGTAGCAGGTGACAGGTGCTGTTCTCTTCTCACGATACTGATATCGAAGACGAGCTGGAGGGTTGCATATTATCTTCTTATTATATGTACTGGATATTCCGCTGTTTTGTATTCTCTGAGAGATATGTAGTGAGGCTTGATGTATTGACTATGTGGATGCTTGTATTCAACTATTATAGAGTTTTATATGATGTCATTTTGTTCTGTAAAGCTTCACTATACATATGTTCTATTGTATTTTGTCCATGCGCTGTGAGTAATGCGATAGATTCTTTTGTTTTAAATCTTACCTTGACAATCGTCCATGGTCGCCTGGCACACTTTACAGCGCTTTATCTTTAGATTCGGTGCAGGGGTCATGGGCGGTCGTCACACTAATGCATATGGCCCATAAAAAAAAGGGTTTTGGCTTTCAAATTTTGAGCTTTATGATGGTAGAGAACAATAGCAATATTTCTAATGGCTTACCTAAATTTTTTGAAGAGGGAAGAAGTGTTTTGAGGTGATATCTTAAATGGAACTATGGTAGAAGAGCAGTGAAGAAGGGATGAAGAAAAGATTGAAAAAATGGAGAAATGAAGTAAAATGGAAAAATAAAGTAAAGGTGCTCTTTTATAAAATTTGTAAAGTGGCAAATTACCTCACTTACCCCTTCAACCAGTTACTTAACTACCCCTTCACTACCACTCCACATCAAGCTTCCTCCATGTACATCACACCCCCTCTATATGCTCATATGTACTACACATCATATCACCATCATGTGTATTGCTTAGTAATTTATCATTTAAAAATAAGGAAGAAAAGTCTTCTTTTTTCTTAAATGTTTGAATATTTTCAAACCTCTTATTTAATCCACAAATTATATTTAGTGCTAACCACTTCTTATTTTCTAAATGTGTATGTTCGAATCTAAACTAGTGTGCATAATAAGTTCAACAACTTTTATTGGATGAAAAGTTGAAAATTTGAAAGATGATTTGCGGTCACATTTTCTATTTTTCTCCAAATAATTATTTTTGTATACAAATATTCAAAATTAGTTTACCATCATTATTAAACAATAAAAATGATTTATTTAACCTTCTAAAATCAATTATCTAAATATTTAAAATTAATTAAATATCCAAAATCAAAGTGATAAAATTTCGGATCATTACATTGATGGTGTTGATGGATTGGAGAAGGAGACCTCTATCTATGCATAATGGGCGACTGTGAATCCCAAGCTCACCTTGTCCTAGATCTAGGCCTAGTAACCCCATGTGATTAGGAGTGCGCCGATGAGGCCATATGTTCTTTGCTGATGGCATGAGCACCACCACCAAGATGGCCGAATCTCAAGTCACAAGCTCTGGCTGCCGCTCATAAGTGAACAAAAGTAGATGGTCGTTCCACCGATTGGAAAAGCGATTCTTTAGTTCTCTATACACGGCCAACTATGGATACATAATATCAATAGCATGGCTTGGCTCATGCATAACATGCATCCTCATGTTGTTAAAAGGAGTTACCCCGATCGGGTTTCAAGAAGTTCCTCCCATAGGTGATATTAATGAGATTGTAAGCACTTGGGACGATAGGCTAGGCATGAGTTAGATTAGCCTTGTCCTTAGATCATTCACTTAGCGGGCTAGAGTTCCCATGTTAGTTAAACCTTGAAGTACACTTCGCCATATTTCGTTGCTAAGCCCAGGGATATGACAAACGACGATAGCGATAGTATTACCATTAGTGTTAAGGTCATTAGAGTTGTTACCATTATTATCACCATTAGGATTGATGGCGACAACTAGAACATATCTTTTGGTAGAGAAGAAAAAGTGAAGAAAGGTAAGATATTTAGGGGAAGCCCTCTTTCTAGTGCTAAAATGCTGACAAAATATTTTACCAACCTCAGATTTATGCTAATGTGTTCTTATTAACAAATGTTACTTTCTAATACTAGGCTAAAAATTAAAGTTAAGGAGTAAATGAGTAATTAAAATAAATGACACAACATGTAAAGTGGTTCAGTTGAGCTTGCCTATGCTCGTTGTGAAGATTTCTTACAATATTAATGTCTCACAATTACAAGGAATTACAAGAGCATAATAAGAAATTAAGCGGTTAAGGTTGCAATATTTGTATACTCAAGAGCTCTTATAGTTCATGCTGGAAATGAATTTTGAAGTAAGAAATTAACTCCTATGAAGTTGTATGGCAATGGATATTTATAACATATGAAATTGAACATTAGACGGTTGTGATTGCACATTCAGTAGGTGCGGATCATTCCTGGCGGTTGATCTGGTCGATTCGGCCGATGGGGACCGTCGAAAAGGTGATATAATTGTGTGGCTGATATGCATGCCAACTGTCTCTCCATACACGGGGCATGCTTTGCACAGGGCAAAGCAGCATGGCATAGGAGTAGTGTGCTTTTGGTAGGCATATCATAGTAGTCGGGGAACTAGGTTGTACTTTTTGCTGCGTAACACACTTTTCTATGATACAAGGGTGGAGAGAAGCTACTCATGCAAAATAACTGTAGGTTACTTATTATCGAAGATTGATAAAAACAAAGCTGAGGGTTGCTAAGGAAAAATCCCAAAGGGACACGCTGAGCCGATCGTGTGATGACGAGGCAGGCTATATGAGGTTGATCATTGTGGGCTGAGATAGAGTCGGGCCAAGAACTCATCGCTTTTGAGCCGAGCCTAGTCAATTGAGATGGTTGTGTTGGATGTCTTGAGTCGTGTTGGGCGACTGTATCTCTAGCATGTTTTGCTAAGTGGATTGGCCTGGGCTTAGAAGTGCTGGTCGAGTTGGATAAGGCCAAGCTTAGAAGTTCTGGTAGGCTTGGATTAGGCCATGCTTAGAAGTACTAGCCAACTTACCTTTTACTTGCGAGAAAATTGAGCAATACATACATATTTATATAGTGTGTTTTGTAATAAAATTATATTTTATCATAAACTCTTGAAACACGAGTGTCTTAACATCAATGAAAGTTTCATAAAATGTTGGCTAGAATGATGTGATCCATGCAAGCCTTCGTGGATGGTATCGGATATGGCACAGTTGGTGAAACCATAACTATACATACATACGTACGTACATAAATCTATAACTATGCATACATATATATAAATATCTGTGTTTATGTATGCATGCATGCATGCATGTTTAATTAGTAAATTATTATATATACATGTATATATGTATGTGTATATGTATGTGTGTATGAGTGTATATATATTAATGTTAGCGTGTATGATTTCAGCTGTATTCAAACAAGTAATTACTCATCTCGATCCTTATTCTTTTTGAAAGACATCAACTCGATAGGCGGAGGAAGAGTCCGTCTCAGACGCATAAGTAGATAGCTTGAAGGTCTGACTCGGTCTGCAGCGGGTGAAATGCGTAGATTTCAAATTTTTCCCCTATTTGGATCATAGTGGAAAGATGAAGTCTAACAGTTTTAGTAGGACCAATCTATTTATTTTTAATAAAATTATATTTTAATATTGTGAAAATTAGGTTCATTTTAATTTGATGTGAAATTCAAAACAGTTTAAATATATTAAATATATTCATATTTTAAATTGTGTGACAACATGTGAAACATAAAGAAAGTAAAATTTATTGGATCATATGTTTTGATTAATGAAAACAAATTCAACCGACACGAAGATTCATGAATCTACGACAAAGAAATACAAAGACCGGACTCAACAATATAAAGTATGGTTCATATATATGTTGTTTAGAGTCAAAGTCCAGTTTTTGCTATGTTAAAATCTATCCTCAAGTAGTTCACAAACACATACAGTAAAACGACGACACTCATTTTTTTTAACCAATGGCCTATAGAAACTGAAGATGCTCAGGTCAGCCGACTGAAACACATCCCTCAGTCGATTAAACCTGTGCATATACACATATAATTTTAACTATAGGTCAGTCGACTAAATATTCAATATTAGTAGACTAAACATCAAATTCAGTCGACTAAACTGAATATTCAGTCGACTGAATTATGCCTATTTTGAACCAAAAAGTTTCGGTTTCATTTCAGTCGGCTAACTAATAATAGTCGGTCGACTGAATATGTTCTAACTGTCAATTTTTCAAATTTCCTAAAGATACATCTCTCTTCAACGAAGAGGAATCTCTTCCAAGAAGAGTTGCAACGATTTCTTTTTAACAAAACTTTTAACCAGGAATTGCAGCTCTATAATCTCTATATATACATACTCAATTCAAGATTAAATTAACAATTCTAATTCTATTTTCATACTTTCTTGAATTCTGAGTTTCTTGCTTTGTTGCTTGAATATTTGAGCAATCACGTATTTATTTCTCTAATTCTAAAGCAATCTAATCTTCCTTATCTTCACGTACACACTAATATACATATTTTACTCGAGGAAAAGATTGTAGAAAGGGTGAACTTCATTTGACAAATATGTGTTGTAACAAGAGCACGCAAAGTCAACAAAACATTTCACTTGTATCAAAGTCCTGTTCGATTGCTCAGGCGGGAAAATCCTGTTCGGTTGCTCAAGTGTTCAAAGTCCTATTCGATTGCTCAGGCGGTGTAAACATATTCCTTTTGGTTAAGTGAGGGTTGCTAGTTTAAAATCCAGAAGAAGTCTGGGACCGGACGTAGAACGGGAGGTCGAACCAGTATAAAAATCCTTGGTGTCATCTTCATTACTGCTCTTTACTTTTATATTTTTATTCCGCCATATATATATAGTATTAGCTTATATTCCATATTACTCGATCCATAGTCACTTTCATTTGGTATCAGAGCCTAGGATTCTAGAGATCGTAACAACATCCTAGAATAAATGGACATAAAGAGATCTAGTCAAGGTAATAGGAAGAGGAAGAGCAATAAAGAAGAATCAAAGGGGCAAACAAACAAATGCTTCAGGCTAAACTCAGATCACAATCAGTATGCTTAGATTCTTTATACAAAGGTCTTTTGTTAGCACATGATGAATTATTAAAAGATTGTAAAACTTTGAATAAAGTTAATAGAATTGCTTTAGCTAAGTTAAAAGATTATGAGTAAAAATTTCCGATTTAAAAGGGGAAAATAAATTTTTGGTAAAACAAACTAAATGTTTTAAAAATTCCGTTGAAGAACGTGTTTTACAAAAAGATTTCCTACAAAAAGAAAATGAGCAGTTAGAAGATAAATACAATGATTTTTTTAGGAGGAAATCAATGTTTTGAAAAATAAAAATACCTTTTTGGAAAATTCTTTAAATAACTCTAGCTCTTTAATTTTGTCTCTTGAAAAAGAAAATGAATCTTTAATTAAAAAGAATTTAGAATTATCTAAAGAATGCGAGATTTCAAAAGATAATAATAATATTTTGCAAAAAGAAGTTTATAATTCTATAGCAAATTTTGAAAGATTAAATAAAAAAATCATTAACATTAACAAAGGTAAAGATATCTTATCTTCCTAAGTTACAAATTCGAAAGCTCACAATCATAAAAGCAGTTTGGGCTATAAACAAGCTAAAAGTAAAAATATTACTAGATATGCATTCTTGTATACTAATTTTAGTGCTAGTACTAGTAACCAAGATAGTTTTAAAACCAGTTACAGCCATAATAGTACTTTGTTTAGAAATGAACGAAATTATTTTTCAAGTACTAGGCTAATGACTAATAGTATTAAGATATGGATTCCAGCTAATATGATTGATCATGATAAACAACTTTATATTAGCAACTATTATAAGAATGTGATTTGTAATGAAAACTATATCTATAAAGGTTCAACCACATCCAAATGGGTATGGTTTCCTAAAAATTAGGAAATTGTAGAAAACTTGGGTATCGCATGCTTTAAATGTTATTTTTTTGATACCTTACATTATAAGTAGTAGTTAATTTTAAAATTGTTTCATTAGTTTTTCTTTTATAGGGTACAACCACACCTATTTTGGTAAGGTTTTCATCCTATGATTAACCCTTGGACTATAACATAGTTAGGGGTACCAAAGTGATTATTATTTATTGCGGGTGCTTGGAGAAACAAAAGGAAAATGATAGATTTTGGTATTTTAAAGGATGTTCCATATATTTAATAGAATTATGGCGTCATATAAATTCTCTTTTTTGTCGATGACAAAGGGGGAGAAGGATATTGCTCTAACACTATTTGCAGCAGGAATAAATGCACAGATTTAAGGGAAGAAACTAAAAGATAAGGCTAGCGTATATTCAGGGGGAGACATAGAAATACAGAGCAGTATTGTCGAGATTCATTCATATCACAGATGGAGTTGTCATCATAAAAAAGGGAGAGAATCTTGGATCTTATTTTTTGATTAATGACAAGAAATTCAATCGACACGAAGATTCATGAATCTACGATAAAGAACTACGAAGACCGGACTCAACAATATAAAGTATGGTTCATATATATGTTGTTTAGAGTCAAAGTCCAGTTTTAGATATGTTAAAATCTATCCTCAAGTAATTCACAAACGCACACATTAAAACGAAGACACTCATTTTTTTAACCAATGGCCAATAGGAACCGAAGATGCTCAGGTCAGTCGACTGAAACACATCCCTCGATCGACTAAACCTGTGCATATGCACATATAATTTTAACTATAGCTCAGTCGACTGAACATCAAATTCGGTCAACTAAACTGAATATTCAGTCGACTGAATTATGCCTATTTTAAAAAAAAATGTTTCTATTTCATTTCAGTCGACTAACTAATAATATTCGGTCGACTAAATATGTTCTAACTGTCAATTTTTCGAATTTCCTGAAGAGACATCTCTCTTTAGCGAAGAGGAATCTCTTCCAGGAAGAGTAGCAACGATTTCTTTTCAACAGAACTTTTAACCAGGAGTTGCAACTCTATAATCTTTATATATACGTACTCAATTCAAGATTAAATTAACAATTCTAATTCTATTTTCATACTTTCTTTAATTTTGAGTTTCTTGCTTTGTTGCTTGAATATTTGAGCTATCACGTATTTATTTCTCTAATTCTAAAGCAATCTAATCTTCCTTATCTTCACGTACATACTAATATACATATTTTACTTGAGGAAAAGATTATAGGAAGGGTGTACTTCATTTGAAAAATCTTGTTGTAACAAGAGCATGCAAAGTCAAGAAAACATTTCACTTGTATCAAAGTCCTGTTCAGTTGCTCAAGCAGGGAAATCATGTTCGGTTACCTAGGTGGTCAAAGTAATGTTCGGTTGCTCAGACAGTGTAAACCGATTCCTCCGGGTTAAGTGGGGGTTTCTAGTTTTAAATCCAAAAGGAGTCTGGAACTGGATGTAGAATGGGAGTTCGAACCGGTATAAAAATCCTTGGTGTCATCTTCATTACTGCTCTTTACTTTTATATTTTTATTCCGCACATATATATAGTATTAGCTTATATTCCATATTACTCGATCCATAGTCACTTTCATTTGGTATCAGAGCTTGGGATTCTAGAGATCGTAACAATGTTCTAGAATAAATGGCCATAAAAAGATCTAGTCAAGGTAATAGGAAGAGGAAGAGCAATAAAAAAGAATCAAAGGAGCAAACGAACAAATGCTTCAAGGCTAAACTCAGATCACAATCAGTATGCTTAGATTCTTTATATAAAGATCTTTTGTTAGCACATGATGAATTATTAAAAGATTGTAAAACTTTGAATAAAGTTAATAGAATTGTTAAGTTAAGTTAAAAGATTGTGAGCAAAAAATTTCCAATTTAAGAGAGGAAAATAAACTTTTGGTTAAACAAACTAAATGTTTTGAAAATTCCGTAGATTAACTTGTTTTACAAAAAGATTTCCTACAAAAGAAAATGAGCAGTTAGAAGATAAAAACAATGATTTTTTGGAGGAGATTAATGTTTTGCAAAATAAAAATACATTTTTGGAAAATTCTTTAAATAATTCTAGCTCTTTAATTTTGTCTCTTGAAAAAGAGAATGAATCTTTGATTAAAAGGAATTTAGAATTGTCTAAAGAACGCGAGATTTTAAAAGATAATAATAATAATTTGCAAAAAGAAGTTTATAATTCTAAAGAAAAATTTGAAAGATTATATAAAAAATCATTAATATTAACAAAGGTAAAGATATCTTACCTTCCTTAGTTACAAATTCGAAAGCTCACAATGATAAAAGCGGGTTGGGCTATAAACAAGCTAAAAGTAAAAATAGTACTAGATATGCATTCTTGCATACTGATTTTGGTGCTGGTACTAGTAACCTAGATAGTTTTAAAACCAGTTATAGTCATAATAGTACTTTGTTTAAAAATGATAGAAATTATTTTTCAAGTACTAGGCCAATGACTAATAGTATTAAGATATGGATTCCAGCTAATATGATTGCTCATGATAAACAACTTTATATTAACAACTATTATAAGAATGTGATTTGTAATGAAAACTATATCTATAAAGGTTCAACCATACCCAAATGGGTATGGTTTCCTAAAAATTAGAAAATTATAAGAAACTTGGGTATCGCATGCTTTAAATGTTAATTTTTTTTCTGATACCTTAGATTATAAGTGGTATTATTTTTAAAATTGTTGCATTATTTTTTCTTTTAGAGGGTACAACCACACCTGTTTTGGTAAGGTTTTTATCCTATGATTAACCCTTGGACCTTAACATAGTAAGGGGGTACCAAAATGATTATTATTTATTTCAGGTACTTGGAGAAACAAAAGGAAAATGATAGATTTTGGAATTCTAAAGTATGTTCCATATATTTAATAGAATTATGTCATCATATAAACTCTCCTTTTTGTCGATGACAAAAGGGGAGAAAGATATTGCTCCAACACTATTTGCAGCAGGAATAAAAGCACAGATTCAGGAAGAGAAACTAAAAGATAAGGCTAGCGTATATTCATGGGGAGATATAGAACTACGGAGCAATATTGTCGAAATTCATTCATATCACAAATGGAGTTGTCATCATCAAAAAGGGGGAGAATGTTGGATCTTTTGTTTTGATTAATGATAAGAAATTCAACCGACACGAAGATTCATGAATCTACGACAAAGAACTACGAAGACCAGACTCAACAATATAAAGTATGGTTCATATATATGTTGTTTAGAGTCAAAGTCCAGTTTTAGCTTTGTTAAAATCTATCCTCAAGTAGTTCAAAAACACACATTAAAACGACGACACTCATTTTTTTAACCAATGGCCTATATAAACTGAAGATGCTCAAGTCAGTCGACTGAACCTGTGCATATATAATTTTAAATATAGATCAGTCGACTTAATTTAAATATATGGACTAAACATCAATATAAATATAGATCAAAGTCTAGTTTTAGCTTTGATTCAAAATTAGTCGACTAAACATCAAATTCAGTCGACTAAACTGAATATTCAATCGACTGAATTATGCCTATTTTGAACCAAAAAGTTTCTGTTTCATTTCAGTCGGCTAACTAATAATATTCGGTCGACTGAATATGTTCTAACTGTCAATTTTTCGAATTTCCTAAAGAGACATCTCTCTTCAACGAAGAGGAATCTCTTCCAGGAAGAGTTGCAACGATTTCTTTTCAACAAAAATTTTAAACAGGAGTTGTAGCTCTATAATCTCTATATATACATACTCAATTCAAGATTAAATTAACAATTCTAATTCTATTTTCAGACTTTCTTAAATTCTGAGTTTCTTGCTTTGTTGCTTGAATATTTGAGCAATCACGTATTTATTTCTCTAATTCTAAAGCAATCTAATCTTCCTTATCTTCACGTACACACTAATATACATATTTTACTCGAGGAAAAGATTGTAGAAAGGGTGAACTTCATTTGACAAATCTGTGTTGTAACAAGAGCACGCAAAGTCAATAAAACATTTCACTTGTATCGAAGTCCTGTTCGGTTACTCAAGCGGGAAAATCCTGTTCGGTTGTTTAGGTGGTCAAAGTCCTTTTCGATTGATCAGACGGTGTGAACCTATTCCTCTGAGTTAGGTGATGGTTGCTAGTTTTAAATCCATAAGGAGTCTGGGACTGGACGTAGAATGGGAGTTCGAACCAGTATAAAAATCCCTGGTGTCATCTTCATTACTGCTCTTTATTTTTATATTTTTATTCCGCACATCTCTGCTACTAATAATGATAATTTCATGAACTGATTTCAACGTGTTTTTTGAAATAACCAAATTACCCTTCAGCTCCTGTTCCTTTCGCTCCCTGTTCGTCCCGCATCTTATTTTTTTCGTATCGTTCTCCTCTAAAATTACAAAACCTAAAAAGCCGCAGCTTTCATATCTCCCTGTAGATCTGATTCCACATCCAACCCAATTCAACATCCATCATCTTCCCCAATGTCTTTTCCCACAACCTACCGATGGTTAGTCCACAGCGATTCCACATCCGCTCATGATAATCGTCCATGTTCTTCCTCAAAATGGTTTACCCTTATAACAACTAATTTCATTCCACATTTTTACGCAAGAAAAAAATTTCTCCTTGTAGTTTTAATCATGATTATTCCAAATGATCCTCGACTAAATTTCTAATCTTTCCCTGATTTAATCTTACCTCTTCCACAAAGACAGTCGAATTGGTTGTCAACTTCAACTCCGCTGCAACATAATCGAATCGAATTTGATTTCGATTTCAATATGAGTCCCAGTCTTACTAAACAAATTCATAGGTTGGAATCAATTTTATTTTGTTAATTATTAATATAGTTTACTTTGTTAATTGACTGTATTAAAAAATATCACATATTTCAATTTTAGGTGAAACATTTATGATAGTTGTATATGCATTGATCATTACTTTGCATTATTTTCATGTGTTACAATATAGGATATGCTATCGGTAATATTTGTTACATGCATTCATAAAAACGTAATGGTCAGATCATCAATGACTAAGATACATAAATGGGTTATCAATATATTTTCATATATACAAACTGCAGTCATTTTTCTTTGATATTTCCAACTAAATATTTTAGTTTCCCATAATCAGATTGTTTAGGAGGATTAGTCGTAATACCTTTATGGTTGCATGCTTATTATTATTTTAGTTCAAATTCATTTTGATAATAAATAATGCATCTATACAGGCATTGTGTTGTAGCAAATGTGATAGTTAATTCTATTAACTGATATTATTGCTATTTTTAGCCAATATCAGAAACAACAGCAAGAGAACACCTTACTTTGTTAAATCTCTTTGGCCTTGATTGTTGAGTGCCCATTCTCATTCTATGTGGTCATAACAATTTGAAGTAATGAAAGGAGTGCAGTGCCTAATTAAGGTTTGAAATATTCTGAGGTATATATTGTATAGCCATTTATAGTGGCACCTATTCTTACTTTTAAAAATTAGTAATTAATCTTTAGCATCGACGAAATAACATGTAAAAATGGTTGTATTTTATATTTTGCAGCATTTTCATATCCACTTTCAAGTTAACTAAATTTTAATATCAAACCATGTTTACTTTTTAATAACTTCTACATATATTTACTTACGAAATGAACAAATGTTGGTTTCTTCTTGAGACATTAGCGAAGTGTTTAATTACTTGCTCCTTACAGGTAGATAAATAGGCGTATAACTTGATTTCAATGACAACAGTATAGTAAAATTTAGGTGTACAACTAGATAAACACATAGAAATATCCATGATGTACTTACACTCTGGACTTGAATAATAGAGTTCAAGCAAGTTATGGTTATGTTGTTTCTATCATATTGTTTTTATGATTCTAGGAAACACATCAATCGCCTAAACCGAGAGTTTTTATGTTTCTTTTCTAAATTGAGACTAATATCTATTTTAGATTCGTGAATTAATATTGTGTGCTTTGTTCCTTTAAAGAAAGTTAAAAGAACACGTTTGCAGGGTATCCCCAAAAAAGAATAACAATATGTTTGCATGATATAAGTTATGTTTTCACATAATTTGCATTTGTTTACTTATATATGGAAATGAAAATGTTGTAAAGACCTAACGTTATGTTGATTTCCTTTTGCTCTTTGTCTTACGTGCTGTAGAATTTAATTTCAAATCAAATTTGAAGGATTCCACTTCCTTAGGCTCTGTTTATGGCATTGAAAATGAAATCCAATTATGCCAAGGATGCAGATGCTCCACTTATACTAGATGGTTAAATAATTAAAAGCAAGGTATGCCCAAACTTAAGCTGCTCTTTTAAAAGTTTAATTTAATTTATTTCCTAAATTTGTTAAAATTGAGCTATATGAAAATAATAAAAAATATATTTAGTTTATCAAGTAAACATCAAGATAACTTTTATTAGCATAATTTTGAATTTCCATTTCAAAATGGAATTATTTGTAGTCTTTTTTAATTACCATGGAGAAATAAAGGTGGTTTCTTTACTTATTTTGGTCATTTAGCTTTTCAAATATTTTTTAATTTTTTGTTCTTCATACATCACTCCTAGACACTTTAAATTTGCGCAAAGATTTTGCCTCTAACTCTTAGGCAATTGCCTCGGTTCTGAAATGAGGCTCAAAATTGATAAAGAAACTACTACGTAGCTTAATATAAATGGTGTATAGAAATGAGCCACTTATAGTCTTATTGTTAACTTCAGTTTGAACATGAAAAGAATAAGCAGAGTTGAGTTGAGTACGTCAGTAGGATACAAGTTACCCTTAATTGCTCCATCTTATATTGTGTAATCAAATACGAGCACTTACACCTTGTAAGTAGTCATTATAAATCGTTGAGTTATTCTTCTTAATTTACTAAGGTTACAGTCATTGTAAATCGTAAGTTAGTTTTCAGTATTTTAAATACCCATCACTCATGTCAACTTTGAAACTTCCTATTGATTGTATTTACAATTATAAACGTAGACATCAAAAGAATAGAGAAATTAGCAAAGCTTACTTTACATAAACACTGATCAGTCAATTTAGGTATGTATTACAATTAGTATAGGTCGAAAAATATACAGCTATGTTTCAATAGTTCATATATGTAAAAGCAAGGTATCTAGCAGTAAAATAGGCATAATCCAAGTTTATAACCAATCTTACCTAACTATAAGATAAATACTGTTCTAAATAGTTGGGCTTTTGTTGTCTATTCAATTTCAATATGCAGTCTCAGCTTTTTCCTATAAAATAGCAAACTTTTTGCTCAAGGATCAAGAATGTTTTCATTGAAATACTTAAATTCATCACTAGACCATTTTTATTGCATATTCAGGAACCAGTACTTTTCTCAGTATCAATGAGTTGAAAACATTGCATATGGGTTACCAGATGAAGATGTTTCTAAAGAAGATATAATAGAAGCAGCTAAAGCTGCAAATGTTCATGAATTCATTATCTCTCTCCCTCAGGTTCACAAAATATTCATTCCCGAAGATATAAAGTCTGCGGTTCTTTTAATTTTTTTTGTTTCCATTCACTGACGTACATGTCATTTATGATGAAGGGTTATGATACTCAAGTTGGTGAACGTGGAAGCCTCTTTAGCGGTGGGCAGAGACAACTAATAATGGGCTCTGTTATACTATCAAACCTCTTCTTGGTACGTTATTGTTTGATTACTTCAGAGTGATTACATGTTTTTCCTTTAAATATTATGAGAACAAAATTTATGGAGACTATATGATTTCGTTTTGGGTAGTTTATTGTTTGATTTGTGGACCCAATAGATTTCAATACTTCTTCTCATATCTTCTCTACACTAATAAGGAGAATTCAATGAATAGAAAATCCACGGTGTCTTTTTGAAATACCCATAATACCCTTCATATGATTTGTTCCTTCGTAACCTGCTTCCACCAACCTTATAAAAAATCCTTTTCTTCTTGCCTCATCAGCTTCAGTAAAATGTAAATCGCTTTTCTCGCCTTCCCACTTCCGCAAACACGAATGAGGTTTGGTGTATAAAACTGCGTTTCCATATCTACTTCGATTGCTGATTATCGACAAAGATTAGTCTTCTAAACTAGGATTCTTGATCTACTGTTATATCAAACTTTGATTGTCAACTAAGCATAGAACTAATTTGGATTTATTTATTCAATGCAAATAAATAATTGAGCTCAACCATCATTTATAGGACATCTGTTAAACTTCAATCTCAGATAAGCATTCGCTGATTTTCATTAAGTTCTCTGGATTTTTTCTTCGATATTAAGTTAATTTAGTACGTTATCAAAGTAAAAATGAACTTAAATACAATTAAGGGTAGTCTTGAATTTTATTTTTGTAATAATGATTGTACTCTTTTTCTTAAATATAATTAAGGGTATTCTACAATTAAGGCTTGCGACTACGACTTCCGGGAAGGCGGAGGTGATGGCATGTTGGAGACAAATTTTTGTTTATTATTATTATTAGTATTATTCGATAGTGAAACGGAAAGGGAGAGATGACTAGGTAAATTCTGGAAAGGACCGACCCCATATCGACGCTGCACTTATTCCATTTTAATGACTTCGTTAAATCATTGTTAATAGTGCGTAGGTAATTCTTTATCTATGTCATACTGACATCACGTCCACATATTCAAATAGGTAAATTGTCTCTTTTTTAGTACTAATATGACTGAAAAACAGTTATCTAGTTGTGTATTTAATGCAAGTAAAATATGACTGCAAAATGTTAACCGGGCCCTATATTTCATGCATAAAAATATGACTAAAACATTATCATGCGGTCTTATGTTTACTTCATAATTTATAAAGCATGACATTATTTATTGCGATTAACACACATCGAAAAAGCATAAAATAATTAAAACTTCAACTATTTTATCAATAAACAGTTCAATCTAAAGGAAACGAATTCAAGCAATTAATTTTTATGTACCGGCATATCGATAATGCATATCATTAAAAAAATTGAATTTTTTGTAATTTAATGATGGAAATAATTTACTATATTTCTATAAGAAGTTATCACATATGAAAAAAGGGGAATAAATGGGTTACAATAACGGATAGTTGAGGATAAAGGAGGAGTGAAATATTATAGTTGCGATCTACTTTACACTTATACTATAAATTAGTGGTCTGAAATGATTAATTTTCTGATTTAGATTAATTTTCTGCATTTATGCATAAGTTGGATGTATTTGTTGTTTCCTCATTTTAACTTTGCTTTTTCCCATTATGGAATCTATAGCTAAGTTCTTATTCTACGCAAACATTAGAGAAACAGGACTGTGAATTGACATGCAGTGAAATGGAGTTCAATAAAAACAATCAGGAAATAGGAAAGCGAAAATAAAAACCTTGAAATTTATAGCTGGAAGAATAGTTCTTGCAAAGGATCACTAAACTTAACCTTCAATTTTCTACTTAACCAAAGCACAGCTAAAAGCCCTTCATCTTTATTAAAATTATCAAGATAGAGTAATCTTTATTTTGAAACTGAATTGCCCCGCAGCTACATTGTCTCTGTTGAACAGCACATAAAACATCATAATAATAGGGAGTGTGTGTAGTAGATATGAAGTAGTCAGAAAGGCGATTACAGCAAGAGATAGGAGGCAAGTTGCAACTGGAAGGAAGGCGATTAACTATACTGATAGTACTGCAAACGCATATGTGCTTCATGGAAGCCAATACAGCAGAGCACTGTAAATGTGGTAGGTCGTTTGTTACACCTGGAACAACATAGCACACATGCTAAGTTTCCAAGTCCATCAACAAAATTCTGCGCTGATGAAACACCCAGAAAGAGTACAATCATTATTGCAATAATATTTTTCTTAAATACACCATGAAAGCGCACACACGCTAATATTTTTCTTTGATATTAAATTAATTCAGTACGTTATCGAAATAAAAAATATATAGATACCTGAAATTTTATTTTTGTCAAATATCATGGAAGCCAATAGAAGCTTAGAGTCTTTGGTGTTTTGTTTATGTAATTATTTTTATTACTTAGTTGATGATCCATACTTGCATGGTTAGATACTGTTTTGAAGGTTGGTAATACTGTTTTTTAATCTTTGAAATTGCTTGCAATTTAAATAATAATATGGACATTAATGTACTAAAATCCGAATACTATTTTGCTGCTAATATTAATACAGTTTGGTTGGTGTGTGCTGTTGATGTGTCCTTGAAGCCTGTTTTTGCTAATACTATTTCTCTTATTAAGGATATGCTTAAAGTTTCAGATGTCTTTCTACAAGAAGAAGCCTTACCATGCATCTTTGAAAATTTTGATGTAAAATCAAATGCCGAAGTATGTTTCAATTTGTATGCAAAAGTTACTTGCATCCGAGACATCAGATGGTTGTGAATTCGGCTGTTATTTACTTTAAAATACCCTCGCTTTTGAAATCCGGATGTTATTTTCTCCTACCATGCCCTGACATCTTATAACTCAAACATTTCATTTAAAAATCCTTCTCAAAATAGATTTTTTTTCTTTCTTATTTCACAAATAACATCCCTCCTATATTTTTGATTTATCTGAAACGCTTAAATTTATGTTCTGAATGTGTTCACCTAAGATAGTTATATTTAAGAGTGGAAAGGGACAAGGGCGCGGGTGGGTGTGCGTACACACACACGTTTGTGTGTGGAGCGATTATTGAAACAAAATCTGATACAATATGGTTTAGACATTTGATCTTATTGTGTTTATATAAAGGGTTGAATTTGGTAGGAAATTCAATGATTTAGTGTTTGTGATTTGTTGTCACTAATTTGTGTTTTAATAGGATTCACATATGTATGTGTTCTTTCTCTCAGTGAGGCACCTTCTAACTATATATCTCCCTCCTTTTCTCTGCACAGAGGAATGCAACAATAGCAAGATTATCCAATGGAATTCGTTCGCTGAAATGTGCCATAAGTTTGGCACCCGAGGTCTGGTCAGCAATGTGGATACAGATGTTACTGGGACCCGATGCTCATAAATTTTTAATGGAGGTGTTGTCGTCATTTGCTCTTCATTCCACATTTAAAATTCCTGCAATGTTTTGGCTTTGTATTTCCAGATTTCTTCATTGGCTTGAAGATAATAATGTATGAAAATGACTGAATTTTTGACATTCTGATGAATCAATTTATATTAGGTTTGTTTTTCCTTTTTGTATATTCTTTTGTTGAGAGAAATCTTTAATATGTAGTATGAATTACAAATGGTTTTAATTTTTGGTACAAATGTTAAGATTAGAAAATGTCATACTTTCTTTTTCAATTTTACCCTTTAGCGTTTGTTTCCTGCTACCTTAAGGCCATCTCCAACCAACTCAAAAATGAATTATGCCCTTAAAAACTTTGCTGCCTTAAGGTTCACCATCCACACCTTCACTTTGTAGATTTTGAGTTAGGTCTTACATATGTACATATTGAAGGACATAGAGATTGATTTATGGACCACGTTTTAATGACTTTCCATGACACATTGGAGAAGACATCGGTTTATGCTCAGCTTCTATAAAACTTTGATGAGGATAATATCGACGGTGGGACTGTCAAGCTCACATACCTACAACAACATATTGCCAATAGATGTATCGTTGAGAGAGCGTCCATGTTCAACCACTTACCCCTAATTGGGTTCAAGGTGAGCATATGGAGACCCGTCGGCAATAGAGTGTCAGTGCCCCATAGCACATTTGATTCGCAACCTTCATAGCACACCCAGGATCATCCACAGCATAACCAGAGCCATGTTTTGGGACTTCCCATGCCTATGGTTCATCGATCGACTACTGTTTAAAGCATCCACCTGATACTGATGTACAAGACGTTCCTTTCTTCATAAATATGATTCACAAGGTAATTAATTTGTCATCAAAGTACTTTAAACATCTTATGCAAAAATATTATGTGAATCTTAGAATATTTTCGTTTGTATGTTATTCAGCTCTTCTTGACGAGAGCTACATGAGATCTAGCTGCTTATTCACGTACGTTATCTCAACGCCACACCGCCTATATGATTTTTGAAATGCATGTTTGACGGTAGTAAGATGTTCATCATTGATAGCAGAATCATGGTTGTAATTGTGTTTGATAATGGTATGATAAATTTTAGTCGATTAGGGTTTGCTAAGGCTTAACGTTCTTATGGACTGATCGAATGATAAAATTTAAGTATTATTTCCATTTTCCAACAATATAAGGAAAATAAACTAGAGAAAAAGAGGAGTGATAAAACTTGAGTATTATAAAATAGTTAGTTTTATGACTATTCTTCAGTTTTCTCAGGCTGCTTTAGGTTTAGTTTACTGGTAATAGCACTGTCAAATTTACTTTAAGGTGTAAAACTATAAATGCATGCACATTGCGATTAAATGCGGACTCATCTGAGCGTTCATATGTAGGGCTGTAAACGGATGCAAACGGATGTTGATAGTGCTGTATCCGTATCCGTATCCGAAAAATAAAATCTGCATCCATATCCGCTATCCATGGATATTTCAAAAATAATATCTGTATCTGCATCCGTGGATATTTTTGGATATTCGAAAATATCTGCATCCGCTTTGGTGGATACAGATATTTTCGGATATCCGAAAGAATCCGCATCCGTCAATATAGATCAGATTTCTATTATGATATTTGCAGAAATAATGTAATCAAACAGTACCAATGAACAACACAATGTAATGGGTATCATGTACAAGTTACAAGACATAATGACATGCTTCATTTATTCAAATTTCTGAAAGTACTTCTGGGATGAAAAACACTTGAACTACATACACATCAACTACAATATATTGTGATGAATAAACAAGAAAAAAAATACAACATATTGCATCACACACACACAACAAAGCAAATAAAAATAGAGCATTCTTCCTCAAATTTCATATCATTTCTTCTTCTTCAAATGCAGTCCACCTATAAAAATACACATTGAAACAACTTATTAAAAACTGTACATCATTAACAAAAGACAGAAAATATACACGTACATCAAAGTGTACGTTTGCAACAAACAATCATAACCACCCACCTATACATCCATCTATTTATCATAGAAAATATGGAAAAAATATATTTCATTTTGTAAACGATATTTAAATATGGAGATGATTTTAGATGCGCTTAAAATGTCTTGAACTATTCAAGTGGGGCTAAGTCAACAATTATAACTGCTAGCATGTTGAAAACATTTACTGTAAACATCCTACAGCAAGTAACATATAACAACTAAATGGTATTACCTGGTGATGCATATAATAATTGTAATGGGATAGTTGATGCATGCCTGGTAATGCAAGGATGGCCAATGGTTCAGAGAATGAGCTAAATAAATCTAGATTGAACTGAGGTATGGTGAGCTATATGTCTCATAACACAGGCTGTTTTTCTGTTTATGTAACTTAATGTTTTTCTGTTTATGTAACTTATGTAACTGAGGTATGGTGAGCTATTTTTAAATGTAGAACTGAGGTATGGTGAGCTAACCAGATGCATTTTAGCAGTAAAACAAAAAAGGAAGGGGAGATAATTTACATAAATTATATCAAAATGCTAGACATACCTTGGCTTACATGATGGGAAGCTAAAGTGGAGCTGAAGCATCATCGACAAACTCAACATTATGAGCTGCTCAAAGAATACAAAATAAATTATATAAAACAATCATTATATTCAACCAAATATCTAAATTATATGTTAGCAAATCCTAACCAATGTTTGATGGTTGCTAATCCTTTATGCAAGTCAATGATTCGACTATATCCGAAGACAATGATGATCTACCCTCCGTTATCAACTTACCTCCCATACTAAAAGTCGATTCGGATGATACATTGGATACTGGAACTGCTAAAATATATCGAGCAATTCTAGCAAGAATCGGAAAAGTAAGACTATTAGTTCTCCACCACATCAAAATATCAAATTTATCCTCGTCTTCATCCATTGGCAACAATTCATCTTCTAGGTACTTATCAAGTTCCGTCTTTGAACTTTTGAGCTTCCAACTTTTTGTTCGACGTAGTATCTCCACTTTAGATCAATTTTGGTTCCTTTTTTTAGGACCACTATTACAAGATTCCAAGATATCACAAGAAGTAGAGGTAGAGACATTTTTAGAGGAAGTGCTTTCTTTTTCGTATAAATCAACCCAAAGAAAAATTCAATATAAGCCATCCTACATCGGGGATCAAATATCATACCAATACTCATCATTAGATTGCAAGTATTCCAATACTTATCAAACTTAACTTTCATCTTTTCTGCCATAATACGGATATAGTCATATTCATTTTGCTCCCAACTTAAAATACTCTCATAAACATCACACACACTCTTAAAATACAAATTAGCCGTTGGATACTTCACACTGGAAAATTTAAGTGTCACATCATAGAATATTTTCAAACATTCACAAATTTCTTGACCTATCTCCCATTCTTCATTTGATGGAAACCATTTATAATCACTAGCTAAATCAACTAATCGCTCAAATGCCGGACGCACTTTAAGTGCACTTTCAAGCATGAGATACGTTGAATTCCATCGTGTTGCGACATCATAAGAAACTCCTTTTTCGGTTAATCTAGTTTGAGCTAACGCACTTTCCCAATTTTGTTTTCTCATTTGGGATGACTTTGTAAAATTTACGCTCTCCCTTATTTTTTCAATGAGAGTTTGAATAACTTTTAACCCATCATGTACTATCAAATTCAGTATATGTGCACAACAACGAATATGAAATAATTCGCCATTTAAAGGAAAAACACCTTTACCAACTAACCATTCTTTAAGGTCTCTTATCATAACATCATTATTTGAAGCATTATCAACGGTAATTGCAAATAGTGTTTTATCGATATTCCAATGTAACACTTTTGACTTGATAGAAGCACTAAGCATAAGTCCAGTGTGTGGAGGAGGCAATTCATGATAAGCAATAACTTTTTTTTGCAATTTCCAATCATCATCAATATAATGACAAGTTATACAGCAATAACCTATGTTTTGATGTTCAGATGTCCACAAGTCCGTAGTAAGACTAACAACGACATGACAAACTATCAAATATCTCTTGTAATTTACCTCTCATGTCGGTATAAAGTTTCAAAACATCACATCTAATAGTATTTCTTGAATAAAACTTAACCGTTGGATTTATACTCTTGACATATTCTTGAAAATACACGTGTTCGGTCATATTAAAGGGATAATCGTGTTTGGCAATCATACGTGCAAAACACATACGAGTTTTATTTTGATCAAACTTCCAACTCGATAATTTGACTGGTTTGTTTGGAGAACTTTTGGTAGTCAAGAGTTGTTGTCCAGATATTTTCTTACAATTAGGATTTCTTGGACAGGTTTTTGTATGATTTTTCAAATGAGTTGTTCCTAAAGTGGTAGCTCCATTAAATACTCTAGAACAATGTTTACAAGTTGCCTTAATACCACCTTCTAGTATTACTTCTCTATCAAAATCTTTCCAAACTTCAGATTTCAAAGCTTTTGCATTTTGAGGTGCTGATTTATCCAAATTTATAGAAATATCTTGATTTTGGGTTTCTACTTGCACACTTATGTCTAAATTTGGGTTTCTTCTTGCACAACGAATTTAGATAAATTATCGTTCGCACTAGCATTGGAAGCACATGCAATATATTTACTACTACAACTTGAAAACGTGTTTGTCATTTTCAGGTATCTACAATAACACAGTTAATAAATATAAACGACCAGTTTGACAACAACTAAGAATATGGCATAAAATTCAAACAACATAGTTGACATGACAAAAATTTGTGGGTGGGAAAAAGAAGTGTGATACAGCGAATGGCCAGTGAATGTCCTGTGAAAGAACGAGGATTAAATTGATGAAAGAACTAAAAGTGAAAGACCAGTGAATTTCCAGTGAAAGAATGTCCAATGGGTGGCATAAAAATCAAACTACATACTTACTACTTGAAAATAAGAGATTTTAGCTGCCATCAAACAAATGTTAACTACAGAATTTCTATAAATGTCAAATATAGAAAGATCACTTCTGTATTAGTAATATTTGTAATGCTAGATTTACATCCTAAAACCATCTACTACTAAATATTGGTTCCATCCTCATGCTTGGCAAATATAGAATGTAAATGTAATTACAAAGCAGTCAACATATAATTTCAGTATGTTATCGTATCTATTGGTACAAGTGTTAGCAGATATATATATAATTTTTTTTCTTGCTTTTTGATATTGCAGATTGTATTTACACTTGACAAATATGAGATTTTAGCTGCCATCAAACAGATGTTAACTACAGAATTGCTCGATACCACTGTGAAGTAATCAAACAATAGCTTTGAGATAATCAAACAAATGTTAACAGTGTATTAACAGAATATCAATAACCAAACAATCTCTACTAAGTAACCAACTAATATTAACAGTGTAGTACTAATCAAACAATAGCTTTGAGTTCATACCACTGACTCGAAGAAGAAGTAGCTGTCGTCGTAGATTGAATTTGAAAAGTCGTCGATTTTGCTTGAACTTGAAGAAGACTGCAGATATTTGGAATCGTTGCTTGAAATAGCTTGAGTTGTCGCTTGAAGTCGAAGTAGTTCAGTTGTCGCTTGAAGTAGAGACTGAAATTAGGTCTGATAAACGAGAGAAGTATTCAATGTCGGTAGAGAAAGAACTAAGAAGACACCATTTTTTTTTCTAAATTAGTTTTTAACTGAATGAATGAGAGGCGACTGTTTTGTGTTGTTACTTGTTATTGGATCTAGGGTTCGATAAAGGGCAGGATGTTGATAATAAGAATCCAACGGCTGAAAATAATATTTGGTTTTATAATTATTTAATTTGGTTAGTTGAAGAATTAAGTATAATTTGAAAATAAATAATGGATATTTAAATCCACAGCGGACGGATATTTTTTGGATACGGATAGTGTCATATCCGTATTCGTATCCGAAAATATTTTCGGATATCGGATATCCGTATCCGCTTTTCGGATATCAGATATTTTTCGTATTTTCGGATACGGATTTCGGATTTTTCGGGTACTCATTGACAGCCCTATGCATATGTACTTATGTATAAAATTTCTTTTGCATGTCTAGGTGTTAGGCTTAGTGAGATTGCATCAACTGAATTTTCGCAATTTTTTTTCCATTATTGAATTGTTTTGTGATTATAGCCCATTATCAAATTAACCAAATCTCATTTGTTGATTTTTCTTAAAATGCTTTATAATGGGAAGAAAACAAAGGTTAAGAATCAAGAATACCAATAACTGCATCAATCTATGAATTATACATCACCTGCTCATGTTGAAACTTGAAATAACATCACAAATTTTTTTAACAATTCTTTATAGTAAACAAAAATAAATAATATCTGTAATATAAAGGTATTTTCTGGTAAGTGATATATTGTTTTGATAAGATGGTTTTTCTTGATAAAATATTTCTGAAATAAAACTGCATTATACGCTTATGTAGTTGGTTATTATTGACCTCTCTTGGTACTACTAAAAAATCTATGTAATACAAAATACAGAATATTCATACGGTGATTTATAATCTATTAGCCAACATATGCATCTGAGTTAACTACACGTGGACTTTAAATGTTTAGCTGCAGAATAAAATTATATACATAAATTAACATAAAATCAAAATACACAGAGAAAGTATTGATAAAATAGTTTAACATAAGCTTATGTACAAAATAGTTTGACAAAATAATCAGTTTAAACTAAAAGGGGTACATAGAAAATAATTGGTTTAAATCTATTCAAAAGGCAATTGGCTATATTTGAATGTGTTGATATGGCAAGCGATCATTGCACCAATTTTTTTTATCGTTTTTAATAGTTACTAAATGATGTTGAAGCACAGTTTGGTAATTGTATGTCAAATCAAAATGAATTAGAATGATGAGATTTTGCAAGATTCCTTTTTAAACTACATGGACTAAGGTCTTCATGCAATTTTGACTCACAAAACTATATTTCTATCATATAAGGATATCGTATATTTTGACAAAGCAACATTTAGACAGATAACAGGTCTCAGATGTGAGATTTAAAAAATCGGTGCAAGGAATTAAGGCCAAGCGGTTTGAACATCGATTCTAGCTATATTTTTATGTACAAGTATAGAGGAAAGGCCAGAGTATATTAATCGGCAAAAAACCCTTTGTCTGATCTTATTGGTTATGTGCACTAAAAAAATTCATGAGGCAATTGACTATATTTGAATGCATTGATATGGCAGGCCATCATTGCATTGATTTTATTTCCATTGTTTTTTAATAGCCATGCTATAAAAATATGGCTCATCGATTAAATGCAGGTCCAACTAGACGTGCGTATATACTTGTATATATAGTATTAGCTTATATTCCATATTACTCAACCCATAGTCACTTTCATTTGGTATCAGATCCTGGGATTCTAGAGATCGTCACAACATTCTAGAATAAATGGCCATAAAGAGATCTAGTCAAGGTAATAGGAAGAGGAAGAGCAATAAAGAAGAATCGAAGGAGCAAACAAACAAATGCTTCATGGCTAAACTTACATCACAATCGGTACGCTTAGATTCTTTATATAAATTCTCTTGTTAGCACATGATGAATTATTAAAAGATTGTAAAACTTTGAATAAAGTTAATAGAATTGCTTTAGCTAAGTTAAAAGATTGTGAGCAAGAAATTTCCAATTTAAAAGAGGAAAATAAATTTTTGGTAAAACAAACTAAATGTTTTGAAAAAACCATCGAAGAACTTATTTTACAAAAAGATTTCCTACAAAAAGAAAATGGGCAGTTAGAAGATAAAAACAATGATTTTTTGGAGGAAATCAATGTTTTGCAAAATAAAAATACCTTTTTGGAAAATTCTTTAATTAATTCTAGCTCTTTAATTTTGTCTCTTGAAAAAGAGAATGAATCTTTGATTTAAAAGAATTTAGAATTATCTAAAGAACGCGAGATTTTAAAAGATAATAATAATATTTTGCAAAAAAAGTTTATTATTCTAAAGCAAATTTTGAAAGATTAAATAAAAAAATCATTAATATTAACAAAGGTAAAGAAATCTTATCTTCCTTAGTTACAAATTGAAAAGCTCACAATGATAAAAGCAGTTTGGGCTATAAACAAGATAAAAGTAAAAATAGTACTAGATATGCATTCTTGTATATAGTGCTAGTACTAGTAACCAAGATAGTTTTAAAACCAGTTACAGTCATAATAGTACTTTGTTTAGAAATGATAGAAATTATTTTTCAAGTAATAAGCTAATGACTAATAGTATTAAGATATGGATTCCAGCTAATAAATTATTTGTCGAGATTCATTCATATCACAAATGGAGTTGTCATCATCAAAAAGGGAGAGAATGTTGGATCTTATGTTTTGATTAATGACAAAAAATTCAATCGACACGAAGATTCATGAATCTACGACAAAGAACTACGAAGACCGGACTCAACAATATAAAGTATGGTTCATATATATGTTGTTTAGAGTCAAAGTCCAGTTTTCGCTATGTTAAAATCTATCCTCAAGCACACATTAAAATGACGACACTCATTTTTTTAACCAAAGGCCTAAAGAAACTAAAGATGCTCAGCTCAGTCGACTGAAACACATCCCTCAGTTGACTGAACCTATGCATATGCACATATAATTTTATCTATAGGTCAGTCGACTAAATATTCAATATTAGTCGACTAAACTGAATATTCAGTCGACTGAATTATGCCTATTTTTAACCAAAAAGTTTATGTTTCATTTCAACCGACTAAATAATAATATTCAATCGACTGAATATGTTCTAACTGTCAATTTTTTGAATTTCCTGAGGAGGCATCTCTCTTTAGCGAAGGGGAATCTCTTCCAAGAAGAGTTGCAACGATTTCTTTTCAACAGAACTTTTAACCAGGAGTTGCAACTCTATAATATCTCTATATACATACTCAATTCAAGATTAAATTAACAATTCTAATTCTATTTTCATAATTTCTTGAATTCTGAAGTTTCTTGCTTTGCTGCTTGAATATTTGAGCAATAACGTATTTATTTCTCTAATTCTAAAGCAATCTAATCTTCCTTATCCTCACGTACACACTAATATACATATTTTACTTGAGGAAAAGATTATAGAAAGGGTGTACTTCATTTGACAAATCTGTGTTGTAACAAGAGCATGGAAAACAAGAAAACATTTCACTTGTATCAAAGTCCCGTTCGATTGCTCAGCGGGAAAATCCTGTTCGGTTGCTCAGACGGTGTAAACCTATTCCTCCGGGTTAAGTGAGGGTTGCTAATTTTAAATCCAGAAGGAGTCTGGGACTGGACGTAGAATGGGAGTTCGAACCATTATAAAAATCCTTGGTGTCATCTTCATTACTGCTCTTTACTTTTATATTTTTATTCCACACATATATATAGTATTACCTTATATTCCATATTACTCAATCCATTGTCACTTTCAAAATTGTTAGGTGTTAAAGGGCAGGAACAAACATGAAATTATATCAAAATCACATCAAGATCCAAAAGGAAAGAGGTGAAAGAGGGCATCATTGATTGATTCCAGTTTTATCTTTAGCAAAATTTATTTGATACAACATCTAACCAATGTACAAGGAATAATATGATACAACAACAAACAATAACGTGATCAATATATACATTTGTAGATATTAGATTTATATATATCATGTATATTTGCTATTTATATGTATATATTATTACTTCAATTTTAAATTGTTCAATGAAAATAAAATTAATTAAAGTGTTTCTATAACATGCCTTAACAATATAAAATATAAATTTAAATGTTAGTATGTACATACACAGATGTATATGTACACGCACGTAATGATTAACCAAAATTTTTCTAATAGATTCAAAAGCAAACATCCATATTATGTTAAATTTTTCTGATGTATTTGCAAACATATGTCTGCTTAAATTAATTAATTAAATATACACACACACATATAATCTCAGCCAAAAATAAGTTTTTTTTTTCTGATTAAACTATCAAAATATTATAAAACTAAAATTGTACATAATAAAATAAATAAGATATCAACAATTTATTTAAAATTCAAATAAAGACATTTAAATTATTGAATTGTCTAATATGTTTAGCGCATCAATATAAATAATTTTGAAACATAGGTCCATAGTCAAAACACTGTTTAATCATATATAAATTTCGGTTTTAGTTTATCATGTTAAAAAAAATCAAATCATTTAACAAATTTTAAATTGCATTACTAACTCTAAATCAAGGTGAGACAATAATATGCGTATATAAAATAATGATAAGCATATTAAATCTAAGAACAAGATTAAAAACATAACCCTATTTCGGTCTGGTCCGGTATGAAATGTACTTATAATATGGTGATCGAGTCGATTCCATTACTATATGTTCATAACCCCAGGCCATTTTGGGCGGAACAGATCGACTAATTCTTTTATTCTAGTTAGTAAGAGGAATCTTGAACTTTTGAAAATACCTTTCAGATCTAGCCGATAAGTTATACTTTGATTTGGAAATTTCTCCTTAGAATCTTGGATCTACATCCAATCTTTGCAAGAAATTGATGAACCACGTATATGATATTTTAATTTATTTTAGAACTAATTTTATTTTAAATGCTGAAAAATTCAACCACGGTAAGAACAAAAGGAGAAGGAAGAAAATTGAAATGAAAATGAATGAAGAAAATATAATTAGTGGATTTGTTTTAATTGAAAAAATGAAACCTTTCACTTTCTTTCTATTAAAACTTCCTCAATTAACCCCGTAATTTTCTCTCACTCCAATCTTCTCTCTTCACATTTATGGATGCCCACATGTTCCACCTTTAAGGTGCAAAATTTCCATAAAGCCCTCAAAGCAATAAACTATTATTTAAACTCATTTAAAGTTACATTGATATTATATATCGATACATGCAAATATAATTTTTATATATGCATCAATAATAAAAAACTACTCCAAAACATCAAATAAATTAAATAATAATCAATATTTTTCTTGCTTAAAAAATAATCAGTATTTATCAAATATTAATTAATTTACAACATTTTATAAATTAAAAAAATCAAGTGATTTTTGCTGAATTCCCAAATACGGTTATGAGACTTAGAGCTGCGAATTCGATTAATTTTAAACAATTCAAATATTAATGTTCACATATCACTTTAGCTAGTGGTGTTATAGTCTGGCCGAATTCACCGCTTGTAGATCTTTTGGGTAGAATCTAGTTTTACATTTTCTTAAGCGATGCCTTTTAGTAACGATAATTTACACATAATCTCCTCATCAACATTATATCGCTACAAGATTTATGGAATATGGATTTGGTCAAAATTTTAATATCAACCCTATTCTACTCAGCTACTCTGTAAACAACATCATTGGTTCAATAATAACAGTTATTATTGATCGTAATACTTTGGCTAGAGATTTTCACTTTGAGTTGACTACAACCATTGATCGTTATACTAACCTCATACAACCGATAAGACAAGTTCTCTATTGAATGGTGCTTCACTTCTAATGCTTCACCTTAGACCTAACTATAGTCACTCGATGGATCATCATGCCATGATTTCACTATAAACAAAGTGGAGTATTCACATTTAAGTTCCATAGTATTCTCAAGTCGAAGGAACTGTGTAACATCGTCGCCCTGAGATTTCATGTTTGACCCAGTTGTTATTAACTAATAGGAAACTCTTGGACGAAGCATCCGTAGATGTAACACCCCATAGTTTAATAAATAATTAATTAAACAATTAATTACATGAATAATGTTTAAGTGATTTAATTTGTGAAATTTAATAATAAAATGTATAAGTATTTGGGCGATTAATATATTCTCTAATTCTTTTTTCCTTCATGAATCTCTAACATCTTAATTAATATTCAATGTTTCTCATACTTCTTGTAATCTTTAAGGTATGAGAATTTAATATGATGTTAGAAACTTATTATTAGAGGTGGTTTTGATTTATAGAAATTTTCCATCGGTACATAAATTGATATGAATTAATTGAGTGTCGTATATTTCAGAAAATGGATGAAAATAAGGAGTTTGAGGAATTATAGGGAGGAAAACTCATAAACATATTTTCTATGATTTTCTAGAAATAAAATAAGTAATTCCCGGAAGTAACTTAGGCTTGGATGAAGGGTTAAATTGGGTGTTGAAAGGCAAACGGGCAAGGGAAGGGGGAAGTAACTAAATTAAACTAAGTATTTAATAACGGGTGAATAGTCCAAATCCACCTTTTATGCTAAATGTGTCAGTAAAGTATACAATAATAGTAAGAAAGGACTAAATTAAACGAATTAGAAGTTGACAAATGTAAAGCTAGTGTTAGATGTAAAGAGAACGGTTCCCAACGTATATCGAGAGGTAGTGCCTAATTATTTTACATTGAACCAAAAGCAAAATGAATCAGAACCTTAAGTATGAAGACTTAAGTAAGAAGCTACGGAATGTTAAGCATATGCTAAGGTTAATGAACCAAAATTATTAGCCTTGGGTCGAAGGTCATCGAAGGTTAAGGAGGAATTATGCGTAGAGGAGGTAATTTTGGAAATTTAAAGATTTAAGTCATAAGTCCCTAATGCTAAGCTAATACTGGCTTCCTCAGATGAGACAGAGGGTCATGACTGTCGAGGGTATTGTAGCTCTTGACAAATTGTTAAAACCAGAAAAAATGATTTCTAGGGAAAGAAATGTATGTTAAAGCTTAAGATGACCGAAACTTGGACTAGAACAATGATGATAATGTGATAACTTGGCCTGATGAGTAGCTAAGAGAAAAAACAGATGGTGTATGATTAAGTTGTGTATTTGCTAATTTACATGAGGCTTAAGGTGGCAGTTAAGGGACCGAAAGGCGAAGGGGTAAGGCCACAGTGGCATCCACAAACGAAAATGTTGGTGTAAAGCCTTAGTGGCAACTGAATCCGTGAATGTAGGTGTAGATCTAATGTGGCAACCGAAATATAAAGGTATTGGTATAAGGCCTAAAGTGGCAACCGTAATCAAAAGTTTGGAGTAAGACCCAAATTGGCCTCCGAAACGCAAAAGCAATTGTTGTAAGGTCTATTGTGGCAACCAAAGATCTGTTAGAATACATAAGGCCCGATATGGTGGTCAAGTACCGAGAGCAGAGTAGGTTTAAGGCCTTAGTGACAATTGAAATACGAAAGCGAAAATGAAGTAATTGTAAGGCTGGTTGTGGATGCCGAAATATGAAAGTGACAATGTAAGGCCTAAGTGGCAACAGAAATCAAAAATGAGTTTTATGAAATTTAGGAAGCAGTGAAGGAATAAGGCCTTAGCTGCAACTGATTGCTTAGATTAAAACCGTTTATATATTGTAGTAGGCATAAGGCCTTAGTAACGGCCAAGAATGGGGTATTTTAGGTTTTGGTTAGGATGTGTATGATAACTAGTGGATGAATATGTAAAATGACTATTTAGCCTAATTAAAACAATTGTGACCTTATTTGTGTATTATGTTGTTTTGATTGAATGTATTTTATATACCCATTCTGTGCTTTAGCGACGTTATCTCGCTATCTGTTATATCTAGGGTAATATATTAATTATACCAAACCTTAAATATAATCCATGTTTTTATCATTGTTTTCCCTATAAACTAACAGGTACTCATTCGAGTATGTTGAGTTTATAGGTTTAGACATGGTGCATTTTGGGGGCGGACGGATATAGGAGCTAGACGAAATATGAGATTTAGGAATATAAGTTGTTATTTTGATTTCACTGTACTTGGTGCTTATGTTAGCATTTTCATATATTGGGCAAAATACCATTATTTATTTTTTATTATACTTTTGACCTTTGCGTGGGTACGAATATTGGAAACTAAGTTGTTAAACTTGAATTATGATGATGTGTTTCTTGATTTTAGCATGAATCTGCTCTATTTACTTAAGGCTGTTTAATATATAACTGATTCATCTCTGTTGCCAAAAGATAATTCTAAGGTAACTACAGTACATCGGAGTTCCATCGTTGAGTCTCGGAATGAAGGTTGTTACAATGGCTATTCAATAACTACGAGTATGTAACCCCTTAGTGCCCCCAGCATCCATGAGTAATACATTGTCCAACATTTGAAGTGCATTATGCACTATGGTCTCAATGGATGTATCGTTATCCTTTTTAGAAAAATGTTGACTAGAAATAATTAAAACAGTATGTTATTTCATATTGTGATAATTTATCATGATTACAAGTCCTTGTTATTATTATCACTTAATATATCACTTAAAGATTGTACACTTTAATACACCTAAATTAATTACTTAATTTATATTTCAGAATATAACAAGTGTAAAATAGAAAACAAACACCTTTTTTTTCAAACTAGATTTTATTACAGAGTCAATAATTTAAAATAAATTATAGAATTGCCCCTAGGGTATACCCTTAACTCTCTCATAGACCGGTAGCATCAATAAGCACATTGGTCTACATACATGGAGATATCATATGTGCATTGATGACAGCTAAGTGGGTACCACCATGCACTGATGAGTGAGAGTCAACATGACCTGATGAGGAGATGCCATGACCTAATGTAGAGCCACCGTGATTGTGTACTCTATGGCGTCGAATAGTCATATTTGTTGTAATAATACATATAAAGATCTATATACAATATAGTAATGGATAAATAACTTGTGTTTTACAATGACATGCAACAACGGTAGCAATTAGAAAAATATTGAATTACATTATATCATAAATGAGTGAATACAACTTCACCTATAATAACAAAAATGGAATAGATTATGTTTCAATGTGTATAAGCCCATAATAAAAAAATGTACATTTAGTTGTCACGATAAAGTGAGAAAATTGAAAATAACGTGCATATATAAAAATAATCTTTCAATAAATTGTATAAAAGTTGCCAAGTATCAGCATCATTATCAATATCGTCATCATACTCATGTTCATTAACTTTGACATTGTAACAACCCACATCTCCGTAAATACCAATCCAAAGACAAAGATGGCATTTGAACTTGCGTCGTGCCAAGAGGTACGAACCGTTAGGTTTTTATGCTTTGCATGATATAGAGACGAATATAATTTTAAGAACATTATACACTTTTATATCTCTTAGTAGAAGGACTAAAGTATAAGTACTGAATATAACCTAAAAGCATACAGTCTCAAAATAACTGTAGTCCATACAATAACTGAGAAATAGCGTCTCCCAGATGGAAATATAACGTAGGTCTAATAAATATAATAGGATACATAGGAAAATGACTATGAATGAATATGTATCTAAAGTGCAATATTATATTCTCAATGCACATTATCATGGTTATCTTATATACTACCATGCCTTCCTATAATAGATGTAAAGAGGGAGAAATGGAAGGGGTCAGACAAAGTCTGGTGAGTGAATTATATTACTAGTGGTATGATGCTGACAACTAATTAGATTTCAATCATAATCTACAAAACCTAGGGTGTTCGTGTACTTATGTTCAATTGGATACCTTGCTAATACAATATAGGGTAACAAATTGTAATACACCAGAATATAGTAGTGATCTATAAGGACTTTTACCTAAAGGTTGGAACAACTAGAGACCGAGTAGTCCTAGTAATAACTCGAGTATATGGTCCGGTAAACAAACTGCCTAACTATACATTGAATAGCATTCTCAATGATAAAACATATATACGCATTGAGCATACTTCCTAATTCCAGAGCATGCGCTGAGTATACAACCTTGATGATTTATGGCCTACTACATCATTCATGTAACCTTCTAAGTGGTAAATGTGTCCTATGTTCTATATCATTCAACCTGAAGTTAAAAAAGTTATTTGACAATATGGTTCCCCCATAAGTTAAACCTTTACATGGTTGTATAACCTTACTATTGCGTACGTCTCCATCACCCTTCCCCATTGTTTAGCACATTAATATATGTGACCAAAAGCACCATACTAATGACAAGAGCATCTAGTTGTGATATAATTACATGCCTCTTTAAGTACCATGTTATGCATATCACAAAGAGTGAACCCAACTGCGTCTCTAAGTGTGAAACCATTCTCACTTTTTGCAAAGCTCCATGCAGCTACGTGAACTCCCACGAGTTGAGAAAACAAGAATAACTTTCCTCGATCCATCCTACTTAGCCTGCACTAGGTCCTGGTTTAATCTTGGCTTACTTCAGCCATTCAGACGTCTGGATTTTGGTCCAAATGTTCTGATTGCCTATACGAAATTTTCTATAGGTGTTCAGACGTCTGACATTAATTTTAGATGTCTAAATAGTGGTTCAGATGTTTGAATCAAGTCAGATTTGAGCTAGTTTCTTTCAGTTTGCACTGTAATAATTTAGATGTCTAGTTTATTATATGGACGTCTGGCCATGGTACTTTTCGTACTTACATATCTTCTTTCCATACTTTATTATAAACTTTATTTTCGTTTTATTCAAGTTTGGACAAGTAACTTTGTACAATTTTTGTTGTATTCACTCTTAATTTCATGTTGTTTTCCCCTTTGATTATATGTATATATTTGTTCGCTTATATATGTATAATTCCAGATAAATAGAGTCGGATCTAGATAGTTTCCAAGGTATATGTGTAGATTATCATTTATTCCCTTAAATCAATTTAAACCTTTCTCATAATTTAGGCCTGTATAGTTTTAAAAGTGGATTTTTGTTCAATCTATCATTTTACCCAAATTCCATCAATTTGCGTAACTAAAGTTATTACTTAGGGTTTTCCCCTACATATTAATCCATGCAAATATATAAATTGAAGTTTCTAATTCAACTGGAATCATGTTTTCTGTTTTACATAGATATATAAATGAAATTCAATTGCTTGTTTACTACATAAGCTCATCATAGTAAATCCACTAACCTTTTTATCCTTTCATTTTCTTTATCTTTAAGAATCCCTTTTTGAGATCTCTTAGCCTTGATTTGTTTTCTCTGCTCTCCCTCTCTTTCTCTTTTAATTTGATTTCTTAATTTTTTTTTGATTTGGAAATTGAAGAAGATATTAGGAAAATGATGTTAAGATCTGGTGTTTTGAGGAGGAAGAAGAAGGAATAGAGATATGTGGAGGCTAGGGTTTAGAATGAAAAGAGCGAGGCTTGACTTTATATTTATAGGTGAAGTCTAGGTCTTAGGAAAATGATTTCTTTATTCGTACCCCAATATCCTTACATATATGCAGAATTTCTTTCCTTTTAAAAGAAAATCATGTTGATCCTTTTTCAATGAAGGTCAATAATTGTAATTCTAATCAACTAATACAATTTACTGATATTATAATATATAGGAAAATAGTATGAAGGATAAAATTTATCAACATTTTTTACTTCGAGGACATGCTCTCAATTTTTTAGTGAGATGGATAAGCTTTTCAATTAAATGTAGTAGAAGGACAAATATTCAGTGAGAAGGACAGTACTACTATGTAGTATCAGTTTAGTATCTACTGAATTAAAAGAAGGATAAAACATTTATATTTCAATTTTATCATGTAACAGTTGATCTTAGCTTGTGGTAGCATTTTATTTTCAAATGATACGACTTAGTAGCATTTTGTACTTAATAGTTTTTTGAGCATAATGTTTTTATATAATGAAAATACAAAGTATCATTTTTACTTGCTGTGTCCGTATGACTAAATTTTGAAGAGACTGACCTAAAGGCTAAAAAACTTTGGAAGTTTTTCCTTCAGACAAAATTATATATGTATGTGTGTGTGTATGTTAATGTATATATTGGCATTAATTAAGAACTTTACTCTTTATTAGTAATTGCGTAATCAATTTGTAATTAGTTGATATTGCTCCTCCCAAATTCAAAAATTCGATTTATTCTTATTCTTTACTAATAAAGAGGTAGCACCCTTACCTTTTCATTAAGAAATGCTTCCTTTCCATGAATATTTTTTTTCTTATCTTTTCAAAATATGTAAAGTTTCTTTCATTAAATGCATCTTTTTCATAAATATATTATTGCATTCCCTCTCTAATATACGTAACATTAACTTTCATAATCATAGCAATAAATTCCATTATCATGGTAATTAATGATTTCCCACTATAGCATAAGGTTTGTGCATGTAAATATCTTTTCCCATTTTCTTTTAATGCGCACTATAACAATTGTACTCGTTTTGAAGTAATTCAAACATATCTATAAATTTCGCATATACAAACAAGATTTATACTTACTAATTAAATTTTGATTTATTTCAGTAATTAATTCTTAAACTTGAATTCTAAAATAGGCATAAAACCTGAAATGCATGCTACGGCAAACATTTCATACCTCCTTCATCCAATGTGAATTTGAACTAGAAAAATCTACTTGACGCAATGGAAAGAAAATCAGATTTTCCAAATTCCTTCATTTGTAAAAATTTAGTATTTCAGTCTTATGTAATGTTAACTCCCTTTTAGCAACGACTTACGAGTTAAAAAGCCTAAAACCTGTGTACTCAACGACTCACGACTTAGTTGCTGAAAAGGAATCTACGGCTTGAATGACTTACGACCTACCGGGTTAGGGAGCTATGACCTAAGGGAGTCTACGACCCAACTACCTAAAGGAGCTTGCGACCTAACTACTTAAGATGTATGCCGACCTAGAAGCCAACCGACCTAACAATACCGAGCTATGAAATGCTCCGAGTTAAGAAGACTTTCCGACTTAACTACTCAACGAGTTAAAGTCTCTACGACTTAAGAAGGTTTCGACTTAACATGCTACGACTCATCAAGTTAACTCTTCTACGACTTAAGAGACTCAGCGACTTAACTTGCCTTAAGTCGTCTACGACTCATGGTTGCTATAAGTCATCTACGACTCATGGTTTGCTATAAGTCGTCTCCGACTCATGGTTTGCTGTAAGTCGTCTACGACTCATGGTCCAGGCGGTTCAACGAGTCAAGAAGATTTACGACTCAGGAGGTCTTACGACTCATCAGTCTTACGACTCATCAGTCTTACGACTCATCAGATTTACGACTCATGGAGACTTACGACTCATGAGGTCTTACGACTCATCAGGCTTACGACTTAAAGGCTATTAAGCTGGAATCCAAAGCCCTTGCCTGTGCTACTTTGATCTGATGAGTCGACTACGACTTAGCGCTTGTCTTCCAACTGAGCCACAAGATGGACCAAATATGGCGCCCACAAGACATCTTAAGTCGAATACGAGTTACGACTTACCATGAGTCGGTCACGACTCATGACTTGGCCAAACCGAGAGCTCAGAAATCTGCTCCTATAAATAGGCCACCACTTCCAACATGAAAAGGACTTTTGGCCATTCATTTCTCCAAGCGCCGTTACGCTGTCGAAGCCTCCTCTCATTCAGCAATCAAAGATCTTCAAGCATTCGAGACACTACAACAATCTTCGAGAAGAGCTCCTTACATCCAACACGGATTCGTCGAGTTTCATCATCAAAGATCGAGCTAGTAGTCAAGAGTGTTTTCATGATCAAGTTGTATTGTATTTTGAAGGATATTGTATCAAATTGTAACCGAATCAGCAATAAAAGACTATAAAGTGGACGTAGGCTCAATTACGGGCCGAACCACTATAAATCTGTTGTTCATTTACTGCTTTTCTGCTATTTTCAGCTTATATTCTGTTCCCGTACCAACGGGTGGTGCTTTCACAATTCTATTACACACACCGGGTGTTAGCGTTCACTTTTTACCGTTAACATTTTGGTGCTTTCACTGAGAATTGAACTCAAGCGATCATCCACCATTGCTTCGCAAAGATTCATAAAAAGAACCTCTCTTAAAAACCAGATCCGAAATAATGGCTCCTAGAAGAAGAGGTAGACCTATCAGATCCGGAAATGCTCACGAAGGAACTTCCGCTTCCCCAACAACAGACCAAGCAACTCCAACCGTTGGAGTCACCAGGGCTGAATTGGACGATGCAGTTTCTGGATTATACCAACAAATTGAAACTCAAAATGCTTTGATGATGGATAGAATAACTGCCCTGCTCGGGGCAAATAGTCAACCAGAAAACCATCAAACCACCCTTCCTGAAATGCCACCTTTCCAAGCTGATGGTTCTATGCCGCAACCAACTTGTCATGAACATATGCCCGGGCAAACTTCCGAGGGAAGAACTGGTGCTTGCCCGGAGGTGTCTTTGAACAATAAAGAGTACCTGTCTGAAATGGTTGGCCGCATCATGAAAGAGAGCATGCAAAGGGAAGAAGATGAGGCTGACTGGGGATTTGCACCAAGCAGAACTCCGTTTACTGAAAGGATCCTGAGAGCGGAGTTTCCAAGGAAATTCGCACCTCCTACTATCCAAGCCTATAGGGGAACCGGTGATCCTAATCATTTCCTATACAAATACGATTGGCATATGACCGGTGCAAGAGCATCAGACGAGATCAAGTGTCGATACTTTCCAGTATATCTGGAAGGTGTGGCTTTACTTTGGTTCACAAAGCTTCCAGTTCGGTCTGTAGATAAGTTCTCCGACTTGACACAAAAGTTTAAAGAACAGTTCAGATTGTATGCTTCAAGAGCTAAGGATATAATGTCACTGTCTAACCTTGAACAAGCGCCCAGAGAATCAATCAAATCTTTCTTGAGCCGTTTCAATATAGCTTTAGCCGAAGTAGAAAATGCGGAACCACGCATGATCCTGACTTATTTGATGCGAGCCATTGATAAATCGAGTAAATTTGGAATATGGCTAAAGATGAAGGAACCGAACTCACTTGATAAATTTTATAAAAAAGCCGACGAGTTCATTCGCCTTGAAAGCCTTTCTACGACGTCGAAGGTGGTTGCTGCCCAAACTAATAATAACAGTGTCCCATCTAAGAAAAGAGAATCTGAAAGTCAGAAAAGGGAGAATGAAGGAGGAAAGAGCCAGGGAAATGAAAAGAAACCTCGCCGCTTTAATTCTTCGGATTATACTCCTTTAACTGATACACCAAGAAATATCTTTTTTGCAACAAAAGACGTTGTCCGGTATCCTAAGCCACCTGAGATGACGAAAGGTGCAAAGAGTAATGGAAAATTCTACCAATTTCACAATCAACCTGGCCATGACACTGACCAATGTCGCCAGTTAAAGAAAGTGATTGAAGAATTGCTGGAACAAGGTAAACTCCAACAATACGTTAAGAGAAGCGGAGTCGATCCAACCTCATCCACTCGGGATCAACAACACCCTACCCATCAATCCGATTCTCACAACAACACTGCAGTGCAAGATTCAGAAAAGCTTGTCATTAATGCTATCACAGGGGGACCATACCCAGCAAGCAGAAGTTGGGATGACTACTAATTACCCACAAAACTGCGGCTGGGGCATCTCTCACTTTCTCTGGCATAAAAATCCAAAAGCTATGAATCAAGCACAAATGGAAATCCATCTTGAAGATTCTAAAACAACAATAACTAGCATTCATTTTTTACTTAACAGCATTGCTTGAATTTGTAAAGATAATGATGGATGTGTAACTTCTGCATTGTAAACCGCTGAGAAATCAGCGTGACTCAATAATGAAAAACTATGCATTCTGTGTTTTCTATTATAAAATGTCTGTTATATTTCGATGTGTAAATACTCTAAATGTATTGCTAAAATGTCGATCTAATACTGCAGGTCATTAAAGCAAAGCTCACCCATCGCAAAGCTAAGCGAGCCTTACAAATCATTTATTAAAGCAAATTTCAAGCAACAAAAATTCCAAACTCAAATCCCATACAAGAGGAACTTCACATAAAAAGTTGACGGCTCCACTGTGTCAAGCCCTCGTTAACTGGTTGCGATCGTTGATATAAAAAAGGCATCCAACCAAATAACTTGCGTTTACTCTGTGGAGTCATTCAACAGTGAAGTCTACTTCTTCGGATAAAGCAATTTACTTGCAAAAGAAAGGAAGACGCGCTTGGAAACGATGATAAAGGATTGCAGATTGGTGGATGATGATACAATATGAGCGGACAAGCATGGAAGTAGCCAAAGGGAGGTATGCCTCTCAACAGGAAAGCCGGTAGATCCACTAAAGGGATACCTTCCCAAGCAGAAGGAATAAGACCCTCGCTAACTGATTGTGATGCATCCGATCAGACAGCCTGTGTCCATCCCATGGATCTACTTGCCCCTAAGACGCAACCTTCCTGGCACACCAACCAAAGCCCTCTAACGAGGCACGCCAATAAATGGGAGTGCTTTCCTCAATCAAAAAGATTGGTAGGACCACCGAAGGGGCACCTCGTTAATTGATTGCGATTGTTTGTACAAACAAACATCCAATCAAGCAACTTGCGCCTGTCCCGTGGACCCCTCCGACCATGAGAAAGTAACTTCCAGGCAATCACAAGCCCTCTTCGGAGGCACAAGCCCTCTTCGGAGGCACAAGCCCTCTACGGAGGCACAAGCCCTCTACGGAGGTACAAGCCCTCTTCGGAGGCACAAGCCATCTTCGGAGGCAAAAGCCCTTTTCGGAGGCACATTTCACCCGTGTAGAAGTGCAAAATGCTTCTCTTCGGAGACCCACTTCACCAGTGATGAAATATTAAAAAGCCCTCTAGCGAGGCACGCCAATAAATGGGAGTGCTTTCCTCAATCAAAAAGATTGGTAGGACCATCGAAGGGGCACCTCGTTAATTGATTGCGATCGTTTGTACAAACAAACATCCAATCAAGCAACTTGCGCCTGTCCTGTGGACCCCTCCGACCATGAGAAAGTAACTTCCAGGCAATCACAAGCCCTCTTCGGAGGCACAAGCCCTCTTCGGAGGAACAAGCCCTCTTCGGAGGCACAAGCCCTCTATGGAGGCACAAGCCCTCTACGGAGGCACAAGCCCTCTTCGGAGGCACAAGCCATCTTCGGAGGCAAAAGCCCTTTTCGGAGGCACATTTCACCCGTGTAGAAGTGCAAAAATGCTTCTCTTCGGAGACCCACTTCACCGGAGCTGAAATGCCAAAAATGCTTCTCTTCGGAGACCCACTTCACTAGAGCTGAAATGCCAAAATTGCTTCTCTTCAGAGACCAAAAGACCTCCTCAGAGGCGTACTTCACCTTGCTTGAAGTACAAAAAATAAACCCTTTACTGGGGCATAAAATCAAAACCTTCTTCAGAAGCTCATTTCATTGTACAGGAAAATTCACTTTCAAACAAATAAAAGTGATCATTCCCAGAAGTCGAAATGTTCTTCAGGAAGAAAAAGAAAATAAAAATTTCTCCAAAGACAAGATATACTCTATTAAAAAGCAGAATAATTCTTCCCTGAAAAAGTGGAAAGTTATTCTCTAAAATAAGAGTATCGGTCTTGTGAAAGCAAGAAATATTACAATATACTTGTGGTATGGGGGCAGTATTATACAATTCAGTTACAGTAATAAAAGTAATATACAAGCGACATACCACAAGTTCATTGCAATATCACGTAATAAAGATGTGGAGTAAATGCGTTCTTGAAACACAGACAAAAAGTTTGTACAAATAGAAAGAATCGTTTATTCTACACTTCAAATGAAAAACAGATGTATTCCTACATACACAAGGATTTGTACAAGAAAAATATCTATTTATTTCAACACTATGAGAAATTTTTTACATTGTACAGGTTACAAAAAGAAGCGGAGACCGGTACCCGCACAATCCCCAGTCAATACAAAAAGCAGAAATGACAAAATCAAACTCATTTCCCCTTCTTCCCACCCTTGGAGCTTTTACCCGGCCTGGTAATTAGCTTCGTAGGCCGTATCGGAGAAGAAGGAGAAAGAGACTCAGCCGGATCAATCTCTGCTTCATCCCCAGCAGCAGAAGAACTCTTCTTTCCTTTCTTCGAAACCGCACGCTTTCCTTTCTTCTTGGAAGAAGACTCGCTCCCCGGAGCAAGAAATGTAGAAAGCTTTGTGTCGTAGTCAAAAGACCGCTCCGGGGTCTTCTCGCTATCTTCCAGATCTTCTGCTTTCTGTTCCTCGGAAGCAGATGGTTCGTCCAAACCTTGAAGGGCTGCTATCGGTTCTTCCTGTGAACCTGGTTGAGAAGCTGGAAGAGAGTAACTTGAGAAGGAGGAACGGCAGCTGAAGAAGGAAGAATTGGTGCAGTTTCCGGCACGACTGCTGCATAATAAAAGAAATCAAAATCAGTATTCTCCGAGAAAAAAGAAGTCCGTGAATCGTCAAAGTTACCTGGAGAAGCCGGTTTGGCGAGATCAATCTCAAATTCCCGAGTCTGAAAGTCCTTCATCGCCTCTTCTTCTGTAGGAGTGGTCACAACTGGATGTGAAGGATGAGAGCTGGAATCCATAATGTTTGCATCAACCGAAGTGGAAGTATGAACAGGGGCAGTTAAAAGAGCTTCCTCTTTTGAAAGCTCTTCTCCCAGTGATTCAGCCCGTGCTTTAGCAAGCTGCTCCTTCCCTCTAACCAGAGCGGCGCGAGCCTCATCATCAAGATAGCGAGCCTCAAATTTTGCTTCCTCAAATTTTGCTTCATCATAGCCGGCACCTTTAAACATATCAAGTGCGGCCTCCCACACTTCCGCCAGAGTGATTTCATAATCTGGACCCAGAAAAGCAAGGCTCCCACGACCCAGAACGCAGTGTAAATAAAAGTCGAATAAGGTAGAACTGATGTTTGCTTTCGTTGCCTCATGTGATTGTTCAGCCGCTTCTTTTTTGGCAATGGCAGCAACCCTACCAGTAATAGCCTCATCACGAGCTGCCTCAGCTTTAGCGAGTCGAGACTTTAATAACTCAATCTCCACGTTCTAGGAGGTGACTTTTTCCCGCAGTTCGGCGTTTTCTGCGCGATACTTCTTATTAACATGCTGTTCGGCGGCAAGCTTCATTTCTACATCTCTTTGTGCAGCATGTGCATCCCGCACTTGCTTCTGAAAAACTTCTTCTTTTTGAGTATATGATGCAGAAGAAGAAGCGAGATTTTCCTTAAGCTGCTTAACTTCAGACGCAAGCCTTGCATTGTCGTCTGCAATACTCGTCATCTCCGCGTCATGCTGCTTACGCCATTTTTCCCACTCAGATTTATCATTCTCCATGGTCATCATCGCCTCAAGGTTCATATGGTTGACCCTTTGAAGTTCATCAACCAACTTCTGCCATCCAGACATTCTTTCAATATCAAGCATGACAGCATCGACATTTCTCAGCATTGCCTGCTTATCAATAGGAACCAAATCTAAGTCGAAACGGACTCCTCTTAGACACTAATTCGGAAATCGGCTCTGAAGTGTCGGAGGGCCGTCTTTAACTTGATATTTTGGCCTGTTAATGATGGTTTGAATATCAGATCCCTTTAGAGGAGGAGAACCGGCCGGAATGTCAGAAGAAATGGGAGCGTTAGTCTTCTCAGAAATAGCAGACGCGTCACTTGGCTTAGATCGTTTGCTCGATTCATCAGTAATTTGAGTCTTCCCTTTGTCATCATAAGACTTTCGCTTATGAGAATCGTGAGTTCTGTAAGAAGAATCATATCGATCAGCATCTCTTCTTCTTTGCCGCTGCTCATAATCCCATTTTTCTTGAGCCTTCCTTTCGGCCCGTTCCTCATCTGTCTCTCTCTGGCCACCAAGATATTTCCCGAAGTCATAGGATCCACGTCCTCCATGACGTTGAAATGAGTCATAATATGAGCCGGAGCGTCCCATTGTAGAACCTGAAATTGGAAAAGAAAGGCAAGTCTTAGAAATTTTCAAATTAAAGGAGCTAAGTGCATATAAGTGCTAAAATCCTAAGTGTGTGTGGCGTGTGGGCTATGCGCGTCGGACTACAAACCACTTTTTTGTGTGGAAATGGTGACGGCTTGTATAGAAGGCGTTGTGGTTTGTTGCAAGGAAGAAGTTGCTTCGATAACAGGAGGGACCACTTTAGAAACATCATCTTTAAAGAGCTCCTGAGAGGTTATCATAATGTCGCTCAGACTGTCAAAAGTATCATCGCCATGGTGCATGGGAGAATTATCTTTTTCAACTTCCACCTCAGTCGTCTTTTCAAGAGTGTGAAGATTTTCCTCCTCTTCAACAACCGGGGCAAGTGCTAACTTACTGGACGATCCAGCAATGTCGGTAGAAGTAGAACACTTTACCAATGAAGTCTCAGTGGTAAGATCTTGCGGTAAAAATTCTTTAGCAGGAACAGGGGCATCTGACTCCTCAGCAGGAGAATCAGGGACTTCATGTGGCTGAGTGGAACGGGAAGGATGTAAGAGTCCAAATTCGTGGAGGAACTCATCTCTCAATAGAAATTGAACACTCCTCTCCTCAACCGGCACGGCCATAAGCCTCTCAAAGGTAGTTTTGTGACGAGTTTCCCTAGAGGGGGGAGGGAGCGCTGAAACAGTAGAGAAAGAAGTTAACATTTGACAATTTGGACTTCAAAGAATTTTAGAAAACACAGGGAAAAGATAGATAGTCTTACTTCCCACTCTCCAAATGGCGTAAAATCACGGGGGACAGCGAACAAAGAAAAACTGGCTTAGAAACCCAGGAACGCTTTCAGAAAGACCAATAATCAGTTTACGGTTCCTGGCACTCCTTACAACTGTGATAGAGGGATGGTCTTTGTTCTTTGTAAATGAGCACAGGAAGCAAATTTCTCCAAAACTGGGAAAACGGTCCAGCATTCTCCTAAAGAGCACACACAGTCCCAGTAGGATGGCGTAGCCATTGGGATGTAGTTGAAAAGGGGAGATAGATAATCGAAGGAGAAGTTCTCGAAGACAGTCATTAAACGGGGAATCGCTCCACTCAAGCACATTTGGCGGTTCACTGCGACAAAGCCGTGGGGCAGCCTATCAGCAGTGTCATTTACTCCAGGGAGCAAAGCGTCAGATTCAGCAATGCCAAACTGGGTGCATAGTTGACGGAAGACTTTATGACTCAGAGTGGTAGGAGTCCTTTCCGGGGGATCATTCAACGGAGTAGCAATTGGAAAAGCTTCTCCACTTGGTTCCAAGTCTTCTTGATGAGATGCCATTCTACACAATCAGCTGAATGTTCAAAAGTGAAGGTGCACGTTTCCTAAAAGTGTGAAGTGCTGTGCAAAACTAATGAAAACAAGAAAAAAACAAGTATAACTGGAATTAAACTAACTGACAATCAGGCAAATACGAAATTTCAGAACTTGTTAATACTCAAGTGTAGTGTTGATGTAGACAAATCAGTTTTAGTTTACCATTACGATTTTGCTTTAATACTTCACTTGAGTTGGTTATTGTGTAGCATTTCACTCATACAGTTCATTTAATTTAATTTTCTCTTTATCAACTAATCTGTCATTCGATGTGGGCAGTCAGTGGCAGTATATTCGTCCCAGTATTCTGTGAATGTTGTGTTAAGCAGGTTATTAGCATTAAAGTCAAGACAGTGTGAGAGGTAACACAACACAGTTCAAATTCAAGAGTTCAGCCAACTTCTGTGCAAAATCATCTAAGTCTTAAGTTGTTAAACGACCTATCATGAGTCGGGGCTTTTAGGTTGTATTAGGCGAGTCAAGATGCTCAAGGCATGTTCTCTTAAGTCAGATCATTCAAGTCCAAGAATTCGAAGTCATGGAGTTCAAGTTATTAAGTCGTTCGGATGGGTTCGCAAGTTACGAGTTAAGGGCTATCTCATCCACGACCTAGTCATTCAGATGTGCTCGCAAGTTAAATCCTTAAGTGCTAACTCGGCGACGACCTAAGAAAGATTTCCTATGAGTTAAGTCGTTGGTTATTTAATTCTTTGAGTCATCAGCCATAACACTTATAGGGATATGAAGCTTCGGTTCGAAACAACGCATCTGCTAACTCGTCCACGACCTAAGGGGCAAGCTACGAGTTAAGTTAAGCCATCAGTCTATTAAGGAGTGCTGCATAAGAAAGGTCTCAAGGCAATGAAAAATTGTCAAGTCTTAGGTCGTTACCGACCTACGACCTACTTTAGGTCGTATATGACTTAAGACTTGGGTCTCAAGATTTCTATTCAGAACGCGAAGGTCTTAGGTCGTTCGTCTTCTCCCCAATACATCAATTCGCTAACTCCTTAACCCGTTAGCCCATTAGCTTCTCCTCCAACCAAAACTCTCGTTCCCTCAGCGCATTTAATCATCCCGAAATTACCATAAACTCGGTCTAATGTCATTCCACCACAAACCACGAATCAATCAAAACTGTCCAAGGCTAAGACAAATCATCTTGAATCCATCAATGATCGATTGAAACAAGGATTGCAGAGAAGTACGGCATGAGAAAAGGGGGTCGATGGCGAAAATGGGATTCATAATTCAGTTATAGTCGGGGATTGAATAATTAAGTTCACTTACGCAATATAACGATGGGGATAACTGGCGATCGAGTATTTGAATTCGTCTTAAGAGAGCTCGAATGCTTGCAAATGGTAGAGTAAGATGATAAGAACAAGTGAAGGAGGAAAAGGAACGACTGAAGCTATTTATGCCCTGGGACAGTGAAAGATGAATCGACACATCTGACTTACGATTTATACTAAGTCGTTCGCGACCTACTACTCATCTTAAGTCGATCACGATATAGCGCACTCATCAAGAAGCAAGCTAAGGAAATCGAAGCACACGACTTACGACTTAAGACATATACTTCGAGGGGCAAATGTTAACTCCCTTTTAGCAACGACTTACGAGTTAAAAAGCCTAAAACCTATGTACTCAACGACTCACGACTTAGTTGCTGAAAAGGAATCTACGGCTTGAATGACTTACGACCTATCGGGTTAGGGAGCTACGACCTAAGGGAGTCTACGACCCAACTACCTAAAGGAGCTTGCGACCTAACTACTTAAGATGTATGCCGACCTAGAAGCCAACCGACCTAACAATACCGAGCTATGAAATGCTCCGAGTTAAGAAGACTTTCCGACTTAACTACTCAACGAGTTAAAGTCTCTACGACTTAAGAAGGTTTCGACTTAACATGCTACGACTCATCAAGTTAACTCTTCTACGACTTAAGAGACTCAGCGACTTAACTTGCCTTAAGTCGTCTACGACTCATGGTTGCTATAAGTCATCTACGACTCATGGTTTTCTATAAGTCGTCTCCGACTCATGGTTTGCTGTAAGTCGTCTACGACTCATGGTCCAGGCGGTTCAACGAGTCAAGAAGATTTACGACTCAGGAGGTCTTACGACTCATCAGTCTTACGACTCATCAGATTTACGACTCATGGAGACTTACGACTCATGAGGTCTTACGACTCATCAGGCTTACGACTTAAAGGCTATTAAGCTGGAATCCAAAGCCCTTGCCTGTGCTACTTTGATCCGATGAGTCGACTACGACTTAGCACTTGTCTTCCAACTGAGCCACAAGATGGACCAAATATGGCGCCCACGAGACATCTTAAGTCGAATACGAGTTATGACTTACCATGAGTCGGTCATGACTCATGACTTGGCCAAACCGAGAGCTCAGAAATCTGCTCCTATAAATAGGCCACCACTTCCAACATGAAAAGGACTTTTGGCCATTCATTTCTCCAAGCGTCGTTACGTTGTCGAAGCCTCCTCTCATTCAGCAATCAAAGATCTTCAAGCATTCGAGACACTACAACAATCTTCGAGAAGAGCTCCTTACATCCAACACGGATTCGTCGAGTTTCATCATCAAAGATCGAGCTAGTAGTCAAGAGTGTTTTCATGATCAAGTTGTATTGTATTTTGAAGGATATTGTATCAAATTGTAACTGAATCAGTAATAAAAGACTATAAAGTGGACGTAGGCTCAATTACGGGCCGAACCACTATAAATCTGTTGTTCATTTACTGCTTTTCTGCTATTTTCAGCTTATATTCTGTTCCCGTACCAACGGGTGGTGCTTTCACAATTCTATTACACACACCGGGTGTTAGCGTTCACTTTTTACCATTAACATGTAAAAATATCAAAATTCCATTTTTAATTAATTAATTATTTTTATTAAAAGTACGAGATGCTACATTCTTCCCTTTTAAAAGAATTTCATCCCCAAATTTCCAAGAGATGGAAAATACAACTTGTGGACTCAACCATAAAATATCAACCATGTGTATGTGTAATGCATACACTCAAACCACATGTCTCACAAGACATCCAGACAAAGCATCCAAGCAATTCATATCAAATATATCCATTTCCTGACATTTCTAGAAATATAAGATATGATATCCATATAGATACAAACTATAATCTGAACCCAAGAAGCAATATACAGCAATTTCAAACTAGGTGTAATTAAACAATATACACTAATGGTAAGATACATGAAAGCAACAACACGCATCAATCAATTAACATATGTTATGAATATTACATGTGACTGATGCATAATACTAATGCAACTCTTATATGAATGCAAGAAGATCATGACAGATAGGCATGAATGAAAAACATCCTTAAATATACTGATGATTTCTATAAGTACACAACATGATATATAGCCATGCAAAAAAACATATCATACCATCTAATTTGCTAAGTTAACATTAATCATCAATAGCATACATTCATCCATACTTAAATCAATCAATCATCCTGACAAACAAGCAAGTGGAAAGATCCTATAACGAAGAGTTGAAATAAATGGATCTGATTCACTCCTCCACTTTCCATGTACTCTCAATTGGATCATTCTTCCTGCCCTAACTTATCGACTTTACTACTAGCATATGAACTCAATCCAAATCACTGAAAATGTACGTGCATATGTAAACTTTTGCAATCCATGATTCTAACCTAGATAAACTGATGTAAGCATGTAACTTAACTGATATCTTGAGCACAAGCATGCCCTAATGGAAATGTAGCCTCATGCAACCCTCAATGCACATACATTATGCCTTATATCATCCTTGTAGTATATCGATCATTACATCTTCTAGATACCAAGGTAAGACAACACAAAAGTGGAGGTGGCTCTCCTAGCATCTAATAACTTAAATCTATTACTATTTTTCATTTTCACACAAGAACATAAAAATCAAGTGAAGTTTTTAACTAGTGAAAATAGTAGAACTCCTCTTCTAATTTTGATTTAACTTAAGTTGTATCATTTCACTTATGATATCGCATTTCCAATCCTCCAGCAATTATGATGCCATGGTATTTCATTTCTAGTCTACAAGAATTTAATCCTAAGTTCTGTAGAATACAAGCAATAAATATTCAAGCATTCAAGCAAGGTAATCCTACTCTATTTATTTATTCTAACATAATAACGAAAAAATTCTAAATCTAGGTGAAATCCTAAGTTTAAATAAAATCAATATTATAGCACAAAAAATAATCGACTAAGTACTACATCATTCATGTGCACTTATTATGCAATACAAAGCATGTACCCTTAAGTTGATACTTCACAAAAGTATCATTAAATAAATAGTTTCTCTTTGATCCAAGTGATGATTGAGAAGAATCTAAATATATTTTTCGTTTTAAAACCATACCAAAATCTTTAAACCTCATTTTCCACGAAAACCGCCTCCGCATTGTCAATGCTCGGAAATTATGATATCACATCCTTGACCCTTCCATTTATGTTTTGTCATCTAAATTTTATCATTCCATCGTTTAAACCCACTAACTGCATCAAACATTACTTCTCACCATTTTACTTCAGTTGTTTTATGGTTGGGACAACTTAATAGGTAATGATGTCTTGCCATATTAATCTAGCAGACATAATACTCAATAATTAATTAGCACCGTGCCCAAAAATTTATCTAGGAACATCTAAAATGGACAACGTCCTAGCTTAATGAAAATGATATGGAACTTATGTCATCTCAACCCTAAACAATGCACTTGCAGTTACGATGACAAATCAAGTATCATTACTATATAGAAATCGCTGTAGAACTTATACCATAAAATGACAACCTACTTGCCCGGTACCTATAACTTCTCAAGCCAAAAGCAGTAAGTGTCATGTAACGTTACCGAAATGTCGTATCAACCACATCCATCCACTAATAAACCAAATCTTTACCTCTTCCGACGATGTTAAAACAACAAATACTTTAGAGACTTATGATCCATAAACAACTCTTTTGGCTTAATTAAAGCATGCTCACATTTCGTTTTCCACAAGAAAACTAAATTCTTCTTGGTAAGTTGTGTCTGCGACACTAAAATCATTGTAAAGTCTTTAATGAACTTCTTATAGTAGCTAGCCAAATCATGGATACTTCTTACCTCCTTAGAGCATTCTTTGGTACAGTAAGACATCTTGGGTTACTCTTTCCTTCTTTAAAATTAAATAAGTTTGAGCCAAATCACATCTTCCAAACTTTCTTGTTCTAAAATTAGGCAACTCAAACCATATTGGGTAGGAAAACATGAAGTGGTGTTCACTCTTTATTATTACAAAAATTCAATTTGGTACCCTACCCTTCCACTTTGAACATTGATCGAAAAGACCATCAAATCCCTATTTTAATTTCTTTGTTACCATAAATCTTCTAATGCTATATAGCTCCATAATCATCAAGTTCTTAGTATATTGGCATATTGACTATTTTAGCTAATCCATTCTAATCAATTCAATCTTTATAGACTGTGTAATCCTTCTAACTTCAATAAAATTCAAGTTAAAATATCAATAACCTTTTCAATTCAATTTTTCGTTTTCTTTTTCTTTTTTACAATTTTCTTTATTTTACGATCTTTTTTTCACAAAAACTAGTAAGTTTCAAAATCATAAAATTCTCTGCTAATCTCAACCACCATTTCTTTTTGATAAAAATTATGACACTATCTTTTTTTTTCAATTTAAATTTTATCCAAAACGGTCCAATTTAACATAGAAAAGCAAAAACGTAAAAGGTATCCTCTTAAATTTTTACTTTCATAAATAAGATATTTTCACAAAAGCATATTATAACATATTACTTTTTTTCAAAGTTCGACTAAAATATTTAAAAAATTAGGACATTTCAAAAGATGGATTTTACATATATTCAATTTACCTTTTAAAGGTTCCATTGTCAAAAGAAAATTACATGTCAACAATAAGTGCAACAATGTGTGTCACACTATTTTTTTTATATAAATAAATGCTTTAAAATAGATAGGGAAATTTACCTTTTTATTAAATTTTTCCATGTTTAAAGCTCAAAACAAGGAGTTACTAGTTCAAACTTCAACATCTATATTTTTCCAAAAGAAATCTCAAACAATGAGGTTTCTACATTTTTAGAAAAACATTGTAATTAATTTAAACACTTTAATTGGAGTAGAGGAAAATAACACTTGTTTAATCCAACTACTTCACATAACAATGCATACAGTTTTAGCTCCTCTTCTTCAAAAATGGTTAACTTAAGTCTACTCTCCAATTCAATATCCAACTCCATTGTAGAAACACTTCCAACTATTCAATACAAGCCAAATAGAGTTTTAGTAACTATTTCCTATATAAGAATAGGACTTCCACTTTAACTTAAAATATTTACTCTAACCACGTGGAGTCCTGTTTTATACCTCCATTATGTCTTATCAACGCACACTTATTTTCTATGGGTCCAGTGGCACTACTTTTTTTCATCCTTGGACCTGCAATTTACTCAATGCTGCAAGTTGGTACAGGGAACGTCTATTAATAATCTTTATGGAGTGAATTATTATAAATGTGATGGATTTACCCTTTTTACCCCAATTGTTATAATCCTAATATATTTATTTTAACTCACAATTGTTTGCTTATCCAAGAGATAAGCTAATAACTACCTTATAAGTCAAAATATCTAGGATGTGGCATGTGTATATATTTTTAGGCCTAAAAGTACAGGATAAAGGACCCTACGAAGTTTGGACCCTAAGAAAAAGTCATCAAAGAGTTTTCAAAGATCCCCTAATCACAAAGGCAAAGGAGGGTCCGCTAGTTGCCCTGTTTCGGAGAGCGAGATCACCCTTGGAGAAGAGATACCTGAGAAGTTGCTAATCAGAGGTGGAAAAGGCGATAGGGGAAGCGGTGACAAGAAGATATGATTTGCTTTTTGGTTGCTTTTTGTACAAGTGCAGAGTCTACACTTAGCACTTATTTTTTTTGTTGTAACAGTGCTGTTTATGTTCTCCATTTTTCCTTTCCTTGGTCGATATTATGCAGGCACGGCCCTTGCTGTTTGTTATTGTACACGAAAAACATTATAAGTAATAAAATTGTTGACATTTTGATTGCAACTTCTCTTGTTTACTTATCTATGTCTCATGATTCATGCACTTATGCCACTCTTTTTTGTTCATCATTGTTTTATTTAGTCCCGTAATTACTGCCAAAATTCTTTGTTTGGAGCAACAGAACTGTGAAGTATTTACTACTTTGGTTGAGTGTTGGTGTGTGTGCCTCGTAGTTCACAGGCTGTTTATTTCGAACACTTGTTACGAGACTGGGTGCCCTCGGTCAGGTCTATACTACATCTCCTATCTTTGGTAGTTTTCTGGCTTGAGATATCTACGAAGCTCTTTAGTGCCCTCATGGTGAGTAATTTACGCACTCATGTTATTTACATATTTAAGTGATTGTCAATGTCAGAGCAACACAGGTTACTTGGGATTTTGTTAAGTGATTTCATCATGATGCTGACGTTCAGGCTATCGCACACACGTATCGCTCCTTGGAGTGCTATTTTCTTGGCTTCAGTGGTGGTATGAGATTTTTTGCAATATGATAGTTCCTCGTCTTTGGATGTAATTTTATTGGTTTAGGTAGTAGTGTGTGGCTTACGAAATGCGCACAGTAGGATCGAGGGTTGCCTGGTCATAGTTTTACGAACCTGGAAGCAATGCATGACTTATGAGATGCGCAACTTAGGTAATTGTGTTTGCTTAGATGTGATTCCACAATCCAATAGGCGGTGTGCAGCTTACAAAATGTGCGGCTTTGATTTTGGGTCTTCCCGGTGTCGCCGGAGCAACACCGGTTCTTAGAAGGTGGGGATCAAATTCCGTTGATCCAACGGTTTGAGTAGATTTGCTTCCATCGACTCGGCGGGTAGATGGGGCGTACTCGAGCACGGTTCCACTGTCTCAAGCAGCGATTGGATGGTTTATAGTTGATTGACCCCATTGACTCAGTAGGTTACTTTTGTGAACATAGTTTCATTGGTTTAGAAAGCGAAGCAATTTTATTAATAACAGTTGAGCAAATTCTACCTATTTACAACACCTTCGGTGTTCTAGGATGGCTTATTTGTGGGAAATAGGAAATACATGAGATAATCTTAGATAAAGTAACAACGCAACAATTTGTTGTTCCAAGCTCAGGGAATTTGGGTTCCATCAACGGTTGTTAGCTTGAACGTGCCATCCCCTAGCTTCTGGCTGATCACATAAGGCCCTTCCCAGTTTGGTCCGAATGCTACTGGTACAGGGTAGACCCGTTTGAGGATAAGGTCTCCTACTTCGAAAGTACGGTTACAGACCTTGCAATTGAAAAATCATGTGACCATTTTTTAATGAGCAGTAGTCCTTAGTTCGGCTTTATCCCTCTTCTCATCGACTATATCGAGCGACTCGAGCAGGAGCTGCTCGTTCTGCCTTTGATTGAAATTTTTCCTTCGATGAGAGTGGACTTCTAGCTCAACTAAGATCATTGCTTCTAAACCATATGCTAGGGCAAACGAAAGTGCCCAGTTGCAGATTTGTGTGTTGTCCTGTAAGCCCATAGTGCGAGTGGAAGTTCAACAACCCAATTTCCTTTAGCTTTAGTTAGCGGCTTTTTGATGGTGGACTTGATCTTATTCACTACTTCCACTTGCCCATGTGCATGTGGATGTGCAACAGCGAAAAAGCTTTTCTCAATTTGGGAGCATTTGCAAAAGTCTTTGAACTCGACGTTCTTGAATTGAGTACCGTTATCCGTAATGATCTTTTGTGGCACTCCAAACCTATAAATAATGTTTTTAGTGAGAAAGTTAATAACTTTCTTTGTGGTAATATTGGCTAGAGGTTCTAGTTTGGCTCATTTGGTGAAATAGTCAACAACAACGATATCACATTTGGCTCCTCCGTTGGCTATTAGCAATACACCAATCAGATCGATTCCTCAGATTGCAAAAGGCCATGGGTTGATCATCTGTGTTAGCTATGTTGAAGGAGTTCTTTTGATCTTGCCAAACTTTTGGCATTGGTCACACCGTTTGGCATAATCTGCTACATCGTGGTTTACTGTCGACAAAAAATACCCAAACCAGAGGACTTTCTTTGTAAGGGTTTGTCCCCCGGTGTGATCTCTGCAATCACAAAGTTCTGGATGAGAACAACTCTTCGGTCGCCTTCCCCAAGTTCTATGAGTACATCAATTGTTCCGACAGGTTTCTTAGGTTCACTGGTGAATCCCTGGATCTTTGTTCAGCAAGTGGATACGTCTTTCATATTGATCTTCATCTAGTTGAATGTGTGTTTGAACAGGATATTCAAAGAGCTGCCACTATTCACCAATACCCGTCGGTCCATGACTGGTCCGATTCCTGTCGTCATGACAATGGGATTGAGGGTCGGAGCTTCTATTCCTTCAGTGTCTCGATTTCGAAAGACTATGTCATCGTTTAGGGTCCTCAGCTACTTGGTAGGAGTTCCATCTTCAATCGTAAAGCAGGAATCTTTTGGAGCATGACTTAGGGAGCTTACGTATCACTCCATTTCTCCCCAACACTTCTGCGCGAGATAAGGTCCTCCAGATATTGTTCTGATGATGAGTCTCTGGTCGGTCCATCTGGATCTCTCTTAACTTGTTCCAGCTTGGTTTCCCCGGTCTCTAGGAGCTTGGAGTGCTGCAGATTGGTCAAGATTTTGTGATTTTCTCACGTATTGCTGAAGCTTATTTTCTCGAATCAGCTCTTCAATCAGGTTCTTCAGGTGATGACACTCATTCGTGTTGTAACCATGTGTTTCATGGAAGTGGCAGTATTTTTCGGAATGCTTCTACTGTTCAGTTGCTTCCTTTTTAGGCGGCTTCTTGTACTCCGCTGTCCTTTATGTCGCAAGGTAGATATTTTTTGGAATATTATTTAGCAGGGTATAGTCTTCGAGCCTCAACCCTTTAAGTTGCTTGTTTCCTCCGTTTCTCTTGCTGGAATTCTGGTTCTTCTTTTTCTGGCTCCCATCCTTCCCCGCATTTACCGCAACAGCCTAGAGGTATTTGCGTCCTGGTTAGCTTCCATTCCATTCTGGCCAGCACTGGTTGGTTGTAGATTAGCAGGTTCTCCTTCTAGCTCCTCTGCCTCTTCCAATCTCAAGTACTGGCTCGCCTTTCGGTTAAAGTCCTTCCTAGTGGTATGTTATTTCATTTTGATCCATTTTTCGAATTCGGTGTCGGGATGGATGGCGTGGACCAGGGCCATGAAGATCATATCTTTATTTGGATTACTTACTTCAGTGATCGTGGTGTTGAACCGATTCATGAAGGATTTCAAAGATTCATTTCATCCCTAGAATAGGCCAGCAAGGACATCACGTCTTTTGGTTGTGCCATGTAAAGCCTAAACTGATCAAGAAATTTTGTTGCTAATTCACCGAAAGTGGAGATGGATTTAGGTGGGAGGCTGGTGAACCACATGGAAGCAATTCCCTCCAAAAAGATGGGGAAACATCTATATCGAACATCATTTGAAGCATTCGCTCCGTCCATGTACCAAATGTACTTGTACAAGTGAGGTTTTGGGTCTCTAGTTCCATCATAGGATGGAATAGTCGGCATAGTGAAAATTATAGGGAACAACATTTAGGTGTGTTTGTTCATTTTGTGTATTTATCTTAGATCTGAATCTTATCATCATGAATTTATATATGCCTATGTCATCAACTTTTTTTTATATAAATTATTGTTTGAATAAGATTTTGAAACAATCTTATTAGTAAATTTGATTTCATAATATAAGATTGAGATTTCTATGTTTAAAAAACTTTCATATATAGCAAATGAAAGTATTTTTCAACCAAATTTTGCAGGCATATAGAACAACATATAAAATCCAAACTGAAAGAAATCCAACAACAATTCCTTGCCGGAATTGGAAGTTACAAGCATGCAAATTAGAGACACAGATCATATTTCACAAGAGAGAAAAACTGGAACAAATATTGTTTACAGAGTACGTATTTTTCACAGATACTTTCTCTTTGAGCATTGCAGTAGCTAGAAAATGTGAGTTACTAACTCAACTGATGGTTTAGCAAAGATTTTGATTGCAAGCAACGATCTTTGAAGGAGATTGAGGCTCTAGCAACCTGTAAAACTAAAAAGGAAGCATGCACAGCAAAAGAAGATTGTAACGGACAATAATATCTTGATTCAAAGATTTTGATGAAATTTTTTTGGTATTGGATGGAGATTACCTTGTATTCTAGATTTAGATGATTTCCCTTTGAATTTTGCAGCAAAAATTGAGTAGAAATTGATTTAGTTGAGAGAAGCCATTTTTTTCTTTTTTTTTTTACTGTAAACTTTAGTTGAGAAAGAAAGAGATGAAACTAACATACAGCTCTTTCCCTTTTACCAGAAGCCTCTAGATTAATGGCTAATGGACCCAATTCCTACCCAAATAAGTCCAAGAGCAAAATACTTAGTGAATTAATGAAGTTATGTGCATATTTACTCTAATTTAACATTATATACACTTATTTCATCATTTAAATGCCCAATAAAATGTATTCATTCAACTGTATTGAAAAAAATTGCTATTATAAAAAAATAAAATTTAATTTAACACTAAAAAGGTAATTTTAACAATAAAACCCTATTTTACACAATATTTCACAATTTACACAATTTTAGTGTAAAAACGCTATTTTTAACATAACAAGCACAACAAAAATTATTTTCTTATCAAATAAATTATAACAAATCATTTTAACTTTATTATAACTTCAAAATATTATTTTTAAACAATATTTCATCTTTCATTTTTAAAAAACATGTTTTCTTCATATTTCTCCTTTTATATTCAATAAAAGGTTAATATTGGCAATAATTACCCATATTATTACATTGACTCAACTAAAATCCAATAAATAATTATTTTCACTCCAATTTCTCAAATAAAGTTTTTAAAACTTTATTTTCATCAATTTAGATTTATTTCAATAATTAAATGTTGAAATACATCACCTAATTAATTTATTAGCTCCAAACTAATAAATACCCAATATTTCAATTTATTTAAACCAAATACTTATCCAATCAATATTTAATCCCATATTTATACCCAAATAAACAAAATAAAGTTCCAAACTTTATTTTCTCCTTTCATTTACAAAATTCATTATTTATTCCAAATAAACAATTTAAAATTTCCAATTATATTTTAATTTACAATATTAAATTATAACTTTCATTATAATTAATATATACAGTTAATCTCCAAACCAGGGCTGTTACAGACTCCCCCGCTTAACAAAATTACATCCTCGTAATTTCTAGAGAAGAGTTTGTATTCAACATATTAATTTCATCAATCAAAGGAAGGATAGACTAGCTCGAGTTTAAAAGAAATTCTCACACTCTCAAAATAAGATGACAGAAAACCAAGATAAGACTCGCTCGATTAATTCTATGGTTTCCAAAGTGCTAATATCGGGATTAACAAACCATTGAATTTTCCAAGCTACACATAAGATTTCGAAGGCGTCTCACCTTCAAAATAGAAAAACAACAAGATGCTACACATAAAAGATTACTCGAATGAAATTGATTTCTCAAAAGCTCCTTGAGTAGAGTTGGGATTTAACACAACTCCAACCCGAACTCTAATCAACAAGATGATTATCGATATGATCTTTCCGTATGACATTACAGAAGGAACCACACCAATGCTAGATAGACACAATAGAGGAAAGATAGATCAACCAAAAGGTGGTTTCCTTAAAAGCCACTATACACGCATAAATGCACGTCGTTAGAAAATAGCACAAGAGTTAAATAAATATAAGGAACAAAATATATGGAGTAACTCTTAGCCAAAAATTCTTAGAATTCCAAAATTCAATATGTTTAGTACTTTATAACCACAATTTTCAATACTTGAAAATTTTTCAAAACTTCTTTATTATAATACTTAATAAGTATTACAAAGACTAAAATTTAAATTCATATTCCTCTTGTTACAAAATCAAATTCCCAAAAGAATTTTTATAATTCCATTCCAATATATTTCCAAAGTAAAATTTAAAACTTATCACTCTTTGGTTTTCAAACCACCAATAATTTTGAAAACAAGCTTCAAATTTATTACATATAACTTATATATTATATTAAAATATCCAATGGACATTTTAAAATTTAAAACTCAAAACCTATTTTTAATCTAGTATCCAACATTTTTAACAATAAGCATATTTATATTTAATTCTATAAATTCAAAACTATATAATGGCATTACCTCACCATCAATTTATAGTGAACGACCCTATCTATTGGCTGAAGAGTTAACCAAGTAACCAAAACTGCCTCACCACTTAATTAACCATCACTATGGTTCAATGGCTGCATATACCACTCAAAATAAAATTTTAATACTGAATTCCCAAAATAATTTATTTCCAAACTCAATCTCATAAAAACTCAATTTATCGTGTCTGATTGCCTCATCATAGCGTTTAGGAAATTCCTATCGATAACATTGATCGGGCGTATCGACCAGAATTCTTAAAGCACTCGATGGACAACCCAACACAAAAATCATTTATATAAAAAGAAATACTTCTCGTATATAATACACAAAATTATTCTTTGATTTCATAATAACTAAAATTCTAATTTCTCTTAAAACATATATCAAATAGCTGCAAAACTCGAAATCAAAGAACACTAAAGAGAACTCATCAAGATATTCCCATAATACTCGATTCATAAGGTTAACAGAATAAAATGGAGTGTTCGTCAATCCAAACGATATAACGAGCCACTCACAAGAATCATATGAGTGCGAAATGCGGTGAAAGGAATGCTATCTCCCACGACTCGTGGCTGAAGGAAATATGTGCAAGGTCAAGCTAAGGAAAGACTCTAGCACCACACAATAGATCAAATGAGATCAATGAAACATTAAGATAAGGGTAAGATATTCTTCTCAAACGAGAAGAAGCACACTATCAACTTATCATTACTTCAAGTGAAGTAATGCCACAAAATATAACACCAAATGAGTATCCAAAAAGGATATCTCGAAAGAAACAAGAAAGATAGTATCGTTTGAACTCAATCAATCTCCTCATTCCTTAGTGGATATCACCTTGTGGAAGGATAACCGAAAGGCTAAGAGCCAGGAATAAGGACAATACACTACTCGATCACCCGATTGGGTGTCATATCCGAAACGGACTCACAGAAATTAACAAAACCACAATAACCAGAATTTGAGATACATCATCATCATCTCGAAACACAAAATAGATAAAGATACTTTGGAATTTTCATCAACATTCCAAAGAATAAGGAATAGCAAATCAGCCAAATCAGGATACCTAATATATATATATGATCCTTTTAAAACATAGGATGATAGTAAGCAAGCCAATCCATCCCAAAACATACAAATCTCAAGATGATGAATAATAAGTGAATACTCACAAAAGGAAAATGCTCAAAATAATCTCAGCACCCCATACTTAAAATACTAAGGTTGCGGGTCCCTCGATAGGATTCGCAATCCTTAAGAAGTGACAAAACAGGAAACAATCAAAAGCAAAACACCATCAAGCTTCTTCGATATGAGTGACCATGAAGCACTCGAATCAAAGAGAATACAAATAAAATGATCATAAAATAACATAGATCTCTAAAGAAAAGATAAAGGAGTACCTCTAGGTTGAGAGGAACCACCAGAAGCATCCATCACGATAAGCTTTCTTGAAAAAGGACCCTTAGATGAATTGGGGCATTCGGAAGACCAATGTCCCTCTTGTTTGCATGTGTGGGAAATGATAGGCTTAGAACATTCTCGAATAAAGTGATCATGAGAACCACAGTTGAAACAAGTCTTGTGAGAACGATGACTTGCACCAGAGTGAGAACTAGAGGCAAGATGCTTCTTTTTCTTCCGAGGAAAAGATTGGAATGCTTGGAAGGGAAGTTTTCTCTTGTTTAGGTTCTTGTGAACCTCAGCCTCATCACTACTATCCCTTTCCTTCTCGACGGCTTCAAGGTGAAGTGTCGAATCAACAAGCTCTTCGTAGGATAACTTAAGCTGGAGCATAAGAGATTTCTTCAAGTAATTCTTCAAACCAAAAACAAATCTAAGATTATTTCTATATGGAGTGTTGATAAATTTGAGCCCATACTTGGATAGGGACTCGAAAGAAGAAACATACTCTATAACAGATGATTTCCTTTGCTTCAATTCAAGGAAGCGACGGGCAAGGGAAACTTTCTCAGACTCGGTCATAAATTTAAGCTCGAACCGCTCTCTAAACTGTTGCCAAGTAAGGGTGGACTCATGAAATGACCCTCCTTTTATTACCTTAATTTCATAAGGAATTTTTTTTACTTGCTGAATACTTGTTCAATTGAACTTGGTTTAAATTTCTCAGGGTCATTTTTTTTCCTTTTCAAACAATGTGCTCTGGATTTAAATTTTCTACCAATATAAACATATCAGTTCAATCATAGAAACATACACATACATATGATGATATATGTGTTCCTCTTGTTTAAAATCAGAGTTTTATTATTATTGTTATTATTTATTTTATTTTTGACAAGAGCTAGTCTTTCTGATTTGAATTTGAAATGGATGTACTCATAATTTAAATTCCCATGTTCTTGGATATTTACATCACATAAATGGATCTTGTTCATAATTATTCATGCTTGAATCTGAATTATGTTAACCATGTTTCAGGATATCTTAGAACACAAGAGTTCATTTATTTGTTTATTTTTGCATAGCTCAAATGATTGTTATTTACCTAAGTATCAGAAAATGATATCTACATTTATCATTTTCTATTTTGTGTATTTTCTTTGAAGCCTCTCTTGTTCTTTACTTCTACAATTTGACATATCATGAGCAATTCATTTATATTACAAATTTCTAAGTTTTCTGTAATAAAGGTGCTGGACTTTTAAAAAAAAATTGTTTATATACATTTTTTTTGAACAACCACTTTGATTCAAGTGAACCAGATTTTGGATTCAAAATTCCTCTTGAAATAATAATACCAATCAGTTTCAATATATATTTTCCACTTTACATTTTAAGGAGATTTTAACATGCTTTTAACAAAAAGATGTAAAATATTTTTTTTTAATCTCAAATGGCAGACCAACATGCTCGACCAAGACCCCATTCTTTTGAAGCTAGTTGAACCATATGGCTGTACTAACCAAACACTTGTCCATGGTAATTTGCAATGCTATTCAGTTTCCAAGTGCTATAAGCTTTCTTCAGAAAATTCCTTTCTTAAAGCATCACACAAAAATTAACTTGAGTTCTTTTGCAAAATACTTCACTAAAACAACTAAATGTCTGAAATATATTTCTAATTTGAAGTCAAGTTTTCACTTCATAGCTCAGTGATTTTTAAATGATTCAAACCTGACTACATCAGGATATAAATTTTCGTATGAAAATTACTTAAATGTAAATGCACTTCTTCTTCAGATTTTCAAACTCTACCACATAACAAAAGTCAACTGACAACAACTGATTTAATCAAACAAGGCAATTCATTACATATTCAAACATAATTTTCTCTCATGAATACATGCAAATAAAATCATCATAGGCTCTTATTAAAACTAGCTAGCATGTTCATTCACTTCTTCTCCTTAGCCATAACTTCATTTTCTACTTAATTCCAGCATTACCTGAAAGAGCATTAGTGACTGCCTCATTTTTAAAATGAGACACCCCAATATGCCATGAGCAAACAAGGGTCATATCTATGATCTGGTATGAATAACTTCATCATATTCATGATATTAAACAATTGAATGATGCATAAGTTTTAGCCAGTTACTTGAGTAACTTATCAAAACATCTACATTCTATGTTATAGGTTAGACTATCATGCAAGTGCAATAACTTCATAAGTCAACTAATTACACAATCATAATCATACAATCATTCACATCAATCTCCAGTACTTAGATGCTCTGGAGTAACCATGTTTCCATTTCAACAAATCTGAGTAACACTCGTATCTTTTGCTTCCTGGTTTAGGAGTTACCTATGTGTATATACATGTCAATTTATGTTCCAGCCTCATCTGTTATTAGGGAATCACTGGGACACATTGCAATAAATTAATTCACATTATTGCACAAAGATCTCAGGGCTTAAACAAACCATGTGCCAACTTGCATACTTCAAATATAACAAGCATTCCAGCAGCCTTCTTGGCTCATTATTTCTAGTTTATTTACTAGAAGCATTTGTTTGATTTTATCATCAGATATCTAGATGAAAAATGCCACTGCATACATGAAAGCACCCCATACATCTTGTAATCATGTTTTTCAGAAACCAATAAATAATTATTTTTAATGATGTTGTCAAGAGATATCTGGGTCTTAAATCCATACAAGAATTCTTACAACTATAAACAGAGATATGGCATGTTAGGATTATTTTGATCTGCAAGTAACTATGGTTGAACCAGATTCACAGTCTAGCTTAACCATAATTTTAACTTGTGGGTTTTTTTTTGATCAGGGGTTCAGCACTCAAGTACACCCCTAATACACTGTTCTAAGCCTCAGCACTTATACATAGTATAATGCAGCTCATAATGTTTTCTTCTATTAAAATTTTCATGCCATAGATCCAGATTAGTTGTGAATATTCTTGCCTAGATTTTATGGTATTATACTTTAACTTTTTTGGGTGTAATGAAACAGTGAGTTGCACATCCAAAAACAAACATCACAATAGATCACCCAAAACATCCATAAAAAAATCATGACAGATCTAAAAACATCCAAAGAACATTGATAAAACAATATTCAACAAAACTAAAATAAGCAAATAACTTAATTAGATTTGGCTGCCTCATTTCAGGTCTTAATGCCATGAATTTGGTGAGATTACTCACCTAAGTGTCTCCTTCTAGTTAATCCAGAAAATCCCTGAGCAATATTTTCTCCTTTCCCTCTAAATGTTTTCTTTCTTATTTTAAGTGTCTCGGGTAAACTGATTCCCCTGGCTACCACTACTCATTTATAAGCATTTTACTAGGGTTTTATCAAACAGAATTCCATTTTTGTCCTGACCAATATCATGCATTTTGCATTTATATTTTAACATTCCCATTTTCAGTTACCCCGGCCATATTTCTTTTATTAGAGGCAACTTTTTCTTCTACTTTTTCAGAAAATGTCCAGTCTACCTAAATCATGTTAAAGGTGTGACCAAGTATATTTGTTTATTTATGGGAATCCCCATTTTCCTATTTTTGCCCATACATAATATACTTACTTATTTTCATTTCATGCTATTATTTTCTTGCTTAGTTTCAATATATTTCTTCTCACAGAAAATATACATGTGTATAGGTATATAATTATTTATTTTATTTAATTCCCCCCTGTTTCATAGAAAATATGTCTAAGCACATATTTCATTTTTAACTTAGGTTATGTTTTGGTTACATTCTAATGCCTTAAATAAAGAATTTACTCCTTTATTTTAAATAGAGTTCTTCTGGTTGTTTTTTTTTCAATATCTAAATATTATTCTAGTTTCAATATGTATACTTTTTTTTTCTTCACAGAAAATCTTTAATTTCAATGTATATAGAAGACATATTTAATTTGATCAATGATTCATATTCCAAGATCATATCTGGAATGCTTCCTTACTTTGTTTATTTATTTTATTATCATCATTATATTATTATTTTTTTCCAGAGAATTTATAAATCTCTTCCTTGTGCCATTTCCAGTGTGCACGTGCACACATATCCCTGCACATCATTCAATTCAGGAACTCCATCAACATTTGATCCTACATATATATATATATTTACAGAATTGTTTTAATTTTTCCCTCTAAATTTTTGGGGCATTTCATTCACCCCTCCTTTTAGGAATTGTGTCCTCACAATTTATTTTTTCTTAGTACTTGTAACAAGTATTAACTGACTTTAGGAACATTTATTAAGCATATGCATAAACAAACATATTCAATCATATCAACCATGCATATTAAATTTTCCAGAAATTAAAAATTACCTTTAATTTGCAAAAAGCTTAGGGTAATCCATCCTAATCTTATCTTCTAGCTCCCATGTACAATCATTAAGATCAACACTCCATTGGACCTTCACTAGTTTCAAAGTTTTGCTCCTCAATTTCTTTTCTTCTTTAGCTAAAATCCCCACTGGTTCCTTTTCATAAACCATATTAGGATTTATTTGAATCTGGGTAGGCTTTTCCAGAATTTCTTCTTTATCATGTACCCACCTTCTAAGTTGTGACACATGAAAAACATTATGCATTGCTTTCATTTCCTCTGGTAATTCCAATTTGTATGCTAAAGAACCTATTCTTTCCAGAATTTTATAGGGCCCAACATACCTTGGTGTGAGTTTACCTTGTTTTCCAAATCTCAAGACTTTCTTCATAGGTGAAATCTTGATGAAAACAAAGTCTCCCACTTCATATTCCACTTGCTTTCTCTTCCTGTCTGCAAATTTCTTTTGTCTATCTTGAGCTGCTGCTATTCTTTTCCTTATTAACCCAATTTTCTCTGTAATTTCTTTTACATAATCAGGTCCTAGAACAACTCTTTCTCCAGTCTCTACCCAGCATATAGGTGATAAACATGGCTTGCCATATAAGGCTTCAAATGGTGCCATCCCTATGGTGCTTTGGTAACTGTTATTGTATGTGAATTCAGCTAAATGGAGGTGGTCTTCCCAGTTGCCTCCAAAGTCCAGTGCACATGCTCTCAACAAGTCCTCTAAGACTTTGTTTACCACTTCAGTTTGTCCATCTGATTGTGGATGGTAGGCAGTGCTTAAGCAAAATTCACTCCCCATGGCCTCTTGAAAACTTTTCCAAAACCTTGAGGTGAAGATGGTATCCCTATCACTCACAATGGTTTTAGGAATGCCATGCAACCTTACCACCTCTTTCATGAATATTTGAGCCAATTTTGGAGCATTTCTTTCTGATTTAACTGGGATAAAATGTGCTACTTTAGTTAGCCTATCCACTATTACCCATATACTGGTGTTTCCCCTCTTAGATCTAGGCAGACCATCTATGAAATCCATAGATATATCCTCCCACTTCCACTATGGTACACTAAGGGGTTGCAACAGTCCTGATGGCCTTTGTGTCTATGCCTTGACTTGTTGGCAAGTCATGCACTTTGCAACATGTCTGGCCACATCTGACTGCATTCCCTTCCACCAAAGATTTCTTTTCAAATTTTGATACATCTTGGTGCTGCCTGAGTGTATGGAGTACTTACTCCTATGGTATTCATTTAGTATTTCTTCCTTCAATTCTATGTTTTCTGGAACACATATCCTATTCTTGTTCCTTAAATAACCATCCTTATCAATTTGATAATTTACTACTTCTTCCCCTTTTGATAAGAGCATTTTCTTTTCCAACATGTTTAGGTCTTGTTCCTGCATTTTTCCAACCTTAAGAAGTAAATTTGATTGTAGAGATACCATACTCAATTTCCCTTTACTTTCATATTCTTCAATGGGTACCATTTGTACCTCACTGTTTTCCTCAATTTCCAAATCAGTAAGTACAGACAAATCCTTAAACTCTTCCATCATCAACATGGCTACCTTAGCATGTTGTCTACTCAAGGCATCTGCAACTTTATTTGCCTTCCCTGGTGTATAAAGTATATCTAGATCATAGGCAGCTAGGAACTCCACCCATCTATGTTGCCTCATGTTCAAATCTTTTTGTGAGAATAAATATTTCAATGCCTTATGATCAGTGTACAAAATGAATTTGGCACCTAACAAATAATGTTTCCAAAGTTTCAAAGCATACACAACTGCTGCTAGTTCAAGGTCATGGGTTGCATATCTTGTTTCATGTGGCTTTAATTGCCTAGATGCATAGGCTACCACCTGGTCTTGCTGCATCAACACAGCTCCTAGCCCAGAGCCACTTGCATCAGTGTACACAATTAAGTTTTCATTCCCATCTGGCACCCTCAATACTGGTGCATTAATTAGAGCTTCTTTTATTTTGATAAAAGTTTGCTCACATTTTTCTGTCCATACAAAGGCTTGGTTCTTTCTAGTTAGATTGGTAAGTGGTGATGATATTTTTGAAAAATCTTTTATAAATCTCCTATAATATCCTGCCATCCCCATAAATGATCTAATCTCACTTATTGTGCTAGGCCTTTCCATGCTTGGATAGCTACTACCTTATTGGGGTTTACTGATATTCCTTTGACAGAGATAACATGCCCAAGAAAATGTACCTCTTCTTTCCAAAATGCACATTTTAAAATTTTTACCTTTAAATCATTCTCCCTTAATCTTGACAAAACTAAATGCAAATGATTTTTATGCTCTTCCACTGTTTTGGAATAAATCAAAATGTCGTCAATAAAAATCAGTACAAACTTGTCTAAATAATCTCTAAATATTCTATTCATTAAATCAACAAAATTTGAAGGAGCATTTGTCAATCCAAATGGCATAACCATAAATTCATATAAGCCATATCTAGTGTTAAATGCAGTGTACTTAACACTTGAGTCTTCAACCTTCATTTGATGAAATCCTGATGCTAAGTCTAGTCTAGAAAATATTTTAGCTTCACTGAGTTGGTCAAAGAGATCATCTATTCTAGGCAATGGGTATTTGTTTTTGATGGTTACTTTATTTTGTTCTCTGTAATCTATGCACATTCTCAAAGTACCATCATGTTTTCTTACAAACACTACTGGAGCACCCCAACATGAATTACTTGGCCTTATAAATCCTTTGCTCTCTAATTCTTCCAACTGATTTTTCAATTCTTTCAGTTCACTTGGCCCCATTCTATAAGGTTTCTTGATTATTGGGCTTGCTCCTGGAATGAGATTGATTTGAAACTCAACTGGTCTATGATGTGGAACACCCTTAACTTCCCCAAACACATCCAAGTATTCATTGACTATGGGAATTTCTTCAATGGTTAGTTCACTGAGATCTTTTTCTGAGTCAACTAAATGATATAATTTCCCTTCCTTAGCTACTTCACATAAAACTGTGATCCTCTAGCCTCTAGAATTTTGCAATGATATGGTGGATGAGTCTAAATTAATTATGGCTTTAAATTGCCTTAACCAGTCTACCCCCAATATAACTCCTATATTTGGGTAATTTAAAACATATAAATTGGAAATAAAAATATTTCCTCCTATGTTTAACTCCACATCCACACAATTCATGTTCAAAACACTAGAACTCCCTAAGGGACTTTGTACAAGCAATGGGGTTTCAACCAATATGTAGTTTAATTTTAACATTTTAACTATTTCATAAGAAATCAAAGAGTGAGTTGCTCCAGTATCATATACTACTGCTATGGGTATGGCACAAATGAGTAATGTACCTTCCACTTGGCCATGATTTTCAGCATCAATTTTCACTGCAGATTTGCCTTTGCCTTCCAAAGTTGCCAATTTCCCCTGCTGTTTATTCTCAGGACAGTTCCTCTTCATATGCCCCTCTTTCCCACATAGGTAGCATTTGAAGGCTCCTCCTTTTAACTCTGGGCACCTTGGTTTGATGTGTCCTTCTTTACCACAATGATGGCAAACCAATTTCTTCTCAGCATCATTGGCTTTAGTGTCTTTGTCCTTCTTGTTGTCTGCCTCCTCCTTCTTTTTATCATAAGGGTGATATCTTCCCTTATTCTTCTTGTTGTTGTTGCTCTTAAAATTCTTATACTTCTCTCTTTCCTTGTCATGCTGTTCCAATTTCAATGCCAGATCTATTACTTGATCAAAAGTCCTATCTGCATATGGTAGCATAGCTCTGCTAAGTCCTGGGTTCAGACCATTTATATACCTATCATTTTTGGATGCTTCATCTGCCACCAGCATTACTCCATAATTAGATAGCCCATCAAACTTTTGAGTGTACTCAGTGACATTCAAAGTTCCCTGCCTAAGTTCGATAAATTCTTCAAGCAAAGTGGTCTTGGCTGATGCTGGTACAAATCTTGCCTCCAACATCTCCTTGAACTGATTCCAAGTGATTTCATTTTCATTTCTTCCAGCTATGATCACCTCCCACCAGCTTAAAGCTACTCCTTTCAGTTGTCTTGAAGCTACTTGCCTCTTCCTCTGATCATCTAGCTGCATATCATTGAAAATCCTATCAAGTGTTCTCAACCATGCTTGAATTTCCATCACATTCTCAGTTCCTTCAAAACTCCTGCCTCCCAAATTGGTGTAAGTCTTTAGTAGTTTTGAAAGCTCTTCATGTGGGTTCTCAGGCCTATGCCCAATTCCATCTCTTAAAACCCTTACAAATTCTTGCATATTAAGCATTTGTGGTGCACTGGATCCTGCATTGTGATGAGATCCTCTTCCTACCATGGTCTGGTCACTAAGTATTGGGCAGAGGGTATTAGTACACTCTGGATATTTTCTATAGCTAATATGTTCCTATCTAAATTTATTTCATCCAAAACAAACAGACATAATACATTTCTATGATACTTAGTAATTAATGCAAACATTAGCTCTGATACAAAATGAAATGACCCTCCTTTTATTACCTTAATTTCATAAGGAATTTTTTTTACTTGCTGAATACTTGTTCAATTGAACTTGGTTTAAATTTCTCAGGGTCATTTTTTTCCTTTTCAAACAATGTGCTCTGGATTTAAATTTTCTACCAATATAAACATATCAGTTCAATCATAGAAACATACACATACATATGATGATATACGTGTTCCTCTTGTTTAAAATCAGAGTTTTATTATTATTGTTATTATTTATTTTATTTTTGACAAAAGCTAGTCTGTCTGATTTGAATTTGAAATGGATGTACTCATAATTTAAATTCCCATGTTCTTGGATATTTACATCACATAAATGGATCTTGTTCATAATTATTCATGCTTGAATCTGAATTATGTTAACCATGTTTCAGGATATCTTAGAACACAAGAGTTCATTTATTTGTTTATTTTTGCATAGCTCAAATGATTGTTATTTGCCTAAGTATCAGAAAATGATATCTACATTTATCATTTTCTATTTTATGTATTTTCTTTGAAGCCTCTCTTGTTCTTTACTTCTACAATTTGACATATCATGAGCAATTCATTTATATTACTGATTTCTAAGTTTTCTGTAATAAAGGCGCTGGACTTTTTAAAAAAAAATGTTTATATACATTTTTTTTTGAACAACCACTTTGAATCAAGTGAACCAGATTTTGGATTCAAAATTCCTCTTGAAATAATAATACCAATCAGTTTCAATATATATTTTCCACTTTACATTTTAAGGAGATTTTAACATGCTTTTAACAAAAAGATGTAAAATATTTTTTTTTAATCTCAAATGGTAGACCAACATGCTCGACCAAGACCCCATTCTTTTGAAGCTGGTTGAACCATATGGCTGTACTAACCAAACACTTGTCCATGGTAATTTGCAATGCTATTCAGTTTCCAAGTGCTATAAGCTTTCTTCAGAAAAATTCCTTTCTTAAAGCATCACACAAAAATTAACTTGAGTTCTTTTGCAAAATACTTCACTAAAACAACTAAATGTCTGAAATATATTTCTAATTTGAAGTCAAGTTTTCACTTCATAGCTCAGTGATTTTTAAATGATTCAAACCTGACTACATCAGGATATAAATTTTTGTATGAAAATTACTTAAATGTAAATGCACTTCTTCTTCAGATTTTCAAACTTTACCACATAACAAAAGTCAACTGACAACAACCGATTTAATTAAACAAGGCAATTCATTACATATTCAAACATAATTTTCTCTCATGAATACATGCAAATAAAATCATCATAGGCACTTATTAAAACTAGCTAGCATGTTCATTCACTTCTTCTCCTTAGCCATAACTTCATTTTCTACTTAATTCCAGCATTACCTGAAAGAGCATTAGTGACTGCCTCATTTTTAAAATGAGACACCCCCATATGCCATGAGCAAACAAGGGTCAGATCTATGATCTGGTATGAATAACTTCATCATATTCATGATATTAAACAATTGAATGATGCATAAGTTTTATCCAGTTACTTGAGTAACTTATCAAAACATCTACATTCTATGTTACAGGTTAGACTATCATGCAAGTGCAATAACTTCATAAGTCAACTAATTACACAATCATAATCATACAATCATTCACATCAATCTCTAGTACTTAGATGCTCTGGAGTAACCATGTTTCCATTTCAACAAATCTGAGTAACACTCATATCTTTTGCTTCCTGGTTTAGGAGTTACCTATGTGTATATACAGGTCAATTTATGTTCCAGCCTCATCTGCTATTAGGGAATCACTGGGACACATTACAATAAATTAATTCACATTATTGCACAAAGATCTCAGGGCTTAAACAAACCATGTGCCAACTTGCATACTTCAAATATAACAAGCATTCCAGCAGCCTTCTTGGCTCATTATTCCTAGTTTATTTACTAGAAGCATTTGTTTGATTTTATCATCAGATATCTAGATGAAAAATGCCACTGCATACATGAAAGCACCCCATACATCTTGTAAGCATGTTTTTCAGAAACCAATAAATAATTATTTTTAATGATGTTGTCAAGAGATATCTGGGTCTTAAATCCATACAAGAATTCTTACAACTATAAACAGAGATATGGCATGTTAGGATTATTTTGATCTGTAAGTAACTATGGTTGAACCAGATTCACAGTCTAGCTTAACCATAATTTTAACTTGTGGGTTTTATATTTTTTTTTGATCAGGGGTTCAGCACTCAAGTACACCCCTAATACACTAGTCTAAGCCTCAGCACTTATACATAGTATAATGCAACTCATAATGTTTTCTTCTATTAAAATTTTCATGCCATAGATCCAGATTAGTTGTGAATATTCTTGCCTAGATTTTATGGTATTATACTTTAACTTTTCTGGGTGTAATGAAACAGTGAGTTGCACATCCAAAAACAAACATCACAATAGATCACCCAAAACATCCATAAAAAAATCATGACAGATCCAAAAACATCCAAAGAACATTGATAAAACCATATTCAACAAAACTAAAATAAGCAAATAACTTAATTAGAATTGGCTGCCTCATTTCAGGTCTTAATGCCATGAATTTGGTGAGATTACTCACCTAAGTATCTCCTTCTAGTTAATCCAGAAAATCCCTGAGCAATATTTTCTCCTTTCCCTCTAAATGTTTTCTTTCTTATTTTAAGTGTCTTGGGTAAACTGATTCCCCTGGCTACCACTACTCATTTATAAGCATTTTACTAGGGTTTTATCAAACAGAATTCCATTTTTGTCCTGACCAATATCATGCATTTTGCATTTATATTTTAACATTCCCATTTTCAGTTACCCCAGCCATATTTCTTTTATTAGAGGCAACTTTTTTTCTACTTTTTCAAAAAATGTCCAGTCTACCTAAATCATGTTAAAGGTGTGACCAAGCATATTTGTTTATTTATGGGAATCCCCATTTTCCTATTTTTTCCCATACATAATATACTTACTTATTTTACATTTCATTCTATTATTTTCTTGCTTAGTTTCAATATATTTCTTCTCACAGAAAATATACATGTGTATAGGTATATAATTATTTATTTTATTTAATTCCCCCCTGTTTCACAGAAAATATGTCCAAGCACATATTTCATTTTTAACTTAGGTTATGTTTTGGTTACATTCTAATGCCTTAAATAAAGAATTTACTCCTTTATTTTAAATAGAGTTCTTCTGGTTGTTTTTTTTTCAATATCTAAATATTATTCTAGTTTCAATATGTATACTTTTTTTTTCTTCACAGAAAATATTTAATTTCAATGTATACAGAAGACATATTTAATTTGATCAATGATTCATATTCCAAGACCATATCTGGAATGCTTCCTTACTTTGTTTATTTATTTTATTATCATCATTATATTATTTATTTATTTTCCAGAGAATTTCTAAATCTCTTCCTTGTGCCATTTCAAGTGTGCACGTGCACACATATCCCTGCACATCATTCAATTCAGGAACTCCATCAACATTTGATCCTACATATATACATATATATATATATATATATATATATATATATATTTACAGAATTGTTTTAATTTTTCCCTCTAAATTTTTGGGGCATTTCAACTCATCAATCTTGGGAATAAGAAGCTCATACCAATCGAGAGCACGTTCTTGCATCATACTTGATGCTACAAAAACTCGATGATGATAAGATAATTCTATGCGAGAGAAGATACGCTTGCATTTCCGAAGCCAAGCCTGGACCTCAAGAATGGTCTCGGAACCTTTGAAGGGCTTGCCTCCCAAATGAGAATAGTCAGTGCACATACACGCAATTGCGGATTTGCACGGAGGAGAAGAATTAGATGGAGAAGGAGGCTGGATGCTCTGAACAAGCTCTAAGATCTAATCAGTTGAATGTACACACCCTCGAGATGTGAGCCACTAGGCTGCTCAGCCTTCGAGGTGCGACTTCTTCCTCTTCCAGCCATGAGCAGAAGGTTAAGATAGAATGGATTATTCACAGGGGTAGATATTATTAACAAGGTTCATCAATTAAGGAATACTACAAAATTATAAAATCACATTCCTAGACGTATTCACATTTATCTACCCCTAAGGACTTGAAAAGGTCAAGGCACGATTCGAAACAAGTTTGATTAAGAATGATGATTTCACTCATATTGTACTTTGATGTATCGTAATATATGTTATATTCTGTGGTTATCCTATTTTGTTCTGAACTCAGCTCTGATACCAAGCTATGACACCCCACCTCGAAACCCACATTAACAAAGAGAATTACTGGATAGTTTTGTCTACTAATGCGGAGAATAGGGCTGGTTAGGAGCGACCATCTATAATCTTGTCTTAAACATCTACTGAACACGTTGATAAATGCTCTATATTTTTTCCTATCCCTCGTGAATCGACATATTCAATAAATGCTTAATACAAAACTATAGGTGGCTAATGGATCTATCAGAACAAAATACAATAACAGAATGAATATCACATCACAGAACAGTAAACATCATATATATGAATACATATACACTGATACATCCTAGTACAATACAAAATGATACACAAAAGTGGTTCAAAGACCACTCTATATACATCGAGTCAAAAACATACAACAGAGTTAAGCGGAAAAAATTATAAACTACACAAAAGTGCTAGGCTGATATCCAAATAAATGCATCAAAGCTAAGTCCCAAACAGATAGCTAACCTGAAACAATTCGGTCTGACCCAAGTATAAAATACATGGGTCAGTCTAGCTAAAACAATCAGTTAATAAGAATAGACGATAATATGAAGCATATGATACAAGGTGATAATTCTTCTCGAATGAGAAGAGGCAATAGAAAGAACACACACTCATGACGTAAGTGGACCAATGTCACTTAAGTATAGAAAGACCTCGAAAGAGGTAACTCAACAATAGCACTCACATATAGAAATAAATGCCTTATATCATCGGCGACATCCCAAAACATCTATAATGGTTTCAATGAACCATATCCCCTAAAAAAAGAAGTCTCAAATTCAAAACTCAAGAAACGCCATAAATGGCAAACACAAATATAAACTCAAAATTTAGTGATCTCAAAACTCAAAATATGCCAAATGGCAAACTCATCAATATATATATATATATATCCCTAAGAAGGAGATTATAAATCTCATATAAAAACGCCGAAGACGGCAAACTCAAATCTCAAGTATGGAACCAACAGCCCAATGAAAGAATGGACCCAACAACCCAATAAAAAGGATGGACCCAACAGCCCAATAAGAACCCAATAGCTCAAATCTCAAAATATGCATGTGCAAAACTCTTGTCCAGTACTATATAAATTATAAGTACCTATCCGAGACGACCGAAGTCGTAAATCCCAGATGACCAAAGTCACATAAACTCATGATGAGCCCAACAGATCTATAAAGATTGGACCCAACAGCCCAATATGAGCCCAACAGCTCTAGTACTGGCATAACCTAGAATGTGTCACAAACTCTCCGCTAGGAACCCGAAAAGTGGTAACGCGCGTCCCATACCATACGTTCTCACTAAATGGTTTACAAGCTGATAGCTAATGCCAAATTAGCATGACTTGTCTCATCTCATCGACAAGTATAAATAAACCTCGTGATGGTTCCACATGAACCATAAATCTCAAAATAGGAAATCACAAACTCAAAACTTGCCTCATATCATCGGCAAGTATAAAAACATCATGATGGCTCTCATCGACCATAACTCCTAGAATAGGAGATCTCAAACCATAAAACTCACCAAATATTGGTCATCCCAGATAATTCCTATATATAGGAATCATAAAACTCAAAATACGCCATAAAATGGCAAAACAACTCAGAATCGATAACCTCTAATAGCTTCGATCGTACAAGTCCGGAATTACCCGAAACAGTAAACGCACATGTTCCATACCACATGTTTTACTAAATCGTTTAATTCTCTTTCTCATATGTTTGAATAGTGCAAAATGTGTATTTTATATTTAAAATAATTTATTAGAGAAAACTAGCTTTTAAAACCAATTTTCGAAATCAATTTGAAAACCATATTTGAAAATTTCCCTTATTATTGAGAATAAATAGATTTGATACTTGAAAATACTTTAAAATATTATATAACAATTATTTTGAAATGTCCATTTATTTAAAAAATTATTTCAAAAAGGTTTGGAGAAAACCGTGCTCGAAAACAAGGAAAAACATGGAAGATAGCTCAAAACCGATAACTTGAATTCAATTCGAATTCAGTTCAAATCCAATCCAAAATCAATTCAAATTCAATTTAAATTTGAGTTTCAAATCCTCCAAATTTAGCTAGCCTATTGATAGGCATCATAGCACTTCAAAACACCTCAAAAACGACTTGAAAATGAGAAACAATGCCAAGAAAATAAGCTGGAAACAAATCGGAACTCAAGGGAACCAACACAAAAACACACAACAGGCCACTGCTCCCTATGTCAACTGCCAGGTCGACCTCCTTGGTCCCTAGGTCTACCATACGGTCGACCTAAGGGTAGGCCTGGTCGACCTAGCGGTCGACCTAGGCAAGCTTCTTACGCGATTTTTGTTCCAGTCGTTTTACAAGCTGCGAACTGATTTTCAAGCGAACTTTTGACATAGCAAATGAAAGTATTTTTCAACCAAATTATGCAGGCATATAGAACAACATATAAACTACAAACTGTAAGAAATCCGGCAGCATTTCGTTGTACGAATTGGAAGTTACAAGCATGTAAAGTAGAGGCTCAGATCATATTTCACAAGAGAGAAAAACTGAAACAAAAATTGTTTACAGAGTGCGTATTTTGCACAAATACTTGCTCTTTGAGCATTGCAGTAGCTAGAAAATGTGTGTTACTAACTAACCTGATGATTTAGCAAAGATTTTGATTGCAAGTAGCGATCTTTGAAGGATAAAGAGGCTCTAGCAACCTGTAAAAACTAAAAAGGAAGCATGCACAGCAACAGAAGATTGTTACAGACAATTATATCATGATTCAAAGATTTTGATGAAATCTTTTTGGTATTGGATGGAGATTACCTTGTATTCTAGATTTAGATGATTCCCCTTTGAATTTTGCAGCTAAAATTGAATAGAAATTGATTTAGTTGAGAGAAGCCATTTTTTTCTTTTTTTTTCTTACTGTAAACTTTAGTTGAGAAAGAAAGAGTTGAAACTAACGTACAACTCTTTCCCTTTTACCAGAAGCCTCTAGATTAATGGCTAATAGACCCAATTCCTACCCAAATAAGCCCAAGAGCAAAATACTTAGCGAAATAATGAAGCTATGTACATATTTACTCTAATTTTACATTATATACACATATTTCATCATTTAAATGCCCAATAAAATGTATTCATCCAATTGTATTGAAATAAAATTGTTATTATAACAAAATAAATTTTAATTTAACACTAAAAAGGTATTTTTAACAATAAAACCCTATTTCACACAATATTTCACAATTTACACTATTTTAGTGTAAAAACACTATTTTTAACATAACAAGCACAACAAAAATTATTTTCTTATCAAATAAAGTATAACAATTCATTTTAACTTTATTATAAATTCAAAATATTATTTTAAACAATATTTCATCTTTCATTTAAAAAAATATATGTTTTCTTCATATTTCTCCTTTTATATTCAATGAAAGGTTAATATTGGCAATAATTACCCATATTATTACATTGACTCAATTAAAATCCAATAAATAATTATTTTCACTCCAATTTCTCAAATAAAGTTTTTAAAACTTTATTTTCATCAATTTAGATTTATTTCAATAATTAAATGTTGAAATACATCACCTAATTAATTTATTAGCTCCAAACTAATAAATACCCAATATTTCAATTTATTTAAACCAAATACTTATCCAATCAATATTTAATCCTATATTTATACCCAAATAAACAAAATAAAGTTCCAAACTTTATTTTTCTCCTTACATTTACAAAATTCATTGTTTATTCCAAATAAACAATTTAAAATTTCCAATTATATTTTAGTTTACAATATTAAATGATAACTTTCGTTATAATTTAATATATACAGGTAATCTCCAAACCATGATTGTTACATGTAGCCTCATGCAACTCTCAATGCACATACACTATGTCTTAAACCATCCCAGTAGTGTACCGATCACTCGATCTTTTGAATAAAAAGGTAAGACGACACAAAAAAGAATGGTGTGTCTCCTAGTATCTAATAACTCGAATCTTGTACTATTCTTCATTTTCACCCAAGAACATAAAAATCTGTTGATGTTTTAAACTAGTGAAAATAGCATAACTCCTCTTCTAATTTCGATTTAACTTAGGATGTATCATTTCATTTATGATATCACTCCTCCAATTATCCAACGATTGTGATGTCATGGTATCTCATTTCTAGTCTATAAGAAGTTTATCCTAAATTCTATAGCATACAAGGTGTAAGCATACAAGCATTTAAGCAAGGTATTCTTTTCTATTTACATATATAAACATAGCAATAAAAAAATCCCAAATCTGGATGAAGTCCTAACTTTAAGTGAAATCCTAATCTTATATTATTTTAGCATTAAAAGTAATCGATTATGTGATACATCGTTCGTGTGCACCTATTTTGCAACACAAACTATGCACCCTTAAGTTAATGCTTCACAATGGTTTCCTTGAAAGGATAATTTCTCTTCGACCTGAGTGATGATTGAGAAGAATCTAAATATTATTATTTTTTCTTTTAAAACTGTACCAAAATCTTCAAAACTCAGTTTCCATGATAATCGCCTCTGCACTCTTGATACATACAAATTATAATATCACCTCCTTGATCCTTACATTTATGTTTTATCATCTAAAATTCCAAAATTTATCATTTCTTTATACAAACCCACTAATGCCTTTAAAAATAATTTCTTATCATTTTAGTTCAACCGTTCTATGGTCTAGGCAACTTAATAGGTAATGGTGCCTTTTCGTATTAGTCAAACAAAAATAATACTCAATAACTTAAAACGCGTCGTGCCCAAAATTCATTTAGAAAATGAACAACTTTCTAGCCTAACGAACATGATATGGAACTTATATCACCTCAGCCCTAAACAATGTATTTGCAGTTACGACGACGACTCAAGTATCATTACTTTATAAATACGCTTTATACCATAAAATGATAACCTACTTTCTTGGTACCTATTGCTTCCCAAGAGAAAAGCAACATATGTGGCGTATGTTACCCGAAATGTCAGACCAATGACACCCATCCATAAATAAACCAAACCGTTTACCTCTTCCGGCAATGTTAAAACAACAAATACTTTAGGGACTTATGATCGATAAACAATTCCTTTGGCTTAAAAAAAGCATGCTCACTTTTTGTTTTCTGTAAGAAAACTAAATAGTTCTTGGTAAGGCGTGTCAGCAGCACAAAAATCATTGAGAAGTCGTTTATGAACTTCTTATAGTAGCTAGCCATACTAGGGAAACTTCTTACCTCTGTAGCATTCTTTGGTATAGTAAGATATCTTAGCTTACTGTTTTATTTCTTTAAAATTAAATAAGTTTTAGCCAAATCACATCTTCCAAACCTTCTCAAGCTAAGATTAGATAACTAAAATCATTTTCAGGTAGAAAAACATGAAGTGGTGTTCGCTCTTAGTTATTACAAAAAAAATCAATTTGGTATCCTACCCTTCCACTTCAAACATTGATTGAAAAGGCCACCAAATCCCTATTTTAATTTCTTTCTTTAACAAAAATCTTCTAATGCTTTATAGTTCCATACTTAGCAAGTCCTTAGCACACTGGCATATTGACTAGTCTAGCTAATTCACCCTAATCATTTCAAACTTTATAGGTTGTATAACCCTTCTAACTCGAACAAAACTTCAAGTTAAAATATTAATAACTCTTTTTTTTGCAAGGCCAGCCGGTTTTATAGTGGACCGTCCACTTTTTATTACGATTGTAATAAAAACTTGAAGTACAGGAGTAAGGCAGAGGCACCTTAACTACATAGAAATAAGTAAATACAGCACAGGAGTGTGACAGACATATCACAACTACAGCTAACTACTAACAAACTAAGACTCCTCCGAAGAGATAGTAAGACGCACATCATCTTCCACCTGGGAGGAAACCAAAGAGGCGTTCCCAAGTAAACCAAAATATGGACGAAACAGGAGAGCAAGTCTTGGATCATAAATATCAGCATCAGATGTGTAAATAAAAGATCGATCCCAAGTAGTATCAGCAAGCATTGTAGAATTTAACTCAGCATACGTTCCATCCAAATCAAGAACCAAGGAATCACCAGAAGGTCTATAATAAAGGCGTCGTGGGTCCGAAAGATCACCGGAAACAAATCTAAAATGGGAACCTTCAACGGGGTTAAAACGCATAGCAGACCGACAATCAACCCAACATCTCTCAGAATCTTCCCAGACGATAGGAAACTCAGACGAAGTAAGAACCAGAGTAGTAGAGCAGTCCGCAGAAGGGTCAATGGGTGCAGAAGGGGATGATGGCCGAGAAAGAGAAGACGTAGGTCCAGGAACAGTTATCGGTGGAACAGGACGGACTTTGGGAACCCATTTCTTGAGCGGAGGCCGAGGGAGAGGAATCTTAGGCGCAGCAGCGGAAACAGCAGTATGCTTGCAAGTAGAAACCAAGTGGCCAAAGGAGAGACAGGAGGAACAAATGTCTGGGACCCAACCATAACGAACACGAACATCCACCACATGGCCAACAGCTAGCTGAACAGGAATAGAGGTAGGAAGAGGCTTACAAGGGGATATCTCAATCAGCGCCTTAGCGTACACCAGCTTATCACGCGCAACAGTATTAGCATCAAAACATTTCAATTTACCAACATTACATGCAAGCCTACCCAAGAAGCGACTGAAGAGCAGAAGGAATATGAGAAAAATAAACCCAAACAGGGATAGAACGAACTTGTTCGCGCGCAGAAGCAACCGTTGGGGACCAAGGAGTAATTATAAACGGTTTCCCATCAAAAAAAGAAGGCTCAGCCTCCAGAACACGACAGCGATCCTCAAAGGAAGAGAACAACAGGAAATACATTGTGTCAACCAGCTTAACACGGAGATTCCCGCGAAGCTTCCAAGCCCTACGACAAACAGAAGCCGCATCGAGAAGGCGCTGCTTTGGGTCCAAAAAGAAACCAACCAAATATTCTGACCAATAGTCAATACCAGCTTGCATAACATTCGGTGGAGGGATCATCATGCCATTTTCCTCAACAATTTCAAATTCCACTGGTTCATATACACCCGCGTTACGGGGCAGAGAAGTAAAGAGCGAAGACCAAGATTTGGGTACAGCCGATGAAGGAGCAGCATGTGGAAACACTTCCATGTAGGGAACACTATCAGAGCCCGCGAAAATAGGATTGGCGCCAGCAGGCGAGGAGGTAGCTTGCCTTTGATCAGCAGTATTCAATACAGGGGATTTGGGATAATTATTCTCAGAACCATTTTGACAAACACCTGAAGTGCAATGAGCAATATTCTCAAATGCCACAGTACGCAACACGCTACCCAAAACAACAGACACATCATCATTCACACCAGAAACACCTACTTCATTCGTATACATAGCCAAAGAACCACTAACTGGACGACAAACAAAACTATCCTCGCAAGCAGTTCGGTCGCAAACAGTAGCAGTTCTGTTAGAAGAGTTCGTGGAAAGCAGAGGAGGAAACTCAGATTCAGAGAGCGTAGGGGGCAAAGGTACCGGATTCCTAAAAAACCTTCCAGATCTAGTAGAAGAAGGCGTTGAAGATGGGGCAACGGGAAGGGACGGAGGGGAGGATGGCATGGAGGGAAGAGGAGGAGGACGTGAGGGAAAGAAGAACAGATCACAAACGGACGGAAACAAGTCGAAGACGATAAAATCAGAAGCGAACAGAAGTTCGCCAAATATCACGCCATTAATATCAATTTAATAACTCTTTTAATTCGGTTTTTCCTTTACTTTGCTTTTTTCTCATTTTTTTTGATTTGCAATCTTTTTTTCCATAAAAACTACTAAGCTTTGAAATCATAAAATTCTCTGCTAATCTTAACCACCATTTCTTTTCAACAAAAATTATAACACCGTCTTTTTTTAATTTAAATTTATCCAAATTCAATTTGACATTAAAAAGTAGAAATGTAAAAAGTATCTTCTTAAACTTTTTTACTTTCATAAATAAATGACTTTCGTAAAAGAGTATTGTAATATTTTACTTTTTTTTCAAAGATTGATAAAAATATTTATAAAATAAAGACATTTAAAAAGATAGCTTTTACACACTATTCGATTTACCTTTCAGAAGTTTCATTATCAGAGGAAAAGTACACGTCAACGATAAGTTCAACAGTGTGCCTTACACTAAATTTCCTTTATGAAAATAAAAGATTTAAAATAGTTATGGAAAATTGCCATTTTATTAAAAAAAATTGTATTTTATACTTAAATAAGAATTAGTTCAAACTTCAATTTCAAAACTTTTCCGAAAGAAATCTCAAACACTAAGGTTTTTACCTTTTTAGAAAAACATTTCAATTAATTAACTACTTTAATTGGGGTAGAGGAAAACTACACTTACACAGTTCCAACTACTTCACATAAAAGTGCTTCAAATGCATAGAGTTTTAGCTTTTCTTCTTCAAAAATGATTAATACAAGTCAACTCTACAGTCAATATCCAACTCCAATTTAGGAACAGTCCCAGCTATTTGGTATAAGTCAAATGAAGTTTTTGCCACTATTTCCTATATAAGAATAGGACTTTCACTTTAAATAAGGAGATTTACTCTAACTATAACGACCCGACTTTTTGACCCTCGAATATCAGCACTAATACATCCACGGTATTTGTGTGTCGAGCATCCAAGTGTTGGAAAGACATATTGTTAGGATAGAAAAAAAATAAAAAGAAACAGAACAAGAAAGAGAACACAATATCAGAATCTAATAAACAGAACGATAATATACAATATCCAAAAAGACAGTACAAAGGGTTACTCCGAAATACAGAGCAGTTACTTGGTTACTAAACCCAAGTACTATCATCAGCCTGGATAGTTATAAATGCATGTCCTCGTAATGCTAATACATACATAATAATAGTGCAATAGAAATAGATAGATACACAGAACCATCCAGGTCTTTTCTTGAATCTTTGAAGCGTCCAAAGTCAAAACCTACTTTACTCGGCCAACTTGAAAGAGTACATGAGGAATTTAGGGAAAACAAAAATCATGTGTCAGACATAAGTCTGATATGAGAAACTTAAGGTACATGCTTCCATATAACAACAACTTTTGAGAATGTATTGATTACCGTAACAGTATTTCCCCTCAAAAGAAACTAAACCATCCGACGAGTGAATATAGCGATATAATAGATAATGTTTAGGAATATATAGCAGAAAATAGCCATGCTGCATGTGCATCACATATTATGTGTACAATCAATACCGCTAAAATGCGTTTGCACATATATGAATGGTTTCCGTAGAGGTATCCTCGGACCAAGCTGACTTCGACCTCCTACAGAAGGATCAGAAACTACCTTACGAGCATTGTATATCTCTATATAAAATATACCATAAAGTAAACACAACTGGTCCACGCCTGAACATGTGGCCCCAAGTATCAACAACTCGTGCTAGCAACACCGATAAGCATACTCTAGATACGGAGTTGATATACCCTATTGTGGGTTCGATAAACCCCAGGTTGTGCATCCTACTCTGTTTTTTATCATTTTCGATGTTGAGGTCACGTTCAGCATCTTTCACATGAGTCTCGTCACTCAAGCAGAATAGGAATTTCATGGATTCTAGCACAAGTCGACCGACAAATGCTAACGCTGACCTCTTCCTTGGACTTAACCTTAGGATAGACGATTTATCTCTACAGCATTAGTCTGAAAAGTTAACGCCGACCTCTCCCTTAGACTTAATCTTAGGATAGACAATTCAACTCTATAACATTCCATTTCACAACCGCTTCTAAAATGTAGACTTATATAGTAGTTTTTGAAGTGGTATTCGGTGAGTAAAACACTTACCGATCCTGGACTCTTCAAAACTAATTCGATGAACTTTCGATAAACACAATTCCAGTTCTTTTAGAAGTAAGTGAATAATATATAAATATGAGTCTTCCTTGGGGAATGTTGTATATATAAGTTCTTAAAGCTAGAAACGTTTCATACCAATGCACCTTCCCAATGGATCTCAAATCGTACGAAGCCATTAAACTTTTAGATACTTCCTTAATTAATATTTGGTCAAGTTCAATAGTTGACTAGGCAACTATCTAGTTCGAAAAACGATCGCTTATGGAAATCAAGTTTCGTATACTTAACACGTTTCTGACCTTTTCTACTAAACTATTCCTTGGTCAAGAGTGACGCCAGTAGGTTAGAGCCTTATTACTTCTAAACCCTACTCGAACAATATTCTTAATTCTCACAAATAGATAAGCCTACTTCATCGACTATTAGTGCTAAGTATAATATTATTGACTTTCCATAAACAAGCTTAAACAAACAAACAAACATGATTAAGCCACTAAGCAACTCGTAAGCCTCTTTTATAAAACATTTATTTATAATTTTAAACTCTCTTACAAATGGTAAAGACATACGTATAATAATTTATTTATAAAGCTAAGATATTTAATAAAACAATTTAAAAGATATTATAAGTTGAAATATTTAACACTTTAATAAAATAATTAATTAATTTTCTAAAAGCTATATATACATAAAATATACTTTATAATACTTATAATATGGTTCAAAACATTTATTTAAAATATTACTTAAAAACCTATTTTATTTTATTTAAAAACTTCAAATAAACATGTTTTCCTTTATATAAAAATTAACCTCTTATTTAATAATTCATAATTAATTATTAAAAATTCATTAAAATTCCAAACCACATTTAGAATACTCTAATATAAATTAGAAAACACTACTAAAAATATTGAAGTAAAATAATTAAGTTTAAAGTCATTTCAATACAATTTGAAGTCTCAAACAGAAACTACAGCATTTACAGAATGTTGTAAAAGAAGGTTCAGAGCTACTGCAGCGTTTTAAAAGTGGTATAGATGTCTGTTTTCAAGGGCAATGAACTAGGCCGGTTAAAGTTTGATCAATTTTCAATATGATAGCAAGCATTTTAACATCTAATCATTTTACAGTAACTAATATACACATAATACATCATAATAATGACGAGTACCCCCTAAGTATCTCTCCACAAATTTCTATAGAAATTGTCGACCACAAGGTAATTCCTAAGAGCGTTAATAGTGACCATCGCTATAAAACCTCTTCCAAGTCAAATCTGATTCAAATAGTTGTTCAACCGAACCTTATGTGCTTTGTTTCAAAGCTATGCAACAAGTCATACAAGTCCATATATGCTGTTTACATATGCCATTTGCTTTCCAAAGCAAGAATCAATATGAAATATCACAAATATAAACTCAAGTAAAATTAATATAGTTTAAACAACAATATTACCACTTCTTATGCATTTAAATGGTGAGTTAGCTTACCCTTAAACAAGCAAATAATCAATCACAAGCTTCCACTTCCTACCACGACTTTGCAAACATCAAAACTTCCTACCTTAACCTCCATAGGCTCACGGCCTAGCCCAAATCCCCCTCCTTTGCTCACGGTCCTGGGGTATGTGGGCTTGGGTGCTTCAAATCTTTGAGATACAAGTTGCTATATGTTATTGTTATGTTGTTTTAGGCTTAAATAAAAAGTTTAGTTGGTTTTTGTTGGTTTGTATTATTTAGAGCTTAGGAATTTTGCAGAGAATGGAATGAAGAAATAGTATTTTGCACTAAAATTGTGAAATGGATTCAACAACCAAAAGTGCACTTATATAGGCTTCAAGTGGGTGTGCTTAACCCCTCCCCTTGCTTCTTTGTCCAGCCCAAACAAGGCACAACCCCCATGTGCCATTGAGAAACTCCTCCTTCATTCCTCACTAATCCCTCCGTAAATCACTCCTCCTTGTCTCTTCCTAGAAGCTTCTAAAACAAATTAATTTCTTCCTGAAACAAAGTGTTTTACTTAGTATTAGAGTTTTCATATGTTATATAGATAAGTACAAAAGAGTTCAAATGACTTATATCGAATAAAAAGTTGTTTATCGACAAAATGATTTTCAATCACATCATTGATATTTCTTCGAATTATTTCTTTTTGTGAAAAAATTTCAAATACAAGTTTCTCATCATTAGTTATTAATTAAAAGGAGTTTAATAAGGTTATAAAATCACATTTATAATACTTAACCATATTTCAGATGTTTCGATATTCAAAGACAAAGTGTTCGAAATTACGAGTCGTTACACTAACCATGTTGAGTCCTTCCTTTATGCCTCCATTATGCTTTATCAACATCACACTTATTTCCTATGGGTCCAGTGGTATTACTTTTTTTCAACCTCAGACCTGCAATTTACTCACTGCTGCTAGTTGGTATAAGGAACCTTTATTAGCATTCTTCGTTTATTATAAATGTGATGAATTTACCAAATATTCGGATAGAAACTTATGGCTGATATCAAAGAGTAACAAATTGGTGCTACTGTTGATCCTAGCTCTTTAATGTGTGTGTGTATATATATATATATATATATATATATATATATATTAAATATACGAAAACTTTAAATACATAAATAAATATTAATAAATGTAATTCATGCTTTATGTAATATCGTTTGTATTGAAATTAATATTCAAGTTAAAAACAATTTAATATTGTTTTATATTCGATTGTTTTATTTCATTGCTAGTCATGAGCATATATGTGTAAATATATATATATATATATGTATGTATATGTATGTATGTATGTATGTATGTATGTATGTATATATATACATAATTTTTTTAACAAATATACATAATATATCCAATTGAGACAACATCAACATATAAAGATTCATGATAATTAACTACTATTTAAACATATATATAATATGATAAACATTATATACATATATATTCGTATATAACTGCAAATATAGAATTTTACCATTGCCTAATGCCAAGACGATACACCTTGAAATGAATTCAGAATTTAGAAAGTGCGACCGATCTAAATGCAGCTACCACCTTAAAATAAAGAATCAAACCCCCTACATGCCATCATATGGTTGGCCTCCCTTGTCCTCTTATAGCAGCCTATAATAAGGCCACTTATAGACCTTAAAATCACTTCGAACCGAACCGATAAAAATTGCATATAAATATAATTTAAATGCACATCGATATCGTATGTCAATACATATGTTATAACTATCACATACACACCATTTATTATTGATCAACACTAATTAAATAAAATTTAATAATTAATATTTCATAAATATTAATATTACATGGGAAAATTTATCGTGTATATAGCTTTGTTAAAATCCAATTTAAGCATTATCCAGTAGTGATAATTATTTACACCAATTCTCTTCGTTAAAACTATATCACATTAGAATTTTGGATTTTGGTGATGGTCAAAATTCTAATATTGTCCATATTCAGCTTTATATTACAAACATAAAATCCTTGGTTCAATAATAACAATTATATTTAATCGAACTACTTTGTCAGAGATTTTGACTTTGAGTTGACTTCAGTTGACCGTGATACTAACCTCATATAATTGAGGAGGCGAATCCTCTCTTCAATAGTGTTCCACTTCATATGCTTCCACTTGACCCAATCATAGTCATTCGATAAACGTCATGCCATGATTTTACTATAATCAAAGTGGAGCTTCCATATTGAATAAAAAAGTATTCTCAAGTCTAGTGAATTGTATAAGATTATCATATCGATATTTTCTGTTTGACCTTAGTTATATTAGTCAATAGACAACTATCGAGTGAATCACTCCATAGTTATCCAATGACTATTAGTACGTGACCTATAGGTGCCCCTTGAAGTCATGAGTAATACATTGCCCAATATTTGGAGAATGTTATGTACTCTAGTCTTAATGGATGCACCGATATCCAGTTTCAATACATCTTGACTATGAATATTTAACATGATGTGTTTGTCATATTATGATAAAATACTCATGCTTACAGCCTTTTGTAATTACTATCACAAACACACTATTTACATATTTTATGTTAAATATACTTAAATTAAGTAATTAATTCATTATAACATATTATAACAAACATATAATAGAAAGAAAACACCTTTTATTATAAGCAAGATTAGATTATAGAGTTAATAATTTAGAATAAATTACAGAATTATCCCAATGGCATACCCTAACTCTATCAATTTGAAATGATTTTGTCGAACCTAGCAAATAGGCAAAGCAAATTTACAACTAATACTCCATCCAGAAAGCATCCCATAGGCAGGAATATAACTTATCGTCCATAAAAAAGAAGTAAACATTCGATGGTTTCTTTGTTGAAACATCATACGTAATAACACGCTTTATCCATGGTTTTTTCAACTCATCAACCAAAGGCTGCAAATACATATATATCCTATTTTTTGGATTTCTAGGTCTAAGAACAATTACAGCTAGAAACATGTAAGGATTCTTCATACACATGCAAGGAGGGAGATTGTAAAGTACTTAAGTAACTAGCAACGTTGAATAAAGGTTAGCGAATGAAGAAAATGGCGCAAAACTATCCGTACACAAACAAAGTCTAATATTACGTGATCCTTTAGCAAAATCAGGATATGTCCTATCGAATGTTTCCAAATTTCACCACCTGGAGAGTGACATAAAAACCTTGGTCTTATTGTTGTTCACTATGCCATCACATGCTTTTTTTAGTAGCTGTAGTACAGGAACTGGTTAATCAGTCTATAGTGGTTGAAATATGTAGATTTCAAAAAAATTCCCTTTTTGGATCATATTGGGTTGTGAAGTCTAATGGTTTGCACTAGATTGAATCTATCTATTAAATGAAATCATATTTTATTTAATTTTGTTTTATATTTGTTAATTAATCATATTAATTTAATTAAATGGTTAATTTTTGAATGTATTATATGTACATTCAATGATATAACAGCATAACATAATCTAATATGAATTATGTTATTTTGGCACAAATTTTTTTGGTTCTTAAAATGAAACAGTTTGAAAAGGTTCAATTATATGAAATGAATTTCTAGATCTAGAAATTCCTTACCATCAAGTTGATAAAAAGCATCGAATTCTTGTTGATAAATAAAATATGTTTTTCTGTAGTGCATAACTATACACACATGCACATACATATGTACATATAGATATTGGGATCTATATCTATTGCATATATATATATATATTATTTTCATATAAACGCAATATGTTCACGTGCATACCGGAAATATACATGCCTAACTATATACATGTGTTTGAATATACTACTATGGTCTGTACATACATATTGATAGTACCATGTATTTATAGTTTCAATATAAGTGTGATATTTTATTTCCATTTATATATTTTATTATATGTGCATATATGAAATTATGAAGGAAAATCTACATAAAAGTAAACATTTAAGAATAAATAAAAACTAGAAAGATGAAGACAGAAATGAAATTTTATGTTCGATATAGATCTAACCAAATCAGAAATAAAAGGTAATAACATGAAGTATTATCTTAAATATTTTTTTATACATTATTAAAATAATAGATTTAATATGATCTAAAATTCTATGCTTAATCACAACAAAATTTCCAAACCCATAAAATTACAGATCTGAAAATACACACAATAGACATAAAGAAAAATTAAAACACTTTTCACAATTTAAATTATTGTTCCAATGAAACAATTAATTTAAAACAACACACATATATTTATATGCATACATATATGTATATAGTAAACTAAGATTTAATTTCAAAACATATACTTGATTAAGCGATGAAAGTGAATATATTAATTTAAAACGAATAGATATAACAGAAGATTCAACTTGATATTAGTTTACAATCTAAAATATGAAGATGCAGTGTATAAATATATACATATATACATGATTCAATTAAACAAATATTAACATCATGACTATAAGAGAATTAACTTATATTAATACAACAGTAAATTTCATTGGAGCAAATCATTATAGCAACAAACAATCTTAGATCCAACAAAAAAGAAATTAGTTTTAAAACACAAACGAATCAAACATAAACAGGTTTTATTTAGACAATTAACTAATAAATTGTGATAATAAAAGAAATTTTTATTACAAATCAAGTCCGTAACAACTAATGATTTCAAATGCAAACAATATAATATAACCACTCAAAACAAAAATATCATAAGGTGGATTTTGCATTTAATTGCAATACAAAAGATAATTTTAAGAAGGTTTAATAAGTGGCATTGGGGCATATATATGTGAACTAGATTAGTTTTAAACATCATAAAATGAATGAATAAGGAAGAAATCATACCTAAAACCTTGCTCTTTGTCACACCTTAACTAATGACATCTCATTAGATCTCCTAGTGAATCTGCACCCTACTTTGCAAGAGAAGGATGAACCACTTTGGTTTTAATTAAATTTGATGTTCAGTTTGAAGTTTTTTATTTTCTTTATTTTAGGAGAAAACAAATGGTGGCCTAGTTATGGGGGAGGATGAGGAAAGTTTTTCTATAAAAAAGAAAATGAATAAGGAGATTTGTTCTTAATAGGATAAAAGGAACCTTTCCCGTTATTCTCATTAAATTTCCTTATTAAGTTCTCTTTCAAATTTCAATTAATAAACCCCCTCATTTCCTCAACCCATGGTCGACCCTAGCTTGCCCTAATAATGAGCAAATTTTCCAGAAACCCTCCATATAATTATTTATTTTTTATACCCTATATAAAAATTACACTGATAACGAATATTGATATATACAAATATAACTTTATAAATGCATTTAAATAATTACCAAAAACATACAAAACATCCAATAAATTAATAATAATTAATGTTTCTCAAATATTAATTAATTTATGACATTTTATAAATTAATTAAATCATGTGGATTTTCGGAGAAATCACAAATGCAATTGTATGACTTAGAGGTGTGAATTCAGTCAGCGATTAATATTGAACAATTCAAATATCAATTTTCATATGCCACCTTAGCTAATGGTATAACGTATTAGTTAAATTCATCATTTATAGATTTTTTTAGTAAAATCCAAATTCACACTTTCTAAAGTGGTACCATATAGTATGGATAATTTACATGTATTCTCTTCGTCAACACTGTCTCACCTTAGGATTTTTTGGAATTTGGTTTTGGTCAAAATTCCAACATCGTCCATGTTCAACTCTATTACTCTATAAATAAAGTCATTGGTTAAATTATAACATTAATTATTAACCATATTACTTTGTATAAAGATTTTGACTTTGAGTTGACAATTGTATATTGTGATACTAGCTTTATAGAACCGAGGAGACGTATTCTCTATTGAATATTGCTGCACTTCCATTGCATCAACTCAAACCCAACTATAGTCACTTGATGGATCGACGTGCCATGATTTAACTATAGTCAAAGTAGAGTATTCACACTAAAGTTCCATGGTATTCTCAAGTCGAGGGAACTGTGTAAGGTCATCACCCTAGGATTTCCTATTTGACTGAGTTGTTATTAACCAATATGAAACTCTTGGACGAGTCATTCCATAGTTATCCAATAACTATGAGTATGTAACCTCTTAGTGCCCCCGGTAGTCATGGGTAATACACTACCCAACATTTGGAGAGCATTGCACACTCTGGCCTCAACAGTCGATATCCTTTCTCGATTTACCTTGACTAGGGATATTCAAAAAATACGTTATTTTATATTGTAATAGTTTTATCATGATTACAACTCCTTGTAATTATTATCCTATTACATATCATTTAAGAATTTTCTATTTTATGTTTTTCAATTAATTATTTAAGTAATAAATCACAATATAATAAGTATATAATTGAAAACAAACACATTTTATTTTGAATGAGAATTTAATATGGAGTTAATAATTTACAATAAATTACAAAATTTCCCCTTTGACATACCTGTAACACTTTGAAAAATAAACAGTAATTAATAAATAATTATTAAGACTAAAAAATGGAATTTGAGGAAACGTTAGAATTTTACCATGAAATTTGCTCCATTGTATTCATGACGATTTTTTGACCAACTTTCATACATAAAGTTTTGCGATTGGAGTACAAATGAAGAAGTTATCAGCGTTTGAAGTTTTTGCAACAGAAATAATTAAAAAGGAGTTAAAAAGGAAATAAACAATAATAATCACGTGGACTCCACCGATCAACCCCCTCCTTGGGCCGGTTGATCGCTAGTGGAGACTCCCTAATAAGGAGTGGTCGACCGGTTAAACTAGCGGCGGCTAGAGTTGAATCTCGGCCTAATGGTCCGGATTTAACTAATTTAAATCTAATGGATAGAAATTATTCGAGCACCTATAAATACAGGCATAGCCCCTCACTTTTCTTCTCATATTTTCTGATCAGAGCAATGGAGCTCTGTTATTTTCCCTTCTCCACTATTTCTAAAAATTATAAATATAATATATATATATATATGAAAAGGGTAGAAAATAAAAGAGAAGAGAAGAAGTTAATCAATTTTACGAAAAAGGTAAAATCTATAATTATAAATCTATATTCCACTTAATTCAATTCTCCTCCCAAATCTACGATTTTAATGGATATGTATATATCTTGTTGATTTTGGATTGGAAAGGAAAAGGAGTCAATTAAAGGGATGAATTCGGATTTGGGAGATTTGGAAAGCTAGAAAAGTGAGTGGGAATTTATATGATTTAAATATAACACTGAAATTTATATCGTTGAATTTTATTTATCATGCCTATGTAAGACCTGTTGAATTATAGGCTTAAAATGAACGTATTCAATTGAAATCTCGCCTACATATTCTATAAGTTGGGTAATTGAAATGGAATGGTATGTACACCCTAATCCAAAAATTTGGAAATTAGTCCCTAAAATTTTTAAAGCTGAATGTTGATTAGATTGCAAAGTTTGTTCTAGTTTATGATATTTGGGTTGTAAATTGTTTGTATTCGTTTAGATTGCCCTAATTTGACTTGGAATATGAATTTCTATATTTTAATCTATTGGAAGAATTGTGTATAATTTATTTGTATATATTTCCATGTAAATTTAAATAAATAATCTAATTCCATAGTCATGTATAAAAAGTGCATCGTTTGGAATAATAAGGAATATAACAAAATGAAAACGATGTGTGAAGTACGGATGTTCTTCTCCGTAGTTTGCATATCTATTTCAATAAAAGAAAAGAGATAATTCCTTATAATTTCAAACGTGGTAAAAGTCTCACTTTTAGATAATTTGTGGGAAGTTATAATGGTAATCATTTTCAAGAAGGATAACTCTAATATATTAAAGTGTGGAAATTAATGTTCTTTGCAAAATGTACATGTATGTGCATATTATAAAATTCCTAAGGATAGGGATTAATGAGTTAAAAAAAGAAATAGAAATACACACATGCACACGCACACGCATGCACACGTATAATCATGCCCACTGATTAAAAATGTAAATATACATAGGGTAATGAATAAAGCGTAATAAATAAATATATATGTGTCAGTACTCGTGTTAGTTCTAATTAGGACGGCAAGATATTAATAACGTAGTCAACTATAGGATTACGAGGTTGCAATGGAGAAGTGGTAGTAGCTCTAAAAGTTATGAACAGTGATTGCAAAATTAGTAGGGCAATGAATATGCTGTTAATAGGAAGTTACAGAAATTAAATGAGGACATAAATGCACTGAATGGGATTGATTGCATAATTTAAATCGACATTTATGGGAAAGTAGAATAGGCATAATAATTTGAATTGGTAATGAATGAATAAATGTAATTAGTGATTGTCCACTTTGAATATTAATGACCACTTATTATGGACAATTGACATTTATAGGACATAAGGGAGAAATGAAGAGTATAAGAAATAAGCCTATAAGATAGGAATAAGTTTGCAATGAATAAGTAATTTAATACTAATAAATAAACTTAGGAGGCAATCTAATTTCCGTAGTGGGAATTATATGGCCTCAACAATACATTTAGGACGAGCGTAGATTAGTAGGCTTCGCCCAATATTTAGGTTCAGAATAAATGGCTTGGTTTAGTATGAGTTAGGTTGTGAGATCAGTAGAGTTACACAACAGAAGTCCGCCCTTCACCTAGAGGCTACCACCAGTTGTATATATGTACTACTGATGTGAGACATCTACAACTATAGGAGCCATAGGGTAGGGGTATATGTAACACCCTGCGTTAAATTACAATTATATATGCAAATAATTTAATTAAGTTATATACGTTTGAAACTTTAAAACAAAGAAATGTTAGTAAATGGGGCAACTAATTAATATTATTTGGAATACATATATATTTGTGTAACAAATAAATTTGAGAGAGAAATTATATAAAATCAATTAATAGGGAAGATTAATTGACGGTGTTTATTTAAAAGGGAAATTAATATTCAATTAATTAGTAGAGGTGATTAATTGACAGGAACTGACAAGAAAGGGAACATATATTGTAGCAACTAATTGATATGATTAGAAACATATATGTTAGTGCAAGAGAATAAAATGGAGGAATAGTAATTTATGCAAGTAATCAATTGTCAATTAATAAACATAGAGACTTATGGTAACATATATAATTAAGATTGTGATTCAAAATTCAATTGTAGAATATATGCATGTAATAATTATGGGAATAAAATAAATTAATATGCATATATGTGACGAATTAATATGGGGTTGATTGGCATATTACTTTGGTAAGAAATCACAGTACAGGCAGGGATTATTTGGATGATAAATTAATTCTAGGTATATAGGAAATCTATTAATTAGGTGATTAATAGGGGAATCTTATTTCAAAGAAACGTCACATTTAAAAATATATGTTTCCATAGATTGTGAGAGAGAAGGCGAAGGTGATTAATGAAAAGATTGTTGGAGAATCAATTTGAAATAAAAACAAATGTAGAAGAAAATATATTAATTTAATGTCCATGGACTGAGTGTACGCTTTAGATTTTAGAGTTTTATATCTAATGGTTAGCTTTGATTTGAACCACTATAAATATAGGTGTAGAGCCTCATTTTTATTCTCATTATTTTTCTCTTGCCTACAGAAGCTCTGTCATTTTTCTATCTCTTCTACACTTTCTTAATAACAAAATTTTAGATCGAATTCACTCGAATTTAGATCTAAATAGAAAGAGAATAGAATTAATTAGGGAATTAGGAATTGGTTCAAATCAGAAGGCTATGTCAAAGGTAAAACCCTAGACTTGAGTTTTATTTGCTATTTCTAATCCAAATCTCTTCCTTTTCTCTTTCAAATATTATAGATCTGTAAATATGTTGTTTGTAATTCCAAATAGGGATTACAAGGAAGGTGAATATAGATGTTAGCGATAGATCTGAAATAAAAATAGTGAGATTTGGAAAGCTAGCAATGTGAGTGGATTTGTCTATATATCTTTTAAGTTTAAGATATATTATCGTTAAATTCCCATTTAGACAATTTTATTCAATAATTAATCATATTAATTAATTTGTGCTAAACTAAAAGGAATTTACAGTTTATTTACAGTATTAGTATTTATTTACATATGTTTCTACGTTTTGGATTTCTATGCAAGCGTCATTCTTCTTCTATTTTCTCCTCTTTCTTCGCGTATGGATTAAAATAGATTAAACATGAATATGGATTAAATAATTAGAATACTAAAATGAAATAAATAAGATGTAAAGTAATAAAAGTTCGAGGAATGGAATTACTGTAATAAATTACGTTAAAATGAAAAAAGTTAATTAATCTAATAACTGGATTTGGGGGCAACTAAAAGGTTAATCGGTTGGTTTAGAAGATAGGATACATTTCTATAATTTAATATTTAAAAGACAATAATAAACATAATTGCTAGAATAAAAGAAAGAAAAAGAGAATTAGTGTAAAATAGAGAAACCACTGTATTTTACACTATTCCAAAATAGTAAAGGAAATATCTAGCAGTTACGGATTATTGTTTATAGTATTATTTAATATTAAAATATGGAAATGGATTTTTAAATATAGTTTTCATAACCAACCAAATAAAATAGAATTACTTCCTAGAATAGAAGATAATAAAGCAAAGTATGACATGAATCAAGCAAATTATTAGATAAGAACTTAAAGCTGTAAACGATAATGAACTTAGGTCTACATTCATTATGCAAACTATTTAAGAAGATAGTTATTATGATAAGTGAATTATATAATATAAGAGAATAAAAGAATATTCTATATCATAATAAAGGGAGGCAGATTAGAACAGAAAAGAAATGCTGGAATTATGTACGGACTATAAAAGAAAAGAAAATGACAATTACAGGTAGAATTATAACATAGGTTATAATTAAGTAATAAGAGCGGAAAGGCTTATTTTGAGACTTTGAATAAATTAATAAGCAATAATAATGGTAAAAGCTTATTTAAATAATTTATATTAAGTCAATATAAGCAAATAAAGCAGGAATGATAAAAGAGGCTTATTTTAATGAACTTAAGATTTATATTAAGTTAAATAAGCAAGATAATGAATGTGGCTCATACCAACAGCATTCCCTATTAAATAAATGGAAATCTCACAATAGATAGAGATAAGACGAGGGCAAGAATATGCTAATTAGGGTAAATAAGTAGCCAACAGAATAAGAAAGTAAACTAAACGCAAATTAAAAGATTAGACTTAGGGTCTAATAAAAGAATTGGGATGCATTTGGAGCAGCCCAAAGGATGAAGCATCTAATGAAGCAGTTCATCACGGATTTCAGAAATGGAGAAGCACGTCCAACTTAGTATTTTTAGGCTTCAAGGAAGTACGAGACTTCAACGGGACATGAGGATACTCTAAGATGGCCCTCTAGGTAAGCCTAACGAAGTTGCACCCTCGGAGGCAGGTCTATAGGTGTTCCATCAAAAGAGTATGCCTTGACTGCATTTGCATTGTAGGCCTAACGAAGCAGACCTTTGTAGGCAGTCAGAAGGGCTTGGTGTTCGGAGTAGGGTATTCGTATGTCCAATACTTGCAAGTAAGTTTAAGGATAGTCGCATGCGGATATCAGCCAGCATCAGGACAAAGAGCAATTTCGGGAAAGACTAGAGTTAAACCAATAGGCCAATGATTCTTTCACTATCAAGACATTGGATGAGGGGCACCACCATTTGGATGTTAGATTGTTTGCAGTAGAGCACGACCATTTAACTCTTTAGAAATCTTTCGGTTAGTTGAGGGGTGGCTGATTGGGGCCATAGCCACGATGAAAAAGAGATGGACCAACTAGAATATTTATATTGTAGGCCTAACGAAGCAGTCCTTTACAGATATAGAAAATCCCCGACTAAATTCCGTACAAGGTAGACCTTGTTGGCGGGATTCAGATAGTAGACAGAACAATTACGTAGTCCTCAATGTACGCACTGGGTGGTACATTGTGGATGTCCAAGCACTGGCATAGACTAGTGTGGACGTGATTTATGTTTTCATACTAAGTGGTGGAGCATCTGTATTGTAGGTATTATGAAGCAGTCCTTTACAGATGTAGCTACGGAACGCTCGCGGAGCAAGACGATGGAGTATCTGTATTGTAGGCCTTACGAAGCAGTCCTTTATAGATATAGCTATGAAGCAAGACGATGGAGCATCTATATTGTAGGCCTTACAAAGCAGTCCTTTATAGATGTAGTTACAGAACGCTCTCGAAGCAAGACGATGGAGCCCTTTTCGAGGAGGATACAGAAGGTACCATGGGTGGTACCTAGGACCAATATGGTCATTGGGCATATAGCTACATATATGTATATATTAGTTATTAGGTTTTAATATACTATGGAGTAGATGGGCATGGTTCACGAACAGAGGCGAGAGTATTGTAACATAATGAACCTAATATAAGAGTAAATGAAAATAAAACGATATATGTAGAATTAAGCCTAGAAGTATATAATTTATTCATTCACCAGAACTTTTGTTCTGACCTCCTCCATAACATCCTACAGGTTAGGTAGATGGCAGAGACTTCTCAGCTTTATGACACTTGCTTAGAAAGTGTTATCATTTGGGTGAGTATTTACTTACTATAATATTTTAGTCAATCCCTCTGTGAGATAAATTATTGAGCTCTGATATATTTGTCTTTGCCTATTTGCAGGATACCAGATACCCAACTCGGGCTTCAGTGGGCTTGGTTTTTAGCATTTTTGCGAAAAATCCAAACCACTGGAATTTGGGTTGTTACAATATACGTTCACGTATAAGTATGGAAAAATATACCATGGGTTCATTGTAACAACCTGCCCCAAAATGGACCAAATTTCGACCCAATAAAATCTCATCGAACCTTAGGCCCATCTCAATGCAAGCTGTTAGGATGATACAAAATTAAAACAATACACGGTACACAGAGCTATCTATTTATACTTTCAAAATCTTACATTGGAATGGATAAAATATAATATTAGAAAAAGTACCCATTTCATAAAGAAAATCATTTCGAAAACATTACATGTTAAATATTACAACATGTTTACATAAAGCCTCAATAGTATAATATCTCAAAACAACATAATTGTCTGAACTGGGTACAATAAAAATACTTAAAAAGCATAAATAGATAGAAAACTACCATAAGTCTTCAACTCTACCTTCATCTCCTAAATCAGCATCTCTCTCTCTCTAACCTGTGCTGTAATGAGGAGTGGGTCGGAACAACAAATGTCTAGTGAAATGGAAATATCAAGCTTTACCACAGTTGTACTTGGCAGTATTATTTAAAGCTAGTACGCCCTACGTATTAAAATCATAGCATACATATAAAATCAACTATAAGCCTGAAGGCTCTTCCAGTTCAACTATACAAAAGTCAATTGTAAGCCCGACGGCGCTTCTAGCCTGACTATATAACTCTAACGTAACAAGCATTTACAATGTAAGGGGTAACGCCCAAACCAATAAGTACCCTTTATTGGAGATTAGGCAGACTCTAACCATTTAATACCTATAAAATAGGTAGGTCCTCATCATTTAATGCTCAGTCCATTCCGAAATTCTAATGCAACCTTTGTTAACAATGCGACAGAGAGAACTTCAAACCCTTTAATACCTTTTTTAGGGATTAGACAGAAACTGGCTATTTAGGACCTATAAAATAGGCAGGTAGGTCCCCATCAATTAATACCTAACCCAAGGCGGATCCCTACATAGTTCTCACAGGCTGACATCGTAAGAAATCCCATTATGTCACTTAATACTTCTCATAAGAAAGAGGTAGACCCAACCATAGCCACTTAATACCTCAGACCCGAAGCAAACCTCTCCAAAGGATTTCACCTACCGCATCTAAAATGCAATTTATGACCCATAATCTACTTGTGATGTCTCACATTAGTCCAACTATTCATAGGTACCGCTAGCCAGATTAACTAGGCAGGATTATCCTATAGAATTAGAACTAACCTCGCATCCACTATGATTATTTATTATAGGCGATGTCCTACATTAGTCCGCAAAGCCACACCACTGGTAGCCATATTTAACTGGTAGACTTCCATGTAGCTTTGGACTAACCTCGCATCTATATAACTTAGTCATAACTTATATGTATATCAACTATATACATACATCATCCTACCCGAATAGAAACTTAGGCCATATAAGGTATCCCCTTATACTCCTCTAATTAGTGGTTAACTCCCTAAATTTACACTGACTTCCTTCCTAGAAATTAATACTGCCTAACTATTCTAATAATACTAATTATCGCACTCAATACGGTATAATCACTATGTTATTGGTTTTAATAGTCAATAACTTAATAATATATATGTATATTTTTGCTCGCGGAATTCAAGGTCTAATCATTACATTATAATAATTCGATAATAATTCGCTTACAAGGTATTTTGAAACATAAATCTCATGCAAATCTACAATTCCAACAAGAACTGCTACTACCATAGCCAAATAAAATAGATTCATTCAAACATGGAATACCTACAACTTGTTCCATACTAATAAATTGGAATCCCTTCTCTATTTTAAAGAATAGATCTTCACAAATTATATCGCCTATGTTCAATTCAACCTTTATATATATCGTTTTGGAGTGAGAAAGGAGTTCCTTATTTATTTAAGTGATAGAAATAGGGGGTGCAAACTACAAACAATTCAATTCATACTTTACACATCATTTCTAATTTATTTCTTTTTGAGCTCTTTAACTCTCTAATTTAAAACAGGTGAAATAGGTTGAATGGACTATAGAGTATCTGATTCTAAACAAATAATTAGATTATAATATATTAATACCAAAAACAATTATAATTCAAACATATACAAAGACTGATATTTACTTAGAGAAATTTTGGGGGTTTTAGATGTTATATTTTCGTTTACCAAAATTTCCCAAGGCATACATCTAATCCAAATAAATACTATTCAATTACAAAAATGTGAAAAACTTGATATTTGCACTCATAAAAGATTGTTTGCTTCCTAACTGGACTAGATTCCACCACGCCTAATTCTCTTTTAGATCTTCCTCTTTTGGAATATACAACAAAGTGAATTGTATATGGAAATTAGATTTAAAATCAAAAACTAAAGGAATAGAATCAGGAATCAAAATAATTAAACATCTAAACCTTTTACCTGAAATCCTATCTGGTTTTGGAAACTAAAGAAGAAGAAGAAGTGATCTGATTTATGTTGCTTGTAATTCTCTGTTAGCACATTTTCCTTTTTGAATATACAACAAATAGATTATGTGTGTGTGTATTAGATTTCAGAAATCAGAAGATAGGGAGAAGAATGATTAATTTAATTTAGAGATTAAAAATGAGAATTACCTACTGGAAGTTTACTCTTTCTGAAAAACTAAGGGAAAAGATTCTGACAGAGCTTACCCGTTGCTTACAAAATTTTATGAAGAAAAGTTGGGGGTCTTTATATAAGTGAGAAGGAACCAGAAGCATTGGACTAAAAGCAATCAACTCCGGTCTGTTCTGGCCTCCTTTTACCCTAGCCACCACCCGCACAACGATCGACTGCTAGATCCCTACCGGTCATCCGCTAGTGGTCAACCAGTTCAAAAGGGCGGTCGACTGTTCCATTTCATTTTAGGGCATTTGATTACTTGTTGTTTCTTTAATCTTTTTACTTTATTTAATTTAATGCTTCCTATTAACTTTAACCCTTACTCAAACATTAAGCCTCTCTTAACGTTAACTTTTCAAATTCAAATTTTAAAATTCAAATTTCATATTTTTAAATTCATATTCAAATTCAAATATTTAAATTTTAAATTCTAAAACCTCAAACATCTGTAAGTTCTCCGTTTGAACTCCGATTTCAACATATTATATATGGAAATTGACCAAAAAATAACCACAATACGAATAACAACCGTCACATATCCAGAGTACAACATTCAAAATATAACATTGTTTTCAATGGGCACATCAGAAAATAACACGAATAGATAAATAGATAAGTGCAACAGGTCTCCTCCTCACCACCGCCTTCAGCATCGTCTTTCCTAACCTATGTTGTAATGAGGAGGGAGTCAGAACAACATATGTCTGATGAAAAAAATCTTAAGCCTTACTGTTATAGTACTTAGGCATTATAATTTAAATAAGAATATGTCCTACGTATCAACCATATTATAAGTTTTTCAACAATAAGCCCTAAGGCTTTCCCAGTCCAACCCAATAATCATTATCCATCGTCAATAAAGTCATAACAAGATAAGAGATAGTGCCTGTAACATCCCCTATTTAGAGGCCTAAAGCTAAGCGCTACAGATGCTGCAGTAATCTATAGTATTAACTTCCGATGACTAAATACGGCTATGTTAATGGTATCCATAATATCAGAAGCACTTGAATATGAAACAAATCACAAATTTCAAAACAACATTTTTCCATTACATTTCAAAACACATGTTCCATATTCATATCACATAATCCTAACACATTTCCCATGCAATGACAAAATATACTTATTACAAAATACACCAAGAGCGACATATAAAGATGCCCCCTGGATGATCAGAGTTATATAGTCATAATTGACTTAATACGAACACAGGGGAAATACATAACAAAACAAAGAACTACATCTCTTAATAGCTATCCGTTAGCCTCCTGCTCGCCTCCGGTAGCTTTATTCGTCATCCTACTAAAACATGAAAAGCCTCAACCCTTTGCCTACTCAAATCAATTTTGAGCACTCGAGAGTTTAAGGGGAAAACATAAAATTCGAGTCAAACATAAAGCCTGGTATGAATAATACTATACATCCCGGTTATTAATGTTAAGTGAGACCACACTGCTTAGCGGAATGGGTTTCCCCTCAGTAACATTCTTTTAAAACATAGCTTTTACTAATCTTTTCCTACAACCAAAACTGGTTAAATACTGTAAAGCATCATCATGTAAACTTACATATTAGGTAATAAAAGAACTATCTGTTCAAACACTTTAGTTTTTGTTTGGCTGACTCGGGCCTACCAGACAAGATAACAAAATAATCTAACATCTGTTAAACACTCTTCTTCTGGACGGTGTGTCCTTAACTATATGTTAAATACTTCTCTTCTGGACGGTCTATCCCTAAATTAACATCTCTTAGGGTTACCTGATCCTAATGTTTTTGCGGGCTCACCAATAACCTATTTGTATACAAACATATATTCCCTTCTGTGTATTATCATAATTTTAGTCTTACCTATGACAAAGCCCTACACCCTGAAATTTTGGACTAAATTAGCTGGGGCCCATAGCTAATGTATAGGGCGTGACCCTATACCAGTCCCATCTGGTATTCTAATATCTGAGTCATTTTACTTAGGGATGCCTTCCCTTAATTTTTCTTGAAAAACCTTTTTCATCTGAAATTGATTTAAACCCTTTTAAACCAAACTTAAACAAGGAAAACCATTTATACTCTATGCTTTACTCAAAATCACCTTGTCATGTTATATATATACACTTTACTCAAACTTTAGTCGATGAAAACATTTAAACACCTAAAAGTACCCCTTTCGATTCTACTGAAAGTACCCCTTTCAAAACCCATTGAAGGCATCTCTTTTGAAATCAAGTAAAACCCTTCATTTATCTTCGGCCGAAAGGCCAAAACCTTCCTTTCAAAACCATTCTCATAACCGCTTTCGAAAACTTTGAAAACCGTCCTTTCAAAAGCTTTAAACTTTAGGCAACACATCTTAAAACACTTTAAAACATTGCCTTTATAAACCCTCGGAAAAACCTTCCATTTCAACCCTTTCGAAACCATCAGAAAACATTACCTTTCGACTCCTTCGAAACCATTAGGGAACCGCCCCTTCGAAACCATTTTTAAAACCTTTTGAAAGCATCAAACCTTTAGAAGCTCAAACCTTTCAAAAGCACTTGGGTTCAATTTTAAACATATGGAAAAACACCTTTCGAAACCATTTAAGTCGAAACCATTCTCTTTCGAAACCCTTGGGTTATACTTCAATCAGAATAAAAGGGTCTATAAAATCATTTAAGTTGAAAGCCTACCTTTCGAAAGCTATCCTTAAGTAAAGTAGTGATGGTGTCGAAACCATCCCTTCGAAAGCATTGGAGAAGTGGCTAATTTTAAAAGCTAAGTATACCTAACGAAACCATTGACTTCGAAATGTAGAAAGGCGGTAGCTAGGGGTTTCGACCCTTTCGAAAGCATTACTTAAAACAAACGAGTGCAAACCATTCGAAAACCTTCCTTTTAAAATATTTGACCCAAACGAAACTCGAAAGCTAACTGAGTCGAAAGCTATCCTTTCGAAAGCAAAGCAGGGGCTTCTTTAATTTAAAACAAAGCATACTCCAACTCTTTCGGAACCCCTTGGTTTCGACTCTTACCTTCCGCCTTTGTCCAATTCACTGTGTACCAAGATGTTGATACTACGTGCATTGGTTTGTGGAAGGAGGCGGAAGGTCTTAGTCGAAAGCTACTTGGGCAAAACCAAAATAGGCGAAACATGCTTTTGGTATAAATTTCTGATTTTAAATCTTTTTAAGTAAACTTTTTAACTAACCTGCCTTATTTGTCAAACTCTTATTCATTGCTAATTTTTCTTTTCTAAAAGTACTGCCATAATTTCAGAATTAATTAATTTAAATCATTTGCAAAATACCTCTTCTCCTTAATTAAATATGTAAAACATTAAAGTCCTATACCTTAAATAATTTTATATATTCATTAAAACACTGAGGAAAATTCTATAAAAATACCAAAACATCCTTTTCAATATGTTTTCTAACATATATAAATTTCAGACCCAAATAATTATTTATTTTGCCGTAAATAATTTATAACCCAATAAATCATTTTCTTCACTAAAAAATTAATAAAAAATCCACATTAATTCAGAAAATTATGAAAATTGGAACCCATCTCTATAATATTATTTCTGATCTATACCCAAAATCGTAAGGCATTTAGATGTCATTTAATAGGGTTTTCTTATCAAAACATATCCTAAAAACCAATATGAACATTCATAAATCATCAACAAGTATGTATAAACCTTTGATCAATCAAAACATGGCATTCTAATGCAAAAATATTTTAGATTATCCTTAACACCGAAAACATAAGAAAAATGCGATGTAGTAATTATTCACCTTAGCTTTGTAATTAAAGATGTGAGATTTGAATTAAACTTGCCGTTTATTAAGCTTCCTCTTTAGCTTTCATCTTCTTACTCTTGAAAATGGTGGTTGGCCTCTCTTTTACTTTTAATTTTTGTAAATGAATGCAAGTGAGAACTCACGGCTAAGAGTTTTAGGGTATTAGAGAGCCCTTCTTCCTATTTTACCCTCACTTATTTTGTAACATATCTTATTCATCCTATCTCATTTTGATATACATATTAACAAGGCACGACTACCCTTGATTATATTCAAATCTCAATCCATTAATCATCTTACATTATTTTAATTTATTTACTAATTAAAATCCTAAATAATGTTACTAAAAATATGAGGTTTTACAATCTTCCCTCCTTAAAGAATTTCGTCCTTGAAATTACGATAAGGTACACAACAAAACAATCAAAGGTAAAACATATCTTCAAACAAATCAGGATAAGCGTCTCTAATCCTGCTCTCAGTCTCCCAGGTACAGTCTCTAGCATCATCACTCCACTGGACTTTCACTAATCCAACTGTCTTATTCCTCGACTTCTTCTCATCTCTTGCGACTATCCGGATAGGCTTCCAAACTATAGTCATGTCGGTTCCACTATGAAATCTTCTAACACGGTCGGTGCTATAGTAGTGTCTAGATCCCAACAAACACATTTCCTTAGATGAGATACATGAAAATCATCGTGGACACCTGCCAAACCACTCGGTAACTCTACTCTATATGCGAGTTTCCCGATCCTTTCTAAAATAGGAAATGGTCCTACGAACCTCGGTGCTAACTTCCCCGTCTTCCCGAACCTGATAACACCTTTCATCGGCGATACTTTGACGAAAACATGATCTCCAACAGAGAACTCTAAATCTTTTCGTCTTCTATTTGCATAGCTTTTCTACCAAGATTGAGCTTTCTTCATTCTCGTCCTTATCAGCTCAATATTTTCTGCTGCTTCTTTTACCAAATCAGGACCAAGTACTAATCTATCTCTGGTCTTTGATCAACATGCAGAGGGTTTGCATGGTCTTCCATACAAAGCTTCAAACGGTGTTATCACTATACTAATATGATAACTATTGTTATACGAAAACTCAACTAGATGTAGATGGTCTTCCAATGATCCTCCAAAATCCAATACACAAGCTCTTAACAAGTCCCTCCAAGATCTTGTTAAGTCTTTCTGTTTGCCCATCAGTATATGGATGGTAAGTGGTACTCATCTTGAGCTTGGTTCCCAAAGCTTCCTGTAGACTCCTCCAGAAATCACTAGTGAACAAAGAATCTCTACCACTAACAATACTACTAGGAATTCCATGCAGTCTAACCACATTCTTCATGAACAACTTCGCTAAAATAGGTGTCGTCCTAGTTGATTTAATTGGAATGAAATGGGCACTCTTGGTCAATCTATCCACTATGACCCATATGCTTTCATTTCTCCTACCAGATATTAGCAACCCATCAATAAAATCCATAGAAATAGAATCCCACTTCCACACCGGAATATCCAATGGTTGAAGCAATCCACTCGGCTTTTGATGTTCGGCTTTTACCTGTTGACAGTTCAAACACCGTTTCACCCACAAGAAAACTTCCCTCTTCATGTCTTCCTAGAAGAAACTTCTCTTCATATCTTGATATATCTTCGTTCCTCCTGGATGAATAGTGAACTTCGAACGATGGCATTCCTCCATAATTTCCTTCCTTATGTCTCCCATATTTGGAACACATAATACCCTTCTTTCTCAACCATCCACTTTGGTCAAGATGGAAATCCTTTAAGTCGTCGCTCTCCGTTCCATCATTTAATTTCTTGACCCTTTCAGCTAACACTGGATCCTCTTCCTATTTAGAAGCAATCTTCTCAATCAATACCGGTCGGACTTCTAAACAAGATAATGTAGCAGATTCTTCGCTAGACCCAGCCTCGGATCTCCACTGCACTCTACAAGCTGACAATGCTTCCAAGTCTTCCCATTCTACTATCATAGCTAACACTACATTCCGATGCTTCTTGCTAAGTGCATCTGTCGCCTTATTTCCTTTTCCGGGTGAATGCTCAACTCCAGAATCATAAGAAGCAATAAACTCCAACCATCTTTGTTGTCTCATGTTTAGCACCTTCTGAGAGAATAAATACTTCAATGACTTATGATCTGTATATAGCTCGAACTTCCCTCCTAAAAGGTAATGCCTCCACACCTTTAAGGCAAATATTACTGTAGCTAGCTCCAAATCATGCGTCGGATACCTAACCTCGTGCGGTCTAAGCAGTCTAGAAGCATATGCAATCACTTTACCCCTTTGCATTAGTACAGCTCCCAACCCAGTACCACACGCATCAGTATAAACAACTAGATCTTGGTTCCGCTCTGGGACCACCAACACCGATGCATGGGTCAATAAGTGTTTCAAGCTCTAAAATGCTTCCTCACACTTATTGGTCCACACAAACTTTACATCCTTTCATGTTAACTTGGTCATTGGCGCTGCTATCCGTGAAAAATCCTTTATAAATCTCCGATAATACCCAGCCAATCCAAGGAAACTTCTTATCTCAATTACTGTTTTTGGTCTTTTCTAATTATTCACCGCTTCAATCTTAGTCGGATCTATAGACAACCCTTTCTCTGAGATTATATGACTAACAAACTTCACTTTCTTCTTCCAGAAATGACACTTCGAAAATTTCGCCTTCAGCCGGTGCTCCCTCAACGTCTAAAGCATAACTCTAAGATAAACTTCATGCTCCTTCTCATCCTTAGAGTATATCAAAATATCATCTATGAAGACTAACACAAACCTATCCAAGTGCTTTCAGAAAATCTGGTTCATCAAATCGATGAAGAATGACTGCGCATTAGTGAGTCCGCATGGCATAACTAACCATTCGTATGACCCATATCTTGTTCTGAACGCCATTAAAGGTATACTATCTTCTACCACTATAAGCTGATGAAATCCTATCGCCATATTCAACCGAGAGAATATCCTAGATCCACTCAATTGATCGAACAAATCGTCAATTCTCGGTAATGGATATCGATTCTTTATCGTCTTCTCATTCAACTTACGATAATCGATACATAGCCTTAACGATCCATCCGGCTTCTTAGCAAATACTACGGCTGCTACCCAAGGCGAACTATTCGGTCTAATAAACTCTTGCCTTCCAAATCTACCAACTGAGCTTTCAACTCCTTCATCTCCGTTGGTGTCATCCCGCTTGGCGGCCTACTTACCGGTTCTGCCCTAGGCACCAAATCTATCCGAAACTCGATGGCTCGTTTTGGTGGTAATCCAACTACCGGCTCAAAAACATCTGCAGATTCTCTAACTATGAAAACGCGATTCAACTCATCTTCTAACTACATAACACCCAACAAAGCATTCACCTCACAACTAGGGTTTTCTACGGTATAAACTATCTGATCATTACAATCCGAGTGTCTAAGTGATAATTCCTTATCTAGGAAAAATATCCTAGCATCATATTTACTTAACCAATCCATGCCCAATACAATTCTGAACCCTACAAAATCAAATACATGCAAACTGCAAACAAAGTTGTAACCTAGCAAGCCAAACTCTAAGTGGTCACACTTCATCCCAAGTGTCGCATACCCTCCTATCGGATTTGCAACTCTTAAGGAAGTAATTAAATATGTGGGTTTTAGGTTAAGTTTATCTACCAAACATTGTGATATAAAAAAAATGTGATGCGCCAGTATCAAATAAAACGCTAACAGGTATATCATGGATCTGATGCGTACCTCCCAATACTGCTTTTCCTTTCTCCTGCACTATCGGCTTTGAAACAGCAGGCTCCAATGCAAACACTTGACCTTTATCTCCTTTAACGGGCTCTATGCACTAGTTCTTGTAGTGCCCAACTTGATCACAATTGAAGCCTCTGATGTTCTTCTTTCTAATCACCTCCTTTCCTTTTCCCTTTCCAGTATGACACTCATGAGCATAATGTCCTTTCTTGTCGCACTTATAGCAGACCACCTCAGACTTTCCTTTCATCGCTACTCCTCCTTTCTGAGCATTCTTCTTGTGGAAAAACTTCCTCTTTTGGCCTTACCCAACTTGGACCTCCTTTTCCTTCTTCTTCTCCAAACAAGCTAACATCTCTTCGTGTCTCAATGCCATCTCCACAACTGCATCACATGGATCCATAATGTGTGGTAAAGTAGCCCTAGCCAATTCTGGCTTCAAACCTCTAATGAACTTCTCATTCCTTTTCATCACTATATCAACAGTGGCATAACCATATCTAGCCAATTCTTCAAACCTGCTAGCATACTCCAGAACTACCATTTCTCCTTGTTCCAACTCAACGAACTTCCTAATCAAGACGGCTACACCATTACTGATCCTGGAACCTTCTCTTGAATTCTACCCATGTCATTTCCACTTCATTTACTCCAGTTGTCACACTGTTCCACCAAAACAAAGCTGCCCCTTGAAGCTGTCTCGAGACAAGTCTCCTCTTCTGCTCGTCATTGAGTCCTAAATCAGCAAATATCCTTTCATAGTGCAACAACCAATTTTCTACTTCTATAGCATCCTCTATTCCAATAAACGGCTTCCCTCCAAGCCTAACGTAGTCTCTACTTAAGTTAGCATATCGGTTGACTATTGGAACTTCTTGAACACCTCCCGCGACATTTCCTTCAACAACTCCAGCTGCGATCCCAGCTTGCATCATGTTTACGAAAAACTGATACATAGCCCCCATATCTACTTGTGGGACTCCAGCAACTTCATTTTCAGCTTGAGCCTGACCTTGAGTTCTTCTAACATTCGGTCAGGCATTTCCATTTGTGGTGGTGCTATCTCCTTCTAGATTAACTCTGCCTCTTCTTCCTTCCATATCTGTATTTAAGCCTAGTGAGATACAGAAGAATAGCCTAACAAAGATACGAGTCTAGAGATAAGGTGTATACTTATATATATAGCAAATACAAGTACGTTACTATAGAGTTATCCCATACCCAATCTTAACTCTAATTCCTAAGGATTATGTTTTCAAAAATCATTTTTAGTTAAAGTATTTCATAAACCCATGCTCTAATACCAAGTTCTAACATCCCCTATATAGAGGCCCAAAACTAAGCGCTACAGATGTTGCAGACAACTATAGTATTAACTTCCGGTGACTAAATACGGCTATGTTAATGGTATCCATAATATCAGAAGCACTTGAATATGAAACAAATCACAGATTTCAAAACAATATTTTTCCATTACATTTCAAAACGCATGTTCCATATTCATATCACACAATCCCAAAACGTTTCCCAATCAATGATAAAATATACATATTAAAAAATATGCCAAGAGCGACATATGAAGATGCCCTCTTAGATGATCAGAGTCATATAGTCATAATTAACTAAATACATACATAGGGGAATACATAACAAAATAAAGAACTACATCTCTTAATAGCTATCCGTTAGCCTCCTACTCGCCTTCGGTACCTTTATTCATCATCCTACTAAAACCTAAAAAGCCTTAACCCTTAGCCTACTCAGATCAATTTTGATCACCTGAGAGTTTAAGGGGAAAACATAAAATTCGAGTCAGACATAAAGCCTGGTGTGAATAATACTATACATCCCGGTTACTAATGTTAAGTGAGACCACGCCGCTTAGCGGAACGGGTTTCCCCTCACTAACATTCTTTTAAAACATAGCTTTTGCAAATCTTTTCCTGCAACCAAAACTGGTTAAATACTGTAAAGCATCATCATGTAAACTTACATATTAGGTAATAAAAGAACTATCTGTTCAAACACTTTAGTTTTTGTTTGGCTGACTCGGGCCTACCAGAAAAAATAACAAAATAATCTAACATCTGTTAGACACTCTTCTTCTGGATGGCCCATCCTTAACTATCTGTTAAATACTTCTCTTTTGGATGGTCTGTCCCTAACTTAACATCTCCCTGGGTTACCTGATCCTAATGGTTTTGCGGGCTCACCAATAACCTATCTGTATACAAACATATATTCCCTTCTATGTGTAATCATAATTTTAGCCTTACATGTGACAAAGCCCTACACACTGGAATTTCGGACTAAATTAGCTGGGGCCAATAGCTAATATATAGGGTGCGACCCTATACCAGTCCCATCTGGTGTTCTAATATGTGAGTCATTTTACTTAGGGATGCCTTCCCTTAATTTTATTTGAAAAACCTTTTGTCGTCTGAAATTGATTTAAACCCATTTAAACCAAACTTAAACAAGGAAAACCATTTATACTCTATGCTTTACTCAAAATCACTTTGCCATGTTATATATACACACTTTACTCAAACTTTAGTTGTTGAAAAGATTTAAACACTTGAAAGTACCCTTTTCAAAACTTATTGAAGGCATCTCTTTCGAAATCAAGTAAAACCCTTCATTTATCTTAGGTCGAAAGGCCAAAACCTTCCTTTCGAAACCATTCTCAAAACCCCTTTTGAAAACATTGAAAACCTTCCTTTTGAAAGCTTTAAACTTTAAACATCATATCTTAAAACACTTCAAAACATTGCCTTTAAAAACCCTTGGAAAAACCTTCCATTTCAACCCTTTCAAAACCATCAGGAAACATTACCTTTCGACTCCTTCGAAACCATTAGGGAACCACCCCTTCGAAACCATTTTTAAAGTATTTCGAAAGCATCAAACCTTTAGAAACTCAAACCTTTCGAAAGCACTTGGGTTCAATTTAAAACATGCGGAAAAACACCTTTCGAAACCATTTATGTCGAAACCATTCTCTTTTGAAACCCTTGGGTTATACTTCAATCAAAAAAGGGGTCTATAAAATCATTTAAGTTGAAAGCCTACCTTTCGAAAGCTATCCCTAAGTAAAGAAGTGATGGTGTCGAAACCATCCCATCGAAAGCATTGGAGAAGTGGCTAATTTTAAAAGCTAAGTATACCTCTCGAAACCATTGACTTCAAAAGGTAGAAAGGCGGCAGCTAGGGGTTTCGACCCTTTCGAAAGCATTACGTAAAACAAACGAGCGCAAGCCATTTGAAACCCTTCCTTTCAAAATATTTGACCCAGTCGAAAGCCAACTGAGTCGAAAGCTATCCTTTCGAAAGCAAAGCAGGCGCTTCTTTAATTTAAAACAAATCATACTCCAACCCTTTCGGAACCACCTGGTTTTGACTCTTACCTTCTGCCTTTGTCCAATTCACTGTGTACTAAGATGTTGATACTATGTGCATTGGTTTGTGGAAGGAGGCGGAGGGTCTTAGTCGTACTTGGGCGAAACCAAAATAGGAGAAACATGCTTTTGGCGTAAATTTCTGATTTTAAACCTTTTTAAGTAAACTTTTTAACTAACCTGCCTTGTTTGTCAACCTCTTATTGGTTGCTAATTTTTCTTTTCTAAAAGTACTGCCATAAGTTCAGAATTAATTAATTCAAATCATTTGCAAAACACCCCTTCTCCTTAATTAAATATGTAAAACATTTAAGTCTCATACCTTAAATAATTTTATATATTCATCAAAACACTTAGGAAAATTCTATAAAAATTCTAGAAAATCCTTTTTAATATGTTTTTTAACATATATAAATTTCATACCCAAATAATTATTTATTTTGCGGTAAATAATTTATAACCCAATAAATCATTTTTTTCACTAGAAAATTAATATAAAATCTACATTAACTCAGAAAATTGGAACCCATCTCTAAAACATTATTTCTTATCTATACCCCAAAATCGCAAGGCATTTAGATGTCATTTAATAGGGTTTTCTTATCAAAACATATCCTAAAAACCAATAAGAACATTCATAAATCATCAACAAGTATATATAAACATTTGGTCAATTAAAACATGGCATTCTCATGCAAAAACATTTTGGATTATCCTTAACACCGAAAACATAACAAAAATGCGATGTAGTAATTATTCACCTCAGCTTTGTGATCAAAGATGTGAGATTTGAATTAAACTTGATGTTGATTAAGCTTCCTCTTTAGCTTTCTTCTTCTTACTCTTGAAAATGGTGGTCGGCCTTTCTTTTACTTTTAATTTTTATAAATGAATGCAGGTGAGAACTCACGGCTAAGGGTTTTAGGGTATTAGAGAGCCCTTCTTCCTATTTTACCCTTACTTATTTCCTAACATATCTTATTCATGCTATCTCATTTTGATTTACAGATTAACAAGGCACGGCTACCCTTAATTATATTCAAATCTCAATCCATTAATCATGTTACATTATTTTATTTTATTTACTAATTAAATATACTAAATAATGTTACTAAAAATATGGGTTGTTACAGTACCCAAGCCACTTAATACCTTTTTAATGGAAACTAGGCATACTCCGACCATTTACTACCTTATTTATGGAAGGTCCCTGTCATTTACTATCTATCCCAAGGCGGACTCCTCTCCGGTTCAATCTAGCTGACATTGCACCGAATCTCTTCAGGCCACTGACTACTTCAACCCTGAAGTAGATCCTCCTCGAGATATCCTCTACCGTGCCCACCCATTAATCCTGACCATTTAATACTTCATATAGGGAAGAGGCGGACCCTTAACCAGCCACTTACTACCTTCAGTCCCCCAAGTAGGTCCTTATATTATGACCCATAATCTAATCGTGACATCTCACATTAACCTGACCATTCGTAGGTACAAGTAGCCAAATTATATGGGTAAGTTTACCCTACAGAATTAGGACTAACCTCATGTCCTCCCCGATTGTTTATTATAGGAGATGTCTCACATCAGACCCCAAAGTCATACTGTTAGTAGCCAGATTAGCTGGGCAGACTTCTGTGTGCTTTTGATTGACCTCGCACCTTATAACTTAGTCATAATCTAAAACACTCCCTTAATATATTATCCACATCTCACAGCATTCCATATCAAGGCCTTATAAGAAAAACTCTTATTTTGCCTTTATAATTAATTACTTTCCTAAGGAGGAATTAATGATAATTAATATTATACTAACTGCGTAATTAATACATTTGTACGTCATTTACGCTAATATATGTATAAATATAAATACACACTTAGTAAATTTCTAAGCGTGCGATTATATTAACTGCATAATTAATACGTTATTGTACATCATTTACGCTAATATATGTATAATATAAATATGCACTTAGTAAATTTCTAAGAGTGCGAAGTTTATGCCCTAAACTAATGTTTAAGTGTCAAATCTACAAAATTATACAAGTCCCATTTCCATATTAACACATATACCACAAATGCAATATCCAAAATCAATTCAACAGCCTTGTATAGAAACAGAATCCAAACCCACTTATTTTGCATAAAAACAATTGAATAAATCGGTAGTATAAACTTACAATTTACATATTTTTATGCTCTATTCAACTTCTTTTTACATGAAATTAGGCAAAAGGAATTTTTATTCAAATTGTGGAAATAGGTGGTGCAAACTGCGAATAAGAATTCGTACCTTACACGCCTTTCCTAATCAAAACCCTTAATCAGATCCAAAAAAAATAAGAAGTGGAATAGAAGGTAAAACATTGAAATTGCAAAATATACACAAATTCCGTTATTTTAATATAAAACAATTGAGATTTCAATCTAAAAATTGACATTTCGCTTTGGAGGGAAATTTTGGGGGTTTTGATGTGATGTTTTCGTATTCCCCAAGGCATATGTCAATTTCAAATTACACTATTCAATTATTAAAATAGAAAGACTAAGATTTCCACTCATAGTAAGTCCTTAGCTCTTTCTCTTTGTGGATTTGTCATGCCTTAAATATTCTTTTTTAGATCTTCCCTTTTAAATATATACAACAAGGGATTTGTATCTATATACTAGATTCAGAAATTGAGAGATTAGAGGAGAACAAAATTAGAAATAAAATAATAAATGTATAGAATTTCTTACCTGAAACCCTAAAGAATTTTTCTAAATCTTTGAAAAGAGAGACCAATAGAGCTTTGTTTGGTTCCCAAAGTAATTTGTGAATAAAATTGAAAGGGCTAAGCCCTTACTTATAGTGGTTGGAATGCACCAGAACCGTCGGATTAAGTCGGTTTAAAATAATAAAATTTGGTATGTTCAAATGCAAAAACCCTAGCCACCAACAACATCTACCGCTCGACCGTTGAAGCTATTTTGGGAACGTTTTTAATGTTTTCTTTACCGTTTAATTTTATTCCTTCATTAACCAATTAATGTTAACATTTATTTTAATGTTTACTTAACCCCCAAGTATAATTGCTATTACTTTTCAAATTTTAAATCAGAGAAGTAATTATTTATTTGAATTCATTTTAAATTATTTTGAATACGAAAACTTCAAACCTTCATAACTTTTTCGTTTGAGCTTCAATTTCAACATATTATATACGAAAATTGATCAGAAAATTGCCAAGAATGCAATGACATAACTTCTGTGGTCAAATTATGACTTTTACAAAATTTCCATTTTTAGCCTTCATTTAATTAATTTATCTTATTTTATTTGTTTCTTATTATTAATTTTTGTGGGATGTTACAATAATGAATGAATTAAAAAGGAAGAAATCATACTTAAAAACCTTTTCATTTGTCACATCATGACTTATGACTTCTCGTTAGATCTTCAAGTGAATCTACATCCAACTTTGTAAGAGAAGGATGAACACCATGGGTTTAGTTTAATTTGAAGTTTTTTTATTTTTCTTTGCTTTAGAAAAAAATAATGGTGGCTATGTTTTAGGAGAGGAGGAGGAAAGTTTTTCCATAAAAAAGAAAATTAATAAGGAGATTTGTTTTTAATGGGATAATTCTTCTAATTAAATTTCCTTACTCGGTTATATTTTAAACTTCAGTTAATCAAACCCCTTATTTTTTCAACCTATGTGTGATGCCCCACCTCTATACTCACGCTATCCAAGGACACTACGGAGCAATGCCGTCGATTAGCGCGTAGAATAAGGTTGTTGAGGAGCGACCATCCGTGTAATTGTTTTGTGCGAGCACCGATATGTCAGATAGTATAACATGCATTTCATTTCAAGAGGAAATCCGACATACCGATACAAACACAAAGCGACTACATGGTGGCTAAGTGGACCTCGGAAACAAATATAGAAATAAACATAACATAAATCAGTCACAGATGTTCATATGTCAAAGGCGGAAACAGATATGAATATAATACATAAAAGTGTACATCAGAGTAGTGGTCAAATAAGATCCACAATATCACAAAAGAATAGATACAAGTGCAAGACAAAAGAATAAGTATACATCATGGAGTCTATATCTCGAATGTATAACAACAAAAACTACAAATGTAATGTAGTTAGGCAAAAGTCAGAAGATGATCCCAGACAAGGAGTCAAGCAGATGCACCTGTAACATCTCGGTCTGACCCGAGTATTATTTAATAAGAAAATAATAAACGGATCAGTCTAGCTATAAATATCAGATAAAGGAATGAGATATAAGCAGAGATATAATAAGAACGTATGATAACAATAGTGTCATAATAGAACAAATATGATTTAAACATCAACAAAATCATACAATATCTCAAAAATCTCAAAGCACCAAAAGAATATCATATTCTTTATTTTATTCACCAAACTACAAATATTGACAAACATATCATTGCCAATCACATAAAAAGGTGAAACACAAATTCTAGAAATCATCAAATAGAAATCCAGAAATCACAAAGGGGGAGGCCTATCACAAACAGGAGTATGAAAACTCACCAACACGTGTATCACAAACGGAATGCTATTCCATGGTCGCAAACCATAAATATTGAGCCGAAGCTCCACAAACGGTCCGAAGACCACGGGTCGCTACCCCACCAAATTGAACCGAAGTTCCACAGAAACGGGGTTTAGTCTCCCTCACAGACAAATAGACATCGCACATCGCTAGTCTAAATCACAAAATGATCATCATCGATCAATAAAAAGTGTCGATTACACTAAGCTAGTAAATATATGAGTTTAGCTTCATGTCCCATAACCACTAGCTTAACTTAAATATTTATAAACAAATTGTAGATTCCCACTCGAAAATTGTCACAAGAGTTCAATCGAACAAGTCCAAGAATTAACCGATGAAGTAAACGCAAGCGTTTCATACCACTTGTTTTGCTAAGCCGTTTAATTAGATTTTCTCATACGAGTGAGGTAAAGGTTTGTATATACTAATAGATTAGAAAACGGTTTTATAAAAGAGCTTTGTATTAAAAATAGAGTTGAAATCATCTTTGTAAAAGAGTTTTAATATTTACTACTAGTATAGAAACCTTTATATTTAGAAGTGACAAATCACAAAATGATTGTAGAATCAATCTATCACAAGAATTCACATTTCGATAACGTGAATCAAGCCATGGAAATCGATATCAAATCGATCAATAAAAACACCAAAAATCTAGAAAAGAAATCATCAAAGTTGATATTAATTGACAATAACTATATGGATAATCAAAATTCGATAAATTTGGAAATCCACATAAAAATAGGTTAATTTCCAAAAATCAACAGCCACAGACGTTTGTGGGAAATCCATAGACGTCTGTCCCCTGTTTCGGGTAATTGTAACCCTGAAGTCACAGACGTCTGTGGATAATCCACAGACGTCTGTCGCCTGTTTCAGGAAATGTTTTTCCTGAAGCCACAAACGTCTGTGGATAATCCACGGACGTCTATCACTGGTAGCAGGACAGATTTTCATAGCCCTTAAATGGGCAAACCTACACAACTTCTCGGATTCGGAGCGATTGAAAGAGCAACGGGGACAAAGGATTTATGCCAAGCGACAACCCGGCCCTAAAGGCTCTTCAATTCACCCAAAACAACATGTCTAAACACCCATACTAGGGTTTTCATAAATTTTGACTTCAAAATTAGGAAAATTCACCAAACCAATTCAATTCAAAAGCAATTGAATAAGAAATAGATGTTAGGAATTCATACCTAATAACAATCAAAGCTGTAGACATAGATGTGAGTTCAAGAACTCACTTTTAAACCCAATAATGATGAAGGAGAAGCTTGGAAACAAAGGAGGATCAACCACTCTTCAAACTCAACTCTAGAAGCTTGAATCTAAGCTCAAAAGAAGAACATTTCCAAAGTTAGGTTTAGGAAATTTCTAAATTTAAAGAGAGATTTAGTTGGAGAAGAAGATGGAGATACTTACCAATAGTTTCTCTTTGAATTTGGAGCTAAAACTTGGATTTGCTAAAGAAACTAGGGTTTAGGATTTTAATTTCCCATCTCCACCACCATTTTTGCTAAAGCTTAAGTTGTAGGAAATATTATGAAGTAAGGAAGAGGAGTGGAGTAGAGTTGGGTTGATATGTTAAGTTAATGGGCTGAAACCCAACCCAAAGCCCTAAGTGAAAAGGTCGAAATTTTAGCTAGCTCCAAACATATCGATGTTTATACTCAAAAGAGTCGCAAATGCCATTTTGGACTCAATGGAAGTGGTCTTGAGTCTTAATTCGACTGTTTGCAAAAAGTAGCTTTTCGGACTTTAATCCGATTAACAATTATATTTAAATAAAATATTTAAATATTCAAAACTTTAAAATATGCGGGTTGTTACAGACTCCCCTCCTTAAAGAAATTGCGTCCTCGCAATCTTTAAGAAATAAGTAAGAAGTAACAACAACAAAAGCATATCAACACAAAAAGAAGAAATTTTGAAATAAGAAGTTCACCTCAAAGAGCTCAAGAGAGTAAGTCCGGATGTGTTCGCTCTTTGAATTTTCTAGATTCCCAAGAGCAATCCTTAGGATTTGAGGACCATTGAACTTTCACAAGCGAACATCTTTATTTCGATGGCGTTTAACCTCTGAAGCAATAACACGAATAGGATGTTGCTCATATGTTAAATTAGGCGAAACTTCAATTTCTTCAACAACACCGGGCTCAAGAATAGTGTCGGAATCTCGAAAGCATTTCCGTAGTTGAGAGACGTGAAATACGTCATGAATAGCAGAAAACTGAGCAGGTAACGAAAGGTGATAAGCCACAGAACCAATGCGTTCGGTGATGGGAAATGGGCCAATATATCGAGGTGCTAATTTTCCCGATCGACTGAAACGCACAACACCCTTCATAGGTGAAACACGGATGAACACAAAATCTCTCACAGAAAATTCTAATTTCCATCTTCGATTATCGGCATAAGATTTTTGTCTACTTTGAGCTTCTTTCATCCTATGACGAATAAGGTCAATCTTTTCTGTGGCATCACGAATAAAATCTGGTCCTAAAACCAGCTTCTCACCGGCTTCAAGCCAACACGAAGGAGATCGACATGACCTTCCGTATAGTGCCTCGAAAGGTGCCATACCAATACTAGATTGGAAGCTATTATTATAAAAAAATTCAATAAGAGAAATATGATCTTCCCAACTTCCACCAGAGTCAAGAACACAAGCACGAAGAAGATCTTCAAGAGTTTGATTCACACGCTCGGTTTGTCCATCGGACTACGGATGATAAGCGGTGCTAAAATTAAGCTTCGTTCCCAAAGCTTTTTGAAGACTCTTCCAAAATCCACTAGTAAACAATGGATCACGATCACTAACAATAGAAGTAGGAACTCCATGCAATTTAACAATTTCTTTAATAAAAAGTTTGGCCAAAAGAGGAACGGTCCGATTAGACCGAACGGGAATAAAATGGGTGGATTTAGTAAGTCTATCAACTATCACCCACAAACTATCATGACCCGAACGAGAACGGGGAAGGCCATCAATAAAATCCATGGAAATATGATCCCACTTCCACATTGGGATGTCTAAAGGTTGCAATAACCCACCGGGCCTTTGATGCTCGGCCTTAATGAGTTGGCAAGTCATGCAACGCTTAACGAAGTTAGCGATATCAAATTTCATTCCCTCCCAATAATAACGTCACTTCATATCCGCGTACATTTTACTACTACCGGGATGAATGGTGAATTTAGAATGATGGGAATCTTCTAATATGTCTTTGCGAAGATCACTAATATTTGGTACGACAAGTCTACCAAATTTTCGAATACCGCCACGAGAATTAATATCAAAGTCTTTCATACCTTCAATATCAATTTTATCCCTAAAATTTTGGCCAAGAAGAGCCAATTCAGGATCTAGCTTTTGAGCTTCAAGAATGCGGCCCAAAAGAGAAGGATGAGCCTCAAGGCTACATAAAACAAGAGATGAACATAAATCGGATACACGATCTCGAATCTCACAAGTAGACAAAGTCTCGAGATCGTTCCATTCGGATATCATCATAGAAACAACCGCTTGTTGCTTTCGGCTAAGGGCATCGGCAACACGCACTACAAGAAATTTTATTTTTTGTAGCGCTCAAAAAACGCTACAAAAACTTTTGGTGGCGTTTTGATAATCGTTACGAGAAAACATGCCACTAAAAATCCATGATTTTTTGTTGCATTTATTTTATCGCCACTATAAATGCATTTTTGGCAGCGTTTTTCAAACGCCACCATAAATCTTTTTGTAGCGTTTAAAAAACGCCACCAAAAGATTTTTTGGTGCTACTAATAGAATTTCCAACTTTACCCCTGTTTTACGGTTGCATTTACTCAACGCCATTATATATATTTCGGTAGCGTTTTTGAAATGCTACTAAAAGTTGTTTATTATTTTACACCATTTTTTCATGCTATTATTTCCTGTTAACGGTCTATTTTGGTTCTATTATATCAATCAACAATCACTCACATAATCATCATATTCAAATAAGTTAAAAACACACATTAACCATATAATCAAATAAAATATCCATAACCATTCCAATACAATAGTTTTTCGACAAAATGACCTAACTCACATATAATAACCATTTGTATACAAATTTACACATCGGGTACTAACAAATGTTATATCTAACTAGTGCTAACAAAACGTTTGATTACCCCATAATTTTTTGTTGCATACACAAGTGAAAGCTAGCATCATCAAGTCCAAATTTGCTCTCTTCAAAAGTCTGATGCCTACACAAGTGAAAGCACAACAGATTCAATGCACTAAGACTACTTGCAGCAGTGGAAAACACACAGTTTCATGAAGAGGAGTGATATACAAAGATTAATAGATTAAAATACAAAAATTAATAGATTAAAAGAAGTGATGTATTAATATAAAATGCAAAATTATCTTTTTATTCGATGGTCGATGGCAAAAACAAGGCCAAAAAAGGCCAAAAAAGTAGTGTTCATGCAATGGTACTAATTACTATACCTGTGCCGGATAAGGAGTTATCTGTGAGCCATCAGTCCAAGCATAAGGATTGATATGTTTCTACCCATTGCTCACAGCCTCAAGTATGCCATGCAGTGTTCGATCACTATAGTTAAATAGGAACAACGGAAGACCTGGTCTAATGTTTTGTACATAAGATATATGTCCCATAGGTAAACCTAACAGCAATATAAGCCAAGTCACAAGCAAGTACCAATTAAAAATCAGATGGTAGGAGACAAAAGGTATAAATAGTGTTTCTCGCTGAGAAAATTACACTAGAAATATGCTCATAGACAAATTGCATGCAGTTGCCTATTACAAAAAAGGCTATAAAGATTAAGGTATTAACCACATTTCCATGTTACAGAAAAACATATGAGAAACTTGTAGTCACAGAAGAGGAAAAAAGCAGTAAATAAGAGCAAAGAATGTTTAATCTACCGAATAATTGTTTTGAACGACATTCAGCCATGGTGTCATGTGTGCAACCAAATATTACACCGCCCAAGTCCTTTGCAAGTAAGTTCCTTGAAGGTGCATGGCCATTGGTCTTTGTAGGAAAGTATGATGCAGAAGAGCCGACCTTAGTTTTCTTGTTCTTTCTACCTCCCATTACACCTCTGGAAAACAAATTCACACAGAATATGCGGATTTGCAATTCTTCATAGGATAAATACATACATAAATATAATAGTGGAATCAATAAACAAACTAACTTGGTACCAACACACAAACGCGCGCGCGCGCACACACACACACACACACACACACACACACATATATATATATATATAATGTGTGTGTGTGTAATGTATGTATAGGGCAAGGATCGGCTACACCTCATTTTGGCTACACCTCAAATCTCCATTGATTTCAACCACAAGTTCCGAATTAAATAATACACAAACAATGAAAGAAAACCCAAGTAAAATAGAAACAAACAAAAAAAGTAAAAATCTTAAAAGCATTATCACAGTGATACATGCCCTGTAGCTAACTAATTCACAAGCTAAGTAACTAAGAATGCCAAACATGGGTTGGTGATGAATTCCAAATCATAGATCTTTTTTAAAACCTTATATGGCCAAAATCCAAGATTACATATCATTGGAAGATGTTTTACTCAACAAAAAACAACAGCAAGCGCTCTATAATTTTCCTATTTCCAAATGAGTGTTAAAAGAAGCTATCTCAGATTTCAGATACTTCAATATGTATACAACAGAAGTTTCTCCAGATGAATTTTTATTTAAAACCAGAACAAAAATCAAAATATAAGAAGACAAACATTAGAAAGTTAGACCCCACAGATTATTAGCTATGCAAACTTACAATCAATGACAATCTGTACTGTTTCCAAACACAAAATTTATATTTATTATCATCTAAGCTCATTGGATCACATTAGTAGAATGAACTATAAACACTAAAACACACATGATTGATCGTATCACACAAAGAGTATGAAATCAATTCTATGGATCAATATTTTTATTATTATTTTGCACTGCACAAATTATAAAACCTGCACATCGCAGAGAATGTGTCCATGGCTACGCTAAATACTAATTTAATAATATTTTGACTAGGTAGTGTTAACATGTGCCCAGTTGCTTTGAAGAGTTGTAGCCTGAAAATACAAAGGGAAGGATCTTCTTACACACTCGGAATCAAAGATGACAAATAAAGGGAAACTCCCGAAAGGAGGCTAAGGCAGTGAATGAATACCTTGAAAATGTCTAGTCTGCACAAATATTTTCCAAATATTACCTTGCAAGCGTGTTAGTGAGTGCATTAAAGCGTGAGTCCTTTACTCACTGATTTTTGCATTTTGTTTTGGTTTACGAGTTGCTTCTGTGGACCAGGCATTTTTTGACGTGCAGTTATAAAATAGTAAACTGTCGATGTGGGACTTTTCTTTGCTGAGAAATAATGGAGAGGCAGAATCAATATCAAGTGAGGAAGATGAAGAAGCAGTTACGTAAATGAAGGAATCCGAAATATTTCACACCAAATCCAGGCCTGCCAAATAAGTTACAAACTGTTATCAGATATACGAATCAATAATTCAGCTATATGACACAATAGCAGTAGACAATGAGATTATCATGAACTACAGGGTAAAGGATAAGACAAATTTTCATGAATAGTTGGAGTTACTTCTATGTAGTGTAAGAAAAATCCATAAAATTCATATTGCATGGGTTTCTCCTAAAATTTGTAGTTAACGGCATAAATAAAACAGATAAATAAAAATTTCATATTTAGTAGAGAACCGACATACTGTTCACATACAAAAATAAAAAATACTTCTCTAAATAACTAATTATGAAATAGAAAGGTACGGCTGTTAGTAGGTGTTGTCTGCAAGCTATTCTATATATCCAAAAAATTCAAAAGATAATTGGAAGTTTCACCTCAACGATTTCAGTCGCATCGAATCACTCTTGAAACCTTCAGATTTCCTTCTCATAAAAGAGAAGAGAGCAACTAATATGAGCGAACAATTGAAAGCTAGAATCGAACTTGACGAAAAGAAGCAAGAAATTTGAGCAGCAACTAGAGAATAATTGAAGAAATAGTTGTTGGATTCAAACGACCCTGAACTAAAATCGCGTTTGCTTTATTTTATTTCGGCCGTAGTTTTTGAATTAGGAAAATTAGGGCTTGTGGAGTAAATTGGAAGAGACGAATAATTTTTTTTAAGTGAAGTAGTTTGAGAAAGAAAAAGTGGTAAAGGAAATTTGAGCGGCCACAAAAAACTTTAGCAAAAAATTCCACGAATTACTGGCGGGAGAATTAGCCGCGTTTCTTTGTTTATTTTTATATTGTAAAATTACCAACAGTTGCACAAAATTTAAAACGCCACCAATTAATGCAACTAAAAATAGTTTTTCTTGTAGTGATGATTTCCTTTTCCGGGAGTATAAAGAATATCAAGATCATACGATGCAAGGAACTCGAGCCAATGTTGTTGACGCAAATTAAGTTCCTTTTGAGAAAATAAATACTTCAATGATTTATGATCGGTGTAGAGAACAAATTTCTCCCCCAAAAGATAATGACGCCAAATTCGAAGAGCGAAAACAATAGCCGCGAGCTCTAAATCATGAGTGGCATATCTAGTCTCGGCAGGCTTTAATTGCCTAGAAGCATAAGCAATAACACGTTCCCGCTGCATGAGAACGGCACCCAAACCAACACGACTAGCATCGGTATAAACAATAAAATTTTGGTTCCCATCGGGAATCACAAGAATAGGAACATCGGAAAGGAGTTATTTTAATTTTTGAAATGAAGCTTCACATTTGTCTGACCAAAGGTATTTAACTCCCTTCTTTTTCAAATTAGTAAGAGGTACGGAAATCTTAGAAAAGTCTTTTATGAACCGATGGTAATAGCCCGCCAATCCAAGGAAGCTACGAATTTCCGTCACACTCTCTGGTCTCTTCCAATTTTGAATCGCTTCAATCTTTGAAGGATCCATGGAAATTCCGGATTCAGAAATAATATGTCCCAAAAATTTCACACGAGATTGCCAAAAGTGGCATTTAGAAAATATTGCTTTCAATTGGTTGCTCCGAAGAGTTTCCAATACAATACGAAGATGATTTTCATGCTCCTCTTCGGTTTTAGAATAAATAAGAATGTCATCTATAAAGATGAGAACAAATCGGTCGAGGAAGTCTTTGAAAACTCGATTCATAAGGTCAACGAAATAAGCTGGAGCATTCGTCAAGCCAAATGGCATAACAAGCCATTCATAAGATCCATAACGTGTACGGAACGATGTCAAAGAAATGCTATCCTCTGCAATACGGAGCTGATGAAAACCGGTTGCTAAGTCTAACTGTGAAAAGACTTTCGCACCACTAAGTTGATCGAATAAATCATCAATCCGAGGCAAGGGATATTTATTCTTAATGGTGAGATCATTAAGCTTGCGGTAGTTAACGCAAAGCCTAAGTGTACCATCAGATTTCTTCACAAAAATGGATGAAGCTTCCCATGGAGAGGAACTAGATTGAATAAATTGCTTCGCTTCCAATTCGGATAATTGTTTGCGCATCTCCTCATTTTCTTTATTGGACATACGATAAGGAGGACGAGTAATAGGTAGAGCTCCAAGGATTAGATTAATTCGAAACTCAATTGCTCGCTTAGGTGGTAATCCTAGAACGGGCTTAAATATGTCAGGAAATTCACAAACAATGTGAATGAGAGAAATGAAATCTTCCTCATCATCATTATCGTTATCATGAGGATTTAGAGAATATAAGGATTCTTTTGAATTGGAATCTGAATCTTTCAGAACAAGCGAAATCTGCTTAACAGATTGAGGATGCCAAAGATATATAGTCCACTACGGACATAGGATATGGGTTTCATAACGATTAAGCCAATCCATTCCCAAAATCATTCTGAAATCTTAATAACGCATAACATGCAAATCGGCACGGAAAGAGTAATCACATAAAATAATTTCGACATCTTTACAAAGTAAACTGAGGGTTGCAGATCTACCGACCGGATTCGCAATTCTCAAAGAAGTCATCAAGCCAACAACATTCAATGACAAAGCATCAACAAGTTCTTTTGATATAAAAAAGTGAGATGCACCCGTATCAAAAAGAACTCGAATAGAAAGATCACGAAATTTAATAATACCATCAAGGATAGAATGAGAAATACCTTGACCACGAGAAGTGTAAGAAGGGGCTTGTACAACATTTAGCTTGCCTTCCTTCTTGCCTTGAAGTTTGGGACACAAAGATAAAGTATGACCCGAACTCTTGCAATAGCGACAGAAAAGAGGCTCCGGACACTTGTTTGCATAATGGTCCTTAGAACCACAATTATAACATTCTCCACGGCGGGAGGTAGGAGTATTTGCTACAGGTGTTGCTTGCTTTCCCTTCTTGTTGGGATTAGCTTGAATTTAAAAGGTCTCTTCTTGTTGATGTTTGGTTTGGCCTCGGCCTCACTATCTCTATCTGCCTCTTCGAGCCGAAGAGCAATATCCACAAGTTGATCAAAAGAAACTTCTAATTTTAGAAGTAATAGCGTTTTGAGGCTTTTGTTCAAGCCATAAACAAATCTCTGGTTTTTCTTCAGTGGGGTATTAATGTATTCAACCCCATATTTCGACAAAGATTCGAAAGAAGCGACGTAGTCGGTCATGGAAGATTCTCCTTGAACAAGGTCTATGAAACGTCGAGCTAGAGATACTTTTTCAGCTTCCGTACGAATTTCACCTCGAACCTTTCTCGGAATTGCTCCCAAGTAATGTCCGCTTCATTAATTTTGGAGATCAAAAGTTCGTACCAGTCTAATGCTCTTTCTTGGAACACACTAGAAGCACCCTGAACTCGGTGAAGATCAATAAGATTCATGCGAGAAAAGATGCGGTCGCATGTTCTTAGCCAAGCCTGGACTTCAATAATGGTTTCAGAACCTTTGAATGGCTTTCCACCCAAGTTGGTGTAATCACTACACAAGCGTGCAAAGCCAGATTTAGGATGGGTGGGCTCTGGAATAGGTCCGACAGCTTGAGCATTTCTCATAAGATTAAGAAGTTGCTGAGCAGACATAAATACTCCATCCTGGGGAGTAGCACTAGATTGACCGACGCTGGGGCGGCCTGGTCTAACCATTTCTCTTCTTTAAGAAAGTAAGAAAAGAGGAAAAATGTTATTCACAAAATGAATATCAAACAAACTTGATTGATAAAACAAGGAATCATAAAAAGAAATACGATAGAATGGTACGAAGACCCGAATTAAATCCTATGGCATGATTCCTAAGAAAGACTTAGGACAATGATCCTTGTTAGATTATTCTACATTGTTACGAAGTTTGGCTCTGATACCAAGCTGTGATTCCCCACCTCTATACTCACGCTAGCCAAGGACACTACGGAGCAATGCCATCGACTAGCGCGAAGAATAAGGTTGTTGAGGAGCGACCATCCGTGTAATTGTTTTGTGCGAGCACCGATATGTCAGATAGTATAACATGCATTTCATTTCAAGAGGAAATCCGACATACCGATACAAACTCAAAGCGACTACACAGTGGCTAAGTGGACCTCGGAAACAAATATAGAAATAAACATAACATAAATCAGTCAGAGATGTTCATATCTCAAAGGCGGAAACAGATATGAATATTACACATAAAAGTGTACGTCAGAGTAGTGGTGAAATAAGATCCACATTATCACAAAAGAATAGATACAAGTGCAAGACAAAAGAATAAGTATACATCATGGAGTCTATATCTCGAATGTATAACAACAAAAACTACAAATGTAATGTAGTTAGGCAAAAGTCAGAAGATGATCCCAGACAAGGAGTCAAGCAGATGCACCTGTAACATCTCGGTCTGACCCGAGTATTATTTAATAAGAAAATAATAAATGGATCAGTCTAGCTATAAATATCAAATAAAGGAATGAGATATAAGTAGAGATATAATAAGAACGTATGATAACAATAGTGTCATAATAGAACAAATATGATTTAAACATCAACAAAATCATACAATATCTCAAACATCTCAAAGCACCAAAAGAATATCATATTCTTTATTTTATTCACCAAACTACAAATATTGACAAACATATCATTGCCAATCACATAAAAAGGTGAAACACAAATTCTAGAAATCATCAAATAGAAATCCAGAAATCACAAAGGGGGAGGTCTATCACAAACGGGAGTATGAAAACTCACCAACACGTGTATCACAAACGGAACGCTATTCCATGGTCGCTAACCATAAATATTGAGCCGAAGCTCCACAAACGGTCCGAAGACCACGGGTCGCTACCCCGCCAAATTGAACCGAAGTTCCACAGAAACGAGGTTTAGTCTCCCTCGCAGACAAATAGACATCGCACATCGCTAGTCTAAATCACAAAATGATCATCATCGATCAATAAAAAGTGTCGATTACACTAAGCTAGTAAATATATGAGTTTAGCTTCATGTCCCATAACCACTAGCTTAACTTAAATATTTATGAACAAATTGTAGATTCCCACTCAAAAATTGTCACAAGAGTTCAATCGAACAAGTCCAAGAATTAACAGATGAAGTAAATGCAAGCGTTTCATACCACTTGTTTTGCTAAGCCGTTTAATTAGATTTTCTCATACGAGTGAGGTAAAGGTTTGTATATACTAATAGATTAGAAAACGGTTTTATAAAAGAGCTTTGTATTAAAAATATAGTTGAAATCATCTTTGTAAAAGAGTTTTAATATATACTACTAGTATAGAAACCTTTATATTTAGAAGTGACAAATCACAAAATGATTGTAGAATCAATCTATCACAAGAATTCACATTTCGATAACGTGAATCAAGCCATGGAAATCGATATCAAATCGATCAATAGAAACACCAAAAATCCAGAAAAGAAATCATCAAAGTTGATATTAATTGACAATAACTATATGGATAATCAAAAATCGATAAATTTGGAAATCCACATAAAAATATGTTAATTTCCAAAATCAACAGCCATAGACGTCTGTGGGAAATCCACAGATGTCTGTCCCCTGTTTCGGGTAATTGTAACCCTGAAGTCACAGACGTCTGTGGATAATTCACAGACGTCTGTCGCCTGTTTCAGGAAATGTTTTTCCTGAAGCCACAGACGTCTGTGGATAATCCACAGACGTCTATCGCCTATTTCAGGAAATGTTTTCCCTAAAGCCACAAACGTCTGTGGATAATCCACAGACGTCTATCACTTGTAGCAGGACAGATTTTCATAGCCCTTAAATGGGCAAACCTACACAACTTCTCGGATTCGGAGCGATTGAAAGAGCAACGGCGACAAAGGATTTATGCCAAGCGACAACCCGGCCCTAAAGGCTCTTCAATTCACCCAAAACAACATGTCTAAACACCCATATTAGGGTTTTTATAAATTTTGACTTCAAAAAGGAAGGATCTGTTGTTGCTGTGACCAAGGAAGAGTCTAAACCACAGTAGGGTGGAAACAAGAAGAGGAAGCAGCAGCAGCAGAAGGGTAAGGATGGCCAGAAGAAGGCGAAGGGCGAAGTGATCTGCTACAATTGTCAGTAGAAGGGCCATTTCTCCAGGGATTGTAAGAATCCGAAGGTGCCGGTTAAGTGCCACAACTGTGACAAGTCGGGGCATATCAAGAGGAATTGTCCAGAACCGCGAAAGGACAAGCAGATTGTGCAAGCTTATGCTTTGGGGGCTGTTCCATCATCTTCGAAAGCTCCTACCGCTGAAGAGAAAGGAAAGAGTGTGGTGGTTCAAGGTACTCTTTCCATATGTGGTGTTCCAGTTAGAGTGTTATTCGATACTGGGGCGTCGCATTCTTTTGTTTGTAATGAACTTGTAGGTCGGTTGGGTTTAGAACCGGATATCGTTGATAGGCCATTGGTTGTGACTAACCCAGTTGGGGGTTCGTCTTGTCTGTGTATGTTATGTCGTGGTCTGATTATATCGAGTCATGATTGCTCTTTTGTTTGTGATTGTTTTGTTCTGAACTTTGCGGGGTTCGGAATTATTTTGGGTATGGACTGGCTTAGGAAGTATGCGGCAAAGGTTGATTGCGAAAGGTTGGAAGTGACAGTCGAGAATGTGGAGGGGTGAAAGGTTGTGATACGATGTAAGCATGAGGAAGGCGTCTTCATGAGCTTCATGTATTCGCTGGTTGTTCCACGGGATGGACTGTCATCTGTGCCAATCGCTAATGGATTTGAGGATGTCTTTGATGAGGTCAAAAGGTTACCGCCGCATAGAGAGATCGAGTTTCGTATCGATTTAGTTGAAGAAGCCAGACCTGTTGTTATGCCTCTTAGGCGGATGGCGCCTAGGGAATAGCAAGAGTTGAGGGTGCAAGTTGATGATCTTTTACAGAAAGTATTCATTCGGCGTAGTGTGTCCGAATGGGGTGCACCAGTTGTGTTCGCAACCAAAGCGGATGGATCGTTGAGGTTGTGTGTGGATTATCGTGAGCTGAATAAAGTGACTAAGAAGAACAAGTATCCATTGCCGAGAATAGACGACTTGTTTGATCAGCTTCACGAAGCTAAGGTGTTTTCTCAGATGGATTTAGCTACGGGATTTCACCAGTTAAGAGTGGCTAAGGATAGTGTGCCGAAGACTGCTTTCAGGACACCATCCGGTTTCTTTGAGTGGCTGGTAATGCCGTTTGGATTGACCAATGCACCAGCATATTTTGTGGATCTTATGAATAGAGTGTTCAAAGATTAGTTGAATAAGTTCGTACTAGTGTTCGTGGATGATATTTTGATTTATTCCATAACTGAAGAAGAACACATGACGCACTTGCGCATTGTTTTGGAAATCTTACGGAAACATCAGCTGAAGGCTAAGTTTTTGAAGTGTCACTTCTGGAAGAGTGAAGTGAGGTTCTTAGGCCATATTATCTCTGGAAGCGGAATAGCGGTTGATCCCGCCAAGATAGCAGCAATCCAGGATTGGGTTAGACCTAAGAATGCATCTGATGTGAGAAGTTTTCTTGGATTAGCAGGATATTATCGTCGGTTTATCAAAGACTTTTCCAAGGTAGCTGCACCATTAACGGGATTGATGAAGAAGAACCAAGTGTTCAGATGGGATGATAAGTGTGAGCAAGCTTTCAGAATCCTGAAAGAGCGATTGACAAGTGCTCCTGTTTTGACTATCCCAAGTGGGAATGGTGAGATGGTGGTTTACACCGACGCATGTGGTACTGGACTTGGAGCAGTGCTGATGCAGAAAGGTAAAGTTGTTGCGTATGCAAGTCGACAACTGAAGCCGCATGAAAGGAATTATCCGACTCATGATTTGGAGTTAGCGGCGATTGTATTTGCTCTGAAGATGTGGAGACATTACCTATTGGGAGTCCGATTCGAGTTGTTTACAGATCATAAGTCGTTAAAGAAAATTCACCAAACCAATTCAATTCAAAAGCAATTGAATAAGAAATAGATGTTAGGAATTCATACCTAATAACAATCAAAGCTATAGACATAGATGTGAGTTCAAGAACTCACTTTTAAACCCAAAAATGATGAAGGAGAAGCTTGGAAACAAAGGAGGATCAACCACTCTTCAAACTCAACTCTAGAAGCTTGAATCTAAGCTCAAAAGAAGAACATTTCCAAAGTTAGGTTTAGGAAATTTCTAAATTTAAAGAGAGATTTAGTTGGAGAAGAAGATGGAGATACTTACCAATAGTTTCCCTTTGAATTTGGAGCTAAAACTTGGATTTGCTAAAGAAACTAGGGTTTAGGATTTTAATTTCCCATCTCCACCACCATTGTTGCTAAAGCTTAAGTTGTAGGAAATATTATGAAGTAAGGAAGAGGAGTGGAGTGGAGTTGGATTGATGTGTTAAGTTAATGGGCTGAAACCCAACCCAAAGCCCTAAGTGAAAAGGTCGAAATTTTAGCTAGCTCCAAACATATCGATGTTTATACTCAAAAGAGTCGCAAACGCCATTTTGGACTCAATGGAAGTGGTCTTGAGTCTTAATTCGACTGTTTGCAAAAAGTAGCTTTTCGGACTTTAATCCAATTAACAATTATATTTAAATAAAATATTTAAATATTCAAAACTTTAAAATATGCGGGTTGTTACAGACTCCCCTCCTTAAAGAAATTGCGTCCTCGCAATCTTTAAGAAATAAATAAGAAGTAACAACAACAAAAGCATATCAACACAAAAAGAAGAAATTTTGAAATAAGAAGTTCACCTCAAAGAGCTCAAGAGAGTAAGTCCGGATGTGTTTGCTCGATGAATTTTCTAGATTCCTAAGAGCAATCCTTAGGATTTGAGGACCATTGAACTTTCACAAGCGGAACATCTTTATTTCGAAGGCGTTTAACCTCTGAGGCAATAACACGAATAGGATGTTGCTCATATGTTAAATTAGGCGAAACTTCAATTTCTTCAACAACACCGGGCTCAAGAATAGTGTCGGAATCTCGAAAGCATTTCTGTAGTTGAGAGACGTGAAATACGTCATGAATAGCAGAAAACTGAGCCGGTAACGAAAGGCTATAAGCCACGGAACCAATGCGTTCGGTGATGGGAAATGGGCCAATATATCGAGGTGCTAATTTTCCCGATCGACTGAAACGCACAACACCCTTCATAGGTGAAACACGAATGAACACAAAATCTCCCATAGAAAATTCTAATTTCCATCTTCGATTATCGGCATAAGATTTTTGTCTACTTTGAGCTTCTTTCATCCTATGACGAATAAGGTCAATCTTTTCTGTGGCATCACGAATAAAATCTGGTCCTAAAACCAGCTTTTCACCGGCTTCAAGCCAACACGAAGGAGATCGGCATGGCCTTCCGTATAGTGCCTCGAAAGGTGCCATACCAATACTAGATTGGAAGCTATTATTATAGGAAAATTCAACAAGAGAAATATGATCTTCCCAACTTCCACCAGAGTCAAGAACACAAGCACGAAGAAGATCTTCAAGAGTTTGATTCACACGCTTGGTTTGTCCATCAGACTGCGGATGATAAGCGATGCTAAAATTAAGCTTCATTCCCAAAGCTTTTTGAAGACTCTTCCAAAATCCACTAGTAAACAATGGATCACGATCACTAACAATAGAAGTAGGAACTCCATGCAATTTAACAATTTCTTTAATAAAGAGTTTGGCCAAAAGAGGAACGGTCCGATTAGACCGAACGGGAATAAAATGGGTGGATTTAGTAAGTCTATCAACTATCACCCACAAACTATCATGACCCGAACGAGAACGGGGAAGGCCATCAATAAAATCCATGGAAATATGATCCTACTTCCACATTGAGATGTCTAAAGGTTGCAATAACCCACCGGGCCTTTGATGCTCGGCCTTAATGAGTTGGCAAGTCATGCAACGCTTAACGAAGTTAGCGATATCAAATTTCATTCCCTCCCAATAATAACGTCACTTCATATCCGCGTACATTTTACTACTACCGGGATGAATGGTGAATTTAGAACGATGAGAATCTTCTAATATGTCTTTGCGAAGATCACTAATATTTGGTACGACAAGTTTACCAAATTTTCGAATACCGCCATGAGAATCAATATCAAAGTCTTTCATACCTTCAATATCAATTTTATCCCTAAAATTTTGGCCAAGAAGAGCCAATTCGGGATCTAGCTTTTGAGCTTCAAGAATGCGGCCCAAAAGAGAAGGATGAGCCTCAAGGCTACATAAAACAAGAGATGAACATAAATCGGAAACACGATCTCGAATCTCACAAGTAGACAAAATCTCGAGATCATTCCATTCAGATATCATCATAGAAACAACCGCTTGTTGCTTTCGGCTAAGGGCGTCGGCAACACGATTTCCTTTTCCGGGAGTATAAAGAATATCAAGATCATACGATGCAAGGAACTCGAGCCAACGTTGTTGATGCAAATTAAGTTCCTTTTGAGAAAATAAATACTTCAATGATCTATGATCGGTGTAGAGAAAAAATTTCTCCCCCAAAAGATAATGACGCCAAATTCGAAGAGCGAAAACAATAGCCGCGAGCTCTAAATCATGAGTGGCATATCTAGTCTCGGCAGGCTTTAATTGCCTAGAAGCATAAGCAATAACACATTCCCACTGCATGAGAACGGCACCCAAACCAACACGACTAGCATCGGTATAAACAATAAAATTTTGGTTCCCATCGAGAATCACAAGAATAGGAGCATCGGAAAGGAGTTCTTTTAATTTTTGAAATGAAGCTTCACATTTGTCTGAACAAAGGTATTTAACTCCCTTCTTTTTCAAATTAGTAAGAGGTACGGAAATCTTAGAAAAGTCTTTTATGAACCGATGGTAATAGCCCGCCAATCCAAGGAAGCTACGAATTTCCGTCACACTCTCCGGCCTCTTCCAATTTTGAATTGCTTCAATCTTTGAAGGATCCACGGAAATTCTGGATTCAGAAATAATATGTCCCAAAAATTTCACACGAGATTGCCAAAAGTGGCATTTAGAAAATTTTTCTTTCAATTGGTTGCTCCGAAGAGTTTCCAATACAATACGAAGATGATTTTCATGCTCCTCTTCGGTTTTAGAATAAATAAGAATGTCATCTATAAAGATGAGAACAAATCGGTCGAGGAAGTCTTTGAAAACTCGATTCATAAGGTCAACGAAATAAGCTGGAGCATTCGTCAAGCCAAATGGCATAACAAGCCATTCATAAGATCCATAACGTGTACGGAACGATGTCAAAGGAATGCTATCCTCTACAATACGGAGCTGATGAAAACCGGTTGCTAAGTCTAACTATGAAAAGACTTTCGCACCACTAAGTTGATCGAATAAATCATCAATCCGAGGCAAGGGATATTTATTCTTAATGGTGAGATCATTAAGCTTGCGGTTGTTAACGCAAAGCCTAAGTGTACCATCAGATTTCTTCACAAAAATGGCTGAAGCTTCCCATGGAGAGGAACTAGATTGAATAAATTGCATCGCTTCCAATTCGGATAATTGTTTGCGCATCTCCTCATTTTCTTTATTGGACATACGATAAGGAGGACGAGTAATAGGTAGAGCTCCAAGGATTAGATTAATTCGAAACTCAATTGCTCGCTTAGGTGGTAATCCTAGAACGGGCTCAAATATGTCGGGAAATTCACAAACAATGTGAATGAGAGAAATGACATCTTCCTCATCATCATTATCGTTATCATGAGGATTTAGAGAATATAAGGATTCTTTTGAATTGGAATCTGAATCTTTTAGAACAAGCGAAATCTGCTTAACAGATTGAGGATGCCAAAGATATATAGTCCACTACAAACATAGGATATGGGCTTCATAACGATTAAGCCAATCCATTCCCAAAATCATTCTGAAACCTTAATAACGCATAACATGCAAATCGGCACGGAAAGAGTAATCACATAAAATAATTTCGACATCTTTACAAAGTAAACCGAGGGTTGCAGATCTACCGACCGGATTCGCAATTCTCAAAGAAGTCATCAAGCCAACAACATTCAAAGACAAAGCATCAACAAGTTCTTTTGATATAAAAGAGTGAGATGCACCCGTATCAAAAAGAACTCGAATAGAAAGATCATGAAATTTAATAATACCATCAAGGATAGAATGAGAAATACCTTGACCACGAGAAGTGTCAGAAGGGGTTTGTACAACATTTAGCTTGCCTTCCTTCTTGCCTTGAAGTTTGGGACACAAAGATAAAGTATGACTCGAACTCTTGCAATAGCGACAGAAAAGAGGCTCCGGGCACTGTTTGCACAATGGTCCTTAGAACCAGTATTATAACATTCTCCACGGCGGGACGTAGGAGTATTTGCTACAGGTGTTGCTTGCGTTCCCTTCTTGTTGGGATTAGCTTGAATTTAAAAGGTCTCTTCTTGTTGATGTTTGGTTTGGCCTCGGCCTCACTATCTCTATCTGCCTCTTCGAGCCGAAGAGCAATATCAACAAGTTGATCAAAAGAAACTTCTAATTTCAGAAGTAATGGCTTTTTGAGGCTTTTGTTCAAGCCATAAACAAATCTCTGGTTTTTCTTCAGTGGGGTATTAATGTATTCAACCCCATATTTAGACAAAGATTCGAAAGAAGCAACGTAGTCGGTCATGGAAGATTCTCCTTGAACAAGGTCTATGAAACGTCGAGCTAGAGATACTTTTTCAGCTTCCGTACAAATTTCACCTCGAACCTTTCTCGGAATTGTTCCCAAGTAATGTCCGCTTCATTAATTTTGGAGATCAGAAGTTCGTACCAGTCTAATGCTCTTTCTTGGAGCACACTAGAAGCACCCTGAACTCGGTGAAGATCAATAAGATTCATGCGAGAAAAGATGCGGTCGCATGTTCTTAGCCAAGCCTGGACTTCAATAATGGTTTCAGAACCTTTGAATGGCTTTCCACCCAAGTTGGTGTAATCACTGCACAAGCGTGCAAAGCCAGATTTAGGATGGGTGGGCTCTGGAATAGGTCCGACAGCTTGAGCATTTCTCATAAGATTAAGAAGTTGTTGAGCAGACATAAATACTCCATCCTGGGGAGTAGCACTAGATTGACCGGCGCTGGGGCGGCCTGGTCTAACCATTTCTCTTCTTTAAGAAAGTAAGAAAAGAGGAAAAATGTTATTCACAAAATGAATATCAAACAAACTTGATTGATAAAACAAGGAATCATAAAAAGAAATACGATAGAATGGTACGAAGACCCAAATTAAATCCTATGGCATGATTCCTAAGAAAGACTTAGGACAATGATCCTTGTTAGATTATTCTACATTGTTCCGAAGTTTGGCTCTGATACCAAGCTGTGATGCCCCACCTCTATACTCACGCTAGCCAAGGATACTACGGAGCAATGCCATCGACTAGCGCGAAGAATAAGGTTGTTGAGGAGCGACCATCCGTGTAATTGTTTTGTGCGAGCACCGATATGTCAGATAGTATAACATGCATTTCATTTCAAGAGGAAATCCGACATACCGATACAAACTCAAAGAGACTAAACTGTGGCTAAGTGGACCATGGAAACAAATATAGAAATAAACAGAACATAAATCAGTCACAGATGTTCATATCTCAAAGGCGGAAAAAGATATGAATATAACACATAAAAGTGTACATCAGAGTAGTGGTGAAATAAGATCCACAATATCACAAAAGAATAGATACAAGTGCATGAAAAAAGAATAAGTATACATCATGGAGTCTATATCTCGAATGTATAACAACAAAAACTACAAATGTAATGTAGTTAGGCAAAAGTCAGAAGATGATCCCAGACAAGGAGTCAAGCAGATGCACCTGTAACATCTCGGTCTGACCCGAGTATTATTTAATAAGAAAATAATAAACGGATCAGTCTAGCTATAAATATCAAATAAAGGAATGAGATATAAGCAGAGATATAATAAGAACGTATGATAACAATAGTGTCATAATAGAACAAATATGATTTAAACATCAACAAAATCATACAATATCTCAAACATCTCAAAGCACCAAAAGAATATCATATTCTTTATTTTATTCACCAAACTACAAATATTGACAAACATATCATTGCCAATCACATAAAAAGGTGAAACACAAATTCTAGAAATCATCAAATAGAAATCCAGAAATCACAAAGGGGGAGGCCTATCACAAACGGGAGTATGAAAACTCACCAACATGTGTATCACAAACGGAACGCTATTCCATGCTCGCTAACCATAAATATTGAGCCGAAGCTCCACAAACGGTCCGAAGACCACGGGTCGCTACCCCGCCAAATTGAACCGAAGTTCCACAGAAACAGGGTTTAGTCTCCCTCGCAGACAAATAGACATCGCACATCGCTAGTCTAAATCACAAAATGATCATCATCGATCAATAAAAAGTGTCGATTACACTAAGCTAGTAAATATATGAGTTTAACTTCATGTCCCATAACCACTAGCTTAACTTAAATATTTACGAACAAATTGTAGATTCCCACTCGAAAATTGTCACAAGAGTTCAATCGAACAAGTCCAAGAATTAACCGACGAAGTAAACGCAAGCGTTTCATACCACTTGTTTTGCTAAGCCGTTTAATTATATTTTCTCATATGAGTGAGGTAAAGGTTTGTATATACTAATAGATTAGAAAACGGTTTTATAAAAGAGCTTTGTATTAAAAATATAGTTGAAATCATCTTTGTAAAAGAGTTTTAATATTTACTACTAGTATAGAAACCTTTATATTTAGAAGTGACAAATCACAAAATGATTGTAGAATCAATCTATCACAAGAATTCACATTTCGATAACGTGAATCAAGCCATGGAAATCGATATCAAATCGATCAATAGAAACACCAAAAATCCAGAAAAGAAATCATCAAAGTTGATATTAATTGATAATAACTATATGGATAATCAAAAATCGATAAATTTGGAAATCCACATAAAAATAGGTTAATTTCCAGAAATCAACAGCCACAGACGTCTGTAGGAAATCCACAGACGTCTGTCCCCTGTTTCGGGTAATTGTAACCCTGATGTCACAGACGTCTGTCGCCTGTTTCAGGAAATATTTTTCCTAAAGCCACAGACATCTGTGGATAATCCACAGATGTCTGTCGCCTGTTTCAGGAAATGTTTTTCCTGAAGCCGCAGACGTCTGTGGATAATCCACAAACGTCTGTCACCTGTAGCAGGACAGAATTTTCATAGCCCTTAAATGGGCAAACCTACACAACTTCTCGGATTTGGAGCGATTGAAAGAGCAATGGCGACAAAGGATTTATGTCAAGCGACAACCCGGCCCTAAAGGCTCTTCAATTCACCCAACACAACATGTCTAAACACCCATACTAGGGTTTTCATAAATTTTGACTTCAAAATTAGGAAAATTCACCAAACCAATTCAATTCAAAAGCAATTGAATAAGAAATAGATGTTAGGAATTCATACCTAACAACAATCAAAGCTATAGACATAGATGTGAGTTCAAGAACTCACTTTTAAACCCAAAAATGATGAAGGAGAAGCTTGGAAACAAAGGAGGATCAACCACTCTTCAAACTCAACTATAGAAGCTTGAATCTAAGCTCAAAAGAAGAACATTTCCAAAGTTAGGTTTAGGAAATTTCTGAATTTTAAGAGAGATTTAGTTGGAGAAGAAGATGGAGATACTTACCAATAGTTTCTCTTTGAATTTGGAGCTAAAACTTGGATTTGCTAAAGAAACTAAGGTTTAGGATTTTAATTTCCCATCTCCACCACCATTTTTGCTAAAGCTTAAGTTGTAGGAAATATTATGAAGTAAGGAAGAGGAGTGGAGTGGAGTTGGGTTGATATGTTAAGTTAATGGGCTGAAACCCAACCCAAAGCCCTAAGTGAAAAGGTCGAAATTTTAGCTAGCTCCAAACATATCGATGTTTATACTCAAAAGAGTCGCAAATGCCATTTTGGACTCAATGGAAGTGGTCTCGAGTCTCAATTCGACTATTTGCAAAAAGTAGCTTTTCGGAATTTAATCCGATTAACAATTATATTTAAATAAAATATTTAAATATTCAAAACTTTAAAATATGCGTGTTGTTACACTATGGCTGGCCATAACTTGCCTTAATAATGAGCAAAGTTTCCAAAACTCTCCATGTAACTATTTATTTTTAAACTATGTTTAGAAAGTATACCCGATAAAGTATATTGATATATGCAAATATAACTTTTATACATGCATTTAAATAATTATCAACAATATTCAAAACATCAAATAAATTAATAATAAATTAGGTTTATCAAATATTAATTAATTCAACCAGTTTATGGTATAACATAAATTAATTAAATCATTGGTTTTTCAAAAAAATCACAAATACGGTTGTGCGACTCAGTGGTGTGAATTCTCAACGATTCATATTAAACAATTCAAACATCAGTTTTCACATGTGACATTCACTAGTGATGTGACAGTTTGGCTGAGATCATCACTTATAGATCTTTACAGTAAAGTCCGATTTCATATTTTCTAAGTGATATCTTTTAGTAACAATAATTTATATGTGAAAGAACTAGTGGATCGTGTATGGCTAATAAAGGCAAGTATATATACTAATTTATACTATGAAATACTAAAGCAGTAAGTAAATGTACACCTAGATTTATACTGGTTCGGAGCACCTCTCCTACTTCCATTCCATAAGCACCTCTTAGGTATTTCCTTAGTAAATCCCTCGCTTGACCCGGAGGAATAGGTTAACCGATCTGAGCACCTCTCAGATTTATTCTTTCCTTTGACAAATACAATTCTTGCTTGACAATCTTGTGTTCGTCTAACACTGATTTTGACTTGATAGTACAATGGTCCTTATAATCTCCTTGTTGATTTGAAGTGAGTGCGCAGTGATTATTGGAACAATAGAAAATGAAATAATGGAGTTGAAAGTAAAAAATTGCTTAGAATAGCACAAGAGAATAGAAGCAATAGAAATCAGAGTAGAAAGTTAGAAAACTAAGTATGAGTTATTGTGTTATTTATAAAAACTAAAGAGAGGCAATCAAGAGTTGTCAATCTTCAAGAAATCCTTTCAGAATATAAAAAACTGTTCAAAATGGTTGCAATTCTTGAAGATGACTTTTCAGAAAATATGGTTGTTATAGCATCTCAGTCTACTAAGCGATTACGTCAGTCTACTTAGTATGAACATTTAAAATTTCGCGGCAAAAATTTAAATTATAAAAAAATTGATTTACACAGTTTCAGTCGACTGAACTTGGGCTCAATCGACTGAACTGTGTAAGTTTAGTTTGCATTAATATTTTGACCTTTGTCGAATTCAAACCTCAATGATATCTTGACATCTGTGTTTGAGTATGTGTTTGTGTGTGTATGAACTATCAAGGAGATTTTACAATTCAATATAAGACCATATACATACTATTGACCTTGAAGCTCCATAGTTTTGACTTCTTCGACTTGTAGATGATTCTTCTTGCTTTTTGCCTCTCATTGTTGTCTTCTTGAATGAAAGCCTGATATCATGATATAGTATATATGTGCAGTATATAGTTGTCGTCATTAAAACTGAGACCTAATGTTCTAACAATCTCCCTCTTTTTGATGATGACAATTATCAAAGTTCAAATGTAAAAATATTGATTTTGCTCCCCCTAAATTCATGCTCCCCCTATCTATATGATTCTCTTCCCTTTGGCATCAACAAAAAGAAGTAAACACAAGGAATACTCTCTGACTAGCATATAATACAAATTAGTTACAACATAACATCAAATGCAAGTTTGCACATAAAGTCACATAACATCAAATATAAGTTGTCACATGCATAGAGTTGCATAACATCACAAATTAAATTACATACCAACATAACATAAACAATATCACAAATAGAAGTGTTTTGAACGATACCACTACGTAAGTGTAACGTCTGCGGATTTTGCCCGCTCGAAAATCGACATCCATACTTTACATTGTAATCGAATGCCGTAGATTCGACCGTTCAAATCTGAGTCGCCGGAGCTTATAACATAATTAAGTAAATAACACAGCGGAAGAAAAAGAATAATACATTGATATACAATATCTGAAACAATATCTAATACAACAGAGTGATACAATGAATATCAATATACATCAGAGATATGATACAAGAAATAGCAGCGGAAAAGAAAACGATAACACCAGCAGCGGATAATCTCCATCTCCAAAGCGCCAATCTAGAAATAGCTTGAACTCCCAATAACGATGCACAAAGATAAGCAAGTGCAGTCCGATCCAAAGACTGAACTAGCTCCAGATAATCTACTAAATCTGAATATCTGAAAAACCCAACTCTAGACTGCTCGTGTAGAAAAATTTTGAACACCCAGAGTTTAGGAAAGAAACAATAAACTCCGGATCAGTCATGGGACTGGTGTGAGCAACAAAAACAGTTTATCTTTAAAAACGAACAACAAGAGAATTTTTAAAGTCAATTCGCAATTCTTTTGGAAAATGAAACTACCATAAGGCCTCCCACACACACACACACAATACAAACGCAGAATCGGAGGAGATTCCTCCTTATGATAGTCAAAGATGCTTGATACGCAATAACAACTCATTTGGTTTGATATTATTATTAGTGCATAGTGTAGAAAACATTTCGAAAGTAGAATATAAATCTTAGCCAGCATAGACATTTCGAACTATGCCTACTATAGCTACCATCTAAACAGTGGGGCACCACCATAAGTAAATGGCAGGTTCTACAACTAATACCGTACACAGTTCGTATTGGAGTTTGGATTTCCAACAAATGGTCAGGCCAAGGAACTTCCCATTGCCACATGGAAACGCCTCTGGAAAGACGCCTCGAGAAATAACCTAACATTACGGTTAGATCTCTGCCAACACAAGGCCGGGTTACCCCTAACTGGGTAACTACTGACACGAATATGTCATCCCCCGATCGTAACCGATCTTCCCGAGGATCCTCGATTCCAACAACCACAAAGAAATAAATTTGCAGCAACAACATAGGTTAAATATCTAGGCTCCATACCATGATACCACCTCTATCTAGAAGGAATGACATACACTAAAGGGGCGCTGCCCCCTAATAACCTTGTTGCATCCTTCCTGTTTCGACCATTTCCGGGGTGTGAGGTCCGACGAAGTCTCGTCCACAAAGCTATGCTTTGGTACAAAGCCATGCTTTGGGTCAACAGATGATCAAAGTAATGATCACAAAGATATAAAATCAAACAAATGATCATATCACAAATGATCAAATAATGATCATCACACAGCAACACTCAGCATGTCACATTACCAAATTGGGAGTATATCGCTGATAACCTTCAACTACATAACCTCTGAGCTCGTACGTCTCAGAGAAGGGTGTTAAGCTAAGAGAATAAATTCTACGCCACCAAACAGAAATGTATTTGAAAGAAATCAGCTTTATATCCCAAAATGTAATGTCAGACATGTAACCATACAAGTCTGTTCCGGGTTCGAACAGAACCGAAGGCACTTCTTACGAAGCCCTTGCAATTCCGGGTATTCACAATCCCGTCCGGACTTTCCATCACAAAGGGTGATAAAATCTCTATATCGGGGCCAGTCGATGCAGAGACATTCGATGAGTTGTCCTTTCATTTTTGAAAATATCCGGTCTTCACCACCGGTCTTCAAATGCTATCCATATACGACATATCACTATTCAGAATGGGTTATATGACACAAGGGTCTTTTCCCGGCTAACCCGAATAACGAGCGCAATTAAAAATCATATGGATACTGGGGTCTCAGTTAAATCATAGCTTAAAGCCCAAAACTTTTCATTCGAATGGTTAAAACAAATTACCATTTTCAAATCTTTAACAAAAAGATTTATTTCACAAAGTTCACCCAGTTTCAACAAAAATCCATTCACAGATTTCAAAACAATTTCCGTTTCAATTGGATTAACTCGTTAAATCTTTAAAACAAAGATTCAACATATAGCTTTCAAAACAATTTCATTTCGAATGGTTTAAACAAATCATCATTTTAAATCTGTTAAAAATAAACAGATTCAATTCATAGTTTTCAAAAAGAATTCATTCATAGCCTTTCAAAACATTTCAATTTCATTTTAAATTTGAAACTTTTCAACACAAATTGGAAGTTCACTTCTTATATGAAAGTTGTTATTATTTTGAAAACAAATAGTTTTCGTTTCGGAAAAATCCAGTTATATTTACACGAGTTAAAACCCTTGGATTAAATTCAAATTCCCAAATCAAAACCTTTAAAATGGTTTAACCCATATATAACTTGTACAGCATTTTTATTCCCTAATTTCAAATCATAGAATTAAATTTCAAACTTGAATTCAAATTTAAATCAAATTATTTAAATTTTCAAAACTCGATTAAGTTATTCAAAATGACTTTTATCTTTGAAATCCCATTTCAAAAGTTTTTCACTTTAAACCTAAATTTCTAATTTCAAAATCAATTGAAATTAAAATTTCAATTTCAAAATCATCAAATTTAAATTATCTGTGACTTAGCCCATTTCCACGTGAAATCCATATTTGTGTGTGTAACAGTGTGGTCTAGGGGTTTTACACAGTAGTGCAACATCATACAATCATCACAGATCAGAATACAGAAATATAGTTGATAAGCGCTATTAACTATCACGTTTATCGTTCATTCACAGATCACAGATAAGTAAATTACAGATCACAACATAAATCAGGATGTATCACAAAGCATCATATATCAGGGATATCAACAATCAAGTCATCCAGTAGAACCCAAATATCCATAGGTAAAATCAATTTATTTATCTGATCAGATTAGTCACCAATCCTAGTTAATTAACATTAACTAATTACAATTTTATTTTAATTAATTAACCTTTAATAATAAATTAATTAGCCTCAATTAATAAATTAATTAATTGTCATTTAATTAATTATCCTTAATTGCTTTTATTAAGTAATTAACAATTTACGATTGATTATCTAAATTAATTAATCTAATTGTTTATCAAAATTTATCACATAAATTTGATTACTTAATGAATTTCTAGTTAATTAACTTTAACTAATAACATTTCTTTAATTGCCTTCTTGAGAAATTATCTTAGATTAATTCATTTTTAATCATTTCCAATTATAAATTAATCTAAATTATTTATTTATAAATTAAATAAATCATTCTTTAATCATCTTATTAGATAAATCATTTTAATTACCTTATTAATGACTTCATTAATACTTAAGTGTATTTTTAACATTACCCTTTTTTTTTAAATTTTAAATTCAAATTAATTTAAAAATACACTTAATCAATCAATTTATTTAGAACAATTTAAAATTCAAAAAAAACTTCTTTTATTCCAAAACTAAGATTCAAAATTTTGATTTAATTCCAGATTTAAATTTAAGTTTTAATCTCTATTTTTATTTAAAGCTTTGCCTTTAAATTTAAACTATTTAACATTTTAAAGTTGTTCAAACAAATTTAAATTTTAAAAACTTATTTAATTTAAAACTGAGATTCAATCTACATTTGAATCCAACTTAAACTTTGATTTAAATCCAGTTTACAAATTAAAGTTTCATTTGAATTTGTTTTGAAAATTCAAATTACTTTCAGGTTGTCTAAAACCTGTAACCACTGCTGTTCTCGAGACAAACCAAAATTGCCTCGAGACAAAAGGCTACCTACTTCGAGTAAGATACTCGAATTTCTCGAGTTAAATTTGAGTCTCTCCTCTACATCCCAAAACCAACATCATCAGATGAATATACCACCGTGCATATGCACGGTGGCTCCAGCCACCGTTGATCATCAACACTGATCGCCACCCAACAGTACTCGCCTCGACATTTCACCTCGATCATCGAAACGCGTCCAACCACCGGAAATCGAAACGAGCTCCCCCTCATCAAAACCTGGAAAACGGCTCGCTCTCGCCGCCTCGACCACCGGAGGCGCTGTAATTCCGGTCATGGCCTCATCATCTCCCCCACTTCCAATCCCCTAGAGCACGCGACACTCGATCGATTCCAGGCGTGGAACGAATCGAACAAAACGGCCTCACCAAAATTAGGTTAAAAATATTCAAAACCCCACCGCCGCTTCCACGTCGAACTGGAGCAACTCCAGATATTTTTCCCAAACACCCTGTTCATCAATCAAGCCCCAGACGAAGTCTCAACCACTCGAGTGCCTCTGACCACCAGAAAACACTCAAAGTTCATATCTCAGACATTCCAAAAATGCATACTCAATGCTCCACTAAAATTTGTGTTTTTAGTTTTAAAAATGTTAGCTTTGTACCCTTAATCATGATATGAAATCAAATCCACAATTTAAAACATTTGCATTTTTAACTTATGATTTCTTTTTAATGTAACATGAACATCCAATATCTATATCACACTGTGAACCTTCAAAACAAATCTAAGTTCTGATTTTAGTTCAAACAAACCTTTCTAATTTAAATTCCTAAGTTTTAATTTAATTATACGAAGAAATTTCGTTTTAAATTTGTTTACTTTCATTTGCTCTGTAGCTTGAAATATTGGAAACATGGCAAGATACAACTTCCAGTAAACAGAGATCATCACAGAACTCATGTTTGCAATAGATAGCTAGCTAACCCAAGATTTTTTTTTTACAAATCAACCATCAAGTTTTAAACTTCAGGATAGTATGTTTACTCACTTGGCAAAGAAGAACAGAGGAGAAGAGCAGAGCTGCTATGCTGAAACCAGATTTTGAAATTGCTAGTTGAAGCCTTCATCTTGATTGCTTTGATGTTTTTATTTGAGATGTTTATTTTGTTTACAAATGACATTCACTTCATTTTTTTTCTTAGTTTGTTTGAATGGAACAAAAATGAATTGAAAAATGAGAAGGCTGATATAAGAAAGAATGTGTTACAGGGTGTTGTATTATTTTGTACAACAGGGTGATGTATTTGTACAAAGTGATGTTATCTTTTCCTTATACTAAAGGTATGGGCTGAGGTGTCCTTGTCCATGCTGAAGATATCTTTCTTTTACATACTTGTATACATATTGCTCTTACTTCATTCCATACCTACTTGTCCTTGTTTATAAGCTAACATATTTATTTACTTGCCTTGCATTATTGGTCTCGGCTGAGATAATTTTGTTTGTGTTAGAGATGACATTTCTTTGTCTTGTTTTGTTAGCTTATACTTTCTTCTTTTATTTGTTTGTACTGATACTTTGTACTTAGATATATTTTTTCTTTCCTTTGCTTTAACATGGCGGCTACATTTATTCATATTTAAATGTATTTTATTTTGTTTTATTTCTTGTTCAAGTGTAAATAGTTAATTTTCTGACTTGTTCTATTCTTTTATTCATAGATGTATATATTTGCTGCCTTGTATTTTGAAATACAAGTAACTTCTATTATTGTTTTTGTTTGTTAATATTTGTTCTGTTTTTATATTGGTTTATAAATATGTAATTAAGATTTAAATTTGTATAAAACTATGTATATATAATTTATTTATTTTAAAATATAGATGAATTTCCATATTTTATTTTATTGTTAAATTTTCCAAATTTAATTACTTTATGGTTATCTTTTATATATTTTTATTTCTATTTTAAATGTGTATTTTACTTCAATACTTATTATCTTGTATCTCTTTTATTTTTAAAACTTAAACTATCAAATATAAAATTTACTAGTGTATTCACTTTCTATTTTATAAAACTATAAAATTTATCTTACATATTTTGATTCTATTTATAACTTAATATTTATTATGATTATTTTACTTTAATATTATTATTATCATTGATTATTAAACCATTTACTTACAATTTAAATCCAAATTAAATATATATATATAATTTCAAATTGACTCATATATGCCCAAATACATATATATTCATATATATACAATATTTACAATATTTTTAAATTTAAATGATTTATACCAAATTTATTTGGATTCAGGGAAACTCGCTTCCATTTATAATAAATTTTACAAACTTTTATTCAAAAATTTATTTAATTATCAATTTAAATTTAATTAAAATATAAGGTCGTTACAAACTTCCCCCCTTAAAAGAATTTCGTCCTCGAAATTCGCAGGCACGAAAACAACATAGAGATAGACATATTCGATCTCCTATAACTCTTCAAACACAAGATATGGATTCCAAACTCAAGTCGGAATATCTCAGAACACATACCAATTTTTCCCTCTTCGGACTTTGGTATTCACAAGAAATTTCAATAGAATTTCAAAATTCGGTTTTTAAACGAAATCGTTTTATCGATTTAATTCAATTTATCCTATATTTTATTAATCCAGTTAACTCAATTCAAAATTTCAAGTTTATTTAAAATTCCCAATTTCAAATTTCAAATTCATATTCATTAGAGTTTAAATCGAAAAACTGATAAGAAACCGATGAAATATGAAGTAAGAATTTTCCTACAACAGTTCGTAGAGCCACCATCACCGCACCGAAACTTCTTCTTGTAGCTGATACAAAGCAATCAAAAGAATTTTGGAAACGAATCAAAGAATATTGATGGAGAAAGATTGTTTCCACTGTTGTAGGGTATTGACCTTTTATAGTCGTATTCCCCTGTCCCCTATCTCGTCCTCTTCTCGCACTCATACTCACTATCAATGGATAGTAAGAGAATTTACAGAGACATTCAGACAGATATCTGAGGAATTACTCATTCTAGGGTATACTTCACCCTATCTCTAATGAGCTACTTAATGTGTTATACTCCTGAGCTAAAGTTCAACCTTAGCTCTGATACCAAATGTAACGTCTGCAAATTTTGCCCGCTCGAAAATCGACATCCATACTTTACACCGTACTCGAATGCCGTAGATTCGACCGTTCAAATCCGAGTCGCCGGAGCTTATAACACAATTAAGTAAATAACACAGCGGAAGAAAAAGAATAATACATTGATATACAATATCTGATACAACAGAGTGATACAATGAATATCAATATACATCAGAGATATGATACAAGAAATAGCAGCGGAAAAGAAAACGATAACACCAGCAGCGGATAATCTCCATCTCCAAAGCACCAATCTAGAAATAGCTTGAACTCCCAATAACGATGCACAAAGATAAGCAAGTGCAGTCCGATCCAAAGACTGAACTAGCTTCAGATAATCTACTAAATCTGAATATCTGAAAAACCCAACTCTAGACTGCTCGTGTGGAAAAATTTTGAGCACCCAGAGTTTAGGAAAGAAACAATAAACTCCGGATCAGTCATGGGACTGGTGTGAGCAACAAAAACAGTTTATCTTTAAAAACGAACAACAAGAGAATTTTTAAAGTCAATTCGCAATGCTTTTGGAAAATGAAACTACCATAAGGCCTCCCGCACACACACACACAATGCAAACGCAGAATCGGAGGAGATTTCTCCTTATGATAGTCAAAGATGCTTGATACACAATAACAACTCATTTGGTTTGATATTATTATTAGTGCATAGTGTAGAAAACATTTCGAAAGTAGAATATAAATCTTAGCCAGCATAGACATTTCGAACTATGCCTACTATAGCTACCATCTAAACAGTGGGGCGCCACCATAAGTAAATGGCAGGTTCTATAACTAATACCGTACACAGTTCGTATTAGAGTTTGGATTTCCAACAAATGGTCAGGCCAAGGAACTTCCCATTGCCACATGGAAACGCCTCTAGAAAGACGCCCCGAGAAATAACCTAACATTACGGTTAGATCTCTGCCAACACAAGGCCGGGTTACCCCTAACTGGGTAACTACTGACACGAATATGTCATCCCTCGATCGTAACCGATCTTCCCGAGGATCCTCGATTCCAACAACCACAAAGAAATAAATTTGCAGCAACAACATAGGTTAAATATCTGGGCTCCATACCATGATACCACCTCTATCCAGAAGGAATGACATACACTAAAGGGGCGCTACCCCCTAATAACCTTGCTGCATCCTTCCTGTTTCGACCATTTCCGGGGTGTGAGGTCCGACGAAGTCTCGTCCACAAAGCTACGCTTTGGTACAAAGCCATGCTTTGAGTCAACAGATGATCAAAGTAATGATCACAAAGATATAAAATCAAACAAATGATCATATCACAATGATCAAATAATGATCATCACACAACAACACTCAGCATGTCACATTACCAAATTGGGAGTATATTGCTGATAACCTTCAACTACATAACCTCTGAGCTCGTACGTCTCAGAGAAGGGTGTTAAGCTAAGAGAATAAATTCTCCGCCACCAAACAGAAATGTATTTGAAAGAAATCAGCTTTATATCTCAAAATGTAATGTCAGACATGTAACCATACAAGTCTGTTCCGGGTTCGAACAGAACCGAAGGCACTTCTTACGAAGCCCTTGCAATTCCGGGTATTCACAATCCCGTCCGGACGTCCCATCACAAAGGGTGATAAAATCTCTATATCGGGGCCAGTCGATGCAAAGACATTCGACGAGTTGTCCTTTCGTTTTTGAAAATATCCGGTCTTCACCACCGGTCTTCAAATGCTATCCATATACGACGTATCACTATTCGGAATGGGTTATATGACACAAGGGTCTTTTCTCGGCTAACCCGAATAACGAGCGCAATTAAAAATCATATGGATACTGGGGTCTCAGTTAAATCACAACTTAAAGCCCAAAACTTTTCATTCGAATGGTTAAAACAAATTACCATTTTCAAATCTTTAACAAAAAGATTTTTTTCACAAAGTTCACCCAGTTTCAACAAAAATCCATTCATAGATTTCAAAACAATTTCCATTTCAATTGGATTAACTCGTTAAATCTTTAAAACAAAGATTCAACTTATAGCTTTCAAAACAATTTCATTTCAAATGGTTTAAACAAATCATCATTTTAAATCTGTTAAAAATAAACAGATTCAATTCATAGTTTTCAAAAAGAATTCATTCATAGCCTTTCAAAACATTTCAATTTCATTTTAAATTTGAAACTTTTCAACACAAATTGGAAGTTCACTTCTTATATGAAAGCTGTTATTATTTTGAAAACAAATAGTTTTCGTTTCGGAAAAATCCAGTTATATTTACACGAGTTAAAACCCTTGGATTAAATTCAAATTCCCAAATCAAAACCTTTAAAATGGTTTAACCCATATATAACTTGTACAGCATTTTTATTCCCTAATTTCAAATCATAGAATTCAATTTCAAACTTGAATTCAAATTTAAATCAAATTATTTAAATTTTCAAAACTAGATTAAGTTATTCAAAATGACTTTTATCTTTGAAATCCCATTTCAAAAGTTTTTCACTTTAAACCTAAATTTCTAATTTCAAAATCAATTGAAATTAAAATTTCAATTTCAAAATCATCAAATTTAAATTATCTGTGACTTAACCCATTTCCACGTGAAATCCATATTTGTGTGTGTAACAGTGTGGTCTAGGGGTTTTACACAGTAGTGCAACATCATACAATCATCACAGATCAGAATACAGAAATATAGTTGATAAGCGGTATTAACTATCACGCTTATCGTTCATTCACAGATCATAGATAAGTAAATTACAGATCACAACATAAATCAGGATGTATCACAAAGCATCATATATCAGGGATATCAACAATTAAGTCATCCAATAGAACCCAAATATCCATAGGTAAAATCAATTTATTTATCTGATCAGATTAGTCACCAATCCTAGTTAATTAACATTAACTAATTACAATTTTATTTTAATTAATTAACCTTTAATAATAAATTAATTAGCCTCAATTAATAAATTAATTAATTGTCATTTAATTAATTATCCTTAATTGCTTTTATTAAGTAATTAACAATTTACGATTGATTATCTAAATTAATTAATCTAATTGTTTATCAAAATTTATCACATAAATTTGATTACTTAATGAATTTCTAGTTAATTAACTTTAACTAATAACATTTCTTTAATTGCCTTCTTGAGAAATTATCTTAGATTAATTCATTTTTAATCATTTCCAATTATAAATTAATCTAAATTATTTATTTATAAATTAAATAAACCATTCTTTAATCATCTTATTAGATAAATCATTTTAATTACCTTATTAATGACTTCATTAATACTTAAGTGTATTTTTAACATTACCCTTTTTTTTTAATTTTAAATTCAAATTAATTTAAAAATACACTTAATCAATCAATTTATTTAGAACAATTTAAAATTCAAAAAAAACTTCTTTTATTCCAAAACTAAGATTCAAATTTTTGATTTAATTCCAGATTTAAATTTAAGTTTTAATCTCTATTTTTATTTAAAGCTTTGCCTTTAAATTTAAACTATTTAACATTTTAAAGTTGTTCAAACAAATTTAAATTTTAAAAACTTATTTAATTTAAAACTGAGATTCAATCTACATTTGAATCCAACTTAAACTTTGATTTAAATCCAGTTTACAAATTAAAGTTTCATTTGAATTTGTTTTGAAAATTCAAATTACTTTCAGGTTGTCTAAAACCTGTAACCACTGCTGTTCTCGAGACAAACCAAAATTGCCTCGAGACAAAAGGCTACCTACTTCGAGTAAGATACTCGAATTTCTCGAGTAAAATTTGAGTCTCGCCTCTGCATCCCAAAACCAACATCATCAGATGAATATACCACCGTGCATATGCACGGTGGCTCCAGCCACCGTTGATCATCAACACTGATCGCCACCCAACAGTACTCGCCTCGACATTTCACCTCGATCATCGAAACGCGTCCAACCATCGGAAATCGAAACGAGCTCCCCCTCATCAAAACCTGGAACAAGCTAGACTACCCAACCCAAAACCTGGAAAACGGCTCGCTCTCGCCGCCTCGACCACCGAAGGCGCTGTAATTGCGGTCATGGCCTCATCATCTCCCCCACTTCCAATCCCCTAGAGCACGCGACACTCAATCGATTCCAGGCGTGGAACGAATCGAACAAAACGGCCTCACCAAAATTAGGTTAAAAATATTCAAAACCCCACCGCCGCTTCCACGTCGAACTAGAGAACCTCTAGATATTTTTCCCAAACACCCTGTTCATCAGTCAAGCCCCAGACGAAGTCTCGACCACTCGTGTGCCTTTGACCACCAGAAAACACTCAAAGTTCATATCTCAGACATTCCAAAAATGCATACTCAATGCTCCACTAAAATTTGTGTTTTTAGTTTTAAAAATGTTAGCTTTGTACCCTTAATCATGATATGAAATCAAATCCACAATTTAAAACATTCGCATTTTTAACTTATGATTTCTTTTTAATGTAACATGAACATCCAATATCTATATCACACTGTGAACCTTCAAAACAAATCTAAGTTCTGATTTTAGTTCAAACAAACCTTTCTAATTTAAATTCCTAAGTTTTAATTTAATTATACGAAGAAATTTCGTTTTAAATTTGTTTACTTTCATTTGCTCTGTAGCTTGAAATATTGGAAACATGGCAAGATACAACTTCCAGTAAACAGAGATCATCACAGAACTCATGTTTGCAATAGATAGCTAGCTAACCCAAGATTTTTTTTTACAAATCAACCATCAAGTTTTAAACTTCAGGATAGTATGTTTACTCACTTGGCAAAGAAGAACAGAGGAGAAGAGCAGAGCTACTATGCTGAAACCAGATTTTGAAATTGCTAGTTGAAGTCTTCATCTTGATTGCTTTGATGTTTTTATTTGAGATGTTTGTTTTGTTCACAAATGACATTCACTTCATTTTTTTTCTTAGTTTGTTTGAATGGAACAAAAATGAATTGAAAAATGAGAAGGCTGATATAAGAAAGAATGTGTTATAGGGTGTTGTATTATTTTGTACAACAGGGTGATGTATTTGTACAAAGTGATGTTATCTTTTCCTTATACTAAAGGTATGGGCTGAGGTGTCCTTGTCCATGCTGAAGATATCTTGCTTTTACATACTTGTATACATATTGCTCTTACTTCATTCCATACCTACTTGTCCTTGTTTATAAGCTAACATATTTATTTACTTGCCTTGCATTATTGGTCTCGGCTGAGATAATTTTGTTTGTGTTAGAGATGACATTTCTTTGTCTTGTTTTGTTAGCTTATACTTTCTTCTTTTATTTGTTTGTACTGATACTTTGTACTTAGATATATTTTTTCTTTCCTTTGCTTTAACATGGCGGCTGCATTTATTCATATTTAAATGTATTTTATTTTGTTTTATTTCTTGTTCAAGTGTAAATAGTTAATTTTCTGACTTGTTCTATTCTTTTATTCATAGATGTATATATTTGCTGCCTTGTATTTTGAAATACAAGTAACTTCTATTATTATTTTTGTTTGTTAATATTTGTTCTGTTTTTATATTGGTTTATAAATATGTAATTAAGATTTAAATTAGTATAAAACTATGTATATATAATTTATTTATTTTAAAATATAGATGAATTTCCATATTTTATTTTATTGTTAAATTTTCCAAATTTATTTACTTTATGGTTATCTTTTATATATTTTTATTTCTATTTTAAATGTGTATTTTACTTCAATACTTATTATCTTGTATCTCTTTTATTTTTAAAACTTAAACTATCAAATATAAAATTTACTAATGTATTCACTTTCTATTTTATAAAACTATAAAATTTATCTTACATATTTTGATTCTATTTATAACTTAATATTTATTATGATTACTTTAATTTAATATTATTATTATCATTGATTAATAAACCATTTATTTACAATTTAAATCCAAATTAAATATATATATATAAAATTTCAAATTGACTCATATATGCCCAAATACATATATATTCACATATATACAATATTTACAATATTTTTAAATTTAAATGATTTATATCAAATTTATTTGGATTCGGGGAAACTCGCTTCCATTTATAATAAATTTTACAAATTTTTATTCAAAAATTTATTTAATTATCAATTTAAATTTAATTAAAATCTAGGGTTGTTACAGTAAGCAAAAGAAAAATATGATAGTCTTAACAAATAAGGATGGAGTTGAAGAAACTAAGATTCAGGTTTAGACGATGATAAGCAAGAGCATAATGAGACCTTTTTCCAAATTTTACCAAGCAAATTCCCAAAAGTTTTTTGATGTTTCATCATTTTATACTGTTGTTTGAAAAGAATTTCTTGGTTGCGGAGATAGATGTTGTGGCATTGATATTTCTTGAAGGTTGGACCAAAGAAACTTCATTTTCACGACCAATTAACTTCTTCGAAAATTTCATGACTTGATTGACCACGCGTTTGTTCTTGAGAGGTTTAAGCTTGGGGTGGTTGTGAAGATGATTGATCTAAGGTATTTTTAACCAAATTTGACAAATAAACATTATATAAAGGAAAGGGTTCCATTGTAGAGGGTAATTTCATAAGTGAAATAGACTTTTGATCCATAACCTTTGGTGTGATGTTATCTTGTAAAATGTCCACATTAATTCTGAAATGGATAAATATCTTTGTGAGATAGGAGCCAAAAAACATTGTTTTGCGACAACGGGAACTAAAGCTTTTTATTTCATCATGAATAATCTTTTCCCAGTTTAGTTGAGTGCTAGAATAAATGGCATAAAGAGCTTTATAGTTGTAGTCGTACATATTTTCATAGCTCCTGGTGCGAGGAAAAACATTATGAAGAAGCATTTTATTAATAATTCGAACTTGAGGTCGTAAATTCACCGAAGTATTTTTCGTGTTTGGAATACGGAATTTGTAGCTAATTGAATCATAGGCGAAATCACGATGGAACACATTATCTAAAGAAGATCCATGACTATTACACTCTAAAATAGGTCCAAGATCTTGATAATTGAGTACTATATCAACTCCTAATACTCTACTCCATAAAGTTCCCTCTCTGGTTTCATTTGGAGGTGTATAAAAATCTCCACAAAGATTTGGATAGAACAATTTGACTAAAAATGGGTAAACTTTTACTTTATTTTTCTTTTCATCAATCAAGGAGAGGAATCCATATTTTATTGCAAAATCCTCTATGCCAAAAGCAGCGAAATCTTCCATCTTGTAGAATGTCTCTTGAAAGATTCGTTTGTCCATCAATTCGTTGAAGACTCGAAGATTTTTGGCACTTTCATTAAGCCACTCCAAGATTTGAGCATCGGAAGCAAACTCGGGATGAGCCGAAGTGGAGGAAGACGAGGTCGGAACTTTGTCTTTGCTTTTTTTGGGACGAGTAGTAGGGATTTTCTTTCTTGGAGCCATTAAAAAGATGTTTGGAGTTAGGGTTTTTGAAGAGGTAAAGTGAAATGGTGAATAGGCACGATGAAAAAATGGTAGTTATGCTGTCAATTTTGCAAAGTTCACTCGACTAAGACAAAAATTCAGTCGACTAAAAACACATATTTTAGAGGCAGAGAGTAAGTGGGCAATTTTGTACAGGTTCAGTCGACTGAAACTGTGCCTTTTTGAGGCAGAGAGTAGGTATAAATTTTATACAGGTTCGGTCGACTGGCAATCTAGTTCAGTCGACTGAACCTGTGTAAGTTTGTTTTTCTGGTCTTTTTTTTTGAAAAATATTGTTCACAAGTATTTCGAAAACAAACTTATATGATATACTTTTTTGTTTACATCAAATTGTTGATATACATAGCTTATCGTTATTTATTACATATATAACAAAATATTTTCAGAACTTACTGATTATCTTTTGAATCATCAAACTTGTTATCCGGAAAGCGATCCCAAGAATTAGGTTCCACCTTAGTATCTTCAACTAATGGTCGAAGTGGAGACCATGTGTTATACTTAACTGGAGTTTTGTTCCAATTTGACGTGGATGGTCTAGCTTCCTAGGAATTTTTTGGAGGAGTGTTATTGATAATAATCGGAGACTCGATAATACGTGGACTATGTTGATGAATGTTGTTTTTGATCGGGGAATGACCGCAGATAGCAACTATGCATCTTTCCAAAAAATTCAGATGCGCACCTTGACGTCTTTGTTCGTAGTACATCTCCTTTTGGACATTCATCATATCTTGTTGGTAATAATGTATTTCATCAATTTTAGTGTGAGTGTCTAGCTCCAAAACTCTTTTTATCTTCTTTCTCTGGGCGAGAATCCGGTGTGACCAGTCGGAGAAGGAGTAATTTGAATAGATGGTGATTTTATAGAGTGAGGAGTTGAAACGTTTGGTGATGGATATTCACTACAAGAAGGAAAGCTAAAATCGAGAGATGGATGAGCGGAATCATAATTGTTCGACATTGTTTAAATGATATTTTTTAACTTACCTTTCCTTTTTACTTTGTTTTTATATACAGAGACTCTATATATATTAAACTTTTACTAATTACAGAAATTGTAATTTTTGGTTTAGGTTCTTTCTTTTGTTAAATTTAGTAAACAATTTTATACCTTACAAAATTTAGTTATTAATTGATGTCCAATGGTTTTATCTCAAATCTATGATGTTGGTTTAACGTGATATAAAGAGAAAATTACTTTATGTATCTAAATCATTGAGAGAGCATATTCCGAGATTACGACGAAGGTTTAAAAAAGTAGTTTCACAAAGGGGTTTAATAAATATATCTGCTATTTGTTTGTCTAAAGTAACAAATTCTAATGATATTTTTTTCTTTTTCAACATTATCACGCAAGAAATGATGTCTGATGTCAATGTGTTTAGTTCTCGAGTGATTAATGGGGTTTTTTGATAAATTAATTACACTAGTGTTATCACAAAAAATAGAAGATTTGTTTAGATATATTCCAAAATCCTGTAATGATTGTTGCATATATAAAACCTGAGCACAAGCTAGTGCTGCAGATATATATTCTGCTTCACATGTAGATAATGAAACACAATTTTGTTTTTTACTAAACCATGATACCAAAGATTGACCAATAAAGTGACAAGTTGCAATTTTACTTTTTCGATCCGATTTACAACCACCGAAATTAGCATCACTATATGATATGAGTTCGAATGGACGGTCTTTTGAATAAAATAGTCCGTAATCTTTGGTGTTTGATAAATATCGTAAAATTCTTTTAACTGCTCGTAAGTGTGTTTCTTTGGGATTAGCTTGAAAACGGGCACACAAGCAAATACTCATTAAAATGTTGGGTCTACTTGCAGTTAAATATAATAAAGATCCTATCATACTTCTATATAATTTTTGTTCGACATCTTAACCATTTTCATCTTCGTCTAAGTGTGTACTAGTACTCATAGGAGTAGCTTTACTACTAGTATTATACATTCCAAAGCATTTAATTAAATCTTTACAATATTTTTCTTGGTAGATAAAAATTCTGCTTTTTAATTGTTTAATTTGTAATCCTAAAAAGTAATTTAACTCTCCCATATGTGACATTTCAAATTCATTTTTCAAAATTCATCACATAAGTTTTTATTAGTTGATCCAAAATTAATATCATCTACATATATTTGTACTACTAAAATATTGTTTTCATTTGATTTTTATAAATAGAGTAGAATCAACTTTGCCAATTTGAAAACCAGATTCTAAAAGATTTATTTTAATCTTTCATACCAAGCTCGAGGAGCTTGTTTAAGACCATAAAGTGCTTTTTGTAATTTAAATACGTGATTTGAAAATTGTTCATGTACAAACAATGGTGGTTGCTCAACATAGACATTTTCTTTAATGTATCCATTTAAAAAAGCTCTTTTAACATATATTTGAAATAATATGAAGTTATGATGGCAAGCAAATTCTAAGAGAATTCTTATAGCTTCAAGATGTGTTACAGAAGCAAAGGTCTCTTCATAATCAATTCCTTCCTCCTGAGAATATCCCTGAGCTACAAGTATTGCTTTATTTCGAACTATATCACCATTTTCATCCATTTAGTTCCAATAACAGATTGCTCATTGGGTCTTGGAACAAGTTCCCATACATTATTACGTTCAAATTGATTTGGTTCTTCCTGCATTGCTATTATCTAATAATCATCTGTAGATGCTTCTTTAACATTTTTTGGTTCAAAGTTTGAAATAAAATTTATATGTCCCTTTTGATTTAATTGATTGCGCATTGAAACTTTGGTATTAATGTCTCCTATAATATTATCCATTAGATGATCATTTAATATTCTAGAGGGTGATTTTAATTCATTATTATTAGGATTTATTGATTCTATTTGTTCATTTTGAATATTTAATTGATTTAAGTTTTCATCATCTTCTTTAATATTGTTAAAATTTTCATCAAATGATACATATAATGTTTCTTCAATTTTGGTAGATTTTTTATTAAAAATTCTATATGCTTTACTTTGATCTGAATATCCTACGAAAATTCTTTCATCGGTTTTGGGATCAAACTTTCCTAAAGGATCACTAGTATTTAAAATAAAACATTTGGATCTAAATATTTTAAAATAAGGTATTTTGGTTTTCTTCCAAAAAATAGTTCGTAAGGAGTATTTTTGGTTAAGGGCCTTAGAGAGACAAGATTTAGAACATAGCATGCAGTAGCTACAGCTTCTGCCCAAAAATTTTGAGGTAAATTACTAATAAAAAGAAGAGTTCTTGCACATTCTTGAAGAGTTCTATTATTTCTTTCTACAACACCATTTTGTTGTGGTGTTCTAGGAAATGAAAAATTATGACTTATCCCCTTTTTATTATAGAATTTTTGAAATGATTCATTTTCAAATTCTCCACCATGATCACTTCTAATTGTTTTGATTTTTAAATCTTTTAGATTTTGAATACGTTTTGAAAAGATTTTGAATGTTACAGAAGTATCACTTTTATGTTTTAAAAAGAAGGTCCACGTATACCGTGAAAATCATCAACTATAACAAAAACGTATTTATTGTGATTAATATATCTAATTTTCATTGATGCAAAGAGATCTAAGTGTAAAAGTTCTAAAGGTTGTTTTGTGGAAATCTCTTGTTTAGAATTAAAAGAGGATTTTTGAGTTTCCTTTTTTGACATGCATCGCATAGATTATTGACTTTAAAATTTATTTTAGTGTGACGACCCGGAATTTTTAAATATTTGAAATTGGAATATTTAATTGATTTTAAATATTTAAAAGGGTAATTTTAACTTAAATTTCAAATATCTCTACTTATTGGATAATTAAATATTGAATTTAATAAATTGGAAATTGGGTAAATTATTAAATCTTCAGTTTTAAGCCTGTTAAAAATAGTTTGAAGGCTTGGAAAATTCATATTAATAATACTGAAGGTGAAAGAACTTTTAAATTTGAATTTGGAAGTGGTTTGTTCAGTTTTAAAAATATATCGTTTAAATCGACGTTTAAAAATAGCATTCCGAGGCGCAGTCTCGGAATTCGACAAAACCAGTTCCATTGGATCCGTGATAGTGTATTATTATCGGATTTCAAATTTCATAGTGATTGGAGTTGTTGTGTGAGCGTACGATATATAAACACGTTGAGAAATATATCGAAAATTTAATATAATTACTGGTCCAGAAAGCTATCTTCTCCATATGATCGAATTAGGACTCGAAACCTTTTCCATTGCATTTGAAATAGGGGTATAACATTCTAAACTCCTAGCAGCATTCCTCGATAGGAGGTCAAGATTTTGAGTTGCGTAATGCGAGACAAATTTGAATTTGAATTTAAATTGAATATATATCTATACAGTCAACTCCAGCTGAAATTCTTTCCCATCAAAACTTTTACGAAATCACTATACCTTCCCTTCTCCAACACGCCTCCCTCAACTTTATATCACGTCCATCCTCTTCCATCTTCATCAGTTCAAATCGAAAACAGAAAAAAAGAAAAAGGGGAAATAAATGGTCGAAACAAAACGTATAATAGAATGTCGATATTTAATTTTGTTCTTCCCCCTGACCCTTCAATCTCAAATCCACAGCATATCCCCAAAATCGCGAAATCTCAAATCGCATACTAATGAATCTGTTCGTTCTTAAAAAAAATAGAGAGAAAATCAAATTGATCTCACGGCTTCTCTGGGCTCGTTCGGCCCTCACTAGCGAGGATGTGCGCGTGGTTCTCTGGGGGTGGAGCGACATGAAGGAAGGGAGGGTGTAGCGAGGCGTTAGGCCTTCGGTCCAGCTCGATGGGGTTTTGCGGCGGCACGGTTGGTTTTTGAGGCGAGTTTGGAGGCACATGCTACGCTGATGGCTCGATTTGGAGGTGGGAATTGCAGATGTCAGGGGAATGGAGATTTCGAGCTCGAGCTTAGTGAAGTCGCGATGGTGGTTTGAGTCGCAGTGTAGCAGTGAGGTACCTGCAGTTTGTTTTTATGTAATTCAAAAAAAATTTCTCTCCAGATTAAAAGTAATAATATATATACATATGTGTATGTGTATATACAGATTCAGAAAAAAAAATATATATATATATATATAGTAAGGTTTTAAAAAAGGAAAGAAAAGGGGGAATCTGTTTTAAGGATTTTAAAGTAAAGTTAGTTACTTTTTTATTTTTATAGAAAAGAAAAGTGAATTTTTAATATAAATACATACATAATTTAATATATATACATATATAGAAAAATAGTAAATATATATATGGATAAGGCTTTGAAAACATAGGGATTTTTAAAATGGTGAAGGGCATTTATATAAATTAGATTTTATGAAATCTATATAGAATATTTTTATAAATGTATATAAATATAATTTCAAAATAAAATAAATATACATATTCACATTTTAAAACTACTAGTTTATTTTAAAAATATGGGTTTAGGGTAATTAATGTATTTAATAAACTTATCTTAGTTACTGAAAATAATTTATTAAAAGGAAAATTAATAGTTTAATTAAATCATTAGTTAATTAAAATTATTACATGGAAAATTGATTATTAAGTTAATTCACATATTAATAAATTGTATAATGTTTATACAAGGTTTAAAATCATGGAAACAAGCTGGTTGGTTTGGACTGCAAATTAAAAAGCAAAGGTGAGTTAATCTCACTCGCATATGGATTTCCAGAATTTAATTTAAATAGTTCGAATTTTAAATTATTGATTGATTAATTGGATGTGATATGATATATATAATAGTATATATATATAAATATTGGAGTGATTGATTTCCCGCATTATATAGCGGATGAGACCCTATGCGCCGCATAATAGTGGATGATAATATTTGACACCCATATACCACGATATTTCACCTCGAAGTGGAATTGGTATTGTGCTAACATCTGTGGATGCAGGGAAACAGGTTGGAGGGATCCAACTGGATTCCTCAAAAATTTATTTAGATTGTTTAACATTCTCTGTTATGATTATTTGTTATCCTGTGATGAATTATATTGATAATTGAAAGATTGAATGCTATGGATTGTTCGAATATATTTCGATACTCTGAGTTATCAAAACCTATAAAATTGGATTTTTGAATAGAAATGGAAAGAGTAAATTTTCAAGTGAAATAATTATAGAGAATTTGAATAAGTTTAAAAATATGAATTAGTGAAGAATAAAAGTTATGTTAAATAAATTCTGAATATAAAAGGGGATTTTGAAATAACCGAGAAGTAATAAATTTTAAAACTCAAGCATTATTTTTTTTTTAAAGAAATAAAGAATTTATTCTAATTCAAGGTTTAAAATTTAATCAAGAGGAAAAAGAGGGAATCCGAAAATCTGGAATTTAAATTTTCAGTTTAAATTTTTAAATCATAATAAAGAAATAAAATCTGAAGTTAACGGATTTTGGAAGTAAGTAAGGAAATTTATTTCAAAGCGAAGTAAATTGGAAATCAATTGTAAATTGATTTAAGTGTTTGGAAATGGGAAATGTATTTCACTAGAAAGCCGAGTATATTTTAAAGGAGACTTTTTATGTATAAGTTAAAGGCTTTAAAAAATTGTTATAAAGAAACGTTTTAGAAAATTTATTATTTTTAAATGTTTAAAGTATATTTTATAATAAAGTGTTTTAAGTTATTTTTTAAATCTAAAGTACGTTTTAAAGCAAATTCTTAAGTATAAGTTAAAGTCCAAAGTATGTTTGGAAAATTATTGTTTTTAAATTGTTTAAATTTTTAAAGTAAGTATTTTTTTTAATTTATTTTGTAGTAATTATTTAAAGGTTAAATGGGTATTATGTTTTAAAGATAAAGTTAGTTTTATATTTTATAAAGTAGTTTATTTTAAATATTCTTAAAGTATACATTTTTAAATAGAGTATTAAAGTAGTTTTTAAATTTAAATGTTTTGTTTAAAGTATATTTTATAATATAGTGTTTTAAATTATTTTAAAAATCTTAAGTGTTTTTACTTGGTGTTACCAGTGGTAATAAATATTTGGAAATTTATTCCATGAGAGGGGTGTGGTTTGAAAACTGTTTTCGAAAGGATTGAAATGGAAATATATCGTGCGGAGATATTTTGAAGATAATAAACAAATTGGAAAATTATTTATTGTTTGATGGATGTTTGTGGATGTTAATTGATAGTTAAATAACCGACTATCAATATTGGCCAATGCGCTGATCGTTTCGAAGAGACCGGGATCGAGATTAATTTCTCGAAAACCACTTCGATCTGGTTTATACGTTTTCGTGAGGAAAACGAGTTTGAAATAGAAGATGGAGTAGTGCCTTCGGTCCCGTTCGAAACCGGGATGGACTTGTATGGGCGAATGCTTTCGGAACATTGTCAGGTGGCGATGGGCATTCTAAGGGATGTGTTCTTAAAAGGTAACGCTTAGCCCCGAGCCTCATCAACCGGGAATGACTGAAAATCAGGGGTTATGCAGCAAGGCTATGTGGGTAGCGCCCATTAGGGTGAGGTCATCCCTGTCTAGATGTCCCTTTTAAAAAAAGAGTTCTTCCTTTTTATTGTTGTATGTGAAAGACATGTATTGATCAATATGGATCGTTTTTTTTTAGTTTTAGCCATTTTTTATATTATATTTAAATTCTTCGATAATCTTTTTTTTAATAATACAAATATATTTTTTATATATACATGTGTGTTACATATATAATAAACTAGGAAAAAATAGAAGAAATTTCGGCTTAGTGGTGCAGTTGCTGATCCCAACCGTGGGGTGATCTTACTCGGAATTACCCTTAGGTAGTTCCGGTCTTGTGTTGCAGGGGATCGGGCGTGGTCCTCGGTACGCTGATCTAGACCAGGTATTGTGACAGGTGGTACCCAGTGCCTAGTCATTAGTTGGAAATCCATTCTCCCTACGTGCCTTTACGGTTTTGTTTGTATACCTATTAGCTGGAATTTAATAGATGTAACAATTTCAGCTATTTTAATAAGTATTTGTATATAGACACTATTATAATATCATAGGATTTTTATAAGAAAGTGTTTTGGCTATCGTAAGGTAAAAACCCGACATGTTTATTTGTGACGTGGTCATACGAGATGCTTTTGATTTCAAAGGGTTCGGAAAACTTTAATAATCCAATTGAGTGTGTTTTCTCACGCTAGTTTTCCAGACTGACTCGGGTGTTATTTTATTATAATGCTCGGGTCAGACCGAGTATTACAGATACAGGATAGGATGTTGTCGAGCTCAGGAGAAGAGCTGGATGGCGATACGTACTTACGTACTTGTTTAAAATATTCCGCTGTGCTGATTAGTTGTGTATTCAGTTTTGTAAGGACAAGCTGTGATAGCTGTCTAGTGGTGTGTATTATGGATATTGTACTCTAATGATGTAATGTATAAACAGATACATTTTTTTCTTTGTGTAAAGATCAGTTAATATCTATTATATTTTATTCCGCTGCGATGGTTAGATTCTGATGTTGGTTTTTTTTCTATTTTCTTCTTCTACCTCTTTCTTCTTTAACCCTAATGGTTCGTATTTCCGTTCTTCTTGGGTTGATTTGTTGGAGAATAATGCCAATTCAAGGGGTACGGAACTGCGGGCCATTACATATAGGTAAACCACAAACTAAATTGTTTTTAGCTAATTTATGAAGGTTTTTAAAATTAACATGACAAAAACCTTTATGCCAAATCCATGGATCATAAATGTCTGCTATTAAGCAAATATTTTTATCATGTCTTATTTTCATATTTAGAATATAAATGTTATGTTTTCTTATTCCTTCAAAGATTAAATTTTAATTTTTATCAAAGATACTGCATTTTCCTGTTTCAAATGTTATAGAAAAACCTTTATCACATAATTGACTAATACTGAGAAGATTATGTTTTAAATTTTTAACTAGATAAACATTTAAAATAAGAGAAGAGTTAGATATACTGACAGAAGCAACATCTCCTTGTCTTATAACACAGCCTTTGGAATTATCTCCAAAACTGACGGTTCTGCCATCCTTGTAAGAGATATTCATTAGCATATCAGCATTTCCGATCATATGCTTGGAGCAACCACTATCGAGAATCCATTTCTCCTGTTTGAGTCGGGGTACCTACAAAGATAAAAGTAATTTAATGGTACCCACTTTCTCTATTAGGGTCTTGGGGGTTAAACTGAAAGTAAGCATACCCAGGAGGGTTTGGTAGAACATTTGAGTCTAAAAATTTATTATAATGAACATCATTCAAAAATCTATCCATATGTTTTTGTCTAATCAAGTTATTATTTGTTTTTGGAATCCATAACTGAATAGTCTTTTTATTATAATTTGATATTCACTGGTTTACGAAATTTAGAATAAAGTGTAGCATATTTGTGTTGAACTTTTGGTTTCTTTGATTTTATAAATCCTAAACCATTTTATTGTTAGGGGGTTCGGAAATACTAATTAAATGAGATAGGTTCTCTTTTCCTTGGTTAAATTTAGAAATGTTTGTAGATAGATCACTTACTTTTTTTTCAAAAGATTATTTATCTTCATTTAACACTATTACCTGATTTTCTAAATTATTGACAGTTTTTCTTAGTTATACGTTATCATTTGATAGTGTTGCAATTTCCATTTTTAAATCATCCACATTTTGATTTTCTTCAACAGATTTACACATATTTTGTAATTTTAGAATTTCTTCTTCTAATATAATTTTCTCATCTTTTAACATTTCATTTTCTAGCTCTAGTCTAGTCATTTTTCCTTAACATTCTTTATGAGTTTTTCTAAGATTTCTATATTTATTATCTAGTTCCGATGTTATTTCTATGACATCATCAAAAGATAAATCTAAAAGTACCTCATTTTTAGTTGCCACGAAGCAAACATTGGCTTGTTCTTCATCACTATCATTGTTACTATCATTGTCGCTTGAGGAATCAACCCATGTTACCTGAAATGCACGCTTATTTTTTGAGAATTTCTCATATTTATTGTTCTTGTTGAAGCTTTTCTTATCTTTTTTTAATTCTGGACATTACTTTTTCATATGACCAAATCGATTGCACCCATAGCATTTAAATGACGAAGGTACCGTTAGAGTTGCTTGGTTTTTGCCTTTGCACCATCTTATTGAATTTTCTGAACTTGTTGTAATTTTTAGCAAGGAAAACTACATCTTCTTCATCCAAGTCTGAGTCGTCGTCATTATTTACTTAAAAAGCAATACTTCGTTTTTCTTGGGCTAGATCTTTTCTAGCTTGCAAATTTGCTTCATATGATATCAAATTTCGAATTAACTCTTCTACTTTGAGTATAGAGAGGTCATTGGCTTCTTTTATAGCTAATACTTTTCTTTCCCATTCATCAGTTAATGCATTTAGAATATGTGTAACTAAATCAAAATTAGTAAATGAGACTCCTAATGCCATGAGATCATGTTATATAGTTTGGAATCTAGAATACATTTCTACGATGCTTTCATTTGATTTCATTTTAAATGGTTGAAACTGATTTGTCAGCAAACTTATCTTAGTTTGTTTTACTTTGGTGGTTCCTTCATGTGTGACTTGAAGCATGTGCCATATATCATAAGTTGTTTTGCACATCATAATTCTAGAAAATTCGTTCTTATCTAATGCACAATATACAACATTCATAGCTTTTGCATTATTTGAAGCAACAGTTTTCTGAGCATCTGTCCATGTACTAATTGCGGTAGTAGGAGCTACATACTGAGATTGAGTAGATAGCCAAATGTCAAGTCCACTTGATTCCATAAAAACTTTCATACGTGTAGCTCAATACATATAATTAGAACCCGTAAAAAATGGTGGACGTGTAGTTGATTGTCCTTCCTGAAATGTGTTATAACTCATATTGGCCATAGTATTCAAAATTGTGTTATGATTTTGAATAGCCCTTGCTCTGATACCAATTGTAAGAACTAGTGGATCATGTATGGCTAATAAAGGCAAGTATATATACTAATTTATACTGTGAAATACTAAAGCAGAAAGTAAATGTACACACCGAAATTTATATTGGTTCGGAGCACCTCTCCTACGTCCAGTCCCTAAGCACATCTTAGGTATTTCCTTAGTAAATCCCTCGCTTGACCTAGAGGGATAGGTTTACAACTTAACCGATCTGAGCACCTCTCAGATTTATTCTTCCTTTGACAAATACAATTCTTGCTTGACAAACTTGTGTTCGTCTAACACTGATTTTGACTTGATAGTACAATGGTTTCTATAATCTCCTTGATGATTTTAAGTGAGTGCACGGTGATTATTGGAACAATAGCAAATGAAGTAATGGAGTTGAAAGTACAAAATTGCTTAGAATAGCACAAGAGAATATAAACAATAGAAATAAGAGTAGAAAGTTAGAAAACTAAGTATGAGTTGTGCTATTTATAAATACTGAAGAGTAGAAAGTATGAAAACTAAGTAAGAGTAAAAAAATTCTTTTTGAGTCTCAATTTCTTGACTCGATAATATTAGTTGAGAATTAACAATTGAAAGCAATTCTTAAGTTTTCTCAAGTTCTTCTTCCAATATTTTCTTCTCGTCTTTAAGCATATCTCTTTCGAATTCTGCCTTGTTCTGATTTTCAACGGCCTCTTTATATTTTCTTTTGAGACTTTTTAAAGTATCTAAAAATTCTGTGTTTATTTCTATCATATCATCAAAAGTTAAATCACTAACGTCATTATCTTTGGCCATAAAGCATACGTTGGCTTGTTCATTATCGTTGTTACTCTCGCTTTCTGAAGAGGAGGAGGAGTCTGAATCATCCCATGTAACTGAGAAAGCTTTCCTTCTGAATTTGTCCTTCCTTTTATTGCGATATTCTTTCTTTTGATCCAGACACTCCTTCTGTATATGCCTCTTTTTGTGACAGTTAAAGCACTCCAAAACTGATGAAGATGGTGGTTTATTGCTGTTTAAGCTTCTCTTGCCATTATTTATGTTTCCTTTTCTATACTTCAAGAATTTCTTGAAGTTTTTGGCAATAAAGGCTAGGTCATCTTTGTCTGAATATAACTCTTCTTGTTCTGCATGGAATGCTATATTCTTTTTATCTTGAGCTTGAACTCGTTTATCCTGCAAATTCACTTCATAGGACATTAGATTTCCTATTAAATCTTCCGGAGTTATTTTGGAAATATCGTTCGCTTCTTCAATAGCGAGAACCGTTCTTTCCCATTCTTCCATTAAAGAGTTAAGGATTTTGGATACGATATCAAAATCTGAATATTTTTCTCCTAGTCCTACTAATGAATGATAGATATCCTAAAATCTTGAATACATATCGTTTATAGATTCATTGTCTTTCATTCTAAAGCTTTGAAATTGACTTTTGAGCATGGATATCTTGCTTTGTTTGACCTTGCTAGTTCCTTCGTGTATAACTTTGAGTGTACGCCATATTTCATATGCAGTGTTGCACATGCTAACACGGTTAAACTCATTTTTATCTAAGGCACAAAACAACATATTCATGGCTTTTGCATTTGCTGTAGCATCTAGCTTCTGTGTATTTGTTCAAGTAGAATACCCCTCAGTAGGAATAGTGTATTCTTTCTGAGTAATATTCCATGAATCAAAACCATTTGCTTGCATATATATTCTCATTCGTGTGGCCCAATAGTTATAGTTCATGCCATTGAATAGTGGTGGACGTGCAATGGATTGTCCTTCTATGAAGCTAGTGTTAACGCTAGTGCTAGTGTTAGTTTCCGTATTATTAGAGTATCAGATAACTGTGTTACGGTTATATGAAGAACCTGCTCTGATACCAAATGAAAGTGTGCTATGGATCGTGTAATATGGATATATGATAATACAAAATGTAGTGATGATAGCTATACAATAAATAGTGCGGAATATAAGAGCAGTATAATAAAAATAACACCAGAGATTTTTATACTGGTTCGGAGCTCCGTCCTACGTCCAGTCCCAGACTCCTTCTGGAATTTCACTAAAACAACAACTCTCACTTAACCCGGAGGAACAGGTCTATACAACCCCTGAGCAGCCGAACAGGGACCTGAGCAGTGGAACAGGATTTCGCCTCAGTAACCGAAGAGGACTTCACACGCCTGAGCAGCAGAACAAGACTTTAACAAATACAAAAGATTGTTTGACTTTTTGTGTTCTGATAACACGGATAAGTCTGTTTATAGTACACCCTTCCTATAATCTTCTCCTCAAGTACAAATATGTATATTTGAAGTTTATGAAGATTAGAAAGGAATAGTATTGCTTAGGATATGATCGCAAGAATATTCAAGAGAGTTAAATAAGAGAGATAAGCAGATTCAGTTTTTTGGAATGAAGTTAGGATATGTATTTATAGTTGTTAAATAGCAGCGACCATTGGCGAAGAGTTTCGGTTGAAGCATCGCGTCTAAATCTCTTTGTAGAGATTCGCAACTTTTCACGAATGATCATGTTTTTTCAGAAAATATAGCCGTTATAGAAATTCATTCAACTGAGCCTCTGGGTCAGTCGACTAAATATTCAAACGATTTTTATTATATATTATATATATACTTGTGCACCTGTGCATGTTGCACAGATACTAGCAGGTCAATCGACTGACCTGGTATTATCTATGCAATTTGCACGGTTTACACAGGTATAATATATATATATATATATATATATATATTATATGATTCTAACTTTAAAAACTTTGATAATATATATATTTATATATGCTTATATATGTCTAAATCATTTGAAAATAAGAAGATTATATATATATATATAAGCTAATATATACATAAATGAGGAGAGATCTTAACAATATTGACTTAAGACTCAAAACAAAATAATATAAAAGTTGATGCACCAATTTTGATGTCTTGTCTCCATGTAGTATATATTCTTTTTTTGTCGTAACAGTCGTCGAATCTGTATGTTGTAGTGATAGCTTCGTGTCATGAATCAAAACTAAGTCTCAACATATTTTACTATAGAGCTAATAATTTACAATAACTTACATAATCATCCCAAGGGCATAACCCTAACTCTTTCAAGTCGATGCATATAACCTTTGTAATCTAGGTGTAATCAAAAAATAATGTATTTTGGTGAAAGGTACACCTTTACCACTTGTTTTCGTCGACTTGTATCTAGGTTGTTTACAGAATTTACACAACATCGTATTTTTAGCTTCCTTCCAATAAATCATGCATGCACCTGGACACGTGTTATTTTTTCATATACTAACCCAAAGATCGAAACTTCTCTTTTATGGTAGTATCATTTCTCCGCCAACACATTGTCAGGTGGAAGCATTTCTTTACACAAGCTAATACTTGCGTTTATTAGGTGTTTCGACACATTGTATTCGAATTTTATAGCTATTAACTAGATGTTATTGACAAGCGTGTCATTTTACAACCTTTATACATTGGTCATTTCGATGCTTCTAACAAGTTGAAAAACTTTTTTGCTTCCCAGTCAAGATCTTCCTCCAATCCTAGTTCATCGTTCCACACACTTGGACCAGCGGCATCATGAACCATTTCAGTCATTCTATTTTCTAGATTTATATTTTCTTCAATAGGGGGTACATCATGATCCACATCCATATTTACGGTCTCCTTTTCTACAACGTGATATTCTTCTTTATGATATATCTACACAAGATAGACACGCATGAAACCATGTTGATGAAATGTAATATAACAATATAATACTCTACAAGTTTCAAGCATCTACATTTCGAACACGGACATCAGACATTTTCCATATTTGTTTCATTACGAGATGCCACTTTCATTAATGCATCCACACCATTTCTGAAGTGTAATGATATTTTTCCACTTTTTTCACCTTTCATGTATATCCAAGTTTAATCTTTCAAATAATCTATCTTTATTACTCTTCACGTAAAAAAATCGCTATTTTTCACATAAAAGTATTTTATTCTTAATTTTTTTAATAAAACCAAACTTCAATAATAACATTACTGTCATCTATTTAATAAAACCAAACTTTAATAACATTATAATCTTTATTATAAATTTCAATAATGTTATTAGTTTTATTATTACTTTAAATAACATTATTAATTTTATTATTAATTTCACTAAACTTATTAATTCTATTATTACTTTAAATAACATTACTAATTTTATTATTATTTTTATTATGAATTTTGGTAACAAAACTAATTTTATTATTGATTTAAATAACATTATTAATTTTATAATTAATTTTATTATTACTCATAACATTATTAATTTTATTATTGATTTCAATAACATTATTTATTTTATTATAAAATAATTTTATAATCAAAAATAATTTCAAAGCTATATAACCTACGGATTTCTATACTTCTTTTTAATCGCCGATCATCCTACTTTCCGTTACAAACACAATGGTATTCATGTTTCGCAATCATTTCAAGTTAAATGATTAACAAAATTTCTACAGCACTTCCCCTTATTCTTCATATCATACACAGAAGGCGTACATGGGAACCAAGAATGAAGTGTTATTGAAATTTTGTTAACTGTTCAATTTGAAACAGGTCAAAAAATTTATTCAGGGTCATGAAAAAAACATAATGCAACAATAGACATACTTCAAAACTAATTGTAGAAATAGGTCTGATTTTATATAGCTTGCACAATCCAAAAATGCGCAAGCTATATATTTGTATAAGCATAATTTTGGAATGAGCATATACATTTTCGAGGATGAAATAAGCAAACAGCCCCATCTCCTTCCATTCCCCTCATTCCTCCTTCGATTCATAAAACCCTAACCCATTTCCCACTCTCACTCATTTCATCTTCCCCTAATTTCCATTTCATATTCAAATTAATCCCTAAACCAGAAAGTAGCTTCAAATAATTTGTTATCCAATCTCAAAATGGAAGGCTCTCCTTTATCTTCCCAAATTAGAGGTAAAAATATTTTGAATTGGAATTAACTGGTTTTTTTGTTGATGTTTGACATATTTTAGTCATCATTGTTGTAGTTAATTGATTTAACAGAGAAATGTTATCAGCTAACTAATTGAAAATGGAAACCATAGTTTTAACATTGATAGTGCATAATTAGGTATTAATGGAGTGCTTGATTTTTGTAGAATTACCATCTGAACCAGTTGATAGAAGTGTCTTTTGTCTTCAACATAAACATAGGAGTGAAAATCAATCGCTTATGAAGGTATTTCTTTATTCATCTTTTTTTTAAAGAAACTGCATCACAAAATATTGATCTGCATTGGTTGTTATAAGTCAAAGCGTTTAAACAGTTCAACATGTAGGCCATTCAAGCAAGATTAAAGAAATAGATTATAAAGATCCTCAACTGGAACAAAATTTAAAGATAGCTGGTTTTTGGAAAGCAATGCAAGTTGAATATGTTAGATTAGATCATCATCTTGTTATGGCATTATATGATCGTTGGAGGTGGAGACAAATACTTTTCATTCTAGAGTATGAGAAATGACTATCACGACGTTTACTATTAGTTAGGCTTATCCATAAACGGTTTCCCGTTATATATATATATATATATATATATATATGTATGTATGTATGTATGTATGTATTAATAATATGGAGTATGATTATTTTACATTATGTCATGGGTTACTTGGTATATTTCCTTCTTAGAATGCAATAAAATCTAAAAGTGAGGTTATTATGAATTGTTTTAGAAAAGATTTTCAAGAACCACTTGGAGATGATGCGATAGATATCGAGATACTTCATCGTAGTCGTGCTGTAATTTTGTACTTCTTAAACTATCGGCTTTTTCTGGATCATTTGAAAGGCTGATGTAACTTATAATATTTAACATTTTTGGACGATTTAGCACTTTGTGGTCAGTATTCGTGGGCTAGTGCAGTACTTTGTTATTTATGGTGAGTTAAAAAATGTTGTCATGCAAGAAACGAAATTATTCGGTGATTGTGCGATATTGTTGCAGTTATGGTCTTGATCTCATTTAGTCACTGGACATTCTAGTATAATGACTCCTGCCAATTTAGATCGTGAACTTCCATATGGTTGTAGGTGGAATTCAACTAGGAATTGGCGTGAAACTCCAAAAAATATACAATTTTATCGTAATGAGTTAGATTTACTGGTGGATGATGCCATAACTTGGGAACCGTATTCGTTGCTTCATGCATTTTATGGTACTATTAATATCTCTTTTTGGGTTGGATCGCTAAGTGTCGATTAATACTATTTTGGATGTTTTAGTGAAATATAATTGTTATGTTGTGATATTTGTAATATAGTGCTGTGTATGGGTGATATTGGTGGTATATGCCGTGTTTAGCCCAAAAACTACAGCTTTCTATTTCTTTGGGCATAAAAATAACACTTGCACATTTTTGAAATGTGCAAGTATTATTTTCAAGTAAAACTTATGCATTTCAAAAATGTGAATGTTTTAATGCTGCATAAAACATGCGCACTTTTGAAATGCGCAAGTTTTACTTAAAAATAATACTTGTGCATTTCAAAAATGCATGTGTTATTTTGCTGTCCAAGAAAGCATAGAGCGATTTTTGGGCAGAACACAACACATATCACCAAAACAAAACACTATATTGCCAACACACAGCACATATCACCAAAACAAAGCACTATATCACCAATATACAGCATGATATCATCAATACCATAACAAAACATTACATTTCATCAAAGTCAACACGAGTAGAGTTCGATATTATATATCAATCTGACATTAAAATAGAAAACACGTCCAGAGTTGCAACAACCCGTAATTTAATCACTTTGAATTTGAACATTTAAAATATTTTTAAATATTTAAATAATGGATTTTATAACTTAAATAAAACATTTTTAAGTAATAACTAATGATGGTAATGTTATTTTAATTTGGTTTACAAAAATAATTAGTTCGGAGAAAAATCTAAAACATGACCGAAAATCGTTTTTCGAATTTTTGACTTTTCATCATTTAAAAGTTGTCAGAAAAAATTATGTACATTAGAGTATATATGCACACACTTATATAACAACATATGTCTTATTAATAAAGTAATTTGATTAGATTTTAGTTTAAAAACATACTTAAGTAAAATTAGTAAATGTTGGCTTAAATTAAAAAAGTGAAATATCCAAAATAAGATAACATCACATCATGACAACTCATCCTTGTACATTTCAAAGGTAGTGATGTGATGAGGGCTGGTGGCATGATGGTTGTGTGTGGAATGGGGTAGAGAAGGGTGATGTGACAATGTGTTATAGAGGGTAAAAGTACTAAGGGCAAAATGGTAATTTTCTTATATCATTTTATACAAAAACAATTCTTGTTTTTTTTATTCTCATTTTCATTTCAAAACTTCACTCCTTTTCCAAGCTCTTCCATGGCTTCCATAAAATTTCAAGTTTAAAAAATCCACTTTTTCCACTTTAAAACCCTTAATACTTGGTTAAAATACTTTTTTCCCTCTCTACTTCTCTTAGCATTCAAAAACAAGTCCAAACCTCCCTCTCAAAGACAGGCTGAGCCTATATGTGTCTAGGCCGAACCATATTATCCCCTCCAATCCCATAAAAATTAAATATTTTTAAAGAAAAGTGGATCCGGGTGTTAGTGCTAAGGTGTGGAGGCTTCGATTTGCATTTGTGTGGAGTTTTGGTAAGCAAAATCTCACCTTTATAAACTAAAGTTTTAAACTTTGTTATGGTTGGTAATAATGGTTGTTAATTACGTGTTTTATATGTGTTAGAAAGCGATGATTACTGGCTTAGTTTTCGCTTTAAAAGGATGACATCTTTGGTAATTAGTTAATGACTTGAGATTGGTCGAAAATTTTAAGTAAATGATATAAGTGATGCTCTCTCCATGTTGTACAGTTGTTATTTTCCTTTGTATATGTGCTCATACTTGTGTTATGTGATGCTTGGATGAATAAATGATATATTAAAGTGTTTATGGAAGTGTTCGTATGGCGACTATCGCTATATCGGCACTTCGGAAAAAATATCATCTCTTTTGAAATCTTTTGGTTAAATCTTATGCTTGGGTTTTTACAAAGTTAATTAATTATTTAAATGATGATGTGTTTAAAGTTAATTAATCATTTTTAAAATGATATTTAAAATTAATACACCATTTTAAATAATGATATGTTTAAAATTAATTAATCATTCTACAAATGATGTTTAAAATTAATTAATCATTTTAAATAATAATGGTTAAGGTTAACTAATTATTTAAATAATGATGTGTTTAAAATTAATTAATCATTTTATTAATGATGTTTAGAATTAATTCATCATTTTAACTAATGATTTTTACGGTTAATTAATCATTTAAATAATGATGTATTAAAGTTAATTAATCATTTTATTAATTATGTTTTAACATTTATAAATCACTTTAATAATAATGTCTTAAGATTAATTAATCATTTTAGTGATGATGTTCTGAGGTTAATTAATCATTTTAATAATAGTGTTTTAAAGTTGATTAATCATCCCAATTATGATGATTAAAGTTACTTAATCATTCCAAATAATGATGTTAGAAGTAATTAATCATGTTTAAATTTAATTAATCATGTTAAATAATGACCTTAAGGAAATTAATCATGTTTAAATTTAGTGAATCATTTTTTATGGGGTTGTTTAAAGTTAATATTTGTAATGTGAAAAGCCAACATAAGTTCAGTTTTAAAAGTTAAAGTTTGATTTGATTACGGAAAGGATAAGAAATTTAATTTCCGCAATCCGATATCCCTTATATGGAAAGGATTTAGTTATACTCTTAGCACTAAACGTCAAGGTATAGAAACTCGTCCCTATCTCGAAAGTTAAAAATCTCGTCAAGGAAATGCCCAGAGGTAACACTACATTCACTTGCCCGACTTCATTTTCAACCTAGAAATAGTGCAAGTTTGAAATCGACAAGTAGTGGAAAGAGTATGAGATTTAATTTCCATATACGATCATTTTGATTATTCCCGATAGTTGGTTTATTGACTATTGATTCAGCTTTCTTCTGTCTATCATTAATTTAAGACGATTTGTTACTCAATTGAGCGTCGATATCCTTTGTCGAACTTGATTAAAACCAAAACGTGAGTGGGGGCCAAGCTATATAGGGTTGCTTCCATTAGGGTATTATCACATCCACTCTAGATCGGTTTTGGATATATGCGCACTGAGATGTTAAATACTCGGATTTTAAGTAAGGTTGGCGAGGTCCGACTTGGAGTTCCCGAGAGAGTTCCAAGATATATGACTCTCTCAAGTATATTTTCTAACGGTATACTTTCGGTGAGGTGGGTGCACCCTTTTAGTCATTGTTGGAAATTTTCTTTTTCCTTGCCTTTGATTCAAAATCTTTGAATTTAATTCTTTCATTGCATCAGGAAGTGACATGCGCACTTCGCTGTTTAATATTTGTATACATTGTTTGTGGTTGGATGTGGTTATTGTGAGGTGAAACCCGTTCCGCATTTGGCGGCGTAGTCTCACATATTGTGGTTCATTTCCACCCTTTGTTTAGAAATTTACTCATAGCGAACTTATTGTCTGATCCGAATTGTTTGTTTCCATAAACTCACGGGTACTCAATTATATTTGAGTAGTCCGAGAGAAGCAGGTTTCTTCAGACTCTTTTAAAGATAATGGACGAGCATGAGACTCCTTATCTATCTATTATCTATTTCCGCAGTTATGTTATGATTAATTATGTATCTGTATTTGTATCAGCAAGTGTAAAGGCAGGGTGTACAATTGCCTAGGTTGATAGTAGTAGTACTTTTGTGTAACTCTGATAACTCCATGTCAAAGGGTAACCTTATGTACTATATTATTGTTATATTATATGTAACTGTTCCGTTGTGAGATTTTCTGTTCTGTTCTATTTTTTTTATTTTATCCCATGACAACTCGTCTTTTGGATGCTTAGACAATAGGACACGAATACCGAAGATGTATTAAGTGTCGTTCCCAAGGATCGGAAAGGAGGGTCGTCACAAGAGTTCATCATTGCATACATAGAAAACAACTTAACAAGAACAATATTACTTTTTATGACCTAAAACATCACATTTACTACATCTATTATGCCCGACACTTGTTTATTGATCCATGACACCTTTTATTCGAGCTGAAAGTGGACATCTAGAATTTCTACGCACCGGTGGTGGATTTATATATGGACCTTCGTAGACATCCCAATGGATATTATTAGGTACTGGGCGGAATAAAGGAGCATAATCAGCAGTGTACTAAACCATTATGCACTACATGAAGTTAAATCAAATGTGGTCTATTCGCACCACCCGAGCCACGTGAACATGCTGCTAATGTATGTAAGCATGGAAAATGATCTAAAATTAGCATGCTACACTAATGCTTGGCTGCATTATCATCGATTTTCACTGTATAATCAAGCATATGTAATTCTTTCACTTGTCATTATGTTCTGCTATATCTCTCTAGACAAGTGTCTTGATTCTTCCATTCTACGTTTTGCTAATGTTTCCCACTTCGGCGTCAATTAGGACGTCCATTCCTCTTCTTGAGTCTACGTTCATAAAAGTAATTGATCAAACGATGAAAAGTCCGTGCAACCAATGATCTAATAGGCAAATTTCTTGTTCCTTTTAGCACACCATTAAGCTTTCAGATACATTTGTTGTCATCATATTGAATCTTACGCCACCATCATGACAAAGAGTCCAATTTGATTCTTGATCTTTCAAAAAATTTTCAAATAATGCATCACCTTGTGGATTTATAGTCTTCAATTGCCTTCTTAGTTCAATATATTTTCTAACCTCCGATGTAGTAGCATTTGCATGTAGCAATTTCTGAAGCTCATCCGAACCGAACTCAGCTTTCTTGAAATTTGCTTTAATATGTCAAATACAATAACGATGGTGATGTTCAATGGGCCAAGCTTCTTTAAGCGTAGGTGGAATTCCTTTCATACGGTCTGAGATAAATGTAATACATCAGTTACGTAAAGAAAGAATATAATTCCACATGCAACTAACAAACCAACTCCATGTATGCCAGGACTCTGTTTGCACAATAGCAAAGGCTCACAGAAAAAGGCATTGATTTGCATCCACACCGGTAGCTACAAGGCACGTATCTAGATACTTTCCATATAAATGAGTGTCGTCAATATAATGTATAGGACAACAGTGTGGGAAACCATCAACTGACTGTCCAAAAGCCCAAAAAACACCACGGGAGTGGATAACATCATATACCGTTCTAGGGTTGACGTTTTGCACTACTTTAAGACGTTTTGCACTGCTCTATGTACGATGATTCCCAAACTCTATAAATTATTCCAATCGCTTTTGTAGTGATTGTGACGACCGCCCATGACCCCTGCACCGAATCTAGAGAAAGTGCGCTGTAAAGTGTGCCAGGCAACCATGGACGATTGTCAAGGTAAATTAAGAACAACAGAATCTATCGTATTACTCACAGCGCATGGACAAAATACAATAGAACATATGTATAGTGAAGCTTTTACAGAACAAAATGCCATCATATAAAACTCCATAATAGTTGAATACAAACATCCAAATAGTCAATACATCAAGCCTCACTACATATCTCTCAGAGAATAGAAAAACAGCGGAATATCCAGTACATATAAGAAGATAATATGCAACCCTCTAGCTCGTCTTCGATATCATCCTCGTGAGAAGGGAACAGCACCTGTCACCTACTACCTAGTCTGCCCGTCCCAAAATGGACGAACAGCCCAAGGCAATAAGAATTAAAACATAAAGCCTTGAGTCAGACAACAGTCTTAGTGAGCAGTAAATTAACTAACAACATACCAAAAGAGCATAAAGGAAAAGGAATAGGAATACAACCCTCCCATTCCAACCTCATTCTACAGTGATAGCCCCCAGACACACTAAGCAGAAGCAAACATAGCAGAGCATACAATTTAAAGTAAAGCTACTATCACTCGAGTCAAGGGCAATGTTTTCCAAGTACCAAGGCCTAAATCAGATAAGCACCCAGAAAATACCGCTCTTGAGTCCGAATGACGATACAACCAAACATCCATGACTCTGGCTATCGCTGTTATCATTGCTTCGATATCACCGTTAATTGAATGACCGGCACATACTTTCAGCCGTCCGTCAAGGGCTAATGGAAACCCCGGTTCTAGACATAACTCCTGCACGTCGTCGCAACCCGTGCCCAGGACTATCGAATCTGCCCAGAGTACTCGACCATCAATAGTTAGTCGTTGGGACTATCGAATCTGCCCAAACGTACTCTTGCTTAGAGCATGCTAGAACCTTCAACAACGATGCTATCCAAGCCTCCTAGTCATCCTCCTCGACGACTATTCTCATATCCATTCATTATCCTCAACTCGAATCATATCACCGAGTTATCAACATGCTTGGAATGATCCCGTCTGGATTAGACCAAGTCTTCATCACATGATTGCCTCGCTTCATCACATCCTCGCGAAGCCTCATCTCAACATCACATCATCAAATCTATGCATAAGAGCTTCATCATCCCGCTACATATGCCACGAGCAGCTTTCCCAATTCAAGAGCCTTTCCCTTAGCTTTTGAATCGTCTTCGGTCTAAATCAAACCACCAATCATCTAATTCATAACAGTCAATCAAATCAAATATTAATCCAAACAATCAAGCATTCAAATAAGATCTAAGTAGACAATTATCACAATAATGACATTTTCGTAATTAAAGAGTTGAAAGTCCAATAAGCATGAAAACATGAATTATATCCCTACAATCTTGATGAATGAACTTGCATAGGTTAACATATGATAAAATGGATATAACATCATCATGAACAATGGATCTATATGGATCTACACTTGGGATGAAGAAAATGCATGGAAATCACTATTTTAACACCAAATCGAGCCAACAATCCGATATACTCCTTTGGATCCGTGTGAGAGATAATCACCACTCACCAAATCACCTAAACAATCACAAATCAATACGCTTCAGATCTAGACAGCGAAGGATCAAGCTTGATCTATCACGAATCCGCTTCAAACGAAGAAATCTCTCTTGAAAAGATGAAGATCTTCAATCTAAGCTCTTGAATCTTCAATCTTGATCTTCGATTTGGATGAAAGGAAGCACTAGATTAGAGTGGAGAAAAGAAGTGAAGAAGTGTAGAAGTCGAGCTCTCAAAATGGCAGCACTTCGTCGCTTCGAAATCCGGATCCCAAAAAGTGAGAACAACCCCTCCTATTTATAGCCAGAAACTCCCTTAAGTCGTCTGTCCTCATAAGTCGTTTACGACTTACGACTTAAAACCTTCCGACCTAACAACTGCTGGCTTCTACGACCTAACCAGACTCTCCTTCGCGACCTAACGCTCACCTGCGACTTAACCAAGCTACGACTTAACAAAGCCTTCAACCTAACAGTCTACGACTCAACCACTAAGTCGTCTACGACTTAACGTGCTCAGCAGCCTACGACTTAAGCCCATGCGCACCCAGCGACTTACCATTGGTCACGACTTTCGACTTAAATCATACGACTTAAATCCTTAAGTCGTATACGACCTAACGCTTAAGCCAACACGCGACCTAACTAAAACAGAGCTCACGACTTAACAACTTGCTGGGATACGACTCAACAAACAAACACCTAAGTCGTCTACGACTTAACACACTCATAAGTCGTTCACAACTTACGACTTAAAAAAAACCCCAGTTTACGACTCATAACTAAACAGGGCCTCCGACTTACATGCTACGACTTAGTGATCTCGCGACTTAAGACTTAGCATTCTCCTTAACACGGCCACGACTCAACTTGGCTACGACTTAAACACTTAACTCGGTCAAAACCTTAAGTCGTCTACCATACCTTAAGTCAGTCACTTCCTTAGGTTGTCTATCCCTTAACTCAGCAACGACTTACAACCTACGACTTAACACTTGCCGAGTTAACTTCGACCTACTAACTTAGCCCAGCTACGACTTATCTCCTTAGGTCATACAAACAACCTATCTCCAAGCCCTGGGTCACTCCCATCTCCTAAGTCGTATACGACTTACGACTTATGCTAAGTCGTGAACGACTTAGGACTTAGGCAAAATTTGCCTAAAATCTGAAATGGCTCAAAAATGCTAAAATTCCAGATTTTGACAACTTTTCGATCCGTAAAAATACGGGTCGCTACATTCTCTCCCCCTTAGGAATTTCGCCCCCGAAATTCCAAACAAACAAAGCAATCAAAGACTATTCTGCACGCCTACCATCCATAACAATCAACAAACCATGCATCCAATTCTAGCTTAGCATGCAGAATTCTAAAACTTAGAACAAGTTACAATATCGTGAGATGAGACGACACCTTAGGGCCATACCTTGAAGAGTTCAGGATGAGCTGCCTTCATCCTCTCTTCCACCTCCCACGTACAGTCGTTATCATCATCACTCCATTGTATCTTGAGCAACTTAACTACCTTCCTCCTAAGCTGTTTCGTGTCAGTTTCAACAACACGAAGCGGCTTACGAGGTCTTCTATCGACTGGATCAACTTCGAAATCTTCACAGCTGTCAGCAGAAACCACTGTATTCGAGTCGTGCACATACTTCCGTAGATACGATGCATGAAAAACATTGTGCACACCCGACATCTTCTCAGGTAACTCCAACCTATATGCGAGCTTTCCAATTCGCTCGATGATCGGGAATGGTCCAACAAATCTCGGAGTCAATTTTCCTTTCTTCCCGAATCGAATAACATTCTTCAATGGAGAAATCTTTACAAAAACCATATCTCCTACGTCGAATTCCAAATCCTTTCGACGCTTATCAGCATAACTCTTCTGACGGTCTTGGGCTGCCTTCATTCATTGCCGAATGATCTCTATACAATCTGAAGTCTGCCGAATCATCTCTGGCCCAAGTAACGGCTTTTCTCTAGTTTCCAACCAACATGTCGGAGAGTTACACGGTCTTCCATACAATGCCTCATACGGTGCCATACCAATGCTTGACTGGTAACTGTTATTGTATGCAAACTCCACCAAATGAAGGTGATCTTCCCATGATCCTCCGAAATCCAAAACACAAGCTCTGAGGAGATCTTCCAAAACTCGGTTGACTCTCTCGGTCTGACCATCTGTTTGAGGGTGATAAGCTGTACTCAAACACAACTCAGTCCCCAAAACTTCTTGGAAGCTCTTCCAAAATCCACTAGTGAACAATGGGTCTCGATCGCTCACTATACTCTTCGGAATACCATGGAATCGAACTATCCACTTAACATACAACTCAGCCAACTTTGATGCAGTCCTAGTCGATCGAACAGGAATGAATCGTGCACTCTTAGTCAGACGATCCACAATGACCCAAATCCCTTCATTTCTCGTTCTGGTTCTAGGTAATCCATCAATAAAGTCCATCGATATTTGCTCCCACTTCCATGTAGGAACTTCTAATGGCTGAAGCAATCCACTTGGCTTCTTCTGCTCGGCTTTAACCAACTGGCAGTTCATACACTTGGAAATAAAATTTCCAACATCCTTCTTCATGCCTTCCCAGTAGTAGGTTCTCTTCATGTCCCGATACATCTTATTTCCACCAGGATGAATTGTCAACTTCGAGTGATGACTTTCCTTCAAAACTTCACTCCTCAATTCATCTATATCGGGAACAACTAGTCGTCCTTGCTTCCGAAGCCAACCCTCTCGATCGACCTCGAATCCTTTATCCTTTTCTGGATCCAATCCAGATTCCAAATCACGGATAATCTTGACAAGCTTATCGTCTCGCTTTTGGCTCTCGCCAATCCTTTCCACAAGAGAAGGTCTTATCGATAAGTTTGCCAACATCTCAGGTTCCAATTCACATCTAGGCCTGAAGTCAAATCCAGCTAAATACTCGAGACTCTTCCATTCTGAAAACATGGCTCCCAATCCCGCATGCCTTCGACTTAACGCATCTGCCACTACGTTACCTTTTCCCGGAGTATAAGCTATACCAAAATCATATGATGCTAAAAACTCTAGCCAACGCTGCTGCCGAAGATTCAAATCCTTTTGGGAGAAAAGATACTTCAACGACTTATGATCTGTAAACAACTCGAATCGAACTCCCAATAGATAATGTCTCCACATCTTCAGAGCAAATACAATCGCCACTAACTCCAAATCATGAGTTGGGTAAATCCTTTCATGCGGCTTCAGTTGTCGGCTGGCATACGCAACAACTTTATCCCTCTGCATCAGTACTGCTCCAAGTCCAGTACCACATGCGTCGGTGTAAACCACCATCTCATCATTCCCACTTGGAATAGTCAAAACAGGAGCACTCGTCAATCTCTCTTTCAGGATTCCGAAAGCTTGCTCACACTTAGCATCCCAACTGAACACTTGGTTCTTTTTCGTCAATCCTGTTAACGGTGCAGCTACCTTGGAGAAGTCTTTGATAAACCGTTGATAATATCCAGCTAATCCAAGAAAACTTCTCACATCAGATGCATTCTTAGGTCTAACCCAATCCTGGATTGCTGCCACCTTAGCAGGATCAACCGCTATTCCACTTCCAGAAATCACATGGCCTAAGAACCTCACTTCACTCTTCCAGAAGTGACACTTCGAAAACTTAGCCTTCAGCTGATGTTTCCGCAAGATCTCCAAAACAATACGCAAGTGCGTCTTGTGCTCCTCTTCCGTTCTGGAATAAATCAGAATATCATCCACGAACACAAGTACGAACTTGTTCAACTGATCTCTGAACACTCTATTCATAAGATCCATAAAATATGCTGGCGCGTTAGTCAATCCAAACGGCATTACCAGCCACTCAAAGAAACCGGATGGTGTTCGAAAGGCAGTCTTCGGCACACTATCCTTAGCTACTCTCAACTGGTGAAATCCCGTTGCCAAATCCATCTGAGAAAACACCTTAGCCTCGTGAAGCTGATCAAACAAGTCATCTATTCTCGGCAATGGATACTTGTTCTTCTTAGTCACCTTGTTCAGCTCACGATAATCCACACACAATCTCAACGACCCATCTGCCTTGGTTGCAAACACAACTGGTGCACCCCACTCGGACACACTACGCCGAATAAATCCTTTCTGCAAAAGATCATCAACTTGCACCCTCAACTCCTGCTGTTCCCTAGGCGCCATCCGCCTAAGAGGCATCACAACAGGTCTGGCTCCTTCAACTAGATCTATACGAAACTCGATCTCTCTATGCGGCGGCAACCCTTTGACTTCGTCAAAGACATCCTCGAATCCATTTGCGATAGGCACTAAAGACAGTCCATCCCGTGGAACAACTAGCGAATACATGAAGTTCATGAAGACGCCTTCCTCATGCTTACATCGTATCACAATCTTTCGCCCTTCCACATTCTCGACTGTCACCTCCAGCCTCTCACAATCAACCTTAGCCGCATACTTCCTAAGCCAGTCCATACCCAAAATAATTCCGAACCCCGCAAAGTTCAGAACAAAACAATCACAAACAAAAGAGCAACCATGACTCGACACAATCAGACCACGGCATAACATACACAAACAAGACGAACCCCCAACTGGATTAGTCACAACCAATGGCCTATCAACAATATCCGGTTCCAAACCTAATCGGCCTACGAGTTCATTACAAACAAACGAATGCGACGCTCCAGTATCAAACGGAACTCTAACTGGAACACCACATAGGAAAAGAGTACCTTGAACAACCACACTCTTCCCTTTCTCTTCAGCAGTAGGAGCTTTCGAAGACGACGGAACAGCTCCCAAAGCATAAGCTTGCACAATCTGCTTGTCCTTCCTCGGTTCTGGACAATTCTTCCTGATGTGCCCTGGCTTGTCACAGTTGTGACACTTCATTGGCACCTTCGGATTCTTACAATCCTTAGAGAAATGGCCCTTCTGCTGACAATTGTAGCAAGTCACCTCGCCTTTCGGCTTCTTCTGGCCATCCTTACCCTTCTGCTGCTGCTGCTTCCTCTTCTGGTTTCCACCCTTCTGTGGTTTAGACTCTCCCCTGGTAACAGCAACAACAGGTCCTTCCTTAGGAAACAGACTCTCATGCCTAAGAGCTTTCTCCACAAGCTTCTCAAATGAATCGTCCAAATGATCCACCAACTGTCTCCCAAGATAACTATCCAAGCCGGTCACAAACTTCTCATTCTTCTGATAAGCAGATTCAATATATGACCGAGCATATTTGGACAAAGCTTCAAACTCAGAAACATACTCAAGAACAGATCTTCCACCTTGCTTGAGCTCCACAAACTTCTTGAACAGAACAGACTTCTGAGCTGTAGAAATGAACTTAGCTTCAAATCTGACTTGGAATTGCTCCCAAGTAATCTCTTCCTCCGGAGTAGTGATGGTAATAGAATTCCACCAATCAGAAGCTCTCCCTTGAAGCTGTCTTGATGCCAACTTCCTCTTAGTTGCATCATCAATTCCCAAATCACCAAAGATCCTTCCACAAGCATCTATCCACCTCTGGACCTCAATAGTTGATTCTGTTCCCAAGAAAACCTTCCCTCCAAGAGCAGTATAGTCCTTGCACAACTTAGCAAAATCCACTGGTTTCGGAGTTTGGACTTGAACTCCAACATCAACTGCCGCCCCTGGAACTGGTATCCTTCTCATGATTGAAGTCATCATAGCTTCGAACATGGCTGCATAATCAGCAGTCTCTTCAGTAGCATGGCCTTCCCTAGCAGCTGGTCTCCCTCTTCGACTCATTCTCAATATCTATAAAAAGGAATGATCAGAACATCTAGAGAAACAACTGCATAAAGGACTAACTTACTGCTAAACTACTATATTATATATAGTAATCATCCATCAAAATACAATTACGCCTCTCATACGTAGTTACGTCAGCGAGCGTTGGGTAAAATCGATTAACCAATGCTCTGATACCAAATGTGACGACCGCCCATGACCCCTGCACCGAATCTAGAGAAAGTGCGCTGTAAAGTGTGCCAGGCGACCATGGACGATTGTCAAGGTAAATTAAGAACAACAGAATCTATCGTATTACTCACAGCGCATGGACAGAATACAATAGAACATATGTATAGTGAAGCTTTTACAGAACAAAATGCCATCATATAAAACTCCATAATAGTTGAATACAAACATCCAAATAGTCAATACATCAAGCCTCACTACATATCTCTCAGAGAATACAAAAACAGCAGAATATCCAGTACATATAAGAAGATAATATGCAACCCTCTAGCTCGTCTTCGATATCATCCTCGTGAGAAGGGAACAGCACCTGTCACCTGCTACCTAGTCTACCCGTCCCAAAATGGACGAACAGCCCAAGGCAATAAGAATTAAAACATAAAGCCTTGAGTCAGACAACAGTCTTAGTGAGCAGTAAATTAACTAACAACATACCAAAAGAGCATAAAGGAAAAGGAATAGGAATACAACCCTCCCATTCCAACCTCATTCTACAGTGATAGCCCCCAGACACACACTAAGCAGAAGCAAACATAGCAGAGCATACAATTTAAAGTAAAGCTACTATCACTCGAGTCAAGGGCGATGTTTTCCAAGTACCAAGGCCTAAATCAGATAAGCACCCAGAAAATACCGCTCTTGAGTCCGAAACGATACAACCAAACATCCATGACTCTGGCTATCACTGTTATCATTGCTTCGATATCACCGTTAATTGAATGACCGGCACATTCTTTCAGCCGTCCGTCAAGGGCTAATGGAAACCCCGGTTCTAGACATAACTCCCGCACGTCGTCGCAACCCGTGCCCAGGACTATCGAATCTGCCCAGAGTACTCGACCATCAATAGTTAGTCGTTGGGACTATCGAATCTGCCCAAACGTACTCTTGCTTAGAGCATGCTAGAACCTTCAACAACGATGCTATCCAAGCCTCCTAGTCATCCTCCTCGACGACTATTCTCATATCCATTCATTATCCTCAACTCGAATCATATCACCGAGTTATCAACATGCTTGGAATGATCCCGTCTGGATTAGACCAAGTCTTCATCACATGATTGCCTCGCTTCATCACATCCTCGCGAAGCCTCATCTCAACATCACATCATCAAATCTATGCATAAGAGCTTCATCATCCCGCTACATATGCCACGAGCAGCTTTCCCAATTCAAGAGCCTTTCCCTTAGCTTTTGAATCGTCTTTGGTCTAAATCAAACCACCAATCATCTAATTCATAACAGTCAATCAAATCAAACATTAATCCAAACAATCAAGCATTCAAATAAGATCTAAGTAGACAATTATCACAATAATGGCATTTTCGTAATTAAAGAGTTGAAAGTCCAATAAGCATGAAAACATGAATTATATCCCTACAATCTTGATGAATGAACTTGCATAGGTTAACATATGATAAAATGGATATAACATCATCATGAACAATGGATCTATATGGATCTACACTTGGGATGAAGAAAATGCATGGAAATCACTATTTTAACACCAAATCGAGCCAACAATCCGATATACTCCTTTGGATCCGTGTGAGAGATAATCACCACTCACCAAATCACCTAAACAATCACAAATCAATACGCTTCAGATCTGGACAGCGAAGGATCAAGCTTGATCTATCACGAATCCGCTTCAAACGAAGAAATCTCTCTTGAAAAGATGAAGATCTTCAATCTAAGCTCTTGAATCTTCAATCTTGATCTTCGATTTGGATGAAAGGAAGCACTAGATTAGAGTGGAGAAAAGAAGTGAAGAAGTGTAGAAGTCGAGCTCTCAAAATGGCAGCACTTTGTCGCTTCGAAATCCGGATCCCAAAAAGTGAGAACAACCCCTCCTATTTATAGCCAGAAACTCCCTTAAGTCGTCTGTCCTCATAAGTCGTTTACGACTTACGACTTAAAACCTTCCGACCTAACAACTGCTGGCTTCTACGACCTAACCAGACTCTCCTTCGCGACCTAACGCTCACCTGCGACTTAACCAAGCTACGACTTAACAAAGCCTTCAACCTAACAGTCTACGACTCAACCACTAAGTCGTCTACGACTTAACGTGCTCAGCAGCCTACGACTTAAGCCCATGCGCACCCAGCGACTTACCATTGGTCACAACTTTCGACTTAAATCATACGACTTAACTCCTTAAGTCGTATACGACCTAACGCTTAAGCCAACACGCGACCTAACTAAAACAGAGCTCACGACTTAACAACTTGCTGAGATACGACTCAACAAACAAACACCTAAGTCGTCTACGACTTAACACACTCATAAGTCGTTTACAACTTACGACTTAACAAAACCCCCAGTTTACGACTCATAACTAAACAGGGCCTCTGACTTACATGCTACGACTTAGTGATCTCGCGACTTAAGACTTAGCATTCTCCTTAACACGGCCACGACTCAACTTGGCTACGACTTAAACACTTAACTCGGTCAAAACCTTAAGTCGTCTACCATACCTTAAGTCGGTCACTTCCTTAGGTTGTCTATCCCTTAACTCGGCAACGACTTACAACCTACGACTTAACACTTGCCGAGTTAACTTCGACCTACTAACTTAGCCCAGCTACGACTTATCTCCTTAGGTCATACAAACAACCTATCTCCAAGCCCTGGGTCACTCCCATCTCCTAAGTCGTATACGAATTACGACTTATGCTAAGTCGTGAACGACTTAGGACTTAGGCAAAATTTGCCTAAAATCTGAAATGGCTCAAAAATGCTAAAATTCCAGATTTTGACAACTTTTCGATCCGTAAAAATACGGGTCATTACAGTGATTGTCAAGCTCGAGAGTAACTTACTTTTATATGAAAAAATTCAACATTGTCTCCTGAACTGTTCTTGCGGTCATATTTGTCTTGAATTTAATTACGAGAAGTATTTTGCTACTAATAAACTTTGATGTTGCTAGTCCATGATTTGAGTTGATGGTTGCATTTAAACAAGTGTGGTCCCCATCATATGTTTTTATTTTCCACCGATTTTGAGATTTTCTCGTTGATGGACTTGCATGTACTCTCCAATGACATTTTTTATCCCCGTCACATCGAACCATATATTGATTTGTACGTGACTTCACTACTTGAAAAGAAAGTGAATATTTAATCGTCCATTCACACAATTGTTCAATGAGTTGCTCTTTAGTTGCAAAATTTAAACCAACCCAAGGTCATTTTTCAACACATTCTCTTACAAACACTTCCACTTCTAACTGAAAATTATCCATAATGGATTTTGCTATCATTGTTGCAGTATATAGATCATCGGCTAATGAATCTTCATATATGATTGTATCTTCACCGACATTTAGATCATCAACCTATTGATTATCTTCATATATGATTGCTTCATTGTTAACTTCCATGTTACCCACCCAAGTTTTATCTACATCATCCACATAAGCGACTTGCATGTTATTCAATTGCAATTTGCCATCGTTTGCATTATCAGCATAATCATCATTATCATTCACACGAGCAATGAATTCTTCTTCCACTTGATTCACGTGGAGACTACAAGTACCAAAATCATTGATATGAGTAAAGTGTTCGAAGGTAATTCAAAATATACTAAATTTAAATTAGTACTCGCTTGGCGGTTGTTTGAGATTTATTTGAAATACTATAAGTCAGATATACAAAGTTATGATCTAAATATTGTGTTTGATCGGACGATATTTCAACCATTCTGTTATATCTATTTAATAAATTTGTAAATTCTCCACCACAATGAGTTGTCATATAAGGAAGTGCCAAACATTGTGTTTCTTGAAACCGGGTAATAGGTAAACACTCTTCTATTGGTAGTGTGGAATGATGTGTTTCTATAACATTAACATGTTTTGTTTTCATAAAAAAATATCTATCACTTTAATTTCAACCGAAAACATAGAATTAATATCATCGTCATCTTCCACATCAATAGCTGATGAACCATTATCTCTAAGTCATTTCATTGCTATTTTTAAATCATATTCGAGAGGATTGATTTTTGTCACTTCAATTGCACGTTGTTTAAGCTCTCTAAAACTACAATACTTTTTAATTTTTGATCATTTCCGTTTACCATCAACATACCTAGGTTTATTGTCTTCATCAACCAACAATCCTCCACCACAGTAAGATATAATTGTAAACGTTGACATTATTTACAAAAAAAATAGAAACACTAAATCCAAAATCTTGATTTGTGAAAAACATTAAATTCAAAATTTCAAAATCGATACCTTGATTTGAGAAGAAGATGATGTTTTCTTAGAGAATCTTTAATCAAAAGCATTTTTATTCCAATGATTGTTTATGATAACAAATTTTGAAGAGTGGAAGAAATAAGTTGGGTTTTGTGAAATTTTTTAGAAGACGTAGGAAATGGAAGAAGATGGGGGCTGTTTGATTATTTCGGTCCCAAAAATGTATATGCGCAATCCAAAATTGCGCATATAAAAATATATAGCTTGCGCGTTTTTGAATTGCACAAGCTATATATTTTTTTCAAAAAGATATTGCGCGGTCCAAAAATGCACAAGGTAAATTTTTTTTTAAATATACAGCTTGCGCAATCCATAATTGCGCAAGCTATACAAAACCAGGTTTCTTTCTGCAACTAGTTTTGAATCATGTCTATTGTTGTAATATGTTTTTTGATGAGCCTAAATCAACATTTTGTCCATTGAAATATTGTTTTACGAAACATAAATATCACCGTCTTTATAACTTGTCCAATACATGGACAAATACGATAAATAACATATTAAATGAATATCAATTTCTATTTTGGTTAAAAAATGAATATTTATATTACAATCATATATGGTAGTTGTTAGACGGGGCCAAATTAAACATATACGAAGTTTCACTAATAATACAATATATAAATAATGTCATATATTATTAAACTTTAATAAGTAAAACCATACATTATTAATAATCGAATGGTCCTAATCATGATAGCAGTAGTTAGGGTTAATAAACACTCTTCAAATCAATAGCATTAATTAATGAAGACAATATTTAATTAGGGATATTACCGAAGGAGTTGCTGGTGGGGAAGGCGGCACCGATTGCTTGCGATGGAGATTCGGGAGGCTAGGCGTGCGACGGCTGGTGGTGCTTGCGACGGCCGGTGGTTGGCGACATCGACTGGTGGTGCTTGCAAGGGAAAAGATTGGGGTGAGACAGCGGAGGCTTGCAACTTCAACTTCGAAGGAGGCGATGGTGACGGCGGACCAAACACAATTTTTAATACCATTATTATAATTCAATAGCAAAGCTGAAAGGAGGCGATGGGGTTAATTCTGAAGGGGACCGACGTCATATCGATCCCGGTCATATCGATCCCGCGCCGACACCATTTTAATGTTGTCGGTAAGACATTGGTAACGGTGCATAGGTGATTTTTTACTTGCGCCATACCGATGCCGTGTCGATCTCATTTTTGACATCGGTGCAGTGTTGATATATATTCAAATGGGTAAATTGTCTCTTTTCCAACGGTGGAAGTTATTAATCTAACTTTTGATTTTAGATACTGGACAAGTCTGAATTGCAGCGCATCCACATTACTGTTCTGAACACACTACAATTGTACGAAACCTAGTCTACCTGTGAAAGATTGCACTTGAGATTAGTTTTGCTTTGACGGTATGAGTGAACATGTGCTGTGAGGTGGGAAATAACTGAATTTCAGACTAGGTGAAATTTTAAGAGAAAATCAGATTGGCATAGACTACATGGAGTTAATAGCAAATTTGAAACACATGCAACATGATAAAAAGCATTTGGCTTCCATAATTAAGTAACCTAAGTCAAAAATACTTGCATTGTAACTCAAGATTTTTTACATTTCATGTAGGAGTAAAGTATCCCATCGTTGTTTTAATGTCGCATATGCCTTTGAACAAGGAACAACTTCCAATTTATTGTTATCTTCTTCTGAAATCTCCGTGATGAGCTCCAATCTTTGGAGAGTGTCTATGGCGCTATCAATTGGCATTTCAATCTGCAAAAAAAAGTGAAATTTTAGGAACATGGAATGTGTGCGTGAGGATGAATTGCAAAACCCCTACACCTTGCCAATATGAACATTATTACTCTGAAAAGCTCAAATTAGTTTTATTTTCACGATAGCTCGTTTCAGTTTGCAAATGACATTTGCATGTTTATTTGACCAACAGGTAGAAGTTGGTGTAACTATGTTAACACCTACTTTACTTGTTTATCTGTTTATTTTTGAGTAAACTGCAGATTTCCTAGTTCAAGACAATTTCATCTGAATCATCAACTATTATGCAACTATTATGCTATTTCATCCATGAAACAATGACAAACTTCTTACCTTTTTATTAAAATTCTCGTATATGAACCTCTCACATGCGTCTGCAATTTTTGTACGGCTGAATACCTGCAAATAACGTTAATTATACTATTGTTACTTTTTACTTGTATTGAAATGGAGATGATTTCCTACAAATCGTGTAATCATTCTTTCTGCATATGACAGATCAGTTTTTAGCAAGAATAGCCAAACAGGGACAGCTTTTTAGACAGTTTATTCACCTGATGTATTTTCAAATGCAGTAGAAGTCCATAAACCAAAATTGCTTCCTTATACTGCAGCAAGTGAGACAGATGATTATGTACACTTGAATGTCTGCAATTTAAATATCCATTTAGTGTGTAATATAAACACTAGGAGGAAAGTTGCGTACTTTTTGTTGTTCAGAAGCATCTAGAAGAAAGTAAACTGAACCAAAGCCACTAGCTATAGTTTTTTCATAAAGCGTCTTGTTTACCAGAAGCTAAACAAAAAAGCATGCAGTCAGATGTATTGTGTTTAATGCCTAGCACACAGTACAATTGGTATGGGCAGAATAAAGTGCAAAACGATATAATAATAGAGAAGTTCAAAATAGTGTTGATGTTTAAGGCTTTCATGAAAGGATTTGATTTGTGACTCATATGAAAAAAAAGGGCCATGCAATATAATGGGATCTCATCTATGATCATTAGACAGCAGCATATATACATGCTATTGGTTTCGCTATATATTTGATTTAGAGAATTTAATGGGTATAGACAGATATCAAGAAAGTTGTTTTCTGGATAGTGAATGTGGAATTTAAAATCAGAGTTAATGAGCTTGTTTGATTTTGTCTAGCATATAAATATATGATAAGGCATCACTACTTGCAATGTAAGTATATAACAGTATACAAGTTGGAATATTACTAATATTCAGGGGGAAACATACTTGATAACGGTCCCAAGTCTGTTTATAGCCCAAGGCCACTCGACTGGCATATATGATAAGTGCACTAGTAGCAATAAGATCAAGCAAGAACGCAGACCTGCATAAGAATGCGCAGACATACATATCAGGAGGTATGATTTACAAGATATCAATTAACAGTATCCTAAAAAGACTATAATTGTTAAAAATGCTGCATTTTCTAGAGATAGAGGGAGAGAAAAAAAAACAGACATACTTACGGAGATGAAGCAATATTTTCAAACTTGTAATTGACCAAAACCGCCAATAATCCCAATATGCTAGCAATATCCAAACGCACCTATCAGTGACCACTTGTTCTTAGTATTTAAAGAATAACTAGTGAGTGTATAACTTTCGGGCATTGTTAAATTTCCCATAATTCCATTCTTCAATTTATGTACAAAATGCTTTATGTGCACGGTAAATATGATATATGATCACAGGACATACAAATATTGATGATATGATTTCTGACATATAACCCAATGAATCACGTGAAATATACCTTCCCTTCTTTATTTTTTACACTTCATAACAAAATTAATGTTTTTAATGGTAAGAGAGAAGATTATACGGTATCAAGAATTCTGAAAGATAGCTTCTTATGTGGAAAAATAACCTGTGAAACAAAGAGAGATGTGTTATTTATCATACTGTATTAAAAAGAGATGGTGGATTCAGTTTCAAATTTTGTTCCAAAAGAAATTATAAGACGATATAAAGATAAATATTAAATACCGGAAGATCTGGAATAGGTATCTTTTCATATATTTTCAGCTGCAAGGGCAGAACCTTTATTTTGTCCCCAGTTCCGCTTTGACCATCACTCTCATTGTAAAACAGAATCAATTCTTGGAAAGCTGGCTCCTAATTTTAAAACAGAATCTTAAATGAATCGTCAATGAGTAATAAGTTCATACAATGAGAATACTCGATAATTAATTGTCTAGGTGTGTACAACTTAGTATACTTGATGTTCAACAGCAAGAGAACTATGGAAGAGATCAAATGTCCTAGTAGGTAAACTGTTTAAATTGAGAGAAAGGGAGCTAATATGTTTATTTAGGAACTAATTTTGACCCACTGCAAATTGGAAAAGCCTGCAATAAAATTGAAAAAATTAATAAATCATTATTACCTGTAGTGTTGACTGGGAAAATAAAACAGAAACAGATGTCTTCAAAATATTCCAAACATTGTATCCACACGACTTCTCTGTAGCTGGTTCCCATATGTTGCTAAGAGTTATCCGCCGTAAGAAATTAAGCCTAAATTACAATAATCAATTAGCACTAACATGTTTGTAATGTAAACCTATGAAGGAATATTAGTCCATGTATCATGTGTTCTGAATGTTTTGAACATGCCTCATGGGGTTAAGCATTATCCGTTTTAATGCTTTATCTGTTTTCAACATGCTCATGGGGTTAATCATTATTTGTTTTCAACATCCATTGAGTATTATCTGTTAATGACAGTTTTCATATTCCATCAGTTGTTTATGGCAGTTAATATCCATGTTACCATTTTAATGCTACTAAACATTACAAAAAAGGAAATTGATTTAAAAGATAAAAATGTTTCTTGAAGGGTTTTAAATAATTTAAAAGGACATATGTATAAAGACATCCAAAGGAAATTGAAGGTATGATTGACGGTGTCGCTGACTAACTCAAAATTTCATTGTGCTTACTTAAGAAAAGCCTCTGTATTTTTGGAATCACTTTCAACATTAGTAGATGCTTCTGACATTGAAGGGAGTAATCCAATCTTATTTAGCAGTTTTCTAATAAGTCTACCACGTGGTCCTATTGACGACAAAAAACCTTCATATCTAGGAATTGCCTTCTGTGCTGCAAGCCATATAGGAAGGTCACTATCGTCAATACTAGCATGCATCAATTGGTTGTCGTATGGGCTTTCACCAAAAGATAAGCTCCTATCTAGCGAATATTTATCATTAAGCCAAACTTTCAAGTTTTCGATCCACTTTTCAAAATTTTCACCCCCATTAGATTCTTGCAATACCTGTGTTTACATAATAAAAATGAATCATAGACTACACAGCTAATTTATTATGGTCTATCGAAAAATTCCTGCTTCCAATATTGAACATAAAAAAGTGACCCAGAATTTTATGCACAGCAATTCTAGATCAAAATATTGAAACTGCAAGCCAATTACCCTTTTCAACCAGTTTCCGATTGTTTTCAATGGCTTTGATATGCTAAAGAATATCTCTTGTAAGAGTTTTGATTGTAGATAATCAAGTTTCTCCACTATGAGCAAACCACTTTCTCTCTCAGTTGTGTATCCACGCCTGAAAATAGTTTTTTATTATGTCATAACTATAGAAGTATAAATTTGAACTCTCTTTCTAAAACTGCCATATGCTTCAAAAGGATTTTCCAGTAATAAGTTCATTGTTACAAAATGTTGTCCAGTTGCCTCTGACCAAAATAAACAGTGGTTTATACAGTTTCAATAGTCAGTACGTGAAGCAGGTGTTATTCACATATTCGTAAATTTTAGTTCAATATGTCTCCAATTTGGAAGCTTTTACATTACACATGTCAGTAATGCGTCAAAATAGTATTCTCCCTCTCTAAAAATCACTAATTTTAATTTTCCCCAGTATGAAAAAGTCTTTTAATGAGGCATGCAACACAATAATCAAAAGAGTACAAAATTGGTGAAACCAATTTCAACATTTAGTACATTCAAGAATAAGACATTATAAACATGAGAAATGTAAACGTGAAGTCATACTGCTGTAATACACGTGAGTAAAGTATCAAGGTTCGAGATCTCGGTTTTGATCTCGATTTCGGTCTTTTGTAATTTTAGAAATTTCTATTTAATTCGTAAATTTAGGGAATTAATTCTCATTTCTGTTTCGGATTTTATTATTTAGTTTCATACAATTACAGTTTTTTATTATAGAAATGAATAATATATTTTTAATCAAAATAGAAATATAATCGAACAATACTGATTAATTATAAAAATTTATAACACTAATAAATATTTATTCATTACTTCGTTTTCAACTCTTTTTTAGCTATACTATTGATATTTTTTGTGATTTTGTATGTTTTCGAAGTTAAAAGTTCAGATTTTGAATATTCGTATATTTGAAACTCAAATTAATATTTTTTAGTTCCTTTTGGAAAATTTGAAGTTATTTGATTTTTTGTTGAAACATGGTATTGGTTTGCTTTCGTTTCAACCCCTATTGAAACCGAAACGGGACAACTGGAATCTTGGTGTTTCAACCAAAACCTTAAACCTTGATAAGTATAGGTAAGACAATTTATAACAAATAAACTTTTTATACACAAAAGTAAAAATATTCATCCCTAACTTCATAAATGTGTTACATTATGAATTTTCGTCTACAATGATTAGCATCATTTATTTGCAAATATCACAACTAAAAAGTATTTTATAAACTGGTTGACCAAAAAAGGGTGATACACAACAAAAATATGTGCTGAATGTGACTGATGCTGCGTAGATCTGTTGTACCTGAATATTATTGCATTTGACTCTGATGCTTTTTTCCAGTCAACATATATTGGTAATGTCAATAGATAATCGCTATTTAATGCATACGTTAACATTAAATCCTGTGCTGATAATTCTTCGAACTGAGCGTCACTCAAAAGTTTCATTAACGACTTCTGAAATTCAGGTGCCATAGCAAGTCTACATAATATTCATAGTTTCCCAGGGTTAGAGATCTCATATAAATCATAACAATTGAAATTAGTAAGCAAACGTAAAGCTGAATTAACTTCAGATATAATAAGGCCGTCAGTATAAGAATAATGATATTGAAAAAAAGACTGATTCAAATAGTTCACTTTAGTGGTATGTAGAATGAAGATTGCTACATCAAAATGGACCCATTTGATTGATCGCTCATTCTTTCATGAATTGGATTAATCATCAAATAGAAAGGCTTCAATAATGAGGCTAAAAAGAATAAAATGGAACACTGAGTGCAGCATATATGATATTAAGTTTAAAATAATTCCATCAAGTACTTGCGCAGTGCAGCCAATCACTAGTAAAGCCTTTCAAACCCACAACTCATTGATTTCAATACAGAAGCGAACATGGTATTATAGTCACCAATAGATTGAATAAAAAGTAAAACTTATTGCACGTGATTGTGAGTGCATATATGTAAAGTTAAAAGGGGGAAAAAGGTCAGCAACCTTGACTCCAGAACAGAACTTGAAGAATTTATGCTGGTGAATGACTTTAATAGTTTTCTGAGATTCAATCCATTAATCTTCAACTTATCATCTTCGATCCATTTTCCAAATATATTTTCTTTGTTACTAGCGCCAATGGAAGCATTTGCAGATGTGTACTCATGTTCAGTAGCTAGCTGTTCCTCGTGGATTTTCTCATCTGACTGAGAAAGTGAATAATACAGTCTCATCTTTTCCAGTATACTTTTGTGCTCGGCATGTAAAATAGAGTCCAAGCACCTACATTCACATGTAAATTTCTTGGTTACAAAACTGAATGTGTGTCTTTGTCATATATTAGCCATTCTTAACATAAAGAGGAAGAACAAAAAACAGTACAATTATTGTAGTTTTGCTATAGGAAAAACAAATATACATAATGAAAATTTTTAAAAAAAAGGGTTTTGAGTCTTTTTTATAATAAAAAGAGTCCCATGTAAGTTTACAGGACATTACTATTTTTCTATCTCCAACTGTAAATTAATATACATGAACAAGGATATGCTGGATAAGGAAAAGATATCTTCATGTTACCAGGTATGTCTAGAATTGTTATGATTAAACACCACTGTTTCAGATCTTGTTCATCTCGTCCGAGATCTCGCTCGAGATCTCATTTTTGAACTTGAGCGAGACGAGATTTAACGAAACCAGATATTAAATTTTGTTTATATTATTTGACTCTCATCTCGTCCAAGGTAGTGAAATTTGAGGTGAGATCTCAATAGAAGATCTCACACGAAATTATGTTTTTTCATTTACATTTTTTTTATTTCTTATGTGAGTCCACAAGAAATTACACTCTAATGACTTTTTATTTACCCTATAATTCTTGTTTTTACCATTTAACGAGTGAGCAAAAAAAACTTATTATTTATTTTTTTAATTTTAATATTCAGATGAGTAGGGAATCGTTCAGTTAATACCAAATCAATTATGTTATCACTTTGATCTGAAATGTAAAATTAATATTACCATTTTATATAAATTATGTATGTTAAAAACTTTTATATATAGATAACAATTATTACAATAATTTTAAAATTATCAAATTTAGACTTATGTTACTCCAATATAGCCCCAAGAGGTGGACTTTAAAATCCGAGATGTCAATCGGAGATGTATACCCAAGATACATTCATCTCACCTGAGATCTCGTCCGATACGAGATAATGTGTGTAAAATTTTCGAAACGAAACGCGATCGAAATCCGAGATTTAAAACCTTATTAAACACCATCATGACAGGATGCACGTGATAAACGGGAGCACAACTTGATGTGTCCTTAGGTTGAAATGTTCATATTAGAACTACACTGACACTGTTAATAAATCGACATCAACTAGCTGAAGCCCAAATCCATATAAAATCACGATATAATAAATTATTTCACAAATTAAAAAAAAATCTATTAAATGCGAAGATAGAAAGAGATATTGTGAAGAATAAATGTGAGAAGGACTGCAGCATAAAGGAAGATAAAAGAAAGACCTAGTAGCAATAGATGACAAAAGAGAAATGAACGAAGTAATGTCTAGCAAAAATAGTTCTTATAAAAAATATTCTAGAATTAACTTTAAGAAGCAAAGTTTGCCTATAGATATGAGGTGTTTCCGCAATATAAGCATCACATCAAACCAGGACTACGCGTGGGTGAGTACTCGTCGTCGATGAGCTTAAGTGTCTTTTAGAGTTTGACTCTAAAAGAGTGAGGATGTTTCATTGTGTTAGTGTTGCAGTATAACAATTTATTAGTGTAATACAAGGAATTTGTTTACTTGTTTTTCTTCTTCAACTTAAGATTTAGAGTTTCATGCTCTTTTGTTCAACAATTTGGTATTTGAGTCAGATTGTCGGAGGAGCGTTCTTTTATTATCGGAGGAATTCAAGACAACATGGATTGTCTTCAAGTAGTCAAAGGAATCAAGAGGCTCAACAATAAAAACTAGATGTGAGCAACAACATGCATAAGTCTCACTTACAAGGTCAAGAACTTTGGGATATCATCGGCAGTAATAAAGTTACTAAAGTTACGCAGTCGAAGAATGGCGTGTTAAAAAATGGAAGGTCAAAGCCGCCAAGGCCATGATTGCTTTAAAAATAACTGTTGAAGAAGATATATTGGAACATATACATAAAGTCAAAACTCTTAAAGAAGCTTAGAGTACATTTGCCACACTAATTTCCCAAAAAGAATTATACAAGACTACAACTTCTCTAGAATGAGAACTGCTATCAATTAACAAAACAACATGACAACTGCTCAACAATTTCATGAAAAGGGACTTTACCTCCGGATACATTCACCACACTCTTTTCCAAAAAGAATAATACAAGACTTCAACTTCTCGAAAATGACCTACTATCAATTACAAAATGCGATATGACAATTATTCAGTACATTCACAAACTAAAGTCACCTTGTTGTGGAGTTTTTGAATTAGAATATGAAGCTACCATCACAGAGTCTGAGACAAAAAGAAAAATTATTCATGGGTCTAACCTGCATATTGAAGTTTCGTTGACAAGGATGGTCGAATCAGTAAATTTTGTTGCGTGGTCAAAAAGCTTTGGATAAGCAAATTGGCAGGTATCTCATTTAAAGGCAAGGAGGAAGTACTCTACAACAACAGAAGCAAAGGCGGTCAAATGATATGTTACCATATATAACATAGACAGTGATAAAGCGAAGCATCTTAAAGATGATACAAGTTTTCAAAAAAGGAGAGCTTCAAAGTATCGTGGCAATCGAGGTGGTGGCATGTTTTACAACTGGAAAGAAGGGCCACAGTCGAAAAACTGTCGAATAAATGGCCTGTTGAGAGCAACACTATTGCATCTAATGCAAAGGAGAAAAACAAAGACGACTTGGATTTTGAAGTCTGTCTCACCATAGAAGAGGAGGTAGCTTTTACAACAGTGACACATGAAAGAATTCACTATGATAGTGACTGGATCATTGAGTCTGTATGTTCAAATCACATGACAGGTAATAAAGAGAAGTTACAAGACATAACAAAGTATAAAGAAAATTATATGGTAGTAACAGCAAATAATTCAAAATTACCAATCATTCGGTAACACTATTCGTATACCTCGATATAGTTCTAATCAAGTGTTACTTGAAGATATCTATCACTGTCCAGGCATGAAGAAAAATATTCTTTAAGTGGCATTCATGACTTACATTATAGTTATTAATGGCGTACGAAGCAAAGCCACTCCGAAGCCTTGGCGCACGACGCGGCAAATGATGCCCTTCTTTTTAATTTACTATGCATACTTTTTTTTATATATATAAATTTGATATGCATAACAATTAATCTAAAAGGTTCAATATAATTTATACTATTTTTTTTTTTTTTACTAAAACACATGTAAAAAGGATTCTTTTAAGGCATTTTGCAAAAAACAATCATATATTATCATATCATAAGCATAGAATTTCAAGCATAAGTATAAGATAATAGTACATATTACTGATAAACTATAAATTTGAATCTGATTCAGCAATTATATTTCAACATCAATATCCACACCAGTAGATTCATAAGCTTCAGCATTTTCCTCATCTGTCTCATATCAATTGACAATTTATTCGGTGCAACCATAGTAGGAATATCACTTCAAAGTTCTTTGGAGATTTGAAGAAAAAAATCCATTCGAGATTGTTTATTCGGTGTGACGGTAATTAGAACATATAGTTCGAAGTTTGTTCAAAATTAGTTTTGGAGAATGTGACCATTCGAGGTTATTTATTCGGTGCAAGGGGGTAAATTTAGACCTGTCAGGCCGGATATGGACCCGATCCGGTGAGTCTCAATTCTAGTCAAATTGGGTTTTGTCGAGTCCAAATTGTATATTTTAAAACCATCGACCCAACTCGAGGTTTGATTCGGGTCCGATTGGGTAATAACACTAAAAATGCATATATTTTCTCACCTTTTTGTTTAATCTTCCGGGTTGGATCGATTCTTCATGTTATTTTTTGTCATCTAAATCCAACTTAGGACTCATCAGGTTTAAATCTTATTCGGATTGGTTTGATTCAGACTTGCGGATCTTTGTTCTAATTGCACATTGTAGTTCAGAACGGCAATAATATAAATAGTTCAAAATTTACTGAAGATTAGTTCGAAGTGTAATCATATCATCGTATAAAGAATATATAATACATTCAACTATTGTTGACGATTAGTTTGGATTGTGAAAATTGAAGAAAAAAAAGTAAAAACAATACAATAACAAAAAGGCACGTCATGTTTGGGCCATGCGCCATTTGCGTCATTCTCTACACCTTTCCATATGCACCGTGCCATAGGGAAGAAAGGCACAAACGCCACGCCTTGCACCATTAGGTTTCATAACCATGACTTACATTGTTTGGACACTGTTTTGCTTGGCTCTATAGATGTGAAAGTTGTGGGTTCAAGATACAAAGTGCCAACAATGAAAGAAAGTCAGTTTATGTAATATCAATAGTTTGTCTATGTGGACAAGAGAATTAAAAGTTAGACTGTTGGTTCTTAGCATATGAAACTGGGGCATTCTAGCTATCACAGGCTAGGTATGATGATGAAGAAATTAATGCTCCATGGAGTTCCTCAACTTAATGTGAAAATGGATATTGTTTGGGCATGATGCCAATATGGTGAAGTTCACCAACCACTACACAAGTGAAATTTCAAGAAAAAACAACTAATGGAGTCAATTCGCTCAGATGTGTTCGTGTCCGTAAAGCAACCATCAATAAGTTACAATATATGGTGGTAGAGGTGAGAGGACTTCGATGCTACGTTAGGTATTAGAGCCTGAGGTCTACTATAAGGTCAAGACTAACCAAGCTCATTATCCTCTCTAACCTGTAGTGACACGGGAAAGGAGCCTCGGTCATGGGCACCCGTTAGCCCAAAGTGATAGGGTGCCACAAAGACTCAGAGAGCTTCAGGGGAGTGCCGAAGTGTTTCTCATACAAAAGCAAATGAAAATGGAACTCAATCTTGGTTTTCCAAGGGAAACACTTTTCCGAACATTTTTGTTGATTTTATCTGTATTCAAATGAAAAGTGCACTTTTTGAAGATAAATTTTAGGAACATTATGAGCTCAAACTCAAGGTACACTGTTCATGTCCTGTCACATGTGAAACCCGAAAAACTATCGTTTTTCTTAAACAAAATAGGCTTCTGAGCGTCTCATACAAGGCTTGAGTTGCTCGACTGCATCTCACAAGCCTCGACTCCGGCTCTAGGCACTCCCTTCGGCCTGCTCTGATGCCTCTCCCGATTTCTAGAGGCGCACCCCCAAACAAGCACCATTCGACGAAGGGGAGGCGGGAAAAGCTACAGGCCCAAAACCTTCGACCTTTCTTTCTATATGAAGGTGTCCGGGGCACCTCAGCTTGTCATTTCTTTTTCTCGCTTATCGTTAGTCCATCTAGCGCCTTTTGGTTAGGCCGGAGGTGCTCGGATTATACTTTATACTCTCGAAGGCTGTCATTGTGTCAACCATTCTTCTTCCATTGGACTTGTAAATCTTTTGCTCTTTTTCCTGCTCTCTTCCTGATGACTTCTCCAAGTATGAGTTTTCTTCGTGTAAGAAAAATCCAACACCGCTATAAAGTTTGAAAAATAAAGAGTTCAAAGAGATGGTTAAAGCCGAAATTGGATATAATATTATGTCTATGCACAGATAATAGAGTAGAATATACATCCACGAGTTTAGTCGATACCAATGAGAATGCAAGATATGTCGGCAATTCACATATGCGAAGGCACCACAATAGAATGGAATAACAAAAAAATCGAGGTCTTGCAAAGATCTTTCGAAGTATGTTGTATGCAAAGAATATCCCATGACGCTTTTGGACTGAGGCGATAAGCACTGCGACTTATGTGATTAACATCCAAAATAATGGAATATAGAACCTACAGTCAAATACTTCCAAGTATTTGGTTGTGTGTGCTACGTATTTGTTTCAAGTCCTCTGCATGGCAACTTTGATAAAAAGGCAGTTAGACCATCATCCAGCTATCTGTAACCAATAATTAGCAAAATTGGATTACCAATATTATTGGTATGGTAACGGTAGGTCTGCTGTTGCTAATGGTAAATATATCGGTAACAAAATATTAAAACTGTTGGTAGTAGTAAATTTACTAGTAAGTTTATTTTGATGTAAACAATTTAACTATTTATTATGTGATCAAAACTCAAAATTGCTCAAGACCTTTACGTTTATAACGAGTCATTGATCTCTTTTAGGTTTAAATCAGATTTGTTAAATATTTACTATTATTTAGCCATTAGATCGCTTTTTACTATCGACCTTGGCCTTATAATATTATGTTTTTACCAATTTCGGAATTTCATTTTTCGTTTCCGTCCTGATCATCGAGAAATTTATGAAATTTCGGTTCTGTTTTGGAAAATTTCAAAAAATCCATTTTAATTATGTTCTATGAATTTCGATATTTTTTTCCATACATATGGAAATTAATAAATTTATTCATGTAAACAATTTGAACATTAAACAAATTAAAATAAATAAACTTTATATTACTTTTATACAAATTATTTTATAAACTTTGTATTACTTTTATACTTGCTGGAAAAAAATAGTCCAAAATTTTAAGGTCCGGCCCAATAAAACAAAAATTATGTTCAGAACCAATTCTTCCAAAATCAAAGCCCGAATCCAATATAAAATTATATTGTGTCTTTCTTTATCCACAATAAGACAAAATTATACGTCTGGAACCACTAAGACTACAGCCTGTTTTGTAAAGGTGGAACCCAGTGCACAATGCTTCCGCACAATAGTGGACTATGCGGAGATCGATAGTATATGCAGCCTTTCTTTCGCATTGCGAAGAGACTGTTTCCGAACTCAAACCTGAACGTCCAGATCACCATGTGGGTGACCTAACCGTTGTGCCAAGACTCCACCTCCCTAAATTGACTACAGCCTGTTTTGTAAAAGAAAAAAAACCTAATCTACTAAAAATCCCTAAATTGACAAGATCACTGCCTCTCTCTTCATTCCTCGTCTTCATCTTTCCTTCTTGATTTGTCTCTCTCATCCCCTCTCTCTTTCTCTCTCTCTCTTTTCTCAATATTTATACAAATAAAAAAATCATTTTACTTGAAAGCACTGGCGGAACCTGAGTATTAAGCTAATTCCGGCCCGGTCACTGCCGAAACAGAAACGAAATGGTCGAAATTCCAACGCGTCGACCGGAATCTTGAACCATGATTTTTACCATAGCCGTAACATTAATATTACAAATTATTCTACATCGTTCTTCATCTCTCTCTGCTCAATACTCCTAAAGATTTAAAAAACCTTAAAAAAAATGTCACAAAATTTAGACAATAAGCATTTTATTTGCTTTAAGATCTTATCTTCAACATCTTAATCTTTATATTTCATTTCGTTAAGATGGAATCAGTACGCCAAATATTTTTGATCAAGTTGGAGCTGAAGGTGGTCAAATTGCATCTTGCTCTCAAGTTGAAGCTGAAGATGGAGCTCCTCAATGGAAGTTTTGCTTTAATTTGAAATAGTGTAAGATAATTTCTTGATAAAACAAGGCTTACTGGTGAAAAAATTGAAGATTGCGTTGATTTAAAACTAGGATTTTACCATTTCATAGGTTTGGTTTTGGTACTGTTTCTTTTACAAAGATCTAAAATACTCTTCCTCAATTTTGCACCCATTGATGTACCTGTTCACATTGCTGAATTTTTATATTTCTTTTGCAGGTAAAAGGAGGGTTTCATGGGTATAGGAATTTGCATACACGGCAACAAGGGTAGATGTTGATGAAAAAGTATACGAAGTAGAGATTTGTAAGACTTGCCGCAAAGAAATAAAAACCATAGTAAAGCTAATGGAACATATGGCTAATCTTTTATCAAAGCATTGTAAAAATTCCCCCGCTTTTGGCCATATTTCAATTGAAAAAAAAGTCAAACTACTATTTCACAAGAGAGTTTGGAGGGAACATAGGTGTCATATACATTTGACCTAATAAAATGTGAGCTTGGATTAACTAGATTTATCTTTGCAGATGAAATGCCTTTTAGGATGGTCGAGGGAAAAGACTTTCGAAAATTAATTAAAGAGTTATGAGCTCGGTTTTATATACCATATGCATAAGTTTGTCATTCTAGTGTGGGAATTGTATGATTCGGAGAAGGGTAAAATAATGAGTGCAATAAGAGAAAGAAGAGCAAGCATAACAATCGACACTTGAACTTTCATTCAAAATATAAATTACATTGTTGTCATGGCTCATTTCAAAGATAGTGAATGAAAATTGCATAAATGAATAATTGACTTCACAAAAATTAGCATTCATAAAGGTGGAGACGTAGAAAGATGTTTGGAAGCGTGTTTGAAGAATTAGGGAATTAAAAAGATATTTAACATTAGACGGGCTGATGATGGAGCTATTGAGTATATGAAAAGAGATTTAAGTGGCAGGTACACTTTATTGTTCAAAGATGAATCCTTACATATGAGGTGCCTTGCCACATTGTCAATTTAATAGCGAAAGATTGATCGAATGAGCTTTATAGCTCAACTGAAGGCATGCGAAATTGAGTTAAGTACATACACTCGTCTTTAGTAAGATTAGACAAATTTAGGGGGTATGCTCTTTTGTTCAGAATCAAATGTCTAGCATACCAATGGATGTTTCGATTAGATGGAATTTATAAAATACGTAAAAGTTCCAAACAATACGGATTAGATTACAATGAAATATTATGATGGCAAAGCTTACAACCATACGAGGCTTAATGATGCTCATAGCAAACAAATATTGAAACTTCTACCCGATTAACATAAAAGAATTCATCTTAAATGAAGAGTTGGGATCAATATGGATCAACGGAAGGGAATTGAGAACGAGACTCAACTGAAATATGCATATGCAAAAACAGCTTTATATGGCTCAAAGCAAGCTCAAAGGCATGGCATGGTAAAATTGTTATTTCTTATGCAAAATAAATATTCTATTACCTATGCATATTCTAGTTTGTTTGTCAACACAATTGGAACAAAAATTATTATAGCCTCGTTATATATTGATGACTTGATCATCATTGAAGATAATGTTGAAGAAATACATTGACGAAAGAAGAAGAATCCAAAAATGTGAAGATAGCAAGAAATATTGTGAAGAATAAATTAAAGAAACATGACTAGTACATGAAGGAAGATATAGAAAGACCTTGTAGCAAAAGAAGAGAAAAGAGAAATGAATGAAAAAAAGTCTGACGATGTAAAATTGAGTTCTATTCAAAAATATTCTAGAATTAGTTCTATGAGGCAAAGTTTGCCCATAAATATAAGGTATTGTCACAATGTATCCATCACATCAAGAGAGTGAGTGAGTTGTTTGTAAGCTTGGGTGTCTTTTAGAGTTTGTTTCTCGTAGTGTGAGTGTTTCTCGTAGTGTGAGTGTTTCTCATTGTGTTAGTTTTGTATTGTAACATTTATTATTTTATTAATACAATTGGTTAGCTTAATTGTTTAGCTTTCTCTATTATGTTTAGCTTCCTCCACTTGAGATTTGGAGTTTTTCACTTTAATTTATTCAACATATACAGTAGAAAATTGCAAATAAACTGAAACAAAATAATTCAAAGTTTCAATATGAAAAAAAATAACACCCAAGGAAACATGATGAATGCATCACACTTGTGTACAATGGGCATCAAATGTAATTATGTATGACAATAGATATATTTTAATAACTTGAGCATGTATGCATGCAAACACCCACACTCATGCATGCAAACACCCACACTCATGCATGCACATACACCCATACCCACACATGCATGCGCACACAAGCATACACACCCTCACCCATCAGGCCCATGCATACACATGCAACCCCACACGCACACATGTACGCACGTAAAAATGTCTGTGCATATAACAAGTTGTATCAGTAAAATTGATTATATTAAATAAATTATAATTCAAATGTATAAGCGGTTAAATTTATTTCAATGTATTTCAAATCAGAAGAAAAAAGAAGCTTAGATAACATATGCTAAAGAGTGAAGGATCCTTCTTAATAGAACACCTTTTAATTCCAAAAAGTGTTGGCAACATTTATTAACACCCTTGTATATTTTCTCACACATTGTTGATTGATAGAAAAAACATGCACCTCACAAATTACTTTTAACATCTCGTTTTATACCAATTATATCGGTATATTACAAGTCTTGCGTTCATTTCTAAAATGCTAACTTGTAAAAAATGCTACTCTTATATATCTATACATGTACATGATTTATCATATATGTGGTTACCTATCATTCCTAGTGTGATGTACACTAGGTTTTGATTAATTTTTACGACTCACGAAACTAGGAATTGATCAATTGTAACAAGTATCGTACTGCACTAGGTTCCTTTTAATTCCTTGTATGAAAGACATTTAATTCCTTGTATGAATGACACTATGCCGTGATCAACTCCTAGTACTTAGCATTGTACATTTCAATGAAATCATAGGACAATGGATGAGTTTTCTAGTTACAACTAGAGTCGGATGCTTCATGTTCCAATTTCATGTGATGACCACGGATGATAGAAGGTAAAGAATCATCATCAAAGTGTTATTTAAAATGAGAATCATTCTAAACAAAGCCATATTCAAAAACAAAATAATTGTCTTCTCGAATTGTTGTTTTCTTTCAATTTTCAATACAAAAACCTAGAAATAAACAAATATCTATTCAACTGAAAATCTCCCTAGGTTATTTTTATTTTGCGATTTCTTGGGCTTGTTATCGCCACATCCACCTTCGCCTCCTCATGCAGTCGTTTAGACTCATCCTCGTTCTCCTCATTGCCTCCCTCTAAGTCTCCTCTCTTACATCCCATCTGAATGCCTCTTGCCCCAGATCATGTTGTGGTTGCCTTGAAGGGGGGTTCACTTCGCCTATGAGCTACGACTGCCTCTGTGGCCACCTTGTCACCGCCACTTTCACTCTACATGCCTCCCTGACCCCTTTCGCCCTTCCCTTACCATATTGCAGTCTACTCCTTCACTTCCTTGATGCCCTTTCTATCCAAACAAGTCCCTGCCTTGCTTTTGCTACCTAGAATGATGAAATTCTCATGCTTCTCTATTCCACTTTCCATTGGTGACACGCCTCTTTTTGCTTTTGGGGATGGTTGTGATTTGTCCTCTAAGTTGTGGTTCCCACCTCTGCCAAGTTGCAATTCCGATGGTTGTATCCCTACAAGCTTGGTCCCTTCACGTAGTCGATCTGCAGTCTATGAATGTGGTTACGGAGTTGATGTAGACTATGTGGCACTAGTATAGGGGTTTCCATGGTTGTAAGTAAAGGTGCTTAAAAAGACTTATGTACCATCATGTTTTAGTTAATGTTGATAGTAAGTGTGTCAATAATTTGATAATGTTCCTTGATAATGTCTTTGCTTCATCGATCTTGGCTATCAACGTGGTCCTTTTTATTTCATCATTTGCTCTAGAATGTGAGTTCCTATGTATCCCATCACTTTGACTTACATTTTGATGGTGTTACCTTGGTATCTCCATCGGAAGTACGATGCAAGAACTAATTACTAGAAAGATTGGATTGGAATTTTTCCGAACTAGTATCTCTCATATATTATTGCCTTAACCATCTCAAAATGCTTAGGAGGTTGTTTCGATTCATCAAGGTCAAATTAGATAACTCTTTTTTTCCTTTGAGTTTTATTCTAATGTTGATAGGCATCGTATACTTGAGGGTAACCCATCATTTTCCATGGTAAGATATTTATCATCGCGCATTGAAGCCCTTCTATTGACAGAGCTCGTGAGCACGTTGAATCAATTCCGATATAGATTCACTTTCAAACATTCTCTTAGATTTATTGGTATTTGTTCTGTATTGTCTAGTTTGAAAAGTGGGGTGCAGTGATAAATCTACTGAATGTTTAGAAAGGTTTAAGTATGTCAATGTGCTTCTTGAAGTGAATCCTAATCAAACTTTGCCTAGCTTCCTTCGCATGCCACTTTCTGAAGGTCACACCGCCTATGTTGATATATCTATGATTGGAAACTTGATATATGCACTTCTTGTAAAGTCTTCGATCATAATATTGTTGGATGCTCTCTTGCACCTTCCTCTACAGCTATTTCTCTAGATCACCCTTCCTGCTATCCAAATATCTAACCTTCTTGCTACAGCTCCATCTATTTACCTTACTCTTCCATATCCATATCCATATCCAGTGTGGCGGCGTAAGGTTCTTGAGCCGGTTATTGTCTCTATGGGCTCGGTTATGGATACGGTTTTTCCCTTTCTCGACATCAACTTTAGCAATCCCTCATTTCATGAACCAACCCACTCCTGAAGTTTTTTCTCACAATTCTTCCACTCCCATTGGAATTTCATCTATTGCTTCTAAGCATGATCTGATCCAACTGGTGCAGCTTTGCGAGCTTCTTGCTTCTACCACTGCTGATATCTCTCCTACCGTTATCTTTGAGCCTGCTTCTTTTTTATGTCATGCTGCTGCTATGCTTGCCTCTCTACCATTTTCATCTTATGACCATTCTTTTGATGGTGACTCCTCTTCGACTTTCAGAGACTCCTCTTCGACTTTGAGTGACTACCCTGATTATCTTATTAAATGGAACAAGGATTAATTTACTTTACACCATTGTGCTACCGATATGTGCTTCACATTGAAACATAACTGTTATCACAAATGTGATTTTAATGCTGATGATGATCTTAAAATGTTGGATAGTGTTTATTACACCATCGTAGGCGATTACTTGACTTTGAGCACCTCTAGACTGCTAGGTGAGCCCAATGATAGCCTTCGATTAGAGACTGATTGAGATAGGAGTATATCTACTCTCCAGACTATCAGGGTTGCCTTGCATGATGGCAAAAATGGAATGGAGTGTGAAATTCGAATACTTCTACATTGCTAAATAGCTTGGAAATGCATATGGACATGAATTGGTAGAAACATAACATTATGAACTCATGTTGCGATAGTTTATGCCAACTCATACACGCATGTCACGAGCGAAAGACGAGGAGCTTGGTCCGACAACTAAAACTCAACACAGTTGCAAAATCGAAGATTATGAACTGAGTCATGCAGACAAGAAAACAAGTCTTTCTAAATGAAGGAAGAACTCAAAGAGGATGGGAGTCGATGGAAAGATTGTTATGGTTGTCTCACATGATACGGAAAATAGAATAACGATTTGGTATTGAAATAGTCTCACATCGCTAAGTAATTTGGAGATGCGGTGTATAAATATAAACCGGTATGCATGTAACATTGGTAATTCCTTTTTTTATGATAGTGTATGTCAACTCATGTCATGGGCAGAAATGGGAAGTTTGGTCCGATTGGTGAAACTCAATGCAATCGCTTTACTTTTTTTGATCTTGTTCATTGGTTCAAGAACATGGTCAGGAAGTTTAAAATGGATACACCAAATTTGGGGTTTTGTCACGATATTTGGTTTTAGACTATTTGTTCATTCTCTTTTCATATGTTACAAGTTGCATGAAGTAGCATGTTGCTCCCTTTTTTCTTTTTAGTATCTAAAGCGTATCATCTTCACTCATATAAGTCAACTTATTATTATGCTGAATAAATGTGACAAGGGGTCATTCAATCATGCTTTCCTTGTGGAAAAAAAAGTAATCAATCAAATTTGATGGAGGGACTTTTTGTTTTATGCCTCTATTATTTATACTATTTGTGGAAAATCCAATGCTGCTTCTCATATTAGTGATGATATCTTTTCATATTGCAAATCTTGTTTCTAAAATTAACAAATGATAAAATCAGTACAAATTCATTCTCATCAAAAAATAAAAATCTAAATCATAAGTTCAAATCCAAATGCTTCAACTTAAACGCAGCGATTAACATTACTATATTATATTAGGTTGGTTGTATTGTTAAAATGCAATGTACAATGAAGCAATCAAAACTGTACAAACTGACATAATTTTGGCATACTATACCATTTATCTGTATACAACATATTATTTTTTACTATAATACAAATTATCTTAGTAAATAAATAAATTTAAAATCTTCACGTGATTTGTAGTGTAAATAATGCACAAACTCAAAAAATTATCAAAATTACACTGATAGATATGATCACGAAATTTAATAGTTTATACTATTTGTCTGCATTAAAAGTCACATAATAAAATCGTTCGAAAAAATTGTGGTTTGCATTATAAAAATGCGAGGTAAAACAAAAGCAATCGAATTGCACAAAAACATGACTATAAACATTCAGTAATTTGTATCATTTATCTTCATATAACATGTCGTTTTAGTTATATAATACAAAAAATGTTAGCAAAAATAAATATATTAAAATTTTCCATTTGCTTGCATTATAATAGTCAAGACGCGATAAAAGCCACTAGGCGTAAAATGATATAATTTGAATGTGATATGGCAAAAAATAAGAAAATTAAAAAAAATCAATCTTAACTTCCAGAAAAAAAAGGCACTTGTTTTATATTATAAATAATGATAGGGTTTTGAAATATGAAACGAAAATTATATTCATCGACCAAAAACTACCTTATTTACACTTAAAAGTATAACAAATCAACATGCACCCAATTTTACTTTATCTACGTCAAAAAAATTACAAAATCATGCGTACATTATAATATAATTGCAATTCCGTACTTATCTCTTCATCTTTTCAAACAAACTTCCTAACCCTAGAATCCACCGCAATAAAATCTAAGATATGCTAGGCTGGTCTTTTTTTTTGTTTAATAATTCATGTCAATCCTTAGAGTAAGAGCTCCATCAACAATTTTCAAACGTTGTGAACTTGATTTGGTTGATTGGAAAATTTTATTTCAAACAAAAATAATGAAAAATGATAATAACAATGCTGCCTTATTTATTCTAATCTAATTTCATGCTTATTTAGGAATTCCACAATTAAATCTAGTAATGTATGTTAAGTATTTTAACTTAGGGTTTTAATCGAATGTGTTTAAAAGAAATTATTGCTGTAATTGAGAAGGATGAATTTATCCTTAAAATAATTCTGATAAGTTCAGTAATATTGAAGGGTGTTGTTAATACTAAGGTGATTAAAATTTTAGCTAAAATATTTTTTTAGGAGGGGCTAACAAATGGATATAACCCCAACAAGTAAATTTTCAATCTTAAACTTTCACAAATATCTTCTTTTCAGTAATTTTCAAATATTTGTTTATCCTCGTAAAACTCCAAATCAACATTTACATCAAACCAGAAGTCACACATAAGAAGTCCTAATTTTGTTTGAATATGTCGAAAATTTAAAAACATAAGAGCAAAAAAAAAAATTAAACTTAAATTAAATCACATAACTATACCTATTTGAATTGAATCAAATTCAAACTTGGAATGGATCTAAAATTTGTTGCTCTTTTTAAAACCCTAAACCAAAATTCAAATTTAAATCCAAATCAACTCTAAGACCTAAAAATTGTTTGACATTGTCAATATCTAAAAATAAAGGAACTCAAATTCGAACTTAAATTAAATTATATCTCCGTATTATTTGGACCAGTGTGTAACCCGTGCATTGTATACGGTAATGCTGTTAAAATCATATTTATATTTTAATTATTGTTAAAAACAAAATTTTATTATGTAATATATATATGATAAATTTAGTGAGATGGATAAATTAAGAATTAAATTGACATGCTATGCTTAGATGTAAGGTAGATAGTTCATTCCATATAAAAACATATTTATGTGGGAAGTAATGTCCTAACTCATATATATATATAACAATTTTAACTAATTAATCAACTATATATATATAATTGTTTTTAGGGATTTGTAAATGAATAAATGATATTATATAATTGAATTTATTTAAATAATTTATGAGGAGTTGAATGTAAAATGTAAGAGAAAAATAAGAAGAGCTTTGTACATAATTATAGCTGAGAGGAGCATCGTATGTCTAGCTTATCTACACGTGAACCTTTATTCATTATTTGAGATTTCAATTATTAAGTCATTTTAACTTCGTAGCTAGCCATGGATTCCATGTTATAAGAGTGTCATATTTATAACTTTGATAATTCAAAATAATGTTCTATAATATTTAGTTGAGTTGTGAATTGGATAAGGTTTAATATCATGTTGAAAATGATAATTTTATATAACCTAATTTTTGTTGGTGTAATACAGACGTTTACATTACAATATTGTAAAATATAAATTTATCCTTTAGAGGTTGTTAAAAGCAAATAAAATTATACAATGGATGATATGATAATTTTTTCGAGATAAATGAATTATAAATCAAAAAAACATATTGTTATTTATGTACACATTTTATATTATGTAATTTATATATCTTTACATTTGAATAAGAAAGTAATATTATCATTTTTGCTCATATATATATGAATACTATATGCATATTTAAATTGTTTAATTTTATGTTTATTAAAAGAATTAATGAGTATTAGTTAATTGAATTTATTTAAACAATTTAAATTTAAGATTACATAATTAGCTAAATATATGGGCTTCAATATAAAATATTAGGAGATAATTGAGAAGGGTTTATAAGTAGTTGTATAAACTTTAAAATGTAGGTATTTGAAGTTGAAAATGGAATTTTCACTGCAATGCATGACAACTTCATTGAGTTAAAAGAATTAGAAGAGAGAATTTATGGGTTAAATATTAATTAATTAAGTTTATCAAACAGTCTATATTTTGGATTGTGTAATTATTTTAAATTTATGGGTTTGAATGTAAAATATTAAGATATAATTGAGAAGAGATTTGTAAATAATTGTAATTTTTTTTGAAAAGTAAGTTTTTGAATGTAAAATGGTACAAGAAGCTTAGTAGAACAATATAAATTAGGAAATTATAAAAATTTGAAAATAAAATACTTGAAGAGAATTAAGCGGGGGATAAAAATGCTAGAATTAATAAAAGCACTAGAAATTCTTCTACTTTATTATTATTATTTAATAGATGTGGAATCAATTTAAATTTGAACATAAAATCTCCACTGGTTTCGGATCTTATCTAGGCTTCGTTACTGTTCTTCGTTCTAAACATCCTGGTGGTTGCTTTTTTCATTTTTGTTTGAAACTTTTTCCTTTCTTCTATGTAGAGACTAGTGAGGGAGAAGAGAAATAGCAATAGGAACACAACTAGTATGAAAGGGTATTTTAACTAATCTTCAAGTTTTAGTAAATTATTTGTTTGGAGTGGGTGTCCCCTTTGCAGTATCAATATTCGATAGATTACCCAGCTAATTCCCAAAGTTTTGAATTATGAAAAAACTAACACTGCAAATTTCGCGAACTCATCAGCATCCTCCTCAGAATCAAACAAGCTAACAATCGCATCAAGCAATTCTTTCTTTGGAACATCAATATACTTCTGCCTCCCCACGTGTATCCCATTAATCGCCTTCTCCTGTTTGTCTTTCTCTTTCTCAATAGAATCAAATTCTTCATTTCCGAACTGGTATTTTACTGGATGCAAATGAGAAAATAGTTTCTGTTTCGGTTTCGGAATGAAAAAGGAGTGATGATTCGAGCGAGAATGAGAAAGAAATTGAGGATTACTAGGGTTTAAGGAGAACATGCTTGATTGAGAAATTGAATATTAGGAGGATGAAATGAAGATAACAAAAAATATGAGGTGCTTTTCGTAATGTAATTCATGGCCATAGCCGCTTTACTTGTCCAGAAATTTGATGGCCACAAAATATGAAGAAGATGGGAAAGTTGGGCGCGACTGCTAGCAGGGTAGTTGCGATGAGGTAACTGTATTAGATGGAAACAGAGTGTGAGCCCATGAATTTTGAACTATGACCATCCATTCAACCCATATTTACCTCTAACCCACTCCCACTCAACCCCAACCTAAACAAAAATCACTCTTATACGACCTTTTAAAAGCTGGCTAAGACCAAGAAGCACGGGATTGCTAATCTCCACCGTTCGATTGCAATCCACGTGCGTGATGGGGAGAATCTTATATGTTCAATTAGCCGGTTTTATAAAAGCCGACCAAGGAAGACTACTAATAGCCGACTATTTAAAGGTCGGCTATTGTATTCCTCCATATTCGAGCATTCAAGCATTCTCTCTTCTGCTTTGCTTCTTCCTCCACTTCATTCATTCCAACAACAACAACAAAACAGAAAAAAATTTATGAGAAGAGTGTGGAATCGTATTCGAGATAGCGGTAGTGATAGACATGTTCCATACAACGAGGAAAACATGCATGTCCAAGAAGACATTAACGCTCCAATAACCAGTACAGGAGGTCGGCGATCTCGTCAATTGAATGGAAGCACCGTAAGTCCGTAACTAGACGAAGAGGCTTGGCCATATATACACGGGATGCAGTTCTCGATCCCCATATCATCAAAATTTGAGAGCTGATAAGGATTTGATGAATTTTCGTATTCTTCCTAACAACGAAGTACACGTAAGCACGTGCGTCGAAAATTCTGTAAGATAACTAATTTAAAATTTTACATGTAGTTATATAAAATTTTAGAATGTTAATTTAAGATGCAAACTATTTAAAATTAAGCTCTCGTGATCGCACTCATGATTATGCCTAGTGTCATCCGGCTTTACAGAACCATTCAAGCAACTGACGCCAACGGTATTATTAACAATTTTCTTCAGGAAATTGGATTTGGAGAGTTCATGGGTATGTATTTACTTAATTACTCTGCATTTATTTATAGTTGTTTAATATGTGCAATAACCATAAATTACTTTAATAGGTATCCAACATCTTTTAAATTCGGATGTTCAATTGTGTGGTGTTTTAACTGCATGTTGGCAGAAGACTACTCACACTTTCACTTTAGTTTTGGAGGGTTAGGTTTGACCCCGTTAGATTTTTTTATGCTTACCGGTATAGACATTGGCCGAGGGGAGACATTACCATATAATGAGCAGTATAAACGCTTGGTAATTTAGTTAGGGTACCACTGCATCTTGAGTCACAAGATAGATTATCGTCTGTGCTTCATATTAGAAGTAGTTATATTAGACGAGCAATTATTGAATTAGTAGATGATTACAGCAAAGAAAATAATTTGAAGATTGCTCGTCTTTTTATTCTTTTCATGATGGCAAACATTTTCTTTTCACATTACCTATTGGATACGTTGCCACTGTTGTGGAATTGTCATTTGATACTCCCATTATATATGATTTTGGGACTCCCATATTAGCATATTTATATCGATCTTTGGATCATCAATGTGTTGTTAGGTCCAGATCCACATTGATTACAAGTTTTTGGAAGATTTTGCAATATTAGTACTATGAGTATTTTCGCAATTTGACGTATCCGACGATAGACTCCATGCTACCTTTATTCTTCTCCGAGTGAAAGTTTAGGCTCGTAAGAACCGTAGAATAGTGTAAGGAGGTGATGTCCACCATATATTTATTGTAGACAGAAATCAAATTGAGTTACGGACTACATGAGAGAGTATCGTGTGGTATTCTTATTATGGTTCTCCTTATTTGACAAACAAAAACGTAAAACGTGCTGGTTTTCTATCTATGAGGCATTTTTCATTTGTATCTTCTTCACCTACAATGGCTTTTACTGGTTCCTTGGCAAGCGTAGTTGGAGATAGACCTTGGACGGGGATTTTGTTCCGAATGATCCACACCCAGATACACCCTTTTTGAAGGTGTGTCCCAGCGTTGATTTACAGGAGCATGTAAATGAGTGGTGGCCAGCCAAATACTTCGCCGTCGTTGGTTTAGATTATGCATTATTTTGACATTGGTTTTACACTTCATCGCACATGGACTGTTTCGTTCGGAGTGGTCTTGTCCCCTCGGTATTGCAAGACCTAACATATAACACTTAGATGTATCCTGCTCCACAGGCATCCCAAACAGGAGATTGTGCTTGGATGGTCGCTATATCCACATCATAAGGAGGTGAAAGATATGTTAATATTTCTCGGTCTGAGATTTCTCAATATCCAGACCCGACTGCATTTTCATATGAGGATTTGTTTTAGATGTATATGGGACTATGCGACATCACATATGTCGAACATCGACGGAGTATAGATGAGTATGAGAGATCGATTGTAGAGATGACTGCTCGTATTAACGAGCTACTGTTGTGGATGAGCAACAATATCATCCTAGACCTAGAGTTGATGATGAGGGCGATGATGTATATGGCCTTGGGGTGATGACGACGACTTTGATCAGTTTTAGATCATACATGTTTTACATATCGGTGTTTGTATTTGAATCTCATTTGATTAATGTTATGTTTCATGTATGTACTTTTATATATATTTTCATTTATGGTTTCATGTATGAATACGTATCTCATTTGGTTGATGTACTAAATGTATGTGTATGGATCTCATTTGGTTGATGGACTTTTGCACGTGTGAGTACATTTTTGTATTTATTCATTCGCTGATTTATATACGTGCACTTTGTTGTATTTATTCCGTATACTTGCAATACATTAGCAGAATACATAAGTTGGATACATAACTAAAATACATAATAAGATACATGATTTATAATATCAAAGTTCAATATAAACTTCAACTTAGGATCGTGTAGCAATGAAAGATACACAAGACTTCAACTTAATTAATAAGGAAATGGACCGACATCTAGGTTCTTCCATTATGAAATGATAGTTTTGATTCATAACATCATTGGTTGGGCACGAAGCCTCTTGATCTCTTCTTCCAACTCCAAAGTGTACTCCAACACCCTAGATGGGAATTGTTCGTCTATCCACTGTCCAAATTCACATCCATTTGGGTATAGTAGACAATGAAAGTATCAGTGACCAACATTATTCTCGTTTCGTACAATTAACATTGGTGATTTGGGTCCATGGAAGTACATAACATTTGGGGATTATACCTCATCAATATCTCCCCCATTATCCACTTGTGGGACTAGTTGATGTAACTCCTATGTACATTGAATAGGTACTTGTTGTTGTTGATTAATTCCTGTTTGTTGCATCCCCAATTCAAGTCTCTTTGTATTATATCCTTGTAATGTCGTTTTTCCATGTCAATGTACCATGTAGTTTGGTTTCTAGGTAAAGATGGATTTGGATTTGATGGTCCGTATAAATGGTCAGTGTAAGTGCATGACTCTAGGTAAGAAATAGGCATTTGAAGAGTGGGTGTAGCATAGACTGTAGAATGAACTACGGTTTATACTATTGTATTCTATTTATAATGTATTGGAACTTCAAAAGTCTAGCACGAGTACATAGTGATCATTTTAATTTTGTCCAGTCAAAGTTCAATCCCCACAAGACTATAGTGTACATTATAGAATCTTGTTAGTGACAAAGCAAATCAACTGTCTCAGTCCAGCTACATACTACACTCTTACTAAAGTGTAAAGTTAGAATCTATTCAATGAAAGATCATTCTAAAGAATCTTTTCAATGAAATATCACAAAGCAAATGCTAAATATACGAACCTTTGCAGAGTGTTGTCACATTAGGGTAATGAAAAAAAATCTCATGCTAAAAATCAAATTCAAATCCAAGTTTAGAATATCTTCCATATATTTGCAATACATAAGTAGGTTACAGAAGTAGGATACATAACTAAACTATAATAACAAAATATATAAAGGGAATACATTAGTAGGATACAAAAGAAAATATGTAGGTAGGATACATAAGCGAATAGAATCAACCTCATATTGTGACGACCCGCCTTTTTCGACCCTCGAAGATCGACACCAATACATCATCGGTATTCATGTGCCGCAAATTCAAAAGCTAGAAGGCAGCTAATCAGGGGTAAAAGAAAATAAAGATAGAAGAAATAACATAATAGAGTCTCGGATCGTATTTAACAACTTGTAATTACACATATAGATAGTACATACAATCATTCTCAAAATCAGATATTAGAGTCATAGCAAGTACTAACCCAGCGATAGACAGTTATAACGGTCTATCCCTACAGGTGCTGGTGGATACTTGTAATACAACGGAAATAAAAATATATAACTATCTACAAAGGACCCTCCAGCTTCATGCTCCATGCTCCTCCCAAAATGCTTCAAGCTACCCAACAACTTGGCTGCCCGGAAAAATAGGGCATCTAGAATTTAATGGGAAAAGAAAATAAACTCTGGGTCAGTTATAGGACTCGTGTGGGAAAACTCAAAACATGAGTTTTTGAAAACAAAGGGTATCTCATAAGACTATGCAACAAATAAACACGGATGGGTTTCACCTTACGATAACTAAACCATTTACCATGCAAAATCAGAGATATTATTTTTAATGGCATTCTTTAAAAACTCTTTCAAATAAATATATATAATCTTATCCGAAATTGTTACATTTATTAAATTCCAACATAATAGGTTTACAACTAAAAATCTGGGACTACCTTTTGATAGTACATCTCTAGAGGGATGCACCTAAGGCTCCAACCTCTACCAACACAGAATCGGTCTACCTTCACCATAAAAAGTACCGAATATGAAATCACCCCAGTCATTACCGACCTTTATGGGGATCTTAAAGCATGCATAGAGGGTAATCTAGAAAGATAATGACCATATCCTAATGGGTGTGACCCACATAGCTCTGTCGCATCTACCATGTTTTTGACATTCCCGATGTGCGAGGCTTAAGGTAACGTTTTACCTTTCATAGAACAAATCCTACTTTAAATGGCGCATTGCCATTTCCAACACAACAACACACTATTGATTTCCACAAAAGTACAACCTCTGAGCTCGTACCTCTTAGATAAAGGTGTTAAGTATATAAGGGGTTGCCTCCTATACCACCAACAGATGTATGTTTGTAGAGAACAATGTATGTGGTCTTAGAAATGCAATGGACATTTGTCCATACAAGTTGTCTAGAAACAGGATAAACAAAGGCGCTTCTCCTACTACATCTTGTTTGGGAATCACCCCTAGGATTAGTAGCGAGTAGTCCTTGCATCAAAGATTTTAAATTGAAGGAACCACTGCCATCATATATATGATAAGGTAATTTCCCCAAAGATTAGTGGCAAGCAGCCCTACATTATGAAGATCTCTGTCTTTAAAATCATTGTCTTCAACATATTTTCACTTTCGAACGTATAGTGGTTCGAAGTGGTTTTCGAATAGGAATCAGCCAAATCCAACCCCGGTTCCTCCGAACCAATTTATCGATAAAATATGTTAAGTATGTTGATGATTATTATTCAATTTATCAATATCTTTTATCTAGATAAAATATCTTCTAGAGATATACATCTTTAAACTATTCATTTTTCAATATATACGGAATCATTAAACCTCTTTTTAACTTTGGAAACATCAAACCATTTCTTGTTAATTATATAGGAAAATGTTTCCATAATTTAATACAATTTTAATAGAGGTTTCATATTTTCAAAACATATCTTTTAAATGGGTTAATACCATATTATCTAAGATGGTAAATTAAAAACTAGTTAGTATTAAGTAAATAGGATCCATAGGAATTATATTAATTATGCTCAATACTAATATATGTATTCAACCTGTACTATTCGTCGAATAATGGTGAAATCACCTTTTAAATTCATACGGATGGTATGAGTAGCCTTCTTGGAATTTAATATATAGTTTAACTAATATGTTTCATATATCACCAAAATCTTATTATTTAAAATCTTGTTAACTTCTGGAAATTTCCAAATCTCCTTTTATCTTAGGAAAATGTGGTCCGAGTAAATCAAATTTAATATCCCCTCCATCGAGTCAGTCCGAATAGCTAGGGAGAGCAGGACACTGGCTTCCCAAGTCAAGCCTAGAGGCCATCTCTCTGTCACCCATAAGGCGGTCAAGTTATTTGATCAACTCTAAACTCTTTAAAATACTTGATTTATTATTTGAAAAACATTTGCAAAAGATTTGGGAAGAAAATCCCAAGTTTAAATCTTAATTTTAAAAGTTACCAAAAACTACTGTAAAAAGTGTTACGAATAGTGTTTTTAGAAGCTTCTTTGATCAAAACATTGATTTCATTCCACATTGTCCAATTTTATAACTCAAATCCTTTTTGAAACATTTTAATATATTTATGCAATTTATTTCATATTTTTAAAGATTTAAAAATATCTATTTTGAAGATTTTGCCATTTTGGTTTCGAACTACCAAAGCGCGACGTTTTTGAAAACTTGGTTTGAACACATCTAAAATTTTATTCAATGAAATCTTGATTTTATTTATTTATTTGAAAATCATAGTTATAAGAGTTCGGAAAATTCTTGTTTCGAATCATTCTGAGCTATATTCCACTTTACACATTGATTTAACTTTTATGGTGCGAAATCATGAACTGTCGTTACGTGACGTGTCTATTTTTGACTCCAATTTCATATCTTGTATACAAATTGAATTTTAATATTTATAAAACGTTTATAAACCATTTTAAATCATTTTAAAGAGGTTTAACAAAGCTGTAACACTTTTATAATTATATAGGAAAGTGAATTCCTTTGTATAAATTTGACTTGTATTTAACGTGAATTATTTCCACAATCGAACAAACATGTCATTCCACCAAATATGATAAACAACCATAGAAAACAAGTACAGAAAACAAGTAGAGTTTCTCACTTGATATCTTTTTGATCTAACTTTCAATCGATTATAGCAACGCTATTCCAGAACCAGAGCTTACAAATTTTGCACTAAGACTCCTAGGAGTTTGACCTTGGGCTTGCAAGGGTGGTGGGATGCTTAGATGGGTACAACCTTAGTAGGAGAAGAAGGAGAAGTTCACTGCTCGATCTCGAACTCGAAGTGGTATATCTCTCTATATTTTACGACTTATTTTGACAGAACTTCAACACTGTTTTTGAATTTTCCTAAGAGGCTATGGAATCCATTAATGTGGAGGAGGAGGAAGATGAAGAAGATTAAGAAATGAAGAGAAGAGAGTGAGAATGAAAAGTGAGGATGGATGGCTTGCATTTATAGGCAAAAATGTGAGAGAAATATCATGATATTTCTTTTGCCACACATCACCATTGCATCATCCTCCTCCATCATCCTCACGGCCGAACCAAATGTGCCATACCCATATGCTACCCATGTATGTACAAGTGATGGAGAGTTTTTTTGTTTTGGTTAGGAAATATCATGATATATATATATATATACATATATATTATTTTACCATTAGTAAATATGAAACGTAAATGGTAATTCTTAAGTGTTTTCGTATGTTCATGGATGTGTATATATGTATATGTATATGACATATAACCTATAACGTTGCACAACTTCTCTACGTCAAATCGTCATGAATTCCAGTTCCCATTTTCGGTCATATTTTCAATTCTTAGTTAAACTATATATATTGCTAAACAAAGTTTGAAAATAATATTTCTATTATTATTTAATAATTCAAAGGGCATAATTTGATTTTAAAATAATTATTAAATCATTTAAACTCAATTTAAATTCAAAAAACAATTATTTAAAAATGATGATATCATTGATGACGTCATAAAAACATTTAATTTTTAAAAATAAAATAAATAATTTTATTACATATTCTTACTCATATGGATAAATAGGTGTATGTATCTAGACTCATTTGCGATTTCTGATCGTTAAAAAGCAGTTTATCGATAAAATGATTTTGGTCACTTTATCGATATTTTTCCAAAGAGTATATTTTTGTAATTACTTATTCAAAATAAGATTACCATTATTAATCATTGTTCCAAACAATATGATTTATGTTATAAAACCTTATATTTGAGTATTTTTAAATTAAGTATTATTTTCCAAAGTGATAAATTCACGGGTCGTTACACATATTACGGCCATGGCGATTCTCTCCATTGAATTTAGTTCATATAATAATCATAAGCTTTGTGGCTGATGAAACAGTTGTCATATAAGATACGATAATACGAATCACACCTAGCACTATTACAATTTGAAGGATTTTCGTATTCCAGTTCTTCTATAACCTCATGGTACCGTCCAAATTCAACCATTAGTTGCTCCCAATGAACCAATGTATTACCATACGTGCATTGAGGAATACATTCTGGGTAGTTACTATTATTTTCACTCAACATCAACCACATTTTGTAGTGGTTCTAGGCCATACGATTATATGTATGATTTAATGAGAAGCAATAGCTCATTCGGCGATTAATATGAGTTCGACGTTACGATAGTATGAAGTATAGAAGTTGAAATATAGAAGATGAGGAGTAATGACTCTTATGGTGTGTGACATGTATAAGTAGGGTACAACTATCAAAATAAGACCACAATCCGCGTGCTAGCTCCACCAACCATCCATTTGTGACATATGGCAGTGATCCAAGCGTTGTAAACAAACATACCTTCTCCAAAACAAAACCACAATTCGTGTAATAGCTACACCAACCATCAATTTGTGACACGTGACAGTCATTCGGGCATCGTAATATACAAACGCATCTTCTCCAAACAAAACCACAATCCGAGCGCTAGCTCCACCAACCATCCATTTGCGACACGTGGTTGTGATTCAAGCGTCGTAAATAAACATGTCTTATTTAAAACAAAACCACTGTCCACATGCTAGTTGCACCAACCTTTGATTTGTGACACGTGGTAGTTATCCGATCGTCGTAATAAACAAACACACCTTCTCCAAAACAAAACCACAAACTACGTGCTAGCTCCACTAACCATCCATTTATGACATGTGATAGTCATCCAAACCACAACGACTTCATTCGAACTAAGCATATAAATGTCAAAGGCTAACAATATCGTACTCTTTCGATCTTCTAAATTCAGCATCACTTTTCTTCTATCTACATCAAATGAGTGACCTAAAAAGATTGTTTTGTTTCTCGTTCTCGTCTTCATCGTATTCATCTTCGGAAGATTTCATCAAACGATGTGCTATTGAACAGAACACGTTTTCTTGTGAAGCATTGAATTTAATAGCGCTTGAAAACGCTGAGAGCTCTGCTTCAACCCAAGGGGGTAGCATTCCAAGAAGGAAGAACTTACAAAAAGGGAGAGACTACGCTTCCGGCCACAATCAACTAATCATAGATTATTTTTTGGAAAACCCCATGTACGGTGATGTAGATTTCCAATGAAGATTCTATATGTCAATGACTATCTTTAATCGGGTTCTCGATAAATTAATCGAAACAAACATATTTTTCACCCATAGAAGAAATGGGATCAACAAATTAGGAGTTTCCCCACCACAAAAGGTTACAGCTAGGTGAGGATTGGAGACTCGACAACAATCTTATGTTTGAAATAATTTTCACTACAACAAAATGTACCTATCATAGTGTTTCAAAAACGCTATAAAAACCTTTAACAGCATTTTTAACTACGCTTTATATTAGCATGCCATTATAGGTCAGACATATACCATAGCAAGACAGAAAACGCTGTAGAATCCACGTATCTATAGCGTTTTTTGATGTCATGAATACGTTTTACAACGTTCGTCTTCGCTTAGAAATATATTCAATAGGGGTTATAATATGCTATGTTAACTTTTTACAATGTTCTTTTCATTGCTATGATTTCTTTTTACAGCGTTTCTTTTGTTGCGATGATGTTTATTTACAGCGTTTTCTAGAATGCTTGGGTCCTATTTTATAGCGTTTCTATAGAGTTTCAAAAACGATGTTAAAACTTTCTATAGCCTTTCGAAAACGCTGTTTAATCTTTTCTATGGTGATTTAGAAACGCTGTTAAATATTTTCATAGCATTTTATAAACGTTGTCGTATTTTTCTCAATTCCTATCCAATTCTATATTCAGCCACAATTTATATAAACACATATATTTCATAACAAACATATATTATATTAATCACACATTTTATAATCAACATATTATATTAATTACATGCCTTACAATTAACATGAAACTTTACATAATAAACTTACATAATATTCTTACATCAAAATAGATAATAAGCTCATAAGATCTCAATGTAGAACAAGCAACAACTAGTGACCAAAAGTAGTAATACATACAAGCATACAAACCAAAATGTAGTTATGGCATCAAAAGTAACTTCAAACCCATAAATTGCTGCGGTATGTTACTATTTTTTTCCATCAAATATATCTATCCACCTGCAAAGGAAAAGTTCTTTATTATACATACTTGATTAGGATTAAAAGACGGAAACATTCAGTAGCTAGTTCTCAAGTTATTTTAAGCTTTATAAAACAAACATGTGAAAACTTATTTATAAAACTTAGCCAACTTAATTAAATATTTGTAAAACTTAGCCAACTTAATTAAATATTTATAAAACTTGGTTAATTTTTATAAAACTTTGTTAACTTAGTTAATTTTTATAAAGCTTAGTTGATTTTTAGAAACTTATTTAAATTTTTAGCTTACTAAAAGACCTTACACATAGAAAAACAAAATTGTCTACTTTATAGCAAACTAATTAATACGTATTTCTATGGTTAACCGTATAATCTTCCTTGTCAGTATATTCGTTTTGTACACGTCTTAGTTTTGTCACAAATTTTAATAGTCCTATTACTTATTTTATAATAGATTAATCTTAGCACCTTATGAAATCATCCTTAGTACTTTATACAAAATCATGTGTATAGCACCTTTTAAAGAATGTGTTCTCATCTTAGGTAATTAAAACAAATCATGAGAAGTTATAACTTAGTAGTATTGATACTGTATATAGAACATGTATAACCTGGTTATATTTATATAACTTACAGAAGAATACTGGAGCAAGAATGCGTACAAGCTAGAGCAGTCTTTGATTGCAAGCAGAGGTAGCGCTCCTATCACCAATGCTTGCATAATCAATGGCCACCTTGGACCTCACCATAACTGCACTAATAAAGAGATAAAGGCTTTATTGTAATTAATTTGGTTAGTGAGATGAAGAATGTTAAACTTGAGTTGAAAGTTGTGTTTTTGGTTGGTGTTTTTGAGTTGCTCAAAGATAGAATGTGATAATGTAATTAATTTGGTCGTCTTTTGTTAGGCTGATATTTGAGAACATTTGATTGACCACTATATGTTTGTGTACTTGTACTGTAATTCACTAAATTGACCGATTGATATATCATGTTTGATTTGTTTTGTGTTATAAAGTTATAACTTCGAAAAATACGTGCTATTAGCACTACAAATGCAACTTATACAATTGTCAGTGAAAGCCACAGCTGCCGAATCTTGAGTACATCCTCAAGTATTCTTTTATTATTTAAGGATGGAGAAAACATGTGAAAAAACATATTTACTTCAATGTCAGTTTAATGAAATCATATTTTCGCAGGCAGACAAATGTCCTTTTGTCCTTGGTTTAATAATTATTGAAAGCTAATTTAAACATAGAAATTTGACCTCCGTACACATAATCAAATCATATAATCTAGAAGACACGTAGAAATCCACATTGTTTATATCTCATTCCATCCAACTTGATGGAAAGAAGCAAACAAATCGATATTATCAAAGCCGTCAATTAACATTTGTCGTTTAAAATTATAGGAAATAATGATTCAAGCAACATTTCATGAGCCTTTATGAACATTCATGTCAACATTAAAGGTATTGATTCAACAGTAACCACTCAAAAAAAAATTAATCTTAGTTAAATTTTTATTGAACTTACTTAATTTTAAAGGTATTGATTCATGTCAACATTAAAGGTATTGATTCAACATTCATGTCAACATTAAAGGTATTGTATAGAACTTAGTTAATTTTATAAACATTCATGTCAACATTAAAAGTAATAATTCAACATTCATGTTAACATTAAAGTATCGTGTTCTTTTTGCAAAATGGGCAGTCAACATTGGCGTCTGCATCTGACGCGTCCGACTCGTCGAACGTGAGCCCCACGCTGCTGTCCAGTTCAAACGAACGGTTCGTTCCCAACCGCCATATACCCCTTCACTCACTATATATACCATTCCATTTCTCAACCAAATCACCAAAAAATTCGAAAATTCAACAATTTCTACAAGATCCGTCGTCGATTTTTTCAGGTAATTTTTTTTATATTTACGTTTTTCTTTATATTGTCTACGATATATATTTTTTTCAGATTTTTTTGGTTTATTTTTTAAAGTACATTTTTTAGAATGTTTAGCCACTCTACTTCTTCTACCAAAACCATCGTCGACTGGAATGCCGACAGGACAAACGCATTCATCGATGTTTGTTTCGAAAACATTAATACACATGCCCACCATGTTGCACAGTGGTATGAAGATATCACGGTCATGTTCAACGTAAGAACTGGTCTGGATTACAACGCTGGGCAAATGAAAAACAAGTTCGATAATCTAAAACATGAGTGGAGCCCATGGAACTAGTTGCTACAGATTCCAGGTGGCTATTGGAATGAAGAACAGGACACGCTCGGTGGATCCGACGAGTGGTGGGATATAACTGCAGCAAGGTACCACAAATACAAACATACCTCGCCTGCTCGTTTTAGGCAGTTGGACGTGATTTTTGATGGTTGCATCCGAAGTGACAAATGCCAGTTCATAATTCCACCAGATCTACCTGTTCAACTACAGTTCGACGCACAGCTTTATGGCGACTATCTTAGGGGTGATGCTGCAGAGAACTCCAGTCGCAGAGCGCCTAGACGGCAACGACCCACTGGTGGTCCTTCTAGGTCAGTTGGTAGTTCTTCGTATGATCTGACTCTTACTAGGTGTATGAAAGCGAAGCAGGAGAATAACGATTATGAAGAATGGAAGGTCACAGTTTGTTTGGCTGAGTATGATAGCAGAGGTTTCAATCCTTTGCATGCCATGTTGGACAACCCCGAGCAGCTTAGGAATGTTGTTATTTATCTTATTGCCCGGTTGAGAAGGAGAATGTAGTTTGTTTTATCTGTATTTTATTTTCTGCATTTTTATTCGGTGCTTTTATTTCTGCATTTGTATTGTGAATTCTGAACTATGAATTTTTATTTCTGCATTTGTATTCTGTATTTAAAAATAATTAACGTAAATAAAATAATAACATAAACAAACAATAAAATAATAATTGCCCCTTTTGCGTTGCCCCTTTCGTAAAAAGAACACATTCCCCTTTCGCAAACTTACCCCTTTCCCAGCCCCTTTCATTTGCCCCTTTCGTTTTTCCCTTTAGGATCAAAAAAGAAAGCACCCTAAAGGTATTTTATAAAACTTAGTTAATTTTTATAAAACTAAATTATCTTAGTTAAAATTTTTAATGCTTATTTTATTTTGATAAATCTCATTTAATTTTTATAAGACTTAGTTGATTATTATAAGATTTATTTAATGTTCAATAACTTTATAAAATCTAGTTAATTTTTATAAAACTTAGTTAATTCTTGTAAACTTAATTAATTTTTTTAAAACTTTGTTAACTTGGTCAATTTTTACATAATTTAAATAATTTTTATAAACTTAATTAATCTTCATAAAACTTAGTTAACTTTTATAAAATTAGTAAAATTATATAAACTTAGTTAACATAATTACTTTTTATAAAACTTAGTCTACTTGGTTAATTTTTTATAAAAGATGGTTAACCTTTAAAAACTTAGTTATTTTTAAAATTTTAATTAATTTTTACGAAACTTATTTAACATGGTTAAATTTGATAAATAAAATATTAATATTTTATAAAACATAGTTAACTTAGTTAATTTATTATTATTATTAGTATTAGTATTATTATATAAATTTAGTTAGTTTTTAGAAAATTTAGCTAACTTGGTTAATATTCTATAATTTATTATTATCAGTATTATTTGTACTATTATTATTCTAAACTTAAACCAACAATTATTATTATTATCTGTATAAAAATAAATATTTTACAAAACATAGTTAACTTAGTTAATTTATTATTATTATTGTTATTGTTATTATTATATAAATTTAATTAATTATTATTATATAAATTTAGTTAAATTTCTATAAAACTTAGTTAATTTTTATAAACTTGTTGAATTTCATAAAATTCTAACACCTCCTTTGTGCGGTTAGTGTTTTTCCACACACCTTAGTTCAATATATATTTATATTATCAAAATAAGATCGGATTTGTGGTTAGTACTTTTCCGCACACCATAATTTAATATATATTTACACGATCAGAACAAGATCAGATTCATATTATATATGAAAAAATATACATCATATTGCACACGTATTTAAATGCATAAAAACATACGTTTTATTAGCAATTTTAGCTATCAATCTTCCATATAGCAAAGCAATGTTTTTTAGACCTATATAGAAAAGTAAAAAGAATAATTAGGGTGCAAATCTATAAAAGAGTTAAATGCTTAATATAAAACTTAATTAATTTTTACCAAGTCATTCGTAGATTTGATGACCATCTGGGACAATTTCTGCCATGTGAGCCGGGAATTTGGAGGTGGGACATTTACAGGCTTGCACTTACCTGCTTAATGAGAAATTATGAGACGGTATGCAAGGTTAGTTCAAAAAAACACAAATTTACTTCAGAAAATCTTAAAAGCTTACTGTCATATTTTGCAAGTGTTCGAACCTCTTGTTTGGAACAAAGTTGTAAATAGGATTTATGCACTTATGCAAGGTTGCCTCTGCATTTGCATCTAAGTTCTGTCAATAGCCCCTTTGATTGCTTCTAAGAAACCTGATCGTTTTTCAACATAAAGCAACTTAATAAAATTTTCTAATTTTCAATATATATTCATCATAAAATAATTACTTATTTTAGAAAGCTAAATATATGGAAGTTAGATTTCAATTAGAAACCTGCATTATTCATGGTAGTTATCTGATTGCTTAGTTCCACATTATTAATTCTGCTTGCTACTTCGTGTATAGCCTCGGACTCAATATTCTTCAACTGTGGTTGCATCTTGCATGTATTTCATCCTGTATTTCAGCCTAACCGCAATGCAACAGCCTCTACCCTACCAGTATCTTGCTTCTAACCGTGCATCTCATGCTCAATACCACCTTTCAGATTCTGTCTTCTGATTCATGTCTTGACCCAAACTCATTACTACCTAATTCAGGTTGTAGCTAGCCTATATCTCAGCCCTGAAGGCATTGCAATAGCCCTATTCTGTCATTAAATTCAGCAGTTCCATCCTTGCCAGCATCGTTTGTACTTACATCATCATGCCTCTATTTAGACTTCAACTGCAGCAGCTTATATACTTCACGACTTTCTTTTAGTTATTGCACCACCTTTCGTATGCTCTGGTCTCAAGTTTGCACAGCGAATATAACTTCATACATTAGACAAACACAATATTTGTTTCAGGCCGATCTTCGATGTAATTAACCTTCAACTGCAAAATCACCATATGAAAATTGATAATAATCAAATACACATTATATGAAACTTGTGTCCAGAGGTAATAAATAATGTGAATGGATATTCAAATGACACCCCTTACCTTGTTGTTCCAAGCTTGAAGATCTGCTTTCAAATTGGAAAGATCCACTTTCACGTATAGTACACCATATGTACTTCGTGGTACATAATTGAGGCTGAAGCCACTCTTCAACGTTCAGATCAAACTGAAATGCATTTGAAAGAACATCACCAGAAATTGATGGTTTTAAACCTAAAATGCTTTGAAGAAGACATGGAATATATGGAAGCAAACACGCATACACATTGTTTCCCTGTTCAGAACAACTTAAGGAAATATCAGTATTGTTGTTGCTAGCAATATTTCTTGCAGTGAAAAGAGTGGAAAATAATATTGAAACATAAATGATGAGCAAAATTTCAACGTATTTGTACCTGAATGAAGTCAGTGACCATTTTGCTCTAGTAGTATCAATTAAGATAATAACCTATTAGCTCGATATCAATTCGAAATCTGAAATAAAGAATATAATGTTAATAGATAAGCCTAAGTACCAATTTTTAGAGCAGATGAATATGGAGACAAATAGTTACTCATTATGCAGTTGCATCATCATCGGTACATAGTATACATTGACACACATTCTGCAATGCCTGATATGTAAATACAAGATGTACATGTTAAAAGATATTCATACTTAACAAACCACAAATGTTATAGAATTTATGTAACCTCATTATAATAAAAATTGCTTCAAGATCTAGAATCCAAGAACCAATTAAATATACTCATGTAATCAATGAAACATTGTAAAAGCTACGAACAAGGCAAAGTTTGAAGGTTTTTATAGGCAGAATTCTACTTTGGAACGAAAAGTCCTTCCAAAGTCTGAAACCACTATTACTGTTGTTTTCATAAATATCTTTAAGTATAAAATAGATGAAAAATCTAATAATGCTACCATAAATAATTATGATGTAGACGATGATAAGGTACCTTCAAAGCGACTGAAGTAGTCATAGATTGAAAGAATTTGCCCATTTTTGCATAACTATTTGGTTTTCTTTTATAGAAGCTAGAAAGCAGTAGTTATCATTCACAAGTAGGTCTCAGTGAAAAAAATATGAATGTCAGATGGCAAATTGTATGTGTATGGGGACTTGTTGAGTTTTGCAATGCAAACCAGCCTGAATAAACTTACAAAAACAAACTTACAAGCATCCATCTACGTAGTAGGAAGATATCCATACCTATCTTCTGGGGCATAAAAACTCAACACAGAAATAATGACTCACAAAAATAAACTTGCAATCATTCATCTATGCAGTAGGACATATCCCAACCTGTCTTCTTAGGTAGCAAAGTTGCAACCTTAGCATTGCTTGATCATCCCATGCCGAGCTGCATGCCTAAAATTACCAAAACACGTAGATAATAAACCTAAATTTACGAATTCCTACTAAATAAAAACATTAAAAAGGCTTTCTTATCCAACCCATTATTCAAAATCCCCTGCTCTTTAAGAAAACAAATCATAGTTAGTACAATTTTTGAAATAGCAAATTCCCAAACAAACACTGCATCTTTGTGGGTTTTGCCTCATCGACCATTAAACACAGTTTCTATTTTAGTTGAGTATCTACGAATAGGACGAGTAGAATGATAAGCAATTATTTATAGCTTCCTATAAATTACTAAAACTGTAACAACCCGCATATTTTACAATTCGTATATTTAAATATTTAATTTAAATATAGCATCGTTAGTCGGATTTTAGTCCGAAAAAGTCACTATTCATAGAAGAACGGTCGAATTAGTGAAAGTCTATGTGGATAGTGCTATTTGGAAGTGCCTATTTGAAAACACATTCAAACAGAAATTCAAACGTCTGAAATGGGTCGTTCAGACGTTTGAAATTGTTCGAGTCAATCCAGAAAGGAAATAGGCTAAAATTGCCATTTTCAGACGTCTGAATATTGTTCTAGACAACTTCTGTTTTTCCAGATTCACACGTCTGAATCGTTCATTTCAGACGTCTGAATGAAGTTTGGAAACTCATATTTTTCCAGATTCAGACGTTTGGTTTGGAGATTTCAGACGTCTGAATAAAGATTGAAATTGAGATTCAACAATTTGGACTCGAGACCACTTCCATTGAGTTCAAAATGGTGTTTGCGACTTTTTTGAGTATAAACATCGATATGTTTGAAGTTGAGTGAATTTTGCTATTTTTCACTTAGGGCTTTGGGTTTGGGTTTCAGCCCAATAACCTAACATAAGACCCTAGCTCCACCCCCTCTTCTCTTCATTCACTTTCATTTCCTAATACCTTCAAGCTTTAGCAAAAATGGGGGAAGAGAAAAGGAAATAGAAATTCCTAAGCCCTAGTTTCTTTTACAAATCTAAGTTTTAGCTCCAAAATCAAAGAGAAGCTTAGGTAAGCATCCTCTTCATCTTCTCCAACTCATTCTCTCTTCAATTTCAGAAATTTCCTAAACCTAACTTAGGAAATGTTATTCTTTTGAGCTTAGATTCAAGCTTCTTAGGTTGAAGTGAAGAGTGGTTGATCTTTCCTTTGTGATTAAGCTTCCCATTCATTGTTTTTGGGTTTAAAGGTGAGTTTTTGAACTCACATCTACGTCTATATCTTTGATAGTGTTAGGTAGCAATTCCTAACATCTATTCCTTGTCTATTTGCTTTTGAATTGAATTGGTTTGATGAATATTCCAATTTTTGGTGTTTGATGTCAAAATCTATGAAAAATCATTATATGGATGTTTGGACATGTTGGTCGAAGTGTATTGGTGAGTCATTAAGGTTGGGTAGTCGTTTGGCGTAAACCCCTAGCCATCGTCACTCATCCGATCGCTTCTGATATGATTTGGCCATCATTGGCCTAGGCAAAGTATTGCCTGAGCCCCATGTTCAGACGTTTGAAATATACAAGTCAGACGTCTGAATCTGCTTGTCTCAGCCCAATTTGCCTATTTTGTTTGGATTTCCAATTTTTAATCGATTCGTGTTGATCCGATTTGTTGTTATCATTTATTATCAACTTTGATGACTTCTTCTTCGGGATTTTTGGGAGTTATCCATTTTGATGGATTCGGTATCGATTTATATGGATCTGATTCACGTCTTCGTATGTGAATTTTTGGTGATTGATTGTTTCTACAATCATTTCTGTGATTTGTCACTTTAAAATACAAAGGTTTCTATACTAGTAGTAAATACTCAAACTCTTTCACAAAAACGATTTCAACATTACTTTTAAATACAAAGCTCGTTTCTAAATCCGTTTTCCAATCTATTAGTATATACAAACCTTTACCTCATTCGTATGAGAAATCTAATTAAACGACTTAGTAAAACAAGTGGTATGAAATGCTTGCGTTTACTTCATCGGTTAATTTTTGGACTTGTTCGATTGAAAATCTTGTGACAATCTTTGAGTGGAAGTCTACAATTTGTTCGTAAATATTTGAGTTAAGCTAGTGGTTATGGGACATGAAACTAAACTCTTATATTTACTAGCTTAGTGTAATTGACACTTTTTATTGATCGATGATGATCATTTTATGATTTAGACTAGCAATTCAGCGATGTCTCTTTGTGGGTATGGGGATTAAAACCCATTTCGGGATCTTCGACTCAAATTTGGCAAGATAGCGACCCGTGGTCTTCGGGCCGTTTGTGGAGCCTCGGCTCAAATTTGATGGTTAGCGACCATGGAATAGCGTTCCGTTTGTGATACACGTGTTGGTGAGTTTTCGTGCTCCCGTTTGTGATAGGCCTCCCCCACTTTGTGATTTCTGGATTTCTAATTGATGATTTCTAGAATTTGTATTTCACCTCTTTATGTGATTGGCAATGATATGTTTGTCAATATTTGTGGTTTGGTGAATAAAATAAAGAATATGACATTCTTTTTGGTGCTTTGAGATTCTTGAGATATTGTATGATTTTGTTGTTGTTTAAAATATATTTGTCATAGTTTGACATTATGATTATCATACGTTTTCATTATATCTCTTCTCACATCTCATTTTATATATGATAATTATAGCTAGACTGATCCGTTTATTATTTTCTTCTTAAATAATACTCGGGTCAGACCGAGATGTTACAGGTGCTTCCGCTTGACTCCTTAATTGGGATCATCTTCTGACTTTTGCCTAACTACATTAGATTGGTAGTTTTTGTTGTTATACATTTGAGAAAGAGACTCCATGATGTATACATATTCTTTTGTCTAGCACTTGTATCTATTATTTTGTGATATTGTGGATCTTGTTGACCACTACTCTGATGTACACTTTTATGTGTTATATTCATATATGTTTCCGCCTTTGAGATATGAACATCTGTGACTGATTTGTGTTATGTTTATTTCTATATTTGTTTCCGAAGGCCTCATAGCCACTGTGTGGTAGCTTTGAGTTTGTATTTGGTATGTCGGATTTCCTCTTGAAATGAAATGCATGTTATACTATCTGACATATCGGTACTCGCACAAAGCAATTACATGGATGGTCGCTCCTCAACAGCCTTATTCTTCGCGCTAGTCGACGGCATTACCCAGTAGTGTTCTTGGCTAGCGTGAGTATAGAGGTGGGGCGTCACAAAAACTATCGCTACCAAATAATTCAATGTCATGCAAAACAAACAGGTTATGCCAAAATTGAATTCCCTGGGTGCTACATTGATAAAATGTTGAAGAATAATGTATAAACAAAGGAAATATTGATGGATCGTGTTATTGGTAAGTATTAACAAAGGAAAGCCAGGACTTCTCATAGAATAGTATTACTATACAGAGAAAATTATTAGGCAGTTTCATGCTAATCATATACGTTCCTTACTAATTAAGTAATAAAATTTGCCCACTGTCCTTGTTTACAAACATTCACCAGATTGTCAGATTTTACAAGTCCAGCAACCCAAACAACCAAATACCTTTTTAATTTCTTTCAATTCCAACAACAGTAGAAACCAATAAAACGGATTACAGGAATCTGCATTAAAACTAGAAAGAAGCTTTAGGAGTATTGAACTGCAAACAAATAAATTGATGTACAACAAACTAAGAGTTTTGAACTTCTTCTGATTATCATGGATTATCTTTCTTAAATTTCTTATATTAGTAAGCTCTAACATCGTAAGACTTAGGTACAACAAAGAAAGACTAATATAGAATATTAGATAATTTTTATAAAACTTAATTAATTTTTTTAAACTTAATTAATTTTTTTAAAACTTAGTTAACTTAGTTAATTTTATAAAAATTAGATAAATTTTTTAAAACTTAGTCAATTTTTATAACAATTTAACAAATATTTTAAAATAGAGAACATGATTTTTATAAAACAAATTTTTATAAAACTTAATTAAATTTTATTAACTTTTTTAATTTTAAAAAAAACGGTTAGCTTATTTAATTATTATAAAACTTAATTAACATAATTAATTTATTATTATTATTACTATAATATTATTTTATTACTACTACTATTATTATATTATATTATTATTCTTATTTTGAATTTAGTTAATTTTTACTACTACTATTATTATATTATATTTTATCACTACTACTATTATTATACTATATTATTATTCTTCTTTTAAATTTAGTCAATATCATATGGAATTTACTGAAATGGATGTAAATTTTGTTTAAAATACTTTATTCAACAATTGCATGTATATTGTTATAAACTTATTAATTTTTATAAAACTTAATAAAATTTTATAAACTTATTTAATTTTAAACAAACAGTTGGCTTATTTAATAGTTATAAAACTTAATTAACTTAGTTACTTATTTTAAACTTAGTTAATTTGTTGTTGTTGTTATTGTTATATTATTTTATTACTGCTATAATTATTATATTATATTATTATTTTTCTTTTAAATTAAGTTAATTTTTATAAACTTAATTAATTTTATATTCTTAGTTAACTCAGTTAATTTTTATATAACTTAGTTAATTTTTTTATCCTTTAATTAATTTTTTATAAAACTCACTTAATTAACTTAGTTGAACATTTATAAGACTTAGTTTATAAATCAGTTAAATAATTTTAGTTATTTTTTATATAACTTAGTTAAATAAAAGCAGGATTCCTGCACTGACGCAAAAGAAAAACTGCATTTACACAACTATTTAACATAATGTGTTTGGTCAAATAATAAAACAGAAGGCCGCAGCAGAAGTTACATAGAAACAGTAAGGAAATGTATTTAGAAGAAAAGCATAGTACATAATTTTGAAGTTCAAGTTTAACTCCTATAAATGTAGAGTTTTACTGCCAATTTGACCCGCGTACAGTTAATTTGAAATAAAAGAAAAGAGCTAACACACCTTTTCAGACAAAGGCTCTCTTACGTGCGGAGAATCACGCGCCATGTACTCAAATATAGGTCTACTTGCTTTTGTGATGCCCTTGAGATCCTTGTTTATGTGTCCTTCCTGGTCAGCATGGTTGTTGCTTGTGCTACTGGATTCGCTACTTAAATCTTGATAGGTAACTCCGCCATCATTCTCCTCCAACGATGTCTTTAATTATAATAGAAAAAAGAAAAACATACATATTAAAAACTCACTCTTCTGTACAGTACTCATGTGATAACCATATATATGCTCATCTTCATAAACAGGAAGAATATGTGATAGTATGTTAATGTGCATTTACAGAGATGTAGGACCATAGAGCTGAAACAAGAGGCGTTTATTCTTATATCTATGCTAACTTTGCTCAATCTAAAAATAGGCTGATGATTTTAATGCTTTAATGATCAAAAAATATGAATAAGGAAAGGAAAAGGAGCTGAAAGAATTGGTTGATTCAACGATGAGCAATATTCGATTAAAACCAAATTAACCGACCGAACCAGTTCATTTAGGTTGGTCTAGTTCGATTTTGAAACTAAATTGATTTGAAACCGGTTTGTAAAATAATTTTTTTGTTTATCGAATTAACCGAACATTTATTGTGTTATCCATTATGGTATTGTAATACTTTAACTAATTGGTTTAATGGTAAGATACAAAGTTTACCTGTTAAAATTATGTCAAATTTTATTATAAACATATAAAACATGTAGAAATGTCTTATCATAGTAATGTGATATATTGATCTCGTTAACATAAAGAACTATAGGTAAAATCATGAACTCAGTCTTGCATCAATATGATACATGGAAAATGTTAGACAATGTTTTAATTGAAAAGCAACAAGGTCGCATGAAGAATAAATTTCATTTGACAAAAATGTAAACTAAGGCATAATTATCAAAAAGAATAACAAACTATAGAGTATAAGTGGAAACTCAATAACAGTAACATAAACTATTTGAAACGTATGATCATCCACTATTTATCAATCATCAAGGCTTATATTTATTCAGAAGTTTGGCTGTAGGTTCTAACTTTTAGCTTGGAAGATAACTTAGTGCGGATAAACTGGTTTTTCCAGTTTTGTTGAATCTATACTTTGCAAATCCCTTACACCGATTTCATGACTAAAAAGAGGAAATAATGAGAACTATACCGTTTAAGATGTCAATTGTAGTACCATCAAAATTTTGAAATCAAAATCTTCAAAAAGGCCAAGATTTCAAAGTTCTACTGAGACCTCAACTTCACCTCTAACAATTGTTCGCAGTCAAAATCATGTAATTCATATGGCTAAGGAGAGAAACCACTAGAATCAGCCTAGGCCAGTTATAATTTCTATGTTTCGATCAGAACGTAAAACCAGGAAAAGTCAGGATGGTATTTCAGACTTGAAATACAAGATAAGTTGGACTAGTATCATGTTTAGTAAGTAATCACAGAGACCTAAAGTTATACCATTAGCATATATTTGTGAAAGAATTTCATACACCATAATCAGCTAATCGAAAGTATGCAAACATTAGTAAAGATATCAGAATCCAGAACTTTGTAGGAGGTGACATTTAACATAAGCTTGAAAGCAATTATAACTTACAAACACATTAAAACATCAAGATATCTCACTACAGTTCATGGTCTCATAGAGATACAAAAACACTACTATGGATAAAATGATATGAACACCCACTAGCCATCGAAAATTTAAATAGCAATTGATTAAATTATAAAACTACAAATATAAAGCATTTTAAAATGAAGGTTTTACTTAAGGACAATAAAGAACAAGCATTTTCTACAAAAATATCTTCAATGAAATCATCTTATGAGTTTTATAACAAGCAAACGAATTTAAAAAATGAAATGTACCATCAAATAAGGTATAAAAATATTCAACTGTTAATTATTAAGTATTAATCAAATGGCACGTCAAATAGATCGAACGTATAACTAAATTTCAATCCTTTCTCTAATGATTTACATGTATTGGAACTTTCAAGGCAGGCATCAACATCAGCATTAAATTATCCTAATCCAAAAGTTGAAATTTTACATGAGTGAAACCAACACGTGAAATAAATAAATTTGCTGTCATGCAATCTATTTATGAAAAGTGACTTCATTAAATCAAATATTAAGTACAATCATTATACTAAATATATATATATATATATATATATATAAGTTACTGGTTCCTAGTAAACTAAACTAGTGTAGTAGAGGAACCAAAACATCTAATGGTTGATGTTAGTGAATTCCAACTTCGTTTTTTTTTGTAAATTATCATGAGATAAATACACATGTTAACCACATTTTTAGGAATTTATTGTTGAATCACCTATTGGCATGCAACATTTCAAAGTCTACAACATATATTTAAATAATAGCACATCATAGGCTTCTTAGGAATTGCGTGAGGTGGTCAATAAGCCTTGCTATACATTGTAGTGTTCTTAAAGGAAACTTGTCGGTTCTTTGAAATAGAACGAACACACAAACATAATTAATACACTTGTTGTTATTAGAAAATACTAACAATCATATAGCATAAGCAACCAAATCAAATTGTCCTTTCTTTATAATCCTACTACAGACGAAGGAAGCACCTTCTAGAAATTAATTAACATCTGAAATCCATAAAATACTGTCAAAATCTTAATAGTGGAGTTTAACAAATACTAATCGATTGGAGTGGTAAATATACTAAACCAATCAGTCTAGCAAAGATAAAATAATGCAAAACTTACTGAATTGATTAAATCATGCACAACGACAAAATAACATACCCGAGCTAGGGTTTTTTCAGAGTAAAGCCGAAAAGGAGAGGGGTGATAGAGTTTCCAAGTCGAGTTTGGTTGTGATGATTTAGAGTTCGAACCAAGGAAGAAAGGAGGAAATAGGGTTTTCTGAGTGAATTCAATAAGAAAGGGGCTTTGTGAATAAAGAAAATGAGAGGGAACGAAAATGTTTTGCCGCTCAAGTTTTTCATCTTAATACGGGCATAATAATATAGCGTGTAGAAAGTGTATTTTTGCGGAACTAATAATAGAAAGACAACAATATGGCTTCCCATGCTATCCTATGTTGCCATCAAAAGTATGTTTTCTTGTAGTGTTTGCAAAACTGTTGTTTTACAATTTGGTGAAGAATATCTATGGTCCCTGACCCCTAATGACATTGAAAGATTGTTAGCAATGGGAGCTTAATGCGGATGTCCAAGTATGTTAGGCAGCTAGATTGTATGCATTGGAGGTGGAAAAACTGTCATGTTGCTTTGCAAGGACAGTACATAGGTCGCTACAAAAAGGCAACTCTAGTATTGAAAGCGATTGCTTCGTTCAATTTATATATGGCATGCTTTTTTGAAGCACCAGGTTCTCTTAATGATATTAACGTCCTACGATAGTCGTATTTATTTAATGATTTATATAATGAAGTAGCATCCTCATGCAATTATAGAATAGGAGACAATGATCATTCTATGGGTTATTACCTAGTAAATAGAATTTATTCAAAATGGAAAACAGTTGTACAAGCTTTTAAGAAACCAAATAACACAAAAGAAGCCAAATTCACCAAACAACAAGAGAGTTTGAGAAAAGATGTTGAAAAAGCATTTAGAGTGCCTCAAGGTAGGTTTCACATCTTAAGAAAAGAGGTATACTACCATGATCCCACGGTACAATCTGATATCGTATACTATTCTATTATTTTACATAACATGATCGTCGAAGAAGAACGCGGTGGATATGAACTTAGCTTAAGAACTATCTAGACATTGCATTTTGCATTTGAAAAAACTTTACAAAGACCGAAATACCTTTGCCGACTACATGCAAAGAATTGAATATAGGATCCACAAGTTTATCTCGATTTGAGAGAAGGACTACTGGACACTACTGAGAACATAAAGGAACCATTAGTTGAAGTGATGTCTGGATTCACTATTTTATCTTCTTATCTTGTTGTATGTTATAGTTTTCTATCTATATCATTTGCCGACGAAATGTAATTTAGTTTATTTGAATTTTTATTATGTATTGTACGTTCACTCTTGATATATACTTTGAACATAAAAGTATTCCCAATGCTATTTAGTTACAACGAACAACAATGTGAATAACAATAACATTAATAGTAACAGTATTAGTAAAAATAACAATTATAATAACAATACAAATACAAGATACAAAGTAAGATCATAATTTCCTACAAGACTTCTTAACGCCTATGGTACTCTTAAATTTGGTTCTCCATATACAACATTTGCATTGGATTGGGATCATTTAGGTTGCAACTTAAAAGAACCATATCATTGTATCTTTGATGTTGAGCTAATTCTTGTTTTCTTAACTCCATCTCGTTAACTTTTGATTGTTGTTTCTCAATATGACGTCATTGTCTATCCATTTCCCTCTCAAGTCCCTTTGTTTCTTTTTCTTCCGCATATAATTTATTTGCATTTTCAATGGTAGCCATACGCTCAACAATAGATTTATAGTGTGCGGTGTAATTAGTGGTGGTTTACTTCTTCCCCTTATACTTTCCCGATGGCATACTCTCCGTACTAATGTTAAAGGGTGTGTCATCGTATGCATTACAACTTCTAAGACTGGATTCATCACTCATCTCTCTATGAAGAAAGAGCAATACTGAGTGTTCTTGTCGCACTTGACTCCATTTGTCCTTAATTGAGAGTAAGTGTAACAATATTGTAGGTTGAATGGTTGATTATTATGTTCAGTTATATACAAGGCATTAGCTTAATTAAGCTGTAGATGATGAAAGACTATTAAAACATGAAGCAAGAGAACTAGCTTAGAATTTGATATAAAAATTAAAAATCATTATCAAATCCTACTTTGTTCTCTTGTATGCAACTCGGTCATTGTTTCTTTCCAACATCGATGGGTGGAATTTATTCTTTTCCATTGAGTTTTCAATGAATCAACGATTCTTGAAATACTATTAAGACATCGAAAGTTGAGCAAATTACAAACATAATTCCAAAAGAACTTTTAGATTGGCTCCTACCTTTCTTCTTATCTTTAAAACAATCAACCCAATAGAATGCTCACTCAGATTTCTCCTCCGGTGACCATTTCCACGGTTTAGCGCCATTTGGTAGCGGATCTACACTTTTGGCATTAGGGTATCCATTAATATTGATTCACATTGGTTGCATTCTCCTTCCTCGAACGGTAGACGAATTAGGGATCTTACAAACATCTTATTTGGCGATTTTATCAACCTCAAATTGCAATTCTTAGTTTCCACAATCGTAATCCTTGAATTGATTATTCAAATTGCTTGTCACATTTTAAGATTGGTATGGCACCATTGATTGTTATTGGCTTTTGGGAGACACGTAATTTGAGTCATAATTAAAATTTTGTTGGAATGAGGAATTTTGTTAATAATTTGAATTTTGGGAATTCTGGCAGTGATTTGAATTTTGTGAGGAATAATATGAATTTTGATTTTGTGTAAATGATACGAATTCTAATTTTGTTGTGAAAAACCAAAATTTGAATTTTGATTTTGTTGTTGAGAATTTTGGAAATGATATTGAGTTTGATTATGTTGAGAATGAAACGTATTTTGATTGTATTCAGGAGGATTTCGATTATCAGATTTGTGTCGTGATAGGAAATTGGGTATGAAGATTGTTGATATTTTCCTCTTTGATTTTTTGATAATTTTGTAATTGTAGATGGAGAAATGTTTGAAGGGAGTAAGAAAATTTAAAGGGAATGATGTAGTTAAAATTGTTAATTGGTGAATATATATATATGGGGGAATATGACAACGGGCAAAAAGTTGACCATTGCCTTTAGCGGGCTTTATTAAAGCCAGCTAAATGGCAATAGTCAATTTTTTTTAACGTTCCCATTATACGTATATAGCCGGCTTTTATAATGCCTTAGCCGGCGTTATAAAAGTCAGTTATATACATGACCTTCAAGGGTGCATTGGCAATCTTGCGGGTTGCTAAGGCAACCTATATTAGAGCATTAACCCCTCCCCCCTTCCTCGTTCGGGGTGGATCATGTCCTAACCATAACATGGTTGGGAATGCTCTTAGATGCAGGAAAGTGTGGATCTGGATTGGATTGGGATTGGATGGAGGAAAAATGATGTAATGGTAGGTTGTAAGCTGTGATTGATTTTGTCATCTTCCCTATCTGTATTTTCGTACCTACGAGAATTGTTGTTTCCATCGTACACATCCCAAACTTCTACAATTGAGGAATACGTTAAAAGAAAAAACTGAAACTTATTTTTGTCTCAAGGAGACATGTTTTAAAATTCAGTCTAAATGACAATAGAATACTAAATTAAACTAGCATCGGATCTAACAGAATGCTAAATTAAATTAACATTAGATGAATGTAATGCAAAATTAAACTAGCATCCGCTTAACAAGCACTAGATGAACTAAAATAACATTCATTTGCATAGTATTTATAGTAATTGATTTAGTTTAGCATTATGTTCATCTGATGCTAGTTTAATTTAACTTTCTGTTTTATTTGACGCTAATTTAATTTAGCATTTTGTTATCCTTTAGACAATATTTTGAAACTCGTGTCCTTCAAACCAAAAAAATAAAAATGTTTCTCCTTTGCCCTATTATCCTATTTACAATTTTACCCTTTTTCTATTTTTATTATTCTTGCTCCTTGGGAATTTTTTTAAATTTAGCACGCTTTTTAAAATTAATAACAAATTTATGGCACTTTGAAAACTAATTACAAATATAGGTCTGATTTTGCCACATCTGTGCTGAGTCGATGCTCTCTGATGGCACATTTCCAAAATGTGCCAGAAACATTATATTTTCTTTTAGTGCAATTTCAAATGAAAACAGTAGGAATTGCTGGAAAAAAATCCCTTCCAACTCTATTTAAGAATGTGCCGATAAAAAACATAAAAAATTTCCTTTTCGACTCCATTTGAAAATGCACAAATATAAAATTTCAAAAAATTACATTGTGCATTTTCAGAATGCGCCATGTTATAGCGCTATCTCTACACCAACATGGCGTAAACAAACCTTTGTTTGCAATAAGTTTCAAAAGCGGTCTAAGAATGTTATTAATTATAAAAACTGGGCTAAATTTTGTAAAATTCTCTATTCCTTGAGCAAACATTCTCAACTCATTCATTTTCATGGATAGGAAATCAAGTCTGACGAGAGAATAATATTCTACGACTAACAACTCGTTTATTTTTAAACTGATCTATTTACTATCTATTAGTTGATTTGCTAAGGCTTTATATTGGAATGAGTTAACGTTAGTTACACCCATTTTCTATCACAATGTGTGGAGCACAGCCCAATTAACGACCTAAAACGTACGTAATGGACTGGACAGATCCCTAGAAAACACCACACACAAGACAGTAAACATGATGAAAAGGTCGACCAAGACAATGGCGCAATAATCTCTCCATATAGAAAACAATAACTATGCTTCTACGAAGCATAGTGAATTCCTGAACTTCTTAATGTCAGCGCAGCACCGCCACCTTTGACAAACACTACGTCATCACGCCCTCAAGCAGCCCCGTCATTTTCTGGGCCATAAACGATCTCCAAAACCTGCATCGCCGTTTGGGAATCCATCATCACCTTACAATAGAATTATAATGTAACACCTAAGCGAAATATGCTTCCATCGTATACTACTACATCGTGAAACCAAAACAGTTATACAAGCAAGGAAGCAAGCAAAGCTAAAACTGTTAACACGGTTATGTTTCATGATCCACTTGATTGTTCAAATGACCAGTGTAGAAGCAAGTCGTCATGGTATATGTGGCACGGCATCGAGGTCGGATCAAATACTCTAACAAGGGTGAAAACACAGCAACTGCTCTGCACCCATCAACCAAACCGATCGAGTGCATCGACAACTTTAAAGAGAGAAACCACTTCCACGTATAAAACGGCGTAGCCGGTATTCTGTCAAAGTCTTGCTAATATAATCAGGCCAAGTAGAACTGCACCAACACCCCTAGAGGCATGTTGCACTACAATGACCAAAGTGAAGATAAACCGCACTGTCATCCCTGATAGAGTTAGGGGTATGCCCTAGGAGCAAATATGTAATTTGTTACATATATCTAACTCGTTGAACAATCTTGTTCATAATAAAGGTGTTTCTTTCTATTATATACTTAATATAATGTAGTTATATTAATTAATTAATTTAATTAAAAGTATATTTTACAGAAAATCCATAAATGGCATATTTGTGATAGTAGTTACAAAGTGTTGTAACCGTGAGTAATTTATCACAATAAAACAAATATACCATTTTAAACGTTTCTAGTCAAGATGCATCGAGACTGGATATCAGTGTATCCGTTGAGACTAGATTATGTAACGCTCTCCAAATGTTGGGCAGCGTATTACTCATGCCTATTGGGGGCACCTAGGGGTTACGTATTGATAGTTATTGGATAACTATGAAACAACTCATTCGATAGTTTTTTGTTGGTTAATATAACTAAGGTCAAACAGAAAATATCGATGTGACTGATTTACACAGTTCTCTCGACTTGAGAATACTGTGGATCTTCAATATAAAAACTCTGCTTTGATTATAGTCAAATCATGGCATGTCATTCCATCGATTGGCTATAGTTCGGTCGAGTGGAAGTATTGGAAGTGAAGCACTATTCAAGAGAGGATTCGTCACCTCAGTTATATGGGATTAGTATCATGGTCAACTCAAAGTCAAAGTCTCTGGCCAGAGCATTTTGGTTAATAATAATTGTTGTTATTGAACCAAGGAATTTTTTTTTGGACTATACAGTTGAATGTGGATGATATTGGAATTTTGACCATTACCAAATTCCATAAATCCAAAGTGATATAGTTTTGACGAAGAGAATTGGTGTAAATAATTGTCACTATTAGGTACTGCTTATAATAAGTAAAATTGGATTTTACCAAAAGATGTGTAAGCGATGAATTCGGCCAAAATGCCACACCACCTACTAAGTGACGTGTGAACGTTAATATTTGAATTGTTCAATATTAATCGTTGACTGAATTTACACCTTTGAGTCGCACAACCGTAATTATGAATTCTCCGAAAAACCACAAGATTTAATTAATTTATAAAAAATCATAAATTAATTAAATTAATTAGTATTTGAGAAATATTAATTATTTTATTTGATGTTTGGGAGTTATTTGTAATTATTTGAATGCATTTATAAAAGTTATATTTGCGCGCATTGATATATGATATCATTGTAATTAAATAAAAGATAATTACATGCGTTAATTTATGGAATCTTATGTCATTTGATGGCACGTAATTTTTAGTCATACCATGTAAAGAAATAGGAGTGAAAAGAGAAAGTTAATCAAGAGAATTAATTAGAGAAGTTTTAATTAAAGAATGAGAAAGGTTTCCTTCTTTCAAATAAAACATATTCTCTAATTCATTCTCTATGTACAATTAAGTTTCTCATTTTTCATCCTTCTTTCTGTAACTTTTCTGGTTCTCTCCTTCTCTAATGGCTGAAAATATGATATCTTTTATGGCTTCAATTATTCCTAAAATCAAATACAAATAAAATCAATTATGAAAAGTGGTTTATTCCTCTTGATCCTTGCAACATCCGAAGGTTGATTTCTGAATCTAGAAGATTTGATTCATCATTCAAGGTACGATTCATTGGCTACACCTAGAGGAAAAATTCAATGTTTCAAGGTATACTTCAAGGCTTGGGAATTAAGGTATGATCTTTTTATTCTAATAATTTTGATATAATGTTTTAATGAACAAAATTGAATATCTTAATTTATATGTGTATAATATTGTCTCATTTGATTTGAAAATTGTTTATGTATTTCAAAATGTTTATTATATGAATTGATTGGTTTTTTATTTATTTAGATAAATCAAAACTAAAACTTGTATATGATTAGAAAATTTAAGTTTTGATCTATGTTTAAACATTCAAATCAAAACGTAATTTTTTTGAATGTTTACATGTTCTTATTGTTTGCATTTTTCACTGTAATAGAAACTTACATATGATTAAATGTTTTTGATAATAAATTGATTACAATTAATTTATAAATTTGTTACCCTATTTGACATCATAATTATCCTTCTTTAACTATTCAAATGATTTTAACATATTGCTTAGTTCAGTATGTATCCCAATTGTTTTATAATTATTTATTTATATAGGTTGAATCTCCTTAGATTTGTTTTAGAATCAAATTAATAAAACAAAATATGGTATTAAATAAAAAACTGATTTTATTTAAAAGAAATTTAGATAATATCTAAATACATTTAGACTTCATAGGCCCGTTAATGATCCAAAATGGTAAATTTTTTGAAATTCATCTATTTCTTCCGCTTCAGGCAGACCCAGTTCCAACAATGGTATCAGAGCCCAATAGCCTATGTAGTCTAAATTAGTCATGTTAGGGCTAACTAATTAAGCTTGTGCACTTAGTACGTTGTCTAGAAAGGTGATGTCTAAGATTGGAATTAGGTAAAGTACCATGTCCTACCTGGTTACCTGCCTGGCCTGAAAGGTGATGTGAGCCCAGGTTGCCCCTAATAGAAAAGGCCCAATTTGAATTGGGCCTTGGGATAATTTTCAAAATAGTTTTGAAAATTAAGACATGATTTTAAATTTAAAAGTTAAATTTAAAATAAAAACATGTTTATTATAAAAGGTTATAATATAACATAAAATTTCAAAATGTTTGAAAATGTAATGAAAATTTTAAAATGTTTGAAACTGTTAATTTCAAAATTTAAAATTTATTAATAAGATTAATAAAATAAATTAATTAAACGAGTTAATTAATTAATACTTATACGCATGCATTATTTATGTTGATATATGTTATGTTATTTTAAAGTGTTAAGATAACATTAATATACATGTATGTAGGATAAATTTTGAAATTGATATAATTTAATTAATTTTTTTTAATTAAATTAATTAATTAAAGGTTAATTAATTAAATAAAAAATACGCATATATGAGATATATGTGTTATACTATAAAGGTTGTATTATGCACTATAAAGGTTATAATAGATATATCCAATATAAAAGTTGTATTGAAATACTAATTTAAAATTAATTAAAGAGTTAATTAATTGAAATTAATCAAATAAAATTTAATTAATAAAATATCATACATAAGACTATCATATAAGTAATATGAAATATACAAGTTATATAACAATAAAACTTATATGATATGAATGTATAAACTAAAGATGGAACATTAAAGAAACTCAAATAGACTTAAGGAATAAATACATACGTAAATGTACGTATACTGTGATTTTTGATGTGTTTGACACTTGAATCGTGAGGGTATTTCATAAGAAATACATTATTTCATAAGTCGATAACACTCAATACAATGTTGTCCTCTACCATATATATATATTATAAATTACTTGCATACTCCTTAGTTGTTGAGCAAACTCAAGCTAGGGATGTTATGTATGGTATTATTAATATATTGAACAGATGAGGTAAGATAACTATATGTATTTGTTGAGCAAAGTCAAGGTACATATACTATACTTAGTCCATCATGATATGGTAGGTACGAGTGAATAATCTCTTTCAATTTTTTGAGTAAACTCAAGGTCGAAATGAGATTAGGACAAAGAAAAATGGGTCAGGAGTTGTGTAACGACCCTAGATTTTAATTTAATTTAAATTGATAATTAATTTAATTTTTGAATAAAAAATTGTAAAATTAATCGATAAATGAATTCGAGCTTCCCCGAATCCAAATAAAAATATATTAAATCATTTTAAAAAATTTAGAAATCGTATATATATATATATATGAATTTATAGAGTTGTGCCTATATGAATAGATTTGAAATGATATATATATATATATTGAGAAATACAAGACAAGTATTTAAGATGAAAATAAATATCTTTAAATTTTAGTTATATGAACTATAAAGATATGAAATAAAAACGGTAATCAAATTAGTTAAATTAAAACCACAACAAAACCAAAGTATGTATGTATGTATATGAAGTATAAGGCTGAGAAAAGAAACCAGTAAACAAAAGAAAAGAAGCAAACAAATATATATAATTATGAACAAGTCCAAGTTAATAAATGTTAGCACACAAAACAAATATCTCCATGCTTTGTACAGCTGAAATGGAGTATAGGAAAGAAAATATAGTATAGTACTAAGCAATCCATGCCATTATCTTGGTACACAATAAAATATCATCTCAGCCGAAAGCAAAGGAAAAAAAAAGATGAATTTGTACAAAGCATTAAATGCAAGACCATCTCAGCCATGACCTATTGTACAAATGAAACCAGACAAACAACAAAAGATTATGTGAAGCTTGCTAAAGAATAAACAAAGTAAATATATATATATATATATATATAAGTTGTACAACTAATAATAAATGCAAGCCACCAAAGGAAAATATTAGCCTCCAAATGAAAAAAAAAATCTCTGGCCATATTCGTACTAGAAAGGAAAATATATATCAACTTTGTACAACAAAACATTATCACCTGCAAACTTGCTTTCTCACATATCAACTCCATTTCAAATTCGTTCATTCAAAAGCAAGTTCAACCAGAGGTCAAAAATTTAAAACTGAGAAAAACAAAAGCAAGTGTCACTCAAAAACTTAAACAAAATTTAATCAAAACAAAGTAAACAAGCTTCTGTTCAAATTCAAACCTGGAAGTTCAAGTTCAAATTCAAAGCAAAGATTCCAGTTTCAGTTAAAAGCATTCTCAATTTTCAAATGCAGAGCCTGTTCTCTGTCTTTCAAACTCAGGTGAGCAACTTTAATCTTTAAAACCATTTCTTTGAATCCAATGTTGAGAATCTGTAAGTGAACATATTTTTGGAAGGCTTCAAGTATGATTCAAAACTGTGTAGATGATTTATAACAAGTATTAAGTTATACAGCTACATACAAATGAAAAGTTCATGTATGATAATGATGTTGTTCTGGACATAATAGTTAGTCATCATCTGTCCTGTTCTTTTCAAGATATCAGGTTTAAATTAAGTTAAACTTTAAATTTCACTCCTATGATCCCTGATGAATATTAATTTGCAACAAATAAGTTAGTTTAAAACATCATCTATGGATTAACTTTTGTTGTGACCTTGAACATAAAGGGTTGTCTCTATAACCAAGGTTTTACAGTAAAAACAAGATTTTATGATTAATCCAAGTATTTCAAACCATTTATTTGATTTTATAACTTGAATACTCACTTAAAAACAGGATTTTTGAAAAAACAGTGATGATTTTTAGTTAAGTAATTCAAATGCAATTCAGGTTTGAACAAAACATGTATTTCGATCGTTTTCTGATAATCGAATCAACCTTAAATGCTAAGATTTGGTATAAAGCAAGATTGACAGTTACTAGTAATGGAAAAATTGTCGAAAAAAAAATTTCATTGCGTAAATTTTGGAGGCGAGTTCAACTTAGGGTTTAACCCTGAGTTTTGCAGTAGGTTGAAAACAAGGTGATTTCATCACCTAGGAGTGATCGAGTGCATCGAGGTTGAGAGGAAGGTTAGCATAGGTTGTTGACGTGGTATGGCCGAAAGCGTGGGTTTTCTGGTGAACTGAGACGAGGTAGCGAGGCGTTTTCTCGTGGTTATTCGAGCTACTGGTTCGAGCTACAGGCTCTATTTTGATTTCGACTTTTATTCGAAATACTGGGTTTCGATTTCGAGTTGGGGGCCGAATCGTGGTTTGTCGGAGGTGTCGAGAGTTGCCGGAGTGGCGCTGCGATGATGTACACGTGCACGTGCACGTTTCATTTTCTGGTCATTCCAGTTTTGGGGAAGAAGAGTTTGGGATCGGGATTTGCTCGAATTTTTTTCTCGCGTTCGACTCGAAGTAATTGCTGATTGCTCGAGTAGTGTTGTCTCAGTTTTGTTAACCTGGAAGCAAATCTGTTTTTAAACAAATCCTTATGAACATTTAATTGTAAACTAAATTTAACAAAGCCTAAATCCAGATTTAAATTTGATTTTTGATAAAATTCTTTTAATTAAAAGTTAAATTTTGAATGGAAAGTTAAATGATTGTTTTAAACTTGAAATTGCAAGTTAAAATTGTTAAAGTATTTAAAGATTTAAGTAGGACGATCTCGGGAAAGTTGGTGAGTAACTCGGGTATTTACTCGAGTAAGTCATGGGAAGCACTCGGGTTAGTTTTCAAAACTACAAAAAAAAGAGTAAAGTGATTACTTAAAGCTTAATTACTTAATGAATGATTAATAAATTAAAGATAATTAATCAATGGGTTTATGTATAATTACTCGATGTAATTAAAATGTGATAAGTAGTTAAAGATAATCACTTATTGTAATAATTGAGAATAATTAATCAAATGATAATAAATTAAGGGTTGATTTATTTTTTAATGAATTATTAAGGGGTTAATTAATTTTAAATTTATTATTAATGGTTAATTAATAAATGATTAAAGGATAATTAATCAGAATGATGTGTAATTAATTAATATTAATTAACTAGGATTAGTAATTTATTAATCTGATTTGAATAAATCAAACAATTAACTGACCTTACTTATGAATGTTTGAATTCTATTGAATGTGAATTGTTTGATATCCTTGATATATGATCATTTGTGATATACCCTGGTTTATGTTGTGCTGAGCTGTGATTTCTGTTTCTGTGATATATTACTATGTGAATATGAAACCCCTTGGCCCGTAAAACGGCACTTGAATTTCGATGCGACGGGGAGTCGGATTCCAGTTGGTAATCCTAAACCCACATCGAATTGTAATAGTGAATCTTTGTGACCGATAAATTTATTTTATCTATGAATCTGTGAATGAAGATAAGCGTTATCGATTGTACCGCTTATCAATATATCTGTGATGATTGATGTTGTGCACTATTGTGTGAAATCCCTGGACCACACTTATACACACACAAATATGGATTTCACGTGGAAATCGGTTAAGTCACTGATAATTTAAATTTGATGTTTTTGAAATTGAAATTTTAATTTCAATTGATTTTGAAATTAGAAATTTGGGGTTTAAAGTGAAAAGCTTTTGAAATGTAATTTCAAAGATGAAACTTATTTTCGAATAACTTGATTAAGTTTTGAAGTTTAAATAATTTGATTTAAACTTAAATTCAAGATTTGAAATTGAATTCTATAGTTTGAAACTAGAGATTAAAGATGTTATACCAGTTATATATGGGTTAAACTATTTTAAAAGTATTGTTTGAGAATTTGAATTTAACCCAAAGATTTTAACTCGTATAAATGAATTAGATTTCCAAAATGAAAACTGTTTGTTTTCAAATGGAATAAAAGCTTTCAGATAAGAAATGAAATTCCAATTTAAGTAAAGGAATTTGAAGTTTGAATTGAAAAAAATGGTTTTCCAAATTATGAGTAAATTCTTTTTGAAAGCTATGAATTGAATTTGTTTATTTTTAACAGATTTAAAATGATGATTTGTTTAAACCATTGAAATGGAATTGTTTTGAAAGCTATAAGTTAAATCTTTGATTTAAAGATTTAACGAGTTAATCAAATTGAAATGGAAATTAATTTGGAAAATCTGTGAATGAATCTTTTGTTTAAAAGATTAAAGTGTGGAAAATTGTTAAACCGTTGAAGGTTGTTAAAATGAATCTTTTTGTTTAAAGATTTGAAAATGGTAATTTGTTAAACCATTTAAAGAAAAGTTTTGGGTAATAAGTTGTGACTTAATTGAAATCCCAATATCCATATGTTTTTAAAGATTGCGCTCGTTATTCGGTTTAGCCGGGAGAGGACCTTTGTGTCATATAACCCGTTCCGAATACTGATACGTTGTATATGGATAGCATTTGAAGACCGGTGGTGAAGACCGGATATTTTCGAAAATGAAAGGACAACTCGTCGAATGTCTCTGCATCGACTGGTCCCCGATATAGAGATTTTAGCACCCTTTGTGATGGGGAGTCCGGACGTAATTAGAAAATTATCCGGATTTGCAAGGGCTTCTTCGGAAGTGCCTTCGGTTCTGTTCGAACCCGGAACAGACTTGTATGGTTACATGTCTGACATTACACTTTGAGATATAAAGCAGATTTCTTTCAAATACATTTCTGTTGGTGGCGGAGAATTTATTCTCTTAGCTGAACACCCTTCTCTGAGACGTACGAGCTTAGAGGTTATGTAGTTGAAGGTTATCAGCGATATACTCCCAATTTGGTAATGTGACATGCTGAGTGTTGCTGTGTGATGATCATTATTTGATCATTTGTGATATGATCATTTGTTTGATCATTTATCTTTGTGATCATTACTTTGATCATCTGTTGACCCAAAGCATGGCTTTGTGACAAAGCGTAGCTTTGTGGACGAGACTTCGTCATACCTCACAACCCGGAAATGGTCGAAACAGGAATATGCGGCAAGGTTATGAGGGTCGCGCCCTTTAGGGTATGTCATTTCCTTCTGGAAAAGGGTGGTATCATGGTATGGAGCCCAGATACTTACTCATGTGGACACACTTTATTTATTATGTGTGATGTTGGTTACCGAGGCCTCGGATAAAGGTCCCAAAGGACCGGGAGGTGGCATATTCGGGAGTTACCTGTTATAGGGGTAACCCGGCCTTGTGTTGGCAGAGAGCAGTTTGTCTCTCGGGACGTCCAGCCAGAGGCGATCCCATTCGGCAGTAGGAAAGGAAGTTCCATAGCCTGACCATTTATTGGGAATCCATTTCCCAATACGGAACTTGTACGGTTTTAGTTGTAGAACCTGCCATTTACTTATGGTGGTCACCACTGTTTAGATGGTAGCTATAGTAGGCATACGATACTGGTCGTATGTTGGCTAAGATTAATATTATACTTTCGAAATGTTTTCTGCACTATGCACTAATAATAATAATTCAATGATTTGTTTGCGTAGTAAGCATGTTTGACTATCATAAGGAGAACTCTCCTCCGATTCTGCGTTTGCATTGTGTGTGTGTGCGGGAGGCCTTATGGTAGTTTCATTTTCCAAAAGCATTGCGAAATTCAATTTTACTTTGTTTTAAAGATAAACTGTGTTTTTGTTGCTCACACCAGTCCCACGACTGACTCGGAGTTTATTGTTCCTTTTTTAAACTTTGGGTGCTCATAATTTTCTACACGAGCAGTCTAGAGTTGGGGTTTTCAGATATTCAGGTTTAGTAGATTATCTGGAGCTAGTTCAGTTCTTGGAGTTCATGGACTGACGTTGCTTATCTTGGTGCATTCTATTGGAGACATTCTATTTCTGCTGGTGTTATCTATTTTCTTTCCGCTGCTATTTCTTGTATCACTATTTATCTCTGATATTGTTGTATCATATTGATATCATTATTGTATATCATACTGGATATTGTATTCATTGGAGTTGTATATGATATCATTGTTTCCTTTTCTTCCGCTGTGTTGTTATACTTAATGGTGTTATAAGCTCTGGAGAACCAGATTCGGCGTTTGAATCTACGGCATTTTGAGTACAAGTGAAGTACGGGTGCCGATTTTCGAAGGTCGACTTTTGGGTCTTCACAAGTTGTATGTGATACAACCGATTAGGAGTTATCCATCGTTTGTGGGGCTATGATTTGTTGAGTAAACTCAAGGTCTGAATACCAAGACAGACGAGTCCTAACACCCACTAGTGAAGTCGAAAGACTTATATGTTTCATCTTAGGGTTTGGAGAAACATAAAAGACTAGTGGGAGCCTTATTAGAAAAATGAATGGTAACATTTAACCTTTCTAATATTATAAGAACATATGCTAAATAATGTTATAATTATCTACAATGATAAATTTGTGCATTTAATATGATTGATAAAATGTTTTTCAATTAACATATACAAACGAACTGAATTGAAAGTTGACAAATGGAAATATAATGCCCACTATTAAATTCCTATTGCATGTTAGCGTTTCAGCACCCATGCAAGTGCCTGATTTTACAACTATCGAATACATTCGTGGTTTGGTCACTTATGCATTTATTTGGTCAAGACCATGTATTGCATTCTATGAGTTTCAAACTCTAAAAGTAATACAAGACTATGGATATTTGATCCATATACAATTGCATATAAATGTTATATGGTGAATGGTCAAAGTTTGTAATATACTATATTTCGATGGAATTAGTTCATCCGAAAAACCAAATAAACCTTAGTGCGAGATTGAGTATTCAATCTGATTGATTACAAAAGGGATCATATTGTGTTAATGTAACACAAGACCAAAAACTACAAGATAGATATAAGAACTCGATCGCTGAAATATCATTTTGATTGGCTTATGTAAAGTGAAACATATTTGATGTTCTTAAATGTTAAGGATAATCGAATGCGCTTCTGTAAAGAGTTTGTTATGATATTGTAGTATGGTTTTCTTTTGAATAGTTTGACCATTTGAAAGGAAAACGAATGTATAAGAATAGATGTAATTTAAGGTACAGTTGGGATGAAGAGAATGAATAGTCACTTCTGCTTTATAGTGAAACTTTGGAAACGAGAATTGTAATAATAATGATACTTAATATTGGAATAAGAAATATGATTTCTATTTCGAAATGTATTTTCATATAGAAAATTGTTTTCTATGAGATTTATTTCTTTGAGCTCAAGATATTTGATCAACGAACTCTCCATTGTAAATAGTTATAGTGTATGAAATAAAAAAAACCGCATTAAGTGAATGATGGACCTACGAATTTAGTATGCTATTATAGTAATGGTGGAAATAGTGGGAGCATGCCATATAGCACTTATTAATTGCATCATAATACGAAAATTATTTCCGTAAAAATTACCATACATTATTTATGAAATAATTATTATTTTTCGGTATCGACTGAAAAAAATAGACATAGCTATATTTCAATATAAATATTATGAATATTCTTTATGAAATATAAAACTATAATGTGGTAAAAAAAATTATAACAAAAGTGATGCATTGGAAAACACAAAAGTATCTAATATTATTTACGGTTGTTTTGGAATTATAGGCTAAGTCGTAGTTTTGAGAAATAATTTTATTGTATGATCTTGAATCATATGATACTTGTTAATTATATCTCAAACAATAAAGTGCTATGCACCATTTAGTGGGAGTATCGTAAGAGTTGATGAACTCTTCGGATTGATACATATAGATGTATGCAATTGTAATTCTGTAAATACCAAAACAGTTCCATGTACTTCGTCATATTCACCGATGAGTTATCGTCGACATGACATGTGTATTTGATATGCATGTAGTATGTCTATAGTAAACTTATAGAATATAAAATAGAAGTAAATAAAATAACATATGATAGAAATAATTTGATTTAATCGAATGAGTGAGTATATTGGAAAATGTTCCGAACGTACCTAAAATGAATAAAGATTCAATCTCAAAATTATTCCTCCATGTGATACATAATGATGCATCGATATTGAGTAATCAAACTTTGTTGGACAATGTACGATTAATTATAAGTGAAGTTGAGGTAGTTTCTTTCTATAAGGTAATGTACTTAAAGGTAGTACACTAGGTTAATATTATTCATCTAAATAACAGTTTATAAATTTTTACAAGATAAGGGTTTATAAGAAACTCCAATATATCCTAGGCCAAGGAATTGGCAGGTTGTGCGAGTCGAAAGATTGCACGTATTAATTGTTCATGAGGGATCTTGTATGAATCTCTCCAAAAGGATTTTGGAAAGACTGTCATTGGATGGCATATTTATGTTTCAAACATAATTTCTGTAAACTAAAGCCAAATCAGTTTTATAAATAAAGAAATTCATAAAATGTTTTTGAATACCTATTTTATTGCACTGAGAAACAATTGTTGTTTCAAGATATACCAACTTCATTGTGAAAAAATTTCTTTGAGGAATTATTGGTAGTAAAATGGAATTGGATACAATCCATGGATAGAACTGATTATATGAGATGAAATGAAATTAACTAACCTAAATGAACACATAGCATTAGAATGTCTAATAAGTATTCTCGCACATCGAAGAGAAACTATGAGTTTCTTATTAATGTCGAATTTATATATAATCCTACATTGTTTAATTAAACCATTAGAGTGTTGACTCTATATGGTATGATGCGCAAATCCGAAAGAATTCCAAGTACGCTATCAAAACATAGATTTTGGTAGTCATAACTAAAGGGATATGATCCATCGACCTTGACTGTGTCTTATGAGTAAGACTAATGCAGTTGGAATTAAATGAGCAATGTTGATAAGAATAATATTGCAAATTTCAATTATTGAAATTAGGATAATAGATTCGATATTCAACATGTTCAAGTCAATTTAGCTTTACTCACAAAATTATCACTTGATAAGTCCTAGTGTTTTGGTACATATATATTGAAACATAATATTCTAAACAATGATTTAGAGTGAGCTGTTTACACATACTAACCAAAAATGTCTCAAAGTAAGTGGGAGCGATATTGAGTTAGCGAGTCTTCGGATATGATCCAAGAAATGATACAAAAGTATCATTTATAAGCATCAAGATTGAATAAGTATTTTGATAGAAATATCAAATAGTTTGCTTTTCAATCAAAGTGTAGAGGAAGCGTGTGTTTATAAGAACGAACATTAAAAGGTACATTGTTATTTCTAAACTATAAGTAAACAACACACTGTTAATTTTAACGATGTACTTGTGTTAAAATCAGCCTTAGTTGTTTTAATACTCAACATTAGATTAATAAATGATGACTTTTATAGTAAGTATAAAATATGCCAGGAATGTCCCAAATGATATGCAAGGACACCTTATTAAAATGTTTAATACGAAACATGTAAGATCGATTATTTTGCATTGGCAAAAGGAATTATCATGCATGTTGTGTTGTCTACGATATCATGATTTGCTTATGTATTTGATACATGGAGCAAATATCAAATCCAAATTGATATCACTAAATGACTGTTTGAAGTGTTCTCGTGTATTTATGAAATACTAGAGAATTATTTATAGAAACAAAAACTCCTTATGAAGGAGTGTTTGAACTCAAACTTCATAAGTCATATTGAATGTAGCATGTCGATAATAAATTCAAGTTAAGAATCTTTAAGTTGGAAATGTTCCAAATGAAAGACCATGATGGATTCAATGAAAAGGCTAAGTACATCGCCTTGAATATTGCGGCAATAAAAATAATGTATACAAAAATACATTGCACAAATTTATAACTGAGCCGATTCCAAATGTTGAGAATCTCATAACATTGTATATGTTAACAATGTCGTGATATGGTTCGTAATAAAACTTAGAGCTCATTAGAGGTTGAGAGACATACTCTGAATTGTTCCACGTGATAAAACAATTTATCACTGTCGGAGAGAGTTGATTGACAGAGTAGATAATTGAAACATAATAGCATACCCGCTCACAATAGGACCGACCCACTGGTTTTGAGAAACCGACTGGACAAGTTGGAATAAGATTTCATAGTTGACCCTAAGTGCAAGTGGGAGATTTATAGAGTTAGGGGTATGACTAGGGGCAATTATGTAATTTGTTACATATATCTAACTCGTTGAACAATCTTGTTTCATAATAAAGGTGTTTCTTTCTATTATATACTTGAAATAATGTGGTTAGATTAATTATTTAATTTAATTAAAATTATATTTAATAGAAAATCCATAAATGGCATATTTTGTGATAGTAGTTACAAAGTGTTGTAACCGTGGTTAATTATCACAATAAAACAAATATACCATTTTAAATGTTCCTAGTCAAGATGCATCGAGACTGGATATCGGTGTATCCGTTGAGACTAGTATGTAACACTGTCCAAATATTGGGTAGTGTATTACTCATGACTGCTGGGGGCACCTAGGGGTTACGTATTGATAGTTATTGGATAACTATGGAATGACTCACTCGATAGTTTTTTGTTGGTTAATATAACTAAGGTCAAACAGAAAATATCGATATGACTGATTTACACAGTTCTCTCGAATTGAGAATATTGTGGATCTTCAATATGAAAACTCCGCTTTTATTATAGTCAAATCATGGCATGGCGTTCCATCGAGTGACTGTAGTTGGGTCGAGTGGAAGTATTGGAAGTGAAGCACTATTCAAGAGAGGATTCGTCTCCTCGGTTATATGAGGTTAGTATCATGGTCAACTCAAGACAACTCAAAGTCAAAGTCTCTGGCCAAAGCATTTTGGTTAATAATAATTGTTGTTATTGAACCAAGAACTTTGTGTTTGGACTATAAAGTTAAATGTGGATGATATTGGAATTTTGACCACTACCAAATTCCATAAATCCAAAGTGATATAGTTTTGACGAAGAGAATTGGTGTAAATAATTGTCACTATTAGGTACTGCTTATAATAAGTAAAATTGGATTTTACCAAAAGATGTGTAAGCGATGAATTCAGCCAAAATATCACTCCACATGCTAAGTGACGTGTGAACGTTAATATTTGAATTGTTCAATATTAATCGCTGACTGAATTTACACCTTTAAGTCGCACAACAGTAATGATGAATTCTTCGAAAACCACATGATTTAAATAATTTATAAAAGGTCATAAATTAATTAAATTAATTAGTATTTGAGAAATATTAAATATTAATTATTTTATTTGATGTTTGGGAGTTATTTGTAATTATTTGAATGCATTTATAAAAGTTATATTTGCACACATTGATATATGATATCATTGTAATTAAATAAAAGATAATTACATGCGTTAATTTATGGAATCTTATGTCATTTGATAGCACGTAATTTTCAGTCATACCATGTAAAGAAATAGGAGTGAAAAGAGAAAGTTAATCAAGAGAATTAATTAGAGATGTTTTAATTAAAGAATGAGAAAGGTTTCCTTCTTTCAAATAAAACATATTCTCTAATTCATTCTCTATGTACAATTATGTTTCTCATTTTTCATTCTTCTTTCTATAACTTTTCTGGTTCTCTCCTTCTTTAATGGCTGAAAATATGATATCTTTTATGGCTTCAATTATTCCTAAATCAAATACAAATAAAATCAATTATGAAAAGTGGTTTATTCCTCTTGATCCTTGCAACATCCGAAGGTTGATTTCTGAATCTAGAAGATTTGATTCATCATTCAAGGTACGATTCATTGGCTACACCTAGAGGAAAAATTCAATGTTTCAAGGTATACTTCAAGGCTTTGGAATTAAGGTATGATCTTTTTATTCTAATAATTTTGATATAATGTTTTAATGAACAAAATTGAATATCTTAATTTATATGTGTATAATATTGTCTCATTTGATTTGAAAATGGTTTATGTATTTCAAATTGTTTATTATATGAATTGATTGGTTTTTTATCTATTTAGATAAATCAAAACTAAAACTTGTATATGTAGACAATATTTTAATTTTAGATCTATGTTTAAACATTCAAATCAAAATGTAATTTTTTTGATTTGAATGTTTACATGTTCTTATTGTTTGCATTTTTACTGTAATAAAAACTTACATATGATTAAATGTTGTTTTGATAATAAATTGATTACAATTAATTTATAAATTTGTTACCCTATTTGACATCACAATTATCCCTCTTTAACTATTCAAAGGATTTTAACATATTGCTTAGTTCAGTATGTATCACCTTTTGTTTTATAATTATTTATTCATATAGGTTGAATCTCCTTAGATTTGTAAGTTTTTTTGTCTTATTGTCTGTATCTTATTGTAATTGAAACCCGCACATGATTAAAGGATGTTTGGATAATAAATTGATTACAATAAATTTATAAATTTGTTCCCCTATTTGACATGACTAATATATTTATTTAAGTATTCAAAGGATTGTTAATATATTGCTCAGTTTATTGTGTTTCACTTTTGTTTTAAAAAAATTATTCAGATAGGTTGAATCTCTTTAGATTTGAAAGTTTATTTGTTCTTATTATCTGCATTTTATTGTAATTGAAACCCACACATGATTAAAGGATGTTTTAATAATAAATTGATTACAATAAACTTATAAATTTATTACCCTATTTGACATGACTAATACTTTTTAAGTATTCAAAAGATTGTTAATATATTGCTCAGTTTAGTATGTTTCACATTTGTAAAAAAATTCATATAGGTTGAATCTCTTGATTTAATTGTATACATATATATTTTGTTAACTAATTTAAGTTTATATAAGTTCATAAATACATCAGAAAATTTAAATGTTATATGGTTCATTTTGAATTAATTAAGAAGTTTTGGGTTAATCTTTATATAGAAATAATTATATATACATACATACATATATATATATATATGTATGTATGTATGTACATATATAACTTAATGTTTATATTTAAAATTGTATAGTTTAAATGCTTTATTAATATCAAATAATTTTAAACAAAGCAGTAGTTTATACATATAAATTATTTTTGGTTATTCCTAATCTTATGTCATAATGATTCATTGATTGTTAATTGAATGCTGCATAAATCAAGTTTGTCAAAAAGGGGAAGATGAATCATTCATCTTTGTCATCTTTTTTTTCTTTCCTTTTTCTCCCTTATGTGATTGCCTTTAAACTTATTCTTATTTATTCATATACATCATGTTATCAATTGATCATACTTGCCTTATGTTTAACCATTCTGTTACACAATTAAGGAATGAATATATTTGATATATTCAAACCTTATTTTTATATCCCGTTCTTTATTGTTTTAGAATCAAATTAATAAAACAAAATGTGGTATTAAATAAAATACTGATTTTATTAAAAGAAATTTAGATAAGATCTAAATACATTTAGACTTCATAGGCTCATTAATGATCCAAAATGATAAATTTTTTGAAATTCATCTATTTCTTCCACTGCTGGCTAGCCCAATTCCAACAATCCCAAAATGAGACTGCACGACCACCTCAAAAGTAAACTTCAACGTCATGTGAAGGCTGGATCACCTCACCCAGACCCAGTCCAAAGTGTATTGCCACAATGATTTTGGACTGCGCCACCATTTATATTAAAACAACATTCAAACAACCCAAGCACGAAGTACGGTACTAACCCATTGGCTGCATAGGGAACCGTAGCAGCCACTAACCAATCAATTCGCCAATTCCATACACATAATTTCAATTTCAAATCATCCAACATCAATTCAGATATTCTCGCTGAAAGTAAACTTTCCATCTCATAGTCACATCAGTAATTTGTGCACATCACCATAGTCAACAGATGGAAGACACGTGGTAACATCGGACAATGGAGAAAGAATGAAAAGGGATAATGTAAGCAATCCGCGAGAGAATTGTGTGCTATAAGTAGAAAAGTATTGTAGTAGTGAAAGGAACTTTTTAATGAATTCTCTAAAAATAACCTTACATTCTTCCACTCTTTCTGCTATTAAAATGATTGTGCAAGTAAAAAGAACGATAATGAAAGATTGGACCAGTGGATGTAGGATTTTCTGAAATCTGAACCACGTAAATTTCTATGTCCTTTGCTTTATTATACTTATTGTTTTCCAATTTTGGTAGATTTCATTTAGCTTTAATTTGGCAAAGTTTAGTACGAAAACTAACCCGGGCATTTTAACAAACAGTTAAAGTGTCCCTTAAGCATCCCCCAACATAATCACTACGTTAAAAGCAAATTTAATATTACTTGAATTTGTTGATTCACACTTAATAGGATGATCAAATATATAGTTACCTTATTAGAAATTTGATGTTGTGAGACGAAAAATATCACCGATATTTTTGAAGCTCGAAGGAGGGCCCATTTCCCCTCCAAGAAAATTAACGCACGTTTTCCTTAGACACCACTATAACACCATGAATCCTACTGATTCCAACACTTCTCCTAATCAAGAAAACCTTCATATGACCTCAAAAATGCCAAAAAGGCAACTCCACTCTCTACTTCCCAAACGGGGGTAGGTGCTTCTATAGAACCCACCTCGGATCCCGTCCTAGCTGCTTTTTAGGCTTTCATAAACCAACTAAACGAATGCATGGATGGGCTAGAGAGATCCATGGCCTAATATCATGCTCTTAAGCCAACCTCCCCTTAGCCTTTCATAGCTCACCGCCATCATTTATCAACTGCACTGATTATGTAGTGTGTGAATGACAATGACAATCTCAGAAAAGAGAATTGTGCTGTTGGTCTAAAACAAACAGATACCAAGCTCAAAGGCAACATTTAAATCAATCCCCAAATCAAATCGAAGCCTACGAACATCAAACCATTACTGCTAAAAAATAAACCACGAACCGCACATGAGGACGATAATGTCACCTCACTCTATAAAGATGGCTCAACCCAAATAGATTCTAAGAATGATAAGATCCGTCAATTGAAAGCTCGCATAAAGCAGCTGGCGAGACTTTGGCGACAGAACAACAGAGAGGAAGTAAAGGAAGAGGGTTCTTCCCCGTTTAGCAAAAGTATTATAGAGGTAAACTTCCTTGATAACTTCAAAGCCCCATCAATCGATAAATTTGATGGGACTACTAACATTGATGATCATATTTGCACTTTTTTGTGCTATATGGACATTCTAAAGGTAGGGAGGATGGCCAGATGCAAGCTCTTCCTAGTATGTCTGGCTGGGCAGCTTCCAGACGGTTCAGGAGGTGGGGCCAGGGGAGGTTCGTTCCTAGCTACAACTAGCTGCAAATTTCTTAACATAATTCAACTCTGGGAGAGAGGCTTTCCCAGATGTTAATACCATGTCTTGCGTGAAGCAGGGCAAAAATAAAAGCTTACGTAACTTTATAAAATGCTTCAAATCCAAGGCTCTTTGGATTGGAAATATTTGTGAAGAAGCATTACTAATGCCAACACATGTTGGGATCAGAAGGAACACCACTATGTGGGATAAGAATAGCAGGAAGCCGTGTTATAACATGAAAGATTTCCATGAAAGGGCCAGTGACTACATACGAACAGAAGAAGCCGAGCCTATAGAATTACCTTCATTTGAAAGAACTTATGCTCCCTACAATGAAAAAACGAGGGGGGAAGAGGATATAATCCACCTGTGAAGTGGCAAAGAGAGTTTATCTTCGCAGCTAAAACTCCCCTCATCCATACACTTGGTCAAATATATGAGATGACCAGAACTGAATTGGCCTACTATGCCCAAACAAGGGGAAGAAGCCAAAACAAAATAGGAGGAGCATATTGTTGCTTCAACAGAGCCAATAGCCACCATATTGATAATTAGCAACACTTGAGGAACAGAATTGAGAGACTGATTCAAAAGGGATACTAGGGCAGCTATCAAAAAGGAAGCAATTGGGAGAGAACTGAGAATCTCTCTCTAAATCCAAATGAAGGTCTAGCAAGAAACCCCTCCAATCTCATAGCTTCAATCCACGAAGGACCACACTTCACTAGAAAGAGAAAAAAAGCACACGAGTAGTATGTACAAGAGGCTAAAGTAGTGCAAAGAACCATATTCCATGTAAAGAAAAAGCCTGCTCATGACATAGTCTTCACTGCTGTTGATGCCGCTTGGGTGGTTTTTCGACATCAAGACCCGCTGATAGTAATGAAGATCTTAAAATTCACCGTGAAGGAAATCTTTGTGGATTCTGGGATCTCTATTAACGTTATTTTCAAATCTGCATTTGACAAGATGAAGCTTTCAGCGGAAATACTGAAGTCGAGCACCGAACCAATTTATGGCTTCAATAATACTACGACTGTTCCTATCGGGTCAGCTTCTCGTCACAACTGGGACTTCCCCTCTTCACAAATCATTTTATGTAAGCTTCCGGATCATTGGTCAACCGTCTCCATACAATGCATTCTTGGGAAGGCCTGCACTAATTTACATGGTGGCAGTAGTTTCTCAAAAAGATTTGCTTATGAAGTTCCATACTCCTGCTGGAATATGATTAGTTAGGTGGGGAACAATTGTTAGCTAGAAAATTATACAATGTAACTCTCAATTCTAGCAATAAAATTGTTTAAACTATTCTGTTTTCTCTTCTAATATTTATAATGATGATAACAAAAAAATTAAGTCAGTACTAAGAACTGCATCGGTACAAAGTACACTACAAGAAACTGCGGATTTACCTACGCCAAAAATGGCATAGCTAAACGCAATACCTATACTGCGCCTGCACCGCTTACGATGTAGGTAAAACTTGTGTAAAAAAAACTCACGCCTTACCTACGCCAAACATGGGGTTGTTTTCTACGCCTTACTTGCACCATTGTTTTCCTGTCTTTCCAACGCCATTGTTTTCCTATGTTTTCCTACACCATCCACATGGCTTTTTTTATAATAGTAAAATTGGATTTACCTACGTCTTTTCTATGTCTTTTCTAAAGCAATTTTGACATATTATTATTGTGTTTCTTTGCATCAAACACAATATTAATCCGCAGCACTTTATCAACATCAAAAGCACCAATATCAACTTATTCAACAAAAAGACATAACATTAAATCATTCATTAGCAATCAAGTTCAAATATTTCCTCCTTATTACAAAATCAAACCAACATCGAACAAGTTCTCACATGTTTAAAAAGTATGATAATATGTTCATAACACATAACATTATATGGATACATCTAAGAATAAGAAAAATCCCCTCAACCCTCGTCACGACGACTATTCGACTCTCCATCAAATCGTTGTTGAAGCATCTCACATAGTTGTTCATACCGCATCTTTAATATTTGAATCTCTCCTTCTTGATGCTCCAACTTCTCCTCCAGTTTGGCTCTAGTCAGTGCTTCGCTCTTGTCGACGTTATAAGTGATATCTTTATATTTCTGCATTTTACCAGATATTGCATCAATTTCTAAATTTCAAACTAATCTATACTATATTATTATTAGTGAGTTGAATTTCAAGCTCACACAGGCCTCCTTGAAATTTGGTAACTGAACAGTCGCATTTTTAATTTCTTTATATTCCAAACTTTAAAATGTGATAACTTTTTCTACATTGATTGGATTTAAGAATCATTTTCACTATTAAATCTCAAATTTAATTTGCTTTCCAATGATATCCATTGTTGATAGCTAAAAATAAATTTTTTAAAATCATAATTTTATATAGCAGCTTTAATTGCACTATTATTTTGTGTCACCGCTGTGTACCGCGTTTCTGTAACAGCATTATTATGATGATTGTAGTTATAATTTAACCCCATCAAAAAATGGTGTAATAATTTATAGGCATTTTTTGAATTAATTTAACTACGTTAGCATTTTTTTATTGCATTTACTATTGATGATTTTGACTATATTTGATAATTTTATTCAATTTTAAAACAGTTATAAATTAATGAAATTAAGAAAATGCAATTATAATTTACCAGCAAGTTTTGGGTAAATTTAACTATATTTGAAGATTTTTAACCACATTTATGTGATAAAGTAATAAATTTGGCTACATTTCAGGAATTTATTCAATCTTAATACAATTAAAATTTAACTACATTAATAAAATGCAGTTATAATTTAATGACAATTTTGAATTATGCATGGTAGAAATTGAATATTTTAGCTATATTTATGTGATGCAGTAATAATTTTGGTTGTACACGATGATTTATTCGAGCTTACTGTAGTTAAAATTTAAATGCATTAAGCAAAAGCGGTTATTATTTTGCAGTATTTTTGGAATTAAGCAATTATTGTTTTTGAATATTTTAACTGCATTTGTGTGATGCAATACTAATTTAGCTGTAGTAATAATTTTGTTTGATGTTAACGATGGTTATTTAACCGCATTATGAAAATATAATTGAAAAATGAATTTTGATAGCTTGAGATGATTAAATAATGACTTCACATAATTAATGCTTGATTCAACCGTGCAGCTCAGCGTTTAATACATTGCTTCCAGGTTTGATGACATAATTTGGCTAAGTTTACTCGATTTCGTTTACAATTACGATGATCAATAATACAACAAGCATATAAGTTGTTGTATTCGGGCTTAAGGTAGATGCACAGTTTAAGTGCTGGGTCAAAACATGTGTTGTAGTGAGAATAATGTTGATAACCACCTAAAAGAGTTTATTTTTTATTTTTTGTAGTAAATTCTAAAATCACTTGCACCACCACCGTGTCGGAAAACTTCTAGAAAACAATTGATGAATGTATCTTTGTATAGATGATTATGTAGTCATAGTTTGATTATTAGATATAGTTAATAGGTCAGACGAGCAGTGAGAGAATTTAGTAATAATACTACATCAATGACACTTTGGCTTTTTTGGCTGCAGGTACAAATACCTTCAATGGTTAAAATAATTGACTGATGTAATGCATCTATTAAGGCCAAGAAAACATCACATATTTGCGCTCAAGCCAATATCATACACGCGTTGCTAGCAGTTATTTCTGAGGCTAAAAAATGAATGGACTTCTCACAATTGTTCTCTTCTATATGTTTTGGATATTTTCAAATATTGGTTACTATGACCAGCTGTATGCCGTGTTTTGTACCCTACATCGACATAGATCAGATTCGGTGAACAATAGTAATTTATATTGGAACCCATGTTATTTTCTTATTGCATCATCATTTCTATTCCAATTGAATCTTCTATTTTACTACTTTTCCCCTATACTACGTCTGTTGCTTTTTTCTTTTTTCTTTTGCTCCATTTTTTCAACTGTTGACAAATACTTTTCCTGACTGTTTACAAATTTCATCCTATTACTATATTTCTCCCCATTGCAAAAAAATTTTGTTACTCTTATTTAATTGAATCGAACTGCACTGTGTCTTTGTGTCTGCAGTTCACAGTGAATACTTCAACTATATCTATGCACATTGAAGCAGCTGTGTAATTGCAAAAGCAACAACATTGGCGTTATATGCCACAGTGAATATATCTATGCATTAGCGGATAAATTGTTAACACATTATCCTATAAATAGTCTGTGAACTTTAACATATTCACTGTAATTGTTTTGTTCGATTTTAATTGTGATTATCATAACCAAATATATCTATGTATTCTTTATCCTACCAAATTGTTATTCATGATGTAACACTATCGTTAAACAATGTTTTTTCATTACCACCGTATTAAATTTCTTATACATTTGAATATGACCTATGCAACAACAATATTTTTTCAACATCCATGTGCGAAACACGGGTTCACACTAGTTAAAATAATGTTGTACATTAAAATATATGTCGTATAACATAATGATTTATTACATATCATAGTTGATGCTTTTACTTTGAAATTTATTACATATCATAAAACTGGCTAACCAAATTGTCCACTTGGTCATATAAATATATATCGTATGACATAAAAATTAAAAATATCCAATAAAGTGTTTATGTATGGCCTAATTGATGGTCACTTAACATATACAACTAAAAAAAAGGTGACATTTTTATCATTCACATTGAAAATTAGGACCATAGTTGATGACCAAATACCTATTCTCCACCCTACTTTTCTAAACACATTTCCCTATAATGGATGCTTCTACTTTTCTTTTTCTTCTTCTTTCTTGTTGATCTGATATTATAATTTTTCTTTAACACTTATCAATTAACTTAAAAGGATCGTATATCTTTTAGTCTAATAGATAACCATTTAACAATATATTATTCCCTCGCTAAATATCAACTTAGATAATTTCCAAGAGTAGCCGTTCTGTCAAATTAAACATTAGAAATTCTTATCTTAATACACAGCAAAACTTCAAAATTACAAAATATTTGGGGCCATTTGGTTTATTTTGTATTTTGTGTTTTGCATTTTCAACATTAATTACAAAATATGAGAAGAGTGGAGGGACGATGGAGGGGATGTAAGGAAGATCGAAGGGATGTTGAAGGGGATGGAGGGACGACGGAAGGGTGGGTTGTTTCTCATACTTTCGTTATTTTCTAAAACATGAAAAATGAGAAAACGTTGTTTTTTATTTTGTACGTTAATTTCATTTTTAAAATTGATCGTTTTTAATAATGTACATGCTTCATGCATATTTTTCTATAGACAAAAACTCAAAACTAAAAATGCAAACCAACCGCAGCCTTAAAATCTTAATGTTGTAGACCTTGTACTTAAGCAAATGCAATTGGTAAACAAAAATGTTATTAAGCACAAAGTGGATACAAGCGTACTGCTACATGGTATGTCATAGAATTTATAGATGAAATGGTTCTTTTAACCTTATCTCAAAAATTCAGTGTGTAAATGCAACGCCAAAAACAATGAATTTCAAAACGTACCAGTTGCACCAATAACTACGTTTACAATATCAAGCTCACATTAGTTGGAGCATAATGAGACTGCTTTGTGAATGTTTTAAACCTTGCACGACAACAATCTTAAGCACTTTCATAATAATCTTATGATTTACTAATGCACTTATAACAATCTTAAAATAGTTTTGAAAAACAAATAGTAACATTAAGCGCTCAAATGCTAATGTTTTTGGCTGTCAGAAATCGTTTATAAGCGCATTATAATAGTTTGTAAGAATGTGCAGACACCAACACTACTAGAACGGCTGCTAATTGCGGCAGACCTTTGCGTCGGCTAACGACGGCTAAAAAAAGGCTATCGTCGCTAGCCGACGCAAAGTCTTTATATTCAGAGAGAACCCGCGAACCATAAAATCACTTGCCTCCTTCCCACCAAAAAAAATAAAACCCTCCTCCTTGCTATTGCCAGCCGCCGCCTCCCGCCGTCGTAGCCTTCCGTCGCTAATTAAAGCTCTCCAAAGCTTGCCGTTATCTCCTCCTCTCTAATATCTACGGTTTTTAGGTATAAACTATTAACCCTAATTTTGAAATTGGCTGATTTACGGATTTGGAATTGATGATTATATCTTATCAGTTGATGATAATATAGTGTATTAGTTGATTTGGGTATATAATTCAAACCCTAATTTAGAAAATTAGTTGATTAAGGATTATAAATTGATGATTATTACGTATTAGTTGATGATAATTAAAAATTCGTTGATTTGGGGATATTAATTAGTGATTTGATTGTTTACTTTGTAGTTAAAAATTAAGGCTAATTTAAAATCCGAAAATTAGTCCATAATTATTGATTAATATGCTTATTGATGATTTTACATAAATGTTTGTTATAGTTTAGAATAATGTTTGTTATAGTTTACACAAAAATTAGTGTATAATTATTGATTAACATGCTGCTAGATTGGTGCGGTTAAACATAAGTGATATTTTTTATTTAATTAGCGTGTGTACATTACAAGTTTTAGTTCTTAGTATGAAATAAAATTAATTTAATTTATTACAAGTGCTAACATCTAATTTTCGTTTACAAAATCGATAAAAAAAATTATATTGTTAACTGAATTTTAAAATACGTTTTAAAATTTCAAATGTATTAAATAGGCGATTTAAATGGTTGATTGAATTATATAATTTTGAAATGAGCATAACAGCAACATATATTATACTGAAATTAATTTTTATAAAAAATTAAGAAATGAATATAACAACGATAAATATTCTACTAAATCGATTTTGTAAAAAATGAAGTAATGAATATAATAACAAAAACATCTTGCTAAAATCAATTTTGTAATAAAATTAGGAAATGAATATAACAACTAATATTGTACTAAAATCGATTTTGTAAAAAAATTAAGAAACAAATATAACAACAACAAATGTTCTACTAAAATTGATTTTGTAAAAAAAATTAAGAAATGAATATAATGTTGATTTGAAAGTAAGCATTAAATATTATTTCAATAAATAATTGACGCTAAAAAATTAAAGCCTTTAGTTCCAAAAGGTTTTAATTTAGTTCAGAAAATACAACAACAAAAATACACCCCTTGGATGCAAAGTTATGCGTAGAAGAGAAGTGAAGTGAAGTGCTGTCGAAATAAGACGGAAGTGTGGTGTGTGAAGCCTTTAGTACTAACTGGCTTTACTTTATTACAGAAAATACAACAATAAATATTCTAGTAAAATCGATTTTGTAAAAAATGAAGAAATGAATATAATAACATTAAATATGTTGCTAAAATCGATTTTCTAATAAAAATTAGGAAATGAATATAACAACAACTAATATTGTATTAAAATCGATTTTGTAAAAAAATTAAGAAACAAATATAACAACAAAAAATGTTCTACTAAAATTGATTTTGTAAAAAAATTAAGAAATGAATATAAGAACATTAAATATTCTACTAAAATCGTTTTTTTGGAAAAAAAATTAGGAAATGAATATAACAACAACAAATATTGTACTAAAATCGATTTTGTAAAGAAATTTAGAAATGAATATAACAAAAAAAATATTATGCTAAAATCGATTTTGTCAAAAAATTAAGAAATGAATATAAGAACAAATATTGTACTAAAATCGATTTTCCGAAAAATTGAGAAATAAATATAACAAGAATAAATATTATACCTAAAACGATTTTCTAAAAAAATTTGAAATGAATATAATGTTGATTTGAAAAGAAGCATTAAATATTATTTCAACAAATAATTGACGCTAAAAAATTAAAGCCTTTAGTCCCAAAAGGTTTTAATTTAGTTTAGAAAATACAGCAACAAAAATACACCCCTTGGATGCAAAGTTATGCGTAGAAGGAAAGTGAAGTGCTGTCGGAATTAGACAGAAGCGTGGTATGTGAAACCTTTAGTCCTAATTGGCTTTACTTTATTTTAGAAAATACAACAACAATATACCATTTGAGTGCAAGTTATGCGTAGAAGAGAAGTGAGCTGAAGTGCTGTCGAAATTACTAACGTATATTTTTAAATTAGGAACATTGTTTGATTATTTTCTCGACCGTACTTGGATGTATGAAGTCTGAACTAGTATGAAAGGTTCGGTGAAGCAACATTTCTACAATGGTGTATAAATCTGGTTTTGTGCCAAATTATTATTTGTGGGATCATCATGGAGAACATGCTGCACCTACACCTAATTCTGTAGCGTCAGAGGACGATTATGTTATGACGAACCCAATAGAAGATATGGTGGAAGATGCAGTAAGATCAATGTTCCCTACCGTCCAAGTTGACGATCAAGACGTAAACATCGAAGAATAACTGAATGTGGGAGTGAATTTTTTTTATGATTTACTGGATTCTGCTAAGAGGCCATTGTGAGATGGTTGTAAAAGTGAAACCGAATTATCAGTAACCGCCGAATACATCACTATGAAATCAAAATTCAACTTTACAGAAACTGGATTTACAGCAGTTGTACAAGCTGCAAAACGACATATGCCATCTAATAATCTGATGTGCGATAGTCATTATAAAGTGAAAACACTTATGTCGTCTTTCGGGCTGCCGTACCAAAAGATAGATACATGTATAAAAGGTTGTATGTTGTATTGGAAAGATGACATTAGCCTTAGAAACTGCAAAATATGCAATGAGGAAAGATACAAACCAAGAAAAAAGAAAGGAAAGAAGGTTCCGTAGAAGAGAATGCATTATTTACCCATCACTTCTAGGCTTCAAAGGTTATATGCGTCTTCAGCTACGGCATATCATATGCGATGGCACAGTGTGAGAACACAGGAAGAGAGAACTTTGACACATCCATCTAATGAAGAAGCATGGAAACATTTCGATAAAACATACCCTGCATTTGCTATAGAGAGTTGTAACGTGAGACTTGGTTTATGTATGGATGGATTTTCACCATTCTCTCAGTTTGGTAGTAAATATTCATCTTGGTCTATTATCGTTACTCCGTATAATTTACCTCCATGGATGTGTATGAAAACTCCATATATGTTTCTGACTGTTGTCGTCCCTGGCCCTGATGATCCAACACAAGGAATCGATGTTTATTTACAACCATTGATAGAGGAATTGAAAACACTATGGTATGAAGGAGTTGAAACATACGACATTTCGAGAAAAAAGAATTTTCATATGTTCGTTTCTTTATTATGGACTATTAGTGATTTCCCTGCATATAGGATGCTTTCAGGTTGGAGTACAGCCGGTCGTCTAGCTTGTCCTTATTGCATGGAAGAAACACATGCATTTTCTTTATTGCATGGAAGAAACACAAGCATTTTCTTTATGGCATGGAAAGAAAATTTCATTGTTTGATTGTCATCGGCGTTTTCTCCATCCCAATCATACTTTTAAAAGAGATAAAAAACTTTAAAGCTAATAGAGAAGTGAATATGCAACCACCAAAGGTTTTGTCAAGCGAAGAAATATATGAGATTGTGAAGGACTATCTGAAAATACATGAAACTGGAGTACAGATTGAAATTCCAGGTAAATCGGACATTCATAATTGGTACAAACAAAGTACATTTTGGGAGTTACCATATTGGAAAGATCTCTTACTCCGACATAATATTGACATGATGCACAATGAAAAACGCATTTGACAACGTTTTTAATACTGTTATGAATATAAAGGGCAAAATAAAGGACGATTTGAATTTGAGACTTGATATAACACACTTTTGTAAACGTCCCAAACTTCATATGAAACCCGATGACAATAAAAAACCCAAAGCATGCTATGAACTAGACAAAAAACACGAGTTGAAGGGTCAATTTGCAAATCATATCTTGAAGAAGAAGCTTCATTCTTTTGCTCCGTATCCATCCTTAAAAGGAGATAAAGCAGATTGGTCGGCTGTTTTTAAAACAAAGGCAAGATTTATATTTGATGGAATTAATATTCCAAACAGAGCAGCGTATCAAGCGGATCTTGAGCCAAATGATGAAATAGTAATAACTGATGATATTAATGTAGGGTTGTTGAATGATGAATCAAATGAATTAATAGAAGCCTTTGAGAGCACAAAAGAAACGACGTAGAGTACGAGACCGAGTCTGAATCCGAAAACGACGAAGACTGATAATTCAAAATGATGACTATGTTGTGAGCTACGTATCGGTTGTTGTATATTGTGTATTCTGAGTTTCCGATGTTATATGTTAACAATGATGACTATGTTGTGAGCTATATATCAGTTGTTGTATATTGGATATTCTGAGTTGTCGATGTTATATGTTAATAATGATGAAAATGTTGTGAGCTACGTATTGTTTTGTTTTTTGACTTCTATGAAATGATATATTTTATCACTATATGAAATGATTAGTTTGTAGCAGATATGCTTTTCAGGAGACATGGCAGCAGATCTCAGCCTTCGCAGCCTTCTCCTTTTCCTTCTCCTGGCGCCGGTACCTGTGGCACAGAGCCATATGTACGTCCATTGGCAGAGGTTGTCCTTAAGAGTGCGGGGTAAGTATCAAATTTATTACTTGTTTTAATATTTAAAATTATACTAATTAAATTTCTACATTAAAATTTATAAAGGGGTTTTGAAGTTGAGCCTTTGGACTACATCCTACAGGTATCCAGGAAGGCCTATATGAGTTGGATGTTCGGATGCTGGCCTCATTGGGATGACATCCCAAATCATGTTAAGAACGCTATATGAGCCGACTTAATGGTAAGTATAAATTTATAATTCATTTGTAAAATAATATAATGTACATAATTCTAATTAGTTTCAATATACAGGCCGCCGTCCATGTCGATCCGTAGGACATGGATGTATTCGCAAATCACTGGAACCAGAGGATGCGAAAAAATTATAGGGACACCCTCTCCAAAGCAAAGAACGCGAGAAAGAAACCGTCATGGATGAGCACCGATGTTTGGGCCAAATTTCTCCAACTGTAGGAAACCCCTGAAATGAAAGTAAGTTATCTAATTTCATATTGTTATTATAATTTGTTTAAATTTCATATATTAGTTGCATTAAATTAGTTAAACATGTCTTTAAATTTATAGGAACTATTAGCATGAAACCATGCAAACAGGAATAAAAATCCTGCTTTGCACCGTGGTGGATCTAAATCCTTTCAGCAACATCGCGCGGAGTTGATAAGTTTAGCAATTGCATTTATAAACAGATGTAACATTATTTAATCATATTTGTAACATTGTTTGTTAATCATATTTGTAACATTATTTAATCATATTTGTAACAACGTAGGAAGTTAAATTGTGAGCCTACAATGGCTGAGGTCTTCACAATGACGCACATCGTCGAGCAGAGAGATGAGGAAGACAATGTTTCATATACTTGGACAGATGATAAATCTCAATCAATAATGGTAAACATGCTTAATATTTTTTATTTCAAACTTAAAAACTTCAAAATTAAATATTTATTATGGCAAATTTTGTTCGTGATCGTAGGAAAGACATGACACAGAGCAAGCTCGAGTGGCGCAATCCACTGGCCGTTAGTTGACCTTAGAGGAGTCAAACAGTATATGGGATGCTTTGATTAACCCTCCTTCGCAAAATAGGCGTTACGGTTTCGAAAATCAGGAGGTAAAATGATTTATTAACTAATATATAAGCAATATTTAATATTGAGCATAAATTATAACCCGCTATCAATAATTTACGGGCCATGATGATTCCGTCATCCTATAGGAGATCTCAGGCTGAAGTGGAGATAGCTCAATTGAAACAACAGCTAGCGGAGATCAATGATTGGCGAAAGAGTGGGGCATTGGCACAACAGCTAGATGAGCATATTGCGGCATACTTAGCTGAGCATGGGACAATGCTGGGGAGGACGACGACGATGAGGATGATGAGTAGGTATGACTGCGTTTCTGATGGATTTTAATCATTTTGTTTTGTACATATGTAACATGTGTTACATTTATGGATTTGATATTTGTTTGTTGATTGGGATGTGTTACATTTATGGATTTGATATTTGTTTGTTGATTGGGATGTGTTACATTTATGGATTTGATATTTGTTTGTTGATTGGGTTTTTTGATGGATTAGTGGATGTATTGTTTGATGTACATGAGTTGGTTGGGATGTTTTGTTTGATGAACTTGTTTGTAGGTATGGTTTTGTAGTTTGATGAGATGTTGGTGTTGGTTGATGAAATGGTTGTGTAAATATTGATATTTGCGTTTTATATTTGATTATGTGTGATATGTATGAGATTATACGATCCTTGCATTGGTAGTAGTTGTGAAATTGAGTATATATGTGTTGTAAATGAGGTGGATGGAGATTTGTGCGTTTGGATGGCCTAAGGAGAAGGTTTGTGCAGAAAATTGTTTCCAGACTAGCGACGACCATCTTCTCAGTTTAGCGTCGGCTGGCGGCGGCAGTTTGGTTCCAGGTTAGTGACGACTGGTGTCGGTTTGCGACTGCCCTTCAACTTCTAGGATGTTGCCACGTGTCCACTTAGCCGTCACTAACCGTTGCTAATATGGCGACAGAGCCGTCGCTTTCTTTGTTGGCGACGAGGTAAATAGCGACGGCCGCCAACGCCTTTTTGTCGTCGCTAAATGAAGCCGCTCTTGTAGTGCAATAAACAAGTTGGGTTTGTAAGTTTTGAGAGTATGTTTTATGACATTTGATACCAACCTGAAGTAATTGTTTAGCGAGATCTATAGAAATTAGCCTAAACGTCTTACTTTATGAAATGTATAAGATATGGATATCAACGGTTTAAATTAGTATACATGTGGGCATGTTGACAGTTGTAGCTGGGAATTACAAATAAAACCAAACAAAATTGATTAATCAGATGTAACATGAAGTGGATCCACTACAGCTACAGTTCATTCAATTTACCCATATTGTGAATACAAATGATATTTTATTTCTTTATGTTCTGATTTAAAAGACAATGACTTAATTTGTATACTTCATTATACCACTGCAATTAACAAAGGTTTCTTATTACTTCAGCATTCACGTTAAAACAAATCAAACCAGGAAGATAAAGTACCTGATCTCCGATAAAATCCACCATCATTCCTGTCCGCATTGTGAAAGAATCACGACCAGTCACAAATCTTACAAGCTGCATCGATGTATATAGGAACCCAAATATTGTAATTGCAACAATATACCTACACAGAATAAACATGATTTTAGATCGCATATATATAAACTAACATGATAATTCAATTAATTGCTTTATTGAAAACCTATGGCTATTCCATACACAGTTAAAAATTACTTTCCCCATTATCTACAGATATATGCAATAATAAAATAAGCAACCTTAATGCTTCCATAGTTCACAATTTGAACATCAATTCAAAAACATGTACTCATCGTAATGATCAAAATCCTTCCAGTTGACCTATAGCCCATGCCAAGGACAGCACCCCTAAGCCTACAACTGTAGTTATTATGTGAGGTGACGCTGTCCACATTGTGCCTGTATATCACAACTGCAGTTTCAGCAATGCAGGTAAAAATGGAATTTTTTTTGAACCTGTTCGCTATAAGTGCCCATCATCATCAAATACTTTGGAGAATAGAACTCTAGATCTGAGACAAATCAAACTAAATGTAAAATAAGTGCATTGAGTTTCGAAAATGAATTGAGGTGGAGATATCAAGTAGGGAGGTCTCAGATATTGAGTCATGGGGTCTTAGTCAAGTCGCGAAGACAATCGAGAGGTCTTGCTCTTGTTCGAAGTCGATAGTCGAAGGATGGTCGGGTCTGAGGTGGAGATGCAGTCGCACGGTCAGATGGGATGCCTCAGAGCTTGCGGTTGGAGGACGAGGTGTCATTGAGTGTTGGTTGAGATAGCATAGGACATGAGATGTAGTGAAGCGATTGCGGTTTGGGATTTAAGGTTGGTGAAGCTTTGTTATGAATAGGGCTGTTATGGTAATGGTTACCGTTACCATTTCACAAATACCGTTACCGTACCATTTTTACTGGTAAGCGAAAATTGCTTACCGTTACCGTTACCGATAGGCTGGTATACCGAAGACTGGTATACCGATAATCTGGTAACCGTTACACTGGTAATGGTAAATTACCGTTTGTCTAATAAAGGTGAGTAATATAACACGTATTCAGATCATAATGGTGCTTCATTATACAATTTATAGTGTTACTTAATAAAAAAACATAAATGAGAAAGAAGTGAAGTGTATTTAACATTATTTCACCTGGTTAATAAACTAAATTTAATCATTTGCTTGGTTTTGAATGCCTATAATAAAGCATGTTACATGAATATACATGTATTATAAATTGACTTGTAAATTTACCGTTACCGCTGGTATTGAAGAAATGTTACCGATGATTTACCGTAGAAAATGGTAAATTTACCGTTACCATACCGATTAAACTGGTATACCGATTTCACTCGAAAATGGTAACCAATTGGCTGGTAATGGTATGGTAATGGTAAATTTACCGTTACCATAACAGCCCTAGTTATGAATGGGGACGAATGGTTTTGGGATTTAAGGCTTTTGAGAAAAATAAAAATGTTTGGCGAAGTGGAGTCCAGTCGGGGCGGGCTTTAAAATTTTGGTAGATAATAGTTCCAAGTAATAACATAATCTACTGGCTATAAATAAATGATTATTAGGAACTATTAATTATTAAATATAAATTATTACTTATTACTGTTTATAAATCATTAATTTTAAATATATTAATCATTAATTATAAATTATCCTCCAATGAAGGAGAGCACTCATTATTTATTATAAATTATCATTTATAAATTATTAACTGTTAATTATTAGTTAATAGTTATTAATTATTATAAAAATTTAAATAATTAAACATATATTTGAAAGGGGCATTTCACCAGAAGGACAAACTTCGCAGTCCAATTAATTTCTAGGACACACATCTGAAATAATTACTTTCAAGGCCAAAGCCAGCAGAATAATTACTTTCAAGGACAAAGTCAGCTGTCCAATTACTTTCAAGGACATAATTTCATAGGTTTTTAGGCCTTAGAAACTAATTATTTTGCGTATTGTCCATAAAAGTAATTATTTTAGTTGTGTGTCCTAGAAATTAATTTCACTTGCTAAAGAGGCCCTTATAGCTAATTCCCACTACTTGAAACTTGTATGTGTCAATTTTTAATTATATGGACGTATGAAAGGCGTAGAAAATTCTTACCCAAAGCCTAAGTCGTAGGAAGATGTAGGAACTTTTCTACGCCTTTCCTATACCAGTCTAGATTTGTAGAAAATCAACGAAGGCGTGAAATGTCGTAGAAGATTGTCTACGTCTTTCATACGCCAAATTTTTTAGCGTAGGAGATTTCCTACATTTTTCCTACGTTTTGGTTATTTTTCTACGTATGTATGTAGACGTAGGAAAGACATAGAAAATTTCCTATGTCTTTTCTACGTCTTTACATCTTTCTACCTATTACCTACGTCTTCTCTACGTCCCGCCTTATGATGTAGGAAAGGTGTAGGAAATTTTACTTAGGAAACTGTAGTGTTTTCTTGTAGTTGTACCAAGACCGATGTTAAAAAATTTCATTCTACGACCACAGAATTAATAAGGAGGAAAAGAGGGAGTATATGCACATGATCAGCACTGACGAGTATAACTCGATCTATGCGCAGTATTTTTTTAAAGAAGCTGAAACAGGCTTTTTCCACCGCATCCGAACTTGAGAAAAAAGAAGAAAGCGAAATAGATCTAAGATTAGAGGAGACAAGAAGAGAATTGAAGCGATTGTACAATCTCGAGGATATACGTATAGATTCTAAAGATCCTTCGAAAGTTCTCAAGATAGGTAAAAACCTCAACGCGGAAACCAAAACAGAATTAATAGACTTCCTCAAAATATCAATAGATGTTATGCTAGGACACACTCAGATATAGTAGGAATAGACTTGACTATCATCTATCATGCACTCAACATCGATCCCAATACTCATCCAGTTAGGCAAAAGTGTAGAACTTTAGATCAGGAAAAATATAATGCTCTACATGAAGAAATTAAGTAGCTGAAGGCAAATGGGTTCATCATGAAAGTGTATTGCCCAAAGTGGCTTTCCAACACTGTTCTTTTAAAGAAGTCTAATAGGAAATGGGGAACTTGCGTTGACTATACCAACCTCAACAAGGCTTGCCTAAAGGAAAGCTTTCATCTACTTAGGATTGATCAATTGGTGGATGCAACTAGCGGCCATGAACTGTTCTCGTTCATGAATGCATATTTAGGTTACAACCAGATAGCTATGCTCGAGCTAGATTAGAAGCATACCAGTTTTGTGATGGACAAAGGCTTATGATGCTACAAGTTTATGCCGTTTAGACTCAAAAACGCTGGAGCAACCTATCAAAGCACTGATTCATGTGTAGGATTTGGAAGAAACCTTTGTGGCCCTGAGGCAATATAACATGAAGTTAAATCCCTTGAAGTATACTTTTGTCATTCAATCAGGAAAATTTCCGGGGTACATAGTAGCCACTCTAAGCATATTCATTTTCAAAGCAACCGACAAATGTATGCCGTTCTTTGACAAGTGAAAAAGAGATGGAATTTAGAATGGACTAAGGAGTCCAAAATTGCATTTTAGAATTTGAAGGATCATTTGATGAGTACTCCTATCCTATCAAAACTGGTAACATGTGAGGACTTATATGTCTATTTAGCTGTGACCGATAAAGCTGTTAGTGCTACATTGGTTCGAGAAGATGAAGGGACCCAAAGGCCTATATACTTCAGAAGCAAGTGCTTGTCTGGGGCAGAGCTCAATTACTTAGTCATTGAAAAGTTAGCCTACAACCTAGTCCTCACGACAAGAAAACTACGGTCGTACTTTCAAGCGCGTCCCATCAAATTCCTCATAGACAAACCGCTAAAGCAAATACTATGTCGGGTTGCTTGCTAAAATGGGCAATGGAGCTTAGTTGGTATGATATCTCCTACTGCCTGAGAAAAGCAATCAAAGGGAAAGTACTAGCAGATTTCATTATGGAATGCACTCTACCTACTGAGCCACAATCTGAGGAAGAGACACCCACCTCATGGTTTTGGCAATTATTCGTGGATGAGACATCAGATGGACATGGGGAAGGTATCGGATATGTACCTATCACTCCAGATGAACAGAAATTACATGGGGCAGTGCAGCTCTGGTTCAAAGCTACCAATAATATGGTAGAATATAAGGCTTTCCTCACAAGCTTAAGGATAGCCTAGTAATGAAAGTAAGCCATATTAAAATTCATAGTGATTCCCAATTAATTGTAAATCTAGTGCAGGGGAATTAACAAATGAAAGAGCCAACCTTAGCTAAACATGTATAACTATACAAAAGGTTGCTAGAGCGGTTTAATCAATTTGATATAGAACAAATCCTACATAATAACAATTTTTCTACGGACTCATTATCTAAACTTTCTAGCACTAAAGTAAAGTAGGAAATGAAAACTATCCCAATAGGACATCAAGCTGAACTAAGCGTTACCAAGGACAATCAAAGCTAGTCCTAACTAGGGCATAGGAAACTGCAGTCGGACAAGATCAAGGCCAAGAAGCAGTTGAAAATCGAGGCCAGACTCTAGTTGCACCTATCCCTCTACATATAGAGAAGATTCATGGATGACCCCATCAATCAATTCTTCGCATGCAGAATCCTTCCCCCAGAAAAGAATGAAGCTCATAAAATTCGATATCATGCTCTGTATTTCTCCTTCTTTGATGACACATTATACAAGAGACGGTACTCCACCCCTTATCTTAGAAGTGCTTCCAAAGAGGAAGGAATACGAGTCTTGGACGAAGTACATGAACGTCACTGCGGAGATCACTCTGGAGGAGCTAAGTTAGCAAAGAAAGTGCTAAGACGCAGCTACTACTGGCCCACCACACTTCAAGATATGCAGGAATATGTAAGAAAATGTGACTGATGCTAAAGATTTGCCATCATCCCAAGGCAACCTTCCTATGAGCTCATCCCATTATTCATCCCATGATCGTTTGACATATGGGGCATAAACTTGATAAGACCACTTCCTATGTCTAAAGGAGGGGCAAAGTATGTCATAATGGCAATAGACTATTTCACCAATTAGGTGGAAGCAGAACCCTTATCCACCATTATTGCAAAGAAAATAGTCACTTTTGTTGTGTGAAATATAATTATTAGGTTTGGGATTCTCTATAAAATAAGCTTTGATAATGGAACTCAATTTGAGAGTAAGGAGTTTGTAGAACTTTGTTAAATAAAATGGGATAATAAAAAGTTTTTCTTCTTTCGCACACCCGCAGGCAAACAGGCAAGTCAAAGCTATAAACCATTAAGAAATTGCTCAAGAAAAGACTACAGAAGGCTAAAGGAAAGTGGGAAGAGGAGTTATCCCTGGTACCGTGAGCTTATAGAACCTCTCCAGATCTCCAACTGGTCACATACCTTTCTCCTTAACTTATGACTATGAAGTCATGCTTCCAATTGAGATAAAGGTTGAACTACATAGAAAATTATAGTATGTGGTAGAGCAAAACAAGGAATTGAAGGAAGCTGCCCTCAACTTTATTTAGGAAAGAAGAGACGAGGCAACAGTCCAATCCACCGCATACCGAAAAAGGATGGCGAAGAATTACAATGTTAGGCTCAAAGAGAGAAACTTCTGCAAAGGGGATCTAGTACTACGAAGAGTAATGGCTAATAAGAAGGATCCACCAGATGGTGCTTTCGGCCCAAATTGGGAAGACCTGCTGGTTGTAGTAGAAGTCTTAGCTAATGGAGCTTACAGACTCTCAAGACTAGATGGAAATCTAGTTCCGAGAACTTGGAATTCTGAGTATCTCAGGCCTTACTTTGTATAAGCAGGATTATTTGTACAGCAAAATAACAAGTATTATAGTTGTTATGAGAAGCAATAATACAATGAAATAGACGTAGGGATATTTGACAGCCGAACCAGTATAAAGTATCTTTGTGTTAATCTTACTAACATAGTTAACAACATTGAGTTGCATCATATATGACCCGGTTTGTCATCTACACACTGCGTTGGATGTATGAATATTAGAAGGCTTGAACCAGCTATAAAAAGACATGCGCATGAACTACCAAAGGGTTATAAAATACATGACCCGACTTCTTAGTCAAAACACAACTAGTCTGCACCATCAACAGGGAAGACCATGCTAAGCACATGACATGGGATGAATACAAAAAAAAATGTTCAGAAAGCATGAACTAAATGGAATAAGTACCTACATTGAAAGTTAATCAAAAACGGCAGAAAAAGACAACATATGGAATGCAGAACAACAAGCAGGTCAGGTACAACCTTGGAATCTAAATAAGCATGCCATGTAAAAACAAAAGTTATAATCTATTTTTATCTACACCCACTCTTTGCACACCATGCACGTATATAGGATATCAAAATTTGAGTTTAACAATAAAGAAATTACATTCATTTAACCAACAACGGTTACAAAACAAGTTACATCACCAATCTGAATCCAAATCAGAAGGGTCACTAATGTTAACCCTTCTTTCACGGGGTTGCCTCTGACTGCCACCTTACCTACGAGAGACGGACATGGGGTAACGTGAAGTCTTTTCCATAATTAGAAGGCTACGGAAGACCCGCTGGATCAGAAATTACAACTATGAGTGGCGCTGGGCACTCCAAAAGTAACACGTGGATCCTAGTTGGCCCCGACCAGTGGTTTCCAAGCTCACGTTCATTAAATACATAGTTGGACATATTATAGAGAAAACTTAAGTCTAAGTCTGGTGTAAAATGCATAATGACATCGATTGCACGTTTTAGGGAAATTTATGCCAAAACGTGCTTAACCTTTTCCTCTTTAAGATTCTCAACCAAATCAGATTTTGCATACATAAGGGAGGCATGACGGGAAGAAGAGGTAGCCAAGGTCAAGGCGTTAGGATCTAAGCATAGTATATGTTCTTTAAGACAGTTAATCCGCCTAATGGTAGTATGTTTCACATGCTCAAATTCATCCAAGACCTCTACTTTTTTCTTTTTAGTTTTCTTTGAAAATGGGCCAAACAAGTTGTAAGCAGAAGAGCACTTTTCTACCTTCACGCCACTAGTTGAACCCTTCAATCGTTCTTCATAGAAAGCTTTCAACTCATCAACTTTATATTGGTAGTATGTCGGAAATCGCTTCTTCCACCAAGCAGCCTCATCCATACCCGAAGGAGGTGTAGGATCTGCCTGAGAGTGAAGAATGTTAGGGTCATCCTCTTTAAATAGTTGGATAGCTACCTACTAAGACGGTTTATCATTTTCTTTTTTTTAGTTTCTTAATCTCTTCCACATAAATAACCCTACAACAGCTTTCACATCTTTTAGCGATCCCTCCAGTTCGGGAACGCGATTCAGAGTAGACTTGAGCTTCTCTTCCAATTCAGTTATCTACGAACATTGCTTAGTGATGCAGGCATGCTATTGAATAGTGGCTTGTTTAGATTCTTCCAACTCACGTGCTTTTTCATCATATCAAATACGTAATTCCTTTCGAGCATCATCAGCAATAAACTCTTGTTCCCTAATAAGATCTACGTTAGCAACTTCGAGTTCTTTGATTCGAGCATCATAGTCTTCAATGATAAATGAAGAAGTTGGTTCTTTAGAATGAGGAGTATGAAGGGCACACAATAGGTAGCTACTTTTGAGAAAGACAATTTAAATAGCCTCAATTCAAGAAGTAAGGGCAATCTAAAGAAATATGTATGTATGAGGTCAAAAAAAAGGAAACCAATGAACAGTCAAACCAAACCAAAAAAATTAATAATAATAATATGAACTACTTATACAACAAGGAAAGTGTCTTATTCAATTAAGATCGAAGATACGTAGAAACAAACACTACATTCGTTAACGTTTAGATCTATTTTGAACCATAACAGATGGGGATGTCCTAAAGGAAGAGGTTCATTCTTTAATAAAGAGCTCCATATGTGCAGTACGAGGTCACAAAGCACATTTCTCTCATGGATGACCTAGGTAATCCTAAACAAAATCCTTCGAGACTCTCTCTTTCATTGCACTAAGACCTTTCAAGCTCACTTTCCCTTCCATGTACAAGGTCAATTTTCATTGACAAGCTCTCCATAGCTTGCTTTTCAAGACACTCGATACGTTTCCTTAAGTGTTGAACTAAGTTATCTCCTATAAGACTTTAGCCACAAAGTTTTCTCAGCGCCTACTTCTCTTACTTAGAAGGTAAACAGAGGAAAACACAAATTCAAAAAACACTACTACAGATAATAAAACAAGATAAAATATAGTAAAACAAACAACAAACATCATATAATACTAGCATGTACATATACAAAATATAAGACGTACAACGAAGTCTAAAACAACACAAAACAAGATACATTAGAAAACAACACAAAATATAAATGCATTAGTGTATTTATCTTTAGCCTAAAGCTGATACTAAACCCTTTCACCTAGTCTAGGATATACAGATCCAATCAAATGATCCAGTGTAGCCTTTCAAAGTACCCCACCTTTTAAAGTACATCATAAAACACTCCGAGTATCAACAATCCCTTAGCATGCATATTCGAGCCATTTCCTTGCCCCATCTAATTTCCATTATCCTCAAGGAACCATTCCACATTCCTTCTTTTCCATGATAGAACTATTTAATATTCTATCCACTGGTTGCCCTTTTTAGAACCCGCCCTTTAAACAACCATTTCTCATGACTCCTTTCCACATCGAACTGACGCCATCGAAACCTAAGTCCATTTCTTTGCCAAGCCACAAAGCAAAGCGCCGCCGAGTTGATTTCCGCCAACCACAAAAACCAATCGATGCTGGAGCTTTCTACCGACTAGATTTCGATGCGAATTGCTACCATAAGCTCCCCATATGCTCCAGAGACCATTCTCTAAGTTTCATCCAATTCTGACCATTTATGCTTTTGATTTTTATCGACCTAAAACCACTCGTCGTTGGAGCTTTCTACCAGTCGGATTTTCGTGTGACTTGAAACATAAGCTCCCTCTATGCTTCAAAGACCATCCTCCAAGTTTCATCCAATTCCGACCATTTTTGCTTTTGCTTTCAGCCAACCAAAAACCACTTTTCGTTGGAGCTTTCTACTGTCGGATTTCTATGTGACTTGAAACATAAGCTCTCCTTATGCTCTAGAGCCCATCCTCCAAGTTTCATCCAATTTCAACCATTTTTGCTTTCGTATTTCCCAATTTGACCACCTTTTTCCTAACTATCTAAAAGCACTAGCAAACCATATCAAAGCATAACATACAAACATGCATATCATCCATAAACATTCATAAAGGCGTAATTAAAGTAGAAAATGGTTTATAACCAAAATCATGTTAAAAACATCAATTTTTTCTATATGAACATGCATAGTGTAGTGAGGAATCAAAACCGCTAACCAAATACACAAATTACCAACTTGATCCAAATGCAAATCGGGACATTAAACACAAAGTTTTTCAACCAATAAATGATGAATCTATGATCTCTCTCTACTGATTACCCCTCAAATGATGGATTTAGCTGGTTTTAAACAAGAAAAGGTGAATCTTCTGAAGGAAAGAGAATAAATGGTGGTTTGGGGATGGTTTGTAAAAGTGAAAAGTAATCCACCTTAGCCCCTAACATACCCCCTAGGCTCCAAACCCGAATTGGGCCAATGGGCCTGGGTTTGGGCACATTTTATTACCCCAAAATCTGTCCACCGGCTTTTAAAGCTTATAACGACCATATATTTCAAACAGTAAATCCATTTTTTTCATATGACCACTTTTCGAAAATGTTAAACATCATCCCAATCCAATATAGGTGGTTTCAGCTCTAATTCGACTCCTATCAAAAGTTATAGGACTTTTAAGGATTTTCAAGGTTGAAATATCTTGATATGAATTCTACGAGTAGGAAATGTCCCTAGTAGTCAATTCCCAAAGTTATAGAGTCATACGACCTCATATAAACATATTAATAATATTTTACGATCCTTCAATACATAAAATTATGGGTCATTATACTCTCCCCCTTTAGGAATTTTGCTCCCAAAATCCCTAAACAAACAAGTAGCTATCCCTCATGCCTAACTAACATAAGCAATCATCACAAGCATCAAACACGCATCCATGCAACCAAGAATATAGATATGCATATTCTTGCATGCGAGATACTAAACTATCTTATATGATATAAAAAGAGAAATTAAATACGATAAATAGTAGACCTTACCATAAGAAGAGCTCTCAATATGCAGCCCTTATATTCTCCTCGATTTCCCATATGCAATCACTTTTACTTTCACCCACATTGAACCTTCACTAACTTCACCATCTTTCTCCTACGATGCTTTGCATCACATTTAACGATACGAACTATCCTACGAGACTTCGAAGCTTTTGGCTCAATTTCGATATCATCAAGTTGATCTGATGCAATAATCATGCCTGAGTTATGCATAGACTTGCTTAAATGAGAGACATGGAAGATGTTGTTGAAAGTGTGCTATGGATCGTGTAATATGGATATACAATAATATAGAATATAGTGATGATAGCTATATAGTAAATAGTGTGGAATATAAGAGCAGTATAATAAAAATAACACCAGGGATTTTTATACTGGTTCGGAGCACCGTCCTACGTTCAATCCCAGACTCCTTCTGGAATTTCACTAAAACAATAACCTCACTTAACCCGGAGGAATAGGTCTATACAACCCTTGAGCATCCGAACAAGGACCTAAGCAGCGGAACAGGATTTCGACAAATACAAAAGATTGTTTGACTTTTTGTGTTCTGATAACATGGATAAGTCTATTTATAGTTCACCCTTCCTATGATCTTCTCCTCGAGTATAAATATATATATTTGAAGTTTATGAAGAATAGAAAGGAATAATATTGCTTATAATATGTTAATGCTGAATATTTGAAAATATGGGCGCAAGTATATTCAAGAGAGTTAGATAAGAAAGATAAGAAAATTCGGTAATCTGGAATCAAGTTAGGATATGTATTTATAGTTGTTAAAAAGCAGCGACCATTGACGAAAATTTCCGGTTGAACCATTGCGTCCAAATCTCTTTGTAGAGATTCGTAACTGTTCGCAAATGGTCGTGTCTTTTCAGAAAATATAGCTGTTATAGATATTCAGTCAACTGAGCCTCTGGATCAGTCGACTAAATATTCAAACGAATTTTTAAACATATATTCGTATATTCGTGCACCTGTGCATGTTGCACAGAAATTTTCAGGTCAGTCGACTAACCTGGTAATTTCTGTGCAAACTGCACAGTTTTCACAGGTTTATATCTATACTATAAAGCAAAACCTTGGTCAAAGCGGTCAAAGTGAAGCCTTTTTGACATTTCTGAAAATACCCCTTTTCATTTACTATTGCAGATCATAAAGAAGGATGCTTTTGTCCTTTGGCGAAATAGTGGAGGTCAGTTATTACACGTTCTCATCCTTCTCACCCATTATCACTCTATCCCTCTCCGTCCTTTGCTTCCCTCATTCAACCCTAGCCCCCTTTTCCTACATAACATGCCTAAATCGAAAATGAAAAAAAATACCGCATCCCCCGACGTCAACAACAAAGGAGGATGAAGGCTGTTAGTTTCCCACTGTTGGTTTCTTCTTCGACTATAGCTTCGCCTCCTCCAGCCGTTCCGTGTTTTGATGCGGGATTTGCGCATGCCGACGACTTGAATATGCTAAAGCTAACAAATTCGCAATGACCTCAAAACCCTTACCAGCTGAAAGGTCGGTCCAGGCTTCTTTGGAAACTCAGGTAATTTCATATTCCTTGCATTTTGATAGCTCCAGCAATTTTATAATTAATAACTAACTCTCAATTTATGGGTGTCGAATTTGCTTTTAAGATGTCTTCTTTTACTAAATGTATGTTGAATATTACTGATTTGATTTTGGCTATTTTAATTTATTTATTTTACAGATTTTTTCTATATAAAGAATTGGGAGTTTGATTCAAAGAGAAGGTTGTCAAGAATCTTTTGAAGTCTTTTGCTATATTCCTTCAGTGAGGTATTTCGAGATTCATGCATTTTCTAATTGATGAAAATATTATAACTTACTGTGACTGCTATTATGTTTCCACAGTTGTCTTTGTATGGGCTGTAAAATCTATTGTGAATCGATTCTAACTTCAATTTTTGTACTATTAACCTATTTTTCCCCTTTAAATCAACAGCTATACACATTTATAGTATATGATCTCTTACTGGGATTTGTTACCACATACATTGTTTGTTTTTTGGCTAAAAACAACTGAAACAATTTGGATACATGTTTATTTAAGACTTTAAACGTTATATTTTCTATTCAATATAGTTGTTCCTCCACTATGTGAACTTATAATTCTAATCTTAAATTAACTGAAATGATATCTATGATATCATAGAGCGGATGGAAAGCTCTACTTCATTTTTATTTCTCTTTGACACTCAGAAATTACTTCTCAGTTCTACATTTTGAATTTGAGAAATAGTTTATCTTCTTCCATTGATAACTGAATATGTGGATTATCTCTAAAAATAATACTTTCTTCTGAATTCATACGAGTCGTGGATGAAATTTTAGTATTAAGATATATTCAATATGTATTGTTTGTTAATTTTCCCCCAAGTTGATAAATTTTCCCCAAAGTCAATCATTCCTTATTTTTATACTACAAAGTAGACACTTCTACAAATTTCACTCTTTTTGACTCGTTTGATCATCAGTGTTATATCTTCATATTCTATTATCTAAATTGTCGTCAACTGTTTCATTTAGCATTTTTGTTGGATTTGTTATGGTCTTAAAATTTTACACTTATTAAATTTAATGATAAAATGCAACTTTTGGTCTAAGTAGTTGTTTTATTACTTTATCCTGTATAATAAGGGTTCAGATTAGAAAATTGCTCTGTTTAAATTTTTGGTGAGTTGAATCGTTGAACTATTGCAGTGTCATTAATAGTGCATTATTTACTGCACAGATCTTAGAAGTATACCCAGTTATTTTAGTTTTATAATCCGGATGGTTGTAAACATTGCATTTTGTGAAGATGTATGAAGTAAACTAACTAAATTTATACATCGGTAAAGAGTTAAAGCACTCTTTAATTCAATAAGTATTTCTTAATGTAACCTCTGCTTTTTTCTTCTATTTTGTAATTAGACAAACAAATGTTTAATCCAATGAGTATTTCTCATCATTTTTATTTATGTACATATATAAATGGAAATCGTTGAAAATCCCTTTATTAGGCATTTAGTTGGATGAAATGATGAGGCTTGGTTAAGCAGATGTAATATAGTTTGAACTAAAAGCATATTTGAAATGCTTTGTTAAAGGGTTATATAGTTGAGCTGATTGGTTAACGCAAACACCGAACAAGGTAAAATTCGAAGGCATAAGTTGGTTGAATTGCATGGCATGAAGTGATGATTTAAGGTATGCATGATTGTTGTGCACCCTGACTTTGAATGTTTCTAATAGACTTAAAGTGAGGCAATTATGTGGCCATAACTAATTATATGAGAAGCCACCATTGCTGAAATGAGGATAACTACTATGGCTTTTATTCACAAAATGGTAAAATTACCTCATTTATGTGATTTTTGCTCATTGTTTATATCTTATATGGATCTCCCTTGATTTCGTTGATTTTTTTAAGATTGGTTAAAATTTATACAAGGCTTTCTATTTATTTTGTGGCTGTTACAAAACAAGAAAACCATATTTCCATGGAATTTGCTCTGATTTTTTGTTTATTTTGGTGTCAGATTTTGTTGCAATGTGATTCAAAATGTGCTCTTTTGTATAATGGGTCAAAAGACTCCAAGCTATGTAGGTTTCTTAGATTTTAATTTCATTGCAGTCTTGACTCTGAAACCTTATTTACACCTACATAAGACTTTTTCCTTCATTATCTAAAAGGACTTAATTTCTGGAAATACCTTTAAAATTTGGGTAATATTCAATAGGATAAACAAGGATTCAATTTTTCCTAGCACCTTGATAATTTACGTATAATAGAATTTGTTGGCAGAAGGACTACTGTTATAGTAGTAGACAACAATCATTTCATTTGATCTATTTACAAAAGATATTCATGATATTAAAAACTTAAACCAATTGTATAGAGATACATGATACCAAACTCTCTTTTCTCCCTATCTCTCTATGGAATAAGGGATAATGTTGCACATTTTTAGTTTTTCAACATTAGTTAATTTCGTAATTCTTAGCTTTAAAGAAACAATACCTTTCCTTTTTTGAATAAAAACGATATTTTATTCATCTACGACACTCATTAAGGCACATTAAATTAATTGATAACAGAAATTAAATTCCTTCACAACTCATTGTTTTTGTTAAATGTTAGTGTTTAAGAGTGATTGACATACTGCTATTTAAACATATTCGCATACTGTACAAACTAATTGTTTTTTGTTTCATACTAATTATGATGTAACTTACTTAGTAGTGTATTCAGTAATATAATACTCATTAGACTCTGTTAACCACCCTAATAAGGTTGTACCTACCTTTATTATATCATCTTTTCATTCTTTTTATGTTCCTTTCAGTTACAAGGTTAGTTGATTTTTTAACCAAGTATTTTTTACTTTAATTATAAAACCACTACGTAGTTCAATTCTGAATCAAATTGGAAATACTTTCTAAATGTAAAAATATATTATAAAAAGTGGAAATTATGTTGAAGGGCTTCTATTTTCAGTGTAATAAGTTTTAAGGACAACATTTCTAAATAATTAGTTTTAAGGACAATTTATAGGATAATGATAAATTCATTTATCTTTTTAAGTTATACAGGAAAATGATAAATCTTTTTATCATTAATTCTGTATAACTGAAAATGATAAATTCTTTTATCTTTTTCCTGTAAAATGTCCTTAAAACTAATTTTTTAGGAATAGTGTCCTTAAAACTTATTACCTGCACAAATAAGCCCTTGAAGTGAAAATCCCCTTATAAAAATATCATGTCTAATATGTGAGTCAGGCTGATTTGTAATTTTAGGAAAATTTGTTTTTTGACGAATTGAGATCTTTAGATTCACCTTAGTCAAATAATTAATGTGGTGACTATGATTTTTTTCCAAGCATTTAGTTAGTCCATCCTTATGATCTGGATGATGAAGAATTGACATAACACATTACATAATCTGTTAACAAAAATATATTGTCACAGATACGGCGGCCAGAGCGTTTTTGAAGTTTTAAGCGGTTGTAGAAGTGTTGATTGGTTGTCAAAGAGTTATGGAAATAAATGCGGGCTTTAGAGTTTCATCACTGCGTGTCATTCCAACCACATTGATACGTGCCACAATGGTCTTCCGTTTCAAAGTAATTATCCTTTTGAGGTTAGTTTCTTTTCATTTCTGCTTACTATATTATGTTCATTAAATATTAAATTTTCAAGCATGTGGCTTTTTATTCATGAGGATATGATAGCATTCATGGTGCATAATTGAATTCATTTGATGAAATAAGTGTAATTGTTATGTGTATCTTTTTTTCATGGCGAAAGGCATGCTACAGAAGTGGATGGTCATTAATGCAATTACTTTGTAACAATATTATACAACTATACTGTGCACAATTCGATATTGAACTTTATGGTTCTTTATAGTTAAATTGATATATCAAGAAGTGACGAGGGAAACATAGACTTTATGGTTTTGTTCCACTAACAGAAAATACAAATGCATGTTACCTATCATGCATCTTATATTATCATATTGACATTTTGTGTTTAAGTTTTTCTTTCAATGTTCTGAAGCAGTTTCTTTCACTTTAGATGTTTGAACATAACAAATATTTAATTAAAGAGCAAAAACATCTCTAGAGTGAACCACTTAATATTGGTACTTTGTATGCCTACGTAAAATGGTTCACTATTCAATTACAGACTAAAGATAACGCAGCAATGCTTCGATTATTACGCTTTGAATGCATTTTCTCACGCATTCATCCAACGGTCGGGCATGCCTACCGATCTTATATATAAAGTAAATAGTTGGTCAAAGTGAAGCCTTTTTCTGACTTCTAAAAATGCCCACACAACTAATTAATTAATTTAGTAGGCGAAGGACATTTTTGTCTTTTTTTTACACACGTCTTTCATCTCCACCACGTTTCTTTTAACTAAAGACGCCATTTATTCTTCATTCCAATACATGTTTAAAACTCAAAATTCCTCAAATTAATGGCGTCAGTTCTTTTATTCTTATTTCAGTTAGTAATTTTAACCTTTTGTAATTATACAGGTAAAAGAAAATTCAAAGTTGAGATTCTGATCCAATAATCGCATTGGCAAAGAGGACATGGACAAGGATTAGTTTGAACAGACATTTTAGCTTTGAAACGCTTTGAGTACTGTGAGTTCCTTTATGCATTTTTGATATTTTTATCTGTTTTCTAACGGCGACCATTACCCAACTTCATTGTACATTTCTACCATGATTTGTTTTATTTGCGTTCTTACCCATTTGACAGTTGCAGAAAATTAATCATATTGTCATATCCCATTTGTTTTTTTCGTTGATTTTCGAGTATAGCCGACACAGCTTCCTTCTTTATGATATTATGCCCATTATGCTACAGGTGGTAGTGCATTTTTCTAAATTGAAATGATTCTCTCCCCTTTATTATTCATCTTTTATATATTTAATTGAAGACATATGTGCTTACTTAAGCTTACTAAATATTTTTCCCTCTTAGGACAAGAAAATAATACTGTACCTTTTGGCTAAAGATTACATGAAACAGTGAATAAAACATTTTTTCGGTACACAGGATGTCAGAAAACTCAAGTACCTAAATATATGTAGTTGGTATAACTACATCATTCTAATTCGAAAGGTGAACCCAAACTCAATAGAGTTATAATATAAGTATTACCCTTAAAACTACACCATTATTTAAATGATGCTCCAATCTTTGCTGAAGCAAACTCAAGGCTTCTAATAGAGCAACTTGAATTATAATTTTATTATGTTTTTTTTTCAATTTCCAAATGAAAATTATTGATAAAATACTGAAATATCTTTTACAAAGTTAAATATAATAATGAATGCTTTATTTTTTTTCTCTCTTTCATTTTTTTACAAATTTTATGATATATAATTTTAGCTCTTGCAATTTTAATAGAAATGTACTTATTACTGATTTAACTCATTTTTTCTGCCATATATTTTCTTAGTACCGCAATATTTACTTTTTCATCTTTTTAAAAAACTTCTCTTTTCCAAACAGCATTTTACGTATTGAAAAATGCTTTTTTAAGGAAATTTAAAAGGCTTAGTATTTTGCATACTTATCTATGACATAATAGTTTAAAGTTTTGTATTTTGAATTTTAAAATTTTATGCTTCATGAACCACTGTCTCAATTTAGTTTTATATTTACGGCAAGTTTTTACAAATACCAACATTGAACTTTTGGAAATTGTTGTTTTGATAAAAATGCGTTTCATTGCTAATTTAACTTAGCCACTTTTCAATTTTATATTCTCCAAGTACTTTTTTTCCCCTGTGTTTTCTTTGCAACCTTTATTTTCCAAACTTTGTCTTTCCTGTCAAATTAGAATTTTACATTTTGATGAATTGATCAAAAGATGTCCACACACAATGGTAATATGTTCAATTAACTTTGATTAGGTGACTTAATCAATCATTGATCTGACTCGCTGTTTATTTAATTTGTTCAATTAACTTCGATCAGGCATCGATCATTGCAATCCCAAGTTAGGATTCAATGTTCATTTAATTTGTGTAATTTCCATCTTCTTCTAAAGCTTTTGTTTTATATTGTAATTGGTGTAATTATATCATCGTCGTTATCACTGTTGTAATTATGCTTAAAACTTCACATAACACCGTGCTTTTTAAGACAAACCTTTCCATAATAGTTTATCTCATGCAATGATGATGATGATTAAGTTGAATACAATATATATGTTGTTGCAGATGAAGCGAGTTACATTTTATAAGAAGAGAAAAAAAGTTAAGTTATTGAATTAAATTTTTATGTACTTTTTACTCGCAATGCTAATTAAGTGTGAAACATCAACCATGCCAACGTACTCATTCTTTTTACTTACAATGCTATGATTTGTGAATTTGAAAACAATCCATGGCAATATTACTATCAATATATTGCTTACAATTTACAGTTTCATTAATTGTTGCAGTTGTATATTTGGTTGAAATGTAGGTTCAAGGTGATAGTAATTGTCAGATTAGAAATCCATTTTTAATCATTATATCGATCATACCTTTATAATTGTGAATTTTACAAATTTAATTCTAATTTTCAGTTTAGAGCTCAATCAGATCAATATTATCAGACTGCCAATTACCACGAATTTGTGAGGCAGCAAGTCATTGATTAGGTTCTTAACCTCATATCAACATATTTGGTTCTATTTTTCTCTTCATTAAGTTACAGTTTCATTCTCTGTATTTTCTGTTCATGCAATAAATTCGATTCTCAGCTTACCTCTCATCCAGAAATATACAGAGGATATGTCCCGATGGCCTATGCGATTATATGAGAAATCTATCAAAGTAATTTCTACTGACCCATACAAAACTTTGTACACGATATATATAGTTATATGATGTTCAAATAATGATCAATAATGGTACTGAATTTCCTGTGGGTGTATTTGATTGAATATTTTGATTAATATAGGTAATTGTCCAAATGCAAGCTATGTAATTTGTCATTTATAGGCAATTGTAGTCTTACTACTCTAGGTGTACCAGGAAATGAATTTATATTATTTTTTTCATTTTTTTATTATGTTATGGTAAACAAATAAACCAATGTTTGCTGATTATGTTCAGATTTGTTATGAAAATGTATATATTCCAATTTTCCTTAAATCTGAGCAGTGGACTAAATATAGCCCATAAAATCAGCGTGTCTATGTATATTCGGGTGTGCATTAGTGTGTATATGTAGGTGGTGGAGTTCTATGCATATGCAAGTGCGTTTATGTGTTGAATGCTATTTTTATGTGCGCATGTGAGTGATTTTTCATGTGTATTGCGTTCGTAAAGGGGTCAGGTGTGTGTGGCAGATGTGTGAGTGTGTTTTTGCTTGGGTGTGATGTGCGTTTGGGTGACAGGGTTAGTGAGATCATAGGCGTGAATATGATGCATGGGAAGCTATTACTTTTATAATGTTATACGTTCTTCCTCTGTGTGTTTTTGAACTTATATGTGTGCGTTGTTATGTGTGCGTGGTGAATTGGAGTGTGTGCATGTATCAAGCCCAACCTCACCAAACGTAAAATAAAACCAGATTCGCTTCAGCAAATATATATGGTAGTATATAGAGATCAACGTATTAGAAAGTTATGAATTTAAATAATTTATTCAATTTGTTGGGTTCGGTGGAATGAAACAATGGAAATGATGAAGCTAGATAGAGTTTACTCTCAGGCATATTACAAATTCGATGCTCATTATGATGCAAATAAAATAAGTTTAGTTAACAAATTTGATTTCAATGTACAACGGTGTTAACATTGAATCTCTAATGGTAATAGACTGTTTTTTAAATTTGATTGTAATTATCCTTTGGAACCGTAGAGGCAAACTGAATCAGACTTGACTATCTGAATTGTCAACTAAAGATCAATGCATGTACAATATAATTCCTTATAAAATCATTTCTTGAAATGCTCGGCTTTTTGGATGATGCTAAATTTTGAATGGCGGAGCCATAACTACTGTATATATCATATAACTCTCCTTTTATATACAAAATACCAACATTAATGTAAAAAAAATGATTTGTGCATGTACGCACATAAAAATGCAACATCACATACAATGTCATTTCATAAGGTGACAAAAAAAAACTAACAAACAATGTTTCATAATACCAATTCCTCCTGCACACGTGCACGTGCATCGCACGTGCCAAAGAACTCCTACAAAGGTGCTTCATCATTATCGGGTTTACCTATCGTCTTTCTTACAACACCTTATTTCTGTTTATTTGTCATATCCTCTTCCTCTTTTTCCTGTAATTAACGAAAACATTACTATAATCTCTCACAATATCATAATTGTAACAAAGACAAAATACGTCACTTCCTTCTTTGCACATGTCCAACGGACGTGCCACCATACTTGTATATATATATATATTATGTTTCTAAAAGAAAATTTTGATAATATATATATATACATACTTCATATGCTTATATATGTATAAATCATTTGAAAGTAAGAAGATTATATATATAAGCTAATATATACGTAAACGAGGAGAGATCTTAACAAAATTAACTTAAGACTCAAAACAAAAATAATAAAAATTGATGCACCAATTTTGATGTTTTGTCTCTATGTAGTATATATTCTCTTATTGTCGTAACAGTCGTCAAATCTGTATGATGTAGTGATAGCTTCGTGTCATAAATCAAAACCAAGTCTCAACAGTTGTGCACGCCCGCCATCTTCTGAAGTAAGTCAACCATATATGCTAGGTCCCAATCCTTCCTACTATTGCAAAAGGACCTACGAATCTCGGTGCCAACTTCCCCTTACTACCGAATCTAATAACATTCTTCAATGGTGAAATCCTCATAAAAACAATATCATCGACATAGAACTTCAAATCTCTACGTCTCATGTCGGCATAGCTCTTCTGCCTATCCTGAGCGTTTTTCATCCTTTACCGAATGATCTTCATCTTCTCCATGGTTTCTCTAACCATCTAACCCAAGTGTCAGTTTCTCACCCGCTTCCTACCAAATAAAAGGGTGTTACACAGTCGACTATACAATGCTTCATACGGTGCCATACCGAACTAGACTAAAAGCTATTGTTGTAAGCGAACTTCACCGAATGCAAGTGATCATCCCATGAGCCTCCAAAATCGAGTATGCAAGCTTGCAAGAGATCCTCCAATATATGGTTCACCCTCTCGATCTGTCCATCAGTTTATGGGTGATAAACTGTACTGAGATACAGCTCGGTCCCCAATGTATAACGACCCTAATTTTGATTAACATTATTTAGGACATTTAATTAGATAAATTAAATGCAATACTGTAAATGGTTAAGGGAATTTAGATTTGTCTAATTAGAGGGTAGCCGTGCCTAATTAAACAATCAACAAAAGAGAATTAAAATGAAATAGATAAGGGTAATAAGATAAAGGCAAAATAGGAATAGGTTATATTCTTATACCCTAAACCCTTATGCCACTTTCATTTTCAACTTTCACAAACAAAATTAAACCAAGGCCGACCACCATTAGAAGAAGGTAAAGGGGAAGATAAGCAAGAATCAAAAGGAAGAAGCTTAATCAAATTCATTCAAAAGCAAATCTCAAAATCCTTAACAACAAGCTAAGGTGAATAATAGATTGCATCTCATATTTCTTATTTTCAGCTCTAGATCAGATCCGAATATGTTTTGCAAAGTATTATGCCATGTTTTGAATGTTAAATAGATATACATGCTTGTTGATGAATTTTATTGTTTCATATAGATTTTATGATAAGTTTTAATTTGAAAAGCCTAGCAAATGACATCCAAATGTCTTACAATTTTGATATGAGATCATAAATAATATTTTAGAGATGGGTTTCAAGTTTCATAATTTTCTGAATTAATGTGTATTTATTATGAAATTTCTAGTGAAGAAAATGGTTAAATTGGGTTTAAATTAATTATGGCTATTATATGTTAGTTTTGGGTCAAAAAATTAAATATGTTAGAAAACATATTAAAAGTGATTTATGGGAATTTTTGAAGAAAATTTTCTACGTATTTTATTAAAGATATAAAATTATTTAAGGTATTGGACTTAAATGTTTTGTATGTTTATAAAAGAAGAAGGGGCTATTTTGAAATGTTTTAATTTATTAATTGCTAAAATTCAGCAGCACTTTTGGAAAAGATTTTTAAAATGAATCGGCAACCAATCATATGTTGACAAACAAAGCAAGTTAGTTGGAAAGAAACTACTTTATAGAGTTGAAAACCCAGTTTTGTTAAAGTTTTACTACTTCTCCACTTATAGTAGCCACCTTTCGACCCTATACTGCCGCCTCCAACCAGGTCGAAACCAATACACATGATATCAGCTTCGGTACATAGTGGATTGGAGTTAGGCGAAAGGTATGGAGTCGAAACAGGCTTTCGATGGGGTTGAAGTAGCTTTGGTAAACTTAGAACCATTTTGTTTATAAATGAGGCTTTCAAAGAAAACAGCTTTCGATTTGGTCAAATCTTTTAAAGAAAAGAAATTTCGAAAGAGGTTGCGGCCTTTGTTTTATAGAATAAGCTTTTGAAGGGGTCGAAACCCCTGCTACCGGTTTCTACCTTTCGAAGCAATGCTTTCGAAAGGGTCCTTTTTTAAACCTTGAAGCCACTTCTCCATGCTTTCGAAGGGGGTTGGTTTCGATACCATCCACTTTCTTTTATTTAGGAAAATACTTTCGAAAGAGATGCTTTCATCCCAGTTCTTTTAAGACTCTTTGATATTTTGAAATTTAAACCCAAAAGTTTCGAAAGGAATGATTTTAATTGGTTTCGAAACTATGTTCTACAAACTTTTGCTTGAACCCAATGCTTTCAAAGGTTTGTTTTAAGTAAAGGACTTTAAAGCTTTTGAAAGATATCTAATAAAGGTTTCGAAGGGGTGATTCCCCAATGTGCTAGAAAGGTTTACCTTTAGTGTTTGAATTGAAGGTTTCCAATGTTTTCGAAAGGCAAGTTTGAAATATTTTGAAAAGAGGATGTCTGAGGTTTTATAAAGCTTTCGAAAGGACACTTTCAATGGTTTTGAAAGGTCTATTATAAATGATTTTGAAAGGTATGTTTTGGCCTTTCGGCCTAGTGTTACAAGGTAAAGTAGTTAACCTGTTTCGAAAGGGGTACTTTCAATGGTTTCGAAAAAGATTGTTTAACAATTTTAAACAAGGTTTTCGAAGGTTTTCATCAACAATGTTTTGTGTAAAGTAGATAGCATGGCAAAGAGATTTGAGTAAAGCAAAAGTATGTTTTCCTTGTTTAAGTATGATTTAAAGGGTTAAACAATTTGAAAGAAATGTTTTCAAGGAAAATTTGAAGGGCAGTTACCCTAAGTAAATGACTCAGATATTTGAATACCAGATGGGACTGGTATAGGGTTGCGCCTTGTACATTACCTATAGCCCCTAGCTAATTTAGTCCAAAATTCCAGTGTGTAGTGCTTAGTTATAGGTAAGACATAAATGATGTTACACACAGAAAGGAATATACAGAGAAGGGTGATAGGTTATTGGTGAGCCCGAAAAACCATTAGGATCAGTTGACCCTGGGAGAAGTAAGTTAAGGACAGAGCGTCCATAAGTGTGTCTAATGGATGTTAGATTATTTATTTTGTCTAGTAGGCCCGAGTCAGCCAATGGTTAGTAGTTAGCCAAACAAAACTATATTGTTCGGATAGATAGTCCATTTATTACCTGATTTATGAGCATATATGATATTGCTATTTTTTTTAATCAGTTTGATTGTAGGATTCTGATTTGCAAAAAGATATGTTTTAAAGGGATATTAGTGAGGGGCAACCCATTCCGCTAAGCTGTGTGGTCTCACTTAATATCTGTAAACCAAGATGTAATAGTATTATTCACACCAGGCTTTATGTCAGACTCGAAGTTTATGTTTTTCCCCTTAAACTCTCGGGTGCTCAAAATTAATTTGAGTAGATCTGAGTTAAGGTTTTCTGTTTTAGTAGGTTGGACGAATAAAGCTTCTGAAGACGTGCAGGAGGCAAAGCTAGCTATATATGAGCTATTTAGTTTTATTTCTGCTTTGATGTATTAAGACTGATATGTCTATTTAGCACTCTAATCATCCAAGGGAGCATCTTCATATATCGCTCTTGGCGTAATTTGTAATAATTATATTTGATTAAAACCTGGGAATCAATTATCGGATTATGTAATTGAATGTGAAATATTAATTTGAAATGTAATCAGAAAAATTGTTTTAATCTGTGCTGATTTTATTTCATATTCAAGTGCTTGTGATATTAATGGATACCATTAACATTACCATTTTTTATCACCGGGAGTTAATACTATGGATGACTGCAGCATCTGTAGCGCTTAGTTTTGGGCCTCAAAATAGGGGATGTTACACAACGTCTCTTAAAAGCTCTTCCAAAACCCACTAGTGAATAAAAGATCTCGATCAGTCACAATAATTTTTGGCATACCATGGAATCATACAACCCATTTACATACAACTCAACCAGTTTGGATGTCATTCCTCTAGACTTAATGGGTATGAATTGAGCACTCTTCGTCAACCTATCGATTATGACCCACATGCTATCGTACCCTGCTCTGGTCCTCGGCAATCCATCTATAAAGTCCGTCACCACTTGCTCCCATTTCCACTTGGGAACTTCAAGTGGTTGTAGCAATATAGTCGACTTCTTTTGTTCTGCCTTCACCAACTGGCAGTTCATACACTTCGAGATGAATGACCCGACATCCTTCTTCATCCCTTCCAATAATAGTTCTGCTTCATATCATGGTGCATCTTATTACTGTTGGGATGTATAGTCAACCTAGAATTGTGGAACTCTCATAGAACCTCATCTCGCAATCCATCGACATTGAGAACAAACAATCTCCCATCTTTATGGAGCCAACCATCTCGGTCGAGTCCGTACTGCTTCATCTTCAAACTCTACTCCTCCTTTTATCTTTTCCATGATCTTCGCTAGTCTAGCATCTTGCCTTTGACTAGTACCAATCTACTTAATCAAAGTAGGACGGATCGTCCAGCTCGCCAACATCTCTAGCTCTGTCGCAATGAGGTCTGAAGTCATTGCCAGCAATATACTCCAACTGTTTCCACTTCTGGAACATCAATCCCAAACTGGCATGTTTTCTACTCAATGCATCGGCGACCGCATTTCCCTTACCAAACATATAGAAAATGTCAAAGTTAGGAGGCCAAGAATTCGAACCATTGCTGTTGGCGAAGGTTGAGATCCTTCTGGAAGAAAATGTATTTCAAGGATTTGTGGTCCTTGAACAGGTCGAACCTTTCCTGATAGATAATACCTCCAAATCTTTAAAGCAAACACTATCACCGCCAACTCCAAATCATGAGTTGGATATTTCTTCTCGTATGGCTTCGGTTGTCGTCTAGCGTAGGCGACAACCTTTTCCCTCCACATCAACACAACACCAAGTCCTGTACCGCATGTGGTTGCGTATACTATTAGCTTTTCATTCCTGCTCAGAATGGTCAATACTGTTTTGCTCTTGTTAATCTCTCCTTCAGACTTGCAAACGCTTGCTCACACTTCGCAACCCAAATAAAAGTCTGATTCTTCTTTGTCAAATTGGTCAATGGCGCTGCTACCTTCGAGAAGTCCTTGATAAAACGTCTATAATATCCCACCAATCTTAGGAAACTCCTCACATCTATATTGTTCTTAGGTTGATTCCAATCTTGAACCACTACCACCTTGGTATAATATACTACGATGCCCTGCTCAAAGATGACATGACCTAAGAATCTCACTTTCCTCTCCATAAATGACACTTTGAAAACTTCGCTTTCAACTTGTGGTTCCTCAACACTTTAAGCACAATCCTCAAGTACGTCTTGTGTTCCTCCACTATTCTAGAATAGACTAGAATATCATCTATGAACAAAAGCATGAACTTGTTCAACTGATCCCTGAAGACACGGTTCATGAGATCAACAAAGTGCGTTGGAGCATTAGTTAGTCCAAACGTTATAACCAACCACTCATAGTAACCAGACGGTGTACAAAACGCAGTGATCGGAACACTCTCCTTCGCTACTCTCAACTGGTGAAACCCCATTGCTAGATCCAACTGAGAGAACGCCTTCGCACCATGGAGCTGGTCGAACAAGTCATTAATACGAGGGAGTGGGTACATGTTCTTCCTCGTCACCTTATTCAACTCGTGGTAATCTATAGATAACTTTAGAGAACCATCCACCTTGGTGGAAAATACTACAGGTGCACCTCACTCAAATGTGCTCCTATAAATAAACCCTTACTTTAATAAGTCATTCACTTGCACCTCTAATTCCTTTTGCTCTCTAGCTTTCATACGGCTCAAAGGCATAACCATCAGTTTGGCATCCTTTACTAAGTTTATTGTGACGACCCACCTTTTTGGATGGTTTAAATCGACAATAAATCACATATGTCTAACTCAAACCATTCAAAAGGGAGGATTATCAATGAGATTTAATAAGAAAATAAGAGAAAAGAAGGAAAGCAAAAACACAGAATCTCACAGCGGAATGACAAAATATAATAATCAAATAAACAGTTCATGAAGCTGTTTTATAATATACATTTGATTACACAATTTTTACAACATAATCAGAGTACAAACAACAACATACCAATAATGATGCAGCAGAATAATACTAATAAATACGATCTAGCAACTCCATCTCCATCTTCAAGGAAAAATGTCTTCAACACTGAAATACTCAGGCTGACCCGAGCGTAATGATAAGGCAAAACACTCGAGTTAGAACTAAAAGTTCTAATGTAAGTTAAATCAATAGCAAGTAATTATAAGTGTAATATCCTCGGAGATGTTACGGGGTTTTCCATCTCCTATCTAGTGTACAACGTGAGTGCGATAACTTAAGAGATATTACGGGATTTTCCATCTCCTAAGGATCCATCAAACTATCTATATGTAGTAAAATACGCTATATATGTAGTGTCTATCAGTAATGTAAAGTATTAAAATAGCGTTAAGGCTTTACATTGATCCCCCTTAACACATTTTAAGTAGGTAGACTATGCAGGTCCTATAACACAACCAGTAACGTCGGTAGCTAGTGAGTCCCCTATAGGTACCATACTAAAACAAAATCGTAGTGGTCGCGAATAAGGATAAAGAGTATGACAAGGCACATGAGGCGATGCCCTAGGTAGGATATTACCGTTTTGCGTTTCCTGACTGGTGGTAACCCCTAATGGCCCACTGCGAACATCCATCCCATAATCAAATCAAGATGCACCAATCAAGTCAAAATCAATATAGTAATATGAAGAACATATGTCACTAGAGGTAGCTAGCCTCATTGGTCAGGTATGACTCCTGTTTTAGTCATTTCAAATTGAGAACTGTCGGGGCTATCCATCATCGTTCTCTTTCTTCAAATCTAGCAAACGCCTCCAATTCAACCTCTACATTTTGGATAACATCCACCGTGTACACAGTTTTTAAAGTGGTTTCGGTATTGACAGTGAGTATGCCAATATTCGTCCCCGGTCTCTTTAACAACCAAACGTCATTTTTTACACCGGTTGGTTCTTTTAAATTTCAAGAACAAGTCATACTTCATTTCAAAATATTAGATTTTTCTTCAAAATCATTTCAAATTCAAATAGGTTAACCTTCAAAACATTCATATTTAAATCAATGATTTAAATCTAAACAATTCTCACTTTTAAAATATTTTGAATATTAAAAATGGTTTTGAATAATGAAAATAGTTTGAATATTGAAAATAGTTTGGATAATAGTTTTAATATTGGAAATAGTTTGGAATAATTAAAATAGTTTTAATATTGAAAAATAGTTTGTAATAATTAAAATAGTTTAAAGATTAGAAATAGGTTTGAATATAAAATAGATTTTAATATTAAAAATAGTTGGATAATTAAAATAGTTTATATATAAAAATAATTTGGTTATTAAAATAGTTTATATTAAAACTGTTTCTTCTTTGACAACACGGTTCAAATTTCAAATCACAACGAGTTCCATTTTCGACTTCCAATTCAAGTCAAACTTCATATTCAAAATTCCGATTTAAATCAGCCTCGATTCAAACAATTTCAAATTTTACTTCAAATTCAATTTAAACGATTCTATTCAAAGGCTGAAAGTTCCAGTTTACGTTCTTATTTTAAACAATTTAGTTTAAAATCAGTTCACATCCAAAACTTTGAAATACCAATTTAAAATTGCTTTAATTACAGTAAATTCAAAGTTTAAATTAAAAATTAAACCTTTCAATAATTCACTTTTGATAAATCCAAATCATATCTCAATTTCAGCTTAAGGTTTCAAATTATTCCTTAAACAATTTCATTTAAACAGTTTCAATTTCAACATTTCAAATCTCGAATTAGAAAATAATTTGATTCATATAAATCCAATTTTTATTGTCTTTAAAACATCATTTAAACAAATCCAATTTCAATAATTTAAGATTATTTAATTTAACCAATCCGGTGTCCGTATATAATTTTCTACCCTATGACCAAGTGATCAATTATTTCAAATTTAATTACATGGATGGATATATATCATTTCAATCCATAATTTAATGACATAGGTATATATCATTTCAACCTATTTCTTAGTTCATTTCGAACAGTCCAAATGACAATTTATAGGATGTTAAATAATAAATAGGGTAATAACATGAATATATCAAAAATAAATAAACGACCATACATCCAACATCAATCAATGGGCATACTATAACAATCAACATTCAAATCAACCAACATATCACAACAGTTTCTAATTATCAATCGTCGATGTTTAACTAGCAATTAAATTTAAATATTAATTTAAATGTCAATTAAATTCAATATAAAAATTCAAATTAACTTAAACATCAGTTTAAACTACCAAACATGAACCAATAAAATTCTCATCACTTCATAAATTTAATTCAACTAACATAAGAAGATTTAGTATTACGTGAGTGGGTTTAATCACTCACCTTTGATTTATAGCCCATTAAAAATCCAATAAAAGCCCAAAATTTCAATAGTCTTCAAATTGAACCAAACTAGTTTAATGTTGTCTGGAATTTCAATACGAATCCAACGGAAGAAACCACACATCAATCGAAGCTCATATGAAAAGGTTATGCTAGTTAGAAGTTTTGAAAATTTAAATTAAATTAAAATAACAAAAGGGTAAACTTGTAAATAAAATGACCTTCTCCAAATCACGTTACAGTAACCGATCCAAACCCATTGCCACCTCTAGGGTTTGCCGCCGCCGCCTCCTATAGGCCACCGTTCATCGATCCAAAGCCATGACCAGAACCGCCTCGCCAACCACCACCTTCGCCCAGAATATCACCACCTCCGACGTTCTATAATGCCCGTAATCGACCACAAAAGCTGCCACTTTAGATCCAAGATTCTGGAAAATCCAGACATAAATAGCTTGAACCAACCGTACAAATCGTAGAGGAGATCGAGCTCTACAACTTTCTTTTTGGAGTCGTTGCAATTCGATGAGAGATGAGAGAGATCAAGGAGGAAGAAGATGGGAAGTTTTCGGCCATTGGAAAAGAAGAAGGCGGTGGCCAGAAAATTAGGGTTTTTAAATATTTTAATAATATTTTCATCTCGATTTGCATGCCTATTTATAGCGTAAGGTCCAAAACAGCCCGACCTCCAATCGAGGCGTGCTGATAGGCAATCTATATGTAAAAAGGCCTTCTAAATACAATGGAACTAGTTTCAAGGCCTAATTCCATCGTCTACAAAAATTAACATTTTATTGTTCGATAAATTTAAATTAAATTATATTCAAATAATTTACCAATTCATAATTGTGGACAAATACAATATTTCTAATTTACAAATATGTTATTACAAACTATGACATTCATTAATAATTCGATTTTATCATTATAACGCATTTGAATCGAATTTGAATAATAACATTCCAAAATAACATTTTACATTTGAACATAAATCGATTTGGGTCAAAAGGTCCGAAAAGCCCGTTTTATTCCCGAAACGAAAATATATCGTCCCATATATCGAAATATAGGTTTTCAATATGTTTAAATCCAATGGAACTAATTTCAAACCCTAATTCTATTGTATATAGGAGTTAGCTTTAAAATCAAATTATATTCATTTTTATGCGTTAATTAAAATGAATTATTACTAAACTGATTTAATCACTTTTTAATTCCAAATTAAAAGTTTCTATCATTATTTTTGGTTAAACAGAAATTAATAATCTTTTTAACATTAAATTTCCCATGTTAAATCCAATATTTAAATATTAAATTAATTTCAACATTAAATTACAATAGTGATAAAATCCTAGTTTATTACATTTAAATCTCAAATAATTTCTTTAATTTAGATTTACATGTTCTTTATATTACATCAAATTTCTTCTTCAATTAAAACATATGTTTCCTTTTTATTTCCTCAACTTTCTCTTTTATTTTAATTCAGACATATGTTTCTATTGTTACGTTCATTAATTACAATTAATGTTCTCTTTCCTTTTATTTGAAAGATTTCAATTACATTTAATTCCATTGATTGCCAAATTAATTTCAAATGAATTTAATAACAAGATGAGAAATAAAACAATTATTATACATTAATAATTCATATCTATTAAATTATTGTTTACAAGCAAGGATTATAAATTTACGTACAAAATAATTGGTTTCACATTCTATATTAAAACCCATTCCAATTAAATCATATACAATTTCACCATTAATACATCGTTTATTTTATTCCTTATTAAACTTTTACAATTATATCCAAATTAAACTTTACAATTACATTCTAAATTAAACTTAACAATTACAATCGATTGAAATTACATTAAAACAGTTGTCAATTACATTCAATCAATATTATTAAATTATATCATAATAATTTTTTCCATTAATAAATCATAAATTTTAATTTCTCACAATATTAAATTCTAAAATCTTATTTAATTTAATAATTTTAATTATAAAAAATACGGGTCGTTACATCTATGCAGAACTCAATCTCTCGGTGTGGTGGTAATCCGATCACCCTTTCAAACACATTCAGATACTCTCTCACGATAGGCACAAATGACTACTCATCATGTGGAACCTCGAGCGAATATAGAAAGATAACCATAACTCCATCCTTAGCAGGCAGCCAATCACTACCGTCTGCTTTCCTTAGCCCCTATCATTATCAACAGCTTCTCGCAATCCACCACTACCGTATACTTCCATAGCCAGTCCATCCCTATGATAATCCCGAACCCAATGAAATTCAAAACAACGCAATCACAAACAAAAGAGTATCCATGACTCGATAAGACCAAACCATGACAAACCATACACAGGCTAGTGGAGCCTCCAACATGGTTCGTCACAATCAAAGTTGGTAAACTATTTTGGGTCCGAATACCAATCCATCTACTAGGTCACTAGATATGAAGGAATGTGATGCTCCGGCATCGAACAATAGGAACATCACAAATGGAAAGGGTACCTTGAACAACAACACCCTTTCCCTTCTCTTTCATCGATGGAGCACTCGACGAAGTTGGAACAACGTTCAATACATATGCCTTCACAACCTGTTTCTATAATGTTGGTTTCGGAAAATTCTTCTATGTATGTTTGAAATTTCCGCAGTTGTAGCACTTCTTCTTTCCATCGGCTTTGCAGTCTCTAATTAAGCGACTCTTGTTTCCACAACCGTAAAAGACAGGATCTCACTTAGCCTTCTTCTGAGCATCCTTTCCCTGAAACTACTTCCTCTTACTATTCCATTTCTTATTGCCTCCACCACCTTGTTGTGGTTTTGGCTCTTCCTTGACTACAACAGCTGATTTGGAGTTGGGGTATAAACTCTCCCGGTGAAGGATTTTCTCAATAAGTTTTTCAAATGGCTCATAGATGTAACTCACCAACTTTTCCCCTAAACAATCATCCAAACCTAGAAGAAATTTCTCATTCTTCCTTAATGGAGTGTCGATGAGGGACATCCTATATTTTGACAATGCATCGAACTCAGCTACATACTTGGAGACAAACATGTCTCCCTGCTTCAAATCAGTGAATTTCCTAAATAACATCGACTTTTGAGCAACCGGGATAATCTTCTCCTCTAATCTAATTTTGAACTGGTCCCATGTGGATTGGTCCTCGGGTGTAGCAATCTTAACTACATTCCACAAGTTCATGGCTTTCCCTTGAAGTTGGAAGAAAGCCAACCTTCTCCTCATAGCATCATCAAGTTCTAGGTTGTCGAGAACTCTTTCGTAGGTGTCTAACCACTCCTATGCTTCCACTATTTATTATGTTCCTTGGAATGGTTTGCCACCAAGACTGACAAAATCCTTGTTCATCTTTGCAAAATTAGCTCTGGACGCTTGCACTGGAGCACCACCAACAACAACAACATTCGAAGCGGCCGCTTGGGCATTTTGCAGCATGTTTACCATCATCTATTGAACATAGCCTACAAATCAGGGTTAGCAGCCCCGAGCCTGCTCCCTTCTTTGATTGTAGAGGTGGAGTTCCTTTTGATGTTTCTACAGTTCATTTTTGATCTATAACAAGAATGATCAGTCTTTTATAAAGAAAACTTCATCAGTGGTACTCGTGTATGCAATACGACTTATACTATATAATATATATACTTCTATATAGCTTTAAAAATCAAAATATATAACAAATACGCTCTCTCGTTTGTACTCTCGATCTAGTCTAATGTGATACCTCATGCCCTATCTCTACTGGATCACGATATCAACTTAGGTCAACTACGCACCTAAGCTTTAATACCAAATGTGATGATCGCCCTACACCACTGTAACCAAATATAACTAAATAGTGTGCTACTGTAGTGTTTGGCTGATATAGGACGATTTGAAAGTCTATAGTATGGTGGATCGATTATACAAACGACAAGTATATGACTAATTTAAACTATAGTGTAACAATAGTAAAGTATGTAAATAAGAATAATCACACCAGGGATTTTATACTGGTTCAGACCTCTCGTCCTACGTCTAGTCCCGAAGCTCCTCTTCGGAATTTCCTTTCACCAAATAGCCCTCACTTCACCCGGAGGAACAGGTTTACAATAGCAGAGTTTCTTTGTCAACTGTGTGTTCTCTATAACACAGATTTTGACTATATAGTACAAATGCTTCCAATATATATCTAGAAAGTATTTTCTATGAGGAACTGTATATTTGGAAGAGTAGAATACAAGTATAGATTGCTAGAGATCAAGAGTATAAGATAGAGTGTATAATCAGAGAGCATAAGTAAGTAAGGTTTTTGTTCTCTTTGATTCTTGATGATATATATAGTTGTAGAGAGATTCCTTGAGTAGTTGCATCCATTAACAAGTGATCTACAGTTGCTTCTGATGATGATGAAGAGTTGCAGCGAAGAGAAGCGAAGCTGTCTTTTCAAATGCGGCAGTTGTAATTTGAATTTTAAATTCCGAGTTCAGCATCAGACGTCTGGTATTTGTTTCAGATGTCTGGCTATATATTTTTTGTATACAGTAGCCTTTCAGACGTCTGAGTGCATCAACCAGACGTCTGATCCTGTCTGTTTTGTATTCCAGAGGATATTTTCAGACGTCTGACTTGTGCACTCAGACGTCTGAAAACTGTGCATGTCCTTTTTGTGCATGTTACTTGTTGCTTCTTTGATCTTATCGACTTGTAGTCTCTTGTATTGGTCTTTGCACCTTGTTCTTGTCTTTCTAGTGATGTTGTTCTAGCAAGTTCCTGTATATATACATATATATGTACATTTGATTTTCATTGTATAGTTGTTTCCATTAAAACCATGGATTTGATTTCCTAACACGATCATCGAAGGTTAAAAGAAATAAAATATCACAAAACTTGTCGTATATCTCACGACACATGGAATAAAATACACTAATCATCACAGATATAAAACGGGATGGACAATAGTAACTAGGTGATCCAAATATCAGAGTATAAATCCATAGAGTTATACAGCATAGTAATAAAGTTTATATAAAGCAGGAATAAGCTTAAATAACTATCTCATAGTAATAATAAGCAAACATTATCAAGGCTCCATAGTGTTGCATAGCGAAATAAGCATAGTAATCCATATATAAAATGAGATAGCTCCATCCAGCTTGTTCTCTATATAGCTACTACATCTCGCCTAGACCTGTTATCTAGTTTACTCATTTAAGATTACTAGAGATAATAAGAAGCAAAACATAAAATCTTGAGCCAAACAACAGTCTGGTATGAGCGATATATAAGTCGATATGGTAAGGGCAAGTATACAAATTATACCAGACCTGTCCCTGCAACCAAATAGCTAGCATATAACAAGTATAATCTGCTACCCTACTATATCACTCTATATAATATATTAAAAATTATGAATCATTAATATAAGTTTGTCCTCTATCATTTATCCATTAATAAATTGTTTGCGTACTCTCTAGTTGTTGAGCTTTCCTTAAGTTAGAGATGTTATATGTAGTAATTAATGTATATACTAGATAAGGTAAAATACTTACACATATTTGTTGAGCTTTCCTCAAAGTATGTATAGTACACACAAGCCGTCACGAAATGGTGGGTACGAGTGAATAATCTTTTTTTACTTGTTAAGCTTTTCTCAAGGTAAAAATGAGATTAGGACAAGGAACACGAGTTATGAGTTGTATATGATACAACCGATAAGGAATTATCCATCGTATGTAGGAGTATGATTTGTTATACGAGTCCTAACATCCACTAATGAAGTCGAAAGAGTTCTATGTTTCATATTAGGGTTTGGAGAAAAATAAAAGAATAATGAGAGCCTTATTAGAAAAATGAAATATACCATTTAACCTTTCTAAAATTGTAAGAACATCTGCTATGTATAATCAAAATAATATACTTTGATAAATTTGTGCGTTAAATATAATTGATAAAACGATTATCAATTAAAATATATAAAGGAACTGAATTAAATACTGAGAAAGAAATATTAAACATGCTTACCAATAATTTTTTGTATGTTGACCCATGCAAGTGCCAAATTATGCAACCACTAAGTATGTTCATAACTTGGTCACTTACGAGCTTAATTGCTCGAGACTATGTATTGTCTTCAATGAGTTTTGAACTCTAAAAGCAATACAAGAATATGGATATTTGATCATATATAATCACATATAAATGTTATATGGCGAATGACCACAGTTCGTAATGTACGAAACCTCAATGAAATTAGTTTATTGAAATAAGCAAGTATACTATAGTGTGAAATAATGTATTCAATATGACTGATTATAATAATGGTCTAGTTGTGTTAGATGTAACACTGGACCATAAACTACAAAATAGATCTAAGAACTCAATCACTGAAATGTTAGTTTAATAGGTTTACAGAAGTGTAATTTATGTGATATACTTAAAAGTTAAGGATGACTAAATGCACTTTTGTAAAGAATTCTTTATGATGTTGTAGTAATAGTCTCCTCTGAATTATTTGACCGTTTAGAAAGGAAATCGAACAAATAAGAGTGGATGTAACTAAAGGCACAGTTGAGATGAAGAGAGTGAATGGTCATTTCTACTCCATAAAGAAATTTTGATATAAGAATTGTAAAACAATAATAGATACTTAATATTGGAATGAGAAATGTGATTTTTATTCCAAAAATATTTTCACATAGAAAATTATTTCCTATTATATTTGTTTCTTTCAATTAAAGATACTTGATTTGAAAATTCTCGACTGTAAACTAGTTACAGTAAATGAAATAAGTAGCCTATATTAATTTGTTAAATAGAGCTTCGCATTTCATATGCTATTATAGTAATGGTGGAAATAGTGGGAGTATGCCATATAACACTTATTGGTCGCATCAAGTTACGAAAATTATTTTTGTAAAATGTGCCAAACATTATTTATGAAATAATAATTATTTTTCAGTGTTGAATAAAAAATAGACATAGTTTTATTTTAATATGAATATTATGAATATTCATTATACAATAAAACTATAGTATTGGTATTTGTGATGCGTTGTAATAATTTGAAATTATTTTGTAATTATGAACTAAGCCCTAGTTTGTAGAAATAATTTTTTGATATATGATTATGAATCATATAGTACTAATAAATAATATCTTAGACAATTAAGGGAAAAACACTCATTCAGTGGGAGCATCATAAGAGTTGATTAACTCTACGGGTTGATACATATAGATGCATGCAATCGCAAGTTTATTAATACCAAAATGGTTCCACATACTTTATTTTATTCACCAATGCATTATCATCGACATGGACATGTGTATTTGATACACATGTAGTATGCCTGTGATAAGTTCATAGAATATAAAGTGGAAGTAAATGAAATTACATAAAATAGAAAATAAAATGGTTTGATTTGATCGAATAGGTAAGTTATTGGAAAGAGATCTAAACGTACCTAAAATGAATAGAGATTCAATCTCAAAAGTCACTCCTTCCTAAGATACATAATAATGTATTAATAAGGAGTAATCGAATTTTGTTGGACAAAGTACAATTAATTATGAGTGAAGTTGAGTTAACTTCATTCTATAAGGTCGTGTACTTAAGAGCGATACACAAGGTTTCATTTAAAGAAAAGTTTACAAAATCGTACAAGATAAAGGTTTATAAGAAACTCAACATATGCTAGGCCAAGGAGTTGGCAAGTTGTGTGAGTCGAAAGATTATATGTAAAATTATACGTAATGGATCTTATATGAATCACCCCCAAACAATTGTCATTGGATGACCTATTTATGTTCTAAACATAATTATAGTAAGCTAAAAAACCAAATCAGTTTTATATACAAGGAAATTCATAAAATGTTTATGAATACTCATTCCATTGAACTGAGAAACAATTGTTTCAAGAAATACTAACTTCATAGCAAAGAAATTTCTTTCACAAATTATTAGTAGTAAAATGGATATGGATACGATTCAAGGATAAAAATGATTACAATGGATAAAATGAAATTAACCAAACCTAAAATGAACACAACGCATCATAATAAGTGCTCTTGCACATTGAAGGGAAACTATGAGTTTTTATCAATGTTAAGAATAGACAATCCTCGGTTGTTGATTAAACCATTAGGAGTATTAACTCGATGATATGGTATGATGCACAAATCCAAAATGGATTCCAAGTATGTTATCAAAATATGATTTTGATAACTATACCCAAAGGGATATGATTCATCATCTGCAAATGTGTCTTCAAGAGCAAGACTAATGCAGTTGGAATATAATAAGCAATGTTGATAAGAATAATATCGTAATTTCAATTGTTGAAATTAGCGTAATAGATTTGTTATTCAATGTGCTCATGTTGATTCGGATTTTTACTCATAAAATTATCGCTTGGTATGACTTTGTTTTTGGTACATATGTGTTGAAATGGAAAAGTCTAAATAATGATTTAGAATAGACTATTTGCACATAATAACCAAAATGTCTTGAAGTAAGTGGGAGCAATATTGAGTTTGTGGGTTTTTCGGATATGATCTAAGAAATGATACGAAAGTATCATTTTATAAGCATCAGAGTTGAATACGTATTCTGATATAATATTGAATAAGTTGATTTTTAGTCAAAATGCAGAGGAAGCGTGTGTTCATAAGAAAGAACCACTAAAATGTACATAAATATTTCTAGATTATAAGTAGACAATATACTGCTGATTGTTAATGATGTACTTATGTTAAAATCAGTAATAGTTTGGTTGTTTAATACTCAATATTGAATTTGTTAATTATATCTTTTATATCAAGTATAAAGGATGTTGGGAATGTCCCAAAATGATATGCAAAGACACCTTATTAAAATGTTTAATATGGAACATATAAGATGAATTCTTTATGCATTAGAATTATCGTACATGTTGTTTTGTTTACAATATCATAATTTTCTTATGTATTTGATGCATGAAGAACACATCAAATCCAAATTAAAATCACTAAATGGTAATTTAGAGTATTCTCGAGTATTTATGAAATACTAGAGAATTGTTTATAGTAATAACAAACTCTTTATAAAGGAGTGTTCGGACTTGAATTTCATAAGCAAAGTTGAGTATAATATGTCAATATTAAATACATGTTCAAACCTTGGTCACGGAGACTTTAGTTGGAAATGTTCCAAATAGGAAGTTATAGCGAATTCAACGAAAAGATTAAGTACGCGCCTTGAATAGCATAACGACAAAAGCAATATATAAATATAATGCACAAATTTAACACCAGGGGTGATTCCAAGTATTAAGAATACTACATTATTGTTATATGATAACAATGTAATGATAAGAGCTCATTAGCAGTCGAGAAACATACTCTTAATAGTTCCACATGATAAAAGTAGTTTTTCAACATCGAAGAGAGTCGATTGACAGTGTAGATCATTAAGCCAACATAGCAGATTCATTCACGAAGGGTCTAATTCGACCTGTTCTCACCAAACTAATTAAACAGATAGGATAGAGGTTCCATAATTGACCCCAAGTGCAAGTAGGAGAATGATAGATTTAGGGGTATGCCCTATGAGTAATTATGTAATTTATTACATATATCTGTCGATAACCAATCCTGTTTGAAAAAAAATTGTTATCTTTCTATTATATACTTAATATAATGTGTTATATTGATTAAATAATTTAATTAAAAGTATATTTAATAGGAAATCCATAATTGGTAAGTATTGTGATAGTAGTTATAAAGTGTTGTAATCATGAGTAATTTATCACAATGAAATTAAACATACCGTCTTAAATACTCCTAGTCAAGATGCATGAAGATAGGATATCGATGCATCCGTTGAGACTAGAGTATGTAACGCTCTACAAATGTTGGGCAGTGTATTACTCATGACTGCTGGGGGCACCAAAGGGTTACATACTCATAGTTATTGGGTAACTACTCACTCGATAATCTTCCATTGGTTAACATAACTAAAGTCAAACAGAAAATATTGATGTGATGAATTTATACAGTTCTCTTAACATGAGTATGTAGTAGATCTGCAATATGAAAGCCCTTCTTTGATTGTAGTCAAATCATGGCACGACATCCATTGACTTACTATAGTTGGGTCGAGTGGAAGTATTGGAAGTGAAACACTATTCAAGAAAGGGTTCATCTCCTCCGTTATATAGGGTTAGTATCACGGTCAACTGAAGTCAACTCAAAGTCAAAATCTCTGGCCAAAGTTGTATAGTTAATAATAAAAGTTATTATTGAACCAAGGACTTTGTTTTTTGACTTACAAAGTTGAATATGGACGATGTTAGAATTTTGACCAAAACCAAATTTTATAAATCCTAATATGATATAATTTTGATAAAAATAATTAGTGTAAATAATTGTTACTACCAAGGACCGCTTTTAATAAGTAGAATTAGATTTAACCAAAAGATGTAAGCGATAAATTCAATCAAAAAGTCACACCACTATCTAAGATGATATATGAACGTTAATATTTGAAATATTCAATTTAATCTCTGATTGAATCTACACCTATAAGTCACACAACCGAAATGATGAACATTTCGAATGAACCACACAGTTTAATTAAATTTTAATAGTTGAAAATTAATCAAATTAATTAATATTTATGAAATATTAATTATTAATTTTTATTTAATTTATTTGAATGTCATTAGTATTTAGCAAAGTACGTACATAAAAGTTATAAAAGCGCATATCAATATACGATATCAATAGAATGTTAAATTTGATTTAGACAAAATATATACTAAAAGGGGCTTTAAATAAATTAAATAAATTAATATTTATGAAATATTAATTATTAAAAATTTCTTATTTGATTTTTTAGATTTCCATTGGGATTTAATAAAGTGTGTACATAACATTTATAAGTACGCGTATCGGTATACGATATCAATAGGATATTTAAATTGGATTTAAATGAGAATAATACTAATTGGCTTTTGAAATGTTTTGGAGCCTATATAGCCCATGTAATGGTTGGCCATACTTTGAGGAATAAAATGGGTATTTTGTTTTGAAATGAAAAAAAAATCTTATTAAAAGGAGTGGAATCAACACATGTTGAATGCCACATTTATTTCCTCCTTAAAAAATTTTCTCTTGGTCATTTGCCTCTCGCAATTTATCTTCTGAAGGCTGAATTTTCATGGAAATGAAGTTCTAAAATTTTCGAAACAAAAATTTAAACAAAAGAAAAGGAACAAAGGTGGTTGTCTCTGTATTATTGTAGATCTAGAGACAGATTTATTGAATTTAGAATTTTCTTCATCATTCAAGGTATATTCTCTTGGCTTTATTTGAAAGATAATTTTCTATTTTATTTACATAGACGTAAATTATCACGTTCACATGCCTATAATTCTCCATTCCTTCCATTTCTTCTCCTTGTATGTTTTTGGGATATGTATGATTATCAAAGTTTTACTTTGAATCCATTAATTTTTGGCATATTGAATTTAATTTCCCTTTTATCTATTACTCATGTGATACTAATAATATCAATCATAGATTACCTTTTGCTCTCTTTTGTTTGATCATTATGTATACATGTAATTTAGATCTATGTCTAATTGTCTCGAATTCATATATGTCTAATTCGTCTAATCCTTTTTAATTCATAAAACATTGTTTGAACAAAATTTTGGAACTATTACATTAATGAATCGTATTTCATATTACAAAGTTATGATGGATCGAAGGATGTTTTATAAATATTTTGAGATATTCTGAGTATTTTTTACATGTAAATTAATTGAACTTAAAACTTGTTGGAACTGGACCAGCCTGCAGCGGAAGTTATGGGTGAATTTCAACTTTTTTACCCTATTGGATCTTTATTGGGACTATGAAGTCTAACTGAATTAGAACATTTCTAAATTTCATTTAAATAAAATCATTTATTTTATTTAAATTCAAATATATTAAGATATGAAATTAATTTTATTTGATTTAGCTTATACATAAATGTATTATATACATATATGTGTGAGTGCATGTGTAACATAATAATCCGTGAAAGGTATAATATGCCCATATGTAGATGTTGGAATTTACATCGCAACAGACATATTAGCTCATTTTGTATGTCATGTATGTTGTTTAAATATGTGCATGTATATGTGTTACAATACACACACACATCTATGTATAAATATATTATGTATAATATATGAACATAAAACATTTATACATAGATAAATATATATATAGGAAGAGAGAGAACAATTATTAAAAATTATTTATAATTCAAAATTAACTTAGTTTTGTAAACATAATAATTTTAGTATTTTAATTTGTATATATTATGAATAAAATAAGGTTTTCATCCATAAATAATTAACATAAAATAATCTATTGATGAAAATTCAAATTTTACAATTTTTGAAAATCTAGGATCATAAAATAGAGCTTAGGAAAAATCTGGAGATTTTTCAAAGTTGAAATATTATTTTTAAAAACAAATACATTGATTTCGACAATAATTATTTAATATAAAATAATATTTTAACAAAAATTCAAATTTTAAAATTTCAGAAATTCTAGGATCATGAATGAAAGGTTATGAAAATTTTTTAAGAATTTTTCAATTAAACTATTGTTTTTAATAAATCATAAACAGTTTTTCTGAAATAATATTAATTATTAAAAATAATAAACTTTATTAAAACTTTCCTAATTTTTTTTGTATGTTTCTGAAATGATATAATATTTTTAAAAATATATAAAATTGAATTTCTAATGTAATAATTATTTTATATATAATAAACAATTCAAAAATTCAATAAATGTTAATTTAAAAATATGAATATATTTAATTTTCGAAATTTTAAATTCATATTATATATAAATAAGTGTACTAAAATTTTTAAATCATATTTATATCTTATATATGCATATATGCTATTATGAGAGAGAAATATACACTAATATATGTGTGTGTGAGAATTTATTAATAAATATATACAAAACAATTATTAATGAAGAAAATTGATTTTGTACAGTAAACAACATTTTTCTATACATAAATCAAATAGTATAATAAACAAATTATATACATAACCAAACTGATTTGTGACAACCACATCTACTTACAAAAATCTCACCTAACTAAACATATAGTTGCAATATATTTAAACAGATATGAAATTGCTCATTATAGGATCATAGAATATAATTAATTACCGTTATATGAATTAAAATTACCAATTTAATGTTGCATTTGAATCCACGTTGAAGCAATGACTTCCCTTCCTTTTACTGTTCTTGATTCGTCAGATTGCAATTCCGGAATCACCGACCTCTAACTATCGAATAGTATTATTTTAATTTGAAATATATTTGAGAATTTTGAAGTGGATTGAGAGCTATGTTTTAATCAGCAATGTAGAAGGTAATGGCGACCAAAAAAAATTCATCATTATTTTTAGAGATACATATATATATATAGGGTTGTATTAGAGAGAAACGAGGAAAACCTTTTTACCCATTCTCACTTGATCTCAACCAATTATCTCCAAGCCAATTCCTTATGTTTTAGCCACCCCTAGACCTTCCCAAAGTCAAAATTTTACAGCCCTAATAATTGGCCTTAAACTCATCTAAGCCCAAGCCAAAATACCATGCAATTACATCAAATTTAATCGCTTGTCGATATTGTATATCAATTGATATATTTATAACTGTTATAAATATATAAAACATTATTTATTTCTCAAATCATATTCAAATTTTATAATTAATATTTCATAAATATTAATTAATTTAATTAATTTATAAAAATTATAAACTAATTAAATCGTTCCGTCTTAAGGGAATTCATCATTTCAGCTGTGTAACTATTGGGTGTAAATTTGATCAACGATTAACATCGAACTATTCTAATGTTAACGTTCACACGTCACTTAGTAGGTGATGTGACATTGGCCAAATTTATCGCTTACTCATTTTCGGTAAAAATCCAATTTTAGTTTAATAAGCGTTACCTAGTTGTGACATTTGTTTACACCAATTCTTTTCGTCAAAACTATATCACTTTGGACTTGTGGAATTTGGTAATGGTCAAAATTCCAACCTCATTCACATTCAACTTTATAGTCCAAATACAAAGTCCTTGGTTCAATAATAACAATTATTATTAACCGAAATGCTCTGGCCAGAGACTTTGACTTTGAGTTGATTGTGATACTAACCGCATATAACTGAGGAGATGAATCCTCTCTTGGATAGTGCTTCACTTCCAATACTTCCACTCGACCCAATTATAGTCACTCGATGGACGTCATGCCATGATTTGGCTATAATCAAAACGGAGCTGTCATATTGAAGATTCACAGTATTCTCAAGTCGAGAGAACTGTGTAAATCAGTCACATCGATATTTTCTGTTTGACCTTAGTTATATTAACCAACCAAAAACTATCGAGTGAGTCGTTCCATAGTTATTCAATAACTATTGGTACGTAACCCCTAGGTGCCCCCAGCAGTCATGAGTAATACACTGCCCAACATTTGAAGAGCGTTACGTACTCCAGTCTTAACGGATACATCGATATCCAGTCTCGATGCATCTTGACTATGAACATTTAAAATTGTATATTTGTTTCGTTGTGATAAATTACTCATGGTTACAACACTTTGTAACTACTATCACAAATATGTCATTTATGGATTTTCTATTAAATAAAATTTTAATTAAATTAATTAATTAATATAACCACATTATACCAAGTATATAATAGAAAGAAAACACATTTTTTAGATTACATAAATCAAATAAAGATCCAAAATGAATTTTTTTAAAAATTTATCCAATTACCCGCTTCCGACTGGCCCAATTACAACGGGGGTTTATGGGAGAAGCCGGTGAAGAAATGAAGAGAGGAAGGAATAAATATGGGATTAAACGGTGAACTATTGGCTAGTGAACCGTTAGCGTTAGATGCGTCAGAAGCGTTTGAATGATCCGGCTCAAACAAAGTTCCGCCTTATGCTTATCATTTTGCATATTTTAAGCAAGTAAATTCTTGCTGTAATAATTGTGTCTATGAACATGACCATGTCTTCTTGTCAAAAATAACAGTCACCAATTTATTATACAGGAAAAGAGACACAAGGAAGAAGTCGCAAAAAAATTTAGTCTTAGGCACAACAAGCTTGTTTTTTAGTTTGAATGACATTTTTTTAGTGTAAATAGAAAATGATGGCAGCAACTATAATTCTGTGATTTACATTAAAAAGTGTTTTTCAACCTAAAAAGCAAACCTTTTGTTTTTAAAACTAAATTTTTCTTCAATTTTTTCCTTGAACCTAAACCTCTTTATTATATTTATTTTAAATCAAACTTAAAACATTTGCAAACATTTGCAAATATGATACATATTTCTACAACTAAGAAGAATGATTATTTAGATACAAAAGAAAACAAAAATGTGATATCATGGATTTTATTGTATTGAGATTTGGGTTTGAATTCAAGGAATGCTACAACGGTTTAAATCCATTTTACCACCAATTCCATTCCAGTTGCTCATAATTTATTATCCATCAGTTTCAGTATTCCTTCATTCACGTCACCCGCATGATACGTTTCCGCATGAATCTATTTAAATACAGTCACGTGGTCGATGTTTTCTTTTTCTACATTTCTCGAAAACGTTTGTTTAGCCAACTACCAAACAAACCCACCTCACGCCATTTGAGCGTGCACTGCTCTCGTTGGTTCAGTTTGCTATTTCCTGTTCAGTAACGAACACCAGTCACTCGATGCAGTTGGATTTATAAATAGAGCTCCCATTCGTAGCCTACGGGTTCGTTTCTCTTCACACGCGGCGGAAGAAGGGAGCTTGAAGCTACGTTCAGAAGTCTATAGAGAGAGAAGGAAGAGAGCCTGATCAGATAATTAGGGTTAAGTTCTTCTGCTTTGATCTCATGTAAGTAATTATTGTTTTCCAACTTTAGTTTCAAGTAACTAGGATGATGCTTTTGGGGATTAATGTTTGTTTCTCTTCTGACCACGATTTCATACCACATTTGGATATTTTGCTACATTGCGATTATGCTGATATAAATTTTAAAACTTTATGCCTACAGTTGCATTATATTGTTATTAATTTTTATATTTTGGGTAAGGTCAATTTGGGGTGTTTTTGAAATGTTTACGGTGTAATGGAAAATACAGATCTGCACTATCCTGTTTCAAAAATTGACCTTTGTTAAAATATTGAAATGCGTTTAGCTTAGCATAGTCAAATAAGTTACAAACATGAATAATAATCCATATTTCTTCATTTGTTATTTCTTTAATGCTGGTGTGATCTGTGTTCATAGTCTGTCAAATCCAGACCCTAGATGTCTGTTTGACTGGAGTAAGTTTTATTGTTGTTGGAAGCTTGCTATACGGCCCTAATTTCAACAATATACAAGGTCAGGGATATGCATACACACACCTTGATTATTGATGTGAATATTAAATTCATGTCCTTAATACTTGATCTATGAACAATATGACGTTTATCAATACATTAAACATTGTCCTTAAAACAGAAATTTATAAATCAAAAGTCCTTCAAACAAATATTCACATAATAAAATTGTGCATAGCATGTTGTTCATGCATAACTTGTGAATATTTAAAAATTTGAAATTAGTACATTGTATTTAGAATATAATATTATTAGATTAACAGTATGTATGTAACTGGAAAATTCCATTAGGCAGTAGACAAAAGTACTGTTATTTCAAATTTGTCTATAGAAATAAAACAGCCAAATTACAAATTTCATTTAATTTTGGGAGAAATCAACAAAAGAAGGTAAAATTCCTTTTAGAAAATAAAATCATAATTACTCCATTAATAAAAAGCAAGAATTTATCAATTTAAAAAGAAAATTCCTTATTATATCATTTTTTGTTATCACAAAAATCGACAAGTAGGAAATCTGTTTATTTTATCACAAAATTAAAAGAAGTAACGAGGGAAAAACGATCAACCTTTTCATAAGGTATGTAGAAATTAAGCCTACTAAACTGGAATTCAAATGGCTTGTTGGAAAATGAAGAATGCTAACCACTAAAATAAAGATTGCTTTGCTTAACTTTAGAAAAATATTTCTAATTTTAATGGATATTGCTCTTGGATAGGAGGTTATTCATGGCCAGATCGTAGCTTGTCATTATCTTGGATCGTGCCAGGCTTGAAAGTAACTTATAATTAAAATAGCAAACGATATGAAAACTGAAAATTGAACTGATCAAAAAGGCTGTATGGCTTAGTACTCGTTGAAGGTAAAAAAGAGGGGGACTAGGAGCTATGCATAGATTTTTATTTATTTTATTTTTATTTTTATTTTTTTTATTATCCCGACGCATATGTTTTTTCTTCAAATGCAGAACCGAGAAATATTTGTAGGATATAGCTGCAGAGTCCCTAGCAATTTGATCAGCAGAATGGAGGTATACGGGACTTCCATGACTATGCAGCCACCGAATGTTATATTTTTGTCTTCTATCGTGAACAGGGAAGGGTCGATCCCTTGTCATAAATGTGACATAAATTGTCAAAACGAGCATATATTCGGGAACATGTATCGATGCAAACCAACAGGGAGCACTCACATCTGTGATAAAAACTGCAACCAAAGGATTCTGTATGATAACCATAACTCTCTATGCAGAGTCAGTGGCCTAATTTTTCCTCTCTCGCCCGATGAGCAACAGGCAGTGAGAGGTCTTAGAAGGAAGTTTGAAGTAGAAAGCTCGGATGGTTGTGCTTCTTCTAAGCGCAGGCGAAGCATGCAGTATCATCCTTCTCCTTTTGAGAGGTCTTACACTGCTGTCGTTCCCATATTAAACCAAAACGGAGATGGCATGGATATGAATTAAGTTCTCTACTGTGGCTATTAATATCATTTCCCTGCTTATTTTATTGTTCGTTCCCTTCCACCAAATATGGAAAGGGATAGTAATATGTACTAATGTTTTTATAACATCCAACTTATTAGACTCCATATGTGATTCTAATATTAGTCTTGTTTATGAGTTTTTGAGTTTTCCTTTATTATATCGCTGATCTGTTACTCTTTCTTCTTCTTCTTCTTACATATTTCTTCTTCTTCTTTTTACCTACTGATATTTTAGGACCTATGTACATTCTGAGAACACTATTCTTTTTTGGAAATTGTCATGCCACATTAAAATTACTTGGCCTTAAAATTGTCACCTATAGTTGTCTATTTGTGCAAATGCTATACTGTTAGCTGTTGTTCCGTTATTATATTCCGTGACTACTATTGTTAACATGGTGCATCTAAATTACTTACCACAGTTACGACGTATGGAGTTTCGTGTTGGTTTTATTGTTAATGAATTTAAGTGCCTGTAAGTAATAAGAGGGTGATATAAGTTGTTTATCCACTATCTCCAATTTATCTTTGATATTCCAAATTATTTAATTTACAAAATTAATCTGGTTGGAATTCCTAAAGCACAAAGTGTAAATGAAATACACTTGTCTCACATCGTCAAATATGCAAACAAAGCCAAGTATATTAATAGCTTCCTAATGAAGGGGTTGGGGTCTTGGGGCACTCAAATGTTTGCTTCGTTGTGAGGAGGGAGGCGCGCCGCCATTCGTCCGACCGAATCGGGCCGGGCTCGGGTTTGGGTATGATCCTAATTTTACTGCAAAACTGGGTCAGGATTTTTAAACAGTTGCAGGCTATATGAACAGACACGACGCTTCATAAGCGGACGCGGATCAACTGAGGAGGTGCGACTTCTGAAGCGGCCCATTAATGAACATCAGCAATGACAGGCAACGGGTGCAACCTTTCAGGCAGACGCGACTGTTCGAAGGGGTGCAGAAAATAGAAGAGAATCCTGATCACATTCTCATTCAATTCCAATTCTAATTTCTTCTACTTCTTACAATCTCGTGCAGATTACGTCTGTTGTATCTTGGAAGAATTTTGAAATAAAATTCTTAAGGAAATTGTTACGACAAGCCTCAGACGGTTAGATTTCTAATTATTTGTATATTTATAAACATTATTCTACATTCTATCCTTTCATTTTGTTATACTATTTATTCAAAATAGTATAACGCTGTTGTTGTAATTTATTTACAACATTCATATTGTTATAATAATTAATACAGAATTCCAGTGTAGTGGAAATCTGAGTTATAAACTTGTGCGACGAGTTTATATTTGATTATTCTCTGTTTTGGTATACTAGACGTATAACATCTTAAGAATTTTACTGTTTTCACTAAAACATAGATGGCAACAGTAGAACTCTCAACAAAGGCTACTACACACAGCAGACCCGATCATTTTAAAGGAGATGGTGACGATTTTTTAACATGGTAGAATAAGATGTTATTTTACCTCACCACACTCGGTCTGCAACGGTATCTCGAGGAGAAGGAACCGATTTCTGCACCAGGCAAGGAAGCAGATGTTGCTACGTGGAAACATTCTGATTTCCTATATAGAAACTATATTCTGAATTGTCTCGACAAGGTGTTATACAAAGTATATCAACCTCTAAAGACAGCAAAAGCACTCTGAAATGCACTTGCCACGAAGTACAAGACGTAGAATATCAGTCTTAAGAAATTCATTGTAGACAAATTCATGGACTGCAAGATGGTCGACTCCAAACCGGTGACTGCTCAACTGCATGAACTGCAAATCATTATTCATGAACTCGAAGCGGAAGGTCATAAGGTTGGAGAATCGTTTTTGGTTGAAGCCATCACGGGAAAACTGCCACCGTCGTGGAGAGATTACAGCAATTATCTAAAGCATAAAAAGAAGGAAATCTCTTTATAGGATCTCATAGTCCGATTGAAAATTAAGGCAGGTAACCGTGAAATTACAAAACAAAGCGAGGAGGCATTTGTGGCTGAAGATTCAAAGACCAAAAACAAAAGAAAGAATTTCCAGAAGAAAAGGAAAGCTCCAGACAACAAACCAAAAGACAGCAAACGAACCAAAAAGTTTAATGGTGAATGTTGGGTTTGTGGAAAGGTTGGACATGCCGCTAGAGATTGCAGACTCAAAAAAGACCGCAACAAAGAGGCAAATTTAGTAGACAACATGGAAGTGGATGAGTCCAACTTCTCGACAGTTGTATCTGAATGCAATATGGTTCAGAATCCTAACCAATGGTGGGTGGACACAGGCGCTACTCGTCATGTCTGCTCTGACAAATCCATGTTTTCTACATACACGAAATTCGATCATGAAGAAAAACTCTATATGGGTAATTCTGCAGTATCTATGATCGAAGGCAGTGGCACAGTAATCCTCAAGTTTACTTCAGGAAAAACTGTCAAGTTGAATGACGTGCTCCACGTTCCAGACATACGTAAGAATCTCATCTCTGGTGCAGTATTATCAAAGAAAGGATTCAGAATGGTGTTCGAGTTAGACAAGATGGTTCTGTCCAAAGCTGGAATGTATATCGAAGAGGATATTTATGTGATGGCCTATTTAAGACAAATGTAGCCGTTATCGGCAATAAAACTATGTATTCTGATTGTGCTATTAATAAAATTGAAGTTTCTTACTTGCTTGAGCACGAAATTTTACTATGGCATGATAGATTAGGACACATAAATTTCCGAAAAATGAAAATATTATCAAACTTGGGATTAATTCCGAAATTCCAAGTAGATAAGAACTACAAATGTGAGACATGTGTAGAAGCAAAAATGTTTAAAAAACCATTTCAATCTGTTGATAGGAGCACCGAACCACTAGGTTTGGTTCATACAGATTTATGTGATTTTAAATCATTACCTACAAGAGGTGGGAAAAAGTACTTTATCACGTTTATTGACGATTATACGCGATATTGCTATGTATATCTTTTGAATAGCAAAGATGAAGCAATTACATCATTTATAAAGTACAAGGCTGAGGTAGAAAATCAGTTAAATAAAAAGATCAAGATATTGAGATCTGATCGAGGTGGAGAATATGAATCACCATTTGAACAGTTCTGTGCCGAAAATGGTATAATTCATCAAACAACAGCTCTATATTCACTACAACAAAATGGTGTAGCCGAGAGGAAGAACAGAACGTTAAAAGACATGATTAATGTCATGCTTTTAACCTCTGGTCTACCGACGAACTTGTGGGAGGAAGCCTTAAATATGTCTAATCACATATTAAACAAAGTCCCTCATAATAAAACAGGAACAATTCCATATGAGATATGGAAAGGACACAAACCAAGTTTTAAATACCTCAAACTGTGGGGGTGCTTGGCAAAAGTTCCAGTTCCGCCTCCCAAGAAAGTCAAACTTAGACCCAAAACAGTAGATTGTTACTATTTAGGGCCAGCCCAAAATAGTAGTGCCTATAGATTTTTGGTATTCAAGTCTGATATAGTTGATATTCATGTAATTACAATCATGGAATCAAGAGATGCCTTATTCTTTGAAGACGTGTTTCCGCACAAAAGGAATGAAGGGAATAATGTCCCTAAAAGGACAAGAGAAGAATCAAGCAATTCACATGAAGATGAAACTCATCATGAGATTGAGGAAGTTGAACCAAGAAGTAGCGTAAGGGCTAGGACTTCCAAGACATTTGGTTTGGATTTTTTCACATATGTGTTAGAACATGAACCTCAAACGTACAAGGAAGCAATGTCATCTTCTGAATCTTCATGTTGGAAAGAAGCAATCCAAAGTGAGATTGATTCAATTCTAAGTAATAAAACTTGGGAAATTGTTGATATTCCACCTGGAATAAAACCTATTGGCTGCAAATGGATTTTCAAGAAGAAAATGAAAGCAGATGGCTCTATCGACAAGTATAAAGCCAAATTAGTAGCCAAAGGATATTGTCAAAAAGAAGGAGTAGACTTCTTTGATACATATTCGCCAGTAACACGAATAACCTCTATAAGAATGCTAATAGCAATTGCATCAATTTATGGTCTAGAAATTCATCAAATGGATGTAAAGACGGCATTCTTAAATGGAGATCTCGATGAGGAGATCTACATGGAGCAACCTGAAGATTTTATTTCCAAAGGAAATGAAAACAAAGTCTGTAGATTAGTAAAATCATTATACAGACTAAAACAAGCTCCAAAACAATGGCACGCAAAATTTGATAGTGTCATGATGAGAAATGGTTTTTGTATAAATGAATGCGATAAGTGTGTTTATTATAAACAAATTGGACAATCATATGTGATGATTTGTTTATATGTAGACGATATGTTAATATTTGGTCCAAATACTCAGGTAATAGAGACCATAAAGAAGATGTTAACTAGAAATTTCGATATGAAAGATTTAGGAGTTGCAGACGTTATTTTGGGAATCAAAATAATAAGAACTCCTAATGGAATTGAATTGTCTCAGTCACACTATGTAGACAAAGTGACTGAAAAATTCCAAAACTATGGAATTAAAGGAGTGAGAACACCTTTTAATCCATCAGAAGTACTGCATAAAAACACTAATGAGAGTGTAATGCAACTGGAATACTCTCGTGTAATAGGATGTCTCATGTATCTCATGAATTGCACAAGACCAGATATAGCTTATGCAGTAAGTCGACTGAGCAGGTATACAAGCAATCCAGGAAAGGAACACTGGAAAGCACTAATGAGAGTGCTTGGATATTTAAAAAATACCACAAATTATTCCTTACATTATGGAAAATATCCTGCCGTCTTAGAAGGATATAGTGATGCAAACTGGATTGCTGATTCAGAGGAATCTAAATCAACGAGTGGTTATGTCTTTACCTTAGCAGGGGCAGCGGTGTCATGAAAATCTACTAAACAAACATGCATAGCTCGATCCACTATGGAATCAGAGTTCATCGCTTTAGATAAAGCAGGCGAAGAAGCAGAATGGCTTCGTCACTTTTTAGAAGATATTCCATTTTGGCCTAAACCTGTACCGGACATATGCATACACTGTGATAACCAAGCTGCGCTAAGCAGAGCGCACAACGTTGTGTATAATGGGAAGTCACGACATATTCGTCGACGCCATAACACAGTTAGGCAATTACTCTCAAATGGAACTATTTCCATAGATTATGTGAGAACAAATGATAACCTAGCGGATCCATTTACTAAAGGTTTATCAAGAGAGAAAATTGACTGCGCATCGAGGGGAATGGGTTTAAAAGCCTAAACCACCAAGAGTTATCTTATACGGAAACCTATCCTAGCGATTGGAGATCCCACGGACTAGGATCAATAGGCAAACCAGTTCTGAATAACTCAAAACGTAATGCATTTGCGTGGACATAGTCCAACTCCATTCCTATGGTGCACAATATAAATGCATGCCTACAGAAGTATTTAAAGGTTAAAACTATGTTTTTTAATGATGACCATATCTTGGAAATAACAAGTGGGGTATATGTAGGATACTCTTAATGGTTGCGATCACCTATGTTAGTGTGAGCTTGGTCGGCTCTATGAGAATATTAAAAGGCTTTTATTCTCTAAAACACTCGCAGAACCAAAAATTGTTCAGGACCAAAATGAACACAACCAAGAGATTGGATGAGAAGGGAATCAATGCTTCGTAAAGCTTATTGTCTGGATATACACTAAAGGCCGACGGTTCAAGATGAAATAATTCACCGATTAGCCAAGTAGATCCGATAAGTTTTAACTAGGGAAAGTTCAAAGTGAAATATCTACTTATCCACGATAAAGCATTATTCCATATGTACTCTGTGATATTTCGCTTTGTGTGGGGGAAAATTATATTATCATTTATGTGGGGGATTGTTGGAATTCCTAAAGCACAAAGTGTAAATGAAATACACTTGTCCCACATCGCCAAATATGCAAACAAAGCCAAGTATATTAATAGCTTCTTAATGAAGGGGTTGGGGCCTTGGGGCACCCAAATGTTTGCTTCGTTGTGAGGAGGGAGATCATGCATCACCACCACACACGCGCGCGTGCCGCCGCCATCCGTCCGACCGAACCGAACCGGGTCGGGCTCGGGTTTGGGTTTGGGTCTAATATGATCCTAATTTTACTGCAAAACTGGGCTGGGATTTTTAAACAGTTGCAAGCTATATGAACAGACACGACTGTTCATAAGCGGATGCGGATCAACTGAGGAGGTGCGACTTCTGAAGCGGGCGCGGGTTTTTGGCGAACAGACGCAGCCGGAAGCGGGTGCGACCCGTTAGACGCAAACGGGTGCGGCTTATGGCAACAGCAGGAGCGAACGGGTGCGGCCCATTAATGAACAGCAACAATGAAAGGCAACGGGTGCAACCTTTCAGGCAGACGCGACTGTTCGAAGGGGTGCGGATGAAATTATAAATAGAAGAGAATCCTGATCACATTCTCATTCAATTCCAATTCTAATTTCTTCTGCTTCTTCTTTCTCTACTGCTCTATACAATATATCATAGAGTTGACATACTCATTACAATCTCGTGCAGATTACGTCTGTTGTATCTTGGGAGAATTTTGAAATAAAATTCTTAAGGAAATTGTTACGACAAGCCTCAGATGGTTAGATTTCTAGTTATTTGTATATTTATATACATTATTCTACATTCTATCCTTTTATTTTTTTATACTATTTATTCAAAATAGTATAACGCTGTTGTTGTAATTTATTTACAACATTCATATTGTTATAATAATTAATACAGAATTCCAGTGTAGTGGAAATCTGAGTTATAAACTTGTGCGATGAGTTTATATTTGATTATTCTCTGTTTTGGTATACTAGACGTATAACAAATCTTTTAGAAAAAGTGAGTGATTTCGTTAGAAGAAGTGCACTCGTACTCGTGTTATTTTATTCTACATCTAAATAAAGAGCAATCAACAAACCTATCATGTTGCAAAACCCCCCGAACCTCCAGTCCTGATAGTAGAGTCATGAAACAACTAAAGATTGACCCTAGAGTCGTACTAGACTACACACGGACTAAAAGAGTGAAAAATGAATATATACACACCAATCAAATCAACCATATCATCTAGAGATAGACCCAAGCAATCAATCCAACAATCAGAAGTCAAACCAAATTAATACTCAAAAAGGAAACATCCCTAGCGGCTCTCAAATGCTCAGACAACCATGATGAGATAAGTATCAACAGACAATCCAAGCAGCCAAACATCCACGAATGGTCTATGGAGGTTGTTCAGTCCATCACCACAGCTAGTACTGCCAAACTTAACAAGGGCGTGAGTACCGAACATATATATGCACATAATTTAAATATTATATACATATATATATGTGAGAGACAAAGGCCAAAACAAAACGTAGAGCATAATTAGTTATTAATCATCAATAACACGTTTGAAGAACTATCTTCATTAAACGTTATTGTTGGGTCACTGCATAATGCCATATTATGTCTCCCTCTACCGTGAACAATTTTTACCTTCAATATATCTATATGGGATTTTATCTTTTAAAGAAAAGCTTTGAAAAATATTTTTTAGTTAGTTTGTATCTAGGATAGACAACCCAGTTATAAATGAAATATGCGATGGTGTATATCAGGTTATCGAAAGCAGTGTTTTCGTTGTTGAAAATTCTTTTGTTCCTTTCGAACTAAATATACCAACAAGTAATAATGAAGATAACATCATATAAAATTATTTTATCTTTAGTCCATTGGAATCTAAGATTGTTTCAATAGTATTCACAATTAAGGTCAATGCTGAATGTTGAGGGTGTTAACAAGAATAGAATAGGTAACGAGACAAATGTAGTAGAGGTGTGTTACGATTTCTAGGTCAAAATTGCAAAAACCACATTTATTATCTACGACTAGATTCTTTTTCTTAAGGTATTCAATAGTGTTTAGTTTGTTATGCTAGGTTAACCATATGTGCGGCTTTGAATTGGGGGAGCGTTAACTTTCCAAATGGATTTGTAAATGGTTGGTATTTACGTCAAAAGTTGGCACGAACACCGAAGATTAATAGCAGAGAATAAAATAAAGAAAATAAATTGAAAACGAGGAAAATAAGAACGTACAGCAATTATAGGGATTCGGCTAATCAGATGCCTACGTCCACTTAAACTTTGTTAGAGTTTCTATTGGAATTTTACACAGTTGTTCTTATGGATCGGTGATGATCTGTGAGATTACAGAGATAATGCAGAAATTTGTTAAATAAACAAAAAGATCCCCTCAAACAATTCCCTTCTTCCTTTGATTATAGCCCCAGATCAACGAAACTATCTCCTCCACGTTCTAGCCCACGTTCCCCACGTCCAGGAGAAGTTGCTTGGAGAAGATCGTGGCCACCTAAGCAATATTTAGGGATCGATACCAATCCATGTCCTATGGATCGTTACCGATCCATAAGATAGGCCATAAGCCTTCTTTGATCCTTAGAAACTGCTTAGTTGACTTGTATTCTTGGCTTTGGCATTTTAGTGCATTGATATGAGATTGAACTTGAGTCAATTTCTTGGTTCGGAGGTTAGGCAAAGACACTTAATTTATCCATCGTTATTTTGGTTAGGAATACTGGATGAACCATCTTTTATGGTACACGTTGGCTAATAATCACTAAGGCCTTCTATGGCATGGAATTTTGTGGTGATTTAGGTAGGGATCGGTACTGATCCCTGGTCATGGATCATTATCGATCCATGACTCTGCTTGAATCTTGGATTGTTGGCCTTGATTCCTTTGTTGATTTAGTATGTAGGCTCTTTGGAAGCCTTTGACATGTTTACGGCTTCATCTGTAAGTCCTACTCAGTATTTGAGTTTGACAGTTATCGCTTTGGATTCCTACTTGGTAGTTTTCATGTTTGACCGATCTGATTCGTTTGAATATGACTTAGTCACAAGGCTGGATAACATTTGCCCCCAAAGCATGTCTTGTGAATAGAAGGTGTGCTTTGCTCAAGAAAAAATATTGGAGTTGGTTATTCACTAGTAGTTGGATTTTCTGGCTATTAACTGATCATATAGTGGTGAATCATCCAATTCCTTCGGATTCCCCAGTAAATCAAAGATCATTCCAGGCTATTACGGCTAGGGACTCGAGTCCTTGCTTGAGCGTTAGTCATAAATAATCATCATTCCGTGTTCTTTCAGAATCATTATATCGTATGTTATATCATAAATTAAGATTGCCCCATGCTCATCCTAGAGTTAACGATCACGTCCCAAAATCAATATTACCTTGTGTTTATCCTGGATTTAAGTTATGACATACAAATCATATGTCGGATAATCAAAAATTAATAATCATGGAAGCTCACGGCCATCGGTTTGTACATTATTTACAAATCATCTAGTGTCGCCTAGGTACCCATTATAAGAACGCTCAACCAAATCAAAGTAGTGACTCGATCTGATAATCGCTACCAAGTTGTTTCAAGTCAAATGGCGTTCAAATCCAAAATCTAGTATCCAATCTCTTTGGACCGCATTGTCAATGTCCAGGTTAGTTTTAAATCTCTTCGGTCGTGTAATCAGCGACCAATTCAATTTCCGATCTCTTTGAATCGTTAGTTGAATCCTTGACCTCTCCATATCGTAAGTTGTGTCGTCAACCTCTCCTGATCGTTAGTTGAGTCGTTGACCTCACGTATCTTTAGCTGAATCATCGACCTCTCTGGATCGTTAGTTCATGCTGAGTCCAATCCGCTCGCTTGCCGACGAGGGGACCCAACGACCGAATGAGTCGAGCCGCTCACTGTCCGTGAGAGGACTCACTATCCCATACAAGTCCAATTCACTCGCTCTCTGCCAAGAGAACTTGTACCTTACGGTCTGTCGTCCAGTCTCTTCGATCGGGAAAACTGCATTTAATCAGCTTATAAATCAATATTAGGGACTAACCAACTTCCGTTGATGTTTCGAAATCAATATCAATTATCATGTTCGAGTGGTTTTCAAAGTCAAGCATTCATTTACCTGATTTGTTTTCCAAAATCCAACAAACATTATGACATTCATCCCACCAAGCATTACAGCTCAGCATCCAACTTAGAGCATACCTAGTAACCGATCGAAGTCCCATACATGACTAAGTGGCTTGACTGTAATATCACATCATTTATTGAAAAACAAAGGAAAAGTGTGGGAAACCTGCCTCCCTGCTATCTCAATTATGAAATAACTATTCTCGACCTAGATCCAAGGCCATTTCCATTTACTGCAGACGGTGGTTGCTCCTGCTGCATCACTGCAGTTTGGTTCCTCATGTACTGTTGCAGTTGGTTGTTTCCAACATGTTCCTCAATTATGTCACGAAGGTGCCTACAATCATTTATTTCATGCCCAGCTCATGGAATAGGCAATACTTTCCCGATCTTCTTTCTCGATCGGTGGGTTCTCTCTTCATCAGTTTCCGATAGGGAACTTGCTCCTTAGTATCAAGGTAAATCCTCTTCGGGGTTTCATTCAACTCTGTGTAAGATGAGAATTTCGATTCCTTTCTATCGCTTTAGACCTCCAAACCTATCATCCAGCTTTCACTTTCCTTTGTCTTTTCCAAATCCAACCTCAGACGGTCCTCCGTCATCCAGGGCATTAACCTCTATCTTTTAAGTTTCAACGTCCTCTTGATGCAAATGTCTCTCAACCTCATAGTATAATTCCGCAAGATTCGCTGGTATATTCCTTGTTAAAACCTCATGCTTTGATGTTTTGATAGTGACAACTACACAAGAAAATATTATGTATATACTCGACTATTGTAGAAAAATATATCAACCATCGAAGAGATCTACACGATGAAGACAAGATAAAGATGACATTCAACAGAATATTGCTCATAGAATTCCAAGTCTAGAGTTTACTGATGTTAAAATCTCTTCAAAGTGGTATACACACACATTAAAATTCAAAATAACATTACCATGTTGAAAAAGGAAAATATACCTAATCAGTTGACTGGTTCACCAAGTTTAGCCAACTGATATTGTGTACATCTATTTTTATTATCTTCTAAAGAAAATCAGTCGACCAAACCTTTAATTCCATCGACTAAATAAGAATATAGTCGATTGAATGTCATTTTTAGTCGACTAAATAAGGTACTTTTTATACTGTTTTCTTTCTGTTTCAAAATTGAATGATTCGACCATAACTAGTCGAATATACATATCCTACCAGGCGACAAATTGTCGAGTAATAACCCTATTATTTGAATTTTCTGAAGGGAACTTCTTCTTCACGAAGAATCACTTCCTTCTATGAATGGTTACAGCATTGTAACAGATGTTACTCTTCACGAACGACTGTAACTACTAGTTCTCTATAAATAGCAATCATTTTTACTATTTCAACAACTAAATCTTCTTGTTTTTATCTCTAAATCTTGTTGAATTCACTACTTGCATTCAGAATCACAAATTGCTATTTCTTGATCACTTATACATTTAAGTCAAATCTAATTAAGTGATCATTTACTTCTATTTCTTCAAATATACACGTTATACCACTTAGAAGAAGGTTATAAAAAGGTTGTACGATAACGACTCATCCATGTTATTCAGAGCACAAAGTCAAAACATTTTAATACTCTTTGTAGTTGAAGTCCCATTGGAGTTCTTTAGGCACAAAGTCATGTTCGATGGCTTAGGTGATTTGTAATATGTATTCCTCCAGGTTAAGTGAGGGTGTTGTTTAAATTCAAAATGAGTATGGGACTGGACGTAGAACGAAAAGGTCGTACCAGTATAAAAATATTCGGTGCACTTTACTTTACAGTATGTTTATTCTATCAATATTCATAAAAGTTTCAACTCAGTAGAAATATTCATATTACTCGATCCATAGCGACTTTCATTTGGTATCAGCGCGAGACATTTATACAACTGTAAACAGTTTATAGAATACTATTTAAGTAATATGGATAACATTACTTTTACTTTTTTGAAGGACAATATACTGCACAACCACCACTATTTAATGGATTAAACTATGATTATTGGTCAACTAGGATGAGAATATATATGCATGCTAATGGGTATGACACCTAGAATATTACACAACAGGAATATACTATTACTACCACTGATTATGCACAATGGTCAAACACCCAAAAACTAGATGCTACTAGTAACGCTAAAGCTATGAACATGCTATTTTATTCACTGGGCAGAAATGAATTCAATAAAGTTAGTGTGTGCACATTTGCTTATGAAATTTGGCACATCTTAAAAATAACTCATAAAGGTACAAATAAGGTTAAACAAAGCAATTTCTATGCTTAAAAATCAGTTTCAAAATTTTAGATTGAAGCAAGATGAGAATATTACTAATATGTACTCTAAATTTTAAAATATTTATCATTCATTTCTTGTATTAGGAGAAAAATATACAGATTTTGATATTATTTCAAAAATCATTAACTCTTTGACTGATGACTAAGAATGAAAGGTGTTAGCTATCAAAGAAGCTATTGACATTTCAAACATAAAACCAGAAGAGTTAATAGAAAATCTTATGTCTTATGAAGTAAATTTACAAGCAAAATGAGTACAAACTCAAGATAGAAAGGCAATCGTATTTCAAGTAGAGGAGGAGGAATCCAATATAGACGATGATGGTGTTGCATTTCTAACCATAAATTTCAGGAAATTTCCGAGGTTTAAGAAGACAAATTTTTTTTACAACAGCAATAGCAATAATAATCCGTCATCTTCATCGCTCAAATGTTATGAATGTGACAAGATAGGCCACATAAAGAAAGATTGTCCAGTTCTCAAGAAGGAGAAGAATAGCTTCAAAAACAAAAATGAGAAATTCTACAAGAAAAAGAAGCAAGCATTTTCAATCACATGAGTTGACTCGGACTCATCTTCATCGTCAAATAGTGAGAGTGATTCAAAACAAGCGAATGTGTGCTTCATGGCTTCTAGACGATGTAAGTGAATTTTCTTTTGATGATCTAGTTGAAATAAATACTGAATTGTTAGATAGGCCGAAAGATCTAAAAAGAAAATATAAGGACACTCTAGCTCTAGGAAAATTGAATAGAAGTGAATTAGAAATTGATATGTTAAAAGATGAAAAGAAATATTAGAAGAAGAGTTAGAAAAATCCTAAGAATCTTGTGTTAGTATAACTTGAGATCTCAAGTCACTATATTAAGTAATGAAATTAAAGTTCGTAAAAATGAGAATGATAAATTAACAAAAGAAAATTGTGATTTGAATTCTAATATTGATATACTAGGTATAGAAGTCGAAGACCTTAAATCAAAGTTATAAAATGTCACTAAAAATGTTTCAAACTTTAACAAAGGTAGAGAAAACTTATCTAGAATTATCAATAATTCACGATCTTTCTTTAATAAAAATGTTTTGGGATTTAAAACTTATCATATTAGCAATTCTAGTTCTAGGAAAAATATGCATCTTTGTATGCTAATTTTAGAAAAACCAAAGTTATTAAAAGTCAAATAAAATCGGAAAATTCTAAGATTATTAGTATTTGGGTTTCAAAAACCAATAATATAATTATTAGAAATAAATACATAAATAATTTTATTTTCGAAGTTCATTTGAATTCAAATTTCATTTTCGAAGGTTCAACAAAACCCTTTTGGGTTTGGTTATCAAAAATCTAACCCCGGAACCCTAACGTAAGAAGTGGGTACTAGAAGTACGTCTTATTTTGCTTGTAGATACACCACATATTAAGGGGGGATGTATTCCAAATTTTCTAATGCATTTGGAAATGAAGCTACAAATGTAGGGAAATAAAAAAAAATTATAATCTATCTTTAATTTGATTTTATGAGAAATATTTTTAAGCTATTATAATTTTGACAGAATGTAGGATTTTTTCTAATATTCTAAAGTATTTGTAAAAATAAATCATTTATTTTAAAGGAAATTTATACTTATGGGTATAAGTGGTATAAATTAAGTCTTAAAAAATATATACCCACTAAATGTTTTAATGATATAAAAAAAATTTACATTCATTGGAAATGGGTTTACACTTTGAAATTTTTTTCATGCATTTTTAGTTTATTTTATTTTTGTCCCTTCTTTGAGTGGTAATTGTTTAAGGTATCTTAGTGTCTTTTTGAAAACTTATTTGTTGTGGTAGTAGTATTTTGAGACTTATGTTTTTGTATTATCTTGTTTTATGTGGTTATGGTTGTTATGTTGGAATATTTTGTAGTATGAAGTCTTTTTGAAAAATTTGTGATGTTGTATGAAATGGTTATATTTATAATTTCAAAGCAATATGCTATGGTTATGTTCAATCGTTCATGATATTTGAAGTTTCTTTATCCTCTACAAATATTAAAGTCTTATATAACTTCTATCAAAATATATTTCATTTTCATTGATGACAAAGGGTGAGAAAACTATACGGCCATATCGATATGGGGAGTATAAATTTTGGGGGAGAACTGACTATGTTCTATAAAATTAAGTTTTACTTGTATAGTCGTCATCATCAAAAAGGAAGAGTTAAAACCTTATAGTTTGATGTATTGATAGTGACAACTCCACAAGAATATATTCTGTATATAATCGACTATTGCAGGAAAATATATAAACTATTAAAAAGATCTACGCGACAAAGATAGGATGAAGATGGCATTCAATGTTAAATTAGTCATAGAATTCTGGGTTTACAGTTTACATATGTTAAAATCTCTTCAAAGTGATATATACACACATACAAAATTCAAAATAAAATTACCATTTTTAAAAAGGAAAATATATAGAATCAGTCGACTAGTTCACCAAGTTTGGTCGACTGATATAGTGTACATCTATTTTTATTATCTTCTAAAGAAAACCAGTTGACCATACCTTAAATTAAGTCGACTAAATGAAAAAGCAGTCGATTGAATGACAATTTTAGTTGACTAAATAAGGTACTTTTTACACTGGTTTCTTTTTGTTTCAAAATCAACAGATTTGACCACAAGTCGACTAAATCTATCCTACCAGTTGACTAGTTGTCGAGCAACAACCATATTATTTGAATTTTCTGAAGGGATCTGCTTCTTCACAAAGAGTCACCTCCCTCCATGAATGGTTGTAGCACTTCTACTGGATACTACTCTTCATGAAGGACTACAACTACTTGTTCTCTATAAATAGCAATCACTTTTAGTTTTTCAACAATTAATTCTGCTTGCCTTCTAACTCTAATTCTGGTTAAATTCACTACTTGCATTCAAAACCACAAATTGTTATTTCTTGATCACTTATACATTCAAGTCAAATCTATTAAGTGATCATTTACTTCCATTCTTTAAATATACACATTATACCATTTACGAAGAAGATTATATGAAGGTTGTACTATAATGACTCATCCATGTTTTTCCGAGCATAAGAAGTCAAAACATTTTACTACTCTTTGTAGTCGAAGTCCTCTTAGAGATCTTCAGGCAAGAAGTCCTATTCAAAAGCTCAGGCGGTTTGTAATACTTATTCCTCTGTGTTAAGTGAGGGTGTTTTTTAAATCCAGAAAGAATTTGAGACTGGCCATATAACGGAAAGTTCGAACCAGTATAAAAATATATGGTGCACTTTACTCTACAGTATTTTTATTATATCAATATTTGTACAAGTTTTAACTCAGTAGAAATGTTCATATTACTTGATCCATAGCAACTTTCATCCCTTTCCAAAGCAACCTTAAAATCTGTCTTACTACCAACTCCTGAAACTGCCGCCATCGGAACCAACAATAGATCCGGCTTATGAACTACAATGGCTACCACATTAAACCTAGTAAAATAACTCCATAGGGACTCTTCGGTCCTTTGCTTCACGCTCGACGGCGTCGTCACGTTCTTTGGTCGTGAAATATTAACTTTGAACTCCTCATGAACCTATTTACTAACTCGATCCATATGCCGATGGACCCATTTGCCAGCTGTCGGAACCACATCATCGCTAAGTCTAAGAAATATAAGGGGAAACATCGTCCCGTCATTAGATGAACCGTTGGATCGGTCTTTCCATCATACATTTTCAACATCGACATCTTGAAATCGAGTGAATTCCTTGGGTATCACCATATTGAGGGTGAATGGGTTTCTATTTATACACTCGCAACTTTGATCTGGCAATCCACTTCTCATTACTCATCTAACTATCTCAGCAATTATACCACTATCATCTAATGGAAGTCTTTGTTCAATGTTTTCATTCTGCCTCCTGTTCCCATGGGGAAATTCTAGCATGTACTCCTCTGGTTGCACACTAGCATTCTGATTCACATTCTGGTATTCAACATTGTTTCCCAGGCATGTCCATCTCTTTCCAGATTCAGATTCATCATGCCCTCAAGTTCTCGGGGATCGATACCGACTTTTGCTCGGCGATCAGTATCGATTTGTGGTGCCTCTTCAAAGGTTGCTCCACTTTGTTCCATTCTGTTCCTAGGTGCGTTTGTTCAGGCCTCCGGTCTATGGTTTTGGTCTGCAGCAACTCCAACTGTTCCTAATTGTCTCATTCTTCTGAAGAATCCTTCCAGCATCTCTTCCTGGCGAGCTATCATTATGTCCTACATTTCTTTCATCATCGTTCCCATCTAATCTCTGTTTATGTGGATGGAAGGGATTTAGATCCTGAGGATACCTCTTTGCTGCCCTCATGCTCTTATTGGCTTTCTCCAGTAGTTCTTATGGTTGACGGTCTTGTCATCTTAAATTCAAGTTTCAAGTTGTTAAATTTTAATTTTCTTAGTGAAAGCACCAAAATGTTTACGTCAAAAGTTGGCACAAACATCCAAAGATTAATAGCAGAGAATAAAATGAAAAAAATAAATTGAAAATTAGAAAAATAAGAACGCACGGTAATTATAGTGATTTGGGTAATCAAAGTCATTGTCCACTTAAACTTTGTTGGAGTTTCCATCTGGTTTTTATAGAGTTGTTCTTTTGGATCGCTGATGATCCATGTGATTACAGAGATAATGTAGAAATTTGTTAAACAAGCAAAAATATCCCTACAAACAATGCCCCTCTTCCTTTGTTTATAGTTCCATATCAACAAAATTATATCCTCTACATTCTAGCCCACGTTCCCCACGTCCAGGAGAAATTGCTTAGAGAAGGTCGTGGCACCTAAGCAATATTCAAGGATCAGTACCGATCTGTGCCATGTGGATTGGCACTGATCCATAAGATAGGACATAAGGCCTTCTTTGATCCTTAGAAACTACTTGGTTGACTTGTATTCTTGACTTTGACATTTCATTGCATCGATATGGGGTTGAACTTGAGTGAATTCCTTGGTTCAGAGGTTGGGCAAAGACACTTGATTTATCCTTCGATCATTTTGGTTAGGAATAGTGGACGAACCATTGTTTATGGTGCACATTGACTAATAATCACTACGGCATTCTATGCATGGAGTTTTGTGGTGATTTGGGTAAGGATCGGGGATTGGTATCGATCCCTGGTTATGGATCAGTACTGATTCATGACTCTGCTTGAATCTAGGATTGTTGGTCTTGATTCCTTTATTGATTTAGTATGCATGCTATTTGGGACCCTTTGACATGTTTACGGATTCATCCTTTGGTCCAACTCGATATCTGAGTTTGGAAGTTATCGCTTTAGATTCTAGCTTGGTTGTTTTTCTATTCGATCGATTTGATTTGTCCGAATATGACTTGGTTATAAGGCTGGATATCAGTCGGCTTAGTTCCTGAGAAGTTTAAAAACTTGTACATTAAGTTTGAGGAGTAAGTTTTACTTTTATTCCAACATCGGATTTTAGTATCACTCTCATTATCTAGGTTACAGTATTCCAATTTGGTATAAAGTAAGACAAATTAAGTTAAGGTAGTGCCTTGCATGCATGATTGAATGTAAAGTTCAATAGGAATTCATTGTTTGATCTAAAGACCTTTGAAATAATGACATTTTGAAAATTACAAATGTCAATAAGTTCCTTGTATTCCACTCTAAGAGGAATAACAGAAATCTAGTTATCGTGCCAAAATGAAGAGTTTTGCCTGAATATACTATATCATTAATTCCTACGTTAAAAAATTTGAATTTTTTTAGGATGAATTTCCAAAGAGGAGACTGTTATTACTGAATTTCGCTTTAGATAAGTTTCTCATTAGTATTACTGAATTTCCAAAGTCGTTCTCCCAGTAATGATAAGTTAAAGTAAAAGATAATGGCGTCTCTTTTATCTTTTTCCCGTTTATCTTCTCGCTTTCTTTCCACATCAAACACATCGAATTAAAAAAAATACAAACTCATCATCTCTTTATAATTCAAGATAACCCACTTCAGCAATTGTCTTTAAACCCAATATCATTGAATATTCGTCTCGTCCATATGCCGATCTGGTTAGAAATTGGGTGTTTCATACATCTACTTTGCTAGATTACAAACATCCGAAATCTTGGATAGATTGAAAGAGGAATAAAAGTTTTGCTTTAGATGTGGAGATTGTAATCATCTTACAAAATAGAGATCTAATCAGATGCTTTAAATGTGAGAAGTTTGGTCACAAAAACTTGTTTGAATTTGTCTAAAACACCACTTCCCAAACCATGCATTGAGCAAAAATTACCACCGTTTCTATTTTTCTTTGTAATTCTGTAACATGAGGAGAATGTACAAAGAAAAGAGAGGAAGGAACATGCAGGTGTTAGTGAGATTTTTCATCTCAGAAACACCCATGTAATTTTACAAAGTAATCATGACGCTGAATACTTTCATGATTATAAATCAACAAAATTAAGTAATGTTAATTTTTCTTTAAAGAAGGGTAATTATATTACTTTAATGCTTACGTTATAATAAAAGGGAAATATTTTAAGTACTTGGAATTAATTCGTTATCTCGATATAAGACTTGACAGAATAAAAGAAAAGGTAAAGTAAAGTACTGGAATAATAAAAGACATATGGAATTCACGTGGTTCAGATATTAAAGAATCCTACGTCCATGGGTAAAATGTCACTATCTTCCTTCTTGATTCTTAGTACAAAAAAAGGCTGAGAGTACAAGTTTTCATTTTGTGCATCCAAAACGAATAAAGTAAAAATCCCCTCTTCTCTGCTACAGTGCCCTATCCATTTATAATGCAAAGATGCACGTGGATTGTCAACATCATTCTTCCGCTCTTTTAATTTCTGCCTTTGGATTGTGTCATGTGTCAACCATCCATCTTGTTTATTTAATGTGCATGGGTTGCTGATGTGGCCTTCGGCGGGAAATTGTAATTTGCGTAGCTGAATCTTGACTTTAGGAGATAAACTTGAAATTGTACGTGAATGTTTAGAATTTAGGCAAGAAAACCTAAATTTGAATAGCTTGTACATTTTCGATTTTGCAAAGCGACAAGCCTATATTCTACACATATGGGTGGATAGAGTGGCAATGAGGACCTGCCCATCTTTTTAGAGGGATTTTGTATCATTGTCGGTACTTTAGAACATCACTTTACTTTGTTGGGTGTTGTGGCCGTATAGCCTTTGAACTGCGCTAATACTTCTGAAGCTGTACCGCACTGTCCACTCTGCAATATTAGCATAGTACAGTATGGGGATGGTTGGAGTTGAGTTGCATGGCTTTGTGGGAGAGAGTGAGTTGTTGTTTTGGAGGGTGATTGCCTTGTGCGAACTTGTTCTGAGCTGCTCTCCACTTTAGGGATACTACCTTAATGCCTTTGTCTTTGGCCTAGTTTAATGATCTTGGGGATGAAGCTGAGGTCTTTTGGTAGCCACGGAGTAGTTTTTTTCCATCGCCTCATACCTTGAGTCTCTATGCTTGTGGTCAACGTTTTTAAGATTGTTCTGTCACATCAACATCAAATGGTGACACGTCCTTATTGCCTTTTAATTCAAAAGTACAGCACAGACCTTCTACTTTTCGATATTAGTTTAAGATTGCGACACATCCCTATTTGCATATAGTTGCTTATGGAGATGTGCTGCAGTCCTGTATTGTTAGAGTGGATTTTGGAGTCGCAGCACAATTTCTTCATCTCGTTATTACTTGGAAACTATGCCGCAGTTCTACATATTAAAGCAAGTATGAAGGCTGCAGATCAGTTTTAACACTGTTAGCCATTTCAGATTATAGTGTTGACGCTATGTTGAATGAGTGGGTGCAGTTTCTATATTTTGTTGCATCTTCATATTGTTTTGGCGCGGTACCATCTAGATTTCATCTTTGTTTCTTTTTCTTAGTCCAGCTCTTATTGTAGGAGTAGTTCCACCAGCTTGGTATTTGTATCGGATTTCTCGACAACGCTTGGGGAAATATGGGTGTAACACTTGGCCCTCACGTCTATAGAAAATGTAGATGGGTGTGGACTTGTCTCTATTATTATATTTTCCCTACAACCTATTACTTCTACCTTTTTCTTCACATCCTTAAAAATAAAGAAAAGTCTTTGTTGCCATTTCGCAGTTAATATGCAAGTACACGTGTCGTTCATTTATTGACCAATCTTCTACAAAGCTATATATTTAATCTTTTCGTTTCCTACGAAAATCCATCTTGATTCTTGTGCTAATCTTCCTTATCATTAAACAACCGACGTTTGGGAACTTTTTTCATCATTCTGATTGTGTGGTTGAGATTCTGATTGAGGTAACTGTATATTTTCCTCTTCTTTTTCTTTATTCTTTTATATGCTTTTGAAAAGAAAAGAAAACTAATCCAAAAAAAACCTGACTGCTACTCTCTCTTCTCTAAGAACCATTCTTTTTCCAAACCAAAGTAAGGTTCTTCTTCCTTTTTTAAGTTTCATTTTTCTTGTATTTTAATAGTAGTTGATAATCTATCCAGTAATTTCGATATGGCATCTACTTCCTCCTCTCCTTTATCTCTGCCATCTAAGATAACTAAACTATGGGAAATAAAGAACATTTCAAACCATTTTGATTTCGAGGGTTATGTGGGTAGGGTACCTGAATCTTATGTATGCATCCACATTTCTCCCAATGGTTTTATTTTCATCACTTTCGAGCACATTCAGTGTGGACTTTATCTTCCTTCCAATCAAATCCTTTATGAGTGTTTAGCTGCTATAGGTATCGTTCCTATCCAAATTGTCCCCTTTCCCATTCCCTTATAATTGCTACCTTTATTCTCTATGATGAGAACGGTATGCCTCCCTTGTGTGAAGAGCTCCAATTTTTATTTGAATTCCATAAAAGTCCCTCTGGGGGTGATTCTTGATTTTACATGCACAAGCAAAGAAATCAGCACTTACATCTGTTCCTGAAGACCCAAAAATGGATCGATCAATACTTTTTCATTTCGAATCTTGATAATTTCCCTTCTTCCTTTAAACCACACCCTAATCGCCCTATTTTTTATTATCAGGCCACTAGTTCATATGAGTCTCGCAGGGACCGCATCTTAAGTTTAGGGGAAGATGAGAAAAAATGAAATTATTTTTATGGATTCACTGCTGCAAAAGTATAACTTTCTACGCCCAAAACACAACTTACCTCATTCCATTTTTAAGTTTCCCTCGATTTCGGATGAGCTTAGGGGTATAATTCATTAAAACAGATAAAAGAATTTCAATTTTCCATTTTTGACCTTTGTGAGAACGTTTAGTGATCTCGAGATTTCTTCTATGTGCAGGTGAAATGGCTCGTGATCTTGCTAATGCGTTCCTCGACACCAAGAAATCAAAAGCAATGAGGGAGGAAAAGCAAAAAAGGAAGTTTGATAGGGGAGAGGCCTCTGACCCACACCTCAAGAAGCCTACTGTGCCTCCCCCTCTTCCTTCCTCCGAAGCACTTCCTATCCCACCTCTTTAGCCCCTCCAAGATCTCTATATTCACTACTTGCCCTTGCCTGAGGGTGTCGCTACTGACCACACTGAGAGATTACGATTGCCACTCTAGACAAGCTATCCAGTATTACTTCTGCTTTGCGATCTTATCCTCTTGCCTTTCACTTCCTACACTTCCCTTCCCCGAGCTTGCTGTAGAGCTCGAAAGATCTTAGACATACGTACGTATTTTCTCATCATTCTTTATTTAATGATGGTTTGCCTAACCACTTCTCACCTGATTTTCCCTTGCTTTGTAACAGATTGGGGCCTTAGTAATTAAAGTCCGAAAGAAGGAGCGATTAGGTTGTATCCATCACTCGTACTGCCAAGCTTGACGCAGTCCTTGCTGCGGCCACCTTTGAGAAAAATTAAATTGAGGAAGATCTCAAGGCCCAGCGATTCAAAGTTGAAAAGGACGCAACGAAGGCTGGTGAAGGGGCCTTGGCGTTGAAGGGTTATGAAGTGAAGGAGAAGGCATTGGAGGAATCCAAAAGCAAGCTTTCACGGATCACTTACTGTGTGCTTTACCAACTATATGCCACAGTCCAGCATCAATTCTCTACCGAGCTCGACCTTAGCTTCCTGGAGGACCCCGAAAAGATCAAAGATGCTCCTACCTACTACAGGGATGCATGGGCTAAAGGGCTTGCTATGTAGACCATTTCCCTTCCTACTTCCCACGGTGCTTCTTCATAACCAGATAATGAGGACGCGGGGTCTAAGGAAGACGAGATCACCTCAACTCCCCAAGCTCATGTAATCACTTAACCTTTGTATATGACCTTTTCTACTTAAACTTCTAAATGTGTAATAAAAATGAATTTCTTACTTAACTTTGTTATGGTTAATTTCTTTACTTATTGTTCTGTTTTATTTCCACATTATGAATGACTGTGTCATCTTCGTTCCTTTTTTCTTTATAGTCTTCTAAGGAAGTTATATTTACTAAACTCTTAAGGGAAAGTGTGGATAAACTCCAAACCCATACCATAGATTGTCTTGATCTTAGTGCGGCAGCGATTCGTAGGTGTGAAAATGAGTTAGATGAATCGTTCCCACAACTTAAAAGAAAACCTAAGGGTTTCTCTTTAAGATTGACCAAATAGTTAAAGAGAAGGAATCCTTTAGTGATTTTGTACTGCGTCAGTGGCGGTATACTTTAGAGAGCGGCTCTTTCCCACCTGATTGTCCTCACGTGGAGTGGTTTAGGCTTAGGCTTAGAAATCTAATTAGACATTGAGCACTGTACATTATTATTATTTATAGTATGTGAATTCGTTAGACTTACCATATAAAGATGTTCTTTATGTGATATGTTTTTATTTAGTCTTAACTTTGCATATTTTTATTTCCTTTGAATCAAATTTTAATTAATACCAACCTTTGCTGTTAAAGCACCGCTAAAGCCTTGCAAAATCCTCGCTATAGCACTCCTCGATTGCTACGCTATTTCAATTTAGTGCTATTCAACAGCATATCTGCTTTAAGCCCTACTATTTTCTGCTATACCCGTTAAATCAAGGCCTTTTAGCACCACTTTAGCAACGTTAATTTACAAAGGCTGGTTTGACTAGTTCTCTTTTAAACCAAATTAACAAATTATGGGCAAAGACCTAATTTTAAAGGATAAGTGCTCAATATAAGTTAGAAATATATTGCAGTCGCCAAATCTAATTTGCATAAATCATGATATTCTACGGTATTGTTATATAAGATTAAACAATAATTCTTTTTCCTACATAAATGATGTGGGAATAAGAATAGATTAACTTTAAATATTTGGTTTTATATCAAATGAAGATTTTTGTGCCTTTGCTATTTTCTGCTATATCCTCGCTTTGTCCTCGCTATGACTTTTTGCACCTCCATCGCTATAGAAACGCTAAATGCTTTACTTGCACAGCTAAAAACTAGGTTGGTCCCTTTGGGCCTCCATTCGAGTTTACTAGAGACTTTGAATCGAATAAACCTATGTCTCGGGTGACACAAGTGTGCTCGAGTTTGAGGTTGAGGCCACGACTCCTACTACATCCTTAGAAGATGAGAATATCCATCTAATACTTACCAACAAAAGGCTTGAGAGAGATTTAAAGGAAGTACTTTTGAGCTCAAAGAAGCTAAGGAAGCGCTTGAACGCCAATACCAACATAATGTAAAGTTGCATATTGAGATTGAAGCTGCCAATTTAAAGGTGAATGAACTGCAGCAATCATTGAAAGATAGCGAGGGACTCTATAGGATTGTTTACAAAGCGGAGATAAAGAAGCTAAGAAAAACTATAGAGGATATGTATCTTTAAGTTGCCCATCAAATTAAGGAGAAGGAGGGCATCAAAGGAGGAGAGGGAGCAAAAGGGCTTAGCTTAGACACGACCCCTCCTCCCTCTATAGGTATGGACCCCTCATTGGCGGATGAGTGGAAGAAGAAATTGGAAGTACATTTCCAGGGTAAATTTAAAGGGATGGAGGTTCTCTATAAGTAGCAAATGGAGCGACATGGGCTGAAGGTGCTTCCTCGCTCGCAAAGGAAGGGGTGGTTGATAGATGCTCTTAAATACTTTGGCGGATTTTCTAGGAACACAAAGAAGACTAGGGATGAACTAATCAATACTTTAGAGAAAACAAGAACACATGTCGTGCTCAAGATCTATGAGCTTGAAGGTTTACTATGGAAAGCTCGGGCTTCCCCAAGTGCCGTAGCAGCACCCGTCAACATGCGTGTGCTGACCTAGTAGAGAAACTTAGAAAGGAGAAGTTTAAAAGCAAGATAGGGCAGATCGCCTTACAACGAGCCATGGACGTCTTTAATTTCTACCCCTCGCTTGACCTGAGCTTCCTTTACAATATAGAAGGTTCTGAGGTGACTATGGAGGATCCGATGGACCACTGGGAGGGTGCCAATTACGTCCAAGAAATAACTTCCGCATCAGAATAGATCTGCCTTTGGTTAGCATACCTTAGATGAGGAGTTTTATGACTAGGGAAGTGTCCTTGGACCTTATACCTTAGAATACTTTTGTGAATTTATGTTGTAGGACCCATCTTTTGTTTTTACAAATACTCACAAGGGTACTGCATAAATTGGATTCCCTTGTAAAAGAGTATAAGTTCATAGTAAGTTTTTTACTGCACTTTCTTTTAATTTTGTTTGTTTAGACTCGCTTGACTTTCAGCCTGCCACCATTGGTCAAAGTCCGGAGATTGATGACTTAGAAGAGAAGCCCAAGTCTGTTCTAACTTAAATCACTAAACTTGAGGGGATATTGAAAGATGCTGAAGGTGTATATAAAAATTTATGCGAAGATAAAATTAAGGTATTGAACGACAAAGTTGAAGAGTTGTCTCTTCAGGTTGCTAATCAAACCAGCGAAGGAGATGACCTTATTGCGGCTCCTGATGTCGTGTTGAGGCATGATGTTGTTCCTTCGCCTCTGTCGGGTGCTGATCCCAGTGTAGTTTCCCAGTGGAAGAAATTGGAACAATATATGAAGAGTAATTGCGAGGCCAAGTTCTATGAGTTAGAGAATTACTACAAAAAGGGCTCGGTTTTGGCTTCTTAAGCAAGGAGCAGTTCTAGTCAACGTTCTTCATTGGGTGACCGCAGATCTCGTCGTTGCGAGAGAATCATTATCAACGATTCTCCTAAGGGCAAGTTAGAGTTGTAATGCGGTTTGTTTTTCTAAGACCCGGGGTTTCGAACTTAACTTTTGATGTAATTTCGTGTGATAATAACTTTATCTTTACTTGTGTGTATAAGTGTGGAAAGTATGTGCATGTGTGTGGGCCTCGATAAATATATGTAGGACTTAGCAAATGTAAGTAGACCTTAGTCTTTAGTGTTTACCTGGTAAGTTGTGAGTAGTTTTTGGAATTGTACCTGATTTATAGGTTGTATTGCATTCTATGTATTGTCTTGTCTTGCCATTTTTGATTAATTCCATATACAGTTCATGTTTCCTGAACCGATTCTTTGTCATTCATGCTTTGTCATGCGCTTGACACAGTTTACCCTGATATTTGGGGGTGTACTGTATTTGACTGTGAAGTCGGGTTGTGTATTTACAACCTTTCCAATTCATGCGCATGATTTTTTTGTACGGGTTCAGGCCATCTAATATCCTTATGTCCAATGTAATTATTTGCTGCTTCGACTTGCCCGTCTGCTTGTGGTTATGTGACTAGGGGAAAACATTTTATTATCCCATTCCTTTCACGGAGCTTTACGAACTCCTTTCTTTCAAAGTGGGTTCCATTATCTTAAATAATTTTATGGGGGATCCCAAACTTAGTGATTATGTTTCTTACCACAAACATGACTATCTTCTTTGTGGTAATCGTACCTAGGGGTTCTGCTTCTACCCATTTGGTAAAGTAGTCTATTTCCACTATAGCATACTTTGCCCCTCCCTTTGACATGCGAAGTGGCCCTATCAAATCTTTGTCCCGTATGTCGAACGACCATGAGCTGGCTATTTAGATGAGCTCATGGGAAGACTGTGGTGGGATACTTGTGAACCTTTGGTAACTGTCACATTTTCTCACATATTCTTTTGCATCCTGAAGTGCAGTGGGCCATTAGTAACCATGCATAGTGCCTTCTTTGCTAATTTGGCTCTCCGAAATGATCCCTCCACTACCCTTCATGCATTTCGCTCATGACCTGTATCCTATCTTCTTTGGAAATGCATTTAAGATAAGGCGTAGAGTACCCTCTCTTATATAATATGCCATCAAATAAGGAGTAATGCGGGGCATGATATCTTATTTTTGGGCTTTGTTTCTGTTTGGGGGCAGGATTCCATCGATTAAGAATTGTTTGATAGCGGTCATCCATGAGTTCTCTTCTACCTGTTGAGATGTAGGCACAGTTGGAGTATACTTTTGATTTTCCTCTATTTCCTTATTATGAGCTTCTCAGATTGTGGCCTATTGGGCCTAGTTAGAACTAGTATTTGGCTTGCTTCAGTGATGCTTGGTTCAGCTTGATGCCCTATTAGAATAGCTTTCATTTCATTTGCCACTTTCGTGCTAGCGAGCTTGGCTAATGAATCAGTAGAAGAGTTGTTTTCACACGAAATTTGTTTTATATCAAACTATTCGAACTGCTCTAATAAATTTTTAGAAAGTTCCACGTATTTAGCTAGAGTTGGCTCTTTTTTTGGTAATTACCCTACACTTGATCCAAAACTAATTAGGAATATGAATTTTAATATGGGTTACCTTCATTATCTGAGCCATCCCTAAGCCTGCGAGGAGAGCCTCATATTCTGCCACATTGTTGGTAGCTTTGGATCCAAACTACCCTGCGTTGTATAGTTTCTAATTATTCGAAGTGATCAGCATATATCCAATTTCCACCCCCTGTTTATTTGATGCTCCATCCATAAATAATTGCCAATACTGCAGAGTGGGCGCTTCTTCCTTAGGTTGGGCTGGTAGGTAGCGTGCATTCCCCAATGAAATCTGCTAGTGCCTGACCTTTGATTACTTTTCTTAGATAATAGGTGATATTGTACTTACTGAGCTCCATTGCCCATTTTACCAAGTGACCCAATGTCTCTGGTTTCTGCAGTATTTGCCTTATCAGTTTGTATGTGAGGACTTTGATGGGATGTGCCTGAAAGTAGGGCCGCAACTTTCTTGCCGTAAGGAGCGGGTTGTAAGCTAACTTTTCAATGACTGAATAATTAAGTTCTGCTCTTGACAAATGCTTTCTTGTGAAGTAGATGGCCTTTGGGTTCCCTCATCCTCTGGAACCACTGCAACACTAATAGCTTTATAAGTTACAACTAAATATACATACAAGTCCTCACATATTACCGGTTTTGATAGAGTAGGTGTACTGATCAGATGATCCTTCAGATTCTGAAATGTAATTTTCCATTCCTCAATCCACTCGAAATTTTGTCCCTTCTTTACTTGGTTGAAGAACGGTATACACTTATTAGTTTGTAGATGAACCTACTTAGAGCGGCCACCATGCCATTTAAGTTCATGATATCTTTCGGTTTTGATGGGACTCCCATTTTCTTTATAGCTTCATTATCCTCTGTGTTTGCTTCAATGCTACAAGCTCTCATTATGTATCCTAGGAACTTCCCTGACTGAATAGACAAAGTACATTTCAAGGGATTTAGCTTCATATTATATTGCCTCAGGACCGCGAATGTTTCTTCTAAATCTTGCACATGAGTTGATGTCGCTATTGACTGACTAGCATGTAGTCCACATATACTTTGACATTCTTGCTAATTTGATCCGCGAACATCATGTTAAGTAACCTTTGGTGGGTTGCTCCAGCATTTTTGAGTCCTAATGACATCACTTTGTAGTAGTATAATCCTTTGTCTATTACAAAAGAGGCGTGTTCCTGATCTGGTTCAAACATGGCTATTTGGTTGTAACCTAAGTACAGTCCATGAATGAAAGAAGCTCATGTCTACTAGTTGCATCCACCAATTGGCCAATTCTAGGTAGGGGAAAGTTGTTCTCTATGCAGGCTTGTTGAGGTTGGTATAGTCTGTGCAAGTTCTCCATTTTCTGTTGGGCTTCATCACTATAACAGAGTTAGCGGCCCACTTTGGGTAGTATACTTCTTTGATGAATCCATTTTCTTTCAACTTTTTGACTTCTTCATGTAGAGCATTATAACTTTTTTGGTCTTAGGTCCTGCACTTTTGTCTGACTGGATGGACATCGGGATCGATGTTGAGTGAGTGGAAGGTGATGGCTGGATCTATCCATACCATGGCCGAGTGCACCCAGGCAAAAACATTTGCTGATTTCTTTAAAAGGTCTATTAACTCGATTTTGACTTCTGCGCTAAGGTTTTTTCTTATCTCGAGAACCTTTGTAGGGTCTTTAGGATCCATTTGTACATCTTCAAGATCATCTACCGACTTTATCTCTCTCCTTGTTTGCCTTAATCATGGATCTATCTCATTTTCTTCTTTCTCTTCGGATTGAGAGGCAGTGGAGGAGATCTGCTTCTGAGCTTCTTCAGAAAAATGCTGCACGTACATGGAGTTATACTCATCGGTGCCAATCATATGCATTTACCTTTTCTTTTCTTTTCTTATGGATGTTGTGGTTGTAGAATGACTTGTTTCAGCATCAGCTTTGGCATCTTGTACCAGTGCAGTTCTTAGAACTGGCTTTATTTCCTTTTCATTAGCATCATCACAATTATTATAGGAGACAATAGAATAGTTTGAACAATTTTATTGCTTGGATTTATGTTACATTATATAATTATTGTAATGCCCGATAAATTTAACAACAATGGATAAGGCTCCAAAAATGGAATTTGAGCAAACGACAGAATTTTACCATGAAACTTGCACCTTTATATTTGTGGCGATTTCTGAGAAACTTTCATATTTAGAGCTCAAACAAAGAAGTTATTAGCGTTTGAAGTTTCCAAAGTGAAAATGATTAAATAACGAAATAAAGAAATAAATTATAATAAATGTTGGACCCTACCGGTCGAGCCCCTTCTTGGGCCGGTCGACCACCTAGAGGGGAGTGGTTAACTAGTCATCAAGTGGTGGCCAGGGTTTTAACCTTAGCCAAATGGTCTGGATTTAATTATTTTAATCTAACGATTATAGTTGATTCGAGCATCTATAAATACAATCCTTAACCCTCACTTCTCTTCTCATGTTTTCTAATCTAAGTAGCGAAGCTCTGCCATTTTTCCTTCTCCACTATTTCTAAAAATTAAAAAATATTTTATATATACACACAAATCGAAGAAGGGTGGAAAATAAAAGAGAAGAAAAGAAAAAGCGAATCAACGTTACAAAATAAAAAGGTAAGATTTTATAATTATAAATCTATATTCCCCTTAACCTTAAATCTATTTTCAGATATGTAATTCTAATAGTATATACCTTGTTATACATATTCTTTTGGGTTAGAAGGAAAATGGAGTCAAGTAAAGGAATGGATTCAGATTTGGGAGATTTGGAAAGCTAAAATGGTGAGTGGGAAATTATATAATTTATATATAACATTGAAATTTATATGGTTGGATTTTATTTAATTATCATGTCTAAGTATGATTTAATGAATTGTAGACTAAAAATAAATATATTGGAATAATGCCCACATACGCTATAAATAGGTAATTGGAATAAGAATAGTATGTACAAACTAATCTGGAAATTTGAATTCAATCCCAAATATTTATTATTGTAGAATGATTGTGTATTCTAGATTTACAATGGGATTGTAAATTAGAGACTTGGAATGTCTATTTCTATATTTTAATTTATTTGGAGTTGGTATAATTTAATTATATATATTTTCATGTAATTTCCACAAATTATCCAATTTCTAAAATATGTATAAAAATGCATCGTTTGAATTAAGAAGGAATATACCAAAAAGGAAAGAGATGTATAAAGTATGGATATCATATTCTTTTCCATAGTTTGGACTGTCTATTTCAATAAAAGAAAAAAGATAGTTCCCTGTAATTTCAAATGGAGCAAAAGTTTCATTTTTTGGTAATTTATAATAAGTTATAATGGTAATCCTTTTTGAAAGGATAACTCCGATAAATTAAAACTTGTAAAGGAATGTTTTAGTTTAGAAACTAATAATTAGAAAATAAGAATATATATATACACACACATAAAACTACACATATTGATTAAAAATAAAAACACATATATAGCATAATTTATGAAAATATTTGTATTAGTCATTATAACATATTAAATTTTAGGACAAAAAAGGAACGAATAGTAATTTCAATATTTATAGACATTAACTACAAATTTAATCTGCAATAAATTTGTAGTTAATAGAGAGTTGAATGAATTAAATATGGACTGATTAGGGAATTTAATATGGCATTAATGAGGAAATGGAATAGGAAGAATAAGTGGATTTTGAAACGGATAAATAAATATCATTAGAAATTATCCAATTTTGACAATATGACCAATAATTATGGATAGTGGACATTTGTTAGACAAAGAAGAAAACAAGGAAATCAAAGCTTAAGCGTATAAAATATGAATAATTACGTAGCGAATAGGTTAGTATTAATACTATTATGTACACATAAATGGCAATAATTTTCATAGTAAGAAATTATATAGCTACAATTATATGTTTAGAAGGGGCGTGGATTAGTGGGCCTAGCCCAATACTTAGGGTTTGGGTGATAGGTTTGGTTTAGTGGGATGGAATGCGAGATTAGTAGACTAACACAATAGAAGTCCGCCCTTCACCTAGAGGCTATCAGCAGTTGTGAATACTTACTACTAATATGAGACATCTCTAACCATAGGACCCGTGGGGAAGGGATATGCATTGTGGATAGGTGAGGGGAAATATACCGAGGGTTCGCGTTAGATTTGAAGTAATAAATGGTCCAATACTTTTAAGGAAATGAGGTCCACTTCATTTCTAATAAGAGGTATTAAGTAACCAAAATGGGCATTTTCCTTGACTTACTTAGGTTAGTCTAAATGGGATGTTGGCTGTGGAAGGTCGGTGGGCTATGTCAGCAGTTTGTACCGGTATTTAGTAGTAGGTCTAGCATATAGGCTATATGACCACCAGTGGTCTTGAGTGAGCAGTAACAAAGACTTCTCGATGGATTTTGCTTTCTACTAGCATAGAATTCATATAGGAGACGCACAGACCTCAAAATAGATGGTTAGGCAAAAATTATTTTATCGGAGATGGGCTAGTTAGCCATTAGATGAGTCTTTGAGATGCGTTAGTAGTATAGCGAGGTATTAAATGGTCATTGGGTCTGCCTCCTCCCTATTTAAAAAGTATTAAGTGGCCGAGATTTTTGGGTAGTGAAATGGTTAGACATATATATGGATAGGCATATACTTATATAGTTATACTTCGGAGAAGGTTAGGTTAGGCATATTGTATGTGCACATAAGATTTAATGGATTAGCAGTAAATAATAGACATAACGCTTAAATGAAGATCAATCGACATATATTAACTGTATGGGTAAAGTATGTAATATTTCGTAACAACCCCGCTTTCTATGCCATAATTATACGTAAATTTAATTAAAATAAAATTGTCTGAATTCAATTTTTATAATTATTATTTTGAAAATAAATTCTTATTTATTCAAAGTTTATTTAATAAAAGATTTTGTTTAAATAAATTGAATTCAAATAATAAATTCCTTTCGAATAACTTATTGAATTAAATAAAATGTTTAATCGATGACATGGCCGGGAGTTGTATTGATGCATGACATACATGCGAGGTACGAGGATCTGGTGCGAGATGCTGATGTCAGTATTTTTGGTGGATGATTTGGTGATAATGGTTTTAGTGGTGGCATTCTGATGGCTGAGGCAGTGAAGTGGTGAAGGCTGGGTAGTGTCATGGAATTGGGCCGCATTGCATAAATTATCGTCTACACAATTCAAGATGATGAGTGATAGGTTGTAGTTGGTGCCGACGACGATAGAGTATGGCTGCAGTGTTGTTGGCAGCGAGATAAGTGGTGAAGGCATGTGTGTTAGCACGAACATAGCAGCATCGATGGCAGTGTTACACCAAGATAAGGAAAGTCGTTGTTATGTTAATTCATGCGTCCTTTTGGTGAGTATTTCTGACTCACAATTATATTTATTTCCACTCTTATCTTGCATCGTATATATATTATTTATTCCGCTTACTGATAAATTGCATTGCTTGGTTGAATTGCAAGTGAAAATTGGATTATTTGCTTGGATAAATTGTTTGATCGGGATATTCATTTTGATGTGTGATATTAGATGTGTCTTGATTGGTTAATGAGATTTTGTGTTTGTTGGATGTCCAAAATGCAAAAGAGACGTTGTCCATTTGCATTTTAAATTTGTGTTGTTATTTAAATTATGTGTGCATTGTTTGATGACATAAATTTGATGTAATTCGACTCGGCCGCACGATAAAAATTTATTTTGGTGTTTGCTATTGATTTTTGAGGATTTTGCTCCATAATTCATATTTTTGGACGTTCAGTTAGTTTTATGGTTTTAAAATATTTCTGAAAGCTTCGATAAATTATTTTTGACACTTTATAATTAAATTGAAGTATATCTATAAATAAATAAAATTAGTTGGTAAATAAAATGATTTCTTGGAAATTATTTGAATATAAAAGTTGTTTTGAAAATGGAAAATATTGTATTTCTAACTGTTAGAGTATAAAGTGAGAATTTTGAATTATATTCTATGGTTTGAAATAATTATAATTTATTTCATACTTATAATTTTTTTTTGAAATAGTGTTTCATTATAGAAGATTATGAAATGTAATTAAAAGAAATACTTGGTGATTTTCAATACGAGCTACTAGAGATTTAAATACATAGTGAAGGTTTGAATTATAAATTACGATCTAAATTGAAAAGAATTATTTTGAGATTTATAAATATATTTTGGAAAATTATGAAATAATTATTATGTGTGATGTTTAGTTTTATGAATAATTTTGAGGTTTTAAAAGAAGGAAATGTACTCTCAAAAGTTATTTCTAAATATTAAATCAATATTTTAATTTATAGAAGGCTATGGAATTAGTAATTTGTTGAAAAGAGAATATACATTTGTTATCTATTTGTAAGTAATTATTTTGTTATAAAAGAATAGATGTTGCGATTGATTTATTATTAAGATTGATTTGTTTGTTGTCATATATAATTGAATAATCTATTTTTAAATTACTTTTATGTGCATTATTTCCTTGTACATTGAATTGAATCATATAAATGATTCACCATTGAGATGGATTTGATTAATGACTTTAAAATGATATGGTGATGACATCCTTTGATGGGATTTTATGATGTTTTATTCTATGTGACGAGAAACTAGAATAAACGGATTAGTAATATTGTATGGAAGGGGACTTTTGGTAAGACTTTTACAGTTATTCTTTGGACTCGTTATATAGAATATTGAAGGGCGAGTGTTATGTGTGAGCACTGAATAAACAGACTAGTAACACACGGTGGTATGGAATGCCGTAGTGAGATTTATTCCGTTATTCTTTTGCTCATAGATGATACTCACTACGGGGACACGAGCTATGATATTCGCTGCGGTGAATATATTATAGTCATGTGTTGACTTAGGTGGAGCCGTGTGTCAGCGATTATATCGAGCCATGTGTCGACAATATACAAAGCCGTGTGTCGACATACGTATTTAGCCGTGTGTCAGCATATATATAGTGTTGTGTGGCGATATGTGTATATAGTTGTGTGTCGGCTATTATATATATTTACAGTATTTGTCTATCACTATCCAACTCCCTTTATGTTTCGAAAGTGAACCAAATCGGCTAGTATCCATCCTAGCGGCCTAATCGCGATGGTTGCACCTCAAATCTGTGATACCCCAGTGCTGTGTGTCGGCATCATTCTTGCCGTGTGTGGGTAATATTTATTGCCATATGACGGTGATTGTAGAGCCGTGTGTCAGCAATGTATAACCCCTTGTGTCACCTAGACCAATAGTCTGTTACCATTTAGGGGTGCATGTAGGGTCGTGACCAGTACAAAGCATAGTCCTACAACGTGTTTATGACATGCGATAGATAAGGAGTCATGATGTCCATCGAGACAACCAAGACTGTAGGAGCCATGCTGGATGGGCACGTGTGTCGTGTTCGCCAGTTACATGTGTAGTCTCCTGGAGCAAGTGTTTCTATCAGTCTCCCGTTTGGTTCTGGTGTGTTGTGATATGGACAAGTACTTATTCTCCGACTGGAGATGATAAATCGTGATTATAGTAGAGACCGTGTCTTGAGTATAATCAATTCTCGTATCCTTCTTTAGCGTGTGTCGCCTATTATCCTTCGTTTGGCATATGTCGCCAACTACTATTTATTTTCATGTGCTGTCTTTTATATCTCATTGGCATGTGTTTCCAACTATAATTCATTGATATGTGTTGCTTATTTATTATTGTGTTATCTATTATCTTTCTCAGGCATGTGTCGTCGATTATTCTTTATAGGTGTGCATCGCTATTTCTGTGATTTGGTCCATGGATGATTTGTATTGATGTGAATTATATTTTATTTATAGAGATTAAGTGATATAATTGGGCAAGTTGTGAGTTAGCCTAATTATACATGGTGATATTTCTATAACAATGATTTCTGGATTTTTGATGATGGTTTCTGAATATGGATGATTCACCCATTTGATGTTGTTTGATGATTTCTGATTTGATGAGTTTTTATATGGCTGATGACTTTTTATACTTGGTTTTGTGGTGGTCAACGTATATTATATTTGGATTGTTTGAGATGACATTATTATTACATTATATTCGTTATATCTAGTTTATACAGAGTTCCATATGGTTATTGACATTGGATTTAGATATAGTCTTACCCATTTATTATTTATATATTCCTCGGGTCAGCCCGAGACATTAAAGGTTCAAGGACGATAAGACCTACTTGTTTTTTGGTCATAGAGGAGACTATATATTCTGTATTGTAGGTTATCATCTTGTATTGTGTAGTCTCTTGTGTGTATATCATTGTGATGTGTATTGGACATATATTGTATGTTGTATATTATATATTATGACTGAGGTTGACTCTATGATCTTTGATATTTAATGTATTTATGTATTGTTATATCCTGGAGGCATACATGTTTTTTGCTTTGTACCGATACTGTGTACGTTTGTTGGTGAGTTATTCGATATTTTAATACGTACCAGTGTTAGTCCAAAGGAATTTCATATGTGTACCCCATATCGCCCCATTCTCCGTATTATCTGATGGTATTACTGTATAATACTCATGTAACAACCCTAAATTCTGGTCATTTGATTATAAATGTTTAATTAATTTTAAATATTTAAATAATTAGATTTTTGGAATTTAATAGCTTATAATTCAAATATAGGGAATGATTAAATATTTGAACTATGAAATTGATTGTTAATTAAATGGATTTAATAGTTTCATTTAACTCCTTTTAATTTATAAATAATAATGATGAATTCAATTTGTAAATTTGGTTACAAATATAAATAGGTCGGATAAATATCGATAATAAATTTTAAAATGATATTTAAATCTGGAAAATTGTCATTCCGGGGCACTGTCTCGGATTTCGAAGAAACCAGTTTCATCTTCAACCAGGGATAACACTTGTTTGGAATCAATGAGTAGTGGTAAATATATGATATTTAATTTCCATATACGATCATTCTAATTACCCCCGATAGTTGATTATTAATTATCGGATTCAACTTTTTTTATGGTGTGTCGTCGCCTTAAAAACGATTTGCTACTCTTTGAGCTTTGTTATCTTTTCTCAGAAATGACTAAACCAAAAGCACGGGAGGAAGCCAAGCTATGTGGGGTTGCTCCTATTATGGTATTTTCACATCTCATCTAGATTTTGTGTACCATCAAGTGAAAAATGGTTAAGAATTAGATGTGGAAATATTTGGATACTCGGTAAGGTCTGGTGGGGTCTGGCTTGCTATTGTCCGAGAAGTGTCAAGGAGTATATGAGCTTCTTAGAAGTATATTACTAGAGGTATACTTCAAGCGGGATGCACCTTCCTAGTTGTTTGTTGGAAATTTTCCTTTCCTTATTTGATTCGAAACCTTGAATCTGTTTATCCTTAAATTGCCACGAGAAGAGTCAACCACTCTTCGCGGCGTTTAAGTATTGCTTTTGTCTATTCTATCAAGTTTGGACTGTTACCTTATTTGTCCATTCAATCAAATTTGGACTATTTCCTTGTTTTATCCATTCCGTCCAGTTTGGATTTACTCGGGTTATTTTCATTCTTTCAAGTCTGCTTTCAATATTATTTTATGCCACTCTTATTTGGATTTGTCTCCTGATGTTTATTTCTGCTTTTGCCTGTATGGATGTTATTCTTGTGAGGTAAAAACCCATTCCTCGTTAGCATCGTGGTCTCACAAAACTTTTATATGTTCCCCATTATTTGAGTTATCTCACGCTGATATTTCCAAACTGATCTGAGTGTTATCTTATTATAACGGGTCAGACTGAGTATTTTCCTAGGTTGTCTTTGGTGTTATGGAGATCTTAGAGCGGAGCTGGAGATTCACCTATCATAGTATTTTATTTTCCGTTGTATTATATAGTATCCCTATCAGCATTTTGTAAGGTCGGGATTTTATAACTACCCAGCTAATAAGGTTTTTTTAACTCTTATATACTCTGTATTTTTGGAATGACGGTTTTTACTGTCCTTGTTATATAATATGTTGTCGATTCCGCTGTGAGATTCTGTTTTTCCTCTATTTCTGTGTTCTTTTCTTTTTATTTACCCTAACAATCTCTCCTTTTGTCGATTGGATGTGCGACATTTGAACACAATGTAGTGTTCGGAGTCGACTTTCGACGGTAAAAAAGGCGGGTCGTTACAACATGGTATCAGAGCTCAAGGTTAAGCGAGAACCTTGGCAGGGTTTGGCTCTTTAAAGATAGGGTAAGCGATACCTTAGAATGAGTTTGAGAGTATTATATATTCGAGAGCATATTTGTTAATATTATAAAAGCGTGTTATGTTAATTGGTCTATTGAGTTTTTATGAATTCTGGTTGAGATGTGGGGCACCATGGTATCGATAAGGGTTTCTAAACACTCGACTAAAGCCAACGGACATGATTTTGAAATTTTTTGCAAGCAAATTAAATACTTTACCTAGGATTATATTTTATATATACAAAGGATTAATTTTCAAAACTTTATATGGTTATAGAGTGTGTTTGTTTAAATGTGATAATATTTATTTATTATCACTATTGTTTGTTCAGTTCTGATTAATATGAATAAGAAGCATTGACTGTTGCTTGCTAGTTGTTAAATTATGCTAGATTTATTTAGGAGCGTTTATTGCTTTGATTTAAAACGAACACTTTGTGAATTAATTTTCAAAATTTGACTATAAGGTGTTCGGAGAAAGTGTTAAGTTAAAGGAAAAAAATTCACCTTTTAACATGGTGAGTTAAGGATTAAACTTTAATAAAAAGTTATTTAATATAATCTAAATGTTAGGATAAGACCTTTAGAGAATATATATTTGAGAAGATTCTATTATAATAAAGAAGAGTTACTATAATATGAATTGATTTTTATATAAAGGAAATTCTATATAAATTTAGTTTGTAAAATATGTTTAAAAAGGATTTTTGAATCTAAATCCCGAAATTTTGAAAATAATTCCAAAAGGATTTTTAGAAATGAAATAGTAGTATAATTGAAAGTAAAAATATTTTTGGAAGTAAAATTTTAAATGGTATGCATTTTCTTTAGGATAACTAGGAGGAAATCATTTCGATTAGTTTTGTGGTAATCTGAATAATCTTCTAAGTGACGATCATATGTCGCTTAGGCAAACATTGTGAAGTACTTAGTAAATTATTCTCTTTATCATTATGCAGTCGAAATGAGTTCAAATCTAAGCGAACCTAAAGTGAGTTTTTACAAATAAATCGTTTGAAGTTATTTCATATAAAAATATATGTAGAATGCTTACAAGGATGAGTTTTTGAAATTAAAAACTGGGTATTTGTTTTTAAGTTCCTATAAAAAGGGAATTGTTTTCAAAACCAAAAGTATTTCTAATAAGAGATTGTTTGATAAATAAGATTTTTTTTCCTTGATAAGATATGGGATGATTTGCTGGGTCAACCTATGAAACATCATTCATTTTAACACTCTAAGTTAGAGAGGTTAATAGGTTGACTTAGTTTTAAGAAAACCATAATTTGATTTGATCCCCATCTAGATCTTTGAAAAACTAAAATAAAATTTTTATGCACTCTTAGGATGTAGATGTAGAAGAATATTCTACAAGTAAATAAAGTGGGATAAGTTACTATTCGATGTTTTGTAAAGAAATGACTTTATAAAATATTTTTAAAACTTGGGTGAGAATTTATGAAATAATTCATAAATAATTTTGGTATTGAATAAAATACTAAGTGAAAATATAAGTGATTTATAAGAGAAAAAAATTAAAGTAATAAAATATAGAGTATAACTTTCGATTTTGTCTGAATAAATTTGGATAATCTTCTGAGTAGTAGCCAAAGGCTACTGAGCGAAACGGTACGCTTAGATAATTATGTATATTTTTGGATGATCAAGAAAGTTTTGAACCTAAGTTGAGATTCGTTTGTTAGCCATTTGACATTTTAAAATAATGTTAAGCGATAAGTTTTCCCTCATGGAATTTGATTGACTGTTAGTGTTATTTTATTCCTTCGTGGAGTTTGTTTGATTTGATTTGATTTGATTGAATTGATTTGATTGGTTGTGTGATTTTATATACTATTGTTTATAAAGTTTAAATTTATTAACAAAGGATTTTGAATTGTTGTTATTAGGACCTAAATCCCGGTGATTTTGAGAAGGAATGATATTTATTCACTCTAGTTGACATTTTTGGAGGAACCGAAATACCACCGGATGCTCCAAGTTGTTTTGATTCTAGAGTTTCACCATACTTTATTAGGAGAAATCCCCTCCTAGTCATTTTGATTTTTGATCTTTGATTTTTCTCGTTTGAGAAATTTGAAAATAAATTTTTGAATTGGAAAACCCGGGTATTTAGATCTAAAATTATCATTTGAAAATTTTGGATGCATTGCACCTATTATAGAATATTCTTTGTGTTTTGTCGCATATGATTCAGATATGGTTGTTGGTTGCATGTAGATTGATATCATGCTAGTTTTTGCATGTAGAATTACATCATATTGCTTTTGTTAACCTGATTCTCTTTTAGATTATGCAAGTACAGGGAAGCAAGATATTTCCACTTGACTTCTTACGCTCCTTCATTTTTCATAGAGATAATAAATTACTTGCCAAAATATAAATCAAATGCAAAAAGGTACGTAATAAATTTAGAAATTTTAAATTGGTTGTTTATGCCCCAGATATGGGGGAGCACTTGGCTTTTGTTTTCTTGGGTTGGTTTAGAGCCCGTAGAGGCAATTTATATTTGTTTCGATCGAGCCGCGCAAAGGAGAGCTGGCGAAATTTTCTGTAAATTTAAGAGTTAGAAATTTTTCTAGAAATTTGAAAAAAATTTGATAACTAAAATTTAATATTTGAGTTATAACTTGGAAGGGAATTAGTTGGCATAAGTGGGTGAATTTAAAAGACTTGGAAATTTTAGAATCTATTCCAGATAATTGGTTGTGAAAATTTAATAAGTTAATAACTCATTTTAATTAATAGTTTTAAAAATTAAGGGTCTAGAAACATTTTCTTCCTTAGGAATTTCAGGGATGAAATTCATTTAAGGGGGGGGGGGAGAATTTAACAACCCAAAATTCTGGTCATTTGGTTTTAAATGTTTAATAAATTTTAAATATTTAAATAATTGGATTTTTGGAATTTAATAACTTATAATTCAAATATAAGGAATGATTAAATAATTGAATTATGAAATTGAATGTTAATTAAATTGATTTAATAGTTTCATTTAACCCCTTTTAATTTATGAATAATATTGATGAATTCAATTTGTAAATTTGTTTACAAATATAAATAGATCGGATAAATATCAATAATTAAATTTAAAACGATATTTAAATATGGAAAATTGTCATTCTGGGGTATTGCCTCAGATTTTGACAAAACCAGTTTCATTGGATCCGTAATAATGAATTATAATATACCATTGAATTTCAGGGCAATCGGACGAATCGTTTGGTCGTGCGAGTTCGAAACACGTAGAAATTAATTTCGGAAATTTAATATAATAATTGGGTTTGAAAAGCTATCTTCTGCATATAATCGAATTAGGGCTCTAGACTAGTTCCATTGTGTTTGGAATAGGGGTATAAGATATAGAACGTAGACGGCATGCCTCGTTTGGGGTTCGAGATTTTTTAGTGCGTCGAGCTGGATATTTTTGAATATATATATATTCACCATAATTTAAGCCATACCCTTACTGTTGAGATCATACCACCCACGTTCTCACTTCCATACCCCTTCACTATGATTAAACTTGCCTGTAAACAAGAAAACTTGTTTCCCTCTTTGAAATCAAACTTCAAAATTCAAAATAAAAATATATATTCATCTAAAAATCATGTCGTTAGATCCGTTGACCTCGTATGATTGTAGGCTTGGATCCTATACCCTTCATTTAGCATACCTCCATGACTGGCCGGGATTGATTAAGAGTTAGGTGGGCTAGGGTTGGTGATTTTGGAGATTGCAGTTGACGATTCGACGAATGGAGCTTGGATTCGAACTCATGGAGAAGTTTAACACCTATGGCCAGAGTTTCGGTGGGTCTGGCCTCCATTTGGATGTTGTGTCATTAAGGGGCAATGGAGGGGGACCATCAAGTCAGATTTTTTAGGGGAAGGTGGTGGTAGATCCGAGGGATTGAGTTCGAAGCTTGCGTGAAGACGGGCGCGTTGGCAAAAACGAGAGCTCGTTTTGTTGAGAAACGAAGGAGTAATCGCCATTTGAAGTTCTTGGATCTGGGGTTTGTGTACACTGGAAATGAATGGCCTGTGCATTAGCAAATTGGAGAAGATGGATTAAGGGGAGATGGTAATTAGTTTAGTGGTTAATTAATTTAGTTAAGTTATTTATTTTAATTGGATAACTTATAAAATATGTATCTCACTCATACGAGGTCGGATTCGAACGCTGTTTTTTGCGTTGGACTCGTGTCGTCGAGTTCATTCCAATGGAGTGGGTTTGGTTGGATTTGTAGCTAGTGGAATTTTTGGTTAAAATCAAAGCCTATTCGATTTTTTTCCAAATCGGAATGCTTCGGCGAAAACAAAAATCAATGTAAGTTTAACTCGCATTAAATTTTACTACATCATATCTATGATGTTATAAATGTTTATCGACTGCTTGGATGTGAGTTAAATTGTTTGATTGCTTGTTTGGTTGAATTTCCGTTTGGAAAATGGATGACATATTAATTTGATAATTATGAACCTATATGATTATATATATTATCCATAACCATTGTTTTTGTAGGGAAAATCTGTAGAGAGACCCTATGTGACGACCGCCCATGATCCCTGCACTGAACCTAGAGATAGTGCGCTGTAAAGTGTGCCAGGTGACCATGGACGATTGCCAGGGTAAATTAAAATAACAGAATCTATCGTATTACTCACAGCGCATGGACAAAATACAATAGAACATATATATATATATAGTGAAGCTTCACAGAATAGAATCTCATCAATAAAACTTCATAATAGTTGATTACAATCATCAGAATAGTCAATACATCAAGCCTCACTACATAACACTCAGAGAAAATACAAACAGCGGAACATCCAGTACATATAATAAGAAGATAATATGCAACCCTCTAGCTCGTCTTCGATATCAACACCGTGGAAAGCAAGAACAGCACCTATCACCTGCTACCTAGTCTGCCCGTCCCAAAATGGACGAACAGCCCAAGGCAATAAGAGTTAAAACATAAAGCCTTGAGTCAGACAACAGTCTTAGTGAGCAGTAAATTAACTAACAACATACCAAAAGAGCATAAAGGAAAAGGAATAGGAATACAACCCTCCCACTCCACCTCTTTCTACAGTGATAGCCCCCAGACACACACTAAGTAGAAGCAAACATAGCAAAGCACACAATTTAAGGTAAAGCAATTATCACTCGAGTCAAGGGCGATGTTTTCCAAGTACAAACCCCCAAGGCCTAAACCAAGATCAGATAAGCACCCAGAAAATACCACTCTTGAGACCGAATGACGATACAACCATGTTAGTCCATAGGATAGTGGTTTTGATGACAACAACTATAGAAGTGTTATAAAATATATATGTGCAGGAAATTTATATGCAGGTATCAACAAAAGAAGACTGTACAGTAAAGAAAACAAAATTGATGAAGACAAAGATCAAGAGTTCAAGATTGAAGACTCATGAGATTCAAGATATTCAAGAGTTCAAGACAAATAACATAGTTAGGTTAGATATTTGTTAAAACTCCTTGAAAGCACTATCATTCTTTTTTATCCAATTTACTCGTGGAATGCAATCCACTTCGTTCTTGTTAAAGGGATGGAACCCTAGTGAGATGGAACTCACGAAATATCTAGTGGAACGGATAGTAGCCCTATTTTGTTATCCACTAATTTTGATTCAAAATGATTTTCAAAATTATCTCTTGTTTTATAAAATGATTTTCAAATATTCCTTTTCAAAAGAAAAACCTTCGTTCACATTTCCAAAAATGTTTTAGCCTCAAAATCATATTTATCATTTTTTTGTATTTTGATTTCAAAATTGTCCTTGATATTTTAGCCTCAAAATCTATTTTAATATTATATTTACTTTAGTTTATTTACTTTGATTTTAAATATATTTTAGTATATATACATATATACATTCATAAGTATTTCTACTTCTAAATACCTTCTACAAATACATAGAGTCCATTTGAATAAAGTTGCATATGTTTTAAATCATCATTTTCAAAGTAAAGCAAATCATCACTTTTTACTAGACCATGTCGACATCCTATTTACCTGTCATGTCGACATGCTTCCCGTTACAGCAAAGGTTGTTTTCAAAAGAAGTGTCTATTCATTTAAACCTCTTCGAATGGACACATCCATTCATTCTCTATAAATAGAAACTGTTATGGACGTTTTCCAGTAACTACTTCTTCATTTTTCTCTCCTCTTTACTCTCTTATCTTATTTTCTAATCATCCTATCCATATTCTGCCGAAATCTTAAGTGAATCAAACCAGAATATCTCTAGTTTTATTCTCTGCCACTCTCTCCAAAGAATCTCAGTGCTTATCAGAGTTATAGATATATTTGTACTCAAAGAAACTTGTGTGGGGTTATAAAGGTGCGATCGTGTCCTTGGAAATCGATCGGGTGAACTTGTGTCCTGTGAATCAAGTGGTTCTATCCAGAGACCTGAGAATCTGGAGGGTGTACCTCGTTGCCTTGGAATCGAGGGATTGTAATCTAGATTATTGTTGAATAGAAAGCCGTACGGGTTGTGCGGGACTGGATGTAGGGTAACACCGAACCAGTATAAAATTCCTGGTGTGTTCTTTCCTTTACTTGCTTTTTATTTATATTTGCATTTGTTTGTGATTCTGTGATTTGATCTGTGATTGTGTATTTGCATTAAGTTAGTTAAATCAATTTAAATCAAAGAAGTTTTAAAGAAATTCTTAAAACACTATTCACCCCCCCTCTAGTGTTAAATAGCCTTAAGATCATCTTCCGCGTCCCTTTTATTTGGTATCAGAGCAAGTTTTTCAAAGTATTCATAATCTGATTTTTGAAAAGTTCATGGCTAAGTTTGAAATGTTTCCTAAAAATATTTCTTTAATGATCAAATCATTGTGGTCTCATAAATTGATGCATGATAGTTATATAGAATCAGGTAATCTACAAAAGTTGCTCACTGTGCAGGAATCTTGCTTCATGGCGACAAATGAATCTATTCACAATGGACAAGCTGTGCAAATAAGGAAAAACAAGTGGATACTTGATAGTGGATGTTCAAGACATATGACAGGAAATCCAGAGATACTCAATGACATTATTTACAAGGATGGAGGATTGGTTAATTTTGGGGATAATTCAAAAGGTTATGTGATTGGCATCGGCAATGTAGGTAATTCTGAAACTCCTATTATTTCAAATGTTTTGTTAGTTAAAAATCTACAACATAATCTACTTAGTATTAGTCAGTTATGTGATAAAGGATATAGGATTAAATTTGAAAAAGACAAGTGTCACATCGAAGATAATAAATCTAATATTATCTTTGAGGGAGTTAGGAAAAAGAATATCTATATTCTTAGTATGAAAATTTCAAATGATAATCTATGTCTTTTGGCCAATACAAGTGACCCTTGGACTTGGCATAAGAGATTTGGACATTTGAATTTTAAACTCTTATCTAGACTATCCAAACTTGATCTAGTAAGAGGCCTCCCTAAGATGCAATTTAAAGTAGATAGTATATGTGATGCATGTCAATTAGGAAAACTTAGAAAAAGTTCTTTTAAACTTAAAGATATGATTTCTACTTCAAAACCCCTTGAGTTACTTCACCTAGATTTATTTGGTCCATCTCAGATTCAATCAATCAACCATAGTAAATATGTCTTTGTAATTGTGGATGATTATTCCAGATATACATGGACAATCTTTCTGAAACATAAAAGTGATACTTTTGATTATTTTAAAAGTTTTTCAAAAAGAGTTCAAAACCAACTTTCTTCCAAGATCATCACTATTCGTAGTGATCACGGTGGTGAATTTGAAAATGAGAAGTTTGAGGAATTCTGTAATCAGAAGGGAATTACTCACAATTTTTCGTTTCCAAGAACTCCACAACAAAACGGAGTAGTTGAGCGTAAGAATAGGACGATTCAAGAGTGTGCTAGAACTCTACTTTCTGATAGTAAATTACCAAAACATTTTTGGGCTGAAGCAGTTGCAACAGCCTGTTATATTTTGAATAGGATTCTAATTAGACCTCTAACCAATAAAACACCTTATGAACTTCTTTTCAATAAGAAACCTAAGGTATCTTATTTCAGAATTTTTGGAAGTAAATGTTTTATCTTAAATACAAAAGATAATTTAGATAAGTTTGATCCTAAATCCGACAAAGGAATCTTTATCGGATATTCTAACAGGAGTAAAGCTTATAGAGTTTTTAATCTAAGAACAAACACTATTGAAGAAACTTTACATGTTTCCTTTGATGAAAATTTCAAAGAAGTTGATCAGACTAATGATGAGGATGACTTAGTTATTTCTAATCATGAATCTGTAGATGCTACAAATGAAACTTTTCATCCAAATAAAAAGATTAGGCTTTTAAAAGATCACCATGTAGAAAATATTCTAGGAGATATGCAATCTGTTGTTAAAACTAGGAATCAATTAAACAGTATGAGTCATGTTGCTTTTATATCCTCACTAGAACCTAAAAATCCAAAGGAAGCATCAACTGATGATTCATGGATTCTTGCTATGCAAGAAGAATTGAATCAATTCACCAAAAATGATGTTTGGGAACTTGTTCCTAGACCTGAGGATAAATCCATTATAGGCACTAAATGGGTATATAAAAATAAATTAAATGAATTAGGTGAGGTCGTTAGAAATAAGGCTCGACTCGTTGCACAAGGTTATTGTCAAGAAGAAGGTATAGATTATGACGAAACCTTTGCACCCGTAGCAAGATTAGAAGCTATTAGAATTCTACTTGCTTTTGCTAATTTCAATAATTTCAAACTTTTTCAAATGGATGTCAAGAGTGCCTTTCTAAATGGTTTTGTAAAAGAGGAAGTTTATATTGAACAACCTCCACTCTTTGAAGATACAAAATTTCCAAATCATGTTTTTAAATTAAAGAAAGCCCTGTATGGTCTAAAACAAGCTCCTAGAGCTTGGTATGATAGACTTAGGTCTTATCTTTTGCAATCTAATTTTGAAATAGGTAAAGTAGATAACACACTTTTTATTAAAAGAAACAAAAATGATATTCAACTTGTACAAGTGTACGTAGATGATATTATTTTTGGATCAACCAATTCTGACATGAACAAAGAATTTTCTGACATAATGACAAAAGAGTTTGAGATGAGTCATATGGGTGAACTTAACTTTTTCCTAGGATTACAAATCAAACAATTAGATAATGGTATCTTTATCAGTCAAGAGAAGTATGCGAGAGAGTTAGTTAGTAAGTTTGGCTTGACCAATGTGAGTGGAAAACCAACTCCCATGGCAACCAATATAGCGTTAAGTAAGGATGATCTATCCAAAGACGTAGATCAAACCTTGTATAGAGGAATGATTGGATCACTTCTCTATATAACTGCTAGTAGACCAGATATCATGAACAGTGTCTGTCTCTGTGCAAGATATCAATCTCAACCCAAGGAAACTCATCTAAAAGCTGTGAAACGTATCATTCGATATGTTAAACACACCTTTGATTATGGATTGTTCTACCCTAAGAATGATTCATTTGAATTAGTTTCCTACTGTGATGCTGACTATGCTGGGTGTAAGTCAGACCGAAAGAGTACAAGTGGAACTTGTCACTTTCTAGGTCATTCCTTAATTTCCTGGTTCAGTAAAAAGCAGAATACTGTTTCCCTTTCAATAACTGAAGCAGAGTATGTTTCTGCTGCTTTAGCTTGTTCTCAAATTTTGTATATGCAATAAATCTTGAATGATTTTGGTATATCTATCACGAAATCTCCAATTTTCTGTGATAACACTAGTGCCATTAGTTTGTCCAAAAACCCAACTCTCCATGCCCGAACTAAACATATTGACATTAGACACCATTTTCTAAGAGATAACGTAAATAAAGAGAAAATTTCTCTTGATTTCGTTAATTCTGAAAATCAAATAGTTGATATTTTAACCAAACCTTTAGGAGAACCTGTCTTCACCAAGTTAAGAAGAGAATTAGGTATATGTTCTCTTTCTGAAATATAGTATAGTAGTATACATAGGGTATATATGAATGTTTTCTTAACCATAGCATTTTGCAACACCATGTCGACATGGTATTCATGCGTCATGTCGACATGCAACGGTAAAAATGATAGTTCGTTCTTTCCCTCTAATTTTTGAATGGGTGGTTATTTAACTCACCCATTCCGAGTTTCTCTTCCCTCCAATTATTATTTCTTCATTCTACTTTCTGGAAACATCAAATCCATGGCTTCCACATCCAATCCTAATCAAATATCACCGGTTTCTTTCCCTTCTCCTTCACAAGGCCCTTTCCAAAACTCCATACTCGCTCGTGTCATCAAAATAGAGGAGAAAGTTAATGATTCGCTGCAGATGTTAACTGAAATGCAAGTTCAACAATTGAGAATGGCAAGAGAGCAAGAGAAACAAGGGAAAATTATGAGGAATCTTCAAAAATTCCTCATGGATAATCATGCCAATCCAATTGTAATTGAAGATTCTTCTAACATAGAAGCAAATGAAGAAGGAGAAGAAGACGAAGACGAAGAAGAAGAGGAAGAACCAATGGAGGAAGAAACTGATGATGAAGCAGTATGTGTAGGGGAAGTTTGTTTTGATGCTTATGGGAACATTGTGGAACAACATGGAAACTTCTGTTTCCATTACCCAAATTGTCCTATCCACAAGTCTCCTATCATCAAAAACAACCGTTGAGTTGTTTATTTTCTTGTTTTAGTTATTTATGTGTTTATAAGTTTAAATAGTCATGTATATAGTAATATTGAAATGAATAAAATAATCTGTGGTTACACTTATTATTCTTATTCTTATATTACTCATATATAACATTCTAAGTATACGATGTTTAGTGCACTGTTATATCTAGTTTCAGTATTATTAATGATAACACTATCATTAATATCATAGATTTAGGGGGAGTTAGTGTCATTTTTTTGTTGATGACAAAGGGGGAGAAGTATAAAATAGGTTAGTTAGGCATAGATTAAGGGGGAGTTATTAGATTTAGGGGGAGTTATAAGGAGAATATAAATATTTTATAAACAAAGGTTGTCATCATCAAAAAGGGGGAGAATGTTAGTCCATAGGATAGTGGTTTTGAAGACAACAACTATAGAAGTGTTATAAAATATATATGTGCAGGAAATCTATATGCAGGTATCAACAAAAGAAGACTGTACAGTAAAGAAAACAAAATTGATGAAGACAAAGATCAAGAGTTCAAGATTGAAGACTCATGAGATTCAAGATATTCAAGAGTTCAAGACAAATAACATAGTTAGGTTAGATATTTGTTAAAACTCCTTGAAAGCACTATCATTCTTTTTTATCCAATTTACTCGTGGAATGGAATCCACTTCGTTCTTGTTAAAGGGATGGAACCCTAGTGAGATGGAACTCACGAAATATCTAGTGGAACGGATAGTAGCCCTATTTTGTTATCCACTAATTTTGATTCAAAATGATTTTCAAAATTATCTCTTATTTTATAAAATGATTTTCAAATATTCCTTTTCAAAAGAAAAACCTTCGTTCACATTTCCAAAAATGTTTTAGCCTCAAAATCATATTTATCATTTTGTTGTATTTTGATTTCAAAATTGTCCTTGATATTTTAGCCTCAAAATCTATTTTAATATTATATTTACTTTAGTTTATTTACTTTGATTTTAAATATATTTTAGTATATATACATATATACATTCATAAGTATTTCTACTTCTAAATACCTTCTACAAATACATAGAGTCCATTTGAATAAAGTTGCATATGTTTTAAATCATCATTTTCAAAGTAAAGCAAATCATCACTTTTTACTAGACCATGTCGACATCCTATTTACCTGTCATGTCGACATGCTTCCCGTTACAGCAAAGGTTGTTTTCAAAAGAAGTGTCTATTCGTTTAAACCTCTTCGAATGGACACATCCATTCATTCTCTATAAATAGAGACTGTTATGGACGTTTTCCAGTAACTACTTCTTCATTTTTCTCTCCTCTTTACTCTCTTATCTTATTTTCTAATCATCCTATCCATATTCTGCCGAAATCTTAAGTGAATCAAACCAGAATATCTCTAGTTTGATTCTCTGCCACTCTCTCCAAAGAATCTCAGTGCTTATCAGAGTTATAGATATATTTGTACTCAAAGAAACTTGTGTGGGGTTATAAAGGTGTGATCGTGTACTTGGAAATCGATCGGGTGAACTTGTGTCCTGTGAATCAAGTGGTTCTACCCAGAGACCTGAGAATCTGGAGGGTGTACCTCGTTGCCTTGGAATCGAGGGATTGTAATCTAGATTATTGTTGAATAGAAAGCCGTACGGGTTGTGCGGGACTGGATGTAGGGTAACACCGAACCAGTATAAAATTCCTGGTGTGTTCTTTCCTTTACTTGCTTTTTATTTATATTTGCATTTGTTTGTGATTCTGTGATTTGATCTGTGATTGTGTATTTGCATTAAGTTAGTTAAATCAATTTAAATCAAAGAAGTTTTAAAGAAATTCTTAAAACACTATTCACCCCCCCTCTAGTGTTAAATAGCCTTAAGATCATCTTCCGCGTCCCTTTCAAACCAAACATCCATGACTCTGGCTATCACTGTTATCATTGCTTCGATATCATCGTTAATTGAATGACCGGCACATTCTTTCAGCCGTCCGTCAAGGGCTAATGGAAACCCTGGTTCTAGACATAACTCCCGCACGTCATCGTGACCCGTGCCTAGGACTATCGAATCTGCCCAGAGTACTTGACTATCAATCATTAGCCTTTAGGAACTATCGAATCTGCCCAACGTACTCTTGCTTTGAGCATGCTAGAACCTTCAACAACAATGAGATCTCAGCCTTCTAGTCATCCTCCTCGACGATTATTTCCATACTAGCTCAAGCGCCTCTCGAGCAAACCATTATCCTCTAACTCGAACAACATCATCGAGTTAACAACATGCTTGGAATGATCCCGTCTGGATTAGACCAAGACTATCTTCATCTCATGCTTCGCTTCATCACATCCTCGCAAAGCTTCATCTCAACATCATCATTATCGAATCTATGCATAAGAGCTTCATCATCCGCTACATATGCCACGAGCAGTTTTCTCGATTCAAGAGCCTTTCTCTTAGATTTTGAATCATCTTCGGTCTAAATCAAATCATCAATCATCTAATTCATAGCAATCAATCAAATCAAACATTAATCCAAGTAAACAAGCATTCAAATATGAGCTAAATGGACAATTATAACAATAATGGCAATTTCGTAATTAAAGAGTCAAAAGTCTAACAAGCATGAAAACATGAGCAATATCTCTATAATTTTGATGAATGAACTTGCATAGGTTAACATGTAGAAAAATAGTTGTCAAATCATCATAAACAATGGATCTATATGGATCTATACTTAAGTTTACAAAGATGCATGAAAATCCCTACTTTACACCAAAATCAAGCCAACGATCCGATATACTCCTTTGGATCCGTGTGAGAGATAATCACCACTCACCAAATCACCCAAACAACCCCAAAAGAAACACGCTTCAGATCTGGACAGCGAAGGATCTAACTTGATCTATCACCAATCCGCTTCAAACGATGAAATCTCTTTTCGAAGAATGAAGATCTTTAATCTAAGCTCTTCGATCTTCGATTTGATCTTCGATATGGATGGAAGGAATCACTAGATTAGAGTGGAGAAAAGAAGTGAAGAAGTGTAGAAGTCGAGCTCTCAAAACGGCAGCACTTCGTCGCTTCGAAATCCGGATCCCAAAAATGGAACAAAGCCCTCCTATTTATAGCTGAAATTCCTTAACTCGTCTGCCTTCTTAGGTCATCTCCGACCTAAGCCTCCCTCTGCCTTACGACCTACGACTCAGCAACTAACCCCTAAGTCGGTAACGACTTAACACACGCGCCTATACGACCTAACGACTTAGCAGCTTCGCCGACCTAGCAAAGTTACGACCTAACCAAGATACGACTTAACAGGTCTACCAGTCTACGACTCAACACATTGCGCGACTTAACAGAGGATACGACTCATCATGGCAGCCGACCTACGACTTAGCTAACTCATCTGTCTACGACTTAGCTAACTCATCTGTCTACGACTTAACCAAGACGCGACCTAACACTTAGCTATCCTCCTTAGGTCGCTTTCGAGCTAACAACTCACGCGACCTAACATAGACCGCTTCCTTGCGACCTAACAAATGCGCATCTATGCGACCTACGACTTAACGTTCCTGCGACTTAACACAGATACACTACCTCGCGACTTAACAAGCCTACGACTTAACACTTAGCCTGGATATGACCTAATTCCTTAGGTCGTCTAACTTCTTAGGTCGCTGCCTGTCCTTAAGTCGCCCCAAAACCTTAGGTCGTTAACTCCTATAGGTCGCTCCAATATACTAGGTCGCTACACTCTATAAGTCGGTCAATCCCTTAGGTCGTCTAACTTTCTTAAGTCGGTCAAATATTGTAGGTTGTTCAAATCCTATAAGTCGCTAACTCTCCTAGGTCGTTCACTCGACCTAACCTACCCCACGACCTAAGCCAACATACGACCAACCCATCATACGACCTAACTCTCCAACGACTCATCCCAATGCCTAGGTCGCTCCAACTTTCTTAGGTCGCCAACTACGACCTAACTACTACACGACCTAAGACTAAGACTCAGGACTACAAATCAAAAATGCAGCTTAAATGTTGACTGTTTTACCATGTTTTGATCCGTAAAATACGGGTCGTTACATTCTCTCCCCCTTAGGAATTTCGCCCCCGAAATTCCAAACAAACAGAGCAATCAAAGACTATTCTGCATGCCTACCATCCATAGCAATCAACAAATCATGCATCCAATTCTAGCTTAGCATGCAGAATTCCAAAAATAGAACAAGTTACAATATCGTGAGATGACACGACACCTTAGGACCATACCTTGAAGAGTTCAGGATGAGCTGCCTTCATCCTCTCTTCCACTTCCCACGTACAGTCGTTATCATCATCACTCCATTGTATCTTGAGCAACTTAACTATCTTCCTCCTAAGCTGTTTCGTGTCGGTTTCCACAACACGAAGCGGCTTACGAGGTCTTCTATCGACTGGATCAACTTCGAAATCTTCACAGCTATCAGCAGAAACCACTGTATTCGAGTCGTGCACATACTTCCGTAGATACGATACGTGAAAAACATTGTGCACACCCGACATCTTCTCTGGTAACTCCAATCTGTAGGCGAGCTTTCCAATTCGCTCGATAATCGGGAATGGTCCAACAAATCTCGGAGTCAATTTTCCTTTATTCCCGAATCGAATAACATTCTTCAGTGGAGAAATCTTCACAAAAACCATATCACCTACGTCGAATTCCAAATCCTTACGACGCTTATCAGCATAACTTTTCTGACGATCTTGGGCTGCCTTCATTCGTTGCCGAATGATCTCTATACAATCCGAAGTCTGTCGAATCATTTCTGGCCCAAGCATCAACTTTTCTCCCGTCTCTAACCAACATGTCGAAGAGTTACACAGTCTTCCATACAATGCCTCATACGGTGCCATACCAATGCTTGACTGATAACTGTTGTTGTATGAAAACTCCACCAAATGAAGTTGATCTTCCCATGATCCTCCGAAATCCAAAACACAAGCTCTGAGGAGATCTTCCAAAACTCGGTTGACTCTCTCGGTCTGACCATCTGTTTGAGGGTGATAAGCTATACTCAAACACAACTCGGTTCCCAAAACTTCCTGGAAGCTTTTCCAAAATCCACTAGTGAACAATGGATCTCGATCGCTCACTATACTCTTCGGAATACCATGGAATCGAACTATCCACTTAACATACAACTCAGCCAACTTTGATGTAGTCCTAGTCGATCGAATAGGAATAAATCTTGCACTCTTAGTCAAACGATCTACAATGACCCAAATCCCTTCATTTCTCGCTCTGGTTCTAGGTAACCCATCAATAAAATCCATCGATATTTGTTCCCACTTCCATGTAGGAATTTCTAATGGCTGAAGCAATCCACTTGGCTTCTTCTGTTCGGCTTTTACCAACTGGCAGTTCATGCACTTGGAAATAAAATTTCCAACATCCTTCTTCATACCTTCCCAGTAATAGGTTCTCTTCATATCCCGATACATCTTATTTCCACCTGGATGAATTGTCAACTTTGAGTGATGACTTTCCTTCAGAACTTCACTCCTCAATTCATCTATATCGGGAACAACTAGTCGTCCTTGCTTCCGAAGCCAACCCTCTCGATCGACCTCGAATCTTTTATCCTTTTCTGGGTCCAATCCAGATTCCAAATCATGGATAATCTTGACAATCTTATCATCTCGCTTTTGACTCTCGCCAATCCTCTCCACAAGAGTCGGTCTTATTGATAAGTTTGCCAACATCTCAGGTTCCATTTCACATCTAGGCCTGAAGTCAAATCCAGCTAAATACTCGAGACTCTTCCATTCTGAAAACATGGTTCCCAATCCCGCATGTCTTCGACTTAACGCATCTGCCACTGCGTTACCTTTTCCCGGAGTATAAGCTATACCAAAATCATATGATGCTAAAAACTCTAGCCATCGTTGCTGCCGAAGATTCAAATCCTTTTGGGAGAAAAGATACCTCAACGACTTGTGATCTGTAAACAACTCGAATCGAACTCCCAATAGATAATGTCTCCACATCTTCAGAGCAAAAACAATCGCCGCTAACTCTAAATCATGAGTCGGGTAATTCCTTTCATGCGGCTTCAGTTGTCGACTTGCATACGCAACAACTTTATCTCTCTGCATCAGCACTGCTCCAAGTCCAGTACCACATGCGTCGGTGTAAACCACCATCTCATCATTCCCACTTGGAATAGTCAAAACAGGAGCACTTGTCAATCGCTCTTTCAGGATTCTGAAAGCTTGCTCACACTTATCATCCCATCTGAACACTAGGTTCTTCTTCGTCAATCCTGTTAACGGTGCAGCTACCTTGGAGAAGTCTTTAATAAACCGTCGATAATATCCTGCTAATCCAAGAAAACTTCTCACATCAGATGCATTCTTAGGTCTAACCCAATCCTGGATTGCTGCCACCTTAGCAGGATCAACCGCTATTCCACTTCCAGAAATAACATGGCCTAAGAACCTCACTTCACTCTTCCAGAAGTGACACTTCGAAAACTTAGCCTTCAGCTGATGTTTTCGTAAGATTTTCAAAACAATATGCAAGTGTGTCTTGTGCTCTTCTTCAGTTCTGGAATAAATCAGAATATCATCCACGAACACTAGCACGAACTTGTTCAACTGATCTCTGAACACTCTATTCATAAGATCCACAAAATATGCTGGCGCGTTAGTCAATCCAAACGGCATTACCAGCCACTCAAAGAAACCGGATGGTGTCCTAAAAGCAGTCTTCGGCACATTATCCTTAGCCACTCTCAACTGGTGAAATCCCGTTGCCAAATCCATCTGAGAAAACACCTTAGCTTCGTGAAGCTGATCAAACAAGTCATCTATTCTCGGCAATGGATACTTGTTCTTCTTAGTCACCTTATTCAGCTCACGATAATCCACACACAACCTCAACGATCCATCTGCTTTGGTTGCGAACACAACTGGTGCACCCCATTCGGACACACTACGCCGAATGAATCCTTTCTGCAAAAGATCATCAACTTGCACCTTCAACTCATGCTGTTCCCTAGGCGCCATCTGCCTAAGAGGCATCACAACAGGTCTAGCTCCTTCAACTAGATATATTCGAAACTCGATCTCCCTATGCGGCGGTAACCCTTTGACATCGTCAAAGACATCCTCAAATCCATTAGCGATCGGTACTGACGACAGTCCATCCCGTGGAACAACCAGCGAATACATGAAGCTCATGAACACGCCTTCTTCATGCTTACATCGTATCACAATCTTTTGCCCCTCCACATTCTCGACTGTCACTTCCAACCTCTCGCAATCAACCTTTGCCGCATACTTCCTAAGCCAGTCCATACCCAAAATAATTCCGAACCCCGCAAAGTTCAGAACAAAACAATCACAAACAAAAAAGCAATCATGACTCGATACAACTAGACCACGGCATAACATACACAAACAAGACGAACCCCCAACTGGATTAGTCACAACCAATGGCCTATCAACAATATTCGGTTCCAAACCTAACCGGCCTACAAGTTCACTACAAACAAACAAATGCGACGCCCCAGTATCAAACAGAACTCTAACTGGAACACCACATAGGAAAAGAGTACCTTGAACCACCACACTCTTTCCTTTCTCTTCAGCGGTAGGAGCTTTTGAAGACGATGGGACAGCTCCCAAAGCATAAGCTTGCACAATCTGCTTGTCCCTCCGCGGTTCTGGACAATTCTTCCTGATATGCCCCGGCTTGTCACAGTTGTGACACTTCATCGGTACCTTCGGATTCTTACAATCCTTAGAGAAATGGCCCTTCTGCTGACAATTGTAGCAGGTCACCTCGCCTTTCGGCTTCTTCTGGCCATCCTTACCCTTTTGCTACTGCTGCTTCCTCTTCTTATTTCCACCCTGCTGGGGTTTAGATTCTTCCCTGGTTACAGCAACAACAGATCCTTCCTTAGGAAATAGACTCTCATGCCTGAGAGCTTTCTCCACAAGCTTCTCAAATGAATCGTCCAAATGATCCACTAACTGCCTCCTAAGATAACTGTCCAAGCCTGTCACAGACTTCTCATTCTTCTGATAAGCAGATTCAATATATGACCGGGCATACTTGGACAAAGCTTCAAACTCAGAAACATACTCAAGAACTGGTCTTCCACCTTGCTTGAGCTCCACAAACTTCTTGAACAGAACAGACTTCTGAGCTGTAGAAATGAACTTAGCTTCAAATCTGGCTTGGAATTGCTCCCAAGTAATCTCTTCCTCCGGCGTATTGATGGTAATATAGTTCCACCAATTAGAGGCTCTCCCTTGAAGCTGCCTTGATGCTAACTTCCTCTTAGTCGCATCCTCAATTCCCAAGTCACCAAAGATCCTTCTGCAAGCATCTATCCACCTCTGGACTTCAATGGTTGATTTTGTTCCCAAGAAAACCTTTCCTCCAAGAGCAGTATAGTCCTTACACAACTTAGCAAAATCCACCGGCTTTGGAGTTTGGACTCGAACTCCAACATCCACCGATGGCCCCGGAGCTGGCATCCGTCTCATGATCGAAGTCATCATAGCTTCGAACATAGCAGCATAATCAGCAGCCCCTTCAGTAGCACGGCCTTCCCTAGCAGCTGGTCTCCCTCTCCGACTCATTCTCAATATCTATAAAAAGGAATGATCAGAACATCTAGAGAAACAACTGCATAAAGGACTCAAACTCTACTAAGCTACTATATATTATATAGTAATCATCCATCAAAATACAATTACATCTCTCATACGTAGTTACGTCAGCGAGCGTTGGGTAAAATCGATTAACCAAAGCTCTGATACCAAATGTGACGACCGCCCATGATCCCTGCACTGAACCTAGAGATAGTGCGCTGTAAAGTGTGCCAGGCGACCATGGACGATTGCCAGGGTAAATTAAAATAACAGAATCTATCGTATTACTCACAGCGCATGGACAAAATACAATAGAACATATATATATAGTGAAGCTTCACAGAATAGAATCTCATCAATAAAACTTCATAATAGTTGATTACAATCATCAGAATAGTCAATACATCAAGCCTCACTACATAACACTCAGAGAAAATACAAACAGCGGAACATCCAGTACATATAATAAGAAGATAATATGCAACCCTCTAGCTCGTCTTCGATATCAACACCGTGGAAAGCAAGAACAGCACCTGTCACTTGCTAGCTAGTTTGCCCGTCCCAAAATGGACGAACAGCCCAAGGCAATAAGAGTTAAAACATAAAGCCTTGAGTCAGACAACAGTCTTAGTGAGCAGTAAATTAACTAACAACATACCAAAAGAGCATAAAGGAAAAGGAATAGGAATACAACCCTCCCACTCCACCTCTTTCTACAGTGATAGCCCCCAGACACACACTAAGTAGAAGCAAACATAGCAAAGCACACAATTTAAGGTAAAGCAATTATCACTCGAGTCAAGGGCAATGTTTTCCAAGTACAAACCCCCAAGGCCTAAACCAAGATCAGATAAGCACCCAGAAAATACCACTCTTGAGACCGAATGACGATACAACCAAACATCCATGACTCTGGCTATCACTGTTATCATTGCTTCGATATCATCGTTAATTGAATGACCGACACATTCTTTCAGCCGTCCGTCAAGGGCTAATGGAAACCCCGGTTCTAGACATAACTCCCGCACGTCATCGTGACCCGTGCCTAGGACTATCGAATCTGCCCAGAGTACTTGACTATCAATCATTAGCCTTTAGGAACTATCGAATCTGCCCAACGTACTCTTGCTTTGAGCATGCTAGAACCTTCAACAACAATGAGATCTCAGCCTTCTAGTCATCCTCCTCGACGACTATTTCCATACTAGCTCAAGCGCCTCTCGAGCAAACCATTATCCTCTAACTCGAACAACATCATCGAGTTAACAACATGCTTGGAATGATCCCGTCTGGATTAGACCAAGACTATCTTCATCTCATGCTTCGCTTCATCACATCCTCGCAAAGCTTCATCTCAACATCGTCATTATCGAATCTATGCATAAGAGCTTCATCATCCGCTACATATGCCACGAGCAGTTTTCTCGATTCAAGAGCCTTTCTCTTAGCTTTTGAATCATATTCGGTCTAAATCAAATCATCAATCATCTAATTCATAGCAATCAATCAAATCAAACATTAATCCAAGTAAACAAGCATTCAAATATGAGCTAAATGGACAATTATAACAATAATGGCAATTTCGTAATTAAAGAGTCAAAAGTCTAACAAGCATGAAAACATGAGCAATATCTCTATAATTTTGATGAATGAACTTGCATAGGTTAACATGTAGAAAAATAGTTGTCAAATCATCATAAACAATGGATCTATATGGATCTATACTTAAGTTTACAAAGATGCATGAAAATCCCTACTTTACACCAAAATCAAGCCAACGATCCGATATACTCCTTTGGATCCGTGTGAGAGATAATCACCACTCACCAAATCACCCAAACAACCCTAAAAGAAACACGCTTCAGATCTGGACAGCGAAGGATCTAACTTGATCTATCACCAATCCGCTTCAAACGATGAAATCTCTTTTCGAAGAATGAAGATCTTCAATCTAAGCTCTTCGATCTTCGATTTGATCTTCGATATGGATGGAAGGAATCACTAGATTAGAGTGGAGAAAAGAAGTGAAGAAGTGTAGAAGTCGAGCTCTCAAAACGGCAGCACTTCGTCGCTTCGAAATCCGGATCCCAAAAATGGAACAAAGCCCTCCTATTTATAACTGAAATTCCTTAACTCGTCTGCCTTCTTAGGTCATCTCCGACCTAAGCCTCCCTCTGCCTTACGACCTACGACTCAGCAACTAACCCCTAAGTCGGTAACGACTTAACACACGCGCCTATACGACCTAACGACTTAGCAGCTTCGCCGACCTAGCAAAGTTACGACCTAACCAAGATACGACTTAACAGGTCTACCAGTCTACAACTCAACACATTGCGCGACTTAACAGAGGATACGACTCATCATGGCAGCCGACCTACGACTTAGCTAACTCATCTGTCTACGACTTAGCTAACTCATCTGTTTACGACTTAACCAAGACGCGACCTAACACTTAGCTATCCTCCTTAGGTCGCTTTCGAGCTAACAACTCACGCGACCTAACATAGACCGCTTCCTTGCGACCTAACAAATGCGCATCTATGCGACCTACGACTTAACGTTCCTGCGACTTAACACAGATACACTACCTCGCGACTTAACAAGCCTACGACTTAACACTTAGCCTGGATATGACCTAATTCCTTAGGTCGTCTAACTTCTTAGGTCGCTGCCTGTCCTTAAGTCGCCCCAAAACCTTAGGTCGTTAACTCCTATAGGTCGCTCCAATATACTAGGTCGCTACACTCTATAAGTCGGTCAATCCCTTAGGTCGTCTAACTTTCTTAAGTCGGTCAAATATTGTAGGTTGTTCAAATCCTATAAGTCGCTAACTCTCCTAGGTCGTTCACTCGACCTAACCTACCCCACGACCTAAGCCAACATACGACCAACCCATCATACGACCTAACTCTCCAACGACTCATCCCAATGCCTAGGTCGCTCCAACTTTCTTAGGTCGCCAACTACGACCTAACTACTACACGACCTAAGACTAAGACTCAGGACTACAAATCAAAAATGCAGCTTAAATGTTGACTGTTTTACCATGTTTTGATCCGTAAAATACGGGTCGTTACATTCTCTCCCCCTTAGGAATTTCGCCCCCGAAATTCCAAACAAACAGAGCAATCAAAGACTATTCTGCATGCCTACCATCCATAGCAATCAACAAATCATGCATCCAATTCTAGCTTAGCATGCAGAATTCCAAAAATAGAACAAGTTACAATATCGTGAGATGACACGACACCTTAGGACCATACCTTGAAGAGTTCAGGATGAGCTGCCTTCATCCTCTCTTCCACTTCCCACGTACAGTCGTTATCATCATCACTCCATTGTATCTTTAGCAACTTAACTATCTTCCTCCTAAGCTGTTTCGTGTCGGTTTCCACAACACAAAGCGGCTTACGAGGTCTTCTATCGACTGGATCAACTTCGAAATCTTCACAGCTATCAGCAGAAACCACTGTATTCGAGCCGTGCACATACTTCCGTAGATACGATACGTGAAAAATATTGTGCACACCCGACATCTTCTCTGGTAACTCCAATCTGTAGGCGAGCTTTCCAATTCGCTCGATAATCGGGAATGGTCCAACAAATCTCGGAGTCAATTTTCCTTTATTCCCGAATCGAATAACATTCTTCAGTGGAGAAATCTTCACAAAAACCATATCACCTACGTCGAATTCCAAATCCTTACGACGCTTATCAGCATAACTTTTCTGACGATCTTGGGCTGCCTTCATTCGTTGCCGAATGATCTCTATACAATCCGTAGTCTGTCGAATCATTTCTGGCCCAAGCATCAACTTTTCTCCCGTCTCTAACCAACATGTCGAAGAGTTACACGGTCTTCCATACAATGCCTCATACGGTGCCATACCAATGCTTGACTGATAACTGTTGTTGTATGAAAACTCCACCAAATGAAGTTGATCTTCCCATGATCCTCCGAAATCCAAAACACAAGCTCTGAGGAGATCTTCCAAAACTCGGTTGACTCTCTCGGTCTGACCATCTGTTTGAGGGTGATAAGCTGTACTCAAACACAACTCGGTTCCCAAAACTTCCTGGAAGCTTTTCCAAAATCCACTAGTGAACAATGGATCTCGATCGCTCACTATACTCTTCGGAATACCATGGAATTGAACTATCCACTTAACATACAACTCAGCCAACTTTGATGTAGTCCTAGTCGATCGAATAGGAATAAATCTTGCACTCTTAGTCAAACGATCTACAATGACCCAAATCCCTTCATTTCCCGCTCTGGTTCTAGGTAACCCATCAATAAAATCCATCGATATTTGTTCCCACTTCCATGTAGGAATTTCTAATGGCTGAAGCAATCCACTTGGCTTCTTCTGTTCGGCTTTTACCAACTGGCAGTTCATGCACTTGGAAATAAAATTTCCAACATCCTTCTTCATACCTTCCCAGTAATAGGTTCTCTTCATATCCCGATACATCTTATTTCCACCTGGATGAATTGTCAACTTTGAGTGATGACTTTCCTTCAGAACTTCACTCCTCAATTCATCTATATCGGGAACAACTAGTCGTCCTTGCTTCCGAAGCCAACCCTCTCGATCGACCTCGAATCTTTTATCCTTTTCTGGGTCCAATCCAGATTCCAAATCATGGATAATCTTGACAATCTTATCATCTCGCTTTTGACTCTCGCCAATCCTCTCCACAAGAGTCGGTCTTATTGATAAGTTTGCCAACATCTCAGGTTCCATTTCACATCTAGGCCTGAAGTCAAATCCAGCTAAATACTCGAGACTCTTCCATTCTGAAAACATGGTTCCCAATCCCGCATGTCTTCGACTTAACGCATCTGCCACTGCGTTACCTTTTCCCGGAGTATAAGCTATACCAAAATCATATGATGCTAAAAACTCTAGCCATCGTTGCTGCCGAAGATTCAAATCCTTTTGGGAGAAAAGATACCTCAACGACTTGTGATCTATAAACAACTCGAATCGAACTCCCAATAGATAATGTCTCCACATCTTCAGAGCAAAAACAATCGCCGCTAACTCCAAATCATGAGTCGGGTAATTCCTTTCATGCGGCTTCAGTTGTCGACTTGCATACGCAACAACTTTATCTCTCTGCATCAGCACTGCTCCAAGTCCAGTACCACATGCGTCGGTGTAAACCACCATCTCATCATTCCCACTTGGAATAGTCAAAACAGGAGCACTTGTCAATCGCTCTTTCAGGATTCTGAAAGCTTGCTCACACTTATCATCCCATCTGAACACTAGGTTCTTCTTCGTCAATCCTGTTAACGGTGCAGCTACCTTGGAGAAGTCTTTAATAAACCGTCGATAATATCCTGCTAATCCAAGAAAACTTCTCACATCAGATGCATTCTTATGTCTAACCCAATCCTGGATTGCTGCCACCTTAGCGGGATCAACCGCTATTCCACTTCCAGAAATAACATGGCCTAAGAACCTCACTTCACTCTTCCAGAAGTGACACTTCGAAAACTTAGCCTTCAGCTGATGTTTTCGTAAGATTTCCAAAACAATATGCAAGTGTGTCTTGTGCTTTTCTTCAGTTCTGGAATAAATCAGAATATCATCCACGAACACTAGCACGAACTTGTTCAACTGATCTCTGAACACTCTATTCATAAGATCCACAAAATATGCTGGCGCGTTAGTCAATCCAAACGGCATTACCAGCCACTCAAAGAAACCGGATGGTGTCCTAAAAGCAGTCTTCGACACACTATCCTTATCCACTCTCAACTGGTGAAATCACGTTGCCAAATCCATATGAGAAAACACCTTAGCTTCGTGAAGCTGATCAAACAAGTCATCTATTCTCGGCAATGGATACTTGTTCTTCTTAGTCACCTTATTTAGCTCACGATAATCCACACACAACCTCAACGATCCATCTGCTTTGGTTGCGAACACAACTGGTGCACCCCATTCGGACACACTACGCCGAATGAATCCTTTCTGCAAAAGATCATCAACTTGCACCTTCAACTCATGCTGTTCCCTAGGCGCCATCCGCCTAAGAGGCATCACAACAGGTCTGGCTCCTTCAACTAGATCTATTCGAAACTCGATCTCCCTATGCGGCGGTAACCCTTTGACCTCGTCAAAGACATCCTCAAATCCATTAGCGATCGGTACTGACGACAGTCCATCCCGTGGAACAACCAGCGAATACATGAAGCTCATGAACACGCCTTCTTCATGCTTACATCGTATCACAATCTTTCGCCCCTCCACATTCTCGACTGTCACTTCCAACCTCTCGCAATCAACCTTTGCCGCATACTTCCTAAGCCAGTCCATACCCAAAATAATTCCGAACCCCGCAAAGTTCAGAACAAAACAATCACAAACAAAAGAGCAATCGTGACTCGATACAACTAGACCACGGCATAACATACACAAACAAGACGAACCCCCAACTGGATTAGTCACAACCAATGGCCTATCAACAATATTCGGTTCCAAACCTAACCGGCCTACAAGTTCACTACAAACAAACGAATGCGACGCCCCAGTATCAAACAGAACTCTAACTGGAACACCACATAGGAAAAGAGTACCTTGAACCACCACACTCTTTCCTTTCTCTTCAGCGGTAGGAGCTTTTGAAGACGATGGGCCAGCTCCCAAAGCATAAGCTTGCACAATCTGCTTGTCCCTCCGCGGTTCTGGACAATTCTTCCTGATATGCCCCGGCTTGTCACAGTTGTGACACTTCATCGGTACCTTCGGATTCTTACAATCCTTAGAGAAATGGCCCTTCTGCTGACAATTGTAGCAGGTCACCTCGCCTTTCGGCTTCTTCTGGCCATCCTTACCCTTTTGCTACTGCTGCTTCCTCTTCTTATTTCCACCCTGCTGGGGTTTAGATTCTTCCCTGGTTACAGCAACAACAGATCCTTCCTTAGGAAATAGACTCTCATGCCTGAGAGCTTTCTCCACAAGCTTCTCAAATGAATCGTCCAAATGATCCACTAACTGCCTCCCAAGATAACTGTCCAAGCCTGTCACAAACTTCTCATTCTTCTGATAAGCAGATTCAATATATGACCGGGCATACTTGGACAAAGCTTCAAACTCAGAAACATACTCAAGAACTGGTCTTCCACCTTGCTTGAGCTCCACAAACTTCTTGAACAGAACAGACTTCTGAGCTGTAGAAATGAACTTAGCTTCAAATCTGGCTTGGAATTGCTCCCAAGTAATCTCTTCCTCCGGCGTATTGATGGTAATATAGTTCCACCAATTAGAGGCTCTCCCTCGAAGCTGCCTTGATGCTAACTTCCTCTTAGTCGCATCCTCAATTCCCAAGTCACCAAAGATCCTTCTACAAGCATCTATCCACCTCTGGACTTCAATGGTTGATTCTGTTCCCAAGAAAACCTTTCCTCCAAGAGCAGTATAGTCCTTACACAACTTAGCAAAATCCACCGGCTTTGGAGTTTGGACTCGAACTTCAACATCCACCGATGGCCCCGGAGCTGGCATCCGTCTCATGATCGAAGTCATCATAGCTTCGAACATAGCAGCATAATCAGCAGCCCCTTCAGTAGCACGGCCTTCCCTAGCAGCTGGTCTCCCTCTCCGACTCATTCTCAATATCTATAAAAAGGAATGATCAGAACATCTAGAGAAACAACTGCATAAAGGACTCAAACTCTACTAAGCTACTATATATTATATAGTAATCGTCCATCAAAATACAATTACATCTCTCATTCGTAGTTACATCAGCGAGCGTTGGGTAAAATCGATTAACCAAAGCTCTGATACCAAATGTGACGACCGCCCATGATCCCTGCACTGAACCTAGAGATAGTGCGCTGTAAAGTGTGCCAGGCGACCATGGACGATTGCCAGGGTAAATTAAAATAACAGAATCTATCGTATTACTCACAGCGCATGGACAAAATACAATAGAACATATATATATATAGTGAAGCTTCACAGAATAGAATCTCATCAATAAAACTTCATAATAGTTGATTACAATCATCAGAATAGTCAATACATCAAGCCTCACTACATAACACTCAGAGAAAATACAAACATCGGAACATCCAGTACATATAATAAGAAGATAATATGCAACCCTCTAGCTCGTCTTCGATATCAACACCGTGGAAAGCAAGAACAACACCTGTCACCTGCTACCTAGTCTGCCCGTCCCAAAATGGACGAACAGCCCAAGGCAATAAGAGTTAAAACATAAAGCCTTGAGTCAGACAACAGTCTTAGTGAGTAGTAAATTAACTAACAACATACCAAAAGAGCATAAAGGAAAAGGAATAGGAATACAACCCTCCCACTCCACCTCTTTCTACAGTGATAGCCCCCAGACACACACTAAGTAGAAGCAAACATAGCAAAGCACACAATTTAAGGTAAAGCAATTATCACTCGAGTCAAGGGCGATGTTTTCCAAGTACAAACCCCCAAGGCCTAAACCAAGATCAGATAAGCACCCAGAAAATACCACTCTTGAGACCGAATGACGATACAACCAAACATCCATGACTCTGGCTATCACTGTTATCATTGCTTCGATATCATCGTTAATTGAATGACCGACACATTCTTTCAGCCGTCCGTCAAGGGCTAATGGAAACCCCGGTTCTAGACATAACTCCTGCACGTCATCGTGACCCGTGCCTAGGACTATCGAATCTGCCCAGAGTACTTGACTATCAATCATTAGCCTTTAGGAACTATCGAATCTGCCCAACGTACTCTTGCTTTGAGCATGCTAGAACCTTCAACAACAATGAGATCTCAGCCTTCTAGTCATCCTCCTCGACGACTATTTCCATACTAGCTCAAGCGCCTCTCGAGCAAACCATTATCCTCTAACTCGAACAACATCATCGAGTTAACAACATGCTTGGAATGATCCCGTCTGGATTAGACCAAGACTATCTTCATCTCATGCTTCGCTTCATCACATCCTCGCAAATCTTCATCTCAACATCGTCATTATCGAATCTATGCATAAGAGCTTCATCATCCGCTACATATGCCACGAGCAGTTTTCTCGATTCAAGAGCCTTTCTCTTAGCTTTTGAATCATCTTCGGTCTAAATCAAATCATCAATCATCTAATTCATAGCAATCAATCAAATCAAACATTAATCCAAGTAAACAAGCATTCAAATACGAGCTAAATGGACAATTATAACAATAATGGCAATTTCGTAATTAAAGAGTCAAAAGTCTAACAAGCATGAAAACATGAGCAATATCTCTATAATTTTGATGAATGAACTTGCATAGGTTAACATGTAGAAAAATAGTTGTCAAATCATCATAAACAATGGATCTATATGGATCTATACTTAAGTTTACAAAGATGCATGAAAATCCCTACTTTACACCAAAATCAAGCCAACGATCCGATATACTCCTTTGGATCCGTGTGAGAGATAATCACCACTCACCAAATCACCCAAACAACCCCAAAAGTAACACGCTTCAGATCTGGACAGCGAAGGATCTAACTTGATCTATCACCAATCCGCTTCAAACGATGAAATCTCTTTTCGAAGAATGAAGATCTTCAATCTAAGCTCTTCGATCTTCGATTTGATCTTCGATATGGATGGAAGGAATCACTAGATTAGAGTGGAGAAAAGAAGTGAAGAAGTGTAGAAGTCGAGCTCTCAAAACGGCAGCACTTCGTCGCTTCGTAATCCGGATCCCAAAAATGGAACAAAGCCCTCCTATTTATAGCTGAAATTCCTTAACTCGTCTGCCTTCTTAGGTCGTCTCCGACCTAAGCCTCCCTCTGCCTTACGACCTACGACTCAGCAACTAACCCCTAAGTCGGTAAAGACTTAACACACGCGCCTATACGACCTAACGACTTAGCAGCTTCGCCGACCTAGCAAAGTTACGACCTAACCAAGATACGACTTAACAGGTCTACCAGTCTACGACTCAACACATTGCGCGACTTAACAGAGGATACGACTCATCATGGCAGCCGACCTACGACTTAGCTAACTCATCTGTCTACGACTTAGCTAACTCATCTGTCTACGACTTAACCAAGACGCGACCTAACACTTAGCTATCCTCCTTAGGTCGCTTTCGAGCTAACAACTCACGCGACCTAACATAGACCGCTTCCTTGCGACCTAACAAATGCACATCTATGCGACCTACGACTTAACGTTCCTACGACTTAACACAGATACACTACCTCGCGACTTAACAAGCCTACGACTTAACACTTAGCCTGGATATGACCTAATTCCTTAGGTCGTCTAACTTCTTAGGTCGCTGCCTGTCCTTAAGTCGCCCCAAAACCTTAGGTCGTTAACTCCTATAGGTCGCTCCAATATACTAGGTCGCTACACTCTATAAGTCGGTCAATCCCTTAGGTCGTCTAACTTTCTTAAGTCGGTCAAATACTGTAGGTTGTTCAAATCCTATAAGTCGCTAACTCTCCTAGGTCGTTCACTCGACCTAACCTACCCCACGACCTAAGCCAACATACGACCAACCCATCATACGACCTAACTCTCCAACGACTCATCCCAATGCCTAGGTCGCTCCAACTTTCTTAGGTCGCCAACTACGACCTAACTACCACACGACCTAAGACTAAGACTCAGGACTACAAATCAAAAATGCAGCTTAAATGTTGACTGTTTTACCATGTTTTGATCCGTAAAATACGGGTCGTTACACCCTAAAGGGTTTCTCGCCAATAATTATTTATTTACATCCTTATGCTGTTATATTGATGTTACTTGAAATAAATCATGATATTCCATTTAATTTGTTAAGTGTCGTTATAGCGACTTCTCTATATCGTCATTTATAAATTTTCATCCCCAAAACCCTACCGTATGTTTTTGAACTTGAACTTGTGTTTTCACTAAATAGAATGTTAAAATTCATTAATCATTTTGATTAATGGTAATTTAAAATAATTAATCATTTTAACTAATGATTTTGAAATTAAAGAACCAATTTAATTAATGGTGTTTTAAAATTGGTTTATCTTTTGATTTAACTGAGACTAGATTTAATTAATCATTTTAACTAATGATTACTTTAGTTTAATTAATTATTTTAATTAAGGATAATTGAAAATTAATAATCATTTTTATTAATGATATTTAAAAGGAATTAATCATTTTAAATAATGATATTTGAATTTAATTAGTCTTTTAATTAGTGATTATCTTAAATTTAACTAATTGTTTTAACTAATGATATTTGAAATTTAGTTAAATCATTTTAATTAATGATGTCTTATAGTTAAATAAATCATTTTAACAAATGATGTTTTAATAAATCTTTTTAACTAAGGAAGTTTGAATTTAATTAATCTAATTAATTTATGATTATTTGAACTTAATTAATCTTTTTAATTAATGATATTTAAAGTTAATTGATTGATTTAATAAAAGTGGTTTAAGTAAGTTAACTAATATAATAAAAGAGTTTAAGTTAATTAACTGATTTAGTGTTTTTAAAGTTAATAAACTGGTTTAATAAAGATTTTAAAGTTAATTTACTGAGGATATAAAAGTGTTTGGAAATGATTTACTATTTTATTTAAGATAATGGAATTGTTTGCTTAAAAGAGATTATAAATGTGATTGGTTATCTTTCGAGGTAACCAATATTGTTTTTAAATTTATAAAGATATTTAAATCGCTTTATTATCTTTTGGAATAATAAACGTTGTTTAAATCTATAAATAATGGTTTATAAATGAAAAAATCCTTTAAAAGGAATTATTTATAAATAAAGCTAAATGTAAATTGTTCTTGGGTTTACACAGTAAACAATGTTTTAACGACAATTGTGTTTAACCCTTGTTTTAATACACAGTATTATAAATTTTGTCTTGTAAAAGAACATTTTGAAAGTGTATTTCTAAAAATGTTTTAACAATACCGTAATATGGAAATCAAGCACAATTTTCATTTATAAAAAGTTAAAGTTCGATTTCAGTTATGAAAAAATTGTTCCGTAATCGATATCGCTTATATGGAAAGGATTTGGTCATACTTTTAATGCTAAATGTTGGGGCTTGGACTTGTTTCTATCTAAAAGATTAAAAATGTCGTCAAGGCGATGCCTAGAGGTAACACTACCTCAACTTACTTGGCTTCATCTTCAACCGAGGGATAACACTTGTTTGGAATCAACGAGTAGTGGTAAATATATGATATTTAATTTCCATATACGATCATTTTAATTACCCCCGACAATTGATTATTAATTATCTAATTCATCTTTCTTGATGGCGTATCGTCATCTTGAAAATGATTTGCTACTCTTTGAGCTTTGTTGTCCTTTGTCAGAAATGACTAAACCAAAAGCGCAAGAGAAAGCGAAGTTATGTGGTGTTGCTCTCATTAGGGTATTTTCACATCTCATCTAGATTTTGTGTACCGTCATGTGAAAAACGGTTAAGAATTAGATGTGGAAATATTCGGATATTCGGTAAGGTCTGACACGGTCCGGCTTGGTATTGTCCGAGAAGTGTTGCGGAATATATGAGCTTCTCAGAAGTATATTACTAGAGGTATACTTCAAGGGGGGTGCACCTTCTTAGTCATTTGTTGGAAATTTTCCTTTTCTTATTTGATTCGAAACCTTGAATCTGTTTATCATTAAGTTGCCACGAGAAGAGTCAACCATTCTTCATGGATTTTAAGTATTGATTTTGTCCATTCTATCAAGTTTGGACGGTTACCTTATTTGTCCATTCAATTAAATTTGGACTATTTCCTTGTTTTATCCATTTTGTCCAGTTTGTATTTTACTCAGGTTATTTTCATTCTTTCAAGTCTGGTTTCAAAATTATTTTATGCCATTCTTAGTTGGATTTGTCTCCTGATGTTTATTTCTGCTCTTGCCTACATGGATGTTATTCTTGTGAGATAAAAACCTGTTCCGCGTTAGCGGCATGATCTCAAGAACTTTTATATATTCCTCATTATTTGAGTTATTTCACGCTGGTATTTCCAGACTGATCCGAGGGTTATTTTATTATAATGCTCAGGTCAGACCGAGTATTTTCTCAAGTTGTCTTTGGTGTTATGGAGATCTTGGAGGGGAGCTGGAGATTCACCTATCGTAGTATTTTATTTTCCGCTATATTATATAGTATCCCTATTAGCATTTTGTAAGGTTAGGATTTTATAACTGTCCAGCTGATAAGGTTTGTTTTTAACTTTGATATACTTTGTATTTTTGGAATGACAGCTTTTACTGTCCTTGTTATATTATATGTTGTCGATTCCGCTGTGAGATTCTGTTTTTCCTCTATTTCTATGTTCTTTTCTTTTTATTTACTTTAACAATCTGCCCTTTTGTCGATTGGATGCGCAACATTTGAACACAGTGTAGTGTTTGGTGTCGACTTTCGATGGTAAAAAAGGTGGGTCGTTACAACTCTTGGGTTGTATAGGTATAGGGGTGGGGTGCTACATATTCCAATCACCAGAATGTTATTCTGACCCCCTCCCCTCATAACAACCCATATGATAGATTTATGAGGACTGGATATTGGAGCATGAGGGAACTGCAGATGGTGAAGTCTTCTTATTCATGCTTGGTGTGGACAGGGCAATTAAATATATCCAAAGAATGATATTTTGTGGGGTAGCCATTGTAACAATATGTCTTTCTTACATATAAAGACGACACTTAATACATCCACGGTATTCAATGACTATGTTTAAGTGTTAAAATAACATGTCATTAGAGGTGAAAAGAAAGAAAGATAGAACAAATAAGAAGAAACTAAACAATCATAGAATCTCACAACGCAACAGAATAACATATATTGATCAACATAATTCTTTACAAAATCATTTCCAAAATGATACACCATAGTCATACTAATACAAATTCTACCCCAGGACAGTTATAACATCTTGTCCCTATCTAACAGATACAATATACATATAAACAGTGGAAACAAGATAATAACTAGCTATCGATGAAGCCTCCTAATCCAAGATCCTTCAAGATGCATCCGGGGAAAACATGAACTACTTGGCTGCCCATAAAAATTTAAGCACTCAAGAGTTTTAGGGAAAGAAAATAAAACTCCAGGTCAGACATGGGTCTGGTGTGAGTAAACTCAAACAACTGAATTATTTCTTTTAAAACCCTTTTAAAATCAATGATATCTTGTAAGACCATGCCGCATATAAACACGGACGGGTTTTTACCTTACGATAACAAAAACACTTTCTATAAAAAATCTAGTGATATTTAATAATGTCTAGGGATGAAAATAAAATATTAAAATAGCTGGAATGATTGCATCTCACGTTCCAACATAGTTGTTACATCGAACACATGTCCACACAATCAAACAATTTACATAACTCATTCACAATTGTTTGTCTTCTTAATGTTATCGACATTTGAATCCCTTGTGTTAAAAACCACCTTTGAAAAAGAAGTACCTTTAAAACAAATTTGATTCTTGGAAAATAATGATTAAAAACTTAAACTCCCTTTTAAAATGATTAATTACAAGTTAAACTCTTTATTTAAATCATAATCAATCTTAATTAATTATTAACTTAATTCAATTATAAATCAAGAAATAATTAAACCTATAGTAACCAATTAAACAATAATTAACTATTATATAATTAATTTAACCTTAATTAATCCTTTATTACTTATTAAATAATAATTTAAACCTGCATTAAAAATTAAATATTAATTAATATCTTTTAATTAATTAAAATAACCTTTAATTAAAACTTAATTAATAGATTAAACCTTAAATAAATAATTTATTTCAAATTAAAGACTTAATTAATTAATCATTAAAAATAATTAACAATTGATTTATTTAAATAATTAACCTTATAGTTAATTAATAATTAATTAAAAATAAGTCTTATACTTAAATTATATTTAATTAAAAATTAATCTTACATAATTAATTGAATGATAATTAATTAATAACTAATCTTTACTTAATTATAATTAATAAACCCTATTTAATCTTAATTAAATATTAATTATTCAAACTTAATTAATAAAAATTTAATCATTAAAAAGGTTAATTAACTTTATAAACATTATTATTAAGTTTATAAAACATTTTCAAAACACTTGAAGTTAATAAAACCAAATTTTGCAAAATTCGGATTTTTAAGCCAAACTGCATCCATAGCGACTATTGCTATGGATACCCATAATCTCAACTTGTTTTTATCTTTCCTTTTGAAAAATTTCACCTTAAAGTTTACTAACTTGTATTTAAACTTAACTAAAGTAAAAGATTTGAAAAACCAAAACAAATTAAAAAAAAAACTTTTAACTTTTAAAACTTTTAAACAAATAAACAAAGTTTCCAAGGGACTTAAATCTTACTTAACAACTTTGCAAACTAGTTTGCCACCAATCATCATATCCAAATACACTTACAATATCATGACCAAATCCACTTAAACAACATATCTCATGATCACATACTATATCACATCCAAGTTTACAACTTTAAACTATACTAAGTGGACTTCAACTCAATTCCACTTTTACCATCTCTATCAACAATAATCAAAATATCAAACACATAACCAACCAAACATAAGTCAACATACATCATATAGCAAATATACATCATATATTTCAAGCTAAGAAATTTTAACTTTAAACTAATGTTTACTCACCAAAAATTTTTAGAATTTGAAATTCTTTAGACTTGCAAAGCCTATAAAACCACACAAAAATCACTCGAAAATGGGTTATTTTCTCCTTGACTTTTGGCCATTTTTCTTTCGAAATTTGGACAAGTGGAAAAATAAAAGTTTAAGGAAATTCTTTTCTCTACAATTTGAAAATAATAATCACTCAATTTTGATTTTTTTAGGGAGATATGGTCAAAAGAAGGAGTGGTATTTTCGGCCTTGGTAATACGGATCCAAAAATGAGTTAGAAAGATATGCAATATTGACCTAAAAAATTTGAAATTTGAAAAAGTGGTACAAATAAAAGTTGTAGCCACCAAAATTCTACATGGTTTGAATAAAAGAAAATCTTGATTTGAAGTATTCTAGAGGAAGTTATGGCTGAATAAAGTGGGAGTAAAAATGGAGAACTTGGAGATGAAAACAAGTGATTTAAAACTAAGTTTTTTAAAAGTTTTAAAATAAGAATTTGATTTTTAAAAACTTAGGATTTTAAATTAGAAGGCATGGAAGTATGTTCAAGAGCTTAGGATGTTTCGCAAATGAAGGAAAAGAGAATGAGAAAGTGAAATAAAAATTAGGAAAATTAGTTTATTTATGTTAACACGTTAAATTACCAAAATACCTTAAGTCCTTTACCCTTCATTCTTTCTTTGCCACCTCACCATCCCTTCCACTTCACCATGAAATCCTCCACCCCTTAGCCACCCTTTCATCAAGTCCATGCTAACATGCCATTAATGCCTTAGTCCTTCATGTTTTTTAAAGAAATCTTTATTTTATTAAATATGTTTTAACTTTTTATATAAAATCTTATCCTATATCCTATATACTTAAGTGCACATGATATATCCTATCCTAATACTAACCACGCTAATGTATTTAACAAATGTATGTGTATGTTAATACTATAGAATTTACAACATTTTTGACAGTTTTATTTGACGAAAAGTCAAAAATTCGAAAAACAAATTTCGGTCATATTTTCAATCTTTCTTCAAACTAATTATTTTTGTAAACAAAATTTGAAAATGATTTCACCATCATTAATTATTATTTAAAAGAGTTTTATTTTCATTATAAAACCTATATATTGAATATCTAAAATTAATTAAATAATCACAAATCAAACCAGTGAACCGGGTCGTTACAACCTTAGTCAATATGTATGTTATATTATATTTTTCAATTCCGTTGTAAGTTTATATTGATCGCACTCTAATATACTTATGTTTATTATAGGTTACCAAAACCAACGATCTAGACCCTTATAGACTTAGATTTTGATTTAGTTAAAACTGGACCCATTAAAATACGGGTTGTTACATTTGATATCAGAGCATTAGTCGATCATAGGAATTAAGATATGCTGAGAGAACGTATTTATATTTTTACCTATATTATATATTATATGCCAAACTCTATAAATTTCGACTATAAAAGTAGTTGCAATCATATTCTGAAAGGATGGACGAGGAAACTATGAGTTGGAACAATAAGTAGAGTTAAATTAAAACACCTGCCGTGATTACCCCATGGGGTGGAGGTCGTATCGTAAGCTGTGCAGTTAATGCCCCGCTATAACCCCACTATATTCCATAGCGGATTCCCACCACTATGATTTTCCTAAATAGCCTTAAATACAGCCTTTCCGCTTTAAGCCCCGCTATTTCCACTATATCCCGTTATTCCCGCTATATTTCACATCTTCTTTAAAAGGAATGAACTGAAAAATATAATTTATATGCATTATACAAATTTTGAAATTAATTTTTTTAATTGAATTTTTTAAAATATTTTTAGAAACAAAAGTACTTCGATATTCTATTAAATTTAATCATGTTAAATAACAGTTTACGTTTATTTATAATATATTTACGCATGTTTTTATTGAAAATTAAATATATTAATTGTAGTTAAATTAAATGTTAATTTATTATTTAATTACCGTTTATATATTTGTAAAAACATTAAGTATGAGTTTTATATGTTATTTTAGAATCATTCGCTATATCCCCGCTATGACTTTTTGCACCTCCGCTGCATTGAATCCGCTGAGCACTTTAACTGCATAAATCGTAAGGAGTGGACCAAGAAGAACATGAGCATGATATATAGAAGAAATCATGGAGGCTGGATGGTACTTGACTCCTTTGTCGGGTGTTGGTTTCCTTATAATTGTAAATTTTAATGGATTGCCAATTGAAGATGCACATTTCATCAGACAAATGTGAAGTAAGAAACTATATGCTGCGAATATCTAGAAGCAAGGAATAATAGAAGTGAGATAGTTCTCACAAGAAGGTGTACATTATTCACCACAAGTAGATAAGTCAGATTTTTTGATGGAGATGAATTAAGGATGAGTAAGGAAGAACGAGTATCCTAAAGATAAGACAACAAAAGTTCATTTCAGAGTCTGACCCCATGTAAAAGAATTTGACAAAAAGATTTTTTTGAAAATTCCTTGAAATGTTTTGAATGGGTTTTTCAACGGATTTATTAGGAAGTTATTGTTTTGAAAAAGCGAGGGAAGTTGGAAATTCATGATTGGAATTTTGTTGAGTCAAAAGTTTCTATTTAAAGATTTTTGATAAAGAGATTTTCATTTTCGAAATAAATGTAAACTATAGTGTAGGTTGGGCTCGTTGATTTTTCCTATTTTATAAAACTGGAAGTTCCTTTTTAAAATTCTTTCTAAAAGGGGGATAAATGGAAATGGTATTTGAATAGAATTGGGTATAGAGAATAGAGGTTAAAGACGCCTGACATGTTAGACAGAAATAACACTAGGAATTTATATATAAAAATAGGATTAGTAATCTAGTTAGAAATAATTTAGATGAAAACAATAAGAATTGGATAGGAAAACTGATAAAAATATATAGATATGTAGTAATTGTGCATATATTTTAGATAGACGCTTAGATAGATGTTGCGATTGCACATATCTTTTAGAAGTCCCCCTATTATGCTATTAAAATCTTCGTCAAAGGTGGAAGTGGAGATAGCATGTGTATAGGAAAATAATAGGATGGAAGTTATCTTGTCTACTCCACGTTTCATTGCTTAAAGTTATAGAAGATGTTTTTGAAAAATGGTTTGATATGACAATTGGGTTTAAACGTGATAAATTTTTTGATTTAAAAATCCAACTTTTAAAAGTAGTAAAATCTTCGATGTAGAAAATCCTTAAAAATGTAAAATTGGTTAGAATGGTGAGAACCAAACTTTAATATGGAGTAGATAGGGATCACTACCTAGGTAAGACGGGGTAAAGGTTTTAGGCTATGAATAAATTAGCTATGAATGCTCGTATGGTAGCAACAAGGAATCTTGATTAAATACAAGGAATGTTGGTATGAAATTAGGAATATTTTATTCAAGATGTATGGAAGCCATGAGAAGAACCCTCAAAGGAATGAGGGAATGGTACCAAAGTACAATTTTGTGAGTCCCAGGGTATACTCACATGAAGGATCAAGGATACAGAGGAAGCAAATACCAAAGTTGGAGGGTACTGTCAAGATATTTTTATTTAGAAAAGTAGTATGGTTAGAGAAGAGAGTAGTGAGATGACAAACACAAATGAAAACGTTGGTTGACTCAAGGTTGAAGAAGGAAAGATAGGTGGTAGGGAAGTTATTACAACAAGCAAAATTTCTGATGATTTATTCTGAATGTGCATGGTTCATATTTTTTACCCACTGCGGTATGGGGATGCATAATTTATCCCATAATCGGGTATAATAATTGAAGTAACAGATGGACCGCAATTGTTAGGAGCCAAAAAGGAGTCAAGGAAGGTGGGTGATAGTGGAATGGCATACTAGAATGTCCATCTTAATTTAGTAAGGAGTGTTAGGGCCATAACATCACTAACACTAGGTGATGATGAACGACAGGTTCCAGAAAAATTGCTTTTAAGGTTTTTAGGTTGCAACTACTATTTTTGTCCCTAAGGTAATTGGAAAACGCGTACGATATGGTGTGAGATATGTTCATATTTTATCACTATGTTGGTTTTATGGATGGGATCAGAGCGCTATATATATATATATATTAAAAAACAGTGCAAATAAGGAAATTTCATAAGGGCACTTAACTAGCGATAAAATTTAGGTAAGACTAGAAATTTAGAAATTAAATTTAGCAACTAGAAATTAAAAATACTTAGATCCCTAAATTTTAGAAGTTCGGGAAATATAAAATTTTGCAAACGGATGACAGAGAAAGGTTGTTGCAAAATCATGTATCCCTATTTCTTAAAAGCTAAAACTATAAATAAGCTTGTGTGTCATTCTTTAAGTGTAAAAAGAAAAGGTTCCCCAAATCTAGGATTAACTACACAATACTAGGGTCAATCATATGCATTAACTCATAGACTGAGTCTCAATTATGTTAAGACGACCTAATTGTTTTTAAAGATTGAGCGGCAAATGTATTGGAAAATTGTGTTAAATGCTTTTGGAAAAAATTTGTTTAAGTGCTTTTGAGAAGATGGTTTCAAATGCTTTTGGAAAAAAAAATTCAAGTCTTTTTGAAAAAAAATGATGTTTAAATGCTTTTGGAAATTTGATTTTTTAGATTATTTTGCAAGTTTGTTTGAAGGGGAAAAGAATATCTTTTGAAATAAGAAATTTTCCAATTTTCAAATGCCATAACCTTAGCATAGGGAACATCAATGTGTTAGTAAATATGAATTTTACTATCTGACAAGGGTGATAGTATACTAAACATAAATAATAAGAAGAAAAAAATATTGTTTTAGCTTTGTAATTTCTATTTCCATACCTTATTAATATTGAAACGAAACTTGCGCTTAGGATAATCATGCTTTAACATCCAAAACTAAACGTCCTTATGCAAATTATACTTGGAAAAGTTGGAAAAATTTTGGGAGAGCAAAAGAAAAGGTTCCAAGGTACAATGGAATAGGTATCCAAAAGAAGGGTGGAATTGTAATATTTTCCACTCAAATTCTTTTTCGGCATCAGAATATAGATTTTGAAATCTAATGTTTCAAAAAAATTTGGATGTTAAAAATTGTGTGCAGGTTTTGGATGGTAGGGATTTGATGTAAAATTGGTTGAACCAAACTCCTACTTTCAGAAATGTAGAAATTTTTGTGTGAAAAATGATTTTTAATTTTTGAAAACTTGAATAAATATAGAACTGCCAGTACATCTAGGTTGTTTGCATCATATTTTCAAAATATTTATAAAAGAATGCATTCATATTGGAGGTGTCCATTTAGAGTTATTTTGCATGCATGTCCTATGTATTGTGATGCAGCATGAACTTGTACATGTTTGGCTGCAAAATTGATTGTACACTAATTGGTTGGATAACTTAGATTCGTTGCGTACTATGTTGCATGATTCAACCCTTGGAGAATTTCAAGGACGAAAGTCTTTTAATATAACACCCCGTAAAATTAACAAGAATGAATAAGGTTCCAAAAATAGAATTCGAGCCAATGATATAATTTAGCCACAAAACTTGCTCCACTGTGTTTGTGTCGATTTTCCGAGCAACTTTCATGTTTGGGGTTTCGCAATCGGAGCTCAGACGAAGAAGTTATTAGCGTTTGAAGTTTTCGGAGCGAAAAAAATTATATAACAAAATTAGGAAATAAATTATAATAAATGCAGGGCCCTAATGGTCGACCTCCTCCTTGGGTCGATCGATCGCTAGCAGTCGACCACCTATAGAGGAGCGGTCGACTGGTCAAGTGGGGGTTAAGGTTTGAACCTTGGTCAAATGGTCCGAATTTAATTATTTTAATCTAACGGTTACAGTTGATTCGAGTGCCTATAAATACAGGTCTTGCCCCTCATTTCTCTTCTCATCTTTTCTAATCCAAGCAGCGAAGCTCTGCTATTTTCTCTTCTCCACTACTTCTAAACAATATAAAATATTATATACACATACACAAATCGAAGAAGGGTGGAAAATAAAATCTATATTCCCCTTAACCTCAAATCTTTTCTCAGATCTGTAATTCTAATGGTATGTATATACCTTGTTATACATATTCTTTTGAGTTAGAATGGAAAAGGAGTCAAGGAAAGGAATGGATTCAGATTCAGAGATTTGGAAAACTAAAAAGGTGGATGGGAAGTTATATAATTTATTTATAACATTGAAATTTATATCATTGGATTTTATTTAATTATGATGCCTAAATAAAATCTGATGAATTATAGGCTTAAAACGTATATATAGGAATATTCCTTACATATTCTATAAAATAGGTAATTAGAATAGGAATGTATGTACAACCTAATCAAAAAATTTGAATTCAGTCCCAAATATTTATTATTGTAAAATGTTTGTCTATTCCAGATTTATAATTGGGTTGTAAATTAGGTTGACCTATCTAATTTGGAATATGAATTTCTATATTTTAATTTATTTAGAGTGGTTAAATTTTATCTATTTCTGTGTAATTTCCACAAATTATCCAATTTCCAAAATATATATAAAAATGCTTTGTTTGAATTAACAATGAATATACAGAAAAGAAAGGAAATGTGTAAAGTATGGATAATCTTCTCCGTAGTTTGCACTGTCTATTTCAATAAAAGAAAAGAGATACTTCCTTGTAATTTCAAATGGAGCAAAGGTCTTATTTTTGGGTAATTTATGGAAAGTTATAATGGTAATCCTTTTTGAAAGGATAACTCTGATAATTTAAAACATGGAAAGGAATGTTCTAGTTTAGGAATTAATAATTAAAAAATAAGAATATATACGTAAAACCACGCACATTGATCAAAAATAAAAACATGCATATAGCGTAATTCGCAACAATGTTCATATCAGTTATTATATCATATTAGATTATAGGACTAAAATGGAAGAATAGGAATTCCAAAATTTATGGACACTAACTACAAATTTAATGGGCAATAAATTTTTAGTTAATAGAGAGTTGAAGGAATTAAATAGGGATTGATTAGAGAATTTAATATGACATTGATGAGGAAATTGAATAGGTAGAATTAGTGGATTTTGAAACGTGTAAATAAATATCATTAGAGATTATCCAATTTTTACATTAATGATCAATAATTACGGACAACAGACATTTATTAGACAAAGAAGAAAACAAGGAAACCAAAGCCTAAGCATATAAAATAGGAATAATTACGTAGCGAATAAGTAAGTATTAATACTATTAAATACACATAGAAGGCAATATAATTTTCATAGCATGAAATTATATAGCTTCAACTGTATGTTTAGAATGAGCATGAATTAGTGGGCCTAGCCTAACATTTAGGGATTGGGTGATAGGTTTGGTTTAGTGAGTTGGGATGAAAGGTCAGTAGAGTTACACAACAGAAGTCGGTCCTTCACCTAGAGGCTACTAGCATTTGTGTATACTTACTAATGATGTGAAACATCTCAACCGTAGGACTTGCAGGGAAGGGATATGAGTTGTGGATAGATGGACGAAAATATACCGAGGGTTCGTCTCAGATTTGAAGTGTTAAATGGCCTAGTACTTTAAGGAAATAGGGTCTACTTCATTTCTATAAGAGGCATCAAGTAACCAAAAGTTGCATTTTCCTTGACTTACTTAGGTTAGTCTAAACAAGATGTTAGCAGTGGAAGGTCGGCTAACTATGTTAGTAGTTTGTACCGAACCACCGGTATTTAGTAATAGGTCTGATATTTAGGCTATGACCACCAGCGGTTTCAAGATAGTGGTAGCAAAGACTTGGGTTATACCCTAAAGATTTCGCTTCCTACTAGTGTAGAATCCATATGAGAGACACACAAACCTCAAAGTAGATGGTTAGATGAAATTAGTTTATCGGAGGTGGGCTAGTTAACCCTTAGATGAATCTTTGAGATTCGTTAGTAGTACGATAATTAAATTTTAAATTATAAAGATTGACCAGCGCTTACGTTGTAGAGGGCCCGCTTTAGAGACCGAGGTATTAAATGGTTGTTGGGTCTGCCTCCTTCCTATTTAAGAAGTATTAAGTGGCCGAAGTTTCTAGGTAGTGAAGCGGTTAGACGTATATGCGAATGAGCATATACTTATATAATTATACCTTGAAGAAGGTTTGGTTGGACATATCGTATATGCATATAAGATTTAACGGATTAGTCGTAAATAATAGACATGGCACTTATATGGAAATCAATCGACATAATTAATGGTATAGGTAAAGTATGTAATTTTCAAATCATTGGAATGTTGTTCTAACTTCCTCCTTATAACAACCCACGGGATAGACCTAGAAGGACTGAATATTGGAGCAAGACGGGAACTATAGAAGGTGAAGTCTTCTTATTCATGCTTGATGCTGACAAGGCAATTAAATATATCTGAGGAACGATATTCCAAGGTAGTAGCCTTAGTCAATATGTATGTTATATTATATATTTTGATTATGCTACGAGTTTATATTGATTGCACTTTGATATAATTGTATATATTACAGGTTACCAAAACCAATGATCCAGATCCTAATGGACTTGGGTTTTGATTTAGTCGAAATTCGAGCCCATTAAGCTGTAGGTTGTTATAATTCTCTAGCCAACAATTTTTATCCCCTAATTGATCCTATCCAAGTAAGTGTATGAAACTTTATGAGAAGGTCCTTCTAAGATATGACTGCCCCCAAGTCAACTGGCGCAGGTCTTTCCAAAAATGCATTATATGATGATGACCAATCGATGATCGGGAAGCTCGCATAGCAGGATTTGTAAAGGGGAGCGGTTCTGGTAGTGACAAGTAGGTGCCTGATCCAATGGGAATGGTTGTAGTGTTATTGAAGCCATAGATTGGTTCTGGGCTACTCTTTAATATTTCACCTGGAAGCTTCATTTTGTCCAATGCAGATTTGAAGGTGATGTTCATAGATCTGCACCATGATAACGTGCGGATTCTGATGTGGGAAGACTATTCCACTAGCATCAGTTGCTATGAAAACTATTTCTTGTGCCAGTTTTTGTTTAATATGAAAATTGGTTCTTTGCTCTATTCTCACTTCCTATGTATATCTCTTATACTTTCTTACTTTTTTGTACTAGGTGTCATCCTCCATGAATTATGGCTACGAGGTTGGAGGGGTTTCCTTTTAGGTTTTCATTAGGATTTGGAGTGAGGTTTCCAGTCTTTTCTGCATTGTTTTCCTTCTGGAAGCTACCTAAGTACCCTTTCTGAATTAGCTTCTCTATTTAATTCTTCAGGTGCTTGCAGTTGTTAGTATGGTGGCCATTTTCTCCATGGAAGCGGCAGTATGCTCCGCATCTTTTCTACTCTGCTTTATTCCCTTTGTTCAAGACATTATAGGCCAGCTTGGTCCTGGTCATTTTGTATATCTATCCAGGAGTATGAGTGTGGGGATTTTTTGATATGAGGTTAAACTTTCTCTATCGGTTTGTGGGCAGATAGTACCCCTATGCCCCCCTTTTCTTTATATTATTTAGAGTAGAAGCTCTCCCGGGTTGTGCTTTGGACTTGGCCTCTTCCATTCTGATATAGCCACTTGCCCTTTCATGGAAGGCCTTCAGATTGTGACATGACTTTCTACTGTTCTTCTCCCATATTCCAGCATCCCTTCTAATCCCGGCACGCGCTACCATTAATAATGCTTCTTCATAAGTGACCCCAATTCGGAGTACCTAAGATGTGAAGCGTATTATGAATTTGCACAGACTCTCATTTTCGCTCTGCTTTACGCAGGACATGGTGTTCACATCCGGAGAAGCTTCCCTTCCCAAATTGAACTGTCTTAGAAAATCGGCAAATAGCTTCCGCCAAGAAAGGACTTCTCCTGGACCGTACATCCTATACCATCTAAAGGCCGCACCAACTAAGAGGAGTTTGCATCGAAACATCCTCTCCACCTTGAGGATGTCCATATAGTACTCAAAGGTGCAGATGTGGTCATTTGGATTTGTGGTCTCGTTGATTTTATCAATCGACGGGGCTTCAAAGTTATCGGGAAAATCTGCTTTTATGATGGTTTCACTAAACGAGGAAGACCCTTCTTCCCTTATTTCTTCTTTGGTATTTTGCCAACAAAGTTTTGCCAGCTGCTCTACACGAGCTTTCAACTATCTGATCTCATCTTCCCTAGGTTCCATTTGGGATGAATCGTTCCTGCAGTGTAAGGTAACCTCATCGTCATCGAGAGCAGTTTGTGGTATATTTTTTAGCAACAGTGGATTGATGTGGAGGCTTTGTTTTGATCTAAGGATTGATGTGGATTTCGGCTTTCAGTTTAGCATCGGTTTGGGGCCAGCTTCACCGTTCTCATATCTAAGAGTGTTGTTATCACTCACATGGTACATCGTCGAAGCAGTCAGTGGGTGGTGGCGATGAGCTGTGGATGGTTTAGAGGGGATCGACATTAAAGTAGTATGTATTTCATTTGGATTGTAAAGGCTTAAAGAGTTTCTAGGACAGGGCTTGAGGTAAGATCTATGGAGGCACCTAACTCAAATTGGGTTATGGAAGTGAGGAGTGACTTTTTAGACATCTTTGAGGTAAGGTGAAGTTGTTCTTAGGGAGGGGAAGTAGCGGAATCTACGGGATTCATGGTATATAATGGTATTTTTGAAGGGAGTGTAGGTAAGTTTTGTTGAAGAAGGAAATTGGCCCTCCTTCTTGTGTCAAAAATGTTAGTGGGATTTTTTGTTTCAGAAACACCCAAGTAATTATACGAAGTAATCATGATGCTGAATGCTTTCATGATTATGAATCAATAAAATTAAGTATTGTTAATTTTGCCTTAAAGAGGGGTAATTATATTACTTTAATGCTTATGTTATAATAAATGGGAAATACTTTAAGTACTTGGGATTAATTCGTTATCTCGATATAAGTGCTAACAGAATAAAAGAAAAGGTAAAGTAATGTACTACAAATAATAAAAGACACATGAAACTTACATGGTTTGGATGTTAAAGATTCCTACGTCCACAGGTAAAATATCACTACCTTCCTTCTTCATTCTTAGTTTTAACAAAAATGGCAAAGAGTACAAGTTTTTCATTTTATGTGTCCAAAAAGAGTAAAGTAAAAATCCCCCTCTTTGCTATAGTTCCCTATCCATTTATAATGTAGAGATGCACGCGTCGACCATTCTTCTTGTTTTTTTAATGTTCATGAATTGTTGATGTGGCCTTCGATGAGAAATTGTAATTTAAGTGGTTGAATCTTAACTTTAGAAGGGAAACTTGAAATTGTAGTGGGAATGTTTGGAATTGAGGTGGGAAAACTTTAAATTTGAATGCTTGTACGTTTTCGATTCTGTAAAGCGATAAGCCTATGTTTTGCACATATCGTAGATGGAATGGCAATGAGAAACTGTCCATCTTTTCAGGGGGAGTTTGTATCATCATCGGTACTTTAGAACTTCACTTGATCACTTTGTTGGGTGTTGTATTGTCGTATAGCCTTTGAACCATGCTAATACTTTTGAAGTTGTACCGCACTATCCACTCTTTGATATTAGCATAGTACAGTATGGGGATGGTTGGAGTTAAGTTGCATGGCTTTATGGGAAAGATTGAGTTGCAATTTTAGAGGGTGATTGCCTTGCATGATCCTGTTCTGAGTTGCTCTTTGCATTAGGGATACTACGTTAATGCCTTTATCTTTGGGCCAGATTTAATGATCTTGGGGATGAAGTTGAGGTCTATTAGTTTGCCTTTGAAGGATGAGGTTCGGTTCTTGGCCGCGGAGCAATCTTTTTCCATCGCCTCATCTCTTGAGTCTCTATGCTTGTGGTCAACTTTTTTACGTTTGCGGCACTGTTATGTCACATAACCATCAAAAGGCATCACATTTTTATAGCCTTTTAATACAAAATTGCGACACAGACCTGCTAATTTTAGATGTTAGTTTAAGATCGTGGCACATCCCTGTTTACATATAGTTCCTTAAGAGGATGTGATGCGGTTCTGTTTTGTTAGTATGGCTTCTGGGGGCCGCAACGCGGTTTCTTCATCTCATTGTTACTTGGAAACTAAGCCGCAATTCTACCTATTGAAGCAAGCATGAAGGTTGTAGATCAGTTTCTACACTTTGTAGTCATTTTAGATTATAGTCTCAATGCTATGTTGATTAAGTGGGTGTGGTTTCTATATTTTGCTTCAGCTTTGTATTGTTTTGGCACAGTACCATCTGGATTTTGTTTTTGTTTCTTTTCCTTACTCCAGCTTTTATTGTAGCGATAGTTCCTCTGGCTCGGTGTTTGTATTAGATTTCCTTTGACAATGCTTAGAAAAATATGGGTGCAATAACAGATTTAATAATATGTTATGACATTTCGAAAATTATACTGCTGAAATATTTGACAAAGACACTTCAAAGATTAATGAAAACATTCTAAACAAAAAAGAAACGCAACAAAATGTGTGTAAGATAAAATCTAATTCTGTGTATTCTAGGAAACATGTGGTGCAGGAGACTATAAAGATTGATGATAAATTCATAGAAAAAAAGGATGATGATGATGATGATAACGTTCTCTTGAACAAGAAGGCAGAGGTTAATGAAGGTCATATTCTTTCTACTGTACCCAAGGATAATGAAAAACAAGGTTTGGATTTCAATATCGTGTAGCGTGAAAGGTTTAGTAGTATAATTCTGGATAATGAGAAGAATCATAAATTGATGATAACGGCACTGTAGTATATCAAAATTAATGTTGAAGTCTAACATAGTTTTTGAGGAGAGGTTGAATGAAAAGGAATCAAAATTAATGGAGGAGGATGTCTTCATCTCTACAAAAGATAACAAATGCTGGTATGAGAGGGGTGCTAATGCTATGTTATTTGATCTTATAGTAATGGCAATGATGGGTGGTAACACTAATGAATTTGTTAATGGTAAAGTGGGTATGTGGGTGATAATATATTGTCTTTAAATCCAGGTTCAGTGTATGTCATGCACACAAATATGACGGATATGCACACAGATACACTATAAGGTAAGAAGAAAATGGGTGATAAAACATTAGAGAATTCGGGTGTAATAATATATGAGATGAACAGAGAGTTGATGGGCCAGTTTTATGAGTTAGATATTAAAGAGAGTAGCGGTGTAGTTGTTGATAATTCAAGTTTGATCATGGTTGTTTATGGTGAAGAGAGATTAAAGGAAAAAAATTTAGTAGCTGCAAACATTAGAATTGAAGGGTCGAATGAAGCAAGTACATCTAGTTTGAATCAAAGTAATTCAGTGGTCAATGGAAGTTTAAATAATGAAAATACCAATGAAATGAGGACAGGTGTACATGAAGATATTCTAGACCAATTTCTAGAATATAAGGAAGATAATACAAGGAAAAGGGTGGTAGATAAATATCCTTGTGAAGTAGTTGCTTTTAAAATAATTTAATGCCTTCAAGGAAGATAGTACGAGGGATGGTTAGTGAGCATTCACATGCATATGATAGGAAATATGAGGTTGTGGGTCAAATAGATATACAACAGTATGATGAAGCCTTGTATAATAATGTGAGTGTGAATTAAAAGGACGCATATTTTACTCTAGACACAAGGCAAAACATGGATATTTCTGACTTGATCAAAAGGCAAAGTCACAGCACATGCGCCTGTAGAGGATAGGACGATTATATCTGATAAGAGCTCTTGCCGATCATTGAGGAGGAGTTTTCGTCTATGTAGAGTGGCTACTAGAGTACCCGATGACTGTAGCTTGGATATGGATGTTATTTTAGGTGGTACCTATAGTTTTTGTGTTTTGAGTAGTTTATCTACTAGTAATATGCATTATCTAGCTAAGAGTTTAGTTTTATTTTTGATGATGTTCAGTTAGATGCTGAGTATATTAGGAGTATGGAATTGGAGTGGGTTAGATCATTTAGTTCATGAGATATATTAGTTGGAACATTAAGGGTCTACATGATTTAGGAAAGTGTAGTAAAATTAGGTCATTTTTTAAAGATAAGAACATTGATATTGCATTATTACAAGAAACAAAAATAAAACATCCTAAGTTTGATTTTATAGGAATTTAGGGGTTTTTATTTCAGTTATTAGGATCACCTCTCGGCTAAGGGTGGTTCAGGAGGTCTGATGGTGGGATGGGAAGAAAGTTGTGTTAAACTTATACAATCTATTACTAAAGTTCATTCGATGCAACTTATATTTTCATACCTTAATGATGGCTCATTTGTTAATGTTACTAATGTCTACGGGTCGAATTCTAAGATTGATCGAAGGGTTCTTTGGAGGGAGTATTTAGAGTATAGAACACTTGCTCCTAGTCCTTGGGTAATGGTTAGGCCTTTAATGTCACTAGATTTCTAGGGAAGCGATGTCCTAGATAAGGTGACTTTACTACTGTGGAAGATTTTGATCAATTTATTGTTACTGTAAATTTGATTAAAATACAACTAAATAATAGGCATTTCACTTGGTCAAACAATAGGGAAAACCCTTTCATGGCATTTTTAGATAGGTTTTTTATTAGTGATGAAGTGGAAGATAGATTCCGATTTGTAAGGTCGTTGGCGAGTATTTACTCTACCCTATTGTTTTCTCTCACACTAACCATATTGTAGGGAATAAAATCGGGTGTCATCTTTCTCTTTCTTTTAAACCTCCAATGTGGCCTTTAAATTTTTTATCTCCAAAGCTTGCCCGTTAACCGTATTTTCGAGAGTCTCGTTTTCCATGGCACGGGTATGACTCTTGTGGTGTGCAGCCTCAATCTGATTATGTTGTAACTGAGACTTTTCTGGAAAGGATTTTCTCTCTTCTTATAACTTCTTCTCCATGACTACATGAGATTTCTTAAGCTCGTCAACTTCTTTATCCAGATTAGCAATAACGTAGTTGCTATCTTGCTCCACCAACTCCTTTCCTTGAAGAGCCACAATTTTTCCCTATTAACATCGAAGAGAGCTTCCACAAGTCTCCTCCATTTGTAGTATTGATCATATACATCACCCACACAGGCCATGACTTCTGCGCCTACGTTACAGGAATATCCTTCGAGTTGTAGACAAATTTAATTCTATTAAGACATAGCTTGGGCAAGGCTCTTTACGTCACAGTAGGTTATGTTGGAAACAAATTCTGTAACCGCAAGTAGGAATGGGAATTTGATCTTTACCGTGCCTTTGTCAAGAGGGATTGGAAGTTACAAGCCCAGATGGTTGAGTAGACTACTTGGATTTCTAAGTAGATATCATTGGTTGCATGGTAGGTAGATCTGAAGTAGGGACAGTTAGAGTGTTGGATGAAGGAACGGGATCGGGTTTTGTCGAATAGTAATCCATACTCACGGGCAAAGGAGAGCAAGCTCAATGTTGTGTAAGATAAGTCCTTCCCGACCCTCCATAATGGTCATTGTGGTTTTTATAATCTCTTTCTCGCCTTTCGTGCTCCTTTTTACGATGCCTAGTTGAGTCAGATTCATGAGATGACTCACAGTGTCGACGCGAGGAATCGAGCTTATGATAATCAATAAAATAACTTAGAAGATCATTGAAAAAGTGTTGGCATTCCATTGAACCTCAAAAGAAAGCACGAGCTATTAGTACCTCAGATATTGATTTTGATGATAACAACCTTAGTAACGAAATCAACAACCTTGGTAACAAATATATAATAAAATATGGATACTAATGATTTTTCCGAGTTATATAGTACATAGTATAGGATATTATACGGGTTTCGAATTAAAGGCTGTACAATATAAAAACTCAAGAATTGGACATAAAGACTCATAAGTATAAAGATCAAGGTATGAAGATTTCAAGATTATGGTATAGTGCATAGAGTCATAGAATATTGTTAATGTCCCCAGTAGCAACCTTTGATCTCAATTTCTCTTTTTCTTATCATTTATTTTTAAATCAAGATATATTTTAAAAACAGGTAAATAGGCACAAGGAAGAACTTTTAAAAAAAATTAGTCTCAGGGACAACAAGTTTGTTTTTTAGTCTGAAGGACATTTTTTAGTGTAAACTGAAAATGATAGTTACAACTATCATTCTGTAATTTACACTAAAAAGTGTCCTTCAGCCTAAAGAACAAACTTCATGTCCTTGAAACTAAATTTTTCTCTAACTTTTTCCTTGAGCCTAAAAACCCCTTTTAAAAATATATTTAAAAATATTTTATAAAAGTTTTCTAAAATTTAAAATGTTTATAAACTATGTTTAAACTATTTTACAAAGTATCAAAATATTTTATAAAGAATTAGATTTTCAAAACATTTTAAAATAAAAAGTTTTCAAAATATACTAGGATATGTCGACATATAGGCAGATTGTATGTCAACATACATGCGGCAAGTTTCAAAATTCAAATTTAAAATGAAGTATCTATTCGTCGTAACTCTTCATGAATGTACATGTCTATTTGTTCTCTCTATATAAGGGGTTTCCAAACGAAATTTTAACAACTACTTTATTATTATCTTCTCTCCTCTTACTCTGCCAAAATTTCTATTGAAAGTATATTCAAATTTTCTAAAATTCAAACCAGAATCAATTCAATCTTTATTGTATTGATTCTCTACTGTTTACTCTCTAATTTCAATCATCTCTCTTACTCAATCAAAGATCAAAGTTTTGTTCAAGAGGCTGTAGGATCAATTATATCCAAAGATCAAACATTGTCTTTGGAAAAATAGTTAAAACTCTAGTTATAGTTAATTGGGAGTGATTGTGTCCCGATTAAAATCAATTGGGTGTGCTTGGTGTCTCGAAAATCCATATGGATGTGCTTGTATCCCGAGTCAAATCAAGTGAGTGTAACCAGAGCTCGAAAAATCTAAAGGGTGTGTCTCGTAGCCTTGAAATCAAGATTTTATTGATTTTGCCTTCTACCCGTTGAAAGTTTGGCATTTGAAAAGAAATATGTCCAAGAAATTGTACGAGACTAGATGAAGGGTAACTCCGAACCAATATAAAATCCCTTATGTGATCTCTTTGGTTCTCTACTTTTACTTTACTACATTAATATTTATCTGTGTTTGAATCTGTGATTGTTTATTCTATATTAATTAAGTATAATCTTAAAAGAATAAAAATGAAATTCATTAAAGTTTGAAAACACTATTCACCCTCTTCTAGTGTTTAGTTAAGCCTTAAAATCCATAATTCTGCCACTAACATGACCAAGTTAAGACTCAGAGATCCATGGACAACACATGTAGAGTAATTGTGTGATGACTTTAGGTGTTATGAAGTGTTATTGTGTCCTAGTGCCCCCATAAAGCATGCTCTTGAAGTTTACTAATGGGGGTTATCTCCTTTATAGAAGTCACAAGCATATATGCGGTCAGACTGATGGGAGAGCCTATGTCACCAAGCTGATGTTGTTAAGGTCGTAAGAAGGTATTTTGTTGGGTATGCTCCCAAATAAGCCATATATGTCACCAGTTGGAGGATCTGGTGTTTCTTCCTCGACTGGAGCTTGATGTGGCTAGAACCGGATGGGAAGAAATAATCTTCGGCTTCGGATGATGGGGGATAAGAGGTACTTGGTTTTCATTGCCTGTCTCTCCAATGGACTCATGATCGAGGTTCACGCCCTCACCATCACCCCAGTCCTCATCGTCATGGTCATCTCCTCCTTCTTCAATGTTTTCATCACTATCACCCTCCACAGTCTCTTCTTGATTAGTCAAGGACCTTGAATATGAGGGATCTCTGGGTTGTTTTTAGCTTAAGGCTCGACTTCAGCCTCTTGAGTGGACTTAGCACCTCCATGAACATTTGGCATGAGGCTTAAACTATGATCATTATCCAAAAGATTAAAGTGCCACATCCTTTCATCCATCAAAATAAATATCATTTCTCGGTCTTCGACAAGAATAACTTGCAGATGTTGGAGAGTATGTGCTAGAGCTGCATTAGTAGGCCTCCTTGGAATATCTGTAAAGTTATGAAATTAAGGAACTAGCGATTTGGACCAATCAACTCCATCAAAATGTAGTATGACAGTAGAACCTACATCCTGACAGCTATTTCTAGGCAAAGCCAGGAGCGTAGCATTGTAACACCCTGTAAAATCAATCATAAATAAATTGGATAAATTAAATTAAATAAGATAGGGATAAAAATGAAAATAAGTTGGAATTTGGCCACGAAATTTGTCGTTGCATTCATGGCGAAATTCCAATCAATTTTCATATATAATATGTTGAAACGGGAGCTCAAATGGAAAAGTTATGGACGTTTGAAATTTTTTGGCTTAAAATAATTTAAACAGAATTCAAATTCAAATGAATAATTAATTTTAAAATTTGAAATTCAAAAGTTAACAGTAATTAGACTTGGTGGTTAAGCAAATGCTAAAAATAACGTTAACGTTAAATTATAATTAACAAAGAAAAAAAATAAAAAACAACGACACAAATATCCTCCTAAAACAAACATTATGGTCGATTGCTCCCTAGGACCAGTCGGTCGCAAGTGGTCGACCAGTAGGGTAGGGCGGTCGACCATTGACTGTGAAGTTATAGCTAGGGTTTTGCACTTTGAACGTCCGAATTTCTATTATTTTTAACCAACCTTAATCCAACTGTTCTGGTGTATTTCAACCACTATAAATAGGAGCCCGGCCCCTTCACTTTTATTCACAAAATATTTTGGGACTCTAGCGAAGCTGCAATTGTTCATCTCTTCATAGATTCGGAAAAACTCCATTAGGGTTTTAGATAAGAATCATATATATATATATATATATATATTATTTTATATTTATTTTCCCAACCCATTCTTCTTCAATTTTCAGAATCTAACATATATATAAATCTCTTGCTCTGTGTGTGTATAAAGACAAAATCCGGTAGAGATTGTTAAAGACGGGTCAAATCCAAAGGAGGCAAAGCTAAGAATATACTGCGAGTGGAAATCTTAGCTTTTCTGTTTTAGTAATTAATTAGTATAGTTTGGGTTTGAATAGGCCTTGGAGAGTTTTGGTTTGTAAAAACATCATATTATAAACCCTCAAAACTCCTTCAATGCGAAATGTCAATTCTATGGTGGAATCTCAATTGTTTATGTTCAAAATAATGAAATTATGTAATTTGCAGTTTTGATAATTTTACTTTCCACTCCACTTTTTATTCTTTTTCTTTGAATTTGGTTAAAAGGTTTTTGACTAAGGAATAATATATAAGGTACGAATTTTTTTCATAGTTTGCACCTCTTATTCCGATGAATTAAATAGAAATTCATTTGCTTATTTTCATGTGAAAAAGAAGTTGAATAGAGCATAAAATTGAAATTGTAAGTTTTTATTATCAACATATTCCATTATTTTGGTGTAATAAGTTAAGTTTAAATTTCTATTGTATATAAGTCTATAGATTGGATTTTTGAATATGAATATTGGAATTTTGGTATTGTTAATAATATGGGATAAGACTTGTATAATTATTGAAAGAGTTGACATTTAAACGCTAGTTTAGGGCGTAAATTCTGCATGCTTAGAAATTGCTAGATGCGCACGCACGTGTGTGTATATATAAGCGTAATTAATGTATAATTATAATGTATAATTGCATAGTTAAATAGGTTATTAATTTTATTAAATCCCCCTTAGGTAAGTAATTAATGTTAAAGGTGAAATAAGAAAGGCTTCTTATAAGTCCTTGATTATGGAAACAGTGAGATGTATGATAATGTATATAGAGAGTGTTATAAATTATGACTGAGATATAAGGATGCGTGGTCAGTCAAAAGCAGTCCGTTTGTCCAGCTAGTCTAGCTACCAGCAGTGTGACTTTGGGACTGAAGTGAGACATCACCTATAATAAGTAACTACAGTTGACACGAGGTTATTCACAAATTCTGTAAGCTAAATCTGCCTATCTAATCTAGCTACCAGTACCTACGAATGTCGAATTAATATGAGAAGCGACTACGTGGTACGGGTCATAATACGAAGGACTTGCTTCAGGGATTAAAGGTATTAAGTGGTTGTGTGAGGGCTCACCTCTTCCTTACGTAGGAAGTAGTAAATGGTCGAGGTAATAGATTAGGCATGGTAAATGATATCTCGAGAAAGGGCCCACTTCAATTGGAAGTATTAAGTGGCTAAAGAGATTCCATGCAATGTCAGCTAGATAGTTACTAGTGAGGAGTCCGCCTTAAGATTATATATAGTAATTAACGTGGACCTGCCTTCAATAAGGTATTAAATGGTCCGCCTAATTCCCATTAAAAGGTATTTAGTGACTTGAGTACTATCTCTTACATTGATAGAACATTATGGACGGTATATATGGGTTATTGGGATGATAACAAGTTGGTTATGGGCTTATGTTTGGAAAGCCTATTTATTTATGTTTGAGAAAAGCCTTTGGGCTTATATTTGAAAAGACTTATGATGTAGGTGGAATACGTAAGACATATTCCTATTTAAATTAGACCGCCAAGTATTAATATAGTAAAGCTCAAGATTTTTATTCACCAGACATATGTTGTTCTGACTCCTTCCTCATTACAACACAGGTTAGGAAAGATGATGATGTTGAAAGCGAAGGTGTGGAGTAAGCTTATGACAGTCTATATATTTATCTTTTCATGTTATTTTGAGATGTACCCATTGGAAACTATTGTATTTTAAAAATGATGTACCACGGATATGTGACGGTTATTATTAGTCTTTATGACATTTGAATATTAAATGAAATGGGTACTATTTCTTTTGTTATATTTTATTCTTCTGTTGTTAGTTCTAAATGTGTGGATAAATAGCTCTGTATTGTTGTTTATACCAACCAACGGTCCGTCTTTAGAATGGGTCTAAGTTTCGATAGGCCTTTTATGGATTAGAATTTAGGTCCATTTCAGAGCGAGTTGTTACAAGCGTACAAAGATGCACTCATCCTTGAAATAACCGAGTTTGTTCCAAAGGTCGGTGATAATGCGCCAATCCTTAAACAGTTCCAAATAAGTAAAAGAAGGACTTTCGTTTCTCTTTTTGAAGGCACACAGATAACGTATCTCCTTCGGTGTGGGCACCGTGCCTGGATGATGAAGATAGACCACGTCCATGCGGTTTAACGAAGCATAACTATTTAGATAAAGCTGGATAGGGGAAAGCTTCATAAACTGGAGCATAAGTATAATAAAATGATTGAAAGGAGGGACGCATCTGAAAAGGCACATATATCAATTGCATGCAGTATAACCCTCAGGTAGATTGTGAGCTCGACGAAACGGTTCTGGAACCAAAACGTCTTCAAAAGGGATGCCGTGCCTTTAACAAATTCTTCTGGCCCCTGCTTCATCTAACTTGGAAGTGGGAGAATCCAAAGGATTATCCAGAATTACAGCACCTCTAAAGTCGATATTGAGCCCAACCCTTATGAATGTTTCATCTGCCATCATAAAGGGAACAACCTCTAGAGATTTCCTTATCCGATGATGAGGTAGTTGAGGTCGAAATGAGGATGAGGTTGATGGTACTGAAGATGTCGATGTAGAAGTTGACTCTGTTGTGGAGGGAAAAACTCTGACGTGGACTGACATGCACCCATTGCAGACATGCAAGAGGGGCTTCTAAGATCTATAAATATTAAAAAAATCACAGATGAACAAGGTCTGGTAGAATTTAACTTTGATCTTCGTGCTGAAATAAAACCCTTTGTGACTGATGTATAAGATCCAACGAATGTCAACGTGTATTGACCAATCGGATCTTATACATTGATGGGGGCAATGATATACAATTCAATCAGTGCAATGTGTGTCTTGTGCCCAAAGCATGGAGAATACGAACACTCTGTGTAGATAGTTCACTCATGTTGGCAAATAAGTACCATTGCACAATGGAACCATGTGTTGGGTTTTACCCATTATCATATGGTTTATGATAACTGAACCATTGTCTAAAGCGAAACAGAACTCTTCTTTGTAGGGACACCGAAGCAAAGTTTCTAATTTAAAACGATGATGAAAAAGTCAATTCGAATACCGGAACATGTTCAATATAACCATTATCTAAAACTGTCCCACCAGAACTCGACCGTCGATCACACTTGGCTACAGATCATCAATATGGCCATCTCCCTTCTTGAACCAGAAATACATAGCAATTTTTTAAAAATATTTCTTGGCCACACAAGTGACTCAATTGAAGGCCAAGTAGGACACAAAGTTGACATGAAGCATTACTGAGGAATGAAATACCCGAGTTAGGCTTGGGAATTTTATAGAAGAACTTCTAGTCAACTTCATGTTCTTAAGGATGCCTTGAACTCTAGAAAATTATGAGTCGTGGCCAAACTCAAGAAAGGAGATGAAGTTCCATCGATGTCTAGATTTGGTCAGTGGCCGTGAATGAATGCTTACCATCCCTCAAATGGTGGCGCTACTTACCTAAGTCAGAGATAATTACAAGAAATGGCAATGATGTGAAGAAATCGAGTTGCAACTCAAATCAAATTGGGGAAAAGCATGCAAATCAGAGTTGAGTCAAATAAGAAGATGCAAGAGGCAGTGATTGATGGTCTGAGACGGAGTAGTCAATAACAGGACTAGAGTTTAGCCTTCAAATCAAAAGCCAGCAGTGGTAGAAAACTTGGGTTCGCAAATGAAACATGGGATTTGCTTTAAAAAAAGAAAGAAGAACTTAAGTAAATACAGAAGCATGGGATTTTCCGCAAAAAGTAGTATCGAACCATACTTCTCAACTCGGTGCCGACTTGTAAAAAACAAGAAGAAGAGAAAGAAAAAAGAGGAAGAATGGAATTGTTGGCCATTAGTAATGCATATGATTCAATCAAAGTGAAGTCATCCCACATGAGACTAAAAGAAAGGACTTCTAGACTTTCCAGAATTCAAATGATGAACTCGAACAACACACTTCAACTCTTATACCACTCAAAGGATATGAATCTGTAACTGTTCAAAGTGATGTGTCGGTCCATAGAAGAACCACTACTTTTTTAGAATAGTTCAGAGGATGTAACATCTATTTGGATCAGAATTTGAAGTTCATAGCTTGTCTCGATCCAAAGCATACCTTGTTACATAAGGTATACTTTGGAGGAGGCAAATGTTATCCTGCTTTTGAATCAAGCTATTCTGGAAAAATCAAAACCATTGAATGGTCGTAAGATCAGCCGGAATTCTTGAATCATAACTTTGGAAACTAGAACCTAAGAGAAGTCCAAGGAATCGGTGCAGAACCTCACTTACAACTTGAAGACAGTTAGCCAAAACCTAGATGAACCAAGTGGTGAAAGGAAAATCCACAGAATGCAAGTCAAATTGTTAACTCTGTACCGAGTTGTAACCCTCAACCCCGTGCCGAGTCATAATGTCAACCCAGCAATCTCACTTTAGGAAATTGAAAAACAAAGACAAGCAAATAGAAGACCACAAATCAGTATCGACTTTTGAAGTTCAACTCGATATCGAGTTGACAATGCAAGTGTGGAGTTGGCCATGATCTCTTCCAGGAACCTCCTCTCATACGTGGAGAACATGGGGAGAAAGTTTTGGAGATGATCTCGTTGATCTTCGCTATAAATAGGGGAAGAGAGGCACTAAAACGGGATCTTTACTTTACTTTCTAAATTTACTAATTTTATCCCGAGCCTCTATTGAATTCTTATGGACTTGTAAGCAACTAAGTTATAAAATCACAACGGTAAAGAATCTCACAAATCATTAAAAAGTTTAAGTGGATGTAGACCAGAATATTTGTCGAACCACTATAAATTCTTTTTTGTTATTTACCTTGTTTACCATGTATTTCTTCACTAATATATTCTTATAATCTGATTGGGTGTTTATCCAATTTTTGGCGCAAACAATGTATTAGGGAAAATTAGATCAAATGATAAAACCCAAATAAACATAGGTCCATTAGTTCATTCAACGAGTATTGCCTTTACGTTATATCATAGTTGGTTTACACATATTCTTAAATAAAATACATCAAATGATAAAAATCAAACAGGTACATACAAATATACATATTTAATAACAAAAAGTCATATATTGACTAAGACATTAAACATTGAGTAAGACATTAAACGTATACTTAAGAAAACTGGATCAAATGATAAAACTCAACTATTAAACATAGATTCTCTATTTAATGAGAGAATAATAGTGGTAAGTATCCTAATATCAGCAAAACATAATTAAGTGGTTAAGCATGCAGCAAAATGGCAGTAAATACTTGGTATTAACGGTTGAGTGAATACTAATTAATGGTAATATCTAATATGAATTTGTTATTCTAATGCATTTTTCTTTTGCAATTTTGTTATAAGACTATTAATTCCCGTGGAATAAATAATATTTTTGCAGTATGAAAAGGGATGTTACTATCTACACACGCCAAATATACACTTCTTGCCCATTTTTCTTCTCATTCGCTAAATTATTCCACATACCCACCCATACCCACCAATTTAAATTTTCATTTTTCCTCCTACGTTTCTTCTTCTCAAAAATAAACTAATGTTGCGATATTTTATTTCCTCTCTCAAATCAAATTTTGCCTAAAATTACTAAATATTGCGATCAGTTTTCAAACTACTACAACACAAATAAAAATTGGTTTTATGAAATGTTTAATTCTGAAACCTTTTTTCCACCAAAAATTAAATTTGTGTATGCGTTATTGTTTCACCGAAAATTAAATTTATAATACAGACTATCTTAAAACAAATCATTAAAAAGTCTATATTAAATTCAGCATAAATTTAATGAGAATACAACAAAAATAAATACCTTACATACATTGAATAGTAATAGAAAATACATTCAATTCATTCAACAATTTATTCGAAAACAAAAAATTAGGTCTTACTTACATTGTTATTTTCAGTATCTCTACCATTATTTGATGTAAGAGGAGCCGTCACTGTGTTCTATAATCATGGTTTTGGTTTTTTATATTTGTGTTGTTCGGTTATACAAATCATGTGACTATTTTTTCACATTTGTACATAACCGTCCAAAGTGGATGTTTACAGTATTTTCTTCGAATTAATTATAAGGGGGAATTATTTTAAAGGACAAAGATTTGTATATTTTTTGCCTCAAGGACACAACCTCAATATTTTTACCATAAGGACAAACATTTTTCTAAAATTTATTCATAAGGACAAATATTTTTCAAAATTATTCATAAGGACAACAAAACTGCTACTAAGCTAAAAACTGATACCTAAAAACTACTACCGATAACTACAAACTGATACCATCAATGACTAAAAACTGATACCTAAAGAAAGTTGTCCTTTAGGATAAAATATTGAAGGCCTGTCCTTGAGGCAAAAAAGGTAAAAAAATTTGTCCTTGACAATAATTTCCTGTAATTATAATTCCTATTTAGGTGGCGCTACAGATAGTTTAGATGTGTGTAGATAGTAACACCTATGAAAAATGATAGCTAACAAAGAGATAACGAGGCTGGAAGTAAATACTTGATATTAAATGTTAAGCAAATGATAATGGTAACATCTAATGTTATTTTGTTATTCTACTGCATTTTCTTTTATAATTTTACTATAGCACTATTGATTCCTATGGATAAATAACATTTGATATCTATAGTAAGAAAAGAGACAACTAATAAAAAGATAGTACGAAAAATGGACAAGTGTTTAAATTTTCAAAACAAAATTTTCAGAATAATAGTTAATTTTTACTAAATTTTACGGTAAATAGATCATCAAAGAATACATATTACATAATTGATTCACAAGAAATTATTTAAGGACAAATTTTTCTATATTTGGGTTAACAAATATTTAGTATATACCTTTTAAAGTAAATAAGTGTAAATTTTGTAGATCACCTACATACCTTTCATGGTAAATAAATATTAAAATTTAAGAATCTTAGTACATAAATATTTATTATATTAAATCACCGAAAAATCGTTCATGCCCAAAATATTAACTTTTACTATAAATAAATATGCATATGTTATCAATTTTCATAATCATAGTAAATTATATACTATTTATAATCGATATTAACTTTTACAGTAAATAAATCACCAAAATATATATTATATACTTTCAAATTTAATTCAAAATGGCCAAAAAATTGTCTAAAATTTTTACTTTTACATTACATATGTTATCAACTTCAAAATCATAGTAAATTAATTATGTACCTTTTATAATCAATATTAACTTTTACAATAATTAAATCATTAAATTTAATACTAAATCACCAAAAGATTGCCCAAGAACAAAATATTAACTTTTTGCAGCAAATAAATATGTGGATGTTACCAATTTCATAATTATAATAAATTGTATACCTTTTATTATCGATTGGTGCAACACATTTGGGTGTTATCGTTCGTGGAGGAGGCAGTATTAGCCGACGACACTGATGACTTGTGGGGTGCAGTGTTGGTAGTGGTTGCGTGGTGAGAAAAGTTAAATAAGGAGTAGTGGCGACATTGGCAGTTTATAGGGTTAATGGTGGAAAATTGGTTTGAGGAAAGGGAGGTAGGGTTTGAAACAGACTTGGGTAAATAAGTTGAAATAAATATCAACTAAACGAGATTTTAGAGAGAATCAAGATATTTTAGGGTAAATGAAGTTAAAACTTGATTGGTAGAGAGATAATTAGGGTTTTAGGGTAGAGAATCAGGGTTTTAGGGTAGACAAATCAAGATATTTTAAGGGGAACTGACAAGGCAAAACTCGGTTTGATGATGATGATGATGATGATCGTAATAATAATAATAATATTTAATAATAAAAATAAAAATAATAATCCCAACAATAACCTTTGTTGTTTTTGCAACTCAGCATCTGAAACCTCTTCACATATGTTCTTCAAATGTCATTTCACTCAGCACATAGTAAGAAATTTAATTGATATTTTTGACTTAGATGTTAATACTACTATCTCTTCCCCATATGATCACTAGACCTATTTTAGATGTAACTTCAATCATCCGTATAGAAAAATTTTAGATTCATTTTTTCTATTATTTGCTAGGGTCTTTGGAATGAAAGGAACCAATGCCTGTTCAACAATGCATATAGAAACCCAACTATGATTTTATTCTATTGTATGACATATTTCTCTTTGGGAGGGGCCTGTAGAAGGCATTTAGTCTAGGGATCCCATCTCGATCGGATTATGGGTATCACTCCTCCCCCAATGTACCTCCTTTCCTCTTTCTTAATAACCATCTTGGTGATTAGTAGAGATTAATTGTCTTCTTGTTTTTGTTGGGGGTCTCTCTGTTACAAACAACTTTTGGCATGCACACCACATTCCCTTCTGCAGAGCATTTCAGGTTTCAGAGCATTCCTTGCTTTCTCCTTAGCTTCAGCTCATAGTCAGTAGCACACCTCTCAGGCTATGCTCCATGCCCTTCTGATCAGATATCTCACCATTGCAAACTATTTACATACTTTGCTTCAGGCTTATATCTCTTCCTTCCACTGTCACCTACTCGCATATAGCTTAGTCTATAGCTAGCATTTTTTATTATGTACTTCGTCGATCGTCTATGTGAAGATCTTAGTCTTATTTTCTATCTTTAGTCATTATGTATAGTTGCTTATTGGTTGATTGTAACGACCCTAATTTAATCACTTTAAACACAAATATGTAATATATTCTTAAATAATTAATCAATGAATTTTATAACTCAATTATAACTTTTTTTAAAATAATAACTAATAATGGTGAAGTTGTTTTGGAATTTGGTTTACAAAAAGAATTAGTTCAAAGAAAAATCGAAAATGTGACCGGAAATCGTTTTTCGGATTTTCGACTTTTCATCGCCAAAAAGTTGTCTGAAAATATTGTGGATACTAGAATAGATTCACATGCACACATATTAATAGCATATAAAATGGTTAAAGTAAAATGTGTTAAAATATTTACTTAAGTAAAAAGGAAAGATTTGACTTTTCTTTTTCAAAATAAAAATAGAAAAGATGTGAAAAGGTAACTTCACATCACCAAAAAGTGATTAAATGATGGAATGAAAGGGGAAAGGTGATGGAAACGTGTGCAGCAAGGAAAAGGTGGATAAGAGTGATGATGTGGCAAAGGAATGTGCAGGATAAAGGACCAAAGAGTATTTAGGTAATTTTCTTATTCAATTTATATAAAAACAAATTTATCTTTTTAATTTTTATTTCCACTTCATTTTTATTCATTTTAAAATCCTCTCTTGTTTTTCAAAAGCTCCATTCTCTATTTATATGGCTTCTTAAAGTTTTAAAATTCAAAAATCTTACCTTTCCCATTTTTAAACCTTTAAACCAAGCTAAAACGTACCTCTTCTTTTTCCTACACTTCCTTTATTTTCAAAAAAAAAGCCTAAACTCCTTTTACCACCCTGGGCTGAGCCATCCACTACCCTAGGCCGAACCCAAAAATCACATCCCAAGGTCAAAAATCAAGTTTTTACAAAGGAGAATCCAAGTTCTAGTGTTTGTGAAAAAGTTGTAGGAGTTTGACTTGGTTTTGGTTGATTTTTGTGAGTAAAGCTCACCTTTTTAACTAAAGCTTTTAACTTTTTATATGTTGGTAAAATTTATGTTGGTTGTTTGGTTTGAAAGTGATGTTGCTTGTACATATAGATGTTTATATGTAGTGTTTTTTATGGACATGAAATAAAGTTGAAAAGTTGAGTAATGGGGTGAAAGTAATGACCTTTACTTATTATATGTTTGGTATTACATTTGTTTAAGTGTATGTACTTATGTTATGGTTGCGGTATGTTGTTCGGAAAGTAAATGCTTGAACTTGTTTTGTTGAGACATCAAGATTCCTTGTTTTAAACTTGTTTTTATTTATGTTTTATTTCTAGATAAGTTCATAAGGTTTAAAAAAAAATTTACGTTTTAGTTTACAAAAACTCTTATACAAAATTATAAAGTAAGTTAAACATATAAGATAAAATCTTGAAGGCTATTTGGTATATAAACTAGTTTTAAGGTTATGGCATCCATAGCTATAGTCGCTATGGATGAAGTTTGTAAAATGAACACTTTTCTAAACTATAAGTGTTTTTTATTTTAAGTATATTTTTGAGAAGTATTTCAAAGCATATTATAAATATAAAAATGTAATTATTATTTATCAAATAAGTAAGGGGTTAAGGATTATTTAATTAATTTATTTAGTAAAGATAACTAGTACTTAAAAATCAGTTAAGGTAATTAGTACTTAATTTTTAATTAAGTAAGGTTAATTATAGTCAGTTAAGTAAAGGTTGATTAATTATTAATTAAGTGAAGGTTAATTACTTAATTAATTATTACTTAAGTAAGGTTTAACTATCAATTAATTATTAATTAAGTGAGGTTTAATTAATTAATTATCAGCTAGGGTTTAATTAATACTTAATTATTAATTAAGTAAGATTTAATAAATATTTGATTATTGTTAAATAAAGGATTTAAAACTTATTTTAAATTAATTAAATAAAGGTTTTTAATTTTTAATTACTTTATTTTCAAGGACTGGTTTGTTTAAATAGCAGCTTTCTTTACAAAGTATAACAACCCTGATTTTTGAGACGTTTAAACAATATAAATAATAATTTATTTTAGTTGATTTGGAAATTTTTTAGAATAAGATAAATTGTTTTGGAATAAATATTTTTGGAGTTATTAGATAAATCTAATTTATAATGGAGATTTTAATTTATTATATTATTCAATCATTGTCAAAAGGATTGAGATGCAATTATTTTGTTAGTAATTAATTTAAAATGGATTGGGAAATTATTAGGAAATTAATTTATTTTTTTGAAACAAGTAAGAGCAGCAGCTCATTTATTAACTAATGTTACATTACAAAGTTACAACTCACACAGCATCTCTACATAACCACAATCAACTCATTACAGGCATACAAGTACTGGCTACATAAATGAACAAATACTACCAATACAAAACAGATTCAAAACATGAACAGCTATGTATTAGATGCTATTCATGCATACAGTAATGATATCCATGCTGCAAGATGACAACAATCAAAAGCTATCTGATCATATTGAAACATGAAGGCAGGCTTGATTCTGAAAACATCAAACATTATCAGCCCTTAAATCTTTCAAGATGCAGCCATGAATCAAGGAGTAGAGTTGAGATGCATTCTTTACTCCAATACCAAAAATCCTATTATTCCTCTCAGACCACACTGCATGAATCATCCTTTTAAGCAGCTTAAGCACAAGTCTAGATGACCGAGTTTTCCATCTAGTTGCCTTGAATACATTAAACCATTCAATTGAACTGACATTTGATGGCTTGTAAAAACCACCATTAGATAAAAGCCTATACCATATTTGATAGACAAAAGAACACTCAAAAAATAGATGAGTATTAGTTTCTGATTCTGAATTACAAAGTACACATAAATCATCAGAGATAATACCCAATCTACAGAGCTTATCCTTTGTATTGAGAGCATTAGCCATTACCTTCCACAATAACAAATTGTGCTTTGCTGAACAACCACTATTCCATATTCTTGCGTACCATGGAAAGACAGTATCACTTTTACAAAGTAGCCGATATACTAGCTTAATAGAATGACAATGCTGCTTAGTAGACCATATTAATGCACTGTCACTGTTAGTAAGTTTATAATTGACAATAGTATTCCACAGGCTTCTTAATTGAAATGAGCTAGAATATGGTAGAACTATAGCACCATCATGTATATATTCATCAACCATTGCATCCTCAGATATTCCAGAGCTCCTTCTTAAATTGTAGTCTACTAAAGAACTCAAAATCAAACCAGGTTTAGCCCATGGAGAATTCCAGAATGATAAGCCTTTAATCACTGCATAATTACATTGAATATAAGGTAAAAAGGTCTCCCTGAGCTTGAGTATATTCCTCCAGCTCCAACTGCAGTTTTGAGGTATTCTCATATTCCAGAAATTCTTCTTACCAATGAGATTCTGATTAACCCATTGTGACCATAGATTATTATCAGGTATGATGATCTTATTGAAGTAAATAGAGATAGCTGCCTTATTCCAGAGATGAAAATTTGTAATACCAAGTCCACCATACTTCTTAGGCTCAAACAGTTTATTGAAAGAAATGGGTATAAGCTTTCTCGAGAAAGGATCACCATGCCAAAGAAATTTGTTTAGAGCACTCGTAACCATATTGATGAGTTTAATTGGAAGAATATAGTGTCTGGACCAATATGTAGTCATAGCCATAGCAATAGATTGAATAATTGTAAGCCTACCTGCCTGTGATAGTTTATTACAAGGCCATATCCTTAACCTTTCAATTATTTTTTCAAATAAAGGCAAGCAATTTTGACTAGTTATTCTAGAACATATAAGAGGCAAACCCAAGTAAAATGAATTCAAAGGCAATTCCTGAAGACCAGAGCAATTAATAATATCAATCTTCCTAGAGAGGGGCAAACCACCGACAAAAATATTGGATTTAGATAGGTTAATTTGAAGTCCAGTGATGGAGTAAAATAACTGCAGAGAAGACAAAATATTCTGGATATTTCTGTGAGTAGGCTTAGAAAAAATAATGAGGTCATCAGCAAAAAGAAGATGTGTAATTAAAGGATGTTTGCATTTAGGATGTAAATCAAAAGCTTTCTTTGAAACTAGATCCTTTAAAATAGAGTTGAGTAATTCCATGACAATTATGAAAAGGTATGCTGAAATAGGATCACCTTGCCTAACACCTTGTGTACCTCTAAAATATCCATGAAGGCCACCTTCTCTTGAGATAGAATACATCGGTGAAGAAATACATGTGAAAATCCAAGCCAAAAAAGGTTTAGGAAAATTCATCCTAGACATTATAGCTAAAATGGAACTCCATGCTGTGGAGTCAAAAGCTTTCTTTATATCCAATTTTATCATGCATCTAGGAGATATATGTTTCCTTTCATACCCAAATAAAAGTTCCTGAGTAAGTAAAATATTATCACTAATGGATCTACCCTTGATATATGCAGCCTGGTTATTTGAGATGATGAATGGTAAGACTGACTGCAGCCTATTGGCCAAAACTTTTGAAATGATTTTGTAGATGATATTACAACATGATATTGGTCTAAAATCAGCAACTGAAGTAGGGTTATCAATCTTTGGGATTAAGGCAATGGCAGTGGCAGAGAGACCAGTAATTAGCTTATTGTTGAGAAAAAAGTATTGTATAGCCTTCACAATATCATCACCAATTGTGTTCCAACTTTGTTGTAAAAAATGAGCATTAAATCCATCTGGCCCTCCACAGCTATTAGGATCTAAACTAAACACTGCAGATATAATCTCTTCATAAGTAATAGCATATATTAAAGAAACAGATTGAGTGTGTGATAAGACTGGAAGATTAATGGTAAAGAGTGGTTTTACATCAGGAATAAAAGAATTGGGAGGAGCTAGTATAGAAGAGAAGTACTGCACAAAGGCATGATTAATACCATCAGAAGTTCTGATCACATTACCATTCATATCTTTAATTTATGATATAACAAGATAATATTAGAAAATTTGTATTTTTAAATAAAGAAGAAATGAGTATTATATGAAAATATTAGTGTGAAGAGTAGAGTTTAAAAGGGGGAAACTAATATAGAATTTGCAATTTATTCTTGGATGGGTCTAAATAAAACCCATGCCCATACCTAAACAAATAGGCGAGGACTGCTTACTTATCTTCTCACTTTCAACATCTTATACGTACTAAGAAATTGAGAAACAAAACTAGGTATTGTTTATTCCTTTCAGATTCAATCAAAATCTCCAGTTTGAAATACAAAGAAAATAATAGGAAATTAGATAAAAATCAAGGTATGCAATCTATGCTTTTGCCTATCAATTTAAGTAATTAACTTCAGGTCTTGTAGTGATTTCCGAATCCTTTTGTGCTGGTTGTTTCCATGGAGTTCTATAGTTATTCTTAACAGAGTTGAGCTGATTTCGGCTGCGAGATCAATAAGGAAAAATAGGAAATTGATGAGTTAGTTCTCACACAACTATCTCTAAATAAGTTGCATGTTTGTTTAACTAAATTGAACTGAAGGTTTCAAATGTACAACTGAACCCATTTGTTATAGCCACAAAGTAGGGTATGCTAATAGTTATGCCCTGTATAATCTGAAAATTTATGTGCTTAAATTGCTATTTTGATGCTTTGTTGGATGGTAATCAATGCTTGCATGTGTGTGTACTCTGACCCTTGCGACCAACCTGAAGTGTGTCGCTAAAATATGCTATACGACGATTATGAGAGGGTTTCTTGGAGTCGAGATGCTCCAGGAAACTTCACCATCGGTCGACCAGTGATGATCCACCGGTCCATTAGTGGGCGAACCACCTGGAGAATGCTTCGCTCCAGGTTGTTCTTTTTGCTCTCGTTGATTTCCATGTTAGGTGCCCTTCTTCCTATGATAGTTTGTGATGCTTTTGTAAGTCTTATTGCATTTAAATCCCGTTGTAGTTTCAGTTATATAGATGATAAATAGGATATATAAATGAATGTTTGGTAAATTAATTTACAAACTTATTGAACTCTTTTGTTATGATCAGCTGCATTTATACATTACCTTTTATTAGAGCTGGAGTGCAACTTAGTGTAATAATATATACACTTATGTTCTTATAAGCTTAGGTTAGGAATAAAATGTGTTATGGATTTTAAAAGAAGGAATAGTATATATTAGAAACTTATTTCTAAAACTATGAAGAGTCGGGTTTTGGTTTACTATAAATATATGTATATAGTTACACTTAGTTACTAATTAAATTTTGGAACTAATATATTAGTTAAAAGTGAAAAAGGTATTATATTCTGGTAATCAAATAGTGGAAAGGATTTTTATGGATTTCAAGGGAATTATAAATTATACACACACACACACCAAATATTTAGAAAATCCTTTTTTTTATAAAAGAGTTTGTTTAAGTTTAAAAATACCAAACTTATTTCTAAATTAATCTAGTTCATTTTATAAATGATTTTTTTACAAGTAATTCATTTATATTAAGCATTGCAAGTAAAATGAACATGGGATTTGGGGATATGGTTTTGGAAATATAAACCTAATTTATTTCTAAATAAAATGGTTATATATATATCAAAATGTGTTTGGAAGAGTAATAAATATAGTTTTATAAAATAAATAGCTACTTGAATATATATATATATATATGGACTTTGGAACATAGTCTGTGAACAATGTAACTTTATGAAATTTTTGAGATAACCCATATATGTATATTGAGATCAAATGAAATATATGATTTATTTCATCTAATGATAAATAAAGTATTTAGAAATCATTTCCTATATGAAAAATTATGTTATTATATTTCAAAATTATAAACTCTTATAGGATAAATGTTTTAAGAGCCTTAGTTCTGTAATATGGGAAGTGCTAATAATCAACTTAGTGTTACCGATTGGTTTAAATGCTCTCGAGTAACGCTTCGTCGAATATTGGATAACTCATCGAATAGGATGTTTGAGTGGTATTACTAGCCCATTAACGAATGCTTGAATTTCACCGGGCAGTGTGGGATGTGTTAAATTCTTGTGATTGCTTTTAGGAAGTACTTAACACTTTAAGGTTGTATTCTCTTTTGATGTTCGGCCGAAGGCCGATAGATCCTTAAGAGAATATAGTTCAGGTTTTCAAATGGTATCCATAACGAGTGAGATCTACTAGCTTATAATAAATACTTGAATTTCACCAAGCGGTATAGGACGTTCTAGTTAAGTTCCAGTGATTACTAAAAGTGATAGTATTTAGCGCTTTAGAGTATATTTCTTTTATGGTGTTTGACCAGGGGCCGATAAATCCTTAAGAGGTATACTCATGGATTTCTTTACGATTATCTTGATTGGTATGAGTATAAATACATATAGGTAAATATATAATAACAATGAGTAAACTAGAGAATTCGAGTCATGGTTGCTATGATCGTTTTGATCAGTATGGACGATCCTTGAGATCGGTTGTGATTCTGTTTTATGGTATGGACGATCTTTAGTATTAGATTGGTATAGATGATACCATAATTGTTTGTTTGTTTGCCATGGTATGAGTACAAACATTGTGATTGGTATGGACGATCATTATGATCGGTATGGATTAGGATTATCTTGGATCTGAAAATCGGACTCTATGATTATTATGTGTTCGTGATTTAATTATTCTATGTGTTGTGGATTAAATATTTCTGTGACTTGTAATGGATTCCGAGTTAGATTATTTCAGTGATTCGTTTATATATACATATGCCCTTTGTGTTTGATATAATGTTATATGTATATCTTAGTGTTATATCTTGTTCTCATCCTTTTGAATATTTAGAGATAGTCTGACCCGTTTACTTTATAATATTCAGGTCAGACCGAGACTTTTCTGGTTACAGAATAGGTTGACCTTTGGATGGTTATGCTAGCAAGGAGATAATCCATTTTTGACTTTTAGTTTATCACATTTAAGATTTTGTGTTTGTTATGAAGTGTATATTTAAGTTTGAGATTTGTACCGAATGTATATTGTGTAAGTTTAATGTTATATTTGATAGACTCTCAGTTTGTATATGTATATGATGTTTATTTTTCCGTAGTGATCTTTGATTATTGTTTATATGATATACTGTTCTGATTCTAAAAAACCGTTGTGATTATTACTTTAGATTGAGACTGCACATGTCAAATTTTATTCCAGATAGAGATTAAGTAAAACAGTAAGTATGATGTGTCGATGTTTGACTAAAGATATACTCATATTCGGACGCACTTAATAAATCGTATTCTTTGTATTATTCGACGATATTATTTAAAATATTCTTCAATAATATGGGTATAACGGTGGGGTCGTTATAGTAGGTATCAGAGCCGAGTATAAACGTTATAACATATAATATCACAGATCTAGACCCGGTGAGATTTAAAGTCCTGTACCCTAGGTGTGTGGTAGATAGTTGTACTAATTATCTATATATGGATAGGAATATAAAATGATTACGGGAATAATCATTTGGGGTGTATTTTGATTTAAAATTTTAATTAGTTAAGTCAAAAATTGTGATATTAAACTTTTGGAAATCAATGTGTTAAAATCCTTTAGAGTTTGAAAATTCACCTAGGATTATTAGGAAATTAATTTTATAAGAGACAAAATAGAGTGAATTAATTTGAAAATTTTAAGTAAATGGGTTTAAAAATTTAATTTGTCTAGGATTAATCTGAGTTGCGCAGTGAAATTTTAGGAATAGAATTGTTTCGGTGAAAGCGACTATTTAGTTTTGGTTGATTGGTTGTTAGGAATTGATTGCTTTTTTGTATTTATTTATATTGGATGCATGGATGTTAATGATAATAAAATAAATATAACTAAGGAAAACTTGTGATTATCTATTATGTTGACTTGTCTATGATCGGTATGTGGGACGCCATGTTATTGATAGGAGTTCATAAATATCGAACAAGACATTTTAACATAAGAAATAATTAATTTTAAAAATATTTGAGTTAAAATAATTTAAAATAATATTTTAGCCGTCGAATAAATTGTAAGAAGTTGAGAGCATGAGGAGGCAATGTTGATATTCTATGTAATCAACTTTCCAGCCAAGCGACGAAATAAATCACTAAATTTCGTGGCTTAATATAACTTTGTACAGTGAAATAAGTTAAGGAAAAATATTTTAAATTTCAGAATTGGTTTATAATAAAATTAAATGGAAGTTAACTGGGAATTTTTTTGAAAAGAGAATAATTGAAGATCTACCTTCGTCTATGAATTTACTTTCAAATTCTTTGATTTGAAGGAAAGTAAATTATGTTAAATGAGCCGTAATTTATAAGAAGTTAAAAAAAATTGGAAACTTAAAGTAAGAAATTAATTGGAAAAGGAATTGAAATCTTATATCTTGATAACTGGATTTTTAAATAAGATCTGGTATAAATAATTACAATTGGAAGCTAATATATTCTTTGTGTAAATTTAAAATTTCGAAATTTTGAGTTAAAATATTTGAGTGAGCTTATTTTCAAATTAGAAAATAAGGAACGATGGTATACCATTTTTATTTTATTTTGTTTGAATTGTTAACTTAAAACAATGTTTTGTTTTTGTGGTGTTGGTTAAATTTAAAAGAATGAACTTTTGAATATGTATGTTTATATTATAGACTTTTCTCTGAATCGAAATTGCTAGGATGCAAATTTTTAAAGGAGGGAATCTGTAACAACCCTGTTTTTTGAGACGTTTAAAAAAAATTATTTTAGTAGATTTTGGAATTATTTTTATAGAATAAGATAAATTGTTTTGGATTGAATATTTTTGGAGCTATTAGATAAATCTAATTTATAATGGAGATTTTAATTTATTATATTATTCAATCGTTGTTAAAAGGATTGAGAAGCAATTGTTTTATTAGTAATTAATTTAAAATGGATTGGGAAATTACTAGGAAATTAATTTATGATATAACAAGATAATAGTAGAAAATTTATATTATTAGATAAAGAAGAAAGGGGTGTTATATGAAAATATTAGTGTGAAGAGTAGAGTTTAAAATGGGGAAACAAATAATAGAATTTGCAATTTATTCTTGGATGGGCCTAAATAAAACCCATACCCATACTTAAAAAATTGGAGAGGACTGCTTACTTATCTTCTCACTTTCAACATCTTGTACGTACTAAAAAATTGAGAAACAAGACTAGGGTTTGTTTATTCCTTTCAGATTCAATCAAAATCTCCAGTTTGAAATACAAAGAAAATAATAGGAAATTAGACAAAAATCAAGGTATGTAATCTAAGCTTTTGCCTATCAATTCAAGCAATTAACTTCAGGTCTGTTAGTGATTTCTGAATCCTTTTGTGTTGGTTGTTTCCATGGAGTTCTAGGGTTATTCTTAATCAGAGTTGTTGGCGTCAAAATTGACCACCAACACCCAATAACAAGCGAAAGCACCAATATTCAGTCACAGATCACCGAAAGAGTATATGTAGAGAGTATAATATGAAGAATAATCAAAATTAAAATGAAAGCAGTAAAAAAGACAAGATTATAGTGGTTCGGCTATCTCCAGCTTACGTCCACTCCAAAAAAATCCTTTTAATTATACTAAAATTTGATTACAGTTAAAATCCAGAATTTTTGAAACAAAAATGGCAGAGTAGCGTTTAGGTGGAAGATGAAGAGAAACAGAATCAAGATCCCCCATTCTGAAGCCATGCATGCTGTATTTATAGGTGAAATCTTGGCTACAGGGCCTCCTCACCTACATGGACCCACCATCGCGACCGTCGAGCCCAACTCGTCCAAGTACGCCGACCTGAAGTAGACAACACGTCGACCCGAAGAAAACTTAGTGCAAACCTAAAGCAAACCTTTAGATGACCCGAAGTAAGACGAATGCCGACCCCAAGTAACATGAATGCCGACCCCATCCAAACTCCTCAATGCCGACCCGAGTGCTGACCTGAAGTCAATCCCAAAGTAGCACTCAAAACGACCCGAAGTAATCCCATAGTCGACCCCTAGCTAAAACAATGCTGACCCCAAGCTCCATCTCCTTATGCCGACCCCTATGTCCAATGTCGACTCGAAGTTTTCCTGATGCCGACCCCAAGCTTCATCTCCTTATGCCGACCCCTATGTCCAATGCCGACTCAAATTTTTCCTGATGCCGACCCCAAGTATGGGCTATGTCGACCCAAAGTAAATGTTGACCCCTAGTTCAATGCCGATTCAAAGTGAAGCCTGAAGTCAAGCTTGTGCCGACCCGAAGTAGAACTCGAAGCAATACCAATGCCGACCCAAAGCTGAACCTGAAGCAATGCTAATGCCAACCTGACCGAAGTACATCATGTTATGACTCGAAGCAAACACTTTCCTGACCCGAAGCAAACCACATGGTGACTCGAAGCAACCCCTTGGCTGACCCAAAGCAACCCGACCTTTCCCGAAATCCATATTCCAAGCACCCGGCATCGTTTATCCATTGACTGTGTTGAAACCTGACTTCATATCCATATTTATTATCCATAATTGATCATCCATCCACTTATTCGAACCAAACTTACAATATTCCAGCCTCGATAACCATGCAGTCCATTGGGTTAAATCCGCATGTATGCTGCCTTGCCAAAAGACGGGTTAACACTTTGCTCCCAAAACATGCCTTGCGATAGGAAGATGTGTTTTGAATTGTCATAAGTCCAAAATCCGAAGTCCATGATCCATTGATCGCCATATCATCCAACCAAAAGTCCAATCCATTGCCAATTCGATTCCTTGATCTCTCCGGATCATCAGTGAAATACACGACTATTTCAAGTCAATACCTAGTTCCAAATCCATCCCAAATCCATTAACCGAATCCATAATCTCTCCGGATCGTTTTATCTAAGTCCGGGACCTCTCCGGGTCCTGTAATCCAAATACGAGACCTCGCCGAGTCCATATCCAAATCCGGGACCCTTCGGGTCCAAATCCAAAGCCGGGATCTCTCCGAGTCCATATCCAAATCCGAGACCTCTCCGGATCCAAATCCAAATCTGGGACGTCTCCGGGTCCAAATCCAAATCCATAGACCTCTCCGGGTCATTTTATCCTACTCCGGCTTTGACTCTCCGGTCGAGGGCGTATCCATGGTTTTTCTTCTCCGGCCTCGACTTTTCGGTCAAGGACTTAATCCGTGGGGTATCCTACTCTGGCCTCGATCCCCAGCCGAGGACTTAATCCATGAATATCCTTCTCCGACCTCTACTCTCCGGTCGAGGACTTAATCCATGGGGTATCCTACTCCGGTCTCGATCCCCGGTCGAGGACTTAATCCATGTTCGAGTCCATCCTGTCGCTCTCCGGCGAAGGGACTCGTAACTCGTGGTTATTGCCCCGTCTCTCCGGTCCGGACCGTAACCGTGACCTGAAAACCCAAAGTTTGCAGTAAATAGACAAAACAAGATTTCATAAACCTGAGCACCACGGTTCATCGTCATCTCAGAGCATGCCTAGGGACCGTCCTTGATTCCGTACATGTGTAAGTGACTTAGCCGCATTACTACGGGGTTTATTACTTATTCCATGCCATCAAGAGATAACGACCTGTACCCTTAAGCCGAGCTAGCTTCGATTTGTGGTGAATGATAGCTGCTCCCGTTCCATCTCCGCTATCCATTTCCAAACAAAGCCATCCAAATCCATGCCCCTAGTTCCAGTGGGAGTTGTGCCGATCCATTCTCCTTGGTCGGGGTTTGCCCCCGGCTGATCCAATCCATATCTAAGCCTGCTAATTTCCGCTCCAAGTCCTGGATTCCAATTTCTAGCTATTCTAGCATCCATAAGTGGTCTCTAATTGTCATTTCCATCCTGCCCCCGAGTCCGTGAGGGAATCCTGAAACCTGCCCTTCTAGACGAGCATCCATATCCCGATTAACGCCAAACTACACAGCACCGCCTGGTATCCTACCTGGAAATGAGCCAATATGATTCGGGGGTATGCCCCCGAGTGCATGGGCTACTCCCGATGGCTCCACTCTATCCCGTATCCCGGTTGTTCCATTTCCTTGGTTCTGATTATGGACTTCCTTTGCTCCTGCTGCTCCAACTTCGTGATCCACATTTTCAGCATTCCCTACAACTCTATTACCTTGGTTTAACATTCTAGCTTGTCCAATCTTGTTAGAATAGGTTCTACATCATTTCCTTCTGTCTTTTGAGCATCCTTTCTTGCATAGCATTCATCATCATTTCCATCTCGTCTCTGTTAATGAAGATTGAGGTCTGATCAGCTCCTGAGGAAGCCTCCTAACTTCATTCATGATGACTCCTCTCTGTTCTCTGTCTCCTTGTGGATTGCCTAGCCATTGCTTCCCAAATCCAAGTTCCTAAGCTTTCATATTCAAGATCCAAACTTCTAAATCACTGAGTGCTAGCATTCTCAGTGAAAGCACCAAAATGTTGGTGTCAAAATTGACCGCCAACACCCAATAACAAGCGAGAGCACCAATATCCAGTCACAGATCACAGATAGAGTATATGTAGAGAGTATAATATGAAGAACAATCAAAATTAAAATGAAACCAGTAAAAAAAGACGAGATTTATAGTGGTTCGGCTATCTCCGGCCTATGTCCACTTCATAAAAATCCTTTTTATTATACTGAAATTTGATTACAGTTACAATTCAGAATTTCTGAAACAAAAATGGCAGATTAGCCTTTAGGTGGAAGATGAAGAGAAACAGAATCAAGATCCCCCTTTCCGAAGCCACGCCTGCTATATTTATAGGTGAGATCTCGGCTACAGGGCCTCCTCACCTACATGGGCCCACCATCATGACCGTCGAGCCTAACTCGTCCCAGTACGCCGACCTAAAGTAGACAACATGTCAACTCGGAGAAAACTCAGTGCAAAATTGAAGCAAACCTATGGATGACCCGAAGTAAGACGAATGCCGACCCCAAGTAACATGAATGCCAACCCCATCCAAACTCCTCAATGCCGACCTAAGTGCTGACCCGAAGTCAATCCCAAAGCAGCACCCAAAATGACCCGAAGTAATCCCATAGTCGACCCTTAGTTAAAGCAATGCCGACCCCAAGCTCCATCCCCTTATGTCGACCCCTATGTCCAATGCCAACCCGAAGTTTTCCTGATGCCGACCCCAAGTGTGGGCTATGCCGACCCGAAGTAAATGCCGACCCCTAGTTCAATGTCGATCCAAAGTCAAGCCTGAAGTCAAGCCTGTGCCGACCTGATGTAGAACCCGAAGAAATACCAATGCCGACCCGAAGCTGAACCTGAAGCAATGCCAATGCCAACCTGACCCGAAGTACATCCTATTATGATTCGAAGTAAACACTTTCCTGACCCGAAGCAAACCACATGGTGACTCGAAGCAACCCCTTGGCTGACCCAAAGTTACCCGACCTTTCCAGAAATCCATATTCCAAGTAACCAGCATCGTTTATCCATTGACTGTGCTAAATCCTGACTTCATATCCATATTTATTATCCGTAATTGATCATCCATCCACCTATTCGAACCAAACCCATAATATTCCAGCCTCGATAATGAAAAGGGTGTATGGATCGTACTTATATGGAGATAACAACAATAGTGTGGAATTATAGCAATAGCAAAGTAAAAGCTTGCACACCAGGATTTTTATACTGGTTCGAATTTCCCGTTCTACGTCCAGTTCCAGACTCCTTCTGGAATTTCACTAATCAAAAACCCTCACTTCACCCGGAGGAATAGGTTAACAACACACCCGAACAGCCGAACGGGGACCTGAGCAACAGAACAGGATTTCGTGCCTCAACAGCAGAAGAGGACTTCTCAGTGCCTGAACAGCCGAACAGGACTTCAATAATACAAAAAAAGTTTCTGACTTCTTATGTTCTAGCAATAACACGAATGAGTCAATAAAGTACAGACTTCCTATAATCTTCTCCTTGTAGAAATGTATATTTATAATCTTGAAGAAATATGGAAGAATAAGTGTGATTTGAATATGGAATTGTTTTCACACAAGAGTTAGAATCAGAGAGAATAAGAAAGATATAAAACAAGAGATTAAGATTAATTAAATTATGATTCTAACATGTATTTATAAAGAGTCAAAGGTTGCAATTATTCGCGAAAAGTTTCTATGAAGAGATATAGTCATATCTCTTAATTAAGAGTTGTATCCCTTCGCGAATGAAAGTAACCCTTCAGAAAAAATATAGCCGTTATAAAAACAGCCGTCTGAAAATAATTTTTAGCCAGCTGAAATTCATCAAATTACGACCAGAAAGGAAATAGGCAATTTTTGCCTCAAAACAGCCGGCTGTTTATAAACAGACAGCCGTCTGTTTATTGTGGTATACAAAATTTTTGACTTCAGAAACAGCCGTCTGTTTGTGTCCAAACAGCCGTCTGTTTCTGGTCATTTTTGTATATCTTGCCTATATGAGCTATAAATATATTCATATCATATCAAGGAGAGATTTCAACATATGTATAAACTCTAGACGCATACAAAACTATACAAATACTCTTCTTCAAGACTCTTGAATCTTCATATAATTCCTGCAATAAATGGTTAGTGTATAGAAGAATATAAAAATATATAGTTGTTGACGTCAAAATATAGTATATATGGAATATCATATAGAATGAGATTCCAACATTCTCCCCCTTTTTGACGATGACAACTATATACAATAATCTCTATATATTTACTCCCCCTGAATATAAACTCCCCCTGCAAAAAAGAGTTAGTGCTTATATATACGAATATTTAAACTCCCCCTACAAAAAAGAGTTAGTGCTTATATATAAGAATATTTTCTCCCCCTTTGGCATCGCCAAAAAGACATGTATAAATCGATAATAACCAACATATGCATAGATATTACCGTAGATATATTACATGCCATAGAGTATCATAACTACCATCATAAGACAAATAGACCAAGAGTAGCAAAAAAAATTATAAACCACATAGTTTAACCATAAATCCATAATATAGTAAGATAGGGTAGGATAAAAATAGAAAGTAGTTAAGGAATTATAGGAGGTGATTAAAGAGAACGAGCTATGATAATGTTGTTTCATTCTAAGTGAAGCAAGAAACACTCATAGCTCAAGTGGCTATAACATCATATTTTAGCCAAAAATTAAACTATAACTCGTTATAGGAAATTATTCCTAATTCGCGTCGTAGTTTAATAAAAGAATTTTCAAGAAGCGGTTTTGTAAAAATATCGGCTAACTGATTTTCAGAGGAAACAAAATCTAAATTAATTAATCCTTTTTCAATATTATCACGAAGAAAGTGATGACGAATGTCAATATGCTTTGTTCATGAATGGTTGACAGGATTTTTGGATAGATTAATAGCACTTGAGTTATCACAATAAATAGTTGAATTAGATAAATTAATATCGAAATCTCTAAGTGTTTGTTGCATATAGATTACTTGAGCACAAGCCAGAGCAGCAGAAATATATTCTGCTTCACACGTAGAGAGTGAAACGCAATTTTGTTTCTTACTAAACCAAGATACTAGTGATTTTCCAATGAAGTGGCACGTACCACTAGTACTTTTTCTATCCGTTCGTGATCCACCAAAATCAGCATCACTATATGATACTAATTCAAACGGACATTCTTTCGGATAGAATAAACCGAAATCTTTGGTGTTAGTGAGATATCGTAATATTCGTTTAACTGCTCTTAAGTGTGATTCCTTTGGATTGGACTGGAATCTAGCACACAAGCAAACACTCATCATTATGTCGGGACGACTTGCAGTTAAATATAGTAATGATCCAATCATACTTCGATATAATTTCTGGTCTACACTTTTGCCATTTTCATCTTTATCAAGATGGGTTGTTGTACTCATAGGAGTTGGTTTGGCAGAAGTATTTTCCATTCCGAAGCGTTTGATTAGATTATTACAATATTTTTCTTGATTAATAAATATACCATTCGGTAATTGCTTAATCTGTAGACCAAGAAAGTATGATAATTCTCCCATATGGGACATTTCAAATTCCTTAGTCATAATATCCAAGAAATCCTGACATAATTTTTCGTTGGTGGAACCAAATATGATATCATCAACGTAGATTTGAACTATTAAAATATCCCTTTTTGAATGTTTAATGAATAATGTTTGATCAACCTTTCCAGTTTGAAATCCCGAAGAGATTAGATAGCTCTTAAGACGTTCGTACCAAGCATATGGTGCTTGTTTTAAACCATATAGAGCCTTCTTAAGTCTATATACATGATTGGGATATTTTTCATGAGCAAACAGGGGAGGTTGTTCAACATACACATTTTCTTTAATATATCCATTCAGAAAGGCACTTTTAACGTCCATCTGATAAAGTTTGAAATTATGAAAACACGCATAGGCCAGTAATATTCGAATTGCTTCTAGTCTTGCTACAGGAGCGAATGTCTCTTCATAGTCGATACCTTCTTCCTGATTGTATCCTTGAGCCACCAATCTTGCTTTATTTCTAGTGATATTTCCTTGTTCGTCCGCCTTTTTTTCTGTAAACCCATTTTGTTCCAATAATAGTACTTGGTCTAGGAACTAATTCCCAAACTTCATTGCGTTCAAACTGATTTAGTTCTTCTTGCATTGCAATGATCCAGTATTCGTCGGTAGAAGCTTCCTTTGGGTTCTTTGGCTCGATAGTAGATATGAATGCTACGTGGCCCATTTGATTTAATTGATTCTTAGTTCGAACGTTTGAATTAATTTCTCTAATAATGTTTTGAATAGGATGATCCCGTAAAATATGTGGTGGAGATTTTAAATCATTTTGAATATTATTGTTCTCACTAGGATTATCAATTTCGTTTTCATTTATTTCAAAATTTTCAGATTCTGTATTTATGATGTTATCATCATCATCATTATTTATACTTGTTATTTGTTGAAAATTTTCATCAAACGATACATGTAGAGTTTCCTCAACAGTATTTGTTCTTTTATTAAATACTCGATAGGCCTTGCTTCGATCCGAATATCCTAGGAAGAAACCTTCGTCAGATTTCGCATCAAATTTTCCGAGCTGATCTTTAGTGTTTAATATAAAACATTTTGAACCAAAAACTTTGAAATAGGATATGTTTGGTTTTCTGCCGTTAAAGAGTTCATACAGAGTATTCTTAGTGAGAGGTCGAATGGAAACCCTGTTTAAAACATAACAGGCAGTTGCTACGGCTTCTGCCCAGAAATGTTTTGGAAGTGTGCTTCCATTTAACAAAGTTCTTGCACATTCCTGTAAAGTTCTATTCTTTCGTTCTACAACTCCATTTTGTTGTGGAGTTCTAGGAAACGAGAAATTATGAGAAATTCCTTTCTTTTTACAGAATTGTTCAAAAGCTTCGTTTTCGAACTCTCCTCCATGATCACTCCGAATATTCTTAATTTTTAATCCCTTCAAGTTTTGGATTCTCTTGACGAAAATTTTAAAGTGATCAAAGTATCACTTTTATTTTTCATAAAAATTGTCCAAGTATATCTAGAAAAATCATCGACAATTACAAACACATATTTGTTATGATTTATGGATTGCACTTGTGTTGGTCCAAATAGATCCATATGAAGTAACTCAAGTGGTTGTAATGTCGAAATGACCTTTTTAGATTTAAATGATGATTTTGTTAACTTACCTAATTGACAAGCATCACAAATATGATCTATTTTAAAGTTCATTTTTGGTAACCCCTTTACTAAGTTATTTTTAGATAACTTATTAATGGATTTGAAGTTAATATGACAGAATCGTTTGTGCCATAGCCAAGGATCATTTTCATTAGCTATTAAGCACATATCTGAATTATGATTGACTTTCATATTCAGAACATATATATTTCTGTCTCTATTACCTTCAAATATGAGATTTCCACTGTGATCTAAAATGCTACACCTATCTTCGGAAAAAGAGATTTTGAATCCTTTGTCACACAATTGGCTAATACTTAACAAATTGTGCTTCAGGTTTTTAACAAGTAAAACATTAGAGATGAGAGCAGTATTAGAGTTACCGAAGTTGCTCACATCGCCTTTGCCGATGATATAACCTTTGGAATTATCTCCAAATGTGACTGAGCCTTCATTTGTGTAGGTAATATTTGTCAGCATACTTTTGTCTCCAGTCATATGTTTAGAGCAACCACTGTCTAGAATCCACTTTCCTCTCTTTTTAAGTGGGACCTGCAAAAAATAGAATTAAGAACATTGGTACCCACCTTTTTATAGGGTCCTAAGAGTTAGGTCTTAGGAAACCAAACCCATTTGGGTCCGGTATTCCCTTTGTAAATATAATTCTGACTTTTATGAACAGTTTCCAAAAAGGATTTTATATATTTATTCCTAATCAAACTATTGTTTGTTTTAGGAACCCATATTTTTATGGTTTTAGACGTCTGTATCCTTTTTGGTTTATCTATAGAAGCTTTCAACTCTTGATTCCTTTTAGATTGAGCCAATGTGGATTTTGATTTAACAAACTGTCTCCAATTATTTTGAGGAGCTATTTGTTTCTTAATATATCCTAGTCCCTTTTTACTGGTAGAAGGCTGAGAGTTTTCAATTATCTTAGATAAATTTTCTCTCCCCTTATTAAAATTAGAGATATTTTTAGAAATATCTTCTAATTTAGCCTTTAATCCAGTATTTTCCAACTCAATCAGTTTGACTTTAGATTTTAGCTCATGATTTTCAGAAGACAAAGCATCGTTCTTTTCTTTTTGAGTTTCAATTTCTTGACTCAAGAAAGTTAATTGAGAATCATTATTAGAAGATGAAAGTTGGATTTTCTCTAATTCCTCTTCTAATATTTTCTTCTCGTCTTTAAGCATATCTCTTTCGAATTCTGCTTTGTTCTTTTGTTCAACAGCTTCTTTATACTTTTTCTTGAGATTTTTCATAGTACTAACTAATTCAGTATTAATTTCAACCATATGATCGAAGGTAAAATTTGGTACCTCATTTTCAGTAGCCATGAAGCATACATTGGCTTGTTCATTTTCGCTTTCACTGCTACTATCAGAAGATGAAGAGTCTGAATCATCCCAAGTGACAGAGAATGCTTTCTTCTTGATCTTGTCCTTCTTAAACTTGTTGTATTTTGATTTCTTCTGGTCTGGACAATCTTTTTGCATGTGTCCTTTCTTGTGACAGTTGAAGCATTCTAGAACTGATGAAGATGGTTTATTAAAGTTCCTTTTTCCATTGTTTCTATTTCCCTTTTTGTATTTGAGAAACTTTTTGAAATTTTTTAGCAATAAATGCTAAATCTTCATCATCTGATTCTGATTCATCTTTTTCAGCATGGAAGGCTATATTCTTCCTGTCTTGAGTTTGAACTCGTTTTGCCTGCAGATTGACTTCATATGACATTAGATTTCCTATTAATTCTTCTGGCTTCATTTCTGAAATATCGTTAGCTTCTTCAATCGCCAAAACTTTTCTTTCCCATTCGTCAGTTAGAGAGTTTAGGATTTTTGAGACAACATCTGCATCTGAATATGTTACACCAAGTCCGATCAAGGCATGATGGATATCTTGAAATCTAGAGTACATATCATTTATGGACTCGTCTTGCTTCATTCTGAAATTTTGGAACTGATTTTTGAGCATATATATCTTGCTTTGCTTGACTTTGCTTGTTCCTTCATGAGTTGTTTTTAGTGTTTGCCATATTTGATATGCAGTGGTGCATATGCTAACACGATTGAACTCATTTCTATCTAGAGCACAAAACAACATGTTCATAACCTTGGCATTTAGGGTAGCTTCTGCTTTTTGGGCAGTCGACCAATTAGTATATTCAGTGGTTGGTGCAGTGTATTCGGCTTGTGTGATATTCCAAGCATCAAAACCATTAGCCTGCATATAAATACGCATTCGTGTCGCCCAATAGTTATAATTTAATCCATTGAAGAATGGAGGTCGTCCAGTGGCTTGTCCTTCTACAATGCCAGAGTTAGTGACAGTGACAGGATTTGGAATAGCGTTGTTATCCGTGTTGGCCATATAAGCAGATTATCAAATAACTGTGTAACGGTTATTAGATTCCTGCTCTGATACCAAATGAAAAGGGTGTATGGATCGTACATATATGGAGATAACAACAATAGTGCGGAATTATAGCAATAGCAAAGTAAAAGCTTGCACACCAGGATTTTTATACTGGTTCGAACTTCCCGTTCTACGTCCAGTCCCAGACTCCTTCTGGAATTTCACTAATCAAAAACCCTCACTTCACCCGGAGGAATAGGTTAACAACACACCCGAACAGCCGAACGGGGACCTGAGCAACAGAACAGGATTTCGTGCCTCAACAGCAGAAGAGGACTTCTCAGTGCCTGAACAGCCGAACAGGACTTCAATAATACAACAAAAGTTTTTGACTTCTTGTGTTCTAGCAATAACACGAATGAGTCAATAAAGTACAGACTTCCTATAATCTTCTCCTTGTAGAAATGTATATTTATAATCTTGAAGAATTATGGAAGAATAAGTGTGATTTGAATATGGAATTGTTTTCACGCAAGAGTTAGAATCAGAGAGAATAAGAAAGATATAAAACAAGAGATTAAGATTAATTAAATTGTGATTCTAACATGTATTTATAAAGAGTCAAAGGTTGCAATTATTCACGAAAAGTTTCTATGAAGAGATATAGTCATATCTCCTAATTAAGAGTTGTATCCCTTCGCGAATGAAAGTAACCCTTCAGAAAAAATATACCCGTTATAAAAAACAGCCGTTTGAAAATAATTTTTAGCCAGCTGAAATTCATCAAATTACGACCAGAAAGGAAATAGGCAATTTTTGCCTCAAAACAGCCGGCTGTTTATAAACAGACAGCCGTCTGTTTATTGTGGTATACAAAATTTGTGACTTCAGAAACAGCCGTCTGTTTGTGTCCAAACAGCCGTCTGTTTCTGGTCATTTTTGTATATCTTGCCTATATGAGTTATAAATATATTCATATCATATCAAGGAGAGATTTCAACATATGTATAAACTCTAGACGCATACAAAACCATACAAATACTCTTCTTCAAGAATCTTGAATCTTCATATAATTCCTGCAATAAATGGTTAGTGTATAGAAGAATATAAAAATATATAGTTGTTGACGTCAAAATATAGTGTATATGGAATGTCATATAGAATGAGATTCCAACAGATAATCGAGCAGTCCATTAGGTTAAATCCGCCTGTATGCTGCCTTGCCAAAAGGCGGGTTAACAAGAGTTGAGCTGATTCCGACTGCAAGATCAATAAGGAAAAATAGGAAATTAGCGAGTTAATTCACACACAACTATCTCCAAATAAGTTGCATGTTTGTTTAGCTGAATTGAATTGAAGGTTTCAAACGTACGACTGAACCCATTTGTTATAGCCATGAAGAATGGTATGCTGACAGTTATGCCCTATATAACCTGAAAATCTATGTGCTTAAATTGCTATTTTGATGCTTTGTTGGATGGTAATCAAAGCTTGCATGTGTGTATACTCCGACCCTTGCAACCAACGTAAAGTGCATCGCCAAAATGTGCTACACGGCGATCATGAGAAGGTTTTCTAAAGCCCAAAAGCTTCAGGAAACATCACCACCGGTCGACCGGTGGTGCTCCACCGGTCCACCGGTGGGCGAACCACCTTAAGCATGCTCGGCTCCAGGTTGTTCGTTTTACTCTCGCTGATTTCCATGTTAGTTACTCTTCTTCCTATGATAGTTTGTGATGCTTTTGTATGTCTTATTGCATTGAAATCCTGTTGTAATTTCAGTTATATAAATGATAAATAAGATATATGAATGAATGTTTGGTAAATTATTTTACAAACTTGTTGAACTCTTTTGTTATGAATAGCTGCATTTATACTTTACATTTTGTTAAAGCTGGAGTTCAACTTAGTGTAATAATATATACACTTATATTCTTATAAGCTTAGGTTAGGAATAAAATGTGTTATGGATTTTAAAAGAAGGAATAGTATATATTAGAAACTGATTAATAAAACTATGAAGAGTCAAGTTTTGGTTTACTATAAATATATGTATATAGTTACACTTAGTTACTAATTAAATTTCGGAGCTAGTATATTAGTTAAAAATGAAAAAGGTATTATATTTTGGTAATTAAATAGTGGAAAGGAATTTTATGGATTTCAAGGGAATTATAAATTATATATATATATAAACATACATACACCAAATATTTGGAAAACCTTTTTTATAAAAGAGTTTTTTTAGTTTACAAATATCAAACTTGTTTCTAAATTAATCTAGTTCATTTTATAAATGATTTTTTTACAAGTAGTTCTTTATATTAAGCATTGTAAGTAAAATGGACATGGGATTTGGAGATATGGTTTTGGAAATATGAAGTATAAACCTAATTTATTTCTAAATAGAATGTTTATATATATCAATATGGGTTCGGAAGAGTAATAAATATAGTTTTATAAAATAGATGGCTATTTGAATATATATATATATATATGGGTGTGCGTGTGGTTATCTTAAAAATTCTATATATATATATATATATATATATTGAGATCAAATGACATATATGGTTTTTTTAATCTAACGATAAATATTAGAAATTATTTCCTATATGAAAAATTATATCATTGGATTTCTAAATTATAAACTCTTATAAGATAAATGTTTTGAGAACCTTAGTTATATAATATGGGGAGTGCTAATAATCGAATTAGTGTTACTGATTGGTTTAAATGCTCCTGGGTAACGCTTTGTCGAATATTGTACAACTCATTGAATATAATGTTTGAGTGGTACTTACTAGCCCATTAGCGAATACTTGAATTTCACCGGGTAGTATGGGATGCTTTGGTTAAATTTTGGTGATTGCTTTTAGAAAGTATTTAACACTTTAGGGTTGTATTCTCTTTTGGTGTTCGGTCAGGGGCCGATAAACCCTTAAGAGAATATAGTTTAGGTTTTCCAATGGTATCCGTAACGAGTGAGATTTACTAGCTTCTAGTAAATACTTGAATTTCACCAAGTGGTATGAGACGTTTTGGTTAAGTTCTAGTGATTTCTGAAAATGACAGTATTTAGAACTTTAGAGTATATTTCCTTTTGGGTGTTTGGCCTGTTGGACATCATGTTTTTGATTCATGACAAGGAGTTCAAGACAGAAGAAGGATTATAAAATGTTCATCAAATTAGAGTCTAAGTTAGAATCTATTGTTAAAATCTATCCTCAAGTAAACCTGCACATTTTGAGAACACACAGGCATTTTGAAAACACACAGGTCAGTCGACTGGATCCATCCAGTCAGTCGACTGACCTATGCATATAAAAAAAAATTATACTGTACACAACTTAGTCGACTAAACATTCATAGTCACTCAACTAAACTGTGTTATAAATTTTTTATATTTTGCATGACTTAGTCGACTAAACACTCATGGTCAGTCGACTAAACTATGTCGTATTCAAACTAATATTTTTCTGTTTCAATTCAGTCGACTAACTAATCAAATTCAATGGACTAAATATGTTCTAACTGCCATATTTTTAAATTTTCTGAAGAGACACTTCATCTTCCTGAAGAGGAATCTCTTCCAGGAAGAGTTGCAACCATTTCTGTTCGTCAGAACTCTTGCCAACTATTGTAACCCTTCATTCATTATATATATGCATTCCATTCAAAGATCAAAGCACTTAACTTTTCAATTCTCTACTCTCTTGAATATTAAAACTTCTTATTGCTTTGAGTTTGTGAAATCATGTTTATAATTCTTCATTTCTAAAGCAATTTATACTTTCCTTATCTTCATGGACACACAAATATACATATATCATACTTGAGAAAAAGGTTATATGAAGGGTGTACTTCATTCAACAAATCTATGTTGTAACAAGAACACGCAAAGTCAAGAAAACAATTTATTTGTATCAAAGTCCTGTTCATTTGCTCAGGTGGGAAAAATCATGTTCAGTTGCTTAGGTGGTCAAAGTCCTGTTCGATTGATCGGGCGGTGTAAACCTATTCCTTAAGATTAATTGAGGGTTGCTAGTTTAATTCCAGAAGGAGTCCGGGCCTGGATGTAGAATGGGAGTTCGAACCAGTATAAAAATCTCCGGTGTCATTTTATTTTACTACTATATTTACTTGCTTTATATTCTGCACAAGTAGTTTAGATAATATTCATATTACACGATCCTATAGTCAATTTCATTTGGTATCAGAGCAGGTCATCTTATAACCGTTACATAGTTATTTGATACCCGGATTAATATGGAAAATAACACTAACACAAATTTTGTTGAAGGACAATCCACTGCATGACCACCACTATTTAATGGTTTAACTATAATTACCGGTCAACTAGAATGAGAATTTTTATGCAAGCAAATGGATATGATACTTGAAATATTACTCAAAATGAATATACTATACCAACTACACCCTTTGCAGAATGGTCAAATACACAAAAGATAGATGCTACATCAAATGCAAAAGCTATGGATATGCTATTTTGTGCCTTAGATAAAAATGAGTTTAATAGAGTTAGCATGTGCACAACTGCTTATCAAATTTGGAGAACTCTTAAAGTCACACATGAAGGAACTAACAAAGTTAAACAAAGCAAAATTTCTATGCATAAAAATCAGTTCCAAAATTTCAGAATGAGGCCAGATGAAACTATAAATGACATGTATTCTAGATTTCAAGAGATACATCATTCACTATTGGCATTAGGAGAAATTTTTTCAGATTTTGATATTGTCTTTAAAATTTTAAACTCTTTAACGAATGAATGGGAATGAAAAGTCTTAGTTATTAAAGAAGCTAATGACATTTCTACCATCAAACCCAAAGAATTAATTGGAAATCTTATGTCATATGAAGTGAATTTGCAGGCTAAACGAGTACAGGCGCAATACAAAAAGAATATAACATTCCAAGTAAAAAAGGATGAATCAGATTCAGATGAGGAAAATATGGCATTTATTGCTAAGAATTTCAGAAAGTTCTTGAAATTGAAAGAGCAACAAATTCAGAAACAACAAGAATAGCTTCAGCAGTAACAATCACAACAACAAGCCATCGTCCTCTGCTCTTGAATGTTATGAATGTCACAAGAAAAGGCACATTAAGAAAGACTGTCCTGATCGAAAGAAAGATAAATTTAAGAATAAGAAAAACAGATTCAAAAAGAAAGCTTTCTCTGTTACATGGGATGATTCGGAATCATCTTCATCATCAGACAGTGACACAGACAACGATTCTGAACAATCCAACGTCTGTTTTATGGCCACAAATGACGAGTTGAGTGATTTAACTTTTGATGATTTAGTTGATATAAATTCAGAATTACTTGATAAGCTAAGAAGCATCAAAAGAAAATATAAAGACGTGCTTGGAAAATTGAATAGGACTGAAATTGAGGTAGATATGTTAAAAAATGAGAAAGAAATTTTAGAAGAAGAACTTGAAACTTCTCAAGAATCTTGTTCTAATACAACATCTCAACTCGCTATGTTAAGTCAAGAAATATAAACTCGGAAGGAAAAGAATGATGCTCTTTTAGTTGAAAATCATGATTTGGAAGCAAATATTAAAATATTGGAATTAGATATTTCTAGTCTTAAAACAAAATTAGATGATACTACTAAAAATGTCTCTAATTTTAACAAAGGAAGAGAGAATCTTTCTAAAATTATAGAAAATTCTCAGACAGTTTCAAATAAAAATGGACTAGGATATAAGCAAGTATCAAAAAGTATTCCTAAGAAAAAGAACTCTTTATATAATAATTTTAAATGGAATAATGATATTATTGCAAAATTAGTTTCAAAAGTTCCAAATCATTCTAAATCAATTAAGATTTAGGTTCCTAAAACTAACAATTCTTTGATTAGAAACAAATGCATAAAATCTTTTATAAAAACTATTCACAAAAATAAAGATTTTATTTACAAAAGGAATTCTGAACCCTCTTGGGTTTGGTTTCCAAAGTCCTAACTCTTAGGACCCTAACAAAAGGTGGGTACCAATGCTATTTCTATATTTTTGCAGGTATCACTTAAAAAGAGAGGAAATTGGATATTGGACAGTGGTTGCTGAAAACATATGACAGGAAACAAAGATATGTTGACTAACATTATTTACTTAGATGGAGGTTCTGTCACTTTTGGAGACAATTCCAAAGGATACATCATCGGCAAAGGCGATGTGAGCAATAACACAAATTGTTTTGGTTCCATCAACATACTACTCAAACCGAAACTAGTTCCTCTTCACAAGCTCCACGACAAGTCCATGAGATTGAAGAAATTGGACCGGATACACAAGCACGTCAAGCTTACACGATTATATCTAGAAACCAAAAGATACTAGATAGGCGACGATCTCGAGTTGAAACCACCGTTACAAAAATGGATTCCAAACTCGATCGTATCAAAGCTTTCTTAAACATGGGATGTGTTAACTTGTGGTCCATCCTCCTCCACGTCGGTCCATGTTCCTACAGATCTGGGGAAACGACCGCAACCACGTTTCACATGGTCATCCTCCGGAGAAGAAGGCGATGAAGAAGAAGAATCGGGAGGTGATGATGAAGAAGGAGAAGAAAGCTCAAGCGGTGATGGGGAAGAGTAAGCTATTTTCTATCTTTTATTTTGACATTAACTGATGTGGTCTATGTCTTAAAGTATGTTGTGTTTTTATCTTAAATGTTGTTGGTTGTGCTACTTTCTGTTGTTGTTGTATGTGCTACTTTATGTTAAGTACTTCATTAAATTTGTTCGTTATTGTTATTTTATACGTTGAGTGTCATATTGTTGTATGTATTGTGTGGTTTATCATTGTTGATGTTATAAGTTATCATATATTGTGTATAAATCTCTCTCCTTTTTATCGATGACAAAGGGGGAGAAAGTATCGCACTGTACTGACAAAATTTGCAGGATTACAAAATACCGGCACGAATTCAGAGGGATTTATAGAGTTTTTGAGTTTTGTCGAAATTTATCTAAAATGAAGTTGTCATCAATCAAAAGGGGGGAGAATATTGGGCATCGCGTTTTTGATTCACGACAAGGAGTTCAAGACAGAAGAAGGATTATCAAATGTTCGTCAAATTACAGTCTAAGTTAGATCTATTGTTAAAATCTATCCTCAAGTGAACCTGCACATTTTGAAAACACATAGGCATTTTGAAAACACACAGGTCAGTTGACTGGATCCATCCAGTCAGTCGACTGACCTATGCATATAAAAAAAATTATACTGTGCACAACTTAGTCGACTAAACTGTGTTATAAACTTTTTATATTTTGCATGACTTAGTCGACTAAACACTCATGGTCAGTCGACTAAATTGTGTCATATTCAAACTAATATTTTTCTGTTTCAATTAAGTCGACTAACTAATCAAATTCAGTCGACTAACTAATCAAATTCAGTCGACTAAATGTGTTCTAACTGCCACTTTTTAAATTTTCTGAAGAGACATTTCTTCTTCCTAAAGAGGAATTTCTTTCAGGAAGAGTTGCAACCATTTCTGTTCGTTTGAACTCTTACCAACTATTGTAACTCTTCATTCATTATATATATGAATTCCATTCAAAGATCAAAGCACTTAACTTTTCTATTCTCTACTCTCTTGAATATTCAAACTTCTTATTGCTTTGAGTTTGTGAAATCACGTTTATAATTCTTCATTTCTGAAGCAATTTATACTTTCCTTATCTTCATGGACACACAAATATACATATCATACTTGAGGAAAAGATTATAGGAAGGGTGTACTTCATTCGACAAATCTGTGTTGTAATAAGAACACGCAAAGTCAAGAAAACAATTTATTTGTATCAAAGTCCTGTTCGGTTGCTTAGGTGGGAAAAATCCTGTTCAGTTGCTCAGGCGGAAAAAGTCCTGTTCGGTTGCTCAGGCGGTGTAAACTTATTCCTCCAGATTAAGTGAGGGTTACTAGTTTAATTCCAAAAGGAGTCTGGGACTGGACGTAGAACGGGAGTTCGAACCAGTATAAAAATCTCTGGTGTTATTTTATTTTACTACTATATTTACTTGCTTTATATTCCGCACAAGTAGTTTAGAATATTCACATTACACGATCCTACAGTCACTTTCACGGTCGGGGCCGATAAATCCTTAAGAGGTATACTCATGGATTTCTTTACAATCATCTTGATCGGTATGAGTTATAAATACATATAGGTAAATATATAATAGCAATGGGTAATCTAGATAATTCGAGTGATGGTTGCTAAGATCGTTTTGATCAGTATGACGATCCTTGAGATCGGTTGTGATTATGTTTTACAGTACAGATTATCTTTGGTATTAGATTGGTATGGATGATACCATAATTGTTTGTTTGTTTACCACAGTATGAGTACAAACATTGTGATTGGTATGGACGATCATTAAGATCGGTATGGATTAAGATTATCTTGGATTCTGAAAATTTGACTCTGTGACTATTCTATGTTCGTGATTTAATCATTCTATGTGTTGTGGATTAAATATTTATGTGTCTTGTAATGGATTCCGAGTTAGATTATTTCAGTAATCCGTTTATATATACATATGACCGTTGTGTTTGATATAATGTTATATGTATATCTTAGTGTTATATCTTGTTCTCACCCCTTTGAACATTTAGAGATAGTCTAATCCGTTTATTTTGTAATACTCAGGTCAGGCCGAGACTTTTCAGGTTACAGAAAAGATTGACCTTTGGATGGTTGTACTAGCAAGGAGATAAATAATTTTGACTTTTAGTTCATCTCATTTAGGATTTTGTGTTTATTATGAAGTGTATATTTTGAGTTAGAGATTTGTACCGGATGTATAGTATGTAAGTTAATGTTATATTGGATAGACTCTCGGTTTGTATATGTATGTGATGTTTATTTTTTCACAGTGATCTGTGACTATTGTTTATATGATATACTATTCTGATTCTAAAAAACTGATGTGGATATGACTTTGGACTGAGACTGTACACGTTAAATTTTATTCCATAGATTAAGTAATACAGTAAGTATGACGTGTCAGTGTTAGTTTAAAGATATACTCACATTCAGTCACCTTTAACAAGCCGTATTCTCCATATTATTAGAAGACATTATTAATAATGTCCTTTAATAATATGTGTATAATGGTGGGGTCACTATGCAAAGAAAGGTTTAAATACAAGGGATTCTCTTTGTCTATGCTATTATGTAGCCAAGAAAATATGAATAAGTTATACTAAAACATGGACACATTTTATCGAAAGTAAGTCGTTTTGTATTTAGCACCAAAATCCAATGAGTAGGCTTTCCTCTATATATGAGATCTAGAACTCGATTTTTTAAGCGAGGGATAGAGAAGTCGAAATGTCGGAAACGTGATAAATATAAGAGAGTTAATTTTGATAAATGGGTCATGATAAATTAAGTATATATAAGACATTTCATCTTATACTTAACACCAAATTCCGAGGTATGGAAACTAGTCTCTATCCCAAGAAGTAAGAATGTACGTCGTGCCATGGTTAGTTTTCTAACTTATCTGACTTCAATTGTTAATCAATGGATAATATTGTTTGAAATCAGAAAGTGGGGATGAGTATAGGATGTCTTATTTTTCATATGCAAATCTATATACACCCCAAATAGTGGATTTGTCCACTATCAATAACTTGACCATTTTAAAATTATCGAATGTTGGTTCGAAGAGACCAAGATCGGATAGCATGAGTTATCCGAAAACTACTTCGAACCATTGTAAGCATTCGAATTGAAAACATCTAGAAGATGATGGAATCGAAAATGAAGATCTTTGAAGTGCAAGGGATACCTGCTGCTAGTCCTGAGGGTGATTCCAAAATGGATGTAGTAGACGTAGTGCCTTCGATTTTTTCATATCCTGAACAACTTGTATGGATGAATGCTAGTATTGCATTGTCGCTTAGAGAGCAGTGTTAGCATTCCAAGTGAGATTGCTATATGGAAAGGTAAAGCAAAGCCTCAAGCCTCACAACCGAGAATGACTCAAACAAGGGATATGCGATAGGGCTATGTGGGTTGCACCTATTAGGGTATGGTCATTCCTGATCTAGATCGAAATTATTTCTTTTGATACATATGCTTTGGGGCCCAATGCGGTTGTTAGCTACAACCGAGGGATGATCATATTTGATACTATCTAGTAAGGGGTAGGTCGGTACTGTGTTAGCATGGGTGCGAGATGTTCTTGTTGACCTTGGTATATTTTATCTAGAGGTGTACTGTGACAGGCGGTACCCAGTAGTCTTGTCATTGGTGGAATCCAATCTCCAATAAATACCTTAGGACTTAGAGGTGTACCTATTATGCTGGAATTTAATTAATGTAACAAATTCGGCTATCATTCAATATTTAGCTTAAACCATAGACACTATTATAATATCATTGGATTTTATATCGAAATGTTTTGGTTATCGTAAGGTAAAAATCCGTCCATGTTTATGTGCGGCGTGATCTTACAAGATACCTTTATTTTTTTGAAATGGCTTTATAAGTTTAGTGATTCAGTTGTTGAGTTTACTCACACCAAAACCATGTCCGACCCGGAGTTTTTTTTTCTTCTAAAACTCTTAGGTACTCAAATTTGTATGAGTAGCCAAGTAGTCCAGGTTCTCACGGATGCATTTTGAAAGGAGCATGGAGCAGGTGGCTTCGATGTTAGCAAATATCTATTTATTTCTGCCGTATGTGTATATTTTGTATCAGCATTGTGGGAATAGACAGTTATAACTGTCTCTAGCTGAAGTTAGTATTTGTGTAACTCTGATGTTCAGTTTGGGAATGATGTAACATATTATCTTATGTTGACTATTTATATATTGTTTTGTTGCATTGTGAGATTCTGTGTTTTCTTTCTTCTTATCTTTTCTTTCTATTTACCAAATGGCTTGTCTTTCGGACTCTTAGATGATCGGCACGTGTATATCGTAGATGTATTAAGTGTCGTCTTTATAAATAAGAAAGACGGATCGTTATATTGATGATTTTTATAGATTTTTTTATATATAATATCAATACTAACTAGTGCTTTTCCAAGTTGTGGATCACTCTATGATTAAAAATAATAATAATCATAATCTTAAAAATAGGATCTAACAAATAATCTTTCTTTACAAATACGTTCTTTATTAATTAGTAATATAAATAAAAACTCAAACTAACAAAAAATTAGATATTGCAACTTAGAAATAAAAATTCAGTCTAACTACACATGATTTTCACGTAAACATATGATTAAATATTTTTGCAAATCATTTTCTTTTTGAATGTATTAAAATATATATAATTCATAAAAAACACAATCTATGTGTATGTTGCTTGTAATAATAATAATTAACAATAAATTGAGTCTCCTTTGCTGTTATTAGCAAAGAGTTACCGTTACACCTCTCCGTTTTGACTGGCTCATGTTATCATCCTTTTCTTCAAAACCCTAGCGAAATCCCACACCCAAATCAATTTAGACCTTAATTTTTTCAGTTATGCAGTCGTTACCAAATCAGGAACCACCATCTTCCTTCTACTCTTCCATTTACTCTCAGGTATTCATTTTATTACTGTCGTACGAATCCATCAAAAAATCGTTTATTGCTCATATTGTTTTTCATTAATTTTGTTGTAATGTTTTGTATCTACTATTAAGATCGAAGAAGTTGGGTGGCAGAGGCTACTAAATTTGGAGGATGACTTATCATCTCTCACCTTTCAACTCGTGTATGTTCAGTAATTTGCATTCATCACCAATCTCAGGTTAAATGAAGTTATAAAGAAAATTCTCAAAACACTACTTATTCAAGTTTAATGTCTAGAGATAAAAAAGGAAAAACTCATGTGTTGGACATCAGGCTGCCTAGAAATTATCCTGAGAGCTCGCCATCTATTTCCGCAGTCGGTTCATCTAAAATTAGTCAGTTGCTGCAAACTATTTAAAATATGAATTCAATTTATTCATCAAATTGCATTTTTTCTTCTTCTGTAGGATGTACCTTACTTATGTGACCTGGTGTGGTCGAGAAATTTGAGATTGAAATGTATTGTGGAGCAGTTTACTCAGGTAGTTACCGCAATGTGAGCGGAAAAAAGAGCTTAATACGCAATTGATATTTCCAGTTACAAGTTCACAACTTTAGCATTGTAATGTAATTTTTATTATATTTTTCAGCATTTGGATAAGCTACAAGAGTTTTGGTCAACCATGGATGAAGTGGATACAAATCTTTGTGTTGTAGACCCAAAACATCCATCTAATGCTGCAACATACCGACAAATTAATATTGGTTTGATACTCTTTAATAAGCGATAAATATATGGATTTCACTAACTATTACCAATACATACTTTTTGTTTTGTTTTAGGAAATGATTGCAGCCTTTTATTATCCATTGATGCTCGAAATCCAAGATCACTACCAGAGTAAGCTCGTTTTTTAGATAAAGCTTCTCTACAACCTGATGAGGTCAATCATTAGAAGCTAAAACTATCTTATGAGTTATGACATCGAACTATTTCACACTTTTAAAAGTTACGAGGAAAAGACATAAACCGTCTTAAATAATGAAGTATTAACTACTGAAGTATGATAAAAACTCTTATATTTGGTCTTAAATTAATTCGATCCAGTATTTTAGTATAACCGTGACTCTCACTTTGTAATATAAGTTCGGATTTCCATAAGGAAAATAGGTTAGAGCATCCAGATAATTAGTATTATGTTTGGGGGTACCATTCCTATTTTGCAAGATAAAACTCGCTTGTTACCCCAACACTGGTAACAAGAATAATAACATACGGTATGGACCACAAAAAATTACACTTGTAATAATTTTACTGGTCTAAAAGTGAAAAATACATAGCCAATATTTTGAATATCGGGTAAGTATATTGTTTACTGCTACCCAACAGCTAAAAATGAGGTTTAATACCCAGAAATTATTCCCATCGGGTAAAGACTGAGTAGTAAAATTCAAAAATTACCCATGTTGGATGCTCGAACAAGGAAGCAGAAGTGATGTCATATGATCAGAAGGGTAGATGTTTTTATTATGAAAAGTGCTTAATAAATGCTAAAACGCTTTATCAACACTTAGCCTGATTGGCTATGAATAGCGGAGTGTATGACACCCACGGTGTGTGTGCACATGTGTGATATAGAAGTGTGATAGAATATCAAATTTTAAAAAGATATTTATTTAACTATGGTGATGGCTGAAATGATTGCACACCGATCATAAACAACCAGTTCCTTTTGTTAATTATAGAGATAGAGATATATGGAGTGTGACTATTTAGACACAATGAAACAAATGATGACATAATACATCTCAAGGTTAAGTCCCGTTGTATTTCTATTTATGTATGAGATGTAATGGAGATCTAATGGTTGAGACGTAGAGTGTCATATGTTGTGTTTTTATTTGTATGTCAATCGTTACTCATGTACACAAACACAAAGATATTTATGTAACTCTTTCGTTCTGGGTTTTACTCACTATGTTTCTTCATGTGATGTATCTTGAGCCCTAACGCAGTCATTTCTTATCTTGAGTATACTGGAGACATGTTGAGTAATTTTAACGTGTATTTAATGAACCTAGCTTTAAAACCCCATCTAATCTTAAATCAATTGATAAGGTGTAGGTCTGTCTATGTAAGAAAGGGTCTAAGTAACTATGTTACACGTTGGACTATTTTGAATAGTGCAATGGTTATGATATAGTCATATAGTTTTTAAAATATGGTTAGTTTATTGTAACACTCATAAAAGTTGGTAAACTACCCACTGTTTAATCATTAGATGTCGCTTCTTTGGGCCAGATACAGTTATGGAGCCAATTTGGAAGAATTGGAATAAAAATGGCAGATACTGGTATGTATTTTATTCTTCAAATTAAAATTTTGCAAACCATTTAAGTAATTTTGTCATAGTTGACAATTTTCCGAGACTGAATATTTTCCTTGCTATATCCTGTGACTACTAAATTGTCGAATCTTATCGGTCGAGATCTGATTTTGATCGTGCATTCTCTGTGGTTTGTACTTGTGTAGGAAAAAAGACAAAAAGTTTGATGAAAATCTTGCGACTTTGTTGGAGCTTGCACTACCAAAACCTCCTACTCTTAGCAGCGAGAATGAAGATCAAACTGATTGTGGAATTTGCTACGCACAACATTTGCCAATAGGTAAGCCTGACTTCTGTAAAAGATTTGGAATCATCCTAAACTTGACTATTATTTGTAATCTGTTACCGTTTTCTACCCTACTCTCTCTAAAATCATTACTAAAAACTTCCTTTTGAAACCATTAACATTATGCTGTTCCTTCAAACCTAGCAGATGGTAAGTAAATAAAATATGTAATTTCTGGCTCCTTCACAATTTCTTTACACACACATGTACATATGCATGCATGCGTGTGTGGGGACTTGAAATTGGCTTTATTTATAGACCCTTGCCTGGTTAGGGCTGGTAGAATTAGGGTATAATCTGTACTAATCAAGCTACATATTCAGATGAGGAACTTGGAGTTAATAGCGGATCTATTCCTGATTATAAGTGTGAAAACGCCAATTGTGGTAAAGCTTTCCACACCATATGCTTAAGAGATTGGTTGCATGCAATTCCGACAACAAGACAGTATGTAATTTTGACAATTATTTATTTCCATTCTTAGTGTTTTTGCCCACTTAAATTTAAACATGGCCATCATCTCCTTTTAGGTCTTTTGATGTTCTATTTGGGAACTGCCCTTATTGTTCCGATCCCGTTGCTGTCAAGTCAAGTAGCTGTAAATAACTGAGGCATGGAATCTTTGTTTTTTGATTGCCTGTGTTTTGTTAGGCATTTATATGTACGAAGAAATTTCTTGGTATAGAAGTAGTCCATTTGGATTGATTTAAATAAGCATTGTTTTATAAAGTCAAAATGAATTGTTTTTTACTTTTAAAAATAAAAAAAAAGTAGCTTATTTGTCGATCCAAACAAGCCGTTGGCAATTGTTGCGTTCTGATGTTTCAGATTTTCACTATGAGAAATGAGCCTATATGGATGAATCATGAACATGAGTACGATGAAAGACTTGGGTACAACAAACCTGCATATTTTTAGGACTTGAATTTGGAAACTGAGACATGTAAATCCATTTTTGTTCATACCAGTATTGATATCAATGGTGCATACAAATGGAAATACATGCTAATGATGTTGTTACTTGTACTTGAAACTGAAATAGACGCTAACGCTGTAGAATGTAACAGGTTTCCCCTCCATAAAGTAACACATGGACATGCTAATCATGGGTTTTATATCGATTCAAAATCATCGTGGGTTCTATATCGATTCAAAATCATAAAAGTCAAGTGAAGTGTCACTCCCTGTTCTACCACATTCTTTATATTTAAACACGTTCTTATCGGTGTATCTCCGTTTCTGATGTCGCTTATATACGTTATTACATGTCAGTCCTAACAAATTTCGTTAGCATTTAGTCAGTAGTTGTCCATCAAGCTTTACAATTGTATCTTGTTGCCGCTCATGTCATTTTCATTTAATCATTTTATGGTCTCCCATGCCTTAATGTAATTTTATTTATCTGCATTCTCCATCTGGTATAAATGTATAAAGGAGGCCTCCCTGGACTTCTTCACCAAGCAGAAATAATTTCCCCTGTTTGTTGCACGATTTTCTCTATAATTTAATACTAGTACGAACCCGTGCTTACGCACACGGACTGTATGTCTAATTTTTTTTCAAATATAAAGCGCGGTTGTATATAACAGTACTAATAATAATCATAAAATAAGAATATACAAAAACCAACACCAATGCGGTAGTTTTGTGCACAAATCTTATCATCCATGATGTTTAGCCATACCAAATATTCAGTACAAATTAATTATTTAAGAAACCAAGTCAACTTTAAATATTCTTTAACTTTTGACTTTCATTCGTCATATTATGTATGCTAAACCACCTAAATATTTTCCTAGTAGTTAAGTGGTGGCAAGCAAGGAACCAATAGTAATGAAAAATAATAATAAACAAATGATTTTATCAAAATCGTAATATGTTGGATCCCTAAACATACGGAAAGATTCGAAGAAATGATGCTAGTTAAAGAGTCAAGTAAAATTAATAATCCACTCATGTATAACTATGACTGTTACATTCTGTGGCGCAATGTTTGTCAAAATAAACACCTTGCGATATTATACAAAAAATTAACAAAAAGCACAATAAGGTATATTACTTATACCAAATGTTGTTTAATTTCCATTGCTGACACTACAGTATATGATAAACATACTTCTTTTGTAGCAGATAATGAACAAAAAAAGTGAACCGTTATGGGTTTGGATAATGGATTATCCATAGTTAAAGAAATATTTAAGGTTTGTGGTGCTTTATGAATTTTCATAGCAATCATGTTTTACAAATTTAGTTTTTACCTTTGTATATTTTAATAATACCTTTAAATAAAATTTCATGCTTTCTCATTACATGAGACTTGGGTTGTGCAGAAACTTGTGCAGTCAGAGCATCTCCAACAGCTCACATTTTCTCGAATCTGCACCCGAATTCTTCTCCAATAGGGTATGAGAATTTGTAATAGTACGGAAAGGGGGGCCTTTGGGCTGAGAAAACTTGATGGAGTGAGGCGCCTGGCGCCTGATATTCAGGCGCCTGTTGAACAGGCGCCTGTTGCAACACGGTGCCTGTTGAACAGGCGCCTACTCAAGCCTCCAACGGCCTTTTTTTTGCCCCAACGGTCATTTTTCCATCTTCAAATAATACTCTCCCCTCTTCTTCCATTTCAAACCAATTTCCTTCATCCATTGAAATTTTGTACTGCCACTAATCTCAACTGAAAATGTACTCCGATTTCGACGTCGTTGCTGCAAGGTCCAGTTTTGAAGAATACGACTTGCAAGACGTTACGATTCCGATTGGGGGAGAAGTAACTAATGCAATTTGGAGCGCTGCGGAAGGCTACGATCTTTGCTACATTTACTATGCACTCTCAGTCGATCCTATTCGAGGGACCGATCAAAGTGGTGAGTCTTTTTGGGACAAAATTACTAATTACTATAATCGGAAGAACATCAATCGAAAAAGAACGCTATCTTCAGTCAAAGGTCATTATGGAAAAATAAATCGTCAAACGCAAACGTTCGATTCTCAAATGTTCAAATTGAAGCAAACGAATCCTAGTGGCTTTGGGAATGAAACGCATTTAGTAAGCTTTAATATAATTTCATTGTATTTTTTTTTATCATAGTTCTCTAAGTGTACTAGTTATTTTTTGAACAGAGAATGGCCGCAAACAAGTTGTTCAAACAAATCTATAAACCTGATAGTAAACAAGCACCACATTTTTATCAGTTCATGCATGTGTACGACATGTTGGTCGAGCATGTTAAATGGAAATCATCGCTTCAGAAGACCGTTCAACAAGTTCAATCAAACAGTGGTCGGGGTAAAACGCCTAGAGTTGGAGAAAGCTCCAGTCCTATGGAATCCCAAGGAAGCTTCGGTTTAGGATCAGAAGAAGGCCCATCCCCAACTGAAGATCATTTTGTTAGGCCACAGGGAGCAAAAGCGGCCAAAAAGAAGCAGACTGCCGCAGCGGATCAAGATGAAATTAAAAAACTCATGCTTGAATCTGAAGAAAGATTTAACCGGGCAATGGACACTCGAGCAATGCAACACCAAGAAAAGTTATCAAGAATGGATCAACTTATTGCTGGAAACCGGCAAAGAGATGAAGATGCAATAATGTTCATGGATACATCACATATGTCTGCAGAACAACTGCAGTATACGGAGCAAAGAAGGAGAGAAATTATGAGGCGTAGACTTGAAGAGGATCATTAAATGAATTACCGTTTTTACAACCATTGTATCTTTAAGTACCGTTATTTGTATTGTGTTCTTAATGCAAGCAATTATTAATATAAGTATTTTCATTTAAATTGCATTACATTGAAAAAAGATTTTAACAACATTAGGTTAATTATACATAAACAGATTACAATAACCGTAATAAGAAACAACAACATAAACAACAGTAGAAAACGTAAGAACGGAAATATAGTTTCACTGATTTCCAGAAAACCCCCAAAGATGATCTATGAGATCATTTTGTAATCTTCGATAAAGTTGAACACTACGGTATGCCATTTGGCTTTCTACATGAAACTCGAGTTCAAGTGCGCTTCCAATCATATCGTTGCGCCAAACATGCGGTGGTGTAGGAGCACCCTCGTAAAAGTAATCTTCTTCCATGTCTCTTTCATCCTCTATAATCATATTATGTAAAATAATACAAGTGTATATTATTTTTGTCATTTTAACTGGTGACCAAAGTCTGCATGGATTACTGACTATGGCAAATCTAGACTGAAGAACCCCAAATGCTCTTTCAACATCCTTCCTCTGGCCTTCTTGCATCGCTGCAAACTTTGCTTGTTGATTGTTTTGTGGGCTAGGAATTGTCTTGACAATGGTACTCCATTTCAGATATATACTATCACCTAGATAATATCCATGATCGTACGTGTTACCTCCCAAAGTAAATGTACAAGGAGTTGATCTACCGTTTGCTAAATCATTGAACAACGTAGATCGTTCGACTACGTTAAGATCATTGTTCGAACCTGGCATTCCAAAAAATGCATGTCATATCCATAAGTCATACGACGCTACAGCTTCAAGAATAATAGAGGACCTACGAGATTTACCCTGATAAGCTCCAGCATACGCCTTTGGACAATTCTTCCACTCCCAATGCATGCAGTCTATACTGCCTAACATTCCGGGCCAACCTCTACTACCATGCATATTTAATAAGTTAACTATATCAGCCTCGTTAGGTCGGCGTAAGTATTGATCACCGTAAATGTCCACGATAGCTTGACAGAAATGTTTCAAACACTCTAATACCGTGCTTTCCGCCACTTTCAAATTTTCATCAAGCGCGTCCGCCGGTCCTGCATATGCAAGCATTCTGAGTGCAGCTGTCATTTTTTGAATTCCAGTCAAACCCATTGTACGAGATGCATTGGGTTTGAAGATAAAGTATTTGTCATGCTGCTTGATACAGTGGAGGATTCTAAGAAATAGAGGATGCCGCATACGGAATCTTCTTCTAAAATCAGCATCTGTGTAAGTAGGATTTGGAACAAAGTAGTCTTCCATCAGTCTGTCGTTGTGCCATGAATGTCTACGATTTTTATACCGAGGACCAACAACTGATCCACCGTGTTGCCTGCTCGATTGACCAACCTGTAGCGCAACCATACTTAGTAGTTCCTTTTCGCGGCGAAAATGATCTTCCATCATTTCATCAAATTCGTCGTCGCTATCATCAAAAAATATATAATCTTCTGCCGCCATTTGTTATATTTGAAATTGTATGAAATAAGAATGAGCAATAATACTTCTCAGCATCTAGCAAGCCTTTTATAACTTAATTCCCGGTACTGGCTTTCATAACAAAACAAACAACTGTACCAATAATACTTTATTTACTGTTGAAGCACTCTTCTTATCAATCAACTGTAGCAATAATACTTTGTTTACTGTTGAAGCACTCTTCTTATCAATCAACTGTAGCAATAATACTTTATGTACTATTGAAGCAGTGTTCTTATCATACAACTGTAGCAATAATGCTTTATTTAATGTTGAAGCAGTGTTCTTATCATACAACTGTATCATCCCATCATACAACTGTAGCCATTTTCTTAACGCAATAATACAGAAAGAAACAAGTCAATGTTACTGAAACACCCAACAGTAATACAACCAACAAAAAATACCACTACTAGGAATAGGAACCGACACTAAGAAACTCAACGAGAATACACTCAACTTATGGATATCCAAATCGTTCTAGCCAATTTTGACGTACGATATAAGCCTCATGTCCAATGAATGTGCTGTGATATTTGAGAAAGTAACGACCTTCAAATGTGGAACGGGTTGGTTCGAATAAATTTTCAGCGTACAGGCGTTGCAGAAGTTTCCATAAGCAGTCCTCAACTCTACCTTCGTACGTCTACTTCTACACTCAACATTGTTATTGTATAGTTCGGCAATGGTGTCCCAAAACTGAGTTGCCATTATCTCTTCATCGTCGCACATCTGATCAGTTTGTATAAAAACATTTACTAACTGTTTCAATTCCGTAGCCGAAAATATTATGTTACACATTGATTGAATTTACCGAACTTTTAAATGTTGTGACATTAGAGTATAAAACTTTCTCTTAAATAAACAGGTCGTGATCCGCGTACAAAATGAAGCATGAGATTAACGTCCACGTGTCAAACATCCATAAACTGTTTGACAAACAAGCACAAATGTGTTTGTTACTTCAAAATCGTCACATGGTAGCGGATCTGATGGAATGCGAACTATACCATACAACTGTAGCCAACACCGATCCCCTAAATACCATATGAATGGACATGTAGGAACCTGAAAGCAAATCCTACATCGCGACATGGATAAATGAAAAGTGAGTGGATGATCAGGACCGGGCTCTAGGAACTGTAAGTACTGATCCCATGGACGAATGATAATGTTACCACGCCGCCTCATATCCATCTGCTGTCTAGCCTCCATCAACTCATTGTGCACCCCTTGTGCAACACGGGACAAATGCATAGGAGGACCCCCAACGACGCAATCTAGGAAAGTAAATATAAGGTGTGGCATTCGCCTCTACAATAAGTCGGGGATGCATATTGGAAGTATACTCGTAGTACCAAAATGGAAGAATGTACCAAAAGCCATACATCTGTCTAGACTGCTGAAGCATATATGTATCTAATGCTACGTACAAATAACCAATAATAGCAGTACCGTAATCATATATATGTAGTCCATCCACATCTACTAACCCAGCCAGAAAACCAAGTCTAATAGTACCCTTATTGTTACTAAAAAATGTAGATCCAAAAAGGTATAATATGAATGCACGGATAACGGGAGTGTGCATATCCTCAACGGCCATGTACTCTACTATATAACGCTGCAAACAAGGGAGAGTAACAACTCATCCTCTAACCTCCTCATCGGCCATAGTTGGTAAATAAGCTGAATATGACTCGAACTCCTCAAATGAACTATCAAATGGAACAGGGAGACGGTCGGGTCGACCAACCTCTATGCCAGTGAGCATATAAAAATCTAGAGGAGTCAGTCCTAGCTCAAAATCAGAAAAATGAAATGTGTGAGTGGTAGGCCACCATCTCTCGGTGAGGGCCTCTACTAGACAACGATCTACGTGTGCAAATCTAGGTAAAGCAAGAAATTCACCAAAAGGTGACGCATGTAGCCTATCCAAAATCGGCTTCGGTAACTGATCAAAATATTCAGACATACACCTATACCAACTACCTCGCATCGCTACGTGACGAACCTAAATATATGATTATTTAATGTTAAAATAAATAAAGAATTATTATACATATATATTTACATGGTCGTTCATCAAGCAATAAATAAATAAACGTATACTTGTGGCGTCGCTATAGCTGCAGTAAGTCGATGCGAAACAGTAGGGGGCAAGTCGTGCAAAGATCGAAGATCGTCTGGAGTCACGGTAGCATCGGGAGGGACATGAACAGGTCCGATATTGGCATCAGTCGTATATCGAACGGTGCGTCTACCAGTTTTGACCGGACGGGGCGGCATTTGGACGCAAAGTTGATTTAAAAAAGATGGTTGAAAAGAGGTTGGAGAAGGTAAAAAATGAAGAGAAATGGGGAAAATGCGCCTGATATATGCGCATTAACCAGGCGCCTGTTGAACAGCCGCCCGATATTTATTAATCACGGGCGCCTGTTGAACAGGCGCCTGATTCCCAAGCGCCTATTCAACAGGCGCCTGCCCTCATTTCTGTTGTAGAAATGAGGGCTCCAACATTTTGGAGTGCGGAAAATCGAATTTCCGCACTCCAAACTGTTGGAGATGCTCTCAGATCATAAAATATCATGCCTTAAAGCTTGCAAAGTGTAGGACGTTGATGCAAAAGTAATAAAATATCATGTGACAATTTCATTTCTGACTTATGTCATAGAAGTAATATTGAAGTATCATGCTTAGAGGTTGAATTAGAACATGCCTTTTCCACTGAGATGTCTAATATAAATAAAATGACCTATTCAAACTGGTTACTGGTACATCTAGAAGAATATGTAGGCAATCAATGCATATATCAAGAATTGTTTTCTATAATCACAATGCAAAAACATGTACCATGTACTGGAACGGAGAAGTTTATTTGCCAATGAACTGAATACAATATAAGCGATAAATAAGCATAGTCAGGTCATAAAATACCTTTACCGTAGAAAATAGTAGATCACAATTTAGAAAGAAACATAGTATGATACTTTTTCTTTGTTCAAAAATAATAAAAGCCTCTCCAGTAATGTTCAGCAACATACATATTTTTTGAAGTACTCAAAGTAACCTGAAACGAAAACACAGAATTACATAATTTTCAACGGCTGAATAGTGCTCATCCAATTAACAAAATATATATTTGAATGTTAGCCTTTGAATTGTATAGTACTATGGACATTTTAAGGTTATTAGAGTTATGAAGTAATCTGAATGTATAATGTTTATGAAGGTGGAAAGTTATTTTGCACAGTTCAAAACAGACATTGATCAACACACTTAAGTACAACAAAATATAAAGTTCATCCACTAGTAGAATGTCTATAAATTATTATATTCACACTTGTATATATAAATATATAATAAGAATTTGAAAATTGTTATCCTAAAATGGAATGGTAATAAGAGGACAAACCACTACCACTTTTACCTAAGTTATACGAAACATTCAACATAATAATGTTGCGTTATGGATGGCAGTCATACAAAAGAGATGAATACAACGTAATCCAAACTATAATCAACTCTCATCCATTATTATGATTAAGAACTATGAAATACGATGATAGCTTAATTCAAAAGCATTTGCAAACTTTTGCTTGAATAGCTCATCAATTTAAATCATGTTGAATTAGGAAGCAAAAGGAATACTACCTGAAAAGAGTTCTCTTTGGCTGCTATAGACACAGGGACTAAAGACAATGAGTTTCACTATAATCGAAACGCAAAGGATTGTCTGCTTCGAATCATTTTGATTCATCAACATTTAGATTATAATGACTTGAGCACTGGACATGCAGTGATATATGTCGGATGTTAGTCGCCTATTATTAATTTTCTTGCCTATTAATTCTTTTTGGGTTGCAACTAAAAGGGAAAAACATATGAAAATTAATTAGTGAATAACAATAAGATGATAACATTAAAAAATACTAGAGCTTTTGTTTCCATTTATGTGAACTATGAAGCAAACGATGGAAACATGGAATCACATTGACTTCTATTTAGAAACTTACAGGCTCATCAGGTCACATTTATCTTTACTGCTAATAATGAGAATTCCATAAACTAATTTCAACCGCGTTCTTTTGAAATACACAAATTACCCTTCACTCATTCGCTTACTTTCCACTGCGTCTATTCGCATACGTTTACTTCCCCTGATCCATTCGTCTCATTCCCCTTCTTCCTTCCTAAATCCTAATTCTCTTCCTCCTCGAATTCAATCACAAAATTCATGCTTCTATTCATCCCTAAATTCAATCTCACCAGTCACGTAACCTCCCTCGGCATCGATCTCCTTAAATTGCGAACCACCAAATTCGATCCCGGTTCTTCAGTGCCCTCCCTATTAATCTCCAATTCCCTTCAACCGTAAACTCGATCTCACCAGCAATGTGACTTCCCCGGTGTATATAAAAAGTTGTAGTTTTATAGGATGAATTACCTGGTCATGACAAGAGACGTTGCAAGGGGAACACGGTAGCCAAGTGAGTGAACTGCGAGTGTCTACGACCATAGCGTTTGATTTTGAAGGTGTGCCAAGTTTGATGGTAGCAATGTAATTTCCAACGTGAAGGAAGCACCTTGAGAAACTGGAGTGGATATATCAGAGTTTCTGGAACGTTCTGCCGAAACAGTAGATGGTTTCTTGAAAATCCGAGCAGTAAGTGAATGAAATCTGATATCATCATGGTCAAGAATCGTGGACAGTAAAGGATTAGTATACGAAGCAGGGTTGTGGAGGGCAAGTTCGATGCCTTCATGATAGTTTTTTGATTTGATGTGAACTGAAGAAAAAAAATCATAGAGAACAACATATTTTTGTTACACAAGAAGCTAATATATAAAGTAACAAAGGATATCCTACAAAAGATGGATTAAGTAAATTGATATCAAATGCATGATTCTACCGTTGATTTTCGGTGAGTATTCCCTAGCAAAAGCAACTGAACAGAAGAGAAGAAACAAAGCCAAGAGGAGTGAAGACCTCATTTCTTCTCAATTCAATTTTGATTTTATGACATTGAGTCGTTTTGTCTGCTTATATAGAGAAGATTGTGTCCAAAGATAATTGCAAATTTTCTTTGTGTGTGAACGGATGTTATGGCTTTAATCTCACGAATTTGGATTATTTGGTTAAACTTTCTCTTAGTTCATGGATTTTAATTGGATTGTGACATTTTTTATTGCACCTTAACGATTTAGTTATGAATGTAAATGTATACATGTTAGCTTTATTATTTACTACCTTTTGGCACTCCTTTGGAAGATGTCTATCCATATATATATATATATATATATATATATATATCAATTTAAGAACCGTAAGAATTTATTTCCATTACCTAATGTAAATAATAAAGTTTTAATATTCAAACATATATTGTAGTAGAGAAAAATATTCAAAGAGGTCAGTTGTTCCTTTTATGTAAGAAACCTTTGTCATTGTTGTCATTTTTAAAATTTCTTTGCTGTGTACATGTTGAATAATGTCTGCATGCAACATCTTTGAAAACTTTTCATACAATAATAACTGAGTTAATGTTAGTTTAGAACTAAATGTGAAATGGATGCTCTACCAATTCCAAAAATATGTAATTTAAAATATAAAGAAATAAAAATTGTTTCCGCTCACCTTGAATGACTATTTAGGCAGAGATTGACTCGCTATTTATTTGATAGATGAACATATGTGTTAATTTTATGCTTAGTAACTCATTTGTTGTAGTTGCTGATTATAATTCATGATGTTGTTTTAAATGCGGATTGGATTCTATTTTTAACCTTTGTGCCTTCTGAGTAGACTGAAAAAGAGTTGCAACATCCCTTCATGCTCAAGTTACAAATGTAGTCTATGTTCATTGAGACCGATCAACTGGCATTTAAACCGAATATACAATGATGTAATCTATACAGAGATGTCATATAAAGTCCTAAAGCATACATCTTATTGTCTTTAAAATGTTATGGTAATTGTGTCTTTTATCGATGTTTGTTTGATTTGTGGAGTTCTTTATACCAATGCTTAAGTGTTATGGGGTATGCAAATTTATATTGCAAATCTCTCTGCTTGAAGAATATTAGGAACCTAAACTTGGAGACCGTGAGTTCTGATAAGCCATTGAACATGGTGTTGATTATACCATTATTAATGCTCCAAGATAAATAGCAACATCTCCTTAAGTATTTGTATGCATTTGTGCCCTCAAGAAACAGTAGAAGTGATTGCTGCCACTACGAAAAGCTACAAGAAGTATTCTGAATTACCAAACCAAACATGACAAATATATTTTTGGATTTTAATTATATTGAAATTTGATGTGTTTCCAAGATCTTACCAAAGCCTCATGTGCATTGTCTAATTATTTCGTTTTTACAAAATGATAGAGATGAACCTACTTGAAAATCTTTTGAATATAAGACACCTATTGTGAAAAAGGCTCATCTATGTCCTAAGTTATGACTGGACCATACAAATTTCTCTATACCTCTACTTCTGGCCTTATTCAAACCAACCTAAAAACAGACATAATTATCGGTAAGAAACTTGAATCCGGGGTTTATGATTTCTTCAAACTGGCCAGAAATACATGTATAACTGGTCAGAATAATAAATACAAGCAATTTTGGTTGCATCAAATTTTTGAATGTGAAAAAGGAAAGAAAAAAAAGTCTTATAATCGAAAATAAACTGTCTTACGGTATTTGGTCTCATGGATATCAGCTACAACTACTATTCATCTTGCAATGAAAACATTTATATGAAGAGTTATAAGTATATCGCATGTTCAGAAATAGCTTATAAATAGGAAACATGACTGATAAATTGCTTTGTTAATTGAAGTGTTTTGAATATAAGATTACTATTGTAAGATACACGTTTATTAAATGACACTCATAATTAATAGGTCTTCTTTTTGTGCGGTCAATTTCATAATTTTTGCATGTGTTTTGGTTCTTTGGTCGTGAAAGGAACCTACATGTTATAAATAAAAATAATAACCTTCATGTTATGGAAAAAACAAAAAAATTATACAGTCCAACGATCAAATGCAGGTCAATCTGAACCTGCATATATACTCGTATAAACAATTGCTTTGTATTAATATAGTGCATAGAGAAAATTGGAAATGCTTACAAATAGTTGAGAATTGAGAAGTAGTGCGACAGCCACTCGCAGGCATCGCTCCACCCTGAAAAGTGAAAACAAATTTTGTTGTTAATGGCGTGGGTCTGCGTAACAGTATCCATATGTGGCACATGTTCATTTATCGGACTTGTCTACTTGGATGCTTACCGTAATGCACCCCCAAATGATGGTAATTTTGTTTATTTTATAGGACTACTACTACTACATTGTAGTATGACGGGCTGCTCTGTAAAGTGACCATAAGTAACTTCCACTTTAAGCGAATAGAGTTGCTCCCATTAGTCCATGCCTCAACCTTTTAAATTCCATTCAACAAAAAGACCAACTGAAGAACTATATATCACAAAAGTATTCCTCAAGCATGAAAAATTCACAAAATATGGACTGAAATTTTGGCAAAGAACTCTGTCACATAACAAAGATGTACACTACACATCAAGAAATTTTTTTAAACCGAGCATTTGCTCGGTCGATAAAACTGAGCTGCTCAGTTTTTATAAACTAAGCACACATCTTTGATTAGCCTGCAATGTGTGTTGCATGATCAGTTTATGCTTAGTTAAAAATTTACGAAATATAATGGTTAACTAAAAGTATTTTGTTATCTAATTGGCAGACAAACAATATTTTCCGGAGAAACATGCCTGTGATAATTGTTCATCGTCTGTAAGAATTATTATCCATCTTAAAAAAAATTTCAATGATCAACCCAGAATTGTCTGATATGCCTATACCAATAAATAAATCAGGTTTCTAGTGTTTGAACCAAAACATAATTAAACTTGAAAGGTTAGCATTACTTATTCAACACAGTTTTCATTGAATCCAGATCTATTAAGTTCCATAAGATGGAGTCACACTTTATATGTAGCGAGTTCAACCCAGAATAGCCATATGTTATGTTAAGAGAGCATGGTTCAGTCGTTCATTGTTGATTCTTTAGTTAAGCATCGCTAAATTTATAGTAACATTCTTAATCTACCACAAACAATTGACAATTTTATGTGTGGATCTTGGTTTGGAAGCTTAATTAAGATTCATAGAGACAAAAAATTGTTACAATATGAATCAAGTCGTGAAAGTTCAAATCAACTGCCATCATTTTCTAAACTTTAATCGGTAAATTCTGTTTGGTCGATTCTTTTTTCCAAGCCATGAATAAAGAATTTAATATCATGTTAGTCTATACAAAGTCTATCATGCTAGTCTATACAAAGCTTTTTTGTGCTTACTGGGATTTTTTGAATTATTATTGTAATTAGTACCGATACTATATGTCCCTTATAACCAAGTCAACATGGATATAACAATAAGTAAATAAAACTTATATATGCCACAATATTAGGAAGAATGTCTTTTATTGATAGAAAATAAAACATCAAAGTTATATATTTAACTCTCATACTGCTTTCAAGTAACCTATAAACAACATAATTAAACCATATTTCCTGCCTTTGTTATGGATAAAAATTAACTTTATCAACTTTCAACGAATATAAATTAAGAAGATAGAAAATAAAACATCAAACAAACCTCGTAATAATACACCACCTCGTATTGGCATTGATCCATCTCCATCTTGTATTGGCAACGCTCCGCCTCCACCTCGTTTGGAAATACTCCACCTCTGCCTTGTATTGGCAGGCTCCACCTCGCTCAGGTATTTTTCTATTTTTATTATCTTAAATTGCGCTTGGGTTTTTGCCAATTGCTATTTAAATTTCGATTCAAGTAATTTTGTTTAATTTGTTTTCTTTTCCATTTAGCTCACACATTGAACATCCGTTGTTGCTCTCAGTCATGGTGTTATGAGTGAAATTCATCATTCATGTATTCCTATTGAAATGCAGCTGAAAGTTGTTCATGTATGATGAATTCAAAATTAAATGATGACGAACAACCCAAATAACCGAGGCAAATAAAATTTTCAAAATCATATTTTATTTTACACTGCAAAAATATTTCCTTTTCAATTTTACTGCGTCAGTGTGTATTTTGCAGATAACTCAGATGCTGGATTCAAGCTGGAATAGAGTTGAAGATCAAATACGAGTGAATGAGTGATATGTAGTGAGGTGCAAATGTAAATGATAAATTGTGATGTAATCAAAATTGTATTGTAATTGAAATTTTGTATATATAGTGAGAGCACAAATTTGTACTATTCAAAATTGTAATAAATATTTGTTTGAATAAAATATCCGTTTGAATTTAAATTCTGTGTTATTTATTTATTTAGCAAATATTTATTTAATTATGTGAAAAATAAAATAGTACATTAACAAATACATTTAAATGAATATATATATATATATATATATGTTTATTATCATCAAACAAAAATCATATACTTTCATATTCAACAATCTCCCCCTTTTGATGATAACAAACATATATTTAAGGTTTTGAATTTACTAAATGTATTTGATCATTGATAGACTCTATTTGCTCCCCCTATTTGAATGCTCCCTCTCTACACCAAGCTTATTTATTCAGCAAATATTTATTTAATTATGTGAAAAATAAAATAGTACATTAACAAATACATTTAAATGAATATATATATATATGTTTATTATCATCAAACAAAAATAATATACTTGCATATTCAACAATCTCCCCATTTTGATGATAACAAACATATATTTAAGATTTTGAATTTACTAAATGTATTTGATCATTGATAGACTCTATTTGCTCCCCCTATTTGAATGCTCCCTCTCTACACCAAGCTCCCCCTTCATATATGCATGAATAAAAATATGCAAATGAGCCTAGATGCAAATAGAAAATAAAATATTTGACCTTTATTTTTTAAAATCTTAACTTTTCTCTCCCCCTTTTGTTATCAGCAAAAGAGTAACAGTGTCAGAAAAATAGGGATAAAGTGATAGACATTAATACAACATTAGTACCTAATCGAGTATAAATATTAAATTTCAATAAAAAATCAAACAAAAATCATAAATATTCTATTAGGCGCATATTCCACTTTAGAATGATAGGGATGATGCAAAACCATATAACTATGTCTATTTGTGGTATATTTATATCAGGAATTTGACTATCTACTTACCATGCATAACTGTTAGGACTTTTAAATGAGATTAGCAGTATTCCAAATTTAAAAAAAATGAATTCAAGTATCTTCTAACCACGCATAACCGTGAGGACTTTTAAATGAGATTAGAATCAACTTGTCTGTTTAATCAATCAATTTTGATATGCGTTCCATACATGCATAACCGTGAGGACTTTTAAATGAGCATGAAAGCACATAATCAAAAATTCCAAGTAATTCACCCATGCATAACCGTGAGGACTTTTAAATGAGAGTGAATACTTTGGATGTTTTTATTGCTAAAAATATAATGAAATGAAAGCGCATAATTTCCTATTTAAAATACCACATATTGACATACTATATTGGATTTTATGAGTGATGGTCGATAGAAATATGATAGAAACAGAAATGGTCATGGAATTTTTACCAACAAAAAAAGTTTTTACAACTCTTGTTTAAATTTCTAAAGAAATTTACTAATTATACTGTCTCAAGTTGTAATATATGATTAATATCAACACCCATCACTTTTTCAATCACTATTTATCTTTTCGATAATCAGTAGGGAGTCAGATTAGTTAATGTAGTCATTTAAAATCAGATCCAAAAATAATTATAAAATCAAATTTTCTATAATGACTAATCAGAAACAAGGTCAAAAATGATTTTCTAGAAGGAGTTTTATAAAAGAAAAATGTCTGCTAATTGAAAATTATTTGAAATGAAACATATGCAGATTTTTCTTTGAAAAATGCGATGCAACTAATGAATGTCTCAACATAAATCACGTTCCACTAGTAATTTTTCCATCAACTAGATTACTAGTGTTATTTGCATTCGAATTTATCTTTGACTCAAGATTATCATTAATTGGATGCTATAGACCAAACCGTGAAGTGTGTAACAAAATACCTTAAAATCATTTTTAACAGCTTTGAAATTCTTTTGGATTTGAATTGAAGCCGTGCGAATAAATAAACAGTGAACATAGTGTCAGAACAAATATATCTACTTGTATTATGAGTAATTCGACAATCAATAAAACACCATCATTAGTCCAAAACTCTAATTCAAAGTCTCTAGAAATACTTTTGGCATATAAAATATAATTGGCCAACCATTTTGAAAACGTTAGAATCAATATCATCATTCATTTTATTATCACATAACTGGCTGAATTAAATTAGATTATGGTGTAGATTTTCACATATATCGTTCAAGATACCTTTACCTATTTTACCTTTGCCGATAATATTTCGTTGTTGCCCATTGTGATTCTGCCACCTTTATGCTCGGCTAATGAACTTTGATTTGATGCCCGTTGTGTGCCTGGAACAGCCAGAATCCAGGTAACACTGTTGTTGCTCCTTAGCCTGCCACCATACCTACACGAGAGAAGATTTTTGTGACATATTTGTTTTTATAGGTCCATGGTTGTTAGTGGCAAATGATTTTGAAAAATAAGTTTATGGAGACCCAAAACTATTTATATATGTTTCTTTCGGCACCCAGATTTGTTTAACTTTAAGGGAATTTATATTCATGCCTTTTGGAACCCAAATTGGAATGGTTTTCACGTGTTTGGGTCTATACCAGCAAATATAGTGACTATGTCCAGTTTTTCCACAAATCGTGCACTTTGAATTGACTTGATTAATTTCGTTTCTAACATGTTCAGAGTGAGTATACCCAAGTCCTTGTCTATCAGTATTAACAGTTTGTTTCTTTAATACAATATTTAACGATCTTTCTCCTTTGGAAAATTTTCCTAAAGTTGTAGACAATTGTTGGACTTGTGTTTTGAGAGATTCATTTTCGTTCAATAATTGTGTGCACTTTTTAATAGAATTTTCTCTCCTAGTATTTTCACTTTCTTTCGAAATCAGAATTTCATTTTCAAGTGATTTAATTTTAATTTCTGATTTTTTAATTTCTTCTTCGAATGTTGGACACTTATCACACTTAGGGCTCTTGCTTTGATAGTTTTTAACTAATTGATCAAGCTGTTTATTTGATTCTATCAAAGTATCTCTTTGTTATTCAATTTTAACGTATTTCTCCCTAAGTCGTTCAAAACAGCCATTTACTTCGTGGAGATATATAAGTAATTCTGAGTGAGTGAGTTTTGATATCTCGCTTGGCTCATCATCATCACTATCGGTTATATCACCTCGAAGACACAGATCTGCTTTTTCACTCTCACTGCTAGTGCTTTTATTACCATCATCACTTTTATTTCACGTGGCTGCAAAACTTCTCCTTTTCAATTTCTTTTCTTGGCCGTGTCGATTCTGAGGACAATTGGGCTTGATGTGACCAGGTTTATTGCACTTGTGACAGATGATTTCCTCCTCTTCTGAGTTTTCTAGTGCTTTGACTATTCTGTTTTTCAATTTTTGATTTAGAGCTGGATTTCTGTATTTGCGGTTCCACTTTTTGAATCCTTTTATTATTAGCGCCAGCTCAGCTGCTCCTTTTCCAACCTCATCGGTTATTGAATCTTCATCACTGCTGCATTTTTCCAATCCCGTCAAGCATGTTTCTTTAACTGAGTTGATTATGGGGGATCTCTCACGGTTGTTGACTTTTGCACCATATATTGCATCAAAAGTATTCTAGATTTCCTGTGCATTTTCACAATGAGAGATAAAGTTAAAATTATCTTGATTAATACGAGAATATACTATATGCATAGCGAGAGCATTAATCGAAGTAATTTTCTCATCTATTATATCACACCCATTTTCAATAATATCCCAATATTTAACATTAACAGATTTTAAATAAGGTTCAATTTTTAATTTCCAATTCAAAAAATCTGTTCCATAAAAAACAGGAGGAATAATATTGGACCGACCCTCAGCAAAAGCATTATTAAAAAATCCATTTTAAAAATTCAAATTTGTAAAACAAAAATTGGTTTCTGAAAAATCTAAAATTTAAAACGAAAATGGCTTTTGTTCCTAGCTCTGATACCACTTGTAGGATCGATTTCACCCTAGAGAGGGGGTGAATAGGGTGATACTATCAATTATAAAAATTTAATGCGGAAGTATATAAAATAATTTCAACACAGATATAGCAGAATAGTAGCAGCACAGATAATAGCAGAATAATAAATGCAGAAATAGAACAACACAGATTTACCTAGCTTCGGCAAAACCCTGCCTACGTGCTGCCCCCAAGGTTTCTACTAGAAATTAAGTAGTCAGACGCTTACACACGTAAACTCGCGACACCCGCTATCGACTAACCTAACTCTATGCTTAAAACCCTACCACAACTCAGCCACTGAGTTGCGAATTCTCGAACTACACCACCGTAGTTCATCCCCTAGTCACACGACTAGAAATTACAAACGTTTAAAAATAAATTACAAATAAAAACAATTAAAAATAACACAGAACCCTAATTTTTAAACTATAGCCCAAAATAGAGAAAACAACCGGCCCAAATAAAAATTAAAAAGGAAACCTCCTTTTCTTTGTTTCTTCGGCCCGTTCCTTTTCTTTTGTTTGCAATTATGGCTGCTTCGTTCTTCTTTTCCTTTGCTCGAAAATTAGGGCTCAAATTTGTTGAAGCCGCCGACTTTAGTTGATTGATCGAATGATGTTTTCACGTTGCTGCTTTGTCGATTTGTACACGGCTGTTTCAATCAAGTCGAGTTCGATTGTTGCATGAATTGGTACGTTCGTTCTTCTTTCAATTTATACTATACTCGACTTTGATTCGAGTTGAATGATTGTTCTTTTATGTTGTTGCTTGAACTCGAATGATTTCGTGGCCGATGATGTTAATCGTTTATATAGGATTTGAATTCCTATTTCTTCGTTCGTATACATCTGGTTTGAATTCGTCGATACTTTAGCTTGGCCATTATATTATTCTTGAATGATGGTGATTTCTCTGACTTCTTCAATTCGTATAATTTCGTTGCTTGTTTAACACGACTTCGATTTTGATTTTGTTTCTCCTATGACTTAGACACTTTGATTTATTCAATACGAACTTGTTCCGTGCATTTCTCTGTTGACTTCGACCACTTCGATTTTGTGATAATCTGGAAGTTTTTTACTCTAACCTGATCGATCACCTTGGCCACCATGGCTGTGAATTTCTGGCATTTGAGCTCTGATTTGAAACTTGTAAAACCTGCTTGACTTGTTCACTGTATTGCGGTTTGGTTTTAATGTTTAGTTCCAATGTACTATTTCATGTGGCATTTTGTTGAGACTCCATGTTAACTGTTAGCTCGATTCTTATTTGCTGCCTGGTTGTCATTGTGTACATGTTGTAGCTTGATTCTCTGACCATATGTGCTATGCTCTGGTTTTTTTTTGAACATGCTTGTTGCATTACTCCATGTATTCATGTTGTCTGGTGGCTTCACTTGCATATTGAACTAAACCCTGTATTGCTCTGGTGCCTTTGAACTTCATGTTGTATGGATTTTATTTGGTACTTGTTTTCACTTTAGTCTGAGCTTGTATGTGAACTGATCCATGATGTTGCTCCTTGATTTTCTGGTCTTCACTACACATGTATATATATGTTCAGGTTGTTCTGTCCATTTCCTGACATCACCCTTTGTACATGTTGAAGTCTGGTTCGGTGGTCTTGTTCCACTTGTTATTCACTGGTCATTGCTGTTGGAATCCATGCTTTATTATGTTCAAAACTATTTATAGTTTTGTTGCTGTTTCAATTTGGTCTGGTTGGACTTTGAACTTCATGTGTGCTCGAGTTTGGGTTGCTCCCGATCATTTTATTGCATTTGTGTTCATATTGGCCATTGGTTCACCATTGACTGTTGACATGTGCTTCATGTTGATTTGGGTCTAGTCTTGTTTCTCTTGACCATTTTATTGAACTTGCACCTGTGTTGACTCCAGCTTAAAACCCGGGTTTGACCTTGTGCTCGTGTCGTGACTTTATTTGTATTGCACTTGAGTTGAACCCAGCTTTTGATTGGGTTTAACCTTGTGCTCACCGGTCCCTGTAATTTTATCAAGTGTATATCGGTGTGCACGGCCTTGTGGCATGTACATGCCACAAGTTGTTCGTGTATGATGAATTCAAAATTAAATGATGACGAACAACCCAAATAACTGAGGTAAATAAAATTTTCAAAATACACATTTTATTTTACACTGCAAAAATATTTCCTTTTCAATTTTACTACGTCGGTGTGTATTTTGCAGATAACTCAGATGTTGGATTCAAGCTGGAATAGAGTTGAATATCAAATACGAATGAATGAGTGATATGTAGTGAGGTGCAAATGTAAATGATAAATTGTGATGTAATCAAAATTGTATTGTAATTGAAATTTTGTATATATAGTGAGAGCACAAATTTGTACTATTCAAAATTGTAATAAATATTTGTTTGAATAAAATATCCGTTTGAATTTAAATTCTGTGTTATTTATTTATTCAGCAAATATTTATTTAATTATGTGAAAAATAAAATAGTACATTAACAAATACATTTAAATGAATATATATATATATATGTATGTATGTTTATTATCATCAAACAAAAATATATACTTGCATATTCAACAGACATTGCATGTACCTTCGAAGAAAAGTATTCAGTAAGAAATGTAAGAGAAAAGGTATACTTAATCTTATGTTTAGATGTTATTATGGTCGTATTTACACTATATTTCTTCTTTTAGAGTTGCTATGTGGAAATCACAAAATATAAATCAAGGAAAATAAGGTATATCTACTAATTTCTTAAGTTAGTCAGCTTCTAGAAAATTTAAACTGAAGGTACATTATCATTTGTTGCTATTTTGACATTGCTCGATACTCAACCAAAATACTATTGCAATCGTCATTGTTGTGCATGTATAGATGAAATATGCAAGAATTAATAAGTATGATGCATGATATGTATAGAATGAATGGTGTTTTTATTCTCACAAGCATAAGAACATCTAATATCCCATAAAACATCAAAAATTTCAACGGAAAATAGAAAATTAATTGCTTAATTGATGTTTTTCTAGTTGAATTTTCATGTTTTTCATTTGTCCTAGCATATCAAGCAAAAATGACCGTAAAATTAAGAACTACCAAATAAATCTTATATATATATATGTATATGTATGTATTTATGTATGTATGTTACAAAATTTTCATGATGAGTATGCACGCAAAAATGCTTCGAAATATAACCCAACTTATGATTCTTGTGTTGGCATTTTATAAATTCCATGAGTGCACAACAAAAATGGTATAAAAGAAGACAATTTCACATAAATAAAAATGTCTAAGAAGCTCAATAATTTCTAATTCTGAAATTAATACAAATGTACTTAGCTTGTTAGATGCTAATTTGAATTGGTACTTTCAACTACTTTAGTAGCTCTATAATCTAAAGGTATAACCAAAATTTACATACGTACAATAGAAGGAAATTAATATTGAAAGCAAATAGATATAAGAAAACAAACATTTTTTAACCCCTCAACCTAATTACATCAAAACTTCATTTTCAAACAATCACAAACAACAATCAGCATAATCAATTTTAGATCATTCAAACACATGCAAAGTATAAAAAGAAAGGAGTGTATGGTATGACATATCCCAAGTCACGTTCTATGAGATACCCAATCTTCAAACTTTCAAAATTCTCACAGTGAAACCGCAAACCTAAGTTTTGCGGTGCTTATAACTTGAAAGGAACATAATTTCAAGGAAGATTAGTGTTCAAATAAAGCTGGTTAAAACATCCAGCTGATAAGACGCCTCAAGAGAAACTTCAGCTATTAATTTGACTTAACTTCCAAATAATTGATAAATTTAAAATAAATAAAATCATATGCAGATGGATATTTGAAAATGCAGGAACTGAAGTTGAAAGTATCACCAGGACTAAATCTCCTAGTCATCAACTTTACTGTCCTCGTTGTCAAACCAATGAAAATGGACAAATTCTACAAAAAAATTTGCTTGTAGTGGCATGGCCTAAAGTTTTGCACAAATATTTTATTATGTGTCAAATATTTATCTTGATTATCGGGTACACAAAATCAATGATTTAAGGTGTAAAGGTTTGTTCCTAATATGACCATGTCAGTATCCGATTGAATAAAATCATCAATAGTTCTATATAAGATATCAAATATTATTATATGTAATAAATTATTTGTCTAAATATATTGTAACGACCCAGAAATTTTGAACATTTGAAATAGAATATTTAATTGAATTTAAATATTTGAATATTGATTTAATTTGAATTTCAAATGTAAATATGAAATTGGCAATTTAATTTGTAAATTTAATTGTGGCAATTGGGTAAAAATTTGAATCTTCAATTTTAAGCTTGTTAAAAATAATATGAAGTCTTGGAAAATTCATATTAATAATACTGAAGATAATGGAAGCTTCAGAATTGAATTTGAAACTGTTTTGTTCAGTTTTGAATTTATATCGTTTAAATTGAATTTGAAAATAGTGTTTTGGAGCACAGTTTCGGAATTCGACGAAACTAGTTCCATTGGATCCGTAATATTGTATTATTATCGGATTTCAATTTTCGTGGTGATTGGAGCTGTCGTGTGATCGTACGATAAACAAACGCGCTGATATAATATAACGGGATATTTTTGAATATTAAAATATAAATTTTAATTAACTTTTCAATACCGACTTACTTTTTCTCTGCTTAATCACGTTCTCGTGTCTCCCTTTTCTTTTATATCACAGCCGAGTTTTTCTTCTTCCTCGATTCAAAAACAAATCCAATTAAAAGAGAATAATGGCCGAACTTAAATTGTCTATCTCCAGTATACTTCGCCTCCTCCCTCCTTCACAAATAAATCGAGTGCATCGATCTCCCTCTCGTTCGAAAATCAAAATACTCGTTCCTATACATAAAAAGAAATGCCGAACTCGAATTCAGATTCGAATTACAGAAGCGAAAGAGGAGGGTACGAAACCCAAATCGAATCGCGAGCTGCGATATCACCGCGAGCGATCGGGACAGTGGCGAAGTTCGAGCACCAGCTCGAGTCGCGCGTCATGGGGTCGGCTGCCTCAAATAGGTGAAGTCGCATCACTCGCGATAGTGGGTAGGGGATTGAGGCTGTGAGGAATCGCAAGGGGTCTGGTGACTAGAGCTTCGATGAAGCTAGGTCAGGGAAGGCGGTCGCGAATGGAGTGGGTGGCCGGGGTCGAGGCAGGCGATGACTGACACGGTGCTGAGCGAGCATACGAAGAGCGAAGAAGCCATCTCTGTTTTGATTCAATCAGCTGCTGTCGATTTTGGGTGTTCGAGCAGTTTATAAGGGGTTAGAACAGTAAGGTAATATTTTGTTTGCTGTTGTTTTAGTTTAAAATTAGTATACAAGTATATTTGCAGATTTATATGTATATGTAGAAAAATATAAGTAAGATTTTGAAAAGTTTTAAATTCATATGAATTATCGTTTTAATATAGGTATATATAGTTCAAGTAAGAAAAATAAATATACTTATTAAAATTGCTAATTTAAATTATTTTTGATACTAAAGATTTTCAAAAAGGGAATTCGATTTAATTTAATTGGTAAGAGAAAATATAAATCTGATTTTGCGAAAAAAAACTATATAGATTATTTTGTGAATCTGTATGTAGTTCTAAAGAAATATATTATAAACATTTGTATTGCAGTAAGCTGTATGAAGAAAGTAATGAGAGTTGGTTTAAAATTTAAAAATATTAGTCTAAAAATAAAAAAATCCGGGTTGAATAAATTTATCTAAAGGAAATCGGTTCAAAATTTTATATTATTAGTTTAAAATAAACTTACTGGTAGTTAAATTTATCAAATAAAAATTTAATCATGCGATTATTTCAAATATTAATAGAATTGTATAATTATTTATACAAGGTCAAAATTAGGAGAAAACAAACTGGAATGGAAAACGGATTGCAAAATAAAAGCAAAGGTGAGATCTTCTCACTCAGATTTAAAATTGAATTGCAGTTATTGATTGTGTTGATTGCTGTTTGGATGTGATATTAGATATAGTAGGATATATCTATATATATAGCAATATATATATATATATATTGGGATATGTATATATTGCAGTTGTTGATTTCCCGCATTGTATAGCGGATGAGACCCTATTGCACCGTTAGTAAGCGGATGATATTTATAAAATCCTATATACCGCGATATTCCACCTCGAAGTGGAATTGGTATTGTGCTAACATCTGTGGATGCAGGGAAATAGGTTGGAGGGATCCAACTGGATTCCTAAAATTGTTTGAATATTATTTCATATGTAAATGATGTGATTTATTGATAATCTGTGGATGATTTATTGATAATTGAAATTGTGGAAGGCTAAAATTTAGCCGAATGTATTTTTAGTATCGTTGGATACCAGAAATGAATATGAATTGAATTTGAAATTAAAGTGGAAAACTTTAAGTGAATTTATTTTTAAGAATTGAATTAATTTGAAAGAATTGAATAAATTTAAAAGAAGTAATTTTTAAAAGCATAAAGTTGATTTTTGAAATGTTATCGAATTATTTCAAAAATATGGGAAAGATTGTTATAAATGGATTTTGAATAGTATTTTTTTCGAAAGTTGGAAAATTTATTGAAAATGGAAATTTAAAGGGTTTGGAAAAGATTAAGGAATTTATTTTTAAAAGTGATAAATTTCTAGAAATCCAATTGATAATTGATTTGGTATTAAAAAATAATTTTTTGGGAAATCGATATAAAAATTTATTTGACGTTGAATGAAAATTGATTTGTGTTGAAATGAATTTTGAAATCAATTTGTAATCGATTTGATATTGAAATAAAATTGAGAAATCAATTTGAAAGTTGATTTGGTGGTAAAAATGAATATTTGTACATGTAAATTCAAAATGGAATTTATGAAATGGAAGTGAAATTTGTTTAAAATTAAACGCTGATTTATTTTTAAAGTATGAAAGTAAATTTACAGATTTGAATGTAAATTTAAAATAAATCGATAAGGATTTGTTTAAATTGGTTTAAATGGACCATTTTGAAGTGAAATTGTATTTTCACTATAAAGCCGAGTATATTTTCCAAAGTAGCTTTTTAAAATAAAAATTAAAGGTTCTAAAGTTGGTTTTTGAAAAGATATATTTGGAAATATATTCCGCGTAAGGAAATTGATTTGAAATTTATTTTCAAAAGTTGAAAGGTGAAATGTGATTTGAAATTGGTTTTCAAATGTTAAGTGTGGGAAAATATATATCTCGTGAAGGTATTTTGAAAATAAATAATTTGGGAAAAATTATTTAAATCTGATGATTGTTGTGAATATTATTGATAGTTAAATCACCGACTATCAATATTGCCTTTGAAATGGCATTTGAATTTGTTTTTAAAACAAATGCTTATTATTCGGTTTAGCCGGGAAAGGACCTTTGTGTCAGATAACCCATTCCGAATAATAATACGACGATATGGATCGTATTGAAGACCGGTGGTGAAGACCGGGTATTTGTGAAAACGATAGGATGACCTATCGATTGTCTCTGCACCGTTAGCTACGGTATTGAGATTTCCTTTGTGATGGGAAGTTTTATCGGGATTGTGAATATCCGGATTGCAAGGGCTACTTTGGAAGTGCCTTCGGTTCTGTTCGAACCCGGAACAGACTTGTACGGTTACGTGTCTGACATTACATTTTGAGATATAGAGCTGATTTCTTTCAAATACATTTCTGTTGGTGGCGGAGAATTTATTCTCTTAGCTTAACACCCTTCTCTGAGACGTATGAGCTCAGAGGTTATGTAGTTGAAATTTATCAGCGATATATTCCCAATTTGGTAATGTGGCATGGTGAGTGTTGCTGTGACGATGATCAATTATTGATCATTTGTGATCAAAGCGTGGCTTTGTGAAAAAGCGTAGCTTTGTGGACGAGACTTCGTCAGAGCCTCAACAACCCGGAAATGGTCGAAACAGGAATGTTGCGGCAAGGTTATGAGGGTCGCGCCCTTTAGGGTATGTCATTTCCTTCTGGAAATGGGTGGTATCATGGTATGGAGCCCAGATACTTACTCATGTGGACACACTTTATTTATTATGTGTGATGATGGTTACCGAGCGCTCGGATAAAGGTCCCAAAGGACCAGGTGATGACATATTCGTGAGTTACCTAGTTACAGGGGTAACTCTGCCTTGTTTGGCAGAGAGTAGTTTGTCTCTCGGGACGTCCAGCCAGAGGCGATCCCATTCGGCAGTAGGAAAGGAAGTTCCTTAGCCTGACCATTTGTTGGAAAATCCAAAGAAACAATACGAACTTTGTACGGTTTTAGTTGTATTACCTGCTATGGAATGTGGCGGTAACCTGCTATTGAACATAGTAGCTATAGTAGGCAAACGATACTGGTCGTATGCTGGCTAAGATTAATATTATACTTTCGAAATGTTTTCTACACTAGACATTAATAATAATATCCATTGATTGGCGTAGTAAGCATCTTTGACTATCATAAGAAGAAATCTCCTCCAATTCTGCGTTTGCATTGTGTGTGTGGCGGAAGGTCTTATGGTAGTTTCATTTTCCAAAAGCATTGCGAACTAATTTTAATTTCTTTGTGAAAATAACTGTTTTACGATCTCACACCAGTCACCATGACTGACTCGGAGTTTATTGTTCCCTTCTAAACTTTGGGTGCCCATAATTTTCCACACGGGCAGCCTAGAGTTATTTTTATCAAGATATTCTGGATATTCTGGAGCTTTGGGGATAAGCTGGATGGCGAGACGTACTTCCGTACTTGTTATTTATTCCGCTGTGTATTCTATATGAGGACAAGTTTATATAACTGTCCATTGTTGTATCAAGTTGTATATTGACTCTGATGATGTATTGTATAACTGATATAGTTCTTTGTTAAAAAGACTAGTGATTATCTATTATATTTTGTTCCGCTGCGAAATGTGAGATTCTGATATTGTTTCTATTTCTGTATTTTTCTGTTCTCCTTTTCTTCTTCCTTCTTCTACCTCTTCTTTTAACCCTAATGGTTCGGTTTTTCGGCATTCAATTGCGCGGCATTTGATACAATGGACGTATTAATGTCGACTTTCGAGCGTCGAAAAATCATGATCGTTACATGTGGTATCGGAGCATCCGGTTAAGCAACAACCCTGCTCTGTTGGGTGTTACTCATTAGAGATAGAGTCAGTAGTACTCTAGAATGAGTTGAGTGTAATAATAGATATGAGCGCGTATTTGTTAGTGAATACAAAATTTGTTTTGTATTGTGTTGACTTATCGGTTGATTGTTTATAGATTCTGCTCGGTGCAGTCTGGCCAACTGTAATCGATAGGGGTTTCTAAACTCTTAAACAAGATAAACTGACACAGTATTGTTTTAAAATAGGGTAAATGAAATAATTTTACCCAAAACTATTTTTGTGTATAAAAGAAATGGTTTTCTATGAATTATCATAGTATATGGATGCTTGGTTGTTAGGAAGTGATAACATTGAAATATTATCATTGTTATATGAAGAAATGAATAAGAAATAAAATGATATAACCAAAGATTTGAAAATAAATTCATTTAACAAATGAAATTTATAAATATGAATTGAAAGATGAGGAAATGAATTCATATACGAATGAATTTGTAAATGTAGTTGTAAATGTGATTAATAAATTGAAATAGAATTCCAGAGATATTTGAAATAAATTCATTAATTTAATGAAATGGTAAAGTGAATTTATAAATGAGTTCTCTAAATTAAAATAAAGTGCCAGAGTAATTGTTTAAAAGACTCTGGTATTTCTTTAAATTGTTTTGGAATGAAAATAAGTTGATAACTTATAAAATATTTAAAATTTGATTGAAATGAAATTCAAATTGAAAATGAATGAATTTGTGAGTAAACAAATGAAGCTACATTTGTAAATGAATGGATCGGAATGGAATAATGAAATAGATTGAATTCAAGTAAAATTAACTTGATAAATTGTTAATTCACGAAGTAATGAATTGGAAGTTAGTTAAATTAAAGTTGAGTGGGAACTAAATTTAAAATAGGTTGAATTTACAAATAAATTCAAGTAAGCAGAAATTAATAGTAATTTCCTTGTTATTAATTAAGTGAATTCGAGATGAATTGAATATGGAAATTGAAATTTAAAATGAATAAGTGAATAAACTAATTGAATTAAATTGGTGAATGGGATAAATTTGATAAATAAAAATCAAATCAAGAATTGAAATTGGAAATTGTTTACAAGGAAATGAACTTGAGTTTTAAAGTGAAATAGCTTAAGTAAATATTGAATAAATGCTCGACTTAAGAAAATTTTTGTGAAATGGTTTCGAATGAAATGAATTAGAATATGGAATGTAAGTTAAATTGAATGGAATCAATTTAAATGATTGTTAGCTTAAGTAATCATTTAGTTGCATGAATATTAACAAATCTGAATAGAAAGAATTATCGTTTGACAAAAACGAGACTGTATAAATTCTATGAGTTAATAAAAGCAAATAGAAATTGATTTTTGTATCAATTGAAATAGATATGAGTTAGATTCATTTAAAAATGAATAGAATGGAAGAAAATGAATTGTAAACCATTGAATTGAATAGAAATTTAATGTGAATTAGATGGAAGCGATTTAAGTTGAATTGAAACCTTATGAATTGCTAATGGAATTTATTTTGGATGTATGGCTAATGAAATCTATATATTTGTTATTGAAATAAGTGAATTGTTAAATAGATTTCCTATATTTGTCACTTACCTGTTTTAATTGAGTAAGTGCAGGTTTTTGAAGCCGTTTGGCTGCATTTTCGGTTGCGTTAATAAGCAAATAAAATAAATGCTTTGCTTAAAAATGTTAAAAGGTACGCCTACGCAATACAAAATAGGAAATATGAACTGTTTTCTGCTTTTCCGACCGAGTGGGTCGATGTATATATATTTATCTCTTTTGTCAAATTGCAAAAGTTCCTCCGTACAAAGGAGACTCCGCCAAAAAATTTTGAAAATTTTGGGAGTTGGAAAATTTTTGAAATTTTTGGAAATTTTTCACAGAACGACAAATGGTTTAAAAAAAATTGGGAATTGAGATAAAAGTGAATAAAACTCAATATTCGAAATAGAAGATGAATCGAATTCAAGAAAAATTCGAAATGAAAATCTGAATGAAATTTTTTGGAAATAAAATATTGAGATTTGAAATGAATTCAAATAGAATTGAAATTGTAAATTTAATTCAAATGGAATTGAAAATGCAAAGTTGAATGGAAATAAATATATAACTTTGTTATTGAAGCAAGTTGATTTTACATGGAAGTGAAATTCAATTTGAATATAAGAAATAATTGTACTGAATTTAAGAAATAAAAGGTGAAATTCTTAAGTAAAATGGGTATTGGGAATCCAATAAGTAATTTGGACATTGTTGTTAAGTAAAATATACAGGAGGTATAAAGGAAAATGGAATTGGATTTTGATTTTGAAGATAAAATTAATTTGCTCAACAAAGGTATGTATTTAAATTTCAGTATGAAATTTGATCTTTCTTTTCTAGCCGTTTGGCTTTCCTTTCTCTTTTTGAAATCTGAGAGTCCGTAGGGACGTTTTGTAGTCGTACCGTGTTAGCCGCGCAAAGGAGACGCTGGCGAAATTTTTCGAAAATTTAGAGTGTTAGAAAAATTTTGAGAAAATTTTGAAAATTTACAATTTGAATTCGAATTTAAATTTGAATTGTGAAGTAAAATGAAGTTGTTTGAAAACTATGAAAGTGTTTGGACAGTTAGTTGAAATGATAATCTTTAATAAAAAGATTTGTTTTGAAAATTTGAGAAAATTGTTTGGTTTGGTAAAAATGATAAACGGGTATTGGATTATTCTTCTTTACTTGTAATTTCGGGACGAAATTCTTTTAAGGAGGGAAGATTGTAACGACCCAAAAATTTTGAACATTTGAAATAGAATATTTAATTGAATTTAAATATTTGAATGTTGATTTAATTTGAATTTCAAATGTAAATATGAAATTGGCAATTTAATTTGTAAATTTAATTGTTGCAATTGGGTAAAAATTTGAATCTTCAATTTTAAGCTTGTTAAAAATAATATGAAGTCTTGGAAAATTCATATTAATAATACTGAAGATAATGGAAGCTTCAGAATTGAATTTGAAACTGTTTTGTTCAGTTTTGAATTTATATCGTTTAAATTGAATTTGAAAATAGTGTTCCGGAGCACAGTCTCGGAATTCGACGAAACAAGTTCCATTGGATCCGTAATATTGTATTATTATCGGATTTCAATTTTCGTGGTGATTGGAGCTGTCGTGTGATCGTACGATAAATAAACACGCTGATATAATATAACGGGATATTTTTGAATATTAAAATATAAATTTTAATTAACTTTTCAATACCAACTTACTTTTTCTCTACTTAATCACGTTCTCGTGTCTCCCTTTTCTTTTATATCACAGCCGAGTTTTTCTTCTTCCTCGATTCAAAAACAAATCCAATTAAAAGAGAATAATGGCCGAACTTAAATTGTCTATCTCCAGTATACTTCGCCTCCTCCCTCCTTCACAAATAAATTGAGTGCATCGATCTCCCTCTCGTTCGAAAATCAAAATACTCGTTCCTATACATAAAAAGAAATGCCGAACTCGAATTCAGATTCGAATTACAGAAGCGAAAGAGGAGGGTACGAAACCCAAATCGATTCGCGAGCTGCGATATCACCGCGAGCGATCGGGACAATGGCGAAGTTCGAGCACCAGCTCGAGTCGCGCGTCATGGGGTCGGCTGCCTCAAATAGGTGAAGTCGCATCACTCGCGATAGTGGGTAGGGGATTGAGGCTGTGAGGAATCGCAAGGGGTCTGGTGACTAGAGCTTAGATGAAGCTAGGTCAGAGAAGGCGGTCGCGAATGGAGTGGGTGGCCGGGGTCGAGGCAGGCGATGACTGACACGGTGCTGAGCGAGCATACGAAGAGCGAAGAAGCCATCTCTGTTTTGATTCAATCAGCTGCTGTCGATTTTGGGTGTTCGAGTAGTTTATAAGGGGTTAGAACAGTAAGGTAATATTTTGTTTGCTGTTGTTTTAGTTTAAAATTAGTATACAAGTATATTTGCAGATTTATATATATATGCAGAAAATATAAGTAAGATTTTGAAAAGTTTTAAATTCATATGAATTATCGTTTTAATATAGGTATATATAGTTCAAGTAAGAAAAATAAATATACTTATTAAAATTGCTAATTTAAATTATTTTTGATACTAAAGATTTGCAAAAAGGGAATTCGATTTAATTTAATTGGTAAGAGAAAATATAAATCTGATTTTGTGAAAAAAAACTATATAGATTATTTTGTGAATTTGTATGTAGTTCTAAAGAAATATATTATAAACATTTGTATTGCAGTAAGCTGTATGAAGAAAGTAATGAGAGTTGGTTTAAAATTTAAAAATATTAGTCTAAAAATAAAAAAATCCGGGTTGAATAAATTTATCTAAAGGAAATCGGTTCAAAATTTTATATTGTTAGTTTAAAATAAACTTACTGGTAGTTAAATTTATCAAATAAAAATTTAATCATTCGATTATTTCAAATATTAATAGAATTGTATAATTATTTATACAAGGTCAAAATTAGGAGAAAACAAACTGGAATGGAAAACGGATTGCAAAATAAAAGCAAAGGTGAGATCTTCTCACTCAGATTTAAAATTGAATTGCAGTTATTGATTGTGTTGATTGCTGTTTGAATGTGATATTAGATATAGTAGGATATATCTATATATATAGCAATATATATATATATATATTGGCATATGTATATATTGCAGTTGTTGATTTCCCGCATTGTATAGCGGATGAGACCCTATTGCGCCGTTAGTAAGCGGATGATATTTATAAAATCCTATATACCGCGATATTCCACCTCGAAGTGGAATTGGTATTGTGCTAACATCTGTGGATGTAGGGAAACAGGTTGGAGGGATCCAACTGGATTCCTCAAATTGTTTGAATATTATTTCATATGTAAATGATGTGATTTATTGATAATCTGTGGATGATTTATTGATAATTGAAATTGTGGAAGGCTAAAATTTAGCCGAATGTATTTTTAGTATCGTTGGATACCAGAAATGAATATGAATTGAATTTGAAATTAAAGTGGAAAACTTTAAGTGAATTTATTTTTAAGAATTGAATTAATTTGAAAGAATTGAATAAATTTAAAAGAAGTAATTTTCAAAAGCATAAAGTTGATTTTTGAAATGTTATCGAATTATTTCAAAAATATGGGAAAGATTGTTATAAATGGATTTTGAATAGTATTTTTTTTCGAAAGTTGGAAAATTTATTGAAAATGGAAATTTAAAGGGTTTGGAAAAGATTAAGGAATTTATTTTTAAAAGTGATAAATTTCTAGAAATCCAATTGATAATTGATTTGGTATTAAAAAATAATTTTTTGGGAAATCGATATAAAAATTTATTTGACGTTGAATGAAAATTGATTTGTGTTGAAATGAATTTTGAAATCAATTTGTAATCGATTTGATATTGAAATAAAATTGAGAAATCAATTTGAAAGTTGATTTGGTGGTAAAAATGAATATTTGAAAATGTAAATTCAAAATGGAATTTATGAAATGGAAGTGAAATTTGTTTAAAATTAAACGCTGATTTATTTTTAAAGTATGAAAGTAAATTTACAGATTTGAATGTAAATTTAAAATAAATCGATAAGGATTTGTTTAAATTGGTTTAAATGGACCATTTTGAAGTGAAAATGTATTTTCACTATAAAGTCGAGTATATTTTCCAAAGTAGTTTTTTAAAATAAAAATTAAAGGTTCTAAAGTTGGTTTTTGAAAAGATATATTTGGAAATATATTCCGCGTAAGGAAATTGATTTGAAATTTATTTTCAAAAGTTGAAAGGTGAAATGTGATTTGAAATTGGTTTTCAAATGTTAAGTGTGGGAAAATATATATCTCGTGAAGGTATTTTGAAAATAAATAATTTGGGAAAAATTATTTAAATCTGATGATTGTTGTGAATATTATTGATAGTTAAATCACCGACTATCAATATTGCCTTTGAAATGGCATTTGAATTTGTTTTTAAAACAAACGCTTATTATTCGGTTTAGCCGGGAAAGGACCTTTGTGTCAGATAACCCATTCCGAATAATAATACGACGATATGGATCGTATTGAAGACCGGTGGTGAAGACCGGGTATTTGTGAAAACGATAGGATGACCTATCGATTGTCTCTGCACCGTTAGCTACGGTATTGATATTTCCTTTGTGATGGGAAGTTTTATCGGGATTGTGAATATCCGGATTGCAAGGGCTTCTTTGGAAGTGCCTTCGGTTCTGTTCGAACCCGGAACAGACTTGTATGGTTACGTGTCTGACATTACATTTTGAGATATAGAGCTGATTTCTTTCAAATACATTTCTGTTGGTGGCGGAGAATTTATTCTCTTAGCTTAACACCCTTCTCTGAGACGTATGAGCTCAGAGGTTATGTAGTTGAAATTTATCAGCGATATATTCCCAATTTGGTAATGTGGCATGGTGAGTGTTGCTGTGACGATGATCAATTATTGATCATTTGTGATCAAAGCGTGGCTTTGTGAAAAAGCGTAGCTTTGTGGACGAGACTTCGTCAGAGCCTCAACAACCCGGAAATGGTCGAAACAGGAATGTTGCGGCAAGGTTATGAGGGTCGCGCCCTTTAGGGTATGTCATTTCCTTCTGGAAAGGGGTGGTATCATGGTATGGAGCCCAGATACTTACTCATGTGGACACACTTTATTTATTATGTGTGATGATGGTTACCGAGCGCTCGGATAAAGGTCCCAAAGGACCGGGTGATGACATATTCGTGAGTTACCTAGTTACAGGGGTAACCTGGCCTTGTTTGGCAGAGAGCAGTTTGTCTCTCGGGACGTCCAGCCAGAGGCGATCCCATTCGGCAGTAGGAAAGGAAGTTCCTTAACCTGACCATTTGTTGGAAAATCCAAAGAAACAATACGAACTTTGTACGGTTTTAGTTGTATTACCTGCTATGGAATGTGGCGGTAACCTGCTATTGAACATAGTAGCTATAGTAGGCATACGATACTGGTCGTATGCTGGCTAAGATTAATATTATACTTTCGAAATGTTTTCTACACTAGACATTAATAATAATATCCATTGATTGGCGTAGTAAGCATCTTTGACTATCATAAGAAGAAATCTCCTCCAATTCTGCGTTTGCATTGTGTGTGTGGCGGGAGGTCTTATGGTAGTTTCATTTTCCAAAAGCATTGCGAACTAATTTTAATTTCTTTGTGAAAATAACTGTTTTACGATCTCACACCAGTCACCATGACTGACTCGGAGTTTATTGTTCCCTTCTAAACTCTAGGTGCCCATAATTTTCCACACGGGCAGCCTATAGTTATTTTTATCAGGATTTTCTGGATATTCTGGAGCTTTGGGGATAAGCTGGATGGCGAGACGTACTTCCGTACTTGTTATTTATTCTGCTGTGTATTCTGTATGAGGACAAGTTTATATAACTGTCCATTGTTGTATCAAGTTGTATATTAACTCTGATGATGTATTGTATAACTGATATAGTTCTTTGTTAAAAAGACTAGTGATTATCTATTATATTTTGTTCCGCTGTGAAATGTGAGATTCTGATATTGTTTCTGTTTCTGTATTTTTCTGTTCTCCTTTTCTTCTGTCTTCTTCTCCCTCTTCTTTTAACCCTAATGGTTCGGTTTTCCGACATTCGATTGCGCGGCATTTGATACAGTGGACGTATTAATGTCGACTTTCGAGCGTCGAAAAATCATGATCGTTACATATATGGTATTTGAACACAGGAAATAAAAATAAAAACTGAATACATGTTGCATTAATTTGTTTCTCAATATTGGATAGCACAATTTAGCTTCTCAAATGCTATTGGATAAGAATGTAAGATAATAATGGAAATTAGTCGGCAATAATGAATGACCTTTCATGTGAACTACCGTACCTGGGGTCGAGCTTTTGCTTAATGTATATGCATAATCCATATCCCTCTTCAGGATTGCAAACAATCCCTTTGACCTTGAGTTTAAGAAATATATGATCTAAAGTAAGAATTACAAAATGTGCAGCTTTTTCAAGCCATCTCAACAATTGAAATTCAATCAATAATAACATTTTGATGCCTCATAGACTATGTGAGTATTCAAAATATTTCATACATTATATGGCTTACCAAAATAATTACACATTTGAGTTTGCATAAGAACTTAGCATAAACAAAAATAGCTAAAGATGGGAAATATGCCAAACAAAAATGAAGATAAACTATTGACTATAAAAAATAGAAAACAAAATTGGGTAAAGGGAAAAGTCACCCAAATCATCGATGTTTGGTTGACATTTGAATCGTCGGCATAATCAATTCGACGCGATCTCCAGTTCATCACTTTGTTGATGTCTAACTTGCCAGCAAAATTGACTTGACATCGTCGCGTAATGAAATAGTCTAACAGATGCTGAAATTTAATTGTTTTCGACCTCAATAGATGAGAAGGTTAGGGTGCTGGTTGTTTTGGAATGAAAGCATGAGATACGTTATAGTGAAGTAGCTTAACCACGACGATCTATGAAGATTAGGGTTAGGATGAGAAAAGAGGAATGGAGAGGATTAAAAGACGTTCTTTCGTAAGAACGAAGGCTAAAATTAAAAGGAACGGAAGAAGCTGGGCACAAAATAGAAAACGCAACTGTTCATTTCACAAAATATCCAGAGGGCTTCTGTGCTCTTGAAATACAACTCAGTAATAATATAATAGTATAGATTACACGTCAGCATCTTTTATCTCTCGATGCAATTTTACTCGCTCGAAAGTGATATCCAACATTTTTTGCTATTTTAACAAACTTCATTTGTTATTAAATGTCAAACCCATTCACAATTTTCAGCTTAAATGACTATTATGTTAAATTTGGGTGGACGGACATTTTATCACAATGTCATAACACATCAAAATCTCAAAATTTAGTTTACCATAGGGTTTATAAATTAAATAAATTGTCATTGTATCAACATACTTGATTAGAGCTATTTTTCTTCTCATTTAATCCGCAACGGGTTAAAAGTTGTATATGAATACTGTTGCATCTATGTTGAATTTTGGTACTCCTTGATACCAAATATAAATCTAAGGTTTTGTCTAAAATATAGAGAGATTAGGATTTTCTAGGCTTAACCAGCTTTTGCCCATATTTTCTACCTTGAAAGTATATGACAAGTTTCAAAATGTTTCAATGCAGTGAAATTAATAACTTAACAGTTAACTTATAAATGATGTGTTAAATGGACAAACATTTCTATAATATATGATTTCAAAACTATTGCAACATTAGATATATACATGATTCAACGCATGTCAGTAGTAATAATATCAAATAAAACAATGCTGGAAATACAGCAGTAATAGACATATAATAGTAAGTAATAAAAGCAAATAAAGTACCATGAATATTTATACCGGTTTGAAATCTCTATCCTACATTCAGCCTTGCAACCATGTACGAATTTACCTATTATAACTTGCTTTTCGTTAATGGAAAGTGCATCTTACAATCTTACAATTCCATAGATGTTACGATACATCTAACTTCTTAACTTTTCAAAAACATTTAATGAGATAGATCGTTATTCGGTTAGAAATAGTCAAATTACTTCGTATAATACGATAAAGTTAGATCGAAAACTATATAAAATGCTATCCATCATAAAACTTCTTTTACGGTGAAGCAAGATCGTGATTTATTTCTGGTTTCGGTGGGAGTTAGCCAATTAATTTTTTTTACTTCTCATGCACTCCATCATTTTTATTAAATTAAATACACATGTACTATTGGTCTGCTTTATTCATGCTTATTCTATTTGAATTGCTAAAAAATTTGACATCAAAGGAAAATGAGTTGAATCAAATAAAACAAGATGAGAATGATGAGGACGACGATGAAGGTAGTCAACGTTCAAATGAGTTATCTTTCGATTTTCTTAATTGAACAGCTCATTTTAGAACAAATAGTGTATTTATATGCAGTTATATCGTAATTATATATTAATGTTAACAAAAATATGAATTGAAGTGAAGATTGACTTGTATTGCAAAAATTTGATTCAAAAGATTGGTATATGGAACATGGGCTATGTGTCAACTGTATTATTATGATCAGAAAAACTGGACTTCAGAATGTGAACAAAAATGGCAAGTGGTCATGGATGGTACTACTATGTGAAAGAAGTGGGAAGCATTGTAGTCATAGAGCAAAAAATTATGTTTTGAAAACTCAACAAAAGCGAAGAAGAATGGGAAGAAGTGTGGATATCCTTCGAATTAAGTGCAACTTGTCGAATTAACGGAAAGTTGATAATGTGAAATGTGAACATCATAATCATAATATTCCCCAACGTCTTACTAATCAAGAATATGTTGCTAGAAAGAAAGAAACTGAAATGAAGATTGTGGAAACTATAACCAATAGTGGAGCTCGACCACATCGTGTTTTATCAAATACAAGAAATAAAAACTCAAAAAATTGGTCTACTGTAAGAAATATTTACAATGTCAAGATGAAACAAAAGTTAAAAAACACTGAAGGTGGATTTGTTATGAATAATTTATGAAATATCTATTGATTCATCATTGTTCCATGCAACATAGATGTGATTTCGAAACCAATCAAATATCCAACCTTTCCTTTAATCATTAAAGGTGTGTTGATCTTGCAAAGTGTTTTCATAATTCTGTTCTCGAGTTGCACTTTCAAAACTAACCGCCACAAGCACTCTTGCTTTCACATGGTGTTGCATATATCAAATGAGAATTTGTTTACTATTGCACTTGCATTTATTAGTCTAGAAACCATAAAATCGTATATATAGGCTCTTGAATGTGTGAAGGCTGTATAGAGAAAAAGAACTTCCGGATGTTATTATAACTAGTGTTGAAGTTGCGCTAATTAAAGCCACGACAAGTTTATTTCCAATGGCTTATCATATCTTATGTGTTTAGTGTTAGTACCTCAGTTATTGATTTTGATGATAACAACCTTGATAACAACAAATATACATTCATATAAAATACATCTACTAATATTTTGCCAAGTTATATAGTATATAGTGCAGGATATTATACATGTGTTGAATCGAAGAATGTACAGTATAAAAACTAAAGAAATAGACATGAAGACTCATGAGCATAAAGACTAAGATATGAAGATATCAAGACTATAATATAGTGTATAGAGTCATAAATTTTGTTAAAGTCCCTGATAGCGGTCTTTGTTCTCTATCTCCTAATTTCTTATCTTTTATATTTTCAAAAAAATATTTTTTCAAATATATTTAAAAATATTTATAAAAGATTTTCAAAGTTTAAAATGTTTGTAAACTATGTTCAAATTATTGTACAAAGTATCAAATTATTTCACAAAGTATAGTATTTTCAAAATGTTTTAAAAGAAAAGAGTTTTCAAATTTCACAAGCATATGTCAACATATACCCAGATGGAATGTTGACATACATGCCGCATATCGGTTTTTCAAATTTTGAATTGAAGAGTCTATTCGTCACAACTCTTTGCGAACGGATACATCTGTTTATACACCATATATAAGAGGTTTCAAACGAATTTTCAGTTAGCTATTATCTTATTTTCTTCCCTCCTCTTACTCTCTTGAAAACTCCAATGAAATTATACTTTTTTTCTCTTCAAGATCAAATAGAATCAATTCATACTTTTGTGTGTTGATTCAAAATTACTATCTTACTGTTTTGGAATCAATTCTCTCTCAAATCAAAGATCAAAGTGCTATCCTAGAGGCTATAAGATTCATTATATCCAAAGTTCAAGAAATTGTCTTCGGAAAAACCATCAAACTCTATTTGTATTTTCTTGGGTGTGATTGTAACCCGTTTAAATCAATTGGGTGTGCTTGGTATCCCGGAAATTCGAGTGGGTGTGCTCGTAGCCCATCCAAATCAAGTGGGTGTACCCTAAGCCCCGAAAATCAAGAGGGTGTGTTTTATAGCCTCAGAATCGAGATTATAATTGGGTTTTCCTTTTGCCTATTTATAGATTGGCATTTCAAAAAGAAATATGTACAAGCAATTATACGGGACTGGATGTAGGAGAAATTCGAACCAGTACAAAATCCTGGTGCCATCTCTCTAACTCTCTACTTTACTTTATTGCTTATTTTTGTCTGTGATTGCATATGTGATGGATTGTTTATATAATTTTGTGTTGAAAATCTGTGATTCAATATTAAGCTTAAAAGAAATTTAAAAAGATTTACAAAAGTTAGAAAACACAATTTACGCTCCCCTCTAGTGTTTAATTAGATTTAAGATCCATAATTCTACAATCCACATTTGGTATTGAAGCACTAGGTTTTCAAAAACTCGCAATTTGATTTTTGAAAAGTTTTAGTGGCTAACAACACTGTTCGTACACTTGTCAATATTTTTGTTGAAGGACAATCTACCGCTAGATCCCACTTTTTAATGGCAATAATTACACTTATTAGTCATGTAGAGTGAAAATTTATTTACAGTCTAATAGCTTAGATATTTGGAATGTTACATAAAATTAGTACAATGAACCCCAGACTAACTTTGCATAATGGACTGCTGACCAAAAAACACTTGCACGGAATAATTCCAAAGCCATGAATATTTTGTTTTATTCACTGGATAAAAATGAATTTAATAGAGTCTCTATTTGTAAGTTTGCATATGAAATTTGGAAAACACTGCATGTTACATATGAGGGCACTAGTAAAGTTAAACATACCAAACTTTCCATGTTAACTAACCAGTTTCAATTGTTCAAAATGAATCCAAATGAGTCTATTTCTGACATGTGCTATATGTTTCAAGCTAAAGTGCATTCCTTAATAGCATTAGGTTAAAAAAATTCTAAAGAGGACCAAGTTAGAAAAATCTTCAATTCACTCTCTTTAGAGTAGGATCAAAACACTAGCAATAGAAGAGACTAATGATATTAATACTCTAAAAATTGAAGAGTTGAGAGGCAATTTAATGTTCTAAAAGCACAATTGCAGGCATAAGGGAAAGCAAGGCAACAGAAAAGAAATACATCGCCTTCAATACAATAACAGGCGATCAGGATTCAAGCGATGACAATGACGAGGAAATTGCTTTCATGACCAGAAATTTCAAAAAGTTCCTGATGTATAGAAAGATGAACAACTTTCGAAAACCTGAAAATTAGACTCCTGGAACTTGGACTGCGATTAGAAGCTTCAACTGTGATGAACCCGACCATTTTCAGAGAGAGTGCATACATCAAAATAAATCAAAGATCTCACCAGATACTGATTCATCTAGAAAAATAAAACAAGCTTACATAACAACATTAGATGATTTAGATACTTCCTCAAGCGATAATGAACCAAATTCTGATAATGTGAATATGTGTTTCACGACAATAATAGAATAGTCAGAAGTGATCAACAAAACGTGGCAAAAACAGTACCTTTTGTTTAATAATTTTTTTTTTTTGGTTGATTTTTGTTTTTAGGAATAACTTATAGATTAATAATAATGTTGGATGAATAAAAGTATATAAGTATAAATATATAGGAATACATTATCTTTGTTTTAGTTTGGAATTTTTCGGGCTATATGTCGACATACCTCCAGACCATATGTCGACATACATGCCGAAACTTTGAAGTATCTTTTCAGATTCAAAATTTTGATCTTTCGCTCTTTTGCATTTATTTCAAAAACTGAAAGAGCATCTTTTCAAAACTAAAATGTTAGTTCTCTCTCTATTAATTCACTTATCTCTATCTATTCAATCAATCACTTTATTTCAAAATTCAAAACATCTCTTCATTATCTTACCTCATAAAAAGAACTTAAAAATGGTCTTCTCTAGCCAAACTCCAAAAACAATAAGGCTATCAAAGAGAATCATAGGTTTTCCCTTCAACGATAAAGAAACCATTAGTACCTATATGAAGTATGCTACTTTCGAAAAAGTTTTTCCTAGAAGATTTGCTAGTTTGATGATTTTTCCTCTTATGGTTTACAAAATCTTTATTTTCAAAATGAAATTCTTGGTTTGCTCGACTCTTCTCAAAATGATTTTATGTGTTACCAGCATTTGGTTAAAATGTTTTACGGAAATTTAAATGGAAAAATTTTTCAAGAAGAAGAGGGACAAATTTAAAATAGTGTTAATGACACTCGAATGGTTTTAAATTGTGAAATTTTGGATCACATACTTGGTTGTAAATCTAGTGGAATTGACCTCTCCACTTTTCAAATTGATGAACAAAACTGTGAATTTTTTTCATGATATTTTCGAACATGACAAAGAATTTGATTTTAAACATAAAAAACTTCGATCAAAATCGAGACTTATGAGTCTTATTTTACAACAAAGTATCACTCCGAGGACGGGTAATTACAATAACATTACTCAAAAAGATTTGATAGCTCTTTTCGCTATGTATGGAAATTACAACATCAATTGGGCACAAGTCATTTTAGATGACTTGGTTTAAAAGAACATTTCTAGGCACGAGAACACACTCTACCATGGTGTGTATCTTACTAGAATTTCTATATATTTTGTTGTTGATTTACGAGGAGAACAAACTATTCCTAGAAAAGTTTTCGACAAGGCCGACATCTCTCTCATGCACATTCCAGCTTTTTTTGAACCATATGAGACACTTCCCGAAAAAGAACAAAGGTTGGCATATGAAGAGGAACAAGAAATTCAACAACTACTATAAGAAGAAGATGATGAGATGGATGTGGAAAAAGAAGAGGGGGAGGAGGAAGAAGTAGACACTTCTTTAGAAAGTTTTGATAAACCATCTCACCCCTCCAACAAAGAGATCCTAAGGAACCAAGAAAAGCTTCTTAAAAACCAAAAGAAGCTTAAGTGTTCATTTAGTAAAAAGTTGACTTCTCTTTCCAACAAAGTGAACAAATACTTTGGAAATATCATTCACAAGTTTGATGTAAATTCATCATCTACATCTTTTTAAGCCTATCAAGTTATTTCCTTATGATATCTAGCTTTGTATTCCTTGGTATTATGCACTTTTAGTTTAAGTTTATGTCATTTTCATGTATTTTTCATTGGAATCTCTTCACCTTTCAATTCTAAGTAATGAAATACGTTTCTTACTGCCTTATATTGTTTATTAGTCTCTGAAAGTTATAAATATATAATGGTATAAGATAAAAATAAAAACTATAACAAATACACTAGTTTTGAAATTTCAGTTATGTATGTCGACAAACATAATATAAACATGTCGATATATAATGGCCAGTTGGAAAAAAAATTCAAAATTCAAAATTGAATAAACTACCACCTATTCAATCTTTCCAAACGGCTTTTTACTCCTATATAAGCCTATTTCTTTCAGAAAACTCACTCATCATTTTATTCTGTACTTTCTTTTCATTCTTAAACATCTTTTTAAAAAAATGTCTTCTCCACATTAGAAATTATATGAAAACCTTAAATAAACTCTTCAATTTTCGAGGATATTCTCTCTTTTATCTTAAGAAATTAAAGGCATTTAAAGTTAAGTCAAATGCAGATGATTAAGGAACAAGAAAAGCATCTCGATGCCCTTCGATGGATGATTTCTTCCTTAATCAAAGATGACCATCCAACAACCTAGAGTGCACTATTAATAAGGATAATGAAGATTGGTATGCCATCAAAGTAGATCCAATATTTGGGTCCGACGGTTGGGTTGAAGTTCCACGAAACATCTAGTTATTAGGATTGTATTTGATATGTATATATATATATATGATTTGATTTGACTCGGTTTGATGTATTTATTTAGATCGGATTTGTTTATCATAGGTTTGGATTTTTTATAATTTACATTTGGTTTATATGTTTTGAATGTTTGGATTTATTGTATAAGATTGGTTTTAAATTAATAAAAATAGGTTGTGTTATCTTATTACATTACGTATCATGTTTGGTATAATATAGTATAGTTTCTAAGTATATCATATAATCATCATATCTTATTTATCATAATATCGTAATCATTATATATATATCATTTTTATATACTTAATCATTTCAGTACTTAGTTATTGATTTTAACTCTATAGTTTCTAAGTATTTAATTTAGGGGAGTTTTTTTATTCTTTTCACCCATTTTTGTTGATGATAAAGGAGGAGAAAAATATACATATGCACAAATTCAAGGGGAGTTATATCATATTTATATACAAGAATAATTAATGGTTGTCATCATCAAATGGGGGAAATTGTTAATACCTTAGTTATTGATTTTGATGATAACACAACCTTGATAACAACAAATATACATTCATATAAAATATGGATACGAATGTTTTACCAAGTTATCTAGTATATAGTGCAGGATATTAGATAGGTGTTGAATCTAAGACTGTATAGTATAAAGACACAAGAAATGGGCATGAAGACTCATGAGTATAAAAACCAAGATATGAAGACATCAAGACTATAATGTAGTGTATAGAGCCATAGAATTTTGTTATAGTCCCTAGTAGCAATCTTTGATCTCTGTCTCCTATTTTCTTATCTTGTATATTTTCAAACAAAATATTTTTTCAAAAATATTTAAAAATATTTTATAAAATATTTTCAAAGTTTAAAATGATTTAAACTATGTTTAAATAATTTTACAAAGTATCAAATTATTTTACAAAGTATAGTATTTTCAAAATGTTTTAAAAAGAAAAGAGATTTCAAATTTCACAAGCATATATCGACATATACCCAGATGGTGTGTCAACATACATGCCGCATATTAGTTTTTCAAATTTTGAATTGAAGAGTCTATTCATCGGAACTCTTTACGAATGGACACATCTGTTTATTCACTATATACCGGAGGTTTCAAATGAATTTTCAATTAGCTATTATCTTATTTTCTTTCCTTCTCATACTCACTTGAAAACTCCATTGAAATTATACTATTTTCTCTTTAAAATCAAATAGAGCCAATTCATACTTTTGTATATTGATTCAAAATTACTATCTTACTTTTTACAATCAATTCTCTCTCAAATCAAATATCAAAGTGCTTTCCAAGAGGCTATAGGATCCATTGTATCCAAAGTTCAAGAAATTGTCTTTGGAAAAACCATTAAGCTCTATTTGTGTTTTCTTGGATGTGATTGTAGACCATTCAAATCAATTCGGTATGCTTGGTAGCCCAGAAATTCGAGTAGGTGTGCTTATAGCCCATCCAAATCAAGTAGGTGTACCCTGAGCTTGGAAAATCATGAGGGTGTTTCTCATAGCCTCGGAATCAAGATTATAATTGGGTTTGCCTTCTGCCTATTTAAAGATTGGCATTTGAAAAAGAAATATTCATAAACAATTCTACGAGACTGGATGTAGGAGAAATCCGAACTAGTATAAAATCTCTGATGTCATCTCTCTAACTCTCCACTTTACTTTATTGCTTTATTTTTATCCGTGATTGCATCTGAGATTGATTTTTGATATAATTCTGTGTTGAAAATATACGATTCAATGTTAAACCTACAAGAAAATTGAAAAGATTTACAAAAGTTTAAAAACGCTATTCACCACCATCTATTGTTTAATTAGCCTTAAGATCCATAATTCCACAACCCATATTTGGCATATATCAAAAAATGCACTAGTAAATTGCAAACCAAATTTCATTACAAAGACTAGAGTGGTGGTAGATGAAAAGGTGATTATGCTAGAAGACGATGAGGGATAAAATAAATTTAAACATAAAGATGAGTAGTGGTCAACATAGAAGAAGTCGATAATGTATATTGGTTGACTAAGTATCAAGAAATGTTTGTCTTGACATGGAATAACAAATTCAAACATTATGATAATGTGTCCTCTAGTATTCCTGAAAGTGCACATAACCGTGTCAAGATGTATGTGATTAGGCGACATGTGGTTTTGGTTAGTGTTAAATGAATGCATATCTTTTGTTGAAAATGAAATATTAGCAATATAATATGCTTTCGAATTGAGTGCTACTAGATCAATGCATCAATTTAGAAACGAGCCTATGTTTAAAGAACTTATTGGATTTATTTTTCATAGAACTTTCTATTTACTGCTAAACGAGATTAGTGTCATCTCTAAGGTTAGTTCAAGCATCAATTCTTATGGATGTATATTATGAAAAGTGAACGGTTTACCTTGTGCGCATATGCTTATGGACTTTAATTTGTCATATGGTACATTCCTCTTGATGCCATTGTTTGTTTTTGAAAACAACTAACTTGCACACCCCCACTTTACGGCATATGGATCTTCGCTTTACTGAATTACCTAAAGTTTAAGCCTTATAATCTGGAGATGAAAGTGCATCGAATAATGAACAAGTCCTCGGGCAAAGTGAGTTAAAAGTGATAGCTTTCCTATCGACAACAAAAATGGTGAAACCTTCAGTGGTAACAATTAAAAAAGGTGGACCTTCTACTAAGCAAGCAAAAAGGAAAAATCAACAAAATGAGATCCTTCTTATTTCAAGCATGTTAAAGCTTCTTTGTCATGCATTCCTACTTCTACTCCTATTCAAAGTTATAGAACTTGAAATTTGAATAATGTAATCGAGAGCATTCAAATAAATGGTTATCATTTTATGTGAATGCCATAAATTATGAAGCTTAATATAATTGGGTTAAAAGATATGCCAAATGATGGTAATTTTGGCTATTGGGTCATCGCAAAGCAATTATAGTTGATAGAGTTATGGTGTTCCCCATGGAAAATTAATATGTATCTTAACTCTTATAAAGAATCTTGTTTGAAATGATGTATGCATCTAGTTTTATTTTCTTTTATATACGTCGTTATATAGTGATATAAATAATGAATTAATTACATTAAACATATATGTGTTGGAAATCCTTAGGAGATGTATTTTATCAATTGCGATTACGAATATGTTCGAAACCATGAGTATTGAATTGATGTGCGTGTCTATATAAACAGTAACTCCTTAAATGTTCCTAGTCAAGATGTATCGAGAAAAGGATATCGATACATTCTTTAAGACTAGTGTATACAATGCTTTCCATACGATGGGCAGTGATTTACTCACGATCATTGAAGTCGCCAAGGGGTTACGTACTTGTGATAGTTTGGAATGATAACAGAAGGAACTGGCGAGAGTCATCTATAAGTTAATACAACTAAGTCAAAAAATAGAAGATCTCATGGTAACGATGTATAAGTAGTCTTTTGACTTGAGGGTAGTGTCAATTTTAAGTAGTTAGACTATACTTTGATTATGGTTAGTACTTGGCACAGCGACCTTGTTACAACCATAGTTGATTGTATGTTGAACTGCTTGAAGTGAGACATGAACCAAGAGAAGATTCATCTCATTTGTTGTAGAAGGTTAGTATCACCGTAATTGGTATTCGATTTAAAAGTCAATATATCCACCCAAGGTAAATTGGTTGATCGATAAACGTTATTGGACTAAACTAAGTATTTTAAGTTGTCTACGTAATTAAATACGGATACTAATAGAGTTTTTGACCTTAGACCAAACTTTAGATATCTATGCGATACAATGATGGCAAAAAGAATACTTGAACAGAATATCGTTACTAGGGGAGCTTATTATAGATTAGAAATTGAATTTCGCCTAAATGATCTTCAAGCTTTGAGCTTGTGCCCGATATTGTACTTCAGCAAAGTCCATACAATTTTTAATATTTAATTTGCTTAAATATTGACTGAGGATTGAGTTCACATCAAAGATTTAATACTACAGCGTTGTTAGTTATTTCAGAATTCGACCAATGATAAAATTAATTTATAAATGTTATAAATTAAAACAAAAATTGCACTAATAATATATAGAATTTTTAATCATTTATTTGAAGCTTAAAATCGATAAGAACAATGTATAAAAGTTGTACGTCGGTTGGCACTTGACAAGGAGTTGGAATCAAATAATTAAATCATTGATTCAAATAGGAGTCGATGGGTGTTTGACGAAGCATGGTCAAATTATGATGTCGGCCATACATGGAGGGCTTGGGATACGAAGTCTTCTGGGGTTAGAGCAAAATAAAGAGATATTTTTAGGTATCCCCTTCCTTGGCTATAAATAGATAGCCTCCACTTCTTTTCTCTTGACACTTTCTTTACAGATCTCCAGCCCCCATTATTCATTGGTGAAGCTAAGGTGTCAGCTTTGCAAACTTAAACCAATGAGGAGAACAAATGTTCAACGAGGAAAGAACAACCAAATAAGGTATTCGACTGTGGACTTGATTACAACTGTGATAGATATTAATCTCTATCTATATTCAAATTATATGTATATGTATTTTCTAGTTAAATTTCTTATACCCTTCAACATATTTTTGGCCATGATGATGTACAAAAATTTAAAATTATTTATTTTAGTAATAAAAAAACCATTTAACACATATTATATATATATATATATCATTCGGCAAAAATTTATTTTGATCGGATTATATATATAATATTTAAATAAAACATTATTCATTTAATCATTGAAATGTTTTTAGTTTTATAAATTAAAAAAAACTTTACGATTTTGGATTTAATTATATATATATCTATGTATGTATGTATGTATTATAAATTTCTGTACAAAATTTATAATATTTTTTTTTGTTTTTATGTTTTCGGATTTCAAAAAAGATTTTATGTTTTATTTACAAGTCAAATAAAATTGGAAATGTAAATTTTTGAAATTTTCAAATGCTTTAAAATCAAATCGGGCTTTCAATAAATAAAAAAGTTATAAATATAACTTTATATGAGACTTCATTTAAAAAATAACTTTTTATAAATATTAATAGATATTTTGAAAAAAAATCAGTTCTTTTGAAAATTTGAATTTTAAATTTTTAACATTTAGGCTTAAATCTAAAAATTAAATTACGACTTATACATACATACATACATATATGTATGTATATGTGTGTATATATATATTTAAATGCTTATGTGTAAATCAAGCTTTTGTATATTAGTAATAATTTATACTTTAAATAATATTATATATAAATATAAATCACATATATTATATATATTTAATCACATTAATATTAATTAAAATCAATGGTCGAAAAAAATATTGATTCATCTTAATGTAAGTATAAATTAAATTTATGACATGTCATTACTCTTTTGACAATATGTTGACAATTTATCATTCACACATTTATTGACCATAGGCACAACGATCAATTATCTCATTATACCCCTAGGTTAGTTTATACTTTAATATTGTTATGATGTTCGTATTTTGAATACGAAGATCTCAAAATATTTAGAAAATGATAATACTTAGTTATTATCATTGATTGATTGATTGTTTAGTTTAAAAGTTTAAGTACGAACACCTCGTCAATTTAGTTTCATAATTTGACAATGGGGTATTCAATAAATAATAATGTTGGTTTAAGATTAAAGGAATTTATTTAAGATAATGAATATGCTTTATATAAGTGATTTTATAAACTGGATTTATAAAACGTGCTTTATAAAGGAATTTTTGAGAATTTAAATTCTGGTATTTTTGAAAGGAATGTCAAATGATTTTTGGAAAAGGAATAAAAATAGTATTATTTCTAAAATGGATTTTGAAAACGAAAAAAAAATCTTATGATAAATTGATTCAAGTGGCTCAAAAGTGACTAAAAATGGGCAGAGGATGTGTTTGGATGGTAAATGCTTCTCTTAAGTATTCCCCTTCTTGTTAAGGAAATATGCGGTACTATTGGTGGTACCCAGTTCCCTAGTATCATTTTTGAGTTACTCGATCGATATAATTTTCTAAAGTTAAAAAGGATAATGTGAATCATTAATTGATAAATTAATTGATGGTTGTCAATTTTTATCAAAGTGTATTATCTTAATTGATAAGCATAGGTATGCTTTGATCTTTGAAAGAAATGGTTAAAGTTATTAATGAATGGTTTTGGGTTTGTAGTAAACAATGTTTTAGCAACATTTGTTTTTAAACCCTTGAATGGAATTTTGGAAGAAATCTTATGGGTATATTTAGATCTTTAATAATGAGATTTTAAAAATAATAACAAGTATTAGAATCTTTTATAAATAGATAGAAAATGTTATATGTTTAATTTATAAAGGAATTTTTTATAACAATGTTTTGGTAATAATTGTTTCAATCTCTTTGATTATATTTTAAAGTAAGTAAAACTTGTTAAGTAAATTGTGAATATACTTAAAACATTTGAATAAGTATATGAATACTTTTAAGTATTGAAACTGGTATAAATGGATAATTAATAAAAGGAGTATTAATTAATAAAATAAGTCTTGATTAACAAAGAAGTTTTAATAAATATAAAGGTGTTTGCATTTAATATTGGTTAAAAGGAGCAAATTATAATATAAGAGGTATATTGTAATTACTTGAATAATTTCTTAGAAATGTTAGAAAATAGTTAAATATAAAGAAGCATCTTTATAAAATATTTAAATAAAGAATGAAAGTTTTCTGAAATGTTTTCATTAAAAAAAATTTGAAAAATTATTAAATTCATATGAAATATGTGGATTATTTCATCGCACAATTTGTCTAAGATTCGAGTACAGAGCTTTGAGGGGTTTACACCAATCCGAAAAAGGATTTATCACTCGATTGTTGACGGTGAACATTGGTGAGGGTTTGTGGTTGGATACTTAAGTTCTCTATCATAGTTGAGAGCTATGCAAGGAAAACTAAAATTCTGATCAGAGAGCTTGATCAAAGTCCGTACTAGAGGATCGGGGGATCAATACTAGTTAATAAGTAAAGTTGTGGATTCGAATAGAAGATCGAATAGGATGTTATGGATGATATGTGTATATCATATAGAATTGAATTTATAAAATAATGTTTTGGGTAAGTATTACTGAGTTTTTGTTTTGCGGTAATTTCGAGGATGAAATTCTTTTGAGGGGGAAAGTATGTAACAACCCGTAATTTGATCACTTTTACTAAAGATATTTAAATTATTTTAAATATTCAAATATCGATTATTTTTCGTAAATAATCAAGTTTTAAGTGATAATTAATAATAATGAACTTATTTTGGAAGAATGTTCCAAAATATAGTTCCTTTGGAAAAATACCGATAAAATGGTCGGAAACCGTTTTTTCGATAAATAGCTCTATAATCGTAAAATATCGCGCATGGAGCTGGATACATACACTTATTTTTATGATTGAAAAATAATATAAAATAAAATCAATTATTTTATTTTTGGAAATAAAATGTGTTTACGACATCATTAGTGATGCTCTTATTTAAATATTGATTTATGAATTTAAATTGAGATTTAATGATTTAATAATTATGATAATTATTCTAATAATTTTTTTAAGTGATAAAAATTCATTTTAAATAGTTATAAAGTGATAATAAATCATTTGTAATAATTTTATGAAGATATATACTTGATTTAAAAATATAAGAAAATTCGTATCGCTTTATCGATATAACAACACTTTTTGTAAACAATTGTTTAATATTTATTTATATAGTTTTATAAATTGAATGCGATTATTTTAATTAGTTAAAAATGATAAATTAGTTTTCAAATTTTGTTTACATTTATATGTAAATTAATTTATAAGAGAAAATATGACCGGGAATTGGTTTCTCGATTTTCAATGGTTTAACGAACGGAAGTTGTTCAAAGTCATTGAAAAGTTGTTTATTCTCTTGTGCACATACATGTACATGTATATAGATGTCACATGCACACATGAATATATACATACATACATACATATAACATATATACATTTATATATAAACATGTATAACAAAATATCTAAGATATTTTCACAAACTTCATCCTTAAGCTTCCTTAAGTCAATGCACATGGCTTGGAAGTGAAATGAAGTAATATAGCACATTGGGGGAAGGACTAACGTGTATAAAGATGAGTTAGGGGAGGAGAGAAGTGATGGTGAAGTAGTAATGTATTACACCAAAAATATCATGATATTTTTCCAAGTTTTCTTCCTATAAATACACACCCTCCATCCTCTCATTTCCTAATACCATTCCACTTCTTCTTCCTCTTATTTTCAAGCTCTAATGGCCTCTCTAATAGCTTCTCTTTACATAAAAAACAGTAAGAAAGTTATGCTGAAATGGTGCAAATATTATAAACATATGAAATACATATCCATACAGCTCAAAACCAAGCTAAATCCACTCCTCTTCCTCTTGCAAATCCACGACCACCACCATTTTCCATGAAAGCCGAGCCTTTCTCCCTCCAAAGCCAAGGCCGTGAGCACACCAAGGCTAGGCCAAGCCCATCCAAGGCTCTCGAGCTCGATTTCGTGGAGTTTTATTTCGTGATAGTGTAGCTATAGCCATATTTAGGTTAATCGTTTAATCCGAGGTGAGAAACTCTTACTTATATTATATTTTTGGATAATGATATAATGTTTGCAATGGATGCTTACTATGTTTTGATCATCGTGTTTGGTTGTTTAATATTGTTGTTTAATTGTATTAACAAATCACGTTTAATACACGTCGAAAATCACAAAGAAAATCACTTTTCTTTTATTAATGAAATGGTGTATATGGAATGTTTAAACCTCTTAAAAATGTTTTAATATGATTTAAAAATGTTTTAATATGATTTAAAAATGTTTTATAAACATTTAAAAGTGTTTTAGCGAAGTTTAAATAAACATTAAAAATTTAGTCAAAAATAGGCGCGTCGCGTAACAGCAGTTCGCGAGTTCGTGTCTTAAAAATTAAATCCATTTATAAGATGGATTCAGAGTCAAATTGCATTGAAATAAGAATTTTCCAAACCCTTGTAATCATGGTTTTAAAAAAAAATCGAGATATCGTTTAGTAGATTATAAAATACCAGCAAATCAAGTTTTAAATAAAATTGCGCTTTGGCAGTTCGGAGGCTAAAGTAGTAAATGTTTTAAAATGGATATTTTTAATTTTTTAAAATTATGAAATACATTATAAATCTTTTAAAATGTTCTAAAAGAGATTTGAGTTATATAAATGAATTTCCAAATGATAGAAAAGTCGTTTTGATCAATAGCTTTAAAACACTATTTGCAACACTTTTTAATAACTTTTGCAAATAATGGTTTTAACCTAATTATTCTTTCCCAAATCTTTTGTAAACCTTTTTAAATAAATAATTAAGTAATTTAAAGATGATTAAGAGGTTAAAGAAATGAGTATGCGGAAACGACTAGTACATTTGTTCTGTTTGTGAGTGTCACAGAAAATCCGATCGAGGAATGGAACAGATCGAAGGAAAAGCCCGGATGCTCTAAAATAATTAAAAGTAAATTAAGTATGTTAAAAGATTTAGAGTCGATCAAATAAATTGACCACCTTATGGGTGACAGAGAGGTAGTCTCTAGGCTTGGGTTTGAGAAACAAGTTGCATGCCCTCCCTGGCTATCCCGACTGGCCCGATGAAAGGGATAGTAAATTTGATTTAACCGGATCAAATTTCCCAAAGTATAAAAGGTATAATTTTCCAAATTTAAACAACTTGGATTTCACATAAATAATCTTCTTATACTTGGTATTAAATTTAGAGGAGGGAACCCGTACTATCCGAGTGAATTTTAAAGGTGATTTCACTGTTATTCGATAGATAGTAAAGGTTGAATACTGGAATTGATGTTGAGTAGAATTGGTACAATTTCTATCGACTCTTTTTAACTCAATAATGTTTTCCAACATGACTTATGAAAATAATTTGGAATTAATTTAATTCTTATACTTAAATTTATTGGTTTGGCTTTATAGTAAACGATGTCTTAAATAACATTGTTTTTGACTCGTTTTAAAGGTTATGATTTGGAAATATTTTCCTATGTAAAGAATGAAATAATTTGGAATTTAAAAGGTTTTAAGTAATCAAAGGATTTGATAAGAGAGGTTTAATGATTCTGTATATACCGAAAAGAATGTTTTTAAAGATATATATATCTAGAAGATATTTTGATAAAAAGAAATTAATCAATCAAAAAATAATTCCCTAATTACTAAAAAATTCTTTTTGTCGCTGATTGGTTCGAAGGAACCGGGGTCAGATTTGAGTAATTCTTATCCGAAAACCACTTTGAACCAATTTACATATTTGAAGTGAAGACATGGAATGATGGTAAATGAATGAAGGGCTGCTTGTCACTGACCCTGGGGGAAATTTCCCATATCATCTATATGTGGTAGTAGTATCTTCATTTGATCTTCGATGCAAGGGCTGCTCGCTACTAATCCTAGGGATGATTCCCGACAGGATGTGGTAGGAGAGTTCCTTCGATTTGTCCTGTTCCTCGACAACTTGTACGGATGAATGTCTGACGTTGCATTTCAAATTATGTTGATTGATCTCTATGAACGTATCATCTGGTTGGTGGCGGAGAAGGCAACCTCTCTTAGCTTAACACCCTTTCATGAGACGTACGAGCTCAAGAGTTTTACGTTTGCAAAAATTAGTTGTGTGATCATAGAATGGCAGTGTGGCATTCAAAGTGGAATGCGCTATGTGAAAAGGTAATCGTTACCTCAGGCCTCATCACCCGGTAATGGCTTAAACAGGGTACGCCGTAAGGCTATGTGGTTCGCTACTATTAGGGTATGGTCGTCAACTTTCTAGATTACTCTATATATGTCGAGTATGTTGTGTATGCTAAGAGAACTCTCAGATAGGTCGGTTACGACTGGGGTGATGTCAAATTCGATTTCTACCCAGGCCATGTTTGAGTGCCAAATAGGGATAGATTGGTCTTCCCAGATGCGGAGGATTGTTTGTGTATCCTCGGTACATCCCTCTAGAGATAAACTGTACGGAAGGTAGTCCCTTACCTGCCATTGTATAGAAATCCATTCTCCAATAAATGCCTTCAGAATTAGTTGTAAACCTATTATGTCATCAAATTTAACCAATGTAGCAATTTCAGATAAGATTCGTAAGTTTAATTGCAAAAGTTTTCAAAAGGATGTCATTAAAATAATATTCCTAGATTTTGCGTAGCAAATTTTTTGGTTATCATATGCTAAAAACTCGTTCTGTGTTTATGTGCAGTGTGGCCTTGTGAGATATCTTTGTTTTCAAACATCGTATTTTAAGTTTCTCACACCAGTCTCATAACTGAGCCAGAGTTTATTTTCCTTTCCCTTAAACTCTGGGTGCCCTAATTTTCTCAGACAGCCCAGTAGTCAGGTTTAGTTAGAAGAAATCCGGATTGAGCTCGAAGCATGGGATTAGAAGATTCTTCTGAAGATTGTTATCCGTTTCCACCACACTCGTGTATTATTGTATTCCGCATAAAATTTTCGCTGTAAGGATTATATGTTGAAATAATATATGTTATTTCATCGTGTAAGATTCTGTTATGTCTTTATTTTCTTTCTTATCTTTAAAGAACCGCCTCTCTGGCACTTGGGTTTGTGGCACGTGAATGCCGAGGATGTATTAGTGTCGATTTTCGAGGGTCGAAGAAACGGGCCCTCATATAACTCATCCCCACTATCTCCATAATTATTATCGTTTCCTATCTCTTTTATCTCAAGGTTGGATTAGATGAAATCACCCTATACTATGATTAAGATTCCTTTAATTTCCATTTTTCATATTCTAATCAGTTACCCTTTTACGGGCTACGTTCTCTATAATGATTATCAGTGCAACAATTTATCCTTTATCAAATTTAGTTCCGATGATTGAAAAATGGAGGCAAAATGTTGTGGTTCATTGCTGTAACAATATTCAAGTAATCATTTCCCTTAACTTGTAGATATGATTGTCCAATACTGCTAACCTAGTCTACTCAATGCTCCAAATTTAACATTCCTTCGATTGATTTTCTGCATCATTTATTTGTACGTGAAATAATATTGATGATTTCCATATGATTGCGGCTGTTTGACAAATCTAATATATCACAACTCTTCCTAGCATTACTGTTTATCTTTGTTTTATTATATAATGATAAGTATTTACCTGTAAATAATTTTATGTCTTACCCAATATGACTACTGAGTAAGACTACTATTGTCTTGTTTAACCGTGTTGATGCATGGAGTTTATTACCCTAGTTTGAAGCTGTAATACAAAATTAATTTAATTAAAATAGAAGTGTTTGAATTTGATTTTGATAAGTATCAATTTGGAATCAAATTATTATTCAATTAAGGTCCATTTAATAAGGGATTTTTTTATAATAAAATTTAATTAGCTAATAAATTTCTTTTTAGATAATATTTTAAAATTAAAATAAAACATTTTACTGTAAATAATTTTGTGTACTTGAAATAGATAAAAAGAGGTTTTATTTCATATTCAACAAAATCAATAATCCATGTATAGGAAAAATTATTGGATTTATATATCCTGTATAACTCATTAAAATATACGTGGTAAAACAAAAATAGAAGATAAATTTGAATTAATAGTGTATCCATAAATATATATAGTTTATAAAGTTACCTAAATGCAAAGGTGAGGGAGATTAAGCTAAAGGCCAAATAGAATTAAAATTAAGGGTCAAGCCTATTTTAAAGCTGATCCCTTTTCTCTATTGAAAGAACATGTTATTCCCACTTCAAGACCTGGTATTCCATTAAACATAAATCCCAAAATTAAAAATCGTTCAATTCGAAAGAAAAAAGAAATGAAACCGTAGCCGATCATGAATGAGAGAGAGATGGGCGGCCTCGCGAGCTCATCATCAGCACGACGACAGGAGAGGCGGTCGAGCATTCCCAAAGCAAGGCGAACATGATTGCATCAGCGCACACTACAACAAAAAGTGTCTTTTATAGCAGCATATAGCCGCTATTAATCACAACCATAGCGGTTTGATAAGCGCTGTATATCGACATGTTATAAAAAACTGTTGAATATTTATAACACAAAATATGCCGCTATGGTTGAGCTTAGTTTTATAACGCAAATTTGCCTCTATGGTATGTTAATTCAATAGCTCATTATAGCCGCTATAATACAGCTAAACCTCAACGGAACTGGAAATCTTTATAACACCATTTTGCTGCTATAAAATATTTATTCAATAGCTCATTATAGCCGCTATAATACAGCTATAGATTTCCGATTACAAAGATCAAACATTTCAATTACAAAAGGTACTGTTACATAAATAGAAATACATGCAATAAAAACAAAGTTCTGCATTTTTATTAAGCAAGCAGATGCTTCCTTTTGAAATATAAAGGGACCCAAAACAAAAAAGCACAACAATTGACAACTAATTTGTTTGCAAATTTAGAAGAAGAAAAAATGACTCATTCTCGAATGCAAGGTTGCAAAAATCCATAAGATTATTACATCACTTGTTTGTTCAGCAAATAAATACGGACTTCTCTAAGAGGACGACTCCTTGGCAATCTTCTCAGCCTTAGCAATGACTTCATCAATTCCTCCAACCATGTAAAATGATTGTTCTGATAGATAATCGTATTTACTATCAAGAACTCCCTGTTAACACAAATACAAAAAAGAATTTGGCATATATCAATAGGTGTAATTAACTGGTTATGCAAAATTTTCATATACTGGTAGTTCTCAGTTACAATTATCTATTACATTGTTCTAACGAAACAATAATTAAGAAATTGCAAAACTATATACCAAGCATTCTAATCTGAAGACTGTATTTTTTTTCATAGTGTGTATACAAGTCAGGCGCACATGCTTTAAAACAGTATTGTGCCTTCCTAGTAAACAATTAAGTGCAGCAATGCAAATGTGTGCATATCTGCAAATACATACACTTGTACTCCCTCCCTCCCTCTGTGTGCGTGTGTGTGTGTGTGTGTGGATAAGTGTTATGACTCACCAGAATCGATGGGAGCAACTCTTCCTATAGCAGCTTCGCCAAAATCAGGATCAAGAACCTCTTCAATATTTGCCTTTGTGCCTAAAAGTGTTATTCGTATGATTGCTCATTTGTCCGTAGAATGCCGTGCGCACAGCCAGCTGTAATACAGATTTCTTGGGTCCTCATTTCACTTCGTGAACAGTTTTACAGATGACAGGAAGGCCAGCATATTCAGTTCATGATCGAAACTGAGGGACAACAGCATTATAATAGAACAAAAATCCTTTTCCTACAAAAGCTAGCCGACTAACAGGTGAACCGCAATGACTGATGCTTTTTCAATTCAATCTCCATGTGCTCTCAACTGAAGAAATTGAGTTGTTAACTTATTTCTTCTTTTAAAGTAATGTACAACAACATTGCCAACAAATTTTCCAAATAATATATTTGTGAAGCTTGGCCAAAACATGAAGAGTAGCCTGGATAATTAACAAATGTGTGTAAGCAGAGGATTGAATAAATTCACTATGATGCCTGAAATGAAATGAAAAAATTCTGTAAGTAGAACACTGTAAAGAAAATTTTAGAAATTGAATGTGCGCACAAAGCAAACACTCAAATGATAAAATAAATAAGAAAGACACTAATAAAAAGCAAAGTAAGAAAACAATGGTTTCAAATTTCCCATTTACCTCATTTGAGCTATTAGATACTCTGACCATTTTTTGGATCTGAACTATAATTTCTTCTAACAGTGAATATCCCATTTGTTTTTCCTAGAAACACATTTTCGTTTACCAACATGATCTAATGGTGAGCATCCTAAACATATGAAGGATTACAATGAGCTTTGGAAATCAGCCACTATACAAAGAGTACACTGTAAATCAAAAACTGATAAATAACTAATAACATAATTGGGAAACAAAATACGATTCAGAATGTATACAACAATGATCCACTTCCAAATGGTAAATTTCGGATAATTTTGTTGTCAAAAGGAAAGAGTGTCTCTGGTAATAGATTAAATTAGCTACTGCGAATTTCCCGGGATTATATTTCTGTCCATATTAATTTTTGTCAGTTAACTAATACCTTATGATAAATGCTCGTTAAATTCTAATAAATAGATTATTTTCATTTTATTTATTTATTTTTGTTGTTGTATATATAAAATTTATGTCGGTAACTAGGATTATATGAATGGAAGAAAAATGAACAGCTAGGGGTACACTAAGTACACAAAATAATTTGTTATCGTCGTCGTATAAATTTTGGACATATTTCTGGAAACATCATGTTACCAAAGTCTTTTTGAAAATTACCCAAAACCCTTGTCCATGTCATTCGTGGTCGAAAATTGAACCTAAAAATACACGGTTCCACTTTCACCGTCAAGATTCACTGCACCTTCAATTTTCAAGTAACCGTTTGCATACCATGTCTCTAAAAAAAGAGCCTTGCAGTGTCGAAGAAGGCCTCTTTATTGGAACCAACTTTAGGCCTTTTTTGTAAGTTATTTCAATTACGATTGAATTTGTTGAATCCCTTCTGCAGTCGATATTCGACATTCAAATAAAAAATTAACAAAATCTAAAAATTTCACCTTCAGACCATCGACTTGGCAGTGTAAGAATTTTTATGTGGAATCATTCGATAATATGGGACTGCATTAGGACTATCGGTTGAAGTTGAAAATTCCGAGGAGCGTTCACTGACAACAAATGAATTACGAGCGGGTTACATGAATACGAGCACCAACTGAGTATAGTATAGGTCAAATCCTCTATTTTATCGATTTTAACTTTTGATTAAATCCTTCCCTACCTCCGTCTGTTCAACCTTTAATTTATAAATCATCCAACTTCGATGTAGTGCAGAGGATATCGTATAACAATAAAACCACGATGAAGAATAGATGAGATAAATTATAGATCAACAGAAAAAGTGACACTAATCAGTTTAAAGTCTTTGGACACTAATAAACTGATGATTAACAAATGCTATAAAATAAACAGCCTACTTATTCAAGAACACGATAAGGTTTAAGATGTACTTACAAAATTAGAAATCTTCTAATCAGCTCAAACAAAGATGGTTCATTTGCTTTGCAATTAAACAGATTGTCTGTATATATGTCGGCTTTGTGAGTTCAAGCATATCTGCAGTTGTAGGTTTCGTTCACCTTAGGAATGCAAATATGTTAAAACGAGACATAGAAAGAAATTTTATTGACAACAAAAGTGTGATTCCCCATACAAATTCACTTAAGAGATAGATCCATTGACTGTAAGTTCCCTGTGAGTTCTTATGTCTAAAATTTCCTACAATAAATTTTCAAAGTAGAAGTCATTTATTTACTAATGCTTAACACAAAGATATTGCTAATTTATTTTTAGCAAGTGGTTCAATTGGGTCAGATGCACTTTTTGATAGATCTGATAATCAATGTTCTCTCTCTAACCTTAAATTTTAGTTTTGTAGACCATGCATTGCCAAAACTAGGTCTACACTCAATAGGAAGGGCCTCTTTAGGAGCTTCTGCTACCCCATGAAGTAGTTGACCAGAAAAATATTCTTTGTACTCCACCTGTATAGATATACACATAATTAACAATTAAACCATGTGAAGACAGTATTGCGAGTAGGAAAAATATTCAAGTAGATACAACACAGTATCAAAAAATGTGCGTTATATTGAATCATTCAGCATTTTCACGTAAACTGGATGATATGGTAGTGATTCCCCGTTCAAAGTAACAGGAACACCAACAACCTACTTATTCACATGTGATTCTGTCTTGGATGTGGGGTATTGTACAGGCTTGGTGGCGAGATCGTTAATTTAGGCTTTGGGTCCATAGCTTTCCTTGTGCATGAAACATGGTCATAGGCGAATATCATTCAGCTATGTAGCTCGGTGAGGAGGAATTCGCAATTACATGCTACATTTATTACAGCAGCTACTTGAGCATTTGGCTCTAGCTTATGTTCGGTTGATCTTAAGGTAAAACTTACTGTTCTACATTTTAAACAACTTATCAACTAGTAATATGTTTGATTTAGCTAGGAAGATAGGATTTGTTTTCGATTTAGAACATCATGACATAGAGTTTATTATGAGCAAGGAAATTTAGAGCGTCTGATCTCTTAGACCATGAGATAGATTAGTTTATTATGGGCTTAGATAATCTAGACAAATACAAAAAATAAGGTCTAGATTACCGATTCTATAGAAGCCTAGGGGGTTTTGTTGGGATGGGATTCAGACTGAAGACCACTCAAATCGAAACCCCACAAGCACAGCGGACAGTTGTCATCGGCCTTTCTCCATGGTTTTCTGTATTTTTTTAAAAGTACATCAAGCAACTAAAACTACTAAATTATTAATGCAAAATCTGTAACGAAAATCATGCTAAACATTATGTACCCAAAAAAATTGCATTTTATATGGCAGTACAATGTTGACCATTCAATATAAATAAATAAAAATTGAACTGCCGAATGATTTAATTTCGAAAACATATTTCATTCGGTAGCAAATCACTTGAACCAAATTGAATCTAAATAATTTCATTTTGTCGAATGCTGTCAAAACCTAAACACTATATAGTTCAGTGATATGAAAATTGTATGAAAACTAATATCAAATATTTTATATTGTCGAGTCGCTTTCTAAACGTGAAAAAATTTAGGGTTTGCCAGTTTTTCGATTTAAAATGTTCAATGTCGACGCAATGCACCAAATTCAAACAAAATTGAAAGTAAATACAAAAAATACCTAAAATAGAAGTCGACTACGATGTAGAGGTATTCTTCTTCGATGGCGTAAGCTTCCTTCTGGAGGCATGGTTCACGAATGGCGACTTGAAAACTGCGATAGTAAATTTTGGCGGTGAAAATGTAGCGAGGGTAAATATTCGACAGTAAATGATATGGAGGATGGTTGGGTAATGTTTGTTAAAAAAATATATGTGGTAAATTGAAGAGTAAATAATTTTTAGAAAGAGACAAATAAACGAGGAAGAGGGAAAGTGAAATAATCAGTTATAAAAACCAACTTTTCTTGTAGTGGCACCTCGATATGCGAACAGGAGTCGCTCGAGCATGAAGATGGGGTTGCGTGGACCTGGGGCAGACAATGTGGCCTACGGTGGCTGGTCGATTAGGGATGTTGGCTGAGGTGATTTCAGGCATGGTCATCGCATGGATGAAGGAGGCAGGGGTCGATGCTAGCTTCGTGTGACAGTTTTCTTCACATTGTTAAAGTGAGTTATTCTAACTTGCACATCTATATCTATACAAGTATAATCCCTTTGCATGCTTTATTGGGTTATGAATTGCGTTAATTATTGGTAGTGATTGAATGAAATTAGTGAAATACAATTGCATGCTATAGATTTCTTTAGTTTGATGGTTGAATGAGTTGTATATTGTGACTGAAATATTGAATTTGAATCAATGTTTGATTAGGTAGTTGCATGTACATTGGAAACCATCAAAATGCATTTTCTATAGCTTAATTATACGAAGTTTGTGCATTAATTGTGTGACCGGAGTTTGCCAAATAGGACTTGGATCGTTAAATTAGCTCTATTTGATAAGGGGTATTTTCTGGAGAAATTTATTTTAGAATTTTGATTTTTGACCGATTATTGTTTGATTCGTTTTGAATTTCGATGAATGGTTTTGATCGAAGGTTTTAAATATTTTTAAATTCTCAAGTGTGATTTTCTTTATTAAAAATCATTTTGGAAATTTTATTAAACCATCTTAAATTCTTAACTAGATTATTATTTCAAAATTATGTTTCAAGCTATTAAACTAATTTTATTATCCACAAAATCCTCTAGAAATCATCATTTCAATCATATTTTAATTACAAGGTTATTTTAAAGGAAAAAAACATGTTGCGCTTTTATAAAAGATTTTATAAATGATATTATCTTATTTGAAGTAATCTCGATTATAGAAGTTTTTTAAATAATTTTGAAAGAGTTTTAAGCCTTCGTAAATAAACAACTCTTCTTTAAAATGAAATTAAGGATTTAAAAGTGGATTTGAGAAATTATATCTTTGAATACATATAATTATTTTAAATTTTTTTATTTTATTATGAATTTGGGATTTTATTGTTATTTTGTGCTTTTCTATAAAATAAGGAATTTTAATAAACGATTGAATTGTTCGATCGGTATGGGACTTTCCCTACAATTCTTTCGCTTATTATTTTAACTTGTTAAATAGAGTTTGAGTGGAAATTACTAACTTTTAGTAAATACTTGAATTTACTTTCTGGTATGGGACAGTTAGTTAAATTCTAGTGATTACTAAAGTGAAAGTGATCTACACTTTAGAGTTGTATTATCTTAGGGTGTTCGGATTTCAGGCCGATAGATCCCCGAGAGAAGATGACTCACTTTTCATTGACCTGAGAGTCGATATTTGAGTAGCGCATGACGAAACTGCTTGGAGAGGTGTTAGTGACCTTGCTAGACAAAACTGCTTAGTGAGGTGGTAGCGACCTTGTCCTCCCGACGAAACTGCTTAATGAGGTGGTAGCGACCTTGTCCTCCCACGAAACTGCTTAGTAAGGTGTTAGCGACTTTGTCTTCTGGACGAAACTGCTTAGTGAGGCGTTAGAGACCTTATCCTCCTGATGAAACTGCTTGATGAGGTTTTAGCGCCTTGTCCTTCTGATGAAACTACTTAGAAAGGTGTTAGCGACCTTGTCATTGCGTTGCTATCATAATCTTTTCGGTGCTGAGATTATGATTATTTATTAGTGAAATCGGTTATCCATTTCCATTTGTTCTTTGAAGCATTTGTATTTGGGTATGAATTCCCTCTTTATGCTTTCAAGATTTTGATGTCACCATATTTTTAGATGATTGTCCATTGAGACTTGATATGGATTTATGAAATGGTGATTTTGATTGATTTGCCTTATTATGATTATTTGGTTTAGGCATATTTTTATTTTGGCTTATTTATTGTTAAGTCACATAATTATTGTATTAGTATCTCACCATTTTATTTAGATATAGTCTAACCCGTTTATTATTTTAATACTCGGGTCAGGTCGAGACTCTAAAGGTACAGGGACTCACTGACTTATGGATTTTGTGCTAGCACTAGAGTAGACTATTTTGACTGGTTTACTTCATTATTGTGTATATTGACACTTAGGATGATATGTCATGTATATTATTTAGTAGCGACTTTGTACTTGATACAACATTTTGGATATGATTTTATTATGCTACGATCTGTGACTCTGATTTTGATTTATTTATATTATATACTATTCTAAATATTTTAAATTGGTGTATTTATTACTTTGTATTAATACTGTACACGTCAAATTTTCAGTTCAAATCCTCAAAATGGTAATAAAGACGTGTTAGTGTTAGTCTAAAGATATTTTCACATTTGATCGCCCTTAAACAGCCGAATTCTCCGTGTTATTAGACGGCATTACTTGTAATGTTTCTTAATAATATGGATATAGCGGTAGGGTCATTACAGCTTAGTATCAGAGCTGTGTTCAGAACATTATAGAATATAATTGACGTAGAGTCGAGATTTGAACCTAAATGACCTAGAGTCCCATCCCTTAGGTGTGTGGTAGATAGTTTTATTATTATCTATTTAGGATAGGAATATAAATGATTGTTGGGAATAATCATCGGGACGTATTTGTAAAAAATTTGAATGTCCATACAAATTTTTGTTATAAAAATGATTCTAAATTTGGCACTCACTTCTGTAAAGAGTAAGATTTAATATATAGCATAAATGAGACTTTAGATGACTTAGAATTGAATTGTTGTGTCCTGATCTATTAGTGATCGGAGTTGCGCATCAGAGGCTGGAAGATAGCTTTCCGCTGAAGGTGACTGTTTGTTTGTTTGATTGAAATGTATGTTGTTTGCATCAATGTTTGTTTTGTTTATGCTTGGTTTAAAATGTGAAATTGAATATAAGATGTTATCACTCAAAGAATTTATAAACGCATTTGAATCTGGACGAACCCAATTATTAGTAAAAGCCAGTGGTTTCTCCAATATAGAATCGCTGGGGCATAATAAAAACATCTGAGCAATTAATAATAATAAAATATAGAATGATAAATAATGTGTATCTAATTAAATTTGGAATTGGAAAATATACTAAATAAATAAAATAAGATATAATAAAAATTAATTGGTTTATGGATGCTTGGTTGTTTTAAAATTGTAAGTGATTGTGCAAAATTAATATTGAGTAGGAATCACTATTAAGAGTCGAAACCTGCTCAACAATAACAATAACAACTTGCGGTGTCCTCGGTAGTGTAGTTACCATAAAAAATATTGAAAATTTAAATTTATATAAAATGAAATGTTAATTCATATGTGTGATTAATTATTTGTTAAGATGGAAAAAAATTACTTGAGGTATATATTGATGAATGTGTGTACTATGGAATTATTATCAGTAATTATTATTTCTATGATACCATTAAGATTGATTGAAAGAATTTTAATAAAGCAATCATCTATTTGAATTAAAATCTTTTTGATATTGTAGACTTATATATAAGGAATCTGATTATGTTTATTATAGGCAAGCAAATATTTTATAAAGGCATAAAGTATTAAAAGATATATGTATATCACATGGAAAATAATTTTGTGTTAAATTGCTCGTTGGATGTTTTAAGAATTCTGGTCGATGCACCTGATCAACGTTATCGATAGGAATTTCCTAAACACTAGAATAAGACAGCCGAACATAGTACTTTGAGTTATAATATTTAAAGTATTATAAATAATTATGAAAGAGTTATAAATAATATTTAAAGAAAAAACATAAAGTTTTTAAGTATGTTAAATATTACTAAAAATAATAATAAAAAGAATGTTTTGGAAAAATGTATATATATACCTATGTGATAATTTTAAAAGAATTGTATTAAAGATAGAATATATTTTGGAAAATGTTTTAGTAAACCTTTGATAAGAATAATATAAGTACAATGGAAATAGTTTTTGTATATCTTAAGATTTTAAAGGTTAAAAGTAAATTAATGAAAATTCTGTTACCAATAAAATTTTAGCCATTTATTAAATTTTAGAATACCGTACTTTTGATCTGGATGCGCAAATAAATGAATAGATCTATGCTTTGATTTCCAACTAAAGCAAGTGGTGCAACTTCAGTTCAATCTAATAATAACTTGTAAAATTGTTGTATTATTGTTCATTGTAGATACTTTTTGTAATTTCTACTTGATAACAAATGACGAAACTTTCATTTTGTTTTAAGTTTATAAATAAATGGGTTGAACTTTATGAAAATATGTTCCTTTGAGGCATTTTTAACTATATAGAATTGAAGTTTTGCATTTCTTCATGTGTTTTTCAATACTTTGACAGATCATCTGTTCATTATAGAACATATGTATATTTTTGCTTGCTCTACCAAGATTTTACTTCACTACTATGGAATTAGAATGATTATAATGATGTTGCACACAAAAAAGAATATACAGAGAAAGATAGGTTATTGGTGAGCCCACAAAACCATTAGGATCGGTTGACCCTTAGAGACTTAAGTTAAGGACAGATTGTCCAGAAGTGTGTCTAACAGAAGTTAGATTAGTTATTTTGTCTTGTGGCCCGAGTTAGCCAACAGTTAGTAGTCGGCCAAATAAAACTACATTGTTCGGACAGATAGTCCATTAATTACATGATTTATGTGCATATATGACATTGCTATTTTTTTAATCGGTTTGATTGCAGGATTCTGATTTGCCAAAATATATGTTTTTGAAGAGATATTAGTGAGGGGAAACCCGTCCCGCTAAGCGGCGTGGTCTCACTTCATATCAGTAAACCGAGATGTAATAGTATTATTTATACCAGGCTTTATGTCTGACTCAAAGTTTATGTATTCCCCTTAAACTCTCGGGTGCTCAAAATTTAATTTGAGTAGACTGAGAGTTAACAAATAAGCTTCCAAAGACGTGAAGTAGGCAAAGTTAGGAGCTATTTAATTTTATTCTACTGTGATGTATTATGACTGATATGACTATTTAGTACTCTAATCATCCAAGGAGGAATCTTCATATGTCGCTCTTGGCATAATTTGTAATAATTATATTTGATCAAAATTTGGGAATCATTTTGGGATTATCTATCTGAATATGAAATATGGATTTGAAATGTAATCAGAAAAGTTGTTTTTAAATCTGTTTTGTTTTGTATATCATATTCATGTGCTTCTGATATTATGGATACCATTAACATTACCGTATTTTGTCACCGGAAGTTAATACTATAGATGACTGCAGTATCTATAGCATTTAGCTTCGGGCCTCAAGATAGGGGATGTTACAGTCTCTCTATAAAAAATTGCGAGGATGCAATTTTCATAAGGGGGAAGGTCTGTAGCAATCATATTTTGAAGCTGTAATATAAAACTAATTTAATTAAACTAGAAGTGTTTGAATTTGATTTTGATATTATTCAATTAAGGTCTATTTAATAAAGGTTTTTGTAATAATAATATTTAATTAGCTAATAATTTTTTTTAGATAATATTTTAAAATAAAAATAAATTGCTTTACTATAAATAATTTTATATACCGGAAACGGATAAAAAGAGGTTTTATTTGACATTCAACAAAATCAATAATCCATGAACAAGAAAAATTATTGTGTAACGACCCACTATTTTGGACCATTCAAATCGATAATAAAACCACACATGTCAGACTTGAATAATACAAAATAATAGATTGTAAATAAATTTAGATCAAATAAAACCAATCACAGACACAGAATATCAGAATAACTCGCAGCAGAAATAAAAATACATAGTGGTTCATGAAGCCACTACAATACATAGTCTCAAAGAGATAAAAAATACCATAGTCTGAAAAATAGATACAATAGAAGCCTGAATACATAAGTTCACAAATACATAAGCAAAGCTGAATGAAATAACTGAAATGGAAAGACAAGTAGATAGACTGATAAACTCCAGAAATCTCTAGCTCCAAAAGGTGAATCCTAAGCTGTAATACTCAGGCTGACCCGAGCGTAAATAAAACACAAACACTCGAGTCAGGACATACATACTTATACAATGTAAACCAACTCAAGTGAATTGTAATAGAAATGCATCAATAACTTAAAGGATGCTTGGGACCGCCCATCCTCTAAGGATCCGTTAAACTATTTACTATGTAGTAATATTCGCTATTATAATAATGTCTAATTGTAAAATAAACTTACTTTTAAATAGCGTTAAGGAGTTACCCATATCCCCCTTAACACATAATAGTCCCAGTAGTCTATCCAGTATCAATGCACCTCCAAATCGGGAGGCTACCCTAAATACTCCACAGGCTACGGCACAAAACCAAACTCGTACAAGGCACGCTAGGGTAGGTGACACGGCACAACTAGGCAATGCTAGGGTAGATATACCAATTACGCATCCGGACTTGTGGTAACGCATAGCAGCAACTACCGCCCACCCCGAGCCATACTCCCAAAAATCAAAGGGTGCACCCAATCAATCACAGAGTAATAGAATGGTATCGAAGAAGTGTGTCCGATCGGAGGAGCTACCTCATTGGCCCGTCAATCGCTCCTGTTTTAGCCACCTTATGCCAACTCACGGGAGTCGGGTCCACGTATATACCTCAATAGGATCGTCGCCACCATCCTACTTCATTCTGGAATCTCTACCGCGTACACAGTTGTTAAAGTGGTTTTCGGTATCGACAGAGAGTATGTCCATATCTGATCCCGGTCTCTTTAACAACCAATCGTTATTATAACCCGTGGTTATAAATTTCAAAAATGATTTATATTCCAAATCAAAATAATTCATTTAAACCATTCAAATATGAAGTCACTATATTTTCAAATCAAATATTCAATTTCCCGAATTATAGCATTTTCTGAGTTCATTCATTTAATTACAAGATTTCAAAACATTGTATTTTCAGAAACAGCAGCACTTATAAACTGCTACAGTAGGTGTATTGGTTTCAGAACAGTTTAGCTTTAGAAACAGCAGTACTTACAAAGTGCTACAATAAGTATTTTAGTATTTCAGAACTTAGTTTAATTTCAGAATCAGCAGCACTTATAAACTGCTACAATAGATACAATGTAAATTTTAAAAACCAATACATTTCAAAAACAATAGCACTTACAGAACATTACTGTAAGTATGGTGGTAAATTGGAAAACACTACATTGAAACTATAGCATTTCTGAAATGCTACAGTTGTTGTTATAAGTCTATTTAACAATTTAAAACAATATATTTTCAACCTTCCTCATTTTGTAACTTATCAAACTTATTCCACTTTTCAAAATTATTTATATGGATCTCATTTCACTTATAATTTTAATAAAATAACATTTTATTTATAAATATCCAGTTAATTTATAATCCATTTATTAAGTCAAATTCATTATAAATTGCTTAACTTTTATTTCAACAAATAACTTAATATTAAAATCTTTAAAATATCCATTTCATAACTAAAATATTTTATTACCAAGTTAAGCCAAAATTTCCTTTTTAACTCAAATTTTCAACTATTAACTTAAATCACATTTTTATTTACATTTCCAATCATTTATTAATTCATGCAATTTCAACTTACAGAAAATCACTATAAAATTTATTTAAATCATTTAAATCCATTTAAGTTAAAATCTCATATAATTAAAATTCCAAATACTTACATTTTTCAAAAAATCTTTATATTTAAAATTAACCACGGGTCTGTATAATATTTTCTAACCTAGGTCAAGTGAATACGGATGATATATCAATTCAATCCGCAATGAAATAAAATCCCTGGTCTTATCATTTCAAACCCGCAATCCCAAGTCAATTAAAATAAAAATCGCTCGAGCCTATCATTTCAGCTCATAACGACTTTTCCTTATTCTAAAGTCCGTTCGGGTATGTATCATTACAACCCATAGTGATTCTATTCTAACAGGGAACTTGCAGTGTGAGAAACATAAAATAAAATAAACAGTATAGCATATAATATCATATTAGTTGATGTAACAGGTATATAATCAGGTTATACATCATATAATCAGATCACGGGCATATATGAACATAGTATATCAATTATTACACATTCACTTGTCATCGTTTCACAATTTTTATAAGTACGAATGTCGAGAGTGATAAACTCACCTTTTTAAAGCTAGAGATCAAATTCAAACACAAGCAAACAACTCCGAAAAGCACAACAAAGCACAAATCAAATATGAGTGGATGGAGAGCCAAGATCCAAGTCTTGTAACAATAAATTATGAACATGTATAAGTTTATAATTCAACACAAATACTTTAAATCAAAACCACAAACAAATCTAAACCAAAAATGATACAAATATGGTTTAACCAAGACAAGTGGCTAGGCCACAACACAAAATGGCTTGACCATCATCTAGTCATGATCAGCCATGGTTAATCTGAAGTGCTAGGCTCGGCCAAGGTCACATAGGCACAACTAGGGGATGGAAATAGGAAGGGGATGGCAAACAAAGGTCAAGAGGAGGCAAAGGCAAGGATCAAGAGGGGTTTTAGGCTCGGCCCTATACAACATGGCTCGGTCTGAAGTGCTACAAGGTCAGGTCTGGGTCAGGGGTCATGTCAATGGTCCAGTCAGTCACGGTCAGGCTGGAGGAGGAGCTAGTGGTGGTGGCAGCCGAGGTTACAAGGAGGAAGAGGTTGAATACATGAGGCCGGTTAGGGTTTAGTTTACTTTGTGGTGATGGATCTTGATCTAGGGGTCACGGCCAAGGGCATGTGGTGGTGATGAGGGTTGCTGGCCGTGGAAGGTGGTGGTGGAGGAGGGGTTATGGTCGGCAATAGCATGGTGTGGCCGAGCATAGGAGGAAGAAATCAAAAGAAAAACAAAAGAAAATGGAAGAAAACAAAATGGAAAAGGAGGAAGAAGACATTAGAGAACTTACTTTTTTTTTTCAGGAATGCAAAATGAAACGTGAAGATGAAATAATGTTTTGTACGTGAAAAATGGAGGAGTTTTGAACGGCTAAGGTATTGATTGAGTGGTTAGGCAAATGAAAGGCATGAATTAAAAACATGTAACCTATGTCTCTTCAAATTTCCAAGCCATTTATAAATAGATAATCAATCAAAAAATCCCATAAATAAAATAAAAGTCAAAACAAAATAAAAATAGAGAAATGAACTTAGGAAAATTAGAAAAATAAATACAGAAAATAATTGCGTGTAAAACGCTGTATTTTATCCGATTTTAAAAATATAAATCATAATTTAATGAAACAAAAAGCAGAACGGATATCAGAATCATATCCAGCTTCAAATAAAAAGATTAAAATTCTAAAATTTAAAGTTAAAATTTTCAAATGAAAGTCAAAGTTTGACCAAAGTAGACCAAAATATAAAATTTTCAGAAAATGTTTATTTTATTGTATTTGGAAAATAAATTACAAACAAAATCCAAGATTACATAGGAAAATTCCAAAAATTCAATTTTTAAATGATTTAAAATCAAAGTTTTCAGATAAATTAATTTTAAAAATAGTTTTTAAAATTTATGGGTTGTTACACTCTCCACCACTCAAAGCTTTTCATCCTCGGAAAGGAACGAGACAAGGAAAAATAAAGAAAGATAGGATAAGAATAGCAAATAGTACCTGAAACAAACAATTCCGGATTCGAAGCACGAATGCTCTCCTCCGTCCCCCAGGTACAATCCCGGTCATCAGTACTCCACTGCACTTTGACCAGATTGACAGATTTCCTTCTTAGCTGCTTCGTACCTCTATCGACAATACGAAGTGGCTTCCTCTCGACAGTTAGATTTGGCTGAATATCCAAACTCTCGCGAGCAGAAGGCTGGACAATAAGAGATGGATCATGAAGATACCGACGAAGACGCGAAACATGGAATACATTATGCACTCCAGAAAACTTCTCAGGCACATCTAGACGATAAGCTAAAGAACCAATCCTCTCCAAGATGCGGAAAGGACCAATGAACCTAGGAGCAAGCTTCCCTCTACGACCAAAACGAATCACATTCCTTAAGGGAGAGACCTTAAGGAAAACCAAATCACCAACAGCAAACTCCAAACTCCTCCTACGCCTATCAGCGTACTTCTTCTGCCTATCCTGAGCACTCCTCATCTTCCTCTTAATCGCCTCAACTCTCTCAGAAGCCTCAAGAATCACATCAGGACCAAGAACCAAACGATTACCGGATTCAATCCAGCAAGATGGGGATCTGCAAGGTCGTCCGTAAAGAGCAGCAAACAGAGACATTTCAATACTAGCCTGAATTCAAAAGATGAAATGAGATAGATAAAGGACTAAGACAAGGTTCAAATGAAAGATTGAGATTATACCTGATAACTATTGTTATAGGTGAATTCGACAAGATGGAGATGATCTTCCAAAGATCCTCCATAATCAAGAACACAAGCACGAAGAAGATCCTCTAGAATCCGATTCACTCTTTCCGTTTGACCGTCGGTCTGTGGATTGTAAGCAGTGCTCAGATTCAGATGAGTACCCAAAGATTCCTGAAAAGCTTTCCAAAACTGACTGATAAAGATGGGATCACGATCACAAACAATACTGACAGGAACACCATGGAGACGAACAATCTCCCTCATATAGATCTCAGCCAGACTGGAAGTAGAACGGGTAGACTTGACCGGAATGAAATGACCTGACTTGGTCAGTCTATCCACAATAACCTAGATAATCTCATTACCCCTCCTAGTCCTCGGTAATCCATCAATAAAATCCATAGAAACTTGTTCCCATTTCCAATTGGGAACCTCAAGGGGCTGCAACAAACTAGGGGTCTTCTGATGATCGTCCTTGACTTGCTGACAAGTCGCACATCTACTAACAAAGATAGAGATATCACGCCTCATACCCTTCCACCAATACAACTTCTTCATATCCTGATACATCTTCGTCACTCCTGGATGAATAGAAAGTCTGGACCGATGATTTTCCCGAAGTAACTCCTGTCTCAATCCATCAACATTCGGGACACAAATCCGATTATTAATCATCAAAATACCTCTATCATCGATCTGAGCTCCATTACCATCAAGACTACTACTACCAACTCTGCTACGAACACTCTCTTTCATCAATCTAAGCATCTCATCCTGCTTAGCCATGATACGATCCAAAAGAGGAGAAGAAACAACAAGCTGACACAACATCGCCTTCTTCTGACTCTAAGCATCGGCCACAACATTAGTTTTACCGGGAGTATAGCTAATATCGAGGTCGTAAGAAGCCAGAAACTCAAGCCAACGAACTTGCCTCTAATTCAAATCCTTCTGGGTGAAGATATATCTCAAAGACTGATGATCAGTAAAGAGCTCAAACTTAGTCCCTAGAAGATGATGCCTCCAAAGCTTCAAAGCAAAAACCACAGCAAGCAATTCCAAATCATGAGCAGCATAATTGGCTTCATGGGTCTTCAACTGACGACTGGCATAAGCAATGACCTTACCATCCTGCATGAGAATAGCTCCTAAACCTTCACGACAAGCATCAGTGTATACCGTTAATCCCTCATTTCCATTTGGAACAGTAAGAACTGGTGTGGAAGTAAGCTTGTGCTTTACTCATTGAATGCGGCCTTACACTTATCATCCCAAATAAACTTGGCATTCTTACAAGTCAAAGCAGTGAGAGGTGCAGAAATCCAAGCAAAATTCTCAATGAATCTCCGATAATAACCGGCAAGGCCCAGAAAACTACGAATATCAGTTGGAGTCCTAGGAGTTTCCCAATCCTGCACAGAATAGGGATAAATAAGGACAACAGAAAAGATAGAATAATTGAATGATAAAGAGGAAAAGAAAGGAAAGAAAGACTTACATTGATCGCAGCGATCTTGACTGGATCAACAGAAACTCCATTACCAGAAACAATAAGTCCGAGAAATCGGACTTCGTCCTTCCAGAAATGACGTTTAGAGAATTTAGCCTTCAACTGATGATTTCTAAGAATCTCCAGAATAGATTTCAAATGCGACTCATGCTCTTCTTTGGTCTTAGAGAAGACAAGGATATCATCAACAAAGACTAGAACAAATTTATTAAGCACATCACGAAAAACATGATTCATCAAATCAACAAAGAAAGCAGGAGCATTAGTCAAACCAAAAGGCATGACTGACCATTCATAAAACCCATTCTCAGTTGGAAAACAGTCTTGGGAATACTTTCCTCAGCAACTCTGAGCTGGTGAAAACCTGTGGCAAGATCAAGCTGAGAGAAAACAGTAGCACCATAAAGCTGATCAAACATATCCTTGATGCAAGGCATTGGATATCTGTTTTCATAGTGAGCTTGTTCAGCTCCCTATAATCAACACACATCCTCAAAGATCCATCAGACTTGGTGATGAAAACCACCGTTGCTCCCCATTTGGAGTGGCTAGGTCTAATCAGACCCTTGGAGAACAAGTCCTCGATTTGATTCCTCAACTCAACCTTCTCACGGGGTGCCATTCTTCTGGGAGGAAGAACTACAGGTCGAGCTCCAGGAATAAGATCAATACGAAAGTCGATTTCCCGCTTAGGAGGTAAAGCACTGACTTCACCAAATACATCGGGATAGAGTTTGACCACATGAGTCGACTGAAGATCAACAGGAGAAGAATCCAGAGAATAAATAAAGCTGCCAGCAAAATCATGAGGCATACGACACTGAATAACCAAAGGATTACCCTGATCATCGACAAGAGAAACAATTTGGGATTTACAAGAGATAAAAGCATCATGCCTCTTAAGCCAATCACCTCCAAGCAACAAATCAAAAGCATCGAAACCAAGAACATAGAAATCACCAGAAAATTTGTGGCCAGAATAGAAGAGTCTCACTTGCTTACAAATCCTATTAAGGTTCGCGGGACCACCAATAGGATTTTTAACACATAAAGATTCAACAGCATACATAGGAGAAAGGAGATGCTCAAACTTATCACAAAGATCCACAGAAATAAAACTATGCGAAGCTCTAGTATCAAATAAAACACAAACATGATGATTAAATAAAGAAAAGGTGCCCTGGAGAGTACCTTGATTATCACTAGGAGCAGGAGCAGGTGCAGGTGGAGCAGGAGAAGAAGCAGAGGTAACAACAAAAATACCAGACGGCTTTCCCTTCTGATACAGAGGACAGTCTTTCTTGAAATGGCCAGGCTGCAAACAAACATGACAGAGGTTGTTCCTGGTATCCTGAGGTGGAGGAACAACAGCACCAACTGAAGTAGGGCAACTATTTGCATAGTGTCCCTTCTGATCACACTTGAAACAGGTAATGGAAGATAGGTCGACAGGCTGCCTCTGAGAAGGAGAAGATGAAGATCCCAAACTCGGATTCTTGAGCCAATTCTTCTTCTACTGGAGGAAATTTGGCTTTCTCTTCTTAGAGTTAGCAGAGGAAGACTGAGATGAAGGAGCACTAGCAACAGCAGGACCCTTAGAAGTAGGGTTCTCATAACAGATAGCCATACCCATAAGCTCGGTGAAAGTGCCATGAACATGAGAAATGAGACGATCATAATACTCAGGACGAGCACCAGCAATGAACTTCTCATTCTTCTTAAGTTGGGTGTCAATGAGGCTAGGACCGAACTTGGAAAGTTCATTGAACTTTCGCTCATACTCAGAAAAGGACATGGTACCCTACTTGAGATCCATAAAACTCATGATAAAGCTGAGATTTCCCGGCTTCGGGCATCCATTTTGCCACAAAAGCCTCCCTGGAAAAGAGATAGATAAGCTTAAGATAGATTTCAAGAGAAAAAGGCTGAACAAAACACAAGACAACACAAGAAGATACCTAAACTGATCCTAAGAAATGCCAGCCTCAGCAGTGTTAGCCGTAACAGACTCCCACCAATCCAAAGCTGCTTCCTTCAACTGCCAAGCTGCCAACTGACGCTTCTGAGCATCAGTAATCTCCAAACCAGTAAAAATCCTCTCAAGACTCCTCAACCACTATTGAGCCTCTATGATGCTCTCAGATCCAGTAAACTTGGTATCACCAAGCTGAGCGAATTCCTTGCAAAGAGTAGTGAACCTGATGGGTGCAACAGGCTCGGGAACTGGGGCAATACCACGACCCCTACCTCTGGCATTCCTACGATTCATCCTGAAAAATCAAGAATGAATTTTAGGACAAAGGTAAACAGAAAGACAAAGATAAGATTCAACTAGAATGGAGATCCTAATCAAAGAATTCAAATAAACAAGGTGGATTCGAAAAGGAATGAAGTTAAGAAACTGAGATTTTAAAACAAGAAATTTTTTTATCCAAAATAATCATTTAAAAATCCTTTAAAATCATTTGAAAACCATTTATACTTAAAAATACGTTCTCTCACAAAGAAATGATTCTAAGATTGATTTCACTCATTTTAGGGTATTTCTACCCTATCTCTAATGAGTTTTTGCTCCATAGGCTAAGGTTTGCCTAAAACCTGGCTCTGATAACAAATGTAACGACCCACTATTTTGGACCATTCAAACCGACAATAAAACCACACATGTCAGACTTGAATAATACAAAACAATAGATTGTAAATAAATTTGGAGCAAATAAAACCAATCACAGAATCACAGACACAGAATATCAGAATAACTCGCAGCGGAAATAAAAATACATAGTGGTTCATGAAGCCACTACAATACATAGTCTCAAACAGATACAAAATACCATAGTCTGAAAAATAGATACAACCGAAGTCTGAATGCATAAGTTCACAAATACATAAGCAAAGCTGAATGAAATAACCGAAATGGAAAGACAACTAGATAGACCGATAAACTCCAGAAATCTCTAGCTCCAGAAGGTGAATCCAAAGCTGTAATACTCAGGCTGACCCGAGCGTAAATAAAACACAAACACTCGAGTCAGGACATACATACTTATACAATGTAAACCAACTCAAGTGAACTGTAATAGAAATGCATCAATAACTTAAAGGATGCTTGGGACCGCCCATCCTCTAAGGATCCGTTAAACTATTTACTATGTAGTAATATTCGCTATTATAATAATGTCTAATAGTAAAATAAACTTACTTTTAAATAGCGTTAAGGAGTTACCCATATCCCCCTTAACACATAATAGTCCCAGTAGTCTATCCAGTATTAGCGCACCTCCAGATCGGGAGGCTACCCTAAATACTACACAAGCTACGACACAAAACAAAACTCGTACAAGGCGCGCTAGGGTAGGTGACACGACACAAATAGGCAATGCTAGGGTAGATATACCAATTACGCATCCAGACTGGTGGTAACACATATCAGCCACTACCGCCCACCTCGAGCTACACTCCCAAAAATCAAAGGGTGCACCCAATCATTCACAAAGTAATAGAATGGTATCGAAGAAGTGTGTTCGATCATAGGAGCTACCTCATTGGCCCGTCAATCGCTCCTGTTTAGCCACCTTATGCCAACTCATGGGAGTCGGGTCCACGTATATACCTCAATAGGATCGTCGCCACCATCCTACTTCATTCTGGAATCTCCACCGCGTACACAGTTGTTAAAGTGGTTTTCGGTATCGACAAAGAGTATGTCCATATCTGATCCTGGTCTCTTTAACAACCAATCGTTATTATAACCCGTGGTTATAAATTTCAAAAATGATTTATATTCCAAATCAAAATAATTCATTTAAACCATTCAAATATGAAGTCGCTATATTTTCAAATAAAATATTCAATTTCCCGAATTATAGCATTTTCTGAGTTCATTCATTTAATTACAAGATTTCAAAACTTTGTATTTTCAGAAACAGCGGCACTTATAAACTGCTATAGTAGGTGTATTGGTTTCAAAACAGTTTAGCTTTAGAAACAACAGCACTTACAAAGTGCTACAGTAAGTATTTTAGTATTTCAGAACTTAGTTTAATTTCAGAAATAGCAGCACTTATAAACTGCTACAGTAGATACAGGGTAAATTTTAAAAACCAATACATTTCAGAAACAATAGCACTTACAGAACGTTACTGTAAGTATAGTGGTAAATTGGAAAACACTACATTGAAACTACAGCATTTCTGAAATGCTACAATTGCAGTTATAAGTCTATTTAACAACTTAAAACAATATATTTTCAACCTTCCTCATTTTTAACTTATCAAACTTATTCCACTTTTCAAAATTATTTATTTGGATCTCATTTCACTTATAATTTTAATAAAATAACATTTTATTTATAAATATCCAGTTAATTTATAATCCATTTATTAAGTTAAATTCATTATAAATTGCTTAACTTTTATTTCAACAAATAACTTAATATTAAAATCTTTAAAATATCCATTTCATAACTAAAATATTTTATTACCAAGTTAAGCCAAAATTTCCTTTTTAACTCAAATTTTCAACTATTAACTTAAATCACATTTTTATTTACATTTCCAATCATTTATTAATTCTTACAATTTCAACTTACAGAAAATCACTATAAAATTTATTTAAATCATTTAAATCCATTTAAGTTAAAATCTCATATAATTAAAATTCCAAATACTTACATTTTTCAGAAAATCTTTATATTTAAAATTAACCACGGGTCTGTATAATATTTTCTAACCTAGGTCAAGTGAATACGGATAATATATCATTTCAATCCGTAATTAAATAAAATCCCGGGTTTTATCATTTCAAACCCGCAATCCCAAGTCAATTAAAATAAAAATCGCTCGAGCCTATCATTTCAGCTCATAACGACTTTTCCTTATTCTAAAGTCCGTTCGAATATGTATCATTTCAACCCATAGTGATTCTATTCTAACAGGGAACTTGCAGTGTGAGGAACAGAAAATAAAATAAACAGTATAGCATATAATATCAGATCAAGTAATGTAACAAGTATATAATCAGGTTATACATCATATAATCGGATCACAGGCGTATATGAACATAGTATATCAATTATTACACATTCACTTGTCATCGTTTCACAATTTTTATAAGTACGAATGTCGAGAGTGATAAACTCACCTTTTTAAAGCTAGAGATCAAATTCAAACACAAGCAAACAACTCCGAAAAGAACGACAAAGCACGAATCAAATATGAGTGGATGGAGAGCCAAAATCCAAGTCTTGTAACAACAAATTATGAACATGTATAAGTTTATAATTCAACACAAATACTTTAAATCAAAACCATGAATAAATCTAAACCAAAAATAATACAAATATGGTTTAACCAAGACAAGTGGCTCGGCCACAACACAAAATGGCTTGACCATCATTAAGTCATGCTCGGCCGTGGTTAGATATGAAGTGCTAGGCTCGGCCAAGGTCACATAGGCATAGCTAGGGGATGGAAATAGGAAGGGGATGGCAAACAAAGGTCAAGAGGAGGCAAAGGCAAGGATCAAGAGGGGTTTTGTGCTCGGCCCTATGCAACATGGCTCGGTCTGAAGTGCTACAGGGTCAGGTCTGGGTCAGGGGTCATGTCAGTGGTCCAGTCAGTCACGGTCAGGCTGGAGGAGGAGCTAGTGGTGGTGGTGGCCGAGGTTACAAGGAGGAAGAGGTTGAATACATGAGGCCGGTTAGGGTTTTGTTTACTTTGTGGTGATGGATCTTAATCTAGGGGTCACGACCAAGGGCATGTGGTGGTGATGAGGGTTGATGGCCGTGGAAGGTGGTGGTGGAGGAGGGATTGTGGTCGGCAATAGCATGGTGTGGCCGAGCATAGGAGGAAGAAAACAAAAGAAAATGGAAGAAAACAAAATGGAAAAAGAGGAAGAAGACATTAGAGAACTTACTATATTTTTCTTTCAGGAATGGAAAATGAAACGTGAAGATGAAATGATGTTTTGTACGTGAAAAATGGAGGAGTTTTGAACGGCTAAGGTATTGATTGAGTGGTTAGGCAAATGAAAAGGCATGAATTAAAAACATGTAACCTATGTCTCTTCAAATTTCCAAGCCATTTAAAAATAGATAATCAATCAAAAAATCCCATAAATAAAATAAAAGTCAAAACAAAATAAAATAGAAAATAAAAATAGAGAAATGGACTTAGGAAAAATAGAAAAATAAATACAGAAAATAATTGCGTGTAAAACGCTGTATTTTATCCGATTTTAAAAATATAAATCAGAATTTAACGAAACGAAAAGCAGAACGGATATCAGAATCATATCCAGCTTCAAATAAAAAGATTAAAATTCTAAATTTTAAAGTTAAAATTTTCAAATGAAAGTCAAAGTTTGACCAAAGTTGACCAAAATATAAAATTTTCAGAAAATGTTTATTTTATTGTATTTGGAAAATAAATTACAAACAAAATCCAAGATTACATTGGAAAATTCCAAAAATTCAATTTTTAAATGATTTAAAATCAAAGTTTTCAGATAAATTAATTTTAAAAATATTTGTTAAAATTTATGTGTTGTTACATATTGGATTTACATATCCTGTATAATTCATCAAAATATACGTGGTAAAACAAAAACAGAAGATCAATTTGATATAAAAGTGTATCTATAAAAATATATAGTTCAAAAAGTTACTTAAATGCAAAGGTGAGGGAGATTAAGTTAAAGACCAAATTGAATTAAAAAATAAGGGTCAAGCCTATTTTAAAGTTGATCCCTTTTCTCTATTGAAAGAGCGCGTTGTTCCCACTTCAAGACCCAGTACTCACTAATCTTAAATCCAAAAATCAAAAATCATTCAATTTGAAAAAAAAGAAACCAAACTCTACCAGATCTTGAGCGAGAGAGAGAGAGAGAAAGGCAGCCTCGCGAGCTCGTCATCAGCGTGGCGATAGGAGAGGCATTCGAGCATGTCCAGGGCAAGGCGAAGATGATTGCATCAGTGCACCTCGAGATGCAAACTGGAGTTGTTCGGGCATGAAGATGGGATCGTGTAGACTTGGGCAGGCGGTACGGTCGCTGGCAGTTGGCCGATTAGGGATGTTGGCTGAGGTGATTTCAGGCGTGGTCATCGTGTGGATGGAGGCATGGGTCGATGCTAGCTTCGTGTGACAGTTTTCTTCGCATTGTTAAAGTGAGTTATTCTAACTCAAACATCCATATCCATACAAGCATAATCGCTTTGAATGCCTTGTTGGGTTATGAATTGCGTTAATTATTGGTAATGATTAAATGATATTAGTGAAATACAATTGCATGTTATGGATTTCCTTGGTTTGATGGTTGAATGAGTTGTATTGTGTGATTGCAATATTGAATTTGAATCAATGTTTGATTAGGTAGTTGCATGTACATTGAAAACCATCAAAATGCATTTGGTTTTCGTAGCTTAATTATACAATGTTTGTGCATTAATTGTGTGATAAGAGTTTTCAAAATAGCGACTCGAATCATTAAATTAGCTCTATATGATAGGTAGTAATTTCTAGAGAAATTTGTTTTAGAATTTTGATTTTTGACTGATTATTGTTTAATTCATTTGGAATTTCGATGAATGGTATTGATTGAAGGTTTTAAATACTTTTAAGTTTTCAAATGTGATTTTCTTCATTAAAAATCATTTTGGAAATTTTATTAAACCATTTTAAATTATTAATTAAAAATTATGTTTAAAGCTTTTAAACTTGTTTTATTCTCACGGAATCCCCTATAAATCATTATTACAATAATATTTTAATTACAAGGTTATTTTAAAAGCAAATAAAATATGTTGCTCTTTTACAAAAAAAATTAGAAAAGATGTTACCTTATTTGAAGTAATCTCGATTATAGAAGTTATTTAAATAATTTTGAAAGAGCTTCAAACCTTTGTAAATAAACAATTCTTCTTTAAAATGAAATTAAGGATTTAATAGTGGATTAAATTATATCTTTGAATACATATAATTAATTTAAACTCTTTTATTTTATTATGGATTTGGGATTTTATTGATATTTCGTGCTTTTCTATGAAATAAGGAATTTTAATAAATGATTGAATTGTCGGACCGGTATGAAATTTTCCTTACAATTCTTTTGCTTATTATAATAACTTGTTAAATAGAGTTTGAGTGAAAATTACTAGCTTTTAGTAAACACTTGAATTTACTTTCTAGTACGGAACAGTTAGTTAAATTCTAGTGATTACTAAATTGAAAGTGATCTATACTTTAGGGTTGTATTATCTTAGGATGTTCGGATTTTAGGCCGATAGATCCCCGAGAGAAGATGACTCATTTTTCATCGACCTGAGAGTCGATATTTGAGTAGCGCTTGATGAAACTGCTTGGAGAGGTGTTAGCGACCTTGTCAAACGAAACTGCTTAGTAAGGTGGTAGCGACCTTATCCTCTCAATGAAACTGCTTAGTGAGGTGGTAGCAACCTTGTCCTCTCGACGAAACTGTTTAGTGAGGTGGTAGCAACCTTGTCCTCCGGATGAAACTGCTTAGTGAGGTGTTAGCGACATTTTCCTCCCAACGAAACTGCTTGATGAGGTGTTAGCGACCTTGTCATTTCGACGAAACTGCTTAGAGAGGTGTTAGAGACCTTGTCATTGCATCCGTGGCTATCATAATCTTTTCGATGCTGAGTTTATGATTATCTATTAGTGAAATTAGATATCCATTCTCGTTTGTTCTTCGAAGCAATTGTATTCGGGTATGAATTCCCTTTTCGACTTTTCGGTATCGGAAAGTCTGCATATTTTGTATAACTCGTGTACACATGCACATACATGCACATATATCATGTGATAAGTTAATGATAGTCTTAAAATAAATAAACCATGCTTAGTTTAAATATAAACATGATGTGACCTTTTATGCATAAATTATGTAAAGTGTAATTATAAATGTAACATATCCCACCTTTTATGCAACACATCGTGCTAGCTCCTTGATTTTAAGGGCATGGAGGGGATATGCCCCATGACCAATGTGTGTAAAGGAGGTATGGGAGAGATGGAGTTTCCATAATTCATGCACACTTTATTATATTTAATTCCTAAAGTCAATTTACTGAACTACCCTCCTCATTTCCTATAAATAACCCTTACCTCCACACATTTCCACTTTACATTATCATTTACTTCTTCACTTCACTTCTCTTTATATCCAAAAATGCTTCCATGGCTTCCATCTCCTTTTCCTAAGAGAAAAGTTAGTGTATATACTCTAAAACCAAGTCTAAAATCACCTACATCCACTTACATACCTCTTCTCCACCAAAACAAGCCCTTACATCCCCTGAATAGTGTTGGCCAAGCCCATTCCTGGCCTAGGAAAAGCCACCTTGCACCTCTTAAGCCCACGCAAGTTCATAAATCCAAGTCAAGGAAGTTTGCTCAGCGTTTAGTCAAGTTCTGTGGAAGTTTAGCATAGATTTAGTGCACTTCGATGAGTAAAGCTTCCACCTACAGACAAACTATATTTATGTTCATGCCATAACTATTTAATGCTTATTGTATTGGTGAAATAATGGTTAGGTTATTGAATTGGTTTGTTGCTTGAAAGTTAGTCGCTTTGGAAAATTAGTAAGTGAATCATTAGTTATATGAAAATTTAGTAGTTAAACTAATTCTCTTGTTAATAAATGCTTGATATATGTTGTATTATTGTAAATCACAATGTATATATGCTTATACCCTTGTTATGTGATATGTGATTGTATTGCAAATGTCATAAACTTGAATTCTGAACTGCCCGTATAGTGATACTCGCTATATCGGCACTTTTGAAAAATCACCTTTTATCGAAACTGTTTGGTTTCATTATCGTGCTTGGAATTATTTTACAAGTTAAACAAGTTTTTGATTAATGATTTATTCAAAAATAATTAATTATTTTAATAATGATTATTTAAGTTAATTAATTATTTAATTAATAAGGATTAAAGCTAACTGATTAACTTATTAACGATGTGTTTAAAATTAACTAATCACTTGGTTAATGATGATTATCTAATGATGTTAAGGTTAATTAATATTTTAATAATGATGGATTAAAGTTAAATAATCAATTTACTAATGATGTTTATAAATTAATTAGTCTTTTTAATTAATGACTTTTAGAAGTTAATAAATCCATTTAACTTTAATTAATCTTTCCTTTAAAGATTTTTACATTTAATGAATCATTTTTAAATAATGGAAACCCACATTAGTAAAGAGAATTATCAAGTAATTCCGTCTACTAATGCGGAGAATAGGGTTGGTTAAGGGCGACCGAATAGTAATGCATTAGCTAATGACTAAGTATGTCGAAATCTTACCAAATTTTTTTCCACATTCCATATAGTTGACATACTCAGTGATTCACTAATACGATACTATACGGCTAACGGATCTATTCAGAACAAAGCACAATAATATCATAACATGTCACATAAACAGCAGTCACAGATAATATATATACTGACACAAAACCAAACATCTGATGTAATACCGTTCACCACATAATATAATACAACATCATCCCATAAAAGAATATATACATGAAGTGGTAGATAAAAGATCCATCAAAAGTGGAGATATCCAAGTCCATAGTCATGAGCCCACAAAAGATAGCAAAACGGATCCAAGCATAAAGGATAGTCATCCAACCTAACCTACAACTCGGTCTGACCCGAGTGATAAACACACGGGTCAGGCAACTGAATCTTATCGTTAGAAAGGAAATACGATAAGGTATAAGGGAAACATACATCAAGGGATCAATAATTGATAAGAATGACTAAGGTTGATACCAAGAATTATCTATCTCTAAGATATTATAATTCTACACTTACTTGGGTTAATACTAGGGGATTCATGTATATAAAGAAAACATCCAAATATGATTCATGAATAAATAAACTTCTCAAAGTGGTAAATGAAACCCAAGTATAAAACCATAAAATTGAAATCACCAAAATCCTCAAGAATTCATATTTCGCCTTATTCATCTCTATAAGGCTAAGTAAACATATCAAAATATGGTGAAATCAAAATTCTCTTAACTCATAAAATAAATCTCAGATTGGCCAAAAATTACATGCAAAGGCATGTTGCACGTGCTCAAGTTCTCAGACTAGTGCTAGTAATATAGTTAGGTACCCTACAAAGATCTCAGAGGCGACCAAGGTCACCTTTTCCGGATTTCTCAGATTCTCAGATTCTCAGATGACCCGAAGGTCATAGCACTAGTAATTCTAGAATGTGTCGCTAACTTTCGGAGAGTAATCTGTAAAGTGTTAACCTGTGTCCCATACCACATGTTCGCACTAAACAGTTTACTAACCAATCTTGTAAGCTAAGGCTTATAGCAACTGTAATTGAACAAATTTCAGTAGCAATTAATCTCTCGCTTGAAATAATTGGTTAAATATGTTGAATTTCACCTCTGTTCTTTATTGATTGTTGCTGAAAATGCCCTGTTTTGTTTTGTTCATATCTGGCTCGTCCGGTGTCGGATTGATGCCACTCTTTTTTCAGATTGTAGAGGACTGATTATAGTTTGTTCATGCTAAATTTCATTGGGTTTTGAGTCCGTTTGGACCTTCTTAGTTGCTGTCAAAGATGAAAATCCGAGAGGGATTAAGCCCAGAATATTCTAGTGGCTGATTAGTGTTTTGTGCAAACCTGAGTTAGTATTTTGTGCATAACTTTTGCGTTTCTTGTCCAAATCCTATAATTTTTAAAGCTCTGATACCAAGCTGTAACGCCCGCCCCGAAACCCACATTAGTAAAGAGAATTATCAAGTAATTCCGTCTACTAATGCGGAGAATAGGGTTGGTTAAGGGCGACCGAATAGTAATGCATTAGCTAATGACTAAGTATGTCGAAATCTTACCAAATTTTTTTCCACATTCCATATAGTTGACATACTCAGTGATTCACTAATACGATACTATACGGCTAACGGATCTATTTATTCTTTTATTTTAATTATTTATAAATACCCCTTACCTCCACGCATTTCCTCTTTACATTATCATTTACTTCTTCACTTCCCTTCTCTTCATATCCAAAAATACTTCCATGGCTTCCATCTCCTTTTCCTAAGAGAAAAGTTTGTACACATACTCTAAAACCAAGTTTAAAATCACCTACATCCACTTACATGTCTCTTCTCCACCAAGATGAGCCCTTGCATCCCCTAAATAGTGTTGGTCGAGCCTATTCCTAGCCTAGGCTAAGCCACCTGGCACCCCTCAAGCCCACACAAGTTCATAAATCCAAGTCAAGGAAGTTTGCTTAGCGTCTAATCAAGTTTGGTGGAAGTTTATCATAGATTTAGTGCACTTTGGTCAGTAAATCATCCACCTTTAAACCAAATATTTTAAAACTATATTCATGTTCATGTCATAGCTATTGAATACTTGTTGTATTGGTGAAATAATGGTTTGGTTGTTGAATTGGTTTGTTGTTTGAAAGTTAGTCACTTTGGAAAGTTAGTAAGCGAATCATTAGTTATATGAAAATCTAGTAGTTAAACTAATCCTGTTGTTAACAAAAGCTTGATATATGTTGTATTATTGGATATCACCATGTATATATGCTCACACCCTTGTTATGTGATGTGTGATTGTATTGCAAATGTCATAAACTTGAATCTCGAACTGCCCGTATAGCGATAGTCGTTATATTGGCACTTTCAGAAAATCACTCTTTATCAAAACCATTTGGTTTCATTATTGTGCTTGGAATTATTTTACAAGTTAAGCAAATTTTTGATTAATGATGTTTTCAAAAATAATTAATTATTTTAATAATGATTATTTAATTTAATTAATAAGGATTAAGTTAACTAATTAAATTATTAACGACGTGTTTATAATTAACTAATCACTTGGTTAATGATGTTTTGAAATTAATTAATAATTTTATCTAATGATGTTTAAGGTTAATTAATATTTTAATAATGATGGATTAAAGTAAAATAATCAACTTACTAATGATGTTTTTAAATTATTTATTTTTTTATTAATGACTTTTAGAAGTTAATAAATCCGTTTAACTTTAATTAATTTTTCCTTTAAAGATTTTTACAAATAATGAATCATTTTTAAACAATGAGATTTAATTACATATAAATTAATTTACTTAATTATTTTTAAATGTTATTAATTAATTGAATTAATGATGTTTAAAGGTAATTTACTTTAAAGGTTATTGAAGTAATTAATTAACTTAGTTAACAAAGTTTTAAAGTTAATTAATCAATATAATAAGGATGTTTTAAGTTATTAAATCCTTTTTATAATGATGTTTCAAAGTTAGTAAACTCTTTTAACAAAGTGTTTTAAAGCTAATGATGAAAGAAGCCCAGGATAGACAGAAAAGCTATGCCAATCAACTGAGAAGGGACTTAGAGTTTGTGGTTGGGGATTTGGTATTTATGAAAGTTTCCCCGATTAAAGGAGCTGTGTAAGATTCAGGAAAACCAGAAAGCTAGCACCCAGATTCATTGGACCATTTAGAACCCTAGAAAGAATTGGATCATTGGCCTATAGATCACCTAAGATATTGTCTGCAGTTCATAGTGTCTTTCATGTATCTCATCTGAGAAAGCAAGTTTATGATCCATCTTTGATTGTTGAGACATCTGCTCAGGAAGACTTAGAGATGGAACCAAACTTGACGATAGTCCAACATCCACTTCATATTGTAGATCGAAATGAAAGGATATTGAAAAACAAGGTGGTGAATCTTGTGAAGGTTCAGTGGAGTGATGATCCCGCGATTGTACTTGGGAGATGAAGGATCATATTAAAGAAACTTACCCTGATGTAATGTCAGGTTAGTTGTTTGTTGTTTGAATGCATTATGTATGTTCTTTTATGGCATAGTTGCTTTGCATTTTTATATGAATTTCTTTGTATAATATGTACCTTTTGGGTTGTCTTTTTGTGTATTAATTTCGAGGGTGATATTCTCCTAAGGAGGGAGAGTGTAACGACACGTAAATTAATCGCTTTGTATTTGAATATTTAAATCATTTTTAAATATTTAAATAATGGATTTTAATAACCGAATAAATATATTTTAAATTTTAATTAATGATATTAAAATCCTTTTCAAATTTTGTTTACCAAAATAATTAGTTCAAATAAAAATAGAAAATGTGAGCGAAATTTTTTTTCCAAAATTTCAACTTTTCGGTATTGGAAAGTCGTCAAAAACGTCGTGCACATTTAGTATGACTCATGTACACATGCACATATGTCACATTATAAGTTAATGATAGTGTTAAAATAAATAAACCATGCTTAGTTTAAATATAAAACATAATGTGACCTTTTATGCATAAATTATGTAAAGTGTATATATAAATGTAACATATCCCATCTTTTATGCAACACATTACGGTAGCTCCTTGATTTAGGGGCATTGAGGGGATATGCCCCATGACTAACGTGTGTAAAGGAGGTACGGGAGAGGATGGAGCTTCCATAATTCATGCACACTTTATTATATTTAATTCCTAAAGTCAATTTACTAAACTACCTTCCTCATTTCCTATAAATAACCCTTACCTCCACACATTTCCACTTTACATTATCATTTACTTCTTCACTTTACTTCTCTTCATATCCAAAAATATTTCCATGACTTCCATCTCCTTTTCCTAAGAGAAAAGTTAGTGTATATACTCTAAAACCAAGTCCAAAATCACCTACATCCACTTACATACCTCTTCTCTACCAAAACAAGCCCTTACATCTCCTAAATAGTGTTGGCCAAGCCCATTCCTAGCCTAGGACAAGCCACCTTGCACCCATTAAGCCCACACAAGTTCATAAATCCAAGTCAAGGAAGTTTGCTTAGCGTTTAGGTCAAGTTCGGTGGAAGTTTAGCATAGATTTAGTGCACTTTGAAGAGTAAAGCTTCCATCTTCAAACAAACTATATTTGTGTTCATACCATAATTATTTAATGCTTATTGTATTAGTGAAATAATGGTTAGGTTGTTGAATTGGTTTGTTGCTTGAAAGTTAGTCGCTTTGGAAAGTTAGTAAGCGAATCATTAATTATATGAAAATTTAGTGGTTAAACTAATTCTGTTGTTAATAAATGCTTGATATATATTATATTATTGTAAATCACCATGTATATATGCTTATACCCTTGTTATGTGATGTGTGGTTGTATTGCAAATGTCATAAACTTGAGTCCCGAACTGCCCGTATAGTGATAGTCGCTATATCGGCACTTTTGGAAAATCACCCTTTATCGAAACCATTTGGTTTCATTATCATGCTTGGACTTATTTTACAACTTACTTTTTGATGATGTTTTCAAAAATAATTAATTATTTTAATAACGTTTATTTATTCTAATTAATTATTTAATTAATAGGGATTAAAGTTAACTAATTAACTTATTAACGATGTGTTTAAATTTAACTAATCACTTGGTTAATGATGCTTTGAAATTAATTAATCATTTTATTTAATGATGTTTAAGGTTAATTAATATTTTAATAATGATGGACTAAAGTTAAATAATCAATTTACTAATGATGTTTTAAATTAGTTAATCTTTTTAATTAATGACTTTTAGAAGTTAATAAATCCGTTTAACTTTAATTAATCTTTCTTTTAAAGATTTTTACAATTAATGAATCATTTTTAAATAATGAGATTTAATTATTTATAAATTAATTTAATTAATTATATTTAATTGTTATTAATTAATTGAATTAATAATGTTTACAGGTAATTTACTTTAAAGGTTATTGAAGTCAATTAATTAACTTAGTTAACAAAGTTTTAAAGTTAACTAATCAATGTAATAAGGATGTTTTTAGTTGTTAAATCATTTTTATAATGATGTTTCAAAGTTAGTAAACTCTTTTAACAAAGTGTTTTAAAGCTAATACTTGTAATATGAAGCCAAGTATGAATTCTGGTCTTTAAAAGAAAAAGTTTGTGAAAATGAATTAATTTTCATAAAGTGATTCACTTATGTGGAAATGATTTATTTGTATAGTTAGCACTAAAAACGAAGAAGCATACTTGTCGCTATTTCGAAAGTTAAGAATAATCGTGAGACATGATTTTGAGGTAACACTACCTTGACTTGTCTGGTATTATTGTTAACCAAGAAATAGTACAAGTTTGAATTCGATGAGTAGTGGTAAGTATACAAGACTTAATTTCCATATACGATCGTTTTATATCCTCGATAGTTGGTTTCTCAGCTATCGATTACTTCAGCTTCTTTATTATCGTCATTCTAAGACAATCTATTGCTCTGTTAAGCATTGATATCCTTTGTCGAAAATGACTAAAACCAAAGCACGAGAGGAGGCCAAGCTATGTGGAGTTACTCCCATTAGGATACTTTCATATCTCATCTGCTTAGGCACAGATGGTGCAACATGATAGAGGGTTCTCACTTCTTGTTAGGTAGCGAACAGATGACTTTTACCCCTATATGTCCTCCGGGTTGGTTGGCCAGATGGGCTTACACGAAAGGCTGTCCATAAAAGCAACTGGGAGGTACCAGTGTAAGCTACAGTGGGGGTGTACCCACTATCGATGGTTGAAAAGCCTAGATCGTTACAGTTGGTATCAGAGCTTCGGTTAAGCGAACACCTTAGCCTGATTGGGGTACAAGTCATTAGAGATAGGGTGAGTCAAGCCCTAGAATGGGTTAATCTTGAGAGAGCGTTTCCTTTTCTCCCCTAAAAGTCTGGTTTTTAGATCATTTCCTGTAGTTTCCCTTTTCCATCTTTGACCCTATCTTTGTATTCTAATGACACATGTCACTTATCCAGGTTATTAAAGATGAGTACAAGAGGAAGACGAGGGAGGTTATTTGGAACCAACATGGCTACAAGTGGCATAGCTCCTAGAAATGAGCCAGTTGTAGAGCCGATAGTTGAAGCAGTGATGCAAGTTCAGCCGCCTCATAACTTTACGACCTTGTGCAAGAATAACACTCCTTTAGGTGGTAAGCCTTTATTTGGAACTGAAATTTTTTTGGAAGTTCAAACATGGCTCCGCTCTTGTAAAAGGATATTCGAGGATCTTCGGTTGGGAATTGCTAGAAAGAGATTGTTGGCGTCGCGTCAACTTCAAAAAGCAGCAATTGATTGGTGGGATTCAGTTACCATGAATACACCAGTAGAAGATTTCTCTTGGGCACAATTTAAAGAGGTTTTCGAAGCTCAGTTTATCTTAAAGGCGGGAAGGACTCAGTCGTTTAGAAGTTTTATGGATTTAAAACAAGGTTAGATAATAGTGGCGCAGTATGAGAATAAGTTCAATGCACTGTCCTGCTTTGGACCAAGATTGGTTGATACGCCACTCAAAAAGAATGAAATGTTCGTGAAAGGAATGTGACCAGAATTTCATCGGGAAATGACCAATCATCTCAACAGTACCTTTACCAATCTGATAAGTATGGCTTTGAGGTTTGAAGCTCTTGATTTTGAGCAAGGAGTTCAAAAAGGAGTATTGCTAGCAGTCATTTTCCAACCTTTATCAATGATACCAGTTGCTAGTAAGCCGATTTTCAAGTGTAAGGGAAAAAGAAGTGGTCAGGAAAGAATCCTGGAGGTGGAGCGCCAACATAGAACAAGTAGTTAGATTTGACCAAGATTCTTTGTTATAAGTGCAACCAAATGGGCCGTTTTGCAAATCAGTGCCCAAACTCGGCTACTAGACCACTCTGCTACAATTGCAATAAACATGGACATATAAAGAATGAGTGTCCATTTACAAAGAAGGGGGATCAGGGTAAAGATTTTACTATTAAGGAAATACCATCTACTTCCATGGACCCAAAAGGAAAGCAGATGTTGCAAGGTACATTATCCATTTCTGATATTCCCGTTAGAGTATTATTTGATACCGGTGCAACCTACAGTTTCATTTCAGTAGATCTTGTTGATAAGTTTAACCTCAAACCCATTCTTTTAGACAATTCTCTTTATGTGTCGAACCCAACTGGGGGTCCAACCAATCTTGACACTATATGTTTGAATGTGCCTATTTCTTATCATGACCAGCCTTTCTTTTCTGACTTGCTTGTTCTTGGGTTCATGGGTTTTAGAGTATATTAGGTATGGATTGGCTATCTAAGTTTAGAGCAATCATAGATTGTGATCGAAGGATTATTAGAGTTAGTGATGCTAGAAATATTGGGGTAGAAATAAATTATGGAAGGCCAAACGAATTAATGAGCGGTTTCCTTTATTCCCTCGAAGTACCCAAAGAGGAGATAAGGAATATACCAACTGTCCGGGACTTCAAGGATATTTTTGAAGAAGTGCAAGGTTTACCTCCTCATCGGGAAGTAGAGTTCCACATTGGTTTGATTCCAGGAACCAGATCGATTGTACAACCTCCCCAAAGGTTGGCGCCAAAGGAAAGAAGAGATTTAAAGAAGCAGACATTTGATTTATTACAGAAGGGTTTGATCAAACGTAGCACATCGAGTTAGGGATTGCCAGTACTTTTTATTACCATAGTTTATGGTTCTCTCAGATTATGTGTAGATTACCAAAAGTTAAATAAGAGGACTATCAAGAATAAGTAACATTTACCTAGGATTGACGACATGTTTGATCAGCTCCACAGAGCTTGGATATTTTCTTAGTTGGATCTTGCCACTGGTTTTCACCAATTAAGGGTAGCATAGGAGAGTGTACCCTTAACAGCTTTTTGTACCCCTGATAGTTTTTACGAGTGGTTAGTCATGCCGTTCGGATCGACTAACGCACCCACTTATTTCATGGATTTGATTAATAGAGTGTTTCGGGATTTTCTTAACGAGTTTGTTCTCGTCTTCATTGGTGACATCCTTGTTTATTCTAAATAGAGGAAGAGCACAAGTACCATCTTCATGTTGTTCTAATTACTTTAAGAAGTCATGTTTTAAAGGAAAAGTTATCTAATTGCCATTTCTGGAAATCCGAAGTTAGATTTCTAGCGCATGTAGTTTCGGGAGAAGGTATATCAGTGGACCTAGCTAAAGTAGTTGTGGTTCAAGGCTGGAAGAAACCCGTAAATGCGACTGAGATCAGAAGTTTCTTGGAATTAGCTGATTTCTATAGAAGGTTCATTAAAGATTTCTCGAAGATTGCTTCTCATCTGACAAAGTTGACGAAGAAAGATGCTAAATTTGTTTGGACACCCAAGTGCTATCAAGCATTCAATGAGTTTAAGGACAAATTGACTCGCGCTTCTGTCTTGACTATTCCAGATGGGAGTGAAGGATTAACAGTTTACACGAATGCTTATAGGACTGGATTGGGAGCAGTTTTGATGCCGAAGGGTAAAGAAATAGCGTATGAGAATCGACAGTTGAAACCTCATGAGAAGAATTACGCTACGCACAATTTAGAGTTGTTGGCAGTAGTCTTCGCATTGAAGGTGTGGAGGCACTATCTTTTGGGTGCAAAGTTTGAGTTATATACGGATCACGATTCATTAAAGTACATTTTTACCCAGAAAGATTTGAAATTAAGGTAGCAAAGATGGCTGGGAATTCTCACATCTTATGACCAAGAGACTCTTTATACCCCAGGGAAAGCGAACGCCGTTGCAGATGCATTAAGTAGGAATGTGGCGACGATTGCAAATTTGGAAGTTAAGCCAACATTAATGGAGAGAATTGCATATTTCCAAGAAGAAGACCCTATTCTAGCTCTGCTTAAGAAGGATGTTGAAGATAGGATTGTTTCTAGTTTTCAGATTGACTCCTGAGGCATTTTAAGAATGAATGGACGGATTTGTGTGCCTGATGTTAATGGAATTAGACAAGAGGTATTGAGAGAGTGGCATCGGTCAAAGTTATCTATTCACCCAGGAGTAACTAAAATGTTTAAGAATATGAAGAAGACCTTTTGGTGGAAAGGGATGAAGAGAGACATTTTGATTATCGTAAGTCGATGTGCGAATTGTCAACAGGTCAAGAGTGACCAGCAGAAGACTACTAGGTTACTCTAACCTTGGAGATACCGAATTGGAAGTGGGATCAAGTATCCATGGACTTTATTGATGGGTTTCCCAGAACAAGAAGAGGTAATGAAGGCATTTGGGTAATTGTAGATCGATTAACAAAGAGCGCCCACTTTATTCTGGTGAAGTCAACAAGAACTTTAGCTTCTTTGGCAGGAATTTATTTAAGGGAGATCATTCGACTACATAGAATTCCAGTAGGTATAGTTAGTGATCAGGATTCCATCTTCACCGGTCGTTTTTGGGGAGCCTTGCAAGCCATTTTAGGGACATAATTGAATTTGAGCATGGCCTATCACCTGTAGACATACGGACAAACCAAAAGGATGAACCAGATTTTGGAGGATCTCTTAAGAGTGTGCATTTTGGATTTTGGAGGTTCTTGGAAAGATCATGTACATTTGGTAGAGTTCTCTTATAATAACACTTACCAAGCCAGTATTGGCATGGAATCCTATGAAGCTTTGTATGGATGACCATGTAAATCACCTTCGTGTTGGGTAAAGACCAAAGACTGTTTAGTTCTTGGATCAGAAATGATTCGAGAAGCATCAGAGAAAGTGTCAATGATCGAGAAAAGGATGAAAGAAGCCCAGGATAGACAGAAAAGCTATGCCAATCAACGGAGAAGGGAATTAGAGTTTGTGGTCTGGGATTTGGTATTTGTGAAAGTTTCCCCGATTAAAGGAGTTATAAGATTCAGGAAAACCAGAAAGTTAGCATGTAACGACCCGTAATTTCACTACTTTGATTAGTGAATATTTAATTAATTTTAAATATTCAATATATAGGTTTTATCATGAAAATAAACTCATTTTATTGAACTAATAATGATGGTAAAATCGTTTTCAAAATTTGTTTACCAAGTAAAATAGTTCGTAGAAAAATAGAAAATGTGATCGAAGAACGTTTTCCGAAATTTCGACCTTTCGACACCGGAAAGTTCTCGGGAACGTTGTTCGTCTTTTGTGCACCATATACAAATATACATAAGATTTCATTAACTAAATAATAATATACTTAGAAATAAATTATCTTATGTTAATTCAGATTAGTAAGTGATGTGACAAGACATAGTTTTAAAAGTAATAAACATTTTTTTAAATATATATATATATATATATTAAGTATTGTCACATCTTAGATTTTGCAGTCATTAACCATAATTATCCCTTATCACATCTTAGTTAATTAATAATTAAACATATATATATATATAAAGAAAATGGTGTGACTAAACATAATAATTATATATATATACACAAAGAAAGTGATGTGACTAAACATAATAATTATATATATATATAAAAGAAAGTGATGTGACTAAACATAATTATATATGTATATAAAAGAGTGATATGATGAAACATAATTGTGTATATATATATATATATATATATTATAAAAGATTTGTGATGTGACTAGATATAATGATAACGTAGGAAATTTGCCTATAAATAGCCATATGTTTCTCCATTTTTCATCATCTTTCCACCAACCTTTTCTTCCTCATTTCTATCTCAAATGGAGGTTTTCTTTCTTTTAAACCGTGTGAAATTTTAATGGCTACAACATTCTAGATGACCATTTTTCCAAATTTCTTTTATAGCTATGTCAAAATACCTAATCTTTGCAAAGCAATTTTTCACCTAGAATTTTAAGTCCGAAAATTACCCTTCTTCTTTTGACCATAACTTCTTCAAAACTAATCGAAAATCAGTGATTCCTTTATTGAAATGATAGAGACAAGAAATTTCAATGACTTTCTCTTTGAGTGCTTTTTGAAATTCCATGAGTAGATAGCCCAAAAATCAGTTGCAAAATGACCTATTTTCGGGTTTATTATTGAGAAATCGATGTTTATCCGAAGTCGCTCTACATTTCCAAAACATGTCTCACTTCCTTGTTCATCCATGACCCAGCCTACCTAGTACATTTAGGATTCAAGACTCCGTCTTTTTGCTTAGGAATGAAAGTGCTAGGTTGTAACGACCCAGAATTTCTGTCATTTGAAATTCATATATTTAATTGATTTTAAATATTAACAAGTGAAATTTGTAAGTCGAATAAATTTAATTTCGAATATAGTGATTTAATTGGATAATTAAATCGATAATTTAATATTTGAAATTGCAAAAATAATTGATAATTGGATCAAATGTGATTAAAAATGATTTATAAAGTTATATTAAATCATATTGGAGTTAAAATGATGTTTGTAAACTTTTAAAATTGGATTAAAAGTTAATTTATGAAAATTGAATATTTTAATATTTAATTGACGAGTGAAAATAGTCATTTTTCAAACAGTCTCGGATTTCGACGAAACCAGTTTCATCGGATCCATAATGTTGAATTATTGTAAGGTTTCAAATTTCGTGTCAATCGGATTTACGGTTTGTCCGGGGCAAGCCAAAACGCATAGAAATCGTTTTAATCGATTTAATTTTAATTTGATCGTTTAATTACGTAACTCTCACATACGATCGAATTAGCTCCCGAAACACGTTCCATTGTGTTCGGAACGTGGGTAAAACCTTAGAAACGCCAGCCGGCACACTTGATTTCGAGTTCGGAAAATTTTCATGAATAGTGTTTCGTCAATTTTCTATAAAAGGCCTCAGAATTTCTGTTTTGCACTCAAAGCCCTAGCTAGGGTTGTGGCCGCCATTTTCAGTTTCAATGGCCATAAATACATTTCATTCTTCTTTAATTTTCTTCCAATCTATAAATCAATTCGAGAAACTTTCTTCTGCAATGTTGTAGAGCGCATCGTGACCTTTCAATCCAACGGTTATGATCATAAACTACGAAGCGGATCGATGGGAAAATGGGTTTGAATGGCCGATGTTCACATGTGATTTTTGAGTCCAACTCTCGACCGAGCTCGACCGCAGTTGAGGTGTAGATGGAGGTCGGCATGGGCTTTGAAATGGTGACAGCTGATCGACAAATAGTCGAGCGTGGGTTGAGCGATAATTCGAACCCTAGAGACGGCATGGGTTTCGTGAATGTCCTGGAGCACGTTCGCGTGAAAGAAGGCAAAGGCGCACGGCTTTGATCTATTTCATTTGAACGAGCGGCCTAGATTAAAAAAGGGTATACAAATATAAAAGAAAATTAAATTATATATATTTAAATTCGTTCAAACTTTAAACTATCATATCCTTTTGATACGAGGTCGAAAAATTACGAAACGAATTGCGTTGGAATCGTTTCGACGAGCACTACGCAATGGAGCTGGATTGTTATTGATTGGAGCTAGTGAAAATTTTGAGTAAAATTAAACGCGTGTTTAATTTTATTCGAAATAAAATACTGCAACCGTTATTGAAAGCAAGGTGAGAACTTCTCACTCAATCGAATAATTGTTTCGATTTAAATTTTAAATAGTTAGATTTAAAATTGTTGATATTGCTTGATTGTGTTGATTGTGTGAATTGGATGATAAATTGTTATCTATTGTGCTGGAATAGACCCTATACGCCGTATATTAAGCGGAGGTTATTTATTAAAAACATATACCGCGATAATTTCACCGTGAAGTGGAATAGGTATTATATATGTATTTGGAGTTGATTTCCCGCATTATATAGTGGATGAGACCCTATTGCGCCGCATAATAGCGCATAGTATTTTATAAATCCCATATACCGCGATATTCCACCTCGAAGTGGAATTGGTATTGTGCTAACATCTGTGGATGCAGGGAAACAGGTTGGAGGGATCCACCTGGATTCCTCAAATAATTGAATTTGTTTCAATATTGTGTGTTGATTTATTTATAATCTGTGTGTGATTATATTGTGTTTGAAATCGTTGAAGGCTATAATTTAGCTGGATATATTTTTGGTATCGTTGGATACCGAAAATAAATAAAAATTGGATTTTCGAAATTTAAGTTGAAAATTTATCGAAAAATTTATTTTTGATAATTGGATAAATTTAAAAGGAATTTTAAAAGATAAAAGTCTTATTTTTGAACCGTATTGAATTAAATTTCAAATTTGGAAAAAAGGGCTTAATAAATGGATTTCGAATATATTATTTATAAGTTGAGAATTTATTTAAAATTTGGATTTTTAAATAGTTTGAAAAATAAAGAATTTTTTTTTTAAAAAAAGAAATAATTTGGAAATTAAATGGAAATTTGATTTGGTGTTTTGAAATAAATTTGAAAATCAATTTGAAATTAATTGATTATTAATTTACCATAACCAGTAAAATATATTCAGAGAAATTTATTTGATTTGAATTAATCAGATAATTAAAGTAATCCTACGTATGGATGTTTGGATTTTATTGGATGTTGAATTGTTTGACATCTCTGATATGTGACATTTTGTGATATATCCTGAATTGTGTTGTGATCTGTGATTTATTTATCTATGATATATATATATATGTGTGTGTGATCTGTGAACGAAAGATAAGCGTTATCGTTTATACCGCTTATCAGTTATATTGTTATATTTGATCTGTGATGATTGAATGTTGTTGCACTATTGTGTTAAACCGTGGACTTCACAATACACACACAAATGTGGATTTCACATGGAAATCGGTTAAGTCACAGATTTTTATTAATTTTGGAAAATTGAGTTTTTGAATCTAAAATGGTTTTGGAATTTGAATTGAAAGTTTTTGAAATGAGTTTCAGAAATAAAAGTTATTTTAAATAACTTAATAAAATTGAAATTTAAACCATTTGATTTAAAATTTGGATTCAATATCTTGAAATTGAATTCAATAATTTGGGGATTTTGGTTTAAAAGATCTTACAAGTGTTAAAGGTATTTATATGGGTTTTTAACCATTTAGAATTATGATTTTTGAAATTTAAATTTAAATTCAAGTTTTATACTTGAGTGGCTTTAAACTGTGTAATTGTAACCAGTTTTTCCCAAAACGGAAACTATCTGTTTTCAAATAATAATAGCTTTTATAAAGTGAAAAGATTTCCAATTTGTATTGAAACATTTCAAGTTGAAATGATATTGTAAATAGTTTGGAAAAACTATAAATTAACCTTTGTGACTATGATTAAACTTTATTTGGAAATCAAGAAGATTTTAAAAGGTGTATCTTTTATATTATAAAAGACTTGATTAAATCTTAATTTAAAGATTTAATGGGTTAATCAAATTGAAATGGAAATTGATTTGGAAATCTGTGAATGAATCTTTGTGAAACTGGGTAAACTTTGTAAAGTAAATCTTTTTGTTTAAAGATTTAAAATGGCAATTTGTTTAAACCATTTAAAGGAAAGGATTTGGGTAATAAGTTGTGACTTAATTGAAATCCCTATATCCATATGTTTTAAATATTGTGCTCACTATTCGGGTTAGCCCGGAAAAGACCTTTGTGTCATATAACCCATTCCGAATTAGTGATACGACGATATGGATCGCATTTGAAGACCGGTGGTGAAGACCGGGTATTTTTGAAAACGATAGGATGACCTATCGATTATCTCGACACCGTTAGCTACGGTATAGAGATTTCCTTTTTGATGGGAAGTTCGATCGGGATTGTGAATACCCGGATTGCAAGGGCTTCTTCGGAAGTGCCTTCGGTTCTGTTCGAACCCAGAACAGACTTGTATGGTTACATGTCTGACATTACATTTTGAGATATAAAGCTGATTTCTTTCAAATACATTTCTGTTGGTGGCGGAGAATTTATTCTCTTAGCTTAACACCCTTCTTTGAGACGTACGAGCTCAGAGGTTATGTAGTTGAAATTTATCGGTGATATACTCCCAATTTGGTAGTGTGGCATGCTGAGTGTTGTTGTGTGATGATTATTTATTGATCATTTGTTGATCAAAGCACGGCTTTGTGATAAAGCGTAGCTTTGTGGACGAGACTTCGTCAGACCTCGCAGACCGGTAATGGTCGAAACAGGAAAGATGCGGCAAGGTTTCAGGGGTAGCTCCCCTAGGGTATGACCATTCCTTCTGGAAAAGGGTAGTATCATGGTATGGAGCCCAGATACTTACTCATGTAGACACACTATATTTACTACTGTGTGATGTGTTGGTGACGAGCGCTCGGATAAAGGTCTCAAAGGACCGGGGGTGGCATATCTCAGGTTTACTACCCGGGAAGGGGGTAACCGACCTTGTGTTGGCAGAGAGTAGGTTGTCTCTCGGGGCGTCCCGCCAGAGGCGTTCCTACGTGGAATAGGAAGTTCCTTAGCCTGACCATTTGTTGGAAAATCCAAAGAAACAATACGAGCCCTTTACGATTGCAGTTGTATAACCTGTCTCCTCAGGAGGCAGCTATAGCAGACATAATATAATGGTACCTATGCTGGCTAAGATTAATATTGTATTTTCGAAAGAATTTTTACACTATGCACTAGTAATAATATCAAAAGAGTTTGTTTTGCATAGTAAGCATGTTTGACTATCATAAGAAGAAATCTCCTCCAATTCTGCGTTTGCATTGTGTGTGTGGCGGGAGGTCTTATGGTAGTTTCATTTTCCAAAAGCATTGCGGATATTTTCTACTTCCTTTGTTGTTGTTTTAAAGATAAATAACTGTTTTAGTTCTCACACCAGTCACCATGACAAACCTGGAGTTTATTGTTTCCTTCCTAAACTCTGGGTGCCCACCATTTTCTACACGGGCAGTCTAGAGTCAGGTTATCAGGTCATTCTGGATTCAGGAGATGCTGTGGAGCTCAAGTGGCGAGCTGGATGGCGAGACGTACCTCTTGTATATGATATTATTTATTCCGTTGTGTATTCTGTATGAGGACAAGTTTATATAACTGTCCAGTGTTGTATTGTTGTTGTAAACTTTGATGATGTAATGTATAAAATGATATAGTTCTTGATTTAAAGATTATTCATTTCTATTATATGTTATTCCGCTGCGATATGTGAGATTCTGATATTGTTCTGTGTTTTGCTGTTGTTTCTTCTTTCTTTTCCTTCTGTCTTCTTCTACCTCTTCTTTTTCTCCATAACAATTCGGTTTTCCGGCATTCGATTGCTCGGCAGTTGATACAGTGGACGTATTAATGTCGACTTTCGAGCGTCGAAAGATCGCATTCGTTACATTTCGTACTCAAGTTAGCGAAAGTTTGGATAGCCTTCGGTGAGTAAATTCCTTAACTTTTTGGGAAATAATTTACATTTATATATATGATTGTATTTTTGATGTTATTATTTGGATTATGGTATGGTTTGGATGTATATGTGTGTGCTAATTTGTGGTTTATCATTAGAACTTTGAATTGATGATTTAAGTGGTGTTTTGGTTATAAAATTATGATCTTTGGCTTGGAATTGGAAGTGATATGAAAAGTTAGCAAGTAAAATTAGTAAATGGAAGAGTTAGTGAGCAACAAGTTGGAAATTACGGGTATCCATAGCGATAGTCGTTGTGGATGCAGTTCATTTAAAAATTCGATTTTCGCAAAGTTTGGTTTTTATACTTCAAATTATTTTGTAAATGATTTATAAACTAAATAATGATATTTTAAAAGGCAAATTAAGAATTTAATAATAAATTTTTAATTAATTATGTTTTGATAATTAATAATTAATTAAAGATTTAACAAGGGTTATTAACCTTTTTAAGTAAAGGTTGGTTGTTAATTAATTATCTTTTAAAGTTAAGATTTATTTTAATTAATTATTAATTAAGTTAGTTAATTATGTGTTAAGTATATGATTTATTTTTAATTAACTATTATTTAAACATAGGATTAATTGTTAATTAATTATTAATTAAGTGTTTAATTATTTTTAAATTATAAATTAATTAAAGTTTAATTTATAATAAATTACTTATTGAAGGTTTAATTTATTATTTAAGTTTAATTAAAGATTATTTAATTAATTAATTGAGATTAATTAATATTTAATTATTAATAAAGGTTTAATTGATTATTTAATAATCAATAAAGGATTAATTTAGATTTAACTAATAGTTAATTACTGTTAATTATTTAATTAAATTAAGTTAAGATTCAACTAAAAATTAATTATGATTTAAATAAGGATTTAACTTATAATTAATTATTTTTAAAAGGGTTTAAAAGTTTTAAATCCTTTGGTTTTCAAAAGTAAAATTGTTTAAAGGTACTTCTTTTTCAAAGATGGTTTTGAATACAAGTGATTCAATTGTTGATACCATTGAGAAACCATATAACTGTGTATGAGTTATAATGTAGATCGTTGGGTTATTTGGACATGCGTTAGCAGAATAAATCCTCATTCTGCTATAAATTGATTGTTTGTTTGGTTGTTTGGACATGTGTTAGCATAATAAATCCCTGTTCTGCAATAAATTAATTGTTGGTTTGTTTGTGTGGACATGTGTTAGCAGAATAAATCCCCGTTCTGCTATGAATTGATTGAATTGTTTGGACATCTGTTAGTAGAAAAATCACCATCCTGTTATTATGTTATTTGGACATGTATATGATAATTAGTTCATACTGACATGTTATTCCCTGTTTTGGATATGAGCTGTATTTACATATATGTTGACCTATGCAAATAACTGTTAAGTGAATGGGAATTAAAATTGAATGGTAACTTAAATTAGTACCATTGGGATTGCTAAGCCGCTTTTCGAATTATTAAAGTATGTTTTTGAATTAACTTTAATACTTAAATCAATTTGGGTTTAAAGGTTATAAATGATTTTCAAATTTTATTATTATTTTATAAAATTATTTTTAAATAATATCTTGTTTTTAAAAAGGGGTTTATTAAATAAAACGTTTTACCTAGAGTGATTTATAAAGGATATCTTGAAAATGATATTTTATAAAGGAGATTCTATAAAGAAATTATAAAGGAAGATTTTTAAATAGTTTTAAAAATAGAAAAAGATTTTATAAATCATTTTAGATATTTTTGAAAGAAGTTTTAAATCTAGTTTGAAAACTTTTAAGTCGTTGAAATGTGAGGTGAACTTATAAAAAGAATTTTTATAAGGAATAAGTAAATGTGTTTTATAGGAGGTGATGTTTTTGAAAGGGAATTTAATATGGAATTTTGAGGCAATGGAATTTCCAAAATGTTTGGTAAATACTTATATTGTTTTTTTCAAGTAGAAAGGAATGTAAGAGGTTTGAAATAGGGTTTGAAAGGACCTTCAAATCAGGTTTTATAAAGTGATTTTATTAATTAAAGTTTAACTAATAAAGGATTAGAGGATCCCATATAGAAATTAAACCATGATTGGATGTTTGTTTATTTGATAGTTAAATAACTGACTATCAAGTTTGACCCAATTTGACTTAGGAAGTATGAATGTAAATCTGAGTTCCCCGTTAAGGTCTCGAATACTTACTTCCAAAAGAATCGAGAATGAGTCGATCGAAAATTATCGGTTGTTGATACGGAGAGACCGGGATCAGATTTATATCCGAAAACCACTCCGTACCAACATGTACATTCGAGTGTAAGACATCTTGATGATGATTGAAGTTGATGCCCTTTGAAGTGCAAGGGCTACTGCCACTCATCTTGAGGGTGATTCCAAAATGGATGTAGTAGAGTTAGTGCCTTCAGTTTCGTTCAAACCCAGAACGAACACGTATGGATGAATGCTGCCATTGTATTGACGTATGGAGGGCAGTGTTAGCATTCCAAGATGGATTGTGTAACAACCCGCATATTTTACGATTGTATATTTAAATATTTTATTTAAATATAGCATCGTTAGTCGAATTAAAGTCCGAAAAACTACTTTTTGCAAACAGTCGAATTGGGACTCGAGACCACTTCCATTGAGTCCAAAATGGCGTTTGTGACTTTTTTGAGTATAAGCTTTGATATGTTTGGAGTAAGTAGAATTTTGCTATTTTCTAAGTGGGCTTTTGGGTTTGGGTTTCACCCAACTCATTCTATTACCCTAACTTAGCCCCCTCCTCTCCATTCACTCTCATTTTTCCTAACACTCTCAAGCTAAACTGAAAATGGAGGAAGAGAAGTGGAATTAGAAATTCCAAGCCTTAGATTCCATTTGCAAACTCAATTCTTGCTCCAAAATCAAGGCAAAGCTTTGGTAAGTATCTCCTTCTTCTTCTCCAACTCATTCTCTCTTTGATTTCAGAAATTTCCTAAACCTAACTTAGGAAATGTTCTTCTTTGAGCTTAGATTCAAGCTTCTAAAGTTGAAGTGGTTGATTGGTTGATCTTCCTCTGCTTTCAAGCTTCTCATTCATTGTTTTTGGGATTAAAGGTGAGATTTTTATCTCACATCTATGTCTATAACTATCTTTGATTGTTAGGTATGAATTCCTAGCATCTTTACATGTTCATTTGATGTTGATTTGGATTGATTTGGTGAATATTCCAATTTTTGGTTTTTAAGTTCAATTTTATAAAAATCCTTTTTATGGATGTTTGAACACGTTAGTGGAGTGTTTCGGAGGGCCATACAAGGCTAGGTTGTCGTTAGGCGTAAATCCTCAGTCGTAGATGCTCGTTCGTCCACTTCCGTCCGCGTTATCGATTTGCCCTAAAAGGGGGCTAGACTGAAAATGCTTCTGGAGCAGGTTCGGTCGACTGAACCAGGGGTTCGGTCGACTGAACCAGAAAATCAGAATTTCTCATAAGCAGGTTCGGTCGACCGAACCAGTGGTTCAGTCGACTGAACCAGACCCAGGAAATTGCCTAGGTCTGTGTCAGTCGACCGACCATCTGGGTCAGTCGACTGACCCTGGGGATACAGAATTCGTATCCCTGTGTCAGTCGACTGACCACCTGGTTCAGTCGACTGACCTGCTTGCTTCAGCCCCATTTAATTATTTTGCTCGAGATTCCAATGTTAATCGATTCGTGATTTATCCGATTTGTTGTTATCATTTATTATCGATTTTGGTGACTTCTATTTCGGGATTTTTGGTATATCCATTTTGATGGATTCGACATCGATTTCCATGGATTTGATTCACGTCTTCTTATGTGAATTTTTGATGGTTGATTGTTTCTACAATCATTTCTGTGCTTCGTCACTTTAAAATACAAAGGTTTCTATACTAGTAGTAAATATTCAAACTCTTTACAAAGATGATTTCAACTCTACTTTTAATACAAAGCTCGTTTATAAAACAATTTTCTAATCTATTAGTATATACAAACCTTTACCTCATTTGTCTGAGAAAATCTAATTAAACGGCTTAGCAAAACAAGTGGTATGAAACGCTTGCGTTTACTTCGCCGGTTAATTCTTGGACTTGTTCGATTGAACTCTTATGACAACTTTCTAGTGGGAATCTACAATCTGTTCGTAAATATTTGAGTTAAGCTAGTGGTTATGGGACATGAAGCTAAACTCTTATATTTACTAGCTTAGTGTAATTTACACTTACTTTCGAGTGGAAGTCTACAATCTGTTCGTAAATATTTGAGTTAAGCTAGTGGTTATGAGACATGAAGCTAAACTCTTATATTTACTAGCTTAGTGTAATTTACACTTATCGATCATTGATGATCATTTTGTGATTTAGACTAGCGATTGAGCGATGTCTCTTTGTTGGTATGGGGATTAAAACCCATTTGGGGAGCTTCGGCTCAAATTTGGAGGGGTAGCGACCCATGGTCTTCGGACCGTTCGTGGGGCAATCAGCTCAATGAGTCTGTGCATGAGTCGTATCTTTTCGGGTGCGTCGATGTTCGGCTCATTTATCCGCGTGGGGAATGTACCACGACCGAATCTGTGCATGAGTCGTATCTTTTAGGGTGCGTCGATGTTCGGTTCATTTGTTAGGTTAGCGACCCATGGAATAGCGTTCCGTTTATGTTGCACGTGTTTGGGAGTTTTCATGCTTCCGTTTGCGATAGGCCTCCCCCTTGTGATTTCTGGATTTCTCGTTGTGATTTCTGGAATATGTGTTTCACCAACTTTTGCAATTGGCAACGATATGTTTGTCAATATTCGTGGCTTGGTGAATAAAATAAAGAATATGACATTCTTTTTGATGTTATGAGATTTTTGAGATAATTGTATGATTTTTGTTGTTATTTGATGTATACTTGACACGGTATGGCATTTCTTTGTTATCATACATTTTTGGTCACATCTCTTATCCTATCTCATTTTATCTGATAATTATAGCTAGACTGATCCGTTTATTATTTTCTTCTTAAATAATACTCGGGTCAGACCGACATATTTCAGGTGCTCCCGCTTGACTTCTTATCAGGGATTATCATCTGATTCTTTTGGCTAACTACTTTAGATTAGTAGTTTTTTGTTATTATACATTTGAGATATGGACTCCTTGATGTATTATTATTCTTTTGTCTCGCACTTGTATCTATTCATTGTGATGTAGTGGATCTTATATGACCACTATTTTGATGTACACATTCATGTGATATATTCATGTCTTATTCCGCCTTTGTGATATGAATATCTGTGACTGATTTGTGTTATGTTTATTTCTACGTTTGTTTCCGAGGTCCACTTAGCCACTGTGTGGTAGCTTTGAGTTTGTATTTGATATGTCAGATTTCCTCCAGAAATGAAATGTAAGTAATATTCTCCGACATATCGGTACTCGCACAAAGCAATTACACAAATGGTCGCTCCTCAACAGCCTTATTCTTCGCGCTAGTTGACGGCATTACTTAGTAGTGTCCTTGGCTAGCGTGAGTATAGAGGTGAGGCGTCACAGCATGGTATCAGAGCCAAACTTTGAAACAATGTAGAATAATCTAGCAAGGATCATTGTCCTAAGTCTTCCTTAGGAATCGTGCCATAGAATTTAATTCGAGTCTTCGTACCGTTCTATCCTATTTTCTTTTGTGATGCCTTGTTTTATCAATCGAGTTTGTTTGATATTCATTCTGAGAATAACCTTTTTCCTCTTCTGTCTTTTTCTTTCTTTCTTAAAGAAGAAGAGATGGTTAGATCTGGCAGTCCCAGCGCCGGTCAATCCAGTAGTCCTTCTCTGGATGGCGTATTCATGTTTGCCCAACAACTTTTGGATCTTGTAAAGAATCAAAGGTTTATCTGTGCTTTGAGTAAAAACCCCAAAAAGGTTTTGCCTTTGAGATTAGAAGTGCCTTTCGACCAGTTTTTTGATATCACTCTTCGACTCGAAGAGACCGATAAAGAAAATGATGTTGAAGTTGTGGATGCCAAACAAAACTTCAACATCAACAAGAAAAGGCACATTAAGTTCAAGAGCCCTAATGCCAACAAGAAAGGGAAGCAGACAATTTCGGTAGCAAAGACTCCTACCTCTAGTCGTGGTCGATGCTACGATTGTGGTCTTACGGACCACTATGTAAAAGAGTGCCCAAAACCATTTTTCTGTCGTTATTGCAAAAGTTCGGGCCATCTTTTATCTACATGTCCCATACTCCAGAGTAGGAGAAAGGGAGAGTTGTATATTGTGCAAGCCCCTAGTAACCATTCTCTTGGTCAAGGTAATTCTCCTTCTATCCTTGATGACATTAATTTGTTTCGTGATTTTCTATTCGAATTCTTTTGGTATGAGTGCATCTCCTTCTTTTATGTCAAAAGAAATTTGTTGATACTTTTTCTTTAAACATTTTTGAGCTTAATGACTTCATTGAGAATTGCGAATTCGATTGATGGATCCGCAACACTCAATTTACTTTGTGAAAATATTGAGATTATTTTTGTGATTTTTCTTTTCGAGCCGATTTGCATGTTATGCGTTATTTAGGCTTCGAAACTGATTTTTGGGAAAGGATTGGCTTATTTATTATGAAGGCCATATCCAATGTCTCGAGTGGACTATTTATCTTTGACATTTTCAATCTGTTAAGCAGATATCTATTTTCCCCTGTGATTTCGATTCCAATTTGATGACATCATTTTATTCTTTAAACCCACATGATGAGGAAAATGTTATTTTTCTCATTTGGGTAGTTTGTGGAATTTTCCAATATTTTTGAGCTTGTCTTAGGATTATCACCTAAGCAATCTATTAAATGGTGCTAAGGTCTTTTCAGCTCGACCTTGCCACTGGTTTTCATTTGCTAAGAATTGCGGAAGTTAGCATTCCACTTACCGCATTCCGCACTCGTTATGATTCTTATGAATGACTTATTATGTCATTCAGTTTGTCCAGCTTATTTCATCCATTTTATGAATCGAGTATCCTACGAATATCTCGATGACTCCATTCTTGTATTTATTGATTTTGGATGAAAACAGCAATTTAAAATTTCGCAAATCTTTTTTCGTAAGATTTATTTATAAGTATGATTGGATTTTTGTTCTTAAAACAAGCAAGGAATATTCTTAAAAACTTTAAGAGACATATTTATCATATAGAAGATGATTTTGTGATTGTATTGCCCATTGAGTGCTTTAAGAATTCTGGTCGATGCGCTTGATCAACGTTATCGATAGGAATCTCCTAAACGCTATGATAAGACAATCAGACTTAGTAAATTGACTTGTAAAATGTAAATTTTTCTGAAAAGATTATTACATAAAGATAATTGTAATTTTGAAAGTTTTAGCTTTTCGGGAAATAAGATTATTTAAAAGAACTCTTTTCCGATACTCTTATTCTTGTGATTCCCGAAGGGAACCAAGACTTTACTGTTTATACCGATGCTAGTCGTATTGGTTTGGGTGCCGTTCTCTTGCAAAAGAGAACGTGCTATCACTTTTGTTTCTGAATCATTAAAGCCTATCGAGACTAGATATCCCACTTATGATCTAGTGCTCGCGGCTATTGTTTTCGCTTTTAGAGTTTGGCATCATTATTTTGGGAAAGAAATTCGTTCTCCACTTCGATCATAAATCTTTGAAATGTTTATTTTCTCATAAGGAACTTAATGTTGGCTCGAGTTCCTTGCATCTTATGAACTTGATATTTTTATACTTCCGGAAAGGGCAATCGTGTTGCCGATGCCCTTAGTTGTAAGCAACAAGCGGTTGTTTCTTTGATGATATCCAAATGGAATGATCTCGAGACTTTATCCACCTATGAGATTCGAGATCGTGAATCCAACTTATGTTCATCTCTTGTTTTGTGTAGCCTTGAGGATCGTCCTTCTCTTTTGGACTATACTTTTTTTTGTCTAAACTCTATGTCAAATTAAATTGCATGGAGTTCTTACTTCTATTGTTAGCAATCGTGATCCATTATTCTACTAGTGGATTTTGGTAAGATCTTCAAAAGCTTTGGGAACAAAGCTTAATTTTAGTACCGCTTATCATCCTCGTCCGATGGACAAACCGAGCGTGTGAATCCAACTCTTGAAGATCTCTTCCGTGCATGTGTTCTTGAGTTTGGTGGAAGTTAGGAAGATCATATTTCTCTTGTTGAGTTTTCTTCCAATAATAGCTTCCAAACTTGTATTGGTACGGTACCTTTCGAGGCACTCTACGGAAGACCATGCCGATTTTTCTTTGTGTTGGCTTGAAGCCGGTGAGAAGCTGGTTTTAGGTCCAGTCTTTATTGGTGTTCATTTTTGTTTCACCTGTGATGGGTGTTGTGCATTTCAGTCAATCGGGAAAAGTTAGCACCTTGATATGTTGGTCCATTTCCCATCACCGAACGTATTGGTTCCGTGGCTTATCGCCTTTTTATTACCGGCTCAATCTTTTGCTATTTATGACATTTTCCACGTCTCGTTACTGCGGAAATACCTTGGAATTCCGATTTTTATTCTTGAGCCCGGTGTTGTTGAAGAAATTCAAGTTTCACCAAATTTGACTTATGAGCAACATTCTATTCGTATCATTACTACGGAGATTAAACGCCTTCGAAATGAAGATATTTTTCTTGTGAAAGTTCAATGGTCCTCAAATCCTAAGAATTTCTCTTGGGAATCTTGAGAATTCATCGAGCAAACACATCCGAACTTACTCTTTCGTGCTCTTTATGGTGAACTTCTTATTTCAAAATTTTCTTTTGTGTTCATATGCTTTTATGGTTGTTACTTTTTATTTTTCCACTTAATTATTGCGAGGACGCAATTTCTTTAAGGAGGGGAGTCTGTAACAACCCGCATATTTTACGATTGTATATTTAAATATTTTATTTAAATATAGCGTCGTTAGTCGGATTAAAGTCCGAAAAGCTACTTTTTGCAAACAGTCGAATTGGGACTCGAGACCACTTCCATTGAGTCCAAAATGGCGTTTGCGACTTTTTTGAGTATAAGCTTCGATATGTTTGGAGTAAGTTGAATTTTTCTATTTTCTAAGTGGGCTTTTGGGTTTGGGTTTCACCCAACTCATTCTATTACCCTAACTCAGCCCCCTCCTCTCCATTCACTCTCATTTTTCCTAACACTCTCAAGCTAAACTGAAAATGGGGGAAGAGAAGTGGAATTAGAAATTCCAAGCCCTAGATTCCATTTGCAAACTCAATTCTTGCTCCAAAATCAAAGCAAAGCTTTGGTAAGTATCTCCTTCTTCTTCTCCAACTCATTCTCTCTTTAATTTCAGAAATTTCCTAAACCTAACTTAGGAAATGTTCTTCTTTGAGCTTAGATTCAAGCTTCTAAAGTTGAAGTGGTTGATTGGTTGATCTTCCTTTGCTTTCAAGCTTCTCATTCATTGTTTTTGGGATTAAAGGTGAGATTTTTATCTCACATCTATGTCTATAACTATCTTTGATTGTTAGGTATGAATTCCTAGCATCTTCACATATTCATTTGATGTTGATTTGGATTGATTTGGTGAATATTCCAATTTTTGGTTTTTAAGTTCAATTTTGTGAAAATCCTTTTTATGGATGTTTGAACACGTTAGTGAAGTGTTTCGGAAGGCCATACAAGGCTAGGTTGTCGTTAGGTGTAAATCCTCAGTAGTAGATGCTCGTTCGTCCACTTCCGTCCGCGTTATCAAATTTGCCCCAAAAGGGGGCTAAACTGAAAATGCTTCTGGAGCAGGTTCGGTCGACTGAACCAGGGGTTCAGTCGACTGAACCAGAAAATCAGAATTTCTCAGAAGCAGGTTCGATCGACCGAACCAGTGGTTCAGTCGACTGAACCAGACCCAGGAAATTGCCTGGGTCTGTGTCAATCGACCGACCATCTGGGTCAGTCGACTGACCCTGGGGATAAAGAATTCGTATCCCTGTGTCAGTCGACTGACCACCTGGTTCAGTCGACTGACCTGCTTGCTTCAGCCCCATTTAATTATTTTGCTCGAGATTCCAATGTTAATCGATTCGTGATTTATCTGATTTGTTGTTATCATTTATTATCGATTTTGGTGACTTCTATTTCGGGATTTTTGGTATATCCATTTTGATGGATTCGGCATCGATTTCTATGGATTTGATTCACGTCTTCTTATGTGAATTTTGATGGTTGATTGTTTCTACAATCATTTCTGTGCTTCGTCACTTTAAAATACAAAGGTTTCTATACTAGTAGTAAATATTCAAACTCTTTACAAAGATGATTTCAACTCTATTTTTAACACAAAGCTCGTTTATAAAACCGTTTTATAATCTATTAGTATATACAAACCTTTACCTCATTCGTATGAGAAAATCTAATTAAACGGCTTAGCAAAACAAGTGGTATGAAACGCTTGTGTTTACTTCGCCGGTTAATTCTTGGACTTGTTCGATTGAACTCTTGTGACAACTTTCTAGTGGGAATCTACAATCTGTTCGTAAATATTTGAGTTAAGCTAGTGGTTATGGGACATGAAGCTAAACTCTTATATTTACTAGCTTAGTGTAATTTACACTTACTTTCGAGTGGAAGTCTACAATCTGTTCGTAAATATTTGAGTTAAGCTAGTGGTTATGGGACATGAAGCTAAACTCTTATATTTACTAGCTTAGTGTAATTTACACTTATCGATCATTGATGATCATTTTGTGATTTAGACTAGCGATTGAGCGATGTCTCTTTGTTGGTATGGGGATTAAAACCCATTTGGGGAGCTTCGGCTCAAATTTGGCGGGGTAGCGACCCGTGGTCTTCGGACCGTTCGTGGAGCAATCGGCTCAATGAGTCTGTGCATGAGTCGTATCTTTTAGGGTGCGTCGATGTTCGGCTCATTTATCCGCGTGGGGAATGTACCACGACCGAATCTGTGCATGAGTCGTATCGTTTAGGGTGCGTCGATGTTCGGTTCATTTGTTGGGTTAGCGACCCATGGAATAGCGTTCCGTTTATGTTGCACGTGTTTGGGAGTTTTCATGCTTCCGTTTGCGATAGGCCTCCCCCTTGTGATTTCTGGATTTCTCGTTGTGATTTCTGGAATATGTGTTTCACCAACTTTTGCAATTGGCAACGATATGTTTGTCAATATTCGTGGCTTGGTGAATAAAATAAAGAATATGACATTCTTTTTGATGTTATGAGATTTTTGAGATAATTGTATGATTTTTGTTGTTATTTGATGTATACTTGACACGGTATGGCATTTCTTTGTTATCATACATTTTTGGTCACATCTCTTATCCTATCTCATTTTATTTGATAATTATAGCTAGACCGATCCGTTTATTATTTTCTTCTTAAATAATACTCGGGTTAGACCGAGATATTTCAGGTGCTCCCGCTTGACTTCTTATCAGGGATTATCATCTGATTCCTTTGGCTAACTACTTTAGATTAGTAGTTTTTGTTATTATACATTTGAGATATGGACTCCTTGATGTATAATTATTCTTTTGTCTTGCACTTGTATCTATTCATTGTGATGTAGTAGATCTTATATGACCACTATTTTGATGTACACATTCATGTGATATATTCATGTCTTATTCCGCCTTTGTGATATGAATATCTGTGACTGATTTGTGCTATGTTTATTTCTACGTTTGTTTACGAGGTCCACTTAGCCACTGTGTGGTAGCTTTGAGTTTGTATTTGATATGTCGGATTTCCTCCAGAAATGAAATGTAAGTAATATTCTCCGACATATCGGTACTCGCACAAAGCAATTACACAGATGGTCGCTCCTCAACAGCCTTATTCTTCGCGCTAGTTGATGGCATTACTTAGTAGTGTCCTTGGCTAGCGTGAGTATAGAGATGGGGCGTCACAGGTTGTTATTCAGAAAGGTAAAACATAGCCTCAAGCCTCACAACCGGGAGGAATGGAAAAAACAGGGCATGCAGCAGAGCTATGTGGTTAGCTACTATTAGGAGCGGTCACCCCATTCTAGATGTCCCTTTCAGAGTTGGTTTGCACGCAAACACCATGTTAGTATAAGGCCTCGGTGTCAAGGGGGTGAGGTAATCTGGTCTGTCATGTTAAAGGTGCAGCCACCTCTGTGTTAGCATCAGTGCATTTTCTAGAGGTGTATCATCAGAAGGTAGTCCCTTATCTTGCCATTGTTGGGATCCAATCTCCAATACATGCCTTACGTTTTCGAATGTAGAGCCTAGTATGTTGGAATGTGAGATGCAAGCATTTCAGCTATTTTATCTATTTACTTTAAACCTAAACACTATGATAATATCACTGGATTTTGATATAAAATGTTTTGGTTATCGTAAGGTCAAAACCCATCCGTTTTTATGTGCGGTGTGGTCTTACGAGATACCCTTTGTTTGAAAGGTTTTGAAATGTAGAGAATCAGTTTGGTTGTTACTTGTTATCGAGTTTTACTCACGCTGGTTTACCAGATTGACCCTGGCGTTATTCCATGTAATGCTCGGGTCAGACCGAGCATGTTTTCCCAGGTTTAGCTGGATACTTTAGAGTTGAAGAGGAGCTAGATGGTCAAGACGTATTCACGTATATTTTTCTTCCGCTGTATTATAGAGTATGTATGTTTGTCAATGTAAGGACATGTTTCTATAACTGTCCAAATTTAGGATAAGTCTTCTGTACTCAAATGTTGTATATATAAATAAAGATGTTTCCTTTTTGTAAAGATCATTGTTGTATTATATATTATTCGCTGCGTTATGGGATTCTGTGTTGTTTAGTTTCTTCTATATTCTACCTTCTTCTTTCACCCTAACAAATCTGTATTTCCAGCACTTGAATGTTCGGCATGTGATACAGTGGACGTATTAGTGTCGATTTTCGAGGGTCGAAAATCTGGTTCGTTGCATACCTAGATTCATTGGACCATTTAGAATTCTGGAAAGAATTGGATCATTGGCCTATAGAGTAGATTCACCTGAGAGATTGTCTGAAGTTCATAGTGTCTTTCATGTATCTCATTCGAGAAAGCATGTTTATGATCCATCTTCGATTGTTGAGACATCCGCTCAGGAAGACTTGGAGATAGAACCGAACTTGATGGTAGTCTGACATCCAGTTCATATTGTAGATCGGGATGAAAGGAGATTGAAAAACAAGGTGGTGAAGCTTGTGAAGGTTCAGTGGAGTGATGACCTCCGCGATTGTACTTGGCAGATGGAGGATCGTTTAAAGAAACTTACCCTGATGTAATGTTAGGTTAGTTGTTTGTTGTTTGAATGCATTATATATGTTCTTTTATGGCATAGTTGTTTTGTATTGTTATATGAATTTCTTGGTATAATATGTACCTTTTGGATTGTCTTTTTGTGTATTAATTTCGAGGGCGAAATTCTCCTAAGGAGGGGAGAGCGTAACAACGCGTAAATTAATAGCTTTGTATTTGAATAATTAAATCATTTTTAAATATTTAAATAATGGATTTTAATAACCAAATAAATATATTTCAAATATTAATTAATGATATTAAAATCATTTTCAAATTTTGTTTACCAAAATAATCAGTTTAAATAAAAATAGAAAATGTGACCGAAAAACGTTTTCCGAAATTTCGACTTTTCGGTATCTGAAAGTCGTCAAAAACGTCGTGCACATTTTATATAACTCATGTACACATGCATATATGTCACGAGATAAGTTAATGATAGTGTTAAAATAAATAAACCATGCTTAGTTTAAATATAAAACATAATGTGATCTTTTATGCATAAATTATGTAATGTGTATATATATATGTAACATATCTCATCTTTTATGCAACACATCATGGTAGCTCCTTTATTTAGGGGCATGGAGGAGATATGCCCCATGACCAATGTGTGTAAGGGAGGTATAGGAGAGGATGGAGCTTCCATAATTCATGCACACTTTATTATATTTAATTTCTAAAGTCAATTTACTAAACTACCCTCCTCATTTCCTATAAATAACCCTTACCTCCACACATTTCCACTTTACATTATCATTTACTTCTTCACTTCACTTCCATTCATATCCAAAAATGCTTCCATGGCTTCCATCTTTTTTCTCTAAGAGAAAAGTTAGTGTATATACTCTAAAACCAAGTCTAAAATCACCTACATCCACTTATATACCACTTCTCCACCAAAACAAGCCCTTACATCCCCTAAATAGTGTTGGCCAAGCCCATTCCTGGCCTAGGACAAGCCACCTTGCACCCCTTAAGCCCACACAAGTTCATAAATCCAAGTCCAGGAAGTTTGCTCAGCGTTTAGTCAAGTTCGGTGGAAGTTTAGCATAGATTTAGTACACTTCGATGAGTAAAGCTTCCACCTACAGACAAACTATATTTATGTTCATGCCATAATTATTTAATGCTTATTGTATTGGTGAAATAATGGTTAGGTTGTTGAATTGGTTTGTTGCTTGAAAGTTAGTCGCTTTGGAAAATTAGTAAGTGAATCATTAGTTATATGAAAATTTAGTATTTAAACTAATTCTCTTGTTAATAAATGCTTGATATATGTTGTATTATTGTAAATCACAATGTATATATGCTTATACCCTTGTTATGTGATATGTGGTTGTATTGCAAATGTCATAAACTTGAATTCCGAACTGCCCGTATAGTGATACTCGCTATATCGGCACTTTTGAAAAATCACCCTTTATCGAAACTGTTTGGTTTCATTATCATGCTTGGAATTATTTTACAAGTTAAGCAAGTTTTTGATTAATGATGTATTCAAAAATAATTAATTATTTTAATAATGATTATTTAAGTTAATTAATTATTTAATTAATAAGGATTAAAGTTAACTGATTAACTTATTAACGATGTGTTTAAAATTAACTAATCGCTTGGTTAATGATGATTATCTAATGATGTTTAAGGTTAATTAATATTTTAATAATGATGGATTAAAGTTAAATAATCAATTTACTAATGATGTTTTAAAATTAATTAATCTTTTTAATTAATGACTTTTAGAAGTTAATAAATACATTTAACTTTAATTAATCTTTTTTTTGGAAGAAAGGTACTTTATAATTAATAAAAATAGCATATACTTCCATGATATGCCTCGTTAAAACCTTGCAACCTCCTAACCTAAATGGGTGTCTTACAAGGAAAAAAAGTACATATCATTTCCATATATTAACAATACAACAAGACCAATAGACCACACCCAAGAAGTCAAATAGATGGAGGAGTAAAAATAGATACGGGTACACTCAAAACCATCTATACGAGCTTCTTGGGGTCTAAAAACAAAAACACGACAAAGAGGTGAAAGACCCATACAAGACACGAGACCATCAAACACCAGAACAAAATAAAAGAAAGTCTTCATCGATCTTACTAAACTCCAAATCATCTAGAAGCAGCGAAGCCAGAAACCAACTTTACCAAAAAATGAATGCATCCACTTCAATAATAGCCGAATTGAAGACAAAAAATCTCCATAACTTGAGTCAATCGACAGCAAAAACAAAGTAGAAGGAGCAGCTTCAGATTCTGGAAACATCTTCAACTTCACGAAGGGTGGAAGTCCAGTTGATTCTCCTTAATAACTCCAAAGTTAACAAGGATAGTTTCTGCATCTCTGTTTAATTTTCCTATGTTGAAATTATTTTGCATTACCTGCTTGCAATCCTAGTATATATGAGCTAATCTAATTGGAACTGGGAGTTCAATTCCCTTAAATTGACGATTATTCCTTTCGCACCAAATATTCCACACAATAGAAGTAAAAACTATGTTTTTGATCTGATTAATAAACTTGTTACTGGATTGATTCGTGCAAATCGTATGTAAGACTTGATTAAATTCCAGTGAAATACTGAGATTAATCTTAGCCTTGTGCATAGTTTCTTCAAGAAATTTTTTGGAATAATTGCATTTGAAAAATAGGTGATTCCTATCTTCAGTTTGGTTGTTGCATAGAACACAACTCTTGTCGATTGCACTGTTCCAGTTACTGACTTTGTCTTGGGTATGAAGTTTGTTTAACTTTGCTAATAGAGTGCAGATAGACATTTTGGGTGCGCATATACTGCCCCAAATAACAGTAGTCTAATTAACTTCATTTTCTTTAGACCTGATATGATTCCAAGCTGATTTAGTTCTGAACTTCCCATGCTGTCAGGGATCCATTGTCGGTAGTCAGATTGCATGTTATTTTGAATCTTGATGTTATTAATGGTATTCTGCATTTGAAAGGTCATACCATTCATGTGATTTTTCCAAGAATTATTAGATAAAAGAGTAGATACTTTTGCATGATTCTCACTATTAGCATTCATGTAATTGTTCCCATATAAATCTGATAAAGAATAGCCATTGATCCAGAGATCATGCTATATATCAGTGAGATCTCCATTAACAATTTTCCTGCCAACAACCCCCTTGCACCATTTTCTAGCATTTAACATAGCTTTCCAAATGTGTGATGCATTATTATTAAAAGCTGCATTCCAGAAATTTATGTTTTTGCAGTATCTTTGTTTCATCCATTTTTTCCATACTAAATCACCTTGTAGAAAATTCCAAATCATTTTAAGAGATACAGTTTTTGCAATGTCCTCTGTTTTCCTGATTCCTAGCCCTCCTTCCATTTTTTTACAAACATCGACCCATTTTAGGTTATGTGCCTTAGTTTTCCAAATGAAATTAGCATAATTTGAGTTAATTCTCTGAATAACGGAGGCTGGAAAGTTTGTAAATTGTAACCAAAACTATGTCATAGGGGATATAATTGTTTTTACCAATTCCACTCTTCCACTAATATTGAGCATTTTGTTTTTCCAATGACTGAACTTTTTATTTATTTTGCCAATTAAAGCTCCAAAATCCCTATCTTTGAGTTTATTATTTGGGAGAGGGATTCCTAAATAGGTCATAGGAAGATTCCCAATATTAATGTTTAAGATATCTGCTATGGCTTGTTTGCTGCTGGCTCCTTTACTAAAATATAGAGTAGACTTATTCTCATTTAATACAAGCTCTGCTGAATTACTTAACTTCTGAAAACTGTGCTTGATACCAACTGCATTTTCTTTTGTGGCTTTTAGCCAGAACCAGTACATCGTCGGCATAAATCAGATGTGTAATTATTGTAGTATTGTATATTGGGATAAAATTGCCTTTCAACTGCTCCATATCTAGGTTAATTGTGAGATACTCCATAACTATGGCAAACAAGTATGGCGATAGGGGATCTCCTTGTCTCAGCACCCTAGAACTTCCAATAAATCCATAAGGATTGCCATCTACCAACACAAAAAAATGTGGGGTAGATATGCACTCATATATAAGATTAGTAAAATGATTCGGAAAACCCATGGACATTAGCATATGATGAATAAATTCTCCGCTAATCTTGTCATAGGCTTTATGCAGGTCAATTTTCAGACAAAAGTTGTTAGAGTTTTTTCTATTAAAGCCTCTAACCATCTTATAAGCAAGTAGAGAATTATCAGATATTATTCTCCCCGGGATGAATGCATTCTGATTATATGAGATGAGGTCAATTAAATAAGGTTTTAGTCGATTACATATAAGGTTGGCTAAAATCTTATAAACGACATTGCATAATGAAATAGGTCTGAAATCTGTTATTTCAAGAGCTTCTTGCTTTTTGGGGATTAAGCATGTGACGACCGCCCATGACCCCTGCACTGAACATAGAAATAGTGCGCTGTAAATTGTGCCAGGCAGCCATGGACGATTGCCAAGGTTAAGTTAAAATAGTAGAATCTATCGTATTACTCACAGCGCATGGATAAAATACAATAGAGAATTTATATAGTGAAGCTTCACAAAATAGAATCTCATTAATTAAGCTTCATAATAGTTGAATACAAACATCTGAATAGTCAATACATCAAGCCTCACTACATATCACTCAGAGAATATACAAGCAGCGGAACATCCAGTACATATAGTAAGAAACTAATACGTAAGCCTCCAGCTCGTCTTCGTCATCAGCATCGTCGGAAACTAAGAACAGCACCTGTCACCTGCTACCTAGTCTGCCCATCCCAAAATGGATGAATAGCCCAAGGTAATAAGAGTTGAACATAAAACCTTGAGTCAGACAATAGTCTTAGTGAGTGGTAAATTAACTAACAACATACCAAAAGAGCATAAAGGTAAAAGGAATAAGAATCCAACCCTCCCACTCCACCTCTTTCTACAGTGATAGCCCCCAGACACACTAAGCAGAAGTAAACATAGCAAAACAGACATTTAAAGTAAAGCAATTATCACTCGAGTCAAGGTCAACATTTTCCAAGTACAAACCCCCAAGGCCTAAACCAAGATCAGATAAGCACCCAGAAAACATTGCTCTTGAGACCGAATGACGATACAACCAAACATCCATGACTCTGGCTATCACTGTTATCTTTGCTTCGATACCACCGTTAATTGAATGACCGGAACATTCTTTTAGCCGTCCGTCAAGGGTTAATGGCAACCCCGGTTCTAGACAGAACTCCGCACGTCATCGCAGCCCGTGCCTAGGACTATCGAATCTGCCCAGAGTACTCGACTACAATCATAGTCTTTAGGGACTATCGAATCTGCCCAGTGTACTCTTGCTTTGAGTCTGCTAGAACCTTCAATAATGATGAAACCTCAGCCTTCTAGTCATCCTCCTCGACGACTATTTCCATACTAGCTCAAGTGCCTCTCGAGCAAACCATTATCCTCAAACCCGAACCATTTCACCGAGTTATCAACATGCTTGGAATGATCCCGTCTGGATTAAACCAAGGCTATCTCATACCATGCCTCGCTTCATCTCATCATAGCAAAGCCACATCTCAACATCAACATCATCAAATATATCCATATGAGCTTTATCATCCACATCATATGCCACGAGCAGCTTTCCTTATTCAAGAGCCTTTCCCTTAGATTTTGAATCATCTTCAACCAACTTGTCCAAATCAAATCATCAATTAACTAATTTACAACAATCAATCAAGTCAAACATTAATCCAAGTAATCAAGCATTCAAACCTGATCTAATAAACAATTATAACAATAATGGCAATCTTGTAAATAAAGAGTCTAAATCTAACAAGCATGAATCATGAGCAATATCTCTACAACTTGATGAATGAACTTGCATAGGTTAACATGTAGTAAAATGGATGTCAAATCATCATGAACAATAGATGTATACTTAAGTTTATGAAAATGCATGGAAATCACTATTTTAACACATAATCAAGCCACCAATCCGATATACTCCTTTGGATCCGTATGAGAGATAACCACCACTCACCAAATCACCTAAACACCTCAAAAGCAACACACTTCAGATCTGGACAGCGAAGGATCTAACTTGATTCTCCAAAATTCCGCTTCAAACGATGAAATCTCTCTTCGAAGAATGAAGATCTTCAATCTTTAGCTCTTGGATCTTCGATTTGGATGGAAGGAATCACAAGATTAGAGTGGAGAAAAGAAGTGAAGAAGTGCAGCACTCGAGCTCTCAAAATGGCAGGACTTCGTCGCTTCAAAATCCGGATCCCAAAAAGTGAGAAAAACCCGTGTATTTATAGGCAGAAATTCCTTAAGTCGTCTGCCCCCTTAAGTCGTCCACGACTTAACAAACCCCACGACTTACGACTCAACAGTATTTCCGACCTAACGACCCAACAATTTCTACGACTTAACCATCCCTTCGACCTATGACTTAACAAACCTTCCGACCTAGCACGTGCGCGACTTAACACATACACGCGACTCAACAACAATGCGCGACTTAGTGACAACACAAGTACGCGACCTAATGACCCAACGACCTAAGCCTCAACACTCATGCACACAACCTAGCGACTCAATGGGATACGACTTAGCACCTTTAGGTCGTCTAACGACCTAACTACACGTAGCATACAACATAGGTCGTCTACGACCTAACTAACATGCAAAGCGACTCAACGACATAACTTAACTTGACGACTTAACGTCCTTGCGACTTAACGACTCATCCAAGGTTGCGACCTAACAACTTAACTACTAGACTTAGGTCGCTCACGACCTAACTACAATACTCCTTAAGTCGCTCGAACGACTCAAACTCCCTAGGTCGTTAACCCGCTTAGTCCCTTAGGTCGTTAACTCGCTAACTCCTACACTGCTAATCCTTAAGCCGCTAACTACTAGGCCATTCACTTCTAATACTAACTTCCATAGGTCGCTGTCTTTCCTTAAGTCGCCCCAACTCTTAAGTCGTTCACTCGACCTAAGCCACCACACGACCTAACTTCTACACGACTTATCCCATAATCCTTAAGTCGCCAACTTCCTTAGGTCGCCAACTCCCTTAAGTCGCTCCACCGACCTAATTATTATACGACCTAAGCTCCGAACGACCTAACTCTGGACGTTCTAACAACAGTTTTACGATTTTTCGATCCATAAAAATACGGGTCGTTACATTCTCTCCCCCTTACGATTCGATCCGTAAAACTATTCCGCATGCCTACAATTCATAGCAATCAACAAACCATGCGTCCAATTCTAGCCTAGCATGCAGAATTCTAAAACTAGAACAAGTTACAATGTAACAACCCGGTATTTTGGACCATTTGCATCCATTATAAGTGTATAGGTAGACACTCATGCCGGAATTGAGTTGCTCAAAATACTGCGTTGTTAATTTTAAATTTGGCAAAACTGAACATATACAGTAAATAAATAATCACAGATCACAGACACAGAGTAATAAGTGCAGCGGAAATAAAAGAGATAGTAGTTCATGAAGCTACTATATAAATGTATAAGTTACATCAGAGTTAAACCAGATACAACGGAAGAGTAATACGATACATCAGTTACAAATCAGAATACATCACTGGACTCATCAAATACTGAAAGCTGAATAGATGGCTGGATCTTCAAGCAAAGCTCCAACTTCAAAGGTGAGTCTCGAATACTGGTACACTCAGTCTGACCCGAGTGTAAAGCAAAAACACAAGACACTCGAGTCAGGATTAACATTCTTATATCAATAAATCCAACTCAAGTGAAATAGCAATTGAAATACAATAACTCAAAGGATGTTGGAATAACCATCCTTTAAGGATCCGTTAAACTATCTACTAGGTAGTAATGTACGCTAAGTAGATAATGTCTATCAGTAATATAAGGTATCAAAATAGTGTTAAGGCGTTACCATTATCCCCTTAACAGATTTTTATTCCCAAGAGCATATACAAGACCGTATTTCTCCAAAACCGGAAGTCACCAGAGGGCAATCCATATACCAAAGGTACAAACCAAAATCGTAGTGGTCGCGAATAGGGATACAAGTATGACAAGGCACATGAGGCAATACCCAAGATAGTGACACTACCGTTTGCCTGATCCGGACTGGTGAGAACGCATCGCCGCAGCGACCGCAACACCACGAACAACACTCCCAAAATCAAGGGTGCACCAATCGACAACAAGTAATGAGTAGTTCGAAGAAGTGTGTTCGCTTGAGGTAGCTGACCTCCATTGGCCCGGCACGGCTCCTGTTTTAGTCATTTCCAATTTGACACAAGTGTCAAGGCTATCCATCATCGTTCTCTTTCTTCAGTCAACACGTACATCATTCCAACCACTTCATTCTGGATCACACTCCGCGTATAGTTATTAAAGTGGTTTTCGGTTTAGATAGAGAGTATATCCATAACCGATTCCGGTCTCTTTAATAACCTTCGAAATTATTTCACCGATTGGTCGTTTATTTATTTCAAAACCAAATCAATTTCAATTTCAATCAGAGTTTATAAATCAACATTTCGTTTGTCTTTCTAAACCAATTTCCATAATTTACGTTTCAAAACTTCCAAATTACCATTTCAAAATCTTATAATTCAATTTCAATCTTTATTTAAAACAATTCAAATATCGATTTAAATTCGTATAAAAGTTTCATTCCGAAACCATTTAAATTAATTTAATTTAACATTTAAATCAATTTAAATTCATTTATCGATTTCATTCAATATTCGTTAAGTAAATTTATCATTCAAGACAAATTCTATTTAATTTCCAATTCATTAAATTAATTACTTAAATTCAACTTCATTATATCAAATCTTACAAATTTAATTAAATTAAATTCATCAAACCAAATTCTTTAAATTTCAAGTCTTACATTAATTTCAATAAATCGCATTTTATTTCTTGATAAAGAAATTCAATTTCATTTATTTACTTACTTAAATAATTTTCCAAAACTTAATTAATAAAGAAACTCAATTTCAATTATTTAAGAAGTTCAATTCCACTTATTAAAGAATTCAATTTATTTAATTATTAAAAAATTCAATCTTATTTAATTATTAAATAATTCAAAACTTAATTATTAAATAATTTCGAAGTTTAATAATTTCAAACTTAATTATAATTTCAAACTTAATTATTAAATTATTTCAAACTTAATTCAATCATTTCTCAAATTAAACAACATTCTTTCATCAATTACATTGTTAATATTTTGTTTCAGATTATTAAATATTAACGTTTTCCTTTCATTAAAAATTCAAATTTCAACTTCATTTCAAAACCATATTATTTATTCAAATAAAATCTTCATTTTATTTTAAATCAAATTATTGACCAATCGGGTTTTTATTTAATTCTCTATCCAAAGACAAAGTTTAATTTGGGTATTTATCATTTCAACCCGATTCCAATTTAATTCAAAATCATAGCATAGCAAAGGGAACTTGCAATGTGATAACTAGGATGGTGTCAAAGTAAATAAACAAGCAATAACAACAACCAATATCAATCCAATAGTCAATTCAAATAATCCTGAAATAATCGTATTAATTCGCATTGTTGTTTGTGCAAATTAATATAACTATTTCTAGAATCTACACTATCATTTCATGTAGATTAAAGATTATTACAATAATATAAATACGGTTCTTCACTTGATATTCAATTTCCATTTTACACTACAACAATTAATCCAATATACGTTCAATGGTTCAAAGTGTAATTATCACTATTTTACATGTCAATTAATTTAACAAATAAAAGGGGTCATATTCAACTAATCAAATTTAACATATAAATCGGTTTTTTAAAATTGTTAACTATCCTATATCCATTTCAACTTTGCATACTATTTATCATTTAACACTAACAATTTAACGTCCAATATAAACATCAACAAAAATCAATTATCAGCCAAACTGTATTATCATCGCATAAATAATTAACAGCTAATGGTATCAGATGTCACAGGTGAACTGATTCAGGTAATAGCATAAATAACAGTGTAATTGACAAACAGCAGCATATTTCAATTGTCGTTTCAATTGAAATCAAATTTAATAAATAAAAGAACCTTAATCGTGAGTGATTACTCACCTTTCGGAGCTAGAGAACGACGGAAAGCAACTACGGAAAAGAGCGATACAATGGACACTGGCACGAAATCAAGGACGACAAAACAGTTAGCTGTGACAAGCACGAAACAGATTTTAGCATGATAATCTGGACGAAAAACGAATATATATATGATTCAAAAGGTTTAATTATAACAAATATAGATAATAATGTAAAGGGAGCAAGCTCTGACAGCCGAAGATAAAAGGACATCCTATACTAATATATAAATGTGCATACGCAACCGACCCATACATTGAACAGTATACATTTTTTTTAAACAAACAAAACGAAAACATAGTAGTAATAATAATAATATAAAAGTATAATAGACACAGTATACTATTTTCGAAATTTATATACTTACTTATATCTACACCTTGGGATAGGCTAGCTTGGAAAGTATAATAGGCACGTCATTTATTATATATGTGAGACCTTTACATATACATTCCCAGTTCAAGGCACTTATATAATCACCCTCTTATGCAACTGTCACGTGTAAAAAAATGAAATCTACTCAGGCTTCAATTATATTGGAAACGAGTTTGCATCACAAATATGGGTTAAAACATGTATATACCAGTTTAAATATATACTCATGATCCTATTCATACCAATTTGTTATATAACTATATACGTAACTATATATATTTACAGTAAAACAACAAACTTCTATAACTTATATACTAAAATATGTACATATTATAAACGTATGTAAATTAAATTAATATATAAACAAGATAACTCATTACCGATATATATACATTGAACTTACATTATTATTTTACCAATGATATCAATACTTTGAAAAAATATAATTACAGTAAACATTTTCATTTAAATATATTAAACACTAAACTCGTAACTTGCTTATATAAGAAAAAAAAATATTTTGTCAACAAATTTGCCAGCCAAGCAAAAATAAAATAAACTGTATACATATACTTACGTCTATACAACAGAAGATGGCGAGAGAGGAGCTCGACCGAGATGGAGTTCGAGTGGGGAAAAGAATAGGCGGAGCTGACTGGGTGGAGATGCTCAGCAGTTGAGCTGGAGATGGTGATGATTAGGCAATGGGAAGGCATAAGGTGTTTGGGTGGTTCGGCCTGGAGATGGTGATGACCGAAGGCAATGGAAGAAAATGCGAGATTGTGGTCTTCGGGTTTGCAGGGGATTTAAATGATGGGCAGTGGTCGAAAGGGCGTGCTAGCAGTTGTCACTGGTGTTGGGCAAGGCAGTCTCGGGTTGGAGCTTGGTTGCGTGTGTGGCCTGAGCTATGGAAGAGGCGGCTTGGAGGCGTGAGTTTTGATGAGGCCGATGGATGTGGTCGCTTCACGTGGGTTGGGTGTCGAAGTGGAGAGTGAGGTGGGAGGGAGAGATGGCTGTGGGCGTTGTCAGGTCAGGTGAGAGGTTGGACGGGTGGAGCACGACATGGAGGAAGGGGAACGAATGGGGTTTCAGAGGAAACCAAGTGACAGAGCAAATACAAATAGTGTTTTATATTTTTAGAAATCTGAACGAAAACAGAGGGTAGGAGAAATGAACATTCAAGTAAAAAGAAAAATGATTTGAACCAGTAGAATAGCAAAAGTTAGAAATAACTCATAGGGAATAATAAAAAAAAAGTCACGCAAGAATTAATACACACATTTAAAGCAAGAAGCCATTGGGTTATTCATGTGAAATCTGAATGGACACAAAATAACCAAAAGGCACAAAACCGGTACCGATACGATTCGACATTTTACAGATTCCACCGTGCATCGGACATCAAAATTGACAATTGAATATACCGTAGAGATCTACACGATGAGACGATCAAAACGGTATACAGATATCAGTGGTACGATTGAATTATAAAAATTCGAATTTTCTACCAGCGGAAAATGCGAGAAAAACGCAAGAAAATAAGACCGACGGAGCCAAAGATATCCGAATTTGGAAAAACGACAAACAGACATCTTGCTCAGAAGATGGTTTAGAATTTTTCTATGTAAAAATATTTTGGTTTTGAAAACATTTTATTTTCATCGTTTTTAACTGATTAAATTGAAGTGAATTTACGCGCGAAATAAACTTTCATATTTTCGGACGAAAATTTACCAGTTGCTATGTTTAACTAGACGTATTCCAAATATTAAATTTTATTTCAAAATTTTATCGTTTAAAATTTCACAAAATTTCAACTAATTACGTTATTAAAACAGTTGAAATTTACGGGTCGTTACATTCTCCCCCACTCAAAACTTTTCGTCCCCGAAAAGGAACGAGGTAGGAGAATAGAAACAACCGGAAAGAAAAACAGATTTGAAATACAAAATAACAATTAATTTAAACCATATAAATTCAAATTTAAATTAATTGATATTCAATAATTGATTTAATCCATTTGATTTGACTAAAATCAATCTCAACTATTTCTAAATTCATTATCTTATTATCCCATTTTCTTCAATTTACAATTTCTAAAACCATACATTTGAATGGTCTTTTATTATAATCATATTTTCTTCAACAATTTTAAATTCTTCTTTATTCCAAATTACTTTTAAATTTATTCTACTTAATATATCTACTCACATATATTTAACCCATATAAATTAATTTAAAACATAAAAGTTTCAATTTGAATTAATTTACATCTATTAATTTCTTTTAAATTCAAGGTATTTTCATATGTTGATCAAATTTCAATTTATTAATTCTTTCAAAACACATTTATTTCATTATTAACTGAGTTTACTTATTATCCTATCTAGCTCTATTAACATCTTTATAATCAAAATTTAGTGTATAACATTTATTATAAACACTCAAATTTTATTTATAAATTCAATTTATCTTATATATTATCCAATTACATATTCAACTTTTGAATGATTTAGGTAAGTTTTATTAGAATGCAGTTGAACAATATACAAATAAAATTTTCCCAATTCAATTATTCAAGTTTAAATATTTATTCCAAATTTTGGTTTTATTTATAATTAAAATCATCCTTTAACAAAATTCAAGAATTAGATTTTTCGATTAACTTTAACAATTTAGAGATATATATAATATATTTATATCGAATCAAATTAAATTTTAAAAGAAGATACCTATATATATGTAAATCAAAATATACTGAAGAAATTCAAATCAAAATATATTTTTTCTTGTTTTCTCAAAACAAAACCGTAGCAAGGCTACAGAATAGTATCCCCACTTCGAAACTCGAAAATGAATGTCGATGATGCGGCCGCCATCACCGAAATTATTTTCCAGCGACAAAGAGAAGAGCACTGATTTCAACATTTAAATTCTTTGAAAACGGTTTCTATTTGAAAATACGTTCAATAATATACATTTTAAAATTTTAAAAAACCAAAGCTTGAAATTTTAGGAATTTAAATTCTCAAATTCTAATTTTAAATTCTTTTCAAATTCCAATCAATTTATAACCAAGTTTATAAATTCATTTTTATTTTATGCAATAGTCAATGGTTTACAAAACAATAAAAGAAAATCAAATATTTATTATTTCTGACAACAAATTTATTAACGATTTAATTTCAGAAACTTATATTTATGTATAATACAATCATACAAAACTTTTATTTTATTTACCAAATTTGAAAACGATATTGTGTCAGTTTGCTCTGCTCAAGTGTTTTGGAAATCCTATCGATAGCGTTGATCAGACGAATCGATCGAAAACCCAAATCAACATCAACAACTCAAACAACACAATGTATATTAAAACATTTTAAATACTAATTTACAAATACATTTCCTCGCACAACGATACAGGAATGGATTTCAAAGCAAGGATAGAGATTCAAATTTGATTAATTCAATCAAAGAAAATTTTGATTTGAGAATAAGTTGGAACGAAAGATAAGATGATTATTTAACCGAATAAGGAAATAGATAATCTTATATAAATCGCGGGCAACCATAACCGGGTCGACCGTGACTTCAAGAATAAGATCGATGTGGAATTCCGAGGTAAATCTACATTCGATCTCAAGAAATAGAATTCAGGTATAGCAGGAGATAGATAGCATCGTAAACCGAGGATACAGAAATCTCCGGTAAATCAATGCCTATTGTAAAGGAGTTTTGCTCCTTTACGAATCATTCGGAGATTGGCGAGACCGCCGATCTATTATAGATATCATTCAAAGTGGAGTTATGGGGTGCTCCAGAATTGAAAGAAGACGAATAGTGAAGGACACGAATGAATTTCGGAACCGAGGGGAACGTTCCAAAATTCAAAGGAATTGAGTCAAAGGAAGAGATTGAAACTCAAATGAGAGTGATTCCGTAAATACATTTACCCTATATGCTAAGTTTTGCCTAGAGCTACCAAAGCTCTGATACCAACTGTAACAACCCGGTATTTTGGACCATTCGCATCCATTATAAGTGTATAGGTAGACACTCATGCCGGAATTGAGTTGCTCAAAATACCGCGTTGTTAATTTAAATTTGGCAAAACTGAACATATACAGTAAATAAATAATCACAGATCACAGACACAGAGTAATAAGTGCAGCGGAAATAAAAGAGATAGTAGTTCATGAAGCTACTATATAAATGTATAAGTTACATCAGAGTTAAACCAGATACAACGGAAGAGTAATACGATACATCAGTTACAAATCAGAATACATCACTGGAATCATCAAATACTGAAAGCTGAATAGATGGCTGGATCTTCAAGCAAAGCTCCAACTTCAAAGGTGAGTCTCGAATACTAGTACACTCAGTCTGACCCGAGCGTAAAGCAAAAACACAAGACACTCGAGTCAGGATTAACATTCTTATATCAATAAATCCAACTCAAGTGAAATAGCAATTGAAATACAATAACTCAAAGGATGTTGGAATAACCATCCTTTAAGGATCCGTTAAACTATCTACTAGGTAGTAATGTACGCTAAGTAGATAATGTCTATCAGTAATATAAGGTATCAAAATAGTGTTAAGGCGTTACCATTATCCCCCTTAACACATTTTTATTCCCAAGAGCATATACAAGACCGTATTTCCCCAAAACCGGAAGTCATCAGAGGGCAATCCATATACCAAAGGTACAAACCAAAATCGTAGTGGTCGCGAATAGGGATACAAGTATGACAAGGCACATGAGGCAATACCCAAGGTAGTGACACTACCGTTTGCCTGATCCGGACTGGTGAGAACGCATCGCCGCAGCGACCGCAACACCACGAACAACACTCCCAAAATCAAGGGTGCACCAATCGACAACAAGTAATGAGTAGTTCGAAGAAGTGTGTTCGCTTGAGGTAGCTGACCTCCATTGGCCCGGCACGGCTCCTGTTTTAGTCATTTCCAATTTGACACAAGTGTCAAGGCTATCCATCATCGTTCTCTTTCTTCAGTCAACACGTACATCATTCCAACCACTTCATTCTGGATCACACTCCGCGTATAGTTATTAAAGTGGTTTTCGGTTTAGATAGAGAGTATATCCATAACCGATTCCGGTCTCTTTAATAACCTTCGAAATTATTTCACCGATTGGTCGTTTATTTATTTCAAAACCAAATCAATTTCAATTTCAATCAGAGTTTATAAATCAACATTTCGTTTGTCTTTCTAAACCAATTTCCATAATTTACGTTTCAAAACTTCCAAATTACCATTTCAAAATCTTATAATTCAATTTCAATCTTTATTTAAAACAATTCAAATATCGATTTAAATTCGTATAAAAGTTTCATTTCGAAACCATTTAAATTAATTTAATTTAACATTTAAATCAATTTAAATTCATTTATCGATTTCATTCAATATTCGTTAAGTAAATTTATCATTCAAGACAAATTCTATTTAATTTCCAATTCATTAAATTAATTACTTAAATTCAACTTCATTATATCAAATCTTACAAATTTAATTAAATTAAATTCATCAAACCAAATTCTTTAAATTTCAAGTCTTACATTAATTTCAATAAATCGCATTTTATTTCTTGATAAAGAAATTCAATTTCATTTATTTACTTACTTAAATAATTTTCCAAAACTTAATTAATAAAGAAACTCAATTTCAATTATTTAAGAAGTTCAATTCCACTTATTAAAGAATTCAATTTATTTAATTATTAAAAAATTCAATCTTATTTAATTATTAAATAATTCAAAACTTAATTATTAAATAATTTCGAAGTTTAATAATTTCAAACTTAATTATAATTTCAAACTTAATTATTAAATTATTTCAAACTTAATTCAATCATTTCTCAAATTAAACAACATTCTTTCATCAATTACATTGTTAATATTTTGTTTCAGATTATTAAATATTAACGTTTTCCTTTCATTAAAAATTCAAATTTCAACTTCATTTCAAAACCATATTATTTATTCAAATAAAATCTTCATTTTATTTTAAATCAAATTATTGACCAATCGGGTTTTGATTTAATTCTCTATCCAAAGACAAAGTTTAATTTGGGTATTTATCATTTCAACCCGATTCCAATTTAATTCAAAATCATAGCATAGCAAAGGGAACTTGCAGTGTGATAACTAGGATGGTGTCAAAGTAAATAAACAAGCAATAACAACAACCAATATCAATCCAATAGTCAATTCAAATAATCCCGAAATAATCGTATTAATTCGCATTGTTGTTTGTGCAAATTAATATAACTATTTCTAGAATCTACACTATCATTTCATGTAGATTAAAGATTATTACAATAATATAAATACGGTTCTTCACTTGATATTCAATTTCCATTTTACACTACAACAATTAATCCAATATACGTTCAATGGTTCAAAGTGTAATTATCACTATTTTACATGTCAATTAATTTAACAAATAAAAGGGGTCATATTCAACTAATCAAATTTAACATATAAATCAGTTTTTTAAAATCGTTAACTATCCTATATCCATTTCAACTTTGCATACTATTTATCATTTAACACTAACAATTTAACGTCCAATATAAACATCAACAAAAATCAATTATCAGCCAAACTGTATTATCATCGCATAAATAATTAACAACTAATGGTGTCAGATGTCACAGGTGAACTGATTCAGGTAATAGCATAAATAACAGTGTAATTGACAAACAGCAGCATATTTCAATTGTCATTTCAATTGACATCAAATTTAATAAATAAAAGAACCTTAATCGTGAGTGATTACTCACCTTTCGGAGCTAGAGAACGACGAAAAGCAACTACGGAAAAGAGCGATACAATGGACACTGGCATGAAATCAAGGACGACAAAACAGTTAGCTGTGACAAGCACGAAACAGATTTTAGCACGATAATCTGGACGAAAAACGAATATATATATGATTCAAAAGGTTTAATTATAACAAATATAGATAATAATGTAAAGGGAGCAAGCTCTGACAACCGAAGATAAAAGGACATCCTATACTAATATATAAATGTGCATACGCAGCCGACCCATACATTGAACAGTATACTTTTTTTTTAAACAAACAAAACGAAAACATAGTAGTAATAATAATAATATAAAAGTATAATAGACACAGTATACTATTTTCGAAATTTATATACTTACTTATATCTACACCTTGGGATAGGCTAGCTTGGAAAGTATAATAGGCACGTCATTTATTATATATGTGAGACCTTTACATATACATTCCCAGTTCAAGGCACTTATATAATCACCCTCTTATGCAACTGTCACGTGTAAAAAAATGAAATCTACTCAAGCTTCAATTATATTGGAAACGAGTTTGCATCACAAATATGGGTTAAAACATGTATATACCAGTTTAAATATATACTCATGATCCTATTCATACCAATTTGTTATATAACTATATACGTAACTATATATATTTACAGTAAAACAACAAACTTCTATAACTTATATACTAAAATATGTACATATTATAAACATATGTAAATTAAATTAATATATAAACAAGATAACTCATTACCGATATATATACATTGAACTTACATTATTATTTTACAAATGATATCAATACTTTGAAAAAATATAATTACAGTAAACATTTTCATTTAAATATATTAAACACTAAACTTGTAACTTGCTTATATAAGAAAAAAAAATATTTTGTCAACAAATTTTCCAGCCAAGCAAAAATAAAATAAACTGTATACATATACTTACGTCTATACAACAGAAGATGGCGAGAGAGGAGCTCGACCGAGATGGAGTTCGAGTGGGGAAAAGAATAGGCGGAGCTGACTGGGTGGAGATGCTCAGCAGTTGAGCTGGAGATGGTGATGATTAGGCAATGGGAAGGCATAAGGTGTTTGGGTGGTTCGGCCTGGAGATGGTGATGACCGAAGGCAATGGAAGAAAATGCGAGATTGTGGTCTTCGGGTTTGCAGGGGATTTAAATGATGGGCAGTGGTCGAAAGGGCGTGCTAGCAGTTGTCACTGGTGTTGGGCAAGGCAGTCTCGGGTTGGAGCTTGGTTGCGTGTGTGGCCTGAGCTATGGAAGAGGCGGCTTGGAGGCGTGTGTTTTGATGAGGCCGATGGATGTGGTCGCTTCACGTGGGTGTGGTGTCGAAGTGGAGAGTGAGGTGGTAGGGAGAGATGGCTGTGGGCGTTGGCAGGTCAGGTGAGAGGTTGGACGGGTGGAGCACGACATGGAGGAAGGGGAACGAATGGGGTTTCAGAGGAAACCAAGTGACAGAGCAAATACAAATAGTGTTTTATATTTTTAGAAATCTGAACGAAAACAGAGGGTAGGAGAAATGAACATTCAAGTAAAAAGAAAAATGATTTGAACCGGTAGAATAGCAAAAGTTAGAAATAACTCATAGGGAATAATAAAAAAAAGTCACGCAAGAATTAATACACACATTTAAAGCAAGAAGCCATTGGGTTATTCATGTGAAATCTGAATGGACACAAAATAACCAAAAGGCACAAAACCGGTACCGATACGATTCGACATTTTACAGATTCCACCGTGCATCGGACATCAAAATTGACAATTGAATATACCATAGAGATCTACACGATGAGACGATAAAAACGGTATACAGATATCAGTGGTACGATTGAATTATAAAAATTCGAATTTTCTACCAGCGGAAAATGCGAGAAAAACGCAAGAAAATAAGACCGACGGAGCCAAAGATGTCCGAATTTGGAAAAACGACAAACATACATCTTGCTCAGAAGATGGTTTAGAATTTTTATATGTAAAAATATTTTGGTTTTGAAAACATTTTATTTTCATCGTTTTTAACTGATTAAATTGAAGTGATTTACGCGCGAAATAAACTTTCATATTTTCGGACGAATATTTACCAGTTGCTATGTTTAACTAGACGTATTCCAAATATTAAATTTTTATTTCAAAATTTTATCGTTTAAAATTTCACAAAATTTCAACTAATTACGTTATTAAAACAGTTGAAATTTACGGGTCGTTACATTCTCCCCCACTCAAAACTTTTCGTCCCCGAAAAGGAACGAGGTAGAAGAATAGAAACAACCAGAAAGAAAAACAGATTTGAAATACAAAATAACAATTAATTTAAACCATATAAATTCAAATTTAAATTAAATGATATTCAATAATTGATTTAATCCATTTGATTTGACTAAAATCAATCTCAACTATTTCTAAATTCATTATCTTATTATCCCATTTTCTTCAATTTACAATTTCTAAAACCATACATTTGAATGGTCTTTTATTATAATCATATTTTCTTCAACAATTTTAAATTCTTCTTTATTCCAAATTACTTTTAAATTTATTCTACTTAATATATCTACTCACATATATTTAACCCATATAAATTAATTTAAAACATAAAAGTTTCAATTTGAATTAATTTACATCTATTAATTTCTTTTAAATTCAAGGTATTTTCATATGTTGATCAAATTTCAATTTATTAATTCTTTCAAAACACATTTATTTCATTATTAACTGAGTTTACTTATTATCCTATCTAGCTCTATTAACATCTTTATAATCAAAATTTAGTGTATAACATTTATTATAAACACTCAAATTTTATTTATAAATTCAATTTATCTTATATATTATCCAATTACATATTCAACTTCTGAATGATTTAGGTAAGTTTTATTAGAATGCAGTTGAACAATATACAAATAAAATTTTCCCAATTTAATTATTCAAGTTTAAATATTTATTCCAAATTTTGGTTTTATTTATAATTAAAATCATCCTTTAACAAAATTCAAGAATTAGATTTTCCGATTAACTTTAACAATTTAGAGATATATATAATATATTTATATCAAATCAAATTAAATTTTAAAAGAAGATACCTATATATATGTAAATCAAAATATACTGAAGAAATTCAAATCAAAATATTTTTTTTCTTTTTTTCTCAAAACAAAACCGTAGCAAGGCTACAGAATAGTATCCCCACTTCGAAACTCGAAAATGAATGTCGATGATGCGGCCGCCATCACCGAAATTATTTTCCAACGACAAAGAGAAGAGCACTGATTTCAACATTTAAATTCTTTGAAAACGGTTTCTATTTGAAAATACGTTCAATAATATACATTTTAAAATTTTAAAAAACCAAAGCTTGAAATTTTAGGAATTTAAATTCTCAAATTCTAATTTTAAATTCTTTTCAAATTCCAATCAATTTATAACCAAGTTTATAAATTCATTTTTATTTTATGCAATAGTCAATGGTTTACAAAACAATAAATGAAAATCAAATATTTATTATTTCTGACAACAAATTTATTAACAATTTAATTTCAGAAACTTATATTTATGTATAATACAATCATACAAAACTTTTATTTTATTTACCAAATTTGAAAACGATATTGTGTCAGTTTGCTCTGCTCAAGTGTTTTGGAAATCCTATCGATAGCGTTGATCAGACGAATCGATCGAAAACCCAAATCAACATCAACAACTCAAACAACACAATGTATATTAAAACATTTTAAATACTAATTTACAAATACATTTCCTCGCACAACGATACAGGAATGGATTTCAAAGCAAGGATAGAGATTCAAATTTGATTAATTCAATCAAAGAAAAATTTGATTTGAGAATAAGTTGGAACGAAAGATAAGATGATTATTTAACCGAATAAGGAAATAGATAATCTTATATAAATCGCGGGCAACCATAACCGGGTCGACCGTGACTTCAAGAATAAGATCGATGTGGAATTCCGAGGTAAATCTACATTCGATCTCAAGAAATAGAATTCAGGTATAGCAGGAGATAGATAGCATCGTAAACCGAGGATACAGAAATCTCCGGTAAATCAATGCCTATTGTAAAGGAGTTTTGCTCCTTTACGAATCATTCGGAGATTGGCGAGACCGCCGATCTATTATAGATATCATTCAAAATGGAGTTATGGGGTGCTCCAGAATTGAAAGAAGACGAATAGTGAAGGACACGAATGAATTTCGGAACCGAGGGGAACGTTCCAAAATTCAAAGGAATTGAGTCAAAGGAAGAGATTGAAACTCAAATGAGAGTGATTCCGTAAATACATTTACCCTATATGCTAAGTTTTGCCTAGAGCTACCAAAGCTCTGATACCAACTGTAACAACCCGGTATTTTGGACCATTCGCATCCATTATAAGTGTATAGGTAGACACTCATGCCGGAATTGAGTTGCTCAAAATACCGCGTTGTTAATTTAAATTTGGCAAAACTGAACATATACAGTAAATAAATAATCACAGATCACAGACACAGAGTAATAAGTGCAGCGGAAATAAAAGAGATAGTAGTTCATGAAGCTACTATATAAATGTATAAGTTACATCAGAGTTAAACCAGATACAACGGAAGAGTAATACGATACATCAGTTACAAATCAGAATACATCACTGGAATCATCAAATACTGAAAGCTGAATAGATGGCTGGATCTTCAAGCAAAGCTCCAACTTCAAAGGTGAGTCTCGAATACTAGTACACTCAGTCTGACCCGAGCGTAAAGCAAAAACACAAGACACTCGAGTCAGGATTAACATTCTTATATCAATAAATCCAACTCAAGTGAAATAGCAATTGAAATACAATAACTCAAAGGATGTTGGAATAACCATCCTTTAAGGATCCGTTAAACTATCTACTAGGTAGTAATGTACGCTAAGTAGATAATGTCTATCAGTAATATAAGGTATCAAAATAGTGTTAAGGCGTTACCATTATCCCCCTTAACACATTTTTATTCCCAAGAGCATATACAAGACCGTATTTCCCCAAAACCGGAAGTCATCAGAGGGCAATCCATATACCAAAGGTACAAACCAAAATCGTAGTGGTCGCGAATAGGGATACAAGTATGACAAGGCACATGAGGCAATACCCAAGGTAGTGACACTACCGTTTGCCTGATCCGGACTGGTGAGAACGCATCGCCGCAGCGACCGCAACACCACGAACAACACTCCCAAAATCAAGGGTGCACCAATCGACAACAAGTAATGAGTAGTTCGAAGAAGTGTGTTTGCTTGAGGTAGCTGACCTCCATTGGCCCGACACGGCTCCTGTTTTAGTCATTTCCAATTTGACACAAGTGTCAAGGCTATCCATCATCGTTCACTTTCTTCAGTCAACACGTACATCATTCCAACCACTTCATTCTGGATCACACTCCGCGTATAGTTATTAAAGTGGTTTTCGGTTTAGATAGAGAGTATATCCATAACCGATTCCGGTCTCTTTAATAACCTTCGAAATTATTTCACCGATTGGTCGTTTATTTATTTCAAAACCAAATCAATTTCAATTTCAATCAGAGTTTATAAATCAACATTTCGTTTGTCTTTCTAAACCAATTTCCATAATTTACGTTTCAAAACTTCCAAATTACCATTTCAAAATCTTATAATTCAATTTCAATCTTTATTTAAAACAATTCAAATATCGATTTAAATTCGTATAAAAGTTTCATTTCGAAACCATTTAAATTAATTTAATTTAACATTTAAATCAATTTAAATTCATTTATCGATTTCATTCAATATTCGTTAAGTAAATTTATCATTCAAGACAAATTCTATTTAATTTCCAATTCATTAAATTAATTACTTAAATTCAACTTCATTATATCAAATCTTACAAATTTAATTAAATTAAATTCATCAAACCAAATTCTTTAAATTTCAAGTCTTACATTAATTTCAATAAATCGCATTTTATTTCTTGATAAAGAAATTCAATTTCATTTATTTACTTACTTAAATAATTTTCCAAAACTTAATTAATAAAGAAACTCAATTTCAATTATTTAAGAAGTTCAATTCCACTTATTAAAGAATTCAATTTATTTAATTATTAAAAAATTCAATCTTATTTAATTATTAAATAATTCAAAACTTAATTATTAAATAATTTCGAAGTTTAATAATTTCAAACTTAATTATAATTTCAAACTTAATTATTAAATTATTTCAAACTTAATTCAATCATTTCTCAAATTAAACAACATTCTTTCATCAATTACATTGTTAATATTTTGTTTCAGATTATTAAATATTAACGTTTTCCTTTCATTAAAAATTCAAATTTCAACTTCATTTCAAAACCATATTATTTATTCAAATAAAATCTTCATTTTATTTTAAATCAAATTATTGACCAATCGGGTTTTGATTTAATTCTCTATCCAAAGACAAAGTTTAATTTGGGTATTTATCATTTCAACCCGATTCCAATTTAATTCAAAATCATAGCATAGCAAAGGGAACTTGCAGTGTGATAACTAGGATGGTGTCAAAGTAAATAAACAAGCAATAACAACAACCAATATCAATCCAATAGTCAATTCAAATAATCCCGAAATAATCGTATTAATTCGCATTGTTGTTTGTGCAAATTAATATAACTATTTCTAGAATCTACACTATCATTTCATGTAGATTAAAGATTATTACAATAATATAAATACGGTTCTTCACTTGATATTCAATTTCCATTTTACACTACAACAATTAATCCAATATACGTTCAATGGTTCAAAGTGTAATTATCACTATTTTACATGTCAATTAATTTAACAAATAAAAGGGGTCATATTCAACTAATCAAATTTAACATATAAATCAGTTTTTTAAAATCGTTAACTATCCTATATCCATTTCAACTTTGCATACTATTTCTCATTTAACACTAACAATTTAACGTCCAATATAAGCATCAACAAAAATCAATTATCAGCCAAACTGTATTATCATCGCATAAATAATTAACAACTAATGGTGTCAGATGTCACAGGTGAACTGATTCAGGTAATAGCATAAATAACAGTGTAATTGACAAACAGCAGCATATTTCAATTGTCATTTCAATTGACATCAAATTTAATAAATAAAAGAACCTTAATCGTGAGTGATTACTCACCTTTCGGAGCTAGAGAACGACGAAAAGCAACTACGGAAAAGAGCGATACAATGGACACTGGCATGAAATCAAGGACGACAAAACAGTTAGCTGTGACAAGCACGAAACAGATTTTAGCACGATAATCTGGACGAAAAACGAATATATATATGATTCAAAAGGTTTAATTATAACAAATATAGATAATAATGTAAAGGGAGCAAGCTCTGACAGCCGAAGATAAAAGGACATCCTATACTAATATATAAATGTGCATACGCAGCCGACCCATACATTGAACAGTATACATTTTTTTAAACAAACAAAACGAAAACATAGTAGTAATAATAATAATATAAAAGTATAATAGACACAGTATACTATTTTCGAAATTTATATACTTACTTATATCTACACCTTGGGATAGGCTAGCTTGGAAAGTATAATAGGCACGTCATTTATTATATATGTGAGACCTTTACATATACATTCCCAGTTCAAGGCACTTATATAATCACCCTCTTATGCAACTGTCACGTGTAAAAAAATGAAATCTACTCAAGCTTCAATTATATTGGAAACGAGTTTGCATCACAAATATGGGTTAAAACATGTATATACCAGTTTAAATATATACTCATGATCCTATTCATACCAATTTGTTATATAACTATATACGTAACTATATATATTTACAGTAAAACAACAAACTTCTATAACTTATATACTAAAATATGTACATATTATAAACATATGTAAATTAAATTAATATATAAACAAGATAACTCATTACCGATATATATACATTGAACTTACATTATTATTTTACAAATGATATCAATACTTTGAAAAAATATAATTACAGTAAACATTTTCATTTAAATATATTAAACACTAAACTTGTAACTTGCTTATATAAGAAAAAAAATATTTTGTCAACAAATTTTCCAGCCAAGCAAAAATAAAATAAACTGTATACATATACTTACGTCTATACAACAGAAGATGGCGAGAGAGGAGCTCGACCGAGATGGAGTTCGAGTGGGGAAAAGAATAGGCGGAGCTGACTGGGTGGAGATGCTCAGCAGTTGAGCTGGAGATGGTGATGATTAGGCAATGGGAAGGCATAAGGTGTTTGGGTGGTTCGGCCTGGAGATGGTGATGACCGAAGGCAATGGAAGAAAATGCGAGATTGTGGTCTTCGGGTTTGCAGGGGATTTAAATGATGGGCAGTGGTCGAAAGGGCGTGCTAGCAGTTGTCACTGGTGTTGGGCAAGGCAGTCTCGGGTTGGAGCTTGGTTGCGTGTGTGGCCTGAGCTATGGAAGAGGCGGCTTGGAGGCGTGTGTTTTGATGAGGCCGATGGATGTGGTCGCTTCACGTGGGTGTGGTGTCGAAGTGGAGAGTGAGGTGGGAGGGAGAGATGGCTGTGGGCGTTGGCAGTTCAGGTGAGAGGTTGGACGGGTGGAGCACGACATGGAGGAAGGGGAACGAATGGGGTTTCAGAGGAAACCAAGTGACAGAGCAAATACAAATAGTGTTTTATATTTTTAGAAATCTGAACGAAAACAGAGGGTAGGAGAAATGAACATTCAAGTAAAAAGAAAAATGATTTGAACCGGTAGAATAGCAAAAGTTAGAAATAACTCATAAGGAATAATAAAAAAAAGTCACGCAAGAATTAATACACACATTTAAAGCAAGAAGCCATTGGGTTATTCATGTGAAATCTGAATGGACACAAAATAACCAAAAGGCACAAAACCGGTACCGATACGATTCGACATTTTACAGATTCCACCGTGCATCGGACATCAAAATTGACAATTGAATATACCATAGAGATCTACACGATGAGACGATAAAAACGGTATACAGATATCAGTGGTACGATTGAATTATAAAAATTCGAATTTTCTACCAGCGGAAAATGCGAGAAAAACGCAAGAAAATAAGACCGACGGAGCCAAAGATGTCCGAATTTGGAAAAACGACAAACATACATCTTGCTCAGAAGATGGTTTAGAATTTTTATATGCAAAAATATTTTGGTTTTGAAAACATTTTATTTTCATCGTTTTTAACTGATTAAATTGAAGTGATTTACGCGCGAAATAAACTTTCATATTTTCGGACGAATATTTACCAGTTGCTATGTTTAACTAGACGTATTCCAAATATTAAATTTTTATTTCAAAATTTTATCGTTTAAAATTTCACAAAATTTCAACTAATTACGTTATTAAAACAGTTGAAATTTACGGGTCGTTACATTCTCCCCCACTCAAAACTTTTCGTCCCCGAAAAGGAACGAGGTAGAAGAATAGAAACAACCAGAAAGAAAAACAGATTTGAAATACAAAATAACAATTAATTTAAACCATATAAATTCAAATTTAAATTAATTGATATTCAATAATTGATTTAATCCATTTGATTTGACTAAAATCAATCTCAACTATTTCTAAATTCATTATCTTATTATCCCATTTTCTTCAATTTACAATTTCTAAAACCATACATTTGAATGGTCTTTTATTATAATCATATTTTCTTCAACAATTTTAAATTCTTCTTTATTCCAAATTACTTTTAAATTTATTCTACTTAATATATCTACTCACATATATTTAACCCATATAAATTAATTTAAAACATAAAAGTTTCAATTTGAATTAATTTACATCTATTAATTTCTTTTAAATTCAAGGTATTTTCATATGTTGATCAAATTTCAATTTATTAATTCTTTCAAAACACATTTATTTCATTATTAACTGAGTTTACTTATTATCCTATCTAGCTCTATTAACATCTTTATAATCAAAATTTAGTGTATAACATTTATTATAAACACTCAAATTTTATTTATAAATTCAATTTATCTTATATATTATCCAATTACATATTCAACTTCTGAATGATTTAGGTAAGTTTTATTAGAATGCAGTTGAACAATATACAAATAAAATTTTCCCAATTTAATTATTCAAGTTTAAATATTTATTCCAAATTTTGGTTTTATTTATAATTAAAATCATCCTTTAACAAAATTCAAGAATTAGATTTTTCGATTAACTTTAACAATTTAGAGATATATATAATATATTTATATCAAATCAAATTAAATTTTAAAAGAAGATACCTATATATATGTAAATCAAAATATACTGAAGAAATTCAAATCAAAATATTTTTTTTCTTTTTTTCTCAAAACAAAACCGTAGCAAGGCTACAGAATAGTATCCCCACTTCGAAACTCGAAAATGAATGTCGATGATGCGGCCGCCATCACCGAAATTATTTTCCAACGACAAAGAGAAGAGCACTGATTTCAACATTTAAATTCTTTGAAAACGGTTTCTATTTGAAAATACGTTCAATAATATACATTTTAAAATTTTAAAAAACCAAAGCTTGAAATTTTAGGAATTTAAATTCTCAAATTCTAATTTTAAATTCTTTTCAAATTCCAATCAATTTATAACCAAGTTTATAAATTCATTTTTATTTTATGCAATAGTCAATGGTTTACAAAACAATAAATGAAAATCAAATATTTATTATTTCTGACAACAAATTTATTAACAATTTAATTTCAAAAACTTATATTTATGTATAATACAATCATACAAAACTTTTATTTTATTTACCAAATTTGAAAACGATATTGTGTCAGTTTGCTCTGCTCAAGTGTTTTGGAAATCCTATCGATAGCGTTGATCAGACGAATCGATCGAAAACCCAAATCAACATCAACAACTCAAACAACACAATGTATATTAAAACATTTTAAATACTAATTTACAAATACATTTCCTCGCACAACGATACAGGAATGGATTTCAAAGCAAGGATAGAGATTCAAATTTGATTAATTCAATCAAAGAAAAATTTGATTTGAGAATAAGTTGGAACGAAAGATAAGATGATTATTTAACCGAATAAGGAAATAGATAATCTTATATAAATCGCGGGCAACCATAACCGGGTCGACCGTGACTTCAAGAATAAGATCGATGTGGAATTCCGAGGTAAATCTACATTCGATCTCAAGAAATAGAATTCAGGTATAGCAGGAGATAGATAGCATCGTAAACCGAGGATACAGAAATCTCCGGTAAATCAATGCCTATTGTAAAGGAGTTTTGCTCCTTTACGAATCATTCGGAGATTGGCGAGACCGCCGATCTATTATAGATATCATTCAAAATGGAGTTATGGGGTGCTCCAGAATTGAAAGAAGACGAATAGTGAAGGACACGAATGAATTTCGGAACCGAGGGGAACGTTCCAAAATTCAAAGGAATTGAGTCAAAGGAAGAGATTGAAACTCAAATGAGAGTGATTCCGTAAATACATTTACCCTATATGCTAAGTTTTGCCTAGAGCTACCAAAGCTCTGATACCAACTGTAACAACCCGGTATTTTGGACCATTCGCATCCATTATAAGTGTATAGGTAGACACTCATGCCGGAATTGAGTTGCTCAAAATACCGCGTTGTTAATTTAAATTTGGCAAAACTGAACATATACAGTAAATAAATAATCATAGATCACAGACACAGAGTAATAAGTGCAGCGGAAATAAAAGAGATAGTAGTTCATGAAGCTACTATATAAATGTATAAGTTACATCAGAGTTAAACCAGATACAACGGAAGAGTAATACGATACATCAGTTACAAATCAGAATACATCACTGGAATCATCAAATACTGAAAGCTGAATAGATGGCTGGATCTTCAAGCAAAGCTCCAACTTCAAAGGTGAGTCTCGAATACTAGTACACTCAGTCTGACCCGAGCGTAAAGCAAAAACACAAGACACTCGAGTCAGGATTAACATTCTTATATCAATAAATCCAACTCAAGTGAAATAGCAATTGAAATACAATAACTCAAAGGATGTTGGAATAACCATCCTTTAAGGATCCGTTAAACTATCTACTAGGTAGTAATGTACGCTAAGTAGATAATGTCTATCAGTAATATAAGGTATCAAAATAGTGTTAAGGCGTTACCATTATCCCCCTTAACACATTTTTATTCCCAAGAGCATATACAAGACCGTATTTCCCCAAAACCGGAAGTCACCAGAGGGCAATCCATATACCAAAGGTACAAACCAAAATCGTAGTGGTCGCGAATAGGGATACAAGTATGACAAGGCACATGAGGCAATACCCAAGGTAGTGACACTACCGTTTGCCTGATCCGGACTGGTGAGAACGCATCGCCGCAGCGACCGCAACACCACGAACAACACTCCCAAAATCAAGGGTGCACCAATCGACAACAAGTAATGAGTAGTTCGAAGAAGTGTGTTCGCTTGAGGTAGCTGACCTCCATTGGCCCGGCACGGCTCCTGTTTTAGTCATTTCCAATTTGACACAAGTGTCAAGGCTATCCATCATCGTTCTCTTTCTTCAGTCAACACGTACATCATTCCAACCACTTCATTCTGGATCACACTCCGCGTACAGTTATTAAAGTGGTTTTCGGTTTAGATAGAGAGTATATCCATAACCGATTCCGGTCTCTTTAATAACCTTCGAAATTATTTCACCGATTGGTCGTTTATTTATTTCAAAACCAAATCAATTTCAATTTCAATCAGAGTTTATAAATCAACATTTCGTTTGTCTTTCTAAACCAATTTCCATAATTTACGTTTCAAAACTTCCAAATTACCATTTCAAAATCTTATAATTCAATTTCAATCTTTATTTAAAACAATTCAAATATCGATTTAAATTCGTATAAAAGTTTCATTCCGAAACCATTTAAATTAATTTAATTTAACATTTAAATCAATTTAAATTCATTTATCGATTTCATTCAATATTCGTTAAGTAAATTTATCATTCAAGACAAATTCTATTTAATTTCCAATTCATTAAATTAATTACTTAAATTCAACTTCATTATATCAAATCTTACAAATTTAATTAAATTAAATTCATCAAACCAAATTCTTTAAATTTCAAGTCTTACATTAATTTCAATAAATCGCATTTTATTTCTTGATAAAGAAATTCAATTTCATTTATTTACTTACTTAAATAATTTTCCAAAACTTAATTAATAAAGAAACTCAATTTCAATTATTTAAGAAGTTCAATTCCACTTATTAAAGAATTCAATTTATTTAATTATTAAAAAATTCAATCTTATTTAATTATTAAATAATTCAAAACTTAATTATTAAATAATTTCGAAGTTTAATAATTTCAAACTTAATTATAATTTCAAACTTAATTATTAAATTATTTCAAACTTAATTCAATCATTTCTCAAATTAAACAACATTCTTTCATCAATTACATTGTTAATATTTTGTTTCAGATTATTAAATATTAACGTTTTCCTTTCATTAAAAATTCAAATTTCAACTTCATTTCAAAACCATATTATTTATTCAAATAAAATCTTCATTTTATTTTAAATCAAATTATTGACCAATCGGGTTTTTATTTAATTCTCTATCCAAAGACAATTTTAATTTGGGTATTTATCATTTCAACCCGATTCCAATTTAATTCAAAATCATAGCATAGCAAAGGGAACTTGCGGTGTGATAACTGGGATGGTGTCAAAGTAAATAAACAAGCAATAACAACAACCAATATCAATCCAATAGTCAATTCAAATAATCCCGAAATAATCGTATTAATTCGCATTGTTGTTTGTGTAAATTAATATAACTATTTCTAGAATCTACACTATCATTTCATGCAGATTAAAGATTATTACAATAATACAAATACGGTTCTTCACTTGATATTCAATTTCCATTTTACACTACAACAATTAATCCAATATACGTTCAATGGTTCAAAGTGTAATTATCACTATTTTACATGTCAAATAATTTAACAAATAAAAGGGGTCATATTCAACTAATCAAATTTAACATATAAATCGGTTTTTTAAAATCGTTAACTATCCTATATCTATTTCAACTTTGCATACTATTTATCATTTAACACTAACAATTTAACGTCCAATATAAACATTAACAAAAATCAATTATCAGCCAAACTGTATTATCATCGCATAAATAATTAACAGCTAATGGTGTCAGATGTCACAGGTGAACTGATTCAGGTAATAGCATAAATAACAGTGTAATTGACAAACAGCAGCATATTTCAATTGTCGTATCAATTGAAATCAAATTTAATAAATAAAAGAACATTAATCGTGAGTGATTACTCACCTTTCGGAGCTAGAGAATGACGGAAAGCAACTACGGAAAAGAGCGATACAATGGACACTGGCACGAAATCAAGGACGACAAAACAGTTAGCTGTGACAAGCACGAAACAGATTTTAGCACGATAATCTGGACGAAAAACGAATATATATATATATGATTTAAAAGGTTTAATTATAACAAATATAGATAATAATGTAAAGGGAGCAAGCTTTGACAGCCGAAGATAAAAGGACATCCTATACTAATATATAAATGTGCATACGCAGCCGACCCATACATTGAACAGTATACATTTTTTTTAAACAAACAAAACGAAAACATAGTAATAATAATAATAATATAAAAGTATAATAGACACAGTATACTATTTTCGAAATTTATATACTTACTTATATCTACACCTTGGGATAGGCTAGCTTGGAAAGTATAATAGGCACGTCATTTATTATATATGTGAGACCTTTACATATACATTCCCAGTTCAAGGCACTTATATAATCACCCTCTTATGCAACTGTCACGTGTAAAAAAATGAAATCTACTCAGGCTTCAATTATATTGGAAACGAGTTTGCATCACAAATATGGGTTAAAACATGTATATACCAGTTTAAATATATACTCATGATCCTATTTCATACCAATTTGTTATATAACTATATACGTAACTACATATATTTACAGTAAAACAACAAACTTCTATAACTTATATACTAAAACATGTACATATTATAAACGTATGTAAATTAAATTAATATATAAACAAGATAACTCATTACTGATATATATACATTGAACTTACATTATTATTTTACAAATGATATCAATACTTTGAAAAAATATAATTACAGTAAACATTTTCATTTAAATATATTAAACACTAAACTTGTAACTTGCTTATATAAGAAAAGAAAAAATTTGTCAACAAATTTGCCAGCCAAGCAAAAATAAAATAAACTGTATACATATACTTACGTCTATACAACAGAAGATGGCGAGAGAGGAGCTCGACCGAGATGGAGTTCGAGTGAGGAAAAGAATAGGCGGAGCTGATTGGGTGGAGATGCTCAGCAGTTGAGCTGGAGATGGTGATGATTAGGCAATGGGAAGGCATAAGGTGTTTGGGTGGTTCGGCCTGGAGATGGTGATGACCGAAGGCAATGGAAGAAAATGCGAGATTGTGGTCTTCGGGTTTGCAGGGAATTCAAATGATGGGCAGTGGTCGAAAGGGCGTGCTAGCAGTTGTCACTGGTGTTGGGCAAGGCAGTCTCGGGTTGGAGCTTGGTTGCGTGTGTGGCCTGAGCTATGGAAGAGGCGGCTTGGAGGCGTGAGTTTTGATGAGGCCGATGGATGTGGTCGCTTCACGTGGGTTGGGTGTCGAAGTGGAGAGTGAGGTGGGAGGGAGAGATGGCTGTGGGCGTTGTCAGGTCAGGTGAGAGGTTGGACGGGTGGAGCACGACATGGAGGAAGGGGAACGAATGGGGTTTCAGAGGAAACCAAGTGACAGAGCAAATACAAATAGTGTTTTATATTTTTAGAAATCTGAACGAAAACAGAGGGTAGGAGAAATGAACATTCAAGTAAAAAGAAAAATGATTTGAACCGGTAGAATAGCAAAAGTTAGAAATAACTCATAGGGAATAATAAAAAAAGTCACGCAAGAATTAATACACACATTTAAAGCAAGAAGCCATTGGGTTATTCATGTAAAATCTGAATGGACACAAAATAACCAAAAGGCACAAAACCGGTACCGATACGATTCGACATTTTACAGATTCCACCGTGCATCGGACATCAAAATTGACAATTGAATATACTGTAGAGATCTACATGATGAGACGATCAAAACGGTATACAGATATCAGTGGTACGATTGAATTATAAAAATTCAAATTTTCTACCAGCGGAAAATGCGAGAAAAACGCAAGAAAATAAGACCGACGGAGCCAAAAATGTCCGAATTTGGAAAAACGACAAACAGACATCTTGCTCAGAAGATGGTTTATAATTTTTCTATGTAAAAATATTTTGGTTTTGAAAACATTTTATTTTCATCGTTTTTAACTGATTAAATTGAAGTGAATTTACGCGCGAAATAAACTTTCATATTTTCGGACGAAAATTTACCAGTTGCTATGTTTAACTAGACGTATTCCAAATATTAAATTTTTATTTCAAAATTTTATCGTTTAAAATTTCATAAAATTTCAACTAATTACGTTATTAAAACAGTTGAAATTTACGGGTCGTTACATACAATGTCGTGAGATGACTCGACACCTCATGGCCATACCTCGAAGAGTTCAGGATGAGCTGCCTTCATCCTCTCTTCCACCTCCCATGTACAGTCGTTAACATCATCACTCCATTGTATCTTGAGCAACCTAACTACCTTCCTCCTAAGCTGTTTCGTGTCAGTTTCCACAACACGAAGCGGCTTACGAGGTCTCTCAATAACTGGATAAATCTCAAAATCTTCACGGCTATCTGCAGAAACTACTGTATTCAAGTCGTGCACATACTTCCGTAGATACGATACATGAAAAACATTGTGCACACCCGACATCTTTTCTAGTAACTCCAATTTGTAGGCGAGCTTTCCAATTCGCTCGATAATCGGGAATGGTCCAACAAATCTCGGAGTCAATTTTCCTTTCTTCCTGAATCGAATAACATTCTTCAGTGGAGAAATCTTCACAAAAACCATATCACCTACGTCGAATTCCAAATCCTTACGACGCTTATCGGCATAACTCTTCTGTCGGTCTTGGGCTGCCTTCATTCGTTGCCGAATGATCTCTATGCAATCCGAGGTCTGTCGAATCATTTCTGGCCCAAGTATCAACTTTTCTCCTGTTTCCAACCAACATGTCGGAGAGTTACACGGTCTTCCATACAATGCCTCATATGGTGCCATACCAATGCTTGACTGGTAACTGTTATTATACAAAAATTCCACCAAATGAAGGTGATCTTCCCATGATCCTCCGAAATCTAAAACACATGCTCTGAGGAGATCTTCCAAAACTCGGTTGACTCTCTCAGTCTGACCATCCGTTTGAGGATGATAAGCTGTACTCAAACACAACTCGGTACCCAAAACTTCCTGAAAGCTCTTCCAAAATCCACTAGTGAACAATGGGTCTCGATCGCTCACTATACTTTTCGGAATACCATGGAATCGAACTATCCGCTTAACATACAGTTCAGCCAACTTCGATGCAGTCCTAGTTGATCGAACTGGAATGAATCTTGCACTCTTTGTCAGACGATCTACGATGACCCAAATCCCTTCATTTCCCGTTCTTGTTCTAGGTAGTCCATCGATAAAATCCATCGATATTTGCTCCCACTTCCATGTAGGAACTTCTAATGGCTGAAGCAATCCACTTGGCTTCTTCTGTTCGGCTTTTACCAACTGGCAGTTCATGCACTTGGAAATAAAATTTCCAACATCCTTCTTCATACCTTCCCAGTAATAGGTTCTCTTCATATCCCGATACATCTTATTTCCACCTGGATGAATTGTCAGCTTCGAGTGATGACTTTCCTTCAAAACTTCATTTCTCAATTCATCTATAACGGGAACAACTAGTCGTCCTTGCTTCCGAAGCCAACCTTCTCGATCGACCTCGAATCCTTTATCCTTTTCTGGGTCCAACCCAGATTCCAAATCACGGATAATCTTGACAAGCTTATCGTCTCGCTTTTGGCTCTCGCCAATTCTTTCCACAAGAGTCGGTCTTATCGATAAGTTTGCCAACATCTCAGGTTCCAATTCACATCTAGGCCTGAAGTCAAATCCAGCTAAATACTCGAGATTCTTCCATTCTGAAAACATGGCTCCCAATCCTGCATGTCTTCGACTTAACGCATCTTCCACTGCGTTACCCTTTCCCGGAGTATAGGCTATACCAAAATCATATGATGCCAAAAACTCTAGCCATCATTGCTGCCGAAGATTCAAATCCTTTTGGAAGAAAAGATACTTCAACGACTTATGATCTGTAAACAACTCGAATCGAACTCCCAATAGATAATGTCTCCACATCTTCAAGGCAAAAACAATTGCCGCTAACTCCAAATCATGAGTCGGATAATTCCTTTCATGCGGCTTCAGTTGTCGACTTGCATACGCAACAACTTTACCCTTCTGCATTAGCACTGCTCCAAGTCCAGTACCACATGCGTCGGTGTAAACCACCATCTCACCATTTCCACTTGGAATAGTCAAAACAGGAGCACTTGTCAGTCGCTCTTTCAGGATTCCGAAAGCTTGCTCACACTTAGCATCCCATCTGAATACTTGATTCTTTTTCGTCAATCCTGTTAATGGTGCAGCTACCTTGGAAAAGTCTTTGATAAATCGACGATAATATCCTGCTAATCCAAGAAAAATTCTCACATCAGATGCATTCTTAGGTCTAACCCAATCCTGGATTGCTGCTATCTTGGCGGGATCAACCGCTATTCCATTTCCAGAGATAATATGGCCTAAGAACCTCACTTCACTCTTCCAGAAGTGACACTTCGAAAACTTAGCCTTCAGCTGATGTTTCCGTAAGATTTCCAAAACAATATGCAAGTGCGTCTTGTGTTCTTCTTCAGTTCTGGAATAAATCAAAATATCATCCACGAACACTAGTACGAACTTGTTCAACTGATCTCTGAACACTCTATTCATAAGATCCACAAAATATGTTGGCGCATTGGTCAATCCAAACGGCATTACCAGCCACTCAAAGAAACCGGATGGTGTCCTGAAAGCAGTCTTCGGCACACTATCCTTAGCCACTCTTAACTGGTGAAATCCCGTAGCTAAATCCATCTGAGAAAACACCTTAGCTTCGTGAAGCTGATCAAACAAGTCATCTATTCTCGGCAATGGATACTTGTTCTTCTTAGTCACTTTATTCAGCTCACAATAATCCACACACAACCTCAATGATCCATCTGCTTTGGTAACAAACACAACTGGTGCACCCCATTCGGACACACTATGCCGAATGAATCCTTTCTGTAAAAGATCATCAACTTGCACCCTCAACTCTTGCTGTTCTCTAAGCGCCATCCGCCTAAGAGGCATCACAACAGGTCTGGCTCCTTCAACTAGATCGATACGAAACTCGATCTCCCTATGCGGCGGTAACCCTTTGACCTCATCAAAGACATCCTCAAATCCATTCGCGATTGGCACCGATGACAGTCCATCCCGTGGAACAACCATCGAATACATGAAGCTCATGAAGACGCCTTCCTCATGCTTACATCGTATCACAACCTTTCGCCCTTCCACATTCTCGACTGTCACCTCCAACCATTCACAATCAACCTTTGCCGCATACTTCCTAAGCCAGTCCATACCCAAAATAATTCCAAACCCCGCAAAGTTCAGAACAAAACAATCACAAACAAAAGAGCAATCATGACTCGATACAATCAGACCACGGCATAGCATACACAGACAAGACGAACCCCCAACTGGATTAGTCACAACCAATGGCCTATCAACGATATCCGGTTCTAAACCCAACCGGCCTACAAGTTCATTACAAACAAAAGAATGCGACGCCCCAGTATCGAATAACACTCTAACTGGAACACCACATATGGAAAGAGTACCTTGAACCACCACACTCTTTCCTTTCTCTTCAGCGGTAGAGGCTTTTAAAGATGATGGAACAGCCCCCAAAACATAAGCTTGCACAATCTTCTTGTCCTTCCGTGGTTCTGGACACCTTTGGATTCTTGCAATCTCTGGAGAAATGTCCCTTCTGCTGACAATTGTAGTAGGTTACTTCGCCCTTCGGCTTCTTCTGGCCATCCTTACCCTTTTGCTGCTGCTGCTTCCTCTTCTTGTTCCCACCCTGCTGTGGTTTAAACTCCTCCTTGGTCACAGCAACAACAGATCCTTCTTTAGGAAACAAATTCTCATGCTTGAGAGCTTTCTCCACAAGCTTCTCAAATGGATCGTCCAAATGATCCACCAACTGCCTCCCAAGATAACTGTCCAAGCTTGTCACAAACTTCTCGTTCTTCTGATAAGGAGATTCAATATACGACCGGGCATACTTGGACAAAGCTTCAAACTCAGAAACATACTCAAGAACTGGTCTTCCATCTTGCTTGAGCTCCACAAACTTCTTGAATAGAACAAATTTCTGAGCTGTAGAAATGAACTTAGCTTCAAATCTGGCTTGGAATTGCTCCCAAGTAATTTCTTCCTCCGGAGTATCAATGGTGATAGAGTTCCACCAATCAGAAGCTCTTCCTTGAAGCTGTCTTGATGCGAGCTTCCTTTTAGTTGCATCCTCGATTCCCAAATCACCAAAGATTCTTCTACAGGCATCTATCCATCTCTGGACTTCAATGGTTGACTCTGTTCCCAAGAAAACCTTTCCTCCAAGAGCAGTATAGTCTTTACACAGCTTAGCCAAATCCACCGGTCTTGGAGTTTGAACTTGAACTCCAACATCTACTGACGGCCCCGGAGCTGGCATCCTTCTCATGATCGAAGTCATCATAGCCTCGAACATAGCAGCATAATCAGCAGCCCCCTCAGTAGCACGGCCTTCCCTAGCAGCTGGTCTCCCTCTTCGACTCATTCTAATATCTATAAAAGGAATGATTAATACACCTTGAGAACAACTGCATAAGGGGTTCAAATCATTCTAAGCTACTATATTATATATAGTAATCATCCATCAAAAATACAATTACGTCTCTCATACGTAGTTACGTCAGCGAGCGTTGGGTAAAATCGATTAACCAAAGCTCTGATACCAAATGTGACGACCGCCCATGACCCCTGCACTGAACATAGAAATAGTGCGCTGTAAAGTGTGCCAGGCAGCCATGGACGATTGCCAAGGTTAAGTTAAAACAGCAGAATCTATCGTATTACTCACAGCGCATGGATAAAATACAATAGAGAATATATATAGTGAAGCTTCACAAAATAGAATCTCATCAATTAAGCTTCATAATAGTTGAATACAAACATTTGAATAGTCAATACATCAAGCCTCACTACATATCACTCAGAGAATATACAAGCAGCGGAACATCCAGTACATATAGTAAGAAACTAATACGTAAGCCTCCAGCTCGTCTTCGTCATCAGCATTGTCGGAAACTAAGAACAACACCTGTCACCTGCTACCTAGTCTGCCCATCCCAAAATGGATGAACAGCCCAAGGTAATAAGAGTTGAACATAAAACCTTGAGTTAGACAACAGTCTTAGTGAGCGGTAAATTAACTAACAACATACCAAAAGAGCATAAAGGTAAAAGGAATAGGAATCCAACCCTCCCACTCCACCTCTTTCTACAGTGATAGCCCCCAGACACACTAAGCAGAAGTAAACATAGCAAAACAGACATTTAAAGTAAAGCAATTATCACTCGAGTCAAGGTCAACATTTTCCAAGTACAAACCCCCAAGGCCTAAACCAAGATCAGATAAGCACCCAGAAAACATTGCTCTTGAGACCGAATGACGATACAACCAAACATCCATGACTCTGGCTATCACTGTTATCTTTTCTTCGATACCACCGTTAATTGAATGACCGACACATTCTTTCAGCCGTCCGTCAAGGGTTAATGGCAACCACGGTTCTAGACAGAACTCCGCACGTCGTCGCAGCCCCATGCCTAGGACTATCGAATCTGCCCAGAGTACTCGACTACAATCATAGTCTTTAGGGACTATCGAATCTGCCCAGCGTACTCTTGCTTTGAGTCTGCTAGAACCTTCAATAACGATGAAACCTCAGCCTTCTAGTCATCCTCCTCGACGACTATTTCCATACTAGCTCAAGCGCCTCTCGAGCAAACCATTATCCTCAAACCCGAGCCATTTCACCGAGTTATCAACATGCTTGGAATGATCCCGTCTGGATTAAAACAAGGCTATCTCATACCATGCCTCGCTTCATCTCATCATAGCAAAGCCACATCTCAACATCAACATCATCAAATCTATCCATATGAGCTTTATCATCCACATCATATGCCACGAGCAGCTTTCCTTATTCAAGAGCCTTTCCCTTAGCTTTTGAATCATCTTCAACCAACTTGTCCAAATCAAATCATCAATTAACTAATTTACAACAATCAATCAAGTCAAACATTAATCCAAGTAATCAAGCATTCAAACATGATCTAATAAACAATTATAAAAATAATGGCAATCTTGTAAATAAAGAGTCTAAATCTAACAAGCATGAATCATGAGCAATATCTCTACAACTTGATGAATGAACTTGCATAGGTTAACATGTAGTAAAATGGATGTCAAGTCATCATGAACAATAGATCTATACTTAAGTTTATGAAAATGCATGGAAATCACTATTTTAACACATAATCAAGCCACCAATCCGATATACTCCTTTGGATCCGTGTGAGAGATAACCACCACTCACCAAATCACCTAAACACCTCAAAAGCAACACACTTCAGATCTGGACAGTGAAGGATCTAACTTGATTCTCCAAAATTCTGCTTCAAACGATGAAATCTCTCTTCGAAGAATGAAGATCTTCAATCTTTAGCTCTTGGATCTTCGATTTGATCTTCGATTTGGATGGAAGGAATCACAAGATTAGAGTGGAGAAAAGAAGTGAAGAAGTGCAGCACTCGAGCTCTCAAAATGGCAGGACTTCGTCGCTTCAAAATCTGGATCCCAAAAAGTGAGAAAAACCCGTGTATTTATAGGCAGAAATTCCTTAAGTCGTCTGCCCCCTTAAGTCATCCACGACTTAACAAACCCCACGACTTACGACTCAACAGTATTTCCGACCTAACGACCCAACAGTTTCTACGACTTAACCATCCCTTCGACCTATGACTTAACAAACCTTCCGACCTAGCACGTGCGCGACTTAACACATACACGCGACTCAACAACTCAACGACTCAACAACAATGCGCGACTTAGTGACAACACAAGTACGCGACCTAATGACCAAACGACCTAAGCCTCAACACTCATGCGCACAACCTAGCGACTCAATGGGATACGACTTAGCACCTTTAGGTCGTCTAACGACATAACTACACGCAGCATACAACATAGGTCGTCTACGACCTAACTAACATGCAAAGCGACTCAACGACATAACTTAACTTGACGACTTAACGTCCTTGCGACTTAACGACTCATCCAAGGTCGCGACCTAACAACTTAACTACTAGACTTAGGTCGCTCACGACCTAACTACAATACTCCTTAAGTCGCTCGAACGACTCAAACTCCCTAGGTCGTTAACCCGCTTAGTCCCTTAGGTCGTTAACTCGCTAACTCCTACACTACTAATCCTTAAGCCGCTAACTACTAGGCCGTTCACTTCTAATACTAACTTCCATAGGTCGCTGTCTTTCCTTAAGTCGCCCCAATACTTAAGTCGTTAACTCTTAAGTCGTTCACTCGACCTAAGCCACCACACGACCTAACTTCTACACGACTTATCCCATAATCCTTAAGTCGCCAACTTCCTTAGGTCGCCAACTCCCTTAAGTCGCTCCACCGACCTAACTACTATACGACCTAAGCTCCGAACGACCTAACTCTGGACGTTCTAACAACAGTTTTACGATTTTTCGATCCGTAAAAATACGGGTCGTTACAAAGCAAATAAATGTGTGATTTATTTCTTTAATGATTATACCTGATTGTAGGATCCCATTCATAGCAGCCCATATATCTTCTTTAATTTGTTCCCAATGCAATTTGAATTTTTTTGAATTAATGCCATCTGGTCCAGGGGAGCTTTGTCATTGATTTGGAAGACTACAGTTTTAATTTCCTCCAATTGAAAAGGCTTTCCTATGTTTTCTATAGCATTTAAAGAGAGAATTCTCTTACAAATTATGTCTGGGAATTGATTAGTAGCCTTAGATGTAGAAAAAAGATCAGAGAAATAATTAATAGCTTCATTTGCAAATTTTTCTGATGCTAATGTCCAAGTACCATTAGAGTAGAGGATAGAGCTGCTTCTTCGGTTAGGTTTAGTCATATTGATTTTGTTATAAAAGAAGTTAGTTGGTCTATCCCCTTTGATAAGCCAATTAAGTTTCATTCTTTGATCCCTTTCTTCTGCTGTTTTTCTCATAATATCATACATAAGGTCTGTTTTCATGTTGTACTGATTTATCAGCTGGTCCTCATGGGGGTTGTGAATCATGAGATTATATATTTGATCAGCCTCCTCCTTTAATTGTGATAAAGTTTTATATGTGTTAGGCTTATTATTTCTCCAACTTTTCAATGCATTTTTGATCTCTTTCAGCCTGCACAGGAGGGAATAAAGAGGGCTGCCGTAGAAAGATTTTGGGAGTGCTTCTTGTATGGCCTGAGAGTATCCAGCCTGACGATGCCAAGAATTGTTGTATCTAAAAGGTATTCTATCTTTTCTATGAATTTGGGTCATGAGATTAATATTAATAGTAGTATGATCATTGATAGAATGATAACCAAAATGAATACCAAATAGAGAGAAACTATCAATCCAAAGCTTGTTTACAAACACACGATCTATTTTGCTATGGATAGAAAAATTAGTACCTCCTCTCCAAGTAAAATAATTCCCGGCAAAATTTGGCTCTATGAGTTTTGATAGAGAAATACAATCAATGAAATCTTGATCTCCCATCAAATTATGTAGACCATTGTTAATTATGTCCTTATTCGAGAAAATGGAGTTGAAATCCCCTACAACTATTCATGGTAGCTTGAAATTAGAGGAGACTTCCATAAGATAATTCCAAAGATCTTTCCTTTTTCTCTCATCATTATAGGCATATACTATGGTAACTAGAATACTGACACCAAAAGCATTATGAAGAATACAAGATATAAATTGATCATTGGTATGTAAAATGACATTAGACCACCATAGTGAATCCCAAATAATAATAATAATACGACTTTTTTGATCATTGGATACATTGTGAGAGAATTTCCAATTGTTACTTAGCTTGCTCATAAATCTCTCAATATTATCTTCAGAAAGTTAATTCTAGTATGCCTAAAAAAGAAAGCCTATTATTGTTAAGTAATTGAAGAATCTCCAATTTTTTTGTCGGGGCATTCATACCCCTAATGTTCCAAATAAGGAACTCCATCAATTATTATTATTTATGCAGTTGCTACTTTCATCTTGGGTGGTAGCAGCACCCGATGCCTTATGTTTTTTGGTTTTTTTGCTTTTGCCTTTCAGTTGATTTACTAACACATTCTATGCGGGATTGTCAATGACTTTTGAAGAGGTGGTAGCTTTAAACTCGAAAGGAATCTCCTCTGATCTGGTTTTATGAGCAGCTTTGGATCTGACGCTCGTTAAGGGATCAAAACTATGTTTCGTCTCATCAAGGCCTAACTGTTCAGAAGATGTGCAATCTGTCATAGTGTCGTCTATAGTTTGATTGTCCATTCTGTTAATGTTTTGTAATTGTATTTCCACTTCCAAATTCTCAGATTGCATTCTATGATTCACTGTTGTACTAATAGTCGGACACTTGCAGTTCGACTAGACTTTTGAGTTTGCTACATTTGTATTCTGATTGGATAATAACTGTAAATTGTTAGTACTTATAGGCTTTATGAGAGGAAATACCAGTTCTGATTTATCAGTCTGGTTTTGTTTGTCTGTAAAAGCAAACATCATGTTGTCATTATTTTGCTCTGGACTGGTATCATCGACTGTCATGTCTGTGTCAATATTTTCCTGGTTTTGATATTTGCCCGTGCAAACTTTTGGTTTCTACACTTTAAAAAATTGACAACTGGTTTCATTATGGCCGAAACTTGAGCAGTTAGAACATTTATTTGGTTTCCATTCATAAGAAACTTCTTGCCAAATTATCTCATCTTTCTTCGTGATAATAGGAATCTTATCTGGAAACTGAAGGGAGTTATTGATCTCTACTAACACTTTCGCGTAAGCTATTTTAATAATACCCTCCGTGAATTTATCTAGTTTGATAGGTGATCCAAGAACCGAGGCAATACAGCTGATACCTTCCTCATTCCAGTAGTCAATGGGTAGATTAGGAAATCGAATCCAAATCGGGATAGAATTTAGGAGTTCCTTATTTAGTTGCATTCCCAAAGACCATCTTTTCATCATCATTAGCTTTTTGTTGTAATAGTATGAGCCACCTTCTATGACTTTATCACAATCCTTCTTACTGTTGAATTTGATCACATAAAAGTTGTTCTCCTTAGAGAATATAGCAAAGTCTTCTTCGGGTTTCCACACTCTAATTATATAATCTCTGAAATAGAGCTTTGATCCTACAACGTAGATCACAAGAGCATTGTCCCATTGTTTTTTTTGCATCTTATACAACTTCTAAAGGCATTATAGCACATTTAAGTGAGTTGATTTTGCGAGGTTGGAAGTACTTCAATGGAAGGGATATGGGGATGTTATTTCCTTTCACTACTTCATTCCACGCCCGGCTAGAAGTGGAAGAAAAATTCCATTTGTTTGCAGGGTGTCTAATCTCCGACTGATTTGAGAGGTTAATGGTTTTGGTGTTCTAAGAGAGGTCATTTTGAGTATGAAAAACGCTAGGGGATCACTGAGTTGTAATCTGGGAATTATTGGTAACGGATCTAGGGTTAGAGTCATGCTGCAGAGATTTGTTCTGCCTTCTCCATTTCTTCGACCGAACAGTAGTGAAGCCATCAGCGTTCGTGTTATTTGGTTTCGAAGGGTTCAAAGTAGGAAAACCTGGTGGCGCATCTTTGGTTATGGGTGGCGGATCCGGGGAGAGGGGAGTTTGTCGATTAGAGGAAGGGGAGGTCTCCATAGGGAAAGGTTATTGAAGTCAATTAATTAACTTAGTTAACAACGTTTTAAAGTTAATTAATCAATGTAATTAGGATGTTTTAAGTTGTTAAATCCTTTTTATAATGATGTTTCAAAGTCAGTAAACTCTTTTAACAAAGAGTTTTTAAGCTAATACTTGTAATGTGAAGCCAAGTATGAATTCAGGTTTTTAAAAGAAAAGGTTTGATTCGTTTATGGAAATGGATTAATTTCCATAAAGTGGTTCACTTATATGGAAATGATTTATTTGTATAATTAGCACTAAACATCGAAGAAGTAGACTTGTCGCTATTTCGAAAGTTAAGAATAATCGTGAGACATGACTTTGAGGTAATAATACCTTGACTTGTCCTATATTATTGTTAACCAAGAAATAGTACAAGTTTGAATTCAATGAGTGGTGGTAAGTATACAAGACTTAATTTCCATATACGATCGTTTTATATCCTCAAAAGTTGGTTTCTCGGCTATTGGTTACTTCAGCTTCTTTATTATTGTCATTCTAAGATGATTTATTACTCCGTTGAGCATTTATATCCTTTGTCGGAAATGACTAAAACCAAAGTGCGAAGGAGGCCAAGCTATGTGGGGTTGCTCCTATTAGGATACTTTCACATCTCATCTAGATTGGATTCGGTATCGCTATTAGATGTGAAATATTCGGATTCTCGGTAAGGTTTGGCGGGGTTCAACTTTGAGGGTTCCGAGAAGTTTCACAGAGTAAATGAGTTTCTCAGAAGTATATTACTAGAGGTATACTTCAACGGGGGTGCACCCTCCTAGTCATTTGTTGGAGATTTTCCTTTTCTGATTTGATTCGAACCTTTAAATTTTTTTGCATCTAGAAGAGTCAACCACTCTTCGTGGTGTTTAATTATTTATCAATTCTTTACGTTTGGATATTGATTTATGTGGGAGTAAACTCATTCCATGTTCAGTGGTGTGGTCTTACATGTTTGTGTTTAATTACACCCCTATTGCTTAAAGTTTTACTCATACCAGACATATCATCTGGCTCGAGTTGTTTGTTTTTCCTAAACTCTTGTGTACTCATTTTGTTTGAGTAGTCCGAGAGTAGTAGGTCTTGTGGGCTCTTTGAAGATGGCGTCCGAGCAGGAGGTTTTTATCTACTTAGCTATTTATTCCACTATATTATTTAGTTTGTGTAAGTGTATTTTATTTTAGCATATATAAAGGCATGATGTTATAACTATCTAAGCTAATTGTAATGCTTTTGTGTAACTCTGATAACTCCCTGTTAAGGAGTAACCTGATGTACTATTGAATTTAATGTTTTATTTAGCAGTTTCGTTATGAGGTTTTCTATTCTGTTATTTATTTCACCCCACGATGATTCATCTTTCCGACGCTTGGCAACGGCACACGAACACCGAGGATGTGTTAAATGTCGTTTCCAGGTTCAGAAAGGTGGATTGTCACATAGGATGATATGTCATGTATATTATTTAGTAGTGACTTTGTACCTAATATAGCATTTTGGATATTATGTATATTATTACACTGCGATATGTGACTATGATTCTGATTTATTTATATTATATATTATTCTGAATATTTTAAATCGGTGTGTTTATTACTTTAAATTACTACTGTACACGTCAAATTTTTAGTTCAGATCCTCGAAAAAGTAAAAAAGACGTGTCAGTGTTAGTCCAAAGATATTTCACATTCAATCGCTCTTAAACAACCGTATTCTCCATGTTATTAGACGCCATTACTTGTAACGTTCTTTAATAATATGGGTATAGCGGTGGGGTCATTACAGAGATAAACACTATAAGATCTTCCTCAAATTATATTTCTTTGCTCTTTTGCACAATCTTATCTATAGGTTTGGAAGTAGGTTTGATGTCTGTATAACAATTTTTAACTAATTCCTATTTGAAAATTAAGTTATACTCAACTTTGTTCTTCAATATTTTTATGTATCTTAGTTTGTTGATGGAATTGGGTTTGGTAAATGATCAATAAATGTTACATACATACAGACTATAAATCAATAAAAAAATCCATTTGTAATCAAGATTTATTATAACTATTTGATGTTCATCACATGTCCTTTAGTTTAAGGCGACATATTGTAGCTATATATATGATCTTTAACAAAATGCACATTTCACAATGTTGTCATTATGTATATACTTTTGTTTGTTCTGAACTTTGCATCTAAATTTTTTGGACTAATGGTTTCTTTTTCTACCTTATTAGTACCCTAATGAAAAATATGACATTATGCCGAATTGTTTTTTTTCATATTTTAGCATTCACACCGGTATTGGACAAGTATCGAACATAGTTCTGATTATTTAGGGTCAAACACGTTTCAATGTTGCTTACGAATTGCTTATTACTGAACATTAACTCAATCATTATGCTTTCAGTCCCATTAGTTATTTAAGTTTTTTTGTTTAGAATCTTACTTTTATACAATCATATGCACCACTCTAAAGTTTATATACGATGAATTCAATTGTAAGCAATAGATTGTCAGTGAAAATACTTGTATTACTAGCACATGAATTAAACCTAGTATTGATTTTATTTTGTTTTTAAATTTTTAAATTTAAATTTAAAAAACTGAATTACTAATAATATAAGATGAATTTCCAAGTTCCTACATCTGATCGCTTTATCATTAAATGTTTTGTTTTATTTCCATTTTCACAATCCACTTCCAATTGTAGTTTAGTATAATGATACCAATAAAATTACTTATATTTGGATATTTATGTATGCTAAACATGTTATTTTACTTGATTATCCATATTGTTATACATGATATACATGACAATCAATTTTAAGTCATTACATATTAATGGAGATGGCAAAGTAATAAATTCAAATTTTACAAGAAATTTCAACTAATTTGATCAAACAATTAATTATATTGATTTTTTGTGTGTTGATTATCATTTTTTCCCTATTTTTCTTCTTAGGTCGTGTCTAAACTTTTCAAGTATTTATAATAAAAAATCAATAAATATAATTATACTGAAATTTAACCCTTTTAATGGCCTCTCTTTTAGTTAATCAATACTTGATTTTATGAACAAATTAAATGCTTTTAATATAATTTGTGAATCATCACAAATGCATATACTAAATGTGGTGGTCTATCGGGATTTTGGTCAATGTGCGTTCTTACCGTAAAGAGGTTTTAACTCCAACACGAGAGTTCTTAAGAGTGATCATTTTCAAAACAGTTGTAAGTATATGTTATCAACTCATGATTCTTTTGACTCTTCACACTGTCAAAGATTCTCATATAAGCAAGCATTTGATGTACGATTTGATTTTACCTTCTCCTTTTTGTATCTTCTTTTCAATAATTGATTGTTTTGACGATGTTTGATATTGATGAGATTGATAGAGGAGTTGCGAGGAAGAAACCTTAACTTACTTTGTATCATATCTATCATCTTAGGAAATGTATCGGATTAAGGATTAAAAATAGATGGTAGATATATGATTTAGGTTTGCAAGCCTTACAGATGGTTCGACCTAAGGAAATTATGTTTGCATATCATTTAATACTCAACCACCTTACATTTACATTTTTGACATGAGGTTGTGGTTATGGGAGAGTGATGTGTGAGGTATAAAATGGAGTGTGGATGATAATATTCTAAATTTTAACCTATCTATGATCGAAAATAGAATTGGGAAAGAAGATGGATTACCTTTTTTGATATATGATCTTTGTAATGAATGTGTAGTAGTGCGTGTATGTATTTATGCCAACTACATGTGTCTATAGAGAATAAACTATAGTGAGCATAGCTGCATATCACTCTTTGGGATCGATTATGTCATGCTTAATAAGATGTTCCAATTATCATATGTTGTATTATATATGATACATTTTGTGCTCTAATTAATAGTGCTCACTGGTTGATTATATATATTGAATGTGGTTTAATTGCTTCCTCGGCCTCAAATATTAATGACAATGACTAAGGATTGGTTACTGCCCCTTTTTTGCCAATGTGAATCAAAAATCATACTACTATCAAGACTAGACTTATTGTGATTTTATTACCATTTTTGGTAGATTTTCTACGTTAGTGTTGGTGCACTGCTTGCACTCATTACTTTTGCAACCAGATTTAATGGTACATTTTTATTTCTAATACCATTTCATCAATAATCATTATTTTTGGAGTTGGTCTAATTTCGAAGAAAATAGAATAAGGTAATAATTGTCTGCATTAAAGTCTTTAATTCATGATTCATGACTTTAAAAAAAATCATTTCAAACACGAATTTTCATATCGGCTTCCTTACTGCCTAAATCTAAAGCAACATTTTATTCAATCAGTAGATTTCTCTATCTGATAGACTCCTCTAGAATGAAAGCATTTGAACGATCAACTTTCACCTTATTAACTGCTACTTTAAAACCTTCACTTTCTAAACATATTACTTTCTTATGTTGTCTAAACCAATTACCAAACCCAAAATTGTAATACTTTATGCAAAAAGATATGGCATATCACTAATTTGAAAATTCTATAGGTACAAAAGAGTTCATGTGGTTTTAGATTTTAGTTATATAATATTTCCATATTAAAGAAGATTTGGAAGAAATTTGAGTTGATATGAATTATGACTTAAATTTATTGCCTCTTTTAAAACATTAGAGAAGGTAACGTATTATTTAAATGAGGAGTTATTTTAAGAGATTGAAGTAATCAATCAATTTCCTAATCGGTTGGTTAAAGAAGGCAATTTATCAGGTGCATGCAAATTGGAGGAAATTAGAAAAATCAAATGGATAAATGTTTCCCATGTGAATAGAAGAATTGATGAGATATTGATTTATTACCATAAATCAATCACTTCAACCCTAAGTAATAATCTATATATAAAGATAGTTATTCTTTAGAGATTAACATCATCTTCTTAAGTTGTATTTCTTTACGTTTTTCTTCTCAACCTCTTATAATCTTGTAATTTTCTTTTCTCGAAAAGTAATAAAATCTCCTCCCACCAAAGTGGATGCATACTATCTTATGATAGTGGAACCACTATAAATGCTATGTGTGATTTTCTTTTCTATTTGTGCATCTGTAATATATGGCTGCTTGTTTAAGGATATTAGTTTCCTGTTTGTTCTACCTTACCATCAACACAATCCTATTATTTTCGCCGTGTTTGGGGTATTAATTCAAATTTTCCTCAACATTCTTGTATTAGAGCTATTTGATTATTGAAGGAAGGTATTAGACAGTATGGCAGGAGATGAAGGTACCCCAGTTGAAGCATGACCTTATAATAGAGGATCTTATGTGACATCAGGATCTCAGTTGATGATAGAGAAGTGGAATGATGATAATGACAGCAAGAAGTGGCAATGGAGAATGAATGTTGTTCTAAGGAGGAATAAGGTTCATCATGTTGGGGTTGACACTAAGAAATTGCATGCTAATAGTTCAACTGTAGAGAAGAAGGAGATGAAAGAGTGAACTTTTACTACTCTCCAATTGGCCATATAAGAGTATATTATCTCAGAGATTAGTAGTGAAACAACTACTAGAGTAATCTGAACCAAGCTGGAGAATCTCTAGTAGAAGAAGTCGCTTACAAATCATTTGTATTGAAGATGGTTTTCACCATGAATATGAGAGGGGGTACTTCAATGAAGACACATATTAGTTTCTTCGGTAATATTTTGATGAAGATGAAGACTGTTGATTTGAAGGTGGATGAAGAGAAGAATGTAAAGGTTCTTTTGTGTTCCCTTCCGAAGCATCACAAGAGTTTCGCTAATAGTCTGATATATGGGATAAACGCTTTGATAGTAGAGGATGTGAAGTTGGGTCTTCTCTTTGAAAACTTGAGAGATCAGACAACGGATATGAGTGAAGGTATATGATGGAGTAGTATTCAGGGTCTATACATTAAGAGAGGAAGAGATGAGAAGAAGGGTTAAAATCCTAGGGGGCGGTCCAAGTCTAGGAAGCCCAGAAATGGTTAGAGAGGAAAATCTAATGATGGGAAGTGTCACCACTGTAAGAAACTAGGCTAAAAGAGAGATTGTCCATATTTTAAGAGGAAGACTAAGGTGGATCTTTATCGATTTCAGCAAAGAAGGCTATACCCAATGATGTGTTAACTACAGCAGCATTGGATGTATCACATCGTTGGATGCTTGATTCAGGGGCGTCGTTCCATATGATGCCAAATAAGGATTACTTTCGCTCTTTTATTGAAAAGGAGGGAGATGTAATTATTATAGGAAATGATGCTTGTTGTAGAGGCATAGGAGAAGTTACAGTATGGATTTACATGTTTAACGAAGTAATTCACACATTGACAGTTGTCTGCTATGTTCAGGTCTTCGAAAGTCATTGATCTCTTTAGGGCAGTTGACATCCATGGGATGTAATGTGACTATGGAAAAGGATAGTTCGAAGGTTTTTAAGGGTGCGCTAGTTTTAATGAAGGGTGATGTGTTTTAGAATCTATATCTGCTGAAAGGAACCACCGTGCTTGGTGAGTCCTGTGTTGGAATAGATAATTCTCATGATTTGGATGCCACCAGACTTTGGCATCTTGGATTAGGTCATATTTCAAAGAAGGGCTTGGAGTTGCTTCGCAGATGGAAGATGATCAATGGAGAAAGTTTTGAAAAGTTATATTTTTGTCAGGAGTGTGTGTTGGGTAAGCAGACAAAAGTATCTTTTGTAGTTAGACTTACTAGATCAGAGAGAGTACTTGAACATGAACGTATAGATGTCCGAGGACCAGTAGCTATCACTTTTATTTTGGGAGCAAAGCATTGTATTTCCTTTGTTGATGACTTTTCTCGAAAAGTTTGGGTATATGTGATAAATACCAAATCAAAAAGTTTTGAGAAATCTAAAGCTTGGAAGGACCTAGTTAAGAACCAGTCTGGTTGACAGTTGAAGGTGCTTAGGTCTGATAATGGTGGTGAATTTATCTCTAGAGAGTTCCTCGATTTCTATAAGTAGCAAGGTATTCAAGGACATTTCACTACACATGGTGATTTGCAATCCAATGGAGTTGCCAAGAGGGTGAATCAAATTCTGCTTGAAAAGGCTCGTTGCTTGCAATTGACTGTAGGCTTATCCAGACGATCATGGGCTGAAGTTTTATTTACAGTGCATATTATAAATCAAATTCCATGCTCATCCATAGTTGGGAAGATTACAAAAGAAAAGTGGAGAGGTAAAGCATTGTATCTTGGTTATTTTCATATTTTTGATTGTCCTGTATATGTGCACCATACAGATAATGATAAGTTGGAGCTAGAGCATACAAGGGCATATTAATGGGATACACAGATAGAGTTAAATTGTATCAAGTTTGGACCCCAATTGTTAAGAAGATTGTACGTTCCATACATGCTAAGTTTGATGCGTATGTAATATTTAAGCCTAACGAAGAGTTACCTACCACATCGGTTGATTCTGATAGGCCTAAGGTGATGGAAGTAGTTCACACATTTCAGCCTAGAAGTAGAGCTATAGCTATTGTTGACAGAAGTGAAGATTCGGTTGATGAGACATCATAGAGTAGTCCATAGGTGCCTTCTAGTAGTGTTGTGCATGAAGCTAAAGGAAGTTCGGTTCAAGGTGGAGCTAAAAGGAGTTTAGGCATGTTATATCTACTCGAGCCAGTCGTAGGACTACTAACCCACTCTAAAGGCATGGAGATCGGAAATATGCAAACCACAACCTTGGCGATCAATTTAACTATGCCCTACATGTGGTTCATGATGGGCCATTTGACCTTGAATAAGCCATGAAGTTGAGTAATAGCTCAAAGTGGATTCGTGCTATGGAAGTGGAGTAAGAGTCGTTGAAGAAGAACAAGACTTGTAATTTGGTACCACCTCCTCATGGAAGCCAAGCCATTGGTTGCAAAGTGGGTGTTAAGGTAAAGGATGATGGGAGATACAAGGCTATATTAGTTGCAAAAGGGTTTTCACAAAGGAAGGGAATAGAATAAGTTGAAATTTTGCTCCTATAGTGAGATATACCTCCATCCGGATTTCGCTTGCCATAGTTTCTACTCATGACTTGGAGTTGGAGCAACTTGATGTGAAGACTGCTTTCTTTTATGGTGATTTGAAGAGACCATTTATATGAAGCATCCAGAAAGATTTGTTGTAAGTGGGAAAGAAGATTGGTTTGCAAGTTAAAGAAATCTCTTTATGGACTTAAGCAATCCGTAGGCAGTGGTATAAGAGATTTGATTCTTTTATACTTTCACTTGGTTTTAATCATAGTATTAAAGATGCATGTATTTATTCTAAGCATTTAAAGAATGGTAGTTGGGTGTCTTTTCTCTTGTATGTGGATGGTATGTTAATTGCTTCCAAGAATAAAGATGAAATAAATAAACTGAAGTTAAAAGCGGAATTTGAGATGAAAGACCTTGGGGAAGCAAGGAAGATTTTGGGTATGGAAATCTAAAGAGATAGAAAGCTTGGACTTTTGAGCATCACTCAAAAGGAATAATATTTGTAAGGCACTTGCTAAGTTTAGCATGGAGGGAGCAAAGACAATTAGTACACCTATGCCTTTTCACATACAACTTTCTAGTAAAGGCTTTGCGATCTCAAAGGACAAGACCTACATGGAGAAGGTGCCCCATGTGAGTGCATTTGGTAGCTTGATGTATGCTATGGTTTGTACTAAGCCTAACATTGCACAGGCTATTGGATTGGTTAGTAGATATATGAAAAATATAGGAAAGACGCAGTGGGAGGCGGTGGAGTATATTTTTAGGTACCTTAAAGGAACTCCAGACCATGGGCTTGTTTTTGCGGTAGAGATAAATATTTCAACTTGGTTGGAATTTGTGATTTTGACTATGCTAGAGATAGAGATAGAAGAAAGTCAACCTCGGGTTATGTGTTCACTCTTGGAGGAACAACTATTGGTTGGGAAGCGAGGTTGCAAACGATAGTTGCTTTGTCTACTACAAAGGCATAGCTAAAAGCTGTCGTTGAAGCGACCGAGGAGATACTCTACTTGAAGAGGTTGATGTGTGATTTGGGCTTCGTATATGAAAGAGTTATGGTAAGTTGTGATAGTTAAAGTTCAATTCACTTAGTTGAAAATCTGGCTTTTAGCTCGAGGACGAAGTATATAGGGTAAAAGAGTCCTTTCTTATCTCGTTGAATAAAGAGAAGTTAGTTTGTCTTCAAAAGGTTCACACATAGGAGAATGCAGCAGATATGTTTACCAAGTCATTACCTACTGCAAAATTCGAGCATTGCTTGATCTACTTTTTGAGGTGCTAGGTTCCATATGGTGGAACATGAGGAGAGTGAGTTTGTAGATGGAGGCATTTATTTTCATTGTGGAGATCGATAGGTCCTATATGGAGAGGGTACTTTCAACACTTTGTTGGAAGACAGTGGCCTTGCTGGAGTTCGTTGACAGAGTGCAATGGGTGATGGTCATGCCAAAGCGCATTGGGAAAGTATCTATGGTGTCTTGTCCGAGAGTTGCTTAGAGTATGAGGATGTATGTGGAGTTGGTAGACTTGCATGGAAATAGAGTATTAAGATGGAGATTGTTACTTTTCGATGATATTATATCTCCGTATTAAGGAAGATTTGAAAGATATTTGAGTCCATGTGAATTATGACTCAAATTTATTGCCTCTTTCCATGCATTAAAGAAGGAAATGAATTATCTAAATGAGAAGAAGTTATTTTGAGAGGTTGGAGTAATCAATCAATTCCCAAATTAGCTGATTAAAAAATGCATTTTATCAGGTGCATGCAAATTAGAGGAAACTGGAAAAATCAAATGGGCATTTCCTATATGAATAAAAGAATCAACAAGACACAGATTTATTATCATAAATCAATTACTTCAACTCTAAGCAATAATCTCTATATAAAGATAGTCATTCTTAAGAGATTAATGTCATCCTCTCAAGTTGTATTTATTCGTATTCTTCTTCTTAATCTCCATTGTCAACCTTGTAATTTTCTTTTCTCGGAAAGTAATAAAATATCCTCTCCTCAAAGTAGACGTACATTATCTCGTAATAATAGAACCACTATAAATCTTGTATGTGTTTTTTTTTTCTGTTTGTGCATCTATGATCTGCGATTTTTTATTTTAGGATATTAGTTTTTTGTTTGTTCTACATCACCATCAACATGATCCTATTATTATCGATGCGCTTGCGGTGTTAATCCAAATTTTCCCCAACATGTGGCACATACGTCCCAGCAACAAGAAGTGAACCAGATCCAATCGATTATAACAAGAATTGTTAACGGAGTTGCCAATAGCCTTGGTACGATAATTATAAATATAGCCAATGCTTACTAACCTGATGGTATGGATCGCCTTGTGTTGCCATATCATATTGTGTGGTTTATGACATCTATGCATGCTTGTATTATATTTCATATTTATCTCATAATTAATAACATTCTAGCAGTCTTTTAATTATTTTACTAGCATAACAACTTAGTAAGAATGGTCATATTATATACACTTTGGTATAAAATTTTATTCCTAACTTTATAAGTATAAACTTGTTTTATATTGCTTTAAATTTTCATACACACACATGTGTGTGTAAACATAGTAATTGTATATATATTACCTTGCATTTAATCATGTTGTCTACTTGGTGATTTGCAATTATTTTTTGTTTTTGTTTTGTTTTTTCAGTCACAATGAAGTCGAAATTAGAAGGTTTCAATGTTCATACATATTTGTTAGTAATATTAGTATATATTTACCATAGAGCAGTGGTAGACGAAATCATAAATGAAAATATAATTAGAGAAAACTATAACTGCATGTTGGATTCAGTTAAATGGCAAATCAAAATTCTGTTAACTTTCTGTACTAAATGTAAGTGTTGTACTCTACTTATTTAACTTCCAATATATCTAATTCTACATTAAAATCTAGTCTTATATTCTAAAATTAAAAATATTATTTTATGTATAAGTTTTTATATTTGGTATTCTGCTTTATTTAATTGTAATTTACAATAAGAAATAACTCATTCAACTTAATGTCAAGTTAGCATTTTTTTTACTAAATTTGTAAAGCAAAGAATATTGGCAGATGTATACTAATATTTTCATTTGACAATCTTCATATTTAATGCAAAATTGTTAAATGATGTTATATTGTTGAATAAAAACTATTCTTACTGGATTAGTATGTGAATTTTTGCAAACTTGATCAGTTTAAGTATAACTAAAGAAAATATACTTATTTTCAAATTCTATGTTGTACTATAGGTTAATTGTGTATTTCATGTCTCCCATATTGCTATGGTTACTATACAGATTGAATATTAGTATATATACTGGGTAGATTATCATATTACTATTGATTGATGTTGTAATATTCCCCACTTCGAGACTCGAAAATAGACGCCGATGATGCTGTAGTTATCACCGAAATTATTTCCAATGACAAAGTGAGTTCAGTATTAATTTGCACAACATAAGTAAACAGAACAACTAAATAGCTTTTTCATTACATCAGATCGAATTACATAATTCATTATATCATTTTAACCCAAATCGCTGCCCACACAAGGGTAAATATAAATAAAACATAAATAGAGTAATGTTGTATCTGACATATAAAGATGCCAACACAACACAAAACTAGTTATAGAACCTGGTTTTACATAGCTGAATTTCGAAATAATTTTTATTATAAACAACAAGCCTCCTGCTCCGTCTTCGAAACCTTTATTTGTCCTTCAAAAGATATCAATCTTATCCATAAACTAAGCCTACACGAATGAGTACCCATGAGTTTATGGAAAATAATAAAAACACGGATCAGACATAAAGCATAGTATGAGTAAAACCTTACCCAAGGAAACCATAATAAGACCAACCGCTAACGCGGAACAGGTTTTCTCCTCACTTTATCATCATCGAGATATATATACATGTAAGAAACATTACATATAAAGCAACCATGTGCATAAACAATCAAGAAGCGTACCCTACACTTGTCATCCAGTTATGAACCCTATTATATATCAATTCAGGTTAAGTATGCCCTATACTTATCATCAGTTATGAACCATGTTATACAATCATTCATCATCCATATTCAATCATTACCAAATCTCTTGTTTAGTCTTTCATTGTTAAGTTATCATTAACTTATTTAGTGATTACCTCCCTAGGTTTGTCTATCACTAATTTATCTTTTCTCGAATAACGTCGCCTGAAATTGCCGCTCATTCCACCAATGGGATCCACCCTGACTAGAGCCACCCCGACTCTTCTAAGAGATTGAATGTAATCACCCTAAATACATTCCAGTAAGCATCCTTACTAAGCATAAATAACCCCTCTTAGTCCTTGAACCACTATCGTTCATGTTGTCATTTTATTCATTTTGGTTGTAACACCACCTTGATGTTTTGGCACCCTGCCATGACACCCTGCCTTAACTCCCCTTTAGAGTTTATAAATATTTTAGGAATGAACCCTATCAAGGCACCCTACCATATACCATTGGACTTTAGACTAATAGTCAAGCCACTCTACCATCCAATAGTTCCATGTGCCAGTATATCTTTATGATCGTAGTTTAACCCATTTCATTCATTCATTAGTAGTGTACCCTACACGTTCAGATAAAACTTTTTTATCTTTCATTTAAATGATACCCTATCATTCATTAGCTTCTCTAAGATTTCTTCCATTTCAAAATAAGTTCAATTTAACTTATAAAAATCTTTTCTTTATTTCATCCATATGAAATAGTTCAATAACACTAGTAAACTGTCTTCCAAAGTGTTTTAAGCATTTGCTCATTTTACATTAAAAAATATATAGCATCCCATGCTTTCGTGAGTTATGATTGGTCGCAATAAACTAGCTACCCAATAGCTTCCGAATAATAGGTTGTTTTATAGCATATTTGGCTATCCCATAGCCTTCGTGGGTTAACAGCTTCGCAAGCTACCACGTATTACCGTTTAAGTAATGGTCATGGATTAACTTCCCTATAGTTATCGCGTGCTATATATATAGACATTGCATACTATCTTGTATATAGTCATCGCGTAGTATCTCATCTGATGCCATCGTATGTTAATCCACCTAAAGTCATCGTGTGCTAACTCACCTAGAGCCTTCGTGCTTTATCTAATTCGTAGTCATCACATGTCATCCCTTTTGAAGCCTTTGCATGCTATGTCTTCTGAAGTTATCATGTGTTATCTCATCCATAGCTACCATGAGCCATTCCTTCTATAGCCTTCTAGGGTTATCCCTTATATACCATTCGTATTCTAAGTTCCATACTTAGCTTTCATGTGCTAAGCTCAATAGAGCTTTCGTTTGATAGCTCTCCCAAAACTATCGTGGGTTATATGTATTAAAGCCTTCGTGACTTATAATATATATGTATATATAGGCCTTCGTGGGTAGATAACTTCAATGCCTTCACGTATTAACTCGTTAATAACCATCGTAGGTTATTTCCACTAGTGCCATCACATGCAATGTTATATATGTTCTCGTGAGTTAAATGATAGTCTTGTAATTATATTGAAAACTGATTCATTGCCTTATTTATGATTAACTCTAAGCCAAATCCCATTTGGTGTCGAATTATCATTGGTAATATTTTTATTTATATGTTACTTTTCAGAAATGGCTAACTACAACTTCCATTAGTTAATTAATTATCATCAGTTAATTACCCTTTTTCCTTAGCCAATTAATTTATACAAAATTGAAAATTAACGGGGAAAATCCCAAAATTTACCGAAATTCAATTTAATCATATTTTACCTTTTTCCAAAATTTCGAGTCAAAATAATTAATTTGTTATTTTTAATAATTAATTTACTCTAAATTTACTATTTTCTCAACTTAATAATTCCTAAAAATTCGAATTGAACTCCAAAATTCTAAAAAATAAAAACCATCTTTAATTCATCGTTATAAACATCATATTTCAATTTTGAATCATTTAGCTAGATTAATTCATGTTTTACCCTAAACCATGAACAAATTTACTTCATATAAATTTGTAAGCACAACCAAATAATGTTTAATCATTCAAACATGTTTACCATCACCAAAATATTCATATGAAAATTAAATCTGAACCCATTGGGTTAGGATATGTTTTAGAGAAAGATTTTACTCATCTTGATTTAAGAAACCTTGTTTTAATCTTCCTTTTTTCCTTAGATTTGAAAGCTTTAATCTTCTAGCTTTGAAATCTTCTTCTTTTTCCTTGAAAATAATGGCCAACCTTGGTTCTTGAGTTTAAGGATTTTGTTTTCTGAAATGAAATGAAAATGGAATTAATGAGGGGTTAGGGCTAAAGAAAGTGGGCCAGTCCTTTTGGCTTGGCCTAATATCCCATTCTAGGCTAATCACACTATTACATTTCCCTTAACACAAACCTTCCTATTTAAAATTTAAAATTTATTTTCATTAACAAAGCCAACCTTAATTGTTCTAATTACCCTTGGTCCATTTAATTAACTTTATAAAGCGTCCCATACTTAATTAATCAAATCTCCCTTAAGCAATTCTTGCAATAAAATTATCTTATTTATTTCTTTAATAATATATTCTTTTTATTAATTTAATTTAATTTTTCATATTATGGACCCTCCAAAATATGGGGTGTTACACTCTCCCCTTCTTACAAAAATTTAGTCTTTGAAATTTCGATATGAAAGAATACAAAAACACTGAAAGTGTAAAGTCATCATCATATAAGTACACACACGTACAAAGGATTACACTACTACCCTACTAATGTAAACTAACAATCATCAAACAAAATGTATCGATCTAATACACAGTCATATCATATATGAATATACTAACACCCTACTAGTCCATACAATAAACAAACAAAGCACCCTGCTCCAAATACGTGAATGTCTAAAACAAATCAAGATATAATTTCCTAATCTTATCCTTTACCTCCTAGGTACAATATTCCTTGTCGTCACTCTACTAGATGCGAACAAGCCTGATAAATTTATTCCTCAATTCCTTCGTATCATGACCTAATATTCCTTTTGATCATCACATACGTCAAATCTGGCTCTACCAATAAATCATCTATCGTCCTTGGTTCCACTATTGAACTTGGGTCGTGCACACATTCCCACAAATGCGATATATGAAAAACATTATGCATACCCGTCAAACTACTTGGTAACTCGATTCGATAGGCAAACTTACCAATCCGCTCGATCATTGGAAATGCTCCTACATATCTAGATGCCAACTTCCCCACCTTCCCAAAGGCATAATTTCTCATATTGGAGAAACCTTTACAAACACATGATCGCCTACCGCGAAGTCAAGCTCTTTGCTTCACTTGTTGGCATAACTCTTCTTCCTCGATTGTGCTGCCCTCATCCTGGAGCAAATCAGTTCTACCTTCTTAGCAGCATCTCTTACCAGATCAGGCCCCAACACAAGTCTATCTCCCATGTCCATCCAACAAACAGGTAACTTACATAATCTACCATATAGCACCTCAAATGTTGCCATCCTAATACTCGACTGGTAACTATTATTATAGGCAAACTCTACTAGATGCAAATGATCTTCCCAAGACACTCCGTAATCACAAACGCTTGCTCTTAGCAAATCCTCAAGTACATGGTTCATCCTCCCGATTTGACCATTAGTCTGTGGGTGGTAATCCGAGCTTAACTTCAACTCCGTACCCAATGCACTTTGCAAACTTCTCCAGAACTTGCAGATAAACAATGGGTCTCTATCACTAATGATACTGCTTGGTATCCCATGTAGTCTCTCCACATTCTTCATATATAGCTTTGTTAAGCCAGTCGTCGTTCTTATCAACTTTACTGAGATAAAATGGACACTCTTAGTCAGTCTATCGACTATCGCCCAAATTCCATCATTTTCCCTCCTAGACTAAGGCAACCCGTCAACAAAATCCATAGACACTGAATCCTACTTCCAAGTCGGTACTTCCAAAGGTCGAAGTAAACTGCTCGGCTTCTGATGCTCAGCTTTTACTTGCTGACAGGTGAAGTACTTATTCACACATTCTCCTATATCTCTCTTCATCCCTTATTAAAAGAAGACTATCTTCATATCACGATACATCTTCAAACCCCTGGGATAAATACTAAACTTCGACCGATGACTGTTATCCAAGACTTTCTTCCAGAGGTCCCATACATGTCTCCCTTTCTTTCTAAGCCATCCCTTCGAGTCAATCTCGAATCCATTCAAATCCTCAACATCTGCCTCCATTTCTAATCTCCTTATCTTTTCTGCAATTAGTGATCCTCCTTTTTCCTTGCTAACGAGCCTAGATCTCTACTCGATCTATTGTTCTTCCGATAACGCACTTTGCAAGAGGCTAGCTTCTCTAACCTTTTCCGTTCTTCAATCATAGCTAACACTCCATTTAGATGCTTCTTACTTAAAGCATCGGCAACCTTGTTCCTTTTTCCTAGCGTATATTTTATCCCAAAATCAAATGCCACCAAGAACTCCAGCCATCTCTGTTGCCTAATATTCAAATCCTTTTGAGAGAGTAGATACTTGAGGAATTTGTGATCCGTATACAACTCGAATCGTTCTCCCAACAAGTAATGTTTCCAAATTTTCAGCGCGAACACCACCATTGTTAACTTTAAGTCATAAGTCGGATATCTAACTTCATGCGATTTCAACTGCCTTGATGCATAAGCTATCACTCATCCTATTTGCATCAACACCGCCACCAAACATATTCCACAAGCACCGGTATACACTACCAAATCTTGGTTCCCTTCAAGCACGATCATGCATGAGCATTCGTCAATATCCTCTTTAACTCCGGGAATGATCCTTTACACTTATCAGTCCACATAAACTCCTCGTTCTTCCTGGTCAACTTAGTCATGGGTGCTACTATACATGAGAAATTCTTAATGAATCTGTGGTAATAGTCAGCCAAGCTTAAGAAACTTCTTATCTCTGTGACCGTTTCTGGCCTCTTCCAACCATTAATAGTTTCTATCTTCGATGGATCTACTGCTAATCCATTCTCTGGAAGAACATGCTTAAGAAACATCACTACCCATTTTCAAAAATGGCACTTTGAAAATTTTTCCTTCGACTTGTGTGGTCTCAACGTCTCCAACACCAATCTCAGATGGGCTTCATGATCTCTCTCATCCTTAAAGTATACCCAAATATCATCGATGAAGACCAACACAAATCTATCTAATTGATCACGAAGTATTTGGTTCATAAGGTCTACAAAGAACGCGGGGGCGTTGGTCAGTCCAAACAGCATCACTAACCACTCACATGAACCGTACCTTGTTCGAAATGCGGTCAATGGAACATTACCTTTTGCTAGTTTTAGCCAATGGAAACCTGTTGCCAAGTCAAGCTGCGAGAACACCCGAGCTCTGTTCAACTGATTAAACAAGTCGTCTATCCTAGGTAAATGATAGCGAATCTTCTCTACAAGCATTAGCTCTTGTACTTCCTATGATCAAACATCAATTATGTAGGTCCATTCTCACCTTTTGCTTAAGAAAGGGTTTATAAGAAATGGAAGTAAAGAGAGTGAAATCAATCGTACAGGGGTAGGTATGTTCTCTTATATATCTATATAAAAATACAAGTACGTTATATGTATAGCATATACCCACCCCTAGGTGTTCATTTTCTATTAATAAGTTTATACTTAGCTCTGTTTTACTTAAGTGTTCCCCTAACCTAAGCTTAGATATCATGTTGTAACATCACCCACCCCGAGACTTGAAAATAGACACCGATGATGCTACAGTCATCACCAGAATCATTTTCCAGTGACAAAGTGGGTTCAGTATTATTTTGCATAACATAAATAAACAAAGAAACTAAATAGCTTTTTCATTACATCAATTCGAATTACATATTTCATTACATAATTTCACCCAAATCGTTGCCCACGTAGGGGTAAACATAAATAAAACATAGATAAAGTAGTGTTGTGTCCGACATATGAAGATGCCAACACAACCCATAACTAGTAAGATCATGGTTTTACACAATGGAATTTTAAAGTAATCTTTATTATAAACAGCATGCCTTCTGCTTCATTTTTAAAATCATTATTCTCCTTAAAAAGATACCTGTCTAATCCATAAACTCAGCCTACTCGTATGAGTACTTGTAAGTTTATGAGAAATAATAAAAATACGAATTGGACATAAATCCTGGTATGAGTAAAACATTACCCTAATCATTCACAGTGAGACTACGCCGCTAACGCAGAATGGGTTTCCCCCTCACTTTATCATCATCAAGATATATCATACTTGTAAGCAACATTACATAAAAAGCCACCATGTGCACAAACAATCAAGATGTGCACCCTACACTTGTCATCCAGTTATGAACCATGTCATATATTAATTTAGGTTAAGTATACCCTATACTTATCATCAATTATGAACCATGTCATATAATCATTCATCATCTATTCAATTATAACCTAATCTCTTATTTTAGGCTTTCATCATTAAGTTATCATTAACTTATTTAGTGATTACCCCCGTAGGTCTGTCTATCACTATTTATATTTTCTCGAACAACGTCACCTGATGAAATGGCCATCCATTACACCAATAGAAGCCACCCTGACTAGATCCACCCTTACTGTCCCAAGAGGTTGAATGTAAGCACCATGAATACATTATAGTAAGCGTCCTTGCTAAGCGTCCATAGCCTTTCTTAGTCCCCGAACCACTATCATCTATGTTGCTAATTTATCCATTTTAGTTGTAACACCACCTTGATGTTTTGGCACCCTACAATGACACCCTGCCTTAATTCCCCTTTAGAGTTTATAAATATATTAGGATTGAACCATATTGTGGCACCTGCCATGTACCATTGGACTTTAGACTAATAGTTAAGGCACCATGTCATCCAGTAACTCCATGAGCCTGTATATCTTTATAATCATAGTTCAACCCATTTCATTTCTTCATTAGTTATACACCCTACACATTTAGATAAAACATCTTTGTCTTTCATTTAAATGATACCCTATCATTCATTAGCTTATCTAAGCTTTCTTCCTTTTCAAAAATAAGTTAATACAGTTTTAACTTATAAAAATCATTCCTTTATTTTATCCTATGAAATAGTTCAATAGCACTTGAAAATTGTCTTCCAAAGTACCCATTTTACTTAGAAAATATAACATCCCATGCTTTCATGGATTATAGTTAGTTGTTACGAACTAGCTATCCCATAGCTTTCGAATATAAAGTTGTTTTATAGTATATTTGGCTATCCCATAGCCTTCATGGGTAAATAGCTTCACATGCTATCACATATTACCTTTTAAGTAATGGTCGTGGGTTAACTTCCCTATAGCCATTGCATGCAATCATACATACATACATACATACATACATAAATACATGCATACATATATATAGTCATTGCATACTATCTAATATATATTCATCGCGTACTACCTCATTTGATGTCATCGTATGTTAATCCACCTAAGGCCATCATTCGCTACTCGCCTAAAGCCTTCGTGCTTTATCTCATTCATAGTCATCACGTGTCTTCCCTTTTGAAGCCTTTGTATGCTATGTCTCCTGAAGCTATCGTGTCCCATCTCATCCATAGCCATTGTGAGCCATTTCTTCTATAGCCTTTATGGGCTATCCCTTCCATACCCTTAGTACGCTAAGTTCCTTACTTAGCTTTCACGTGCTAAGCTCAATAGAGCTTCCGTTTGATAGTTGTCGCAAAGCTATCGTGGATTATATGTATTAAATCCTTCATGACTTATAATATATATATATATATATGTATATATAGGCCTTCGTGGATAAATAGTTTCAATGCTATTGCGTATTAACTCATTAATAGCCCTCATGGGTTATTGCCACTAGTGTCATCACTTGCAATGTTACATATGCTCTCATGAGTTAACGACGATCTTGTAATTATGTTGAAAACTGATTCATTGCCTTATTTAGTATTAACTTTACATTAAATTCCATTTGGTGTCGAATTTTCGTTGGATAATATTTTTCTCTGCATGTTACTTTTCAGAAATGGCTAACTATTATTAGAACTGGGTCAGCCCGTAGTAGAATAAATGGGTAAATTTCAAAAAAAATTCCATCTTGGATCTTTAGGTTTATGAAGTCTAGTTTATTTAGAACATTTCTAAATTTCATTTTAAATAAAATCATTATTTTATTTAAATTTATAATATAGTTTTATATCATGTAATTAATATTATATATATGTATGCGTGTATCATGTACACATATATATGTGTGTTCGCATGTATAACATAGTAATTCGTGCAAGGCTTGACATGCTCATGTATACGTGTTGGGATTTTCCCCACAACAAACATGTTTGCCCTTCTAGCATACAGATATATCGTTTGAATGTATGTTTATATAATTTAATTTATGTGTACCAAATATTGCAAATACACACACAGACATACATACATACATACATATATATCTGTGTGTGTTTTTTTATTTCGAAATTATTTATAAATACATCATATATATATATATGGAATTTATAATATATATATATATATATAATTATCTATATGTGCATTTAAAATCATTTAAAATTATATTAAAAATTTGTTTAATTATTTTGTTGGAAAATTCGAAGAAAAAAAACTAATTTCTTTTACATATTAAAATAAACGTATATATATTATGTATATAAATATCTTATAAATAATTTAATGATGAATATATCTATTTATACCTAAATGAAATACATATAAAATATATAAAATAAATATATACCCCTCTTATAATACTCATGACAAAAGTTTTTTTAAATATTTTAAAAACTAATTTCCTTACGAAAATTAATTAAAAATTAAATAAAATTGTTTTTAAAAGATACTTTGATGTTTAAATATTTTATATATATTTTATAACTTAAAATCAATTTTAAATTAAAATTTTGATTTTTGCCAGTATTCAAATATTTTAATTATATAAAAAATCCCTTTTGCCAAAATTATGTCAGGTACATATTTGATTTTATAAGATGTAAAACACATGTTATAATATATGTAATCTGATAATATTAATTTATGGAATTAATTGATTTAAATAATATATATACATATATATATATATATATATATATATATATTAGTTTAATTATGACAAAAGTCTTTTAAGCTTGATATTATGTATATACAGTTTTAAAACCATATCTTTTAAAGCATAAGATTTAATATTTAAATTATGAAGCATATATAATTTAAATAATGTATATTAAATTAATTTAAATAAAAAATAGTTTTTCTATCATGAGTAGTGAGTATCAAAGGCATGTGTATGTTATAAAATGTTTTTAATTATGCAAGCATATAAACATACAACCATTCTAAATGTGACGATATATTGATATACTAGATTCGTTACCTAACTAACAAAACAATATATGTCATATAAGTTATCTAAACATTAATATATAGTTGTAGATCAGAAAATTACCTTATCTCCAAAGCCTATTAGCACACGCTGAAATGAAGATATAAACTCCTTGAACATGATTCCAATTCAGCAAGGTGCTAGCTTCTGAACTGATGACCACCAACTATCGAGTATCGATTGCCTTAATTTGATCTGAGCTTGGAAATGAAGGAGGGGATGAAAATGTGTTTCGGCCAGAAGAGAGGTACATGGAGGCTCCAAAATTTAGTAGAATAATGAGGGTTATGATCTATTTATAGAGGAGCACTAGAGAGATAAGTTAGGATCAAGATCAACATTTCTCTCTTACTCGTTCTTTTCCTCCAATCCATCTTAACCCGAGCCACTATTGCCATCATATGGCCGTACCCCACCCGGTCTATCATGGTCGAAATACACATGCCCCCATATGGGCTTCAAACTCACTTAAAGCCCGAACACATTATATTGCATTTAAATCCAATTTAAATGTGTATCGATATCGTATATCGGTTTATATATTTATAGCTATTATAAATATACTTATTAATGTTGTTCATCAAATCAAAATAAAAAATATATAACTAATATTTCATAAATATTAATTAATTTAATAAATTATAACAATTACAAATTAATTAAATCATGCGGTCAAAGGAGTATAAAACATTTCGGTTGTGTGACTCTTTAGGTGTAAATTTGGTCAGCGATTATCATCGAACTATTCGAATATTAACGTTCAAACATTACTTAGAAGGTGATGTGACATTTTGTCCAAATTTATCGGTTACTTAATTTCGGTAAAATCAAATTTTACTTTGTTAAGCGTTACCCAATTATGACTATTATTTACACAAATTCTCTTCATCAAAACTATATCACTTCGGACTTATGGAATTTGGTAATGGTCAAAACTCCAGTATCGTCCATATTCAACTCTATAGAAGTCCTTGTTTCAATAATAACAATTATTATTAACCAAACTACTCTGGCAAGAGATTTTGACTTTGAGTTGACTTGAGTTGGCCGTGATACTAACCCCATATAACCGAGGAGATGTGTAACGATCCGGAATTTCACTACTTTGATTTGCGAATATTTAGTTAATTTTAAATATTAAAATAATGATTTTTATAATTAAAATAAAGCTAATTTAAATAATAATTAATAATGGTGAAATCATTTTCAAATTTTGTTTAGAAAAATATTTAGTTCGAAGAAAAATCGAAAATGTGACCAAATTACGTTTACATTTTTCGACTTTTCGTTGGCTAAAAGTTATCGGAATTGTCGTAACGCTTTTGTGTACACATACACATACAAATAAATAAGTATGGAATATGCATAAGTGTGTGTGTGTGTGTATATAACACTTAAATATGATATATTTAAGTAAGAAAAGATTTCTTTTGTAAAAGTAATATATATTAAACTATAAAGATACCTTAAAAGAGAAGATGTGACATTTTAGCAACTCTTAGTACTTTAGGTATTTAATGGCATGTTGGCTTAGGAATATAAGAGGAGGACAAGGGGAAAATGTATGGAAACATGCAGGGAACAAGGGTGGTGTGGTGGCGTCAAGCTAATGGAGGATATGATATAAGGGTATATCAGTAATTCCACTTATTCCATTTATATATAAACTAATTTTCCTGATTCCTTTTCCATTTCCCTCATTATCTTTCTCATTTTGAAACTTCCTAAGCTTTTGAAATATCATCCATGGCTACTAAAATATTTCCTAAGTTATAAAAACCATAGTTTTCTACTTGAATCCCTTTAAAAGCTTGCTAAAAACACTTTTACGTTCAATACTCCACTTCCTCCATTTTTACTCACGCTTCATTCGGCCATAACTTTCTCTAGACTTCTCCAAATCAAGATTTTCTTTTTTACAGACAACATATAATTATAGTGGCTACAACTTTCATTTGAACACTTTTTCAAATTTCAAAAAAAATTGGGACAAAAATACATTTTTATCTGACTCCTTTTCGGACCCATATTTTCAAGCCCGAAAATAGCACTCTTTCTTTTGACCATATCTCCCTCAAAAAATCCAAATTGAGTGATTCTATTTTTGAAATGATAGAGAAAAGAATTTTCAAGAACGTTTCTTTTGACAACTTTTAAAAATTCCAAGAGTAACGTTGCTAAAAATTAAGGGGAAGATGACACATTTTCGAGTTGATTTTGTAATTTTCTAAGCTTTGCAAGTTCTAAAGTAGTTCAAGTTTTCAAAAGAGTTTTGCAAAATTTTGGTGAGTAAACATCTTAATTTTGGGAAAGATTTTACCTTTGCATGTATTTACCATTTGATGATAAAATAATTTGATTTTTTGGTTGGACTATGGTATGGATTGGATGCATATATATGTTGCTTAAATATGTGAATGTGTGTGGTTAAGTTAGTATGTGTTTGAATGTGAAGTCAAGATTTTTTTGAATGATGTAAAAGTGTGATCTTGTTTGTTTTGATTTGTGGTACGAATAAGTTTTTACGGACATAATTATGTGGTTGTTGTGCAAAGAAAAGTTAACAAAGTTACAATTAGAATTGGTTATCGATGAAGAATCCTTTGTAAAGAGTACGAGTTTTGATTTGTAATCAAAATCGATTTTAAAAGTTAGAAACATAGTTTCAAATTATTTATTTTGTGTTCTGAAAAGTTAGTAAGCTTTCTAGTATTAAGTTTCCAAAGAGAAAAGCTGAAACATTTGCAAATATGACACCGATTGCGATAATCGTTATGGATGAAGTTTAGATAAAGGTCCATTTTTTTTGAAAATTCAGTTCCGTACTTTAAAATTATTTTGGAAAGTTTTATAAACTCAATAAAAATGTTTTAGAAAGTTAATTAAATTTTAATAATTAATTATTAATTAATTAAGCTTGGTAATTAATAATTAATTAAGTATTAAACAAGGTTCATTAATCTTAATTAAATAAAGGTTAGTACTAGTTAATTATCCTTTAAAAGTAAGATTAATTTTTAATTAATTATGAGTTAAGTATATGGTTTATTTTTAACTAATTATTAATCAAATATAAGGTCAATTATTTATTTATTTAATTAGTTAAGTGTGTAACTATTTTAAATGATAAATTAATTAAGGTTTTAATTTAAAATAATCATTTATTGAAGGTTTAATTCATTATTTAAGTTTTAGTTAAAATATTATTCAATTAATTAATTAGGATTAATTAATAGTTAATTATTAACAATGGTTTTAAATTATTACTTAATAATTAATAAAGGATTAATTAAGGGTTTAATTTATAAATAAATTATTTATTAAAGGTTTAATTATTTATTAATTTATAATTATATTAAGTTCAAATTTAATAAAGATTAATTATGATTTAATAAAGAGTTTAACTTGCAATTAATCATTTTAAAAGGGAGTTTTAAGTTTTAAATCCTTTGTTTCGAGAATCAAATTATTTTAAAGGTACTTCTTTTCCAAAGATGGTTTTGAACACAAGGGATTCAAATGTCGATACCATTAAGTAGACAAACAATTGTGAATAAGTTAGGTAAATGGTTTGATTATGTAGACGTGTGTTAGCAGAATAAATCTATGTTCTGCTATAAGTTGATAGTTTGATTGTTTGGACATCTGATAGTAGAATAAATCTCTGTTCTGCTATAATGTAATTGTTTATTGTATGGGCATATGTTAGTAGAATAAATTTTCATTTCGCTATAAGTAGTGAATTGTTTGGACATCTATTTAGCAAAATAAATCACCATCCTGCTATTATCTTATTTGGACATGTATATGCTAGTTGAATTGTATTGACATGTTATTCCCTGATTTGGATATGAATTGCATTTACATATTTGTTGACTTATGTAAATAAATGGTTAGGTGACTTAAAAGTGAAATTGATGTTAAATGGTAACTTAAGTTACTGCCATTGGGATTGCAAAGCCTCCTTATGAAATTTTAAAGTATGGTTTTGAATTAATTTTAATTCTTTAATCAATTTGTAGTTAAGGTTTATAAATGATTTTTCAAGTTATATTATTATTTTATAAAGGTATTTATAAATAATTACTTGTTTATAAAAATGGCTTTTACTAAGTAAAAAGGTTTATTTAAAGTGATTTAAAAGGATAAGTTGCAAAAGATATTTTGTAAAGGATTTTTCTTAAAGAAGATTTATCAAAGGATTTTTAAATGGGGAATGTTTTTTATATGATTTTAGAGGTTTGTAAAGAGGTTTTGTAAATTGACTTGTAGACTTATAAAAGTGTTTTATAAATTTATTTTGGAAATTTATAAAGGTATTTAAATGTGAAGGGAGCTTTTAAAAAGGAACTTTTATAAAGGACAAGTGGATCGGTTTGTAGTAAGTAATGTTTTCACAAAAAATTTGAAAGGAGGAATTTTCCAAATGTTTTAAAAATATACTTATACCCCTAAGATAAGTATAAATATTTTCCAAGTAAAAAGGGGAAGTAAAGGTTTTGGAAATAGTGTTGTGTAAAGAACTTTTGATCAAGTTTTATGAAGTGATTTTATTAACTAAAGATTAAATTAATAAAGGCTTAGTGGATCCCATATGCAATTAAATCAATGTTTGAATGATTGTTTATTTGATAGTTAAATAATTGATTATCAAACCTGGACCAAAACATTACTTTGGAAATATCTAGGAGAAACATGTGAGTTATATGGCACAGTCATCCTGTAACGACCCAAAATTTTTAACGATTTTTATAACGTAATTAATTAAATTTTTCATGAAAATAAATAATTAAAATTTAGCAATGAAAATTTGATATTTGGAATACGTCTATTTAAATGTAGCAAGTGTCAGATTTTCATCAGAAAATTTGAAAGTTTATTTTGTTGTGCAATTTCAATTTTAAAAATTTAAAATCAGTTAATTAAACGGAAATTAAATATCTTTGAAATATGAATATTTTTATATAATAAAAATGTAAATCATTTTCTAAGTGAGACGTCGTAATTCGTTTCGCCAAATTTGGACTGCTCTAGCTCCGTTTATCTTATTTTTTGCGTTTTAGCAGCAGTTTTGACAACGAATATCGAGTTTTGATAGGATGGTCGTATCGCTCATATCTGTGTACCATTCTGTTCGCCTTGTCGTGCCGATCTCTGTAGTATATTCATTTGTACAATTCGGTGTCCGGTACGCGGCGAAATCTCCGAAATGATTAGCCGAATCGGTACCTGTTTGAGCCTTTTGGGTTATGTGCCTTTTCGTTGTCCCCTAAGACAACCAATAGCCATCTGCTATTATTATTTTCTGAGTTCCTTTTCATTCTCCTTCTCCCTTCTTTTCTTTTCGTTCGTGCTATAAAAATATATATTTATTTTTCTTTGAACCCTGTCATTCTTTTGCATATAAGAAATAAATATATTTCATGTATATATTTGCCATTCAACTTGCTTCAGATGGGAAAATTTTACAATATACAAGTTTGCTTTATAACACTTTGTCTTCTTCTTTGAAAAAAAAATATATAAGTTTGTATAATTGTAAAAGCATGTTCATCATCCTTCACCAAATTCTCCACCTTCAGGCTACCCTCCACGCAAAATCACTCCAGCCTGAACCCATACCTTGCTCGCCCCTGACCACCGCTTTTCCCTCTGCCACCATATTCCCCATGTCAGTCGCACCTTGCTCAAGCAATAGCCGATAACAGCCTACCTAAGACCATCTGTCACGCCACCTGCTCATCACACCACCACACGTCATCCACTCACCCACGTAACTTCCTTGACTAGTCTCAGGTGGCACAACAGCCCTCTAACGTTAGCCCAAATCACCTTCCTCGTGACTAGATCTGACATCGCTCACAACTGACAGCTGCACCACCCAAACGCCTCGGCCATGACAGCAGCCCATCTCCGCTTCGCCTACTATCAGCCCACAACGCCAAATCTCATAGCAGCCGCTTGCTCCTCCAACCCTAGCCACTCAGTCAGACATGCCTGTTCATACGCAACAACCAGCCTTTGCCGTCTGCCCTTTTCTCTTCCCCCTCTGGCTTCGCAACTCCCCACTGCCCGCCATCCTCCACGTAAGCAGCGCCTGATTCAATAGCCGCTTGTCATTCCCACATCAGCTATATTCCATTCACAAAACCTGCTCCACCTTTTGTATGCTAACCCATAGCCTGCCGAACCCATTGGCATCACCACCTTGCCCCCACCTTCCTTCGGCCATCCATGTATGGCCCATACACCGAACCACCAAGCAACAGCATCGGCCACTTTACCTACTGCCGCCAAACTCGCCTCTCATCCGGGCCTAGCAGCCTCCATGCTTCAAATCTGTAGCTTTCTCACCTCTTTAATTATATTAAGGTATATATATGTTCTGTTTAGAGATATACATATATGATGTTTGAAAGTATTTACTTAAATTTATATTAATATCTTTAAAATGGATTTCGTAATAGCTTTAACATATATATTATGTTTAAATATTATTTGAATTTTTTTGAAAGAAACGTATGGGTTTTATAAACATTGATTGAAATATATATATATATATATATATAATAATAATAATAATAATAATAATAATAATAATAATAATAATAATATATGTATTTTGTCTCCATTTATATCAAGTAAATTTTGATTTGTTTTTCATCGATCCCAAGTTATCAGCTTTGTTCGTCGAATTCGTGTTCACCTTGCTCTGCTTTGAAAATTGTCGTCTGGATTTGGTCGATTGTCGAGCTCGAGATTTCGATTCATAGCTTATTGTGTTGTCTATTTTCTCTAGCCTCGAAAGGTGAGCAATCGCTCACGATTAACATTCTTATATTTAGTAAATTTAATTCACATGAAATGATGATTGAAATATGTTGCTAAATTTGAATTATTGGTTATTTAATTGTTAAATATGATATGCCATTATCTGCAATTGTTTACTTATGACATATGACACCATAACCTGTTATATATATATATATATATATGTTATATTATCAATTATGATATATGTATGTTGTTGATATGTTATATTATTATCATATTGTTCTCACTCTGTAAGTTCCCGGTTAGTTTAGAAATGCCAATGGGTTGAAATGATACATACCCGAATGATCTTATAAATTAGGGGAAAATTGTTATGGGTTGAAATGATAAACCCATGTGATTTTCATTGATTTAGAAATTTTGGGATTGCAGGTTGAAATGATATATACCCGTAAATTTAAACTATTACGGATTGAAATGATAAATATCCGTATCACTTGACCATAGGATAGAAAATTATATACAGACACCGTTGGTCTATTTTGAAAAATGATTTCCAACGTTTTGAAAGGAAATATATGGATTTTAATAAATATCGATTCTTAAAATATAATATATGTATTTTATTTTTTTGTATATATGTAAAATTTAGATTTAAAAAAAATTATATATTTGGAAATTTTAAATTTATAAGTTAGATTTGAAAATATAAATTTTAATATTTTACTTATAATTTTATTATTTTTAAATATATAAAATAAGATTTAATATAAGATAAAATTTAATATAAAATAAATATAATAATAATATTTAATTTAATAAAATTTAATTTAATTAGTATATATATAATATGTTTAAGTATTTATTTAAAAAAATTATTTTAAAAATAGATTTTTGTAATAACTTTAATAAATAAAGGTTGGGAAGATAAATTAAGTTAATTTGAAATTTAATTTGTTTGAGAATTTAATATAAATAAGAATTGATTGGAAACTTATTGATATTGAGATTTTGAAAGGTATGATTTTATAACTTGATTTAATTAAAGGTGATTAAATGAATATTTCAAATTTAAATAAAAATTGAATATTTAGTTTTGATTTAAATGTGTAATTTGAGATTTTATTTAAATGTTAATAAAAGTGATTAGGTGAATGTTTTAGAATTAAATGTAATTGAAGTTAGATATTTAATTATTGATTTTATTTAAATTTGTAATTTGAGATTGTATTTAAATGTTATTGGAAATGATTAAGTGAATATTTTCAAATTTAAAATAAAATTAAAGTTTAATTTTGAAATATAAATGGAATTTATAAAATTGAGTTATTGTAAATTGTTTAAATATTTAAACTTTAAAACCTATTAAATTGGAAGTAATTTAAATTTGCAGTTCAAACCTGGATTTGAAATCGAGATAAATTAAAGATGGTTTAATTAGAATTTGAATTGAACCTTTAATCCTTTTAATTGAATTGTTGAACCGAGATTGATTTAGATTGAAATTTGGAACTTAAGTTGATTTGAATTGATTTGTGAAATTTGAAGAAACAATTCTAAATTGAAACTATTTTGATATAAATTCTTTTAAATCTATAAACTATTTTAATATATATATATATATAAAAAATTTAACAACTTTAATATATATTTTAACATATAAACTATTTTTAATATATGAACTATTTAATCTATAACCTATTTTCAAATACAAACTATTTTTAATTTATAACTATTTCAATATATAAACTATTTTTACTATTTAAACTGTTTAAGTTGGAATTGTCATGATTTAGATTTATTGGATTTAAATGCGGATATTTTGATATTATGGTTTAAACTATTTTGTAGTTATGATTTTGGAAGTGAATATGATTTTGAAAGTGATATGATTTTGAAAGTGATATGATTTTGAAATAAATATGATATTTTGATATGGAGTATGAATTGTTTGAAATGCAAATGACCACGGTGTGAAATAAGCGTTTGTTGTTAAAGAGGCCGGCATTGGATATTGTCATACTCTCTGCCAATACCGAAAACCACTTTAACAACTGTGTACGTGGTGGAGATTCCAAAACGAAGTAGGATGGTTTGGCGATGTTTGTATGAGGTATGAACGCAGCCCTAACTCCCGCGAGTCAGCTTGATGTGACTAAAACAGGAGCTGTACCTGAGCCAAGTGAGGTCGCACCTCCGATCGAGCATGGTTCTTCGATACCATTCTATTACTTTGTGATTTGATTGGGTGCACCTTTGATTTTGGGAGTGTGTCTCGAGGTGGGCGGTAGTAGCTGCTATGCATTACCACCATCCCGGTTCTACATAACGGTAGAATCCTACCCTAGGCATTGCCTCGCGTGCCTTGTCACATGTCTTATCATGCCTTCTACGAGTTTGGTTTGTGTCGTACCTATGGAGTGCTCCCTGATAGCCCACCCGTTTGGTGGATTTACAGTACTGTATAGACTACGACATTTATATAAAATGTGTTAAGGGGGATATGGGTAACGCTTGAACGCTATTTTAATAGTTTACTTTACTTTAGACATTATCTATGTAGCTTATTGTACTATGTATGTAGATAGTTTAACGGATCCTTAGAGGATGGGAATCCTAAACATGCTTTAAGTTATTTTGTATTTCACTTGATATTTCACTTGAGTCGATTTACTAGTATAAGAATGTTAATCCTGACTCGAGTGTTTTGTGTTTTGCTTTATGATCGGGTCAGACTGAGTGTCACAGCATTTGAGGCTTACCTTTGGAGCTTGGAGTTTTGCTTGGAGATCTATCTGTTATTCGTTCAGCTATCCAGTTATTTCAGCTATTACCAGTTATTTATGTTCAGACTTGTCAGTTGCATTTGTATTGGTCACTTCTATGTATTGGATATATGTTGTATTTTGTTTAAGACTCTGTGGTTCATATAGTAGCTTCATGAACTACTATTTATCTATTCCGCTGCTATCTGTGATTCTGTGATTCTGTGATTATTTATTTATTGTATTTGCTAAGTTTTGCCAAATATAAATTAACAATCTGTTGTTTTGAGCAATTCAAGTCTGACATGTGTGGATGATTGTCAATTTGAATGGTTCGAAATGCCAGGTCGTTCCACATCCCCAATGATGTTGTACTGTGCGTATAAATCTCATTTCGTTCTTCTAGGATAAATGATAAGGAAATCCGTCCACTAATGTTTAGGAGGCGATCTCCGCTCTTATCTTATCTGCTTATTTCCTAAAGAACCAGGATTGAGTTTACCAGAAATTATCGGAAGTTGTTCGAAGAGACCGAGATCAGATATGTTATCTGAAAACCAATTTGATCCAACTCAAGCGTTTCGAACTGAAGACATCTTGAAGAGTATGGAATTGAAGACAAAGTTTTAAAGTTCAAGGGCAATTTGCTACTAAACCTGAGGGTGACTCCAAAATAGGTATATTGGAGGTAGTGCCTTCGGTTTGTCCTTATCCTGGACAACTTGTATGGATGAATGCTAGGATTGCTTTACTGCCTGGAAGGTAGTGTTAGCATTCCAAGTAGGAAGTGCTATATAAAGGTAAAACGTAGCCTCAAGCCTCATCAACCGAGAAATGACAAAATCAGGCATGCAGTAGGGCCATGTGGGTCACTCCCATCAGGGTATAGTCATCCCAAATCTAGATCGATTATTATCTACTCATGTTTGCTTCGGGGCACAAAGTGGGGTGATCATATTCGGTACTACTAGTCAAGTGGTAGGCCAGTCTTGTGTGTAGGGGTACAAGATGTTCTTGTCAGACTACGGTGCATTTGATCAAAAGATGTACCATCGTAAGGTAGTTCCTTACCTTATCATAGTATGGAATCCATTCTCCAAAATGTGCCTTTACGGTTTTATATGTACCCTACTATGTTGAAATGTGAGATGCAAGCATTTCAAATATTTTCATATTTTACTTGAACTGTTAGACATTATTATAATATCATTGGTTTTCTAAAAAAGTGTTTTGGTTATCGTAAGGTAAAAACCCGTCCGTATTAATGTGTGACATGGTCATACGAGATACCATTGATTTCAAAAGTGTTTTACAAAGAAATAATTCATTTGTTTGAGTTTACTCACACTAGACTCATGTCTGGCTATGAGTTTTCTTTTCTTTTCCTTAAACTCTTGGATACTCAAATTTGTATGAGTAGCCAAGTGATCCAGGTTTCTCACGACTGCATTATGGAGGAGCCGGAGTAGGTGGCTTCACTGTTAGCTAGTTATTATCTATTTCCCCTGTGTATGTATGTATGATCCATGTATCAGTTAGGTAGGGACGGACTGTTACAACTGTCCTAGGGTAGAATTTGTATTAGTATGACTCTGATGTATCATTTTGGAAATGACTTTGTAAAGAATTATATTGATTAATATATGTTATTCCGTTACATTGTGAGATTTTGTGAATGTTTAGTTTCTTCTTATCTTCTATCTTCTTTCTTTCCCATAATGATAGGTCTTTCCGTCACTTAAATGCTCGGCACGCAATACAGTGGACGTATTAATGTCGATTTTCGAGGGTTGAAAGGCCCGTTCGTTACAAGACGAATCCTCTCTTGAATTCACCGCCAATACTTTCACTCAAGCCAACTATAGTCACTCGATGGACATCATGCCATAATTTGACTATAATCAAAGTGGAGCTTTCATATTGAAAATCAACAGTATTCTCAAGTCGAGAGAACTATGTAAATTAGTCACATCGATATTTTCCATTTGACCTTAATTATAATAACCAACAGAGAACTATCGAGTGTGTCATTTCATAGTTATTAAATAACTATTAATACACAACCCCTTGGTGCCCCCGGCAGTCATAAGTAATACATCGCCCAACATTTGGAGAGTGTTACGTATTCCAGTCTCAACGGATGCATGGATATCCAGTCTCGATGCATCTTGAACAGGAATATTTAAAATAATTTGTTTATTATATTATGATACAATACTCATGATTACAACTATTGTAATTACTATCATAAACACACTATTTATGGATTTTCTGTTAAATATATTTTAATTAAATATTTAATTATTTATAACACATTATAACAAATATATAACAGAAAGTAAACTACCTTTATTACGAACGAGAATTGATTAGTGTTAATGAATTTATAATAAATTACATAATTTCTCCTAGGGCATATCCCTAACTTTATCAACTACAACTTCTATTAGTTAATTAATTATCATTAATTAATTTCTCTTTTTCCTCAGCTAATTAATTCATATAAAATCGAAAATTAATTGGAAAAATCCTAAAAATTTATCAAAAATCAATTTTATTATATTTTACATTTTCCTAAAATTTTAGGTCAAAAAAATTATTGTTATTGTTTTTAATAATTAATTTACGCAAAATTTACTATTTTCTCAACTTAGAAAATTCCCAAAAATTCGAATTAAATTCTAAAAATTCTAAAATTTAAAACCCATCATTAGTTCATCAATATAAACATCATATTTCAATTTTGAAACATTTTGCTTATATTAATTCGTGTTTTGCCCTAAAACATGAACAAATTTACTTCATTTAAATTTGTAAGCACAACCAAATAATGTTTAATCATTCAAAATGTTTAACATCACCAGAACATTCATATCAAAATCAAATCCAAACCCAGTAGGTTAGGATAAGTTTTGGATAAAGATTTTACTCGTCTTGTTTTAATCTTCCTTTTCCTTAAATTTGAAAGCTTTAATCTTTTATCTTTGAAATCTTCTTCTTCTTCCTTAAAAATAATGGTCAACCTTGGTTCTTGAGTTTAAAGGTTTTGTTTTGTGAAATGAAATGAATATGGAATGAATGGGGGTTAGGGCTAAAGAAAGTAGGCTATTGCTTTTCGCTTGGGCTAATATCCCATTCTAGCCTAGTCACACTATTACATATCCCTTAACATAGACCTTCCCATTCAAAATTTTAAATTTATTTTCATTAACAAGGCCAACCTTAATTTCTCTAATTTGTTCCATTCAATTAACTTTATAAATTGTCCCACACTTAATTAATCAAATCACCTTTAGGCAATTCTTGCAATTAAATTATCATATTTATTTCTTTAATAATATCTTCTTATTATTAATTCAATTTCCCATACTATGGACCTTCCAAAATATGGGCTGTTATCCAAAATATGGGTTGTTACATATGTATACTAATATTTGGAAAGAGAGTAGCATTCTGTTTATTCCTAGATTTAATATCTCATGATGGTCATGTATCTTATGACTCTCCACCTTTTTTGATATGAAGGTGTTGATGGGATTTTTCGTCTCAGAAGCACCCAAGTATTTTTATGAAGTAATCACGATGCTAAATGTTTTTGTGATTATGAATCAACAAAATTAAGTAATATTAATATTTCCTTTAAGAGGAGTAATTATGTTGATTTAATGCTTACACAATTATGAAGGGAAAAATATAAGGTATTAGCAACTATTTCATTACCTCGATTCAAACACTAACAAAACTAAAAACAACAGAATAAAATACTGAAAGCAATAAAAGGACACAGAGAGTTTTCGTGGTTTGGATGTTAAAGAATCCTACGTCCATGGGTCAAATGTAACTTTCTTCTCTCTTGATTCTTAGTACAAACAAAAATGGAGAGAGTACAATTTTCGATTTGTGTGTCTAAAAAGAGTAAGGTAAAAATCTCCCTATTTTCTGCTGCAGTGCCCTATTCATTTATAGTACACAGAGATTCATATGGATTGCCAACATCATTCTTCTGCCTTCTTAATTTCTACCTTCGGATCGTGCCATGTGTCGACCATCCATCTTGCTTATTTGATATGCATAGATTGCTAACGTAATCTATGGTGGGAAACTGTAATTAGGGCGGTTGAATTTTGGACTTAAGCGGGAAGTTCAAAATTAAAACAGGAAAAATCCAAATTTGAATAGACCATGACTTTCTAATTCTGTAAAGCATCGGGCTTGTGGACTGCATATATGTATAGATGAAGCCATAATGAGAAACTACCTCATATTTAAGGAAGGACACACAATTTTTAGCACTCTAGGACTTCGCTTTGGTTTATTGGGAGTTGTGCCGTCTGGGGTAGCGATACTGCATAGTGTTCGTACTGCATCACCACTGCTGAAGCTGTATTGCACTATTTAATTCGAAATATCAGCAAAGCGAAGTGTTGGAGATGAATCGTTTGGTTTAGTAGAAGAGAATGCACTACTATTTTGGGGAGTGGCCGCCATGTATGACTTTGTTAAGAGCAGTTTTCATTGATAGAGGACCACACCACTTCCTTGTCTTTGAGCTTGGTTTAACGGCCTTAGGGATTAAGTTAGGATTTCTTGGTTTGCCTTTGAGGAAGGAGGTTCGGCTCTTGGTTGCGATGCAGTCTTTCCTATCGCCTCATCTCTTAAGTCTTTATGTTTGTGGGTAGTGTTTCTAGGATTTACATTGTTCTATCACATCAAGATAGCAAAGTGTTCTTTATTATTGATATTGATATAGGATTGCGGTGCAGTTTTTTCATTTTAACATCAAATCAAGATGGCGGCGCATTTTTATAGCTTTTTGATACAAAATTGCGATGCAAACCTGCCACTTTAAATGTTAGTTTAATGTTGTGGCACATTCCTGTTAGCGTATACTCACTTGAGAAGTGGCACTGCATTTCTATATTATTAGTGTTGCTTTTAGGGCTGCGGCTCGATTTCTACATCTCGTTGTGAATTAAAGACTGTCTTAGTTCCAGATTTTTAAGTGTCGCTTTTCTAGAACTATAGCGCAATCTTCATATTTTGATACTTGGAAAATATGTCGTGATTCTACCTATTGAAGTTAAGGTTGTAAATCGGTTCATATGCTTTGTAGTCATCTCAGATTTTTGGTCCAGTGTTATAGTGTCGAAGCTACATTCAATGGATGTGTGCACTCTTTATATTTTGGCACCGACTCAAGATTTTGATGTAGTACTATCTGGATTTCGTTCTTTCTTTCTTTCCTATTTCAACTTCTATTGTGGGAGCATTTCTTCTGGGCTTGGTGCTTATATTAATCTCGCTTCGACAGCATTTGGAAAATATGGGTGTAACACTTGCCTCCCAAGTCTGCAGTGATCGTAGATTGGTGTGGACTTGTCCTTACTTCCATATTTTCTCTACAACCCATCACTTCTAGATTTTCTCTTTCTACTTTCCAAAAAGAAAAAGTCTCTGTTATCGTTTCACATTTAATGTTCAAGTACATGTGTCGCCCCTTTAATGGCCGATCTTCTTAAAGGCTGTACCTTTAGTCTTTTAGAGTTCTGAGAAAACTTGTATTTATTCTTGCGCTAATCTTCCTTGTTATTAATCAACTGACGTTTTGGAGATTTTTCATCATTATTATTGTATGGCTAAAATTCAGATTGAGGTAAGTATATATATTTCCTCTTCTTCTTTTCCATTCTTTACAAGCTCTTCGAAAAGTGAAAACCTTAGTAGCTGATCTCGTCTTCTAAACGAATCGTTCCTTTTCTAAACTAAAGTAAGGGCCCTCTTACTTTTGTAGTTTCCTATTTCTTGTATTTTAACGGCAGTTGATTATCAACCCAATAGTTTTGATATGACATCCACTTTTTCCTCTCCTTTATCTTCGTCATCTAAGATAACCAAATTAAGGGAAATAAAGAGCATTTTAGATAATTTCGAGTTCGACGATTATGTGGATAGAGTTCCAAAGTCTCACGAACGCATCTGTACTTCTCCCAGTGGTTTTATTTCTATCACTTCTAAACATATTCAGTATGGACTTTATCTTCCTCCTAATCAAATTCTTTGTGAATGGCTAACTGCTATCGGTATCATTCCCATCTAACTTGCTCCCCTTTCCTATTCCCTTATAATTGCTACTTTTATTCTTTATGTCGAGAAGTGTACGCCTCCTTCATGTGAAGAACTTCAATTTTTATTTGACATCTATAAGAGTCCTTCCGTGGGTGATTTTGGGTTTTATTATGCCCAAGTGAAAAAAAAACTGTTCTTACCCTATTCCTCATAAGACCCAAAAATGGATTGATCAATACTTTTTTATTTTGAATCTCGACAACTTCCCTTCTTCCTTCCAACCACACCCTAACCGCCCTATTTTTTCTGTTCATGCCACTAGTTCATATCAATCTCGTAGGAACTGCATCCTAGGTTTAGGTGGAGATGAGAGGAAAATGAAATTATTCTTTACCAAACCACTGCTACAAAATTATAATTCCTATGCACTGATAACTTTACTAGATCTAATTTTAAGTTCTCCTTAGTTTTAGATGAACCTAAGAGTATAACTTGACTGAATAGATAAAGAAATTATGCTTCCTATTCTTATCCTTATAAGAACAATTACTGATCTTTTGCATTTCTCTCATGTGTAGGTGAAATGGCTGGTGATCTTGCTAATGCATTTTTAGAGGATACTGCACCGGAAAAACTTTCCATCGAGAAAGAGGAAGAAGGAGAAGAGGAAAGACGATGGAGATGAAGTTTCCGACTAACCTCTAAAGAAGCCTACCACATCTTCTCCTCTTCCTTCTTCAGAGGCACTTCCCGTCATACCTCTCCAATTTTTCTACGACTTAAACATCCGCTACCTGCCTTTACCCGAGGGCATTATTAGTGGTCTTGCCGAGAGGGTAGGGTGTATCACTTTGGACAGCCTATCCCACATTGCCTCCACTCCACACTCTTATGCCATCACTTTTCCATTTCTTGTACTCCTCTTCTCCGAAATTGCTACTGAGCTTGGAAGGACTCTGTCCTATGTATGTATTTCATTTTTCTCTTTTATTCAATGGTGATTTGTCTTACCAATTTTCATATTATTATTATTTATAATAGGCATGTGCCTTAGCTGCCGAGGCTCGGAAGAAGGAGGAAGACAGCCAAGTCTTATTCACTGCCCAAACTGCTAAGCTGGAGGCAAACCTTATTGCAGCATGTTTTAAGAAAACCAAACTTAAGGAAGAACTTAAGGCTTGGCAGGAGAGAGCAAAAAAGACAGAGGAGGAAATGAAGGAAGCGGAAGAGACCTTGGCATTGAAAGGTCGTGAGTTAGGGAAGAAAGAGAAAGGCCTTGGAGAAGTCTAAGGACACGCTTTCACGGATCACCTACCAGCCGCTTTATAAATTGTACGTCGAGGTTAAATGTCAATTTTTTCTGATTGCTTGGAAGATACTTCCACTGAGGTTGACCTTATCTTCCTGGTGGACCCAAAAAAATCAAAGATGCTCTTGCTTATTGCCAAGTTAATGTTAAGGAGCTGCTATGGAGAAAGCTTCTCCTTTTGCTTGTCTAAGGAAACCGAGGTCACCTCGACTTCTCAAGCTCATGTAATTACTTGAACTCTTGTAAATGATCTAATTGTTTCTTATGTAATAAAAATACTTTTGTTTTTAATTTTATTGTGGCCAGTCTCTTTAGTTCGCGTGTTGCTTTGTTACTGCATTACGAATGACAACGTTATTTTTGTTTATTTTTCCATTATAGTCTTCTAAGGGCGTAATATTTACTAAACTTCTAAAGAAGAGCATGAACAAACTCCAAACCAAGACCATGGATCATCTTGGTCTTAGTGCTACGATGATTCCTAAGCATGAAAAGGAGTTAGATGAGTCATTAATGCAACTTAGAGAGGAAACCCAATGGTTGCTTTCCAAAATCGACAAAATAGTTAAAGAAAAAGATGCCCTTGGTAATTTTTTACTGTGTCAGTGGCGATATACTTTAGAGAGTGGCTCCTTTCTACCCAATAGTCCTCTCTTAGAATGATTTATGCATAGGCTTAGAAATATAAATAGAGAGTGAGTGCTGTGTATTATTATTATTTCTTGTATGTGAATTTGTTAGATTTTCCATATAAATTTGTTCTTTTTGTGACATGTTTTCTTTAATTTAAACTTTGTGTATCCTAATTTTTTTTGAACCAAACTTGGATTACTACTAACTAGGTCGATCCACGTGGGCCTCCTCCCGAGCCTTCCAGAGCCTTTGAGTCCAATGAACCTTCGGTCCCCATCATTACGGCTCGAGTGACACTGGAGTGTTTGAGTATTAGGTTGCAGCCTCTACTTCTGCCGCGGTTTTGGAGAATGGGAATCTCCATTAAACACTTGCTAACAAAAGGCTTTAAAGAGACTTGAGGAATGCCCTTTCTAAGCTTAAAGAAGCTAAAGATGCCCTTGGGCGCTAGTACCAACATAATGTCAAATTGAGCATCGAGCTTGAGGATGCAAATTTAAAGGTGTCTGAACTGCAGCAGACATTAAAAGAAAGTGAGGTGCTCTCTGGGTTTGTCTATGAATCGAAGACTAAGGGATTGAAAAAGACCATAGAAGACATGTCCCTTTAGGTTGCTAAGCAATATGAAGGAAAGGAAGGTGTCGAAGAAGGAGAGGAGGTAAAGGGGCTTAGCTTGAGTTTGGCCCATGCTCCTCCTGTAGGTTTGGATGCTTCGTTGGCGGATGAGTGGAGGAGGAAATTGGAATTGCGCTTCCAAGGTAAGCTTAAGGAGATATAAGCTTATCATAAGCAACAATCAGAGCGACCAAGGCTGGAGGTGCTTCCCTGTATACAGAAGAAGGGGTGGAAAGCTTATGCTCTTAAATATTTTAGTGGTTTTTATAAGGGTTCGAAGTAGATAAGGACTGAATTGATAGAAACCTTAGAAGAGACAAGGAAGAAAGCCATGCTCAAGATTTACGAGATTGAAGATATACTACGAAAAGCTCGGTATTCCCCCAACACCATAGCAGCGCTGGTAATGCGCTTGGGCAGGATCAGATTGCTGAACTCGTAGAGAAACTCAGAAGGGAGAAGGTTAAAAGCAAGATGGGGCAGATTGCTTTGCAGCGAGTCGTATATGTTTTTAACTATTTCCACCCCACGCTTGACCTGAACTTCCTTTATAATAAAGAATTTATTGAGGTGATCATGGAGGATCCAACGGACCCCTGGGCAGGTGTTAATTATGACCCAAGGAAGACCTTTCATATTAGAACAGACCCACCTTTGGCCAGTGTGCCTTAGATTAGGCGTTTTACAATTGGGTCGGTATTTTAGGATCCTATAACTTAAGATACTTTTGTAAAATTATTCGTAGGAAATGTTCCTTTTGGTTGTGCAAATGCTCATAAGGGTACTGTGTAAACTGAATCCCTTTGTAAAAAGGTGTAAGTTCCATGTGAGTATTTTGCTTGATCGCACTTTCTTTTAGTTTTGTTTGTTTGGACTTGCTTGATTTTTAGCCTAACACCACTAATCGATGTTCGGAGATAGACGACTTGGAAGAGAAGCTTAAGTCTGCTTTGATTTGAATTACTGATTTGGAGGGTTTATTGAAAGATGCCGAAGGTGTAGATAAGTCTTTTTATGAAGATAAAATCAAGGTATTGAATGACAAAGTTGAAGAGTTGTCTCTCCAGGTCGCCAAGCAAACTAGCAAAGAAGATGATGCTATTGCGTCCTTGGCCCCCAATGTAGTATCGAGGCATGGTGCTAACCCTTCGCCTCCGCTGGGGGCTGATCCCAACATTGTTCCTCGATGGAAGGAAGATTTGAAGAGTTATTATGATGCTAAGTTCTATGAGCTAAAGGATTACTACAAAAAAGGCTCACCTTTGGCTTCTCAAGCAAGGAGCAATTCTAGCCAATGTCCTTCATCGAGTGACCACATATCTTGTCGTTGCGAAAGAACCATAATCGATGATTCTTCTTAGAGTGGGTTAGAACTGTAACGTATTTTGTTTTATTATAAACCATATTTTCGAGCTCAATTTGTGATGCAATGTTACATGATAATTATTTTATTTTCACTTGTGATGTGTGTGTGTGTAAGTATGAGGAACCATGTAGATATGATTAAACTTCAGTAAATATTAGTTTTTAATTTGTACCTGGCAAGCTTTATGTATTTTCTGGAACCGTGCCTAATTTGTAGGTTGCACCGCATTCCATGCATCATATTTTCTTGCCACTCTTAATTGATTCCTCATGTAGTTCATGCTTTCTGAACTTGGTTTTTTGGTATTTATGCTCTGTCGTGAGCTTGGCACGGCCTGCCCCGTTATTTGGGGGCAGACTTTTTTGACTGTGAAGTCGGGTCGTGTGTTTGTAATCTTTTAATTTATGCCATGGTTTTTTGTACTAGTTAAGGCCTTCTAATATCCTTACGTCCAGTGTTATTGTTTTGCTGAGAAGTCGAGTTGTGTATAGTTTGACTCAATGTCATTAGCTATATCAGTGAAATTAACATAAAAATATTTTTATATTGGTTCGAACCGTCCAATATCCCTATGTCGTATTCATTATATTAGTATTTTTCATCATAATTACAATGCTTGTTATAAAAGTAATACTGCTTATAGAAAATAAGGCTTGAGGTGCTTTGAATTCCATACTCTTGGAACTAGATTTCCATCAGGTTTTGATAGTCGGTATGCCCAGTTAGGTAAGACTTCTGCTAGAACTAGAGGATCTTCCTAATTTGGATCCAGAGCCCCATCTGTTGGGTCTTTGGTGCTGGCCATTATCCTTCGCAGTACTAAGTCTCATTTGTAGAAGTTTTTCTCCTTAAGCTTAGAATTGTAGTTTTTTGCCATCCTTTGTCTTATGCGGTGGATCAGACTGCTGCCTCGTCTCTTTTCTCTTGAATAAGATCGAGGGCAACTTCCTTTAATTCTTTGTTCTACTCTGCCACATATGATATATTTCTATGTGATGGGACCTTTGTTTCAAGGGGGAGTAGGCTTCATAGCCGAAGGTTAAGGAGAAACGTGTATGGTCAATGCAGGATCTGGATGAGGTTCTATAAGCCCATAATACTAAAGGCAACTCCTCTGCTCATTTTCCTTTAGCCTTTTGCAATTTCTTCTTAAGAAACTTCTTAATGGTTTTGTTTGCTGCTTCGACCTGCTTATTTTCCTGCAGATGTGCAACCAAGAAGAAACTTTTATTATTCCATCCCTTTCACAAGACTCTATGAACTCCTTATTTTCAAATTGGCTCCAATTATCTGAAATTATTTTGTGGGGGATCCCGAATCTAGTGATTATGTTCCCTACCACAAAAGTGATAATCTTCTTTGTGATGATAGTAGCTAAATACTCTGCTTCTACCCACTTGGTGAAGTAGTCTATTGCTGCTACAACATACTTTATCCCTTCCCTCGACATGGGAAGTGGACCTATCAAATCTATGCCCCATATGTCGAACGGTCATGGATTGGCTAACGGGATGAGCTCATGGGAAGGTTGCCTTGGGATACTCGCAAACCTCTGACATCTTCACATCTTTTCATGTGTTCCTTTGCATCTTGAAGTGTAGTAGGCCAGTAGTAACCATGCCTCAGTATTTTCTTTGCTAATTTGGTCCCTCCGGAATTATCCCCGCACTGCCTTTCATGTACTTCACTTAAGACCCGTATTCCCTCTTCTTTGGAAACACATCTAAGATAAGGAGTAGAGTACCCACTCTTGTATAATATGCCATCAAAGAAGGCATAATACAGAGCTTGATATTTTATTTTTTGGGCTATGTTTCTATTTTGGGTAAGATTCCATTTATTAAGAATTGTTTAATGGGGGACATCCACGAGTTTTCTTCTGCTTGTTGAGGTATAGGCATAGTTGGAGGCTGCTCTCGATTTTCCTCTATTTCCTAGTCCTTAGCTTTCCGGATCGTGGCTCGTTGGGCCCTAGTTAGGACTGGTATTTGATTAGCTTTGGTGATGCTTAGTTTAGCTTGATGCCCTATTAGAACAACTTTCATTTCATTTGCTACTTTTGTGCTAGAATTCGGCTAATGAATCAGCAGAAGAGTTATTCTCACGTGAATTTTGTTATGTATCAAACTGCTCTAATAATTTTTTAGAAAGTTACATGTGTTTAGTTAGAGTTGGCTCATTCGCTTGCTAATTACCCTACACCTAGTTCACAACTAATTTGGAATCACTATGAATTTTAATATGGGTTACCTTAATTACTTGAGTCATCCTTAAGCCTGCGAGCAGAGCTTCATATTCTACGACGTTATTGATAGCTTTAAACCCAAGTTGCACTGGCCTGTATAACTTCTGCTCATCTGGAGTAATCAACACATATCAGATCCCCGCCACTATTCATTCGACGCTCCATCCATAAATAATCATCATAACTACAGATTGGGCATTCCTTCCTTAGGTTGTGGCTTAGCAGGTAATGTGCATTCCACGATGATATCTGCTAGTGCTTGACCTATGATTGTTTTTCTTGGACAGTAGGAGATATCATACTAACCGGGCTTCATTGCCCATTTTAGTAAGCGACCTGGTATCTCTAGTTTCTGCAGTATTTGCCTTAGTGGTTTGTCTATGAAGACTTTGATAGGATGCACTTGAAAGTACGACCATAGTTTCCTTGTCATGAGAAGTAGGTTGTAAGCTAGTTTTTTAATGACGGAGTAGTTGAGCTCTGCTTCTAATAAACGTTTGGTTGTGAAGTAGATAGGCCTCTGGGTTCCTTCATTCTCTCAAACCATTGTAGCACTGACAACTTTATTAGTTACAGCTAAATACACATACAAGTCCTCATCTCTCAAACCAATTTACATTCCTCAGTCCACTCGAAACTTCATCCCTTTTTTACTTGGTCGAAGAACGGTATGCACTTTTTAGTTGCTTTGGAAATGAAAATGCTTAGAGCAACCACCCTACCATTTAGGCTCATTACATCTTTCTGCTTTTTAGGGACTTCCATGTTCCTTATGGCCTCAATCTGCTTCGGGTTTGCTTTGATGTTGTGGGCACTTATGATGTATCCCGGGAACTTTACTAGCTGGATGGAAAAGGTACACTTTAAGGGGTTCAGTTTCATGTTATATTGTCTTAAGAATGCAAAGGTCTCTTCCAGGTCATGCACATTACTTGGTGCTGATTTTGACTTAACAAGCATATCATCTACATGCACCTCTACATCTTTTGGAATCTGATATGAGAGCATCATGTTAACCAACCTTTGATAGGTTGCTCCTGCAATTTTGAGTCTGAACGACATGACTTTGTAGCAGTATAAGCCCTTGTCCATCACAAAGCTGGTATGCTCTTGGTCTGGTTCAAACATAGCTAGTTGGTTGTAGCCCGAGTACGCATCCATGAAGGTGAACAGTTCATGGCCGCTAGTTACATCCGCTAACTGATCGATTTTAGGCAGAGAAAAATTGTCCTTCACGCAAGCTTTGTTGAGGTTGTTGTAGTCTATACAAGTTCTCCACTTTCCATTAGATTCCTTTACAAGAAAAGGGTTCGTAATTCACTTTATACTTTCCTAATAAACCCATTCTTCTTCAGTTACTTAACTTTTTATGCAGGGGCATTATACCTATACTGATCTAAGGTCCTCACTTTTTCCCAACTGGGTGAGCATCGGGATCTATGTTGAGTGCATGGCAGATGATAGCTGGATCTATTCCTACCATATCTGAGTGTGTCCAAGCGAATACGTCTGCTGATCTTTTGAGGAAGCCTATCAACTCTGCTCTAACTTCTTCGTTGAGGTTCCTCCCTAGCTTGAGAATTTTGGAAGGATCTTTCGTGTCTATCTACACATCCTTAAATTCATCCAATGGCTTTAGATCGTACCTTGTTTCCCCTAACCTAGGATCTATTTCACTTTCTCCCTTTTCGATTGGGATGCAGCGGAGGAAATCTGCTTCTGTGCTTCTTTAGAAAAATACTGTGCGTAGATCGAGTTATATTTGTCAGTGCCAATCATATGCATATACTCCCTCGTTTTCTTTCTTACTAATGTTGTGGTCATAGAATGACTTGTTTCAGCATCAGTCGTGGTACTTTATACCGATGCATTTCTAGGAACTAGCTTGATTTCCTTTTCATTACTATTATCATAGATACTAGTTAGAAGAGATAGCAGAGCCGTTTTAAATAATTTTATTGTTAGAATTAAGGTTTTCATTGTATAATTCCCTAGTTAACAATTTTTTTTCTCTTATCGACCCTATCCCGGCCCTAGTGTGGAATTTCATAAGCAAATCCTTTTGAGAACAACTGCCCTCAAGTCAATCAATGCGAGTCTTCCCAAATGCGTTGTATGGTTATGGTTGATCGATGACCAGAAAATTCGTAGAGAAAGACTTATGAATGGGTATGTTCCAACAGTGGCAAGTAAGCATGCTGATCCAATAAGGGTGGTCGTGGTATTATTGAAGCCATGGATCGGCTCGGGGCTTGGCTTTAATATTTCTACTGGAAGCTTTATCTGGTCGAACGTAGATTTGAATATGACATTAACAGAACCCAAAATCAATGAAGACCTTCTTCACGGCACAATATGAGATTTGCACCATAATGATGACCAGATCCTGATGTGGAAAGATAATCCCAGCGTGATTATGTCCCATGCATGATTCTATCTTACATCGAATATGGTTCTTTGTTCTTTTACTTCCTCTACATACCGCTCTTATGCTTTCTTGCTTTTTCCTACAAAGTATGGCCCTCCCTGGATTGAGGCTATAAGATTAGAAGGGTTTCCTGCTAAATTTTTATTTGGATCTGGAGTGAGGTTCCAGGTCCTTTCCTCATTGTTTTCCTTCTAAAAGCTTCCTAAGTACCCTTTATGAATCAGTCTCTTTATTTCACCTTTTAGGTGTCGATAGTTGTCTATGTGATAGCCATTTGACCTGTGGAAGTGGTAGTACGCTCTGCCACTGTTTTGCTTCGCCTTTTTCCCTTTCTTCAATACATTATAGGCCAGCTCGATTCTGGTCATCTCGTATATCTGTCCAGGAGTATGGATGAGGGGAGTTTTTGTTGTCAAGTTTAATTCCCTCTATCGCTTCATGGACGAATGGTATCCTTACATCCCCTTTTCTTCTCATTATGAGGAGCAGAAGCTCTTTTAGACTATACCACGGACTCGGCCTCTTCCATTCTAATATAGCCGCCGGACCTTTCATAGAAGGCCTTTGTGTTATGATACGACTTTTTGTTGTTCTTTTCCCATATAGAAATATCCCTTTTTATCTTAGCGTGCGCTGCCATGAGTAGTGCTTCTTCACAAGTGACCCCAATACGGAGCACCTTAGATTTGAAGCGTTTTATGAAATTGCGCAAACTCACATTTTTGCCCTGCTTTACATAGGACATTGTGTTTACATCTAGGGAAGCTTCCCTTCCCGAGTTGAATTGTCTTAGGAAATTGATGGATAACTGCCGTCAAGAATGGACTTCCCTTGGTCTATATCTCTTGAACCATCTTAAAGCGGCCCCAACTAGATACACCAAGAAGAGTTTGCACCGTGCCATCCCGCCCATTTTTAGAATGTCCATATAGCACTCAAAGGTGCAGATATGATCATCTGGGTTCGTGGTTCCATCGAATTTATCAATCGACGGGACTTTGAAGTCATCTAGAAAGTTTGCTTCTATGATGGTTTCATTAAACGAGGAAGAACTTTCTTCCCTTACTTCTTCTTCGTTGTTTTACCGAAAAAGTTTTGCCAGCTTCTCTGCACGAGCCTTTAGCTAATGGATCTCATCTTCTTTGGGTTCCATTTGGGACGAACCGTCCATGTAGGGTGAAGTGACGTCATCATCACCAGGAGCAGTTCGTGGCTGCTTTTTTAGTAATAATGAGTTGATGTTAGCAGGCTTTGATTTGATCTAAGGATTGATTTGGAGTTTGCCTTTGAGTTTGACATCGGTTTTTAAGCCAGTTTCACTATTCTCATTCTGAGAGTGTTGTTATCACTCCCATGCTGCATAGTTAGTGCAATCGGTGAGCGGTAGTGGTGAGTTATGGATGGTTGTGGGGAGTTTGGCCCAATAACAGTATGTTGGGCCATGAATCTCTCTAATCCCTCTATGCGTTGATTTATTTGGTTTATGAAGGCTTGAAGAGCAGCTAGGATAGGGTATGAGGTAGGCTCTACAAAAGCTTCCACCTTGGTTTGGGCTATAGAGGGGATGAACGGCCTTTTCAAGATTTTTTAGGCCATGTGAAGTTGCTCTTGGGCCGGAGGAGTAGTGGAATCCATGGTCATATCCGGGGTAGTGATACTGGGAGTTGTGTCTTTATCATATCCGGGGTAGTGATACTTCATAGTGTTCGTGCTGCATCACCACTGTTGAAGCTGTATTACACTGTTTAATTCAAAATATCAGCAAAGTGTAGAGTTGGAGCTGAATTGCATAGTTTGGTAGAAGAGACCGTGCGGCTGTTTTAGTGAGTGACCTCCTTGCATGACTTTGTTTTGAGCCATTTTCATTGATAGAGGACTGCGCCACTGCCCTTGTCTTTGAGCTGGGTTTAACGACCTTGGAGGTTAAGTTGGGATTCCTTGGTTTGCCTTTGAGGAATGAGGTTTAGCTCTTGGTTGCAGAGCAGTCTTTCCTATCACCTCATCCCTCAAGTCTTTATGTTTGTGGGTAGTGTTTATAGGATTATGGAGCTGTCATGTCACATCAAGATGGTGGCACATGCTTTATCAATTTGATATTGATATAGGATTGCGACACATTTTTGTCGTTTTAACATCAAATCAAGATGGTGGCGCATCTTTATAGCTTTTTGTTATAAAATTACAGCCCAGACCTGCCGCTTTAAATGTTAGTTTAATGTTGCGGCACATCCCCGTTTGTGTATAGTCGCTTGAGGAAGGAACCGTAGTTCTGTATTATTCGTGTTGCTTTCGAGGCTGTGGCACATTTTTTACATCTTGTTGTGAATTAAAGACTATGTCGCAGTTCTAGCTTTCTAAGTCTTGCATTTTAAGAACGATAGTGCAATCTTCATGTTTTGATACCTAGAAGTTATGTCGTAGTTCTACCTATTGAAGTCAGTATTAAGGTTGCAAATCGGTTCCTATTCTTTATAGCCATCTTAGATTTTCGGCCTGTGTTATAGTGACGAAGCTATGTTCAATGGAAGGGTGCATTCTTTATGTTTTGTCGTCGACTCATAATTTTGACACAATACTTTGTCATTTTCCCTTAGTACTTGGCAAATATTATGGATATTACAGTGAATATTAAGTGGTGATAAATGTAATCATTTCACCTTGCTAATAAATTTTTCTACCAAACTGATATGGATTGATACAATTTATGAGTTCAGGTTGACAAAATATGAAATGAATAATATTAGAAAATTTTCAACTGCAAGAAGATTTACTAAATTAGTAGGTAAATAGACAAGTGTTATTTTGTGTCAGTAAGGAAACTAAGCATGTAGTATTCTTGAAAATTAAAGTTTAAAACTGCAAGCTCATACCAATACCACTGCACCACCAAGAAAATTACTTTACTCCATGGTATTTCACATGTATTATCGATTACAGGATGTATAAGTAGGAGACATCTCCCACTGCACCAATACAAAGAATGTGGAAAAACGACGCAAAGAAGCTTGAATTCACCAACCCGCTATTCGAATATCAACCACAATCGCATAACCTTATTTATGTTGTGATTTATTATGTTGTTTTACCACATTGTACATAAACCCTATAAGTGTATGGCTATTATGTCTGCTACAATTTATTTTTTCCCATGTATTGCACTATTCAATGTTACGACTATATTCTAAAAGCCTATAACATCAATTTCTACTTCTATTGTTTTACTGATGCCTAACAAAACATTGTGACTGACTCTCTTGTACTAACATGCTGCTGGTAACTATAATATCATTATAAATCAACACCAAACTATCTCCAAGTTAACTAAATGTTTCAACCTAAAGTACCTAAAAATAGTAATTTTGATAATATAATATTACCATCCACCGATGTGCGAATAGACCTGTCAATGGAAAACTGAAAAATCTGATATCCATTTGCATCCATATCCGAAAATATGAAATGTTTTCATTATCCAAAAAGTGAATAAGGATATGCGATATTCGAAAAGCTTTTCGGATATGAATATGATTATAGTGATATTCGTATCCAAAAAATATCCAAAAATTAATATATAATTTCCATTTAACCTCGTCATAACCGTTGGATCTACCCATATCGCTTAGATCAAAACATTGCCCTCATTCCTCAATCCAAACAGAAAACCCTAACCACTTCCGTTTATTATTTTTCCTAAAATAAAAGGTTCAACCGCCTTCACATTTCATGCTCCTCGATCCTCTTCCTATCTTGACATCGTATGTAAATTGGTGACTTTGCTGCATCGACTGGATTAGTAACATCATTGCATCCTCTTCGCCTATCGCCACAGTTAACGTCTTCGCCTATCGCCACATCCCAACATAATCGACATCCATGTCAAATTGCTATCATCGATATCTGTTCCAAACAACATCGTGGCACTTATCACAATCGCCAAAAGCTCGTTTGGAAAGCTCGCTTAGAAACCCTAATCCCAACCTAGGTTGGAAATTTTAGCTCGCCTAGGTATAATTTCTGAACTTAACATGAAATGTTTGAATTGGATGCACCGTTTGATTTTTGGAAATTGACTTAACATGACATTGATTTCTGATTTCTGAAATTGATTTCTAAAAAATTAATTTCTAAAAAATTGATTTTTGAAAAATTGATTTCTAGTTAATTGATTTCTGAAAATTTATAGCTTGCCACCTAATATGCATAATTTCTGAAAATTGATTTAGCATGAAAAGTTTGAATTGGATGCATTGTTTGATGAGCTGTTTAGTATATTCTAGTTTATGAACTATTTATTAGTTGAACGCAAATTTTTTTTTACATGTTTTTAATATTGTGGATTCCTAAAATGTTGAATACATCATCAAGTTGTATAGTAGCAAGTCCATTCCATGTACATTAATGACTGCTGTTGATGTCGATGATAAGATGTCTATTGTGCAAGAAAACTCAAATTCCAGACAATAGTTTGCAACAAAGTCAAGATGTTTCAACAAAATTGGATAAAAATGCACATGTAAACATGAAAGCCTTAAAATATGAAGTATGGAAATATTTTAATAGACATGTATTATTGAAAGATGGTATTAGTAGTACAAAGGCCACATGCAAACATTGTACTAGGGTATTTAATGGAGCGGCCTCTATGGGAATAACTCATTTGAAAAAACATATAACATCTTATCTAAAAAACAACGATAGTAAGAGGCTATCAGGACAACAAACACCGACTAACAAACATTCTCTCAATAAGCCTTTCAAATTATCAAGTTTGAAATTTGATCAAAATAGAACCCAAATGTGTTTTTGCTCGTATAGTTGTTAAACATGATTATCCATTTAATATGACAGAGCATGTCTATTTTCAAGAATATGTTAGAAGCATTAATCTGACGGTTAAAATGTTTTCTAGAGATACAATTAGATGTGATGTTTTAAAACTTTTTGTTGATAAGAGAACTGAAATACATGACATATTGGATTGTTTATCAGCCCGTGTCAGTCTTACTACAGATTTATGGACACTGGAACATCAAAATATAGGTTATTATTGCATAACATGTCATTATATTGACGATGATTGGAAATTACAGAAAAAAAATCATTGCTTATCACGAGTTGCCTCCTCCACACAATGGATTGGCACTTAGTGATGCTATAAAGCAAAAAGTGTTGCATTGGAATATTGATAAAAACATTATTTTCACTTACAATTGATAATGCTTCGAATAACGATGTTATGATAGGAGATTTTAAAGAATGGTTAATTGGTAAAGATGTCTTGCCTTTAAATTGGCGAGGATGAAGATAACTTTGATATTTTAATGTGGTGGAAAACTAATAGTCTCACATTTCCCATTCTTGGAAAGATTGCTCATGGAATCTTAGCAGTTCCGGTGTCGACTGTAGCATTGGAATCGGCTTTTAGTAGCGGTGGTAGGTTGATCACCGAGAATAGATCTTCATTGTCTTCGGATATAAGCATTGATTTATATAAAAGATTGGTTCCCATTTGATATTGGTTAGTTTTTTTAGTCAATTAAATGCAATAATTATTTCATATAATTATTCAATTCTTTTTTTTATAGGTAATAATATTGAACTTATGGACGATGCATCAGCTTCACTGTAGTCTATAGGTACCCCTCACATATGGTATGATTTTGTTTAATTGTGTGGTTATATTCAATGCTTCTTCGTTTTGAATTTTTTGAATTGTGTTTAATTATATTCAATTCTTTCTTTTGATTTGTTTAAAGCTCACATCATGGTGGTTAATATGTAAGCTAAATTGTAATCCCAACTACGTTGTAACATTGTAACAAGTTATTGGGCTAATGTTACTTTATGCATACTATATTTGGATCAATTGACCATTAACAGGGGATTCTTACTGATATTTGTTAACAAACTATTAATCTTCAAATTTCAAGTTTGATTTGATTATATCTTGATATTTTCTATTAATTATTTATATACCTAGTCGAAGATCCATCCGTTCAAACTGAATGTACATCATGTAAGGTTGATTAGGTTAAGGTTGTGCATCTCAATTCTAATTGTGCTCCAATGCATTGTATATTCACACCTTCAACTTAGGTCTTAAGCTTTCGATATCAAGGCCTATCATCCTTATTTTGAAGACTCAGTTTTTAGTTTTATAATACATGTGCATTTCCAAAACGAACATGTACAAAATCAGATAGAACAAACTTATTTTTGTAATAGGTTTCAAACAAATCCTAGTTGTGAAACAAATTAATGGTCTAGAGTGATGAAATCAAATTTCATCCATGTTTAAAAAAAGTGCAACCATCCTAAATTGTCAACAAGCTTCACTGTAGCTTGCTAGTGTGCGTGCAACAACAAGCTTGCTGGTGCAAGCTTACTGCACCAGCAAGCTTGTGCGCTTGCAACTGCAAGTGTACAAGCTTGCAATGCTGGCTGATGCAAGCATAGTTGCAAGCGCAAAAACTTGCAACAACAAGCTTGATACTTGCAGTTGCACTTGCAATAACAAGCATTGCAAGCTTGTAGTTTAGCTAGTAGTAATTTACAAAGCATTGCATTGCAATATTGTTAACGCTAAAAAGTGAACGCTAACACCCGGTGTGTGTAATAGAATTGTGAAAGCACCACCCGTTGGTACGGGAACAGAATATAAGCTGAAAATAGCAGAAAAGCAGTAAATGAACAACAGATTTATAGTGGTTCGGCCCGTAATTGAGCCTACATCCACTTTATAGTCTTTTATTGCTGATTCGGTTACAATTTGATACAATATCCTTCAAAATACAATACAACTTGATCATGAAAGCACTCTTGACTACTAGCTCGATCTTTGATGATGAATCTCGACGAATCCGTGTTGGATGTAAGGAGTTCTTCTCTTGAAGATTGTTGTAGTGTCTTGAATGCTTGAAGATCTTTGATTGCTGAATGAGAGGAGACTTCGACAACGTAACGGCGCTTGAAGAAATGAATGGCCAAAAGTCCCCTTGATGTTGGAAGTGGTGGGGTATTTATAGGAGCTGATTTGGACTCTGGAAATTTTCCTAAGTCCTAAGTCATCGCCGACTTAGTATAAGTCGCGGCCGACTTATGATAGGTCACAGCCAGCTCATCAACACTTCCTTAGTAGTTCATCTCCTCTTCTGGTTTCATGCTTTAAGTCCTAAGTCGTCGAAGACTTAAGATAAGTCGGTGGCGAGGTAAAGGTGTATAAGGTGTTCTGAGATTGTACACGACTTATTATAAGTCGTAGGTCGGCGACGACTTAAGAGATAGGTTGTAGGTCGGCGACGACTTAAGAGATAGGTTGTAGGTCGTAAGTCGAAGACTTTTTTAGGTCGGAGCCCCTCCTTATCTCGCGAACTGCTAAGTCGGAGGTCTTCGTAACTTGCTAATCGGTTAAGTCAGACTACTCCTTAACTCGTACACTGTTAGGTCGAAGCATTACTTAACTCGGAATCCTTCTTAACTCGGTCTTAGCTCTTGAGTCACAAATTATCTTAAGTCGTGACCTGTTGAGTCGGCACATATCTTAAGTCGGCAGGCTCCTAGGTCGTATACTTGTTAGGTCGGAATGTTCCTTAAGTCGGCAGCTCTTCTCAGTAGTTAGATCGGCAACTGTTGGATCAGAGCTTTCTTAGATCGTGGCTTGTTAAGCCGGAGACTTTTTTAAGTCGGAGCCTTCCTTGAGTCGGCTACTGTTAAGTCGGACCTGTAGCTTAGGTCGTATGTTGCTTTAAGTCAGATCTGTTAGGTCGGTCTTCGTCTTGAGTCGGTCGCGCCTTTAACTCATTAGGTTATGAACTGAAAGAGGGTTAACAAATATCTGATGTGTGTTTATTGCTGCAATATAAGTAATTACTCTATGGTGCTAAAGTTCTTTACATAACTTTGTATTTTTGCACGGATGATCTTTTGAAGCACCAACTAGGCAACTACTCTGTGAAAAAAGAATGCAACATTTTAAGTTATGTGCTATCTATATTTTTGGTATTGCCTATAATTTAAGACATGTATTATGTATTTGCTTCTATGATTTATGTTATTTTAGTCTTAAGATTGTGATTATGATTTTCAAATTTTAGAGACACTTTTAACTTTTAAAATTTTTACTATATGGATTTGTGCGATTGATGTCCTATTGGTTATTGTTAATTATACATATTTAGCCCTTTTTAAAATATTTTATGAATCAATTTTGTATTATTAGTTTTTTTTTGTATTTTTTCAATTAAAAATGAACAAATATATTTTTATTATTTAATTTTCAAATATTTTCGGATATCCGTATTCGATATGCATTTTTAAGTTTCGGATACGAATATTTTTGGATATACTTCAATAGATATCCACGGATATCAGATGTGGATACAGATACAGCACTATGAGTATCAGACTGCATCATGCCAATGTGTGAACCACAAGTTTCATCTTGGTTTTCTTAGATTTTTTGAATTTTGAAGAAAAAAAATGGGGGTGTAAAAGGACATCGTTTGGGTGCAAGTGTGGAGTCAAATACCACCAATAGCTCAAAAACCCTAAAAAAATTTGCAGAGTGAAATGACAATTTTAGTTCATGTTCCTTATCTCTCTGTACCAATTCCAACTCAAAATTTAATTCGACAACCTACTGTTGGTAAATCCTTAAATACCACCAATCTTCTCAAAATATGTTCCAATCGGTTTGGACCGCTTGCCGCCTCCACTGACGCCATTTCTGTTTCTAGCAATAATAAGTCCGGTAGCAAGCAGGTGATAAGCGTCAGTCATCAAATATACGATTATATTTTATCTAATGTTCGCGAGCCTCAGGTATTTTGAAATTTAACTTTGGAAGCAAGTAAATTAGCAGTTTTTCTTGCATTTTTAGTTTTTCCAGTTTGTGGAATTTGGCTTGACAGATTCTCCGCAAGCTTAGGGAAGAAACAGCAGGTCTGCCTGGAAGTCAAATGCAGGTAAAATTATGATTTGGTATCCTATGGATCATGGTCAGCGTTCAGAGTTCCCATCAGAGGACGTTAGTGGTCAGTAAAACTGGATTTGTATTTTAGATACAAGGAAATATTGTCGGGCCCTATAAGTAATATGGATCAGCGGAAGGACCTGTATATAAATAAAAAAGTGTAGCAGAAGAACCTCTTTTCTGCCCTTTGGTTTTATTTTTTTGAGGTGATTTGCATTTTTTGTATTCTTTTTGAGATAATGCTATAGAGACTCCAAATTTGGATAAGGGAGTCATTTGTCAATATTTTAAAAATATCACGAGGGAAATGTATCCTTCTTGTAACAAAATCAATTGAAATTCTGTTATTGCCCCTGTTATTCAACTTTTTTGGTGGACTTCCACCGTTTTATGATTTCTTTTTGATCAAGCCCCCCAGATTAGTTTTCGGTGGACCATCAATTATTTTTCTTTTCAATTATCGACATGTGTGGCTGAATTTGCTTTGAATGATGGTAAAAAAGTAAATCGTTTGATTTGGTTCCATTTATCATGTCCCTCATATGACAATTTTATTTTAGGATGGAATCCCACAAAAATTATATCCCCATTATCCAAAGCTGAAGTTCCTTCAATAATCCTTTGTTTGTACATTTTTAGTAAATTGCATGATATCTGCAATTCCCCAAAAAAAAAAAAAAATCCGTTGTTATTTTTTTCCTATGCATGTAATCTGTAGATATATATCATATTTAAAATACCGCTGAAAGCTCGCTCTTTTAGATGTTTTTTTTTCAAAAATTAAAATTTTGAAGATGTGTAAAGGTTATACTTCTTATAAAAACGTCCAAAATATTCTTTTTTGCAATGTTTTTTGTTGTTGCAAAAACAGCGTGTTATAGTGATAATATCAACTAAAATTAATCTATAAAATCGTTTGCATGTATTATTTTAAAAATGCAAAAATTATGCACTTTTGGTTTTAAAAATTGCAGATGTTCTGAATTTTATCAAAATATATGTAATTTTGTATGTTATTTTATATTTTTTAACATAAATAAGGTGATGCCTATCTATACTTCAAGCTTTGCATTTTTTGGACACCTTTACATATTTATTTCGGCATAATATGTTTTTTTTTTCAAAAGTGCACGAACTATGCATTTTCGATTTTTGAAAATTGCATAAATATAAGCGGAAATTTAGATTTGTATGGATTTTTATTATATAGATTTTGTAATTTTTTAGTTCTTTTACGTGGATTTGGGGATGTTTTTGAACAGATGAAAGAACCGTTGTATTATTATCTTATAACATACAACAAACACAACAGCGTTCTAAAAGCCATTTTATGGGTGCACCTCTTAAAACGGTTATGTGAAAACCATTTTAGTAACTAGTGTCATAAACTAATGCACTAGATAGATTTGAGTAGAGGTGTAAATTTTGTACGAGTGTCCGACATCCTGCTCGGTTCGATGCTGTAAAGCGTCTGGTTCAAGTCCGTCCGATTTTCATTTAGGGCACGAATTAGAACAAGAAAAATATATGAAAATATGTTCGTTCGAGATTGTTTGATATTTTTCTGTTGTCCGTACATATTTCATCTGTTGTCTGCCTTGTACGAATAATGTTCGAACTAAAACCTTTTCGGTCCGTGTCTGTCTGAATTTCTGGTAAGACAAGACATACACACCTATGTCCGGTCAGGTCTGGTCCAACCTGTTTACACCCTAGATTTGAGGAGGTATGGTTAGTCGAGAGCAAAACAAACCACTTGTTTGTGACAATCTTGAAGTGAACAAACCACTATTGGCTGTACCGTTAAGTTAAAGATACCGGCAGACTCTATTTACTTTGTGGAAAAGTGTGTGTTTAAGGAAACTATTGTACACAATGCGTAACTGGTAAGAAGATTCCTACGAGGCTTATAGATGAGAACTACCATCCCTCATTTTATGAGTAATTGGGTTTAATCATATATTCAGATGAGATCCTTTTTTTGTGTGGAAAATATTGATTATAATATTGTGTTGCACCTTTTTAATCTGCATAGCATATGGCACATAATCTGCATAGCATATGGCACAGCTAATGAATAAAGGTTTCACTTTGTTTAGTAGGTATCTCCTGATCAAGCCCAACTACTTGCTATGCTTGTTCAAGTTCTTGGAGCACACCGCTGTATCGAAGTTGGAGTCTATACTGTATGTGTTTCTCATCACCAGTTCATCACTATAATCAGATATTCTTTTCTTTCTGAAATTGCAAATAGCGAAGTCCTAAATATCAAGCTTCTTTAGTATGCAGTTCATTTTTTTTTATAAAAGGAAAAAGGAAACTAAAATTCAAAACTAAATCTGTAAATGCAATTTTTGTATTACCTGGTTTCCAAACATGTTTGCAGCTGTTCAATGTACACTATATTTTGCAGCAGTCTTGACTAATTTACCTTGTGGTTTTCTGCTAAACATACAATTATATTTCTGGCATGCCACAACAAAGATTTCCATGTTTTTCTGCTGAAATTTGTACACAATCATTTTTCGTTACTACTCTGGCTATAAGCCTATGTGCACTAATTGCTATCTCATATTTTGCTGCCATGCTGGGACCGTAGAAGAATATTACAGACATCGATTCAAAATTTTCATTTTCGAAAAGCCAAAATACTCAGCAACCGTGATATTTGGGCCCTGTCACAGAATCATATATAACGATGGAAACCAAACGCAAGATTTTGAGCCATCTTATTAGTAGAACTGTGCACACTCTGGACAATTAGTGTTTAATTTTCAATCAGATCACAAACTCAAAATATATAATTGATAATTTTCACGTTCAGTTATTGCAAGAAAGAATGGGAGGTAACTGCAACCTCAAACATTGGGCACATTTCTTTAGACTGTTCTCACTGCTAAATGATAATTGTATTTAACTGTTTATTAACTTTGTACATTAACAGTTGAAAATTATACCTCATGAGGTTATGGTCTCTCTTACAGACATACTTGCAGTAAATGTGTACAGTTGTCAATTCTTTTCATTTTATTTCTAATGCCAATCCATTAGCTTTTGATCTGATTATCCTTCCATTTTAAAAAAAAAATTGGAAATTAGTTTTCCAACTACTTTTGGCCAACCTGAAGGCTGAAGATTCTCTGTAAGATAAAACATTTTTACAAAACTTGCTGTTTTACCATTGTTATTTCAGGTTATAGGCCTTGTAACTGTTAAATTACTGATATCATACTATATTGTTCATCATAGAAAGACAGTAGACTGCTGCAATTTATTTAGTTTGAACCGACAAGGAAACATGGAATTCCACCACCGTCCCATCCCCCACCCCCTCCCCCCACCCCCCACCCCCACCCAAAATAAAATAAAATAAAAAAAATCTCCCGCTGCCTCCCTCCCTCCCCTAATTTTGTATTTTAGTAGCAATTTTTTTTGACTTCGGCACTACATTAAGTTTTTTTGTTGAACTTCTGGAAAAGAGAAAAAAAAATGCAGTATTTGATTAAAATAACATATTTCTTGCTTTTTAAATTTGCAGGGTTATTCATCTTTAGCTGTCGCCCTAGTTCTACCTGAATCAGGAAAGTTAGTTGCATGCGAAAGGGACAAAAGATGCCTTGAAATTGCAAAGAAGTATTATGAGCGAGCTGGTGTTTCGCACAAGGTATTAGATTGTGTTTTCTTTTCCTTTTGTTGCTTTCTTATTTTGTTTAGTTGGGCTTATAAATTTTGTAAGTTACATATATCTGAGAACAATTAATTTCTCAATGTTTATGTTCTGTAAATACCATGGATTTACTTAGGGTTTTCCCTCGTCCATGCCACCGGTGGCGATCACATCATGCAGTTTATAATTCATAAAAAACATGTGATGTATTTTGGTTGGTGACTGAAATTGTTTTTTCCCTTTTTTATTTTATTATGTTTCAAATTGGAAACTTTTTGCACCAGGTACATCTAATGACCTGCGATAAACTTGGAAAATCTACAAATTTTAGTTTGATTTCGAATCGTTTAGCTCAGAAAATCGTAGGGGTGTAGTTAAGGTGTAGCGGAACCCTTTCCAATATGTGCCTGTGCGTGTTGTGTGTGCATGTCCGTTCTGTGCATAACCATGCATGCATGCATGTGCACATGTGTGTGCATTATGGCAATTTCTGTGTTTTCGTGTTAACTTGTATTAAATATCAATCAAATATCATGCTGATATAGCTGATATATCGACAGATGTGGTCAATATATCACAAGTATATTGTTAACTAATATCATAACTGATTTTTTAATATATTTATTGAAGACTTGAATTTTGATGTGTGATACGTCGACAAAATATCATGATATTTAGCTACATATATCAAAATATAGAACAACGTCAAGAATATACTGATTATTATCTTGCTTTTAGTTAAAAGGTATATGGTAAATGATAAACAAGAAGATGGAATATAAAGTCTATTATGCATATCAGTTGTGTTGTGAAGCATGTATAGTTTAATGCTTCTACCAGCATATTCTGTCAAGGCAGCCCTGGCTGTAAACACAGTCGTTGGCTTTGAGTTCCCAATCCAGCTGAGGCCCAAAATTTTCGTACTTATATACATTTTTATAGATAAATCATCAAATTGAGTTTAAAATGAAGTTTAAGTTATCAGCTCATTTTCAGAAGGCAAACACAAAGTACAACTTGAAATTCAGGAACTGTACGACCCCACCAAACACCCTTCCCCCCTCGTTCCCCCATTCCCCTCTCCATTATCCAGGGGATATCATTTGGTTGCACATACGAAGATTTTGCACCATCCTCTTATTCTGCAATGCATACTACAGTAATCTCATGTCTGGGGTAATTTCATGTCTGGGGTACAATGTAACGTGTGATGCATGCTTTTAGCTCTTGCATAAGCATTTCATTCTTACTAACCTATATAGGAATTTCGTTATACAATTTTTATTTGAGTGAAAAGTGTTTATTGCTCTTGTTAATTATTATTTATTTCCATTGAGATAAGATATTTGCATGCTCTTATATGGTTGTTTAGCTTATCTACATGTTTGGTAAAGCCATTTACTACAGTTACGACTTATAATTAAATTACTGTTTAGTAAGTCAAAATAGTTTTATGGCTCCAAAACCTGTGAACGCAAGTCCAGGTCGATATAAATGTCTCGCATGACTTGGACTATTTTCAGGTTGACATTAGACTAGCCATGGCAGTTGATACTTTGAGTTCTCTAATTTCAAATGGTGAAGCGTGCAGGTAAGCCGTTTCATTTTCTTGCCTTTTTCTTTGAAAAATGGCTAAGGTATTTTTGTTTATGTTGATATTTTGCATATTTTATTATGGTCTTGGTGGGAAAAAATAATTGTTCGATCTGACTCTCATGGATTAGGCGCTCTTTGTGCATGTATTGTTGAAATTGTGTGAAACCAACTCAGGCTTTTCATTTTGTTACCAATGGTCCCTTGATTTCGAGTTTGTTAACCCTGACAAATTGTTGACTATATTATTCAGAAATAGACAGGAATATCCTCGATACAATTCTGCTTTCCTATTTATTCATATCACAAGTAATCCAAATATAATGTATAACAGTGAGGTTTGTGCTGGGTTCAGACTAACGTTTTGTAACTTGACCCTAAATTAGCGTTGGGATATGTACTAGATTCGAATTATAAAGAGGATGATGAAAGATATGCTTACAGAACAGGAATTGTTATGATTTGAGGCTAATAAATAACAATCTTGTGAATATAGGCTAATATAACTTGGAGTTGTGTGGTGGTGGATGAGTAAGAAATGCTGGTTTGAGAAAAAAAAATCATTGAATAACAAGAGTGGAGGATGGCAAGATCAGAATTATACCTCTGTAGTCTATACCATATAATGATCTAGAGATTATATTTCAGAAAAGACTAACTGCCGAGCCACATGGAAAAATACGACCAGTTTTTTACTGAACACACGTGCACGCTCGCGCAAACACACATTATATGTATATGTGTGCGTGTAATTGTTACTAAGATTGATTTTTTTTTTCTGCAGAAGTTACTCGAAAACTCAAAGTAGGTTTCGTAGAAAAGGCTTTCTAGAAGTCATAACTTGTACAAAATAAATGAGTAACAATAATACATCGTGGCCTTTTCTTTCTGATGCAGAAGAAGTTTGCTCTTTTCTATTTAGTCCCTTTAATCTTGAATTGTTTGCATCATATTTAATTTTTGATATTTATATGTTTAATGCTGAAAGTCTTGGAGTAATTAATATGGCCCATTTTAAAATTAATTTAGGTTACTTTACTATATTTTTTTATTCATTGGCAAGAAAGCTCACTTTTGTTACGCTGCATTTTTGATCTACCAGCTATGATTTTGCATTTGTCGATGCGGAGAAGCGAATGTATGCTGAATATTTTGAGTTGTTATTGCAATTGGTACAGTCTTTCGAACTTTTTTGCAGCTTAAATTAATCTCATTGTTAATGATATGCGTACACACATTTTCTTATTTTTCAAAAGACTGATAAAATGCCCTTTGTGTTTAACATTTCCTTGTTGTTATTAAGTAGAATAATTGCCCACGTTTGTTACATTGTTGTGTGCGTACATGATAGAATTCAATATGTTCACTTGCATTGTTTACATGAGTTTGAATGCGTGTGATTTAAAATAAGCATATCTTAGTTTATAGAAATTAACTAAAATACTACATAGTTAAAGTGAAGAAATTAATGATAAAATAAAGAGATCGGTCATTTGAGAACTTTTGGAGTCATTTACTTGACAAGGAATTCATTAGAAAAGGTAAATGATTATTGTTGTATGACCAGTCGAATGTACACTTTTCTTGATCGAAATCAAAATCAATAATTTCTGGTTTGAGACGTGTTTGTAGATGTACCGAGAACAATGAAAAATGAACTATATTATGTTACTAAAGGCAAATTTTATTTTGACCCATAAAATAACAGAAATATTTTGAAAGTTGAGGGTTTTAAGGTGTATGTATTTGGAAAACTAGCATTTCATATAAAAAAAACATAGATCAACATGATGTTATTATCCACCCATTCTTGTCAAATTGGTGTTAAAACGGATAATTCTGCATAATTTGATTACATGCTCTATAGTAAAGGTGTAGAAGATGTATTTCAGTGTGTATAAAATCTCTTTGTAAAACAGCAAGAAATTTGTTTTCTTTTTCTTTCTTTGCCATCAGTAGGTTCTTATTGTCTGCAGGTAAGAATTGGTGGTTTAATTGTTATTGATAATGTTCTCTGGCATGGAAAAGTTGCAGATCATCAAGTAAAAACCACAAGTCAAGTTTTTGTATGTGATCATTATTCCCTATCTTTGCAAATGCAAGTAAAAATGTATCTTATGCAGGTGACTGATCAAAAGACTGTCAGCATAAGAGACTTCAATAAGAAAATTTTCGAAGACGAACGAGTGAGCACGAGCATAGTAAGTTTGTTCTTTGATGTTCTTCACTCGTTTCCCATGGTTCTTATCAACCTGATTACTTCAATGATGCAATTCGAAATAATCAGGTGCCAATTGGAGATGGAATGACAATATGCCGCAAAATATCAAACAGTTTCTCAAAATCGAGGCTCTGACTGTTGTTTTAATGTACAAATTATTAGTAGTTTGATACACAACAGGTAAATTATATCTTTTCCAGTTTAATACTTAGCTATTATGTTATGTTGAAATTAGTTATGCTTATAATCCAGTTTCTTGGAACAACTTCTCTATTTCGAAGCGCTTGAATGGTAAATGACTTTTCCATATATGTGATTATATTCTAGTACATTGAAGCAATACATACAGCTCTATTTTGCGTTACATTTGAATCTATATGTTGTTTACTCCAAATGAAAACTAAGAAGAAGTATTTAGTTGAACCACCTCCAGTTTTCCTTATTCACGATATACCTATGTCCTAACCTGATCATTGCTACAAGTCATTCAATAGCAACAATTTATTTACACTATTCATTGTCATATACATTTTAATTTGTGAACTAATGTAGGTGCAATGTTTATCGCTGGCGGTAATATCATTCCCCACAGGCTCAGTTCTTGTTGTAGAGTAATTCCAAGAGGATGTTGAAACTCAAATTCAAACTCTGATTTCTGTAACAACTCCAAATAAAGTGGATGGTTTATGCACAACTGGTACTGGTTATTCGAAAACTTTTTCTTCCTTTTATTTAAACAGAATTGTATTGTAAACATGTTTGAATGAAGGTCCCTTTGGTTTGATTCGTGAAGATAGTAGATGTTGAATTAAGTTTTGAGTGGATCTGTAATAGTATTTTGAAATTTCTCTCCAGCAACATGCAATGTATGAAACTTGTATGTTTGATATCCAGCTTTTTTATGTTTAATTGTTAAGGTAATTTTGCAGTGTTATTGTTCTATTGTTATCATCCCCGTTTGCTTGATATTTAATTTGTGGAAAATATTCTTCAACCGGAGAAGAAATACATGGATCTGAGAGGAGAAATCGATAAACACCATCATTACATTGACTCTCCAAATATCCACTGTTTGTTTTCTGATCCACGGTTGAACTAGCCCAGCCATTAATTTGTAAGTTATTTTGATAAATTTAATTGTTACATGCCTTATTAGATATTAAAGCAATGCTGAAAAATGTGATGAGTTTGTGTTTGTAGACTGAAAAAGTGATTTGTTTTCAAAGCAAAAGCTTTCTTTGCTAGTTTTGTTTAGGAATGGTAATGGATACTTTCGAATGTAGATAATGTATATTTGCTTTAGCATTTGAAATTATGATACGGTAGTATAACTAATATTTATACTTTCCATTCATAATTAATAAATTTGAAAAAATAAATGAATTTTTTTTATCCAACAGAGATCTTTTTCAGCGATAATTTTAAGATAAGTATTTATTTATACATCCATAATATGGAACTAAGATAGAAACATCAATAATTTTATGTAATAAAACATGTGTAATCTCAAACGATTTCTTAATTAGAGTGGACGGATAATTCACAAATGCAGATATTATCTTATTGCTTTTTGAATTTCGGATATTTTTTCATTTTTCGAGTACGAATGCTAATGGATTTTGGATTGTTCTGTAGTCAACGAATAGCCCTGTCGAACAAATCGAGTCATTGGATTTTCGCTTTCTTTGGATTACTTTTGCTTTAGTTCATTCAAATGGATTCTGGATTTTTGCATATTTCTGAGTTATCTAATTTCTGTTTCTATTTTAATGCTTTTTATCTTTTAAAGCAGAAAAATAGATGCATTTTCTTGTGGAACGAAAGAAAATTATTTAATCGTGATATTTATGAGTCATTGGTCTAGCGACGAACTTTGGTATACATGATTATAAATCTGTCAGTAAATTTTGCTTATGAAAAAACATATGGGTTTAAGAAAATTATTTAATTATGCACAACTACAAGCTCCATCTTACCCAGCTTGATTATTATTATTTTTAGCTAATTTAATTATGAATGTAGTTGAAAATTTTATACTGCTGAATGCAGTTTAATTATTATTGTTTTTAGCTGATTTCAGACCGATTAAAATTGGGTAAAATAGAGTTTGTAACAGGGTGTGTTTAACACGAATCTTATTTTAGCATGAACTTTAATATACTTGATCAAAAATTTGTTAGTAATTTATTTTATTTTTCAATATACTCGAAAGAACCCGACGAACCGATATACTTATGAAAAGAATTAAGTTGTGTCTACCACGTATGGAAAATTTTGGGGTTTTTCGGTTATTTTCATCTTTGTATGGAAAATTTAATTGCAATGTTTTCTAGCAGGGAGTATCATTTTTGTTTAGGAATTGTTACTTGTAAGTTGTATTTTTTTCCTTTTCACTTTCATGATTATGCATTTGTTTTTCGTTCTTTTCCATAAAATGATGTCTCGAGATGTCAATAAACGGAATGAAACTAGACGAGTTATAAAAAGTTGTTGTTTTTAGTAAAATATTGACATTCGATGAAAGTGCATCGGTTGATAGTTAAAAAGAAAAAAAAAGCACAGGACTACTTAAAATGAAGCAGGGGGCAAAAAGTAAATAAAAAATTATCTACATTAATGAAAGGCCACTAATTACAACTTGATTTTCATCAACCTCACAAAGGCAAAGGAAAAAAAAAAAGAAAAAAAGAGGGGGAAAAAAAGGGGGAATAAATAAAGTCCTAGATGCAAAAACATTGCCAAACATCTAACTTAGGATCACATCATGTTGGTAGCAGGATCGTAAATTTCATTGATTGCCGTACTCATGTGCCACACTTTCAAGGATTGAGCAGTCACCTTAGCCCCTGTCGCGTTGTTGAAAACAAATACTCTCGCATTATTGTAAATCGCCTCCGTCGGATAAACCCTAGACGTCGCACTGGCTCTTCCTCCTTGAGCGAAGCTCTCAACAATCGAATGATCAACCTTCAATAATTAAATTCAATCCAAATGTAAGCAATTCTCCTTTCAAGCTACTCCTCATATACCTATATCATCATAGTAAAGTAAACTTACCAGAATCCTCAAAGTGAAGGATTCTCCATCAAGAACAGGAACAGAATACCCCACAATCCTCTTAACAATATCACTCGCCTTGGACGACCTCTTCTCATCCTGGCAAAAATGAGTGTTCAGACCCCCATCCATACCTCTACTCACGTAAAAGTAAGTCGCCGTCTGCTCTGTCAAATCCTGATTGGCCAGCACTAGCAGCCCAAACGGCCCAAGAACTCCCCTTTCCGCAGCCCCTCCGCTGCTGCTGCAGTTGTAGCTCACATCCGCCTCCTTCACTGCCTCCAACTCCTCACTGCTTATCGTGAATTCCGCCTCTATGTCCAACTACATCGACCAATTTTACCACTAATATTAGCGTTGTTTTAAGTTTTAAACTTATATAGACTAAATTTAACTGAAAGCTACCTGAGCAGCACCGCCAACATCTAACTTAAAAGTGGACCCTGCATCCACGGTGATTCCACTGAAATCCCTTGGCCTCGTCCTCAAGCTCTCTATCTCCACCACCGGCCATGTTATCAAATTGCTTCCTGTTTTCACATCCAGCAACACTGTCCTCGGAACACCCTGCATTTTTACTCGGGTAAGACATTTGGCTGTACAGTCAAACTAATCAAAATAGTCCAGAAAGTCCCAAACCTGAAGAGAAGCCCAGCCCTTTGCAATATCAGCAGTTTCACTATCGGTCTCTCCAATCCAACTCCAAAGAATGCGCCTCTTCTTCGCATGATCGTAGAAAGTCTTGGAAGCATAAAACTTTCCCCAGTCATACCTCAGCCCAATGCCAACGTCTACGCTTGCATCATCCGGAACCCACGTGTTCTGTGCAGGATCGTACGTCCCGATCGCGTAGTAATCGTGCCTGTCATCGTCCATGCTGGCCTTCAGCACATGCTTCACCGCAGGGCTGGGCCTGGCGGATGGATCCAACCCGTGATTGGCCTGGGATGAATCCGCTGTAGCTACCGGGTAGAAATCCACGCATTCCCACATACCGACCCGCTCCACCGCGTGGAGGATTCCAGGGATGAGTTTGTAGTTGACGAAGTCCTTGGTGCTGTAGACGATAGCGATGCCGCTATGGGAGGAGTCCTTGGAGCCGATCACGATGCGCCATGTGTCGTCGGAGGGCTCGTACCATGCTGTGGTGGGGTCCCTGAAGTCCTTGTCCCCTATGCCTGGGGGAGGGACTAGGATGGGGTTGGCCTCGGACTTCTTCCATCTCAGGAGTAACGTGTCGGACTGATCTGCTGGGACCGCTAAGTTCTGGACTTGGACCGATTCGTTGGTGGCCCCAGTGTACAACATGACGATTTGGCCGTCCGGTAGGATGGTGGCCGACCCGGTCCAGACGCCGTTGATGTCGTACCATTGGTCCGGGACCATGGCTAGGGGTAGGTGAGTCCAGTGAACTAGGTCTCTGGAGACGGCGTGGCCCCATGCTATGTTGCCCCATACTGCTCCTTCCGGGTTGTACTGGTAGAAGAAGTGGTACCATCCTTTGTAGTATAGTGGGCCTGTTATCCGGTTTGAATGTTTCGTTAGTCGCAACCCATTTAATAATTTATAACGCCATGTCAATTTCTATGGGGCCTGATAATTATATTTTATGCTGCGTCCACGTAAGAGTGAGATGTTATGTTACAAGAAAGTGGATTAGCCAGCCACATAGATTGTTGTTGTAATAATGAATTGAGTCAACTCCGCTAACAATTCTGTTTCAAAAATTATTAATTAAATAAATTATCGTCACTTTCTTCTAAAGTTCCTAGTAACTACTGCTTTTTTGACCTAATTTTTGACTGCTAACCACAAACAGTAAATCTTTTGCGAAATAATATACCGACTTATGGCAAGTTTTCGTTCACATAGGTATGCTGTAACACATATTATTGAACTGAACTAAATAGCATCTATATTTCTTCCTCCATCTTGAATGCATCATGTTGAATTTGAATAACTGTTTTCAAGAAACAGCTGGAAATGCTAATTTTAAAAAGAACCCTTTTAAATTGGTTCTCAGATTATTCATATCTATCTATGCAACTTCAAATTAATACAACGTTAAATCACACCTAGTAAGCGTTAAAAGCAAGAATGTGAACGTCAACAAAATACATGTGAATCTTACCATTGGGATCTGTTGCCGTCGTCCAAAGTAATCAACGCCGACCATAAAAACGAAATAACACCAACATTAGAATAAAACCAAGACAAAGACGTAATTCAAAATTAATATTAAAAATTTTGCGATTGGTTACCGTTCATCCAGTTCTTCACGGGCTGGAAATGAAACCCGGTTCGTTGCCAAGACAACATCTGGTTCGTCCACGGAAAAGGTCCTAATGGGCCATCCTTCAACAAACCTGAATCCACTCCGGAAGTCTTATCAGAAACACCTGCATCTTTGCCTCTGTGTACTACAACCGAGTTAGCATCAACAGCTACAGGATCCGACACGAAACCCGAATCAACTCCAGAGGTTTTATCAGATACGCCTGCATCCTTGCCTCTACGTACAACAGCTGGGTTAACGTCAAATGTTACCGGGTCTGACACCAAACCCGAATCCGAGGGTGGGGATTCCAAGTTTGATAGAAACGTGGCAAGGACCAAAAGAAACATTAAAGCAAGGGGAATGGAGAGTAGCCTAAGCCAGCTCCGCAAAGGAGTGGGTTGATCATGAAACTCGTCGGAAGGAGGGATAGGAAGGTAATTTGAGGGCGGTGATTCTAGGTCATCGGAAGACATGGTGAGATCACCGGAGGTGAGTGTAATGCGACTGGTTTGGAAGAATGAATTGGTTTGAATTTGTGGTGTGAGAGAAGGGAGTGGAACGAGGAGCATTTATAGCAAGGAGAGAGAATAGGAGGAACGAAGAAGGATGACGTGGCAGATTCATGTGGGGTCCGGTGGGTAGGTCCGACCCGTTTTATTAGCTGCATGGTTTGTGAATTTTCATTGGTTCACATTTTAAAATTGGGTAAACATGTTTTCTTTGCTTTCAGGTGTTTTTCTTTTGTTAGGAATGTTCGTAAATTTGTACAGTTATTACTTGGATAGCAGAAGGTTATCGAAGTAGTGATTTGTTTTATGTCCATCTCTAATTTCAAGGTAGGGAGTTAATGTTGGACGGTTATCTATTAATAGTTTTGACTATAAAAATCCAATGAACTAAAGATAGTTATACAAATTTGATTTAAATCTTCTAAGGTACAACAAGTTTAGAATTCAATAATGTTTATCATTTACTTCTAGTCCATTCATGTTTTACTTACTTTTAGCGTACGTGTTTAGAATTTAATTTCCAAACTCGGTACAAATTTAGAATTTAGTCTCCAAACTTTAAACGTATTGTCAAAAACAACCTACAAATTCTCACATCATTACTTGCATTATAATATTAAAAATCTTTATTTGTCGAAATGCATAAAATCACCGAAATTAAATAATATAACCAAGTTTCATTAGTGCAATTTTTTTAGCAAAATTAATCAACTTTTTTTAATGATCAGTTTCCTAAAATATTATATTATTAGAGTGATAGCTTTATCACAAGCACTTAACGCTTTAACATTGCTATTATCATATTGTTAGGCCGTCTCAACAATTAGTAAAATATTCTTTTTTGTTTCAAAAATTAAGTGTAGATCTTTAGAAAGGAGTATGCTATATTTAACAAAGTTTCTTTTCAAATTTGAGAAAAAAGAGAGCGTAGATTTCAAAAATTGAGTACATTCTATTTTTATGAACTTTTTTCTATTTTTTAAAAAAAAGAGTGTAGAATTTCATAGGGAGATGAATGTTGCTTAGTAAAACATGCATTAAGTTGTTTTTGTCCAGGGTCTAACAAAGTCCCATAATGTTTTAATTCTTCATCACCAAATACAACTTTCAACATTCTTAGTAAGTATAACATACAAACCATAATTAGCAATTGGATAAAATTAGATATACATACAAACTGAAACATCATTGTTCATAATAAATTAGTAATAAATTAATTTAATATTATTATATTTATAGCACCATCCACGTGCAACTTGCACGAACGATTTACGCAGTAGTTAATATGAGTACAAGTAAAATGGTAAATAAATTAAACAGAAAATTATTATCAAGGACAAAAAATTTCAGCATTTTTGTCTCAAGGACAAGCCTTCAATATTTTATCCTGAAGGACAACTTTCTTTAGGTATCAGTTTTTAGTCATTGATAGTATCAGTTTGTAGTTATCGGTAGCAGTTTTTAGGTATCAGTTTTTAGCTTGGTAGCAGTTTTGTTGTCCTTATGAATAATTTTTAAAAATATTTGTCCTTATGAATAATTTTTAGAAGAATGTTTGTCCTTATGGTAAAAATATTGAGGTTGTGTCCTTGAGGCAAAAAATATACAAATCTTTGTCCTTTAAATTAATTCCATTACCACAATAAATCAACCGCACAAAATCATCAATGTTGTCCAAAGAGTTCAAATATATCATATTATGTCATTTTAAGTGAATTTGATTCTCCACCTAGCCAAAATCGGTTAATAATTGAAAATAGTTAATTATCAAATAAAATCGTATCATTTTAACTCAATTTGGAATACTATGCGCAATATCAAAAGCTAGATTGAACTATATTTCCCGTTTACATTTGGAATTCCTGAAATCTATTTGTATAAAATAATCAATACTATACATCAAATATATAACATCGTGTCATTTTAACTCAATTTGATCCTTAATAAGTTATTCGTTTTTATTTCATAATTAACTATTTTTTATTATTAATAACTTTATACGATTGAAGATCAAATTGATCTAAAATGACAATATTTTATGTTTAAGCTCTACACATAATATAAGAACTTGTATGTTTGGATTTTAAAATTTTAAAACATAAATAGGACTGTAGGTTCAAATTAGATGTTTTCATATAATTTCGTATTTAACTTAGCAAAAAGAACCAGTTTATACTAACAACCCTATTTACTTTTGGAGTTCTCAAAATGTGATAGTAGTAAATCGTTAATGTTGTCTAGAAATCTAAAATATGTAATATCGTGTCATTTGAACTAAGTTTAATCCTCGTTCTTATAGCCTTTGAATACTTACAAACTTTGGTTAGATTGACAATAAATTGACTCAAAATGGCCTATCTTATATTTAAGCTTCTCATATCATATTACGAAATTTGTATTTTTGGAACTTGAAAATTGAGAACGAAAATAAGACCATTGGATGTATTTCACGTGAGTTCAATTTAATAATTTTTTAATAGTATTCACAAATATTTGAAATTATTAAAGTTAAATTTTAATGATATAACTTATATACTATTCAGGTATACTGAATAAAATTAAAATTAAAATTGTAAAAAATTATATACTATTCAAAAATTTAAAAGATATTTAATAGTAAAACTAGTAATATTTAATAATAAAATTTAATTTATAATAATTTTTAGAAATAAATTTAAGTCATAATATTATGTAATTTACACTATGTAGTAAAATTTAACAAGATTAAAATTATCATTGTAATAAATTATATACTACTAAAATTTACACTATGTACGTGCTAATATAGTACACACGGATCGTGTAATATGATGTATAACACACAAATATATGACTAATCACAGATAATAGAAAATTCAGTAAAATAGAAAAATCACACCAGAGATTTTTATACTGGTTCAGAGCACCGTCCTACGTCCAGTCCCAGACTTCTATCTGGATTTTCACTACCAACTACCTCGCTTCACCCGGAGGAACAGGTTTACAACACCCGAGCAGACGAACGGGATTTCACGCCTCTAATACACTGAGGACTTCAACACTTGCCTCTTACAACACCGAGGACTTCAACAAAGATGAATATAATTGTTTGTTGACGGCATGTGTTCTTGCTAACACAATTTTGTCACTTGTAGTACAAACTTCCTATAATCTTATCCTCAAATAGATATTTGTATATATGAAGATTTGGAAGTGGATATCGTATTGAATCAAAAGAATGTTAAATAAATTCTAGGATTCAAAACGATATATGATAGAATATGAGCAATTCGAGCGCTTGAGAGTTCAAGATAGAGATCAATAGAATAGAGATTAGAATAATAGAATTGGTGAATTGGAATAATGATTTCATGATGTTTATATAAGAAATAAACAGTTGTAACCCTTTGTGAAAAGGTACAAACAAAGGTCATGATCATTGGTGAAGAGAAAGAGAAGCAACAGTTGAAGAAAAGGAAGTGTCTATACGAAAGGTTGCTTTCTGTTTGAAAACGGTCGACAGGTCAAAATGGACCAGTAGACAGGAATTTGAATATATATACGTTATGTACACTTGTGCACGTTCTCTGTGCATTCTGGGCAGAAACGGTCGACCGGTTTAGCTCAGATTGCACAGTTAATGTGCACTCATACATACATACATATATATATATATATATATATATATATATATTCAAAGATTGAAGGTATGAGATTATTTGAGGATAGATTTTAACATAAATAACACTACTAACATACCAAATAATTAACCTTGTCTCTTTAAAACAATGAATAGCTTCTTTTTGTCGATCACGGCTTATCCCTTTGTTAGAAATCAAAACTCTATAAAAATATTGACTCAACATTCTCCCCCTTTTTGATTGATGACAACATAGTTATGAATCTCCCCCTGTATATGATCTCCCCCTGAGATTGTGCCTGTAAATCTATATTTTCCTGCATATATACTGTTAGCACAATTTTCTCCCCCTTTGTCATTGACGAAAAGGAGTTGTTAAATAGAGGATGTAAATGATATAAGCCAGATTATAAGCAACATAAAACTGCTACCATAGATCAAGAGTGAAGATTCACACAATATGATAATACACACGAGTCTAGTACGAATTAAAACACGACACTATTTAGTACAAGTGCCAGATAATGTCTTAAAGCAAAAACTAAAGTCATAAGTACGCAAAATAAAAGATAAAGAGAAAAAACTAAAAAAGACTCAATCTGACTAATACTAAGTAAATTGTGTTTCAAATTTCTAACTAGCATGATATTAGTAATGAGAGGTAAGTTAGATGTACCGCAATTGCTCACATCGTCTTTGCCGATGATATAGCCTTTTGAATTATCTCCAAAAGTGACGGAGCCACCATCTGAGTATGTAATATTTGTCAATAAGCTCTTGTCTCCAGTCATGTGCTTCGAGCAACCACTGTCCAATATCCACTTTCCTCTTTTCTTAAGTGGGACCTGCAAAAAATAAAATTAAGTCCATGGTACCCACTTTTTATGGGGTCCTAAGAGTTAGGTCTTAGGAGTCCAAACCCATACGGGTCTGGTATCCCTTTTATATATATAATTAGTATTAAGATGCACAGTATTCATGAAATTCTGAATATATTTGTTCCTAATCAAATTGTTATTTGTTTTAGGAACCCATATTTTGATAGTCTTGACATTTTTCTTCTGAAATTTCACAACCGGTTTTGGTTTGGAATATAATAGACTAAGATTTTTCTTAGCTTCAGTCTTTTGTACTTTCTTCTTCCTTTCATTACCAAGATGTTTCTTGATTTCTTGTTTCTTATATCCCAAACCTTGTTTATTTGAAACAGATTGTGAACTTTTAATGATTTTTGTCAAATTTTCTCGACCTTTGTTAAAGTTAGAAACATTTTGAGTAATGTCATCTAACTTAGTTTGTAAACTAGCCTTTTCTAGGTCCAGAATTTTGACTTTTGCCTTAAGCTCATGATTTTCAGTAGTGAGAGCATCATTTTTCTCTTTTTGAGTTTCAATTTCTTGACTCAAAAGAGATAATTGAGAGTCAACATTAGATGATGATTCTTGAAGTTTTTCAAGTTCTTCTTCAAATATTTTCTTCTCGTCTTTTAACATATCTCGTTCAAATTCTGCTCTACTCAAATCTGCTTTGGCTTCTTTTAACTGTCGTTTTATGTCTTTATATTTGACTATCAATTCAGCATTAATATCAAGTACTTCATCAAATGTAGGAATGTGTACCTCATCTTCTGTTGCCATGAAACAGACATTTGCTTGTTCATCTTCCGTATCACTATCACTTTCTGATGAGTCTGTATCATCCCATGTTACCGAGAATGCTCGTTTCTTTGATTTGTCCTTCTTATATTTTAATTTGTCATTTTATGACTTCTTCTTTTGCTCCGGACAATCCTTGTGCATGTGCCCCTTTTTGTGACAGTTGAAGCATTCTATAGCGGATGATGTTGGTTTATTTGATCCAGATTTCTTTCTGTTATAACGACTGGCTTTTCGCTGTTTAAGGAATTTTTTGAAACCTTTTGCAATGAATGCCAGATCTTCATCTTCAGACTCTGATTCATTTTCATCTTTTTCAGCATGGAATGCCATGTTTTTCTTTTCTTCTTTTTGTTCCTTTCTAGTCTGCAAGTTAGCTTCATAGGACATTAGATTTCCTATCAATTCATCTGGCTTCATGACGGAAAGGTCATTAGCTTCTTCAATTGCTAATACTTTTCCTTCCCATTCACTAGTCAGAGAATGTAGGACTGTTGAAACAACATCAAAATCAGAATACTTTTGTCCTAAGCCAATAAGTGCATGGTGGATAGTTTGAAACCATGAATACATATCATTGATTGTCTCATTCGGTTTCATTTTGAAATTTTGAAACTGACTTTTCAGCATGGCTATTTTGGCTTGTTTAACCTTGTTAGTACCTTCATGAGTGGTTTTTAGCGTTTTCCAAATTTGATATGCAGTAGTGTAGATACTAACACGGTTATATTCATTTTGGTCTAATGCACAAAACAACATATTTATTGCTTTTGCATTTACGGCTGCTGCCGTTTTCTCAGCCGCTGTCCATTCTGAATAATCAGTTGTTGGATTCACTATTTCTTTTTGAGTAGCATTCCCGGCATCATAACTATTTGATTGCATAACGAATGACATACGTGTTGCCCAATAGCTATAGTTAAGACCATTGAAAAATGGAGGTCTTTGTGTCGATTGACCTTCCGTGTAAGTGGTGTTTTGAGTGCTAGTACTTATGTTATTTGCCATATTACAAGATTATATCAAATAATTGTGTTACGGTTATATGATGACCGTGCTCTGATACCAAATGAAAATGTGTACGTGCTAATATAGTACACACGGACCGTGTAATATGATGTATAACACACAAATATATGACTAATCACAGATAATAGAAAATTCAGTAAAATAGAAAAATCACACCAGATATTTTTATACTGGTTCGGAGCACCGTCCTACGTCCAGTCCCAGACTTCTATCTGGATTTTCACTACCAACTACCTCGCTTCACCCGGAGGAACAGGTTTACAACACCCGAGCAGACGAACGGGATTTCACGCCTCTAATACACTGAGGACTTCAACACTTGCCTCTTACAACACCGAGGACTTCAACAAAGATGAATATAATTGTTTGTTGATGGTATGTGTTCTTGCTAACACAATTTTGTCACTTGTAGTACAAACTTCCTATAATCTTATCCTCAAATAGAATATTTGTATATATGAAGATTTGGAAGTGGATATCGTATTGAATCAAAAGAATGTTAAATAAATTCTAGGATTCAAAACGATATATGATAGAATATGAGCAATTCGAGCGCTTGAGAGTTCAAGATAGAGATCAATAGAATAGAGATTAGAATAATAGAATTGGTGAATTGGACTAATGATTTCATGATGTTTATATAAGAAATAAACAGTTGTAACCATTTGTGAAAAGGTACAAACAAAGGTCATGATCATTGGTGAAGAGAAAGAGAAGCAACAGTTAAAGAAAAGGAAGTGTCTATACGAAAGGTTGCTTTCTGTTTGAAAACGGCCGACAGGTCAAAATGGACCAGTAGACAGGAATTTGAATATATATACGTTATGTACACTTGTGCACGTACTATGTGCATTCTGGGCAGAAACGGTCGACCGCCTGGTTTTAACCGGTCGACCGGTTTAGCTCAGATTGCACAGTTAATGTGCACTCATACATATATATATATTCAAAGATTGAAGGTTTGAGATTATTTGAGGATAGATTTTAACATAAATAACACTACTAACATACCAAATAATCAACCTTGTCTCTTTAAAACAATGAATAGCTTCTTTTTGTCGATCACGGCTTATCCCTTTATCAGAAATCAAAACTCTATAAAAATCTTGACTCAACAAATCCCACTAACTCACGCTTGTCCTAAACGTATAATTAAGGCTTTATAATTTTCTGAAAATTATACTGCCTTCTAGTATTTAAGTTCTATCTTATCCGCTTATTGTCTATATTCCATAAATGTCAACGGATCGATAAATAATCATTATTATTCTATTTGGAAAATCTCTAATAATATTTATTTATTCATTCTATTTCAACCTATTATGCCTATTTCATTTCCCATAAATGCCATATTAAATCCTTTAACCAGTCCCATTAAATACATTTATGTCACCATTTAATTCATGTAATTTCCTATTAACTGCATATTTATTGCCCTATTAATTTAGGAGTTACTATCCCTTTTCCATCTACATCTCATAATCCTATAATTTACTAATTAGACGTCCTAATTATAACTAATGTGAATATCGACGTATATTACGCTATATAAATTTATTTTTATTTTTAATCGGTAAGCATGGTTATATGTATGTATGTATATGTGTGTGTGTGTATTCCAATTTCTAGCTATTAATTCCTAACTAGAGCATTCCTTCTACGTTTTAATTTATAAGAGCTATTCTTCTAAAAAAGATTACCATTATACCCTTACATAAATTAACCAAAAGCGAGACCTTTTCTTCATTTGAAATTACAAAGAATTATCTTTTTACCGAAATAGATAGTGCAAACTACGGGGAAGAACATACGTACTTTACACATCTCTTTCATTTTGGTATATTCCTTATTATTTCAAACGACATACTTTTTATACATTTGTGGAATTAGATAATTTATAGAAATTACACAGAAATAGATACAACTAAATTTTACTCCACTCCCAATAAATTAAAAACATAGAAATTCACATTCCAAGTCAAATTAGGAAAATATAAACTAATACTAACATTTTACAACCCAACTATAAATCTGAAATAAACTTTTCAACTTTTTCAATATTCAACTTTAACAAATTTAGGGATCGATTTTCAAATTTCTATATTATGATGAAAATACCATTCCTACTCCAATTACCTAACTTACAGAATATGTAGGCGTTATTCCTATCCGCTCGTCTTAAGCCTAAAGTCATCTGACCTTATATAGGCATAGTAATTAAATAAAATTCAATGATATAAATTTCAATGTTATAAATAAATCATATAATTTTTCACTCATCTTTCATGGTTTCCAAATCTCCCAAATCCAAATTTAATTAACTCCTTTTCCATTCTAATCCAAAAGAATATGTATAACAAGGTATATACATACTGTTAGAATTATAGATCTAAGAAGAAATTTGAGATTAAGGGGAATATAAATATATAATAATGGAATTTATCTTTTTTTGCAACATCGATTCGCTTCTTCTCCTTTTCTCTTTTATTTTCTACGCTTTTCCAATTATATATACATATAATATAATATTTTATAATTAATAGAGATAGTGGAAAAGAGAAAGTGTCAGAGCTTCGCTGCTTCAATCAGAAATTATGAGAAGAGAAGTGATGGATTAGGCCTGTATTTATAGGCGCTCAAATCAATCATATCCATTAGATTATAATAATTAGATTCGGGCCGTTTGACCAAGCTTCAACCTTAGTCGCCATGCCCTTGACCGGTCGACCATCCTCTATAAGCGGTCGACCAATCCAAGTAAAGGGGTTGACCGGTGGGGTCCTACATTAATTTTTATTTATTTTCAATTTTTCCTTTTTAATTATTTTCGTTTTGGAAACTTCAAACGCTAATAACTTCTTCGTTTGAGCTCCGATCGTAAAATTTCAAATATGAAAGTTGCTCAAAAAATTGCTACGAACGCAATAGTGCAAGTTTCATACAAATTATGACTTTTGCTCAAATTTCATTTTTGAACCTTAGTAATTATTTATTAATTACTGTTAATTTCATGGGGTGTTACAATATGCCTAATGGATTAAAGGTGTGCCATAGAGGCTATAGGGAAATTATGTAATTTACTTATAACTTAACTCTTCTAACGAATCTTGTTCAAAATAAAACAAGCTTTTGGTTTGTTTTTAATTGTATATATTGTTATATAGAGATATAAATAATGCAATAAATACATTAAATATAAACAAGTAGAAATTCCTTAGGAAAAATATTTAAACGATTGTAGTTACGAATGACATACAAAAAATGGCGGCTTCAAACTCCTTGGGTTCTACCTTAGTGGTATCTAGGGTTTCTCCAATAGGCACATTAGATACTGCAAATGAAGATGGTGATGGATGGAAAGAGGTGAGAAGAAAGGGTAAACATAAATTGGAGATATGAGGAAGAAATAATCAATCGAAGGCGTGCGTCAAATCGAAAGCTTGTGATAACACCAATAAACAATGGAATAGGCACTGTATTTTGGGGTGAGGGTTTGGGAAAAGGGATTGAAATCAAAGAAAACATAGAATTTCATGACCCAATTTCAGATCTAGAGGGAGAAAATGCAGAAATCGATGAAATTGATTATGACCATTCTAAGAAGATGTGGAACAACTCTATGTACATCTCCATAAATAGTATGTGACCTTATTATGTTTACTTTAATGCCTATATAAAACGTAAATGGAAACCTAAGAATAAATGGGAGGTTTTTTCAAGAGATAATAGATTTTATTTAGTAAAATTCAAATTAGTAGAAGCTTTAGAAAAAGTAATAAATGGAGGTGCATGGTTCATGGACAACAAGTTGATATTTATGAAAAAATGTGATGCAAACTTTCAATTTGAAAGATACAGGTTAGAGACCTATCCTATTTGGATTGGATTGTATAACCTATACCTTGCTTTGGGGAATGCCAGGGGCAATAGAAAATTGGTCGGCCTCGTTGGAAAACCATTGGATATTGATGAAAACACTAGGCAAGTTAAATGACATGAGCATGAAAGAGTCTTAGTAAAAGTGAAGGCTGATGCTAAATTTAACAAAACAATTAAAGAAACAGATAAGTTGGGGCTCACATATTTGCAGGAGGTAGAATATGAATTCATTCCACCTCTTTGTAGAGAATGCAAATGTTTTGGGCATGGAACTCTACAATGTCAAATTCCAAAAAGAACCACAAATAAACAGTGACCGAGAAAGCAAAGCATAAAAACTAGATCAGACCACAAATATATAACTACCCATGAGTTCTTAGTTACAAAAGATCATGAACAAGACAAAAACCTTGATCACCCAGAGGAGCTGCAGAAAGAAGTTTAGATACAAACACGAAAAAGGATAGATTAGAAGCTACCACTAGCATGGCAACACATAACACAGACAATCCTAGTAAGAAGGGGGATAACCCCCTCTAGCAGCCTAGCAGAGATAGAATGTTGAGAATGAGCATAAGGTGATTGATGGCCAATAAGATCATTCACCCAAGGTTGAAGAGGAACTCCTCGAGCGACATGATGACGTGGATCCAATATTAGCGAAGGATATCCTTGAAAACATGGAAGAAATAAACAAATTGGATATAAATATGGAAACGAATGGTGCAAATTTAGAAGATAATGGGGTAAAAGGTGGTGAAGCATCACTGTTCCTAAGCTATGTAGGAGGAGAAGAAGAATCAACATTATGACCTATTTCATAGCTACTATCTCCTAAACCATGATTGCCTGGGTCATCAACCTTGTCTTTTCTTGTCAAGTCATCCTTGACATTATCATTGCCCCATTGTCGTCGTCAACACTATCTCATTGTCATCATTATTAGTTTCTCTTTCTTCTTTATCCCATGATTTAATGTCATCTGGAGAAGAATCATCAGAAGGTAAGTACTCTTTTTCTTTGATAGGTTCATCATATCCAAATATGGATAAATTCCCACGAATTTATTTAAGCATTATGTCAAATTTTCTTTTATAATCGATTGCCTCTGAATTCAATGAAGGAAAACCTGATCCAAGCACCGATCAGCATTGTCCTTGTAAACCATAAACAAAGTTTCTTCGACACATCTGTCTTTCCAAGAAGCCAGAACTTGTTGTAGAAAGGAGGAAACCTTAGCCTTAGCAGCCATGAAAAAAGCATTTAACTTTTCCATTAAAGGGTTCTTTCTTGTCATTCATTGTTCGAGATTGGCAACTTCAGATGAGGCTTATCCTGTTGCCTTTCCTCCCTAGCTGATAGAAGATCTTTTTCCATCATTTTCATTTTTTCTTCCATAATTCTAACCTTTTCTTTTCGAGCATCAAGGAGAGTCAAGGTTTGTAAGTCTTTGGCGACAATGGAATCCCAAAGCTCACAATCTTAAGTCTCAAGTGCCTTAATGTTGGAAGAGAGGGTTGAATTTAAGTCTTGAAGGGAAGAAAGTTGCTGAGAGGAGTTAGCCAAAGATCACTGCATCAAGAAAACTTGTTCCTAACCTAAAACATAAAAGTTTAATCAGAATGTAAGAATAAATTTGTAAATTAAATAGAGAGCAGGGTATACGAAGACAAGTTGCTGAATTATAAGAATAAGTTGATCTTGGGTAGAAGTAGATGGAGAGCCCGTGTAACGACCCACCTTTTTGGACGGTTCAAATCGACAATAAACCACACATATCAACTTCAAAAGGGAGGATTGTTAATGGGGTAAATAAGAAAATAAGAGAAAAAGGAGGAAAAACAACCACAGAATCTCATAGCGGAATGACAAAATATAATAATCAAATAAACAGTTCATGAAGCTATTTTATAATATACATTTGATTACACAATTTTTACAACAACCAGAGTACAAACAATGACATATCAATAATGATGCAGCGGAAAAATTACTAATAATATAATATACCAAACTCCATCTTCGTCTTCCAAAAACAAAGTCTTCAACGCTAAAAAACTCAGGCTGACCCAAGCATAATGAAAAGACAAAACACTCGAGTCAGAACTAAAAGATCTTATGTAAGTTAAATCAACAACAAGTAAATATGAGTATAATAGCTCAGAGATGTTTACGGGATTTTACATCTCCTATCTAGTGTATAACGTGCGTGCAATAACTTAAGAGATGTTCGGGATTTCCATCTCCAAAGGATCCGTTAAACTATCTATATGTAGTAATATACGCTATATATGTAGTGTCTATCAGTAAAGTAAAATATTAAAAAGCGTTAAGGCATTACCCATATCCCCCTTAACACATTTTTATAAATGCTATAGTCTATACAGTACTGTAAATTCCACCAAACCGGTGGGCTATTGGGGAGCACTCCATAGGTACGACAAAAACCAAAATCATAGTGGGCTCGATAAGCCATATGACAAGGCACGTGAGGCAATGCCAATGGTAGGATTCTACCATTTTGCATGCCCGGACTGGTGGTAACGCATAGCAGCTACTACCGTCCAACTCGAAACACACCCTCATAATCTAATCGAAGCTGGCCACCAATCTATCACAAAGTAACATATATGGTATCGAAGAAGTGTGTCCGATAGGAGGAGCGACCTCACTTGGCCCGGGACAACTCCTGTTTTAGTCATATTAAGATGACCCGAGGGGGTCAGGGCTACGTTCTTACCTCATATCAGTTGCGTTCGCCGAACATCCTACTTCGTTCTGGATTCTCCACTCCGTGCACAGTTGTTAAAGTGGTTTCGGAATTGGCAGAGAGTACGACAATATCCGACCCCGGTCTCTTTAACAACCAACGCTTATTTCACACCATGGTCATTTTATAAAACATTTTAATAATAAATCCAGAAAACAGTTTATACCTTCATATCAAGATATCCATATACTTATTCAAAAAGTATAAATATATTCGTAAATGCCGAGGAATATTTTCTTTCAATCAATTTCGAAAATTATTTATAAGACTCTCTTAAACCATTTATAAACTATTTATATGCTTTAGAACCATTTATAAAGCTATTTATAAATTCCAAAACAGTTTACAACTCTTTCCCTTTTCATAAATTTCTATGCAAATTCCTTAAAACGCTTCAAAATCTCTTTATACAAGTTCTTTTATAAAACCCTTTATAAAATCCTTTAAAACCTTTATAACTCCTTTATAAAACCATTATAAAATCCTTTATAAAAATCTTTTATAAAATTCCTTTTATAAATGTCATTATAAAATCTCTTATAAGACTTTATTAAACATTCCTTACAAAACTTCTTACATTTTTATTTATTAAAGTTATTATAAAATCTATAATTATTATATTAAATTGTATTTAAATAAACCTCTTAAAACTATATTTAATATTTTATTAAATTAAATTTTATATAAAACTCTTAAAACTATATTAAATATTTATTAAATAAAAATATTTACCATTAAAAATATAATTTTAAAACTAAATAAAATTATAAGTAAAAATCTTAAATTTACCTTTTAAACAATATATTAACTTATAATTTGAAACTGTAAAACATATAAAATAAATTATTTTCGAAATATAAATTTTTTTATAAATAAAATCATTATATTAAATTTAAAATCAATTTATAAATCAAACATACTTTACCATTTAAAAAATAATTTAAAACCGACCAACGGTGTCCGTATATAATTTTCTACCTTTTTGTCAAGTGATAGGGTATGTATCATTTCAACCCAAATAGTTAAATTTTCTAGGTATATATCATTTCAACCCATATCCCGAAACAAAAATTTCCAATCAATAAATCGCTCGGGTTTATCATTTCAACCCATAATGATTTTTCTTAATCTATAAGATCGTTCGGGTATATATCATTTCAACCCATAGTGATTAACAGAGATATAAACATCCAATCATCCAAAATGCCAACAAATAACATCCATCACAATCATCATCCAAATCAGCCAATAAATCACAACAATTAACTAGTTATGATTATCAAGTATTTAACTAACAAATTAAATTCAATATTAATTAAAAAGCAATTTAATTCAATATAAATTCAAATTAAATTTCAATGACGATTTAAATTATCAAAGAGTAATCAATAAATTTCTTATCAATTCATAAATTTAATTCAACTAACATAAGAAGGTTTTGTATTTGTGAGTGGGTTAAATCACTCACTTTTGATTTCTAGTCGATTTAAAATCCAAAAGAACGCCCAAATTTGAATAGTCTTGAAATGCAGCCAAGCTATTCCCACGTTGTCTGGAATTTTGATATGATCGCAATGGAAGTAACCGCATCCAAATCCGAGTTCGTATGCAAAAGTTATGATAGTTGATTAGAAGTTTTAAAATTTAAATTTTAAATTAAAATAGAAATAAGGGCATAAACTTAAATTGATTTAACTTCTCCTTAACGTATGCTACAATCGCTCATGACCCTTAACACAAGCAGCCGCTGTGTTGACCAACCCTTGTCTCCCCTACACGCCGCCGTAGGCCACGACACCACCTCCACCGACCTCGCCTTGCCACGTCGCGTCACCCCATAGCCCCTACACCAGCTCTGCCGTCCCCTATGATGTCGTGCTACCGCCTACACGAATTAAGGTTTCGAACCCTAACTCCTAAATTCTGACCACCTCCATCAACAATAAGCGATGCGACCACCACCGATCGACTCCATGCAGCGAGCTCTACAAAACCCCTCAACCAATTTCAGTAATCGTTGCCCGAATCAGAAAGTCCCAATTTGCATTTATGGTTTGATTTGACCGCGATTTGCCATTGATCTGAGCATCATTTCCAAAAACGAACAATTGCCGTTAATTCGTATCGTCGAGAGCTTCGCAACGATATATAGTTTGATAGGTTTTGAGGAGTTTGAATTTTTGGATTTTGATTTGGAAATTGAAACTAGGGTTTGGGTTGTCTGCCGTTGGAAAGAGAAGATGAGAAAGAAATGTACGTACAGACAATAGAAATAAAAAGGCTGCTAGGGTTTATAACAGCCTATATATAGGCAACGATGGATAAGAAGAGTGATATAGATCGAATTGGTCGAAACGAATACGCGAACCCGAAAAGCCCGTTCCGTCCTCGAAACAAAAAATGCCGTCCAATATATCAAAATATAGGTTTTAAATATTTTTAGATTCAATGGAACAAATTTCAAATCCTAATTCCATTGTATACAGAAGTTAGCTTTTAAAATCAAATTATATTCATTTAATTTCCATAAATCGATTTCTACACGTTTCGAGCTCGCATGATCAAACGATAAGTCTGATCGCTACGAAACTTGAAATCCTATAATAATTCACCGTTATAGATCCGATGAAATTGGTTTCGTCGAAATCCGAGACAGTGGCCAAAATGGCTATTTTTACGCGTAAATTAAGTAAATTATTATTAAATAGATTTAATCACCTTTTAAATTCAAATTTAAAAGTCAAATTTTTTATCATACTTGATTACACAGAAATTTAAAATCTTTAAAAATAAATTTTCCATGTTAAATCCAATATTTGAATATTGCACTAATTTCAACGTTCAATTACAACTGTAAAAAAACCCCAGTTAATTTATATTTTAAATTCAAATAAATTCTTTTATTTTGATTTCCACTCTTATTACTGAATCAACTATCTCCTTATGAATATAATTAACATTAGTCTACATTTTATTACATTCATATTCTATAGTTATCATCTTAACTCATATTAACGATAATATTTAATTATATTAAATTCACATTGATTTCTAAATTATTTCAATGGATTAAATAATAAAATAATAATTAAAACAATTATTACACATTAGTAATTCAAACACATTTCAACGTCTATTATTTACAAACAAAAGCTAATAAATTTACATACAAATTAATTGATTTCATATTCTGTAATAAACCTATTTCAATTATTAACATATAATTTCAACATTAAATCCAACATTTAATTTATTCCTTATTACAATTATAATCAAATTAACTTTACAATTATTTCAATTGATTTAAATTACATTAAAATAGTTCTCAATTACATTCAAACAACACTATTAAATCATATTCTAAATATTTTTCTCATTAATAAATCATAAATTTAAATTTCTCACAATATTAAATTTCAAAATTTTATTTTATTTAATAGTTTTAATTATAAAAAATACGGGTCGTTACACTCTTCCCCACTCAAAACTTTTCGTCCTCGAAAAGGAACAAGAAGGAATTAAGAAGCTTGATATAATTTTTTTCAAAAAATCAATTTATAAACAACTAATTTACATAATTTAGTTTAATAGGAATTTTAAAATAACTCCACTTTCACAAAATTTTCTAAGCCCTAAATTCACGAAAAATTTCGGCAAAGTCTCCTTTGCGCGGTTAGGTCCGAAAAATAATAATATTCATAATTCAATATATATATATATATATCATATTTCAATAATAAACATCCCAAACCATGGGAAAAATAATAAAATATTGTTACAAAACCGTAATCCGAAAATGTACATATTTGTCGGGCAAACAACTTTATTTATGAAACCAAAAGCAGTAGCTATTGCTTCCATAAACCTGTATTTCACTTATATAATTCAAAATAGTGAGAATTATGTAAAAGAGAAAATATTTAGTTGTTTCAATTAGTAACAAAAGTAAATCAACACAAAACATACGCAAACAAAACAGCATGACCATCATATGCAACAAAGGAATCAATCATACATCCATAGCAACCAAAACTAATAGTTTGTTAAGGTTTAGAAACTTTTAATCGTACAAGGGTGATAAATAAACTATCAAGTGTACTCTACGCTCAACGGCCTTAGATAATTACTTAATAGATTATTCATACAACCTCAAACAATTAGAAGTATCCTTTTCCAAACATCCCATAAGCCAAACAACAACAAAATTTAAATATTATTTAAGTTTATTCTATTGGTTTTATTTTCACATCATTATTTACTTTCATTTATTTCAGTTCCCATTCATACTAGGTCATTTTTTATAAATTTTCATTCAGTTACTTAAATAACATATTCCCCATTCAATATTTGAAATCATCATTGAGTACATTGTTAAAGTATTACATACATTTCATTTATTTTCAGTTTATTCATACAAGGTTATCTCTTATTAATTTACATTTATTTATTAACATAGATTATTTCATACTCAATTATTTAGAACATCAATAAATCAATTCTTAAATATTATATAAGTTTCTTACAGTTTAATTCACATTTATTGTTTATATAGCTTGATTTGAATTGAATATTAATATTCATTAATGAATCATTTCAACTATTTCTTAACTTTATAATTATTTACTTAAATAATATTCACTTTTACTATTCAATATAACTACCAACCATTTCAAAGCATAGCTTAAATTTATAATATTTCTTGTACTCTTAATTCTTCATTTGTAAACATAAGTTCATTTGAAGCATTTTTTTGTTATTAAGCTTTTACTTGTATTATATTTTATTACATATTCATTTTACATTCAACTTTATTAACAGAGAACTTAAGAACTAAATACCGGGTTTCATTGCAAATCATCTCAAAATAATATATATACTTATATCTTTTATATAGCAAAACATACTTGGAAATTAAAATTAAAATTTGTTTATCAAAAGAAATGTGTAGCAAAGCTACTACAGTGGTTTTCCCACTTTGAAACTAAAAAATGAATGTCGATGATGTCATCACCGAAATTATTTTTCAGCGACAAAAGAGGGGAGTACAGAACTTATTTCCTTTTAAAATTCTTTTAAAAAATTCCTTCAAATCGCATTGAAAATATTTATATCCGAAAATACTTCCAAATAATACTAATATTATATTCCAAAATATTTGAAAATCAATTTCAAAACTCTGGAACTTAAGTTCTCAAATATCCAATTCATATTCACTTTTATTTGTAAATCCAATTTTATAAACCACATTTATAAAATTTCACTTCCTAACAAATAAGCATATTACATACAACTATATAAATTTATAAAAATTATTCTTTTATATACAAAATATAATACTAAGTAAAATTATTTCATTTACCTATATTTCAAAAACAATATTGTGTCGGTCTGCCCTATTAAGTGTTTAGAAATCCATATCGATGCCATAGCATCCTATGTAACGACCAGAATTTATAAATACTAAACAGAATAGATTAACACAATATAATTTTTTTTATAGCACTAATAAATACGCTCTCTTATAAACACTCAAACTCATTCTAGGGTATTACTAACCCTATCTCTAATGAGTTAAACCCCAACAGGCTAAGGTATTTCTAAACCAATGCTCTGATACCAACTGTAACGATCCACCTTTTTGGACGGTTTAAATCGACAATAAACCACACATGCCAACTCAAACCATTCAAAAGGGAGGATTTTTAATGGGGTAAATAAGAAAATGAGAGAAAAAGAAGGAAAAACAACCACAGAATCTCACAGTGGAATGACAAAATATAATAATCAAATAAACAATTCATGAAGCTATTTTATAATATACCTACGATTAAACAATTTTTACAATAATCAAAGTACAAACAATGACATATCAATAATGATGCAACGGAAAAATTACTAATAACATAATATACCAAACTCCATCTTCGTCCTCCAGAAATAAAGTCTTCAACACTGAAAAACTCAGGCTGACCCGAGCGTAATGAAAATACAAAACACTCGATCCAGAACTAAAAGATCTTATGTAAGTTAAATCAACAACAAGTAAATATGAGTGTAATGGCTTCAGAGATGTTTACCGTATTTTACATCTCCTTTCCAGTGTATAACGTGCGTGCAATAACTTAAGAGATGTTCGGGATTTCCATCTCCTAAGGATCCGTTAAACTATCTATATGTAGTAATAAACGCTATATATGTATTGTCTATCAGTAAAGTAAAGTATTAAAATAGCGTTAAAGTGTTACCTATATCCCCCTTAATACATTTTTATAAATGCCATAGTCTATACAGTACTGTAACCTCCACCAAACCGGTGGGCTATCAGGGAGCACTCCATAGGTATGATACAAACCAAAATCGTAGTGGGCTTGATAAGGCATATGACAAGGCACGCGAGGTAATGCCCCACGTAGGATTCTACCGTTTTTCACGTACGGACTGGTGGTAACGCATGGCAGCTACTACCGCCCATCTCGAAACACACTCCCATAATCAAATCGAGGGTGGCCACCAATCAATCACAAAGTAACAGATATAGTATCGAAGAAGTGTGTCCGATAGGAGAAGCGACCTCACTTGGCCCGGGATAGCTCCTGTTTTAGTCATATCAAGCTGACCCGAGGGGGCCAGGGCCGCGTTCTTACCTCATATCAGTAGCGTTCGCCGAACCATCCTACTTCGTTATAGATTCTCCACCACGTGCACAGTTGTTAAAGTGGTTTCAGAATTGGCAGAGAGTATGACAATATCTGACCCTGGTCTCTTTAACAACCATTATTTCACACCGAGGTCATTTTATAAAAAAAATTAATAATAAATCCAGAAAATAGTTTATACCTTCATATCTAGATATCCATATATTTATTCCAAAAGTATAAATATATTCATAAATGCTGAGGAAGATTTTCTTTCAATCAATTTCGAAAATAATTTATAAACCTCTCTTAAACCATTTATAAACTATTTATATGCTTTAGAACCGTTTATAAAGTTATTTATAAATTCCAAAACAGTTTACAACTCTTCCCCTTTTCATAAATTTCTACGCAAATTTCTTAAAACACTTCCAAATCCCTTTATACAAGTTCTTTTATAAAACCCTTTTAAAATCCTTTAAAACCTTTATAACTTCTTTATAAAACCATTATAAAATCCTTTATAAAAATCTTTTATAAAAATCCTTTTATAAAATCCATTATAAAATCTCTTACAAAACTTTGTTAAATATTCCTTACAAAACTTCTTGCATTTTTATTTATTAAAATTATTATAAAATCTATAATTATTATATTAAATTGTATTTAAATAAACCTCTTAAAACTATATTAAATATTTTAGTAAATTAAATTTTATATAAAACTCTTAAAACTATATTAAATATTTTATTAAATAAAAATTTAAACCATTAAAAATATATTTTTAAAACTACATAAAATTATAAGTAAAAATCTTAAATTTACTTTTTAAACCATATATTAACCTATAATTTGAAACTTTAAAACATATAAAATAAATTATTTTCCAAATATAGATTTTTTTATAAATAAAATCATTAAATTAAATTTAAAATCAATTTATAAATCAAACATACTTTACCATTTAGAAAATAATTTAAAACCGACCATGGTGTCCGTATATAATTTTCTACCTTATGGTCAAGTGATAGGGTATGTATCATTTCAATCCAAATAGTTAAATTTTCTAGGTATATATCATTTCAACCCATATCCCGAAATAAAAATTTCCAATCAATAAAATTGCTCGATTTATCATTTCAACCAATAACGATTTTCCCTAATCTATAAGATCGTTCGGGTATATATTATTTCAACCCATAGTGATTAACACAGATATAAACATCCAATCATCCAAAATGCCAACAAATAACATCCATCACAATCATCATCCAAATTAGCCAATAAATTACAACAATTAACAAGTTATCATTATCAGGTATTTAACTAACAATTTAAATTCAATATTAATTAAAAAGCAATTTAATTCAATATAAATTCAAATTAAATTTAAATGACAATTTAAATTACCAAACAACAATCAGTAAATTTCTTATTAATTCATAAATTTAATTCAACTAATATAAGAAGGTTTAGTATTTGTGAGTGGGTTAAATCCCTCACTTTTGATTTCTAGTCGATTTAGAATCCAAAAGAACGCCCAAATTTGAATAGTCTCAGAATGTAGCCCAACTCATCCCATGTTGTCTAGAATTTTGATATGATCGCAACGGAAGAAACCGCGTCCAAATCCGAGTTCGTATGCAAAAGTTATGACAGTTAGAAGTTTAAAATTTAAATTAAAATAGAAACAAGGGCATAAGCGTAAATTGATTTACCTTCTCCCTAACGTATTCTACAGTCGCTCACGGCCCTTCACGCAAGCAGCCGCCGCATTGACCAACCCTTATCTCCCACTACACGCCGCCATAGGTGTAACAACCCAGGGTTTTATAACAATTGATTGTCGTCGAGTGACGATTAAATTGTTGGTTAGTCGCTGTTTGGAATTGTTAATCCGGTTTAAATTCTTTTACAAATTATTTACGGATTGTGGGCTTTAGTGTTATCTTGACCCAATTGTTTGATGCCAAAACACTTATCTTATTCACCACCGTTTTCCCCCTCATTCATTTTCGATTCGCAACCCTAAACCTAAATAAACGTTCGAAAGAAAACGAAATAATGGCTGTCTCGTATCTTCGTTTCTCCTGGCGATTTAGGGCTTCGAGATTTTCGAATTGACGTCGCTTGAAGGGGTTTGCCGTGCTCGTCTTCTCTTCGACAGAGGTGAGTGAAAGCTCACATCTAATTCACTCGACCCTGTTGGTTTTCGTTCGTTTCTAGTTAACTTCGATCTGTTGGTTTTCGTTCGATTTTATCTGATGTTTAGTGGTTTCGACGTTGACCATTTTAAATTGAATTGCCGAAGTATCGAGTTGTTTTTGTTGTTCCTTCGGCTTTAAATGATTTCGTGGTTGCCATGGTTTTGATGTTTTAATTGCTTGATTCTTTACTCTGAAATTGCCATGACTTTGGCATTGTTTTGACCCGATGTTAATCATCTGTAGTTGTCGAAATATTTCAGTCATTGGCCTCGGCTCTGGTTGTTGTTCGAACTTATTTGGTTGGCTTCAACATTGGATTGAATTTCGACTCGTTTTGATGATCTCTTTGAACTGCCGTGACTTTTGGCTTTGACAAAACTGTAAATTGGAAGAATTGCTTGACAGTGGTGACTTCATATATGTGCATACATACCATTGTGGGTGTATGCATATATCGTGGAATCCACACTTGAGGTTACAACTCTCTTGTAAATTGTTGTAGTGCTACTGTCTCACTGTTTTGATTCCTAGTTCTTTCAATTGTTTTTAATTACTTGGAGTAAACTTTGGTTGTCTTGACAATTTGATGTCGAGGCTGCTGCTGTTTCAATTTTTTTGTTACAATTGAGGTCTGTTTTATTGGTTCTCAGGTGCACTGAGCTTGAGTTATTTTTGTTTGTGGCCATTTGTTTTTGCGATCTTCTATCTTCCTGTTGCATACATGTATGTACTATATCTTCTGGAAGCAGATAACTTTACTTTGGCATTTAAACTTTATACTTGTACCATTCACTGTTTCCATTTTTGGTTGCACTGTCACTTGTTCATTTGAGTTACATTCTAACCTAACTTTGACATGCTTTTGTTATTGTTCGTCACTTGAACCTGACTTTGATCTTTGCTTGACACTGTTAGATATGCATGTGTTCACTTGATCATGGTTGCAGTTGTATTCCATTTGAACTAATTCATGTAAACAGTTTTCTTTGAGCATTCATTCTAGTAGTTGTGTTGCCATATTGAGTTGGTTCATGTTGTAGTCTTGATGCATTTGAACTGCATCTGTTAGTTATGTATACAGATCACTTGTTCACTTCTGTTGAGTTGATTCCTTCTTGAATCTATGTACATGTTGCCTGAGATTTGCTGTTTTGGTTCACGTACCTTCTAGTTCATATTGCTCTGATTTCTGTAGCCTTTATATATGTGCATACATTTGTTCTGAAGTGTAGCTTCACTTGAGTCATTTACTTGATTTTACTACCTTCAGTTGTATACGGTGTTGATTTGGCTTGATTGCCTTTGAGTTATTTGAAGTTGTAGTTTCTGAGCATTTGTTGGTTCATCCCTTGTTGCCTCTGATCTTGTTGATATTGATTTGATTATATTCTAGTGGGTTTGGGGTTTTGACCCTGAGCATGTGTGTCTGCTACACATGTCTCACTTATGCATGTTGTTACATTGCTCATTGTCCTCAATTGATTTGGGTTGTTTGGTAGTGGCGAGGCAGTGCACGCGTGCGTGTACTATAGCCCTAGCAGGATTGATAGATTTAGTTGATTTTTCGATTGTTAAATTGTTTCGTTGGTTAAATTCAATATTTTGAAGTTGTATTTTGAAATGGGTCATTTTGATTTGAGTTGGATCCGTTTGCTTTTGGATTCATTGATCTTCTGAGTATTTCATAGGCTGTATTGGCGAGGCAGTACACGTTAGCGTGTACTGCAGCCAATCAGCATTGATGTTTTTAAATTGACATTTCAATTGTTTAAATTGATTTGGATTGTTGATTCGTTGTTTAACACTGTTTACTGTTATATCTGCCATTATCCGATTCTTTTATCGAGGAGTCGGATATACGAGATTTCTGTGACTGTCGTCTATTTGATGTTTGATTATTATTGCTTATATGCACTAATAACTGAGTTTGAATTAGACTGACCCGTGTATTATTTTCATTTGAATGTAATACTCGGGTCAGACCCGAGTTATTTCAGGTTGTAGATTTCCTGCTTTGAGTTGCTGTTTGAGCTATGAAAACTTTTCACATCTTTTGAAGCGGTCTGCGTCTTTTTGTAGTAGTCGTGTCATTGTATAGGATGATATGTACCCATGTATATTAGTTGATAATGTACTTGTGTATATAATTTACAGAGTCGATAGTTGTAGTTGTACCATATGTATTGTGTCAACTGTATTGTAACTGACATCAATTATATATATATGAGACTTTTATTATCTGTGTTTCGCATTCTTTTGTATCTGTGTTATTATTATATATATTGTCCTAAACTATTATGAACCATCGTAGTTCGTTTTATACTGGAATTGGGTATGTCGATGGGAGTAAATAAATAAGAGATGAAAAATGAAAAATATATACCACTCCTATCGAGGTAACCAATACTAGTGTAAGGCCAACTACGGATGGCCGCTCCTATCCAGCCTTATTCTTCGTGATAACAGATAGTGTAAAGACCCGCAAATCCGTCTTTCGAAAACCCGACACTGCTACGTCCACTGTAGCAACTGCCGAACAATCGGATGGCGGAAACGCGAACTTTAATGTTTAAAAGAAGAGGAAGAAGAAGAGATAGAAGAAAAAGAGAAGAAAGAGGGAATAGAGAAGAACAACAACACGGAAGAACAACATCAGAACAGAAAACAATATCAGAATCTCACATATCGCAGCGGAACAATATATAATAGATAACACTAGTCTTTTAAAACAAAGAACTATATCAGTTTATACATACATCAATCAGAGTCATATACAACAATGGACAGTTATATAACTTGTCCTCATACAGAATACACAGCGGAATAAATACTATCAGATACAAATACTACGTCTCGTCATCCAGCTTTCTTCCAAAGCTCCAGAATATCCAGAATATCCTGATAATATAACTCTAGGCTGCCCGTGTGGAAATTGGTGGGCACCCAGAGTTTAGAAGGGAACAATAAACTCCGAGTCAGTCATGGTGACTGGTGTGAGATCGTAAAACAGTTATTTATCTTTAAAATAAACAACAGAAAAACTTTAATGTCAATTCGCAATGCTTTTGGAAAATGAAACTACCATAAGACCTCCCACCACACACACAATGCAAACGCAGAATTGGAGGAGATTTCTTCTTATGATAGTCAAAGATGCTTACTACGCAAAATCAAATCATTTTTGATATTATTATTAGTGCATAGTGTAGAAAACATTTCGAAAGTATAATATTAATCTTAGCCAGCATAGGCATTCCGCACTTATGCCTACTATAGCTACTATGTTCAATAGCAGGTTACCGCCACATTCCATAGCAGGTAATACAACTAAAACCATACACGTCGCGTATTGTTTCTTTGGATTGCCAACAAATGGTCAGGCTAAGGAACTTCCTATCCACGATGGGTACGTCCCTGGAATAGACGACCCGAGAACCTAACCGGATCTCTGCCAACACAAGGTCGGGTTACCTCTGCAAAAATAGGTAACTACTGACACGCGTATGCCATCCCCCGATCGTAACCGATCTTCCCGAGGATCTCCGATTTCCAACAAACCACATAGATAATAATGCAGCAACCACATAGGTTAAGTATCTGGGCTCCATACCATGATACCACCTCTATCCAGAAGGAATGACATACACTAAGGGGCGCTACTCCCTAGAACCTTGCCGCATCCTTCCTGTTTCGACCATTTCCGGGGTGTGAGGCTCGATGAAGTCTCGTCCACAAAGCTACGCTTTCTACAAAGCCCTGCTTCGGGTCAAACAAAATGATCAACCTATGATCACAAAGATATAAGATCAAACAAATGATCATATCACAAATGATCAAACACTGATCATTTCACAGCAACACTCAGTATGCCACGTTACCAAATTGGGATATATCGCTGATAAATTTCAACTACATAACCTCTGAGCTCGTACGTCTCAGAGAAGGGTGTTAAGCTAAGAGAATAAATTCTCCGCCACCAACAGAAATGTATTTGAAAGAAATCAGCTTTATATCTCAAATTGTAACGTCAGACACACAATCCATATAAGTCTGTTCCGGGATCGAACAGAACCGAAGGCACTTCTCACGAAGCCCTTGCATTTCCGGATAAATTTCTAATCACGTCCGGACTTCCCGTCACTAAGGGTGATAAAACCTCTAAATCGGAGATCAGCCGATGTAGAGTAACTTGACGGTAATCCTTCCATTTTCAAAAATATCCGGTCTTCAACACCGGTCTTCGAATGCAATTCATAACGACGTATCACATATTCGGAATGGGTTATACGACCCCATGGTCCTTTCCCGGCTAACCCGAATAGTGAGCGCTTATTTTAAAAATAAGTGTGGCATTCAAATTCATCCAATTCACAACAAATACCTATCTAAAGGTAATTATTGATAGTCGGTTATTTAACTATCAATAAAGATGCGCAACATCATCAGATTCCAAATAATTTTCCAAAATTATTTTATCTTCCAAAATATCTTTACTAGATATAAAATTTTCCACACTTCAAAAATAAATCAATGTTTATTTTTCTAAACAGTTTCCCTTTCCTTTATAAATTCCATATTGAATTTACATTTTTCGAATATCTACTAATATTCGATTTTCAAACGTTTTCAAATATTCAATTTCGATTTATCCTTAAGAAGATAAAATCTCAAAACGTTTCATTTCATTTTGGAAAACATTTCCATACTTATCTAATAATAAGTATTTCACAAATCTTTTATTTTCAACACTTGGAAAATATCCGATATACTTAAATCAAATTAAGTATATATTCATTCTTTAAGGAAATCATTTATTATAACAACATTCATTTGAGTCAAAACGAATGTTACGTAAAACATCGCTACGACGACTCAAAATCACTAGTATAGGGATTCGAAAATTAAGATAGATATATAAATCCCAATACTAGATAAAAACATTTCCTTTCGGAAATCATTTACTATAACAACAGTGTTATAGTCCACCATTTCCTTCTACTTCTCGAAAACGTCTATTTCAACAATGAATGTTGAAATCTATGATTTCGATATTTAATCATTTTAAAACATCGTTAAAACAATTAACTTCATCTTAAATATTACTTTCCCAAAACCATATCCATTTTACTTAAAATATATTCACTGTCCAAAATCGTGAATATACTTCACTAACCACATTTCAATCTTTTCTCCACATTTATATTTCAATAATTATCCACTATCCAAAATCGCGGATATATCTCCTTTATTTAACTTCTATGTTTAACTTATCAATTTCAATTGGTTTTGGATTTATAAAAACAACGTTTAGAAATCACGTTCATACTTCATAACAATTTCAACTTGCAAAATCATTTTATTAGCCAATTCTATTCCTATTCCATCTAAGTGCAACACTCTAATTTATAAGTTTATCACTTATAAATCTTTTATTCTACACATCTACTCAATTTGTACTTCATAATTTATAAATTTCATTCACTCACGAATTTTTATTTTATCTTGTTCTAACACTTACAAAGCTCGTTTAAAATTTAAATGGTTTAGATTTATAAATATCGACTTTTTAAATCCTTTAAATAGACCGTTTATAATACTGTGAAAAACTCAATTTAAACCATTTTATAAATAAATCAACTATTTATTTCAAAAATGACACTTGGGTTATATTTCACAAAAATCTTAACTTTTATAACTTTAAAATTTCAAACGTTTATTTATTTAAAATAAATCAATTCAACAATTCAATAAAACGTCTACTTTCAAAAATCACTTTAAAATCCTTTTAAATTAAAAGTCGTCATTTTTAAAGTTCAAAACTTGAATCCGATGATGCAACAGCATCAATTGGTCAATCACAACAACAACATCATATATCAACATATGATAACAGAATATACATCAATCCTGTAAATAAATAACTACTGGTGAGGAATCCAGTTGGATCCCTCCAACCTGTTTCCCTGCATCCAAAGACGTTAGCACAATACCAATTCCGCTCCAGTACGGAATTATCGCGGTATATAGGTTTTATAAAAATCCGCTTACTAACGGCGCAATAGGGTCTCATCCGCTATACGAGGCGGGAAATCATCAATCCAATATATACATATGCCAATATGTATATATTGCTATATATATAGATATATCCTATCATATCTAATATCACATTCAATAGCAAACATATCAATCAATAAATAACTGAAAATTCCACTTTCATTTTGAGTGAGAAAAATCTCACCTTAGCCTTTAATTTGCCATTCAATCCAATTCTTCTTTCGTTTTCTCGACTTTAACCTTGTATAAATAATTTATACAATTTATCAATATTCGAATAAATCGAGCAATTAATCACTAGTTATTTATTTTAATTAATCACTTGGATTTACACCCATAATTTATTTTTTTAAACACATTTTTCTTTTAATAAAATAAATTAATTAGTAATTCAATTTAAACAAACCTCCCTGTAAAATTTCCAAAATAATTAACAAGTTAATGATTATTATTCATTATACTAAAAATTAAACTAGTGGGATAAAAATATGTGTATGAATATTTATCTTCAACTTCATATATAAAAACTATCCTTTATAAAAATCAAATCTTTATATAACCTTATATATATATATATTCTTTTATCTGCCTATCTATCTTACATAAAATCGAATAATAAATTATTATTCGTTTATTTTATTTTTCTCAATCTGATTATAGAATACTAAATCAAGCTAACCTCCAGAAAGATGAAACCGAATACCTCCTTGCTGGTTCCAGACAAAAATCGAAAAGCAACCAAGAGTAGACCACTGCCTGCCACCACCACGTCGACTTCGAGCGCCACCATTTGCCCCAACCACTCGACCAGGCGATCCACTGCATCACCTCCGATCACACGCTTCCAGATCGCGTGAGTACGCGACCCCTCTTCATCGCCATCGCGACTCAACGCGAGCCACTGCACGCGACTTCGAGCTCCACAGCAGACCACGCGACTGCCATCACATCACGCGCGCCTCCACTCGATCGCGAGATCAACCACAAACGTCGATCGCTTGCCCTAAATCGCCACTCGATCCATGCTTCATCACGTCACCGCCTGAACTCGATTGACTCCCATCCTACTCGCGACTTCGACAACTGCCATGCCCACGAATTTTCGAACGAACGAAGGTTTTCGATTTGAATTTGGAGAAGAGGGAGAATTGCCATTAAATTGATTTTGTTTTTGGTTTCGTTCGTTTGAACTGGGGAGACCGGATGTTGAGATGAATACGCGACCATGGGTTCGAGAAAGCAAACACGCGATTGAAATTTTTTTCGCGAATTTGAACTACGTGGGTCTATGACTTCGAACGAATTGGTATACACGGCCATTTTTATTTCTTTGATTTTGCTAATTGAAAACTGAAGAGGGAGAGGAGGATTTAAAATTGAACGAACATGGCCTGCACGATTTTATTTCGTGGTCTTCAGCGTGATCTAAGGCGTGGGTTAAGGGAGATAACGTGTTGCTGATATTGACCAATTTTAATTTAAAATTAAAATTTTAAATTGAATTCGATTTAAGCTTAACGCGTTTACTCTCCGTACGGTTACGTATTAGCTCCGAAAAATACGAAATTGAAAATCCAGTAATAATACAATATTACGGATCCAATGGAACTGGTTTCGTCGAATTCCGAGACTGTGCCCCGGAACGCTATTTTTAAATGTCGATTCAAACGATATAAATTTCAAACTGAACAAAGCAGTTTTAAATTCGATTCTGAAGCTTCAATTGTCCTCAGTATTATCAATACGAATTTTAAAAGTTTTCGAAATACTTTTCTTCAACTTTAAATTGAAGATTTAAATTTTTATCCAGTTCAATAGATTAAATTTTATAATTTAATCGTCAAATTCAAATTGAAATCGGGAATTCAAATTAAATCATCGTTCAAATATTTAAAATTAATTAAATATTTTCAATTTAATTTGTTCAAAATTCTGGGTCGTTACAGACTTCCCCCCTTAAAAGAATTTCGTCCTCGAAATTACAAGTCAGGAAAAAAATGTCCTTAACTCGTCTACTCTTTTTCACAATTCAATAGTTTTATCAATTTATCGAAACAAATCTTTCTACTAAAGATTCGTTGTCAATTCAACTAGCTTTCTAACTTCAATTATAGGTTTCAAAACAACATTGTTTACTTCAAAGTTCAAATTTAAATTCAAATTCAAATTTTAAACTTTCAAAATTTTCTCAAAAATTTTCTAACACTCGAAATTTCCAAAAAATTTCGCCAGCGTCTCCTTTGCGCGGCTAATACGGTACGACTACAAAACGTCCTTACGGACTCTCAGATTTCAAAAAGAAAATGAAAAAGCCAAGCGGCTAGACAAGAAATCATCAAAAACTCATATTATAATTCAAATACGTACCTTTTGTCGATCAATTCAAATTATCTTTGAAATCAAATTCAATTCCCTTTATACCTGTATATCTACTAGCCATAATATCTAGTTATAACATCCATCTATTTTGCAAATTTTATTACAAACTTCTAATATCAACTCCTTACACCATTTCTAATTTACTATTGAAGTTATATCCATTATCATTCAATTTCACATTTCACATTCATTTGAATTTAATTTACACTTTCAATCTAATTTAGATTCAGTTTACTTTTGAATATTGAATTTCATCAATTATCTTTAGTTCACTTCAAACTAATCTTAAAGCTTCATTTTATTTCACACAATTCAAATTTGTTTCAACATTCAGTTTTAATTTTATTCACTTACAATTGTAAATTCCATTCATTTGAAATTTATTTCTTCTTACTTGAATTTATTTGCAATTCCGAACCATTCTTTTATTTAGTTCACAATTCAAGTCTCAATTTATCTAATTCAACTTCATAATATTCATAGATATTTTCATATGGTATTCCAGAATCTTACCAACATTTCAAAATCATTTGAAAACAATTCAAATTATACTTTGAATTTCCAAAACAAAATCCAAATTTTCCAAACAACTTCCATTTGAAACAATCGGCAGCAATTCCTCTTTTGGAAACCCGAAAATGAACACCGGTGATGTCGCGATCATCATCGGAATTATTTTCCAGCGACCGAAAAGAGTTTAGAGCTTTCATCCCTTTAGAACATTTTTCAAACCTTTGAAATTCATTTTCAAATCAAAAAGGATTTAAAATTTTCAAATCTCCAAAATTTTCAAATTCCTTTCAAAACATTTCCAAAAAAAAACTTCTCTGGAATTCCGTTTCAAATTACAAATCACATTTATAATTTATATTCTCAAATTTCATTTGTATGTGAATTTATCTCTTTATCTTCCAATTCACATTTATAAATTTCATTTGTTAATTGAATTTATCTCCAAATCTTTGGTTATTATTTTAATTTCTCATTCCATTTCATATAACAATGATAATAATTCAATGTTATTATTTTATAACAACCAAACATCCATATACTATGATAATTCATAGAAAACCATTTCTTTTATATACAAAAATAGTTTTGGGCAAAATTATCTCATTTACCCTATTTTAAAACAATACTGTGTCAGTTTATCTTGTTAAGAGTTTAGAAACCCCTATCGATTACAGTTAGCTAGACTGCACCGACCAGAATCCATAAACAATCAACCGATAAGTCAACACAATACAAAACAATTTTATATTCACTAACAAATACGCACTCGTATCTATTATTACACTCAACTCATTCTAGAGTACTGCTGACTCTATCTCTAATGAGTAACACCCAACAGAGCAGGGTTGTCGCTTAACCATATGCTCTGATACCACCTGTAAAGACCCGCAAATCCGTCTTCCGAAAACCCGACACTGCTACGTCCACTGTAGCAACTGCCGAACAATCGGATGGCGGAAACGCGAACTTTAATGTTTAAAAGAAGAGGAAGAAGAAGAGATAGAAGAAAAAGAGAAGAAAGAGGGAATAGAGAAGAACAACAACACGGAAGAACAACATCAGAACAGAAAACAATATCAGAATCTCACATATCGCAGCGGAACAATATATAATAGATAACACTAGTCTTTTAAAACAAAGAACTATATCAGTTTATACATACATCAATCAGAGTCATATACAACAATGGACAGTTATATAACTTGTCCTCATACAGAATACACAGCGGAATAAATACTATCAGATACAAATACTACGTCTCATCATCCAGCTTTCTTCCAAAGCTCCAGAATATCCAGAATATCCTGATAATATAACTCTAGGCTGCCCGTGTGGAAATTGGTGGGCACCCAGAGTTTAGAAGGGAACAATAAACTCCGAGTCAGTCATGGTGACTGGTGTGAGATCGTAAAACAGTTATTTATCTTTAAAATAAACAACAGAAAAACTTTAATGTCAATTCGCAATGCTTTTGGAAAATGAAACTACCATAAGACCTCCCACCACACACACAATGCAAACGCAGAATTGGAGGAGATTTCTTCTTATGATAGTCAAAGATGCTTACTACGCAAAATCAAATCATTTTTGATATTATTATTAGTGCATAGTGTAGAAAACATTTCGAAAGTATAATATTAATCTTAGCCAGCATAGGCATTCCGCACTTATGCCTACTATAGCTACTATGTTCAATAGCAGGTTACCGCCACATTCCATAGCAGGTAATACAACTAAAACCATACACGTCGCGTATTGTTTCTTTGGATTTCCAACAAATGGTCAGGCTAAGGAACTTCCTATCCACGATGGGTACGTCCCTGGAATAGACGACCCGAGAACCTAACCGGATCTCTGCCAACACAAGGCCGGGTTACCTCTGCAAAAATAGGTAACTACTGACACGCGTATGCCATCCCCCGATCGTAACCGATCTTCCCGAGGATCCCCGATTTCCAACAAACCACATAGATAATAATGCAGCAACCACATAGGTTAAGTATCTGGGCTCCATACCATGATACCACCTCTATCCAGAAGGAATGACATACACTAAGGGGCGCTACTCCCTAGAACCTTGCCGCATCCTTCCTGTTTCGACCATTTCCGGGGTGTGAGGCTCGATGAAGTCTCGTCCACAAAGCTACGCTTTCTACAAAGCCCTGCTTCGGGTCAAACAAAATGATCAACCTATGATCACAAAGATATAAGATCAAACAAATGATCATATCACAAATGATCAAACACTGATCATTTCACAGCAACACTCAGTATGCCACGTTACCAAATTGGGATATATCGCTGATAAATTTCAACTACATAACCTCTGAGCTCGTACGTCTCAGAGAAGGGTGTTAAGCTAAGAGAATAAATTCTCCGCCACCAACAGAAATGTATTTGAAAGAAATCAGCTTTATATCTCAAATTGTAACGTCAGACACACAATCCATATAAGTCTGTTCCGGGATCGAACAGAACCGAAGGCACTTCTCACGAAGCCCTTGCATTTCCGGATAAATTTCTAATCACGTCCGGACTTCCCGTCACTAAGGGTGATAAAACCTCTAAATCGGAGATCAGCCGATGTAGAGTAACTTGACGGTAATCCTTCCGTTTTCAAAAATATCCGGTCTTCAACACCGGTCTTCGAATGCAATTCATAACGACGTATCACATATTCGGAATGGGTTATACGACCCCATGGTCCTTTCTCGGCTAACCCGAATAGTGAGCGCTTATTTTAAAAATAAGTGTGGCATTCAAATTCATCCAATTCACAACAAATACCTATCTAAAGGTAATTATTGATAGTCGGTTATTTAACTATCAATAAAGATGCGCAACATCATCAGATTCCAAATAATTTTCCAAAATTATTTTATCTTCCAAAATATCTTTACTAGATATAAAATTTTCCACACTTCAAAAATAAATCAATGTTTATTTTTCTAAACAGTTTCCCTTTCCTTTATAAATTCCATATTGAATTTACATTTTTCGAATATCTACTAATATTCGATTTTCAAACGTTTTCAAATATTCAATTTCAATTTATCCTTAAGAAGATAAAATCTCAAAACGTTTCATTTCATTTTGGAAAACATTTCCATACTTATCTAATAATAAGTATTTCACAAATCTTTTATTTTCAACACTTGGAAAATATCCGATATACTTAAATCAAATTAAGTATATATTCATTCTTTAAGGAAATCATTTATTATAACAACATTCATTTGAGTCAAAACGAATGTTACGTAAAACATCGCTACGACGACTCAAAATCACTAGTATAGGGATTCGAAAATTAAGATAGATATATAAATCCCAATACTAGATAAAAACATTTCCTTTCGGAAATCATTTACTATAACAACAGTGTTATAGTCCACCATTTCCTTCTACTTCTCGAAAACGTCTATTTCAACAATGAATGTTGAAATCTATGATTTCGATATTTAATCATTTTAAAACATCGTTAAAACAATTAACTTCATCTTAAATATTACTTTCCCAAAACCATATCCATTTTACTTAAAATATATTCACTGTCCAAAATCGTGAATATACTTCACTAACCACATTTCAATCTTTTCTCCACATTTATATTTCAATAATTATCCACTATCCAAAATCGCGGATATATCTCCTTTATTTAACTTCTATGTTTAACTTATCAATTTCAATTGGTTTTGGATTTATAAAAACAACGTTTAGAAATCACGTTCATACTTCATAACAATTTCAACTTGCAAAATCATTTTATTAGCCAATTCTATTCCTATTCCATCTAAGTGCAACACTCTAATTTATAAGTTTATCACTTATAAATCTTTTATTCTACACATCTACTCAATTTGTACTTCATAATTTATAAATTTCATTCACTCACGAATTTTTATTTTATCTTGTTCTAACACTTACAAAGCTCGTTTAAAATTTAAATGGTTTAGATTTATAAATATCGACTTTTTAAATCCTTTAAATAGACCGTTTATAATACTGTGAAAAACTCAATTTAAACCATTTTATAAATAAATCAACTATTTATTTCAAAAATGACACTTGGGTTATATTTCACAAAAATCTTAACTTTTATAACTTTAAAATTTCAAACGTTTATTTATTTAAAATAAATCAATTCAACAATTCAATAAAACGTCTACTTTCAAAAATCACTTTAAAATCCTTTTAAATTAAAAGTCGTCATTTTTAAAGTTCAAAACTTGAATCCGATGATGCAACAGCATCAATTGGTCAATCACAACAACAACATCATATATCAACATATGATAACAGAATATACATCAATCCTGTAAATAAATAACTACTGGTGAGGAATCCAGTTGGATCCCTCCAACCTGTTTCCCTGCATCCAAAGACGTTAGCACAATACCAATTCCGCTCCAGTACGGAATTATCGCGGTATATAGGTTTTATAAAAATCCGCTTACTAACGGCGCAATAGGGTCTCATCCGCTATACGAGGCGGGAAATCATCAATCCAATATATACATATGCCAATATGTATATATTGCTATATATATAGATATATCCTATCATATCTAATATCACATTCAATAGCAAACATATCAATCAATAAATAACTGAAAATTCCACTTTCATTTTGAGTGAGAAAAATCTCACCTTAGCCTTTAATTTGCCATTCAATCCAATTCTTCTTTCGTTTTCTCGACTTTAACCTTGTATAAATAATTTATACAATTTATCAATATTCGAATAAATCGAGCAATTAATCACTAGTTATTTATTTTAATTAATCACTTGGATTTACACCCATAATTTATTTTTTTAAACACATTTTTCTTTTAATAAAATAAATTAATTAGTAATTCAATTTAAACAAACCTCCCTGTAAAATTTCCAAAATAATTAACAAGTTAATGATTATTATTCATTATACTAAAAATTAAACTAGTGGGATAAAAATATGTGTATGAATATTTATCTTCAACTTCATATATAAAAACTATCCTTTATAAAAATCAAATCTTTATATAACCTTATATATATATATTCTTTTATCTGCCTATCTATCTTACATAAAATCGAATAATAAATTATTATTCGTTTATTTTATTTTTCTCAATCTGATTATAGAATACTAAATCAAGCTAACCTCCAGAAAGATGAAACCGAATACCTCCTTGCTGGTTCCAGACAAAAATCGAAAAGCAACCAAGAGTAGACCACTGCCTGCCACCACCACGTCGACTTCGAGCGCCACCATTTGCCCCAACCACTCGACCAGGCGATCCACTGCATCACCTCCGATCACACGCTTCCAGATCGCGTGAGTACGCGACCCCTCTTCATCGCCATCGCGACTCAACGCGAGCCACTGCACGCGACTTCGAGCTCCACAGCAGACCACGCGACTGCCATCACATCACGCGCGCCTCCACTCGATCGCGAGATCAACCATAAACGTCGATCGCTTGCCCTAAATCGCCACTCGATCCATGCTTCATCACGTCGCCGCCTGAACTCGATTGACTCCCATCCTACTCGCGACTTCGACAACTGCCATGCCCACGAATTTTCGAACGAACGAAGGTTTTCGATTTGAATTTGGAGAAGAGGGAGAATTGCCATTAAATTGATTTTGTTTTTGGTTTCGTTCGTTTGAACTGGGGAGACCGGATGTTGAGATGAATACGCGACCATGGGTTCGAGAAAGCAAACACGCGATTGAAATTTTTTTCGCGAATTTGAACTACGTGGGTCTATGACTTCGAACGAATTGGTATACACGACCATTTTTATTTCTTTGATTTTGCTAATTGAAAACTGAAGAGGGAGAGGAGGATTTAAAATTGAACGAACATGGCCTGCACGATTTTATTTCGTGGTCTTCAGCGTGATCTAAGGCGTGGGTTAAGGGAGATAACGTGTTGCTGATATTGACCAATTTTAATTTAAAATTAAAATTTTAAATTGAATTCGATTTAAGCTTAACGCGTTTACTCTCCGTACGGTTACGTATTAGCTCCGAAAAATACGAAATTGAAAATCCAGTAATAATACAATATTACGGACCCAATGGAACTGGTTTCGTCGAATTCCGAGACTGTGCCCCGGAACGCTATTTTTAAATGTCGATTCAAACGATATAAATTTCAAACTGAACAAAGCAGTTTTAAATTCGATTCTGAAGCTTCAATTGTCCTCAGTATTATCAATACGAATTTTAAAAGTTTTCGAAATACTTTTCTTCAACTTTAAATTGAAGATTTAAATTTTTATCCAGTTCAATAGATTAAATTTTATAATTTAATCGTCAAATTCAAATTGAAATCGGGAATTCAAATTAAATCATCGTTCAAATATTTAAAATTAATTAAATATTTTCAATTTAATTTGTTCAAAATTCTGGGTCGTTACAGATAGTATTTCTTTTAATACTCTTTGTTATTGTGAGCATAGAGGTGGGGCGTCCCAGTAGGCCACGGCACCACCTCCACCGAACTCGCCTTGCCACGCCGCGTCACCCCATAGCCCCTACACTAGCTCCACCGTCCCCTATGATGACGCGCTGCCGCCCAGACGAACTATGGTTTTGAACCCTAACTCTTAAATTTCCACTACCTCCGTCAACAATAAGCGATGCGACCACCACCGATCGACTCCATGCAACGAGCTCTACAAAACCCCTCAACAAATTTCAGAAATCGTTGCCCGAATCAAAATGTCCCAATTTGCATTTAGGGTTTGATTTGACCGCAATTTGCCGTTGATCTGAGTATCATTTCCAAAACTGAACAATTTCCGTTAATTCATATCGTCGAGAGATTTGCAACGATATATAGTTTTATAGGTGTAGAGGAGTTTGAATTTTTGGATTTTGATTTGGAAATTGAAACTAGGGTTTGGGTTGTCTGCCATTGGAAAGAGGAGATGAGAAAAAAATGTACGTACAGACAATAGAAAATAAAAAGGTGCTAGAGTTTATAACAGCCTATATATAGGCAACGATGGATAAGAATTGGTGGTATAGATCGAATTGGTCGAAACAATTACGCGAACCCGAAAAGCCCGTTCCGTCCCCGAAACGAAAATATTTCGTCCAATATATCGAAATATTGGTTTTCAATATTTTTAAATTCAATGGAACAAATTTCAAATCCTAATTTTATTGTATACAGAAGTTAGCTTTTAAAATCAAATTATATTCATTTAATTTCCATAAATCGATTTCTACGCGTTTCGAGATCGTACGATCAAATGATAAGTCCGATCGTTACGAAACTGGTTCGTTGAAATCCGAGACAGTGGCCAAAATGGCTATTTTTACGCGTAAATTAAATAAATTATTATTAAATTGATTTAATCACCTTTTAAATTCAAATTTAAAAGTCAAATTTTTTATCATACTTGATTACACAGAAATTTAAAATCTTTAAAAATAAATTTTCCATGTTAAATCCAATATTTAAATATTGCACTAATTTCAACGTTCAATTACAACTGTAATAAAACCCTAGTTAATTTATATTTTAAATTCAAATAAATTCTTTTATTTTGATTTCCACTCTTATTATTGAATCAATTATTACTTTATGAATATAATTAACATTAATCTACATTTTATTACATTCATATTCTACAGTTATCATCTTAACTCATATTAATGACAATATTTAATTATATTAAATTCACATTGATTTCCAAATTATTTCAACGGATTAAATAATAAAATAATTATTAATTTTTTTATTAAACATTAGTAATTCAAATACATTTCTAAGTTTATTGTTTACAAACAAAAGCTAATAAATTTACGTACTAATTAATTGATTTCATATTCTGTAATAAACCTATTTCAATTATTAACATATAATTTCAACATTAAATCCAACATTTAATTTATTCCTTATTTACAATTATAACCAAATTAACTTTGCAATTATTTCAATTGATTTAAATTACATTAAAATAGTTGTCAATTACATTCAAACAACACTATTAAATCATATTCTAATTATTTTTCTCATTAATAGATCATAAATTTAAATGTCTCACAATATTAAATTTCAAAATCTTATTTAATTTAATAGTTTTAATTATCAAAAATACGGGTCGTTACAGCCTGAAACTCCCAAAGATGAGATCGAGGGAGAGCGAAGAGCAAATAATAACAAATCGTAAAGTTAAACGAAGCCCCTGTGTTACTATCATAAAGGGGAAAGTTGAGCCAATCAAGAGGGGCATGTTCATTTTGTAAATTTCAGGGCATACTGAAGAGGGAGCGTTAACTGCAGTAATGATAATAGCTTCTGAAAGAGAAACATGGGAAACTTGTATGGATGAACTTGGCCCTTAGGATTTTTGGAAGAAGAAGGATTGGGGAGAACCTCCTGATGGTCATTGGATCTTAAATGCTTTTACAATCTAGCAACTTGAAAAACATTGCTAATTTTAGTAATGATAGATGACATAACTATCTTGGAAGTAGGAATTAGCCAGTGTTCGGAGGAAGGGTTCGTTGTGTCTTTTAACGAGGCATCTAGATTGATTAAACCAACATCTATACAGAAAGAAAATACAACATAAGAAAATGAGTTTTTATTTAAAACAAAAGAAACAAATACAGTAAATACCTAGTGAATATCCAGAACTATTGTACAATATATGCTGAATCAGGCTATTAGTAGAAAACTAATTTAGCTTTTCAGCTATGAGAGATTTGGCATCGTGCCTATTCTTCTTTATCATTGGAGCCTTCTTAGTACCTGGTGAAGTGGCTGAATAAGGGAAAATTTCCTCAACTTATCCTTGGTAATAAGTCTTAGTCGACTTTTTGATCGTTGTGTGCTTTTTTCAAATTTAGCAATTTTTTTACCACTTTCGGACCAATTTCCTTTGATGTAAAATATGTATAAACAGAATCTAATGTTTAAAAAAGTAGGGTACCACTACAAGACGCGACGGCTAATTTTCATCTGCGGCCGTCGAAAGCCGATGGGAAAAACAATTGAAATTTTAGGCATTGAAAAACTGTTCTTCGATAGACTTTTTGATGGCTATATCAGCATTTTTTCGACGTTTATCGTCGACACTCTCGACACCGTGTCATGTATGTGGAAGGTCACGCCTTCACCAATGTGCTGTCGATAGCCGCCCCAAGCCCTCGGAAATATGCTACCTGTAAGCCGTCGAAAACATAATGACGGAGCCGTCGGCGGCCGTTGGAATGGTCTATTGCTATTTTGCTCATTTCTAGCAGTGTATAAATTTGACAAGAAAGTACACGTGGGATTTAATAACATACTGGAAAAAGAAAAGGTTCCAGATATTTTGAGGGAAAAGCATCTCACAAAAAAGAATCGATGACCCCAATCCCTAGTCCTCTCAATATGATCTGAATTAATTCATCGTCGAAAGGGAAAAGGCGGAAAAGTGGTGTCATTTTGTTTATATTAACCTTTTGGATGGTAGTGAGAGAAAACAGGGTTTCAACATTTAAGCTGCCTATTTCGAGCTCCATAAACAACACCTAGGGACAACGAATATAGTAAACTGAATGAGTGCTATTCTTAAATAAGGCCAAGACTTTGGTGATTAGAAAGAAAGGTAATAAGAGTGTCAAATGTTAATTGATGTGAAGTAAATTACCCTTCTGGAGGAGTAATAATTCTGTTTGACGGAACAGGAGCCCTAGCCTCAAATTTAATAATTCTAAAATGCTAAAGAATAGAATCTACTTCCTACCGTGTGGTGATTAATGATTGACAATTAACATAGACTTTCTCTTCAGCTAGCTTCGATTTTCTTTTAACTTTGGAAGTGCTTGTAGACTCTTTAGAGGTTCCCTTTCTTATTCCAGACATAACCCCTAAATAAATAAGAACATAAAGCCATTAATCGATAAAATATCATAAATCTGGTTTTCAATTAAAAGGGGTCTTTAAGTTTCCAAAACTATCAAATACTTAAATATTTGGAGCTATTGAGCAATAAAAATTAAAAAATTATTCCGATGAAAACTTTGGCATTGGAAGTTTTAATGTGAAAACTTAAAATAAGCTACCAATAGTTTTAGGTTTAAGAAATATGAAACATATAAAGTTTAAAAAATTCATATGTCAAAGCCTAAGTAAGCTCTCAAGCGTTTGAAATTTAAAGCCATCGAATATTGAAACTTTTTGATCCGTCGGGCGATTAAAACTAAAAGCTATTGCTATAGGTCGAAGCTTATAGCCAATCGAGTGTCAAGGCTTATAACACTATCAAGTGTAAAATTTTGCAAAGCTATCGTGTGTTCAGAATTTGAAGCTATCGAATGTTGAAGCTCATATTCTATCGAGTGGTAAGGTTTACAATGCTATCATGTGTCTAGAATTTAAAGATATTGAGTGTTGAAACCTGCAACCTATCGAATGTTAAAACTTACAAAGCCATCGAGTGTTTGGAATTTAAAGTTATCAAGTGTTGAAACATGTAATCTATCGAGTGTTAAACTTACAAAGCTATCGAGTGTTTGGAATTTAAAGCTATTGAATGTCGAAACTTGTAACCACTCAAGTGTAAAAATATATATAATAGAAATAGAAGAGCTATCACAACTTTAAAAAGGAACAACTACCACACACTATGATATGGATGTGAGAAATGGGTTAAAGGATCCACAAACAACTAATTAAATAAATCTAGGGTATCTAAAGATCAAACTTGAATTTTTTAATATTAAATCGCTAAGGGGAACGTCGAATCAAATCAAAATCCCCTAAAGTATACTTGATTAAAACGCAAACTGAGAACAATAATAAATAAGGGAAAATTTACCTTTGAAGAATTCAAAATTTCTATTTAATAGGAAAATTTGAATCCTTATCTCAATTTCAAAAGAGCCGGCAAAAGTTAAAGTGGGAAGAAGTATAGGAGAAAAGAGATGAGTAATGATCGTTGATTTAAATTCTTTCCACGGATAATATGTCAAGTTTAAAGAATAACAAAAGTTTACCTGTAAATAACGAAGAAAAAGTATATTGGTTTATACTAAAGTATAAAATACTTTTCTAAAAAGAGGGGGGGGGGGGTTAAAATGTTATACCCAAAATTTCAAAAGTTTGAATAGGAATGGGGTTATCAAGGTTCAAGGTGCAGAAAGCTATCGCATACCATGGATATTAAAGCTATCAAGACATAGTGGGCTATCACATACCAAGATGCAAGACCATCAAGGCTATCGAGGTTCAAAGTGTAAAGAGCTATCACGAACTAAAGATACTAACGCTAACATATACTAAGACGGTGGGTTATCGCATGCCAAGACACAAAACCATTAAAGCTATCGAATGCCAAGTTATAAAGAGCTATCACATGTCGATAATAATGCTATCGAGTGCCAAGGAATAAAAAGCCATGGCATATCAGCATTAATGCTATTAAGAGTCAAGGATAAAGAAGCTATCGTATGCCAACAACAACAACATTATCAAGTGTCGAGGATCAACAAGTTAGCACATGTCAGCAATAGAGCCATCAAGTGCCAAAGATAAAGAAGCTATCACATGCCAGTAATAGCGCTATCGAGTGTCAAGGATTAACAAGCTATCACATATCGGTGATTGTGGTACCAAGTGCCTAAGAAATGCCACTATCGCCTGTCTCAACAATAAGCACAAAAGTTTTCCAATCTGTTACGTGGCAGCTCTAGGTTAGTTTGGCTATGCCATGTCATCTTAAAGAATACAATACCAATTCATACCATATGTTTTATCAACAACGTGCCATGTTAGCAAAATCTCAACCATGCAAGCCTAATGGATGCCACATGTCAAATATCAAAAGGCATAAATTCTCTATCAATAGGCATGTATCCCCTACTAAGAAGAGGACTTTTCTGAATTATAGTTCTGCCTAATTTTCCATTTTTACTCAAATATAAATAAAGAACTTGATTTGAGACTCTAATGGTCACTTAGATCAAATTTTAATTAAGACTTTGAGATGAAGGACTCGAATAGTTGCCTGTTGCATAATCACTACTGGAAATGGTTAAAAAGCAATGGACCTTTTTGATGGCCATCGAAGGCCCCGTTAAGACGTTTTCGATGGCTAATTATTTTAATTTATTACATAGCTATAACTTGGTAATTATAGAAATTTGATTTTTTTTATAAAAATAGTAATTTAATTCCTAAAAATTAAAGAAGATATTTTTATTCACTTCTTCAATTTTATGATGGTTTTTAATTAATTAAATGTTCAATAATATTTTGTGTGTAATTCAATATTTAACTTTAAAAATCGAATTCAAACGTTCAATCTATGCAGCTGTGACGCCCCACCTCAATACCCACGCTAGCCAAGGACACTACGATGTAGTGCTGTCAACTAGCGCGGAGAATAAGGCTGTTGAGGAGCGACCATCCATGTAATTGATTATCACATGGTGGCTATAAAATAATCTTCGGAAACAAAAATAGAAATAAACATAACACATAGCAGTCACAGACATCCATATCACAAAGGTGGAAGAAGATATGAATATATAACTAACACATGAAAGTGTACATCAGAGTAGTGGTCAAAAAGTTCCACAATAATACAAAAGAATAGCAACACGTGCTATACCAAAAGAATACAACTATGAGTCCATATCTCAAGTGTATACAACAAAAAACTGCTAAACTAAATAGTCAGCCAAAAGTCAGAGTAGCAAATCCCGGAAGGAAGTCAAGCAGAAGCACATGTAACATCTCGGTCTGACCCGAGTATTATTTAAGAAAATAATAAACGGATCAGTCTAACTATAAATATCAGATGACATGATATATAATAAAAGACATGGCATAAACATAGAATATCCATACTGACATACTACTATAAGTATGAAAATGATGATCAACAGGAGATCAACCGATGAGAAATGATCAATATCACGAGAATCTTCTCAAAGATCCAAAGAGGGCATCATACCCTAAACTTGTACTCATAACAAGTCAATGACATAAAAATCCAGAAATCAAACAAGAAATCCAGAAATCATAAAAAAAAGAGAAAGAGGCCTATCACATGATGGTCCGAAGACCATGGGGAGCTACCCCATATGTGTGAGTCGGAATCACACTGATTGAGGCCTAGGCTAACCAAAAAGCAAAAAGGTATGTGTGAATGGAATCACACAAGTGGTGTCTAGCCTAACCTCGCAAACAAAAAGATATGTGTGAGTCGGAATCACACTACTGCGGCCTAGACTAACCTTGCGGACAAAGAGATGTGTGTGAGTCGGAATCACACTACTGCGGTCTAGTCTTACCTTGCAAACAAAGAGACATCGCACAATTGCTAGTCTAAATCATAAAATGATCATCATGATCAGCGAGAAGTGTCAATCACACCAAGCTAGTAAATATATGAGTTTAGCTTCATGTCCCATAACCACTTGCTTAACTTAAATATTTACGAACAAGCTGTAAATCTTCACTAGGAAATTGTCACGAAAAAGGGTTCAATCGAACAAGTCCAAGAGCTAACCGACGAAGTGAACGCAAGCGTTTCATACCACCCGTTTTACTAAGTCGTTTAAGTCGATTTCTCGTTCGAGTGAAGTAAAGGCTTGTATATACTAGTAGATTGAAAATCGGTTTGAGAAAACGAACTTTTGATATTTAAAATAGTGTTGAAATCGCTTTGATGAAAGAGTTTTGATATTTACTATTAGTATTGAAACCTTCATATATCTTTAAAGTGACAAGTCATAAAACGATGGTAGAAACAAATCAATTCACGTTCGAAGACGTGAGTAAAGTCCAAAGAAGTCAATCCCAAAACCATCAAAGTAGAAATTCTGATAAATGTTTTTCAGACGAGATTGCCTACGCAGAGTAATACGGGGTACGACCTAGTGAAGGCAAGCGGTCCAGCGACCTAAGGAAAAATAGGTCATACGACCTAAGGAAATCGCGAACTAAAAAGACCAAGTGTAAGGTCGGCGACGACCTACGACTTATAGAGTCATGCGACCTAAGTGGGATGCGACTTAGTGGGGCATAGGTCGGAGACGACCTACGACTTAAGGTCAAGCGACCTAAGGTAAATGGTCCAACGACCTAACTCGAACGACCTAGAGGGTCGAACGACTTAACTGGAGGATAAGTCGGAGACGACCTACGAGATATACTGGCCGACCTAACTCGAGCGACTTAAAGACTTAGCAGGGTCGAGCGACTTACGAGCTACGACCTAAGGTGACGAGGGCGTTAGGTCGGAGACGACCTAACATTTGACTCGCGAACGACTTATGGAAAAGAAGCTTAGGTCGGAGACGACCTATGAGATAAGCCAGTGCGAGCGACCTAAAGTTTGCCTGGGGGATTATAGGTCGGCAACGACCTAACGTTTTGCTTGGAGATTATAGGTCGGCAACGACCTAACGTTTTGCCTGGGGATTTTAGGTCGGCAACGACCTAAGACTTAACAAAATTCGAGCGACTTAGTGGTTTGCCTTGGAATTTTAGGTCGGCAACGACCTAAGACTTAAAGCTGTTTCGACCTACGACTTAAGGACGAATACGACCTACGACCTAAGGACGCGCGACCTAACTCCGAACGAGCTAAAAATGGCCAGAACGACCTAGTAGCAGTTTTTCACCAAAATCACTAAATTTTGGAGTTTTTCGCCAATCCAATCCAAACCAAATGCAAATGTTGATGCTAGAGTGATAGGGAATCATTCCCAACAGTCCAAGATAGATATAGGCAAAATGTGAGATCAAAAATCTCACCTTTTCACAGAATTTGATGAAGGTGGAGATTTGAGAGCAAAGCAAGAACACCAACAAGCTTGAATCAATGGTCTTCACGTGAATTTGATGTTGAATCTCGGATTTGCAATAGAATTTGTGTTTGGAGTTTTAATTTCCACTTCCCACCACCATTTTTGACAAAGCTTGAAGTGTTTTGATAGAGTGAAGAAGATGGTTGGGCTGAACTAAAGGGGTGCAGTCCAAACCAAAGTCAAAGGCGGGAAAAAAGTGTTGAAAATTTCACTATCTCCAAACATATCGAAGTTTACACTCAAAAAGATCGCAAACGTCATTTTGAACTCAATGGGGGTGGTCTCGAGTCCTAATTTGACCGTATGCAAAAAGTAGCTTTTCGGACTAACATCCGACTAACGATAAAATATTTAAATAAAATATTTAAATATAGAATCGATAGATATGCGGGTTGTTACAGCAACTTTCAGTCCGTCCATTATACAACTTCGATGAAATTTATGATGCATAATAATTTTATGAATTAAAATAAATTATTTAACGTACAACTAATTATGAATTTTGAAATGCATTTAAAATTATAAATTCATATAAAGGAAAAAATTCAATATGGAAATAAAAAAAATATTGAATCACTAAAAATGTACTATATACAATAAAGTACCTGCACTAAAGTGGTGGAGCAGTAAGAATTGGATCAACCAATTGCGTGCATTCAAATAAGTTTCGATCATTTAATGTATTGAAAGCCATATTATTTGATTAGCAGTCTAAATGTATGTATATGTATATGTGTGTGTGTGTATAATATATAAGTAATGGAAAAAATGATTATATACGACTGATTGAAAGATTTGAAAAGGCAATTAAAAGGTTGTAATCATTAATATTGATTCTCATACTTATTAAGAACTAATACCAGCTATTCAATCGGTTATGATGGGCATATATTATTCAATTTTATTTTTATATTGGCCAGAGGAAAAGGTTTTAATCGAGTATTTTTTTTCTACCATGTTTTTTTGTAGTAAAATTAATCACGTCGATAATTGTTGTTGTAACATCCTATAAATTTAATAGAAAATTTAATAGGAATTTAATGAAATTAAATTAAAATAAAACAAGGTCTTAAAAGAAAATTTTCACAAACGTCCAAATTTGGTTATGAAATTTGTACCTTTGTGCTCGTAGCGATTTTATGGACAATTTTCATATGTAATACGTTGTAATCTAAGTCCGTATGAAGGAGCTACAGATATTAGAATGGAAACTAAAATTGAAAAATAAAAATAAAAAATTTACAAAGCCACCGGTCGATCTGTAAGGGTTGATGGTCGATCGGTAGCGGTTGATATAAGGTCGGAAGCGGTCGACCGTGCCTGTGTATTTTTGAGAGTTCTCTGATACTTTGTGACATATTTTCAATGGTCAAGATGAATTACTCTGAATGCAAGTTTTGATGAGTGAACAAGATTTGAGAAAATATTCCCTAAGCTAGATCTAATGGCCCAAACTAAATCCTACCCCTGTAAATCTAAGCAAATGAAACCCTAATTCTTCATTAAAAGTTTATAGTAACTAAACCCTGCCAAAATTTTCTCTCAACCCTAAACTTCAAAATTCTAAAAAATCAAATATACCCATTTAGAAGAATTGAAGAGATTAAATCAAGACGAATCAAGGTAGAGCTATTGATTTAGAGGGACAATTCTCAAGTACAAGAAATAAGAAGAGCTTAGGCTTGAGGTGAGTGGAAACAATTTTAATTAGGTGATTAATTGTAGTTAAAATTGATCTATTATATATGATCTAGGATGATGTTAGAAACTCTAAATTGGAACTTGTAAATTGTTGAACCTGATTTGATACAAGTGCACCATTTCTGTTAATTAAATTGTGAAACCCCAAGTTGAAACTTATAATCTTAGATTTGAAATTATAGTAAATTATTAAATTGGATATTTGTCAAATTTGCAAACCCTAAGCCAACAAACCTTAAATCGAATGGCGAATTAATTCTTACACTGTAAATAGGGTTCATTAAACACTGTTACAATTTGATTAACATGAATAAATAATTAACAATAGAAATTGCACGAAACCCTGGTTTTTGTTCATGAATGATCGACCCTGGACCTAGCGGTCGACCATTGAGGAATAACGATCGATCGTTTGTAAAGAAAGCTGGCAAATTAAACCTTGGCCTAAGGCCCATATATATATATATATATAAAATCGAATTGTTGTGGGCCTATTCAAGGGAAATTGGATGTATGTTAGGACCTGTAGGGAAGCTAGTTCCCTAGGAGTGAACATTAGTTTATGGTGGTGTTGGGTAAATATTTTTTACCCAATTTAGAATAGCAATCGATTTGAGGCGATGTATTTTCGCAAATGACACTCACAGAAGGTTCCAATGGTGGACGTGTAGCTAGCGTGGATGCTTGATGGAGTGGGTTCGACACTACGGGATGTCTTAGTATTTAAAAATTCATGACGCAACGTGATACAATTAGAGAGGAAGACCCAAAGCAAGAAATAAGAGGCCAATACTATGATCGAGGGGTGGAAGCGAATGTAGACAATGAGACATTCTGATGGTTCGACATTCGGGTTCTTCCTCTCCAAGCATAATGATGGAGAATCATTCCCAATAGCCTAGTGGTGGTGATGATAGTGGAAGCTTAGCCCACGGTAGCCAAGTGGCGGTGTTTTTATGGTTAGTAGCAAAGGCCCGGTGTTTCCACTTTTAGTAGCGTTATGATGGTGTTTACATGTTTAGTAGCCTAGCGATATTGTTACATTGAGTGGATCTAGGAGCAGTGGCTGATCGTTAGACAAGAGATGTGATCCTTTGTTCGACTTATTGTATTAGCCTACACAAATTATAGTGTAAGAATGTATTACACAAGAACCTTTAGGTAACAGACCTTAGGAATTCATGGACACTTGTATCACACCATATATCATCTAGAGTAGCATTTAAGTAATTGCACATGATCATCACGTATTAAATTTGTACTCATTTAGCATATTTTTGTCTGACCGACTCCCTCATTTCTGTTTTTCCTCACCACAGGATGACATGTTAGCAGTTGATTGGGCATAGTACATGGAGGAAGGAGCTTTACTTTGGATTTCTCATATTCTTGTTATCCATCATGTAGTTATTTAATGCATTAAAAGTTTGTAAAACACATGTTGTACTTTGAAACAATGTATATGGCAAATAAAGTTTTTTGGAGATTATTTTTCTGAAATGTCTATTTCTCATTACATATATTTTAATTCCTTCTGCTATGAGATCTGAAAGCATAGAATGTCTTAGAACTTACCCTTATAATTATGCTATATAATATTTAAAAAACCCAATAACTGTATTTCTTGGCATGACACGAGTCCGAAAGTCACACTAGGCTTTGGATCGATGTGTCGGGAAGTGCAGTTTCTTATATTTGGTACCAGAGCTTAGGTTTAAGGTTCCCTAAGACTTAGGCACGTATTGAGAGAATGTAATTGAAATTTTTTGAAAAAATGGTTTTTCCAAAATGGACTTTTGAAAGGTATATATATGTATGTATAGATAAAAGTTTTTGAAGGTTTACATATATATAAAACTATAACAAGAAAGAATGATATCAAGTATTCTTATCAAGTACTATCTTTGGAAAAGTTGAAATTAATTTCCAATCATAAAATAGTGAGATTGAGTATAAATTAAGAGGAATGGCTATAGAAAGGCAGCTAAGATTCCGAGTGTGAACATCCATATCGTTTTGTAGTCATCTAAAGCAAGGAGATAAGATGAGCCTAACATAACTAAGGGAGTGAAATTATAATTTTCTTATAGAAGCAAACAGTTATGGATCAAAATAAGTGTTAATGTTATAACGGTTGAAGTGAAAAATAAAATTTTCACGTTTGGAGTTTACTCATAAAGAAAGGCTAGTAGATGATTTGTATACCAACTAGCAGTAGTAAGCAAATTATAGACTTAAGGATGAGTAAAGAAGATTAGTCCCATGAGACCCCGATAACAGGAGCTTGATATTGAAAGCATAAGGAGGGCTTTATAAATTAAAGGCAGATTTCCCAATTATAGTAGAAATCCTATTCTTATATTGGTAGTGGTCATAAGGACTCCTATTTATTTAAAGGTATGGCTAGGATATTTCCATGATGAAGTTGGACACTGTATTGAAAAAGAAAATTGAGCTAACCATCTTTGAAAGGAAGAGAGAAAACCTTATGCACTTGAAACATTGTTAGGTATAAGTGGGCTTAGATGATTAGGATTGCTATTGTTTACTCCAATTTAAGTGATAAGTCAATGAAAATATTTTCTAAAAATTAGAAACTATAGATGTCTGGTCTTTTAAATAGAAAATAAAATTGATGTTGACTTATGGTTTTGTACAGAATTATCGGACAAACTTTATGAAATTTTGTAGAAAGAAAATTTTGAGAATTTGATAAAATGTAATTTATCAATAACTATTTTTAAAGATTTGCTTTGCCTTTTGAGCACATTATTACACTTTCCCTCACTTTTGAAAAATAATAATTAAAAAGTATGTAAGATCCGATTTTTGAACTCTTTTATAAATAAGAAATGGTTAGTACTTGAAAGTGTCTTTTATCGATGTTTGCTTAAAAACATCAAAATAAAAATAGTAATAAGTTAAAAATACCATATTTTCTTTGAAAATACGTTTTTGAGAAAATTTCTTATTTATGAAAGAAAATGTTAAAATAATGTGTTTTAAGTACATTTTGTTAAATTAAGCTTAAATCATTTTGATATTTAATTAAAGAAAATGTCATGATCTTGATAAGAAGGAAACGATTGTTAAAAATAAAAGGGAGGATTTTACAGCTATAAAACTTATTAGTTTTATGAAAATGATGTTGAAAATAAAAGGTTTTGATTTAAAAAGGTAAAGTGAAAATATTTTGACTATCAGTTAAACTTAAAAGAAAAGAGATAGGTTGGAGTTAGACAAATAGGATTACGCAGCCCACTAAGACAATATTGACTATGGAATTTGAAAGCCTTGAAATGGTTGGGACATGATAAAAAGAAATGTGAAAATTTGGTGACCTTTCCAATCAACGGTTGAATTGAAAGGACGAAATACTAGGTTAAACTTCTTGTAGTAGTGAAAGGTGAGCACCACCTTATATCTTTTTACCCGAGTATGGGTTGAATCATAGAATCTTTGAGTAAGGAAGTCTGGAAAATAGGGTTTAGGGTGAAACATATTCCAGAATAAGGAAAGAGTAAGCCAAAGAGATTGTTGTCAAGGGATGCTGTATATGCAAAGAGTTTTATTCGGTTTGAAGTGTAAAAAGGGCAAAGTAGGTTCTACTTCAATTCTTATATAGTAAGTTAAGTGACAAAGGAGCGGTCCGAGTATTGGTCGGTACCACATAGATAAAAATAGGATACATGTAGGCTATGGGCAGTCCAGGTATTATGTTGTTTCACTGGAGGCTATAGGTAGACTAGGTTGACATGAGTGGAAGTCGTATTAGTGGGAGAGCAGTCCCCACAGTAGCATTGTGCGATGGTATTAATGGAAATTGGTTTCTATAGTAGCCTTACAGACTGTGTTATCCTATTGGGTTCTATCATTGTAGATGTGTTCCAAGTATTCCTATGTAAATCTTGGAATTGTATGATTGGGAATCTGCACATATTTTGATCTGAAAAATGATGGGTAATAATAGTCCCTGAACTTGTAGGTCATGTGATAATTACAGATTTGTAGATTTGTGTGACGTGTGCAAGTAAAATACAAATTAAGTAATCACGGTAAATTGTTGGGATTTAGGTGACCTTGGATTTTTGTTGGATAATTGAGATGGGTTAGTAAACACAGCTAGAAGTAGTGATAAATTAGAAATGGGATTTGAGTAAGTATTTTAATTCATTAGAATATAGAGGGTTGCAATGTAAATTCCTATGGATTATCAAATTCAAATTTACAAATAAAAGTGTATTGTTTGAAATGACAAGGAATACACCCTAATGCAAGAGATGTACAAAATAGGGATGGACACCGTATCTTGTATTGTCTATTTCAATTACTAAAAAAAGATAATTCCTTGTAATTCAAAATGTGACACTAATTCTCCTTTTGGATAAGACATAGAAATGTATATTGTCAACATTTCCTTTGGAAGAGGTGTGATATCAATGCATTAAAGTGTGAAAATCCCCAAGTATAGATCAAAGTATTGGTTATCATGTTTATTGGATTAAAATGGCAGATCATCATTCCATATTGAGTTGTCTTAACCATGAAATAATTTGAATGAAGTAATAATAGGTTATATTTGGTGAAAAGATCTTATCTATGGAAGGACATCAAGGAATGGTAAAAGTTTTGAAAGTTCAAACCACAAAAAGTATCCTAGATAAGCTTTTAGTCAAGATTGTGCAAAGGGTGGTTGATTCAAGAATTTGGGTCTCCGATAAGAAAGATATATGATTATTTTCATGCATTGTTAGCACCAGAATTGGTCACTAACACCCAAGAGTAGATTTGTGTAGAGAGATTAATGAAGATAATAAATTTAAACAGAGGAATATATGCAATAGAAACTGCAGAAACAAGAACACCAAAATTATAGTGGTTCGGCGTAACTGCCTACGTCCACTATTAATGTAATCTTTATTGCTTTTCTTAAGGACTTGAATATAGATTCAATCCGTAAACAAACTACTCGTATACAAGTTTTAATTAAAATAAATGAGTACGAAAAATGGCAGAGTGTCTCCAGAGTTCTCCAAAAAAGCTCCCATCAACTGTACCCTCGCCCCTCTATTTATAGATGAAGATTGGCTAGATATCCTACACGGGCCCAAAACCAAGGTACCTCGGCCTGCATATGGGAATCTCGAGTCGACTGAGCCAGGCATACCAAGCGACCTTCGGTCGAACGACAAGTGCTGACCCAGGATGGTCGAACGGTGGTCATTGAGTAGTTGACTCGAAGCAAACTCTTATAAGACTCGGAGCAACTCGTGGTGGGTCTCGAAGTAAAGCAGTGCCGGCTTTCTCACTTCACCGTTGATCCCTTGCACAGGCTAACTTCCTCATCGTGCGCCGAACCAGATACATCGAGCACAAATGCCGAACCACTTCTGACCGAACGGCACTAACTTCCCTTCTACGAACAAAACCTGCTTACCCGTCTAGGCCAAGCCGTATGTGACTTACGTCGTTGACCGAGCGGTGTGTGCCGAAGCATCTGGACCGAATGACATATACCGAACTACCCAGCCCGAACAAAACAACACCTCCCTTAACCGAGCGACGAATGACTATGTGCTTTTAAGTCTAGAACAATTCTACACCGAACGACAATTTACCGAGCGACGAACTTCTCTTCTAAGCCGAGCGATACATGTGGAGTTCCTAACTTCCCCTTTCTTTAGCCGAGCGACACATGCTATCTCACGTAGGCCGAACCACTCAGCTTGAATCAACTCCACACATTTCCAACCTCTCACTGGCTCAAGCCCAGTCTCGATTCAACCAAAGCCTTTGTGATTAGCATTTGTAGCTGGGCCAGGCAACCAGATAACATTTGCCCCCCAAAGTGCGTTGTGTGAACCAACACGATGCACTTTGAATTAGCAGTTAGTCTTTGCTCTCAGGTGTTAGCTCGCCCAGAATGGTAATCATCCGGTATGACACACATCTAAGTCTCGTTTTTAATTTTCAAAGGCCGGGCGAATCCAATTTCTTCAAGGCTGGACCTTGAAAAATTTTCGAGACAACATACGTATATATATTCATGTGCATACACACATTCGTATAAGCATATGTGTATCTTCATTGATTCGATATGGTTTCTGGACAAAATGTGGTTCGACATATCAATACCGACCCACACGTTCGGTCTGAACCACGTTCTCTTTCTTGTACCTATTCAGATGTGTTGACTGGTTCTACCGGTTAATTTATGTTTGCCTTCTTTCTCCCATATATAAGTCCTAGTATTCGCTCCTTCCCCTTCCTTTTACTTCTACTAAACTTTCTCAAGGCCATCTGTGCACTCCTCTCCGAGCTTAATTTGCTACCTAGCCTATCATAGAACCCAGATTGCCTACCTCGTGACTCTAATCGCCCCCGAATTCGGACGAATCCCCTGTCCAAAGCCTCGAAATCATCGCATACTTTGATCTCTCTCTATAGGTACAAATTTATTTCCAAACCTGGAATCATATAGGGTCTCAATGCTCGGGTTGATGTTCCCCCCTCTTTCTTGTCATAGGAATAGGTAGGAGATGATTTAGAGGAGGGAGAGAGATGGATTAGGAATAAGAGTGGACTTTAGGCTAGTGCCTCGGCTTGACTTTGATGGATGATGGCATAAATCGTCTAGGAGGAATAATTATCATCCCTTAACTTGGATGTCGGGACTTAGGTGGAGGATGGAGGATGTCGCTCGGAGAAGAAAGATAAGGAGAAGAGGGTTCGGTAATTCAAGAGCGAATGCGGGTCGGTCAAAATCCTGAAGAGCAGGTAAGTATCTCGACCGAGTGGGTCGCTCGGCCTCGAGGGGGAGCACAGGATGGTAGGAAATTAGGCAGTGGGTCGGTAGGATTTTTTAAGTTTAAAAGGCGTACGCTGAGTGAAAATTCCGGGCTAGTATTGTGGGTGGAAGTTTGCTATTTGGTAAGTCCCTTATGGGAGTAGCCCAAAAGTGAGAGCATCGTTCGGCCTAGAATAAGAGAGTGGGTTGGTCAACATGTGTTAGGATTGTGGCTGTTCGGTTATTAAGGACAGAGGCTTGGTTTAGTTTGGGGTAGTCGGTCCAGTAGTTAGAAAGAAAGAGAGGTCTGGATGGTTCAGTCGTCTTATAGGATAGTGGGTCGGCATTGATGACCAAAACTTAATTTAATTCAAACATATCATTCACTTGTATAACTCACCTCCACAGCCATGCACTGGATAACGAACAATGACCAGTAACAAAGAACATTTACTTGGTGATTTAACTTGAACTAACTACTCCATAACTTGAATAATGTTCAATGTAAACTTAACCCATCAAGCGCAGACATATAGCCTTCATACTTTTAGGACGCTGATGCTCGACTCCAGAACTTCTAATGCCAATTATATGATAAACTGCAAGAAACGGTCGGCGATGACGGTCTCCGAGGACAACCACTTAAAACTCTATCAAATCATACTTGTGTTTAAAACTTTAATTTTTTCCATGCTCGCACTTCAGTTGTAGCACTAGTGCACACACAACACGGGGGGATATATTATTATCTGTTATATCTGATATCCATTGCCTTTTAAGTGTAGTTTAAACAGGATTTTATCCACATCCATTGCTCTTTAAAGATGTCCAGAAAGTCGAGCTCTGCTACAGTTTCCGATAAGCCTGATCCAGGCTCTCAACAGGAGGTAGTAGGTACTTCGGACCCACCGACGACCTCCATGCAGGGTAATCCGGATCCATCCGCTGCAATTATTGGCCCGGCACCCGATGCTATAGATGGAGCAACTATCCTAGACAATCCAACTAATTCTCAAGCTTCAAGAATTTATGAAACCGCCCTTCGTCGGCTATGTTCAACCCACGGAATCCCTTTTGACGACGTATTAATTCCATCAGGACAAGATCGTCCTCACCTGCCCCTATCGGGATATACAGCTTGTAACAAATTCATGTGCTGGGTCAGGAGTGTGCCACCGTTCAATTCATTTCTTCGTGAGATGCTGTAGTACATCGAGATCACTCCAGCACAGCTTCACCCCAACAATCACGCATTTCTCCATGGCACTTGCATTCTCTTTATGAGCATCTTATTCAGGCTCCCCACTCTTGAGGATATTCGCTACATTTACCGTTTTAAAAGACGGTCTGACAACCCTTGTTTCATATTCCTTGAACCACACTCTAAGTGTCAGATCCTGACGGGGGCATGGAGTAAATTCTCCAAATATAAGCAGGAGTGGTTCGACGTGCGCTGCCCCCGGCTTTGCGAGAAGATGGTTGGAAGGGAGTAAGTTCCATTTCCGGACTCGTTATTTATCTAAGGCATGAAGTGCATTTTTTCTAAACTTCCCTTCGGTCTTTTGCAGGCATCAGCCCATGTCCCGAAGGTGCGAGGTATTCTGAGGTCGTCGAGGCCATTCGTGCTACTCCCGTGGAGGACCGGGAGATCAAATTCGTTATTTCCAATGAGTCACGTCTAAAGTTTGGGCTATTGGCGGAAGGTTGTCGAACTACTCTCCCATCCAGCGCCACTACAACCAGACCTATGGCGGAGAAGGGTAAAGAACAAGCTGGGTTTTTGATGCCCCTTACAGGCGGGGCCTCCGACATGCCCGAGGAAGGTGAGATTAGAGAGGCCGGGGTTTCTGGAGCGTCCGATGAGCATATAAGTCCTCTCTCAGAACCGGTGATCGACGCACCCGACATCGATGAACCACCCCCTCCATCAAAGAGGAAAAAGAAACTAGCCTACAAACTAAGGAAGAAAACAGTGGGCGGAACCTCGAAGGTTACAATTACTCCGATAGAGAAAGGGCCATCTCCACAACACTTAGAGGGTTCATTGAAAGGCTTATCAGATCTCACCGTCCCTGATGACTTGCTCAATTATGGCTTCGACGACCCAGAAGCCCTAAAACTTTCGCCCACGAGAGGCGACGAAGGCGTTCAAGCCCATCACCAAGGAGAAAAACTCCGATAAGTAAAGCTAAAGAAACTGGTCCGTCGGGGGGAAACACTAGGACACACACTAACACTCACTCTCCACCCCACACTTAAGTATTAGCCATCGTATGATCATCTCTAACTTGTTTTCACTTGATTTCTATGCAGGTGATATGGGACGTTCACATGGCTTCGACCGCCTTCGCGGTTCCTCTATCTTTCATCACTCTGGCTAAGACTCGGGGCTCGGAAAACGCCGAGATAGAGATGACAACAGCGATAGAGACTACCATCCTCGAGAATCATCATCTCGAAGGAAAACTTACAGCCACTCTTCCTACCCCAACGATCCTCCTCCTCAACCAGAGCATAGCAGGGAGAAATCTGCTCAAAGGGGGTCTCAATCTGCAGCTCCTTGTGATCAATATTTTGGTTCATCAAGCACTAGGCAATCCTGTGAGCTTTACAAGAAATCTGTAGTTTTGACTAAACAAACTTCCTCTGGCCCTGCGCATGATCCATCGATAGTAGAAAAGCTAGCTGAGCTTAAAACCACATTTCCAAAAATATGCTTTAATGGACTAAAGTTTCTTTCGGCGATCCATCCCATTCCAGGGCATGTTAAACAAAATTCCATTGCTTGCAATAATGATGTCTACGTCCAGCACGACGCATTCGTTCATTTGGTGGAAAAAGTTTCAGAAGTTTCGGTGGAACGTCAGCATGAAATCGATCGCCTAAAACTCGAAGCTATTCACGACAAAGACATTATCAAAGCCCAGGATGAAGAGCTTTCCTCGTATAAATCTCATCTTGAAGCCGCTCAAAAAACCGCTAAAGACACAGCTGAAGCAGTCGATCGTGTGGAAGCCGCACACAAAAAGGAAATTGATGAGGCAGTTCAACGCTATGGCGCTTTAGCCTTAGAAAAGGATTCCATCCAAAAATAAAAGGATGTTCTCACTCAGCGAGTTAAAGAATTGGAGGAGCTACTCCTCAAAGAAAAAGAAGAAAAAACTGAAGCTCAAGAGGAGTCACAACGATATTGTGACGAGATTGTCGCTACACGACTTTTAAAAGCAAAGCTTGATGAGGAGCTCTCCAAAGCTGAAGCGCTGAAGAACGAGGCCCATGAAGAGGGAAAAAGAATGGTGCTCTCGAAAATTGATTCTCGCCTTGTGGCGGCTGCTAAGGCTGTTAGGGAGGAAATCAAGTGCATGTTTGATCCACTCATAGCCGAGTATAACGCTCGAGTTCTCATGCATCGCGACCTAACTTTTCTTGGCGAGGGTTACCTCGAATTTTTGACCGAAGCATAAGACACTCTAATAAAAATTAAAAAGGTCGAATTGGGAACTGAAGAGGTGGATGAGGAGTCTCTTGTGAAGGAAATGCTTCATGAGAATGAGCGCACTAACCTATCTGCAGCAAAGGCCCTTTACGGAAGGGACTCTTCCTCATCAAAAGGAAAAAATGACACTACCGGTCCATCCGGAACTGAGTCCTCGGTCCTCCTCCTATTCAGCCGACTGGTCGCCCATCATTCGATCCCTTCGAGCAGCATATTGGCTATGATCCAGAGAAGCCTGGACTTGATATTCACGCTCTATCTCCTATTCTGGAAGGTGAAACTCCCCGAACCGTTGAGAGTCAGCCAGAAACTGGTACATAACTTTTCTTCCTAGAGTTCAAAGGGCCATCGTTTTTGGCGAATAATAAATGTATCCTAACATTTGTCTCTTACCATTTCATGTAGGTCATTCTGATCCCGAGCCAACTCCAAGGAGCGATGCCGCAGCAGAAAAGGAGGGGAAAATGGGAGAGGCAATTCAGACTAGAGAGACTCCCGGACCTGACGCTCAAGTGATCGAGGCGCTTGATGAAGACAAATCTGAAAATCTATCACCCGTGGAGGAAAATGATGAAGTTGAGATTACGGGCGCCTCTGAACACACTTCAAAATCGAGCATGGCGGAGCAAGTTATAGAAGAGAAGAAAAAGAAAGTTGAGATTAAGGTTGAGCCTCAGGTGGTGGAACTTGATGATCCATTGAACAGGCCCCTGAAGGTTATTCTCCCTGATGGAATCTCGCCACAGGAAGTTCCTCTTCCTTCCCCGGGCACCACTTCCCTAGTGAGCAAGGTGTCCAAGAAAAAACGCTTGGGGGAGGAGTCTTCAAAGAAACCAAGGAAGGAGAAAAAGTAAAAAAAAAAGTAGCTTATTTATTTTCGTAGTCGTTGTAAATAGATTTTTTGCTCCGAGTTCAGGAGAAGTTGTAGTAAAACTAAATTCTCAATTAGTAAATAAATTTTTTCTTTTTTGATGATCTTTGCTAACTTAGCTTTACCACTCTTCTTGTATCTGAAATCCAGGGTTGTGTGGGTCACTTAAGCTCTCGTTTGTTTCCGCATGACTCAGAAATTTCTAAATTGCTTATATTTTAGCCTGTGCTCCAGAGGCTGAGAGATTTTTAAACCGTTTATACTCTAGTCCACAGTCTGGGGACTCAGAGTACTCTAGTCCGCACTCTGGGGACTTAAAGATTTTTAAGTCGTTTATACTCTAGTCCGCACTCTGGGGACTCAGAGTACTCTAGTCCGCGCTCTGGGGACTTAGATATTTTTAAGTCATTTATACTCTAGTCCGCACTCTGGGGACTTAGACATTTTTAAGTCGTTTATACTCTAGTCTGCACTCTGGGGACTTAGAGTACTCTAGTCCGCACTCTGAGGACTTAGAGATTTTTAAGTCGTTTATACTCTAGTCCGCACTCTGGGGACTCAGAGTACTCTAGTCCGCACTCTGGGGACTTAGAGATTTTTAAGTTTGGGTGCGCGTTCATGCGCTAGACAAAATAATGTAATTTAATTTTTGTCATAGACTTGTAACATACAGAAACATCAATTGTTCATGGAAAAGACGACTTCAAGCCTTTATTGATCATAACAAATGGAAACAAACTGAATTGTCTTATACCGAACTACCCAGCCCGAACAAAACAACACCTCCCTCAGCCGAGCGACGAATGACTATGTGCTTTTAAGACTAGAACAATTCTACAACGAACGATAATTTACCGAACGACGAACTTCTCCTCTAAGCCTAGTGATAAATGTGGAGTTCCTAACATCCTCTTTCTTTAGCCGAGCGACACACACTATCTCACGTAGGCCGAACCACTCAGCTTGAATCAACTCCACACATTTCCAATCTCTCACTGGCTTGAGCCCAGTCGCGATTCAACCAAAGCCTTTGTAATTAGCATCTTGTAGCCGGGCCAGGCAACCGGATAACATGCATTAAAAATGTGGAGGTGATTTTCATAGAAGAAAAATCGATAAATTTTTGGTAAGATTTGAAAAAAGGAATAATTTTTTTTCTCAAACATCACTCAGATTTGAGAAAGATTATTTTCTTAAGGAAATTTATAGGACGTTGACTTAGAATAAATAATTGTGTGCATAATAGTTGCATGCAAACAAAGTACCGCTTAGGTGATTGTTACCAATGATGGGGTGATTCTAAGTTACGACCTTAATTAATTTTGGGACTTTTATTGTTAAAGTTGAATGGGAAGATAAACCAACTTTCACTAGTAGATTTTTGGATGGATCCTTATTGACCGAATTGGAATAGAGATTTTTCTATTTTCAACAATTTAATAAAATCACCAAGTTGGATTTCTTTGGGTTAAAGTGGAAAAATAGTAAAAAGCTAAATAAGAAGTAAAACACCGTTCACATTCGAGTTATATCACTTGGTATCAAAAAGCTGAAGTGATTAGGTATACCACTGGATGAGTTAAGACAGTTAATTATGCCTTAAGGATTTCTTAGAGTTACAGTTTCATGGGAGCATATATATGCTCAAGTTGTTTAGTGTGGTGCATGTCGACACTATTTGAGTTAGTAGTAAGGATTGTAGGGAATTACATATGCACATACATTTGGATTAAAGTTTATGGCAAAGGTAAAGGATGAGAAGTGCACTTGGAAATTATGGATAGATTTATTTCATAAAGGGATAAGGACTGCACAATGTAAGCAGTAAAGCAAGTACTAATATGAGACATATGGGGTAGTTCATGGAGATGAGTCGACAATTGGAAAGTAGACAAGTAGAAAATCCCCCAGGTAAGATAGAGCATGACTAAATTATTGAGGAGCCGTCGTTAGGTACTTGCGGAAGTGTCTATGTAAATCAAGAAATAGGTGAGTCCTTTGTTTGCCATGTGCATACCCGTATTTTTGGGCATGGGATAATCGACTCTGTAATGATATAATTAAACTGGTTAGAGCCCAGTAGGGAGATGATCCGGTTGAGAGTACAAGAGAGCTTGAGGAGAAAGTCCGAGCTACCCATTCCGAACTCTTTTCTGGCACATTTCCACTTTAGTTGGAAGAGTGTAAATAGGTTCTAGCTTAGGTAGAGACCATTTGATGGTTAGATATGTTGTAAACATGTCAATAGGATGTGTTATGGATGTTGGATGCTACTGGATGTATTTGGATGTATTGTTTGGGTTGCTTGTTATACACGTTTAGGATAGTATTTCCTCTAGGTAGTGCACACACATTCACATTATCCTTTATTATCGCCTAGCTTGTTTATATGACAGATATGGATGTTTGATTGTTGTTTATCTTACTGAATATTATGTATATGGATGTTGCATATATATGAAATGGTCGCGCATACATATAGAATTGCCAATATACTTATTTAGGATATTGCGTACATTTGGATGCATGGTATTAGTATTTGCACGACAGGAGGTCAACTAAATCAATAGACCAACCACTCTTTTGTATTAATATAGATTCATGTGCATCAATATCACGTTGCATATACGCGTACATATTGCATTAGAAAACTTCTAAGGACTATGATAGCTTGTGAATGATAGACGAATGGATGGTTGTAGCCATTGTTTACTGTGTGTATAAGTTACATTTTTCCGTCCTTTAAGATTTCAAGGATCCTTTAAGATTTCGAGGACAAAATCCTTTTAAGGGGGTGAGAATGTAACACCCCGGAAATTTAACAGAAATTTTATTAGGAATTTAACGGAAATTTAATAAGGAAATTAAATTAAAATAAAACAAAGTCTTAAAAGAAAATTTTCATAGACATCTGAATTTGGCTACAAAACTTGCACCGTTGTGTTCGTAGCGATTTTCTAGACAATTTTCATATATAACACGTTGTAATCCGAGTTCGCATGAAGGAGTTACAGGCATTAGAACACCGCCAGTCGAACTGTAAGGGTTTATTGTCAACTTGTAGTGGTCGACCTAGGGTCGGAAACGGTCCACCGTGCCTGGGTATTTCCGAGAGTTCTATGATGCGTTGTGATGTTTTCAATAGGTGAGATGAATTACATCCTAAAGGAAGTTTTGATGAGTGAACCAAATTTTTGAAAATATTCCCTAAGCTAGATCTAACGACCCAAACTAAATCATACCCCTATAAATACTAAGCTAACGAAACCCTAATTCTCCATTAAAAGTTTATAATAATTAAACTCTACCAAAGTTTTCTCTCAACCCTAAACTCCAAAATTCTCAAAAATCGGATAAACTCAAATTAAAAAAATAGAATAGATTAAATCAAGGCGAAGCTATCGATTTAGGGGGACGATTCTCAAGTACAAGAAATAGAAAGACCTTAGGCTGGAGATGAGTGTAAACAATTTTAATTAGGTGATTAATTGTAGATAAAATTGATCTATTCTCTATGACATAGGATGATGTTAGAAACCCTAAATTGGAACTTGTAAATTGTTGAACCTAATTTATACAAGTGCACTCCTTTTGTTAATTAAATTGTAAAACCCCAAATTGAAATTTATAATCTTAGACTTGAAATTACAGTAAATTGTTAAACTGGACATTTGTCAAGTTTGCAAACCCTAAACCAACAAACCCTAAATTGAATGGCGAATTAATGCTTACGCTGTAATTAGGGTTAATTAAACATTGTTACGACTTGATTAACATGAACAAATAATCAATAATAGAAATCGCACGAAACCCTAATTTTTGTCAGTGAACGGTCGACCTGGACTCCCAGCAGTCGACCGATAGTGATCGACCATAGAGGAACAGCGGTCAACCGTTCGTAAAGAAAACTGGAAAATTGAACCTTGGCATAAGGCACAAATTTATATATATATATATAAAATATAAATGTGAATTGTTGTGGGCCTGTTTAAGGGAAATTGGATGTATGTTAGGACTTGTAGGGAAGCTAGTTCCCTAGGAGTGAACATTAGTTAGTGGTGGCGTTGGGTAAATATTGTTTACCCAATTTAGAATAGTAATCGGTTCGAGGAGATATATTTTCACAAATGACACTCACATGAGGTTCCAACGGTGGGCATGTAGTTGGCATGGATGCCCGATGGAGTGGGTCCGGCACAATGGGAGGTCCTAGTATTTATAAATTCCTGACGTAACGTGATGCAATTAGAGAGGAGGACCTAAAGCTTGTAAGAAGAGGCCAACATTATGATCGAGGGGTGGAAGGGAATGCAGACAATGAGACATTTCGGTGGGTCGGCATTTTGGGTTCTTCCCCTTCGGGCGTAGAGAGAGGGGAATCGTTCCCAGAAGTCTAGTAATGGTGATAGTAGTGGGAGCTTAGTCCACAGTAGCCTAGTGATGGTGATAGTAGTGGGAGCTTAGTCCACAGTAGCCTAGTGACGGTGATAGTAGTGGGAATTTAGCACATAGTAGCCTAGTGGCGGTGTTTTCATGGTTAGTAGTCAAGGGGGTGGTGTTTTCACGTTTAGTAGCATTATGGTGGTGTTTACATGTTAGTAGCCTAACGACATTATTAAATTGAGTAGCTCTATGAGCGGTGGTCGATCGTTAGACATGAGACACGATCCTTAGTTCAATTCATTGTATTATCCTACACAAATTGTTGTGTATGAATGTATTAAACAAAAAACCTTTAGGTAATAGACCTTAGGTATTCACAGATACTTGTATCACACAATATATCATCTAGAGTAGTATTGAAGTAACCGCACATAATCGTCATGTATTAAACTTGTACTCATTCACCATACTTTTGTCTGACTCACTCCCTCCTTTTCATTTTTTTCCACCATAGGATGACAGGTTAGCAGTTGATTGGACATAATACGTGGAGGAAGGATATTCACATTGGAGTTCTCATATTCTTTTTGTCCATCATGTAGTTATTTAATGTATAAAAATTCTATAAAACATATGTTGTACTTTGAAATAGTGTATACGTCAAATAAAGTATTTTGAAGATTGTTTTTCTGAAATGGCTGTTTCTCAGTACTTATATTTTAATTTCTTCCGCCGTGAGATTTGAAAGTGTATAATGTGTTAGAACTTACCCTTATAATATGCTCTATAATATTTTAAAAACCCAACAACTCGTATTTGTTGGTATGATGTGAGTCCAAAAGTCACATTAGACTTTGGATCAGTGTGTTGGGAAGTACAGATTGTTACAGTTGTAAAGCCATTTGAGGTGTAATTCTGAATGTCGATAACATGTTTTTTATCAAATATTTTATTTTATATGAATTTATTATGTTAAATACATTTAAAATTCATAATTAATTATCAAATCATTAAAAAAGTATTATGTAACGTATAAAAATAACCTTTTTAATATTTAGAAACAAAAGTGGGTTATTGTAATTTTTTTATAACAAATTAAAATAAACTTAATTTATTTTAAATAGGGAGAAAATATAAATTAATATATTAAATTGCTGTCGAAAACTGTCGAAATGTTGTCGTCGACGGCTGCTCATTGGTAGTCCTTGGAAGCTCGCGAATATTGCTTCAGCCGAGCCCGTTTCTTCCTCATTTTCACCCTCTCTAAACCCTCAAACCCCCAATTCATCAAAATCCATCCCTAGTAGCCGTAATCTGCCATAATCCGTTGCATTCTTCATCAAACTGGAATCTATAAGCTTTTACGCCTTCAATCCATCGAAAATTAGGTATATATTCTTCCCTTAAACTAATTACTTCGAATTGTGATAAAACTAGTGCTAATTTGTGCTTAGATTTATTGATAATAACATATTCATTTCTTATAATTGTATATTGGTTGATTTGAAAATGTTAATTACGGTTATTAGTGTTTAAATCCGAAAATTAATGTTTAATTGGGGATAATTTTTGTTCGTTTGTGTATGTGTGGTTATTAATGTAATATAATTTAGTGTTAATTAGTGTATGTGTTAGCTAAAATATCGGCAAAAACAATTTATTAACATAATCCCTTTATTAATTTATATCGTTAACTATATATAAATTTAGTACATGTATGTTGTATGTGGTAATATAAACAAATTAATGTATAATGTTAATTTTTTATTAGTGTATAATAAATTCAAATTAGTATTAGCAAAAACGTTAAAAAAAATACTTTTTTATTACTTTTTAGTTGTTACAAATTCAAATAATGAATTAGTTTATAATGCTAATACGGTGCAGCTAAAGCGCTCGGCAGATTCAATGCAGTGGAGGTGCAAAAAGTCATAGTGGAAATACAACGAAGATATAGCAGGATATAGCGGATGACTCTAAAATAGCATATAAAACATGTACTTAATGTTTTTACAAATATATAAATTGTAATTAAATGAAAAATTAACAATCAATTGAATTATAATTAATACATAAATAATTTTAAATAAAAACATGTGTGAATATAGTGTAAATAAACGTAATACCATTATATAACATAATTGAATTTAATAGAATATTAGACTATTTTTATTTCAGAAAATATATTAAAAAATTTCAATTAAATAAATTAATTTCATAATTTTTATAATATATAAATGTCATTTTTTAATTCATTTCTTTTAAAGAAGATATAGCAGAAATAGCGGAATATAACGGGAATAATGGGATATAGCGGAAATAATGGGGCTTAAAGCGGAAATGCTATATTTGAGGCTATATGGAAAAATCGTGGTGGTAGAAATCCGCTATGAGATATAACAGAGTTATAGCAGGGTAATAACAGGGCATTAACTACACGGTGCTAATATAAACAAATTAGTGTATAATGTACTTTATTTTTTAAATCCCTTGGATTTTTTGGTCCATTTAATAAATATTATATATGATCGTTATATAGATATTCGTTTTTACTACAAAAGAGACATCAATATTCATCTGATGCAGTATTTGTCGGATTTGTTCCTACATTGAACAAGTTACGAACACAATATAATAACTACATTTTGTAGATCATTTCATCTTAAACAGTTCACAAAATTTTGACAGCACTTCCTTTTTATTCCGTGTGTATACGTATTTGTGTACGATACGTGGAACAAAGGGAAAGTGCTGCCGAAATTTTGTTCAAACGATTAAAATGAAATGGTTTGCAAAATGTAATTATTGTTGTGTTTGTAATAGGAAGTAGGATGACCGAATATCACAGCAGGTAGATCGTCCCATAGTTACATTAGCAAGAAAAGCCAGTGGGTAATTATTAAATTTATTGCAACATCATAAATAATTTGTGTATGATATATTATTCATGATTTGTTAAATGTCTATATCAGAATTAATACACGAGCTTTGAATTGGAGCCCTCATATGCTGTTCGTGATATTTCTTAGGCTGCTTATAAGAGCAGAATGATTGGACTCTTGGCCTAAGTAGGAGAATATCCCAACCCACATTGTTGACTATATTTGGCAGGATTTCTGCTTAAGTGTAAATGTGCATTTTAGTTTTTATATAACCACCATGAAATTTGTGGACTAAGTATAAATGTATTACTTATTTTACTTTCAATGTGCAGGGGGCGGTAGATTTGCAGAAAGCCGACTATTCCCGTTGCACAAATTACTAGATTGAAAAAATACGAAAAAATTAGCGCGATACAATGTCAAGCATCAGAAAAGGAAAAAAAACCGACTGGATGAGTGCAAGTATATGAGAAGATTTAAATGCTTATTGGAAAAGTCTAGAAGCGATTGCAAGTTTACTAGTCTAGTATATTTGTTACAAATTTTGTAGAATTAGTATAATAATTGCATTAATTTTCAAATGTCTAATACAATGTTTACGTTAAATTTACAAGCAGAATTTGAGCGGAATTCTACAAATAGGAATGCAAATCCCACCACACATTGCGGAGGTTCAAAGTCGTTCCAGCATTACCATCAAGAATTTGTAAATTTATAAATTTCGATTAGAAATACTTATAACATTGTATAATCTTATATAGATAATAATAATACATAAAAATTATTTCAGGAAAGAGAGCGTGGTTGTCCCGTCTCATACTTGGAAGTGTTTGTTCGTACTCACTGCATCGAGCATGTCAATGAAGATGGCTCAAGAACATATACATGACATGCCACGAAATCACAAGAAGCCATGTTAAGCATATTTTAAATTATAAATTATAATTATCATTTTAAATTATAAGTTATAAATAATTAAAATAATATAGTATGAATTTTAATTGTAATTCTATTTTTAATCATTGGATAAATTCATGAAAGAACGAGCCGAACTGCTCGAGGGAATAAGTCGAGATGAGCCGACCGCTAAAGTGGATGATCAGATTTTTGACGCTGTCATGGAACCGCCAACGCGGAAAAGGCGCTATGGTTTTGAAAACCAAGAGGTAATGTTTATGTATAATATATTTTTGAATAACGTATAACACATTAATTTTATAAATCACACTATATGAAACATATAGACTTTGGTAAACAATGTTACAGGCTAGATGGAGGCAATGTGGCTATCAAAGAGCTCAGGACGCTCAGAAGATTGCAGAGTTGAGAGCTCAGATTGTCGAACTGAAGGAACGACATATGCATCGGTTTGTGGAGATGTACCAGATGCTAGATAAGCGCATTGCTGCGTATATGCAACAACATGGTATATTTCCTTCATCAGCGGGATCTGGAGGCGATGATGATCAGTATGTATGATTTTTTTTAGTTTATTTTGAGACATTGTATATATATGCACTTTGATGTTGTAAGGTAGTTTGAGAGCTATATATCCTTTGAGATGGGGCGGTTGATTCGACGTGATATTTGATATATTTTAAGATGTTGATGGATGTTTGAGGTTGGTTTATTTTATATATTGGTGTTTTTTATTATTGATGTGATATATTTTACGATATATGTGATATGACCTTTGATATATATGATTTATATGTATGAAATTGAGGTGCGATATATATTGTTATATATGTATTGTTTGAGGCAAAGAGTGCTACTGTAATAAAAAAAAGTTTCAGACTTTTGGCGGCAAGTGACGACATCCAGGTTTCCAATGGCTAGCGGCAGCCAACGACAACAAATTGGTAAACGCGTGACTGTGTACTTGATGGGGTGATAAAAGCCGTTAAAAAGTCGACGAAAGCCATCGAAACGTTGTCGATGGAGCTGTCGAAAAGTCGGTCGAAGAACAACTGCTCGATGGACCGTATTTCTATGGCTATTTCTGTCGGCTTTCGACAACCACCTACGGCAATTAGCTGTTGAAATTACTGCTGTCCTGTAGTGAATTAACTATTTGACTATATGATACTTGCCTAAGAACTGAATTTCTTGCGACATACTTGCCCAAGAACTGAACTTCTTGCCCAAACATCATTGATTTCTTTGACTTAAGCATATAAGTTAGGCCCAATTCCTGTTTTAACACAATTATAAATTGATATGGAAACATGACAATCAAAAATAAACTAATGTGATATAATTGCAAAATTCAATGGGTATTCTTCTATTATAAAATTAGCGAATGGATGCATGTTTGTAGTTACTTTATCATTTTTGTTATTTTTAATTTTCCAACTCTATCATATTTAAGTTCATAAACTTGGTTAAACGATAAATTTATTATTTAAACAAAAACTGATAATAGGAAAATGAAACTTTTTTTCAAAAAAACCAACTGAAAATAAAATAATCCATCTCTTTTATGTATTGTGTGGTTCCCACGGTTAGTTCTCTCAATAATTTAGAAAAAGCTATATTGTAATTTGAAAAAATAACTATGAAAAATTTATAATGTGTTATCCCGCCTTTTGGCAAGGCCGAGATACCAAGAAACTAGCTAGAAAAGAAACAGGATCACACGTCTTCAACTTTGAATGATTGTTGGGCAACTGCAAATATCGATGGGTTATGCCCGAGTTCGGATCGGGCTACAATTGATAAGACACGTCAAGTGAAGCTGTGGAAACCAACGCTCCAAATTTCAGGACAATCCGAGTTCGTATGCTCAAGATATCGCCTATGGAAAATGGATGAAGTGGTACAGGTTCGAATCCCTCGGGAATAGCCTAGGCTCGAATCGATCAGAAGAAAGCCATGCTCCGAATCCATCGACCACACGTTGGTTCGAATCCATCCACGAGGCCTTGGTTCGAATCCATCAAAGGGAAGACCCGTATCTTCGAATCCATCCTCGTATACTTCAGTTCGAATCCATCAAAGGAAAGGTTCTTCGAATCCATGCAATTGAGGGAGCCTCGACTCCATGCCATAGTTGTCCTCGAATCCAATAAGCAAAGGAGACTTTGTATCGATCAACCACAGCACTCCATGATCGATACGAAGGAATACGAATTCGATCGATTCGAAGAGGCCTGTCTTCGAATCCATTACTTCAAATCCACCAAGTAAATGCGGCTTAAACCCCGGATTCAACCCGATTAACCCGGAGAAAAAGTGGGATCGACTCGGAAAATTCGCGCCACGTCAACATTGCTCACGCGCATTACCATCGAGTCGAAGCAATCGATTCGAACGAAATCGATTCGAACCATACTTCCTGCCGAATAATCCAATCTTGAATCGATCATAACTTGAGATCTACAAATCCAAATACTATGAAATTTTCACAGAAGCTTGAGCACATGTTGAAGAATGTTCACACCAAATTTCAGCTCGATTGGACAATTTCTTGGTCGATTCGAACGTAGCTTCGAATCGATCCCAAAGTGGGCCCGGACTTCCTGAAAGCAGGCATGTGGGCCCCCTGACGTACCAGAACTGGTCTCCCTTCAGTTTAGGTGAAATATCAGCTTCCTACACCTATAAATAGAGCCCCTGGTCATTCAGAAAAGGGGTCAGATAATTCTAAGAGCTAAAGAGCGCCCAGACTCTGCCAGATTTACTCAGAATCGCCACGGTTGTCTTAAATTCAGACTTAGCTCTCAAAACCAGTTGTACTGCGTTATAAGACATTGTAATCTTCGAGTGTCGAGTAATAAAATCATCAAACCTTCATAGTGGACGTAGGCTACAAAGCCGAACCACTCTAAATCGCTTGTCTTCGTACTTTACTTTCTGTCATTTTGGAGTTTTTGTTAGATAATCCACAGCGTTAATTTTCGTTATCCGCGTTTATCTCTTCAAAGACTTCCGAAGAGTGTTGTGCCCATTTTTGGTACAAACATAATGTAATATGGTTATTGAATTATGGTTTATTGTACAGTAAATTTTTTTCAAAATAAGATGATTAGGCCCGTCAATAAATATTTTTAGATGCAGATAGTGCAATATTTGCATCTACATTTGAAATCACTTTTGGATATTAAATATTTAAATCCGCGGATGCAGACAGTTATCACATATTTATCCTATCTACCGATGATTGATATATCTAATAACGTAAACAGGAAATTTTTACTTAACATAAAAAAATTCAATCCATCGATTATAAAAGTACAAAAAATAAACATGATGATAATAAATAGTTTTGAGTAGTTAATATCATTAAATGCATATAATATAACTTTTTAGCTTAATAAAACAATAAATACATATCATCACTATACTAAAGTACACATAATGTAAACTATAATTTTGATAAAAAAACAAATGGATGATTTTTGAATGCGGAAGTCTTCATATCTGCGTCTGTATCCATATTTTTAAATATAAGATATTTATCTATTTTTCAAATGCAAACGGGGACAAAATTCTAATTCAGGCATACTTTGACATGCTTAAAAATGATCAAAGTGTTGAAGAACAAATTATTTGAATAAGTTTCTCTTTGCATCAACTCTGTACTGACCAGGTATTATTCTTTAGGAACAGTTTGGCTAAAATCTCTATTAAGTATCAAAATACACCAAACATCTTTGCAAAAAAAAAGTATGTAAACTAGGTTCCTAGAATTAAGTTACTGAATAATTGCATACATTTATACAGTTATTCAGTGAATAATTGCAGACATTTATGCAATTATATTCAAAAATTGCTGACATTTCCGCAATTATTCACTAAAAATTGCAGACATTGCTAAATTTTTTGCAAATGTTCAGTAAAAAGAATTGTGGAAATTTCCGAAATTATTCAGTGAATAATTGTAGACATTTATGCAATTTTTGGATATAATTACATAAATGTCTGCAATTATTCACTGAATATGTAATTATTCTGTAACTTAATTTTAGAAACCTAATTTACACTTTTTTTTGAAGGAGTTTTCATGTATTAAGTTTGATTTTAAGGACCTGAGCCGAATACTCACCATTCTTTAGTTATTTGATCTTAGCCTCAACCTTCACAATTACAAAATTTGAAACCATGAAACAAAATAGCTATGAAGAAAAATTACATTGATTTCATAGTCTTTAAATTTTGCAACGATGTAGATCCTAAGTTAACAAAAAAGTGATCATGTAGTTACTATGCGTACTTAGTCGGATTAGAATTCAATTGCACATACTGTCAGAAATTTAGCCACGTATGCTCTAAAATGTTATCATCACACGATGCACAAAGGACTGAAAGGATTAGGGCTGTTACGTTAATGGTAAATTTACAATTACCATACCATTAACAGTCAGTTACCATTTTAAAGTAAAGTCGGTATACCGGCATAGTCGGTATTGTAGATGTCTATGTTTTCTGCTAGAAAATTAAAAGTTGTCAAGTTAGCATATTCCTTGGGCACTTATCTAAACTTTTATTGTAATGGATTTTAAATCCTTGTAATTTAGAAGAAAAGACAAAGTAATAAGCAACCAAATGTCAATAAAATATTCCTCGTTCATTCATCATCTTTTCTTAGTCTATGAGGTTCTTTTAGCCTTTAGATCTCTTATATGTTACCATCAAATTTCGTTCATTCATCATCTTTTCTTAGTCTATAAGGTTCTTTTAGCCTTTGGATCTCTTATATGTTACCATCAAATTTCTAGCTCAAAGTATGAATGTGAGGTAATAGATACTGATTGGATTGAAGAATATAACGCGGAGAAGCAATATACGCGTCAAGATGGGACGAAAAGAATGTGAAGCGATGATCGCAAAGAATGAACGATTATCTTTAATAGTATAGTATATATCTAAAATATTGAAAAAAAAATTACGGTAAAAATTATATTTTGTTTAGTAAAAGAAAAGAAAAACAGTTTCCATAATGACATACAGTAGAATATGGAGAGAGAAAAAGAAACATCGAAGATAAAAAGTCTCTAACTTACGGTGCGTTCTTTTTTTAAACGAAAGGAGCAAATGAAAGGGGCAAACGAAAGGGGTTGGGAAGAGATAAGTTCGCGAAATGTGAAAGCGTTCTTTTTACGAAAGGGGCAACGCGAAAGATGCAAAATTATTATTTATACTATTATTTTATTTGTGTTAATTATTTTCAAATAAAATAGATATATACCGGATACAGAATACAGAATACAATATACCGAATACATGTTCATAATTCAAAATGCAGAATACAAAATACGAAATACAAAGCAGAATCTACAAATACAAACTACAGAATGAAAAATGCGTAATAAAAAATACAGATATTTCTTAATGAAACCCAGCAGCAACTAATTCATTTTGTATGGTATCTCGAACTAAAGTCATAACAGTTGTTGTTGCAGTTCATTGAACTTGTTCATGATCATTATTTCCACGGCTCCGAATGCTATAATACTCTTCCATATATTCTTCGGGCACCAGATCCGGATTATCGTCATATGCCATAAATCAGGATTTCCGGCATTGTACCTTCGTATGAAATTGGATATAGCCATTGTAGTAGTGACAATTTGTACATGAACATTATATGGGTATGTTGGCATGTTACGTAAGATTGGAAATTTTTTTAAATTCCAAAAGTTCTTTCGACTGCCATACGCAAACTCAAATGGTAGTAGTTGAAAACTTCATTTGATGACTTTGATTTATTCTGTGTGTCATTGAAATCTGAAATATGGTATCTTAAACAACGATAAGGAGGTAAATATCCTTCCATTAATAGATACCCTGAATCCACTAAATAATATTGTCCGCTTGACGATGCGGAAAATTCAAATTTGGAGTATTTACAACTTCACGAAAGATTCTAGCATCATGGGCAATTCCTTCACACTCTACCCTTACGAACGTAAATATTAAGTCAAAATCGCATGCAACCATTATATTCTGTGTTGGAACACCTTTACGTCTTACAAATCGTTGTATATCCGCTTGAGGAACATGAGCCATTATATATGTATCATCAATAACTCCAATACAATTTCTAAACAATGGGTAATATCGTGGTGAAGAACTGATTTGTTCTTGAATTCTATTAAATTGAGGATCTATCGGCCTAATAATATCCACAGACATTAACAAAACAAAATCCAGAACTTTATGAAAATAACAGCTAACCGTGTTAAGTGATCGTTGAAATCCTCCAACAACCTGCCATATAGGAATAGCCAAAGCGATTGTATATAGAAAGATGGCTACCATTTCTCTAACTGTAACGTGCGCCGCCGGATGCAATCCATAACTTTCCAACCGCTCACACAGCGACATCAAACAAAACCTCTTCATTCGAAAATTTCGTTGACACCGTTCTACTTGGCCTGTAAGCGTTTCATTAACCTAATTAATACCGGTAACTTCAGAATCGTGTATCCTGCTCATTTGAGGTCGACGTGCAGCATAAGATAGTCTAAGGAACTTGATATCTTGCAAATCTTCAAAATCAGAATCATCACTTTATTCATTTAGATCTGCCATTAGATATGAAGAAAACAGGAGAGAAGAGAATAGAATGAGATTATGAAGAAGATGAAGAAAGATATGATTATATAGAAGTGATACTTTAGATGAACTGTTAGAGTGAACTGTTCGCGTCCGCGTCACGTCTGACGTGTCGGATGTCTCAGACGCCAACGGCCCTCCACCAACGGTTCACTCAAACTGGGCAATGTTGTACTGGATCCCACATCCAATGCGTCCGACACGTTGGATCGTCGGATGCGCGGACGCCAACTTTAACTGCCTATTAGAGGAAAAGAACGATACCTTAGAGTATAGTTTAGTATAGATTCCTAACTGCCACCAATTTCTCCATCTTCAAATTGGTATGCCTCTTGTCCTACTGCAATCTACCCCATTTATTTTGATGTAAATGTCTCACAAATCAAATATTTAATAAAATGAACGATAGGATTTTACTGGACAAACGATAGATAAAAGAGAAGGACCGGTGATTTGAGCACCGTTCTTTTCATGGACTGGACAGTTAAAGTTTGCGTCCACGTCGGACGCGTCGACGCGGCCCCCACTCCTCAGTCCAGTTCGCACGAATGGTTCGTTTGACAATTTTTATTTTCTCCTCTATTTTACACCCGTGCGTCTTTTCTATACCTTTTTCGTGTGCAAAAAAGAATACATTTTCATTTCACAAACCAATTGAAATGAAAGGTAGCAAGAATGAAACGTAGCCCACTTTTCGCCTATACAGTATGCGCAAGTTTTGATAAACATAAACTGAATATTTTTTCTGTCATTTCACGTTTCCTTTTCTCTCGGTCAGTTTTTTCCCATTGCTTATAAATGCTTGCGAATTCGTAGAACTTGTTGAAAAATACAGATATGACATGTCATTTTGAATTGTTGAAAATAAACCACTATAATGCTTAAAGCTTTATAATATCAATATCTAAAATACTTACCATAAATACTGAATAAACTAATAAAGTATGTTTAAGGAACATTAAGAGTTAGCAAGATGTATAATTTTCATGATGGGTGCGCCGCATCTCATGTGCATTCACATGTGTTTGGCACAATAAACAGCTGTTTCCATTCATTATTCTGAAAATTTCAGTTAACTTTGCTGGACATTGCTCTATTTAAATCCTTAATTCTATTATTTGTGTTAGGATATTATCAATAAGTTCGGTAATATTAATGTCGGGAATTAGGCATGCAGATACTGGATATATCTTTTTTAACTTAGACCATTATTTAGTTTCATGATACATACAGACATCAGACAATAGAGATAATTAAATAAATCCATGTGTGCACAACATAATATTCATGAAGGTAAGGTCATTACTCTAGCTTTCATTCTTGCTTTATTGCATGTTCTATCTATTTTTATGTATCAAAAAAGATTAGTCCTCAAGTCAATGTTTTCTCAAATCTGGTAGAACATATATGTTGCGTATGATGCATGCATAAATTAATCAAGAGATGAATTATCTGAAAGCTCATGCTTTAAACTAGTCATTTGAAATATATGCACTTTAAGTTTCTCCTTTTGGAGAGCAGTCAAAATATGATGCATCCAGAAAATTCCCTAAATGTGTGGAAAGAGAAGGAAATTCTTTGTCTATATCAGTTACGTGTAATGAAACGTAAAGTGTCCGACGACTGAGTATTTGGTAATATCAAAGTTTATATATTAACATCCATTGTCTACTTGTACAATAGTCTGTGGTTGATTGATCAAATAACTATATCCATCAATAAGCATTGGATATCAATAAAAACACATGTAATGTTGTGACGATACGTTGCAATAATGGCATAAATAAATCTGTAATGTTTCATTGAATAAAGTTAATCAGTATTTGCAGGTCCTACTTGTATCATTTAAGGCCAATGAATTAAGCCAGATGTATGCCGACTCGTCCATATTTTTTTTTTCTTCTTCTGATGTCACTAGCAGCGGAGCCAGCGTGTCTAATCTTCTTTTGCTTTATTAGTCAATTGTCATGAGAGCTAATAGAAAACTAGCTTTGGAAAGCTCCAAAACACTTTGTGAAATACTGGAATGTGTATATGTTAGGATTAGGAACATCCATACTTCTTTTAGAATTTACATGCACCGAAAAGAATATCAAAGGCAACACTCTCCATGTAAAGAATAACATGTTACCCATAACTGTTGGGAATACCAAGAGTAACATATGAGAACAAACAGATGCTTCTACGGTGGTTTTTTGACAGACAATACCTTCGAGCTTATTTGTAGATGAAACTTTGATTGCGATCGATCACATTCATTTTGATCATATCGTGTTACACTATAGTTAGCATGAGTTAAATGTATAAGCATCTTACCTCACCTCTACTGCTTTACTTCAACTAAGTCATACAGCTATAATATTTGTCGTTCCCAATGGATACGCAGATTTTATTTTTGTTCGATGTTTCATCAACTTAGCCAAATGAACTGATATGTTTAGTTTGTTTTAGGACTAATACTGTTCTAAAAATAAAATTAGACAGTAAATATATAAAACTCATCATAATGTTAACCTCGTATTTCAAATATATACTTCATAGTTTTTTTTTATCCACAATAATGCAAATATAGGTGGCTGAGATTAATTATTATAACTTGTTTCTTCTTCCAACTAAAGCAAAACAAACGTCTTGTTGCTAGTTGAGTTGTACATGGAATAATTGAAATCCAAGTCAGCAATATCAATTATTTTGAGTAGAATACAAATTAAGAAGACAAAGAGAGTAACACCTGTACGCATTGATTGGCCACTACACATGTGAGGAGCAATCATGTTTTGATTCGAGCCATGTTGGATCTACTTGTCAACTATTTTTTTTGCTGAATATTCGGTTTCTAGTTTATTGAATTATTGAAGTGTTTGATTGATATGGTTGAATCTTCCACAGAATCATTTTTATCCAAACACAGCTTCTAGTTTTTTCAGTTATATCTTTCTTTATCCACTACTGCAATGTTCAACTTTTTCGAGATGTTTTTTCTGTGCAGTTCATTTTTCAATATTAATTTGTTTTATCGCCACCCATAAAAACACAAATAATATACGCAATAACCAGCGACTGATTTAAAAGTCAGCAGTTTTCAATTGCTAACGGTTGTTTACGTTTTAGTGCAGGTTTGATGAAGCAAGGATTATTTCAGTATAAGTAATTAATATTCGGTCTTAATAGCTCCTTTTCACATTAAGAACTGTAAGTATCAGTTAACCCCCAAGCTAGTGCAAGCAGTTAGACATGGTCGCTTACTTTCAAGGTCGAGAGTTCAATTCCATTAACTACACATCCTTATGATTTACCTGAATTATGTGGTGTGAGTTCGATGCATACTTTTTTTTTTTGAGTTTAAAAGGTCCTAAACAAATAAAAATAAAAATAAAAAATAAAAAAAACCTGTAAGTATCAGTCTATGTTGTGGTTTGTGTCCCTGGTTGATATGAAAATTATAGTTATATACTAGAAGTATTTATTGTCAGATTGAATACATGCCTTGTACCATTTTACCTTGTTATTTTACAACATATATATATATATATATATATATATATATATATATATATATATATATATATATATATAAGTTCGAATACCAGTTGCAAACATGTATTAACAACAGTTCAGAATTTTAACTAGATGTGTATATAATGCAATTATCAGATAAAGTGGGTCATCAGTACAGCTAAGTGGGGAGCACAAACACAGTAAATTTGACGGCCAAATCAAATGATTTGAATTTAAAATTGATTGTGTGCATTATGAAAGATAAAAGGTTGAATGAACAAAAGTTTCAATATATTTATCATGTGAAATTTACGGTAATTTGTGTGAAATGGTAAAACGAACTAAATTGTGAATTTTATTGGAAGAAAAGTACCAAAAGCGTTTTAAAAAGCAGCAACTACTTCCCATAGGCCATGGGCGCGGAATTTCTACTGTCTGGACCACGGAGATGCACAAATGCACGCTTCTTCTTTGAAATCCAAGTCATCAAAATATAATATAAATTATTGAACATATTTGCATTATTGCAGAAAAGATGCATGAATATTGACATTAAACTATGGATTCTATTGGCCAGAAGTCATGTGGCAGTTCTTTATGGACCATACTGCTACCTTCCACAAATAGTTAATAATAATGCCTACTAAAGTAGAAGCTTGTGCTTCGTTTTGTATTTTATACTATGTTTGACCCCACATGTTTCGCTTAGCTGGTCGCTCAAACTTCGATCAAGCGTGTGCAAATTTATAATTTCTTTCCTTTTTAGTGCACCTTTTTATCCATGTGGATCAAAATTTGCGTCTAAAACAGCTTGTGCCAAAGCGTGTTGTGCATTCACTGAAGCTCAAAATGTTTTTGGGCAAAATATATATAGTTATAATATATATTTTTTGATAGATTTTTGAGCGAAATATCAAGGATGCTTTCAGACAGCTGTTCCTATCTTCAACGCTTTAAACAAAAGGCCATTCCATCCCTTCCCCTCTAGCAACCGAACTGAATTGTCGATGGTTGACGCATCGAAAGTCAACGAATTGAACGCATCTGGCGCTGTTCGATGCATCAATCATCACCGTCAAATTTCCCCAACGTTTATCTTCCCATTCTCATAAAAAATCACCTCCTATTCCCCTTTCTTTCACGCTATTTTCACTTCTCTTCTCTTGCTACAACTACATTGTCGATTCAAAATTATCGTAAAAGCAACGTAAAAGTTTGAAAATCTGTATGTTATTATCACTTCACCCTTTCTACGATGCACAGCAGATGCATATGTTGTCGTTGGAAATAATAAGAAAGGAGCTGGGTTGTTATGCTAATGTTGAATTTTATATTATCATACCATTATCAGTCAACCGGTTAATCATTTTTTAGTAAACCCGGTATATCAGTACAATCGGCATGGTAACGGTCAGTACAATCAGTATGATAACGGTAAATTCAACATCTTTTTTAGGTAAAACGCCAGTAATATTTTTTCAAAACCGACGATGATAGTAATTTACTGGCCTACTTGTAATAGATGAATTCATGAATTTTTTTAATATAGACATTTTGGAAAGGAACAAATGATTACATTTAGTAAAAAAATTCAATTCAAATGATACAAAATGTATTTCTTTTCTTTCTTATTGATGTCTTTATTAATGACATAATGATATGTATATTGAAACATGACTAAAGTGTAAAAATATGTGTGTTTTTATAATTTTTTTTAAGAAAAACGATAATTAGCATTACCAATGTATTACTTACTAGTTTTTCGGTGTACCAACCTTCGTTATACCAGTAATGATAATGGAAAACAATTTTAGCTTTCTTTTAAAAACGGTACAGTAACGATGTTCGCAAAATGAATGGCAGGTCGATCATGTCAAAGTGCATATTTTTCTTAGTTTATAAAACATGAACTGATTTATCAAAAAGTTGGCCAATTTCCTTGTTTCAAGGAGTTTGGCATATCTATACTATATTATTATTAGTGAGTTGAATTTCAAGCTCACACAGCCCCCCTTGAAATTTGGCAACTGAACAGTCGCATTTTTATTTCTTTATATTCCAAACTTTAAAATGTGATAACTTTTTCTACATTGATTGGATTTAAGAATCGTTTTCACTATTAAATCTCAAATTTAATTTGCTTTCCAATGATATCCATTGTTGATAGCTAAAAATAAAAATTTTAAAATCATAATTTTATATAGCAGCTTTAATTACACAATTATTTTGTGTCACCGCTGTGTACCGCGTTTCTGTAACAGTATTATTATGATGATCATAAACATTACATAGTAGTTTTACCTAGATTATTATAATGTATTTATTATCTTTTAACATATTTAAAAGGAATATATTTTTTTGAATTATACAATTATGGTTGCCTTTGAATATTGTAACTACATTATGTAATAAAGTAATAGTCTTGATTGTGTTTGATAGTATTCAAACTTAGTGCAGTTATAATTTAACCCCATCAAAAAATGGTGTAATAATTTATAGGCATTTTTTGAATTAATTTAACTACGTTAGCATTTTTTTATTGCATTTACTATTGATGATTTTGACTATATTTGATAATTTTATTCAATTTTAAAACAATTATAAATTAATGAAATTAAGAAAATGCAATTATAATTTACCAGCAAGTTTTGGGTAAATTTAACTATATTTGAAGATTTTTAACCACATTTATGTGATGAAGTAATAAATTTGGCTACATTTCAGGAATTTATTCAATCTTAATACAATTAAAATTTAACTACATTAATAAAATGCAGTTATAATTTAATGACAATTTTGAATTATGCATGGTAGAAATTGAATATTTCAGCTATATTTATGTGATGCAGTAATAATTTTGGTTGTACATGATGATTTATTCGAGCTTACTGTAGTTAAAATTTAAATGCATTAAGCAAAAGCGGTTATTATTTTGCAGTATTTTTGGAATTAAGCAATTATTGTTTTTGAATATTTTAACTACATTTGCGTGATGCAATACTAATTTAGCTGTAGTAATAATTTTGTTTGATGTTAACGATAGTTATTTAACCGCATTATGAAAATATAATTGAAAAATGAATTTTGATTTTTGATAGCTTGAGATGATTAAATAATGACTTCACATAATTAATGCTTGATTCAACCGTGCAGCTCAGCGTTTAATACATTGCTTCCAGGTTTGATGACATAATTTGGCTAAGTTTACTCAATTTCGTTTACAATTACGATGATCAATAATACAATAAGCATATAAGTTGTTGTATTCGGGCTTAAGGTAGATGCATAGTTTAAGTGCTGGGTCAAAACATGTGTTGTAGTGAGAATAATGTTGATAACCACCTAAAAGAGTTTATTTTTTATTTTTTTGCAGTAAATTCTAAAATCACTTGCATCACCACCGTCGGAAAACTTCTAGAAAACAATTGATGAATGTATCTTTGTATAGATGATTATGTAGTCATAGTTTAATTATTAGATATAGTTAATAGGTCAGACGAGCAGTGAGAGAATTTAGTAATAATACTGCACCAATGACACTTTTGCCTTTTTTGGCTGTAGGTACAAATACCTTCAATGGTTAAAATAATTGACTGATGTAATGCATCTATTAAGGCCAAGAAAACATCACCTATTTGCGCTCAAGCCAATATCATACACGCGTTGCTAGCAGTTATTTCTGAGGCTAAAAAATGAATGGACTTCTCACAATTGTTCTCTTCTGTATGTTTTGGATATTTTCAAATATTGGTTACTGCGACCAGCTGTATGCCGTGTTTTGTACCCTCCATCGACATAGATCAGATTCGGTGAACAATAGTAATTTATATTGGAATCCATGTTATTTTCTTATTGCATCATCATTTCTATTTCAATTGAATCTTCTGTTTTGCTACTTTTCCCCTGTACTACATCTGTTGCTTTTTTCTTTTTTCTTTTGCTCCCTTTTTTCAGCTGTTGACAAATACTTTTCCTGACTGTTTACAAATTTCATCCTATTACTATATTTCTCCCCATTGCAAAAAACTTTTGTTACTCTTATTTAATTGAATCGAACTGCACTGTGTCTTTGTGTCTGCAGTTCACAATGAATACTTCAACTATATCTATGCACATTGAAGCAGCTGTGTAATTGCAAAAACAACAACATTGTCGTTATATGCCACAGTGAATATATCTATGCATTAGCGGATAAATTTTTAACACATTATCCTCTAAATAGTCTGTGAACTTTAACATATTCACTATAATTGTTTTATTTGATTTTAATTGTGATTATCATAACCAAATATATCTATGTATTCTTTATCCTACCAAATTGTTATTCATGATGTAACACTATTGTTCAACAATGTTTTTTCATTACCACCGTATTAAATTTCTTATACATTTGGATATGACCTATGCAACAACAATATTTTTTCAACATCCGTGTGCAAAGCACGGGTTCGCACTAGTTTTGAAGTAAAGGAGTGAGCCGGTAGAGAATGCGTAGTTAGTACAAATTATATTTCACGAACTAGATCATCTTCATCATACATCGCAATTGCTAATCGTCTAAAGATGATTGAATAATTTGAAGTTAGCGAACATTAATAGTTCTTGTGGAAAAGGAAAAAAAGAACCGTTCACTATTTTGGGCAATCATACTGTTAGAAGTTTCTTGACGGTTGAAATAGAACATATGAAATGTTAGCGTCAAAATTGGTCACTAACACCCAAATCCAGTTGAAAGCACCAAATACCAGTCACAGCTTACAGATAGAATATATGTAGAGAGTAATAATGTGAAGAACAGTAAAAATTAAAATGAAAGTAGTAAAGGACAACAGATTTTATAGTGGTTCGGCTAACTCTGGCCTACGTCCATTTAGAAGTTTTCTTTTTATTGCTGTAATAATCGATTACAGTTACAAAAATAGCAAAGTAGCCTTAGAAAAGAGAAAGCCAGAGAGCAGAAAGAAGATCCCTCATCTGGAGACCCACATGTTGTATTTATAGGCAAAACCAGGTTGTTGGGCCTCCTGAGTAGTTTGGGCCCACCAAGGCCATAGCTGAACCCTACTTCATCATGTCGACCGACCCTGAGCAGTTGACATGCCGAACGGAAGTTACCCGGGTATTGACCCGAACCGAGCCTATCCGAAACTCGAAGCAGACTAGTCCAGAACTCGGAGCAAAGCTAGCGCTGAACCATGTATTGATGCCGACCCATGTCACCATATAGCCAATGCCGATCCACTTTGCTGAGTCACAATGCCAAGCCATCCTTACCTCATCACGATGCCGAGCGACGTTCAATGCCAAGCGAGGTACGATGCCAAGCGGGGTGCGATGCCGAGCAGGGTGCGATGCCGAGCGGTAATACCGAGCCATAACCAAACGACCTTCTTGAACTTCCATACCTCGATCGGACCATGCCATGCCGAACGGCCGAGCCACAAGGTCGAACTCCAAGCACTTCGAACCATTTCATTCTGACCGAACGACCTATCCTGATCGAGCATCTATCCAAGTGAACATCATCCATTTAAACCGAATCCATCATGTTCCTGCCTCGATAATCGTGAAGTCGACTTTGTTAAATCCGCCTGCCTACAGCCTTGCCAAAATGCGGGTTAACACTTTGCCCCCCAAAACATGTCTTGCTATTGGAAGTTGTGTTTTGAATAGTCTCTATCCCGATATCCAAGGTCCATGCTACATTCGTTATCAAACGATTCCATCCGAATTTGATAGTTTATTCCGCGACCGTTCCAAGTCATTATCCAATTCCGAATTCGCCTCTTGGAAGTCAGCAATCAAATCATACGATCTTTCCAGATCGTTGACGGTCTCTCTAGACCCTTGCTAAGCTCGATCCAAACTTAACGATTGAATAGGCAGATCATGTCGTGCTTCGACGAAGCAACCTATCCCTTGCGCTCTGGTTCAGCGTCCCTGAACATTAAGTGATGCCCTGATCCTCCTGGACCAGTGTCAGCCTCTCCGAGCTCTTACTGGATCCCATCTTGTCACTCTCTGGTGAAAGGGAAACATCGTTAAGTGAGCTGATCCTGTCGCTCTCCGGCGAAGCAGCGTCACTTCCTACACTCCGGTTCAGTGTCCCCGAACATTAAGCGATATCATGATCCTCCTGGACCGATGTCAGCCTCTCTGGGCTCTTACTGGATCCCATATTGTCAGTCTCTGGTGAAGGGGAAATAACGTTGAGTGAGCCGATCCTGTCGCTCTCCGGCGAAGCAGCGTCACTCCCTGCACTCCGGTTCAGTGTCCCCGAACATTAAGCGATATCATGATCCTCCTGGACCGATGTCAGCCTCTCCGGGCTCTTACTGGATCCCATCCTGTCACTCTCCGGTGAAGGGGAAATAGTGTTGAGTGAGCCGATCTAATCGCTCTCCGGCGAAGCAGCGTCACTCTCTGCACTCCGGTTCGGTGTCCCTGAACATTAAGCGATGTCACGGCCTAGATCCTAGGTCGATTACAGCCACTCCGGGCTCTTATCGAACCCCGATCCAATCACTCACCGGTGAATGGGGAACGACGTTAAGTGAGTTGATCCTGTCGCTCTCCGGCGAAGCAACTCACTTCTTGCACTCCGGACCCTGTCTCTCCGGGTAGGGTCATAAAGCGATTAATTTCAAATTGACTTTCAATATTCATCCTTTAACTCTCCGGTCAAAGGTTTGTTTTATGAAATTCAAGTTCATTTATTAATTTAGATTTTCAAGTGTTCAATCACAAACAAAGGAAAAATTTAGATACTGCCACTCTGGGAAGAGCGGTTTATTACCATCTCAGAGCATGCCTAGGGATCTCTCTGGTTCCCTTACATGTGTAAGTGGAATAGCCGTTTTATTTTGAAATCAAACCTCAGAATTTTTGGTAATCGACCAAAGTTCAAGTCCTGAACTTGGCCCGTGCCATCATGATCAATTGATGACGAGTCGTGATCCCGATCCAAGATTAGTTCTGTTGGGTGCAGGCGGTAGTTGCTCAGGTCCTACGGCCGCTGTCCGATTTCTTACGTATTGTGGCAATCTACCACTTCTAACATGCTCTTCCACCTCATCCTTCAAATGGCGGCACTCATCAGTAGCATGCCCTTCCAGCTCATGGAATAGGCAGTACTTTCCACTTCTACGTTCCCGTTTCGTGGGATCTCTTCTGGGTGGTTTCCGATAGGGGAGCTGCCCCCGAGTCTCCGTGTAAATCCGTTCCAGGTTTGCTGTCAAGTCAGCGTATTGTTTGAATCTGAGTTCTCGGAATTTATTCCGTTTGTCAGGACCATCGTATCTGTCATCCTGCTTCCGCTTTCCTTTGTCCATTCCAGACTGTTCCTTGGAGGTTCCTTCGCCTTGCACGGCATTTATTTCCATATCGTCTCTAGTAATATAGATTGAGGCCTGATTAGCTCCAGAGGAAGCCTCTTGACTTCCTTCATGCTGACTTCTTTCCGTCACTTGCTTCCTTGCCGATGGCCTAGCCATTGCTTCCTAGAATCCAAGTTCCTAGCTCCAAAATTCCTGAGTGCTTGCATTCTCCGTGAAAGCACCAAAATGTTAGCGCCCAAATTGGTCACTAACACCCAAATCCATTTGAAAGCACCAAATACCAATCACAGCTCACAGACAGAATATATGTAGAGAGTAATAATGTGAAAAACAGTAAAAATTAAAATGAAAGCAGTAAATGACAACATATTTTATAGTGGTTCGGCTAACTCTAGCCTACGTCCACTTAGAAGTTTCCTTTTTATTGCTGTAATAATCGATTACAGTTACAAAAATGGCAGAGTAGCCTTAGAAAAGAGAAAGTCAGAGAGCATAAAGAAGATCCCTCATTTGGAGACCCACATGCTGTATTTATAGGCCAAACCAGGTTGTTGGGCCTCCTGAGTAGTTTGGGCCCACCAAGGCCATAGCCGAACTCTACTTCATCATGCCGACCGACCCTGAGCAGTTGACATGCCGAACGGAAGTTACCCGGGTATTGACCCGAAGCGAGCCTATCCGAAACTCGAAGCAGACTAGTCTAGAACTCGGAGCAAAGCTAGCGCCTAACCATGTATTGATGCCGACCCATGTCACCATATAGCCAATGCCGATCCACTTTGCCGAGTCACAATGCCGAGCCATCCTTACCTCATCACGATGCCGAGCGACGTCCAATGCCGAACGAGGTACGATGCCGAGCGGGGTGCGATGCCGAGCGGTAATGCCGAGCCGCAACCAAACGACCTTCCTGAACTTCCATACCTCGACCGGACCATGCCATGCCGAATGGCCGAGCCAGAAGGTCGAACTCCAAGCACTTCGAACCATTTCATTCCGACCGAACGACCTATCGTGATCGAGCATCTATCCAAGTGAACATCATCCGTTTAAACCGAATCCATCATGTTCCTGCTTCGATAATCGTAAAGTCGACTTGGTTAAATCCACTTGCCTACAGCCTTGCCAAAAGGCGGATTAACATGAGATAACATTTAATATCATCAATGTTTGATCAACAAATTGATGTACCAATGTCTTTTTTAATGTAACGATTTTCTAGTTTGCAGTTTTCACATTAGTTTACACTTTAATAACAATTACTAACATTTAGCAAAAAACTTAAAACAATTTAGAACAAATAGAAATAAAAATAAATACAAACAATAATTTCTTTTTCATTGTCCTTTTCCCAGCACAAAAATGCATTTTCATTTCCTCGAACTCAGTCCATTCAAATTTTGTTGTAATAAGTTTCACCGATAAATTATTTTCATAATCACAATGCCAACTTTCACGTTGCACTAAATTTTACAACCATTTTCATATCATTTTTCCTATTTAGTTCTTATATCTAAATGGATTGCTCCTTCCTTCTTTTTATAACTCACTCAAAAATTGTTCGGTCTTCCACTTCTATGTCGTCAAAATGTATCGAAGAATGAAGTTTTTACCACTGGAACGTAACAACATCAAAAAAATGATATAACGGAATAAAAAATGAAATAGTTAGGGGTATAACCGTATAAGGTCCTTCATTTTGTCCACCAAAATTCCATGTATTTTTTCCTTCTAAAGATATTAAAAGAGAAAAATCACCCCTATGTGTAAGTGACATGAATACGCAAGATTCAGTGAAATACTCTATCATGGTAACCACGTCATCAGTTGGTGCATGGTTTTGTGAGTTCCATGTTCTCAGTTAGCATTGATTTCCTCATTTTCCCTAGCTTGGTAGTGTTGTAACTTACGTACACCTCATAGTAGATTAACTTTAATTCCTAATGCATATTATAAATTTTATTACCTGTATAACGATCCAATTTTTACTTACATTGGCAAAATGTGACTTACATGACCAAATGACCGTAAAATGAATTCAAACGGAAATATTGTAATTTTATATTTTTGGATTTTAGGCTAAAATGCATACATTTTTAGGACCGAAATCTTATAGCTGTCTTAACTTTTGATAAATAAAGCAATCACTATTCCAATAACTTTGGCATGTTCGTAAATTTTTGGCTTTAGGGGTAAAAGAGAATTAGAGCAACCACTATTCATTTTTTTTTTAAATTGGATACTTAGATGGTAGTATATATTAGTACTACAAGTCTTATATATTATATAATATGTTACATGTCAATGTATGTCCGGTGGTTGCAATCAAGCTATATAAGTTTTGAACCTGTGACCTCTCGCACAAAAGTCTGAGTGTCTAGGCGCCAGAAGAATGGTGTTGGTCAACCGCTATTCACTTATTTTCAGATTAAAAAAACCCCTAAATCTTCATTAATATTTCTTCATAAAAAATCAACTAAAAAACTTGCTATTTTAAGAGAAATGAGTAGATTAAGAGGCCAAAGGTTAAAGATTTCATTAGTGATCGACCAATCATCATTTTGGGAAGGATTTTCACTACTTTTGCTATCAATATCAGATGTACCTTCATTTGGAGCTTATTTGGTAATTTAATTATCTTTTGATACGTGGTTTATAGCCACTAATACATATAAGTTATAAAATATGTTAATAAATGTTTTGAATCCATCTTTCAACCTAAAATCCTATTTTTGATTTTTGACCTGATTTGAAAACGATATTTAAATGATATTTTAATAGTTATAAACATGTGTTAAATGTTATCAGCTTATATGTATAGTCTAGGTGCATGTTGAAATGTTTGTATAACCTGTCATGCTTGATTTAATTTTGTTTGTGTATGTTTTGATTACATGTATGCTTGAATGGACGATTTAACACGTTTTGAGTGGTTTGGAATAATGAACTGATGAATCTGTGGATAGAGAACTCTCATGTGCATGGAGTAGATCATATATGAAGGACTCTTTGATGAATGCACAAAGAGGTACAGTTTGGTTCATAGATTACTTCGATGGGCCGACTGTAAAATATTTGGATATAATCATAGCAATTTTGGAGACTGTTCATGGATCATAGCAACAAGGCAAGAGATGGATCAATGCTTAATTGAAAGCGGGAGAAATTTAGAGTATATATATCGATACCAATCCATATAGTTCGGTACCGAATCATATGGATCGAGGTAGAAGCTTGGCAAAGGGATCCAAAGTAAAGGTGATTGATCATGCTATGATGAGGAGAATTTTAACTAAGTGGATCAGTACTGATCCATATGGATCAGTATTGAACCATGTTTGATGTAAGTATCTTGGAATTGATACATGAAAGGATCAAGCTATAAAGTTTAAGGGACAAAATTGGCTAAGTCATGGACAACTGATCCATGATGGATATGTGATTGGTACCAATTAGAAGCGACTTTAAGGAATGTTGGTTGGAGCATGTAGAGTTCTTCTGAGGAGGTAAGTTATGTATGGAGATGACTTGAGGAGTGGAGCAAGAGGGCTCTATTACTCTTATGTGTACCGAGGGATCATTGATCACCAAGGCTTAATGCATGCTCGTAAAGAAGGAATCGGTGAGGGCACTCACTAACGATCGTCTAAAATGATTCGTATCTCTAGACTGTAACGATTCGCCTTTCTTACTACCAAAGACAACACTTAATACATCCTCGATATTCGTGTGTCGATCATTTAGTTGTTTGAAAGACGGGTCATTAGAGGTGAAAGAATGAAAAGAAAGAAAAGAAGAAACTAAACAACACAGAATCTCACAACACAACGGAATAATATATATTACTCAACAAAATATATTACAAAGTCGGTTCAAAAATGTTACATCAGAATCATACTAATATAAATTCTACCCTAGGATAGTTATAACAGTCTATCCTTACCTAACCGATACAACATACGTATAATACAGCGGAAGGCAAGGTAATATCTAGCTATCAATGAAGCCATCTGCTCCAAGCCTCTCCAAAATGAATCTACGGAAAAACCCGATCTACTTGGCTGCCCATTTAAATTTGAGCATCCAAGAGTTTAGGAAAGGAAAATATTCTCCGGGTCAGGCATAGGTCTGGTGTGAGTAAAACATAAGTCTTTAACTTTAGAAAAACCTTTAAATCAAAGGCATCACGTAAGACCACGCCACACATAAACACAGACATGTTTTTACCTTACGATAACCAAAACATTTGTATATAAAAATCCAGTGATATTATAATAATGTCTATGGTTTCAAATAATATCAAAATAGCTGAAATTATTAACATATTAAATTCCAGCATATTAGGCTCTAAAACCAAACACATATTGGAGATTGGATTCCATACTATGGTAAGGTAAGGGACTATTCCGATGGTACACTCCTAGAAAATGTACCGGAGTTTGACAAGAACTTCTTGTACCCCTGCTACACAGAGCCGGCTGCCCCTTTAACATGGTGAACCGGATTACCACATCCCTTTCAAACATTGAGGTCTTATACTACCATGGTGTTTGCGTGCAAAACAACTCGAATATGGACAATCTAGAATGGGATGGCGGCTCCTAATGGTAGCTGACCACGTAACTCTGCTGCATACCCTGTTTTTGTCATTTTCCTGGTTGTGAGGCTTGAGGCTACGCTTTACCTTCTTTCATACTAGCAAACCATCTTGGAATGCTAACATTGCCCTCCAGGCAGAGATACAATGCCGGCATTCATCCATGCAAGTTGTTCCTAGATCGAACAAACATTCAACATTTACTATCTTTCATTTTGGAATCACCATCAGGAAGAATAGTATAACTCCACAACATACTTCAATATGATTTAACATCATTCGTTATTAGTTTGGAGTGGTTCGAATAAATCCAGGAATCGGTGTCTCTAAAACTAAGCGATAATTTATGGCTAACTTAATTCCGGTTCTTTTGAAAGTTTGCACTAAGCAATCGAGTCCTCACCGGGGAACTTAAATATACCCGACATATCTCTTGAGATAAAACAGGTCTAGATTTGATAGTCGGTTATTTAACTATCAAATAAACAAAGAACAACCAATTCCATTTGATATTTATTTATTCATAGCAACCACTAAGCCTAAAAAAATCTTTATTTAATAAATCTCCTTCAAACGTTGTCTAAAACATTCATATAATTATCTCTCTGATATAAGTATATTCACAAAACATTTGCGAATACCTTCTTACTTCCAAATCATGTTTTAAATAAATATTTTTTAAATTGGAGGTAAGGACAACCTAAACAATATTCCCTCGGTGTTAAGTGTGGAACGGATGTTCCATAACACCATTCTTTAAAGGTCAGTTTAGAGAAACCCAGATCTCAAATTCTTTTTTTATACTTCTTTCGATGAATCCTTTTTAAACAATTTTATTTCATTCATGAAATATCTTTTATTTTGAAGTCCAAATCCATTTTAAAATACTTTCCAAACTTCCAAATTCATTTATAAAGCCTATTTATAAATATTCAAAATCATTTATATAAATTGCTTTTATAAATATCCAAACTTTTTGTATAGATTCCTTAATAATATCCAAACCTTTTTATAAACTTCCTTTATGAATATCCACATCATTTTCTAAAACTTCTTTTATAAATAACCACGATCATTTATAAAACTTTTTTTTATAAACCTTTCCCGTTTAAACAACTTCTTAAATAATCTTAAATCAAATTAGCTTCCTTTAATAAGCAAATCCATTTTGTAAATCTCTTTTATTTATGAAATCTTCTTTGCTTAAAAACTCAAATCCATTTACCTAAAACACCATATAAATTTTCAAATTCATTTATAAAACTCTTTATAAAAAAACTTCTTCTTATAACGTGAAAAACCATTCCATTAGTTAAAAACATCTTTAGTAAACCATTTATCAAATCATTCTTTAAATATCTTGTTCAAAATACAACAACTTTGATACCGCTTCAAAACGAAAATGAAATATTTGCCCTTACAAAATCAAACAGAGGCTTAATGACCACAATGATGCTTTTAATTTTGATTTTACTTATCCAGTCTAACATGACATCATATAACAACAAGTATATAATGGATCAACACATAAAAATCAATCAACTTAAGTAAATGTCCAAGTTAATTGTAATAGCAGAATGGTGTTTTTCTCTGCTAATAGATGTCATTTAGTTTTCCTAATCATATGGGGTCACTTAAGAGCAAGCGACACAGAATTCACTTGATATAAAACAAATTTGAAAAGAAAATAGTTTAAAACAAAACTTTAAACTCAAAGCGATTTTAAAATAAATTAAAACCTTTATTAATGAGAATTAACTCCTTGTTAAATATTAATTAAACTCTAATTAAGATTAATTAAACCTTATTAAAATATAATTAACTATAATCAAAGATTAATTAAATAAAATCCCTTTTTAAAATGATAATAATTAATAATTATCTTAAATAAATAATTTAATAATAATCAATCAATCCTTTATTAATAATTAAATAATAATTAACTTTAATTAAGTAACAAATCATGATTAACTTAATTGATTAATACTTATGTTTTAAAAACCATTATTAACAAATGATTAAGTATTAATTACCTTAATTAATTAATCAATCAAATAATCATTAAATAATTAAATAATTTTTGAATTGGGTCAAGGCTAATATGATCATTTTTGAATTGGGTCAATACCCACTTAGCTCAGTAAAAACATGACACAACCCGTTCGACCCTTTTACCGTTCCAAACTCCAAAACCCTAATTTCATTTCCAATTCTCGTTTCCTAAAAAATGAAGATGGGCGACTCTCTCTCCCTAAATTCCTAATCGGTCAAATGCTCTTGCTATCGCGACTTCTCTCTCTCGATTATTCAAATCTCGCACGATTTAGCTTTCAAAGTTAAAAGCTCCAATCAATTAAAGGTATGAACATCGCGACTTCTCTCTCTTGCTATCGCGACTTCTGAGTCATGTACTAGGTTAGGGCTGTTCTTCCTTGTTTTGACAAAAATGGAAGGGATTTTTTCCTTTTTGAAAAAGTTGTGTTCATATTTGATTCGGGTGGCGATACATTTAATGTAAGAGGTGTTTTTTAGATATGGTCTAAATATAATGTTGCTGATGCATATTTTCATTCTTCATAGCTTTAGGAAATTTTCTGGGTTTTGCTAATGGATCTTATAACGGTTAGTACAATTACAGAATGGTGTTTTTCTCTGCTAATAGATGCCATTTAGTTTTCCTAATCATATGGGGTCACTTAAGAGCAAGCGACACAGAATTCACTTGATATAAAACAAATTTGAAAAGAAAACAGTTTAAAACAAAACTTTAAACTCAAAGCGATTTTAAAATAAATTAAAACCTTTATTAATGAGAATCAACTCCTTGTTAAATATTAATTAAACTCTAATTAATATTAATTAAACCTTATTAAAATATAATTAACTATAATCAAAGATTAATTAAATAAAATCCCTTTTTAAAATGATAATAATTAATAATTATCTTAAATAAATAATTTAATAATAATCAATCAATCCTTTATTAATAATTAAATAATAATTACTTTAATTAAGTAACAAATCATGATTAACTTAATTGATTAATACTTATGTTTTAAAAACCATTATTAACAAATGATTAAGTATTAATTACCTTAATTAATTAATCAATCAAATAATCATTAAATAATTAAATAATTGTTCTCTAATTACTAAATTAAAGTTAGAAAACATTTTCTAAAAAGATTTTAAGTTAAAGACATGTTTAGATTAGATTATAGTTAGATTTTCCGAACTGCGCGTATAGCGACTATTGCTATACAGACCCGTAATTTTCAAAACATGAAATTTTTTCTAACTTTTAAAACTTCAACTTTGAGCTCTTGTCTTCTTTAAAACATGAAAATAAACTTTTGAAACCAAAATCAATGGTTTAAACTTAAAAACATTTCGCTTTGAAACAAAAACAACTTTTCGACAAAAAGAGGGATTTCTAAGTTGCTTTTAGTTAGCGAATCACGATCTTCATGTCATGAACCCAATACAACACATGCAACATTCAAACATAATATCACGTCATAATATTATAGCACCATCATAAACAAAATATTACTTCACAATACTAACAAACTTTTTCCAATATTCAAGTTATAATCTTTATCGCCTACTCAAATTTCGACATAAACAAGCAACACCAAATCAACATATACGCATGCATGCACAACATATAACATCACCACATACTTAAGCAACATTTTAACTCATAAATTTTACAACTTTAAAACGTTAGTAACTTGAGTTTTAAAAACGTGAACTTTACTCACAAAACTTGCTCGAAACTAAGCTAAACTCCACCTAAACTTGCACTAGACTTAGAGTTTGCACCTAGCCTTGAAAACTATGGATCTTTGTGGGCTTGGAGGGCTTGAACTAGCTCAACCTAGGGGAGTTTGTGTATGACCTTGGAGTTTTAGGGTAGATGGGTGCTTGTATTTTGGAAGTGAGGTGTTGTAGTATATGTAGAAGTGTTTTTAGCAAGTAATTGAAGAGAAGCCATGGATATATTTTCTCAAGCTCTTAGGAATTTTAGAAATAAATAAGTGGATTTTAAAATGAGAAATATGAAAGGGAATAGGTATTTATAAGCTTAGGAAAATAATTTAAATATGTAAAGTGACTTGAATTAAAAATATACACATGCATGCACCACCATACCCCCTTCCTATGATCCGCCCACACCCTACAACCCCTCCATCATGCAACTATTCAAACCATGTACCATTGTCCTTTATGCTGAGATAAGTATATTTATATGTTAAAATATATACCTTTTTATAACAAAATTCTCACTTATTTTTATATATACATATTCTTAAGTGAAAATATGTGTACATGTATATATTCTCATGACAAAATAGTTTGTAATATGAATATATGTGTTTACAATAGTGCTATGATATTTTAGATAACTTTTAACCAATGAAAAATCAAGCTTTCGGGAAATAATTTCCGGTCACATTTTCTATTTTTATTTGAACTATCTATATTGGTAAACAAATTTTGAAAACTATTTTATGATCATTAGTAAATAATTAAAATAGGTTTATTTACTAATAAATATCGATTTATTGATTATATAAAATATTTTTAAATAGCCTATTCCAAAGTGGCAAAATCCTAGGTCGTTACAAATCTATTTTACAATCATTTTTTATTATTTAAAAAAGTTATATTTTAATTATAAAACCTATTATTTGAATATTTAAAATTTATTAAATATTCGCAAATCAAGGTGGTAAAATTCCGGTTCGTTACACTCTTCCTCCTTTAAAAGAATTTCGTTCTCTGAAATTGTACCACGACCCTAATTCCTAGAACACTTAAATTATTCATCAATCTGTATGATGTACATAGATCATCCCTATGTAAAATCTGATTTGATCATTCACTCGAACACATAACTTCACTTCCGAACTAGTATAGCTCACCTGACTTCCTAGTGTGGACTTTGATCAGGCCTCTTAATTAGAAATCTCTATTCTCCTTGCATAGCCATAAACTATAATAGACAACTTTTGGTCCCACGTAAGAACCCTCACCAACGCTCTCCATCAAAAATCGAGTGATAAATCCTTATTCAAAATAGTGTAAAAAACCTCCAGTCATGTACTTGAATCTAGGATCGAGAACTATGTTAAAAATGAGAAATGATCTTCATGCAACTTACGTACTGCTCTAACGATTCTTACTATCTAGCTACTTTCTACCCTCCTATCATGCTTCATAAGAATCAATTTTTAAATTTAATTAACTTGTATAATACTCTTCTACCTTCTAAGAGTATATATAGAAACATCTTATTTTTAATTCTATTTTTTCTTAGACACTTCTATAGTAAAATTGTCAACATCAAATAATTCTTCACATCCTAGATGTTAAAATCAAAATATATAGTTTACATAAATAAAGTTTATTAAACCTCCTTATTAAATTTAACCTAATTAAAACTTCATTTATTAATCCACCTTCAAAATATCTTTTAATTTTGAAAACTCTTCCTTTTAAGGGATCCAAGAAAACAATACCTGGGCATTATTCCAAAAACCTTTTGAAAACATACATATAGCCCGAGTAACTCCAAAACGATGTCAAGGAACAAGGTGCTACCAAATTTGTATCATATACCCCTTTACTAAGAAGGGCAATACCCAAGAGAAGTGTTTGCCATCCGAACACATCTCTTACCCATTTTTAGTCATTTTCGAGACACTCGAACTAGTTAATAAAAAATATTCCTTTTTTCCAAATTTCTTCTCAAAACAATACTATTTATAGACAAATAGTTTTTTAACAAAATCATCCACTTGCTTTGGATTCATTCGGATTCGAACTCGTCCCGATTATACAATGACAAAGAGGATAATTTACTAAGTGCACTATCCAATCTGCCTAAGCAAACATTCGATTGTCACTTAGAAGATTATTCCGATCATCACAAAACAGATCAAAAAAATTTCCCAAACTGTCCAAAGAAAATATTACTCTCAAACTTTATTTTAAAATACATATATCTTAAAATATCTTTAAGAAAGATATTCTCAAAGCCACCGGGATTTAATATTCTCAAAATCCTTTTCATTTTAAAACACACTTAATAGTTTTGATTTGTAAAATCATCTCCCCTAATTTACCTTATAAAATTATTTAGGAATTTTTCTTTTTAATAAATACCTTTATTAAAATTCAATTTTTTAACCTTACATATCGTCGAACGCCTTATAGTCAAATTGTAAAACTTAATTAACAAGGTGTTCGATTCAATGTTCCTACAAATTCTATCTACCCAACCCATGATGGAAAAAAGGAAATCTACTATTAAATATGACAATAGTTAATGCTCAAAACTAGACGAGCATGACTAGTTAAACCCTAAATGCTAATAATTTAATATTATTAACTCCTAACCCAATAACTTCGTAGATACTATATAGATTTTGAAAATCATCCTTTTTATATAAAAAAACATATTCCTAGGTAAAATTATTTCATTTACCAAATGTAAAACAATATTATGTCTATTGGACTTGTTCAAGTGTTTAGTAAACCCCTATCGATACAGTTTATCAGGCGCACCAATTAGAATTCTTAAGCCACTCAACAGGTCAAACAACAGAATATAAACATTTTTATTCACTAACAAATATGCGCTCATACATATATATACACTCAGACTCATTCTAGGGCAGTACTGACCCTATCTATAATGAGTTTACCCCACTAAAGCCTAGCTGTTCACTCAACCTCGTTCTGATACCAAATGTAACGATCCGCCTTTCTTACTACCAAAGATGACACTTAATACATCCTTGGTATTCGTGTGCCGATCAATTAGCTGTCCGAAAGATGGGTCATTTGGTGTGAAAGAAAGAAAAGATAGAAGAGAAGAAACTAAACAACACAGAATCCCACAATGCAATGGAACAATATATATTACTCAACAAAATATATTACAAAGTTATTTCAAAAATGTTACATCAGAGTCACACTAATACAATTTTTACCCTAAGATAGTTATAACAATCTGTCCCTTCCTAACCGATAGAACATACATATAATACAGCGGAAGACAAGGTAATATCTAGCTATCGATGAAGCCACCTGCTCCAAGCTCCTTCAAATTTGAGCACCCACGAGTTTAGGAAAAGAAAATAAACTCCGGGTCAGACATGGGCCTAGTGTGAGTAAAGCATAAGTCTTTAACTTTATAAAAACCTTTAAATCAAAGTCATCTCGTAAGACCACGTCACACATAAACACGGATGAGATTTTACCTTATAATAACCAAAACATTTGTATATAAAAATCTAGTGATATTAAATAATGTCTATGGTTTCAAATAAATATCAAAATAGTTGAAATTGTTACCATTTTAAATTCCAGTATACTAGGCTCTAAAATCTAAACCGTAAAGGCACGTATTGGAGATTGGATTACATACCATAGCAAGGTAAGGGACTACCTTCCAATGGTACACCCCTAAAAAATGCACCGGGGTCTGATTAGAACTTCTTGTACCCCTGCTACATAGAACTTGCTGCCCCTTTAACATGTCGAACCAGATTATCTCATCCCTTTTTGACACTGTGGCCTTATACTACCATGGTGTTTGCACTTAAAGAAACTCGAATATGGACAATCTAGAATGGATGGAAGCTCCTAATGGTAGCTGACCACATAGCTCTGCTGCATACCCTGTTTTTGTCATTTTCCTAGTTGTGAGGCTTGAGGCTACCTTTACCTTCTTTCATACTAGCAAACCATCTTGGATTGCTAACACTGCCCTTTAGGCAGACATACAATGCCAGTATTCATCCATGGAAGTTGTTCCGGGATCGAAAAAACATTCCACATTTACTATCTTCCATTTTGGAACCACCCTCCGGAAGAATAGTATAACTCCATAACATACTTCAATATGATTTAACATCGTTCATTATTAGTTTGGAGTGGTTTGAATAAATCCAAGAACCGGTGTCTCCAAAACTAATTGATAATTTCTGCCTAACTCAATTCTGGTTCTTTTGGAAGTATGCACTAAGCAATCGAGTCCTCATCGGGAAACCTGAATAAACTCGACATATCTCTTGAGTTAAAGCAGGTCTAGATTTGATAGTCGGTTATTTAACTATCAAATAAATAAAGAACAACCAATTCTATTTGAGATTTATTTATCCATAACAACCACTAAGCCTAAAAAAATCTTTTTTTTAATAAATCTCTTTCATAAACGTTGTCTAAAGCATTCATATAATTAGCTCTCTGACATAAGTATATTCACAAAATAATAGAATAATATGGCAAGTATTTGTATTTTACAATATAGGTTCTTGCGGTTTCAATACAATGATTTAATAAACCTTTGGTGGCTTTTACTTTGAAATTCGAGAGAAACGGGATGGATGGGACAGAGAATGATCAAGAGCTTAAGTATGAACTCTCTGATCTTATGTGGTTTAAAAATCCATGGAGAATTAGAGTGAGAAATTGTGGATTCGTAAAGTAGGTGTAGAAATATTGAGAGGACTTCATAAAAAAGTAATGGCAAAGAAAGAGTAAGTGATTAATGACTAGAAGTTATGAAATTTTTTTTGGATCCTTTGTATAGACGATGAAGAGACATGTCCTTTGGCGAAAGGATGGTGCAAAAATCCATTCGTTTAAATGTATAAAAACTTTCCAATAGTCACTATATCCATATTCTTATAAGGTATATCGACATACCAACGATGAATTTCCAAAAGAACTTTATAAAAACATTTTTGATTTCCACAATTTAAAAAATAATATTGTAAATTTATAAAAAGATATTAGAGATGAAAATAGAGTTTTGCAATGGTCCATGTGTCCTTCTTATAAGATATTATTCAAAACACTTTTAATGTCTTGTTCTTGAAGCCCATGTGTCCTTCTTATATTTGCTTTTGTTCCACTTGTCTTGAGTCTTCTATTTCTACTTACCTTGTTATTTGGTCTTCTCACTCATCTGTCTTCATGTACAATCTATCTATATTTATATATTCCAGAAATAATTCTAAATTGTATACTAGAAATTCCTACATAGTTTTCTACACAACTCGGAGAATCATTTGTAACAACATTTTCTACACAACCCGTGGTATCAACAATCTCCGCCATTATGATAATGACAACCATCTAAATTTTATTAGTAAATATATAAAAATATTTAAATTTACTTCCCCTAACTTGATTAACTTCCCCTGAGACTATGCACTTCCTACTCCCCTATCATTTTGTCTAGAATATATTTCTTATTTCATGCATTTTCTATTTCTTTATCATTAATAAAAGTGGGTATAAATTTATTTATTTTGGCAAAGCCGACGGGGTTGAATGGTCCCCTACCATTTTATTGATCCACCATAGGGAACGAAACATACAAACAAAGTTGCAACAAACAAAAAGAAAGGAGAGATGGCAGATCAAAAACATAGGAAGGCACAAAAGAAAAAAAGGGAGAAAATAAAGGAACATATTCGAAAATGACAACCAGACATAGTTACTGATCATCACCCTAGGATTATAAGGAATATTAGCTTCATTAATTCCCCTGCGTATCTCAGTAATAATATAGCACAATATCTGTCTTTGATTTTTGCTCATATCTTCTTTGAATATCCTAGTATTTCTTTCTAACCAAATCAGTCTCACAAAGGACTTGAAAATGAAGATATACTTTGTTGACAAATCATCTTTCCTGCCCGACACTCACAACAATTTCTTCCATTCATCCAAATTTTTCAAACCCACATGTTTGATACCAGTAGCTATTTGAATTTTGTTCCAGAGCCAATATATCACCGGGCAATCAAAATACAAGTGTTTAATAGTCTTTGGGAGATCCCTACAGTATATACAACTTATATTCAAATTCATACCTCTACTTAATAATTTAACTCTCGTAAATAGAGTGTTATTGATAACTTTCCAAAGTAAGAGATTATCTTTCGCATGGCTTTCCTTCCTCCAAACTATCGAGCGCCATTTGCAAATAGCATGATTATGAGCTCCAAGTAAATAACTATATACCAACTTAGAATTGAATTTAGACTTTGTTTGACCCCAAACTAAAACTTCATTTCTTGGTGGTTCAATGTTCATCGCTTGAATAGAGTTCCATAAAAAGGAAATGATCTGGTTCAAGTTTGTAGGAAGAGTGAAACAACCATTCTGAATGAAGGAGTTAACACAAGCGTTTACTCCAATACCAGATCGTTGTATATGATTGTGAGGAATTATTCTGCTGAGAATACAACCATGCTGAAACCAAGGATCATTCCAGAAACTTATTTTGTTTTGAGGAGCAATATTATACTTAATAAGAGGTAAAACCAGTTCCTTAATCTTGAATGTACTACGCCATGTCCAACTGATGCTCCGAGGAGGTTGCATAGACCAAACATTCCTGCCTTTAGTTATGTATCTGTATGACCATTTAACCCATAAATTGTCCTTCTTGTTCAGGAAGTTATCTAAAAAATTAGCAACTGTAGCCTTATTCCAAAGCGTCAAGTTAAGAATACCCAATCCCCCTTTAGCCACAGATTATTCAGTTTTTTTGAAAGATATAAGAGCAGAATATAGACCATGAGAACACCCTTTCCAAAAAAAATTCATAATTGCACACCTTATCAATTTGATTAACTTTTGAGGAAGCATAAAAGCTCTAGCCCAACAGACTGTCATGGAAAATATAACAGATTTAATAAGAGTGAGCCTACCATCTTGGCTGAGCAGTCTATTGGACCAACATTCAATCTTTGCCGATATCTTTTCATATAAAGGCAAGCACTGATTTGTAGTAATGCGAGAGGTTGCAAGAGGAACCCCTAGGTATGTGACAGTATTTTCCCTCGGCCTTAAACCAGTGGATATAAAAATGCCATTCATAAGATTATTTGGAAGCCCAACTAACATGATGTCAGACTTGTCTAGATTCAGTTGTAGTCCAGTTATTCTGTAAAACAGAATAAGATCCCCTATAATGGCATTGATGGTTTGAACGGTGGGTTTACAGAATATAACCAAATCGTCTGCAAACCCGAGAGATGTAATTTGTGGACCAAATAATCAATAATTTTCAAACACGTTTTTTACGTTGATGTGGTAGAAATGAGATTTGAGATATATCTGCACGATCCTATTATTCTTGCTTCGACCAGAGACTTTTTGTCCCTACTCATGGATGGTGTACTTTTTTCCCGTTGGGATCTGTCTATTTACTCAACGCGTATACAACCGATGACATAGCATGCATTCTTCATTTTCTAAACTCACTCCTTATTTTCATGAGTAAGGTGAAGGGTGTCCGTGGTTGGTTTTCTTAGTGCAATGAACATTGACTTAAAAGGAAGGATGTTTTATCATGGGAACGGCATGGTTGATAGTCTACCTTGCATGAATTGAGTAGGGCCACTTGACATCTTAATTAAAGAAAAACGACTTCGTACGCGACTCGGATAGGAATTCAATTGCACTACTCTACAACATCAATAACATAGAAAATAGTGATATTGTTAAATTTAACAATCACTTTAAACGTGTTTTTCAATATGATTTTACTTTTGACATGGATACCATTTTAATATATTAGATTTTAGTATGGCGTCCATAGTCTTATTTGTGAAAATGCCTCTTTTTTTATTTTAAATTGGTAAATATTGGACTAGCCAAACCATTCTTTTTTTTCGTTGTAAATAATTTGTGATCAGTGATGGAAATTTTATCAACTAACAAAGATCAAAATGAACTTAATATCGATAACAAAAAAAATTGTTTTTTATCGTCATCAAAAGGTTAATGCAATATACTAATTTTATCAATTTTATTTTTGATAATAAGAGTTATACTTAATTTAAGCAAAACACTTATTTTAGTATCTTGGATGTTGAATCAAAGACCTCTAAAACCACAATATAGAGATCTTACCACTTGAGTTAGGTTCTTAATTTAATTTTATCTTTTATAATAAAATTGGTACTTTATTTGAAAAGAGCATCTATTTTAAACAATACCAGTCTCATCAAATGCAATATACTAAATTTACCGCTCTCAAATACATGCTTACTGATCCATTGATATATCAATTCTCAGTTTACCAACAGTGTTCACTTTTAACTTACAAATAAAATCGTCGTAGTAACATTTTTCCCCTGTTGTTAACTATAATCGTTTTTAATGTAAGATAAACGAAGGTAGTTGTTTCAGTATTTTAGTATGTGTTCATAATTGAAGTTATGTCATTCATAGAATGGAATCGGACCATGGTACATCTACAAAATTGTTGAAACATGAACAACTGAAATAAAAATTTCCCCCTCATTTTAGTTTAAGAAACGGAAAAGGATAAATAAAATGAGAGTAAAAAAAACATGTATTATGCATGGTATATACCCAGTTAGTAACACCTACTGTTAGGATTTTTTAGGATCTCTACACAATTAAATTTTAGAAGAGATATGAAGCAAAAAATAGATTTTTGAATTTCAAACAAAACCTTTATTAATTCATCAAATGATTACTAGAAAAATCTCAAAATTGAGAATCAATATCAGTATCAAAACCCTTTGTAAAAGTGACTATCCTAACATACATGTTTATACCTACTACCAACCAATAGAAACGTAGAGATATATTTGCTAATTTATCTCTGATAATCTGTCAAATAAATAAATATGTTTGATCATATATTTATTTGATTTCCATAAAAATGGAGATATTTGAGATAATTGCATGCATAAATGTCTCTTAAATCCAATAATTTTCATGGTTAATTAATCAACCAACAAATTAAAGAATATATAAAACAAATATCGTGTCACATATCTTCAACACTCCACCTCGACATAATATTCTTCGCATGCTCTACCTTTGTTCGAAACAAACTTAATCAACCTTTAAACTACCTAGTTATGCATGCTCCCAATGAACATGCATATCATCAATAAATCAGAATTTTTTGTAATACCACAAAGTCTCCAAGCAGACTTTGTGGTTTTTCTTTACATGCTCCACCTTGATTCGAATAAATTTGCCTCTTCAATTTGAGAACTCACTACATTCTCCGCAGTTTTTCCAAGCAATTTGTATATGTTATTGTTTCCACGTTTTGCGCGCAGAACGTCTCTATTACCACTCTAAACCCTTATGACTTCACCTCAAGTTGAAAAGTTACAACCTTTTTGTTCCAACTGTCCTACTGAAGCAAGATTCTTTTTAATTTCTAGAATATGCCTAACTCCTGCTAGCTTCATCACTCTTCCATCATACATCTTCAACCTAGCCAAATCTATACCTTTAACATGCAAATCTCCATCATCTGCAGATTCCACCTTATCACTTTGCTCTTTGTAGTAAATAAACGCTTCCTTTCGATTAGATATGTGAAAACAAGCACCTGAATTAAATATCCGATCATTGCTTTTACCTTTAACCACGCAGAGAACGTTGTCATCAAATTTTTCACTGAAGTTTACCTCTTCATCGCTGCTTTATCAAGCTTGACTTTTCCTTCTTCTAATGCTTTCATCCTTTCTTTGTCTTTTTTAAGCTTGTTGCAAAACCTCAACTGGTGACTGGGTTTTTCATAGTAATAGCGTATGAAATATCTTTTCATGTTTGATTTATTTGATCGTCTTTTCATATTTGGACGATTATTCTTCCTAGCAAGATTGACTTCTTCAAACGGATTTCTACTCTCTTTCTTTCTTATACTTTTCTTCTATTAGGTTCATCATCCACACCTCCTCGTTAAGCAAGCTACAAATCACCGACCCCATTAAAACAACTCCATCCGAATATGAGTTATTCAGTGCAACCATAAGCGTTTCCCAACTCTCCGGTAATGAACTCATCAACATCAAAGCTTGTGTCTCATTATCCACCTTAAAATTCACGGTAGCCAATTGGTTCACAATTGCCTGAAAATCATTAAGATGCTCTCCAATTGACCCACCTTCCTTAAGCTTTAGATTCACCAGTCTTCTCATAAGAAGAGCCTTGTTTGTTGTAAAGTTCTTTGCATAGATTCTTTTCAATTTCTTCCAGATTGCAAAAATAGATGTTTCATTAGCAATAATATGAAACACCAAATTCTCCAAAAAAAACATCGAATAGCCGCTGCAACCTTTCTATCTGAAGTCTCTCATTTCGCTTCAGATAAATTACTAGGTTTCCCCCCTTTGTTTTCTACTGGTTGGTGTAGATCATTGAGATATAGAAAATCCTCCATCTTCGCCGTCCATAATCCTAATTTCTTCCATTAAGCTTTTCCATACTTATCTACTCCATAACCAAACTCTCTTCAAAAATTTTGTATAGTAGGCTCTGTTACAAACTGTTAGGGTTTTTCTAAGATCTCTACACAATTAGATTTTAGTAAAGATACTAAGTAAAAAAAATGATTTTCTTCCACCAAGCAAAACCTTTATTGATTCATCAAAAGATTACAAGTAAAACCTAAAAATTGAGAATCAATCTCAGTACCAAAACCCTTTGTAAAAATGACTCTTATAACGTATATATTTATAGCTGCTACCAACCAATAGAAACGTAGAGCCATATTTGCTAATATATCTTTGATAATCGGTCAAATAAATAAATATATTTGATCATATATTTATTTATTTGATTTTCATAAAAATGAAGATATTTGAGAGAATTACATGCATAAATGTCTCTCAAATCCAATAATATTCAACAAATTAACTAATATATAAAACAAATAACGTGTCGCATATCTTCAACGTCTAAAGGGGTTGTCAATTGTACCCGACCCAGTGGACCTGGACTCGACCTGGCACGATTTCAATCTATACATTTTAAAATTTAGATCTAACCTGATTCGAGTTTTGACTTGGAACGAGTTGGATTGATTCGTATTTAATTGGATAATAACATTAAAAATTAAAAATGCATATATTTCAATGTATTTTGATCGGATTTTCGGGTCTCGTCGGGTTTTGACAGGTTAGGTTTGATCCGGGTTTGAATGTTCTTGAATCGGTTCTACGGATGAGATTCCAATTACGAGCCTAAACGACTCTTTTGGTTATCAATTTGAGATTTGGAACAAGTCAAGTAAAAAATATAAAATAGAAATGATTCTTCTGGAAACTGTAGCAAAGGGTGGAACCAAATTTGTCAGTTGCACACGTGGACAATAGTTTACGGCTTGTTAAATCAACAGACTACATCCATAAATAAATATTGGATTTGTTAAATCAACAAACTATACCCATAAATAAATATTGGATACCGATAAAACACATGTAACGTTACGATGATACGCTACAATAATGGCAGAAAGAAATCTTAAGCGTTTGACTGTATCTTGCTAATCAGTATTTGCAGGTCCTACTTGTATCATTTCAAGCCAACGAAGCCACATGTATGCTGACTCATCTCCTATTTGCCTCAGCATTCATGACAACGACAAACAACACAATAACCGAAAGTTACCTGTTACTCTAAAATGACGTCCCTTTATTTTTCAAATATATGCCATTATTCATCATGCATGTACATAACTTTACTTTCATATTATTTCCAACCATTGTTTTCAACTATTTGTAGAACGTAATTTTGTTTAACTCTTGTGCTAAGCTAGTATTTTATTTGTTGATTAACCTGTTATCTTAAGGCTGTCACATTCATTTATACCTTTGGCCTACTAAATTTCTTAAATAATACTGAATGTGAATAGCCCTCTTATAAGTTTATAAATATTTACTTCGTATTTCAAATGACTTCTATGATTCGTTTCTAATAATGTACATAAATTAGGTGGTTGTATTATGACTAGCTTCTCCATCCTACCAAAACAAATGTCTTCTTCGTCCGAGTTGTGCATAGAATTATTGAAATCCAAGTCGGCAAATATCAATTATTTTGAATATAACACAAACTTGCATGTACATTGATTGCCTTTTAAGCATGTGAACAATAATATTTTATTGTCTTGTGCTACGTTGGATCTGCGTGGCAACTAGCTATATTTAACTTGATATAAATATTGGATTTGGTTCTTGTTCATTGAATTATTGGAATATTTAATGATTGAATCTTCCCTAGAATTATTTTTATCCATTTTCTAGCTTCTAGTTTTTTCGGTTATATCCTCTTTACAAGAAAATATCGTAGAGAGCACAAATTTAGAGGCTTTTTTAACATTTAAGGCAACCTATAAATATTTTATTTCGAAGGAAAGGCGTTAAAATATTTTTAAAAACTTTAATCGTCACGTGTGTTTTCTCTTCTTCCTCTTCAACTCTTCTTCGCTTTCTCGTTTATGCGTTCAAACTTAAATTTTCTTCTTCATTCTTCTATATTGTCGTACGCGATCCATTCCTGTTAACCTAATTTCAATTTTCGCCTCTTTGAATACGGCAGTGAAAATTTTCGAATTTAGACATGATTCTATGTTTTTTTTTCTCTTTCTCTTCCATCAGTGTTTTAATTTGGTTATTTCTAACATTCTCTTTTTTTCTTTTTAAAAATTAATTTCAGTTTTGTTGCCGTGTTTTCCTTTTTCATATTCTGTGACAAATTTGGACAGTAGCAGTAGGTATGTTCTGCTTTTTTTTTTAATGCAGCAATGTTTTCTTATTTGTTTTAAATTGAATGTTGTTTGGCTTTTGTTCACCATATATATCTTGGATTCATATTGGTTTGGATGAAAATGTATCGTTATGTTTATTTCAGTAAAGATCGATTTTTAGGTATCATTTTTAGGTTTTTTTTAGTATCACTTTTCACAATGATAGAAGTGTTTTACTGTTCTGTTTTTTTAATAGGTATAACAATGAAGTTGTTACAGAGTAAATATGATTATATCCATCAAACATTCAATGGGTTGAATTAGTGTTTCGTTAGTATCAAACATTCAATTAACTTTGTTTGAACATCATTTTTGTTATTAATTTCAGAATCAGATTTCAAGTATTAGTTTTACAGTTTATAGGTATCATTTTAAAAAAAAATGTTACTTTTTTGTTTCTGATATTTGAGTCTATAAAAATAAAGTTGTGACAGATTACATATGGACGATAAATGAGTTGAATTAGTGTTTTATTACTATCAAACATTTACTGAAGTCTGTTAGTATCAAACATTCAATTAACTTTGTTTGGGTATCATTTTTCTTATTAATTTCAATATCAAATTTTAGGTATCAGTTTTACAATCTGTAAGTATCATTTTTGAAAAAAAATTGTTACATTTTTTTTATGATTTTTGTTGTATAAAGAAAATTATCATATTATAATAAAATGACAATCTGAAGCAAACATTTTTTTATTTATGTTTTTTTTTCTTGCATTCATATTGGTTTGATTAAAATGGTAATCAAGGTATGTTTTTATTTTATGTGTTTGTAAGTTATTTGGTGATTATTGTGTCATTATTGTGGAAAATAACCAATATCAGTTTCTTGTTATGTTAGTATCATATTTCAGTTTCAGTAATTATTATTTTGAGATTGAGGTAGTATCATTTTTAGTTTAGTTTCAGTTTTTCTTAGTATCAGTTTATGTTATTATCCTATTGTACAACGTTGTAGATACTGAAATAAGATTTGATATTATGATTTTTAATTTAGTATCAGTTTGGAGTAACACACACTACAAGACATGACGGCTTTAGCGACGGCGAAAAGGCGTCGCCGGCCGTCAGTGGCCGTCGCTAAGTAGCCCGCTGCCATAAAGTAAAGCGACGGCTCTGTCACCAAAATAGCGACGGTTGGCGACGCCTTGCCTGTACATGTGGCAAATTAGTTAACAAAGGGATGACGCTTCAAATCGACGCTAGCCGTCGCTAACCTGGGCCAAATGGCCGTCGCTAGCCATCGCTAATCCGAGCCAAATTTTCAAAACAAATTATGCTATTCAATCCATCCAACCACACAACCAATTTCATATCTCTTTTCAACACATTTACATTCAATTTCACAACTAATAGTACTCCATCCATCATATAATCTCACACATATCACAAATAATCATATATAAAACGCGACATATAAATTTACATAATAATTTCATCACCACCATATAAATATATCATACCAATCAAACGGAACATTCCAAATCCATCAAACAATGTAACCATATGTACAAATACTATCCATCAATCACATGTATACACAAATGTCCACTAACCCATCAAACACCACAACCAACGAACAAGTATCAAATATATATACAAATGTCACATAACTGCAAAACAAGATGATGAAAATCTGACAAACACACAAGCATACCTACTCATCGTCATCGCCCGACCTGTCCTCTCCAGGCATCGTCCCATGTTGTGCCAAGTAGGCTGCAATATGCTCGTTTAGCTGGTGCGCCAATGCGCTCTTCCTCCAATTGTTTATCTCCTCCGGCTATTTTTTCATTTGAGCAATCTCCTCCTCGGCTTAGGATCTCCTATAAGCCTTTTGGGACATTAACGCCTGTGAAATAGTTGATATCTAGTTATAATTTATGAACATTATAAACAGTATGAACAAAAATGTTGATTATTTATGCGGCTAATATTTATAACTAACTGTTATACATTGGTTGCAATTTATTTATTTCAATTATTCAGGTTTCTTATTGAATTTATAATTTTGTTCACTTAAGTTTAAATTCATTTGCATGTGTAAATTTATATATTAGTAAATGAAGAAGTTTACCTCCTGATTTCCTTAACTGTACCGCCAATTTCGTGAAAGCGGATCAATAATAGCATCCCAAATACGGTTTAACTCCTCAAACATAACTCTGCTCGGCCGGTGGACTGCCTTACTCATGCCCGCTCCGCTTCATATCTCTCATGCGATTACGAACAATAGTTTGACACGATAAATATTCAATTTAAAGTTTATGAAATGTGAAATAAAGGAATATGAAACATTGTCATTACGGATAAGCATGTTTACCATTACGGATCTAGATTTATCGTCCGTCCACTCATATGAAACGTTACCTTCTTCATATGTCTACTCAATAGCATGCGTGGCCGTGAACACCTCAGCCATAGTAGGTTCGCGATTGTACCTCGCCGTTTGAAAATATATACATATGAATAAACAATGTTACAAATATGATTAAACAACATTTTAGATATTTATAAACACAATTTATAAATTTACCAACTCTCTCCTGTGTTCTTGGAAGGATTTGGAGCAACCACGGTGCAAAGCATGATTTTTATTCCTGTTTGCACGGTTTCGGACAGATAATTCCTACAAATTTAGATACACGATTAACTAAATTGCTGCAAATAACATACGAAACTTAAAAAAATTATAACAACAATGCAAAAGTATATAACTTACTTTCACTTCTGGAGTTTCCCACAGCCGAAGATACTCAGCCCACACACCAGTACCCATACAATTGGGTTTTTTTTCCTGCATTTTTAGCCTTAGACAGAGTGTCCCTATAATTATTTTCTCGTCCTCTTGTTCCAGTGATTGGTAAAAATATCCATGTCCTCTGGATCTACACGCACGGCTGCCTGCATATTGAAATTAGTTTGAATTATGTACATTATATTAATTTTCAACTGAAATTCAAACTTATACTTACGAGTACATCAGCCAATATAGTGTTCTTGATATGCGGTAGGATGTCGTCCCAATGAGGCCAACAGCCTAACATCCTACTCATAAATGCCTTCCTGGAAACTTGTAGGATGAAATTCGAAGGCTCCACCTCAAAGCCCCTGTATAAATTTTCATGTAGATATTTAATAAATTTAAAAAAATATACTTCAAATAAGTTTGATACTTACCCTACGCTGTTCGGAACTACCTCCGCAAGTGAGCGTAAATCCGGTGTCGTGCCACTAGCACCTGCATCAGGAGAAGGAGAAGGCTCATATCTCCGGCTATGTCTCCTGCCAGACATATCTACCATAGACAAATAATATCATACAATGAAAAGAGATAAATTTATTAATACAAAGCATGTTTTAGTAATCATCACATAAAACTTCCATTACATCATAATAAATGGGACAAGATCTCATGAATAAATATATAGAACTGTCAAAATAGAATAGTACATAGCTCATAGCATAGTCATCATTATTCATCATTATTAATACATAGCTCGGAATAATACATTATACAACAAGCAATGCAAATATTCAGAATTTTCACTCTTCGTCGTTTTCCGATTCAGACTTGGTCTCGTACTCTATCTCGTTTTCTATGGTACTTTCAAATGCATCTAATAAAACATTCGATTCATCATTCAATGGCCCTAAATCAATGTCATCAGTTATTATTATTTCTGTATTTGGTTCAAGATCCGCTTGATACGCTGCTTCGTTTGGAATATTATCTCCATCAAACGTAAACCTTGGCTTTGTTTTAAAAACAGCTGACCAATCCGTTTTATCTCTTGTTAAGGATGGATACGGAGCACAATACACTTGTAATGCTTGCTTGGCTAATACGAAAGGATCATATTTATAGTAATGTGAGGTATGCTTTATTTCAATAAGCATATAATCTTTGTGCACGTTGATTCCAGAACCAGGAACATAAATGAACCAATTGCATTTGAATAAAAAAACTTTTTCTGTAGGTTCTACATAATATGTCAACTCTAGAACCTGCGTTAAGACACCGTAAAAATCTTTTATATGCTCATCTGGATCATCACTATATTTGAAAAATACACCGCTGTTATATGTTAATTTTTCAGCCCCGTAATCTTTCGTGTTAAACTTAAATCCATTGACGAAGAATATTGGATAAGTCTTCACATTTCTTTTTGGACTGATCGCAAGATGTCATAAACCTTCATCAACGACACAGTTTCTTGAATCATAAACGTAGTTTGAAAACCATTTAGCAAATTATTTACTGAGGTCGCCAGATGGATGCTGTGATTCGTAGATGCTGCAAATATGTAATATGGCTTATAATTAATATGTACGTATAAGTGAATTATATATGAATTTATTATTACCTAACAAATGGTGCAACTTTAGCACAATTTAGAAGAACATATGTGTGTGTTACATGGTAATCTCTATCGTCTAACCATATTTCCATACATTTTCCAACAGGTCGGTTATGTTGTCTAAAAATAGATAACATTGGTTGAGAATAATCTTGTTTAATGACTTCATCATTACGACGAACGCTTACAAATGATAAGTTCACATCGTCACTGAAGTAATGAGAGAAGAAGAATGAAGTTTCTTCTTCAAGATATGGTTTGCAAATCAAACCCTCAAATCGTGCTTTTTGTCTAACTTTTTTCTTTAGATGATTCAAGTACCTATTACAAAATAAATTTAATTTATATTTAGATATAGAAATCTGAATTTTAAACTGACATAAATATTGCAGATATTAAATATTACCTCTCAAATGGATACATCCATCCATATTGCACAGGACCTCGAAGAAGTGCTTCAGATGGAAGGTGAATAGGTAAATGCTCCATTACATTAAAGAAACCTGGCGGAAATATTTTCTCCAGTTTGCAGAGCAGTATGGGGATTTCTACTTCAAGTTTACGTATACGATCTACTTTTAATGTCGTCGAACAAACCTTTTTATAAAACATACTTAATTCTGTTATAACACTCCATACTTTTACGAACAACAGTTCTTTGAAAGCCACAGGTAGTAAATATTCCATCATAATATGACAATCGTGACTTTCATCCCACTCAATTTACTGTTTTTAAAGTCAACACATCTACGAAGATTAGAAGAAATCCCATTGGGAAATCTTAGTCCTTCCACCCACATTAGCACGAGTTTTACTTGTTTGCTATCTAGCTCATAGCATGCTTTGGGTTTTTTATTATCATTGGGCTTCATATGAAGTTCGGGTGTTTACAATAGTTTGCTATATCAAGTCTAGAATTCAAATCGTCCATAGTTTTTCCCTTTACATTCAAAATTGTATTAAATACATTATCAAACATGTTTTTTTCATTGTGCATCACGTTAATATTATGTCGGAGTAAGAGATCTTTTCAGTATGGCAACTCCCAAAATATATTTTGTTTGCACAAATTATGAATGTCCGATTTTCCTAGAATTTCAATTTGTACTCCAGTTTCATGTATCTTTGGATAGTCCTTTACCATTTTAAATAATTCTTCGCTTGACTAAATCCTTGGTGGTTGCATATTATCTTCTCTGTTAGCTATAAAGGTTTTTCTATCTCTTCTAAAAGTATGATTGGGATGGAGAAAACACCAATGACAATCAAACCAAGAAACTTTCTTCCCATGCCGTAAAGAAAATGCTCGTGTTTCTTTCATGCAATAAGGGAAGGCTAGACGACCGGCTGTACTCCAACCAGAAAGCATCCCATATGCAGAAAAATCACTAATAGTCCATAATAAAAAAGCGAGCATACGAAGAAAAAAAATTCTCGAAATAACGTATGTTTCAACTCCTTCATTCCACAGTTTTTCAACTCTTCGATCAATGGTTGTAAATAAACATCGATTTCTTGGGTTGGATCATGAGGGCCAGGGACGGCAATAGTGAGAAACATATATGTTGTTTTCATACACATCCATGGAGGTAAATTATACGGAGTAACGATAATTGACCAGGATGAATATTTACTACCAAACTGAGAGAATGGTGAAAATCCATCCGTACATAAACTGAGTCTGACATTATGGTTTTCTGCAGCAAATGTGGGATAAGTCTTATCGAAATGTTTCCATGCTTTTCCGTCAGATGGATGTATCAAAGTTCCTTCTTCCGGTGTTCTCACACTGTGTCATCGCATATGACATGCCGTAGCAGAAGATGCATATAGCCTTTGAAGTCTGGGACTGATGGGTAACTAATGCATTCTCTTGTACGAAACTTATTTTCCTTTCTTCTTTCTTGGTTTGTATCTTTCCTCGTTACATATTCTGCATTTTCTAAGGTCAATGTCATCTTTCCAATACAACATGCATCATTTTACACATGTATCTATCTTTTCTTACAGCAAACCGAAAGCGGAGATCAGTTTTTTCACTTTATAATGACTACCGCACATCAGATTATTGGGTGGCATGTGTCGTTTTGCAGCTTGTACAACTGTTGTAAATGAAGCTTCTATAAGGTTGAATTTTGATTTCATAGTAATGTATTCGGCGGTTACTGATAGTTCGGTTCCACTTTTACAACCGTCCGACAACGCCCTCTTAGTAGAATCCAATAAATCATATATTCTTTTAGCTCCCATAGTCAGTTCTTCTTCGACATTTATGTCTTCATCGTCAGCTTGAATGGTAGGAAACATTGATCATGCTGCATCTTCCATCATATTTTCTATCGGATTCGTCATAATATTATCGTCATCTAACACTACAGGATTAAGTGTAGGTTCAACTAGTTCTCCATGACGATCTCAGAAATAATAATTCGGCACGAAACCATATTTATACAAAGTACTTCAACTATATCTGGTTTCCAATGCTTCAAATGTTGGCACTTACTATACGGGCAACGAATTTCTTTGTTATTTCGATTATTTAATTTAGTGAATCTAATAAATTTGTGTACACCGTTATAGAAATGTTCCTTTATTGAACATTTCCTACCAGTTCTGACTTCATACATCCAACTACGGTCGAGGAAATAATCGAACATTTTCCTGATTTTAAAATATATGTTAGAAAGTTCAAGTAAACAATTCAACTATAGGAATAATTTTCAACACTTCATCATTGTAAACACTTCACCATCGTAGAAAATTCAAATAATCACTTCACTTTATTTTTTAATTTTTACTTCATTGGTTTTTACTTTGATGGTCAGTCATCCTACTTCCCATTACAAACATAATAAAGTAATTACATTTTATAAACCATTTCAGATTAAACGATTCAACAAAATTTTGATAGCACTTCCCTTATGTTCCCTATATCGTACACAAATGCATATACATAGGGAACGAGAAGGAAGTGCTGTCGAAATTTTGTAAACCGTTTAAAATGAAATGATTTATAAAATGTAATTATTGTATTATGTTTGTAACTTGTCCAATATAGGGACAAATCCGACAAATACTGTATTAGATGAATATAGATGTCCGTTCTGTTAAAAAACGAATATCCATATAATGATCATATACAACACTTGTCTTTGTCAGACGGGGCCAAAAACTCTCTAAGGGATTAAAAAAATTAAAACACATTTTACAATTCATTCAACTATTTAAATATTTATTAATTAAATCTAAAAATTTAAAATGTATTTTATAATTCATTCAACTATTCTTATATTCATTTCTTAATTTTTTTTACAAAATCGATTTTAGCGGAATATTTGTCGTTGTTATATTCATTTCTAAATTTCTTTACAAAATCGATTTTAGTACAATATTTGTTCTTGTTATGTTAATTTCTTAACATTTTATAAAATCAATTTTAGAAGAATATTTGTTGTTGTTATATTCATTTCTTAATTTTTTTACAAAATCGATTTCATTAGATTATTTGTTGTTGTTCTATTCATTGCTTAATTTTTTTACAAAATCCATTTCACTAGAATATTTGTTGTTGTTATGCGCTTTTCAAAATTTAATAATTCATTCAACTATTTAAACATTTTATTTAATAAATTTGAAAATTTAAAACTTACTTCAACATTCAGTTAACAATTTAAAATGTTAACATAACTATTTTGTAAACTAAAATTTTAACTTACTTTTATACTAACCACTAAAACTTATAATTAACACACACTTATCAAACATTGTACACTTATCAATAAGCATATATTAATCAACGATACAAACTAATTTTTGAGTTTTAAATCAACCCTAATTTTTGTTTACAAGTTAAATAATCAAACCACTTATTAACTTCCCTAAATCAACTAACATACAATTATCATCAACTAATACATAATAATCATCAATTTCAACTCCATATCCGACTAATTTTCTAAATAAGGGTTTTAATTTAATCCCCAAATCAACTAATAAACTATTACCATCATCTAATATCAATTATTCTAACATATTCAAACTCATAATCAAATTATTTTCAGAAATTAAGGTTTGTAGATTATACCTAGAAATTGAGAAATCGAAGAAGACGGAGAGAACAGAGCAGCACCGAAGGGCGGCGACGGCTTCTGGAGGTGATTGGCGTCGGCAGGAGGTGGTTGGAGGGGGTTGGAGGCGGGGGTATTGAAAGCTCGGTAGAAAATTTGGAGAGAGTGAGAGCAAAAGTGAAGAAAACTGCTCTCAGCCAAGCCTGTATAAACCGCATTTGGTGACGGCCGGCGACGGCCGCCTTTTTTAGCCATCACTAGTCATCGCTAGTGACCGTCACTAAACCAAGCTTGTTTTGTAGTGACCTGCGTTGCGTTGCGTGGTATCAGAAAGTATTAGAATTTGATATTAAGATTTTTAGTTTAGTATCAGTTTTGGAGTAACATATGCGTTGTGTGGTATCAGAAAGTATTAGAATTTGATATTAAGATTTGAAAAGAAAAGGTGATATTTTGTAGTGCTCTAGTTTTTCCATAGGTGTGTATTAGATTAGTGCTTATTATCAGTTTTTAGGTACTAGATTATTAAAATGTTTTACTTCATAGTATCAGAATTTGATTCTCAGTTTTTAGGTATTAGTTTTTAGTTATCGGTAGAAGTTTCTAGGTATCATTTTTTGAGTTAATGGTTAATTAAATTTTGTTTTAATATTTTTTAAAATTATTCAGGTTTTTTTCCTTTAGTTATGGGTATAATTTCTTTTTAAAATGTGGATAACTAGAAATTGTGTTTGAATAACTTAAAATAAATGCTTCAAAATGACCGTGATTTGGTTTTTATGTCGGATCGCCATCAATGTTTGATTTTTGGTGTTCGTGAAGTTTTTCTCTCAGCCTTTCATAGTTATTGTTATCTTCATATGGAACATGATCTATTTTCAGTAGTAAAGGCAAAGAATGCGAATATGTCTATCATTGATTTGTTTAAGATGTGTTCCAAAGCTTCTAATATACTAATGCTATAAATTATATTCCTAATTTCGATAAGCCTATTATTGATGCAAGTGTTGAAGATGTTATTAGGCCACCTAAGGAGAAAGGTGGTGTCGGTAGGCCTACTATTAAACGGAAAGGAGGGTTTGCATATTTTCAAACTAAGCAAGATAAATGTGGCGTATGCAAGCAATATGGTCACAATAAACGTAATTGTCAAGCTTCTAAGAAAATATGATTTTTATATTTTTACGAATTTGTTGAGAATTATACTTGGTTGTATGTCTTTTTTAGCAATTTTATGTAATTGAACTTGGTCATATAAGTATATTGGTTTAGCATATATTAATATGTACATTGATTTGCTCTTTGTAATTGAAATTGGTTATATAGTATCACTTTTAGTTAATTGTTATGTGTTGAGAATATATAGGTGGCATGGGAAGTGGTGAGTTATTGTGTTTTTATGTTGGTTAGTTTGTTCAAAATTATTTTATGTTTGGTATCAGTTTTTGGTACTATTAGTGTCAGTTTCCGGCATATAAAAATTTGGTATCAGTTTTTGTATGCTATTAATATCACTTTTAGGTATTACAAACTAAGGTATTGGTTTTTGCATGCTTTTAATATCAATTTCAGGTATAAACAATTACAGTATCAATTTTTTGTATGCTATTAGTATCATTTTTATGTGGTAATTTTTATTTCCTATCTGGTTTTGAAGTGACTGCAATTATTTGTTTGCTGAGTTGTCATGTGCAAAACTATGAGAAGAACTATGAGCTTAGATGTCAATATATAATTTAAACTATGTTATGGTGAAATGTTGACAACTCAATATATAATGTTGAAGTGTTGTTTGGTCTTAGTGCTATTGTCAAATTATATTAAACAGCTACTGGGAATTATTTTTGCATATATGTAGGAATCAGTTTTATTTGAAATAACATTTGAATTAATTTATATAATAACCGAGCATGAATTCGAATTGAAATGCTAATATATTTGAGTTTACATTGTTTTGGTATTAGTTTTGTCATACATGATAGTGAACTAAATAATCAAATTTATAGAGCATCACATTATATATAACAACTAATGGGGTATCATTTTTGCATATATGTAGGTATCATTTTTGTTGGAAATAACATTTAAAGTAATTTATAAAATAACGAAGGATGAATTTGATTCAAATAGCTACTAGATATGAGTTTGCATTGTCTTGGTATCAATTTTTTCATACATGACAATGAACTAAATAATTAAATTTATAGAGCATCATATTATATCAAACAGCTACTGGGTATCATTTTTGCATATATATAGGTATCATTTTTGTTGGAAATAACATTTAAAATAATTTATAAAATAAGCAAGAATGAATTCAAACCAAACAACTATTAGATATGAATTTTCATTGTTTTTGTATCACTTTAGTTATGCATGACAATGAACTAAATAATTAAATTTATAGTGCATCATATTATATAACACAACTACTGGGTATCATTTTTCTTTATTTGTAAATGTCATTTTTGTGGTAAATAACATTTAAAATAATTTATAAAATAACCAAGCATGAATTCGAATCAACCAGCTACTAGATATGAGTTTTCATTATTTTGGTATCACTTTTGTCATGCATGACAATGAAGTAGATAATTAAATTTATAGTGCATCATATTATATAACACAACTACTGGGTATCATTTTTTTGTATTTGTATGTATCAGTTTTGTGGTAAATAACATTTAAAATAATTTATAAAATAACCAAGCATGAATTCAAATCAAATAGCCGCTAGATATGAGTTTTCATTGATTGGTATCGCTTTTGTCATGCATAACAGTGAACTAAATAATTAAATTTATAGTGCATCATATTATATAATACGGCTACTGGTTATCATTTTTGCATATATATATATGTAGGTATCGGTTTTGTGGTAAATAACAATTAAAATAATACAAGCATTTTTTATAGCAAGGTAAAGAAAATACAAATAATACAAGCAATAGTCAGTGTCTCAAGAGATAAAATTTCAACAGGTGTTCATATATCTTGAACCGAACACTTAAATGTATATTACTTGAATTAAACTAAACATCAATTTTTACAACAGAAGCTAAATTCAAATAGTTCTAACTCAAATAGTCCTAACTCAACCCTCAAATGTATATTACTTGAACTGGACATCACATCAATTTTTACAACAAATTCACTTCTTAATGTTTTCTCTTTTTCAAGTGTAGGCATAAAATCAACCAAATTCCAACAGTGGTCATTGCCAGTGTTGCCGTTTAATTTATTGTTGATGAATTTCATGCTATTGTTCAATTTCAGGCTGAGCTAGGATTTTACGATTTGGCGATTGTTGATGAATTTCTTGTTGTCGTACATCGATCGTTGATGTTTGCGGTTGTATTGGAGATGATTTGCTTGTGGTATTAACTGTCATAGTTACGTTGAGATTAATTTTTGAGAACGAAGGTTAAGAAGGAGTATGAAAATGAAGATGACGATTGAATTCCACAGAAGAGAATAGTAGAGAGATGGTTTAAGTGACGAATGAGCTTTGGGCTGTCCTGGAAAGAAATAAAATAAAGCGCATGTCCTTTTACCTAATTTTTTAGCTTAATTTGTCCTTTCAAAAATTTCCTCCTTTACTTTATTTAGAATGCTACTATTAGCACACAAATTCCACTGAAAAATACCCAATTTTAAAAAAAAAAATTATAAAAACAACTAATTCAAAATCTAAATATTAACACCCAATACCACCAATCTAATTATCATTATCTTTCCTAATCTATCGTCATCTTCCTCTCAAATCATAAACCTCAATCTCTCTTGTACTAATCATCTTTCAGTCACAAATCAATTCGTGAAAGTAAAAGAAAAGAAGATTAACCATTAGCAAATATGGATAGAAAAGATTAAACAGAGAATCAAAATAATAAATTTGAGGTATTTTAGAACTTTTTTATGATTAAACTAATGGATTGTAATTGATGAACATATTTCTTTTTTGTATGTATTGAAGAGATTTCTCTGGTTATGCGGTAATTTATATATGAAATTTTTTTAACTGTACGTTTTATGTTTTTTGGGAAATACTATTGTTAGAAAGTTTACAACCTCCAAACTGGACTCAATTAGATCGGCTACCATATGTCGTTCTATTTTTCCTTTTTTGAAAATCATGTTGTTTCGGACGGTTTAAAAACGCCAATCAATATTGTAACTATTCGACCATAATATGTCATTTGAATTTGAACTAAGAATAAAGTTAGGGTTTATGCTATATGAATCTAAACTGTTTTTTATTGGGTGGGAGTAATCTTAACGTTAAGTATTTTTATTATTCAAAAATGAGTATTTGCTAATGGATTTTATGGTGCTAACGGTAGCATTGTCTTTAAAACTGTGTCAGAATATACTATTGTAAAATGGTGTAGATATATCACTCTAAGGCACGTGCACATGCAACATAATAAAGTGTGCAAGGTTTGACATGCCCACTTATAGGTGTTGAGATTTACACTGCAACGGACATGTTAGCCCCTCTAATATTCTATGTGATGTCTAAATGAATATATATATATATATATGTATATATATATATATATTTATTTATGTGTGTGCGCGCGCGTGCATCAAATGTTATATCTATTTATAATTGATGCAAGCTGACTTTAAGCTCACGACATAAAATGTTTTTCTAATTTTTGGATTATGAAAACAATTCTTAAATAATTTAAAAACTGGCCAAAATAAATTATTAAAATTATTAAAAATCATTCTTGAAATATGAAAAAGATGTGATGTTATTATATAAAATTTTATACTTAATTTCAAATTATATATAAATATATATTTGTGTGTGTGTATAATCAATTTCTAGTTAAACAAATAGTTATATTGATATTTAAATATATAATAAATATAAATTTATATTAAACTAAAGTAATCTTTGCTATCGCATTATTATTGTGCAAAAATAAAATTTTACAAATTTTAAAATGTTTATTATATGATTTAATCTTTAAGATATTATTTATTAATTAATAAAATCATATATAATATTATTTAATTAAAAAATGTTTTTTCTTTTTTTTTTGTCTATGAGTTTAATACTAGTATGCATACAAAATGAATTTTTTCAATTAATATATAGGGGAAAGGCTAAGAAATCATTCGTGGATGTGCTTAGGTAGAACCCTAATATATGTATCCCAAAGGCGAAATCGTGGATAGAGGCTGTAGGCAGCAAAATCGAACTCAAAGGTAACGCGAATTACTTTGAACCTCAATCGAACGGAGAAGAAAAATACCAGTTGATTGATGAGGAGGACTATGCCGAATCCAAGCGACTATTGCAACACTCAATCTATTCCTATATGGCAGGTAAACGTCTCTATTACATACACTTTAATGCCTATATCAGGAGAACATGGAGCCCAAAAGGGTCATGGGATGTTTTTCCCTGAGATAATGGCTTTTACCTTATTAAGTTCGAACTGGAGGAGGACTATCAATGAATTATTAAGGGTGGTCCGTGGTTCATGGACAGCAAGCTAATTTTTATGCGTAAATGGGAGGCAGACTTCAATTTTGAACGTGCAATGTTAACAAGTTACCCTATATGGATCAAATTTAACAACTTAGATCTCGCATTATGGAATATGAGATGTATTAGTAAACTAGCAAGTCTGATAGGCAAGCCTATAGTTATTGATGGAAACACAAGGAAGGTTAAACGTATTAAACATGCTAGGGTTTTGGTGGAGATCCCAGCCAAAACTGTGTTGCCAAAAATAGTTAAAGCTATAGACAAACAAGGCAATAAATACAGACAAGAGGTGGAGTAGGAGTTCGTTCCACCTAGATGTGGGGAATGTATGTGCTTCAGTCACATAAACCAGCAATGCCAACATATCATGGCAGACAAGACAAAGCAAGTATGGGTAGAAAAATCAAAAAGAACAACAGAAGCTACAACAGTTTTACCTGAGACTAGTAGTTCAAAAAATGATGAGGAGATCATAAAAAGTAATATACCTAACACCTCCCCTACTACACATCCTCCACCAAAATATCCACATCAGAATCCTAAGGAGTTGGACTGCGGATCAGAGCAAGCATCTCATCTAGCTCCTGCTCAGTCAATGAAGACACCTTGCATAGTGGATCATTCAGAAGGTAGCCTTCTCCCACTTGTTGATCTAGTGGTTCCACCTGCACACTCTGAAGGTTATCCTCTAGCCCCTATGGTTCCACTTGTCCTGGATCCACTAACTGCAGATCATAAAGAGAGGGAGAAGGAGATGTCAGGCTCCATATTTGATATCCACAAGATGGGCATTGAATTGGATTCATATGAGAATGAGGAAGAAGAAGATGTGTCAGAGAATATTAATAAGTACACTGAATGTTTTATGGAATATGAGAATCAGTTCACCATTGGTGACAAGAAAATGACTGATAGATCAGTTATGGTAGGTTCTGCTCCAGTTACACGGAGCAAAACTACCAAAAAAAATCATAAATGTCCATTTATGCTGGAATGTGGGAGGTCTAAATAATGACATAAGACAATTAGACCTCCACAACATCAAGGCCAAATACAGGCCTACTATTTTAGCACTTTTAGAAAACGAACTTAATAACAATAATATAGAGATGTTTAGACACCAAATGGGAAATCAATGGACATTTACTCATAACTCGACAACTCAAGCTAAGGGAAGAATTCTTATTGGTTGGGAAAGCAATTACTGGAATGGTAACATAATAAATATGGATGATCAGCAAATAACCATTAAGTTACATAATATTGGTGGTCTGGAGATAGTAACCACTTTTGTTTATGCTAAAAACCTAGCCTCTGAAAGAACTGAGCTGTGGAAACAAATAACTGATAGCTCGAAAAACATCAACATTCCTTGGGTGGTCACAAGTGACTTTAATGTTGTTTTAAGCACAAGTGAGAAAAAGGGAGGTTTTACTCTGAGAGTAGCACAGGTTGCTGAATTCAACAAATGTGTACTTTCCAGTGGCCTTGTAGAAGCACACCATTCAGGCCTGAAATTCATATGGAAAAGTGGTGAGGCTAAGAAAATCACATCAAGACTAGACAGAGCTCTTGGCAATACTGAACTATTTAACAAAATCCTAAATTTTAAAGTAACTGTTCTACCTTGTTCTACAAGTGATCACTGTCCCCTCTTGTTACAATTCAATGACGATGAAGATATACATAAAGGAAAACCTTTCCGATATGTAAATCATTGGCCTCTGATTGAAGGCTTCGATGAAGTAGTGAACTTTAACACAGTGAGAATTCCTCTAGGCAATCACATGTACCGACTTGTTATGCTCATCAAAATCATGAAAAATAGACTTAAAGACTGGAACAAGTGCAGACCAAAGACCACTGACACCATCACGGCAATCCAACAACAATTAGGAAATATTCAGCATCAACTGGATAATGATCCCCTACATGAGGGCCTAAATGATGACTTCTACGCACTTCAAAAACATCTGAAAGAAGAACTAAACAAACAGGCAGTGGAGTTGAAGCAAAAAGCCAAAGAGAAATGGTTACAGCAGGGAGACGAATGCAATAAAAAAATTTATACTAAAATGTCACTAAGATAACATCATAACAATCTTAACAACTATCTAAATGAACAGGGCAATGCCTCTAGACATATTAAATACATTGAAGACCAAGCTATCACCTATTTCACAAACCTGTATAATGGAGAAAATCACAATCACTTACCTCATATCAACTGCAGGAAGAAGATCTCCTATGTTGGTGCCAACATGCTGACAACTCGGATTTTGGAAGGGGAATTGAGGAAAGCTGTCTGCTTGATACACAGTGACTTCTCTCCCGGCCCGGATGGAATGGGGGAAGCCTTCTTCAAAATGAATTGGAGATACCTGAAAGATTACATGATAAAAGCTTACAATGAAGCCTTAGAGACTGGAGAATTTGTACAAGAAATTAACCACACTTTCATATCTCTCATCCCAAAAACTAAGAAACCAGATAGAATTGAAGATTACATACCAATTGCCTGCTGTAATGTCACCTATAAGATCCTCGGCAAAATTATATGTATGAGACTAAATAGATTCCTTCCTGATTTAGTTTCACAATGTCAAAGTGCCTTTATTAAAGGTAGGCTCATTTCTGAAAACTCATTGATGGCACATGAATTAATCAGAGATTTTAACAAACAAGGAGCTAATAAAATGTGCATCAAAGTTGATCTACAAAAAGGCTATGACAGGGTTAACAGAGGATTCATTATCCACATCTTGACTCTATGGGGGTTCCAATAAAGCTACTAAAACTGATTAAGTACTTTCTAGACACTCCTACTTTCTCTATCATGATAAATGGAGTACCTAAAGGTTATATACAAAGTAATCGTGGGATAAGACAAGGTGACCCTCTCTCTCCATATTTTTTTGCTATAGCTATGGAATGGTTTACTCTTTAAATGGAATTGGCATGCTATCACAAACTCATTCAACCTATATACTATACCCTCCCAAATGTTACCCATTTAATATATGCCGATGATTTACTAGTGGTGATAAAAGGTAATACAAAGGCTATTGACAAGGTCAAGTCTATATTTACTGACTTGGAGATGTTAGCTCGACTTAAATTGAACGAACTAAAAACCAAGTGCTGCTTTAATAAATACTGTTCAAATAAGCAGGCTATGCTAGAGAGATTGGGATTCTCCGAGGGCCACCTTCCAGTTAAATATCTGAGGGTACCACTTTCAAATAATACTATTACAGATGTGGAATGTGGTAAGCTAGTTGATGCCATTAGAGACAAACTACAAGGATGGAGATCAAAATTGTTGTCATTTGCAGGTAGAGTTGAATTGGTTCATACTGTTATCACATCTAAAGTTAGATTCTGGCTGCAATCCTTTCAAATACATGACTGCTCTATTGCAAAAATTAATTCAGTCTGTGCAGACTTTATATGGAAAGGGGGAATGCACAAAGTTAAGTACTCAGATCTGTGTAAAAAGAAAGAGGAAGGAGGAGTTGGGCTGAAAAATCTATATGAGCTTAAGAAAGTTTATGGATTGAAACTAGCTTGGAATGTTCTAACATTTAAAAATCTATGGGCTACTTGGATGAGGTCGAGGTATCTAAAAGATAAATTTTGGACCATAAAAATTGACAATAATGCCTCTGTCACATGGAAGAATATATTAAAAACTAGGAATGAACTACAGACCTATTTAGAGAGAGAGATTTCTAATGGAAATAACACAGACTTATGGAGAGACCCCTGGTTGAACTCAAAAAGTTCTATTGACAGGCTAGGCTGGGAAGCATTTTCAGCATATGGGGCTCCTACCTGCAAAGTGGATGAAATTCTAGATAACAGCGAATGGCATTGTGACAGGAATTTGCTCAGTTCAAATTACAAAGAGAAAATTCAATGCAAAAACAATAAAACAGATAGAGTGGAGGATATCTGGACATGGAAGAGCAGCTCAAACGGTCAGTTTAGTTTCAGAGATGTGTGAGAGGAATCGAGAACTAAATTCCCTTTGGTTAACTGGACTACAACGGTCTGGAGTAGATCTAACAGTCCAAAAATGGCTCATACCCTATATAAAGCCATACTCAAAAGATTACCAACTAAAGACAAACTTAGTAAATGGGGATTTTGGAGAATACACTTTGTTATCTTTGTAATTATGCATAAGAAACTCATGAACATCTATTTTTCGAGTGCGAATACAAAAAAAGAGTGTGGAGTATACAAAAGCTAAGATGCCTACTGACTAACAATGTACGGGAACTAACAGAAGAAGTAGAATACCTGAACGGAGGGAGCAACCCCACGAAGCTAATGCAAGAGACCGGAAAAATTGGCCTCACAACCTCCTTGTGGCACATCTGGAAGGAAAGGAACAATCGGGCTTTCAACAATAGACAACAGGATGAGTTAGTCCTCACGAAACAAATAAACAGAGACATTAGCCTACTTATTGGTCAGATTTTGAAGAAGCTGCTTACCACTGTAAGGGCACGAGAAGAACAACTATTGGAGACGTTGAAGTTGAAGGCGTTGAACGAACGAGCTCAATCGGTGAACTGGGAGCCGCCATAGTCGAGCCCTAAAGATGAAATGTTTTAGGTTTTGCAGGTTATAGTTAAATAATGTGTTGCTTTGTGTTTTACCATTTGTTATATTTGAGATTCGAATATTTGTTTTTGCCTTGGGCCGCAAAGCCTAGATGCAAATTTAATAAAATTATCCCATTTTCAAATATATATATATATATATTCAGTCATCTAATATGTGATAGAACAACGATACACTGGATCCGTGATATAATCTAACAGCCTACAGTATAATGCAATAATATATAATAATATTAAATAAATTAGTAAATAAGTTTTATGCCTTTCACTAAAGCATGGGGTTCGCACATTGAGATGTTGAAATAAAATTCTTGAATCTTATCACAATCCAGAAGATCCTGGCTTCAAATTGATGACTACCAACTATCATATAACTTTGATTTTATGCTTGAAATTTTGAAGGAGGGATGGGTATGGATTCGGTCAGCAAAAGGGAAAGATGGAGGCTCTAAAACTTGTTTTAGAATAAGGGTTATGATCGTTATACAAAGAAGAGACTAGAGATAAAATATAGGATCTAGATACTTATTTTTCTCTTACTCATTTTCTACCTTTTAACACATCAAAAACCCTACCCTTAAGACCATCGTATGGCAGGCCATACCATGATCTAATCATGGCTGAATATCTCAAGCCCCATATGGGTTTCAAACTCACTTCAAACCCGAACAATATTTATTTCATTTAAAAACCAATTTAAACACGTATCGATATCGTATATCGATTAATATATTCATAATTATTATAATCGTATATCCTCTTTTGAGTATTGTTTCACTTTCAATGCTTCCACTTGACCCAACTATAATTAGGCCTGTCGATGGTACGGGTTTCGGCCCGAGACCGGCCCGAACCCGCCCTATTAATGCGGGTAAGGGTTTCGCATTTTACTACCCAAGCCTGACACGGCCCGACCCGGGTCGGTTACGGTTTTATCAAAACCCGGCCCGGTTAGGGCCCGACTCGACTATTAGTTTTCCGTCGTATCAAAACATGAATGTGTATGTTATTTATTTACCATTTTGTTTGTTTACATTTACATATTTTTGCATACTTTTGTTGTTAACTTGACTACATCACCGTTCACTTTATATGTTAACATTGTTTGTATACAAATTATACCAAAGTTGCAGTTTTAAAATATGGATTTAACATAAATATTCCGAGTTAGGTATACGGTTATTACCCAACGGGCCTAAAAAGCCCGATGGGCCGGGCTCGGATATTGGGTTGAAATACCCCGTGGGTTCGGGCCGGGCTCGGGTTTTAATTATTGTAATCGAACTCGGGTCCGAGTTTTATAATACCGGGACCGAACCCGACCCATTGACATGCCTAACTATAATCATTCAATGGACGTTGTGCCACGATGTAACTAAAATCAAAGCGAAGCTTCCATATTGAAGATCAATGGTATTCTCAAGTCACGAAAACTATATAATTGTCACGTTGATGTTTTCTATTTGACCATAGTTATATTAACCAACAAAAAATTATCGAATGAGTCATTTTATAGTTATCTACTAGCTTTCAGTACATAACCCTTTGGAGCCTACAACAGTCATGAGTAATACACTGCCCAACATTTGGAGGGCGTTACATACTCTAGTCTCAACAGATTCATCGACATCTAGTCTCAATACATCTTGACTAGGAATATTCAAAACGGTATGTTTAATTTCATTGTGATAAATTACTCATGATTATAACACTTTGTAACTACTATCATAACACATATCATTTATGGATTTTGTACTAAAAATACTTTTAATTAAATTAACTAATCAATATAACATATTATATCAAATATATAATTGAAGAAAATACCATACAAGATAGTTATCGGTTAGATATATGTAACAAATTACATAATTGTCTGTAAGGGCATAACCCTTACTCTATCAAATACGATAGCAAAGTAGCCGTGAGGTTGGGAATGGTAGTCGAAATATGATAGCAAAGGCATAAGGCCTCTATGGTAGTCGAAATATGATAGCAAAGGCATAAGGCCTCTATGGCAGCCGAGAAACAGTGTAAATGAATATAATATATGTATATAGGCATAAAGCCTTAGTGGCAGCTGAATGTTAAGAATTTAATGATATATATCTGCCGCAAAAGTATGTAAAACCTTACGGATAGTGAAGAGTATGATTTTTTAATTTTATTGAAGTACCGTTATATTTTGTGCACTAAATCAAAAGATTGCTTTTGGTTAAGGTAGCACAATATTGTTTTGACACTTAGCAATGAATCTACAACCTAGTTTTACAATTCAATCAGATGATTTATTGCTTTGGTATAGTAAGGGGAAAATCTATTCTGCATTTTGGCCGCGTGATCTATTATTTTATATGCTTAGGATAATATATTGCTCATACCAGATTTTATGTTTGACCCATATTTTTATTCTTGTTTTCCTTATAAACTCACGGATACTCATTCGAGTAGGTTGAGTTATGGACATAGACATGTGACTTTTGGGAAATACCGAATAACATAAGATGAAGACGAAGCAGGAGACTTGGATGCTATATATTTGTGTTGTTTTAATTCCATTGTATCTAGTGTTTGTATACACATCTTCATATGACACTAACTACTTTGTTGTACTATATTTTTGACTCTACGTGGGCACAACATTGGGATGTAAATTGTAAAACTTAATTTGTGAAGTTGTGCCTCATTTTAGTTTATATGCTCAGTTTACATGAGACTGTATAATATAATGGATCTATATCTATCATCGAAAGATAATTGCAAGGGGACTGCAGCATATTAAGATTCCTTCTTTGGATATCGGAATAAGGGATGTTACACAACCCCTATGCCCGTTCTGTTTTGTCGTGATTAGGCAGAGTTTTGACAAAAATTCTTGTTGGTCCCTGCATAAGGAGGCGACGACCATGTACTATTACTCTAACAAGAACGATATAAAACGATACTGTTTATCTAACAAAAGCATTACTGTGCAGCATTCACTATTTGTACTTTGCTGTCCATCTAAAAAATGTGCCACTATTGATCAAATACTCTCTGCTCCATGTCGTCTTTTTGACGCAAGTATGCCATTGTATGACCCATTAGCTGGCCTTCATCCGTATTGTTCTTTCCATGCAACATTCAAGCTTGTCGTCATCTAAAACGTATATTGCAATCAATGGGTACGAGGAAACTTAGCATCTAGTGTATCAATCCAACCCATTCAAAGCGTGGTCTTTATAACTACAAATAGAAATCCTCGTGTACGTGAACAGTGATTGAATTTTATACTTATATAAACAATATTATTTAGCTCATAGCTTTTGTAGTCACCACAAAATCATCTCTGGCTATCGAAATAATAGATAATAAAATTATCAGCCATAATGGACGTAGATTTTGCTAAGATCGAACCAATCTATACCTTATGTTGTATATTTACTAGTATTAGATATATCTCTCTTAATTATCTCTCATTTTACATTTTCAACTACAAATTTAATAGGCAACCTTTGCTAAAATTTAGCTCTAACAATGATTCCAAGGCGACTAAAAATCTAGTGAATCTTTACATTCAAGACTTCTACACAATTTACATGTTCTTAGTCCACGTGTTATGCCTTTTATAAATCTAGATGTTTAAAACTAACATATGATCGACCAACCGTTGGTTAAACAACGAGCATTTCTAGCCACCTAAACGATCATGCAATAAGAACACAAATAATAAACATGTTTGATTTGAATGATTTTAAAGCACGTTGGATAATCAATAATTGTTTTCAGTTTTAGAATTATAAGTTTATACGCACATGATACACAAATAAGAAAAACACGTTTAATTTGAATGATTCTAAAGCCGGTATCAATAGTTGTTTTCACTTTTAGAATGATATGTAAGTTTCGAGCAAAGTTGCATGTATGATGGTTAATGGTTGTTAATGCGTGTACGGTACAGATGCCTTAACAGTAGCAATTAATAAGCAAGTGGGCTATGAGTATAGCCCAGTGGTGAGCATAAACATAGTAAATCTGACGGTGGAATTAATTCAGTGATTTGAATTAGTTGGATCCACTTGGCCACCCGTTTACGTTGCATTATGTGCGTTGTGAAAACAGAAAATCAACAAACAGTGGCTTCAAGTTAATGATGTTCTGCCTTTTAATCCTCAGAAATTGACGATAATTTATGTAATATATTAAAATGAAGTAAAAGGGGAATCGGATTTATTGCGTGATTTCATCGTAGAATATGAAATTGTCTCAAAGCATTTTTCAGATGATTCACAATGGATTGCACATGAAATCACGTCGGTGTCTTAGCACATTTTAGTTTATGTATTTTTATATGTAGCTCTAAAATGAATTTGAAAATGCAGCTTGTTTGTAATGGTAATTGGAAACCAATAAGAATTACAGGAAATTATTGTCAAGGACAAAAATTTTCAACGTTTTTGCCTCAAGAACAGACCTTCAATATCTTATCATGAAGGAAAACTTTCTTTAGGTATCAGTTTTTAGTCATTGATAGCAGTTTTTAGGTATCAGTTTGTAGTTATCGGTAGCAGTTTTTAGGTATCAGTTTGTAGTTATCAGTTTTAGCTTGGTAGCAGTTTTGTTGTGCTTATGAATAATTTTGAAAAATATTTGTCCTTATTAATAATTTTTAGGAGAATATTTGTCCTTATGGTAAAAATATTGAGGTTGTGTCCTTAAGGCAAAATATATACAAATCTTTGTCCTTTAAATTAATTACCCCTAAGAATTAATTGTATTGGAAGAAAATTGGGAAGGATTCAAAACTGGACCCCACTTAATCTGAAATATTCAGGTAACAATATACTTGCCATTTGTATGGGAAACCAAATTGATGCTGCCTGGGCTCCGCACTAGGTCGGTTAATGGTAGGAATTTCGGTCCGAGCCTGGCTTGAACCCACCATATTTATGCGGGTACGGATTTTGCCGTTTACCACCCAAACCCGACTCAGGTCCGATCCGGATCGGATACGGTTTTATCAAAATCCGGTCCGGTTAGGGCCCAACTGACTATTAGTTTTTCGTCGTATCAAAACATGAGTGCATATGTTATTTATTTACCGTTTTGTTTGTTTACATGTAGATGTTTTTGCATACTTTTGTTATGAGTTTGACTACACCACCGTCCAATTTATTTGTTAACGTTGTTTGTATACAAATTTTATCAAAATTGCAGTTTTAACATAAATATTCTGAGTTATGTATATAGTTATTATCCAGCGGGCTTAAAAACCCCGACGGTCCAGGCTCGGATATTGGGTTGAAATACCCTGCTGGTTCGGGTCGTACTTGGATTTTAATTATTATAATTGGACTCGGATCCAGATTTTATAATATCCGGATCGAACCCTGCCCTTTGACAGGCTTACCCTGCACCCAAGAAATTCTCACACACACACATATGAAATTATTGATCCAATATCCACTTTTGCCACACGTGGACTTGTGGACTTCGATGATACACATTGGATTTTATTGGGCAGAAGTGATGTGTCACCATTTTTGGACCATGATTCTTCCACGTAGCAAATAATTGAGACTACATATGTTGTTCGTTTTGGATTTGATACCATGGTATCGTTCGCACCCGCTAGGAACTGTCGGCGTTTGCTCTGGTGAAATGAACAGTTGAACTTGAACGGTTACACTGCTTTCCTTCTTTATATTTTCTGTCTTTTTCTCACTTCATCAAAACACAATTGCTTCTCTCTAATCTGAAATTATTGCAATTTTAGTCATTTTTACGTCCTTTTTTTGAGGTTCCTCAAATTTGTGTTTTTCATAGTTAAATCTACCTTCTTGTTTTTCTCGATTTTAATTTTTATTCTTTTAAAATGTCGACCAGTAAATCTTTTAATTCGTTACCTGCCATATTGTGGACTGATGAACAAACATTGATCTTTATCGACATTTGCTTCGCCAACATTAAAGCTCGCAAATGTCGGATTGAATATTGGTAAACGAAGAAACCAATGCCTTTAACACATAGATGTACGTCGATTACAACCCCAATCAAATAAAAAACAAGTTCAAGAATCTAAAACGCAACCGAAACCCCTAAAACCGCTTGATGAAGATTTAAGGCAGGTTCGAGAATGTAGAGAATGGCACTGTCGGATGAGATGACGAGTGGTGAGATACGACTGCTAAGGCATATAAGAAATCCAAAGTTTGCTCGTCTTCTAAATTCATGAAGAAGAGTGTGATATTTGAAGCCTGCATCGAAACATCCTACCGCAAGTTTATAATTTTGCAAGCTCCACCTACAAATGTCCAGTTCGATACCCAAATGTATGTCAACTCTCTCAAAGACTATGCTACTGAGATCAGCACTCCCCAAACTTATTCACATCCACATCGCTCTACTACTACTGCTCCTCGTAGAGGTCGAACAAGTGGAATTTCTTCGCATAACGGGGAAATGACACAGACCATTGCTAGATCTTTATGTTTCCCGCAAGATGATGACTCGTATGAGGAATGAGAAGTCACATGAATGCTCATGAGGCAGATTATAGATCTGTATGTTACCAGATGGACTAGTCCGAGAAGATTAGATGGCTTATGATGTGTCTACTTGGGAAATTTTGGAGACAGTAGTATTGTATTTGTATTTGTATTCCGAACTACTAGTATTTAATATAAATTGTCTTTTTTTATTGCAATTTTTCTAGCATTTCATGATATATAGATAATATAAATTCATTTAACTATATTATTTAAAAATAATTATAACAAGATAAAATAATAACTGTTCATAACAAAACAATTAAAATACCTCTAAAAATGTCTCTTCACAACATAAAAATGCATTATTTTTTTCGTTAAATATTTTTCTCATTTTCTGATGCTTCTTTCAAATTCTTCTTTCATTTAACACCCTACTTCTTTCCTAGTCACTCAAACTTGATAAATAAGAGTGTGCACATTATTTCGTTCGTTTTTATATGTAAGACATGAACCTTCTTTTGTCTAGGGATGACAATGAGACGGGTTTAGCGTCTAAACCCGGTAGACACGTCTCTGTTTTGATCTACCAAGACCCGCCCCACTGGGTCATTGGGGTGGGTAGACCCATGATCCATTTGTAACAACCCACCTTTTCGACCTTCAAATGTCGACACTAATACATTCATGGTATTCATGTGTCGAACACCCAAATGTCGGAAAGACGAATTGTTTGGGTAAAATAAAGAGAGAGAAATAGAACAAGAAAAAAGAGAACACAATATCAGAATCTCACATGCGGAACGATAATATATAATATCTCAAGAGGTTTTTACAAAAAAGAAAATTATGATAGTCATACATTAATAAATAAGAGAAAAACTAACATAGCATCAGTTTGGACAGTTATAACTGTCTACCCTCAAAAATGCTTATAGAAACAAGTCAAGTAATGCAGTGGAAATAAAGTACGGTAAGAAATCATCCAACTCCTCTCCAAGAGCTCTTATGAACCATAGTTAAATATGGAAACATATTCAAGCCAACCCGAGCATTATAAGAGAATAACACCCGGATCAATTTGGTAAACCAGCATGAGAAACTCAAATCATATAGATTTATTATATCTTAAAACCCTTCAAAATAAGGCTATCTCGTATGACCACACCGCTAATAAACACGGAAGGGTTTTAACCTTACAACAACCAAACCATTTCTATTATAAAATCCAATGAAACTATAATAATATCTAGGGTGTAGAATATAAATATTATAACATAGCTGAAATGGTTACATTTATTACATTCAACAGCATATTAGAGAGTACAATCAAAACCGATAAGTAACGTTCGTATAATACATTTTCCGTTGAGATCCCTTCGGTCAAACCGAAATCCAATATCCTACACAAGGGTCAAAAACTATCTCCAAACGTCGTATATCTTTAGATAAAATATACCATAAGCTAAACATAATCGGTCCACGTCCACAATCCACATACGTGATCCCGAATACCAACACTCCCGTGCAAAACATCGATAAGCATACTCTAGATCTGGAGTGATAATATCCTATCGCAGGTTGGTAAAACCCCAAGCTATGTTCTTACTCTGTTTTCAGTCATTTCTGATCTCGAAGTCACATTCGGCATCTTTACATGAGTCTTCATCACCCGAATAGAACTCGAAACCACATATGGATTCTCATATCTCAACAGATCTCGGAACCACACATGGATCCCTCAACAAACTTTGGAATCATACATGGATTCTCATACCTCAACAGGTCTCGAAATCACACATGGATTCTTACATCCTAAATAGATCACGAGCAACTACATGTGTTTGAGCATCTTAAAACGGATCTTGAATCTCCACATAGATTCCAGCATATTGAACATATCCACTTCCAAGAGATAGAACACCCTCTCAGCCTTAAAGTAGTTTTCGATAAGTAGAACACTTACCAATCCCGGTCTCTTCAAAACTGAATCGATGAATTTGGTCATTCAATAATAGCATATGAGAACCAAGTCCGGTATACTATCCATAAGTAAGTAATACACAAAGCATGATCGAAACAAATAAGCACGATCAAGTTATATAAACGACTTCTAATCCCCATTTTAATTAATTTAACGTTATTAATTAAAATCATATTTTATTAGCAAAACTCATTTTTACTAACATTCTTTATCACTACACCAAAACAGTCATTTGGCAACACTTTCTTTTTTCATTTGCTAACGCTTATATGGGTTGCATTTTAGTCTCACTAGAAAGTATCACAATTCAGCAAATGTGTGACTAAAAGTAAACATTTACAATTTTAAATACCCCAACGCTTGTTGGCGTTGGAAGCCCAGGTTGAATTGAAATTAATTAGCATGTGCTAGGGCAAAACAGTAAATGAGTAACTAACTTACGCATGCCCTAACCACGCTTCCCAAATTCAGTCATTTCCGATTTTTCGCTCTTCCCTCCGAATTTTTGATCTCTCCTCCGAAATTTCGATCTCCCCTCCATATTTTCGACTTCAACTTCAGGCAAGCACTCGCTCTCGACTTCGACTTCAAGCAGACTTCGACTTCAGGCGCTTCCTCTGCCTCCACCTCATTCCAGCACCGCCTCCATCGGGTATTTTTCATTTTTCGATCTTAAATTGCAGTTTTGCAGCGCCTTCACTCTTAGTACTACAAATATGTCGATGGCATGGATGCAGTTCAGTTTGATTTTTATGAGGTTATACATTTCAAATAGAATCATGGACAATACTGTTTATGGATTGGTTTGCATCTCACTAACTATTATTTCCACTTATTTGGATATGTAAAAGAACCAATTATTATTTAGGGTTAAGTTTAGTTGCATTGAGATATGTTTATTCCACTGAGTATTATAAAAAATCTGATTGTTGCAAATTGGTTTTGCATCTCCTTTAATATTTTTTCCACACAAAGGCATTCTTTAGATTAATGACTATACATCATATAGCTATAAATATTTTTATTACTTTAGGATATTGATGGGTTGGTTAAAGTTTATAGAATCTGGTAGGGATGTTTGCTACATAAAAAACCTTAACACCATAAGCTTAATTCCAATTTAATATATAATCAATGGATTTATATTGATTTTATTCAATTTAATGCGCTAACATGGGATAATTTAAATCACAGGCATACCCAGTTTCTGTGTGCTTAGAGGATGTTGAATGTAACGACCCAGAATTTTGAACAAATTAAATTGAAAATATTTAATTAATTTTAAATATTTGAACGATGATTTAATTTGAATCCCCAATATAACTTTGAATTTGGCAATTAAATTATAAAGTTAATCTAGTGAATGTTGAATAAAAATTTAAATCTTTAGTTTTAAGCCGATTAAAAATATTTCAAAGGCGTGTAAAATTCATATTGATAATATTGAAGATAATCGAAGATTCAGAATTGAGTTTGAAATTGATTTGATCAGTTTTGAAATTTTATCGTTCGAATTGATATTTAAAAATAGCCTTCCGAGGCACAGTTTCGGAATTCGACGAAACCAGTTCCATTTGATCCGGAATATTGAATTATTGTCAAATTTCAAATTTCGTATTTTTCGGAGTTGTTATGTGAGCACACGGTAGGTAAACGCATTGAAATTAAATCAAATTCAATTTAAATTTAAAATTTAAAATTTGTCAACGCAGCAGAGATTCCTGGCTCCATTTCATTTCAATGCCGACCTTTCTCTGTTAATTGCGTACTCTTGTCTCCCTTTCCTTCTCTGTTAAAATACACGAAAGAAAATCATTTCGTTCAAAAGAAAACTATAGAGATCTAAAACAAAAATGGCCGAGCTTTGATAAACTTCTATCTCCACTACCTTACTCTTCATCTCGTTAAAAATCGCGAGTTCCCCCAACTTCTCTTTTTTCTCTACCTGCTCGATTCGAACTTCTCTAAGGAAAAGAAAAATCGTTACCGATACTTCAAATAAAAATTTAAATCTTCAGTTTTAAGCCGATTAAAAATATTTCAAAGGCGTGTAAAATTCATATTGATAATATTGAAGATAATCGAAGATTCAGAATTGAGTTTGAAATTGATTTGATCAGTTTTGAAATTTTATCGTTCGAATTGATATTTAAAAATAGCCTTCCGAGGCACAGTCTCGGAATTCGACGAAACCAGTTCCATTTGATCCGGAATATTGAATTATTGTCAGATTTCAAATTTCGTATTTTTCGGAGTTGTTATGTGAGCACACGGTAGGTAAACGCATTGAAATTAAATCAAATTCAATTTAAATTTAAAATTTAAAATTTGTCAACGCAGCAGAGATTCCTGGCTCCATTTCATTTCAATGCCGACCTTTCTCTGTTAATTGCGTACTCTTGTCTCCCTTTCCTTCTCTGTTAAAATACACGAAAGAAAATCATTTCGTTCAAAAGAAAACTATAGAGATCTAAAACAAAAATGGCCGAGCTTTGATAAATTTCTATCTCCACTACCTTACTCTTCATCTCGTTCAAAATCGCGAGTTCCCCCAACTTCTCTTTTTTCTCTACCTGCTCGATTCGAACTTCTCTAAGGAAAAGAAAAATCGTTACCGATACTTCAAATAAAAATTCGAGCTTCCCTCTCCAGCATTTAGCCCCCTTCAAATTCGAATTCACTTTTATCAGAGAAGAACGAAGTCTGGGATTCATGAGACGACAGTGATTGGGGGAGCGCTCGAGTCTCGGCGATCAAATCGTGGCGTTCATGGGCACGTGGCCGTTAGGGGCCGTGAAAGAGCAACTTGAAGGGGTTGGGTCGCGTGTTTCGTTTCGCGACTGAGAGGCTCGCGTTCGCAAGAGGTGTTCAAGCAGCGACAAATTGGCGATGGGTGGTGGCGTGTTCGTGCTCGCGTGATTTTGGGGTTTCACGTTGTGCTCGACGTCGCGTGCGAGAGGCGGAGGCTGTTCGTAGGGGTAGCATTCAGGCGGCGAGCTAGGGTTTCACGATGGCAATTTGGGGCCTTGGATTCTCTGATTGCAGTAAGATAAATTTTATTTTCTATTTCTTTTGTTAAATTTATACATATATACATCTATATAGAAAAAAAATGATATATACATATGTATGTATATATATAGCTAAGCAGAAATGAAACTTATTTAAGTTTTTACAAGAGGTTATTTAATTTAATTTAAATTCTTATATATATAGATAGGGTTTTAAAAATTTAACAGTAAAATTAATTTCTGCTTTAATTTGCAGAAAGGAAAACAATAAGTATAAAATAGAAAGATTTAAATGTTGGAAGTTATATAAATTAGATTTGTAAATCTGTAGATTTTTAAATAGAGAGATATACATAGGCAGTTTCAAAAAGGAAATAAATATACCTGTATACAATTTTAATTTACTTGTTTACTTTAAACAATGGATCTGTTGATTAAATTGGTAAAGTGACTAATTTGAATGATTTTAGTTACTAAAATACTTTTTCTAAAAAAAAAATCATTGCTTAAAATAAATTACTAGTTAATTTAAATTATCAAATGGAATTTAATAGTTCGATTTTATCCGAATATTAATGAACTGTATAAATATTTATACAGCGTTTGAAACTGGGAAGAAAACAAACTAGATTGGATTGGATTTCAAATTAAAAAGCAAAGGTGAGATTTTTCTCACTCAAATGAAATTTGATTCTACAGTTATTGATTTGATTGATTGCTATTTGGATGTGATATTAGATATGGTAGGATATATCTATATATATATAGCAATATATACATATTGGCATATGTATATATTGGATTGATTGATTTCCCGCCTCGTATAGAGGATGAGACCCTATTGCGCCGTTAGTAAGCGGATGATTTTTATAAAACCCATATACCGCGATATTCCACCTCGAAGTGGAATGGGTATTGTGCTAACATCTGTGGATGCAGGGAAACAGGTTGGAGGGATCCAACTGGATTCCTCACCAGTATTTATTTATTTACAGATATTGATGTATATTCTGTTATCATATTGATATATGATGTTTGTTGTTGTGATTGACTAATTGGTGCTGTTGCATCATCGGATTCAGTTTTGAAGTTTAAAAATAACGGCTTTTACTTTAAAAGGATTTTAAAGTGATTTTTGGAAGTAGACGTTTTATTTAATTTTTGAATTAATAAATAAACGTTCAAACTTTAAAGTTATAAAAGTTAAGATTTGTGAATTATAACCAAAAGGTAATTTCTTTTGAAATAAATAGTTAAGAAATTTATATAAAATGGTTTTAATTGGAATTTTTGAATTATTAAAAACGATGTATGTAAAAGATGTACAAGATTGATATTTATAACTTTAAAATGTTGGTATTATAAAACGAGTTTTTATAAGCGTTAAAATGAATTTTTAAGTATTTATAAATAAATGAAATTTATAAATTGTGAACTTATAAATGGAAATGATTTTGTAAAATAAAGGAATTATAAGTATTTAACTTATAATTTTGGATTGTTGGTATAAGATTTGAGTTATGAATCGAATTGTTAATAAAGGAGATTTATTAAATTGAAGTTGTTAGAAAATAGAAATAGAATTTATAAACGTTGTTTTATAAATTCGAAATCAATTGGATTTGATAAATTAAATATAGAAGGTTGTTAAAGGAGATATATTCGCGATTTTGGATAGCGAATTATTATTGAAATAAAATGTGTAGAAAATAGTGAAATGTAATTAGTGAAGTATATTCACGATTTTGGATAGTGAATATATCGTTAAGTAAAATGGATAGTTTTGGGAAAGTGACATTGAAAATGAAGTTAAACATTTTAAAGATGTTTTTAAAATGTATTATGATATCGAATACATAGATTTCAACATTTTTATTGTTGAAATAGACGTTTTCGAAAAATAAGGAAATGGTGGACTATAACACTGTTGTTATAGTAAATGATTTCCGAAAGGAAATGTTTTTATCTAGTATTGGGATTTAAATATCTATCTTAATTTTCGAATCCCTATACTAGTGATTTTGAGTCGTCGTAACGATGTTTTACGTAACATTCGTTTTGACTCAAATAGATGTTGTTATAGTAAATGTTTTCCTTAAAGAATGAATATATACTTAAATTTGATTTAAGTATATCGAATATTTTCAAATGTTGAAAATAAATAGATTTGTGAATTACTTATTATTAAATAAGTATGGAAATGCTTTTCCATTATGAAATGAAACGTTTTTTGAGAATTTATCCTTGTAAAGATAAATTGAAATTGAATATTGAAATCTATTTGAAAAATCGAATATCAGTAGATATTCGAAAAAAATATAAATTCAATATGGAATTTATAAAAGAAAAGGGAATCTGTTTAAAAATAAATATTGATTTATTTTTGAAGTGTGGAAATTTTATATCTAGTAAAGATATTTTTGAAGATGAAATAATTTGGAAAATTATTTGGAATCTGATGATGTTGCGCATCTTTATTGATAGTTAAATAACCGACTATCAATAATTACCTTGAATAGGTATTTGTTGTGAATTGGATGAATTTGAGTGCCACACTTATTTTTGAATAAGCGCTCACTATTCGGGTTAGCCGGGAAAGGACCATGGGGTCGTATAACCCATTCCGAATATGTGATACGTCGTTATGAATCGCATTTGATGACCGGTGTTGAAGACCGGATATTTTTGAAAACGGAAGGATTACCGTCGAGTTACTCTACATCGGCTGATCTCCGATTTAGAGTTTTTATCACCCTTAGTGACGGAAAGTCCGGACGTGATTAGAAATTTATCCGGATGTGCAAGGGCTTCGTGAGGAGTGCCTTCGGTTCTGTTCGATCCCGGAACAGACTTGTATGGATTGTATGTCTGACGTTACAATTTGAGATATAAAGCTGATTTCTTTCAAATACATTTCTGTTGGTGGCGGAGAATTTATTCTCTTAGCTTAACACCCTTCTCTGAGACGTACGAGCTCAGAGGATATGTAGTTGAAATTTATCAGCGATATATTCCCAATTTGGTAACGTGGCATACTGAGTGTTGCTGTGAAATGATCGTTTTTTGATCATTTATGATATGATCGTTTGTTTGATCATTTATCTTTGTGATCAATTCTTTGATCATTTGTTTGACCCGAAACATGGCTTTTGAAAAGCGTACCTTTGTGGACGAGACTTCGTCGAGCCTCACACCTCGGAAATGGTCAAAACAGGAAGGATGCAGCAAGGTTCTAAAGAGTAGCGCCTCTTAGTGTATGTCATTCCTTCTGGATAGAGGTGGTATCATGGTATGGAGCCCAGATACTTAACCTATGTTGATACTGCTTATTATGTGGTTTGTTGCGAATCGGGGATCCTCGGGAAGATCGGTTACGATCGGGGGATGGCATACGCGTGTCAGTAGTTACCTATTTTTGCAGAGGTAACCCGGCCTTGTGTTGGCAGAGATCCGGTTAGGTTCTCGGGACGTCATTCCAGAGGCGTTCCTTCGTGGAATAGGAGGTTCCTTAGCCTGACCATTTGTTGGAAATCCAAAGAAACAATACGAGCCTTTACGATTTCAATTGTATAACCTGTCTCCTCAGGAGGCAGCTATAGCAGGCATAATATAATGGTACCTATGCTGGCTAAGATTTATATTTTACTTTCGAAATGTTTTCCACTATGCACTAATAATAATATCCAAAATGATTTGATTTTGCGTAGTAAGCATCTTTGACTAACATAAGAAGAAATCTCCTCCAAGTCTGCATTTGCATTGTGTGTGTGGTGGGAGGTCTTATGGTAGTTTCATTTTCCAAAAGCATTGCAAATTGACATTAAAGTTTTCCTGTTGTTTATTTTAAAAGATAAACTGTTTTACGATCTCACACCAGTCACCATGACTGACTCGGAGTTTATTGTTTCCCTTCTAAACTCTGGGTGCCCACCAATTTCCACACGGGCAGCCTAGAGTTATATTATCAGGATATTCTGGATATTCTGGAGCTTTGGAAGCAAGCTGGATGGCGAGACGTACATTCGTACTTATTTATTATTCCGCTGTGTACTCTGTATGAGGACAAGTTTATATAACTGTCCATTGTTGTATATTGACTCTGATTGATGTATGTATAAACTAATATAGCTCTTTGTTTTAAAAGACTAGTAATTATCTATTGTATATTGTTCCGCTGCGATATGTGAGATTCTGATATTGTTTCTGTTTCTGATGTTGTTCTGTTGTTCTTCTTTTCTTTTCTTTTTCTTCTATTTTTCTTCTTCTTCTCCCTTTTCTTGTTCTTAAAACCCCTCAGGGTTCGTATTTCCATGCCCCTTGAGTTAATCAATGGAGATTAGTGTTTAATCAAGGAGTACGGATTTACGGGTCTTGACATTGAACGTATGTGTCCATTATGTTGTCATGAAAGGTTAAGACAATTGTAATTCTACATTCATTTGGGGTTAATTTGTAGTAGATATTATCTATAATGTTCATAACCCCACTCGGTGCTTGTAAATAATAGAGTTCAAGATTAGTGCATTTTGTTGACCATCGCTAGTGTATTTCTTTTTTTCTTTCACGCGGGTACAGTTGGTGTGGCCAAATACACATTTGTTGTAAAGAAGAGATAGTTTAAATAAATGCTACTCTTTTATAGCTCTTGTAATTGATTATTTTTACCTTTCAGTGTTCCAACAATTAGCAAATGATCGATTCTATGAGAATAACCAGTGCATTGTCATTACTGTAAGAACACTTGCTTTATCCTCATACACATTTTAAGTCTATGTTACTATTGGTAATTGATTCTGTCTTTATTTCAGGGAGAAGTCTATCTAGATGTTCATACTCGAATTTAAGCTCATTATTTAAGATTATTTCACATATTCTTTTTAAACAAGTTTAATTTTGCAAGTCATTGTTGGTAGTTTTAAATAACGTATATGTTCTACCAAATTTATGCACCATATTACCGAATAGCTACAATTGCTTGTGTATTCTTCGGTAGACTCAGATCCATATGGTTTTGATATCTTGACTACCTACAAATTTTGCTCTATGGTAAGTCTCATAATCTGATGTTATTCGATAGTGATTTGTACTTGATTGCTTCTCTAAGCTTGAAAATGCTTGCCAAAATAAAATAAGAATCTTCAAATTAACATCCGAGATAGAAATGAACACTGATTTGATTGGAACCAAAACTTAGTTAAATCAAGATGAGTCCAATCTGTTTGTATATGCTCGGGTTCAATTTATCTACTCTAAAGAAATTATTTTACTGTTGGTTACCTATGCAAGTATATGTTTTCCTTTTCTTCTAATTATTTTTGCAAATTTTATTTCAGACTATGACATTTGAATTTTAATTCAAAATATTCGTGTGTTCCTGAAATATGGTGGCTTGGCCTTTTTCCATCTGCGTATGAGAAGTACCACTTGTTTGTATATTTTACAGATATAAGCTTCATATATATGCTTCAGAATTGCATGATATTTATTTTTCAAAATATATGCTAAAATATATGATTTATTACCATTTACTTATCATTACATTCATGTTTCCCTCCACACTCGCAAAATCATGGACAAATGCATATATACAAATTAGGACTTTTGTCACAGAGTTTAGATTTGTAAAGAACATAGTTGTTCATATACCTACCATGCGTAATAATAGAAGCTGATCTTGTGGAATCACTACACCACATTTTCCATTACTTTTTGTGTGTTCTTTCATTTATATGTTATTTCTTTCTTTAAAAAATGATGCATATCAACAAAGATTATTGACCTTATTTGCTGTTAAATTGGGCAATCTTATTTTTTGTCATTTTAGTTTGTAATACATCAAATTAATAGCCAAATTGGATTATTATATTTCCTTTCTGTCCTTTTTCAATTTTGAACCTTACATGCATTTTAGTTACCCATTTGCATAATTCGATATGTACAACACTAATTTAAATCATTTTGTCTATTTATAGTAGGGTAATGTTGGTTGCAGTACATACATATTTTCTTTTGTAAAAGTCAGTGATGCATTGCATTTTTTGCTTTCTAACATTAATTTCTCATTTTCAGAAGTTTACAATTTTTTTAAAATCATCCAGGCATTATGATTTTATGTTAAAAAAATCATTGCAACATGACTTTAATTGTTACTCTGTTTTTGAAATTCATTGCAGTTTCGTAAAATGTGACAAATAAACAATTCTTATATAATATATTGATTTGTCTGAAGTTTATAAATTTTGCTTGTCTTATTATATTTTTTTTATAGCATGAAAATGATCCGTTTTATTTACTAAGGATATCCCAATTTAAGTTAAAAGTCCTCAGCTTACTAAGGATATCCCAATAAAACGTCCATTTATTTAATTCCTAATAGCATTCCAGTAACACCAAAGTAATTGCATATGAGAAACAAATCGCTGGATCTTCTAAAAGATAGTTGAATCCTAACAGGCTGTGTCATGATAAATACAATCCTCGTACAAATATTATTTATTCTCAGTGTGAACAAACATAGTCAACAAAGTTGGCAATGTTCAAGGTTGCCAAAAAATAAAGCATAGTGTTGCTTTTGTTGTTTAAAAGCAACCAATGCCACTGTAAGACAGACAGCTACCAAACCTTCCACTGACTATGCTAAAAAACACACCATAACATTTGGAAGGAGGGCAAACATCTAGAGGATATATAATTTTGGAGTTGATACCGTTACCATTATAAACGTGAATTAATTTTCAAATGAATAAAACAGACATTTATTTTACTGCGGTTATTGTAAATGGTATCCTCTGTAAACGCCATCTAGACTAAAAATTCCAAGAAATCGAATACCCATTAAATTTGCACAGGTGTGAGCTTCTAAGTGAACTACTAACAAGTGGGAAGCAAATTTAAAAGGGAGTGTGTTCGCAAGCATGAGCGCGAGAGGCCATTGTAACACAAAAATTATTTAGTATATTAGTTGGAAGTTCTTAAAAAATTCTTCCATAAAAACATGAATCTTGCTTATGTATGTCATTATTCTTACAACAACAAATTAAAGCCTTTAGTCCCAAAAGGCTTTAATTTTTTTTATATTTGTTTATGCTTAAATCGTTTTAATTATGCACAATATTTTTCTTTAACAGGCCATAAAAACATCATGATCGTAGTTTGTCCTTTATAAACAGTAAATTGATCGTAGTTTGTCTTTTTTTTCAAGCAGTAATTCTTCTACGATTCTATTTTTTTGGTTACTTGAATTGAAAATTGCGGTGTCCTGCTTTTATTTTTAGAGTAAAGGGTTACACACACACGTCAAAAAATTCATGTAAATCCTTAGAGATTTTTTTGGCCCCGTCTGACAAGTGTTGTATATGATCGTTATATGGATATTCGTTTTTTCATAGAACGGACATCTATATTCATCTGATACAATATTTGTTGGATTTGTCCTAGTATTGGACAAGTTACAAACACAATAAAGTAATCACATTTTATAAATCATTTCAGGTTGAATGGTTTACAAAATTTCGATGGCACTTCCTTTTTGTTCCATGTGTACACATATTTGTGTACGATACAGGGAATAAAGGGAAGTGCTGCCGAAATTTTGTTGAATCGTTTAACCCGAAATGATTTATAAAATTTGATTACGTTATTGTGTTTGTAATGGGAAGTAGGATGACTGACCTTCAAAGTTATTGTAATGGAACTTTAAAATGAAATGAACACTATATTTTTGTTTAACATGTTCAAAAGGTAAAACTTGAAATTTATGTCTAACTCAAGTTCAAGAGAGTGGATTAAAAGTCCATACAGAAATACTGAAGAATATAAGCAAGGCGTTCGAGACTTCATTAGTTTTGTGAAGAATCACTCATCCCCCGATGTCGAAATATGCACTTGCCCTTGTATCAAGTGCAAGAACTCTAAAAAGCTCTCATTGGAAAGCGTTGAGAAACATTTAATCATTCATGGTATGATTAAAACATATAATAGATGGTTTTTCCATGGAGAGATGAACAAGAATAACACGAGGGTGAATCATACGCAAAATATTATTCCAGATTCTCATATCCAAGATCAAATTCAAACCGACCATTGTGTAGAAGGAGCTCTTAGAAATCTCATAGACGATGCTTTTGGAGTGCATAATATGCCCTAAACTAGCCGTGAAGAGGATGTTCAAGAGATAAATATAGACAATTCTCATTCGTACCATGGAGAAAAGCACAAAAAATATACAAACAAAGAAAACGAAAAACTTTATTCTTCTTGTGAAGATGGGCTTACAACATTAGGCGTAATTGTTGAGCTTCATAACCTTAAAAAAGAATTTAATTGGTCGGGAAACAATATGACTGAGTTGTTGAAGCGATTAAAACGTTGGCTTCCAAAGGTAAATAATTTACTTGACAAGTATCCCACAATGAAGAAAATATTAAAGGATCTGGGAATGGAGGTGAAGTGCATACATGCTTGTGAAAATGATTGCATATTATTTTGAAAAGAAAATGTTGATGCGAAAGAATTTCCTCAGTGCCATACACCAAGGTATAAAACTAAAAAAACAGTGTTAGGGGAGGTCAAATTAACTAAATAACCAAGAAAAGTTTTAAGATACTTTCCTATAATTCCGAGATTAAGTAGGTTATACACTATACCATGGATAGCTCGTAAAATGCAATGGCACAAGAAAGCCACACCCTCTTGGAATTCCATGCGACATCCTATGGATTCAGCTGAATGGAGATCAATCAAAAGTCGATGGCCAGAATTTGCTAATGAAGGATGCAATGTGTGGCTTGGTATTGCTACCGATGGGTTTAACCCAAATGGCATTCTATCCAATAGTTATAGTTGTTGGCCTGTTTATATGATACCTTATAACCTACCCCCTTCGTTGTGTATGAAATCACAATTTCAAATGTTGACTCTTTTAATTCCTGGACCAAGAGCACCAAGTCAGGACATTGATGCATACTTGGAACCTCTTATATATGATTTAAAACATCTTTGGGACGAAGGAGTGTCTGTTTTTTATGCGGATAAACAAGAAATTTTAAATATGAAAGCAATATTATTATGGGGAATTCATGATTTACCAGCATTTGGTAACTTATCTGGTTGTGTGACTCACGGTTATAAAGCGTGTCCTGTCTGTGCTATCGAGACGGAATCAGAGCACATCGGCAACAAGATCGTCTATCCAAAATATAGAAGGTTTTTGAAGGATGATCATCCATATAGAGCATTAAAACACAGATGGTATAAGGATATTGAATATAAAGAGCCTCCGACTCGGCTAAGGGGCTCGTCTCTTTTAGAAAAGCTTGATCGTATCAAATATATTCATGGAAAACTACCACAAAGCAGAAAGAGAATGATTTCTGAAGCTTATGATAATGTAGATTGTCTTGTTGATGATGAAGAAAGACCGGCATGGTACAAGAAGTCAATTTTGTTTGACTTGGATTATTGGAGCAGTCATAAAGTTTGTCATACTATTGATGTTATGCATACTGAGAGAAATGTTGCTGAACATCTCATCAACTTTATGTTTGATAAAGGAAAACAACCTTCTAAATATGCATGGGATAAGATTCACAAGCTACAATGTTGTCAAGTCCTTAAAGATGCAAAACTTCCATCATGTCTTGCAACAAAGTTACATGGTCTTATAGGTCTTCAACCACCTAGTTTGCAAATTAAGAAGACATATGATTATCATATTATTATTCAATATTTGCTCCCTATCATGGTTCAACATGCATATCCAAAGTGTCGCGAGTTAAGACGAGCACTTCTACAAATAAGCTTGTACTTCAACATAATATGTTCGAAAGTTCTAGTTCGAGAACATGTACAAGCGGCCAAAGATATGATTGCTGAAGCATTATGTGTGTTGGCACACTATCTTCCAATGCACTTTTTTGATATAAGTATCCATTTGATGGTACATTTAGCAAATCAAGCTCTACTCTGTGGACCATCAAATTATATATGGATGTATCCATTTGAAAGGTAAATATTATTTTTGCATTCGAATTATTTTATCTAACTACTTTGACGTAACTAACTGTAAATATGCATATTAATTTTTTTGTCCTAGGGCTATGAAGGATTGTAAAAACATACCTAGTAATAAAAGGTATATTGAAGGATCAATTTCTGAAGCATACCTTGTTTCAGAATCAATTCGATACGCAATGGAATATATGCCAAACCCACGTGATGGAAATCATAGCTCTAAACAGGCATCCTTTTTAGATGAGAATGGTGATGATATATATGAGCGTTCCATCGTTGAAGGTAAACCGTTAAAATTATCTAGAGTGCAACGATCACAGATTCGACGATGGTTACTATTTAGAATTGATATACCAGAACGAGATGAATACTATAGGTTATCTATTTTCACCTTTTTTTCAAATACTTGTAGCACAATATATAAATAATATATATATTTTTATTTACCATGATATTCAATCTGTAGCGCATACCGCTTATCTTTAGAAGACGGTCTTCATGGTAAAAGGAAACCAATCACAAAAGCAGAAGTAATAGTTCAATCTGAATTTGTTGATTGGCTACACAAGAAGGTATGCTATATTTATCTGAAAGTAATGTGTTTCTTTTTATCTAATCTTATTCTATTAATTTTGTTAATTTTAACAGCTTGTGGAAAAAAAATGCATGAACACAATATTATGGTTGTATGTCAGTGGTCCAAAGTGGGATGTCAGAACTTATCTTAAGTATAGAGTGAATGGCTATACGTTCTCTCCTCGGCATTATGACGACACCATTTCAACGCAAGATAGTGGTGTCTGCATGGATGCGATCACTACATTTGTTGCAAGTTCAAAAGATCAAAATCCTACGGATGATAATACTACTTGGTATGGTATTATTAGAGAGATCATGGAAGTTGATTACTATGATTTTCAACATGTGGTATTCTATTGCGACTGGGTGAATGTTGGAGATAAGACAAATGGTTGTAAGGTTTGCCCTGATACAAATTTGTTGATGGTAAACTTAATGAAGCTCAAGAATATCGATGGAGAATATGATGAACCTGCTATTCTCGCGTCCGAAGCAAGTCAAGTATTTTACATAAAGAACACACAAAATTCCGATTGGTCCATTGTTCGACGCTCTCCTAAACGCATGATGGATAACATAGATGATTATGAAATACCAACCACGTATCAATCTATTTTGAAAGAACAACCAAACTTAGAACCATTATTGAAATGTATTCAATAGAAATCAACTTGTTGATTGGAACTATATTGCATGTATTTTGCTTATTTTGATCCATGTATTAACTCTTATTGATGTATCGTACAATCGTGTTGTGTTGTGAAATGTATGGTTTTCTTTTATTAATCGTGTTGTGTTGTGAAATGTATTAACTTTTATCCATGTATTTTGTTTGTCTTTTTTATATAGATTTTTCATCAAAATGACAAACGATTATAACGCAAATGCAAATTTAAGTACAACTGAGACTGTTGAACCCCCCTCCAAAGGTAAAAAGTACTTTATAACAGTTAGCGTTGAGGGTGCAAAGGGGGATGATGCAGATAAATGGAGTTCACGTTGTGGTGCTTTGATTCGTTGTCATATACCTATTGGCTACAAAGAATGGAGGGCGGTAGATGGCTTCTATAAGGATAAACTATGGGAAGGACTTTTGGTACTAGTCTTATTTATATTTTTATTATCATCAATTTCACCATCAAGTTTAAATTATGATATATTTAACCATTTCATGATTTCTTTATTTTTTTTCCTTTTTTTGTGATAGGAAGAATTTGACATGGATGTAGATCCTACCATAGCTCGACCATTATTAGAGAAACATTTTCCACCATTTTATAGATCATTGAAGTCAACATTACGAAACAAACTTCTTAAAGTTGATAAAACTATGATTCCTAAACGTGTTGCTATTGATAGATGCCCAAAGGATATAGATAAAGTGTGGTGGGAAAACTTCCTTGATATTGAGTATACGAATGTAAAGATGGAGCAGTGTAAGGCAAATGCAAAAAATAGAGCAAAAAACTCGATCACTCATACTCTAGGAAGGAAACCTTACCATAGAGTGCATGATGAAATGGTATTAAAATTATCTTTTGTAAATAGTTTATAAAATGTTATATTAATTATGTGTTGTCAACTTTGATCTTTCTTGTAGGTAGTAGCAAATCCAGAAGCAGATATTTCACGAACAACGGTTTGGAAGGCTGGACATAAAAGAAAATCAGGAGAAATACTACCATGTGCCGCGGAAAAATATGTAAGTGTCAGTTTAAAAAAAATTTCAACTTATTCCATTGTGTGTTTAGTTTAAATTTGAACTAAACAAATGAAAATTAGGAACATTTCTGCTTATGTATCTTCAAACTTATCTTAATTGCTTGGGATTTTGGTTGACAAATTAAACAGAAAAATGTGGAAATTTGTCGTAGCATTTTCTGTTAATGAGTAGTCTGACAATTTTGCTATGAATGGACATATTTTCTCCTCCCCTCCTAGTGTAGTAGTAATTTCCAAAGCATGGTGGTTCAAAAAGATTAGCAATTCCTACACATTCTACAAAGTCTGCATTTGGATATGAACTATATTGACCATTGTTAATTTTGTCGTGACAGTACAAAATTACATTAAAATCTCCTACAGTCACCCAGGGAAGTTTGATGACCAGTGCACAAGGTCCCAATATTTTCCCAATATAGCATTCTGTCTTGAAACAAGTAGCTATATGATAAGATGGGACTAATTACTTCCCACTTCAGCTTGGTAAAAATATACTAATAATAACAAGCTTGAATACAGAATACATAGATTTGAATATAGAACATCAATGGGAAAAATGCATGATGCAGAATGGACATTGTTAATTATCTACCATCACTGCCACACTACAAAGTGTAATATCGAGAATGTTAACTAAGAGGCATAACACAGAGAAGCATCATAAATGTTTGGGATAACATCATATCTACTACCTCTCCTCTTAATAATTAAAACTTCTTAATTTCAACCTCAATGACATAACATGATTACAATTTCCCAAACTTTCCGGTTTCAACAGCGTTACTTTTTGTAATTTATTTTTTGCATTTCAAGCAAGTTGTAATTTCATTCTTGCATTTAGTTGACAACTTTTGCATGTAACATTTTGTTCATGCTCCAATTAAACTTATAAATAAATGGCGGATATAAGAATAATACTAATTATTTATTTACAATACCACTGAACTGTGTGAAAATTACATTAATTCGAATTTCATATTTAAATGCTTTTTTTTAACAAACATCGTTAGTTTATACTATCACAAAATTTCCATGTCATGTGTTAAACCTGTTTTGAATATGCACACAGAAACTGGGTATGCCTGTGATTTGAATATGCACAGGACTTGGAATATTTGTTTCAAGGTTTTCTTCCATGTTCTGACAGTTCTGCATATTACATGATGAGTTTTGAACGTTATCATCATGGGAATTGATACTAATTCGATCGTCATCACAGCAATATGGCTCCACTATATTTGTCCTGTCCTATTATTAATACCGCTGTCAGGTTTCAATTTAATATCATGATGAGTTGGTAAGTGTATTCACTTGTGCAATATCATGATGAGTTGTTTCAAGGAGAGAAGTACACTTTCCTCCACGTCATTTTGCATGCGCCTTACTCCACTCTTCCAGGCCGCACGCATGTACACTTCTCTCTCCATCACCTTCCATTCTCTGCTTCCTTCATACGAGTTGTAACACTCAACAATCAAGCTACCATGCAACCCAAACCAAAATACACACACAGCACTTGAATTTATACTCATTAATATTTATTTTGTGAATGATAAGGGAAAGGAGAGAAGTTGCTGTGTATATTTTCATCTAGCAGAGAAAACAAAATGTAAAATGTGTTCAGATCTCCCCTTTAAATGCAGCAACTTCATTTCTTTCCTTTATTTCTTGCATGTGCCTGCCAATTAACATGTATACAAACTCCTCTCCACTTCTTGCAAACACGCACCAATTCATGCACGTAGACACCCAAGGCCATGCGCCCTCACTCACGCACACCACACGGTACACACGAATGCACACATGAATACACACACATGCATGCAAGTTCATATTCACTTGTGCAAATTCAATTTAACGTGATATTAAATGCAGGCACTTCTAGAGGAAGCGGAAAAAAGAGGAAGTTGGATGATATTTCTAAGGGTGGAGTCGAAGATCTTGAAGATGACCCAATTGCGGAAGTTTTTGGTTCCGACATGAAGAAAAATTATTGTCGAGCAATTACTTCTACTTCTTCTATAAAACAAGTGAAGATGGCTCGAGCTGTAAAAGCTGTAACTGAAAAGAAGCAAGCCGTGGATTTGTCTATTTGGAAATTGGAGATAGAAAGGCAAGTAGCTAATCAAGTTAATAATGCCATCAATTCAATTACTTCAACTTTTATGAAATTTATGCCTAGTTTGCAAGAAAAATATGTTGCAAGTCCTACGACTCCACAAACGGAAGGTGCTTTTAATTTAGGAGATTCTCATACAAATAATAATGTAGTTGTTACTCCAACCGTGTCAAATAATGATATTCGTTCATCTACAATGGAAAAGAAATATGTAATGCTATTGTACAAGATTTAGAGAAGGAAGTAGCTAAAGGTTATGTTGGAACACAAACTATTTGTCATTTTAGGAAGGTGATACCGAATGTAGAGAAAGTAATTTGGGTGGATGATGTTCTTGAACCGGATGCACCAATTTATGATGATCCTCAAAATGGAATGCACAAGTTATGTGATTTTTCAGATGGAGGTTTCGTTATATGGCCGGAGTTTCGTATTCGGTATTTGTAGAATTTCACTATGAAATTTACGTTGTCTTTTGTATTCCAATTTGACATTGTTATGAAGTAGTTGATTATGTATTGAATTAACCAACTTAATTATGTATTGTACTTGTTATGAAGTAGTTGACATTGTTATGAAGTAGTTGACTATGAAATTTATGTTGTTATTTGATCATGAATATTGTAAATTTTGGGTTCCTATTGAATGTAGTATAATAATGTTGTTAAAGCGTTATAAGCGTTGGCAATTAAAATATACCAACGCTTATAAGCGTCAGCATAGAAAATTAAACAATGTTGGATGGTTAATTTGCTCACGTTTATAAGCGTTGCTAAATAATATACACCAACGTTTATAAGCGTTGGCGAATACAACCTTCCAACGCTTATAAGCGCTGCTAAATAATATACACCAACGTTTATAAACGTTGGTGAATACAACCTTCCAACGCTTATAAGCGTTGGGAAACTAAACTCGCCAACGCTTATAAGCGTTGGCAATAAATTGCGACGCCCCTACAACGACGCTAATAAGCGTTGCTGAAACTGTTTGCGACAGTTATACTCAAGCCAACCCGAGCATTATAAGAGAATAACACCCGGATCAATTTGGTAAACCAGCGTGAGAAACTCAAATCATATAGATTTATTATATCTTAAAACCCTTCAAAATAAGGCTATCTCGTATGACCACATCGCCAATAAACACGGAAGGGTTTTTACCTTACAACAACCAAACCATTTCTATTATAAAATCCAATAAAACTATAATAATATCTAGGGTGTAGAATATAAATATTATAACATAGCTGGAATGGTTACATTTATTACATTCAACAGCATATTAGAGAGTACAATCAAAACCGATAAGTAACGTTCGTATAATACATTTTCCGTTGAGATCCCTTCGGTCAAACCGAAATCCAATCTCCTACACAAGGGTCAAAAACTATCTCCAAACGTCGTATATCTTTAGATAAAATATACCATAAGGTAAACATAATCGGTCCACGTCCACAATCCACATACGGATCCCGAATACCAACACTCCCATGCAAAACATCGATAAGCATACTCTAGATCTGGAGTGATAATATCCTATCGCAGGTTGGTAAAACCCCAAGCTATGTTCTTACTCTGTTTTCAGTCATTTCTGATCTCGAAGTCACATTCGGCATCTTTACACGAGTCTTCATCACCCGAATAGAACTCGAAACCACATATGGATTCTCATATCTCAACAGATCTCGGAACCACACATGGATCCCTCAACAAACTTTGGAATCATACATGGATTCTCATACCTCAACAGGTCTCGAAATCACACATGGATTCTCACATCCTAAATAGATCACGAGCAACTACATGTGTTTGAGCATCTTAAAACGAATCTTGAATCTCCACATAGATTCCAGCATATTGAACATATCCACTTCCAAGAGATAGAACACCCTCTCAGCCTTAAAGTAGTTTTCGATAAGTAGAACACTTACCAATCCCGGTCTCTTCAAAACTGAATCGATGAATTTGGTCATTCAATACTAGCATATGAGAACCAAGTCCGGTATACTATCCATAAGTAAGTAATACACAAAGCATGATCGAAACAAATAAGCACGATCAAGTTATATAAACGACTTCTAATCCCCATTTTAATTAATTTAATGTTATTAATTAAAATCATATTTTATTAGTAAAACTCATTTTTACTAACATTCTTTATAAATGAAACTCCATTTGTTAATTAAATTCCACTATTTAATTAAAACATTACTATTCTTTTTCTCACTTTCAACACTTTTCAAAAGTATTCATATACTTATCTCAACCGTATAAGTATATTCACAATTAGATTTCAAAGGGCTTAAGACAAATGTTACTCAAACACTGTCACTACAAACGCAAAACCATTTCACTTATGATTATCTTTAAAAAAATTCTTTTTAAAGATGCATTTACGTTCATAAGTACAATAAAAAAGGTTAAAGGTACATGTTATTAACACTTTGCCACAACAAACCAAAACTAATTCGTATTTATTATTATCTTTAAAATCTCATTATTAAAGATATAAGAATTTCCTCAAACTCATTTACAATATTTTACCACTTTAAAATATTATCCAAAGGTTTAAAAATAAACGTTGCTAAAACACTGTTTACGACAAACGCCAAAACACTTTACTATTCCGTTGTCTTTAAAACTCTACTTTAAAGATTCAATTACTTTTCAAAAGTATAGTTAAATGGGTTAAAACAAATATTGCACAAACATCAAACTATAAATCCAAAATCACTTTTATACTTGCTATTTACTTTAAAATATCCATTTTAAAGTTCCATGTACTTCTCCATTTTATTAAACAAAGTTATATGCCCTTTTAATCAATTTATAAAACAATCCATTATAACATAAGTGTTATACTATAAAAACTCCTTTAAATCCCTTTACAAAATATTAAACTTCCTTTTTAAAACTTATAAATATATTAAAATATCTTTAAAAAGATAGATGTTTACATATACTAATTTATTTGTAAAACTAAGATATTTAATAAAATACTATAAACCATTCGCAAAATATTATAATATAAAATCCTTTTAAAAATCTTTATTAAAATCTTTAATAACTTTTAAAACCATACACACACACACTAAAAGTATACTTTTAAAATACTTATACATATTTTAAAACCTTTTACTTAAAACACTACTTTAAAACCTGTTTTATAATTTTAAACCATCAGTTTATAAATCCATAAATGATTTTCAGAAATATATTTAAACCTTGTTATTATTCCATAATAAGTACGCTAAAAGTACTTATTAATCAATACGAAGAAGCCCTAAGATGTCTTACAAATTTAACTTTAAAATCACAGATCACAGCGATTTTAAAGTGCATCTATCGCGACCATTTCGCTTCTAATATGACAACTTCCCTTTCTAATTTCCACAAATGTGCAAACCAATTCCATTTATGCCTAACACATCAAAATGTGTACAGAACAACCCACTACACAGAAACACATATATATTTCCATAATTTACCACAATTTATCCAATTTGACCTATGTCAAATATCAAGAATTTCAAAGCATGTTTATAACGACTATATTATTTCTAACATATATAATGCACTATCACTTTTCATAAAGTAGAATCAAACATGGAAACAGTAAGTCTGGGCCATGATACATGTTTACAGAATAAAAAGGAAGATTATACTACAATTTAATGTTTCACTTGTTTTACAAAGCAAGGCGAGCGCAAAAAGTAATAACTTGCAGTCAGTTATACAATTTATATTTTTAATACAACAATAATTATATATACAATAATTGTACAATCAATTGTAAAACTCACCGAAGATCCAGCCAATGCTTTCTCATTTCCGAATAGTCCAAAAGCCGTTCGATTTTGACTAAATTTTTCTCACAGGCTCCAAACTCGACGAATCCAACTTCATTGCATATATAATCCAAATATGAATGCAACGCTAGAAGCAGCTCCTCGATCAGACCTCATATGAATAAGATACGACCACTAGAACATCATGAGATTAATTAATTAATAATTAGCTTAATTAAAAAGATAATTAACTTAATTACCTCTTCCAAAACCCAGGCCGCACGTTTCAAACCTTGACGCCCTCCGTTCATCTTCATCCCGCCGCCACCACACCCCGCCTGAGACTGCCGCTCCACCTCCGCCAACTCGCCTAGCCAAGACGACCCCAACGCCACAAGTGCCGCCCACCCTTATTGCATCTAGCCGCAGTTCGACCATCACAACCGCCACTCCGTTCATCTCCACCTAGTTGTCGCTACCATCGATCTTACGCCACAAAACTCCATCAGCGTGAAGCCCTCGCCATCCCCCACCTTTTCCCTTGAGCGCCGCTGCCCATAGATCACCGTCGGTGACAAGATCGCCAACCCTAGCTGCGACGTTCATCGTCGATTTGTTGTCGCCTTGCCTCGATCCACCACGATTCGACCGGTCATCTCACTGCACTCACCCTCACGAACATTTTCCTAGTTGAGACCATCCCTTGAAACGGCCCCTAGAGGCAATGATCAACTTCGGCCGTTGGATGAGGCTAGGGTTAGGGTTAGGTTTTTAGAAAACAAAGATAATGAGGTCTTTTTATAGAAGATTTTCTAACACTATTCACCCCTCAAAAAAATCTCGAACTCCAAACGAGGCATGCTCACTAGCGTTCCTAGCTAATTACCCTCATTTCGAATAGAATGGAACTAGTATCGGGACCAAATTTCATCATATACAGAAGTTAGTTTTTAAAATCGAATTATATTATATTTAATTCCTAAAATCAATTGCTATACGTTTCGAGCTCGCACGACCACACAGTATGTCTGATCGTCACGAAACTCAACGGCATATAACAATTCATTATTCCGGATCCAATGACACTAGTTTCGTCAAAATCCGAGACAGTGCCTCAGTATGACAATTTTATACTTTAATTAAAACAAATTATTATTAAAACAAATTTAATCACTTTTAATTTCAAATTAAAAGTTTACTATCATCATTCTTATTTAAATAGGATTTAAATAAGCTTTTCATTAAATCCAAGGTCAAATAAATAAATAATTCCAATATTTGGTTTTAAACCGTTCAAAAATCCGAATCGTTGCACCGTTCTTAAAAGCTCCGGGTATAGGATCAGTTTGAGGCTTGGTTGACCCGTCCCAACCCGATCCGTACTATTGAGATCTCATAAAATCGCTTTACTACTATAACGATGATTTATTAATCTTTTATACATAAGCAGTTATAACATGGATATTTTAACGTTTCATTCAATAAGTTATATGATCTATATGATATTAAGTTGCATTGTTGATAATTATATAATAATGTGTGCATGTTTTTCTTACACCGTTATCATACACTTTATTTTTATTGTCTTACTTATCATTGTAAACATATTGATATCCATATTTATTGTATCACTTAGTGACAATCTCTCTTACAAATAAAATAAATAAATAAATAAATATTAACACATAATTTTGAATGAATATGTAAAGTCTCATCGGACCTTGGCACGTAGTGGGTCAACTATGATCCGTATGGGTTTCGGGTATAAGGCAAAAATCCAAAACTGCACCGGCTCTACGGGGCGGGTGTAGACATAAAAAATCTGTCCTACTTTTTCCTAGCTGGATCAAAATTCCTCTCTATTTTCTTTCTAACTCGTCTTGTCGTTCTGGAGGTTGCTTGCTTTTCACTTTTTAAAAAATATTGGAAGCTTGGAGAAGTACAAGTGTATAATCAATTCATAATCTTTGTGATTACTTTTAGAGCATTTTTGTCTCACAAAAACAAAATAAGAAGGTTCCCGCATACTATTAACTTCATACAAATTGTTGCAGAGGACGCGTATCTTTGTCAGGTTCATTAACATTTTTAATCACATATTTTGACGTATGAATCTACCTAAATTTTATACGTACCTGAAGTTTGGTGAAGGTTTATCATTTTTTCAATCCTTTTCCTCTGTTCTAATAGGATCCAACTGATTCATACTCTACCCCATATAACATGCCGTGTAACCGTGTAAGTGATAAACGTTTTGAATTATTTTGTATTATGTGACCCAAACATAACTGCCTTACCATCATATATAGCTGTCATGAACAACTGATCACCAAACTGCCATAATTGTATGAAAATGCTACCATCAATGTGGACACAGTTTAATTTCTGGTTTGCTTAAAAGGTTTAAAGTTTAGGATAACAACGTTCATGAGTTCAACTTCTAGTAAAACAATTGCAACAAATTTATGACGATGAAGCAAGTACAATACCAATTACTTTTCATAAACCATAAATTCTTCATATATCATCATGCATTCCGTTGCATAGGCAAAAGTAATCAATATAACATATAATTTAAAGCAAACAGAACACAGTACTGTACTATGGACGAGATGGGTTGAAAACAAGCCTGTTCCTTGGAAATATTTATTCAAAGAGTCCATACTGAAATTGAAAACAAAAATCAGCCTTCAACACACACACACACAGAGACACGCACAGACACACAGGCACACAGACACATACACACATATATAATCACAAAAACTATAAATAAACGTAATTAATTCAGAACCAATTTCTGTGATTTCATGAACCATTTTCACAAATAATCAGCACACACATTTAGATACAAGACCCAAGTTACATACTCCAAGGAAACACATCAGACTCCCAATGAAATAGGATACTTAAAGAAAATAACATCGCAAACAAACAATTTCATTTCTTTCGGCAAATGAACAAAAACAAAGAAAAAATAGATAGAAAGAGACTACACGGAAGGAGTTAATCTCATAAACACACGTTAAATGAGAGAATGAATTGTACGAGCTTGGCTAACACACTTTCTTCCTATAACAGTGCCATTTCCTTTTTCTTTTCGGGAAATTCCATTCTTCTTCGAAACATTTATGTCTTCACAAGATAACCTAATAGGAGCCCCAGAATTGCCACAATAACCACAAACATGAATGAGAAACCACCGTTTTGCTTACTAACTTCTTTTCTCAAAAGCTCCTGCATAAAAAAAGTAAAGACATGAATATATTTTATTAATAGACAGCAGGGATGATATTAAAAATTGTAAAACTATGTTACAGCAATTTTCTGGAATTATTATAGCAACAAAGCATCTACGAAATTAGCACAAACTTCATAAATCATTTCAATTGTCAGCAAAAGTTTGTTCTACCATGACTAATGTTACTTGATATAATGCCACTGGAAAATATTTAAGCATGCAAACACTAGGAGAAAAATCAACAATACTCTGCAATTCAAATAGCACCGTGAGTGGCGAAAATAAAAGAATTTTAGACCTTAGAAAATTGGTGTTACTATATACACCCACTAATGCGCTCTTTAATGTCACATAAAGAGATACTAAATAGAATTAAAAAATCCACTTCAAACACCCAACATTGTTATCAATGCAAAAGATTTGAATTTCTACAAACTTCGCAAAGAATCTCATTTTTTTTTGTCATTAATGCTTCTTTGTAGGTCGTTCTTGACATATTTTCATTTTTTCTCATTAATAAAAAAATTTCAAAAAAATTGTCTAACATCCTATTAGATTAAGGTTCAAAAGTTATCAAATCAACTACAATTTTCTAATCAAATTTCAAAATTGATATAACTTTGTATATAAAATGATTGAAGTTGATGAGATTCGAGTTCATGATTGTTGTTTAAAGCAAGTTTCCAGAACTCGATTTCATTCTCGGTTTCAATCATTGGAAATTTTGTTAGTTTCGGATGATTTCGGAAATTTCGGAAGTTTCGATTTTGATTTCGGTTTCGGTTCCGATTTCGATTTTTAATGGTTTGTTAAGGAAAATGTAATAATTATCTTTGTAGATAAATATAAAATATAGTCTATAAGAAAATAAAATGCAACATTGTAAATTTATTACATTCAAAAATAAATTCTTGGAGCTGCATATAAATTTATTACATTTAAAAGCTTTACAACAAAAGTTTAATTGCAGCCCAATATCACTTAACCAAATTATATAATTTCACCACCATTTAAACAAAAGCTTCACAACTCGTACTAAACTAAATAATATAATTTCAACCCATAAGTTTAATAGCAACCCAATATCACTTAACCAAATTTTGACAACAGCCCATATAACTCCAGCTGCACTCTTCCATTATGTAATCATCTCGACCAAAGCTAGGGCAAAAAATAAACAGCGTTGCTAAAGCAAAAAAAAACACTCAGCTAGTTTGCTCTCGACTCGACTTTCGACTCCCACTAAAGCTAGGGTTTTCGACTCTCGACTCTCGACCAAAGCTCAAGTAATTTGGATTTCGATTTCAATCTTCAATCCGTTTTGCTTTAATTTAAGCTTTATTTCGATCGTTAATTAGATTTCTTTTTTTATTTACATAGTTGCCAAAACCGATTTTTTTGATCGGTTTCGGACCGTCCACCATCGGCACCGGTACGGTACCACCGAAATTTCAGGCACCGTCTGGTACCTCAAACCATGGTTTATAGTTATATTTTTAAGAAGATGAAAGAATACATGATTTTTCCTTAGAAAAAAATGAAAGATTCAGGTATAACGATGAAAGAAGTATTTTACAAAATATTGATGGATGAGAAAAGATGTAGATGAGAGAAAAAGGAAAGTGGACGTGTAGTAGCACCCTAGAAAAAACGTCAAGTTGAAAATTTAGATGTTCTAGTTGTTGAAATTGTGACTCAAATATATGAGAATATAAATTCTCTTTAATTGCATTAAAGAAAAGACAAAAAAGTGTCTATACGAAAAGAAATAAATTTGAAAGATAAAGATAAATTAATCGATTCCTTAATCAGTTGATTAACGAAGGCATAAGGCATGCTATCAGACGCATGCATATTAAAGAAAACTGAAGACTGTAATAGATATATGTTTCCATTAATTGGCGAATTGACGTGTCATCAATTTATTCAACCCAAGTACCACTCTTTATACAAAGACAGTCGTTTATCAGAGTCTTCAACTTCTCAAGTTATAGTTCTTCTCATTCTTTTATTAAACCTCTATTAAAATAGATATATCAATCTTCTATATTCTTTTTTGAAATAGTTAATAAAATTCTTTTTAAAGTGGATCTACACTATCACATCGATAGTGGATCTAATATAAATCTGTGTCCTATATACTTTCCGTTTATTTCAATTTTGTCTATTATGTTTGATTGTGGATTGTTGAATTAAATTCAATTATTCAACTTTTTTTATTTTACTTCACCTATTGCCGATCCTACATCGGCTTCTGCCGAGATTTTAGATAAATTGATATTATATGCATTTTTTTTCCTAACAACCGGTATCGAAACTGCAAGGTTTGCTATTAGATAAAAGGGGTGATAAAATGGCAGGTTCGGAGGATGAGAATACATCAAAGATTAATTCAACTTCAATAGTTGCATCATATTTTAGGGGCTTCTGTGTAACAATTGGTTCTCCATTGGCAATTGAGAAGTAGAATGAAGACAATTTTTTTGAGAAGTGACAATAAAAGATGAATGAAATTTTAAAAAAAATCCTGCTCATCGTGTGGTGTTTGAGACCGATAAGTTGCATATATATATTCCAGCTATTGAATTGAAGGAGAGGGAAGAATGGATCTTTTCTACTTTTTAACTTGCTATGGAAGAAAATGTTATCTTCAAAATTAACGATGAAACTACTACTGGGGGTATTTGAAAAAATAGGATATTCTCTATATAAAAAAGTCCCCTACTAACCGTCTGATATTGTTGAGGATCTTTTTCACCTATAAGATGAAAAATAGCTTCAATTACATCACACCTAAGTGTGTTTGATGATTTGCTGATGAATATGAAGTCTGTTAATTTGAAGATTGATGAGAAGCAAAAGGTCATGATTCTACTATGTTCGCTTCCAAAGAGATACACTGGCTTTGTCAATAGTCTTATTTATGGTAGGCATATTCCAACATTGGATGATGCGAAAATTAGTCTACACGGTGAAAAATTGCACGATCTGATGAAGGAGTTGGATGTAGTGACAATAGTGGATGAAGTAGTAGTCAAAGATTATTTATTGAAAGAGTCAGAAATGAGAAGAAATAAAAGAACTTTCATGGGCATTTCAACTCTACGAAGCCCGGTTGGTGGAGTAAATCTAGAGATAATATGTGTAATTACCGTAAGAAACCATGTCATTGGAGGAAAGACGGTCCAGACTTGAAGAAGAATGAAGTGGTTGGTTTTCATCTATTGCGGTGAAAAATGATAGTAGTGATGGTTTAACGGCAATAGTATCAGATGTTTCTGACGTTAGGTTCTAGATTCTACAGCACATTTTCATGTCTAATAAGGATCACTTCAGAATTTCAAAAAAAAAGGATTACTCATTCTATGTCAACAAGGACGAAAGTGCAATCCTTATGGACAATGATGTTGCATGTCAGTCTTTGAGAATTGGTTCATTGTGGATTCAGATTTATGACAATGTAATATGTACATTGATCAATGTTCGATATGTTCTGGATCTTCGAAAGTCTTTAATCTCTTTAGGTCAGTTGGCATCATTGAATACAAGATTACTATTGAAAAGGCCAACTTGAGAGTTTATAGGGAGACATTTGTGATTAAGAAGGGTATTATAGTTTGAAATTTGTATTTGATCAAGGTTACCACTATTCTTTGGGAGTCGTGATTGGAGTTGATAGTGCTAGAGACTTGAATGTTAGTAGTCTTTAGCATTTGAGATTATGTCATACCTCAGAGAACAACTTGAGTTACTTCGTTGGAGAAAGATGATTAAAAGTGAAATCTTCAACGTTGGGTTTTTGTAAAGAGTGTATTGGCTAAGCAGACCAGAGCATTATTTAGTGTTGGTAAGCATAGTTTATGAGAGTAATTGACTGTTCATTTAGATGTTCAGGGACCAATTTTTATAGCTTCCGTTGAGTAAGCTCTATATTTAATATTCTTCATTGATGACTACTCACACAAGGTTTCAGTGTATGTATTGAAAGACAAGTCAAAAGTATTTAAAATTTTTAAAGTTTGATTGGCTTTTGTTGAAAACCAAACAGGGAAAAAAATTAAAGTTTTTGAGGTCCTACAATGATTGTGAATTTGTCTCAAAGGAGTTCCTTAATTACTAAAAAAGCATGGCATTACGAGACGTTTTATTATACTCAAGACCCACGGTCCAATGGGGTTAAGGAAAGGATGAATAGGGCCCTATTTGAAAAAGTTCATTGCTTGAGATTGACTGCAGGTTTGCCTAAAGGTTTTTGGTCTGAAGCTATTTCAACTATTGCTCATATTTTAAATCAAATTTCATGTCCAATCATTGATGGGAAGATTCCAAAGAAAAAATAAAAAGGTAAACCTGAAATCCATTCGTATTTTTTGTTATCTTGTACAAGTTCATAACACATAATATGATAAGTTAGAACCTAGAGCTTCCAAAAGAATTTTAAAAGAATTTTGCTTGGTTATACATATGGTATCAAAGGGTAAAAATATGAACCCTAAAACGAAGAACAATATCCACTTAAGGTATGTTACCTTTGATTAGTCAACTATATTTAAGCCTTTGAAAGACTTATTTAACAGTCTAGTCTTACATGGAGAGAAGCCTAAGGAGATGGATATTGTTCCACTTTCTAGTCAAGGAGTAGAGTTGTTACTATTAACGATAAGGAGCATGCAATTGATGAGATATCACATAATAATTCATATAGCTATCCTAGTAGTGAGAGTGATTATCACGACAGTTCAAGGTGGAGGCCATGGTGATTCTAGTGATGTTAGGGCCATTCAAGCTAGTTGGCGTATTAGGCAAACCTTAGCCTTGGTGATCAATTTGATTATGCATTGCATGTGGTCCAAGATGAACCTTTAGACTTTGGTGATGCTTTGAAGTCAAATGAAATAGGATTTGCACATGATAGTGTGGTGATAAATTGCGACAGCTAAAGTGCAATTCACTTCGTTGAAATTTATCTTTCAGCTTGAGGACAAAGCATATGGAGATAGGAAAATCTTTTCTTGTAGTTATGAATGAAGAAAAATTGGTTTGTTTACAAGTATAATGCAACAAACATGTTTACTAAGTCATTGTGTTGCTAAGTTCGAACACTGCTCGAACTTGATTCACTTATTGAGATGTTAGGTGCCATATGGTGGGAGGCCTAGTTGAAGCTTTTAGGAGATGCAGTATTCTTCTTATGTATGTGAAATTGATTATTTCTACCTTTGGATTAGATACTTGTTGAAGGATGATGACTTTGTCAGAGCTCATTAGCAATGTTCAATGGACGGGGCATCATTGGAACTCATTCAGGAAATATCCCTATTCGTATCATCTTGGATTTGATGAATATAGGTTTAAGGTGGCATTTGAAGTAGGATTTGTTCGGATATATATTTGAGTCAAGGTGAAGCATTGAAATTGTGACTCAAATATATGTGAAAATATAAATTGTCCTTTAATCGCATTAAAGAAAAGACAATAAATTATTTACACGAAAAGAAACAAATTTAAAAGGTAAATATAATTAATCAATTCACTAATCAGTTGATTAATGAATGCAGGCTATCATTAATGAAATTTCTCTCCTTTAAAGTGGAGGTACAATATCACGGCGATAGTAGAACCACTGTAAATCTTTGTATTTTATTTACTTTCTGTTTATTTCAATTTTGCCTGTGATTGTGAGTTGCTGAATTAAGTTCGATTAGTCAACTTGTTTGTTTTCTCTCACTTATAGCCGATATTACATAGTGTTTCGTTGAGATTTGGGATAAAATGGTACTGTAGGCAATTTTCCACCAACACTAGTATGCTAAAAGTCTTTGGTCAACTGTATGGGTTTATGCTGAAGACAAAATTGTTTTTTTTAACTGCATTCCCAAACAAATATCTGATGATAAACAAGAAAACTAAAAGTTCTAATCTGGTTTTGTTCAACTGCTGCATCAAATGGGAGTGTAGGAAATCAATTGTGGCTAGGTATGCAATAATTTCCTAAGCATAGCTTGTATTACTTTGGAGCCTTACACATAAAATACACATTCTTTGCAAAAATTCTCATTTATTCAAGATAACAAAGAGAACTGATAAACGAAAAGGGGATGACAAGAGTGCAAGTTTATTATAGCACGAAAAAAAATAAAAAATGATGTGGAAATCATAAAGCTAACTAGTTTTGGGTAACACTTCAATTTAACTTCGAATTCATTAACAACATCCTACAAATGTAGTACCCCACTTGCATCTAAATATGGTCCAATGAATTGATTTAAGCAATAATCCTGCAAACATAAGAATACTAATTAACTTTAAGAATTAGAGCAATGTTCCTCGTACTAACATTGTAGTGTGAGAAATGCATTCTTCGCGATTGGTCGACAATCATTGCACATGCATTTATTATTAAAAAGGAAAAGAAAAAAAATTTGTTGACTGACCATAAGGATTGTATCCCTATTAATTTGGCTCGCATTGTATGGAATGAGAGTGTGGACTGAATGGGAGATTAGTTCTCCATTGTAAAGTTACAAAAATATTTTGAGAATTTATAATATTTGCTAACATCAAGATTCTTTTTGTCATAAAAAGTGTTGCCTAAACCACAGCACAACCGACAAGTCAACTCACCAAATATTGCAGCCCAGAAAATTCACAAAGAAGGGAAATAGCTGACAAAAAAATCACACAACAGAGTTATAGTGGTTCCTGTACATCACACTTTGAAAAGAGAGTATTACTAAACTAAGATTACAAAAAATAAATACAAATGATTAAGAGCTTAAACCTAGAAGAGAAGTAGAAATCAAATTTTATACCAAACTAATTATATTACAACCATCGGAAGTCAACTATTCAAGATTCAAAGACCGATAATTCAAAACTGAAAACAAACCCAAGACACTTCCAATCACAGCCCCGAACGGTTGATCAGTTGGAGTCCCACTGATCCGTCAACGAGGTGGTCATGGCTCATCGGTTAATCAATTGTAATCATGTTTTATTGGACGTATTTTTAATTATTATTTTTCAGCTTTGGACTTTGCATCTTCAATGGTTGGACCTTCTGTTGTTTGTATTTGATGGTTGAATATAATTCAGTTGATATAAAAACTATTATTTACACCTCTTCTAGGTTTAATCATTTTAAGCATTTGTATGAAACTCGGTTACATCAAAAGAATTCTAGCTAAACCTTTTTTAAATTATTGTAACCAATCTCTAGTATTCTCTCTCTAATAATAAACTTATTGAAGTTTCGACACCCCAAGGGCATATGATTTCTGCTTCCATGTGCGTGTTTCATTTAGTGCAGATTGGGAAAACCACGAACGAAGCTCTCTTGGTACCATCGTCACGACAGAATATCCCGACATGGCCTTCCAATGAACATATATTTAATCTTAGCAACATTTTATTACAAAAAGGAATTTACAATAATATGTGGTACCAACTTCGTATATATCCCATATTTTTTCAAATGTGGGACTTTTCTCCAAATTCAATTCACGCACTCATTCTAAACTGCCAATCACACCTAACATATCTCCACATTGGCGAGCATTGCTCAAGTCGCTTTGGAGTTATACAGAGTTCTCACAACAGTTGGGTCACGTTACTACCACCTCTCAACAGTTGGATTTGGTCGTATACACCTCTTAAAAGTTGATCAGATTGATTACACCTCCTAACAATTGAATCGAACTGTATATACATAGTCCTCATTCTTCCTATGGTTGGTGGATGACTGCTTTCTAACATATAACTCCATTTTAACTAGCATCCCATCCCATGCTCAAGTCATAGTCTTGGGTATATTTATGTCAATGATGCATCATATCGATCCATCGAACCATCAACTTCAACACCAATACCCGGAGCCCTTTAGGATTTTTGATGGTGTTATTAGAATTATCACATATGTTAGGCAAGTTTCAACATTCCATAGGAGTTTGCTATAAGTGAGAGCTTTGAGTAGATTTAGCTTAAGCATAGTAGTGAATAATGAGAAATTGAGAGTTGTAAAGGATTCCTTGGCAGTAATGAAAGACTGCCGGTTGATGATATTTATGTGCTTTATAACCTTGGAAGAGTCAGTAGTTTCTACCAAATCCGGTGTCTCAAACTCTACTCAGATATTACATCTTCTTTTAGGACATGTCGATGAGCAGATTGAGGATTGATCAATGGTGTTTGTCAGTCAAAGCTTAGCTTTTGTGGAAATTGTGTTCTCAGAAAAAAGAAGCATGTCACATTTGATATTGAAAGACCTAAAGTACAAAGTGTGTAGAGTATTTTTGTTCCTACGTGTAAGTGTCCTTCCCGGTTGCATTTTTAATTGGAGTCGGTTGCTTCATCCTGTTTGTGGATGGTTTATTGCGGAAGGTCTACAACTATTTCGCGAGGTCTGAAATTGAAATATCTACCCAATTTCAAAAGCGGAAGATCTTGGCAGAGGAACAATCAAGCATTTAGGATTCTTAAAGTAGATAATGATAGTGAATTGAGTTGATGATTGAATATTATTGAGCTGACCATCACCATTTACCCAGTGCACAAAACTTCCGCTTCCGCTTGAGCAGAGTCTGGAGTGGGCAAGTTGTAGCAATCCTACCCCAATTACTAAAGAGACTTTCGAAAACTCAACCAATCGCCCGCAAAACCGAATTCAACCATGCACAAATAAACCATGCACAAATAAAGCTCATGGTACGCTTATATATTCAAAGCAAATTATGTGGCATGTAACATGTATTTTACTACATGTCCATAAAGTGAGACATCCAACTAATTGATACAAATTAGATGTCAAATGCCAAGGCAATTAGATTGTAATCATTATTGGATATAACTGAGTTGATATAAAACATAACTGTTAAGTTTTAGTCCATTGTAACGTTTGTATGAGATTTAATTAAATCAAATTGAATCCTAGACTAGTCTATCAAAATTATTGTAATTGATCTTCTCTTATAATCTCTCTCCAGTAACGAACTCTCTTTTCTCAAGGTGGATGTATACTATTACATCGATAGTGTAACCGCTATGAATCTCTTATGTGATTTCATATCAGTTATTTATTTGCTTTACCATCTGCGATTTGTTTGGATTGTGATATTTGGCAAATTGGGGTTTGTTGAAAATTACTGATTGTGTTACTTGTTTGTTCCTACATGTCTATAACGGTCTTTGCTTCCGATGCGCAGAGTTGGTTTGTGATTCTTGTCAATTAAAACAAAAAAAATTCTAACATTTAATATCTGAGCTTCATGGTTCGAGGCACCAATATGATGTGTGTGTGATCAAAGCAAGGCTCTAGGGATAAAGTTTGAGCATAAGATGTTTGTTGAGGTGGAATTACAATAGAAAGAAAGTAGCATGATCCAACCGCGAACAAGAAATCAAGGTATGCAGCTTGAATCAACTGTGGAGAAGACTTAGTATAACTCTAACATTACTTGAGGAATGCTCGTCGAGGTGGAGATTATTAGATGTGGCTCAAATTTTGTATAGTGAGTTCGTGGATTGGACAGTAGATTAGTTCTACATCGCAAGATTTTAAAAATAATGGTGGTATATATATATATATATATATATAATTGGTAAGACGTAACAATGAGAATTTATTTGTTAGAATTGTTGCCTCGTGTATATGCTCAGTTAAGATGGTGATGAGATGTTCAATTGAGACGTCGACATAGGAAAGCTTCGTTCAGTGGCACCTCCACCTCATACTCAACAAAGCACATGCAAAGACGAATACTCACATTAGTATCGAAACTTAACGCGGTACCAAAGCTTCATGGTTTGAGGAACTAAAACGATGTGTGCGTGATTAAAAGCATGACCCATGGATAAGGCTTGAGTAAGGGATGCTCATCAAGGTGGAGTTGCGATAGAAAGCATCCTAACCAAACTGCAAAAGAATATTCAGTGTAAGCAACCTGAAACAACTATGAATAGAAGTCGGTATAACTCAAAAGTATCTTGACCAAAGCTCACCAAGGTACATATGGTTTGGTGTGTCTCGTGTTATAAGGAGTTGATACGTGAATTGAATTAGATATTAATCTCAAATTGTATGTATGCACACACACACACACATACAAGGGAAGGATCAGCAGCCCTCTCTATTCAACCTCCAAACGCAACCCCTTAATTTCAGTCACTCATTTTGATTTAAATAATAATATTTTCTCTTTTTACCACAGCATATAATTATTTAAATCGGAACGAGTGGATGAAATTAAAGAACTATTTTGAGAGCTGAATAAAGGGGATTGTTGATCCTTTCGCATACACATATACATACATATGGACTTGGTGGTGTATAACATCGTGAAATCCTTTTTATTACAATAAACGTTGTCAATACCATATACATGCTCAATTAGGATGATGGTGGGATGTTTAAATGAGACATTTGTTTTTTTCTTTTTGAAATTAGGTATTTATATGGTAGTTCGTGAAATCCTTTTTATTACAATAAACGTTGTCAATACCATATACATGCTCAATTAGGATGATGGTGTGATGTTTAAATGAGACATTTGTTTTTTCTTTTTGAAAGTAGGTACTTATATGGTAGTACATATAATATACTACAATTCAACAATGTCCAGTAGTTCGAATCACGTGCTATACAAGATTCGTGCTATGCTAAATTCGAACATATGACATTATGGACCAAAGCCATAGCGCATAACCACTGGGACCGCGGTGTTGGACAAATGAGACATTGACATATACTTTGTTCAATGATCATGCTCCTCCCACACTCAACAAAGTGTGTATACTGCTCGAGGTGCGCATAAGGATGCTGAAACATAACATACTTCACACTCCTAAAGAGTAAAAGAGATAGAATAATGAATATTGAAATTATTTTAAACAATTATATTTGAAAGAAAAAAATTCATTACACGCACTTCAAGTAGGATATAAAACAAGAGTTTTGGGATTTGTTTAATGAAACAATATAATCAACACCAATACATAAAATAATTTTTATAAGATGGGTAAACAAAGACAAAAAATCACAGAGAAATTAATTTTGAATCACGTGATGAGGAAGGAGTAAATCTTTTGAACATTGATGAAACATTTGACCTAGCTATAGCGCATGTGTTTGGTGTCTCTTCTCTTTCTCTCTCTTTATACACACGCACGCATGCACACACATTACATATAAAGTGGGTAAAATAAAACACAAAGTTGAGTTTTGTTTATATAGGAAAAATAAATTAAGCATAATATAAAGAAAGTGATACCCGAAGAAAGTCTAACAAACCAACTGTCTTTTGATTTTGATGCATTAACTGTTGATTTTAAGAAGTATAGTAAATAAAAGAACAAGAAAAAAGACTTGATAAAATTAATGAACACATAACGAAATGAACAAAATCAAAATCTAACAATCACATAATAAAAGAAACAAAATGGCATTGGAACGATAACGAAATAAGTTACGGGAAATCATATAAATCAAATGACATAAGAGAAAAGGTAAAGACATTTTAATATAAAATGGAAAGTAAAAGAAAAAAGGTCAAAAAAGAAAGATTATCAGGTTGGTGTCTGGCGTGAGTTGAGTAACCTAATATCACAAGTTCAGCCCCAATAATGGAGGTGGAATAACACTTTGTGAATAGTCCGACACAATGATGGGTTTGGTGCATACTCATTCGGAGTAATAAGACAAACATGATTCTATGGATATTCAGAAAACACGATGGTGGAGATAAAGAAGTACGAGTTATACACTTCGTGGAAAAAAATTTAAAAACATAGCTAAATAGTACAACAAAGGGATTTGGCAAATATTAAAAATAAAGCTAAAAAATTGTCAGTATTGTCAAACAATATAATCATAAAAATATACACAATAAACTAGATGCAAAAGGAGAAAAAAGGTCATAAATTAGCAAAAACGGAGATAAACTAACTCACTACTTGGAACAAATAAAATGTACAGTAAAAGGTGTGAATGACATATTACTAAAAGAAATAAACATACTATATATATATATATATATATATATATATATAATTTTAAAGATGAAGTAGAACAAATAGATCACAAAATAAGGATGATAAATAGGCAGTAAAAAAGTAAACGAATCAATTAAAAAATAAAAGAAAATAAAGCAGTAAAACCAGATAGGACTAGAAACTAAGGCAATTGAAGGACTTACAGACTTATATGTTAATCTGTTAAATAAATAGTAGTAAAGCGGAAGAATTTCTAGCTCTCTTATTAATTTTAGGAGTTTTCCCGCATCTCTACTATTCCCTCCCTTGATATTTTATTTTCAAATAACATTAGTTGCACTTTTTTTTACTAATTCTCTCTCATCATTTTACATTTTGATATTGGCATTTTGAAGCTTTTACAACTATTAACAAACATTTCATCAATTACCTCTTAATAATTTCTAATCATGTTCGTACTACGTAGCAGGGATACTTCACTTAGGTGAAGAAGCGCGTGTCGCGTGCGCCACGCGTGCGGGGGTGCGCTGCGGTGCGTACGGGGTGCGCCTGGTGGCGTATCCCAGTATTCTAAGGTGCCGATTCGTGGGGGTGCGCCAAAGGGTGTGCGGGAGGGGCAGAAAGTGTAATTTTACAGCACTTTAAAAAAAATACACAGACCCTTTTCTAAATCGATCGAGAGAGAAAACACGAAAACCCTAATCTCAAGACTTCGTCTTTTCTTCTCGCCGTCGCTGACAACCATCGCCGCCGCCGCTCCTCAGCCCGCCGCTGCCGCCGCTCCTCAGCCCGCCGCTGCCGCCGCTCCTCAGCCCGCCGCTGCCGCCGCTCCTTAGCCCGACTTCGTCTTCTCTTCTCGCCGCTGCCATTCTATTCTCATCAGCCCGACTTCGCTCCTCAGACCTGGTAAGTTCTGTTACACTATATATCACATTTTGTTGCTTTTGTTGATTTTAGTTTTATTTTGTAAGACGTCGAATTTTTGAAAGAGAAAGTATGCTGAAAGTAAAATAATAATTATACACAGATGCAATACAAAGTTACTGGATTTTGTTTACAATATATCTAATGATAATAAGGGCTCTCATGTTTTTTACACAGTGGAAATTTGATTGTGTAGTCAGATCAATTTGAACTACTAGCATCAGATCAATTTGTGTTTTCTGTTCTCGAACAATCATTTGATTAAATGTTTTACCAGGTGCAACCAAGTATGTTACAGATTCAATTTAATCTAACAAGTTGTCATTGGAAAGTAAAAACAAGCTTCAGGCTTCTCACTTAAAGAACAAGTTGTCATTAAGTACAGCTGTACAGTACATAAACAAATGCTAGGAACTGCAGAATCATTTGAGTACTGATTGCAATGTGACCTGACTAGTAACTAATGAATGTTTTCAAATCTAATCTAGTGGTCTTACCTGGAAAGGAAACCATTACAGACCAACTGAGTGTATTTCAGAGGCGCTGTTAATTTTTTTTTAAAATTCACTTGCAGTTATTGAGTTATGGAATCTTCAGAAAGTTCAGCTGCAAGTTCTGCAACAGCCCCGGTTGTTCAAAGCCAACAAACAAGTGTAGATGTCTTATGGAAACACATGACGAAAATTGCAAAATCAGGTGGAAGAAGCGGAAATGCAAAAATCAGGTGCAATTTATGTAATTTTGAATTCACGGGCTCATATTCAAGAGTAAAAGCACATTTGATGAGGATAAAAGGAATGGGAGTTAAAGTTTGTACCAAAATCACTCCCGAAATATTTAGTGCACTACAAAGAGAGTTGGCGGAGGAGGAAGAGAAGAAGAAAGCAATTGAAATTCCACTACCTCCTTCGTCAAACACTAAATCATGTAGTAGTGCTTGGGTAGGAGTTCAAAAGATGGAAATGGAAGGATCAAAAAGGAAGGCAGTTGACATGAATAATCCAATCCAAAAGGCATATAATATGGAGAGGAGATCACTATTGGATGGCGAGATTGCAAGAACATTTTATTCCGGGGGCTTGCCTTTTCATTTTGCTAGAAATCCTCATTACCGAAAGTCATATACAATGGCTTCCGAATTCAATCTTTCAAGCTATGTTCCTCCCTCTTACAATGCTTTGCGCACAACTTTATTGCAAAAGGAAAGGGCTAATGTTGAGAGATGTTTGGAATCAATCAAGACCACTTGGAAGGAGAAAGGTGTGAGCATAGTTTCTAATGGATGGAGTGATAGTCAAAGAAGGCCATTAATAAATTTTATGGCGGTTACAGAGAATGGTCCTATGTTCTTAAAAGCGGTCAATTGTGAAGGTGAATACAAAGATAAGTTCCACATTGCCAACTTGATTCGAGAGGTGATCATGGAGGTAGGCCTCAGAATGTTGTTCAAGTTGTCACTGATAATGCGCCAGTTTGCAAGGCGGCAAGTATGATAATCAAAATATATGTGCTTTGTGATTTGTCCATTTTTTGCACATTCCTCAATACTTCTCTCGTCTTGTTTAATAATCTGTCATTAACTTATTACTTATTAGGTATGATTATTGAGGCCTCCTTTCCTCATATATTTTGGACTCCATGCGTAGTGCACACTCTTAATTTGGCACTAAAGAATATTTGTGATCCCAAGAATACCGAGTCTAATAAAGAGGCGTTTGATGAGTGCAATTGGATTAAAGAAGTGGCTAACACAGCTATGATGATTAAGAATTTCATTCTTAATCATAACATGGTGAACACAATGTTCAACATGATATCTCCCTTGAAGCTTCTTACTGTTGATGAAACAAGATTTGCATATGTAATTATCATGCTCAAGAGGTTTAAACTATTGAAACGTCCTCTTGAAACATTGGTACTTTGTGAGGAATGGAGTACCTACCGTGAGTATGATCCTGTGAAAGCTCTAATCACGAGAACCACAATACTTGATGAAACTTGGTGGGATAAGGTTGAATATGTGATTCAGTTCACTGGTCCTATGTATGATATGATTCGTTTTGCTGATATAGATAAGCCTTCAGTCCATTTGATTTATGACATGTGGGATGATATGATTGAGAAAGTGAAGACTATCATATATAATTATGAAAAGAAAGAGCTCTTTGAGAATTCTACATTTTATGATGTAGTTTATGGGATTCTTATTGTTAGATGGACTAAGAGTTCTTCACCACTTCATTGCCGTGCACATTCACTCAACCCAAGGTAAACTTATAACCTCTAAATGTACTAATTAATTCTTTGATTCATAGATAGTTTATGCTCGACTTTGATTCTTTTATTAATCATTTTGTGTAGGTACTATAGTCATACATGGCTTATTGCAGCTCAAGATCGTATTCCTCCTCATCAAGATATCGAGCTATCACAGGAAAGAAACAAATGCATCAAAAGGTATTTTCCAAATCAGGAGGCAAGACAAGCTGTAAGTGTTGAGTTTGCCCGATTTTCGGGACAGATGGATACCTTTGGTAGTGCTGACTCTATAGAAGATAGAGGCACTGTGGATCCAAAGATGTGGTGGCTTATTCATGGAGCTTCAGCTCCAAATATTCAAAAAATAGCTTTGAAGCTATTAGGCCAACCATGCTCTTCTTCTTGTTGTGAAAGAAATTGGAGTACTTATTCCTTCATTCATTCCGTTAGAAGGAATAAGATACTACCATCTCGGGCGGAAGACTTGGTTTATGTGCACAACAATCTTCGACTCCTTTCTAGAAAGAGTCCCTTATACTTGACAGAAGAGACAAGGTTGTGGGATGTTGGAGGCGATCACTTTAGTTCATTAGATGGTGCCGAAGAGCTTGAGATAGCGAGTCTTTCTCTTGATGAGGCGAAGATGGAAGCTATGATTATCCAAGATGATGATTGATTTCAACTTTTAAGTGTCAAATGAATATTTAATATTATCTTTTATGATTATCCAAGATGATGACTATGTCTTTTAATATTATGTCTTTTATTTAATATTATATATATATATAATATTTTTAATTTGCTGTATCCCCCCGCACTTGAATCCCCATTTTTTTGAATTTGCCGAATTTCCGTATCCCCGTATCACGCACCCCCGCACCCGCACCCATGCTTCATAGTGTTCGTATATTCTGGTTAATTACATAATTCAAAATTCAAACTATTTAAAATATATTCAATTAACTATTCTTTATTAGTATTTCGTAGAAACACTTAAGGATGACAATTTCAATGTGCATACCACTATTGTACGAACCAAAATAGTAAAAGTATTCTTTCATTCGATTATAAAGATATATAATATAATTAAAAAAATAACAAAAATTAATTTGTAATTCATTTATCATAATAAATTTATCATACAATACATTATAAAATTCTAATTTTAACTTCAAATATCTACATTTAAAATTACCATAGCTATTTAGAAAACCAATATCACCTTTCTTCTAATATTTTACATTTCAACCAATAAATTTAAATTAATTATACAATATTAAATTTAAACAAATTAGATAAATTCAATTAACTAATATTCGTTAGTTTGTCTACTAAATTATGAAAATTTGAAAATTTCAATTTATACACCATATACATAAATATTAACAAAAAATGGTAGCATTATTTTTTCCCATTAAAGCAACGTTACATAAGTCACACAACACAAAGAACATACATAAACAATAATAACAAATTCAATTTTAAAGTTCCTACAATCATTTACAAACCCCCTCACCTCTCTTTTAGTATTTTACATCTAAGTCCATATATTATAATTAATTATGTAATCCTATATCTGTTTGAATAAATCCAATAAACTATTACTTGTTGATTCATAAGTAAATCATGAAAATATGAAAATTTCAATATTTATATCATATTCATATTAAGAAAAATGGTAGGAAAAAATTATTCAAATATATAATTACATATATCACATAACATAAATTATATATAAAAATAATAATAACAAATTTAATTTATAATTCATTTATATTAATGTATGTACCATGTATTGCATTGTAATTTTTTTTACGACTTCAAGTACCTACATTTTGAAATTTCTACAGTTATTTACAAACTCCTCTGCATTATCATCTAATATTGTACTTTTAACTCTATATATTTAAATTAATTATATAATCTTAAGTTACTTATTCGAAAAAATTCAATTAACAAATATTTGTTAAATGATCCAATAAATTCTAAGATATGACGGTTTTAGTATGTGTATCATATTCATATCAACAAAAGTGGTAAATTAATTTTTCATTCAAATATAAAGATATATAAATCACATAACCTAAATAATACACATAAAAAATATTGAAATATTAATTTATATTTCATCTATCTTAATAAATTTATCATATGTTGTATCACCAAATTCTGTTTTCAACTTCAAATATGTACAATATAAAAATTCTACAAATATTTACAAACCTTCCTCGATTTTTTCGACTTGTTTATAGTTAATTATATATATTTAAACTATGTACGAGGCCTCAAATTAAAACTGTTTAGTCAACTCGGTGAATGGTTAGTCTTTTCTTCTGATAAATCCTACAAATATATGCCAATTTTAATATATATAAAATATTTAAATAAATTCAATACACTATTATTCATTGATTCGTCATATAAATCAAAAAAATATGAAATTTTCAATATATTTATCATACTCGTATTAACAAAACCGGTAAAAAAATCATTGAATAAATAAATCACACAACATAAATTATATATATAAACAATAATAACAAATCAAATTTATAATTCATTTAAATCCATTGTAAAATTCTATTTTTAACTTCAAGTACCTAAAATTCTGCAGTTATTTACAAAACCCTTCTCAATATCATCTAATATTGTACTTTTAAGTCCAATATATTTAAATTAATATGTATCGCTGCTGCTTCTTCACTCGGGGTAAAGCACGTCTTCAAGCTTCGCACTATAGTGGCTTTGCTGTAGGTCTTCCTATGGTAGCTTAAGGTGGCTCTTCTACTTGTTCTTCTGCAGCTCGTTGCCGCAGAGTGAGACCTAAGTATATTGGCATACCAAGTCCAATATATTAATTAGTACAGGGCAGAGGCCAAGAAGTAACGGGGGATCCCTATTATTAGTCTATTGCTTTCTTTTTTGTCTTAGTGCATTGGATTCCAATTAGAGTTATTTATCGTTACCCATTTCAAACATGAAAGTCGGGCTTGTTGCGGCTGCGAATTTAAATTATTCGGACAGATTTAACTAGCACATTTGTTAGTACATCTAAAATATCATATAACACGACAACTTCAATATTTACACCATATCATATCAACAAAGGTGGTTAAAAAATATATTCAAATATAAAGATATATGTAAATCACGTAACTTAAATAATATACATAAACATTATTACCAAATTTAATACATAACTGATGAAGTCAAGGATCACCAGCTCAACTGACAAGTGGTGCGACGTTTTAGACTGAGTTCTTAGATCATGGGTTCATACCCTCAAAGCATCAAATTAGTGCTCTACTTGAATCAAGTATCACTCTTATTCTAAAAAAATAACTCATTAGTCTCAATAAATTATCATACATTGCATTGCAAAATCATGTATCTAGCTTCAAATTCCTACATTTTTGAAACTTCTACAATTATTTACAAACTCTTTCCTGATAATTTATATAGAATCTAAAATTTAAACTATTTAAATAAACTCGGTTAATAGTTAGTCTATTCTTCTAATAAATCCTAAAAAATATGTCAATTTTAATACACACATATTCATATTAACAAAAATGGTAAAATTATTTTTTTGTTCAATTAGAAAGATACGTTGGTCATATAACATAAATTATGCACATAAAATTAATTGCAAAGTTAATTTGTAGAACAATTATAATTCATTTATTTTAAAATTTTATCGTACACTCTGTTACAAAAATTTTGTTTTTAGCTTTAAAAAACTTAGCTTTAAATTTTCTACATTTACTTACAATATCCTTCTCAATTCGTTCATACTATTTACTTATAAGTCCACATATTTTTAAACTAATTACGTAATTTTAAATTTAGCCTATTTGAACAAATTCATTTAAATAACATTGTTAATTCATCTGATAAATCGTTAAAATATGTTAACTTCAACATGTATACTATATTCATGTTAAATATTGATAAAATTGTTTTTTTCTCAAATATTAAGGAATATAAACGGTATAACATAAATTATTATATAAACAATCACAACAAAAATTGGTAGTTCATTTATTTTAATTTATTTATCATATGTTGCATAACAAGTTCTAATTTTAACATTAAAAATATAAATATTTTATTTTACAATATTACCGTGTGCAACGCGCGCAGGTTATACACTAGTTTAATACAATATTAACAGAAGAAAAAATCTTTAAAAATAAAGAAGATAACAGACAAATAAAAAAAAATTCTTAGATAATGATCAAACCAACATTATTGTATGAAGCCATTGTAGGACTTTAAAAAGGAAATAAGCTAAACGTAGAAGAAATGTGAATGTTAAGATGAATGGTTGAAATTACTAAAAAAAGATGGCAACGATGAGAAGAGTGAGAGAACTACTAAATGCATCGTCATAAATGATTTTTTTTTAGGAAAAGTAGTTTTAAGTGGTATAACATATTCAAATAACACAAAGCAATGTTCTAGTGAGAAGAGAATACTATATTTACAAAGAATGAAAAATACAAATTTAAACAAATATGGACAAAGTATTAAAAATAATATGAAAAGAAAAACTAAATTCAATTAAGGATAGGGCTAAATATAGAAAGTTGTGAAAAATGAAAATTCATGGGAACGACCCCAACCATTTAAAAGGATAAGGAAATCGACGACAACAACACTCTTGATAAGAGCATGAGGGTAAGTAGTACGACTAAGAATCGATGATATAGCCAGCATTAACAATATTCAGTGATTGTATAAATCTAACGATATAGATCTAGATGCAAATGAGGTGCTAAATTAAGATGTGTCATATGAGAAGTGTTTGTTTGTATGTGTATGTAAGTATGTATACATGGAGCGGCTATAGGGATACAAAATAAAACATGAAATTTGACACGATAAGTATTGGTTATTGGATCTAATGGTTAAGATATCTTGTGTACCATTTTGTATTAATAATTTGTGTTCAAAAAGAATTTCTCATATATATAAAGGTTTTAAATCTTAGGTTTCGATCATCTTTCGTCTTCGGAATTCTAAAGATATAATCCTGTATAATGGGAAATCTTGGTTTTGCATTTCGGTTCATAAAATCCATTTAGGGAACATCTCGGGGTATACGTTTATCTCTAAAATTGACTTGCATCCACAATAATAACTATGTGAACCTAATTTATTAATTCTATTCCAAATTGCTATTTGATTAATTCTACTCCAAAACGTCAAATTCCAATTCTAATTGATTTGAACCATCTCATGATCCAATATCAAACTAAACACAATAAATTAAGAAATTTCACAAACTGAACCTCTTTTATCATGTTCAACCAAATTACAAGTTTCCATTATTCTCTAATAAATAAAATCAACATAAAATCAACATAAAATCAAAAATTAAATCTCTTTCTAATTGAATCTAGCCAACTTATAATCGAAAATAGTCACTTCTACTATCAAAATCGAGCAAGCACTAACAATATTTTAAATATTAAAATATGACGAGAAAATAACATTCAATCATGAATCGGGGAGATTGTGTGAGATATTTAATCGGTTATATGTCTTAATCGATATTCAGATTTGAATTCTTTTTTCTTCTCTCTTTAATATTTTTCTTCCCACTACATAGTTCTCTTGTCAAATAACAAACAAGACAAAAATAGAGGAAGCAAAAAAATTATGGCTCGAGAAATTTTTGCCAAAAATTTGAACCGTCGAAACAAAAACCAATTCCCTCCAAGTATTTTTAGCGACCCTCCTTATACCGGGACCAAGCTGGATAAATTTGTGTAAATCTCAAAATTATTAGTTTTTGTACAAACCGATCGTATCTCGAGCTATGTGCATCCGAGGATGATTTGGCTTGTACCATTGCTTTTATTGATGTCAAAAATCCATTGTTTCGCCTAATCACATGCATCTATAAATATTTGGTATACTATTTATCACACAATTTTAATTTTCATCAGAAGTCAAGTTAATACAAAAAATCTTAATATCGACCGGGGACCGAGGTATCGAAATTTGATCTCGACCAATAGATTTTTGTCAATATTTTGTGCTTCGTTTCGTTGGAACTTCTCGAGATGGCCGAGATATGAAACAATGATATCTATATATAACGAGGAAAGCCTCATTTGAAGCTTTTGAATTGTCTAAATGTGATTTACAATTTTCACTACATCTAGTGTGTTAGGATAAAAGTTGGACTATACTAGTAATTCAAGGCAAGTGAAAGTAAACTAAGGTCATAATCATAGTAGAATCCATAATAACATGCTACCATATATTCAACGAGAGTAACTGTAATTTACGCCAAATGCAAGTCCTTTATTACAAAATTTTCAATTACAATTTGTCCTAACGGACATGAATCCCCAATTCAAAGCCCACTTTACAAAGTTAGAGAAAAATGAAAATGAAGGAGAGGGATTTGAGAAATTCGACCCTCTTTTTTAAAGTACCCTTTTATTTATAGAGAATTTTGGATTGCTGGATTTTTGACATGTGGCACTCCAATAGATGGTCATAATTAATCCACATGGCACATGATTGAATTGATATATGGCACAATGATTTCTTGATGGATTTTAGTTCGTGATTTGAGCATGATAATGTCCTGAAAACCTTCCATGATGGCCTTAATCTGTTGTTCCAAGATTACACACGGGAACCCTTCACGATAGCTTAAATTATGCATTTTAGAATTGCACTCGATAGTGTGTTGAAACTCCTCAAATTGCACGCGATGGCTTCATTGAACTCCTCGTGATAGTCTTAATTTATCATCTGAAGATTACATGAGGTAACATGAGGAAGCTTCTCATGATGGCTTGATTTAATACTTAGAGAATGGTATGTGAAAGCGTTGTAGAACCTCCCACGAAGGCCCTTTTACCTTGTCAAGCGACTGCTTCAAGAACTATCACGATGGCTTTATTCTTTCATGTCTAAAATTATCACACAGAAACTTCTTGCAAATTGCTCTATAAACTCCTCACGATAGCTCATATGGAACTCTTCTCGATAGCACTGCTTCAACACTTGAGAACATCACGTGATGGCCTTACGGAACTCTTCTCGATAGCTTTGCTTCAACACTTGAGAACATCACGCGATGGCCTTATACAACTCTTCCCGATAGCTCTGCTTCAACACTTGAGAACATCACGTGATGGCTTTATAGAACTCTTCTCGATAGCTCATGTGCTTACCTCATGAAGGCTTCCCACTTTGTTAACCTGTGATGGCTAGCATATTTGGGGTATAACACTTACCCTCCCCCTTCTATTATAATTCTTCTTATACATTAATATAAGTAGCGATTCATATTCAAAAATATCCATCTTAGCCGCTGAAATTCTTTTTTCCTTTGATCTGATGGTTATCTTACTCTCCCTTTCTTTTTATAAATAGCAATCCTCTTTTTTTTTCACTGTTACTTGCTTTATCAAAAATTTCTCATTCTTATTATATTTTCCAAAATCAAATCTTGTTTTCTGCGATTCTCATCTGGTAAACGTTCTTATTATTGGTTCATTTATTTATTTCTTTGTTATCGCGGTCCTTAATTTACTTTGGTTACTCTTATTTTTATGAGAACTCGATTAATTTTAGTTATTCATTTTGATCTTGGCGATTTCTTCACGAAATTCTTTTATAATTGCCATTTCGATTTAAATTTCAGATTTTAAGGTTTATGTACCACCGATTACTTGATGAATCTGAACCATCGTTGTATGACAGGTTTATATTCGATGACTTAGTACACGAAGGCCTAGCCTTCATGTGCAATTTATGCCAAGGTCTTATTTTCATATTTTGTTCACGAGGATTAAGTTTATTTAGCTCACGATAGCCCCCCTTTATATTAATTTGGATTATTACATGATGACCCTGTTTTCTAGTTTATTCACGATGTTCAAACTCATCACGAAGGGTTTTATACTCGAGGACCATGTCTCACAATGACTATGTTCGAACTCATCGTGAAGAGTTTTATACTCGAGGACCATGTCTCATGATGACTATGTTCGAACTCATCGTGAAGAGTTTTTATACATGAGGATTTTGTCTCACGATGACCATGTTAGGTCTTCATATTTTATACACGAAAGTTTTATACGCGATGATTAATTGTTGGATAACTATATACCTTAGCATCACTTTGTACTTCATATAGTCATTTTATATTCATATACCTTATCATCATTTGAATTATGGTGGGTTGAAACTCGAAAGTTGATTTTTAAAAATTCCATTTATGAATGGTGTGATAAAGTCCGTACTAACAAATTTCTATACCGCATATCGACATATAACATTTTTATGGAGAAATTAATAAGTCTTGACCCTTGTACACACACACATATATATATATAGCTCATGGACTTATATCTCTTATTATGTGAATGCTACTTTAACATTCATATGGTCACTTATGTATTTAAGTGTTTATTGCAGCTTGTTTACTAATAGTTTTACTTTTCATTCTTAACTTATGGAGGTTTTTTTTGCTATTGGAATTTCATTTAAATAACTGAAACCATTCTATTGTAGACCTCATGGCTGGAGGCAAGAAACCGGCTTTTAATGGAGCATCAAAATCCCTCAAGTCCCCCAAGCATGTGGGTTCTTTTCAAGGAAAGGTTTACGCTTCTCATCAGTCCTACTTTACGAAGCAAGAAGATATTGACTCCGTCCTTTGCCTCTTTGGTGTTTCAAGGATCGAAATGAGGATTCTGGGCCCAAATGATCGTATCAACACTCCTACTGGATGGTTCTTCGCCTTCACTCCTCTTCATATCTATCACTCATGCTAGCTACCTTTCAATTCCATTATTCATAATGTTCTGCCTTTCTTGAAGATTGTATCTATCTAATTAAACCCTAACTCCTATAGTTACATCAATTCTTGTTTATCATGTTCAAAGAACTCAAGGTGGAAGAGCTGACTCCCTATACCCTTTGCTCCCTAGTCACTCTTCAAAGAGTAAAAATCAACATGAGGGTTCTATCTATTACCTCGGCTTTGTCAGTAGTGGGCTAGTGATTGACTTTATTAACAAGGCTCGAGATTGGAGTCATCAATTCTTTTTCGTAAGATGTTGTTCTCCAAATATTACTGGAAGATTCTCGATCCCTGGTATGTATTTTTGCTAGGCTTGTTTTTATTCACTTAATGTGTACATTAGTTTTTATCGACTTATGTTGTTTCCTTATATGATGAATGCTAACTGCTGAACCAAAGAACATCGACTCTTGGGTTTTAGCCAAGATCCCTAGCTTCGGGGACGCTACAGCATTTTCAAGGAGCCACTGAGGCTTCGTACTGAGGAGAAACTAAGAAAGTACTACTTGATTTTGCAGGCTCATCAAGTCTTAGGCGAACCTCCTATGATGAAGAAGAAAAGGAATAATCCAATGTCCCTCACTTTTGATAAGCTGGATGTGTTTTCCGCAAACTCTCCAATACAACGCCCAGCGACCGAAAGTCTTGGATGCTCAAGGTTTGGTTTGTTGTTTTTCCTTTCGTGTAATGAAATAAGCTTCTTTAAGTTTTCCTTTTGTAAAATAGATCCCTCCGACATGCACCTTGTGAGCATATATGCATTATCGTCTAATAAGGGTGCTTCTAAATTGCATGTCTCGTCCAAAGAGACAGGGAGGTGACGACTTCAGAAAGTGCTTCAATTTTTGTTGTTTCTACTGTTCAAGATGTTCTAGCGAGAGATGGAGAAGATTTGAAAAAAAAGGATTCCAAAGTTGCTCTCGCTTCATCTGAGGTTCCTTTTACAAAGCCTAAAGAGGTTGGACCCACTGCACCCCAACTTTCTGCTCCTAGTGTTGTCGTCATCGTGTCCACTCTCCTAGTACAAGATTTTACCGCCAACGTTTCGGCCCTTCTCTTCGGAAGTCCATGGCCTCTTTACACCAAACTTTAGGGTTTGACACTTCTCTTGAAGATGTTCCTTCTTTTCTCCCTGAGTCGTGATCTTTTTATTCTGCTGACTTTATGGACTTGTTCACTAAGGTCCCACATTCTTCCGCATTTGCTTCCCAGAGCTCTTCTGACACTGATCCTTTTTCCTTATAATCTTTGAAAGATCTTTTACAACACCCTTATTCAAGTAAAGATCTCTTGCTTTATTATGGTATAAGTGTTGAACTTAGTCATCCTTTAGTTCCTGGCTTCGCATGATTCTTTCTTTTTAAATCGATCGTCATTTGTTCAACTTTCAATGGTCGTGCACATCTTCTTCTCAAGACACGTCCCGGTTACAAGAGTTGAATCCCTTATTCTCCAAAAATGTGTCTACCCTTAAGACTCAACTCAGTGGTCTCTGTACTACCAACGAATCGTTATCTTCCGAGAACAAGATGATCGGTCTTGTTGGAGAGAAAAGGAAAGGTCTCGAAAGTTGGAAAAAGATGTAAAATCATTGAAAGAAAATTTTGAGAAACATCGAGAGTTGGAGGAGAGAGAAAAATCATTGGAGGACGAGCTTTCTCAAGTCCAATCAGAGAACTCCACTTTTAAAACATCCTTGGCAAAAGTTCGTGGCTTAGAGAATGATTTGGACAAAAAGAACCTTACTATTGGCAAGCTCAAATCATCCATTTATGCCATGTAATCCAAGGTCTCCTCTTTCCTGAACGATCTCCTCCCCCATGAAAAGAACAATGTGTTGAAGCAGTTATGTTTACAACTTATAAAAACAATATCGATCGATGTTTAGACATGGCTTCTACTTCATTTGATGGGTCAGGGTTGGATTACAAAAGGAGATTTGACATTTTATGGGGGCGTGTTCCTGGTGATTATTCTGAGGTCATGGAAGAAGACGTTATTGACCCCGTTCAGCCTCTGGCTTTTGATGACATACCATCGAATGATGATGATGAAGGGTCAGAGAATGAAAGAGCCAACAAAGAGAATACAGATAGCGTTGATGATGATGATGAAGACGATAACGATACAAAAGATGGTAGCGGTGTCCCTTCTGGAAAAGACTTTCCAAGAGAAGATTGGAATGATGGCCTGAATCAAGGCGAGTCCGGAACCCCTCAAGGTTTGGATGGTATGTCTACCCTCCCTCCTTCAGAGATCACTAAAGGCCTTGATAATTATCCACCTCCCATACATTCTCCTTCTAAGTCAACGCCTCTTGAATCGGGCAAAATAGGTCAAACTCTTATTGGGGTAAAATCTCATGTTGAAGCTCAAACTCCTTTTATTCGTTCCTTCAAACTTAGCGTAACTGCTACTCAAGGTTTTAAATCTCGGATTTCGGTCACGTCTCGTCTCGAAGAATTTAGAGAGCTCATCTCGTATCGGGTGAGATCTCGAACGAGATGAGTGCATCTCGGTCGTCCATCTCGGATTTACATCTCGGTTTCTAAAATTCATTTCGGAGTTATCTCGGAGTATATGTCATGTCGAAAATTAATTTTCATACACCTAAATTTATAATACTATTCACTACCTTAAGGAAAACACTATGTACTTACCTTGAATATATCACATGCTTATCATTAGTAATTTAGTATGGAAAAATATCACTTGTATCATGTAAACTAAACAAATAACTAGATTTCATGAATAATGTTCAATATAATGTCATATGAGATAAAGTAGACAAGAAACAAGCCATAATATATGCACATTTACTTTGTTTGATCATTCACTTAACTTTTCTACACAATATAATGTCTCATTTCTACCTTTGATGATTTATAGTGCTGCAAGGGAAATCTTAATTTTATAACTTGAAATACAAATGTCTACAAGTAGAATTAAAATATTCTAGTTTGATTATAGTATTTAATTATTAGCAAACAAAATCTCATTAAGCAACTAATAACATAGAAATTTCAAACAAACGTAGAAAATAGCATATATAGTACAAACAATTTTCAAACATTTAGTAATATTATAAGAAAAGCAAAAAAATGATGTACGAATGAACATGTAATCATCAGATGAAATTAATAGATGAAATAGAATTCCTTTATTACTTAAAAATAAGCCTTTACAAAAAAAATTATAGCAGCAAAGACTAAATGAAATCAAATTGGGAATCCATTTGGAACATAAAGTTAAATAAGTGAAGCTTAAAAGTTATAGCCACAAAAAAAAATAGGGTTAGGAAAAAAACTCAAGAAAGTGTCGAAAAAAGAACATTGAAATCAGATGTAAATTAATTTGGATCAAAAACCTAAATGAAAACCATAAAGTGAAATACTTACCATAATCGATGTAGATTTTATCATCTTCTTACATTCGTCACTGCCGTAAAATAAGAGACGAATATTAAATGAGATTTATATAAGAAATAAGGGTTAAAAAAAGTACAATTAAGAAGGCTTAAATTAAGGTAAAGGATGAGCCAGCTTAATACGGAAGAAGAGTTGATTTTTGCAAAATTCAACAACTCGGCCGATATCTCGCTATTAAATCTCGTCCGAGATATCGAACGAGATACCGAAATATCGTCCGAGATTTGGGTCAGACGAGATTCAAACGAAATAGCCTGTTTCGAATCGCCCAGGCTTGAAAACGAGATCTCGGCCGAGATCTCGGCCGAGATGAGCGAGATTTAAAACCTTGCTGCTACTCCATCATAGGTAATTTTCTCTTTTTATTTGTTATTCATTTTCTGGTAAAAATGGACTTGGGGATTGGAATATATCCGAAGAGCTGATGTCAGACAGAAGCGCACGGAAGTTAGCGATCCATGTACCAGAACCATGAGTTAGGAGTTTTTTTGGCTTAGGGTTAGTGTTATAAGTTTTAGATTATAGGACTAGTGAATAGAAGCCTAAGACGTAGTGTTTGGTTTTCGATCCCTATTACTATTAGTATCATTACTACTACTAATATTATTATTATCATCATGATTTTTTTAATTTCTTTATATATTTTTATTTTACTTTAATCTTTATTTTTTATTATTATTATTTGTTTAATTATTTTACTTTATTTTAGTATTATTATTATTAAATCTATTATTGCTATTATTACTTTTAAATTGACTTTGTCATTTAGTTTTGAGTTCCATCTCTAACCGACCACAATTTGTTTGTGAATGATGACTTGGTTGTCATTTAGTTTTGAGTTCCATCTCTAACCGACCATAATTTGTTTGTGAATAATGACTTGGTTGTCATTTAGTTTTGAGTTCCATCTCTAACCGACCACAATTTGTTTGTGAATAATGACTTGGTTGTTGTTTGTTATTTATTTTCTACGTGCACAGTCTAAGATTTTTAGCATGATTTAACTATCAACGTAGGAAAATGACTAGAAATTATGCAGAGATTATTTTAGATAAAAAGAAAAAAGAAATTTTAAAGCTTAACCGGGAAGGAGAAAGGCAAAGATTTGAATGAGTCAAATGAAAAATATATGAGGATTTTAAAACGTCTCAAATATTTCGAGGATTTTAAGAATAAAATGGTTGCGCCTCTTCTTTGGAAATTACGCTTTCATCGGGAGAATTTTCGGAAGGAAAACGAAGAATTGACCACACCCTTTTGGATGCTAATTGAGGACAGGGCTAAACTTATGGAGTGCTTATATTTTTGTATGCTCACATTCCCATGTCCGACTTTTCCTTCTTCAGTGACGGTTGCAAGGGACTGCTTAGACGACTTCATAGGAAATATTTGGATTTACACATATCTAACCCTCACCTTGGGGAATGTTGGAATCTACCTAGGGTTCTTACTGCATCTTTAACTATTGATTCCCTTCCTTCTGGTAAGGTTATAAATTTAACAAGTATAGATTTGTTACTAAATATTATAAAGAATTTGTTCTTTATGAGTCTTTGTGATGTTGTAAACTGATTATTTTTTGTTAAGTTGAATCTTGTAATGATTTTGTGGACTTGTGTTTTTGTATATCTATTATCAATGTACAAGCTTCTAAATATATTTATGTTTATTCATCATTTCCCATGTCAAGAGACAACTTAAGTAAATTGGTCGAATTGAAAAAGACTTTCAGAGAAAATTTCCTCTTGTTTAACAAATCTCGCTTAACAAAATACTGCTTCCTCCGTGGCCTTCATCAGATGTACACAATTTCTGAATCTAAAATTCAATTTCCTAGGTAGCTATAAGAACCAATTTCTCCATGAAATCTGGATCAACTATGTCAAGTTACTGTGTAGTGGACCTAGCCCTCCTCCTAAAGAGTGGGATTATCGTAGGTTTCCTCCGATTAATACTCCTCCCGACGCTAATGCTCCTTTTAGTGAAACGTTTCATATTTCGCCTTCCTCTTTTAAGAAGATTCTAGATATTCTTTCTAATTTTAAAAATTAATTGAGTAGTTCTATTATTGTTGTTTTCTTTGGATGTAGTATCTTTTATGCGAAATTGATTGTTGTTTAATGAAAACTTTGTTATTTTCCTTCCATATTTATTGGAATTTTGTTATTATTTATTTTCTAATTTAGGACGAAGGATTGCCTTTATCTATTGATGCTCCTCACCTCAATCAACGTCTTGAGAATATTCACGCTAAATTGACGACAACGTGAAAGAACGACCATCTTGTTCCATTTTCAGTTCCACAACCATAGACAACGAAGAAGCGAACAAGTGGTATGAGAAATATATTAAGGTGAAATCTATTTTGAAACCATCTCTGGAAATTGTAACAGATCTTGAGAACATAGTTATTAAAGCCCTCGCCTAGGCGCCAAAAAGCCCTAGGCGCCAGCCTAGGGCTTTTTTACCTTTCAAAGCGCCAACGATGCTTAAGGCGCTAAAAAACCCCCAAAGGCGCCAAAGCGCTCGACTTGTGAAGCGCTAAAAAAGCACGTCTTGTGCAGCATTATTGAGGAGAATAAAATTTTAGCATTTGCTCAATATGAAGCCCAACTGCATTCCAAAATCCAACCGTAAACAAAAAAAATTGTTCTTTCAACCTTGCTTCAGTATTGAACATAAAATACATCGTTCTCAAACAAAACAAAAACCCTAGATTCAAAATCGTTGTCTTCGCCCAACTTTTGCCACAGCTGCTCGACTTTGAATGGCTTTGTGCTTTTTTAGTTTGATTTATGAAAACCGTATGATGTTTTATTTTTAATATTGTATTTATATGCAATTTTTTGAAGTCGAAAATTGAGTTTGGTGCATTTTTTAAGTGCGGTTTTTTTACTGAAAAATAGAAAAATGATGCTCAAAGCGTCCAAAAAAGCCCTAGGCGCAAAAAAGCGCTAGGCGAGAGCCTAGGGCTTTTTCGCCTTAACAACTATGCTTGAGAAGAAAATTTTGCATAAGGATGTTGAAATTGTTGTATTGAATGAAAAGCTCGGCTCATGTATTAATTCCTACGAAGATTGCTTATTTAAATCAACGCATCTTCGATTTGAAGATTGAAGTGATAAAGTACAAAAATGAATGCCAATCTTACGAATTGAAGGTGAAGAAGGGTTGTCTGCCCCCACTCTAGTTGACTCTTCGAAAATGAAATCACCGCGTCTTTCTTCTTTGTCTCAAGGGCTTTTGGTCTTTGGTCGCGGTATACCCAACTCTTCCTACGTAGATAAGTCAGGGGACCTTGCAAGACTGATTAGAGCCTTCAAATTAGAATGCATTCAAAAAGGTTAAAGATCAATGGAACAAGAAATTTATCGAGACATTCTCATCGCAAAGACTGAATTAACAATGAAGATCAAGATTCTTGAAGACAACATTAGTGAGATGAACCATAGAATTTCTCGACTTTAGGGTGCAAATAAGACTCGTGAAAGGTCTTACTAGTTCAAATCGGCTCTACTGATTCTCTTAACATTATTCGTCGTAAGAAGAGAAAACTCGAGAAGTATCTCTTAGTCGTTTTGCAACACATTGTTGATCCTCCATATGCACTTGAAACCCTTATGAATGAGGTAAAAGAACTCGAAGATCAATTGGGATTAATGCAGTTTTATTTCACCAGAGCTTCCCAACTAGATTCTCTTGTTGATTACTTAATTGAAGTTATAGTTGCTTTTAACTTAAAGATTGATTTCACATTTTTACACAAGGAAAGAGATAACAGACTGAAGAAGGCAGTCGTTTCTGGTTATCAAAGATTTCATCGTTTTTTTCAATACGGATGTTCTTTAGCTTTGAAAGAGATCAAGGGGGTCTGGAATTTTGTATAAAGAAGCGGGTTCATCTACGATCAACATCATGCATAACTTTTGTTTGAAATTATGTAATATAAGTATGTTGATAAGTAAAATAAACTTCTCTTTTTGCGTACATGACTTTAGTGGTGTGTTATTTTGAGATATTTCCTCCAGTTTATTGTCATGATCCCCTTAATCTGCGATTGCTTTAGACTGACTTTGGGTAGTTGAATGTTGAACTCTTTAAGCGATGCAGAGATTTGCTACGTAATCATGCTTTTTCATTTACTCCTTTGGGTGTGTGCTTTAGCTAGGCCCGACGGAGGGACCAAAGGCTTAATTGGCCATCGCTCTTTGGATGGATGATTTGGCCAAGCCCGACGCCGGATTCAAAGGCTTAATTGACCATCGCTCTTTGGATGGGTGCTTCGACCAGGCCTGACGGCGAGACCTGGATGGGTGCTTTACTAGGCCCGAAGGCGAGACCCGGATGGGTGCTTTACCAGGCCCGAAGGCGGGATTAAAGGCTTTTCGACCATCTTCGTTGGATGGGTGCTTTGGTCAGGCCCAACGACGGAACCAAAGGCGTAATTGACCATCACTCTTTGGATGGTTGCTTCAGCCGAGTCCGAAGACGGAACCAAAGGATTTTCGACCATCTCCCTTGGATGGGTGCTTCGGTCAACCCGACTGTGGGATCAAAGGCTTAATTGACCACCACTCTTTGGATAGGTGTTTCGACCAGACCAGAAGGCGGGACCGAAGGCTTTTCGATCATCTTCCTTAGATGAGTGCTTTGGCCAGGCCTGACAATCATTAGTGTGATGGCCCTTCGCCTTGTGATAATGATAGCATATCCCTCCATCGTATCTGTCTACTTTCTTTGGAGCGTTCTTAGAAACCCAATAGTTTAGCCCATTCTTAGTAAGGAAATACACTTCTTTTTGAGAAACGAGGAGTAGTGTGACAGTTTAGTTTTTTGGCCCTCTTGTTGTAGGATCCCTTTTCTCATATATATACCTTTTATAGGAGTTTCCGTTTCATGATCTTCTTCTAAGTTCCGTTTTCTTAATAGAGGTTCCAACTTAACTATTTTTTCCCATTTCTGAGTGAATTTTTCAAAATCATGATTCGTTTCAGTTTCAAAGACCATGTCTCGTGTTTGAAGTTGAATCTTTCGTCTGATATGAGAAAACGAATTATTTCCAAACTTCACATTATCCCTATTTCTTTGGATTAACTTTTCCGATCTTTGTTTGTTGGCTAAGGCAAATATCTGCTTTTCTCCAATATGAAAGGGGTTTAAACTCCATTTACTTAGGTTATATTGAGCAATCATTTTTTCTTCTTCTAATGTTCGAAGAGCTAGTCCTCTCAAATTCAACTCTTGTTCTTCACTAAATTGTTGTTTCCTCCCTAGAAGTGGTTCGGAAGATCTTTGTTTAGACCTAATTGTCATAGTTGAAAGTCCAAGCAAGCTTAGATTATCTTTGAGGAGAGAATTAACGAGAGCGATCCTTGAGTTCATTTCTCGCACCAAAAATGTTAGGGTAAAAGTTGGCTAGACTAGTAATTCAAGGCAAGTGAAAGTAAAACTAAGATAATAATCATAGTATAATCCATATTGACATGCTATCATATATTCCATGGGAGTAACTATGTAATTTACGCCAAATGCAAGTCCTTTCTTGCAAAATTCTCAATTACAATTTGCCCTAACGGTCATGAATTCCCAATTCAAAGCTCACTTTACAAAGTTGAAGTAAAAATGAAAATGAAGGAGAAGGATTTGAGAAATTCGGCCCCTTTTTTGGAGGGGTACCCCGCTATTTATAGAGAATTTAGGCCGTTGGATTCTTGACACGTGGCACTCCGGTAGATGGTTGTGATTAATCCATGTGGCACATGATCAAATTGATATATGGCATAACAATTTCTTGATGGATTAGTTCGTGATTTGAGCATGATAATCTCCTGAAAACCTTTTGTGATAGCTCTAATCTCTTGTTCCAAGATTACACACGATGGTTCCTTAAAACCTTTTACGATAGCTTAAATCACCCATTTTAGAATTGCACTCGATAGCATGTTGGAAATCCTCAAATTGCACGTGATGGCTTCATTGAATTTCTCGTGATAACCTTAATTTATCATTTGAAGACTGCACACAGTAACATGAGGAAACTTTTCACGATGGCTTGGTTTATTATTTGGAGGATGGTATGTGAAGGCCTCGTAGAACCTCCCACAATGGCCCTTTTACCTTATCAAGCGACCGCTTCAAGAACTATCACAATGGCTTTATTCTTTCATGCCTAAAGTTAAGCTTCTTGCAAATTGTTGTATAAACTCCTCACGATAGCTCATATGGGACTCTTCACGATAGCCTTGTTTTAACACCTTAGAACATTATACGATGGCCTTATGGGACTCTTCTCGATGGTTCTGATTCAACACTTGAGAACATCACGCGATGGCCTTATAGAACTCTTCTCGACAGCTCTGCTTCAACACTTGAGAACATCATGCGATGGCCTTTTCTCAATAGCTTCTGTGCTTACCTCATGAAGGCTTCACACCTTGTTAACCTGCAATGACTAGCATATTTGGGGTATAACAGATTGGTTATTTTTGACATTGTATTCCCCACATTCATATAGCTACATGAAGTGATCATTTTTGTCTTTGCATACAACTATTTTTTTCACAATAAAATGAATTTGCTCATAGTTTTATTTGCATGCGTCCAAAGGACATGCCTAACATACGCACGCGTGTGTATCAAAACTTCACATACATATATACACATAAGAATAAAACATCCTTCAATGAAGGGGTGGTTCCACAACTACTTCTATACATAAAACTAAATAATGATAAAAACACATATTCCTTTAAACATGTAAGTGCATTCATAGGAATTGCCAAGGATCCCTAATTTAATTTGAATGCATAAGAAAATATTCGATTTTACTTTCGTAAAGAATTATTATAAGGAAGTTAACTTTGGAAACGTCGACAATATAGTAACTTATGGTCTTACTATAACTATATACATACACACACACACAAGTGCAAGTTACTTTATATTGATAATTGAAAGCCAAAGCAGAAACAAAGATAATGAAGTTATAACTCACCAACTCCTGCCTGAGCTTATTGTTTTGTTGAACTGCAGCATTCTTCTCCTCTGAAAGCCTCGAAATTAGAGCAGTTGTCTAGAAAAATAAAATCAAAGTTGGAACCCAGGTAGCATGAAATAAATATTTAAAACCTAGATGCATAATATATACACAATAAACGTAACAAACTCATAAAGTCATTGTGAAGAACCAGGATAACATGTAAAGATTGCTCTCATAATATTAATAGGCCCCCTAATATTCACCTTCTTCACATTTCACATATAGCAATTCAAATGATAATATTGCTATTTTTTCAATGAAAATATTGTTAGGTATTTCAGAAGCCTCTGTATAAAAAGAATAGCACCACATCTTTATTTTTGTAGCAATTCACTACAACCGTACAAGGCTCATTTATGACAAATTGAGGCTTGTTAAGTGATACATTGATAGTGGGCGACAATTCCACTATATGCAGCATTGTATTTATATATTGAAACACTCATGTTTATCATTTTTAGCATCCTACACCCAGTTCTCACAAGTTCTTTATAAAAAAATAAGTGCAAAAAAGGTATATAGTATTAAATACATCTTTTTTGTGGTATTTCATCTTAGTAAGTATAATCAATCATTTTATACTTGAACAGGCTAAATTAATAGAGTAGAACTTTTATCCCTGGAACACATTGATTTAGTATTTTCAATAGACTATAATTGAACTTATAATGACAACATCAGTGTTACACTTTTATAATGCTACATATCATGCATTGAGTTTTTGACAAGAACAAAATAGCTAACCATAACTCTCTATGAGCATATGGTAATGAATTCACACTTCATATCACAACATATATAAAATAAAATAAACATGTATTAAATTCATAAATGAATAATTTATAATTGAAATCCTCCTATTATGTAGCTGTTCAGATTGTTATATATATCCATGGTCATTATTTTACAAGTAACTATTTTTCCACTGCACGCTGATAAAAAAACGAAAGCAATTTTGTTTAGGGTACTTTTGGCACAGGTCCTTATTAAGATTCAAAATACACGAAAAGTCATTCACTAAATTTCAGTGTAAATTAGGTCCCTGTTTTTTATTCACGATTATTACAGAGCATGATGCAACTTTTTATAAAAGTTGTTGACATTTCCGCAACTTTTCTGTACACTGAACATAGTGTATGAAAGTTGCTGAAATATCAGCACTTATTTATAAAAGTTGCTGACATTTCAGCAACATTTATGTAAATCGTGAACACAGTGTATGAAAGTTGCTGAAATATCAGCACTTATTTATAAAAGTTGCTGACATTTCAGCAATAATTTTTCTTTGTTTCTAGAAAATAGGGACCGGATTTACAATGAAACTTTGACATGGAAAGTTGCTGAAATATCAGCACTTATTTATAAAAGTTGCTGACATTTCAGCAATAATTTTTCTTTGTTTCTAGAAAATAGGGACCGGATTTACAATGAAACTTTGACAGGGACCCGCTTTACAATATGAAAGTATGATAGGGATGTCTTCCTAATTTCCACTTTTGTTTATCCCTACCTAGTGGGGGTTAAATTAACTCCTTAAGTGGTACTTGAACTAACTACATAGGACATAACTAATCTTTTATTTATTGTCATCCATTAAATTAAATAGTTGTTTTATCCACTGTCAGATGGGATTGAGCAAAATTAATAATACAGATTAAATAACCAGTTCATACTAATTTGCTCAAATGTGCATCAAATATCCTTGAAATTAATACAACCACACTCAGTAAATCAAAAGTAAATTTCACCTCTGATGATTTTTCATGAGATTCAGAGGAAGCCCTTGATACCTGTTAGATCCAATAGTTTCATCATGAAATTAATGGACTGTGTGAGAATAAAATTTAAATAAGAAAGTGAGAACTTACATTGCCAAAATCAAATGAATTTGTATTCCCATTGTCCAACATTGAGGCCCTGGGTGAATTTCCTTCTTCAGACCCTTCTGGAACTGGTGAAGGAGGCTGAGGTGGTGATACATAAACTACCCGTAATTTAACATCCTCCACCGTGTTACCAGCTTCTTTAGTAAACTAAAAGGCATACGGTTCAACCCATCAAACAGTAAATAGAAGAAAGAGAAAACAAGGCAGTAATAAGTGCAGTATTTTAATCTAGGAAATGGACATGCAACCTTAGCTTTCTATTAGTGATGGATTATTAATACTACCATTGTATAAAAAGAAGCTAATCTTGTATCGCTAACTTCAATTTTTAAGAAAAATCATGATAACGGGCCGAATATGTTGCAAATCAAAATTTATTAGGGATTATTTCTTCTCATAGTAAAAGGAACTCAGATATCAAGAATTATGTAATGATAGTTTTATCATAAAAGTTGAGAGAGCGGTAGCAAAGAGAAATGACACCTGACAATTTACTATGATTTGTAACGAATAATGTTGGGTACGAAGCATAGTATCTGAGTATTGATGCTGGAATATTTTGGCAGATCATACTTGTATAACAAAGGTTGTCCAAAATTAATCGCCTATGCCGTGTAGACCAATTGGTTACAGTCAGAATCATAACTCATCCTCAGAATTGATCTGATCTCTTCTTTAGTTGATTCATCACCTCAAGATTATTAGAGCAATTGGTTTTCCTCCCTTTGTGTGTGTGTGTGTGTGTGTTGTCTGTGCGTGTGTGGTGGTGTGCGTGTATGCGTGCGTGTTTGGTTGTTGGGGGCCCGGGGGGTGTGGGGGTGTGTTACAGTTAATGAAAATCTCTCCAGCAAATTAAGTCAAGAAATATTCGGGGAATTAGTTCAAATTAGACTCTTTTTATTTCAAATATAATGCAGCATGAACAGGTTTAAAGATTAATAAAGGCAGTAAATGAGCATGTATGAATATTTGTCTGCATGGTAAATACAAACAATAACCAAAGTGCAGATAACTCTGTAAAATATACTACTAGGATGCATTATATGACAAATGTCATATAATTAGCTGCAGCTACTACTAGAGGGGTGGTAATCGAAATCGGGAATGATGACAAGCTGGAGAAGACTATAAGATATGAAATCGGCTTTTATGGTGTCAGCCAACATGGCAGATTTTGAACCAATTAGTCTATGGACATGGTCCATTCATGACTCAACCATAGGGCAATCCAAAATAAACAACTTCAAGAATCATAATTGCAACAGAGAAACAAAAAGGAGCTATACGTACATGTCCAATTCAAGATGAATACAGTATTAGGTCAAAAGAAGTACCATTTCAGGAGTTATATCCTTCGCATTGAATCCTGGTTTCGTGACAACGCTCTGTACAAGAAATTTGTCCTTACATTGCATGTCTGGTGGTGCTTCACGCTGTGCTTGCATAGTAACTATAACCAGTGTAAATATTTAGTCAGTGTGGTCATTTAATCACTAGACAAAAATAAGATATAGAGTGTAGATGCAGTACCAGTTACATCACATGAGGATCGAGGCATGACTATTCCAGTGTTGGGTCGGACACAATATTTCTTTGGGCTGGTCGTTTTGACCTGAAATTATAGTAAAACCACTGAAATGGTAAAGATGCTTTGAATTTTGTGTGCTAGTTTAACAATTTTAAGCTTTATACGGAGAAAATCAAATTTGAAGTGTCATTGTATCATCTCAAATTCTAAGCTCGTTATCTCAACTTTTTCTGATCAACATATCGAAGTCGTTCGTTCATTTTTAACTAACTCAACAGAAATAAAGCAACTTTATCTTAATCCGAGTTTCATGTCAGTTGAGCTTTATATCAAATTACATAGTCAAATAAACAATTAGTGAACAATGTACATAATAACATTATTTATTGTCAACAGAGAGTTGTACGCCTGAGCTTTTGATTCCACAAAAAGAATATAAACTCTTCATGTCAAAAATACATTTTCCACATTGGCACTTAACAAAACTGAACTTCAATATTCCAAGTCCAAAACTAAACAAATGGGATTTAAATCAAATCAAATTTCAGGTGAATTGATAATTCAACGATTACCTTAAACGCGACCGGATCATCAGTCTTGTTCGATAGCTGAATCGAGCACGAGATCTGCTTCTTCAATTCAACTGCTCATATATTATTATTATTTTTAAATCATGTAATTCGAATTCAATCTATAATTTCAAAAAAAAAAGGCAATCGATATAAAGAGGAGAGAAAAAGATTACATGGAAATTTGAGCTCGAGAGGATCGATTTCAAGAAGCCCGCCGTTGCTCATTGCAATAACTCTTGGCTATATAAATTATTGTCTTTGGAATTGAGGGAGATCTAAAATTTATGCTTTCTTCCTCCTATATATTTGATAATTTAAGTGGATATATACATCATACATGCATTAAATGAAAGAGTTTACTGTTTTGGGTTTGCCGTATATGCTTAGCGGATTTTCTTTTATAATCCTAACCATTAATTTAGAGCCCAAACTCACTTTACACATGAAAAACCAACTATTTTTAGGTTCATAATACATAACATAATTTTTATGCTATAGCTTCCCTTTCTAGATAAAATTCTTAGTTCAATAGTATCATTATTTATCTATTTATTAAAAGTTTTAAAGGTTCGATGGTTAAAATTTCATTAAAATTGGAAATGCAAGGTTGAAGTGACGGTCGCTGTAACACCCCGTATTTTTAATAAAAATAAATAATTAATTAAAATTTTCATTTTAATAATTTTACGTAAAACTGAATTCGACTCAATGTATTATGTGTATAACAAGTATATGGTATGGTATGTAAGAGATTATGATGCAAACACATAACTTGTTCTGAAATTAATTAAGTATCTCTTTTAGTATTAATGTCAGGATCAGTTATAGTATCGGTTTTAGTGTCAGTGGTTATTATTTTTAACATTTCTATGATATTTACTTTGTTTATATTTTTGTTATATAAAGAAAATGATATTGTTATAGAACAAAAACGATAATCTAAAGCAAACATTTTTTATTGATGTTTCTTTTGCATTGGTAGCCTTCTTATTGTGTTTGTATTTGATGATAATACTTTTAGCACTCGGTTGTCCATTGATTGTTCTTTCTATGATTCGAAGAACGAAATCTGTCGTTATTGGTCTCAACTTACTCTTTTGTCCATTGAGATTTCATATGTACTTGAGAATAAATTTATTATGGTTGATAACGATTCTGATCTTCAAGGTAATATTTGTTTTCAATTGTATAAGAACAACACATCCATTCTTTTTACTATTAAGGTTAAGTGTATTTTATTTGGAAAGTGATGGTGGTAGTTCTATTTTCGATTTCACCTAATCTTCCTAGTTATTTATATTCTTGTAACACCTCGTAAAATAAAGTGTGAATAGAATAAAAGGGAATTAATGAATAATTGAATAAGGCTCAAAAATGAAATTTGAGCAAACGTTGGAATTTGGCTATGAAACTTACACTATTGTGTTCATGACGATCTTATGGTCAACTTTCGTATATAAAGTTTTGTGATTGGAATTCAAACGAAGAAGTTATCAGCATTTGAAATTTTTGAATCAAAAATAATTAAAAAGGAATTCAAAGGAGAAAATAATAATAAATGTTGGACCACCACCAGTCGACCGTTTATGGGAAGCGGTCGATCGGTTTGTGCTATGGCGGCTAGGGTTGATGCTTGGCCTAACGGTCCGAATTTAATAAATTATAATCTAACGAATAGAAGTAATTCTAGCGCCTAAAAATACTGACCTAGCCCCTCACTTTTCTTCTCATATTTTCTGAACAGAGCACCAGAGCTCTGTCATTTTCCTTCTCCATTATTTCTAGAAATTATGAAAATATTATGCTATATATATATATGAGAAGGGCGGGAAATAAAAGAAAAGAAGAGAATGAGTGAATCAATTATACGAAAGAGGTAAACTTTATAATTATAAATCGAAATTCCACTTAACTCGAATCTCCTCTCAAATCTGTAATTCTAATGAGTATGTATACATCTTTTATACATATTTTTTGGTTAGAAAGGAAAAATGAGTCAATTAAATGAATGAATTCGTATTTGAAGATTTGAAAAGCTAGAAAGGTGAGCGAAAAATTATATTATTTATATATAACACTGAAATTTATATCGTTAAATTTTATTTGATTATTATATCTATGCAAGATCCGTTGAATTGCAAGGTTGAAATTAATATATCTAATCGGAATCTCGCATGCATATTCTATAAGTTAGGTAATTATAAAGGAATGACATATAACTCTAATCAGAAAATTTTGGGAAATTAGTCCCCAATAATGGTAAAGTATGATTTTGATAAGATTGTAAAGTTTATTCCAGATTTATATTGATTAGGTTGTGAATTGGTTAGCATTCATTAAGAATGCTCTAGTTTGATTTGGAAGGTAAATTTCTATATTTTAATTTATTAAGAGCGTTGAATGTATAATTTAGTTGTATTTATTTATGTGTAAATTTCCATAGACGGTCTAACTTCGCAAGTATTAAAAGTGCGTCATTTGGAATAAGAAGAAATATACCTGAATGAAAGAGAAGTCCTTCTCCTTAGTTTGCACTATCAGTTTTAATAGAAATGAAAAGAGATAATTTTTTATAGTTTCAAACAGAGCAAAAGTCCTACTTTTAGATAGTATATGAAAATGAAAATTTCCTTTTTGAGAAAGAATGGCTCCATATAACCGTGCCAAGGTCTTAAGACAATGGCAAAATATAAGGATCGCGCCTTTCCATTGAGCATAGCTTCGGCCTATGACACTGCACTAGTAACTTGAAATAGCCACAATAGAGACTGATCTGTCATCCTAATACTTGCTTCAATGGATAGAACTACGACATAGCCTTCAAGTACCAAATATGAAGGCTACGCCATTGCTCCAAAACCGAGACTTAATAAATTGGAAATGCGGCACAATCTTAAAGTAAGAACAAGATGTAGAAATTGTGTTGCGCCCTAAAAGCAATACTAACGATATAGAACTATGGCTTAATCCTTAAAGCAACTATACGCAATAGGGATGCGCCGCAATCTTAAACTAACATTAAAGTGGCAGGGCTATGCCACAATCTTATATTAACATTGAAGCAATACAGATGCGCTGCCATCTTGATTTGACATTTAAGTGACAAAATAGTGTCGCAATTCCAAAGTAGTACTACCCAACAAATACAAAGACTCGAAGGAAGAAACGTAGCAACAAGCCACCCACATGCATATGCAAAGCCAAAATAAGAAACTGCCCCAATAGAGAAAGATTGCATGATTGTAAACACTCCAGAACTTCGCTATCAAAAATGGATCACTGGAATTGTGCCTTCATAATTACATAAGAGAGCAATGTTATACAGCATTCAGACTGCGCTAACACTTCCAAAGCCATATTGTACTGTTCCATTTCAAAACAACAACAAAGCACAACGTTGATCGTAATTAAAGGCAAACCGTACAACACAGTAAATAAGATTGCGCCGCCATTTTAAAGCCTAGCCACATCACTAGAACCCACTCTGAGCAGTTCTAGTAACAATCTGGACTGCAGCTTTGTCCCGATGGGAACAAAGGTTAATAAGAAAGAACCAATACTGCTCAATCCACTATAGTCTCAAACGGATAAAAATCCATATCAAGTCATGGCTTATTCAAATTTGGGTTTCCCGCTTCAATTTCAAGCTTCTTGCCCAAGTTTAAAATCCATCAACCCAAATTAAAGTTTCTCGTCGAAGACCACGCTAATAATCCGTGTACACTAAATAAGCAAAACGGATGATGGACACATGGCATAATCCAAAGGCAGGAATCGAAAAGGCGAAAGATGGATGTTAGCAATCCGTGTGAATCTCTATGTACTATAAATGAATATAACACTTTAGTAGAAAGAAGGGGATATTTTTTACTATTAGCACTGATATCAAAACTGTACTCTTTGCCATATTCACCTATACTAAAAATAAAAGAAGATGATAAGAACATTTTTCCATGGACGTAGGATTCGTTAACATCCGAACCACGAAATTCTTTATGTCATTTATTGCTTTCATTACTTTACTTTATTATTTCTGTCTTCGGTGCTACAATTGAAATGTATTGTTTAACGAATTGGATAGAGACCTTTCTTAGAATTTCGAATATTTTTCCTCATAATTGTGTAAGCACTACAACACATAAGTACTTTCTCTGAAGGCAACATTAACATTACTTAATCTTACTTATTCTTAATTGATAGAACCTCTCTTGTTGGATTTTAATGAAAACAAATATATAATTATGCTAAAGAACTTCCAAGCTAACTTGTAAGTACACGAGTATAAAAAAGAAACAAACAAATAAGTGCAGCATAAAGATACACAGTACAGAAGAGGATAAAAGTATATACATGGAGATACAAGAAGAGATATACACGACGAAGATGAGACGAAGGTGACAAACAAAGTACTATTAGTCATAGAGTGTCATGTCTAGAGTATACATATGTTAAAATCTCTTCAAAGTGGTATACACACACATACACCTCATATTTTAAATAAAAATCAAGTTTTCAAGAATGCATGGAGAAAGACTCGAACACGGGTTACTAGTTTAGAAAGCAAGTGCTCTAAACAACTAAGCTAAGATAACTTTTGATTTTAAACAAAGTTCAGTCGACTGACTTGGTATTTTAGTCGACTGAATCTGTGTTCTTTAAACTATGTTCACTGACATTGATCGGTCAACTGAATTATTCAATTCAGTCAACTAACCATATGTTCAGTCGACTGAATTGAAGATTTCAGTCGACTGAAACTGCCTATTTTTATACTAATTCCTTTCTGGTTTGAAAATGTGTTTCTCTGTTGAATTCAGTCGGCTGGTTGATTTTATTCAGTCGATTGAATGGTCGTAACAACTATATTTTTCAAATTTTCTAAAGAAGTGCTCTTCTCCATGAAGAGTTATCCTCTTTGTTAATGGTTGCAACCATTTATATTGACCGTTTCTCTTCACTAAGAGTTGCAACCATACATCCTCTATATAAAGCAAACAAATTCTTGAATTCAAATAATTGACATTCTCTAATTCTCTATATATTGCTTTTAAATTCTCAAGTGCTTTCACATACTTTCAATACTTTTAGATTGATCACTTATTCATTCAAGTATACAATTCATGTGATCAAAACCTTTCCATTTCTTTACATACACTCAATATACCACTAAGAAGAAGATTATAGGAGGGTTATACTATATTGACTCATCCGTGTTATTTAGAGCACAAGAAGTCAAAACACTTTACTACTCTTTGTAGTTGAAGTCCTATTGGAGATCTTCAAGCACGAAGTCCTATCAGCAGCTTAGGCAGTTTGTAATATAGAAGTCCAGTTCAGTAGCTCGGGCAGTTTGTAATACCTATTCCTCCAGGTTAAGTGAGGATGTTTGTTAGTTAAGTCTAAAAGGAGTCTGGGACTGGACGTAGAACGAGAGTTCGAACCAGTATAAAAATATCTGGTGCCCTTTATTTATTGCAATTTTTATACTACTAGTTTGATATAAGTTTTACTTAGTAGATTTAATCATATTACTCGATCCGCATAGACTTTCATTTGGTATCAGAGCTTGGGATTTTGGAGATCGTAACAACATCGTAGAATAAATGGCCATAAAGAGATCTAGTCAAGGTAATAAAAAGAGGAAGAGCAATAAAGAAGAATCAAAGGAGCAAACAAGCAAATACTTTATTGGTAAACTCATATCATAATCGGTATGCTTAGATTTTTCATATAAAGATCTTTTCTTAGCTCATGATGAATTATTAAAAGATTGTCAAACTTTGAATAAAGTCAATAGAATAACATTAGCTAAGTTCAAAAATTGTGAGCAGGAAATTTCCAATTTAAAAGAGGAAAATAAATTTTTGGTAAAACAAACTAATTTTTTTTAAAATACGGTAGAAGAACTTGTTTTACAAAAAAATTCCTACAAAAAGAAAATGGGTAGTTAGAAGTTAAAAACAATGACCTTTTGGAGAAAATTGATATTTTACAAAATAAAAAATATTTTTGGAAAATTCTTTAAATAAATCTAGCTCTTTAATTTTGTCTCTTGAAAAAGAGAATGAAACTTTAATTAAAAATAATTTAGAATTATCCAAAGAATGTGGGATTTTAAAAGATAATATAAATATTTTGCAAAAAGAATTTTGTGATTCTAAAGCAAATTTTGAAAGAATAAATGAAAAAATCATAAATTTTAACAAAGGTAAAGATATTTTATCTTCCTTAGTTATAGATTCGAAAACTCACAATGATAAAAGCGGTTTAGACTATAAACAAGCTAAAAGTAAAAATAGTACTAAATATGCATTCATGTATACTGATTTTAGTGTCGGTACTAGTAACCAAGATAGTCCTAGAACCACATACGGTCATAATAGTACTTTGTTTAGAAAAAATAGAAAATATTTTTCAAGTGCTAAGCTAATGACTACTGGTATTAAAATATGGATTCCTGCTAATATGATTGATCATGATAAAGAACTTTATATTAGCAACTATTATATGAATGTGATTTGTAATGAAAACTATATTTATAAAGGTTCAACCACACCCAAATGGGTATGATTTCCTAAAACTTAGGATTTTATAAGAACATTGGTCATCGCATGCTTTAAATGTTAATTTTTTTTTACCGATGCCCTAGTTTATAAGTAGTGGTTATTTATTAATGATTGGCAGTCCTACTTATAGTGCTAAAACATAGCAATTTACTATGAAATACTTCAAAAAAAATATGATTTTCTATAACGCTTTGATCAAAATACTATTGTTTTAATGCTATTAAAAGTACTATAAAGTAATTACTATTTGATAAAATTATTTCATTGCTTTTATTTCTTTTAAAGGGTACAACCACATTATTTTGGTAAGGTTTTCACCCTATGTTTAACCCCTGGACCCTAACGTAGTAAGTGGTACCAAAAATGATTATTATTTATTGCAGGTACTTGGAGAAACGAAAAGGATAGATTTTGAATTTTAAGGATGTTTCATACAGTTGGTGGAATTATGTGCTTACAATGAAGTAAGCACTTTAGCAAATTCGGTAAAATCTAACTTATTTTCTCCATAATTAATATTAGGTTAACCTTTTATTTTTGAGGAATACTAAGCTATTTCTGAAAAATAATACTCATATTTTGGACATAGTTTAACTTGAATCATTTTGAATGTCCACGTTTTTATATATAGATATAAAGAGAACATATATTGAAATAATATATTTCTTAACAATGTTTTCTAGGAAAAATATATTTACTTAAATAATTTTCATTTATACCTAGAAATATTATGGTTAAGAAAAGATTTAAAAATTTGCTCTTTACAAGATATTTTATAAAATTTATTATATTTCCTCGTTCTTTTTTATAATGACAAAGGTGGAGATTCATATGCATATTGATAGAATGAGACATTATACTTAGGGGGAGATATTATACTTAGGGGGAGATTTAATCATATTATAATATCATTTTATATAGAATAATTATTATTTTTAAATTGTATAGTTGTCATCATCAAAAAGGGGGAGAATGTCAGATCCTCTCTTATTGGATTTTAATGACAACAACTATATAATTATGCCAAAGAACCTCTAAGCTAACTTGTAGGTACATAAGTATCAAAAAAAGACAAACAAATAAGTTCAACATGAAGATATAGTACAAAAGAGGATAAAAGTATATACATGGAAATATAAGAAGAGATATACACAACAGAGACGAGACAAAGCTGACAAATAATGTACTATTGGTCATAGAGTGTCATATGTAGAGTATACATATGTTAAAATCTCTTCAAAGTGGTATACACACACATACACCTCATATTTTAAATCAAAACCAAGTTTTCAAAAATGCATGGAGCAAGACTCGAACCCGGGTCACCAGTTAAGAAAGAAAGCACTCTAACCAACTGAGCTAAGACAACTTTTGATTTTAAATAGAGTTAAGTCGACTGACTTGGTATATTAAGTCGATTGAATATGTGTTCTTTGAACTATGTTCACTGACATTGATCAGTCGACTGAATTATTCAATTCAGTCAACTAACCATATATTAGTCGACTGAAATAAAACTGCCTATTTTTGTACTAATTCCCTTTTGTTTTGAAAACGTGTTTCTCTAGTCAATTCAATCGACTGGTTGATTTTATTCAGTCGACCGAATTGCCGTAACAGTTATATATTTCAAATTTTCTGAAGAGGTGCTCTTTTCTATGAAGAGTTATTCCTCTTCGTTAATGGTTGCAACCATTTCTATTGATCGTTCCTCTTCACTAAGAGTTGCAACCATACATCCTTTATATAAAGCAAACAAATTCTTGAATTCAAATAACTAACATCTCTGATTCTCTATATATTGCTTTTGATTTCTCAAGTGCTTTCACATACTTTCAATATTTTCAAATTGATCACTTATTTATTCGAGAATACAATTCTTGTGATCGAAACCTCATTTCTTCACGCACACTTAGTATACCACTCGGAAGAATATTATACGATGGTTGTACTGTATCGACTCATCGGCGTTATTTAGACCGCAAGAATTCAAAACACTTTACTACTCTTTGTAGCCAAAGTCCTGTTGGAGATCTTCAGGCACAAAGTCCTATTCAACAACTTAAGCGGTTTGTAATATAGAAGTTCTGTTCAACAGCTCAGACGGTCTATAATACCTATTCCTTTGGGTTAAGTGAGGACGTTTGTTAGTTAAATCCAGAAGGAGTCTGGGACTGGATGTAGAAGGGGAGTTCGAACTAGTATAAAAATCTCTGGTGCAATTTTTTTATTGCAATTTTTACACTGCTAGTTTGATATAAGTTTTATTTAGTAGATATAATCATATTACTCGATCTGCATAGACTTTCATTAATCGTGAAAATATTCAGCATCGTGGTTACTTCGAAAAAAATTATTTGGGTATTTCTAAGACGAAAAATCTCATTAACATTTTTAGCGCTGGAAGGAGGGCCAACTTCACTCTCCAGCAAAACTTACGCGCATTTTCCTTAAACACGACTATAACACCGTGAATCCTACTGATTCCAACACTCCTCCTAACCAAGAACAACTTGATTTGACCTTAAATACCAAAAAGGCAACTCCTCACCTTTGTGACCCAAACCGAGGCAGGTGCTTTTAAAAAACCCACCTCGGATCTGGTCCCAACTGCTCTTCAAGCCTTCATAAACTAACTAAACCAGCGCATGGATAGATTAGAGAGATCCATGGCCCAATGTCCCACCCTAGAACCAATCTCCCCTCAACCTTCCACAGCTCATGGCCATTATTCACTGACTGCACTGACCAAGCAACGTGTGAGTGGCAATGGTAATCTGAAAAATGAGAATTGTGTGCTGGTCTAAAACAAACAGGTACCAAGCTCAAAGGCTAAATTCAAATCAATTCCTAATCAAATCAAAGTCTAGGAGTATCAACCTATTACTACTAAAAAACAAGCACAAACTACACCTGATGATGATGATGTCACTTCAGTCTACAAAGATGATGCATCCCAAATAAATTCCAAGGAGGATGAGATCCGTCAGTTGAAAGCTCGGGTAGGGTAGTTGATGAGACTTTGCCAAAAAACAACAAAGAAAAAGTAAGAGAAGAGGGTTCATCCCTGTTTAGCAAAACTATTATAGAGGCAGACTTCCCTGATAACTTCAAAGCCCCATCAATAGATAAATTTGATGTGACTACTAACCCAGATGACCGTATTTTCACTTTTGAGCACTACATGGACATTCTAAAGGTGGGGAGGATGGCCAAGTGCAAGCTTTTTCCAGTATATCTGAGTGAGGCAGCTTCTAGATAGTTCAGGAGGTATGGACCAGGGGAGGTGGTGAGGTTCATTCTTGGCCACACCTAGCTACAAATTTCGTAAAATAGCTCAACTTTGGGAGAAAAGCTTTCTCAGATGTGAATAGCATGTCCTGCATGAAGCAAAGTGAAAATGAAAGCTTATGCAACTTTATAAAGTGCTTAAAATCCGAGGCTCTTTGGATTGGAGTGACTTATGAGGAAGCACTACTGATGGCCGCACATGCTGGGATCAGAAGGAACACTACTATGTGGCATAAGAACAGTAGGAAGCAATGCCATAACATGAAATCTTTTATGAAAGACCCAACGGCTACATACGAATGGAAGAAGCCAAGGCTATAGAATTACCTTCATCCAAGAGAGCTTCTACTCCCCATAATAAGAAGTAAAGGGAGTAGAAGGATACCATCCACCTACGAAGCGGTAGAGAGAATTTAACTTCGTAGGTAAAACTCTCCTCAACCATACATTCGGTCAGATATATGAGATGACTAGATTTGAATTAGTCTACAACATCCTGAATAAAGGGAAGAGCTAGAACAGAACATAAAGGAGCTTATTGCCGCTTCTACAGGCCACCATATTGATAACTACCGACACTTAGGGAATGAAATCGAAAGACGGATTCAAAAGGGCTACTTAGGCAGCTATCAAAAAGAAAACAATGGGGAGAGGACCAAGAATCTCTCTCCAGATCTAAATGAAGGTCTGATAGAAAACTCCTCCAATCTCATAGCCTCGATCCATGAAGGACCACAGTTCGTTGGAAAAAGCAAAAATGCACAAGATTGGTATGTACAAGAGGCTAAAGCAGAGAAAATAACCATTTTCCACATGAAGCAAAAGCCTGCTCATGACATAGTCTTCACTGCTACTGATGCCACTGGGATGGTTTTTCCACATCAAGATGTGCCGATAGTTAAGATGTAGATCTCAAACTACACCATAAAGAAAAATCTTTATGGATTCAGGGAGCTCTGTTAACATCATTTTCAAATCTTCATTTGATAAGATGAAGCTTCCAACTGAAGTACTAAAGCCAAGCCTCGAACCAATTTACGACTTTAATAATATTGCGACTGTTTCTATAGGGTCAACTCACCTTCTCGTCGTCGTTGGAACTGCCCCTCTTCATAAATCATTCTATGCAAGCTTCCTAATCATTGAACAACCGTCTCCGTATAATGCATTTTTGAGAAGGCCTACAGTAATTGACATGTGGGAAATAATTTCTCAAAAAGACTTGCTGATGAAGTTCCATACTTCTGTTGGTATAGGGTCGATTAGGGGGAACAATTTTTAGCTAGAGAATTGTACAATGTAAATCTCAATTCTAACAATAAAATTGTTCAAAACTATTATATTGTCTAATCTAATAATTGTGATGATGGTAATGAAAAAGAAATCAAGCCAGTTCCAAGAACTACGTCAGTACAAAATACTAAGACTGATGTTAAAACAGATCATTTTACGACCACAACATCAGTGAGGAAGGAAAAGAAGGACCATACACACATGATCTGCACTGATGAGTATAAATCGGTTTATGAACAGTATTTTCCGAAGAAGCTTAAAGACATGCTTTCTCCACCACTTCCCAGTCTGAAGAAAAAGAAGAAAGTGAAATAGGTCCGAAATTAGGGAAAAAAGGAGAGAACTAAAGCCATTGGATGATCTCTAAGATATAAAGATAGACTCTAAAGACCTTTGAAGGTTCTCAAGACGGGAAAAAACCTTACCGAAGGAACCGATAAAGAATTAATTGACTTCCTCAAGCGATCAACAGATGTTTTCACTTGGGCACACTTAGACATGGTATGGATAGACCTAGCTATCATCTTCCATGCACTAAAAATCGATCCTAGTGCTCATCTAGTCAGGAAAAAACATAGGACTCTAGATCAGGAAAGGTATAATGCTCTACATGAAGAAGTTAAGAAGCTGAAGGCAAATGGGTTCATAAGGGAAGTGTATTACCCAAAGTGGATTGTCAACCCTATTCTTGTGAAGAAGTCCAATAGGAAATGGTGAACTTGCATAGACTACACCAACCTCAACAAGGCCTGCCCAAAGGATAGCTTTCCTCTAACTAGAATTAATCAATTAGTAGATGCAACTAGTGGACACAAGCTGTTCTCGTTCATGGACACATACTCGGGTTACAATTAGATAACCATGTTTGAACCAGATCAGAAGCATATCAGTTTTATGATGGACAAAGGCTTCTACCGCTACAAGGTCATGCCATTCGGACTCAAAAATGCTGGAGCAACCTATTAAAGGTTAGTTAATATGATGTTCTTAGATCAGATTGGTAAGAACATTGAAGTATACATGGATGACATGCTAGTTAAGTCAAAAGCGACACTAAGTCATGGTTAGAATTTGTAGGAAACCTTTGCAGTCCTAAGGCAATATAACATGAAGTTAACCCTTGAAGTGTACTTTTGTCAATTAGTCAGGAAAATTCCTAGAGTACATAGTAAGCGCATGCGGCATTGAAGCAAACCTATAGCAAATTGAGGCCATAAGGAAGATGGAAGTACCAAAAAGGCTAAAGAATATCATAAGTCTAAATGGTAGAGTAGCCGCTCTAAGCAGATTTATTTCCAAGGCAACCGATAAATATATATCGTTCTACAACCAAGTGAAAAGGGGACGAAACTTCGAATGGACTGAGGAGTGCAAAATCGCGTTCCAGAATTTGAAGGATTACCTGATCAGTACCCCTACCTTATCAAACCGATAATAGGTAAGGACTTACATGTATATTTAGCTGTAACTGATAAAGCTGTCAGTGTTGTAGTGGTTCAAGAAGATGTTGGTCATTGAAAAGTTAGCCTAGAACATGCTCCTCACAACAAGAAAACTACGACCATACTTTCAAGCACATCCCATCAAAGTCCTCATATATAAGCCACTAAAGCAAATACTGTAGAAGCTAAAGATGTTGGATCGCTTGTTAAAATGGACAATGGAGCTCGGTCGGTATGATATCCCTTACCACCCAAGAAAAGCAATCAAGGGGTAAACACTAGAAGATTTCATCATGTAATGCACGTTACCTATTGAGCTACAATTTGAGGAAGAGACGCCAACTCCATAGTTCTGGCAATTATTCATGGATGGGGCTTCAAATGAACAGGGGGCATGTATCAGATATGTGTTGATTACCCTAGATGAGCAAAAATTATATGTGGCAGTGCAACTCGGTTCAAAGCTAGCAACAACGTGGCATAATATGAAGCTCTCCTCGTGGGTTTAAGGATGGCTCGGGTAAGGAAATTAACCCATATTAAAATTCATAGTGATTTCCAATTAGTTGTAAATCAAGTGTAGGGGGTTTACCAAATGAAAGTACCAGCCTTGGCCAAATATGTAGAACTTTCCAAAAGATTGTTAGAGCAGTTTGATTAATTTGATATAGAGTAAATCCCACGCAAGAACAATTCTTCTACGGACTCATTAGCCAAACTTGCTGGCACTAAAGTAGCATAGGAAATGAAAGCTGTCCCAATAAGACATTAAGTTGAACCAAGCATTATTGAGGCTAATCAAATACTGGTCTTAACTAAGACACAACAAACTATGGGTTGGACAGATCAAGGCCAAGAAGTAGTTGAAAATCGAGGGTAGATTCCACCTTAACCTATCCCTCTACATACAGAGGAAGACTCATGGATGAACCCCATCAAATAATTCTCAGTAAGCGGTAACATTCCCTCAAAAAAGAATAAAGCTTGTAAAATTCGATATTAGGCTCCATATTGCTCCTTCTTTGATGGCATATTATACAAGAGAGAGTACTCCACCCCTATCTTAGATGCGTTTCCAAAGGGGAAGGAATAAAAGTCTTGGACAAAGTACATGAAGGTCAGTGCAAGGACCACTCTGGAGAGCTAAGTTAGCAAATAAAGTGCTAAGGCACAGCTACTACTGGCCCACCATGCTTCAAGATGCATAGGAATACATAAGAAAATGCGATAGATGCCAAAGATTTGCCAACATCCCAAGAATACCTTCCCATGAGCTCATCCCGTTAGTCAGCCCATGTCCATTTGACATATGGGGCATAATTTGATAGGACCATTTCCTATGTCTAAAGGAGGGGCAAAGTATGTTGTGGTAGCAATATACTACTTCACCAAGTGGGTGGAAGCAGAACCCTCAGCTACAATTACTACAAAAAAGATAGTCACTTTTATTGTGAGGAATATAATTACTAGGTTTGGGATCCCGCATAAAATAATTTTTGATATTGGAACCCGATTTGAGAGAAAGAAGTTTATAGAGCTTTGTGACAGAAATGGGATAATAAAAAGTTTCTCTTCTATTGCACACCCACAGGTGAACGGGAAAGTTAAAGCAACAAACTAAACCATTAAGAAATTGCTCAAGAAAACACTGTAAAAGGCTAAAGCAAAATGGGAAGAAGAGTTATCATTGTACTATGGGCTTATAGAACCTCATCCAAATCCCCAACTGGCCACACACCTTTCTCCTTAACCATGGCTATGAAGCAATGTTCCTAGTTGAAATAAAGGTTCCAACACACAGAAGAATATCATATATAGCAAAGCAAAATAAGGAATTAAAAGAAGCATCGATCTTATTCAAGAAAGAAGAGACGAGGCAGAAGTTCGATCCACCGCATACTGACAAAGGATGGCGAAGAATTACAATGCTAGGCTCAAAGAGGGAAACTTCTACAAAGGAGATCTAGTGCCACGAAGAGTAGCGGCAAACACTAAGGACCCAATAGACGATGCTCTGGGCCCAAACTAGGAAGGCACACTAGTTGTTGCAAAAGTCTTAGCTAATGGAGCCTACTAACTAACAAGTCCTGATGGAAATCTATTTCCAAGAACTTGGATTTCCTAGCGTCTTAGGACTTACTTTGTATAAGTGGTGTTATTTATATTGCAAAATAACAAGTATTGTAATTATTATGAGAAGTAATAATACAATGAACTGGACGTGGGGATACTAAACGGTCTGAACCAGTATACAAATATCTCTGTGTTAATCTTACTAACATAGCAGAATTGTATCATATACGACTCGGCTTCTCAGCCAAACAATTACACTGGACATAAGGATATTATATGGTCTGAACCAGTATAAAAAACCATATGCATAAGAAAGTTACAAATACACGACCCGACTTCATAGTTAAAAAATAGTCTGCCCTCAAATAGTGGGGTAGACCGTGCCAAGTGCATGAACAAAAGATGGAAGCAAAGCTGAAAATCAAGCAAATCTAGATAAACAAAATTAAAAGAAAGTGCAAATAAGCAAAGCTCACAAGGTACTCATACTCATTTACAAGAGCATTCAATTTAGTATCCTTATAGATATATCTACACAACAAAATAAATGTTTTCTACAACATAGTCTTACAAAAGTGTTCTAAACTATAAGTTCAAAAATACTGTACGATTAAGAACTATCGAATCTAAGGGATGCCAACCAAAGGTCGGTCCATTCTAATATGAAAAGTCTTCCTAGGGTCATAGTTGGCATCTATCCTTGGGTCCATTGGATCCTCCTCAGTCACCATGAAACCTTCTTTATTATAAAGAAAACATAAATCAAGCACGGGGTAAAAATAATTAAAAACATATATAAGTTGTTGCAAAGAAATATGCCCCCATCTTATATCTTCTAGAGTGGCAATTCGACTCTGCTTTAGCATATTAACAGGTGCTACTGCGACACTGAAGGCAGCCTGAGCTTCTCGCAATCAATTTTCGATTTCGTAAATCTTGAGTATAAGGGTCTCTCTCGTCTATTCTAAAGTCTTTATTAATTCGGTCCTTGTCTTTTTTGAGTCCATGGAAAAACCATCAAAATATCCAAGAGCATCCTCTTTCCACCCCTTCCTCTGTGTGTGACCGAGCACCTTCTACCCCGATCTCTCTTACTGCTACTTGTAATGGTCTTCCAATTCCCTAAGTTTACCTTAATAGTGCAGCTCTAACTTCGTTTTCCACTCATCCACCAACGCAACATCCATGCCTTCATGAGAAGCAGAGGCCGCATCCATGCTAAGTTCCTTGGCTACCTCTCCTCCTTCGGCATCTGCCTTCTCCTCATACGTTGAGCAACCTGAAGTGATAAGTTTTATCAATCCCTTAATCTCCTCTTCATAGGTAACCCCGTAAATGTTTCACTTTCCTTCAACGTTTGCTGCAGTTCGTCCACCTTTGAATTTGCAACATCCAGCTCAGTGCGTAGTTTGATTTTATACTGGTGACGACGCTTGTGTACATCCTTATCTTTTTTGAAATAAGAAAGAGCATTCTTCAGATCTCTTTCAAGGTTTTCATTGGTAAGTGTTAGGTGGAGGTTCTCTTCCTCTAACGTTACAGTAGAGGTTGTAGTCGCAACCTTAAATTCAAGTACGCATGAATCACTTGAGTTGTAGATAATGGGAACCAAAGGTGCATTGAATTTGAAGATTTCAATAGACTCAAAAGTATGCCCATAAGGAAGAAGGGAATCGACCTAGTTGATAATCATAGAAACCAACTTCAATGGAATTCAAATTACAAAAAGCAAAATTTGGAAAGACGCGTTGTATAAGATGAGTTTTATACGAAGAGTGCAACAAATTCACAAAAAATATATAATATACAGGGGTTACTCCTTATTTAGATCCCTAAGCCTAATCCTAAATTTCTAAATAAGGGCTATCAGGAGGAAAAGAACTGTTTTTTAGGGTATAGCGCCAACAGTGCAGTACAAAGTCACTAAGTGTTTCCTTTTCTTTAACTACTTGGTCAATTTTGGAAAACAACCCATGGGTTTCTTCTCTAAGTTGCACGAATGCCTCATCTAAACTCTTTCTCCTCTACAAATCGCTTTCGCACTAAGACCAAAACAATCTACGGTTTGAGATTGAAGTTTTTCTATGCTTTCCTTCAAGAGTTTAATAAAAATTACTTCCTTAGTAGATTATAAAGAACAAAGGAATGAAAAAAACGGTCATTCGTAGTGCAATAGCAAAACAATAAGAAAATCAAAGAAATTGTCATAACAAATTTAGAAAAAGAAGTTTACTTCATTACACACTAAAGAATTGAGACAACTAAGAAAAATAGTGCAATTATTTACAATGGTTCAGGTAATTACATGGACTTAGGAAGTATAGGTGATGTCAGTCCCCTTAAACAGTGCATTTTCATTATCCTGCTATAGAGAGGTATCTTGGGAGTTAGAAGGGGAAGCATTATCCTTGGCCATCTCCTTAGCCCACTCAATCTTACAATAGGCAAGGGCATCTTGAATTCTTCCGGAGTCCCCCAAGAAGCCGAGGTCAACTTCAGTTGTTGTATCATCTAAGTAGTCGGCAAAAAATTGGTGCTTAACCATGGCGTACATCTTGAAAAGCACCTGGTAAGTAATCTGATTGAGCCTTCCTTAGACTCATTGAGCTCCTTCTCCTCCAATGCCTTATCTTTCCCTTCCAACTTCTGATCCTTCAACTTCAACGCCTCCTCCACTGCCTTCACCATCCGCTTTGCCCTCTCTTCTTTCTCTCGTTAATCCCTAAGTTCTTCAACTACTCTAGTTTTCTCGGAGGCTGCCGCAACATGGTTCTCTTCAAGCTTAGTAATCCAAGAAGTGGATAAACCAGGTCATCTTTAGCCCTCTTCCGAGCTTCGGCTACTAAAGCCCCACTTATTATGAAGTTAAAGTAAACAAGATGAGAATTGGTGAAGTAGATCGTCATTGAATAAAGAAAGAGAAGAAGGCACTTACATAAGCCCAAGTCATGTCAAGCTCGGTAACAAGTTCAGAGAAGGGGAGTGCAGGAAACGGGAGTCCAATGGGATAAGATCAGGGAGGGGTAGAAGCAATATTGGATAGACCATCCAAAGCAGCATGCCCTACCCTCTTAGTAATACCAACAATGGGCCCTTTAGGTAGGGGTAAGAAACGAATGCTTAGGTCCTAAAAGGAATGGAGTGGTGAGATGGGAAGTACATATAAGGAAGGAGAAGGAGGCACATGAGGCTTCTTAAGAGGTCGATCAAATGCTTCGACGCCATCAGTCTTTCTCCTCTCCCTCTTCTTCTTTATCTCCGCTAGTTTCTGTGGCATAGGATCATTAGAAAAACGTATCTAAAAGACCTCCAGCCATCTTACCTATATATATTTAGAAAAAATTAAGATTAGTAACATCCCTGCGAGAATTAGGAAATGTAATTTTGGTGTCCAACTTATCAAATTATACTCCTAAGGGTATCCGTAATTGAGAAAATTTTAAAGATGGACGAGAGAAGTTATGATTAGTGCATAGAAAGTTGTAATTGCGCAGTAACAAATTGGTGAAGAATAACTTTGTTTTTCCATCCTCCTCATTCAAACCAAGGATCTCATTCCTACGAGCTACAAACAACATAGCGTATTGATCAGAGAAGATAGGGTGACTGGGCTATGGTTGGAAAGAAGAAGGTAAGTTATTTAAATTTGAAATGAAAAAATATTGGACACTCCATTTTTGGGTTTTTTGAGGAATAGAGGTAAGAACTGACTTTCTCATCTGAGCATAGTAAAACCCATAATCACCCCTAGAAGGATTTTTGTGACTGTCAAACAGGAATTGAAGTTCATCGCAAGAAGGGTGGAGGAACACTTCTCCGCATAAACAATGAAAGTGGAAATCAAAATGGAGTAAAAAATTGGGGGTAAATTGTTTGGGAGCAATACCAATGGCAGAAAGCTATTCACACAGAGTTTGATTGGGAGGAAGATAAAGCCTACATTGGATGTGCTCGGAAGTAATAGAAATAAAACCATGTGGAGGTGTATGGATAAAATCATGGGATTCAGGTACCTTAGTTATGTAACCCTCAAACCCGAAGTGACTCAAAATACATTCTGTTTCCCCTAATTCGGTTATTATGGATGGTAAAGACAAAGGAGAGATGGAAGCTGTTTTCATACCAAAAATATTGGGTTAGTTATCGGCTACCGCTTATATATAAAAAAACGAAATTAAAAGAGAATGAATGTCCTTACTTTTGTTTAAAAAAGAAACTATTCTTGGAGAAGATGAGATTGGCGACTAAGGTTTTCGAAAGCATGTAAAGGAATAAAGAAGAAGAAGGGGGAAAATATACGCTTGCTTTGATTTGAATCTCAACTACACAATTGGAATAATAAAGAGCCCAAAAACATCAATTGATTAATGACAAGCAAGATTAATGCGAGGATCCATATAGATTTTCTTAGGAATTGAAAAGACTAAAGTTACAGCTTTTTCAAAAGATCAGCCAAAGAGGGAGTGACATGTATACTTAGGCATTAAATGTGAAATGACAATAAATACTTTTTCCTTTTGAAAAGAAAAGGGAGGAAAATAAGAAGCGATGGGTTACAGAAAAATATGGAAGTAAAGACAAGTCCATACCAATCTACAATCGATGCATACTTGGAAGGCAAGTGTTACACCCATATTTTCCAAATGTTGTCAAAGGCAAATTGATGCAAGCACCAAACCAAAAGATCTTCTCCCATAATAGAAGTTGGACTACGAAAAGGAAGTCACTATAAGAAAATTCATTTTTGACAGCACCAGATAGTAGCATTTTAATACAAAATGCTGCTTATTATGTCTCGAAACATTATTAAATATTAACAAAACACTGCCTTTGCCAAAATCTCTTTACGTGGGTCTTTTTCTTTGTACGCAAATTGATTTACCTCTCAAATGCCCTAGTTACTTTCCCACTTTTCCCAATTCTTTTTTCCCTCTCAAACATCCTAATTACTTTCCCCAAAACTTGTCGATCAACACTACACCTCTTTTCCTTCCTCCAACGAACACTGTTCCTCTCCCTTCTTCTTTGATTTGAGTCACCAGTCCAGTTCCTCCTTTTCATAAGTTGGGTCCTCCTTTTTGCATCTTTCTCCTCTAGTTCTGCATCCATTCTTCTAAAGTGCAATTAACAGAGCCATCATAACCTACCAAGCGAGATAGCATCAACAGTACTAGTCAGATTCATTTTGTCAATAGAAAAGGCTATACAAAAGGAGGAGGAGTTTAGAAGGGTGAGGGCAAAGGTGGATGTGAAGGCTCTTGAGTTGGAATGCTACTTTTCTGAAGGCACTTTGACTAAAGGGAATGAAACTTATATTGTCCTTTTAGGTTTGAATCTCTCTTTTTATATAGGGCAGTGTGTTGCGAAGGAAGTTAGTGGCATTGATGATAATGAGATTGATATTATACATTCACTGTAGACCATGGTTCGATTGTTGCTCTGATCAATTTGGGGGTCCAGTGTTCAGGTGTTGCTCAATATTCCAAATAGCCTTCTACCACGTCATACAAGCTAAAAAACTGTGATTAATGTTGCTTGATATCTTGGTTTTAACTATTACAACTTAGATTTGAGAAACGAAGTTATCAAAATCAAACTGATAGTTATTTGCTCAAAAAACACTCGAGCACAACCATATAACCAGTTCATAAAAGTAAAGTTAATAGACTAATTTAAGTAGTACATCCAGCTTGGAAGATAGTTAACATTCATGCTTGTGCACTCATACAAGAGTCCTCAGAACAAACATCTACACTGTCACTTTGATCTCAAATATTAAATCGAGAAATGTTACATATTCACTCTAGTCTTTTTATTCTTACTTATAGATGCTTTTATAAACTATATTGTAAAGGATGCTCCTAACTTTTACTTATTAGTTTGGCACTATCAACTAATAGTGTCATGGTGCTTAGTCTCATCTTTAATAGTGTCATTTATCAGCGTTAGAGCTACACTTCATCTGTAACAGCATAACAATACAAAAATAAGGCTGGTATAAATGTAGAATGCATTTACATCTGTTTACTTTTACATTTCTTATGCTAGTTTTACTTTTATTATTATAACTATCGGTTTAGGTAAAAAACAGTGTTTGACCAAAGATGGTGACAGAGATGTGCGCCATTTGAACTTAAAACATTATCTAGAGTCGTAATGTTTTTGTATTTTGTTCTTGATTATTAATTTCTACAACTTTCAAGTTTTGATCTTTTCCCTTTTTGTATCAATCATTTAGGAGTTAGGTATAAGGCAGGTGATATTCTAGAGATTCTCCCAAGTCAGAATCCCTTGATGATTGATAAATTCCTTCTTCACTGTAACCTTGATCCAAATTGCTACATAAAAGTAAGAGCCTATCTAGGAATGTATTTTGTTAGTAATTTTGAATTTGTAGTTTTAAAGATAGTCTTTGAATATAAAGTTTGTCAAAATTAATTTCAAACTTGATAAGAATGAATAATTAAGTTTTTCTACTTATGATCCATGTTATATCAGATTTTATATTGGAGCCACAAAATGCAGACGCCTTAAGAGGAATAGTTCTTATCACAAAAGGCAACAATTTTGGATCAAAGTTGTGATATTGATCAAGCCTGGGATAGGGGTCATCTACACTTGTTCGAGCTATCTTATTTTTAAGATAAACAAATCATTTATAGATTAGAGTATGCTTAAAAATGTCACTCTGCATTTTAGTTTTTGCCTAAATAACAATTGTGGTCTTCGAGTGCTAAAAAAGAAATAACTTAGAAAGCAGAAGAAAATGCAATATGTAGATATGACAATATACTAAAAAAACATTCAAAATTTTAAATGTCTCAGAAAAAATGTCAAAATTTTGTTAATTCCAAACCAGCTCGGTAGAAAAAAATTGTGAAAATCAATACAAATCAATAATTGAACCAAACTTTTGAAGTAATTAATACTAGTATACATATAACAATTGAAATATATAATTATATTAATTTTTTGTAGTACAATATATCTCAAAAGAAAGAAATGAAAATAAAATTAGGAATTTTGAACCTTGGTTTATATATGCATAGCCTATAACCTAGTTCGATATTAGAGAAAACCGGCCACATTAGCAATTTATTGGTTAATTATTTGAATTTTTTTAGAAGTCAACCAATCTAACATATGATAAAAAAAATCATGTGTACAACTTATAGTACCATTAAATTTTGACCTCTATTAACTAACAGGCATATGCACCATTAACAACTTATAGCACCATAAAAATTTCATCTCAAAGTAAGATATGCTCTGATACTTCGACAACACCATTAAATTTTGACCTCTGTCAATTAACAGGCACATGCACTCTTGGATACTTTAGTTTAAAATATTTAATTTTCAAAACAAACCATTATACCAGCACTGCCATACAACTGATGCATTATGCACACGTGAAATTAAACAATGATTGTAGCATGCTGGTAGTTTTCCATATCCGATGCGTGCTCTATATATCAAACTTGACATTGTATATGACTTTGAAGCTATATGTAAAGAATTCGGGAGTTTAATTTTATATTCTATCACTGAATCCGTTTTTCTCTTTAATGTAGTTGCTGAAGCTTTGTATCATGTAATGTAGAGCTCTAAGTGGTAAACTTTAGTCGTGTAAGTTGTTGCTTATATAATATTTCATTAACTAGTATAGGTAGTAGTGGTTGTAGAATACTATTCTACAGCTGTGTCTATTGTTTTCTTTCCACATCCAACACGTGATTATATTGTTGGTAGTTGTTTTCTAAAAACATGTTAGTTCATATATATATATATATATATTAGTTTTTGAAATACATTTATAGTTGGTTCTTCTATTTCAGATCAACATTTAGAATAAGCATTTCACGGTTTGATTTAGGATACAGTTTCTCAAGGATACTTGAAAGGAGACCTATTGACTCCCAATCAAAATAGGGAAATTTCATATTTGGTAAAAAATTGTTCTGTTCGTAATTTCCCAGTTTTGTTTGGTAATTATGTTTGTTATGCTCTTTGATTTTTCTACATTAAAGTTGAAAATAATGACTGAAGTAAGTGGTGCATATGCAAGTTGGTGGCATATTGAGATGATGTACAAGCAAGGCATTTCACTCGTTAGTGACCTATGCACTGTGTATGGGAATCACTAGTGTACCTGTCATTTCACTCGTCATTATAGTCAAATAAATGCTATTTCAAAATTTTCATATTCTACCCTATTTGTTCTATTTTATTGTTAATCTCTAATTGCATTTTTTTCATAGGCATATTGGATTTTTGAAGGTGATGGGCTTGGACTTTCCATAATTTATATTTTCTCTTTTAGCAAGCTCTTTTTGTTAGATTTTATGTTGCTAACATTTATGCTTAAACCATATGAAATGTTGTATATGACTAAATTTTATGGTGTATGAAATTGATGTAGCTTTGATTATGTTTAACTTTTATAACTGCTTAAATATCATATTATATCTATTAGTTTTTTTATAAATTAAGCAGTTTGTCTTTGAATATATTATCCATCGCTTTTATAATTGTTTTAAAACTGCTGCAGTAAGGGTAAAATGTAGCAAAATTGTTGATATACCGCAACGTTTCAAAAGAGCTGCAGTACTAAAAGTAACAAAACGATGCAGAAAATCAAACACAAAATGAAAACGCTGCAAGTTATTTTTGCAGCATTTCAAAACTGTTGTATATTACTAGTTCGACTTGAAACATGTTGTTAGACTGCATTCTCCAAACTGCTGCAAAATGTTTTTGCAGCGTTTCAAAACTATTGTATATTACTAGTTCTACTTGAAACATGCTGTTAGACTATGTTTTCAAAAACGCTACCGAATGATTTTGCATCGTATAATAAACGCTGTAAAATTAATTTATAGCAACGTTTCGTAAAAGCTTCGATAGCCTTTTTTAGTAACATTTTAAAATGCTGCAGTATTCCCTAACTATATTGGAGCATGACATTAGGTAGCGTTCTTTGAAACTCTGCGAACGATTATAATAGTAATGTTAAAAGGCTGCGAAAGTTTTTTGTTGTTGTAGTGAGTGAGAGCCAAGTCCATATAGTACAACGCCAAGCCTTAGGAAAGTGGCAAAGCATAAGGACTGCTCCTTTTCATTGAGTATAGCTTTGGCACTATAACACTGCATCATAACCTGAGATAGCCATAAGATATGAGGACTGATCAGCAATCCCTACACTTACTTCAATGAGCAAAACTACGGCACGACCTTTAAGTATCGAATATGAAGGCTGTGTTGCGGTTCCAAAAGTAAGACTTAATAAGTTGGAACTACGACACAATCTTTAAGTAACAACAAGAAGTTGAGATTGTGAGACGGCACCAAAAGCAATACTAGTGATATAAAACTGTGGCACGATCCTTAAAGCAACTATATGCAATAGTGATGTGCCACAATCTTAAACTAACATTAAAGTGTCAAGGTCGTGCCATAATCTTATATTACCATTGAAACAATAAGGATGTGCCGCCATCCTGATTTGACATTGAAGTGACATAATAGCGCTGGAATTCCAAATAAGTACTACCCAACAAATTTAAAGACTTGAAAGAAGAAGCGTAGCAACAAGCTACCCATATGCACAGGCAAGGCCACAATAAGAAACTGCCCCCAACGTAAAGGAACTGTGTGGTTGTAAATAGTCTAGAACTTCACAATCAAAAAAGGATCATTGTGAACTGTGCCTTCATAATTATACAAGAGAGTAATGTTATATAGCATTCGGACCGAGCTAATGCTCTTGAAACCGTACTACACTATTCCATTCAAAACAACAACAAAGCACAATGCCAAGAATAACTAAAGCCAAACTTTACAACCAAGTAAATAAGACCACGCCGCCATTTTGAAGCCTAGCCACATCACCAGAACCCACCATGAGCAGTTCTATCAACAAATTAGACTGTAGCTTTAACCCATATAAATAAATCTTAATAAGGAAGGGCCAATACTGCTCAACCCCCTATAGTCTCAAACAGATAAAAACCCATACCAAGTGATGGCTTATTCAATTTTTTCTGTTTCCCACTTCAATTTCAATCTTCTCGCCCAAGTTCAAAATCCATCAACCCAAATCAAAGTTTCCCACCAAAAACCACATTAGTAGTCTGCGTACAGTAAATAAGCAAAACAGATGATCAACACATGGCATAATCAAAAGACAGGAACCAGAAGAGCGGAAGATGGATATTAGCGATCCGTATAAATCTCTATGCACTATAATGAACAGGGTACTATAATAGAAAGAAGGGGATTTTTTTAACTTCGCTCTTTTTTGGCATTGAAATCAAAATTGTACTCTTTGCCATTTTCTCCAGTACTAAGAATGAAAGAAGAAGACAAGGACATTTGCTAATGGACGTAGGATTCGTTAACATCCAAACAATGTAAGTTCTTTATGTCATTTATTGCATTCAGTACTTTACTTTATTCTTTCCATCTTTAGTGCTACAATTGAAATGTATTGTTTAACAAATTGGATGGGGACCTTTCTTAGAATTTCTAATATTTTTCCTCATAATTATTTAAGTATTACAACACATAAGTACTTCCTCTAAAGGCATTGATATTACTTAATCTAGCCGATCTTAATCACGAAAGCATTTAGCATTGTGGTTACTTCAAGGAAAATAGCTGGGTGTTTTTGAGACAAAAAATCTCATTAACATTATATGTTTATATACATACATACATACATACATATATATATAAACACACATATATGTACAACTGCATCTACTAATTAAAAAAATAAATATACATAAGGTAAAGGATAAAGCGTAACAAATAAATATACGTATGTTCTCGCATTAATTATAATTAAAACGTTTGAATATTAATAACATAATAAATCATAGGGTTAGGAGGTTGTAATGAAAAGGGGTAATAATACCAACATTAATGAATAATGATTGCAATATTAATGGGAAATATATGCGCAATTAATAAAAAATATAGAAATAAAACAGGGACATAGATGCGTTTAATGGTATTGATTACAGAATTAAACATAACGTTTATGGTGAAAAATGAATAGGCATAATAGTTAGATTTGAAACGAGTAAACAAATGTCATTATCGATTGTCTAACTTGAATAATGATGACCATTATAAAAGACAATTAATTAAAAGTGAAGAAATAAATGACATTTAAGTGACATACATGGAAATGAAGAATAAAGGAAATAAGCGTATAAGTTACAAATAAGTTCATTGCAAGTAAATAAATGAATACTAATAAATGAACTTAAAAGAATAATAATAATCTCCATAGTGGAAATTATATGGCCTCAATTGAACGTTACGACAGACATGAATTAGTGGGGCTAGCCCAATATTTAGGTTTATAAATAGCTTGGTTTAGTATGAGTTGGGATGCAAGGTCAATAGATTTACACAATGGAAATCTACCCTTAACCTAGAGGCTATCGGCAGTTGTGTATATGTACTACTAGCATGAAACTTCTCTAACTATAGGACCTGGAGGGGATAACATTCGTGTATAGGTTTAGGGGCATATATATACAGGGGTTCACCTTGGATTTGAAGTATTAAATGACTTAGTACCTTTAGGAATGTCAAGGGTTTACTTCGAGGATTGAGGTATTAAACAACAATTGGGTCTGTTTCCTTCCTATTTAAGAAGTCTTAAATAACTACGATGGTGCCTAATTGGGAAACTGGGTCTGCTTCATTTCTAATACCGAGTAACTGGAACTGGCATTTCCCTTTACTTACATTAGGTAAGTCTAAACAGAATTTTGGCTATGGAGGTTGACAGGCTATGTTAGTGTTGTTGATAAACCAGTGTTTAGAAGTAGGGCTGGCATATAAGTTTTGACTACCAACGGTCTTGAGCGATTGTTAGCAAAGACTCAGGTTATGCTCTGACTGATTTTGCTTTCTACTAGTGTAGAATCCGTATAGGATATGCAAGGACCTGAAAGTTTAGTAAATTGTTTTTTTGACGGAGGTGGGCTAGCTAACCCTTAGCTGAGTTTTTGAGATGTGTTAGTCATACGGCAAATTAAACTATAAATCCATATCTAGGAAGCATCGACCTTCATAGTTAGGACCGACTGGCTATCGATTACATTACTTAGGGCCCACTTTGGGTCTGAGGTTTAAATGGTCATTGGGTTTACCTCCTCCCAATTAAAGAAGTATTAAGTGACCTTGGTTTCCTATTTGGTAGTATAATGCTTATGCATATACATGCCTATGCAGTTAAAGCGCTTAGCGGTTCTATAGCGGTGGAAGTGCAAGAAGGTATAGCTGAGATATAGTGAGGATATAGTTGAAAATAACGAAGGTGCAAAAAGCTCTATTAGATATAAAACCAAATATTTATAGCTAACTTATTCTCATTCTTACATCATTTGTGTAGGAAAAAGTAATATTGTTATATAACAAAATCAAAGAATATCATGATTTATGTAAACTAGATTTGGACTATTTGGTGACGACAATAGATTTTTAACTTATATTGAACTCTTATGTCTTAAAATTAGATCTTTACCCTAACTTTTTTTTGATTCGGTTTTAAAGAGAACTGGCCAAATTAACTTTTGTATATTAATGTTGCTAAATCGGATGTTAAAAAGCCTTAGTTTAGCGGGTGTAACAAAATATAGCGGAACTTAAAACAGATTTACTATTTAGTAGCGCTAAATTGAAATAGCTTAGCAGTCGAAGAACGCTACGCACTATATCGGGGATTTTGCGGGGCTTTAACTGCACAAATACACGCATATATATAGTTATACATCGTGGAAGGTTGGATATATCATACCCTTTAATGGAATTAAATGAATACTCTCATGAATAGTGGACATAACACTTGAATAGAAATTAATCAACATAAACCAATGTTATGGATAAAGTGTGTAATTTACCAGTCACTAGAATGTTGTTCTGACCCCTCCTTATTACAACTCATGTGGTAGATTTAGATGGATAGGGTACTAGTGCAAGATAAGAATGGTAGATGGAAGGTCTTTCATTCATGCTTGGCACTGACAATGCAATTAGATATCTAAGGAATAATATTGATTCCAAGGTAGTAGCCTTAGTCGGTGTATATGTTTTTATTATATTTTACTATTCCACTGTGAGTTCGCTCTTTGATATTATTATGTTTATTATAGGTTACCAACACCAACGATCAATACCCTAAAGGACTTGTATTTCGATTTAATCGAAATTCCGGCCCATTAAGGTGCGGGTTGTTGTATTTGGTAACAAAAATTAGGTTAGTCGATCATAGGAACTAGGATATGCTGAGTGAAAATGTAACGACCTGGAATTTCGAACACTTCGTATTTAAATATCTGATTATTTAAATATTAGAATCTTGGATTAAATGGTATAAAAGTGATTTTATAACCTTGTTAACAACCTTTTTATTTAACAACTAATGATGGTAAATTTATTTTTGAAAAATGTTTACAAAAATAAATAGTTCAAATAAATATCGATAATATGATCCAAAATCGTTTTATTGATAAATTGCTTTTTACTTGGCAAAAGTTGTTCGAACTTCTTATAATGCGTAAATGTAATTAATTAGCAACTAATTTTTTTTCCATTTATGGCTAACTAAATTTGAATAGTAAAAGAGATTGGCAAATGGATTAAGGAAAGAGATATTTTAATGAATAGTGTTTTAGGTATTTGCTTATGGAAATGAGGTGTAAGGTGGAATGTGAGGGGGAGGCTCCTTTATAACATTCCAAGGAAGTTTGGAGCTGGCAGTGACCTCTTAACTAAAGCCTACAAATACACCCATAAGGGTTTCACTAATCGCTTTTAAAAAAATTAGAAAATGGTAGAAACTAATTAGTGCTAATCCATTTCAATCTTCACTAATCTTTCTCTAATTAATCTGAATCTCCTCCAAACTTCAGCAAACTTGGACAAAGGGCTTAGACCATCACAGGAAGCATGGTTATCAAATCAAAGATGAAATAAAAGGAGCAAAAACCCCTCATCATACCAAGGCCGTGAGTAATATTGTGGTATAGGAGGGAGGCAAGCACTAAAGTGAGCAAAAGGTGGAAGCTTTGGATGTTTGGTGATGCTAGGAAGTGGTTTAGTGCTCTAGGTGCTTTCCCCAATTTATAGGAGTTTCGTATCAGTAGCCCGTGTGCCAAGATTTTTCATGGTTACTAGTGAATTTACTCATTGTTGAATGTGATATATTGTGTATATGTACATGTTTGATTATGAAATATAAAGTTAAATTTAACCAATTAAAGTTATAACTTTTGGACCCCCTTGCTTTTGAAAGAAAATGTGACGACCCACACTCGGCACCCTCTGAATCCGACACTAAACCACGCGTGTCCGACCCAGAGTGCACCGATTGCAGATGATCATGAGAAAGAAAAGAGAGGGTGAGGAGAAAGAGAGAAGAAAGAAGAAGAGAAGAGAAGAAGAAGAAGAGAGAAGCAGAACCAAAACGATACAGAATCTCACATCGCAGCGGAATAACATATAATATAGATCAATAATCTTTACAAAGAGAAACTGCAATATATATAAATCAATATCAGAGTACACAATAAGTAATCATTAGCTCGGACAGTTATAATAACATGCCCTCACAAATGCTGGTAATTTACAACAACAACAATGCAAAGTAGCGAAAAAATAAACAGATACATGTATACGACATGAAGATCTCCAGCTTGCCTACTGAAGCTCCAAAAGCACCAAATCTAAACCTGTAAATATACTCGGTCTGACCCGAGCATTGAAACAGAAGAACGAGATCAGTCTGCTAAACCAGCGTGAGAAAACACACTCAACTGAATTTATTAAATTACCAAAACTTTTCTTTTCAAAACAAAAGTATCTCGTAAGACATGCCCACACATAAACACGGACATGTTTTCACCTTACGATAAACAAAATACTTTAAATCAAATCAGTCTATATTATAATAGTGTCTATTGCACAAATAATATTTAATATATCCGAAATGTTACCCATATAGCATTTCAGGGCTATTCATTACACCGACAAACAAAACCGCAAGTTCGTAGTGGAGTTTGGTTTCCATACAAATGACTAGGTGAAGGGACTACCTTTCCGTTCCAAATCTTGGTACACCTTTATAGGGATGTACCTATAGTCCAGATACTGGGCGCCTAAACCAACACAAGACCGGTCTACCCATCCCTGGATAGTATCGAATATGTCATCACTCCGGTCGTTACCGACCTATAATCCGTGGCCACAAGCATACATCAACAATAATCAGATACACGACGTAATATCGTGTAAAGATATATCTAGGAGCGATGACATCTTCTAATGAGAGCGACCCACTTAGCCTTGCTGCTTCTATCCCTGTTTCAGTCATTTTCCGGGGAGCGAGGCCAAAGAGGTATCGATTACCTTTCACATATCACATATCACATCATCTTTGAATGCCACATTGCCATTCCCATTGACTACTAATTGCCTTCCACAAAAATACAACCCTTGAGCTCGTAAGTCTCAAGGAGGGTGTTAAGCTAAGAGAAGTTACCTTCTTCGCCACCAAACTGATGTACGTTTGTAAAAACCAATGTACGTAATCTTAGAAATGCAATTTCAGACACTCGTCCATACAAGTTGTCCAGGAACAGGACAAACCAAAGGTACTTTCCTACCATATCCTGTCGGGAAATCCCTAGGATTAGTAGCGAATAGTCCTTGCATTGGATATTTCATAATGAAGAGACTACTGCTACTAGCTGTATATTGGGATTTTAACCCCAATCGATCAACAAGCAGTCATTCACTATGAAAATCCTAAATCTCGATATCAGCGACCAACCTTCACAATCGTCGCATATATGTTGGTCCTCAGTGGTTTTCAGATAAATCTGATCCCAGTCTCTTTGCACCAACAACGCAAAAGCATTTCTCAACCTCACACAGAAACTAAGTCTCATAGACTTATCACGTCTCCAACTTTCAACTTGCTATCCTTCGACCAAGAAGGAAGCTCGATAGATTGGAGTAATCACTACGCACTACACGAATCAACATTCTCAACCCAAACAATAATCAAGCCTACACAGTTAGTTATGCACTACACGAATCAACATTCTCAACACAAACAATAATCAAGCCTACATAGTCGGTTATTTAACTATCAAAGCAACAAACAAAATCTAGCATATAAGTAGTCAGTATGCCTGATTTTTATTAATCGTTTATAAATCAAATCACTTTCCAATTATTCACTTCAAAATATCTTTAAAAAGATAATATTCACAACCATCTCACTTATTGGGTATTTGGAAAACATTTCCATATACTTATTTTAATAATAAGTAAATTCACAACTTTTTTTATTTTCAAACCATTAAACTCCATTTTATAATATCACTTTTCAAAACATTCATTTAATTTAAAGGATTATTCACTGTCCAAAATCGTGAATATAATTCTCTTACCAAATTCATTACTTCTACACATTTAATTTAAAAGATTATTCACTGTCCAAAATCGTGAATATAATTCTCTTACCAAATTCACTACTTCTACACATTTAATTTAAAGGGTTATTCATTGTCCAAAATCGTGAATATAATTCCTTTTATAAAAATCCATATTTAACTTATCAAAATAAGTTGATTTCACCTTTATAAAACAGTGTTTATTTCTATTTTATAAAAACTTCCATTTATAAAATTCCATTATAGACCAATTTCCCGTTTATCTCATATATATATCAAAATCCCATTATAAGCTTATTTACTTATAAATCTATTTATTTACAAATTCATTCTTTTGTAATATATTTATAAAGCCCATTATAAATTCATTTCTAAATTTTACTTGCAAATCCATTTACAAATTTGATTACAAATCCATTTCTTATATTTATAAAACACCGTTTATAATTCTTTTACTTTTATTTATAAAATATCAATTTTATAAATCTAATATATAAACCATTTATAATAAATTCAAAATTCTCATTTTAACTTATTTTAACAAAATAGTTAACTTCATATTTCAAAAATCATATTTTGATTCCATTTAAATAAATTTCTTTTTTTAATAACTTACAACTCATTATTAAAACTTATATAACTTCAAAAATCACTTAAACATCCTTTTTAAATCAAAATCATTGTTTTAGTATTTTAGATTCCAGAAATAGGCCCAATGCTACAAATGCGCTAAATAAGAGGATTCGCATCAATCATATCAATCATGGCACCAAAACATCATATATCACATGATAACAGCATATATAACAATATATGTAAATAAAAATCAACATTAGTGAGGAATCCAGTTGGATCCCTCCAACATGTCACCTGCAACAAATATACATATAAGAAAATATGTACAATGTCTGCTTTGAGGCAGACTGTAACAACCCAATATTTTAGAGATTATTTTTAATTGAATCTATTTCATTTAGAAAATGTTTTAGAACTTATTTTACTTAAAATTTTGTTTTAAAATATTTTTAAAATGAAGTAAATAATTTTCCAAAGTCAATAGTGATTTATTTGTAATTTCTGGACACTGTTTTCAATTTTTAAGTAATTTATGTAATTCTTTTTCCATTTCTTTAAATTTAAATATTTAATTTTATTTTATAATACTTTGTTTCAGTTTTAAATTCAATTTCTGAGTTTATTTTGTTTATATAAAATTAAAAATAAAAAGAAATATGAAGAGTTTAAAATGCTTTAGAAACTGAAGTCTTTTCATCTCCAAAACTCTTCATTTCCATAACCACCTCATTACACTCTTTGGCCGTGCATTCTTGTGTGAGTAGCCGTGTATTTCCAGTTGTTTCTCATGCAAAAAAAATATCACTTTCATTTCTATTCACCGCTTGGAGAAATTTGGTAATGGCTACAACTCTTTTTTTTCTACTTTTCTCCTCATTTTCTATGTATTTTGCCTTGTTCTTCTTGCTTTTTGGATCGGCCTCTCCTCCATATCCACGGCCACAAACTCCTACCCCTCTTCCCTGCCATCAATAACACCTATAATCCAGGCCATGACCATGGCCGAGCCCACCATGGTGACTAAACCCCTCAAAAATGCAACCTACGCCTTAAAAACATGTTATTGACCCCTATTTGCTTCACCGCTTCATTTTCCACCACCACCACCTTTGGCCGCAACCACCATCACTAACCAGACCACCACACACCCCTCCAGCCCTTGAACTAACCCATACTCCACTGGTCAAGCCAAACAACCCCATGGCCGAACCCAATATTGAACAAAAATCACACTATTTTGCCTTAAACCCTTCACCTTCTCACTATGTAACTTCCCCTCCATGTTTCACCACTTTGGCCGTGCATTCACATGACCAAACCTGAGCCAAAACTTATGCAAACCAGAGCCAAACAACATCCCTAGGCCGTGACAAATAGTAGAGAAAGAAAAGCAAAAGACTTTTGTGTTCAAATCACTTTTTATTTCAAAGTTACACCATTGCAAAGTATGTTGAATTTATAATTTGTTTGATTTTTTGTTTTGGGTTGTAACACAAGATTTGTAGCTTGGATTTGCTCTCCTCTCAAGTCTGTAATCTTGTCATCGGGCTTTGATTTCCGTTGTGTCATTGGTTTTGTTATCTCCGGCATTTAGAGGTGAGTAAATCTCACACGACACTATATACTTATGCAATTGTGAAGCGACAACATTTGAATGTGTAGAATTATAAATGATGCTATAACTGCCTGTGATTATTTATGTATGATGTTAAACCTATAAATTTCATGTCATATCACCTGTTACTATTGTATATTGTTAAACTATTCATTTATATCTGTTTATCACACTGCAAGTCCCTGTAGAATAGAATCACTATGGGTTGAAATGATACATACCCGAACGGACTTTAAAATAGGAAAAGATCGTTATGGGCTGAAATGATAAGCCCGAGCGACTTTTATTTAAATTTTATTTACTTGGGATTGCGGGTTTGAAATGATAAAACCCGGATTTTCTTTGTAAACTACGGATTGAAATGATATATTATCCGTATCACTTGACTTAGGCTAGAAAATATTATACAGACCCGTGGTTATTTTATATTTTTTTCTAGAAATTTTGAGTATTTTAAAAATGTAAAAAATATGATAAATTGATTTAAATTGAATTTTTAAATGATATATTAAAGTGGAAAGTGATAAATGTAAAATAAATGGATAGAAATTGTGATTTTAAAGTGTAACTTAATTTGGAAATTTTGATTTGATTTTTAATGGAAATTTAAGTTAATTAAATTAAAAATGAGAATTAAGTTTTAAATGGTGAAAATGGAGATTTACATTTATGTGTTAAAGTAATTTGTTAAAAATGAAAAAGGGAAGTTGACACACTTGAATTAAATAAGTGAACTTTGGAAATTTTGATTTTTTTTATTTGAATTTTTTTTCGTTATAAAAATCTTAAGTTAAAGGATTTAAATGAACATTTTTAATGTGGAAAAATATGATTTTTATAAGTTTAAATGATTTAAATTGAAGTTTATTTATGGCTGGAATTTTATTTAAAACCTGGAAATTTAATTAATAGCACTTCAGAAATGCTATCATTTCTGGAAATGAACTAATTCTGAACTAAGTAGAATCTGCAGCACTTTGTAAGTGCTGTGGTTGCATAAATGAACTTAAAGACTAAAATGAACTAAGGCTATGACAGCACTTGGTAAGTGTTGTAGTGGCAGGAACTAAAATTGAACCTGAAACTAATGAAAGGGCTATTGTAGCACTTGTTAAGTGCTGCAGTAGGCTGAAATATGATTTTTGTATATAACTGAACTTTTACAGCAGTTTTTATAACGCTGTCTTTGCTGAATTGAATTAAAACCTTTAATTTGAACCTTGAACTATTACAGCAGTTCTGTAAATGCTGTCTTTTCTGAATTGAACTATTTTTCCTTTAAAACTGAACTATTACAGCAGTTTATAAATGCTGTCTTTGCTGAATTGAATTGTTTTCAAATATAACTTACCGTAGCACTTTTTAAATGCTGTGAAAGCTGAAATTTTATTGTTTTAATGTTTTTAAGTGAATAAATGAACTCAGAAAAGGCTAAAATTTTGGAAATTGAATATTTGATTTAAAAGGAATAATGACTTCACTTTTAAATGGTTTAAATGAAGTATTTTGATTTGAAATATAAACTGTTTTTAAATTTTATAACCTCGGGTTATAATAACGATTGGTTGTTAAAGAGACCGGGATCGAATATGGACATACTCTTTGTCGATACCGAAAACCACTTTAACAACTGTGTACGCGGTGGAGATTCCAGAATGAAGTAGGATGATGGCGACGACCCTAAGGTATATACGTGGACCCAACTCCCGTGAGTTGGCATAAGGTGGCTAAAACAGGAGCGATTGACGGGCCAATAAGGTAGCACCTCTGACCGGACACACTTCTTCGATACCATTCTATTACTTGTGATTGATTTGGTGCGCACCCTTGATTTGAGAGTGTTGTTCGAGGTGGGCGATAGTGGCTGCTATGCGTCACCACCAGTCCGGATGCGTAATTGGTATATCTACCCTGGCATTGCCTAGTTGTGCCGTGTCACCTACCATAGCGAGCTTTACTACGAGTTTCTATTTGTGTCGTACCTATGGAGTATCTTCTCATAGCCTTTCGAGGTATGCAGGTACTGTATAGACTATTGGCACTATTACGTGTTAGGGTGAGTTCAGATTAAATGTAAAGCCCTAATGCTATTTTAAAGTATGTTATTTTATGATTAGACATTATTATTAGCGAATATTACTACATAGTAGATAGTTTAACGGATCCTTAAAGAATGGGCGATCCCAAGCATTCTTTAAGTTACTTGTACTTTTATTACAGTTCACTTGAGTTGGTTTACACTGTATAAGTATGTATGTCCTGACTCGAGTGTTTGTGTTTTATTTACGCTCGGGTCAGCCTGAGTATTCATAGCTTTGGATTTCACTTTTCTGGAGCTAGGAATCGCTGGAGTTTCTGCTTATCTTGTTATCTATCTATTTCAGTTTCAGTTGTTCTATTTCAGCATTTGTATTAGAGACTTATGTATTTGGATTTCTATTGTACTTGTTTCAGAACTGTATTGGTTTTCAGACTATGTATTTTGTATCTTTTTTGAGACTCTGTATTTTAGTGGCTTCATGAACCACTATTTATTTTATTTCCGCTGCGAGTTATTCTGATATTTCTGTGTCTGTGATTCTGTGAATGATTTTATTTGCTCCAAATTTTATTACAATCTGCTATTTTGCATTATTCAAGTCTGACATGTGTGGATTATTATCGATTTGAATGGTTCAAAATAGTGGGTCGTTACATTTGGTATCAGAGCCAGGTTTTAGGCAAACCTTAGCCTATGGAGCAAAAACTCACCTGTCATTTCACTTGTCATTATAGTCAAATAAATGCTATTTCAAAATTTTCATATTCTACCCTATTTGTTCTATTTTATTGTTAATCTCTAATTGCATTTTTTTCATAGGCATATTGGATTTTTGAAGGTGATGGGCTTGGACTTTCCATAATTTATATTTTCTCTTTTAGCAAGCTCTTTTTGTTAGATTTTATGTTGCTAACATTTATGCTTAAACCATATGAAATGTTGTATATGACTAAATTTTATGGTGTATGAAATTGATGTAGCTTTGATTATGTTTAACTTTTATAACTGCTTAAATATCATATTATATCTATTAGTTTTTTTATAAATTAAGCAGTTTGTCTTTGAATATATTATCCATCGCTTTTATAATTGTTTTAAAACTGCTGCAGTAAGGGTAAAATGTAGCAAAATTGTTGATATACCGCAACGTTTCAAAAGAGCTGCAGTACTAAAAGTAACAAAACGATGCAGAAAATCAAACACAAAATGAAAACGCTGCAAGTTATTTTTGCAGCATTTCAAAACTGTTGTATATTACTAGTTCGACTTGAAACATGTTGTTAGACTGCATTCTCCAAACTGCTGCAAAATGTTTTTGCAGCGTTTCAAAACTATTGTATATTACTAGTTCTACTTGAAACATGCTGTTAGACTATGTTTTCAAAAACGCTACCGAATGATTTTGCATCGTATAATAAACGCTGTAAAATTAATTTATAGCAACGTTTCGTAAAAGCTTCGATAGCCTTTTTTAGTAACATTTTAAAATGCTGCAGTATTCCCTAACTATATTGGAGCATGACATTAGGTAGCGTTCTTTGAAACTCTGCGAACGATTATAATAGTAATGTTAAAAGGCTGCGAAAGTTTTTTGTTGTTGTAGTGAGTGAGAGCCAAGTCCATATAGTACAACGCCAAGCCTTAGGAAAGTGGCAAAGCATAAGGACTGCTCCTTTTCATTGAGTATAGCTTGGCACTATAACACTGCATCATAACCTGAGATAGCCATAAGATATGAGGACTGATCAGCAATCCCTACACTTACTTCAATGAGCAAAACTACGGCACGACCTTTAAGTATCGAATATGAAGGCTGTGTTGCGGTTCCAAAAGTAAGACTTAATAAGTTGGAACTACGACACAATCTTTAAGTAACAACAAGAAGTTGAGATTGTGAGACGGCACCAAAAGCAATACTAGTGATATAAAACTGTGGCACGATCCTTAAAGCAACTATATGCAATAGTGATGTGCCACAATCTTAAACTAACATTAAAGTGTCAAGGTCGTGCCATAATCTTATATTACCATTGAAACAATAAGGATGTGCCGCCATCCTGATTTGACATTGAAGTGACATAATAGCGCTGGAATTCCAAATAAGTACTACCCAACAAATTTAAAGACTTGAAAGAAGAAGCGTAGCAACAAGCTACCCATATGCACAGGCAAGGCCACAATAAGAAACTGCCCCCAACGTAAAGGAACTGTGTGGTTGTAAATAGTCTAGAACTTCACAATCAAAAAAGGATCATTGTGAACTGTGCCTTCATAATTATACAAGAGAGTAATGTTATATAGCATTCGGACCGAGCTAATGCTCTTGAAACCGTACTACACTATTCCATTCAAAACAACAACAAAGCACAATGCCAAGAATAACTAAAGCCAAACTTTACAACCAAGTAAATAAGACCACGCCACCATTTTGAAGCCTAGCCACATCACCAGAACCCACCATGAGCAGTTCTATCAACAAATTAGACTGTAGCTTTAACCCATATAAATAAAGCTTAATAAGGAAGGGCCAATACTGCTCAACCCCCTATAGTCTCAAACAGATAAAAACCCATACCAAGTGATGGCTTATTCAATTTTTTCTGTTTCCCACTTCAATTTCAATCTTCTCGCCCAAGTTCAAAATCCATCAACCCAAATCAAAGTTTCCCACCAAAAACCACATTAGTAGTCTGCGTACAGTAAATAAGCAAAACAGATGATCAACACATGGCATAATCAAAAGACAGGAACCAGAAGAGCGGAAGATGGATATTAGCGATCCGTATAAATCTCTATGCACTATAATGAACAGGGTACTATAATAGAAAGAAGGGGATTTTTTTAACTTCGCTCTTTTTTGGCATTGAAATCAAAATTGTACTCTTTGCCATTTTCTCCAGTACTAAGAATGAAAGAAGAAGACAAGGACATTTGCTAATGGACGTAGGATTCGTTAACATCCAAACAATGTAAGTTCTTTATGTCATTTATTGCATTCAGTACTTTACTTTATTCTTTCCATCTTTAGTGCTACAATTGAAATGTATTGTTTAACAAATTGGATGGGGGACCTTTCTTAGAATTTCTAATATTTTTCCTCATAATTATTTAAGTATTACAACACATAAGTACTTCCTCTAAAGGCATTGATATTACTTAATCTAGCCGATCTTAATCACGAAAGCATTTAGCATTGTGGTTACTTCAAGGAAAATAGCTGGGTGTTTTTGAGACAAAAAATCTCATTAACATTATATGTTTATATACATACATACATACATACATATATATATAAACACACATATATGTACAACTGCATCTACTAATTAAAAAAATAAATATACATAAGGTAAAGGATAAAGCGTAACAAATAAATATACGTATGTTCTCGCATTAATTATAATTAAAACGTTTGAATATTAATAACATAATAAATCATAGGGTTAGGAGGTTGTAATGAAAAGGGGTAATAATACCAACATTAATGAATAATGATTGCAATATTAATGGGAAATATATGCGCAATTAATAAAAAATATAGAAATAAAACAGGGACATAGATGCATTTAATGGTATTGATTACAGAATTAAACATAACGTTTATGGTGAAAAATGAATAGGCATAATAGTTAGATTTGAAACGAGTAAACAAATGTCATTATCGATTGTCTAACTTGAATAATGATGACCATTATAAAAGACAATTAATTAAAAGTGAAGAAATAAATGACATTTAAGTGACATACATGGAAATGAAGAATAAAGGAAATAAGCGTATAAGTTACAAATAAGTTCATTGCAAGTAAATAAATGAATACTAATAAATGAACTTAAAAGAATAATAATAATCTCCATAGTGGAAATTATATGGCCTCAAATGAACGTTACGACAGACATGAATTAGTGGGGCTAGCCCAATATTTAGGTTTATAAATAGCTTGGTTTAGTATGAGTTGGGATGCAAGGTCAATAGATTTACACAATGGAAATCTACCCTTAACCTAGAGGCTATCGGCAGTTGTGTATATGTACTACTAGCATGAAACTTCTCTAACTATAGGACCTGGAGGGGATAACATTCGTGTATAGGTTTAGGGGCATATATATACAGGGGTTCACCTTGGATTTGAAGTATTAAATGACTTAGTACCTTTAGGAATGTCAAGGGTTTACTTCGAGGATTGAGGTATTAAACAACAATTGGGTCTGTTTCCTTCCTATTTAAGAAGTCTTAAATAACTACGATGGTGCCTAATTGGGAAACTGGGTCTGCTTCATTTCTAATACCGAGTAACTGGAACTGGTATTTCCCTTTACTTACATTAGGTAAGTCTAAACAGAATTTTGGCTATGGAGGTTGACAGGCTATGTTAGTGTTGTTGATAAACCAGTGTTTAGAAGTAGGGCTGGCATATAAGTTTTGACTACCAACGGTCTTGAGCGATTGTTAGCAAAGACTCAGGTTATGCTCTGACTGATTTTGCTTTCTACTAGTGTAGAATCCGTATAGGATATGCAAGGACCTGAAAGTTTAGTAAATTGTTTTTTTGACGGAGGTGGGCTAGCTAACCCTTAGCTGAGTTTTTGAGATGTGTTAGTCATACGGCAAATTAAACTATAAATCCATATCTAGGAAGCATCGACCTTCATAGTTAGGACCGACTGGCTATCGATTACATTACTTAGGGCCCACTTTGGGTCTGAGGTTTAAATGGTCATTGGGTTTACCTCCTCCCAATTAAAGAAGTATTAAGTGACCTTGGTTTCCTATTTGGTAGTATAATGCTTATGCATATACATGCCTATGCAGTTAAAGCGCTTAGCGGTTCTATAGCGGTGGAAGTGCAAGAAGGTATAGCTGAGATATAGTGAGGATATAGTTGAAAATAACGAAGGTGCAAAAAGCTCTATTAGATATAAAACCAAATATTTATAGCTAACTTATTCTCATTCTTACATCATTTGTGTAGGAAAAAGTAATATTGTTATATAACAAAATCAAAGAATATCATGATTTATGTAAACTAGATTTGGACTATTTGGTGACGACAATAGATTTTTAACTTATATTGAACTCTTATGTCTTAAAATTAGATCTTTACCCTAACTTTTTTTTGATTCGGTTTTAAAGAGAACTGGCCAAATTAACCTTTGTATATTAATGTTGCTAAATCGGATGTTAAAAAGCCTTAGTTTAGCGGGTGTAACAAAATATAGCGGAACTTAAAACAGATTTACTATTTAGTAGCGCTAAATTGAAATAGCTTAGCAGTCGAAGAGCGCTACGCACTATATCGGGGATTTTGCGGGGCTTTAACTGCACAAATACACGCATATATATAGTTATACATCGTGGAAGGTTGGATATATCATACCCTTTAATGGAATTAAATGAATACTCTCATGAATAGTGGACATAACACTTGAATAGAAATTAATCAACATAAACCAATGTTATGGATAAAGTGTGTAATTTACCAGTCACTAGAATGTTGTTCTGACCCCTCCTTATTACAACTCATGTGGTAGATTTAGATGGATAGGGTACTAGTGCAAGATAAGAATGGTAGATGGAAGGTCTTTCATTCATGCTTGGCACTGACAATGCAATTAGATATCTAAGGAATAATATTGATTCCAAGGTAGTAGCCTTAGTCGGTGTATATGTTTTTATTATATTTTACTATTCCACTGTGAGTTCGCTCTTTGATATTATTATGTTTATTATAGGTTACCAACACCAACGATCAATACCCTAAAGGACTTGTATTTCGATTTAATCGAAATTCCGGCCCATTAAGGTGCGGGTTGTTGTATTTGGTAACAAAAATTAGGTTAGTCGATCATAGGAACTAGGATATGCTGAGTGAAAATGTAACGACCTGGAATTTCGAACACTTCGTATTTAAATATCTGATTATTTAAATATTAGAATCTTGGATTAAATGGTATAAAAGTGATTTTATAACCTTGTTAACAACCTTTTTATTTAACAACTAATGATGGTAAATTTATTTTTGAAAAATGTTTACAAAAATAAATAGTTCAAATAAATATCGATAATATGATCCAAAATCGTTTTATTGATAAATTGCTTTTTACTTGGCAAAAGTTGTTCGAACTTCTTATGATGCGTAAATGTAATTAATTAGCAACTAATTTTTTTTCCATTTATGGCTAACTAAATTTGAATAGTAAAAGAGATTGGCAAATGGATTAAGGAAAGAGATATTTTAATGAATAGTGTTTTAGGTATTTGCTTATGGAAATGAGGTGTAAGGTGGAATGTGAGGGGGAGGCTCCTTTATAACATTCCAAGGAAGTTTGGAGCTGGTAGTGACCTCTTAACTAAAGCCTACAAATACACCCATAAGGGTTTCACTAATCGCTTTTAAAAAAAATTAGAAAATGGTAGAAACTAATTAGTGCTAATCCATTTCAATCTTCACTAATCTTTCTCTAATTAATCCGAATCTCCTCCAAACTTCAGCAAACTTGGACAAAGGGCTTAGACCATCACAGGAAGCATGGTTATCAAATCAAAGATGAAATAAAAGGAGCAAAAACCCCTCATCATACCAAGGCCGTGAGTAATATTGTGGTATAGGAGGGAGGCAAGCACTAAAGTGAGCAAAAGGTGGAAGCTTTGGATGTTTGGTGATGCTAGGAAGTGGTTTAGTGCTCTAGGTGCTTTCCCCAATTTATAGGAGTTTCGTATCAGTAGCCCGTGTGCCGAGATTTTTCATGGTTACTAGTGAATTTACTCATTGTTGAATGTGATATATTGTGTATATGTACATGTTTGATTATGAAATATAAAGTTAAATTTAACCAATTAAAGTTATAACTTTTGGACCCCCTTGCTTTTGAAAGAAAATGTGACGACCCACACTCGGCACCCTCTGAATCCGAAACTAAACCACGCGTGTCCGACCCAGAGTGCACCGATTGCAGATGATAATGAGAAAGAAAAGAGAGGGTGAGGAGAAAGAGAGAAGAAAGAAGAAGAGAAGAGAAGAAGAAGAAGAGAGAAGCAGAACCAAAACGATACAGAATCTCACATCGCAGCGGAATAACATATAATATAGATCAATAATCTTTACAAAGAGAAACTGCAATATATATAAATCAATATCAGAGTACACAATAAGTAATCATTAGCTCGGACAGTTATAATAACATGCCCTCACAAATGCTGGTAATTTACAACAACAACAATGCAAAGTAGCGAAAAAATAAACAGATACATGTATACGACATGAAGATCTCCAGCTTGCCTACTGAAGCTCCAAAAGCACCAAATCTAAACCTGTAAATATACTCGGTCTGACCCGAGCATTGAAACAGAAGAACGAGATCAGTCTGCTAAACCAGCGTGAGAAAACACACTCAACTGAATTTATTAAATTACCAAAACTTTTCTTTTCAAAACAAAAGTATCTCGTAAGACATGCCCACACATAAACACGGACATGTTTTCACCTTACGATAAACAAAATACTTTAAATCAAATCAGTCTATATTATAATAGTGTCTATTGCACAAATAATATTTAATATATCCGAAATGTTACCCATATAGCATTTCAGGGCTATTCATTACACCGACAAACAAAACCGCAAGTTCGTAGTGGAGTTTGGTTTCCATACAAATGACTAGGTGAAGGGACTACCTTTCCGTTCCAAATCTCGGTACACCTTTATAGGGATGTACCTATAGTCCAGATACTGGGCGCCTAAACCAACACAAGACCGGTCTACCCATCCCTGGATAGTATCGAATATGTCATCACTCCGGTCGTTACCGACCTATAATCCGTGGCCACAAGCATACATCAACAATAATCAGATACACGACGTAATATCGTGTAAAGATATATCTAGGAGCGATGACATCTTCTAATGAGAGCGACCCACTTAGCCTTGCTGCTTCTATCCCTGTTTCAGTCATTTTCCGGGGAGCGAGGCCAAAGAGGTATCGATTACCTTTCACATATCACATATCACATCATCTTTGAATGCCACATTGCCATTCCCATTGACTACTAATTGCCTTCCACAAAAATACAACCCTTGAGCTCGTAAGTCTCAAGGAGGGTGTTAAGCTAAGAGAAGTTACCTTCTTCGCCACCAAACTGATGTACGTTTGTAAAAACCAATGTACGTAATCTTAGAAATGCAATTTCAGACACTCGTCCATACAAGTTGTCCAGGAACAGGACAAACCAAAGGTACTTTCCTACCATATCCTGTCGGGAAATCCCTAGGATTAGTAGCGAATAGTCCTTGCATTGGATATTTCATAATGAAGAGACTACTGCTACTAGCTGTATATTGGGATTTTAACCCCAAACGATCAACAAGCAGTCATTCACTATGAAAATCCTAAATCTCGATATCAGCGACCAACCTTCACAATCGTCGCATATATGTTGGTCCTCAGTGGTTTTCAGATAAATCTGATCCCAGTCTCTTTGCACCAACAACGCAAAAGCATTTCTCAACCTCACACAGAAACTAAGTCTCATAGACTTATCACGTCTCCAACTTTCAACTTGCTATCCTTCGACCAAGAAGGAAGCTCGATAGATTGGAGTAATCACTACGCACTACACGAATCAACATTCTCAACCCAAACAATAATCAAGCCTACATAGTTAGTTATGCACTACACGAATCAACATTCTCAACACAAACAATAATCAAGCCTACATAGTCGGTTATTTAACTATCAAAGCAACAAACAAAATCTAGCATATAAGTAGTCAGTATGCCTGATTTTTATTAATCGTTTATAAATCAAATCACTTTCCAATTATTAACTTCAAAATATCTTTAAAAAGATAATATTCACAACCATCTCACTTATTGGGTATTTGGAAAACATTTCCATATACTTATTTTAATAATAAGTAAATTCACAACTTTTTTTATTTTCAAACCATTAAACTCCATTTTATAATATCACTTTTCAAAACATTCATTTAATTTAAAGGATTATTCACTGTCCAAAATCGTGAATATAATTCTCTTACCAAATTCATTACTTCTACACATTTAATTTAAAAGATTATTCACTGTCCAAAATCGTGAATATAATTCTCTTACCAAATTCACTACTTCTACACATTTAATTTAAAGGGTTATTCATTGTCCAAAATCGTGAATATAATTCCTTTTATAAAAATCCATATTTAACTTATCAAAATAAGTTGATTTCACCTTTATAAAACAGTGTTTATTTCTATTTTATAAAAACTTCCATTTATAAAATTCCATTATAGACCAATTTCCCGTTTATCTCATATATATATCAAAATCCCATTATAAGCTTATTTACTTATAAATCTATTTATTTACAAATTCATTCTTTTGTAATATATTTATAAAGCCCATTATAAATTCATTTCTAAATTTTACTTGCAAATCCATTTACAAATTTGATTACAAATCCATTTCTTATATTTATAAAACACCGTTTATAATTCTTTTACTTTTATTTATAAAATATCAATTTTATAAATCTAATATATAAACCATTTATAATAAATTCAAAATTCTCATTTTAACTTATTTTAACAAAATAGTTAACTTCATATTTCAAAAATCATATTTTGATTCCATTTAAATAAATTTCTTTTTTTAATAACTTACAACTCATTATTAAAACTTATATAACTTCAAAAATCACTTAAACATCCTTTTTAAATCAAAATCATTGTTTTAGTATTTTAGATTCCAGAAATAGGCCCAATGCTACAAATGCGCTAAATAAGAGGATTCGCATCAATCATATCAATCATGGCACCAAAACATCATATATCACATGATAACAGCATATATAACAATATATGTAAATAAAAATCAACATTAGTGAGGAATCCAGTTGGATCCCTCCAACATGTCACTTGCAACAAATATACATATAAGAAAATATGTACAATGTCTACTTTGAGGCAGACTGTAACAACCCAATATTTTAGAGATTATTTTTAATTGAATCTATTTCATTTAGAAAATGTTTTAGAACTTATTTTACTTAAAATTTTGTTTTAAAATATTTTTAAAATGAAGTAAATAATTTTCCAAAGTCAATAGTGATTTATTTGTAATTTCTGGACACTGTTTTCAATTTTTAAGTAATTTATGTAATTCTTTTTCCATTTCTTTAAATTTAAATATTTAATTTTATTTTATAATACTTTGTTTCAGTTTTAAATTCAATTTCTGAGTTTATTTTGTTTATATAAAATTAAAAATAAAAAGAAATATGAAGAGTTTAAAATGCTTTAGAAACTGAAGTCTTTTCATCTCCAAAACTCTTCATTTCCATAACCACCTCATTACACTCTTTGGCCGTGCATTCTTGTGTGAGTAGCCGTGTATTTCCAGTTGTTTCTCACGCAAAAAAAATATCACTTTCATTTCTATTCACCGCTTGGAGAAATTTGGTAATGGCTACAACTCTTTTTTTTCTACTTTTCTCCTCATTTTCTATGTATTTTGCCTTGTTCTTCTTGCTTTTTGGATCGGCCTCTCCTCCATATCCACGGCCACAAACTCCTACCCCTCTTCCCTGCCATCAATAACACCTATAATCCAGGCCATGACCATGGCCGAGCCCACCATGGTGACTAAACCCCTCAAAAATGCAACCTACGCCTTAAAAACATGTTATTGACCCCTATTTGCTTCACCGCTTCATTTTCCACCACCACCACCTTTGGCCGCCACCACCATCACTAACCAGACCACCACACACCCCTCCAGCCCTTGAACTAACCCATACTCCACTGGTCAAGCCAAACAACCCCATGGCCGAACCCAATATTGAACAAAAATCACACTATTTTGCCTTAAACCCTTCACCTTCTCACTATGTAACTTCCCCTCCATGTTTCACCACTTTGGCCGTGCATTCACATGACCAAACCTGAGCCAAAACTTATGCAAACCAGAGCCAAACAACATCCCTAGGCCGTGACAAATAGTAGAGAAAGAAAAGCAAAAGACTTTTGTGTTCAAATCACTTTTTATTTCAAAGTTACACCATTGCAAAGTATGTTGAATTTATAATTTGTTTGATTTTTTGTTTTGGGTTGTAACACAAGATTTGTAGCTTGGATTTGCTCTCCTCTCAAGTCTGTAATCTTGTCATCGGGCTTTGATTTCTGTTGTGTCATTGGTTTTGTTATCTCCGGCATTTAGAGGTGAGTAAATCTCACACGACACTATATACTTATGCAATTGTGAAGCGACAACATTTGAATGTGTAGAATTATAAATGATGCTATAACTGCCTGTGATTATTTATGTATGATGTTAAACCTATAAATTTCATGTCATATCACCTGTTACTATTGTATATTGTTAAACTATTCATTTATATCTGTTTATCACACTGCAAGTCCCTGTAGAATAGAATCACTATGGGTTGAAATGATACATACCCGAACGGACTTTAAAATAGGAAAAGATCGTTATGGGCTGAAATGATAAGCCCGAGCGACTTTTATTTAAATTTTATTTACTTGGGATTGCGGGTTTGAAATGATAAAACCCGGATTTTCTTTGTAAACTACGGATTGAAATGATATATTATCCGTATCACTTGACTTAGGCTAGAAAATATTATACAGACCCGTGGTTATTTTATATTTTTTTCTAGAAATTTTGAGTATTTTAAAAATGTAAAAAATATGATAAATTGATTTAAATTGAATTTTTAAATGATATATTAAAGTGGAAAGTGATAAATGTAAAATAAATGGATAGAAATTGTGATTTTAAAGTGTAACTTAATTTGGAAATTTTGATTTGATTTTTAATGGAAATTTAAGTTAATTAAATTAAAAATGAGAATTAAGTTTTAAATGGTGAAAATGGAGATTTACATTTATGTGTTAAAGTAATTTGTTAAAAATGAAAAAGGGAAGTTGACACACTTGAATTAAATAAGTGAACTTTGGAAAATTTGATTTTTTTTATTTGAATTTTTTTTCGTTATAAAAATCTTAAGTTAAAGGATTTAAATGAACATTTTTAATGTGGAAAAATATGATTTTTATAAGTTTAAATGATTTAAATTGAAGTTTATTTATGGCTGGAATTTTATTTAAAACCTGGAAATTTAATTAATAGCACTTCAGAAATGCTATCATTTCTGGAAATGAACTAATTCTGAACTAAGTAGAATCTGCAGCACTTTGTAAGTGCTGTGGTTGCATAAATGAACTTAAAGACTAAAATGAACTAAGGCTATGACAACACTTGGTAAGTGTTGTAGTGGCAGGAACTAAAATTGAACCTGAAACTAATGAAAGGGCTATTGTAGCACTTGTTAAGTGCTGCAGTAGGCTGAAATATGATTTTTGTATATAACTGAACTTTTACAGCAGTTTTTATAACGCTGTCTTTGCTGAATTGAATTAAAACCTTTAATTTGAACCTTGAACTATTACAGCAGTTCTGTAAATGCTGTCTTTTCTGAATTGAACTATTTTTCCTTTAAAACTGAACTATTACAGCAGTTTATAAATGCTGTCTTTGCTGAATTGAATTGTTTTCAAATATAACTTACCGTAGCACTTTTTAAATGCTGTGAAAGCTGAAATTTTATTGTTTTAATGTTTTTAAGTGAATAAATGAACTCAGAAAAGGCTAAAATTTTGGAAATTGAATATTTGATTTAAAAGGAATAATGACTTCACTTTTAAATGGTTTAAATGAAGTATTTTGATTTGAAATATAAACTGTTTTTAAATTTTATAACCTCGGGTTATAATAACGATTGGTTGTTAAAGAGACCGGGATCGAATATGGACATACTCTTTGTCGATACCGAAAACCACTTTAACAACTGTGTACGCGGTGGAGATTCCAGAATGAAGTAGGATGGTGGCGACGACCCTAAGGTATATACGTGGACCCAACTCCCGTGAGTTGGCATAAGGTGGCTAAAACAGGAGCGATTGACGGGCCAATAAGGTAGCACCTCTGATCGGACACACTTCTTCGATACCATTCTATTACTTGTGATTGATTTGGTGCGCACCCTTGATTTGAGAGTGTTGTTCGAGGTGGGCGATAGTGGCTGCTATGCGTCACCACCAGTCCGGATGCGTAATTGGTATATATACCCTGGCATTGCCTAGTTGTGCCGTGTCACCTACCATAGCGAGCTTTACTACGAGTTTCTATTTGTGTCGTACCTATGGAGTATCTTCTCATAGCCTTTCGAGGTATGCAGGTACTGTATAGACTATTGGCACTATTACGTGTTAGGGTGAGTTCAGATTAAATGTAAAGCCCTAATGCTATTTTAAAGTATGTTATTTTATGATTAGACATTATTATTAGCGAATATTACTACATAGTAGATAGTTTAACGGATCCTTAAAGAATGGGCGATCCCAAGCATTCTTTAAGTTACTTGTACTTTTATTACAGTTCACTTGAGTTGGTTTACACTGTATAAGTATGTATGTCCTGACTCGAGTGTTTGTGTTTTATTTACGCTCGGGTCAGCCTGAGTATTCATAGCTTTGGATTTCACTTTTCTGGAGCTAGGAATCGCTGGAGTTTCTGCTTATCTTGTTATCTATCTATTTCAGTTTCAGTTGTTCTATTTCAGCATTTGTATTAGAGACTTATGTATTTGGATTTCTATTGTACTTGTTTCAGAACTGTATTGGTTTTCAGACTATGTATTTTGTATCTTTTTTGAGACTCTGTATTTTAGTGGCTTCATGAACCACTATTTATTTTATTTCCGCTGCGAGTTATTCTGATATTTCTGTGTCTGTGATTCTGTGAATGATTTTATTTGCTCCAAATTTTATTACAATCTGCTATTTTGCATTATTCAAGTCTGACATGTGTGGATTATTATCGATTTGAATGGTTCAAAATAGTGGGTCGTTACATTTGGTATCAGAGCCAGGTTTTAGGCAAACCTTAGCCTATGGAGCAAAAACTCACCTGTCATTTCACTCGTCATTATAGTCAAATAAATGCTATTTCAAAATTTTCATATTCTACCCTATTTGTTCTATTTTATTGTTAATCTCTAATTGCATTTTTTTCATAGGCATATTGGATTTTTGAAGGTGATGGGCTTGGACTTTCCATAATTTATATTTTCTCTTTTAGCAAGCTCTTTTTGTTAGATTTTATGTTGCTAACATTTATGCTTAAACCATATGAAATGTTGTATATGACTAAATTTTATGGTGTATGAAATTGATGTAGCTTTGATTATGTTTAACTTTTATAACTGCTTAAATATCATATTATATCTATTAGTTTTTTTATAAATTAAGCAGTTTGTCTTTGAATATATTATCCATCGCTTTTATAATTGTTTTAAAACTGCTGCAGTAAGGGTAAAATGTAGCAAAATTGTTGATATACCGCAACGTTTCAAAAGAGCTGCAGTACTAAAAGTAACAAAACGATGCAGAAAATCAAACACAAAATGAAAACGCTGCAAGTTATTTTTGCAGCATTTCAAAACTGTTGTATATTACTAGTTCGACTTGAAACATGTTGTTAGACTGCATTCTCCAAACTGCTGCAAAATGTTTTTGCAGCGTTTCAAAACTATTGTATATTACTAGTTCTACTTGAAACATGCTGTTAGACTATGTTTTCAAAAACGCTACCGAATGATTTTGCATCGTATAATAAACGCTGTAAAATTAATTTATAGCAACGTTTCGTAAAAGCTTCGATAGCCTTTTTTAGTAACATTTTAAAATGCTGCAGTATTCCCTAACTATATTGGAGCATGACATTAGGTAGCGTTCTTTGAAACTCTGCGAACGATTATAATAGTAATGTTAAAAGGCTGCGAAAGTTTTTTGTTGTTGTAGTGAGTGAGAGCCAAGTCCATATAGTACAACGCCAAGCCTTAGGAAAGTGGCAAAGCATAAGGACTGCTCCTTTTCATTGAGTATAGCTTTGGCACTATAACACTGCATCATAACCTGAGATAGCCATAAGATATGAGGACTGATCAGCAATCCCTACACTTACTTCAATGAGCAAAACTACGGCACGACCTTTAAGTATCGAATATGAAGGCTGTGTTGCGGTTCCAAAAGTAAGACTTAATAAGTTGGAACTACGACACAATCTTTAAGTAACAACAAGAAGTTGAGATTGTGAGACGGCACCAAAAGCAATACTAGTGATATAAAACTGTGGCACGATCCTTAAAGCAACTATATGCAATAGTGATGTGCCACAATCTTAAACTAACATTAAAGTGTCAAGGTCGTGCCATAATCTTATATTACCATTGAAACAATAAGGATGTGCCGCCATCCTGATTTGACATTGAAGTGACATAATAGCGCTGGAATTCCAAATAAGTACTACCCAACAAATTTAAAGACTTGAAAGAAGAAGCGTAGCAACAAGCTACCCATATGCACAGGCAAGGCCACAATAAGAAACTGCCCCCAACGTAAAGGAACTGTGTGGTTGTAAATAGTCTAGAACTTCACAATCAAAAAAGGATCATTGTGAACTGTGCCTTCATAATTATACAAGAGAGTAATGTTATATAGCATTCGGACCGAGCTAATGCTCTTGAAACCGTACTACACTATTCCATTCAAAACAACAACAAAGCACAATGCCAAGAATAACTAAAGCCAAACTTTACAACCAAGTAAATAAGACCACGCCGCCATTTTGAAGCCTAGCCACATCACCAGAACCCACCATGAGCAGTTCTATCAACAAATTAGACTGTAGCTTTAACCCATATAAATAAAGCTTAATAAGGAAGGGCCAATACTGCTCAACCCCCTATAGTCTCAAACAGATAAAAACCCATACCAAGTGATGGCTTATTCAATTTTTTCTGTTTCCCACTTCAATTTCAATCTTCTCGCCCAAGTTCAAAATCCATCAACCCAAATCAAAGTTTCCCACCAAAAACCACATTAGTAGTCTGCGTACAGTAAATAAGCAAAACAGATGATCAACACATGGCATAATCAAAAGACAGGAACCAGAAGAGCGGAAGATGGATATTAGCGATCCGTATAAATCTCTATGCACTATAATGAACAGGGTACTATAATAGAAAGAAGGGGATTTTTTTAACTTCGCTCTTTTTTGGCATTGAAATCAAAATTGTACTCTTTGCCATTTTCTCCAGTACTAAGAATGAAAGAAGAAGACAAGGACATTTGCTAATGGACGTAGGATTCGTTAACATCCAAACAATGTAAGTTCTTTATGTCATTTATTGCATTCAGTACTTTACTTTATTCTTTCCATCTTTAGTGCTACAATTGAAATGTATTGTTTAACAAATTGGATGGGGACCTTTCTTAGAATTTCTAATATTTTTCCTCATAATTATTTAAGTATTACAACACATAAGTACTTCCTCTAAAGGCATTGATATTACTTAATCTAGCCGATCTTAATCACGAAAGCATTTAGCATTGTGGTTACTTCAAGGAAAATAGCTGGGTGTTTTTGAGACAAAAAATCTCATTAACATTATATGTTTATATACATACATACATACATACATATATATATAAACACACATATATGTACAACTGCATCTACTAATTAAAAAAATAAATATACATAAGGTAAAGGATAAAGCGTAACAAATAAATATACGTATGTTCTCGCATTAATTATAATTAAAACGTTTGAATATTAATAACATAATAAATCATAGGGTTAGGAGGTTGTAATGAAAAGGGGTAATAATACCAACATTAATGAATAATGATTGCAATATTAATGGGAAATATATGCGCAATTAATAAAAAATATAGAAATAAAACAGGGACATAGATGCGTTTAATGGTATTGATTACAGAATTAAACATAACGTTTATGGTGAAAAATGAATAGGCATAATAGTTAGATTTGAAACGAGTAAACAAATGTCATTATCGATTGTCTAACTTGAATAATGATGACCATTATAAAAGACAATTAATTAAAAGTGAAGAAATAAATGACATTTAAGTGACATACATGGAAATGAAGAATAAAGGAAATAAGCGTATAAGTTACAAATAAGTTCATTGCAAGTAAATAAATGAATACTAATAAATGAACTTAAAAGAATAATAATAATCTCCATAGTGGAAATTATATGGCCTCAATTGAACGTTACGACAGACATGAATTAGTGGGGCTAGCCCAATATTTAGGTTTATAAATAGCTTGGTTTAGTATGAGTTGGGATGCAAGGTCAATAGATTTACACAATGGAAATCTACCCTTAACCTAGAGGCTATCGGCAGTTGTGTATATGTACTACTAGCATGAAACTTCTCTAACTATAGGACCTGGAGGGGATAACATTCGTGTATAGGTTTAGGGGCATATATATACAGGGGTTCACCTTGGATTTGAAGTATTAAATGACTTAGTACCTTTAGGAATGTCAAGGGTTTACTTCGAGGATTGAGGTATTAAACAACAATTGGGTCTGTTTCCTTCCTATTTAAGAAGTCTTAAATAACTACGATGGTGCCTAATTGGGAAACTGGGTCTGCTTCATTTCTAATACCGAGTAACTGGAACTGGCATTTCCCTTTACTTACATTAGGTAAGTCTAAACAGAATTTTGGCTATGGAGGTTGACAGGCTATGTTAGTGTTGTTGATAAACCAGTGTTTAGAAGTAGGGCTGGCATATAAGTTTTGACTACCAACGGTCTTGAGCGATTGTTAGCAAAGACTCAGGTTATGCTCTGACTGATTTTGCTTTCTACTAGTGTAGAATCCGTATAGGATATGCAAGGACCTGAAAGTTTAGTAAATTGTTTTTTTGACGGAGGTGGGCTAGCTAACCCTTAGCTGAGTTTTTGAGATGTGTTAGTCATACGGCAAATTAAACTATAAATCCATATCTAGGAAGCATCGACCTTCATAGTTAGGACCGACTGGCTATCGATTACATTACTTAGGGCCCACTTTGGGTCTGAGGTTTAAATGGTCATTGGGTTTACCTCCTCCCAATTAAAGAAGTATTAAGTGACCTTGGTTTCCTATTTGGTAGTATAATGCTTATGCATATACATGCCTATGCAGTTAAAGCGCTTAGCGGTTCTATAGCGGTGGAAGTGCAAGAAGGTATAGCTGAGATATAGTGAGGATATAGTTGAAAATAACGAAGGTGCAAAAAGCTCTATTAGATATAAAACCAAATATTTATAGCTAACTTATTCTCATTCTTACATCATTTGTGTAGGAAAAAGTAATATTGTTATATAACAAAATCAAAGAATATCATGATTTATGTAAACTAGATTTGGACTATTTGGTGACGACAATAGATTTTTAACTTATATTGAACTCTTATGTCTTAAAATTAGATCTTTACCCTAACTTTTTTTTGATTCGGTTTTAAAGAGAACTGGCCAAATTAACTTTTGTATATTAATGTTGCTAAATCGGATGTTAGAAAGCCTTAGTTTAGCGGGTGTAACAAAATATAGCGGAACTTAAAACAGATTTACTATTTAGTAGCGCTAAATTGAAATAGCTTAGCAGTCGAAGAGCGCTACGCACTATATCGGGGATTTTGCGGGGCTTTAACTGCACAAATACACGCATATATATAGTTATACATCGTGGAAGGTTGGATATATCATACCCTTTAATGGAATTAAATGAATACTCTCATGAATAGTGGACATAACACTTGAATAGAAATTAATCAACATAAACCAATGTTATGGATAAAGTGTGTAATTTACCAGTCACTAGAATGTTGTTCTGACCCCTCCTTATTACAACTCATGTGGTAGATTTAGATGGATAGGGTACTAGTGCAAGATAAGAATGGTAGATGGAAGGTCTTTCATTCATGCTTGGCACTGACAATGCAATTAGATATCTAAGGAATAATATTGATTCCAAGGTAGTAGCCTTAGTCGGTGTATATGTTTTTATTATATTTTACTATTCCACTGTGAGTTCGCTCTTTGATATTATTATGTTTATTATAGGTTACCAACACCAACGATCAATACCCTAAAGGACTTGTATTTCGATTTAATCGAAATTCCGGCCCATTAAGGTGCGGGTTGTTGTATTTGGTAACAAAAATTAGGTTAGTCGATCATAGGAACTAGGATATGCTGAGTGAAAATGTAACGACCTGGAATTTCGAACACTTCGTATTTAAATATCTGATTATTTAAATATTAGAATCTTGGATTAAATGGTATAAAAGTGATTTTATAACCTTGTTAACAACCTTTTTATTTAACAACTAATGATGGTAAATTTATTTTTGAAAAATGTTTACAAAAATAAATAGTTCAAATAAATATCGATAATATGATCCAAAATCGTTTTATTGATAAATTGCTTTTTACTTGGCAAAAGTTGTTCGAACTTCTTATAATGCGTAAATGTAATTAATTAGCAACTAATTTTTTTTCCATTTATGGCTAACTAAATTTGAATAGTAAAAGAGATTGGCAAATGGATTAAGGAAAGAGATATTTTAATGAATAGTGTTTTAGGTATTTGCTTATGGAAATGAGGTGTAAGGTGGAATGTGAGGGGGAGGCTCCTTTATAACATTCCAAGGAAGTTTGGAGCTGGTTTTCACCACTTTGGCCGTGCATTCACATGACCAAACCTGAGCCAAAACTTATGCAAACCAGAGCCAAACAACATCCCTAGGCCGTGACAAATAGTAGAGAAAGAAAAGCAAAAGACTTTTGTGTTCAAATCACTTTTTATTTCAAAGTTACACCATTGCAAAGTATGTTGAATTTATAATTTGTTTGATTTTTTGTTTTGGGTTGTAACACAAGATTTGTAGCTTGGATTTGCTCTCCTCTCAAGTCTGTAATCTTGTCATCGGGCTTTGATTTCCGTTGTGTCATTGGTTTTGTTATCTCCGGCATTTAGAGGTGAGTAAATCTCACACGACACTATATACTTATGCAATTGTGAAGCGACAACATTTGAATGTGTAGAATTATAAATGATGCTATAACTGCCTGTGATTATTTATGTATGATGTTAAACATATAAATTTCATGTCATATCACCTGTTACTATTGTATATTGTTAAACTATTCATTTATATCTGTTTATCACACTGCAAGTCCCTGTAGAATAGAATCACTATGGGTTGAAATGATACATACCCGAACGGACTTTAAAATAGGAAAAGATCGTTATGGGCTGAAATGATAAGCCCGAGCGACTTTTATTTAAATTTTATTTACTTGGGATTGCGGGTTTGAAATGATAAAACCCGGATTTTCTTTGTAAACTACGGATTGAAATGATATATTATCCGTATCACTTGACTTAGGCTAGAAAATATTATACAGACCCGTGGTTATTTTATATTTTTTTCTAGAAATTTTGAGTATTTTAAAAATGTAAAAAATATGATAAATTGATTTAAATTGAATTTTTAAATGATATATTAAAGTGGAAAGTGATAAATGTAAAATAAATGGATAGAAATTGTGATTTTAAAGTGTAACTTAATTTGGAAATTTTGATTTGATTTTTAATGGAAATTTAAGTTAATTAAATTAAAAATGAGAATTAAGTTTTAAATGGTGAAAATGGAGATTTACATTTATGTGTTAAAGTAATTTGTTAAAAATGAAAAAGGGAAGTTGACACACTTGAATTAAATAAGTGAACTTTGGAAAATTTGATTTTTTTTATTTGAATTTTTTTTCGTTATAAAAATCTTAAGTTAAAGGATTTAAATGAACATTTTTAATGTGGAAAAATATGATTTTTATAAGTTTAAATGATTTAAATTGAAGTTTATTTATGGCTGGAATTTTATTTAAAACCTGGAAATTTAATTAATAGCACTTCAGAAATGCTATCATTTCTGGAAATGAACTAATTCTGAACTAAGTAGAATCTGCAGCACTTTGTAAGTGCTGTGGTTGCATAAATGAACTTAAAGACTAAAATGAACTAAGGCTATGACAGCACTTGGTAAGTGTTGTAGTGGCAGGAACTAAAATTGAACTTGAAACTAATGAAAGGGCTATTGTAGCACTTGTTAAGTGCTGCAGTAGGCTGAAATATGATTTTTGTATATAACTGAACTTTTACAGCAGTTTTTATAACGCTGTCTTTGCTGAATTGAATTAAAACCTTTAATTTGAACCTTGAACTATTACAGCAGTTCTGTAAATGCTGTCTTTTCTGAATTAAACTATTTTTCCTTTAAAACTGAACTATTACAGCAGTTTATAAATGCTGTCTTTGCTGAATTGAATTGTTTTCAAATATAACTTACCGTAGCACTTTTTAAATGCTGTGAAAGCTGAAATTTTATTGTTTTAATGTTTTTAAGTGAATAAATGAACTCAGAAAAGGCTAAAATTTTGGAAATTGAATATTTGATTTAAAAGGAATAATGACTTCACTTTTAAATGGTTTAAATGAAGTATTTTGATTTGAAATATAAACTGTTTTTAAATTTTATAACCTCGGGTTATAATAACGATTGGTTGTTAAAGAGACCGGGATCGAATATGGACATACTCTTTGTCGATACCGAAAACCACTTTAACAACTGTGTACGCGGTGGAGATTCCAGAATGAAGTAGGATGGTGGCGACGACCCTAAGGTATATACGTGGACCCAACTCCCGTGAGTTGGCATAAGGTGGCTAAAACAGGAGCGATTGACGGGCCAATAAGGTAGCACCTCTGATCGGACACACTTCTTCGATACCATTCTATTACTTGTGATTGATTTGGTGCGCACCCTTGATTTGAGAGTGTTGTTCGAGGTGGGCGATAGTGGCTGCTATGCGTCACCACCAGTCCGGATGCGTAATTGGTATATCTACCCTGGCATTGCCTAGTTGTGCCGTGTCACCTACCATAGCGAGCTTTACTACGAGTTTCTATTTGTGTCGTACCTATGGAGTATCTTCTCATAGCCTTTCGAGGTATGCAGGTACTGTATAGACTATTGGCACTATTACGTGTTAGGGTGAGTTCAGATTAAATGTAAAGCCCTAATGCTATTTTAAAGTATGTTATTTTATGATTAGACATTATTATTAGCGAATATTACTACATAGTAGATAGTTTAACGGATCCTTAAAGAATGGGCGATCCCAAGCATTCTTTAAGTTACTTGTACTTTTATTACAGTTCACTTGAGTTGGTTTACACTGTATAAGTATGTATGTCCTGACTCGAGTGTTTGTGTTTTATTTACGCTCGGGTCAGCCTGAGTATTCATAGCTTTGGATTTCACTTTTCTGGAGCTAGGAATCGCTGGAGTTTCTGCTTATCTTGTTATCTATCTATTTCAGTTTCAGTTGTTCTATTTCAGCATTTGTATTAGAGACTTATGTATTTGGATTTCTATTGTACTTGTTTCAGAACTGTATTGGTTTTCAGACTATGTATTTTGTATCTTTTTTGAGACTCTGTATTTTAGTGGCTTCATGAACCACTATTTATTTTATTTCCGCTGCGAGTTATTCTGATATTTCTGTGTCTGTGATTCTGTGAATGATTTTATTTGCTCCAAATTTTATTACAATCTGCTATTTTGCATTATTCAAGTCTGACATGTGTGGATTATTATCGATTTGAATGGTTCAAAATAGTGGGTCGTTACATTTGGTATCAGAGCCAGGTTTTAGGCAAACCTTAGCCTATGGAGCAAAAACTCATTAGAGATAGGGTAGAAATACCCTAGAATGAGTGAAATCAACCTCAGAATCATTTCTTTGTGAGTGAACGTATTTTCAAAGTATAAAATGATTTTAAAATGATTTTTCAATGATTATTTTGATATAAAATTTTCTTGTTTTAAAAGCAATTTTTTTTCTAAACTTCCTTCTTTTAGTATCTACCTTGTTAGAAATTTCTGTTATTAGGATATTCATCCAAGTGATCTTATTTTGTCTATCTTACCTTATCTTTGTCTTCTCTGTACCTTTGTCCTAAAATTCATTCTTGATATTTTCAGGATGAATCGTGGAAATGCAAGAGGTAGGGGTCGTTGTACTGCCCCAGCTCCTCAACCTGTTGCACCTGTTAGGTTTACTGTTCTCTATAAGGAATTCTCTCAGCTCGGTGGTACTAAGTTCACCGGTTCAGAGAGCATTATCGAAGCCCAGCAATGATTACGGAGTTTAGGGAGGACATTTACTGGTCTTGAGATTAGTGACGCCCAGAAGCATCAGTTAGCTGCAAGAGCCAGCCTTAGATTGGTGGGAGTCTATTACAGCTCACACAAACGAAGGTGATCTTTCGTGGGAGCAGTTCAGGTATCCTTTGTTTTATCTTGAATTTTTCCCCATTTTTCTTTTCTTTTGAATCTATCTTAAGTTTTGTTTCTGTATATTTTCCAGGGAGGCTTTTGTGGAAAAATGGATGCCTGAAGCCGAGAAATCTCAGCTTTATCGTGAATTCATGGATCTTAAGCAGGGTACCATGTTTTTTTCTGAGTATGAGCGGAAGTTCAACGAACTTTCCAAGTTTGGTCCTGGTCTTATTGACACTCAGCTTAAGAAAAATGAGAAGTTCATAGCTGGAGCTCGCCCAGAGTTCTACGATCGTCTTATTTCACATGTTCATGGCACTTTTACTGAGCTTAAGGATATGGCTATTCGTTATGAGAACCCTACTACCAAGGGTCTTGCTGTTTCTGGTGCTCCTGCATCTCAGTCTTCCTCTGCAAATTCTAAGAAGAGAAAGCCAAATTTCTACCAGCAGAAGAAGAATTGGCTCAAGCATCCGGGCTTGGGATCTTCAACATCTTCTCCTTCTCAGAGGCACCCTGTTGATCTTTCTACCATTACCTGCTTCAAATGTGACCAGAAGGGACACTATGCTAATAGTTGCCCTACTTCGGTTGGTGCTGCTGTTCCTCCACCTCAGAGTACCAGGAACAATCTTTGTCATGTCTGCCTTCAGCCTGGTCATTTTAAGTGTCTGCCTTCAGCCTGGTCATTTTAAGAATGACTGTCCTTTGTATCAGAAGAGCTAGCCATCTGGTATTTTTGCTGTCACATCTGATTCTTCTCCTGCTGCACGTACTCCTGCTCCTAGTGATGATCAAGGTACTCTTCAGGGAACCTTTACTTTATTTCATCATCCTGTTCTTGTTTTATTTGATACTGGAGCTTCGCATAGTTTTATTTCTGTTGATTTGTGTGATAAGTTTGAGCATCTTCTTTCTCCTGAGTTTGCTGTTGAATCTTTGTGTGTTAAAAATCCTATCGGTGGTCCCGCAAATCTTAATAAGATTTGTAAGCAAGTGAGACTCTTCTATTCTGGCCATAAATTTTCTGGTGATTTCTATGTTCTTGGTTTCGATGCTTTTGATTTGTTGCTTGGAGGTGATTGGCTTAATGGGCATGATGCCCGTATCTCTTGTAAATCCCGAATTGTTTCTCTTAAGGATGATCGGGGTAATTCTTTGGTTATTCAGTGTCGTATGCCTCATGATTATGCTGGCAGCTTTATCTTTTCTCTGGATGCTTCTCCTATTGATCTTCAATCGACTCGTGTAGTCAAACTCTATCCCGATGTATTTGGTGAAGTTACTACTTTACCTCCTAAGCGGGAAATTGATTTCCTCATTAATCTTATCCCTGGAGCTCGACCTGTAGTTCTTCCCCCTAGAAGAATGGCACCCTGTGAGAAGGTTGAGTTAGGGAAGCAAATTAAGGATCTGTCTTCCAAGGGTCTAATCAGACCTAGCTATTCTGAATGGGGAGCAGCGGTGGTTTTTGTCACCAAGACCGATGGTTCTCTCCGGATGTGTGTTGATTATAGGGTGCTAAACAAGCTCACTATGAAAAACAGATATCTAATGCCTCGCATTAATGATATGTTTGATCAACTTTATGGTGCCACTGTTTTCTCTCAGCTTGATCTTGCCATAGGTTTTCACCAGCTCAGAGTTGCTGAGGAAAGTATTCCCAAGACTGCTTTCTGTACTGAGAATGGATTCTTTGAATGGTTAGTCATGCCTTTTGGTTTGACTAATGCTCCTGCTTTCTTTGTTGATTTGATGAATCGTGTTTTTCGTGATGTGCTTAATAAATTTGTTCTAGTCTTTGTTGATGATATCCTTGTCTTCTCTAAGTCCAAGAAAGAGCATCAATCGTATTTGAAATCTGTTCTTGAAACTCTTAGAAATCATCAGTTGAAGGCTAAATTTTCTAAATGCCATTTCTGGAAGGATGAAGTCCGATTCCTCGGGCATATTGTTTCTGGTAATGGAGTTTCTGTTGATCCAGTCAAGATCGTTGCGATCAATGTAAGTCTTTCTTTCCTTCTCTTCCCTTGTTTCCTTCAATTTATTCTATCTTTCCAGTTGTCCTTGTTATCCCTATTCTGTACAGGATTGGGAAACTCCTAAGACTCCTACTAATATCCGTAGTTTTCAGTGAGTTGAAGCACAAGCTTACTTCCGCACCAGTTCTTACCATTCCAAGTGGAAATGAGGGATTAACAGTATACACTAATGCTTGTCGAGAAGGTTTGGGAGCTGTTCTAATGTAGGATGGTAAGGTGATTGTTTATGCTAGTCGTCAGTTGAAGACCCATGAAGCCAATTATGCTGCCCATGATTTAGAGTTGCTTGCTGTTGTTTTTGCTTTGAAGCTTTGGAGACATCATCTTTTGGGTACTAAGTTTGAACTTTTCACAGATCATCGGTCTTTGAGGTATATTTTCTCTCAAAAGGATTTGAACTAGAGATAAGTTAGGTGGTTAGAGTTCCTTGATTCTTATGACCTCGGCATCAACTATACCCTTGGGAAAGCTAATGTTGTGGCAGATGCTTTGAGTCGGAAGATGGCTTTGTTGTGTCAGCTTGTTGTTTCTTCTCCTCTTGTGGATCATATCATGGCTAAGCAGGATGAGGATGAGATGCTTAGATTGATTAAGGAGAATGTTCGAAGTAGAGTCGGAGGTAGTAGCCTTGATGGCAGTGGTGCTCAGATAGATGATAAAGGTGTGTTGAGGATTAATAATAGGATGTGTGTCCCGAATGTTGATGGATTTAGACAGGAGTTGCTTCGGGAGAATCATCAGTACAGACTTTCTATTCATCCGGGTGTGACCAAGATGCACCAGGACATGAAGAAGTTATATTGGTGGAAGGGTATGAAGCGAGATATCTCCATTTTTGTTAGTAGGTGTGCGACTTGCCAGCAAGTCAAGGCAGATCATCAGAAGACCCCTGGTTTGTTGCAGCCTCTTGAGATTCCCAATTGGAAGTGGGAACAAGTTTCTATGGATTTCATTGATGGATTACCGAGGACTAGGAAGGGTAATGAGAGTATATGGGTTATTATGGATAGATTGACCAAATCAGCTCATTTCATTCCGGTCAAGTCTTCCCGTTCTGCTTCTAGTTTGTCTGAGATTTACATGAGGGAGATTGTTCGTCTCCATGGTGTTCCTCTCAGTATTGTTTGTGATCGTGATCCTATCTTCACTAGTCAGTTTTGGAAAGCCTTTCAGGATTCTTTGGGTACTCATCTGAATTTGAGCACTGCTTACCATCCACAGACCGACGGTCAAACGGAAAGGGTGAATCAGATTCTCGAAGATCTTCTTCGTGCTTGTGTGCTTGATTATGGAGGATCTTGGGAAGATCATCTCCATCTTGTCGAATTCACCTATAACAATAGTTATCAGGTATAATGTCTATCTTCTGTTTTAATCTTATCTTAATCTTTTATCTATCTCATTTCTATCTTTGAATTCAGGCCAGTATCAAGACGTCTCTGTTTGCTGCTCTTTACGGACGACCTTGTAGATCTCCTTCTTGCTGGATTGAATCCGGTAATCGTTTAGTTCTTGGTCCTGAGATGATTTTAGAGGCTTCTGAGAGAGTTGAGGAGATTAGGAGGAAGATGAGGGTTGCTCAGGATAGGCAGAAGAAGTATGCTGATAGGCGTAGGCGGAGTTTAGAGTTTGCTGTTGGTGATCTGGTTTTCCTTAAGGTCTCTCCCTTAAGGAATGTTATTCGATTTGGTCGTAGAGGGAAGCTTTCTCCTAGATTTGTTGGTCCTTTCCGCATTGTGGAAAGAATTGGTTCTTTGGCTTATCGTCTGGATTTGCCCGAGAAGTTCTCTGGAGTGCATAATGTATTCCACATTTCTCATCTTCGTCGCTATCTGCATGATCCATCTCTTATTGTTCAGCCTTCTGCTCTTGATAGTTTGGATATTGAGCCTAATCTGACTGTTGAGAGGAAGACACTTCGTATTGTCGATAGAGGTACGAAGCAGCTAAGAAGGAAATCTGCTAGTCTGGTCAAAGTACAGTGGTGTACTGATGATTGTGATTGTACTTGGGAGACGGAGGAGAGCATTCATGCTTCGAATCTAGAATTGTTCGTTCCAGGTACTATTTGCTTTCTATCTTGTTTTCCTTATTTTCTTTGTTTCCGTTCTTTTCGAGGACGAAAAGGTTTGAGTGGGGGAGAGTGTAATAACCCAATATTTTAGAGATTATTTTTAATTGAATCTATTTCATTTAGAAAATGTTTTAGAACTTATTTTACTTAAAATTTTGTTTTAAAATATTGTTACAATGAAGTAAATAATTTTCCAAAGTCAATGGTGATTTATTTGTAATTTCTGGACACTATTTTCAATTTTTAAGTAATTTCTATAATTCTTTTTCCATTTCTTTAAATTTAAATATTTAATTTTATTTTATAATACTTTGTTTCAGTTTTAGAGTCAATTTCTGAGTTTATTTTGTTTATATAAAATTAAAAAGAAAAAGAAATATGAAGAGTTTAAAATGCTTTAGAAACTGAAGTCTTTTCATCTCCAAAACTCTTCATTTCCATAACCACCTCATTACACTCTTTGGCCGTGCATTCTTGTGTGAATAGCCATGTATTTCCAGTTGTTTCTCATGCAAAAAAAATATCACTTTCATTTCTATTCATGGCTTGGAGAAATTTGGTAATGGCTACATCTCATTTTTTCTACTTTTCTCCTCATTTTCTATGTATTTTGCCTTGTTCTTCTTGCTTTTTGGATCGACCTCTCCTCCATATCCATGGCCTCAAACACCTACCCCTCTTCCTTGCCATCAACACCACCTATACTCCAGGCCATGACCATGGCCGAGCCCACCATGGTGACTAAACCCCTCAAAAATGCAACCTAAGCCTTAAAAACATGTTATTGACCACTATTTGCTTCACCACTTCATTTTCCACCACCACCACCACCTTTGGCCGCCACCACCATCACTAACCAGACCACCACACACCCCTCCAGCCCTTGACCTGACCCATACTCCACTGGTCAAGCCAAAAAACCCCATGGCCGAACCCAATATTGAACAAAAATCACACTATTTTGCCTTAAACCCTTCACCTTCTCACTATGTAACTTCCCCTCCATGTTTCACCACTTTGGTCGTGCATTCACATGACCAAACCTGAGCCAAAACTTGTACAAACCAGAGCCAAACAACATCCTTAGGCCATGACAAATAGTAGAGAAAGAAAAGGGAAAGACTTTGTGTTCAAATCACTTTTTATTTCAAAGTTACACCATTGCAAAGTATGTTGAATTTATAATTTGTTTGATTTTTTGTTTTGTGTTGTAACACAAGATTTGTAGCTTGGATTTGCTCTCCTCTCAATTCCGTAATCTTGTCATCGTGCTTTGATTTCCGTTGTGTCATTGGTTTTGTTATCTCCGTCATTTAGAGGTGAGTAAATCTCACACGACACTATATACTTATGCAATTGTGAAGCGACAACATTTGAATGTGTAGAATTATAAATGATGCTATAACTGCCTGTGATTATTTATGTATGATGTTAAACCTATAAATTTCATGTCATATCACCTATTACTGTTGTATATTGTTAAACTGTTCATTTATATCCGTTTATCACACTGCAAGTTCCCTGTAGAATAGAATCACTATGGGTTGAAATGATACATACCCGAACGGACTTTAGAATAGGGAAAGATCGTTATGAGCTAAAATGATAAGCCCGAGCGACTTTTATTTAAATTTTATTTACTTGGGATTGCGGGTTTGAAATGATAAAACCTGGATTTTCTTTGTAAACTACAGATTGAAATGATATATTATCTGTATCACTTGACTTAGGCTAGAAAATATTATACAGACCCGTGGTTATTTTATATTTTTTTCTGGAAATTTTGAGTATTTTAAAAATGTAAAAAATATGATAAATTGATTTTAATTGAATTTTTAAATGATTTATTAAAGTGGAAAGTGATAAATGTAAAATAAATGGATAGAAATTGTGATTTTAAAGTGTAACTTAATTTGGAAATTTTGATTTGATTTTTAATGGAAATTTAAGTTAATTAAATTAAAAATGAGAATAAATGGTGAAAATGGAGATTTAAATTTATGTGTTAAAGTAATTTGTTAAAAATGAAAAAGGGAAGTTGACACACTTGAATTAAATAAGTGAACTTTGGAAAATTTGATTTTTTTTATTTGAAAAATTTTTCTTTATAAAATTCATAAGTTAAAGGATTTAAATGAACATTTTTAATGTGGAAAAATATGATATTTATAAGTTTAAATGATTTAAATTGAAGTTTATTTATGGCTGGAATTGTATTTAAAACCTGGAAATTCAATTAATTGCACTTCAGAAATGCTATCATTTCTGGAAATGAACTAATTCTAAACTAAGTAGAATCTGCAGCACTTTGTAAGTGCTGTGGTTGCATAAATGAACTTAATGACTAAAATGAACTAAGGCTATGACAACACTTGGTAAGTGATATAGTGGCAGGACTAAAATTGAACCTGAAACTAATGAAAGGGCTATTGTAGCACTTGTTAAGTGCTGCAGTAGGCTGAAATATGATTTTTATATATAACTGAACTTTTACAACAGTTATTATAACGCTGTCTTTGCTGAATTGAATTAAAACCTTTAATTTGAACCCTGAACTATTACAGCAGTTCTGTAAATGCTATCTTTTCTGAATTGAACTATTTTTCCTTTAAAACTGAACTATTACAGCAGTTTATAAATGCTGTCTTTGCTGAATTGAATTGTTTTCAAATATAACTTACCGTAGCACTTTTTAAATGCTGTGAAAGCTGAAATTTTATTGTTTTAATGTTTTTAAGTGAATAAATGAACTCAGAAAAGGCTAAAATTTTGGAAATTGAATATTTGATTTAAAAGGAATAATGACTTCACTTTTAAATGGTTTAAATGAAGTATTTTGATTTGAAATATAAACTGTTTTTAAATTTTATAACCTCGGGTTATAATAACGATTGGTTGTTAAAGAGACCGGGATCGAATATGGACATACTCTTTGTCGATACCGAAAACCACTTTAACAACTGTGTACGCGGTGGAGATTCCAGAATGAAGTAGGATGGTGGCGACGACCCTAAGGTATATACGTGGACCCAACTCCCGTGAGTTGGCATAAGGTGGCTAAAACAGGAGCGATTGACAGGCCAATGAGGTAGCACCTCTGATCGGACACACCTCTTCGATACCATTCTATTACTTGTGATTGATTTGGTGCGCACCCTTGATTTGGGAGTGTTGTTCGAGGTGGGCGATAGTGGCTGCTATGCGTCACCACCAGTCCGGATGCGTAATTGGTATATTTACCCTGGCATTGCCTAGTTGTGCCGTGTCACCTACCATAGCGAGCTTTACTACGAGTTTCTATTTGTGTCGTACCTATGGAGTATCTTCTCATAGCCTTTCGAGGTGTGCAGGTATTGTATAGACTATTAGCACTATTACGTGTTAGGGTGAGTTCAGATTAAATGTAAAGCCCTAATGCTATTTTAAAGTATGTTATTTTATGATTAGACATTATTATAATAGCGAATATTACTACATAGTAGATAGTTTAACGGATCCTTAAAGAATGGGAGATCCCAAGCATTCTTTAAGTTACTTGTACTTTTATTACAATTCACTTGAGTTGGTTTACACTGTATAAGTATGTATGTCCTGACTCGAGTATTTGTGTTTTATTTACGCTCGGGTCAGCCTGAGTATTCATAGCTTTGGATTTCACTTTTCTGGAGCTAGGAATCGCTGGAGTTTCTGCTTATCTAGTTATCTATCTATTTCAGTTTCAGTTGTTCTATTTCAGCATTTGAATTAGAGACTTATGTATTTGGATTTCTATTGTACTTGTTTCAGAACTGTATTGGTTTTCAGACTATGTATTTTGTATCCTTTTTGAGACTCTATATTTTATTGGCTTCAAGAACCACTGTTTATTTTATTTCCGCTGCGAGTTATCCCGATATTTCTATGTCTGTGATTCTATGAATGATTTTATTTGCTCTAAATTTTATTACAATCTGTTATTTTGCATTATTCAAGTCTGACATGTGTGGATTATTGTCGATTTGAATGGTTCAAAATAGTGGGTCGTTACACAGACGCGCGTACAAAAAGTCATCCGCTCATACACGGGAACGTATAGGGTCTCATCCGCTAAAATATGCGGGAATATATCCAAATCAACTAATATATATATATATATATATATATATATATATATATAGTATCATACACCATCCAAACAAGCATCAAACAACATGAAATAATTTTATTCTCGCTTATATAAAAATATAAACGAGTCAGAAAGAGTGAGTTGTACTCACATTGCTTTCTTTTGTCGTTGCAGCGTTTTATTTCGAATAAAATTAAACTGACATTTAATTTTACCCAAAATTCCTAGCAGCTCCAAATCCATCCAAACTAGCTCTACCACGTAGTGTTCGTGAATACGAACCCAACGCAATTCGTTTTGTGCAAAACGGACCTCGTATGACAAAGTTATGGCATTTATAAGTTTACACGAATTAGAATATAGTTTACAATTTCTTTTTATTTTTTTAACCTACATCAATCAGGACCGTCCATTTTTAGATCTGAGAATCCTGGCCCGCCTTCTTTTCTTCCCTCCCTCTTCATTCGTGCTCGTCCCTAGGCAATGAACCCAATACGCACGTTTCAATCTTTCGAACGCCGCTCCCATTGATCATCTTTGCAATGATCAGACAATACCACTCGAAAGACCCAACTCCATCTCACCTACGGCCCAAAACCACACCCCCTAGCCTCGACATCGTCTCGTATTTCATGCGCGAATGCCGGCCCTTTGTGGCCAATTGTCGTCGATCCACCATGTAATTTTCGATCATGACCGTTGGATAGAGAGATCTCGACATGCACTACAAGTTTGTAGTTGATAGTTTTCCCTAATTGTGCGTGGATGTGGAGATAATCGAGGTGGAAGGGCATGAGTTTCTGGCCATTGAAAGCTAGGTGGTGGCTAGCCCTAAAAGATTAAGGTTTTGGTGAATGAAGGGCAAAGGTCCTTATATTTATATGCAAATATAAATCACTATTCACTCAAAATGATTCCGGACTCCAAACAAAGCGTTTCACCTAGCGTTTATAATGTTTACCCCTATTCCAAACACAATAGAATATATATCGCGAACCAATTCCATCATATTTGGAAGATAGGTTTTCGAATCGAATTATTTTAATTAAATTTGCTTAAATAAATTTCTATGCATTTCAGCTTCGCACGACCAAACCGTAAGTCCGATTGACACAAAATTTGGAATACTATTATAATTCACTATTACAGATCCAATGAAACTAGTTTCGACGAAATCTGAGACAATATCAAAAATGGCTATCTTTACACGTTAATTAAGTTAATAAATTTCCAATTTCTATAAATTAACTTTTAGTTCAATTTTAAAAGTTTACTAATTCTATTCTAATTCACATAGAATTTAAAACAACGTTAGAAATCATTTTTATTTTAATTTGATTCCAGATTCAATTACTTAACTGATTTAACATATAATATTCATTTTCAATATTTAAATCCAATTAAATATTCTAAATTCAGACGATTGAAAAACTGGGTCGTTACATTCTTCCCTCCTTAAAAGAATTTCGTCTCTGAAATTACTACGTAGAAAAAATGCTACAACTCCATTAAATTTCAAAAACAATTTAGTTGAAACAGATTATCAAATTCTTTTAAGTGTTTAACTTTTCCAAAATCATTTAGTTGCAACTTTTTATAAAAACTTTTCTAAGTCTTTAAATTCATTCATAGTTATTAACTAATACAACTTCCAAAAATCAACTAATATCATTTCAATTTATAACTCAAAATCAAATTTTTGTTATAATTTTTTTCCCAAAATTTCCAAAAGTTTTCTAACGCCTTAAATTTTCAGAAAAATTCGCCAAAGTCTCCTTTGCGCGGTTCGATCGTAGTAAAATCACAATATATATATATATATATCACAAATATACATCTCATCTTCGAGGATGAGGTATCCAGGAGGGAAAAAAATATAAAAGTATGATATGTAATCCGAGATATGTACCTTATATATTATTTAGCGAGCATATACGACTAATATAGGGTGAAAGCGAGCTCCAAATGTGAAGCAAACACCATCTGCACCTACTAAACACTCAGTAAACAAATGAGAACGCATATATGGAAAGTAATATCAACATATATAACATATACTATACAACTATCATACGGAAATGAAACATATGCAACATAAGCAATCATCAGACAACTATTATCTAACTAACATCCAACAAATCAATTCATTCGTTTACTGTTTAGTTTTCATCCAACTAATTTACATTCAAGTTAACTAACAATCATTTTATTACATTTACATCTCATTTTGCTTTCATTTGATTCTCATCAAATCAGTTTAATTCACTTCCATTTCTTATTACCCTTTAATTGATTTGCATTCACTTACATTCATCACTTCAACTTGTTTACTAATATTCAATTAGTTTACATTCTACTAATTTACATCCAAGTTAGTTCACTTTCAATTCAAATCAAATTCATTTCTATTTAGATTCACTTTACTTTCAATTTGAATTTAATTATTTAATTTACACTCAAACATTCATATCTACTTCGTTTACATTCAATTAGGTTTAACACATTCCATTCCATTCACATTTATTTTATTCATAATTTATTCATTAATTAGTATACTTCTTTTAATACTAATAACACTTACGATTTATTTCATAAATCAGTTACTTAAGTCTTGTTACAATCACTCAATACAACGTTACTTATGTTTATCACTTCAAACTTAAGTTCATATTCAATTTATCAAATAACATTCAAAATCATATTCAGTTAACTAATTTATTTTACTAGTTCAATTCAATTCATTTTTCACTAAAGTGGAATTTCATTTAATAACTCAAGTTCATTATTCATTACATCAACTTCATTTTGAATATCAAAATCAACTTCATTTAATTTTACTTAAGATAAATTCCTTTTCCAAAATTCATTCTATTTTTCTTAACTTAAATTTCAACTTATAAACCCAATTCAGATTTCATTTCTTAACCTTCATATTTAACAAATAGAAATTTGCTTTACTTACTATCTCTCAAATTATAAGTTATAAACTTATTTACTTAAGTTTTCATGAATATATACTTAAGTTTATCCACCTTCTATAAATTAAATCCATGGTTATATAATCACTTTACAAGTTTAAGTGTATATTCTTTTCAATAACTTATCTAATCTAGTTTTATCTAATTCACCTTTAGTTAGATTCCAAATCATATATTTTGTTACACTAACTCAAATTTATTTAACTTTACTAAAGTTAAATTTTTTTAATTTCATATTATAAGTCCAAACTCATTTCCTTTATATTTATCAATTTCAAACTTGGATTTTAAATTCAAACTTGTTTATTACAACAAAACTTAAATTTTCAATTTACTAATGGTAGCAAATCCATCACCCAGAAACTCGAAAATGATATTGATGATGCAGCCGTCATCATCCTTATTATTTCCTAGCAACTGTAGTGAATTCAGTGCTTTAAATTCTTTTAAAATCCATTTATTTATAAATCACATTTATAAATTTATACTTATATAATTTCACTATTTTACTTCACTTTTATAAGATTCATTCCAAATTCATTTTTCTATTTATATTTATAATAATAACAACTCTTTTTTAAACACAACAAATAACAAATGATAATAATTAAATATTACCATTCATTAACAACCAACAATCAATATATATAATGATATATAAAATATAATCGAGGTAAAATTATTTCATTTACCCATTCAAAACAATATTATGTCTATTTACCTTGTTTAAGAGTTTAGAAATCCCTATCGATGTAGTGGCGTCCCACATACTGACCAGAATTCCGTAAGCCACTCAACAGATACATCAACACAATATAAAACATTTTTATAATCACTAACAAATATGCGCTCATATATATAATACACTCAAACTCAATCTAGGGCGCTACGGACCCTATCTATATTGAGTACACATTAAAGCCTAGGAATATACTAAACCTAAGCTCTCATACCTGCTGTGACGACCCGCACTCGGCACCCTCTGAATCCGACACCAAACCACGCGTGTCCGACCCAAAACGCACTGATTGTAGATGATCATGAGAAAGAAAAGAGAGGGTGAGGAGAAAGAGAGAAGAAAGAAGAAGAGAAGAAGAAGAAGAGACAAGTAGAACCAAAACAATACAGAATCTCACATCGCAGTGGAATAACATATAATATAGATCAATAATCTTTACAAAGAGAAACTGTAATATACATAAATCAATATCAGAGTACACAATAAGTAATCATCAGCTCGGACAGTTATAATAACCTATCCTCACAAATGCTGATAATTTACAACAACAACAACAATGCAAAGCAGCGGAAAAATAAACAAATACGTGTATACGACATGAAGATCTGTAGCTCGCCTGCTGAAGCTCTAAAAGCACCAAATCTAAACCTGTAAATATACTCGGTCTGACCCAATCATTGAAATGGAAGAATGCCCGGATCAGTCTGGAAAACCAGCGTGAGAAACCACACTTAACTGAATTTATTAAATTACCAAAACTTTTCTTTTCAAAACAAAAGTATCTCGTAAGACATGCCCACACATAAACACGAACATGTTTTTACCTTATGATAACCAAAACACTTTATATCAAATCATTCTGTATTATAATAGTGTCTATTGCATAAATAATATTCAATATATCCGAAATGGTTATCCATATAACATTTCGGGGCTATCATTACACCGACAAACAAAACCGCAAGTTCATAGTAGAGTTTGGATTCCATACAAATGACTAGATGAAGGGACTTCCTTTTCGATCCAAATCTCGGTACACCTCTAAATGGATGTACCTAGGGTCCAGATAATGGGTGCCTAAACCAACACAAGACCGACCTACCCATCCCTGGATAGAACCGAATATGTCATCACTCCAGTCGTTACCGACCTATAATCTGTAGCCACAAGCATACATCAACAATAATTAGATACACGACGTCATAGCGTGTAAAGATATATCTAGAAGAGTGATGCCATCTCCTAATGGGAGCGACCCACTTAGCCTTGCTGCTTCTATCCCAGTTTCTGTCATTTTTCGGGGAATGGGGCCAAAGAGGTATCGATTACCTTTCACATATCACATATGACATATCACATATGACATATCACATATCACATCATCTTTGAATACCACATTGCCATTCCCATTGACTACTAATTGCCTTCCACAAAAATACAACCCTTGAGCTCGTACGTCTCAAGGAGGGTGTTAAGCTAAGAGAAGTCACCTTCTCCGCTACCAAACTGATGTAGGTTTGTAAAAAACAATGTACCTAATCTTAGAAATGCAATGTCAGACACTCGTCCATACAAGTTGTCCAGAAACAGGACAAACTGAAGGTACTTTCCTACCACATCCTATCGGGAAATCCCTAGGATTAGTAGTGAATGGTACATACATTGGATATTTCATAATGAAGAGACTACTGCTACTAGATGTATATTGGGATTTTAACCCCAAACGATCAACAAGCAGTCCTTCACTATGAAAATCCTAAATCTCGATATCATCGACCAACCTGCACAATCGTCGCATATATGTTGGTCCGAAGTGGTTTTCAGATAAATCTGATCCCGATCTCTTCGCATCAACAACGCAAAAGCGTTTCTCAACCTCATACAGAAACTAAGTCTCATAGACTTATCACATCTCCAACTTTCAACTTGCTATTCTTCGGCCAAGAAGGAAGCTTGATAGATTGGAGTAATCACTCTGCACTACATGAATCAACATTCTCAACACAAATGATAATCAAGCCTACACAGTCAGTTACGTACTAAGTGTACGACTAATTAGTTTCTACATCAAGTTGAGAAACTAAAATGGCCAAATTTGATAGTCGATTATTTATCTATCAAAGTAACAAACAAAATCTAGCACATAAGTAGTCACTGGGCCTGATTTTTATTAATCGTTTATAAATCGAATCACTTTCCAATTATTCACTTCAAAATATCTTTAAAAAGATAATATTCACAACCATCTCACTTATTGGGTATTTGGAAAACATTTTCATATACTTATTTTAATAATAAGTAAATTCACAACTTATTTTATTTTCAAACCATTTAAACTCCATTTTATAATTTCACTTTTCAAAACATTCACTTAATATAAAGGATTATCCACTGTCCAAAATCGGGAATATAATTCTTTACCAAATTTATTACTTCTACACATTTAATTTAAAAGATTATTCATTGTCCAAAATCGTGAATATAATTCTCTTACCAAACTCATTACTTCTGCACATTTAATTTAAAGGGTTATTCACTGTCCAAAATCGTGAATATAATTCCTTTTATAAAAATTCATATTTAACTTATCAAAATAAGTTGATTTCACCTTTATAAAATAGTGTTTATAATTCACATTTCTATTTTTTAAAAACTTCCATTTATAAAATTTCATTATAGACCAGTTTCTCGTTTATCTCATTTATATATATCAAAATCCCATTATAAGCTTATTTACTTATAAATCTCTTTATTTACAAATTCATTCTTTTGTAATCTATTTATAAAGCCCATTATAAATTCATTTCTAAATTTTACTTGCAAATCCATTTACAAATTTGATTACAAATCCATTTCTTATATTTATAAAACACCATTTATAATTCCATTACTTTTATTTATAAAATATCAATTTTCTAAATCTTATATATAAACCATTTATAATAAATTCAAAATTCTCATTTTAACTTATTTTAACAAAATAGTTAACTATATATTTCAAAAATCATATTTTGATTCCATTTAAATAAACTTCTTCTTTTAATAATTTACAACTCATTATTAAAACTTATATAACTTCAAATATCACTTAAACAACCTTTTTAAATCGAAATCATTATTTTAGTATTTTAGATTCTAGAAATAGGCCCAATGCTACAAAAGCGCTAAATAAGGGGATTCACATCAATCAATCAATCATGGCATCCAAACATCATATATCACATGATAACAGCATATATAACAATATCTGTAAATAAAAATAATACTGGTGAGGAATCTAGTTGGATCCCTCCAACCTGTCACCTGCAACAAATATACAAATGAGAAAATATGTATAATGTGTGCTTCGAGGCAAACGCGCGTACAAAGGGTCATCCGCTCATACACGGAAATGTATAGGGTCTTATCCGCTAAAAGGTGCAAGAATATATCCAAACCAACTAATATATATATATATATATATATATATATAATATCATACCATCCAAACAAGCATCAAACAACATGAAATAATTTTATTCTTGCTTATATAAAAATATAAACGAGTCAGAAAGAGTGAGTTGTACTCACATTGCTTTCTTTTGCCGTTGCAGCGTTTTATTTCGAATAAAATTAAAATGATGATTAATTTTATCCAAAATTCTTAGCAGCTCCAAATCCATCCAAACTAACTCTATCGCATAGTGTTCACGAATATGAACCCAACGCAATTCGTTTCGTGCAAAACGGACCTCGTATGACAAAGTTATGACATTTATAAATTTACACGAATTATAATATAATTTACAATTTCTTTTTTTTTTTAACCTACATCAATCAGGACCGTCCATTATCAGATCTGAGAATCCTGGTCGTGCCTTCTTTTCTTCCCTCCCTCTTCGTTTGTGCTCGTCCCCAGGCAATGAACCCAATACGCACATTTCAATCTTTCGAATGCCGCTCCCATTGATCATCTTTGCAACGATCAGACAATACCACTTGAAAGCCCCAGCTCCACCTCACCTATGGCCGAAAACCGCACCCCCTAGCCTCGCCATTGTATCGTATTTCGTGTACAAATGCTGGCCCTTTGTGGCCAACTTGTCGTCGATCCACCACGTAATTTTCGATCATGACCAATGGATAGAGAGATCTCGACATGCTCTACAAGTTTGTAGTTGATAGTTTTCCCTAATTGTGCGTGGATGTGGAGATAATCGAGGTGGAAGGGCACGATTTTCTGGCCATTGAAAGCTAGGTGGGGGGTAGCCCTAAAAGATTAGAGTTTTGGTGAATGAAGGGCAAAGGTCCTTATATTTATAGGAAAATATAAATCACTATTCACTCAAAATAATTACCGACTCCAAGCGAAGCGTGCCGCCTGGAGTTTACAATATTTTACCCCTATTCCGAACACAATGAAATATATATCGAGAGCCAATTCCATCATATTTGGAAGATAAAGTTTTCGAATCGAATTATTTTAATTAAATTTGCTTAAATAAATTTCTATGTGTTTCAGCTTCGCACGACCAAACCGTAAGTCCGATTGACACGAAATTTGGAATCCTATAATAATTCACTATTACGGATCCAATGAAACTAGTTTCGTCGAAATCCGAGATAGTGTCAAAAATGGCTACTTTTACACGTTAATTAAAGAGGGAATTAGGAAAAAGGACAAACTTTGACAAAAAATTAGTCTAAATGACACCAAATTTTATTTTTTAGCTGAAGGACAAACTTTGAAAAAAATTAGGTTAAAGTACAATGCTATTTCTAACTAGCATTATATTCAATTTTTACACTATACAAAATGCTAGATAGACTAGCATTATATTCAGTTTTTACACTAAACAAAATGCTAGTTTAACTAGCATTGTCCTTCAGCTTAATTTTTTTCAATGTTTGTCCTTCTGCCCAAAGATGAAACTTGATGTCCTTCAGTCTTAATTTTTTTCAAAGTTTGTCCTTATGCCTATTTTCCACTTAATTAAATTAATAAATTTCCAATTTATATAAATTAACTTTTAATTCAAATTTAAAAGTTCACTAATTCTATTCTAATTCAAATAGAATTTAAAACAACGTTAGAAATCATTTTTATTTTAATTTGATTCCAGATTCAATTTGTAACGACCACGACTTTCTCTCCATAGAAAGTCGCATCGTTAATAAGAAAGAAAGGGGTAGAAAATAGAAAAGAAGAAAAGAAAGAAAGAAACAACAACAACGATCTCACAGCGGAACGAATAAATTATATTAATAACATAAATTATTACATAGTATACAACACTTATCAGAGTTTACACAACTATACAACACATACTAGACAGTTATAAACATCTGTCTAGATATTACAACTCAAATACAATACAAGACTCTAACACAGATATCAACACAGCGGAAACTACTATCTATATCTACAACGCTGAAGCCTCCTGCTCCATTGCTCCTCCACAATTTGTCAAGGCTAACCTGAATCCCTTGGCTACTCGTAAAAATTTGAGTACCCAAGAGTTTATAAAACAGAAATAAACAACTTGGGTCAGACATGGGTCTGGTGTGAGTAACAGGTTAAACTTGTTTAACTTCAAAACCTTTTGAAAGAAAAGGTATCACGTAAGACTCCCCACAAATAAACATGGGTAAGTTTTTACCTTACGCTAACCAAAACATTTGATAGGAAATTCGATTGTATTATAATAGGGTCTAGGGTTTTCAAGTAAAATATAGAAATAGCTGAAATGCTTACATCTCACATTCCAACATAGTTGGGCACAACTAATACGTACGGCACTTATTGGAGTTTGGATTCCATACAATGGCAGGGCTACCGGGGTACCGCCCGTCACAGTATGTGGCCTAGATCACCGTACCGAGGATCACTCCCAATCCCCTGCAACACAAGGTCGGAACATCCCTTACTGGATAATTCCCGCACAAGATACCTCACGGTTGGGATCAGCAACCACACCACTAAGTCGAAAATAGAAAGGGACATCTAGACAGAGGTAACCTTGTCCTACTTGGGTGCTACCCACTAACCTTGCTGCACCTCCCCTGTTTTAGCCATTCCCGGTTTGTGAGGCTTGAGGTCACGATTACCTTAGAAAAGAACACATCACTTAGAATGCTCATCGTCCACCTGACGATGTTCTGAAAGCATTCAATCCATACAAGTTCGTTCCGGGTTCGAACGAAACCGAAGGCATTATCTCGTTACACTCGTTTTGGAATCACCCTCAGAGTTAACGACAATAACCCTTGCACTCTGAATCTTCATCTTCACTTGATTCACGACCTATCGTTAATTTGGATCGATGTGGTATTCGGGTCTCCAGACCTGGAAATCCGGTATACGAAAACCCGATCCCGGTCTCATCGAAATCCAAAGCGTATCTTTTAAGGCCAAGTTGTTTTAAAGTTAAAACAATTCAATTCTACTATCTATTTACACACAGATAGATAATTCACAGATTCACAATAGATAATCAACATTATCATTATAAGCAGATAATCCATATCATCATCACTATGCAACTAAAGCATCCAAATCATACAGTATCAATTATCTCATATCTGAGATCTCAAACCATTCAAGGTAAATCAATATCATTCAATATCCTTAAGCAATGATTTATTAATCACCATATATAGTTAATTTAAAATGAATTAAATTAAATACTTCATATCTAATTAATTTAAAGTAAATTAAATTAATTACTTTCATCATTAACAATCTTGCTTAAGTCACTATTAATTAATTATCAATTAATTAATCCACCCTTGTCCAATTATTCATTTTAATTAATCATCCTTGATTAATTACATTTAATTACATTCAAGTAATTAGCACTTAAATTAATTTCACAAATTAATTATTCTTAACCACTTATAGTAATTAACCTTTAATTACTACATTTATTAATTAACTATAATTAATTATCTTACTCCTTAATTAATTACATTAATTAATCACTTCATTTATTTATTATCCCTAAATTAATCAATTCTTAATTATATCATCAATTATTAACTAATGATCCTTAATTACATTTTAATTAATTACTTTATTTAAATTAATTACATTAAGTAATTAATCTTTAATTAAACCATAATTATTAATCACTATTGATTAATCACATTTAGTAATTAACTACCCTTAATTACTTCTTAAAATAAATTAATTATTCCTTAATTAATTTCTTAATTAATCCCTAAATTAATCTTAATTAATTAATCTACTTAATTATCACAATTAATCACATTAATTAATTACTTATTTAACCCAAGTTAATGATCTACATTAACTATTCTTTAATTATCTTTCTTAAATAATTAAACATTAATTAACCATTATTAATTACAACTTAATTAATTCTAATTATCAATAAATTAATCTCTAATTACTTAATTAATTAAGTACCTAACAACAACTTAATTCATCCTTAATTACTTAATTATTTTTCCTAACCATTAATTAACCTTTAATTAATTTAATTAAACCTTAATTAATCAATTTAAACCCTTAATTACTAATTTATTAACCCAATTCATAATTTAATTTAAATTGATATATTATCTTTTAATTACCTTAATAATTTATTTTATCCTAAATTATTAAATCTCAATTATCTTTATGATAACATTTTATTCTTATTAATGATTAAAATATCATTAATAAAGCACTTAAAACAATTTATCTTTATATTTACTTTTAAATTTCATTTTAAATTTAAGATTTAAAATGAAGACAAATTTAACTTTAACAAAGCTTTAAAACTATTTAAATCCTTTTTAAATTACATGTTAAAGAAATATTTATTTAATTAAAAGAAATTTAAAACTAAATTCATTTTAAATTCAAATCAATTTAAAATATACCTTAACATTCAAATTTGTTTAAAACAAATTTTAAATTTAAAAACTTCTTTTTATTTCAAAATTGAAATGCATATTAACTTTGACTCCAGATTAATCTTTAGATTTTGAAACCTATCTACAATTTAAAACTTTATCTTATTTAAAACTGAGATTTTAAATTAAACTCCAGATAATAACTAGATTTAAAACTTATTTAAACTTTACTTTTAGATTTAAACATTAGTTTTAAATTTTATTTTAAAATTTAAAAACTGGAAACAGGTTCTGTCAAAACCTGTTATACAAACATTACCCGAGTTACTCCTTCAAATCCCCGATAACTACTTCGAGTCTCCAACCAAAATTCACGAGAACAACCCGAGTTTCCCACTCCTTCTTTCCCAAACACCACAGCAAATACCCAGACATATACGTGCACGTGCACAGTTCATCTACGATGCTCCGACCATCGCTGCTGACGCCTATAAGTCGACTACGATCTTCTCACTGGATTGCGACCACCCAGAGCCACGATCATGCTTGAATTCGAAAACGAGCTATTCAACTTGCCTGGAACAAAAGTCTTCGAACCACCCAAAGCCTGGAATCCAACATCGCTCTCGAGATTCTGATCATCAGATCACCTGAAAATTTAACAGCACCTTCGCCAACGTCCACACTCTTATCTCCCTAAGTCCTGTAGAACTCGATTCAATATTGGAACCGTGACGATCAAATATACCTAATCTACCCAAACTAGGGCTACAGATTTCAATCTTCCACCGCAACTACCCTGATGATGAATTCGCCTTTTTGACAATTTCTCTTGACTCTCCTATCACTTCCCCACTTCCAGGAACAATCACTACCATTCCGTCCCTTTTTGATCATCTAAAATCACTCAAAATACAAAATTGTTCAAATCTCAAACTGCTCTCTCATTCTATTTCTAAAAATCGTGATTTTAGTTTTAAAAATCAAGTCTTTGATTAAGGTTTCAGATCATATACCCGACTTAATAAATTAAGATGTTTGAATTTTTCTTTATTCTAAGTTAACTCTGTTCTTCTTAAGTTTCCAGAGACATTCAAGTTATTTTAACTTGATTAACATTTTAAACTTTACTTCATGATTTCACAAACAACTTTTGTTTGAAATCCTAATTCTAATAGAGATTAGTTTGGGAGAATTGGAATTTAGATCTAAATTTTAAACTGAGAACTTTAAACAGAGATGATCACTGGTACAATCAAACATACACATAGTATCTTCATTCATATATACATGTATCTAGATCTAAAACAAACATGCATACATAATTTCAAACATGCACCACAATTTTACTTCAGATATTTTACCACACAAATCAAATCTATCTATTTTTAAAATCTAAGTTACTCACATAAAACAAAAGGATGAACAGAGCACTTATAAACAGCATGCACACAAATGAATATACACATCAGACATTCACTTATATATACATGTAATACACATTTAAATTCATCCATACTAGCATGCAACCAATTATATTTTAAATTTTTAAAAGTTACTCACATAAAACAAAAGGATGAACAGAGCACTTATAAACAGCATGCACACAAATGAATATACACATCAGACATTCACTTATATATACATGTAATACACATTTAAATTCATCCATACTAGCATGCAACCAATTATATTTTAAATTTTTAAAAGTTACTCACAGATTAAAGAAGACAGAGCCTCCAGATTTTTGAAACAGCCTTTAGAACTTGAATTGCTGGAAATGTCTTTAAAATTTGTAAACTGGAATGCCTTAGCAACCAAAATTGCTTTTGCTGAGTTAAACTTTATACTTGGTTTGAAAATGCAGGTTACAGATATGCTTGAAACAGAGATTACTCGATTCCAGGCTTGAAGAAGATGCAGGCTAATGTTTTGATTTGATTTTGCAATAAATTACAGGCTATTGAATTTTGAATAGATATTTGTTTGAGGAGGATGTAAATTACAGATTGAAGAATTTTGCAGGCTTTTGATTTTACATTTCCGTTTTGAAGAGTTTCTTACTTTATTTGTTTTGAACTGAGGTTTTCTTAACTTTGAAGAGAATAGGAAAAAAATATGAAGAGAATGAAGTATATGTTTATATAAACTGAAATTATCTAAAAATAAAAATAAAAGAAAAACAAGATTAAATGACACTTGTCATTAGCCCTTACTCATTATTTAACACTTGTTTAAATGAGGTCTTAGGAAATTAACACTTGTCTTTTTAAGTTAATTTGTATTTTATTTTTAAAGTTTAATATAAGCTTATACTTAATTAATTAGTTAATAAGTACTTATCTATATATAAATTACTTTTTAAAGGGAAACAAAAACTAATTATATTTATAAATAAAAGCTTATACAAATATTTTAAAATCCAAAATAATTTAAATAATTATTCTTTTGAATTTCAAAACTTTAAATTCAAATTCAAATTAAATTAAATCCTAAGATTCAATTTAAAAAGTCAAGTTATATATATATACACTTATATAACTACTTATCAATTTAAAAATAACCATTCCATAGTCTTTAAAATCCATTCATATTTATAAAAATAATACATTATACTTATTATTTGAAAATAACATATTTGATAATTTAAATAATTCATCTAAGAGATTATATTATCAAGTAATATTTTAAAAAGAAATAAAACAAACCTTTTTGTTAAATCTTATTTATTTTTAAGCTTAAGTAAAAATATCTTAAACAATTAAAACATTTATCTAAAGTATATTTAAAACTATAAAGTTATTTATTTAAATATCTTTGAAAAGTCCAGATTAAATTAAATATAAATTTCCAATTTATCAAAGCTTTCTATTTACAATATATACAAATAAATATATATATTCAAATAGAAAATATCTTATAAATTTTTTAAAAGATAAAATCACCAATTAATACTTATTTAATTAGATTATTAAATTAAACTCAAATTTTATTATCAAAGATCATCAATATCAATTTAATTATTTAACAAATTATTAAATTGATATTGCTCAAATTTCCGGGATATTACATTCCTCCCCCCTTAAAATAATTTCGTCCCCGAAATTTAAACAAAGGTAATTTAATAATCTATTTTTAAGATTTTAATTTTAATTCACAAGCATATACTATCATCCATATGCTAGCAACCATAGCAGCCAATCATCCAATCAAACAATTCTATCTATCTAGACTAAATTCTAGATAAAATACCTCGAGTTTCCCCAAGTATATATATATATACCGGGATACTCGCTCTACAAACAATCTAAACTACTAAGCTATAGATCTCCTACTCATCTAGATCTACAGAACTAAACAGAATATCAGACTACAGATGAGTCTGACTCAACTACCAAACTTCCCAAACTGCAGATTCTAAAACTAGAGATAGATCAAATACGTATTCCCTCAGAGATACGTAAAACTCAATGAATTCCAGTTATCCAAACTGACAATCCAACCAAGTAGACCAATTACTTATCCAAATCAGAACACAGACGAGATCCAAACATAACTCTACTTCACAATTATCCGTAGATTCCAAACTTACTTCTCCTATCCAGAGATACACTCCAAACTGCTTTCGCTGCTCAACTCTGATCTGAGGTAGAACACAAGCACAGACTGGACAACTCACTTCTAGAAATAAGGTTCACTGATCCATAAATAAAACTCAGATACTCCAGCAAAACTTGAGCTGCTTCACCAAATTCTATCTCTAGGAAACATCTTTCCACTAGACTGAACCACCGATATCACTCCTGGAATCCAGTCGATAAGAAAACTCAACCTTCAGATGCGGACAAACTCCTGACTTCTCTGAAGACATCCAGAAAAATTCTGACAACCCAAGAGAACATTCAGACAATCGCAAGTCACTTTTGCGATCAACCCATCCTAATTCCAAAGAAAAACTGTTCCTCTTTACCAATCAGAACAGCTTACACTTATTTATCCAATTTATCGAAGAAATGGATCCACTCTGCTGCTTCTGATCTTTACTTCCAGAAAAACTGCTCAGCCAGAAAACTTTCCTGCCAACGCGCAGAATACTCCGAGTTGCACTGCTGCCACATATGCCAAAGATTCCCAAATCAAAGCTCTTCGAGAAACTCGAACCTCAAACAAAACAGAAACACCATGCTGAACTCAGCCACAACACCGAAGCAGATACACTTCCTTAAGCTTGTTCCAAAGAAAACATCTTCGGGAACATCCATCGTCACTGTATCTCATCATACAGCTACTATTACCTGAGGTATCAAGGTACCATCACTCACTTCTGCCTCATCGACAGATCCAACTCTACTCATCCACACTTCAAAGATAAACTCCGAACCATTACAGTTTCCTTCGGAGATCGATGAAATCCTTCACCACAGCAAAGCTTACTCGAGACGGTATTGGGTTTACAGTCTCGATATATACTTCCAACCTCAAACATTCAAACTCCAACTATTGGTAATTGTGTTACACACACTACCACCTTATCTACCTTTATAACTTATATTGGAAAACCCGAACAGGTAACCCAATAAATAGGTAGAAATACATAAATATATATATTTAAAATGATATATTTTTTTTTATAGAAATTATTTCTGGGTAAAATTATTTCATCTACCTCTTTAAAACAATATTGTGTCCGTTGGCCTGGTTCAAGTGTTTAGAGATCCCTATCAATAACGTTAGCTACTCGTATTGACCAGAATCCATATACCACTCAACCGATCAATTAACACAAATATAAAATCATTTTATATAACTAACAAATACGCACTCTCATATATATATACACTCGGACTCAAACAGGTTGCTACAGATCCTGTCTCTAATGAACAACCCTTCCGAACCTAGGTATTCACTCAACCTAGTGTTCTGATATTCACTTAACCAAAAGCTTAGGCATTCGCTCAACCTATGCTCTGATACCACTGTAACGTCCTAGGCTTTTCAACCTTCAGCAACGGTTCACGACCGGTAGGCTTTTCAACCATCCCAGCCCCGCTGTGGCTCACAGTGATACCTCGGGTTTGCTTTTACGGCCACCCTCTCGAGTCGCAACCAACCCCAAAAGGCCTTATACTACCCCCGGGGACATGTAGGGGTAAGAGTCTCCCGTTCGCCACCTAACGCAAAGCGAGAACCCCCTATCACGCTGTAATGTAGCAAACCCGATCCCGGTCTCATCGAAATCCAAAGCGTATCTTTTAAGGCCAAGTTGTTTTAAAGTTAAAACAATTCAATTCTACTATCTATTTACACACAGATAGATAATTCACAGATTCACAATAGATAATCAACATTATCATTATAAGCAGATAATCCATATCATCATCACTATGCAACTAAAGCATCCAAATCATACAGTATCAATTATCTCATATCTGAGATCTCAAACCATTCAAGGTAAATCAATATCATTCAATATCCTTAAGCAATGATTTATTAATCACCATATATAGTTAATTTAAAATGAATTAAATTAAATACTTCATCTCTAATTAATTTAAAGTAAATTAAATTAATTACTTTCATCATTAACAATCTTGCTTAAGTCACTATTAATTAATTATCAATTAATTAATCCACCCTTGTCCAATTATTCATTTTAATTAATCATCCTTGATTAATTACATTTAATTACATTCAAGTAATTAGCACTTAAATTAATTTCACAAATTAATTATTCTTAACCACTTATAGTAATTAACCTTTAATTACTACATTTATTAATTAACTATAATTAATTATCTTACTCCTTAATTAATTACATTAATTAATCACTTCATTTATTTATTATCCCTAAATTAATCAATTCTTAATTATATCATCAATTATTAACTAATGATCCTTAATTACATTTTAATTAATTACTTTATTTAAATTAATTACATTAAGTAATTAATCTTTAATTAAACCATAATTATTAATCACTATTGATTAATCACATTTAGTAATTAACTACCCTTAATTACTTCTTAAAATAAATTAATTATTCCTTAATTAATTTCTTAATTAATCCCTAAATTAATCTTAATTAATTAATCTACTTAATTATCACAATTAATCACATTAATTAATTACTTATTTAACCCAAGTTAATGATCTACATTAACTATTCTTTAATTATCTTTCTTAAATAATTAAACATTAATTAACCATTATTAATTACAACTTAATTAATTCTAATTATCAATAAATTAATCTCTAATTACTTAATTAATTAAGTACCTAACAACAACTTAATTCATCCTTAATTACTTAATTATTTTTCCTAACCATTAATTAACCTTTAATTAATTTAATTAAACCTTAATTAATCAATTTAAACCCTTAATTACTAATTTATTAACCCAATTCATAATTTAATTTAAATTGATATATTATCTTTTAATTACCTTAATAATTTATTTTATCCTAAATTATTAAATCTCAATTATCTTTATGATAACATTTTATTCTTATTAATGATTAAAATATCATTAATAAAGCACTTAAAACAATTTATCTTTATATTTACTTTTAAATTTCATTTTAAATTTAAGATTTAAAATGAAGACAAATTTAACTTTAACAAAGCTTTAAAACTATTTAAATCCTTTTTAAATTACATGTTAAAGAAATATTTATTTAATTAAAAGAAATTTAAAACTAAATTCATTTTAAATTCAAATCAATTTAAAATATACCTTAACATTCAAATTTGTTTAAAACAAATTTTAAATTTAAAAACTTCTTTTTATTTCAAAATTGAAATGCATATTAACTTTGACTCCAGATTAATCTTTAGATTTTGAAACCTATCTACAATTTAAAACTTTATCTTATTTAAAACTGAGATTTTAAATTAAACTCCAGATAATAACTAGATTTAAAACTTATTTAAACTTTACTTTTAGATTTAAACATCAGTTTTAAATTTTATTTTAAAATTTAAAAACTGGAAACAGGTTCTGTCAAAACCTGTTATACAAACATTACCCGAGTTACTCCTTCAAATCCCCGATAACTACTTCGAGTCTCCAACCAAAATTCACGAGAACAACCCGAGTTTCCCACTCCTTCTTTCCCAAACACCACAGCAAATACCCAGACATATACGTGCACGTGCACAGTTCATCTACGATGCTCCGACCATCGCTGTTGACGCCTATAAGTCGACTACGATCTTCTCACTGGATTGCGACCGCCCAGAGCCACGATCATGCTTGAATTCGAAAACGAGCTATTCAACTTGCCTGGAACAAAAGTCTTCGAACCACCCAAAGCCTGGAATCCAACATCGCTCTCGAGATTCTGATCATCAGATCACCTGAAAATTTAACAGCACCTTCGCCAACGTCCACACTCTTATCTCCCTAAGTCCTGTAGAACTCGATTCAATATTGGAACCGTGACGATCAAATATACCTAATCTACCCAAACTAGGGCTACAGATTTCAATCTTCCACCGCAACTACCCTGATGATGAATTCGCCTTTTTGACAATTTCTCTTGACTCTCCTATCACTTCCCCACTTCCAGGAACAATCACTACCATTCCGTCCCTTTTTGATCATCTAAAATCACTCAAAATACAAAATTGTTCAAATCTCAAACTGCTCTCTCATTCTATTTCTAAAAATCGTGATTTTAGTTTTAAAAATCAAGTCTTTGATTAAGGTTTCAGATCATATACCCGACTTAATAAATTAAGATGTTTGAATTTTTCTTTATTCTAAGTTAACTCTGTTCTTCTTAAGTTTCCAGAGACATTCAAGTTATTTTAACTTGATTAACATTTTAAACTTTACTTCATGATTTCACAAACAACTTTTGTTTGAAATCCTAATTCTAATAGAGATTAGTTTGGGAGAATTGGAATTTAGATCTAAATTTTAAACTGAGAACTTTAAACAGAGATGATCACTGGTACAATCAAACATACACATAGTATCTTCATTCATATATACATGTATCTAGATCTAAAACAAACATGCATACATAATTTCAAACATGCACCACAATTTTACTTCAGATATTTTACCACACAAATCAAATCTATCTATTTTTAAAATCTAAGTTACTCACATAAAACAAAAGGATGAACAGAGCACTTATAAACAGCATGCACACAAATGAATATACACATCAGACATTCACTTATATATACATGTAATACACATTTAAATTCATCCATACTAGCATGCAACCAATTATATTTTAAAATTTTAAAAGTTACTCACATAAAACAAAAGGATGAACAGAGCACTTATAAACAGCATGCACACAAATGAATATACACATCAGACATTCACTTATATATACATGTAATACACATTTAAATTCATCCATACTAGCATGCAACCAATTATATTTTAAATTTTTAAAAGTTACTCACAGATTAAAGAAGACAGAGCCTCCAGATTTTTGAAACAGCCTTTAGAACTTGAATTGCTGGAAATGTCTTTAAAATTTGTAAACTGGAATGCCTTAGCAACCAAAATTGCTTTTGCTGAGTTAAACTTTATACTTGGTTTGAAAATGCAGGTTACAGATATGCTTGAAACAGAGATTACTCGATTCCAGGCTTGAAGAAGATGCAGGCTAATGTTTTGATTTGATTTTGCAATAAATTACAGGCTATTGAATTTTGAATAGATATTTGTTTGAGGAGGATGTAAATTACAGATTGAAGAATTTTGCAGGCTTTTGATTTTACATTTCTGTTTTGAAGAGTTTCTTACTTTATTTGTTTTGAACTGAGGTTTTCTTAACTTTGAAGAGAATAGGAAAAAAATATGAAGAGAATGAAGTATATGTTTATATAAACTGAAATTATCTAAAAATAAAAATAAAAGAAAAACAAGATTAAATGACACTTGTCATTAGCCCTTACTCATTATTTAACACTTGTTTAAATGAGGTCTTAGGAAATTAACACTTGTCTTTTTAAGTTAATTTGTATTTTATTTTTAAAGTTTAATATAAGCTTATACTTAATTAATTAGTTAATAAGTACTTATCTATATATAAATTACTTTTTAAAGGGAAACAAAAACTAATTATATTTATAAATAAAAGCTTATACAAATATTTTAAAATCCAAAATAATTTAAATAATTATTCTTTTGAATTTCAAAACTTTAAATTCAAATTCAAACTAAATTAAATCCTAAGATTCAATTTAAAAAGTCAAGTTATATATATATACACTTATATAACTACTTATCAATTTAAAAATAACCATTCCATAGTCTTTAAAATCCATTCATATTTATAAAAATAATACATTATACTTATTATTTGAAAATAACATATTTGATAATTTAAATAATTCATCTAAGAGATTATATTATCAAGTAATATTTTAAAAAGAAATAAAACAAACCTTTTTGTTAAATCTTATTTATTTTTAAGCTTAAGTAAAAATATCTTAAACAATTAAAACATTTATCTAAAGTATATTTAAAACTATAAAGTTATTTATTTAAATATCTTTGAAAAGTCCAGATTAAATTAAATATAAATTTCCAATTTATCAAAGCTTTCTATTTACAATATATACAAATAAATATATATATTCAAATAGAAAATATCTTATAAATTTTTTAAAAGATAAAATCACCAATTAATACTTATTTAATTAGATTATTAAATTAAACTCAAATTTTATTATCAAAGATCATCAATATCAATTTAATTATTTAACAAATTATTAAATTGATATTGCTCAAATTTCCAGGATATTACACAATTATTTAACTGATTTAACATATAATATTCATTTTTCAATATTTAAATCCAATTAAATATTCTAAATTCAGACGACTGAAAAACTGGGTCATTACAACAAATAACAACTTTATATTATATAACATTACATCTATAACCTTCTATAATATATGGCATGGCCTTGATATTGTGTGTATATGGTTGGTTGGATTGTGTGTTGACTTGATGTGAATATGAAAATGTTTGTATAGCGATAGTCGCTATAAGCGCACTTTGAAATCCCTTTGCTTTTAACTTGTTCAAATTGGTGATATGTTGATATATTATGATATAATATATTTTGGTTGTTCACTACACATATTTTGGTTTATAAGAAAGTAAAGGAATGGTTATAAAAGTTGTAGAACTTGTGAAACAAAGTTATGAAAGTTAGATGTGAAAAGGTCACAACGGATGCACTTTGAAATCGCCTTGTGCTCGGTGATTTTTAAGTTTATTTTGGAAGACATCCTTAGGGGTTTCTTTGCTGTTTTGATAAGTAAAATATGTGTACTTATTATTATAAAAATAGAAAGTTTTAGAAAGTTATAAAAGTGGTTGAACGAAGTGGCAAAACTTATAGCGTGAACGGTTGTTATATGAGCACTTTGAAAATACCTTATTTTCAAGAAGTTTTATTATGATTTTGGTTTCTATTAATGGTTTTTGAGTAATATAAGCACACTAATTATTGTATAAAAATTGTATCTTAAATCATTTTTTTAAGTGGTGAAAACTGGTCGCAAAGTTCGTGAAATTTCCTATTGTTCTTTGTCCAGAACTTTAGATAACTTATAAATGTTGTCTTATATCTTTTGCAGCATTTTTGGGTTTGTTGTGTTGTTTTGTTTTAACGTGACATTTAAACTACTTTCATGATTTTAATGGTTTAAAATTTATTATCCTTTTGGAATCCTTTTATGGAAGTTCTAATAACATGTATTAGAGTATGAAAAAAAAATATAAGTCTATATATATTTTAAATAATTATTTCTGTAGTTTTAAAGTAAAGTGTTGTAAAATATAAAACATGCTTTTTGTTGATTTTTGTAAATTCTAAATTGGTTATTTTAAGTAATACATTACGCAAATGTTTAAAACCTACTTATATGTATTTTTAAAAGTGTGTATGTGTGTGTGTATATATATATAAGTTGGAAAAGTAATATAAGTATTTTATAAAATAGTGAAGGAAATTTTGAAATATAACACTTATGTTACAATAAATGGTTTTATGAAGTTAATTAAAGTATATTGCCTTGTTTAATAAGTGTAGATATGCTTAGGTCTTTGAAAAGACTGTTTCAAAGATAGTGAAAAATATGAACTGGTTTCGGATTTGTTGTGACAATGCGTTAATAACATTTGCCTTTAACCCTTTCGATTATACTTATGAATATAATTAGATCTTTAAAAGAATAGTTTAAAGATAATTATAAGTGAAATGGTATTGAATTTGTAGTGACAATGCTTATGTAAAATTCGTCTTAAGCCTTTTGAAATAGATTTGTTAATGTAGTTAGACCTTTTAAATGGATATTTCGAATATAATAACGAGTATGGAATCTTTTGGAGAAAGATAGAAAAAGTAAAGATTTAACTTATTAAAGATAAGGGGTTTATAACAATAATGTTTTAGTAACATTTGTTTTTAACCTCGTTGATTACATTTTAAAAGTAAGAAATCTTGTTAAACATTTGTGAATATTCTTATACCATTTGAGATATGTATATGAATACATATTCAAGTATTGAAAATAGTACAAATGAAAAGCGAAATAGTAGGTACATGTATATGTCTTATATAAAGGTATTTTAAATACATATACAAGTAGAAAAAAAGTAAATAGAAGCACGGTAAAATAACAACAATTCAACCAGAGAATTAACCAGGCATGGTCAAGCATAAAGCAACCACTAAGCCTCTTTAATTAATCTTTTCGTTAATTAAAACCATTTTGTAAGCACTTGTATCAAAATACTTTTACAAAGATATATTCATAAACCCTTTTCTACTCTTTCAATATTTAGAAAAAATTTCCCATATACTTGTATTAACATTATATGTATTTTCACAAAACACTATATTTTCCATACTTAGAAAATGTACTCATATACTTATCTCTATGAGTACAAGTATATTCACAAATCTTAAGAAGGATTTCATTTCCAAAATCACACTTAATTGGGTTAAAACAAATGTCAATTTAACCTTTGATAATAATAAACCCAAACATTTTTCTTTTTGTGAAAGTAAATAGATCGTATAGAAATTAGACTAAATATACTTACCACCACTTCCCGATATCAAATAGTACTATCCCTCGGTTAACATGAGATCAGACAAGTCATAAAACTAACCTTGCCTCGATACACATTCTTAGTTTTTAAGATAGAGACAAGTTTCCATACCTTAGAATTTGGTTTTAAGTATGAAAAGAATATTTTCCGTACCATTGTAATTTGAAAAATGATCATTTATGGAAATCAGATCTCAGTCATTTTATAAATCCCTTCTTTGTAAATGCCTTTATAAAACTCCTTATATTTACAAATTCCTTTTATAAAAAAATTATTTATAAATTATAAAATCCCATTTATAAATATCTAAACATAATTATAAACCTCCTTTTATAAATCTCTAAGCTTATTTAATAAACTCCTTTATAAACATCCTTTATACAGTTTATAGAACTTTTTTATAAAATTTCTTTTACAAAATATCATTTATCAAACTCTTTTTATAAAACTCCAAATTCAATTATAAAAATCCTTTTATAAATTTCTAAATATAATTGCAAAACTCCTATTTGTAAAAAAAATTCAAATATAAAACCAAACTCTAAATATAATTATAAAATTAATATCCTGTCCATGAAACAATCATTCCATATATTGAAATAAATTCACATTGTGATTTATTACTCCAACTTATCAAATGATAATATTTTTCTTTTATAAAAAACCATTTATAAACATATCCTTTTATTTATAAAATACTGCTTATAAATCTCTCTTTCCTTTATAAAATACCATTTATAAATCCATTCTTTCATTACAACATTTTTATATGAAATGTTTCACAAATATTTATTCCAAAATATTTCTATCTCCCTTAGAAACAAAAATCACTTTAAAATAAAGATAAACCCCTTTTATTTCCTTTAAAACAAACATTTATTGTCATGATAATATCCATGAAAATAGGTACTTTCCAAAATAATCTTAAAACATTTACATATTTCCATATATTATAAAAAGATAATAAAACAAATTGAAGTAAAATAGAGAAGCACAAAAAACTATTTTTGAGTAAAATATCACAGAAAATCGAAAAGGTCCAATTAAAAATCATTTTTCAAATTGGAACCCATATCCAAATCAAACAACAATTAGTAGTATTTTCAAAATACTATAACGAGGCCAATAGTTACTATAGCACTTAACCAATGTTATTACTACCCTTTTTCTCTAAAAAGGTTCAGCTCTTAACATATGTCAATGTCACATCCAATATGGCCAAACTATCAAATTTCAGAATTTAACCATCGATAGAATAGGTATATACTGAAATAAAATCAATAGATATATAATGGAAAATTCAAAATCATAATGTTGTAAAATCTAGATTTCTCTATAAAATTCTTTGTATTTCATTTTAAATGGCATTCGCTTTTCAAAAGCGAATATTTAATCAAACCATCCGATAATTCATCCAAACACAAACTATAAATTTTATATACTATATATCATACCTATTTTCTAAAAAGATGAGTTTAACTCATCGAAATTCCAGTAGACGCTTAGGCGTTCCAGTTTGAATTGAAATCCAACGACGTTCGATTTTAGCCCAAAATTTCACTTGCTCCAAATTTGACGAAACTGAGTCCATCGAATAGCTATCACAATTACGAGCGCAACGCAAAAGACTGCATCTTGATTGGACCTTGTATGAGAGAGTTATTGCATTTATAAGATTTTGGATTTAAATAATATAATTTAACACTAATTACATTTCTTAACTTAATTTCCCAACGTAATTCAAAACCTTCTTCTTCCCAAATCATACTCCTGCTCAAATGCCTATAGATGAACCCATCATCATCGACCACCTCTCTCCCCCTCTCTCCCTCTCTCCCTCTCTAGTCCATGAAACCCAAAATCGACGCCATCAATGTACTCCTCTCTCCATCCTCTCCATGATGCACACATCCAATCCCCACTCTACTCGGCCACAAAAATTGCGACTTGGCTCTCTCTTGCAACCGTACAAGCTGTCGCACTCCCCATCCCATCATTGCACCTTGCCAAAATAGGCCCATAGGTGCTCTTTGCCTCGGCAAACCCAAAACTAACCTCCATTAAGCCTCACGTTGACCATAACTTTAGCAATCCTAAACCGTAGTTTAAAGCTCATGACCTTCACTGTCATGCTTCACAAGACCTCATCGAACTCAACCAAACCACCATAGACTTGTAGATCTAACTCATACAAACCTAAAGATCAAACATTTATATATTTTTGTTGAGTAGATTTTCGGTTTTTGATTTTTGAAGTGGGTGCTTTATTTTCTTTTACTGTTAAATTGAAATAAGAGAGAGAAGGAGAAAAGGAAATGCGTTGAATTTTCCTAAGGGTTTGTTTTAGTTTACCAATTTTCGCATCTCGCTGCATAGAATTTCGTTCGTGTACAAACCGCGAACGACAAAACAAAAAAACAATCATACACAAAAATGCAACACGATCCCAAAATAATAATAATAATATACATTGGTTATCTTATTTTTTAATATCACAAAAATACCATCGTTTGTCGAAAAATTGTCAAATGATAATTTAAATATTTTCCGAATTAAAAATTATGGAAAAATCAAATAAATAAAAATAAAAATACGTCATTAAAAATCGAGTCGTTATATTAATAAAAACTTGAATCAAATCTAAATATTTAAATAAACTAAATATTTCTGCTCGAAACATTAAAAATTTCGAGTCATTACAAAACATTTAAGGTTGAAAAGGCTAGTTGTTACAACTGGTATCAGAGATGAAGGTTAACCAAGAACCTTTGCTTTGGTTGGGTATAACTCATTAGAGATAGGTTAAGTGATGCCTTAGAATGAGTTCAGTGTATTATATATACAAGAGCATATATGTATTTGTTATATATAAGAAATTTATATAAGTATAAGTATAAACTGTAGTTTGATTAATGTAAGGATTAATGATGTTCATTATTATCCTTCATTGATTAGATTAGTTATGCTCATCTAGTTTATGGGCATTGATTTTTGTTTATTGGTTGTTATTTTGTGCTCGACCAGTTTATGAGCAGTTTACCTTTTTACTGCATGGGTTAGGTAGACAAAATTATGGGTGCATTGAAACGAACATCTTGTGAATTGAGTTTCACAGTTTGACTATAAGGTGTTCGATAATAATGTTGGGTTAGAAGTTTATTCTAATAAAAGATGTTTAGTATAAATTTTCTAAGTATGGTTTATAATATGGTTCATAAACAAAGAGGATTTAAACTGATATTTTGAGAACTTGAATCTCGGTGTCTTTAAATATGGTTTTCAAGTAAATATTTAGGAAATTAGTTTATGAAATTGAGAACATGATAGTTAGTACAATTATATGGAGTATTTAATACCGCTTTGAAAATGATTTTGGTTACTCCCAAAAATATTGTAACGACCTGGAAATTCGAACACTTCGTCTTCAAATATCGTAACATTTTGAAATATAGTTAAGCATTATAAATGTGATTTTATAACCTTGTTAAACATCTTCTAATTAATGAATAATGATAAGAAACTTGTTTTTGAAATTTATTTACAAAAATATATTCTTCGAAGGAATGTTGATAACGTGACCGAAAATCGGTTTATCGGTAAAAAACTTTTTAATTAATATAAGTTGTTCGAACTCTTTTGCACTTAGCTATTGAACATATGAACATATTAGGAGCTAATTAACATACTTTGCTTCATGAAGAGATTAGAAGGTTCTAAAAGCTTCTAAGTGGATAAGAGATATTTCTCCGTAAATGGCATAAAGGTAATTTGCTAATGGTAAGAGGTGTAAAGGAGAAGTGATGGGCATGTAGAGGGGTGAGCCTTCCATGGCATGATGGGGGGATAGAGCAAGCTTACGCAATACCCTTTGAAGCCTATATAAGAGGGGGCATACCTCTTGAAATCCTTTTGCTAATTTACAAAACAAAATCAAACTATCTTCATCTCCTTCTCCGCTAAAATTTCTAAAAATAATAATTTCAAAACACATCTAATGCAAATCAAACTTGGACTATAGGCTTAGGACAACATTACAATAACTCCTAGCTAGTTAGATCTTGAATAACCAAAGAAAAACTCACCCTATCTACAAAGACCGTGAGCATTATTCATGGGAAGGAGGGCAAAAACAAGTGCAAAGCTTGAAAGGAGTAAGAGGTGTTTGTAAGGTAGAGGTTGGACTTGATTTGCTTGCTTAAGGGTGAGCTAACTCACAACCTTGAATGGAAACACACACACACATATATATATACGTGTGTGTGTGTGTGTTTATATATATGATGGATGAATGGATATTAATATATGTTATAATATTGATAAATGTTTGTAATATTCTTTCGATTCTTATTTTGAAAGAAAACTGCATATATAATCTATATGTATGAACCTGAATAGACTTATGGACTTGTAGCATAATCTTGGAACAAAGCACATAGGTTGTAGTTGAACTTTGGTTAAGTTGGACTCGGATTTTGAAGTTCTTTTATAGCGATAATAACTATATATGCACTTAGAAATTACCTTATGTTTGACAATTTTATGGAACTATATAGAGAGATCCTTAGAGGTTTCTCATAATATTTGTGATGTTTTATATGTATGCTTGCTGTCATAAAAAATTTTGGATGTTAAAATTTTGAGTAACATATCGAAAGGTGATCAAACTTACACTTGTGCAAAACTGCCCCGTTTTAGCCTTTGTTTTGGACTTTAAAAGTTTGAAAAGATATTTAAATTTAAGTATTTTGTTTCATTATTTTTACAAGTGTTTTCTAACTCTTGTTAGAGCATTTTAAAAGTGGTTTGAGATTTTTATGAATTTATAAGAATTAGTTATGAATTTTTAAAGAAGATGATTTAATATTAAATATATAGAAAACACGGTTTTTCCAAGTTTCAAAGTGTTTTATAAACTTGTTATCTCAATGTAATATATTGAAAAAAAGGTTTTAAAAACCTAGCATATGTATTTTAAAGTATTTTTAATGTATAAACAAATGATCTCAAAAGGGGTTAGGAATTGCTTAGTGGCTAAAACTTGTTTTGTTTACTTGTTTGAAAAGTAACTAACTACACTTAACACTAAAAGCTGAGAAACATAGACTTCTCTACTTATGGGAGTGAAGTTGGTGTTCGAGTAGGGATGAAAACAATAGTGATCTAACCTACCGACTTCCCTTTTGACCGAGGAATAGTTAAGTTGGAATGTCAGAAATGTGTTAATCTTATTGATTACTTACTCGTTTATGGAAGTCATTAGTACTATACTGAACGCTAAAAGCCGGCAAGGTAGACTTGTCTATCTATAAGAGTCAAGAATGGGGTGTCTAGGCAATGCTTTGATATGCAACTAGTGCTCTAACTTACCTAGCTTCACTCTTGACCAAGGGGTAGTATAAGTTTGAATGTCAGAAACGTGTTAAGTATACGAATATTGATTTGTATAAGCGATTGTTTTTGACTGGATAGTCAATTAGTCGACTATAGAACTTGACCTAATATAACCTTAGGAAGTATCTAAAAGCTTCACGGCTTCATATCCTTTTAGAACCCCCGGGGAGGAGCATTGGTATGAAACATCTCTAGCTTTAAGAACTTATATATACGAGATCCCCTAGGGAGGACTCCTCTTTATATAGTTCATTTACTTTTGAAACAACCGGAATTGAGTTTACAGGAAATTCATTGAATTAGTCTTGAAGAGACTGGGATTGATAAGTGTTTTACTTACTGAATACCGCTTCAAAACTAGTGTACAAGTTCTATGTTTTGGAAGCGGTTGTGACGTGGAATGGTATTGAGTTGCATTATCTATCCTAAGGTTAAGTCGAAGGGAGAGGTCAGCATTAGCATTAGTCGAACGACTTATTCTGGAATCTATGTGGAGATTTGAGATCTGTTCAACATGCTCGAATCCATGTAGTGATTCGTGATTTTTTGAGATGCTGGAATCCATTTGAGTTTTCTTGTTCTTATCGAGTGATGAGGACTCATGCGGGAGATGTCGAACGTGACCTTGACATTGGAAATGACTAAAAACAGAGTATACCTCATAGCCTGTGGTTTATCTAACCCATGACAGGATATATCAACTCCAAATCGAGAGTATGCTTATAAATGTTGGTACCGGGAGTTGATGATATACCTAGAGGTATATTTTATCTAGAAATATACGATGCTCGGAGGTAGTTTCAGACCCTTGTGCATGAGATTGAATTCGGCTTGACTGAAGAGATCTCCATGGAAAAACCATGTGCGGACGTACCTTAACAGTTTTAGATGTACTTCTAATATTATTGTGTTGTGAGATGTAAGCAACATAGCTATTTGATATGATCTATATGCTACACTCTAGACATTATATATTATATCACTATATTAACTTAATGAATGGTTGGTTTCTTTCGAGGAAAAAACCATTACAGGAATCTGTACGGTCTCAATAGTTACTATTACATGTTGCATGTATCTTTAATTTTCTCACACTGGACTTATGTCTAACGCTTGGTTTTTTCTCCCTAAATTCCTCGTATACTCTTTCGAGTAGGTTGAGTAAAGCATGCTTTACTTTGGACGCTTCAGAGTTCAATAGACAAGCTGGAGGCTTCCATTATATATCTATTTCTACTTCTGTTGCAGTGTGTTATGTATGTAGGTATTAGGATTATGAAGATATGCAGCTATAACTGTCCAGGCCGATGATAGTACTTAGGTTTTGTAACTCTGAAATTTCTGTATTCAGAGTAACCCTTTATACCGTCCTTTTAATATTATATATTATCTTTCCACTATAAGATTTTGATGTTGTGTTCTTTCTTTCTTGTTCTACTCTTTATTTATTTTACCCTAATTGTCTGTCTTTCCTGCACTTGAGTGTTCATCACACGAATATCGTGGATGTGTATATTGTCGACATTCAAAGATCGAAAAGTCGGATCGTTACAAGTATGATATGAATGTACTGAACTCACTTCTGTTGCTTGAAAAAAATTCTGGTGATGACTACAACATCATCGACATTTATTTTCAACTTTCAAATGTGGGATGCTACCATAGCAGTTTGCTACAGAGTAGTTTTGGTTAAACAGATTTTGATTTAATCCCAAAGTATGACTTGATATACAAAAGGTATATGTGCATATTGTTATTTCAAAAAGATTTGGAATGAAACCCAGGTGTTTAGTTCTAAAGTATTTTCTTTAAAGAAGAAATTTGATATAAACTTTCTATGTAGAAAAGTATTATTATGTAAGCTATGTAGGGAGCCTAAGTTGTAGTGGTACAGTCCAGAATAAATGATGAAACTTTTTCATATTTTCACTATTTAGTAAAGCGTGCCTAATAAATAAGTGGAACCTTGTTAAATTATTTTATGGGAACATGTATCATGTGCATTAGGATTGTATGTTGTGCTCATCATATTTGATGTATTGGTTGGTAGTTTTCATTTGTTAAAACGAAACGGATTTTTTGGTGATTTTGGATAGTTGAAAACTTTTGAATCGTTATAGAGCTTGAAGCTAAGTATTTTCATAAAAATATAAAAGATGATTTTTTGTAACTCTTAAATTGGAAAGGTAGTAAGTTAGAGAAAGTTTTAAATGTGTAGAACTTCCTTAGTATGTAAAACAAATCTGATTTTGTGTGTATACTCTTAGGACGCAGTAGAGTATTATATGAGTATAAGCTTGAAATTATATTTTTATGAAAGGATTCATAAATGGTTTTAGTGTTAAATGAGATACTATGTGTGAAAACAAATGTGATTGAAAGGTAATTGGTGTAGTTAAGAAACCAATAGGATAAGATATGTAAGTTTTACATAGATCATTTTATTCGCCTAACAATTCTTGATCTAAGATCCAGGCACAAGATTTCAAGGTGATCTATGACGCTCTGAATAAGTATTTTGCACTCGATTCTTAACGGCGAACACTTGATACAGATTATTGATATGGTCATGAGGTTTCCTATAATAACATATAGCTATATAAAGAGAACAGAGGTTTTTAATCAAGGATCCCGATCGAATTTCACACTAGAGAGGTCAAGTGAACTATACTAGTTTGGAAGTGAAATTTATGTGATCAAGCAATTGATTAGATCGAATATTGCATTTGGATGATCCATGTACATCGTATGGGCTTTAGTATATTTGTATGCTATGTTCTATGGCTTGTAGAGAGTTTAGGGAATGACTCTTTGAATTATTTTGGGAAAGTATGAATAATCGACTGAGTAATGACCTGAGGGTGTTGAGCGTAAGGTATGCTTAGTAGGTTGTTTATCATCCTTGTGTGATGAGAAGGTTTTTGAACCTTGGCAGACCATGAGCTTTGTTTGCTAGTGATTGTGAATATTGTTAAGTATTGATAAATGATTGTTTCTTTTTGTTTCTTTTGTTGGAATTTCGAGGATGAAATATTTTAAGTGAGGGAGAATGTAACTACTTGGAATTTCGAACACTTCATATGTAAATATCCGAATTATTTAAATATTTGAATCTTAGATTAAAATTTATAAAAGTGATTTTATAACCTTGTTAATCCCCTTCTTATTTAAGAACTAGTGTTGGTAAATTTGGTTTTGAAAAATGTTTACTAAAATAAATAGTTCGAAGAAATATCGATAATGTAACCAAAAATCGTTTTATCGATAAAATGGCTTTTACTTTGAAAAACTTGTCACTGTAAGAAATCCATATTTGGTAGCACAGTAGCATAGCATTTCAACTGGAAGTGCTATTACAAAAATATTTTACTATAAAAAGACCATTATAAAACGCTATTTGAACTGGACCTAAATGATAACCGCTATGTTCATCAAGATGGTAAAATTTCATGTTCCCTCTAAAAAAAATCCCTAAAATTTTCTTTCCGGCATCTAAAAATTTCCATCGCAATAAAAAATGTTCACTAATTTTCATCCCACAAAAACCTAATTTTAAAATTTTCATTTCCTATAACTAAAATTAGTTCGTCGCCTTCCCTCATCATCGTTTGTTCATCCTCGCTTGAACTAGTTAGCCCGTCACTAAAAAGATTGTTGAGTTGTCTCAAATCATGTCACTTGAAGCGAACCGCTGTTTGTAAGTTGTGTTTTTATCTCAATTTTAAATTAATTTTTGATTCATTGCCTTTTCTGATTCATGTCCATGTTACTTGCCGATTCATGTTTACCTATTGATTCATGTTACTGTTGATTCGATAAAATTATTTGGTTATTATCTCTACCGTACTAAGTTTTAGATGATTAGGTGATCCATAATCAGTTTAATTTAGCAGCTTTAGCTAACAGTCCATCGGTAGATTTGTATGTATTTATTTTAGTTTTCAATTATTTATTCAAAATTATTGTTTTTTTAACATTTCTTAGGTATTGTGTTTTTCCTTTTGGTAGAATGTATATATTTATACATACCATAATTTTGTTTCTAGTAAAATTAATCAATTATATTTTCTTCACTCTATTTATATTCATACCGAGGACAGTATAAAGTTTATTCTTATTACTCTAAACTTTTTATTTGATTAAGGTAACACTCCAGTATAACTTTATTAACGAGTTACTTTATTTTGAGGTATGCTACATATCTAGGATTTGGAAAATATTGATTTTTTTAATGATTTTTCAGATTGTTTTTCTGATTATTTTGGTGTTTTGTGGGATTTATTTGAATGGTCTTTACATTTAGTCTGATGTCAAATACGCTGGCAACTTTACCAAGTTTGGATTCTGAAATCAATTTTAGTAGGATTTATATGTATAACACCTAATTATTTTTTATAAAGCCAATTCAGTTTGGTTTATTCATAATCCACATAAACATAAGCTTTAGATTATTTCATTATGCAACTTTATAAGGAAAACTGTCAAACTAACTCTATAATGTCCTTATATGCAGCATGATTATTTGGGAGGATGGATAGGTTAGATATGAGCTTGAGGGATTTTGGGCATTAGTTGCCAGTGCAGGTCAATGTGTTGGAGTTTTATATTGATTCAGATGATGTGAGCTGAAGGTGAGGAGTGTTTGTGAGAAGGATAAGTGTACTTTGGAGAAGCTATTTTTGCCTAGTAAGGTAATCTTTTATGAATCCAGGGTAAGTGTTCTTGGTTTGGGCATTTATTGTTTTGTATTCACCTTAACTATGGTAGGTATAAATAAATGGCTGTCATAAAACCACGTTTCCTTATCATTCCATACTAAACATACATCAAATATTTGCACACTATTTTATACATTGAAATAGGAATTAGTTTGACAGTGCTTCATAAATGGAAACCACCTGCACTTCTGTTTGCATCTCAACATTTATGTTTTAGTTCCTCTTCAAGTCTAGCAATCTTTTATGTACTGACATTCATCTCTACATGGCTGGTTCATGCTCTCTACTCAAGCACGTACACTGTCCTGAAGTACACAATGAAGTTTAACTACTTCTGTTAGATCTTGCCCACCAATATTTGCTCAGTACTCATTTTCGCATCCTCCACTCATATGTTAGTTCTGTCCTCTAATGCACACACAACCTCACTCAAAAATCTGATGGTTCGCATGCTCTTCATTTCCCGAAGCACTACGCTCAATCAATCTGAACTAGTATGCAGCTTGCCAGTGTACAGTTTCGGCCAATCTGCAATGCTCTTCGTACTATTGTTTTCCTCATAGCATCTACACCTTACTCTTCGGCCAAGCGGCATCTCAACAACATTAATGTTTTATTAGCAGCTAGAACATTTACTACTAAACTGATGCTTCGCTTCAAAATATTAAGTCTAGCAACTATCCAGCATATGCACATCAACCTCGCAATTCAGCATGATCTTTCTTTTAAAACAGCGCTTCAGCAGTTTCAATGTGGTTTTATGACAACCATTGATAAGGAAATTTGGGGTAAGTGTTTTTGGTTTGGACATTTATTTGTTTTGTATTCAGCCCCCTAAAGTCACTTTCTTTTAGCTCGAGAATTCATATTGAAATTGTGTTTCATATTGCCACTGCGCTCTTGACAAATTCCAACTATAGAAAACCTATGTATCCTAATGGTCAAGTTTTTTCCTCTTTTGAATTTTATTGAAATGATGTGGTGCTTATTTGACATGTAAATCATAATCCTAGTTAAATACTTGAGTAATGTTTGATCACTCTATTGACTTGGGCTTTTCCTTTTCCTTTTCCTTTTCTTTTTCCTTAGAGCATGAATGTGATTGTACGTGATTCAAGTATGTTATGCACATTTGTCAGTATAAGCTGTTGTATATTGCCAGCTTCACTTAATGGGTACATCTCATTTTGCCTATTGTTTGAATCCGGTTTTATGTTATGTATTATCATTTGTTTATGATTTACGTATATGACTTACAGAAACTAAATGATCAAAAGATGCTTGAATAAAACGCTATGGAAATCAAGCATCATAAACATATTGTATATACAATGAGAACATGATTGTAGCAAAGCATGTGCATAAAAGGACAAGATAAGAGCCAATGCTATGACAGTAAAGTACCATAAACATATTGTATTGTTACAAGGGCATGATTCGGCCAAATGTGTGCACATATTCATTTTAATTGTGTGATTTTTCTGAACTTGTCTATAATATGATATACTTGAAGTCGAACTCATGACATTTGACAACTAATTAAAACATCACATAATGATATACTTGTTTGTGAGAGTGATTTTGATTATTTCTTGTTTGCTTACAACTTTTTTCTAAGAAAAACCGTGGTTAATCATGAAAAACTACAAATCTAATTATGAATTACAAAATAATTTCTACAATATGTAAGTCTAGGTCCATACACCCTTAATTCTATAAATCTGAAAGTAATCTTAAACATTTGATAACATGTAATTCTAACAAAATATAGTTATAGGAAGTAATCATCTATGAATATTTTTATTTTTATTTTTATTTTTACTTTTATGGTTCCTTACGAATTTTAATCAATTAATTTATTTCCTTTGCTAAGATGTCATAAAAACTATGCTAGTGTTTGCCCCATGTATCATGAATATGAAGTCAGTTGCAAGACCTATACCAAAGTATATTTTTTTGGACATGTGGCTACATTTCTTCATTAACCAAAATAAAAGTTATCGATTTTTAGTACATACCTAAATGCACATACAGACATGAAACAAATGCATATTGTTGGAGACACTAATTATGACTACTAATCTTTATTGTTGACCGAACAATATAACCATATTGCAAATCAAATATGAAACAACTGGATTCACACACACACAGATGTATGTAGGTATGTATGTATGTATGTATGTATGTATGTATATATAACTATGCATATTGTTTCTGATACACTAACTATGCATTTTCATGTCTTCTGCTTGAACATCGGGTGAAATGTCCAAACTCATTTGGTCCTTCATTATTACCATAGGGATATGACTTGCATTGATATTCGTTGTGTTTCTATCGTTCTCAGTATCAGCTCCATCAAGTAACCTTTTTTCAACAGCATGAGTATTATGCAGCTTATGCTTTAACTCTTTCATTTTGTCCATGTCATTTTTCCCCTGATCATGTATATTTTTTGAAAGACCATCTGTATATTCCTCTTTCCTTCCCCAAGTCTAGTGCATTTTTCTCCAGCACAGTCGTACGCAGCAGTTTTCTTATTGCATGCCACACTTACCTTAGTAGGTAGCATAATTTCTAATTAATTAATATTCTTACTGCCTATTACAATAACATTATTATTTAATTCGTTTTCTACAGGTTTAGCCTTACCTATGTCATCCACTTTCTCAACTATGCTCCTGACAACTGCCAATTCCACTATGCATGCACTATCAGCAGGTACATTTTCCTTATTTGTAGTTACTTTGACATGCAAATTGCCTGACGTTTTATTCAATATATTTATGGCTCTATCAATTTCTACTAGGTTTAGCTCATTGTCCTCCTTTGTATCAAATATGAAATTTGGAGCTCATATTCTCTTTCCTCAAATTCATTCATTGTCCCATGTATGGAGGTGAATCTTTGCTTTCATTTTATACCATCATAACTAAAACTTAAGAATCTTATATTCTATGAAATTAAATTGGGCACATGGAAGCATGGGGTTGGGACATGAGACCTAAAGCAAAAATTTGGTCATGATTGAAACTAATTCTCCATTCCATAATGTTCACATATTTCATGTCAATATTGTAGTGGTCATTTAATAGAATTTTGCTCAAAATATGATAGATAGATTCCAAATATGAGTGATAAATTCCAGGTCAATATTGTTATGTACGCAGACAATCTAATGGAAGGTAGGAAGTAATGGTATGCATTAAAAGAATAACAAAACATATTTTTTTTGCATTTATTTGCTCTGATTCTTCATAGTTGTAATGGTATGTAGATAGATATCGCTACAAGATCTTGTTAAAAGATATACTTGGTTAAAAGATATACTTGGTGCACTCTGTTTCTTTTGTGAACTTGTGGCTGGACCTTGTGGTGAACTAAGAATATAAAAAAATTGAGTTACCGAGTCTTCTAAATTTGTTTATTTTTCATTGCATGGTCCTCATGTGGTTGGAACTTGTGGTGCACTATGCAGGTATTGTGGAAGGAGATGAGCTAATTGGATTATGCAGGTATTCTAGCTTCTGTCCACCATCTACTTTCACATTTCCCATAATTTTCATGTCATTGTTATTATTTAAAAAATTATTTGCATATTGACACAAAGTTTACAAAATATAAGACGATCTCAACTATAACTTCTTGAGAGTGTCTAGTGGCTCTCCCGCTAACTACTTTTTATCCACTCCACGCATGAGAGTGCCCTTTTTCCTTTATTCTTCACTTTACAATGACCCATCGATATATACAGTACATATAAACATAGATTCCAAACAAACCTCATTGAGTAAAGCGTTAATCTTTTCATTTCTTCTTCGAGAAATTGTTTCAAGGGAATATTCAAAACGTACAAACTTAACACTCACTGGTATATTTATTTTCATATTCAAATATGACAAAACAAAATATGTATGCGCACGGTGATGGGAATTAGAACCAAAAATTCTCTAATGTTTCCAATACAGTGTCTTTGATGTGTTTTATGTGTATGTTGATCGGATTTAGCAAACTGTGTCTACTGATAATCCTAGTTCACTAACTGCTCTTAATAGACATGTTAACGACTAAAATAGCGTATTGTTTATGATTAGCATGGCAATGCAAAATATATAGTAATAAGAATGTTATCATCAGCGAGTAGCAAAAGCAGGATGAAATAAGTAGAAAAATAGAAACCTGAGCAAAAGCCAATGTCAGATTCAGTTAACTGTCGGTCGACAAAAACTGAACACCTTTTGTTTATTTGCATATTGCTAGTTATTATTGAAAAGTAGTGTTAAAATTATTCAGTATTTGGTTAGAACAAGTATGAACTCATTTATAATTTACTTTGGACGAAAAGAAATGAAAATTGTGATGAATTAACACTAGCTAGAAGGTAACTTTGACTGATAACCCAAACTAAAATAACTATTGTAGTAGTGTAAATCAATAAATAATGGCTATATGAGCGAATAATATCTGAAGTTGAATGAATTGACACTAAATCAAAATTATGTCCAATTCCAAATAGAGTGAGCAGCTTGCTTGCAAAGTGTCGCTGAAATGACGTACATGATGACTGAAATGCAAACTGATTGAGTAATATATGTTGACTGAGATTTAATACAATCTGAGGTGACCATGGAGTTGCTGCAATGTACTACATTTATACTAAATGCATGCTGCCTGACTGCGATGTAATACAATCTGAAGTGCAATAAACTACCTGAGTTGAAGTACATGTTGGCCAAGATGCAACATGGTAGATACATGTGATGTAAACTGAAATTGATAAAAATACAACATAGTTGGCTGACTGAGATCTAATATCAAAGTGCATATAACTAGGAAAAAGGATCTAATTGAAATGTAAGGCTGAATTGCATGCCGAGTTGATTTACTTGTTGAAAAGTGTATACTAAAGATAAAGTGCAGAGCATCTCCATGCCTTTGATCCATATGCAACTGCTGAGTGAACTTCACTTACTCTTTATAAACCAGACTCCATAACTCCAACTAGATTACATATGGTTTGATTACATACAGTACCCACTGCATTGGCTTGTTGCATCATATTTTAAGTCCTAGCAACATATTTATTTTCTTCCTTTGGGACCTTTTACTTTGTGAATATTTGACATAACAATTTTGAATACATTGACTGTTTATTTGACATCAACATGAGCAAAGCAAGATTAAATCAACTATTTGACTGGTTTATAAGTAACCTGTTGATGTAAATATGTATGACATATTATGTACGAACGTGGAAAAGTTGATAAAATGATATGTATGAAGTAGTATGTTTGGATATGTGAAAAGTTGTTTGAATGATATGTATGAAATATTATGTTGTAATTTACATATTTGTCGTCTGTGAAAATATGTTATATTTATATGTAGATAAGAAATGGATAAATGAATATTATATATATGAAAAAGCTGAAACGATGATAAATAAATTCTGTAAATTAATATTACATTTAATAGCGTTCATAAACGCTATTGTTTAAAAAACGCTATAGAAATTGACCATGGATATGTAGGAATATGCATATAAAACGCTATAATATAACAAAATAAATGCTATAGAAATATGTTTAAAACACAATACATGTATGCACAAAAACGCTATAATAGAACTAAATAAACGCTATAGAAATATGTAAAAAAACGCTATACAAATATGCAAATCAACGCTATAGAATTATGATAACAAACATTATAAAACATGCAAATAAAACGCTATAGAAATATGCATAGCAAACCCTATAGAAAGTAACCATTGGATAATATTTCCTACAGCGTTTTTGTTTACTAGCACTGGGAAACCGCTATAGAAATTTTTTTTTCATAGCGTTTTTGTTTTTGCTATTTAACGATGAAGGTCTATCATAGCATGTCGTTCCACAACGTTCTTTGAAACGCTATGGTAGGATATAATAGCGTTTTCTAAATGCTATGAAAGCCCCATTTTATTGTAATGTGTTTGGACTTTTTGCAATGTGTAAATGTAATTAATTAGAAACTAAAAATATTTTTCCATTTATGGATAACCAAATGTAAAAAGTAAAAAAGAATATTAATTGGATTAAGGAAAGAAATATTCTAATGAATAGTGTTTTAGATATTTGCTTTAGGAAATGAGGTGTAAATGTGGCATATGAAGGGGAGGCTCCTTTGTGACCTTCCGAGGAGGTTTGGAGGTTGTAGTGACCTCTTGACTAAAGCCTACAAATGCACCCTTAAGAGTTTCACTATTCACCTTTATAAAAAAATTAGAAAATGGTAGAAACTAACTAGTGCTAATTCATTTTGATCTTCACTAATCTTTCTTTAATCAATCCAAACTCATCCAAACTTCGCCAAACGTGGACAAAGGTCTTAGAATATCATAGGAAGCATGGATATCAAGTCAAAAATGGAAGAAAAGGAGCAAAACCCCACTCATCATACCAAGGTCGTGAGCAATATTGTGGTTTAAGAGGAAGGTTGAACACTAAATTAAGCAAAAGGTCGAAGCTTTTGACGTTTGGTGATGGTAGGAAGTATTTCTAGTGTTCTAGGTGCTTATGCATGGATTTGTCATGGTTATAAGTGAGTTTACTCACCATTGAATGATATATATTATGTATATATATGTTTGATTGTGTGAACAAATGAGAGGGTATAGGGTGCTATTTATAGACTTTTTCACCAAAATATCTACAATAACACCATTACAATATCCATCACCCATGTGCTAAACCACCTCCCTTAACTTTCAGCCGAATCCACTCCCCTCTCCATGTGCTTGTATTCTCTTTATTGAGTGATGGTGATTTTGCTTTTTCAAGTTGCATTTGTTTATACATAAGGAGTTTATATGTATATATGTTTAGATATTTCTTTTGGCTTCGATTTGACTAATTGTGATACACATTTATATGTATATGCATGTGTGTGCTTGTTCAAACAAGGTTTCTACAACTTAAAATAATTTCAATTCGTCAAACCGTTGTAAATCCAATTTTCGATCGTATTTCAGTTTTTAATCAAATTGTTTATTTATGTAATCAAAACTTGAAAATAAATTTCTTATCATTTAAAATGAATTATTTCTCTTATAAAACAATTATTTGAATATTATAAAATTAATTAAATATCCCTAATTAAGGTGATAAAATTACGGGTCGTTACAACCAATTTGAACAAGTTTAAAGCAAAGGGATTTCAAAGTGCGCCCATAATGACTATCGGTATACAATCACTTTCATATTCACATCAAGTCAATGCACAAGCCAACCAACCATTTATACATAATGTCAAGGCCACGCCATGGAAGGTCATAGAAGTGGTGTTATATAATATAAAGATGTCATTTGCTTTCAAAAGCAAAGGGGTCCAAAAGTTATAACTTCGATTAGTTAACTTTATATTATCGAATTCTCAAGTTCTTGTCCTTCTTCACAAGCTTATTAAAGGCTTCCATCACCTTTACTTCTTCTCCAAAATATTCCTCCATTATAGCGAAGCTCTACTAAAAATATGTACAAAATATACCACCTTAGTTCAAAGTAGTGATCTACATCCACTTCTCCATCTTGGTCGTGCTCCTCTAAGGCCACCACCACCTCGTTAAGCACCTCCACCTATTCACTTATAGGCCGCGACTATCCCTATAGAGGCGAGCTCCTTGAGCTTTGAATCGGGAAAGAAAAAAACGTTAAAAGTTAGGAAATGGATCACTATATACGTGAGAACAACTCCGTACCTTTAACTAATAAGTTCTATGATGATATGATATGTTTATATTCTTGTTGTGTTACTTGACCATCATGTTTTGAATGTTGATTATATGCTTGCTTGATATGGAAATGATTCACGGTAAAGTACACATCGAATTTACACAAAGGAATCGCTTCCCATTATAAATTATAATGGTATATATAACATTGTTAGCCTCTTTAAAAATGGATAAAAATGGTTTATAAATGTTTTATAAACATTAAAACTTATTCGACAAAGTTTGAAAAAAGATTGGAAAATGGAGTCAAAATAAGCACGTCACGTAACGATCATTCGCGTTGTAAAAAGTTAAATCCATTTATAGAATGGAATATGAGTCGGAATTCTTTGGACCAAGAATTTTCCGGACTTTCATAACTATATTTTACAAATGAAAAAGAAAAATTGAGTTTTTGTTTAATAAAGTTAGAGACATGTCCAAATCTAGTTTTCAAAATAGTCGCATTTTGACAGTTCGTAAACCATGGTTTTCAACCATTTAAAATTTGATATATTTAAATCTTTAAAAATATGAAATAAATTCCATAAATATATTAAATTTTTGAAAAGGAATTTGAGTTATAAAAATGGATATATATGAAATAAAATTGGTGTTTGATGTATAAAGCTATAAATTCACTAGTCACCGACAATTTAACAATGAAATTTGGTAACTTTTAAATAAACAATTTAAACTTGGGTTTTTCCTCCTAAATCTTTTGAAAATAATTTTCAAAAGATAAATCAAATATTTTTAAAGGTTTAGAGTTGATCAAATATTTTGACTGCCTTATGGGTGACAGAGAGATAGTCTCTAAGTTGGAGTTTGGGAAACCAATTACCTGCTCCTCCTAGCTATCCAGACTGGACTGACGGAGGGGATAATTAATTTGATTTACTCGGATCGTATTTTCTTAAGATAAAGGAAAAGATATTTAGATTTTTTCACAAGTTAAACAAGATTTCAAATAAGATATTGGTGGTAAAGAGAGTATTCTTGTTAAACCCTATATAGAATTTCGAGGAGGGAACTTGTACTATCCGTGTAAATTTTAAAAGGTGATTTCATCGTTGTTCGACGAATATTACAGGTTGAATATGGAAATTAGTATTGGGTAAAATAAATCTAAAATCTATGAACCCTTTCCAGCCGATACTAACTGGTTTGGGTTTATAAAGACGTTGTTTTTAACCTATTAAAGATATGTTTTGAAGAATATAAAATCTCTGTGGTAAAAAATGGAAATAGTTTTCTAAATAATTTAAAAGATATAATATAGTATTTCCAAAGTTAAAAAAGATTTAATAAATCTATATATACCAAGAAGAAATGGTTTTAAAATATATCTATGAAGATAATGGGATAAAATGATATTGATTAATCAAATGATATTTACAAATCACCAACATACTTAACATCTTTTCATCGATAATCGGTTGGAGAGATCGGGATCGGATTTGGGTGATTCCTATTCGAAAACCACTTCAAACTAATATACGCATTTGGAAGTTAAGACATGTTTAAGACAATGATTTTTTAAGACGAAGATCTTCCTAATAGACCGCTGCTTACTACTAACCTCAGGGGTGATTCCCATATTACATATATGGTGGCAGCAATACCTTCATTTTGAAATCTTCAATGCAAGGACTGCTCGCTACTAATCCTAGGGGTGATTTCCAAACATGAAGTAGTAGAAGTACCTTTAGTTTGTCCTATTCCTGGACAACTTGTATGAACGAGTGTCTGACATTGCATTTTTAAGACCATGTACATTGGTTTTTTTTCAAGCGTACATCGGTTTGGTGGTGTAGGAGGTAACCCCTTTTATACTTAACACCCTTCGCAAAGGCATATTAACTTAGGGGTTGTACGTTTTTGGAAATCAATTACTGTGTTGTCGAAAAAGGCAATGTGGCATTCAAAGTAGGATTTGTCATGTGAAAGGTAAAACGTTACCTCAAGCCTCACACATCGGTAATGGCAAAAAACAGGGTGATAAGCGGCACGGCTATGTGGTCGCACCCATTAGGATATAATCATCTGCTTTCTAGATTTCTCTCTATATTTCGAGTTTGTTATGTATTCTTTGGGATCCCATGGATAGGCCGGGGATGACCAAGGTGATGGGATATTTGGTACTATCTATGGTAGAGGTAGGCCGATTCTGTGTTGGTTGAGGGCAGCGGGGCTATGCCTTTGTACATTCCTCTAGAGATGTATTGTTGGAAGGTAGTCCCATACCTTGTCATTGTTGGAATCCAATATCCAACACGTGCCTTTATGTACTACCTAAACATGCTTTTGAATTTAACAAATGTAACAATTTTGGCTATTTTAATATGTTACTTGGAAGGTATTTTCAAAGTGTCATTAAAAATAATATCCCTGATTTTTCATAGCAAATGTTATGGTTATCATAAGGTAAAAACTCGTCCGTGTTTATGTGCGGCATGGACTTATGAGATACATTTTGTTTTCAAAATATCCATTCTTTTGAGTTTTCTCACACCAATCACATGACTGACCCGGAGTTTATTTCTTTTCCCTTAAACTCTTGGGTGCCTTAATTTTTAGGCAGCCAAGTAGTCAGATCTAGCTTGGAGAATTTTGGTAGGAGCCTGAAGCAGAAGATTCCTCTGTTGATAGTTATCTATTTCTATTTCCATTGTCTTATGTATAAGTATATACCAGCACCTATGTGGGGATATGTAGTTATAACTGTCTCTGGCGGGGTTAGTACTTGCCATGACTCTGATGTATCAATTTGGGAGTGATTGTATTTATTATCTTCATGTATTATTATAAGTTGTTCGATACAATGTGATAATTTGTTATTTCTATCTTCTATCTTTATTTTATTTTACCCCCGATCATCTGCCTCTCCAGCACTTGAATTTGTGACACGTGAATACCGCGGATGTATTAATGTCGATTTCAAGGGTCGAATAGACGGGTCATCATATTGGTGATATGTTAATATATTATGATATAATGTATTTTGGTTTCAGGAAGGAGTACCAAACCATTTGACTCATTCCAATATAAAGGCTTAGTAAATAAAACAATAGATTGTAAATGGATCGGTTTAAAAATAAATGAGTTGTTAGTCATAGAATATTATTCTCGTCAAACTTGAACCTAAAAAACATAACAAGAAAAGGGGTTTACTCTACACATATTTTGGTGTAAGGGACATTTAAGGAATGGTTTGAAAAGTTGTAGAACTTGTGAAACAATGTTATAAAAGTTAGAAGTGAAAAGGTTGCTATGGATGCATTTTGAAATAGTCTCGTGTTCGGTGATTTTTAAGTTAACTTTAGTAGGCATCCTTAGAGGTTGCTTTGCTGTTTTGATAAGTAAAATATGTGTACTTATTACTGTAAAAATAGAAAGGTTTAAAAAGTTATAGAAGTAGTTGAAAGAAATGGCAAAATATATAGCACGAATGGTCGCTATATGAGCACTTTGAAAATATCATGTTTTCGGGAATTTTTAATATGATTTTGAAACATAATCTTAGGTGTTTCTTTTTAAGGTTTTTAAGTATTTTGAGTATACTACTTACTGTAAAAAGTAGATCTTAAATCATTTATTTAAATGGTGAAAATTGGTCGCAAAGTTCATATAATTTCCTATTGTTCTCTGTCCAGAACTTTAGCTAACACTTATAATAGTTGTCTTACCTACTGTAGCCCTTCTGGGCTTGTTGCATTGTTTTGTTTTAACGTGACATTTTAACCAGTTTTTCATGATTTTAATGGTTTAAAATTTATTATCTTTGTGGAATCTTTTTATGGAAGTTCTAATAACATGGATTAGAGTATGGAAAAAAAGATAAGAAGTTTAAATATATTCTAATAATTATTTATGAATTTTTAAAGTAAAGTGTTGTAAAACATAAAACATGCTTTTTGTTGCTTTTTGCAAAATTTCTAAATTAGATATTTTAAGTAATTTTTTACATAGGAAGTTAAAAACTACTTATATGTATTTTTAAAAGTGTGTGTGTGTGTAAGTTGGAAAGGTAAGTTAAGTATTTTATAAAAGAGTAAAGGAAGTTTTGAATTATACCACTTATGTTATAATAAGTGGTTTTGTGAAGTTAATTAGAAGTATAATACCTTGTTTAATAAGGGTAGATATACATAGACCTTTGAAAAGAATGTTCTAAAGATGATGACAAGTATGAATTGGTTTTGGGTTTGTTGTGTTGTGACAATGTGTTAATAACATTTGTCTTTAACCCTATTGATTATACTTATGAATATAATTAAATCTTTTAAAAGAATGTTTTAAAGATAATCATAAGTAAAATGATCTTGGGTTTGTAGTGACAATGTTTAAGTAACATTGTCTCAAACCCTTAGAAATAGATTTGTAAATGTATTTAGACCTTTTAAATGGATACTTTAAAGGTAATAACAAGTATGGAACCTTTTGGAAAAATATTAAAAAGTAAAGATTTAACTTACAAAAGAGAAAAGGTTTATAGTAACATTTGGTTTTAACCTCTTTGGTTATATTTTAAAAGTAAGAAATCTTGTTAAAGATTTGAGAATATTCTAAAACCATTTGAGATAAGTATATGAGTAGATATTCAAATATTGAAAAGAGTACAAATAAATAGTGAAATATTAGAATACATGTATATATCTTTTATAAAGGTGTTTTAAATATATATACGAGTAGAAAAAGAAAGTGAACAAAAGCATCGCATATTCATACGGTTTGAGATCCCTTGAAGAGGACTCATTCGTATGAATTATCTCTTGCTTTTAGTACATATATATACGAGATCCCTCGGGGAGAACTCCTATATATAATTCACTTAATTCTAAAGAAAGTAGTAACTGATAGATGAAGTTTTATTAGGTAAAAGAAGTTTTAGTAATAGAGGAAATTTTAATTAATAAAAGAATTAATTAAATAAAAAAGGGATTAGAAGTCGCTTATGTGACTTAATCGTGCTTATGTGTTTACTTGTTTAGGGAAAGTATTTAATCTTATATTTAGCACTAAAGCTGACAAAATAGACTTGTTCTATCCATGAGAGTTAAGAATAAACTGTCAAGGTAGGGCTTTGATGCAACTATTACTCTACCTAACCAAATTCACTCTTGATCAAAGGATAATAAAAGTTAATAAAGTTGAAAACATGATAAGTATACAAGACTTGGTTTCCACATGCGATCACTCTCAATATTGTTGAATTTGACCAAAATAACTTAAGAAATATTTAGAAGAAACACGAGGGCCATACGGTACATTTATCTTCAGTGTTATACTGTACGTACAAACTCATCATGCTCTTTTAGGATAAACTATAATGGAATTCATCTAGATATGGATGATCTCTATCCTTATGCATCGTCTGTTTGTTTATGAAAGAACAGGGGTTAAGTTAACCAGAAATCTATAAACTGGTTTTGGAAGCGGGGGAGTGTACTTTTATAAGATGACCCAAAATCGTAACCACTTCAAAACCATGTACGTGATCTATGTTTTGGAAGCATTTGTGAAGCGAAATGTTATAGAGTTGCACTGGCTATGTTAATTCCAAAGAAGAGGTCAGCGTTTACATTTCAAACAATGTTATCTTGAGGGTGATCCCAAGGAAGAGGACAACATTAGCATTCATCGAAGGACTTATGCTAGAATCTATAGGGGGTTTATGGACTATTCGAGATGTTGGAATCCAGAGAGAGATTCGAGATCTGTTCGTCGAGATGTTGGAATCTAGAGAGGGATTGAGATTTATGAGGGTGATGATGACTCATGTGATGATATGTTGAACATGACTTCACCATCAGTAATGACAGAAACTAGAGTAGGGGGTATAGCCAAAGGGTTTAACTAACCTAAGAGTATATCGTTTTGTATCTAGTGATGCTTTTGAATATGCATGCAAGAGCGATGATACTTGGTGCCACGTGATTGGGCATGGACCAGTTAGTATATTTTATCCAGAGATATGTGCCACTTAAAAGGATATCTTTGACCCATGTTAGGAGGCCCATTCTCAACGTACTTAGGGCACCACCAATGGAAACCCATAGATACCAATGTGCCTTAGTAGTGTTGATTGTATACCTAATGTTTTTATGGTGTACATGTAGCACAACTATTTTCTGATTTATATTGTACACCCTAAACATTATCTATTACATCGCAATGTGTACATATTAGGTGGTTTAGCTCTTTTGAGGGGAAAACCATTCTGACAATTCAGTTGGTCTCAAAAGGCACTATTATATGAATGGATCATATTTCTTGAGTTTCTCACACCAGACTTCTGTTTGTCTTATGGTTTTACTTTTCCCTTAATTCCTCGAGTGCTCATTCGAGCAGTTTGAGTAAGGCAGGTTTTAGTTGAATATTCTTTGGAGCTCAAGGAGATAAGCTGGATATTTCACCTATCGTAGAAATCTTATTTCCACTGCATTAATTATTATTATGTATATATCAGCAGTTATGAGGACGTGTTGTTATAACTATCCAGGCTGATGATACTACTTAGGATTGTAACTTTTAAATGCTTTATATCTTACAGTGACAGTTTGTACTGTCTTTTGATATTATATATTATCATTCCACTATGAGATTTTGATATTGTGTTCTTTTTTCCTTGTTTGTTTTCTTTTTATTTACTCCAACAATCTGTCTTTTTGGAAGTTGGATGTTTGACATGTGAATACCATAGATATATTAGTGTCGACATTTGGGGAACAAAAAGGCAGGTTGTTACAGAACGTATTTGTATTTTTACCTATAATTATACACACACACACACTATATGCCAAACTCCATGAATTTCGACTACAGAAGTAGTTGTGACCATATCCTGAAAAGATGGATAGGGCAACTATGAGTTGGAACAATAAACAGAGTTATATTTATGCGCCTACTCCGATTACCCTACGAGATGTAGGCCATACAATAAAGCATTGACCATGAAGAGCATGAGCACGACATATAGAAGGGTCTTTGAAGCTGGATGGTACTTAACTCCTTTGTCGGGCCTAGAGTGCCTTATGATTGTGGATTTCGCTGGATTATCGATTAATGATGGACATTTCATCCAAACAAATGGGGAGTAAGAATCCATATGATGTAGATATCCAGAAGTAAGAATTGAGCAAGTTCATGCAAGAAGATGTCCATTTGACCACCACAAGATGATAGCTCAATTTTTGATATATATTTTTAATAAGAAGAGGTTAGGAATAAAGGAAAAGAAGAAAAGTCCAAAATAAAGGACAATTAAAATCCATTTTCGAGTTCGATCCATGTAAAAGAATTTAATAAAAGATTTTATATTTTCTGAAAATAATTGAAATAGTTTTGAATGAATCTATTTAAAAATAGAAGGAAATTGGAAAGTTGTTATTTTGAACAAGCAAAAAAAATTGGAAATTTTAAATTAGAGATTCCTAGTTGAAATTAAAACAGACTAGACTAAGAAGCGTCAATAAATGGTTTTTTGATAAAGAGACTTTTCCCTTTTAGAATGAATGGAAAAGATAACGTATGTTTGGCTTGATGGTTTTTCCTATTTTTGTAAATTTAAAACTTTTTCAAGGAAGGATACATGGAAATGGTACTTAATTTAAATGGGGCATGGGGAATGGAAGGTAATAATGCCCGATAATGAAGATAGGAAATTTTTTCCTATATAAGGAAAATATGGAGAAAAACAACTAAAATAGATTGATATATGGGACATGTCTTTTCATATTAATAAATAAAAGCTCAATGGCTAAAGCAGTAGGCAAATGCACTGCAATGATCCAATAGAGAAAAAAATTAAAGAGAAAAAGAGCTATATAAGGAGAAGCCATTTAAAATAAGAGCAACTTAAGTAGAATAAATTTAAATAGTAGCAATATTAGGAAATTTAAACAGAAACAACATTAGGAATTTATATTAAAATACGGTCAGTAATCTAGTTAAAACAATATAGAAGAAAACCAAAAGAAAAATGGATAGTTTCTATAAATACGTGTAGTGGTTCACATATCTTTTAAAAGTTCCCCTTATAAGCTATTAGAATCTCCACTAAGGTTGAAAGTAGAAATAGTGTGAATAATAAGATAAAAATTATTCTTGCGTACTCTGGTTTTATTAAAGTTATAAAAGACATGGTAAAAACATTGTATAGTGTACTTTTGGAAAATGGTTTAGTATAACAATTGAGTCTTTAAATGCAAAACTTAATAAATGGTTTGAATTAAAAATCCTACTTTTTAAGAAGTAAATCTCTGTTGTAAAAAGGAAAAACCATTCATGTAATAAAAGTTTGTCCCTTACTATTTAAAACAATAAAATAACGTGTTGTTTTAAGGAAATGATCTTTTTAAATTTCTGTCATTGGCTTTTGAACTTAATAAATAAACTTACTTCTTAAGTCTGAAAATATTGTATTAAAAGTTATGACACCTACGGTTAAAGTTAGTTAAAATGAAAAAAATAATTCATGGCTCATCTTAGGAACCAAAAATTTATTGAGTCTAATAAAAAGTTTCTAAGTCTATATTTTCAAAGATAATTTTTTTGGGTTAAGTACTTCATGACTGTGAAGTTTAATAATCTATAAAGAGTGGTGAAAACCAAACCAACTTTGATATGGAGTGGATATGGATGGCTTCCTTGGTAAGATGGAATAAAAGTTAAGGCTATGAATAAAATAGTTACGAATGCTCGTAGAGTAGCAATAAGGAATCCCTATTGAATATAAGGAAATACTGGTATGAACTTCAAAATGTGTTATTAGATATGTGTGAAAGCCATAAAGAGAGCTGCAAAGGAATGAATGATGGTATCAAAGTACACTTTTGTGAATTCTTGAGTATACTCGCATGAAAGATCAAAGATAAAGAAGATAAATGCCGAAGTTTAAATACTATCAAGAGATTTGGATTAAAATAAAACAGTAACATAATTGGAGAATAAGATAATGAGACGGTAAACACACATAGAAGAAGTTACTTGACTTAGGATATAAGAAGGCAAAATAGGTGGTAGGAAAGTCATTCCACCAAGCCAATTTTCCAATGAGTTATTTTAAAGTGAATATTAGGCTTAGGTCCCTAATAAGTTTCAAAATACACAAAACCCCAGTAAAAAAAGTATGTAAATTAGGTCCCTAGAATTAAGTTATTAAGTAATTGCATAAAGTTATGCAATTATTCACTGAATAATTGCAGACATTTATGCAATTATATCCAAAAGTTGTATAAATTTATGCAACTTTTTCGGCGAATAATTGCGGAAATTTCAGCAATTTTTTTGGTGAATAATTACGGAATTTTCCACAAATTTTTGAAAAAATTGCGGAAATTTCCACAATTTTTCAGTGAATAATTATGGAAATGTCTGCAATTTTTTGATATAATTGCATAAATGTCTGGAATTATTCACTGAATAATTGCATAAGTGTATGCCATTATTCGGTAACTTAATTCTAGGGACCTAATTTACAAACATTTTTTTACTGGATTTTTGTGTATTATGAAACTTATTAGGGACCTATGCCAAACTGTCCCTATTTTAAAGAGGGAATTAGGCAAAAGGACAAACTTTGGAAAAAAATTAGATTAAAGGACACCAAGTTTCTATTTTGGACTGAAGGACAAACTTTGAAAGAAAATTAATCTGAAGAACAATGCTAGTTATAACTAGCATTATATTTAGTTTTTACAGTATAGAAAATGCTATTATAACTAGCATTATATTTAGTTTTACACTGTACAAAATGCTAACTATATTTAGCATTGTCCTTCAAATTAATTTTTTTTAAAGTTTGTCCTTCAGCCTAAAAACAAAACTTGTTGTCCTCCAGTCTACTTTTTTTTCAAAGTTTGTCCTTACGCCTATTTTCTCCTATTTTAAATGTATATAGTTTATATTTCTTACCTACTACAATATGGGAATGCACTATTATTCCATAATCGGTTATAATAATTGAAGTAATGGATGCAACTTATTTATTAGAAGCTAAAAAGGCGAGTTAAGACATGTGGGTTATAGTAGAATTACATATTATAAATGTCAATTTAATTTGAGTAAGGAGTGATAGGGTTACAAAATCATTAGCACCAGTTGATGTTAGAAGGCAGCTTCCAGTAGTTGTTTCTTTTAAGTTATTTGAGTTGTAATTGCTAGTTGTCTCTTTTTGGGTATTGAAAAAAGTGTATGATATGATATGAGATATGTTCCTATTTTATTTCTATGTTGATTTTCCAGAGGAGCTCTGACAGTTATATATGTTGGTTAACAGTGTAAACAAGGAAATCTCATAAGGACACTTAACTAGCTATGAATGTAAAGTAAGGCTGAAAGTTTGTAAAATAAGTTAGGAAATTAATTAAATTAGCAACTAAAAATAATGAATGCTTAATCCTAAAAACTTAAGAATTTTTGAAGAAAAAAAATTAGCAAGAGAAGTACAAGGAAAGGTTGTTGCAAAACCACAAGTCATTATTCCTATGCCTTAAAAGCTAAAATGTATAAATATACTTGTGTATTGTTTGTTGTTTTAAAATAAATGATTTTTTTCTTTCAAAATCTAAGATTAAATGTGCAAAGCTAAGGTCAATCATATGCATTAACTCATTGACTGAATCTCGATTACGTTAAGACATAGCTTGATTGTTTTAAAGATGCAAAGGCAAATGCTTTTGAAATATTAATTATTCAGACTATTATAAATTTGATTGAAAGAGGAAAAAGATTTTAAACGGAAAATGAGAAATTTTTTGATTTTCAAGTGCTACATGCTTAGTGTGGAGAGAGTCGATGTGTTAGTGAGTATAGATTTTACTGTTCAATAAGTATAGTAGTATACAAAACATAGAAAATAACAAGGGAAAAAGCCGTTTGGCTTTGAAATTTCTATTTTCATACCTTGTTGATGTGAACAAAACTTGCTTTAAAAATAATTTTGTTTAAAATTTAAGAATAAACCTCCTTATGTGAATTATACTTAGAAAAGTTGGAAAAGATTTGGAGGAAAAAGAGAAAGTTTTAAGGTACAACGGAATTAGTATCCAAAAGAAGGATGGAAACATAAAACTCTCCATCTAAATTTCTTTTCTGGTATAAGGGTATAGATTTAGGAAAACTGGATTTTCAAAATTTTAGATGTTAGAAATGGTGTGTGAGCTATTGGACGGTAGGGAGTGGATGATAAATTGGTTGAACCATACTCTTATTCATAGGAGTGTTGAATTTTTTGTGTGAAAACAAGGATTTTTTTATTTTTAAAAACCTGCGTACATATAGAACTGGAAAATTATTTTAAAAATATTATTCATATAGGAGGCTTCAATTTAGAACTATTTAGCATATATATAATGTGTTGTGAAACATCGTGCACTTGTACATGATTGGCTGCAAAATTGGTTGTACACTGATTAGTTAGATAGTTTAGAATTATTGTGCACTATGTTACATAATCCAATCCTTGAGGAATTTCGAGAACGAAATTACTTTGGGGGGGGGGAGAATGTAACACCTCGTAAAATAAATAGTAAATAGATTAAAAGAGAATTAATAGATAATTAAATAAGGCTAAAAAATGGAATTTGAGCAAACTTCATAATTAGGCTATGAAACTTGCACTATTGTGTTGGCGATCTTCTGGTCAACTTTCATATATAAAGTTTTGTGATCGGAGTTCAAATGATGAAGTTATCAGCGTTTGGAGTTTTTGAATCAAAAATAATTAATAAGGAATTTAAAGGAGGAAATAAATAATAATAAATGCTGGACCACAACTGGTCGACAGCCTCATTGGACCGGTCGACCGCAAGCAATTGACCGCCTATAAGGAGTGGTCGACCGGATAGTGTTGTGGTGGGTTGAAGCTTGACCTAACAGCCCAGATTTAATAAATTATAATCTAACAAATAGAATTGATTCCCGCGCATATAAATATAGGCTCAGCCCCTCATTTTTCTTCTCATATTTCTGAAAAGAGCATCAAAGCTCTGCCATTTTCCCTTCTCCACTATTTCTAGAAATTAAATTATATATATATATATATATTGGAGAAGGGAAGAAAATAAAAGAGAAGAAGAGAAGGAGTGAATCAATTCTATGAAAAAGGTAAACTTTATAATCATAAATATAAATTCCACTTAACTTGAATCTCCTCTCAAATCTATAATTCTAATAGGTATGTATATATCTTTTATACATATTTTTGGGTTGGAAAGGAAAAATGAGTCAATTAAAGGATTGAATTCGGATTTGGAGATTTGAAAAGCTAGAAAGGTGGGTGAAAATTTATATGATTTATATATAACACTGAAATTTATATCATCGAATTTTATTTGATTATTATGCCTATGCAAGATCTGTTGAATTATAGGTTTAAAATGAATATATTTCATTGAAATATGGCCTACATATTCTGTAATTTAGGTAATTGTAAAGGAATGACATGATACCATAATCTAGATATTTTGGGAAATTAGTCCCTAAAAATTGAAAAGTATGATGTTGACAAGATTATAAAATTTATTCCAGATTTATGGTGATTGGGTTGCGAATTGTTTAACATTCATCGAGAATGTCCTAGTTTGATCTGGAATGTAAATTTCTATATTTTAATTTATTGGGAGCGTTGAATGTACAATTTAGTTTTATTTATTTCTGTGTAAAATTTCATATACTATTAAACTTCAAAAGTATAAAAAGTGCGTCGTTTGGAATAATAAGGAATATACCTAAATAAAAGAGATGTGTAACGTATGGATATCCATTTCCGTAATTTTCAATGTCTATTTCAATAGAAATGAAAGAGATAATTTCTTATAATTTTAAACTGAGCAAAAGTCCCACTTTTAGGTAGTTTATTGAAAGTTATAACGGTAATAACTTCCTTTTTGGGAAGGATAGCTCCAATATATTAAGATGTGGAAATGTTTTTTCTTTATAGAATGTACACATAAGCGTACATTCAAAAAAAATTGAACTTAGAAATTAAATAGTCAAAAAATTAGAAATATGCACACACATATACATATATGTATCTATTTATGTATATGTATAGTCACATGTACTAATTAAGAATATGCATATACATAAGATAAAGGATAAAGCGTAATAAATAAATATACGTCGGTTCTCGCATTAATTACTATTAAAATGTTTAAATATTCATAGTGTAATAAATCATACGGTTAGGAGGTTGCAGTAAAAAGGGGTAATAACTTCAACATTAATGAATAATGATTGCAATATTATTGGACAATAAATGCACAGTTAATAGGAAGTTGCAAAAATCAAATGGAGATATAGATGCGTTTAATGTAATTGATTACAGAATTAAATATGACATTTATGGAGAAAATGGAATAGGTATAATAAATTAGATTTGAAACAAATAAATAAATATCATTAATGATTGTTCAACTTGAATAATGATGACCAATTATAAAGGTCAATCAATTGGAAGTGAACAAATAAATGACATTTACGTGACATAAATGGAAATGAAGAATAAAGAAAATAAGCGTATAAAATAAGGGTAAGTTCATGGCAAGTAAATAAATGAATACTAATAAATGAGCTTAAGAGGCGTAATAATTTCCATAGTGGAAATTATATGGCCTCAATAATACTTTATGTTGGGTGTGAATTAGCGGGCCTAGCCCAATATTTAGGTTAATTATAAATAGCTTAGTTTAATATGGGTTGGGATATGAGGTCAGTAGATTCACACAACGGAAGTCCCCCCTTCATGAAAAGGCTACCAGCAGTTGTGTATACGTACTACTGATGTGGGACATCTCCAGCTAAAGGACCCATGGGAGGAGGATATACGTTCATTATAGGTTTAGGGGGAATACACCAGAGATGCGCCTCAGATTTGAATTATTAAATGGCTTAGTACCTTTAGGAATGTCAAGGGGTTTACTTCGGGGATTGAGTTATTAAATTGCCACTGGGTATGCATCCTCCCTATTTAGGAAGTCTTAAATAACCTATGATAGTGCCTAATCAGGAAATTGGGTCAGCTTTATTTCTAAACCAGAGGTATTAAGTAATTAGAGTGGGCATTTTCCTTGACTTATATTAGGTAAGTCTAAACAGGAGTTCGACTGTGGGGGTCGGCGGGCTATGTCAGTATTGTTGATAAACTAGTATTTGGAAGTAAGGTTGGCATATAGTCTTTGACTACCAACTATCCCGAGCGGTCGTTAGCAAAGAATTGGGTTATGCCCTGAAATTTTTTGCTTCTTACTAGTGGAGAATCCCTATGGAATACACAAGGACCTTTAATATTAATTATTTATTTGTTTGTCGGAGTTGGTCAGTTCACTCTTAGATAAGTCTTTGAGACGCGTTAGTAATATGGCTAATTAAACTATAAAGTTATATCTAAGAGTCATCATCCTTCGTAGTTAAGGCCGATTGACTATCGACTACACTACAGAGGGCTCGCTAAGAGGTTGATGTATTAAATGGCTATTGGGTCTGCCTCCTTCCTATTTAAGAAGTATTTAGTGGTAGGGGTTTCCTTTTGGGTAGTACAACGCTTACACACACACATCTTGGGGAAGGTTTGATATATCGTATGCATGAATGGAATTAAATAAACATCACATGAATAGTAGCCATAACACTTAAATAGAGATCAATCGGCATATACCAGTTTTATGGATAAAGTATGTAATTTACCAGTAACCAGAACGTTGTTCTAACCCCCTCCTCATTACAACCTAATTTAGAGGGACATACTAATGGTGCAAGACTAGAACGATAGATGGAGAGGTCTTCTCATTCATGCTCGACACCGATAAGTAAACTAGATATCCAAGGAATAATATTGATTCCAAGATAGTAACCTTAGTCGGTGTATATGTTTTGTTATATTTTACTATTCTGCTATGAGTTCGCTTTCTGATATGCTTATGTTTATTATAGGTTACCAACACCAACAATCTATACCCTAATGGACTTGGGTTTCGATTTAGTTGAAATTCAGTCCCATTAAGTTGCAGGTTTTTACACTTCTAGTGGATCTTTGTGTTCCAGTGTTGTTATTCGAAGTAAAAATTATTTGAAGGATATGATGAGAGAGGTTCAAAGTTATCGATTTTTGATTTTATTGGTTTTTGTTTTGGAGGAGCTGATGATTCTAGAGAATTTTTGATGGCATACCAAATTCAAAAAGGATATGAATTAGTGTTTTTGAAGAATTGTTCTGTGAGAATTACTGCTATTTTCTCTTCATCTAAGGATGGTTGTCCTTTAAAGTGCTTGGTTCTTATGATTCTAAACAGTTTAATAGGTTTTTCATTAGACATTTAGTTAGTGATCATTCTTGTGGGGCTGGTCTTAAGGATGTGAACAATCAACATATTTCTAGTAGGTTTGTTAAATCGTTGGTCATTGATGAGATTCGTGATTGTCCGATTAAAAAACTTAAAGATGTAATAATTCTCTTTAGAAGAGAATAAAATTTTCATATGTCGATGGAATTGCATGGTAATGATGCTATATCCTACAATGATTTGAGTTTGTATCTAGAAGCATTAAAGAAATATTATCCAAGTAGTTATGTTGATATGGATGTTGATCCTTGTAGTAATCAATTTGAGATGGTGCTCATTAATTTTGGTGCATGTTTACTTGGTTTTAAGCATTGTTGAGCTATGATATTTTTATATGCTACTCATTTAAGGGTACATCCGGGTGTTTTGATCGGTACTACTGCAAAAATGGCAACCAATGTATGTTTTTATTTTATTTTAATGTAGTTGTATTATTTTGTTTTTTATTACCGTATAAAAGATTTAGTTTAGAATTTTGTTACATTTTAGTATCAGAATCTCGTATATAGTATCGGGATTTGAGAACAATTATATTGTGTGGTATAGTATTAACTACTTTGTGTTATGAAAATTTAATAGTTGAGATCAAAATTTGAAAAAAGTTATATTGTGTAGTATCATAATTATGGTACTGTTGTGTATTAAATTTTACTTAATGGTTAGTATTAGATTTAAAAAAAAGTTGTATTGTGTAGTATTAGATTTTAGTTAATATTTGGTATCAGAATTCAGATAATAGTTCGTACCAGAATTAAAAAATTATACTATATAGTATCGAAATTTAGTTCATATCTGGTATCGGAGTTTAGTTATTGGCTGGTATCAAGATTCAGTTAATATTAAATTAAAGTTTGTTCTGATATATATTTTTTTCCCAATTTTCCCCTTTACTCATGAGTACAGTTTATTTAAAAAATGTGGATATCTGTAAATGGTTTTTGAATCATTTAAAGCAAATGCTTCAAGAAGATCGTGATTTGGTTTTTTTGTCGGATCGCCATCAAGGTTTGATTTTAGGTGTTCGTGATGTTTTTTCTTCAGCTTTTCATAGTTACTGTTATCTTCATATGGAACAAAATCTTCTTTCAGCGGTACAAGCGAAAAATGCAAATCTATTTATTGTTGATTTATTCAAAATATGATCTCGAGCTTCTAATGTATATGAATCTGAAGAAGCAAATTCTAAATTTTGTGAAATTGGTGGTATTGCTGCTATGAATTTTTTGAAGGATAAACATTATGATAAGTGGGTTGATTTTTTTGGGAAAAGTTATGGTAAATATAGTTCACTGTTGGTGAAAGTTTATATAGTTGAATTTTGGATGAACGAGCCTTGCCTCTTACTGCATGTTTAGATGGAATTCATGTTATATTTATGGAACAAATGGTTAGAAGGAGAGAGGAGTGTCGTTTGTGAAATACTACTCATTGTCCTTTTATTGAATTTTGTTTAGGTTGATTGATTGAAGAAGAATTTGGATGGGATGTATTCGGGTCTTCAGAGTTTGTTTTTGAAGTGAAATCCCCAAACTCTCACCTTGTTGATCTTAAAGAACGGATTTGTAGTTGCAATCAATGGAAGATTACAGGATTTCCTTATGTTCTTGCTATTAAGTACACGAACAAGTCCAAATTATCCGTTTATGATTTTGTTGGGTATAATTTCACTATTGATGCTTATCATTGTTCTTATGCTAATGCTATAAATCCTATTCCTAATTTTTATAAGCCTATTATTGATGCTAGTGTTGAAGATGTTATTAAGCCACCTAAGGAGAAACGTGGTGCTTGTAGACCTTCTATCAAACACAAAGGAGGATTTGCATGTTTTCAAAATAAGCAAAAATATATGTGGTTTATGCAATCAATTTGGCCACAATAAGTGCAATTGTCAAGCTTCTAAGAAGATGATTTGTTTTTCATGTTGTTATGAAGATGTTGATATTTATAATTGGTTGTATGATTATTATTTTTGGAAATTTATTATAATTGACCCTAGTCATAAAAGCGTATTCATTTTAGCATATTTTTAGTTTGATGTTGATTTGCTCTTTGTAATTAAACATGGTTATACAGTATCTTTTGTAGTTTTAGTATCAGTTTAGTAGTAGTACTAGTATCAATTTTAATATTTATTTGTTTGTAGGTTATTTTGAATAATTTTTCAATATTTGTATCTTGATTTTTTTTCTTGATTAATTCGGGTATTAGTTTTTTGAAGTATCATTTCATTAGTTTATAACATCATTTTACATTGCATCTAGTTAGCTTTTGCATCCATATGTACCCGATTAGGTTGTAATGTTATTTCATCATTTTGCAGTATCATTTTGCAGTATCTTTTTAGATGTGCGTAGTATCATTTTTTGTTTTTTTAAATAAATTGAATTATGTATATTTCTGTTTGTAACGTTAGTAGCATTTTATAAATTGTAGTAGTAGTTTCTGAATTATAGCAGCTTTTCTAAAATTGTAGTAGTAGTTTATATTATAGCTTCTTTTTAGAAGAGTGTAGTAATCATACTGTATAGTATCATTTTTATTTCTTTAAATAAATATAGAATGTAAATTTCTATTCTTAATGCTATTTTATAGTAGAATTTTATGAATTGTAGTAATAGTTTCTGAATTATAGGACTTTTTTTAAAATCATAGTAGTACTTTATAAAGTATTATGGTTTCTTTTTAGATGTATGTAGGAATGATACTGTGTAGTATATGCTATTTCATAGTAGCATTTTATAAATTGTAGTGGCTTTTTTTTCTTAATTGTAGAAGTAGTCTAAAACTGTTGTAAAATCTTTTTAGACGTGTGTAGCAATGCTACTGTGTAGTATCATTTTATAATTTTAAATAAATTACTTTATGTATATTTATGTTTGTAATGTTATTTTATATTAGCTCTTATAAACTGTAGTAAAAGTTTCTAAATTGGGTTGAGTATCCGGTTAGCTTTCACAACCATACGAACACGATTAGGTTGTGCATCCAATTAATTTTTACATTCAATGGTTAGCTCGGTTAACCAATCCATCTTGGTTACATATTGGTTTCCATACATATCCGATTTGGTCGTGCATTCGGTTAGCTTTTGCATCCATATATACCCGATTAGCTTATGCACCCAATGGTTAGCTCGGTTAACCAATCTATCTTGGTTATAGATTTATTTCCATATACATCTGATTAGGTAGTGCATCTGGTTAGCTTTTGCATCCATATGTGCCCAATTAGGGTATGCATCTAGTTTGCTTTTGCATCCACATGTACCTGATTAGCTTGTGCATCCGGTTAGCTATTGCATCCATACATACCCGATTAGGTTGTGCATCCGGTTAGCTTTTGGATTCATATATACCTAATTAGATTGTGCATTTGGTTAGCTTTTGCATTCGATGGTCAGCTCGGCTAACCAATCTATCTCGGATACAGATTGATTTCCATACGCCCCTAATTTAGTAGTGCATCCGGTTAGCTTTTGCATCTATATATACCCGATTAGGTTGTGCATCCAATTAGCTTTTTCATCTATATGTACCTAATTAGGTTATGCACTCAGTTAGCTTTTACATCCATACATACCTGATTAGGTTATGCATCCGGTGGGCTTTTGCCTTTGATGGTTAGCTCGATTAACCAATCTATCTTGATTATAGATTGATTTCCATGCGCTCCTGATTACGTAGTGCATCCAGTTAGCTTTTGTATCCACATGTTGCATCCATAGATACCCGATTAGGTTGTGCATTTGGTTAGCTTTTGCATTCGATGGTAAGCTCGATTAACCAATCTATCTCGTTTACAAATTGGTTTCTATACGTACTCGGTTAGCAGTACATCCGGTTAAATTTTGCATCCATATGTACCCAATTACTTGGTGCATCTGATTAGCGTTTGCATCCATAAGCACCGGATTACATTGTAGTATCATTTCATCATTTTGTAATATCACTTTGTAGTGTTCTTTTAGATGTGTGTAATATATTGTTTTTCTAAATAGATTTATTTATGTATAATTTTATTTGTAATGCTATTTAATAGTAGCATTTTATAAATTGTAGCAGGAGCTTTGAATTATAGTAACTTTTCTAAAATTCCAGTAGCATTTATATTGTAGCTTCCTTTTAGAAATGTATGGTAATGATATAGTGTCGCATCATTTTTTGTTTTTTTTAAAATAAACATGGTTATGTATATATCTATTTATAATGCTATTTTATAGTATCATTTCATGAATTATAGTAATAGTTTCTGAATTATTGTAGTTTTTTTTAAATTATAGTAGCAGTTTATAAATAATTGTAAAATCTTGTTAGATGTGTGTAGTATTGCTACTGTGTAGTATCATTTTTGTTTTTTCTAATAAATTACTTTATGTATATTTATGTTCGAAATGCTATTTTATAGTAGCATTTTATAAATTGTAGTAGAAGTTTTTGAATTAGGTTGTGCATCCGATTAGTTTTTGCATCCGTAGCTCAATTAACCAATCTATCTTGGTTATAGATTAGTTTCCATACATATCTAATTAGGTAGTGAATGCAGTTAGCTTTTGCATCTGTATGTACCTGATTAGTTAGTGCACCCGTTTAATTTTTGCATCCAGGTGTACCCAATTAGATTGTTATAACAACATGGATTTTCGACCCCCAAATGTCAACACTAATACATCTACGATATTTACATGCCGAGCACCCAAGTGCCGGAAAGACGAATTGTTAGGTTATTATAAAAAGAAAAAGAACAAGAAAGAAGTGAATACATTATCGAAAACTCACGGTGGAACGTTAATATATAATATCAAAATAACAGTACAAAGGGTTACTCCGATATAGAAATTTCGGAGTTACGAAACCTAAATACTATCATCAGCTTGATCAGTTATAACTGCCTGTACTCAGAAATGCTGATATGTACAATATAGTGATGCAACGGAAATAAGAATACTATGGTAAGTGAACCATCCAGCTTGTCTTCTCGACCTCCAAAGATCATTAATGAAAACCAGTCTTTCTCAGACTACTCGATAGAGCACATATGGAATTTAAGTAAAACAAAAACCATGCGTCAGACATAATTCTGGTATGAGAAACTCAAGATATATATCATCAACATATAACAATAATTTTGAGACCACATGGAATGCCATAATGGTTATCCCCTTAAAAGAACCACCATCTAATAAGTACATAAGGTGATATAATAGATAATGTCTAGGGTGAATAATATAAATATATAACATAGCCAGAATGATTATATTGGTTACATTCAACAACATTTTAGAAGGTACAACCAAAATTGCTAAGGAATGTTCGCATAATGGATTTCCAGTCGAGATCCCTTCATCAAGCCGAAATCCAATCTCCATGCATGAGAAACAAAAAACACCTTCCGAGCACAGTATATCTCTAGAAAAAATATACTATAAGGTAAACACAAGCGACCCATCGTTCGAACATAAACGTGAACAATGTGAACCAAATATCATCAACTTCCGCCGACTAACAATCGATAAGCATCTCTAGATTTGGAGTTGATAATACCCTGATGCGGGTCAGCTAAACCCCAGGTTGAGCATCCTACCCTGTTTTTAGCCATTTCCGATGTCGAGGTCACGTTCGGCATCTTTCACACGAATCTTCATCACTCGAACATAACCCGAATCGCAAAATGGATTCCAGCAACTCGAACAGATCCACTTCCAAGATATAGAACACGTACTTTAGTCTTCAACTGGTTTTCAATAAGTAAAACACTTACTGATCCCGTTCTCTTCAAGACTGAATTGACAAATTTGCTTATATTCAACAATAATGAGAATAATCGAATATGGAAACCAAGTCACGTATACTTATCATGTTTTCGATATTTTCACCTCACACTATCCCTCAATCAAGAGTAAAGCTAGTAGGTTAGAGCTCTATTTCTCATTGCCCTACTCGAACATCAGTCTTTAACTCCCACAAATAGACAAGCCTACTTCATCAGCTTTTAGTGCTAAGTACATGATTAAATGTTTTCCATAAACGAGTAAACATACAAAGCACAATCAAGTCACATAAGCGATTTATAATCCCCTTTTTGTTTAATTAATTAAAACTCTTTTATTAGTAAAACTTCTTTTAACTAATAAAATATCATTTATCAATTTTCCACTATTCATTTGTACTCTTTCAATCACGTCAAAGAAGTATTCATATACTTATCTCAAATGGTATAAGTATATTCACAAATCATTAACAAGATTTCTTACTTAAAACCTTTGCTTTTTCTATCTTTTTCCAAAAGATTCCTTACTTATAATTTCCTTCAAAATATCCAATTTAAGGATCTAAGTACTTTCACAAATCCATTCAAAAAGGTTTAAGACAAATGTTACTTAAACATTGTCACTACAAATCCAAAACCATTTCACTTATACTTATCTTTAAAACATTCTTTTAAAGATCTATTTACAGACATAAGTATAATCAACAAGGGTTAAAGACAAATGTTATTAACACATTATCACAACAAACCCAAAACCATTCCATACTTATATTATCTTTAAAAACATTCTTTTAATAAGATAATATCTAGTTAAGTTCGATAGTCGACTAAGCGACCACCTAGTTAAAACAATCGCTTATAGAAATTACAATTCATATACTTAACTCATTTCCGATATTCCAACTTAACTATTCCTTGTCCAAGAATGAAACTAGGTAAGTTAGAGCACTAGTTTCATATCAAAGCCTTGCCTAGACAATTCATTCTTGAATCTTACATATAGATAAATCTACCCTGTCGGCTTTTAGTGTTAAGTATGGTATTAATGACTTTCATAATCGAGTAAGTGAATTATATGATTAATATGTTTCTAACATTCTCGACTTAAGTATTCCTTGGTCAAGAGAGAAGTCAGTAGGCTAAAGCTATATTGCTCATATCCCTACTCGAACATCAATCTTAACTCTCACAAATAGATAAGCATACTTCATCGGCTTTTAGCGTTAAGCAAAGTTAATTACGTTTCAAACAAATAAGTGAACAACAAGTTAACACATTTTCAGAGGGAAACCAGTAGGTTATTGCTTTATTTCTCATATCCTTACTCGAACATCAATCTTAACTCTCACAAATAGAGAAGTCCACCTCGTCGGCTTTTAGTGTTAAGCATAGTTAATTACCTTTTTCAAAACTTATATATATAAATACTTAAAAAAATACTTTTAAATAGGTTTTAAATATCTATATGAATTATTACTTGAAAATAACTAATCTATAACTAGATGAAAAACATGTTTTATATTATAAAACCTCTTTATTTTGAAAATACATATATAATTATTAAAAATATACTTAAACTTCAAACCAACTTTAAAATATTTCAAAATGTGTTTGAAAACATCTCTAAAAATATTAGAGAAAATACAAAATTTAATATCATTTTTAAGCACTTAAAATAATAAACGACTTACTACAGCATTTATAAAGGCCGCTAAAAGTCCTTGTTAAATAATACATTAAAAAGCATTATCTTTGTAACTAGTTTTAACCACTTTAACAAATGATTTAAGAGTTGAAATTGTTGTAGTAATTACTACCCTTAGGGTATTTAATAACCATGGAAAGGAAGCCCTAAGAATAACTATCAGTTTGTTTATAAAATTTCTTCAAAAAAGCTATATTTACAAAGCATATTTATAACCACTTTTTTGTTCTAACTTTCACAACTTTGGTTCACAATTTCTATAATGTTCCAAACCATGTGTTTACTGTCTAATACACCAAAATATGTGTAGAGAAAACCAAATCAAATTACCCCAAGTTAAGTTCATGAAACTTCCATTTACACAAAAGTTAAGGGATATCGAAGTGCACTTATAGCGACTACTCTCATTTCAAACACTTTCAAACATACTTCAATTCAACACACAATCCAAAAAACCATTTAAACTTTAATTCAAGGTCACAACACATGTTTAAGAGGATAATAGAGGTGAGGTTATACAATATAAAGTTGTCATTTGCTTTCAAAAGCAAGAGGGTAATAAGTTAATGTCACTTTAACTTTATATATGCACACAACATATACACACACAATATATACAAATAAGATAGTGAGATGAATCACTTAGATCCGAGCCAAACATATGCTCAAGCACAAGCAAACTCAAGAACACTTCAAACTATCACCTTGCAACCACCTTTCCTTCCTTCATTCTTGCTTTCACTTTCTTTTCTAAGGCAAACATGCCTTATTTGCCCACGACCATTGAGGAGGGGAGATATTTGCTTCACTTCTTCCAAAACAAACTAGCTAGGAGTTGTTATAATGTTGTTCCAAGGCTCCACTCCAAATTTAAGTATATTTGGAGTTGTTTTGCAATTATTTTCTGTAGAAATTTTGAGAAGAAGAAGACGTTAAGAGAGCTTGCATTTAGCTTTGTGAATTTATGATTATTTAGCAACGGTATGCCCCTCCTTATAGGCTCAAGATGGTGTCGTCTAAGCTTTTTCTCACCCCTCTCTCATGTCATGGAAGCCTCACCTTCTCCACATGCCCATCTCTTCTCCTTTACACCTCTTTCTTTTAGTTAATTCCTTTAGTACAATTAGCAGGTTAATATCTCTTATCCATTAGAAACTTCTAGAACATTCTATTTACTTTATGAATCAAAATGTGTTAGTTAGTTTCTAATTTGTTCATTTTCCATTAGACAAGTGCATAAGAGTTCGAACAACTTATATTGAATAAAAAGCTGTTTATCGATAAACCGATTTTTGGTCAAATTATCGATTTTTCTTCGAAGAAAATATTTTTGTAAACAAATTTAAATAACATGTTTCCCATCATTAGTTATGATTTAAAAAGGGGGTTAAGAAGGTTATTAAATCATTTTAATAACATTTAATTCAAGATTCAAATATTTAAATAATTTAGATATTTAAATGCGAAGTGTCTGAAATTTTGGGTCGTTATAGTTGTGCATCCAGTTAGCTTTTGCATCCACATATACACATTAGGTTGTGCATCTAGTTAGCTATTGCATTATTATGTATTGGATCAGGTTGAGCATCCGATGGTTAGCTCGGTTAACCAATCCATCTTGGTTACAAATTTATTTCCATACATACCCGATTAGGTAGTGCATCCGGTTAGCTTTTGCATCCATATGTGTCCTATTAGGTTGTGCATCCAGTTAGCTTTTTCATCCATATGTACCAAATTAGGTTGTGCATCCGGTTATTTTTTGCATTCATACATACCCGATTAGGTTGTCTGGTTAGCTACATTTGAAGGTTAGCTCGGTTAACCAATCTATCTCAATTATAGATTGATTTCCTAACCTTCCCGATTCGGTAGTGCATCCGGTTAGCTTTTGCATCCATATGTACCTAATTAGGTTGTGCATGCAGTTAACTTTTACATCCATATGTACTCGATTAGTTTGTGCATCCGGTTAGCTTTTTCATCCATATGTACTCGATTAGGTTATGTATCCGGTTAGCTTTTGCATTTGATGGTTAGCACTGTTAACCAAACTATATCGATTACAAATTATATTGTAGTAAATTATAAATTGTATTGGCATTTTATAAATTGTAGAAATAATTTTGAATTAAAGTAGCTTTTCTAATATTGTAGTAGCAGTTTATATTGTAGCTTCTTTTTGGTAGTGTGTAGTAATCATACTGTATAGTATCGTTTTTGTTTCTTCAAATATATATAGTTATATATATTTCTATTCTTAATGCTACTTTATAGTAGAATTTTATGAATTGTAGTAATAGTTCCTGAATTATAGTAGTTTTTTTAAATTGTAGTAGCAGTTTATAAACTATTATTGTTTCTTTTTAGATGTATGTAGTAATGATACTGTGTAGCATCTTTTTTGTTTTCTTAAATAAATATGGTTATGTATATTTCTATTCATAATGCTATTTTATAGCAGCATTTTATAAATTGTAGTAGTGTCTGAATTATGGTAGCTTTTTTCTTAATTGTAATAGTAGTTTATAAATAATTGTAAAATCCTGTTAGATGTGTGTAGTAATTCTACCATGTATCATTTTTGTTTTTTAATAAATTACTTTACGTACATTTATGTTCGAAATGCAATCTTATAGTAGTATTTAAAAATTGTAGTAGAAGTTTCTGAATTAGGTTGTGCATCTGGTTAGCTTTTGCATCCGTATGTACCCAATTAGATTGTGCATCCTGTTAGTTTTTGCATTCGATGGTTAGCTCAGTTAATTAATCTATCTTGGCTATAGATTAGTTTCCATACATACCCAATTAGGAAGTGCATCCGATTAGTTTTTGCATCCATATATATCCGATTAAGTTGTGCATCCGGTTAGTTTTTGCAATCATATATATTGGATTAGGTTATGCATCCGGTTAGCTTTGCATCCATATATGCCTGATCAGGTTGAGCATCCAATGGTTAGATCGGTTAACCAATCTATCTCGGTTATAGATTTATTTTTGTACATACCCGATTAGGTAGTGCATGCAGTTAGTTTTTGCATCCATATGTGGTTGATTAGGTTATGCATCTACTTAACTTTTGCATCCATATATACCGAATTAGGTTGTACATCCAGTTAGCTTTTGCATCCATACATACCCGATTGGTTTGTGCATCTAGTTAGCATTTGCATTTGAAGGTTAGCTCAGTTTACCAATATATCTCGGTTACAGATTGATATCCTTACATACCCGATTAGGTAGTGCATCCAGTTAGCTTTTGCATCCATATGTACCCGATTAGGTTGTACATCCAATTAGCTTTTTTATCCATATGTACCTGATAAGGTTTTGCACCCAATTAGCTTTTGCATCCATATGTACCCAATTAGGTTATGCATCCGGTTTGCTTTTGCATTTGATGGTTAGCTCGCTTAACCAATCTATCTAAATTACATATTGGTTTCCATATGTGCCTGATTAGGTAGTGCATCCAGTTAGCCTTTGCATCCATATATACCTGATTAGGTTATGCATCGAGTTGCTTTTGCATCAATATGTACCTAACTAGGTTATGCATCTGGTTAGCTTTTACATCCGTATATATTCGATTAGGTTGTTCATTCGGTTAGCTTTTCCATTCGATGTTAAGCTTGGTTAATAAATATATCTCTACTGTAGATTGGTTTCCCTGTGTACCTGATTAGTAAGCACAGTCAGGTTAGCTTTTGATCCCATATGTACCCAATTAGGTTGTGCATCTAATTAGCATTTGCAACCATATGCATACGATTAGGTTGTGCTTTTGGTTAGCTTTTGCATTCGATGGTAAGCTTTGTTAACCAATCTATCTTATTTATAGATTAGTTTCCATATGTACCTGTTACACCCCCATTTGGAGGCCCAAAACTAACTGCTACGGATGTTGCAGTCATCCATAGTTATTAATTCTTGGTGACCAAATATGATAATGTTAGATACATTGATATACCAGAAACACATGAATATGAAAAATTTTAAACTCAATTTAAAACAAATTTCTCATTTCATTACAAATAGAATTTCAGATTCATTACATAATCCTAATTCGTAAACCACGTTCGAAGAAATATGGTTATTACGAATTACGCCAAGAGCGACATATGAAGATGCCCTCTTGGTTGATCAGAGTCAAAATATAAGCAATTAAACAACTTTGCCGTTTCACCCAATTACACGGTGGAATCAAACAGAAAGAACTCCTAAGAAAGAACTCCTAATAGCTAGCTTGCCTCCTGCACGTCTCCGGAAGCTTATTCGTCTAAAGGAGAACCTGAAAACCTTAACTCTCAAACTTCTCAAAATCAATTGAGCACTCGAGAGTTTAAGGGGAAAATATAAACTTTGAGTCAGATAAAAAGTCTAGTGTGAATAATAACCTACCATCTCAAACAATATTGATATCTAGTGAGACCAAGCCACTTCAACCCTTTCGCAAGCATGCCTTCGACCCCATTCTTTCCTTCCGCTTTCTCCAATACACCACGTACCAAATGCTTGATACCATGTGCATTGATGTCGAATGGATACGAAAGGGTATAAATGGGAGTATGGTGGCGAAAGCAAGCATGATAAGTGGCGAAGTTGTAATTCGCTGTAAAACTGATTTTTATGCTTTTTTAAGTAATTTCTTTTTACCTAACCCCTTATTTTATCAATTTTATATTGGATAACAAAACCTTTATAAAATTCTTTTCCTAATTTACCGCGGCATGTAATCCCAATGCTCCAATATTTAATTAAAATTATTAACTAACACCCTGTAGTTAATTAATCATTAAATACTAATCTTTCTAATTAAATCCAAAACACACCCAAATATCTTGAGGAAAATCTCAGAAATTCACATAAATTCCAAAATGATAATATCTTTATCATATAAAGTTTTCAGCCCAAAAGTAATTAATTAATTCCTCAAGTTAATTAAAACCTAAAATATACCTTTCTTTTACTCAAAAATTCTTAATAAATTATCCATAGCTTGGATATTATGAAAATTAACACCCATCTCCAAAATAATATTTTGCATAACATATTCAAAAATCATGGCATTTGGAAATCACTTTGCATGATTTTAGCCTTAAAACCGAACTATATTATTTCACAAAATCATTGTTTAAATTATAACATGCCATTTAAATCAAAACTTTTCATCATTCATCCAATCATATGGTTTTAAATCTCAAACCCAAATTTAAACATTCAAGATGACTTATATGAGATGGTTTAGATCATTACACCTTGTTTGGATAAGGAACTTGAGATTTGTTCTTGATTTAATTTTCCCAACTTGAATCTTAGCCTCTAAATAGATTTTGTGCTCCTTTTCTTCTTAGGGTTATGGTCGACCTTTAACTCTTTTTATTTATGTTTTTGGTTTATGAAAATGTGAATGAGAATGAGGTAAGGGGTTATGGTATACGACTATTCTCGTTTTTCCCTTGCCTTATTCTCTTACGTTTCTAATTTATAAATCACACTTATAATTTCATTAGTTAAGGTATGACCCTTATTAGTTTCCAAATCTTAATTCCTTTATCACTCTAACCTCTGCATTATTCTATTTAATTTATCTAATTAAATCTCCTGAAAACTGTTATTTAAAATTAGGGGTGTTACAGGCTTCCCTCTTTAAAGAATTTCGTCCTCGAAATTCAGAAAGGACTAAATACTAAGCATAGCAATCATCTGTAACATCTCCTAACTACCATACTAGCATTCCTGACTAGTAAACAGTATATATATATATAATAGATATAGAACATACCCTTATAATAGATCATGATAAATATCTCTAATCATGTCTTCTGTCTCCCAAGTACAGTCCTTCTCGTTGTCGCTCCACTGAACTTTAACCAACTTGACTGTCTTGTTTCTTAATCTTTTCTCATCTTTCGCTACAACCCAACCATGTTTCCTAACAATTGTCAGATCCAATTCTACTATTAAGTCTTCAATGCAGTCAGAGGGAAAGTAGCCTCTGGATAATGCACATACTGACGAAGATGATACACATGAAACACATTATAGGCACCTGCCAAACTGCTCGGCAACTCTACTCTATATGCGAGCGTTCTGATCCTCTGTATAAATGGGAACGGTCCAACATATCTCAATGCTAGTTTCCCTAACTTCCTGAATCGTACCACACCCTTCATCGATGATACTTTAATGAAAACCCTATCTCCAACTGAGAACTCCAGCTTCTCACGCATCTTATCTACGTAACTCTTTTGTCTATACTTAGCTTCCTTCATTCTACCTCAGATCATCTCAATCTTCTTTGTTGCCTCTCTTACCAGATCTGGACCTAAGACTAATCTGTCTCTAGTTTCCAACAAACATACCGGTGACTTGCATGGCCTTCCATACAAAGCTTCAAAAGGCACCATTCCTATACTAGTCTGATAACTGTTATTATAGGAAAACTCAAGTAAGTGTAGGTGATCTTCCCATGATCCACCAAAATCTAGCACACGAGCTCTCAACAAATCCTCGAGTACCTTGTTGACTCTCTCTGTCTGCCCATCTGTTTGATGGTGATAAGCGGTACTAATCTTGAGCTTGGTATCTAAAACATCCTGTGGACTCTTCCATAACTCGCTAATAAACAAAGTATCTCTATCATTGACTATACTTCTAGGAATCCCATGTAGTTTAACTATGTTCTTCATAAACAATTTAGCCAAAACAGCTGCCCTCCTGGTTAACTTAAATAGAATGAAATGGGCACTCTTAGTCAACCTGTCCACTATGACCCGTATACTTTCATTTCCTCGATTCGACCTTGGCAACCCGTCTACAAAATCCATGGATATCGAATCCCATTTCCAAACTGGTATCTCTAAAGGTTGAAGCAACCCTCTCGGCTTTTAATGTTCGGCCTTTACTTGTTGACATTTCACACACTGCTTTACCCACAAGCCAACATCCCTCTTCATATCTTCCCAGTTGAAACTCCTCTTCATATCATGATACATCTTGGTTCCCCGAGGATGAATCATAAATTTCGATCGATGACATTCCCTAAGAACTTCTCTTCTTAGGTTTCCAACTTTCGAAAAACAGAACTGTCCTTTCTTTTCAACCATCCCCTCTGGTCAAGACTAAAATATTTTAGATCATCAATCTCTGATTCAACCACAAGCCTTCTAATCTTCTCAGCCAACCATGGATCCTCTTTCTACTTAGAAGCAATCCTTCGATCAGAACTAGTCGAACTTCCGAGCAGGATAACATGGCAACGCTCTGACTAGATCTAGCAGTCGATCTTAACTGCACACTACAAGTAGTCAAAGCCTCCAGGTCCTTCCACTCTACTAAAATAGCTAACACCACATTCTAATTTTTTCTGCTAAGAGCATCCGCTACTTTATTCCCTTTTCTAGACGTATATTCTATACCAAAATCATATGCTGCTAAAAACACCAACCACCTTTGTTGTCTCATATTTAACTTCTTCTAAGAAAATAAGTACCTTAAGGATTTATGATCTGTGTATAACTCAAATCTCTCCCATAAGAGATAATGTCTCCATACTTTCAATGTGAAGATCATCGCTGCTAACTCTAGATCAGGAGTAGGATATCTCACTTCATGTGGTCTAAGTTGTCGTGAAGCATAGGCAATAACTTTAACTTTATGCATCAATACAACTCCCAATCTAGTTCCACATGCATCTGTATACACCACTAATCCCTGATTCCCATCTGGAACTACTAACATAGGCGCGTTGGTCAACAAGTGCTTTAACTTAAGGAATGCTTCCTCACATTTGTCGAACCAGATAAATTTCACGTCCTTCCTAGTCAGCTTAGTCAAAGGCGCTGCTATCTGCGAGAAATCCTTAATGAACCTCCGATAGTAGCCAGCAAGCCCAAGAAAACTTCCGATCTTAGTCATCGTCTCTGGTCTCTTCCAATTGTTAACAGCTTCGATCTTATCCGGATCGACTGACAAACCCTTCTTTGAAACCACGTGACCAAGAAACTTAACTTCTTTCTTCCAGAAAAGACACTTTGAAAACTTTGCTTTCAGTTGATGCTGCCTTAGCATCTCAATCACCATTCTAAGATGAACTTCATGCTTTCTTTCATCCTTATAGAATATTAAGATGTCATCAATGAATACCAAAACGAACCTATCCAAGTGCTCTCGGAAAACCCAGTTCATCAAATCCACAAAGAAAGATGGCACATTCGTTAACCCGAATGGCATCACTAACCACTCATATGACCCGTATCTGGTCCTGAACGCCGTTAACGGAATACTATCCTCTTCCACTCTTAGCTGATGGAAACATGTCGCTAAATCCAATTGGGAAAATACTCTGACTCCACTCAACAGATCAATTAAATCATCGATTCTCAGCAAAGGGTACCTATTCTTGATCATCTTCTCGTTCAACTTACGATAGTCGATACACATCCTTAACGACCCATCTGGTTTCTTCAAGAACACCATGGCCGCTCCTCAAGGCAAACTACTTAGTCTAATAAAATTCTTTCCTTCTAAATCCACTAGCTGCACCTTTAATTCCTTCATCTCAGTAGGTGTCATCCTGCTAGGTGGTCTACTTACAGGTTATGCTCCTTTCTTCTTAAAGAATTTTCTCTTCTTGCCCTGAGAGTCCTGGGTTTCAACCTGCTTCTCTTTCCCAAAAGTAGAGAGCATCTCTTCATTCCTGATTTCCATCTCCACTACAACTGTACTTGGATCACGGAGATGTGGCATGGTCGCCTTAGCAATCTCAGGCTTCAACCTTCTAATAAACTTCTCATTCGACGGTGTCATTGTTAGCATATATGTATCTGGACAACTCATCAAACTTCATAGCATACTCAATCATCGACATCTCACCTTGCACTAAGTCCATGAACTTTGTAACGACCCTAGAATTTAAATTTATTTAAATTAATAATTTATTGAATTTTTGAATTAAGTTGAGTAATTAAATGAATTTTTGAATTAAAATTGTTCAAAATGGCAGCGAGTTTCCCCGGATCAAATATATTCTGTATAAATCCTTTTTATTTAAAAATACTTTTTGTTTATTGCATATATGAAAATATATATGTATATATGATATATGAGTAAATTTGAAATTCTATATATAAGTATATATATATTAATTTGAATTTAAATTGTAAATAAATGGTTTAAAATAATAATAATAATAAATAATTTTGAATTTATTATTGATGGTTTAATAAATATTTGGGTTAATAAAATAAAATATAAGTTGATACATTAACAATTTCTAATAACAAATAAAATAGAATCTCATTTATATTGTAAAGCAAGTAAACAAGGCCAAAACAAATAAAAGGTAAATTATAACATAAAAAGTAAACATGTAGACCTGGAAGCAAAACAAGATACAAATATATATGTGAAGCTTGCAAATGAAGACAACATGATACAAGTGTGAATTAACTTGTAAATAGAAACAAGAAATACATGTACAGCCGAAATGAAAAGATTTTACAAATCTATATGTACACAAATGAAATGAAAGAAAATAATAAGATGTGTATTAGTACAACACCATTAATGCACGCACAAACACTTCTTATCAGCCATGCTTTCTATTGTATAAAATAATATACCCTATTGTACAAACAATATGAAATACCCTGTACACATTCGTCTATATCAGCCTACAAACCTATAATATAATCCACTGTACAAAGTAATATCATCACCTCAACCTGTGAACTTCTTTTATATATCAACTCCATTTCAAATTCGTTCATTATTGGCTAAGGGAAAACTGAAGTAAAACATCTCAACTTAAAAAAAAAACAAAAAAAAAACAAAAGCAAACAGAACAGAGAAGAAATCAAAAAGTTTCAGGAAATAGAGCGGAAGATCAAAACAAAATTTGGGGACCCAAAGCAATACAAGTTTAAACAAATGGGTCTAAATTCAAGTTCCAGTTCGAATTTATCTTTAAGCAACAGATTAAACTTGAGCAACATCAGATTCAAATAAATCATTCCAGGCTTTGCTTCTCTGTCCAAAATTTAAGGTGAGTAACTTCTTGTTGAAAATTTTGCTTTAGTATAAATTTTATATGATTGCTTGAATAATATCTGAAATGTGTATGTTTATCTGTATGCTTACCTTTGTAATTCTGAGAATATAGAATATCAATGTTGGTTTAGCTGGAGGATAACCTGTTTTTAAATTTCAAACTCAGTTTTAAATTCTTAACCATTTTCTCTTGATACATTAAATTCTGGGACTTGGATCAAAATAAGGCCTGACTGTAGATTATAAAAGGAAGAGTTAAAATTTATTTAAAAACTAAATTGAAGTGGTGGCTCTGGAAAACAAAATATAATAGGGCAAACATTTTGTGAGTGAAAATTTAAATATCCAGATTCATTGATCCAGAAGTATAAGTTGATTACTTATACTGAAACTTGATTTTTAAAACATAAATTAAAAATTTTAGTTTAAAAATGATGGAGCATTACTGGTTTGACCGGAAATCACGTATTGGGTGAGAACTATTGATCTAGGATGTTGGAGTGGAAAATGTTTCTCTGGTTGATGGAGTGATGATCGCAGTCTATGGGAAAAATAATGGTAGATGGATCTGAGCATCGAGGCAGTTAGGATTTTGGTTTGAAATTTTAAACCCTAGTTTTGAGGGGGTGTGTTGTTCGATCTCGCGCGGGCTCTAAAGGGGATCGGACGCTACCAGTTTTTGGGAGACGGAGGTGGAAGGGTAGACGATGATGTAGCCGGAGGCGGAAGCGTGCTGATGGTCAGAGTTTGGAGGGAGGTGGCGTTTCCAGGTTTCGAGTGGAACCTGTTCATGTTTCCAGGTTTTTACCTGATACTCTTTTTTTTTTTCGAATGCCGGGGATGGTTCAAATGGTCGGAGGATAGTCTGAGGGGGGTCGGTGACTTGCTCGACCTAGTGGCGATGGCCGGAGGGAGGCGGCGGAGCGGTACACGTGCACGCAAGAAATGTTGTGCATCTGGGAATTTTGTTTTGTTTTTGCCTGGTAGAACAGAGCTTATTCTCGTGTGTTTATCTCGGGTATGTCACGTGTTTACTCGAAGCAGGGCTCGGGAATTTGGTAAGATGACTCGGGTAAGTGAGAGACAGGTTTTAAACCTGTAAGTTCTTTTAAAACTTTAAACTGGGTTTAATTTGTAAAGGTTACAGTAGTAGTTACTTCAAATCTTTATTTTGAAATAGAATTTGGAAGTTGAAATGCTTTCCAAAATATGATTGAAAATGATAATTAAATCATTAATGAAAATGATGTTTTTATCTTAAAGTTAAGCAATGGTTTGTAATTCATTCAAATCTTTAAGGTGATAAATGGTTAAATTTATAAGTAAATTAGTTTGTGATTTGAATTAATTAAATTATTAGAGGTTTAATTAATAAATTTAGGTTAAATGTATTCGTAGTTAAGAATTGATTAATTCATAGTTATAAATGATTAATTTAAAGTTAATTACTTAAAGAGGTAATTAAGGTATTGGTTGATGAATATAGACAAGGAAAGGTCATTAACTAAGATGTTTCAAATAAGAAATTAATGTGATTAATTTTAAATTCGATTTATTACTAAATGATAATCATTTATAAAATTATGTAAGTATAATTACTTTATGGAAGGAATTAGGAAATTAATTTCTCATTGAAATTAAACAAGGAAAATTTATTAAGAATAATTAAATTTATTAAGGTAATTGATTAATTAAATTTTATCAAGTGATTTGTAATTAATTAATCAGGATTGGATAATAAATTCATAAGTAATTAATTTAATTGGAAATAAATTGAATAAATTAGGATTAAACAATTAATTTATCGTACTTATAAATGACTATTGAATACTTGACCTTACTTATGGATATTTGGATTCTATTGAATGTGAATTGTTTGATATCTCTGATTGTGATGCTTTGTGATACATCCTGATTTATGTTGTAATCTGTAATTTACTTATCTGTGATATATATCTGTGATCTGTGAATGAGCGATAAGCGATATAGTTTATATCGCTTATCAACTATATTTCTGTATTTTGATCTGTGATGATTCATTAATGTTGCACTATTGTGTGTGAAACCCCTGGACCACACCTTTACACACACAAATATGGATTTCACATGGATATCGGTTAAGTCACAGATAATTTAAATTTGATGTTTTTGAAATTGAAATTTTAATTTCAATTGATTTTGAAATTAGAAATTCGGGGTTAAAGTAAAAAGCTTTTGAAATGGAATTTCAAAGATAAAAGTTATTTTAAATAACTTAACCGAGTTTTGAAAATTTAAATAGTTAGATTTAAATTTGGATTCAAGTTTGAAATTAAGCTATGATTTGGAAACTAGGGAGTAAAGATGATATAAATGTGTTTATATGAATTTAAACCATTTTAAAAGTATAAGTTGGGAATTTGGATTTAACCCAAGAACCTTAACTCGTATAAATGAATCAGATTTCCAGAATGAAAACTGTTTGTTTTCAAAGAATAAAAGCTTTTAGATAAGAAATGAAATTCCAATTTAGGTAAAGGAATTTCAAGATTTAATTGAAAAATGGTTTTCCAAGTTATAAATGAATTCTTTTCGAAAGCTATGAATTAAATCTGTTTATTTTTAACAGATTTAAAATGATGTTTTGTTAAACCATTCGAAATGAAATTGTTTTGAAAGCTATTTGTTAAATCTTTGATTTAAAGATTCAACGAATTAATTAAATTGAAATGGAAATCGATTTGGAAAATCTGTAAATGAATCTTTGTGAAATTAAGTGAACTTTGTGAATTAAATCTTTTTGTTTAAAAAAGATTAAAATGGAAATTTGTTTAACCATTTGAAAGAGAAAGTTTGGGTTTAAATTGTGACTTAATTGAAATCCCATTATCCATTTGTTTTTGAATATTGTGCTCACTATTCGGGTTAGCCGGGAAAAGACATCTGTGTCATATAACCCATTCCGAATAGTGATACATCGTATATGGATAGCATTTGAAGATCGGTGTTGAAGACCGGATATTTTCGAAAATGAAAGGACAACCTGTCGAATGTCTCTGCACTGGGTAGCTCCCGGTATAGAGATTTATATCACTCTTTTTGTGATGGGAAGTCCGGACGTGATTTGAAAATTATCCGGATTTGCAAGGGCTTCGTGAGAAGTGCCTTCGGTTCTGTTCGATCCCGGAACAGACTTGTATGGTTACATGTCTGACATTACACTTTGAGATATAAAGCAGATTTCTTTCAAATACATTTCTGTTGGTGGCGGAGAATTTATTCTCTTAGCTTAACACCCTTCTCTGAGACGTACGAGCTCAGAGGTTATGTAGTTGAAATTTATCAGCGATATATCCCAATTTGGTAATGTGGCATGCTGAGTGTTGCTGTGTGATGATCAGTGTTTGATCATTTGCGATATGATCATTTATTTGATCTTATATCTTTGTGATCATAGGTTGATCATTTGTTTGACCCGAAGCATGGCTTTGTGACAAAGCGTAGCTTTGTGGACGAGACTTCGTCGAGCCTCACACCCCGGAAATGGTCAAAACAGGAAGGATGCGGCAAGGTTCTAGGGAGTAGCGCCCCTTAGTGTATGTCATTCCTTCTGGATAAAGGTGGTATCATGGTATGGAGCCCAGATACTTAACCTATGTGGTTGCTGCATTTTTACTATGTGGTTTGTTGCGAATCGGGGATCCTCGGGAAGATCGGTGATGATCGGGGGATGGCATACGCGTGTCAGTAGTTACCTATTTTTGCAGAGGTAACTCGGCCTTGTGTTGGCAGAGATCTAACCGTAACGTTAGGTTCTCGGGTCGTCTATTCCAGGGACGTACCCATCGTGGATAGGAAGTTCCTTGGCCTGACCATTTGTTGGAAATCCAAAGAAACAATACGAGCCTTGTACGGTTTTAGTTGTAGAACCTATCATTCACTTATGGCGGCGCCCCACTGTTTGGATGGTAGCTATATTAGGCATAGTTCGAAATGTCTATGCTGGCTAAGATTTATATTCTACTTTCGAAATGTTTTCTGCACTATGCACTAATAATAATATCAAAAATGATTTGATTTTGCGTAGTAAGCATCTTTGACTAACATAAGAAGAAATCTCCTCCAAGTCTGCGTTTGCATTGTGTGTGTGGTGGGAGGTCTTATGGTAGTTTCATTTTCCAAAAGCATTGCGGTTTTCAATGTTTAAATTCTTTTGTGTTATTTAAAGATAAACTGTTTTTGTTGCTCACACCAGTCTTGCTATATTACAGCATGATAGTGGATTCTCGCTTCGCAGTTTGGTGGCGAACGGGAGACTCTTACCCCTACATGTCCCTGAGAGGGATGGGTTGGTTAGGCAGAGGCCGTGACAGTCGAGAGGCTGGCCGTAAAAGCAAGTTTGGGGTACCAGTGTAAGCCACGGTGGGACTGGGATGGTTGCAAAGCCTACCGGTGGCCGCTTCTTTCGGGATGTTACATTTGGTATCAGAGCTAAGGTTGAACTTTAGCTCAGGAGTATAACACGTTAAGTAGCTCATTAGAGATAGAGTGAAGTAAACTCTAGAATGAGTGTATCCTTAAGATATCCGTCTGAACGTCTCAGTAAATTCTCTTACTATCCACTGATAGTGAGTATGAGTGCAAGAAGAAGACGAGATAGGGGACAAGGGAATACGACTATAAATGGTCAATACCCTGCAACAGTGGAAACAACTTTCTTATCAATATTCTTTGATTCGTTTCCAAATTCTTTTGATTTCTTCATACCAGCTACAAGAAGAAGTTTCGGTGTGAGGATGGCTCTACGAATCATTGTAGAAGGTCTTTACTTCGTATCTTCATCGATTTCTTATCAGCTTTTCGTTTTTAAACCTTAATAAATTTGAAATTGGAAATTTTAAATTGAGTTAAATCGATTAATAGAATATGAGGCTAAATTTGAATAGTATCGATAAAACGATTTCGTTTAAAACCAAATTTGAAATTCTATTAAAATTTCTGTGAATACCGAAGTCCGAAGAGGGACAAATTGGTATGTATTCTGAGATATTCCGACTTGAATTCGGAATCCGTATCTTGTGTTTGAGGAATTATAGGAGATCGAATTTGTCTATCTCTGTGCTGTTTTCGTGCCTGCGAATTTCGAGGACGAAATTCTTTTAAGGGGGGAAGTTTGTAACGACCCTAGAATTTAAATTTATTTAAATTAATAATTTATTGAATTTTTGAATTAAGTTGAGTAATTAAATGAATTTTTGAATTAAAATTGTTCAAAATGGCAGCGAGTTTCCCCGGATCAAATATATTCTGTATAAATCCTTTTTATTTAAAAATATTTTTTGTTTATTGCATATATGAAAATATATATGTATATATGATATATGAGTAAATTTGAAATTCTATATATAAGTATATATATATTAATTTGAATTTAAATTGTAAATAAATGGTTTAAAATAATAATAATAATAAATATTTTTGAATTTATTATTGATGGTTTAATAAATATTTGGGTTAATAAAATAAAATATAAGTTGATACATTAACAAATTCTAATAACAAATAAAATAGAATCTCATTTATATTGTAAAGCAAGTAAACAAGGCCAAAACAAATAAAAGGTAAATTATAACATAAAAAGTAAACATGTAGACCTGGAAGCAAAACAAGATACAAATATATATGTGAAGCTTGCAAATGAAGACAACATGATACAAGTGTGAATTAACTTGTAAATAGAAACAAGAAATACATGTACAGCCGAAATGAAAAGATTTTACAAATCTATATGTACACAAATGAAATGAAAGAAAATAATAAGATGTGTATTAGTACAACACCATTAATGCACGCACAAACACTTCTTATCAGCCATGCTTTCTATTGTATAAAATAATATACCCTATTGTACAAACAATATGAAATACCCTGTACACATTCGTCTATATCAGCTTACAAACCTATAATATAATCCACTGTACAAAGTAATATCATCACCTCAACCTATGAACTTCTTTTATATATCAACTCCATTTCAAATTCGTTCATTATTGGCTAAGGGAAAACTGAAGTTAAACATCTCAACTTAAAAAAAAACAAGAAAAAAACAAAAGCAAACAGAACAGAGAAGAAATCAAAAAGTTTCAGGAAATAGAGCGGAAGATCAAAACAAAATTTGGGGACCCAAAGCAATACAAGTTTAAACAAATGGGTCTAAATTCAAGTTCCAGTTCGAATTTATCTTTAAGCAACAGATTAAACTTGAGCAACATCAGATTCAAATAAATCATTCCAGGCTTTGCTTCTCTGTCCAAAATTTAAGGTGAGTAACTTCTTGTTGAAAATTTTGCTTTAGTATAAATTTTATATGATTGCTTGAATAATATCTGAAATGTGTATGTTTATCTGTATGCTTACCTTTGTAATTCTGAGAATACAGAATATCAATGTTGGTTTAGCTGGAGGATAACCTGTTTTTAAATTTCAAACTCAGTTTTAAATTCTTAACCATTTTCTCTTGATACATTAAATTCTGGGACTTGGATCAAAATAAGGCTTGACTGTAGATTATAAAAGGAAGTGTTAAAATTTATTTAAAAACTAAATTGAAGTGGTGGCTCTGGAAAACAAAATATAACAGGGCAAACATTTTGTGAGTGAAAATTTAAATATCCAGATTCATTGATCCAGAAGTATAAGTTGATTACTTATACTGAAACTTGATTTTTAAAACATAAATTAAAATTTTTAGTTTAAAAATGATGGAGCATTACTGGTTTGACCGGAAATCACGTATTGGGTGAGAACTATTGATCTAGGATGTTGGAGTGGAAAATGTTTCTCTGGTTGATGGAGTGATGATCGCAGTCTATGGGAAAAATAATGGTAGATGGATCTGAGCATCGAGGCAGTTAGGATTTTGGTTTGAAATTTTAAACCCTAGTTTTGAGGGGGTGTGTTGTTCGATCTCGCGCGGGCTCTAAAGGGGATCGGACGCTACCAGTTTTTGGGAGATGGAGGTGGAAGGGTAGACGATGATGTAGCCGGAGGCGGAAGCGTGCTGATGGTCAGAGTTTGGAGGGAGGTGGCGTTTCCAGGTTTCGAGTGGAACCTGTTCGTGTTTCCAGGTTTTTACCTGATACTCTTTTTTTTTTCGAATGCCGGGGATGGTTCAAATGGTCGGAGGATAGTCTGAGGGGGGTCGGTGACTTGCTCGACCTAGTGGCGATGGCCGGAGGGAGGCGGCGGAGCGGTACACGTGCACGCGAGAAATGTTGTGCATCTGGGAATTTTGTTTTGTTTTTGCCTGGTAGAACAGAGCTTATTCTCGTGTGTTTATCTCGGGTATGTCACGTGTTTACTCGAAGCAGGGCTCGGGAATTTGGTAAGATGACTCGGGTAAGTGAGAGACAGGTTTTAAACCTGTAAGTTCTTTTAAAACTTTAAACTGGGTTTAATTTGTAAAGGTTACAGTAGTAGTTACTTCAAATCTTTATTTTGAAATAGAATTTGGAAGTTGAAATGCTTTCCAAAATATGATTGAAAATGATAATTAAATCATTAATGAAAATGATGTTTTTATCTTAAAGTTAAGCAATGGTTTGTAATTCATTCAAATCTTTAAGGTGATAAATGGTTAAATTTATAAGTAAATTAGTTTGTGATTTGAATTAATTAAATTATTAGAGGTTTAATTAATAAATTTAGGTTAAATGTATTCGTAGTTAAGAATTGATTAATTCATAGTTATAAATGATTAATTTAAAGTTAATTACTTAAAGAGGTAATTAAGGTATTGGTTGATGAATATAGACAAGGAAAGGTCATTAACTAAGATGTTTCAAATAAGAAATTAATGTGATTAATTTTAAATTCGATTTATTACTAAATGATAATCATTTATAAAATTATGTAAGTATAATTACTTTATGGAAGGAATTAGGAAATTAATTTCTCATTGAAATTAAACAAGGAAAATTTATTAAGAATAATTAAATTTATTAAGGTAATTGATTAATTAAATTTTATCAAGTGATTTGTAATTAATTAATCAGGATTGGATAATAAATTCATAAGTAATTAATTTAATTGGAAATAAATTGAATAAATTAGGATTAAACAATTAATTTATCCTACTTATAAATGACTATTGAATACTTGACCTTACTTATGGATATTTGGATTCTATTGAATGTGAATTGTTTGATATCTCTGATTGTGATGCTTTGTGATACATCCTGATTTATGTTGTAATCTGTAATTTACTTATCTGTGATATATATCTGTGATCTGTGAATGAGCGATAAGCGATATAGTTTATATCGCTTATCAACTATATTTCTGTATTTTGATCTGTGATGATTCATTAATGTTGCACTATTGTGTGTGAAACCCCTGGACCACACCTTTACACACACAAATATGGATTTCACATGGATATCGGTTAAGTCACAGATAATTTAAATTTGATGTTTTTGAAATTGAAATTTTAATTTCAATTGATTTTGAAATTAGAAATTCGGGGTTAAAGTAAAAAGCTTTTGAAATGGAATTTCAAAGATAAAAGTTATTTTAAATAACTTAACCGAGTTTTGAAAATTTAAATAGTTAGATTTAAATTTGGATTCAAGTTTGAAATTAAGCTATGATTTGGAAACTAGGGAGTAAAGATGATATAAATGTGTTTATATGAATTTAAACCATTTTAAAAGTATAAGTTGGGAATTTGGATTTAACCCAAGAACCTTAACTCGTATAAATGAATCAGATTTCCAGAATGAAAACTGTTTGTTTTCAAAGAATAAAAGCTTTTAGATAAGAAATGAAATTCCAATTTAGGTAAAGGAATTTCAAGATTTAATTGAAAAATGGTTTTCCAAGTTATAAATGAATTCTTTTCGAAAGCTATGAATTAAATCTGTTTATTTTTAACAGATTTAAAATGATGTTTTGTTAAACCATTCGAAATGAAATTGTTTTGAAAGCTATTTGTTAAATCTTTGATTTAAAGATTCAACGAATTAATTAAATTGAAATGGAAATCGATTTGGAAAATCTGTAAATGAATCTTTGTGAAATTAAGTGAACTTTGTGAATTAAATCTTTTTGTTTAAAAAAGATTAAAATGGAAATTTGTTTAACCATTTGAAAGAGAAAGTTTGGGTTTAAATTGTGACTTAATTGAAATCCCATTATCCATTTGTTTTTGAATATTGTGCTCACTATTCGGGTTAGCCGGGAAAAGACATCTGTGTCATATAACCCATTCCGAATAGTGATACATCGTATATGGATAGCATTTGAAGATCGGTGTTGAAGATCGGATATTTTCGAAAATGAAAGGACAACCTGTCGAATGTCTCTGCACTGGGTAGCTCCCGGTATAGAGATTTATATCACTCTTTTTGTGATGGGAAGTCCGGACGTGATTTGAAAATTATCCGGATTTGCAAGGGCTTCGTGAGAAGTGCCTTCGGTTCTGTTCGATCCCGGAACAGACTTGTATGGTTACATGTCTGACATTACACTTTGAGATATAAAGCAGATTTCTTTCAAATACATTTCTGTTGGTGGCGGAGAATTTATTCTCTTAGCTTAACACCCTTCTCTGAGATGTACGAGCTCAGAGGTTATGTAGTTGAAATTTATCAGCGATATATCCCAATTTGGTAATGTGGCATGCTGAGTGTTGCTGTGTGATGATCAATGTTTGATCATTTGCGATATGATCATTTATTTGATCTTATATCTTTGTGATCATAGTTTGATCATTTGTTTGACCCGAAGCATGGCTTTGTGACAAAGCTTAGCTTTGTGGATGAGACTTCGTCGAGCCTCACACCCCGGAAATGGTCAAAACAGGAAGGATGCGGCAAGGTTCTAGGGAGTAGCGCCCCTTAGTGTATGTCATTCCTTCTGGATAAAGGTGGTATCATGGTATGGAGCCCAGATACTTAACCTATGTGGTTGCTGCATTTTTACTATGTGGTTTGTTGCGAATCGGGGATCCTCGGGAAGATCGATGACGATCGGGGGATGGCATACGCGTGTCAGTAGTTACCTATTTTTGCAGAGGTAACCCGGCCTTGTGTTGGCAGAGATCTAACCGTAACGTTAGGTTCTCGGGTCGTCTATTCCAGGGACGTACCCATCGTGGATAGGAAGTTCCTTGGCCTGACCATTTGTTGGAAATCCAAAGAAACAATACGAGCCTTGTACGGTTTTAGTTGTAGAACCTATCATTCACTTATGGTGGCGCCCCACTGTTTGGATGGTAGCTATAATAAGCATAGTTTGAAATGTCTATGCTGGCTAAGATTTATATTCTACTTTCGAAATGTTTTCTGCACTATGCACTAATAATAATATCAAAAATGATTTGATTTTGCGTAGTAAGCATCTTTGACTAACATAAGAAGAAATCTCCTCCAAGTCTGCGTTTGCATTGTGTGTGTGGTGGGAGGTCTTATGGTAGTTTCATTTTCCAAAAGCATTGCGGTTTTCAATGTTTAAATTCTTTTGTGTTATTTAAAGATAAACTGTTTTTGTTGCTCACACCAGTCCCACGACTGACTCGGAGTTTATTGTTCATTTCCTAAACTCTGGGTGCTCATAATTTTCTACATGAGCAGTCTAGAGTTGGGTTTTTTAGATAGTCAGGTTCAGTAGATTTTCTGGAGCTAGTTCAGTCTTTGGATCGAACTGCACTTGCTTATTCTGGGTGTATCGTTATTGGGAGTTCGAGCTACTGCTGGAGTTCTCTCTTGAAGACTATCTTAGAGTTATTTGTTCCGCTGCTGATATTAGTTATCTATTTTTTTTCTTTTCCGCTGCTATTTGTTGTATCATATCTCTGATGTATATTGATATTCATTGTATCACTCTGTTGTATCAGATATTGTATATCAATGTATTATCTTTTTCTTCCGCTGTGTTATTTACTTAATGTTGTTATAAGCTCCGGCGACTCGGATTTGAACGATCGAATCTGCGGCATTCGAGTACGATGTAAAGTATGGATGTCGATTTTCGAGCGGGCAAAATCCGTATCGTTACAAACTTCCTCAGCAATACTGACTTGGCAACTTCAGACAAGAATCTCTCTTCGAATCTCATTCGAAACTCTACCCAAGCCAACTCTTTCTCGAGAACTCCTACAGTAATACCATTCCTCCAATAAAGTGCTACTCCCTGCAACTGTCTAGAAGCAAGTCTCCTGTAACACCCCCTAATTTTTATTGATATTATTCATGAGATTTAATTAGAATAAATTAAATAGAATAATGTAGATAAGGAGATTGAGGTTGATTAATAAACTAAGTGGCCGTGCTTACTTAAATCAAATGAACTTATAAATGGTTGAGTGTTGGCTAAAAATAAATATAAGGGCATTAGGGTAATTGCCGCCACATTCTCCACCCTTATATCATTTTCTTTAGGCCATACACGTTCATCTTATCACAAACAAAATTTTAACCATGAGAAGAAGAGTAAGGCCGACCATTAGGAAGAAAGGAAAAGAAGAGAAAATCAATTTAAAGCTTAGGATCAAGCTAGAAGAAATCAATCTCAATCAATCTTCAATTTCCTTATCCAATCTAAGGTGAATAATAATCACTACATCTGTATTTTTGGTTTTATAACCATATGGTTTTAGATTTAAGGGATAAATTCATTTTTATGATTTATTGAATGATGATATGCTTGATTTATGATTTATATGGTTTAAACAAGGTTGTTTAAAGAAGATATGAACGGTTTTAGGGTAAAACCAAAGTTAAATGATTTTTTAATGCCATGGGAAAATTATATATTATGGAAAACATGATTTTGGAGTCGGGTTTCAATTTTTATAATTTTCCAAGCCGTGGAGAATTTATTATGAATTTTCAAAGGAAAATATGGTTATTTGGGTTTATAAATTTATTTTGGAAAATATGTTAAGAATTTGGGTTTGAAATTTTGATATGTTAGATAACATGATTAAAGGGAATTTCTAAATTTTTTGGGGATTTTTACTAAGTGATTTAGCATGGAAATTAAACTATTTTGAAAGGAGGACCTAAATGATTTAATTGTTTTGTTATTAGGAAGGGTTTAATTGTTAAAAGTTAGCATTTTTTAGATCTGAGAAAATGCGGAAAATTTTAGTAAAATAATTTGAAAGTTTAATGTAACCAATCATGTGTTTACAAGTGGGCAAGTTAGTTACAAAAAGTTTACTTTATTTGGTAAAACAGCCTTTCTGCTCAGAAAAAGGGGTTTCTTCTTTAGAAGGACCCTCTGACTCGGACCTTCAGAATCCAACCTAGTCAAAACCTTCTAGGTTAAAACCAGTAAACCAATACACATGGTATCATTTCGATGGTACGCAGTGGATTGGAGAAAGGCGGAAGATAGGGTGTCGAGAGGTAGCTTTCGAAGGGGTTGGTTCCTTTGTTTTATTTTGTTTTAAACGAAAAGAGCTTGCCTGTTTATAAATGGATTTCGAAGTAGTCGAAACCTATGGTATCGAAAGGGTATTTCAAAGAGGCTTTCAAAAGAAAGCTACCGCCTATGTTTTAAAAGAAGTAGCTTCCAAAGGAGTTACTTAGATTTTGGTTAAAGCTTTCGGAGGGGGTAGTTTCGACCAAGTCGAAACCCTTCTTAGAATTGATGACCTTCCGATGGTATTTAAGACATCAATGTTGTCAAAAGGTTCAATTGTTTTTATAAAGACAAGCCACTTCCTAATGGTTTCGAAGGCAATGGTTTCGGAAGGGGTTCCGAAGCTAACCTTCAATTGTTTTACCCAGATGTTTTAATGCTTTCAAAAGGATGGTTTCGACACCATCAACCTTCCCCAATACTTTTTGAATTAAAGAATGGTTTTGAAAGAGATGCTTTCGCTTATGTTCACTTTGACCCAAAAATGATGTTTTAAGTGTAAACCCAATGCTTTCGAAAGAAGGACCTTCAATGGTTTCGAAGGGTAACCTTCAATGGTTTTGAAAGAGCACTTTCAAATGGTTTTGAAGCTATGCTTCTATACTTATATGATAATACTTTAACATGGTCGAAAGGTTTCGAAAGTGATGTTTTGAAGTATTCGAAAGGCAGGAGCCTTATGTTTTAAAGATGGATTTTTGGCTTTCGAAGGAGGTTGTCCTATGAGATCGAAAGCAAAGGTGTCGAAGGTGCCGAAAGGTTTTAAAACCCAAACTCAAATTTTAAAGGAAAACCCCATGGCTAAATAAAGGAGTTTTGAAAGGACTTTAAGTAAGTAAATTTGAAGAAGTGTTGCCTTGATAAAAATATAAGTTAAAGGGATTAACTATGTTTTTATGTAATGCATTTCAAGGACCTTAAACCCACAGGAGTGGTATTGTTAAATTAATATGTTTGCTTCTTCAAATATGAATATATTCACATGCAAACCCATAACTGTATTTGGGGATAAAAAGGGGTAGAAAACCATCTAGGTTAACTCAGTAGTGGATATAAATTGATTAAACTTCTGAATGAGTAGAATTGCATCCAAGGAGTCAGGAAGACCAAAAATATAGGATGCTTAAACTTTGAAGTAGTCCAGGAGATAGGTTCATATTAAACCCATGAAAACTATTATAAGGTAGTTATTGGAGGAAACCAATAAGTTCATAGTAAACCCATGAAAACTATGTGTTAAGGACAATAGGCAGGGGCTAATTGGTTTGTAGTGAACCCATGAAAACTATATCCGGATTAAGAATTGACATCAGTCAATAGGTTCCTAGTCAACCCATGAAAACTAGGATAAAAAAGAAGTTAATGGAAGCATTAGTAGGTTCCTAGTCAACCCATGAAAACTAGGATGAGAAGTGAGTTACTGGATAAATCCATAGGTTCCTAGTCAACCCATGAAAACTAGGATAAGAGGATTAGTTATTGGAATGACTAATAGGTTCAAGGGGACCGATGAACTAATTAAGTTAATTGGCAGGAGCCTATAGGTTCTTAGTAACCCCATGAAAACTATGGAATAGGACAGGGTGTCCATATGTAATGAAAAAGGCTATTAGTAAATCCATGAAAACTAATAGGTTAATAGTGACCCTAGAAACTATAATTATGACAGGGTGTCAATTTAAACCAGGGATGGGAAATCCAAATGTTTATATGTATGCATATCATCATAATATTTTGAAATGTATGTTTTTAACCATTGTTGATGTAGGAGCACAATATATGGTTTTATAAAGGTTTTAGGATACTAGTGAGGGGAAAACCCGTTACGCTAAGCGGCGTGGTCTCACTAGATATCTAAAAGGATTGAAATGTTAGATTATTATTCATACCAGGCTTTATGTCTGACACAAAGTTTTTGTTTTTCCCTTAAAATCTTGGGTACTCAATTGATTTTGAGTAGTTTGAGATTTAAGGTTTTCAGGTTCTCTTCTTAGACGAATAAAGATTCCGGAGGCGTGCATGAGGCAGTAGTTATTTAGAGTTATCTTTTTCCACTGTGTATTTGGATGTAAAGGCCGAATTATTAGCCTTATTATATACTCTGATCAACTAAGGGGGGCACACTACACCATAAAGAGGATTTTGGCGCTGCCGTAGGCGGTGCATTTGATACGGCTATAAGCCGTATCAAATATTAATACGGCTTATAGCCGTATCTAAATTGTTTAATACGGCTTTAAGCCTATTAATATTTGATACGGCTTGTAGCCGTATTAAATTCTGTGCCTCTTTTCGTGGGAAAATTTTCCCCAAAATGCACACTCTCCCTCCCTTTTTTTTTATTTCAGTCGACTTCATCGTTTTGTCTTCACATAATCACAAGTCTAGAGCAGCTACTTTACTCAATTTTCTGACTGAGTTATTCTTTCTGGGGTATCCTTGATCAACCTATTTGTTTCTTTGGTTGTCTAAAAATTCCGAATCTTTTTATAGATAATATCATGGCTTCTTCCCATTTGGTAGCATAGTTAATCGCTTCCTCTTGCGAGTTCGACATCTAGGTTGAAATTGAAAAGGTTAATCCTTTCTCTCATTGCTTTACCGACCGTAGTGTTGGAAACCATGACATATTTAGCTCTTTTGACTTAGTCCTACCTTATAACTGTATTTTCTTTATCAATACTTATTCAGTTATCTGTAAGCTGACATTGACTATCACTTTATTCTGAAGGAGTATATGAAGTAGGAGATTGAAATACTATATCTTCTTTATATCTGAGCTAGAGGCTTGTTCGTGGAAGCGAACCGAGATAATGCCTTTCCTATAAATTTGTTGAACCTTAGTCGCAGGTGACGTGTCTTTATAATAGATTTTTCCATTTAAGTGAAAATTCGTTGTAATGTCTGACTTGAATTTGGTTTTTCGAGATAAAGGTTAGATCTTTGAGCTAATCCTTCTTGTTGATGATTAATTTTGACACTTCCTGAACTTCATTATTAGATAAGTAACTATGTTCGATAGGAAGACCTTGTGACTATACGGATTATTTCGGGATGAATTACTTCTTCTTCGATAAAGACCACCATAATATAAGTGGTTGTACTTTAAGTACCATTGTTGAGCGGTAATTTATTTCCAATAAAAGAACTCACGAATTTATATAGTCTTCTCTAGTGAAACACATAATTCTCATAGGTAACGCTTATAATACTCGATTAACCCAAAGATCTCAATACTTATTCATTCGTGATGAGTACTCAGACTCCGATGATGGGACAACAAATTTGGATAAATAGCGATTTATACTTCTTTATGTCTCTAGGAGTTTTCCTGAAACAAGAGGGTGTATTGATGACAGATGACCTTCCTCCAGAAGTTATAAGGACAAGGTAGTATGAGCCTATCTAACAGATCCAATTCAAGTAATGTTGTATTGATTTTCTATAAATTCCAGTGGTCTATATGCTCGGTCGCATTCACTTCGATAGTAGGAGTTTTATCACCCCAAGTATTAAAAGTAATCTTTAGGAGCTCATTGAATAAAGGGATTCGCTAATTTGATTTTGTTCTAGGTTCTTAGTTCATATTTTAACCTAGTGAATGAATTGCAGGTCGATTAAGCTGAGTCGAATATTCTGATTGCAAGTTCAGCCGAATACAATTAAGTGTTTCCTTTCTTCAATTCGCTAGCCCAGTTGAGGAGAGCTTCTACATAGTGGGTAAACTCGGTAAGTTTTTTCTTACCCTAGTTCAGGTTCGATTACAAAACTTTAATGCCTTGGTTTTAAAGTTTTTTTTTACTCCATTGTAATGTTGAGCAACTATAATTTATAATGTTATTGCTGATATACTTGAGTAAGTCCTGCTCCAAATAGTGGGTCTGCTTCATTTGTTAGCTTTGTGTTGCTGCCTAAGAGGCATAAACTTGGGGCTGAATGATGTGATTCATGTGTTATGTTTGTGTTTTGGGGAATAATCAAATTCAACTTGGGGCTTGTAGCCTTACTGAAACCAGGAGCTTTGATTAAAATTAAAGTTTCAACAGTAAACTAAATGAATAAAAATTGTTCCACATATTACTGTACATGTATAAAAACAGCAAATTTCAGCATTATATCATAGTCTAATTCTATCTTATTTAACGTCGGAGATATATTGTAGACTAATTTTATCTTATTAAATGACGGAGATATTATTTGTAGACAGAAATGGTTTCATATGAGAGTACAATGATTTTATTTTAGATGAACATGGATGTTAAAGTACGAACTTAATGTGAATAGATGTGCGACTCCTAATAATATTTGTGCAGTAAAAATTAGTTCTTCTTGCAATGATTGATCTTTCTTTAAGTGTTTAATATCTTGAAAAGATGAATTTACAATCAAATGAACTGTCCCAGTCGTCCTTGAAGTAAAAATTCGTTGGTGTATTCATTATAACAAAACCAAGTGGCTTCTTCAATAAAGTCGTAGATTAACCATGTAACTTGGTAGAGGTTCAATATGATTGGATTTTTTTATCCTTGCATAATTTACAACTTGGTGCTAATATTGTATATGGTTCTGACATTGTATATGGTTTTGATATTGTTGTATAAGTGGATAAAATTAGTGTTAATGGCGCAAGCCAAGTATCAGGAGAGGGGTAATGCATAGACATTACTCCGGTGCTATAAAATAGCACCGTTGTAATGGAATTTTTTTTGAAAATAGTTTGGTGTAGCAAAAAAAATTAATTTCTACATAAATTTTGTAAGTATAGCAAGAAACAGATATATATAAATAATAGAATATAAATTACAATACACTATAAGCAATTCAAACATTACATTATTATTGTCTAACGAACCAATATATCAAACAAACAAAATAACCAAATCAAAGCAGTTGTAGTCATTGTGATATTCAATCAAATTACAAAAACAGTTTATTTTAGCAATTGTAAAGACAAAAAAATTCGGTACCTTGTCTGGTATTGAAAAGTACAGCATGCATATGTAGCCACCCTTGGTTTCCAAACATATATAGCTGACAACAAATTTCAAACATATCGTTAATAAAAGGTACCAAATAACAACTTTGTAGGAATATTATTTTCAATAATTCACATCATTGTTTCACAAGGAAAAAACAGCTTGAAATTTGAATTAGCATTTGGGAATAAATACCAATTCTATCCTTCATTTCCAGGCTGTAATAGACTGAAGCTCTATAATCAGTCGCATAAAAGCTATAACCTGCAAATCAAGGTCATTGGTGTAAGTAAATATATAAATAACACCATAATATTGTAAAGCATATATGATATATACAGCTGAAAGTGACATGTAGTTTGAATATTATTAAGCAACTAACTAACCATATAAGCGGCCAGTAGATGTGGACTAGCGGGTTAAAATACAAAGGCAACCAAACAAGAATGATATGCATGCATACATACATACATGTGTGTGTGCGCGCACGCTTCTTTACTTTAGCAAATTGCATTTCAAATGTTGGTATTATAAACTGAGCTGATGCCAAATAATAGTTCGGACATTCATAACAAAAGTAGTGGTTTATTGTATGAAAGTAAGGCTGAACTAAATAGAAAGGATTCAAAGTTTCCAATTAAGAAAATAATAAATCTCTCACTAACAAAATTTTGATTTCTTTGTATGGATGAATATACAGAGAAACTTGAAAGAATTTCATATGCCAAGTGCATGATTGAAGTGAATCCTAATCAAGAATAAGTGAACAATTTACTGTTCAGTTGATGGATGGAAAAGTGCAAACGATTCAAGTAAGTTACCTATGGGAATCTGATATGTGTATATATTGTAAAAATATTAGGCATAAGACATATTAGACAAATCTGCGCCACTTTCTGTCTTCCCAAAGTTGTAGAAGCTGAGTAACATACAGAAATTAGGGTTAAAAAGATCAAAAGTGTAGTATAAATAACATATAATCGTTATGAGTTATCTTCCTTCTTCAATGTCTTTCTACAGAGCGAGGAGGAGAGAACTCCATCCACCTGTTGTGTTATCTTCATTAATGTAACATGCACAATAAACTTCTTCCCTTACAGAGAAAAAGTTGTCAAGAACAATCGTTTGCTATGTATAACTGTACAGCGTTAATGTATAAACGTGTGGTATTTTTACCAAGCAATCATTGCTTTTATCAGATAGCATACTTAATTTCTATCATAGTGTGCACTATCTGAGTGTTTTCTGATGTTCGTTGACTGTCAATTGGTGTGATCGTGCGTACTCCCAATTGAGTAGCACTTGTTATTGAAATTTGAGTTTTGGTAGCTCGTACCAAACATTTTGTAAACATATGTGAATATTTAACTAATTAATGGTAATACCTGGCAATCAAATCTGCCAGATCACTTAGTGGACGGAAAGGTAAACTCACCTAAAAAAATATCTGTACATGTTAGTGTGAAAAATTATTACATTAAAGCGTACGCCTTGTTCAGTTAAAACAAAAAAAAAGTTGAAGTAAAAATTAAGGCCAATGAAATCAAACTTGGGACTTTTAGAGTACGTCCTATATATACACTCATATATATATATTATATTTACGTCTAATGTTCTAATATATATGATATAGGAGGGCAATATGTCTTTCAGTATAGACAAAAAGTGGATAAATGAATATGATCAAAGATCTACATACTATATAGACGGGGTGAAGAAGTTTATTAGTTTTGTTGATGAAAATGGTGGTAAGAAAGGAGTGTATTTATGCCCTTGCACTCGGTGCAAAAATATGAAGACGATCAAATTAGATGACATTCATTTTCATTTGCTTAGATGGGGTTTTATCCAATCATATACCGTATGGTATTTTCATGGGGAAAAAAGGTAGAGAAGGAAAAACAACAACCAGTTAGTCATGCCACAAGTACCGACGAGTCTGAACCTATTATGATGGAAGATCTAGTCAATGCTGCAGATAGATTTCATCCTTTTCAACCTGAAAATCCGTTGTCTGATCATGCTAATGTTGGAGAGCCGTCTACGGTTGATGGCAGTTGGCAGGCCAATGAAAGTAAGAAGTATAAATCACTTTTTGGTAGCGCAAAAGAGCCACTGTATCCTTCATGTTCAAATGGGTTGACGAAGCTGTATACCATTGTGAAACTGAATAGCTTGAAGACCTAATACGGCTTTTCAAATAATGGTGTGACTGCACTCCTCGAACTAATAAAGGAGTTACTCCCCGAAGGTAACACGCTGCCGACAAAGTACTCCGACGTGAAGAAGTTAATTAAGCAAGTTGGGATGAATTACAAAACTTATGATGCATGCATCAATGATTGCATATTATACTGGAATGATGATGCGAATAGAGTTTCGTGTACAAATTGCAACGAACCAAGATATATGACATCATTCAACGAAGAAAGAAAAGGCATCAAAGTACCTCGAAAGACATTAAGACATTTTCCTTTAATTTCTAGATTGAAGAGATTGTATAGTGTACCATGGATAGCAGATGCGATGACCTGGCATGGTCGTGCCAAGTCTGATCCAACCGTAATGCGTTATCCATGTGACACTTCTCAATGGAAAGCCGCGGATTATTTTGACCAAATGTTTGCTGTCGAGCCACGAAATGTCACACTTGGAATAGCAACAGATGGTTTCTGTCCACATGCTTCTCTATCTAACCCTTACAGTTGTTGGCCAGTAATTGTAGTACCATATAATCTTCCACCGTCTATGTGCATGAAACGAGAGTTTTCAATGTTAACACTGTTGATTTCTGGGCCAAAACAACCAGGGAAGGATATTGATGTTTATTTACAGCCGTTGATAGACGAGTTAAAGCAGTTATGGGAAGGAGTCGTTACATATGATTCATTAAATAAATCCGAATTCACAATGAGAGCTAGGGTGTTGTGGGCAATCCATGATCACCCTGCTCTTGGGACTTTATCGGGATGTACAACTCACGGTTATTTTGCATGTCCGGTTTGTGGGGAAAACACTTGTTCTTATCATCTTCCTGAGAGTAAGAAGGTGTGTTACATGGGACATCGAATGTTTCTTCCTAAAAAACACAAGTTTCGATACGACAAGACAAATTTCAACAACAAACAAGAATTTCAACGTCCTAAACGGACATTGACTGGTTTTGAAGTTGAAAAGAAAGTAGCGAATATCAAAATGAAAGTTGGTAAACACAAAGAAGAAATTAGTCGAAAATGGAAAAAGTCAATTTATGAAGAAGTTGACAATGTTTCTGCATGGTACAGGAGGTCTATCTTTTTTGATTTACCATATTGGAAAGCAAATATGATTCGCCATAATATTGATGTTATGCATACGGAGAAAAATGTCACAGAGCATCTCATCAGCACCATTATGGACCATAAAGATAAGTCAAAAGATGGCATCAATGCACGCAAGGATTTGAAAATCATGGGTATAAAACAAAAGTTGTGGGTGATGGAAGATCCTGAAACAAATAAAATAATCATACCAAAGGCAACTTTCACTTTGAGCAAAGAAGAAAAGATACGGTTTTGCACCGTTTTGAAAAACCTGAAAGTGCCCAACAAATTCTCTTCAAACTTCCACAACAATGTGAGCATCAATCCTCCCGAACTAAGAAATATAAGTCACATGATTACCACGTCATAATGCAACATTTGCTTCCGGTATTGCTTCAACATTCTTATCCACAACATAAGGATCTGCGAAATGCTATTCATCGTATTAGTCTATTCTTTAACATTTTGTGCTCAAAGGTGATCAATAGGGAACACCTTATAAAAGCAAAGGCTAGTTTGGTAGAAGCAATGTGTGTTTTTTAAAAACATTTTCCACCTGCATTTTTTGATATCAGTATCCATTTTATGGTTCATTTAGCCGATGAAGCATTAATTTGTGGTCTTGTCAGATATAGATGGATGTATCCCTTTGAACGGTAAATAACTAATTTCAGTTATGTACATTATTATTCGATAGAAATAGCTATTATGTACAATATATAATTGATCACATTCACAGGTTGATGAAAACATATAAAGGATATGTGCGCAACAAAAGATACATTGAAGGTTGTATTGCAGAAGGATATATCGTACAAGAAGCTAGCCTTTACTGCATGGAATATATGCCAAACGGAGGTGATGGCAATCATAAACATACCCACGAAGCGTTTTTAGACGAGGACGATGAGTTTGCTGGTGAGATACCTTTAGATAATGGTAAAGATATAACGTTAACCCAAGTGCAGTTTGAACAAGTACGTAGATGGGTCCTTAATAAGTACGATGGATTGGATGAATGGAAGAAGTAAGTTCACACCTTTGTTTTGAATTTCCATTTTTTAATTCAATTTATGTATTCGGTTTGATATGTGTTTTCCGTAGGAGGTATAACTCCTATACGAAAAGTACTAGATTTCAATCATGAGGCAGAGGTACAACTGTCGAAGTCGTTCAAAGTTTTACTCTATGGTTACGCAACAAGGTATTACAGCATCTTAAGTAGTTCACGTGTTTATAAGTTGGCAATACACCTTCGTGACCATGTTTTGTTTTATTTATTGTATTTTATGTAGTTGTTGAAGTGCATCGATGTTGATCCAACTCTCTGGCGGCTAGTGCATAGGCCGAAGTTCATGGCGCTTAGTTATACTAAGTACCAAGTGAATGGTTTTTTATTTTCCACGAAAATGTACGAAAATCGTATGGTAACACAAGATAGCGGTGTATGCATGAAAGCAATTACAAAATTTAGAGCGAGTGGTAAAGATAAAAATTATAAGGAAGCAGAAACAACGTATTACGGAGTCATTCAGCAGATACTTGAGTTGGATTACACTGACTTCAAACAAACAGTTTTTTATTGTGATTGGGTAAAGGTCGAGGATAAGATCAATGGTTGCAAAATAGATCCTGTTTCAAACTTGATCATGGTTAATTTAGGGAAATTGAAGAGCAAAGATAGCGTGAATGATGAGCCATTTATTTTTGCATCAGAAGCGAGTCAAGTGTTCTACTCAACAGATTTAAAAAATAACGGTTGGTCTGTGGTTTTGCATACACCAAAACGGTTGACTACAAATGTGGATGACATTGAGTTTCCTACCGTCTATCAATCGGCTTTTGAAGATAATGAAAAATTATAAGACCTTACCAAAACCATTTGTTAACTGATGAATTGTTAAATGCTTCATTTCTCGTTTGAATTCCTATTCCTTGGGGTAGTAGGAGTTTGAGATATCATTGAACCAAACAAAAATTCACATAAAGAGAAGGTTTCTTAAAATGTCTATACTGTTGTTGGTTTCTGTTATATTGAAAAGTTTCATGATAGTATGTGTTTATAGACTTGTAGATAAAAGGGGATTTATTTTTAAAACTAAACGTGGAATTTAAATTACAAATTTAAACCATTTTCATTAGTTGATTTTAGTGAAATTTGAAATCCAAGTAGTTCTTCTGTTGTTATTGCTTTTTTACTTTTGTTATTGCCATGAATTGATGGTTGATGAGAACGCTTTTATTGGCTAAACAACAAATTTTACAGTGACGTTGATTTCATTTTTATTTCAGGGCAGCTGAGTTGATCAAAACTTATTTGGTATTTAGAAAATCCAGCATTTTACAGTTATGTCACAAAATCCAGTATCATCACATTCATCATGTTCAGAAGAAAAAATAGTTGATCAAAACTTATTTGGTATTCCAGTCTCAGAAAACGCTGGAAAAATCGCCACTATGCTGGGTAAACTAGTAAGAGCTCATGTGCCGATATCATACATAAGTTGGAACAAAGTACCCTATACATATAAGGATGATGTTTGGAACCAATTGGTGGTAAGTTTTTACTTTGATTCATTTCTGACAATATTTAAACAATATTTATGGTCAGTCACTCTATTTGCAATGTATATGCACTACCTGTTACAGTCGGTTTCTGAAACCCGTTTTAAGTCTGATAGAATTGATTAACTTGTTTATGTATTTTACTTTTGCAGAAAATGTGTGCGCTCGACCCGCTTTAAAAGGAAATATTTTTAAAAAGAATGTCCGAGGCTTTTAGGAGACACAAAAAAACTTGAGAGCAAGTTTTTATGACACTTTCGACAATGACGAAGAACGAATGAAAAATTGTCCACCTACAATTGCTCAAGAAGATTGGAACGAGTTCATAAAAAATGAAGCAACGCCTGAAGCGAGCGAAAGAAGGGAGTTAGCCAAAAAAATAGATCATTGCTCAGTTATGCTCACCATGCAGGCCGTAAAAGTCACGCTAGAATAGAACACGAAATGGTAAGTTATATTCATTTTTTTTTTCAAAATGATAAAAATCACAACTAACATATTTTAAATATTGCAGATCGTTGCAAATCCATCTACAAATATCAACCGTCGTCATGTATGGGAGAAGACGCACACAAAAAAAGATGGTAGCATATCAGATGTCAATTCTTTGTACTTCGTAAGTTATTTTTGCTCCTAAAGTTAAACATGAGCAATTTTCTTTCTTTTATGCACTATGTGTCCATATAAGTATTATGCAATCTCAGGATCAAATTGCGAAATTGAAGGAAAAGATCACCGATAGTGATGAAGAAAAATTGACAATGGATGAAGATATCGTATCACAAGTGATGGGAAAGGATACAAGGGGTAGGAGCCGCGGTGTTGGGACCGTCATACCAAAGACTAATATTAAGGCTTCTGCTATTGCACATAAATGATTGAAACATGTTTGTGGAGACAATGCTGAGTTGAAAATGAGGATGGGAAGTTTGGAGGGTACGGTGGGAAATTTGGAGAGTACAGTAGGAAATTTGTCTGGGCAAATGGAGCTTCTGATCAACATGGTGGGAAACATAGAACAAGGAGAACGCAACACACAACCCAATGCTTCTAAATTCGTTATTTCTCAATCCCAGGATACGACCAATGTGGTGAACAATCAAAAATGTGAAATCCTCAAATCTGATCTAGACATAATAGCAACAGGTATTTATTAGTTGCTTTTTATTCTTACTTGTTTTCGATGTAGTTATTTTGTTGGATAGATCTAGACAATAAATTTTATTGCAATAGGTACTGTATGTCGAGATTCTACATCATCCAAAATCCATGGGAAATCTGTACCATCCTGTAACGACCCAGAATTTTTGATAATTAAAATTCGAATATTTAATTGATTTTAAATATTAATAAATGAATTTAATTAGTCGAATAATTTATTTAAAGGATATTGGATTTAATTTGGTCAATTAAATCGATAATTTAATGATTGAAATTCCAGAGATAATTGAAAATCGAGTTTAAAATGATTGAAAATGATTTGTAAAATTTTATTTGATCATACTGGAGTTATAGAAAGGTTATAGAACTTTTAAAATTGAATTTGGAGTTAATCTATGAAAATTGAATATTTTAATATTTAATTATCGACTGTAAAAATAGCCAATTTTCGAACAGTCTTAGATTTCGACGAAACTAGTTTCATCGGATCCATAATGTGATATTATTGTAAGATTTCAAATTTCATAATTTTTGGACGTACCGTTTGTCCGGGGCAAGCTAAAACGTCTCGAAATCAATTTAAATCGGTTTAAGTTAAATTGATCGTTTATTGCCATATCTCACACATACGATCGAATTAGCTTCCGAAACCTGTTCCATTGTGTCCGAGACGCGGGATAAACCATAGAAACGCCAGTTACGGTGCGTAAATCGGATTCCGGAAATCCCGGGATGAATAGTGTTTTCGGTTAATTTTCTATAAATAGCCCATAGCTCTCAAAGAAAAAAATAAATAAAATAAAAACCCTAATTTACAAAGCCAGCCGCCACCCCCTTTTCAACGGCCAGGAAATCATCTCCTTCCTCCCCAATTTCCGACCAACCTATTCGCTGTCGTTAAAAACTTCCAACATGAAACATCTAGAACTCATCGAGGGCTATCCATCCATACGGATATGATGTGTTATGATCGATCGAAGGAGGAGCTAGAGGAGCTCGAACGGCCGGTAATTGTGCATGATTTTCGAAGCCCATAGGCGACCGGACCTGACCGGTCACTGGCCGTGGGTGGCATTCGCGGAGGCGGTTCCTGTGGTGGTAGTTTGATGGGGTGAAGATCGTCGGAGAGGGGTGGCGTGTTAGGGTTAAACGGCGGCGGGTTGGGTTTCTTTCACGATAATAGCCTGGGGGAAGAAGACTCGTATGGCCAGGATGTAGGGCTTTGAAATCTACGGCTGTGATGGGCTGAAGGTTAAAAAAATAAAGAAAATTGTAATTAATTTATATTTATAATTTGTATAAACTTCAAAATACAATATCTCTTTCATACGAGGTTGAAAACGGACGAAATTTTTTTTGCGTTGCAATCGTTTTGACGAGCACTTCGCTATGAAACTGGATTGGAAGCGATCGGGGTCAATGAAAATTTTGAGTGAAATTAAACATCCGTTTAATTTCATTCGAAATAAACGCTACAAATTGCTATCAGAAAATCACGGTGAGATCTCCTCACTCAAAAATTTAAAAGTGGAATTTTCAGTTATTGATTTGATTTCTATTGGATGTGATATTAGATATAGTAGGATATATCTATATATATATATAGCCATATATACATATTGGCATATGTATATATTGGATTGATTGATTTCCCGCCTCGTATAGCGGATGAGACCCTATTGCGCCGTTAGTAAGCGGATATTTTTATAAAACCCATATACCGCGATAATTCCGTACTAGAGCGGAATTGGTATTGTGCTAACATCTGTGGATGCAGGGAAACAGGTTGGAGGGATCCGACTGGATTCCTCACCGTATTGATTATTTACAGATATTTTGATATATTCTGTTATCATATGATGATATATGATATTTGATTGTTGTAATTGATTGTTTGGTGCTGTTGCATCATCGGATTCGGTTTTGAAGTTTAAAAATAACGACTTTTACTTTAAAGGGATTTTAAAGTGATTTTTGAAAGTAGACGTTTTATTGAATTTTTGAATTTGATTTATTTCAAATAAATAAACGTCTAAGATTTTAAAGTTATAAAAGTTAAGATTTTTGGTGAAATATAACCAAAGTGTGATTTTTGAAATAAAAGTTGATTTATTTATAAAAATGGTTTAAGTTGGGATTTTTGAATATTGTAAATGGTCTATATAAAAGATTTATAAAGTTGATACCTATGAAATTTAAAGTATTTGAAATTATAAAACGAGTTTTTATAACTGTTAAAAATGAAACATTTATGGAATTTGTAAGTGAATGAAATTTATAGATTTATAAGTTGTGAAGTTACAAAATGAATAGATTTTGTAAAACAAAAAGTTTTATAAGTAATAATCTTATAAATGGGAATTTGGCATGTAATTGAGATAAGAATGGAATTGGTTAATAAGGAGATTTATAAGTTGAAGTTTTTATAAATAGGAATGGAAATTATAAACATTTTTTGTAAATCCGAAACCAATTGAATTTGATAAATTAAACATAGAAGTTTAATAAAGGAGATATATTCGCGATTTTGGACAGCGAATTATCCTTTAAGTTAAATGTTGTAAGACTAAGAGGTTGATTGGGAATTTTATTCACGATTTTGGACAGTGGATAAGCTCTTAAATAAAATGTGTAGAAATGTTGAATTTGGATAACGAAGTATATTCACGATTTTGGACAGTGAATATATTTTTAAGTAAAATGGATATGGTTTTGGGAAAGTGATATTTGAAATGAAGTTAATTGTTTAAAGATGTTTTCAAATATAATGAATATCGAAATCATAGATTTCAACATTCATTGTTGAAATAGACGTTTTCGAGGAATAAGGAAATGGTGGACTATAACACTGTTGTTATAGTAAATGATTTCCGAAAGGAAATGTTTTATATAGTATTGGGATTTATATATCTATCTAAATTCTGAATCCCTATACTAGTGATTTTGAGTCGTCGTAACGATGTTTTACGCAACATTCGTTTTGACTCAAATAGATGTTAAAATTAATGATTTCCTTAAAGAATGAATATATACTTAATATTGATTTAAGTATACCGAATATTTTCAAATGTTGAAAATAAATAGATTTGTGAAATACTTATTTTTAAATGAGTATGGAAATGCTTTTCCAATATAAAATGAACTGTTTTGAGATTTTATCTTCTTAAAGATAAATTGAAAGTGAATATTGAAATCGATTTGAAAATCGTATATCAGTAGATATTTTGAAATATAAATTCACTATGGAATTTATGAAAGAAAAGGGAAACTGTCTAGAAAGATAAATATTGATTTATTTTTGAAGTGTGGAAATTTTATATCTAGTAAAGATATTTTTGAAGATGAAATAATTTGGAAAATTATTTGGAATCTGATGATGTTGCGCATCTTTATTGATAGTTAAATAACCGACTATCAATAATTACCTTTAAATAGGTATTTGTTGTGAATAGGATGAATTTGAATGCCACACTTGTTTTTAAATCAACGCTCACTATTCGGGTTAGCCGGGAAAGGACCATGGGGTCGTATAACCCATTCCGAATATGTGATACGTCGTTATGAATTGCATTCGAAGACCGGTGTTGAAGACCGGATATTTTTGAAAACGGAAGGATTACCGTCGAGTTACTCTACATCGGCTGATCTCCGATTTAGAGGTTTTATCACCCTTAGTGACGGGAAGTCCCGACGTGATTGAAAACTATCCAGAATTGCAAGGGCTTCGTGAGAAGTGCCTTCGGTTCTGTTCGATCCCGGAACAGACTTGTATGGATTGTGTGTCTGACGTTACAAATTGAGATATAAAGCTGATTCCTTTCAAATACATTTCTGTTGGTGGCGGAGAATTTATTCTCTTAGCTTAACACCCTGCTCTGAGACGTACGAGCTCAGAGGTTATGTAGTTGAAATTTATCAGCGATATACTCCCAATTTGGTAACGTGGCATACTGAGTGTTGCTGTGAAATGATCAGTGTTTGATCATTTGCGATATGATCATTTGTTTGATCTTATATCTTTGTGATCATAGGTTGATCATTTGTTTGACCCGAAGCAGGGCTTTGTAGAAAGCGTAGCTTTGTGGACGAGACTTCGTCGAGCCTCACACCCCGGAAATGGTCAAAACAGGAAGGATGCGGCAAGGTTCTAGGGAGTAGCGCCCCTTAGTGTATGTCATTTCTTCTGGATAGAGGTGGTATCATGGTATGGAGCCCGGATACTTAACCTATGTGGTTGCTGCATTTTTACTATGTGGTTTGTTGAAAATCGGGGATCCTCGGGAAGATCGGTGACGATCAGGGGATGACATACGCGTGTCAGTAGTTACCTATTTTTGCAAAGGTAACCCGGCCTTGTGTTGGCAGAGATCCGGTTAGGTTCTCGGGTCGTCTATTCCAGGGACGTACCCATCGTGGAAAAGGAAGTTCCTTAGCCTGACCATTTGTTGGAAATCCAAAGAAACAATACGAGCCTTGTACGGTTTTAGTTGTAGAACCTGCCATTCACTTATGGTGGTCACCACTGTTTGGATGGTAGCTATAGTAGGCATAGTTCGGAATGTCTATGCTGGCTAAGATTTATATTATACTTTCGAACTGTTTTCTACACTATGCACTAATAATAATATCAAAAAAAGAATTTGATTTTTTGCGTAGTAAGCATCTTTGACTATCATAAGAAGAAATCTCCTCCAAGTCTGCGTTTGCATTGTGTGTGTGGCGGGAGGTCTTATGGTAGTTTCATTTTCCAAAAGCATTGCGAATTGACTTTAAAATTTTCTGTTGTTTATTTTAAAGATAAATAACTGTTTTACGATCTCACACCAGTCACCATGACTGACTCGGAGTTTATTGTTTCCCTTCTAAACTCTGGGTGCCCACCAATTTCCACACGGGCAGTCTAGAGTTATGTTATCAGGATATTCTGGATATTCTGGAGCTTTGGAAGCAAGCTGGAGGACGAGACGTAGTATTTGTATTTGATATTATTTATTCCGCTGTGTATTCTGTATGAGGACAAGTTTATATAACTGTCCATTGTTGTATATTGACTCTGATGATTGATGTATGTATAAACTGATATAGTTCTTTGTTTTAAAAGACTAGTATTATCTATTATATATTGTTCCGCTGCGATATGTGAGATTCTGTTATTGTTTCTGTTTTTGATGTTGTTCTCTTTTCTTCTTTCTTCTTTCTTCTTCTGTTTTCTTCTTCTTCTATTTTTTCTTCTTTTTAAAACCATAACATTTCGGGTTTTCGGCATTTGATTGTCGGCAGTCGATAAAGTGAGTATCGATGTTGAATTTTCGAAAGTCGAAAAATTTGGGATGTTACATTTGGTATCAGAGCATATGGTTAAGCGACAACCCTGCTCTGTTGGGTGTTACTCATTAGAGATAGAGTCAGTAGGACTCTAGAATGAGTTTGAGTGTAATAATAGATACGAGTGCGTATTTGTTAGTGAATATAAAAATTGTTTTATATTGTGATGATTGGTTTGTTGAGTGGTATATGGATTCTGGTCGGTATTGTCCGTACAACTCTATCGATAGGGATCTCTAAACACTTGTATAGAACAATTCGGCACAATATTGTTTTAAATAGGGTAAATGAGATAATTTTGCCCAAAACTATTTGTATAGAAAATAAATGTTTTTCTATAAAGTACTATAGTATATGGTTGCATGGTTGTTAGGAAAGTAATAATATTGAAAAGTTATCATTACTATTGAAACTGAATAAGAAACTGAAATCGTAACTCCAAAGTTAAGAAATGAATTCATATATGAATAAAAATTTGTGAATATAAATTGTAAATGAATTTATAAATGAAACGGAATTCCAGAGAAGTTTTGGAAATGTTTTGAAAAGAATTTGAAAATTTTGGAGATTTGGAAAGTTTAAATCTTTTTGAATGAAAATGAATTTCAAAGGATTTTGGAAAAATGTTTTGAAGGAATGAAAAGCTCTAAACTCTTTTCGGCCGCTGGAAAATAATTCCGATGATGATCGCGACATCACCGGTGTTCATTTTCGGGTTTCCAAAAGAGGAATTGCTGCCAAATTGTTTTAAATGGAAGTTGTTTGGAAAAATTGGGTTTTGTTTTGGAAATTCAAAGGATGATTTGAATTGTTTTCAAAAATGGTTTTGAAAGGTTGAAAAAGACTCTGGAATACTATATATAAAAATATTTATGAAATATTGTAAGTTGATAACCTATACAAATTGAATTTTGATAGAATAAATCTAACTTAAAAGATGGAGTTAAATGAATGTGAGTACAGGTGAATCAATTAAATGAAACTGAAATTGGAAGTTGAGATTCATTTTGAAGTTGTAAGCAATCGAATTGAATTGAATAATTATAAATGTGAATCGAAAGAGAAATTAAAATTCATATGGAATTTGAAATCCAGTTTAAATGTAAGTAGATTTAACCGAAGTGGTGAATTGAAAATAAACATAATGTGTATATGGAATATTTATTGAACCTAAGAAATGAAGAGTGAAATTTTTAAGTAAAATTTGATATTGAAATTATTCTAAGTTGATGATTGAATGAAGATAAAACTGGAATTGAAACTGAATGTTGAAAACAGATTGAATTTGAAAGTGGATTAGAATTAGGAATGAATTAGTAATTAAAACTAATCTAAAAATAATCAGTTATGAATGAAAGCTGATAAAATTCAATATTCAGGAGATAAACCGATTCCAAATTAGATTAGAATTGTGAATTGAATTCAAATGAATTTGAAATGTAAAATTTAATGATAATGGGTATGTAACTTCAATAGTAAAGTGAATATGTATAAGAAGTAAGTGTTGAAAATTTTGTAAGGGAATTTGCAAAATAGTTTGAATATATGTAACTAGATATTATGGCTAGTAGGATATACAGGTATAAAGGAATTGGAATTTAATTTCGAAGATAAGTTTGAATTGCCCGACAAAAGGTAAGTATTTGAATTATAATATGAGTTTTTGATGATTTCTTGTCTAGCCGCTTGGCTTTTTCTTTTTCTTTTTGAAATCAGAGAGTCCGTAGGGACGTTTTGTAGTCGTACCGTATTAGCCGCGCAAAGGAGACGCTGGCGAAATTTTTCGAAAATTTCGAGTGTTAGAAAATTTTTGAGAAATTTTGAAAGTTTAAAATTTGAATTTAAACTCGAATTTGAATTGAGAAGTTAAACAATGTTGTTTGAAACTTATAATTGAAGTTGGAAAACGAGTTGAATGATAACGAATCTTTAATAGAAAGATTTGTTTTGATAAATTGATAAAACTATTAGATTGTGAAAAATAGTAGACGAGTTAAGGACCATTTTTCTTACCTTGTAATTTCGAGGACGAAATTCTTTTAAGGGGGGAAGTTTGTAACGACCCAGAATTTTTGATAATTAAAATTCGAATATTTAATTGATTTTAAATATTAATAAATGAATTTAATAAGTCGAATAATTTATTTAAAAGATATTGGATTTAATTTGGTCAATTAAATCGATAATTTAATGATTGAAATTCCAGAGATAATTGAAAATCGAGTTTAAAATGATTGAAAATGATTTGTAAAATTTTATTTGATCATACTGGAGTTATAGAAAGGTTATAGAACTTTTAAAATTGAATTTGGAGTTAATCTATGAAAATTGAATATTTTAATATTTAATTATCGACTATAAAAATAGCCAATTTTCGAACAGTCTCAGATTTCGACGAAACCAGTTTCATCGGATCCATAATGTGATATTATTGTAAGATTTCAAATTTCATAATTTTTGGACGTACCGTTTGTCCGGGGCAAGCTAAAACGTCTCGAAATCAATTTAAATCGGTTTAAGTTAAATTGATCGTTTATTGCCATATCTCACACATACGATCGAATTAGCTTCCGAAACCTGTTCCATTGTGTCCGAGACGCGGGATAAACCATAGAAACGCCAGTTACGGCGCGTAAATCGGATTCCGGAAATCCCGGGATGAATAGTGTTTTCGGTTAATTTTCTATAAATAGCCCATAGCTCTCAAAGAAAAAAATAAATAAAATAAAAACCCTAATTTACAAAGCCAGCCGCCACCCCCTTTTCAACGGCCAGGAAATCATCTCCTTCCTCCCCAATTTCCGACCAACCTATTCGCTGTCGTTAAAAACTTCCAACATGAAACATCTAGAACTCATCGAGGGCTATCCATCCATACGGATATGATGTGTTATGATCGATCGAAGGAGGAGCTAGAGGAGCTAGAGGAGCTCGAACGGCCGGTAATTGTGCACGATTTTCGAAGCCCATAGGCGACCGGACCTGACCGGTCACTGGCCGTGGGTGGCATTCGCGGAAGCGGTTCCTGTGGTGGTAGTTTGATGGGGTGAAGATCGTCGGAGAGGGGTGGCGTGTTAGGGTTAAACGGCGGCGAGTTGGGTTTCGTTCACGATAATAGCCTGGGGGAAGAAGACTCGTATGGCCAGGATGTAGGGCTTTGAAATCTATGGCTGTGATGGGCTGAAGGTTAAAAAAATAAAGAAAATTGTAATTAATTTATATTTATAATTTGTATAAACTTCAAAATACAATATCTCTTTCATACGAGGTTGAAAACGGACGAAATTTTTTTTGCGTTGCAATCGTTTTGATGAGCACTTCGCTATGAAACTGGATTGGAAGCGATCGGGGTCAATGAAAATTTTGAGTGAAATTAAACGTCCGTTTAATTTCATTCGAAATAAACGCTACAAATTGCTATCAGAAAATCACGGTGAGATCTCCTCACTCAAAAATTTAAAAGTGTAATTTTCAGTTATTGATTTGATTTCTATTGGATGTGATATTAGATACAGTAGGATATATCTATATATATATATATATAGCCATATATACATATTGGCATATGTATATATTGGATTGATTGATTTCCCGCCTCGTATAGCGGATGAGACCCTATTGCGCCGTTAGTAAGCGGATATTTTTATAAAACCCATATACCGCGATAATTCCGTACTGGAGCGGAATTGGTATTGTGCTAACATCTGTGGATGCAGGGAAACAGGTTGGAGGGATCCGACTGGATTCCTCACCGTATTGATTATTTACAGATATTTTGATATATTCTGTTATCATATGATGATATATGATATTTGATTGTTGTGATTGATTGTTTGGTGCTGTTGCATCATCGGATTCAGTTTTGAAGTTTAAAAATAACGACTTTTACTTTAAAGGGATTTTAAAGTGATTTTTGAAAGTAGACGTTTTATTGAATTTTTGAATTTGATTTATTTCAAATAAATAAACGTCTAAGATTTTAAAGTTATAAAAGTTAAGATTTTTGGTGAAATATAACCAAAGTGTGATTTTTGAAATAAAAGTTGATTTATTTATAAAAATGGTTTAAGTTGGGATTTTTGAATATTGTAAATGGTCTATATAAAAGATTTATAAAGTTGATACCTATGAAATTTAAAGTATTTGAAATTATAAAACGAGTTTTTATAAGTGTTAAAAATGAAACATTTATGGAATTTGTAAGTGAATGAAATTTATAGATTTATAAATTGTGAAGTTACAAAATGAATAGATTTTGTAAAACAAAAAGATTTATAAGTAATAATCTTATAAATGGGAATTTGGCATGTAATTGAGATAAGAATGGAATTGGTTAATAAGGAGATTTATAAGTTGAAGTTTTTATAAATAGGAATGGAAATTATAAACATTGTTTGTAAATCCGAAACCAATTGAATTTGATAAATTAAACATAGAAGTTTAATAAAGGAGATATATTCGCGATTTTGGACAGCGAATTATCCTTTAAGTTAAATGTTGTAAGACTAAGAGGTTGATTGGGAATTTTATTCACGATTTTGGACAGTGGATAAGCTCTTAAATAAAATGTGTAGAAATGTTGAATTTGGATAACGAAGTATATTCACGATTTTGGACAGTGAATATATTTTTAAGTAAAATGGATATGGTTTTGGGAAAGTGATATTTGAAATGAAGTTAATTGTTTTAAAGATGTTTTCAAATATAATGAATATCGAAATCATAGATTTCAACATTCATTGTTGAAATAGACGTTTTCGAGGAATAAGGAAATGGTGGACTATAACACTGTTGTTATAGTAAATGATTTCCGAAAGGAAATGTTTTATATAGTATTGGGATTTATATATCTATCTAAATTCCAAATCCCTATACTAGTGATTTTGAGTCGTCGTAACGATGTTTTACGCAACATTCGTTTTGACTCAAATAGATGTTAAAATTAATGATTTCCTTAAAGAATGAATATATACTTAATATTGATTTAAGTATACCGAATATTTTCAAATGTTGAAAATAAATAGATTTGTGAAATACTTATTTTTAAATGAGTATGGAAATGCTTTTCCAATATGAAATGAACTATTTTGAGATTTTATCTTCTTAAAGATAAATTGAAAGTGAATATTGAAATCGATTTGAAAATCGTATATCAGTAGATATTTTGAAATATAAATTCACTATGGAATTTATGAAAGAAAAGGGAAACTGTCTAGAAAGATAAATATTGATTTATTTTTGAAGTGTGGAAATTTTATATCTAGTAAAGATATTTTTGAAGATGAAATAATTTGGAAAATTATTTGGAATCTGATGATGTTGCGCATCTTTATTGATAGTTAAATAACCGACTATCAATAATTACCTTTAAATAGGTATTTGTTGTGAATAGGATGAATTTGAATGCCACACTTGTTTTTAAATCAACGCTCACTATTCGGGTTAGCCGGGAAAGGACCATGGGGTCGTATAACCCATTCCGAATATGTGATACGTCGTTATGAATTGCATTCGAAGACCGGTGTTGAAGACCGGATATTTTTGAAAACGGAAGGATTACCGTCGAGTTACTCTACATCAGCTGATCTCCGATTTAGAGGTTTTATCACCCTTAGTGACGGGAAGTCCCGACGTGATTGAAAACTATCCGGAATTGCAAGGGCTTCGTGAGAAGTGCCTTCGGTTCTGTTCGATCCCGGAACAGACTTGTATGGATTGTGTGTCTGACGTTACAAATTGAGATATAAAGCTGATTCCTTTCAAATACATTTCTGTTGGTGGCGGAGAATTTATTCTCTTAGCTTAACACCCTGCTCTGAGACGTACGAGCTCAGAGGTTATGTAGTTGAAATTTATCAGCGATATACTCCCAATTTGGTAACGTGGCATACTGAGTGTTGCTGTGAAATGATCAGTGTTTGATCATTTGCGATATGATCATTTGTTTGATCTTATATCTTTGTGATCATAGGTTGATCATTTGTTTGACCCGAAGCAGGGCTTTGTAGAAAGCGTAGCTTTGTGGACGAGACTTCGTCGAGCCTCACACCCCGGAAATGGTCAAAACAGGAAGGATGCGGCAAGGTTCTAGGGAGTAGCGCCCCTTAGTGTATGTCATTTCTTCTGGATAGAGGTGGTATCATGGTATGGAGCCCGGATACTTAACCTATGTGGTTGCTGCATTTTTACTATGTGGTTTGTTGGAAATCGGGGATCCTCGGGAAGATCGGTGACGATCGGGGGATGACATACGCATGTCAGTAGTTACCTATTTTTGCAGAGGTAACCCGGCCTTGTGTTGGCAGAGATCCGGTTAGGTTCTCGGGTCGTCTATTCCAGGGACGTACCCATCGTGGAAAAGGAAGTTCCTTAGCCTGACCATTTGTTGGAAATCCAAAGAAACAATACGAGCCTTGTACGGTTTTAGTTGTAGAACCTGCCATTCACTTATGGTGGTCACCACTGTTTGGATGGTAGCTATAGTAGGCATAGTTCGGAATGTCTATGCTGGCTAAGATTTATATTATACTTTCGAACTGTTTTCTACACTATGCACTAATAATAATATCAAAAAAAGAATTTGATTTTTTGCGTAGTAAGCATCTTTGACTATCATAAGAAGAAATCTCCTCCAAGTCTGCGTTTGCATTGTGTGTGTGGCGGGAGGTCTTATGGTAGTTTCATTTTCCAAAAGCATTGCGAATTGACTTTAAAATTTTCTGTTGTTTATTTTAAAGATAAATAACTGTTTTACGATCTCACACCAGTCACCATGACTGACTCGGAGTTTATTGTTTCCCTTCTAAACTCTGGGTGCCCACCAATTTCCACACGGGCAGTCTAGAGTTATGTTATCAGGATATTCTGGATATTCTGGAGCTTTGGAAGCAAGCTGGAGGACGAGACGTAGTATTTGTATCTGATATTATTTATTCCGCTGTGTATTCTGTATGAGGACAAGTTTATATAACTGTCCATTGTTGTATATTGACTCTGATGATTGATGTATGTATAAACTGATATAGTTCTTTGTTTTAAAAGACTAGTATTATCTATTATATATTGTTCCGCTGCGATATGTGAGATTCTGTTATTGTTTCTGTTTTTGATGTTGTTCTCTTTTCTTCTTTCTTCTTTCTTCTTCTGTTTTCTTCTTCTTCTATTTTTTCTTCTTTTTAAAACCATAACATTTCGGGTTTTCGGCATTTGATTGTCGGCAGTCGATAAAGTGAGTATCGATGTTGAATTTTCGAAAGTCGAAAAATTTGGGATGTTACATCCACACATGAAAAATTGGTTTTGGACAATATACTGCTACCAGATGAGAGAACCAACAAAATAAATCATCAATTTGCAGAGACCTTTGTTGATGTTGGAGTGGGTGGGTATGTGTGCCATCCGAAGATTATGATTCGATATCTTTAGCAGGTATGTGAGCTCATCCAAAAATTATTTATCTTTAACATGTCATTCCTTAGTAGCAAAGTGTATGTCCATATCCAATATATCTTTCTTACAAGTATGGTGCAAGGATACATAAATCTCAACTTAAGAACATTTTTCAAATGTTATTTCATATATTAATATCAAGGTAAGATAATGCAAAATAGGATTAACATTGTTTACAAAATATGTCAGAAGCACCTGTGTTGGTTCGAAATCCTCCCAGACGTCATGTTTGCTTCTTTCGTTTCTTTGACTACTTGAGAATTAGGAGGTACTTTCACAAACAGAAGTAATTACATGAAATACATCGGCGTCTATAGGAACTTGCAAAGAGCTGAGATACGCATTTAAGACATTTTCAGTTAGTAATTTATTTTTATTTTGACTCTAAATTCTGTTAAGGGACAAGAAAATTTTCAGCAACCGTCCATAGAATGTAATTTTTCTACACCATGTTCCGCAATTCCTTGTTGAAAATCTACTCAAAATTCAACGGTCACCCAAATCAAAAACCTCTTTAACCAAATTGGGAGTCTTTTGATAATGCTATTTTAAGTCATGTTACCCATTACAAATGGAAGTTGGAGTATTTGTTTCAGGCAACGAATAAGACCCTTTTAATAATAATTTATTTATATTTATTTTAAGTGTACAAATGGGAGTTTCTAGTTTCTAGTCCTGACTTCCATTCAAGTAGTAAATATCTTTGGGAGCACATACCATTGCAGCATGCTCCTCCTTAGCTTGCAACAATGCCTGCTGTACATCCTGTTTTTGTTCTGAAATCTTTTCCTCGCATTTCTTTCTATCTCTTTTATGAGTTTATAAACCTAAGAAAATAAAAATAGATTTGTTTTCAACTCATACAGTTACGCGTTTTTTTACTTGAAACTATTATCTTTTCATTACCGACCTATAATTTTTGAAATAGAAAGTTTACGCAGGTTATTTGGTTAACTAGACAGAGTCTGGTAACAATTACTTATAAGTATCTTTCATGGTTAAACTCTGGTAAGATATTTGCTCCAATAATTTGTTTATTTTAAATTTGTGTTCTCTAATCACTTGGTTATGCTATTTACAGCTAGCATGTTATATCTCAACCTTGCATTCTATCTAAAAGTCCAATGATAATAATAATATAACTCCTACAAATCATACATTGACATATCATCGACAATACTTATTGAATAAATTTCTACAAATCAACCATCCATGAATCATGACTAAATATAAAAGAATGCAGGTCAATATTTGAATATTTAAAAATGATGGTCAACTATAATCAGAAAGGATAACTTTTAGTGGACATGCAACATTGATGCTGAAATGTGTATGTATGCATGGCCTACCTTGGCTAGCCATTGAATTGCACTAACATGAATGGGGTTGGCAAAAGAAAATTAGATAAGCTAACTTTTATGCCTAGTGCCAAAACCATAGTTAAGGTTGGCAAAAGAAAATTAGATAAGGTTTTGATAGGCCACAACAGTTACAGGCCAACCATAGTTCTGCTAAACATTTATTTCCTTTTGGTTAAGAACCTTTTATAGCCCACTATTGAATAAAAAGTATGTTGTGGTTAGCTTCCTTTCCGATTAAGTGAGATTGCATCGCCATTTTGCCAACTCCATCCAATTTCTACTCGACTGAAAAGTCCCAATTTGCAATCCTAATTTTTGTATGGTGAGCTTCCAAGGCGGTTTACGGTCGTGTATTGTATCTTTGTATAGCTGATACAAACAAAACAACATATAACCTTTTAGGTTAATTGCATGTTTATACCGAACAATCAGGTTTTTTTTGTCTAGAGTAGTTTTAAGCATGAAATTCCCCAGTTTAGTCAATTTATACAAACCCAAACTTATTATATTTAAAAATTCGTCTCTAATATTATGAAAACAATAAAATTCGTTAAAATATCTCAATACACGACTTTGTTCAAAATTTTCTTTTATTTACCAATTTAAATTCAACAAGTGTCAATAATTAATTTGATGTAAATATCTCAAATCTGTAAACAAGGTAAATATTTGGTTTCATAAAGCTTACAGAGTGTATTTCTCATGAATAAAGATATTATTTAACCAATTCAATGTTGTTCGTGATGACTATGTATAATACCATTATTTAACCAAATCCTCAACATCATTGACTTCCTCCTTTCCGAATTGATATTGCAAGAAATAAATGGAGTTGTACACGTTATATGTTAATCTTAGATGATTCGTCTTCGTTCCTTTAATTAGCGAGTGAGTTTATGTATGCAATTTTGAACGCTTAAATAAAGCAATAAGCTGGTGGCTGCTTCAATAGAATTTCATTCATTTACAAAGTCTTTGCCGTTCAATTTTTCATTGAACTACAGAAATATGCAAAAACTGAGATGATTGACCATGTTTCACCATGTGTGTTGTTTTTTCAGACCTAGGTACTTAAATTATATATATTCTTGGTTAAATATCATACTTGTGCTTTGAATCTGTTATTGCATCCCATGATTTTTGTGCACCTGTAATCTGTTAAATATCCTCTTTTGAATCAACTACTTTAATTAGTTATTTCATCCCATGAATTTATATATACTCTCAGTTAAGTATCCATGTATTAATATGTTTATACTTCTGCAACTGAAATTTGATTTGAGCCCATACTTAACAAGCTTTAGGTTATGTATTACTAGTAAGTGGTTGGTGCAAAAGTCGATAATTTTCAAAACTGTGGCTGGTACTTGTTTACCAGAAAAAATATATTCATTACTGAGGTGCGGTCAATGCTCGAAGTGAGTGCATCAAGTATTTTTAATTTAATGTACGATTTTGTTAATAGCTTTTTAAAACAGTACTCGATTATTCTGCTTTTTCCTTCTTTCCTGTTTTTTGAGTCTGTTTTTATGCTTGGTTAAATTGACGGTTGAATTTGTAGCTATCATTTTCCTTTGTTTATTTTAAATTTACCTCAGATGCTCAGTTTTCTCAGCTGCACATCCAGGTTGGAACAAAGATATTGCTTAAGCCCAGCAAAAACAAGGTGACAACAGAAGAGGGATGGATATAGGTTGGGGCCAAAGCTCAGTTGCAATGCCTGCCTTGCTGAACGTTGTAGTTTGTACTCGATGTATATCTTCTAGTTTGTATTGTATGTAACTTTGTTGTATGTGTTGCTGTACATTTATTTACTGTGTTCGAGCTGTGATCGGTGATGACTTGACAATGAAGTTTAATGTATTAAACCATTATGTGTTGTAATGTATTGAAGTATTATACTTTGGCGGAGAATGAAATGTGATGGGTTGAGAATGAAGTATAATATCTATTTGCCAAGTTTGAACTGTAATGGATTGAGAATGAAGTTAACATAATGCTTTGAGTTTTATTTTAAGTGTACAAACGGAATCAGTAATTTTGAAATAGAGTTTTTATTTTACCTGGAGAAATAGATACGGTCCATGGCCGTATCTAACTATCCAATTAGATACGGCCAATGGCCGTATCTAATGGGAGAATACGGCCATGGCCGTATCTAACTATCCAATTAGATATGGTCCATGGCCGTATCTAACTATCCAATTAGATACGGCCTTGGGCCGTATCTATTTCTCCCGTTAGATACGGCCATGGACCGTATCTACTTGTCGAAATAGATACGGCCCATGGCCGTATCTAAATCTCCAATTAGATACGGCCCATGGCCGTATCTAATTCGACAAGTAGATACGGTCCATGGCCGTATCTAATTGGAGATTTAGATACGGCCATGGGCCGTATCTAATGGTTAAACACGCTTATTTTTGATACGGCTTATGGCCGTGCCTAATGACTTTTGATACGGCCCTAAGCACTGCCTAATTAGCCTTTGTGGTGTAGTGGCATCTTCATATGTCGCTCTTGGCATATGTGTAATAATTATACACTGAACGTGGTTAACGTTTTGGGATTATATAATGAACGTGAAATGTTTTGAATGGAATGTGGAAATATGTTTTTGAATTGTTAAATTTTTTTCCATATTCTTGTGATATGTGTATCTATGAATCTAGCACTGTCGTATTTAGTCATCGAGGATTAATAACTATGGACGACTACAGCACTCGTAGCCGTTAGTTTTGGGCCTCCAAGTAGGGGGATGTTACATCTCCTCTTTTGCTCATCATCTAATCCCAAGTCAGTGAAAATCCTCTCATAGTGCAAAACCAGCTTTCTACTTCAACAGCATTCGCTTGGACGCATTCTGATATGTGTGGGGTGCCGTCGAAGATTACATGCCTCACACTCAATATCGATCCCAAGTTTACACCAGTGAAGCAGAAGAGGCGCAACCTAGGACCCAAACGGTCCAAAGTGCTTAGAGAAGAAGTGGATAGGCTGATGGCCAATGTAGGTGCAGTAATTACGGAACTAAATAGAACAGTATAGGAAAAAACAGTGGTATAAAAAGGCAACAGTGCATGGAATGTAGATAAGTAGACAAGTGAAATTACAATAAAAATTTCAACAGTTTTATTAATTATTATTTTTTTCATGTACAACAACAAATAGTGGAGGGACGTACCTGCATAATATCAGCTAAAATAGGAAAATACAAACACCACTGCTGCAACAGCAAGAAGAAATGCTAAGGGCAGACTCTGCACTTGTACAAAAAGCAACCAAAAAAGCAAAAGCTTCGCTTCACGAGTACATGGACAGATTATGACTTCTTTCCACTACCTCCTTTGCCACCTTTCCTACCTCTGATCATAAACTTCTCATGCTTTTTCCCTCCCGGGGTGGTCTCGCTTTCTGAAACATTACCACTGGCATACCCTCCTTTGCCTTTGTGCTTGTGGGATTTGTGAGAACTCTTTGACGACCTTTTCTGCTCTTCAACCTACTCCTTCTTCATCGTAACCATCTACTGCTCAGTCATCGGCTACTTGGCCTCTACTTTGTATGGTTGTCTAGCTTAATCTACCTGCTCCCGTGTGTCAGTAGTTGCCAAACCGTCCTCTTGAGATACAAAGGGGTCATCCAAACCATGCAACACTGTAATTTGCTCGGAGTGTGAACCAAGCTGCGAGCCAGATGCGGAGACAATAGTTGATGCAGTTAGAATGACAGTAGATTCGACACCATGAAGAGGAGGTAACTCGGTAGGAAGAGGCGGTTGATCTATAATATCATAATAAAGGGCAGTAATCTCGGCAATTCATCAGGCGTAAATTGGTGGTTTTCAAACACGAGAGAGTTAAGAAAATTACCTGATGTGGGGGTCAGTTCATGCGCCACAACTTTGAAGCACTCGCCATTGCCCTCTTTTGATGGCTGTATAATCACGGGAGAAGTAGAAACGATCCCCTCATCAGCACGAAGATGTGAAGATGGCTCACCAAGGCCTAAAGGAAAATGCCCGGTTATAGGCTTAGCGGCGGCCGCGACATCAATAACTTCTCATTCCCTCTCCAGTCTCAAGATTTCCAGGCCCACCCCTAAACCTTGGTAGGAATCTTCATTCAGCTATGCTTGAACCAACTCCTTTTTGGTATAACTGCCACCCATGTCTTGAAAACGGGCCAAAATCTCTTCCTAGAGTACGGCAAGCGTACGAGGGAACAACGGACCGAAACAACCAAGACTCCCCTGATGCAGCACCGAGTTGACATAGAAGCCCAAAATAGTAGCATCCTAGCCTTCCATCTTCTTTTTGAAGGTATCTTCAAGCTTTGAAAAGCTGGCATCCGTATTAGCCTTCACTACCGCCAACTGTTTCTTCTCAGCATCCAAATTCGAAACTTGTTCGCAAAGAGAGGCAATTTCCTGAGCCTGCTAGGCAATGGATTTCTTCTGTGTCTCAACCATCATCTTTCTTATCCTCGACTTTTCTTTTAAATCCATTTCATCGGTATGGAACTTCTTTATCTCATCCCTAAATATGATTGCGGCTCGGTCAGTGGATTCTTTTAGCTCCTTATGTAAAGAAGCACTTTTGTTCTCCCTCTTGAGGTTGTCATCTCTCTCCTTCTTTAGCCACTTGATCTCTGCGTCACAATCTGCGAGCTGCTTCTCATACTCATCCTTTTTGGACTCAAATGAGAGGATTTCCTAGTAGTTGTTTCGATTAACAGTAGACAGCTGCATGCATAATTTTTCCCACCCCTCAGCTTGCTCTAAACTTCTCTGAATTACTTCAAAATGGGGTGAATAAGATTCATCACAAACTAACTTCGGATTGGGCTTATACAAAACAACCTCCCTTAAGAACAAACTAGGAAATGCAGCTTGTAGATGCGGGGGACCAGCAGGAAGAATGTAAGGTGCGTGGTAGAAATCTAGGGAGAGGAGGTTATGACGGTATGAGTAGAGGAGGTCATGACCCCGGAAGCAGGGACATTTATCCCAGTGGAAGCAGGAGGATGTGAAGCGGATTCTCACTTTTGGTCTCTTTTTGGCCTCTTTGACGGATCTCCCCGTTCAGTCGTGCTCTTCCTCTTCCCGTAGTCACTTCCCTATCACAGCCTTGATCTTTCTTAGTATGGAGACGCTCTTCCGCCTCCCTCCCCTTCCTCCTTTTCCTCTCCTCTTCAGTCTCCTGGGGAACATGGTACCTTGAAGAGTGTCTCCGCGAACGCTGAGACTCCAAAACTCGATCAAGATCGCTATAAAAACCACGAGACATGATTCCCACAGCAACCGATAAAATGACTTTAGGAAAAAGCATTTGATGAACTAAAACATCCAAAATAATAATAATATAAAGTGTGTGATCCTAGTGAAGTGTGTGTGGCAATTTAACGACCCTAGTGGAATACAAAAACCATATCGATCACCAACTAATGTCAGAACATTGCTTCCTGCAGGAATAATCTGAGTAGACTAGGAGGGAAACCCTTCCGGAGTGTAGTCATCCATCAAGTCATCCATATTCACAAAAATGTAACTCGTATCTCCCAAATTAATGTTAGCACCTTCCGGTAGAGAGCTGGACATAGGCTCAGTTTTGGGAGAAGTTCCTCCAATAGACTCTTTCAAAGAAGGTGAGGGTGCATGACCAAGGCTTAATTTCGAGGTCTTGTCGCCTAATTTGACGTCACCCTCATCAGTGTCCCAATCTATTTCTTCCTCATTTAGAGGATACTCCTCAGTGATTTATCCTTCTTCCTTCTCTTCAATAAGTGGAGCCTTGCCCTTCCGTTGAATAAAATCTTCCTCTTTCTCTTCTGGAACCGATGACATCTTAGGTGGACTGGCGACCCCGACTTGAATTTGGATCTCCTCAGGATTCTTCTCTGACCCATAAGATGGGTCACTTTCTTCATCATCATCATCGTCATCTTCACCAAAGTCATAGGAAGAGGAAACAGAACGGGGTCGGGCTCTAGAGCGGGAAGGAGCACTAACGAATCCAACGGATCTTCCAAGGTGTAAAATCCCACATCAGTGAAGGTTTTTTTTCTGTGAGCAAGAATCTAATAGTGCGCTCCTGAACATCGACTGTTTTCAAGGTGCTAAGAACAGTGCCGAATGTCGGGTCCTTGTTAATTTTCGAAAGAAGCGCAAGGAATATATGTCCGCTCAGAAAACTTATAGCAATTAAAGGAAACTCTGAGCATGGTAAAGTAGACTTACCCCCCGTAGTCCATAAATAGGTGAATCCTTCTAGACACTTAGCAAAAAAGAACTAATTCTTAAATATAGGAACTTTGCTGGGAAGATCTAGTATAAGTTTTCGGCTATGCTGCTTTCAATATAAACAAGTGATATATTAGCCTCTCTCTTCTTGAACAATAAAAGATACTACAGCTCAGTGAAGCTCATGGCACAATTAAGCATCTGCATGAACTGAACATATATGCACTTCAGCATGGCATATCCATTTGGAAGAATCTAGAATGGGGCCAACCCTATGTTCTGAAGTGTTGTCATTAAGAAGTGATTGAACGGGGGCACTGCACCGTACATGCATATATATCGATGGAAAGCCACGTATCCAGAAGGTAGCCTATGAGCAAATTCCCCTCTCGATAGCAGAAGTATGTCATCCTCTAGGATACCATATTGTGAGCAAATGCTTCGCAACATCCTAAGTGAAAGAATTGTAGGAGCTTTCTCCGAAGGATCAAGCAAGACTCTGAAATTAGGAGGAGTGTGATCGACGACGGGATCGACTAGAATCAGACGACTATATTGGCCTGAAGTTATGGGAGCGGCGAATCCAGCTAGGAATCGATGATGAGTCCGCTTTATAAAGAGGTGAGTTCCCTTCAACTAATTTCGCTGAGAAGATTTGTGTGTCATTCTATATAAGAAAGCTTGTGTTCAAAATGGTCGGGTACGCCTAATCTCTAAACCATAGACCCTTACGTGGTTGACACTTGAAATCCAGGAGATAATCAACATGTACCAATCACCGATCGGATTCCAAGTGTTAACTGAGAGTGTGTGTGATGTGTAATCAAAGTGAGAATGGGTCTAGTGTCCTAAATATTGTGAACAAACCAGTCCGTGTGTATGGCCCATTCATACCGGAAAGAGCGATCTGTATCACTCGTTAATTTCATTTCTTCTATACTTACCCGTTATCGATCAATGATCGATAATGGGTCTGTTGTCCGAAGCGACATGGAAAGCTCTTCCTATACCAGGTACACCGACTATGCAATGACAAGACCAATCTGAAGCAAGCGAATATAGATCGATGGGTTTGAATCAAGTAAAGAATTCTGAGAATAAGTCAATTTTAGTTCTCTGGAAGGTGATAACAGCATGAGCTACATACAAGACGCTACCTTAAGCTGTTATCACCTCCTAGAAAAATCAATCCACAAGACGTCGTGCCAGGATCGACTGTGTAACTTGGTGCAAGTCAATTCTGACTTTGTTGATGTAGATAGCAAAACATGTCGTGTATCGAGGTAAAACCCTAGATTCATTTCGTGAAAAATTCAAGACTCGAATTTCTATCTTCTTCCACAAACTCACAATCAACTCAAATATTCCACTGTATCTGTTACCAACACAACTTCATCACTAATCGCTAATGTAGTAATATGCCAAAATCCATGCTACTAACCTTCGAATTGAAGAAGGTAAATCGATCTTTAGTTTAGGGAGACCTGAAAAGCTGGGATTTCACTCGGATCGGATCGGGAGTCTTCATGAAGTTGGGGATTATTTGTTGCAGTTCCTTGCTCCAATCGTCGGCAATGGCTTTAGGACGCGGTGGCTGATGGCGCTGATGGTGGAGATCGACGGCGGTAGCTCTTTGATGGATGAAATACTTGGATCGGCTAGCTAGGGTTGGAGAGGTCGGATCAGCTAGCTAGGGTTGGAGAGGTCGGATCGACAGGAGAAATGAGGGATCATGTCGAATGGAAATGAACTGAAGTAAAGGGTCGGCTGGTATAAAGTTTTTTTAAAAAAAAGAGAAAGTTTGAAAAAATTATCAAGTACTTGGATTGGTACTGATCCAATCCAATTAGATCGGTACCAACCCAAATTTACTCCTCCAAATGGTCTCAAAATTTCCTTAAGCGACTTACTCGATGTTCATATTCATTCTGGAAATTATCAAATCAAGATCGCTCCGTGATCATGAACAATGGAGATTCACACTAAGGACTGAATAGTTAGTTGGTACTTCGTAGATAGCTTTTCAAGATGGCCAGATACGACCAATGAAACTCCTTAAAACGGAAACCCAGAGACAAACAATTCCAAAGAACACCTTGTTTTCAATGAAAGCGTACTTTGGGGGGCAAATGTTAACCGGGTTTTTATTCCAGCAGAATTCAACTGGAGTTAGAACATTCAAATTAAGCCATAATGACGTGAGACTTGACCCGAAGGCCTAAAACAACTAGAAGATGGACTCCAAGAATTTTGGACAAAAAATATGCAAACTAATCGGATCGGCACCGATACAAATTATTGCCTTGTTTCTACACCAAATCACTTCCTCACATTCCTATGGCTCCGCTTAACTTACCTATCAAGTTTGGTGACATTCAAGCATCCAAATCCAAGAAGCAAATATTTATCCAATTCGGACTATAGTTTAGTTAACTCCATAGATGAATCACTATCAAAATAAATCAACAAGCTATGAAATTGCATGGAGAGCATCACAACCAAACAAGGAAACCAACCGGATGAAGGTTGTACAAGAATTGCACAACTTTTCGGATCGGTACCGATCTGATCCAATTAGATCGGCACTGATCCAAAAAGTTAGCTCCAAACACCTCCAAATTTCCTGAGCTGGCTCTACAAGATGGATACGAGCTTCTAGTGAAGTGGCTCTGGCCTTAGTGCTCTCTAACTTCTATAAATACCATTCCATCAGCAACAAAAAGGGGATCTCTGGACTGGCTGCAGTAACTCTGCCATTACTATTCTTCACTCTTCTTCTCCCACATAACAGTCACAGAGGAGCAACTGAGATTCTCCGGTTACCTCCAAGTACTTACGATTTAGATCTAACTTAGGCGATTCAATCATATTGTAAACCAAATCAATCCTGTAATAGCAGTCAGCCAATAAATGTTATAAAGTGGACGTAGGTTTCATTAACAGCCAAACCGCTATAAAAATCTCCTACCTCTTAACTTTTTTCTGTGATTTATCATTGCTTTTTTCCATTTCATTTGCCTTGATAAATAGGGCTGGTGCTTTCACACTCAATCCACGATGTTGATCCATTTTTTGGGTTAACAAATATAACATTCAAATGTAAATTAAATATATGTATTGGTATATAGAAATCAACGTGCATAGTAATTTAATCTGAAGAAATTTTTTGATACTAAAATGTATAGCAGAATATAAGTTACAGAATATGATTTTTTGTTCATGCAAATGGCTAACTGTGATATATTTTACTACATTTTGTATGCAAATTGCTAACTACAAATAAAATCTAGTCTTAACACATCGTCACATGACATTTATAGGTAAAGTTAAACAAAGCTAATGTTTAGAGTATCAGAAACAAGAAACTAGAAATGGGATTGTTGTATAATAAAATGTTAATCTAAAGCAAACTTTAATGAACCAAAGAAAATTTGGTTTGTACAATAGACGGTTTTTTGCTACCATGACCAAATTACCGGAATTGCTTGTGTTCCCATCTAATTCAACTCAATGTATTAGGCATATAACAAATATATAGTATTGTATATAAAATACCATGATGAAAACACATAACATGTTTTAATATTAAGTAACTATTAATTTCACTATTATTGTCAGTTTTAGTTGTTTTCATCTTCTTTTCTCCATTAAAGACATAACAGTACAAAGTTAGTTAATGTTTATTTTGTTTCAGTTATATTAGTTAATTTTTCTAAAAATATAGTTTACTAGTATTTGTTCTTCTTTTTGATTTGGGTTTGTACTTTCATTTGATCTTCTCAGTTGTAAAGAATCTATGTGAGATCATTGGATTGTTGTATATGTCGATGTTACCAATATCTAATGGTTCTCACAAAGTAGAGGGAAATAAATAGCATTTGCATATTTATCCCTTACAATTTCTTCAAGGAATGGCATAACTAATGTATATAGCAATTATTATGTACTTGCATAACAAAGTTTTAGTCACTCTCATTGTTCTGGTCAATGCGTAGTTGTGCTCCACCAGTCCACATTTTGGGATATACCAATCTGTTATCTATATCAACGATAAGAAACTATTAGTTTTTGTTAGTGGTAAATCATTATTAAATAATGAATAACATCAGTATTCTAAAGAGTAGCAATATATACTGAAAATTTATTGGTACTAATTTTTGCAATAGTATTAGTATTTATAATTATTTTTATAATGATCCATATTATTAAGCAAAAAAATTATATACCTGCCCGTTTATGAAGTTCCCTTCAAGCATATTGTAACGACTCGTCTTTTCACCTTCAAATGGCAAAACTAATACATCCACAGTATTTATGTTCCGAGCACTCAAGTATCAAAAAGGTGAATTATTATGGTAAAAGAAAAGAAAACAAAATGAAACAAGGAAGAATAGAACACAACATCATAATCTCACAACGAAATGATAAAATATAACATCAAAAGAAAGTACAAACTGTCACTCTAAGATACATAGCATTTCATAGTTAAAATCATAATTACTAACATTAATTTGGATATTTATAACAACATGTCCTCACATATGATGATATATACAATGTAGTAATGCAGCGGAAATAAGAATACTATGGTAGGTGAATGGAAGCATCCAGCTCGTCTCTAGAAGCTCTAAAGAACATCGATGAAAACGTTCCTTTCCTAGACCACTCGAAAGAGCACCCATGGTAATAAGGGAAATTGAAACCATGAGTTAGACGTAAGTCTGGTTTGAGAAACTCATGAAATATGCATGACATATAACAACAACTTTTGAGACCGACCGAACCAGTGGGTTGGTTTCCCCTCAAAAGAGCCAACCATCTATTAAGTGCATATCTCGATATAATAGATAATTGTTAATACCCTAGGTATTGATTTTGATGACAACAACTATATAAATATTACTACTAACGAATATCCGAGTTGTGCAGAACTTCTAGATATATTACGGAGACATTTACAGAGGTAAACAAGAACTCAGTAGAAGGAAATGGATTATATATGAAGGTTAATAAGAGCAATGGAAGAACAAAACTGATTGAAGAAGAATGCTGAAATGACAGAGGTATCTAAAGTGATGATTAGTTAGTCGAACCTTAGAATAATTTGTTAAAGACCCCATGGTAATTATACTTGAAGATCATCAACCATTGACCTCAACTGAATCACAAAAATCCACAAATATGAGGTACTTTTGAATTCTGAAAATCTATAGCACCTTATTGGTGTTACTATTTTTGAAAACAAAAGTATGTCGACATATCACATTTTAGTTTGTCGATAGATCTTCAATTTTCATATATATGTCGACATATGCACACCAAGTATGTCGACACACTGCCCGATTTTTAGAATTTCAAATTTTAAATAAAGAGATATTTCCCTCCACCTCATCACCAAAAAATATGTCTCTTCAACCACTATATAAAGGCCTTGGAAAACAAATTTTCAAATCAATAATTCTCATTTTCTCTTATTCCTTCTTCTCCAAACATTTGTAAAAGAAATCCATTGAATACTCTTCCATTCTCTTTGCAAATCCATACTCTTTCACTCCAATTCTTCCTTGATTTGTAAACCACACAATATCAGAGAGTTTGTACTTGAATTCAATTATTCTCTCGTTGATTTCATCCTATTCCTCAAAGAATTCAAAGATATATTGCCATTGGAGGTTTATAGGATCATTGTACCGAATCTGCAAGAATCCGTATTGAAGATACGACCACTTGCCATATAGTGTAAAGGTGTTCTTGCCACCCGTGGAAAGCAAGCCTATACAGTGTAGTGCAGGACTCAAATGTAGGATTGGTTAATCCTAACCATTATAAAAATCTAGGTGTTATTTACTTTACTACATTTTACTTTTCTATTTACTTATTCTATGATTATTGGTTTTGTATTTGCAATTTGAGTAGATATAGTGTTAAATTTATAAGTTGGTTCTAAATAATTGAAATATACAGCTCACCCCCTCTAGTGTTCCAATAGCCTTAAGATCTATACAGCATTGTGTTAGAGACACCCCATTTTTCAACAATTGGTTTCAGAGCACTGGTTTTCAAAAATTCATAACTTGGTTTTTGATAAGTATAAATGGCTAATGACACTTGTAACACTTTATTTAACACTTTTGTAGAAGGGCAATCTACCACAAGACCCCCTCTATTTGGTGGTAGTAATTATGCATATTAGGCATGTAGGATGAAATTTTATTTGCAGTCTAATGGTTTAGATATTTGGAACATTACCCAAATAGAGTACACTGAGCTCCAAACTAAACATTCACAATGGACACTAGACCAAAAGACACAAGCACTCAGTAACTCAAAGGCATGAACATTTTATTTTGCTCCTTAGATAGAAATGAATTTAATCAAGTGTCTATTTGTAAGTCTACATATGAAATTTGAAGAACATTGCAAGTCGCACATGAAGGCACTAGTAAAGTAAAACAAACTAAGATATCTACGCTAACTAACCAGGTTCAAAATTTTCAAATGAAACCAAATGAGTCTATTTTTTTTATAGATTTCAGGATATAGTACATGCATTAATATCATTAGGAAAGAAAATTACTGATGAGGACCAAGTCAGAAAGATCTTAAATTCACTTTCTAGTGAAAGAGATCAGAAAACTCTGGCAATCAAAGAAGCCAATGATATTAGTGCTATGAAACTAGAAGATTTAATTAGTAATCCAATGTCCTATGAAGTAAAGTTGCGGGTTAGAAAAGAGAATCGGGAAAATGAGAAGAAATCACTAGACTCAATGCTATAAACGACAATGATGAACCAAATGATGTTGCTGATAATGATGATATCGAGATTATGACCAGGAATTTCAAGAAATTCTTGAAATATTGGAAAACGAACAAACTTCAGAAAACTAACAACAATAATTCCAAAAATGGAAATTTTGTTAAGTGTTTCAAATGTGATAAACCCGATCATTTGAAAAGAGACTATCCCAACCTGAAGAAATCAAAGTACTCTTCGAACACTTTGAATAAGAAGAGGAAACATGCTTTCAACATGACATGGGATGATTCAAATACATCATCAAGTGATAATGATTCAGAAATAAAAATTGCCAGCATGTGCCTCATGGCAAAGGATAACCCGGTATGGAATTTTAATAAAGAATTACTATTGTCTTAAATGATATGTATATGGGATATAAAATGCTTAGGAAAGAGTACAAGAACAGTTTAGCAGAGATAGATAGATTAAAAACGTTTAACGAAATATTAACCGAAGAAAAACAATGTCTAGAAAATGAACTCGAAAGACTTAATGGACTTAATGATGATTTAAAACTTGAAAGTTTTGAAAAACTTAAAAGTGAAAATGAATCATTAAGATTAGAAAGTCTTTCAATAAAATCATATATCACTTATCTAAATAGAAAAATAACATCTCTAGACAATGTTATTCTTAACTGTAATACAGATTTTGACAAAAAGAATACTGATATTGATAAATTTAACAAAGGGAATAATAATCTAGAAATTTATTATTTAGATCAAAACGTATTAACAATAAACATGGACTTGGATATACCTCTAGTCCTAAATCAAAGAAAATTAGCACTTAAAGTACTAAATTTGTTAAGGCTACTAAGTTCAAACCAAAACCTAGGAAATAAAAGTTAAAACCCCCAAATAGGTTCATTAATTTATGGGTTTTTAGAAAGTTAGATAATATTGAAAAAGAAAAATATATTGATAATTTTGTTAATAAATTTCATTTATCTAATGATTATATTTTGAAAGGGTATTCAAACTCTTCATGGGTTTTGCTTCCCAAACCTTAACCTCATGGACTCAAAATAAAAAGGGTACTAGTGTGCATATTTTATATTTTTAGGTACCGAACAGCACATGTTTAAAGCATACGACAAGAAATCCATTGAATTTTGGATAAATATCAAAAGGATATGTTATTGGCATCGGCAACGTCGGTAACTCTAAAACTCATCTAATTTTAATTATTTAAATTGATAAGTTTATTTCGTGCTTTATATTGATTTTGATTCCCTCCGTGAGTTTTATTTATATACAATTATATGCATTTATATGCATCTCTATATAGAAACTCTATACATATTGTCTAGTTGTGCTTAAGCGATTCTATTTTCGCTCTTTTTGTTGACGACAAAGGGGGAGAAAATGTATAAATATACTAGGCAAAATGATAGGGGGAGTGCATAGAGTTAAGGGGAGTCAAATATAAAAATAATATGTTTTATATCTCAAAACTTTATATGGTTATCATCATAAAAAAGGAAGAGATTGTTAATACCCTAGATATTAATTTTGATGACAACAACCATATAAATGTTACTACTAACAAATCTCCAAGTTGTGTAGTACTTCTAGATATATTATGGAGACATTTACAGAGATAACAAGAACTCAATGGAAGAAAATGGATTATATATGAAGGTTAATCAAAGCAATGGAAGAACAAAACTGATTGAAAAAGAATGCTGAAACGACAAAGGTATTTGAAGTGATGGTTAGTTGGTTGAACCTTAGATTCATTTGTTAAAGACCCCAGGGGCAATAATACTTGAAGAGCATCAACCATTGACCTCAACCAAATCATAAAAATCCACAAATATGAGGTGCTTTTGAAATCAAAAAATTTGCAACACCTTGTTGGTGTTACTATTTCTGAAAACAAATTTATGTCGACACATCTTCATTTTTCACATATATATGTCAACATATGCACACCAAGTATGTCGACATACTACCCGTTTTTTAGAATTTCAAACTTTAAATGAAGTAACATTTCCCTCCACCTCTTCACTAAAAGGCATGTCTCTTCAACCACTATATAAAAACCTTGGAAAATGAATTTTCAGATCAATAATTCTCATTTTCTCTTACTCCTTCGTTAAACATTTGTGAAAGAAATCCATTGAATAATCTTCTATTTTCTTTGCCAATCCATACTCTTTCACTCCAATTCTTCATTAGTTTGCAAACCACACAATATTAGAGAGTTTGTACTTAAATTCTTATCATTCTCTCTGATTTCATCCTATTCCTCAAAGAATTCAAAGATATATTGCCACTGGAGGTTTATTTGATCACTGTACCAAATCTGCAATAATTTGTATTAAAGATACGACTACTTGCCATACTTTATAGTTGTTTGTGAAAAGGAAAAGGTGTTTTCGTAGCCTGTGAAATCAAGAGGGCGTGTCTTGTAGCCCGTGAAATCATGATTGTAAAGGTGTTCTTGCCACCCATGAAAAGAAAGTGAATATAGTGAAATTCTGCATGGTGTAGTGTAGGACTGGATGTAGGATTGGTTAATCCAAATCAGTATAAAAATCCGAGTGTTATTTACTTTACTGCATTTTACTTTACTATTTACTTATTCCATGACTGTTGGTTTTCTATTTGCAATTTGATTAGATATAGTGTTAAAGTCATAAGTTAGTTTTAAATAATTGAAATATATAGTTCACCCCCTCTGGTGTTTAAATAGCCTTAAAATCTATTCCGCATTATGTTATAAACACCCCATTTTTCAACAATAATGTCTAGGATGTAGAATATAAGTAAAAAATAGTTGTGGTACGTGTACACCACAATAATAACTAGGTATATAATAAAAAAATTGATAGGGCGCGTTTGCATAATTGTGTCGGATTTCTATGGAGATCTCTTCGGTCAAGCCGAATCTGACCTCCTTCATAAGGATCTTAGATATCCTTCCGAGCATCATATATCTGTAGATAAAATAAACCATAAGCTATAGCTGGTCCACGCCTGATCACTTGGCTCTGAATGCCATCAATCCTGCATGCATATCTGTGAGCGTCACTAGAATGGAGTCGCCTACACCCTTGGGATAGCTAAACGCTAACGCTCCCCTAGCAATGTCCCCTACTCTGGTTTTAGTCATTTACCGATGGTGAAGTCACGTTCAACATCTCTCACATAAGTCTTTAGCACTTGAATAGAACACGAATCCACAAATGGATTCCAATATCTTGACCAGTCCACGAACCCCTACCAAGATCCCAGCATAAGTCGACTTACAATGCTAACACTGACCTCTCCTTTAGACTTAACCTTAAGATAGATAGCCTAGCTCTATAGCATTAGCCTGAAATGTTAACACTGACCTCACCCTTAAAATTAACGTAAGGATAGACGTTCAACACTATAACATTTCACTTCACAACCACTTCCAAAACAAAGATCATGTATATGGTTTTGAAGTGGTTACGGTGTTGAGACATCTCATATAAGTACAATTCCCCGCTTATAGGATGTTTCAAAACCACTTGATGAATTTTTACTTAACTTAACCCCAATTCTTTCAGAAATAAATAGACAATACATAAGGGTGGAGATCATCTCCTATCTAGATGGATTTGCTTATCATTTGACCTAGAAGAGCAAGACAAGTTTATATGTACAATATAGCATCACCGAAGATAACTATACCATATAACCCTCGTATTTCTTTTAGATATTTCTTAAGTTATTTTGGTCAATTTCAATAGTTGATTATTCAACTATCTAGTTCTACAAACTATTGCTTGTGGAAATCAAGTTTCGTATACTCAACACATTTCTGACCTTTTCATCTCACTCTATCCCTCATTCAAGGGTGAAGTTGATAGGTCAGAGCACTATTGCTTCTAAACCCTACTCGAATGTAACGACCCGTAATTTAATCACTTTAAATATGAATATTTAATATATTTTTAGATAATTATTTTATGGATTTTATAACACAAATAAATCTCCTTTAAATAATAACTAATGATAATGAAGTTGTTTTTAAATTTGGTTTACAAAAATAATTAGTTCGAAGAAAAATAAAAAATGTAACCGAAAATCATTTTCGGATTTTCAACTTTTCATCGTCTAAAAGTTGTCAGAAAATGTTGTGTACACTTTAGTATACATATACACCTATTTATAGTTATAACATATGAAATGGTTTGGGTTTATATAATTTACTTAAAGTAAAAAGATAAGTTTGACTTTTCCTTTAAGTTTAAATTTAAAAAGAAAAATAAAATAATGGAGAAAAAATGAAAAGGTAATGTTACATTATATAACACATCATAGTAAATAAGAAAGTGAAGCGATGGACAAGAGAGAGGGGGGTGGTAGTTGCGTAAACAACAGGGAAAGGGGAAAGGTTGATGATGAGGGATAAAATGATGGAGGGTAAGGGGGCTAAGCGTAAAAGAGTAATTCACTTATTTCATTTTATATAAAACTATTTCTCATTTTTTCCAGCTTTATTTTATTCTCACTTCTTTATTTCAAACTTTTACTACTCCTTTCTAGAGCTCCATTTCTCATTTTAATGGCTTCCAAAATTTTCTAAACTAAAGATCAATCTTTTTCCATTTATCTCCTTTATAAAAACTATTTAAGAACCCTTTTTTATCTCTTTTCACTTAACATGCACAAACAAGTTCCAACACTCCTCAAATCATCAAGGCTGTGCCCTTCGCACCCTAGGCCGAACCATCTAGGCCCCTTTAAGCTTCCAAGAATCTATCTTTTGGCAAGAAAATCCAAGTTCTAGTGTCGATACAAGTTGAAGTGGTAGTTTGACTTAATTCAGGTGACTTTTGGTGAGTAAACCCTCTTTTTAACCAAAGATTTGAACTTTATTTTTGTTGCTAAACATTGTTGCTAGTTGTTGGTTGTTTGGTTGAAAAGTAATGTTGATTGTGTTTTACATATATGTGTTTATACGTAATGTTGGTTATGGACGTGGAAATGAAGTCAAAAGTTAAGTATGGTTTGCAAGTTATCATTTTTACTTGTTGTATGATGTTATAACATGTGTATATATGTTGGTTCTCATGTATATGATATTGTATGCTAAAGAAAAGTTATCATTTGAACTTGTTTTATGTCGTGACATAGAGATTACTTTGGGTTTAAACTTGTTTTACTTATTTTATTTTCTAAAAAAGTTTTTCAAGTTTTAAAAACTTTACTTTTTAGTTTCTAAAAACTTTATACTATGTTTATAAAGTAAGTTAAAGTTAAAGTAAAGGCTTGAAGAGTATTTGAAATATAAAACTAGTTTAAAATTATGGTATCCATAGCGATAGTCGTTGTGGATGCAGTTCGTAAAACGAATATTTTTTAATAAAATAAAAGTATTTTTATTTTAAATATAATTTTGAAAAGTATTTCAAAATACATTACGAGTATCGAAAAGGTTTAACTATTATTATTTATTTAATTAATTAATTAAGTAAAGGTTTTACGATTATTTAATTAATTAAGTAAAGGTAATTAGTACTTAATTATTAGTTAAGAGAAGGTAATTAGTACTAATTATTTAGTTGGATATTTATAATTAGTTACTCAAATAAAGGTTAATTAATTATTAATTAAGAAAAGGTTAATTATTTAATTAATTATTATTTGAGTAAGATTTAATTATTACTTAGTTGTTAATTAAGTAGGGTTTAATTATTAATTAATTATTAATTAGGTAGGGTCCAATTATTAATTAATTATTAATTAAGTTAAGATTTAATTATTAGTAAATAATTTTTTAATTTTTAATTACCTTATTTACAAGGATCGGCTTGTTTAAAAAACAGCTTTCTTTTACAAAAATGGTTTAAATACAAGGGATTCTCTTTATTTATGCCATTAATTAGCCAAACAAATATGAATGAGTTATACTAAAACGTTGACATTTTTTATTAGAAGTAAGTCGTCTTGTATTTAGCACTAAACCCAATGAGTAGGCTTTTCTTTATTTGTGAGATCTAGAACTTGATTTTCTAGGCGAGGGATAAAGAAGTCGAAATGTCAGAAACGTGATAGATATAAGAGAGTTAATTTCAAAAATGGCTCATGATAAATTAAGTAACGGAAGATACTCCATTATATACTTAACATCAAATTCCGAGGTATGGAACTCATCTCTATCCCGAGAAGTAAGAATGCACGTCGAGTCAAGATTAGTTTCTAAATCGTGTGACTTCATTGTAGATCAAGTAGTACGGTTTGATATTGGAAAGTGGAGATAAGTATAGGATGTCTTATTTTTCATATGCAAATCTGTACATACCATAGATAGTGGATTCGTCCACTATCGATAACTTGATCCTTTTAAAATTATCGAATGTTGGTTCAAAGAGAACGGGATCGGGTAACATGATTTATCTGAAAACCACTTCGAACCAATGTAAGTGTTTGAATTGAAAACATCTGGAAGATGTCAGAATCAAAGATGAAGATCTTTGAAGTGCACGAGCTATTTTCTACTAATCTTGAGGGTGATTCCAAAATGGATATAGAAGAAGTAGTGTTATATCTTGAACAACTTGTATGGATGAATGCTAGCATTGCATTGTCGTCGAGAGGGAAGTGTTAGCATTCCAAGTGGGATTGCTATAAGGAAAGGTAAAGCGTAACCTCAAGCCACACAATCGAGAATGACTAAAACTTAGGCGATGCAGCAGGGCTATGTGGGTCGCACCCATTAGGGTATGGTCATCTCTGATCTAATCGATATTATAATTTTTAAATGTATGCTTCGGGGCCCAGTTCGGTTGTTGATCACAACCGAGGGATGATCATATTCGGTACTATCAAGTAATGGGTAGGTCAGTCCTATATTGGCGGGGGTCCAAGTGAGGCCCTATGTATATTTTTCTAGAGGTGTACTATGGCAGACGGTACCCCAGTAGCCTTGTCATTGATGGAATCCATTTTCAAAAAGTGCCCTTATGGACTTGATTGTATACTATGTATGCCGGAATGTAATTAATGTAACCATTTGGGCTATGATTCAACATTTACTTTAAACCCTACACATTATTATAATATCAATGGATTTTGTATATAAAAGGTTTTGGTTATCATAAGGTAAAAACTCATCCATGTTTATATGCGACGTGGTCTTACGAGAAACCTTTATTTCAAATAGTTTTATAAGTATAATAATTCAGTTGTTTGGAGTTTACTCACACCAGACCCATGTCTGATTCGGAGTTTTTCTTTCTTTCCCTAAATCTCTTGGGTACTCAAATTTGTATGAGTAGCCAAGTAGTCCAGGTGTTTAGAATTCATTTTGGAGAAGCATGGAGCATGTGGGTTCGACGATATCTAGTTATCTCTTTTTATTTCCACTGTGCATGTATATTTTGTATTAGCATTGTGGGGATAGATAGTTATAACTGTCATTGGCTGAAGTTGGTATTTGTGTAACTCTAATGATCATTTTGGAAATGATACTATGTATTATCTTACGTTGACCATTATATGTGATTGCCTTGCGTCTTTGAGATTCTGTGTTTCTTCCTTCTTGTCTTTTCTTTTCCTTTTACCCTAACGACTTTCTTTCGGACACCTAGATGATCGGCACATGAATACCAAGGATGTATTAAGTGTCGTCTTTAGGAGTAAGAAAGGCGGATCATTACAAGTGGTATAAGAGCTTAGGTTGAGTGAATACTTAGGCCTTGGTTAGGGTCAACTCATTAGAGATGGGGTTAGTAATACCCTAGAATGAGTTTAGTCTATGAGAATGTGTATTTGTAATTTTTATGCGTATATACTTGAGTTTTAGATCAGCTTTGATATGTTTGATTGGTACCCTTTTCCTTAAGATTATCTCATCTAAGTATTCTAAAAAGTTATCATACTATATCTAGGTAGAAAGAATGAGTAATAGGGCAAGACGAGGTAGAGGAGCTAGTAGCACCATGACCAACAATGGTCGAGCTTCGAATGCTGGAAGAGTTGGAATAGTTGAAGAGGCAGCACCGAAGCAGCCCCATGTGAACTTTGCAGTTCTATGTAAGGATTATACAAAACTTAGAGGATATGTGTTCCTAATGTTGACGGTCTTAGACGGGAGGTTTTATTAGAGTGCCATCGATCCAAGTTGAGTATCCATCCGGATGTTTCATAGATGCAACCAGATATGAATCAAGTATTCAGGTGGAAAGGGATGAAGAGGGATATATCTATCCATGTCAACCATTATGCAAACTACCAGCAAATTAAGGGCGACCACTAAAAAACTGATGGACTACGACAACTGCTGGAGATCCCAAATTGGAAGTGGAAGCTGATATCAATGGATTTTATTGATGGGTTGCCTCGATCGAGAAAAGGGAATAAAGGTGTATGGTTCATTGTGGATCGATTAACTAAGAATGCTCATTTTATTTTGCTGAAGCCGATAAGGACTACAGCATCATCGGTAGAGATTTATATGAGGGAAATCGTTCGACTGAACCGGGTCTAAGTTAGTATTGAAACTGATCGAGATCCCATCTTTACCAGCTATTTTTGGGAAGCATAACAAGTAGCTTAGGGAACAAAGCTAAGTTTGAGCACTGCCTACCACCCTCAAATAGATGGACAAATGGAAAGGGTGAACCAAACCTTGAAGGATCTTTTGGGAGCATGCGTCTTGGACTTTAGGGGTTGGTGGGAAAATCATTTGCACTTGGTGGAATTTTCCTACAACAACAGCTATCAAGCAAGCATTGAAATGGCACCCTATGAAGCTCTTTATGGACGACCATGTAAGTCACCAGCGTGTTAGGTGGAGTTCGGGGATCGACCAGTGCTTGGACCTGATATGATTCAAGACGCTATAGAGAAAGTTGTTGTGACCATGAAAAGGATGAAAGAAGCTCAAGATCAATAAAAGAGTTATGCTAATCGAAGGCGGTGGAATTTATAGTTGGAGATTTTGTGTTTGTAATGTTTTCCTCGATTTTAGGAGTTGTTCGATTTGGGAGAGCAAGGAAGTTGGCGCCTAGGTACATTGGACCATTTCGAATTCTTGAGAGGATTGGGTCACTTGCCTATAAAGTTGAGTTGCCGAAGAGGTTGTAGAGGGTCCATAGTGTTTTCCATTTATCCCATTTAAGAAAGTATGTGCATGACCCATCGCTGATTGTGGAGCCGTTTGTTCAAGAGGATTTGGAGGTGAAACAAAAACCTGACCATGATAAGGCATCCAGTTCACAGTGTGGATCGAGATATCAAGCAATTGCACAATAAGGTAGTGAGATTGGTGAAGATTCAACAGAGTAAAAGATCCTAGAGACTGTACTTGGAAGACCGAGGATCGGATGAAGGGAGCTTATCCCGAATTGGTGTTAGGATAGTTGTTTGCTTGTTGTATGGATTGTGTACTCTCTGTTTATGATGTAGTTTTTTTATGTACCTTTTGTATGTAATTCACCTTATATAATATATGGCATTCGAAGTTATTTTGAGTTATCCTTTGGTGTGTTTATTTTGAAACAAAATTCTTTTAAATGGGGGAGGGGAGAATGTAACGACCCGTAATTTAATCACTTTAAATATGAATACTTAATATATTTTTAAATAATTAATTTATGGATTCTATAACACAAATAAACCTCTTTTAAATAATAACTAATGATGATGAAGTTGTTTTCAAATTTGGTTTACAAAAATAATTAGTTTGAAGAAAAATCGAAAATATGACCGAAAATCATTTTTGAATTTTCGACTTTTCATCGTCTAAAAGTTGTTGGAAAATATTTTGTACACTCTAGTATACATATACACCTACTTATACTTATAACGTATGAAATGGTTAGGGTTTAAATAATTTACTTAAAGTAAAAAAGATAAGTTTGACTTTTCCTTTAAGTTTAAATTTAAAAAGAAAATAAAAGAGAAAAAATGAAAAGGTAATGTCACATTATATAACACATTATAGTACATAAGAAAGTGATGATGGATAAGAGAGAGGGGGTAGTAGTTGCGTGAGCAACAAGGAAGGGAAGAAGGGTGGTGATGTGAACAAAATGGTGGAGGGTAAAGAACCCAAGGGTAAAAAAGTAATTCACTTATTTCATTTTATATAAAACTATTTCTTTTTTTCCATTTACATTTTATTCTCACTTCTTCATTTCAAACTTTTACTACTCCTTTCTAAAGCTTCATTTCTCATTTTAATAGCTTCCAAAATTTTCAAAACTAAAGATCCTTCTTTATCCATTTAAATCCTTTATAAAAACTATTTAAAAACCCTTCGTTTTCCTTTCTTTTCACTGAACATCCACAAACAATCCCAAACCCTCCTCAAATCATCAAGGCCGTGCCCTTCACACCATAGGCCAAACCATCTAAGCCCCTTTAGGCTTTCAAAAATTCACCTTTTGCAAAGTAAATCCTTGTTCTAGTGTCAATACAAGTTGTAGTGGTAGTTTGACTTGATTCGGGTGATTTTTGGTGAGTAAAGGTCACCTTTTTAACCAAATTTTTAAACTTTATTTTTGTTGCTAAACTTTGTTGCTAGTTATTGGTTGTTTGGTTGAAAAGTAATTTTGATTGTGTTATACATATCTGTGTTTATATATAATGTTGGTTATAGACTTGGAGATGAAGTCAAAAGTTAAGTATGGTTTACAAGTTATGATTTTTACTTGTTGTATGATGTTATGACATGTGTATATATGTTGGTGCTCTTGTATATGATGTTGTATGCTAAAGAAAATTTAGCATTTGAACTTGTTTTATGTTGTGATAGAGATTCCTTTGGGTTTAAACTTGTTTTACTTATTTTATTTTCTAGAAAAGTTTTACAAGTTTTCAAAATTTTACATTTTAGTTTCCAAAACTTTATACTATATTTATAAAGTAAGTTAAAATAAAAGTAAAGGCTTGACGGGTGTTTCTTATATAAAACTAGTTTAAAGTTATGGTATTCATAGCGATAGTTGCTATAGATGCAGTTCGTAAAAACGAACACTTTTTGGTAAACTAAAAGTGTTTTCATTCTAAATATAATTTTAAAAAGTATTTCAAAATATATTTTGAGTATAAAAAGGTTTAATTATTATTTAATTAATTAATTAAGTAAAGGTTTTATGATTATTTGATTAATTAGTCAAGTAAAATAATTAGTGCTTAATTATTAGTTAAGGGAAGGTAATTAGTACTAATTATTTATTTAGTAAGATAATTATAATTAGTTAATGAAGTAAAGGTTAATTAATTATTAATTAAGAATAGGTTAATTATGTAATTATTATTATTTAAGTAAGATTTAATTATTAATTAATTGTTAATTAAGTAAATTTTAATTTTTAATTAATTATTAATCAGGTAGGGTTCAATTATTAATTAAGTTAATATTAATTATTATTAAACAAAGGTTTATAATCTTTAATTACTTTATTTACAAGGATCGATTTGTTTAAAAGCAGTTTTATTTTACAAAGAATGGTTTAAATACAAGGGATTCTCTTTGTCTATGCCATTAAGTAACCAAACAAATATGAATAAGTTATAATAAAACGTTGACATGTTTTATTGGAAGCAAACTGTCTTATATTTAGCACTAAAAGTCGATGAGTAGTTTTTACTCTATTTGTGAGATCTAGAACTTGAATTTCCAGGCGAGGCATAGAGAAGTATAAATGTCGGAAACGTTATAGATATAAGAGAGTAAATTTCGAAAAATGAGTCATGATAAATTACTATATAGAAGATACTTCATCGTATCCTTAACACCAAATTCCGAAGTATGGAAACATATCTCTATCCCGAGAAGTAAGAATGTACATCAAGTCAAGGTTAGTTTCTAACTTGTCCGACTTCATTGTAAATCTAAGAATAGTACTATTTGAAATCAAAATGTGAGGATAAGTATAAAATGTCTTATTTTTCATATGAAAATCTATGCATACCCCAGATAGTGGATCCGTCCACTATCGATAACTTGACCCTTTTAAAATTATCAAATGTTGGTTCGAAGAGACTGGGATCGTGTAACATCCGAAAACCACTTTGAACCACCTTAAGCGTTCGAATTGAAAACCTCTGGAAGATTTCTGAACCGAAGATAAAGATCGTTGAAGTGCCAGGGCTATTTGCTACTATTCTGAGGGTGATTCCAAAATGAATGTAGTAGTAGTGCCTTCGGTTTGTTCATATCCTAAACAACTTGTATGGACGAATGATAACATTGCATTGTCGCCTGGATGGCAGTGTTAGAATTCCAAGTGGGATTTCTATATGGAAAGGTAAAGCATAGCCTCAAGCCTCACAACTGAGAATGACTAAAACATGGGAGATGCAGCAGGGTTATGTGGGCCGCACCCATTATGGTATAGTCATTCTTGATCTAGATCGATATTATCATTTTTAAATGTATGCGTCGGGGCCCAGTTCGGTTGTTGATCACAACTAAGGGATGATCAAGTACTATCCAGTAAGGGATGGGCCAATTCTGTATTGGCGGGGGTCTAGGCAAGGCCCTTGGTACATTTTTCTATAGATGTACTGTGGCAGGCGGTACTCCAATAGCCATGTCATTGATGGAATCCATTTTCCAATATGACCCCTTACGGACTTGATTGTATACTATGCATGCTAGAATGTAATTAATATAACCATTTTGTCTATGATTCAATATTCACTTTAAACCCTAGAAATTATTATAATATCACTGGATTTTCTATAGAAGATGCTTTGGTTATCGTAAGGTAAAAACTCGTTCATGTTTATGTGTGGCATGGTCTTACAAGATACCTTTGTTTCAAAGAGTTTTATAAGTATAATAATTCAGTTGTTTGAAGTTTACTGCACCAGACCCATGTCTAATCCAGAGTTATTCTTTCTTTCCTCAAACTCTTGGGTACTTAAATTTGTATTTGTAGCCTAGTAGTCCAAGCGTTTACGAATGCACTTTGGAGGAGCAGGGAGCAGGTGGCCTCGAGATATCTAGTTATCTTTTTTTATTTCCGCTGTGTATGTATGTTTTGTATCAGCATTGTGAGGACAGACAGTTATAACTATCCCGATCTGAAGTTGGTATCGGTGTAACTCTAATGATCATTTTGGAAATGATACTATGTACTATCTTACGTTGATTATTATATGTGATTGCCTTGTGTTTGTGAGATTCTACGTTTCTTCCTTTTTGTCTTTTCTTTTCTTTTTACCCCAACGGCTTGTCTTACGGACACTTATATGATCGATACATGAATATCGAGGATGTATTAAGTGTCGTATTTAGGAGTAAGAAAGACACATTGTTACATTGAACATCATTCTTAAATCTCACAGATAGTACAAGCCTGCTTTGTCGGCTTTTAGTGTTAAGTATAATTAATTACTTTCCATAAACAAGTATGTAAATAACACGATTAACACATTTTTGACCTTTTCAAGCTATTCCTCGATCAAAAGCGAAGTCGGTAGGTTAGAAGACAATTGCTTCTAAACCCTACTCGAACAACATTCTTAACTCTCACAAATAGATAAGCCTACTTCATCGGCTTTTAGTGTTAAGCATAATTAATTACTTTTCATAAGCAAATAAATACACAAATCATGATTAAGCTAATTAAGAAACTCCTAATCCCTTTTTATTTAGTTAATCCTTTAATTAATTAAAACCTCTTCTCAAATACTTGTGTATGTATATATATATATTTAAAATACCTTTACAAAAGATATATAATACTATTTCACTGTTCATTTCTGCCTTTTACTATTCATTTCTACTCTTTTCAATACTTAGAAATGTATCCATATTCTTATTCCAAATGGTATAAGAATATCCCAAATCTCAACAAGATTTCACATTTGCATAAGTATACTTTAATGGGTTAAAATTGAATTTCATTAAAACATCGTTGCTATAAACCCAAAACCATTTCAGTTATAATTATCTTTAAAACATTATTTTTAAAGATCTAATTATATTACTAAGCATAGTCAATAAGGGTTAAAGACAAATGTTATTAACATATTGTCACGACAACCCAAACCATTTCATACTTGTCATTATATTTAAAAACATTCATTTAAAGATCTAATCATTTTCAAAAGTATATTCAAATGGGTTAAAAACAAATGTTGTTTAAACATTGTTACTGTAAACCCAAAACCATTTTATACTCATCATTATCCATAAAGTATCCATCATTAAAGATCTAAGTGTATCAATGCTTATTAAACAATGTAATATGCCTTTAATTAACTTTACAAAACCATTTATTATTACATAAATGTTATAATCCAAAACTTCTTTTATCCTTTTTAAAAGACTTGTCTCACTTTTCCAAACTTATATTTCAACTAAAAACCCTTTAAAAATGTTATATATGTGCTTGCACCAAATTGGTCACAAACACCCAATTGAATTTCAATGGAGATTAAATGAAGAACAAAATTAAAATGAAACAGAAAAAGTAAATCAGACACAAATTTTTATAGTGGTTCGGCAATCTTGGCCTACGTCCACTTTATATTTTTATTGATCTTACACTTAATTATGATTTAAGAATGCTTGAATCAGCTGGGATCCAGTGTTACAAGAATAAAGGATAATGAAGGCTGAGCTTCGACAGTAGAAAAGAAGATCCCACTTATGGAGCATGATCGCTGTATTTATAAAGGAAGACGACTGAATATCTTTCTGAAATTTCTTAGGTAGAATCTCACAACGTAGACGAGGTCACCCAAAAAGTTTCATGGCCCAACCCCCAAGTATGATCGATCGGGGTCGATTGGTTAAGAAGGCCATATGGGGCCATGCGATTGCTGTAGTAGGTCCGTCTTGATGTAAGCTTCGTGTTTTTGCACTTTGTTTGCAAAGTCACCTACATTTTTTTGGAGATATTGATGAACTTTTGATGAGTTGAACAGCTGAGCTCATACGATTTGATCCCGTACCTAGGGGAAGTAATACGATCTGATCCCCTATCTAGGGAAGTAATACGATCTGATCCCCTGCCTTGGGAAGTAGTACGATCTGATCCCCTGACCAGGGAAGTAATACGATTTGATGCCCTATCGAGGGTTATGGATAGGTACAGATCCCCTACCTAGGGGAAGCACTAATCCATACTGATAATATTCTGAAGAGTCTATCCCTTGGTCTCGCTTGATCGTGGCTTCATACCATTGTCGGTGCCTGATCTCTGGAACCATGATCACCTCTCTAGGTTGTTTGTCCTGTCTATCATCGAGTCTAACTTGTCCAATCAGTCTAAATATAGCCAAATCAAAAGCTCAGATAACAATATGTATATATATACTACTTTATTTATAAAGCTAAGATATTTAATATAATTCTAAAAATAATTCAAAAGATATTATATTACAAAGGCTTTTTAATACTTTGATAAAATAATTAACAAATTTTCTAAAAACTATATATACTTAAAAATACTTATAATATGGTATAAAACATTTATTTAAAATATTACTTAAAAATACTTATTTTATAAATTATTCAAAACTTCAAGAAACGCACATTTTCCTTTTATAAAAATAAGCTTCTTACTTTAATAATTCATAATTAATTATTATAAATATATAAAAATTCTAAACTGCTTTTAAAATATTCTATTATATGTTAGAAAAGACTTGTAAAAAGATTGAAGTAAAATACTTAAGTTTAAAATCATTTCAAAAGCAACTTAAACTCTCAAACAGAAAAGTCGGCATTTCAAGAATGCCATAAAAAGTGGTACAGAGGCAAAGCAAGCATTATTAAAGTTTCATGGTTGATTGTTGTTGTAGATTCCAGTATTTATAAGTTTATATACTTAAATGTTTATCGATTTTCGACAAACAAATATTTTAACATCCAATTTTTTTGCATTAACTAGTATACACATAGTACATCACAACCATGGTTAGAAACCTCTTGGTTTCTCTCTACAAATAATTATAGAAAATGCTGAACATAAGGCATTTCTAAGTGCTTCTATAGCGACCATCGCTATATGGAACATTTCAATTCAAGTCTGATTCAAGTCAATCCCCTACTAAACGTCATGTGCTTTATTTTAAGGCTATACAAGAAGCCATAGAAGTTATACAAGTCCAAACACAATCAATTACATATGTTATTTTCTTTTCAAGGAAAATATCAAAATCAAACATCATAATATAAATTCAAGCAATACATGTATAGTTTAAACATCAAAATATAATCATCATTTTCATTTGGATGTTGAGTAAACCCGCCCAGAAGCATGCAAACAAGTTAACACAAGCTTCCACTTCCTACCACAACCTTGCTAGCACCCAAACACTTCCTACCATCATCCTTTTGCTCACTTTAGTGCTTGGCCTCCCTTCATCATCTTCTAAGTGCTCACGACCCAAGATTGGGATTTGTGCTCCTTTTCTTCCGCTTTTGACTTACTTTCCATGTTTCCTAAGATGATCTAAGACATTGGTGAAATTTGAAAGGATTTGGAATTGATTTGCTATAAGAAAATGAAGATTGAAGAGAGAATAAGGCTTGGAAATACTTAGGGTTTTTGCTCAAAATCCTCAGGAATAAATTATGAAATGAAAGAGAGATGGATTAGACTTTAACAAAGCCAAAAGACCCTCTTTACCCCTCCAATTTCTCGTCAAACCATGCCCCCCTTGTGCTTCCATCACTTCCCCTTTCCACCTCTTTCCTTAGGAAAATACCTCTTCTTTCCTTAGCAAATTGCTGTATTACCCCCTCCTCTAAAATTTCTACCCATGACATCACCCATGACATGATCACATTTTATTCTCCTTAAATGGAAAAATATTTTTATTTCATATTAATTATTTCTTAAGCATTTAAGTGTATGAAAAAAAGTTTGAACAACATCCAAAGGAATAAAAAGCTGTTTATCGATAAAACGATTTTTGGTCACATCATCGATATTTCTTCGAAGCATAGTTTTTTGTAAATAAATTTCAAAAATAAGTTTACCATCATTAGTTATTATTTAAAGGGGTTAACAAGGCTATTAAATCCATTTAATCACATCAAACCTAAGATTCAAATATTTAAATAATCCAAATGTTTAAATATGAAGTGTCCAAAATTCTAGGTCGTTACACACATTTTTTAGCATGTCTTTTGTTATTATGCATCATTCTTTGATAGTTTCTTTGTCATCCCATGCTACTTCACTTTTTTAACAAAAAATTATGAATCAATTAATTAAAATTATTTTAATATGTACATTAGTATCAATATTTATATACTTACTTCCGAGTTCCTATTCTTGGTACATATTATATGTGCTGTGACACACCATAAAACATATACATGATTGATTGCAAAATTAGTTGTACGGTAATGGGTTGGATAGTTAAGAATGATTACGTGTTATGTTACATGATCCAATCTTTAAGGAATTTCAAAAAAGAAATTCTTTTAGGTGGGACAGAATGTAACACCTCGCAAAATAAATAGTAACTAGATTAAAAGTGAATTAATAAATAATTAAATAAAGCTAAAAATAGAATTTGAGGAAAATTTAGAATTATGCTATGAAACTTGTATTATTGTGTTTGTGATGATCTTCCGGTCGACTTTCATATTTAAAGTTTTGCGATCAGAGTTCAAATGAAGAACTTATCAGCTAAGACTGTCAATGGATACCCGGAAAATACGAAATCCATCTGCATCCGCATCTGAAAAGCGGATAATTATTCGATATCTGGAAAAAAGGATGTGGATGCGGATCTGAAGACATCCGCATCTGAAAATTGTCAGTCCGATTTATGTCAAAATTATAGTTCAAATTATGTGTATTTTAATGCAGTAAATGATATTCATTTATTATTTTATTAAGTTAATAGTTTATATTATATGCACTTAATGCTTATTAACTGCTCGAAACTATTTATTATCATCATATTTGTTAATTTTTAACACTTTTATAATCAATGAGATTGAAAAATATTTATGTTAAACTAAAATTCTCCTTTTGTAATTCTTGATTTATCAGTCATTAGCGGATAGGATAATTATCCGATATCCGTCTATATCCATGGTTGCAGATGCAGATATGGCACTATCTGCATCCGGAAGCATCCGTTGACAGGCCTATTATCAGCGTTTGAAATTCTCGGATCAAAAATAATTAATAAGGAATTCAAAGCAGGAAATAAATAATGATAAATGTTGGACCACCACCGGTCGACAACCTCATTGGACTGGTCGATTGCTTATAGGGAGCGGTTGACTGTTTTGTGTTGTGGTGGGTTGAAGCTTGACATAACTGTCCGGATTTAATAAATTATAATTTAACAAATAGAATTGATACCAATGCATATAAATACAGGCATAGCACCTCAATTTTCTTCTCATATTTTTTGAACAGAGCATCAGAGCTCTGCCATTTTCCCTTCTCCGCTATTCTAGAAATTATAAAAACACTATATATATATAGGAGAAGAGATGAAAATAAAAAAGAAGAGAAGAGTGAATAAATTCTACAAAAAAGGTAAACTTTATAATTATAAATATAAATTCAACTTAACTTGAATCTCCTCTCAGATATATAATTCTAATGGGTGTGTGTGTGTCTTTTATACGTATTTTTGGTTGTAAAGGAAAACAGAGTCAATTAACAGAATTAGTTCGAATTTGGAGATTTGAAAGCTAGAAAGGTGAGTGGAAATTTATATGATTTATGCATAACACTGAAATTTATATCGTTAAATTTTATTTAGTGGAAATTAGCCACAAGGGCCCCTTTAGCAAGTGCAATTAGTTTTTAGGACACACAACTGAAATTATTACCACTACAACAAAAGAGACATATAACAACAGTGGAACACAGTTGTAAAAGATATATTACAACGGTGGAACCACAGTCGTATTTTAAGAAGTTGTAAAAGACTATCAATTTTTTACAACTGTGTTCTTTAGTTGTATATAACCGTTGTGATATTGTATATTACAACTGTTTCTTACCCTTGCAAATAACCATTTTACAACTGTTGGTAACTCTAGTAGATATGTAACATTTCGTGCTGTAGCAGGTATGACAACTGTTGGATAACTGTTGTAGTTATCTACTACAACTGTTATTCACAATTGCAATTAATCTTTTTACAACAGTTGATAACAGTTATAGATTGTAACATTCGTCATATAGCAGGTATGACAACTACGTGGCCACTGTTGTAGTTATCCCTACTACAACTGTTATACGCAGTTGCAGTTTAGTATGTTCTGCGACCTCCTCCACAGTTGTAATATACTTTAATTACAACCACATCAATTGCAATTTAAACCCAAAAATATAATTGCATGCACCATTTAATAATTTACCAAAACTATAAATATACATAACTGAATCAAATTCATTCATAAATATTAATATTTATATAATTCTAACAAAACACAATACATACCAAATAAAACAATCTAAAGTATTCGTTCACATCATCAACTAAAACAGTACCAAAACAACACTCACATAAGCATTCCAAAATAGGATACAACACAAAATACATAAGAAAGATAAAGTTTTGTATCGCAAAACACATACCCTAAGGAAATACACTAGTCGAAGACAACGAAGTCTTTATGCCAAGCCACGATCGATCCAACTGCTTCTCCAATAGTACACATCTCAAAACTCGGCCTCCACAAGAAAGCTTCCGGATCCACCGCCACATCAACCCAAACTTTACAACCATCTGGTCCTAGTTTTTCAAAGGGGGAATTAATTTAAAGGACAAAGATTTGTATATTTTTAGCCTCAAGGACACGACCTCAATATTTTTACCACAAGGACAAACATTCTCCTAAAAATTATTCATAAGGACAAACATTTTTCAAAATTATTCATAAGGACAACAAAACTGATACTAAGCTAAAAACTGATACCTAAAAACTGCTACCGGTAACTACAAACTGATACCTAAAACCTGCTATCAATGACTAAAAACTGATACCTAAAGAAAGTTGTCCTTCAGGATAAAATATTGAAGGTCTGTCCTTGAGGCAAAAACGTTGAGAAATTTTGTTCTTGACAATAATTTCCTGTTTTTTAAAATGCACCAAACAATCAGGATCAGTGGATACTACCGTTCCTTCTGCAACAACTTGCTTATGCCAACTCAATATTTTACATTTTCCGACCTCAATTCCAGCATGCCTTGCATCCCGTTTAGGCCGTTCTTCAACAGTCAGAGTATTGCTCTCACGGTGTGACTGCACAAAAATAATTTACGAGTACATTAGACTATTTATGGTATATGTATAACATCAACTAAAAATAATATGTGTGTATGTTTGTTTTTGTGTTAATTTGCATTTAAAAAACCAAAATATTTTACTGCATTGCTTAGCATTTTTCATTTACAATAATATTCAATAAACCAGTTGGTTTTATACCTATCTGATTTCCAAATAATAACAACTAATATAAAAGTAAAGTACGACTAAACAGCTTGAATAAAATATATGATACTTTGTATTCCTGAAAGAGTGTCAATGCCAATACAAAACTAACATTTAAAAGAACGATGGTTTTCATAACATATACACAAGGGTCCAAGCTCATCATAAAACAATACTGGAAGCACTCAGTTCACTAATGTATGAATTTTGCACGGTCACTGATGAGAAGATAAAGAAAAATGTAGCTTATGTAGAAGCATTTCAAACCAAAAATGTGATATTAACTATACAAAACTTTTAAAGACAAAAATATTGTTAACTTGTTTATTTTGTCATGGAATAATACAGGTTATCAAAAATCGAGCTAAGTAGAAATAACAAGGAAAATCCGATTAGAGTAGCCATTATCAGTATCAAACATACAATGCAATGTGATTATATAAAAGGTTGCCTATTTTTGTTAACTGATTAAATTAAGTTAGTAAACAGACACAAGGCATTTGGAAGCCTAGTATCAAGAGATGTTATGCTCAGTAAATTAATAGAATACAAGTTATTAAATCATTAGAATATTGGCATTGGGCTTGCTTATTGTTTGCGATTTCCTCCTTAGTCCACTCTCTACCAAAAACCTTAGCAAAAAACAAATGACAGCACATGGAATTTAAGTTACACTCCTATATCATATTTTTACTCGATGGTGTTTTTTATTGCTCCAAAACTAGTTGACATTTACGACGGTTCCTTCAAAATTCACAAACAACTGCATTTCTACTTCCCCTCCCCTTCAACACAACCATCCAACTCGAAGCAGCAACATCATACATCTTTGTGCCAATCACTCATATACATCCACTGACGGTTCCTTCAAACCCCTACAACATTGCCTATCTAACCAAAACTACCCACTGCTTCAACCTATTAACATTGCCTATCATACCACATACTTCATCCCTCTGTTAACATGACGAACTACTTCAAACAATCATACATCATCCCTCTGTTTACACCATACATCATTTCCACACTATCATCATAGAAACTGCCCAATAGCTACAACCATACGCAGTCGCACAATCCTCACATCACTCTCATAGTTGCTCTGTCCAACACAGACATCACATGCATAGCTGCCTCAAACTCACACTGATTCCACTCACCTTGCATACAACTTTCAACTTAAATTGCCACCTCCTCCATAATCATAACAATCAAACCCAACTATCCACCTTCACATATCAATACAAACACATCAGTTCACCACCCATATCAATGAACATATAACACAGTGCACAACTAACTACTCATACATCCTCAACTCCTACCCCCTCTGATCTTCCTCAAACCAATCACAACCCACTTGAATCGCAATCCAACCATCCCCCTTCAACACAACAGTGCAAAACATCCACCAACTACACTATGATTCATCAACCATTTCTTCTTACTGTTACATTCATCATCATGCCATATCAAACATTTACTAACCACTACACTTTGTCTACATCTCTGTCACCATTGCTTGCAATCCCCCAAAACCTCACAGACACAACAAAACAACACACACCACCCAAACTTCAAACTTCCACATTCCCACTGTGACATATTCACGTATCTCCATTTGACCACTGTCACCACCCAGTGCTTCATTGTGCAGTGCACTATCCTTCTGTCCACTATATCTCAACCACTGTGCACTTTCTCATCAACCATTTAACCACCAAACATCCTCCCGCATCCTACAACCCCTTGTTACCACCCCAAACCATCACTGCCACCTGCTTCGAACAACATACCATTCATACCCATATACCATCATAACAAACTCCCTCATGCATTCATCACTACTGCTACAGCCATATACAACAGTAATACTCAGTCATCCCCCTGCCATCAACCACTCTCTCAAACAAACCAATCCCTGCTACCAATTACTTCCACTATCAATACTGCCATTAACTCACTCCTCTCCACTGTCCTACCTGACTGCTCCTTTTGCCGCAATCCTTCTCTACCACACAAATACCTGACCAGACCACTGCAACAACACATATCACAGATTCCCTCCCAAAAACAATCAACTACTTTTTAAACAAGTTGTCAAAGTGCATCTACTTGCATTACCATTGACCATCATCCATCATACTTTTTAAATGCAATTTTCTTAATTTGTAAATAAATATTTTGTAAAAATAATTTTCCCGCTTTTTAAATGCCAAAATACATCTGAAAAATAAATAAAAGCAAGTCTGCTGCCAAGTTCTATACTATAACTCAACAACATATGGAAACATATGCGGATGTCCTAGTCAAGTTCTATACTATATCACTAGAAACATACATATGGAAACGGTACCTGAGGCGTATTAGCAGGAGGAGTCTCTGGATTTTCCTCATTGAGTCTTCGCTTTCCTTTCATATCCTGTGAAGATTGTATTATTACATATATAACTAGTAATTTGTAAGAACATGTCACATATTCATTAGCATAGCTAATTAACACTTACCAGTACAATCGCAGTAAGCTCTTGTAATTTCGCCTCCATGCCACTAACTTGGTTTCGCAATGCATGTACTTCACCTAAATTAGCCCGATGAATACGCAGATGAGATGGTACAACCCCAAAGCCTAATCCTCTTACACGTCCGCCATGTTCCTGACCAAAAAGCATTGACACTCCATCTTGAGTAATTGATGTTGTTCCCTGAGAACTCTGACTCATGGCATTATGCTCTTTTATCTTAGACTACAAATTCAAAAAACACCAATATTAAGCAACTAAAAAAATACTACATTAATAATAACATAAAGCCGCGGTCACTTATTTTTTTTGTGCTTATTTCGTATATTTGAAATTATCCTTACTATGTAGTCGGCCAACAGCTATATGCAGAATTCCAATTACCAAAAGGATTAAAGCCATCAGATGCAAGACCAAGCCTTAAATTTCGTGGATCGGAAGCAAAAGAAGGATACATTCTATCAATCATAGCCCATTGAGAAGAATCTACTGGGTGACGCAATTTACCATCTTCACTCTTATGGCTCCTATGCCATCTTAGTTGTTCTGATGTTTCTGGTGATGTAAACATCCTTTTCAATCTTGGTATCAATGGGAAGTATCTCAAAATCTTCACAGGTATTTTGGCTTGCTTCCCATCCTCACTAGTCTTGTTTTTTTTCCAACGAGACTTACCACATTTAGGACAAAAATCACTATGTGCAAGCTCTTTTCTAAATAAACAACAATCATTTACACATGCATGTATCTGCTTATAGCCTAAACCAAACGATTGAAGCAATTTCTTTGTTGCATATGTCGAATCAGGAAGCATGTTTTCTTTAGGCAACATATCCTTGAGAAGTTTAAGGAGTTCTGTAAATGCTGTGTCAGATATACCATTTCGCGCTTTGTGCTTGTAAAGGAGTATTGTAGCAGATAACTTTGTGTGGGTTGCACAACCATGGTACAAAGGAATTTCGGCATTCTCCATCATTTCCTTAATACCTTCCCCATGTCTTTCATTAGCATTAGCTTCTACCTCCTCATCACAGATTTGTGCATCCAAATACATTCTGTATGTATCTGTCGGTTCGTCGCTTTTATTTTGCGAAGGGCGTTTTTCTCCATGAAAAATCCATACATCATAAGTTGGGTCAATTCCAAAACAAATCAAGTGTGACACAACATTCCTTGATGTTTGCCATATTAGATTCCTACATTTACAGCAGGGGCATATAATTTTTTCTGGATTTCCTTTGCTTTCAGCATGCCTATATACAAAATTTCGAACCGCTTGCTTATATTCTTCTGTCATTCTACGAAACAATTATATGATTTAATACTCATTCTAAAATGCTCATAACTATGAAAGTAATAATCAAAATAATGAAACCTTGGCAGGTTGACCCATGTTTTGTCCATTTTGATAAAATGCCTCTAATGCGTGAACTTAATGGAAAGACACAAACAAACACCACACTATTACCATAAAAGATTACAGTAATTACAATGTTATTATTTACTAAATACATAATCTGACATGAAGTAAATGTTAAAACACCAACCACAAAATGTTATTGTTGTACTTTATTTCTAACTCTGAAGTTTATATAGTAAATGCCATTATTATTTCTAACTCTGACGTTATTATTGTAAAAGTAAATGCTATGACTGTTAAAAGTATAATTCATGCAGCTGTAAGTGGAGCGGTAAATAAAGAAACCAAACATATGTAATTTTGATAATACTAGAAAAAACAAAGCATTTGTAGGTTGAAACTCACATACACGCAGTGAAGAAAATGATATTGTTATATGTGGACAGTTATCTTCTGGAATAATATGAAAATAACAGGAGAAACCTCCAAAATTCAAGAAGATGTAATACAACACCTGATAAGCTTTGTTTTGAAAATTCTAAATTTTCAATTACTCTTTTGCAAGTAGGTCTTGGTAACATTTATTCATGTCAAAAAGAAAAGTGTTTTTTTTTACTGTCACACTCAGTTTTGGTGATCCAGTACTGAGCATTTTGATTTACAATCTGAATGACCTTTGTCTTAATTGCAGTATTTTAAGTTTGTTGCTCGGTTGAATTGAGCGTGGACTTATAATTACACAATGCAAATATAAGATTGATAATTTTGGAAGCGATGGGCATTGATAATTCAAATAAGATTGATAATTACACATTGATAATTCTGGAACTTAAACTTTTGTAAATATGTACTGGATAGTGAAATCTTTTGGATGGCTGCATTACAGTTCACATCCACTAAACCAGAGTTATCACTTTGTCATGGCTAGTTAAAAATTGAGAAGAAATACACATCTACTTAGCCAGCAATAAAATAATTGACATATACACTTTATACACCAGTAACCTACAATATATCTTTAATCCAGTTCATTTCTTTGGTATATATATATAAAGTATATTTGGTTAATTTTCCACGTTGTTAACAATCAATTCGATGGACATGGCATGTTTCTTTCATGGATGTTAAGCTGAGTAATCTCATTTTAATAATTATACCACTAATGGTTAAAAAAGAAAGTATCAGTGTGTCAAATATGATACAAGACCTAACTACTTATTAAATTTATTAAAATTTAAATAGAAATTGATACAGGGACTCATTGAAGAAGCAATGATGCCTTGTTAAGGATGTAAAAGTTTATAACACAATGTATTCATTTATCCTTTTGAAAAGTAGATAGTAAATTTGTAAAAACAATACCTTGTTCAGTTTTATATATGCTTATTGCTAATCAAATGTCATGAAAAGGAGGGTTAATATTGATAGGTAAATAAAACTAACAAACATGTGAAGCTTGAGCAAGTGAAATATTTTGTTTAATATAGAACATGAGCTAGCACATTTTAAATGGAATTTGGATGATGTTTACTAATAAATGTATACATGTCATAGTCATATGCGTGAAAATGTACGAAAATTTATGAAAAGAAATGAAACACACGCTGATGTAGGATTAAAAATGATGCCAACCTTTTTAAAAATTTCCATGTAATGGTGCATCTACCATTTTCTGTATAGGACTTCTTGAATTGAGTAAATTACTTAGGAAGTATAAGTTAACTAGTAGAATACGATATATCATCATAATTTTAGTGGTAACTAAATGGTACACATATAAAAGATTGTCAAATTTAGCTCGTCCAACTTGAGGAGATAATGTAAAGTTTTCCAAAGCAAAATTTTGTTTTTATTTTATTTATAAAAACAAGAGAACTAAGCTATGCTTGTCATCTCTAAAAAAGTATGCACAATATCCCATCAAAAGCTTTAGGTTAATTAGATAAATAATGTAGTCAGTGTGGTTCAAAATAATATTTGGGCATATCATATTTATTTTTGATGACCTCATTCCCTTATAGATGAACAAAAGAGTTTATAATTAAAGTTGAAAGATTACCTATCCCTTTTTTCAAATAATAATTACAATAAAAGTGGTGTCACGTGAGGCATACTAAACATGTTGAAAAGAAAAGTGGATGATGATAAACTGTAAATGATTTCTACAAGATTTCATATTGACGGAGAGCTATATTCAAGCACATTTATACAGTGTTACTATCATAACTGAACAATAAAAAAAAATATTGAGATGTAATCTTTTGGAAAAACAAAATATCAAATGTGGTAAAAATCGGAATTCTGAAGGATTAATAGATAAACATAGAAGGCTTTATCTAAAATACAAATCCTAGATTTGAATCAATATAGAAAATTCAACATGTTAATATATTCAAAAATATACTTAGGATCCCTTAGGCATGGTTGACTAAGTGATGGTGTTACTAATCATTGACTTTGGTTTAGTGTCTGTCCAGAACAAATATATAAACCTACATAAGGCATTGTGCAGCAACATAATCAATTGTAGAGAATGATTTGTAAAGTGCAAAGCAGACATTAATCGTGTATATTAATTTGAACAGTTTCATGTAAGAGTTTGCTTTTAAAGTCTGAATATGATCTTTAAGAACTATCCATTCTAAACAAGAAAGCACTGACAATTTAAATGAAACCACTTTTGAATCCTCTCAACCTTTCAATTCATGATCTTGATAATAATCAGGTGCTAATTGGACACATATATATCCTGAACATATACTACTTTGCATTTCATATATGCGAAAATATATACTAAGTCCTAATCTGCATAAAATATTGTATATATTACTGCCCATCATACCCTAAAAGAAGAGAATTTATAGGGTACATATGTATATACCTTCAAAGAAGCACCTCCAACCAAAAACCCTTTAGTATCTCCTTGCTTACAAAGTTCAGAACGACTTCAACGATTCACTGAGCCTGTGATAGAGAAACAAAAACAAAAATGATATTAAACATGGGGCTGTTATATCAAGTTAGGAAACTAAATCCATTAATTTTGATTCATATATGGGATGACTAAAGCACTGTCTTAAGTTTACCATGACACAATTGTGTATGCACTCAATAGTTTACATATTGGTAGGTTTATATTAAAACTGCTACTTATTCTACCATTCTCTGTCTTAAGCCATTCACCACCATAAGCCAAATTATAATAGAAAAGGAATAGAAAATATATTTAAGCCAAAAAGGTAGTTTTTTGTGTGCTTGATTTTCTCTAAAAACCATGTGACTATACAAAGATAAAAATATTTGAATATGGAATCCTTTCTTAAATTGTTATACATATTTGTGCCTTCCCCTATTTGATTATATCATTAAGCTTCCATTTTGTATGAGAGCATTTTAAATGGTGCGTATGCCATTAAGGATTTGATTACCTGAGCATATTATGGTATCATTAGGTTGATTTTGTTACCATAGCATGTCCATCTCGCTACATTATTTTAAGTATAATATATAATTTTGCAACTTAAGTAATTCTTGTATGCATTTTTCTTTTCATAGCATGCAATATTCAGGTCAGAATGGTCGCAATTGAAGCTCATGAACAACAAAGTACAATTTTCATAAATGGATATGATACTTTTTCTACTGTCAATAGAGAAGCCTTACTGCATGCTAAATACTTACTGCATGCTAAACACTTTTTCTACTTAGTATTTTTCTACTGTCAATAGAGAAGCCTTACTGCATGCTAAAAACTAAAAAAAGATCAATTTATAGTTAGTATTTTCTATGTCGATTTGCACAGATATTTCATAAACGTGAAGCTAAATACTTAGATTTTTGTATCAGTAGAAAACACATCTTCCTAACATAAATCAAGCATCTATATCTATATGATATAGAAAGGAGAGAAACACAACACATCTTCCTAACGTAAACCTTAGATGCTTGTCTCCTTGTGTAAAAAAAAGAAAAAGAAAAGAAAGACAATAACCGAATCAAATTTACAGCCTTACAAGTTGCTTATAAAAGTTTATTTCAAAACTTTTGATACTTAATTTTACAGAAACCACATGTAAAACATTCAATAGTTATAGACCAACGAATTCTCCAAACAAATCGATTGATTCTCCTACTAATACAATTGCAAAGAGAAATAAAAATACTAACAAAGTCTCCAGCAACCAAATGCAATCAATAGAAATAATCCAAAAAAATGAAATTAAATCAACAGATTAAAAAAGAATGAAAAATATCAAACCTTTTGAGTGGTAGCACGAGCGAGTACAAGCGGCGAGCGCGAGCGATATAGATAGGAGCGATAGTTGAGGCCTGCAATCAGCGACAACGATGATTTAGGGTTTTTTGATCTGTGACTAAATTATTACAAGGAGGGAAATCGAATTTTTTTGCTGGTTTAGGTTAATTTCTTGGCGTTTAGGTTTTGAGAAAAAGGGAAGGAGCGATTTAGGTTTTTATTTGCATGTTTAGGCGGCCGAAGATGAAAGGAGGGAGGGAGATTGTATGTTTAGGCGGCCGAAGAAATGAAAGGAGGGAGGGAGATTGAATGTTTAGGCGGCCGAAGAAATGAAAGGAGGGAGATTGAAAGTCCCGTATGTAATGAAATATAATATTTGTTACAACTGTTGACAACAATTGTTATAAATAAATATTACAACTGCTATAAAAATCTAGTTGTTAAAAGTGTCTTTATTACAACTGCTGAAATAGAACAGTTGTTAAAAAATAGCTATTACAACTGCTGAAATAAAATAGTTGTTAAAAACTACCTATTACAACTGTCAAATTTTGCTGGTTGTAAATGAAAGGTTGTAATATGGTTGTTTTGTTGTAGTGTACTTTTAAGGACAAAATGCAAAATAATTAGGCCCCGTTTGGTTTGTTATTTTTAGTTTTGTGCTTTCGTCTAAAGAAAAATTCGCATTTATTATGTATTGTTAAAAAACACACAATTTTGAAAAATGAAACTAACATAGAAAATAGAAAACAAGTTTATTTGATTTTTCGTGTTTTGAGACAAAACAAAAGAATGGAAAAACAATTCATCTCCTCCGTTTCCCGTCCATCGTTGTGATGGCTAAGAATTGTAAAAAATTTCCCACATTTTCTTGTATTTTGTAGTGTGGGTTGAAAACACAAAACTCAAAACGAAACCAAACGGGACCTTAGTTTCTAAGGCCTAAAAACCTATGAAATTATGTCCTTGAAAGTAATTGGACTGCTGAATTTGTCCTTAAAAGTAATTATTCTACTGACTTTGGCCTTGAAATTAATTTCTGTTGATGTGTGTCCTAGAAACTAATTGGACTGCAAAATGTCCTTCTAGTGAAATGCCCCTTTTATTTAATTATTATGTCTATGCAGGGCTTGTTGAATTGTAGGTTTAAAATGAATACATTTAATTAAAATATGGCCTACATATTCTATAAGTTAGGTAATTGTGAAGGAATAGCATGTCCACCATATCTGGAAATTTGAAAAATTAGTCCCTAAAAATTATAAAGTATGATGTTGATATGATTATAAAGTTTTGTAATGACCCATATTCTTTAATCATTCCGAATTATTAAATTAAAGAATGATTTTGAATAAAAGTATTTAAAAATTTAAAAAATATGCGATTAATAATGTGTTTTAATAAGTTTATTGAAAAAAATAGTGTAGTTTGCGTATTTCGGAAAATCTATTTTGTTTCAGATTTAATTAAAAACTGATTAGTATTTTAGTGAAAATTATTGTTTTTCGAAATATAAATATTTTTACATAAAAGTATTCTAAATTTTTTTTCGAGTAAAACGTCGAAGTTCGTTTCGCCAAATTCTGACCTTTCTAGCTCTATTTTTTCGATTTGAAGCTTGTTTATACATCTTGCGGTAATGTATTTAGCACCAACGGTGAATTTTTGGTACGTTTGTTGTACATAGATATAAGTTTGTAATATTTTTCATCTTCCCTTACTGATCACCACGATATTTTAATATATGTGTTTGGACGTCTAGTGACTGGAGTATGGGCTTGTTTTGTATGTAAACACGGTCGTTGAACTTTGTCCATTTTTACACTTTATTGTGGCCTGCGCATCATATTTGATTCTTTAAACGTGCCCATTATTTTAATTTGCTATTGAACCTGCGTCAGTAAATTTTAAATTTGAACCCTTAAAATTTGAAGTGCTGGCACATATATTTCTGTACATATAGGATTGTTAGGACTTGTTCGTTTTGCTTGATTTTTTTTTTGGGTACTACCTGTTCCATCTCTTCCTTTGGATCTACCCTTCAGGTCACTTTTATTTTAAAAACCCAAAACCATATTTACTACAACATAATATAGCACTGTTCATTTTTTTAAACTCATACATCAACACTTCCTGCCGCCACCTCTAAGGCTCTAACCCACGTCCACATCTTACCCAAAGCTCCATTGCCGCCTACACCTTCCAAGCCACCTACGTCCATACCCTACCAAAATCTGCCACCCATCCCTCTCCAGGCCTCCACATCCAGATCTAAACTCCTTGTTCTTGTAGCTTTGAACGTGTTTCTTTCTGTAGTTATATTTTTGAACGCGAGCCTTTACTTTGCCTATACCTTCAACGTGAGTTTTTTATTTTTATTTTTTTTAATATTAAATTGTGTACACTTTGTTATTTTAATAATATTTTTTTATAACTTGAATATTATCCATATATGAACTCCGATTCACACGTGGTTTCTTCTATTGAACTCGTGAAGGAATTCCGGACGACACTAGTTTTGCTAATTTTGGGAAACTATTGAAAAAGTGGGTTGGTGCTAAGTTGATCATTGTCGTGTTGTCACGCTCTGGTCTCACTTGCTTTTGTTTGAATTTTAGTGTGCTAAATCAAAGGTGAGTGTTTAAACTCACGAAATACTATAAATTTTATTACAAGTTAAACCAACGTCATGATATGATAAAGTATATTGCTATGTTTAAACTAATATTAAAATGGAATACCATTGCTAGTTGAACATCTTGACATGTGATAGTTGATAATTATTGTGATATATGTGTAGTTATATTGATTAAAATTTTATTGCATGTGTAGGCCTATGATATGGTAATAATTGATGGCATCGTGATTATATATATTGGACCATTGATTGTGATATACACCCGTTGCAACCCTACGAATTATTGAAGTTATATAAATTGTCATGTGGATAAATGTGAACATTTAATAGTACGATAAAAACCTTGGACACCTTATGTTGATATGTGGAAAAAGTTAGAATATATAGTTTTTTAGTTTTGGCCTTATTTGAAAAATTTTCACAAAAGAATGTGTTTAATTCTAAAATTTTTATATGTAATGATAGAGGATATTTTAAATAAGATAGTTTAAAATTGGATAGGAAATTTACAAGTAGATTTTTCCAAATAAATATTTAATTATATACGAATAAATAAGTGATTTGTAAAAAGGTGTTATTTTAACTTGAAAATTTTCTTGAACTCCATTAAATGAAAATAAAAATATTTTGTACGGAAACTGCTATTTTAATTCGGCCATCTAGGTATTTTTATAATTTATTTTAAAGAAAATAGCTTTATGGTAAAAATTTATTTTTATAAAATTAGTTATTTTGACGTGAAACTTTTTATGTAGCTCTAGTATATTATTTGAAGAATATTATTAAAGGGACCTATATTTATCTCGGTCATTTAAGAATTTTAATAACTTAATCTTTGAAATTAGCCGGTTGGAAATTGGGAAAATTATTAAATAGACTTGGAAAATTCTAAAGCTTTACTAGAAATTCTATAAATGTTTTCTAAGCACTATGAAATTTAAGTTGGATTTTTTCTTATATTATTTGAGTTTTTATAATTTAGTTAAAGAAAAATCGGATGTATTTTGATTATGAAAAATAATAAATATTCTAGAAAATTTCTAAAACTTTTTTAGTGAATTCCTAAACTAAAATAAAAAACTTTTATGTTGAACACTTTCTAAAATTTGGTATGGATTTTAATGTAAAATATAAAATGGACAAACTGACATACTTTTATAAAATGTACGATTGGTTTTTAAGAGACTGGTGCCGGATAATGACATACACTCTGTCCTTTACCGAAACCACTTTAATAACCGTGTACACGGAGGATGTTGTCCAAAATATAGAGGTTGAATTGGCTAACGTTTGCTGGAATAAAGTAAGAACGATGATGGATAATCCCGACACTTGTGTCAATTTGAAATAACTAAAACATGAGCTATACCTGACCAATGAGGATTGCTACCTCTAGTGGACATCTTTCTCTCGTAATACTATCTTGACTTTGAAACTTGATTGGTGCACCTTGATCTTGGATCGATGGATGCGGTCACTCGTTAGGGGTTACGACCAATCAGGGAATGCAAAACGATAGTGTCCTATCTTCGGCATCGCCTCACGCGCCTTGTCATATGATTATCCCTATGCGTGACCACTACCATTTTGTTTTAGTATCGTAATTATAGAGGACTCACTAGCTACCGACGTTACTGGTTGTGTTACAGGACCTGCATAGATTACATGCTTAAAAATGTGTTAAAGGGGGTCAATGTAAAGCCTTAATACTATTTTAATATTTACATTACTGATAGACATTACATATGTATCATATCTAATACATATAGATAGTTTAACGGATCCTCGGGAGATGGAAAATCCTGTAACATCTCTTAAGTTATTATGCACTCGAGTATGTTTTTTTGTTATGCTCGGGTCAGCCTGAGTATTTTAGTTTTTCGAAAATGTTTGTTTCTTGAAGAAAAAGACGGAGTTTAGTAGACCGTATTTACTAGTATTATTCCGTTGCATTATTTTGTTATGTCTGTTAAATGTATAACTCTAGTTATACTGTAAAATGAAATCAATTATATGTTATAAAACAGCTTCATGAACTATTTATATAATTATTATATTTTGTCATTCCGTTGTGAGATTCTGTGTATAGTTCTCTTCTCTTCTTATTTTCTTAAAAAAACCCATTGATAATATGTCATTTGAATGATTTTAGTTGTTCAAAATGGCGGGTCGTCACAGTTGGTATCAGAGCCAGGTTGAGTGAACACCTAAGCCTGTTGGGTAAACTCATTAAGAGATAGGGTAATGAAATGCATTGTTATGAGCGGATAGTATATTATGAGAGAGCATATTTGTATTTTTATAAAAGTATCCTCTAATAATAGATCTAAAAGAAAGTGTTCCAATTATTTATGAAAGATATGAAAATTTTATACTCTTGATTTGAAGTAGAGTAATTATTATAAAAAGTCGAGTATATTATAGGTCTTAATTTTATGATTAAAACCAATTAAGTATGTTTTCAACATCTCTGAGTTTAGACCTATTTAAAATAATAAACTTAATGAATCCTTAGATTTTAAAGAAATTTTGTTATAAAGCTTGTTTATAATTGTTTTAATAATGATTTTTTCAAATATCATTATTATAAGATATTATTTTAAAACCTCTTGAAAAAATTCCAAGTCAATAAATCTTTGCATAATATTGTAATAATATTTGGACTATATATAAGTTTATTTTGAAAATAAATTTGAATATAAAATGATATAAATTATACAACAATATTTAAAGAGTTGTTGTAGTAAATGCCTTTAATAGCATTTATTTTGAAGCTCCTCATATTTCAAATTTGTGAAACTAGTTTAAATAAAACAATTTATAGAAATACTTATATTTTGATTCGGAGTATTTTCCATTTTAATTTGTAACATGGAATATTGACATGATAAAAAGAAGAAGGGTTTTATCGTAACATATGTTTATATATATATATCTGTTTTAATCCCTTTTAAATATATCTTTAAGTAAATAATTATCTTTGCTTAATAATTTATGAATATACTTATATCTTTAATAAAAAAGTATTTGGAAGTTAAAACTAAGAATAAAAATAATTGAGAATAAATGAAGAATTTTTTTAGAGAAAAGAATGCTTTATTTACATTTGTTATACCACTTATCTTTTATTAACTATTGATTCTAAATGAAATATTTTGGATATATACTTATATTTAAAAGAAAAGGATATTTTTAAAAAGATACTTAAGAGTATAGAATGAATTGGGAAAAAGATTATTAAATAAATGAATATTTATGAAATAGTTTTCATAAAGGGAATTTTATAGTGTTTAATAAACAATTTTACAAAGGATTTGTAAAGTATTTATCTATGAAATCTAAGGGTATTATATGAAGGAAATTATGTAAACATGATTTATAAAATGAAAATTTATAAATAAAAGAAGTTTATTTAAAGGAAGAAGATATTTGAAAAAAGATTTAAAAACTTTGTTTCATATGAAATTTATATAATGAAGATTATAAATAAATAAAGTTTATTGAAATTTTTCGAAAAGATATTTATCTTGAAATAAATTATTTAAAGGCCTTGTTTTATGATGATTTTTAGGAAGAAAGTATTTCTAAATTAATGAGTTTTCTCAAGAATTTGAAGCATGAAAATATTTGTGAAAATAATAATTTCATTTTGTAAGTATAATGTTAATTTCATTTCATAGATATAATATTTTTGAAAATATTAATTTCATCCTAAGTATAATATTGATGAAAATATTAATTCCACTTTATAAAGGATATGAAATTATTTATTTATGAAAGATAAACAATTTTAAGAAATATATATAGTAATTTCAATTATGAAAGTGAAATAATCTTAATAAATATGATCTATATAAGTATGTATGAAACATGGTTTGAAAAAATTATAAATAAATAAATAAATAAAATTAAGAAAATATTAAGTTATTATTTATTTGAACGTAAGTCCCGGTCATTTTGAATAGCTTTGAAAGATTTTTAAGTAAATGATAATCAATGATAATAATTTAGAGATTAATAACGTCAATGATGATTAAGAATAATATTGATTTAAATATTAATTATTGATGTTAGTTTAATTGAATATTAATTAATTAAGGATGTTGATTTGAACGTTAATTTATAATGATAACTTAAATAATATATTTTCACCTTTACGTTCCTTATAAACTTCTTTCGTGGTCATACATTAGTGTTTACATGATTGTTTGATTTTCATGCAAGTTATAATTATAGTTATTAATTAAGTAAATAAATTGTCGCTATTTGTACACTTTAATTATTGCATGTGTTTAAGTCTTTTAAAGAGTGATAATTGCATTTATATATTTGAATTCATTACATGCAAATGTGATAGGCTTAAATAAAGTCTTTAGTGGAAATGGTAGGTTGCATGAAGAGTAAATTTAGTTTTTGAAACAAACTTAAGCAACAAAAGTCGATATATATGCTCTTTTGAATTATTGTGTTTAAATACTTTGAAATGGTTGTTAAATTAGTAATTTATACAAAAATATAAGTATTCTTATACTAAAGTAAAATACTTTGTATCAAGTTTTGACGGCATGAAAGCTTGATGTCTAGGTGAATATTTAAATAGTATTTATAAATGGGATTTACCTTACGTGAAGTAAGGAATTTTATAAATGATTTTTTGCAAAGTATTAAAATATTGAAGATTAATTATTTTGGCATAAATGAGATTTATATAAATTTTCTTTAGGTATAAAATTTAGAGATATTATATAAAAGAGTTATATATATATAAAATTTCATTTGAAATTTTATAGTATGGATGAAATGACTTTGAAAGTTGTTATTTATAGTATGAAATGTTGAAAAAAAATTGAAGGTAAGATTTTTCAAGTATTTTACTAGGTGTTAAAACTGGTTTAAAGTACTCAGAGATTTTAGGCATGCGTCTGGCTTAACAGATCTCACTCATGTCGCTTGAAAATAATTATGGTGATGACTGCAACACCATGGCGTTCATTTTCAGATTTCAAAAGCAAGAAATGTATAATAAACTAGTTAAGACATCAAGCATATATCAAGAAGCTGACTTTATTTGTGAATAAGAGAAGTGGCAGGTCCTACCTTATTACATTGCCCTCAGTGTCCTTGGGTGGCTTATTTGGGGAAACAAATAGAGAAAAAATAAGTGAAGTAGTGTCGTAGCAAGTCGTTGTTCCATGCACGCGGGATAGGGGTTCCATCAACAATTGCTAGCTTGAATGTCCCATTTCCAAGCTTTCGATCGATCGCATAGGATCATTTCCAGTTTGGGCCAAGAGTTTCCATACCTAGAAGAACTTGTTTCGAAATGAGATCCTCTACCTCAAAGGTACAATTGCGAACCTTGACATTGAAATGTCATGCTACCCTTTTCTGGTGAGCAGATACCCTCAATTCTTCTTCTTCCCTTTTCTCATCAACCAAATCGAGGGACTTAAGAGAGAGCTCCTTGTTTTCCTTTGGGTAAAAATTCCTTTTACGATGAGAAGGGACTTCCAGTTCTACTAGGATTATGGCTTCTAATCCATAAGCCAAAACGAACGGCAAGTGTCCAGTTGCAAACTTATGTGTCGTCCTATAAGCCCATGGTGCTAGTGGAAGCTCATCAACTCAGTTGGCTTTAGCTCTAGTTAGTCGCTTCTTTAAGGTGGATTTGATGATTTTGTTTACTGCTTTCATTTCTCCGTTCACTGGCGGATGTGGCATCATGGAGAAGCTCTTTTCAATCATGTATCGATTGCAGAAATCCTTGAATTCGACGCTCTCGAACTAGGTTTCGTTTTCTGGGATCTTTTGAGGTACTCCGAACCTAAAAATAGTATTCTTCATTACGAAGTTAATTACCATTTTTGTTGTGATCATGGCAAGTGGTTCCGCTTCAGTCCATTTCATAAAGTAATCCACTACAATGATGCCATATTTGGCTCCATCCTTCGCTATCGGTAACAAGCCGATAATGTCGATTCCCCAAATTGCAAACGGCTAGGGATTGACCATTTGTGTAAGTTTTGTTAATGAGGTCACCAGAATCTTCATTAATCTCTGACACCGGTCGCATCGTTTAGTGTAGTCAGCAGCATCCTAGTTTATCATCAACCAGAAATATCTATAGCGAAGTATCTTCTTTGCCCGAGCCTGCTCCCCGAGGTGATCGCCACAACTACCCTCAAGGATTTCCATGAGGATCTTCCTAGCCTCATTCTTGGCTACACACCGAAGTAGGGGAGTTGAAAATCCTCTCATGTACAGTACTCTGCCATGCATCATGAACCACAGTGCTTTTCGAAGGACTTTCTTCCGTTTCTTCCTGTCTCTCGGGAGTGTTCCTTTGATCAGATAGTCTTTGATTGGGGTCATCCATGACGCCCCCTCTTCTATGGTCTCCAGAATCCAGTCGATGTATATCTGATCGATGCACGGAGCTGTTAGAACTTCCACCGAAACCAATCCCATTAGTTGCGCTTCTCCAAATCTTGCTAGCTTAGCTAATTTATTTGCCTTCATGTTTTCTTTTCTAGGGATGTGCGTTATCATATAATGCTCTATATCCTCAAGCAGTTCCAGCGTTTTGACAGGTAAGGGGTTAGTCTTGCACCCTTGGCTTGATACTCCTTCTTGATTTAGCAAACCACCAGTTGGGAATCGCTGAATATGTACAACGTCTTTATCTCCAGTTCCTTTGCTCTCCTCAATCCTGCTATTAACGCTTCATACTCGACTTCGTTATTAGTTGCAAGAAACTACAACTTCGATGCATAACAGATTGACCGTCCTTCCGACATCTTAAATACTACTCCTGCCCCTGAGCTATATTCGTTTGAAGCACCATCAACGGATAGCTTCCAATGACGGACTGCGATCGCATCACCCTCTTCCTCTTCACCATATTATGTGGTAAACTCGATGATGAAGTCTGCCAATGCATGCCCGTTTATTTCTCTCCTTGAATAGTAATCGATGTTGTAGTAGCTCAACTAGATATTCCATTTTAGCAACCTTCGTGAGGTCTTGGGTCAGTATAATACCTGTTTCAAAGGCTGATATGTTAGTACCATGATCGGATGAGGCTGAAAATACGATCGTAACTTCCAAGACGTGATCAGCAAGAAATATGCAAGTTTCTCCAGCTTCGAGTAATTCTTTTTCGCTCCAGTAAACCGCTTACTAATGTAGTAAACTGGTCTTTGAATCCTAGCCTCTTCACATACCAATGTTACACTCATTACATGAGTGGACACTGATAAGTAAACAAATAAATCCTCCTTGTCCAACGGTTTGGATAAGACTGACGGCATTTCCATATGCCTTAATAATTCCTTAAAAGCGTTCTAGCAGTCCCGATTCCATTCAAAGTTTTTCTTCCCCTTCTTGAGGGCATCGAAGAAGGGTATGTACTTATCTATCATGCTCGAGATGAACTGACTCAAAGCAGCGATCTTTCCATTCTAGCTCTAGAGTCGTTTCTTCGTGGTTGGGGAAACTGCATTCCTCAAAGAGTTAATCTGCTCTAGATTAGCCTCGATGCCCCGTGCATTTATAATAAATCCAGAAACTTTCATGATGCTATTCGAAAGAACATTTTAACGGATTTAGCTTCATTCCTACTTCTATAAAACTTCAAACAATTCTAAAAGGTCATCCAGATGGTTCCGTGACACAAGTGATTTCACAGGCTTGTCATCTACATATACTTCCATTGTCCTCCTAATTTGATTGTTAACCATAGAATTTACCAATCTCTGGTATGTAGCTCCAACGTTTTTCAACCTATATGGCATTACTCGATAGTAGTATAATCCCAAATCCGTTATAAATCTAGTATTCTCCCGATCCGGTATATGCATCTAAATTTTGTTATAACCCGAATAAGCATTCATAAAGGAGAGCAACTCATGCCTTGCAGTTCCGTCCACTAGTTGGTCAATCCTGGGCAAAGGAAAGTTGTCCTTTAGGCATGCCTTATTCAAATCTGAGTAATTGATACACATTAGCCATTTCCCATTTGACTTCTTGACCAACATGGGATTGGATACCCAATCGGGGTATAAAGCGTCGTGGATAAAGCCATTCAGCAACAACTTATCCACTTCTTCCTTTAGTGTAGCCGATCGCAAGAGACCAAAACCGCACCTTTTCTGTTTTACTGGTGTGAACTTTGAGTCAATATTCAGTGCTTGACACACTATCTCTGATGATATCCAGCACATATTTGAATGTGTCTATGTGACTACAGCAAAACAGGCAAATTCTAACATTTATAAGTGTTACAAATAATTTCAGTAACACTTTTTAAGTGTTACTAATGGACTGTGAGGAATGGAGCGGCCAAATTTGTAACACTTATAAGTGTTACAAACATACGTATTACTAACACTTATAAGTGTTGGTAACGAAATATACGGTAACACTTATAAGTGTTGGTACAGAAATATACGGTAACGCTTATAAGTGTTGGTAACGAAATATACGGTAACGCTTATAAGTGTTGGAAAATGATTATTTAGTAATACGTATATATATACACACCAAAACTTAAACCCAAAGTTTAAATACAAGTACTCTGCAAATAATGGTTTCCATATCACAAATAATTCATCATACATATTCAATGCAAAGTTTAAACGCTCTACAAATGTAGTATAATATACCATAAACAATTATTTACATATCTAAAATACCGCAATGTGGTATATTCATATATTATTACAACATAAGCTCCAAAAATTTTTTCAAAATACACCTTAAGTTTAACTTACGGTTAACCTAACCCTTCAACAAGTCAAACTAAATAATGAATAAAGATGACTCAATCAAGCTTCAACATTTCAGTATATCTCCAGATTACCATTTCACGAATTCGCAGGAGTTCTTCTTGGCTAAGCAAAAATTGCAGTTTCATCTTTACATATCCACCAGAGTTTAGAGGATATGAATCCTCAAGAACTCCTTTCTCCACTACCGTTATAGTTTTAAATTCTATCACAATAAAATGCACACAGTTAGGAACAACCTTGTTCCCTCCTTACTTCCCCAAGCTTCATCACAAAATCGACTACAGACCATCGTCGAACAACAACAGCCATTCCCTTCATCCCAAACAAGCCACTACTTCGTCCCATATCCACACTGCCTAAACAAGTTGTCACTCACCACTGCAAATACACCTCATAACCCTGCAATACACTTGATATACACTGCAACACCAACATTGCAATACACTTGCAAACTGCCGCAGCTCTCTGTTCAACTACACCAACTCTCTGTTCAACTGCCCCACCCCTTCCCCTGACCATCACTACAGACCACGGTCCTTAACTTAAATGGATGTCGACTGGTGTCACCTTTAACTTCTTTGCCCAGCTGCTTCACAAAGAATCCAAGCTCTGATTGAAGTAAAAAATAGCTTTGGTGAACATTAATAAATAAAAAAGCTTAATATAAATAAGTTCCTACATTGTGCCCATTCTTCTACCTCACTCTACAAGCAGCAACAACTAAGCTACTGCAACAAGTAGTAGTGAGGCTGCTGTTTGTATTTTAGTAAAGAAAACCATCGATTTATTGTCAATTAGGAACTGCAGTGTCAAGTTGAAAGAAATGTAAACATCAATATACTGAGAATATTGCAATATTTAATGAGAATATAGATGTGCATATGCATGGTGCATATGCAATATGGTCTTTTTGATACCAAGATATATCAAAATCTGTAAAGGTGTATATGCAAGTTAATATATTTTTAACAAACTTTTTTAGGTTTCCTTTTGCAAACAAAAATAAACTAGTAGTTAATAGTTTAGAAGATAGCAGAAGCAAAATTAAAAATTGCAGAGTAGAGAAAGCAAATAAGCAATCTGGTTATTCCTACAAATAAGCACTTAACTGCATATCTTAACAAGTTTTAATACTTTATTGTAAGGTAGTAAAGAATAGTTGTTAATGGAAAAGGTAGTAATGCATCTATTTATTAACCCAAACATATTTAAGCAGCAGCCGTAGCAACAGTTCTCAAATAACCTATCATAATGAAACTAAAGTATGCCACCGGTACGTACAATACAACTATCGAAACATGTATTTATTTCATTACGTGCAGTAAACTCTGAAAGTGTGAAGATGTGTCCGTGTGGGAGGATAATTGTAATGATAGAAATGGTGAGAACCCTTCAGCTTTTCGACTGTGAGAAAAAGATATTACCTAAGAGACTTCAGCTTTTCGACTGATAGAAACTTCGCTGATACAAAATTTAACTTTCCAATTATAACTCTTACAAGTCTACTGAGTTGATGTTCATTTAATGTTCCCCCATGTTCTGCATGACTTTCAATGCTGCATAAATAAACACTTTAAGAAATCTGGTGCAAACGAAACAATATGTTATTTCAATATAAGTTGAAAAAGGTATAGTAATTAAAAAATACCCTTTTGAAAACCATTCATTAAACTGTTCATGTCTGTCAAAAAGAGTGGGCATGATAAAATGGAGAAGAGCCCACAACTCTGCCATATTATTTTGTATAGGCGTACCAGTAAGAAGCAATCTATTCCTATAGTTAAAAGTGATCAAAGTCTTCCATCTCTGACTACGCAAAAGGAAAGAAAAAATATGAGCTTTTTTATTGGAAGGGCAGTTGCAACTGAAATGTCCTCGAAATATCAATGTTATTCACTTGTATACACTGAATAAATGTAGACTTATAGATGCATGTAATTAATGGATAAATTACACAACAGAAGTTGAACAAAAATTCAACTATTATATTACTTGAGTAAATAAAAAAACATGACGCCAAAAACATGACACTGAAAATATATTTTTGAAGATTTCTATGAAGAGTATCAACCTAAAATTAGAAAGATCATGACCTTAGATAGAATGTGCAAAAAATGATGGGAATTATAAATGCTAATTTTGTTCAAAATTAATTTATTTTGATAGAAACATCTATGAGTGTCACTCATTACAGTGAGCAAAATAAATATAGATTTAAGAATACACGTGCAATCAAGGGTGAAAAGAAATAAAAGAAGACTTTCTTCTCAGCCATAACACTCCCATAATTGCATGAGTCAGTATAGGAGGAACTATTAGATCATCATCATGTATCCACAGTATTCTGAAATCTTTGATACATAACAAGAAAAGCATGATATAACAAATGATATGCAACATACTCATCGTGAAAACATGCACAATCGTGTATTGTGCTTTTGATATAATTTTAGAGTCTCAATAAAAACCATTGACAGATTGGAATATTGAAACAAAATACATATTGTGCTTTTGATATAATTTTAATCAGTGAAAAAAAGAGCAAGCCATAATGCTTATATAATATGCTAACTAGAACCTTATTGATAATTCTATTTGCTGTGCTATTTACATTTACTTCAATTCTACATTGTAAGCAAAAGCTTTAAATTAGCCCTCATTGATTCTACACAAGCTTAAATGTAAGTTTATTCGTTACTTTTTTAGATATTTGTAGTCATTATGTCTGCTATATATTCTTCTCTTCCAATAATTTCAATGTTTGTTGTATGAAATTGCACAATACCCACGGTTGTGGAATACCAATCCGGGGATACATTTATTTGTGTGGATCATTGTATTTCTAGATTGAAATATACAAATTTTGCTGAAGTGTACCAAATATGCAGTGATCATTATAGGTAAAGCTTTCCTTTTTTAGCTATTTCACTATTTGTACAAATTTTACGAGGTGTAGAAGCAAGGGAATTGTATCCCATGTCTAGTACGGATTCTAGTCTTGCTTCTATTGTTGTAACTGGAACTCCCACTGTGTATGTATGTGTGTGTGCATATATATTGAAAAGCCCATTCATTGCCTCTTTCTGTCTATTAATGTGATTTTTTTTCTCTTTGAATTAATAATTACCATATCCTTGGATTAGAACGCTGTAGCATGTCACCCTTAAAAACTCTTCAATATGTTTGGGTAGTGGGGCAGCTCCCGACAGCATTAACCTCACCCGACCACCAAGTCCTTATTTGATCTACAAACAATAGAAATGCAATTAATATGCAAGAATTATAAAGACATGTAATATTAGCTTACAATTGTGAAGTTCAAAGAGAGAAGCATGCGATCAATACTTTGCTGAAAACTATTCTGTCAAACAAAGGGGATGCTTTGTCTTGTTTGAGCCCCATCTTCAAATTCTTCAGTTTGCTAATGGAAGAAAACCAGAAAATTCATACTCAGCTTCAGTCATGGCAACTATATAATGGAAAAAACTGATAACACTTATAATGCACATTCCAAATTTCATCCTTAAAAAGAGTAGAGATGTACCGCTTCATCAGTCTCGAAAAGAAGATGTTCTGTAGTCATAACCTCAACCACTAGAGCTTTGTTTTTAAGAATCGCTCCTTTAGGTTCCCCTGTTGTTCCACTGGTGTACATTATAGTACAGATGTCTTCTTTCTGCTTTGTTGGAAGCTTCTGGTTCTCAGTTGCTTCCTATATGATTAGTGAAACTACCATATGAAAAATTGTTTACAGAAACAAGATTTATGTGAGTATTAGTAATTGTTAGAGTAACATTTGGCTCACACTAGAAGAACAAAATTCTTCCCAAGAATAGCAAGACACTCCATTCTTTCCTGCTTCATCCTTCTGTTTGTCAGTGACACCGCCAAAGCTTACAATTGCTGAAAGGATAAGACTGAAAAATTAAAGGTGGATATATGCATGCATTACAAAACTTAATTGCAATTGAGTGTAGATATTCAAAAAGATGAAAAGATGTGTGACATACTCTTCAAATAGGTAGAAATTTGGCAAGGCAAGTTAAGATCTGCACAAATTAACCAGCATATAAGAAACTTATTTCAAACCTTTGATTTGAATATCTACTCCTTTTTTGTTCTTTTTTTGCAATGGAAAGCCTTCTACAACCCTTTATATGCATGAGCTAAATCAAAGGAATGAAGCAAGTTCAGCTTACTGCATTTATTTTATCTTCTTGCACAAAAGCTATAGAAATTTCGGCATGATTGACAATGAACTCTACGGCATTTAGACCTGTTTTAATCAAAATTTGCAGCACTTGCAAAGTGAAACATCTACTAAAAATTGAATATGGACTGGAAAAAGAAAACATAGTTACCTACTCCGGACAGTTAGACCCATTACTAAATCTCCCAGTAGCTCTAGAGAGTGGAAAATCCAATAATCAACGAACCACAACCTCTAGAATCGCCTCCTTACCACTGACCGGCCACCTTCAATCCACGAATTTGCTCAAACCCAAATCCACCGCCTCCTTTAAACGCGAATGAGGCATGGCCATGGTTGTTCGGACTTGATTTGGTAGTACGGCATGGCCATGGTTGAAATGAGGGTAATTAGGGTTTAAGCTCAACTTCGATTCGAGCAGCAATTGTCGCATTCGAGGTTGGCGTTGGATTTTCTGGAGCAGCAATCTCATTTACTAATATTGCATCTGTGATTCATGGAGAAGAGGACGATGATTTGTAAAGAGTCACTGAGAAGGAGAAACCTAAATTGGAAATAAAAAAAGTGCGGCCAAAAATGAGAATGGGAATGGATAAGTGTGGGAAATGAAATGTATGCTAAATTACAAACAAGTGCACTTAGTCATGAATTATTTACAAATTTACCAATCATTGTAACACTTATTTGTGTTATATATCATAAGTAATGTGTTGTAAAGTTTATATAGAAAATTATTTTTTTTTACCAACGCTTTTTCAGCTATTCTAACACTTATTAACTGTTAGTAGTTTGTAAAATTTGTAAGTGTTAGAAATTTACAAATACAAAATGTTGCAAAATCATCAATTTGGTGTAGTATACATCAAAGTTTCCTCGGAGAAAATTCACCAATTCCTTTCTTAAGTTAGCATTGAGGTGAGATCTAATCTTCAGGACCTGAGTAGGATCATCCATGTCGATTGGAACATTCACCGTCAACTCTGCCAGTATTGGTCACCGTTCCCCTAACTGCTTCCTGGGATTCATGGCCTTGTTAAACCAGTTATGGTTCTCGAGCCAGGGTCCAGGATTTGATTGCTATGCTTGCGAGTCCTGAATGCGGAGAGTTCTCTCCATATTCTTCCCTTTCTCATGTCGCTTTGCTTCTCTCAGTTCCATGACGCAGCATTCTCTTCCGGCGCTCTGGTCACCTTTCACTACTCCGACCCTATTTTTCGTGGGGAATTTCATCGCTAAACACTAAGGCGCCAATGCTGTTCTAAAATCAGCAAGAGCTGGTCGGCTTAAGAAGGCGTCGTATGCCGAGTGCTCGTCTACGATAATGAACTTTTGAATTTGGACTATCCTACGATCTCCTTCACCAAATTTCATAGGCAAATCGAACATTTCGATCGGCTATTTTGCTTCACCTATAAATCCTTGAATCTTGGTTTTACAAGCTGTAACCTCCTTTATGTTGATCTTCATTTGATCAAATGTTCCCCTGAACAGTATATTCATCGAACTCTCGGTGTCTACCAAAACTTAATGTATGGTTGCTAGTCCTATTCTGACTATTACCATCGTGGGGTCAAAAGTCAGTGCTTCGACTCCGTCAGCATCTCTATTTCTGAATATGATATCATAAGTGTAACGACCCGTAAATTTCAACGGTTTTAATAACGTAATTAGTTGAAATTTTGTGAATTTTAAACGATAAAATTTTGAAATAAAATTTTTATATTTGGAATACGTCTAAATAAACATAGCAACTGGTAAATTTTCGTTCGAAAATATGAAAGTTTATTTCGCGCGTAAATTTACTTCAATTTAATCAGTTAAAAAGCGTTGAAAATAAAACGTTTTCAAAACAAAAATATTTTTACATAGAAAATTACTAAACCATCTTCTGAGCAAGATTTCAGTTTGTCGTTTTTCCAAATTCGGACATTTTTGGCTCCGTCGTTCTTATTTTCTGCAAAATAGCAGTATTCCGATACCGATATCGATTTTTATCAGATGATCGTACCACTGATTTCTATATACCGTTTTGATCGTCTCGTCGTGCCGATCTCTACGGTATATTCGATTGTCAAATTCGAAATTCCGTTGTACGTTGCACTTTGCGTAACGCCTACCGTATCGGTAGCCGGTTACAATCCGCGAAAACGATTTTCATATCGGTTTTGCAGTCCAGCTCACCCGTGAAGCCATCAAGACATTTGCATTTTTCAAGAATTCTAGCTGTTGGTTTTTCTATTTCCACTGCATATTATTTATTGTGGTCTGTTCGTGTTCTTCACTTCGTTCTGACTATCGCTTTTGAAAATAATACAACTAGGCTTGTTACTGTTGGTCCTTTAACCTTCTCAACCTCTTCCTTTCCCCTGTTGTCAGTACTATCACGAGAATATGAATAAAACAAAGTTAATATAAAGTGGCTTTTGGATTTGAAACAACCGGTACACATTTCATTTTCTTCCTCCCAATACTTGCGCATCTCACATTTCATTTTAGCAAAGCTCTGCCATCTTGTGCCCAACAACCATCTCCTCCGCTCTCTCTCATTCCCATCAGCCTCAACCACCCACTCTCGCCACCACTTCCACTTTCCTTCGCCTGACGCCCCACCAACCATTCCACCCGCAGCAACCTCGCAACCTCCGCCACGTCTTCCAGCAAGCCCAGCCGAGCGCCTCCACCGTTGTCTTTCTGCCACTCACACGTGCAACCATCGGCCTATCATCAACCTACTCCTCTTCTCGTATAGTATTATATTATATTCAGGTTGTAATATAAGCATGTAAGTTTTATATAATTATTATTTCATTTATGTCGTTTTTCTTTTGTGTTTCCCAGATCCAGGCTGTTAGCCTTCAAATATTATACGTAGTATATATTATTGTGATAGTTATATAATATATATATGCATTATTTGTTAAATATTGGGTTGTCTGTAATATATATATTAGATTTTTTTAAAGTTTTGGGCATAGCATAGAGTCCTTAGCCTACTTAACTGTTACTTACAAAAATAATGTGTACCTTGAGGTACTGAGTCACGTACTCATCATATCTATTAAATAGAAAGAAGAAGCTTTAAGTATATACATGACTTTGGATATGTTTATTTTTAAGAGAAATTTCGCACTTATATAGATTGGAAACACAACCGAGCTTTTGCTATATTATGTGCATACCATATTATATTTTATTTGATTTTTATTATATTACATTTTATTGTATTTTATATTTCAAATGTTGTTTTATATGTGCTGAGTTTATAAACAAGTCATTTCTAGTCTTTATATTCCATATATATTTTACTGGGAAAAGGCAGTTTCGCACTTATGCATTGGAAATAGCTGAGCCTCTTCCTTATTGGATACTCTTTTTTTCTTTTTCTCTTTTTTTTTACTCATACCATATTATATTATTTTATCTTATATTATATTAGATTTTATTATATTATATCAAACTTGGGAAGTTTTACTAGCCGTATATAGATATTTATATATATATGTGTTATGCAGGCTGTAACTACTTAATGTAATCCTTCGTCTTAGTTCTTAAGTGTGTCCAACGTCGAAGTTTGGTTACAAGTATTTTATACGGTGATATATTCTATTTTATACGGTGATATTTGCAAAATTTGGTCTTGTATACATCAGTTTTACTTTTGGTATGTCGGGTCCGATTATACATATGGTTGTACTTGTTGTACTTTGGGTTTTAAATTTGATTTTAATATAAAAATAGTGTATATGGATTGATATTAACATATGTGTTAAAAAAAACTAAAATTCAATATTGATTTCATGAAATAATAATAATAAAATACATATGATTGCTGGGTCTATCAAACTGATTCTAATTTCTTCTTCGATTCCTCATTTACCAGCTTTGATCGTCGAATTCGTGCCAAATTAGCTTTGCTTTGAGATTCGTTCCTGAATTCGTTGCTTGTTCTGCTGTCAAAATTCTCTCTAGCCTCGGAAGGTGAGCACTCACTCACGATTAACGTTCTTATATTTATTAAATTTGATTTCAATTGAAACGACAATTGAAATATGCTGATGTTAGTTAATTACACTGTTATATATGCTATTGCCTGTATTAGTTCACCTGTGACATTTGACACCATTATCTGTTAATTATTTATGCGATAATAATACAGTTTGGCTGATAATTGATTGATTATTGATGTTTATATTGGACGTTATGTTGTTAATGTTAAAATGATAAATAGTATGCAATTGAACTTGATATAGAATAGTTAAATGTTAAATTTGATTAACTGACATTTGTATAATATGACCCCTTAACTGTTGAATTTATCGACACTTAGGATTTGTTTAATTACACTTTGAACCACTGAATGTATGTTGTTAAATTGATGATGTATGAAATTGTAAATAGATGACAAGTGAAAACCGTAATGTAGTAATCTTTAATCTACATGAAATGATAGTGTAGATTCTAGAAATAATTATATTAATTCGTACAAATAACAATACGAATTAATACGGTTATTTCGGGATTATTTGAATTGATTATTGGATTGATATTGATTGTTGTTATTGCTTGTTTATTTACTTTGACACTATCCCTGTTATCACACTGCAAGTTCCCTTTGTTATGTTTTGATTTTGAATTGAATTGGAATCGGGTTGAAATGATAAATACCCAAATTGAATTTTGACCTAGGATAGAGAATTAAATAAAACCCGATTGGTCAAATAATTTGATTTAAAAATAAAATGAAGATTTTATTTAATATGGTTTTGAAATGAAGTTGAAATTTTAATTTTTAATGAAAGGAAAATGTTAATATTTAATAATCTGAAACAAAATGTTAATAATGTAATTGATGGAAGAATGTTGTTAATTTGAGAAATGATTGAATTAAGTTTGAAATGATTTAATAATTAAGTTTGAAATTATAATTAAGTTTGAAATTATTAAACTTTGAAATTATTTGATAAATAAGTTTTGAATTATTTAATAATTAAATAAGATTGAATTATTTAATGATTAAATTGAATTGAATTCTTTAATAAGTAAAATTGAACTTTTGAATAAGTAAATTTTTACTTCGTAAATAATTGAAATTGAGTTTATTTATTAATTAAGTTTTGGAAAATTATTTAAGTAAGTAAATAAGTGAATTGAATTTCTTTAACAAGAAATAAAATGTGATTTATTGAAATTAATGTAAGACTTGAAATTTAAAGAATTTGATTTGATGAATTTAATTTAATTCAAACTGTAAGTTTTGATTTAATGAAGTTGAACTTAAGAAATTGATTTAATTATTTGGAAATTTAATAGAAATTATTTTGAATGATAAATTTACTTTACGAATATTAAATGAAATCGATAAATGAATTTAAATTTGATTTGAATGTAAAATTAAATTAATTTAAATGTTTTCGAAATGAAACTTATATACGAACTTGAATCAATATTTGAATGGTTTTAAATAAAGATTGAAATTGAATTATAAGATTTGGAAACGGTAAATTTGAAAGTTTTGAAACGTAAAGTATGGAAATTGGTTTTGAAAGACAAATGAAATGTTGATTTACGAATTGAAATTGAAATTGAATTTGATTTGATTTTGAAATATATTAAACGACCAATCGGTGAAATAATTTCGAAGGTTATTAAAGAGACCGGAATTCGGTTATGGATATACTCTCTATCTAAACCGAAAACCACTTTAATAACTATATGCGGAGTGATGATCCAGAATGAAGTGGTTGGAATGATGTACGTGATGACTGAAGAAAGAGAACGATAATGGATAGCCTTGACACTTGTGTCAAATTGGAAATGACTAAAACAGGAGCTGTGCCGGGCCAATGGAGGATTGATACCTCAAGTGGACACACTTCTTCGAACTACTTATACTTGTTGTCGATTGGTGCACCCTTGATTTTGGGAGTGTTGTTTCACGGTGTTGCGGGCGCTGCGGCGTTGCGTTCTCACCAGTCCGCATCAGGCGAACGGTAGTATCACTACCTTGGGTATAGCCTCATGTGCCTTGTCATACTTGTATTCCATTTATGCGCGACCACTACGAATTTGTTTTGTACCTTGAGTATATGGATTGCCCTCTGGTGACTTCCGGTTTTGGGGAAACTACGGTCTTGTATATGCTTTTGGGAATAAAAATGTGTTAAGGGTGGAATGGGCCATGACTTAACGCTATTTTGATATCTTTTATATTACTGATAGACATTATCTACTTATCGTACATTACTACATAGTAGATAGTTTGACGGATCCTTAAAGGATGGTTATTCCAACATCCTTTGAGTTACTTGTATTTCAATTGCTATTTCACTTGAGTTGGATTTATTAATATAAGAATGTTAATCCTGACTTGAGTGTCTTGTGTTTTTGCTTTACGCTCGGGTCAGACTGAGTGTACCAGTATTCGAGACTCACCTTTTGAAGTTGGAGCTTTGCTTGAAGATCCAGCCATCTATTCTGCTTCAGTATTCGATGATTCCAGCGATGTATTCGGATTTGTATCTGATGTATCATATTACTCTTCCGTTGTATCTGGTTTAACTCTGATGTATCGTATTACTCTTCTGTTGTAAACTCTGATGTATTTTATATATTCATATAGTAGCTTCATGAACTACTATCTCTTTTATTTCCGCTGCACTTATTACTCTGTGTCTGTGATCTGCGATTATTCATTTATTTACTGTATATGTTCAGTTTTTCCAAATTTAAATTAACAACGCGGTATTTTGAGCAATTCAACTCCGGCATGAGTGTCTACCTATACACTTATAATGGATGCGAATGGTCCAAAATATCGGGTCGTTACAGTTGGTATCAGAGCTTTGGTAGCTCTAGGCAAAACTCAACATATATGGTAAATGTATTTACAGAATCACTCTCATTCGAGTTTCAATCTCTCCCTTGACTCAATTCCTTTGAATTTTGGAACGTTTCCCTCGGTTCCGAAATTCATTCGTGTCCCTCACTATTCGTCTTCTTTCGATTCTGGAGCATCTCATAACTCCACTTCGAATGATCTTTATAATGAGTCGGCAATCTCCCCAATCTCAAATTTATTTGTAAAGGAGTGAAACTCCTTCACAGTCGCGTCGATTTACCGGAGATTTCTGTATCCACGGTTTACGATGCTATCTATTCCCAGCTATACCTGAATCCCATCTCTTGAGATCGAGTGTTGATTTACCTCGGAATTCAGCATCGATCTTATTTTTTAAAGTTATGGACGACCCGGTTAAGGTTGCCCGTGAATTAAATAAACTCATCCATCTCCCGATTGTGGTAATTGAATTGTCTTATCTTCTGTTTCAAACCTATCTTCGAATCGAAATTCTCTTTGATTTGAGTCTATCAAATTTGAATCTCTATCTTTGCTTTGAAATCTATTCTTATATGGTCGAGCGAGGAAGTGTATTTGAAATTTATATTAAAAATGGTTTACATATTGTGTTGTTTGAGTTGTTGATGTGATTTGGGTTTCCGATCGATTCGTCTAATCAGCGCTATCGATAGGATTTCCAAAACACTTGAACAGAACAAACAGACACAATGTTGTTTTCAAATTTGGTAAAAAAAAAATATTTTGGATGATTATATTATATATAAATATAAGTTTTCTGAAATTAAATTGTTAATGAATTTATTATCAAAAATGATAATATTTGATTTTCATTTATTGTTTTGTAAACCATTGACTATTGCATAAAATAAATAAATGAATTTATAAACTTGTTTATAAATTGATTGGAATTTGAAATGAATTTAATTCAAAAATTTGAGAATTTAGTTTCCGGTGATTTCGAACTTTTGTTTTAAAATTTTAAAGTATATATTATTGAAAGTATTTTCGAATAGAAATCGTTTCCAAAGAATTTTAAAATGTTGAAATCAGTGCTCTTCTTTTTTGTCGCTGGAAAATAATTTCGGTAATGGCGGCCGCATCATCGACATTCATTTTCGAGTTTCGAAGTGAAGATACTATTCTGTAGCTTTGCTACGGTTTTGTTTTGAAAATATTTTGATTTGAATTTCTCCAGTATAATTTGATTTATATATATATATGTATCTTATTTGAAATTTAATTTGATTTGATATAAATATATTATATATATCTCTAAATTGTTTAAAGTTAATTGGAAATATAATTCTTAAATTTTGTTAAAAGTTGATTTTAATTATAAATAAAACAAAGTTGGAATAAATATTTAAACCTGAATAATTGAATTGGGAAAATTTTATTTGTATATTATTCAACTGCATTCTAATACAACTTACCTAAATCATTCAGAAGTTGAATATGTAATTGGATAATATATAATATAAATTGAATCTATAAATAAAATTTGAGTGTTTATAATAAATGTTATACACTAAATTTTGATTATAAAGATGTTAATAGAGTTAGATAAGATAATAAGTAAACTCGGTTAACAATGAAATAAATTTGTTTTGAAAGAATTAAAAAATTTGTTTTGAGAGAATTAATAAATTGAAATTTGATCAACATATGAAAATACCTTCAATTTAAAAGAAATCAATAGATGTAAATTAATTTAAATCGAAACTTTTATGGTTTAAATTAATTTATATGGTTTAGATATATGTGATAAGATATGTTAAGTAGAATAAATTTAACAATAATATGGAATAAAGAAGAATTTAAATTGCTGAAAAAAAAATATGATTATAATAAAAGATTATTCAAATTTATTGTTTTAGAAATTGTAAATTGAAGATAATTGGATAATAAGATAATAAGTTTAGAAATAGTTGAGATTGATTTTAGTAAAATCAAATGGATTAAATCAATTATTGAATATCAATTAATTTAAATTTGAATTTATATGGTTTAAATTAATTGTTATTTTGTATTTCAAATCTGTTTTCTTTCTGGTTGTTTCTATTCTCCTACCTCGTTCCTTTTCGGGGACGAAAAGTTTTGAGTGGGGGAGAGTGTAACGACCCGTAAATTTCAACGGTTTTAATAACGTAATTAGTTGAAATTTTGTGAATTTTAAACGATAAAATTTTGAAATAAAATTTTTATATTTGGAATACGTCTAAATAAACATAGCAACTGGTAAATTTCCATCCGAAAATATGAAAGTTTATTTCGCGCATAAATTTACTTCAATTTAATCAGTTAAAAAGCGTTGAAAATAAAACGTTTTCAAAACAAAAATATTTTTACATAGAAAATTTCTAAACCATCTTCTGAGCAAGATTTCAGTTTGTCGTTTTTCCAAATTCGGACATTTTTGGCTCCGTCGTTCTTATTTTCTGCAAAATAGCAGTATTCCGGTACCGATATCGATTTTTATCAGATGATCGTACCACTGATTTCTATATACCGTTTTGATCGTCTCGTCGTGCCGATCTCTACGGTATATTCGATTGTCAAATTCGAAATTCCGTTGTACGTTGCACTTTGCGTAACGCCTACCGTATCGGTAGCCGGTTACAATCCGCGAAAACGATTTTCATATCGGTTTTGCAGTCCAGCTCACCCGTGAAGCCATCAAGACATTTGCATTTTTCAAGAATTCTAGTTGTTGGTTTTTCTATTTCCACTGCATATTATTTATTGTGGTCTGTTCGTGTTCTTCACTTCGTTCTGACTATCGCTTTTGAAAATAATACAACTAGGCTTGTTACTGTTGGTCCTTTAACCTTCTCAACCTCTTCCTTTCCCCTTTTGTCAGTACTATCACGAGAATATGAATAAAACAAAGTTAATATAAAGTGGCTTTTGGATTTGAAACAACCGGTACACATTTCATTTTCTTCCTCCCAATACTTGCGCATCTCACATTTCATTTTAGCAAAGCTCTGCCATCTTGTGCCCAACAACCATCTCCTCCGCTCTCTCTCATTCCCATCAGCCTCAACCACCCACTCTCGCCACCACTTCCACTTTCCTTCGCCTGACGCCCCACCAACCATTCCACCCGCAGCAACCTCGCAACCTCCGCCACGTCTTCCAGCAAGCCCAGCCGAGCGCCTCCACCACTGTCTTTCTGCAACTCACACGTGCAACCATCGGCCTATCATCAACCTACTCCTCTTCTCGTATAGTATTATATTATATTCAGGTTGTAATATAAGCATGTAAGTTTTATATAATTATTATTTCATTTATTTCGTTTTTCTTTTGTGTTTCCCAGATCCAGGCTGTTAGCCTTCAAATATTATACGTAGTATATATTATTGTGATAGTTATATAATATATATATGCATTATTTGTTAAATATTGGGTTGTCTGTAATATATATATTAGATTTTTTTAAAGTTTTGGGCATAGCATAGAGTCCTTAGCCTACTTAACTATTACTTACAAAAATAATGTGTACCTTGAGGTACTGAGTCACGTACTCATCATATCTATTAAATAGAAAGAAGAAGCTTTAAGTATATACATGACTTTGGATATGTTTATTTTTAAGAGAAATTTCGCACTTATATAGATTGGAAACACAACCGAGCTTTTGCTATATTATGTGTATACCATATTATATTTTATTTGATTTTTATTATATTACATTTTATTGTATTTTATATTTCAAATGTTGTTTTATATCTGCTTCTAGTCTTTATATTCCATATATATTTTACTGGGAAAAGGCAGTTTCGCACTTATGCATTGGAAATAGCTGAGCCTCTTCCTTATTGGATACTCTTTTTTTCTTTTTCTCTTTTTTTTTACTCATACCATATTATATTATTTTATCTTATATTATATTAGATTTTATTATATTATATCAAACTTGGGAAGTTTTACTAGCCGTATATAGATATTTATATATATATGTGTTATGCAGGCTGTAACTACTTAATGTAATCCTTCGTCTTAGTTCTTAAGTGTGTCCAACGTCGAAGTTTGGTTACAAGTATTTTATACGGTGATATATTCTATTTTATACGGTGATATTTGCAAAATTTGGTCTTGTATACATCAGTTTTACTTTTGGTATGTCGGGTCCGATTATACATATGGTTGTACTTGTTGTACTTTGGGTTTTAAATTTGATTTTAATATAAAAATAGTGTATATGGATTGATATTAACATATGTGTTAAAAAAAAACTAAAATTCAATATTGATTTCATGAAATAATAATAATAAAATACATATGATTGCTGGGTCTATCAAACTGATTCTAATTTCTTCTTCGATTCCTCATTTACCAGCTTTGATCGTCGAATTCGTGCCAAATTAGCTTTGCTTTGAGATTCGTTCCTGAATTCGTTGCTTGTTCTGCTGTCAAAATTCTCTCTAGCCTCGGAAGGTGAGCACTCACTCACGATTAACGTTCTTATATTTATTAAATTTGATTTCAATTGAAACGACAATTGAAATATGCTGATGTTAGTTAATTACACTGTTATATATGCTATTGCCTGTATTAGTTCACCTGTGACATTTGACACCATTATCTGTTAATTATTTATGCGATAATAATACAGTTTGGCTGATAATTGATTGATTATTGATGTTTATATTGGACGTTATGTTGTTAATGTTAAAATGATAAATAGTATGCAATTGAACTTGATATAGAATAGTTAAATGTTAAATTTGATTAACTGACATTTGTATAATATGACCCCTTAACTGTTGAATTTATCGACACTTAGGATTTGTTTAATTACACTTTGAACCACTGAATGTATGTTGTTAAATTGATGATGTATGAAATTGTAAATAGATGACAAGTGAAAACCGTAATGTAGTAATCTTTAATCTACATGAAATGATAGTGTAGATTCTAGAAATAATTATATTAATTCGTACAAATAACAATACGAATTAATACGGTTATTTCGGGATTATTTGAATTGATTATTGGATTGATATTGATTGTTGTTATTGCTTGTTTATTTACTTTGACACTATCCCTGTTATCACACTGCAAGTTCCCTTTGTTATGTTTTGATTTTGAATTGAATTGGAATCGGGTTGAAATGATAAATACCCAAATTGAATTTTGACCTAGGATAGAGAATTAAATAAAACCCGATTGGTCAAATAATTTGATTTAAAAATAAAATGAAGATTTTATTTAATATGGTTTTGAAATGAAGTTGAAATTTTAATTTTTAATGAAAGGAAAATGTTAATATTTAATAATCTGAAACAAAATGTTAATAATGTAATTGATGGAAGAATGTTGTTAATTTGAGAAATGATTGAATTAAGTTTGAAATGATTTAATAATTAAGTTTGAAATTATAATTAAGTTTGAAATTATTAAACTTTGAAATTATTTGATAAATAAGTTTTGAATTATTTAATAATTAAATAAGATTGAATTATTTAATGATTAAATTGAATTGAATTCTTTAATAAGTAAAATTGAACTTTTGAATAAGTAAATTTTTACTTCGTAAATAATTGAAATTGAGTTTATTTATTAATTAAGTTTTGGAAAATTATTTAAGTAAGTAAATAAGTGAATTGAATTTCTTTAACAAGAAATAAAATGTGATTTATTGAAATTAATGTAAGACTTGAAATTTAAAGAATTTGATTTGATGAATTTAATTTAATTCAAACTGTAAGTTTTGATTTAATGAAGTTGAACTTAAGAAATTGATTTAATTATTTGGAAATTTAATAGAAATTATTTTGAATGATAAATTTACTTTACGAATATTAAATGAAATCGATAAATGAATTTAAATTTGATTTGAATGTAAAATTAAATTAATTTAAATGTTTTCGAAATGAAACTTATATACGAACTTGAATCAATATTTGAATGGTTTTAAATAAAGATTGAAATTGAATTATAAGATTTGGAAACGGTAAATTTGAAAGTTTTGAAACGTAAAGTATGGAAATTGGTTTTGAAAGACAAATGAAATGTTGATTTACGAATTGAAATTGAAATTGAATTTGATTTGATTTTGAAATATATTAAACGACCAATCGGTGAAATAATTTCGAAGGTTATTAAAGAGACTGGAATTCGGTTATGGATATACTCTCTATCTAAACCGAAAACCACTTTAATAACTATACGCGGAGTGATGATCCAGAATGAAGTGGTTGGAATGATGTACGTGATGACTGAAGAAAGAGAACGATAATGGATAGCCTTGACACTTGTGTCAAATTGGAAATGACTAAAACAGGAGCTGTGCCGGGCCAATGGAGGATTGATACCTCAAGTGGACACACTTCTTCGAACTACTTATACTTGTTGTCGATTGGTGCACCCTTGATTTTGGGAGTGTTGTTTCACGGTGTTGCGGGCGCTGCGGCGTTGCGTTCTCACCAGTCCGGATCAGGCGAACGGTAGTATCACTACCTTGGGTATAGCCTCATGTGCCTTGTCATACTTGTATTCCATTTATGCGCGACCATTACGAATTTGTTTTGTACCTTGAGTATATGGATTGCCCTCTGGTGACTTCCGGTTTTGGGGAAACTACGGTCTTGTATATGCTTTTGGGAATAAAAATGTGTTAAGGGTGGAATGGGCCATGACTTAACGCTATTTTGATATCTTTTATATTACTGATAGACATTATCTACTTATCGTACATTACTACATAGTAGATAGTTTGACGGATCCTTAAAGGATGGTTATTCCAACATCCTTTGAGTTACTTGTATTTCAATTGCTATTTCACTTGAGTTGGATTTATTAATATAAGAATGTTAATCCTGGCTTGAGTGTATTGTGTTTTTGCTTTACGCTCGGGTCAGACTGAGTGTACCAGTATTCGAGACTCACCTTTTGAAGTTGGAGCTTTGCTTGAAGATCCAGCCATCTATTCTGCTTCAGTATTCGATGATTCCAGCGATGTATTCGGATTTGTATCTGATGTATCATATTACTCTTCCGTTGTATCTGGTTTAACTCTGATGTATCGTATTACTCTTCTGTTGTAAACTCTGATGTATTTTATATATTCATATAGTAGCTTCATGAACTACTATCTCTTTTATTTCCGCTGCACTTATTACTCTGTGTCTGTGATCTGCGATTATTCATTTATTTACTGTATATGTTCAGTTTTGCCAAATTTAAATTAACAACGCGGTATTTTGAGCAATTCAACTCCGGCATGAGTGTCTACCTATACACTTATAATGGATGAGAATGGTCCAAAATATCGGGTCGTTACAATAAGTTATCATCCTCTATTTCTTGGTCGGAGCTTCATCCTCTACAGTAAAGCAGTCCTCCTTTGTCACGTGCTTTAGCGAGCTCGCATGCCATTCCATTTCTCTATAGCATTTCTCTATTGGATGAGGTCCTCTAGTTATGGTATTGATAACCAATTTTCCATCACTTTGTCTGAGCCCTGCTCTGCTTGGTCTAGATTGATTCCCTTCAGCTGGTGGCCTTGGGAGTCTTTGGACTTGAGCACCTTCCTACGGTTCTTTGATATACTGTTGCAACTTTTTTTCCTTATCAGTTCTTCGATGAGATCCCTCAAACGTCGACACACGTTCGTGTTGCGTTCATGAGTTTTATGGAAACGACAGAACTTTTCGGAGCGCCTTTCCTACTCGGTTGCCTCCCTTCTGGGTGGCTTCTTATACCATTCCATTCCTTGAGTGGCCAGGTATATTTTTTACAATGTATCATTCAGTGGAGTGTAATCTTCTGGTTTCAAATTACTCGGACATTTCTTTCTATTGTTACACCTTTCGTCGGGGCCTTGATTCCATTTCTTTGGTTTCCATAGTTTCCAACATTAGTTGCCACATTACTAGCGCTATCTCCAGATTTCTTTACTGCTACATTACTCTGGATAACCTCCTTTGATTGTCCGTCGTTGGCATTGCCTGAAGCTAGACTTTCTTCCTCCAAGTGCAAAAATTGATTAGCCTTCTGATAGACTCCTCCATGGTTGTAGGTTGCTTCATCTTCAACCATCTACTGAAATCATGTCTGGGTGTATACCCTAAACCAACGCCATGAATACCAAGTCCTCATTCGGATTACTTACTTCAGTAACAACAACATTAAACCAGTCCAAAAAACCTTTCAATGGCTCCTTAGGCCCTTGAGATAAGCTCAACGAGGACTTCACGCCCTTGGGTCATGCAACATGCAATCGGAACTGCTCCATAATTTCCTAGCCAACTCATCAAAAGTCAATATAGATCTCTACGCAAGCCTAGTAAACCACATCAACACGACTCCTTCCAAGAAAATGGGAAAGAAACTACACCAAACAACATTCGTCGCCCTGGCACTATCCTTGTGGCATTCGTATTTAAGTAAATGTAGTCTAGGATTGGTAGTTCCATTGTACAACGACATAGTTGGCATTGTGAACTTCCTGGGCACTCTTCTCTCAGATAATTCTCCGTGAATGAAGTTCTGCATGGCGCGGAACACCAATCCTCATTCTTCCTACCTTTTCTTTCTTCAATCAACCGAAGTTTGGTATGTATTCCTCACTAGCACGGTATTCCGTAGGACGACTACCATGGGCTGCACCGAGCGTTTGGCTCCACTAACAATCTCGACTTGCCTGCCAAATTCTAGGTTCTCCAGTGTTTGGGAGAACCACTCATCCGGTATTCCATTGGATTTCGGTTGGTTTTTTTGTAGTTATTTGAACTCTGGCTCCATTAGCTTCAATGCCCAACTCACAATCATCGCCATCACACTGTAGTTGTCTTCAAAATAAGATAAATCCACAGCATCTACTTTATGTCCCCCTCCTCTCTAAAATTCCTCGAGGTACCGAGAGAAATCCTCTCGGTACCGAGTTGTTATCTTATAGGGGAGCACTTCTATTTTCTCCTGCAGCTCCTTTCGCAACTCTAACAACTACTTTCTGGTGTTTCCCTTTTCCTTTCATCTGTTCTAACTAGAAATAGATAAATTCTCTTCTTCAGATCTGGGGGGAGAAACTTCTCTCCTGTTCGTCCTAGTTCGTTGCGGTTGTTGGGTTAGCAAGACATCCATCTTGTCCATCAAAGCTTTCTGACTATCCATCATCTTCTGGTTCAGTTCCTATAGCATCTTCTCGAGTTCACCTTTGGTAACCACTTCCGGTTGAATAAATGATCCTGGTACTTCCTGTTAGTTACTAACATCAACTTGGTGCATGTTCTCTTTATCTCCACTAACCATCGTTCCAGATGATCTTCCTCAGGCGCCATTGAATTCAAATAGCAATTTTATAAATTCCTTAAGCAAAACTTTTGGATCTAACCATTGGACCGCTTCAAATTCAAAAGAGCAAGCTAGATCTAACCCTAAGTTCGATTTCTCAGTGAAAAAACCAAAATATTAACATCAAAAGTGGCACAACACCCAAATATGACCTGTTGTAGGGTCAGATCTAGTAAAAACAGTAGAAAAGTGCATAGAAAAGTATAGAGACACAAGATTTTATAGCGGTTCGGCAATTTGTAGCCTACTTCCACTCTATGTTTTTATTGATTATGGATTTGATAGAGTTTAGAAAGAGATTATAGTCACTAGCACAAAGGGTTGATGGGTTCTTAAGCCTAGAACTACCAAAGGTATCTGCCTGGGTGATTATTGTGTAGAGAGATAGGAGATGAAGAAGATCCAGAGTCTGAATCCAAGAAGAAATATCCTTGTTTGGTTACTATAGGGCTGGTATTTATAAGAGAAACTGCTTTTTAGGTCTACAAGGTTGAGTTTATATAGGTTCAGATGTAAGCTCACAAGTGGAGGAGAGGGCACGTGGGCCCATAATGGAAAACAGATCTCTCGATACCGAGAGGTTCCTCTCGGTACCGATAGGTTTGTTTGGCTGAAACTCAACACTTTTGTAACGACCCAGAATTTTAAATTTATTTAAATTTAAAATTAAATGAATTTTTGAATAAAATAGTAAAATAAATCGATTGAATGAAAGCGAGTTTCCCCGACTCGATTTTGAGTGAATTTGAAAATAATAAATATATAGATATATATTTTGACTTGAGTTTAAATTGTAAATAAATATTTAAACTAGAAAAAGAAAATAAAATAAAATACATAGCATAAGAGTATAGTCAACAAAGTAACTAAAACAAAACAATGTATAAAAGCAAACCAGGTTTGTATAAATAGGAGTAAAACCTGTAAGTGGTTATGCTAAACAACAAAGGCAAGAAAAAAAAAATAATAAAGTCTGTAAGCTTAGGAATATAGGCAAGAGGAAATTAGGCAAGTATATGTACTAGCAAGTGTAGCTTTGCACAAAGAAAATTCCAGATCAATGTCTTTAGCCACCAAAACAAAATCATTTCAGCCTATAAAACTGGAAGCAAAACAAAGAAACAAAATATAAAACAAGACAAAAGAAACAAATGTAAATGTACAAAGCAATAACTAACACACTATAACATCCTCTCAGCCGAAAGAAAAAGAAAATGAATTTGTACAAACTCATAAATGCAAGTATCTTTAACCCATAACAACATCATCTCAGCCATACCCAATAGTATATACAAACATAAATATAATATTACCTGTACAACTTTGTATACCTTGCCAACTTCTTGTTTGTATATCCATCCCCATCAGTTCGACCATTCCAAGCTGAGAAGAAGAAAAAAAAAATGAAAATAAAAACATCATCTTAAAACTTAAAACAAGTTTCAACTTGAATAGCAACTCAAAGCAAACCAGAGAATCAAAAAGGAGTTTCAACAATACAAATCAAAGCCTGGGAAAACAAGAATAATAGCCTGTTCCAAAAACAAGGCACCTCTGTTCTTTCTTCTTCCTGGAAATCAATGGTGAGTAACATTTTTGTTAAAATAATTTAAGTAACATGGTTGCATGATTGATTTCTGTGATGAGTATGACTTGTGATGAGTGAGTTTGTGTATATATATCTATAAATTATCTGTAGATATTTGGATAATATGTGTGCATGTCTGCTGATATCTTTGATCCCTCTGTTTCTAGTTTAAACTCAGTTTTTATTTTTAATTTAAACCCCTATCTCTGGATCTAGCCATTGATATGATTTAAGTTACAAACAAAAATTGTTTGTGTGATCATAAGTTTAAGCTTAAAATTTTAATTTAGTTAAAATAAATACAAACTTCCTCTGGAAACCAAAATGGTCTGGAAACATGAGTTTTGTATAAAACTTAAATTCTTTAATTCATTAAATTAAGATTGTGATCTGAAACCTTAAAAGAAAACATGATTTTTAAATCAGAAAACACAATTTTTAGTTTGGGATTTGGGAAGCAGTTCTGTGATGAAGTAAAAAGAGGAATTTGGGAAATTCTGGTGATCTAGTTGATAGGGAAGGTCAGGGTCTCCTATGGTGGTAGAAGTGTGATCAGAGCATCGGGAAAAATTATTGAATGGTTGTGAAGATGATCGTGGTGGCGGCGGTGATCATTATAAATCGGTAACCCTAGTTTATGATCAAGTTTTGAAATTCGATCATATATGTCTCTATGGTTGTTCGAGTGTTAATCGACTTTGGGGAATGCTAGTTGGGTCCAGGACGAGGATGTGGCCGGAGTTTCAACTCTTACGGTGGTCGGAGGAGTGGGATTTTGGCGTTGACAGGTTGGGAGTTGGGGTGTGCGAGTGTTCCAGGTTTTGAACTCCACTCGAATTTGAGTTCGAGTCGAACTGGAGTGGTTAGGATGGCCGTGGGCTGATCTGGGGGTGGCCTTCGACTTGCTCGAGGTATGGATGGTGACCGGAGGTGGCGAACGGAGGCGTGCACGTGCACGGTGGTTTGTTTTCTGGTGGGGTTGACTTTGTTGTTGGTTTCGAGTTGGGGTTGGATGACTCGAAGCAGGTTGTTGATTTTCTCGGGGGAGTTTCACGTGATGCTCGAAGTAGAAAGGGGGAGGCTCGGGGTGATGTTGTTCAGGTTTTAAACCTGTAACAGTTTTAACAGTTTTAAAATCTTTTGTTAAATTAAAATCAAAGTCAAAACCAAGTTCTAAACCAAGGTTTAATAATGAATTCAAGTTGTTTTGAAACTGGGTTGGGGAAAAAATAAAGTTTTATAATTTAAATTATTTTAATAACTTAAAAGTGTGAATATTTAAATGTATTCAAAAAGAGTTGAATTCAAAAAGATGAAATTTAAATTGTTAAGGAAAGATTTAAACAAAATTAAATTTAAAGATTGAAACCAAGACTTAAATCTGAAATTCCAGATTTGGAAATAAAATAAATTTTATGATTTAAGTTGATTTAAATAAGTTTTAAGTGTTAAAATATGTTTTTAAACATGTGAGTTCAAAAAGGTTGAAAAATTAGTTTTAAACCTTGTTAAAGATAAATTGGGATTTATTTAGGAATTTGAAATGTTTGGATTTTATTGAATAGGTGAATTATTTGATATGCCTGATATGTGATGCTTTGTGATATACCCTGATTTATGATGTGATCTGTAATTGATTATCTGTGATATATATATCCGTGATTTCTGTTTCTGTGATATGTTACTATGTGAATATGAAACCCTTGACCCATAGAACGACATTTGAATTTCGATGCGACAGGGAGTCGGATTCCAGTTGGTTATCCGAAACCCACATCGAATTGTAATCTTTGTGACTGATAAATTTATTTTATCTATGAATCTGTGAATGAAGATAAGCGTTATCGATTATACCGCTTATCGATATATCTGTGATGATTGATGCTGCACTATTGTGTGTAAAACCCCTGGACCACACTTATACACACACAAATATGGATTTCACGTGGAAATCGGTTAAGTCACAGATAATTTAAATTTGATGTTTTTGAAATTGAAATTTTAATTTCAATTGATTTTGAAATCGGAAATTTGGGTTTAAAGTGAAAAGCTTTTGAAATGGAATTTCAAATATAAAAGTTATTTTGAATAACTTAATCGAGTTGTGAAAATTTAAATAATTTGATTTAAATTTGAATTCAAGTTTGAAATTGAATCCTATGATTTGAAATTACGGTTAAAAATGTTAAAAATGTGTTCATATGAATTTAAACCATTTTAAAAGTATTGTTTGAAAATTTGGATTTAACCCAAGAACTTTAACTCGTATAGATGAATCAAATTTCCAAATAAAAACTGTTTGTTTTAAAGGAATAAAAGCTTTCAGATAAGAAGTGAAATTCCAATTTAGGTAAAGGAATTTCAAGATTAAATTGAAAAAATGTTTTTTTCCAAGTTATGAATGAATTGTTTTTGAAAGCTATGTATTAAATCTGTTTATTTTTAACAGATTTAAAAGTGATGTTTTGTTTAAACCATTCGAAATGAAATAGTCTTGAAAGCTATGAGTTAAATCTTTGATTTAAAGATTTAACGAATTAATCAAATTGAAAGGGAAATTGATTTGGAAAATCTGTGAATGAATCTTTGTGAAATTAAGTGAACTTTGTGAATTGAATCTTTTTGTTTAAAAAGATTAAAATGGTAATTTGATAAACCATTTGTAAAGAAAGTTTGGGTTTAAGTCGTGACTTAATTGAAATCCCATTATCCATTTGTTTTTGAATATTGCGCTCACTATTCAGGTTAGCCGGGAAAAGACAATTGTGTCGTATAACTCATTCCGAATAGTGATACGTCGTATATGGATAGCATTTGAAGACCGGTGTTGAAGACCGGATATTTTTCGAAAATGAAAGGACAACCTGTCGAATGTCTCTGCACTGAGTCGCGCCGGTATAGAGATTTATATCACTCTTTTGTGACGGGAAGTCCGGATGTGATTGAAAGTTATCCGGAATTGCAAGGGCTTCGTGAGAAGTGCCTTCGGTTCTGTTCGAACCTGGAACAGACTTGTATGGATACATGTCTGACATTACACTTTGAGATATAAAGCCGATTTCTTTCAAATACATTTCTGTTTGGTGGCGGAGAATTTATTCTCTTAGCTTAACACCCTTCTCTGAGACGTACGAGCTCAGAGGTTATGTAGTTGAAATTTATCGGCGATATATCCCAATTTGGTAATGTGGCATGCTGAGTGTTGCTGTGTGATGATCAGTGTTTGATCATTTGTGATATGATCATTTGTTTGATCATTTATCTTTGTGATCATAGGTTGATCATCTGTTGACCCAAAGCGTGGCTTTTTGAAAAAGCGTAGCTTTGTGGACGAGACTTCGTCGAGCCTCACAACCCGGTAATGGTCGAAACAGGAATTGTGCGGCAAGGTTTTCAGGGGTAGCTCCCCTAGGGTATGACCATTCCTTCTGGAAAAGGGTAGTATCATGGTATGGAGCCCAGATACTTACTCATGTGGACACACTTTATTTATGACGTGTGATGTTGGTTTCGAGGTACCTCGGTTAAAGGTCCCAAAGGACCGGGGGTGGCATATCTGAGGTTTCTTTTATCCCTTGGGAAAAGGGGTTGCCGGCCTTGTTTGGCAGAGAACGGTGTGGTTCTCGGAGCGTCCCGCCAGAGGCGTTTCTTTCGTGGAATAGGAAGTTCCTTAGCCTGACCATTTGTTGGAAATCCAAACAAAACAATACGAGCTCTGTACGGTTTTAGTTGTATTACCTGTCATGGAATGTGGTGGTAACCTGCTATTGAACATGGTAGCTATAGTAGGCATAAGTGCGAAATGTCTATGCTGGCTAAGATTTATATTCTACTTTCGAAATTGTTTTCTGCACTATGCACTAGTAATAATATCAAATGATTTGATTTTGCGTAGTAAGCATCTTTGACTATCATAAGAAGAAATCTCCTCCAATTCTGCGTTTGCATTGTGTGTGTGGTGGGAGGTCTTATGGTAGTTTCATTTTCCAAAAAGCATTGCGAATTGACTTTAAAAATCTCTGCTATTTGTTTTTAAAGATAAACTGTTTTTGTTGCTCACACCAGTCCCATGACTGATCCGGAGTTTATTGTTCCCTTCCTAAACTCTGGGTGCTCATAATTTTCCACACGAGCAGTCTAGAGTTGGGTTTTTCAGATATTCAGGTTTAGTAGATTATCTGGAGCTAGTTCATTCATCGGAGTTGCTTATCTTGGAGTTGTGGATTCATTCTTGTCTGAAGATCATTTTGGAGTTATCATTTCTATTGATATTGTTCCGCTGCTGATGTTATCTATTTTTCTTTCCGCTGCAATTTATTGTATCATATCTCTGATGTATATAGATATTCATTGTATCATCATTGTATCTGGATATTGTATCAGATGTTGTATATCTATATTCTTTTTATTCCGCTGTGATATTTACTTAACTGTGTTATATGCTCCGGCGACTCGGATTTGAACGCTCGAATCTACGACATTCGAGTATGATGTAAAGTATGGATGTCGATTTTCGAATGCGAAAATCCGGGACGTTACATTTGGTATCAGAGCTAAGGTTGAACTTTAGCTCAGGAGTATAACACGTTAAGTAGCTCATTAGAGATAGAGTGAAGTAAACTCTAGAATGAGTAATCTCTAAGATATCTGTTCGAACGTCTCAGTAAATTCTCTTACTATCCACTAATAGTGAGTATGAGTGCAAGAAGAGGACGAGATAGGGGACAGGGAGTACGACTATAAATGGTCAATACCCTGCAACAGTGGAAACAAACTTTCCTATCAATTTTCTTTGATTCGTTTCCAAATTCTTTTCATTTCTTCGTATCAGCTACAAGAAGAAGTTTCGGTGTGATGATGGCTCTACGAACCATTGTAGGAGATTCTTATTTCGTATCTTCATCGGTTTCTTATCAGCCTTTTGGATTTAAACCTTAATGAATTTGAAATTGGAAATTTTGAATTGAGTTAAATTGATTAATAGAATATGAAGGCTAAATTGAATTGAATCGATAAAACGATTTCGTTTAAAACCGAATTTGAAATTCTATTATAATTTCTTGGAATATCGAAGTCCGAAGAGGGACAAATTGGTAGGTATTCTGAGATATTCCGACTTGAGTTTGGAATTCATATCGTAAGATTGAGGAATTCTAGAAGATCGAATCTATCTATCTCTGTCTTATTTTCGTGCCTGTGAATTTCGAGGACGAAATTCTTTTAAGGGGGGGAATTTGTAACGACCCCGAAATTTAAATTTATTTAAATTTAAAATTAAATGAATTTTTGAATAAAATAGTAAAATAAATCGATTGAATGAAAGCGAGTTTCCCCGACTCGATTTCGAGTGAATTTGAAAATAATAAATATATAGATATATATTTTGACTTGAGTTTAAATTGTAAATAAATATTTAAACTAGAAAAAGAAAATAAAATAAAATACATAGCATAAGAGTATAGTCAACAAAGTAACTAAAACAAAACAATGTATAAAAGCAAACCAGGTTTGTATAAATAGGAGTAAAACCTGTAAGTGGTTATGCTAAACAACAAAGGCAAGAAAAAAATAATAATAAAGTCTGTAAGCTTAGGAATATAGGCAAGAGGAAATTAGGCAAGTATATGTACTAGCAAGTGTAGCTTTGCACAAAGAAAATTCCAGATCAATGTCTTTAGCCACCAAAACAAAATCATTTCAGCCTATAAAACTGGAAGCAAAACAAAGAAACAAAATATAAAACAAGACAAAAGAAACAAATGTAAATGTACAAAGCAATAACTAGCACACTATAACATCCTCTCAGCCGAAAGAAAAAGAAAATGAATTTGTACAAACTCATAAATGCAAGTATCTTTAACCCATAACAACATCATCTCAGCCATACCCAATAGTATATACAAACATAAATATAATATTACCTGTACAATTTTGTATACCTTGCCAACTTCTTGTTTGTATATCCATCCCCATCAGTTCGACCATTCCAAGCTGAGAAGAAGAAAAAAAAATGAAAATAAAAACATCATCTTAAAACTTAAAACAAGTTTCAACTTGAATAGCAACTCAAAGCAAACCATAGAATCAAAAAGGAGTTTCAACAATACAAATCAAAGCCTGGGAAAACAAGAATAATAGCCTGTTCCAAAAACAAGGCACCTCTGTTCTTTCTTCTTCCTGGAAATCAATGGTGAGTAACATTTTTGTTAAAATAATTTAAGTAACATGGTTGCATGATTGATTTCTGTGATGAGTATGACTTGTGATGAGTGAGTTTGTGTATATATATCTATAAATTATCTGTAGATATTTGGATAATATGTGTGCATGTCTGCTGATATCTTTGATCCCTCTGTTTCTAGTTTAAACTCAGTTTTTATTTTTAATTTAAACCCCTATCTCTGGATCTAGCCATTGATATGATTTAAGTTACAAACAAAAATTGTTTGTGTGATCATAAGTTTAAGCTTAAAATTTTAATTTAGTTAAAATAAATACAAACTTCCTCTGGAAACCAAAATGGTCTGGAAACATGAGTTTTGTATAAAACTTAAATTCTTTAATTCATTAAATTAAGATTGTGATCTGAAACCTTAAAAGAAAACATGATTTTTAAATCAGAAAACACAATTTTTAGTTTGGGATTTGGGAAGCAGTTCTGTGATGAAGTAAAAAGAGGAATTTGGGAAATTCTGGTGATCTAGTTGATAGGGAAGGTCAGGGTCTCCTATGGTGGTAGAAGTGTGATCAGAGCATCGGGAAAAATTATTGAATGGTTGTGAAGATGATCGTGGTGGCGGCGGTGATCATTATAAATCGGTAACCCTAGTTTATGATCAAGTTTTGAAATTCGATCATATATGTCTCTATGGTTGTTCGAGTGTTAATCGACTTTGGGGAATGCTAGTTGGGTCCAGGACGAGGATGTGGCCGGAGTTTCAACTCTTACGGTGGTCGGAGGAGTGGGATTTTGGCGTTGACAGGTTGGGAGTTGGGGTGTGCGAGTGTTCCAGGTTTTGAACTCCACTCGAATTTGAGTTCGAGTCGAACTGGAGTGGTTAGGATGGCCGTGGGCTGATCTGGGGGTGGCCTTCGACTTGCTCGAGGTATGGATGGTGACCGGAGGTGGCGAACGGAGGCGTGCACGTGCACGGTGGTTTGTTTTCTGGTGGGGTTGACTTTGTTGTTAGTTTCGAGTTGGGGTTGGATGACTCGAAGCAGGTTGTTGATTTTCTCGGGGGAGTTTCACGTGATGCTCGAAGTAGAAAGGGGGAGGCTCGGGGTGATGTTGTTCAGGTTTTAAACCTGTAACAGTTTTAACAGTTTTAAAATCTTTTGTTAAATTAAAATCAAAGTCAAAACCAAGTTCTAAACCAAGGTTTAATAATGAATTCAAGTTGTTTTGAAACTGGGTTGGGGAAAAAATAAAGTTTTATAATTTAAATTATTTTAATAACTTAAAAGTGTGAATATTTAAATGTATTCAAAAAGAGTTGAATTCAAAAAGATGAAATTTAAATTGTTAAGGAAAGATTTAAACAAAATTAAATTTAAAGATTGAAACCAAGACTTAAATCTGAAATTCCAGATTTGGAAATAAAATAAATTTTATGATTTAAGTTGATTTAAATAAGTTTTAAGTGTTAAAATATGTTTTTAAACATGTGAGTTCAAAAAGGTTGAAAAATTAGTTTTAAACCTTGTTAAAGATAAATTGGGATTTATTTAGGAATTTGAAATGTTTGGATTTTATTGAATAGGTGAATTATTTGATATGCCTGATATGTGATGCTTTGTGATATACCCTGATTTATGATGTGATCTGTAATTGATTATCTGTGATATATATATCCGTGATTTCTGTTTCTGTGATATGTTACTATGTGAATATGAAACCCTTGACCCATAGAACGACATTTGAATTTCGATGCGACAGGGAGTCGGATTCCAGTTGGTTATCCGAAACCCACATCGAATTGTAATCTTTGTGACTGATAAATTTATTTTATCTATGAATCTGTGAATGAAGATAAGCGTTATCGATTATACCGCTTATCGATATATCTGTGATGATTGATGCTGCACTATTGTGTGTAAAACCCCTGGACCACACTTATACACACACAAATATGGATTTCATGTGGAAATCGGTTAAGTCACAGATAATTTAAATTTGATGTTTTTGAAATTGAAATTTTAATTTCAATTGATTTTGAAATCGGAAATTTGGGTTTAAAGTGAAAAGCTTTTGAAATGGAATTTCAAATATAAAAGTTATTTTGAATAACTTAATCGAGTTGTGAAAATTTAAATAATTTGATTTAAATTTGAATTCAAGTTTGAAATTGAATCCTATGATTTGAAATTACGGTTAAAAATGTTAAAAATGTGTTCATATGAATTTAAACCATTTTAAAAGTATTGTTTGAAAATTTGGATTTAACCCAAGAACTTTAACTCGTATAGATGAATCAAATTTCCAAATAAAAACTGTTTGTTTTAAAGAAATAAAAGCTTTTAGATAAGAAGTGAAATTCCAATTTAGGTAAAGGAATTTCAAGATTAAATTGAAAAAATGTTTTTTTCCAAGTTATGAATGAATTGTTTTTGAAAGCTATGTATTAAATCTGTTTATTTTTAACAGATTTAAAAGTGATGTTTTGTTTAAACCATTCGAAATGAAATTGTCTTGAAAGCTATGAGTTAAATCTTTGATTTAAAGATTTAACGAATTAATCAAATTGAAAGGGAAATTGATTTGGAAAATCTGTGAATGAATCTTTGTGAAATTAAGTGAACTTTGTGAATTGAATCTTTTTGTTTAAAAAGATTAAAATGGTAATTTGATAAACCATTTGTAAAGAAAGTTTGGGTTTAAGTCGTGACTTAATTGAAATCCCATTATCCATTTGTTTTTGAATATTGCGCTCACTATTCGGGTTAGCCGGGAAAAGACAATTGTGTCGTATAACTCATTCCGAATAGTGATACGTTGTATATGGATAGCATTTGAAGACCGGTGTTGAAGACCGGATATTTTTCGAAAATGAAAGGACAACCTGTCGAATGTCTCTGCACTGAGTCGCGCCGGTATAGAGATTTATATCACTCTTTTGTGACGGGAAGTCCGGACGTGATTGAAAGTTATCCGGAATTGCAAGGGCTTCGTGAGAAGTGCCTTCGGTTCTGTTCGAACCCGGAACAGACTTGTATGGATACATGTCTGACATTACACTTTGAGATATAAAGCCGATTTCTTTCAAATACATTTCTGTTTGGTGGCGGAGAATTTATTCTCTTAGCTTAACACCCTTCTCTGAGACGTACGAGCTCAGAGGTTATGTAGTTGAAATTTATCAGCGATATATCCCAATTTGGTAATGTGGCATGCTGAGTGTTGCTGTGTGATGATCAGTGTTTGATCATTTGTGATATGATCATTTGTTTGATCATTTATCTTTGTGATCATAGGTTGATCATCTGTTGACCCAAAGCGTGGCTTTTTGAAAAAGCGTAGCTTTGTGGACGAGACTTCGTCGAGCCTCACAACCCGGTAATGGTCGAAACAGGAATTGTGCGGCAAGGTTTTCAGGGGTAGCTCCCCTAGGGTATGACCATTCCTTCTGGAAAAGGGTAGTATCATGGTATGGAGCCCAGATACTTACTCATGTGGACACACTTTATTTATGACGTGTGATGTTGGTTTCGAGGTACCTCGGTTAAAGGTCCCAAAGGACCGGGGGTGGCATATCTGAGGTTTCTTTTATCCCTTGGGAAAAGGGGTTGCCGGCCTTGTTTGGCAGAGAACGGTGTGGTTCTCGGAGCGTCCCGCCAGAGGCATTTCTTTCGTGGAATAGGAAGTTCCTTAGCTTGACCATTTGTTGGAAATCCAAACAAAACAATACGAGCTCTGTACGGTTTTAGTTGTATTACCTGCCATGGAATGTGGTGGTAACCTGCTATTGAACATGGTAGCTATAGTAGGCATAAGTGCGAAATGTCTATGCTGGCTAAGATTTATATTCTACTTTCGAAATTGTTTTCTGCACTATGCACTAGTAATAATATCAAATGATTTGATTTTGCGTAGTAAGCATCTTTGACTATCATAAGAAGAAATCTCCTCCAATTCTGCGTTTGCATTGTGTGTGTGGTGGGAGGTCTTATGGTAGTTTCATTTTCCAAAAAGCATTGCGAATTGACTTTAAAAATCTCTGCTATTTGTTTTTAAAGATAAACTGTTTTTGTTGCTCACACCAGTCCCATGACTGATCCGGAGTTTATTGTTCCCTTCCTAAACTCTGGGTGCTCATAATTTTCCACACGAGCAGTCTAGAGTTGGGTTTTTCAGATATTCAGGTTTAGTAGATTATCTGGAGCTAGTTCATTCATCGGAGTTGCTTATCTTGGAGTTGTGGATTCATTCTTGTCTGAAGATCATTTTGGAGTTATCATTTCTATTGATATTGTTCCGCTGCTGATGTTATCTATTTTTCTTTCCGCTACAATTTATTGTATCATATCTCTGATGTATATAGATATTCATTGTATCATCATTGTATCTGGATATTGTATCAGATGTTGTATATCTATATTCTTTTTATTCCGTTGTGATATTTACTTAACTGTGTTATATGCTCCCGAGAACCAGATTCGGCATTTGAATCTACGGCATTTTGAGTACAAGGGAAGTACGGGTGCCGATTTTCGAAGGTCGACTTTTGGGTCTTGACAACTTTTCCCCTACAATGCCTTCCTATCTCTTACTTGTGGTTTTCTAAATTCTTTTCCATAGGGGTTGAGTCGTTCTGGATGGTTTGCTTGATAACACTTATAGTATTCGACTCCCTTTGCTTTCTTCTCATCAACCCTGAGAATTACTTCTCTATCTCCCGAGGGAAGCACTTAGTTACAATCACTCAAGGTTGTATTCGAGGTATATGGAGTAGAGTCGGTTCAAATTGAAGAAAAAACCTCTCTATACTAAGAGGTCTCTCATGGTATCGAGAGCTTTCTTTTGCTCCAGTTGACTTGTAACTTCTCAAGTTTCATCTTCAAGTCATTCTAAGGTGTTTTCCAAGTTCGTGGGTCGTTTCGTTTTATCCTGTCATTCTAAATTCCATTAAATATCTACTTGGTTAAAAACCCAATTAACATCATCCATTAATCCCTTAGCACCCATACCGATAGTAGAACTACCCCATAGATACTCAATTTATACACACGTAGATAGCCAAGGATTGGGCACATGCAGACGTCCAAACTCATGGGTATGCGTAGACTACCCTAGGTACATGCAGGTTACCTTGTCCTACTCACGAGCATCATAACCTCATGTTCTACTCTACGAGCTATCATGTAGAACTTGTCCTTTTGGTCCATCACCAGATGATGTAGTCACTCGCCTCATCGAGTTGTTGAAGTCGTCGCACTTCATTAGTTGCCATCCTAAAGTCATCTAGAGTCATCCTGGGGTCCTGCATCCTTACCCCAAGCCAACTTCCAAGACCACCAAGCAACCCCACATCTTGCCACGAAGCCAACACCCCAAAAGCTTTGCCCTATGTTCTGCTAGACATTCTCCTATAGCTGAACCTACATAACCCCCGAACCACCTTTCATGTTCAGCTCCTTATCGTCGAAACAAAAACTACCTGACATGATTTCCTGTCTGGTCCCCCATTATCGAACCAACAACTACCGGGCAGAATTTTCTATTCAGTCCTCTACAGCTATACCAAAAGGCTACCGACCCAACTAGCTACCTGATAGGATTTTTTGTCTGGTCTTCCCCTTGCCGAGCCAAGTTCCAACGGAACAAGAATTCCTATTCGGTCTTTTATTGCCGAATGAAGTCATCCATTTAGCCATCTTACATCGGACCAAGCTCCACCGAATCCCATACCGTACCAAGCCCCATCGAACCAGAAACTTGTAGCTCTTTCAACACATCAACATCGTGTCTATTCCATCGCTACACTTAACACTTCAACCCTCATGCATCGCCTATACAATGATATGACTCTAAACGATCTAAAGCCTATCCGTCAAAATCTGATTTCATGGTTCCTATCTCTAGTTCACTCTGATAAGCGTTTTCAACCATACAAACATATAAGCATACACTATACATGCACCAAAGAATATTCAAATATGTAAATCACACAATCAATCATAGCAATCATTTTAAGGCTTCCACAACATATCCAAACATATATCAAGGCAAACGCATATCCAAATAACATGTCTGGAACACCAAAAATCCATTCATTCATGTTTTTACAACAGGTTGAGTTTTAAAACAGCATTTAAACTTAATTTTGACTTTAAAAATGGATCCAAAACATGTTAGAACCTATATATACATATTTTATAGTTTGAGAGATGATTAATCACTCACCAAAACCACCAATATCCAAGATTTGCACGCATATCGATGTAAATCCGAAAACGAACAGCAAAGCTGTAATTCTCCCTTCCTAAAATGTAACAACCAAGGTTTTTGCGTTTTGTCTATTTTACGATTTTCATGGAATTTTCATTTAAATTTTTTAAAATGACATTAAAAATGTAAACTTTATTTTTAAAAAGAATTATTTATAAAAGTGATCATTTTTATTGAACAGAATTTGGTCTATGAAATAAAAAAGGTTGATTTAATTTTATTTGTGTTGTTGGGCATTTTGAAAAGGAAATTTAATCAAAGAAATGATTTGTGTGTTAGGGCTAGAGAAGGAAAAACATTGAATAAAAGGAACTGTTTTAATTGTTTTTCAAATTGGGCTTTGGGTAATCCAACCCACTTAGGAGAATAATGATAAGCCAAATCATATACTTTAATTCTACACTTCTCATTCTCAAAATCATTTTCATTTTTATTATAGGAAACAACCTTCTTCTCATCTCTTATTTTCAAACTCAAACATAGCCCTAGATTCATCAATATAAAATCAAATCAAATCCTGAAATTTCCAAGGTAAATAGGTATGAGTTCTATTCATCCTTCTATATCTTTTAGACTATTAAATTTAGGATTTTGATTCATCTCTCTCTTGTAGGCTTGTTCTCCCAAATTGAAGAAGAGGCTTTTTGCTAGTTTTGAAGAATTTTGGTGGATTGTAAGCTAGGAAGAGGTGTTAAGTAGCTTGTTTGGAGTTTATGTGAAAAAATCCTCTCACAATTCTTGTTTTAATCTGATTGTAATTCAGTTGTTAATATGGATTTGTCGTAAGAACTAAAATAAGGTAGAAGTTGAATTATAGTAAAAAAATAGATGTTTGCAAAGTTGAACTGAAAACCTAGGGTAAAAGTATAGTTTTTACCACAAACACACACTTTAATCACTATCTCTTTATATGTATGTGCTAGTAGTTTGGCCATATCTTTTTAATTTTTGGTCGTATTTTGACAATTTTATATTTTTCAAAAAGATGACTTTGTGCATGTCAACTTTCATATTGAACACATTTAAAAATTTTGAGCATAAGTCGATCAAAAACCCGTTGCAAACTTTCAGTCCTGCTCCTCTGAAATTTACATTTTCTGAGTTAAACATTGTTAGTAATTTGACCATATCCTTTTCATTTCTGGTCGAATTTTGATAGTTTTAGATTTTCCAAAAAGCTGACTTCATGTGTGTCAACTTTCATATTGCACACTTTTAAAAAATTTGAGCACAGGTCAATCAAACACTTGTTGCAAACTCTCAGTCTTGTTCCTCTGAAATTTAAATTTTCTGAGCTAAACAATGTTAGTAATTTGATCATATCTTTTTCAATTCTGGTCAGATTTTGAAAATTTTAGATTTTTCAAAAAAGTTGACCTCGTGTATGTCAACTTTACGTTGAACACTTTAAAAAAATTTGAGCATAGGTCGATCAAATTTTTTTTGCACTCTCTCAGTCTCGCTCCTCTAAAATTTACATTTCCTAAGCTAAACGTTGTTAGTAATTTGATCATATCTCTTACATTTTTGATCAGTTTCGAAGTTCTAGCCTTTTTCAAAAAGATATTTTAATGTTTAACAACTTTTATGTTGAATACTTTCGAAAAATTTGATCTTAGCTATTTGAAAACCTGTTCCAAAACAGAGTTCTTCATTGTTCAGAATTTGAACTAAGTTAAAGCACCAACCTTTACTTCTTTGTTGTTTTTGCTTCAACTTTCTTTTGCTTGTTTCTTACTTGATTGCAGCATTTCAAATCATGTGTTAGGTTTAAAAAAATTCCCCTTAGCTATTAATAATGTAGTTGATGATAAGTGTTTATTAAAAATTGTGTAATCTTAAGATAAAATAATTTATTTACATAATAGTATAATTCGTTGCAAATTATTGTCAACTTTATTGACTTATGTATTGTGCTGAAATATTAATGTTTATGGGCCATTAGTATTTTAACACAATACCGAACTTATTATTTTGATGTTTATCGAGAAAATTATGATATTATTATATCATGGACATTGAAAAAAAATGTTTTGAGAACGAAAGAATAACTTGAACCAGATGAGCTAGTATCCGTTCCACTAGTTGACTGAGTTATCAGAATCATGGCAACTAGCCCTTACCATAACAGTCAACGACCGGTCGCATGGCTCAATATTAACACAAACAATAGTTATATCTATGATTGATAATTTCTTTTATCATTGTTTGAGGCTGTGTTAGTACGCCTTCCGAAAAAATGTTATCAAATTTCACGGGTTTGGACGTTTCACCACGAGATTTTCTTTTTATGGGTGGTAGATGGTCATGTGGAGGCATCCACATTGGTTGCGGTAATTATACGTCATGACAATGACTTTTGACATAAACCAAACGTCGGCGAGATGACGTTATAAAATCACATGATCATGGTTATTTTATGGTTACTCTTCATACTCTAAAAAGTTCGAGTAGTTTCATTTACTAAAGAAATGGTTGGACTTATGAGATTAATTACTATAAATAAAGTATTTCATTTTATGACACTTTTAGTATATTAGAACTTGGTAGTTTTTACTACATTGTTTGTTCTCTTATTTGCATGTCATATTATTGTATTTTTATGGTTATTATTTGCTCACACTAGATTCATCTAGTCTGATCCGGATTTATATCTATTTATAATTCCCAAGTCAGTCCGGGGATTGTAATTTGGCAGGTCCAAGTATTCTATGTTGATTTTGAAAGATCTTTGTTTTGATAGGCGGGAGCCTATTTTATTTCTTCACTTGTTGTAGTATTTATGGACACGTATATATTTGTAGGCAAACATTAGTTTCCTTATGTATATGTATACTTGTAACTCTGATGTATCCTAGACTGGTTGTATTTCTTTTGTGATGGATTATGGATATCTTTGTTCTCGACTATTTGGATTGTATATCTTGTATCGTTATTTCTATATGTTGATCTAATCCTACATTAAAAATCCATGTATTATTATTTTGTGTCAACACTGAAAAAAAACTCATGTGTTTCCTACCACTTCATATCAAATCAGTGTTAGCATAAAAGCGTAGTGCATTGGATCGTCCCTAGTGTAGCTCTATTCTCTGTTCTCGCAGACGAAAATACTTTAATATTTTCCTTTGTTTGAGTGGGTCTAAGGGACAAATGTCACATAAAAAGTAGATTTGAAGATCTCTAGTGAATCCCCTTGCTAATCTAACCTTAATCTATGATTTAAACTTGATTTGGAGGAGAAAAGAGAAGGTTTTGTGTGGAAGATGAGTTAATGGGAGCTTAGGTCTATTTGAGACTGGTAAAAATGATTTAGGAATGATGGTTCAGCATGTTATAGCCTCCAAATCTGAGATGGGCCAGTGGGCTTGCCCAAAGATCTCACTAATTAACCACTAAGCTGCTCCAAAAACAGTCAATCTTCAAACAGTCATATCTCCTAGCCAGAAAGTCAAAATCGCTATTATGATCACTCTACGAAAAGGGAAACCATCGTATCTTTCTAGTGGAAGTGATTCCAAATGCTAATTCGACTACTATCAAAAGATATAGTCGTTACAAGTTTTCAAGAGTAAAATCGTTTGAAAAAATTTAAAAATAGGAAATGTCACTAATAGATATATTCAGAAGTTATAGAGTCATATGACCTTATATGAATTTAAAAATAATATTTTACGATCCTCCGATACGTAAAATACGGATCGTTACACTCTAAGTACGAGATCCATTCGAAACTTTATAGCAAGTTTCGGCGGTAGTCTCGTAATAACTCAAAAATATCAACATACTCTCTTACTACAATAACCTGATTAACTTCATCCTCCATGACACTAAACCGATCCATGAAATATGGTATAGTTGCCCTTGAAATCTCCAGCTTCAATCCCCGGATGAACTTCTCATTTTCCTTAATTAATGTATTAATGATGGCATGCTCATGCCTAGACAACTCATCAAATTTCGTTACCCAAACACTAACATCTCACTTGCTCTAACGCCAAGAGCCTTCTAAACAACGTCGACTTAGTTGTTTCAGATAGAAATTTCTTCTCAAATCTTTCCCTAAAGTCATCCCAAGTTAACACTCCTCCGGAACACCCATGGTAAAACTGTACAACCTGTATGAAGTAGCTCCTTGTAATTATCTCAACGCCAACCTCCACATCTATAGCATTCTCCATTCCCGCAAATGGCTTTCCACCCAAACTACTATAGTCTCTACTCAATGCGGCTTCAACACCCATAGTTGTATTGGCATTTACATTAGCGTTGGTTGCTCGGTTGGCATTCCTAGCATTAGCTTGAGCATTTCCATTAGTTGTGGTGCTTCTACCTTCTTAATTTATTCTTCACTTCTAGTATCCATCTCTCATAATCTTCGTACGAGTTTTCATCCGATATAGAAGAATGATCTAAGAAAAAAGGGAGAGTATATATAGATAGATATTCGTACTTATATATATAGCAAATAACAAGTACGTTATAATATCGTTATCCCAAGCACCGATTTATTCTTTCTTATTTTATTTGGGTTATGTTTTTCAAAATCTTATTAAGTTTTATGTAACCCTATGCTCTAATACAAAGTTGTAGCATTCCCCATTCTGAGGCTTGGAAAAAGATACTATCGATGCTGTAATCATCCTTAGCATTATTTTCCAGTGATAGAATGAGATCCGTTATTGAATCATTAACACTATAAGAGCACTATAATTTACAAATTTTTAACAAAACAATTTCATTCATTAATTTGAAAATTCATTACAATTTATTTCCATAACCCCACGAATACAACGTTTAGATAAAATATAATAATTACATATATAATCTCCAAGAACGACATATGAAGATGCCCCTTGGATGATTAGAGTTTTAACTGCCTAGACAGTTATAATACCTGGCATTGCAGACACTCAACCAAAATAAAAATCAGTTAAACTATTACATAATGGAAATATATAATCTTCTATATAGTAGCTTGCCTCATGCACGTCTTCGGAAGCTTATTCATCTAAACCTAAAAAACCCCACCCTTAGCCATTCAATTTCAAATTGAGCACCCAAGAGTTTAGGAGGAAATCAAAAACTTCGAGTCAAACAAAAAGTCTGGTGTGAATAATATTATACCATCTCGAACCAAAATATAGGTACATAGTGAGACCACGCCACTGAACAGAACGGGTTTCCCCACACTAATACTCTATCGAACAATGTGCAATCCATAACATATCTTGCATCTAAAATGATTAGCACATAATCATAATGTAATCATGCTATAGCAGGTAAAATAAATAGTCTGACATCCATTAAGGTCAAAGGGTTACGCATTGCCAAATTTACTCAATCTCAAATCAGTCCATGATATAGTTTTCTTAGGGTCACTACGAACCTATACTAGTTTTCTCAGGCCAACCAAAAATTCCGTCAGTTGACTCGGTCGGGATTTACCAAATAATTCAACGGTCTTCTAATATAGTCATAAAAAATAATAACAGTCTCCTATATATGTAGGATAAATAATAGGTGTCTCCTTTATTTATAGGATAAATAATAGTTGTCTCCTATATTTGTAGAAAAAATAATAACTGTCCTATATATATATGAGAAAAGTGAGGAATAAGCTACGAATTTCTTCGGATGCATAGTCTCTAAAATTTAGCCTAAATTGGAAAAGCCCTACGCATTGGAATCCGTGGACCTGACCAACCGAGGCTTAACTGTTGGAGCATAGGGAGCGACCCTACACTGGTCTCCACCCTTCAATTTTAAATATTAAGTCTTAAATTTGGTTTTTTAAAAATGTCACCAAGTCTTATCTTTTGGTCGGTTCGGGCATTCTAACACATATTTGATTTTCATGATCTCCTAAATGTAATTCTACTCACTTAGGAGCTTAAGTCTGGTCATACTCACTATTGGAACAACCCTAATTGGTCATCGATTCCCAAATCCCCAAGGTCACAATGTTCGATGATATCATATATAATATATATAAGTGAGCATATCAACAATTCAATATATGTAATAATAACTTATCAATATATAAAAATGAGTATTCAGCACATCATCAATCTATTAAATATAGGTTCAATATGATAGCCAATTTTATATACAAATTACTTTTTCAAAGCAATAGCTTCCTCCTTAAAAACTCTTTCAAAAGTAGGTTAATATGTTTGTTCTTTTCTTTTGAAATCTTTTTTTATGTAAGTAAAATTTAATCCAAAAATAGAGTAAAAATCTTCAAAGTGTATAAAATAGTTTTCATATTTTTCAAAATCATAGACTATCACGTTTTAAAAATTAACTTATTTTCACGCGTTAAAATATAAGCTGTCGCATTTTAAATTTTACTTATTTTTCACGCGTTATACATCACGTTAAAAAATTGACCATTGCACGTTTTATAGTCATCACATATAAAAATAGAGGTCGGCACGTTCAAAATACTGATCGAGTATAATGCCTTCCTGGTAACTGTGTTTAGTTCGCATGCCCATGTATGTATACATTTTTGCCCTCGTTTATTATTATTTAATATCTGTCGCTTTGGAATGAGTTTATATACCGGTTGCCTATCACATCACACATGTCTTCGTAATATGGCGTTATGCATTTGAGTTATTACTCTCCATTACTTCAAATATGGAGCCTTTGTATATTCATGTGAAGCCAAATATAATTCATGAATAGTGCTTTGTAACTTCCACCTTCGCTTAATACATTTGCATGCCGTTTGGCCACGTGTGCTGCTGCGTATATAAATGTTTGCATGCATTCGTTGAGCCGTCGCTGGGAATTAGCCAACGTGATGAATAATTAATGCCACGTGAGTTAAAACGCTTATATGCCTTCGTTGGCAAATATATTTATACCATCATTTGGTTTCCTGCGCATGCAACACGTTGTTATATTACTTCCATCAACAACCAATTTACGAAGGCAACTATGTGGAGCTTTTATACTGTTAGCATCAAAATTGATCACTAACCTCGTTCAGAAAGATTGTGTGGAGATATCAGTGAAGAAAGTAAATTAAACAGAGAAGACAATGCTAATTTAAATGCAGAAAGTAAGAACACCAAATTTATAGTGGTTCAGCGTAATTGCCTACGTCCACTTTGTTCAACTTTATTGATTTCCTTTATAGGTGATTACAAATACAATTCGTGAATCAAATGCTTGAGTGAGGTTGTTAAGTAGAGAAGATGAGTCTTGAAAATGGCAGAGTCTCCCCGGTGTTTTCTCTCCAAAAAAAAGGATCCATTTCCCTGTGACTCTGCCCCTCTATTTATAGACAAAGATGGGCTGGACTTCCCAAGTGGGCTGATGGTCGAACGCTCCAGCCCGAGCACAGTGGTCGCAGTATGCCGAGCAAGGTTTGCCGAACGCTCTGATGCCGAGCAGTCCTTTCTGTGCCGAACGGTGTGGTTTGATGTTTGGGAAGTGCAGGATGTTAGTCAGTCGAAGCCGAACGCTCCTCTAGACGCCGAGTGTTCTTGTGCCGAGTACTTCTGATGTTACCGGGTATCATGCCGAGTACTCCTGTACGCCGAACCACAGATACTGCCGAGTTCCCCTTGATGTCGATTGCTCTCGTGTGCCGAGCAGTCTCGTATGCCGCGCAGTCTTGATGCCGAGCAGTCTTGATGCCGAGCAGTCTTGACGCCGAGCAGTCTTGATGCCGAGCAGTCTTGATGCCGAGCACTCTTGATGCCGAGCAGTCTTGATGCCGAGCATTGGTTGACGTTGAGTGCCAGTTGACGCCGAACACTGCTGAGTACTTCGCCGAACACTCCTGGACGCCGGACACTATGGATGCCGTGTACTTTACCGAACACTCCTAGATGCCGAGTAATCTACGAAGCCGGGTTCCACTGGATGCCGAGTACTACGCCGAGTACTCATGGATGTCAGGTGCTTCGCCGAACACTCCTGGATGTCAAGTGCTTCGCCGAACACTCCTTGATGCCGGTCACTCTCTGATGCCGAGCACTGATTGCCGAGTACTAGTTGCTTGGTCAAATCCCCAGGAAACACTTGCCCCCCAAAGTGTATTGCGTGGCCGAACGTGATGCGCTTTGAATCTGGTACAATCTACCTCGGAGGTACCTTCTCGAGGATGTTAGCGAAGGTGGTGCAAGACGAACGAGGTTGGGATGTCGAACGATTCGTTCGAAGCCGAACGTACCTAGCGTGCCGAACGTCTCTCCGCCACGATGCCGAACACTCCGGTATTGACCGGTTCTACCGGGTATAGCCTCTTCGACTTCTACCTCCCTCTATATAACCAGGCGCCCTTCCACCATTTTTCTTTTACGCCTTCTCTTCTATCACTCCTAGAGACTTTGCAACTCTTGCCATCCTATCGGACATTAAGTCTAATTAATCCATTCTCAACTTCGATCGTCGAATTAGGTATCATTCCTTCCATAATTGCATTACTTCCACTTTAGGTTCATCTCATGTTCTTTAGTTGTAAATGCGTGGCTAGTGGAAGTGGTTCTACCATTCGGAGTCGCCAAACGGTGTACGGGAGTTAAACCTAGCTCTTTTGTGCTGATCAAGATTGGAAGAAAAAAGGAAGATGGAGAGTCGAACGGCGTAACCTGCACCGGGCGATCTGTCTTTGTCGTTCGGCGTAAATGGAGAGGGAGCAGGGTGGAGTTATGATCGAAGGCGGAGCGTTACTCTAGCCGAACGATCTTAGGCCGAACACTACCCTAATGCCGAACAAACACATACACGTCGAACAAGACTTAGACATGTCGAACGCACATATATGCCGAACAGGACTTAGACATGCCAAACACACATATATGCCGAACAGGACTTAGACATGCTGAACGCACATATATGCTGAACAGGACTTAGACATGCCGAACACACATATATGCCGAACAGGACTTAGACATGCCGAACAGGACTTAGACATGCCGAACGCACATATATGCCGAACAGAACTTAGACATGCCGAACACACATATATGCCGAACAGGACTTAGACATGCCGAACGCACATATATGCCGAACAGGACTTAGACATGCCGAACGCACATATATGCCGAACAGGACTTGGGTCGAACAACTTCAATGTCGAACATCATTCAAATGCCGGACAGTATAAATGTCAGACTACACTTAGGCCGGTCACTTTATAGAACATATGCTTTCTGAATCTGGAACTGTAATCGCCTCAAGGCAAGCTTTTTGAGACGGTCAGCGATGACGGTCTTCGAAGGCGATGATTCGAAGCTGATTATTATATCTTTAAAAAACCTTTAGATTCTTATTGCTTGTACACAATTGCCTGCACTAGTTTACACACCACGTGGGGGGAAAACTCGTGTTGCTAATTCTAACGTTCAACGTTTTTTAAGTATAGTTCTCTCAAGCACTTAGTTATTTATTTGGGATGTCGAGAAAATCTAGCTCCGCTACCATATCCGACAGGCCTGGGCCGTCATCGAGGCAAGGAGCCGCAGATACTTCTAACCCGTCAACCTCTCCCGCTCATAACTTGGCGCCTGATGCTCTGGAGTCAACCATCTTACTAGACAATCTGATCGATTCTCAAGCTTCGAAGATCAACGAAGCTGCTCTGCGACGGATATGCTCCATTCACGGGATTCCTTTTGCCGAAGTGTTAGTTCCTTCGAGACACGACCGCCCTCATTTGCCCCCAGTCGGGTACACCGCCTGCAACAAGTTCATGTGTTGGATGGGCAGCGTGCCTCCATTCAATTTATTTCTCCGGGATGTGCTGCAGTATATAGACATAGCTCCGTCGCAGCTCCACCCGAATGGCCATGCATTCCTATATGGGACTTATTTACTTTTCATGGCTGTCTTCTCCAGACCTCCAACCCCCGGTGATATCAGATACATTTATATGTTCAAGAGACGGAAAGACAGTCCTTCTTTTATGTTCCTCGAGCCATACCACAAATGCCAGATCCTGACAGAGGCATGTAGCAAATTCACCCTGTACAAACAGGAATGGTTCTATGTGCGCTGCCCATCTGGTTTCGCTAGGAGATGGGTTGAAGGCAGTAAGTCTCTCTGCCGAGTTATTATTCGTATTTAACCAGAGTCATGCCTTTCCTAACTCTTCATTTCATCTTTTTAGGTATCAACCCGCGTCCGGAAGGCCGAGGATATTCTGAGGTTGTTGAAGCCATTAGAGCTCTTCCTGCTGAGGATCGAGACATCCGGACTATCATCTCAAATGAATCGCTGTCGAGGTTTGGCTTGCTAGCCCCTGGTCGTCGGATCAGCCTTCCAGAAGGTGTTACCATTCCCAAACCTCCGTCCGGTAAAGGGAAAAAACTTGTCGGATCGTCGTCGCGCCGCGCTCCCGATACGCACGGAGAAAGCGAGCGTAGAGAGGATGATGCTCCCGAGACTCAGGGTGAGAACGTGGGTCTCGCTTGGAATCCGGCAATCGAAGTTCAGGATATTGAGACATAATCCTCCCCTTCGAAGGGAAAGAATAAGTTGAAATATATGGTTCTAAAGGAGAAAGTTGGTGGCACCTCAAAAGTCACACTTATTCCGCCTGAGAAAGAGGCTTCCTCACAGCATCTGGAAAGTTCTCTGAGGGGTCTGTCCAACCTGTCCATCCCCGATGATTTACTTAATTACGGGTTCGATGATCCTGAAGCTCTCAAATTCTCGTCGCCCGCTAGAGGCAATGTAGGAGTTCAACTCCCGGCTCAAGGAGACAACACTCCGATTAGCAAAGATAAACGAACGGGTCCGTCGGGGGGAACACTAGGACACACACGCACATACGCATTCCATAATATACTTCAAGTCTTTTTAATTTGTGAATTCTCCTTAACTCGTTTTTATCTCCATTCTTTGCAGGTGATATGGGCCGCTCTCACGGACTTGATCGCCTTCAGGGGTCTTCTATATTCCATCACTCCGGATGGGATTCCGGTTCAGGCAGACGCAAGGACCGAGGTGATTATGAAGATAGGGACAATCATCCTCGCGAGTCGTCTCACCGCAAGAAAGCACACTCTCAATCTTCCCAGTCCCGCGATCTTCCTCCTCCAGCTGAGCCGGATAAAGAGAAGTCTTTGCAGAAGGGTTATCAGTCTGACGCTGCTCGAGAACAACATTCCAGTTCATCGAGTACAAGGCAAGTTCGAGAGCAACGTAAAAGAACGGAATTCTCAAGGCCTCCTCCTCCTACTCCTGCAGTGGACCCAACTGTTGCGGAAAAGATGGTCGACCTTAAGGCCAAGTTTCCGAAAATCTGTTTTGACGGCTTGAAATTCCTCCCAGCCATCCATCACATTCCTGGGCACGTGAAGCAAAGTGCCATTGCCTGCAACAACGACGTCTATGTTCAACATGACGCATTCGTGCACTTGGTGGAGAAGATCTCGGAAGTATCTGTTGAGCGTCAACACGAGATTGACCGTCTGAATCTGGAGGCTGACAGCGATAAGAAAATCATCAAACTCCTAGACGAAGAGCTTGCTTCGTATAAGTCAAAGCTAGAAGCCGCTGAACAAGGTGCAAAAGATACTGCTGAGGCAGTTACTCGCTTAGAGGTGGCTCACAAAAAGGAGCTTGACGAAGCAGTCCAGCGCAGCGGCGCCCTTGCCCTAGAAAAAGACTCTGTTCAAAAAGAAAGGGACGCGCTCGCTACTCAAGTCAAAGAGCTGAAAGAGCTACTCTCCAAGGAGAAAGAAGACAAAATAGCTGCTCAGGAAGAATCACAGCGATATTGTGATGAGATTGTTGCTACCCGACTCCTGAAGACAAAGCTCGAGGACGAACTTGCCGGGGTCGAGAAAATGAAGGATGAGGCCCATGAGGAGGGCAAAAGAATGGCTGTGGAGGAGCTTGATTCTCGCCTTGAGGCGGCCGCTGAGGCCGGCAGGGAAGAGGTCAAAAGTATGTTTGACCCGTTGATCGCCGAGTACGGAGCCCGCGTCCTTATGCACCGTGACTTAACATTCTTGGGCGACGGCTACCTCGAATCCCTGGTTGAGGCATGGGAAACTCTGATAAAGATCAGGAAGGTCGAGTCAGGCTCCGAAGAGGTCGACGATGATGCATTGGTGAAGGAGTTCCTGAGGGGGAATGAGCCATCGGATTTATCCGCAGCATTGGCACTTTATAGCAAAGGCTCTTCCCCTTCGAAAGAGAAGAACGACGAAGCCGGCCCGTCAGAGGCTGACACTACTACTCCTCACATCGCCGCTCCTTATGCTGCTCAATCGGCCGGTCGGTCGACGCTTGATCCATTCGAGCAGCATGCCAGTTATGATCCCGAAGATCCTGGGCTTGGCGTTCATGTGCTGTCACCTATCCTGGAGGGTGAAACCCCACGCGCTACCGATAGCCAACCGGATCCTGGTAGGAAATTCTTTTTTCTCTAGAAGTTGAAGAGATCCCGTCATTTTTCAGCAATGGTTATTCGTTCTAATGCCCATTTCTTATATTTTCATGTAGGTTGTTCTGACGCTGAGCCAACTCCGAGGAGCGATGACGCCAAGGAGGAAGCAGAGAAAACAAGCGACGTTGCTCACGCAGGAGTAACTCCCGGTCCAGACGCTCAAGTGATCGGGGCGCTTGATGATGACAAACTTGATACTTCGTCTCCTGCCGAAGGAAGCGATGAAATTAAAATCACTGGCGCCTCTGAGCATACTTCAGAGATGAGCATGAAGGACCGTCTCGCCGACGAGGAGAAGAAAAAGGTCAAAGTCAAAGTTGAATCTGAAATACTGGAACTCACTGACCCGCGTAACAGACCTTTGAAAATCATTCTCCCGGGAAGGTCCAGACCACTAGATGTTCCGTCCCCTACTCCTGACTCCGTTTCTCTAGCAAGCAAAAAGTCCAAGAGAAAGCGTGAGGGAGAGGAGTCGTCGGAAACACCAAAGGAAGACAAGAAGAAGAAGTCTAAGAAATAATCGATGCACTTGTTCAACAAGTTTCCTGCTTAGGTTTTGTAATTGTTTTTATCTTCCGCAACTCGTAGTTTGTATAGGCCTGAATTTTGTAGGAGTGATCGTGTATCCCCATTTTGGACTTATCGAATAAAATTTTAGTTTCTTTTTGTTTGAATGATTCTCTTGTCTTTATTTGGTTTGCTGACACTGTGCTCCGGGGACTTGGAGACTTGAGACTGTTCATACTCTAGTCCGCGCTCTGGGGACTTAGAATACTCCGTTCCGCACTCTGGGAATTCAGAGATTTGAAATCGTTTATACTCTAGTCCGCGCTCTGGGGACTTAGAGTACTCCGCTCCGCACTCTGGGGATTCGGAGATTTGAAATCGTTTATACTCTAGTCCGCGCTCTAGGGACTTAGAGTACACCGCTCCGCACTCTGGGGATTCGGAGATTTGAAATCGTTTATACTCTAGTCCGCGCTCTGGGGACTTAGAGTACTCCGCTCCGCACTCTGGGGAATCGGAGATTTGAAATCGTTTATACTCTAGTCCGCGCTCTGGGGACTTAGAGTACTCCGCTCTGCACTCTGGGGATTCGGAGATTTGAAATCGTTTATACTCTAGTCCGCGCTCTGGGGACTTAGAGTACTTCGCTCCGCACTCTGGGGATTCGGAGATTTGAAATCGTTTATACTCTAGTCCGCGCTCTGGGGACTTAGAGTACTCCGCTCCGCACTCTGGGGATTCAGAGATTCGTATTTGTTTATACTCTAGTTCGCGCTCTGGGGACTTAGAGAACTCCGCACTCTGGGGATTCGGAGATTTGGAATCGTTCGTACGCGTCTGTATGTCATGCAGGATAATGTATTTTATCATCCAATTAAGAGATATAGAAACTTCATAGAAAATATGGCTTCAAGCCTTTATTAACGAAAATCAACTAAATTGCTTGATTACAACTTAAAAAGGAAACTAAGTCATTATTGAATGGAAACATGCAGGAAATAACCGTGCCTACAACAAGAAAGGAAAACGTGCTAAATGTAATAGTGCCGCAAATGTTCACTGTTCCATGCTCGGGGGAGTGTCGCGCCATCAATGGTCGTTAGCTTGAATGTTCCTTCTCCAAGCTTTCGTTCAATGGCGTATGGACCTTCCCAGCTGGGACTCATGCGTGATGGTACCGGGAAGACTCGTTTCAGAACGAGATCACCCACATCAAAGATTCTTGGGCGAACTCTGCCGTCGTAGTAGCGCTTGACTCGGTGCCTATGCACTGCCGCCCTTAATTCGGCTTCTTCGCGCTTTTCGTCGATGCAGTCCAGTGATTCCAACAAGAGGTTTTGGTTCGTCTTGGGATCATAGTATGTCACTCGGTGCGATGGAACTTCAAGTTCCACGGGTATAACGGCTTCAGAGCCGTATGCCAAGGCGAACGGAGTGTGGCCGGTCGTGGACTTGTGGGTAGTCCTATACGCCCATAATGCTGTCGGGAGTTCATCTACCCACTTGCCTCCAACCTTCTCTAGACGCTTCTTCAATATGGACTTAATTATTTTGTTAACGGCCTCGACTTGTCCGTTAGCTTTTGGGTGTGCAACAGCGGCGAACTTTTTCTCGATGTCGTACTTTACACAGAACTCTTTGAACTCTCTACTTTCAAATTGCGTTCCGTTGTCTGTAATGATGGTGCGTGGAAGGCCAAAGCGGCATATAATGTTTCGTACAACGAAGTTAATGACCTTCTTAGAGGTGATAGTGGCCAAAGGTTCTGCCTCAGCCCATTTCGTGAAATAGTCGACTGCAACTATTGCATATTTCGCACCACCTTTGGATAAAGGCAAAGAGCCGATTATGTCGATTCCCCAGATCGCAAATGGCCAGGGACTGATCATTTGTGTGAGTTCCGTTGATGGAGCCCTCGGGATTTTTGCATATCTTTGACACTTGTCGCATTTTCTTGCGTAGTCCGCGGCATCCCGGTTTACGGTGGGCCAGTAATATCCATAGCGGAGGATCTTCTTTGCTAGCGTTTGCCCCCCAGTATGGTCGCCGCATTCCCCTTCGTGAACTTCTCTCAAGACTCGCTTTGTTTCATCATGAGCGATGCACCGTAATAATGGGACCGAGAATCCTTTTCGATACATGGATCCATCCTGCATTACGTATCGCGCGACCTTTCGAAGGACCTGCCGTCTTTCGCTTCTTTTTTCTGGTAAAGCCCCGGTCGTTAGGTACAGTTTGAATGGGGTTATCCACGATTCCTTTTCAATTTCTGTTTCCAACACGCGATCGACTTTCATTTCGTCTATGCTCGGGGCATGCAAGACCTCGATGGGATACAATCCCATTTGTCGCGCATCGTCGGTACTCGCGAATTTAGCCAATAAGTCGGCTTCTTTGTTATGTTCGCGCGGGATATGTGAGATGTCATAACGCTCAAGATTTGATAGTAGTTCTTGGACCTGAATGAGGTACGGAGCAAGCTTTCGTCCCTTTGCTTGGTAGTCTCCCCGTACTTGGTAAACCACCAACTGCGAGTCACAAAAGATTTTGACTGATTCGATCCCGAGTTCCCTGATGAGCTTCAAGCCAGCGATCAGTGCTTCATATTCGGCTTCGTTATTTGTAGCCGGGAAATCGAGCTTCAGGGCATAACAGATCGATCGGTTTTCCGGAGTTACAAGAACTACGCCCGCGCCGGAGCAACGGTCGTTTGATGCACCGTCAGTGTATAATTTCCATCGAACGGGGGGAATGATGTCGTGATCGTCCGGTTTGATGGGTATGGTAAATTCAGCGATGAAGTCTGCTAACGCTTGGCCTCGGATGGCTTTCCGTGGTAAGTACGCGATATCGAATTGGCTCAACTCGATGTTCCATCTTAGCAATCTTTCAGAAGTTTCCGGCCGTTGGAGTACCTGCCTCAGGGGTTGATCGGAATAAACACCTATTGAATGTGCTTGAAAGTACGGGCGAAGCTTTCGTGATGCAATCACCAAGCAATAAGCCAATTTCTCTATTTTAGGGTAATTCCTCTCGGCCCTTGTTAAACGTTTGCTAACATAATACACCGGCTTTTGGACTCGATCCTCCTCTCGTACCAAAGCCGCACTTATCGCATGTGGGGATACAGCCAAGTATACGTACAACATCTCATGATCAACTGGCTTTGATAGCATTGGTGGGCTCTCCAGATGCCTTACCAGATTTCGGAATGCTTCCTCACAGCTAGACGTCCATTCAAAATTTCTCTTTCCTTTCTTTATTATGTCAAAGAACGGGATGCACTTGTCAGTTGCCTTGGATATAAATCGACTCAGCGCAGCTACTTTTCCGTTCAAGCTCTGTACCTGCTTTATAGTCCTGGGCGCTTGTACATCTCGAATAGCTTGGATCTTTTCTGGGTTGGCTTCGATTCCCCTAGCGTTGACGATGAATCCCAAAAACTTCCCTGATGCAACGCCGAAAGAACACTTCAACGGGTTGATCTTCATGCCATAAAACCTGAGTATGTCGAACATTTCAGCCAAGTCTTGAATGTGGTCGTTTGACCGTCGTGACTTCACGAGCATGTCATCCACATAGACTTCCATGGTTCTACCCAGCTGGTCCTTGAACATTCGATTCACCAGCCGTTGGTAAGTTGCTCCAGCATTCTTCAATCCAAAGGGCATCACTACATAGCAATACAGCCCGACATTTGTAACGAAGCTGGTGTGTTCTTGGTTTGGAATATGCATTGGGATTTGGTTGTATCCTGAGTACGCATCCATGAATGATAGTAACTCGTGTCCTGCGGTGGAATCGACCAACTGATCGATCCTAGGCAACGGGAAACTGTCCTTAGGGCATGCTTTGTTCAAGTCGGAATAATCTACGCAAGTCCTCCATTTCCTATTCGCCTTCTTTACTAGCACGGGGTTGGAGACCCATTCCGGGTAGAGGGCGTCGCAGACGAACCCATTTGCTTTGAGTTTGTCCACCTCCTCTCCAAGAGCGGCGGATCTCTCCGGATCCATTCCTCTCCTTTTTTGCTTGACTGGGACGTATTTCGGGTCTATGTTCAACATATGACTCGTGATGGCGGGAGAAATCCCACACATATCAGAATGCGTCCAGGCGAAAACATCAAGGTTTGCCTGGAGGAAGTCGCTAAGGTCTTCAGTCATTGCGGGGCCTAGCTGTGATCCGATCTTCAGTATTCGCGAAGGGTCGCCACGGCTAACTGAAATGTCAACTGTTAATTCAGCCGGTGCCGCCTTCTCTTCCCTGGGTTTCTCATCGTCGTCTCTCGGATCTATATCTCTGTAGATCCGAGAACTATGCCCGAGCCAGGGCTCGGGCACTACTTGTCAATTATCCGCATTGAGGATGCGGACGGGATTGTCCGCAACCTTTCCTTTCTCCCTCCGGTGGGCCTCTCGGAGCTCGGCCACATAACAGGAACGACCAGCTGCTTGATCGCCGTGAACAATGCCTACTCCTTTGTCAGTCGGGAACTTCAAAGTTAAACACCACGGGGCTAACGCTGCCCTAAACTCCGCCAGGGCTGGCCGGCCCAAGAAAACGTTATACGGAGAGTCCACATCCAAAACTACAAAGGGTAGAATTCGCACTCTCCGACGCTCGCCTTGTCCCAGTTCAACTGGTAACTCGACATATCCCACTGCATCAGTTGCAGCGCCGTTAAAGCCGTGGATACGAGCTTTGGATGGTTTCAAGCCTTTTGTTTCTAGCTTCATTTGATCGTAGGCCTTCTTGAAGATGATGTTGACTGAACTTCCAGAATCAATCAGAATTCTTTTTACGTATGCTGGTCCGATCGTTGCAGATATGACCATGGGGTCGATGGTCGAAGCCTCTACCTGATCAGCGTCTCTGCTTCTGAACACAATATCGTCTGTCATTATGCGCTGCTGCTTAGTAGGGGCTCCGTCCTCCATGTTCGAACAACACTCAAAATCTGCATGCTTCAAGGAACTTGCATATCGCTCCATCTCCTGCCAATTCTTATCCGCGGGGTGAGGCCCGCCGATAATTGTATTTATGACCAGTCTACCAACGGTCCGGGCAGGCTCCTCGGGATGACGTGGAGCTGGTGCACGACCTGGGTTGGACGTTCCCTGTCCTCCTTCTTGTGGATCCTTCACAAATTCCTGCAATTTCTTCTGCCTGATCAACTTCTCGATAGCGTCGTGCAAGTGTCTACATTCTTCTGTATTGTGTCCATAAGTCTCATGGAAGCGACAATATTTCCCGGTCCGCTTCTGTTCTTCAGTTGATTCTTTTGGACGTGGTTTTCTGTACTGAAAAGTATTGCAGGTGGATAGGTAAATGTTTTCAAGTGGGGCGTTTAGCGGAGTGTACTCGCTGTAGCTTGGAATTCTCGACTTCCACTTTCCTGCTTCTTTTCTTTTCCCTTGACTCCTTCCTTCGGACTCCTTGGGTTGCCCAGGTTTGTTCTGGACGTTGACTTGGACCTTTCCCGAGCTGTCTCCCGATTGCTTCACAGCGATGTTGCTCTTTATTGACTCTTGGACAGGCCCTGGCGCCTTATCTCGTCGTACCCACCTAGCTTCCTCTCTTCTTATGAACTGGTGTGCCTTAGAGTAGAAACGCTCTAGCGTAGCTGGAGGTTTTCCTGCCAGCCAGTCTCCAAACTCAGAGTCTGGATCCACACCTCTCATTACAGCCATCAGAATTGCATGGTCATTGGGATTACTGACTTCAGTTGCTGCCACGTGGAATCTTTGCAAATATTCCTTCAACGATTTGCCAGGATTTTGGATTACACTTGACAGAGACATCACGTCCTTTGGGCGCGTAGTGTGTATCCTGAACTGCTCAATAAACTTCTTCGCCAACTCCTCGAAATTTGATACGGATCGCGGAGGAAGTCGGGTGAACCACATAGTGGCGATCCCAGATAGAGTAATCGGAAAACACCTACACTTGGTGGCATCATTCGCTCTGGCTGAATCCATCATCCATTCGTACCTCATGACATGTTGTCTAGGGTCAGTCTTTCCTTCATATGTAGGAATAGTAGGCATACTAAACTTCCTGGGGTACGCCGCTTGCAACACAACATCCGTGAACGGAGTATGACTTCTTGACACTCCCCAATCATCATTCGATAACCCCTGATTTTCCTTCATCAACTGCCTGATCATGGCTGTCAGATCTGGTGTCTGTATGGAAGGCGGAAGGTTGGAGTCTATTCTACGCGCCTGTCCATGCTGATGCCTCCTCTCCTGGCGATCTTCCAATCGTGCATCTTGAGGTTCGACATCGTTAGCATTTTGATGATCTGGGCCTCTATCTTCCACCTGTATCCCGGTCCTGAAGCTTCCAGCTCTTGCTTGGTCGCGGTCTCCAGCTGTTCGAACAGCAGCATCTGCTCGCGCAGCATCAGTCTTGCAGCGTCTGCGCCTGGGAGGTTCATCAGATGAAGTAGAGCTGTCAGATGAGGAGTAAGCAGCGGGATTGCCCCCAGCATTCTGTTGCTGCTGTTGAGTAAGTTGTGCCATCAGGTTGGCATTGGCTTGCATCTGCTCTCCTAGTTGTCTCCTACTTTCCCTGAGCTCTCTCATCAAGTCGTTGAACTCTATTCTGGTGACAACTGGAGTTTGGTCCTGAGTGGCAACTCCTGTATTTGGAATTGCTGGTTGATTGCTAGGCCCTGCTTGTTGCACACTAGCAGTCTCGTGGGCATCCGCATTGTGAGAAGCTGACCTGGTACGCGGTCTTGCCATTGTAGAGTTATTGGTATGAACTCTGAGTAGAATCAACTGATGTCTTATCAGTGAGTCGGATCTTCTTTGGGGGATTTGTTCAATCCAGTAGCTTCAAAGCAGATCCTTGAGGTCTGAGAATTCAACTCTCAATGAAAGCACCAAAGTGTTAGCACCAAAATTGGTCACTAACCTCGTTCAGAAAGATTGTGTGGAGATATCAGTGAAGAAAGTAAATTAAACAGAGAAGACAATGCTAATTTAAATGCAGAAAGTAAGAACACCAAATTTATAGTGGTTCAGCGTAATTGTCTACGTCCACTTTGTTCAACTTTATTGATTTCCTTTATAGGTGATTACAAATACAATTCGTGAATCAAATGCTTGAGTGAGGTTGTTAAGTAGAGAAGATGAGTCTTGAAAATGGCAGAGTCTCCCCGGTGTTTTCTCTCCAAAAAAAAGGATCCATTTCCCTATGACCCTGCCCCTCTATTTATAGACAAAGATGGGCTGGACTTCCCAAGTGGGCTGATGGCCGAACGCTCCAGCCCGAGCACAGTGGTCGCAGTATGCCGAGCAAGGTTTGCCGAACGCTCTGATGCCGAGCAGTACTTTCTGTGCCGAACGGTGTGGTTTGATGTTTGGGAAGTGCAGGATGTTAGTCAGTCGAAGTCGAACGCTCCTCTAGACGCCGAGTGCTCTTGTGCCGAGTACTTCTGATGTTACCGGGTATCATGCCGAGTACTCCTGTACGCCGAACCACAGATACTGCCGAGTTCCCCTTGATGTCGATTGCTCTCGTGTGCCGAGCAGTCTCATATGCCGCGCAGTCTTGATGCCGAGCAGTCTTGATGCCGAGCAGTCTTGACGCCGAGCAGTCTTGATGCCGAGCAGTCTTGATGCCGAGCACTCTTGATGCCGAGCAGTCTTGATGCCGAGCAGCCTTGATGCCGAGCATTGGTTGACGTTGAGTGCCAGTTGACGCCGAACACTGCTGAGTACTTCGCCGAACACTCCTGGACGCCGGACACTATGGATGCCGTGTACTTTACCGAACACTCCTAGATGCCGAGTAATCTACGATGCTGGGTTCCACTGGATGCCGAGTACTACGCCGAGTACTCATGGATGTCAGGTGCTTCGCCGAACACTCCTGGATGTCAAGTGCTTCGCCGAACACTCCTTGATGCCGGTCACTCTCTGATGCCGAGCACTGATTGTCGAGTACTAGTTGCCTGGTCAAATCCCCAGGAAACATATACATAAATGTTAAAATATACGATGTCATACAGAAATGAAAGATTGATTCTTATTTGAATATTTTAATTTAACACTTAGCTAGATTTTTTTTCAGTAGATTAACCAATCATCAACGTTAACCATTGCATAATCATTAGTAAAGGAACTAGAATAAAATTATAATTAGCATTTATCCAAAACATGAGATGAAAAATATCATACTAAAACTATAACTTCATCCTTTATGACAACGATTATTATTGATACAAGCTGAAAATAGAATATACATCGTTAGAATATAAAATAAGATAGGAGTTGCTTATATATTTATTATAAGATTACTAGTGTCAATATTCAGTTCAGTTCGGTTTAATATGGTCGGCTCAATCATCCAAACTGCAACTGAACCATATCGATGCGAGTCGGTCCGGTTTAGAGTGTTTGCATTGATTAGAAAATTCCGTGCGGGTTTTCGCACCGCTTTTACGGTCCAGTGCTGGCGGTTTCTGTATAGCGTGCGGTTTATGCCCACCCCTAATTTGTTGTTGGCTTTCTGTTTGTCAATTCTCTTATCATTTCACCAACTTTCCTTGAAACATTAATAACCCATAATTAACACAATCTATGTATTTATTTATTAATTAATTTTTTCCGTAATTAATTACCCTTTTTATCACTAATTAATTCATATAAAATGGAAAGTTTATGGAAAAAGCCCCTAAAATTCACCTAAAATCTATTTTTATTATTTTCTACCTTCTGCAAAAATGTCGGACCAAAATCATTATTTTTCATATTTTTTATAATTAATTTCCGAAATTCAACAATTTTTTCGCTTAAAAATTAACAAAATATTCATATTAATCCCGAAAATTATGAAAGTTAAAACATATATCGAAAATAATAATCCAAACATCTTATCAAAATTTTAGATTATTTGAAAATATAAAATTTAGTTTTCACAACTAAAACCTCTTAGGAAAATTCCTAAAAATTAGATAATTAATATATAATCATCCAAAAACTCATATCCATGATTATTCAATCCAAATACAAGATATAATCATCCAAATATTTAGAATTTCAGCAAACTAAATTCAAAACACACCAAAACAAAGAGATGGTTGTATATTATTCATCCTAATTTTAGTTGAAATGATGGAGTTTGCCTTAGCTTTCTTTTCTTCCTTTTTTCTTCTTGGATTTCCTCTCTTCCTAATGGTGGTCAACCTTTCTTTTTCTTTATTTATTTTTGAGAATGAATTAGAAATGAATGAGGGAGATAGGAGAGGGGTATGTTAATCTATTTTCCTCTTTTTCCCTTCCTTATTCATGTTTACTTATATTTCTTATTAACACATTCCCTTTAGTAAATTGATCAAGGCCAACCCATATTAATTAGTTAATTAACTTGAATGGAAAATCCAACATTTCTTAACTTCACATTTGATTATCCATAATTAAATATTTAAATTATATGCTATATAAAAATTAGGGGTGTTACGTCATTGAATGCAAAAGCTAACCAGATGCACAACTTAATTAGGTATGTATGGATGCAAAAGCTAACCGTATACACAACCTAATCATGTACGTATGGAAGCAAAATCTTATTAATGCACAACCTATTCGGGTACATACAGAAACTAATCTGTAACCAAGTTAAAACAATAGTTAACTGAGCTAATCATCGAATGCAAAGCTAACCGGATGCACAACGTAATCGAGTACATATGGATGCAAAAGCTAACCGGATGTATAACCTAATCGGGTATGTATAGGTGCAAAAGCTAACTAGATGCACAACCTAATTAGACATATGCAGATGCAAAAGCTAACTAGATGCACAATCTAATCGAATACAAATAGATGCAAAAGATAACCAAATGCACAAACTAATCAAGTATAAATAGAAAACTATTTATACCTGAGTTAGAATAATGATGAACTGAGTTTATCTTCGAAAGCAACACCTAAAAGATAAAACATATTTTCATGGAAAAACCATATATATACATGATAGATATATAACAAGCAAACACAACCTACTAAATATATCAGTGGCAAATTTTTGCATGGAAAATATTCTGCCAGTCGTATATTTTCCAGGCAAATATTTGCTAGACCAATATTTACTAGGCCGTTATTTGCTAAGAAAACAAAATTACAGTATTAATTCATCTTCCACAAAAAGAAATAAATAAATTTATGATACCAAAAAATAAACATTTAAGTTATCAAATAGAACTTGAAATTACATTAATAGTTTGCAAAATATAAGGCCTATAAGGTACAAAAACTAAATTTAATTTCTTAACAAACAAGAACTTTTGTTACGACCTAATTTCTTACAAAAACTCCAACGTTTGTACTTATTCACCTCACCAGCTGACTTAATCCATTCTAAAGAAGGAAGCTTTCCTACACCACATCCTCTCTTAGGTGGATGTACTTCAACATCTCTAGGTAAAATATCTTCCATTTGAAAATTAGTAAGTCGATGAATCATGTGAGAATAAAATGCTTAGAGATAGGATACATTGAAAGAGTTTTCAACATAAGAATAAACATCCAAATCAAAAGAAAGAATGCATCTAATAAGCATGAGCACATGGAAAACCCTCAATGCGCCATAAGTTACAACTACATCATCGAACACTAAAACTACATGATAAGATTGAGTTGATTGGACTATATATACATCAATAGTTGATCTAGTAACTTTCCACTAAATACCATTAAGGTATAAATCCCTTAAACGCTTTTCCATAACATGGTACAATTGACTAATTCAAGTTTTACTTAGTTCATGTCAATCGGATATAAGGTTCATGAGCTTAAATGAATTCTATCTAAACATGCAACGATAGGTAAAAACCTTTCTTCTAAAATCAAATGACTTGAACTTTACGCACAATTAGAAATCATTTCCCTATATCGATTTCCAATAAAAAAAAACACTAACAAACTTTCCAAAAGACAAACCATGCACAAAAAAACTAATTTAGTCCACCATCACTCCTAAACTCACACAAACATTGATTAAATAAATCTATTGAAGCAGAATTAACTGGTTGAAAAAATAAAGAAATAATCCATTTAATTTTACCTTAAGGGCACATTTCTATTAAAAAAACTCTTTAATTCTTCAAATAATAGTAACAAGAACCATGAACTGAACTTGAAAAACTTGAGAAACAACAAGCAAATGACCAGGATGTCGATCAGGTACAAAAGTGAAATCATGATCATCATCACATAACATTTTCCAAAGCTTTGTTAAAACCAATACCAATTAGATTCATGTTCACCAGATACAATGACAAAAGCTAGTGGAAAAATACATAAAATAAAAAAAATACATATATAACATTTATAAAATAAAAATAAATGCACAAAATATACAAATTACAACAGCACAGGTATGCCAAATATTTGCCATAAAAATAAGGTAGATATTTGACATTGAAATATTTGACAAGCTAAATCATCAAAAATAACAAAGAAGTTAAAAGATACAAAAAAGGGTTGCCATGTAAATAAAATAACAATTATAATACTAATTCAACAAATAAAATAACAAAAATAAACAGACAAAATGAATAAGTTACGATGGCATAGCTTTGTCAAATATTTGCCAACTAAATAAGGTAAATATTTGACATGCAAATATTTGATTGACTAAAATATTGAACAATTATATTATAAATTTCAGAACTGAATCATACCTTGATTACCGCTCTCAATAGTAGCAGACATAATACAATATTTTCCTCTACTTCTCATAAAAGTCCCACCAAGAAAAATTCATATTTGCATGTTTCAAATCCAATGAAAACTCTCTCAAATTCATGACTAACAGGATCACCTTGAAGTTCAATAGTACTACCGGGATTACAAATAGCCTCAACTTTATAAAAAGATTTCAAACGACGATACGAAAGCAAATCATTCCCATGTATTTCTAAAGAACCAATATTTTTTCAGTATATGAAAAATAGTAATTTAATACTATATTGTACTCAGTCTGAAATAATGAAAATATATTATGTTTTCATTGATGGATTCAAAAGAATAAAATCAACAGTCAACTTTTTAACAAATCTGCTAGAAACAGGTGGATGGTTAACATCTATAATACCAACTCCACATGAATGATTAGGTTGCATGGTTTTAATAACGAAAAACCTTGTAGGTTAAATTTACGAGAAGCATGAATGCAAAATGTACAACCTTTCCGTGAACAAATAGCCGTAACTCGCTTTTTTATCATTTTTAAAAACATTAACTTTATATCCATTCTTAATATAACGTATCATAAGATCCAATCAGAAAACTTCAACGTCACCAACAAATCTTTGCCCAACACTAGTAAACACTGCATTGCATTTTTTAACAATTATTTCAAAGTAGAACTAGAATCAACTAAAGAACCAACCACTGAAGAAGGAGACGAGCCACACTTAGTAAAAGAACCGGTAAATGAAGAACAATAAGAACAAACATCAACCGAACTACTTTTACACTGCTTAGATATAATCGAAACAAGTAGAAAATCATCACGGCTATGCGCAACAAGCAACAATATACTATGCAAGTTAGAGTTAGTTTCAATTACTCTTTTCCTATCCTATCGTCTCTTTCATAAACAAATTCAATAGAACCAGGTGTTAATCCAAGCCAATGGTCACAAATATCATTTCTCTGTCTTAACACACAATCACTCGAACCAAATCGCATACTATAGCTATTGTTACCCAACATAAAAATGACAATAACATCAATAGAATCAGGCCTGCAAAAACATATAATATTAAAATAAAAGTACTACAATAGGAAAAAAGGAAAAACTGCCATAGCATATATTTTCCTGACATATATTCGTAGGAAAATATTTTCTAGGCAAATATTCGCTAAGCAAATATTTGCCATACGAATAATGGCCTGCATAAAACACACCTATACTTTTCATGTCATATAATACCAATAACATAGTTGAACTATAATAATAAAAACATAATTAAGCAAACCAATTGCAACGATAAGAAAAACTACCACATTTAATTCAACATAGGAAAATTTTTGCCATACAAATAATGACCTGCATAAAACTTCACCAACAGATCCTATACTTTTAATGTCGTACAATAACAACAATAGTTGAACTATAACAATAACAACATAATTAATTTAACCAATTGCAATAATGACAAAAACAACCACATTCAATTCAACATAGGTAAATATTTTCCATAAAAATAATAGCATGCATAAAACTTCACTGACAGATCTTATAACTTTCATGTCATATAATACCAACAACATAATTGAACTATAATAATTACAACATAATTTAGTTAACCAATTACAACAACATCAAAACAACCACATTCAATTCAACATGATGCGATAAAAAAACATTAAACAAACAAAAATAACTACAAACATTAAACATTTGCACTTGGAAATATCTCAGAAAACACTTTGAAGTTTTACTTTAATCAATTGTCAAGTAAATTGTAACGTTGATGTAGGAAAGAAATATCATGTGAACTGAATATTACATGCACATATATATATAACAATCTTACACAGAGCTAACATGATTGGTGTAGTTGGTTGATGGTCCAGACTGCGAGACCAAATATCACGAGTTCAAACCACGAAATTGACAACTCTCTAACAAGTACCCAAAGTATGTATATGGAAGACGCATACTTCCTTAGAGTTTACAAATGAAGCTTAGTTCTCTAGGTTATTCAAAACAAAATATTACACGAACTTCTCTTTAATTAGAGGTCCGAGCTAACAAACTTTGATTCATTGAGAAAAGATGCTCGAATTTCATTGACATGACATGGTTATTATTAAGGTTATTAAAATGAGATTCAAGCCATAAATTGTAAAATTTAAATTTTAGCTCGAACCGGGATTTAAACCATAAATCGAAGATTTAAAAGTCCATATTTTAAGGTTTGGACACAATGTGAAATTGATTTTGATGTTTGAACTTCTACGCCTATACCTAACACTTAAATTTTTTCCTTTTGTTCCATTTTAATTTTGTCTAGAAAACATAGATTTTGTATTGTATGCAATACAAGTATAGTGAATATTATGTATTGAACGGATTTTCTCTACCACCGGTTTAAATGGTTTTAAATCGAAATGTGAATCGAATCGTAAAGGTAGATATTCGATCTGAAACGGGGTTTAAATCGTAGGATTTTAAGATTTTGACAACAATGGTTAGTAGCTCCTATTAATTTCATAATTTAAAATAAATGTATTGCTTCAGATTTCACATAGGGCAATATTAAGTACTACTGCGAACCCGTGCTATGCACATAGGGTTCAGCAAATAAACCAATATCTTACCTTTTAAATTTCTTTAGTTATATAAAGATGAAAACATATGTATATGGATTATAATTTTTTGACATTAGTCTTTATTTTCAAGCTCTATTGACAATTCTTTGTTGATAAATTTGTTAAGTAATCTTGAAGTACACAAAGTATGAAGCCTCAAGGATAACAATTCATTTTAAAGCGTCATGGATTTATAAAAAAAGTTAATATTCACCACCAGTTATTCCTAACTTCTTAATCATACATTATTGAGTTTGCATATTAATTTTCATACATAAGAAATGCATAAGTTCAACATGGATTTATGCTATATTCAATGTATAAATTAAAAAACGTACACTTTTTTGTATAATGATAATGTTTCAAACCTCATATAAATTATACTAAGAGTGAAATAGGGCTCCAAATTTAGTTCAAACAGACAACATTCGAACATTTGAGTTGGTACATTTTTTGACATTTACAATACTACCTGAATTTGAAAAATACCAATAGCTCTATAGCATTATATATTTTAATATAATAATGATTATTTGTGAGAAATATATGTAAATATCAATAATGCACATCTAATTTGTGAAATAACTAAACAATTTTTCCCTTTACTTCGAACATTCAATACAAAGATAATGATTGAAACAATATAGCAATTAACATAATTCAAAGTGAAATAACTAATCACCATAACACAAAATATTGTTGGATACATTTAACAAGGAATGGCTGCTAAGTCCCCAGAATTGAAAGATGATGGAAGAAAAGTCCCTCCCAATAAAGTTGTGAAAATTAGGTCCCTATTTTTAGTTTTTTGTTAATTTATGCTACTTTTGCCCTTGATTTCAATGCTGGGATGATTTTATGGGAGGGGACAGTTTGGTAAAAAAATAACAAAATAGGGACTTAATTTACATGGATTTATCAGCAGGGACTTTTTGTGTATGAGCTTTGAGAATAGGGACCTTTGGTCCAAAACCCCTACATTTAAAAAGCGCTTTAGACAACATTTTATTAATGGTAACTATAAGGCTACATGGCATAATAAAACATAGTCAATAAAGCGATTTATGAAATTTTATTGTTATTATTACTAACATAAAAATATTGTAGGCTAAAATAATAGTGAATCTAACCATTGCTATAAATATTAATTTTGTGAAATAATAAACTAAATTAATATTAGAAGATAATAAGGATTTTATATAATATGTAATTATGCACAAAAGCAACAAATACTGAACTGAGAGCAGTGAACAAAAATTTATAGCTAAAATTAATTTAGTCTATTTTGATCTAAAATTGGTTGAAACCATATTTTACTCGGTGTTAACTTATACATGTTTTTCTACAAAAAGAAAAGAAAAAAATTAACTATCAATTATCTCCAATATAACCTTAATTATCTTCCTGCAATTTCTTTTAAATAATTAACTGAATGGAAGCGTCTTTTATATCAATCATATTTTAGCAAATAGATGTCACTACGTTTTCCACTTTATCTATACCCAACTCTGCAATCAAACACATTTTTGACTTAAATTGACTCTTTATTCATTAATTATGGACTTTCATCCTGTCTAATTTTATGTACTTAGCTTTTCTTCATTTATACTCTTCACATCACACTATAGCTCCAACCATTGAACTTGAATATTTTCTAAAGTACCAAACAAACGCTTACCGCATTTGTTAGAAATATCAATTCAACATTAGTATGAATAATTATAATTTTTTTCTATATATTTAAAATTAGGTTAATATCGTATTTCTAACTTAAGATGGTTATTACAAAAATAAGACAAAATTGTAATCATGTTTTATAATGTTGCCTTTGGTATTTTCTTTAAAGCATATGTTAGGATTGCCCTAATAATTATGGTAAAATAATTTAATAAATCCATCTACATGTTTTTCTTAGTTATATTAACTTTTTGTTGCATTTAAAAAAAATCAAAGTAGTAGTTAAGTACATCTAGTTAATAACTGCTCTACCATTTCTTTGGAATAAATATGTCTTTTTACAATAAGATAACTTTCATGGAATTTGCTTACATACTCGCATATAAAAAAGGAATGTACAATGCATCTTAAATATTGATTAAATGCTGGTTTTCTAACAGATTAGCGTTAAAGAGAAAAATATGAATTAAGTATCTCATTAAGTTGTATTCAAATTAAAGAAAACTAATTATAATTGATTCTCTAGTTATTTTGAATTCATTAAAGGGAATAAAAAATACTTGATTCATTTATATTAATTCTTTTAATAGTCGCATGGTTATATCATTCCATATGATCTTTCTAATTTAAAGTTACTCATAAACAATAGGAATAACAAATTTCATAGTCTATAATTATTTATAAACATCTCCAAACAAAAAACGAAGATTAATACAACATAACATTTCATGGTATATTAACTACACCACCGAAAATTATATTAAAGCTTATATTGATAGAGAAAGATAACATTAGATTTCACAGAGAATAAATTGAGTTTTACCAAGATTACACAAAATCAGTTATTCAGTAGAAAACATATTAAAGATTAAACTTTTAACAAAATTTTAAGTTGCATACCAGAGTAGAACAAAAGTTGTAACGACCTGCCTTTAAAACCATCGAAAGTCGACACCGAACACTACCACTGTGTTCCATTGTCGCACATCCAATCGACAAAAGGGCAGATTGTTAGGGTAAATAAAAAAGAAAAGAACAGAGAATAGAGAAAATCAGAATCTCTCAATGGAATTGACAACATATAATATAATAAGGACAATAGAAACTGTCACTCCAAACATACAAAGTATATCAGAGTTAAAAACAAACCTTATAAGCCGGACAGTTATAAAATCCTGACCTTACAAATGCTGGTAGGTATACTATATAATACAGTGGAAAATAAAATACTACGATAGGTGAAACTCCAGCTCCCCTCCAGGATCTCCGAAACTTCAAGGACAACCTGGGAAATACTCGGTCTGACCCGAGCATTATAAATAAATAACACCCAAATCAGCCTAGAAATACCAGCGTGAGATAACTCGAATAATGGGAAACATATATAAAAATTCTATGAGACCACGCAGCTAACGCGGAATGGGCTTTTACCTCACAAGAATAACATCCAAACAAGCAAGAGCAGAAATAAATATCAGGAAACAAATCCAAATATGATTGAGCATAAATAATATTAAACCCTACTTGAAAGAATGAAAATAAACCGAGTAAAATCCAAACTAGACAGAATGGATAGAACAAGGAAAACAGTCCAACTTGATAGAATGGACTAAATAAGGTAACAGTCCAAACTCGATAGAATGGGATAAATAATGTCACAGTCCAAACTCGATAGAATGGGCTAAATAAAATAACAGTCCAAACTCGATAGAATTGGCTAAATAAAGTAACAGTCCAAACTCGATAGAATGGACTAAATAAAAACTTAAATGCCGTGATGAGGAGTTGGCTCTACTCGTGGCAATTTTAAAGCTAAAACAGATTCAGGGATACGAATCAAATCAGGAAAGAAATTTTTTCAACAAATGACTAGGAGGGTGTGCCCCCTTGACCGAAAGTATACCTCAAGAAATATACTTGAGAACTCCGATGGCTCTCAGACACGTCCAAGCCGGACCCCTCCAATGGTTACCGAGAATCCAAGTACTTCACATCTCAATGCGTAACACCGAATCCAATCTAGAGTGGATATGAAAATACCCTAATGGGAGCAACCCCATATAGCTTGGCTTCCACTCGCTCTTGGGTTTAGTAATTTCCGACAAAGGATAACAAATCTCAAATGAGCAATTCATCATCTTAAAGTGACGGAAATAAAGTGGCTGAAGTAACCGATAGCTGAGATACCAACTATCGAGGACATAAAACAACCATATATGGAAATTAAGTCTTGTATACTTATCACCACTCATTGAATTCAAACTTGTACTATTTCTGGGTTAACAATAACACCGGACAAGTCAAGGTAGTGTTACCTCAAAGTCATGACTCGCTATTATTCTTAACTTTTGAAATAGCATCAAGTCTACTTCTTCGATGTTTAGTGCTAATTATACAAAAAAATCGTTTCCATATAATTGATTCACTTTATGGAAATAATTTATTTCCATAAACGAATCAAACTTTTACTTTTAAAAACGAACTGAACTTTTTACTTGATTTCTGTATTGGTAAAACGCTTTTAGAATTAATTCTTGATTGTTAAAACGTTAAGAGAACAATTTTTTCTAAGCGCGCGACCCCGAAGGCCTAAACCAACATCAGACAGAACACCCAGAGGATTATCCAACTTAACATCCTAATAATCGAGTTCCAATTCTATTTGAACTTTTAAAAAAACAATATTAATTATCCCGAAAGATAATTAATCACACTTAAAATCCCTTTAAATAAACAATTCATTATCTATAATAAAAAGGATAATTATTTCCAAACATTTTTATAAAATTGGTAAATTAACTTTAAACCCTTTATTAAATCAGTCTACTAACTTTAAATCAATTTATTAAAGCAATTTTTATTATATTAGTTAATTTACTTTGTAATGCCTCTGAATGTTAATTAACATTATTCGGGATATTTAATTGGATAAATTAAATAGAATAATGTGAATAGTAGGGAGATGAGATTAACAAATCCAATGGTCATGTCTAAAAGAATGAACTAAAATAAAAGGACTTAAATAAATTAAGAATGAGGAATTTTTCCTAAGGGGTAAACTTGGAAATGGGGCTACATTTCTTTGTATATATCTCTTCCTCCACTGGAATAAATTTCCAATTTCTCATTCTTAACTCCTCATCACTTCGGCCGACCATTAAAAAGCTCTAGGAAGAGTTTAAATTAAAGAATAAGCCAAGGAATTAAAGCTAGGAAATTATCTCATTCTCCAATCAACTACTCAAGGTGAATAATCATGTTTATCATCTCGTTTTTCTATGTTTTGATCGGTTATGGGTTATACCGGATTCACGTTTATGATTTTGGTTAGGATATAACCACTTAAACCTTTGTTTGGATAAGATATAGGTGTTTTAAAATGTTAATGGGCTAATTAACAGGTTTTCATTCGGTTTTGGTTAAATTCCGAGTTGTTTTGATCTTCGTATGCTTTGAAATTTAAATATGTTGAAGTATATAATTTATCTGATTTTTGGTGATTTTTGGGAATTTTTCCTTAGTGATTTACTAAGGTGATTAAATTATTTAAGCCCAAGGGCTAAACTGAAATTTTACTTTCGAAACTATTTAAATTCAGAAGGATTGCTTTTGGAAATATTTGAGGAAGAAGCACAGTGTTTTGAGAAAAAGGTTGTTTTGTATACTTTTTACTATTTGGAAGTATAGGAGAAGGTTCCTCAGCCAATCAAAATTAGACAAACAAGATAAAAACATCACTTCAATGGCCCAGTTCTGTCTTCGACTCCAACAAGCCCGCTTTTACTCTTTTAACGAAGTCGAAAGGTACCTTTCGTCTAAAATGGAAGGTAAACAGTTACCTTCCGCCCAAGTCGAAAGGTAGGCACGGGACCGAAGGGAAGAAAAGGACGAAGGGATGGGGAGGCTGCTTCTTTTGCTTTCGGATAGAAATAAAAATTGTTTTCGAATAAGTTGAAGGGGGATCCTTCGACTCTATCATTTTATAAAAGACTGAAATTTTATATTCAAGAAGGGTTTCGGAGGGGATCTTCAAAAGCTTAAACCTTCAAGAGTATTGTTTTAAAATGTTTTCCGAAAAGGTGTTTTAAAACCTTTCGGCAAGCCGAAGGGTTAACCTTCCGACATGGTCGGAAGTATGTTTTCGAAGGGTTGGTTCCAACACCAACACTTCATTATTTTTGAATGATTTCGAAAGGTTTTAATTTCGAAAGGTTTTGATTTCGAAAGGTTTGGTTTCGAAAGGTTTGACTTTGAAAGGTTTATTTCTAAGGGTTTTGAAGGGGCTATCTCAATGAATTCGAAAGGTTTTAATTTCGAAAGGTTTTGATTTCAAAAGGTTTATTTTGAAAGGTTTAATTTCGAAAGGTTTTAATTTCGAAAGGTTTAGATTTCAAAAGGTTTGATTTCGAAAGGTTTTGAAGGGGTTACCTTCAATGATTGCTAATGGTATGATTTTGTAATGCTTTCAAAAGGAAGGTTTCCGAAGGGGCTAACTTCAGAGGGTTATTTTCTTTCGAATGGGACTTCATTCGAAGGGTTTTAGAGGGCTGTTTTTTTAGCAATTTTCCTTAAGTAAATTTTGCTAATTTAAAGGGGTTACTTCGAAGGGTTATAGCATAAAATACATATTTTGTTTGAACATGTAAGGGGAAGCCTTATATAAATTTGATGTTATTAAACCTTGGGGACACCGGGGTGGGATTACTGATTTCGATACATACTTTGGGGTTACAAACAGAAATATGCTTTCGAAGTTATACATTGGGGCTATCAACGTGTTTTCATTTAATTTAACCTAATTAGGGATACCAATGGGAATAAGTTAAACAGGTGGAATACCTGGGGAAAAATATATAATCATGGGGATCATGAGTTTTTGTAAATAATCATGGGGATCATGATATTTTTGGCCAAGTGATGGGTTCTTGGTTAACCAAGGAAAACTATGGAATGTGCGATGGATAGCCCACATCAAATTTCTAAAGTAAAGAATGTTTTGCCAGAGGTGGTTAGCCTCGGGACTTGACACCCATGGATTAATAGTCATCCTAGGAAAACTATGGAGTGCGCGATCGATAGCCCACACCATCTTTTATAAAACAGTGTACGATTGACAATCTGCATTTATTTTGAATGGATTTGGGATGGATAGTCCTATTAAATTATGATGGATGGTCATTTTAAAGATTTTAGAAGGGAACTCTAATAAATTGATTTTAGAGGGGAACTCTCATAAATTGATTTTAGATGGAAAATCTAATAAATTGCTTTTAGATGGGATATCTAATAAATGGGTGGATGGGATATCCAATAAATATGATTTATTGCTTTATTTCATATTATGTTAAGACTAATCATTTTGGGTACAGGGGCATAGTAAATGATTTGCATGTTTGTTTAGGATACTAGTGAGGGGAAAACCCGTTCCGCTAAGCGGCGTGGTCTCACTAGATATCTATTTATGATAAGAGATGATATCGGATTATTCATACCGACTTATTGTATGACTCGTAGTTTGTGTTTCCACAAACTCTCAAGTACTCAAAATTAAATTGAGTAGTCTGAGAGTGGGTGACTTTCTGGTTTTTGGATGAATAAGCTTCCGGAGACGTGCATGAGGCATTGTTAGCTATATAAGAGCTATTTTGTGTATTCCGCTGTGATATACTAAGAACTGTAAAGTTCATATTTATTAGTTCTTTGATCACCATAAGGGGACATCTTCATATGTCGCTCTTATCGTATTTTGTACAAGTATATGTGATCTGAACGTGTTTAACGTTTAGGATTATGTAATTAAATATTAAATTGAAATTCATAAGAAATGAGAAATTATGTTTTGTTGAAGTTTAAAGTTTCTCATATTCTTGTGTTTCTGTGTTGCCAATAGTCTCAAGATTCCGATTTCGGTCACTCAAAAATAACACCTATGGATTACTACAGCATCCGTAGCAGTTAGTTTTGAGCCTCCGGAAGCGGGATGTTACAAGTTGGTATCCGAGCATGGTTTATGTACTTAAAATGAATTTAAACCTTAAAAGATTTTTAAAGCATAATCTAATGAATCTAAATATGGTTGGGCTTGGGTAAGCGTTATAGTAACGTATGTGTACTTTGCTACAAATACCTAAGTATGTATTCCCCACTCTCTTAGACCGTTCTTCTGTATCTTACCAAGATTGGATTTCAGGTATTAGGGAAGTAAGATATGGAGGCAGGAAATGGAAGAGTGAATCAAGGTGGAAGACGCACCGCAACACGTGGAAATGTTCGACACAATACTAGGAGCAACCAGGGTCGACAGGAAAATGCAAACCCAGATGCAAATGCCAATGTTGGTGCAGAGATTCCACCGATTAATATGGGGATGATGTATTAGTTCTTCGTGAATACGATGCAAGCTGGAGCAGCTGTGGGAGTGGCTGTAGGGAATGATGGAGGAGCTAATCCGGTGGCCCCAGTTGGCAATAATTATGCCAAGCAGAGCATGGATTACACTAGTCTTGGAGGGAAGCCTTTTTTGGGAACCGAGAATGCAATAGGAGTGGAGAACAGGCTATTGCATTATGAAAGGATATTTGCAGATCTCGGCTTGACGGATATGTAGAAGAGGAGACTTGCTTCTAGTCCTGGCTTGATGAATATGCAGAAGGGGAGACTTGCTTCTAGGCAATTGCAGGGAGCATCATTGTTTTGGTGGAATGGTGTTACCGTAGGAGAGCCAAAGGAAGACCTGACTTGGGTTGATTTCGAAGAAGGTTCGAAGAAAGATTTCTATCAGAGGTTGCCAAGTCAGCATTGCTCAGGAAATTTGCAGATTTGGTTCAGGGGGATAGATCGATGATTAAGTATGCTACAGAGTTTGATGAGCTGTCCCGTTACGGATATTCTACTGTGGATACAGTCATTCAGAGGAATGATAAGTTTATCAAGGGGTTGAATCTTAAGATCGCCAGAGCAACCATGCCAAACCTCCGGGATTCGTGTCATATTGTTGTTGAGATAGCTATTTGGAATAAAGAGATGATTTCTACTTTTGGAAAAGGGAAACTAGTTGAGGTTCAGAATTTTTAGGGTAAGAAGCGGAAGTTCTTCAAGAAGAAAGGTGCCCAGTCAGGGGTAGCTGCTAAGAAGAGCAAGGCTAATATTGTTTGTTACAAGTGTGACAAGAAAGGGCACTATGCTAATGAGTGTCGCTCGGGTGATGGAAGAGCAGTTGCAGTGAGGCCAAATGTGAAGTGCTACAACTGTGGCCAGATGGGGCATTACAAGGACAAGTGTCCCAAGGCTGCTAAGGCTGGAAAGGGAAAGGTCTTTGTGTTGGAACCATCATTCTCTAAACCAACGGCTACTGAGAAAAGAAAAGCTGTGATGGAAGGTATGCTTATGATTCATAGTACTCTGGTTAGGATACTATTTGATAACGGTGGATCGATTCATTTATATCTCAGTATTTGGTAGATTGCTTATGTTTGGAACCTTTATCCCTTATTACTCCTTTAAGGGTTGTGAATCCTATAGGAGGGTATGAAACTCTGGGAATGAGATATGACCAGTTAGAACTTGATTTGTTAGGTCATATGTTTGCATGCAGTTTATATGTTTTTGATTTCGTGGGTTTTAGGATCATATTGGGTATGGATTGGTTAGATAGATATGATGCTAGGATATTTTGCCAGGAGGAGGAAATATCATTGAAACACCATAATAGCCATAACCGAGTCATTTACTCAGTAAGAAGTTCGGACGGAAATGCTTATGCATTATTGGGTGTTATGGGAACGGAAGCATAGCTGAAGCAGGTTTATGTAGCAAGAGAGTTTGCGGATGTGTTTGAACCAATTTCGGGCTTGCCGTCGAAAAGAGCAATCGAGTTTCGGATAGATCTCATACCAGGAGCTTTACCCGTAAGTAGACCACCTAGCAGGATGTCACCAACCGAGATGAAGGAATTGAAGGTGCGGCTAGTGGAATTGAAAGGAAAGAATTTCATTCGGCCAAGTAGTTCGTCTTGGGGAATGGCCGCGGTATTCGTGAAGAAGCCAGATGGGTCGTGAAGGATGTGTATTGACTATCGTATGATGAACGAGAAGACGATCAAGAATAGGTATCCTTTGCCAGGGATCGACGACTTATTCAATCAGTTGAGTGGAGCCAGAGTGTTTTCCCAGCCGGATTTGGCGACATGTTTCCATCAGCTAAGAGTGGCAGATGACAGTATTCCTTTAACGACGTTTAGGACCAAATATGGGTCTTACGAATGGTTGGTTGTGCCATTCGAGCTTACTAATGAGCCAGCTTTCTTTGTGGATTTGATGAACCGGGTTTTTTGAGAGCACTTGGATAGGTTCATGTTGGTTTTTATTGATGACATTTTGGTATATTCTAATAATGAGAAGGATCATGCGAATCATCTTAGAATATGTTGGGGACGCTAAAGCAACATCAGCTGAAAGCGAAGTTCTCAAAGTGTCATTTCTGGAAGAAGGAAGTGAAGTTCTTTGGTCATGTAGTTTCTGAGGAAGGTTTAGCGGTTGATCCAGATAAGATCGAAGCTATTAACAATTGGAAAAGACCAGAGACGGTAAGTGAGATTAGAAGCTTTCTTGGTCTTGCAGGTTACTACCGAAGGTTCATTAAGGATTTCTAGCAGATAGCGGCATCCTTGACTATGCTAACCAGGAAGGACGTGAAGTTTTTTTGGTCTGACAAATGTTAGGAGGCATTCCTTAAGTTGAAATATTTGTTAACCAATGCGCTCGTGTTAGTAGTTCCTGATGGGAATCAGGGGTTGGTAGTTTACACCGATGCATGTGGTACCAGGTTAGGTGCTTTGCTAATGCAGAATGGAAAGGTTATTGTTTATGCTTCTAGACAGCTTAGACCGCATGAAGTGAGATACCCGACTCATGATTTGGAGTTGGCAGTGGTAATCTTCGCATTGAAGGTGTGGAGACATTATCTTTTGGGAGAAAGGTTTGAGTATTTACGGATCATAAGTCTCAACGATATTTATTCTCTCAGAAGGAGCTGAACATGAGACAATAGAGATGGCTGGAGTTTGTTGCAGCTTATGATTTTAGTATCAAGTATACACCGGGAAAAGTAAATAAGGTGGCAGATGCGCTTAGCAGGAAACATCATAATGTGGTGTTAGCTATGTTGGCGGAATGGAAAGACTTGGAAGCACTGGCTGCTTGCAGTGTGCAGTTGAGGTTGACTGCTGGATCTAGTCGGAATATCGCCATGATGTCTTGTTTGGAAGTTCGACCTGTTTTGATCGAACGGATTGCTTCTAGGCAGAAAGAGGATCTGTGTTAGCCGAGAGGATTAGAAGGTTAGAAACTGGAGCTGAGATTGATGATTTGAAGAATTTTATTCTTGACCGCAGGGGTTGGTTGAGAAAGAAGAAATGGTTATGTGTTCCGGATATTGGAAATTAGGAAGGAAGTTCTTAGGGAATGTCATCGATCGAAGTTTATGATTCACCCTGAGGGAACCAAGATGTATCAGGATATGAAGAGAAGTTTCTTCTGGGAAGGAATGAAGAGGGATGTTAGCTTACGGGTAAAACAGTGTTTGAACTATCAGCAAGTAAAAGCCGAACATCAGAAGCCAAGTGGTTTGCTTCAGCCTTTGGATATTCCAGTGTGGAAGTGGGACTTGATATCCATGGATTTTATTAACGGGTTGCCAAGGTCAAACCGGGGTAATGAAAGTATATGGGTCATAGTGGACAGATTGAACAAAAGTGCCCATTTTATTCCGGTAAGGTCAACCATGACGACACCTATTTTGGCTAAGTTGTTCATGAAGAACATCGTTAAACCGCATGGAATTCCTAGTAGCATCATTAGTGATAGAGATGCTTTGTTTACTAGCGAGTTCTGGAAGAGCCTGCAGAGTGTGCTAGGCACTAAGCTCAAGACGAGTACCGCATAACATCCTCAGACGGATGGGAAGACAGAGAGAATCAACAAGGTACTGGAAGATCTGTTGAGAGCTTGTGTGCTGGATTTTAGTGGTTCTTGGGAAGATCACTTGCACTTAGTGGATTTTTCGTATAATAATAGTTATCAGACTACTATAGGAATGACGGCTTTTGAATTTTTGTATGCAAGGCCATGTAAATCACCAGCATGTTGGTTAAAGACCGAAGACAGATTGGTCCTTGGTCTAGATTTGGTGAGAGAGGTGACGGAAAAGATCGAGTTGATATGGGAAAGAATGAGGGAAGCTCAGTCTAGGCAGAAGAGTTACGCAGACAAAAGGCGTAAGGACCTAGAGTTCTCAGTTGGAGATAGGGTTTTCATCAAGGTATCGCCGATGAAAGGTGTGGTTCGGTTCGGAAAGACCGGGAAGCTAGCACCGAGATATGTTGGACCATTTCCTATATCAAAGAGGATTGGGAGACTCGCATACCGAGTAGATTTTCCGAGCCGTTTGGCCGGGGTCCACAATGTGTTTCATGTTTCTCATCTTAGAAAGTATGTTCATGATCCAGAAACTACTATCGCTCCGACAGCACTAGAGGACTAAGTGGTGGAACCAGATATGACTTTTGTGAGACAACCAGTTCGTGTTGTGGCAAAAGATGAGAAGAGACTAAGGAACAAGACAATCAGGTTGGTGAAAGTTCAGTGGAGCGACAACATGAAGGACTGTACTTGAGAGACATAAGACATGATTAGGGCTACTTTTCCTGAGCTGTTTTAGATGGTATGTTCTATATAGGGTTTATATAGAATTTGGCTGGTAGGTTATACTAGCTTTGCTTGCATGGGATATATGCTTGTTGTTGTGTCCTTACTGAAATTTTGGGGACGAAATTCTTTAAGGGGGGAGTCTGTAATGCCCCTGAATTTTAATTAACATTATTCGGGATATTTAATTGAATAAATTAAATAGAATAATGTGAATAGTAGGGAGATGAGATTAATAAATCCAATGGCTGTGTCTAAAAGAATGAACTAAAATAAAAGGACTTAAATAAATTAAAAAGTAAGAATTTTTCCTAAGGGGTAAACTTGAATAAATAATGTGAATTTTTCTTTGTATATATCTCTTCCACCACTTGAATAAATTTCCACTTTCTCATTCTTAACTCCTCATCACTTCGGCCGGCCATTAAAAAGCTCCAAGAAAAGTTTAAATTGAAGAATAAGCTAAGGAATTAAAGCTAGAAATTATCTCATTCTCCAATCAACTAATCAAGGTGAATAATCATGTTTATCATCTCGTTTTTCTATGTTTGGGTCGGTTATGGGTTATACCCAATTCACGTTCATGATTTTGGTTAGGATATAACTACTTAAACCTTTGTTTGGATAAGACATAGGTTTTTTAAAATGTTAATGGGCTAATTAACAAGTTTTCATTCGGTTTTGGTTAAATTCCAAGTTGTTTTAATCTTCGTACGCTTTGTAATTTAAATATGTTGAAGTATATGATTTATCTGATTTTTGGTGATTTTTGGGAATTTTTCCTTAGTGATTTACTAAGGTAATTAAATTATTTAAGCGCAAGGGCTAAACTGAAAATTTGCTTTCAAAACTATTTAAATTCAGAAGGAAATTGCTTTTGGAAATACTTGAGGAAGAAGCACAGTGTTTTGAGAAAAAGGTTGACTTTTGTATACTTTTTACTATTTGGAAGTATAGGAGAAGGTTCCTCAGCCAATCAAAATTAGACAAACAAGATAAAAACCTCACTTCAGTGGCCCAGTTCTGTCTTCGACTCAAACAAGCCCGCTTTTACCCTTTTAACGAAGTCAAAAGGTACCTTTCGTCTAAAACGGAAGGTAAACAGTTACCTTCCACCCAAGTCAAAAGGTAGGCATGGGACCGAAGGGAAGAAAAGGGTGAAGGGATGGGGAGGCTGCTTCTTTTGCTTTCGGATAGAATAAAAATTGTTTTTAAATAAGTTGAAGGGGGATCCTTCGACTCTATCATTTTATAAAAGGCTGAAATTTTATATTCAAGAAGGGTTTCGGAGGGGATCTTCGAAAGCTTAAACCTTCAAGAGTATTGTTTTAAAATGTTTTCCGAAAAGGTTTTTTAAAACCTTTCGGCAAGCCGAAGGGTTAACCTTCCGACATGGTCGGAAGTATGCTTTCGAAGGGTTGGTTCCAACACCAACACTTCATTGTTTTTGAATGATTTTGAAAGGTTTTAATTTCGAAAGGTTTTGATTTCTAAAGGTTTGGTTTCGAAAGGTTTGACTTCGAAAGGTTTGTTTCGAAGGGTTTTGAAGGGGCTATCTTCAATGAATTCGAAAGGTTTTAATTTTGAAAGATTTTTATTTCAAAAGGTTTATTTCGAAAGGTTTAATTTCGAAAGGTTTTAATTTCGAAAGGTTTAGATTTCAAAAGGTTTGATTTCGAAAGGTTTTGAAGGGGTTACCTTCAATGATTGCTAATGGTATGATTTTATAATGCTTTCAAAAGGAGGGTTTCCGAAGGGGCTAACTTCGGAGGGTTATTTGCTTTCGAATGGGACTTCATTCGAAGGGTTTTAAAGGGCTGTTTTTTAGCAATTTTCCTTAAGTAAAATTTTGCTAATTTGAAGGGGTTACTTCGAAGGGTTATAGCATAAAATACTTATTTTGTTTGAACATGTATGGGGAAGCCTTATATAAATTTGATGTTATTAAACCTTGGGGACACCGAGGTGGGATTGCTGATTTCGATACATAGTTTGGGGTTACAAACAGAAATATGCTTTCAAAGTTATACATTGGGGCTATCAATGTGTTTTTATTTAATTTAACCTAATTGGGGCTACCAATGGGAATAGGTTAAACAGGTGGAATACCTGGGGAAAAATATATAATCATGGGGATCATGAGTTTTTGTAATAATCATGGGGATCATGATATTTTTGGCCAAGTGATGGGTTCTTGGTTAACCTAGGAAAACTATGGAATGTACGATGGATAGCCCACATCAAATTTCTAAAGTAAAGAATGTTTTGGCAGAGGTGGTTAGCCTCGGGATTTGGCACCCAAGGGTTCATAGTCATCCTAGGAAAACTATGGAGTGTGCGGTGGATAGCCCACACCATCTTTTATAAAACAATGTACGATTGACAATCTGAATTTATTTTGAATGGATTTGGGATGGATAGTCCTATTAAATTATGACGGATGGTCATTTTAAAGATTTTAGAGGGGAACTCTAATAAATTGATTTTATAGGGGAACTCTAATAAATTGATTTTAGATGGGAAATCTAATAAATTGCTTTTAGATAGGAAATCTAATAAATTGCTTTTAGATGAGATATCTAATAAATGTGTGGATGGGATATCCAATAAATATGATTTATGGCTTTATTTCATATTATGTTAAGACTAATCATTTTGGGTGCAAGGGCATAGTAAATGATTTGCATGTTTGTTTTGGATACTAGTGAGAGGAAAACATGTTCCGCTAAGCGGCGTGGTCTCACTAGATATCTATTTATGATAAGAGATGATAGGTGATTATTCATACCGGACTTATTATCTGACTCGAAGTTTGTGTTTCTCCACAAACTCTCGGGTACTCCAGTGTTAGCTATATAGGAGCTATGTTGTGTATTCCGCTGTGATGTACTAAGAACTGTAAAGTTCATATTTATTAGTTCTTTGATCATCATAATGGGACATCTTCATATGTCGCTCTTATCGTATTTTGTACAAGTATATGTGATCTGAACGTGGTTAACATCTGGGATTATGTAATTAAATCTTAAATTGATATTCATAAGAAATGAGAAATTCTGTTTTGTTGAAGTTTAAGTTTTTTCATATTCTTGTGTTTCTGTGTTGCCAATAGTCTCAAGATTCCGATTTTGGTCACTCAGAAATAACACCTATGGATCACTGCAGCATCCGTAGTAGTTAGTTTTGAGCCTCCAAAAGCGGGATGCTACATACTTTAATCATCTTTATTAAATCAATTAGTTAAAAAGATTTATTAAATTCATATAGTCATTAATTAAATGAATAATTAATCTCAAACATCATTAATTAAAATGGTAAGTAATTCTAAATTCCATTGATTAAAACAATTAATTAAGTTCAAAATAATATAAATTAATCAGATTAATTAAATCCAAACTTCGTTAGCAAACCGATTAATTTAAAACATCATTTGTTAAAATGATTTATTTAATTATAAAACATCATTAATTAAAATGATTTAACTAAATTCCAAAAATCATTAGTTAAAACAATGAATTAAATTTGAAAACAATCATTAATTAAAATGATTAATTAAATTCAAATATCATTATTTAAAATGATTAATTGCTTTTAAATATCATTAATTAAAATGATTATTAATTTGAATTATCATTAATTTAATCCCATCATCATTAATTAAAATAATTAATTAAGTTCAATAAATTAATTGAACCCCATTATCCTTAATTAAAAGAATTAATTAAACTCAAATAATCATTAGTTAAAACGATTAATTAAGTATGAAACATCATTAGCAAAAATAATTAATTAAATCTAAAGATAAACCAATTATTAATCATCCTTTATTAAATTGGTTAATTAATCTCAAATTAATTAATTAAAATGATTAATTAATTTTAAATTACCATTAATCAAAATGATTAATAAATTTTCAATATTCTTTTTAGCAAAAACACACGCTCAAGTTCATACGATAGGGTTTTGAGGATGAAATTTGATAAACGATGGTATAGCGAAAATCGCTATAACGACATTTAAACTATTAAATGGAATATCAGAAATTAATTTCAATTAATCATCAATAACGACATATGGATGTAAATAAATAATTTATGGGCGAGAGACCCCTTTGGGCCTCTCTACATATTTTTCCTGCAAAACAATGGTTATGGATAACATATAGATAATCATATTGGTTTATAACGATCAAATTAATATGTCATCCATTTTCCAATCGAAAATGCAACCAAACAAGAAATCAAACAATTTAATTAACATCCAAAAATCGATAAACATTTATAACATAATAGATATGATATAATAAAATTAAATGTGAGTTAAACTCATCAAAGGTTTTGAAAACTTGAAATACTTTAACGCTCGGAAAGCTTGGAAAATCACAAATTCTTCTCGAAAATGGATCATTTTGCACTCGACTTTTGGACCCTTTCCTCTCGGATTTTGGAAAAGTAGTCGAAAGGAAAGTTTTATATTATTCTTTCCTCTATCATTTGAAAAAAAATAATTACTCAAAAAAGTTAAATGTTAAAGAAGTTATAGCCAAAACAGCGAGTGGTATTTTCGGACACCAAAATCTAGGTTCAAAAACACTCTTGGAAAAAAGATGATTTTTTGGAGTATCTAAGCTTGAAATAAGAAAAAATGGTAAACTACAAAATTGTAGCCACTAGAAATAAACATGGTTTGAAAAAAAGAAAATCCGATTTTGGTGTTTTTTGTAAGAAGTTATGGTCGAAATCATTTCGGGTAAATTGGAAGAAATTTAAATGGAAAAGAAGGAACCTTTAAACAAGTTTTTAAAACATTTAAAAGTTAATTTTTGAAATCTTAAAACATGAAAAGTTATTTTGGAAGCCATTAAAAGGTTTCATGAAGTTTTAAGGAAGATAAGAGAGGAGAAAATGAAAATAAAATGAGTAAGAAAGGTGAAAAAATAGTTTTATATGAAATAGAAATAACAAATTACCTTTTTACCCTCATGTACTCTACCCTCCACACATGCATACCATGTCCCACCATCTTCTCTACTTCACCCATTTCAGCCCACACCTAGCCATCATCCCATCAAATCAAAGTCAACATGCATAAGTACTCTCTAATGTACTTATGTCTCCTAATGATGTGACATTATTTTTTTATTATAGTTGTCAAAGTGTCACATCATCATTTTCTTAACTTAATTAATTACACTTAACCCTGATTAAATTACTAATCTATGTTTATAACATTGCATATATGTGAATATATATACAAATGTGTACACAACATTTTAAACAACTTTTATACAATGAAACGTCGAAAATTCGAAAAACGTTTCCGGTCACATTTTCTGCTTTTCATCGAACTATATATTTTTGTAAACAAATTTTAAAAACTATTTCCCCATTATTATTTATTATTATAAATATTTTTATTTTCATTATAAAATCATTTATTTGAATATTTAAAATTAATTAAATATTCGCAAATCAAAGTAGTGAAATTCCAAGTCGTTTTATTACAATTTGATTTTTCTTATTATTTATTATATTCAAACCATTTGTTATTGTAATAAATTTGCAAAATGATTCACCATTATCATTTATTAATTAAAAGAAGTTAAATGACACTATTAAATCTATTTAATTCATATTTGGTTCACCGTTCAAATATTTAATCGATCATATTATTGAATTCCATGTATTAAATTCGAAAATCCAGATATTTAAATATCTAAAATTAATTAAATATTTAAAATCAAATGACCAGAATTTTGGTTGTTACAAAAGTACTACTTTGACACTTGTAATTTTTACCATGCGATATGTAACAATATCCTTTGAATATAAATGTTATTCAAATACGAAGTTTTTTATCTAACTGACTAATGCTTGTGTTTGATAATACCACAAAATAACTTTAACTCTAATACATTATATAATACAATTAATGATTACTTGATACATAAGTATTAATAAACTAATGATGTCTTACAAAATAGATGAAAAAAAATCATAATCAATTGTACATGTAAAAAAGTCAAATAAATATAGAATTTGACATAAAACTTTCAAATAAGAAAATACTTTACCTCTAATAAATATTGTTGTAGGATAGAAGATTCTATGTTATTCATCCATTAATAGATCTAATAAACTACTGCAAATCGGATAAAGAAAGCCAAATTCATAGACATGCTAATTGAAATAAAAGTCTAAAGTAAACAAAATTATTGGGATATAAAATTCAAAGAAAATTTTGGAATTAAATATTTAGAAGAAAAGCAATAAATTAATCTCAAATTAAAAAAAATATGATACCAAAACAAGGATCCAATTAAATGAAGCTCAGTTGATCCATTAAACCAAGTTCTTTTGAAAGCTTTTAGATGACCTTTCCATAAATTTTCTAACCACTAAAGCAATAGGTAGAAACATTGTGTGCAAAACATGAAAAAATCTTAAAGAAATATAAGATGAATACAAATGCGAAAAGCTATCGATGAATCAAATCAAATTCTAATCAGATAAAGAATTTGCTAAGCTCGATTAAAAAATTGTTTAGAAAGAATCATATTTCTATTTGGTTTGAGAATTGAAGTTTCTGTTTTAAACTTCTATATACAAATAGAAAAAGGGAAAGAGAAAAAATCGTGAGAAAAGGTAGAGCGGGGATGGAGAAGAAAGTGAAGATGAGAAAAATTACTAAAATAAGGGAAAATCAATTGAAAATGTAAAGAATATAAATAGATGGTAGATATAATTTATGGAATACATAAAATAGATAAAATGGATTGAATGAATATTCAGTTAAGGAAAGACCATTACTATCTACACACACCTAAACTATCCCTAATTCCACTTAAATAGGCAGCAAAATTAATTAGGACAAAATACTTCAAAAACCCACTTTATTCGATTATGCAAAACTGAGTGAAAAAATAGGCACATGGTTTTGTGCAACTAAGCAATGCAAATATATAAAAACAAAACCCTAATTATAAAACATAGCAATAACATCCCCTATTAGCAATTAATGGCAGAGCATATTGAAATTAATAATGTAAGTAATACATATTTCATTGTTTTTGAACAAATCATTGTATGAATTGATAGTTTTTTCAGCTTCCATTCAAACCATGCAAGGTATCTATGTGTGTTATAATCCTTTTAGATTCAATGTTTAATTTATTTTAGTCTGCATTGATGGTTTTTAAGATAGTATTTAATTCAAAAATATTATTTTTTAACTCAAGGGGAAGAGATGTAAATAAATTTGTATGTTTTGTTTTTTTTGGAAGAGTAAGCATGGGCGGAAAAAGCATAAATTATATTGATGGTGGGGGTGTGGAATAATTCAGTGGGTGTGAAGAAAATGGGTAAGACGTGTATATTTGGCGTATGTAAATAGTAACACCCTTAAGAAATGAAGAGTATTTCGTATGTTTCAAATTTATCGATTTGCTTGGTTGATAAAGGCGAATGGCAATGTTGATTTTAATAAGGGAAGGACAAAATTTTGAAGAACATCTGAGTAATGTTTATGTTGTGGTTTAGTGGTGAGAATACATTTAGCCCACAATGATCATAAACTAAATTATCCTCAAGATTAGAAATGTGAAATGTTAAAAGGAAATGTATAGGATTTGTGTTACAATAGAGGGAGAAAATATACACTACTAATGTATTAGAGCATAATTTCAAATGAGGACGATAATAAAATCAATTTTCAATTAATTTTCAAAGATGATGATGGACTTCAATGTAAAATTTGAGCTAGGATTCATGAAATTTAAGCACTTGAGATATTATTAACCCTTTATAGACTTCATATATAATATAATTGGTAGATGAGAAAAACTAATACAGATGGTGAAAGATTAAACCCTTTATGCATAAATATATTTACAAATAGTGGATAATAGATAGAATGAACGAAATAAATAAAATAGACAGTCTATGAACATAAGCTATCATAATTATGCCGGAACATAAGCAAGGCAAAATGTAAAAAGGAAACCCGTAAGATTCATGTTTTAAAAAAGGGGAGAGCAAAAAAGATATGTAATTAATGTGATAGTTCATATTTTTTAAATGAAGATGATTTCAAAATAAAATTTCGATAAATGTTTAAAGAGGAAGATGGACTCCAATGTAAATTTTGAGCTAGAATTACGTGAATTAAGTACTTGAATTACTATTATGTTAGTAGAAAAATTGAATCCATGCATTTTTCATTATCTCTCTTCATATATTAATCTCTCTTGAATTTAAGCAATTAATTTACAGCCGTATAACAGTAGGAGATCGTTCGATTACATAATTACATGATCTCAATCCATATACTGAGCTCTCTAAAAAAAAGTTCTAACCTATTATTATTTGATATTTAACTAAACTTAATAAAAAAAACCACACTAGTTTTTAAAAAGATTATGTAATCGAACGGTCAATTCCCACCATTATACAGTTGTAAATTAATTGTTTAAATTAAAGAGAGCTCGGTATATGGATTGAGATTATGTGGAGAGAGAAAATGAAAAATGCATGGATTCACTTTTCAATACAAACGTGTAGATAAAATGGAATGAATATATGATATAATATATAATAAACTAGTACAACCGACAGAAACAGACCATTCGATTACATGATTTTTTAACAAAATTAGTGTGGTTTTATATTAATAGTTAAATATCAAATAGTAATAGTTAGAAAAAAATCAAAGTTAGAGATATTTAGGGAAACATTAGTGGAAATAAAAAAGTAAATAGGACTGGAGAGATTTAAGGAGATATGTTAAAAACATGTTCCTTATTTTTTTTGGCTTTACACAATTTGGTTTTGCAAACCTACAATAGACAAACCTCCATAATGGTTGGTTAACTACTACAACTGTATAACGGTGGAAATAAACCATTCGATTACATGAATTTTTTTAAAATTAGTGTGGTTTTTTCATTAATTTTAATTAAATATCAAATAATAATAGCTTAGAAAAAATTTAGAGTTAGAGAGATTTAAGGAAACATTAGTGGAAATAACAAGGTAAATAGGACTGGAGAGAGTTACGAGATATGTTAAAAACACGTTACTTGTTTTTTGAATTCACACAATTTGGTTTTTCAAGCCTGCAGCAGACAAACATTCTTAACAGGCAGTTTGACATGCCTACATTAGACAAACCTCTCTAACGGTTAGTTTGATTATACATATAAAACATAACAGTATACTTGAAGGCTCTTATCACATGGCAAAAAAAGATGACTTAATAAGTAGAGGATCATGGAACTTAAAGGATAAAACTAACTTTTCAGTATTAATAATAGATAGATAGATAAATATATAATAAATAGATTATAAATGTGTGGACAATAATTTTTTTGGAAAAATTGAAGTATCCAGACACGTGGCGGCACATGAGATTTTTGAAGAAAATGGGAATGAAAGGTCATATAAACTCAAACTCGCTTTTCATATAGATAATAGAAGATAGATAGATTAGCACCAACTACAAACATGTATAATGCAATAATGCATCAAAAAGGCTATAATAAACTTCGTAGTTTACGTCCATCTTTACTGAATGTATATGTTGGGACATGATTATAATTTACATATATGAAAACTTCTAAATAGTCGTCATGGAATGTAAACAATGTAGAGAAAAATCAAAGTTTTAGGTAGCGGAACTGAGACTCCTAGTAATTTAGTTTGTGGAAATATCAAAAATTCTAATCTAACAAAGAGATTAAAAAGAAAGTCAATGAACATAAATTACTGACAAAAGACCAAAAGGAAAGAACATATCGATATAACGGGTTCGGCTATGCTTACGTCCTCAGAGCCAACAACCTTTATTATTTCTTCACTTCAAGGGGTAGTACAATGTGAGAAGAATATAAATCACTCGATAAATTTCACTCATCCTAAAATAGACACAAAATAGGGATATTATTGAAAATTTTATGGAGAGCTCTCTAATCATCTTATGTTGAAAAAGATGCACTACAACAAATATACCCTATTACAACATCAAAAAAGGTTGGAATATGGATTTCGCAACGTTTTGACAAATGTAATATTATGCTAAGTTGTAATAGTGTCGGCTTCATTTACAATCCTTTTTAGATATTGCAAAAAACGTTGTAATAAATCTTATTCTGATTGTTTTTTGACGTTGCGGTATACTTTTTTACAACATTTTCTAAACATTGTGATATACTTCTTTACAACATTTTATAAGTGTTGTGGTATACTTTTTTACAACTTTTTTTAAACCTTGCAGTATATATTTTAGTTTAAAAAATACATGGACATTTCAAGTTGTTTTTAACCTGTAAGTGTATCCTCTTTATTGTTATTACCATAAATACAGTAATTTAAAATTTCAATATATAAATTTCAACGATACAAACTATTAGCAACACAAATCCAAATTGCTTTCATTCAAAATAGTCAACAATTTATTAACATAAACTATATTTACATTAATTTCAAAGAAACGCTCATATCAACATTCAAATTCCATTAGGCCAAAATCAAGACTAAAGTTCATATACTAAATGGTACAAACATCTTTAACTAAAATATTAATGAGTAATTAATAATGTAATTCCTACGTCTACAAAAGAAATAATGCGGGAAGGGCTTATATACACTATATTTAGCGATTAATAGTAAAAACTTCTAGTTGTTCACAGCAATGTATAACTACATGGAGTTTTGCCATTCCCCAAACAATTGGAAAACTTTAGACATTACAACTATCCTCTACAAAAGCAAATTGGGCCTACAGAAACAAAGAAAATACCGTGTGATGCATTGGCCATAATCAATGCTGGCTCAAATGATTTTCTTGAAAACTGCTACTTTTACGATAACATATTCAATGAATTCACTGAACATCAGTATTAAGACTATCTGGTCCCACTTCTATTTGAATACGTGAAGGTATAATCTCTTAACTTATGCTAAGAAAACTCACATGGTAGTTTAAGAAATTGAGACATACTTACTAGAATATTATAAAGAAATAATCTAAAAGTCTAACTTATATGATATGGCAAATAATAGATTATAAATTGCAAAATTATTAAATGTGATAATACTTGATAATTGTTATAACCAATTTTCCAAGTCTTCGAACGGACTTAAACGAGCGAATTGGACTACAAACCAATGAAGGAATGGATTTAGAAGCTTGAAAACTACCAAGAATGAAAAATGAAGGAACTCAACAATTTTTTACTAAGTATTAAATATCCAAAACCTCTTGTCGGAAACCTCTCGTTGAACACCTCTCGTCGAAGACCTAGAATTTGAAAACTAGGCAAGTATGAAGAAAGATCGAGAAAGTAAGTAGAAAAAATCTCTCCACATCAACCAAACCCAATCGGTATCGATAGCTTTTTATTTATATTTGACTCCGATGCTCACTTCGGCATACTTGGACTTAAACCTGGACTTAATATTTCGTGGAACCTTGGTTCTACTAGAAAATTTCCCTATAAATAGAAGACCTAGAATAACTAAAGATGAACTTTTTTGGCATTTGATTTCTCTTCTATCTTCTTCTTTCCCAATACTCCAAATACTCCCAAATCCGAGATCTACCAAATTGTGGTCAGATCTAAGTGGTAATTATTGTATTTCAAAGAGAATCAATCAAATAATAAAATTAAAGTGGACGTAGGCTGGAGTATTTACCGAACCACTATTAAAAGGGCTTGTATGTTCTTATTTTCTTCTTGTTTTTTCTTGTTTGATTTAGATTTATCTACTTTGGGGTGTTTGTACCATTTTCGGTGCTTTCACTGAGAAAGAGTTAGATTTGAAAACTTAAAACTTGGATCTGAAGTTTAGAGAAGATGAAGAGGTCTAACGCTAGATCTATGATTGAAGAGGTCAACCCGAGTATGAGGCAGTCAGGAGGTGTCCTCAAATTTCAATTTATTCATCTACGTGATCAGAGAGGAGATGGACAGAATAATGAAAGAGATGCAAGATGGAATAATGGTTCGACAACATGAATTGCTGGAGGGGTTTTTTAAGATGGGTGGGGCAACAAGGAACAATCAGAGTGGCCAGGATTCAGAACCAAAGACTAGAAACTAATGCAAGAGCATTTGGAGTTGGAGTAGAGCAAGCTAGAGTAATCCCCCCATAAGCAGAACCAGTCGGTACCGACCTAAATTGAGTCAGTACCAAAAGGAATTTACTCGGAGGCAATGTTGGTTTGAACTTAGGGTGTGTTGGAATGCCGGGAGCGAACGATGCTGGAGCTAGAAACGCAAATCAGAACATGAATGCACAATAAACATATGAGAATATACCAGATTTTCACCATAGTAATGAGGGGAAGAACGAAGCTAGAAGCGCGGATCAGAATGCGAATGTGCAATCAAAGGAGTATGTGCTAGAGTTTCCCCGTAGGAACGGAGGGCAAAATGCAACAATTGATCGAAGACTTTCATTAGATGGCAACTACTGAATAGCTGAGATGATCAAAAGGATAGTGTGAGGTGGACCCCAGATCAGAGTTTGGAGAACATAAACAGAAATCAATTTACTCCTAACATCGGTATACGAGGAATCCTCTCGATTTTAGGATTTTGACGTTGGAAATGTACGATGGAAAAACAGATCCAACAGTCCATCTAATAAAGTACATTCGACATATGGAGTGTTGGGTACTTCTAAGGAGGTGATGAGATGGTGTTTCCTATTATATTTAATAGATTTAGCAACAATGTGGTTCAAACAGTTGGAGAATGAGTCCATAAGTATGTGGACTGAGTTAGTGAATAAGCTCATGAGACAGTTCAGGGTTCATATTTCCCAACCAAAGAATGTGACGACGCTATCGAGCTTGAAGCAAAGGGCCGAAGAGACCCTTAGGAGTTACTTGACTAGGTTTAACACAGAAGCCGCTGCAATTCATAAGTCGGATCCATCGGTGATTCTGATGGCGGGGGTTTCAGGAGTTGCAAGTAAGACTGACTTTAAATCGCTTTGGAAAGGGATCCACCAGTGGATTTTACGGAGTTCTATTACAAGGCGGAGAGGTACTTACATCAAAAGGACGTTGAAGCAAAGAACGCTGTAGTAAATGCTGTGAAAGATAGAGGATCATCATGATTAGGGTATGGTGGAGACAAAGGAAAGCAAAAAGCCGAGGATGGCTTCGAAGGACCAAAGCGATAGAGGAGGGAATCAAAATTCTCTTTTTACACTGACCTAACTGAAACTCCAAAGAGGATTTACTTAAATATTAGGGGCAAATCCCTTACCGAAAGCCAGCTAAGAGAGAGCCAACGGATCGGGAGAAAAGGTCATGAAGATTTTTCTTTTTTTCCATGAGATGGATAGATATAAAACGAACGAGTGCAAACATCTTTGCGATTTGATAGAAGAGTTTGTTCTGACTACAGCACGTAAGGAACCAAACTGCAATTGTGCAGCCGGAGCAGTCTGTAGTGAATGCATCAAAACATGACCAAGGATCTGGGCCAAGATTGGTAATCCCATGATCGGAAGACGGGAGTCAAGTTTGTTTCCCACGTTTTACTTTTCATTTTGAATAGATAAGACAATAATAACCTCACACCGCTTGCACATGTATGAGACCTCGATTGGTCTCTAGGTACGCTCTGAGATGGATGTCTAAGATGAATGTTTAGGTTGTTTGCTTGATTACGTTGATTTGAATATTTAATTTTTGAAAACCACTAGAACGTGATGACTGATATTGATTGGATATGGTACTCCTGTTCTCGAAGACGGGGCGATAACCATAAGGTGCAAGTTCCCTTGCTAGAGAGTGAGTGGATGGACTTGTATAAGAAAGTAAGCCCCTTTACTGAAGAGTAAGCGGATAGACTTGCTTGGACGTTGAGTCCCTATGCCGGAGAGCAAGCTTATTGAACTCGACAAGGATTCGTAAGGATCGAACCCTAGATTAGATGTTAAACGATCTGAAGAGCTCGAACCGTAGATTGGATGTTAAATGATCCGAAAAAATCAAACCTTAATTTGTTTGACAAACGATCTGGTGAGATTGGACCCTAGAGTGGACGTTAACTTGACCTTAGAATTTGAACGCCTTGTGATCAGACTAAAGTAGATAAATCCCGGACGAACACGAGATGAATTTGATATATGATATGATAACTCTGGATGAAAATGGACTGATTATTATTTATGACTAACACTTAAACAAGGACTAGAGTCCTTAGCTATGACGGTCTAAAATGACCATGGTTTTGTAGGAGAATCAAAAGGAACCAGATGATTCACCACAACTTGAATCGATGGATACTTAAAAAGCATGACGGTCGGAAGTCAACTACTATAGAAACTTGTTCTTGAACATAGCACATCTTACATTCATAAGATGTACTTTAGGGGGGCAAGTGCTATAATCAAATTTTTCGCAGTCTTGAAACGGACATAAACGAGCGAATTGGATTACAAACTGATGAAGGAATGGATTTAGAAGCTTGAAAACAATCAAGAATGACAAAATGAAGGAACTCAACAATTTTTGGCTAAGTATTTATTATGCAAAACCACTCGTCGGAAACCTATCATCAAAGACCTCTCATCGAAGACCTCTCATCAAAGATCTCTCACTGAAAACCTCTTGTCGAAAATCCAAACTTGAAGATCGGGCAAGTATGAAGAAAGATCAAGAAAGAAAGTAGACAAAACATCTCGGCATCAACCAAAACCAGTTGGTACCGAGAGCTTTTTATCGATGTTTGGGCCTCGATGCTCACTTCTACATACTTGGACTTGGATCTAGACTTAATATTCCATGGACCCTTGGTTTTGCTAGACAGTTTTCCTATAAATAGAAGACCTAGAGCAACTAGAGATGGACATTTTTGACACTTAATTTACCTTCTATCTTCTTCTTTCCCAAATACTCACAAATTTGAGATCTACTGAATTATGGTCAGATCTAAGTGGTAATCATTGTATTCTAAAGAGAATCAATCAAATAATAAGATTAAAGTGGACGTAGACAGGAGTATTTGATGAACCACTGTAAAAAGTGCATGTGTGTTCTTATTTACCTTTTGTTTTGCTTGTTTGACTTAGATTTATCTACTTTCGGTTGTTTGTGCCATTTTGGTGCAAACAATAATCAATACCTATTTCGACAACTCTTTTTCTATCAATCTCCACGGTATATTGCAAAAGATGACTAATGTGCAACGTAGCATTGAATAACTCATCCTTTGGGTTCATAATATACTTCTTCAGTTCTTCAACCTTCCAAAAAAAAGGAATAACCCAAACACCAGATGGGAAACCATGAAGCAAAGGCTAAATTAACATAAATTTGTGCAAATAATTAAATTTCTAAGGAAATAAATGGATCTTTGGTATATTCTTCTTCTTTCCTCTAAAAGTTTATGGAATGTCACCCAGAAGCAAATTTACTTGCTCTACCATACACGTTCTCTTTTTATATAAGTTGCAATTCAAGCGATCAGACAAATGCTTCCTAGAAAATATAATAATGAAACAAGAAAGATGTAAGCTCGAGATTTTTACCTTAGACAAATTTAGTATCTGACCATATGACCAGAGTCCCATGAAGCCAAGAAGGGCGGTAACAAGAGTCCCAAGGAAGACGGATTCATCGCTAAGAGTGCATGTAATTCAACTTTTCACCGCAGTTACAAAGTAAAGAGGGAAAGCGAGGGAGTAAAAAGAGTGCACAAATCGATAGTTAAGTGGCCAACATTTGTACAAATAACTGACAGTTGTATGAACATTTGTTTTTGAATACAAAAGCTTGACAATTTACATTTAGGAAGTTTAAATGTAAGTGTGTAAAACAACATTTGGGAATATACAACGTAGTCTGGAGTTCAAATATAAGTCAATTGCAGGATTAAATCCAGGAAGAGTCCGTTGCACATCATATTTCATTGATATCCATTGCAATACTTGTGAACTGGCTTTCGTAATTCAAAACCGTCTTAAAGTATTATAACTATTAAAAACGATGTAAAATATATTATTTAACCTGAGATTATTATCTCCATGCTAACTTCTTTGCATCATCTTGGTCAACTTTTGTTCAAAAAGAGGTAGGAATTCAAAGCTGAGAGAATTGCAACATGAGAAGAATCATATCAGAGGAGAGAAAATGAGATTACAGAAGAAACTTCTGTTCAAAAATTCATACCCATAGATGCTAAACTTTTATAGTTTGGTGTCATTTCATTAAAGGTTTTATTACTATCGGAACTTATTTACTAAAATATAGCATGTTAACCAAAATAAATAAAATTTCCTGCAATACAAAAAGGCACGAAATCACAACACACATCCAGTGTGCAAAAAACAAGAAACAGAAAAGGATACATGATATAATAAACGACCTCTTATGGGCCAGCATCAACAAACATTTTATCTTTATAGTCTAACCTATTTTTGCTAGGAAAATTTTGTCAGACCCGAAACTGTGTTGGGCACTCAAACTACGCATAACTCCAAATTAAAAATGACTTCAAAACGACAACATTTATACCAAACAAAAGGAGAGTAAGCCGATGCTGGCATTGCTTCTTACTGGAAAGCAGATAGAACAATAAATGCAATGTGATATACCCACAAGCAATAAGCATGCTCCCATACATCTACCCCAAGAAAAGGCACTAAATTTTATCCTTTGCTTACCAAAGGGTGCTATAGGAAAATCATCATGTATAATATGACTGTCCATGGTTCAAGAGTACAAAAGTGAGAAATTTCTAACAGTTACATCACAAAATTTCCTCAGCACCTATAGTGTTATCAATGACATACTTTACCTGATTAACTTTTTTCATCTCCTTGTCCAGAGCAAGTCACTATGGATCACAAAATAACTTGATAACCCCAAAGTTAAACAACTCTAGTCAAATCGCGATCTCATCCGACCAACAGTAGCGAATCTTGTTAGTTGCAGAGATATATATTTGAGAGGATACTAAAATGCTCACTTTATTACTTGCAGGAAGAGGCATATAAAGCCTTACAAAGCAAAAACCGAGAAAACAAAGCAACCCACTACCGCACTAAACAGTGTACGTGGTACATGATACTAAGAAACGGTAAAATTCAAAACACATGGTCCTATAAAGCAGGGATTATTGAACTAGTAAAACTGCAGAACTAGTCACCAACATAGTCTCCCCTAAACTAATTGCTGTAAGCAATCAGTTTAAATTCGGAACAGCACAGATACCTAGTTTCTCTCTTAGCTTCACAAACACATCCACCTTCAGTGGTTTAGTCATAATGTCGGCCACCTGATCCTTAGTGCCACAATAAACCAGCTCCACTTTTCCATTCTTAGTGAGTTCGCGCAAGAAATGAAACCGAACGTCAATATGTTTGCTATGACCATGCAAGACTGGATTTCTTGAAAGCTTGATTGTAGAACTATTATCACACAAGATGATAATGCATTTGTTTTGAAAGAGACCAAGCTTGTCTAACACTCTTTTCAGCCGTATCCCTTGAGTTGCACAAGATACAGCAGCTATATATTCCGCTTCGGTGGTTGACAAGAACACCACATGTTGTTTCTTAGAAGCCCAAGACACTGCACCACCACTCAGTGAAAAGACATAACCAGAAGTGCTCTTTCGATCATCCAAATTTCCTGCATAATCGCTGTCTGTATATGCTGTCAGGTTTGCATCACCACTTCTCTTGTAGAAAATGCCCAAATCAGTGGTATTCTGCAAGTATCGAAGCACCCTCTTAATAACATGTAAATGCATCTCAATTGGAGCTGCCATAAACCTGCTGGCAAGACATACTACATACATCAAATCTGGTCTTGTCACCGTCAAATACATTAAGCTTCCACCATTTGCTTGTATGTAGTAGCATCAACCTTATTTCCTTCCTCATCTTTAGTTAATTTGACACCAGGAACTATTGGATTATTCACACCATTACTTTTGTACATCCCAAACTTCTCCAGTATTTCCTTTGCAAAGTTTCTCTGGCAAATATAGATGCCTTCGACAGATTGTATAACCTCTACTCCTAGAAAATATCTCATCTTGCCTAAATCCGTCATGTCAAACTCATGTTTCATTGAATTTGAAAATCATGCTCTCACAATTGCCACTAAAAATCAAATCATCTACATATAGACTAACAACCAAAATCTTACCTCCTTCCCGCTTAATGAAAAACGTATGTTCAAAGTCACATTTTTCGAATCCCTCTTTGATGAAGTAAACTCCAATTTTGCTAAACCAAGCTCTCGGAGCCTGTTTAAGACCATACAAGGCCTTCTTAAGCTTGTAAACCTTTTCTTCATCCCTTTTTCACAAAACCTGGAGGCTGCTCAATGTGGACTGCTTCACTGAGATCGCCATGCAAAAAAGCACTTTTCACATCTAGCTGAAAAACGCACCAATACTTCTGTGCAGCCAAAGCTACAATCATTCTAATGGTGTCCCAACGAGCTATAGGAGCATACACCTCGGTGTAATCTACGCCAAATTGTTGAGCATACCTTTTCGCCACCAAACGAGCCTTACACTTCTCCATCTCACCAAATTCGTTGTATTTCGTTTTGAAGATCCATTTCACTCCAATAGTCTTCACTCCTTCAGGCAGGACTGTAAGCTCCCAAGTGTTGTTTCTTTCGATGGCGCTAATCTCTAACTTCATTGCGTCTCTCCACTTTGAGTACTTGACGGCTTCATTGTAGGTAATAGGATCTTCATTCGCATTGAACGCTACAAGACTATGTAGTTCTCCTTCTTCATCAAATAGTCCTAAACCATCTCCAGAAACATAATCCTGCAAGTAGACAGGTTGTCTTCTACCTCTTTTTGATCTTTCTTCAACATCTAGAGCCGGTGAATTACTTTGCTCGAAGGCGTTTAATGATGAATTGGACACTCCATGCTATATATGTCCTTGTTCACTGACATCATCTTCCCCGCTGTCTCCTTCATTTTCATTATTGTGCTCTTCTTTATCATCTTCTTCGCTGTCCCTCCAGGTCAACACATCTTGTTTCACTTCCTCCATACTCCTTCCCCAATTCCAGCTTTCATTCTCTTCAAATACAACATCTCTACTTATAATAATCTTTCCGGTAGTGGGATTGTACATTTTATATGCTTTTGATTCTTCACTGACACCAAGGAGAATGCATTTGCAACTTCGATCATCCAATTTTGTTCGTTTAGCACAGGAACATGTACATGACCAACACAACCAAATATTCTGAAATAATCAACATTTGGTTTAACTTTGCTCCAGGCTTCTTCAGGAGTTGTCTCCTGCATCACCTGTGTTGGACTCATATTAAGAACATGTGTGATCCAATTCACTGCCTCTGCCCAGAAACACTTCAGAATCTTCTTCTCAGACAAAATGCTTCGCACCAAATTCATGACTGTTCTATTTCTTCGCTCAGCAACTCCATTTTGTTGGGGAGTGTAAGCGGTTGTTAGCTGTCTTTTAATCCCATGAGATTTGCAAAATTCATTGAACTCGGAAGATGTGAATTCTCCTCCCCTATCAGTTCTTAGACAACAAATAGAGGAACCTGCTTCTTTCTCAACCAAAGCTTTGTAATATTTAAACAAAGTGAAACTTTCCGACTTCTCATTAAGAAAATAACTCCACATTTTCCTGCTATAATCATCAATAAAAGTAAGAATGTACCTTTTATGACTGTTAGACATAGGTGTAAGTGGTCCGCAAATGTCTACGTGTACCAACTGCAGTTTGTGTGAGGCCCTCCATTTGCTCTTCTTTGAAAATGACTCTCTTTTCTGTTTTCCTACCAAGCAATCTTCACACATCTTTGCAGGAAACTGAATTTCTGGAAGTCCCTTTACCATCTTCTTATAATGCAAGGCTCTAAGACCCTTATAGTTTAGATGGCCATATCGACGGTGCCATAGATACACATTGTCATCTGCGGTCGCTTGAAAGCAGATGAAGGGATTACTGAGCACCATGTTTGCGAGAAGAACAAACATTCGGTTTGTAGTCGTTAAAGTCTGCATAATAAGTCCCTTGCTTGGATGATAAATCTTACAAGCTCCATTGTGTATCAGGATTGTTAAGTTCTTCTCTTGGAGTTGACCTATGCTGAGCAAGTTATTTTTCAATTCAGGAATAAAATAGACATCAGTGATTACCTGTGTTAAACCATCAACGTCCATCTTGATGTTTACCTTCCCCATCACTGCCAATTTTGTGTTGTTTCCAAGTTTGACCGAGTGCTGAAAGTCCTCATCAAAAGTGGTAAACCATTTCTTTTGTCCAGTCATATGGTTGCTACAGCCACTATCTAGAAACCATACATCCTCTCGACTGACATCATTCATTTCTACATGAGCCATTAGTAAAAGTTCATCATTTTCACTAAGCTCCACGTAATTTGCATTCCTTTCACCACTAGGGCATTCATATTGAAAGTGCCCTAGTTTGTGGCACCTGTAGCATTCAACTAAGGCTTTATTAAAACCTAGCCTTCCTCTTCCCAGCCTCGTCCTCGAAAGCTTCCACGGCCTCTTACTCTATTTATAGAAGCATCATTGTTGTTTACTGTTAATTTTTCTTCAAAAGCCACCTTCAACACTTCTTCATCTACATTACCAACTTCATGTGCAAGCATCGTTGTTCACGCACCAAGAGACTTCTTTGTAGTTCATCAACATTGTTGTGGGATTGTTGGATTCTTCAATGGAGCATACAACATAGTCGAACTTAGACGTCGTCGACCTTAATATCTTCTCAACTATCACCACCTATTCCATTTTCTCACCATGTGCCTTCATTTTGTTGGCAACGGTGAGTGTGCGAGCAAAATATTCATTTACCTTCTCACCCTCTTTCATTCCGAGAATTTCAAATTCTCTTTTAAGTGCTTGCAACTGTGCTCACTTGACTTTCGTAGATCCTTGATATTCTGTTTCATGGAGTCCCATATTCCCTTTGCAGTCTCCTTATCCAAGATGGTCTCCATAATAGTTCTATCAATAGCTTGGAACAAGTAGTTTTTGACTTTCAAATCCTTCATTTTGGCATCTTCTCTCTCCTTTCTTTGAGCTTCAGTTTCCTGGACTCCAGTTGCGGCAGCAGGGATTCCAACTTCCACCATGGACCAATAATCTTTTGAGCGAAGGAGATTCTCCATAAGCATAGCCCAATGGTCGTAAAAACCATCAAACCTAGGAATAGCTGGTTGAAGAAAATTATTCTCTGTCATTATTCTGATACCAAATATGTTATTTGCAGAGATATATATTTGAGAGGATACCAAAATGCTCACTTTATTACTTACAGGAAGGGGCATATATAGCCTTACAAAGCAAAAACTGAGAAAACAAAGCAACCCACTACTGCACTAAACAGTGTACGTGGTACATGATACTAAGAAATAGTAAAATTCAAAACACATGGTCCTATAAAGCAGGGATTATTGAACTAGTAAAACTGCAGAACTAGTCACCAACAAATCTCAGATATTGAAGCCCCAAATACACCAAACCCCATCATCTAACCATCAACCGCAACCAACACCCCGACCCTAAACCCAACAATTCCACCGCATCCCTAAATACATCCTCTTCAAATTCGCAGCCGAGCACAAATTGTGATTTAGCATTTTTTTGTTATGAGGCAACCCAAGATTTAGGAAGTGATTTAGGGTATGAGGAGGTTTGGGAAGTGATTTAGCATTGTGTTCTTGACTGTTCGGAAGTGGAGAGTTAATTAAGAACGTGAATTAGGGCGGGGAAGTGGAGCGCTGTTTTTATTTTAGTGAAAATTTGGGTTTGAGCCAGAATTTTGGGAGTTGGAGCTTGAAAGTTACAGATTTTGTATTTAAAAACAAATTTTGTATTTTCGGTTTTCAATATGTATGTCAAATATGAAAAGAATGGAGGGACGACGGAAGAGATGAAAGAAAGACAGATGGAATGACGAAGAGGATGGAGGGACGTTAGAAAAAATAGATTGTTTCACGTTCTTGTCTTATTTTTCAAAACACGGAAAATAAAAAAAAAATTGTTTTCTATTTTGTATGTTAACTTCGTTTTCTAAATTGGTCGTTTTCGACAATATACATGCGTCGAGTGCATTTTTGTATGAACAAGAACCCAAAACTAAAAATAACAAACCAAACACTACTTTAGAGAAACCAAAATAAAACGTCGTATATATCAAAGAAGAATGTTATCCAAGAAAATCTCTAAATATGCATGGAAGAAATATTTTGTATCATACACAAGTTGAACATTTTCCAGCATTTTCTGAAAATTTGGATTTTTATTTTTGAATTTTGTTTATGAAAATTTCAAAATTTTGGTTTTAGAATTTATTAATATTTTTAAGTTTATTTTAAAAAAATTCAAAATTTTAATTTTTTGAAATATTAAATTTTAAACATAATTGTTAATTTTAGTTATTAAATATTAAATACTAAATAGTAATATTACTTCTTAATTATTAATTATTAAATATTAGTGTTAATTATTATTATTATTTAATAGTAATTATTAGTTCTTACTTCTCTTTTATTAGTCATTAACTATTAATTATTACTTCTTAAATATAATTAAATATTAATTATTGAATGTCAATTGTTATGTATATATTATAAATCATTAATCATTAATATATATTATTAATTGTTAGGTATTATAAATATTAATTATTAAAGGTTAATTGATAATTAATAATATTTTAATAGTAATTATGACTTACTAATTATTAAAGATTAATTATTAAATATTAAGTATTACTTGTTATTTATTAATCATTAGTTATTAATTGTTAATTATTACTAGTTAATTTAAGTTGAATCTTAGTTATTAAATGTTAATTATTATGTTTATGTTATTGGTCATTAATCATTAATTATTAATAGTACCTATTAATAGCGATTACTAATTATTAATAACTATATATTTAGTATTAAGTATTAAATATTAAAAGTTAATTACTGATTATTAATTATCTAATAGTAATGATTTAATAGTAATTATTAATTATTAAATATATTTATTACAACTTTTAAGAGAAAGTTTTAATTAGTGTTACTAATAAATAATTATCGGTTATAAATTATAAATAACTAACCCTTCTAAGTTTTCATTTATAAATTATTAATTATAAATTATAAATTACGATTTATAAATTATTTATGTAAGTATTCAATATTTGTTATTAATTATAAATTATAAATTATTAAGAACTAACCATATTCGAAAATTTTAAGTAGACCTATGAGTTAAGTAAAACTCCTTTCACAAAGTTGTAGTAAAGTAATGTCTAGTTGTTAAAAACTAACGTTTTTACAAAAATTTTAAAACTGTTGTTAAAGGGGGAATATGACAACGTTTACAAATAAACGTTGTAAAAAGTTAATTTTTTTCAATATTTTTTAGAAAAACGTTGTTAAATGTCCTGTTTTACAACGTTTTTATAAATAAAGGTTGTAAAATAGAAGGTTTTACAATGTTTTTATAGAGAACGTTGTGAAAAAAGATTTTTTACAACGTTTTGAGAACAAACATTATAAAAAAATGCTGTAAAAAGGTGATTTTGTTGTATTAATGAACGAATGTCTTCATATATGTACACACACGTATAGATGTGTGAGAATGAAGACTACCTTGGAGATATGGTTGGAATCTTTTCGAATTTACTTGATTTGATTTCAACATAAATTAAACATAATGGTATTTGTTTCTACATATATCCGCATTTGGTTGATTGCTTAAATCAATTAATATATCTTGTTAAATTAATTGATTGCCTTTATGATTTGCTTCCCATATTTTATTGATTACATGAATCAATTAATTTCTTCTCCCTTTTAATATTTGGAATATATTTGAATCGTCCAAATTTAACACTCCACCTTGATCCAAATATATTTATTAATCAACAAAACTGGTTGTTGGATCGACACCTTATGGTGCTAGGTAAATCGTACCATACTAATCAAGTTTAGCAATGCACAAACTTGTCCTTTGGAACTGACTCTGTTAACATATTAGCTGGATTGTCCTTTACGTGTATCTTTAATAGCTTTATCTTATTTCTCTCTTTTTCAAGCATGAGAAAGAAATGTCTAACATCAGTATGCTTTGTCTGTGAGCTGTAGGCTTGATTCTAAATAAGATGAATGATACTTTGGCTATCTGAAAACAACTTCACCGTCTTCTGCATCATTGATAAATCCTCCAAAAGCCATAATAAATATAATCCTTCCTTGGTCGCATCCACAACAAAAATAAGCTCTGCCTCTGAGTTGATAAAGCTATAATGGATTGCAACTTGGATCTCCAAGAAATTGAGCCTAAGCCAAGTGTATGAATATAGTCCGAAATTGATTTTCTACCATCTCTATCCCTAGCATAATTTGAATCACAATAACCCCTTAAAATTATATCGCAACTGACTTCTCCAAACAACAAACCAATATCAGGAGTGCCTCTCAAGTATCATATAATTCACTTTACTACTTGCTAATGAGTCTTGCCCAGGTTAGACATGTATCTGCTAACAACACCAATTGCATGAGCTAAATCGAGTCATGTGCATACCATAGCATACATAAAACTTCCAGCTGCACTAGAGTAAGGAATATTAGTCATATTTCTTTTGTCTTCATCCGATGTGGGGCATAAATCTTTGGATAGTTGAAATTGAGAGCCTAATGGAGTAGCCACCGGTTTAACTTTCTCCATACCACATTGAGATAGGGCTTTCTTGATATACCAAGTTTGAGTGGGCCTCAAAACTATTTGCTTTCTATCCCTTTGAATCTCCATACCCAAAGTTCTCTATGCCTTTACCAAATCTTTCATATCAAACTCCTTACTTAGCTCTGTCTTTAACTCCGAAACTCTAGTCATTCTCTTAGATGCTATCAACATATCATCAACACAAAGCAAAAAATATATGATATCTTCGTTACACTTCTTAAAATAGATGCATTGGCCCCTATGAAGTTAAAGCGCTCGGCAGATTCAATGCGGCGGAGGTGCAAAAAGTCATAGCGGGGATACAGCGAGGATATAGCGGGATATAGAGGATGACTCTAAAATAGCATATAAAACTCATACTTAATGTTTTTACAAATATATAATTGGTAATTAAATTAAAATTTAACATTCAATTGAATTATAATTAATACATAAATAATTTTAAATAAAAACATGTGTGAATATACTATAAATAAACGTAAAACTGTTATATAACATAATTGAATTTAGTAGAATATTAGAGTATTTTCATTTCTAAAAATATATTAAAAATTCAATTAAATAAATTAATTTCATAATTTTTATAATGTATAAATGTCATTTTTCAATTCATTTCTTTTAAAGAAGATATAGCGGAAATAGCGGAATATAGCGGGAATAACGGGTTATAGCGGAAATAGCGGGGCTTAAAGCGGAAAGGCTATATTTGGGGCTATATGGAAAAATCATAGTGGTAGAAATCCGCTATGAGATATAGCAGGGTTATACCGGGGTAACAGCTGGGCATTAACTACACAGAATTTGGTCCTTAAAGCTTCTAGAGTAACCATGTGAGATCATAAACTTATCAAATTTCTTATACCACTGTCTATGAGACTATTTTAAACCATAAAGAAATTTGTTAAGCTTACAAACATGACTAGCCTACTATCGTCAATGAACCCCTCTGTCGTAGATAAATGTCCTCTTTAAGGTCATCATGCAAAAATGTTGTTTTGACATCTAATTGTTCTAACTCCATGTCGAAGTGGGCAACCAATGCCAAAAGAATGTGAATAGAAGTGTGTCTGACAATTGGAGCAAAAATATCATGAAACTCCACACCTTTCCTATGAACATACCCCTTCTCCACTAATCTCGCCTTATACCTCAAGTCACCATTGCTACCGTCTCTAACCCTATAGATCCACTTAAACCCAATTGTCTCATGCCTTAAGGAAGTGGCACTAAATCTCAAGTGTGATTTTTATGTAAAGACTCAATTTCCTCCTCCATAGCTACTAATCAACTAGAAATATCAACTGAACTAATGGTATCTCCATAGTCTCTGGGCTCACCATGAACTATGGTTAATGCATAGGCTACCACGTCATCAAAGTCAATGTCTTCAATGATCAATCCCACAAAATCATCAAGCCATCTAGGTCTTTTCTTCTCTCCGATTGGTTGAGTTTGAATTTTAGCTCCATCTTGAGATTGATTCTCTGTCCTCTCCCCATTAACCACGGTGTCCTCGGATGCACCATTTGTACTTGTATGGAAGTTTGATGATCTACTTAGTGTTTGGTACTCTGAATTTGCCCTCTCAACGTCACCATTAACCGAAGAAAAAGGCTTCACCTTCAACATAACCTTTCACCAAAAGTAACATGCATGCTAGTAACAGTCTTCCGGGCAGTAGGATACCATAACCTATAACCCATAACTCATCTTCTACAACAAAAAATACACTTGCGCGATCTTGGATCCAACTTCCCTTTGCTTTTATGCACATAAGCTAGATAGCCAAATAATCGAAAGAAATATGAAACAGGCTCTCCCTTCCATATTTCTTCAGAAATCTTCATATCTATGGTGGTAGAAGGTGTACGGTTGATGAGGAAAGTCGTTGTGGATAATGTTTTTGCCCAAAATCTCTTCTTTAATCTAGTAGTAAGACATAAACAATGAGTTCTTTCCGACAATGTCCGATTCGTTCTCTCTACAACCCTATTTGACTAAGGATCACTAGGTGTGGTGTAGTGCCTTTTGATTTCCTCGAACTTACAAAATTTGGTGAATTTTTTAGAAGTGGCTTCACCACCATTATTTAAACGAAAAACCTTCACTTTCTTTCCAGATTGCTTCTCAATAAGAGATTTCCAACTTTGAAACTAATTAAAAGTTTTATCCTTGGACTTCATAAAGTAAACTTTTCTAGAAAAATCATCAAAAAATGAAATAAAGTACTTGGCTCCTCCAATAAATAGGCATGGTGCAGGCCCCAAACATCAGTGTGAACATATTCCAAAACATCTTTGGACTTATGCTCTGCAATGCCGAAAGAAACCTTCATATGCTTTCCAAGTATGCATCCCTCATAAAAGCCAAATTTTGAATGATGAATGTCATCAATCAAATCTCGCTTTCTCAATACCTCCAAACTACGCTCTCCAATCTATCCCATACAAAAATGCCATAATATGGCAGAATCAGAATCAACAACTGAAGAAGACTTTGCAACAACAGTGGTACCCTTCAGAAAATATAGATTTACAACTTTTGCTCCTTTCATCATTATCAATTAGCCATTTGCAATTTTCAATGAATCTTTTTCTATTATACACTTCAATCCAAAATTGCAAAACTGGAATGACCCTCTCTTTTTCATACCTGAATTTGTAAGGATTTTTTTTACATATATATATATATATATATATGTATATATATATATTTCTGAAGTCCAGAGTCATTTTTTTCTATCAATACAACTTATCCAGGATCAAAACCTTTACCAATATAAATATATCAGTGTATTCATAAGGATATGCACATACATATGATGATGCATGTGCCTCTCTTGTTTGAATCGGAGTTCTAGTAAATAAGAGGACAATTTGATTGATTAAATTTAATCAATCTACACATAGTTCAATTTAATTCATACAATAAAAATTCAATCCATATATGTATCAATATATATTTTAAACTCCCGATTCCTTGCATAATTCTCTATGGAGTATAATTCCTAGAAACCAGATAATTGTGTTATGATTATCTATAAATTAATGGTGTAGGGCTTGTGCTCTGGAAAATGATATAAGTTTCTATCATTATCTATGTTTGATTTTCTTATAAAATCTGTTTAGAGTACTAACTCTTTTCTGGAATATTTTTAAGTGAGATATCATATTTCAAAGGCTTAATTCTTTGATGCCAGGATGCTAAGCTAAATGAAATGCAAGCTTAAGTGGGTTTCCTTTAACTATGGGTAGCCATAACATGGTTCAACCAGACTCTTTGTTCTGGTGTAACCCATAGGGTCTTAAAAATGCATTTTGATAAAAAACCTGAGTGAAATGGAATTCAGATTCATGTTAAAAATACAAAGGTAACCGATGTGTTAATATCTGTATAAAACATGTTTAAATTGCTTTCAACTCCTATATTACAGATTCTTCCTTTATTTAAAAATAAGGTATAAAAAAATTTGTGTAGAACAAGTTGAATTATGGAAACATTACAAACACATAATACATTCTCCCTATGCTTATCATCTCTTGTATACATATGTCATGGTAGAAAAATAAAACCATTTAATTTACTGAGACTCAACTATCCAGATTTCCCAAAACTTAACTCTTTTCAAAGACTCAAGATTGACTAATACATTTATAAAATGTAACCATCCTATTTATCATAGTATTCTTGCTCAATTCACTTACAAGATTTAGATTAACTTCTTCAACATATCAGATAATGTCCAGATTTATAAATTCCAGTTACAAGTCAATTTCTTAGCAAAATACTTAGCAAAATATCCATCCAATATTCAATACTCAATACAGGTAGCAACTTAAATTATCAATACATGCAGATTTCATCATTTAGGCTCTTATCTAACTAAGTTTAACATGCTATAATCTTCTTCTCAAAGCCTTGATCCTACTCCTACTTAGTTGCTACAGTTCCTGAAAATGCATTTGAAGCTGCCCCATATTAAATGAGACACCCCATATGCCATTAGCACACTAGGGTCAGACACATGTCTGGTATGAGAAAATCCACTAAAACAATTTGTAAATCAAGTTAAAGTTAAAACATGGATATATGTATATAACTCTACCTTTAGAAAACAAGTAATTCATGTGTGCATGTTCTGTGTCAGTGTGCAGGTGCACACTTAAGTCTGCCTTTCCAGAAACCTCAAGAAGATAGGGTACATTCATACATTCATATAATTCAATCATAATCAATTAAACATCCATACAAAACAGGGAAATCACCAAAATGAATTAAATCATTTATTCACTATTCAGATTTCATTCCAGGAAGACTCTAGTTCCTCTTTATATCAACTTCTCCTACATTGATATATTTATCTATCTTGGTCTCATATGCAATTAATTGAATCAATGGACACACTGTAATGGACTAATTCACTCCATTACACAAAGATCTCAGGACTTAAACAAGCCATGTGTCAACTTGTATTACTCAAGAACACAAGTCATTCCTACAGTGCTCTTGACCCCATTTCCTAATCAGATTTAAATTAATAATAATACTTCTGATTTTTCATGACTAAACCATTCAGTGAATTATTTCACTAAAACAATCATTCATGTCATGGCATTCCACATCATTCATTACCAACCAGAGGCAAACAGGAAATTAAATGAAATGTGTCTATTAAATAGATTCTGCACATATATATTTATTCTTGCATTTTTAAAAAGGGGTATAGACAACTAACATTGGCTTATGGCTTTTGAGAGAGTTTTTCTTTTTGCAAACATCTGTGCTTAAGTTAAACTCAGAATGACCAAGTTTCCACTGAATCACAAAATTTTGTTTGCTATGTGTATGAACATTTATATATTTTCATTGAATCAGGAGCATCGGCACATAGGCAACCCTATTGCACCCCTAATTCCTTTTTGTCTCAAGCCTCAGCACTTATACATGAGTATATTGCAGCTCAACATGTTTACATTTTTCTGGGTTGAGCCAAGACCAATACTACTTGCCTATATTCAACATTTTATTTTCTGGGTATTTACTTATGTTTCTAAACATTAACATATCAAAGAGATCTGAGTTTATAAAATATATATATATACTATTAATACCTAAAACATTCAGATAATAAAACAAACAGAACAACCAGGTATAAATCAAAACGTTTTCATCTCTGAAATCACAGATAGACAATCACATACAAAAATACATTTTTAAGAAAAATTAACTTATAAACTGGCTGCCTTCATTAGGACTCATTGCCTTAGATTTTGAGTGAGTTTTCTCACCTAGCTCTCTTTCACTTCCTAGTTGATTGGTAAGCTTCTGCCGTCAAACCTTTTTCTTCACTTGATTTATATTTTTCTCAAGAGCTATCCGGGAAGAAGAGAAGGTTCCTCATATCACTGCCTATTTATGCAGGGTTTTTCTTAGGGTTTAAGGTGTTGGCTAAAGTCATTTTTGCCCATCAGAAATTCTGCCATTTGCATTTTATCTAAACCCACAATCTTACCCTCCCCGGCTTGAGTTCGTGAAGAGAAAAGTGGTTATATCTTTTTGGTTAATTTCAGAAATTTGCTTTTCCAGAAAATACTTTTTCCTCTTGTCTACTATCATGCTAAAAGTGTGACTTGATTTTATTATTTATCAAATATTCTTTCTAATTCTGCCTATACCAAGCATTTCTCTGTTTTATCTTATTTTTCTATTTTTAGTTTTCATCTAAATAGTATGTGCGTCCTTTATTTATTTATAAGAGGATTACTCCTTTTTATATCTTCATTCTTTTTCTTTCTGCCTATAATTTAAAATATGTTTGTATATTTTATTTTGCTGATTTGAACTCTAGTACTTTATTAACATATATATATATATATATATATATATATATAAGTCTTACTGAAATAATTAGTACACCCATATACATATTTATACATTATTTTGTACCGACACACATGCACATGTACACTCAAAGATACTCAGTAGCATCCATATATATATATATATATTTATTTATGCATATAGCTTTTAAGGATTTAATCTATATATATATATAATATTTCCATACACATCAACATGTGTTCATTCTTAGCATTCAGGAATTAAGCTTTAGTTCATGTGTATTTCCTGTGCACACATGTACACACATACAGATACACCATATCAAGCTATATCAATTCCCCTTTAAAATTGGTTTAAAATTATTTTAAACTTATTTATATTTTTCAAAATAAATTCCTAAAATCTTGGGTCATTACATACACCCCTCCTTTTAGAAATTATGTCCCACAATTTTTCTAAGCTTAAATAAATTTTAAACTTAATTCAGAGAACAAGTACATTCTCAACCAAATAGATTTTTAGTTCTATCATAATAACTAAAAATGCATGCATCCAAAAAGGAAAGCAAATTAAAAATCAGAATTACCTTTAATCTGAAAATAGCTTAGGGTAGTTCATCCTAACTTTGTCTTCTAATTCCCATGTGCAATCACTAGGATCAAGACTCCACTGTACCTTCACAAGTTTCAGAGATTTATTCCTCAACTTCTTCACATCCTTTGCCAAAATTCCCACTGGATCCTTTTCATAAACCAAGTTAGGATTTATTTGCACTTGGGTTGGGGTCTCAAGAATTTCTGACTTGTCATGAACCCACCTTCTCAATTGTGATACATGGAAAACATCATGCATCCCTTGCATGTTTTCTGGTAATTCCAACTTATATGCCAAGGAACCAATTCTTTCCAGAATTTTGTATGGCCCAGTATATCTTAGGGTTAACTTGCCTTGTTTCCCAAATCTCAGTACATTTTTCATAGGTGAGGTTTTGATGAAAACAAAATTTCCTACTTCATATTCCACCTGCTTCCTTTTCATGTCTGCAAATTTCTTTTGCCTATCTTGAGCTGCTGCCATTCTTCTCCTTACCAACTCAATTTTCTCTTTAGTTTCTTGTATGTACTCAGGCCCTAAAATAGCTCTTTCCCCTGCTTCTACCCAACATACAGGTGACAAGCATGGCTTTCCATATAAGGCTTCAAATGGAGCCATTCCTATGGTGCTTTGATAGCTGTTATTGTATGTAAATTCAGCTAAATGGAGATAGTCTTCCCAGTTACCTCCAAATTCCAGTGCACATGCCCTTAACAAGTCCTCTAAAACCTTGTTCACCACCTCAGTCTGCCCATCTGATTGTGGATGGTAGGCAGTGCTTAAGCACAATTCACTTCCCATGGCTTCTTGAAAACTTCTCCAGAATCTTGAGGTGAAGATGGTATCCCTATCACTCACAATAGTTTTGGGAATGCCATGCAATCTTACCACTTCTTTCACAAATACTTGTGCTAACTTTGGTGCATTCCTTTCTGATTTGACTGGGATGAAATGTGCCACTTTATTTAGCCTATCAACTATCACCCATATGCTTGTGTTTCCTCTTTTAGATCTAGGCAGTCCATCTATGAAATCCATAGATATATCTTCCCATTTCCACCGTGGTATGGTAAGAGGTTGCAACAACCCTGATGGCTTTTGTGTTTCTTCTTTGACTTGTTGGAAAGTCATACACTTTGCAACATGTTTGGCTACATCTGATTTCATTCCCTTCCACCAAAAGTCTATTTTCAAATTTTGATACATCTTTGTACTGCCTGGGTGTATGGAGTACTTACTTCTATGGTATTCATTCAATATTTCCTCCTTCAACTCCATATTTTCTGGAACACATATTCTATTCTGGTTTCTTAAATAACCATTTTTGTCAATATGGTAATTTGTCACCTCTTCCCCTTTTGATATGAGAATTTTCTTATCTAATAAGTTTGTGTCTTGTTCTTGCATTTTACTTACCTTAAAAATTAGTTCAGGTTGAAGTGTCATCAAGCTCAACTTCCCTCTATTTTCCTGTGCACCATGCACATGCACATCCATATGCACACAGTCATTCTCTCCAATTTCTAACTCAGCAAGCAAAGACAAGTCCTTAAACTCTTCTATCATCATTATAGCTAATTTAGAATGTTGTCTACTTAAAGCATCAGCAACTTTGTTTGCTTTACCTGATGTATAGAGTATGTCCAAGTCATAAGCAACTAAGAACTCCACCCATCTATGTTGCCTCATGTTTAAATCTTTTTGTGAAAATAAATACTTTAAAGACTTGTGGTCAGTGTAAAGTTCAAACTTAGTTCCTAACAAATAATGTCTCCAAAGTTTCAAGGCATACACTACTGCTGCTAGTTCAAGATCATGTGTGGCATACCTTACTTCATGAGGTTTGAGTTGTCTGGATGCATATGCAATGACTTGGCCTTGTTGCATCAACACTGCACCCAAACCAAACCCACTAGCATCAGTGTATACAACTAATTCTTCATTTCCTTGGGGTACTTTCAAGATTGGAGCATTCACCAATGCCTCCTTCAACTGTACAAAAGACTTCTCACACTTCTCTGACCAAACAAAAGCTTGGTTTTTCCTGGTTAGGTTAGTAAGTGGTGTAGAAATTTTTGAAAAATCTTTTATAAATCTCCTATAATATCCTGCCATCCCCATAAATGATCTCACTTCACTCACAGTGCTAGGCCTCTTCCATGCTTGAATACCCACTACTTTATTGGGGTTCACATAAATTCCTTTGGCAGATATGACATGGCCAAGGAAATGTACTTCCTCTTTCCAAAATGCACATTTTGAAAATTTTGCCTTTAAATCTTTTTCCCTCAATCTAGACAAAACCAGGTGCAAATGATTTTTATGTTCTTCCACTGTTTTGGAATAAATTAAAATGTCATCTATAAAAATAAGCACAAATTTGTCTAAATAATCTCTAAAAGTTCTATTCATCAAATCTACAAAGTATGATGGTGCATTAGTCAAGCCAAATGGCATAACCAGAAATTCATACAACCCATACCTAGTGTTAAAGGTAATGTACATAACACTTGACTCCTCCACCTTCATTTGATGAAAACCAGATGCTAAATCTAGTCTAGAGAACACTCTTGCCCCAGCTAATTGATCAAAAAGATCATCTATTCTTGGCAATGGATATTTATTTTTAATAGTTACTTTGTTCAATTCTCTATAATCTATACGAAGTCTTAAGGAACCATCTTGTTTCTTAACAAATACCACTGGTGCTCCCCAGCAAGAATTACTTGGTCTTATAATACCCTTTTCTTCCAATTCCTCTAACTGTTTCTTTAATTCTTTTAGTTCATTTGGCCCCATTCTAGTTGGCTTTTTAATCACTGGGCTTGCTCCTGGAACTAAATGAATTTGGAATTCCACTGGTCTATGGTTTGGAACACCCTTAACCTCCCCAAACACATCCAAGTATTTATTGACTATGAGAATTTCTTCAATAGTAAGTTCACTGGAATCTTTTTCCAAGTCAATTAAATGATATAATTTCCTTTCTTTAGCCACTTCACATAAAATTATGATTCTCTGGCCCCTAAGATTTTGCAATGATATGGTGGATGATTCTAAGTTAATTATGGCTTTAAATTGCCTTAACCAGTCTACCCCCAATATAACACCTATATTTGGGTAGTTTAAAACATATAAATTGGAAATGAAGATGTTTCCACCTATGTTTAATTCCACATCCACACAAATCATATCTAAAACACTAGAACTCCCCAGAGGACTTTGTATATGCAATGGGGTTTCAACCAATATGCAATTCAATTTTAGCATTTTAACTAGTTCATAAGAAATCAAAGAGTGAGTTGCCCTAGTATCATATACTACTGCTATGGGTATGGTACAGATAAGTAATGTACCTTCCACTTGGCTATGGTTTTCAACATTAATCTCCACTGTGGATTTGCCTTTGCCTTCCAAATTTTCCAATTTGCTGTTTATACTCAGGACAATTCCTCTTCATATGCCCCTCTTTCCCACATAGATAGCACTTAAAAGCTCCTCCTTTCAATTCTGGGCACCTTGGCTTGATATGTCCTTCCTTTCCACATTGATGACACACAATTTTCTTCTTGGTTTCCTTAGCTTTGACATCTCCAGTGCCTTTGTTACTGGCCTCTTCTTTCTTCTTATCATAAGGGTGATATCTCCCCTTACCCTTCTTAGTGTTATTGTTCTTAAAATTTCTGAACTTTTCCCTTTCCTTGTCATGCTGCTCTAACCTCAAAGCCAAGTCTATTACTTGATCAAATGTCCTGTTAGCATAAGGTAACATGGCTCTGCTAAGTCCTGGGTTCAAACCTTTAATGTATCTATCATTCTTGGATGCTTCATCTGCCACTAGCATTGCTCCATATGTGGAAATCCCCTCAAATTTTTGAGTGTATTCAGTGACACTCAAAGTTCCTTGCCTGAGTCTAATAAATTCTTCTAGTAAAGTGGTCTTAGCTGATGCTGGTACAAAGCTTGCTTCCAACATCTCCTTGAATTGATTCCAAGTGATTTCATTCTCATTTCTCCCTGTAATGATTACATCCCACCAGCTTAAAGCTACTCCTTTCAGCTGTCTTGAAGCCACTTGCCTCTTCCTTTGATCATTAAGCTGCATGTCATTGAAAATCCTGTCCAATGTTCTCAACCATGCTTGAATTTCCATAATACTTTCTTTCCCTTCAAAGCTTTTGCCTCCTAAATGAGTATAAGTCTTGAGTAATTTGGAGAGCTCTTCATGGGGATTTTCTTGCCTTTGGCCTGCCCCATCCCTAAATGCTCTCACCAAATCTTGCAGATTGACCATTGGTGGTGCATTGGAGGATCCTGCTCCCTGATTTGGTGTTCTTCCTACCATAGTTTGCTAATAATAATTTACATAGCTGGTTAGTTTTATTTTTTTTAACTCAAACTTGATCATCCAGTGATCAATCCCTACAAAATATTTTACTTATACTTTGTGTCTTAAGTTTTTAATTTCATAGAAGGATTTGATTTTAATTTTCAACTATGTTTTAGTAACATAGCTCTGATACCAAATGGAATGACCCTCTCTTTTTCATACCTGAATTTGTAAGGATTTTTTTTACATAGAGATATATATATATATGTATGTGTATATATATATATATATATATTTATGAAGTCCAGAGTCATTTTTTTTCTCTATCAATACAACTTATCTAGGATCAAAACCTTTACCAATATAAATATATCAGTGTATTCATAAGGATATGCACATACATATGATGATGCATGTGCCTCTCTTGTTTGAATCAGAGTTCTGGTAAACAAGAGGACAATTTGATTGATTAAATTTAATCAATCTACACATAGTTCAATTTAATTCATACAATAAAAATTTCATCCATATATGTATCAATATATATTTTAAACTCCTGATTCCTTGCATAATTCTCTATGGAGTATAATTCCTAGAAACCAGATAATTGTGTTATGATTATCTATAAATTAATGGTGTAGGGCTTGTGCTTTGGAAAATGATATAAGTTTCTATCATTATCTATGTTTGATTTTCTTATAAAATCTGTTTAGAGTACTAACTCTTTTCTGGAATATTTTTAAGTGAGATATCATATTTCAAAGGCTTAATTCTTTGATGCCAGGATGCTAAGCTAAATGAAATGCAAGCTTAAGTGGGTTTCCTGTAACTATGGGTAGCCATAACATGGTTCAACCAGACTCTTTGTTCTGGTGTAACCCATAGGGTCTTAAAAATGCATTTTGATCAAAAACCTGAGTGAAATGGAATTCAGATTCATGTTAAAAATACAAAGGTAACCGGTATGTTAATATCTGTACAAAACATGTTTAAATTGCTTTCAACTCCTATATTACAAATTCTTCCTTTATTTAAAAATAAGGTATAAAAACATTTGTGTAGAACAAGTTGAATTATGGAAACATTACAGACACATAATACATTCTCCCTATGCTTATCATCTCTTGTATACATATGTCATGGTAGAAAAATAAAACAATTTAATTTACTGAGACTCAACTATCCAGATTTCCCAAAACTTAACTCTTTTCAAAGACTCAAGATTGAATAATACATTTATAAAATGTAACCATCCTATTTATCATAGTATTCTTGCTCAATTCACTTACAAGATTTAGATTAACTTCTTCAACATATCAGATAATGTCCAGATTTATAAATTCCAGTTACAAGTCAATTTCTTAGCAAAATACTTAGCAAAATATCCATCCAATATTCAATACTCAATACAGGTAGCAACTTAAATTATCAATACATGCAGATTTCATCATTTAGGCTCTTATCTAACTAAGTTTAACATGCTATAATCTTCTTCTCAAAGCCTTGATCCTACTCCTACTTAGTTGCTAAAGTTCCTGAAAATGCATTTGAAGCTGCCCCATATTAAATGAGACACCCCATATGCCATTAGCACACTAGGGTCAGACACATGTCTGGTATGAGAAAATCCACTAAAACAATTTGTAAATTAAGTTAAAGTTAAAACATGGATATATGTGTATAACTCTGCCTTTAGAAAACAAGTAATTCATGTGTGCATGTTCTGTGTCAGTGTGCAGGTGCACACTTAAGTCTGCCTTTCCAGAAACCTCAAGAAGATAGGGTATATTCATACATTCATATAATTCAATCATAATCAAATAAACATCCATACAAAACAGGGAAATCACCAAAATGAATTAAATCATTTATTCACTATTCAGATTTCATTCCAGGAAGACTCTAGTTCCTCTTTATATCAACTTCTCCTACATTGATATATTTATCTATCTTGGTCTCATCTGCAATTAATTGAATCAATGGACACACTGTAATGGACTAATTCACTCCATTACACAAAGATCTCAGGACTTAAACAAGCCATGTGTCAACTTGTATTACTCAAGAACACAAGTCATTCCTACAGTTCTCTTGACCCCATCTCCTAATCAGATTTAAATTAATAATAATACTTCTGATTTTTCATGACTAAACCATTCAGTGAATTATTTCACTAAAACAATCATTCATGTCATGGCATTCCACATCATTCATAACCAACCAGAGGCAAACAGGCAATTAAATGAAGTGTGTCTATTAAATAGATTCTGCACATATATATTTATTCTTGCATTTTAAAAAGGGGTATAGACAACTAACATTGGCTTATGGCTTTTGAGAGAGTTTTTCTTTTTGCAAACATCTGTGCTTAAGTTAAACTCAGAATGACCAAGTTTCCACTGAATCACAAAATTTTGTTTGCTATGTGTATGAACATTTATATATTTTCATTGAATCAGGAGCATCGGCACATAGGCAACCCTATTGCACCCCTAATTCCTTTTTGTCTCAAGCCTCAGCACTTATACATGAGTATATTGCAGCTCAACATGTTTACATTTTTCTGGGTTGAGCTAAGACCAATACTACTTGCCTATATTCAACATTTTATTTTTTGGGTATTTACTTATGTTTCTAAACATTAACATATCAAAGAGATCTGAGTTTATAATATATATATATATATACTATTAATACCTAAAACATTCAGATAATAAAACAAACAGAACAACCAGGTATAAATCAAAATGTTTTCATCTCTGAAATCACAGATAGACAATCACATATGAAAATACATTTTTAAGAAAAATTAACTTATAAACTGGCTGCCTTCATTAGGACTCATTGCCTTAGATTTTGAGTGAGTTTTCTCACCTAGCTCTCTTTCACTTCCTAGTTGATTGGTAAGCTTCTGCCTTCAAACCCTTTTCTTCACTTGATTTATATTTAGGTGATATATATTTTTCTCAAGAGCTATCCGGGAAGAAGAGAAGGTTCCTCATATCACTGCCTATTTATGCAGGGTTTAAGGTGTTGGCTAAAGTCATTTTTGCCCATCAGAAATTATGCCATTTGCATTTTATCTAAACCCACAATCTTACCCTCCCTGACTTGAGTTTGTGAAGAGAAAAGTGGTTATATCTTTTTGGTTAATTTCAGAAATTTGCTTTTCCAGAAAATACTTTTTCCTCTTGTCAACTATCATGCTAAAAGTGTGACTTGATTTTTATTTATCAAATATTCTTCCTAATTCTGCCTATACCAAGCATTTCTATGTTTTATCTTATTTTTCTATTTTTAGCTTTCATCTAAATAGTATGTACTTCCTTTATTTATTTATAAGAGGATTACTCCTTTTCATATCTTCATTCTTTTTCTTTCTGCCTATAATTTAAAATATGTTTGTATATTTTATTTTGCTGATTTGAACTCTAGTAGTTTATTAACATATACATACATATATATATATAAGTCTTACTGAAATAATTAGTACACCCATGTACATATTTATACATTATTTTGTACTGACACACATGCACATGTACACTCAAAGATACTCAGTAGCATCCATATATATATATATATATATTTATTTATGCATATAGCTTTTAAGGATTTAATATATATATATATAATATTTCCATACACATCAACATGTGTTCATTCTTAGCATTCAGGAATTAAGCTTTAGTTCATGTGTATTTCCTGTGCACACATGTACACACATACAGATACACCATATCAAGCTATATCAATTCCCCTTTAAAATTGGTTTAAAATTATTTTAAACTTATTTATATTTTTCAAAATAAATTCCTAAAATCTTGGGTCATTACAAAAACGCTCCAACGGAGATCAAACTACGCCTCAGATCAGACATATGTCTGACATCACTTAAAGTACGAACAACACCATCAAACATCCCGACCTTCACCGTTCCAATACCAATCATGTGGAAAGTAGCATTATTTCCTGTGAGAATCTCTCCTCCATAAAACCGATGATAAGTGGAAAATGAGTGTTTATCAGGTGTCGTATGATAGGATGCTCCAGAGCCAATAATCCTAATAGTACTCTTCATAAAAGATGCAGTAGCTATAAAAGCGCCAGGATCACTCTTTGAATCTAATGTCTTCGCTAGAGAAGCTAAAGCCTTTTAGGCAATGACTTTTTTATATTCTCCAATTTAGGGAAACTTGCAATATAATGTCCAAGCCTTCTACAATAATGACAAACTCCATTCGGAGCTCCCCTTGACTGAGATCTTGACTTGCATCTATCTCCACCATATTTGGTCTACTCTACTTCGTCCCCTCTGCGCAATAAGGCCTTCGAAATCAATCTCCATGCTTATGTTTGCTAACTTTTCCCTCAACATCTCATTATAAAAATTTGTCTTTGCATCCTCCAAGCAAATAGAAGAGCGCACATAGATCATAGAGTTAACAAAAGAGTTATACTCCACAGACAAAGAACATAAAAGAACGATAGCTTGCGCTTCGTCCTCAATTTTTACTTCAACTGCTCGAAGATTCATAACAAGTGTGTTTAGGGCATCCACGTGAGCTAATACATCGGTTCCAGACTCCATCCTAAATAAATAAAGTTGTTGTTATAAGATGTTGCGGTTGGTGAGAGACTTATCATAGAACTTTCTTTGAAGAGCATCCCTTAGTTCCTTAGCAGTTTTCACTTAAGAAAACTCTCTAAGGACTTCATGGAAAGGCTAAACTGGATGGTAGTAAAAGCATCCTCTTCCAGTTCCTCAATTTCTTCAGGCGTCAATTTCTTCAGTTTTCCTGGATCTGACACAACCTTAAAAGTCCTCTCTTCTTTCAGCGCCGCTTCCATCTTCATCTTCCATGTGCCAAAATCTTCTTCTCCATCAAATATAAGACTCCTTAATTAGCAGAGCTTCTACCGATGCTACACTTTGTAGAATTAGACACAACTGAAATAGTCTTCAAATAGAACAAAAGGCTATGATACCAAACTGTAGCGCAAAATTAGAGTTTTGGGTAGTGAAAGTAGGACATCCAATAATCTAGTCTATGGACAATCTCAACAATTCCAATCCAATAAAGAGAATAAAAAGAAAATCGAAAAATGCAAACTATGGACGAAAGACAAAAAGGAAAGAACACACTGATATAATGATGTTCGGCTATACCTACGTCCTAGGACCAATAACCTTTATTATTTCTTCACTTCAAGAGGGAGTATAATATGATAAGAACATAAATCACTCAATAAATTTCACTCACCCTAAAGTAGATACAGAAATAGGGATCTAATTTTTTTGAGAACTCTCCTGCCATTTTATGTTAAAAAAAGAACAAATTGTCTTCATATATATAGGTGCAAGAATGAAGACTATCTTGGATATAAGGTTGAAATCTTTCCGCATGTACTTGATTTCGATTTCAACACAAATTAAGCATAATGGTATTTGTTTTCGCATATATCTATATTTGATTGATTGCTTAAATAAATTAATATATCTTCTTAAATTAATTGATTGGCTTTCCTATTTGCCTCCCATATTTGATTGATTACATGAATCAATTAAGATCATCTCCCTTTTAGTATTTGGAATATATTTGAATCGTCTAAATTTAATAAACAATTCATTACGTAACATTTATATGATCAATATTTCATCTATTCATCTAAAAATTTAATTTGTCTTACTGTCAATTTACTAACCCATTTTATAAATCACTTCTATTAAATCATTTTAAATATCTATCTCAAAATATTCTAACTTTTAAATCAAATTCCACCTCAACATTAACATCGAACGACCTATAGTCAAACTGTGAAACTTAATTCACAAGGTGTTCGTTTCTAAATTTTTTCCTATTCCTATATACCTAACCCATATCTTAATGTGAGAAATGCGGATTATGGATCTTAAGGCTGGAATAACACTAGAGGGGGGGGGGGGTGAATAGTGTTTTGTGGATTTTCTAAATCTTTTTGAAACTTATGTAAACTTAATCACCAACAAATGTAATTCACAGACACAAATATAATCACAGAATCAGACACAGATACAAATAATAAATAAAAGCAGTAAAGGAAAGAACACACCGGATTTTATACTGGCTCAGAGTTATCCTACATCCAGACCCGCACAAATGTATATATTTCTTATCAAAAATAATCTCCCAGATTACACCCTCGATTTCAAGGCCACGATGTACACCCTCCTGTATTCGAGTCCGGGGAAAACTCTCTTGATTTACCAGGCCACAAGATCACCTAATTGATTTCCAGGGCAACAATCACACCCAATTGATTTCAAGGCTCAACCACACCTTTTACTCAACAGTTTGATTTACAAATAATCCTATAACTCTGAATAGCACTGAGATCTTACAGAGAGAGTGGCAGAGAATCAAACAAGAGATAATCAAGTTTGATTCACTTGGTATTTCGGCAGAGTATAGTTTGGAATTCTTTAGAATAAATGTGGAAGATGAAGAGGAGAGAAAAAAAGTGAAAAATGATTAAAAATTCGTTTAGAACTACTGGTATTTATAGGAAATCAATAGCCATATCTATTCGTGAAAGGATACGACGAATAGACACTTCTTTTGAAAATTTGAATTTTGAATTTAACGGACACCATGTCGACATGGGGGTTGAGGAATGTCGACATGCTCTAGGCAAAATTGATGATTTTGATTTTCTTATTAAAATTGGTTTCTATAATTTTGTCAAAACGATTTCTAAACTTTGTAAATATATTTGAATATAGTTTAAACATATAAAAGAGTTTAGAAAGTAATTTTTAATATATATAATCTTAATCTATAAAGTGATTTAAAATCTGAGTAAATATTTAAAATAAGAGATACTTTAAAAACAAACGAAGTTTAAAACAAGAGTTTATTTAAAAACAAAAAATAAAGAATATTTTAAGGCTAAAACAATTTGAAAAGCAGTTTTGAAAATCATTTTGAAAAACCATTTTGAAGTAGTTTTGCAAGCTTCTTTCTATAGAATATCTCATCACATCAGGACTCGAGAACTTGTACAAAACCAAAATGTTCGTGGGTTTGTAAGCCACTTGTCGTAGGTTCGTAAGCTACTTTTCATGGGTTTGTAAGCCACTAAGAAGGTAGAAATGGGTTCCATCCCAAATGAAATATGGAATGAAGATTTTCGTGCTATTATGAAGTTTTAACATAATTCTAGACTCAATACTTATCTTGTACTATTAAAATCTTGAACTCTTGATAACTTGATTTCTTGATACTCATGAGTCTTCAATCTTGATATCTTTGATCTTTAAACTCATCAGTCTTGTATCTTTATACTGTACGGTCTTCATGCTTGGTACCTGCATATTTATATCCTGCATATACATACATACATATATATATATATATCTAAATTATAATGTTAGCATTTATATTTTATAACAAGTCCTAAGGTTGTTGTCATCAAAACCATCCTTCTCAAGGACTAACAATCTCCCATTTTTGATGATGACAACCTATGTTTATAAAATATACTTCTCCTTCAATAACTCCCCCTAAAACTAATAACTCCCCCTTAATCTAAGCCTAACTACTCTATTTTATATTTCTCCCCCTTTATCATCAACAAAAACAAATCCTAAACTCCCCCTTAATCTAATACTATTTAAATTAAATACTAATATGGAAGTATAATAAGTAGAAAAAATATATTATTATATATGATGTTATATTTACATGTATATATGAAACATAAACATACAAATATATTTAAGTACATAAATTATAGAATAACAATACTAACGAGAGTTTTTGACAATCAGAGATTTGTGAATCGAACAATTTGGATAATGAAAACAAAAGTTTCCACGTTGATAAACCAAATTCCCATCTTTGTCAAAACAGACTTCGCATACACAGACCACGTTGTCGTCTTCTTCCATAGGTGCTTATTCCTCTTCTTCTTCTTCTTCCTCTTCCTCTTCTTCCTCTTTGCTGTGCTCTAAAGGATTATGCACGTGAATGTTGGGAGAATCTTCTTCAATTACGATAGGATTTGTGTGATTATCCATTAGGAATTTTTGTAAATTCCGAAGAATTTTGCCTTGCTTTTCCTGTTCTTTTGCCATCCTTAGTTGCACAACTTGAATTCAGTCAACATTTGCATGGAATCCTTCATAGATTCCTCAATCTTTATCACACATGCCAGTGTAGTGCGTTGAAAAGGACCAGAATGAGGAGAAGGGAAAGAAATGGTGTCAATTTGGTTTGATTTAGTGGATGAGGCCATTAATTTTAATTTATAGAAGTTTTATTTCAGAGAAAGAAAAGTGAGAAGACTGAAAAATTCGAAATACATAGGTTTATATAACTACCAAACCGATTTTAGTGAGAAAATCAAATTTTAAAATTTTGCCGTTGTGTGTCGACATGGGTGGTAGGGGTATGTCGACGTCCTTATGAAAAATTTGATATTCTTGTATATATATGTTACTATATATATTCTATATCTCGGTTATTGAACAAATGCCAAGTTCTCTTCTTAATTTAGTAAATATAGGTTGATTTAAGGGTTTGGTGAAAATATCAGCAATTTGATTCTCGGAATTGATATATTCAAGAGAAATAATTTCCTTACTTATATTATCTCTTAGAAAATGATGTCTGATATCAATATGTTTAGTCCTAGCATGATGAGTAGTATTTTTAGACAAATTTGTTGCACTAGAATTATCACAATAAATTGGTGATTTTGAAATTGTTAATCCAAAATCTTTTAGAGTTTGTTGCATATAAATGACTTGGGAGCAAGCCAAAGCAGCAGAAATATATTCTGCTTCAGTTATTGATAAAGAAACAGTATTTTGCTTTTTGCTAAAACATGAAACCAGAGAATGCCCCAAAAAGTGACAAGTTCTACTTGTACTTTTTCGGTCAGATTTGCAACCAGCATAGTCAGCATCACAATAAGAAATTAAATCAAATGAATCATTTTTAGGGTAAAATAAACCATAGTCAAAAGTATGTTTAACATATCTTATGATACGTTTCACCACTTTTAAGTGAGTTTCTTTGGGTTGGGATTGGTATCTTGCATAGAGACAAACACTATGCATGATATCTGGTCTACTTGCAGTGATATAGAGTAGTGATCCAATCATTCCCCTATATAGTTTTTGATTTACATCTTTTGAAAGATCTTCTTTACTTAAAGCTTCATTGGTTGCCATGGGAGTGGGTTTTCCACTCGCAGTAGTCATACCAAATTTACTCACTAGATCCTTAGCATATTTTTCTTGACTAAGAAAGATACCATTATCTAATTGTTTTATTTGTAAACCTATGAAGAAAGTAAGTTCACCCATATGACTCATCTCAAACTCTTTTGTCATTATTTCAGAAAATTATTTATTCATTTCATGATTTGTTGAACCAAAAATAATATCATCTACATAAACTTGTACTAGTTGAATATCATTTTATTTCTTTTGATGAAAAGAGTATTATCTACTTTACCAATTTCAAAATTTAATTGTAATAAAAAAGATCTTAGTCTGTCATACCATGCTCTAGGAGCTTGTTTCAGACCATATAGAGCTTTCTTAAGTTTGAAAACATGGTTTGGAAATCTTTCATCTTCAAAGAGTGGGGGTTGTTCAACATAAACTTCCTCTTTAACAAATCCATTTAGAAAAGCACTTTTAACATCCATTTGAAATAATTTGAAATTATTATAATTTGCGAAAGCAAGTAGAATTCTAATGGCTTCTAATCTTGCTACGGGTGCAAAGGTTTCACCAAAATCTATTCCTTCTTCTTGACAATAACCTTGTGCGACTAATCGAGCTTTATTTCTCACGACCTCACCAAGTTCATTCATTTTATTTTTATAAACCCATTTTGTTCCAATTATACTTTTATCCTCAGATCTAGGAACAAGTTCCCAAACATCATTTCTGGTGAACTGATTCAATTCTTCTTGCATAGCAAGAATCCATGAATCATCAGATGATGCTTCCTTTGGATTTTTAGGTTCAATAGTTGATATAAAAGCTACATTACTCATGTTATTTAGTTGATTTCTAGTTTTAATAACATATTCAATATTACCTAGTATATTTTCTATAGGATGATCTTTTAATAGTCTAATTCTTTTATTAGGTTGAATGATTTCATAATTAGTTTCATTAGGTTCATTATTTAAAGTTACAAAATCTTCTTCATCTTCTATTTGTACAGTATCTTTAAAATTTTCACCAAAAGATACATGCATTATTTCTTCAATAGTGTTAGTTCTTAAATTATAAACTCTAAATGCTTTACTTCTATTAGAATATCCGATGAAGATACCTTTGTCGGATTTAGGTTCAAATTTATCTAAATTATCTTTTGTATTAAGAATAAAACATTTACTACCAAAAACTTTAAAATAAGCTACTATGGGTTTCTTATTATAGAGTAATTCATATGGTGTTTTATTAGTTAATGGTCTAATTAGAATCCTATTTAATACATAACAAGCTGTAGCGACTGCTTCAGCCCAAAAGTGTTTAGGTAAGTTACTATCAGAAAGCATTGTTCTAGCACACTCTTGAATTGTTCTATTCTTACGTTCTACCACTCCATTTTGTTGCGGAGTTCTTGGAAAAGAGAAATTATGAGTTATTCCCTTTTTATTGCAGAATCTCTCAAAAATTTCATTTTCAAATACCCCATCGTGATCACTACGAATAGTCATAATTTTTAAAGAAAGTTGGTTTTGAAGTCTCTTTGTAAAAAATTTAAATGAATCAAAAGTATCACTTTTATGTTTCATAAAAATTGTCCATGTAAACCTAGAATAATCATCTACAATTACAAAGACATATTTATTGTGATTTATTGATTGAATTTGAGATGGACCAAATAAATCTTGATGAAGTAACTCAAGAGGTTTTGAAGTTGAAATCATATCTTTTAATTTGAAAGAACTTTTCTTAAGTTTTCCGAATTGGCAAGCAGCACATATACTATCTACTTTATAGTTTAACTGGGGAAGACCTCTAACTAAGTCAAGTTTTGATAATCTAGATAACAGTTTGAAATTTAAATGACCAAATCTTTTATGCCAAATCCAAGGGTCACTTGTATTAGCCAAAAGACATAAGTTATCATTTGAAACTTTCATACTAAGGATGTAAATATTTTTCTTCCTAATTCCTTCAAATATAATATTTGAATTTTTATCTTCGATGTGAAACTTATCTTTTTCAAATTTAATCTTATATTCTTTATCGCAAAGTTGACTAATGCTAAGCAGATTGTGTTTCAAATTCTTAACTAATAAAACATTAGAAATAGTAGGAGTTTTAGAGTTACCGACATTGGCGATGCCAATCACATATCCTTTTGAGTTGTCTCCAAAGTTAACCAATCCTCCATCTTTATAGATAATATCATTCAGCATATCTGGATTACCAGTCATGTGTCTTGAACATCCACTATCAAGTATCCACTTATTCTTCTTGATTTGCACAATTTGTCCATTGAGTGTTGATTCTTCAAAAGCCATATAACAATTTTCTTTCTGCACAGAATAAAACTTGGTAGATAACTTGGTTTTCTATAATAACTATATGTAGACTTATGAGACAATGATGATTTGAACAGTTTCAAACTAATGTTAACAAAATCCCCAAAAATAGCCATTTTAAAAACTTTTTGAAAATTCAGATTATGAAAACTTTGAAAACCTGGCTCTGATACCAAATGTGAGAAATGCGGATTACGGATCTTAAGGCTGGAATAACACTAGAAGGGGGGTGAATAGTGTTTTGTGGATTTTCTAAATCTTTTTGAAACTTATGTAAATTTAATCACCAACAAATGTAATTCACAGACACAGATATAATCACAGAATCAGACACAGATGCAAATAATAAATAAAAGCAGTAAAGGAAAGAACACACCGGATTTTATACTGGTTCGGAGTTATCCTACATCCAGTCCCGCACAAACGTACATATTTCTTATCAAAAATAATCTCCCAGATTACACCCTCGATTTCAAGGCCATGAGGTACACCCTCCTGTATTCGAGCCCGAGGCAAACTCTCTTGATTTACCAGGCCACAAGATCACCTAATTGATTTCCGGGGCAACAATCACACCCAATTGATTTCAAGGCTTAACCGCACCTTTTACTTAACAGTTTGATTTACAAATAATCCTATAACTCTGAATAGCACTGAGATCTTACGGAGAGAGTGGCAGAGAATCAAACAAGAAATAATCAAGTTTGATTCACTTGGTATTTCAATAGAGTATTGTTTGGAATTCTTTAGAATAAATGTGGAAGATGAAGAGGAGAGAAAACAAGTGAAAAATGATTAAAAATTCGTTTAGAACTACTGGTATTTATAGGAAATCAACAGCCATATCTATTCGTGAAAGGATACGACGAATAGACACTTCTTTTGAAAATTTGAATTTTGAATTTAACGGACACCATGTTGACATGGGGGGTTGAGGGATGTCGACATGCTCTAGGCAAAATTGATGATTTTGATTTTCTTATTAAAATTGGTTTCTATAATTTTGTCAAAACGATTTCTAAACTTTGTAAATATATTTGAATATAGTTTAAACATATAAAAGAGTTTAGAAAGTAATTTTTAATATATATAATCTTAAGCTATAAAGTGATTTAAAATCTGAGTAAATATTTTAAAGCTAAATATTTAAAACAAGAGATAGTTTAAAAACAATTGAAGTTTAAAACAAGAGTTTATTTAAAAATAAAAAACAAAGAATATTTTAAGGCTAAAACATTTTGAAAAGCAGTTTTGAAAATCATTTTGAAAAACCATTTTGAAGTAGTTTTGCAAGCTTCTTCCTACATAATATCTCATCACATCAGGACTCGAGAACTTGTACAAAACCAGGATGTTCATGGGTTTGTAAGCCACTTGTCGTAGGTTTGTAAGCTACTTGACGTGGTTTGTAAGCCACTAAGAAGGTAGAAATGGGTTCCATCCCAAATGAAATATGGAATGAAGATTTCTGTGCTATTATGAAGTTTTAACACAATTCTAGACTCAATACTTATCTTGTACTATTAAAATCTTGAACTCTTGATAACTTGATTTTTTGATACTCATGAGTCTTCAATTAATCTTGATATCTTTGATCTTTAAATTCATCAGCCCTCTATCTTTATACTGTACAGTCTTCATTCTTGGTACCTGCATATTTATATCCTACATATACATATATATATCTAAACTATAATGTTAGTATTTATATTTTATAACAAGTCCTAAGGTTGTTGTCATCAAAACAACAAAACCATCCTTCTCATGGACTAACACTTAAAAAGGAAACATACTAACAATAGTCAATGCTGAACTAGACGAGCATGATTAAACAAACCCTAAATGATAATAATAACATATTATTATCTCCTAACACCCAACCAACTATACACTATTTGTGAAAATCATTCCTTTTTATATATAAAATACAATCTAGATAAATTTATTTCATTTACCCAATTTCATAATAATACCGTGTCGATTAAACTTGTTTAAGTGTTTTGGAAATCCCTATCGATAATGTTGGCTAAACGCATCGACCAGAATTCTTAAGCCACTCAACAGATCAAACAACACAATATAAAATATTTTTATATCACTAACAAATGTGAAATATCATATATATACACTCAAACTCATTCTAGGGTGTCACTTACTCTATCTTTAATGAGTTAACCCCACCAAAGCCAAGGTTCTCGCTTAACCTTCAGCTCTGATACCAAATGCAACGAACCGGGCTTTTCGACCCTCGAAAATCGACACTAATACGTCCACTGTATCACATGCCGAACATTTAAGTGCCGGAAATACCGATTTATTAGGGTGAAAGAAAAAGGTAGAAGATAGAAGAAAACTAAACAACATAGAATCTCACAACACGACGAATAATATATAATACAACGATGATCTTTACAAAAAGGAAACATCTTTATTCATATATACAATATCATAGTACACTAGACTTATCCTAAATTTGGACAGTTATAACACATGTCCTTACAACAACAAACAAGCTACACATAACACATACACAACGGAAGATATCCAAAATACGAGAGTATGTCCTGGGTCTCCAACTCGACTCCATAGCTCCAAAGCATCTAAAGCTAACCTGGTAAACATGCTCGGTCTGACTCGAGCATTACATGGAATAATGCCCGGGTCAGTCTGGTAAACCAGCGTGAGTAAAACTCGATAACAAGTAACAACCAAACTGATTCTCTACATCTGAAAACCTTTCAAACAAAAGGTATCTCGTAAGACCACACCGCACAAAAAAACGGACGGGTTTTTACCTTACGATAACCAAAACATTTTATATAAAAATCCAGCGATATTATCATAGTGTCTAGGTTTAAAGTAAATAGATAAAATAGCTGAAATGCTTGCATCTTACATTCCAACATACTAGGTTCTACAATAAAAAACGTAAGGCACGTATTGGAGATTGGATTCCATACTATGACAAGGTAAGGGACTACCTTCCGATGGTACCTCTCTAGATAAATGCACCAGGGTCTGACAAGAACATCTTGTAACCCTGCCACATAGGACTGGCCTACCACTTGACTAGTAGTACCGAATCTGATCATCCCTCCGTTAATGGGCCTCGAAGCTTACAAATGAGAGATAATAACCGATCTAGATTTGGAATGACCATACCCTACTTGGGAGCTACCCACTTGGCCTTGCTGCATGCTCGATTTTTGTCATTCCCGGTTGATGAGGCCTGAGGCTACGATTACCTTTCTGAATAGCAATCCATCTTGGAATGCTAACACTGCCCTCCAGGCGTCAATGCAATGCCAACATTCATCCATACAAGTTCATTCTAGGTCTAAACGAAACTGAAGGCACTAACTCTACTACATCCATTTTGGAATCACCCTTGGGATTAGTAGCAGTAGCCCTTGCACTTCAAAGAGCACCATCTTCAATCATCATCAAGTTGTCTTCCACTCGAACGTACACGTTGGTTTGGAGTGGTTTTCGGATATATAAATCCGATCCCGGTCTCTCCGTACCAACAACCGATAATTTCCGGTTGACACATTCTCGGTTCTTTTGGAAGTAAGTATTCGAGACATTATCGGGGAACTCAAATTTACATTCATACTTCCTAAGTCAAATTGGGTCAAATTTGATAGTCAGTTATTTAACTATGAATAAACAAACATCCAATCATGGTTTAATTCCCAAATGGGATCCACTAAGCCTTTATTAATTCTCTTTAATTAAATAGATACTTTATAAAACTTGATCAAAAGATCTTTTCAAAAAACTATTTCTAAACCACTAACGTTCCCTTTAAACTTGGAAACAATTCACATTATTTACCAAAACATTTTGGAAATTCCTTCTTCAAAATTCCATATTAAATGGCCAACAATCCCCTTTTAAAAACTTCAGCTACAATTAAATCCATTTACTTCACATTCCAAACCCCTTTATAAATATCCAAACTAGATTTAAACTTCCTTTGAAATCTCTAAAATGATTTATAAATCTCTTTCTAATTTAAAACTCTTTATAAAACTTCTTTATAAAACCTTTATAAAATTTCCATTATAAAATATCATTTACAAATTATCTTTTGTAAACACTTTAAGTAAACCTTCAGTAAAATCCCTTTATAAATAAGTTATTACTTATAAATGACTTTACAACATAATAGCACAACTTGGAAATCATTTATAAACTTTAAACTCTAAAATTAATTTAAGAATTGAAGTTAATTCAAAAACATACTTTATAAATTCAAAAAGAGGCTTAGCAATTCCAATGACACTAATTTAAGTTACCATTCACTTTCAACTTCAATTCACTTAATAGTTATTAACATAAGCAACAAGTATGTAAATACAACTCATATCCAAATCAAGGAATAACATGTCAATATGAAGTAACTATCATATACATGTCCAAATAACATAATAACAGGAGGGTGATTTGTCCTACTAACAGATATCCAAACAAAATCATTACATATAGTAGAATAGTGATTTATTCTACTAACATATGTCCACCAATCAATAATTAATTTATCATAGAATGAGAATTTATTCTGTTATTCTATATCCACAACAATCAAACACTTACCCTATAGCAGAACGGTGATTTATTCTACTATTAGATGTCCAAACAATACAATCAATCAAAACTATAACTCATTCATAGTTATTTGTTTACTTCATGTTATCAACACTTCAATTCTTGTATTAAAAACTAGCCTTGGAACAGAAGTTCCCTTTAAACGATTTGATTCTTAGAAAACCAGGATTTAAAACTTAAAACTCCCTTTTAAAATAATTAAATTCAAGTTAAACTCTTTGTTAAATCATAATTAAACTTAATTAAATCTTAATTTAACTTAATTAATAATTAATAAATAATTAAACCTTTAAATAATTAATTAACCCTTAATTAACTATTAATTAAACCCAAATTAATAATTTACTAACTATTAAATAATTAATTAACCTTCATTAATAATTAAATATTAATTAATCTTAATTATTTAATAAAATAATAATAGTAAAATAATTTTTAATTAAAACTTTAATAAGAAATTAAACCTTAAATAATTAAAAGTTAATTAATAATTAAACTTTAACCAAATAAACATTTACTTAAAATTAATCCTTAATTAAGTAATAATTTAGTAAATAATTAACCTTTAATTAAATAATAATTAACTAAATAATTTAAACTATAATTAAAATTGATTAAATAAAATTAACTACCCTTTTCAACCTATGTAAGTCATTAGTTAAAACTTCTTCATTAAAAAATGATTAACTTACTTAATTAATATTAATTAATACTAATTATTTAACCCGATTACTTAATTAATTAATAAATAAGTATTCTTAATTAATCTATTAATTTTAATTAATAAACCTTCTTAATTAATTTAAAAATAACTTAAGTATCGCTAACTTATTTTGAAAAGGATTTCCAAAACATTTTTAAAAGAAAACTTAGAACTTGAAAATTTGAAAAATCCAAACTGCATCCATAGCGACTATCGCTGTTGGTGCAATAACCTAGAATTCATTTCTAAGTTATTATCCCAAAACTCAAACTTTTCACTCTTACTTACTAAAGGAAGAAATTTTAAAACTTTAGTAAATTTTGAAAACAAATTTTAGAAAAACAAATCAAATCTTTACTAAAACAACAAGTAAACAATTTGATTTGCAACCAGATCTCAAGTCCACTTCACTTTCAATATACTACCTTCTATATTCACACAATAACATATCCAAAGTCACATACACAACAACCCTATTCAATAACATAACCAAATCCCAGCCTATACCGATCATCATTTAAACATATCCATTTGAGTGCTAATGCTAACCCATACATTAACACTAATCAACGTATTTCAAACATACCAAGATCCAATCATATGTGACATACATATAGCTTTGAAATCAACATAACATATAAGATAAAGTTCTTTCCATATAAATTAGGAATTTACACACCTTAAAGCTCGACAAAATTCCACTCGAACCCTAGAAACTGAGCTCGAAAATAGGTCACTTTCCCATAGATTTTTAGACTCCTTACTCCCAGTTTTTTAAAAAGTGATCAAAAGGAAAGTTTTAGATTATTTTTTCCACTACATTTAAAAAAAAGAATTACTCAAAAAGGTTTTGAGGAAGTTATGGCCAAAACAGTGAGGGGTATTTTCGGACATCAAAATCTAGGTTCAAAAATATTCTTGCAAAAAATGAATTTTTGGAGCATCTAAGCTCGAAAAAAGAAAAAGTGGTAAACTAAAAAGTTGTAGCCACTGGAAATATACATGGTTTTTAGAAAAGAAAATCTTAATTTGGCCGAGGATATAAGAAGTTATGACCAAATGTAATTGGGGTAAAAATAGAGGAACTTGAATGGAAGAGAAGGAGTTTGAAGCTAAGTTTAAAAAGTTTTAAAAAGTTTAAAACTTTAAAATATAAAACTTTAAAATGTTAAAGGAAGCCATTAAAGAGTTTTGAAGCTTTAGGAAGAAGAGACTTAGAAAAAAATTGGAAAAAGAAATGAAAAATGGAAGAAAGAAATAAGAGAAATGCTTATTTTTATACATAATAATTTATAATAATCTTGTCTAGTCACATCACTCCTTTTATAAATATATATTTATATCTAATTATTATGTGTTGTCACATCAGTCTCTTTATATATATATATATAATTATTATGTGTTGTCAAATCAGTCTCTTTATAAATATATATATATATAATTATTATGTGTTGTCACATCACTCTCTTTATAAATATATGTATATATATAATTATTATGTGTTGTCACATCACCTGTTAAATTAAAATTAATAATAATATAATATTCTTAAGTATATTATTATCTAGTTAATTAATTCTTATATATATGTATATATATGGTGTATAAAGACGAACAACGTTTCCGATAACTTTCCGGTGTCGAAAATTCAAAATTCCGGAAAACGTTCTTCGGTCACATTTTCTATTTTTCTACGAACTATTTAATTTGGTATACAAAATTTTAAAACGAGTTTATTTGTCTATAAAAATTCATTTATTGACTTATAAAATATAAAATTACCCAGTTTAAGTGACCAAAACCCTGGGTCGTTATAAGTCTCCTTCCAAAAAAAATATTAGAAGCAAAAACTAATCTATTGAATCAATTGTATAAAACATATTTGATCCTAACAAAAAAATTATACTACTTATACCAAATTAGAAAATGGGACTTAAACAACTCAAATGTATATTATAATAGAAGATTCATTGTTCCAGTATTCTAGTAAATATGTAACGACACAAAATTTTAGTTATTTGAAATTGGAATATTTAATTAATTTTAAATATTGAAAATTTAATTTTATAGGTTAAATAACTTAAATTCCAAATATAATGATTTATTGGATAGTTTAATTATTGAATTTAATAATTGAAATCGTTAAATAATTGAATCTTAGATTTTTATTTGGATAAAAATAATTTAAAAGCTTATTTAATCACTATTTAACAAGAATGAGGGTAGTAAAACTTTTAAATCGGATTTAAAAGTGATTTACTCGATTTTGGAAATAACTCGTTTTAATTAACATATAAAAATAGCCTTCCGGGGCACAGTCTCGGATTTCGATGAAACCAGTGTCGTTGGATCTGTAACAATGAATTATAATACGCCGTCAAATTTCATAGCGATCAGGCATAACATTTGGCCGTATGGGATAGAAACACGTTGAAATTAATATTGAAGATTTAATATAATAATTAGATTCAAAATGCTATCTTCTCCAAACGATGGGATTGGGGCTAGAGACTAGTTCCATTGCCTTCGGAATAGAGATATAACATTAGGAACGCCAGGCGGCACGTCTTGATTAGGGTCCGTAATTATATAGCTAGATATTTTGGAATTTTAAATAATATATTATCTTCGATTTAACATGTTCATTCTTATCAGCCGACCTACCCTGAACAAGCCTACCCTACTCCTATGTTATCTCCCATCCATCTTCTCCTATTTAACCGTCTCGAGAATGAAAAAATAAGAAGAAAACATGATTCAAAAAAATAAAATAAAAGGTTATACTCAACGATAAAATCCAAAACATATGTCTTTGAGATCCTTAGGCTATAATCTTCGATTTGGTGTACTTCTTAAGATGAGCGGTGGGATTTTGGGATGTTTGACAGTTTTACAGACATAAGCGTGAGGCTAGGGTTAGATTTTAAGGGTTTTGTGGTGAACGATTTACAAAATGGAGCTTCGTTTTGGGTTTAGAGGATCGTTTAGCACCCGGAAAAAGAATTTAGTCAAGCTCGGTAGCCAGGTGGTGGTTCGCAACCTGACAGGGGGGAGCGCTGCTGCTATGATGCGTTTTGGAGGAGGTAGGCGGAACCGAGTTCGTTAGGGTGGTCGAGTGTGGTTCGAGATGAAATTCTCGTTTGTGAAGGCAGATTTAAGTTTCATGAAGCCGAGCTCCGTATCACTATATATCGTGTACAGCTAGGATGGGTTCATGCATGCACAGGGAAGAGCAAGGTAATTTGGGGAAGAAGATGTAATAGGGGAAGGGTATTTTTGTAATTAATTGAAAATTTGAGTATATTAAATATATAATTAAATCGATAACTTATAAATTTTATAACTCCTTCATACGAGGTCCGATTAGAACGAAACTTTTTGCGTTGCGCTTGTGACGACGAAAGCTTCGCAATGGAACTGGTTCGGATGAATTTGGAGACTGTCGAAATTTGGACTAAAATCGGACGTCGTTCGGTTTTAGTCCCAAATCAGAATGCCTCGGCGACAACAGAAATTTCGGTGAGTTAATCTCACCTTTTTGGATAATTAGTATGATTTATAGTTAATAAAAATTATTGGATGATTGTTTGGATGAATTATTATATTTATTAGTTGGTTTGGATATATTCTCGCCTATTGGAGCGGATGAGACCCTATTACGTTTCAGTGTAAGAGCGGATGACCCTTGGTATACGAATCCCATCTCGAAGTGGTTGATTTATATTTTATGATTATCTAACATTTGTGATGCAGGGAAACAGGTTGGAGGGATCCAACGGGATTCCTCGATTTTATTGAATTATATTATTTCAATGATATTGCCTTTACATGGATTATGGGATAATAATATGATTATGGACACTGTGGTTATAACATTGTTATATGTTGAAAACTAGAACCCAGTAGTAATAAAAAATCAATATCGATATTGGTTAAGTGTTGGGTAGCTATTGGCCTCGAGTTAGTATTTTGGAAAATACTATAAATTGCCAATTAAGTCGGAAATTGGTTTTTGAGACAAAAAGGATTTTTAAATTCGATTTCGAAAATATTTTAAGGATTATCTAATTAAATATATTAATATTATCTTAAAGTTAATTAATAATATTAATATTATTTTAAGTTATTTAATTTTAATAATATTAATTTAAGGTTATTTAATTATAATAATGTTCTTTAAAAGTTATTTAATTATATTAAAATTGTTTTAAAGTTATATAATCATATTAATATTATTTAGAGTTATTTAATTATTTTAATATTATTAAAAGTTATTTGTTTATAGTTAATATGTTTTTAAGAAATTATAAAAAGATTAATAAATTGAGAGATTAATTATTTAAGAATAATTATGGTTTGAAACTTATAATAGGAATTATTAAAAGGTTTTTAAAAAAATTATTGTTATAAAATGGTAAGATTAATTTTTATTATTATTTCTTAAACAATATTTTAGAATGATTAATTATTATTTTAGGATATTTAAAGTTAATGATTTCCATCTATTTATAATGTTCATAGTAAATAATTATTATGTTTTGAGGTAAATGATTAAAATTATTTTGAGACCAGAAATGAAGTTGAAAGATTTAGATTTTACAAAGGAGTTATAAAATGGTTCGAAGAATTAAGGAAGATTATTTACAACGTGAAAGAGTTTATAAATGGCTAGATATTTATAAATGAATTTTAGAAGCGGGTTTGTAGATTTATAAAAGAAGTTTATAAATGGTATATGGTTCATTTAGAGTTATAAATGATTTTTAAATGTACAAGAAGTTTATAAGTGACTGAATTCTTGGTAAAGGGATTTTTAATGTTTTTCGGAGATCTGTAAAATGGTTCATAGTGAGCTTGGAGAATTGTAAGGGGAATTATAAACGATTTGAGAATCGAATAAAAAGGAAACTTTTCTAAGTTTTGTAGATATACTTATACCGTGGAATAAGTATATGCCTATTTCTAAACATGGACATACAGGGATTGGCGAGTATATCTTTTAAAGATGTTTATATACAAGTAATTTACAAAGTAATTGTATGTATAAAGACCGATTTAAGGGGGCTAGTGACTGCTTATATACTGAGCCAATGCTGATTTTCCAAATGAAATAAAATCTCTGATTGAATGTTTGTTATTCGATAGTTAAATAACCGACTATCGAAAATAGACCCAACGTAACTTTGGAAATATCTAGGAGAAACATGTGAGTTATATGGCACAGTCATCTCCGATGATGCCGTACTGTGCGTATAAATCTCGTTTCGTTCTTTTAGGACGATGATAAGGAAATCCGTCCACTAACGGTTAGGAGGTGATCTCTGATCTTATCTTTGTCTGTTTATTTCCTAGATAACCGGGGTTGAGTTTACCGGAAATTATCAAACGTTGTTTCGAAGAGACCGGGATCGGATATGTTATCTGAAAACCACTTCGATCCAACGAATGCGTTTCGTAGTGAAGACGTCGTGAAGAGCATGGGAACAAAGATAGAGATGTGAAGTGCAAGGGCTAATCGCTACTAATCTCGAGAGTGATTCCAAAATGGATGTAGTAGGAATAGTGCCTTCGGTTTCGTTCAGACCCAGAATGGACTTGCATGGATGAATGCTATCAGCACATTGTCATTAGAGGACAATGAGAATTATAAATGTGAATTTCTTGAAAGGTAATCGTAGCCTCAAGCCTCATCAACCGGGAATGACTGAAATCAGGGGAGATGCAGCAAGCTAAGTGGGTCGCACCCATTAGGGTATGTTGTCACCCTTCTAGATACATCTACATATTTATGGATTGGTTATGCATGAGATCTCGATAAAAGGGTTGCAAAGCAACCGGGGTGATGACATATTGGTACTATCCAGTCTTGTGTTGGTAGGGGATCCAGGCAAGGTCCTCCATATATTTTTTAGACGTGTATCGTGATAGGTGGTACCCCAGTGCCTAGTCATTATATGGAATCCATTCTCTAATAAGCGATGTACGGTTTTAGTTGTATACCTATTATGTTGGAATTGAATTAATGTAACAATTTCAGCCAAGATTAATAAGTATTTGTATTTAGGCACTATATACTATCAGAGGATTTCATATAAAATATTTGGTTATCGAAAGGTAAAAACCCGTCCGTGTTTATGTGCGGTGTGGTCTTACGAGATACCTTTGATTTCAAAGATTTTCTTATAACTTTAAATCCAGTTGGGTGTATTTTTCTCACGCTGGTTTTCCAAATTGACTCGGGTGTTATTTTGTTATAATGCTCGGGTCAGACCGAGCATATTACAGATTAGATTGGATGCTTGGAGCTTCAAGAAATGAGTTGGAGGCCCAGAGACGTATTCACGTAGATGGTTATTTCTGTTGTATTCATTGGTGTGTTATCAGCAATTGTGAGGACATACTGTTATAAATATCCAGGCTGAAATAGGTTAGTACACTCTGATTGATGTTTGTACATATACATATTACAGTTTTGCTTTTGTGTAAAGACTTGTGATATATTACAGATTATTCGTTCCGCTGTGAGATTCCATGTTGTTTAGTTTTCTTCTTATCTTCTTTCTTGTTCTTTTCCCCTCACAATCGGGTTTTTCGACATTCGATTGCTCGGCATGTGATACAGTGGACGTATTAGTATCGATTTTCGAGGGTCGAAAATCCGGTTCGCTACAAAATACCATATGAAACCGCGAGGTTGTGAACTTAGCACACAAAGACTGAGAAAAATCATAATTTTTTTTTGAAAATGGGTAAAATCTTTATTGCTAAATCTAAAACAAGGTCGGCCTGACCCATACAAATATATTTAGTTCAATATGTTTACATTTCATTCCAGATAATTAAATAATAAAAGAAACTGCTTCGTCTTCCTTCTAACTCTTCACAGAGGATTCCATGGCTGCACTATCTGAGTCTTAGTATCATGTGCTTCTAGCCCCAGCTTCTTCAATGCATTTAGTTCAGCAGTTGATAGATCTGTGAGTTTCCCTGCTCTTTGCATGATAATTCGAACATCTCTTTTTATCATTTCATTAATTAGCTGTCTATTTTTGCAATTGTTTTGGAAAATGCATCTATTTCTTTCTCTCCAAACATGCCATACAGTAGTAGTCAACAAAATGGAAGCCAATTTTTCCATCAGGCTTTTGGATTTCCATCTTTGTGTCAGGTAAGTCGCAATGTCACTTATGCAGTAATCTTGTAAATTGCAGTTTAGAACCGATTTTTGGTTGTCCCAGATTTGTCTAGTGAATGTACACTGAAAAAAGATGTGTTTATGATTTTCTTCCTCCTGTTTACAAAAAACACAATCCGAGTCTTGTATAATCCCCCACTTTTTGAGCCTGTCCTTTGTAGGTAGTCTATTTAGAAGAGCTTTATAAGTTGTTTGTGACATTTTTGGTGTGCTTGCTCTATTCCATACTATTTGCGCCCATTCAATTTCATTGCTTCTTTCCCTCAGATGTTCCCAGGCATTTTTCAAGCTAAAATCTTTATTATTTGGTTGCCATATCCAAGTGTTTGATGAGTTATCACATAATGTAATACTCATTATTTCCTATTTGATTTGGTTAGCTGGGGAGTCAGGAGGTATACACCATGATTTTCCTTGTATAATTTTCTCTAACATAAAATCTCTCCCTCCATATGCATTGAAACTGTCCCATCCTAGCTTGTTTATAACACTCTCATTATTCAGCCAGAGGTCAAACTAGAAGCTCGTGCATTCACCATTTGCAATTTTCCTGTTTACTAAGTTTTTAAGATCACTTCTAGCTTTGAGGATTGTTTTCCATGTACCTGATGTATTTGGGTCCTCTCTTTGAATCCAGAAATTATCTTTTAAATATCTATTTCTCATCCAAGTAGCCCAAAGACCTTTTCCTTTCAAAATTTTCCATGCAAGTTTTGTTGCATATGCTTTTTTTAAGTCTCTAAGATTTTTGAGACCCACACCACCTTCCTTTTTGGGTTTGCATAATGTTTGATATGATATTTTATGAATCCCCCCTCTCCAAATGAAGTTTGCACAGACATTTTCAAATTTTTCAATAGAAGCACTAGGAATTTGAAATGTTTGTAACCAAAACCTGACCATAGATGTTATGACAGTGTGAATCAGTTCTATCCTACCTGCAAAGGAAAGCAAATTTGAGCTCCAACTTTGTAATTTATTTCTTATTTTTGTTACTAGGACTCCACACTCTCTATCTGTAATCACATTTGTTGATAGAGGCAAAAAAATAAATGAAAAGAAAAATCATAATATTCAGAAGTACATACATAGATAGTATTTTTCTCTACCTCTTCCTTCTTAATTTTAATACCTCTTCCTACTCCACCATTGTAAAATCTACAATTAAGAACTTTGTTTCATCATGATTAACCTTTCTTATAAGCTCTTTCCTAATTTAATTCACCATATACCTAAGATAAACAAAAAAATAAATGAAAAGAAAAAACATAATATATTATTAATTTTGTTATTTTAACCATTTACTTTCACTTCATAACATTTATTGGTTGCTTCATGTTACTTCAATTATTTGTTTTTTGCTTCCTGATGATTCCAAGTTTTCTCTGGTGTTTTGAGCATGTTTTTTAAATAAATTAAAAAAATAATGAATATTTGTATTATGATTGTTTCCCATTTTTCCTACTTTATTTATGAAGTTCTAAACTAAAAAAGTGAAGTAATATAAGCATCCATCTCTTTCATTGGTGAATCATAAATAAACATCAATAACCGATGTTATTTGTGTATGAAATGTGGATTTCATTGAGTATCCATGAGAATAATAGTTGAGAAAAAAGATTTTGTTTTTCTATAGACAAATTTTTTAAATTGTGTGAATATATATAATAGAAATGAAGATAATAGAAAGATAAAATGACGTCTTCAAAAGTCTATATCTTAATGCAATATAAATGATTGTATACTATACATGCATGCATATATCAATACCAATGTAGACTTAGTCATTAAGGAACTATGCTCCTTTATCAGTTTAAGCACGTCATCTTTAGTGTGAGAAAATATGTCCATTTCTTCAAAAGGATAAATGGCAATTTTTGTGATTGGAACCCCAACTACAAGGGCATACACAAACAAAATATAGTGAAAATATAATACATATGCTTAATCAAACATGGATTTGGTACTTAAAAACAATAAGCATTAGAATGCTACAAATCCTTAAACAAAATATGAATTTACTATCACACAAATGCAACATCTAAGACAAAATTATCAAAGCTTGTTTGACGAAATGATAATATTGTACCGATAATCAAGAGTTTAAACATGTATTGATGGGTCTCCTATTTGACATCTAAATTAAAAAATATTTTAAATCAATTGATGTTTTAATCAACATTTTAAATTTTTTTGGCATTAGAAGGGATGCCATTAAACTGATGTGCATCATCAAATAGAGAGAAGGTGACTACTGTAAAACTAAAAAACATGAAAAGGGTGATTGGTATAACTAAACTATAACAAATTTTTGTTGATGTGGAAAAGTTGATTAGTAAACAAAATTAAACAAAATAGAATTCCCTTAGAAGATTCAAGACTTGAATTTTATGAATGGATAAAGGTAAGAATTCAACAAATGTATTAGAGTGGAAATATTTAAATCCATGCTACTTAATTCAAAGCGAGAAAATGCTAAGCATCTTCCCTGTCACTACATATATTGTGTTTTATCCTCTAGTTAATGAACTAATGTATGAAAATGGGATTTATAATAAGGGTTTTCACCTAGGAAATATTATGTGTTACTACTCATACTTATTTACTCCTTTCATGAGTTTTCAGCCCAACACAAGTTTGAAACAATTTAAGAACAACTGATGTCAAGTTAAAAATACACGTTGGAACGATAAATTTTCAACAAAGAAATCATTAGGACAAAACCACCCAGGTAAAGAGAAAAGAAGCAGTAAAATATTATGCAATTAAAAAACTTGAATTAGGGAAGAGGAACAGGAATGCAATATACATTCAGATATGTAGCAAGAAACATAACTATGGTCCTGATGATGAATTGATAGAAAAATGTGTCGACTTAGTCATTAAATAAGGGAAAGAAGGTATCTTGGTTGGAATGAAGAAGAGGTTATCTATTGTTACACATATATTTTACAAATAGTGGTAAAGGAAGCTTGATACAAACACTAAGACGAAAGAACTGCTTCCATAATAAAAGTTGAAATAAGGAAAATAAATAGAAATAAAGCCCAGAGGGTACAACGCCAAAACATATGAAGCAGCGGCAAGGTATAGCGACTGCATCCACTAATTCAATATTATGTCAACACCATAATCTGAAATGGTTACAAGGTATAGGGACCAACCTACAGCTTTCATACTTGCTACAACAGGTGGAACTACAACATAGCTTCTAAATAACGACTAGATGTAGAGACCATGCCGTGGCCCTAAAAGCCACACTAACAATATTGGACTACAACACATCCCCTTAGCCAACTATATTCCAATGGGGATGTACCGCATTCTCAAACTATAGGCAACTATATGCTATGACTATGGGAGTAGCCAGAGCTTTCCGCAGTAAATCTTTAAGCTAATAAATCCTGAGCACAACATCCTCCCTTATTTTTTCTAGAGTATCAATTAGTTCATCCCTTATCTTCTTTGTGTTTCTAGAAAAGCCACCAAAGTATTTAGAAGCATCTGCTCTCCACCCCTTCCTCCATGAGTAAGGAAGCACCATCGGCCTCTGTTGCTCCACCTACTTCTTGTAGTGAGCTTCCATCTCTTTAAGTTTACCCTCGAAGCATACCTCCACTTTCTGCTTCCATTCATACACCAATAAGGGGTCCTTACCCACAAGAGGAGTGGGGACCGCGTCTAAACTATGCCCCTCTGTCCCCTTTTTCCTTCGACACCCTCCTTCTCTTCAATTTAATGGGCAGCTTTAAGAGATGAATCCTCTATAGTTTTGTTCTGCTTTTTTATCTTCTCTTCGTAGACAATCCCATAGAGGGCCTCGCTATCTTCCAATGATTGATGCAGTTCATTCACCTTTGAATTGGCAGCCTCAAGCTCAGTAGGCAACTTGACATTATATTGATATTAACGATCTAGCATATCCTTACCTTCTTTAAGCTTCGAAAGGGAATCCTTCAAACCTTTTTCAAGCCTTTTGTTGGTAAGGGTTAGATGGATATTCTCATCTTCCAAGGTCGCAGTAGAAGTCGTAGCTGCAACCTTAAACTCAGGCATGCTTGTGTCTCCCAGGCCATAAATGATAGGGTACAAGGGAACAATGGATTTAAAGGCTTCAGTAAACTTTGAAGGAGACCCATAGGGACCGATCTAGTTGGTAGTAATGAAAATTTGATTTAAAGGAAATCAAAATGCACGAAGTTTTGATTAATAAAAATATATCTCCTAAAGAATATTTTTATATGGTAAGTCCAACAAATCCGCATATAATAAATGATAATAATATGCAGCACTCGGTCTATAGTTAGATTCCTAAGCCTAAACCTAAACCACTTCAAGTGAGCACTATCTGGTGGGAAAGATTTGCTCTCTAAAGTATATTAGCACCAACGCAATACAAAATCAAGTGCTTCTGTTTCTTTAATTATTTGATCAGACTTGGGAGCAACCCTTGGGTTTCCTCTCTAAGTCACATGGACAACTCATCTAACTCTTTTTCACACCTACGAATCCCTGTCGTGCTAAGACCAAGACGATTTATGGTTTGAGTTTGAAGTCTATTCACTCTTTCCTTCAGAAGTTTAGTAAATATAACTTCTTTGGAAGACTATAACAACAAGGAAACAAAGATGACAAGGTCATTCATAGTTTGGTAACAAAACAGAACAACAATTAAGGAAATTAGCAACAACAAAATTAAGTAACAAATTCATTTTTACATATTAAGGAGTTTAGGATTATTTACAAAAGTTAGATTATCACATGAGCTTAGGAAGACAAGGTAATCTCAGCTTCCTTAGATACCGCAACCCCATCTGGCTGCAGAGAAGCACCATGGAAAACTGAAGTGGAAGCATTCTCCATAGCTTGCTCCTCAGCCCATTGGGCCCTCCAGTAATCGCGAGTGTCTTTAATCTTGTCAGGATCCTCTAGGAAGCCAAGGTCGACCTCGATGGAGAATTGACGCTAAACTGAGGCGTACAACTGGTAAAGCACACAGTAGGAAATCTATGAGAGATTGCCTTTGGATTCCTCCAATGCCTTCTCCTTCTCTCCTAACTCATGACCCTTCAACGCCAAGGCCTCTTCTGCAGCCTTCACCGCCCTCTCGGCTTCTACTCGATGGGCCTTAGCGTCTTCTTCAACTTTAGCCCTCTCAAAATCAACTGCGGTAAGGTTTGCCTCGAGTTTGGCAACACGGGCAAGGGCTACAGCCCGATCATCTTCCCTCCATTTTCAAACAACAATTGCTAAGGGCTCCAAGATGTCTAAAAAACAACAAAAAACAGGTGAGGAGTGAATAAGTAAGCCACCATTAAATGAAGAAAATAAAAGAAAAATACTCACGTAAGTCCAAGATCTCCCTAGTTGACTAGTGAGCTCAAAGAAGGGGATCTTAGGAAGTGAAATGGCAAGAAGATGAGGTTGCAAAGTAGAAGAAATACTGGATAGGTTGTCAAGAGTGACCAGTCCTAACCTCTCAATGAGATCGGTAAAGACACCTCTGGCAAGGGTAAGTAGCGAATGTGGAGGTCTTGGAGGAACTGAAGAAAAGGGACATGAAGCGCCTCTAAGGAAGGAACGGGGGGAGGCACAGTAGGCTTCTTGAGGGGCTGGTCAAAGGCCTCACCTTCTTTGGGCTTCCTCTTTTGATTTTTCCTCTTTGCCCCCATTGATTTCTTAGGGTCGAGAAATGCAGCAGTATGATCTCTAGCCATTTCACTTGTACATAAAGAAAATCACAAGGTCAATAAACGTCTTTACAAAGGCCAGGAACATAAAATAATGATTCTTTAATCTATTTTTAGTAAATTATACCCCTGCGTACATCCAAAATTGAGGGAAACTTAAAGATGAAATGAGAGAAGTTATGGTTAAGGCGTAAAAATTTTTGCTTTTGCAATATCGAATCGGTAAAAAATAATTTCATTTTTCTCTCATCCTTTCCTAAACAGAAGATGCGATTCCTACAGGACTCATACGATTCAGTAACATGATCGGAAAAAATGGACTGATTAAGGTGCAGACAGAAGGAAGGAGGAAAGTTATCGAAATTCGAAATAAAGAAATATTGATCGATCCACTTCTGAGTCTTGCGAGGAACAGAGGTAAGGATCGATTTTTTGGCTTGGGTATAATAAAACCCAACATTACCCCCTGAAGGACTTTTATGAATATCGAACAGAAATGGGAGCTCCTCATAAGTTGGAGGAGAACCATTCTCCGCGTAAAAAATAAAGGTAGCAATTACAAGGGAATAAGAAAAGAGGGCAATTTGGATAGGAATGAGATCGATAGCGGTTAATCATTCATGAAGAATCTGATTTAGAGGTAGATAAAGCGCACACTGTATGCGCTTAGGAGTGATAGAAATAAATCCATTTGGAGGAGTATGCATGCGTTCGTAAGATTCAGTACTCTAGCCCTATAACCCTCAAACCCAAATTGGTCCATGATGTTCTCCACATCTCTAAGTTGGGTTATCTTAGATAGTAAGGATAAAGGGGAGGAGGAGAAAGATGCCATGTCAAAACTACAGGGTTGATTAATGATTACTAATAAAGTGCAAAGGAAACTACAAAGAAAGAAGATCCTTACTTTAGATTTGAAAGAGGAACGAGTCTTGGAGAGAACAAGATTAGCAGCTAGGGTATTCTTTTTTACCCTTTGAATAAAAGGATACAAAAAAGAAGAAGTGAGAAATATACTTACCTCAGCAAAAATCACAGCCACGCAATCGGAATGACGAAAAAATCCCCTAAATGTCACGTGATTGATGGCAAGAAAGATAAGCGTAAGAATCAAGGTAAATTTTCATATGAAACAAAAAGACTAAATTCACAGCTTTTTAGAAGATCGACCAATAGAGAAACGACACGTGTAATTGGGCCTTAAATGCAAAATGGCCTCAAAGACTTTTTCTATCTTTTGAAAAAGGGGAGAGTGAAGGCATAAATGAGGGGTTGCAGGAAAATATAAAAATAGAGACAAGTCCACACCCATCTATGATTGCTGCTGACTAGGAGGAAAGTGTTATACCCATATTATCCAAACAGTGTCAAAGGAAGCTTGATACAAACACCAAGCCGAATGAAATGCTCCCACAATAAAAGTTGAAATAAGAAAAAGAAACAGAAACGAATACCAGAGGGTATTGCACCAAAACATATGAAGTTGCAACAAGGTATAACGACTGCACTCACTCATTCAACAGAACGATGACACCATAATCTGAAATGGTTACAAGGTGCAGGGACTGACCTACAACCTTCGTACTTGCTTCAACAGCAAGACCTACGACATAGCTTCTAAATAACAACTAGATGTAGAGACTGTGTCGCGGCCCAAAAAGCCTCACCAACAATACATGAATGCAGCACATCCCCTAAGGCAACTATATGAAAACTGGGATGTACCGCATTCTCAAACTAAAATATAAAAGTGGCAGGTCTACGCTGCAATTTTGTATCAAAAAGCAGTGAGGATGCGCCGCAATTAGACACTGATGTGACAGAACCGCATCGCAATCCTATGTCAACATCAGATTAATAATGAACGTGTCTCCATTTTGATATGACAAGCACAAAGACTCAAAGGATGAGGTGATGGAGAAAGACCGTGCCGCCACTAAGAGGTCATAACATCATCCCTAAGAACATTAAATCTAGTTCAGAGACAAAGACGATGGCGCAGCTCCCCAATATCGAGAATAGCTCATACTCCATCTCTTCTACTATGCCATGCAACTCAACTCCAACTATCCCCAACGCGGTACTATGTACATATTGCAGACCAGATAGTGTAGCATAACTTCACGAGTATTGATGCAACTCAAAGGCTATACGACACAACTACCTCAGGTATGACAAAGGAACAATTCTCAACAATGTATAGCAAGATCCAAAAGTGCTAATAAGGATATAGCTCTCCCTGAAATGAAGAGAAATACCTCATTGCAGTTTCATTCACACACAGGTGCAATTTATAGACATGTTGCCTTTCGAAATCAGAAACACACAACTCATTCAAATCCGAGTTTCCCACCTCAATTCCAAGCATTTCGGCATCAATTTCAAGCTTTCCGCCGAAGTTCAAAGTCCAGCCACTCAAATTACAATTTCCTGCCGAAGACCACATCAGCCATCCGTGCGCATCATATGCGTAAGATGGAAGTTCAACAAGTGGCATAATCTAACAGCAGAAATTAAAAGAGCGGAAAAGCAACATTGGCAATTAACGTGAATCTTTGTGTATTGTAAATGAATAGGGCACTGTAGTAGAAAAAGTGGGGAATTTTCCTCTACTCTTTTTGGAGATAGACAAATAATAAAATTGAACTTTTTCTACCATTTTTGTTTGTACCGTGAAGTCAAAAAAGAAGAATTGACAGTTTTCCTGTGGACATAGGATTCTTTAATATCTGAATCACGTAAATTCTCTGTGTCCTTTTTATTTTCAGTTTTTTACTTTACAGCTTTTAATTTGTCGAAATGCAAATCGAGATAGATACCCTTTAACAAACTAATATTCTAAACATTCCTTCTCATAATTGCATGAGCATTAAAGTAACATAATCACTCCTCTTTAAGGCAAGATTAACATACTTTAATTTTGTTGATTCATAATCACGAAAGCATTCAGCGTCATGATTACTTCGTAAAAATACTTGGATATTTTTGAGACGAAAAATCTCATTAATATCTATCCTCCTTTTTAATGGATGGTTTGAATTAGAGGAATGAATAAAATAGTGAAAATTAAAATAATACGAAAAAGGTAGAATAAGGAGAAGGAAGAAAATCAAATGAAAACGAAAGAAAACAAAATTTAAAGGTATGGAACATGGAACAAAGAAACCAGTGATTATCATTATTATTTTGGAATTTTTTTTGAAGAAATTGGATGAAGTGAAATGAGATAGACAGAAAACGAGACCAACTGACTTTCAATAATATATAATAAATATGAACGCAATATACCATATATTAGTCAAATTTATGAATGGAATATGAAAAGTCGCCATGTGTCATGCTGAAAAGCAAAGAATTCGAAAAGCAATGAAAACAAAGAATGTATAACTCATCTTTAATAGTATAGAGTAGATTAATGAATCAAAAAATTATGGGGCGATTATTAAGTTGAGAGTTAATTAATAAATTCTCAACATGTGCGATGTTTACTTATGTAACTACATAAGATGTTTGGCAACATCTTCTATATTTTAATGAACTTTATATTTATTTGACAACTACATTGTAGAAGGTCTTATTGCCTTTTGTGATTATTTTTTATCATATTTCCATTTGACAAATGTGTTAATAAGTGCAACCAGAGACAAACTGGTTATAGTGGATCTCATCATTTATTTAGCATGTTGGGTTTTATGTGTTTTACAACTTTCGCTAAACTTGAGGATCATGCTAGACACTAGCTAACATAAGCACTATTACAAAATAAAACAGATATTTTACATGTTAACGAATAAAATCATCATCATTGAGGTGATATACGAAATATACATATACACATATATATAAGTAAGGATCGACTACACCTCAATTCCACCACCCTCGATTTCCACCACACATTCTGAATTAAATAATAGCATTTTCTCTCCATTTCCACTAACTACACACACATATATAAGAGGAGCGCTTAATGGCACCTCTGTTTTGCAGCACCCTTGCAGCCCTCTGTTTTCCACCACCCAATCCGAATCAAATAATATGGCTACACTACTAGAACAACAGTATATAGCAACAACACGTTTCCGACGGCCGCCGACGGTAATTTCCAACAGCTAACGACGGCCCGTCATTTTTGTGTCATTTCTGTAATTAAAATACAATACTCGTTACAAGTCGTCGAAAACCGATGCAAACTCAGCCGTCGACGGCCGTCGATCGCCGTCGAAAATATACGTGATTACAGGCCAGTTTGGCCGAGAGCTGCTTCATTCTCATTGTTCCCCCCAAATCAACCAAAATCCCCTACTCCCCACCTCCTCCCCATGACAGCCAGCGCCCTACGTCTTTCGGAGCATCTCCAACATCATCAATCATCACTACCAACAACTCTAGCCTCTCCATCCATCTCTAAATCAGGATTTTCCTAAACCCTAATTGATTTTGATTTGTTAATTTAGGGTTAAATTGTAATTCTAGTTGTTTATAATAGCTTATTGATTGTTTATTTACATTAACTAATTAATAATTTGATTAGTTTATTTACATAAACCCTAGACCCTAATTAGTAATTTCCTAAACCATAAACCCTAATTAATAATTTGATTAGTTTATTTACATTAACCAATTAGTTTATATATACGTTGATTATTTAGTGTATATGCGCATTTGAGCTAGCATTTGGTTAGTTAATATCGATGTGAATGATTGTGTTTATGGTTTGTAAAATTCCGAAATCGATAATTAAAATATATTAATCATAGTTAAACTCTTAATCGTTTATATAAAATCAAGTTTGGTACAATATTGTGTGGCATGATATAAACTAGTGTATACTATAGTTTAATATTATTTTAAATAAAATATAATACTATATACGTAATTCATTAAATTTGAAGGCATGAATAATATATATTTTTGAAATAGTAAAAATCATATAATATAGTATATATTTAATAAAACGGTAAAATGCAAATAAACTATTGTGCAAATGCTAATATATGTTATATAATTAACTAATCGTGCATAATATTCATATATAATGCTAATATTGATAATCTATAAACAAATTAGACGTGCATAATATGTTTTATTTTTTATAAATCCCTTAGAGAGTTTTTGGCCCCGTTTGACAAGCATTGTATATGATCGTTATATGGATATTCGTTTTTATTACAAAATAGACATGCATATTCATCTGATACAATATTTGTCGAATTTGTCCCTGTATTGGACAAGTTACAAAGACTATAAAGTAATTACATTTCGTAAATCATTTCATTTTATACGGTTCACAAAATTTCGACAGCACTTCCTTTTTGTTCCTTGTGTACATGCATTTGTGTACGATAAAGGGAACACGAGGGAAGAAGTGCCGAAATTTTGTGAAATCGTTTGAAATTATTTGATTTATGAAATATAATTACTACTGTTTTTGTAATGGGAAGTAGGATGACCGAATATCAAAGCAAAAAATAATATAGAAGCTAAAAATTTAATATTATATTCATTTCAAGGCGCAAAACCAATTCAAGGCGCAAGAAAGCGCAAAAAGGCGCAAAAGCAGTTTCAACGCGCAAAAAGGTGCAAGAAGATGCAAAAAAGCGTAAATTAGCAAATTCAATAACATTATAAATAAGGGGGAATTAATTTAAAGGACAACAATTTGTATATTTTTAGCCTCAAGGACATGACCTCAATATTTTAACAATAAGGACAAACATTCTTCTAAAAATTATTCATAAGGACAAACATTCTTTCAAAATTATTCATAAGGACAAACATTTTTTCAAAACTGCTACCGAACTAAAAACTGATATCTAAAAACTGCTACCGATAACTACAAACTGATACCTAAAAACTGCTATCAATAACTAAAAACTAATACCTAAAGAAAGTTGTCCTTCAGACTAAAATACTGAAGGTCTGTCCTTGAAGCTAAAATGCTAAGAAATTTTGTCCTAGACAATAATTTCCTGTATAAATAAATACTTTTTAATTAAAAAATAAAATGTCAATACATAAAATTAAATGATTAATACTAATTTTTATTTCTATCATAGGTTTTAAAGTAGGAAAAATGATCAATTATTTTACTGATCGGAGCTGGATGTATAAACAACGAAGGGAAATGGGAGGCTCAATAAGCGAACATTTTTGTAATGGGTATATGTGTTTATTGAATTCGCTTTAAGTAATAATGGAAACGATGAAGAAATTCGTTGTCCATATAGTAGGTGCAAACTGTTGAAGCATTTGATACCAGATATGGTTAGAGTTCATTTGTGCCACTACGGTTTTGTGCCGAATTATTTGGTGTGGGATCGTCATTGAGAAATTGTAGAACCTAATCAAGAACAGTCAAAGGAGGAGGTTGGTGATTAAATTAGTACGACGAATCTCATAGAACACATGGTTGAAGTTGCAGCATGATCAATGTTCCCTACCGTTGAAGTTGATAATGACGATGTTAACATGGAAGAGGAACCAACTATTGAAGCAAAAAAATATATGATTTATTGGAAGCTGCTAAGAAACCCTTATGGAATGGCTGTACAAGCGGCACTCAATTATTAGTAACTGCATAGTACATTGCGATGAAATCAAAATACAACCTTACAGAAGCTAGATTTACAGCTGTTGTACATGCTGCTAAATGGCATATGCCACCCGATAATTTAATGTGCGAAAATCATTATGAAGTAAAAAAAACTTATGTCTGCTTTCGGTTTGTCGTATCAAAAAATAGATATTTGTTTAAATGATTGCATGTTGTTTTGGAAAGAAGACATCAATCTTAGGAATTGCAGAATATGTAACCAGGAAAGATACAAACCAAGAAAAAAAGGGAAAAGAAGTTCCATACAAGCGTATGCATGACTTACTTATCCCTCCTAAACTTCAAAGGTTATATGCATCATCTGTAACAGCGCATCATATGAGATGGCACAATGTGAGAACACAAGAAGAATGTACGTTAACACACCCGGCTGATGGAGCAGCATGGAAGCATTTTGATAAGACCTATCTCGCTTTCGAAGCGGAGAGCCATAACATTAGGCTTGGTTTATGTACGGATGGATTTTCAGCGTTTTCCCAGTTTGGTTCTAAATATTCATCTTGGCCTATAATCATTACACCATAGAATCTACCTCCGTGGATGTGTATGAAAACTCCATATATGTTTCTCACAATTGTCGTCCCTGGCCTAGATTATCCGACACAGGGAATCGATGTTTATTTACAACCGTTAAACTAAGAGTTGAAAGCATTGTGGTACGAAGGATTTGAAACATACGACGTATCAAAAAAAATCAGATGTTTGCTTCTTTGTTGTGGACTATTAGCGATTTTCCTGCATATGCAACACTTTCGGGTTGGAGTACGGCCGGTCGTTTTGTATGGAAGAAACACGAGCATTTTCTTTATCAAATGGGAAGAAAATTTCATGGTTTGATTGTCATCGGTGTTTTCTCCATATTAATAATCCTTTTAGAAGAGATAAAAAAACTTCACAGCTAATAGACATGAGACTTTGCGACCACCAACAATTTGGTCAAGCAAAGATATATATAAAGTTGTAAAGAATTATCCCAAGATACATGAAACCGGACAACAAACTGAAATTCAAGGTAAATCGACAATTCATAATTGGTGCAAACAAAGTATATTTTAGGAGTTGCCTTATTGGAAAAATCTCCTAATCCGTCATAACATTGACGTGATGCATAACGAGAAAAACGTATTTGATAATCTGTTTAATACAGTTTTGAATGTTAAGGGCAAGACTAAGGATGATTTGAAATCAAGATGTGATATAGAAGAAATTTGTAACCGTCCTGAGCTTCATATCAAGCCAAATGACACTAAAAAACCTAAAGCATGCTATGAGTTAGACAACAAGTTAAAGTACTATTAAAATGGGTGGAAGGATTACGATTTCCCGATGGGATTTCCTCTAATCTTCGTAGATGTGTCGACTATAAGAACGGGAGACTAAGTGGGATGAAAAGCCATGATTGTCATATAATGATGGAAAATTTGTTGCCCGTCGCTTTCAGAGAACTGTTGCCCGGGAAAGTTTGGAAGGTTGTAACGGAACTTAGTTTGTTTTATAAGAAGCTTTGTTCAACTACGTTAAAAGTTGATCGTTTACGTGAACTTGAGGAAGAAATCTCTGTACTGCTCTGCAAATTGGAGAAAATATTTCCTTCCGCTTTCTTTAATGTAATGGAGCATTTACCTATTCATCTTCCATATGAAGCATGTCTTTGAGGTCCTGTGCAATATGGATGTATCCATTCGAGAGGTAATGTATTAATATCGAGTATGGTAAATATTATTTTAATTACATATATTTAAGTTATTTTTGAATTGAAATATTTTTATTAGGTACTTAAATCATTTAAAGAAAAAAGTGAGACAAAAAGCTCGAGTTGAAGGTTCAATTTGCAAATCATATATCGAAGAAGAAGCTTCGTTCTTTTTTTCTCATTATTTCAATAATCATGTGAACTTATCATTTGAAAGTGCTACGCGTAATGATGAAGCCGTTGAACAAGGTTGTTCTTCTAAGGTAATGTTATCTATTTTTAGATAACATGGTGGACCTGTTGGAAAATGTGTGGAAGTATGGTTAGACGATAGAAATTACCATGTAGCACACATATATATTCTTCTTAATTGTACTGAAGTTGCACCATTTATTAGGTAATATTAAATTACAAGTCTGGATATATTTAATTAATTTAATACTATACATGTACATTAATTATAATGCAATATATTATCTATGTTTGCGGTGTTTATGAATCACAACATCCAAGCGGCGATATAAGTAAAGATTTCGCTACTTAGTTTTCGAACTACGTTTATGATCCAATAAATTGTGTGGTCGATGAAGGATTAAAACATCTAGCGATGGGACCAAAAAGAAAAGTTAAGACATATCCAATATTCTTCGTTAATGGATATAAATTCAACATCAAAGAATATGATGCTGAAAAATTAACTAACAATACTGGAGTATTTGTTAAAGGCAGTGATGATCCAAATGATCATATAAATGATTTTTATGGCGTGTTAACCCAGGTTTTGCAATTGAAATATTTCACTAGACCTACGGAGGAAGTTTTTTTTTGTTTAGATGCAATTGGTTCAGCAATGTTCCAGGTTCTGGAGTTATCGTGCATCCAAATTATAATCTTATAGAAATAAAACATACCTCACGTTATCAAAAGTATGATCCTTTTGTACTAGCCAAACAAGCCCTACAAGTTTATTATACCCCTTATCTATCTTTAAAAAGAGATAAAGCAGACTGGTCGGCAGTTTTTAAAACGAAGGCAAGATTTACGTTTGATGGAAAGAATATTCCAAACGAACAAGCCTATCAAGCAGATATCGAGGAAAATGTTGAAATAACAATAACGGATGATCATACGGGTTTTGGACCTTTAAATGATGAATCAAATGTATTAGTAGAAGCATTTGAAACTACAGAGGAAATTGATATAGAGTACGAAACTGAGTCCGAATCAGAAAATGACGAGGATTGATTGCTATATTTAATTTAATATAAGGTAATTTATGCGATTATTCATGTTACATTTTTCTCATCAATTATGATATCTGTTCTCATAATTATTATGAATTATATTTTCTGACATAATTAATTGATATGTACATGACAGGTATTATGTCTTTTTCCGAAGGCGTAGCCCTTCCCACACTGGTTCCCCCTCTTCTTCTCGAAGAGGGAATAGAGGTGATGACAGTGGCCCTTCAGAGCCAGTAGCACGACCAGTAGTGTATTTATAGCCCAAAGTCGATGGATCGTAAGTATTAAAATTAGTAGCATAGCATTAGAAATATTTTGTGTATGGTATATATAATAGTCTAAAGCTATGTCTCAAATTTAACACAGGGGATTTGAGCTAGAGCCATCGGGAGTGGTTCTTAGTATTTCCAAGCAGGCATATATGAATAGGATGACTGGTTGTTGGCCCCGATGGAGTAAGATCCCTGACCCTATCAGAGAGAGCATCTGGCAGGACTTTTTGGTGAGTTTAAATTTACATATTTGTAAATTACCGTTTTACAATTTGTTGACTACTTAAAAATGTACAACTTATATTTAATTTTCTCAATGTGCAGGGTTCCGTAGATCTGCAGGAAGAAGACATTTACCTTGTGCAGCGCAACTGGAATTCTAAGATAGTGAAGAATTATCAAGACACAATGTCGGGCCTTAGAAGAGCTAGGAAGAAACTGAACTGGATGGGTGCCAGTGTATGAGATGCTTGGGTTGCCTGGTGGAACAACGATGAGTTCAAGGTAATTAATCTATCATATATATCTCATCACTTTATTTTATAGCTATTAAATATATTGTTCAATTATTTAAATTTGTAATCGGAGTCACAGCGGAACTCTGCGAATAGAAATAAGAACCCAATAACACATCATGGTGGTTCCAAGTCATTCCATCATCATCGTGAGGATTTAGTAAATTTATTACTTGCGATTATAAACAGTTATTACATTCATATAGTTTAAGTTATAAGTTATTAATAAACAGTTAATATAAACAGTAATATATATACATTATTTATTGCAAGAAAGAGCGCGTCGACGTCCGGTCTCATACATGGAAGTATCTGCTCATACCCATGCCATAAAGCAAATGGACGAAGCTGGCAACGTTACATATGCATGAGAAGATAAAGATAAGGCGACGGCTGCATATGTATGCATATTTTGAATTTTAAGTTATTAATATTGATTAGTTTAAATAATTAGCTTTGAAGAATTAAAATATTGTTGTGTTAATTTCAACTGTAATTTTTCTGGCATTGTAGGAAAAGTTTCAAGAGACACGGGCACAGATGCTAGAGGGATCGGACCGCGATGAGTTGACCCGCGAGGAGGAAGACGCTATTTTTGACTCCAACATGGATCCGACGCAGTGAAATCGACGTTTTGGTTATGGAAACCAAGCGGTAATTTATAAAAATAAACTATCTTATAAAAGTTACACAATTGTTATAAAAGTCGTCGAAAAGTTCTATAACAGTTTTTTCTATTCGCAGGCTAGGGCATCTCAACAAGCGTACCAAAAAGAGCAGGACAAAGCCAAAATAAAAGAGCTAAGAGCCATGGTCGAGCAGCTGCAGAAGCGGGACCGTCTTCGCGCTATACATATGAAGCAATTGAATCAGCGCTTGGCGGAGTACGTGCAATAACATGGTTCATTTCCTTCGTCGTCTAATGCCTCCGGAGGCGAGAACGACTCTTGATAGGTACGCTTTTCAATGTTTGTGCTTGGATGTTTTATATGATTTGTTTTGGTATGTTTGATACACTTTGATGAGAGATTGATGTGTTGTATTGATTTGGTACATTTTGTGGAGTTGTTTGATGTCTGACGTTGATTGGCCAGTGTTTTGTTGGATGTTTGAGGATGTTGGATGGTTGATATTGTATATATTGGAGTTTATGATCTTGACTTTGTATATATTGGAATTTATGATTTTGTATATATTGGAGATTATGGTTAATATTGTGATTGGTATAATATGTGATGTTGGTTGTTTTATATATATATATATCTGAATTATCTATGTGGAATGAAGTTGAGAAGTATATTGAGATATATGTAGATTTGGTGGAAGTAGAATAGGTATAGAAATAAAAAAAATAAACCCAGATTTTCAATGGCTAGCGACGGCCTAGAAGTCACAATTTTCCGACGGCTACCGATGGATTATTAGTTATGAGTGGATCCAAGTGTACCTCGTTGGTCATCGAACACCGTCTCTATTTCCCCGTTAGAAGTCGTCAAAAAGGCGTCGGAAGATTGTCGTCGATTCCGTCGAAAGGCGACAGAAACCGTGGATACTATTCCGACAGCTATACCGTCGATTTTCGACGGCCGTCGATGGCTATTTGCCGTATGAATAGCCCTGTTTTCTTGTAGTGCTAGTGGAAAGAGATAGAGAAAGACATATTATTTAATTCAGAATGTGTGGTAAAAATCAGGGGGCTACATGGGTGCTGCACTATTTAGAGTGCAATTGAACGCTTCTATATATGTGTGCGTGTGTGCGGGGATCTAATTGTACCCAAGTAGATGGCATGGGTGATGACATAAGAGATATTAACCGTTGGATCTTCCCCGGAATTCAACTGCTAATAAGATATAATGGTCAACATTTGTTGTGTACCATTTTGTGTTTTATTTTATATTCCATACCCGGACCGAAATATATATAACGAATTACTTGATTAAAAAAGCAAGTCTTCTATCAAGTCTTAAACAAGTAAGATAAATAGTTGTTAGCTTTACAAAACTAAAGACAATTAGCCAATTACTTAGTTGGGACCTTAGTATGGAAAATATGTTAACAGAAAACTTGCAACTAACTTTAGTTAGGTGAACATAATTTTACCTGTTACATAGTGATAATGAGTTCACGTTCATAGTAATCAAATCGATTGTGCAATCGGTGGACTGAAATTCATAAATACTTTGTACCGACTGTTATTAAACTAGACTAATTTCGAATAAATACAAAATGAGAAAATAAGTATGTACTCTTTTGTTTCCTGTCTTATCTGCTCTGTTTTTTTTTTGTTTTTTTATTTTTTATTTTTTGAAATGGCACTTTACATACAACATGTCACTGTGACAACATATCACATGTCGATAAACGTTCGAATCACGCTACGCAAGTTTCGAAATTATGACATCTCGCACCTAAGCCGAATCACTTGGACAATGGTGCATGTCGTCTTATCTGCTCTTTAATGCAAAACTGGACAAAATTATCCTATCCTTGAATTCTAAGTTTATCAAATGACAGTTTAATTATCCTACCAGATCCTTGAATCTTCGCTCTCTCTCACACACGGCAGTTTAAGTATGTATGGTTCTAGTACACTTGATTCTATGCCCCTAAGATTTTTACTATTACATTATTAGAAATCAAATGCAACTTTGGCGATGTTCAATCTACATTGTGAACATCATTTTCAAAAAAAAAAGGAACAGGAAAGAGGGAGAGAGAGAAAGATCATTCTGAAACTTCTAACATGTTGAAAACGTTAAGTTAGTCAACTTTTTGAACAATTATTTTATACCTGTCAATTTGAAATATTATTTTAAATATGCTAGGATTATTAAATGAAGCAAAATTTCAAGGATATTATCTTGAGGCATTTAAGAAATATCCATAATTTTTTTGTTAGATTTCGAATTGCGTGACTTGAAAAATATAGGAGTGTTGAAGAGAGGGGTGTATGAGAACCCTTCCCATACATATACACATGTGTAATGTACATGCATATACATGCATGTGTGAGTGTATATCTATTGGAAACGGTGATCGTCGGCTAAGTCGTGGACTACGTCACTCCCTTGAAGACGTTTCGGCGATCTGCTGTACAGTGCAAAGCAGTTCGGATCAATCACCGCCGCCTCTAAGATAAAAAAACCTCTTAATTTTAGAAGTATCGGATCGCTTGCACGTACGAAACGATTCTGTTTGCACCCAAAAAATGTTGCTCGAATTTGTGGATTTTAAAAAATGAATTTGAACGAGATGTAGTTCTTTCTGTTTCGTCTCCTTATCAGTTAAGAAGGTGGAATAGCAAAAGAACGTTACTGGTTGTGGGAGACGTGGTCTGTAAAAATGGATCTGAGAAAATAACGGGACAAAAAGAACGAACATTACATAACGTTCTCTAATACGGGTCTGGTCTGACCGTTCCAGCCCGGTCTTAAACAGTTAAGAAATTTTGTACCAAAAATATAAGTGATACACCACTACAAGCCCGAACACGAACCCGAGCCCGGGTCGGGTCGAGTCGAGTCGGTCGGGGCGCGCACGTGTGGTGGTCAAGCATGGTCTCTCTCCTCACAAAAGAGCATCATTGGCTGCCAAAAGGGCCCAACTTAGCTTCTAAGAATCAAGTATAAATACTTGATTCTTTCATATAATCCCACAATGTGGGACTATTCATATTCCATATAGGAGCCATTTTATACTTAGTCAATTTTTTTAAGAATTTGCTTATTTTCTTAAAACAATTTCCAACAATCCTCAACTTGAATTTTTTTTAAATATTTTCGAGCAATTTCTAAAAAAACATAAGATTGTGCATAAACAAAGGTGTCTTTCGACTTGAACCTTTGAATAGTGGATACGATTCAGTTTTTACTAGAGTAACACGTAGTCTTGAACTCTATTCCTGATACCAGACCACACACAATCTTTCTAGAGGGCAATCAAATAAGCCCGTGCATTTATGGCCATGCACGTCTATCCTGGTTTAGTGAATGCTCTAGGAGTTTTGCCCAAAACTCCATAGGAAACAGCCAAATTTCCACATTCACATAGGTGAGTCTATCAAGAGTACTACTGAAGGTAGGTACTCCACCCCAAATATAGTATAGATCTCATTAAGAGTTTCTATTAACTCATCCTCTAATCACTTCAGCAATACACGCTTCTATATATATATATATATATATATATGAAAATAGCATGTTCAACTCATATCACTTCACAACTTGTTCTTACCCATTGAACCTAGTCCTTGGGATCTTCAGTCATTAGGTCAGGTTACCATTGTGCGTGACTCAACAATCTAAGGGCAATAGTCCCATTTTTCTAGAAGTTGTAAGGACTTTCTCTCTAGTCAATCCTTTCGTCAAAGGATCTGCCAAATTTTCATCACTGTGTATGTGATCCACTCTAACAGCTCCTAAAGAGAGTAGCTCTCTAACAGTGTTGTGCTTACGACGTATCTGTTGTCTCTTACCATTATAATAACGGTTCTGTACTTTTGCAATAGTTGAGGTATTATCGCAATGGATCAACCTAGCTGGTATCGGTTTTTCCCTTAAAGGAATCTCAGCTGGCAGATTTCTTAAGTACTCTGCTTCCTCACTAGATGTGGCTAATGCTATCATCTCAGACTCCATAGTAGACTGAGCCAAAATAGTCTGTTTCTTGGATTTCCAAGAAATAGCTCCACCAGCAATGCTAAAGATATAGCCACTGGTTGCTTTTGAATCATTAGATAAAGTATTCCAGTCTGCATCGGTGTAACCTTCAAGAACAGCTGGAAACTTTTCATAATGCAACCCAAGGTTCATGGTTCGTTTTAGGTATCTCATGACCCTCTCAATAACATGCCAATGCTCTATACTAGGTCTACTAGTAAACCTGCATAATAATCTCATGACATAGGCAATGTCGGGTCTAGTACAATCAGTGGCATACCGAAGGCTGCCAATGATGCTCGCATAATCAGACTGTCTTACACCTTCAACGATGTTCTTAAATAGCTTTACATTGGGATCATATGGTGTACATGCAAGTTTACAGTCAAAGTAATTGTATTTCTTTAAGATCTTCTCAATATAATGAGATTGATCCAAAGAAAGTCCCTTTTCGGACCTAGTAATATTAATACCAATGATTACACTCGCTTCACCTAGATCTTTCATATCAAAATTGGCACTTAACGAAGATTTAACAGTGCTTATGGCATGACTGTTTGATCCAAAAATAAGTAGATCATCTACATACAAACATATTATAGTGCAAATGTCATTCTCAGACTTATAATAAACGCATTTGTCACTTTCATTAACTTTGAAACCATTTGAGATTATTAAGTTATCAAATTTTTCATACCATTGTTTAGGTGCTTGTTTTAAACCATATAATGATTTATTTAATTTGCAAAATTTATGTTCTTGACCATGAATTACAAAGCGTTGGTCCATATAAATTTTCTCTTCTAATTTACCATTTAAAAAAGCAGTTTTAACATCCATTTGGTGTATTATCAAATTATGAATAGATGCTAATAAAGTTAGTACTCGAATGAATGTGATTCTAGTTAAAGGTGAAAAAGTATCAAAAAAGTCTACATTTTCTCTTTGCCTAAAACCTTTAGCTACCAAACGAGCTTTATATTTTTCAACTATGCCATCAAGTTTTAATTTCTTTTGAAGTACCCATTTACAGCCTATAGACTTACAACCAGGTGGTAAATCTACTAAGTGCCAAGTCTTATTAGATTCCAAGAAATCCAACTCATCATTTATAGCCTCTTGCCAAAAATCGGCATCTAATGAATATAAGGCTTCTTGGAGGTATGTGGGATCCTCCTCTATGGTAAAAGTGCAAAAATCCGAGCCAAAATCTTTATCAACTCTTGCTCTTTTACTTCTTCTAGGTTCGATTTCAGAAGGTTCATTAAGTTCTGTTCTAAAGGCACGGTGTTATTTGACGTGCCCCCACTATTCCTCAATTTAAAAGGAAATTTACTTTCATAAAAATCAGCATCATTAGATTCTATTATATTATGTGTATTCAGGTCATAAAATCTAAATGCTTTGCTATTAATAGCATAGCCAATAAATACACATTCGTATGCTCTACTTGCTAATTTTATTCTCTTAGGGTCAGGTATACGAACATATGCCAAACATCCCCAAGTTCTAAAGTAAGATACATTCGGTTTATAATTCTTAAAATTTCAAAAGGTGAAATCTTACATTTTGATTTAGGGATTCTATTCAATACATAGCATACAGTCAATAAAATATCCCCCCACCAATGTTTTGCTGCATCCGAATTTAATAAAATAGCTACAACTAATTCAGTATAGGTCCTACTCTTTCTTTCAGCTTTACCGTTCATTTCAGGTGAATAAGATGCAGTTCTCTCAGGAATTATACCATGAGTTTATAGAAATCAAGAAATGAACTAGACTAATATTCTGTTCCTCTATCACTACGAAGTCTCTTAATTTTCTTATTAGATTGATGCTCGATTCCAGTTTTAAATAATTTAAACATATCAAATGCATCATTTTTATTTTTCATAAGATATACATAAGTGAAATCAGATCCATTGTCAATGAAAGTGATAAAATAACGATGTCCATGTCTAGTCAAAGTGCCATCAAGCTCGCATATGTCAGAATGAATCAAGTCTAAGGGCTCAGAAATTCTATCAACTGATTTATGGGGTTTCTTAGTGATTTTTGCTTGACTACAGAATTCACATTTATCAAAATCAGTTTGTGACATTTTAGGAATCAAATCTAAGGTGATCCTGTTATGAATTATACGTTTATCTACATGACATAATCTAGAGTACCAAATATTAAAGTCACACAACATATAAGCAGAACTGGTTACTTTATTAGAATCAACATTAAGTCTAAACATAGCCTCACAAGCATAACCCTTCCCTACAAACATGCCCTTATAAGTTAAAGTATACATATCAGCCCCTATAACTTGAGTAAAACCAGCCTTATTAAGGAGAAAACCAGAAACCAGATTCTTTCTCATCTCTGGAGCATGCATCACATCTTTCAACAGAACTGTCTTTCCAGAGGTAAACTTGATTTCCACATTTCCAATGCCAGCAACTGTAGTGGTGTGAGAATCTCACAGCAGCACTTTCTGATCATCAGCAGCCGTGTATATACTGAACATAGCACGATCATAGTAGACATGGCAGGATGCACCAGTATCTACCCACCAACCCTCTGATCCACCAACAAGGTGAATCTCAGAAATCATAGCCATAAGAGGCTCCTCAGCCAGGTTAGCCAATGGTGCAGGGCCTGGTCTGTTCCTACACTTGTGTGCCATATGACCTTCTTTTCCACAGTTGTAACACAGAAACAACTGTCCAGAATCATTCTTTTGGATCGGTTTCTACTGTCCCTTTTGGTTCTCTTGCGGGTTCCAATTCTGTTTGTTGCGGTTGCGGTTCTGATTTTTAAAGTTTTTCGAATTCGGTTTCAGAACCGTAGGCTTGGACTTTTTAGTGTTGTTGTTGGTGACAACAAGCACTTCCTCTTTCTGGTCCTACTTACGAGCATCCTCCTTAATACGTAGGCGAGTGATCAAGCTCTCTAAGGAGAATTCCATAGTCTTGTGCCTAGGCACATTCTTAAAATCTTTCCAACCTGGGGGCAGTTTATCAATAATAAAAGCAATCTGAAATTGTTCGTCCAAACTCATACCTTCGGAGATGATCTCATGAGCAATTTTCTAAAGCTCATGAGACTGCATCTTTATTGACCTGTCATCCGTCATCTGGTATTTCAGGTAGCGGCTGACTGCATATTTCTTCGTTCCAGCCTCTTCCGTATCATTCTTCTTTTGCAGCGCTTCCCAGATTTCTTTGGCTGTCTTGTCGGAATTGTAGTAGTTGTAGAGGTCATCACTGAGGCCGTTGAGTATGAAGTTTCTGCATAATTAATCTTGCTCTGTCCAGTTCTGCAGTTCCTTTGATTTTTTTGTCCAGGCTCGCATCAGATCTGCGTCTGCTTCGTTTGGTCTATCTGGTAGCTGCGGTTTGCCAGTTGTCAGCATAGCCACCACCTTTCTCATGGTCAGGAAGAATTCCATCTTATGTTTCCAACGTTTGAAGTGGAGGCCCTCGAATCTGAAAGTCGCGGCAGAAACCATCAGGACCTGGAAGAGGGAAGCGGGAAGAACGACATCTTAATCTATAGCGGAAGTCATCGTTGATGGCGACGTCTTCAATTTGTTGGAAACGGTGATCTTCGGTTGAGTCGTGAACTACGTCAGTCTCTTGAAGACGTTTCGGCGATCTGCTGTACAGCGCAAAGCAGTTCGGATCAATCGCCACCGCCTCTAGGATAAAACAGCCTCTTAGTTTTAGAAGTATCGGATCGCTTGCACGTACGAAACGATTCTGTTTGCACTCAAAAAATGTTGCTCGAATTTGTGGATTTTTAAAAATGAATTTGAACGAGATGTTCTTTTTGTTTCGTCTCCTTATCAGTTAAGAAGACGGAATAGCAAAAGAACGTTACTGGTTGTGGAAGACGCGGTCTGCAAAAACGGATCTGAGAAAACAACGGATCAAAAAGAATGAACGTTACATAACGTTTTCTAATACGGGTCTGGTCTGACCGTTCCTGCCCGGTCTAAAACAGTTAAGAAATTTTGTACCAATAATACAAGTGATACACCACTACAAGCCCGAACCCGACCCGGGTCGAGTCGGTCGGCGCGCGCGCGTGTGGTGGTCAAGCATGGTCTCGCTCCTCACAAAAAAACATCATTGGATGTCCAAATTGTCATACTTAGCTTCTAAGAATCAAGTATAAATACTTGATTTTTTCATATAATCTCAAAATGTGGGATTATTCATATTCTCATATAGGAGCCATTTTATACTTAGTCAATTTTTTTAAGAATTCACTTATTTTCTAAAAACAATTTCCAACAATATCAGCTTATATTTTTTTTATTTGTGTGTGTTTGGGGACCATTATTGTTCTGTTCGTGTAGACATGTCAAACAAGCGCATTATCTTTTTTGCTGAACTCTATTATCCAACAATGTCATATTTATTTTTATTGTGTAGCAGGAGCAATCGTCTTTAGTTGAGTTTTGTTTGAAATGTAAATAGTTATCAATCTTATTTGCTTTACATGTGCGAGATGACATTAAGATTACTTTTGTTGGAAACTCCTATATCTCAAAATTTTGTGTGTCATACACTATATTAACAATTAAAGATGCAAACTTTATTAGTTGGCACTTAAAATTGTCAGCTGAAGCATTAGTTGTAGAAGTCAACATGAAAAATAAGTGTAGGGATTCCACTCTATATTAAGTGCATATGATAGTCTCAATATTCCAAGATTGGGAAAAAAGGAAAGAAAAAACTATCCTCCTCTACAGATTTAGAATTTCAGTTCACAAACAGTAACTTCTGACAGCTTTCAAAGTTTAAATTTCAAAAGGAGCTGACTGTTCATTAGAATTATCACTTAAGATACTGAATAAAATTGTGCTGTAACTGATATTATGATAAGGAATTAGGTTTGTTCTATTTAGAGTAAGGTGTATAAAATCGGTCTGGGAAAATAACAATCATAATTCTCGTACTTTGCTAATCGATCAAGCATCTATTTGTTTTTGTTATACCACGTATTTTTTTGAGTAATTGTCAGATCTTTATACAATGTAAGTGAATGGTATGACAACATGAATAAAATAATATATCTGCTAATCGTAGAGGAAGAGTGCAAACCTGGAACCCTACCTAGTATCCACCAAATTGTAAATTGAGTTTCACCATTTGATGGTAATATCGTAAAATAAAAATAAACATCATTATCACCATTATGGGCAAAGGCAAATTTGCCCACAAAAAAAAAAAAAACAGTATTATGCATGAGTGCAAGGCTATAAGAAAATTACTGTTCTATTCTGTCAGCTGACACAACTTACCGAAATGGTATTATGATGTTACATACAGGTAACACTTTTAACTTGCTCAACTTTTCTGTAGACTATCCAATATCACGCTTTTAATACAAACTCTTTATATATATTTATGGGAAACAGAACTTACTGATCGCTTGCACTGTATAAACACATTTCTCTTCGCCATTTTCTCTTATTTTTAAGATATTTATAATTCTTTATTAATATACATAAAATAAATGATGGTAAACGACATTGGTTGTCCTTTGTCTATGATATTAGTACAATTACTGACAACAGGTATGTTTTTATTGATGAAACTGGTGTTGAATAAAGGGGTGTTTGTATTTGCCCTTCTTGCTTATCGTAATTTGATAGGGGCACTTGTTGTTGCTCCTTTTGCTTTCTTCTTCGAAAGGTATCTAGTATGATCGTGGTTTGTTAATTATTGTGCTCAAGTTACACGAATATAGTATGCTAAGCATATGGGATTGTGTTTACAACTATTTTCAGGAGAAGGTCATGTAAGATTGATATGAAGGTCGTTTTGTGGACAGCCTTTAGTGCTTTTTTGGGGTTTGTGTACTCTATTTTTAAATGCTACAAATCTTATGCATATTGAAGAAGCTATAAAATCTAGAAAACTGTGACATTATTAATTATGTTAATCATTTATAATCCAAATCATAATAACATTTTAATGCTGCAAACTTACAGTCTAAAAATGAATTGATGCAGAATCACAATAGGAACTGGACTTCAAATCTATGGCCTCAAAGACACAACAGCAGCATTCTCCTCAAACTTCTTGAATCTTATACCAATTGCAACATTTATTTTTGCTGCGATTGCTAGGTAAATGAAACTTACACGGGTAACATACTCATCCAATTATAATGAATAGTGATCGACATATTTTGCTGATGCACAGGATGGAAAAACTAGGATTGGGTAGCAGAGGAGGAAGAATTAAGCTTATTGGCACATTTATATGTGTGGCAGGAGCAATGGTTGTAACCCTGTACAAAGGCAAAACATTACACATTTGGCCTAACCACAAAATAATTCACCATGAAACACCAGAAAATGCTGCAAAAACTCAACATCATTGGATTCGAGGAAGTTTGTTGTTGGTTGCTAGTTGTATTAGCTATGCTTCTTGGTTTCTTGTTCAGGTTTGGGGATTTTTTTTTTTCCTTTTTAAATGCGCCTTTGTTATATTTTGAAAAGGTCAAATGAGAATCGTACCACTAAGATCTTTTGCTCAATGTATGTTTTCATTTTATCAGGTGAAACTATGCGAGATATTCCCCTTGAAATACTGGGCAACAATGTTAACATGTTTGTCAGGCTCCTTTCAAACACTTATAGTTGGAATTATAGTTGACCGTGATATAGGGGCATGGAGATTGAATCTGAATATGCAACTTTTGACAATTGTTTTTGCGGTAATCAGATGATATTTGTTTTCAGTATGTTGTGTAATTGCTCTACATGCCATAGTTACACACTATGCATTTTCCTCTCTTCTTGAATTACCGTCTCTCCTAAAGAAGTATATAACTATACAAGAGCGGAAAATTAACAAAGTAACTTATAGAATTTTTTAACATAACAGTGATTTATGATCAACTATGCACATTATAGATTAATCTTTTTTTTTTTTTCCCTTTTTAACAAGGCTGTAAAGTATTAGAGTAATGTATATATATGTTTATTGTGAACATGCAGGGAGTGCTTAATACAGGAGTGGCATTTTGCTTAGTATCTTGGGTGGTATCAAGTAAAGGTCCTTCATATCCTCCTATGTTTAATGCTCTTTCTGTCATCTTTATCACTTTTCTTGAATCCTTTTTCATGGGTCAGGACATCACCGTTGGGAGGTAAGTTTTGTGGTAAAACTTTTGTTATATGCTGGACGTAGATGACCTCTACGCTGTTCTTGTAAATTCCTTAAAATTTGTAAATATATTTTTGGCTTAAAGTATGAATGCTTGTTCGTTTAGCGTTGTAGGCATGATCATGATTGTTGGAGGGCTTTATGCTTTTCTTTGGGGCAAAGCCAAGGAATTATCTGCAAACAGTGCCAAAGTTAGTGATATTTCTACTGTACATTTGCCTGTGGAAGAATCAGGCCCAACCTAGGAAAATGGTTGCTCTAGCCCAAAATATAAAGTCGTGTTAGAAAGGCTAATAAAATAAATAAATTGTTGCCCCGCCAAACTTGATGGCGATAGAGATGGCAATTGCGCAACCAACTTCTGACCAAAAGCTTTTTGTACTTTTCTTTCGAATTGCATTCATTTTCTTTTTTAAAATGTTACTCCGTTCCAAATGCTTGCCCTAGTCCAAAGGCTTGAAGTGATGTTTAATTCAAAATATTAAAATATTAGGTTTGGTTAGGTAATACGTTACAATAATGCTCATAATTTATACCTAAATAAATGTCCACGTATATTGTATTTTGTTATGGCAACAGGGTAAAAGGTGATCATGTGCCAATAGTTATATGAAAATATTGACGTTTCAATTGCCGCTTCTTACACACTCTGAGATCATAAAATAATGAAACACAATATTTGGACACAGTAATTATGTCGTCTATGTAAGCATTATTGCAGGGTTGTTCTCTGGAATAAATAATAAAAGAAAGTGCATGCCTAATTGAGCACAACTTCAAACCCAAAGTCTCTGTCCTCGCAGTAATGTACTAAGAGCAGATACAGCAATAAGTGTGAATGAGTGATCAAATTGTTGAAATTATGTCCGCGCATCCTTCGTGGACAAAATAGAGTTTGATCAGATCTTTTAACAAAAGAAATCCTTTATTTTTTTCATGTGACCAAACACATATATACACAACTCCGCATTTATTATTTTTTCACGATGTAGGACTATTATTTTCAATGTGCGTCTATTATCCACATACAATGCGAGACATCCTAACACAAATAATTATTTTTTGCATTGATCCGCACTCACACCTAGCAATAAAGTAATTTTCAGTTGCGAAATAATGTTTCAATCGGACCAATCAACTATAGAAATACACGGTGCTAAAATATTGAACAATCTGATTTTTACCGCTTAGATCCACGTTTGAATTGCCAATTAAAAAAGCAATTTTCGTATCCGGAATTTAAAATGACAAATAAAAAAGGTAACCCTTATGGCTGCTTTGACAACCCTGAGGGGGCACTTTGTTGGTGTTTTTGCACCAACATGCCTTGTGTTGGGGGTGAGTTGACAAACAAATCAGCCCCCATTGGAACTACTCTAAAAAACATAAAGAATGATCATTTCCATCATTATATTTTTTTTTTCTTTTAGTTGTAGGTTTGCATTAAGGTCAATTTAGTTATAGAGGGTATATAAATTTTCTATTCCAATATCCTATGTACATTCTATATTTTCCTTTACCCTCTTTCTACCAAATTCAATATAAATCAATTGCAAAATATCTCAATTAGAATACCAAATCATTATTAATTTTCAATGCTATTGATTTATTCATTCTTTCACACTTTTGATTTATATACAAAAAGAGATGACTAAAAAAAATCTTTTCGAGAAAATAAATTTACTCTAAATTTGATCTTACTAAATATACTAATTCACTAGAAATAAAAATTTAACAAAAATATGAGTTTACTATTAATTAAATTTGTATTGCAAAAAAACTAACACTCCTCATATATATAAAATCTTAGCTTCAACAGAAACTTTTTCACTTCCACGACATCCAAATCGTCTGTAATATGCATGTCTAATAATTCTCATCTAGAAATGCTTATAATACCACGAAATGCTCCATATAGGTTTCATGGGACTCATTTGCTTACCATACTTGCTCCACCTTGAATCAAGTAAACTTACTCCTCCATATCGAGTTGGAAACCTTTTAGCGTCCTCCAATATTTTTTTATCATCTTATATAAATTATTACTTGTGTTTGTTAGAACACATGTTATGGGTTGCACGACAGCAACCATATAAATTAGGCTACTAGTTGAATCCACGTTAAAGCGCTTGGTGCTTTTTTACCACTATCTTTTACAATTTAGGGATACTAAATAACAGATTCGCTAAAAGAGATACTATTTCCTAATAAGCCCACTAAATCAGGGTTTTTTTGCACACACTTCAGTAATTCTAATATAAAAAGATTAATTCAATCGGTTTCCTTTCACACCAAATCAATAAATTTGGGGTCATAAGTCTCGGTTCTACGTTCAAACACTCATCACAAGTTACAACACTATTTCTAGTCCAAAATCTGAACTGCATTGGTTAAGAAATTCTTAGATTTTGTTATATAATGATAAACGACGAGCGTTACGGCACTCGTGTAACGACCCGTATTTTTTACAATTAAAAATATTAAATTTAATAAGATTTTGGGATTTAATATTGTTAGAAATTAAAGTTTATGGTTTATTAATAATAAAAAGGGTTAGAATATATAAATTGATCTTAAATGAATTCTAAAAATACCAAGTTCAATGAGGTAAGGATGGTAACACAAATTAGAATATAATTTAACGTTATTGATTTGAATATAATTAATAACTGTTTGAATGTAAATCTTATTGATTGTAAATAATAAAATGTTAATATAAGAATGGAATAATTTAACATGAATGTTGGAATATATGAAATGAACAAAAAACAGTTGTGGTATAATGAGAATTCGTTTGAAATCTAATATTGAATATAAAATGCAATAAGAGTTGTTGGAATCCTTTAATTGAAAAGAAAAGACAAGTGCATTGTAATTAATAAGTTCAACATAAGAACTTACATTTTAAATTAAATTAAAATGAACATTTTAATGAATTTTAAGCTTTGACTTGAAAAGAATAAATTGAATGTTTGTCTCTAATCAGAATAAAAAATGTTAAATTTAAATAAAGAATTGAGTGAATGTTTTAATGAAAGAATAACATAAGTTGTTATTTGAAATGTATCTTGGAGAAGTTGATTTTCAATAAGATAAAACATTTACTTTGTAAATAGTGTATAAATTTTGTTGTATATGAAAATTTATAAAACATATTTGAATTGGTATAAATGAAAAGAAAACCGTGTTTTATAATTAGAATTCATTTGAAATTAGTAATGAAATGAATTGGAATTAGATTAATTGTAATATTTCAATTAAAAGGAAACATAAATGAAATTGTAATGAATCGGTTAATATAGGAACTTGCATTTTTTGCCAGCATGGAATGAACATTTTAATTAAAATAGTTGCATGTTTTGAGACGTATAAAAATAAAATTTTCATTTTGAATAAGTATAATTTTAGAAAAAAAAATTGAATTTTAGAATAATATATAAACACACTTATTAGTATTCAAATTTTAAAATATATTAGAGGGTTCATGGTGGTATAAGTGTTGTTGAATCAACTAGAAATTGCATTTTATTAACAATTGTACATTAATTACACATGTTCACATATATTTATTTTTCCATTTCATTTATGGTTAAAACTTGTAAATTTTTGCATTAATGTGACCGTTACAGTAATTAAAAAAGCAAAGTAAATCATTTTATAATACATGGATAGATATATATTCATGAATTAATAAAATTGATTTGAGTAACATAAATATATAGATTGATTGGTTGATTAACTGATTGATTGATTGTTAATTGATTGATTGAGTTAATGGAATGTGCACATACACTAACGTACAACGAATATTTTAATTTTAATAGAATTAAATGATATAATATGTGTATATATTTGGGTTTGTTGAAATGAACTAATCGGAGTAAGTTTTGGAATTTGAATCCCAAAGGTTTGTTTATAGTATATAAGTGGTCCTTTCATTTGCTTCACATTTATTATCACATCCACCCTCTCTTTCTTTTCATTTTCAAGTTCTCCGTGTATGTTTCACTTGAGCATCTATTTAATTGTTAGACTACTCATTCGTTTCTGATTAATTAATAATTGGCTCATTTGATTTATTTCTAAGTAATAATTGCCCTTTTCATTTGTTTCTCATTTGTTCGTTTGCTTTTTTCAAAGTGCTTTACCTGTATTTTTTCTTCTTTTCTTCGTTTTTTTTCTTTCCTTTTTTCCATTTTTAATGTGAATATTCAAATTAATATTCATGCCACCTCATTAGCATTTACTATTCTCCATCTCTGAAGTTTATTTTGTTTATGAATTATTAGTTCTTGTAGCTTCCTTTTATTGGCAATTCTTTCTCATGAAGCTTCATATTTAAAAACACGAAAGATATATTTTTATCTTCATTCATATATTTATTCCTTTACTCACCTCTTTCAATGCTACAGTTTTCAGGGTTGTTCATATTTTAATTCTAGGGAGTTGATAGTCATTTCTTGTTTCTACTCTATTTCAATTCCTGGTTTGTTTATATATACTTTATTAGCTTTTCATTTGTTTCCATCTTCATTCCTGTAGCCTCATTTCATTTTTTAAATCTCATCTTTTGTAGCTTCATTTTCTCTCTCTTCACCCTCCTCTTCCTTCTATTTCATGTTTCTTCTTCAAATCTCCTTTTTTTCAAAGCTTCCTTTTTTTCCTTATTCTTCAAAACTTCTTCTTCTTCTTCAAAGCTTCTTTTTCTTTATCAATTCTTCTTCTACTTTAAATTTCTTATTTTTCAAACCTTTTTCTTCAAATCCAGATCTATACAAACTTCTTTGTCACTTCCAAAACTTTCTAAAAAAATGATTATAATTGCTAGAAAAAAAATCAAAAGAAGAAAGTAGCAGCGAATCCAAATCTGACTAGAAAAGGAAAAGCAAAACGGTGAGTGTTTAAACTCACTCACGAAATACTAAAATTTTATTACAAGTTAAACCAAGTCATATAGTGATAAATTATTGATTGTTGGTTTGGAATTTTAATTGACATTTAATTTGAATACCTAAACTCCAATATGTGATAACTAACAATTATTGTGACATGTTATTGAATTGGTTGATTTGTTGAATTGGTTAATTTGAATGTTGATTGTATGTTGTGATGGAAGCTATTATGATTGAATGTGTATTTGTTCATTTATTTTAATATATTCTTGTTATCACCCATAGTTTATAGTTTATTGTAATCATATAAATTTTCATGTTGATTATTTGAACACTGAACAAGGATATAAAACCCTTGGATTTCATATATTTACATGAGCAAAAAGTTAGTATGTTTAGATTTACTATTTGAATCATAAAAATGATTTTTGAGAAATAAACCATCGTTGTCTTATTTGAAAGTTTTCAAATTTAAATTTTGAAACCCTGGGAAGTTTTCATAAATTGAATGTTGAAACTTTGGAACATTTTCATAAATCAAATCTCTTGAGCTCTGAAATTTAATTGGGAATTTTTCTTTAAATTTGTAAGTCACTAGAATGGATCTATTGTGAAATCTGTTGTATTTTGAATGTGGAAATAACAACTTTTCTGGAAAATTTGAACCTTCAAAAATGTAGATATATGCATTTCTTATTTCATCGGATTTTGATTTAATTTGCATTAGAATTTTAGTTGCGACTCGAGTGTATTATTTTCCTTTACGCTCGAGTCAGCCAGAGTATTTCAGTGTTTCGAAGATATTATTTCTTGAAGATGAAGATGGAGTTTGAAGATCATATTTATTAATATTATTCTGCTGCATTACCTTGTTATATTTGTTAAATGTATAACTCTGATAATATTGTAAAGTGAAATTATTGTATATTGTTAAACAGCTTCATGAACTGTTTATGTAATTATTATATTTTGTCATTCCGCTGCAAGATTCTGTAATTTTATTCTTCTGTATCTTATTTCTTTAGAATAAAACCCCATTAATAATCTGTTCTTTTGGGCTGTTTGAGTCAGACATGTGTGGTTTATTGTCGACTTGAATCGTCCGAAATGGAGGGTTGTCACAGTTGGTATCAGAGCGAGGTTTAGAGATACCTTAGCATGTTGGGGATAAACTCATTAAGAGATAGGGTAATGGAATGCCCTATTATGAGTTGAGAGTATATATATGAGAGAGCATATTTGTTAGTGTTATAAAATGTTTTGAAATTTATTAATGAAATGATTTTAACTCGGATTATATTTTGTATATATAAAAGAATGAATTTATAAAATGATATAGTCCTTTATGATTGTTTCATGATTAGTGATTGTTATCACTTTACTGATTGATTGATTGGAATGGCGGTCCTTATTATCATTTATTGATTGATTAGTTGTGCTCGCCCAATTTATGAGCATCGACTATTGGTTTTTAATTTGAGCATTGATTATTGTCATGAATTTTCGAAATAGTTTTAAACTGTTTATAAGAAATTGATATTTCAGCATGGGATTTCGAAATAAATACATATATGAATTCCCCACTGTATTATTATACCGAGTATGTGATACCATATCTGAAAAGTGATATATAAATATGGTTTAGATAGATATGATTTATAACCAAAAAGTTATTCAAATTGAAAATTTGAGAACTTGAATTTCGGGGTTTTTTAATCGGTTTCTAAGATTTTGAAAAAAATATAGTAGTATTGTTTGAAATTATTTACCGTGCTGAAATGTTTTCAAAATGATTTTGAAGGAAATAAAGTGCAGAACTCACTTCTATCGCTGGAAAATAATTTCGGTGATGATCGTGACATCATCGGCGTTCATTTTCGAGTTTAAAAGTGGGGAAGGCGACCATAGTAGCTTTGCTACACGATTGAATTGATGAAACTGATTTTTATTCAAATCCCTATAGTATGATTTGGTATTTGAAAGATATGTATATATTTATTTCAAATGATTGAAATAAACTCGGTGTTCAGTTCTCGAATTTCGATTGAATGATTTATGGACATATGTATCCTATGCATTAAGATTGATTGATTGTGCATCTCATTGAGATGATTGATTGTTGATTTTCAATTTTCTCTGATTTGGAATTTGATTTTCCGACTATTTGAATAGTGTGACACTTCCAAATTGTGATTTAAAATTTAGAGCTTGGTATTTTAGAAAGATATATAAAGGTTTAGTTTTGTAACTCTTAAATTAAAGGATAATATAATATAAACAAGTTTTGAACTGTTAAATATTCTGGTAAGTAAAATGAATAAGATTATTTTTATGACACAAATATGAAATTTAGTTCTGAAATGTTTTAAATGAAATTTTGTTTTAGGAAATGTTCATGAACATAGTAATGTTTTATAAAGTAATTTATGTACAAAATGATTTTTTTCTAAAACATATTTGATTTGGAAAAGAAAGTCTTGATTTATAACTTGACATAAATATTAAATTGAATTTATTTCTAAAAAACCGTTGATTGTGGAAATTTTAAATTTTAAACGGTATTCGATTTTGAAAAGGAAAATGATTGTTGAAATCCTATATAAATTTGAAACCGAATTGATATTTTGAAATTGATTGATTTCGAAGACCTTTGACTCTATAAAAATATTGATTTGGAAGTTTCAATTCTTATATGAAAATGATTTTATACAAGTTTGAATTAAATTTTGAGGACTATTGATTTAAAAGGTACTCGATTTGGAAATGAAATCTTACATATATAATGGAATTCATATAAGTGTGATATTTGAAGTTATGATTTGAAAAAGGTATTATATATAGTATGATATATTTCGAAGTAAAGATATGGGAAGTACTCTCCGCAAAAAAGTATAGTATGATATGCTTCGAACCCTAATGGACTTGGGTGAATCCATGAATGTATACGACCGATAACCCTAATGGACCTGGGTGAATTCAGAAATGGATTCGAACCAATATAGGTTGTCTAGACTTAAATTCATGAGTTCCTTGATTTTTTTATTTTTTTTCAGGGTAGATGGTTCTTTAGTTTACCTAATGGATGCGCTTTTGATCCTAGGATCTGTTGTTTAAAGATCTTCCGGGATGGAAGTCCAACTATTGTGTAAATCATTGAAGCAGCGTACCACTGAGACAGGGGTCGATGGTCCCTTGTTTACGAAATTGCCACGATATTTTTCTGGAATCCGGAAGGTGGATAGTTCTTCTAGTTTGTGTCCATTGTATAAACAATGGAACGGGCCACTGTTAACCGATTATCATCATTTGACATCAGATTTTGAGCGGTACTTTTCATATCTGGTTTTAAGTATTTTCACTAGGTGTTGAAACAGGTCTACTAAGTACTTGGAGAATCCTAATCTTGCGCCTGATCAAAGTATGGCCAGAGTATGTAAGAATGAGGATAAACTTGTTAAGACATCGAGTTATAAAATATTTTGATAAAGTATTATATAAAGAATATTTTGATTTTTATATAATATTCACTGGTCTACTAAGTACTTGGAGAATTCTAATCTTGTGCCTGATCAACGTATGGCCAGAGTATGTAAGAACGAGGATAAACTTATGAAGACATCGAGTTATAAAAGTATTTTGATAAAGTATTATATAAAGAATATTTTGATTTTTTTCTTTACTAAATAATTTAAAATGTTTAAAAGGTTGTTTATTTATATACGACTTGGTTTAATAGTTAAGTATCAGTGTTTTAAATATTGTGAGAAGTTATTAATTCAATAAAACATATTTAAAGTTAATGATTATTGATTTATTAATAATGTTTGAAAAGTATTTTAAGGTTAAAACTAATGAATTTATAAATAATGGATTTAAGGTTTTCAATAACTCCTTTCTAAATATAAGTAATGATGTAAATAATTATTTTGAAATAGTTTACACATATTTATAAAGATGTTATTTAAAATATTTAAACGGTATTTATAAATGAAGCAAGAATTTTACAAATTAATTTTTGTAAAGGATTAAAGTATTAAAGATGATTGATTTGCAAATGAAGTTTTCAAATGAATGTTTCAAATAAAATTTATTTAAGTTTCCTTGAATATATAATTTAGAGATATTATATAAATGGACTAACTACCAATAAAAAAATATCGTTTTAAAATTTTATGAAAAAAATGATTTGGGAAGTCTTATTTATAGTAATATGTTTGAAAAATAAATTTAAATGGCCATTTTCGAAAGTATGGTTTAAATATTTACTTGGTTTTCGAAGTAGTAATATGAAATTTATAAGTTTATTTACTATTTGAATTTTATATTAAACCGAATAAATGTTTCCATGATTTGAATATTCATTTTAAAACAAGTACTTCAAAGTTAATTATGAAGATATGAAATTTTATACTTTAATTTGAAAATTTAATGTAAGGTGTGCGTATACTATTAGTTTCAGTTTAATAACCTTTGAATTTATACTTATTTTAAAATAATGAGTCTAATAAATTATCGGATTTAAAGAACTTTATTTTAAAGCTTGTTAAAATGTTTTGATATAATTTCTAACAGTATTTCAAACTTTTTGGAAAATCCTTGTATAATGCTATGAGAATATTTATGTATATCTTATATAAATAAGTTTAAATGTTTTAGTTGAATTTAAGATATATTGAAATATTTCTTTCCTCTTCAATGACGAACACCAAGAACTTAAATTTTTATTCTATAATCGAATTAAGTTATAAACTTAAGTAAATGAAGTAGAAGCTTAAGTAATATTTTATGAGATGATTCATTAATGACTTAAATATTTAATGGAAAATAAATTGTGTAAGAGATTGATCTTTATATAAATAAACGAGTATTAAAAATGAATGAAAAGTAAAGGATACGTTAAAAAAACCAATAGAATAAAATATGTAAGTTTTACGTAGATCATTTTTTTCGCATAATAGTTTTGATCCAGATTTGAATACATGATTTGTAATTCACACCAGTCCGAATTAGGATTTTTCGCTAGATTCTTGACGGCAAACATTTGATACGAATTTAAAGATTTCTATCATAGCTTATTGATGTGCAAGGAGAATGGAGATTTCTAATCAAGGAATCGGATCAGAGTCCGCATTAGAGCAGTCGAGGTAAAAATACTAGTTTGAAAGTGGAATTTGTGTATTCAAGCAAGTGATCAGAGTTGATATTGTGTACAAATGGTATATGTACATCGTACGAACTTTAATAATTAAATGTTGTGCTATGATTATTGCTTCTGATTGCTATACTGTTTTGCTTGCATGTAACTATTACATTCCATTAGAATTGCTTGCAGAAGTGCATCATACTTATCAGTTGTGTTACATTGCTTTATTGCATATGATTGTTGTTTGTGTGTTATTGGTATATATAATAGAATAGTAGTATATTGTCATTTTACCATGTTTAATTCTCTTGAATTATGTAAGTAAGATACAGGTTTATGGAAGCAATGGCAGTTGCTTTTGGTTTCATAAACAAAGTTTGTTGCCCGACAAATAGGTACGTTTTTGGATTACAGTTTTGTAGTAGTATTTTATTGTTTTCCCATGGTTTAGGATGCTTTATTTTCGCAATAAGATATATACAATGTAATTATTGATATTGTTATTTTTCCGGACCTATCCGCGCAAAGGAGATGATGCCGACATTTTTCGTAAATTTAAGAATTTGAAATTTTTCGTGAAAGTTGGATTATTTTCAAATTTATATTAAACCAAATATGTAAGTTTAATTGTTTATAAATTAGTTATTTTGAATAAAATATTTCAAATTCCTTGATTCCTTCTTGTTCCTTTTCGAGGACGAAAAATTTTGAGTGAGGGAAATTGTAACGACCCGTATTTTTGACAATTACAAATATTAAATTTAATAAGATTTTGGGATTTAATAAAATTAAAGTTTATGATTTATTAATAATAAAAAGGGTTAGAATATATAACTTGATCTTAAATGAATTCTAAAAACGACAAGTTCAAAGAGGTAAGGATGGTAGCACAAATTAGAATATAATTTAACGTTATTGATTTGAATATAATTTATAACTGTTTGAATGTAAACCTCATCGATTGTATATAATAAAATGTTAATATAAGAATGGAATAATTTAACAAATGAATGTTGGAATATATGAAATGAACAAAAAACAGTTGTGGTATAATGAGAATTCGTTTGAAATCTAATATTGAATATAAAGTACAATAAGAGTTGTTGGAATCCTTTAATTGAAAAGAAAAGACAAGTGCATTGTAATTAATATAAGTTCAACATAAGAGCTTACATTTTAAATTAAATTAAAATAAACATTTTAATGAAGTTTAAGCTTTGACTTGAAAAGAATAAATTGAATGTTTATCTCTAATCGGAATAAAAAATGTTAAATTTAAATAAAGAATTGAGTGAATGTTTTAATGAAAGAACAACATAAGTTGTTATTTGAAATGTATATTGGAGAAGTTGATTTTCAATAAGATAAAACATTTACTTTGTAAATAGTGTATAAATTTTGTTGTATATGAAAATTTATAAAACATGTTTGAATTGGTATAAATGAAAAGAAAACAGTGTTTTATAATTAGAATTCGTTTGAAATTAGTAATGAAATGAATTGGAATTAGATTAATTGAAATGTTTCAGTTAAAAGGAAACAGAAATGAAATTGTAATGAATTGGTTAATATAGAAACTTGTATTTTTTGTCAGCATGGAATGCACATTTTAATTAAAATAGTTGCATGTTTTGAGACGTATAAAAATAAAATTTTCATTTTGAACAAGTATAATTTTAGAAAAAAAAATTGAATTTTAGAATAATATATATAAACACAGTTATTAGTATTCAAATTTTAAAATATATCAGAGGGTTCATGGTGGTATAAGTGTTGTTGAATCAACTAGAAATTGCCTTTTATTAACAATTGTACATTAATTACTGTTTGTACCAAAAATGGGCACAACACTCTTCGGGAGTTATTTGAAGAGATAAAATGAAGAATATAAATGTAAAACAGAGATTATCTAACAAAAACTCCAATAAACAGAATTGTAAATACGCAGACAAGCAATTTAGAGTGGTTCGGCATATCGTCTACGTCCACTATGAAGTTTTGATGATTTTATTGATTCACTTTCAATGATTACAAGTGATTACAGCGAACAACAGCAAATTATAGCTTGGAATTCGGATTCAATAGTAAGAATAAGATGCAAATCTTAATCCGGCAGAGTCTGGGCGCTTCAGAATCCAGATCCCCTTTTCTGAATGACCAGGGGCTCTATTTATAGGTGTAGGAGGCTGATATTTCGCCTAAATTGAGGGGAGACCAGTTCTGGCATGTGAGGGGGCCCACATGGCCGAAATTTAGAGATCCGGGCCCACTTTGGGATCGATTCGACCCTTGGTTCGAATCGATAAAGATTTGCTCCGATTGAGACGAAATTTGGCATGATCATTCCTTAGGTTGCTAGTAAGCTACTGTGAAAATTTCATAGCATTTGGACTTGTAGATCTCAAGTTATGATCGATTCAAGATTTCATTTCTGGCTGATGTGGTCTGTTCGAATCGATCCATTCGAATCGATACGGTCGAATCGATGGCTTCACGCGTGGTCTTGTTGACGTGGTGCGTCCTCTTCGTATCAATCCACCTTTCACTCCGAGTTGACTGGGTCGACTCCATGATTCTAGCCGCTTTGACGTAGTGGATTCGAGGGAGTGGATCCGAGGAAACAATGGCACTGGATGGATACGAGGTGACTAGTCTTCGTGGATTCGAAGTACTTCATCTCAGATGGATTCGAAGGACTTTATCCTGAAGGTTACGAATTAGCGTAGCTTCATGGATTCGAAGCGACTCATCTGGACCGATTCGAGTGAACGCTTGTTGATGGATGCGAACCATGTGAAGTCGAACAGATGGATTCGAACAGAGTGTTCGCTGATGGTTACGAAGCTTCGAGGCCAGATGGATACGAAGTAGAGGGGTTTCATCGATGCGAAGCAAGGGAAGGTTCATGGATTCGAACGCATGTTTCTGCCTATGGATTCGAACTCAAGGCCATGTGCTCCCTTTGCATCGACGATATCTTTAGCGTACGACCTCAGATTGACTTGAAATTTGGAACGTTGCCTTTCCTGACCTTGCTTGACATGTCTTATCAATTTTGGCTCGATCCGGACTCGGACAAAATTCATCGATATCCGTAGTGAGCCCGTGTATAGCTGATCTCTAGGATGGATCGTCATTGGTTACTAGTCAATTCCTTGGTGTTACGGCCTTGCCAAAAGGCGGGATAACATTTGCCCCCCAAAGTACGTCTTGTGGGAACATGACGTGCTTTGAAAAACTGCTATCCTTACTCTGAATAGTTGTTGTCTTTTCGGTGGAAGCTGTGACCTTCGACCGTTCTTCTTGATAATGTAAACCGTTGACTGTCGACTGTTGTACCATGTATTTGTTGCAACTGATTGCTGTATGCCAGTGGTTACCCGTTCATTGTTGTAATCGTTATTGGATGCATTTCTGAAACCTGAAAATCTGGAATATTGAATATTAGGCCGACATTCATGCATATATGCTAATCTGACTCTCGCTGACGTTCACGAGTCGTTGTCAGTTTATCTTATATTGAATTCCGTATCGATCCTCTCCTGAACCAATGTGAAATTCGTTGTAACAACGTTTGATGGTTGTTTTTGAATGCTCCTTCGTAACGATCCTCTCCTGAATCGATGTGAAGGGTTGGAATGTATGCTTCGTATCGGTGGATACGTAACATTAGGCCTCGGACCGATGGGTACAAAAGTAATGCTTTGTATCGATGGAGTCAAATGATCCAGACATAGTCATGCAGTGATGCTTCACGGAGGATATGCCATTTCTTATTCGTTTATTCAATAAGAATCCCTGATTGTGGATAATCTTTTATAGGAGCCATCCAAGACTCCTCTCCAAGATCCATCTCTAAGATCTAGTTGATCTTCATATGTCAATGCTTGGAATAATAAGCATTTCAACTGGGACAAAGTTGTTTTGCCGCGCATCCCTAGAACTGGCTAGCTTGGCCAGTGACTTAGCTTTTTCATTTTGTTCTCCGAGGATGCGTGTAATGGTGTAATAGTCGAAGTCGACTAGTAGCTTTTGGACCCGGTTGAGATAAGGAGCAAGACGTTGCCCCCTAGTCGGATAATATTCCTTGACTTGGCGTAATACTAACCAGTAATCACATAAGACATGTAAAGTTTCCACTCGTAGTTTTCTTACAAGTTTGAGCGCCAAGGTTTCATACTTAGCTTCGTTATTTGTTGCAGGGAAGTTGAGTTTCAGGGCGTAGCAGATCGTTCGTTTCTCAGGAGTCATTAACGCAACTTCGATGTTAGAAAGCCGATTATTGGAAGTTCCATCGGTGTACGTTCTCCATCGGTTGGATGGTTCTCCACTGTTCTTCGGATAGTCGTCTGATGTGGTGGATTCAAATATAAAGTATGCTAATGTTTGATCATGGAGAGCTCTCTGAGGGAGATATGTGAAATCAAACTGGATTAGCTCGATATCCCATTTGAGTAACTTTTAAGACATCTAAGGTCACTATTGGACCTATCATAACGGCTGGTCGATATAGACGTTAACGGGGTGAGCTTGTCAACAGCCAGCCTTCATCATATACTAGTCTTTGGATTCGTTTATCTTCACATAGCATTGCGACGCTTATAGCGTGTGTTGACATGGCCCAATTGATGTATAAATCTTCACGATCCAAAGGTTTGGGTAAAATGGAAGGTCTCTTCAAGCGGTCTATCAGAGCTGCTTGATTGTCTTCGGTACATGGGTGTCTCTAACCATCGGAATTTTCTAGAAATTAGTCTTGATTCCATGAGAATTGATGATGAAAATAAAGAATCTTTCTGATGTAATGGTGAAAGAGTATTTCGAAGGATTGAGTTTGATCCTGCATTTTTGAAGAGCGTTGAATACCTCTGTCCAGTCATCGATATGGTCGTTTGATAGCCGTGATCTTACGAGCATATTAACCACATCTACTTTCATCGATCGGTCGATATGATTTTTTAATGATCTGCTAATCGTCCTTTAGTAAGCAGCATAAGCGTTCTCGCGTTCGAACTTAGGGATTTCAGCATAGCACTATAGGCCCAGGTCAATAATGAGACAGTTGTATTCCTGGTCTAGGACATGCTTTAGTATCCGATTGTATCTGTAGTTTGCATTCATGGATGTGAGTAATTCATGTCTGATGGTCAGGTCCATCAGTTGGTCGATCATCGGAAGTGGAAAGTCGTGCTTTGTCATACCCCATGCAAATTTGAGTAGTTGATGTATGTCCTCCACTCTCTGTTCGCTTTTCTTATAAGTAGAGAATTGGATACTCACTTTGGTTGGAGGGCATCATGGATAAACCCACTGGTTTTGAGCAGATTCGCCTCCTCTTTAAGCGCATCTCTCCGGATCCATGTCTCATAGTTTTTGTTCACCGAGACATGCCTCGGGTCGACATTTAATGTAGGGTTATTCATGGCTGGCGAGAGTCCATATATATATATATATATATATATATATATATATATATATATACGAGATCGAGTCCAAGCGAACACATCAAGATTCACCTGAAGTAAAACAGTTGCCTCTTTCTTCATCATTGCGTAGAGTTGTGATCTGATCTACAATACTCGTGATGGGTTGTAGGCACCTCATGTGTTTATTTGCAATGGTAAATGATCAGTCTTATAAGGACGTTGAATCAAAGGATTAGTAGAACTTAGCCTTGTACTGCACGCTGCTACATAGCTGGCTCCAGCTTTGAGATTGAATTCTCTTGTGTTTCTGAATGATGCGCTTTTCATTCAATGTACCTGCGATCCATCGCTCATTGGAAGGGTCAGAATGATGATCGGTTGCCCATAAGTCTAGGTATTGGTCTGATGACTCTATCTCTAGGCATCCTTTTGGTCGCAACCTAGAGTTGTTATGAATATCAGGCATGGGTCATAGGTTCAAGTTGTCACAGTCAACTCTCGGATAATTACTCTTTTGCCCCCCGTCTTGGGTTGGCGGATGCATTACGCGGACGGTCTAGTCTCGTTCTAGCTGTGTCTATACTGTAGTTCAAGCTTTAAGAACCAGAGTTGACTGATGAATGGTTGAATCATATTAATCTTATCTTCTTGTTTGTGCCCCCAAGTTTGGGGAATATCTCGATAAGTGGCAGGGTACATAATGTCCGCTTCAATTTTGTATTCTATCCCATTGAACCATAGGATCGAGTTAACCAATGGAAGGCTGAGTCGTGACTATCCTATATTATGTTCTAGTTCTTTCCTCTTGGCGGAATACATTGTTATTTTGCCGACATTCGGACATAAGCTAGATTCTGGACGGTCAATGACATTCACTTTGATGCTTATGTCGCCGCACTTTGGGCAAAAACTGAAGAGTGAATCGTCCAATCAGATCCGATGCAGGATTGATGCTTCCCTTGTCGAATCCAGGGTAAGAATCAGTGTGCAGATGTTTAAGTTGCACTTGTTTTGAATTGCTCTTTTAGTCAGATCATGGTAAGAGTCAATGAATGAATGGTCGCATTGCATTCGTTTGGAGTTGGGTGATAAACCATGCCCATTTCGATTTACGTTCTCCCGTCAGATCTAGGGATAAAGTCAACTCAAATGCAGTCATGTCATGCTTATTTGGTCTCATGCTCTTCCTGACGGATCGAAGGAAGGCGACGGAGGACAAATGGTCAAGTCACACTCATTCGTGGTTTATTCTTCTATCCGTGCTCTGCTGGTCAAAGGTATTCAATGGACGTTCGGGTCACATCGGTTTGTAGTCAAAGAGGATCGATATTGACCATCGATTCAATGGTACGATGTGAAAGGTGTAGATCGATATTGCCCGTCGATCCGGCGGTACGATATAAGTGATTGCCCAGAACTTCGGGCATCATTCTGATTGGTTAGCATTAAGGTCTCCTTGTAGTCATTTCCTTAAGTTGTAAAGGATGCTAAACTAGAGATGTAGCGAGTCACATTTCTCTTCTTTCGGTGATTTGTACTTCTGCCCCCAGTCTTGGGCAAAAGTCGAAGCGTGGCCGATCAAATTACAACTTTAGTTTGATGCTTCTCCCACTAAACTGTAGGAAGGAATTGATTGGCGGATGGTTAGGTCACATCCGTCCATGCTGCATGCACAACCCGTCGGATCACAGGCGAGAGTTAGCATATGAACGGTCATGCCACGTTCATTTGTGGTTGGATGGTAGTAATATCAATTCAGAATAGGACATCCAGCTAGGTCTGTTTTTCGAATCTATGCCTCCCTGTCGAATCAAGGAAGGAATTTTGTCTCGTAGGGTTGGAGTGCATCCCTATAAATTTATGTTATGGGTCCCGTGCCGGGGACAAGAGGTGATGCATGGACGGTTGTGTCACGCCCGCTTAGTGCTAGATGGTCGGATCGCATCCAATTTTGTGTATTAAGTGTGCCCCTATGTCAGGGGAAGATTGGGAAGCAGACGGTCGTACCACATCCACTATTTGTACTATGAAACTTGATGAGGAACCATAGCCGATAGATGGACAGTCGAATCACATCCCTTTTGGTATTCATACTACAAACCATGTTTTGAGGACTGGAGTTGGTTGATGGGTGGTCATTCGCATCCAGTTGGTGTTTATACTCCGATCTGCGCTCTTGGGACCAGAGTTAGTTGATGTTTATACTCCAGTTCGCACTCTGGGAGTCTGGAGTTCGTTGACCAGACGGTCTGTCACGTCTATTATGAGTTTCCTTTTTTGTGTTCGCACTCCGGGAACAAGTGATGTATCTTGGCTGAGATATGGTCGAAGTCGTTAGGCGGACAGATCCACCCTCCTCGAAGCCGCATTTGTTTGATGCTTATACTCCGGCTCGCGCTCTGGGAGTTTGAAGTTAGTTAATATTTATACTCCAGCTCGCGCTCTCGGTGTCTGGAGTTTGTTGATGTTTATACTCCGGTTCGCACTCTGGGAACTCGGAGTTGGATGTTTGTACTCCGCTTCGCACTCTGGGAATACGGAGTTGATGAATGTTTATACTCCACCTCGCACTCTGGGAGTGCGGAGTTGGTTAATGTTTATACTCCAACTCGCGCTCTCGGAGTCTGGAGTTTGAATGTTTATACTCCGCTTCGCACTCTGGGAATACGGAGTTGATGAATGTTTATACTCCGCCTCGCACTTTGGGAGTACGGAGTTGGTTAATGTTTATACTCCAGCTCGCGCTCTCGGAGTCTGGAGTTTGAATGTTTATACTCCGCTTCGCACTCTGGGAATACGGAGTTGATGAATGTTTATACTCCGCCTCGCACTCTGGGAGTACGGAGTTAGTTAATGTTTATACTCCAGCTCGCGCTCTCGGAGTCTGGAGTTTGATTAATGTTTATACTCCGCCTCGCACTCTGGGAGTGCGGAGTTGATGAATGTTTATACTCCGCCTCGCACTCTGGGAGTACGGAGTTGGTTAATGTTTATACTCCAACTCGCGCTCTCGGAGTCTGGAGTTTGATTAATGTTTATACTCCGCCTCGCACTCTGGGAGTGCGGAGTTAAGGAAAAAGTTTGTACCCAGCTCACGCTCTCGGAGTACTCTGGGGTTTTAGGAAAATGTTTATACTCCGCCTCGCATTTTGGGTGTACGGAGTTAAGTAAAAAGTTTGTACCCAGCTCGCACTCTCGGAGTACTCTGGGGTTTTAGGAAAATGTTTATACTCCGCCTCGCGCTCTGGGAGTACGGAGTTGAATGAATGTTTATACTCCGCCTCGCACTCTGGGAGTACAGAGTTAAGGAATGTTTATACTCCGCCTCGCACTCTGGGAGTACAGAGTTAAGTAAAAAGTTGTCGTGTATCAGCCCGTTTCTGGCCTGATGTGATGGCTTGTCCCTGAGCTAGGTGTTTCGCTTAGCGAGTGATCGGCGGGATCCCGATTAACTCCCACTTATAGGCCCCTCAACAAAGGATGAGGTTTAGAGTATGGACGGTTAGATCGCGTCCATGTTCATTTTGATTCCGCTTTTTCCAGGCCTAAGGAGTAAGATTAGTGTTCTGGCAAGCTTTGTGCTCGAGCATAGGAAAGGATGGTCGAACTACATCCACTTTGAGTTGTGTATTTTCCCTTAAGTCGGGTGAAAGAATTGGGGAGCAGACAGTCGAGTCATGTCCAATTTATACTTTGCATTCTTTCGATCGAGCTAAGGAAGAGAGTTGAATGACAACTCGTGATGGTTAGTGAGTAGACAATCAGTCGTTGATGACTTTAAATTGAGGGTTAGCCCCTGATGAAGTCAGTTTAAGGCATTATCATTTTGTCGAATCACAGACGCAAATGGAGAGTGAATGGTCAAATCACATCCACTTTAAATTTCTTTTCTCAAATAACCCCAAGTGTCTAATGTAGATTTGATGTATAGATGGTCGCGTCATGTCCATCCACAGTGTGGTTTCGTTCTTATTGGGCATCAGAAGAAGCATAAGTATTTTGGCGAGCTTGAGAGTGCATTGTAGGGACATATAACTCCAAGTCTTTCTTACATCTCCTAATTAAATTGCGTAGGCAGATGAGTGGATGGTCGGTTGCATCCACTTTGTACTAAAGTCCTGACCTTGTCGGTCTCTTCCGCTTTGATGCCTTGCCCCTAGTCAGGGGCATATAGTAGTCGATGAGTGGTCGAATCATGCTCATCACGATGATACCTTAATGATTTGATCATGGTCCGCGGAGGTTGTTTTGCACCCAATCTTAAGTACTCGGTTACCTGCATCATTTGCAAGTAGTTTAATTCAAGTAGGTCATATTTCGCAACGTAAATGAAATTGAATTAGAAATAATTCAAAAGAGATCAGATCAAATCTCATTGATAAGTGAGGCAGCGTTGTATGCTCGCTATTGCACATCATTCCATCCCTTCTCAGTTGGAAGTCTAACGCAAATGGTTCAATTTGATCAAAGTCCTTGATCGATAGGGGTCGGATGTTCCCGGTCCTTCGTTTTATGGGGCTTGCATATATGGTCGGAGCTATCCTTCCCGGAGAAGCCTTATGGCGTTGGCATTCACGGTAGCCATTTAGAGAAGAGGAGTTTTCCGATCTAGAGTATGGAGCAGGTCCCCTCCTTATCCTGCTATGTTGATCCTTCATCTGATTCATCAACTCAAAATTTGCCTAGACATGTTGGTGCAGTTGTCGGCGGCGGTCTACCAGTTCTCTTGTCAAAGTCTGGAAATAAGCGCCGGTGATGAACTCATTTATGGGTATCGGCAGCAACTGGCTGCGGGCTTTGGATAAATTCGTTGGCTGCCAGCTTCTTCATTCACTTCAACAATATAAGAAGTAGATCTGGTATGTCTAACCACGATTGACAATGTTCTTTGAGGAATGGGGGAAAACAGCTACATTTGATAGCAGTCATCACTCTTGGTGTAAGCCATGCGCAATTCTCACTTCATGAGGTAGTGCCGGGGGTTGTATTTCCATAACACACCGACATAGTTAACATGTTGAATTTTCATTGGAAGTTCTGCATGTAGGATGGTTTCAACGAATAGGTCTCGACTAGGAAAGATTCCCCAATCGGCATTATGATCAGGCTCATTTTATTGCCCAGGGGTCTTGTAACACTGGTCAATGACGTATGCATGATTGCATTCGAGTTGTTTGCAATGCCGATAGGACGGTGAGTTGGTTAAAATGGGCTAACAGATTGGTATTTATCCCAAAATTTCATCCAGATAGGGGACCTATATAGGGTATTAAGGAAGTCTTCTTGAGGTTGTATGCCATGCTTATAGTCATGTGGACGTAGAATGATTAAGATGCGGGCATTTGAAGATGGTTCAGCGCTGACCACCTATACTTTGAGTCGGTAGAGTAGACAGTGTAGGGGAGTCGTCATATTAGCCGTCGTACCATAGTTGTCAACTTAGGAGTTTGAAAGCTGGTCAATTGGAGGAAGTTGCATTCCACCTTAAAAGCATGATATATTAATCAACCCCGGTTCTTGGCATACTAACTAGGTTCTCCAGCCTTTGGGAGTACGGTTGAGTAGTATTTCTTTACCCATTCCTTGATTGCAACTCAACATTTGTTGTTGTGATCTCCTATGTCTTGTTCAGTCATGGAATAATCAGAAGCATGGATGGAATGTTCGTTCATTAAATTGGTGATTGATATTTCGTATCGATACGAATTGGACACAATTGGATCGATTCGAATTGCAGTTGAGTATCGATACGAATTGGGTGAAGTTGGATCGATTCGAATTGCAGTTGAGTATCGATACGAATTGGGTGTAAATGGATGGATACGAAGTAGCGCACCCTGATGGATACGAAGTAGTGCACCCTGACAACGCACCCTGATGGACACGAAGAAGCGCATCCTGATGGATACGAAGTACCTGTGAGTATCGATACGAATTGGAGGCAGATGGATGGATACGAAGCAGCGCACCCTGATGGATACGAAGCAGCGCACCCTGATGGATACGAAGTAGCGCACCCTGATGGATACGAAGTAGCGCACCCTGATGGATACGAAGTAGATGGATGCGAGGGTCTTGTGTCTTTGATCGATACGAAGACAATGGATTCGAAGTGAGGCTATGCTTATGGATACGAACGCTCGGTCCAGATGGGTTCGAAGACATGGATACGAAAATCACCATATTTTCATGGATTCGAAGACATGGATATGGAATTCATGACGAATGTAGTTCCTCTTAGATCTGGAGCAATCTGAATAGAATAGAAGGAACTACTTATGAACAGATCTGGATCTTCTCCTTAGATTTTTGCAATCCAACGACGGTAGTAGATCCATAGAGCAGGAGAAAAAACTGCGTTTTTTCTCAGTGAAAGCACCAAAGTGTTTGTACCAAAAATGGGCACAACACTCTTCGGGAGTTATTTGAAGAGATAAAATGAAGAACATAAATGTAAAACAGAGATTATCTAACAAAAACTCCAATAAACAGAATTGTAAATACGCAGACAAGCAATTTAGAGTGGTTCGGCATATCGTCTACGTCCACTATGAAGTTTTGATGATTTTATTGATTCACTTTCAATGATTACAAGTGATTACAGCGAACAACAGCAAATTATAGCTTGGAATTCGGATTCAATAGTAAGAATAAGATGCAAATCTTGATCCGGCAGAGTCTGGGCGCTTCAGAATCCAGATCCCCTTTTCTGAATGACCAGGGGCTCTATTTATAGGTGTAGGAGGCTGATATTTCGCCTAAATTGAGGGGAGACCAGTTCTGGCACGTGAGGGGGCCCACATGGCCGAAATTTAGAGATCCGGGCCCACTTTGGGATCGATTCGACCCTTGGTTCGAATCGATAAAGATTTGCTCCGATTGAGACGAAATTTGGCATGATCATTCCTTAGGTTGCTAGTAAGCTACTGTGAAAATTTCATAGCATTTGGACTTGTAGATCTCAAGTTATGATCGATTCAAGATTTCATTTCTGGCTGATGTGGTCTGTTCGAATCGATCCATTCGAATCGATACGGTCGAATCGATGGCTTCACGCGTGGTCTTGTTGACGTGGTGCGTCCTCTTTGTATCAATCCGCCTTTCACTCCGAGTTGACTGGGTCGACTCCATGATTCTAGCCGCTTTGACGTAGTGGATTCGAGGGAGTGGATCCGAGGAAACAATGGCACTGGATGGATACGAGGTGACTAGTCTTCGTGGATTCGAAGTACTTCATCTCAGATGGATTCGAAGGACTTTATCCTGAAGGTTACGAATTAGCGTAGCTTCATGGATTCGAAGCGACTCATCTGGACCGATTCGAGTGAACGCTTGTTGATGGATGCGAACCATGTGAAGTCGAACAGATGGATTCGAACAGAGTGTTCGCTGATGGTTACGAAGCTTCGAGGCCAGATGGATACGAAGTAGAGGGGTTTCATCGATGCGAAGCAGGGGAAGGTTCATGGATTCGAACGCATGTTTCTGCCTATGGATTCGAACTCAAGGCCATGTGCTCCCTTTGCATCGACGATATCTTTAGCGTACGACCTCAGATTGACTTGAAATTTGGAACGTTGCCTTTCCTGACCTTGCTTGACATGTCTTATCAATTTTGGCTCGATCCGGACTCGGACAAAATTCATCGATATCCGTAGTGAGCCCGTGTATAGCTGATCTCTAGGATGGATCATCATTGGTTACTAGTCAATTCCTTGGTGTTACGGCCTTGCCAAAAGGCGGGATAACAATTACACATGTTTACATGTATTTATTTTTCCATTTCATATACGGTTAAAACTTGTAAATTTTTGCATTAATGCGACCGTTACAGTAATTAAAAAAGTAAAGTAAAATCATTTTATAATGCATATATACATATATATATATATTCATGAATTAAAAAAATTGATTTGAGTAACATAAATAAATATATAGATTGATTGGTTGATTAATTGATTGATTGATTGTTAAGATATTGATTAAGTTAATGGAATGTGCACATACACTAATGTAAAACGAATATTTTAATAAAGAATTAAATGATATAATTTTGAAATTTAGATCCCAAAGGTTTTTTTATAGTATATAAGTGGTCCCTTCATTTGCTTTACATTTATTATCACATCCACATTCTCTTTCTTTTCATTTTCAAGTTCTCCGTGTATGTTTCACTTGAGCATCCATTTAATTGTTAGACTACTTATTCGTTTCTTATTAATTAATAATTGTTCGTTTCTTATTAATTAATAATTGCCTCATTTGATATATTTTTTAATTAATAATTGTTCGTTTCTTATTAATTAATAATTGCCTCATTTGATATATTTTTTAATTAATAATTGCCGCATTCTTTTCATTTGTTTCTCATTTATTCGTTTGCTCTTTTCAAAGTGCTTCACCTGAAGTTTATTTTGTTTATGAATTATTAGTTCTTATAGCTTCCTTTTATTGGCAATTCTTTTTCATGAAGCTTCATATTTAAAAACGGAAGATTTATTTTTATTTCATTCATATATTTATTCCTTTACTTCATCTCTTTCAATGCTACCGTTTTTAGGGCTGTTCATATTTTTACTTGGGGTTTTGGACCAAACATCTCTATTCTTAAAGCTCATGCACAAAAAGTCTCTACCCATAAATCCATGTAAATTAGGTCCCTGTTTTGTTAATTTTTACCAAACTGTCCCATTCTAGAAAATTGGCCCAACATGGAAATCAGGGGCAAAAGTGACATAAATTAGCCAAAAACTAAAAATAGGGACCTAATTTTCATAAATTTTTAGGAGGGACTGTTCTTCCATCATCTTTTAATTCTAGAGAGTTGACAGTCATTCCTTGTTTTTAATTTACTTCAATTCCTAGTTTGTTTATATATACTTTATTAGCTTTTCAATTGTTTCCATCTTCATTCCTGTAGCCTCATTTCATTTTTCAAATCTCATCTTCTATAGCTTCATTTTTTCTCTCTTCTTCCCCCTTCCTTCTCTTTCATGTTTCTTCTTCAAATCTCCTTTTTCTCATTTTCTTTCAAAGCTTCCTTTTTTTTCTTATTCTTCAAATTTTCTTCTTCTTTTTCAAAGCTTCCTTTTCTTTATTAATTCTTCTTCTTCTTTTTCAAACCTTTTTCTTCTTTCCAATTTTTTTTCTTCAAATCCAGATCTATACAAACTTCTTTGTCGCTTCCAAAACTTTCTAAAAAATATATATTATGATAGCAAGGAAAAAAATCAAAAGGAGAAAGTAGTAGCGGATCCAAATCTAACTAGAAAAGAAAAAACAAAAAGTTGAGTGTTTAAACTCACTACGAAATACTAAAATTTTATTGCAAGTTAAACCAAGTCATATAGTGATAAATTATTGATTGTTGATTTGGAATTTTAATTGACATTTAATTTGAATACCTAAACTCCAATATGTGATAACTAATAATTATTGGACATGTTATTGAATTGATTGATTTGTTGAATTGGTTGATTTGAATGTTGATTGTATGTTGTGATTGATGGATGCTATTATGATTGAAAGATTTACTATTTGAACCATAAAAATAATTTTTGAGAAATAAACCATCGTTACCTTATTTGAAAGTTTTCAAATTTAAATTTTGAAACCATGGGAAGTTTTCATAAATTGAATGTTGAAACTTTGGAACATTTTCATAAATCAAATCTCTTGAACTCTGAAATTTAATTAGGAATTTTTCTGTAAATTTGTAAGTTACTAGAACTATTGTGAAATCTGTTGTATTTTGAATGTGGAAATAATAACTTTTTTGGAAAATTTGAACCTTCAAAAATGTAGATATATGCATTTCTTATTTCATCCGATTTTGATTTAATTTGCATAAGAATTTTAGTTCTGACTAGAGTGTATTATTTTCCTATACGCTCGGGTCAGCCTGAGTATTTCAGTGTTTCGAAGATATTATTTCTTGAAGATGAAGATGGAGTTTGAAGACCATGTTTATTAATATTATTCTACTGCATTACCTTGTTATATCTGTTAAATGTATAACTCTTGTAACAGCCCGAGTTTTCCATACACAAAAAATCGAACCATTTAAGTTAAGAAGAAGAAAGAGGTAGAAGAAGAAGATAGGAAACAACAATAGAATCTCACAAACGCAGCGGAATAAAATATAATATATATCAACAGATCTTTACACAAACCAAAAACTATATCTGTTTATACAATACGTCATCAGAATACATCATCAGAGTACATCAACATCCATAACATACAACTGAATACACAGCGGAAAATAATAGCAAGTACGGGAGTACGTATCGTCATCCAGCTCGTCTCCTGAGCTCCACAGCATCATATCCTGAACCTGTTTATCTCGGTCTGACCCGAGCATCATATAAAACAATACCCGAGTCAGTCTGGAATACCAGCGTGAGAAAATCACACTCATTTTGATTATTAAAGTTTCAAAAATCCTTTTGAAAATAAAAGCGTCTCGTAAGACCACGCCACAAATAAACATGTCGGGTTTTTACCTTACGATAGCTAAAACACTTTTTATAAAAATCCTCTGATATCATAATAGTGTCTATTCACAAATACTTATTAAAATAGCTGAAATTGTTACATGATTAAATTCCAGCATACTAGGTATACAAACAAATACCGTACAAGGCACGTAGGGAGAATGGATTTCCAACGAATGACTAGGCACTGGGGTACCACCTGTCACAGTACGTGGCCTAGATCACAGTACCGAGGAGTACGCCCGCTCCCCTGCAACACAAGGCCGGAATCATCCCTTACTGGATAATTCCAAATAAAATCACCCCACGGTTGGGATCAGCAACCGCACCACTAAGCCGAAATAAAGGGACATCTAGACAGGGATGACTTTACTCTCAAGTGGGGGCTACCCACGAAGCCTTGCTGCATAACCCCTGATTTTCAGTCATTCCCGGTTGATGAGGTTCGAGGCTAAACGATACCTTTATAGCACATATCCCTTAGAATGCCCATCGTCCACCTGACGATGTTTCGCAAGCATTCGTCCATACAAGTCCGTCCCGGGTTCGAACGGAACCGAAGGCACTATTCCTACTACATCCATTTTGGAAATATCCTCAGCGACTAGCCCTTGCACTTCACAGCTCCATCTTCGACTCCGAACACGTTACACGAAACGTACAAACCGGATCGAAGTGGTATTCGAGTCTCCAGACCTAGAATCCCGGTATACGGAAACCCGATCCCGGTCTCTTCGAAACGATCAGCGCATTTGGCCAATATTGATAGTCGGTTATTTAACTATCAATTAACATCCACAAGCAACCATCACACAATAAATAATTTCCTACATTATTTATTTGCCCAAATATTTTTCCAAGATATATTTCCAAATTTTCAAAGCTCATTTGAAAACAAATTTCAAACAGTTTCCGCTTACGGAATACATTTCCCAAATAATTATTTCCACTGAATCACCAAGTACAAAATACTTTTTAATTTTAAAATAATTTAAAAACACTTTATTTTAAATATATTTTATAACATTGAAATTTTAAAACTACTTTAATACTTTATCAAAATATATATTTTAAGAATATTTAAAATAAAACCACTTTATAAATATAAGCTGGCTTCCTCTTTAAAACATAATACCAAATTACTTTTATATAATTACTACAATAATAGATTTTTGAAAATACTTACTTTGGAAATTAACCTTTAGAAATAATCAATTTCCTAAAACATGCATTTTTAAACAAATTAGAACTTTTAACTTATATTAAAAATTGCTTTGAAAACGTACTTGGCTATCCAGAGAAATACACTTCTCTTCACATCCTTTAAAAATAAATCAACACTTATTTTTAAACCAATTCATATCCCTTTATAAATTCCCACCTTGAATTTATATTCTCAAATATTCCCTGATATTCCATTTCACTTTATAAACCCAGTTTATAAATTTCAAAATCTCACTTCTCTTTTAAATTCCAAATCCCAAAGTATTTAAATCAAATTTTATGACGACCGCCCATGACCCCTGCACCGAATCTAGAGATAGTGCGCTGTAAAGTGTGCCAGGCGACCATGGACGATTGTCAGGGTAGATTACAACAACAGGATCTATCGTATTACTCACAGCGCATGGACAAAATACAATAGAACATATGTATAGTGAAGCTTTACAAAACAAAATGACATCATATAAAACTCCATAATAGTTGAATACAAGCATCCAAATAGTCAATACATCAAGCCTCACTACATATCTCTCAGAGAATACAAAACAGCGGAATATCCAGTACATATAATAAGAAGATAATTTGCAACCCTCCAGCTCGTCTTCGATATCAGCATCGTGAGAAGAGAACAGCACCTGCCACCTGCTACCTAGTCTGCCCGTCCCAAAGTGGACGAACAGCCCAAGGCAATAAGAATTAAAAACACAAAGCCTTGAGTCAGACAACAGTCTTAGTGAGCAGTAAATTAACTAACAACATACCAAAAGAGCATAAAGGAAAAGGAATAGGAATACAACCCTCCCACTCCAACCTCATTCTACAGTGATAGCCCCCAGACACACACTAAGCAGAAGCAAACATAGCAGAGCATACAATTTAAAGTAAAGCTACTATCACTCGAGTCAAGGGCGATGTTTTCCAAGTACCAAGGCCTAAATCAGATAAGCACCCAGAAAATACCGCTCTTGAGTCCGAATGACGGTACAACCAAACATCCATGACTCTGGCTTTCACTGTTATCATTGCTTCGATATCACCGTTAATTGAATGACCGGCACATTCTTTCAGCCGTCCGTCAAGGGCTAATGGAAACCCCGGTTCTAGACATAACTCCCGCACGTCGTCGCAACCCGTGCCTAGGACTATCGAATCTGCCCAGAGTACTCGACCATCAACAGTTAGTCGTTGGGACTATCGAATCTGCCCAAACGTACTCTTGCTTAGAGCATGCTAGAACCTTCAACAACGATGCTATCCAAGCCTCCTAGTCATCCTCCTCGACGACTATTTTTATATCCATTCATTATCCTCAACTCGAATCATATCACCGAGTTATCAACATGCTTGGAATGATCCCGTCTGGATTAGACCAAGTCTTCATCACATGATTGCCTCGCTTCATCACATCCTCGCGAAGCCTCATCTCAACATCACATCATCAAATCTGTGCATAAGAGCTTCATCATCCCGCTACATATGCCACGAGCAGCTTTCCCAATTCAAGAGCCTTTCCCTTAGCTTTTGAATCGTCTTCGGTCTAAATCTAATCATCAATCATCTAGTTCATAACAATCAATCAAATCAAACATCAATCCAAGCAATCAAGCATTCAAATATGATCTAAGTAGACAATTATAACAATAATGGCATTTTCGTAATTAAAGAGGTGAAAGTCCAATAAGCATGAAAACATGAATTATATCTCTACAAACTTGATGAATGAACTTGCATAGGTTAACATATGATAAAATGGATGTAACATCATCATGAACAATGGGTCAATATGGATCTACACTTAGGATGAAGAAAATGCATGGAAATCACTATTTTAACACCAAATCGAGCCAACAATCCGATATACTCCTTTGGATCCGTGTGAGAGATAATCACCACTCACCAAATCACCAAAACAAACCCAAATCAACACGCTTCAGATCTGGACAGCGAAGAATTAAGCTTGATCTATCACGAATCCGCTCCAAACGAAGAAATCTCTCTTGAAAAGATGAAGATCTTCAATCTAAGCTCTTGAATCTTCAATCTTGATCTTCGATTTGGATGGATGGAACCACTAGATTAGAGTGGAGAAAAGAAGTGAAGAAGTGTAGAAGTCGAGCTCTCAAAATGGCAGCACTTCGTCGCTTCAAAATCCGGATCCCAAAAATGAAGAGAAGCTCTCCTATTTATAGTAGAAAATACCCTAAGTCGTAACTCGGCTATCTCCTAAGTCGTCTCCGACCTAAGCCCCTCCGACCTAAGCCTCTCCGACCTAACAGATATGCGCGCGCCTCAACTCCTACGACCTAACTCTTCTGCGCATACGACCTAACTATTAAGTCGACCTACGACTTAACCAATAACTCCTAAGTCATCTACGACTTATCACAGATTGCGACCTAACACTTAGACGAAACCCAGCGACCTAACAACTTAGCAACCTACGCGACCTAACAGATACGACCTAACACTCAAGCGCTTACGCGACCTAACACTCAAGCCAATACGCGACCTAAGGCTTAGCCAACCCCTCCGACTTAACCCCCTTAGGTCATCCAACAACTTAACTATTAAGTCGTTAACTAACTTATTTCTTAGGTCGGTCAATCCCATAGGTCGCTCACTCTACTAAGTCGCTAACCCGCTACCCCAGCTCCCCTAGGTCGTTGCCGACCTAACTATGCTAACCCGGTAACCACTAGGTCGCTAACTCCACTAGGTCTGCCTACCCTTGGGCCGCCATATCCTTAAGTCGGTCAGTTCTTTAGGTCGTTAACTCGCCCTGCCGACCTAACACTTAACTAAATCCTAGGTTGCATAATTCTATAGGTCGCTCCAACTAACCCACGACCTAACACTAACTCGCCGAATTCCTTAACTCGGTCACGACTTAGCTCTTAGGTCGTTCACGACCTAGGACTTAGACAAATCTGCCTCAAAATCTGAAATGACTTGAAAATGCTAAAATTCCAGATTTTGACGAACTTGTCGATCCGTAAAAATACGGGTCGTTACATTCTCTCCCCCTTAGGAATTTCGCCCCCGAAATTCCAAGAAAACAAAGCAATCAAAGACTATTCTGTACGCCTACCATCCATAGCAATCCACAAACCATGCATCCAATTCTAGCTTAGCGTACAGAATTCTAAAACTAGAACAAGTTACAATATCGTGAGATGACGCGACACCTTAGGGCCATACCTTGAAGAGTTCAGGATGAGCTGCCTTCATCCTCTCTTCCACCTCCCACGTACAGTCGTTATCATCATCACTCCATTGTATCTTGAGCAACTTAACTACCTTCCTCCTAAGCTGTTTCGTGTCGGTTTCCACAACACGTAGCGGCTTACGAGGTCTTCTATCGACCGGATCAACTTCGAAGTCTTCACAGCTATCAGCAGAAACCACTGTATTCGAGTCGTGCACATACTTCCGTAGATATGATACATGAAAAACATTGTGCACACTCGACATCTTCTCTGGTAACTCCAGTCTGTAGGCGAGCTTTCCAATTCGCTCGATGATCGGGAATGGTCCAACAAATCTCGGAGTCAGTTTTCCTTTCTTCCCGAATCGAATAACATTTTTCAGTGGAGAAATCTTCACAAAAACCATATCTCCTACGTCGAATTCCAAATCCTTTCGACGCTTATCAGCATAACTCTTCTGACGGTCTTGGGCTGCCTTCATTCGTTGCCGAATGATCTCTATACAATCTGAAGTCTGCCGAATCATCTCTGGCCCAAGTATCAGCTTTTCTCCAGTTTCCAACCAACATGTCGGAGAGTTACACGGTCTTCCATACAATGCCTCATACGGTGCCATACCAATGCTTGACTGGTAACTGTTGTTGTACGCAAACTCCACCAAATGAAGGTGATCTTCCCATGATCCTCCGAAGTCCAAAACACAAGCTCTGAGGAGATCTTCCAAAACCCGGTTGACTCTCTCGGTCTGACCATCTGTTTGAGGGTGATAAGCTGTACTCAAACATAACTCGGTTCCCAAGACTTCCTGGAAGCTCTTCCAAAATCCACTAGTGAACAATGGATCTCGATCGCTCACTATACTCTTCGGAATACCGTGGAATCGAACTATCCACTTAACATACAACTCAGCCAACTTTGATGCAGTCCTAGTCGATCGAACAGGAATGAATCTTGTGCTCTTAGTCAGACGATCCACAATGACCCAAATCCCTTCATTTCCCGTTCTGGTTCTAGGCAATCCATCAATAAAATCCATCGATATCTGCTCCCACTTCCATGTAGGAACTTCTAATGGCTGAAGCAACCCACTTGGCTTCTTCTGTTCGGCTTTTACCAACTGGCAGTTCATACACTTGGAAATAAAATTTCCAACATCCTTCTTCATACCTTCCCAGTAGTAGGTTCTCTTCATATCCCGATACATCTTATTTCCACCTGGATGAATTGTCAACTTCGAGTGATGACTTTCCTTCAGAACTTCACTCCTCAATTCATCTATATCGGGAACAACTAGTCGTCCTTGCTTCCGAAGCCAACCCTCTCGATCGACCTCGAATCCTTTATCCTTTTCTGGATCCAATCCAGATTCCAAATCACGGATAATCTTGACAAGCTTATCGTCTCGCTTTTGGCTCTCGCCAATCCTTTCCACAAGAGAAGGTCTTATCAATAAGTTTGCCAACATCTCAGGTTCCAATTCACATCTGGGCCTGAAGTCAAATCCAGCTAAATACTCGAGATTCTTCCATTCTGAAAACATGGCTCCCAATCCTGCATGTCTTCGACTTAACGCATCTGCCACTGCGTTACCTTTTCCCGGAGTATAGGCTATACCAAAATCATATGATGCTAAAAACTCTAGCCAACGTTGCTGCCGAAGATTCAAATCCTTTTGGGAGAAAAGATACTTCAACGACTTATGATCCGTAAACAACTCGAATCGAACTCCCAACAGATAATGTCTCCACATCTTCAGAGCAAATACAATCGCCGCTAACTCCAAATCATGAGTCGGGTAATTCCTTTCATGCGGCTTCAGTTGTCGACTGGCATACGCAACAACTTTATCCCTCTGCATCAGCACTGCTCCAAGTCCAGTACCACATGCGTCGGTGTAAACCACCATCTCATCATTCCCACTAGGAATAGTCAAAACAGGAGCACTTGACAATCTTCCTTTCAAGATTCTGAAAGCTTGCTCACACTTAGCATCCCAACTGAACACTTGGTTCTTTTTCGTCAATCCTGTTAACGGTGCAGCTATCTTGGAGAAGTCTTTGATAAACCGTCGATAATATCCTGCTAATCCAAGAAAACTTCTCACATCAGATGCATTCTTAGGTCTAACCCAATCCTGGATTGCTGCCACCTTAGCGGGATCAACCGCTATTCCATTTCCAGAAATAACATGGCCTAAGAACCTCACTTCACTCTTCCAGAAGTGACACTTCGAAAACTTAGCCTTCAGCTGATGTTTCCGTAAGATCTCCAAAACAATACGCAAGTGCGTCTTGTGTTCTTCTTCAGTTCTGGAATAAATCAGAATATCATCCACGAACACAAGTACGAACTTGTTCAACTGATCCCTGAACACTCTATTCATAAGATCCACAAAATATGCTGGCGCGTTAGTCAATCCGAACGGCATTACCAGCCACTCAAAGAAACCAGATGGTGTCCGAAAAGCAGTCTTCGGCACACTATCCTTAGCTACTCTCAACTGGTGAAATCCCGTTGCCAAATCCATCTGAGAAAACACCTTAGCCTCGTGAAGTTGATCAAACAAGTCATCTATTCTCGGCAATGGATACTTGTTCTTCTTTGTCACCTTATTCAGCTCACGATAATCGACACACAATCTCAACGATCCATCTGCCTTGGTTGCAAACACAACTGGTGCACCCCACTCGGACACACTACGCCGAATGAATCCTTTCTGCAAAAGATCATCAACTTGCACCCTCAACTCCTGTTGTTCCCTAGGCGCCATCCGCCTAAGAGGCATCACAACAGGTCTGGCTCCTTCAACTAGATCTATACGAAACTCGATCTCTCTATGCGGCGGTAACCCTTTGACTTCGTCATAGACATCCTCGAATCCATTTGCGATTGGCACTAAAGACAGTCCATCCCATGGAACAACTAGCGAATACATAAAGCTCATGAAGACGCCTTCCTCATGCTTACATCGTATCACAATCTTTCGCCCCTCCACATTCTCGACTGTCACCTCCAGCCTCTCACAATCAACCTTTGCCGCATACTTCCTAAGCCAGTCCATACCCAAAATAATTCCGAACCCCGCAAAGTTCAGAACAAAACAATCACAAACAAAAGAGCAACCATGACTCGACACAATCAGACCACAGCATAACATACACAAACAAGACGAACCCCCAACTGGATTAGTCACAACCAATGGCCTATCAACAATATCCGGTTCCAAACCTAACCGGCCTACGAGTTCATTACAAACAAACGAATGCGACGCTCCAGTATCAAACAGAACTCTAACTGGAACACCACATAGGAAAAGAGTACCTTGAACCACCACACTCTTTCCCTTCTCTTCAGCGGTAGGAGCTTTCGAAGACGACGGAACAGCTCCTAAAGCATAAGCTTGCACAATCTGCTTGTCCTTCCTCGGTTCTGGACAATTTTTCCTGATGTGCCCTGGCTTGTCACAGTTGTGACACTTCATCGGTGCCTTCGGATTCTTACAATCCTTAGAGAAATGGCCCTTCTGCTGACAATTGTAGCAAGTCACCTCGCCTTTCGGCTTCTTCTGGCCATCCTTACCCTTCTGCTACTGCTGCTTCCTCTTCTGGTTTCCACCCTGCTGTGGTTTAGACTCTCCCCTGGTAACAGCAACAACAGGTCCTTCCTTAGGAAACAGACTCTCATGCCTAAGAGCTTTCTCCACAAGCTTCTCAAATGAATCATCCAAATGATCCACCAACTGCCTCCCAAGATAACTATCCAAGCCAGTCACAAACTTCTCATTCTTCTGATAAGCAGATTCAATATATGACCGAGCATACTTGGACAAAGCTTCAAACTCAGAAACATACTCAAGAATAGATCTTCCACCTTGCTTGAGCTCCACAAACCTCTTGAACAAAACAGACTTCTGAGCTGTAGAAATGAACTTAGCTTCAAATCTGACTTGGAATTGCTCCCAAGTAATCTCTTCTTCCGGAGTAGTGATGGTAATAGAGTTCCACCAATCAGAAGCTCTCCCTTGAAGCTGTCTCGATGCCAACTTCCTCTTAGTCGCATCCTCAATTCCCAAATCACCAAAGATCCTTCTACAAGCATCTATCCACCTTTGGACCTCAATAGTTGATTCTGTTCCCAAGAAAACCTTCCCTCCAAGAGCAGTATAATCCTTGCACAACTTAGCAAAATCCACTGGTTTCGGAGTTTGGACTTGAACTCCAACATCTACTGCTGCCCCCGGAACTGGTATCCTTCTCATGATCGAAGTCATCATAGCTTCGAACATGGCTGCATAATCAGCAGTCTCTTCAGTAGCACGGCCTTCCCTAGCAGCTGGTCTCCCTCTTCGACTCATTCTCAATATCTATAAAAAAATGATTAGAACATCTAGAGAAACAACTGCATAAAGGACCAACTTACTGCTAAACTACTATATTATAGATAGTATTCATCCATCAAAATACAATTACGTCTCTCATACGTAGTTACGACAGCGAGCGTTGGGTAAAATCGATTAACCAATGCTCTGATACCAAATGTGACGACCGCCCATGACCCCTGCACCGAATCTAGAGATAGTGCGCTGTAAAGTGTGCCAGGCGACCATGGACGATTGTCAGGGTAGATTACAACAACAGGATCTATCGTATTACTCACAGCGCATGGACAAAATACAATAGAACATATGTATAGTGAAGCTTTACAGAACAAAATGACATCATATAAAACTCCATAATAGTTGAATACAAGCATCCAAATAGTCAATACATCAAGCCTCACTACATATCTCTCAGAGAATACAAAACAGCGGAATATCCAGTACATATAATAAGAAGATAATTTGCAACCCTCCAGCTCGTCTTCGATATCAGCATCGTGAGAAGAGAACAGCACCTGCCACCTGCTACCTAGTCTGCCCGTCCCAAAGTGGACGAACAGCCCAAGGCAATAAGAATTAAAAACACAAAGCCTTGAGTCAGACAACAGTCTTAGTGAGCAGTAAATTAACTAACAACATACCAAAAGAGCATAAAGGAAAAGGAATAGGAATACAACCCTCCCACTCCAACCTCATTCTACAGTGATAGCCCCCAGACACACACTAAGCAGAAGCAAACATAGCAGAGCATACAATTTAAAGTAAAGCTACTATCACTCGAGTCAAGGGCGATGTTTTCCAAGTACCAAGGCCTAAATCAGATAAGCACCCAGAAAATACCGCTCTTGAGTCCGAATGATGGTACAACCAAACATCCATGACTCTGGCTTTCACTGTTATCATTGCTTCGATATCACCGTTAATTGAATGACCGGCACATTCTTTCAGTCGTCCGTCAAGGGCTAATGGAAACTCCGGTTCTAGACATAACTCCCGCACGTCGTCGCAACCCGTGCCTAGGACTATCGAATCTGCCCAGAGTACTCGACCATCAACAGTTAGTCGTTGGGACTATCGAATCTGCCCAAACGTACTCTTGCTTAGAGCATGCTAGAACCTTCAACAACGATGCTATCCAAGCCTCCTAGTCATCCTCCTCGACGACTATTCTCATATCCATTCATTATCCTCAACTCGAATCATATCACCGAGTTATCAACATGCTTGGAATGATCCCGTCTGGATTAGACCAAGTCTTCATCACATGATTGCCTCGCTTCATCACATCCTCGCGAAGCCTCATCTCAACATCACATCATCAAATCTGTGCATAAGAGCTTCATCATCCCGCTACATATGCCACGAGCAGCTTTCCCAATTCAAGAGCCTTTTCCTTAGCTTTTGAATCGTCTTCGGTCTAAATCTAATCATCAATCATCTAGTTCATAACAATCAATCAAATCAAACATTAATCCAAGCAATCAAGCATTCAAATATGATCTAAGTAGACAATTATAACAATAATGGCATTTTCGTAATTAAAGAGGTGAAAGTCCAATAAGCATGAAAACATGAATTATATCTCTACAAACTTGATGAATGAACTTGCATAGGTTAACATATGATAAAATGGATGTAACATCATCATGAACAATGGGTCAATATGGATCTACACTTAGGATGAAGAAAATGCATGGAAATCACTATTTTAACACCAAATCGAGCCAACAATCCGATATACTCCTTTGGATCTGTGTGAGAGATAATCACCACTCACCAAATCACCAAAACAAACCCAAATCAACACGCTTCAGATCTGGACAGCGAAGGATTAAGCTTGATCTATCACGAATCCGCTCCAAACGAAGAAATCTCTCTTGAAAAGATGAAGATCTTCAATCTAAGCTCTTGAATCTTCAATCTTGATCTTCGATTTGGATGGATGGAACCACTAGATTAGAGTGGAGAAAAGAAGTGAAGAAGTGTAGAAGTCGAGCTCTCAAAATGGCAGCACTTCGTCGCTTCAAAATCCGGATCCCAAAAATGAAGAGAAGCTCTCCTATTTATAGCAGAAAATACCCTAAGTCGTCTCCGACCTAAGCCCCTCCGACCTAAGCCTCTCCGACCTAACAGATATGCGCGTGCCTCAACTCCTACGACCTAACTCTTCTGCGCATACGACCTAACTATTAAGTCGACCTACGACTTAACCAATAACTCCTAAGTCATCTACGACTTATCACAGATTGCGACCTAACACTTAGACGAAACCCAGCGACCTAACAACTTAGCAACCTACGCGACCTAACAGATACGACCTAACACTCAAGCGCTTACGCGACCTAACACTCAAGCCAATACGCGACCTAAGGCTTAGCCAACCCCTCCGACTTAACCCCCTTAGGTCATCCAACGACTTAACTATTAAGTCGTTAACTAACTTATTTCTTAGGTCGGTCAATCCCATAGGTCGCTCACTCTACTAAGTCGCTAACCCGCTACCCCAGCTCCCCTAGGTCGTTGCCGACCTAACTATGCTAACCCGGTAACCACTAGGTCGCTAACTCCACTAGGTTTGCCTACCCTTGGGCTGCCATATCCTTAAGTCGGTCAGTTCTTTAGGTTGTTAACTCGCCCTACCGACCTAACACTTAACTAAATCCTAGGTTGCATAATTCTATAGGTCGCTCCAACTAACCCACGACCTAACACTAACTCGCCGAATTCCTTAACTCGGTCACGACTTAGCTCTTAGGTCGTTCACGACCTAGGACTTAGACAAATCTGCCTCAAAATCTGAAATGACTTGAAAATGCTTAAATTCCAGATTTTGACGAACTTGTCGATCCGTAAAAATACGGGTCGTTACAAATTTATAATTGATTTCCCAATTTATTTTACTTTGAAATAAATTTCCTTACTTAATCCATTTATTTCCAAATTCATTAACTTCCTGATTTTATTTCTCATTATGATTTAAAATCTTTAAACTGAACACAAGTTTCAGATTTCCCAAATTCCTTCTTCATTTTTAATTACATTTAAACATTGAATTAAAATAAATTATTTATTCCTTTAAATAATATCACATAAGTTTTCTTTAAATTCAATATTTCTCTGTTTATTCAAAATTCCTCTTTTCCATATTTATTAGAATTTTGGAAATCACTTTTATTCTTAATCAGATTTATTCTCAAATTTATTCCAAACTCTTTATAATTATTTTACTTAAAATTTACTCTTTTATTTCTTTTCAAAAATTCCATTCTAGAGATTTTGATAATTCAGCACATCCAAATCGATCCAACCAAACCATAACATTAAGTTATCCATATAATTCATCACAGGATATCAAAAATCATATCACAGAATATTTAAACAAAATTAAATATTTTGAGGAATCCAGTTGGATCCCTCCAACCTGTTTCCCTGCATCCACAGATGTTAGCACAATACCAATTCCACTTCAAGGTGGAATATCGCGGTATATGGGTTTTATAAAATATCATCCGCTATTATGCGGCGCATAGGGTCTCATCCGCTATATAAATGCAGGAATATCAACAACTCCAATATATACATATGCCAATATATATATATTGGTATATACTACTATATATACTATAGCACATCCAATCAATTCAATCATTCAATCAATTATTTAAATTTAACCATTTAAATTTAAATTAGCAACCAGATGAGTGAGATTTACTCACCTTTATTATATTTGCAATCCAGTCCAATCCTGACTCGTTCTCTTCACAGTATTAGACCTTGAATAAACAATTTATATGATTTTATAAATATTCGAATTGATCGAACAATTTATCTACCGTTTAATAGTTTTAATCTTAACTAAAAAATTTCCTTTTGAAACCACCCTATTGTTATTTCTTTGAAACTTCCTGTATGCTAGGATTAACCCATAGATAAAATATTTAATTTTAATTACATAAACCCATAACCATTTTAAAATTCCCAATTCCAAAATCTACTCTATATATATTTACTTTTAATCCTGATTAACTTAAAAATCTAAGAACCGCCTAACTGCTAAAATCTCTTGATCTAAAAATCAAATTCCAGACTTCTCAAAATCTTATCTGTAAATATAACTTTCCAGATTACCAATATATATATATATATATATATTTAAGAAAACAAGACTCGTTTTACCTTACTGTCTTCCCAAAACATCGCGAACAAGCCATCGAAATCAACTTCGACCTTCGCCTTTGCCTTTGCCGCAACCTTCCTGACATCACCGCGAAACCCTACCGCCAACTCGACCCACAACCATTATCACAAAGACGAGCCCAGGTCATGAAATTTGCCAAGTCGCGAGCCTCCCTCAGATTTCCAGCTTCGACGAACAGCTAGAAATCGAGCTGCCCATCTCGAAACGGTCGCGATTTCTCTTCCACTTCGCCTTCAACCGTGTCGACGCCTCGAATTCGATTTTTCTGTCGCGTGAACGAGCACACCTCCATCGCGACTTCGAACTTGCAGCCATGCCGGTCCCCACATCCCCTGGCCACGATACTGAACCTCGCCTCGCGAAACCCCAACGAATCGAACTAGCAGTCGCCCTAGTCTCACTCACGAAGGAAATCGTTCATGAATCTCGAACTCGCCACAAGGAGGAATGAGGCAGCCGAGCTCTTATAGATTTCGATTGTTCCAGAGGAGAACAAATTCTTTTCTTACTTGCCTGGAGATGTCGGCCATTTCTTTATTGAATTCGATTTTTTTTTGAGGCCATACTGAGAAGAGGACGTGATTTGAACACGAGGTGAAGGGTAGGTCTGCTTATAGGGTACTAATAGATTTGAAATTTTATATTATTATATCCAAAAATATCTCGTGGTCCATAATTCTAAACTCGAACTCCAATTTAAATGCAACGACCGATGTTCCTAGCGTTAAATCGTTATTCTGAACACGCTGGGACAGGTTCCAACGTCTAGTTCGACCGTATGTGGAAGATAGCTTTTTGGATTCAGTTATTATATTAAATTTCGATATAATTTCAGCGCGTTTATATATCGTACGATCATACGATGACTCCGAATGTTACAAAATTTTTAAATCCGGTAATAATTCAATGTTACGGATCCAATGGAACGGGTTTCGTCGAATTCCGAGACTGTGCCTCGGAACGCTATTTTAAATATCGATATAAACGATATATTTTTAAAACTGAACAAAACACCTTCAAACTCAATTCCAAAAGTTCTATTACCTTCAGAATTATCAATATAGATTTTACAAGCCTTCAAATTATTTTTAAAAGGCTTAAAACTCCCGATTCAACAATTTACTCAATTTTTAATTGTTTAATTCAATAATCAAATGACCCAATAAATAGTGGTATTTGAAATTTAAGTTAATAATTAACCTCTGAATATTTAAAATTAATTAAATATTTCAATTCCAAATATACAAAAATTTCGGGTCGTCACAACTCTGATAATATTGTAAAGTGAAATTATTGCATATTGTTAAACAGCTTCATGAACTATTTATGTAATTATTATATTTTGCCATTCCGCTGCGAGATTCTGTAATTTTATTCTTCTGTGTCTTATTTCTTTAGAATAAAACCCCATTGATAATCTGTTCTTTTGGGCTGTTTGAGTCAGACATGTGTGGTTTATTGTCGACTTGAATCGTCCAAAATGGCGGGTTGTCACAGCTCGCTTCACGCGTGATTTGTTTTTCTATAAATTGTATATGTTAACGCATTCAAGAGAAATGGTTTAGAAAAATATTGAGCATAGTTTGCGATGAAATCGTGTGTAGTTAGTTTGAACTTTTACTTCTATGTTGCCACATCTTAGTTTTTGTTAGTTTGTTTTTATTTTTATTATTAATTAACAAAAAATGAATTTGTAAAGGAAATTTATTTGTTAGATCCTATTTTTTAGTGATAGTAAGATTAGGTAATATTTATAAGTGGATATTTTGAAAATATTGATGTTTCAATTGCCGCTTCTTACCCACTCTAAGATCATAAAATAATGAAACACAATATTTGAATGTCGTCTATGTAAGCATTATTACAAGGTTGTTCTCTGGAATAAATAATGAAAGAATGTACATGTCTAATTGAGCACAACTTCAAACCCAAAGCCTCTATCCTCGCAGTAATGTACTAAGAGCAGATACAGCAATAAGTGTGAAAAAGTGATCAAATTGTTGAAATTATGTCTGCACATCCACTGTGGATAAAATAGAGTTTGGTCAACATCTTTTAACAAAAGAATTCCCTTATTTTTTTACATGCGACCAAACCCATATATATATATACAACTCCACCTTTATTATTTTTTCACGATGTGAGACTATTATTTTCAACGTGCGTTTATTATTCACATACAATGCAAGACATCCTAACACAAATAATTATCTTTTGCAATGATCCGCACCCACACCTAGCAATAAAGTAATTTTCTGTTGAGAGATGATGTTTCAATCGGACCAGTCAACTACATAATAAACGGTGCTAAAATATTAAATGACTCTGATTTTTACCGCTTAGATCCGCGCTTGAATTGCCAATTAAAAAAGCAATTTTCTTATCCGGTATTTAAAATGAGAAATAAAAAAGTAACCCTTGTGGCTGCTTTAACAACCCTGAGGGTCACTTTGTTGGTGTTTTGGCACCAACATGCCCTGTGTTGGGGTGAGTTGACAAACAAATCGGTCTTCATTGGAACTACTCTAAAAACATAAAGACCGATCCTTTCCATCACTATATTTTTTCCTTTTAGTTATAGGTTTGCATTAAGGTCAGTTTAGTTATAGAGGGTATACAAATTTTATATTCCAATATCCTATTCGCATTCTATATTTTCCTTTACCCTCTTTCTACCAAATTCAATATTAATTGATTACAAAATATCTTAATTAGAATACCAAATCCTTATTAATTTTCAGTGCTATTGATTTATTCATTCTTTTACACTTTTGTTTTATACAATAAGAGATCACTAAATAAAATCTTTTCAAGAAAATAAATTTACTGTAAATTTGATCTTACCAAAAATACAAATTCAATAGAAATAAAAAATTTAACAAAAATACGAGTTTACTATTAATTAGATTTGTATTGCAAAAAAAACTAACACTCCTCATATATATAAAATCTTAGCTTCAACAGAAACTTTTTCACTTCCACAGCGTCCAAATCATCCGTAATATGCATGTCTATCTAATTCTCATACAGAAATGCTTATTGTGAAGACCCGCAAATCCGTATCCCTTAAATTGACATCAATTTCCAACAAATCAACTCAAAAAGAACGGAAATGCGAACCATCAGGGTTAAAAAGAAGAGGTGGAAGAAGATAGAAGGAAAAAGAAACAGAAACAATATCAGAATCTCACATTCGCAGCGGAACAATATATAATTGATGAATAAATAATCTTTATAACAAAGAACTATATCAGTTTATACAATACATCATTAGAGTTTATAACAACAACACACATCACTGGATAGTTATATAAACTTGTCCACATAACATAATACACAGTGGAATAATACATAATATAAGTGATACGTCTCGCTATCCAGCTCGCCTCTAGATCTCCACAGTAACTTCCGAATTCCAGAATGAATTGATAACCTGACTCTAGGATGCTCGTGTGGAAAATTATGGGCACCCAGAGTTTAGAAAGGGAACAATAAACTCTAGGTCAGTCGTGGGACTGGTGTGAGATCTTAAAAACAGTTATTTTCACAAAGAAAATAAAAGAAATTCGAAATGCTTTTGGAAAATGAAACTACCATAAGACCTCCCACCACACACACAATGTAATCGCAGACTTGGAGGAGATTTCTTCTTATGATAGTCAAATATGCTTAATACGAGAAAACTCTTTTGATATTATTACTAGTGCATAGTGTGAAAATCCTTTAAAAATATAATATTAATCTTAGCCAGCATAGGTACCATTATATTATGCCTGCTATAGCTGCCACCTGAGGGGACAGGTTATACAAATTGCAATCGTAAAGGCTCGTATTGTTTCTTTGGATTTTCCAACAAATGGTCAAGCTAAGGAACTTCCTATGCCACAAGGGTACGCCTCTGGAGGGACGTCCCGAGAACTAACTAGCTCTCTGCCAACGCAAGGCTGTGTTACCTCTTACTAGGTAACTACTACACGAGTATGTCACCCCCCGGTCGTTTGCGACCTTTATTTGAGGGCCCTCGATCACAAAGCAACAATCACACAGTAAATGAGATTGGAGCAACCACACAGGTAAAATATCTAGGCTCCATACCATGATACCACCTTTTTCCAGAAGGAAATGACATACCCTAAAGGGTGCGACCCTCATAACCTTGCCGCATTTTCCTGTTTCGACCATTTCCGGGGTGTGAGGTCCGATGAGGTCTCGTCCACAAAGCTACGCTTTACACGAAAGCCATGCTTTGATCACAAATGATCAGCAACAGCAACACTTAGCATGCCACACTACCAAATTGGGAGTATATCACTGATAACCTTCAACTACATAACCTTTGAGCTCGTACGTCTCAGAGAAGGGTGTTAAGCTAAGAGAAAAAATTCTCTGCCACCAACAGATATGTATTTGAAAGAAATCTGCTTTATATCTCAAAGTGTAGCGTTAGACATACATCCATACAAGTCTGTTCCGGGTTCGAACAGAACCGAAGGCATTTCCAAAGAAGCCCTTGCAAATCCGGTTTTCAATTGCAATCCATAACGTCGTATCATTATTCGGAATGGGTTATATGACACAAAGTCCTCTTCCGGCTATACCAAATAAAGAGCGCTTGTTTTGAAAACAAATTCAAGTGCCATTTCAAAGGCAAATATTGATAGTCGGTTACTTAACTATCAAACAACATTCACAACATTCAACCAATTTAAATAATTTTTCCCAAATTATTAAATTTCAAAATATCTTTGCAAGATATATAATTTCCACACTTCATCACTTTGAAAACAAATTTCAAATCACTTTTCACCCGCAGAATAAAATTCCTGATATTATTTATTTCCACTGTGAATTTAAATTTTCAAATTTCCACTGATATATGAATTTCAAATTAATTTCCCAAATATTCACTTTCAAACACCAAATCAAATTCACAATTGATTTCTCAATTTCATTTCAAACACCAAATCAAATTCCAAATTGATTTCTAATTTCTTTTTAAGCACCAAATCAATTACAAATTGATTTCTAAGTTTATTTCCAAATACCAAGTCATTCACAAATCCATTTCTAAATTTATTTCCAATTACCAAATCATTTTCATTCAAAACACCCATCAATTTTCATATTGATTTTCCAAAGATTTATTTTCAAATACCAAATCAATTATCAGATTTATTTCTAAAAATTTATTTCCTTTTAAATAAATCCCTTTATTTCTCCCAAACTATTTAAAATTCCATTTTCAATAAATTCTTCAACTTTTCAACAATATTATTCAAAACCCATTTATTAATATCTTTTCCCATATTCTTGGAAATAATTCGATAAGATTTCAAAAATCAACTTTATGCTTTTAAATTCCTTCTTTTAAATTCAACCAATTCTTTCAAAAGGAATTCACTTAAAATTTCCTACTATATTTTCAAAATCCAATTTTATTTATTTCTGGTATCCAACGATACCAAAAATACATTCGGCTAATTATAGCCTTCAACAAATTCAATCATCAATATAGTCATTCACAGATTATCAATAAATCATCACACAGCATATGAAACAAATTCATACAATTTGAGGAATCCAGTTGGATCCCCCCAACCTATTTCCCTGCATCCACAGATGTTAGCACAACAATTAAATACCCATTCCACTTCGAGGTGGAATATCGCGATATATGGGTTTTATAAAATATCCTCCGCTATTATGCGGCGCATAGGGTCTCATCCGCTATATAATGCGGGAAATCAATCACTCCAAATATATATATACTACTATATATACTGCCACATCCAAACAGTCAATCAATAACTGCAATTCCAATTTTTATTTGAGTGAGAAGATCTCACCTTTGCTTTTATTTTGCAATCCATTTCCATCCAGATTGTATTCTCGATTTATAGACCTTGTATAAACAATTATATGGTTTATTAATATTTGAATTCACTAAACAATTAATCAATAAATTTTGATTTCAAACTAATGACTTAATTAATTAATTTTTTAATTAAAAATCAAATTTCCTTTAATAAATTATTTTTAGTGACAAAGATACTTTAGATTCAACTAAACAAATAATAAAATTTTAAACTGTCTTTACAATTCAAAACATTTAAAATTGTTGCATACGTAAATCTTATATATATATATATATGTCAGTTCAAACATGATAAACAATATATAACTTCATTCAGAAATTCCTCTCTATACAAAACTATTTCTGTTTAAACTATATACATATATTTATTCCAATCTGTATATATACACATCCTTAGATTTGAAAAGAATAAATAGTAAATATACCTTACTGTCGAATCGAGCTTCGAACTCGAACGGAACCCCATCACCAAGCTCGTTCAGACCTCTTTTGTCGCCATCGCAACCCAACACGAGCCACCGCACGCGACTTCACATCAATCTGGCGCCACGACTTCGTCCACCTACTACGATTTCCCAAACGCGATAACCAAACAGCGTCGCTGAGTCTCGAACTCGGAGCTCCTCTCGCGTGCGTGAGCGCGAGCGCCAACGCCTCGAACCCTAGGTCGCTCCTCTCCGATTGCGAACTGGCTTCAAACTAAATGGAGGCGACTCGAATGAAATAGTGGTCGCGATATTTCATGAAGAAGGAAAGGGCTTTGATTCACAAATGAATGAACTGCTCGATTTTTGGGAAGAGGCTCGTGATTTTCTCGATTTGCCTGGAACAATTTCAAACGAAAAGGGGCTCGGCCATTGTTTATTTGATTTCGATTTTTGAAAAAACTAGAGGAACACGGCCATTACTTTATTTTATATTTCATTTGATTTTGTTATCTGCTCTGCCCTTTCTTTTCGTTTGTTTTAAAGCTGTAGGAGGCATACGAATATATCCAGAAGAAGATAGCCACGCGTACACTACTAGGTCTGCACTAGGGTGGCTAATAGCTGATGAAAGGAAGAGACAGATGTAAAGGGATTTTGACTGCGCAAACAGTATATATGTATTATATTTATATTTAAATTCAAATTGTTTCGAAATCGTAACATATAATTTTAACATCCAATCGAGGTGTGCCGCTAGGCGTTTATAATGTTATGCCCCTATTTCGAACGCAATGAAAAAGGTTTCGAGTCCAAATTCGATCGTATGGAGAAAATAGCTTTTTGGACCAGTTATAATATTAAATTTTCGATTTAATTTCAGCACGTTTGCTTATCGTACGACCAAACGATCACTCCAAACATTACAAAAATTGAAATTCGATAATAATACAATATTACGGATCCAATGGGACTAGTTTTGTCGAATTCCGAGACTGTGCCTCGGAAGGCTATTTTTAAATTCAATTTAAACAAAAAAAAATCAAAACTGAACAAATCACCTTCAAATTCAATTTTGAAGCTTCTATTATCTTCAATATCATAAATATGAATTTTCTAAGCCTTGAAAATATTTTTAATCAGCTTAAAACTGAAGATTCAAATTTTTATCCAACTTCAATAAATTAATTCAATAATTAAATTACCAAATTCATTCTGATATTTGAATTTCAGATTAAACTAACTTTCAAATATTTTAAAATCAATCAAATATTCTGATTTCCAATGTCAAAAATCTAGGGTCGTCACATTCTTCCCCCCTTAAAAGAATTTCGTCCCGAAATTACAAGTTAAGAAGAATGCTCCAATACCCGTTTATCATTTTTCCAAACCAAACAGTTTTATCAAATTCTCAAACCAATCTTTTTATAACAACCACACTATCATCCTTATTAATTTTCCAAACATTTCCATAATTTCAAGCAACTTTATTTTACTTCACAATTCAAATTCAAATTTAAATTCAAATTTTAAATTATTCCAAAATTTCTCAAAAATTTCTAACTCTCTAAATTTCCGAAAAATTTCACCAGCGTCTCCTTTGCGCGGCTAGCTCGGTACTACTACAAAATGTCCCTACGGACCCTCAGATTTCAAAAAGAAAAAGAAAAGCCAAGCGGCTAGACAAGAAAATATCAAATTCCATACTGAAATTTAAATACATACCTTTTGTTGAGAAAATTCCAATTCATTTTCTGAAATCAAAAATCCCAATTTTCTTTTGCCTTTAAAACACCTGTATACTACTAGCAATAATTTCCAATCATAGCTTCCAAAATCATTTTATGTATTTCTTTTCTTTTATTCACATTTATATTTCGATTTCTATCCACTTATTAACAATCACCATTTTTACTACTTCCAGTTAAATTTTTCATTCACTTATTAACTTAGAATATTTCTCAATTCTAAATTTTACTTAAGAATTCCATTATCCATTTCTTAAGTTCAATATAAGTATTTACATATTTCTTATATTTATTTTCACTTCACTAACAAAGTTATATATTCATTTCCATTCAACTTTGCATTTTCAATTCCATTTGAATTCAATTGACAATTTCAATTCTATTTGAATTCATTTTATCTTCAAAAACTAAAATTTCACTTAGTGAAACTCGATATTCACTTTTTCCAAAGCTTTCAACTTCGACCAAAACAATGGTTTTCATTTTCTAGTTCAATTCCTACGTTTCCATTACAATTTGAAAATCAATTTTCCGTTAACAAAATTTTCCGAATGTTCTTCAAAAAATTTCTAACTCCCAAAATTTTTAAAAAATTTTGGCGGAGTCTCCTTTGTACGGAGGAGCTTTTGCAATTTGACAAGAGATATGAATACATATACATCGACCCACACGGTCGGAAAAACCAAAAACCAAAACAGTTCATATTTCCTAACTTTGTATTGCGTAGGCGTACCTTTATTAGCATTTTTAAGCAAAGCGGTTCATTATTAGCATTTTCGCACAACCAAATGCAGCCAAACGGCCCCTCGGTACCTGTACTTACTCAAATTAAACACGTAAGTGACATATATAGGAAAACTATTAACGTTTCACTTATTTTCAATAGTGAACACATGGTTTTCATAAGCAATGTATTCAAAATAATTCCTATAAGCAATTTATATGGTTTCGATACAATTTAAATTTCTTACGACCAATTCACATACAATTTCCATTCAATTCAAGTGATTTATAGCTCACTTTCCTACATTCTATTCATTTTTAAGCAAAACGAATTTATATCTATTTCAATTGATTCAAAAATCAATTTTTATTTTCTTTTTAATAACTCATAGAATTTTATACAATCTCGTTTGCGTCAACGACAACCATTTATATGCAAATTCAACGATATTCACTTAATAGAATATCCATTCTAGTTTATAACTAATTTAAATTGATTCCAACTCAATTTATTTTAATTCCACTTCATTTCCAATTGATTCCATTCAATTCAATTTGCATTTCATATTCACATTCGGTTTATTTCATTAACTAAACAAATTTCATTCAAAACCATTTCACAATTTTACTTAAGTCGAGCATTTATCCAAATATTGCTTAAGTTATTTCAACTCAAAAACTCAAGTTATAGTTCTCTTGTAAAAAATTTCCAATTTAAATCTTTGATTTGATTTTTCATTTAATCAAATCCATTCCATCTACTAATTTAATTCAATTAGTATATTCACTTATTCTTTTTAAATTTCGAATTTCCATGTTCAATTCATCCTGCATTTACTTTATCTATAACAAGGAAATTTCAATTTATTTTCTTCTACTTACTTGAATTTATATGCAAATTCAAACCATTTTTATTTCCAACCTTTATTATCATTAGTCCGCTTCGAACTAATTCTACAACTTCATTTTATTCTACACAATTTAAGCTGGATTTCAATATTTAGTTTCAATTCCAATTTTATTCATTCGTTCATTCTTTTATTCCCAATTACCATTTCACAATTTCCAGTTTAATCTTCATTAATTTAGAATATTTTCTCAACTCCAAATTCTACTTAAGAATTTCATCATTTTGGTTAATAACCACTTATATTTAAACTGGATTTCAAATTCCATATGAATTTAATTTACCTTTCATTTCATAAATATTGAATCCAATTTTATTTCAATATTTCACTTCATTTGGTCCAACTTGACAAAATTTTCCACTTTACTTTGTTTATCACAAATCAAAGTAAGTTTCCAAACTCAATTATATTCTATAAATATTTTAAATAAGATTCCAGGGTTTTTCCATCTTTTCAAAACCCGTTTTTTTCTTTGAAATCAATTCAAATTATCTTTTGAATTTCCAAAACCATTTTCAAATTAAAGGAATTCAATCTTTTGAATTTTCAATCCAAATCCTTTAATCCGTATTGCAAAAATTACTTTGGCACTTTATTTTAATTTATAAAACTCATTTATAAATTTACATTACCAATTTCATTCCATTAGTGAATTTTATTTCAAATATTTTTCTGGAATTCTATTTCAAATTATAAATCACATTTACAATTTACATTTACAAATCTCATTTGTATATGAACATTATTTCCTTATACTTTCAATTCATATTTATAAATTTCATTTGTTAAATGAATTTATCTCCAAATCTTTGGTTACACATTTTATTTCTTATTCCGTTTCCATATAACAATGATAATAGTTCAATATTATCACTTCCTAACAACCAAGCATCCATATACTATAATAATTTACGGAAAATGATTTCTTTTCTATAAAAAAATAGTTTTGGGTAAAATTATTTCATTTACCCTATTTTAAAACAATACTATGTCAGATTATCTTGTTTAAGAGTTTAGAAACCCCTATCGATTACAGTTGGCCAGACTGCACCGACCGGAATCTATAAACAATCAACCGACAAGTCAACACAATACAAAATAATTTTTTTATATTCACTAACAAATACGCGCTCATATCTATTATTACACTCACACTCATTCTAGAGTACTACTGACTCTATCTCTAATGAGTAAGACCCAACAGAGCCAGGGTTGTCGCTTAACCAATTGCTCTGATACCAACTGTGAAGACCCGCAAATCCGCATCCCTTAAATTGACATCAATTTCCAACAAATCAACTCAAAAAGAACGGAAATGCGAACCATCAGGGTTAAAAAGAAGAGGTAGAAGAAGACAGAAGGAAAAAGAAACAGAAACAATATCAGAATCTCACATTCGTAGCGGAACAATATATAATAGATGAATGAATAATCTTTATAACAAAGAACTATATCAGTTTATACAATACATCATCAGAGTTTACAACAACAACACACATCACTGGATAGTTATATAAACTTGTCCACATAACACAATACACAGTGGAGTAATACATAATATAAGTGATACATCTCGCTATCCAGCTCGCCTCCAGATCTCCACAGTAACTTCTGAATTCCATAATGACCTGATAACCTGACACTAGGCTGCCCGTGTGGAAAATTATGGGCACGCAGAGTTTAGAAAGGGAACAATAAACTCCAGGTCAGTCGTGGGACTGGTGTGAGATCTTAAAAACAGTTATTTTCACAAAGAAAATAAAATAAATTCACAATGCTTTTGGAAAATGAAACTACCATAAGACCTCCCACCACACACACAATGCAATCGCAGACTTGGAGGAGATTTCTTCTTATGATAGTCAAATATGCTTAATACAAGAAAACTCTTTTGATGTTATTACTAGTGCATAGTGTGAAAATCCTTTCAAAAATATAATATTAATCTTAGCCAGCATAGGTACCATTATATTATGCCTGCTATAGCTGCCACCTGAGGTGACAGGTTATACAAATTGCAATCGTAAAGGCTCGTATTGTTTCTTTGGATTTTCCAACAAATGGTCAGGCTAAGGAACTTCCTATGCCACATGGGTACGCCTCTAGAGGGACGTCCCGAGAACTAACTAGCTCTCTGCCAACACAAGGCCGGGTTGCCTCTTACTAGGTAACTACTACACGAGTATGCCACCCCCCGGTCATTTGCGACCTTTATTTGAGGGCCCTCGATCACAAAGCAATAATCACACAGTAAATGAGATTGGAGCAACCACACAGGTAAAATATCTGGGCTCCATACCATGATACCACCTTTTTCCAGAAGGAAATGACATACCCTAAAGGGTGCGACCCTCATAACCTTGCTGCATTTTCCTGTTTCGACTATTTCCGAGGTGTGAGGTCTGATGAGGTCTCGTCCACAAAGCTACGCTTTACACGAAAGCCATGCTTTGATCACAAATGATCAACTAATGATCATCAACACACAGCAACACTTAGCATGCCACACTACCAAATTGGGAGTATATCACCGATAACCTTCAACTACATTACCTCTGAGCTCGTGCGTCTCAAAGAAGGGTGTTAAGCTAAGAGAAAAAATTCTCCGCCACCAACAGATATGTATTTGAAAGAAATCTGCTTTATATCTCAAAGTGTAGCGTTAGACATACATCCATACAAGTCTGTTCCGGGTTCGAACAGAACCGAAGGCATTTCCAAAGAAGCCCTTGTAAATCTGGTTTTCAATTGCAATCCATAACGTCGTATCATTATTCGGAATGGATTATATGACACAAAGTCCTCTTCCGGCTATACCGAATAATGAGCGCTTGTTTTGAAAACAAATTCAAGTGCCATTTCAAAGGAAAATTGATAGTCGGTTATTTAACTATCAAGCAACATTCACAACAATCAACCAATTTAAATAATTTTTCCCAAATTATTAAATTTCAAAATATCTTTGCAAGATATATAATTTCCACACTTCATCACTTTGGAAACAAATTTCAAATCACTTTTCACCCGCGGAATAAAATTCCCGATATTATTTATTTCCACTATGAATTTAAATTTTCAAATATCCACTGATATATGAATTTCAAATTGATTTCCCAAATATTCACTTTCAAACACCAAATCAAATTCACAATTGATTTCTCAATTTCATTTCAAACCCCAAATCAAATTCCAAATTGATTTCTAATTTCTTTTTAAGCACCAAATCAATTACAAATTGATTTCTAAGTTTATTTCCAAATACCAAGTCATTTGCAAATCCATTTCTAAATTTATTTCCAATTACCAAATCATTTTCATTCAAAACACCCATCAATTTTCATATTGATTTTCCAAAGATTTATTTTCAAATACCAAATCAATTATCAAATTTATTTCTAAAAATTTATTTCCTTTTAAATAAATCCCTTTATTTCTCCCAAACTATTTAAAATTCCATTTTCAACAAATTCTTCAACTTTTCAACAATATTATTCAAAACCCATTTATTAATATCTTTTCCCCCATATTCTTGGAAATAATTCGATAAGATTTCAAAAATCAACTTTATGCTTTTAAATTCCTTCTTTTAAATTCAACCAATTCTTTCAAAAGGAATTCACTTAAAATTTCCTACTTTAATTTCAAAATCCAATTTTATTTATTTCTGGTATCCACCGATACCAAAAATACATTCGGCTAATTATAGCCATCAACAAATTCAATCATCAATATAGTCATTCACAGATTATCAATAAATCATCACTCAACATATGAAACAAATTCATATAATTTGAGGAATCCAGTTGGATCCCCCCAACCTGTTTCCCTGCATCCACAGATGTTAGCACAACAATTAAATACCCATTCCACTTCGAGGTGGAATATCACGGTATATGGGTTTTATAAAATATCCTCCGCTATTATGCGGCGCATAGGGTCTCATCCGCTATATAATGCGGGAAATCAATCACTCCAAATATATATATATATACTACTATATATACTCCCACATCCAAACAGTCAATCAATAACTGCAATTCCAATTTTTATTTGAGTGAGAAGATCTCACCTTTGCTTTTATTTTGCAATCCATTTCCGTTCCAGATTGTTTTCTCGATTTATAGACCTTGTATAAACAATTATATGGTTTATTAATATTTGAATTCACTAAACAATTAATCAATAAATTTTGATTTCAAACTAATGACTTAATTAATTAATTAATTTTTTAATTAAAAATCAAATTTCCTTTAATAAATTATTTTTAGTGACAAAGATACTTTAGATTCAACTAAACAAATAATAAAATTTTAAACTGTCTTTACAATTCAAAACATTTAAAACTGCTGCATACGTAAATCTTATATATATATTTCAGTTCAAACATGATAAACAATATATAACTTCATTCAGAAATTCCTCTCTATACAAAACTATTTCTGTTTAAACTATATACATATATTTATCCTAATATGTATATATACACATCCTTAGATTTGAAAAGAATAAATAGTAAATATACCTTACTGTCGAATCGAGCTTTGAACTCGAACGGAACCCCATCACCAAGCTCGTTCAGACCTCTTTTGTCACCATCGCAACCCAACGCGAGCCACCGCACGCGACTTCACATCAATCTAGCGCCACGACTTCATCCACCTGCCACGATTTCCCAAACGCGATAACCAAATAGCGTCGCTGAGTCTCGAACTCGGAGCTCTTCTCGCGTGCGTGAGCGCGAGCGCCACCGCCTCGAACCCTAGGTCGCTCCTCTCCAATTGCGAACTGGCTTCAAACTAAATGGAGGCGACTCGAATGAAATAGTGGTCGCGATATTTCGTGAAGAAGGAAAGGGCTTTGATTCACAAATGAATGTACTACTCGATTTTTGGGAAGAGGCTCGTGATTTTCTCGATTTGCTTGGAACAATTTCAAACAAAAAGGGGCTCGGCCATTGTTTATTTGATTTCGATTTTTGAAAAAAATAGAGGAACGCGACCATTACTGTATTTTATATTTCATTTGATTTTGTTATCTGCTCTGCCCTTTCTTTTCGTTTGTTTTAAAGCTGTAGGAGGCATACGAATATATCCAGAAGAAGATAGCCACTCGTACACTACTAGGTCTGCACTAGGGTGGCTAATAGCTGATGAAAGGAAGAGACAGATGTGAAGGGATTTTGACTGGGCAAACAGTATATATGTATTATATTTAAATTTAAATTCAAATTGTTGCGAAATCGTAACTTAAAATTTTGACATCCAATCAAGGCGTGCCGCTAGGCGTTTATAATGTTATGCCCCTATTTCGAACGCAATGAAAAAGGTTTCGAGTCCAAATTCAATCGTATGGAGAAGATAGCTTTTTGGACCAGTTATAATATTAAATTTTCGATTTAATTTCAGCGCGTTTGCTTATCGTACGGCCAAATGATCACTCCAAACATTACAAAAATTGAAATCCGATAATAATACAATATTACGGATCAAATAGGACTGGTTTCGTCGAATTCCGAGACTGTGCCTCGGAAGGCTATTTTTAAATTCAATTTAAATAAAAAAATTCAAAACTGAACAAATCACCTTCAAATTCAATTCTGAAGCTTCGATTATCTTCAGTATCATAAATATGAATTTTCTAAGCCTTGAAAATATTTTTAATCAGCTTAAAACTGAAGATTCAAATTTTTATCCAACTTCAATAAATTAATTCAATAATTAAATTGCCAAATTCTTTCAGATATTTGAATTTCAGATTAAACTAACTTTCAAATATTTTAAAATCAATCAAATATTCTGATTTCCTATGTCAAAAATTCTGGGTCATCACACTTATAATACCACGAAATGCTCCATATAGGTTTTATGGACTCATTTGCTTACCATACTTGCTCCACCTTGAATCAAGTAAACTTACTTCTCCATATCCAGTTGGAAACTTTTTAGCGTCCTCCAATATTTTTTTATCATCTTATATAAATTATTACTTGTGTTTGTTAGAACACATGTTATGGGTTCTCATGACAGCAACCATATAAATTATGCTACTAGTTAAATCCACGTTAAAGCGCTTGGTGCTTTTTTACCACATGCTTTTACAATTTAGGGATACTAAATAACAAATTCGCTAAAAGAGATTATTTCCTAATAAGCCCACTAAATCAGGGTTTTTTTGCGCACGCTTCAGTAATTCTAATATGAAAAGATTAATTTAATCGGTTCCCTTTCACACCAAATCAATAAATTTGGGTCATAAGCCTCGGTTCTACATTCAAACACTCACCACAAGTAACAACACTATTTCTAGTCCAAAATCTGAACTGCATTGGTTAAGACATTCTTAGATTTTGTTATATAAGGATAAACGACGAGCGTTACGGAACTCGCTTCGCGCGTGATTTGTTTTTCTATAAATTGTATATGTTAACACATTCAAGAGAAACAGTTTAGAAAAATATTGAGTCATATTTTGCAATGAAATCGTGTGCAGTTAGTTTGAACTTTTACTTCTATGTTGCCACATCTTATTTTTTGTTAGTTTGAATTTTTATTTTTATTATTAATTAATAGAAAGTGAATTTGTAAAGGAAATTTATTTGTTAGATACTATTTTAAGTGATAGTAAGATTAAGTAATATTTATAAATGGATATTTTGAATTTGTAAATGAAGCTTATTTGTTAGATCATATCTTTAAGTGATATTAAGATATGATAATATCTATAGTGGAGCGTTTTTGGTAGTTCATACTTACACCAAAAAAATATGACACTATAGTTATTACAACTATTAATAAAGAAGTTTTTCTACGTAAATGATGTGGGATTGACAATAAATTCATTTTGGAAATTAGATTTTATCTTTGATATTGCTTCTTGCATGTTGACCATATCCTCGCTTTGTCCCTGCTATAGTTTTTTTCATCTTCACTACTATATAGCTACTAAACGCTTTAACTGCACACTAACATTTTTATTAACTAATATAGAATTTACTGAGATATTAAAAGGTATACAATTTTAAAAATAAGAAAATGTTCAAGAAGTACAAGTGCGATTCGAAAAATATAAATTCAATTATGCGAGTTTGATATTTTGCCTTAGAACTTTGCTAAATACCTCCACAACAATAATTTTCTTTCCAAATGTTTTAAACAATCTGAAATAGTTTAAATATGTTCAAAAGATGTTTTCCCACCATAAAAAAGATCAGGTTCTTTTCACATTTCAAAAAGCCTTTAGCCGCCGATTTGTTGGAAGACTGTTGAAACCTGTCTACAAATGATTCACATTTTTTTTACTTTTATGTTCAAAATTAAAAAACAGTTTTGTCTCCACACACTTCATAATTGAACATGTATTTTTAACTCCAATGTAAGGTGTAATTATTGGATCAGGTGCATTAGCATCGGGGTAAAATGTGAAAATTTCAAAAAAATCCTTTTAATCATTTGTACTAGAACGTATTTTGTGTTTATATGAATAAACATTTTGTACCACATCATATTCAGTAGTGATTAATAAAATTGTTTGGTGTTTAATTATAGTTTAATTAATTTATGTATTAAAACTAATATGTTTATGTTTTATAATTTTAGTTATATTATATAAATTGTCAATTTATTTTATTTTAATTTTAATTTTTTAATATGTTCATATTCATAGTACAAACATATTAACTGTATTAAATATGGTGATCTAGCCTAGTTGAAACATGATGAACATATGTTATAGTTATATAATTAACCATTGGAATTTATGATTAATAATTAGGGTTTCATGTCATAAGTTAATATGATGTCACATATGTGTGCGTGCATATATGTACATATGTATAATGTGTCTATATACACACACCTACATGCATACATAGATGTGTGTGTGTGTGTCTGTGTCTGTGTCTGTGTACACAAAGAGAATTATACATATAAATGAGTTTAACTTTATTCGCCCATTAAAAATTATTTATTAAAATTATATATGTATGTTTGTATATATATAATATTCTTGGAATACGTAAAAAAAATTATACATACATACATATATATGTATATGTATGTATATGTATGTATGTATGTATGTATATACAAAGAGAGTTTATACATATAAATGAGTATAACTTTATTCATCCATTAAAAATTATTTATTAAAATTATATATATGTATATATATAATATTCTAGGAATACATATATAAATTATACATATATATGTATGTATGTATAGAGAGAGTTTATGTATATAAATGACTATAACTTTATTCGTCCATTAAAAATTATTTATTAAAATTATATACATACACACACACACACATATAATATTCATGGAGTACATGTATAAAAAAAATTACATGTAAAAATGCGTATATATGTATAAAAACATGTAGATTAAAATGAATTATGAAATATAGATATTAAATTTGAAATTTAAATTATAAATGATTTTGACCTTTTAAAGATTATTTTTTGTTCAAAGTCGTGAGCAAGAGCATAAAAAGTTATTTTTTTTATTTTAAATTTGTAAACTGTGAATATATATATATATATATATCTTTAAATTACGAAAAATATTATTTTTAAAACTGAAAACAAAAAGGTTAAATTAATTTTAATTTACTTTTACTATTTTCCATATGCAATTTTATTAGTGATTTTATAATATACGTATATATATATAATATCTATGTAATTTTTTTTAAATTTTAAATTGAATTAAAGTTATATTTATATTCATACATATATACATCAATAACTAAATATATGTTATTTTAACTTTAAAATATTCATTTTTTTATTTTCGGTCCAATACAAGAAAGAGGACAGCAAGCATGTATATATATATTGATTTAAAATAGAATTTTTACCTTATTGAGATCTTAACGACTACTAACCATAGGTTATTATCGATTTCTGTAACGACCCAGGATTTTTGATAATTAAAATTCGAATATTTAATTGATTTTAAATATTAATAAGTAGAATTAATAAGTCGGATAATTTAAAATTCGAATATTGAGTTTAATTGGATAATTAAATCAATAATTTAATAGTGAAATTCCAGAATTAATTGAAATCTGGATTGAATATGATTGAAAACGATTTGGAAAGTTTTATTTTATCATACTGGAGTTATAGAGATGTTACAGGACTTTTAAAACTGAATTTAAAGTTAATTTGTGAAAATCGAATATTTTAATATTTAATTATCGACTGTAAAAATAGCCAATTTTCGAACAGTCTCAGAATTGAACGAAACCAGTTCCATTTGATCCGTAATAGTTAGTTATTATTGGATTTAAATTTTCGTATCCATCGGAGTTGTCGTTTGACCGTGGCAGCTCGAAACGCATCGATATCGTTTTAATTTTAAATCGTCGAGTTAAAATAGTCATTTTTCAAAAGGTCTCGGATTTCGACGAAACTAGTTTCATCGGATCCGTAATGTGATATTATTGTAAGATTTCAAATTTCGTAATTTTTGGATTTACCGTTTGTCCGGTACGAATCAAAACGCCTCGAAATCGATTTAAATCGGTTTAATTTAAATTGATCGTTTAATTCCATATCTTGCACAGACGATCGAATTAGCTTCCGAAACCTGTTCCATTGTGTCCGGAACGTGGGATAAACCCCAGAAACGCCAGTTACAGCGCGTAGATTGGAGTTTGGGAAAACCGGATGAATAGTGTTCGATATTTGCTATAAATAGACGATTAATCACAAAATAAAAGAAAAATTATTAGCTAGGGTTTCATCATGTCGTGGCCGCCATTTCTAAAACCGAAGGCCAGGAATACTCCTCCTTCCTCCCCCAATTACTCCCAATCCACACATCGATTTGAAAAGTTATCAACTAGTAAAGTGAAGAGCATCGAGTGAGCTTTAAATCCATACGGGTACGATCTTCATCAGAGCGACGAGGGAGGAGAAAGAGAGCCACGTTCGTGACCAGTTGTGCACGTTTTTCTGGGCCGAGATGATGATCGAGCTTCACGAAATTACAGCCGAACCTGGCTCTTGGCGAGGCGAGTTGAATGCGGGTCTCCGATCGACGTGAAGTGGAGTATAGGGGCTGCGTGATTTAGGGTTGGGAGGCGGCGACGTGGGTTTCGTGACCTGGAGTGTTTTCGCGTGTGGGGAAGGAAGAAGGGGCAACGGCCCAGATGAGTTCAGACGTGAGGAACGGTGATGATCTGATAGGGTTAGGATAAATGAAAATTAATTGTAAATTAATTTTATAATAATTTGTATAAACTTTACAAATGCATATCTTTTTGCTGCATTATCAGAATTCAACAAATTTGGTAGCACCGGAATCGTAGAAACACGTACTACGCAATGCAACTGATTTGGAGTCGTTTGGAGCTGGTTTGAATTTCGGGTAAAATTAAACGCGCGTTTAATTTTATTCGAAATAAATGCTGAAATCGGAATTAAAATCACGGTGAGATCTTCTCACTCAAATTGAATGTGGAATTTTTACAGTTATTGATTGATGATTGACTGTTTGGATGTGATATTAGATATAGTAGGATATATATCTATATATATAGCAGTATATACATATTGGCATATGTATATATTGGATTGATTGATTTCCCGCCTCGTATAGCGGATGAGACCCTATTGCGCCGTTAGTAAGCGGATTTTTATAAAACCCATATACCGCGATAATTCCGTACTGGAGCGGAATTGGTATTGTGCTAACATCTGTGGATGCAGGGAAACAGGTTGGAGGGATCCAACTGGATTCCTCACCGTATTGATTATTTACAGATATTTTGATATATTCTGTTATCATATGATGATATATGATATCTGACTGTTGTGATGGACTGATTGGTGTTGTTGCATCATCGGATTCAGTTTTGAAATGTAAAAATAACGACTTTTACTTTAAAAAGGGTTTTTAAAGTGATTTTTGAAAATATACGTTTTATGGAATTTTTGAATCGATTTATAAACGTAAAATTTTAAAGTTATAAAAGTTATAATTTTTAGTGAAATATAACCGAAGTGTCGTTTTTGAAATAAAAGTCGATTTATTTATAAAATGGTTTAAGTTGGGATTTTTGAATAACTATAAACGATTTGTATAGAAAGATTTATAAAATTGATATTTTATAAATCAAAATATTGGACTTATAAAACGAATTTTATAAGTGTTAAAAATGAAATATTATGGAATCCGTAAATGAATGAAATTATAGATTTATAAATTGTGAAGTTAAAATGAATGAAACTGTAGAATAAAAGATTTATAAGAGATTTACTTATAAATTGGATTTTTACCTTTAGATGGAATATTTATCGAATTTTTAATAAAGGAGATTTATTAAATTGAAGTCGTTAGAAAATAGAAATAGAATTTATAAACGTTGTTTTATAAATTCGAGATCAATTGGATTTGATAAATTAAATATAGAAGATTATTAAAGGAAATATATTCGCGATTTTGGATAGCGAATTATCCTTAAATTGAATGTGTAGAAAAGACTGAAATTTGGTTAGTGAAGTATATTCACGATTTTGGGACAGTGAATATATTGTTAAGTAAAATGGATTTATTTTTGAAGAAGTGATATTAAAAATGAAGTTAAACATTTTAAAGATGTTTTAAAATGTATTATAAATCGAAAGCAGAGATTTCCGCAGTTCTTGTTGAAATAGACGTTTTCGAGAAATTTAAGGAAATGGTGGACTATAACACTGTTGTTATAGTAAATGATTTCCAAAAGGAAATGTTTTGATGTAGTATTGGGATTTATATATCTATCTAAATCCGAATCCCTATACTAGTGATTTCGAGTCGTCGTAACGATGTTTTACGCAACATTCGTTTTGACTCAAATAGATGTTGAAATTTATGATTTCCTTATAGAATGAATATATACTTAATTTGATTTAAGTATATCGAATATTTTCTTAGTGTTGAAAATAAATGATTTGTGAATTACTTATTATTAAATAAGTATGGAAATGCTTTTCCAATATGAAATGAACTGTTTTGAGATTTTATCTTTTAAAGATAAATTGAAATGTGGAAATTGATTTGAAGTTGTTTTCAAATGGAAGTGTGGAAATTTTATATCTAGTAAAGATATTTTGGAAGATAAAATAATTTGGAAAATTATTTGGAATCTGATGATGTTGCACATCTTTATTGATAGTTAAATAACCGACTATCAATAATTACCTTTAGATAGGTATTTGTTGTGAATTGGATGAATTTGAATGCCACACTTATTTTTGAAGAAGCGCTCACTATTCGGGTTAACCGAGAAAGGACCATGGGGTCGTATAACCCATTCCGAATATGTGATACGTCGTTATGAATTGCATTTGAAGACCGGTGTTGAAGACCGGATATTTTTGAAAACGGAAGGATTACCGTCGAGTTACTCTACATCGGCTGATCTCCGGTTTAGAGGTTTTATCACCCTTAGTGACGGGAAGTCCGGACGTGATTAGAAATTTATTCGGATATGCAAGGGCTTCGTGAGAAGTGCCTTCGGTTCTGTTCGATCCCGGAACAGACTTGTATGGATTGTGTGTCTGACGTTACAATTTGAGATATAAAGCTGATTTCTTTCAAATACATTTCTGTTGGTAGCGGAGAATTTATTCTCTTAGCTTAACACCCTTCTCTGAGACGTACGAGCTCAGAGGTTATGTAGTTGAAATTTATCAGCGATATATCCCAATTTGGTAACGTGGCATACTGAGTGTTGCTGTGAAATGATCAGTGTTTGATCATTTGTGATATGATCATTTGTTTGATCTTATATCTTTGTGATCATAGGTTTATCATTTTGTTTGACCCGAAGCAGGGCTTTTTGAGAAAGCGTAGCTTTGTGGACGAGACTTCGTCGAGCCTCACACCCCGGAAATGGTCGAAACAGGAAGGATGCAGCAAGGTTCTAGGGAGTAGCGCCCCTTAGTGTATGTCATTCCTTCTGGATAAAGGTGGTATCATGGTATGGAGCCCAGATACTTAACCTCTGTGGTTACTGCATTATTATTATCTATGTGGTTTGTTGCGAATCGGGGATCCTCGGGAAGATCGGTGATGATCGGGGGATGGCATACGCGTGTCAGTAGTTACCTATTTTTGCAGAGGTAACCCGGCCTTGTGTTGGCAGAGATCCGGTTAGGTTCTCGGGTCGTCTATTCCAGGGACGTACCCATCGTGGATAGGAAGTTCCTTAGCCTGACCATTTGTTGGAAATCCAAAGAAACAATACGAGCCTTTACGATTTCAATTGTATAACCTGTCTCCTCAGGAGGCAGCTATAGCAGGCATAATATAATGGTACCTATGCTGGCTAAGATTTATATTCTACTTTCGAAATGTTTTCCACTATGCACTAATAATAATATCAAAAAGAATTTGATTTTTTCATAGTAAGCATCTTTGACTATCATAAGAAGAAATCTCCTCCAAGTCTGCGTTTGCATTGTGTGTGTGGTGGGAGGTCTTATGGTAGTTTCATTTTCCAAAAGCATTGCGAATTGACTTTAAAATCTTCCTGTTGTTTATTTTAAAGAATAACTGTTTTACGATCTCACACCAGTCACCATGACTGACTTGGAGTTTATTGTTTCCTTCTAAACTCTGGGTGCCCACCATTTTCCACACGGGCAGCCTAGAGTTATGTTATCAGGATATTCTGGAGCTTTGGAGATGAGCTGGATGACGAGACGTAGTATTTGTATCTAATAGTATTTATTCCGCTGTGTATTCTGTATGAGGACAAGTTATATAACTGTCCATTGTTGTACGGAGTTGTATATTGACTCTGATGATATGATGTGATGTAATGTAATAACAGATATAATTCTTTTGTTTTTAAATGATATTCATTTATCTATTATATATTGTTCCGCTGCGATGTGTAAGATTCTGATATTGTTTCTGTGGCTGTCCTGTTGTTCTTCTTCTTTCTTTCTTATCTTTTTCTTCTATCTTCTCCTTCTTCTACTTTTTCTTTTTCTTAAAACCATAACTTTTCGGGTTTCCGGCATTCGATGGCTCAGCAGTCGATAAAGTGAGTATCGATGTTGAATTTTCGAAAGTCGAAAATTTTCGGGATGTTACATTTGGTATCAGAGCATATGGTTAAGCGACAACCCTGCTCTGTTGGGTGTTACTCATTAGAGATAGAGTCAGCAGTACTCTAGAATGAGTTGAGTGTACTAATAGATACGAGTGCGTATTTGTTAGTGAATATAAAATTGTTTTATATTGTGATGATTGGTTTGTTGAGTGGTATATGGATTCTGGTCGGTATTGTCCGTACAACTCTATCGATAGGGATCTCTAAACACTTATATAGAACAATTCGGCACAGTATTGTTTTAAATTGGGTAAATGGAATAATTTTACCTCGATTATATTTTTTATATAAAGAAATAATTTTTCAGTGTTAAAGTGTATATAATTGATTATTTGATAGTTTGAAAATGTAAATATATACAAGTTAGTTAAAGTTGTTTGAATAAGTAAATGAAAACAACAATTGTGAAAGAGTAAATTGTATAAACCAATGAATTATAATGTATGAAGTTATAATTAAAATGATTTACAATGGTAAAATAATCTTATATGTAAGAAGTGAAATTATGTGCAAAGAGATTTATAAATGTGATTTATGAATAAAAGGAAATTTTTGAAAGAATTTAAGCACTAATTTCACTATTGTTGCTGGGAAATAATAAGGGTGATGACTGCAGCATCATCAGTATCATTTTCGAGTTTCTGTGTGATTGATTTGCTACCATAGTAAATTGGAAATTGAGGTTTTGTTGTGATAAACAAATTTGAAAATTAAAGTCCAAATTTAAATATGGTAAATATAAGTGAAATAAGATTTATACTTATGATATGAGATAATAGATTTAACTTTGGTAAAGTTAATGAATTTGAGTAGCATAATGAAATATGATGTGAAATTTAACTAAAAGAAAGTCAAATGTGATATAAATTTGAATGATTGATGAAATTTGATTTTGGAAAAGGTTAAATGAATTTTGTTAAGAAAAACAAAATCTGAATTGGATTTATAAGTGGAAACTTAAGTTAAGTTGAACAAATGATGTTTGAAATGGAAAATAACTTAAGTGATGTTGAAGTGAAGTTTATTTTGATATCAAAGAAATTAATAAAGTGAATTTATTAAATGAATGTGAACTTGAGTTATATAAAATTCAATTTTATTTGTTAAAATGAATTAGCAATTGAATTAATAAATGGATTGAATGTCAATCAATTGAATATAAATAATTGATATGAAGCAATGAATATAAGTGTTAATTCATTAGAAGCTAAAGGAATTGAATAATTGAATGGAAATCAATTTAATATCAACAAATTGAAACTTAAAGTGTTGAACCAAATTGAATGTAAAGAAATGTAAATTGAATAAATTTGGTTATGATTGGTTATACATTGGTTGTTAGATTGATTGTTAGTTGATTTCGTGTAATTCATTAAGGGTTAATGAAATTGAATCGACAAATTGGAAGCAAAGTGATTAAATTCAAATTGATAATATGTAAATTTGAATAGAAATGAATTTGATTCAAATTGAAAATGAACCAACATGAATGTAAATTAGTGAATGTAAACTAATTGGAAACAAATGAATGAATGTTAGTTAAATCCAATATTAGCAAATCAAATGTGAGTAAATTGAAAACCAATTCAATGAATATTAATGAGAAATGAATGAATATTGATTCGGTATGGATTTGTTGGATGTTTATTGGATGATGATGGTTTGATGGTTGCATTGTTGCTTCTGAATGCATTTGTTGTTTGTTGCATTTGCTATGTTGACATATGTAGTATTATGTTGCTATATGATGTATATTGACTATATTTTCATATCTACATGTTCTCATATGGTTTGTTGAGTGTTTAGTAGGTGCAGATGGCGTTGCTTCGCATTTGGAGCTCGCTTTCGCGCTATATTAGCCGTATACGCTCGCTAAAAATATAATAAGGTACATATCTCGGATTAAATATCGTACTTTTACACTTTTTTCCCTACGGGATGCCTCATCACTTGATGGGATGTATATTTGTGATATATATACACTGTCATTTTTTTTTCGGATCGAGCCGCGCAAAGGAGACGCTGGCGAAATTTTCTGAAAATTTAAGGCGTTAGAATATTTTTGAGAAATTTGAAAATTTTGAAAACTAAGTTATGATTTGAAAACTTAGTAAAGATTTTGTGAGAAGTTAACTATGAATTTTGGAGAAGTTAAACACTTAACAGATTTGAAAATCTAATTTGAACGGTTTGTTTTGGAAAGTTAACGGATTTTGTATCTTCTTCCTAACTTGTAATTTCGAGGACGAAATTCTTTTAAGGGGGGAAGTCTGTAACGACCCAGGATTTTTGATAATTAAAATTCGAATATTTAATTGATTTTAAATATTAATAAGTAGAATTAATAAGTCGGATAATTTAAAATTCGAATATTGAGTTTAATTGGATAATTAAATCAATAATTTAATAGTGAAATTCCAGAATTAATTGAAATCTGGATTGAATATGATTGAAAATGATTTGGAAAGTTTTATTTTATCATACTGGAGTTATAGAGATGTTACAGGACTTTTAAAACTGAATTTAAAGTTAATTTGTGAAAATCGAATATTTTAATATTTAATTATCGACTGTAAAAATAGCCAATTTTCGAACAGTCTCAGAATTGAACGAAACCAGTTCCATTTGATCCGTAATAGTTAGTTATTATCGGATTTAAATTTTCGTATCCATCGGAGTTGTCGTTTGACCGTGGCAGCTCGAAACGCATCGATATCGTTTTAATTTTAAATCGTCGAGTTAAAATAGTCATTTTTCAAAAGGTCTCGGATTTCGACGAAACCAGTTTCATCGGATCCGTAATGTGATATTATTGTAAGATTTCAAATTTCGTAATTTTTGGATTTACCGTTTGTCCGGTACGAATCAAAACGCCTCGAAATCGATTTAAATCGGTTTAATTTAAATTGATCGTTTAATTCCATATCTTGCACAGACGATCGAATTAGCTTCCGAAACCTATTCCATTGTGTCCGGAACGTGGGATAAACCCCAGAAACGCCAGTTACAGCGCGTAGATTGGAGTTTGGGAAAACCGGATGAATAGTGTTCGATATTTGCTATAAATAGACGATTAATCACAAAATAAAAGAAAAATTATTAGCTAGGGTTTCATCATGTCGTGGCCGCCATTTCTAAAACCGAAGGCCAGGAATACTCCTCCTTCCTCCCCCAATTACTCCCAATCCACACATCGATTTGAAAAGTTATCAACTAGTAAAGTGAAGAGCATCGAGTGAGCTTTAAATCCATACGGGTACGATCTTCATTAGAGCGACGAGGGAGGAGAAAGAGAGCCACGTTCGTGACCAGTTGTGCACGTTTTTCTGGGCCGAGATGATGACCGAGCTTCACGAAATTACAGCCGAACCTGGCTCTTGGCGAGGCGAGTTGAATGCGGGTCTCCGATCGACGTGAAGTGGAGTATAGGGGCTGCGTGATTTAGGGTTGGGAGGCGGCGACGTGGGTTTCGTGACCTGGAGTGTTTTCGCGTGTGGGGAAGGAAGAAGGGGCAACGGCCCAGATGAGTTCAGACGTGAGGAACGGTGATGATCTGATAGGGTTAGGATAAATGAAAATTAATTGTAAATTAATTTTATAATAATTTGTATAAACTTTACAAATGCATATCTTTTTGCTGCATTATCAGAATTCAACAAATTTGGTAGCACCGGAATCGTAGAAACACGTACTACGCAATGCAACTGATTTGGAGTCGTTTGGAGCTGGTTTGAATTTCGGGTAAAATTAAACGCGCGTTTAATTTTATTCGAAATAAATGCTGAAATCGGAATTAAAATCACGGTGAGATCTTCTCACTCAAATTGAATGTGGAATTTTTACAGTTATTGATTGATGATTGACTGTTTGGATGTGATATTAGATATAGTAGGATATATATCTATATATATAGCAGTATATACATATTGGCATATGTATATATTGGATTGATTGATTTCCCGCCTCGTATAGCGGATGAGACCCTATTGCGCCGTTAGTAAGCGGATTTTTATAAAACCCATATACCGCGATAATTCCGTACTGGAGCGGAATTGGTATTGTGCTAACATCTGTGGATGCAGGGAAACAGGTTGGAGGGATCCAACTGGATTCCTCACCGTATTGATTATTTACAGATATTTTGATATATTCTGTTATCATATGATGATATATGATATCTGACTGTTGTGATGGACTGATTGGTGTTGTTGCATCATCGGATTCAGTTTTGAAATGTAAAAATAACGACTTTTACTTTAAAAAGGGTTTTTAAAGTGATTTTTGAAAATATACGTTTTATGGAATTTTTGAATCGATTTATAAACGTAAAATTTTAAAGTTATAAAAGTTATAATTTTTAGTGAAATATAACCGAAGTGTCGTTTTTGAAATAAAAGTCGATTTATTTATAAAATGGTTTAAGTTGGGATTTTTGAATAACTATAAACGATTTGTATAGAAAGATTTATAAAATTGATATTTTATAAATCAAAATATTGGACTTATAAAACGAATTTTATAAGTGTTAAAAATGAAATATTATGGAATCCGTAAATGAATGAAATTATAGATTTATAAATTGTGAAGTTAAAATGAATGAAACTGTAGAATAAAAGATTTATAAGAGATTTACTTATAAATTGGATTTTTACCTTTAGATGGAATATTTATCGAATTTTTAATAAAGGAGATTTATTAAATTGAAGTCGTTAGAAAATAGAAATAGAATTTATAAACGTTGTTTTATAAATTCGAGATCAATTGGATTTGATAAATTAAATATAGAAGATTATTAAAGGAAATATATTCGCGATTTTGGATAGCGAATTATCCTTAAATTGAATGTGTAGAAAAGACTGAAATTTGGTTAGTGAAGTATATTCACGATTTTGGGACAGTGAATATATTGTTAAGTAAAATGGATTTATTTTTGAAGAAGTGATATTAAAAATGAAGTTAAACATTTTAAAGATGTTTTAAAATGTATTATAAATCGAAAGCAGAGATTTCCGCAGTTCTTGTTGAAATAGACGTTTTCGAGAAATTTAAGGAAATGGTGGACTATAACACTGTTGTTATAGTAAATGATTTCCGAAAGGAAATGTTTTGATGTAGTATTGGGATTTATATATCTATCTAAATCCGAATCCCTATACTAGTGATTTCGAGTCGTCGTAACGATGTTTTACGCAACATTCGTTTTGACTCAAATAGATGTTGAAATTTATGATTTCCTTAAAGAATGAATATATACTTAATTTGATTTAAGTATATCGAATATTTTCTAAGTGTTGAAAATAAATGATTTGTGAATTACTTATTATTAAATAAGTATGGAAATGCTTTTCCAATATGAAATGAACTGTTTTGAGATTTTATCTTTTAAAGATAAATTGAAATGTGGAAATTGATTTGAAGTTGTTTTCAAATGGAAGTGTGGAAATTTTATATCTAGTAAAGATATTTTGGAAGATAAAATAATTTGGAAAATTATTTGGAATCTGATGATGTTGCACATCTTTATTGATAGTTAAATAACCGACTATCAATAATTACCTTTAGATAGGTATTTGTTGTGAATTGGATGAATTTGAATGCCACACTTATTTTTGAAGAAGCGCTCACTATTCGGGTTAACCGGGAAAGGACCATGGGGTCGTATAACCCATTCCGAATATGTGATACGTCGTTATGAATTGCATTTGAAGACCGGTGTTGAAGACCGGATATTTTTGAAAACGGAAGGATTACCGTCGAGTTACTCTACATCGGCTGATCTCTGGTTTAGAGGTTTTATCACCCTTAGTGACGGGAAGTCCGGACGTGATTAGAAATTTATCCGAATATGCAAGGGCTTCGTGAGAAGTGCCTTCGGTTCTGTTCGATCCCGGAACAGACTTGTATGGATTGTGTGTTTGACGTTACAATTTGAGATATAAAGCTGATTTCTTTCAAATACATTTCTGTTGGTAGCGGAGAATTTATTCTCTTAGCTTAACACCCTTCTCTGAGACGTACGAGCTCAGAGGTTATGTAGTTGAAATTTATCAGCGATGTATCCCAATTTGGTAACGTGGCATACTGAGTGTTGCTGTGAAATGATCAGTGTTTGATCATTTGTGATATGATCATTTGTTTGATCTTATATCTTTGTGATCATAGGTTGATCATTTTGTTTGACCCGAAGCAGGGCTTTTTGAGAAAGCGTAGCTTTGTGGACGAGACTTCGTCGAGCCTCACACCCCGGAAATGGTCGAAACAGGAAGGATGCAGCAAGGTTCTAGGGAGTAGCGCCCCTTAGTGTATGTCATTCCTTCTGGATAAAGGTGGTATCATGGTATGGAGCCCAGATACTTAACCTCTGTGGTTACTGCATTATTATTATCTATGTGGTTTGTTGCGAATCGGGGATCCTCGGGAAGATCGGTGATGATCGGGGGATGGCATACGCGTGTCAGTAGTTACCTATTTTTGCAGAGGTAACCCGGCCTTGTGTTGGCAGAGATCCGGTTAGGTTCTCGGGTCGTCTATTCCAGGGACGTACCCATCGTGGATAGGAAGTTCCTTAGCCTGACCATTTGTTGGAAATCCAAAGAAACAATACGAGCCTTTACGATTTCAATTGTATAACCTGTCTCCTCAGGAGGCAGCTATAGCAGGCATAATATAATGGTACCTATGCTGGCTAAGATTTATATTCTACTTTCGAAATGTTTTCCACTATGCACTAATAATAATATCAAAAAGAATTTGATTTTTGCATAGTAAGCATCTTTGACTATCATAAGAAGAAATCTCCTCCAAGTCTGCGTTTGCATTGTGTGTGTGGTGGGAGGTCTTATGGTAGTTTCATTTTCCAAAAGCATTGCGAATTGACTTTAAAATCTTCCTGTTGTTTATTTTAAAGAATAACTGTTTTACGTTCTCACACCAGTCACCATGACTGACTTGGAGTTTATTGTTCCCTTCTAAACTCTGGGTGCCCACCATTTTCCACACGGGCAGCCTAGAGTTATGTTATCAGGATATTCTGGAGCTTTGGAGATGAGCTGGATGACGAGACGTAGTATTTGTATCTAATAGTATTTATTCCGCTGTGTATTCTGTATGAGGACAAGTTATATAACTGTCCATTGTTGTACTGAGTTGTATATTGACTCTGATGATATGATGTGATGTAATGTAATAACAGATATAATTCTTTTGTTTTTAAATGATATTCATTTATCTATTATATATTGTTCCGCTGCGATGTGTAAGATTCTGATATTGTTTCTGTGGCTGTCCTGTTGTTCTTCTTCTTTCTTTCTTATCTTTTTCTTCTATCTTCTCCTTCTTCTACTTTTTCTTTTTCTTAAAACCATAACTTTTCGGGTTTCCGGCATTCGATGGCTCAGCAGTCGATAATGTGAGTATCGATGTTGAATTTTCGAAAGTCGAAAATTTTCGCGATGTTACAATTTCCCTCTCCAAACTTCATCCTTTCTCCTTATCTACGTGATGTAAGTCTATCTACGAGGTGTCAACAATTTCTAATAATGGAGGTTAGGTGTGCTTGTTTTTTTAGAGAATGAAAAAGTTAACTATTTATAACCAACTACATCACAAATATCTAGCATCCTTCTCTCTGGATTTGAATACCATGTCTCTAACCCCTCTTCTCTGCTATTTTGGTCAGTCCCCCATCTGCTGGGTTTCCCAGACCTTAGGTCTAATTGATTTAATAATTAAATCACTTGTTTAATTAATTTATTCAAGCTCATTCCTTAGTTAAATCAATATATAACTTTTACACATCATTTTCTTGAATAAATAATTAAAATGCCATTAAAAATTAATAAAATATTGTATCAATTTTATCATTAATTTATAATATTTATAAACTAACCTTAAATTAGTCGAACTCGAAAATTAACTAACAACATGATTGTATTGACTATCTACTATGAACTCGATCCTCACTCAATGTTTTAATAACTTAATTATTTAAGTCTACACGGACTTTGTTGAAGAACAGTACTAAGCACAACTTCAATTGCTTATAGACCATTTAGATGAAACCTAATTTTTAATCTTTACTAGGTTGCACCTTGTAACAATATTTTATGCATGTTTTTTTTTTGTTATTACCGTATCACTTGGATATCTAGAGTTTGGTTTGTGGTCCAAAACTTTACTAATATATGTAGTTAACTGCGTAGACTACATTAAAGTTCTTGGTTTAATCCGATAGCATTTGTTGATAACTAATTTACTATGGCTAAAGATTTCGACTTTAAGTTGACTACTAGTTACGGTGATACTAACCTTCTATAACGAAGGAGATGGATCATCTTATGAGTAGCGCGTTACTTCAAGTAGTTCAACGTACACCCAACTATGGCGGTAACATGGTCACTATGCCTTATGCTTAATAATATCAAAATACAACCTAGCTACTTAAGATCGATGGTACCCTTAAGTCTGAAGAACACCGCATTTTGTTACAAAGAGATCTTCTGTTTTAACTTAATGTATTAACCTATAGAAGAATCTAATTGAGTCATTTTGTGATTGTTCTAAACAGCCATAAGTACGTAACCCCTTGATGTCCCCAACGATCATGAATAATCCACTTTTTATCGTATAGAGAGCATTATGTATACTAGTCTCAACGAATGTATCGATATCCTTTTCTCGATACATCTGGACTAGGAATGTAACTACTTGCCATTTTTGACCCTTAGGTTTAATGCCCGAATCGATGGTCAAACCATAAAAGCCAAAAACAACATATCATAGGGGTTATAATATAGATAAAGGAAATAATATTCTAAATACACAATTCAGAACTCACGTCGAAAGGAACAATAAAAATAATATCAAATAATCATATATTCAAACCAAACTATAGTCAAATATCCATAGTCATAGATCCATACAATACCAATCCATCAATCCACATACAATATCATATTGAATGTTAGATGTTAACATATACAATATATACATAAGCAACGTCTACATCGTCTACACCTTCAACGTCATTTACACCAATACAACTTCATACTCCATCAAGCTATCAATGATAGATAAAAGAAAAATATAGTGAGGGGTTAGGTTCACGTTTGAGTGAGTGAAACAAACCTATTTCGCATATACTACAAAAATACTTGTATAACATTATTATTGTCTAATACACATGTAAACATTCCTAAACTTGCACCACCTTTATCATAGAGTTAAACCAACAATATGCATACATATGTACATAGATACACACACATATACATACATACACATACATAGATGTATGTATGTATAGTTACCTACTTTATTAAACCCATATTACATCCATCTATATAATATATATTAATGATATGATGAATATTGTTCTCCGCTCACTGTTCGTTCAACCCATGGACATAGTCAGAGGTACGATCCACCGAAGGTCATAAAAACCTTCTATAAGGATGTTTCCATTCTCTCACGGTACACATAGTCGATATGTGTGACTCGTGCCACCACGGTTAGTCATAGGAGCAACTATTGTCGAACGTCACATAATACTATCATCGAACGAAAAATATTTCATCCATACATCTAATACCACACACATCTTGCCATACCAAGGTCATGCCACATTATTCATATCTGATATAAATAGAGAATCGCACGAACCCTTTCATGATGTGCTTTCCCATTTTATTTGGCTGTGCTTGGGTCTATGTGAAAGTGTGTACGCTTGTGCACACTAATTATGGATCGTGTAATATGGACTGACAATATATGCGGAATGTTCTATACAAATAAACTAACTATAACAATTCTCAGATATAGAATAGTAAATGCAGTAAACTGTGAAAATCACACCAGGGATTTTTATACTGGTTCGGACCTCCCGTCCTACGTCCAGTCCCAGACTCCTATCTGGATTTTCACAACCAACTACCTCACTTCACCCGGAGGAACAGGTTTACAACACCCGAACAGCTGAACGGGATTTCGTGCCTCTTACAACACCGAGGACTTCAACCAAAACAAATACAATTGCCGTTGACAACTTGTGCTCTTGATAACACTGATTTGTCACTTGTAGTACACCCTTCCTATAATCTTATCCTCAAAATATGTGAATGATGTTTATGAAGATTGAAGGAAGTATATTACTTAATTGAATCAAAAGATATGAAACAATTTCAATGATTCAATAAGCAATTGAAATGTTTGAGAGTTCAAGACAGAGATCAATAGAGTAGAGATTAGAATAATAGAATTGGTTATTTGGAATAATGATTTCATGATGTTTATATAAGAAATAAACAGTTGTAACCCTTTGTGAAAAGATACAAACAAAGGTCATGATCATTGGTGAAGAGAAAGAGAAGCAACCGTTGAAGAAAAGGAAGTGTCTGTACGAAAGGTTGCTTTCTGTTTGAAAACGGTCGACAGGTCAAAATGGACCAGTAGACAGGAATTTGAATATATATACGTTATGTACACTTGTGCACGTTATCTGTGCATTCTGGGCAGAAACGGTCGACCGCCTTGTTTTAAACCGGTCGACCGGTTTAGCCCAGACTGCACAGTTAATGTGCACTCATACATATATACATTTATATTCAAAGATTGAAGGTATGAGATTATTTGAGGATAGATTTTAACATAAATAACACTACTAACATACCAAATAATCAACCTCTAATGTATGGAGCTCTTTGTGTCTCTTTAAAACAATGAATAACTTCTTTTTGTCGATCACGGTTTATCCCTTTGTCAGAAATCAAAACTCTATAAAAATCTTGACTCAACATTCTCCCCCTTTTTGATTGATGACAACATATATCTGATGTTCTGAATCTCCCCCTGAATATGTGATCTCCCTGAGATTTTGTCTGTATTCTTTATATATATATATATTCCTGCAAATAATTGTTAGCTCTTTCTCCCCCTTTGTCATCGACAAAAAGGAGTAATAGATAATGGAATAATATAGGAATGTATCAACCAGAATATCCATTTTCCTCTTTTCTTAAGTGGTACCTGCAAAAAAATATAATTAAGACCATGGTACCCACTTTTTATAGGGTGCTAAGAGTTAGATCTTAGGAATCCAAACCCATACGGGTCTGGTATCCCCTTTATATACATAATTAGAATTATAATGCACAGTATTCATGAAATTCTGAATATATTTGTTCCTAATCAAATTGTTATTTGTTTTAGGAACCCATATTTTGATAGTCTTGACATTTTTCTTCTGAAATTTCACAACTGGCTTTGGTTTGGAATATAATAAACTAAGATTTTTCTTAGCTTCAGTCTTTTGTACTTTCTTTTTCCTTTCATTACCAAGATGTTTCTTGGTTTCTTGTTTCCTATATCCCAAACCTTGTTTATTTGAAACAGATTGTGAACTTTCAATGATTTTTGTCAAATTTTCTCGACCTTTATTAAAGTTAGAAACATTTTGAGTTATGTCATCTAACTTAGTTTGTAAGCTCGCCTTTTCTAGGTCCAGATTTTTGACTTTTGCCTTAAGCTCATGATTTTCAATAGTGAGAGCATCATTTTTCTCTTTTTGAGTTTCAATTTCTTGACTCAAAAGAGATAATTGAGAGTCAACATTAGATGATGATTCTTGAAGTTTTTCAAGTTCTTCTTCTAATATTTTCTTCTCGTCTTTTAACATATCTCGTTCAAACTCTGTTCTACTCAAATCTGCTTTGGCTACTTTTAATTGACGTTTTATGTCTTTATATTTGACTATCAATTCAGAATTTATATCAAGTAATTCATCAAATGTAGGAATTTGTACCTCATCTTCTGTTGCCATAAAACAAACATTAGCTTGTTCATTCTCCTGATCACTTTCACTTTCAGATGAGGATGAGTCTGAATCATCCCATGTTACTGAGAAGGCTCGTTTCTTTGACTTGTCCTTCTTATGTTTGAATTTATCATTTTCTGACTTCTTCTTTTGTTCTGGACAATCCTTCTGCATGTGCCCCTTTTTGTGACAGTTGAAACATTCTATAGTTGATGAAGATGGTTTGTTTGATCCAGATTTCCTTTTGTTGTAACGACTGGCTTTTCGATATTTTAGGAATTTTTTGAATCCTTTTGCAATGAATGCCAAATCTTCATCTTCAGAATCTGATTCATTTTCATCTTTCTCAGCATGAAATGCTACATTTTTCTTTTCTTCTTTCTGTTCTTTTCTAGCCTGCAAATTTGCTTCATAGGACATTAAATTTCCTATCAATTCATCTGGCTTCATGATGGAAAGGTCATTAGCTTCTTCAATTGCTAATACTTTTCCTTCCCATTCACTAGTCAGAGAATGTAGGACTGTTGACACAACATCAAAATCTGAATATTTTTGTCCTAGTCCGATAAGTGCATGATGAATAGTTTGAAACCTTGAATACATATCATTGATTGTCTCATTCGGTTTCATTTTGAAATTTTGAAATTGACTTTTCAGCATGGCTATTTTGGCTTGTTTAACCTTGTTAGTACCTTCATGAGTGGTTTTCAGCGTTTGCCAAATTTCATATGCAGTAGTGCAGATACTAACCCGGTTATATTCATTTTGGTCTAATGCACAAAACAACATATTTATTGCTTTTGCATTTACGGCTGCTGCCGTTTTCTCAGCCGTTGTCCATTCTGAATATTCAGTTGTTGGATTCACTATTTCTTTTTGAGTAGCATTCCAAGCATCATAGCTATTTGATTGCATAAAAAATGACATACGTGTAGCCCAATAGCTATAGTTGAGACCATTAAAGAACGGAGGTCTTTGTGTTGATTGACCTTCCGTGTAAGTGTTAGTGCTAGTGCTTGCGTTATTTGCCATATTACAAGAATATATCAAATAACGGTGTTACGGTTATATGATGACCGTGCTCTGATACCAAATGAAAGTGTGTATGCTTGTGCACACTAATTATGGATCGTGTAATATGGACTGACAATATATGCGGAATGTTCTATACAAATAAACTAACTATAACAATTCTCAGATATAGAATAGTAAATGCAGTAAACTGTAAAAATCACACCAGGGATTTTTATACTGGTTCGGACCTCCCGTCCTACGTCCAGTCCCAGACTCCTATCTGGATTTTCACAACCAACTACCTCGCTTCACCCGGAGGAACAGGTTTACAACACCCGAACAGCTGAACGGGATTTCGTGCCTCTTACAACACCGAGGACTTCAACAAAAACAAATACAATTGCCGTTGACAACTTGTGCTCTTGATAACACTGATTTGTCACTTGTAGTACACCCTTCCTATAATCTTATCCTCAAAATATGTGAATGATGTTTATGAAGATTGAAGGAAGTATATTACTTAATTGAATCAAAAGATATGAAACAATTTCAATGATTCAATAAGCAATTGAAATGTTTGAGAGTTCAAGACAGAGATCAATAGAGTAGAGATTAGAATAATAGAATTGGTTATTTGGAATAATGATTTCATGATGTTTATATAAGAAATAAACAGTTGTAACCCTTTGTGAAAAGATACAAACAAAGGTCATGATCATTGGTGAAGAGAAAGAGAAGCAACCGTTGAAGAAAAGGAAGTGTCTGTACGAAAGGTTGCTTTCTGTTTGAAAACGGTCGACAGGTCAAAATGGACCAGTAGACAGGAATTTGAATATATATACGTTATGTACACTTGTGCACGTTATCTGTGCATTCTGGGCAGAAACGGTCGACCGCCTTGTTTTAAACCGGTCGACCGGTTTAGCCCAGACTGCACAGTTAATGTGCACTCATACATATATACATTTATATTCAAAGATTGAAGGTATGAGATTATTTGAGGATAGATTTTAACATAAATAACATTACTAACATACCAAATAATCAACCTCTAATGTATGGAGCTCTTTGTGTCTCTTTAAAACAATGAATAACTTCTTTTTGTCGATCACGGCTTATCCCTTTGTCAGAAATCAAAACTCTATAAAAATCTTGACTCAACACTATGTTTATTCTGGCCTAGGCAACGTTCACAAGTAGACCGATGGAAGATCCACCAGTCGGCCAATGGTCGACCAATGATGGGTCCACTGATAGACCGATGGCTATGTTGGCCGAGTATAGTAATAGTCCATTTTGTATATTTTTGATTCTAATTTAATTCCTTCTTCTTCTTATTTGTTTCAATCTTCTACTCTTCAATTATTACTCAGGTATACATCAGTTTACGATCATTTAATCATTATTTCAATTTTCATAATATATCAAGCATCACTTATAATTAGATTAAAGTTACCAATCAATATATATTACTAATTCCTTTATTAATACTTTTTCTTAACCAATATATTATCATTTTTAATCTGTGTATCTTTAAACTTATCATAGTCGAAATCCCATACATTTTATTTTATTATCAATATATGAAATCCCTTTATCAAACTCTAATATCATCGTTTATATATTCAAAACCGTTTATTTGGTATCATACTTTGAATACTTTATTTATATAGATTCATTTACTTTCCCATATTTTATATATACATTAAGTAGTAAATAATCATCATTTGTTTTGGAATTTACACTAGGTTTAGATCAAAAACCATAAAATATGAATATAACTGTTTATACGCAAAAGAGATGGATTCCACTCACCGAATAATGGTCAAAACATCCGTTTGGATGATTATATGTCCAAATCCTCCATTTTCCACAAATAGATGGCTCCTAAAATCTTTTGATTTGACTTGTTATCGGTAACTACTTATAGCCCTCGCCTTTTTTGTCATTTTGATATAAGATTCGTGCAAAATAGTGAAGAACTAAGAGGGTTATGACAAATTGAAGTTGAATGGAGAAGATAGCTATAAGTGGAAGAAGATGAAGAAATGAAAATGGGGAATTGTACATTATCTCAATTTTATATTAAGATTGAATGACCATTCAGAATTCAAATTTGAATTTGAATTATTGGGCCTACGACCCGCTTCAACACACTGCTTAAAGCGATTATATCTCCTTCATATGAACTGTGATTCTAGCGTTCTTATAGTCAAAATTGATTAGAAAATCAGATGTACACAATGATGCAACTCAAGTTGCCAAATTATATTCCTTTTAAAATTACAGTTTTACCTCTATTGATTAAATTTACTACAATATCCTTAAAAATTATTATTGAAATTAATGGGCCATTACATTCATCCCTTTAAAAGAATTTCATTCTCGAAATTCCCAAAAAGAGAAAATGTAATTCCTATGTATCACATTCAAGACATACATAACATACACAAATAGTCATCCAAACATTCATAGTATGCACATACTTGGGTGAGATATATTTAGCAATGTAACATCATATATAAGCATGTATGATCATCATGGCATGTAAAATACTACATCCAATGCAAAAATGCAACTATTGATCACCTATATAAATGTAAATGACTTGGCATATCAACTAACACCTAAGTTAGAAATCGTAACTATGACAGCAATCTACCATAGCAACCATTCAACAAATCAACCAAACTATTCTAAGTCAATCTAAACTAATCTAAGAAACATACTGGAAAGATTTTTGGATGAGAAGCTCGTATCTTTTCTTTGTGTTCCTAAGCCATCTCTGCAGGATCATCCCCGCCTGTACTCTCACCAACTTCACAACTTTATTCCTAAGTCTTTTCACACCATGTTCGATGATATGATTTTGTCCATAGGATGAAATTGACTCAGGCTTCAACTCAATATCCTCCAACTGACTTGGTTTGACTACAATAGTTGAATCATGTACACGTCTTCTCAAGTGTGACATATGAGATACGTCATGGATTCCTACCATCTCGCTAGAAGTTTTACTTTATAAGCCAAATTCTGAATCCTCTCCAATATTGGGAAAGGTCCAACAAATCGAGGTGCCAACTTTCTCGAATTCCCAAACATCATAACACGGTTCAATGGTGAGAACTTTATGTATACCAAATCCCCAATTGCAAACTGCAACCCCATTTGTTTGTCTCTTATTAGCATACAAATTTTTCTATCTTGTGCAGACTGCATCCATTTCCTTATCAACTCCACTTTATTCAAAGTGTCTCTAATCATCTTTGATCCAAGTGTAACTCTATCATTAGCATCCTATCAATAAGATGGTGACATACATGATCGCCCATAGATCGCTTCAAATGGAACCATGCCTATGTTGGATTGATCGTTGTTATATAAATTAGCATGACCCCGCTGCATCCTGTAAACTCCTCTAGAACTCACTAGTGAAAAGTTGGTCCCATTCACCAATGATACTCATCGAAATATTATGTAGTGGAATAAATTCCCTAATATAAAGTAGCACGACCCCGCTGTACTTTTTCTCTTCATTAGAGCGAAGTTTCCACTCTTAGTGAGACGATCCAAAAAAACCCAAATGCTTTCATTACCACTCCTGCTCTTAGACAATCCATTTATGTGGTCTACAGATATGTTCTCCAAATTGTTTTGAAGAAATTCTAATAAGAGTAATAAGTCACTTGACTTCTTCTGCTCTACCATTGCCCGTTGACATGTCAAACATATCGCTACATACTCTACCACTTACCTCTTCATCATGGGCCGATAGAAAACATCTGATTACATACTCTATGTACCTAAACATCTTATCTCCACTGGGATGAATGGTTGTCCTAGAACTGTGGAATTATCCTAGAACTTCTCGATTAATTCCTTAAATTCAGGTACACACAACCTTCTGTCTTGTCTAAACCATCCTTTCTGATCCACAGAGTAACGGTCCAAATGACTCGATCGCTCATTCCATTCAAACTAGTCTAAGATAATAACCAAATATGTGTCCTGCCTTTGACTCTACCCAATACGATCCATTAGTGCAGGTTTGAACTCCATTATTGCTAACAATCTAGGTGTATATTCCAATAAGGTTCAACCCAGAAATGAATTTCAACTGCTTCTTTTCCAACAACATAGAATTCAACTTAGCATGCTTCCTATTCAGAACATTAGTAACTACATTACCCTTCCTTGGGCACATGCGATCATACAAATACAATTCACCTTCGCTATCTAAGATTCAAATCCTTTTGAGAGAACAAATACTTGAGGGACTTGTGATCCATAAATAGCTTGAATCTTTCTCCTAATAATAGGTCTCCAAGACTTCAATGCAAATAAAATAGTAGCTAACCCTGGATCTTAAGTCGGGGTAATTACTCTTATGAGTTTTAAGATGTCAACTAGCATATGTTACTACCTTCCCTTCTTACATCAAAACAACACCAAGCCAGTATCGTAACCATCCGTGTAAATGGTAAAATGTTTGGTACCATCTGGAAAAGTCAGAACCGGCACACTTATCAATAGCTCCTTTAACTTGGAAAATGCTTATTCACACTCTGGACACCAAGTAAAAAACCAATTTCTTCTTAGTGAGGCAAGTCAAATATGCTGAGATCTTTATGAAGTCCTTGATGAACTTCTGGTAAAATCTAATCAAATCGAGAAAGCTACAAACTTCCAAAGCGTTATACAGTATCTATCAATCTTTTGCAACTACAACTTTTTATGGATCTATTGCCAATCCATCCTCTGATACCTCATGTCCAAGAAAATGAACCTCTTTTCTCCAAAGTGACATTTTGAGAATTTGCCCTAAGTTGGATTCTTCTCAGAACATCTAATGCTTCTATCAAATGAAGTTTGTGTTTCTCTTCGCTTTGGAAATAAAAGAGAATATCATCCATGAAAACAACTACAAACTAATAGAACTACTCTCGAAAGACCCTACTTATAATACCCTAGATTTTTATAAAAATAATTAATTAATAAAAAAGGGTATTTTGGTAATTTTAATTAAAGCTAAAAAAACTGAATTTTTACAACTGAAGGAATTTAGGAAATACAACTTTTTCATTACATCAAGTTGATTTTTCTAGCTCAGTTTCATATACAAAACATCAAAACAGACATCAAATAAACGAGATACAAATTGTTACCATAGCGCGTATTTCGAGGCAAAATGGGTTTGAGGCCCAATGGGCTGAGAGGGAATTTGGGATTTCTACCTATATAAGAGAGGTTTATAACCCTAATTCAACCCATTCTCCCATTCTCTTTATCTGTAGTCACCATGTAACGACTCGGATTTTTCGACGTTTGATTTGGAATATTTAAATGGTTTTAAATATTGAATTTGAATTATAGATTGATTTTGAATATGGAAAATTTGGGTTTTTATTTATAAAATAAATATAGAATTTAAAAATAGCGATTTATTGAATAATTTAATTATTGAATTTTATAATTGAATATTGGTTAAATTATTGAATCTTGAGTTTTAAGCTTGTTAAAATAATTTAAAGGCTTACAAAATTTATATTTATAATAATGAAGATAATAAAACCTTTTAAATCGAATTTAAAAGTGATATGTTCAATTTTAAAAATAGCTTGTTTAAAATTGACATTTAAAAATAGCCTTCCGAGGCACGGTCTCGGAATTCGACGAAACCAGTCCCATCGGATCCGTAATAGTGTATTATTATCGAATTTCAAATTTCGAAGTGTTTGGAGTTATCGTTTGATCGTACGGTATATAAACGTGTTGAAAATAATAGCGAAATTCAATATAATAATTTGGGTCCAAAAAGCTATCTTCTCCATACGATCGAACTAGGACTCGAAACCTTTTCCATTGTGTTCAGAATAAGGTATAACATTATGAACGCCTAGTGGCACACCTCGATAGGGGTTCGAGATTTTAAGCTGCGAAACCGAGACGTTTGAAATTTAAATAATATATATATAATTATATTGATTGAACCATATATTCACATCAGCTCTTTTCTCCCTTTCCAAATCACTATACCTTAGCCTATTCAACCACGCATAAAATCACGTCTTCCTCTCTTTCTTTCCTTTCAGTTCGACATTCCCCTTCTTTTCAATTAAAACGACCTTATACGTAAAGAAAAAAAAGAAGGAGAACGAAAAGAAAATTCTCGTTCGATATATAGAAAAAGGAATCACGCTATCTCCTTTCATCCTCGTTTGAAATCATATACCCCTTCTCTTCTTGAATAAGATCGAAACATTCTTTCCACCTTCAAACCGAAATCGATCAGTACAAAAAAAAGAACGGGAAAGGCTCGAGCGTTTGCGGCAACGATGGAGAGAGGTGGGCGCGAGAGGCTACTACGGGGTCGAGTGTCATGGAGGTTTTGGGTCGCTCTGGGTGCGCGGACTAGGAGGTTGGAGGCCGCGACGTCGTCGCCGAGGGTGGAAGGGAAGTCGAGGCGGAGCTGGAAGGGATGGCGTCAATGGCGAGACTGCGGCGACAGGCTAGGGAAGATCGATGTAGCGGTCGACGGTAGGCACGATGGTTTCTCGAGAAAAAAAGAGAGAGAGAGGGCAGTCGTGAATGAAGAAGGAGGAAGGGAGGTGCGTGAAGAGCTGCGGCCTAGAACGGAAAGGTGAGATTTGTTTGGGTGATTAATTTTCTTTAGTAAGGTAATTAGGTAAATTTAATTATTCTAAGTAAAAGTCAGAAATTCATAAATGTATAACTTTGCAATGCGAGGTCTAAAATCATGAGAAAAGCAAGTCGGGATTAAAATGGACTGTAAAATAAAAATCAAAGGTGAGTAAAATCCCACTCATTTGGACTGCTAGAATAATTTAAAAAATGATAAATTTAAATTATTGGATGCTTGGATGAATTTATATAATTATTATATGTTGATGTTAAATATATATATATATATATAGTATATATATTAGTATTTGGAGTGATATTTCCGCACATTATAGCGGATGAGACCCTATATACTGCGATATCCCCCTCGAAGTGGGATTGGTATTATTTTATATTGTATTAACATCTGTGGATGCAGGGAAACAAGTTGGAGGGATCCAACTGGATTCCTCAAAAAGTTATTTAATGGATAGGATTTCATAAAGGGAAAATCTTATAATAAAATTCTTGGAACTTAAGGGAGGTTCTGAAATATTAGAAATAAGAACTTCGGGGTTGAATCCGAAGTCAGAGAGAAGTTAGAGATAAATAGAAGGGATTATAAGTAGATATTGTGACGACCCGGATTTTTAACGTCTATTTATCGGGTGATTACCGGATGTAATTATTGGAATATTAGTTATCCCAATATATAAATTTCTAATGATTAAAATATTGGGTATATAGGTGGCTTAAAAACTATAATAAATATTGAATTATCAATCTCTGAATATGATAAATCTTATAGAAAATAAACTTTTTGTATAGGTAAACTTTACCATTTAAATTCAAGATAAAAATATCCATAAATATGTAAATAGATATATATACAAGCTTTATAGTATATATAAGTACATAAATAGGTATGTATATAACCATACTTATAAGTAAAGAAAATATATATATATGTATGAATATGAATATAAATGTGCATGATGATAACCAACATAAATGCATATGGAGATATATATATATGGATTCCAAAAATTAGATTAAAGAAAAATGTTCAAATATATTTTTATATATAGACAAACATATAGACAAGTCTTATCAAATAAAAATATACATAGTATGTATGTATATATGTTAAATAAAGTGGTAAAAGTGATAGATTGGAAATATACATATGGTGTATGTATATACATATGAATGGATAGGTATGTAAACATTCGAGGGAGACAAGCATTTAATGCACAGTACCACTCAAGCATACAATACATCATTTCAAGCTACAAAATATAAAATCAATGAAATCATGTCAGGTCGAATTTTTTTCAAAGGAAACTGAAAAAATTCTCAGCCTTGGCTTGCCCTGTAAGCCTTATCTCCCCAACATATACCTCTATCCTATCTTCATTTATCTCATTCGAACCAAGTTTAAAACAAAAAATATTTCTTCCATTCTCAACTTGAGACAAGGCAACTCAACAGATAAGATCGTCATAAATCAAGCAATTTGAATTCAAACATCAGGCATCAGATCAAAGGAAGAAGTCTGTTTTCCTGTTTCTCTGCTTATCAAATTTGTGAGTAAACTGCTACTCTTTTAATGTTTAAACCTGTTTGAAAATGCATGCTTCTGAGTAAACACCCATCTTAAAGCTTAAGGAAATGAAATCTGTTGCATGTGAATCTCTGGAATGATTTATGTTTTGCATGTTGATAAATATGGGGATGATAAGTGTGCATGTCTGTTTACATATGCATATCTCTGTTTTACTGACAGGTTAAAAATCTTGATAAAAAAATCAAGTTTTCTTCATACATTCTCTTAGAAGTTGTGAATTTCAAACAAAATATGTTTGTTTAAACATAAGCTAAGATTTAAGAATATACTTAAGTACAATAAGTTTGCAAATTATCTAGAAATCAGGAAGACAGTGGGCAACTTATAAACATGAAAATTTCAGGTATCACAATTCTTTGATTTACATATATAATCCAGATCACAATCAAAAATCATGAATTTTAGCAGCTAAATCCCAATTTATAGTTTGGGATCGAGAGAGATATTTGAATTTGACCAGAAAATGTATTTTGAGTGATTTTTGGTAATGGGGGAACTCGGGGTGGTCGGGGTTTTGGCTGGAGCAGGCATGGAGGTCGGTGGTTAGGGAATTAATGATCGGAGATTTTTCCGATCATCGAGGTGGCGGTGCGGTTGGGTTTTAGGGTTTAAAACTCAGTTTTACTCGATGAAGTTTCAGAGGCGATTCCGTCGCCAATGGCGAATCGAACAAGGCCGGGGCAGGTGGAAACAAAGTATGGGTTGTCAACGAAGAACTGATCGTGACGGCGAGGCTTCAAGTGGTCTTGATCGGCGAGGCGAATCGATTTTTGTGACCGAAGTTTGGTTCCAGGCTTGGTCAGATTGCTCGTATTCGATTTTGGGTTCATATTGGACTTTGGGTGATCGGAATCAGAAGGGTGGGTTAAAGTCGACTTGTCGACGGTAGTATGGATGGCCGGAGCTCTGGCGAGCTGGCGTGCATGTGCACGAGGTTGTCAGGGGTGCCAGTGTTTTGATAAGGGGAGTTGTCTCGTGAAGAAGCTTGGGTAAATTGGAAGGGGACTCGAGTAAGGATTCGGGTAGTTGTACGTGAGTGTAACATGTTTTCAGTTTTAAACTTAAACTAAAGTTTTTTTAAAAAAAAGATAGTGGATTTTACTCGGGTCAGGACTGAGAGTTATCGGGTTGAACCCGAAGCAAATTTAACAGTTTCAGAATTTAAAATAAGCAAGTTTTGAATTTAAATTGAATCTAGTTTAAACTATTATATGATAAACGTTTTTTTTAAATTATCTAATTAAAGAAGTTATATGATTTGTTAACTTCAATTTGTTAAATGCTTAAGTTATTTTAAAAACTTAATTTAGAAATAAAGATAAGTGGTTAATTAAAAAAAAGTAATGTTTAGGTTGATATGCTAATGATATTTAAGTCATGAATAAAGAAAATGATTTATCTTAAAGTTAATTAAGGTTTTAATGATTTAAGATAAATTAAATTAATCAGTAATTTAAGAGAAATTAATTAAGTAATTAAAGAGTAATTAAGTTGTAATTAGAGATTAATTAATTTGTAATTAAGAGTTAATTAAGGAAAAGGATGGTTTCTTAATGTAAGTAATTAAAGGATAATTAATTAAAGGTTAATTAATTAATGTAAGTAATTAAGAGTTAATTAATTAATGAATCAAATTAAATTAATTATTAATTATGTGATTAATTAATCTTGCTTATGGATGATTAAATTGTATTGAATACCTTTGATTGTTATTGACTCTGGTATGTACTTTGTAATGTTATGTGATATGAAATGTTTTGATTGAACTGTGATAAATATGAGTTATTTATCTATGATGGAATTGCTGTGAGAATATGACATTCTGAAGTTAAATTGAATTGTTTAAACTTAAACAACTTGGCTTAAAAAGATGGTATTGAATTCGAAGAGACCGGGATCGAATATCAACGATATCCGGAACCACTTCGATTAGTAATCTATAATTCTTTATAGATTTGATTTGTAAATCAAATAGGCTGGAATAGAATAAATTAAGTAAACTAGACCTTTGAAACTAAGTAACGGTACTTAGATATTATTTTGTGAAATAATTGTTTGACTATAATAAGATAAGAACTCGTAGTGAGGTACGAGTTACCCGGGTTTTCAAAGAAGTTTTACAACCTTAGAGTTTCAAATTATATGGGTTTACTCACGCTGGTTTCCAGCCTGACCCGGGTGTTACTTGATGTAATGCTCGGGTCAGACCGAGTATTACAGATTTTTCAGGTAAGGACGTTCTGGAGTTCAGGAGACGAGCTGGATGGCAAGAACGTATGGAGTGTTTCCGCTGTGATATTATTTCTATTTATCTGAGGCATATTTGATTTGTATATGTCCAGTGTTGGGTATGAGAGTAACTCTGATGTATTATAAATGTATTTGACTGATACAATATTCTTTGTAAACTGATAATATTTGATATTATATTTTGATCCGCTGCGATTTGTGAGAATCAGTGATGTGTTTCTGTTTCTTCTTCTATCTCTTTTCTCTTTTTTTTTAACTATCTGGAATTTTCGGGATAGAAAATTTCGGGTCATTACACTTGGTATCAGAGCTGAAAGGTTAAGCGAGAACCTTGGCTCTGGTGGGTGTACTCATAAGGATAGGGTCAATAGTACCCTTGAATGAGTTGAGTGTGTATATATATATGAGAGAGCGTACTTGTTATTTTCTTATATAAAGTTTTAAATGATTTTATATATATAAAGCAATATTCCTTAACCAATAAATGTTAAGGTAATTGGTTGTTAAATTATTGGAATTAAATTAAGTGGTAATAGGAATACAACCAAATTGAAAATTAAATAAAGGTAAGTTTGATATGGTTTCCAACTGAAATTTAATCTTGAATTTGGGAAAAAGTTTTACAATAAGAAATAAGAAATAATATTATTTGAATGAAAAGCTTGATTCAAACAGGAGTTGTTTGAAAATTTAAAGGAATTTGTTTTGAATTAAAAAACCAAAGGTGGTTTAAAATTTAAGGATAACTTAGTGTGTAAAGGAAATAATATGTATATATGAGGAATATACATAATATCAAAGATGGTTTGAAATAAACTCTAAATATTAAGTTTTAAATTTGAAATGAGATGTGATATCCAAGGTGATAAGTTTTTGAACTTATAAAATTATTAATGTGAAGTTTAAATTTTGAAGTAGGGATTCAAATTGGGTAAGGTTGGCTGGATTAATTAAATTGAATTTAACTTTGGGAAAGTTAAATAAGTTAACAAGCAACCTGAATTAGAAATTTCAAAATAAAATTGGGATTTAACTTAGGAAGTTAAATAGTTAATTTGAATTGGGAGTTTGTGTGATCTCAAAATGGGTTTGAGATCTGGAAATTGAAAATGGATGTTTTAGAATAAATTGGATGATGTCATCCTAACGTTATTAATAATCATTGAATTGTGAATTGGATTTGTTTAAATGAATGAGGAATGAAGTGTGGTAATATATCCATGATTGTGATAAATGGATGTAATGTTGAACTGCTAGTGTGCAGTCTATCAATGTATGAAATATTTTGTGGCAGTACGATCTAATAAAATCACCTTCTTTTGAAATGGAATTTGAAATTAAGGACATGGAATAAATTTGAACTGAAAATTTGAATGTTAAGAATTGAATTTGTAAATTAAAATTTGTTTAAGACTGGTTTCAAAACTGGAAGATGAAAATTGGGTAATAAATTGAATTTTTAAGATAAAATTGATTTGAACTCTTATTTGAACTTTGAAATAAGTTAAGTAAAGATAATTTAAAATGGAATTTTGAGAATTGGACTCAGAATTAAATTGTTTAAAGATTTGGATTATTGATTTAAAAATAAGGGTTAATTTGATTTAAGGGGTTAAATCAACATTTGGAAATTTAACTCGAATTTATATTATTTGAGATGGTTTAAAATTGTGATTTAAGATGGATAAGTTTAAATTTCAAATAGAAAATTTGAATTGGATTAATTTGAAATAAAATTGAAGATTGAATGAGTTCAAATTCAAAGGGGAATTGGGATTAATTCATATAGAAATTGAAATGATTTGAAATTGAAGTGGATTCAATTTGAAATTAGTCTAAATTAATTTGAATAATTTGAAATTGTAATTAAAGTGAATATGTTTAAAATCAAATGGAATTTGATTTAAATTTGGAAAGAAGTTGAGGTTATTTCAACTTGAATTGGGGATAAATCAAGTTCAAGGGAAATTGAAGTTATTCAAATTAGAAGTGAGTCAATTTAAATGGGTATGGAAATTTAAATTGAATTGATGGGGAATTGAACAGTTTGGCTCTGGACTATTTTTAAATAAATCATTTTGATATAAACTGTTTTAAATCTATTTTTCCTAACTATTTACTATACAACTTTTCTTTTAAAATTCCAAAACTATCTTATATTTATTTAACAACTACTTTTGGAACTATTTAACTATTTTACAACTATTTTATAAACTAATCACTATTTTTCCAACTACTTTATAACTAGTTACTATTTTACAACTATTTTGCAATTATTTTACTATTTTTCAATTATTTTATGATTACTTAACTATTTTACAGCTATTTTGCAAACTAATTATTATTTTTCAACTACTTATCTATTTTAAACTTTTTAAGCTATTTTCTAAATTTAAGCTGGACAGAGTTCAAACTGTTATTGATTTAATTACCAATTGAGATAAGGATTAAAGTGATAATCCAAATGGAATTGGAACAATTGTGAATAAGTGGATAGAAATTAAAGTGAATGTGAATAGAAAGGAGAAATTGATTTAGCTAATAATCAATGGAGATAAAAACGTAGCATGCACGTATATTATTCTAATCGCATAGTGATTTGATCCAGATTCGAGCATAGAATTTCGAGATAGTATTATCAATCCGAGTTGGGATTTTTTGCTCGATTTTCGACGGCGATCCTGGATATGGATTTTTGATTGGTTCTGGATATTCTCTATCATAGTTGTGACTATGCAAGGAGAATGACGGTTTCTGATCAAGAAACCAGATCTGAGTCCGCATTAGGAAGTCGGGTGGACTATACTAGTTCGGAAGTGAAATTGTGTGATCGAGTGAGCGATCAGATTGATATTGCGTACGGATGATATGTGGACATCGTACGAGTTTGAATGAAATTGATATTGTAAGTTGTGGATAAGAATTGTAAAGTGGTTTTGAAATGAAAAGTTTATTTTGTGAGATATATGAGGAAATAAGGTGGAAATTTAATATTTCTATGATTAAAATTTACTTTATGGAAGTAAGCAATATGGTAAATGACTTTACAAAAGAGTAATCAAAATTTGAATATTTGATTTGGAATAAACAAAGTTATTATCTTTGTTATATATGGTAAACTCCCCTTGTTGAATCTATTGCCAGAAGAAAAGAGTTTGGGAAATATTTGAAGTATAAAAGTGAATTTATATAAGGATGAAGTGATTCAAAAAAATTTCCCAAGGTTATTATATATATGTATATATAAAGGATTTTGTGAAAATGATTTTGAGAAAAGGATTTTGGAACCTATGGATTTGGAAAGGCTTTTGATTTTTGAGGAAAATCAAATTTGGAATTTGGAAAGCCTAGTTTGTGAATTATCAATTTTGGGATAATCGATTTTGAGAAAGGAGATTTATATGGAATTCATACTAGGTGTATGATTTGGAAAATACTATATGTGTATAGTATAAAGTGTTTTGAAAGTGCTCTGGGGAAAAAGGCGCTCCCTTGAATGAACTTCTCAGGAGTGCCACAGAATGGTACTGCCTTGAGCCTCAAAGAGGGGGAGGCTCTAAAGTTGATCCTGTGAGGAGTCCGGACAAACTAGTTTCTGAGGATTATTGGGTAGCGAAAGTCGAGGGCGCTGATGCCTACAGAGGCATTTGGGTTATGCTGTGACGACAGTGTAACTCGATGTCGCTACGATCTACTGTGTGGACCATAGCGAAAATCGTGTGGAGGATGAGTGCCAACAGTCTACACTTGATTTTGCCGGGATGGCAACATAACATCGGTAGACTGCGATCTATGGTCAAGTGGAGGAGTTTCATTCTTTTGGCAGCAAAATTCGGTGGCGCTGATGCCTATAGTTATATGGGTTTTTGTTGTGATAGCAACGTAAAGCCCGGGTATAACTACGATCTGTAGCGAGTTCTATGGTGTAATCGAGGGGCGCGGAGGCCTACGGTTATCTATGGATTTTGCCGGGATGGCAACGTAACCATCGGGTTAACTGCGACCATGGATGGGGGTGATGATTTCCAGAGCATTCTCACCAAAGATATTTCCTCTATTTTCGAAACTGTTTTCTATATTTTCAATAAAATTATTTTCCAAAGTATTTTCACTGGGTGTTGGAAATGGGTTTACCAAGTACTTATAGATTTTCAGTCCTACGCCTGATCAATGTATGACCGAATTTCTATGAGAACAAGGATGGACTTGTTGAAAAATCGAGTTATAAAAGTATTTTATAAAAACTACTTTAAAATAATATTATATAGATATTAAAAAGTGTTTTAAAAATGATCGAAGAAAATTTATCTGATTTTAAGCATTTTATTAATTCTGATTTCGTTCCTTTTCGAGGACGAAAAGTTCAAAGGGGGGAGGAATGTGACGACCCGGATTTTTAACGTCTATTTATCGGGTGATTAACGGATGTAATTATTGGAATATTAGTTATCCCAATAAATAAATTTCTAATGATTAAAATATTGGGTATATAGGTGGCTTAAAAACTACAATAAATATTGAATTATCAATCTCTGAATATGATAAATCTTATAGAAAATAAACTTTTTGTATAGGTAAACTTTACCATTTATATTCAAGATAAAAATATCCATAAATATGTAAATAGATATATATACAAGCTTTATAGTATATATAAGTACATAAATAGGTATGTATATAACCATACATATAAGTAAAGAAAAAATATATATATGTATGAATATGAATATAAATGTGCATGATGATAACCAACATAAATGCATATGGAGATATATATATGGATTCCAAAAATTAGATTAAAGAAAAATGTTCAAATATATTTATATATATAGACAAACATATAGACAAGTCTTATCAAATAAAAATATACATAGTAAGTATGTATGTATATATGTTAAATGAAGTGGTAAAAGTGATAGATTGGAAATATACATATGAATGGATAGGTATGTAAACATTCGAGGGAGAAAAGCATTTAATGCACAGTACCACTCAAGCATACAATACATCATTTCAAGCTACAAAATATAAAATCAATGAAATCATGTCAGGTCTAAAAATTTTCAAAGCAAACTGAAAAAATTCTCAGCCTTGGCTTGCCCTGTAAGCCTTATCTCCCCCACATATACCTCTATCCTGTATTCATTTATTTCATTCGAACCAAGTTTAAAACAAAAAATATTTCTTCCATTCTCAACTTGAGACAAGGCAACTCAACAGATAAGATCATCATAAATCAAGCAATTTGAATTCAAACATCAGGCATCAGATCAAAGGAAGAAGTCTGTTTTCCTGTTTCTCTGCTTATCAAATTTGTGAGTAAACTGCTACTCTTTTAATGTTTAAACCTGTTTGAAAATGCATGCTTGTGAGTAAACACCCATCTTAAAGCTTAAGTAAATGAAATCTGTTGCATGTGAATCTCTGGAATGATTTATGTTTTGCATGTTGATAAATATGGGGATGATAAGTGTGCATGTCTGTTTACATATGCATATCTCTGTTTTACTGACAGGTTAAAAATCTTGATAAAAAAATCAAGTTTTCTTCATACATTCTGTGACGACCGCCCATGTCCCCTGCACCGAATCTAGAGATAGTGCGCTGTAAAGTGTGCCAGGCGACTATGGACGATTGTCAAGGTAAGATTAAAACAACAGAATCTATCGTATTACTCACAGCGCATGGACAAAATACAATAGAACATATGTATAGTGAAGCTTTACAGAACAAAATGACATCTTATAAAACTCCATAATAGTTGAATACAAGCATCCACATAGTCAATACATCCAGCCTCACTACATATCTCTCAGAGAATACAAAACAGCGGAACATCCAGTACATATAAGAAGATAATATGCAACCCTCTAGCTCGTCTTCGATATCAGCATCGTGAGAAGAGAACAGCACCTGTCACCTGCTACCTAGTCTGCCCGTCCCAAAATGGACGAACAGCCCAAGGCAATAAGAATTAAAACATAAAGCCTTGAGTCAGACAACAGTCTTAGTGAGCAGTAAATTAACTAACAACATACCAAAAGAGCATAAAGGAAAGGAATAGGAATACAACCCTCCCACTCCAACCTCATTCTACAGTGATAGCCCCCAGACACACACTAAGCAGAAGCAAACATAGCAGAGCATACAATTTAAAGTAAAACTACTATCACTCGAGTCAAGGGCGATGTTTTCCAAGTACCAAGGCCTAAATCAGATAAGCACCCAGAAAATACCGCTCTTGAGTCCGAATGACGATACAACCAAACATCCATGACTCTGGCTATCACTGTTATCATTGCTTCGATATCACCGTTAATTGAATGACCGGCACATTCTTTCAGCCGTCCGTCAAGGGCTAATGGAAACCCCGGTTCTAGACATAACTCCCGCACGTCGTCGCAGCCCGTGCCTAGGACTATCGAATCTGCCCAGAGTACTCGACCATCAACAGTTGGCCGTTGGGACTATCGAATCTGCCCAAACGTACTCTTGCTTAGAGCATGCTAGAACCTTCAACAACGATGCTATCCAAGCCTCCTAGTCATCCTCCTCGACGACTATTCTCATATCCATTCATTATCCTCAACTCGAATCATATCACCGAGTTATCAACATGCTTGGAATGATCCCGTCTGGATTAGACCAAGTCTTCATCATATGATTGCCTCGCTTCATTACATCCTCGCAAAGCCTCATCTCATCATCACATCATCAAATCTATGCATAAGAGCTTCATCATCCCGCTACATATGCCACGAGCAGCTTTTCCAATCCAAGAGCCTTTCCCTTAGCTTTTGAATCACCTTCGATCTAAATCTAATCATCAATCATCTAGTTCATAACAATCAATCAAATCAAACATCAATCCAAGCAATCAAGCATTCAAAAATGATCTAAGTAGACAATTATAACAATAATGGCATTTTCGTAATTAAAGAGTTGAAAGTCCAATAAGCATGAAAACATGGATTATATCTCTACAAACTTGATGAATGAACTTGCATAGGTTAACATATGATAAAGTGGATGTAACATCATCATAAACAATGGATCTATATGGATCTACACATAGGATGAAGAAAATGCATGGAAATCACTAATTTAACACCAAATCGAGCCAACAATCCGATCTACTCCTTTGGATCCGTGTGAGAGATAATCACCACTCACCAAATCTCCTAAACAAACCCAAATCAACACACTTCAGATCTGGACAGCAAAGGATCAAGCTTGATCTATCACAAATCCGCTTCAAATGAAGAAATCTCTCTTGAAAAGATGAAGATCTTCAATCTAAGCTCTTGAATCTTCAATCTTGATCTTCGATTTGGATGGATGGAAGCACTAGATTAGAGTGGAGAAAAGAAGTGAAGAAGTGTAGAAGTCGAGCTCTCAAAATGGCAGCACTTCGTCGCTTCAAAATCCGGATCCCAAAAAGTGAGAACAACCCCTCCTATTTATAGCTGAAAACTGCCCTTAAGTCGTAACTCGGCTATCTCCTTAAGTCGGTGCCGACTTAACACTATGCCGACCTACGACCTAAAAACCCCTACGACTTAACAGAGCCTCCGACCTAACCCTTAGCCAACAACTCCGACCTAACAGACCAAGCCTACGACTTAACATGCGCGCGACCTAACTTATGCGCGCTTCACTCCTAAGTCGCCTGGACGACTTAACAACTTAGCACCATTCGACTTAACACTGCGCGACTTAACTATGCACGACTTAACACTTAGACGAAACCCAGCGACCTAACACACTGCCTCTCTACGACCTACGACTTATAAAACCTTGCGACCTAACAACTTAACAACCCACGCGACCTAACAGTGTTACGACCTAACACTTAATACTTAACCCCTTAGGTCGTCCAACGACTTAACTACTAAGTCGTTAACCCGCTTATTTCTTAGGTCGGTCAATCCCATAGGTCGCTCACTTTACTAAGTCGGTAACTTGCTACCCCAGCTCCCCTAGGTCGTTGCCGACCTAACCATGCTAACCTGGTAACCACTAGGTCGCTAACTCCACTAGGTCTGCCTACCCTTAAGTCGCCATCCTTAAGTCGGTCAGTTCTTTAGGTCGTTAACTCGCCCTGCCGACCTAATACTTAACCAAATCCTAGGTCGTTGCCGACCTAACTCTACCCCAGAATACTTAGGTCGCCTAAACCTCTTAAGTCGGTCACGACTTATCTCCTAGGTCGGTCACTACCTTAAGTCGGTCAACCACACTCCCTTAACTCGGTGAGTTCCTTGAGTCGGCAACTCGACCCAGACTTGTTGCTTAACTCGTCCAAACTCCTAAGTCGGCTACGACTTAGGACTTAAGCAAAATTCTGCCAAAACCAGAAATGACTTAACAACCATACAACCAAAGGTCAATCATTTTAGAATGTTTTAATCCGTAAAAATACGGGTCGTTACATTCTCTCCCCCTTAGGAATTTCGCCCCCGAAATTCCAAACAATCATAGCAATCAAAGACTATTCTGTACGCCTACCATCCATAGCAATCAACAAACCCTGCATCCAATTCTAGCTTAGCGTACAGAATTCTAAGACTTAGAACAAGTTACAATATCGCGAGATGAGACGACACCTTAGGGCCATACCTTGAAGAGTTCAGGATGAGCTGCCTTCATCCTCTCTTCTACCTCCCACGTACAGTCGTTATCATCATCACTCCATTGTATCTTGAGTAACTTAACTACCTTCCTCCTAAGCTGTTTCGTGTCGGTTTCAACAACACGAAGTGGCTTACGAGGTCTTCTATCAACTGGATCAACCTCGAAATCTTCACAGCTATCAGCAGAAACTACGGTACTCGAGTCGTGCACATACTTCCGTAGATATGATACATGAAAAACATTGTGCACACCCGACATCTTCTCTGGTAATTCCAATCTATAAGCGAGCTTTCCAATTCGCTCGATAATCGGGAATGGTCCAACAAATCTTGGAGTCAATTTCCCTTTCTTCCCGAATCGAATAACATTCTTCAGTGGAGAAATCTTCACAAAAACCATATCTCCTACGTCGAATTCTAAATCCTTTCGACGCTTATCGGCATAACTCTTCTGACGGTCCTGGGCTGCCTTCATTCGTTGCCGAATGATCTCTATACAATCTGAAGTCTGTCGAATCATTTCTGGCCCAAGTATCAGCTTCTCTCCTGTTTCCAACCAACATGTCGGAGAGTTACACGGTCTTCCATATAATGCCTCATACGGTGCCATACCAATGCTTGACTGGTAACTGTTGTTGTACGCAAACTCCACCAAATGAAGGTGATCTTCCCATGATCCTCCGAAATCCAAAACACAAGCTCTGAGGAGGTCTTCCAAAACTCGGTTGACTCTCTCGGTCTGACCATCTGTTTGGGGATGATAAGCTGTACTCAAACACAACTCGGTTCCCAAGACTTCCTGGAAGCTCTTCCAAAATCCACTAGTGAACAATGGGTCTCGATCGCTCACTATACTCTTCGGAATACCATGGAAACGAACTATCCACTTAACATACAACTCAGCCAACTTTGATGCAGTCCTAGTCGATCGGACAGGAATGAATCGTGCACTCTTAGTCAGACGATCCACAATGACCCAAATCCCTTCATTTCCCGTTCTGGTTCTAGGCAATCCATCGATGAAATCCATCGACACTTGTTCCCACTTCCACGTAGGGACTTCTAATGGCTGAAGCAATCCACTTGGCTTCTTCTGTTCAGCCTTTACCAACTGGCAGTTCATGCATTTGGAAATAAAATTTCCAACATCCTTCTTCATGCCTTCCCAGTAGTAGGTTCTCTTCATATCCCGATACATCTTGTTTCCACCTGGATGAATTGTCAGCTTCGAGTGATGACTTTCCTTCAGAACTTCACTCCTCAATTCATCTATATCGGGAACAACTAGTCGTCCTTGCTTCCGAAGCCAACCCTCTCGATCGACCTCGAATCCTTTATCCTTTTCTGGATCCAATCCAGATTCCAATTCACGGATAATCTTGACAAGCTTATCATCTCGCTTTTGGCCCTCGCCAATCCTTTCCACAAGAGAAGGTCTTATCGATAAGTTTGCCAACATCTCAGGTTCCAATTCGCATCTAGGCCTGAAGTCAAATCCAGCTAAATACTCGAGGCTCTTCCATTCGGAAAACATGGCTCCCAATCCTGCATGTCTTCGACTTAACGCATCTACCACTGCGTTACCTTTTCCCGGAGTATAAGCTATACCAAAATCATATGATGCCAAAAACTCTAGCCAACGTTGCTGCCGAAGATTCAAATCCTTTTGGGAGAAAAGATACTTCAACGACTTGTGATCCGTAAACAACTCGAATCGAACTCCCAACAAATAATGCCTCCACATCTTCAGAGCAAATACAATCGCCGCTAACTCCAAATCATGTGTTGGGTAATTCCTTTCATGCGGCTTCAGTTGTCGACTGGCATACGCAACAACTTTATCCTTCTGCATCAGCACTGCTCCAAGTCCAGTACCACATGCGTCGGTGTAAACCACCATCTCATCATTCCCACTTGGAATAGTCAAAACAGGAGCACTCGTCAATCTCTCTTTCAGGATTCCGAAAGCTTGCTCACACTTAACATCCCAACTGAACACTTGGTTCTTCTTCGTCAATCCTGTTAACGGTGCAGCTATCTTGGAGAAGTCTTTGATAAACCGTCGATAATATCCTGCTAATCCAAGAAAACTTCTCACATCAGATGCATTCTTAGGTCTAACCCAATCCTGGATTGCTGCCACCTTAGCGGGATCAACCGCTATTCCATTTCCAGAAATCACATGGCCTAAGAACCTCACTTCATTCTTCCAGAAGTGACATTTCGAAAACTTAGCCTTCAGCTGATGTTTCCGTAAGATTTCCAAAACAATACGCAAGTGCGTCTTGTGCTCTTCTTCCGTTCTGGAATAAATCAGAATATCATCCACGAACACAAGTACGAACTTGTTCAACTGATCTCTGAACACTATATTCATAAGATCCACAAAATATGCTGGCGCGTTAGTCAATCCAAACGGCATTACCAGCCACTCAAAGAAACCGGATGGTGTCCTAAAAGCAGTCTTCGGCACACTATCCTTAGCTACTCTCAACTGGTGAAATCCCATTGCCAAATCCATCTGAGAAAACACCTTAGCCTCGTGAAGCTGATCAAACAAGTCATCTATTCTCGGCAATGGATACTTGTTCTTCTTAGTCACCTTATTCAGCTCACGATAATCCACACACAATCTCAATGACCCATCTGCCTTGGTTGCAAACACAACTGGTGCACCCCACTCGGACACACTACGCCGAATGAATCCTTTCTGCAAAAGATCATCAACTTGCACCCTCAACTCCTGCTATTCCCTAGGCGCCATCCGCCTAAGAGGCATCACAACAGGTCTGGCTCCTTCAACTAGATCTATACGAAACTCGATCTCTCTATGCGGCGGCAACCCTTTGACTTCGTCAAAGACATCCTCGAATCCATTTGCGATTGGCTCTAAAGACAGTCCATCCCGTGGAACAACTAGCGAATACATGAAGCTCATGAAGACGCCTTCCTCATGCTTACATCGTATCACAATCTTTCGCCCTTCCACATTCTCGACTGTCACCTCCAGCCTCTCACAATCAACCTTAGCCGCATACTTCCTAAGCCAGTCCATACCCAAAATAATTCCGAACCCCGCAAAGTTCAGAACAAAGCAATCACAAACAAAAGAGCAACCATGACTCGACACAACTAGACCATGGCATAACATACACAAACAAGACGAACCCCCAACTGGATTAGTCACAACCAATGGCCTATCAACAATATCCGGCTTCAAGTCTAACCGGCCTACTAGTTCATTACAAACAAACGAGTGCGACGCTCTAGTATCAAACAGAACTCTAACTGGAACACCACATAGGAAAAGAGTACCTTGAACAACCACACTCTTTCCCTTCTCTTCAGCAGTAGGAGCTTTCGAAGACGACGGAACAGCTCCTAAAGCATAGGCTTGCACAATCTGCCTGTCCTTCCTCGGTTCTGGACAATTCTTCCTGAAATGCCCCGGCTTGTCACAGTTGTGACACTTCATCGGCACCTTAGGATTCTTACAATCCTTAGAGAAATGGCCCTTCTGCTGACAATTGTAGCAAGTCACCTCGCCTTTCGGCTTCTTCTGGCCATCCTTACCTTTCTGCTGCTGCTGCTTCCTCTTCTGGTTTCCACCCTGCTGTGGTTTAGATTCTCCCTTGGTAACAGCAACAACAGGTCCTTCCTTAGGAAACAGACTCTCATGCCTGAGAGCTTTCTCTACAAGTTTCTCAAATGAATCGTCCAAATGATCCACCAACTGTCTCCCAAGATAACTATCCAAGCCGGTCACAAACTTCTCATTCTTCTGATAAGCAGATTCAATATATGACCGAGCATACTTGGACAAAGCTTCAAACTCAGAAACATACTCAAGAACAGATCTTCCACCCTACTTGAGCTCTACAAACTTCTTGAACAGAACAGACTTCTGAGCTGTAGAAATGAACTTAGCTTCAAATCTGACTTGGAATTGCTCCCAAGTAATCTCTTCTTCCGGAGTAGTGATGGTAATAGAGTTCCACCAATCAGAAGCTCTCCCTTGAAGCTGCCTCGATGCCAACTTCCTCTTAGTTGCATCATCAATTCCCAAATCACCAAAGATCCTTCTACAAGCATCTATCCACCTCTGGACCTCAATGGTAGATTCTGTTCCCAAGAAAACCTTCCCTCCAAGAGCAGTATAATCCTTGCACAACTTAGCAAAATCCACTGGTTTCGGAGCTTGGACTTGAACTCCAACATCTACTGCTGCCCCCGGAACTGGTATCCTTCTCATGATCGAAGTCATCATAGCTTCGAACATGGCTGCATAAGCAGCAGTCTCTTCAGTAGCACGGCCTTCCCTAGCAGCTGGTCTCCCTCTTCGACTCATTCTCAATATCTATAAAAAGGAATGATTAGAACATCTAGAGAAACAACTGCATAAAGGACTCAAACCCTACTAAGCTACTATATTATATATAGTAATCATCCATCAAAATACAATTACGTCTCTCATACGTAGTTACGACAGCGAGCGTTGGGTAAAATCGATTAACCAATGCTCTGATACCAAATGTGACGACCGCCCATGTCCCCTGCACCGAATCTAGAGATAGTGCGCTGTAAAGTGTGCCAGGCGACTATGGACGATTGTCAAGGTAAGATTAAAACAACAGAATCTATCGTATTACTCACAGCGCATGGACAAAATACAATAGAACATATGTATAGTGAAGCTTTACAGAACAAAATGACATCTTATAAAACTCCATAATAGTTGAATACAAGCATCCACATAGTCAATACATCCAGCCTCACTACATATCTCTCAGAGAATACAAAACAACGGAACATCCAGTACATATAAGAAGATAATATGCAACCCTCTAGCTCGTCTTCGATATCAGCATCGTGAGAAGAGAACAGCACCTGTCACCTGCTACCTAGTCTGCCCGTCCCAAAATGGACGAACAGCCCAAGGCAATAAGAATTAAAACATAAAGCCTTGAGTCAGACAACAGTCTTAGTGAGCAGTAAATTAACTAACAACATACCAAAAGAGCATAAAGGAAAGGAATAGGAATACAACCCTCCCACTCCAACCTCATTCTACAGTGATAGCCCCCAGACACACACTAAGCAGAAGCAAACATAGCAGAGCATACAATTTAAAGTAAAACTACTATCACTCGAGTCAAGGGCGATGTTTTCCAAGTACCAAGGCCTAAATCAGATAAGCACCCAGAAAATACCGCTCTTGAGTCCGTATGACGATACAACCAAACATCCATGACTCTGGCTATCACTGTTATCATTGCTTCGATATCACCGTTAATTGAATGACCGGCACATTCTTTCAGCCGTCCGTCAAGGGCTAATGGAAACCCCGGTTCTAGACATAACTCCCGCACGTCGTCGCAGCCCGTGCCTAGGACTATCGAATCTGCCCAGAGTACTCGACCATCAACAGTTGGCCGTTGGGACTATCGAATCTGCCCAAACGTACTCTTGCTTAGAGCATGCTAGAACCTTCAACAACGATGCTATCCAAGCCTCCTAGTCATCCTCCTCGACGACTATTCTCATATCCATTCATTATCCTCAACTCGAATCATATCACCGAGTTATCAACATGCTTGGAATGATCCCGTCTGGATTAGACCAAGTCTTCGTCATATGATTGCCTCGCTTCATTACATCCTCGCAAAGCCTCATCTCATCATCACATCATCAAATCTATGCATAAGAGCTTCATCATCCCGCTACATATGCCACGAGCAGCTTTTCCAATCCAAGAGCCTTTCCCTTAGCTTTTGAATCACCTTCGATCTAAATCTAATCATCAATCATCTAGTTCATAACAATCAATCAAATCAAACATCAATCCAAGCAATCAAGCATTCAAAAATGATCTAAGTAGACAATTATAACAATAATGGCATTTTCGTAATTAAAGAGTTGAAAGTCCAATAAGCATGAAAACATGGATTATATCTCTACAAACTTGATGAATGAACTTGCATAGGTTAACATATGATAAAGTGGATGTAACATCATCATAAACAATGGATCTATATGGATCTACACATAGGATGAAGAAAATGCATGGAAATCACTAATTTAACACCAAATCGAGCCAACAATCCGATCTACTCCTTTGGATCCGTGTGAGAGATAATCACCACTCACCAAATCTCCTAAACAAACCCAAATCAACACACTTCAGATCTGGACAGCAAAGGATCAAGCTTGATCTATCACAAATCCGCTTCAAATGAAGAAATCTCTCTTGAAAAGATGAAGATCTTCAATCTAAGCTCTTGAATCTTCAATCTTGATCTTCGATTTGGATGGATGGAAGCACTAGATTAGAGTGGAGAAAAGAAGTGAAGAAGTGTAGAAGTCGAGCTCTCAAAATGGCAGCACTTCGTCGCTTCAAAATCCGGATCCCAAAAAGTGAGAACAACCCCTCCTATTTATAGCTGAAAACTGCCCTTAAGTCGTAACTCGGCTATCTCCTTAAGTCGGTGCCGACTTAACACTATGCCGACCTACGACCTAAAAACCCCTACGACTTAACAGAGCCTCCAACCTAACCCTTAGCCAACAACTCCGACCTAACAGACCAAGCCTACGACTTAACATGCGCGCGACCTAACTTATGCGCGCTTCACTCCTAAGTCGCCTGGACGACTTAACAACTTAGCACCATTCGACTTAACACTGCGCGACTTAACTATGCACGACTTAACACTTAGACGAAACCCAGCGACCTAACACACTGCCTCTCTACGACCTACGACTTATAAAACCTTGCGACCTAACAACTTAACAACCCACGCGACCTAACAGTGTTACGACCTAACACTTAATACTTAACCCCTTAGGTCGTCCAACGACTTAACTACTAAGTCGTTAACCCGCTTATTTCTTAGGTCGGTCAATCCCATAGGTCGCTCACTTTACTAAGTCGGTAACTTGCTACCCCAGCTCCCCTAGGTCGTTGCCGACCTAACCATGCTAACCCGGTAACCACTAGGTCGCTAACTCCACTAGGTCTGCCTACCCTTAAGTCGCCATCCTTAAGTCGGTCAGTTCTTTAGGTCGTTAACTCGCCCTGCCGACCTAATACTTAACCAAATCCTAGGTCGTTGCCGACCTAACTCTACCCCAGAATACTTAGGTCGCCTAAACCTCTTAAGTCGGTCACGACTTATCTCCTAGGTCGGTCACTACCTTAAGTCGGTCAACCACACTCCCTTAACTCGGTGAGTTCCTTGAGTCGGCAACTCGACCCAGACTTGTTGCTTAACTCGTCCAAACTCCTAAGTCGGCTACGACTTAGGACTTAAGCAAAATTCTGCCAAAACCAGAAATGACTTAACAACCATACAACCAAAGGTCAATCATTTTAGAATGTTTTAATCCGTAAAAATACGGGTCGTTACACATTCTCTTAGAAGTTGTGAATTTCAAACAAAATATGTTTGTTTAAGCATAAGCTCAGATTTAAAAATATACTTAAGTACAATAAGTTTGCAAATTATCTGGAAATCAGGAAGACAGTGGGCAGCTTATAAACATGAAAATTTCAGGTATCACAATTCTTTGATTTACATATATAATCCAGATCACAATCAAAAATCATGAATTTTAGCAGTTAAATCCCAATTTATAGTTTGGGATCGAGAGAGATATTTGAAGTTGACCAGAAAATGTATTTTGAGTGATTTCTGGTAATAGGGGAACTCGGGGTGGTCGGGGTTTTGGCTGGAGCAGGCATGGAGGTCGGTGGTTAGGGAATTAATGATCGGAGATTTTTTCGATCATCGAGGTGGCGGTGTGGCTGGGTTTTAGGGTTTAAAACCCAGTTTTACTCGATGAAGTTTCAGAGGCGATTCCGTCGCCAATGGCGAATCGGACAAGGCCGAGGCAGGTGGAAACAAAGTATGGGTTGTCGACGAAGAACTGATCGTGATGGCGAGGCTTCAAGTGGTCTTGATCGGCGAGGCGAATCGATTTTTGTGACCGAAGTTTGGTTCCAGGCTTGGTCAGATTGCTCGTATTCGATTTTGGGTTTGTATTGGAATTTGGGTGATCGGAATCAGAAGGGTGGGTTAAAGTCGACTTGTCGACAGTAGTATGGATGGCCGGAGCTCTGACGAGCTGGCGTGCATGTGCACGAGGTTGTCAAGGGTTATAGTGTTTTGAGAAGGGGAGTTGTCTCGGGAAGAAGCTTGGGTAAATGGGAAGGGGACTCGAGTAAGGATTCGGGTAGTTGTACGTGAGTGTAACATGTTTTCAGTTTTAAACTTAAACTTAAACTAAAGTTTTTTTAAAAAAAAGAAGAAAGTGGATTTTACTCGGGTCAGGACTGTGAGTTATCGGGTTGAACCCGAAGCAAATTTAACAGTTTTAGAATTTAAAATAAGCAAGTTTTGAATTTAAATTGAATCTAGTTTAAACTATTATATGATAAATGTTTTTTTTAATTATCTAATTAAAGAAGTTATATGATTTGTTAACTTAAATTTGTTAAATGCTTAAGTTATTTTAAAAACTTAATTTAGAAATAAAGATAAGTGGTTAATTAAAAAAAGTAATGTTTAGGTTGAGATGCTAATGATAATTAAGTCATGAATAAAGAAAATGATTTATCTTAAAGTTAATTAAGGTTTTAATGATTTAAGATAAATTAAATTAATCAAGTAATTTAAGAGAAATTAATTATGTAATTAAAGAGTAATTAAGTTGTAATTAGAGATTAATTAATTTGTAATTAAGAGTTAATTAAGGAAAAGGATGATTTCTTAATGTAAGTAATTAAAGGATAATTAATTAAAGGTTAATTAATTAATGTAAGTAATTAAGGGTTAATTAATTAATGAATCAAATTAAATTAATTATTAATTATGTGATTAATTAATCTTGCTTATGGATGATTAAATTGTATTGAATACCTTTGATTGTTATTGACTCTGGTATGTACTTTGTAATGTTATGTGATATGAAATGTTTTGATTGAACTGTGATAAATATGAGTTATTTATCTATGATGGAATTGCTGTGAGAATATGACATTCTGAAGTTAAATTGAATTGTTTAAACTTAAACAACTTGGCTTAAAAAGATGGTATTGAATTTGAAGAGACCGAGATCGGATATCAACGATATCCAGAACCACTTCGATTAGTAATCTATAATTATTTATAGATTTGATTTGTAAATCAAATAGGCTGGAATAGGATAAATAAACTAGACCTTTGAAACTAAGTAACGGGATTTATAAGAAATGAATTTATAAAATGAATGTAAGAATAGTGATAAAATTGAGATATAATCGATGTGATACGAATCGAGAGCGATTTATAAATTGAAATTGGCAAATGTTAGATTTTTAAAATAAATTTTTATAGAGAAATAAAATTGTTTTAAATGGGATTTTAAATTATTATACTATGTAACTAAAATTGTTATTTAAAACATTCTGTATAGTTAGTTATTCTAATATTTAATATTTGTTGAAATAAATTCTAATTTATAAATCAGCCTTGTAAATTAATTAGTTATTTAAAAATGATTTGGAAATGAGTTATCGATGTTATCTAGAATGTTTGATATTTTAAATTTACTTAAACATATTTTAAAATAAACTATTATCCTTTAAAAATACTTATTTTGTATATATAGTTTTAAAAGATTGGAATTTATTTATAAATCCTCTCGAGATTGCGAACGAAGTTATTTAACAGATAGGATTTTATAAAGGGAAAATCTTATAATAAAATTCTTGGAACTTAAGGGAGGTTCTGAAATACTAGAAATAAGAACTTCGGGGTTGAATCTGAAGTCATAGAGAAGTTATAGATAAATAGAAGGGATTATAAGTAGATATAATCAAATTTGAAAAGGAAAAGGGAATCGATGTAAGCCCCGAAGACTTATGATATTAGTTGTGAAACATTCTCTTAAGTATTGATATTTGAAGGGGTTTTGGAAAATAAGGCTTGTAATATTTTCCTAAGTATGGAAAATAGAAATTTGAGAATATTTCTAAGCGTTGAGATGTTTGGAAGTATCCTGTTACGGATTTGAGTAATTGAAAATTTGTTTTCAAATGTTGGAAAGAATTGACATATCTTTTAAAGATATTTTGAAAATAAATATTTTGGGAAAATTTATAATAAGGCCTAGTGACTACTTATGGATCTTTTATTAGTAGTTAAATAACCGACTATCAATATTGGCCAATTTTATGAATCGTATCAAAGAGACCGGGATCGGATTTAATTATCCGAAAACCACTTCGATCCGGTTTGAACGTAACAAATGAATACCGTGAAGATGATGAAGGCCGTGATTCGGTTTGTCCAGACCCGGGATAACTTGTATAGATGAATGCTATCAGAACATCGTCATTGGAGGACGATGAGCATTCTAAGTAAAAATTGCTCTTGAAAGGTAACGCTTAGCCTCGAACCTCATCAACCGGGAATGACTAAAACAGGGAAGATGCAGCAAGGCTAAGTGGGTCGCCCCCAAGTAGGGTATGTTATCACTTTTCTAGATGTCCTCGGAAACCTATTTATCTTAGATATGGGTATACATGAAAGAAGAAGCGCTCGATAGTAAAGGTGGGAACACCCGGGGTGATAACATATTCGGTCTATCCAGGTTAGGGGTAGGCCGGTCTTGTGTAGCAGGGGATCCTGGCGAGGTCCTCGGTACATTGTTCTAGAGGTGTATTGTGATGGGCGGTACCCCAGTGGCCCACTCATTCATTGGAATCTATTCTCCAATACGAGCTTACAGTTTTGTTTGTAGAGCCTAGTATGCTGGAATTTAATTAATGTAACAATTTCGGCTATTTGAATAAGTATTTGTATTTAGACACTATTATAATATCATTGGATTTTCTATAAAATGTTTTGGTTATCGTAAGGGAAAAACCCGTCGTGTTTATATGTGACGCGGTGTTACGAGATAACTTTTTTCAAAGGATTTTGATAACTCTAATAATTCAAATTGAGTGTGTTTTCTCACGCTGGTTTTTCAGACTGACTCGGGTGTTATTTTATTACAATGCTCAGGTCAGACCAAGCATTGCAGATTCAGGATAGAATGCTATGGAGCTCAGGAGACGAGCTGAATGACAGAGACGTATTTCCATACTTAGATTATATTTCCGCTGTGTAAGGACAAACTATATAATTTTCCAGTTTGATGTATTGATTGTTATACTCTGATGATCGTAAGTATAAAACAGTTACAGATTCCTTTGTATAAAAATCTGTTATTATATATTATATTTGTTCCACTGCGATTTTGAGATTATGTGTTGTTGTTTTATTTTTCTCCTACCTCTTTCTTCTTCTTTACCCTAGTTATTTGCTCTTTTGTACACTTTGGGTTGAGCGAAGAGGTATTATTATCAACTCAAGGGGTATGGAACTGCGGGTCGCTACATTTGGTATTAGAGCTGAAGGTTAAGTGAGAACCTTGGCTCTGGTATGGGTGTAATAATAGATATGAGCGCGTATTTGTTAGTGAATATAAAATGGTTTTATATTGTGTTGATTAATCTGTTGAGTGGTATATAAATTCTTGTCGAATAGTGGGACGCCACTAAATCGATATGAGTTTCTAAACACTTGAATAGAGTAATTCGACACGATATGGTTTTGAAGCAGTTAAATGAAATAATTTTACCCAAATTATATTTTTATATAAAAGGAATAATTCTCTAAAATTATTATGGTATATTTGGATTGTTTGGATGATAATATTATAATCAAAACTAGATTATAGAATATGGAGTTGGTTATATATAACCAAATGGAAATTGTATAAGTATGGATTATATAATTGAATTAAAACTAAGACTTGATTAAAACCAGAGTTTGAAAAATTAAATCCCGGAGATTTTTGGAATTGTTTTCCATAGTATTTTGAAATAAATAATAGTATTATTATTTTGGAGATATTTTTGAATAGAAAAATGTTTTTAAATGGATTTTGGAAAGTGATAATAGCACTGAACTCACTTCAGTCGCTGGAAAATAATCCTGGTGATGACTGCGCACATCATTAGTAGTTATTTTCGAGTTTCTAAGTGACGGATTGCTACCGTAATTGATTTTTTCGGATGGGTTGGGCAAACCAGTTTTGTTTTGGAAATTCCAAAAGGAATTTGATTTGGATAAAACTAGGTTTGGTTTAAAATGTAAAAAGTGTGATTTCGGGATATTTGAGATTTCAAAATGATTTGAAAAAAAATGCCGGGTGTTTGAATTATGGTAACCTTATTTAAATAATTTAGAGATCATTAGAAAAAAGTTATAAACGTATAAATTGAAAATGGTTCTAAATAAGGAAAGTATGGAAATTGGATTTCAGAATTAAATTTTAACTTGAGTAAAGTTAAAATGGATAAAGTTAAACTTAAGCAAATCAAATGGAATAAATAAATGAAGTGATGGCAATAATAAAAAGGAATTAGTGAATTAATTAAAGTGGATTGTATGAATTAAATTTGACTTATGCAAGTTAAATAAATTAAATTGGTTAAAGAAAATGGTATGGATTTGAAATTTAACTTAAGCTGAGTTAAACAAAATTGAGTTGTATTTGGATTGGACTGGAAATAAAATTGAATTGAGTTATAGATGATATTGAATGGAATTGAATGCTTACTTAAATAAAATTAAAAGGAATGGTATGAAGTTTAAATTTAACTTAAGTTAAGATAAATAAAATTTGAATTGGAATAAATAAATTTCAAAAGCTTACAGAATTTGGAATTAATGAAATAAAAGTATATATTAAAGCTATTAAGCGATGTATAACTTTGGGTTAAAAATAAAATGTGAATGTACTCGAGTATAGAATTGATGGAAAAGTGAAAAAAAATAGTGTGTAACTAAAAAAAAGGGGATAGAAAAACCCAAAATAAAAGAGTTTGATATTTTGGAAATGAAATAAAAATCCAAACTTGAATTATAAATTAAGTTTGAACTCGAGTAAATTTATTGAAGTGATTTTTAAAATAGAAATCAGATATTGAATTATAAATTGGAAGTGAACTAATTAGCTAAATAAATTAGTTAATTAAATATGGAAATGGAACTTAACTTGGTTTAATAAATTGGATTGTGGATTAAATGTGAACATTAGAAATGAAACTTGAGTAACAAATAAAATTCAACTTGAATTGTAAGTGAATAAAATATAATTGGAAGTGGGATCAAATAAAATGAAATTGGATTGAAATAGAAATGACTTGAGTTATAAATAAATCCAATTTGAGTATAAATAAATTGAATATGGCCTTGAATATTATTTTAATAAATTCGTGAATGAATTCAAATATGGCAATTAAAATTGAAATGGATGAAGTGAATGTAATAATTAAATTAATTAGTAAATGGAATGGAATTTGATTGAATAAGAATCAAATTAAATAAAAAAGGGAATTTGTTGCAAATGGAAATGAACTTAAGTTGTTTGATTGAAATGATTGAAGTAAATAAATTAAATTAAGTAAATATTTTAAATGGAAGCTTGGCTTAAATTAATTTATGAAATGGTTATTTAATATAACAACATGGAATGTTCCGAGCTAAATTAAATGGATTTAAGTATAGTAAAAAGTGAATTTGAATAGAATGCAAAATGATTGATCGAGAATAAACTAGAAATGGAATAGGATTAAATATAAATTGATTTGGGATCAATTTAGAATAGCTATAAATTAAAATGGTTATTCTATTAAATAAATATCGCCGAATTTGCATTAGCGTTTGGCGTAAACGGAGTAAATAAAATTTTACAAATCAAATGGAATGTGAATAAATTGATTTGTAAATCAATTTGGAATGGATATGAGTTGGTTTGGTATAAAGATAAATTGAATGCGTGTAAAGTGAGTTGTCAATTATTTAAACTGAATGAAATGGTATATGGATTGATTGGAAGTGATTAAACGGGCGTTGGAACCTCAAAATTGTTTATAAATATATGTTAGCATGCATTGCTTGTGAAGATTGTGTGTTTGAACTATTTAAATAAATGAAATGTTAGTGAATTTCATATTTTGGTACTTATGTGTTTAAATTGAGTTAGTACAGGTACCCGGAGGCTGTCGGGCTAGATTTGTATTGCGTAATTGCGTATGAATTAAACCTGCTTGCTTAATAATGCTTAAAAATGCTAAATAAGGTACATTTTTGGATTAAATACCGCAAATTATAAAATGTTGATATATATTTTTGTTTTCCGACCGTGTGGATCGATGTATATATATTTATCTCTCTTTTCATATTGCAAAAGGTCCTCCGTACAAAGGAGACTGCCAAAAAATTTCGGAAATTTAGGGTGCTAAAAAATTTTTGAAATTTTTTTGTTAACAACGAATTGATTTCAAATTGGAATTGAAATAAAGGGTTTTGGAAATAGAATTGTAAACTAATTGTTTTATTTGGGACTAAAGGATTAGAAAAGTGAAATATCAAATTTTCACTAAGTGGGTTTTAATAAGTTAATGGGTTTGGAGCGTTTTTCCTGCCTTAGCAGTTTCGAGGACGAAATTCTTTTAGGGGGGGATGTAACGACCTGGATTTTTCGACGTTTGATTTGGAATATTTAAATGGTTTTAAATATTGAATTTGAATTATAGATTGATTTTGAATATGGAAAATTTGGGTTTTTATTTATAAAATAAATATATAATTTAAATATAGCGATTTATTGAATAATTTAATTATTGAATTTTATAATTGAATATTGGTTAAATTATTGAATCTTGAGTTTTAAGCTTGTTAAAATAATTTAAAGGCTTACAAAATTTATATTTATAATAATGAAGATAATAAAACCTTTTAAATCGAATTTAAAAGTGATATGTTCAATTTTAAAAATAGCTTGTTTAAAATTGACATTTAAAAATAGCCTTCCGAGGCACGGTCTCGGAATTCGACGAAACCAGTCCCATCAGATCCATAATAGTGTATTATTATCGAATTTCAAATTTCATAGTGTTTGGAGTTATCGTTTGATCGTACGGTATATAAACGCGTTGAAAATAATAGCGAAACTCAATATAATAATTTGGGTCCAAAAAGCTATCTTCTCCATACGATCGAACTAGGACTCGAAACCTTTTCCATTGTGTTCAGAATAAGGTATAACATTATGAACGCCTAGTGGCACACCTCGATAGGGGTTTGAGATTTTAAGCTGCGAAACCGAGACGTTTGAAATTTAAATAATATATATATAATTATATTGATTGAACCATATATTCACATCAGCTCTTTTCTCCCTTTCCAAATCACTATACCTTAGCCTATTCAACCACGCATAAAATCATGTCTTCCTCTTTTTCTTTCCTTTCAGTTCGACATTCCCCTTCTTTTCAATTAAAACGACCTTATACGTAAAGAAAAAAAAGAAGGAGAACGAAAAGAAAATTCTCTTTCGATATATAGAAAAAGGAATCACGCTATCCCCTTTCATCCTCGTTTGAAATCATATACCCCTTCTCTTCTTGAATAAGATCGAAACATTCTTTCCACCTTCAAACCGAAATCGATCAGTATAAAAAAAAGAACGGGAAGGGCTCGAGCGTTTGCGGCAACGATGGAGAGAGGTGGGCGCGAGAGGCTACTGCGGGGTCGAGTGTCATGGAGGTTTTGGGTCGCTCTGGGTGCGCGCACGAGAAGGTTGGAGGCCGCGACGTCATGGCCGAGGGTGGAAGGGAAGTCGAGGTGGAGCTGGAAGGGATGGCGTCAATGGCGAGACTGCGGAGGTGTGACAGGCTAGGGAAGATCGCTGTAGCGGTCGACGGTAGGCACGATGGTTTCTCGAGAGAAAAAGAGAGAGAGGGCAGTCGTGAATGAAGAAGGAGGAAGGGAGGTGCATGCAGAGCTGCGGCCTGGAACGGAAAGGTGAGATTTGTTTGGGTGATTAATTTTCTTTAGTAAGGTAATTAGGTAAATTTATTTATTGTAAGTAAAAGTCAGAAATTCATAAATGTATAACTTTGCAATGCGAGGTCTAAAATCATGAGAAAAGCAAGTCGGGATTAAAATGGACTGCAAAATAAAAATCAAAGGTGAGTAAAATCTCACTCATTTGGATTGCTAGAATAATTTAAAAAATGATAAATTTAAATTATTGGATGCTTAGATGAATTTATATAATTAGTATCTATTGATGTTAAATATATATATATATAGTAGTATATATATTAGTATTTGGAGTGATATTTCCACACATTATAGCGGATGAGACCCTATACGCCCTGCATAATAGTGGATGACCCTATATACTGTGATATCCCCCTCGAAGTGGGATTGGTATTATTTTATATTGTATTAACATCTGTGGATGCAGGGAAACAAGTTGGAGGGATCCAACTGGATTCCTCAAATATGTTGTTTGTTTTTCATATATAGTGATATATGACTTGTGTAGAATAATCTATTATAGATTATTGTATTGATTGGAATTATTGGATGCTTTTGTAGCACTGGCTTGAATTTTGATAATTTGAATACTATAAATATATTTTTTAAATGTATGGAATTAAAGGGAATTTGATATAAAAATATATTTATTAGAATTAGAGTTATTTTCAAGAAATTGAATCAGAAAAATATATTTGATTTTTGGGTATACTTAACTGTTGTGAATTTTTAAAATGGAGATTTTAAAAATGACTTATATAAAAGAATTTATAAATGGTATCTGGGAATATGAAAGGAGTTAAAATCAATGTTAAAAATAGATTGGAAGTACAAATGGGATTTATAAGAAATGAATTTATAAAATGAATGTAAGAATAGTGATAAAATTGAGATATAATCGATGTGATACGAATCGAGAGCGATTTATAAATTGAAATTGGCAAATGTTAGATTTTTAAAATAAATTTTTATCGAGGAATTAAAATTGTTTTAAATGGGATTTTAAATTATTATACTATGTAAATAAAATTATTATTTAAAACATTCCGTATAGTTAGTTATTCTAATATTAATATTTGTTGAAATAAATTCTAATTTATAAATCAGCCTTGTAAATTAATTAGTTATTTAAAAATGATTTGGAAATGAGTTATCGATGTTATCTAGAATGTTTGATATTTTAAATTTACTTAAACATATTTTAAAATAAACTATTATCCTTTAAAAATACTTATTTTGTATATATAGTTTTAAAAGATTGGAATTTATTTATAAATCCTCTTGAAATTGCGAACGAAGTTATTTAACATATAGGATTTTATAAAGGGAAAATATTATAATAAAATTCTTGGAACTTAATTAAGGGAGGTTCTGAAATATTAGAAATAAGAACTTCGGGGTTGAATCTGAAGTCATAAAGAAGTTATAGATAAATAGAAGGGATTATAAGTAGATATAATCAAATTTGAAAAGGAAAAGGGAATTGATGTAAACCCCGAAGACTTATGATATAAGTCGTGAAACATTCTCTTAAGTATTGATATTTGAAGGGGTTTTGGAAAATAAGGCTTGTAATATTTTCCCAAGTATGGAAAATAGAAATTTGAGAATATTTCTAAGCGTTGAGATGTTTGGAAGTATCCTGTTACGGATTTGAGTAATTGAAAATTTGTTTTCAAATGTTGGAAAGAATTGACATGTCTTTTAATGATATTTTGAAAATAAATATTTTGGGAAAATTTATAATAAGGCCTAGTGACTACTTATGGATGTTTTATTAATAGTTAAATAACCGACTATCAATATTGGCCAATTTTATAAATCATTTCGAAGAGACCGGGATCGGATTTAATTATCCGAAAACCACTTCGATCCGGTTTGAACGTAACGAATGAATACCGTGAAGATGATGAAGGCCGTGATTCGGTTTGTCCAGACTCGAGATAACTTGTATAGACGAATGCTATCAAAACATCGTCATTGGAGGACGATGAGCATTCTAAGTAAAAATTGCTCTTGAAAGGTAATGCTTAGCCTCGAACCTCATCAACCGGGAATGACTAAAACAGGGGAGATGCAGCAAGGCTAAGTGGGTCGCCCCCAAGTAGGGTATGTTATCACTTTTCTAGATGTCCTCGGAAACCTATTTATCTTAGATATGGGTATACATGAAAGAAGAAGCGCTCGATAGTAAGGGTGGGAACACTCGGGGTGATAACATATTCGGTTTATCCAGGTTAGGGGTAGGCCGGTCTTGTGTAGCAGGGGATCCTGGCGAGGTCCTCGGTACATTGTTCTAGAGGTGTACTGTGATGGGTGGTACCCCAGTGGCCCACTCATTCATTGGAATCTATTCTCCAATACGAGCTTACAGTTTTGTTTGTAGAGCCTAGTATGCTGGAATTTAATTAATGTAACAATTTCGGCTATTTGAATAAGTATTTGTATTTAGACACTATTATAATATCATTGGATTTTCTATAAAATGTTTTGGTTATCGTAAGGAAAAAACCCGTCGTGTTTATGTGTGACGCGGTCTTACGAGATAATTTTTTTTTCAAAGGATTTTGATCACTCTATTAATTCAAATTGAGTGTGTTTTCTCATGCTGGTTTTCTAGACTGACTCGGGGGTTATTTTATTATGATGCTTGGGTCAGACCGAGCATTACATATTCAGGATAGAATGCTATGGAGCTCAGTAGACGAGCTGGATGACAGAGATGTATTTCCATACTTGGCTTATATTTCCGCTGTGTAAGGACAAATTATATAATTTTCCAGTTTGATGTATTGATTGTTGTACTCTGATGATTGTAAGTATAAAACAGTTACAGATTTCTTTGCATAAAAATCTGTTATTATATATTATATTTGTTCCACTGCGATTGTGAGATTCTGTGTTGTTGTTTTATTTTTCTCCTGCCTCTTTCTTCTTCTTTACCCTAGTTATTTGCTCTTTCGTACACTTTGGGTTGAGGGAGGAGGTATTATTATCAACTCAAGGGGTACGGAACTGTGGGTCGCTACACACCGCTTCACCTATATTCCATTTTCTTCTTCTTCCTAAAATATAAAAAAATCTCTTCAAATAAAATATTAAATCAATCCTCTAAAGAATATTAGGAAAATCAAATAGAAAGGAAGAAAGATTCAAATCCAAACAATTACAAGCTAAATAGGGAATAAGAGATGCTAAAAGCAATCGAATGAGAGAAGAAGATTAGGGAATTTCTTCAAAGGCAGTGCATATAAATGAGTATTTATCTTTGAGATGAATATAACATAGATAAACATTTAAATATCATTTACATATCTATTTAAATTTGAATATGACTTTTAAATTGAATTGATGATTTTCAAATAAAGATCTATATAAATTGAATAATCTGGAAAATCCTATAATACTAATCTGATAATATAAATTCTTATTAATTAGTGGGCATGTAGATTGAATGAAGTTCACCCTTAAAATCATATATATTGTATCTTATATAATATATATGAATTAATTTAGATGACAAAAAGTGAATCTGTATATCTATGTCCTTCAAATTCATCTAGATCTGATGCTTTCAAATTTGAATAAAATTATATATATATATATATGAATAATAGAATATTTTACATGGAATGAATTGGATAAATTACATAAAGGTGGGATAGGATGAAGGTTGAAACTATCTATAGATAACTGTTTGAAAGTGGGATTATACGAATCCAAAGTTTGTACATGAAGTCTGGATAGAAGAACTAATAATAAATAATCAAAACAAGATATAATAACAATTTAAAATTTTGAAAAAACTATTTTCTAGCAAAACGATCGACTGATTACATACACCAGTCAACTGAATGCTTCGAGAAAAAGGCTGAACAAACACGAGTCAAACTCGAGAACAAATAATTCATTTTATGGGTCAAATAGTCAATTGAGTGTAGCTATAAGTTGACTAAATCCTTACAAAGTCGATTGGTTGGACATAACAGTCGATTGGTGACAATTATATATTAAAAGAATTATCTACAGGTAAATAGTTGACTAAGTAGTTGATCAGTCGATTAAACACCAAAGTAGTCGTCGATTAAACACCCTAGTAGTCGATTGATTGAGGTTCTTAATCAACTATTGCGTTGTGTAAAAGAAAAAAATATAACTAGGGAACCAGTTGATCAACCTGCATATTCAGTTGATCAATAACCTATTGATAGCCTAGGTTGAACCTAGACATGGTGCAGGCCAAGTAAGATAGCTTTGGGGATTCGATTCGTGCTTCCTTAACTTTCTGGAGTTCACGTAGCTTTGTTATGCTGTATAACGTGATGCTCAACATGACGCATGATTATATCATAATTAATGCTCCCATTATTACTATAGTAGTCATGGACACGAGTTGTGGACTACATGAGGTGAGTGGAGGCATCTGTGTTATCAGGTTTTACAACCATTCAGGCAAATATACCTACGTAAAAAGTCAAATCGTTCATTGACCCTTGTATGTTATGAGTTGAATGATGTGGGCAAAGGACATGTATACTACTGAGTTTGTATACTTGATGTTTTGGTAGGCATTTTACCATCAAGATTATATACTCGATGTATGCCTGGGCATTATGATTATTTACTTGGTATGTGCAACTTATGAGGTTTAACACTGTGATTGTCTACTCAATGTATATTTATGCATTTTACCATTGAGATTGTCACTCAACGTATAGTTAGGCAGCTTAATATCAAGATTGTATACCCAATATATTATTAGGTTTACCTAGTTTTTAGATGTCCAACCTTTGGGTGGAAAAACCATTCTGCATAACAATCAGGTTTTAGGCATATTGTAGATTTGGTATCCTATATCGTATCAATTGGTTAATTCGTTAGATGAAGGTCATACATACAAATAAACACAATTAGGTAGTGTAGATTATATATGATAATTTAACTGTCTATTAACACCGTACCTCTGGTGATAATACTCACTCACCTGACTATGCCTAATCCCCTCTAGTTTTCCTTCTTTATACCTATCACAGGATGATAGGGTAGTAGGTGGTATGATGAGGATAAGATGAATGGAGGAGGTGACCATGCACCTTGGAGTTGTATCAATCGATCCGAAGTGTATCGATCGAAACCATTTTCTTCGAGTCGTAGTCAAATCTGTATCGAGTCTTCAACACGCTTTGTCGTATCCATCCGATCGATACGCATGTATCGATACGAAAACAACAATCCACATCCATCAACCTGTATCCTTCTTGGAGCTGCCTGATCGATACGAATTGTATCGATATGAGATGTATCGATACAAATATCGATCGATCCAAACCAAATGTAAAGCGCATGTGTTAATCCAAATCTGTATCCATAATGATCGATACGAGAGTATCGATACGAGCCAATTTTTCATGAATATTGATCCATCCATAACTTGAGCATATGAACTCCGATTGACTTGAAATTCGAAGTGTAGCCTCACAGGGCCTTTTTTATCATTCTCGATCGATCCTACCTTGATTGGAGCTTGGTCCAATTTTGAAGGTATCGATCATAGCCCTGTTTCCAATCGATCTCCAATCCTGATATCTATCCTTTTTAGCCAATTTGTTGATATCCTGGCTTTGACCAAAAAGCGGGATAACATTTGCCCCCCAAAACATGCCTTGCGATAGGGAGGCATGTTTTGAATAGCTTTAAATCCAATATCCAAAATCCATACTCCACTGATAGCCGTATCATCCAATCCATCCATACTAGTAACCAATAACCAAATTCGTGACCTCTCCGGGTCAATATCCAAATTCGGGACCACTCCGGGTCCTTAACCGAATCTAGGACCGCTCCGGGTCCATGTCCAATCCTCAGCCATTCAAAGCTGAATCAATATCCATTTCACATCTTGGAAGCCAATAACCGAATCCTACGATCTCTTTGGATCATTGACGGTCTTCTCCGGCTTCTTGCTAAGCTTGATCCAAACTTAACGATTGAATAGGAGGATCCTGTCGCGCTCCGGTGAAGCAACCTATCCCTTGCACTCCAGCCCCGGTGGGGGCATATAGCGATGTCCTGGTCCTCCTAGACCGATCATAGCCTCTCCGGGCTCTTGCTAGATCCCATCCTATCACTCTCCGGTGAAAGGGAAACAATGTCGAGCAAGCCGATCCTGTCGCTCTCCGGCGAAGCGCAGTCACTCCCTGCACTCCGGTTCAGTATCCATGAACATTAAGTGATGCCATAACCTAAGTCCTAGACTGATTATAGTCACTCTGGGCTCTTATCGAACCCCGATCCAATCACTCTTCGGTGAATGGGGGACAACGTCAAGTGAGTCGATCCCGTCGCTCTCCGACGAAGCGACTCACTTCCTACATTCTGGTCCCTGCCTTTCCGGTCAGGGACATAAAGCGATCAATTTCCAACTGACTTCCAGTATCCATCCTTAACTATCCGATCAGGGATTTGTTCCATAAAATCCAAATCTATTTATTAAATCCAAATTCCAAATGTCCAATGAAAAAACAGAAAAGGATAACTGCTGCCTCTCCGGGAAGAGCGGTCTATTACCATCTCAGAGCATGCCTGGGAATCGCTCTGGTTCCCTTACATGTGTAAGTGGCATAGCTGCTTTATTTTTAGAAAAAAAGCCATAAAGATTATTTGATGATCGAAGTTCAAATCCTGAACTCGGTCATTGCCATCACGATCAGCTGATGACGAGTCATGACCCGATCCAGGGTCATTCCTGTTTGGTGCAGGCGATGGCTGCTCGTGTTCTACCGCTGTTGTCCAGTTCCTCACATACCGTGGCAATCTTCCACTCCTGACGTGTTCTTCCACTATGTTCATCAAGTGGAGGCATTTATTTGTGGTATGCCCCTCCAGCTCATGGAATAAGCAGTACCTCCCGCTCTATGTAATTCCTTCTAGGTGGTTTTCGATAGGGGAGTTGCCCTATGTTTCCAAGTAAAGTCGTTCCAGATTCTCCATCAAGTCTGTGTATGTGGTGAATTTGGGTTCCCAGTCTCTCCTCCATTTGTTAGAAACATCATATCCGTCATCCTTATTTCGCTTTCCTTTATTCATCCCACGTCCTTCTCCAGACGTTCCTTCGCCTTGTGCGGCGTTCACCTCCAGTCTTTCGGCGCGTGCATCCTCTAATCGTATAAACCTTTCTGCCTCGTGGTAGAACTCTCCATGATCCTATGGTTGATCTCGTGCCAATGAATCTTTGAACTCAGTGCCCTATGCAATTCCTGCTACCGTCGCCATCAAAATCATTTATGGATCCAGGCGATCCACCGAAGCCACGACTGAATTGAACCGCATTAGAAAATTCCTTACGGAATCTCCTGTCCTCTGCTTCGTCGATGCCAACGTCATTACGTTCTTGGGTCATGTAACATGGACCTTAAATTGTCTCATAAAGCGTTTCACTAGTTCACTCCATGTCCTGATCGATCCATTCTCTAGCTGGCTGAACTAGAGCGTAGCTAAATCTGTCAAATACAATGGGAAGCATCTTGCCATAATTTCCTCGAATGCACCCAACACTTCCATATGTCTGATGTATCTGGTTATGTGCATTGTTAGGTCTGACTTTCCATCATAGGCCTCCAGCGTTGGTAGTTTGAATTTTGTAGGGTTCCTTGCGTTTCTGATATTCAGAGTGAACTGACTCCGACTAACTTCCTCCAAGCCTCTGCTCGGTAGCCCTCCTCTCATAATCCTTCTTATTAATCCAGCCATCCGCTTGTCTCCATCCAGGGGTGGCTTCCTATATGCATTTCCATCCTGCCCCCATGTTTTGGAGGGTATTCTGGGTAGTATTCTTCATGTTGCTCATTCACGTTTGCGTTGGCCCCAGCTTGCTGAGCTTTATTCACGGGCCTTCCAATATCCGATCCCGAGAGTCTGCCCCGAGGCCTTTGCCGATTCCCTTCATCTCCACTGTTCTGATTCTGGATCTGACCTCCATGGATTTCTACAGCTCCGACTCCTTGTTCTACATTACCAACAACTGCGGTTGGTCCAATTCCTAGGTTCTGCGTCCCAGTTGTTCCCATTGGCCTGAAGAGATTCTTCATCATCTCTTATTGGCTCTTCAATAATCTCTCCTGCATAGAATCCATCATTGTCCACATCTCATCCCTCGTAATGTAGATGGATCCCTGATATTCTCCAACTCCAGAGGAAGCCCCTTGAATTCCCTCCTGATGGATCCTTTCTGGTAATGTCCTTCTAGCCGATTGCTTAACCATAGCTTTAGATCCAATCCTTTTCCAAAGTAGCGGGTGCTAGAGCTCTCAGTGAAAGCGCCAAAATGTTTGCGCCAAAATGGTCACAAACCCCAAAAGTAGTGAAAGCACCAGTGTTTACACACAAAGTCTCAATATCCAAACATAGATTACAGATCCAGATAATGTAGAGAGTAAAAGTGAAGAAATAGCAAATGTAAAATGAGCAAGGAAGTAAAGAACACAAGAAATTTATAGTGGTTCGGCTATCTCCGGCCTACGTCCACTTTGAATTGATCCATTTATTTCCTTTATACTATGATTACAGTTACAATCCTTTGAATATCAATAGCCCGAAATGGCAGAGTCTAGCCAAAAGAGAGGAAGATAAAGAGGAGCCGAGAGAAAAGACCCTCTTCTAGTTGTAATGGAGGTGTTATTTATAGGTGTGGAGTTGGAAATATCTGTCTTGAATCTCGAAATACTCCTTTTCAAGTCCAGATGGGCCTACATGATCGATATGGAGTCATTTGGGATCGATCCTTTATCGATCCATAGTGAGTTCGTATCGATCATAAACTACTCCAATTGAGCTGCGATCGAGCATGGATGTTCCCTATGTGTTGTGCAACTTGCTGTGAAAATCTCATTGCATTTGGAGTTATAGATTGTGAGATATGATCGATCCAAGATAGAGTTTACAAGTGTAGGCTGATGATTCCGTATCCATAGATTCGTATCCATCATTTCGTATCCATAGACAATGCGCTCCTTAATTCTCGTATCGATCTGAGTCTTGTGCTGTGATCCATGTTTTGTGCTCTATTCCTTGACCGCTTCTTTCGTATCGATCGATACAAATGATCGATACGAAATACTTCCAAGTGTAGTTGCCTCTGTATCCATCGGTTGCTTTATTCCTCGCATCGATCCCAGCTTTGGTCGATACGAAATGTATCGATCGAAACCATTTTCCTCGAGTCGTAGTTAAATCCGTATCGAGTCTTCAACATGCTTTGTTGCATCCATCCGATCGATACGCATGTATCGATATGAAAACAACAATCCACATCCATCAACCTGTATCCTTCCTGGAGCTGCCTAATCGATACGAATTGTATCGATACAAGATGTATCGATACGAATATCGATCAATCCAAACCAAATGTAAAGCGCATGTGTTAATTAAAATCTATATCCATAGTGATCAATACGAGAGTATCGATACGAGCCAGTTTTTCATGAATATTGATCCATCCATAACTTGAGCATATGAACTTCGATTGACCTGAAATTCAAAATGTAGTCTCACCAGGCCTTGTTTATCATTCGTGATCAATTCCACCTTGATTGGAGCTTGGTCCAATTTTGGCAGTATCGATCATAGCCTTGTTTCCAATCGATCTCCAATCCTGATATCCATCCTTTTTAGCTAATTTGGTGATATCCTGGCTTTGACCAAAAAGCGGGATAACATTCCTCACTTAGGAAATTCATAAAAAATAATACTTACTTGGAAAATTATAAAATAAAAAACCCACTTCTAAAATAATGTGATGAACATCATATCTAAATTTCAAATCAATTAGATGTCATAAACTAGGTTTTCACTCTTAATACCTATTAAATAATTCCATAATAAATCCAATAAATTATCAATAAGCATATAATCATCATTCATTCACAACATGGAATAATAAAAATCATAAGATTCGAGTTTAATCATAAAACCAAAAGTAAACAAGCATACTTGAGATGGGTAATTGTTATTCACCTTGATTTGATAAAGAGATGTGAGATTTGAATATTGATTTGATTTCCCTAAGCTTCCCTTTGGTTTTCTAGCTTTTTCTCCCCTTAAATCGCTTACCATGACCGGCCTTGGTTTTCTTTAGTTTGTGTGAAGTGATTGTGAATGAGGAAGCGAAAATGGAAGGGTTTTGATTTAGGAAATAAAGTCTTTTCCTATTTCCCCTCGCATTATTCCTCCTTATTTATGTTATGACCATTCTTATCAATCCATTAATTAAGACATGACCTATTTTAATTATCAAATCTTATTCTCTTTATCACCATATGTTATTTTATTTAAGTTTTCTAATTAAATGTCTTAAATAAGGTTAATCAAAATTAGGGGTATTATAGACTCCTCTCCTTAAAGAATTTCGTCTTTTTAATTACGATAAGGTACATAACATCAAACATAACCATAGACATAAAACATACCATCAAAAAATCATGATAAACAGTCACTCTCGTCGTCACTCCACGACCTTCCCTAGTCTGACTGTCTTGTTACTTATCTTCTTCTCATCCCTAACCATAATTTGAACTGGTTGCCTAACAATAGTCATGTTCGGTTCTACCACTAAATCTTCCAATGCAGTCGGAGTGATAGTAGTCTTTGGATATCGAACACACTTCATAAGATGAGAAACATAGAAGACATTGTGGATCCCCACCAAACTACTCGGTAACTCTATCCGATAAGCGAGTTTTTCGATCCTTTCTGTAATAGGGAATGGTCCAATATATCTAGGTACCACACCCTTCATCGGTGATATTAACAAAAACACAGTCTCCAACTGAGAACTCCAAATTCTTACCCCTCTTATCTACATAACTTTCTTCTTGGACTGAGCTTCATTCATTCTCGCTTGGATCAACTTAATCTTTTTTATGGCTTCTTTCACCAAATCTGGACCAAGAACTAATATATCTCTGGTCCCTAACCAACATACGGGTGATTTGCACGTCCTTTCATATAGATCATCAAAAGGTTCCATCCATATACTAGTTTGATAACTATTATTATAAGAAAATTCGAATAAGTGTAGATGGTCTTCCCATGATCCTCCAAAGTCTAAAACACTAGCTCTTAACAAATCTTCCAAGATTTTGTTAACTCTTTCCATTTGCCCATCTATCTATGGATGGTAAGAGGGATTGATCTTGACCTTAGTGCCCAAAACCTCTTGTAGACTCATCTAGAATTCACTAGTGAATAAAGAATCTATATTACTGACTATACTACTAGGAATCCCATGCAGTCTGGCAAGATTCTTCATGAATAACTTGGCAAAAACAGGTGTCGTCCTTGTCGACTTAACGCGAATGAAGTATGCACTCTGGTCAGTTGATCCACTATAACCCAAATACTCTCATTTCCCCTATTTGACCTTGGCAACCCGTTCAATGAAATCCATAGATATAGAATCTCATTTCCACACTGGTATATTTAAAGGCTGAAGCAATTCACTTGGCTTTTGATGCTTAGCTTTCACTTGCTGGCAATTCACACATAGCTTTACCTATAAGCCTACATCCTTTTTCATACCTTCCCAAAAGAAACTCCTCTTTATATCCCGATACATCTTAGTTCCTCCAGGATGAATAGTAAACTTCGATCGATGACATTCCCTAAGAACTTCCTTCCTTAGGTCATTAACATCTAAAACACACAATCGTCCTTTCTTCCTTAACCATCCATTTTGGTCAAGACTGAAATACTTTAAACCATCAATCTTGGTTCCACCTTCCAATCTTCTAATCCATTCAGCTAACCACAAATCATTAGTTTACTTAGAAGTAATCCTCTTGATCAATACTGGTCGAACTTCTAAACAATATAACATTGCAGTATTCTTACTAGAACTAGCCGTCAACCTTAATTGCACACTGCAAGTAGTCCATGCTTCTAAATCTTTCCACTCCGCTAACATTGCTAATATTGCATTCTGATGTTTTCTATTAAGTGCATCAGCTATTTTGTTTCCTTTCCCAAGCGTACACTCAATACCGAAATCATAAGCTGCTATAAACTTTAACCACCTCTGTTGTCTCATATTAACTCCTTCAAAGAGAAAAGATATCTCAAAGACTTGTGATCCGTAAACAACTCGAATCTTTCTCCTAAAAGATAGTATCCCCACACCTTCAAAGCAAAGATTACAGCTGCTAACTCTAAATCATGAGTTGGATACCTAACTTCATGTGGTCTGAGCCGTCGAGAAGCGTAGGCACACTACAAAAAAAGGGAGCTTTCACAGCGTTTTAAAAGTGCTGCCATAATCATTAGCAGCGTTTTGAAGAACGCTGTATAATACCATGCTGCAATAGAGTCAGGAAATTACGCAGCGTTTTTGAAATGTTGCTAAATAAATGGCTTTCGAAGCTTTAGAAAACGCTGCTGTAAATTAATTTTGTAGCCTTAATTATACGCTGCAAATTCATTTAGCAACATTTTAGAAACGCAGTCTAATAGTATGACTTCAGAGGACAGTAATACAGAAGCAGTTTTGAAACGCTGCAAACATAAATTATGCAACTTTTTTAAAACGCTGCGGTATATCAACGTTTTTGCTACATTTTACAACTATTGCAGCATACTCAATTTATAAAACACTAATAGATATAATTTGATACTATAAATAGTTTAAAGGTTAAACATAATCAAAGACATAATCAAAGCCACATCAATTTCATACATCATAAAATTTAGTCATGTATAACATTTCATGAACAATGTTTTAAGCACAAATGTTAATGATATAGAATCTTAGAAAAAGAGCTTGCTAAAAGAGAAAATATAAATCATGGAAAGTCCAAGCTTGTCTTCTTCAAAAGTCCAACATGCCTATATGAAGAAAAAAATGCAATTAGAGATTAGCAGTAGAAGAGAACAAATATTCCCATATAACCAGACTATTTGCGTTAATAGCGCGCAGCTTAATGTTACATGCCAGGCAACTGAGAAGTATCTTGGTAGCTTTGATATTATAAAAAGTAACATTGATTACTTGGGCAGCGCCTATGGGAAATAATTGAGAGTTTATTGTACATTATGGTCCACTGGTTCTTCCCAAGACCAACTAATATAATGGCATTCTAAAATGAAAAAAATGCATTAATGGATGATATCAACTTTTTTTTAAGCCGGTACATTTCCCTCCAACTTTTATTATTAACTAAAATTTTTTTAACAGTCACGAATGTATGGAATGGCTAGGAAAATTTAGATGAACAGTGAATTAGCACAAAGCAAAATTTTGCCGAAGCTACGGGATATTTATTTCCCAAATAGAAAATGCTTTTGTATGTATGTATGCTCAACAAAAAGGCATATCTAGTGACTATATAGCTCGGCAAATATTGTAGCAAATGCATGTATCAACAGATATCTAGTTCAAAAAACTGCTAGATAATGATATTTGATCGGTTATATCTACAAGACTTGGTCAAATTTGCCTACAAAGAATAATTAACATCCTCTGTTTTATATATCTTAAACAACCTTAAGGTAGAATCCAATTTTGAATTTAACTGAACATTGTCATGATACTTCCTACAAGATAATAAACTTCATATAAAAAAATTAATAAAAGATATGATAAAAATACTTAAGAAAGCATGGTGCATAAAACCAGTGCACGCATATCGCTGTTAAAAACACTTCTATAACCAACTAATCCCTTGTACAAAAACACAAATAAAGCATGTTATTAAAAAAAACACAGTGGGCTACATATAAGAAAACAATGCATATCTCTTATCAGAGTTGATCTATACAAGGAATCAATATCAATCAGCAGATATGAGGAGCACTCAGCTTAGGTGAAATAAATGACGTCTAATACAACAAAATAGTTCACTGTATTGACAAATAACAAAATATTAAACCTGGTTGTGTAGTTGAAGGGGCTTGTTGAGTAGTAAAGATGTAGATTCCTGCTGTAGCCTCCATGTTCTTAAAAACAATTACCAAATTATCCATATGAGGAGTAGGACGTATTTCTGAAATTATATATAGGCAGTGTTATTATCTTTTCAAGTGAAGCAACATTAAATAGGTATGGGTTACTATAATTTTATTAACAGATATATTGCTAGAGATTCAAAATCATAATGCCTAAATAAATGAGTATCATTACAGCTACAGTGATTAGTGAAAACTAACATTACGCTTGATTACCACTAATAATCCTCTTTGTGGAGATATTGCCTTTTCTCATCAATAAAATAATTTAAGGAGTCAATAAAATATAACATGCATTCCAGACTGTAGTGCTAAAGATATCTAGTTACAATTGTTTTCCTATGTTTGTTAAAGTTTCCATTACATGAAATATTTCTCGAATTGTTTTGAAATGCACTAGCTTGTGTACATGCTTGCTTTTTTAATATACTAGCTAGTTAAATTGTAGAAGTCACATAAGCACAATTATCTCCCCTATTGCATGCTCCCTCCTTATGTCTAATATATGTTGCATGCACAGCTTCAGAAGTAAGTTATGTTTTATAGTGTGTATAGTACAAAAAACATTAATTGCTTTGCAAAGCAGCGCACCTAACATATATTGAAACTGTGAAGGATATAGATACAGGCATGTAGTATAAAAAATGAATTGCTTTGCAAAGTAGTGGATGCTTAATACTTTGCTGAGCACCTTAACCAAAGTTTGTTGGCTGACCAAAAACTTGGCAGACTTTGATTTAAAATGACATTTACAAATAAAGGTTCAATGGCCCAAAATGAGGTACAGTGCTTGTACAATTCATCTTTTTAAATCAAAAGGGCAAGAAGCAAGCACCTGCAACAACTGTAGCAACACGAACTATTGTAGAAGGAGAGGACATGCTATAAAAATGGCAACTGATCATAGTTGAGCAAACTCGAAGATACCTCCTCCCATATCTCAAATAGTTAAGCCAAAACTCCTGCTTACAAATAATGAATAGCATCATCACTATATCCACAAGTTAAACAAGAAAAGTATGAGTTATTTAACTTTTGATAAATTACTTAACATATTTTAAATCATTGTAAAAAATTTGATGAAAATATTCATAGCATTTGAAAATATGATATTTAATTTCAATTTCAAATATTTATCAATTATAACCAAACCTTCCTTTATTATTTGAATTTACTCAACTGTTATTTTATACGATATCAATGTTAAAATTATCAACTTACCTTCATTCATGGGTATTGATATATTTATGCAAAGCCTATAAAATTAGAGATTACGAGTAATCTTTATAGATCTAGATAAATAACATAAAATATCTTGAGAGAAAATATTTGAATAAATGCAATATGTAAATAAATAAAAGTTCGGGCTTTTATGTTAACGTGAAATTAAATAATAGAATGATGTTCTTCTTCTGCTTCTCTCCTTCTCCTTCCATCCTCTACCACCAATTCAACCTCCAAATCCATCGAGCCCAACTAATATAAACTAAAATTTTGTAATTTAAATTTTCAACTTGTTCGTATCTAGATCTGATGCTTTCTTTTTCAAATTATTTGCCCAAAAACACCCAATCTATAGAGGCACTCTCCCCTTGTTTTGCCAATGGGGACATGGCCACCACTGGTCGATGGTTGGCTCTGCACTAGCAGGTGCAGTGGTGTATTACAAGTTTTCATTCTACACTCTAAAACATATGCATAAAATGGCTACATATGAGATGAGTTTTCTGCACAAAAACAAACTTGCTTGTGTTTGATAATCATAAATTCCAACAGTCCCTGAATAAAGACTTACAAGAATCCTGCATCATATATCCTCGAATCAAACAAACACATGGGCAAAACTAAAATAAAAAAAATAAAAAAAATGAAATACCATGGCTCTGTTGGATGCTAATGGACATATTTCACTCTCTCTGATCTTTGCGCAAGTTTTCTCTATATTCGTTCAAAAATTTACATTAGCCTCGCAAGATCTATCATAGAACAACAGGTTCCGAAGAAGAAGAAATACCTTGATCTCGAGTCTAAGAGGCTGCGGAAACATCAAATTACAAACCAAAGTCAGATCTCATAGTTCAATTTCAATGCAAATCAAAAACTATGATGAAAATTTTCATGGACTGAAAAGCAGAAAAACCTTACCATTTTCACAGATTTACTTGAAAATAGCTTTCAGAATCGAAGAGAAAAAATGTTGAAATTTGGGTGAAAACGTTGTGCCGATATTTGAGCTTACTGTCTACACAAACATGTTTACTTTGTGTTGGTTATAGCTCCCCGTAAACGCATCTAAAATTTACTAAGGCTCCTGGTGAAAGTTCTTATAAAAAAATAAGTTAAAGTTACACTGTATTTGAAAAAGTCCATGTAGCAGTTAAAATACCATTGTTCATTTTTATAAAGTTATTTAACTTATTTCATTTTTTAAAACTTGTTTAGTTTTTATAAACTTGTTTAGTTTTTATAAACTTGTTTAGTTTTTATAAACTTACATCCCTTAATTACAAACAAAGTAAATTAAGTCCCTCTTTGTATATTTTGTTCAAAATATTGTTAAAAAATTTGCTATAAATTTCTTCCAAATCAATATTGAATCTAATTAATTTTGAATGATTTATGGATGGCATCGTATCAAATATATTCAGAAGTTGTTACATATGTGTTTAAAAAATACTCTTTTTGTAGTGCAAAATAATTACAGTGTAATTTTTTGCAATTGAACTGGCAAAATTCAAATACATGCACTATCAATACTTGTATATTATAAAATAATTAGTCCTGTTCTACAGAAAATATGAACAAAACAGAAAATGTCTATAAATTTTAAACATCTACTATGCATAATTGCCTGCCTTGTACCAAAGGTATGTGCGATCGACGAACGCATCAAAAAAATTGGAAAGGGAAAGCTCCAAGAACTATTGTTAAACATAGATTTACATTGTCTTTTTAACTTCCCAGAAGATGAAAATGGGTATTTGATATCTGTAATTAAAAGAAGATAATATATGGTATATTACAATTTCAAGGAAGTATATGTCGATCATGATGTACAAGAGAATAATAATGAGTTGTTCAATCATTAAGCAAGACATTTCACTCTGTTTTAGCCATATAATAAGGTTAAATTAGTTTAGGCCAGAGGGTACTATAAATGAGAAAAGGAGTGATTGCATAAATCTTGTGAACTCAGTCGATATACTGAAAAGGTAATGCGCACTCAACTAAACATGAAATTGGATATATCTTACAAATTAGCTGTCCTCCAACAAATTTTTAGATTTGAGACTAAAATGAATACATATAATTATGATATAAAGCACAAAAAATGGGAATTTTTGTTCTCATTTGTGAGTTTGAAATAAATTTAAAGATCAAAGGTACAAATTAATGATCGTAAGTCATGGTTAGTTTACATTTTTCAACTCTGAAAAGAGTTACTCTTGCAAGTTAACATGCAGCTTCCAATTTAAAGTAAGAGACCAAGTACTCTAATCTCCCAAGAATTTAGTTACAATTGGATGGTCGGTAAATTTTAACTCAAAGTTATAATAAACTTTAACTTAATATAAAAACAAGCAAAAAATTAAGAAAAAGAATTGAATGGTCGGTAATGGTACTGAGATAGATAACAATTTAAAAAAAAAAATTAAAAAGGAAGTTGTGGGTATGGGTCAACATCCCAAGAAGTGTAGTTCCTTGATTTCTTTTTTCAAAAATAAATAAATGAATCCCCTAACTAGAGGCAACTGCATCCTTTGTACGGTAGCCAAAAGAAGACAAACAAATAAGTAGTAAGCTTAATCAAAATGCTGTGTCAAAAGACTCGGAACACATAATCAAATAAAAACATGTTTCCCATATCTCAGGTTCTGAACCATGAATAAAGCAATGGAGTAACAATTTTAAATAAAAACAACACACATAACAAGACCAACACAGTCTAGACATGTTGATGGAAAAGTTTTAATGTGCAAAGACAAAACTCTGCTGGACTTTAAACTTCTGATTCGTTAAAGCAATAAACCAGTTAACTTGCAATAAACTATATAAGCTCTTTTAAGAAAGAAATTAAATCAAACAATGATAAGAGTTCGCTCGTTCATGGTATAGTCTATTGTATAAACTAATAATACTCAACATTTTTGCCAGCAAGGAAAGAAATTTCTAGTTGATAGCACCTGTGTACAAAAGGTACCCTAATATGTTTTCTATTGAACCATTTCATTCCAAGTTAGTGAAAGTCTATAGTCTAGTGGATCGATTATACAAATGACAAGTATATGACTAATTTAAACTATAGTGTAACAATAGTAAAGTATGTAAATAAGAATAATCACACCAGGGATTTTATACTGGTTCGGACCTTCCATCCTACGTCCAGTCCTGAAGCTCCTCTTCGGAATTTCCTTTCACCGAATAAGCCTCACTTCACCCGGAGGAACAGGTTTACAATAGCAGAGTTTCTTTGTCAACTGTGTGTTCTCTATTACACGGATTTTGACTATATAGTTCAAATGCTTCCAATATATATCTAGAGAGTATTGTCTATGAGAAACTGTATATTTGGAAGAGTAGAATACAAGTGTAGATTGCTAAAGATCAAGAATATATCAGAGTATAAGAATAAAGAGCGCAAGTAAGTCAGGTGAGATCTTCTCTTGGATTCTTGATGCTATTTATAGTGGTAGAGAGATTCCTTGAGTAGTTGCATCCATTAACAAGTGTTCTATGGTCGCTTCTAATGGTGATGAAGAGTTGCAGCGAAGAGAAGCGAAGGTGTCTTTTCAATTGTGACAGTTGTAATTTGAATGTTATCAGCCGAGTTCAGTTTCAAACGTCTGGAATATGTCTCAGACGTCTGGCTCTCTATATTTTTTGTATATAGTAGACTTTCAAATGTCTGAGTACAGTAACCAGACGTCTGATTCTTTCTGGTTTGTAATCCAGAAGATTTATTCAGATGTCTGGCTAGTGCTTCCAGATGTCTGATCTTGTGCATGTTGCTTTTCTTGTATCTGTGTTATTGCTCTTCTGATTCTATCGACTTGTAGCCTCTTGATACGTTCTTTGAGCCTTGTTATTGTCTCTCTAGTGAGTTACTTTAGCAATTACCTACAAATAGAAATATATATGCATATTTGATTTCCATTGTATAGTTGTTGTCATCGAAACCGTAGATTTGATTTCCTAACAGTTAGGTATTTTTATTTTGTTTTGGCAGATTCAGCGATTGGCTAGTACTTACCTAAAACAAAAGGAATTTAAAATGATGGAACAAATAGATACAAATGCAAAAATGGTACATCAACCTTAGGAACAAAACACAGATGTTAATAAAATATGCATATTATGTCTAAATAAGATAAGATAGTCACATTAATTCATTGAGATTTCAAAAAATTAATACAACATTATTTGATGAAACAGAATCAATGGCTACATTAATTCATCATCATAAAAAAAGGTAGTAATATACCAATAAGCCTTATTTATGCATGACATATGTGATATCTAATTAGCCGATCCTATGTTCACTATTTAGCGAAAGCAAGAAAGGTTATGTAAACCAGAATGTATTTTAACGTGATTTGTTAATTCTAACAAATGTTGATGTCGAGATTGTGACTTTTAATCTTTGTCCGAACATCTGAGTATTAAAAAACGAGACTGAGATTAAACCAACTGAACCAAACCAATTGTCGACATGTCGCTCAAAATTCTTTATGAAATATCTAAACTACAAACATAAATGAAATTGGCAAGAAAACTACCTTGACAGTACTACATCTGCTACAGCATGCAATTGATGCAAGTGTATTAATATGAACTAATATATCTATGAGGTATATAAGTAAAATACAACGAAATTAAACATAGCAAATAGAAATCAAGTGGTACCGTAAATCAAATCGGTGAAGTGTTGAGAGGACGCAGTGTTCGTATGTGAAGGAAAATAGTAGCAGTGTTGAGAGGAGGGAAAAAGGAACTGCGTTGCATATTTTGGGGAAGGAAATTAAGGGATTTGAGAGGGAAAAGAAATTGGGGAAAAAGCGGAAGTAAAAGGGAAAAGAAATTGGGAAAAACAGTAGAAGTGAGCGGGGTATAGAAAAAAGCGTGCGGGCAAGGTATTTTTTGGGTAGAGGCAGCGTTTTAGTTATATTTAATATGTTTTCAGGTATAATAAACTGCATTTCGTATTAAACACTGCAATTTAATGCTGCTAAAAATGAATTTTCATGTAGTGGCAATCACTTTACCTCTTTGCATCAATACAGCTCCTAATCTTGTTCCACACGCATTTACATACACCACTAAATCCTGATTACCATATGGTACAACTAACACGGGCGCATTGGTCAACAAATGCTTTAACTTAAGGAATGCTTCCTCACATTTACTTAACCGAATAAACTTTACATCATTCCTAGTTAGTTTAGTCAGAGACACTGCTATTTGCGAGAAATCCTTGATGAATCTCCGATAATAGCCAACTAATCTAAGAAACCTTTTTATCTTAGTCACCATCTCGGGTCTCTTCCAATTATATACAGCTTCAATCTTAGTTGGATCAACTGACTACCCTTTTTCTGAAACTACATGACCAAGGAACTTCACTTCTTTCTTCCAAAATGACATTTCGAAAACTTTGCTTTTAATTGATGTTGCCTCAACATCTCAAGCACTATTCTAAGGAGAGTCTCTTGATCTTGCTCATTCCTAGAATATATCAGGATGTCTACTATAAATACTAACACGAACCTATCCAAATGCTCTTGAAGATTCGGCTCATCAAGCCCACAAAGAAAGCAGGCGAATTTGTCAATCCGAATGGCATTACTAACCACTCGTATGAACCATCTCTTATTCAAAACGCCGTCAAAAGGATGTTTTCCTCCATCAACCTTAGTTGATGGAGCCCAGTTGCCAAATCTAGTTGGGAAAATAATTTGGCTCCACTCAACTAATCAAATAAATCATCTATTCTTGGCAAAGGATATCGATTTTTTATTGTCTTTTTATTCAATTTACGATAATCGATGCACATTCTCAATGACCCATTCGGTTTCTTCATGAACACTGTGGCTACTCCCCAAGGCAAACTGATTGGTCTAATGAAACTCTTTCTTTCTAACCAGTTGCATCTTCAACTCCTTCATTTCAGTAGGTGTCATTCTACTAGGCGGTCTACTTACGGGTTCAGCTCCAGATACAAGATCTATTTGAAACTCAATAGCTCGTTTTAGTGCTAGTCCTATAACAGGCTCGAAAACATCTGCAAATTCTCTAACAAAAAAAAATTCAACTCGTCTTCCTTCTTCGTTACACCCAATAAAGCATAAACATCAAAATTCGAGTTCTTTATTGAGTATATAATTCGATCGCTACTATTAGGGTGTCTTAGTGATATTTTTCTATCTTGGCAAAATATCCTAGCATCATATTTTCTTAACCAATCCATGACTAATATAATTCCAAGCCTCATAAAATCAAACATATGCAAACTACAATCAAATATATGACCTAGCAACTCAAACTCTAAATGGTCATATCTCATCCCAAGAGTCGCACATCCTTCTATCAGATTTGCAACCATTAAGGAAGTAACAAGGTATGATGATTCTAAACTAAGCTTATCTACCAAACAATGAGAGATACACAAATGTGATGCAACAGTATCAAACAATACTCTAGCATGTATGCAATGAATCAAAAGCGTACCTCCCATCATAGACTTTCCTTTCTCCTCCACTGTTGGTCTCGAGGTAGATGGTTCTAAAGCAAACACTTTTCCTTTCCTAACCTTAGTCGGTTCTCTGCACTGATGCTTGTGATGCCCTATCTGGTTACAGTTGAAACACTTGATGTTCTTTTTACCATTGACCTACTTTCCATCCCCAGAACGACATTCATTGGCAAATTGCCCTTTTTGTCACATTTAAAGTAGACAATATCAGCTTTTCCCTTCTTGGTAGCTCCACCCTTTTGAGCTTCCTTTTTCTAAAAGAACTTTCTTTTCTGACTTTGACCACCTTGAGCCTCTATCATCTTGTTATTACTAAACAGTGCAAGCATCTCCTCATTCCTCACTGCCATCTCCACTACTACATCACAAGGGTCTCTAAGGTGCGGTAATGTTTCTCTTGCAAGCTCTAGTTCCAATCTTCTAATGAACTTCTCATCTCTCTTAATCATAGTATCCACAGTTGCATATCCAAATTTGGATAGCTCCTCACATCTGGCCCCATACTCAAGCATTGATATATCACCTTGTTCCAACTCAACAAACTTTCTAAGCAAAGTCGACTTGGCTATTTTAGACATGAATCTCTCCTCGAATCTCCTTCTGAACTCTGCCCAAGTCAAGTTCTCTTCAGGTACTCCCACGGTTACACCGTTCCACCAGTACATATAGCTCCTAGCAATTGCTTGGAAGCAAATCTTCTCTTCTGCTCGTCATTCAGACCTAAATCAGAAAATTAAAATCCTTTCGTAATGCAATAGCCAACTCTCAACTTTGATAGCATCCTCCGTTCCAATAAATGGCTTTCCTCTAAGTCTTGCATAATCTCGACTCAGCACAACATAGTTGTTGACAACTAAAACTTTGGGATTTGCTCCTCCATTATTACCACTAACTAATCCAGTTGCAACTCCAGCTTGCATCATGTTGACAAAGTACTTGTACATAGCTCCCATATCTACCAATGAGGTTCCAGCGCCCACATTAGCAGCTGTTTGTCGATTCAGATTCCTCTTAGTATTGGGCCTGACATTTCCATTAGTTGTGATGCTTCCTCTACTGAGATTCACTCTTCTGTTTCCTGCTCCATATCTTACTTTCCTTAAATCTTCATTCGAATTTTAGTAATATACGAAAGAACGTTCTAAGAGAGAGGGAAGAATAGAGATAATATATATACTACTTATATATAGTAAATACAAATACATTACTATAGCGTTATCCCATACCCCAATCTCATTCTTTAATTTATTAGCATTATGTTTTCAAAATATCTTTTAAAGTTCAAAATTCTTTTGGTTTTACATAAACCTTTGCTCTGATATCAAGTTGTAACATCCCACATTCTGAGGTCCAAAAATAAGCGCTACTAATGCTGCAGTCATCAATAGTGTTATTCTCCAGTGAAAAATGAGATCGGTTAATAGTATTATTAACATTAAAGCACAAGAATATGAAAATTTTCGAAAACACAAGTTTCATTAATTAATTTCCATATTCATTACATAATCCATTAACGTGGCCCAGGTTCAGATAAAATATAATTATTACAAAATACTCCAAGAGCGACATATGAAGATGCCCCCTAGGTTGATCAGAGTTTACTACTAGACAGATACAACTTCTCCTATTATATACATTCAAAAAAAATGATAATACATTGGACTAAATAGACTCCTATATAGGTAGCTCTGCCTCCTGCACGTCTTCGGAAGCTTTATTCGTCAAACCGAAAACCTGAAAACTTTACTCTCGAACTACTCAAATGAGCACCCGAGAGTAAAAGGGGAAAAACAAAAACTTCGGGTCAGACAAAAAGTCTGGTGTGAATAATAATATACCATCTCGATAATAGACATCTAATGAGACCACGCCGCTGAGCGAAACGGATTTCCCCTCACTAGTATCCTCTTATAATATGTCTATCACATTCATGCACCTGCAATTACAATGGTTACATATACATAAGATAATTAAATGCATGCATGCTACATGGGTAATCCTGACAAATCTATCTCAATTAACTGACTGTCCATCTCTACTTCATAGATTTTCCAAAATGACTACAAACCTATATGGCTGACTTGGACCTACCAGCTATACCAAAATTCTCTAACTTACCGTTAGAGTAAACTGGTCTGTCCGTCCAAACACAATCATCTGAGTGTTTACCTGACTGTCTGTCAATCTCATAGTTTTGCTAGGCTCACCATGAACCTAATGGTTTTACAAGCCAACCAATAACTTACCTAAGTTATATTCCTTTCTATGCGTAAACCCACTCTTAGTTTTACTCTTAACAAAGCCCTACGCATTGGAATTGTGGACTAATATCAACTAAGGGCTAACGGTCGAAGTATAAGGCGATGCCCTACACTAGTCCCATTATCTGGTTTTCTATTCTCTAATCCTTGAGTCAATTCATCCTATCACAATTTATCTAATGGTGATAAGAACAATAATTTCACCGGTAAAATTTTGAGCTAAATAGCCTCTTTATTTCCTTAAAAACATAATTCTTTATTAATAATTTAACCCTTAAAATCATACTTAAACCAAGGAAATTACAGTCCTTTACTTTACCCAAAATTTTATGCCAAGATAAATAAATAAATAAATAAATAAATAAATATATATATGTGTGTGTGTGCTTTTATAAAATAGGTTTCATTAACTTCAAAATCACTAGGAGGTCATCGCACCTCTAAATCCCTTAGGCTATAAAGCCATATAATAAACCCATTTAAATTGATAAAGTGCGGCATTAATATCGACAACATGGGTTATCGCACCCCTTCTATATCAAAATCATGTTGATGCATCTGATTTATAAAGCATAGGGTCGTGGAGCCAAAATCATTTGTATCGCATAACATAAATATATATGTTGCAGAATATAAACGACATAGTCTTTGATTTGCATAGTATAAAACTTTAAAGCTTGGAAAAATGTGAATGCCGACATTAATGACCTTCGGAAGCAATATTTTCTTTACACCATCAATGTCGAAAGTAATGTACATATGCGACATTGCCGCCTTAAAGTAATAATGTTGAAATTAAGCTATGCGGCATCAGTGCCTCTTTATATAGTAATGAAGATATGTGGCATCATTGTTGTTATAAATGTTAGTGCTGGTATAGATAAGTGCGACATCATAGTATAAGGAGTTGATATTGACAACAAGCAGCAATGTTTAAAGCCATGGTGAAAAACTTGTGGCATTTATTATAGCCGATATAAAATATGTAGCATTGTTGTCATAATACGTTTATCTTTAAAGCAATACTAGCGACATACTATAACCGATATAAAATATGTGGCACTTATAGCTACGGCATAGATGGATATCGACATTGATTAATAATAGTGTGGCAATCTCGTAATTAATATAAAAATCGATTTATTTCTATAAAAAGCAATTTCTTTTCATCAACTTCAATCCTTTGTCAAATTTCTATCGGATAATAAACTTCTATATTAAATCCTTTTTAGAAAACTGCTATATATTAGATTACATTTTCCAAAATAATTTTACAAACCAATAATTTTATATTATTATTTTTAAGATAATTATTAAGCTTTTCCAACCTAATAAATTCATAATAATCCATAAACACTTGGGAAATTTTTCCAAAAATCACAATAAATCAAAATTTATATATTCTTTAATATATAAAAATTTCGAGACTAAAAACATTCTTCAATTATAATAATTAAAATCCAAAATAAATCATTTTCCTTATTTACGAAATTCATAAAATATTGATACTTGCTTGAAAAATTATAAAATTAAAAAATCTCTTCTAAAATAATGTCATGAACATCATATCCAAATTTCAAGTTAATTGAATGTCGTAAACTAGGTTTTCACTCTTAAAACCTATTAAATAATTCCATAATAAATCCAATAAATTATCAATAAGCATATAATCATCATTCATTCACAATATGGCATAATAACAATCATAAGATTTGGTTTTAATCATAAAACCGAAAATAAACAAGCATACTTGAGATGGATAATCATTATTCACCTTGATTTGATAAAGAGATGTGAGATTTGAATGATGATTTGATTTCCATAAGCTTCCCTTTGGTTTCCTAGCATTTTCTCCCTTTAAATCTCCTAGAAATGGATGGCCTTCGTTTTCTTTAGTTTGTATGAAGTGATTGTGAATGAGGAAGTGAGAATGGAAGGGTTTGGTTTAGGAAATAAAATATATTTTTTTTATTTTGCCCCTCACATTATTCCTCCTTCTTGTTTATGTTATGACCATTCTTATTAATTCATTAATTAAGGCACGATCCATTTTAATTTTCAAATCTCATTATCCTTATCACCATACATTATTTTATTTAATTTTTCTAGTTAAATGTCTTAAATAATGTTAATCAAAATTAGAGGTGTTACAATGGTATAGTATATTCACAAATCTTAAGAAGATTCATAACCAAAAACCATACTTGATTGGGTTAAATAAATGCCATTTAAAACATTGGTAACAATAAACCCAAAACACTTTTGGTGTAATTAAATGGATCATATAGAAATTAGACCAAATATACTTACCACTATTTTTCGATTTCAAACAGTATTATCCCTCGATTAACAATGAAATCAGACAAGTTAGAAAACTATCCTTTCCTCGACATATATTCTTAATTCTCAAGATAGAGACGAGTTTCCATACCTCATAATTTGGTATTAAGTATGAAAAGAATACTTCTCATACCACCATAATTTAAAATGATCATTTATAGCAATCAAACCTTTTTCCTTCATAAAATTCATTTTTATAAATCTCTTTTATATTTACAAACTCTATTTATAAATTCCTTTATAAAACTTCATCTATAAGTCTCCTTTATAAAATATCATTTGTAAATCTCCATTTTATAAAATATCATTTATAAATCTCCTTTTATAAATCTTAAAGTATAATTATAAAATTCCTTTTATAAACCTCCAAATATGATTATAACACTCCTTTTATAAATCCCTTTATACTTAACACAAATCTTTGCTTTCAAAATACGATCATTCCATGTATCACTGTAAATTCACAAAAGGGATTTATTTTCTAATTTATCAAAATGATATTAATTTCCTTATTATAAAATAGCATTTATAAACCTACCCTTTTATTTATGAAATATCATTTATAAATCCATTCTTTTATAAACATTTTATATAAAACGTTTCACAAATATTTATACCAAAATATTTCTATCTTCTTTTAAAAACAAAATCACTTTATTATAAAAGATAAATTCCCCTTTATTTTCCTCTAAAATAAGCATTTATTATTATAATAATTTTTCTATAAAAATAAATACTTCCCGAAATACTTTTAAAACATTTCCAAAAAGGTAGGACAAAAATAGAAAAGTACAAAAACTATTTTAAATAAAATGCCACAGAATGTTCCAAAAATCGTATTTAAAATCATACTCCAAATCAAAACCATTTCAAATAAAAAACAACATGTGTTAGTATTTCCAAAATACTATAGTGAGGCGAATAGTTAACATAGCACATAACCAATGTTATTACTACATTTATCACTAAAAAAGTTCAACTTTTAACATATATCAATGTCATATCCAATATGGACAAACTACCAAGTTTTGACATTCAAATATATATATATATATATATATATATATATATATAGGTATATGACTGAAATTAAAATAAAAAATAACAAGGAATCCGGATTTCTCTACAAAATTCTTTGTATTTCATTTTTATATATCATTCGCTTTTCGAAGCGGAAATTCAACCAAACCAACCAATAAATCATTCAAACACCAAAAAATAAATTATTTATCTACAATATATCATATGTTGTTCAACTAGAGGTGAGATGACTCATCGAAATTTCAATTGACGCATAAACGTTCCGGTTTGATCTAGAATCGAACGGGGTTCGATTTTAGTTCAAATTCCACTTGCTTCAAACTCAACTAAATCAATTCCAATGCGTACATATCGCCTTTATAAGCGCAATGCAAAAGACCTCGTCTCGATTGGATCTCATATGAGAGAGATATTTATTTTATAAGATTTTGAAATTAAATAAAAAGTTAAATTACATAATCACTTTTATTTAAATTAATTACTCCACCTAATCCTTCTCCTCCCTCACTCCAGTACTTCCCATGTACGCGAATAAGGTGCACAGACCCAAAAACGTACACGTCATTCACCTTCCCCGCCGCTTCGCTCGACGAAATCAAAATCCGCTCGCGCCAACGAACTTCACATCGAAATCTCCACCTCCCCGACCCAAAAGTAGCAAGCTCGCACCACCCTTATAAATTGCGATCTGGGCCCTCCCCCTCTCGACCTGGCATAAACATGATTTGCTATACACCACCGCATTCGATGAAACTCCACCAATCTATGCTCCTCCACATAAGAAACCCAATCGTATCATTCTCTTCGCCCATCGATGCCTAGAATGTTGACCAACCCAAATCCTACTTCCGCCTAAAACTGTCGATCATCACAACCCACTGCCGCAACCAACAATATGCACATAGATTCGAAGATCTAGTCCTACACAAGTCGAATGAACCCTATTTTGTATTTTTCAGATTGGTAGATTATTTGATTTTGAATTTTATTTGATTGTGGCCATTTTAGCTTTCACTGTAAAAGACAAGGAGGGAAAATGAAATGAGAAACAGGGAAAAGTCATAGGGTTGAATGTTCTAAGTGTTGAAGTTAGTTTATCTTGCAATTTCTAGCATCTCGCTACGCAGAATTTCATTCGCGTACGAACCGCGAACAACAAAACAAAAATACGATCGCGCACAGAAATATGATACGATTTCAAAACAACAATAAAATACACTGGTTATCTAATTGTGTAAAACTTCAAAAATAACAACGTTTGCCGTAAAATATGTCAAACTGTGATTTAAATATTTTCCAAATTAAAAATTATGAAAAAATCCTATAAATTATAATAAAAAATACGTTAATAAAAATCGAGTCGTTTTATTAAAAATTGAATTTCTTATAATTTGTTAAATTCGAATCATAGCTGAATATTTAAATAAATTAAACATTCTCATTTGAAATGTTAAAAATTCCGGGTAGTTACGTGGGCAACGGCGAGACAAAAGCGATGGGGTGGTCACATGTGCTCATGTGAATGGAGATAAGTGAATTTGATGGTCAAAATGGGCTTGGCTGCGATGTAGTCAAACTGGGGAAGAAGGTAATTTTGTAATTAAGCCCCTATGTTTTCATTATTTACAATTTAAGCCATAACTCTTCTAATCGCTACATCGTTGCATGCAATCTCCGTTTCATGTGCAGTTTGTGACGTTGGGATCGTGGCGAGATTTCGGACATGTGATGTAGGTTGGAGGAGTTTGAATACTGTGGTAAAAATGATCTTATTCATATACTTTCCTAACCTATTTTGTGATTCGTTATTTATTTGGTTATATACATGGTATGATCCCCAGTTTAATGGTTGCTGAGTAAATGATGTCCATATTTAATGATAGATTTGTATATTGGTAATATAGTAATGTTGTGCTTTGATATGATTAATTCCCTAGTATTAACATCGTAGACTATTGAGTATTGGCTGTTGATTGAGTGTTGGACCTTGGTTCGGTAATAATTATTCATTTGTGGAATATGATGCAGTAAATAAATAATTATGTGTATTTAAGGTGAATTATTGATAGATTTATTGTTTATAAATTTCTAGGGAAGTTCATAACTAATAGTAGTAAAATGTTATATGCTTATTTAAGAGCAATTAAAGTTATTTATGAATTTAGGGGAAATTTTATGTTAATATTTTGGAGATGATTTCAAAAGAGATTTAAAGGATGATTTTTACTAAGATTATTATTCATAAATTCATAGATAATAATAATTAATCTATTTCTATATATTTAGAACATATTATTTATTAAAGAAGATGAATTTTAAATAAATGATAATAATATGATTTTGGAAGTATTCATTATACAGTTTCCCTTTGTATGAATTATTATTGTCATAATGGTTTGGAAGTTAATAAATGGACTTTGAGGTGAGTTAAGGTCATTGGAAGAAAATAATAATAAACTAACTTTATATACATACATACATACATACATATATATATATATATATATATATATTAAAATATTATTATTATTACTATTATTACTTGGAGGTTAGTAACAATATAACTTTAAGAGTAGTGTATACTTTAAATTGGTGGTGCTTGAATAAGTAATAACAGAATTATTTTACTACATTGGAAATAAAATGTTATCACTTATCATTGTTCATTATTGGGCAATTGCTATTTATTGATATTTACTCGATGCTGATATATATGGTTGTCAGCATTTGCCAATTGTTAGCATGTATGATTGTTGGTTTTCAATAGATGTTATTGTTCTTTGATGTGTTATTATCGTGGTTATTATTTTGGATTTGTGTATTCATTTTTATGTTGAGCATTAGTGTCTGGTCAACACTTTTACTAGCATTGTTAGAAATAGGGGTTTGATATATTATGCGTGTTGAGGTGTTATTACATATTTTGTATTATCATGGTGTGGTTAATATGATGGACATGTGTATATTATTATGTTGATAAGTTAATGATAAATATTATCATATGCTTGCATTCATGGATGCAGGAGAAGAGCATGTCCAAGTATGAATGTAGAACTATGTATGCTTGATCATGAAAGGGTACGTCGGCAATCTTTATCTATGTAAGACCACAAGATCCGTTGGGTTGGACAGGGGTGCATTGTGGATGTGGTTCAAACTAGTTGATGGCCCAATTTTTCCTAAAAGTAACGGAAGGAAAAGAAGTATTATTATAGGATACATCCACATGTTGATTATTTAACATGTTTATGTTACATTATAACTGTATTGTTTGTAAATCGAGTAATGACTAATATAATTAGGCATTTGTAGATATTTTACTTATTGTATTGGTCCTTAGACGTTATACACTTGATGAAGTAATACATCACTGTTTATTTCCACCGTGAGATAAATTAAATTTATTAAACAATACTCAATGACCCACTGTTTTTTATATCTGATATTATAGCTTAAGTGTATTTTGACTATGTTTGACGTTAATTTTAGACATTAAAAATTAAAGGTTGTTACATTAAAAATGCTTACCATTACCATCACCGATTTACTGCTATACTGGTGGCTGGTGTACCGATAAACCAAAAACCTTTACACTGATAATGATAAATTACCTTTTGTCCAAAAAATCAAAAACTAGATATTTTTTACACTATAATGAATTTTTACAACCGTATCGCTTAATAAACATCAATGAGAAAAAAAATGTATTTAATATCATTTGAACTAAATTCCTAAACTAAATTTAATCATTTGCTTACTTCTGAATGCATGTAATACAACATATTATGAGCATGTCCATGTATTATAACTGATGTTTTATTGTAGAAATGGTAAATATACCGTTACCATACCGATTACATTAATAGACCAACTATATTCTAATAACCGATGGATGGATTATGGTATGTATTGGAAACTTAATTGGTAGGACATGTTTTAGAAATAATGCATTGAGACCAATGTAATTTTAGATTTGTTGAAAGGTGAAACTAAAAATATTACAATACTACAAACAAGGATTTATGGTTCTTAAATTACACAACGATCGTCATATCCACTTGTATAAAGATAGTGTATTGCAATCGGCATCAAAATTTCTGCTTGCGGCCACCACGGTCGGCGACCAATCATCGTGTGAAACCTGTTGGCTTCGGCGGTTGTTCGCTGACCATAGGGTAAAAAAAAGAAAAAAAATTCATGTGGCCGCTAGCAAAAACGTAGGTGCCGATGGTAATACACTAAAGACATTTTTAGATTTAGAATTTGTGTGATTAAATCAAATCAACCTTCTAACAAATATGTACGAGTACGATTCTTCCAATCATGCTTATCTTTTATTTCTTAGATTTCCCAATTGAATCAATATGCTTATAATTATGGAATTCCACATTTAATCAAATCTTAAGGTGAGGAAAATAGAGGAGAGGCCAAGTCATCACCACCCGACTAGGACGCAAATCCGAAGGCAATGACGCAACAGCAAATGACCTCGAACAATCAGAAGAAATCAATGATGATTGTTGAGGCGAGGTCGATTGAAAGGAAAACCCCACAATTAGAAGTGAGAAACAGTGAGTAATGGGCAGGGCACAAGAAGCTGAAAAGGTGAAAGGGGTGCGCTACGCAATGGAAGAAAGATATTGAAGACAACTGAAATAGTAAATAATAATCAAATATGAATATTATTTACCAAAAGAAAGAGTGAAAATTACCAACACAAATCATATTAATCGTCTTCTCCATTTTGTTGTTTGTCCAAATGGAAGAAAATATGAACGAAATAAACACAACTGAAAATGCTCTTGAAACACCAATAAGCATGGTAACGAAATTCAAAAACGATATAGAAAACACACAAAACAGTTTATTCATCCCTATAGATTTCGATCCAGTAAATGTCAATTTCCAAATCGCACTGTTTGAAACCATACAAAACATTAAGCAACAATCTCATCCAAGCATAAAACAAGTTTCAATTCCATACAAAGATATCTATCTATGAAAAAATAAATAAAAGCGCAGATAAGTAATAAGCTATATGACTGTCTATGTATGATCATTAACCTCCTATACCTTGTCCAAATTAACAGCTTCGCTATATTAAAGATCATCAAACATTTGATTAACGACAAAAGAAGCTGCTTGTTCATCAGATATTCTATCAGCTTGTTCATCTTCAGCAATTTGCAAAGATGCCATGAGCTCTGCAGAAGTCTCTTCATAATGTTGGTAATGGTGTGATTGTGATGCAAATTCAAAGCTCTGATAACCATCATCCATGAAAAACCCTAAATTGTTCGAATGATCCCACAAATTGTAAAGTTGGTACCTATCATCGATCAAGAAATGATGAGATAGTTGGCTATCATCTTCGCCAGAAAGTACTTGTAAAGCAACAGCCTCTGCAATTGCAGCACTCTCTTCATCTAATCTTTGCTGCTCTTCTATCTTCATTTGTTTTTTCTTCTCCAGTTCCAATCTTATAGCTGCAGAATTTGCTAATGCTTTTTCTAACCTTCTCCTTTTTTTCTCTGCTTGTTTTTGGCGATCGAGTTCATCCTTCACGTGTTTCTTCTTCCCCTTCCTACTAACTTTATCCATGATATTATTAACTTCTCAATGAGTTGATCCCTATTTTAATTTATGAAATAACGAAAATAAAAATGCAAAACTTGTATGATGTTAAACGGGCGCCAGCAAAATCTTAAACCCACTCAAGCCTGAAAGAGTATCGGAAAACACAACAGTCCCAGAAAGAAACAACTGAAGAAAGCTGGAAGAACAATTTGATTGATTCAGCCGATGCGTTGTCTCTTACGGAATTTTTACCAGAGCTTCCACATCCCGCACCCATACCAACGTTAACGTTGCTAATATTATTATCTTAAGAAAGTTAAAGTGCAACAGGGTTTATAATGGCCAGTGCGAGTTTGCAAGTCCTGCATAAATAGGACACGGTTAGAATCATTTAACCATTAAATTATTAACTTCGGGTGAAAAAGGCCTAAATGTTGGCTTAGAGACAATGGTATGTCTCTAGATTGTCTATCTATAGGTGAATCTTACCAGTCATCAATTAACCATGTCAAACAAAAACGAGAAAAGGCCTTCATCTAACAGAACACAGAATAAAAGATGGTTTCTACAATAAATTTGAAGATCTTCGTTTTTTGCAACTACTTTCCAATTTACATCCCTATGAAATGAGTTTTGAACTACACCTAAACTTGTCCTTGAAAAATCATTTCTTTGGGATATGAAGTCCCAAAGTGAAACTATCATAAAGGTATTCCTTGTCAGGGTCATGGATACAAAAGTGTAACAGCATATGCCAAAAACAATATATTTGAACTATTGAGTTTACCTCAGGTGAAGGAAGCAAATGCATAATATTACACCTTTGTCCTAAAAATATTACATGGATAGTGCAACTAATGAACAAGAATTATTGAAGAACTTGCGCTAGATACTATATCACGGTATACATATTTATCATATGTAATCATATAAACTGTATGAATTCATATCAGCCATGACATGTATAATCCATTCCACGGTAATATTACAAATATATATATATATATATATCTGCCATGACATGTATAATCCATCCCACATTAATATTACAAGGACCAGAACATGGCGATTGAGATTAATTTTTTGAAGAGCACGAAATAGTTATAGAGCGGATGATATGTAGTCATATTAGTGAACCATAGATAGGCAGTAACTAAACCAATAATTACTTGATCAATTCAATATTCAAAATCTAATTCACAACTCAATATAAATTGCAATCGAAAATAAGCAAACTATATTTTAAAAATAATAATATAAAGACAGTTATCCCAATCTAAAATTCAAAATTTATTGTTTCCGAAACCAAATCACTGGAACAGGAGAGGAAAAACAAGTTTTGATTCAGCTCTGGACGCACAAAAATTAAATCAGTTTCAAAATAAAATTTTATACTATGGAAGGAAAATAGATAGTCTCGTCTACTTATATATCCATTTGATAACCAACAACGAAAAAAAGTTCAGTTTTGATTAGAAAATTGAATCCTATGACTAACGATTTGAATCCCATTTTAAATTGCTTGAACTAAAACATCCAAATTCACATATCTCTTTTACGTTAGAGCATCTCCACAAGCCACAGGATACATTCTCATGCTAATTGGGTTATTTCTTTTTTCTTTTTTCTTAAAAAAAAGAAGTGTTGGCTGAATTTGAACAAATTTTTTTTTTCAATATACACATGTATATATAGTTTTTTAAACAAAAAAAAAGGACTGGGCATCTATTCTATACGTGCACAACTCAAAAATGAATTTTTTGTTGTGATTTGGACATCTATCTAACATACACCTACGCCACACTAGACTGCTCCACGCATGGCTCTCAATTTAAAATTTTGGGAAGAAATTACGAGGGAATACTTGGTCCTTGTCAGCACTGTTGGAGGAAGATTTTACACATATCTAGTATGTGTAGTTGTATCTTTGAGCTCCTGGAGATGCTTTTAAGAAATGTGAGAATTGATTTTCATTGAAGGATGTGTAACACCCCATAAGGTGAACAAGTAATCAACTAAATGTGGTTGCCATTTGCCAACAATTCAAAGTTGTGTGAACCACAAGGGAAAACATGAACCACAACAATAAATGATAATAAGCCCTGAAATAGTTGTCAATTTTTCATACAGGAAGAGTGAATTTTTATAGTATGATCCCGACTTTCCCTGTCTGAAGAATAGGTAAATATTTTCTGATTCTCTAGAATAGTTGATCTCACAAATAGTTAGACTAGAAGTGGCATGTTACAACTAAGATAGTGCCAAATATGGCAGGTCAAAACTGTGACAAGTTTAAACTTGAGCAGAAGGAAAATCAATATTATATTAGTTAAAAAAGGTTTAAACTGATAATCATCAGCGTTAAACAGGATCATCTACTATAGCGGCAAATACCTTTCCTGCCTTAGGATCTTAGATGTCTGTGACAACAGTCAACTAAAATTCAAGAGCTTTAAGTGCCCTAGCCTATAGAATAAATCAGTGATTTTGTCCTCCAAATAATGTCATCTTTTAAGAACCCCTTCATCCCTGAAACTTCAATAAGTACCATTCTAAGGAATATTACTGCCTTGGAGAGTCAAACTTTTTTTGTGTCAAACATAGCTTTCCCCATTCGATTCTTTGGCATTAATTAGCCTTTTTATTCGTAAGAACTAAGAATATATGCAATAAGAATGAAAATTTCAGCTTATGGTGACAAATATTGTAGGGTTAAAAGAATTAGATGATGGGAGATAATTCATTGTATAACATTGCAAATGCATGAGAGAGGCAAATCAATCAGGTATGAATTTAAGTATAAAATATAAACCTAATACTATTTCAGTTTACAAAGGTTTGGTATTTACCTATTCTTCAGACAGGGAGGTAAATCTAAGGTATGTATAACATGCAATCACCATGCTAGATGGGCTTATATTGTATGCGATCAATTTATTTGTGAATTTGTTATCTTTTGAATCAGCAAAGATACACAAGAAGTGGAGCATCAATATAACCAAAATAAGGCACCAATGAAGAATGCTCAAGCTGAAGTTAACTTTTTTTTTTTTTTGAAATTTAATAAGTTACCAAATTACTTTAACTAAAGATTGATAGATCGGAAGAAAAGAAAAAACGAAGGCATCTCCTTTGGAAGATACACCGGTTCCTAGAGGTTATGTGCAGGAAAACTGTTTGACAGGATAATAGGCGATGAAAAATGTTCAAATCAGTTGAAATTCTGAACAATTACAGCATTTTAAATTTATGTATGATTGATTCCCTTATTGATAGGTTTCAGAATGGAATATATAATAGAATTTACAAATCGATAGAAAAAGCATTCATCTGCATATTTACTCCACAGGAAACTACAGATTCAACAAAAACTAAAAGATTCAGCTATACTTAGAATTCTGAGTTAGCCAAGTCTTGGATTCAAAAATCTTTCACAGATACATAGCATTATTCTTTTCACTAAATTATCAATAATCAGTAATAAACACAATACAAAAGAATTGCCGAAATGAACAGATCAGATCTAGTCAATTTATAACAAAATTCGTAGCAAATTCAATTACCTGATAGAGTAAAGGAGATATCGGAGACTCGTCAGATCACATGAGGAAAATAAAACAAGGATTGTTTCTTCTTCTGAATTTGTGAATAGGATAAGATCTGAGATAATTTGCCCCGATTTGTAGTTCAGGGATTAAAAGAGGAGAAAATAGCCGTGTAATAGAAAATAGTGGGTCAAGTCCACGTAGGGATCAAGACTACGAGTGCGTTTGGAGAGTAATAATCTGTTAACATCCATTCCATGTCCACGTTAATTCTCCCTCAATCTTTGTTTGCAAACGCAAACTTTTAATCCTACAGTAAACTTTCAAAATTGCCCTTTATATATAATTCTTTATTAATAGTTGTGATATATTTGTTGTTTCACTTTTTTGGTATTAGCATAAAATACCAAAAATGTGTCTCTGCAGATATTATTAAAATTTAACACCGTTTAAAATTAGGATCTGACAATTAAGCTTATTTTATAAATTCAAAATTTGCTCTACAAATATTTACTAATTCTTAATATCACTTAAAAATAAGATTTAGCAAATAAACTACTTTACAAATTTGTTTTTATTAATTAATAATATAAATAAAAATTTAAACTCACAAGAAATTAGATATTGCAACTTAAAAATAAAATTTCAGATTACTTACGCATGATTTAATGACTAAATATATGCGGAAATCATTTTCTTTGAATGTATTAAATAAATACAATTTGTAGAAAAATAATTCAGCATTCTTCATCACGCGTGAAGCGCGTGCCGTAACGCTCGTAGTTATAATCATCTATCCAATAATCCTTTCACTGTCTACCAATATCAAAATACCCCAATCGTTTAACAAAAACCACACCTTAAGTTTTCGTTTAAAATACAAATAATACTAAGGCTAAGTGAATATGTAAAAACAATAATTAGTTAATCTTCACTTTTAGATTCGAGGGTAAAAATTTAGTGGAACTCCATCCATTCAAAAACTCGTTCTTCTCAAGAAGTCACTGATTCAAAGTTTATGGCAAATCTTAAGTTGAAAATCATGTTGAAATCGTGCGGCAAAACCTAAGTCGAATTTGCAGTAAGCCCTAGGAGAAGAAATGTTGCGCACCAAAAAGACGACGATAAGAGACCAAATCCACACATGATAAAGTGATGAAAATGTTAGGTTTTTCCCTAATTCTTGCTTCGATTCATTTGTTTGCAATTAATTGTTACAGATTGAAATGAGCGAATTTTCATTTTTATTCTGAAAATTTATAAATAATTTGGCTAGGGTTTGTCGAGTTTCAAAAACGATGGAGGGTGATAGATTTTGTGTTTATTATTTTGCCAAAATATCTCAATGTAAAATTAATTTTGCGATGAGTGGTTGTCGAATTTGAGTTTGTGTTACGGCAAATCGTTGTCGTTTTTATTGTTTGACTCTTTCCAAATTTCTTCTTCTGTCAGTAGTTGATTGTTAACAATGTTCGTGATTATTTGCATCAAACAATCGTCTTATATGTCAACAAGTGTGTGACGACCGTCCTACACCTTCGGCATCCAATATACTTGAAGAGTGTGTTGCTGCGGTATCCGGTCGATGTAGGACGATAGCTAAGGGTGAAAAGAAGAGAAACAATCATAGAACTTGTCGTATATGTCACAGTGCATCAAATAAACTATAATAGTCATCACAACTATAAAACATGAGAGACGGTAATAACTGAGTGGACCAAATATCAAAGAGTGGATCCATAAAATTATACAACATAGTAATAGAGTTTATATAAATGGAAATAAACTCAAATAAAACAGCCTCATAATGTAGTAGACGCTGCCAAGGCTCTACAGTGGAATAAGCATAGGTAAGTCCATATATAATACAAGAAAGCGCCATCATGCTCATCCTTTGCATAGCAACTGTGTACCACCTAAACTTATTGTCTAGTCTACTCATTTAAGAGTACCAAAGATAATAAGAAACAAAACATAAAATCTCGAGTCAAACAATGGTCTATTGTGAGCGATAAGAAATCTCAAATACTATACAAATCGATATAGTAAGAAACAAAGGTATATGAACCATACCTGGTATGTCCCTGCAACCAAAGAGTTAGCACATACATCTATAATATGCTACTCTGTAAACATCATAATAGAGTACTACATCCTTAGTATAACATCAGAGTGCTTAGGTATCCACATCTACAATACCTAAATCATGTGACCTCCCTAGAGTGCCAGCCTATTAGAAATGTAACCATAACAAACATAGCATCGATCAAACAATCTTCGCAATCACTCAATGTACCCTGGATATATGATAACTCATATGACCATTCCTCTAGCAATGATTAATGGAAAAATTCTGGTTTTTAGTGTACTCGCCCACCAGCCCATAGCTGACACTAGATCCATTCCATCGATCTAAGGTATACAGATCCATTCCATTGATTCGAAGTTGCCATTCTAAGTACCCAACGAGCATCCTCACAATAACTCTGCTTACGTATACATCGAAAAACACTCCAAGTATCAATGATCCTTTAGTACGTGTATCTGAGCCCTTTCCTTGCTCCATCTAGTTTTCATTCATCCTCAAGGAACCATTCTACATTCCTTTCCATGATAGAACCATTCAAGATACTATCCATAGGTCACCCTTCCTAAAACCCGCCCTTGTGAATAATCATCCTCATGACTCCATTCAACATCGAGCTGTTCACATTGGAACATAACTCCATCACCATCGAGTTACCATCATCAACGTCCCAAAGCCATCATCCTTCATTGTGCTACCAAATCACAAACGAATGTCAAATGAATAAACGAACACCTTTAGCACGACCTGCAGGAACTACACTTCACCCCTTGAAAGTTTGACCATCGCTGGGCTCACCAATTCAGGTCGGTACCGAGCTAATCATGTCGCTGCCTACTTAACCAGTTTTGGTTAAGTGTCTTATACCCTAACTTCTTTCATCCTTCGGCCTTCTTGAAGTCCTCTCTTTCCATGCCTTGAGCTCACAAGTCCCCGCACCCAACCTTTAGGCTGAAAAAATGATCGGTACCGACCAAAAGAGATTAGTACCGAGTTGTGTACTTAGCCAATATTATGAAGTTAAGTCCCTAGACCCCTTCCAATCCTCGACCCAAAGTCTCCCTTGAAGTTTTCAAGCCTAAGTCCTGAAGTAGCTGGATTTTCCAACAATTGAAACACGCTATATATTTCAATAAATTAAAATACTACTTAAATCCCTACAATTTACTATGATAACTTAATTTACATTTCTTTACTTGCACAAGTCGTATTAAATTCAGAAATCTACCACTATCACATATTCTATTAAGTTCATAGACTAAATTCAGGACTACCAATACCCAATATTTTCCAAATACATGCAATATACAATTTTAGGTTATTAATAGTAGAATATGTAGGTAGGGTTTATAATTTTATTTCACGTATACAATTTTTAGCCTACAACTCCAATTTATAATTGGGACATATAGAAATCGATTTACAATGATATAAATCTAATATTATATAAAAATATATAATTTCCCACTTACCTTTTTAGCTTCCCAAATCTCCAGATTTAATCCATGTTATTCCAGTTTGACTCCCTTTTCTCCTTATTTGTATTCGTACACCGCAAGCGTATACAGATTTATCAATCCAAATTAGAAAACATATTTGAAATTTGATTTATAATTTATATCTAGATTTACAATTTACCTTGGCTTTGGCGATTTGATTTGACCCTATCCACTTCCTTAATCATCTCTTATGATTCTCCAATTGTATATACGTCTAATCTATAACTATTTATAGAATTGGAATTTGGAAGGAGAAGAGAAAACGACAGATCTCCAGCGTCGCTCCGAAAATATAAGTTTAGAAGTTAGGGTCTAGGTCTATATTTATAGGGAATCAAATCAATGTCAACCATTATATTAAATTGTATTAAATCCGAGCCATTTGGCCAATTGTTACTGTTGATTTTTGCAACACACAGGTCGACCGCCCTCCCCTACGGTTGACCGCTACCAAGCGACTAGCAGGGACCTCGGGTCGATCTGTGGCTTGTTTTAGCGTTAATTACTCAGCGTTGCTTGATTTTGTTTGTTTTGTTCCTTTATTAAACCACTAATATAATCTCCTTCCCATTATCACTTTCTTAACGTTTAAAGTAACGTTAACTGTCCATTGATTTTAACTGACGGTACTTAACGTTGGTTAATTATTCTTATTTCCTTAATTGCATATTTAATTATTTCTGACTCTAAAACTTCAAACGTTAATAATTTTTTCGTTTGAACTCCGACTGAAAAACTTTATATATGAAAGTGACAGAGTTAGGGGTATGCCCTAGGGGCAATTATGTAATTTGTTACATATATCTAACTCGTTGAACAATCTTGTTCACAATAAATGTGTTTCTTTCTATTATATACTTGATATAATGTAGTTATATTAATTAATTAGTTTAACTAAAAGTATATTTAATAGAAAATTCATAAACGGTATACTTTGTGATAGTAGTTACAAAGTGTTGTAACCGTGAGTGATTTATCACAATAAAACAAATATACCATTTTAAATGTTCATAGTCAAGATACATCGAGACTGGATATCGATGTATCCGTTGAGACTAGAGTATGTAACGCTCTCCAAATGTCGGGAAATGTATTACTCATGACTGTTGGGGGCACCTAGAGTTACGTACTGATATTTATTGGATAACTATGGAATGACTCACTCGATAGTTTTCCGTTGGTTAATATAACTAAGGTCAAACAGAAAATATCGATGTGACTGATTTACACAGTTCTCTCGACTTAAGAATACTGTGGATCTTCAATATGAAAGATTCGCTTTGATTATAGTCAAACCATGGCATGGCTTTCCATCGAGTGACTATAGTTGGGTCGAGTGGAAGTATTGGAAGTGAAGCACTATTTAAGAGAGGATTCGTTTTCTCAGTTATATGGGGTTAGTATCATGGTCAACTCAAAGTCAAAGTATCTAGCCGGAGCATTTTGGTTAATGATAATAATTATTATTGAACCAAGGACTATGTGTTTGGATTATAAAGTTGAATATGGATGACATTGGAATTTTGACCATTACCAAATTCCATAAATCCAAAGTGATATAGTTTTGACGAAGAGAATTGGTGTAAATAATTGTCACTATTAGGTACCGCTTATAATAAGTAAAATTGGATTTTACCTAAAAGATGTGTAAGCGATAAATTCGGTCGAAATGTCACACCACCTGCTAAGTGACGTGTGAACGCTAATATTCGAATAGTTCGATATTAATCATTGACTGAATTTACACTTTTGAGTCGCACAACCGTAATGATGAATGCTTCGAAAACCACATGATTTAATTGATAACCGTTATAAATTAATTAAATTTATTAATAATTATGAAATATTAATCATTAAATTTTTGTTTGTTTATTTATTTGATTTGTTTAAATCCATTAGTATTTAATAAAGTACGTACATAAAAGTTATGTATGTACATATCAATATATGATATTGATAAAATATTTAAATTGGATTTACATAGATTAATTACTAAATGGGTTTGGGAATATTTTGAGGCCCATATAACCTTATTCATAGAAGGAATAAGAAAAGGAGGCTTAAAATCCAATGGTTGGATCTAGAAAATGAAGGGAGGAGGTTAAGGAAGGATCCCTCTATAAATATGTTATCTTCCATTCACTGGCCTCTCTTAATCACTCTCCTTCTAAACCCTAGCCTCCATCTTCATTTTTCTACCTTTTTTGGCCGAAATTCCATGGCTTCCAAGCCACAAAAATTCCCAAAACAGAATCAAATAAAATAAATACAAAAGTGGCGCTTCAGATTGTTGCAATTTCTAGAGGTGTTTCAATCAGATCTAGAAGCATTTATCATTCAAGGTACGAATCATAGGCAATATCAACAAGGTAAATTCCATTACTTATTTATTTATTTATTCCATGATAGTATAGATCTATTAGTTAATTCATTTTGAACATTTTATATATGTATTTCTTGTCCCTTATATGTGTACAAATACAGATCTTAAGGTAGTATAACTTGTTATCATTAGAATTGGTTTTCATTTGAAGTTGATAATTTCTATTCATGATCTTCTATGTTATTTCTATTGATTTTGATCTAAATATATATCTGATAATTAACTTGTTATTCTAATTAGCTTTATTTTATTTAATTGTTAACAATAGTTTACATTGATTCCAATTTTTTTTTCTACTTTAAGATCCATACATATACATAAATACGTATGTGTATATATGTATGTGTATGTTAAAATAATTTTGAAATATTTTAAAAGGTTTCAAATTTTTGATTATTAACATATACATATAAATTATATTTAGATTTGTTGATTAAGGTCTGTTATCAGACTGTTTTACTAAATTAGATTATTGCATGTTTGGTAATAAATCTTACATTGATTACTATTGACTTGGTTGAGTTAATTTATTAATTTTAAAGGATTCATTAACAATACATATATAAATATATTTAACCATATATATATGTATATATATATATATGTATATGCACACACATACATATATGTACACTATATTTTTGTATAAATAAACATGAATCAACATAATATTATTATACAAAATATACTTTGGACAATTTTTTTTAAATATCCATGTTTGATTCTAGTTTAAATTATTAACATATACATATAGGTTACATTTGGATTTATTGATTAAGATCTATTTTCAAATTGATTTACTAAATCAGATCACTACATGTTTGGTAATTAATCTTGAAATGATAAAAGTTGACTTGGTTGAATTAATTCAGTGTATTTGGAGGATTCATTAAACAATACATATATAAACACATTTAAACATATATACACACACAATTAGTTAATAATACATACATTTGTTGTTGACTGTTTATATCCTTTTATCATGATGCCTACTGATTCTCATTTATATGTTGCATTAATTAAGTTTACCAAATGAGAAATTAAATCAATCATCTTTTGTTACCCTTTATCTATTTCTCATATTCCTTTATGTGTTTAACTATCCATTTATTTATATTTATATGTCTAACATTGTCATCAATTAATAGCACCTGTCATATGTTGCTCTTACAGAATTTACACACACACACACACACACACACATATATATATATATATATATACACATATATATTTGTTTATACTCACATTCATGCCATATATATATACATATATTGCTAATTAATGACATTCATATAATTAATCAATTTAATTAAAGAGAGATAAATGAAAGGTTTCTCTCTCCATATAAATAATTTGCCCTTCATTAATTAAATAAGTTAAGAGAAGGAAATGAAAAGTTTTCTTCCCTAAATAAATTTATGCCCCCTCATTAATTCAATAACTTAAGAGATAGGAAATGAAAAGTTTCATTCTCTAAATAAATTTAATAAGTTACCTTACATACAAATATGTACATAAGAGCATATTTGATATATTCTAATTTACATACACATTAAATTAAATTTTAAACTTTATTTTTAAAACTAAATAAAATAAAGATTTTATTTAAAAGAAAACTTAGAAAATACCTATGTTTAGACTTCATAGGCCCGTTAATGATCCAAAATGGTAAAATTTTTGAAATTCACTCATTTCTTCCATTGCGGGCTGGCCCAGTTCCAATAATGGTATCAGAGCCAAATAGCCTATGCGGTCTAAATTAGTCATGTTAGGGCTAACTAATTAAGCTTGTGCACTTAGTAGGTGTCTAGAAAGATGATGTCTAGGATTGGAATTGGGTAATCAAGTACTATGTCCTACCTAGTTACCTGCCTAGCTTGAAAGGTGATGTGAGCCCAAAGGTTGCCCCTAATAGAAAAGGCTCAATTTGAATTGGGTCTTGGGCTAATTTTCAAAATATTTTTGAAAATTAAGACATAATTTTAAATTTAAAAGTTAAATTTAAAATAAAACATGTTTATTATAAAAGGTTATAATATAACATAAATTTTCAAAATATTTGAAAATGTAATGAAAATTTCAAAATGTTTGAAATTGTTAATTTCAAAATTTAAAATTTATTAATAAGATTAATAAAATAAATTAATCAAGTGAGTTAATTAATTAATACTTATATGCATGTATTATATATGTTGATATATGTTATGTTATTTTAAACTGTTAAGATAACATAAGTATACATGTATGTAAGATAAATTTTGAAATTTATATAATTTAATTAAAATTGTTTAATTAGACAAATTAATTAAAGGTTAATTAATTAAATAAAAAATATGCATATATAAGATATATGTGTGATAATACAAAGGTTACAATAGATATGTCCAATATAAAAGTTGTATTGAAATACTAATTTAAAATTAATTAAAGAGTTAATTGATTAAAATTAATTAAATAAGATTTAATTAATAAAATACCATACATAAGACTATCATATAAGTAATATGAAATATAAAAGTTATAAAATAATAAAACTTATATGATATGAATGTATAAACCAAAGATGGAACATTAAAGAAACCCAAATAGACTTAAGGAATAAATACATATGTAAATGTACGTATATTGTTATTTCTGATGTGTTTGACACTTGAATCACGAGAGTATTTCATAAGAAATACATAATTCCATAAGTCGATATCACTTAATACAATATATTGAAGATTATGAATCTTCAATATAATGTTGTCCTCTACTATATATATATTAATAAATTACTTGCATACTCCTTAGTTGTTGAGCAAACTCAAGCTGGGGATGTTATGTGTAGTATTATTAATATATTGAACAGATAAGGTAAGATAATTATATGTATTTGTTGAGAAAACTCAAGGTACATATACTATACTTAAGCCATCACGATATGGTAGGTACGAGTGAATAATCTCTTTCGATTTGTTGAGCAAACTCAAGGTCGAAATGAGATTAGGACAAGGAAAATGGGTTAGGAGTTGTATGTGATACAACTGATAAGAAGTTATCCATCATTTGTGGGGCTATGATTTGTTGAGCAAACTCAAGGTCAGAATACCAAGACAGGCGAGTCCTAATACCCATTAGTGAAGTCGAAAGACTTCTATGTTTCATCTTAGGGTTTGGAGAAACATAAAAGACTAGTGGGAGCCTTATTAGAAAAATGAAATCGTAACATTTAACCTTTCTAATATTGTAAGAACATATGCTAAATAATGTTATAATTATCTACAATGATAAATTTGTACATTAAATATGATTGATAAAATGTTTGTCAATTAACATATACAAACGAACTGAATTGAAAGTTGACAAATGGAAATATAATGCCCACTATTAAATTCCTATTGCATGTTAATGTTTCAACACCCATGCAAGTGCCTGATTTTACAACTACTGAATACATTCGTGGTTTGGTCACTTATACATTTATTTGGTCAAGACCATGTATTGCATTCTATGAGTTTCGAACTCTAAAAGCAATATGAGACTATGGATATTTGATCCATATAGAATTGCTTATAAATGTTATATGGTGAATGGTCAAAGTTTGTAATGTATAATATTTCGATAAAATTAGTTCATTCGAAAAACCAAATAAACCTTATTGCAAGATCGAATATTCAATCTGATTGATTACATGAATCATATTATGTTAATGTAACACAAGACCAAAAACTACAAGATAGATATAAGAACTCGATCGCTGAAATGTCATTTTGATCGGTTTACGTAAAGTGCAACATATTTGATGTCCTTAAATGTTAAGGATAATCGAATGCACTCTTGTAAAGAGTTTGTTATGATATTGTAGTATGGTTTTCTTTTGAATAGTTTGACAATTTGAAAGGAAAACGAATGTATAAGAATAGATGTAATTTAAGGTACAATTAGGATGAAGAGAATGAATAGTCACTTCTGCTTCATAGAGAAACATTGGAAACGAGAATTGTAATAATAATTGATACTTAATATTGGAATAAGAAATATGATTTCCATTCCGAAATGTATTTTCATATAGAAATTTTTTTTCTATGAGATTTGTTTCTTTGAGCTCAAGATATTTGATCAATGAACTCTCCACTGTAAATAGTTGCAGTGTATGAAATAAACAAATTGTATTAAGTGAATGATGGACCTCCGAATTTAGTACGCTATTATGGTAATGGTGGAAATAATGGGAGCATGCCATATAGCACTTATTAATTGCATCATAGTACGAAAATTGTTACTGTAAAACTTACCGTACATTATTTATGAAATAATGATTATTTTTTGGTATCGACTGAAAAAATAGACATGGCTATATTTCAATATGAAAATTATGAATATTCTTTATGTAATAAAACTATAATGTGGTAATTTTTTATAACAAAAGTGATGCATTGGAAAATACAAAAGTATCTAATATTATTTACGATTGTTTTGGAATTATAGGCCAAGCCGTAGTTTGAGAAATAATTTTTTATATGATTTTGAATCATATGATACTTGTTAATTATATCTCAAACAATAAAGTGCTATGCACCCATTTAGTGGGAGTGTCATAAGAGTTGATGAACTCTTCAGATTGATACAAATAGATGTATGCAATCGTAATTCTATAAATACCAGAACAGTTCCATGTTCTTTGTCATATTCACCGATGAGTTATCGTCGACATGACATGTGTATTTGATACGCATGTAGTATGTCTATGGTAAACTTATAGAATATAAAACAGAAGTAAATAAAATAACATGCGATAGAAATGATTTGATCAAATGAGTGAGTATATTGGAAAATGTTCCGAACGTACCTAAAATGAATAAAGATTCAATCTCAAAATTACTCCTCCATGCGATACATAATGATGCATCGTTATTGAGTAATCGAACTTTGTTGGACAATGTACGATTAGTTGTGAGTGAAGTTGAGTTAGTTTTTTTCTATAAGGTAATGTACTTAAGGGTAGCTCACAAAGTTAATATTATTTCACTTGAGTAACAGTTTATAAAATTTTACAAGATAAGGGTTTATAAGAAACTCCAACATATCCTAGGCTAAGGAATTGGTAGGTTGTGCGAGTCGAAAGATTGCACGTAATAATTGTTCATGAGGGATCTTGTATGAAACTCTCCAAAAGGATTTTGAAAAGACTGCCATTGGATGACATATTTATGTCTCGAACATAATTTTTTGTAAACTAAAACCAAATCAGTTTTATAAATAAAGAAATTCATAAAATGTTTATGCTATTCTATTGCACTGAGAAACAATTGTTGTTTCAAGATATACCAACTTCAATGTGAAAAAATTTCTTTGAGGAATTATTGATAGTAAAATAGAATTGGATACGATCCATGGATAGAACTGATTATACAAAATGAAATGAAATTAACTAACCTAAGCGAACACATAACATTAGAATGTCTAATATGTATTCTCGCACATCGTAGTGAAACTATGAGTGTCTTATTGATGTAGAAAATATATAATCCTAGATTGTTTAATTAGACCATTGAGAGTGTTGACTCTATATGGTATGATGTGCAAATCCGAAAGAATTCCAAGTACGCTATCAAAATATAGATTTTGGTGGTTGTAACTAAAGGGATATGATCCATCGACCTCGACTGTGTCTTTATGAGTAAGACTAATGAGTTGGAATTAAATGAGCAATATTGATAAGAATAATATTGCAAATTTCAATTGTTGAAATTAGTGTAATAGATTCGATATTCAACATGTTCAAGTCAATTCGGATTTACTCACAAAATTATCGCTTGATAAGTCCTAGTGTTTTGGTACATATGTATTGAAACAGAAAATTCTAAATAACGATTTAGAGTAAGCTGTTTACACATATTAACCAAAAATATCTCAAAGTCAGTGGGAGCGATATTGAGTTTGTGAGTCTTTGGATATGATCCAAGAAATGATACAAAAGTATCGTTTATAAGCATCAAGGTTTAATAAGTATTTTGATAGAAATATCAAATAGTTTGATTTTCAATCAAAGTGCAGAGGAAGCGTGTGTTCATAAGAACGAACGTTAAAGAGTACATTAATATTTCTAAACTATAAGTAAACAACACGTTGTTGATTTTAATGATGTACTTGTGTTAAAATTAGCCTTAGTTGTTTTAATACTCAATATTGGATTAATAAATGATGACTTTTATAGTAAGTATAAAAGATATTGGGAATATTCCAAATCGATATGCAAAGACACCTTATTAAAATTGTTTAATGCGGAACATGTGAGATTAGTTCCTTATGCATTGGCAATAGGAATTATCATACATGTTATGATGTCTACGATAAAGTGATTTGTTTATGTATTTGGTACATGAAGCAAATATCAAATCCAAATTGATATCACTAAATGATTGTTTGAAGTGTTCTCGTATATTTATGAAATACTAGAGAAGTTACAGAAACAAAAACTCCTTATTAGGGAGTGTACGCACTCAAACTTCATAAGTGATATTGAGTATAGCATGTCAATAATAAATTCAAGTTAAGAACCTTTAAGTTGGAAATGTTCCAAATGGAAGACTGTGGCCGATTCAATGAAAAGGCTAAGTACATCGCCTTAAATATTGCCGCAATAAAAATAATGTATACAAAAATATAAGTGCACAAATTTATAACTGAGATGATTCCAAATATTGAGAATCTCATAACACTGTCATATGATAACAATGTCGTGATATAGTTTGTAATATAACTTAGAGCTCACTAGAGGTTGAGAGACATACTCTGAATTGTTCCACATGATAAGGCGGTATATCACCGTCGGAGAGAGTTGTTGATAGAGTAGTTAATTGAAACATAATAGCATACCCGTTCACAAAGGGACCGACCCAACTGGTTTTGAGAAACCAATTGGATAAGTTGGAAAAAGATTCCATAATTGACTCCAAGTGCAAGTGATAGATTGATAGAGTTAGGGGTATGCCCTAGGGGCAATTATGCAATTTGTTACATATATCTAACTCATTGAACAATCTTGTTCACAATAAAGGTGTTTCTTCCTATTATATACTTGATACAATGTAGTTATATTAATTAATTAGTTTAATTAAAATTATATTTAATAGAAAATCCATAAATGGTATATTTTGTGATAGTAGTTACAAAGTGTTGTAACCGTGAGTAATTTATCACAATAAAACAAATATACCATTTTAAATGTTCCTAGTCAAGATGCATCGAGACTGGATATCGGTATATCCATTGAGACTAGAGTATGTAACGCTCTCCAAATGTTGGGCAGTGTATTACTCATGACTGCTGGGGCACCTACGGGTTACGTACTGATAGTTATTGGGTAACTATGGAACGACTCACTCGATAGTTTTCTATTGGTTAATATAACTAAGGTCAAACAAAAAATATCATTGTGACTGATTTACACAGTTCTCTCGACTTGAGAATACTGTGGATCTTCAATATGAAAGCTCCGCTTTGATTATAATCAAATCATGGCATGGCTTTCCAACGAGTGACTATAGTTGGGTCGAGTGGAAGTATTGGAAGTGAATCACTATTCAAGAGTGGATTCGTCTCCTCAGTTATATGAGGTTAGTATCATGGTCAACTCAAGTCAACTCAAAGTCAAAGTCTCTGGCCGGAGCACTTTGGTTAATAATAATTGTTATTATTGAACCAAGGACTTTGTGTTTGGACTATAAAGTTGAATGTGGATGACATTGGAATTTTTACCATTACCAAATTCCATAAATCGAAAGTGATACAGTTTTGACGAAGAGAATTAGTGTAAATAATTGTCACGATTAGGTACCGCTTATAATAAGTAAAATTGGATTTTACCTAAAAGATGTGTAAGCGATAAATTCGGCCAAAATATCACACCACCTGTTAAGTGACGTATGAACGTTAATATTTGAATAGTTCGATATTAATCGTTGATTGAATTTACACATTTGAGTCGCACAACTGTAATGATGAATGCGTCGAAAACCACATGATTTAATTAATTGATTACTGTTATAAATCAATTAAATTAATTAATATTTATGAAATATTTATGAAATATTAATTATTAAATTTTTTTTATTTATTTATTTGATTTGTTTAAATCCATTAGTATTTAATAAAGTACATACATAAAAGTTATGCATGTACGTATCGATATATGATATTGATAAAATATTTAAATTGGATTTCAATATATTAATTACTAAATGGGTTTGGGAATATATTGAGGCGCATATAACCTTATTCATAGAAGGCATAAGAAAAAGTGGCTTAAAATCCAATGGTTGGATCAAGAAAATGAAGGGAGGTGGTTAAGGAAGGATCCCTCTATAAATATGTTATCTTCCATTCACTGGCCTCTCTTAATCACTCTCCTTTTAAACCCTAGCCTCCATCTTCATTTTTCTACCTTTTTGGCCGAAATTCCATGGCTTCCAAGCCACAAAAATTCCCAAAACAGAATCAAATAAAATAAATACAAAAGTGGCGCTTCAGATTGTTGCAATTTCTAGAGGTGTTTCAATCAGATCTAGAATCATTTATCATTCAAGGTACGAATCATATGCAATATCAACAAGGTAAATTCCATTACTTATTTATTTATTTATTCCATGATAGTATAGATCTAGTAGTTAATTCATTTTGAACATTTTATATATGTATTTCTTGTCCCTTATATGTGTACAAATACATATCTTAAGGTAGTATAACTTGTTATCATTAGAATTGGTTTTCATTTGAAGTTGATAACTTCTATTCATGATCTTCTATGTTAATTTCTATTGATTTTGATCTAAATATAGATCTGGTAATTAACTTGTTATTCTAATTAGCTCTATTTTATTTAATTGTTAACAATAGTTTACATTGATTCCAATATTGTTTCCTACTTTAAGATTCATACATATACATAAATATGTATGTGTACGTTAAAATAATTTTGAAATATTTTAAAAGGTTTCAAATTTTTTATTATTAACATATACATATAAATTATATTTAGATTTGTTGATTAAGATCTGTTATCAGACTGTTTTACTAAATTAGATTACTACATGTTTGATAATAAATCTTACATTGATTACTATTGACTTGGTTGTGTTGATTTATTAATTTTAAAGGATTCATTAACTATACATATATAAATATATTTAACCATATATTAGTGCAAGAGATCAGGTTTTATCTATTCCTATATGGGCCCACTTCTCTTATATTCCCTCTGTTCTTCAATCGCCGATCAGCTTGAATTGGATTGCTAGTTTTGTTGGAGAGCTTAAGTGTTTTGACTCGAACACCGTGGCTAGAGGTAGGATTGTTTTGCTAAAGCTCTGATTGAAATCACCCCATCCAAGCCTCTTCCCTCCAAACTCAGAGTATGCCCTGCTGATGGTCATGTTGCGGTAATTGATGTTCACTATGGATGGAAACCTGATATCTACGAGATTTGTCACTCCTTTGGTCATATGGCGCTTTCATGCAAGCATCTCCCTCCTTCCGAGCCATCGGGTGACCCTCCTCTCCCTATCCCGGATAAGATCCCCCTACCTCGTCCCCCTGCTAGGATTTGAGTTTCGAAGTCTCGCCCCTCTAGTTTGGTTGAACCGGTTATTTCTGCTACTGTCCCTACCGAGATCCATTCAGCCCCAGATCGTAACTTTGATGATGTTGTTGCTCCCTCTCCTGTTATTGTTGACCCTTCACTCCCTTCTGCTCCCTTGATTGAGTGGAATTCCAGGGAGAAGGTTTAGGTTCAAGTGAAATATGAGATGCGATATAGTCCAGAGTATGATTGTTATTATATTTTTGTAGGTGGAGATGGAGAGATGAGGCGGTTATTTTATCATGTTGTTGGCGATGGTCTAGTTATTTCCTGTGAGGGCGATGATGGGGATGACAATAGAATTATTTTGGAGGATGTCACTTGGGATAGAAAATATTTTTATTCCCGCGAATCTGCAGTTTTTGATCCGGATATTGCGGCACATTTCTCAGGGTTTATCCATGTTATGGGTCCTTGTTCTGATGATGTCGACAGTGGTTCCACCTCTAAGGAGGACGTCTAGTGTTTTGTATGTACAATGGTATGGCCACTATAAAACCATGTTAGCTGTTCTGTGCATGTGCAGAATACCTGTTTTCTTATTCATATACAGTGGCACGACACACTATAAAGCCGGCTAGCTTTGCTAAAATATTTAACAATATTTATATATATATATATATGTATATGTATATATATATATGCACACACATACATATATATACACTGTATTTATGTATAAATAAACATGAATCAACATAATATTTTTATTATACAAAATATACTTTGGATAATTTTTTTCAAATATCCATGTTTGATTCTATTTTAAATTATTAACATATACATATAGGTTACATTTGGATTTATTAATAAAGATCTATTTTCAAATTGATTTGCTAAATCAGACCACTACATGTTTGGTAATAATTCTTGAATTGATAATAGTTGACCTGGCTGAATAAATTTAGTGTATTTGGAGGATTCATTAAACAATACATATATAAACATATATATACACACAATTAGTTAATAATACATACATTTGTTGTTGACTGTTTATATCCTTATATATCATGATGCCGATTGATTCTCATTTATATGCTGCATTAATTAAGTTTACCAAATGGGAAATTAAATCAATCATCTTTTGTTACCCTTTATCTATTTTCCATATTTCCTTTATGTGTTTAACTATCCATTTATTTCTAGTTATATGTCTAACATTGTCATCAATTAATAGCACCTATCATATGTTGCTCTTAAAGAATTTACACTATAATATATATATATATATATATTTGTTTATACTCACATTCATGCCATATGTGTGTGTATATATATATATGTTGCTAATTAATGACATTCATATAATTAATCAATTTAATTAAAGAGAGATAAATGAAAGATTTCTCTCTCCATAAAAATAATTTGCCCTTCATTAATTAAATAGGTAAAGAGAAGGAAATGAAAAGTTTCCTTCTCTAAATAAATTTATGCCCTCTCATTATTTCAATAACTTAAGAGATAGGAAATGAAAAGTTTCCTTTTCTAAATAAATTTAATAAGTTACCTTACACACAAATATGTACATAAGAGTATATTTGATATACTCTAATTTACACACACATTAAATTAATATTTAAACTTTACTTCTAAAACTAAATAAAATAAAAAATTTATTTAAAAGAAAACTTAGAAGATTTCTAAGTATGTTTAGACTTCATAGGCTCGTTAATGATCCAAAATGGTAAAAATTTTGAAATTCACCCATTTTTTCTGTTGTGTGCTGGCCCAATTCCAACAGAAAGTTGATCAAAAAATCACCATGAGAACAATGGTGCAAGTTTTATAGTCAAATTATGGTGCTTGTAAAAATTCTATTTTTCGGTGTTATCATTTATTAATTGATTTCTTTTTAATTAATTGTCATAAAATTACGAGTTGTTACATTCTCCCCCTTAAAAGAATTTTGTCCTCGAAATTCCTCAAGGACTGAACAATGTAAAATAACGTACAACCATTCTAAACTAACAAATCAATTAGTATGCAACCAATTTTACAGCCAATCGTGTATAAGTGCATGATGTGTCTCTAATCAGCGCCCCCTATATGAATGCATTCCTTTAAAAAAGTTTTGAAAATATGGTGTAAACAACCTAAATATACTGGCAGTTCTATACGCATGCAAATTTTGAAAATCAAAAACTTTGTTTTACATCCAAATATTACCATACTTCCACGAATGGAAATATCGTTCAGCAAATTTTTCATTCAATTCCTACCATGCAAATCCTAGCACATCATAGCTAATATCTAAGTTCTAGAAAAATCTAGTTTTCTAAACTTATATTCTTATGTCGGAAAAGAGTTTAGATGGAAAATTTCATATTTCCATCATTCTCTTATGTAACCTTTTTCCAGTTTACCTTAAAATCTTCTCTTTTGCTTCAATTCTCTTCCAACTTTTCCAAGTACAGTCGGCATAAGTAAGTTTTATTTTAAATCTTTAAAATTTTAGAACAGAATTATGTTAAAACCAGTTTAGTTCATCTATTGAAAAGGTATGGAGAAAGTGATCCATAGTTAAATATTTTTTCCCTTCTCTCTAACCGCATTTTATTTTACCGTCACTTCTGTTGCACAGTAAAATTTATATTAGTTAACCTGTCAGTTATTTCCCCATGTCAAGCATGTGGCATTTGGAAAATTTGAAAATTCCTTCTTTTTTTTGCTCAAAAATATTTTTATATTTTTTTTTTGAGATATCGGTAAAAAATTTAAACTTTAAAATTTTCTTCACAAAAGTTTTCAAAAAAATTTCACAAAGGTATTTTATTTTTCAAAACTAAGAATTTTGAACAGAAATTTTCAAAAAAATAATACGTGTATGTGTGTATATGTATCTAAACAAATCATGCCACTCCACATGAAATCTGGGTTTAGTCAGTAGTTTATCATTCATAGTGGACTCTATCTAACTACGCGGTGAATTTCAACTTTTCAAAAACATTCCTTCTATTTATAATAACAACCAGCACATAAGTTCATATATAAATTTCGTCTTTTAAGGTACATGGACCTTGACCTATGGCTTTGTAACAAACTTTCTCTGTCCTTCGTTTGTCAAAATTTATCTTTCCAAAACATTTAAGGCTTTCGGGACTTAATTTGATTTTTCTTTTTGTAGCTAATTTAATAAATTCCCTAATTTATTTTATAAACTTCCAGCCTTTTATTTTGCATTAGTTAAGTGTCTAAATGAGATTTCCTTACTTGCACAGTTTTCCAACTAATATCTCGGTCCACCTAGAAAATCAATTTTCAAAAGGAACATTTCTCATGATATCGTACGTGTTTACATAAACAACTAATGCTAATAACCCAAACCTTAGAGAAATAATCACTGGAAGCTTCCATTCAACATCGACTGACAATAACGATGTTGTGGCCCTATCACTCCTTACTTATATTTTAATGGACCTTTCTAACATGTCATCCATCTACAACCCATATATCTTAAATTTCCTTTATGGCTTCAGATGAATAAGTTCTATCCATTACTTCTACTAGCATACCCAATTATGGAACGACCTGTGCATCCCTACACTGTAGTGAGTAAGAAATACAAACAATGCATGTTTTGAATAACTTGTTGGCAAATTAGCTTGCCAGAATAACTTTTTCGCCCTCCGTCTTGCATTCCTAAACTTTGGGTCTACTAATGTCCTCTATGTGTGTTTGCCATCATATTACCTTCTGTTACTGTCTTCTTTTAATCCAAATCTTGATATTTACTTTCTTCATCCTTGATCCTTCATACGAGCATACCCTAGAACTCATAGAAGTGTACGTAATACCATTTATCATTCCTTTGCAGGTTCTTCTTATGGCTTGCACACACGTCTAACCAAATATGCATAGGTTCTCACTAGTGTTCTTACACTCTATGGGGATTCCTTATTGCTACTCTATGAGCAGTCCTCACTATCTTCTTCATAGCCTTATCTTTTACCCTATCTCAACGAGGCAGTCATTCCTATCTATTCCATATTTAAAAATTTTGTTCAGTCTTTGCAAATTTAAAAAAAAAAGTAAAACTTAAATTTTTTGAAGTATTTAGTCCTAAAACTTTTATCTTTAAAAGTACAACTTAGAAATATTTTAGCAAATTCAAAATAACTTAGTGTCTTAACTCTTAAAATTATAATTAAATTTTTAAAAGTTCTTTTCCTTTTAAAGATTTTTAAACTTTAACTCCTTAAAAATTGGGATTATTTAACCCGAACCATTTATTAAGTTTTTCTTTTAAAAACTCAATTATTACACCAAACCATTTCTTTTCAAAATGCGTATTATAATGTTTCTAAACATCTTTTATAATTTTAAACAACAAAAACTGGAGTAGATAAAAACAATTCTCACTTTATCATTTTCTTTTCACTCATACTATCTCCACTTCCAATCCTTGGCGAAGTCTCTAATATATTATGAGGGAGACTTTTAAAATAAACTTGCAATAAATGCACATAACAACGGAAAATGTCCACTTTCCTTTGTTTTACCTTTAATTTACTATGTTGCTTCTAATTGGATTACTATCATTATTTTTAATATAATCTCCTAACATTATTTCTAATTACTAACATTATTTTATATAAATTCCTAATATTTTTTTTATATTTTATAGTGCTATTTCTATTCAACCTTCTTCTACCTAAACTGCCCTTATTCTGATTGCTTATATTTATATAGTTATATTCTCAATTTACTATCTTCTTAGTTGAACAATTATAGTGCATTCGCCTATAGCTTTATTTTCAGGTTCTAATCTTCTTTCCTATTCTTTTTACCCTTTATAAAACTTGTACCACTTTAAATTGTCCGCCCCTATAATAATTTCTTAACTTAAATTTTTTTTCTTTCTTCTTTGAGAAACTAGCAAGCTATAGACGCTCCATATATTTTTCAAACGAGTAGCTTTTGTAAAATCATTTATGGAAAATTTTCAATTTAACTAACACACACACACACACACTTTCAACAAAACTATTATTATATAAATATTTTTCCAAAACCCAATATTTACTTATATATTATTTTCATTTTCTTTCCCAATATATTATTTATATATTTTCCTCAACTCTTAAAACTATTTTCTAGTGGGTCGGACTCATAGTGGATTTCTATTTGTCCCTTCTTTTGGACTTTTCCTCTTCAACTAGCTGACTTATCTTCTTTCAAATATTATATCTAGCTATCATCTTGGAGTGATTACTTATGCTTTCCTTCGGGAACTCAGTTGCTTCTGGATATCTATAATATATGGATTCTTACTTTTCCCTTTATCTGGGCCTTCTGTACATCATCAATCGGCAATCCTACGGAGATCTACAATCATTCGGCTATCGGGGGCCCAACTAGGGAGTCATGAACTATCCAGCTTCAGGGGCCTTCCATAAGCTGCACTCATGCTCTTTTTAAGTCGACGCCTTTCCATACAACCTATTTTCCATGGGGTAAGCAGGATATATGTATATCCTCAACTTCTTCCATTATTCCGACTCATAATTAACTTATCTATATTTCAGTGTATGGTTGCAACTATTCTATAGTCGAAATTTATAGGATTTGGTGTATAATATATTAATATTTATATGAAAAATACAAATACGTTCACTCATTGTTTCCTAAATTTTTAAGATCGACTAACCTAAGCTCTGTTACTAAATGTAACAACTCGCACCTCAGTGGGTCCGAATTTTCGCTAAACCAAAAATCCAAGTCCACCAAAGTACGGATCATTGGTTTGCTATTCTACAAATAAACAAATAAATGCATATGAAAGCACCATCGATATAACTCACAGAGGAATAGCAAAGTATAATAAATCATATAGTTACTGACCAAGATTGACACTTCCAATATCCAGTGTCCTTGCCAGTACCGAGCATGCTTAAGAAAACCCGATCTTCCACTATTCCCGCCTTGCACCAGTACATGTACCTCTATAGCTATCCTGTGGGTTGTAATGAAGAATGGGTCAGAACAATGTTCTAGTAACTGGTGAATTATACACTTTACACATAACACTGGTTTATGCCGATTGTCTTCCATTACATGTTATGTCTTTTAATTTTACTTAGTTGTCTCAACTCCACGTATGCGTATGATTCGCCCCATCTACTCGAAGTAGATCATAACTATATATATATATATAAGTACCACATTCCTCCTTTTGACCAAGACACCATCCCCACTAGTATCCGTAACTCGGCACCGCGTCAGGATCCATCCTCAATGCAATATCACGTCTGTATGGAACTACATCTCATATTACGACTACCCGTACAATTATGCATTGGGGAGGGGAACCCGAAATGTTGACACTTTGGTTTGTCTCGTCATCGTCATCCGTGTCCTTCTATCAACGGTAGTTTACGTCTTGTCGTGCATCCCATAGTGCCTAATAACTGCATCACAATAGCTTATTTGTATTATATCTCGTTTTGGGGATTTATTACTTGTCTGCTTCCTATTGTGGACTTAGCTCCACTGATTATAGAGGACTCGGCTCCTCAGACTACCCCATTCGTTTTTGAAAGAACTCTTTTATAGGTTAACCAACCTTGCTCTAACAAACAAACTAGCAAACAAGTGTGGTGGTGCATTACCTGATGTGACCTACCCTAATAGGAGATGTAGTCTGTTAGGTGTAACAATGTCTTTCCTGTTGACCGTGTAGGACCGATGATGCGCTCAACCTATGTACAACTCTTACTCTTGATTTGGTACCAACACATACTGACATAGCATCGAGCCGCTCACCATCCTATTTAGATTGCCTAACGCAGAAGCAGGCTCTACTAAGGGTATTCCTTCACCTATACGCAAGAGTATATACTCCACAGGTCATATAGTTGGATATATCCCACATCAGTATAATGTATATACAACTACTGGTGGCCCCTGGCGATGGGCAGACTTCTATTATGTAACACTACTGACCTCACATTCCAACCTGTTCTAATGACTATATTATTCTTATCCATTTAAGTCATTTACATACTTATATAACTCATATCCGCCATAAACGCATACTTGAGGATACGTATATATACATGTGTATATATGTTCATATATATATATATATATATATCTCTTCAGTCATTCTTATTTAATTACTATGCCTCTACCATTCACTGTTGACAATTGTTCTTGGTTTTCTACGCGTTTACATCTTATTTAATTTAAGGTCATTTACCACTTTCTTTTAAATATCTTTTCTAATTTACTTTCTCCTACCCTCGTTATTTAACCTCCTATTCCCATTTCCTTTTAACCTTTAATTCCCTACCTTGTTTTAAAGGACCGTCTATACCTGTTTTATTTTAAATTACGACTTGTCTATCTTTTTATTTCTTATATTTCACTTTCGTTTTACTTAAATTGCACATATTATTGTCTTAGACCATTTTTATCACATTTATAATTCTTTTAATTTACCCTTAGGGATTTTTGTATTTTAATGCATTGGAATTACATTTATTCCAAATGGAATGGTTAACACTATAAAATTTTATATCTTCTCAAAAAAAGGGAATTTGTGTTATGTTTGAAATTACAAGGAGTTAACTTTTCATAATAGGGACAATTTGGCTGAATTCCCTATTAAGTTTCAAAATACACCAAACATTCTTGCCAAAAAAGTATGTAAATTAGGTCTCTAGAATTAAACTACCGAATAATTGCATACATTTATGCAATTATTTAGTGAATAATTGCAGATATTTATGCAATTATATCCAAAAATTACAAACATTTCTACAATTATTCACTGAAAAATTATGGAAATTTCCGCAATTATTCACCAAAAAATTATGGACATTTGCGCAATTTTTCAGTGAATAATTGCAGAAATATCTGCATTTTTTGGATATAATTGCATAAATGTCTGCAATTATCACATTTCCGCAATTATTCACCAAAAAATTTGTAGAAATTTCCGCAATTACTCACTAAATAATTGCAGACATTTATGCAATTTTGGATATAATTGCATAAATGTCTGCAATTATTCACTGCATAATTGCGTAAATATATGCAATTATTCGGTAACTTAATTCTATGGACCTAATTTACAATCTTTTTTTGGGGAGAAGTTTTCATGTATTAAGTTTGATTTTAAGGACCCGAGCCTTTCACTTCATAATATTTAAATAGATAGTACAAAATATGGTAAATACCCCTATTTTATACATCTCTTTCTTTTTAGGTGCATTCCTTGTTATTTCAACTACTACACCTTTATCTATAAATCTGAAACTTTGATAATGTATAAAAATTTACATTGCAACACGCTATATAATTCAATAAATTAAAATATTATTTAAATCCTTACAATTTACTGTGATAGCTCAATTTACATTTCTTTACTTGCACAAGTCATATTAAATTGAAAAATCTATAACTGTCGCATATTCTATAAATTTCATATACTAAATTTAGGAACTACTAATACTTAATATTTTCCAAATACATGCAATTTACAATTTCAGGTTATCAATAGCAGAATCTGTAGACAGGGTTTATAATTTTATTTCACGTATTCAATTTTTAGCCTACAACTCCAGTTTGCATCTCAGGCATATAGGAATAAATTTACAACGATATAAATCTAATATTATATAAAAATATATATAATTTATCACTTACCATTTTAGCTTTCTAAATCTCTAGATCTAATCCTTATTATTCCAGTTTGACTCTCTATTCTCTCTATTTGGATTCATACATCGCAAGCATATTTAGATTTATCAAAGATCCGAATTAGAAAAGAGATTTGGAATTTGATTTATATTTTTGATCGGGATTTACAATTTACTTTGGCGTTAGCGATTTGATTTGACCATTTTCTCTTCCTCAATCATATTTTATGATACTCCAATTGTATATACGTCTAATGTATAACTATTTCTAAGAATTGGAATTTGAAGGAGAAGAGAAAATGGCAGAGCTCCAACGTTGCTCCGAAAATATGAGTTTAGAAGTGCGGGTCTAGGTCTATATTTATAGGGGTTAAATCAATGTCATTTGTTAGATTAAACTGTATTAAACCTGGGCCATTTGACTAATTGTTACTATCGATTTTTGCAATATATGGGTCAACCACCTTCTTCCTACGATCGACCGCTATCGGTTGACCAACAAAGACCTCGGGTCGACCTATGGCTTGTATTAGCATTAATTACTCAGTGTTGCTTGATTTTGTTTATTTTATTCCTTTATTAAACCACCAATATGATCCTTCCCAATATCACTTTCTTAATGTTTAAGCTAACGTTAACTGTCTGTTAACTTTAACTGACGGTAATTAACATTAGTTAATTATTCTTATTTCCTTAATTACATATATAATTATTTTCGATTTTAAAACTTTAAATGTTAATAACTTATTTGTTTGAACTCCGATTGGAAAACTTTATATATGAAAGTTGATCAAAAAATCGCCACGAACACAAGGTGCATGTTTCGTAGCCAAATTTTGATGTTTGTAAAAATTCTATTTTTTGGCGTTATCGTTTATTAATTAATTTCTTTTTAATTAATTATCATAAAATTACGAGGTGTTACATGAACTTAGGCATCCAAATCAGTACCAAACAACTGCAACCTGAAGTGTAGGCTTCCCACCTCTTTTAGAACTCTCCTCCAAGTTACATTCGATTTCGAGCACTTTTGACCTCCTTTTTTTCCAAATCGACGACCACTTACTGACTAATCTAAAAACACTTAACAAACATATCAAAACAATAAATGAAATAACAATCATCTTCCATAAGCTTACATTCAACACATACCATTCATCCATGTATGATTAACCTATAAGATTTATCCTAGATCTAGTTTTATACAAGATGATAATATGATCCAAAAGAGGTGTAAAATCATTTAAAACCTAGTCTTTTTAAACTCGATCATAAACATGTTTAAAAGTTAGATTAAACTTTAAAATTGTTTTAACATGGAAATCATATCAAAAACATCCTTTTTAACTATATGGACAAGCATAAAATAGAGAGAGAGAGATCAAAAATCACTCGCCTAATATCCAAAATACCAACTTTAATCCCTAGATCTGAAGTGAAAAGAAAAAATTCAGATTCAAAGCACCCAAATGATGAATCTACAATCTCCTTCACTATTTACCCTTCTAATGATGGATTAGGCTAAGATTAGTAAGAAAAAGAGAGACATTTTGATGAAATTATAGTTAATGGAGGTTTGGGATTGTTTTTGAGATGTGGGAAATGATCTAGATTTGTTCCATCACCCCCAATTAGGCATAATACCTGAAATTGGTTAGTGGCTCTAAGTATGGGCTTCGTTTAATTGTTTGCTAATCTGTCCAGCAGTAAACAGAACTCAAAACGGCCATATCTCCTAAATTGTAAATCTGTTTTTCTATTATGATCACTATATGTAAAAAGAAACCATCATTCCGATATAAGAAGTGGCTTCAGACCTAATTCAACCCATATCATAAATTATAGGCCTTACAAGAATTTCTGGGTCCAAACCATCTAATAAAAATTCTAAGTATGGAAAATGCCCATAGAAGTCATTTCTTAAAGTTTTAGGTCATACAACCTCATATGATTTGAATAATAATATTTTACGATCATCCGATATGTAAAATACGGGTCATTACGCTCTCCCCTCTTTAGAAATTTCACCCCCAAAACCCCAAACAAATCAAGGAATAGTCAGCCATAGTTACCCTGCACGCCTAACAATCATATGCAAGCAATCACACAATCAATAGTATAGATAAACTTATCCAAGCATGTGGATACTAAACTATCATATATGATATCAGAAGCGAAAGCATATATAATAAATAGTAGGCCTTACCATGGAAAGAGCTCCGGATATATAGCCCTCATGCTCTCATCGATTTCCCATGTGGAATCGCCTTCACTTGCGCCCTACTAAAACTTCACTAACTCCACCGTCTTCCTCCTAAGCTATTTTTTATCGTGTCCGATAATACAAGTAAGCCTACATGGTCTCGAAGCTTCTGGTTCAATCTCGATGTCATTAAGTTGATCTAGTGCAATTGCCATGCCTGAGTTGTACACAAACTTCCGCAAGTGAGAGAAGTGGAGTTGTGCACGCCTATTATCTTCTAAGATAAATCAACCATATATGTTAGGTTCCCAATCCTCTCTACTATCAGATAAGGACCTACGAATCTCGGTGCCAAATTCCCCTTACTACTGAATCGATCAATATTCTTCAATGGATAAATCTTCACAAACATTATATCGCCAATAGAATACTCCAAATCTCTATGTCTCTTATCAGCATATCTTTTCTATCTATCATGAGTAGTTTTTATTCGTTGCAGAATGATCTCAATCTTCTCCAAGGTTTCTCTAATCATATCTGGCCTGAGTATCAGTTTTTCACCCGCTTCCCATCACATGAAGGAGCGTAACATGGTCGACCATACAATGCTTCGTATGATGCCATACCATACAAGAATGATAAATATTTCTGTATGCAAACTGCACCAAATGCAAATGATTATCCTATGAGCCTCTGAAATCGAGTATGCAAGCCTATAAGAGATCCTACAATATATGATTCACCCTTTCGATCTGCCGATTGGTTTGCGGGTGATAAGTTGTACAGAGATGCAGCTCGGTCCCTAATGCCTCTTGTAAGCTCTTCCAAAACCTATTGGTGAATAAAGGGTCTCGGTCACTCACAATGCTCTTCGACATACCATGGAACCGCACCACCCATTTCAGATACAACTCGGCCAATTTGGATGATATTCTACTAGACTTGACGGGTATGAATCGGGCACTCTTCATCCATCTATCGACTATGACCCAAATGCCATTGGACCCGTTTTTGGTCCTTGGAAATCCATCGATACTTGTTCCCACTTCCACTCGAGAACTTTCAATGGTTGCATCAACTCACTCGGCATCTTTTACTCTGCCTTCTTCAACTGGCAGTTCATACACTTCGAGACGAATGTCCCGACATCCTTCTTCATCCCCTCCTAATAATATGTCTGCTTTATATCACAGTACATCTTATTACAATTAGAATGTATAATCAATCTAGAATGATTACACTCTCATAGCACCTCATCATGTAATCCATTTATATCGGGAACAAACAGTCTCCCATCCTTACAGAGCCAACCATCTTGGTCGAGCCCCTACCGCTTCATCTCCTTAGACTCTAGTCCTTCCTCTATATTTTCCATGATCTCCACTAGTCTAGCATCTCGCCTCTGACTAGTATCGGTTCACTTATTCAAAGTCGGTCTGATCAAGCTCGCCAATATCTCTGACTCTAACTCGTAATGAGGTCTGAAGCCATAGCTAGCGACAAACTCCGACTACTTTCACTCTAAAAACATCACCCCTAAGCTTGCATGTCTTTTACTTAATGCATCGGCGATTGCATTCCCTTTATCGGGCATATGAGAAATGCTAAAGTCACAAGAGGCTAAGAACTCCAAATACCACTGATGACGAAGGTTAAGATCCTTCTAGGAGAAAAAGTATTTCAAGGATTTGTGGTTCATGAATAGCTCGAACCTTTATCCTAATAGATAATGACTCCATATTTTCACTGCAAAAACTACCGCCGCTAACTCCAAATCGCGCGTCGAGTACTTCCTCTCATGCGGTTTCAGCTGCAGACTAGCATAGGCGACAACCTTACCTTCTTGCATCAATACCGCACCCAATCTGGTACCACAAGCATTTACATATATCGTCATCTCTTCATTCCTCTTGGAATGGTCAACACTGGCACACTCATCAACCTCTCTTTCAGAATTATAAATGTATGCTCACACTTCGCGTCTCAAAAAAAGTCTATTTTTTCTTCTTTAAATTAGTCAATGGCGCTGCTACCCTTGACAAGTCCTTGATGAAACATTTATGGTATCCTATTAATCCTAGGAAGCTTCTCACATCAATTGCATTCTTGGTTGGTTCCAATCTTGAAATGCTACTACCTTTGTAGGATCTACTGTGATACCCTACTCAAAGATGACATGAGCCAAGAATCTCACTTCCCTCTTCCAGAAGTGACATCTCCAAAACTTTGTTTTTAACCTGTGTTTCCACAACACTTCAAGCATAATCCTCAAGTGCATTTTGTGTTCCTCCTCTATTCTAGAATAGACTATAATATCATCCATGAACACAAACATGAACTTATTTAGTTGATCCCTGAAGACAAGGTTCATGAGATCAACAAAGGATGTTGGAGCATTAGCTAGCTCGAACGACATAACAAACCACTCATAGAAACCAGATGGCGTACAAAACGTAATGATCAAACACTTTACTTTTCCAATATCAGCTGGTGAAATCCCATTGCAAGATCCAATTGAGAGAACACCTATGCTCCATGGAGCTGATCGAATAAATCATTAATACATGGAAGTGGATACTTGTTCTTTCTCGTTACCTTATTCAGCTTATGATAACCTACACACAACCTCAGAGAGCCATCTGCCTTAGTAGTGAATACTATATGCGTGCCCTTTTCAAATATACTCCTACGAATGAGCCCTCGTCGCAACAAGTCATTCACTTGCATCTCCAACTCCTTCTGCTATCTTGGTGCCATACGCCTTAAATGCATAACTATCGGTCTAACATCCTTCACCAAGTCTATGTGGAACTCAATCTCTTGGTGTGGTGGTAATCAAGTCACCTCCTCGAATATATCCGAATATTCTTTAACTGGAGACACAAATGACAACTCATAATATGGGACCTCGAGCGAATATTGAAAGCTAACCATAACCCCATCTTCTGGTAGGAAGAAAATCACTATCTTCCGCCCCTCCTCAACCCTAATTATCCCAACAACTTCTCGCAACCCACCACTATCGCATATTTCCTCAACCTGTCCATCCCCAAGATAATCTCGAACCCAACGAAATTCAAAACAAAGAAATCACAAATAAAAGAGCATCTATGACTCGATAAGACCAAACTAGGACAAACCATATAAAACAAGTGGGGCCTCCAATTGGGTTTGTTACAACTAAAGGTCGGTTAACTATTTCGGGTCTCAATCCCAATCTATCTACCAAGTTACTAGATATAAAGGAATGTGAAGCCCCGGTATCGAACAAAACATGTATAGAAACACCATAAATAGAAAGCATACCTTGAATAGCGATAGTTTCTCCCTTCTCCTTTGCCGAGGAGCACTCGACGAAGTTGGGACAACATCCAAAGCATATGCCTTCACCACCTGCTTCTGGGCCACTCTTCTGCATATGTCTGAACTTGCCATAGTTATAGCACTTCTTCTTCCCTTTAGACTTGCAATCTCTAATCAACTGGCCCTTATCTCCATAACCATAGCAGATAAGATCCACTTTTCCTTCTTTTGAGCATTCTTTCCTTGAAACTACTTTACCTTACCATTCCATTTCTTTTTTCCTCCACCGCCTTACTGCGGCTTTGTCTCTTCCTTGGCAACAACAACAAACTTAGTTTTAGGATACAAACACTCAAGTAGGCTTTCTTAACTATCTTCTCAAATTGCTCATCAGTAAGCCCCATGAGCTTCTCCCCTAAGTAATCATCTAACTCCATAATAAAATTTTCATTCTTCTTCAGGGAAGTGTCAACGAAAGCATCCCATACTTTGATAGAGGATCGAACACAGCCGAGTACTCGGAGGCAAACATGTCTCGATGCCTTAAATATGCAAACTTCTTGAATAGTACCAACTTCTGAGCAGTCGGAATAAACTTCTCTTCGAACCTAGTTTTGTATTAGTCCCAAGTAAAGTGGTCCTTGGGTGTGGCAACCTTGATGGCATTCCACCAGTTCATGGCTTTATCTTAGAGTTATCGAGAAGCAAACCTACTCCTTATCGCATCATCCAACTCCAAGTCATCGAAAATCCTTTCGCATGTGTCTAACCAATACTACCTTCCATAGCATATTCCATTCCTTGGAATGGTTTGCCACTAAGATTAGCAAAGTCCTTATTCAGCTATGAAAAATTGACTCTAAGCGCCTGCACTTGAGCACCTCCACCTACAACAACATTAGGAGTAGCCGCTTAAGCATTTTGTAGCATGTCACCATTATCGTATTGAACATAGCTTGCAAGTCAGGGTTAGCAGCCCCCAAGCCCGCTCCTTCCTCAACTCTAGAGATGAAGTTTCTTACAGTGTTCCTTGTATGTTGGCTCATTCATGATATGTAATAAGAATGACCAGTCTCTTATAAAGAAAACTGCATCAATGGTACTCGTGTGTGCATGCGACTTATATAATACACACACACACACACTACTATATAGTTTTGAAAACCAAAATATACATAACACTAGATCTCTCTCGTATATATATATACCGACGATCCAATGTAGGGTAATAACTCCTTCCCTATTTTTACTGGACCATAGTATCAACTCAGGTTAATCACGTAACCTGGCTTGGATACCAAATGTGACAACCGCCCTATACCTTCGGCACTCAGTATACCTGAAGAGTGCGCTACTGTAGTGCCCGGTCGATGTAGAACGATAACCAAAGGTGAAAAGAAGAGAAACAATCACAAAAGCTATTGTATATCTCATAGTGCATCAATAAAATATAATAGTCATCGCATATATAAAAATGAGAGATAGAATAACTAAGCGAACCAAATATCAGAGCGCAAATCCATAGAGTTATACAACATAATAATAGAGTTTATACAAATGGAAACAAACTCAAATAAAATTGTCTCAAAATGTAGTGGACACTGCCAAGGCTCCATAGCGTCGCATAGCGGAAAAAGCATAAATCAGTCCATATATAATACGACAAAGCATCGTCCTGCTTGTTCTTTACACAGCAACTTCGTACTACCTAAACCTGCTATCTAGTCTACTCATTTAAGAGTACCCGAGATAATAAGAAGCAATGCATAAAACCTAGAGTCAAACAACAGTTTGTATGAGTGATAAAAATCTCAAAATATATATGTCGATATAGTAAGGAATAAAGGTATACGAACTATACATGACCTGTTCCTGCAACCAAATAGTTAGCATATACATTTATAATATGCTACCCAACAAATATCATAAAGGTGCATTACATCCTTAGTACAACATCAGAGTGTCTAGGTATGCACATCTACAATATTTGCATCATGTGACCTCCTTAGAGTGACAGCCTACTAGAAAAGCAACCATATATAACAAATATAACATCTATCAAACAATCCTCATTGTCACTCAATGTGCCCTGATATATGATAACTTGTATGACCATTCCTCTACTAGAGATTAGTGAAAAAAAATTGGTATTCAATGTACTCACTCACCAGCCCATAGCTAACACTAGATCCATCCCCCTGGTCCAAGATATATGGATCCATTCCACCGAACTAAGGTAGCCATTCAAACTACTATAATGAGTTTCCTTATAATATCTCTACGAGTACATAAGAAAACACTTCGAGTATCAATAATCCCTTAACACGCGTATCCAAGCCCTTTCCTTGCACCATCTAATTTCCATTTATCCTTCAGGAACCATTCCACGTTCCTTTCTTTCTACGATAGAACCATTCAACATTTTATTCATGGATCACCCTTCCTAGAACTCACCCTTATGGATAATCATCCTCATGACTCCATTCAACATCAAGCCATCCTCATCGGAACATAACTCTATCACCGTCGAGTTACCATCATCGAAGTCCCGAAGCAATCATCCTTCATCTTGCTACCATATCACAACCGAACGTCAAACGAATGAACGAACGCCTTCAGCACGACCTGTAGGAACTGTACTTTACCTCCTAGAAGTTTAACCATCATTGGGCACACCAATTCAGGTCGGTATAGACCTTATCAGGTTGGTACCAATATAAATACTTAACAAATTTTGGTTAAGTGTCTTATACCCCATCCTCTTTCTACCTTATACCTTCTTAAAGTCCTCTCTTTCCATGCCTTGAGCTCCCAAGTCCCCAAATACCACTGTTGGCTCAAAAAAGAGATCTATACCGACTAGAAGAGATCGGTATTGAGTTGTTTATTTAAGCCAATTTTCAAGTGTTAAGTCCCTGAAACCCTTCCAATCCTCGACCCAAAGTCTCCCTTGAAGTTTTTAAGCCTAAGTCCAAAAGTAGCTTGATTTCCCAACCTGAAAGCAATCTCTACCGACCACTCCTGTACATCTCTATCGACCTGAATTTAGGCATCCAAATCATTACCAAACAGCATGCGACCTGAAGTGTAGGCTTCACTTCTCCTTTAGAACCTATCCTCCAAGTTGCATTTGATTTCGAGCACTTTTAACCTTCTTTTTGCCCAAATCAATGACCACTTCCTAACTAATCTAAAAACACTTGACAAGCATATCAAAGCAATACATGAAATAACAACCATCATCCATAAGCATACATTAAACACATGCCATTCGTCCAAATATGATTAACCTACAAGATTTATCCTAGATCTTATTTTATACAAGATGACAATATGATCCAAAAGAGGCGTAAAATGATTTAAAATCCATTTTAATATTTTTAAACTCAGCCATAAACATGTTTAAAGGTTAATTAAAGTTTAAAATCGTTTTAACATGTAAATCATATCAAAAACATTATTTTTAATTATATGAACAAGTAAAAAATAGTGAGAGATCAATAGTCACTCACCTAATACCCAAAATACCAACTTTAATCCCTAGATCTGAGGTGGACAGCAATAAACCCATATTCGAAGCACGAAAATGATAAATCTACAACCTCCTTCACTAATTACCCTTCTAATGATGGATTTGGCTAAGATTGGTAAGAAAAAAAGGCTTTTTGATAAAACTAGGGTTAATAGAGGTTTGGAATTATTTTTGGGAAGTGGAAAATGATCTAGATCTATCCCATCACCTCCAATTAAGCACAACTCCCGAAATTAGTTAGGGGCCTAAGTATGGGTTTAATTTAATTGTCTACTAATATATCTAGTAGCAAACAGAAATCAAAATGGTTATGTCTCGTAAAAGGTAAGTCCGTTTTTCTATTATGACCATTCTACGTAAAGAGAAACCATCATCACGATCTAATGGATGTGGTTTCAGACCCTAATTCAACCCCTATTAAAAGTTACATGCTTTAAAAAAATTTCTAGGTCTAAACTGTTCAATAAAAATTCTAAGTATGGAAAATGTCCCTAGTTGTCATTTCCTAAGTTCTAGTGTTATATGATCTCATATGATTTAAATAATAATATTCTACGATCCTCTGATACATTAAATACAAGTCATTACAAAGTGTTCCACCAAGGTCATCAAATCAAAGGAGATTAGCTATGGAAAGATTAAAGAAAGTTCTTGATCAAGATTCCAAAGAACAACCTAATTTCGAAAAAAAAATAAGTGGTAGACTAAATGAATCGCAACATAGTAGTAGTGAAGATGATGAATGCAATGAATCTGAACAACATGAAAGTGAAAATCAATGTTCTGATGATAGTAGTGTAACACCCATTAAAATCAACCCTAATTAAATAAATAAATTAAGAGAAATTCAATTAATTAGGGTAGGACTAAAAATGAAAATTTTGCAAATGTTGGAATTTTACTATGAAAGTTATTCTGTTGCGTTCGTGGCAAAATTATGTTCTGTTTCATATATGCAAATGAAGAAGTTGTGAGGGTTTGAAGTTTTCAGATTTAAATTAATTTAGTTTGAATTCAAATTCAAATGAGTATTTAAATTTAGAGTTTGAATTTCAAAAATTAACAGCAGAATTATTTAAGGGTTAAGTAAACGTTAAGTTAAACAGTTAACGTTAAAAGTTAATTAGGGAATAAAATAATCAAACAACAGTTAAATTAAGTAACCTTCCCAAAATAAGGGATAGAGGTCGACCCCTTGACCTTAAGAGGTCGACCTCTAGAGGTCGACCACTTGGATTGAAGAGGACGACCGCTTCCTATGTGGTGGCTACGGTTTTGGTTGCTTTGTACGCTCTAGATTTATCTATTTTCAACCTAGTCCTACAGTTCTGGTGCATTTCAACCACTATAAATAAGACCCTAGGCCCCTCACTTTTATTCACAAATATTTTTGGAACATCAGCAAAGCTCTATCAGTTCATCTCTTCTTAGATTCATAAAATTCCATTAGGGTTTCAAGTAAGAAATCCAATATACTAATCTTTGTTTATCATTTAATTTCTAAACCTCCTATCCTCCAACTTTTCTGAACCTAATATATATACAAATCCCTTGTTGTATATATCAAAAAGAAGAGATCTGAAGAAGATTATAATGGGCATTGCAAATCCAAAGAGAAGTAAAGCTAAGGACCAACTGTGAGTGGAATGTGAGGAATGCGGATTATGGATCTTAAGGCTAGGAATAACACTAGAGGGGGGGGGTGAATAGTGTTTTTAAGAAATTACTAAATCTTTTTGAGTTTATGTTAATTTGAACACAAATGTATGCAATATTCAGACACGGATATAATCACAGAAACAAACACAGATGCAGAAATAAAGTAAATGCAGTAAAGGAAAGAACACACCGGATTTTATACTGGTTCGGGGTTACCCTACATCCCGTCCTGCACAACTAAGTACGGATTTCCTTTCAAAAGCAATTCAACAATTACAACCCTCAATTTCAAGGCTACGAGGTACACCCTCCAGAATCACAATCCTCTGGGTAGAGATACTTGATTTCCGGGGCAACAAGTTCACCCAATTGATTTCCAAGGCTACAATCACACCTTTTCTCGCTTGATTGATTTCCAAGGCTACAATCACACCTTTTCTCGCTAGATAGATTACAAAGAAGCCTATAACTCTGAATAGCACTTAGATCTTGTTGAGATAGTGATAGAGAATCAAACCAGAGATAATCTAGTTAGATTCAATGTTGATTTCGGCAGAGTAATGATAGGATTTTGAATAAGAAAATGTGGAAGAAGAAGAGTAGTGAAAAACCAGAAAAACTGATATAAAATTCGTTGAAACTAACCCCTATTTATAGAAGAACAACAGCCATGTCCATTCGTGAAAGGTTATGATGAATAGACACTTCTTTTGAAATTCAAATTTTTGGTCCTAACTGACACTATGTCGACATGGGGTACTAGGGCATGTCGACATCCCAAAGGAAATTTTGATGGTTTGTTTTTCTTTGAAAATAACCTTTACTTTATATTAAAACTATTTTAAACTTTATAAATATACTTGACTATAGATAAAATACATAGATAAATATAGAGAATAATATATATAAAATTTTACTATAATTTTATATTTAAATCTAAGTATAAAGATAGTTTAAAACAAATGAAGTTTAAAAACACAAGTTTATCAAAAACAAAAACATAGAATATTTTAAAGCTAAAACATCTTTTTGAAAATCATTTGAAGAGATAATTTTTAAGGCTAGAACATTTTGAAAAGCAATTTTGAAAATCATTCTGAAGTAGTTTTGAAAATCATTTTGAAGTAGTTTTGCCAGCTTCTTCCTGCAGAATATCTCATCATGACAGGACTCGAGAACTTGTACAAAACCAGGATGTTCGTGGGTTTGTAAGCCACTTGTCATAGGTTTGTAAGCTACTTGTCGTGGGTTTGTAAGCCACTAAAAAAGTAGAAATGGGTTCCATCCCAAAAGAAAAATGGAGTGAAGATTTCAGTGCTATTGTGAAGTTTTAACATAATTCCAGACTCAATACTTATCTTGAAATCTTGAACTCTTGATAATCTTGATACTCATGAGTCTTCAATCTTGATATTTTGAATCTCTATACTGTACAGTCTTCATTCTTTGTACCTACATGGTTAAATCCTGCATATACATATATATCTAAACTATAATGTTAGTATTTATATTTTATAATCTTATTCTAAGGTTGTTGTCATCAAAACCATCATCTCAAGGACTAACATGGAAATCTTAGCTTTTCTATTTTAGTAGTTGAATAGTATAGTTTGGATTTGATATATGCCTTAGGGAGTTTTAGATTATGAAAACATCATATTAAAAATCTCCAAAATCCCCCCAAAGCGAAATGTCAATTCTTAGGATTGAAATCTTAATTGTTTTATGTTAAAATAATGTAGTTTTGAGGATTTTGCAGTTTACGTATTCTACCTTGAGGGAATTAATTTAAAGGACATAAATTTGTATATTTTTATCCTCAAGGACATGACCTCAATATTTTAACCACAAGGATAAAAATTCTCCTAAAAATTATTCATAAGGACAAACATTCTTCCAAAATTATTCATAAGGATAAACATTCTTCCAAAACTGCTAACGAACTAAAAACTGCTACCGATAACTACAAACTGATACCTAAAAACTACTATCAATAACTAAAAACTGATATCTAAATAAAGTTGTCCTTCGGGCTAAAATACCGAAGGTCTGTCCTTGAGGCTAAAACGTTGAGAAATTTTGTCATTGACAATAATTTCCTGTTCTACCTTCTATTTCATTTCTTATTCTTCTTCTCCATATCTGATTAAGGGATTAGATTGAGAAATGGTGTGTAAAGGATGAATCTTTGTTCATAGTTTACACCGCCTATTTCTATAAAATTTACTAAAATTTTCCTTATCTGAATTCATGTAAAAGATGTTGAATAGAGCACAGAATTAATTAAATTTTAGGTTTTCATTTTTGGTTTATTCCATTGTTTTAATATGAGATAAGTTGGATTTAGATTCTATACACAAGTCTATTTATTGCAATTTTGGATATGAGTATTGAATCCTTGTTATGGATATTAGAATTTGGACATTATTGGTAAAAGAAAAGAAAAAGGAAAGACTTGTATTATTATGTTAAAAAGGAATTGACATTTAGCATTAGTTAGGGCATAATCTTCGCATGCATGGAATAATAGATGTGTATTTATTTATATATTAATTAGCGTAATAAACATATAATTGCGTAGTTAATTAGGTAATAATTGTCATTAAATCCCCCTTAGGAAAGCAATTAATATTTTAAGGCATAATAAGGAAGATTCCTTATAAGGCCGTAATTATGGAACAGTGAGATGAGTATTATATATATAGAGTATTTAAATTATGGCTAAGTCATAGGGATGCGAGATCAGTCAAAAGGCACATAGAAGTCTGCCCAGTTAATCTGGCTACCAGTAGTACGACTTTGGGGCTGATGAGGCATCTCCTATGATAAGTATTTATGATGACACAAGGTTGGTCCCAAATTTTGTAGGGTAATATGCCCAGCTAATCTGGCTACCAGTGCCTACGAATAGTTGGACTAATGTGAGACGTCATTAAGAGTATGGGTCATAATACGAAGAGCCTGCTTTGGCGTCTTAAGGTATTAAATTATTGATCGAGGACCGCTTCTTTTCCCCAAATGAAGTATTAAATGGCCAAAGGCTAGTTATTAGGTACGATAGGTGGTATCTCGATAGGGGTCCGCTTCGGGATAAGGTATTAGGTGATTGATTGAGGGTCCGCCTTTCCAAAATGAAGTAATAAGTGGCTTAAGAGATTCCATGTGATGTTAGTTAGATGTCACCATTAAGGAGTTTGCCTTGGGAATAGGTATTAAATGATGAGGTCTTAAGTGGCCAAAGTCTGCCTATTTTCCAATAAAAGGTATTAAGTGTCTTGGTTATTAACTCTTGCATTGATTAGACATTTATGATGTGGGATATGGGTTGTGGGATTTAGAAACCTGTTTCAAGAATGGAAGGTACTAAGTGGTTGATCGGGGACCCACCTTCTTTCCTTATATGAAGTATTAAATGGTTTAACTACGTAAGACATATTCTTATTTAAGTTATACCGCTGAAGTACTGAAGTTGTAAAGATTGAGATTTCTATTCACCAGACACTTGTTGTTCTGACTCCCACCTCATTACAACGCAGGTTAGAAAAGGAGCTGATGCTTGAAGATGGTAAGGGTTAAGCTTGTGGCAGTTACTATCTATCTTTTTGTGTTGTCTTCTTTCGTACCCATGAAAAGTATTTTTAAATAAAATGTTGTGACGGTTGACATTATGTAATGTTTTATGACATTTGAAATGATTTGAAATGAATGGATGCTATTATTGTTATTATATTTTATTCCTTCTGCTGTGAGTTCTGAAAGAATAGATAGATAGCTCAATTTTGTTATTTTAACCTACCAATAGCTAGCTTTAGAATTGGTCTAAGTTTTGATAGGCCTTCTCTGCATCGGAATTTAGTCCAATTCCGAAGCGGGTTGTTACATTTGGTATCAGAGCTTAGGTTATCCGATCAACATGAAAAAGTATATGTATAGTGGCGTATTTGTTATTTTTGAAAATACTTTTCAAAAACCTTACCATATATATATTGATTTTACACCCGACTCTATAAATTCCGATAATAGAAGTAGTTGCTACCATATTTCTGAAAGGGGTACGAAGCAACTATGAGCTAGAAAAATAAACGAAGTTAAATTTATACTTCTTTGCAGGACATAGACTTCCTTATTATTTTGGACCCTATAGACATATTAAATAGGGAACGGAATCATAGAAGTAAAGATGGTAACTCCAAAAATTTAATAGGAAGTGAATGAGCAATAAGTGAGTACAAGAAATTAAATAGATTAATGAGACCATTAAGGTGATTATGGGAAGATAAGGAAGAAGTTAAATAGGTAAAGTTGAATAAGCACATAAATGTCTTTAGGAAACGTCCGTTAAGATAACAATAATTTAATATGGACAAAGTGATATTTATGAGAGCAGTAAATATAAGTGTTAGGTAATAGTTAGATGTTATGAGGCATAGTATTCATACAGAAGTAAGGAATATAGTAGGGAAACAAGCTTCTGTAAGAAGGTGAACATTAATCACCACAAGAAGATAACTAGATTAGATGATTCAATAGAGAGTTCAAAGGGAAGAACTAACAAAGCCAATTTTTCAAATCATACCCCTTGAGAAAGAAAGTGGTAAAGAGATTTTTGAAAACTCCTTGAAAGTTTTGAATAAGCTTTTCCAAAAGATTATTAAGTGAAATCTTATGTGTTGTAAGTTGAATTTTTTTGATAGAAAGTGATTTTTGACAGCTTTGAATATATACTACCATTTGTAAAAAGTTTAGAAAGAAGTGGTGAAACATTCTAAAAACAAAATGGTGGATGATTTTTAATTACTTGAAAAATTGAAAAAAAGGGAAAAGTTTCTCATTTGTTAACTTCTCAATTTAAAATTTGTTCAATTAAAAGTTTTCAACTTTTGAATTCTTTGTTCTTGGATTCTTCTATTTTATGATTTCTTTTACTTCATAAATTTGGAAGCTGTTATTTTGAAAAGAGAAAGGAATTTTGGAGATTTATAGTGTATAAATAGTTGAATTAGAAAGTTCTAACTCAAAAGGATTTTGCATCCTTAAAGTTCTCAGTTTAAAATATTGAGCCAAATGCTTTTGGTTCAAAGATTTTTAATATGGGATTTTTTTCTGAGAAATGCATGATTTTCTCTACCATATAAAGTTAGAGGTTCTTTTCCTTTAATTTGTTTTGAAAGGTTGTATAAATGGAAAAGACACTTGATCAACATAGGATAAAATTGAGAATTTTAATCCAGTAATGAATGATATAGAAGAGGAGTAATAGGAATAAGATAGAAGTTATGTTTGTCCACTCCATTTTCCATCATTTAAAGTTATAAAAGGCCTCTTTTACAATTGAATGGATTTGAATGATGATTAATAAACGAGTTGGGTATTATTGGAAAGGCAATTGTTTAAAGATGAGAATTTAATATATGCATTTTTCTAATTCAAATTCAGAACTTGTTTGAATAAGGATATTATTGGAATTGATAAGAAAAAAATTGCAAGGGATTTTAAGAGTTTTGAACAAAGTTACAAAAAATATTTTAGCAAATAACGGTATATTTCGAGTAATAAGGCAATATATATTAACCTATATTTTAGAATGACATACTATTATTTTGAAATGATAATTGAGGAAAAACTATTATTTTGGAAATGATAATTCGTATAACTAAAAAACTCTTTGGAATAATAAAGGTATAATTTATTATTCTAGAATGATAATTGAGTTTTGAATGTTTTGTGTTAAGTATCCTATTTTAAAAAGGAGCAAGTTTTTTTAAGTAAGCCAATGAAAACGGAAGTTTTCCATAGTTCCTTTTTAAAAACCAGGCAGTCTTTGAATGATATGAATTGATAATCTAACTTTAAATAGATAAATCTTTGATGAAGAAAGTTTGAAAAGGAGAATTTATTTTTCTCCTATTTGGAACTAAGAAATTTTGAATTTTTGGTAAAGGTTTCTAAGTTCATGTTTTTAAAGAAGGAATTTTGAGTTTGGTACTTCGTGTTTGTGAAATTTTAGGGGTCGTTTGGTTTATTTTGTATTTTATGTTTTGAGTTTTCAACATTAATTACAAAATATGAGAAGAATGAAGGGAGGTCGGAAGGGATGAACGGAAGATTGGAGGGGACCACGAAGTGGATGGAGGAACGAAGGAAGGATGAATTGTTGCTCGTGCTTCCTTTTTCTCAAAACACGAAAAATTAAAAAAAGTTGTTTTCTATTTTGTGTGTTAAATTCGTTTTCTAAAATGGCCATTTTTCATAATATACATGCGTTGTTCATATTTTTGTATGGACGAAAACTCAAAACTAAAACAAACATAGCCTTAAGTTTTACAAGAAATGAGCTAAGAAATGCTAATTTTGAAATAGGTTTATTTATAAAAAATAGTTTATTTAAAACTAATTTGTATGATTACTAAAATTTTGGTTTTATAAAGAATAGTCTTTATGGAGTAGATAGGGATCACAACCTAGGTAGGGCAGATTAAGGTTTTTAGGATATGAAAAAATATGAATAAAGTGTACAACTTGTTCCGAAAATTTGAAATCAGTCTCAAACCTCTATTTGAAGAAGTTGGTAAAGTGTAAAGAGATTCCAGATCTATAGTTAGGTCGTAAATTAGGTTCCCCTAGATAGCTTAGAATGTAACTTTCTATGTTTTAATTTATTTAGAGCAGTCTTCCTGTAATTTCCATAAATTATCCAATTTCAAAATACGTATATATAAAAGTGCATTGTTTGAAGTTACAAGAAATAAACTAAAAAGGAAAGATATGTATAAGAGATGGGTATTCTTTTCCGTAGTTTACGCTGTCTATTTCAATAAAATGAAATGAAATAATTCCTTGTAATTTCAAACAAAGTAAAAATCCCACTTGTGGTTAATTTATGACAAATTATGACGGTAATATTTTTAGAAGGATAGCTTTAGTAAGTTAAAATATGGAAATGAGTATTCTAGTTATAGAAATTACTAGTTAGAAATATATACACGTATAGCCACACTTAATGGCTAACATATATATAGATATCATAGATTACGACTATATGCGTATTAGTTAGTAATTAATGGATTAGGATTTATGGACATTAATTACAAATTTAATGGGCAATAAATTTGTAGTTAATGAGAAGAAAAAGGAATTAAATGGGGACCGATTAAGGATACTTGATATGATATTTATGGAAGAAAGAAATTTAAGTAAATCATGAATATTGGAAACCTGAAGAAGGTTAAAGGGATTAAAGAAGGATTAATTGGAAATGGTCCAATTTTGATAGTAATGACCAACTGCTATGTATATTATTGAAGCAATGGATGGACCACATTTATTAAAAACCGAAAAAGAAAATAAAGGGAAATGGGCAACAGTTATATGACATATTAGAAATACTCATTTTAGTTTAGTAGAAAGTATTAGGACCTCAACACCATGTATATTATTGAAGCCGGGTAAATTAGAGCACTGGTTGCATCAAAGCCTTGCCTAGACACTTCATTCTTGAGTCTCACAAATAGATAAGTCAATCTCGTTGGCTTTTAGTGTTAAGTATAGTATTAATAATTTCCATAAACAAGAAAGAAATCAACATAATTAACACGTTTCCGACATTTTCTGACTTAGTATTCCTTGGTCAAGAGGGAAACCGGTAGGTTAGAGCTCTACTGCTTCATCCCTACTCGACAACAATCTTAACTCTCACAAATAGATAAGACTTACATCAACTTTTTGTGTTAAGCATAGTTAATTACTTTTCAAATAAGTAACTAAACAATTAATTACTTTTCATTGAACAATCTCGTTTGATTCTTCACAATAGTTTTCTTTGAACAATTAATTACGGATCAAATGAGCTCACTTAGGGCTTAATTGTATCTTCACACTTGTTTTCTTTGAACAATTTTATTTCTTGGTGTCTAGACTACGGCAGAGCAATAATCAGTTATAAATATTACGGTGATTCGTAAATATTATACTGAATTATTTCTCTAAAGGTACTTAAACCTTCGACTGCATTGCTACGGTGATTCGTGGTGCACCGATAACTCCTGCCCGTTACCTGGCTGAGAAATATTTTTGTTGATTTAAGACAAAGTGTGATTATACAGTTTTGGGTTAGGAGCTATTAAGGACAGAAAACTGTAATTAAGTCCTTTGCATTCATTTAGTTGCATTAGTTCATGCATACTTAAAAAAATCCAAAATAAAACAAAATTGTAAATTTTACTTAACTTGGTTTTTAATTTAAATTCCTTCTTTCCTTTCCCTTGAAAATTTTCTATTAAAAACAAAAATCCAAAAAAAATATAAATCTTTTCAAAAAGGAAAAAAATTTAAAAATTCAAAAACAAAAAAAAAGTTGAAAATTCAAAAAAAAACAAAATCAAATTTCCATTTTCTAAAAAAAAAACAAAAAACAAAAATCCTTTTGGTAAATATTTGAAAGTTTGAAAATTCAAAAAAAAAACATATAAAATTTGAAAAACAAAAATCAAACTTCTCTTTTGAAAATAAATTTCACTTGGAAAATAGTTTTCTTCTTTTTTAAAAAAAAGAAAAAAACAAAATTTTCACTTCGTTTTTCAAATCTTCTTTCGTTCTCTAAACTCGATTCTAACTTCTTTCTCTTCTCGAATTTCACTTGTGCATGAGTACTTGGACTCGTGACACAACAACAAATCGTTGGACTCGCGACTCAACCACTAATCGTTTAACTCGAACAGACGATCCTCCCGAAATGGCGAACGAGAACGCCCCTCGAACTCTTATGGATAGAATCTTTCCTGATAGAGTTTCTATTCCATCTTGCATCACGTTACCCACCCCTACGGGTAACCATTTCGAAATTCACTCGAACCATATTGCCACGCTTCCAAAATTTGGCAACTTCGAGCACGATGACCCCTACATCTTTTTTAATAAATTCGAACAAGTTTGTGCAACCATTAAACTCCAACAACTTTCCGATGATGGAATCAGGCTTCGATTAATCCCATTCGCTCTTACGGATTATGCTAAAAAATGGTTGTACAACTTACCACCGAACTCAGTTAAAACGTGGGAAGAATTCGTAGAAGCTTTCTTAAAAGTTCTACCCTTTGGAAAAAAACGAGTAGAATCCAAAACGAAATTGTAAATTTTCATTAATTCAAGGGAGAACCATTTGGTAAATATTTTGAAAGATTCAAAGAGCTTTTGATAAAATGTCCACACCATGACTTCGAAAAATGGACGATTTGCCAAATCTTATACGGTGGACTCGAAAACAGCTCACGAACCATGCTCGAATCGATATGCCAAGGCAATTTTCTTGCCCAACATCACGATGATGCTTGGCAATTTCTTGAAAACCTCGCTGAAAAGTCATCCCAATAGGAACGTTCGAATGAAAAATCAATTTACTCACGATCGAGTGCACACGCCATAGGATCTTCTTTTGCTTTGGAAGCTAAGATCGATGCAATGATTAAAAAATTCGATAACATTTTCTCATCGAATCAAATGAACCAAGCTTCCCAACCGATGTGTTATAAATGCAACGATCCTAATCATATAGCCGATTAGTGTGCCAATTATGTCGAACAAATCAATGCTTTCAATAAAGCCAAAAACGACCCGTTTTCTCCAACGTACAACCCTGGTTGGAGAAATCATCCGAATTTTGCATGGAACCAAAACAATCCCAACACATATACGATTCGTCCCAATTTTCAATCATTCCCGAATAATGCTTCGAATCCTCCCTTTCAGCCCAACAATTTTCAACCAAACTTTGCGGGTCCGTCTCATAATCAACCGCAACAATCAAAATTTCAACCAAAATCTGCTCATCCTCCCCAACACGATAAATGTTTAAGTTCACTTGAGAAAACTCTTAAAACGTTGGCTAAAGCAACTACTCAAAGCCTTCAATCAAACAGCAATTTGCAAAATTTATTGACCTCATATATGCAAAACACAAACCAATCGATTGCAAAAATTGAAATGCAAATGAGTCAATTAGCCACGTCTGTAAGTGAACGTGAACGAGGAACATCCCCAAGCCAGCCCCTTCCAAATACCAGAAATCAAAATGCAAATTCAAATCAAGCCCATGTTGTTCAAGATAGCAACGTCACACAATTTAATGCTATCACAACTTTACGTTCCGGTAAACAAATTGATAATCAAGTCGTTAACCGAAACGATTTATCGGAAACTTCTCTCGACACTTCTAAAACAACGAACGAATCTGAACAGAATGTTGAGCCAAACGTTGAATCGAATGCCAATCAAAATTCTTCTACTTCTACTCGAGTAGACCCGCCTACCGAGTATCGTGTTCCATTTCCACATCGTCTCCGACCCAAGAAACACTCAGACCAAATGGAAAAGATGTTGGAAAATAAACAAGTCAAAGTTAACATCCCGCTTCTTGACATCGTTCAGCAAGTCCCAACGTACGTGAAATTTCTTAAGGACTTGTGTACCCAAAAGCGACACACTCAAGTGCCCAAAAAGTCTTCTTAGCCGCCAGTTTGAGTGAAGTCTTGTCCCAATCCATGCTCGTTAAATACAAAGATCCTGGCTGCCCTACGATTTCGTGCACAATTAGAGATAAGACGATTAACAAATGCTTGATAGACTTAGGTGCGAGTGTTAACTTGATTCCATACTCCGTGTACGAACAATTAGGCTTAGGTGAGCTCAAACCCACAAAAGTTACGCTTCAATTCGCTGAACGTTCCATTAAGAAGTCCGTGGGAGAAATCGAGGACGTGCTCATTCGAGTAGGGCAATTCATATTCCCCGTTGATTTTATTGTTCTCAAAACACAACCCGTGACAAATCCCACTAGTCAAATCCCATTGATTTTAGGCCGACCATTCTTAGCCACCTCAAATGCCTTAATCAATTATCGTAACGGATCGATGAAAATCTCTTTTGGAAACATGACTTTGGATCTCAACATTTTCAATCTTGAAAGCCAATCGAATGAACCTCGTGACCAAACGTTGGAAGTTAGTGCCATTCACGAAAACTTTGAAAACAAGACACTTGATCTTAACGATGAACGCGAGGCCGAGTACGAAAAATTGTTTCATGAAATTCCCAACGAGATTGAATACACTCTTCCCTTTGAATCGCTTCCAATTGAGTCTAAATCTCAACCCAAATCTTTGATCGAAAAACTCCCGAAGTTGGACCTCAAACCACTTCCAGATCACTTTAAGTACGCATACTTAGGTGATAACGAAACGTTGCCCGTCATAATTTCTGCAGCTCTCTCTCTTGATCAAGAAACCTCCTTACTTTCTATTCTTTCGAAAAACAAGGAAGCGATTGGATGGTCGATTACCGATATTAAGGGAATTAGTCCCGCTCTTGTTCAACATCGCATCCATTAATCGACGATGCCAAGCCTGTTCGTGATGCACAACGAAGGCTTAATCCAAAAATGAAAGAGGCGGTGCGTGATGAAATTATTAAAATTCTTGACAACGGAATCATTTACCCAATCTCCGATAGTTCATGGGTTAGCCCAATTCACGTTGTACCGAAAAAGTCTGGGCTAACCGTTGTCAAGAACGATTCAAATGAACTTATTCCAACTCGTACTCAAACAGGTTGGCGTGTTTGCATTGACTATCGAAAACTAAATGCCGCAACACGTAAAGATCACTTCTCTCTTCCTTTCATTGACCAAATGCTCGAACGTTTAGCCAGCCATGAATTCTGCTGTTTCCTTAATGGTTATTCCGGCTACAACCAAATTCCAATCGCTCCCGAAGATCAAGAGAAAACGACTTTCACGTGTCCATTCGGTACATTTTCTTATCAACGTATGCCATTCGGACTTTGTATTGCTCCTGCAACTTTCCAACGATGCATGGTTGGCATTTTTTCCAACATGATTGAACGCTTTCTAGAAGTTTTTATGGACGATTTCTCTATCTTTGGTGATTCTTTTTCCCAATGTTTACATCATCTCGAATTGGTTTTAAATCGTTGTAAAGAAAAACATTTGACTTTGAATTGGGAAAAATGCAACTTTATGGTCAAACAAGGCATAGTCCTTGGACATATCATCTCAAATAAAGGCATTGAGGTAGATAAAGCAAAAATCGACGTAATTGCAAACCTACCCATTTCGAAATTGTTAAGGAGATTCGATCATTTCTATGACATGCTGGCTTTTACCGACGCTTTGTGAAAGACTTTAGCAAAATCGCTCGTCCTTTGACTACTCTCCTCGGAAAAGACGTTCCTTTCGATTTTAACTCTGATTGTATCTCTTCTTTTGAACATCTTAAGAACGGACTCATTTCTGCTCCAATCATTTGCGCACCTAATTGGGATCTTCCTTTCGAAATAATGTGTGATGCTTCGAACTTTGCCGTTGGTGCTGTCTTAGGACAATGCATCAACAAGATCCTTCATGTCATTTAATAAGCGAGTATGACTTTGAACGACGCTCAACTCAACTACACAACAATCGAAAAAGAGCTTCTAGCTGTCGTTTTTGCGCTCGAAAAGTTTCGACCTTACTTGATAGGTTCACACATTACTGTGTACACGGACCACTCTACGCTTCGATATCTCTTCGCTAAAAAGGATGCTAAATCCCGTTTGATTCGTTCGATCCTTTTACTTCAAGAGTTTGATCTTACAATCAAAGACAAAAAAGGATCCGATAATGTCATAACCGATCACTTATCTCATCTTCCGAACGCACCATCTTCTTTGTCAATCAATGAAAACTTCCCCGATGAACAACTCCTTTCAATTTCTATCGATCCATGGTATGCTGATATAGTGAACTACTTAGTCACTAAAGAAACTCCCTCATCTTGGTCCAAACAGGACAAATACAAATTCATGTCCCAAGTGAAATATTTCTATTGGGACGATCCATACTTGTTCAAATATTGTCCCGACCAAATCATCCGACGTTGCATTCCAGATAATGAGTCAGGAGTGTTCTTTCATTTTGCCATGATCAAGCGTGCGATGGACATTTCGGTCCTCGAAAAACTGCGGAAAAGGTGCTTCAGTGTGGTTTCTATTGGCCTTCTCTTTTCAAAGACTCGTTTGAATTTTGTAAAACTTGCGATCGATGTCAAATGCTTGGACGAATTTCTCGATGAGATATGATGCCTTTAAACTCCATCCTTACGATCGAAATCTGTGATGTTTGGGGTATTATGACTTTATAGGACCTTTTCCCAATTCTTTTGGAAACTTGTATATCCTTCTCGCTGTCGATTACATCTCAAAATGGGTCGAAGCTGTTCCTTGCAAAACCAACGACCATAGAATTGTTGTGAAATTTCTCAAAGAAAACATCTTTTCGAGGTTCGGCACACCTCGCACAATAATCAGTGATAACGGAACCCATTTTTGCAACCGTTCTTTTGAAACTTTAATGAAAAAATACTCGATAACCCAAAAGTTATCCACTCCATATCATCCTCGGACTTGTGGCCAAGTTGAAGTTTCAAATCGACAAATAAAACAAATCTTGGAGAAACCGTTAACAAAAATAAAAAAGATTGGTCCCAAAAATTGACCGACGCGCTTTGGGCTTACCGTACTGCTTTTAAAATTAACCTTGGAATGTCCCCATTTCATTTAGTTTACGGTAAAGCTTGCCATTTGCCCGTTGAAATCGAACACCAAGCGTTGTGGGCAATAAAGAACTTAAACTTTGATCTTGAGAAAGTTGGCAAAAACCGAAAACTACAACTCAATGAACTAGAAGAACTTAGGAACGACGCGTATGAAAACGAAAAAAATTACAAAGAAAGAACAAAAGTTTTTCATGACAAGTCAATCCTAAGGAAAACGTTTTCGCCTAACCAGAAAGTTCTTTTATATGACTCAAGATTTCAATTATTCCCTGGGAAACTTAAATTGAGATGGACCGGACCATTTGTGGTACGAACTGTTTTTCCACTTGGTGCCGTTGAAATAGAAAACCCTAGGGATGGATCGATTTTCAAAGTCAACGGTCATCGTTTGAAACCTTTCTTGGAATTGCCCGGTAACCAAGAGGAGGAGCTCATTATCCTTTATGAGCCAAGCTACGTCTAGTAAGAATGTTAACCCTCTTTTGTAAATATGGACATATTTTTCCCCGTTACACTCGTTATATCATGCATTGAATGTGGGGACACAGTCAAAATTAAGTGTGGGGGGAGTCTCATTTTCATTTTTTAAGTTTCATGGCATTTTTGAATTTTCGTTTTCTTTTAACTAAAAAAAAATCTCAAAATTTCTAAATCTCAAAAACATTTTCATTTTAGCCTTTCGATTTATTTTTGAAGAAACACTATAGGATAAGTATAAGTTTTGGGTAACAAATTGAAATTTTTGAAAATTTATTTTTTTTAACAAAAATAAAAATGAAGTTTGATTACAAATAACAATGGTTTAACTAGTATATAGGAAGATTCATATGTGTTAATTATGAAGTATACTCTAATTGAAAATCTTTGTTTAAAAAAGTGGTAAATTTAAAGTAAAGGATATAACATTTTTATCTTCTAAGTTAAATGGTGCTAAGATGATTTTGCAAAACTCTCTCTTTTTTTAAAAAAAAAAGAAAAGAAAAAAAACATTTGTATATATGTATATATTTTTAACACCTAGAGTCATGTGTTCACACTCGTGTGTTCACTCGCCATGCTCTGTACCCTTCTCACGTAAGCTGTAACGACCCAGAATTTCTGACATTTGAAATTCGAATATTTAATTGATTTTAAATATTAACAAGTGAAATTAATAAGTCAAATAATTTATTTTTCGAATATCTGGATTTAATTGGATAATTAAATCAATAATTTAATAATTGAAATTCCAGAAATAATTGAAATCTGGATTAAATGTGATTAAAAATGATTTATAAAGTTATATTAAATCATATTGGAGTTAGAATGATGTTATAGAACTTTTAAAATTTGAATTTGAAGTAAATTTGTGAAAATTGAATATTTTAATATTTAATCGACTAGTGAAATTAGCCATTTTTCGAACAGTTTCAGAATTGGACGAAACTAGTTTCATTGGATCCGTAATAGTTTGTTATTATCGGATTTCAATTTACGTAGCAATCGGAGTTGTTGTTTGACCGTGGCAGCTCGAAACGCATCGAAATTGTTTTAATATTAATTTGGCGAGTTAAAATAGTCATTTTTCGAACAGCCTCGGATTTTGACGAAACCAGTTTCATCGGATCCATAATGTGATATTATTGTATGGTTTCAAATTTCGTGTCAATCGGATGTACGGTTTGTCCGGGGCAAGCCCAAATGCATCAAAATCAGTTTAAATCGGTTTAATTTAAAATCGATCGTTTAATTCCGTAACTCGCACATATGACCGAATTAGCCTCTGAAACACGTTCCATTGTGTTCGGAATGTGGGGTAAACCCTAGAAACGCCAGCCGGCAGGCTTCGTTTGGAGTTCGGAAATTTCGGGATGAACAGTGTCGCGTATTTTTCTATAAAAGGACCTAACTATTTTCATTTTGCCAAAACCCTAATTCTCTTCAGCCCTAGCCGCCATTATACTGTCTATGGCCAGAAATTCGTTTCGAATTTCCTCATTTTTCTTCCAATCCATCATCCTATACAAAAAACTCCCAACTAGAAAAACGTAGAGAGCGTCGATATCTCTCTATCCAACGGTGATGATCGAAAAATACGAAGTGGATTGGCGGCAAATCGAGCTGGAAGGGGCGGTTTTCGTGCACGCTTTTCGAGAGCCTAGAACCACCGAGCTCGACGCCATTCACGGTGGAGGTGGAGTTTGCGTAAACCTTCGATTTGGCGGTGGAGTGATGGAGTCTGGACGTCGTTAGAAGGCGCGACTTTGGAGGGTTTGAACGTGATAAGTGGGTTCACGTACGTGAAAATCACGTTGGGGAAGAATCTTACGGGGTCGGCCCAGATCTGAAGGCAGAGGATTGAATGGCCAAGATGCAATAGGGTTAAAAAGAAATTGTAAAATTTATATTATATAAATTCGTACAATGTTTAAAATAGTGTATCTTTGTCATACGAGGTCGAAAACGCACGAAACGAATTGCGTTGGCTTCGTTTTGTCGAGCTCTTCGCATTGGAGCTGGTTTGGAGACGTTTGGAGTCAGTGAAAATTTTGGGTAAAATTAAACGTCTGTTTGATTTTATCCGAAATAAAACGCTGCAACCGTTATTGAAAACAAGGTGAGAACTCCTCACTCAATCGAATGTTGTGTTTCGATTTAAATTTTAAATAGTTGAGATTTAAAATTGTTGATAGTGTTAATTGTGATGATTGAATGATGATTGCTATTTATTGTGATAAATAGACATTATACGCCGTTATTAAGCGGAGGTTATTTATTAAAAACATATACCGCGATAATTTCACATTGAAGTGGAATTGGTATTATTTATGTATATAGCAATATATATATATATATTGGAATATGTATATATTGGAGTTGATTTCCCGCATTGTATAGCGGATGAGATCCTATTGCGCCGCATAATAGCGGATAATATTTATAAATCCCATATACCGCGATAATTTCACTGTGAAGTGAAATTGGTATTGTGCTAACATTTGTGGATGCAGGGAAACAGGTTGGAGGGATCCGACTAGATTCCTCACCGTAGTGATTTATTTACAGATATTGTTGTATATTCTGTTATCATATGATGATATATGATGTTTGGATGCTGTGATTGACTATTTGGTGCTGTTGCATCATCGAATCCATTTTTGAAGTTTAAGATAACGATTTTGATTTTTTAATGGGATTTTTAAAGTGATTTTTGAAAGCATACGTTTTATAGAATTGGTTTATTTAAATTGAGATTTTTGGAATAATTATAAACGGTTTATATAAAGGATTTATAAAATTGATATTTATAAATTAAAATATTGGAATTATAAAATGAGTTTTTATAAGTGTTAAAAGGAAGTATAAATGGATTTCATAAGTGAATGAAATTAATAGATTTATAATGTGAAGTTATAAAATGAATAGATGTTGTAAAATAAAAGATTTATAAGTAATTTACTTATAAATTAGATTTTGGCACTTAAAGGGGATGTAAATAGAATTTGCGAATAAAATGATTTTTATAAGTTGAAATTGTTATAAAATATAAATGTGATTTATAAACGTTGTTTATAAATTCGAAATCACTTATTTTGATAAGTGAATTTTAGAAGTTAATTAAAGGAATTATATCCACGATTTTAGATGATGGATAATCTTTTAATAAATGTGTAGAAACATTGAATTGGGTAAATAAAGTATATTCACGATTTTGGACAGTGAATATATTATTAGATAAAATGGATATGTTTTGGAGAAGTGATATTACGAAATGAAGTAATTGTTTTAAAAAGATGTTTTAAAACGTGTTAAGTATCGAAAACATAGATTTCAACATTTATTGTTGAAATAGACGTTTCGAGGAATAAGGAAATGGTGGATTATAACACTGTTGTTATAGTAAATGGTTTCCGATAGGAAATGTTTTATATAGTATTGGGATTTATATATATCTATCTAAATTTCGAATCCCTATACTAGTGATTTTTGGTCGTCGTAACGATGTTTTACGCAACATTCGTTTTGACTCAAATAAATGTTTAAGAGAATGTTTCCTTAAAGAATAAATATATACTTAACTAGATTTAAGTATATCGAATATTTTCCAAATGCTGAAAATAAATAGATTTGTGAATTACTTATTATTAAATAAGTATGGAAATGTTTTCCAATATGAAGTGAAATGTTTTGAGATTTTATCTTTTTAAAGATAAATTGAAATTGAATATTTGAAATCGATTTGAAAATCATATATCAGTGGATATTGGAAATTTAAATTCACTATGGAATTTATAAAGGAAAAGGGAATTTGTTTAAAAATAAACATTGATTTATTTTTGAAGTGTGGAAAATTATATATCTCGTAAAGATATTTTTGGAAGATAAATAATTTGGAAAATTATTTGGAATCTGATGATGCTGTGCAGACCTATTGATAGTTAAATAACCGACTATCAATAATTACCTTGAATGGGTATTTGTTGTGATTTGCTTGAATTTGAATGCCACACTTATTTTTGAATAAGCGCTCACTATTCGGTTTAGCCGGGAAAAGACATTTGGGTCGTATAACCCATTCCGAATTTGTGATACGACGATATGGATCGTATTGAAGACCGGTGGTGAAGACCGGGTGTTTGTGAAAACGATAGGATGACCTATCGATTGTCTTTGCACCGTTAGCTATGGTATTGAGATTTCCTTTGTGATGGGAAGTTTTATCGGGATTGTGAATACCCGGATTGCAAGGGCTTCTTTTGAAGTGCCTCTGGTTCTGTTCGAACCCGGAACAGACTTGTATGGTTACATGTCTGACATTACATTTTGAGATGTAAAGCTGATTTATTTCAAATACATTTCTGTTGGTGGCGGAGAATTTATTCTCTTAGCTTAACACCCTTCTATGAGACGTACGAGCTCAGAGGTTATGTAGTTGAAATTTATCAGCGATATATTCCCAATTTTGTAATGTGGCATGCTGAGTGTTGCTGTAATGATGATCATTTATTGATCATTTGTGATCAAAACATGGCTTTGTGGACGAGACTTCGTCAGGGCCTCACAACCCGGAAATGGTCGAAACAGGAATGTTGCGGCAAGGTTATGAGGGTCGCGCCCTTTAGGGTATGTCATTTCCTTCTGGAAAGGGGTGGTATCATGGTATGGAGCCCAGATACTTACTCATGTGGACACACTTTATTTATTATGTGTGATGATGTTACCGAGTGCTCGGATAAAGGTCCCAAAGGACCGGGGGATGACATATTCGTGAGTTACCTAGTTACAGGGGTAACCCGGCTTTGTTGGCAGAGAGCAGTTTGTCTCTCGGAGCGTCCAGCCAGAGGCGTTTCCTTCATGGCATAGGAAGTTCCTTAGCCTGACCATTTGTTGGAAAATCCAAAGAAACAATACGAGCCTTGTACGGTTTTAGTTGTATTACCTGCTATGGAATGTGGCGGTAACCTGCTATTGAACATAGTAGCTATAGTAGGCATACAATAATGGTTGTATGTTGGCTAAGATTAATATTATACTTTTGAAATGTTTTCTACACTATGCACTAATAATAATAATCCAATGATTTGCGTAGTAAGCATATTTAACTATCATAAGAAGAAATCTCCTCCAATTCTGCGTTTGCATTGTGTGTGTGGCGGGAGGTCTTATGGTAGTTTCATTTTCCAAAAGCATTGCGAAATTGACTTTAAAAATCTTCCTGTTGTTTGTTTTAAAGATAAACTATTTTAGTTCTCACACCAGTCACCATGACTGACCTGGAGTTTATTGTTTCCTTCCTAAACTCTGGGTGCCCATCATTTTCCACACGGGCAGTCTAGAGTCAGGTTATTAGGTCATTCTGGATTCAGGAGATGCTTTGGAGCTTAGTAGCGAGTTGGATGGTGAGACGTATCACTTGTATATGATAATATTTATTCCGCTGTGTATTCTGTATGAGGACAAGTTATATAACTATCCAGTGTATTGTATATTGTTGTTGTAAACTCTGATGATGATGATGTAATGTATAAAATGATATAGTTCTTTGATTTAAAGATTATTCATTTATCTATTATATGTTGTTCCGCTGAGAATGTGAGATTCTGATATTGTTCTGTATTCTCCTGTTATTTCTTCTTTCTCTTTTCTTCTGTTTTCTTCTATCTCTTCTTTTTCTCCATAACAATTCGGTTTTTCGGCATTCGATTGCTCGGCAGTTGATACAGTGGACGTATTAATGTCGATTTTCGAGCGACGAAAAATCGCAATTGTTACATAAGCCCAAAAGGCAGTGCACTATCGATATATCTGGCCTCAGTTTATCCGAGTTTATGTATATAAAAATTCTTTTTAATAATGCCTACAGTCGATAAGTGTTCACACTTGTGTGTTCACTCGCCACGCTCTATATTCCCCTCACATCAGTCCACAAGGCAGTGCACGGGTAATATATCTGGCCTCAGTTTACCTGAGTTAGGCATATGTAAATATTGTTAATATCAATAAAATTTTCAAATAAGAGAGAGTAGGCAATTGAAATCCGAGCACTATTTTTACTTATTTGATTTGACTTATTATTGAAAAGAAATGAAAATACCACTTTGATAAACTTTGCTAATCAACTAAGGATCTATTACGTAGTTGCACTATGTTATCAACCGAAACAACGAGTTAAACTATAGTCTATTTGTTACGATAACTTCGTTTTTATTGGAAGTTTTGACGAGTAAATGACTTAAATTTTCAAGACAATGACCAAAACTTATATTTAACTTATTTATGTCTATTTAAAAATAAATCTTTCATTTGTAAATACTTTTAAAAACTTGCATTCATCCCATTGTAAATAAATCTTGCACTTTGTAAATATTTTCACTTTGCATTTGGATTTTGTGGGTAGTATCCGCTGAAAACCCTCATGAGACAACACTCATCCTACTGGGGACACCCAAAGGTTTAACGGCTTGTTGCATACGCTCAATGCAATCGTGTTCCCTACGAAAACGGATTTATCTTAGTTTTCCTTTATTCGAGGACGAATAAAAAGATAAGTGTGGGGGTATTTGATGTGCACGTAAACGTGCATATATATACATCCATATTTTATCTCTTTTTATTTAAATAAATATCATATTTGGGCATTTTAACATGTTTAAAACCAAAATTCAATTATTTTCAAATCATCATATATTCATCTTCATTCAGGGGTAAAATGGTCATTTTTGTGCATGTATTAATTTGAGAATTTTTACTTGGAAATTTTTATGATTTTTATAGGAAATTTTGATGCATATGGAAGAGGGATTCATGATGATATATGCATGCACAAGGAAATACAAAGGAATAAAGAGGAAATCATTCAAGTTCAAGATCATGGAGGACCCCACCCACTTACCTAAATGTACAATTAGGAGTTAATGGACAACTAAATGGATGTTAAAGCTTCATGCACATTAAATGATGGATTAATTAGTGGCTAATGGTTACTTGGTGGCCACACTTCCTAAAGGGCATTTTAGGAAGCACCCTAAAAATAGAATTAGGGTTTTATGCACGTATAAATAGCCCTCTTATGTACGTGTAAATATCTTCTTCTCTTTCACATTAGTTAGGAAATTAAAAGAGCAAGTTGTAATGGCAATATTTTATGAAATAAAAATGGCTTCCAAGCCTCTTCCTCTTTTCTTTTCTACATGCTTTTCTTTGCTTTTACGTTAATGTTTATTTTTATGCTCTCTTTCTTTTAATATTCATAGCTTAGATTTACATTCATGCAAGTAGTGTAGCTTTAATTTTATGCAAATAGTTAGTAGCTAACCTCTCTTTCTTCCTTTGCTTAGTTTTCATTTCTTTGCTTTTTAATGTTGAAATTTACAAGTGTTGATAACACAAATGAGTAGCTAAACCCCTTCAATTTAGGGGTAATGAAGCTCTCTAACTTTATGTAATTTCAACATTTTTATGATTTATGATCTCTTTGTTTGTGCTTCATGAATGTGAATCTTGATGTAAGTTTATACTAGTGGGTTTGATAGCTTATATTGCTTATGCAAATGAGCTATTCTTATTCAACATAAACACAATTTACATCATCATTTGCTAATTAATTTTTGATTTTGAAATGAAAGTAAAAATGAAATTTGATGATCTATATTACTAGTTACAATAGTAAATAGATCATACTTAAAATAGCTTTTGTTTTGGCTTCATTTTCATGAGAATTTCTATGTGGTATAATTGTTGTATTATAGTTTGATGGTTTGACTTATGTTAATTAATAACATAAACAAACAATACTTATGATAAATTCAACAATTATTTCACTTAATATCAAAGCTAGAGATCGTAAATTATTTGTTTGTTGATTTACAAAAATATGAGAGTGGATTTACCTCTAAATTGTTCTCTAGTCTAATAGTTTTTAAATCACATTTTAATTCTAGTTTTATCTTCATTTTGCTTGTAGTTAACAATTTCCTCTCACTTTGGTCTAATTTGATTGAATTGAAAATTTTAAAATCTTAAAAATTCCCTACGGATCGAAACATACTCGCCAAGTACTAAAATTGTACATCGTGCGCTTGCAGATATTTTATTTCAAATTTATAGGCATTTTTCTAATCAATAGAATTTTTTTCGTTAATCAGTTAGTAGCTAAGAAGAGTAGGATTCAGGTATCTAAACTCTATCCTAGAGTCTACTTTTCCCTAGATATCCCTAAGGTAAAATGTCTATTAGTCGGCCCAGTAACAATGGATAATTTTCTTAACAAACTTGTTCACTTAATTTAAAACTTATCTTTCATAAATCACTTCATATAATACAAGCTAAATACCCATTACTAGCATTTATAACCCGTACTATGGTTTACATAATATAGATATAATACTTAAATACAAGACCTATCTCTAAGATACGATACCAATGCCAAAGAAAACACCCCCAACACCCATACCCCAATACTCTTACAAAAGGCTCTCTCCATCAGAGTCATCCATCGGTGGTCCTTTCAAATCCATGGTCTCTATGCCATCATCTGATTCCCAACCTTCTTCATGCTCAATCCCTGCATGTCCTGCTTCACCATTGGATAACCGGCCATTCAAATGTTTGATCCCTTTGGCTCTATCTCACCATCAAGATCCTCCCTTGCATTTTCCTCATCCTCAGATAGGTTCACCATTATTGGTTCTCCATTTCCCAAATAATGTCTTCGTCGCCCTTGGATACAAGCTCCTCTTCTTGATCCTCTCCTTCTTCAGCTACAAGTTCCTCCTTTGGATATTTTGATACAAGCTCCTCCATCTCCTATGTAGCCGCGGCATGCCTAAACCTTGCTGTTAACTAACTCTCTTTCTACATTAGATACCATATTCTAAAAACAAAAACAACAAGAGCACATAAACATATATTAAGCTTTAGGAAACCTAAGGATAAAGTTTTCAAGGAAAAGATATTAAGAAAGGATTACTTAGAAGGAGATATTCCTAAGGAATAACTTTTAAAGTCTAGTATTCAAAATACAAATCCATTATCATATGTATAATACACTCGACTCATTTAAGGGTGTAACTTACCCTATCTCCAATGAGCCATTCCAACCAAAGCTTAGGTGTTCGCTCAACCCTAGGCTCTGATACCAAATGCAACGACTTGACTTTTTGGCATTCAAAGGTTGACATTAAATTCGTCCACGATATTCATGTGCCAAACACCCAGGTGCTGGAAAGACAGAAAGTTAGGGTAAAATAAGAGAAAAGAAAACAAACAAAAAAGAAAGAACTCAACACCAGAATATCATGGTGGAATAATCATATATAATATCAAAAGAACAGTATAAAGGGTTACTTTGAATACAGAAATATCAGAGTTACTAAAGCCTAAGTACTATCATCAGCCTGGATAGTTATAACAACCTGTCCTCACATATGCTGATGTATAGAAATGCAGCAGAAATAAGAAACCTATAGTTGATAATCCTTCATCACTCCTCCCTAAGCTCCAAAGCTGAATCTGGAAATATATACGGGGCTGACCCGAGCATCATGAGAAAACAGCACACGAATCAAACTGGTAAAACAGTGTGAGAAAACTCATGAAATATGAAATAGGTAACAGTAACCATTATGACCGTATGGATTCCCATAATGGTTTTCCCCTCAAAGAAACCAATCATTCATTAAGTTTAATATAGTGATATGATATATAATGTCTATGGTGTATGATATAATCATATCAAATAGCTGTGATGCTTACATTTGTCACATCACAACATATTTAGGTTACATTTAAAACCACTAAGATACGTTTTGATATTGGACTTTCCATTGAAGACATCCCCAGATAAACCGAGGCCAGCCTTCTCACAAGGGTCAGAAAGTACCTTCTTAGCGATGTATATCTCTAGATAAAATATACCATTAGGTAAACACAACTAGCTCATGCAAGAACCTATAAAACCACGTCGAACCAAGTACCACCAACTCCCGCTGGCCAACAATCGATAAGTATCTCTAGAAATGGAATTGATATACCCTATCGTGGGTTAGCAAAAACCCAGGCTATGCATCCTACTCTATTTTCTATCATTTTCGATGTCGAGTTCACATTCGACATCTTTCACACGGGTCTTCATCACTCGAACAGATCATGAATCGCTACATAGATTCGAGCATCTCGAACCGATCTCGAATCTCCATATAGATTCCCATATAACGACGACACTAACATTGTCCTCTCTCTTGGAATACTCCTCAAGATAGACAGTCCCACATGATAGCATTGTTTGAAATGTTAACGCTGACCTCTCCTTGGACTTAACCTTAGGATTGACAATTCAACTCTATAACATTTCACCTCACAATCACTTCCAAAATGTAGAACTCGTATACTAGTTTTGAAGTGATATTCGATAAGTAAAACACTTACTGATCCCGGTCCCTTCAAAACAAATTCGATGAATTTTTGGTTAATTCAATTTCGATTCTTTCAAAAGTAAGCAAAAGCTAGAGACCTTTCATACCAATACTCCTCCCTAGAGTTCTTATTGGTATGAAGTCGTGAAGCCTTTCGATAACTTCTTAAGTCATATTTGGTCAAGTTCGATGATCGACTAATCGATTATCTAGTAAAAACAATTGTTCATACAATTCATACGCTTAACTCATTTCCAAAAATTCCAACTTAACTATTCTTCGTCCAAGAGTGAAGTCATGTAAGTTAGAGCATTGGTTGAATCAAAGATCTGCCTTGACACTTCATTCTTGAATCTCCTAGATAGATAAGTCTACCTCGTCGGCTTTTACTGTTAAGTATAGTATTAATGATTTCCATAAACAAGAAAGAAATCAACACGATTAACACATTTCCAACATTTTTTGACTTACTATTCCTCGATCAAGAGGGAAACCGGTAGGTTAGAGCTCTATTGCTCCATCTCTACTTGACATCAATCTTAACTCTCACAAATAGATAAGCTTTACGTTGTCATCTTTTAGTGTTAAGCATAGTGAATTACATTTCAAACAAGTAATTAAACAATTAACCATTTGGCCATTTAACAATTCTAACCCCTTTCTAAACCTTTTGTTTATACTTTTGAAACCCTTTTAAAAAAAATATAGGTATACTAATTTATTTACCAAAACTTGACATGAAACCAAACAAGTCAAAGATATTTTATTCCATAAGATATAAAATAGTCAACATATTTTCTAAAAGCTATATATACTTTAAAATTCTTTTAAAATACTTTATAATACTTATAATAATTTTTAAAAATTTATCCAAAATATTACTTTGAAGATAACAAGTTTATAAAATTCCTTAAAACTAGAAAGGAACATGTTTTCTATATATTTTAACAAAATATCCTTTCTTTAAAAATTCACAACTATTAGCGCCAAAAATGGCCACCAACACCCAGTTATATGTGAAAGTACCAATATCCAATATTTAGATCCAAATAGAGAAATATAGATTCAAAGATCACATAGTACATTGTAGAAAAGTAAGTGAACACGAAAGTTTTATAGTGGTTCGGCAAACCCCGGCCTACGTCCACTCCAATAGTCTTTTATTTATACTATAAGATTACAAGTACAGTTGTTTTTGACCTAAAAAATAATGGAGGAAGAAATAAGAAGTGATGAAGGAGAGCCAGCCGAAAATTCCTTTGTAATGAGCCAAGTCCGTTGTATTTATAGGTGAAGACGTGCATGGATCTGACTGAAATTTCACCAGAAGAACCTCTAAATCCATAGAGGCCTACAGGAACGATCACGGGTCCTATCTCGATCATTGGAACGATCGGTACCGATCATTCATTTGTTCTCCAATGCATGTGTGATCGTTTTTGTGAGCTCCCCCATGGGTCTAGTCCATGCTCCCAAAGTTTCACACCATTCAGACTTACCGTCTCTGAGATATTGATCGATCTTTGTTGTTTTGAGCAGAAAATGGATCATGGGATATCATTCCATACTTGCTCCTTTCAGGGTGCGATCGTACTGATGAGTTCTTCATGATTTTAGCTACTTGCTCTCAAAATTTCGTGTCATTCCGACATACCATTTGTGAGATATCGTGTTTTCCATGGAGTTTGGATCGTTATGGCTGAAATGATATGATCGTTCAAGAACAATGTAGGCCGATCGTTCAAGTTTCTCCAAATGATGTGCGATCGAAATGGCAGGTTCAATTAATAATATTTTACTATTCTTAAAGTTTCATGTCATTCCAACTTTGCTTTTGTTAGATATTGATCGATCATCATTGATCTGAATTGTTCTATGGATCGATCCATAGGTGATCATGACCGATCAATCCAACTTCATCGTGGGGCCCAACGATAGATGATGTGGGTCCCTCATGGTGTAGTGTAGTTTTCCTCCAAATTATGTCAATTGCCTTTGTAGATTTTGAGTTATAGATCGATCATCGTCCAAAATCGCCAAAGTGGTCGTCGAAAAACCCACTTCAGGGTTGACTCGAAGCAAGACCCGAAGTAATCACTTTTCTGACTCGAAGCAGGTGCTGAAAATTCTGGCCCAGGTTAGACTTGGGTAAAATCCAAATTTTCTCCAAGCAAACGTGATTCTGACTCCAATCACGAAAACGATCGGTGCCGATCGTTTTTCTCTAAGAAATCTCCAAGCAAACATGCATCCGACCCCAAGCACGATCCAGTACTTCAAATTTTTGCGACTCCAAGCGAACCATGCACCGACTCCAAGCAAGAAGCAAAATTTTCCGGGGCCGACTCTAAGCAAATTACCACCGATCCATCAACACCGATCATCTTCTTTTGCCTATAACTCTAGTATACGAACTCCGATCGACTTGAAATTTGAAATATAGCCTTATGTGGCCATCCTTATCACTCCATACTAATCGCACTTTGATTAAGTCAGGAATTTGGGATCTGATCTGATACGTTGCCTAGGTGAAGTGCCAATTCCATACTTAACCATTTTTTGAGTGTTGTCCATTTGAATCCATTCAACTATCGTGCATAGTTTCAACTAAAATCGATTTCCAATTCATCCATTTTAGCTGAATCCGTGGTATCCCGGCCTGAACAAAAGGCGGGATAACATTTTCCTCCCAAAACATGCCTTGCGATAGGAAAACGTGTTTTGAATTGCTATATATCCAAAATCCGAAATCCATAATCCATTGATAGCCGTATTTTCCAACCCAAAATCAATCCAAATCCACGGTCTCTTCGGATCATTTTATCTGAATCTGCATCCATCCAAAGCCAAATCCATTGATGTTCGAAGATGATATCCAAATCCATGACCTCTTCGGTTGTTATCCTAATCCAAATCCTCAATCTCACCGGATCCTTACCGAGCACAGTCCATACTCGATGACCTGAGTAGGCCGATCCATCACGTTCGAGTGAAGTGACCTACCCCTTGCCAGGCGTAGTCCATACCTGACGACCTTGATCTCTTCAGATCCTTGCCGAGCACAATCCATACTCGACGACCTAAGTAGGTCGATCCATCACATTCGAGCAAAGCAACATGCCCCTTGCCAGGCATAGTACATATCTGACGACCTATTGGGTTTTATTCTTTGGCCTCGATACCCAGTAAAGGACTTAATCCATGATACACGAGTCTGTTTCGTCTAGTTCGCATGACGAAAAGACCTATACCTTGCGATTGTTATCCCATCTCTCTGGATAGGACTACAACCGCGATCTTTGTTATCTATTACATTGATCCAAATTTAAGCATTCCTAAGTCCATTTGCCAAAATATAAAATAAGAGTCCGTACAACCAATAAACCAGAGTTCGAATAAAACTAGAAAAGCAAGAGTTCGAAGCAAACAAGAAAAAAAACCAAATTTCACAAACCCGAGCACTACGGTTTATCATTATCTCAGGCATGCCTAGAGACCGTCCTTGATCCCACACATGTGTATGTGACTTAGCTGTACTACTGCGGAGTTTGTTACTTATTCCATGCCATCTCGATCAATTGATGATAAGTTGATGATGATGCCTTGATCCAGTGCCATTTTCATTCGAGGTGGACGGTGGCTGGTCCTGTTTCACTGCCGCAGCCCGGGTCCTTATGTATTGTTGTAATTGACCATTCCTCACGTGTTCCTAAATGATACCCTTCAAATGCCTACAGCCACTTGTATTGTGCCTATCCGACTCATGGAATAGGAAGCGCTTTCCTGATGTATGTTCGCATTCGGAGGGTTCCCTCCTTGCCGGCCTTCGATATGGAAGACATCCTCGAGTATCCAGATATATCTATTCTAAGGTTTCATTAAATTCCTAGTAAGAAGAGAATTTGGGTTCTCCCCTCTACCGCTTCGATCCTTCGAAGCTATTGTCCATGTTCTGTTTACCCTTGTCCTTTCCTAAGCTTTCATCGAGCGGTTCTCCACCCCATACTGTATTAACTTATGTTGCCTCTCTGTCAGCTTTTGCATCTTCTTGTCGCAGAAACCTTTCTGCTTCATGGTAGAATTCCCTGGGATCCATCGGTGGATACTGTATCAGTGATATCTTAAAATCTAAATTACCTGCAACTCATGACACTGCCGCCATCAAAACCATTGATGGATCTGCTCGATCCACTAAAACAATTGCCGTATTAAACCTGGTTAAGAAATTCTTGAGTGATTCTCCTACCCACTGCTTTACTGATGTCAATCTCATCACATTCTTGGGTCTTGTAATGTGAACCCGAAACTGCTTCATAAATCTTTCAACCAATTACTTCCATGTGCTAATAGAACCGCTTTTTAACTGTCTGAACCATAGCGCAGCTACATCTGTTAAGTACAGAGGGAAGCATCGTGCCAGGACTTCTTCCAACGCCCTCAGTACTTCCATGTGTCGTATATACCTCCTCATATGTATAATTGGATCTGACTTCCGTCATAAACTTCTAATGATGGTAGTTTGAATTCTGGTAGATTCCTAGCATTGCTGATATTTGAAGCAAAGGGACTTCTACTTACATCTTCCAGATCTCTGTTCATTAATCCTCCTCTCATAGCCCGTCTAATCATTTCCACAAACATGCCACTTATCTTTCAAAGGTTGTCTCCGATTGCCATTTCCAAACTGCCCTTCGAGTCCATGAGGGAATCCTGGTATATGCTCCTCATTACGCACTTTTGCATTCCGATTGACACCAAACTACTCGCATTGTCCAACATCCCACCTGGAATTGATCCAGCATAACCTGGGGGCATGCCCCTAGGTCCCGATCGACCGGCGTCGATCGTTCTGTAATGATCGGTACCGATCGTTATGTGTCGGCCAGGGGATGCCCTCGGTTGTACTACTCCATCCCACTATCTATTAGCTTTATTTCCTCTATCCTGATTCTGGTTTTCCTCAGCTCCTGCTGCTCCGACTCTATGATTCATATTTCTAGCAACTTGAGCTACTCCGGTCCCTTGGTTTTGTGCTTCAGCTTGTCTAAGCTATCGAAGTAGATTTTGCATCTTCTCCTCCTATCTCTTTAGCATCCTTTCCAACATAGCATCCATCATCGTTTCCATCTCGTCTTTGAGAATGAAGAATGAGGTTTGATTAGCTCCTGAGGAAGCCTCCTGAATCTCTTCATGATGGCTCCTATTTTCTATCTATCTCCTTGTTGATGGTTTCACCATTGTTCTAATTCCAAGTTCTCTAGTTGATCCAAATCTGTACTCCAAATTCGTAGGGGCTAGCTCTCTCAGTGAAACCACTAAAATGTTAGCACCAAAAATGACCACCAACACCCAGTTGTATGTGAAAGCACCAATATCCAATATTTAGATCCAAATAGAGAAATATAGATTCACATATCATAGAATAGATTGTAGAAAAGTAAATGAACATGCATGTTTTATAGTGGTTCGGCAAACTCCGGCCTACGTCCACACCAATAGTCTTTTATTTATAATAAAAGATTACAAGTGCAGTTGTTTTTTGCCTTCGAAAAATAATGGAGGAAGAGATAAGAAGTGATGAAGGAGAGCCAGCCGAAAATTCCCTTGCAATGAGCCAAGTCCGCTGTATTTATAGGTGAAGAATCCATGGATCGGGCTGAAATTTCGCTAGAAGAAACTCTAGATCCTTAGGGGACCATATGAACAATCGTGGGTCCCATCTTGATCGTTGGAACGATCGGTACCGATCATTTATTTGTGCTCCATTGTACGTGTGATCATTTTTATGAGCTCCCCCATGCCTCTAGTCCATGCTCCCAAAGTTTCGCGCCATTCCGACTTACCGTTTGTGGGATATCGATCGATCTTCGTTGTTTTGAGTAGAAATTGGATCATGGGAGATCGTTTCATACTTGCTCATTTTAAAGTGTGATCATTCTAGTGAGTTCCCCATGAAGTTAGCTACTTATTCTCCGAATTTCGTGTCATTCTGACTTACCGTTTGTGAGATATCATGTTTTCCGTGGAGTTGGATCATTCTGGTTGAAATGATATGATCGTTCAAGAACGATGTAGGCCGATCGTTCAAGAACGATGTAGGCCGATCGTTCAAGCTTCTCCAATTGATGTGCGATCGATATGGTAGGTTCCTTTACATAATATTTTACTATTTCCAAAGTTTCGTGTCATTCCGATTTTGCGTTTGTGAGATATTGGACGATCATCATTGATTTGAATTGTTTTATGGATCGATCCATATGGATCGATACACATGGATCATAACCGATCGATCCAAGTCCATTATGGGGCCCAACGATTGATGATGTGGGTCCCTTATGGTGTAGTGTAGTTGTTCTCCAAATTTCATATCGATTTCCTTTGTAGATTTTGAATTATAGATCGATCATCGTCGAAAATCGCCAAAACAGTCGACGGAAAACCCACTTCAGGGTTAACTCGAAGCGAGACCCGAAGTAATCACATTTCTAACTCGAAGCAGGTGCTGAAAATTTTGGCCTAGGGTTAGATTCGGGTAAAATCTAAATTTTATCCAAAAAAGTGGTTCTTACTCCAAGCATGAAAAACGATTAGTGCCGATCGTTTTTCTCCAAGCAATCTCGAAGCAAACATGCATCCGACTCTAAGCACGATCGAACACTTCAAATTTCTGTGACTCCAAGCGAACCATGCGCCGACTCCAAGCAAGAAGGAAATTTTCCCATGTCCGAATCCAAGCAAATTACCCCCAATCCGTCAACACCGATCCATCTTTTTTTGCCCATAACTCTAGCATACGAGCTTCGATCGAATTGAAATTTTAAATATTGCCTCATGGGGCCTTCCTTGTCACTCCATATGAATCGTACTTTGATTGAGTTAGAAATTGGGGATCCGATCCGATCTGTTGTCTAGGTGAAATGCCAATTCCATACTTACATTTTTGAGTGTTGTCAATCCATTCAACTATCGTCCATAGTTTCAACTGTGATCGATTTCTAATCCATCTATTTTAGCCGAATCCGTGGTATTTCGGCCCGACCAAAAGGCGGGATAACAATAACTAATTCTTAAAAATTTATAAATACCTCAAACCACTTTTTAAATACTTCAATATGAGTTAGTAAACACTTAGAAAAAAGAATGAAACAAAACACCTAAATTTAAATATCTTTTCCAAACCTTTAAAGTCCAAAAATCATGTCTAAACGATGTAGTTTTGCACAAGTGAACTTTTGGTCGTTTCAAAATGTTTCTTAACTTTTTATTATCCAAGCTTTTCATAGCAACAAATATACATATAAAACATTATAAATATGGTGAGAAATCCTCAAGGATCTCTCTACAAAGTACCATAAAAATCACCGAAAACAAGGCAATTTCGAACTGCATCTATAGCGACTATCGCTATAGGTGCACTTTCAAATCCGAGTTATATTCAAACAAAGTCCATCTATAACCTATGTGCTTTATTCCAAGGTTTTTTCACACGTCATATGAGTCCATTCAAGTCCACTCCAAATCCATACATATTTTATTTTTGTCACTTACTTTTAAAGCAAGAATTCAAACCAATGTTTTAACATATGAACAACAATTTAGCCAACTTAAACACAATCAAACCCTGACAAATATGGGGTATATTTTCAATCAAAGAGGTGTGTTGTAACAACTCATACCCTAATGGGTCTGAATTTCGATAAAAATTGAAACTCATGTCCATAGAAGCATGGATCGTTGGATTTGGTACCTGCAAATAAGCATAAGCATTATCAGAGATTGGTAGAAATCTAAACTCACAGCGGAAACAATAATAGGATAAGAATACTAACTATGAAAATTACCCTGGAATTAATGGTATTCCTTGAATAGCAGATTGTCACATCAACATAGAGCATGAGAGAAAAGAAGTCTTCTCCAACAACAAAGCACGTGCAGCTCCAATGACTAGTTCCTCTAAAACTATCATGTAGGTTGTAGTGAGGAATGAGTCAGAACAACGTTCTAGTGATTGGAAAAGCTATAAACTGCACATAACATAAATTTATACCGATTTGTTTCCATTTAATAGTTATGTCTAGTAAGGTTAGCAATTCAACCTAACCTTGCATTGCACACACGATTACTTACCTACCTCTTCCGAAGGTACAAAATACTGAAGAAGCCTTATCAACCACCCAATACTTCCAAACCCATTTGCCACTTTATACTTCAAAATATGAAGCGGGCTTCTATAATCACCATAAAATATTTTAAAAGAGAAATAGGCAGACTCTGTCATTTAAGACCTCAATCAAGATAGACACCATCATTTAAGATCTATTCCCAAGGTGGTTTCTAACAATGCTATCAATGGTCGTTGGGTCCTAGCTACAAAGATCTCTAACCACTATTTAAGGCTTTTGATATTTAATGTCCCACCTTTACCACAACTTTCGCTAATAAAAACATAGCCATGTAAGAGACAGTACCTAAGTCACTTAATACATTTAAAAGGACTAGGCAGACTTCTAACCATTTAATACCTATATTCTATGCAGGTCCAACGTTACTTAATACCTATTCCCTTGCGGACTCCTCACCGGTATTATCATTATTACGAACTTATTAATGTGAGAGACTGTACCCAAGCCACTTAATACCTCATTAATAAGGACAAGGCAGACGCTTGACCATTTAACATATATTTATAGTAGGCCTTTGTCATTTAATACCTAATCTCAAGGCGGACTCCTCACTGGTACTATATAGCTGAGATTGCTTGGAATCTCACTAGGTTACTTAATACTTCTTTTTAGGAGAGAGGCAAACCCATAGACCAGTCATTTAATACTTTAAACCTGAAGCGAACCCTTCCCAAGATATCCACTATCACTCTTAATTATAAATATGGATTCTCATTTGATTACTTCTTTCGGTAGGGAGGCGGGCCCTAAAATAGCCACTTAATACCTCAACACTGAAGTAAACTCTTTTAGAGACATCCTTATTTATTTGGAACCTCACTAGGTTACTTAATACTTCCTTTTAGGAGAGAGGTGGACCCTATAGCCACTTAATACCTCAAACCAGAAGCGAACCCCCATGGAGATATCAATCACCACTCCAAATTCCAAATTTAGACCATTTAATACTTTTCAATTAAGAAAGCAGGCCCAATCTCTCACATCGTTATGGGTCCTAGGATTAGTGATATCTCACATCAGTAGTAAGTGCACCGACTACTGGTTGCCTCAAAATGAAGGGCAGTCTTCTATTGACTTACACTACCGACCTCGCATCACTAACCTACTAAGTCCAATTAACCATCCTAAGTCTTTACTTATATTATCTTAGATAGACATTGGACTTAGCTTACTAATTCCCTTTTTATTTAAGGCAATAAGAATTACCTTAAATACTTATCTACCCATAAATCCTCTTTATATACTCATAAATGTCAATTTGTCCATAAAATTCTAACGTACATTTCCTAAGACATTTATGTATGATTACTAGTTTCAAATTAGTAACGTTTTATATCTATTCCATTTTTATCAGTCCCTTTTTATCCATTTGTCCTTATTAATTGTAGCTCCCAAATTCATTTCCATTAATTGTCCATTAATTGGAGTTATAGTCTTTTAATTAACCAATTGTAACGTCCAATCTAATCTTATCCATTATTTCCCATTGTTACCCATTAATTAGGGTTACATCCTTATTTCCTATTAATTATTGCCAATTCCTAATTTATTTCCCATTAATAGGACTTACTAGATTTCCAAATTCTACCTATTCTCTTTCCTAAATATAATAATAACTAACGAATGTTACGCATAAATAACGCACGAATAAACGATGTTCTCCTTTATTAATGCAATAAATAGGTAAACTATTTATTCTTATCCAAATATATTCTAGTAATAAATATGTAACTAGAATATGTTTTCCATGTTTAATTTGCTAGAATTAAATTCCTTACGAAGATTTTCCACTATGATTTTCATAAATTCGTTTTAATACTAAAGGAAAGATTTACTACGTTTGAAATTATAAGGAATGGATAATTTCTTTTTATTTGGAATAAGCAGTGTAAACTGCAGAAAATAAATCTGTACTTTACACATCTCTTCCCATTTTTTTATATTCCTTGATAAATCAAGCGTCACCTTTTTAAATCAAAAGTGGAAAAGGTAAACAAATTTATAAAAGTCAAAAGGATTTTTTCCACAAATTATACTATGGAAAATTTTCTACTTAACACAAATTTTGACAATAATCCAAAATCCTATTTTGCACCCACATACAGATCTGGAATAAAAATACACAGTATTCAAATTCTAAAATCTTTGGTACTGATTTTTAGACCTAGGTGCAAACATATTTCAAATTAAGTCTAAAACAAGAATATGTAGGCAATATTTTTTTATACTAGTTTAAGCCTGTAATTCACAGATAAAATTGATTTAGGCATGAAAAAAAAATGTATGCCAACGGAATAGGTTTAAAATCATAAACAATATATAAATTCTCACTCACCTTTTAGAAGCGATCCAAATCTCCAGATCTGAAGTAGAACCTTAAATTCATCTCCAAAACCTTTTTAATCTAAGAAATATGTATAATAGGGTATATACATACATTAGAATTATAGATCTGAGAAGAGATTTGAGATTAGGAGAGAAAATAGATACAAATATAAAAATATATATAAATTACCTCAAATACGCGTGTAGTTGATTCTCTCCTCTTCTCCTTTTTATTAGGTTTCTATTCTCCTTTAATTTGTAAGAATATAAATATAGATATCTTATTTTATAATTTAGAAAAAAAGTGGAGAAGAAGAAATGGCATAGCTTCGCTACAGCCTTCAGAAAAATATGAGAAGAGAAGGGAGGGTTAGGCCTGAATTTATAGGCGTAAGAATCAACCTTAACCGTTGTATCAAGATATATTAAATCCGGGTCGTTGGACCTAGGCTAAGCTTAGCCGCCACACAGGTAGCGGTTGACCGCCCCCTACCTAGGGCCCGACTGTCCATGATGGTGGGTCGACCTGTGGGTCCGAGTTAATTTAGTTGTTTTTCTTATTCATTTATTTATTTTCGTCCCAAATTCATTTTTCGTCCGTAACTTCTTCATTTTGGACTCCGATCGCAAAACTCCAAATATGAAAGTTGCTCAGAATTTAGCCATAAATTACGTGGTGTTATATTCTTTCCCCCCTTAAAAAGAATTTCATCCCCGAAATTTCACCAATGACTAAGTCATGGTTTTGGCTCCCGATTATCCTAAACAACCAATGAGTGTACAACCAGTTTCACAAGTGCATAATATATTACTATATCACCATACAGAAAATATGTATGCAGAATCATTCTAAATCGGATCCTCCAATATGAATATATCTCTTTTAAAAACTTTTTTGGAAAAATTTGATGCAAACAACCTATTTATATACCGGCAGTTATACATGTATGCAGTTTTTTGAAAAATCTTTTCCCCCAAAACCCCAGCACTCTTACGAATAGAAGTATGAAGCAACCAATTTTGCATCCACTTCCTACCATCCAATAATCTAATGTATTGAAAAATCGCTTCCTAAACTTTACTACTATGCCACAAAAATAAATTTAGGCGGAGAATTTAATATTCTTATCACACTATAATCTTCCTATTCCCGTAGTACAGTGGAAATTTCCACGCTGTCCCAGAGGTACTCCAAATTTTCCACGTACAAAACGCATAGGGTGGCTTATTTCAAGCTCTAAAACAGAATTAATTCTAAAAATAGACTCGTGTGCGTCGTCGATAATGCATGGAAATAGAAATTCCTTGGCTAAAACAGCTTTTCCCTTATTACCGCTTGCATTCATCACATCGTCAATCCTAATGTACTGCTAAATTCACAAATTCTAACTCTATTTTTCTTCCCTATGCTAACATGTGGCCTTCAAAATCAAAGATTTCACAAAAATCTTTCTCACTTTTCAAATTCATACATCAAAATAAGATCTCAAAATATTTAGATGCACATTTTCCCTTGAAATCAAATCTTTGGACTAAAACTCTAAAAATAATTTAAGAGTCAAAAATAACTAAAACACACAACATTTTGTTTCGAAAGAGAAATTTTCAAATCAAGGGGAACTGTTCAAAATATTTTCCTTCTCAAAAATATTGATATACCTGGCCACAATTTCAGCGTGGTTGGAAGTCGATTTTGCGCTAAATGAATAGACCAAATTTTAAAATCCACAACTAACCTTTACCCATAAAACTTAACATTTTACATAAAGAAAAAATGTCAACTCATCTATTATTCAAATTTTTTAGCTTTTAAGGAACATGAGCAATGACCAGTGATACCAAAACAACTTTATCATGTCCTTCGCTAAAAATTTCCACCTATTTTAAACTTCCAGTCTTATAATGCATTTAATGTTAGTTAAGTGTCTTTATGGGATTTCCATATTTATTATGCTTCTTTACTATGCATATATAGGAGCGGTTTACATATCTAGAAAAAATAACACGGTGAATAAATAGGAACTCATAATATCGTACATGCCTTTTACTAGAGACAACTAATAATTACAACCCAACCAACCTAAAAGAAAAGAACAAATGTTGGAAGGGAAAAGACAACAACACCATAAATCCTAAAAGAATGCCTACAGACTACGAGATGTCTTGCTCTGCGATTGGAGCTCGATTCATTGCTGCGACCCTTGAATGGTCGTAGCATGGCGGCTACACATCCAATCTCGTGCCGCTGGCTGCTGGTGTTGATGATGGTTTCAGAATTGCTATCTTTCTAAGGAAGGATCTCATGATGGTATAAGGAACCTTCTACTTAACTGCCTCTCCGTAGAGGTTCACCCGTATTACCTAAAGATGAGAGTAAATAGATGAAAATATGGAAAGTGACTCTGTGGAGTGCTAATCCTTGATCAACAAATTGAATAAAAAGGGTGCGAATCCAATTGATGGTGATTCCACCAATACTAGCATAGGTGATCTTCTGCACCAAGGGATAAATCTGGTCGTAACTTCCTGTCTTAGGGATAACGTTGTGCCGAATGATGCACATAATAAAACGGGCAGTCAGACGTAGATTATCCATCTTCCAAACATTGACATCTCAGGAAAAGATTGCTGCAAAATCTTTGAGTCGGTTACTTTAAAATCATCCAAGTTCGCGTCTTTCGCGGGGGCCTCCAAAATCTCAACGAGATTATCATTAGTCGGCTAAATAAAAGACACCCTTCATCTCTGAACGAATCAAACTATTGCCTCCAACGAAATTCTGCGTCAATAGGACATCGAAAAGGCAAATGCAGCACGGGTAACATTCCCGTACAAAAGTCTTAATGCAGAGGATCGATGCAAATCCTACCGCAATGAATAGCTCTTCCAACCCAAAAGCGACGGAGCCTTCTGCTCATTCTAATTCAGCCAAGTGGCCTCTTGAGGGTTGAGACCATAATGGTGTAAGGAAAAACCGACAACCTGGAAAGGTGTCTGGGGCTAAGAAGTAGTCGGAGGAAGTAAATAGGGTTTAGATTTGGAGTGGTGGTGGAGCGAGATCTAATGTGCAAAATCAGCATGAAGGGGAGACGAGGCTGCTGCTCCTTAGGAAAAACGGCGTCGCCAAGGGAAGGAATGAAAGAGAGAGGCTGATACTTGGATGAGAAGGAGGATGGAGATTGTGTTTGGCTTGTCGAGGAAGGAGGAACGAAAGAAGGCAACTGGGAAAATTTGAACGCGACTTTTATAGCCCCGTTCTAGGTTCAAGTTGAGCCAAAACTCGTTAACTGGTAGACCACTCTAGGTTTACCGCTATATGGTCAACCGCTAGATGGGATTTGGGCATTAATTAAGCATAGACCCAACTAGGGTCGGATTAAATAATAATAATCGTTTTCCGCCGTCTCCTTCACTTCGACACGATCTGAAAAATTCATGTCCTCATCATGGTAGTGTCAAGGCTTACTGCCTTGTCCTGAACCATGCTCTAGCAATTCACAGTAGTTCCAATAAAACTGCTACGACCAACAACAATTCCAAAAACCCAAAAATACTCCAGCTGTTATTTCATGCCTACTTCGCACGAAAATATTTCTTCCAAATAGATGGTGGTACAACAACACTTCAAACAACATACCCTAATAAAATTGAATGTCATTCATATTTTGTCTGTACCTTAAAGAGAAAAGATTTTAAAAACCTCAATTTTATAAACCGAAAACTCACTGGCTAAATATATGCTCCTTTATACTTGTTTCTAAATAATAGAAACTATTTCATACCAAAAATTCCTTTAAAAATCGAACCTATATATATATTTCAGGGTCTCCAAAAACCTTCTTTTAAAACACAAATTTCCCAAATGGAAAAACTATTTCCTTGCCAAAAATTAAAACCAAGCATTTACTGATATATACATATAAATATTTAAGGATTTCAAAAATTAATCTTTTGTAAACTAAAAATTTCTTAACACGACCAACTTAGTAGTATATGTGTTTCTTTGAGAATTAAAATTTCAAAAATTTTCCAAAACAAAATTTCCAAAATAAATCCTTGGGAAAAGAAATCCTTTGAAAATCCTTTTTTCAAAATCTAAGGCATTTCCAAAATATACTTCATAAAAAATTCTCTCATAGGTTTTAGGCTAAGGAATTGACATTAATTATCCAAATAAAAATCTGGTTTGCCATCAAAGAGGTGATCAATAAATGCACCCTAGCAAAAACTTACTTTCGGACAATTGTAATATACAGACTCTAATTTCCCGCCCATCTGGAATAAATGTGTGTCTCCGACTGGAACTCATCATCAAAATCCAAAATCACATGGTAGCTAGAATCTCAATCATCAAGTCGAACACCTCCAGTCTTCGGGATTCTTCCATATGTCATACTCATGCTCTTCATTAACAACGTTTTACGTATTGCCAGCACACCGTGGGGTACTTCAGAATCGGCATGAAAATCTTAATTCTAAGATATTTCTAACCCGTAGTTGCTTTTCCCATTCCCTCGGAGTAGAACTACAACTACTTCTATAGTCGAAATTCTTAGAATTTAACGTAAAAATATAATATTACTAGATAGGAAAGTATGAATACGTTCTCTCAATTCATCCCAATTCCTCTAATATACTAACCCAGGCTCCGATACCAAATGTAACAACCCATACCATAATGAGTCTAAATTTCAACAAAAATTGAAACCCAAGTCCATCAAAACACAGATCGTTGGATTTGGTATCTGCAAATAAGCATGAGCATTATCAGAGATTGATAGAAATCTAAACTCATATCGGAAACAATAATAGGATAAGAATACTGAATATGACTACTACCTTGTAATTGATGGTATTCCTCGGATAGCAGATTGTCACATCAGCATCGAGCATGAGAGAAAGCAAGACTTCTACAAAAGTAAAGCACATCTAGCTCCAATGACCCGTTCCTCTAAATCTATCATGTGGTTTATAATGAGGAGGGGGTCAGAACAACGTTTTGGTGATTGGAAAATCTATAAACAGTCCATAACATAAATTTATACCAATTGGTTTCCATTTAATAGTTATGTCTATTAAGGTTAGCAATTCAACCTAACCTTGCATTGCACACACGATTACTTACCTACCCTTTGCCAAGGTACAAAATACCGACGAAGCATTATCAACCACCCAATACTTCCAAACCCATTTGCCACTTAATACTTCTAAATATGAAGCGGGCTTCTATAATCACCACAAAATACTTTTAAAAGAGAAATAGGCAGACTCTGCCATTTAAGACCTCAATCAAAGTAGACCCTGTTATTTAAGACCTATTCCTAAGGTGGTTTTTAACAATGTTGTCAACGGTTGGTGGGTCCTAACTACAAAGACCTCTAACCACTATTTAAGGTTTTTGATATTTAATATCCCACTATTACCATGTTTATCACTAATAAAATCATAGCAATGTAAGGGACAATACCCAAGCCTCTTAATACCTTTAAAAGGACTAGGCAAACTTCTAACCATTTAATACCTATATTCTAGGAAGATCCTATGTCACTTAATACCTATCCTCAGGCGGACTCCTCACTGGTACTATCGTTATTACAGCCTTAGCAATATGAGAGACTGTACCCAAGCCACTTTATATCTCATTAATAAGGACTAGGTAGACCCCGGACCATTTAACACCTATTTATAGGTAGCCCTTTATCATTTAATACCTAACCTTAAGGTGGAGTCTCGCCGGTACTATTTAGCTGACATTGCTTGGAATCTCACTAGGTTACTTAATACTTCTTTTTAGGAGAGAGGCGAACCATATATCAGTCACTTAATACCTCAAACCCAAAGCGAACCCTTCTCGAGATATTCACTATCACTCTTAATCATAAATATGGAATCTCATTAGGTTACTTCTTTCGATAGGGAAGCGAGCCCTAAAATAGCCACTTAATACCTCAATACTGAAGTAAACCCTTTTAGAGACATCCTTATTTATATGGAATTTCACTAGGTTACTTAATATTTCCTTTTAGGAGAGTGGCGGACCCTACAGCCACTTAATACCTCAAACCAAAAGCGAACCCCGTTGTTACGGGTTCTAATATTATTGATATCTCACATCAGTAGTAAGTGCACCCGACTGCTGGTAGCCTCAAAGTGAAGGGCAGTCTTCCGTCGAGTGACTCTACTGACCTCGCATCACTAACCTACTAAGTCCAATTAACCATCCTAAGTCTTTACTTATATTATCTTAGGTAGACATTGGACTTAACTTACTAATTCTCTTTTTATTTAAGGTAATAAGATTTACCTTCAATACTTATCTACCCATAAATCCTCTTTTTACGCTCATAAATGTCAATTTGTCCATAAAATCATAATGGACATTTCCTAAGATATTTATGTATGATTACTAATTTCAATAGCAACCTTTTATATATGTTCCATTTTTATCAGTCCTTTTTTATCCATTTGTCCTTATTAATTGTAACTTCCAAATTCATTTCAATTATTTACCCATTAATTGGAGTTACAGTCTTTAATTAACCAATTGTAACATCTAATCTAATCCTATCCATTATTTCCCATTAATAATCCATTAATTAGGGTTACAGTCCTTTATTTTCTATTAATCATTGACAATTCCTAATTTATTACCCATTACTAGGAATTACTACATTTTCAAATTCTACACATTCGCTTTCCTTAATATAATAATAATTAACGAATGTTACGCATAAATAACGCACGAATAAACGCCGTTCTCCTTTATTAACGCAGTAAATACGCATAAACTACTTATTCTTATCCAAATATATTCTAGTCATAAATATGTACCTAGAATATGTTTTCTATATTTACTTTGCTAGAATTAAATTCCTTAAAATGATTTTCCGCTATGATTTCCATAAATTGGTTTTAACACAAAATGAAAGATTTACTACATTTGAAATTACACGGAATGTATAATTTCTTTTTATTTGGAATAAACAGTGTAAACTACGAAGAATAGATCTGTACTTTACACATCTCTTCCTTTTTGGTTTTATTCTTTGTTAAATCAAGCGTCGTGTTTTTAAATCAAAAGTGGAAAAGTAAACAAAATTATAAAAATCAAACGGATGTTCTTCCCACAAATTAAACTATGGAAAATCTACAACTTAACACAAATTTGGGTAATAATCCAAAAATCCTATTTTAGACCCAAGTACTGATCTGGAATAAAATATACAACATTCAAATTCTAAAATCTTTAGAACTGATTTCCAGATCTAGGTGTAAACATATTTCAAATTAAGTCTGAAACAAGAATATGTAGGCAATAGTTTTCTATACTAATTTGAGCCTACAATTCACAAATAAAATTGGTTTAGGCATAAAAATCAAACGTATGCCAACATAATAGATTTGAAATTATAAACAATATATAAAATTTCTAACTCACCTTTTAAAAGCGATCAAAATCTCCAGATCTGAAGTAGAACCTTAAATTCATCTTCAAATCCTTTTTAATCCAAGAAATATATATATAAGGGTACATACATACATTATAATATAGATCTGAGAAGAGATTTGGGATTGGGAGAGAAAATAGATACAAATATACAAATATATATAAATTACCTGAAAAACGCGTATAGTTGATTCTCTTCTCTTCTCCTTTTTATTAGATTTCTATTCTTCTCCAATTTGTATGAATATAAATATAAATATTTTATTTTATAATTTAGAATGAAAATGGAGAAGAAGAAATAGTAGAGCTTCGCTACTGCCTCCAGAAAAATATGAGAAGAGAAGGGAGGGTTAGGCTTGAATTTATAGGCGTAAGAATCAACCTCAACCGTTAGATCAAAATATATTAAATCAGGGTCGTTGGGCCTAGGCTAAACCTAACCGCCACACCGGTAGCGGTCGACCACCCCTGGCCGACCGCCCATGATGATGGGTCGACCTGTAGACCCGAGTTTATTTAGTTAATTTTTCTTATTTATTTATTTATTTCTGTTCCGAATTCATTTTTTGTCCGTAACTTCTTCGTTTAGACTCCTATCGTAAAACTCTAAATATGAAAGTTGCTCGGAATTTTTCCACGAACGCAATGGTGCAAGTTTTGTAGTCAAATTCCATCGTTTGCACAAATTCCATTTTTGGGGCTAAATTAATTAACTAACTAACTAATTAAATAACTAATGCCAAATTATAGGGTGTTACATGTGTTAACTCACCTTTAACCTAACAACCAACTAAGTCCAAGCTAACCAAGTCAATCCTCTACCTTACAACCACCTTTCCTTCCTTACTTCCACCCTTTTTCACTTGCTTTTGCCTTCCTCCTTTTCAAAGTGCTCACGTCCATTAGAGATAGGGAGTGTGGCTTCACTTCTTTAACTTCTAACTAGTTTGGATGTTTTGTAATGTGGTAGTAAGGCTTCACTCCAAGTTTGAGTTGATTTGGATTTGATTTGCAAATATTTTGCTTTAGAAAATTATGAAGAGGAAGAAGAAGACGACATGGATTTTATAACTCTAAGCTTTGTGAATTTGCGAATAATAACTAAGGGTGCGCCCCTCCTTATATAGGAAATGAATGATGCTCTTTAAGCTTGCCGTCACCACTACCCCCTTCATGTCATGGAAGCCTTACCTCTCATCACTTTTCCTTTGAATCACTTCTCATTTATGTTAATTACTATTATCCCCCTCTCATGATAATATCTCTTACTAATTATGAAATTTTAGGACCTTCCATTATTTATGAAGAGGAATGTGTATTAATTAGTTGCTAATGTGTTCATTTAATCATTAGACAAATTCCAAAGAGTTCGAACAACTTATATTGATCGAAAAGCTGTTTACCAATAAACTGATTTTCGGTCACATTTAAATTATCGATATTTCTTTGAAGAATATATTTTTATAAAACTAGTTTCTTATCACTATTCATCAATCAATGATGTCGAACAAGGTTATAAAATTATATTTATAACACTTAATTATATTTCAAAACGTTTTGATATTCGAAGACGAAGTGTTCGAATTTCAAGATCGTTACACTTTTACTACCAATTAGTGACTTTATCTCGTATTTGATATTCGCTTAATACACCAACTATATAAGCATGATCTAATAGACCACACAATATGACATACTTGATGATTCTTATTGTCAAATCATAAGGGATCTATATTATGTGCTCCATGTCAAACATTTTGATATGGTGTTTGTATATATAGATTGAGACAATCCCAACATCTTTTTATTCCAAGTATAAAAGAAGTTTCTTTCAAATCCATCATCGAGAATTAAACAACCATACCGTAACAAATTTCAACATGGATACATCATTAACAATCAGTGGTATGTTGCTTACTTATAGTATTAGAAATGATTTAGTGCCTTCGCTTTTCTTTCTTACAAACACCCGTTTTTATGCACTTTAACTGAAATCAAGCTATACGATCTTTGTGTCAAAATACTTTCTCTACCTCTAGATTCCTTGTGAACACTATTATTATATTAGCTCTTTGATTATATCCAAACTACTACAACCTTGTTATCGTTGTCAATATCTTTGAGACATTTTGGTTGTTGTGTGCAATGAGTCTCTTCTAAATCATCATTTAGAAGTTACATTTTGACACTAATGTCCCAAAACTCAAAGTCAAGTTGTGCGATAAATTGCGAGTAGAAGCTGAATGGACTTAAGTATGTTGATTGGAGAAACTGTTCCGCTAATTTAAACATTTGAAATAGGCAAGATCATTTCCTATCTACCTTGCCTTTTACATTCCAACTCCATTGACCTTCTTCTTGATGACCTAGTTGCAGCCAATGGATCGTATCTTTTTGGGTACAATTGGCAAATTCATATTTTGTCACTATACTTGGAATCTGTTTCAAAATTAAAGCATCATGCCATGTGGAAGAGTCAATGCTCTTCATGGCCAGTCGAAACTAAGGAGATTGTTACAATTAACATTTCATTTTCTCGATATTGATGAAAAATACATAGTTTATCTTCATCATGTGAGAATTATTATTAGAAATTCTAGTGAACCGTGTCTATTTTAGGCTTGGTTAAATTTAATTCATCTATGCAATCAGTTTCTATGTTAGAATCTTGGATCGTATCCAAGTCCGTCACACTACCACTGATTTCTCTATCAAGAAACTACTTCAATAAGAAGATGATGTTTCTTGAAATAATAATTTGTTTCTCAGTGTGGTGGAATAGGCATTTAAAACATTTCATGAACTTCCTACATAGTTTTATAAATAGATTTAGTTTTGAGTTTACGAACCTTACGTTCATAATGTAAATTGGACAACCACACATATTGTAACACCTCATATTTTAGAGGTCCATAATTTAAGAAATTGAACTAAAATTTATAATAAGAAGATATTATTAAAGAGATTAATAATATAATTTAATTGCATGAATTGCCTAAGGGTGATTTAATTAATGAAGTGTGGGACACCTTAAAAGGTTAATTAAATGGACCAAGGATAAGTAAAGTAATTAAGGTTGGCCTTGTTAATGAAAACAAATAAATAAGTTTTAGAATGGGAAGGATTTGTGTTAAAGGAACATATTGGTTAGATTAGGCTACATGGGATATTAGCCCAAGCCAAAACCACTAATACATTTTTTTAGCCATATTCTTCCATTCCACTTTATATTTCAACAAATCCCTAAAACTCTGAACCATGGTCAACCACTATTTTTCCAAAAGAAAAAGTGGAATACCAAGCTAGAAGATTCAAGCTTTCAATTTCAAGTAAAAAGGAAGATTAAACAAGGTTTTCCTTAACTAAGGTGAGTTAAAATTTCCCTAGAACCTTCGTAACTCATTTAGGTTTATGATTTGAATGTAAATGAATGTTATGATAATGATCAATATGTTTGGATGATTAAACATTGTTTGAATTTTACTCACAAAATTATCGCTCAATACGATTTTGAGTTTTGGTATATGAAACAGAAATTCTAAATAATGATTTAGCATGTGCTGTTTGCACCTAATAACTAAAGTGTCTTGAAGTTAGTGGGAATTTTTTTTAAGTTTGTGGGTTATTAGATATGATCCAAGAAATGATACGAAACTGTTATCCGATGAGCATCATAGTTAAGCAAGTATTTTGACAAAGACATCAAAGGAAGTGTGTGTCTATATGAAAGATATTATAAACACTAAAGTATTTCTAAAAATGTAAGTTAACATTAAACCTATGATTGTTAACGATCAACTAAAGTTAAAATCATGTTAGTTTGGTTATTGAACACTCGATATCGGATTTGAAACCGACATCTTTTATAATTTGTATAAAAGGATGTTAGGAATGCCATAAGTGATACATTTAGACATGATATTAAAAGTGTTAAATATGGAGCATGTAAGATTGGTACCTTATGCATTGGCAATATGAATTATCATACATGATATATTGTCTACAATATCACACTTTGCTTATATATTTGATGCATAGAGTAGGTATTAAATTCAAACTAAGATCACCGAATGATAGTTTAGAGAGAAATAACGAACTCCTTATGAATGAATTCGTGGAGTCGAACTTCATAAATGATATCGAGATAGTATGTCAATCCTAATTTCATGTTCAAACTTAAGTTCAGAACTTTAAGTTGCAAACGTTCCAAACAATTAGTAGTAATCGATTCAACCGAAGGCTATATATTGCCTTGAATAGCACTACAATAAAAGAAGCATAAATAAATGCAAAAATTTATAGCTAAGCTATAGGTGATTTCAAATGTTGAGAATCCCATAATTGTTATATGATAATAATGCTATGATACATTTCGTAAAAGAACCTAGACCTCAGTAGAAGTTGACATACATACTCTAAATACTTCCACATGATAAATGCAGTTTATCATCGTCGGAGAGAGTTGATTGACGGAGCAAATAAATGAAACAAAATAGCATACCCGTTCATCAAGCGACTGACCCCATTAGTTTTGGGAAAACTTTTTAAAGAAGTTGTAATAAGATTCCATAATTGTCTCCAAGTTCAAGAGGTACATTTATAGAGTTAAGAGTATCCTTAGGAGCAATTACGTAATTCGTTATAGATATCTTGCTCGATAACAAATCTTTTTCAAAATAAAAGGTGTTTTTCTTTCTATTATATACTTGTTATATTATGATATAATTAATTTGAAGTATATTAAATAGAAAATCATTAAATAATATGTTATGTGATAGTAATTACTATGTGTTATAATCATGAGAAATTTGTCACATTTAAGATAACATATTATATATTCGTAATCAGGATGTTTCAAGATGGGATATTGATAAATCCTTGAGATTAGAGTGCATACGCTTTCCAAATGTTGGGCAGTTTATTATTCATGACTGATGGGGATACCAAAGGGTTAGGTACCGATAGTTGTTTGATAACTACTGAATGACTCACTTGAGAGTTCTCTGTTGGTTAATAGAACTAAGGTCAAACTGAGAATCTTGAAGTAACGATGTACATAGTTCTCATGACATGAGAATAATGGGAACTTCAATATGGACATTCCATTTTGATTATAATTAAATTGTTCCATGACGTCCATCGAACGACTATGGTTGGGTCGGAAGCATTGAAAGTAAAACACCATTATAGAGAATTCGTCTCCTTAGTTATATGAAGTTAGTGTCACGGTTTACTGTTTTAAACTCAAAGTCAAACTCTTTGGCCAAAGCAATGTGATTAATAATAATTGTTATCATTAAATCAAGGATTTTGTGTTTGGATTTACAAAGTTTAATGTGGATAATGTTAGAATTTTGACCGAAACCAAATTCCATAAATCCTAATGTGATATAGTTCTAATGAACAAAATTGGTGTAAATAATCATTACTACCAGGGATCGCTTATAATAAGTAAAATTGGATTTTACCAAAAAGACATGGAATCGATAAGATTCAGCCAAATGTCACACCACTAGCTAAGGTGACATGTGAACATTAATATCGATATTGTTTGATATTAATCGCTGACTGAATTTATACCTTTGAGTCGCACAACTGTAATGATGAATAATCCAAAACGCACAATATGATCAATATATAATTATTATAAATTAGTTAAATTAATTAATATTTATGAAATATTAATTATTACACTTTATTTTATTTGTTTGAATACCATTAGTATTTAAAAAATGCATGTATAAAAGTTATAAACGTGTGTACCGATATACAATGTAGTATATTTAAATTGGATTTAAATAAAATAAATACCGAGTGAGATTTTTAAATAAATTAAATTAATCAATATTTGTGAAATACAAATTACTAAAATTTTATTTTATTTGTTTTAATACCATTATTATTTTATAGAATGCGCATATAAAAGTTATAAACTTGCATATCGATATACGATATCGATAAGATGTTTAAATTGGACTTAAATAGATTAAGTGCTAAGTGATTTTGGAAAAAAAAGGTCCATGTTGCACCTATTATGGCTAGCCATAGATAATAAAAAGATAAAGATGAGTTGATGTGACTTATTTGGGAATTAAATAGAGAAAGTTTTAAAGGAGGAAATTGAACAATTTCAATGTTTCCTTTAAAACATATCATCTCTTATTCATTTCATTGTTGTCTATAAACAATTCTTATTCTATCATCTTTTATCCTCCCAATCAAGTTATGGATGAAATTTTAACGGGTTCCATGGCTAGAAAATTCCTAAAAAAATCAAACTAATAAAAAAATAAAAGGTGGATTTTATCTCTTTATTTCTGCAAAATATGAAGGTTGATGTAAGAATCTAGGACCTATTATTCGTTGTTCAATGTGCTACTCTTTGGCCACATTCTAAAGTGATTTTCAATTATATTTATTTATGCATTAACTATGCTCATATGCTTTGAATCTTTTACATGTTGCACATCAAATGTTTGTATATTCATATTGTAGCATAATTTCAAGTGCCCTATTTTACATCTCAATTAATTATTCTTAATACAATTTGGATTCACCTTTTTCTATTCCTCATTTAACTATATGAAAAATAAGTTAATGTAATTTAGATTCTTCATCTCATATGATTATTTATTCATATTTTTTATATAGTTTGGTATTGAATCATTTATAATGAATTTATATTTGCTTAAGTTGTCTGATCTAATTTAGTTGTTGCTTTGAAATCATTTTGACTGAATTCCCTTTAATTAAATATGTGTGTGTTACATAGTTGTTTTATTTTATTTTATTTTTCCTCAAAATAATTTTGATTAAAATTTTCTTTTGATCGAATCAACTTTAATTACTTGAACTTGCTTTAAATGAAAACATATATTACATAGTTGTTGTTTGAATAAATTTGTTTAGTTGTTGTTTACAGAAGTGTAAGAGTTATTTCAATTTAAAACACACAAGTGGATTTTTATGTAAAATCTTTATTTAATTGATTCCTTTCCTAAATTGTAAGTTGGATTTAAAATTATCAACTTTAGATTCGCACACGTATATATATTAAATTGCAATCTTTGAATACGCATGTTGTTTTATATATCAAAAACATTGTCTACAAATAAACACACACACACACACATACACACACACACACATATATATGGATGTATGTATGTATCTTTTTAACTTTAATTTTGAATAGACTTGTGTAAAACTATAAAATTTATTTTGAACCCTTCCTTAATTATATATATGTATGTATGTATGTACATACACACACAGATTTTTATATATATATATATATCAAAACCTTAGACGATAAAGGCATGTGTAAATTTAGTTATGCATGTCATTTAATAAATTAATCAATCGAACTACAGAGAGAGAGAGAGAGAGAGAGATGAAAGGTTTCTCTTTATATATAAAGCCATATCTTCCCTCAATTAATTGTATAAGTTAAAAGGAAGAAATGAAAGGTTTCATTCTCTATATTATTTTTGCATGTTTCTGTTACACACATACACACACTGCTTATACGTTGCTCTTACACTTTACTCATATGAATGTATTAGATACAATCATTATAATACAAGTAAATTCTAATTAAATTTAAAACACCATTTTAATAATTTACATAAATTAAGATTTTATTTAAACTATATTTTAGATTGGGTCTGAAATCCCTTCAGAATTCATTGGCCCAATAGATCCAAATTAGGAATTTTTTGAAATCTACCTATTTCACCTGCTTTCAACTGGCCCAATTCCAACATATAGATATATGTAATCTAAGTTCTAACGATACCAAAGCAGATCCATTAACTTTATTTAATTCACCGATGAATTATCACGGACCCGAAGATATGTGTTTGATACATAAATAGTATATCCATGATAAGTTCATAGAATAAAAAATGGAAGTAGAAAACATAACATGCAAAGGAAGTAAATAATTCAAATTGATCCAATATGCAAGTTTATTAGAAAATAGTTCCAAAAGTACCTAAAAAGAATAAGATTCAATCTCAAAAGTCACTCCTCCCTGTATACATAATGATGTATAGATATGGGGTAATTGGACTTTATTGGACAAAGTACAATTGATACGGAGTGAAATTAGGCTAACTTCTTTCTACAAGGATATGTACTTTAGAGTAAGTACATATGTTAAATAAAATTTCATCTAAATCAATGTTTACATAATCATATCAATGTAAGATATGAATTGATAAGAAACCTTGATCTTAAATAGTTTAAGATGCATCATTTTCAAATTTGTGTTATAGATATAAGTTTCATAGACTTAAATCTAAATCATTTTTTATGTAAGAATAAAAGACAATTCATAAAATGTTTATGAAAGCCTATTTTGTCATACTGAAATATAATTGTTGTTTAAAGAAACGCATCCTTTACGGTGAAGGAATTTCTTTCCGAAAGTAGTGGTAGTACAATGGACTTGGAATAATCCAAATACTCTAACATAGAAAATGATTACATAAGATGAAATAAAGTTGACCAAGCCTAAAATGGACATGACCCATCAAAATGTCTATTGAGGATTCTCTTACATTAAAGAGAAACTATGAGTTTCTTATCATTGTCAAAAAATTGGATTGTTAGTGATACAAGTCTCCTCGATTATCAACAAGCCAAGAAGAGTATGAACTCTACCATATGGCACAATGCTTGAATCTAGAATAGAATCCCAGTACATTGTCAAAATAATATTTTTATAGTTATACCTGAAGGGATATGATCCATCGGCATAGGCGTGTCATCAAAAGGAAGATCGATGCGGTTGGAAAAAAGTAAGCGACATTAATGAGAATACCATCATATTTTCAATTATTGAAATTAATGTAATAGATTCTCATTCAACGTGGTTATGTTAATTCAGATTTAACCGCAAAATTATTGCTTGATACGATATTTAATTTTTGTGTATCATTATTGAAACAGAAATTTGAAATAATGGTTTAGAATAGACTATTTGCACATGACAACAAAATGCCACGATGTTAGTGGGAGTGATAACCGAGTTCGTAAGTGTTGGATAAGGTCCAAGAACTGATATGATTGAATCACTCGACAAGTATCAAAATTGAGCAAATATTTTGAGAGAGAAATCAAATAGTTTAATTACCAGTTAAAATGCAGAGGAAGCATGTGCTTGAAAGAAGGAATATTAAAAAGGTACTAAAATATTTATCACCCTACGAGTAAGGATTATCCCAAATGATATACATAGATACCATATTAAAATGTTTAATGTGGAACTTATATAATTGATGCATTGAGCGAGTATCTAATTTGAACAAATATGGTCAAATGGTAGTATGAGCGTTCATGGGTATTTACAAAATACTAAAGAATTATTTATAAAAAATGAACTCCTTATGTAGGAATATTCATACTCTAAATGATACATAATATAATATGTCGATCCTAAATTCATATTCAACCTTAATTAAGAAGCTTTGAGTTAGGAATATTCTAAATGAGCAGTAGTGGCTGATTCAACCAAAAAGCTAAGTACATCGCCTAGAATAGCGTCGCATTGAAAGCAGTAAAATATAAATGCACAAATTTGTAACTAAGCTAGGGTTGATTCCAAATATTGAGAACCCATTTTTATATGAAAATAATGTCATGATGTATATCGTAATTGGAAATAAGGCTCACAAGATGCCTAGACACATGCTTCAAGAGGTCCATATGATAAAGATAGTTTATCAATGATGGAGAAATGTTAGCTGATATAGTATATTACAATATAATATAACAGATCCGTTCACTAAGGGACTAGCTCAATTAGTTCTGAACCGTGTGAAGGAATTGGATTATGATTAAATAATTGAACCCAAGTTCAAGTAGGAGATTGAAAGAGTTAGTGGTAGCCCTAAGGGCAATTATGTAATTGTTACATACATTTAACTCTATAGTCAATCTTGTTCGTGATAACAGTGTTTGTTTTATTTTATATACTTTGTTATATTGTGATATAAATAATTAAGCAATTAGTTAAAAGTGTATAATAAGGAAATCCTTTAAACAATGTTATGTGATTACAGTTGAAAAGAGTTGCAACCATGAGTAATTAATCACAATATGAAATAGCATTTTTTGTTAAATATTCCTGGTCAAGATGTTTCAAGAAAGGATATCGATACATCTGCTAAGATTAGAGTGCGTAACACTCTCTATATGTTGGACAGTGTATTACTCATGAGTACTGGGGGTAAAGGGGCAGTGTATTACTCATGATTGTAGGTCAATAGTGCTCCGTGCACTGCTCATCTACGGTAGTGCCTAGTTTTGCTCGGTCAAATCCGAGGCATCTTCGTGCTTCGGCATTGCTAGAGCGATATTCCCATGCTTTAATGTCCTTCGCTTCATTCTTCCCAAGCCTCAACACATAGTACTAAATCACTTTTCATGCAATAACTAATGTTTAAAATCCCTCTTCAAATTACTACGGTTGGTCATTTTATACAATTATAGTTCTAGTAACCAACATCAAGCAAGAAATTATTTCCGTTATCTATTAACTTTTACCAACATCCTATTTTTAACTTTAAATTAGTTATGTGGTTCATATCATCTAAATATAGTTTATACACTGCAAACCAATTATTAGAAATTAAACATTTAATGTATAAATTTTCAATCCCTTACTAACTTTCTCAAATGCCCAACTTTTATCAATATGACTTCAAGTTAACTTCACGCATATATTACTAGTAATTAATTTAGTTAGGTGGTTTATATCTCTCATGGTGGCTTAGTACCCTTCACACTTCATTTATCCACTATTAGTACTTCCATATCAATTATTGAAAATCAATTATTAAGTGGATATTGTCCCATTGACCACTAACTTCATTAGATACCCAACTTTTATAAATATTACTACAACTCTCTTTTCCATTGAAAGCTACCATCTAACAAATTTCTTACACTTAAAAATCCTAATTTAAACGTCACTAACTTTCATACTTTTTACTCATTTTCAATTATCGTAGTTAGGTGAGTTTATAATCATTTAAAGGTCATTATAACTACTTAACATCATGCACCTAAGTTACTGATGCAGCGTGGTACAACAATAGGTCGCAAATTATAGGTCGCGAGCGACCTAACGACTTACGAGCTAGCGAGCTAAGAGAGAAGGGAGAAATAACTCGTAAGCGACCTAATATGATACCATCTCTGTCATTATCTACGACCTACGACCTAGTTAGGTCGCGCGAAGAAGATCCAGCGACCTATGATAAGTCGCGAGCGACCTAACGAGTTAGCTCACTCAGTATGCCGCACTTTCTTATAGGTCGCGTAAAAGTTAGGTCGCAAGGAAGCTTAAGTCGCATTCTTTTAGGTCGTCGAACTTATGCTGCTGTGAAGTTAGGTCGCTGCCATCCATTTTTAAGTCGCTCAAGAATAGGTCGCAAGACTTAAGTCGCTGGAGGAGCTTAGGTCGCTGCTGCCGTGTGTGTGTTGTATTTTAGGTCGTTGTGTTGTATTTCTTATGTCGTTATGTGTTGTAATATGTTGAGTCGTTGTAATGTGTTGTAACGTGGTTTTCTTATGTCGCTTTGTATATAAGTCGTAGGTCGCGTCAGTTAGGTCGCGAGTGTTGTATTGTTTAGGTCGTTTGTTTGTGATAGGTCGTCCACGACCTAAGTGTTGTCAAGTGTGAATCGTGTGAGTTGTAAGCCTATAAATAGGCGGGTTGTGTCATTTGTAATGGTTGTTGATTTTGAATAAACTTTTGTTTGAGAGCTTTGTGCCTTTTCTTAAATTGGTAGTTGAGTGTGATCTCCTATCTCCACTTTCGGTATTCGAGTGCGCTCGAATCAACGACTACTGAAGCCGATTCACGGAATCAAGTGCGCTTGATCAACGTCGAAGAATCGTAGATCTTTAAACACGGTATCGTGCACGATCAACGTGTTTGAGATAGCTAGAATCCAGTATCTTTGGATCAACGGATTTGGGCCTTTGGTATTTTCAATCCACCGATTGCTACTTTCACCGATTCATACATTTTTGTTATCCGCCGCTGCGTCATTTGGTATCAGAGCTAGCCTTAGCCAATCATAGCTAAGCCGAGTCTTGGAGCCAATTCTAATTGAAGAGTTTGATGAGTTAGTGAAGCCGAGCCAATAGAGTGAAGCCATGCATCATTTTTTAATTCAAGGCCAAAAGTTTAAAATTGAAGTGTGAAGTTCAATTTGAAGTATAAGCCGGGAGTTAGCTTTTGTTGAAAAGTAATCATGCCGCCGAGAAGAGCTAATCGCCATCAGAACGTAGAAGCATTGTATAGAAGAGAAGAAGCCGATGAGATGGAGCAAAGAATTAACGAAAACTTTAATGAGAAGCTTAATGAAGGGATTGGTCGATTAGAGAAGATGATGTTGGAGATGAATCAAAATCAGAGAAGGGTTTCACCTGAATCTAACCATGGGGGAAGTAGAGTTTCACCACATTCCAATCGAGAGAGAAGTGTTGATAGTGATCATAGAAGTGTGGGTCGAGATTGTTATAGAAATGTTGATGATCGAAGTCGTGATAGGAATGTGAATGATCGTGATCGGAGGAATGTAGATCGAAGGGATGTTGGTGGAAGAAATGATGGTAGTAGAGATGTTGGTGGTCAGGATAGACATCGATATACATCAGATTTTGAAGAGGAGTTTGATGGTGGTAGTGTTCATGGACGAGGACGGGGTCAAGGAAGAAATCATTCGGAGTATGATCACAAGTGGGAGTCTGGGATGAAACTGAAATACCAGAATTTAAGGGAGGTATGCAAGCCGAGGAATTTCTTGATTGGTTAGCTTATGTTGAGGAAATTTTTGACTTCAAGGAGGTTCCGGAAGAACGTAAAGTGAAGTTGGCTGCTACTAGGTTGAGGGGGAGAGCTATGGCATGGTGGCAGCAAACCAAACTTACTAGAGAGCGGATGGGGAAGTCGAAGATTATTGCTTGGGAGAAGATGAAGAAGTTGATGAAGGCTACCTTCTTACCCTACAATTACCAATCACTAATGTATCAGAGATTACAAAACCTGAGGCAAGGGACGAAGACTGTTACTGATTATGCAGATGAGTTCTACCAGTTGATTGCTCGAAATGACATTATGGAGACAGAAGAACAATTGACCGCTAGGTTTGTTGGTGGACTTAGAACACAGATCCAGGATATGGTGAACATGTTCGACCCAAGATCTGTGGCAGAAGCACATCAAAAGGCGTTGGCTTGGGAGAAACAAGGTAGACGTGGGGGAGGTGTGTTTCCAAGTTTTACAGGGCAGAACAAAGGAGCGGGTAGTAGTTCTAATTTTCCTAAAGCATCGAGTAAGCCGGTTGTTCATGAAGTGGCTAAACCAAAAGTCAACACCAATTTCAAATGCTATAATTGCCAAGAAGTGGGTCACAAGAGCAACGAATGTCCAAAACCGAAGAAGAGAACTATGATTGCTGAAATGGAAGATGAGGATGCAGAAGCTGAAGGTTATAATTCACTACATGATGAGGAGGAAGAAAATGTGTTGGGAGATGAAGGGTATTCATTGATGATGAGGAGAAATTGCTTAACACCAAAGCATGAAGAGGAAACTAGCTGGTTGAGGAGTAACATCTTTCAGTCAACGTGCACTATCTTGGGAAGGGTTTGCAAGTTTGTCATCAATGCGGGAAGTTGCGATAATATTATCTCTACAGACGCTGTGAAGAAGTAGGCATTGAAGACTGAGAAGCATCCGAAACCTTACAAGTTAGCTTGGTTGAGGAAAGGTGGGGAAGTGAAGGTTGGACGAAGAGCTTGTGTAAATTTTTCGATTGGGAAGAAATACAAAGATGAAATTTGGTGTGATGTTGTGGACATGGATGTATGCCATCTGTTGTTGGGGAGACCATGGCAGTATGATAGAGCGGTGCAGCATGATGGTCGTACTAACAGTTATAGTTTCATGTTTGAAGGTACAAAAATCACTTTAATTCCTAAGAAGCGACAACACGAAGAAAGCAAGTCGGAAGAGATTGAAGAACTTAAAACTTTGCTATCTTTGAAGGAGTTTGTTAAAGAAGTCGAAGAGGAGCCTGAAGTATTTTTGTTGATTGGACGTGAGAGTAATGAAGTGGCTGAGATTCCTGAAGAAGTAAAGCCAGTGCTGGGAGAATTTGAAGATGTATTTCCTGAGGAGCTACCAACGGAGTTACTACCGTTGAGAGACATTCAACATCAAATTGATCTTGTTCCAGGAGCTGTGTTACCACATAGGCCACATTACAGAATGAGTCCAAAGGAACACGAGGAGTTGAGAAGGCAAGTGGAAGAGTTGCTTGAGCAGGGGCGTGTGCAGGAAAGTTTAAGTCCTTGTGCGGTGCCAGCTTTGTTAGTGCCAAAGAAGGATGGAACGTGGAGGATGTGTACTGATAGTCGGGCACTCAACAAAATAACTGTCAGATACAGATTTCCGATGCCGAGGCTTGATAATTTGTTAGATCAGTTGAGCGGGGCTACTATCTTTTCGAAAATTGATTTGAAGAGTGGTTATCATCAAATTCGAATAAGACCTGGGGACGAATGGCAGACAGCATTTAAGATGAGAGAAGGATTATATGAATGGCTGGTTATGCCATTTGGTCTTTCGAATGCACCGAGTACATTTATGCGGGTGATGAATCAGATTTTTAGACCATTCATTGGGAAGTTCGTGGTGGTGTATTTTGATGATATACTGATATATAGTAGAAGCTCAGAAGAATACTTGTATCATCTAAGAGAAGTGTTGATGATACTGCGACAGGAACAATTTTATGCTGCAACAAAGAAATGCGTGTTCATGACGCATAGTGTTTTATTTTTGGGATATGTTATTTCAGAAGGAGGTATACAAGTGGATCAGAATAAAGTTGAAGCAATCAGAAATTGGCCACAACCCAGGACGATAACAGAAGTTAGAAGTTTTCATGGTTTAGCATCATTCTACCGAAGGTTTATTCCACACTTCAGTAGCGTGATGGCACCAGTGACTGACTGTATGAAGGGAAATCAATTTTCATGGTCGGAGGAAGCAGGATTTGCTTTTGAGAGAATCAAGGGATTATTGACGACAGCACCAATTCTAGTGTTGCCAGATTTTCAGTTGTTGTTTGAGTTACATACTGATGCATCTAAAGTTGGGATTGGAGGAGTGTTGAGTCAGAAAGGACGTCTATTGCATATTTCAGTGAGAAGCTATCGGGAGCCAAGATGAGATATAATACTTACGATGTGGAATTCTATTCAATTGTGCAAGCTATTAAACATTGGAGACACTATTTGTTCCATAAAGAATGTATACTGATCATGAAGCACTGAAACATTTGCAGGGACAGGACAAAATTGCAGCCAGGCATGCTTCGTGGATCGCATAACTGCAACAATTTACATTCGTGGTGAAGCATAAGTCCGGAATTACAAACCGAGTGGCAGATGCATTGAGTCGAAGGAATCATTTATTGACTACAATGAAGGTTGAAGTGACGGGGTTTGATGTGTTGCCAGAATTATTTGTTGATGATCCTTACTTTGCGAAGTTTGTAGATGAAGTCAAGGAGGGAAGGACGGACGAGTTTGTATTGGTGGATGGTTTTCTTTTTAAGGGGAATCGATTATGTATACCAGAGTGCAGCTTACGAATGAAGATTGTGAAGGAGTTGCATGAGGAAGGTCATGTGGGTAGAGATCGTACTTTGCAATTGATTTCCGAATCATATTTTTGGCCGTCTATGAGAAGAGAAGTTGAAAATTTTGTGGAGAGATGTCATATTTGTCAAATTTCCAAAGGGACAGCGACGAATGCGGGATTATATATGCCATTACCTGTGCCTACTAGACCGTGGGTTGATGTGAGCATGGACTTTGTTTTGGGTTTGCCTAGAACTCAAAGGGGAAATGATTCCATATATGTGGTGGTGGATAGATTTTCCAAAATGGCGCATTTTATCGCTTGTAAGAAGACAGCTGATGTCGTCCGTGTTGCTCAATTATTCTTTAAAGAGGTGTATCGATTACATGGGCTACCTGAATCTATTGTTTCTGATCGGGATACAAGATTTCTAAGACATTTTTGGTTAAGTTTGTGGAAGATGGTTGGAACAAAACTGAATTTTAGTAGCGCCTATCATCCGCAGACAGATGGGAAAACGGAAGTGGTGAACAGATCATTGAGAAATCAGTTGTGATGTCTTGTGCAGGATAATTTGAAGAGTTGGGATATGAAGTTGTGTCAGGCGGAGTTTGCTCATAATCATGCTATCAACCGTAGTATGGGTTTCAGTCCATTTCAGATTGTATATTCAAGCTTGCCAAAGGGGCCGTTGGATTTAACGGTAGTACCACAACTGAAAGGAGTGATCAAGCGGGCGTCAGATTTCGTTGATGAGTTGAAAGATTGTCACAAAACTGTTTATGAATGATTGCTTGGATCAAATGAGAAGTATAAACAACTGGCAGATAAAAAGCGAAGGAGTGTGAATTTCAGAGAAGGTGACTTGGTTTATGCCGTGTTGACAAAAGATCGTTTTCCTGTTGGAACTTACAACAAGTTGAAAGCTCGAAAAATTGGTCCAGTGGAAATCTTGAAGAAGATTAATGAGAATGCATATCAGTTGAGATTGCCGGAAAATGTTCATACTTCTGATGTTTTCAATGTCAAATACTTGATTCCATATCATGGGGTTGGGCTTGACGAAGGAGAGGAAGGTGCAAATTCGAGGACGAATTCTTGTCAACCGGGGGAGGATGATGCAGCGTGGTACAACAATAGGTCGCAAATTATAGGTCGCGAGCGACCTAACGACTTACGAGCTAGCGAGCTAAGAGAGAAGGGAGAAATAACTCGTAAGCGACCTAATATGATACTATCTCTGTCATTATCTGCGACCTACGACCTAGTTAGGTCGCGCGAAGAAGATCCAGCGACCTATGATAAGTCGCGAGCGACCTAACGAGTTAGCTCACTCAGTATGCCGCATTTTCTTATAGGTCGCGTAAATGTTAGGTCGCAAGGAAGCTTAAGTCGCATTCTTTTAGGTCGTTGACCTTATGCTGCTGTGAAGTTAGGTCGCTGCCATCCATTTTTAAGTCGCTCAAGAATAGGTCACAAGACTTAAGTCGTTGGAGGAGCTTAGGTCGCTGCTGTCGTGTGTGTGTTGTATTTTAGGTCGTTATGTTGTATTTCTTATGTCGTTATGTGTTGTAATATGTTGAGTCGTTGTAATGTGTTGTAACGTGGTTTTCTTATGTCGCTTTGTATATAAGTCGTAGGTCGCGTCTGTTAGGTCGTGAGTGTTGTATTGTTTAGGTCGTTTGTCTGTGATAGGCCATCCACGACCTAAGTGTTGTCAAGTGTGAATCGTGTGAGTTGTAAGCCTATAAATAGGCGGGTTGTGTCATTTGTAATGGTTGTTGATTTTGAATAAACTTTTGTTTGAGAGCTTTGTGCCTCTTCTTAAATTAGTAGTTGAGTGTGATCTCTTATCTCCACTTTCGGTATTCGAGTGCGCTCGAATCAACGATTGCTGAAGCCGATTCACGGAATCAAGTGCGCTTGATCAACGTCGAAGAATCGTAGATCTTTAAACACGGTATCGTGCACTATCAACGTGTTTGAGATAGCTAGAATCCGGTATCTTTGGATCAACGGATTTGGGCCTTTGGTATTTTCAATCCACCGATTGCTACTTTCACCGATTCATACATTTTTGTTATCCGCCGCTGCGTCAGTTACTAACATTTTCAACTTCATATATCAATTTACTATAATTCTCATATGCTTACCACTTCATTAAAATCACATTTTTAACATTACTACTCCACATAAACATCGCACATATGTTTATTTATGATAATATAAACTATACAATATATAACTAAGCAACCATTCATACTTATGCTTATTAACTCAAACATATGTCAACTTTTCATCATAAATCAAACTTGTGATATTTTCCTCTTCATATCAAATACCAAATCAAGTCTTACTTCAATGAAACCCAACCTACATCCTTTATTTAACATTTTATAACAAAACATACATCTTTATATAACTACAAGCTACAAGTTTTAGTATCCACTCACCTATGAAAGTCTATACGGAGTGGATTGTGTAGTGTATATGCAAGTATATGTAGCAAAATATATGATGCAACTAAAACAATATTAATCTAAGTAAATATAAAATAATCACACCAGGATTTTATACTGGTTCGGACCTTCCGTCCTACGTCCAGTCCCGAAGCTCCTCTTCGGAATTTCCTTTCACCAAATAACCCTCACTTCACCCGGAGGAACAGGTTTACAATAGCAGAGATTCTTTGTCAATTGTGTGTTCTCTATTACATGGATTTTGGCTATATAGTACAAAAGCTTCCAATATATATCTAGAGAGTATTGTCTATGAGGAACTGTATATTTGGAAGAGTAGAATACAAGTATAGATTGCTAGAGATCAAGAGTATATGATAGAGTGTATAATCAGAGAGCATAAGTCAGTAAAGTAGACAGGTTAAAAAATTTCTCTTGATTCCTGATGCTATATATAGTTGTAGATAGGTATGTTGAGTAGTTGCATCCATTAATGAGTGCTCCATAGTTGCTTCTGTTGATGATAAAGAGTTGCGGCGAAGAGAAGCGGATGTGTCTTTTCGGATGTGACAGTTGGACTTTGAAAATACACAGTCGAGCCTATTATCAGACGTTTGGAAAGTGACCTCAGACGTCTGGCCTTCATATATTTTTTGTATCTGGTAGCATTTCAGACGTCTGAGTTTATTATCCAGACGTCTGGTCTTCATTTCTATTTTATGTCTGGATGTCTTTCAGACGTCTGAGTTCAGGATCAGACGTCTGTTTTCTTCTGAGTTGTGAAACAGAGGAATCATTCAAACGTCTGGCTAGTGTGTTCAGACGTCTGAATGTGTGCATGTTGCTGTATCTGTGTCTGTGCAATTCCTTTTCCAATTCTATCGACTTGTAGCCTCTTGATACTTCTTTTGAGTCTTGTTCTTGTCTCTTTGGTGATGTTATTCTAGCAAGTTCTTGTATATATACATATATATGTACCTTTGATTTTCATTGTATAGTTGTTGTCATTAAAACCATGAATTTGATTTCCTAACAATCTCCCCCTTTTTGATGATGGCAACTATACAATGTACTTATATGTAATTTTTATAAATCTCCCCTTGAATATGTGCTTTCCATTATCTCTCCCCCTTTGCCATTATCAAAAAAGAATGAGGGAATCAAATTTGCAAATACCAAAATCTTTCCTTTTGTTTCTCCGAGTAACTGTAATAAATAAAAATCATTTTTTGGTACCCACTTACTATGTTAGGGTCCGGGGGGTTAGATCTTTGGAAACCATACCCATTTGGATGTGGTTGAACCTTTATAAATATAATTTTCATTATTAACTATCATATCAAAATAATCATCAATGTATTTTTCTCTATTTTTCCAATTAATAGGAACCCAAATACTTAAATAATTTTTATTCATATTTCCGTTCAATGATTTTGTACTTCTAGAGAAATTATAAATATTATTGACCATAGCAGTATTTGAATTTCTATAAGAATTTGATCTAGACTTTACTCGAAATTTAGTACTAGCACTAACATTTTTACTATACATGAAAGCGTATCTAGTGCTATTTCTACGATCATTTTTATTATATCCTAAACCACTTTTGTCATGTAAAGGTCTAGAACTAGATAAAATCATGTTTAAATTGTTTTGACCTTTATTAAATTTTGTGACTTCAGTGTTAAGTTTATCAAATTTAGCTTTGAAGTTAAAATTATTTTCAAAAGAAATATTACTGTCTTTCAAAATATCAATTTGCTTATTCAATTCAGAATTCTCCCTTTTTATCGTACAGTTCTCTTTTTCGAGAAGAAAAATTCGAGATTCTGAATTATCTAAAGATGATTGTAATAAATCATTTTGTCTTTTCAAATCCGTAATTTCTTTTGAAAAAGTTTCCTTTTCTTTATCAAAGATAGTATTTTTATTTTGTAAAACGTTGATTTCCTCTAAAAGATCATTGTTTTTATCTTCTAACTGCTCATTTTCTTTTTGTAGGAAATCTTTTTGTGAAACAAGTTCTTCTACGGTATTTTCAAAACATTTAGTTTGTTTTATCAAAAATTTATTTTGCTCTTTTAAACTGGAATTTTCTTGCTCACAATCTTTTAATTTTTCTAAAGAAATTCTATTAACTTTATTCAAGGTTTTATAATCTTTTAATAATTCATCATGTGCTGACAAAAGATCTTTATATAAAGAATCTAAACATACCGATTGTGATCTGAGTTTATCCATGAAGCAATTGTTTGTTTTCTCCTTTGATTCTTCTTTATTGCTCTTCCTCTTCCTATTGCCGTGAGTAGATCTCTTTATAGCCATTTATTCTAGGATGTTGTTACGATCTCTAGAATCCCAGGCTCTGATACCAATTGAAAGTCTATACGGAGTGGATCGTGTAGTGTATATGCAAGTATATGTAGCAAAATATATGATGCAACTAAAACAATATTAATCTAAGTAAATATAAAATAATCACACCAGGATTTTATACCAGTTCGGACCTCCACTCCTACGTCCAGTCCCGAAGCTCCTCTTCGGAATTTCCTTTCACCAAATAACCCTCACTTCACCTGGAGGAACAGGTTTACAATAGCAGAGTTTCTTTGTCAATTGTGTGTTCTCTATTACACGGATTTTGACTATATAGTACAAAAGCTTCCAATTTATATCTAGAGAGTATTGTCTATGAGGAACTGTATATTTGGAAGAGTAGAATACAAGTATAGATTGCTAGAGATCAAGAGTATATGATAGAGTGTATAATCAGAGATCATAAGTCAGTAAAGTAGACAGGTTAAAAAATTTCTCTTGATTCCTGATGCTATATATAGTTGTAGATAGGTATGTTGAGTAGTTGCATCCATTAATGAGTGCTCCATAGTTGCTTCTGTTGATGATAAAGAGTTGCGGCGAAGAGAAGCGGATGTGTCTTTTCGGATGTGACAGTTGGACTTTGAAAATACACAGTCGAGCCTATAATCAGACGTCTGGAAAGTGACCTCAGACGTCTGGCCTTAATATATTTTTTGTGTCTGGTAGCATTTCAGACGTCTGAGTTTATTATCCAGACGTCTGGTCTTCATTTCTGTTTTTTGTCTGGATGTCTTTCAGACGTCTGAGTTCAGGATCAGACGTCTGTTTTCTTCTGAGTTGTGAAACAGAGGAATCATTCAGACGTCTGGCTAGTGTGTTCAGACGTCTGAATGTGTGCATGTTGCTGTATCTGTGTCTGTGCAATTCCTTTTCCAATTCTATCGACTTGTAGCCTCTTGATACTTCTTTTGAGTCTTGTTCTTGTCTCTTTGGTGATGTTATTCTAGCAAGTTCTTGTATATATACATATATATGTACCTTTGATTTTCATTGTATAGTTGTTGTCATTAAAACCATGAATTTGATTTCCTAACAACCTAGAAACCGTTCATAACCCAAAAGCAACAGGAAACACATTCCTTAGCTCTCTTTCTCTTCATGGATGAAAATCAAATCACCACACTGTTAGAACATTAGATCTTTGTTTTAATGATGATAACTATATACTACACATACATACTATATCATGATATCAAGCTTTCATTCAAGAAGACAAAATGCAAGGCAAAAAGCAAGAAGAATCATCTACAAGTCAAAACTATAGAGCTTCAGGATCAATAGTATGTATATGGTCTTAGATTGAATTGTAAAATCTCCTTGATAGTTCATATACACACACAAAAACACCCTCAAACACAGATGTCAAGATATCATAAAGATTTGAATCCGACAAATGTCAAAGTAATTATACAAACTGAACTTACACAACTCAGTCGACTGAAATTGGTTTCAGTCGACTAAGCCCAATTTCAGTCGACTGAAACTGTGTTAACCAATTTTTTATAATTCAGTTTTTTTTTCCGCAAAAATTTAAACGTTCATACTCAGTAGACTGATGTATTCGGTCAGTAGACCAAGATGCTGTAATAGTCATATTTTTTGAAAAGTCATCTTCAAGTTGCAACTTTTTTGATCAGTTTTTTAATTCTAAAAGGATTTCTTGAAGATTGAAAACTCTTGATTGCCTCTTTTCAATATTTATAAATAGCACAATAACTCATACTTAGATTTTGAACTTTCTACTCTGATTTCTATTGATTCTATTCTCTTGTGCTATTCTAAGCATTTGTACATTCAACCCTGTTATTTCATTTGCTATTGTTCCAATAATCACTATGCACTCACTTCGAATCATCAAGGAGATTATAGGAACCATTGTACTATCAAGTCAAAATCAGTGTTAGGCGAATATAAGATTGTCAAGCAAGAATTGTATTTGTCAAAGGAAATAATAAATCTGAGAGGTGCTCAGATTGGTTAAGTTGTAAACCTATTCCTCCGGGTCAAGTGAGGGATTTACTAAGGAAATACCTAAGAGGTGCTTAGGGACTGGACGTCGGAGAGGTGCTCCGAACCAGTATAAATCTCGGTGTGTACATTTACTTGCTGCTTTATTATTTTATAGTATAAATTAGTATATATACTTGTTTTATTAGCCATACACAATCTACTAGTTCTTTCATTTGGTATCAGGGCATCCTACGAAAATTCCTTCGTCGACTTCCGGATTTAAATTTCCTAAAGTATCACTTGTGTTTAAAATAAAACATTTGGATCCGAATATTTTAAAATAAGATACTTTCGGTTTTCTTTCAAAAAGGAGTTCGTAAGGAGTATTTTTGGTTAAATGCCTTAGGGAGACACGATTTAGAACATAGCATGCAGTAGCTACAGCTTATGCCCAAAAATTTTGAGGTAAGTTACTACTATAAAAAGAGTTCTTGCACATTCTTGGAGAGTTCTATTTTGGAATATATCTTTACAAATCTTTTATCTTTTGTGATAACACTAGTGCAATTAAGTTATTAAAAATACCTTGGATCAATCATCTTCCCAACCACCTTAAGCTTAAAACTCTCAAGAACAAACGCGTAGTCAAACAAGTCATGGAATTGTTGGAGAAATTAATTGGTCTAAGGATAGTGAAAATGAAGTTTCTTTGGTTTAACCTTCCAGAACCATCAATGCCACATCAACTATTCTCCGCAACCAAGAAATTCTTTTCAAACAAAAAAAAAATGATGAAACGTCAAAAAACTTTTGGGAATTTGCTAGGTAAATTTGAAAAAAGTGCCTTCGTGCTCAAGCTCCTCATCATCTCAGCATGAATCTTAGGATTTCTCAAGTCTTTCCTTATTTGGTAAGTCCATCATATTTTCTTATGATTCAGTAGTGTTATCGTTCAAAAACTATCATTTCGTTCTGTGTTTTTATGTAATGTTGGTATGTAACTTAATTTGGGATGTTATGCGACTTTATGTATGTGAAAACTTCTATTTGATACTATGTGACTTTATGTGAAAACTTCTATATGATGTTATGTATGTAACCAATTCGTAATGTATGTTGGTCAGTGAGTATTCATTGTGTTTACTTCTTTTTATTGATGCCAAAAGGGGAGAATCATATAGATAGGGGAAGCAAAATCAATATTTTTAAACTTAAACTTTGATAGTTGTCATCATCAAAAAAGGGGAGATTGTTTGAACATTAGAGCTCTGTTTTAACAATGACAACTATATACTGCACATATATACTATTTCATGATATCGGGCTTTCATTCAAGAAGACAAAACACAAGGCAAAAAGCCAGGCAAAAAGCAAGAAGAATCATCTACCAGTCAAAGAAGTCAAAACTATGGAGCTTCAAGATCAATAGTATGTGTATGGTCTTAAACTGAATTGTAAAATCTCCTTGGTAGTTCATACACACACACAAAAACATTCTCAAACACAGAGGTCAAGATATCATAAAGATTTGATTTCGACAAATGTCAAAGTAATTAAACAAACTAAACTTATACAGCTCAGTCGATTGAAATTGGTTTCAGTCGACTGAGCCCAATTTCAGTCGACTGAAACTGTGTTAACCAATTTTTTATAATTCAAATATTTTCCGCGAAAATTTAAACGTTCATACTCGGTAGACTGACGTATTCGCTCAGTAGACTGAGATGCTGTTATGGCCATATTTTCTAAAAGTCATCTTCAAGAGTTGCAACTTTTATTGATCAGTTTTTTAATTCTGAAAGGATTTCTTGAAGATTGACAACTCTTGATTGCCTCTCTTTAATATTTATAAATAGCACAACAACTCATACTTAGATTTTGAACTTTCTACTCTGATTTCTATTGGTTCTATTCTCCTGTTCTATTCTAAGCATTTGTACTTTCAACTCTGTTATTTCATTTGCTATTGTTCCAATAATCACTGTGAAATCACTTCGAACCGTCAAGGAGATTATAGGAACCATTTTACTACCAAGTCAAAATCAGTGTTAGATGAACACAAGATTGTCAAGCAAGAATCGTATTTGTCAAAGGAAAGAATAAATCTGAGTGGTGCTCATATTGGTTAAGTTGTAAATCTATTCCTCCGGGTCAAGCGAGGGATTTACTAAGGAAATACCTAAGAAGTTCTTAGGGACTAGACGTAAGGGAGGTGCTCCGAACCAGTATAAATCTCGGTGTGTACATTTACTTATTGCTTTATTATTTCATGGTATAAATTAGTATATATACCTGTTTTATTAGCCATACACAATCTACTAGTTCTTTCATTTGGTATCAGATCATCCTACGAAATTCCTTCATTGGCTTTCGGATCAAATTTTCCTAAAGGATCACTAGTGTTTAAAATAAAACATTTGGATCCGAATATTTTAAAATAAGATACTTTCGGTTTTCTTTCGAAAAGGAGTTCGTAAGGATTATTTTTGGTTAATGGCCTTAAGGAGACACGATTTAGAACATAGCATGCAGTAGCTACAGCTTCTGCCCAAAAATTTTGAGGTAAGTTACTACTACAAAGAAAAGTTCTTGCACATTCTTGGAGAGTTCTATTTTGGATATATCTTCACAAATCTTCTATCTTTTGTGATAACATTAGTGCAATTAATTTATTAAAAAAACCTTGGATCAATCATCTTCCCAACCACCTCAAGCTCAAACCTCTCAAGAACAAACGCGTGGTCAAATAAGTTATGGAATTGTTGAAGAAATTAATTGGTCTACGGATAGTGAAAATAAAGTTTCTTTGGTTCAACCTTCCAGAACCATCAATGCTACAACAGCTATTCTCCACAACCAAGAAATTCTTTTCAAACAACAACAAAAATTGATGAAATGTCAAAAAACTTTTGGGAATTAGCTAGGTAAAATTTGGAAAAAAGTTTCTTCATGCTCAAGCTCCTCATCATTTGAGCATGAATCTTAGGATTTCTCAACTCTTTCCTTATTCGGTAAGTCTATCATATTTTCTTATGATTCAGTAGTGTTATCGTTCAAAAACAATCATTTTGTTCTGTGTTTTTTATGTAATGTTGGTATGTAACTTAATTTGGGATGTTATGCGACTTTATGTATGTGAAAACTTCTATTTGATACTATGTGACTTTATGTGAAAACTTCTACATGATGTTATGTATGTAACCAATTCGTAATGTATGTTGGTCAGTGTGTATTCATTGTGTTTACTTCTTTTGTTGATGCCAAAGGGGGAGAATCATATAGATAGGGGGAGCATGAATTTAGGGGGAGCAAAATCAATATTTTTAAACTTAAACTTTGATAGTTGCCATCATCAAAAAATTGGAGATTGTTAGAACATTAGATCTCTATTTTAATGATGAAAACTATATATTGCACATATATACTATATCATGATATCAGGCTTTCATTCAAGAAGACAAAACGCAAGGCAAAAAGCTAGAAGAGTCATCTACAAGTCAAAGAAGTCAAAACTATGGAGCTTCAAGATCAATAGTTTGTATATGGTCTTAGATTAAATTGTAAAATCTCCTTAATTGTTCATATACACACACAAAAACACACTCAAACACAGATGTCAAGATATCATAAAGGTTTTAATTCAACAAATGTCAAAGTAATTATACAAACTGAACTTACACAGTTCAGTCGACTGAAATTGGTTTTAGTCGACTGAGCCCAATTTCAGTCGACTGAAACTGTATTAACCAATTTTTTATAATCCAAATTTTTTGTAGCGAAAATTTAAACGTTCATACTCAGTAGACTGACTTAGTCGCTCAGTAGACTGAGATGTTGTAATGGCCATATTTTATGAAAAGTCATCTACAAGAGTTGTAACTTTTTTGATCAGTTTTTTAATTCTGAAAGGATTTCTTGAAGATTGACAACTCTTGATTGCCTCTCTTCAATATTTATAAATAGCACAACAACTCATACTTAGATTTTGAACTTTCTACTCTGATTTCTATTGATTTTATTCTCTTGTGCTATTCTAAGCATTTGTACTTTCAACTCTATTATTTCATTTGCTATTGTTCCAATAATCACTGTGCACTCACTTCGAACCATCAAGGAGATTATAGGAACCATTGTACTATCAATTTAAAATCAGTGTTAGACGAAGACAAGATTGTCAAGCAAGAATTGTATTTGTAAAAGGAAAGAATAAATCTAAGAGGTGCTTAGATTATTTAAGTTGTAAACCTATTCCTCCGGGTCAAGCGAGAGATTTACTCAGGAATACCTAAGAGGTGCTTAGGGACTGGACGTAGGAGAGGTGCTCTGAACCAGTATAAATCTCGGTGTGTACATTTACTTAATACTTTATTATTTTATAGTATAAATTAGTATATATACTTGATCTATTAGCCATACACAATCTAATAGTTCTTTCATTTGGTATCAGAGCATCCTACAAAAATTCCTTCGTAGGCTTTCGGATCAAATTGTCCTAAAGGATCACTAGTGTTTAAAATAAAACATTTGGATCCGAATATTTTAAAATAAGATACTTCGGTTTTCTTTCAAAAAGGAGTTCGTAAGGAGTATTTTTGGTTAAATTCCTTAGGGAGACACGATTTAGAACATAGCATGCAGTAGCTACAGTTCTGCCCAAAATTTTTGAGGTAAGTTACTACTACAAAGAAGAGTTCTTGCACATTCTTGGAGAGTTCTATTTTGTAATATATCTTCACAAATCTTCTATCTTTTGTGATAACACTAGTGCAATTAATTTATTAAAAATACCTTGGATCAATCATCTTTCAACCACCTCAAGCACTAACCTCTCAAGAAAAACGCGTGGTCAAACAAGTCATGGAATTATTGAAGAAATTAATTAGTTTATGCATAGTGAAAAAAAGTTTCTTTGGTTCAACCTTCTAGAACCATCAATGTCACAACAACTATTCTCCGCAACCAAGAAATTCTTTTCAAACAAAAAAAAATGATGAAACGTCAAAAAACTTTTGGGAATTTGCTAGGTAAATTTCGGAAAAAAGTTTCTTCATGCTCAAGCTCCTCATCATCTGAGCATGAATCTTAGGATTTCTCAAGTCTTTCCTTATTTGGTAAGTCTATCATATTTTCTTATGATTCAGAAGTGTTCCGTTCAAAAACTATCATTTCGTTCTGTGTTTTTTATGTAATGATGGTATGTAACTTAATTTGGGATATTATGCGACTTTATATATGTGAAAATTCTATTTGATACTATTTGACTTTATGTGAAAACTTCTACATGATGTTATGTATGTAACCAATTCATAATGTATGTTGGTCGGTGAGTATTCATTGTGTTTACTTCTTTTTGTTGATGCTAAAGGGAGAGAATCATATAGATAGGGGGAGCGAAATCAATATTTTTAAACTTAAACTTTGATAGTTGTCATCATCAAAAAATGGGAGATTGTTAGAACATTAGATCTGTATTTTAATGATGACAACTATATACTGCACATATATACTATATCATGATATCGGGCTTTCATTCAAGAGGACAAAACGCAAGGCAAAAAGCAAGAATAATCATCTACAAGTCAAAGAAGTCAAAACTATGGAGCTTCAAGATCAATAGTATGTATATGGTCTTAGATTGAATTGTAAAATCTCCTTGATAGTTCATATACACACACAAAAATACACTCAAACAAAGATGTCAAGATCATAAAGATTTGAATTTGACAAATGTCAAAGTAATTATACAAACTGAACTTACACGGTACAATCGACTGAAATTGGTTTCAGTCGATTGAGCCCAATTTCAGTCGACTGAAACTGTGTTAACCAATTTTTTATAATTCAAATTTTTTGCCACAAAAATTTAAACGTTCATACTCAGTAGACTGACGTATTCGCTCAGTAGACTGAGATGTTGTAATGGCCCTATTTTTTGAAAAGTCATCTTCAAGTACTGGATCTTATGTTTTGATTAATGACAAGAAATTCTACCGACACGAATATTCATGAATCTACGACAAAGAACTACAAAGACCGACATCACCAATATAAAGTATAGTTCATATATATATATATATGTGTGTGTGTTGTTTAGAGTCAAGTCAAGTTTTAGCCGTGTTAAAATCTATCCTCAAGTAGTTCACAAACATACACATTCGAAACATTCTATAAAAGTAATAAAAGTTTTTATTTAAAAAAAACAAAAACAAAATAAAATAATAACAGTGATAATATATGAAGCAATACTTGAACTTGGGTCATTGGTAAATTCATATTTTAAATGAAAATTCAAGTTTTCAAAAAATGCATGGAGTAGGGCTCGAACCCGGGTCACTAGTTTAGAAGGCAAGTGCTCTAACCAAATGAGCTATGGTAATTTTTGTTTATCAATAGAATTCAATCGAGTAAATAAGGTCATTCAGTCGACTGAATACCTAAACCTGTATACGTGTATACATATTTTAAATTACTCTTAGTCGACTGAATATGAATATTTCTGCACTATTTTTTCTCTACTTTAATTCAGTCGACTAACTATAATATTCAGTCGATTGAATATGTTCTAACTGCTAATTTTTTGAATTTCCTAAAAATACACCTCTCTTCAGCGAAGAGGAATCTCTTCCAGGAAGAGTTGCAATGATTTCTTTTCAACGGAACTTTTAACCAAGAGTTGCAACTCTATAATCTCTATATATACATACTCAATTCAAGATTAAATTAACAATTCTAATTCCATTTTCATACTTTCTTGAATTATGAGTTTCTTGCTTTATTGCTTGAATATTTGAGCAATCACGTATTTATTTCTCTAATTCTAAAGCAATCTAATCTTCCTTATCTTCACGTACACACAAATATACACATTACTCTTGAGGAAAAGATTATAGGAAGAGTGTACAATATTGACTTATAGTGCTATTCAAGTGCATACTCAGTCAGAAACAACTTTACTATTTGTATTGGACATCCTGTTCAGTTGCTTAGGCGGTAGAAGTTCTATTCGATTGTCTAGGCGGTAGAAGTCCTGTTCGGTTGCTCAGGCGGTGTAATACCTATTCCTCCGGGTTAAGAGAGGGTTGATAGTTAAATTCCAGAAGGAGTCTGGGACTAGACGTAGAATGGGAGTTCGAACTAGTATAAAAATCCCTAGTGTCATTTACTTTACTATTTACTTTTTATACTCGTATTCTACATCAGCATATAACTTAGTTTATATCGGACTACCACTGCATTTACATTGTTTACAACTGTTGGCCATTTCGATCCTATAGCATAGTTACTTTCACAAGAGTTGCAACTTTTTTTGATCAGTTTTTTAATTCTAAAAGGATTTCTTGAAGATTGACAACTCTTGATTGCCTCTCTTCAGTATTTATAAATAGCACAATAACTCATACTTAGATTTTGAACTTTCTACTCTAATTTCTATTTATCATATTCTCTTTGCTATTCTAAGCATTTGTACTTTCAACTCTATTATTTCATTTGCTATTGTTCCAATAATCACTGAGCACTCACTTTTAATCATCAAGGAGATTATAGGAACCATTGTACTATCAAGTCAAAATCAGTGCTAGACGAACACAAGGTTGTCAAGCAAGAATTATATTTGGCAAAGGAAAGAATAAATCTGAGAGGTGGTCATATTGGTTAAGTTGTAAACTTATTCCCCCGGGTCAAGCGAGGGATTTACTAAGGAAATACCTAAGAGGTCCTTAGGGACTGGATGTAGGAGAGGTTCTCCGAACCAGTATAAATCTCAGTGTGTGCATTTACTTACTACTTTATTATTTCATAGTATAAATTAGTATATATACTTGTTTTATTAGCCATACACAATCTGCTAGTTCTTTCACACTCAATGATCCAATTTTAATTGAGGATGCAGGGAAGGTAAGAGAAGAATTTATGTTATTTAATTTGATTTCTGGGAATTTATTTCATGGGTTTTAATTGAATCTAGGCTTGAGGCTTTAGGTTCTTCTTTGGAAGAGAGGGAGAGGAAGCAACATGAATAAAAAGGGGAACATAGAGGTGCGACTATTATAAAGAAAGAAAATGGGACTTGGGCCCAACTCCATCCTCTTTTAATCAACAACAAACTATTCTCCTTCATAACTCAAAATCCAAAACTCTAAACACCTCGATGTTTATAGTCAAAAGAATCGGAAACATCGTTCCAAACATGATGAAAGTGGCCTCAATTACCAATTCCATTGTATGCAAAAGTTGGCCTTTTGGGTCATTTATCAATGGACTCCCGATGTATTACTAATAATCTGCTATCCCAAACATATCGATGTTTAACGATCGGCAATTGCATTTCGAAAGCAATGGAAGTCGTCTCGGACCTTGATCCATTATCTTTAAAATCTAACTTTTTAGGCCATCAATTTTTAATATTCAAAATCAATCGTTTAAATATCTAGGCCTTCAAAAATATAGGTTGTACATTCTCCTCCCTTAAGAATTTCATCCTCGGAACCCTATGGACTAGGACAGTATAACATGGCCATTGTTTACCTTAAGCTACACCATATTAAACCAAAATATAGCACTAGCAATGACAACAACCAACAGACATGCCTAAACAACACAAACTCCAATCAACCAACACACAAGCAACAAATTAAAAAAACAAACTATCAGTCCAATAAGCCATAGGCCTACATCATGAACTTCTCCCATGTATGATACATGGTAAACCAGTTGCAGTCCAACTATCAGAAAGGTAAGTTGGCTTATATATATTAGATTATCGATTCACATAGACAATGGGTAAGTACTACTATCTTCCTGCCAACTTCTCTGCCCTCCTAAATAGAATTCATTGAGAAGTACTTCTCCAACTACTCCAAAGGTAACCAAATAATAACTTTTAAAAAATCATTTGTATCAAGTACTACTTCCAGTTGGTCTTGTCTGACTATTTGCAGTGTGAAGATAAATCATCAACTCTTATGCATTGATCCCATGGACCATATAGCAATAAGTTAGAGTCCTATCTCCTACCTTGCATTAGTACTATATAGGTAGACCACTAACTATGGATCAACTACAGTGACCTCTAACTATATAGCAATAAGTTAGAGTCCTACCTGCTACGGTACCGTGTCATCCAAAATAAAACTTGACTAATCCCCTAATTTATAGTTCGATAAATCACGACCAAACTCTCCAACTAAACCAACTCTATCAAGATAAAATCAAGAGTCACATTCTTGTTCATCACTCTTAGCTGTGAATATTAGGATCCTTATTTCTAATTTTAATAACAAACTACCCCACACAGATTGTTACCACTAAACTCAAGTGCTCATGCACAAAATCTAAATGGTAGGGTCTTATGGTCTACTCAGCTTAGGGCTAACATAGGAAATAAGAAAGAGTGAAAATAAAAGGAAAAAAAATCAAATGGTCTCCTAAAAGGCGACCAACTCATTTTGACACACCATACCACAAATAACAACCCTGACTCCACCGCATGATTAATGTGGCCTAATGCTCTTTCGGAAACCACTACTCCCTTTTGGTGGTTATAACATTGCTATACTTTAGCTTATCGACTAAAGCTTACTTCCATTACTTTCAATACACCCATTCGACCTTGTGTAAGATGACCAAGCGTAACAATCCGCCATCTATGACACCCCAATTCATGCATAAAATGATGCGGATATCGCTGACCTGACAGATGGTCGATTATTTTGAGGTAAAATATATAACATATCATAGAGTTATCTACTCTACACTTTCTGATACTTACAGTGGAAGGAATAAAATATAATAACCAATAATATAATAATCCCAAATGAATAAATAATACAATATTAAATAAACTTCACTTACAACATATCTTTACACTAGTAACAAGATCAACCTAATATATGGAAATTAATGAAATAAAATATTAGATAGCTAATAGACAAATAAATATGCATCTCCATCGTATTATCATGGCTCTAAGTCATCGCTGGTCCTCCCCACCAACCTATCAGAGTATAACTAAACAGAAGAAAATGATAGAGGGGTTCAAACATATGTTTGGTGAGCGAAACGCATCATATAAGTGTATAATACTAATAAGCTAGTAAAACAACACTTACACTTGAAATTTGTACCTCAACCTGTGTCACCTGCACTAAATAAGTTAGCTAAACATAATATAATACTATCGTGACATCATATGCTAAGGTCTCATCCTATGCCAAAACATATATATATATATATATATTTATGCTCGCTACTATAAATCAATGTTTATCAACCAGCTATCGCCAAATCGTATGTAGCTCGCTACTAAAGATCTACGCGTCTCAGCCCACTATCGCCAAATCATAAGCGACTCGCTATTTAAGATCTACGTGTCTTAGCCCACTATCAAAAAATCAAATTCCACTCGCTAATGAAGATCAAAAGCATCTTAGCCTACTATCGCAAAATCATATGCGACTCGCTATTAAAGATCTACGTGTTTCAACCCACTATCACAAATCATATGTACACTATTAAGCTGAAAGCCCCAACTCGTGTACTGCCAACCGCGACATTATTCGGCTCGAAGTTCTAACTCGCCATTGTTATATGTCACTGACCCTACTGAACTGCACTTGACGTCTACCATATACCACACTATTGAGCTCAAAGTCTTAACTCATGTGGCCCATATGTGACATGATTGTGGAGATCGTATATGACTATTAAGGTTAAGTCCGTGCTAGACACTCATTTAATGGTCTGCGATACTATTGGGATCAGGCCCAAAACTCGTCATCGCCCCACCATTTATGAAGCTACTAGATCAAGCCTCAACATGCAAACATAAAAACCATATAAACGAACTTGTCCAACTAAGACAATTTTCTAAAGTACCTTAAAACACATCAAACAATGTACCAAAACGTTCCTCGTCACACCACGATCCCGATGCAATGAACCACGCATGAAACAGAGGTTATGTGAGAGTTATACAAGTTTGAAGTTAAGGGGCATTTCCATAATTTATAATTACACACACACATATATATATATATATATATATTAATTTTATCTTCTTCCTGGTTTCGTGTCAATATGTTACGTATACCCAAAGCTGTCGTTCCTCTTCGTCCACTACCACCATCAAGGGCCTTGAAACAACGATCTGAAGCCACCAGTAGCCGCCCTCCTCATGTGCCACTCGTCCATGTGTCTCCAACCACCTGAAACTGACCGTGCCACCATAGACTTTTCACATTAGGGTTCGCTGATCTAGTGAATTCCAGCCACATTGGGTCGATCGGACCCCATCCTAGTCATCCACTTGACATCATTTGCATGCCTATGATATCTAATCATCGTATTATCTTCATTTCACCATTGCATCAAATGGATGGTCCATATTCATTAAACTTCCCACACATTTTCTGATCAATCCGTACACCCATTCGACGAACGAACACCACCAGTGGATTCATGTCAATGAGAACTATAATTTTAATATATAATATGTCTAATTCAGAACAGTTTTGTATTTTGCACCTTTTGATTATAGGGAGATTAACTTTATCTAATTACAATTGATAATTATATTTTTTAACCATCTAGTCATGTCATGCTACATCCTAATCAGGTGTATATAAATAATCAGTTTTTAATTATTAACTAGTGCGAACCCATGCTATGCACATAAGGTTTGCGTAAATTTGTAACTGAGCATTTTTCAAAAAAATTTGGTTACATGAAGGTGGAACGTAAACTTTTGGACTGTAATTTTTTTGATTGGTTTCTTCTGAATTTTTTTTAAAAAAAACCTTAAATGATAACTAAATATGTTTGAATAATTTCAAAGAGTACAAAGTACAAATATTTTTGGATACAATTGTGTTATACAACAAACACTAACATCAACTATAATCCATCCTAACTTGGAAGCATAACATTGGTAATAATACCAATTTTCTAAATTAAATTGATAGTTTAATTCCTTTTTGTGTATTGCATAGCAGTACTATTTGGTATGTCTTTAATTTAAACTGGAATTTAATTAGAGAGTTAAAATTATAATTAACTGTAATTAATTGTATTTTATTCTAACCAAAATTTAAAAATGGTGAATATGTTTACCATAATTGAAAATGTGAAATAAATTACATTAATAACTTTAGTTTGCAGATAAATATTGAAACGTATAAAAAATATTTCATTATTAAACAATGTGGTGCCACATGAGAACAAACATACATTTATTGGTATATGCAGCATGAATAAATTATGATAAATATATTTATATTTAAATCTTAGTTTGAAATAAATGGAAAATTAAATACAATTAACTACAGTTAATTTTTTTATAGTTTGAGTCCAATATGAATTAGAAAACTAATTATATATCAATTCAGTATTAATACTCTTCCTAATTAAATGAATTAATTACCATTAGTGGGCATATTCATTCTATAAAAATTAACTGATTTAATTTCAAAGATGGAAAGATACGATATTATTCATTTGTAATGTCAACCAAACCAAGAAATAAACATGTTATTTAATTTTTAAATCAACCAAATTACACCTTCTCTCTATGAAGTTTATACGAAAAAATTTATAACTTAAGAATTTTGGTTTAAACTAAAAGCATAAAATGAGTCAAACTCTACATTATGTTCGAAAATGAAACCATTAAAGTGAATGTGTTGCCGCTTTGCCTACAAAAATGGCAGCTAGTTCATCATTTAAAATTTTAGATTATACACAAATTATGTGTATTACTGAAGACAGCCTTTTTGTTCTTATTAGTACCAGTGTGATTCAAATATACCCATTTAAAATTTAATCTTTTTAATACTACAATTAAATTTCATCATTTAATGATTAATTAAAAGGCAATAAAATATAATTTTACCAATTGAAATTCACGAGCAATTTTTCCACCAACCATTAGAGTTTTGCTAGTGAAATTCAACAACGTCCAATATAACAATGCTTTATTAAAATTTTGGCAAAGTTTCTTAAAATGATTTACAAAAAAAAATTTCTAAATATTTATTAATAACAACCTTTTTGAAAGCAACCTTCCTTGAAGACTATGAAAATTAAAAACGCATCATTGAAATTTTTTGAATTTTAGAAAACTCATGTAAATATACTATTTTTTACAAAACCACATATACCGATATAGAGATTGATTGGAGCATCTTCTTGTAATTCTAGCTCATTGGCAATTGAGTGAATCGATTACTAATGCATTCGAAATACTTCACAAATTAAGGAGGAAGATGAATTTTGTTTATTCAACTGTTTGTTTAAGGAATATTAGTAAATTTTGAAACAATAAATACATGTAATTCTGGTCCAAAAAGCACCATTAATGATATTATGAAGTATAATAAATATTTTTGTTGGTACTTTTTAGATATGGTATTAATAGATGAAAATCAAAGTACGTTTCAATAGCGCCTTAAATTGTGAACTAACAATTTTTTATACTCTAGTAATGATCGTGCACTTTACTGTATTAGGTTTCCAAAGAAACTTGACTCTTAAACCATGCACCTTCCTACTTTAATGATCATAACTACTTGAGCATGATCTTACTTTGTAAGAAAATCTACAAATATATTTAATAAAAACTGCTCAACATGATTCAAGGAAATCATTCCTTGGAGAATATGTAATTAAATAAAACCTAAAAACCAATTTTTGTCCATTGTAAAATCAAATATTACATTGAAATAAAGTGCAATCCAATTTAAGCATTAAAATGAATTAGTATGTAGTTTGTCCTCCAGTTAGATTCAATCAAAATGAATTAACTACTATTACTTATCTTATTTGTCCGAATTGAAATTAAACGGAATTAGAAGCAAATAATTTCTTTTATCAGTTGAATGACAATATAGTTTGGTATGATTCTTCTAGTTCTAAATTAGTGTACTTGTAAACATTATAAGTAAGAACATCTCTAATCCATGATTATCTATAAACATTTCTAGACTATAGAAATTTAAACTAATATAACATCAAATACACTTTGTAGGAAATAAATTATCTTACATTCTTCTGAGGTCCCCAAAAAATTGGTAACAGTCATGCATTCAATGGAAGTTATGTGTTGCTTATAAATATTTCATGGTCTATTAATTAACACCATAAAAAATATCAAACCATATATTGATAAAGACGAATAATATTAGATTTAAAAAAAAAAAAGTTTATGTAAAGTAAGATAATATAAAACATTTAAATAAGAAGTAAAAGTTTACAAAGAAAATATTTACAATTAAATTAAAAAAAAACTAAACTTGTCTACTGTAGCCAAAATAAATAAGCTACTTGTACATTTATATATTTCCTAAAATACTATAAAAATTATCATTTGAATATTCTTGTGTCGCGTATTTTATTATAACTTGATTTTCTTATATGCTTAAGTTTAATAATGGAAAAAGGATCACTTTGCCCCTGACAGACTATACAAAAAACTTAAAGATTGTTTGGTATCTATGTAATAATAAACAAATTTTGCCCTACAAAATAAAATAGGTAAACAAAATTCATAATGTACGAATAGAACAAAAATTAATTGAAAGTAACATTGGATACAAATGTTAAGATTAAACAAAATAGTTCATTTAACCTGTAATAAATTTTACCAAAGAAGCGAAGATTTTATGTTACCAATGTATTAGTAAATCCAACAACTCCTACAAAAAAAGAAGGAAAATAAACTCCTACTAACACTGATATTATAATGTTATTAACTTCAAACAATAATTAGTGTAAACATATCCTTTGGCTTGTAGCTATAGTATAATATAATAGATAATTATTATGACATACGTTCTATATATTATGACATTGTTGTTTTTTTTAACTACTAAGAGAAATGAAAGGTTTTGGTAAAACTATCCAAATAAGAAATTAGTTTTAAAAGTCATAAATGTTTGTAAAGTACGTAATGGCAGTTCACGTGGCAGATTCGGGAATATCTATGATGTAATATCTACGCGAAATAAAGTTATTTGATTAATCGCATAAATTGAGACGCATAACAACATATACTTAGAATGTAAAACTCAAATCAAAATTAGAATGAAAAACTCAACACATTTACATTGCTTTAAATGTAAAAACTTAATTCAGAATTAGAACTAAATGTATGAAAGGATTTTAGGCAATTATAATGAGAACTGAAAATTTAAGAAATAATTAAGTGCTAATTGAGTTAAAGGTAAGAGATCTATATAGCAATAACTGTTACTTTAGTGTTAGTTAGTATTCTTCGTGGAATAATGAGATTTTATAAGCGGCTAAAAGTAAAGTTATTCATTGAATTAAAGATATTGATGTATTCAAGCTGAGTTAAACACGAAAATATATTAATATTTGGTAGGAATTAAATAGTTTATTGCACTATTTCAATCTAAAACCTACAATTAATTTTCTATCAATAAAAATATCAATCCTGAACAAAAAATGAACATAAGAAATGAACTAAAAATAATTGTATACTTATTAAATTAAGAAAGAAATACTCAATGCATTTATGTTACTGAGGATGTCAAACTAAAATTCGAATTAGAACTAAGTAAATTGAAGGCGATTAGCAAAAAATTATGCTAAATAAAACAGTTAATTTTTATTTTGTAATAAAAAACCTTGAAGTGGAGAAATCGAGATAAGTTACCACAAAAATGAAAAACCATCATAAATTTAATTTTTCGATTCTCTGAATCATCGATTCCATTAATCCATTCTCAAACCTGCAACAATTTTAGAAATGAAAAGGCCGGTCCTAAATAAAAGAATTAAACATAAAAAAATGAGTTACATTTTCTATAGTCATTGATTTTAGAACGTAAACTCAACATATTTACATTTGTTAGAGTATAAAACACAAATTCAAATCAAAATTAAATATATGAAAGTAGGTAAAGTGATTTTAGTTTGAAACAAAAACGTAAAGAAATTATTAATTTGGATTAAGTTTCATTTTTTAATTACGTAAAAAGAGGCTTTTGAGATTTTTATGTTATAGGTAAGAAATGCATATAGTATTAATTACTAATTTAATGTTGGTATTCTTTATGAAATATTAAAAACAAATCAATACTCTAAAAGTTGAACATTATATGTAATACATTAGTTTATTGTCATGGTGGAGAAATTTGAATTTAATTTAAGTTGATTATCTTTTATTTAAAGGATTAACAAGTAGAGATATCTTATTTTGTACTGTCTACATAGAAGAAGGATCTCTTCTGATATTTCTTCTTTTTTCTCATAATTTTAGAATTAAAATCCTTAATTCTCTTTAATTCATGTGTATATTTTCACATTTACTCTATTTTTATAGTTTACAAGCTAGTATATTCAGATCTAACAACATGTCCTTTTGACTTCCCCTTTTATTAAATTTACTCATTATGTTAAATCTTATTTCTTTTCTCTACAAAGTTGAACCCTTAAGCTGAAGTTTGTTTTCATATCTAAATTGAGATACTTTTTTTTTTCTTATTCCATTTTATTTCATCTTTAATCTCATCTTATCTTATACCATACACATAAAAGATGGATCTCTTCTAATATCTCTTCTTTTTTCTCATAATTTTAAAATTAAAATCCTAAATTCTCCTTGATTCATGTTTATACTTTTACATTTACCCTTCTATTTAACACGTTTTTATATCTTCAGGTGTAACATAATGACTAATTGACTTCCCCTTTTATTAAATTTACTCATCTTATACTTCTTATTCTTACATAAAAGATGGACCTATCCTAATATATTTTCTTTTTACTCATAATTTTAGAATTAAAATCCTTGATTCATGTGTATATTTTCACATTTACCCATCGGGAAAATTAGGGAAAATGACAAACTTAAAAAAAAAGCTGAATGATATTAAGTTTTATTTTTAAGTTGAAGGACGAATGTTGGTTATAATTTAAGTTGAAGGACAATCTTCGAAAAAAAATTGGACTGAAGCACAGCCTAATTTTTTTTTAAATTTTTTTCCTGATTTTTAACTTAATTAGTAATGTGAATTTTATATATTTCAAAATGCAAAATGCACCGTATGTAAAAAGATCTACCATATGCAATCTGTAAAAATAAAATCAACAAGTGGTTTAGATATGTGTATGGATTAGCTGGTTGATAATATACCTACATTATTAAGTTGTTGGATGGATATTGGTTCAACTTAGGGAATTCACAGTCTATCTCTGCTACTTTTGGAATTCAACTTATATGTGTTGAACATGCGGTAATTAAAGCATGACACCGGATATTGGTTCAACATTTGTTGCAATATCATTGTTTACACACACACATAGTAGGATTTTGTGGAACATTTTTGGAGTTGGATTTACCTTTTTAACCTTGATATATCTTACTTTCAGCTATAAGAGCACTCCTGCGGCCGAAGGAAAAAAGAAGATAGTTAAAGTTATTTTGGGCACAAGTGGGTGGAGCTTATGATTCTCGTCTCTTATCCTTCTTTTTCTGAATTCATTTTTATGCTTCTCCCCAATCTTCACTATATACAATTTTCAGTTACACTTGTAAACCCCAATCCTAATCTCAGTTGTAACATTCCATTTTCTCGATCTTCTCTTCAAATTCACCATCGATTCCGCCGTCATTGCCAGCGAAGAAGAGATGGTGATTGGGGTTCGAATGCTGAAGAGTTTCGGTATATATTTCAAGAAGAGGAAGACCAAGAATTTGGTGATGATTTTGAGCTGTTGGACGAGGGAAGTGATGATATCATTGACAAAATATGGATTTTCAAGGTTAACACTGTTTGCTTCCTCCACTAATTAATTAAGCTTAATTAACAGTACATATATCAATACACAAAGCAGGCCCTCTTCCTCCTTGATTATAGGTTTCCATAGTTATGTCAATTTGTAGATCACAGCTTTAGCACGCTGCGAGTATTTCAAATTGGCGAGTATTTCAAATTGGGGTTTCATTGATACTGTTGTTTGATTGTGGTCAGTTTTGGTCATCATTAAGATTATATTGTAGCTAATGCATCTGACCAGTTCCACATTTTAATATATTTCTCTGATTAACTTTAAGATTACCTTGAACTTGCCTACATGCCAATGCTTCTAATTAAAAAAAAAAGAAGTTTTCTCTAAGCTTATTATTACAAAGGTTGTATGAATGATCCTGAGTCATGACAACAATGGCGATAAATTAGTTCAAATTAGTCATGTTTAACCGGCCATGCAACTAAAATTTGAACTCGCTAAGCAAGCATCTTGCATGTTCCTACAGGTCTTCAAAGCATATGGATATTTGCTGCCTGGCATCGTTGTATCCCTGCTTCTAGCTACCGGTCTAAAAGCGTTCCTCATTACCATGGCTATTGCTTTAAGTCTATCGGCCATTTCTTTAGCATTTGAAAATATACAAGGAAGTGTATCCAGAAAACCAAGAACAAGAGCAAGAGGCAACAAGAAGAAAAACCCGTTTAGCATGAAGTATTCTGGCAAAAACTCCTCCCAAAGGCAAAAGAAAAGGAATAGTAAGTACAGTGAGAGAAACGGCTACAAATCATGGATTTCTTCAATGGATTTCTCGAAAGAAGACATGGAAAGTAGATTGGGAAGAAATAATTTTGGTGGATGGGATGAGTTATATAACGAGGAGGATTCAGTAAAGAAGGCACCACCAATGCAATCTAAAAAGGGGATGAAAGAAGAAAACGTGTCTTGGAAAGGAGGCAGGGATGATGAACCTCTGTTTTTGAGACTTTTGATAGCAGTGTTTCCATTCTTGAGGTCGTGGACGATGATGTTGTAGCAAGTAGTATGCTGGGGAGATGAGATGGTATGTAGTCGTCAATAATAGTTCTTCTTTGAAACATGCAAAACAATAGTAATCTTTTTTAATACATAAATTTCATATTTTTCAACAAGTTTATCTAGTTATAGAAGCCAACATTGGAAAATATTCAGAGAAGAAAGCATTTAAAGAGCAACGTATAAGCCGGTGAAGTTTGAATTGATTTTAGTGAAATAAGGATACATCAATCAACATAACAAAAAACAAAACAAATAACTCTTCGACAAAACAAATAACTCTTCCTTCCATCAGATATCAAATATTATTTTTTTGTGGTTTCACCATATCTTACTGTCAAGCATTGAGTGATACTGACACACTTTTTGGTGTTCTAACTACAACTTCAAATCTTTTAGGTATACAATTATATGAAAATGAAGCTCAAAGCTTGCACACCCGTGCACACCCGTGCACACGCATAAACACCTATAGAGAAAGAGAGTAGAGAGGTGTGGAGTTCGAAAATCGATAAGCTAAAATATACGTATACTTCTACTTTTCCAATTTAAATTTACTCATTCATAATCATCGTCAATACATATCCTATTATATATAAAGAAAATGTGGATCATTAATTTTTTTATATAAAAAAACAGAAAACCTGATACTGCAGATTATCATTTATATCTATCATAAAAAAATTGCTACTATCAAATGTATATCTACTATCAAAAAACTGCTACTATCAAATGTGCATAAAACTGCTACTATCAAATGTATATCTACTATAAAGAAACTGCTACTATCAAATGTATATAAAACCGCTACTATCAAAATGTGTATACAGTATCATTTACTGCTACTATCAGAAAACATAAAATGTGTATAAAACTGCTACTATCAAATGTATATCTACTATCAAAAAACCACTACTATCAAAATTATATAAAACCGTTACTATCAAAATGTATATAGAGTATCATTTACTGCTACTATCAAAAAATATAAAATGTGTATAAAACTACTACTATAATTCATAAATACTATTAATGTGTATAAACTGTTACTATAATTTGTAAATACTATTAAATGTGTATAAACTGCTATTAAAAACATAATAAATGCACACTTTATCTATAAAATGGTACGTTTGTTCAAAAACTGCTACTAAAATTCATAAATTGCTACTATAATTTATACAATAATTCATAAACTGCTACTATAATTCATAAATACTATTAAATGTGTATAAACTGCTACCACAATTCAAAAAAACAATTACAATTCAGAAACTGCTACTACAAGCATGATAAATATTAAAAAATAAAATAAAATGATACTACAATTGTAATTTTTATTACAAGTAAAATACAACAAACAACGTTGAACAAAACTAATACTATATAGTATAATTTTATTCTTGTTTAATTCACTTAAATATATTATTACATTCGTAAAATGCTACTACAAATAGCATTGTAGTCTAAAATTACACACTCCACCTACAAAATGATATTAAGAATCATAAAAATACCACTACAAATCAGAAAATGTTAAATACTTCAAAACTGCTACTACAGTTCACAAAACTGATAGTATACAGTAGCACTGTCCTTCTCATCGAACTTTTATCCTTCTGCTATATTATATTGAGAAGTTTGTCCTTTAATTAAAAAATTGAGAGCATGTTCTTGAAGCTAAAAAATTGATGAATTTTGTCCTTCATACTATTTTCTTGTTTTGTCTTCCCAGATCTGGTTTGGGACTAATAAGAATGGGATTATTTTTACTTAGCCTCTCATATTTTAGAAATTACATGTAGCAATATTTAGGGCTATTTGTTTTATTTTTTATATTCTTTTTAAATTTGGAACTCTAGATTTATCTAGGATTGAACTACGGTTTGTAGTTCAGAAACTCTCAACTTGGAGATCAAATTGTAGTAGGGTTAGGCATAGAATTAGTATATTCTGGTTAACAGGGAGTGGGAGTTTATAGAAATTGTAAGCATTTGAATATATAATTCTAGTAGTAACTTTGTGGGCGACAGGAGGCACTAACATGTTAGTGGTTAAACCTAGGTATATCTATGTGTTATTTACATTTCGAATTTATATTTCCACATTATTTATATGTTTATCTATGAAATATTTCATATGCTATATTACCCTCCCTTAGGGTATTTTCCACAATCCTAGCAAGTGATATCACAACAAGATTGCTAGGAAAAACCTTTGGCATGTCTAGTTCTAGTAAAGTTTTTTTGAGGATCAGTCCATAGCTAGGTCACCTATGTTTAATGAAAATGGTTATGCATATTGGAAAGGTATGATTAAAATTTATTTGATATCGGTTAACTTCGGGATTTGGAATATAGTTGAAATTGGTTACACTGCACCTATCATGACTGAAAGTGTGAGAGTTGCCTAAACCTATAGATATAAATGATAAAAAAAATTGTGCTCTAAATGCTAAAGTTGTGAACTCCTTTATATGTGCTTTCGATAAAACTGAATTTAACCGAGTTTCCCATTGTTTGACAACGTATGATATATGATATACACTCGAATCACGACTAGTCATGTTTAGCACTGGATTTGGAATTTTTCCGGTGACAAATATGAGAACATAAAGGAAACATATGGACGTTTTTCAACCTTGGTCTATAATTCTAGAGCTTGGGAAATGTCGATTTCGAATACGAGATGATTCGCAAAATCTTGAGAATACTTCCAAGTAATTTATAGGCAAAGGTTATGGCTATACAGGAATCAAAAGATTTGAACAAGCGAAGTATGGAGGAATTAATATGAAACCTTATGACTTATGAGATGGAGCTCAAAGCTAGGGAAGAGCGTGATGGTTCACAAAAGAAAATGTCAAGTACCTTAAAAAGTTTAATAGACAGGGAGGATGAAAGTGATTTTGTCGAAGAGTTAGCAATGTTAATGAAAGACATGAAGAACTATACCAAAAAATACAAAAATATGCGGTGAATCAGCATATTGCAAGTGAAAGAGTCAGGGGTATGCCCTAGAGGCAATTTTATAATTTGTTATAAATTATTAACTCTGTAATAAAATCTTGTTCAAAATAAAAAATGTTTTTCTTATTATTATATATTTGTCATAATGTGTTATTCTAATTATTTATTTAATTTAAGTATATTTAATAGAAAATTCTTAAATAATATGTTGTGTGATGGTAATTACAATGTGTTGTAATCATATGAAATTTATCACGATAAAAATAACATATTGTTTTAAATACTCCTAGTTAAGATGTTTCGAGAGACGTGATATTGATTCATTCGTTGAGACTAGAGTGCATAACACTCTTCAAATATTAGACAGTGTATTCCTCATGACTATTAGGGGGACACTACGGGGTTACATAATGATTGTTATTAGATAACTATATAATGATTCACTCGATAGTTTTCTATTGGTTAATATAACTATGGTCAAACATAGAATATCGAAGTGATAATATTACACATTTCTCTCGACTTGTGAATACCATAGGACTTCAATGTGGACACTCCACTTTGACTACAGTTAAATTGTGGCACGACGTCCATTAAATGACTATAATTAGGTCTAGGTTGAAGCATTGAAAATGAAACACTATTCAATAGAGAATTTGTATCATCGATTGTATGAGGTTAGTATCACGCTTAACTTAATAGTCAACTCACAGTCACAATCTCTGGCAATAACAGTTTAGTTAATTATTGTGACAGCCTGCAAATCCGTACCCCTTTGAGTCGACAATATTCTCCATCAGTTCAACTCAAAGTGGACAGAAATACAAACCATTAGGGTTAAAGAAGAAAGAGGTAGAAGAAGAAATAGAAAACAACACCAGAATCTCACAATCGCAGCGGAACAATATATAATAGATAAATGACTGATCTTTATACAAAAAGAACTATATCTTATATACATTACATCATCAGAGTACAACACAATCAATAGCAAAATACTAGACAGTTTTATTAACTTGTTCCCTCAAAACTGAATACACAGCTTATGCTGCGCAGCGGAATATACATCAAGTACGTGTGATACGTCTCGCCATCCAGCTCGTCTCCTGAGCTCCATAGCATCCTATCATGTATCTGTAATACTCGGTCTGACCCGAGCATTATCATAAAATAACACCCGAGTCAGTCTGGAAAACCAGCGTGAGAAAACACACTCAATTGGATTATTAAAGTTTTCAAAATCCCTTGAAATCAAAGGTATCTCGTAAGACCACGCCACAAATAAACATGCCGGGTTTTTACCTTACGATAACCAAAACATTTTATATCAAATCCTCTGATATTATAATAGTGTACTCTAAGCACAAATACTTATTCAAATAGCCGAAATTGTTACATTCATTAAATTCCAGCATAATAGGTATACAAACAAGTCCGAAGGCACTTATTGGAGATTGGGTTTCCATACAATGGCAGAGCTACTGGGGTACCGCCCGTCACAGTACCTGGCTTAGATCAGAGTACCGAGGATCATGCCCGATCCCCTGCAACACAAGACCGGAGCTACCCCTTACTGGATAGTCCGAATAAGATCACCCCGCGGTTGGGATCAGCAACCGCCACTAAGCCGAAATCAAAAAGGGACATCTAGACATGGATGACCTTACCCTAATTGGTTTCTAGCCACTTAGCCTTGCTGCACCTCCCCTGTTTTAGCCATTCCCGATTGATGAGGCTCGAGGCTATGTGTTACCTTTTTAGCACACATTAACTTAGAATGCTCATCGTCCTCCTGACGATGTTCTGATAGCATTCATCCATACAAGTCCGTTCCGGGTTCGAACGGAACCGAAGGCACTACTCCTACTACATCCATTTTGGAATCACCCTCAGGATTAGTAGCGATTAGCCCTTGCACTTCACTGCTCCATCTTCGACTTCCAGCTCTTGTCTTAATCACGAAAACGTACAAACCGGATCAAAGTGGTTTTCGGAAAATAAATCCCGATCCCGGTCTCTTCGAAACGATCAGCGCATTGGCCAATATTGATAGTCGGTTATTTAACTATCAAATAACATTCACAAACAACCATCAGACCTTTAAATAATTTTCCAAATTATTTATTTCAAAATATCTTCGCAAGATATTTTTCTGCACAACAACCCCTTGAAAACAGTTTCAAAACCACCTTTCTCTCACGGAATAAATTTCCCAATATTTTCTATTTCCATTGAAATCACCAAGTACAAATACTTTAGATTTTAAAATAATTTAAAACACCTTATTATAAAATGTATTTTAAAACATTTAAATTTAAAAACTACTTTACTACTTTATCTAAAAATATGTACTTTAAGAATATTTAAAATAAAGCTACTTTATAAAATATAAAACTAAATTTTTATCTTTTTAAAACATAATACCAAGTCACCTTTAAATAATTACTACTAAAATAAATTTGAAAAATACTTACTTTAAAATTTAAACATTTAAAAATAATAAATTTTTCTAAACATACTTTTAAGAACTACTTTAAAACTTTTAACTTATACTTAAAAATTTGCTTTGAAAACGTACTCGGCTATCCAGGGAAATACACTTCTCTTTCACATCTTTAAAAATAAATCACTATTTATTTTTAAAACAAATTTACCCATTCCTTTAATAAATTTCTCTCGTGAATTTATTCTTCCAAATATCCATTGATATATTACTTCACTTTTATAAACCCAGTTTATAAATTTCATAGTCTCATCTTCCTTTTAAAATCCCAGTTTCAAACGCTTAGTCAATTTTCAAATTGATTTCCAAAATTTACTCCATTATGAAATAAATTCCTTTACTTACTAAATTTTATTTCAAAATCCATTAACTTCAATTTTTAATTCCTAATTATGTTTTAAAATCTTTTAACTGAAAATACCAATTTCATATTTTCCAAATTCCTTCTTTATCCTTTTCTCTAAATTTTAAACCTTGAATTGTTTAAAATAAATTCTTCATTCCTTTACATAACAACACTTGGGTTTTCAAAAAAATAATCACCTATTCCCATTTATTCAAAATTCTCATTTCCCATACTTGGAATTTTATTAGGATTCAAAAATCAACTTTTACCCCTTTCCAATTTATTCTTTAATTTATCCAAATTTCAATAATTATTTACTTAAAATTCTCTCTTTTATTTTCTTTCAAAAATCCAAATCTATACATTTTTTTATAACTCAGTATCCAAATATATTCAATCAAACCATAGCATCCAACATTTTAATTATCAATATAGTTCATCACAGAATATCAAATAATCATATAACAGGATTGTTAGAACAATCTAAATAATTTTGAGGAATCCAGTTGGATCCCTCCAACCTGTTTCCCTGCATCCACAGATGTTAGCACAATACCAATTCCACTTCGAGGTGGAATATCGCGGTATATGAGTTTTTATAATATCATCCGCTATTATGCGGCGCATAGGGTCTCATCTGCTATATAATGCGGGAAATCAATCACTCCAATATATATATATATATATATATATATATATACACTATTATATATCACATCCAGTCAATTCAATCATTCAACCAATAATTTAAATTTAACTATTAAAATTTAAAAGGCATTCCAAATGAGTGAGATTAACTCACCTTTGATTTTTGTTTTGCAATCCGACCCAAACCGGCTACTTCTTCACGATTTCAGACCTTGTACAAACATTTATACGGTTTATTAATATTCGAAAAAATCGAACGATCAATTTCCATTTTATAATTTTATTAACTAATAATTTATTTTGAACTAATAATTTCCCTTTTAGAAATCTTTTAGTAATTGAGATAATTAAATAAGTTAACTAAACAATTAAATTACCATAATCCATTTTTAAAGTGAACTAGTAAATACAAATATGTATATTTATTTTCCTTTGAAATCACATACATTTATAAAAATGATTTATAGAAATTTCAATTAATCAAATTTCTGATAAATTTTCCAAATCTGCTTTCAAAAACCTTTCCTGTTTTTTTTTATTACCTATATATATATATATATATATATATATATATATATATTTAAATCGACCAGTAAGTTAAAGTATGTATATATTTTTCTTAATCTATGGATATATATCAGATTAAATTTAAAAACAAAACTTCTTAATATCTTATTGTAAATTTTCCTTTCCTAATGTATAACTGTATTAAATTAAATCAGAACAGGACTGCATATACCTCACTCGATCGAGCACTCCGGCTTCCAATCCCTCTTCCAACCTCGTACGAGCTCAAGCCTTCGCCGCCTCAGTCATCACAGCGGCCATCCCCACACATGCAAAGAGCTTCGCCGACCGATGCGCGCTCGCGCCTTGCCTCATCACCCGACCATGCTCCTTCACTTCATATCGTGCTCGCCTCGTCACTCGCGATGACCCACAACCCTCTCGACCAACGATAAAAACCACCGTACCATCAACTCGTCATCAGTCTGCCCACTTCCACGCGACCTCACGTGCTCCTCGCGAATGAAGCTCGCGATCTTGGTTTCCCAAAATCGATTTCGATTTGAGAGTGGAAACGTGATTTTGATTTCCATTTTTTTTAAAACGATAAATAATTTTTTCCTTTCGATTTTGAAATCCTGGAAGAACGCGGCCATTTCTTTCTTCGTATATTTTCAGTTGTGGATAAGAATGGGAGGGCGAGTGTTTTTTTTCTTTTTTTTAAGAAGAACGGGAAACACGAAAAGATGGTAGCGTGTAGTAGTCGAGCTGTAGTGTTTTGAAGGTGAAAGGAAAAAGCTGTGATGGGGAAAGCAAAAAGCACTGATGTGGATAGGATTTCAACTGGAGTTGACTGTATAGATATATATTCAATTTAAATTCAAATTCAAATTGTTCCGATAAATGCAACTTAAAAACTTGACCTCCTATCGAGACGTGCCGCTAGGCGTTTATAATGTTATACCCCTATTCCGAACGCAATGGAAAAGGATTCGAGTCCTAATTCGATCATATGGAGAAGATAGCTTTTTGGACCCAGTTATAATACTGAATTCGATATAAATTTCAACGCGTTTATATATCGTACGCTCACACAACAACTCCAATCACTACGAAAATCGAAATCCGATAACAATACACTATTACGGATCCAGTGGAACTGGTTTCGTCGAATTCCGAGACTGCGCTTCGGAAGGCTATTTTTAAATCAATTTAAACGATATAATTTCAAAACTTAACAAACACTTCCAAATTCAAGTTTAACACTTTTACTATCTTCAGTACTATAAATATAAATTTTTCCAGCCTTTAAATTATTTTTAACAAGCTTAAAACTGGAGATTCAACAATTTTCCCAATTTCCAATTTATTTAATTAAACAATTAAATCACTCAATAAATAGTGGCATTTGAAATTCATGTTAGAATTTAACTTTTAAATATTTAAAATCAATTAAATATTCTAATTTCAAATATTCAAAATTTCTGGGTCGTCACAATAATAGTTGTTATTATTGAGCCAATGATTTTTTGTTTGGATTATACAAGCATCGAATGTGAATGGTATTGGAATTTTGACTAAAACCAAATTCTATAAGTTCTAATGTGGTATAGTCTTGACGAAGAGAATTGGTGTAAATAATCGTATTAACGGAGTCCGCTTAAAATAGTAAAATTGGATTTCACCAAAATTATGTAAGCAATAAATTCGACCAAACTGTCATACCACTAGCTAAGATGAAGTGTGAACGTTAATATTCGAATTATTCGATATTAATCGCTAACTAAATTTATACCCATGAGTCGTACAACCGCAATGTTTAATACTCTGAAATACCACATGATTTAATTAAATTATAATTGTTATAAATTAATTAAATCAATTAATATTTTTGAAATATTATTTTAAAATTTGTTTGATTTATTTGAATCGATATTTAATAAAGTGTGTATATAAAAGTTATATATGTGCGTATCGTTATACGATATCGTTAAACATTTAAATTGGATTTATAGTGTGTAAATATTGGTTGGGATTGAAAATTTATATGAGTCCATATGCCCATAGGGATGGCTTGCCATGCTTGGAGGGAAATGAGGTGCGATATTTATTTGAAATATCAGTTTTGAAATGGTAAGGAGAATTGGTAAAACGGGAGATCTAGATACCCATTTTTACTCCATTTTTTTGCCTATTTAAATTCACCATCCCCTTTCATTTTCATTTTATGTTGGCTTCCTCTTTGAAACCCCTATACAATAAGCAAAAAGAGCCCTCCTCTTCTTCATTTCCAAAATAAATAACAACTTAAATCTAGTGAAAAGGTGTAGTAATCTCTTCAGTCAGTAGCTTTTTTAGAAGAGTATTATCCAAGGAGTTTTTGGTTCAGCATTCAAGTGCACATTTAGGTCCATAGTTTTGGTAACATATAATTTATATTCAGTTATATACATGTTTATTCATGTCAATACATGTATGTAGCTTATGACCTTGCTATATTACGAATTTATATATATGTTGCCGTCAGATTAATATCTATATATAAACACATATTTAAATTAAATTAAAAAATATACACATGTATAATTCCTTTCGGCCATTTTAATAAAAAATTATTTTTGAAAATTAAAAATATATTTTAAAACAATTTTAAAATTAAATTTTGATTTTTATAATTTATAGGTCTACATACGTATATTATATATACATATACATATACACACATATATTATAAAAATACAACACATATATATATAATAATTAAACCCAAAAGGAAATGGAAATAATAATATATTTTTAAATATTTTTAAATCATTATATTTTATATAAATTGATATAAGTGAAAAAATATATGTTATAAATAAAGTCCTTACGGATTTTAAAGTTTAATAAAAATTTATGAATCCCGTACGGATTTTATTAACAAAAAAATAATGTTTAAATCCGTATGGATTTAAATAAAAAAATTGATTTTGTTAAAATGGTTTCGATGGAAATTTTTTAATTTTAAGTATATTATTATATATATTTACAAATTAATATTTTATAAATAATTTTAAATTATACTTACATACTTATATATATATATTTCGAAAGTCAATATATTTATTTATTTATTTAAAATATCAACATTTGGATTTTAAAATTTTAAAGTTTTAAATAGGTTTTTATATGGATCTAGGTCTGTTTTCAATCTAAATCTACCTTTATATATTTTAGCTATTAATTTAAATTATTTTGAATTAGTCAAAATCTTTTAAATAAATATTGTAATATATAAATGTTTATATGTATATACATATATGTGTTGTATGCGTGCGCGTATATATATAATGCATATAATAACAAATTAAATATGGACATCAAACATGTATATAAAAGTGCAATTGTGTCCATTGCAGTGTAAGTCTCAGCACTTATATACGAGCACATTAAACCATGTATACATCTATATGTTGCACATACACTCTACTCATATGTGTGTATTTGATACACATATACATTATAAATAAATATATATATATATATATAATAAAATCAAATATTTATATTAATTAATTAAAAATAAAATTTTTATTTAAAATTATTTAAATTGGATCTAAATCAATTTAGATTTCATAGGTCCAGTAAGATCTAAAAATGGACTTTTTAAATTCGTTCATTTAACTAGTTGTGTGCTATCCCGGTTTTTTCAATGGTATCATAGCCCAATAGCCTATGCAGTCTAAATTAGCAATATTAGAGCTAATTTATTAAAGTCTACCCATTTAGTAAGGTGTCTAGAAAAGTGATGTTGAAGGTTGGATTTGAGTAATAAAGTACACTATCCTAGTTGGCTATTAGCCTACCTGAAAGGTAAAGTTAGCACAAAGGTTATCCCTAGTATAAAGTCCTAAATTGATTTGAGCCTTGGGCTAATTTTTAAAATTAGTTTTGAAATTATAAATAATATTTTAAATTTAAAAGGTTAAAGTTGAAATACAAAAAAAAATTAATTTCACAAAATATTTTAAAAATTCTTTTGAAATTAAATAATAATGTTTGAAAATTTATCAATAATTGATTGGATTAATTAAATAAATAAATATTTAAAAGTTAATTAATTAAATTAAATAATATATATATATATTGATATATATAACATTATCTAAAAATGTTTTAGGTTATTTATATTTATATAATTTTCGAAATTGATTATAATTAACTAAAATTATTTTACTTATATAAATTAATTAAATGTAAATAAATAAATAATATACATATATATATATTACGATATATGTGTGTTCCTATAAAAGTTATGGTATACATATTCAATTTAAAATAAGTAAAATTAAATATTAATTAATTAATTAAGATTTAATCAATAAGAATTAATATAAGATTATACATAAGACTATTATATATCTTATTATTTTGTATGTGGTCCAATGCCTATAGTTACCAAAGATAATACTTCTTATTTTGTAACTTTTGCTAATGATTTCTCTAGACTAGAATACGTGTATCTTATGAAGAATAAAATGTCTATGAGTGATTCAAAGAGTATAAGAATGAGGTTGAAAATCAGATGAACTATAAGATTAAAAATGTTTTGATCAGACCGAGGAGGTGAGTATGTTGGATAAGAGCTCCAACAGTACTTAAAAGACAATGGGATTATTTCTCACATTACTCCACCTTTTGCTTCGCAACACAATGGTGTTTCGGAAGAAGGAATTGAACCCTATTAGATATAGTTCATTTTGTGATGTGTAAGTCTGAGTTACCTCTTTCGTATGGGGGATATGCATTGAAAACCGCAGCGCATATGTTGAACTTGATGCCTACTAAATCTATATCTAAGACATTACATGAGATATGGTGTAGGAAGAAACCCCAACTCAAGTATTTGAAGGTGTGGGGTTGTCTAGTAAGAACGTTTGTCCCATTAAACTTGAGGCAAGATTGACACTATGGAAATTTATATAATATCCTAAGAATTTAATGGAATATCTTTTCTGCAATATTGAGGAAAAAAGTTATTGTTTCTCGGCATGTTGTCATTTTAGAAAATGATTTTTTATCAAAAGAAATTAATAGTGAAGTTGTAGACTTGGATAAGAACAAAGAATTTAGCACAAATGCCTAATCAGTAGATGAGCCAAATTCACTAGTATATTAAAATACGCAACCTATTAGAAGGTCTAATATGGGCTTATGCACTAAAGAGATACTCTGGTTTTCATGTGGATGGCGAGAAAGAGGACCTCATATTAGAAGACGACATTCTTTTCTCGTTCCAATAAGCGCTGGAGAGTAAAGACTCAACACTTGGGCTTGGAGCTATAAAATCTGGAATGGATTCCATGTATGAACACAAAGTATGGACTTTGATTGACATACCCAAAGGGATAAAACTCATCCTCTGCAGTAACGCTTAAGTCAATTCAGATAATACTAATTATTTTTGCATTCTATGACTACGAAATATGGCAGCCTGAGGGTTTCAAGGTCAATGGGAGTGATGGAATGGCTTGCAAACTTTTAAGACCCATTTATGGTCTTAAACAAGATTTAGGAAGTTAGAATAAGTGTTTTGATAAAGTAATCAAATAATGTGGTTTCATCAGAACATAGAGAAAGCATGCATATACCAAAAAGATTAAGGAAGTGCTATAGTGATCTTAGTTTTATACGTCGATGATTTATTATTGATTGACAACAATATTGGGTTGTTGCAATCAGTAAAAGCTTGGTTATCCAGAAACTTCTCCATGAAGGATTTGAGAAAAGCAGCTTATATACTAGGTATAAAGATCTATAGAAATAGATCTAAGTGGTTGCTAGGATTATCCCAATACCTGTCCATAGACACCATACTGAAAAGTTCCGTATGGAGAATTCCAGGTGCAGAAATATTCTGATGCAATCCAGAATCGCTCTATCTAGGAAGGACGCTCTTCAAACTGATGAGGAGAAAGAGCGTATGAAGTAGATACCGTATGCATCGGTAGTCGATTCTATGTCAGTCTAATCCTGGAGAAAAATATTAGACTAAAATAAAAAATATATTTCAGTAGTTAATAAATACTAAAGACTTATTACTTATATATGGGAAGTGAGGCCTCCTTATGAAGGGGTATAATGACTCCCACTTTCAAAGTGGTATCGATGACAGTAAGTCAGTGTTAGGTTACATCTTTACTTCAAAAGGTGGGGGCGGTTAGTTGGAAAAGTTCCAAATAAGAAATAATAGCAAATTGCACAATAGAGGTCGAGTACATCACCCTCAGCAAAGTAGCTAAGAAAGCGGTCTGGATGCGCAAATTTATGAGTAAGCTAGGGCTGATTCCCGAAATGGAGAATCTAAGGACATATTTTTTTGACAACAATGTAGCAATGCAGATCGTAAAGGAACCTAAAGAGATAAGAAATCGAGACACATTCTTTGAAATTTCCACTGCATTAGAGAATTCGTCGAGAAGAAAAAAGTCGTGATTCAAAGAGTGGATAGAAAGGGAACATAACAGATCCATTCACGAAAGGCCTGGGTAGGTCAGTTCTCAACAAACTGGTTGAAGGGATGAGATTAAGATTCCATAATTGACCCCAAGTGCGTGTGGGAGATTGATAGAGTTTGAGGAATGCTTTAGGGCAAATTCTATAATTTATTGTATTTATTTACTCTATAATAAAATCTCGTTCGAAATAAAAGATATTTTACCTTCTATTATATATTTACCATAATGTGTTATGTTAAATATTTATTTAGTTTAAGTATATTTAATAGAAAATACCTACATGATATGTTTTGTAATAGTAATTACAATCTGTTGTAATCATGAGAAATTTATCGCTAGCGTATCATTTTAAATATTCCTAGTCAACATGTTTCGAGATGGGATATCGATTCATCCATTAGGACTAGAGTACGTAACACTCTCCAAATTTTGGATAGTGTATTACTCATTACTACTGCGGGCACCAAGGGGTTACATCCGATAGTTATTGGAAAACCATGGAATAACTCACTCAATAGTTTTCTATTGGTTAATATAACTAAGGTCAAATAGAGAATATCACAGTGATAATATTACATGATTCTCTTGATTTGAGAATACTTTTGAGTTTCAATGTGGGCACTTCACTTTGATTATAGTTAAATCATGACATGACATTCATTGAATGACTATAATTGGGTCCAAGTTGAAGCATTGGAAGTGAAACACTATTCAATAGAGAATTTGTCTCCTCAGTTGTATGAGGTTAATATCACGGTCAACTGTAGTCAACTTAAAAACAAAGCATCTAGCCAGAGAAATTCGATTAATAATAATGTTATTATTGAACCAGGGATTTTGTGTTTAGATTATATAAGTTAAATGTGGACGATACTGGAATTTTGACCAAAACCAAATTCCATAAGTACTAATATGATATAGTTTTGACGAAGAGAGTTAGTGTAAATAATCGCCGCTATCGGGGAACGGTTAAAATAACAGCCTTGGATTTTACCAAAATTGTGTAAGCAATAAATTTGGCCAAACTTTCACTACGCTATCTAAGGTAACGGATAAACATTAATATTCGAATTGTTCGATAATAACCGCTGACTGAATTTACATCTATGAATCGCACAACTGCAATGTTGAGTACTCCAAAATACTACATGATTTAATTAAATTATAATTGTTATAAATTAAATAATGAAATTAATATTTTTGAAATATTAATTATTATTATTTTTTGATTTATTTGAATGAATATTTAATAAAGTGGATATATGAAACTTATATATATATGTACCGAAATGCAATATTGATATGTTTAAATTAGATTTAAAGTGTGTAAATATCGATTGGGTTTGGAAATGCATATGGGCACATATGCCCATATGGATGAGCGGCCATGCTTGGAGGGGAAGGGGTACGATATTTATTTGAAATACGAGTTTTAAAATGGTAAGGAGAAGAGGTAAAAAAAGGGAGATCTAGATCCCTTTTTTACTCCTTTCTTTTGCCTATTTAAACTCACCACCCCCCTTCATTTGCACTCGATGTTGGCTTCCTCCTTGAGCCCCTTAGGCTCCAAGAAAAAAGAGCCCTTCCCCTCTTCATCTCCATAATAAAATCAAATCAAATTAAATCTAGTGTGAAGGTGTGGTGATCTCTTCGTTTAGTAGCTTTTTTTGGAAGAGTACGTATTCGATCTAAGAAGTTTAGGATTCAACAATCAAGGTGCATATTCAAGACCACAATATTGGCAACATCTATTTATATTTAGTTATATACATATTTATTTATGTCAATACATGTGTATAATGGAACCTTGCTATATCATGAATTTATACATCAATTTCCTGTCAGATCAATATACATGTACACGCATTCTTAATTAAAAACAAATATGTACGTGTATACTTCGTTTTTGTCCATTTTAAAAAAAAAAATATTTTTGAAAATTAAAAATGCTATAAAAAAAATTAAACTTAAAGTTTGATATTTATAATTGTAGATCTAAATATGTATGTGCATATGTTGTGTGTATACATATGCATATACATACATAAATACATACATACATACATACATATATATATATATATATATATTATGTATGGACTTTATATTACCGAAAAACAATATTAACATATATTTTATATTAAACCCAAAAGGAAAAAGAATTAGTAATTTATAAATATATTTGTAAACAGTTTTAAATCATTATGTTTTGTATAAAATTATATAAGTATAAATATACTTTATAAATAAAATCCTTTCAAATTTTAAAGTTTATTTTTTTAATGATAATAAAAAAAATAATGTTTAAACCTACAGGTTTAAATAGAAGAAATTTATTTTGTTAAAAAGCAGCAAAAAATAATTTAATTTTTAAATATATTATTATATATATTTACAAAGTAATATTTTACAAAATAATTTTAAAATCATATGTATATACACATACATACATACATACATACATATATAAATATATTCGAAAGCAATATATATATATATATGTATATTTATTTATTTATGTGTGCATGTATATATATATATTTAAAATATCAACATTTGAAATTTGAATTTTATTCTAGATCTAGATCTATTTCTAAATTTAATTCTACCTTTATATATTTTAGCTATTAATTTGAGTAATTTGGAATTGGTCAAAATCATTTAAATAAATACTATAGTATATAAAAATGTTTATATATTTATACATACATGTGTATGAGTAAAATTATATAAGAATAAATTAAATATGGACAATATATATATAAGGGCAAATGTCTCCATTGAAGTGTAATTCCAACATTTATAGACGGGAAAATTAAACCATGTACACATCTATATATTGCATATACACTTTAAAGGTATGTATGTATTTGATACACATATACATTATATACTATATATATAATAAAATAAAGTCTATATATTAATTGATTAACTAAAATAAAGATTTGATTTAAAATCATTTAAATTGGATCTAAATAAATTTAGACTTCATAGACCCAATAAGATATAAAAATGGATTTTTTTTTTAAAATTCACCAATTTAATCCACTACGTGTTGGCCCAGTTCCTTCAATGTTTGGAGCCTAATAGCCTATGCTGTATAAATTAGAAAATATTGTGGTTAACTTATTAAAGCCCACCCATTTAGTAGGAGATATAAAGAAGTAGTGTCGAAGGTTGAGTTTGGGTAATCTAGTACTCTAATTGTAACAACCAGCAATTTGAACTATTGAATATTCAAACGATTGATTTAAATATTTCAAAATTAATTAATGGAATTCCTATTACACTCGATTTCTCAGAGATGGATGAATTGGTACTCAAGGCACCCATCGTTGAGACAGCAATCCATCACGAGAAAAATGAGTATAGGTCGGCTTTATTTGGAGTCGACAAGTTTTTGGAGTGAATAGCGGTTTCTTGAGAGAAAAATGAATTGGCTAAAGCTCATTACTTTCATATAAGTGGCTAACCCTCTTTATTATTTCATTCACTTGTCATTCCACGTTATTTTCCTCTTCCTCTTCTCTAATCTTTTTCGAATTACTTTCTTAATCCTCTTTCTTTAATCCACTAATCCAGGCTTCAATAAAATTCCTAAATTCGAACTAAATCACCATAATTCCTCTCTGTTTATTCCTCGCATAACCCACAAGGAATTAACATAAAATGGAGTTTCGAGCTAGATCTCAACTTTAAAGAGAGCTTGGATTGGGTTTTGGTGATTCTGAGCTTAGTTTGGAGAAGAATAAGTGAGTTGGATGATTCTCCTATTTAATTTACTTGTTATACTTCATTAGTTTTTTTATATATGATTATGAAACATTATGGAATGATTTAGAGATTGTTATGTAATGGTTTAGGCTTGTATTCATGTTATAAACATCATTATATCATCTCATTATTAATTAGAGACCTTAATTACTACTTTTGAAAAAGCTAGTAAGCTAATTAAGCGAGTTAGGAGCTTTACACTTAATATTGAAGTGATTAGAGGTCTAATGAAGTTTAATTAGTACTTATAAATATTATTCAAGTAAAGAAAAAACTTTTTAATTGAAAAATATATCTTATAGAATAGAATGAGATTTTATAAAATAATAATAAAGACATATTTTATAAACTAGAATGAGATTTTATAAAATAATAAAGATATATTTTTATCAAATAGAATGAGATTTTATAAAATAGTAATAATAATATTTTATAAAATAGAATGAGATTTTATAAAATAGTAATAATGATATATTCTATAATTTGAAGGAAATTTTATAAAATAGTATAGATGACATTTTACAAAATGGAATGAGATTTTATAAAATAATATTAAAGATATATTTTATACAATATAATGTAAGATTTTATAAAAAATAATAAAGATATATTTTATAAAATAGTAGATTTATAAAATAGAATGAGGCTTTATAAATAGTAATAACGATATTTTATAAAATAGAATAAGATTTTATAAAAGGGTAATTATGATATATTTTATAAAATAAAAGGAGATTTTACAAAATAATATAAATGACATTTTATAGAACGGAATGAGATTTTATAAAATACTATAAAAGAGGTATTTTATAATAGTACAAGAATTTACAAAATAGTATGAAGTAATTATTTTATAAAAATGGTTATAATGTTTTATGAAATAATTATAAGATGACTAGTTTAATTTAATAAAGAAGTTACGTATTATAATGGCTTAAAATGATTTATAAGCTAGTTTTGTATTTTATAAATTAATAGAATGATTTTATAAAATAGTAGGAAAAGATATCAAAGTTTTATAGAATAGATTTAATTATTAAATAATCAAATTTTTATTAAAAATACATGTTTGTATATGTATATGGGTAAGTACATATGTACGTGTATTTGAAGTTATATAATAATCAATAGAATTCTTGTATTGTAATTAGAATTATTGAATGGTTTGGATTGTTAATAATGATTGTTTATGCAACACCCCTAATTTTTGATAACATTATTCAGGAGATTTAATTAAATAAATTAAATAGAATAATGTAAATGTTAAGTGATAAGGGGGTTGAGATTTGAATAAATTTAATTAAGGAAGTGCCTAATAAAATAATTAGTAGGTTTAAGAATGGTTTTAGGTTAATTAAATTACATAAGGGTATATTAGGAATTTGCCACCCATAACCCTTACCTTACCCTTATATATTTTCTGTCCTACCATTTCATTCCCATTTCACGTCATTTTGAAAACAAAACGTAAGAAGGAGGGGCCGGCCATTAACAAGAGGAATACAATTAAAAGCTAGAGATTCAAGCTTAGGGGAAATCAATCTCAATCCAATCTCCTTATCTTAATCAAGGTGAATAATAATTCCATCTCTGTTTTTGGTTTGAATCATATGTTTCCGAATTTAAGGGTAAATTCATTTTTATGGTGAATTGGATGATGATATGCTAGAATATTAATTTTTTGAATTTAAACAAGTTTGTTTAAAGGGAATTATACACGGTTTTAGGGTAAAACCAGTTTTATATTGATTTTTAAATGCCATGGAAAAAAATTCTGTTATATAAAATATGATTTTGGAGTTAGGTTTTAATTTTGATAATTTTTCAAGCTATGGAAAGATTGTTATGAATTTTCAAAGAATAATATGGTTATTTGGGTTTATAAATTTATTTTGAAAAATATATTAAGAATTTGGATTTGGAATTTTGATGTTTTAGATAACATGATTAAAGTGAATTTCTAGAACTTTTGGGGGATTTTCCAAAGTGATTTGCTATACAAATTAAATTATTTTAGAAGAGCGACTTCTTTGCAATATTGGTTTTGCTTAATGGAAGGGCTTATTTGATTAACTTAACCATGGTTTAGATTTGAAATTAGCGGCGGTTATTTTAGTAAAGAATTTGAAAAAGTTAAGGCAACCAATCTGGTGTTGACACGTGGCAAGTTAGTTAGAAAAAGGTTTGCTTTAAGTAGTATTAAACCAGATTTACTTAGAAAAGTTGGTTTCGCCTCCTTTAGAAGTACCTTTCGACACAGAGCATTCGCCTTCAACCCAGTCGAAACCAATACACAGGCTATCACAAAGATGGTACGTAGTGGATTGGAGAAAGGCGAAAGGTTAGGTGTCGAAAGCATGGCTTCTGGAGGAATCGCTACCTTGGTCTGTTTTTTAAAAAGAGAACGCCTGCCTTTGTTTTGTTTAAGCCTTCGAAGGAGTTGAAGAATATGGTTTTGAAAGAGGTTTTAAAAGGTTTCGAAATGGTTACCATTAACATAAGTTTGCTTTCGAATGAGTTCCTTCACTTATGAAGTAATGCTTTTAAAAGAAGGGGTTCTGAGCTAGTCAAAGCCCTGCTGCCGTTTTATAGCCTTTCGATGGTATTGAAGATATCAATGTTGTCGAAAGGTTCTTTGTTTTATAAGTATAAGCCACTTCCTGTAGCTTTCGAAAGGGGTTAGGGGTTTCGAAGGCTATGGTTTCGAAAGGGGTTTCGACGCCAACCTTCCAATATTTTACCCAGATGTTTTATGCTTTCGAAAGGATGGTGCCGACGCCATCATGGTTTCCCCAATATTTTTATATGATAAAGGATAGTTTTGAAACAGATGCTTTCTCCTATATTCACTTTGACCTAAATAATATTTTAAGTATAAACCCAATGGTTTTGAGAGGGGGACTTTCAATGATTTCGGAAGGGTTACTTCCAATGGTGTCGAAATGGGTACTTTCAATTAGTTTCAAAGCTATGCTTCTAAAGTTAAATGTTAATACTTTAATACAATCGAAAGGTTTCGAAAGGCAGGTTTTGAAGTATTAGAAAGGCAGGAGCCTAATATTTTGAAGATAGATTTTAATGCTTTCGAAGGAGGTTATCCTATGAAGTCGAAAGCAAGGTTTTGAAAGGTTTTGAAACGCATACTCATTTTTAAAAGGAAAACCTATGGCTAAATTAAAGGAGTTTTTGAAATGGTTTTGAGAAGAAGCTTTTCTTGATAAAATAATAGGTTAAAGGGTATAACCATGCTTTATATTAAACCCACAAGAGAGGTATTGTTATGTTATTATGTATGATTCTTCGAATATAAATATATTCACATTATAATAGACCCATAACTGCAATTTGGGGATAAAGGATAGAAGAACCAGCTAGGTTAACCCAGCAGTGAATATAAATTGATTAAACTCCTGGATAAGTAGAATTACATCCAAGAGGTCAGGGAGACCAGAATATAGGATGCCTAAATATGTAAGTTGTCAGGGAGACAGGTTCATAGTGATCCCATGAAAACTATGATTATGAAGTTATTAGAGTTACCAGTAGGTTCATAGTGATCCCATGAAAACTATGATTATGAAGTTATTGAAGTTACCAATAGGTTCATAGTGATACCATGAAAACTATGTTGTAAAAAGTGGTTGGCAGATGCCAATTGGTTCATACTGATCCCATGAAAACTAAGTCCAGATTAAGTTATTGACAGATGTCAATAGGTTCCTAGTCAACCCATGAAAACTAGGATAAGAAGAAAAGATATTGGCAGGGGCCGATAGGTTCCTAGTCAACCCATGAAAACTAGAATAAGGGAGAAGTTATTGGAATAACCAATAGGTTCAGGGGAACCCATAAATCAACTAAACCCACAGGAGTGGTAGTGTTAAGTTAATTGGCAGGGGTCAATAGGTTCATAGTGCACCCATGAAAACTATGAAATAAGACAGAGAGTCCATATATTATATAAAGGTTATTAGTAAGCCTATGAAAACTAATAGGTTAATAGTGACCCTAAAAACTATAAATATGACATGGAGTCAATTAAACAGAGGATGAGAAGTCCAGTATGTTTTAACATGTTTGTATATCATCGTAATATTTTGAAATGACTATGTTTTTAACCATTGTGGATGCAAGAGCATAGTATATGGTTTTATAAAGGTTTTGAGATACCAGTGGAGGGAAAACCCGTTCCGCTAAGCGACATGGTCTCACTAGATATCTAAATGATTTGATATGGTAGATTATTATTCATACCAGGCTTATGTCCGACTCGAAGTTTATGTTTTCTCCTTAAACTCTCGGGTACTTAATTGATTTTGAGTAGTTTGAGAGTTGAGGTTTTCAAGTACCTCTTTTGACGAATAAAGCTTCCGAAGACGTGCATGAGGCATGATAGCTATATAGAGTTTTCTTTTATTTGATTCCATTGTGTTGTTTGTAATAGCAAAGTTGTTATATTGCCTATATATACTCTGATCATCCAAGGGGGCATCTTCATATGTCGCTCTTGGCGTATGTTGTAATAAATATATTTTCTCTGAACGTGATTTGCGATTATGGGATTATGTAATGAATTGGAAATGTTTTGAAATGGAATGTGATTTAATTTGATGTTTTTATTTTTTCCATATTCATGTGTTTCTGTGTACCAATAAATCTAACACCACCGTATTTGGTCGCCAAGGATTAATAACTATGGATGAATGTAGCATCCGTAGCTATTAGTTTTAGGCCTCCAAGTAGGGGATGTTACAAGTTGGTATCAGAGCATAAGTTTATGAAACTTTAAAAGAAAGTTAAACCTAAAAGATTTTCAAACATAATCCAATGAATTTGAAAATATGATCAGGGTTTGGGTTAATGCTATAGTAACGTACTTGTATTTGATATATGTATATATATATAAGTACGTGTTCCCCTATCTCTTAGACCATTCTTCTGTATCTTACTAAGGCTCGTATGTAGATTTACGAGAAAGAAGATATGGAAGCAGGAAACGGAAGAGGAAATCTAGGTGGAGGAAGCACCACAACTAATGGAAATGCTCGACCTAATACCAGGAGGAACCAAGGTCGACAGGCTAATGCTAATCCAAATGTTGAAGCCAATGTAGGTGCTGGAAATCCACCAGTAGATGCGGGGATGGTGTATCAGTTGTTAGCCAATCTTTTGCAAGCCGGGTTTGCTGGTAATGTTGGAGGAGAAAATCCTGTGGCTCCAGTTGGGAATAACTATGCTAAGCTAAGCAGAGATTACACCAGTCTGGGTGGAAAGCCGTTTGTGGGAACGGAGGGCGCTGTTGATGTTGAGAATTGGCTATTGCACTGTGAGAGGATCTTTACTGATCTAGGATTGCATAGTGGGCAAAAGAGGAGGCTGGCCTCTAGGCAGTTGCAAGGGGCAGCGCTTCGCTGGTGGAATAGCATGACTGCCGGAGTTCCGGAGGAAGAACTGACATGGGCTGATTTTAGAAGGAGGTTTGAGTAGAGGTTTCTATCTGAGGTTACTAAGTCGGCGTTGATGAGAAAGTTCATGGATCTAGTTTAGGGAGAGATGTCAGTAATCGAGTACGCTACTAAGTTTGATGAGCTGTCTCGTTATGGATATGCTATGGTTGACACTGACATTAGAAGAAATGAGAGGTTCATTCGAGGACTGAGACCTGAGCTTGCTAGAATGACCACGACCCATATCCGAGAACCTTGTAATGTAGTGGTGGAGATGGCCATTCGTCATAAAGAGATGCTGGCTGTTTGTACTAGAGAGAAGCCAGTTGAATCTCAAGGTCCTCAGGGAAAGAAGAGGAAATTCTTTAAGAATAAGGGAGCCCAGAAGGGAGATGCTGCCAAGAAGGCAAAGGCTGATTTAGTTTGCTACAAATGTGACAAGAGTGTCATTATGCTCATGAGTGTCGGTCAGGCAAGGGGAAGAAGGTTGCAGACAAGAAGAATGTGAAGTGCTTCAATTGTGACCAAGTTGGGCATTATAAGAACTAGTGTCCAGAGCCAGTCAGAGCGGACAAAGGAAAGGTCTTTGCTGTTGGATCATCAGCTAAGCCTACTGCAGTTAATAAAGGAAAGACTGCAATGGAAGGTACGTTTTTGATTCAGAGTATACCAGTTAGGATACTTTTTGATACCGGTGTATCACATTCATTTATATCCCAGTGTCTGGTTGATAGGTTATGCTTAGAACCCACATACCTTGTTACTTCCTTAAGGGTTGCGAATCCAATAGGAGGGTGTGCAACTCTGGAGATGAGATGTGACCAGTTAGAACTTGATTTGTTAGGTCATAAGTTTGCATGCAGTTTGTATGTTTTTGATTTCGTAGATTTCGGAATCATTTTGGGTATGGATTGGTTGAGAATGTATGAGGCTAGGATATTTTTCCAAGACGGGGAGATATCTTTGAGACACCCTGATAGTCATAATCGAATTATATTCTCAGTAGAGAATTCTGACCGGAGTAGTTGTGCTTTGTTAAGTGCAATGGAAGTAGGAGAAGATCTAAGTCAGGTTCGAATAGTAAAAGAGTTTGAAGATGTCTTTGAGCCAGTCACAGGACTACCACCGAAACGAGCTGTTGAGTTTCGGGTAGATCTTGTGCCAAGAGCTGAACCTGTAAATAGACCACCTAGCAGGATGACACCGACTGAGATGAAGGAATTGAAGGTGCAGCTAGTGGATCTAGAAGGAAGGAATTTTATAAGACCAAGCAGTTCGCCTTGGGGAGCGGCCGCGGTATTCATGAAGAAACCAGACGGGTCATTAAGAATGTGTATTGACTATTGTAAGTTGAACGAAAGGACGATAAAGAATAAGTAACCTCTGCCGAGGATAGATGATCTATTTGATCAATTGAATGGAGCCAGAGTGTTTTCCCAGTTGGATTTGGCGACAGGGTTCCATCAGTTGAGAGTGGTGGAGGACAGCATTCCTTTGACAACATTTCGGACTAGGTATGGTTCATATGAGTGGTTAGTAATGCCATTTGGGTTGACGAATGCACCTGCTTTCTTTGTGGATTTGATGAACCGAGTCTTCCGAGAGTATTGGACATATTTGTGTTGGTGTTTGTAGATGACATTTTGGTATACTCTAAGGATGAAAGAGAGCATGAAGATCATCTTAGAGTTGTGCTAGAGACACTGAGACAGAATCAGCTAAAGACGAAGTTTTCCAAGTGTCATTTTTGGAATAAAGAGGTTAAGTTTCTTGGTCATATGGTTTCAGAGAAAGGATTGTCAGTCGATCCAGATAAGATCAAAGTTGTTAGTAATTGGAAGAGACCAGAGACGGTGAAAGAGATTAGAAGTTTTCCTGGACTTACTGGCTATTACCGGAGATTCATCAAGGATTCTCGCGGATAGCCAGGCCTTTGGCTAAGCTTACCAGGAAGGAAGTGAAGTTTGTTTGGTTCGACAAATGTGAGGAAGCATTCCTTAAGTTAAAGCATTTGTTGACCAATGCTCCATTGTTAGTAGTTCCAGATGGAAACCAAGGGTTGGTAGTATACACTAATGCATATGGGACTGGATTGGGAGCAGTCTTGATGCAAATGTGCAAAGTCATTGCTTATGCATCTAGGCAGCTTAGACCGCATGAAGTAAGATATCCTACTCAGGACTTAGAGTTGGCTACGGTGATTTTTGCCTTGAAGATTTGGAGGCATTATCTCTTAGGAGAGAGATTTGAGCTATATACCGATCATAAGTCTTTAAGACATTTATTCTCAGAAGGAGTTGAATATGAGACAACAGAGGTGGCTAGAGTTTTTGGCTGCTTATGATTTTGGTATAGAATATACCCAGAGAAAGGTAATAAGGTAGCAGATGCTCTCAGCAGAAGGCACCAGAATGTGGTGTTGGCTATGTTGGCAGAATGGAAGGATCTAGAAGCTTTGGCCAGTTGTGGTGTGCAGTTAAGATCGACTGCTAGTTCTAGTCAAAGCACTGCGATGTTGTCTTGTTTAGAAGTTCGACCAGTATTGGTCGAGAGAATAGGTTCTAAGCAGAGGGAGGATCCATTATTAGCCGAGAGGATTAAAAGGCTTGAGGTTGAAACCGAGGTCGATGATTTGAAAGATTTTTGTCTTGACCAGAGAGGATGGTTGAGAAAGAAAGGGCGATAATGTATTCCAAATGTTGAGAACTTAAGGAAATAAGTTCTTGGGGAATGTCATCGATCCGAGTTTACAATTCATCCTAGAGGGACCAAGATGTATCAAGATATAAAGAGAAACTTCTATTGGGAAGGTATGAAGAGGGATGTTGGCTTGTGGGTTTGGCAGTGTACAAACTGTCAATAAGTGAAAGCCGAATATCAGAAGCCGAGTGGGTTACTTCAGCCTCTAGAGATTCGGGTTTGGAAATAGGATTCGATATCTATTGATTTTATAGATGGGTTTCCAAGGTCAAGCAGAGGAAATGAGAGTATATGGATTATTGTGGACAAGTTGACCAAGAGTGCCCATATCATTCCAGTAAAGTCGACCAGGACGGCATCTGTTTTGGCTAAGTTGTTTATGAAGAACATAGTTAGACTTCATGGAGTTCCTAGTAGCATAGTCAGCGACAGAGATGCTTTATTCACTAGCGAATTCTGGAAGAGTCTACATGATGTGCTAGGCACTAAGCTCAAGATAAGTACTACATATCACCCACAGATGAATGGACAGACAGAGTCAACAAGGTACTCGAGGATTTGTTGAGAGCTTGTGTGTTAGAATTTGGTGGATCTTGGGAGGATCACCTACATTTGGTTGAGTTTTCCTATAATAATAGTTATCAGACTAGTACAAGAATGGCACCTTTTGAAGCTTTGTATGGAAGGCCATGCAAATCACCATCATGTTGGTTGCAGACTGGAGACAGATTGATCTTAGGTCCATACTTGGTTAGGAAGGCGTCAGAGAAGATTGAGTTGATCCGAGAACGGATGAATGAAGCTCAATCCAAACAGAAGAGTTACTCAGATAAAAGGCGTAAAGACCTTGAGTTCTCAGTGGGAGACAGGGTTTTTATTAAGGTATCACCGATAAAGGGTGTGGTACAGTTTGGGAAGTCAGGGAAACTGGCACCAAGATATGTTGGTCCATTCCAGATTATAGAAAGGATTGGAAAGTTCGCATACAGAGTGGAGTTGCCAAGCAGTATGGAAGGTGTCCATGATGTATTTCATATGTCTCATCTCCGCAAGTATGTGCACGATCCAAAGGCTGTTGTTCCTTCGACGGGTTTGGAAGATCTAGTAGTAGAGCCTAATTTGACTTTTGTTAGCCAACCATTGTAGCGAGAGATGAGAAAAGATTGAGGAACAAGACAGTCAAGTTGATGTAAGTTCAGTGGAGCGACAACGAGAAGGACTGTACTTGGGAGACAGAGGACAGGATTCAAGATACTTATTCTGATCTGCTTTGAGGGTATGTTTATATTATATTTATATAGATAATTCCTATTCAGGTAGACTAGTATGGTTGTTAGGAGTGGTTACACATGATTGTTATGTTTAGTATTTAGTCCTTACTGAATTTCGAGGATGAAATTCTTTAAGGAGGGGAGCCTATGATACCCCTAATTTTTGATAATAATATTCAGGATATTTAATTAGATAAATTAAATAGAATAATGTAAATGTTAAGTGAAAAGGGGGTTGAGATTTGAATAAATTTAATTAAGGTCGTGCCTAATAAAATAATTAATGGGTTTAAGAATGGTTTTAGGTTAATTAAATTACTAGGGGTATATTAGGAATTTTTTGCCCATAATCCTTACCCTTATATATTTTCGTTCCTACCATTTCATTCCCATTTCACGTCATTTTAAAACAAAACGTAAGAAGGAGAGCTCTGCCATTAACAAGAGGAATACAATTAAAAGCTAGAGATTCAAGCTTAGGGGAAATCAATCTTAATCCAATCTCCTTATCTTAATCAAGGTGAATAATAATTCCATCTTTATTTTTGGTTTGAATCATATGTTTTCGAATTTAAGGATAAATTCGTTTTTATGGCGAATTGGATGATGACATGCTAGAATATTAATTTGTTGAATTTAAACAAGATTGTTTAAAGAGAATTATACACGGTTTTAAGGTAAACCGGTTTATATTGATGTTTAAATGCCATTGAAAATTTTTATGTTATATAAAATATGATTTTGGAGTTGGGTTTCAATTTTGATAATTTTCCAAGCCATGTAAAGATTGTTATGAATTTTCAATGGAAAATATGGTTATTTGGGTTTATAAATTTATTTTGGAAAGTATATTAAGAATTTGGGTCTGGAATTTTGATATGTTAGATAACATGATTAAAGTGAATTTCTAGAATTTTTGGGCATTTTTCCAAAGTGATTTGCTATACAAATTAAATTGTTTTAGAAGAGGTACTTCTTTGCAATATTGGTTTTGCTTAAAAGAAGGGCTTTTTTGATTAACTTAACCATGGTTTAGATCTGAAATTAGCGGCAGTTATTTTCGTAAAGAATTTGAAAAAGTGAAGGCAACCAATTTGGTGTTGACACGTGGCAGGTTAGTTAGGAAAAAGTTTGCTTTAAGTAGTATTAAACCCTATTTACTCGGAAAAGTTGGTTTCGCCTCCTTTAAAAGTACCTTTCGACATAGAGCATTCGCCTTCAACCCGGTCGAAACCAATTAAGCCGAAAACAATACACAGGGTCTCACAAAGATGGTACGTAGTGGATTGGAGAAAGGCAAAAGGTTAGGTGTCGAAAGCATGGCTTTCGACGGAGTCGCTACCTTGGTTTGTTTTAAAAAAAAAGAAGCGCCTGCCTTTTTTTTGTTTAAACCTTCGAAGGAGTCGAAGCATATGGTTTTGAAAGAGGTTTTAAAAGGTCTCGAAAGGGTTGTCATTAACATAAGTTTGCTTTCGAATGAGTTCCTTTACTTATGAAGTAATGTTTTTGAAAGAAGGGGTTCTGACCTAGTCGAAGCCATGCTGCCGTTCTTTAGCCTTTCGATGGTATTGAAGATATCAATGTTGTCGAAAGGTACATTGTTTTATAAGTATAAGCCAATTTCTGTAGCTTTCGAAAGGGGTTAGGGGTTCGAAGGCAATGGTTTCGAAAGGGGTTTCGACGCCAACCTTCCAATATTTTACCCAGATGTTTTATGCTTTCGAAAGGATGGTGCCGACGGCATCATGTTTTCCCCAATATTTTTATATGATAAAGGATGGTTTCGAAAGAGATACTTTCGTCTATATTCACTTTGACCCAAATAATATTTTAAGTATAAACCCAATGGTTTCGAAAGGGGGACTTTCAATGATTTCGGAAGGGTTACTTCCAATGGTGTCGAAAGTGGTACTTTCAACTGGTTTCGAAGCTATGCTTCTAAAGTTAAATGTTAATACTTTAATACAATCAAAAGATTTCAAAAGGAAGGTTTTAAAGTATTAGAAAGGTAGGGGCCTAATATTTTGAAGATGGATTTTAATGCTTTCGAAGGAGGTTATCCTATGAAGTCGAATGCAAGGTTTCGAAGGTTTCAAAAGGTTTTGAAACTCATACTCATTTTTAAAAGGAAAACCCATGGCTAAATCAAAGGAGTTTTTGTAATGGTTTTGAGAAGAAGCTTTTCTTGATAAGATAATAGGATAAAAAGTTTAACCATGCTTTATATTAAACCCACAAGAGTGGTATTGTTATGTTATTATGTATGCTTCTTCGAATATAAGTATATTCACATTATAATAGACCTTTAACTGCAATTTGGGGATAAAGGGTAGAAGAACCAGCTAGGTTAACCCAATAGTGAATATAAATTTATTAAACTCCCGAATGAATAGAATTGCATCCAAGAAGTCAGGAAGATCACAATATAGGATGCCTAAATATGAAAGTTGTCAGGGAGACAGGTTCATAGTGATCTCATAAAAACTTTGATTAGAAAGTAATTGGAGTTACCAATAGGTTCATAGTGATCCCAAGAAAACTATGTTATAAAAAGTGGTTGGCAAGGGCCAATTGGTTCATAGTGATACCATGAAAACTATGTCCGGATTAAGTTATTGACAGATGTCAATAGGTTCCTAGTCAATCCATGAAAACTGGGATAAGAAGAAAAGATAATGGCAGCGGCCAATAGGTTCCCAGTCAACCAATGAAAACTAGAACAAGGGAGAAGTTATTGGAGTAACCAAAGGTTCAAGGGAACCTATGAATTAACTAAATCCACATGAGTGGTAGTGTTAAGTTAATTGGCAGGGGCCAATAGGCTCATAGTGCACCCATGAAAACTATGAAATATGATAGGGAGTCCATATATTATATAAAGGTTATTAGTAAGCCTATGAAAACTAATAGGTTAATAGTGACCGTAAAAACTATAAATATGACATGGAGTCAATTAAACAGAAGATGAGAAGTCCAGTATGTTTTAACATGTTTGCATATCATCGTAATATTTTGAAATGACTATGTTTTTAACCATTGTGGATGCAAGAGCACGGTATATGGTTTTATAAAGGTTTTGAGGTACCAGTGGGGGGGGGGGGGAAACCCGTTCCGCTAAGCGACGTGGTCTCACTAGATATCTAAATGATTTGAGATGGTAGATTATTATTCATACCAGGTTTTATGTCTGACTCGAAGTTTATGTTTTCCCCTTAAACTCTCGAGTACTCAATTGATTTTGAGTAGTTTGAGAGTTTAGGTTTTCAGGTACCTCTTTTGACGAATAAAGCTTCCAAAGACGTGTAAGAGGCAAGATAGCTACATAGAGTTTTCTTTTATTTGATTCCGCTGTGTTTTTGTAATGGCAAAGTTGTTATATTGCCTATATATACTCTGATCATCCAAGGGGGCATCTTCATATGTCGCTCTTGGCGTATGTTGTAATAAATATATTATCTCCGAACGTGATTTGCGATTGTGGGATTATGTAATGAATTAGAAATGTTTTGAAATGGAATGTGATTTAGTTTGATGTTTTAAATTTTTTCCATATTCATGTGTTTTTGTGTATCAATGAATTTAACACCACCGTATTTGGTCGTCGAGGTTTAATAACTATGAACGACTGCAGCATCCATAACATTTGTTTTGGGCCTCCAAGTAGGGGATGTTACAGTTTATTTGGGTGAATAATAGAATATGTGTATGGAAATATCCGTATGTATATATCATCAAGTTGCGAGTAATCTTATGCAACCATAGCGACTATCAGGTGCGCTAAGTTGCGTGAGAGATTACAGAGTCGAGTATACGCATCGGTGAAGCTAGAAACGTGATTTGTGAAGTTTTTACGTTCGCGTATACGTATGCATATACATGCACACATAGGTGTATTGAAACACATCTGAGCATCACGTGAGGTAAGAAGGTCAGTTGAGTATATTTTAGCATGTTAGAGAAGGTTGGGTCATTGGAGTCTTCCTAGGGAAACTCTATGCGAAAAATAGTGGGGTTCGCATTGAAATCGGTTTTCGAATACATAAGAAATTACTTTCAAAATATCAACCAATGGATTTTGGAAGAGATCCGATGTGGTGGAAGCAGGCTAGAAGAGCTAGGCGACTCATCGAGTGTAGCAACGAAAGAAACAGAGCTCGAATCGATGATCGTGTAGTGTTGTTTGTACCTGCCCCAAGCTTACTGCCTGGGACAGGCTACTACCGGTCCACCAGTGGCTATATCACCGATGCACTAGTGGAGCATAGTGGGCAGTAAGCCCAGGCAATGTGCAAATAAACGGGGGTTTCTTCCCTGACTCCGGATGTGGGTTGGCATGATGCTTTATCTTGGCTTGGCTTTGGAAAGGCCTTGGGCTACTTGGAAAAGTGGAATGCAAGGCGAAGCTTAGGATTTGGATGTAATGTATACTGATATGTGTGCGATCAATAATTGTTAACCCACCTTTTAGCTAGGCAGTGCATAGATGGATTTAACCCAATAGACTTCATGATCATCAAGGTAGAAATTCCGAAGAAATGGTTATCAGGATTGGAGATCGATTATATTGAACTATGGACGATAGTTGGATGGATTCGGACGAAAAACACTCCAAAAATAGCTAAGCATGGAACTAGCACTTCCCCTAGGAGAGGGATCAGATTGGAATATTCACTCTACAAGAAGGAACGGAATATAGGGATCGGAATAAAGAGATCGGATTGAACATAATGCACACGACATAACTCAATGGTGACCGCTCCATAACTCAATGACCACAAGACAGATTAAAGCGAAACTTTGGTAACAAGGAGAAGGGGTCCTAGGCAGTCTACCTAAGGGATTGCACATCAAGTGGAGAAATTTGGAGGGATCGGCCCCTATCCCTATGTAGGGATCAGCTTAAATCCCTATGCGGGATCGGTCATATTCAAGTTCATAGCAATGATCGGTCAATAACTCAAAATCTACAAATGCAATCAATATGAAATTTAGAGGGGAAGTACATTACAACATATGGAACCCATCATAGGGATCGTACCCCATAAGGAGCAAGCAAGAGGGATCAGCCCCTTGTCGTATATAGGGATCGGTCTAAATCAGGCAACATTAAATGTTGCAACAAAGATTGATCAATAACTTAAGTTCTACTATTCCAATTGACATGAAACTTGGAGTACAAAAATATTACAACACAAGGGACCCACCACAAAGATCGCACCCCATGATTCCCCCAAAATAGGGATCAACACTGATCCCTATGATAGGCTTCGGTGGGCCTCAAACTCCCTGGGCAGGATCGTCTTGGATTTAGGGTTTCAGATCCCGGTTTTGAGCGAGATATTTTCAAATCTTCTCCTATAAATACAACAGGCATGGAAGTAGAAAAGGGATCTTCTTTCTGGTTCACTTAATCTTCTACCTAGCCTATACTCTACCATTTTTATTCTTAGATTTCATGGATTTGTAACTGTAATCAGTAGTATAAACTAATAAAAGGAATACCTTTGGAGTGGATGTAGGATGGAGTCAGCTAAACCACTATAAATCTGTGTCTCTATTTACTTGCTTTATATTTTTAATTTATAATCTTCATTTATTTCTTATCATATTTCTGTGATTGTATATATTGGTGCTTTCACATACAACTGGGTATTGGTGGCCATTTTTGACGCCAACAATAATGATTGGATATAATATCGATGCAGTGACTAGTTGCAAGGTCACATCTGGTGAGAGTGTATGATTGAGCGGAGTTAGTCTGTGCCCCTCGGCATTGACCTTTGGTACATATGTTTGATGAATGGCATTGGTTTTATGTTTATGACCATACTTTGCATTGGCCTTATATTAGTGGCCATGCATATTATTGGTCTTTTAGTAGTGACCATACGTATAGATAGACAATAACATGATATTAGCCTTCGTTTGTAATAGACACATATAATTACGTGATGTTATATTTGATGTACAAAATATATATGCCATCGGTGATCCTTTATGGCTAAGGGGAAGAAGGTACGTACTATACGAGATACAAACGTCGTTCTCTTTTTGATAGAGGCATAAACTAGTTAATCCATCATGGATACGGGTTAGATGATGACTATCATCGAGTGGATCACACATCACTTATGCTTATTGAAGGACACTATGAGAACCAAGTAGGTCTCAAGTAAATAGAGTAGGTCGTATATCACTTATCCTCACTGAGGGGTGCAGTGAGGCCTATACAAATTCGATCACTAAGGAAGCGGCTCGGGGTCTATGGTATACTGAGATACTGACTTTATTTATTTTGGACACTCAACGGGAATCATCTGATTACAATTGATGTCTATAATGCAATTTGGTACCAACTCTATTTTTTTAGATCCTAGATAGGGATCCTTGAATAGATTAGTGTCCATAGCGGACTTCACCCATCAACACTGATGGGTATCAATTTATATTCTATGTCTATCACTTATTGGTATATTGTGCGTATTATATTAGTCGGTTGATAATATTGTTGTGTATATTAGGACAGCTTATATTGTGATATTTATATTATCTTTACATTTTTATATTGGGTTACCTTATCATGGTATACTATTACATATCAGTCACATTATATTAGCTGTAACAACCTGCACCTTAACAGGCTCGAATTACGACTAAATTGAAACTCAACCTATGCTCTCTTTTACATTTATTTCAAAAACGAAATATCCCTTTATCAAAAATCTTTAAATCAAAACTTTTTTACTCAATCAATTTTAAACTAAGAATTTCAAAAATGAAAAACCCACTTTACCATAAACCTTTAAATCGGAATCTTTCGACTCAACAAAGTTTCAAATTATGAATTTCAAAATTTTCTTACTTTTTCAAACAACAACTTCCTAATAAATACTTTGAAAAACCCATTCAAAGCATTTTAAGAAATTCTCAAAAAAAATTTAATCAAATTCTTTCACATGGTGTTGGACTTAGAAATGGACTATTATTGCCCTATCTTTATGACACTTCTTCTTCCCTACTCATCCTTAACCCATCTCCATTAAAAATTCAGCTTATCTTCTTGTGGTGATCAGTATACACGTTTTTGCGGGAACTTGTTCTAGCCTTATCATTCCTTACTTCCAGATGCTCGCAACGCATAAGTTCTCATCTCTTATTTTTCTGGATGAAATGTGCATCTTCAATCAGCAATCCATTAAAATCCACAATCATAAGGTAGTCTGAGCACAACAAAAGAGTAAAGTATCATCTATCCTCTGGGATTCTTCTATATATCATGCTCAATCTCTTCTTCGTCCACTCCCTATAATATGACCTCCGCCACATAGGGTAATTGAGGCAGGAGTATAAATTTAGATCTATTTAATTTTCCAACTCATAGTCGCCTCGCCCATCCTTTCAAAATAAGATCGCAACTACTTCTATAGTCGGAATTTATAGAGTTAGGCGTATAATTTATATATAATTATAGGTAAAAATAATAATATGTTCTCTTAACGTATCCTAATTCCTATGATCGACTAACTTTAGCTCTGATACCGAATGTAATAACCCACATGTTAGGTTTAGAAGGACTGGATACTGAAGCAAGACGGGAACCGTAGATGGTAAAGTCTTCTTATTCATGCTCGGTGCTGTAAAGATAATTAAATATCAAAGGAATAATATTTCGAGGTAGTAGCCTTAGTCAATACGTATGTTTTATTATATTTCTCAATTCCACCGTGAGTTTATATTAATTGCTCTCTAATATGCTTGTGTTTATTATAGGTACCAAAAGTAATGATCCATACCCTAATGGACTTGGATTTCAATTTAATCAAAATCTAGGCCCATTAAGGTGTGAGTTGTTGCATTAGCCACGTTGATAATTTTAATATAAAAAAGACTTTCAATCTAAGCCAGACATTAATTTTACTTTATTGTTTCACAATGATTCAGATTTCATAACCCAATCTTCAAGCTTGACAGAGATGAACCAACTTTACAGGATAATAGATCAAACATACAACTCATGATATTCATAGTTATTTCGAATATTTAATTAATTTTAAATATTCAAATAATGGATTTTACAACCTAAATAAACTCTTTTAAATAATAAATAATGATGGTGAAATAGTTTTCAAAATCTGTTTACAAAAATATTTAGTTCGAAGAAAAATCGAAAATATGACCGAAAATCGTTTTTTGAATTTTCGTTTTTCGTCGTTTGAAAGTTATCGAAAATGTTGTAAACATTTTAGTGTATATATAACATACATATACTAATAACATCAGAATTGTAACAACCCGCATATTTGTCGATTTTATATTTAAATATAACATCGTTCGTCGGATGTTTGTCCGAAAAGCTACTTTTTGCAAACAGTCGAATTAGGACTCGAGACCACCTCCATTGAGTTCAAAATGTCGTTTGCGATCTTTTTGAGTGTAAACTTCGATATGTTTGGAGCTAGTCAAAATTTGACCATTTTCACTTTGGGTTTGGTTTTGGGTTCAGCCCCTTTGCCAACTTAACCCCCAAATCTGAACCTCTCCTCTCCACTCACTCTCACTTCCTCCTCATTTCAGTTCTAGAGCAACAATGGTGGGAGAGATGGGAAATTAGAATTCCCAAGCCCTAGTTTCCATTTGCAAATCAAGTTCTAGCTCCAAATTCTAAGAGAACCCATTGGTAAGCATCTCCTTCTCCTTCTCCAACTCTTTCTCCTTCCAATTTCAGAAATTCCTAACCCTAACTTTGGGAATGTTCTTCTTTTTAAGCTTTGAATTCAAGCTTGTTGAGTTGGAATAAGAGTAGTTGCTCTTGCCATTGCTCCATAGCATCTTCTTCATTCGTTTGGGTTCAAAGGTGAGATTTTTATCTCACATCTAAGTCTTTAATTATCTTCGATTGTTAGGTATGAATTCCTAACACTTATTCTTGTGCAATTGATTTTGGTTTGGATTGATTTGGTGTATATTCCAATTTTTGGTGTTTTGAAATCAAAATCTATGAAAATCCTTTTATGGATATTTGGACATTGGTATTTGAGGCGTGTCGAAGAGCCGTTAAGGCTGGGTTGTCGCTTGGCGTAAATCCTTAGTCGTTGTCGCTCGATCGATCGCTTCCGGTATTCGTTTGGCCATTTTTGGTCTAGGTTCAGGGAATGCCCTGAACCCCAGTTTCAGACGTCTGAAACGTTAGATTCAGACGTCTGAATACTATATTGGGAAGATTTTTATTCCCAGATTCAGACGTCTGAATCTTTGCCCCAGACGTCTGAATTGGCTCGATTTCAAACAGAAAGAAAATAGGCTTAAATTGCCTATTTCAGACGTCTGAAATATTTCGTTCAGACGTCTGAATCTGTGTTCTGGAAAATATTTAATTTTCCAGATTCAGACGTCTGAACCAATTATTCCAGACGTCTGGATCTGCAGTCTTTTGCCTATTTCCCTATTGTGCTTGAATATCCAACTCTAATCAATTCGTGTTGATTCCCTTTTAGTTGTTATCATTTATTATCGGCCACTTTGTTAAGTCGCCCGCCTTTTTAAACTTAGGTCACTTGTCTTCACTAAGTCGTACCCCGTATTACTCTGCGTAGGCAATCTCATCTGAAAAACATTTGTCAGAATTTCTACTTTGATGGTTTTGGGACTGACTTCTTTGGACTTTACTCACGTCTTCGAATGTGAATTGATTTGTTTCTACCATCGTTTTATGACTTGTCACTTTAAAGATATATGAAGGTTTCAATACTAATAGTAAATATCAAAACTCTTTCATCAAAGCGATTTCAACACTATTTTAAATATCAAAAGTTCGTTTTCTCAAACCGATTTTCAATCTACTAGTATATACAAGCCTTTACTTCACTCGAATGAGAAATCGACTTAAACGACTTAGTAAAACGGGTGGTATGAAACGCTTGCGTTCACTTCGTCGGTTAGCTCTTGGACTTGTTCGATTGAACCCTTTTTGTGACAATTTCCTAGTGAAGATTTACAGCTTGTTCGTAAATATTTAAGTTAAGCAAGTGGTTATGGGACATGAAGCTAAACTCATATATTTACTAGCTTGGTGTGATTGACACTTCCTTATGATCATGACGATCATTTTTGTGATTTAGACTAGCGATTGAGCGATGTCTCTTTGTCTACGTGGGAGACTATACCCCGATCATGTGATGTTTCGCCATCACATTTCTAGGGTAGCACCCTACGGTCTTCGGGCCATTCCTGTGTGAAAATTTAATGGATAGCTTCCATGAGATAGCTTCTCGTCATGTGTTTACGCGTAGGTGAGCTTCATGCTCCCATTCATGTGTTAGGCCTCCCCCCCCCTTTTATGTGTTTTCTGGATTTCTGTTGATGATTTCTGGAATTTTGTGCTTCACCAATTTTCATGATTTTCATTGATATGATATCAGTTTTTGTGCATTGGTGAATTCATGTGTTATTGACTTGTTATGAATACAAGTTTAGGGTATGATACCCTACCTTATCTTTGAGAAGATTCTTGTGATATTGATTAATCTTTTGTTGATTATCATTTACATACTTATAGTAGTATGTCGTAATAGTTATTTCATGTTCATGTCATGCCATTTACTTTATACCATATCATCTGATATTTATAGTTAGACTGATCCGTTTATTATTTTCTTATAAATAATACTCGGGTCAGACCGAGATGTTACAGGTGCTTCTGCTTGACTTCTCTTCAGGATATTTTGACTTTTGGCTAACTTCATAGATTGTAGTTTTTGGATGTACACCTTTGAGATACAGACCCTATGTTGTGTACTTATTCTTTTGTATAGCACGTGATGCTATTCTTTTGTATTATCGTGGATCTTTCTGACCACTACTCTGATGTACACTTTCATGTGTTATATTCATATCTATTTCCGCCTTTGTGATATGAATTGTCTGTGACTGATTTGTGTTACGTTTATTTCTATATTTGTTTCCGAAGATTATATATAGCCACCGTGTGAAAGCTTTGAGTTTGTATCGGTATGTCGGATTTCCTCCTTAAATGATATGCATTCTATACTATTTGACATATCGGTGCTCGCACAAAGAAGTTACATGGATGGTCGCTCCTCAACAGCCTTATTCTCCGCGCTAGTTGACAGCACTACACCGTAGTGTTCTTGGTTAGCGTGGGTATAGAGGTGGGGCGTCACAAGAATGGTTAGTAATAATATAGGGTAAAGTATGTTTACTGAAGTTAATATTAAAAGATTAAAATAAAATTAAACGTTGAAAAGATGTGAAAAGATGTGAAAAGATGAACGTCACATCACCTAAAAACATGTCTAAACATAAGTACAACTGTATTAATGAATGTTGGCTCAAACAAGAGTAGGGGACAAGAATTTTTGTATGGAAATGATGTGGAAGGGAGGCATGGTGATGAGGTGGAATGCATATGGTGGAGGGTAAGTACAAAAGGGTATTGTAGCGACCCGCAGTTTCGTACCCCTTGAGTTGACAATAATTCACTCTTGTCCAATCCAAAGTGTATGAAAAAGCGAATAACTAGGGTAAAGAATAAGAAAAAGATAGAGGAAAAAAAGAACAACATCAGAGTCTCACAACCGCAGCGGAACAAAATATAATATACATATAACAACAGAATTTAAATACAAAGAAATCTGTAACTGTTATATACTTACAAGCATCAGAGTACAATGTACAACAATCAATCTGGACAGTTTACTAACTTGTCATCATACAGCGGAAATATAAATCAAGTACAGAGATAAGTCTCTACTCCTTCAGCTCGACTCCTAAGCTCCATAGCATTCTATCCAGAATCTGTAATACTCGGTCTGACCCGAGCATTATAATAAAATAACACCCGAGTCAGTCTGGAAAACCAGCGTGTGAAAATACACTCAATTTGAATTATTAGAGTTATCAAAATCCTTTGAAAACAAAGGTATCTCGTAAGACCGTGTCACACATAAACACGATGGGTTTTTCCCTTATGATAACCTAAACATTTTATAGAAAATCCAGTGATATTATAATAGTGTCTAAATAGAAATACTTATTCAAATAGCTGAAATTGTTACATTAATTAAATTCCAGCATACTAGGCTCTACAAACAAAACCGTAAGCTCGTATTGGAGAATGGATTCCAACGAATGACTGGGCCACTGGGGTACCGCCCATCACAGTACAAACAATATACCGAGGACCACGTCGGGATCCCCTTCTCACAAGACCGGCCTACCCCTAACCTGGATAGACCGAATATGTTATCACCCCGGGTGTTCCCACCCTTACCATCGAGCGCTTCTTCTTTCATGTATACCCATATCAAAGATAAATAGGGTTCCAAGGACATCTAGAAAAGTGATAACATACCCTACTTGGGTGTGACCCACTTAGCCTTGCTACATCTCCCATGTTTTAGTCATTCCCGGTTGATGAGGTTCGAGGCTAGGCGTTACCTTTCAAGAACAATTTTACTTAGAATTCTCAACGTCCTCCAATGATGATGTTCTGATAGCATTCATCCATACAAGTTGTCCTGGGTCTGGACAAACCGAATCGACGTCTTCATCATCTTCACGGTATTCATTCGTTACATTCAAACCGGATCGAAGTGGTTTTCGGATAATTAAATCCGATCCCGGTCTCTTCGAAACGATTAACAAAATTGGCCAATATTGATAGTCGGTTATTTAACTATCAATAAAACATCCATAAGCAGTCACTAGGCCTTGTTAAAGCTTTTTCCCAAAATATTTATTTCCAAAATATCTTTACAAGATATATCGATCCTTTCCACATTTGAAAACAATTTCAAATACGTAATCCCTCACCGGATATTTCCCAACCATCTCAACACTTAGAAATATTCCCAAATTTCCATTTTATACTTAGGAAAATATTATAATTCCTATTTCCAAAATCTTTCAAAAAGTCAACACTTCAGAGAATTCGTAACTTATTCCATAAGTCTCCGGAATCACTAATAATTTTTTTTTTCAATTTCCAAACCAGTATACTTATTTATAATCCCCATTCAACAATTTATAACTTCTTTTATAAATTCAGATTTCATTTCAAATTCTCATATTCATACATTTTGAAATTTTATTTCCTCCAAATCCCTTATAAAATTCCTTTCCTCAAAACATATTCTTTTAAAACCCCATTTACGCATCTCGAGAGGTTTTATAAATAAAATTTTCAATCACTTCAAACTATATATAATAAGTATTTTAAAGGATAATAATTTATTTTTAAAAAAAAGTTCAACAATTATTTAAAATATCGAAAACATTTCTATAAACATCAATAACTCATTTTTAGATAAATAAATAAATTTCAAAGCTGATTTTAAAAGTTAGAATTTATTTAATAAATACTTAATATTTAAAAATCTATCTACCAAAGTATTTCAATCCTTACTAGTTTAAAATTCCATAGTTTTAAAATAATAAAATTTTCTTTCAAGGGCAAAATTAGCTTCTTAAAATTGGAAATATATTTTTAAATCCTTACTCGCCAATTTAATCCATAAATCCCTCTCGAATCGTAATATATCACTTCCATTCAGATCTCCTTAACCATCTTCGCTTTCAAAAATAGTTCCACTATTTTTTTACTCTATCCCCATATTCTAATATAAATTCTTTCTATAAATTTATATTTCCAACCTATCATCTGATGTCAAATTCCTTTATTTATAAACACCGTTAAATAAATTTTTATAACCCCTTTGGTTTTTACCTATTAACAAAACAAATCTTATTTATAAAATCTCATTATATAAATTCATTTCTTATCAATTCCATTTATACCCCCAGTCTATTTTTAATATTGATTTTAACTCCTTTTCATATTTCAGAATACAATTTACAAACTCCTTTATATAATTAAATTTTAAAGTCTCTATTTAAACCCATTCATGCATAGTTACATACTATCCAAAATTAATATATATTATCCCCAATTCATTTTCTTAAAAATAATTCAATTTCCAATATAAATATTTTTATATCAAAAATTCTCTTTAGTTCCTTAAATTTTAAAAATATACTTATGGTATTTTAAAATATTAAAATTCAGGCCAGTGCTACAATAGCATTCAATAATTTCAATCACTACAAAAATCTATACTAGATTATTCTACACAATCCATATATCACAATATATAAAATTAAATTTAATATTTTGAGAAATCCAGTTGGATTCCTCCAACCTTTCCCCTGCATCCACAGATGTTAATACAATATAAAAATACCAATCCCACTTCGAGGGGAATATCATGGTATATAGGGTCATCCGCTATTATGCGGGGCGCATAGGGTCTCATTCGCTATAATGTGCGGGAATAACGCTCCAAATACTAATATATATACTACTATATTTTTATAGTCATCCAACAGATAATTATAAATTTATCAATCCAATCAAACATCCAATAATTAAATTTAAAACATTTAAATTTAAATATGGTAATCCAAATGAGTGAGAAATTCTCACCTTGATTTCCGAGTTTGTTAGCCATTCCAAATAAATCTCAGCTTGTATATTTCTCATTTACGAATCCAAACTCGTCTTGTCCTATTTCGTTTGAACCTCGTATAAATTTTATATGGTTCTCAAAATCTTAACTAAATTAATTTAAATTAACAGTAGTGTTAAAAGTACATACCCATCAGGAAACGCCTTCAGCGAACAACAAAATCCCCGGGTCGAACAACAGACCCCCTTTCCTTACACACAGTTCAACCAGGCCCTTCGCCTCGACAACGTGCACGCACGCAGGCGAACGCAACACCTTCGTCCAGCCCACACCCAACGCTGCTTGCCTCCAGATCGTACGCGACTTTCCCCACAAGCAGCCTAGACATCGCCGCTGCCTCATCCCGTCGTGACTTCGTGCCCATCGATGCCGCCATGCCTGCGCACTCCACTAACACAAAAAATCCACACTCGAGACCTCACGTACAACGCGACCCAACCCAAAACTGCCCTTCGCTCGAACTTGATAATTCACATGGCTTCAAACCAACCCTCACGCTCGCACGTGCGCGCGATACCTCCTACTCCTCCCCTCTGCCAACCGCCGCCGCCCCCCTTACGCGCGTGCGTGAACACGTCCATATTCGACCATGGCTGAAAATCACCTTTCGCCCCCCCTTCGTTTGAATTGACTTCGATTTCGTGAATTGAGAGAAAGGATAGGGACGCGATTATATATATATATATTTTTTTTTCTATAGATCGATTTTTTTTCTACTGGGTTCGAATGAAGAAGAAAGGAGGAGATGATATACATGATTTTAAATCAAGTAAGGATGATGGCTTAATGTACAGGAAGTCTCGTATATAGACTAGGGCGACTGATGAACGTAAAAGGTTTTTGACCGTTGATTTGATTTTAAATTTTAAAAAGTTAAAATATCTCGTTTTAATGTGACTTAAAAAAATCCCAATACCCTATTGAAGCATGCCGCTAGGCGTTTATATTGTTATACCCCTATTCTGAACGCAATGGAAAAGGTTTTGAGTCCTAGTTCGATCTTATGGAGAAGATACCCCTTTGGACCCAATTATTATATTGAATTTTCGATATTAAATTCAACGCATTTATATATCGTACGAGTAACTCCAAACGCTACGAAATTTGAAATCCGATAATAATACACTATTACGGATCCAATGGAACTTGTTTCGTCAAATTCTGGGACTGTGTCCCGGATCGCTATTTTTAAATGTCAATTTGAACGAACTATTTTTAAAATTGAACATATCACTTTTAAATTCAATTTTAGAACTTTTATTATCTTCATTATTATTAATATAAATTTTATAAGCCCTTTGAATTATTTTTGTCGAGCTTAAAACTCAAGACACAATAATTTAACCAATATTCAATTATTAAATTCAATAATTAAATTATCCAATAAATCGCTATATTTAAATTCTGAATTTATTTTATAAATAAACCCAAATTTTCATATTCAAAATCAATCTATAATTCAAATTCAATATTTAAAACTATTTAAATATTCAAAATCGAACAATGAAAAATCCGGGTCGTTACAGGTATTTTAGTAATTTACTAACTGCATTTTATATAAAAGCAATTTTCTAAATTTCTCCTTCTCATTTCCTCATTTCCATTCTCTTTTCAAAATTACTATCTCCTTTCTAAGTTTTAAGAACCACTTTAATGGCTTCTAAGATTAGAAATTTCATTCTTTTTCACTTTTAAATGCTTAGAAACTAGTTAAAATACTTCCTTCTTCTTCTTGCACCTCCACCTTGCCAAAACTAGCTGAAAAACTCCTCTTCACCACCATGGTCGAGCCTATACACCCCATGCCCGAACCTATTTTCCACCCTTAAGCCTTCAAAATTTCTTCTTTCCTAGACTTTAACTAAGTCTTCTAAACTCATATATATGCTTGACTTTGTTAGTAAATATGATGCTTATTTGGGTAAAAATAATGTTGACTTGATATGCATGTAGAAGTGATTGGATTATAATGATTTTTGGGTAGTTTATATGTGCTTGTATGCTATAATTAGAATTAGACTTGAAATGAAGTCTAATGTTTTTGTTAGTTAAAAAATTGAGATCTTGGCTTATGTTGTGGTTGTGATGTGAATACGAATGTTATGATCTTGAATACATGATTGTATGCTAAGAAAGTTAGTACCTTTACTAGTTTAAACGACATAGAATCCCTTGTGAAAAGGCCATGATCTTTAGTTCTAATATTTTTAAAATGTTTTCAAGTTTAAACTTGTGCAGTTCCAAGAACATACCTTTATGTTTTACAAAGCAATAAATTTTTTCCAGAAGTTAAAGTCAAAGGAAGACTTAGGAAATAAAATTTTAGGTTTTGAAAATTACGGGTCATATAGCGATAGTCGCTATAAATGCAGTTCGTAAAAACAAACTTTTTTTGCAAATTTAATTTGTTTTCATCTTAGGCTATTTTTGAAAAGTGTTTTCAAAACATATTATAAGTATTTAAAAAGTAATTATTAATTAATTAATTAATTAAGCAATGGAATTAGTACTTAATCATTTGTGAACAAAAGTAATTAGTTAATTAATAAAAGGTTAATTATTATTTAATTAACTATTTAAGTATTAATTATTATTTAAATTAACTATTAAAGATTAGTTATTTATTTAATTATAAAAGGGTATAATTACTATTTAATTACTAATTAAGTTAAAATTTAATTAAGACTTGATTAAGATTAATTAAATCATTAATAAGAGTTTAAATTATTATTTAATAATTAATTAAAGATAAATTATGGTTTAATTATTTATTTAAAGATGAACTATTATTTAATTATTTAAAGGATAATTATTATTTAATTATTTATTTAATAGTTAATTATTGTTTAATTATTAATTAAGGTTTAAAGTTTTAAACCATTTTATTTCTGAAAATCGATTTTGTTTTTAAGCAACCCTCTTTAAAAGGATCGTTTTAATCTAAGGGATTTTTTTACCGACTACCCATAAGTAACCCTCCTTGAATATGAAACCCAATGACATATGTTTAGAATACTAAAACAATGTTATGCTAATTAAATTGTTTTTGACATTTGTTTGGTAGAATAAGTCACAGTTGTACCATAATTCACCAAGTAGATTTTGTTGACATCTATTTAAGCAAAAATAAAACTTAGTTCTGCTATTATGGTAACTTGGACATTTACTTATACGTTGATTGGTTGTTATTGGCTGATTTCCTTTACACATCTACTTATTATGTAAATATTCATGTTATAACTGGAAAGTTAAACTGAATTAAATGAGAATTATTGTGGTCACTAAGCCTCTTTCTGACTTTGTGAAATCAATCATTTTAAATATATTTATAATAATGATTTTAATAAAAAGTTATTATCTATTTATATTGCTTAAAGTTTGTTACCATTTTAAATATGATATTTAAAGGATAATTAACCAATTATTTTATTAAAAGTGTTTTGAAGTAATTTAATATTTTTTAAATGATTGTTTAAAATTATTATTTTGTTAGTATGGTTTAAAGAAAAATTAAATAATGTTTTAAATAATAACTTGTATATTTAAAAAAGGGCTTTAAATAATTAATTGTTATCAAAGGAACTTTATTGATCAAAGTTTATTAAAGCGGTTTTGTTTTAAATATGGTATGTTTATAAAAGAAGTATTATAAATTGAAAAGAGATCTTGCAATTTGGAAAGAAGTTTATAAATGGTTTTGGATATTTATAAAAGAAGTTTATAAATGGTTTTTGATGTTTATAAAAGAAGTTTTATAGATAATTTTGGATATTTATAAAAAATTTGAGACGAGACTTCTTTTAACCGACCTTCTTAATTTTGGTGGTATGGACATTCGTTCCACACTTCGATGGCGTTTAAGGTTATCTTTATCTCTAATTTAAATTTGTTTTGATCCTTTTAATATGATTTTGATATAAGAAATATTTTAAAACAATTTGTTAATATACTTATTGCTAGTGAGATAAGTATATGAATATTTTGATAAATATTTTGAAAAAAGAATTAAATAAATGAAAGATTTATTTTGAGGCGTGGTTACTATGGGTAATTAAATCCCTAGATTGTTGTTTGTTGGTTATTTGATAGTTAACTGACCGACTATCAAATCTTGGCCAGTTTTGACTTAGGTAGTATGTTGTGTACATTCGAGTTCCACGATGAGGACTCGAATACTTGTCGCATACTTCTGAAAGAATCGGGTGAGTCAACTGGAATTTATCGGTTGGTTCAGAGAGACCAGGATCAGATATGTTATCCGAAAACAACTTCGAACCAACATATGCGTTCGAATGGAAGACATATTGATGATGATTAAAGACGGAATTCTTTGAAATGCAAGGGCTACTTGCTACTAATTCTAAGGATGATTCCAAAATGGATGTAGTAGAGGTAGTGCCTTCAGTTTCGTTCAGACGCAAAACGAACTTGTATGGATGAATGTTGACATTGCTTTTCTGCTTGGAGGACAGTGTTATCATTCCAAGAGGGAATTGCTATAAGGAAATGATAAGAGCGTAGCCTCTCAAGCCTCATAACCTGAAAATGGATAAAACAGTGGAAGCCGCATTGCTATGTGGGTCGCGCCAATTAGGGTATGATCATCTTTTATCTAGATTGAGATTATCTCTTTTTTATGTATGCTTCGAGGCCCATTAAGGTTGTTGATCGCAACCTAGGGTTGATCATATTCAGTACTATATGGTAAGGGGTAGGCCGGTCTTGTCATGCTAAGGTCGAAAGGTTTTCGATCTCTCGGTACATTTATATAGAGGTGTAATGTATGTAAGGTAGTCTCTTGCCTTGCCATTGTTGAAATCCATTCTCCAATAAGCGCGTGCGATTTTTTATTGTATACATATTATTACTATGATGTACACATATCATAGCTACTTGCTTATTGAATACTTTAAACCCGTAGACATTATTATAATATCACTGGTTTTTTATAATAAAATGGTTTGGTTATCGTAAGGTAAAAACCCATCCGTGTTTATGTGCGGCGTGATTTTACGAGACACGTTTTATTTTTAAAAGGTTTTCAAATGTAGAAATCAATATGATTTGATTGTGCTTTCTTACGTTGGTTTATCAGAATAATCCGGATGTTATTTTGTAAAGATTTTGTGTATATTATATATTGCTCGTCATGATGTGAGATTCTGTTTCTTTTTTCTTCACCCCAAATGACTTATTTTTCGGACACTTAAATGATCGGCATACGAATATCAAAGATGTATTAAGTATCGTCTTTAGATGTAATAAAGGGAGATCGTTTCACATAAACTCATGATAATAGATCAAACATAGGATGTTGCTTTCATCACCGAAGCAAGTACAAATATAGAAGTATTTTTATCAGTAAATCATAGGCCAAAGTCTTATGATTTTCCTCAGCTACTTTAGTAAATATCTGACCAGAAGGACCAGCAACCATTAAGTTTGCAAATATAAAAGCAGTTGTTTGCTCCTGTAACATTATTTTAATTTAAGTAGTACTGTGAGTATAATTTGGATAATTGAGTATTTTGTAAATGTGATTTGATAATGGAAACGTGTATATCATCGAATGCCTTAAAGGAAGCAATTCCGTACCTGGACAAAAAGTTATTTTGATTAGATATGCAGACAAAATGAATGTCAGTTTCATGAAAATTGTGATAGTCGGGTTTGGAACGAAAATGCATGTCAGCATTATTTTAAATAAGAAACACTGAAATATTTCATTGTTTATTTATAGGAATCAAATTTGTATCATTAGTTTTAAGTTGTGGGACAGGTGAGATTTGAGCCGTGGTATTTTAGTTGGAACTTGAGCGTCTATTATCAGAATAAACTGAAATAAACCTACGGTATTGCAATATCCCTTTGACTGTCGTTTGAAATAATATCCTATATATTTTCATCGTGCAATTCAGAATAATTTTTACCATACTCTAGACATTTCTTCTATTTTGCAAACCATAGTCCGCTTTAAAATAAAAACAACCCATTTTAAATCAAGCCCGATGTAATAATAAATATTTTAGCCCAAATCTAGTTCATTTTTCAACATTATATAAAAAAATCCAATTGGTCGTTTACAAATATTGTCAGTCACCTTGTACGAAAAGGCTACCTATCAAGTTAAGGCAATTTAGGTGACAAACATCCGAATCTTTATGAATGCAAGTAGAATCGCTTCAAGGTATTAGAATGAGAATATAGGGCAAATTTTAAGTTCACATACAATTATTCTATAGGTTCAATATAATTAAATGTGAGTAGCTATCATTTTGTTTTACTACCAGCATTATTATTTAATAGAACTATTTTCCGTCTTTAACTTGGAATATAAAGCAAGTTGAGTATTGATACAATTGAAGTTGAGATATTGGAGAAAATCAAAACAATTAATGCATTAACCTGCTGTAAAAAGCTAGTTGCAGTTGGTTTGATTCCATCCAACACTCGAATTCAATACCAATATTCATTTATAAAACGCTACATTTTATCTTGAATCGATTGAGATTTTGAAGGTAAGATGTCAGAGTAAATCGAGCCTGCTTTCTCTGATTTGATTTTTATCACGAGATGAGATTCCATTTCCTGCAATTCTCACTTTCAACCTCTAATTTGAAACAGTAGAAAAGGTGCCTACAGTAGCAACTATTTGTACTGCACTTCAAGAGTTAGAGACGTACGTTCTTTGTGATATTGCTTCATGCTCAATAAGAAAAGAAAACGCATGCATTTCTCGGTTCAGTTAACTAGCTATCTTACTAGATTGTAAAGTGGGTTGTTATCTACAACTAACGGGCTTATTGTTGGGCCTGTTTTCGGCTTTTAGTAATTGCTCTGTGTTCTTGGGCCTAGCTACTGGTGTTTGTCTCTATTCGGTATTGTATTTTAGGGAACAGCGAAAGTTTCATAAGGTCTATATTGAACTATCTGAACAAAGCATTTAAAGCAACAGATTATAACTTCTTTAGAAAATTTAAAGCATATGAAAAAAGCGTTAATGTAGTTACTGTTAACTTAAACCATACCATCTGTTTATGTTAATGAAACAAGTCATTTAATACAAGTAGACTGGCATGAGCATGCATTTTCTCTTTTATCTCTGACTTTTGATATTTAAATTTTTGGAGTTTCGTGTATGCTGAGAAACAACTCTGTTAGCCTTTATTTCATTCTAATTTCTTTTTTTCCTTATAGGATATTGGACTTTTGCTGAACACAAGCTGGCACTTTCTATGATTTATATTATGCTTTTCTTAGTAAGCTCTTATGTAAAAAGTCATTAATATCGTCTTTGCGTAGAACACATATTACGAAATGTTATATACGACTTTTGTAAAAAGGCTAAGAGCATTTGTAAAATGATGCAATAAATCAACTGACTTTGTACAAAAGAAAAATAGCAACACAAGAATGCTGTAATAAATATAACAACAACCCAAAAACGCTACATAATCCTATAAACAGCACCACAAAAAACACTGTAAGATTGTAGTTTTCTATAGCATTTAATAAATTGTTATGATATGTTAAGAACCTATTACAGCTTGTCTTTAGACCGCGTTCTTCAAAACGTTGTTAAAAGATTTTTGCATTTCTGAAACGCTGCAAAAAGCTAATTTTGTTGTAGTGGATATGCAATATTTTTTAGATAGTTCTCCTCGCACCAGGCTTTATGTCTAACCTGCATTTTCTCTTTATTTGTTTATATCATTGTTATCCCGTCTTTTGGTCAAAGCCGGGATATCCACAAATTGGCTGGAAAGGATGGATATCAGAAATGAAGATCAATTGGAAACAAGGCTACGATCGATGTCGTCAAAATTTGACCGGGCTTCAATCAAGACATGGTCGATTGGGAATGATGCACAAGGCTAGGAGAGGCTACGTTTCAAATTTCAGGTCAATCGGAGTTCATATGCTCAAGATATGATCGATGCAATTCAAGCCTCAACTGTTCGTATCCATCAACTTAAAGGTCTTGTTCGTATCCATCAAGCCTCAACTATTCGTATCCATCAACTGAAAGGTCTTTTTCGTATCCATCAAGCCTCAACTGTTCGTATCCATCAACTGAAAGGTCTTTTTCGTATCCATCAACTGAAAGGTCTTGTTCGTATCCATCAAGCCTCAACTATTCGTATCCATCAACTGAAAGGTCTTTTTCGTATCCATCAAGCCTCAACTGTTCGTATCCATCAACTGAAAGGTCTTGTTCGTATCCATCAAGCCTCAACTATTCGTATCCATCAACTGAAAGGTCTTTTTCGTATCCATCAAGCCTCAACTGTTCGTATCCATCAACTGAAAGGTCTTGTTCGTATCCATCAACTGAAAGGTCTTGTTCGTATCCATCAAGCCTGAACTGTTCATATCCATCAACTGAAAGGTCTTGTTCGTATCCATCAAGTGGTCGCCATTTTGTATCCATCACGATCGATACAAACAGTGCAATGGTGATCGATACGAACAAGGCAGAGGTGATCGATGCGAAGGAGAAAGCCTTTGAAAAACACAAACTTGCATCGATCATATCTCACAATCTACAAGTCCACATCCCACCAAATTTTCACAGGAGCTTGCGTACAACCTAAAGAATGTTCATGATCAATCTCGACTCGGTTGGGCAAGATCTTGATCGATACGAAATTCATTCGTATCGATCACGGATCGAGTCAAAATCGCATGTGATCGATCGCGTGGGCCCGTGCACGTGCCAGAAGAGGTCTCCTGAGATCTAAGCGAGATATTTGCAGCCTACGCCTATAAATAGCATCCCAAAGTCTACAAAAAGGGGACTTTTGATTCTTCTACGTCCAGACTCTACAGGAACCATCATTGTACTCGAAATTTGCTGTTGTAATCTGTTGTAACTCGTTGTAGTCAGCAAGCAAACATCAATAAAATCATCAACTTCAAAGTGGATGTAGGCCGGATTGCCGAACCACTATAAACTCTGTGCTCTTTACTGCTTTCCTTTTAATTTTCTGAGTGTTCTTCATTTTTAATTCCCTACATACTTGTTATCTGTAATCTGTGATTGTGAACGGGTGCTTTCATCGACAATTGGGTGTTTGTGACCAATTTTGGCGCAAACATTTTAGTACTTTCACTGAGAACGCTAGCGCTCAGGAATTCTACAACCAAGACTTCGAATCTGAAAGCTTAAAGACTTGGATCTGGAAAGCTATGGCAAGACAATCAACAAGAAGATAAAGAGCTGGAAGAAGTCAGCATGAAGGGAGCCAGGAGGCTTCCTCTGGAGCAAATCACACCTCAATCTTCATCACCGGGGACGAGATGGAGATGATGATGGAAGCTATGTAGGAAGGAATACTGAAAAGACAACAGGAGATGATGTAGAATCTACTCCAACAAGTTGGACAAGCCAGAATGCAGAATCAAGGGAACGCTGCTACAGGAGACGCTGGAGATAGAGATCAGGAGCGCGGAACAACCAGAGTTCAGAATGGAGTAGGACCGTTAGGAGCAGCACCAGAACTTGGGGGCACACATCCGGAGGACGTTGATCCAACCTCGGGCAGGATACCAGGTGGGGCTGTTCAACATGGCTTTGGTAGAGGAATGGATGCCCGTCCAGGAGACCAGATTCCAGGATTCCCTCGTGAACTCGGGGGGTAGGTCGGAAGCAACAGACAAGGGCTACAACTTGACGACAGTGACAGATTGGAGGAGATGGTTAGACGAGCCATGAGCGGTGGACTAGTGAATAGAGATCTGGAAGATGTGAATAGGAGTCCCATTGCTCCACGATCAGGCAAGCCAGGAATCCACCAGAATTCAAGTTACCAACACTGGAGATGTATGACGGGAGAACAGATCCCGCTGTTCACTTGACAAGGTACATGATGCATATGGAAGTACTAGGAGCATCAAAGGAGGTCATGGCGCGATGCTTCCCTTTGTATCTGACAGATATAGCGGCATTATGGTTCAGACAGCTGGAGAGTGGCTCTATTGGCACATGGACGGAGTTGATTGAAAGGTTTATGAGACAGTTTCGGGTCCACATAGCCAGACCTAAGAACGTGATGACTTTAACATCAATGAAACAATGGAAAGGAGAATCACTTAGAGATTTCTTGACCAGATTCAATGCGACAGTGGCTTCGGTGGATCGACCTGATCCGTCGATGGTTTTGATGGCAGCGGTTTCAGGAATTGTAGACAATTTAGATTTCAAGATATCATTGGAACGGGACCCACCGAGGGATCTTAGGGAGTTCTATCATGAGGCAAAGAGATTTCTAAGGCAGGAAGATGCGCAGGCCGAGAGAGAAGGAAGAGAAGCTGAAGCTTATGCGGTAAGGGATGGAGGTCCACCCAGAGAAAATCCAAACAAAGATGACAAAGGAAAAAAGGAAAATGAATGATAACGGTAGCACTTCAAAAAGGCCACGAAGGGAGTCAAAGTTTTCTTCTTACACGGATCTGATTGAAACTATGGAAAGGATTTATTTGGACACTCGAGGGCGCCTCCAGTATCGAAGGCCAACAAGAAGGGAACCTTTTGATTACGAACGGGCATCGGGAAGACATTGCCTATTCCATGAGCTGGATGGGCACAACACGAACGACTGCAGGCATTTGAGGGATATCGTTGAGGAGCATGTAAGGAATGGTCATCTACAGCAGTATGTAAGGAATCGAGCTGTGGTAGTGGAACAGGAACGGCGACCGCCCACCTCGAACGAGGATGGCACTGGACCTAGTCAACGTCAACTTGTTATCAACTAAATAGATTTATGGCTCGGAATAAGTAATAGAACTCGAAGTAATGCGACTAAATCACTTACACATGTACGGGATCGAGGACGGTCCCTAGGCATGCTCTGAGACGATGATAAACCGTGTTGCTCGAGTCTGTGAAATCCTGTTTTTCTTTTCGTTTTCCTGAAAACTTTTGTTTTTTCCTTGGATCTACATACATTTATTTGGTTTTCCCTGGCTGTAAAAACTATTATTTTGAATGGTTGGATTTGGATCAATGTAATACAGGTCTCGCGATTACGGTCCCGACCGGAGAGACGGGGTAGTAATCGCGAATTATGAGTCCCTTCGTGGGAGAGCGATGGAATGGACTCAAACACAATATAAAAGTCCTTGGCCGGAGAGCCGAGGCCGGAGAATATAAAAGTCCTTGGCCGGAGAGCCGAGGCCGGAGAATATAAAAGTCCTTGGCCGGAGAGCCGAGGCCGGAGAATATAAAAGTCATTGGCCGGAGAGCCGAGGCTGGCGAATATAAAAAGTCCTTGACCGGAGGGCAAAGGCCGGAGAGCATAGAAGCCCTCGACCAAAGAGTCGGGATCATAGCAGAACAACGCGACCCGGCGAGGTCTATGGTTTTGAATTCAAACCCGGAGAGATCATGGATTCGGATTTCGGCTTTGGATAAATGGACCCGAAGGGGTCTTGGATTTGGCAAAGGGCTCGGAGCGGTCCCGAATTTGGATATCAACTCAGAAATGTTATGGATTTGGCTATTGGATATTGGATATAGATGGATTAAAGCTCGATTGATGGATTTGGATAGCTATGGAATTGGCTAAGGATTTGGTTACTGAATTCGGAATCGGACATCGACTTAGAGCAGTCGCGAATTTGGATCAGGTTATAGCTGCGGCACTCGGATAGGATGGGTTGGTAATGGATTGGACTAAGAATCGGATGATATGGCTATGGATGAAATATGCACTTCGGACGCCGGATTTGGAGCTTTTCAAAACACACCTTCTTACCACAAGGCATGTTTTGGGGGGCAAATGTTATCCCGCCTTTTGGTCAAGGCCAGGATATCCACAAATTGGCTGGAAAGGATGGATATCATTAATGGAGATCAATTGGAAACAAGACTACGATCGATGTCGTCAAAATTTGACCAGACTTCAATCAAGATAGGATCGATTAGCAATGATGCACAAGGCTAGGAGAGGCTACGTTTCAAATTTTAGGTCAATCAGAGTTCATATGCTCAAGATATGATCGATGCAATTCAAGCCTCAACTGTTCGTATCCATCAAATAAAAAATCTTGTTCGTATCCATCAAGCCTCAACTGTTCGTATCCATCAACTGAAAGGTCCTTTTCATATCCATCAAGCCTCAACTGTTCATATCCATCAACTGAAAGGTCTTGTTCGTATCCATCAAGCCTCAACTGTTCGTATCCATCAACTGAAAGGTCTTGTTCGTATCCATCAAGCCTCAACTGTTCGTATCCATCAAATGAAAGGTCTTGTTCGTATCCATCAAGTGGTCGCCATTTCGTATCCATCACGGTCAATACGAACATTGCAATGGTGATCGATACGAACAAGGCAGAGGTGATCGATGCGAAGGAGTCAGCCTTTGAAAAACACAAACTTGCATCGATCATATCTCACAATCTACAAGTCCAAATGCCACCAAATTTTCACAGGAGCTTGCGTACAACCTAAAGAATGTTCATGATCGATCTCGACTCGATCGGGCAAGATCTTGATCGATATGAAATTCATTCGTATCGATCACGGATCGAGTCAAAATCTCATGGGATCGATCGCGTGGGCCCGTGCACGTGCCAGAAGAGGTCTCCCGAGATCTGAGCGAGATATTTGCAGCCTACGCCTATAAATAGCATCCCAAAGTCTACAAAAAGGGGACTTTTGATTCTTCTATGTCCAGACTCTGCAGGAACCATCATTGTACTCTAAATTTGCTGTTGTAATCAGTTGTAACTCGTTGTAGTCAGCAAGCAAACATCAATAAAATCATCAACTTCAAAGTGGATGTAGGCTGGATTGCCGAACCACTATAAACTCTGTGTTCTTTACTACTTTCCTTTTAATTTTCTGAGTGTTCTACATTTTTAATTCTCTACATACTTGTTATCTGTAATTTGTGATTGTGAACTGGTGCTTTCATCGACAATTGGGTGTTTGTGACCAATTTTGGCGCAAACAGTCATGACAACTCTTAAGTATTCGATTGAGTAGTTTGGGAGTTGAGTGCTTTTGGGGATACTCAATTAGAGTGGCGCAGTTGGAGTTTTGGAGGCGAAGACGATACTTGGACACACACACACACGATATTGTCATAGTACATGCAAATATATTATTTTTATATGAGACTTGTTATATCAGACAATCTATTTTGAATTTATGTATCGATATTTACTTATCAGTTGCTTTCGCTGATGTAGTCTCTTATATACTGCTCATCCTTTTTTGTTCATGTATATTCAGTATATTATATGTTATCATTCCACTATGAGATTATATCGTTATGTCTTGGTATAGCGTTTGTTTTTAATTTTACCCCACTAAATTGTCTTTAGTGGTATTTGGGAACCAGACGTTGCCATTCGGTGTTGATTTCTGGGTTTTACGAAGGGTGGTTTGTTACATTTGGTATTAGAGCTTAGGTTCAACACTCAGGACCAAGTAGACCAGTTTGAGTTAAAACAACATGGTAGAAGGTATCTTCATTCAGGTTGTCAATATGAGCAAACGATATACACGAGTAGCTGTGGTAGGCGGAGAGAGCGCTGTAACGACTGTGGGTATTGCTATTTAAACTCGATGCACGAGCTTTGGAGTTAAATAGGGTCGGTCAATAAAGTGTGACTTGGATTTGCATCAAAGTAGGGCTTAGTGGATGCCTAATAATTAACAAAGATCGAGTGGGTGACTTACATGTTTTGCATAAAGTCATTTGTGTTAGAAGTGTTTGTCCTTGTATTTGTAAACCATTGGCGGTAGGTTAATCCCATGTGTTGAAAAGGTATTTTTTAGGGATCGGTCCATTCACGTGCTCATTCCTAATCACTAGTTCGAACGTAGGGTTTTAGATGATTTGCACCAGTTAGGCAAGGGTTTTTCACTTGATTCTTAAAGGTGGGTATTTGCATTGGATTCTTGAGGCGAATGAGGGATTTTCAAAGTGCGACTCTAGTTATACGAGGAAATTTCAGTGGTCTGACCAAGGGATCAGATCAGAGTTTACATTAGAGGAGTCAGGTTGTTAACCCTAGTTTAATAAAAAAAATGGTGCGATCAAACAAACAATTAAATCGAGCATCATATATAATTTTGGATGATCTTTATTGTCGTAAAATTATTTATAGTATAACTAGTCAAGGTAGCTTGTGATAGTTCAAAGAAGGACCTCTCAACTAGTTTTGTAAAGATTCAGATAATCTTCTAAGTGGCGATATGATACTTGCCTAGGTGAGCATCATGGTACACTTAGTATATTATCCTTATTGACATTGTGCGGTTGAGGTGAGTTTAAATCAGACCGAAACCAAGCATTTTTAGATTTGTATTTAATAATGATTTAATTAATTAAGTTTTCCCCTTTGGAGAATGAGTTCTGTTCAGAAGGAAAGGAAAGTTGAAATTTGGATTGCTGGGTTTATTCGAGAGTCTTGGGATCGGTGATCCAGCCAATCGTATAAGTTTTTCTTTTCATGCCGAGGGTGTAATAGTCTTTCATGCATTTATTCATGAAAGGAGTTACACCACTTAAGCATTTTTTCCATCTTAGAAGTCGAACAGGCTCATTGGAGTTCTAGTTATTTTTCATGTATTGTTTGTTGATGTTTGTTATTACTTGTTGTTGCATTATGATCAATCATTACTGTTTGTTGTTGATAGATTTATCAATTGTTGGTTCTATTGCCTGTGTTGCTTTTTGGTTGACTGTTGATTGATTTTTATTGATTGATGTTGCTTGTCGTTACATGCTGTTGCTTTTTGTTGACTGTTGTTGTTTCCTATTATTGATCATTGCTTATTGTTGCTTGTTGATCTCTTGATGTTGCTTAATTATTTTATTATTCTTGATTATAGTTTGTTGTGTTGCTTTTGGTCGATTGTTGATTGTTGTTACTTGTTGTTGCTTGTATATGCATTTAGTTGCTTGTATGCTAGTTATAGTTACCTATAACAGCACGCTCGGAGAGTAATAGCAATAGCTATTTGGGATAGATCATGTTGGATCCAGACCAGTTGGAAGCATGTGAAATAGGTAGATTTCAAAAAAAATTCTATTTGAATCTGTTGGGTGTAACAACCTGTAATTGAATCACTTTAAAATTTAAATATTTAATATATTTTTAAATAGTTAATTTATGGAATTTATAACTCAAATAAAACTCTTTTTAATAATAACTAGTGGAGATGAAATAATTTTTAAAATGTGTGTACAAAAATATTTAATTCAATGGAAAATAAAAATATGACCAAAAATCATGTTCCGAATTTTCGACTTATCAGTTTCTAAAAGTTGTCGGAAACGTTGTGTACGTTATAGTTAACATATACACACATTTACTAAATAACGTAAGTATAGTTAGTGATAATAAGTAGTAGATATAAATATTTACTTAAGTAATAAGAAGAAGTAAGAAGATGTGTCATATTTTCAAAAGTTTAAATAAAAATAAATTGAAAAAAAGAAAAGTCACCTTTCACTTACACGTCATAGTACAAAGAGATGTTTAACATGGTGGTCAATAAGGGGAGCCTTCATGGTTGCGTGTTGGCTAAGGCATGGAGGAGGGTAGTGATGATGTGGCTTAAGGAGAATGGAGGGTAGTGTACTAAAGGTCATTTGGTAATTTGGTTAATTCACTTTTTATGAAAACAATTCTCTTCTTTTCTTTTCATTTCATTCTCACTTTCAAAAAACTCATCTCCTTCTTTAAATTTTTTAAAAGCTTGTTAATGGCTTCTTAGTTTTTCAAATTTCAAAAATTCCTTCTTTTTCCACTTCCTTTTTAAGTAAAATCACTAAAAATCACTTCTTTCTCCTCTACAAATCCGCACTAACAAAAAAAAAACCCAACATCGCTCAAAAGAATCATCGCTAAGCATACTTTGGTCATGGCGGAATCACTTTAGGCCTTAAGGGTCCAAAACATCAAACTTTCTCAAAGAAAAAGATAGATCGAGTGTTAGTCCAAAGCTTTGTGGTAGTTCGACTTAGTTTGGTTGCATTTTGGTGAGCAAAATCTCACATTTTTAAATAAATTTTTGACCTTTAATTCGTGATGCAAATATATGTTATTTCCTTTTGTTTGTATGTGCTAAAAATGTTGAATGTGTTTGCTTAGTAACCACTTGAAAAGCTGACATCTTTGGTACTTAGTTAACAACTTAAGCTTAGTCGAAAAGTTTATGTGTTTTTTTACAAGTGTTGGTCCATATGTTGTAATGTTGTCATTTACTTTAGTATATATGCCCATACTTAGGTTATGTGATGTTTGGATGGTAAGTGGCATATGGAAAGTGTCTGTATAGCGATTATCGCTATATCAGCGCTTTTGAAAATGTTATTCCTTTCGGAAATTTTTGTTTAATCTTTATTATTCGGGGTTTTAACCCAGCAGAATCCAAAGGAAGCCGGAACAGCTTCATTGAGTCAGAACAACTGAAGAGGCAACCGAAAGGACTAGAAGAACCAACCAAGAAGGATCAAAGAAAAAAAAAGAGAAAACAAACTAAGGTTATGGAATGCTAGCGATCCATCTCCTATAGATTGCTAGCGATCCATAAGGATAGCTTGTAGGTTGGCTAATCCTCTTGCATCATGGGCTAATCCTCTTGCATCATGGGCTAATCCTCTTACATCATGGGCTAATAGGTATTCTAGAAATGATGGTTAAATTTGATGGAATTCCAAGCTAGTTAGATCGAGAAGTAAGCATTCGTCTAAGTCAATCAGCAGTCCAATGCAACCACTGTTTGGATCATCATCAAAACAAGGCAACAAACTACGAAATTACATGAAGAACACCAACACAAGACAACAAATGTAATCCAGAAGGTAAAGTCCAAAAATACCCATAGTACATGGATCGCTAGCGATCCATGTACTATGGACCGCTAGCGATCCATATGATTGAGCCAGGTCACCATAATGTTTAAAGAGGAGGATGAAGGAAAGCATCGCAAGTGGTTGAATCGTCAACAACCCAAAAGCTATGGACCGCTAGCGATCCATAGCCCATGGATCGCTAGCGATCCACCAAATTGATTCGGATCGCTGTGAAACTTTCAGTGCAACTTCGTACGGCCATTTACAAGCATCTGGCAAGTAAGCCTAGCCCAATAGCTTTCCAACCCCTATAAATACATTTCTACTTGCAACATAAACAGTATCTTCTAGACTGGCTACTGAAGCTCTGCAGAAACTATTCTTCATTCTTCTTCTCCCATACAACAGTCATCTCCAGGCTTCACTGTGATTCTCCAGTGGACTCTAACATTAGTGGCTTGATCCCATTTACATGATTTAATTGCATTATACAAAGATCCAACTTGTAACAACAGTCAGTCAATAAGAAAAGTTATAAAGTGGATGTAGGCTTCATTAATAGTGGAACCACTATAAAAATCTTCTTGTCTTTTTACTATTTCGGCTCTCTTTACATTTATTCTCTATAATATTGCTCTGTAAGAACAGGGCTGGTGGTTTCACACTCAATCCAGGGTGTTGATCCATTTTTTGGGTTAACATTTTGGTGCTTTCATTGAGAGCTGAACTCAGCTTTAGATCTAACTATTTACTTTGGATCGGATAGGTCCAGAAGTTAGGTCCTTAATTTTTGTTCGAAAGATCTGTTGCTAAGAATTGATGGCTCTAGGAAGAAAAAGAACTGCTTCTGGAAGATTCATAGGGGCAGTAATTGCCAGAGAAGAGATGAATCATCAACAAATTGAAGTAAATGGCGCTAACTTAGGAGATCAGGTACCAGGATCCTTTAATCAACGCGAAGTTGTAACTAGAGATGAATTTAATAAAATGGTTGACGAAATCAATCCGAGAATGGAAAGCAGTCAAAGAGCTCTTATGGACAATTTGAATGCCCACTTGACCTTACAATCACATCTTGCTCCATGAACCACGGCAGAACCCGCGGCTGTCGCAGAACAAGAAAATTCTTTCGTTTCTGGCCTAAACAGAAGGAACAAGAAGTAGCCGCAAAAAGGAGTGATAGTTGGAACCGTGGGAATCAACCTAAAAGGAAACACAAGCACTCCACCGACCGCGAGACAACCGACTATGAAATTAAATCTAGGAGCGAAGACCCCACATGAGGATATAGCCATGGACCTCTCCGACTCGGAAGATGGAGAGCAATTTAATGACGACAAGTTGGAAGGAAATGTCAATGCACTCGATGACGCCAGGAATGTCCAAACTGCCCCAACCAGGCCAACCGCATGCCAATGGAATCTCGAGGGAGTGGCTCTTTCGAAGGCAGGAGAGCCTAGGCTTCAGCCCACTCACCAAGACCGTTTGCAAAGCCAAACACTCGGTGTAGTGACTGACAGCCGACCTCCGGACTACCGGACATCTGAGGCATATATCGCGGATATGGTCAAGCGACCGATGTATGAGAATAAGAATAGAAGAGATGATGAGTGGGGAACCGCTCCAAGTCGGACTCCCTTCGCTGATGAGATCTTGAATGAGCGATACCTCGAAAAGTTCAGTATGCCAACTATTCCATCCTATGATGGAACAAAAGACCCAAAATCTCATCTGTACAAGTACAGTTGGTACATGGACGGAGCGAATGCTTCGGACGCCGTTCGATGTAGATGTTTCTTGATTTTTCTAGAAGGAATTGCTTCCATGTGGTTCACTAGGCTTCCGCCAAGGTCCATCTCCACTTTCGGTCAACTAGTAGCAAGATTCCTTGATCAATTCAGACTTCACACAGCGCAACCTAAAGATGTAATGTCCCTGTCCGGTCTATTCCAAGGACGATATAATCTCTGAAGTCTTTCATGAACCTGTTCAATACCACAGTGATGGAAGTAAGCAATCCGAACGAGAATATGGTTTTTATGGTTCTGGCCCACGCCATCCACCCCGAAACTGAGTTTGGAAAGTGGATCAAAATGAAACAACCTACCACTAGGGAAGACTTCAATCGTAAAGTGAGTTAATACTTGAGATTGGAAGAGACGCATGAGTTAGAAAGGAAGTCTACTAGCTTGCAACCGATGAATGTTGGGCAGAGTGACATGGCGATGAACCAAAAATAAATGCCTCCGGGACCGCTGAAGGAAGTATAGGAAAAGACGGAAACCAAAAGAGGAAAAATCAGAATCCCAACAAACGTAATGGTAACAATAAGTAACTTAGAGGCTTCAGGCCCGAAGATTACACCCCGCTCAATGATACTCTAGAAAACATCTATCTTGCAACACAGGGGACAGAGGAGTACAAGAAACCCCTAAAAAGGAAGCAACTGAATAATAGATTCGCTCCAGGAAGTTCTGTCGCTTCCACGAGACACATGGGCACAACACTAACGAGTGCCGTCACCTAAAGAACTTGATTGAAGAGCTGATCCGGGAAAACAATCTACAACAATACGTGAGAAATCACAAAATCTTGACCAACTCGCGACTCCCTAAGCTCCTAGGGATCGAAGAAACCAAGATGGAACCAGCGAAGAGGGATCTAAACGAATGGACCAGAGACTCATCATTAGAACGATGTCTGGAGGACCTCATCCCGCATAAAAGAGTTGGGGAGAAATGGAGCGGTATGCCAGCTCACTAAAACATGCTCCGAAGGATTCGTGCCTTGTGATCGAAGATGGATCCCTTACCAAGCAGCAAAAAACTCCAAACGATGATATAGTATTCCAAAATTGGGATACCGAAAGGATTGAAGCTCCAACTCTCGATCCTATAGTAGTGATAGTAGGGATCGAACCCGCAGTGGTCCGACGAGTATTGGTTGATAGCGGTAGTTATGTGAATATTCTTTTCAAATGCACCTTTGACCAAATGAAGATCAACATGAAAGATGCATCTACCTGCCAAACAAAAATTCAAGGATTCATCGGCAAACCCAAATAACCCGTCGGGACGATTGAATTGCCTGTAGAACTTAGAGAAGGCGACCAAATAGTCACCCTCATCCAAACTTTCGTGATTGTAGATGAAACTTCCGCATACAATGCCTTCTTAAGACGGACCGCGCTGGTAGATTTCAGAATCGCTTTAGCCCAGTGGTGCCTTACCATGAAATTTCCAACGGCCAATGGTACTGGGGTGATCAAAGAAGATCAATGTGCCACCACAGAATGTTACATCGCTGAACAACGTGAATCTAAAATAAAGGAGAAAGGGAAGTATGTGGGGAGAACCCTCCAAATTCGCAAACCAGCCAAATAACAATAATAGAGCCGCCCTTGGCTTGGGGACCACAGCCGATTCGACAAGGCTTTGGACCCTATAAAGAAGAGTTTAGGGGGGATTGGGCAGCACCGGCAGAACTGACAGTGTCTATTCCAGTCAACATGGATGACCTGATGCGAGTCCTGAAAATTGGATCACACCTTGGAAGTGGGATGCGAATAGAACTCGCTAAATTTCTTTTTGCCAACTTGTATGTGTTTGCTTGGACACATTCCGATATGTGTGGGGTATCATCGGAAATTGCATGCCACACACTTAACATTGATCCTAGGATTACACCAGTAAAGCAGGAAAGGCGCAGCCTAGGCCCCGAGTGGTCCAAGGCGTTGAGGGAAGAAGTAGACAAGCTGATGGAAAATGGTTTTATCCGTGATGCGACCTACCCTGAATGGGTATCTAACCCAGTTTTGGTCAAGAAGTCCAACGGGAAATGACGAACTTGCATCGACTACTCAGACTTAAAGAAGGCCTGCCCGAAAGATAGCTTTCCACTGCCTAAAATTGACCAGCTTATAGACGGGACAGCTGGACATGAATTGCTATCATTTATGGATGCATACTCGGGATACAACCATATCCTGATGCATGAACCTGACTAGGAAAACACCAGCTTCATCACCGATCTAGGATTATACTGCTACAAGGTAATGCCATTCGGTTTAAAGAACGCAGAGGAAACCTGCCAAAGATTAGTAAACGCCATGTTCAAGCGTCATATTGGAAAAACTATGGAGGTCTATATGGATGACATGTTGGTGAAATCACAAATAGCAGCCAATCACCTAGATAATCTCGCCGAAATGTTTGAAATACTCAGAAAATATGGAATGTAACTCAATCCACTCAAATGTCACTTCGGGGTAGCCTCCGGAAAGGTCTTGGGATTCATAGTGAGCTCTAGAGGCATTGAAGCAAACCCAGAGCAAATAACTTCCCTACGAGAAATCCAAGCCCCGAAGAACAAGAAGGAATTACAAAGCTTGAATGGGAAAGTCGCAGCACTAAGCCTGTTCATCTCGAAAGCCGCAAACAAATGTATACCATTCTTTGATGCCTTAAAGAAAGGAAAGAAGAACTTCAAATGGAATAAGGCTTGTCAAACCACGTTTGAAGAGTTGATGCGACATATGGAAACCCCGCCGATCCTATCAAAGCTAGTAGACGGAGAAGACTTGTTCATCTACTTAGAAGTCCTACCTCATGCATTAAGTGCTGCTCTTGTGCGTGAAGAAGCAAGAATCCAGCGACCCGTATACTACATTAGCAAGCGGTTCACTAGAGCCGGGAAAAATTATTCGAAATTGGAAAAGCTAGTGTATTGCCTCTTGATCGCATCTAGGAAGTTATGACCGTATTTCTAGGCACACCTGATCAAGGTATTGACCGATCAACCCTTAAAGCAAGTATTATACCGACCCGAGACCTTCGGGTGGCTCATGAAATGGAATATCGAATTGACAATATTAAATCACTTACCCTCTTAGAAGGGCAATCAATGGGCAAGCGTTGGTAGATTTCATTGCTGAATTTACCACACGGGATGATGAAGAAGAGATACCCCCGGAAGTGGAAACATGATGGAAACTCTTCATCGATGGCACGTCTAATAACCTCTGCTCGAGGGCAGGGGTAGTGCTTAAAAATCCCGAAGGACGAGCCATTTTCTATGCCTTATGCTTGGAATTCCCTATGAAAAACAATGAAGTAGAGAATGAGGCATTAATAGCAGGACTGGAAGTCGTGAAGGAACTCAGAATAAAATCTGTTCACATCTACATCGACTGTCAACTGGTCGTCTGCCAAGTAAAGGGCGAATACGAGGCTCGAGGGGAGAACCTTGCCTCATATCTATCTATAGTGCAAGAGTTGCTGAATGACATCAAACATTACACTATAACTCACATCCCGAGGGAGCAAAACAGGAAGGCTGATTACTTAGCCAAATTGGCCAGCTCCGGAGAAGTTCAATCGTTGGGACTAGTCCCAGTTGAGACCCTGACCACTCCAAGTATAAGCGAAATGAATATCAGCTAGATTTTTGAAACTACCATCAAACCATAAACATAGATGACGCCATCAGAGACTACTTGCTTACAAGAACTCTTCCGACAGATAGGAACCAGCGGAAAAAGCTTCTCCGAAAGGCACCGCGATTTATAATACATGATGGAATACTCTATCGAAGGGGGTCCTCTACCCCTTTGCTTAGATGTGTGACCAACGACGAAGCTCAATGGATCCTGAGAGAAGTTCACGAAGGTGACTGAGAAGACAATACCGGGGGGAAAACCCTCGCAAAGAAAATCCTTCGGTATAGATATTTCTAGCCAATGGTAAATTACGATGTAGCAGATTACGCCAAACGGTGCGACCGATGCCAAAGATTCAGCAAGATCAAAAGTAACCCCTTAACAGAGCTAATGCAGATGGTCAGCCCATGGCCATTCGCAATATGGGGAATCAATCTGATTGGTGTATTACCAATAGCCAAAGTAGGGGCTAAATATGCTATAGTTGCCGTTGACTATTTCATAAAATGGGCCGAAGCGGAACTGCTGGCCACTATTACCGCAAAGAAATTCATTAATTTTGTTACTAAAAACATTATTTGCAGGTTTGGTGTGCCATAGAAAATCATCACCGATAACGGGACCCAATTTGAAAGCGCCGAGTTCGAAGACATTCACAAATGCTTCCGAATTAAGAAAAGCTTTTCTGCGGTCGCTTATCCGCAAGCAAACGGGCAAGTGGAAGCAATAAACAAGTTCATCAAGTCCACCATCAAAAAGCATCTAACTAAAGCTAAAGGGAATTGGGTTGACGAACTTCCACTCTCACTATGGGCTTATAGAACAACACAAAGCAACAATCGAGCATACTCTGTTCTTCTTAGCGTATGGTTCAGAAGCAATGATTCCCGTCGAACTAGAAGTCACCTCTCATCGAAGGTAGCATTGCAATCAAAGGCAAAACGAGCAGCTCCTACTCGAGTCACTTGATATGATTGACGAGAAGAGGGAAGAAGCCGAACTAAGGACCACTGCTCACCAAAAGGGTCGCACGGTACTTTAACTCCAAAGTTCATAACCAAACATTCGAAGTGGAAGACCTTGTCCTCGAATGAGTCTATCCCGTACCAGGAATCTTTGGACCAAACTGGGAAGGGCCGTATGTGATCAGTAAAAAGCTAGGGGACGGAACTTTCAAACTAACAACCGTTGACAGAATCTAAATTCCCCGAGCATGGAACAACGAATCGTTGCGTCGTTACTTTATTTGAAACTGTCTTATGTACTTCCTATTTTTCAGCAAATTAGCCATCCTGGGATACCAAGGGCATTGTAAATAGGCAAAACTTGCCCAATTTTTCCTAATAAAATTACTTTATTTTCTAAACCGATAAAACTGCATTTATAAAAGTAACTTGTTGAGTCGATGGGGTCAAATCGGCTCAAAACCATTCAATCGCTGCTTGAGATAGTGGAATCACGCTCAAGTGCGCTCCACTCACCCGTCGGATCGACGGAAGCAAATCGAACAGTTGGATCGACAGAACCCGATCCCCGCCTTCCAACAACCGGTGTTGCTCCGTAGCATCGAGAAGGCCCAAATCAAAGCTGTGCATCCCATAAGCCACACACTACCTTTTTGAGCCATGGAATCATGCTCTTGAAGCATAAACTCCCCACGTTACCCGAAGATTGGTAACATCGAGAAGTTCTGAACCGTTCTGGGTCGACGGGTCATATCGATCTCAAAAGCCACGCAATTCATAAGTCGCACATACTCTTAAGTACCGGTATTACTGGGAAACTCATCTGTTGCAAGAATAACAAGAATCAACCCACTCCTGCTATCGAGAGAAATAGGTATGGATCCAACAATGTTAAACTACTACGAGTTAGCAGAAAATTCCAATTGTTGACCAACAATATTGAAACCAAGCCATACAAAATCATAAGTTCCCGAAGATAGGAACCAAAAAATAGATCTGATTATAAGCATCTGAAAACCACTCGGATCAGCCGGTCATTTTTCAGGTGTTCGAAGTAAACAGCACCGTGAACTGAAGGGCACACACTGATATTCAAATAAAAATACTCAAAAATAAAAACACTTCACAGTCCTGTTACTCCAAACAAAGAATATTGGCGGTAATCACAGGACTAGATAAAATAAAATAGCAGTAAATGAAATTGACATAAGTGCATAAAACACAAATAAGTAGACAAGTAAAGTTACAATCAAAATGTCAACATTATATTACTTACAACGTTTTCTATACAAAGTCAAAAAGTGGGGACAGTACCCATACAATATCGGCCAATAGAAAATGTCGAGACCGTACCCACACAACATCGGCCAACAAAAAGGAAAAATACAAACGTTAGAATAATCAAAGCAGTAAGTGCAGACTCTGCACTTAAACAAAACATATATAAAACAGAATGAAATATCTCAAAAAACTGGCTCCGCTGCTATCCGGACCTGTCAGCGCCTCTTTCCAGCGCTCCCCTTCCCACCATTAGTTGGAAGTTCTGCTTTCCCTCAGAATCTCGGTAAGGGGTAGTGTCGCTGCCCGTGATATCAACTATCTCCTCGGTGCCGGCGTCTCCTCCCTGCTCTTCGACCTTCTCGGAAGACCCCCCCCCCCTTTTGTCCTGCGCATTCGGAATTTGCCGGGGATTCTCGAAGATTTTATCGCTTCAATCTTTGCCTTCTTAACGGCAACCAGTTGCTGTTCAGATTTACGCGGCTGTTCAGTCTAGACCTCCTGCTCTAGAGCTTCGATTGCCGTGAAGTCACCCTCCAAAGATTCAAAAGGGTCATCTAGACCGTGTGCAGCGATCTTCTAAGATTCTGGTCCCGGCTGCGAATCAGACACGGACATAACAATCGAAGCAGCTACGGAGACAAGTATTGAGGCGGTTGAAATAGCGACAGGCCCGGGCATCGAGGAAACCGGTGGATCAATAGGTAAAGAAGATGGACCTATAAGACCAAAAATGAAAGCGTTAAGTTCGTCTTGTTCTTGCGGCGTGAGCTAAAAATTATCAAACTCGAGGGAATTAAGTGGGTTACCTACATCAGAGGAATGGCCGAGAATGTCATTCTTATATTCCCCGCCTTCTCCTTTTTTTGATGGCTGCACAATCTTCGGAGAAGTTTCGGGCCCAGAACTCGCCAATTGATCACGAGGCTGTCTTGATGATTCGCTAGGCCAAGAAACAAGGAGCTCCGGCAACGTTTTGGCAGTTGAAGTCATAGCAGCATCGGCAGCCTCCTGTTCCTTCTTAATTTGTAGGATCTCTTGACTCTCTATCAGTGCCCTCTTCGATTCCTCATTAAGGTAGGTATCCTCCAACTCTCGCTCAGTATAGACATCCTCGTTCTCTTGGAAACGGGCCAGAATTTCCTCCCAAACCACGGCAAGAGTGCGTGGGAACTTAAGGTCCAAATAGCCGAGGCTCCCCTGTTGCAACAGGGAGTTGACATAGAAATTTAAGATGATCTCGTCCATCTTCTCCATCTTCTTTTCAAAGGTGTCCTGTAACTCCAAATAATCTGCTATAATGGCGGCCTTCTTTACTTCAACACGATTTTTGTCGGCACCAAGCTGCGCAATTCTTTCTTGGAGCGAGGCAATCATCTGGGCTTGATCAGAGATGGTCTTATCATGGGACTTCACAATCTCCTCATATTCCATGATTGTCTTGTTATGCCCTTCAACAATCTTATCGTAATCAACGATAGTCTTCTTCTAGACTTCAATAATTATGTTGCGAGCTTCAAGCTACTCTTTTAACTTAACTTAGTATGCATGGGCCTTCTTAATTTCATCTCGAAATACAATCTCTATTTTCATGTGATCCTCTTTCATCTCCTTCAACAAGCCAGCATTATTCTTACTCTCCCAGAGCGCCGCGTCCCTCTCTTGTACCAGTCGCTCAATTCTGGCATCACGTTATGATAATGCCCTCTCGAAGTCGTCTTTCTCTAATTCAAAGGAGAGGATTTCTTGATAATAATTGCGGTCCGTATCGTCCAGCTGCTTGCATAGCTTTTCCCATCCCTCGGCTTGCTCTAAATCGCTTTGAATCGCCTGAAGGCGGGGCATCTAGGAAGGACTGGGAGAAGGTTGCGGTCAAACTTGACTCCCTTTAAAAACCACCCACACGGATGGAAGAATGTAAGCCAACCTCCTGTGAGGGCGCGAGGAACCAGGAGCAGGCACCAAGTGGGTCGATGGCACATAAGATGAAGACGGAGGCTGAATGGAAGAAACCGAAATTTCAAGACCGATAGAAACCTGGGCCAGGGCAAAGGACTATTGCTCTAAAGGATGAGAACTATGATCAATCTTTGACTTCTTGGACGGTTTCTCTCAGTCATCAGGGGTTTTTCTCTTCTCATAGCCACTTTTATACGTCCGACCCCGTTCTTTGTCATCCTGGCGACGAGCTTCGGCCTCCAAGACTTTCCACCTTCTCCATTCCTCTTTGGTCTCAAGGGGCTGATGGAAGCTTATGGACCACTTCGACCAACGTTGTGAATTAGTGAATTGCTAGAGATCGTTGTAAAGTCCGCGGCCTCTCATGGTACCTTACATGAAAAATAAATAAAGAGCATTAATAACGGGAAATAGGCCTAAACAATGCGTGTGTAAGTGAGTATGACCCTAGTGAAATGTATAATGTGTCTTGGGGGGCCTCAAAGGACGTCACAAACCAGATCGGGGAGCCACTATGGTAGAAATTGGGCTTACTCCGGGCATAGTATAACCCAGGCGAGGAGACGTCCCTTTGAATCCGAAATTTTCCTCCATAAGTTCATCGATATCGACATAAAGGTTGCTCAAATCCCTAAAGTCTACGCCGACATCTTTAATCGGGGACTCCTGACGTCGCTCGGCTACTGGGGAAGCATCTTTATTGCAAATCTCTCGGTGAGGTGAACTCGGAAGAACGGGACTCATTTCCGGAGTCTCGCACACGATTCAGTGTCTCCGTCACCAGAACTTGTGTCAGAATCATCATCACTAGAGGAGGAATCATAACTGCTGCTACTCTCAACTTCACCTTCCACTTTTTCTATGGCTACTGTAGCCATGTTCTCTCGCTGCTTGAACTTTTCTTCTCCTTCCTCTGGAATAGGGAGCATTCTGGCCGGACAACTGGCTTCAGTTGTGACATCCCGCCCCTCATGAGTTTCTTCAGCAGACTCACCAGATAGGCCTTCCTTTTCTTGAAAAACACCCTCTTCAGAACCATGTGATAAAGAAGCAAAGCATGTTCGTATTCTGGAACGAGAAGGAGATGGGACTTCAACTGCAACGGCGGATCTCCCAGGATGTAATAGCCCATATAGGAGCAAGCACTACAAGAAAAGTTGATTACAACAGCACTATGGCTCAGCGTTGGAATCCTAATTGCTATTATCGGTCCATCCATCAATGGGAAAACAAAACACTTCAGAATAAATTGTTGTCCCTCTATCCACTTAATTCCTAACACCAGCGTAAGTTCCCTCCTCTAATTTCATTTCCCTCTTAAACCCTTTTTCCCCCTTCCATCATAATAAGCAACCTAATTCTCAAATCAGCCACTCGTACATCTCCAAATCTAAATTCATGATGCCTCTACTGTTCAAATCCCTAAAAATGATGCCTTCATATTACGGTCAATGCCGAAAGAGATCCCATGGTTGCTCCACTGTGCCCTTCTCCGGTACTTGCGTTAGAGTCTTGGAATCCATTGAGTAAACTGCTACTGTTTTGGCTATAATAAACAACTTGGACTCATATCCTTTTCTATCATAACTTGAATCTACGCCCAAAATTTTTGGAAAGCTTCAGCTTGTCTCAGGTTAGTTCGTTCCCTAATAAATTTTAATTGGGAATTTTCAGTTTTTGGAGGCTATGTTGTTTTTGCTTTAAGTAGTTTTAATCAGCTAACTTAAATTATACATTATGTTTTTCTTTCAATGACCGAGTTATGGATGTAAGCGAATGGAGCAAAAAACCAACAAAAAAATAGTTAAGATAAACATGAATATAAACAACAAAGATTCACTCATTTTTGTTATGCATAGGAAGACATGGATTTTAGATTATGAGAACTAGGGTCATGAGTAGCATGGGTCTTTAAACGCATCAACCTATTGGTCCTTGCCATCACTTATTGTGAGAAGTATGCACTAGTTCTAAAGATTGAGATCAACTTGTACGTTTTATTCGTTGCAAGATCGATATATCATATACTGTTTTTTGATAAAGCAGTAGTGTAAACTAGTAATCAATGGATACATCTTCTAATATGGTCAATTATTTTGCCACCGGATCCAACACATCTAACTATTTTAATTGGTTAACTCCAATGATCAGTTGAATAATACAGTTTGCATTTATATGAGTTAATAACCAATAATCACTGTTATATCCAATTTAAGAATGTTAATAACTCCAGAATTCAAAACTATGTTAAAGCTAAAATCAAAGTATGTCATTCATTCTACAGTGTAAACTAAACTGCATTATGCTTAAGCATTTGTTGGAGATTGGGCGAAGCAGAAGTTTTATCTACTTTTCAAGCTTGTCATTTTTCTTTTTAATCTTGTTTAGTGGTTCAAAATCATCATCATGGAGGTTTATTTGGTTTATATTGTTTAAGGTGTGCTTTGATGTTTTAGTTTAGACTCATTTGTTTCGTTTGTCATGTATTTCTTGTTATACGTAGCAGCATGTTGCCTCTTTCATTATTTTAGCAGTTGAACAGTATTATCATATTTTCTTATGTATTTCAATTTGTTATTCTACTGAATAAAAACGATAGAGGTAGACTCAACTCCTCTTGCCTTTGGGAAAAAAGAATAAAAATTGCATATTGCATAGAGATTGCTAGTGCAAAAATAATAAAATAAATACTTTATTTGTCTTCTCTAAATAAACGTAAGTGACAAGACTCAATACTAAGGGACAGATCTACCTTAAGGCTAGACAGGGTTAGTGCCCAACCTGAACTAGTTAAATTCTACTGAAAATATTAATATTTAATAATAGGCCATAGCTTAGATGATAGATCAGCCATACCTAGTCCAGAAAAATAAATTATGAAGCCACTATTAACTCTAACAACACTACTACTACTTCTATAGCTGTTTTTTTATTCACTTTCTCTGCCTTATAATATTGGATTGAATAGTCTATTAGTATTTTACTTTAATATTTTGTAGTTCTTATTTTGTAAATTTCACATTTTCTTTTATACATCATAATCCCTTATTAAAATATGTAGAATCCTAATTTCTTAAAAAAAAGATCGATATAATATACATCATATAATTGTATAGGAAACAAGATGGGTTTTCAAATTCAATTTTTGAACATGTAATTTATTCCGAAAGAATGAGAAAAGTGTATTGTTTATGAAGGTTATGATGCTGTTCATTTGGATGTATTCCTTATATTCTATTTTCTTCTTTCTTTCAAATATCTCCTTCCTATTTATTTATATTATGTCCTATTTTATTCCCTTCGCTTAAATCATTTCCTTGAATCAACAACATGATAAGTTTTATAATTGTTCATCCTATGATAAGTTATTCACCATGCGACCTATGTTTTAATCATTAAGTCTTGTTTTGAATCATTGAAGCCGTGTTAGAGTTATATACGCGTATCTTGGTCTAAACTAAACTCCGGTATTACATCAATAAAATTCTTAAATTACCAGTGTGTAATTTACTATCCAACTATTTCAACTAACATCCCATCATTTTCTTTTATACATAAATAATCAATTAAAAAGCTTTGAAATTAAAGCCTGGAAATGATTAAATTATTGAATAAAGGTAGGAATATCACCCACACATAGGCTAGAGAATAGAACGAATGAAGAGTCAAGGGAGATCGCCCCTAACAGGCGACAGTTTCGCCTGAAACTATTTTGACGGCTCCTTGTGGACCGGTGAAGAATAGTGCTGAAGCATAAGCTCCTATCCCTATGCGTGCGTCGCTCGAGCATGAAGGCCAACATACCAGAGTTGTATTTATGTGTGTGTGTTACTTCATTTGTAAGTGAATGTATTCCTGTAGATAGTAATATGTGCATTCATTTAGTAATAAGTCTACTCGTCCCTATACTATGCTCTGTTGATATCATGTTCAAGTATCTAACTTTGTATTGAAGTGAGTTCCATATCTCAATCTTTTGTATAATCATTTGGGGCTTAAAGCTACTGTACCTTGGCATTTTAATTTTGCATGTGTGTTGTGGCCAGAGATTTTGCGAGGTCGGTTGTTAACTAAATTTATATGAACTAATTATAAGCTTTGAATAACCAATCTTTTGTTGTTGTATAAGCTTCATAAATATTAGTCTTAGTAAATTAATTATTTTACTAATACCATGTCACTGTTATTATATATTATACAACAATTAAAAAAAGTATCACTTCCTATATATGCATGCGAATTGTATTTGAATGGATTGTTCAACTGGTTTCCTACATTAAAGTTAACACTGATACCATGTCAGCTTCTTAAAGTAAAACACTAATAAATATTGCACTTAAAGTTAACAAAGTTTCCTACATTACATGTTCAACTGGTTTCCTACATTACATTAATAAAGAGCATGAATGATTTCTGTATATAACTTAAAATTAACTTAAAATTTAGTTTCTGTTCTTACTGCTTCATATATGATATTTTAAGGACTTAATTATCTTTTTTCTGATATCTGTTTTCTAAAGTAATTGTTTGTCCAATAATTTCATGACAATTCTTAAACAGAATCTTATGGGTAGCATTATTACAAATCTACAACTTTGTTATGAATTATCAATGTTCCAAAATCAAGATAATAACATATTGATTTCATTTATAGGTTTATTAGACCGCAAAGCTGATGCTGTCGCTAGAACTGCACGTCATATCATTGCTAGAATAAAACAAATTCACTCAGGTACAAATCTCTGTTCTCTATCCTTGTTTTTATAATCATTTTAGGTGTTAATCTCATAATTTCTCTCAATTTCACTAAATTACTTGTAATTTTATTAGATTGCTTAATGTTACACTACACCCGTATGTATGTATGTAAGATAGAATTATACTATCATGCATTTGGAGCTTCTCTGCCATACAAAATAGAATATATGCTGTATATTCATTTTGAAGAATTTTTCAAAGAGATCATGATATTGAATGCCCTCTCTAGTTTGTTACATGTCACAATCTAACACAAGAAAATATTATTACTGTTTCAAAAGTTTATAAACATTTTTATCTGTCCAAAGTTTGTAAATGAATAAACATACATTATACTACTCACCACTTCCCATATTCCAAAAATACCGATTTTAGATTCTGTCCTTTTATAGTCAAATACATGGATTTATTAGGCATGATATTATCATGACTGTAAATAAACTTTTACAGGAGAATCTCAACTGCTAATCACTGATGTTTATCTATTGTTTCTCTAGTTATATGTATTAAGGCTAATCAAACACGATTGCTTATCGTTAAACTATAGATAATACGTTGTAAACTATACTATGCATGTATGCATGTATTTATATAAAATATGATAAACCCACATCTTTGTTCTTGAATTGAAGATTGATCTTTGCCTTCAAGATACATAAACAAAGCTTGGTCTTGTCCTCCAATATCATATGCATCTGATTCCTTGTTTCTGCTTTTGTTAGACGGAAAAATATAAATAAACTAAAATAGTTAGTAATTTTCTAATTCAAATGAGATATGATTAAGCATATAATAAGTATAGTATTTCGATGACATATTACACTTAAGATATAAATTTTGTTTCATGATTAAAGGTTTTTACCATCTTATGTATACATGCAATATGAGGTGATACCTATGCATAGTTGCAAGTTTAAATTTAAAATAGAAGAGTAATGTAACTTGGATCATATATCTTCATAAACAAAGATGGTCAAACAGTTAGCTGATGTAACAATGATAATATTAGGAGAAAGAAGAAGGTAGGGACTAACTATTAAATATACAAATAAACAAATGGTTCTATTAGCATATACTGCATCAATTTTACTGCACGAATAAATAAATGGTTATATTATTTTTGGCTTTTATTATGGCTTTTTTGGACTATCAAATCATGCTTCTATTAGTATATTCTGCACTAATTTTACTTATTGCCTTTAGTTAATTTTGGGGTGTTTACTTATAGCCTTTAGGGATAGGCGGATTGTTTCTTTAGAGAGAAATAAGTATAAACGTTAATGAAAAATTGACTTCAAGTTTGTCATTTGTACAATCATCCATTATGTCCAGAGCTATTCTAACCATTTAAGTTAGAGATGGATATGTTAATAACAGTCATCTATTGCCAATTTAATTTGCTGAAGTTCTACTGGATTTTTTTTAAATCCATTTTTTTCTGAAATGGTACTTTGCATACAACATGTCACTGGGACAACATATCACATGTCAATAAACGTTTGAATCACGCTATGCAAGTTTCGAAGTTGTGACCTCTCGCACCAAAGCTGAATCACTTAACTACCTAGACAATGGTGCTTGTCTTGTTTAAAATCCATTTGAGCTAATTAGTTAGTTCAGTCGGATAAAAAATGCCAATTTTGTCGAGCAATGAAATTTTCTAAAATTCTGTTCTTCTGTTGCTCTCTCTCCGCTTATAGAAATATTATACCGTTAAATACCATATATTTCAATTTTACAGTTTGCTTTACTTTTTTACATAAATTGCCACATTTTGTCTTAATACCAAATAAACTCAATACTGTTTGTAGACTCTTGATAAAAAGTGTCATTTACAGCCATTACACATGTATATGTCTGTGTGGACTCTTGGAATTATGAAATGATGTAAAACATAATAGAGGGTATGCATTAATTTGTAGAATGCATTTATACTTGTCGTTTACAACAATATGAAATGTCATATAACCGTCTTGTACCGAATGAAGTATATTTAAAGAATGTAACAAGAGAAATCTGGCATTTTAGTATATCTCCATGTAATTAGATGATCAAGTCAGTTAATTATGTTTCATGTCTTGAAAATAGGTCATATGTAATGTTAATAAATTGCTTTAAATGAAACATGATTCATCGTTTATAGTTTATTTACAGTGTGTTATGTATAACTAAAGAATTTTTACTTTACAGATGGATAGATATCTTTGATGCAAAAAAGTAGTAACATGCTGCAACAAGTTATGGATTCAGAGTTACTTTTGATGCCCGAACTACATTTTGGTTTGTATGCTTGTATGTATTACTACTATTGTTCACTAGCCGCAACTTATTCACATTGTGAAAATTATGGATGTATTATATATGTTTCAATGTAAAAATATTGCATAAATGTAATGTTACATATTAATTATGAGATGTGGGATTAATATAATATGTTGATTATAAATTGTATGTGTTTTTATTGATTGTGCTTTATATAAATCATGATTGTGCAGAGAACTAGAACCTGTATATGGGAAAATCAAAGACCTTAGACTACATCGTTTTTAAGCCGTTGTGAAAAACATTCAACGGCGTTTTAAAAACGCTGTAGAAAATTTCAATAATGTTTAAAAAACGCTATAAAAAGTAATTTAGCTCATCAACACAAACGCCATAAAATGTACTAATAATATTAGACAAATGCTGTTAAAAGCATACTTTTTACAGCGTTTATGCTATTGATGTGGTATGTTTCTGATCTATAATAGCATGTCGTTACACAACGTAGTCAAAAACGCTATTGAAGGCTTTTACAGTGGTTTTTAAACGCTGTTAAAGGTCTAGTTTGTTGTAGTGAAGTTTTCATCCGTTAGCAAAAATTTAATCGATCTCTCCCTGACATCTACGGCCTTCATGGTATGGAAAATCTGGTTAAGTGATAGGTCTTTATTCAGCCTTGGAATAACTGTAGGAAGTATTTGACTCGTCGGAAATACTATAGCGACATATCGAAACTCAATAAGTAAAGAAGAGAACTTACCCCATGTTGTCTAAAGGCGGTCAAACCCTTTTGTTATAGACTCTCGGAAAGGAACCCGAAAAGTGCAAAAACATGTATTATTATATAGAAAATAATTTATTATAGAAAACAAGCTTTTAAAACTATTTTCGAAATCGTTTGGAAAATAACTTTTGAAATTCTTTTATTATAGATAATGTATAATTTTAATAGCTTTAAATTAATTATAAATATTGTAAAATATTTATTTCGAAAGCTAAAAAAATCTTCCGAAAACGTTTAGAAAGCACGATCACGAATATCACACATGGAAAGACTCTCAAGAACTTTCCATTCTGCAATCATCATGAAATCGAGTGGCTGATGCTTGGGGACATCTAACGAAGAAGTACCGAATCTTGAATTGAGATAAATTGTTTTGAAGTTGTAGCACGATTTTGCAATTCCTCTAGGCCTTGATGACGACAAGGGATGGACACTCGTCTCTCCTCTTAAACGAGAGAAAATATCTCAACTCATTGAAACTCAGAGCATGGTTAAATGTCCACGTAAACAAAATGTGTAGGCAAGTTAAAATTGCATATCCATTAGGATGAATTTGGAATGAGGCAATTTCCAAGTTCGAAAGAGTTTCTCTCAAGAAGCCATTGAATGGAGGCATTCCTACGTTTAAGCACATGTACCCGTGGCAAGCAATGTATCCCGGAGGTGACATATGGGCAAACTCATCCTTCTTAAGAAGGTGCACGTCGTCCTTTGGAATGCCATGTCGCAAGCAAATATTATGCAGAAACTTAGCAGAGATTACAGAGGAAGCAATCTCTGGTGGATTAAGTATAACTCTGAAATTCAAAGGAGTCCGTTCCACAACCGGGCCAACCGAAACTAGTTGACCATATTCAGCTCGCGAAGCAGAAGAGGAAGGGGCGACGGACGACGATTCAGCTTCTGAAAGTGCTGGACTTCCTCCACTGGACTTACGGCGAGAAGACGGATAATTCATTCTATACAACCGAACTTACGTTCAATGCGGTTAGGTAAATCTATCTTTAACTAAAAATTCCCCTACAACACTTGAATTGCGAGGGAATATCGATCTACGTCGACACATCAGATTTCAAGTATATACCGGGGCAAGTGCAGTGTGTTATCTATGTGGGGGTGAGCTTGATTCTTGAACACTACAAATGATTTATCCCATGTGGATAGTTCGATCACATAAAGAATGAAAAGGGCTTTTCGTATCAGTTTTTGAAATTATTTCTTCTACACTTACCCGTTATCGATCAACGATCGATAACGGATCCGTTGCCCAAAGCGACATGGAAAGCTCTTCTCAGTTCAGGTACACCAAGTGTGCAAAAATGAGATCAATCAGAACTCTTCGGAAGGCGATAACAACGTAAGCTGCTTGCGAGATTCTATCTAAGCCATTATTCCCCTCCGGAAGGATTAAAACCATTTCGCGATACGTCGTGTTGTATCAGCAATGTAACTCAGTACAAGTCAATTTTGAATCTGTGGACGAAGACAGCAAAACATGTCAAGCACTGGGGCAAGGCCCAAGCGTCATTCCGTGAAGAACTCAAGACTCAATTTACTATCTTCCTCCACAAAATAACAATCAATTCGGATTTTCCATGACAATCATCACCAATACAACCCCATCGTCGAATTACTAAACGAATTCCATAATCAGCATCACCTACCTTGAATCAAGAATCAAAGGGCAAGGATGATTGGAGTTTTCGACAGCAACGACCCAGCGACCCAAAGGAAGCAGGTCAGTGAGAATCCAAAGGAGAAAGGTCGGCAGCGATTTAGAGAAGATGGACCGGTGACGATTCGGAAAGGCAGAGCAAAAAAGTTGTGTGGCTAAGTCAAGGCGATGGCACAGTCAGGGTTGGTCGAAGGTGAAGAGCTCCGGCGGCGATGAACGACGGCGGTGATGGTAAGATAGGTTTTAGGTTTTGGATTGGGTTATAGAAGGATAGCTCAGATCGTCAAATAAAAGCAAGATGGGAAGAGGGGGTTGACTCGATTGAGTTAAATAAGTGACTGGATGGAAAAAACCACTAAGTCATTGGACCGCTAGCGATCCATTGGCTATGGATCGCTAGTGATCCATCAAATTATGTTCGATCTCTCCTAAATTTGCCAAGCATGATCCATATGTAATTAGCGGGCATCTTAAAAGTTATGGGGTTAAAATTAGTTTGTTATAACAAGCAATGACAATTCACATCAAAACTAAACGAGTAGCTGAACAACCAAAGCTAAATTCACATGATAGCCTTAACACGATCACTTGAACTTCACCAAGCGGAAACTAAAAATCAATTACTTCCAGAGCACGCCTTGTTTCTAATGAAGGCATACTCTGGGGGGGGGGCAAATGTTATCCTGGTTTTTAACCCAGCAGAATCCAAAGGAAGTCGGAACAGCTTCATCGAGTCAGAACAACTCAAGAGGCAACCGAAACGACTAGAAGAACCAACCAAGAAGGATCAAAGAAAAAGAAAGAGAAAACAAACTAAGGTGATGGATCGCTAACGATCTGTTTGCACAAAAAATGGACAAACACCTCAAAGTCGAATGATTTAGTAGATCTTATGTTGTTCTTAGTGATTTGGGTGATTTATGCAAATATATGAAAAACAGGGGCTAAACTGTAAAAAGACACGCAGATTTATAGTGGTTCAGCCAGAATGTGCCTACGTCCACTTTATATGTTATTTCTCTTCTCTTGTTTAGATTACAAGTACAAAGCTTTGATACAAGTAAAAGAAAGTTGTTTGGAAGTTTTGTCCGTGCTTGAGCTCTCAAACTTGTTCCCCATTGTTGTACCCCTGCCCCTCTATTTATAGAGTGAGGCTAGGGGTAGGGGTCTTGGACGTGTATAACTGCTGGTGGGCCTAGGCTGATGCAATATGGCCTGGCAACTTTGGTTCGGAAATGCCTTGGTTCGGCAGTAGATGGTTGGAGATGAGGTCTTGGTCCGGTAGTACTTTGGTCCGGTGGTAGGTGGTTGGATAGTAGGGAAGTAGTGTTGATTCGGCAAGCATGGAAGAGGTTTGGTCCGACAAGCATGGGAGAGGTTTGGTCCGGCAAGCATGGAAGAGGTTTGGTCCGGCAAGCATGGAAGAGGAGTTTATGTTTGATTCGGCGAAGGCTGCTTTGGAGTTGGTTCGGTAGGTCTGTGGTCGTGAGTCTGGTTGGTTTGGTGTTGAGGTGGGAAGCACGTTGGTCCGGCGTACTTGGTTCGGTGGAAGGACACGAATGGACCGGTAGGTGAGGTTGGTTAGGGAATGCTGTATAGCTGGTTCGGTTATTCTGGTGGCTCGTCCCTTGCTTCCTCGTGTTGGCTCGATGATGGTAGAAACATATCCAACATTTGCCCCTCAAAGTAGGGCATATGTCCAACATATGTCGTGCTTTGTTTTGGTCTTAACAGCCATATCCGGTCTGAGAACCCAACCGGCTGGTCTGGTTATCCGACCTTCCCATATAAGTAGGAGACGCAGGCTCTTGTTCTCCCTTACTGAACGAGATAGCCGAACCAACTTTTGAACTGCCGAATCAAAACGTGCCGAGCCACTCTCAGCTACCGGACCGGGTTAGTTTACTTCTGCCGAATGAGCTTTTCGCGATGAGAATGTCGAATGGGCTTTTCGAGATGAGAATGCCGAATGGGCTTTTTGAGATGAGAATGCCGAATGGGCTTTTCGAGATGAGAATACCGAATGGGATTTTTGAGATGAGAATGCCGAATGGGCTTTTTGAGATGAAAATGCCGAATGGGTTTCCATATTCGGAATGTTGAATGAACTTTAAACTTTTTATGTTTCGAATTACAAATGAAATTCTGGGTTGTACGCACTTGCCTGTTTATATCTCTACATCCTTTGTTTTAACAGCGTACTTTTTCGTGTTGCAGATAAATGTCTCAAAGGGTGGAAACCCGATCAGAGAAAAAGAGATCTTATGACAGAGAAGAGCCTTCCGTCGTGCCCCCAGCTCAGCCAGGACCGGAACATCACGGACCTGCCCCGAGATCACTGGTGGACGGGTACGGCCCTCAGGAGCTTCTGAACTCTCCGCCCGATTGCTTTCCCAGCTCCCTCAAGGAAGAGCAACTTGATGTCATCTCCCGTTCTTTCGGAATTGATAAGGCGTGCATGCTGTTGCCAGGGAGAGAAGTTATGCCATATAACCCTCCCGAAGGGTACTTTTCCTACAGCAGATACCACTGCATGTGTGGTGCCATTCCGCCTCTTAATGCTTGGGTAGTCAGCTTTCTTACATATCTAAAGGTGGCCCCATTCCAGCTCCAACCCAAGTCTTATACTGTACTGGTGAGCCTCTTCGTTATCTTTCAGAGGAAGTATGGACGTGCTCCTTCCAACCGGGAGATCCGGTACTTATATAATCTGAGGGGCTATAAGAAGGGGTCCCCTTACATCATCTTGGAGTCAACTGTAACCTTCAAGCCGGTCTTGGATCTGTATTCTAAGTACATCATGTTCAAGAAGGAGTGGCTCTTCGTCAGGGACGACTCTGTTTCTATTCGGCGTTTCACCTCTGGATGTAAGTCGGCGCTTTATTTATAATTTCCATTCTGGTTGCGATGCTTCTTCTCATACGTTTTCATTTTTTGCTAGCGACAGGTGGCTTTGCGGTTGTGGAGACTGATCGCCTGGTTCAGATGGCGGCTGAGATAGAAGCTATCCCCGGGAGAGATAGATCAGCTGCTTACCTGATCAGAAATGCGACCCTTCTGGAGTATAATTTGATCCTTCCACAGCAGTCAGTAGTCAAGCAGAGGGAAACGGTGGAGGAGAGGGCGGCTGCTCAAGCTAAGGGAGGTGTCACAGTAGAGAGTGGCAAGAGGAAACCTTTCACAAAACCTCCAGTTGTCGGAGGTAAGAGACTTAAGAAGTCGGACGGTCCTTCCCCCAGCACTTGTCCAATTACTCAGAGGGAGGAAGATGCGGAGGAGGAGAGAGGCGAGGGGGAGATGACCGGGAAGGTGGTGATGGTGGCGATGGCATCGAGGCCTTGCTTCTTGGGCAAGCAGGCGAGATTCAGGAGTGGACGAATGATGCATTCCGCCAAGCTTTCGAGGGGCTGGACGGAGAACCGGCTTTGGTAGAGAAATCCGGGAAAACTGACAAGGCTGAGACCGGTGCAAGCGTGTCTTCCCAGACTATTCCAGCCAAGATGGCTCCGACGACTCAAGGTGAACTTTTGACTTCTGCAGGCTCCATTTATGATAGGGACTTAGGAATATTTTATGGTCCGCTCCCGTCCTGGAACGAAATCCAGGACTTATTGCAGTATCCTACTCCTCCCCAGGGTTTGTATAACAGATGTGTTTCCTTTCTTCTTTTAACCTTTAATTTAACGCGTTTCTTGAATTATGGATCAATGTAAGCTTGTGACACTTGTTCTTCATATCAGGAGCAGGTAAAACGGCCAAGGCCTTAGATCTTCGGCACAGGCTTGAACAATACAAGCTCTCCAAAGCTTCCGCCAAGCCGAAGCCTTCGACCCACCATTCCGAGGATGTAGTCGGCTATCGTCCTCTTCTCGGGGTTATTGAAGAGGGTATTCAAAAGACAAAGAGGAGTCATTCCTTATCCGAACCTTCACTTGGTCCTCAGCCCCCAGTTCAGCCTCTTCACGATATCACGGAGGAGGATACTGAGTTCGCACTCTCTCCGCACCCGTCTGAAAATCCTACCGTTACTCAGATTGATCGTCCTGGCTTGGCTCGTAATCCATTTGCGGGTCATCCTGATCTGGATCCAAGTTCCCATGATATTACCTTCGACGAGGCTACTGGTGAGCACCTTCTTCCTCGTAACTCTATGGTAAAGGTGCTTGATGAGGCTAAGTCCTTAGATCTCGATTTACTTACTACTCGGATAGTTACCATGGGAGACGAGGCCAAGGCAAATATTGACCGGGTGGCGGAGGAGACCAGGAAGCTGATGGGGCATCATGCCCGGCTGGTTAAGGCTGGAGAGGAGATTGGGAGTGCCAACATCCGACTACGATTGATGGTTTCGGACCAGGCCAAACAGCTTGCTGATCAGGCCATTCAGATTTCTCAGCATGAGGCTGCCTCCAGGCGGTTGAGGAAGACTATGGAGGAGGCTGGTAAGGCGGAATTGCGGAAGATGGAGGCTGCCTGCAAGGAGCGGATCGACATGGCCATTGCCACGGTGGACGAGGTTCGGAAAGCGGATCTTGAGCAGATAGAGGAGTTATCTGGGAAGCTTGAGGCTGTAGAGCTTGCTCAAGCCAAGTTGAGGGAGGAGATGGAGGCGATGCGGAAATCCCTTCTGGCCGACTGCTCGAGATACCAATCGGAGAGAGATGCTGCCGTTGTGAGGTTGTCGGATTCCGAGGCCCGGGCGAGGGAGTTTGAAGAGAACGAGGGGCTGATGGAGGGGATGCTCCAGGATATGTACTTCCGTACTTGGAGGCAGGGTAACTTGTCCTGGATGGATGATTACCCTCGGGTTATGGCTAGGATCTACCTTAGGGCTCTAGAGGAGGCCCAGGCTGAGGCAGGTAAGGAGGGTGGCATGGCCTTTAGGATGGATGATGTTACCGCCCAGTTTACCAAGGAGGAGAAGGTGGCGGTGAAAGAGGGCATGCGGTTGCTTGCAGCTGAAGAGACAGGTGTGCAAGCGGAGGATGATGATCAAGTTGATCAAGGAGCAGATGCTGGTAAGTCTTCCTTCCTAGTCTTTCCGTTACCTTGGTTGCTTATCACTAATGAATCCTTTCTCTGACCGAACAGGTGGGCAACAGGATAAGGACAATACTCCGACACGGCCGCCTCCTTGATTGGACCTGGAAAATTCCCCCACTTTTTTTGGACTTGACATGGTTGTGTATGTTAGTCTTAAAACAGTAAAGTAACTCTTAGGTTGTAATTTTTTGCTACTTGTAATAAATAGCTCTATTCTTGACGTGTAATTCTTTAACTTAAGCTGATTTGTCGTCTTTTGAATGTTTTTTGCTATTCCAACGTGTTGTATGAGAAATATAGCTATGCATATTCTTGTAATCAAATTGTGTTTGATGTCAGGTTCTTGTTTAAAACATAATTTCATGGCTTGCAATGTTAGCGTGAGGTGTGAATAAATTATAGTTACGTGTTTACATATGAAAGAAGGAAATACCGCCCTTTATATTTTGCTTGTAGATGGCAGCTTTGAATATCCTGCGTGACCGAGTAAGGTATGCGGTCCAGTATCTTGCTGTGAGTATCCGCTTCTATTAGTGAGTGTCTCCTGTTTTGTGTCCTGTACTTCAGGAATTGTTACAGAGGATAGGAGAAAAGTTTCTTAAGTAAAATTGAAATATGTGAAAAAGTAAAACTTCCAATCACGGAAGGCCTTCGATGTGCTTAAGTTCGTGGCAAACGGGCTTTGTAGTCACTTTCCCTAGCTGTGGGTCTTGGAGACATTTGTCACCCATCTTACGCCTCCGCGGGGAGTTAATTCTTTTTTACCTCAGCCGCACTTAAGACACATCGGAGCCGAGATCGCGCACAGTAACTACCCGAGCCATTATGGCCCGTAATCGTGGGTATTATTCGATTTACTGTGGCCGGCTAGCGTGGGTGCCGATCGTCAACCGTGAACTGCCCCTGGCTGGCCACACCTTATGTTGGGGCTTATAGTCGGTTCACAATTGCCGGCGAGCCGAACGCCGTAATGAGCTGCCTCGGCTATAGTCGGCCTTCTTGGTGGCTTATAATCGGCTCATTACAGTTGGCTTTAAGGGCTGTCGCGATCAATGAGTTAACCCGCAGCAGAGGGATGCTGGAGCAAAAGTGTCTCATTGGCGAGGGCATAGATTCGCATAGTACCTGTCAGGTCTTGTCCAGGTGAAGTTGCGCTGTGGAGTGCTTTGAATTGAAATGCTGTATGCATAGGATTTTGTTCAACAGAAAAGGATAAAGTTAACAAGCAGCCAAGATATAAAGGAACAAGTTAAAAAAGAGACAAGGTTTTTTAAAGTGGTTCGGCATGAAAATGCCTACGTCCACTGATTCTCTTTGTTAATTCACTTCATATGGGCAGTACAAGTTAAGAAAAGTATCGACAGAGGTGTTGGATGTTTCATGCCCTCTGGAACACCTCTCCGTCCACTGTTGACAAAATATAGGCTCCATTGTGGAGATCTTTATAATTACATATGGCCCATCCCAGATTGGATCTAGTGCTCCGGGGCGAGGGAAGATTCGCTTGAGGACAAGATCCCCTTCTTGTAAGGTACGATGCTTGACTTTGGAGTTGTATTGTGCTGCTACTTTTTGCTTGTAGGCTGCCGCTTTAAGGACTGCATCATTTCTTCTCTCCTCAACTAGATCCAAAGACATGTGAAGGAGTTCTTCGTTCTCATCTGGGTTATAGTGGATCCTACGGTGGGAGGGCACGATGGTTTCAACCGGGAGCATAGCCTCCGATCCGTATGCCAAAGAGAAAGGAGTGTGCCCCGTTGATGTTCTGAAAGATGTGCGATAGGCCCACAGTGCCGAAGGGAGCTCATCCACCCAAGCGCGCTTTGACTTTTCGAGTTTCTTTTTTATCAGAGTTTTCAGAATTTTGTTGACGGCTTCGACTTGTCCGTTTGCCTGGGGATAAGCTACGGATGAGAAGCTTTTGTGAATTCCGTGCTCTCGGCACCAGTTGGCGAATTCTTCGCTGTCAAACTGAAGTCCATTGTCTGATATGATTTTGAATGGGACTCCGTACCTGCACAGAACATTTTTGATCAAGAAGTTAATAACTTTTGCTGAAGATACTTTATTCAGTGGTTCTGCTTCCACCCATTTGGTGAAATAGTCGACTACCACTATGGCATATTTGGCCCCGCCTCGGCCCATTGGCAGCTCGCCGATCAAATCAATTCCCCATACTGCAAAGGGCCAAGGGCTGGTCATTTGTGTAATTTCAGTTGTTGGTAGCCGCGGAATCTTCCCTTTCAGCGACACACCTTAATAACGGGTTAGAGAACCCACGCCGATAGAGGATGCTTTCCTGTATTGTGTAGCGGGAAGCTTTCCTCAAGATTTTCTTGACTTCGTTACGCCCGTTGGGTAGTATGCCGCTTTGTAAGTAGTCTCGGATGGGAGTCATCCAATCTGCTTCTTCGGCTGCAGCTATTAGATTCACTTGCTCAAAACTTGGGGTTAGTTGCTTCGAGATGGTTACTACTCCGAAGATGGCGCTGTCTCTCACACTTGCTTGCTTTGCTAATTCGTCAGCCTCTTGCGAGGGATGTGTTTGACGAAGTAGTGGTCCAATCGGCTGAGAAGTAACTTGGTCTTCTTTAAATACGCTATGATTCGTTCTTCCCGAGCTTGGAATTCCCCTAGTACTTGATTAACAATAAGTTGAGAATCGCTATGAAGACACAAAGAATTGGCTCCGATTTCTAAGGCAAGTTCTAATCCAGCTATCACTGCTTCATACTCTGCATCGTTGTTGGTGGCAGCGAACTCCAACCTTATAGCATAGTGCAGCTTATTTCCCCTGGGAGTGATTATTACCACACCTGCCCCCGAGCCTTGTTCGTTTGATGCACCATCCGCGAAGAGATTCCACCTTATGTCTTTAGCTATTTCCAATTGCTCCTTATTTTCGTTGGTAGTGAATTCTGCAATGAAATCAGCCATGGCTTGTCCCTTGATGGCGGTGCGAGGGTGATAGGTGATATCATACCGACTTAGTTCAATGCACCATTTAAGTAGTCGCCCAGAAGTGTCGGGACGATGGAGTACCTTTCTCAGCGGTTGATCGGTCAGGACCTTGATGGAATGGGACTGGAAGTAGTGACGCAGTTTCCGTGATGTGATTAGTAAACAGTATGCTAGCTTCTCAATTTTAGGATATCTGACTTCTGCCCCCGTAAACCTCTTACTTACGAAGTAAACTGGTCGCTGTGTGCGGTTGTCTTCCCTTACCAAGGCAGCGCTTAGGGCGTGAGATGACACAGCAAGGTATAAGTATAACTCTTCGCCTTCGCTTGGAGTCGAGAGTACCGGTGGTTTCTAGAGGTGTTCGATTAAGTTAAGGAAAGCGGTTAAGTATTCGTCAGTCCATTCGAACTTTCCTTTGTCTTTCTTTAGAGCTTCGAAAAAGGGGATGCACTTGTCCGTTGCTTTGGAGATGAATCGGCTCAAGGCAGCCACTTTTCCATTAAGGCTTTGCATTTCCTTTCGAGTGGAAGGTATCTTGATATCCCTTAGTGCTCGGACATGTTCAGGGTTTTCTTCAATCCCTCTGGCATGGACGATGAATCCTAAGAACTTTCCTGATGATACTCCGAAGGAGCATTTTAGAGGATTCAACTTCATTCCATACTGACGAAGTATTTGAAACATCTCGCCTAGGTGGCTTACGTGGTCTTTCGCTTTCCTTGACTTTACCAGCATGTCATCCACATACACTTCCATAGTTTGCCCTATTTGCTCTGCAAACATCTTGTTGACGAGGCGTTGGTAGGTGGCTCCTGCATTTTTAAGTCCGAAAGGCATTACCTTATAGCAGTATAAACCCCGGTCAGTGATGAAACTAGTGTGGTCTTGATCGGGAGCATGCATAGGAATTTGGTTATATCCTGAGTATGCGTCCATAAAAGATAAGAGCTCGTGCCCGGCTGTGCTGTCCACAAGTTGGTCAATTCGGGGAAGTGGGAAGCAATCCTTTGGGCAGGCATCGTTTAGGTTGGAGAAGTCAATGCATGTTCGCCACTTCCCATTAGCCTTCTTTACCAGCACCGGGTTAGCGATCCATTCCGGGTAGATGGCTTCTCGTATAAAGTCATCGGCGAGCAGATTCTTTACTTCTTCATCGAGGGCTGCTGATCGCTCTGCCCCCATACTTCTCTTTCTTTGTTTTACGGGCGCCTTGGTAGGATCAATGCTTAGTACGTGGCATGCTACGTCGGGGGAGATTCCGGTCATGTCAGCGTGTGACCATGCGAATACATCCAAGTTGTGGCGGAGAAAGTCGATGAGTTGCTCCTTCAACTCTGCTTTTAGTTGGGACCCAATTTTCAATAGTCTACTTGAGTCATTCTTGTCTACAGATACAAACTCCATAGCCTCTGCAGGCTCGGCGATGGCCTCCTCCTCTTTGTCCCTAGGGTCTAATTCATTGAAAGGGTCGCTGGTATATCGAAGAGGAGGGGCTTTCTTTAGTTGCTACGCTTCTAGACTTTTCGTGCAGAGGGCAACCTCTATACCCTTCCCTTTATCCTTCTTGTGGTTGTTGCGAAGTTCAGTCACATAGCAGTCTCGAGCAACGTCCTGGTCTCCTTCTACTTCCCCTACTCCATTGTCCGTTGGAAATTTCATCTTTAGGCACCATGGGGCTAGGACAATTTGGAAGTCAGACAAGGCTGGCCTTCCTAAGAAGGCGTTGTAGGCCGAACGGTTTTCTATTAGCACAAACTTCTGTTTTCGTACAACGGAACGGGGATGACTTCCGATCTCAACAAAGAGGTCCAGTTGCCCGAGGGGCATCTTTGCATCCCCAGTGAAACCATGTAGTGGTTTATCACAGGGAGATACATCCTTCATTGATAGCTTCATTTTGTCAAATGCATGTTTGAACAGGATATTTACTGAGCTTCCAGTGTCTACTAGGATTCGGTAAACTTCGGCGGGACCGAGTCGGGCAGAGATAACCATGGGATCCATGTGAGGGTATTGCCTTCCTTCTAGGTCACGCTTACCGAATGTGATGTCATCACTTTCTTTCCGCTTTGGGTGGCGCTCTTCTATGACCGAATTGACACAGTCTTTATTGTCTCTAAGCGACTTTCCATATCTTTCCAGCTTCTGTCTGCGATGTGCGGTCCTCCCGAGATGGTATGGACCACTATCTTCTCTTGGCTAGAGCTGCTAGTGTTGCGGTTTCCTCTGCCGATCTCCGGTGAGGGTAGCCTTGGGTTCTCATTGGCAGGAGCTGGAGTCCTGTCCTGACTTTTTACATAACATTCCAGTTTCTTCCTTCTGATGTGTTCCTCAATCAGATCCTGGAGATGATGGCATTCATTGGTATCATGCCCATGAGATTCGTGGAAGTGGCAGAACTTTCCAGACTTCTGCGCGTTATCTGATTCCTTCTTGTATGGTGGGCGTTTGTATCTAACTTCGCCTTGGGTGGCAAGGAAGATATTTTCGACGGTCTCGTTCAAAGGAGTGTAAGTGTCGAATCTCGGTCCAGGCCGATATAGGCGCTTTTCTCCCTTCTTGCCCCCAGCATTGTCTCGGGAATCATTTCTTCGAATGTCCCTTGCCACAGTAGGGGCGTTGCTGTGAGTTGCCTTATTTTGCTGTCCTGACTGCCCCTCAACGGCAGCATCCTCAAGCCTCATATATTTCCCGGCTTCATGGAAGAAATCGAGTAAAGTAGCTGGTTTTTCTTTCGTCAACCTTCTAGCAAATTTAGTGTCCGGATGCACACCACTACAGAGGGCCATTAGGATAAGCTTCTCATCGGCATCTTGGACCGCTGCTGCTGCGGCATTGAATCGGGTTAGGTATTGCTGCAGTTCTCTCCAGGTTTCTGTTTGACGCTGGATAAGGAATAAGCGTCCTTAGGTTGTTCCACATGGATGCGGAACTGACTGATAAACTTTTCTTTCAACATTTCCCACGAGCTGATGGATCCCTGGAGTAGATGACAGAACCAGGAGGTAGCGAGATCTGCTAAGAAGAGCGGAAAGCATTTGCACAGTACTCCCTCTGTCGCTCCACTCATGAGCATATGTTGTGTGTACCTCTGTAAGTATACAACGGGATCGGAGGTTCCTTTGTAAGGTTCCATTGTTGGCATCTTCCATTCCCGGGGAGTGATAACAATTTCGATATTGCGGGCGAAAGGGCTGGTTACCCTAGCGCCTATCCCTCGATCTCTTTTCTCCCGTTGGACGCACTCTCTGAATAAGCGTGTCATCCTTTCATCAGAATTTGGAGCAGATAGAAATGAGTTTGGTTCTATTCTGTGGGATTGATTCCGTCCAGATGACCTGTAGGGATGGTATCGTCTATCATTCCTCATATTTTCTAATGGCTGCCTTTGATCTTCTGGGAGCATGCTAGGGTCAGCTACAGTTGACCCTTGCCTTGATCTTCCCCTACTGGGTTCTGATCTAAGCACTTCCTCGGGTCCAACTTCGGGCTCGACTCTAGCTCGGCCCCGTTCACTGGCGTTTCCGTGGTTAGGCAGTATGACAGGCTCAGCTACAGTTGACCTTCGCCCGGTACCTCCCCCGTTGGGTTCGGTACCAAACGTTTCCTCAGGCCTAACTTCGGGCTGTGCTCGATCTTGGCTCCTACCATGGCTACGTCTGCCGTTAGCTCCTTCGAAGAAGGAAGATCTTTATTGTCTCTGAGATCCTCCAGACTGGGACTCGCCCAATGATTCAGTGTTGCGATTGGACTCTTCAGCATCCCTTAAGCGTGACATGAGATGGTCCACCAAGGCTTCCTGCTGGGACGTGAAGCGGTTAGTTACTTCAACCACAACCCTGTCTAAATCTGCCCTAGTAATTGCTGTGGGCTGTTCTGTGGCAGGAGTGGTCGGATTAGCCTGTCCTTCATTTGTTACTGCTGTTGGAGGAGGACGATTTACTTGATTTGTGACAGCTGGATCTGGAAGACTGCGGGATGCGATGTTTTTTCCTTTGTTAACATCTTTTCTCTGTTTGGGAGGCATGTTTTCCAAGTGGCGAACGATGTTGTTAGGAAAAATGTTAAGTGGATGAAACTGAAGCCTCGAGCTTCTACCTTCTCAGTGAAAGCACCAAAAATGTTTGCACAAAAAATGGACAAACACCTCAAAGTTGTATGATTTAGTAGATCTTATGTTGTTCTTAGTGATTTGGGTGATTTATGAAAATATATGAAAAACAGGGGCTAAACTGTAAAAAGACACGCAGATTTATAGTGGTTCAGCCAGAATGTGCCTACGTCCACTTTATATGTTATTTCTCTTCTCTTGTTTAGATTACAAGTACGAAGCTTTGATACAAGTAAAAGAAAGTTGTTTGGAAGTTTTGTCCGTGCTTGAGCTCTCAAACTTGTTCCCCATTGTTGTACCCCTGCCCCTCTATTTATAGAGTGAGGTTGGGGGTAGGGGTCTTGGACGTGTATAGCTGCTGGTGGGCCTGGGCTGATGCAATCTGGCATGGCAACTTTGGTTCGGCAATGCCTTGGTTTGGTAGTAGATGGTTGGAGATGAGGTCTTGGTCCGGTAGTACTTTGGTCCGGTGGTAGGTGGTTGGATAGTAGGGAAGTAGTGTTGATTCGGCAAGCATGGAAGAGGTTTGGTCCGGCAAGCATGGGAGAGGTTTGGTCCGGCAAGCATGGAAGAGGTTTGGTCCGGCAAGCATGGAAGAGGAGTTGATGTTTGATTCGGCGAAGGCTGCTTTGGAGTTGGTTCGGTAGGTCTGTGGTCGTGAGTCTGGTTGGTTTGGTGTTGAGGTGGGAAGCACGTTGGTCCGGCGTACTTGGTTCGGTGGAAGGACACGAATGGACCGGTAGGTGAGGTTGGTTAGGGAATGCTGTATAGATGGTTCGGTTATTCTGGTGGCTCGTCCCTTGCTTCCTCGTGTTGGCTCGATGATGGTAGAAACATATCCAACACGACCCTTCTCCTATGGATCACTAGCGATCCATAAGGATAGCTTGTAAATCGACTAATCCTCTTGCATCATGGACTAATAGGTATTTTAGAAATGATGGCTAAGTTTGATGGAATTCCAAGCTAGTTAGATCGAGAAGTAAGCATTCTTCTAAGTCAATCAGCAGTCTAATGTAACCAGTGTGTGGATCATCATCAAAACAAAGCAACAAGCTACAAAATTACATGGATAACACCAACACAAGACAACAAATGTAATCCAGAAGGCAAAGTCCAAAAATACTCTAAGTACATGGATCGCTAGCGATCCATATGATTGAGCCAAGTCGCCATAATTTTTAAAGAGGAGGATGAAGGAAACCATCGCAAGCGGTTGAATCGTCAGCGACCCAAAAGCTATGGCCGCTAGCGATCCAAAGCCTATGGATCGCTATGTATCGTTAGCGATCCATCAAATTGATTCGGCTCACTGTGAAACTTTCAGTGCAACTTCGTACTGCCATTCACAAGCATCTGTCAAGTTGGCCTAGCCCAATAGTTTTCCAACCTCTATAAATATAATCCTACCTTCAACATAAACATGATCTTCTGGACTGACTGCTGAAGCTCTACAGAAACTATTCTTCATTCTTCTTCTCCCATACAACAGTCATCTATAGAGTTCATTGTGATTCTCTAGTGGACTCTAGCATTGGTGGCTTGATCACATGATTTAATTGCATTGTACATAAATCCAACTTGTAACAGCAGTCAGTCAATAAGAAAAGTTATAAAGTGGACGTAGGCTTCATTAATAGCCGAACCACTATAAAAATCTTCTTGTCTTTTTACTACTTTGGCTCTCTTTACATTTATTCTCTATATTATTGCTCTGTGAGAACAGGGCTGGTGCTTTCACACTCAATTCGGGGTGTTGGTCCATTTTTTGGGTTAACAATCTTGTGCATGGGTTTTACAAAGATAATTAATTATCAAAAATAAAGATGTGATTAAATTTAATTAATTATTTTAATAATATATTAAAAATTTAGTTAATCATTTTATTTAATGATGATTAAGATTAATTATTTAATTAAATAATGATGTAATTAAGATTAATTAATCATTTTATTAATGATGTTTAAAATTAATTAATCATTTTAACTAATGATATTTAAGGCTAATTAATTATTTAATTAATAATGTATTAGAGTTAATTATCATTTTGTTAATGATGTTTTAAGATTAATCTTTACTAATAATGTTTTAAAATTAATTAATCATTTTAATAGAGATGTACAAATTAATTAATCATTTTAATAATGATGTTTAAGGGTTAACTAATCATTTTAATAAAGACATTTTAAAGTTAATTAATCACTTCAATAATAACGATTAAAGTTAATTAATAGTTTTAAATAATGATGGTTTGAAGTAATTAATCCATGATAAAGTTAATTTGTTATTTTTAATAATGATGATTTGAAGTAATTAATTCATGATAAAGTTAATTTGTTATTTTAAATAAAGATAACCGAAGTAATTAATTATTGATTAAAGTTGATTAATCATTTTAAATAATGATATTGAAGAAATTAATCATGTTTTAAAGCTAATTAACCATTTTGATAGTATGGTTTCAAGCTATTATTTGGAATGTGAAATCCCATCATAAGTTTGGTTTTAAAAGTATAAAAGTTTAGTTCGGTTATGGAAAAGAAGTTTCCCTAAAACGATATCGCTTATACGGAAAGGATCGAGTCATACTTTTAACACTAAATGTTGAGGCATGGAATTGTTTCTATCTCGAAAGTTAAAAATGTCGTCAAGGCAATGCTAGAGGTAATACTATCTCAACTTTCCCGGCTTCATTTTCAACCGAGGGATAACACTTGTTTGGAATCGACATAGTGGTAAGAATATGAAATTCATATACGATCATTTTAATTATCTCTGAACCATACAAGGTAGCCTCTCTACAAATTCATGAAATAAGTAATAAGAACCATACAAAGTGGATGCAGGAATCACTGAACCATTGAAAATTAGTGTGTTATTAGCTTTTTAAATTTATTTTCCAATTCTCTATTCTTTTGATATGATGTTGGATAGGACTCAAACAACAAATCAAAGTTTATTAATCCACAAACAAACCAAGGCCCGTGATTGCATTCTGAACCAACGGTTAATCTCCACTAATCTTCATGGTCAACTTTCAAACGAACACAATGATGTCAAGTCAGCTTCTTTGTTTCTCTTCTAAGTTTAAAACACATAAGATTAGTCAAATATTTAATGATGGAGCCCAACTAACCAAACTGAATTGAATTTTGATTAAGACAATAGGGTTTTGGTTATTTAAAATCCAAATATTCAATTCTTTTATGAGTTGAAGCTCAAATAGATATTGATTATGACAAAGTTGTGAACATTTGTTGAGTCTTGTTACCAAATCATATTATGTGTTTCAGATTGTTAATAGATCATACAAAGTTCTTTTTACCATAGGGAAGGATTGCAGAGTAAAGCGTTCTTGAGTAATGCAGATCGATTATAATATTAAGTAAAGGTACTACAAAATCTTACAAATGATGATGTATAAGAAGTAAGAACTTATTTTCTTATCCAGAAAACAACAATTTCAATTCAACTAACTAATTGTAGCAACCCAATATTTTTTGCAATTATTTTTAATTAGATTTTATTTCAAAATTTTATTTTTAAAACATTTTAAAAGTGTAGTTGTAATTTTCCAATATTAATTGTATTTTATTTACAATTTTTAATTCTAGTTTCAATATAATAAACTATTTTCTTTATTTTCTTTTTATTTTTCCTAAGAATAATTGTTTATTTTCATTTTCACTTTATTTTTGTTTGCCTTTTTTTATTTACTGATTTTTATTTTGTTTACTTTGAATTTATAAAGTGGAAATTCTAAGAGACAAAAAGCTTTAAAACCTATGACTTTTCAGCGTCTAGACTCTTCATTTCTTTGGCCGTTCTTTTCTCATGTTGTAGTCGTGAGTTTTATTGCCTTTTTCACGTGAGAAACTTCTCACTTTCTTCATCATTCACGGCTATCATTTTTGAAAATATTTTGGTGAGCAATGGCCTCTATTCTCATCTTCTTCTTCATTTTTTTTCAATGATTTTGCCTTGATTTCTTCATATATTTGCTCGGCCTAAACCCCACCATATCCTCCACCGACCGCCACCACTTCCTTCCCCACATCATCCACGGCAACATCACCATCTCCTCTGACCAGTAGTGGTCGTGACCTCCATATGAACAAAACACCATAAAACTTTGCCTAAACTCCTTGAAAACTACACAGCCGAGCCTATAGTTCACCATCCCCTTCATTTCTAGCTACGGCCATCACCCCTAGAACCACCACCACCTGGTGACATCACCCCTAGCCTTGATTTAGATCTGACCTGACCGGTAGAAGACCATGGTCGAGCCCAAACATGACCCTAGGCCGAGCCTTGTTGCAACCAAACCCCTTTCTTGCTTTGACCTTTAGCATTCCATGCTTTGTAACTTCCAAACTCCTCATCTTCTCTTGCTTAGCCGTGAGTTTTGAGTCCAAACCCGATCCACTTCCACATGAAAACATGTATGGCCGAGAAAAAGTTGTTAGTGGTCAAGCAAAATTGATTGAAAAGCTTGGTGATGTCTTTTGTAAATTCTATTTCCATTTTGTTCCAATAAATTTTGGTATTGCATTTATATTTATATTTATATATTGCTTTGTTTTATTTTTTTGTATACAAGATTAATATCTTGGCTCTCTCTCCACTTGAATCCAAAGTCGTGCTATATCGTGCTTCTTGGAATTTGTTGTGTGTTTTGATTTGCGAAATCTAGCTTAAAGAGGTGAGTTATTCACGCTTGATATTCATACTTATAGAATTTGTGTAGTGACAACAAGTGAATGTGTAGAAACTGTTATATCATGTTATAACTGAGAAATGAGACGATCATAGAACTCTGGGCGAGCTCCAGCTATGAACTTTTCATTCTTCTTAAGCTGGGTATCAATAAGGCCAAGACCAAACTTGGAAAGTTCGTTGAACTTCCGCTCATACTCAAAAAAGGACATGGTACCCTGCTTGAGATCCATGAATTCACGACAAAGCTGAGATTTCCCGGCTTCGGGCACCCATTTTGCCATAAAAGCCTCCCTGGAAAGAACATAGAGAAACAAAACTTAAGATAGATTCAAAAGAAAGGAAATGGGAAAAAATTCAAGATAACACAAAGGATACCTAAACTGATCCCAGGAAATATCACCCTCGTTAGTGTGAGCTGTAACAGACTCCCACCAATCCAAGGCTGACTCTTGCAGCTGCCAAGCTGCTAACTGGCGCTTTTGGGCATCAGAAATCTCGAGACCGGTAAAGATCCTCTCTAAACTCCGTAACCATTGCTGGGCTTCAATAATTCTCTCTAAACCGGTAAACTTGGTACCACCAAGTTGAGATAATTCCTTACAGAGAACAGTAAACCTAACAGGTGCAGCAGGTTGAGGAGCTGGGGCAATACCACGACCCCTACCTCTGGCATTTCCGCGATTCATCCTGAAAAATTAAGAATGAATTTTAGTACAAAGGAAACGAGAAGACAAAGATAAGATAAGATAAGATAAGGCAAGATAAAATCACTTGGATGAATATCCTAATTAAAGAAATTTTTAACAAGGTAGATACGAAAAGAAGGAAGTTTAGAAAATTTGCTTTTAAAACAAGAAAAATTTATATCAAAATAATCTTTGAAAAATCCTTTGAAAAATCATTTTAAAATCATTTTATACTTTGAAAATACGTTCTCTCACAAAGAAATGATTCCGAGGTTGATTTCACTCATTCTAGGGTATTTCTACCCTATCTCTAATGAGTTTTTGCTCCTTAGGCTAAGGTTTCCCTAAAACCAAAGCTCTGATACCAAATGTAACGACCCACTATTTTGGACCATTCAAATTGACAATAATCCACACATGTCAGACTTGAATAATGCAAAATAACAGATTGTAATAAAATTTGGAGCAAATAAAACCAATCACATGATCACAGACACAGAATATCAGAATAACTCGCAGCAGAAAATAAAATAAATAGTGGTTCATGAAGCCACTACAATTACAAAGTCTCAAAACAGATTCAAAATACATAATCTGAAAAACAGATACAGCAGAAGTCTGAATACACAAGCATAGTAGAAAATCCAAATACATATGTCTATAATACAAACCTGACATAGAAATACTGAATGGAAATAGATAGCAACTAAATAAAAGATGATCTCCAGCAGTCCTAGCTCTAGAAGGTGAGATCCAAAGTTGACCCGAGCGTAAATAAAACACAAACACTTGAGTCAGGACATACATACTTATACAATGTAAACCAACTCAAGTGAACTGTAATAAAAGGTACAAGTAATTACGCATCCGGGCTGGTGGAAACGCATAGCAGCCACTACCGCTCACCTCGAGCCATACTCCAAAATTAAGGGGTGCACCCAATAAATCACAAAAGTAATAGAATGGTATCGAAGAAGTGTGTCCGATTAGAGGTGCTACCTCATTGGCCTGAGAATCGCTCCTGTTTTAGCCACCTTATGCCAACTCACGGGAGTTGGGTCCATGTAAATATACCTTTAGAATCGTCGCCACCATCCTACTTCATTCTGGAAACTCCACCGCGTACACAGTTGTTAAAGTGGTTTTCGGTATTGACAGAGAGTATGTCCACATCCGATCCTGGTCTCTTTAACAACCAATCGTTATTATAACCCGTTATTATAAATTTCAAAAATAGTTTATATTTCAAATCAAAATACTTCATTTAAACCATTTAAAAGTGAAGTCATTATTCTTTTAAATAAAATATTCAATTCCCAAAACTTTAGCACTTTTGAAGCTTGTTAATTTACTTAAATACTTTAAAACATTAAGATTTCAGCATTCGCAGCACTTAGAAAATGCTGCGGTAAGTTATATTTGAAAACAATTCAATTCAGCAAAGACAGCATTATAAACTGCTGTAGTAGTTCAGGTTCAATTGAAAAATCTCAATTCAGCAAAATGCAGCACTTATCAAGTGCTACTATAGCTCTTTTATTAGTTTCAGGTTTTAGTTTTAATTCAGCAACAACAGCACTTACCAAGTGCTACAGTAGCCCTTAGTTAATTTAGCCTTTAGTTCATTTGCATCAACCACATCACTTACAAAGTGCTACAGTATCCTTTACTTCAGATTTTAAGTTAATTCCAGAAACGATAGCATTTCTGAAGTGCTACTAAAAGAATTTCCAAATTTATACCAAAATTCCGTAAACAATTAAACTTCAATTTTAACCATTTTAACTTATAAAATTCATATTTTCCACTTCAAAATTGTTCATTTAAATACCCTTTAACTTATGATTTTTATAAAGAAAATTTTTACAATAAAATCAAATTTTCCAAAAATTTCACTTATTAAATTCAAGTGTACAATTTTCTTATTCTTTTCATTTTTAACAATTTTAACACTTAGATTTAAATTTCCATTTCATAAATAAAACTTAATTTCCATTTTTATTTAATTAACTTAAACTTCCATAAAAAAATCAAATCACAAATTTCCAAATTAAGTTATGTTTCAAATCAAAAATTTTCCATTCACTTATTTAACATTTTTAATACATAGAAAAATCATTAACCCTTTATTAAATCATTTAAATTCAATTTTAAATCAAATTATCATATTTTTACATTTTTAAAATACTTAAAATTTTTCTAGAAAAATATATAAAATAACCACGGGTCTGTATAATATTTTCTAGCCTAAGTCAAGTGATACGGATAATATATCATTTCAATCCGTAATTTACAAAGAAAAATCCGGGTTCTATCATTTCAAACCTGCAATCCCAAGTAAATAAAAATAAATAAAAATCGCTCAGGCTTATCATTTCAGCCCATAACGATTTTTCCCTATTCTAAAGTCCGTTCGGGTATGTATCATTTCAACCCATAGTGATTCTATTCTACATGGAACTTGCAGTGTGAGAAACAGAATAAAATAAACAATATAACAGAATATAACATAGCAGATGATGTGACAGGTTTATAACAAAGTTTAACATCATATAATACATATCACATGCAGGTATAACATGATATAACAGTTTCTACACATTCACTTGTTGTCACTTCACAAATTCTATAAGTATGAATATCAAGCGTGAATAACTCACCTTTTTAAGCTGGAGTTCGCAAATCAAAACACACAACAAATTCCAGGAAGCACGATATAGCACGACTTTGGATTCAAGTGGAGAGAGAGCCAAGATATTAATCTTGTATACAAAAAAAATAAAACAAAGCAATATATAAATATAAATATAAATACAATACCAAAATTTATTGGAACAAAATGGAAATAGAATTTACAAAAGACATCACCAAGCTTTTCAATCAATTTTGCTTGACCACTAACAACTTTTTCTCGGCCATACATGTTTTCATGTGGAAATGGATCGGGTTTGGACTCAACACTCACGGCTAAGCTAGAGAAGATGAGGAGTTTGGAAGTTACAAAGTATGGAATGCTAAAGGTCAAAGCAAGAAAGGGGTTTGGTTGCAACAAGGCTCGACCTAGGGTCATGTTTGGGCTCGACCATGGTCTTCTACAGGTCAGGTCATATCTAAATCAAGGCTAGGGGTGATGTCATCAGGTGGTGGTGGTTTTAGGGGTGATGGCCGTAGCTAGAAATGAAGGGGATGGTGAACTATAGGCTCGGCTGTGTAGTTTTCAAGGAGTTTAGACAAAGTTTTGTGGTGTTTTGTTCATATGGAGGTCACGACCACTACTGGTCAGAGGAGATGGTGATGTTGCTGTGGATGATGTGGGGAAGGAAGTGGTGGCGGTCGGTGGTGGAGATGGTGGGGTTTAGGCCGAGCAAATATATGAAGAAATCAAGGAAAAATCATTGAAAAAAAAATGAAGAAGAAGATGAGAAAAGAGGCCATTGCTCACCAAAATATTTTCAAAAATGATAGCCGTGAATGATGAAGAAAGTGAGAAGTTTCTCACGTGAAAAAGGAAATAAAACTCACGGCTACAACATGAGAAAAGAACGGCCATAGAAATGAAGAGTCTAGACGATGAAAAGTCATAGGTTTTAAAGCTTTTTGTCTCTTAGAATTTCCACTTTATAAATTCAAAGTAAACAAAATAAAAATCAGTAAATAAAAAAAAGGCAAACAAAAATAAAGTGAAAATGAAAATAAACAATTATTCTTAGGAAAAATAAAAAGTAAATAAAGAAAATATTTTATTATATTGAAACTAGAATTAAAAATTGTAAATAAAATACAACTAATATTGGAAAATTACAACTACACTTTTAAAATGTTTTAAAAATAAAATTTTGAAATAAAATCTAATTAAAAATAATTGCAAAAAATATTGGGTTGTTACAATTAGTTAGTTGAATTGAAATTGTTGTTTTCTGGATAAGAAAATAAGTTCTTACTTCTTATACATCATCATTTGTAAGATTTTGTAGTACCTTTACTTAATATTATAATCGATCTGCATAACTCAAGAACGCTTTACTCTGCAATCCTTCCCTATGGTAAAAAGAACTTTGTATGATCTATTAACAATCTGAAACATATAATATGATTTGGTAACAAGACTCAACAAATGTTCACAACTTTGTCATAATCAATATCTGTTTGAGCTTCAACTCATAATAGAATTGAATATTTGGATTTCAAATAACCAAACCCTATTGTCTTAATCAAAATTCAATTCAGTTTGGTTAGTTGGGCTCCATCATTAAATATTTGACTAATCTTATGTGTTTTAAACTTAGAAGAGAAACAAGGAAGCTGACTTGACATCATTGTGTTCGTTTGAAAGTTGACCATGAAGATTAGTGGAGATTAACCATTGGTTCAGAATGCAATCACTAACCTTGGTCTGTTTGTGGATTAATAAACTTTGCTTTGTTGTTTGAGTCATATCCAACATAATATCAAAAGAATAGAGAATTGGAAAATAAATTGTAAAAGCTAATAACACACTAATTTTTAGTGGTTTATCGATTCCTGCATCCACTTTGTATGGTTCTTATTACTTATTTTCAAATAAATTAAAACGTACATGTAACTAATCTAATATGTGACAACATTGACCATGCATATAAGAATCTTACCTAACTAGCAATATAATAATAATGATATATATATATATATATAATATAATGTTATCCAGAAATTATAAATCATATAGTATAGTAAATACTTACCTAATACTAATGCCTTAGAGCAGAGCTTGTAATGATGAAATCTCCCTCCTCTGAAATCTTCTCGATGCGGTAGATTACTAATCCTTGAACCGTAGACCTTTAACTATCCAAAAGCTATCGTCTTTTGAATTGATTTGAGTTGAATTTGTTGGAGCTCGTTGTTGATGAGGTTGTGTGATGACCCAGAGTTTTGGGCAATATCAATTTAATAATCTTTATTAATAATTAAATTGGATTGATAATTTTCCTATATAATTTTAATTTAAATTGGTAAATTTAATATTTTAAAGGCTAATAAATATTTAATCTGGCTTATATCTTTTCTAACAATTTAAAATTGGTAAGATTTATCTTCCAAAGTTAATAAAATTTTATTCTATTTATAATGTATGTATTAGTATATATATATTGTGAATAGGAAGTCTTTTGTTTAATAAAAGATGTATTTTCAGATTGCAATATATATGTATGTGTATATTATGATTTGAAGGTTGTTTTAAAATTCAATATAATAATTCTCAAAACTAATGTTAAAAATATTTTCTATTTAAATGAATATATATATATATTTGTATATATTGAAAATGGGAAAAGTTTTGGTTTGAGGTTAATAAAATTGCTTTCGAATTTTAATATCTATAAATTGTAATTTGGAAGTATAATTTAATATAATACTTTTCAAAGGGTATTTGGAATCTTAATTTATATTTCTTAAACAATAAAAGACAATTATTTTGGATTTTAAAAACATGTGTATAAGATTTTATTTGTATATAATTGGTTTTATAATATTTTCTCTAAAGTAATTATATATATACATATATTAAGATAAGTGTTTATTAATTAATAAGTTAAGTATGAAAAGCTTTATATTAACATTTAAGATAAATAAAATACTTAAGGACATGTGTTAATACCTTAAGACATGTTAGTAACATGTGTAGCATAATTAAATGGCATAGTTGACAAATGTAAGTTTTTAAAACAAGTGTCATCTTTTAAATTTTATTTTCTTTAATTTTAAATAAATCATAACTTAATTTATAAAAATATACTTTTCATCTCTTCAATCTTCTTTTCCTATTCTCAGCTGAAAACAAAGTAAATTCCAAGCGTGCAAACAATTCCTCAAAACCAAAATCAATACACTGTAAACATTTTCCAAAATCAAAAGCCAAATCCTATAACCAATTCTCAAAGCATTTTCAAAAGCCTGTAACAAAAGAACAGCAAGCTTCAACCTGGGAACACATTCAACTAATTAATCAAGCAATTGTAGATTCAAATGAAAGGATTTCAAATTTACAGTTTCCAGAATCAAAAATTTAAAAGCCTGGGAAAACTGTTCTCTGTTTATAAAGGTGAGTAAACTTTATTTTAAAAACAGTTTAAAATCTATGATCATAACCAGATGCTTATGATGGATTATGTGGGAATATGGTTGCTTATGTTTATGTGTATGAATGCATGTATGTATATATATGATGTGCTGTGTATATATCTGGGTGCATGCCTTGAAAATGATGTTCATCTCTCTGTTTAAAACTTTGGTGAATAAACATTTAATTTTAAAAACAGTTTTGAAAATCTGTGAATATGTTTAAATGTTGGTGATGAATTTTTGAAAGAAAAATATGGTTTGTATATGGTTATACATGAGAATGTATGTGTGTATGAGTAAAATTGCCTGTTCAAAACTGTGTGAATGAATATAACTCCTCTGTTCATTATCCAGGCTTCTAAATTTATAGAAAAATTCAAAACCTTCCAATCTAATCCATATTAGACTTCGATATTTAAATGAAAGTTGATTGCTAAAGTATAATGAAGATTATAAAAATAGTTTCAGGGTTATAAATTCAACAGATAATTTTTAAAATGGAAATAACAGTGAAATTCTTATATATGTTAAAAATCAACCAATTCAATTTCTGTTTTGAATTGCATGAATGTATTCGTGGTTGCAAATCACGATTTTTAATATACATTTCATGATTTTTAGTTTGTTAATCTATAGGAATTTTCGAAATGATCGTTTTGGGCATTTTTGGTGATTACCGATGATCGGCGGCGTTTGGGAAGTCAACGTTTGGGCTGAATGTGGTCTAAGGCATGGAGGTCTTAGGAAAATTACTGGAAGTATTTATCGATGGTCGAGGCGATGGGATTTTAGTGAAGTAGGGTTTCCGGTCAGTTTTGTTGGTTGATGGGTTCGTGAGTTTACGTTGCCATGGAGATGACCGGGTGTGATCGCGAGTTAAAGGATGGTGGCGTGGTGATGCGTTGGTGCTCTGGAGGGTATACTGGAGTTTCCAGTCGACGTGATCGACGGTGGTGAGAGATTTGGTGGGTCGAGCTTTGCTCGAGATTTCGAACGAAGATCGAAATTTCGATTCGCGGTTGAATTGGTTTGCTGGATGATTTCGTTGGGTCATCGAAGTCGTAGGTGACGTGGTCGCAGGTTGGAGGATGGTCGAAGCGGCGTTGAATGGCCGTGCACGTGCATGTGCACGTTTTGGCGACAGGTGAAGTTCTGATTTGGGAACGAAGGCTGGGCTCGGGTTTTGTCGCGTGCGAATGAAGGGAAGTCTCGAAGCAGTTGAGGTAGATGGTTGACTTGGGGCAGACGCGGGAGATTTTAGTGGTCGACTCGAGTTGTGTGTGTAGCAGTAATCTGGTTTAAAGTAAAAGCAAAGTTTTGTAAAAAGAAATCAAGTTGGAATTGTAAAGGCAAGTCCTTTCAAACAAATGAGAATCAAGAGTTCAAGGGTGATAAATTTAATATATTTTCAAATTTAAAATGTTTTAAGGATTGTTGATTTTAAAGGTAATTAGCTAAATTAATTTTGAATTTTTAATTCAAAGATGTTTCAATTTAAAACATTAGATCAAAGTTTTTAAGAAACTTAAACAAGTTTAAATAAGGATGTTTTCAAGTTATCAAGTAATATTCAAAGAAATGTTAAACTATATTTCAAATATATTTTAAATGGTTAAGTTTAAAGAATATGGAAATCAAGTTTCCAAAGTTAAATATTTGTGAATTTAATTAAACATGTTTGAAAAGGGTTTTCAAAGATTTGAAGTATATTAAAAATTAAGGGTTTAAATTGTTTTGTTTTAAAGTATAATTATATTCAAATATATAATTGATTTTTAAATTTGTTTAAAATAAAATATAACGATAGAAATAAGTATTTAATTTAAATGATGAGTTTATCTTTAACGATTGGAATTAATTAAAAATAATTAATGATTAAAATAAATTAAAAGTTAATTACTTATTGTAATTAAGGATAATTACTAATGAAGTAATTAGTGGAAATGAATGTAATTAAGAAATAAATTAATTAAAGATTTAATGATGATTAATTGAGTAATTAATTAATGTAATTAATTTTAGGTTAATTAATTAGTTTAATTAATTAAAGATAACCACTTATGATTAATTAAGTGTAATTACTTAGTGAAGTAATTAATGAATAATTACTGAATGTAATTAATTTAAAAAGAATTACTAATGGAAGTAATTAAATAGAAGTGATTAAAAGTTAATCACTTAATGTTATTAATTTAAGGATTTATTAATAAAATTAATTAAAGAGTTAATTAATTAATTAGAGAGTTAAGGTTAATTAATAATATGATTAATTATTTGCTAAGGTAATTAATTAAATGAGTAATTAATTAATGGAAGTAATCAAAGGATTAATATAATTAATTAAGGAGTTAATTAATTAAGGTAAGTAACGGGATGGTTAATTACTGTTTATGATTAATTAAGGTTAATTAATGAATGTTTTTAATTAAAGATTTATTTATTTAATTAACTAGAAGGTGATTAATTAATGAAGTAATTAGAGGATCATTAATTAATTTAATTAATGAAATTAATCAAGGTTGATTTATGTAAGTGATTAATTAAAGTATGATTAATTAATGTAATTAATTAAGGATCAATGTAATTGATTAATTAATTAATTAATGGAAGTAATTATTTAAGAATCATTGATTAATAAAATTAATTAATAATTAATAAATGAGAGTACTAAAGGTTAATTACTGTATATAGTTAAGGGTAATTAATTTGTGTAATTAATTAAGTAATTACTTATTGTAATTAAGGAATAATTAATCAAGGAAGATTAATTAAGGTAAGTAATTAAGAGATGACTAAATTAATTAGTTTGCAATAAATTAATGTTAAGTAATTAGGATTAAGGGTAATCCTAATGATTTAGTAGATAATTAATTTAATTAGAGATCAATTAAATTAATTAAGAATGAATCAATCCTGTTATGGATGATTGAATGATATTGGATGCTTTATGTGTGATATCTCTGATATATGTTATGTGCTGCTTAGTGATATGTAATGTTATGGTTGATTGTGATGATATGAATTATCTATTTATGATATTGTGAATCATCTATCCATGTGTAATGTTATTTTGAATATGAAAGTAAATTGTTTAAACCCTTTAAACAACTTGGACATTTAAAACGGGGTTTTAGATTTCGATGAGACCGGGATCGGGTTTCCAAATTTGGATATCCGAAAACCACATCGATCCAAATTAACGATAGGTCGTGAATCTCGAGTGAAGATGAAGATTCAGAGTGCAAGGGTTATTGTCGTTAACTCTGAGGGTGATTCCAAAATGAGTGTAACGAGATAGTGCCTTTGGTTTCGTTCGAACCCAGAACGAACTTGTATGGATTGAATGCTTTCAGAACATCGTTAGGAGGGCGATGAGCATTCTAAGATAGATGTGTTCTATAAAGGTAATCGTAGCCTCAAGCCTCATCAACCGGGAATGGCTAAAACAGGGGAGGTGCAGCAAGGTTAAGTGGGTAGCACCCAAGTAGGACGAGATTTTCCCCTGTCTAGAGGTTCCTTTTTATTCGGCTTAGTGGGCGGTTGCTGATCCCAACCGCGGGGTTGTCTTGTTCGGGATTATCCAGTAAGGGATGGTTCCGGCCTTGTGTTGCAGGGGATTGGGAGTAATCCTCGGTACGGTGATCTAGGCCCCGTACTATGATGGGCGGTACCCCAGTAGCCCTGCCATTGTATGGAATCCAATCTCCAATAAGTGCCGTACGTTTTGATTGTGCCCAACTATGTTGGAACGTGAGATGTAAGCATTCCAGCTATTTCTGTATTTTACTTGAAAACCCTAGACACTATTATTATATAACTGGATTTCCTATCAAATGTTTTGGTTAGCGTAAGGTAAAAACTTACCCATGTTTATGTGTGGGAAGTCTTACGTGATACTTTTTCTTTTCAAAGGATTTTCTAAAAGTTAAGCAACTTTAACCCGTTTACTTACACCAGACCCATGTCTGACCCAAGTGTTTATTTTCTGTTTTATGAATCTCTTGGGTACTCATATTATGTGTAACGACCCGTATTTTTACGGATCAAAAGATCGTAAAACTGTTATTTTTAGGTCGTTAGTGTTTATAAGTTGTCCAGAGTTTAAGTCGTCCAAAGCGTAAGTCGTCCAGAGTTAGGTCGTGTAGAAGTCTGGGTCGGTTGAGCTACTTAGTGAAGAGGAGCGACCTAAGGATTGGAACGACCTAAGGAGTTAGGTCGTGTGATAGTTAGGACGAGTTATAGTTTAGGTCGGTCGAGCGACCTAAGGAAGTTGGTAGCATTAGTGAGCGACTTAAGCGGGATAGCGACTTAACAAGATAAGCGGCATAGGAGTTAGCGGCATAAGCAGGTTAGCGACCTAAGGAAGGTAGGTCGTTTGAGCGACTTATGGATTTCAGTTGTTGTAGTTTAGGTCATAAGCGACCTATGTTGCCCTGTAATGAAGTTAGGTCGTATGCGACCTAAGGTAGATTTTGTGTATAGTTGGGTCGTGAGCGACCTATGATTTAGTTAGGTCGTGAGCGACCTATATCAGGTTGCTATATGCTAGTTAGGTCGCGTAAAGGCTAAGTTGTTAGGTCGCGTGAAGGTGTAAGCGTTAGGTCGGTACTCCTGTTAAGTCGTTAGGTCGGCATATCTCAGTTAGGTCGCGCACTTGTGTTGTCGTTAGGTCGCGTGTGTGTTAGGTCGTGACTTCTGTTAAGTCACTAAGCCGCGTGTGTGTTAGGTCGTGACTTCTGCTAAGTCACTAAGCCGTGTGAGTGTTAGGTCGTAGGTCGGGGGTAGTTAGGTCGTTAGGTCGGCGACGACCTAAGGGGCGGACGACCTAAGGATTCCAACCTATAAATACACGTCCTTGCCTCACTTTTTGGGATCCGGATTTTGAAGCGACGAAGTGCTGCCATTTTGAGAGCTCGAGAACTACACTTCTTCACTTCTTATCTCTTCTCAAATTTAGTACTTCCTTCCATCCAAGATCGAAGATCCAAGAGCTAAAGTTGAAGATCTACATTCTACGAAGAGAGATTTCATCGTTTGAAGTGGAATTTTGACAGATCAAGTTAGATCCTTCGCTGTCCAGATCTGAAGTGTGTTGCTTTTGAAGTGTTTAGGTGATTTGGTGAGTGGTGGTTGTCTCTCACAGGGATCCAAAGGAGTATATCGGATCGGTGGCTTGATTATGTGTTAAAAATAGTGATTTCATGTATTTTCGTAAACTTAAGTATAGATCCATTGTTTATGATGATTTGACATCCATTTTACTACATGTTAATCTATGCAAGTTCATTCATCAAGTTGTAGAGATATTGCTCGTGTTTCATGCTTGTTAGATTTGGACTCTTTATTTACAAAATTGCCATTTTAGTTATAATTGCTTTTAGATCTTGTTTGCATGATTGATTACTTGGATTAATGATTGATTTGATTGGTTGTTATAAATTAGTTGATTAGTTGTTGGATTTAGACAAGATGGTCGAGGATGATTCAAAAGCAAAGGGAAAGGCTCTTGGATTGGAAAAGCTGCTCGTGGCATATATGGCGGATGATGAAGCTCATATGGATAGATTTGATGATGATGATGAGATGAGGCTTTGCTATGAGGTGATGTAGCCTTGGTATAATCCAGACAGGATCATTCCAAGCATGTTGATAACTCGAGGGATGGTTCGAGTTCGTTGATAATGGTTGGCTCGAGAGAGGTTTGAGCTAGTATGAGAATAGTCGTCGAGGAGGATGACTAGAAGGCTGAGATTTCATCGTTGTTGAAGGTTCTAGCAGACTCAAAGCAAGAGTACGCTGGGCAGATTCGATAGTCCCAAAAGACTACAGTTGGTAGTCGAGTACTCTGGGCAGATTCGATAGTCCTAGGCACGGGCTGCGACGACGTGCGGAGTTCTGTCTAGAACCGGGGTTACCATTAGCCCTTGACGGACGGCTGAAAGAATGTGCCGGTCATTCAATTAACGGTGGTATCGAAGCAATGATAATAGTGACAACCAGAGTCATGGATGTTTGGTTGTATTGTCATTCGGTCTCAAGAGCAATATTTTCTGGGTGCTTATCTGATCTTGGTTTAGGCCTTAGGGGTTTGTACTTGGAAAACATCGACCTTGACTCGAGTGATAATTGCTTTACTTTAAATGTTTGCTTTGCTATGTTTACTTCTGCTTAGTGTGTCTGGGGGCTATCACTGTAGAAAGAGGTGGAGTGGGAGGGTTGGGTTCCTATTCCTTTTACCTTTATGCTCTTTTGGTATGTTGTTAGTTAATTTACCGCTCACTAAGACTGTTGTCTGACTCAAGGTTTTATGTTCAACTCTTATTACCTTGGGCTGTTCATCCATTTTGGGATGGGCAGACTAAGTAGTAGGTGACAGGTGCTGTTCTTAGTTTCCAACGATGCTGATGACGAAGACGAGCTGGAGGCTTGCATATTATTTTCTTATTATATGTACTGGATGTTCCGCTGCTTGTATATTCTCTGAGTGATATGTAGTGAGGCTGGATGTATTGACTATTCAGATTTTTGTATCAAACTACTATGAGGCTTATTTGATGCGATTCTGTTCTGTGTAGCTTCACTATGTATTTTTTCTCTATTGTATTTTATCCATGCGCTGTGAGCAATACGATATATTCTGCTGTTTTAACTTACCTCTGACGATCATCCATGGCTGCCTGGCACACTTTTCAGCGCACTATTTCTATGTTTAGTGCAGGGGTCATAGGCGGTCGTCACATTTGGTATCAGAGCATTGGTTAATCGATTTTACCCAACGCTCGCTGACATAACTGCGTATGAGAGACGTAATTGTATTTTGATGGATGATTACTATATATAATATAGTAGCTTAGAAGGATTTGAGTCCTTTATGTAGTTGTTTCTCAATGTGTGCTGATCATTTCTTTTATAGATATTAAGAATGAGTTGAAGAGGGAGACCAGCTGCTAGGGAAGGCCGTGCTGCTGAGGGGGCTGCTGATTATGCTGCTATGTTCGAGGCTATGATGACTTCGATCATAAGAAGGATGCCAGCTCCGGGGTCAGCAGTTGATGTTGGAATTCAAGTTCAAGCTCCAAGACCGGTGGATTTTGCTAAGCTGTGTAAAGACTATACTGCTCTTGGAGGGAAGATTTTCTTGGGAACAGAGTCAACCATTGAAGTCCAGAGATGGATAGATGCTTGTAGAAGAATCTTTGGTGATTTGGGAATCGAGGATGCAACTAGAAGGAAGCTCGCATCAAGACAGCTTCAAGGGAGAGCTTCTGACTGGTGGAACTCTATCACCATTGATACTCCGGAGGAAGAAATTACTTGGGAGCAATTCCAAGCCAGATTTGAAGCTAAGTTCATTTCTACAGCTCAGAAATCTGTTCTGTTTAAGAAGTTTGTAGAGCTCAAGCAAGATGGAAGACCAGTTCTTGAGTATGTTTCTGAGTTTGAAGCTTTGTCCAAGTATGCCCGGTCGTATATTGAATCTCCTTATCAAAAGAACGAGAAGTTTGTGACAGACTTGGACATTTATCTTGGGAGGCAGTTGGTGGATCATCTGAACGATCCATTTGAGAAGCTTGGGGAGAAAGCTCTCAGGCACGAAAATCTATTTCCTAAAGGAGGATCTGTTGTTGCTGTGACCAAGGAAGAGTCTAAACCACAGCAGGGTGGAAACAAGAAGAGGAAGCAGCAGCAGCAAAAGGGTAAGGATGGCCAGAAGAAGCCGAAGGGCGAAGTGACCTGCTACAATTGTCAGCAGAAGGGCCATTTCTCCAGAGATTGCAAGAATCCAAAGGTGCCGATGAAGTGCCACAACTGTGACAAGCCGGGGCATATTAAGAAGAATTGTCCAGAACCGCGGAAGGACAAGCAGATTGTGCAAGCTTATGCTTTGGGGGCTGTTCCATCATCTTCAAAAGCTCCTACCGCTGAAGAGAAAGGAAAGAGTGTGGTGGTTCAAGGTACTCTTTCCATATGTGGTGTTCCAGTTAGAGTGTTATTCGATACTGGGGCGTCGCATTCTTTTGTTTGTAATAAACTTGTAGGCCGGTTGGGTTTAGAACCAGATATCGTTGATAGACCATTGGTTGTGACTAATCCAGTTGGGGGTTCATCCTGTCTGTGTATGCTATGCCGTGGTTTGGTTGTATCGAGTCATGATTGCTCTTTTGTTTGTGATTGTTTTGTTCTGAACTTTGCGGGGTTCGGAATTATTTTGGGTATGGACTGGCTTAGGAAGTATGCGGCAAAGGTTGATTGTGAAAGGTTGGAGGTGACAGTCGAGAATGTGGAAGGGCGAAAGGTTGTGATACGATGTAAGCATGAGGAAGGCGTCTTCATGAGCTTCATGTATTCGCTGGTTGTTCCACGGGATGGACTGTCATCGGTGCCAATTGCTAATGGATTTGAGGATGTCTTTGATGAGGTCAAAGGGTTACCGCCGCATAGAGATATCGAGTTTCGTATCGATCTAGTTGAAGGAGCCAGACCTGTTGTGATGCCTCTTAGGTGGATGGCGCCTAGGGAACAGCAGGAGTTGAAGGTGCAGGTTGATGATCTTTTACAGAAAGGATTCATTCAGCGTAGTGTGTCCGAATGGGGTGCACCAGTTGTGTTTGCAACCAAAGCAGATGGATCATTGAGGTTGTGTGTGGATTATCGTGAGCTGAATAAAGTGACTAAGAAGAACAAGTATCCATTGCCAAGAATAGATGACTTGTTCGATCAACTTCACGAAGCTAAGGTGTTTTCGGAGATGGATTTGGCAACGGGATTTCACCAGTTAAGAGTGGCTAAGGATAGTGTGCCGAAGACTGCTTTCAGGACACCATCCGGTTTCTTTGAGTGGCTGGTAATGCCATTTGGATTGACCAATGCGCCATCATATTTTGTGGATCTTATGAATAGAGTGTTCAGAGATCAGTTGAACAAGTTTGTGCTAGTGTTCGTGGATGATATTTTGATTTATTCCAGAACTGAAGAAGAGCACATGACGCACTTGCGTATTGTTTTGGAAATCTTACGGAAACATCAGCTGAAGGCTAAGTTCTCGAAGTGTCACTTCTGGAAGAGTGAAGTGAGGTTCTTAGGCCATATTATCTTTGGAAATGGAATAGCGGTTGATCCCGCTAAGGTGGCAGCAATCCAGGATTGGGTTAGACCTAAGAATACATCTGATGTGAGAAGTTTTCTTGGATTAGCAGGATATTATCGCCGATTTATCAAAGACTTTTCCAAGATAGCTGCACCATTAATAGGATTGACGAAAAAGAACCAAGTATTCAGATGGGATGCTAAGTGTGAGCAAGCTTTCAGAATCCTGAAAGAGCGATTGACAAGTGCTCCTGTTTTGACTATTCCAAGTGGGAATGATGAGATGGTGGTTTACACCGACGCATGTGGTACTGGACTTGGAGCAGTGTTGATGCAGAAGGGTAAAGTTGTTGCGTATGCAAGTCGACAACTGAAGCCGCATGAAAGGAATTATCCGACTCATGATTTGGAGTTAGCGGTGATTGTTTTTGCTCTGAGGATGTGGAGACATTATCTATTGGGAGTTCGATTCGAGTTGTTTACAGATCATAAGTCGTTGAAGTATCTTTTCTCCCAAAAGGATTTGAATCTTAGGCAGCAACGATGGCTAGAGTTTTTGGCATCATATGATTTTGGTATATCCTATACTCCGGGAAAGGGTAACGCAGTGGCAGATGCGTTAAGTCGAAGACATGCAGGATTAGGAGCCATGTTTTCAGAATGGAAGAGTCTCGAGTATTTAGCTGGATTTGACTTCAGGCCCAGATGTGAATTGGAACCTGGGATGTTGGCAAACTTATCGATAAGACCGACTCTTGTGGAAAGAATTGGCGAGAGACAAAAGCGAGACAATAAGCTTGTCAAGATTATCCGTGATTTGGAATCTGGATTGGACCCAGAAAAGGATAAAGGATTCGAGGTCGATCGAGAGGGTTGGCTTCGGAAGCAAGGACGACTAGTTTTTCCCGATATAGATGAATTGAGAAATGAAGTTCTGAAGGAAAGTCATCACTCGAAGCTGACAATTCATCCAGGTGGAAATAAGATGTATCGGGATATGAAGTGAACCTATTACTAGGAAGGTATGAAGAAGGATGTTGGAAATTTTATTTCCAAGTGCATGAATTGCCAGTTGGTAAAAGCTGAGCAAAAGAAGCCCAGTGGATTACTTCAGCCATTAGAAGTTCCTACATGGAAGTGGGAGCAAATATCAATGGATTTTATTGATGGGCTACCTAGAACAAGAACGAGAAATGAAGGAATTTGGGTCATCGTAGATCGTCTGACTAAGAGTGCAAGATTCATTCCTGTTCGATCGACCAGGACTGCATCAAAGTTGGTTGAGCTGTATGTTAAGTGGATAGTTCGATTCCATGGTATTCCGAAAAGTATAGTGAGTGATCGAGACCCATTGTTCACTAGTGAATTTTGGAAGAGCTTCCAGGAAGTTTTGGGAACTGAACTGTGTTTGAGTACAGCTTATCACCCCCAAACAGATGGTCAGACCGAGAGAGTCAATCGAGTTTTGGAAGATCTCCTTAGAGCTTCTGTATTAGATTTCAGAGGATCATGGGAAGATCACCTTCATTTGGTAGAATTTTCGTATAATAACAGTTACCAGTCAAGCATTGGTATGGCACCGTATGAAGCATTGTATGGAAGACCGTGTAACTCTCCGACATGTTGGTTAGAAACAGGAGAAAAGCTGATACTTGGGCCAGAAATGATTCGACAGACTTCGGATTGCATAGAGATCATTCGGCAACGAATGAAGGCAGCCCAAGACCGACAAAAAAGTTATGCCGATAAGCGTCGTAAGGATTTGGAATTCGACATAGGTGATATGGTTTTTGTGAAGATTTCTCCACTGAAGAATGTTATTCGATTCGGGAAGAAAGGAAAATTGACTCCGAGATTTGTTGGACCATTCCCGATCATCGAGCGAATTGGAAAGCTCGCCTATAAATTGGAGTTACCAGAAAAGATGAGGGGTGTGCACAATGTTTTTCACATATCACATCTACGGAAGTATGTGCACGACTCGAATACTGTGGTTTCTGCTGATAGCTGTGAAGATTTTGAAGTTGACCTAGTTGATAAGAGACCCCGTAAGCCGCTTCGTGTTGTGGAAACTGACACGAAACAGCTTAAGAGGAAGGTAGTTAGGTTGCTCAAGATACAATGGAGTGATGATGTTAACGACTGTACATGGGAGGTGGAAGAGAGGATGAAGGCAGCTCATCCTGAACTCTTCGAGGTATGGCCATAAGGTGTCGTGTCATCTCACGACATTGTAACTTGTTCTAGTTTTAGAATTCTGCATGTTAGGCTAGTAATTGGACGCATGGTTTGTTGATTGCTATGGATGGTAGGCATGCAGAATAGTTTTTGATTGCTCCTGTTTGTTTGGAATTTCGGGGGAAAAATTCCTAAGGGAGAGAGAATGTAACGACCCGTATTTTTACGGATCAAAAGATCGTAAAACTGTTATTTTTAGGTCGTTAGTGTTGATAAGTTGTCCAGAGTTTAAGTCGGCCAAAGCTTAAGTCGCCCAGAGTTAGGTCGTGTAGTAGCTTAGGTCGTGTAGAAGTCTGGGTCGGTTGAGCGACTTAGTGAAGAGGAGCGACCTAAGGATTGGAACGACCTAAGGAGTTAGGTCGTGTGATAGTTAGGGCGAGTTATAGTTTAGGTCGGTCGAGCGACCTAAGGAAGTTGGTAGCATTAGTGAGCGACTTAAGGGGGATAGCGACTTAACAAGATAAGCGGCATAGGAGTTAGCGGCATAAGCAGGTTAGCGACCTAAGGAAGGTAGGTCGTTCGAGCGACTTAAGGATTTCAGTTGTTGTAGTTTAGGTCATAAGCGACCTATGTTGCCCTGTAATGAAGTTAGGTCGTATGCGACCTAAGGTAGATTTTGTGTATAGTTGGGTCGTGAGCGACCTATGATTTAGTTAGGTCGTGAACGACCTATATCAGGTTTCTATATGCTAGTTAGGTCGCGTAAAGGCTAAGTTGTTAGGTCGCGTGAAGGTGTAAGCGTTAGGTCGGTACTCCTGTTAAGTCGTTAGGTCGACATCTCAGTTAGGTCGCGCACTTGTGTTGTCGTTAGGTCGCGTGTGTGTTAGGTCATGACTTCTGTTAAGTCACTAAGCCGCGTGTGTGTTAGGTCGTGACTTCTGCTAAGTCACTAAGCTGCGTGAGTGTTAGGTCGTAGGTCGGGGGTAGTTAGGTCGTTAGGTCGGCGACAACCTAAGGGGCGGACAACCTAAGGATTCCAGCCTATAAATACACGTCCTTGCCTCACTTTTTGGGATCCGGATTTTGAAGCGACGAAGTGCTGCCATTTTGAGAGCTCGAGAACTACATTCTTCACTTCTTATCTCTTCTCAAATTTAGTACTTCCTTCCATCCAAGATCGAAGATCCAAGAGCTAAAGTTGAAGATCTACATTCTACGAAGAGAGATTTCATCGTTTGAAGTGGAATTTTGACAGATCAAGTTAGATCCTTCGCTGTCCAGATCTGAAGTGTGTTGCTTTTGAAGTGATTAGGTGATTTGGTGAGTGGTGGTTATCTCTCAGACGGATCCAAAGGAGTATATCGGATCGGTGACTTGATTATGTGTTAAAAATAGTGATTTCATGTATTTTCGTAAACTTAAGTATAGATCCATTGTTTATGATGATTTTACATCCATTTTACTACATGTTAATCTATGCAAGTTCATTCATCAAGTTGTAGAGATATTGCTCGTGTTTCATGCTTGTTAGATTTGGACTCTTTATTTACAAAATTGCCATTTTAGTTATAATTGCTTTTAGATCTTGTTTGCATGATTGATTACTTGGATTAATGATTGATTTGATTGGTTGTTATAAATTAGTTGATTAGTTGTTGGATTTAGACAAGATGGTCGAGGATGATTCAAAAGCAAAGGGAAAGGCTCTTGGATTGGAAAAGCTGCTCGTGGCATATATGGCGGATGATGAAGCTCATATGGATAGATTTGATGATGATGATGAGATGAGGCTTTGCTATGAGGTGATGTAGCCTTGGTATAATCCAGACAGGATCATTCCAAGCATGTTGATAACTCGAGGGATGGTTCGAGTTCGTTGATAATGGTTGGCTCGAGAGAGGTTTGAGCTAGTATGAGAATAGTCGTCGAGGAGGATGACTAGAAGGCTGAGATTTCATCATTGTTGAAGGTTCTAGCAGACTCAAAGCAAGAGTACGCTGGGCAGATTCGATAGTCCCAAAAGACTACAGTTGGTAGTCGAGTACACTGGGCAGATTCGATAGTCCTAGGCACGGGCTGCGACGACGTGCAGAGTTCTGTCTAGAACCGGGGTTACCATTAGCCCTTGACGGACGGCTGAAAGAATGTGCCGGTCATTCAATTAACGGTGGTATCGAAGCAATGATAACAGTGATAGCCAGAGTCATGGATGTTTGGTTGTATCGTCATTCGGTCTCAAGAGCAATATTTTCTGGGTGCTTATCTGATCTTGGTTTAGGCCTTGGGGGTTTGTACTTGGAAAACATCGACCTTGACTCGAGTGATAATTGCTTTACTTTAAATGTTTGCTTTGCTATGTTTACTTCTGCTTAGTGTGTCTGTGGGCTATCACTGTAGAAAGAGGTGGAGTGGGAGGGTTGGGTTCCTATTCCTTTTACCTTTATGCTCTTTTGGTATGTTGTTAGTTAATTTACCGCTCACTAAGACTGTTGTCTGACTCAAGGTTTTATGTTAAACTCTTATTACCTTGGGCTATTCATCCATTTTGGGATGGGCAGACTAAGTAGCAGGTGACAGGTGCTGTTCTTAGTTTCCAACGATGCTGATGACGAAGACGAGCTGGAGGCTTGCATATTATTTTCTTATTATATGTACTGGATGTTCCGCTGCTTGTATATTCTCTGAGTGATATGTAGTGAGGCTGGATGTATTGACTATTCAGATTTTTGTATCAAACTACTATGAGGCTTATTTGATGCGATTCTGTTCTGTGTAGCTTCACTATGTATATTTTTCTCTATTGGTTTTTATCCATGCGCTGTGAGTAATACGATAGATTCTGCTGTTTTAACTTACCTCTGACGATCATCCATGGCTGCCTGGCACACTTTTCAGCGCACTATTTCTATGTTTAGTGCAGGGGTCATGGGCGGTCGTCACATTATGTATGAGTAGTCAAGGGATTCAGGTTAGCTTTGACGAATTCTGGAGGAGATATGGAGTAGGAGGCTTCAACATTTAGATATATTGTGGTTCCGCTGTGTTAGAGTTGTGTCTGTATTGTATTGATGTACTTGAGTTGTATGATAGACAGGTGTTTATAACTGTCTAATATGAGATGAATAAGTTATGTAACTCTGATGTATATGATACTATGTAATATCTTATGTGATATATTGTATTTCATTCGTTCCGCTGTGAGATTCTGATATTGTTGAGTTTCTTCTTTTCTATCTTTTCTCTTTTCTATCCCTTTCTTTCTTCATAATGATGCGTCTTTCTGTGGAGAAAAAGATGGGTCATTACAGGTTGGATAACAATGATGGGGAAATGATAGCCAAAAAGTTATTTTGCATTAGGGTTAGGGGTCCTTTTATAGTGGAAGAAAAAAGAGAAATATGGATCACATCTCATACCATTTCTCATCAAATCTTAATCATCCGTCTCCAAATCCCTCCAACCTTTTCACCCGCCTCCTACAAGCCCTACTGCCGCTGAAACAACATCTTAACATCATGGGCTAACAACCCATTTAAGCCCAAATAAATATTATTAATTAAATCTAGTTTAATTGCTTGTCGATATTGCATATCGACCGATATATTTATAACTATTATAAATATATACAATAATATTTATTCCTCAAATCATATTCAAAATTTTATTATTAATATTTCATGAATATTAATTACTTTATAACAATTATAAACTAATTAAATCGTTTGGTCTGAAGAGAATTCATCATTCCAGTTGTATTACTCATTAGGTGTAAATTCGGTCATCGATTAACATCGAACTATTCGATTGTTAATGTTCACATGTCACTTAGCAGATGGTGTGACATTTTGGTCAAATTTATCACTTACTTAGTTTCGGTAAAATCTAATTTTATATTATTAAGCGTTACTCGGTTGTAACATTTATTTACACCAATTCTTTTTGTCAAAACTATATCACTTTGGACTTATGGAATTTGATAACGATCAAATTCCAATACCAGCCATATTCAACTCTATAGTCCAAATACAAAGTCTTTGGTTCAATAATGACGATTATTATTAACCGAAATGCTCTGGCTATAGACTTTGATTTTGAGTTGACCATGATACTAACCCTATATAACTTATGAGACGAATCATCTCTTGAATAGTGCTTCACTTTTAATACATTCACTCGACCCAACTATAGTCACTAGATGGGCGTCATGCCATGATTTGACTATAATCAAAGCGGAGCTTTCATATGAAGATCCACAACATTCTCCAGTTGAGAAAACTGTGTAAATCAGCCACATCGATATTTTCTGTTTGACCTTAGTTATATTAACCAACAGAAAACTATCGAGTAGGTCGTTCTATAGTTATCCAATAACTACAGTACGTAACTCCTAGGTGTCCCAGAAGCCATGAGCAATACACTGTCCAATATTTGAAGAGCGTTATGTACTCTAGTCTCAATGGATACATCGATATCTTGTCTCGATTTATCTTGATTAGGAACATTTAAAACGGTACATTAATTTGTTTTCATTGTGATAAATTAATCATGATTACAACACTTCGTAACTACTATCACAAAATGTACAATTAATGGATTTTTTATTAAATATACTTTTAATTAAATTAATTAATTAATATAACACATTATATTAAGTATATAATAAAAAGAAAACACATTTTTTTCGAAAAAGATTGGTCAACGAGTTAGATACATGTAATAGTTACATAATTGTACTTAGGGTATACCCCTAATTATAGAGGTATACCGAAACCGAGGTGTAGCCAATCCTTGTCATATGTGGTTGACATGGAGATGGAGCCTTTCCTTGAAGGTTGCAAACAAAATAACGTGTTTGATTCCATTTGTTTGTACTCACCGGAGGAATAATAATATACACAGTTAAAATATTTCTTTTGCAGCCGTCTCTACTGCCTTTTGGTTTTATGAGACACCTTTTTTCGAGACAGATCAATACGCTTTCGACTTTAAAATATGTTTTACATGGGTCAACCCAGATCGGCTTGCTGGAAGTACTCAATTAACCAACTTCCAATCCTTTAAAAAGTTCAAAAATATTTAGAGAATTTTAGATTTAGCACCACTAGTATCAAATGACATGTATTTACATGACGTCTGCATATGTACACATAAACGTATCACATGTCAATAAACGTTCAAATCACGCTACACAAGCGTCGAACTTGTGACCTCTCGCACCAAAGCCGAATCACTTAACCACTTGAACAATGATGCTTGTATGCTTATTATATTTGATTTTATTCATTTTGGAATTTAGATTGTATTTTTCTTCTTTATTTTAGATACACTTGACAAATAGATCGGCCAACCCCACTAAACACCACCGAAACCATGATTGACATAAACATTCCATGAGTTTTGGCTGGGCCTAGATTGTCTTAATGTTGTTGATCTTTTGATGCAGCGCGAGATAGACTAACCTAAGTCGCGAAGCTCCATTCTTCTCCGACCTATCCTAAGTCGCGAACGACCAGAGCATGTCGTAGGTCGCTCCTCCGCCTTATGTCACTCCAGCACTGTCGCAAGGCAATTTCGTAGGTCGCTCACCCTCCTCTTTAAATCGCGAGCGACTTAAACCCTAAGTCGCTGAATTGAAGCAGATCCCTAGGTCGCAAGGCCATAGGTCGCGGAGCCTAAATCGCGAACAAGCAGAGCTTCTTCCTTAGGTCGCGAGCGATGTTAAGTCGCGAACATTGCTTAGGTCGCTGATGTTAAGTCGCGAGCGAACATTTCTGATGTCGTGCTTATTCCTTAGGTCGCGAGCGAAAGTTAGGTCGCGAATAGTTTCTTAAGTCGCTGAAGTTTAGATCGTGTGAAGAATCCTTATGCCGCTTCCATTTAACTTGCGAACTCCTTATGTCGCTGGTTGCTGTGCCGAAGATACTTAAGTCGTTTTTCTTAGGACGAATATTGTTAAGTCGTGTTATGTTGTAACCGTTTGTTTGCTTTAAGTCATTTGTACTGTGTGATGTATTTGTTAAGTCGTTGTGTTGTAATTTGTATATTGTTAGGTCGTACGAGGTTAAGTCGTATGAGTTGTATTTGCCTATAAATAGGCGGGTTGTGTCATTTGTAAAGGAGATTGATTTTGAATAAACTTTTGTTTGTGTGCTTTGTGCCACTTTGAAATTGGAAATTGAGTGTGATCTCCTTTCTCCATCTTCGGTTATTCGAGTGCGCTCAAATCAACGATTTTGAAGCCGATTCACGGAATCTTGTGCGCAAGATCAACGTAGAAGAATCGTGGATCTTTTAACACGGTATCGTGCGCGATCAACGTGTTTGAGATAGCTAGAGTCCGGTATCTCGCGAGATCAATGGATTTGGGCATTTTGGTATCGTCAATCCATCGATTCATTTACATTTTCATCGTTCCATCGCTTTGCACCGTTGGTTGCGAAGTTTTGTGAATATCCGCTGCGTCAGTTTGGTATCGGAGCTAGACTTAGCCAATCATAGCTAAGCCGAGCCGGGGAGCCAAGGAGAAGTGTTGGAGCACGACTTAGCCAATCATAGCTAAGCCGAGCGTATTGGGAGCTGCATTCAGAGTAGAGCCGAGCAAGTGTAGGTTGAAGTAGAGTCGAGTGTTGAAGAATAGAGTTGATCAAGGCCGAGCCTAGTGATTGTGTAATCATGCCTCCGAGAAGAGCTAATCGTCATCAAAATGTTGCAGAGATGTATAGAAGAGAAGATGCTGAGCAAATGGAACAACGAATTAGTGATAAGTTCAATGAAAAGTTTGATGAGGGGATTGGTAGATTGGAAAAGCTCATGTTGGATATGAATCAAACCCGAAGAAGAACATCGCCAATTTCGAACCAAGGTGAAAACAGGGTTTCGCCGTCGGTTTCGGGTGAAAGGAGAATGTCACCACAATCTCATCAAGGTAGAAGAGAGTCATCAGTTTCAATGGTGAGAGATCATCATGGGTATAGAGATGAAGAGAGAAGAAGTCATCGGGGATGTGAAGATGAACCATACCGTGATGTTGAAAGACAAGGAAGAAGGGACATTCATAATCGAAGAGATGTGGATGGACGAGATCGATATCGCAGTACATCTGATTTTGAAGAGTATGATGATAGAGGTAGTGTTCATTATCGAGATCATGGCCAAGTACGGAATCGAGATAGAGATTTTGAAAATGATCGTCGATGGGAGTCAGGGATGAAAATGGAGATTCCAGAATTTAAAGGGGGAATGGTAGCGGAAGAATTTTTGGATTGGTTGTCTAATGTTGAAGAAAATTTTGACTTCAAAGAAGTACCCGAGCATCGTAGAGTGAAGTTGGTTGCTACACGATTGAGAGGAAGAGCTATGGCGTGGTGGCAACAAACTAAACTTACACGGGAAAGAATGGGGAAATCCAAAGTTGTCACGTGGGATAAGATGAGAAGGATGATGAAGGCAAATTTCTTACCCTACAATTATCAAGATCGTATGAACCAACAGTTGCAGAAGTTGAGTCAAGGGAGTCGAGGAAAGGGTGTGGTTACACGCCCGAGCAATCAGAATAAAGGTGTTAATTGCAGTATAAATGTTTCTAAGAGAGTCAACGAACCAGTTGTACATAGAATCACTAAGACAAATGTTGATGACCGAATTAAGCGCCATCATTATCAGGAGTCTGACCATAGAAGTATTGAATGTACGGAGTCCAAGAAGAAAGCCTTAGTTGTAGAAGAATGTGAAAACGAAGATGTGGATGATTCTACTGAAAGCGAGCCGGAAAAGGAAGAGGAACCGACTAGTCCATTATCTTTCAGCGAAGGTGTTGAAGAAGCAGAAGGTAGTGCTGAATCGTTGGTTAGGTATGAGGCAAGTGAAGAGCTTAAAACTCATGAGGAGGTTAAACCAATGATAGAAGAATTTGAAGAGGTCGGTCCTACGGAACCATTCGAAGAATTACCACCAAAGTTTGACAACGAAGATGAAGAGGACGAGTTAGAGAACGATGAATGTAATTTGTTGGTGGGATTTTATTCAACGTCAAAATATGTGGATGTAGAAATTGATTACTCTTCACCGCCAAAGATTGATGTCGATAGTATGGAAGAAGAAATTGTGTTCGGAGTTGAGGGAAATAACTTGATGATGGAGGATTCTTGTTTAACACCTGAGCTTATGGATGAGAGCCAGCTAAGTGTAAATTCCATAGTTTCCGAGAAGCCCGAACAAAGTGAAAGTGAAACAGAAGAGAAGGCAGAGTCAGATAGTTTATTGTCTTTGAAAGAGTTCGTCAATAAAATGAAAGATAGTGATGAATTATCAATGTTGATTGAATCTGGAGAAAGTTCTGATTTTGAGAATCCTGAAGAGGTTGAAGTATTTGAAGAGTTTAAAGATGAGATTTCTGAGGAACTGCCTGAAGAAACTAGTCTGGTATTTTTGGAAGAGTCTGTTGAAAAGGTGAAAAATAGTAATGAATTGTTTGTGTTGACCGGGCAAGGAACGAGTAAAGATCTTGAGGTTTTTGAGGAAGTTGGATCAGAATTCGATGAGTCTGAAGTCGAATATCCTGAGGAATTACTCGAAGAGTTACCACCACTACAGGACATTTAACTTCAAACTGAACTAGTACCAGATGCTATTTTACTGCAAGGATCGTATGGTCTTGTGAATCTGAAAGAACAGGGAGAGTTGAAAAGACAGGAGGAAGAGAATGATTGTCAGTTGGAGTTGCCTGATCATGTCCGCACTGTTGACATTGTCAACGTCAACTGCTTAGAACCGTTTCATGAAAATAAACATGTCAAAGAAGAAGCGAGTGGGAAGTCATTTCAATCAGGGGAAATTGTTGCAACACATCAAGGGAAGATTCTAAATGATGATACATCTAAACGAGATAAGGAAAGACAAGAATCTGGGCATGAGTCATCACACTTTTTCAGTCATAATTTCCTAAGTCGCTCCGCAATTTTAAACTTCCTTATATCGTCTCGCATTTTGGTCATGATTTGGTTCTATATCACACCTTCCTATTGGCACAAGCATCATGAGGTCATCTCCCTCAGATCACTTCCTTATGCCGCCTGCCTAATGCCACGTCTGCTTATTGCCATGCATTCCTTAGGTCGAGCCACATCTTCAAAGGGTCAAGACAAGATCAATATCAAGAGTGGTTATCACCAGAACCGCATCAGACTAGATAATGAATGGAAGACAGCGTCTCGAAGAAGGAGAAAGTGTGAATTCGGGACGAATTCTTTTCAACCAGGGGAGGATGATGCAGCGCGAGATAGACTAACCCTAAGTCGCGAAGCTCCATTCTTCTCCGACCTATCCTAAGTCGCGAACGACCAGAGCATGTCGTAGGTCGCTCCTCCGCCTTATGTCACTCCAGCACTGTCGCAAGGCAATTTCGTAGGTCGCTCACCCTCCTCTTTAAATCGTGAGCGACATAAACCCTAAGTCGCTGAATTGAAGCAGATCCCTAGGTCGCAAGGCCATAGGTCGCATAGCCTAAATCGCGAACAAGCAGAGCTTCTTCCTTAGGTCGTGAGCGATGTTAAGTCGCGAACATTGCTTGGGTCGCTGATGTTAAGTCGCGAGCGAACATTTCTGATGCCGTGCTTCTTTCTTAGGTCGCGAGCGAAAGTTAGGTCGCGAACAGTTTCTTAAGTCGCTGAAGTTTAGATCGCGTGAAGAATCCTTATGTCGCTTCCATTTAACTCGTGAACTCCTTATGTCGCTGGTTGCTGTGCCGAAGATACTTAAGTCGTTTTTCTTAGGTCGAATATTGTTAAGTCGTGTTATGTTGTAACCGTTTGTTTGCTTTAAGTCGTTTGTACTGTGTGATGTATTTGTTAAGTCGTTGTGTTGTAATTTGTATATTGTTAGGTCGTACGAGGTTAAGTCGTGTGAGTTGTATTTGCCTATAAATAGGCGGGTTGTGTCATTTGTAAAGGAGATTGATTTTGAATAAACTTTTGCTTGTGTGCTTTGTGCCACTTTGAAATTGGAAGTTGAGTGTGATCTCCTTTCTCCATCTTCGGTTATTCGAGTGCGCTCGAATCAACGATTTTGAAGCCGATTCACGGAATCTTGTGCGCAAGATCAACGTAGAAGAATCGTAGATCTTTTAACACGGTATCGTGCGCGATCAACGTGTTTGAGATAGCTAGAGTCCGGTATCTCGCGAGATCAACGGATTTGGGCATTTTGGTATCGTCAATCCATCGATTCATTTACATTTTCATTGTTCCACGCTTTGCACCGTTGGTTGCGAAGTTTTGTGAATATCCGCTGCGTCATCTTTTTTCCTCATTAAAAATAAAAAATAAAAAAATTGCATGTTCCGCTCAGTATGTCCGAATACTCCTACTATTTATAAGATGATTGGCCTGACTTATCCCATTTATTAGCACGAATGACCAACCAAAGGAGTTCGTCTCTTATTAATATATCATGAATCTTATACACAGGTAGTACTCGATACAAAGAGGGCGCTAGAATTGCAAACATCAAATCAAAGACAAGCAAGCAGATTATAGCATCAATAAATTTATAATTAAAACCAACTTGGTCTATTTGTAGAACTCAAGAATGTTAGAACTAGCATATCCGCAAACAACCTTGGAACCTTTGAATCCTGCCTTCTTTGCCAAAGCGTCAAACTCTTCTGCAGTCCTTTCTTTTCCTCCTGGATTGTGAGCCAGCATGATAAGGTCAATATGGATCACACCTTGTGCTGCACAATTGGCATCTGGATACTCTGGAAGAATGCATTCCATCAGAATCACCTTGCCATTTTCTGGCAGTGCTTTATAGCAGTTTTTCAGTAATTTCTCACAGTGCTCATCGCTCCAGTCATGGAGGATCCACTGCATATTATTACAACGGTCAGTTTTCTCGATTGCTGTTTTAATCCTGTTTTTCTCTTTTCATAGTAGAAGTTTCAATATTCATTCTAGTCTAGTACATGCTTTGTTGGGCAATGCTATTAATTTGGCCATGGAAGCATCTTTCCATCTATTATCTTATTGTCCAATCCCTATAGAATACGGACAGTGTTGAATGTATCTCTTACCTAAACCATCTTTATAGTATTCTTTCCTTGTATTGTTTGATCAGATGAAAATGATACATCAGATACAGGACAGCAGCTCACCACCAAATCTTAAATAAATTATGCCATGAGTATCTTGATTGGTTTAAAGTCAGAGCATATATTTATTATCATAACATTTTTATAATCAGTTGTTTTCAATTGATTGTTTGATTAATTTTGAGGTGTTTTTATAATCCTGATAATGACAATGTTATATTTCTAAACCTATGATGTTTGTCATATTTACATATATTAACATATAATTTAGACTCAAATTAGGAATGACGGGGTACTTACCTTCATGAAAATGGCATCTCCGCTAGGAACACTTTCGAACATGTCTCCACCTACATGCTCCACCCCTACAATCAAATAATCGAATAACAATTAGGATTTCTTCGGGTTGTAGAGGGATAAATAGAAACATTACCAGGAATAGGTTCTGCCTCAGATATAACATGAGGGAGATCAAAGTTGATTCCCTTCAAATGAGGATGCTTCTTAACAATCAGTTTGATGGTTCCTCCAACTCCACCTCCTACATCAACTACTGTGTTAAGGTTCTCGAAACCTTTGTATGTGTCGAGTACTTTCTTTGTGGTGATTGTTGAGTGATTTCTCATTCCTTCGTTAAATACCTTGTTGAATCTAGGGTCTGTACCATGGTACTCGAATGCACTCATTCCATATGCTTTATTAAATGGTATACCTCCATCAAGTACTGCATCTTTCAAGTAGTACCTGACAATTAAATTATAGTAAAATTCAGTACAAAATCAGCAGCCATGGTTTTGTAAATTTTAAATCTATATGCTTAAAATCTTTTGAAAAATCAAAACCAAAATTTGAACATGCTAGTCTCTTTCTGGTGCTTTTTTCTTTTCAAAGCTTTAGTCAACAGAGCAATATTAATATATGGGTTGGTAAGATTAGGTAGTAATTGTTAATATTTTTTATACGTGATCCATGGTTGGAATGTTTCGTGGTGAATGGTGATGGTGATTGGTCGCTTTCTGGTTTGACTCTAAATGATAAGAGTTAAATAAGCTGATAGATATTTCCTCAAGGCCCTAGTCTCTTTCCATTGTGATGTTGAACTTCGTATGTGTCTCGTTATTAATGACAAAATAAATGATTCGCCAAGATAAGGTTTGAGAATTTTGCCGAAACCTTAAATTATTTTGAATTTTGCTTAACAAAAATGATCCAAAATTACCATATATTTCACTGGATTTTATTTGAAAAAATTGTTACAAAAACATTGCTATTTCAGCTTGAAATCAATTGAGGATCTCAGGCTACATCACTTGTTACATGTTTCAGTTTTTCTATCTCGATGGATTGAAAACTAGATCCAAACCGATTTCTCAAACTATAAGAAAAACAGAAGTGCAATTCTAAGCGACTTTTGTGGTGTCCCCTACATATGAGATGACATGTTACAAATTCGTCGCACTTAATAAAGCATTATACCTAGTATTTTACATTAATATTAAATACTAAAATACAAAGTTACTTTGTCCAATGGGACTAATCCATGTGTATTTCACTCAACAGAAACTTCCTCCCTCCATCATGGTGGTTTCAATTCTGAAGCATACAACTTGAGTTTTTTTAATGCAACTACTAAATAGGTAACAACACTATAACACTAATCAGCCTTTCGATATAAACAATCTATCAAATTCTTTATTTGTTGTGGATTCGCTTTTACAAGAAATTTCTATAATCTTATGCAAGCATTACCCCTGTCTGATATTTTCTCATAAATTCTAGCATATTATGTACTGTATTTCAGATACCAGAGCAAACAAAGTTAGAAAAAGGAGCATACCAGCTCTCCATGAGGATCTTATCTTGATTCATCAGCCCAAGAGCAGCAATGGACACACCATCTTCATCCTTGGTCAAAAATTTAACAACGGGAGCGGCTCCATACTTCCTCGCAACTCTGCTATCTTCGCCGGTCTCCAACTTACAAGTCAAAACACTGTAACTGGCAAGCAACCTCATTATTCTATCTATCATAACTGGAGCTTGTGGATTCTCAGTAGGCAACTGAGCAGCGATTTCCGAAGGAGAAAGATGAGCATTTGGGCCTGCTTTCTTTATGATTTCGAAGAGGTCGAGTTCTATGGCTGCTTTTAGAGTCATAGGTAGCACTGAGTAGCTGCACAGTTGCATTGCGTATAAGCATGCTTCTTCGTCTGTCGATTGAGGTGCAGGAGCTATGCTGTTTCCAATTGAACTCATATTGTTTTGTGATTTGGTTTTTTGAGTTGAGAGTTCGTATGGTTTGTGTATTTATGAAGAGGGGGTAGGTTGCAAGTAGTGGTTCGATTCTTAGAATGGCTCTCCAGACCAACCGAACCTAACATGATTGCGATGTACATACATTGTACATATTTTAAAGTGGTTACTTTGCTTTGGGTTTATTTAATTCCACGTTTCATGATTGGGTTTGCATTATTATTATTTATTTATTTTAATTTTAATGTAGATTCATATAAACAAACAATATTCATAGCTTAACCTCTAAACTTATTTCTTGAAATTATTCACCGTAATGTATTAAATCAAAGAGTTATATCAAGTCAAAGTCAAATATTATTTTAAAGAAGATATTTTTTAATGGAAAACTTCGAAGTTTCTTTATCTCAAAATCGTCTTTTTTCTATATGATCACATGGACTTTATCCATTTTAATCAAGCAAATAAAGTAATAAAAATACACTTTTTTTTAATCTAGTAATTTTCATTTTCAATTTGTAATATCTTTTGGGTCTCCTCAAAGTCATTAATACAGTAAAGTTTTGGATCCAATTTTGTTCTTATTATTGAATCTATAATTGTTCACTTCAATGGATCTTTTAGTTCCTTAATCGATGACTATATCGATTTAGTAAAACTGCACTTACGGTTGGTATTGGAGTTAGGGAGTCATTTGAGGTTAGTTCGCTATGGTGGGATCCAAGGATAGTTTGAATGATCATACAATGAATCGATTCAATGGAAAAGAAGATTTTGGAACCCGAAGGTTGAAGATGGAGGTCGTGCTTAAGAAAAAGAAAACTTTTAAAGTAGTTACAGAGCCGGATAAATTGAAAGGCCTATTGGCTAGTAATGAAAATGGAAATGGTTCAGAGGCTTTGTTTTTGAGAGGGAGAAATCATAACAAATCCAAGCAAGGCAGTGATAGATTGAAGTCCAGATCCAAATCTAGAGGACCTAAGAAGGGGATTTGTTAGCCATGTAGGAAGCCTGGGCATTAAAAGTATGAGCGTCCAGAACTGAAGAAGAAGAGAGAATGGAAAGTAGAAGAGAAGACATCTGCATCTATAGTAGAGGTACACACATCTTTAGATGAGAGCAATGATGATGGTGTATCTGTTCTTTCAACTAGTGCATCTTCTACGAGAAGTGAAATATAGATTATTGATTCTAGAGCATCTTATCACATGACACCACATAGGAGTTGTTTTATCACTTATAGAGAAGTTGATAGAGGTTCGGTTTTTTAGGAAACGACGTGTAACACTCCATAAAAATTAACGGTAGTTAATAAATAATTAATAAGACTCCAAAATGAATTTGAGAAAACTTTAGAATTTGACCACGAAAATTGCACCATTGTGTTCGTGACGATTTTCGAAGCAACATTCATATTTGGAGTTTTGCGATCAGAGCTCAAACGAATAAGTTATTAGCGTTTGAAGTTTTCGGAACGAAAATAATTTAAAAGAAGTAAAAATGAGTAAATTGTATTATTGCGTGGACCCCACCGTCGAAACCATGGCTATGGTCGACCCCTAACGATCGATTGCTGCCTATGATCAGTCGGGCGGTCGCGAGTGTGGCAGCTAGGGTTGCTCCTTAGCTAACGACACAGATTTTATTGTTTTAAATCTAACGAATACGATTAATTCGAGCGCCTATAAATACAGGACTAACCCCTCAATTTTCTTCTCATATTTTCTGAAACAGTGAAGCTCTGCCATTTTCCCTTCTACACTATTTCTATTAATTATACAATATAATATTATATGTATATATATAAATCGGAGAAGGGTGGAAAATAAAAGAGAAGAAGAGGATGAGTGAATCAACGTTGCGAAAGAAAAAGGTAAATTTCATAATTATAAATCTATATTCCTCTTAACCCCAAATCTCTTCTGAGATCTGTAATTCTAATATTATGTATATACCTTATTATACATATTCTTTTAAATTAGAAGGAAAATGAGTCAATTAAAGGGATGAATTCGGATATAGGAGTTTTGGAAAGCTTGAAAGGTGAATGGAAAATTATATAATTTATTTATGACATTGAAATTTATATCATCGAGCTTTATTTAATTATTATGCTTATGGAAGATCTGTTGAGTTATAGGCGTAGGAAGATGAAATCTCGCATACGTATTCTATAAGTTAGATAATTGGAATAGGAATCATATCTACACCATAATATGGAAATTTGAAAATCAGTCCCTGAATTTATTTATGTAGAATGTTGATAAGATTGTAAGATTTATTCCAGATTTGATTGGATTATAAATTATTAGTATTAACTTAGATTTCCCTAATTTGACTTGGAATGTGAAAATCTATATTTTAATTATTGGAAGCATTGTGAGTACAACTTAGCTGTACCTATTTCTTTGTAATTTCCATAAATTACCTAACTAAAAAAATTGTATAAAAAGTGCGTCGTTTGTATTAACAAGGAATATACCAAAAAGGAAAGAGATGTGCAAAGTACGGATGTTCTTCTTCGTAGTATGCACTTTCTATTTCAATAAAAGGAAAAAAAATTCTTGTAATTTCAAATGGAGCACAAGTCTCACCTTGGTTAATTTAAGGAAAGTTATAACGACAATCCTTTTTGGGAAGGGTGGCTCTAATAAATTAAAATGTGGAAACTAATGTTCTGTAGTTCCTAAGCATAGGAATTAATGTGTTAGGAATAAATATGTATGTATATGTGTGTGTGTGTAATCATTGCAGATTAAAAATATAAGTATATATATAGCGTAATATACGACAACATTCATATTATATTAGTTATAATTAGGATAACTAGTTGTTAATAGCGCAGTAAATTATAAGACTAAGAGGTGTAGATGGAAAATAAATAGTAACTCCAAAATTAGTAGGGCAATAAACATGTAGTTAATAGGGAGTTACGAGAATTAAATGGGGACATAAATGTGTTTAATGGGACCGATTAAAGGATTTAATATGGAATTTATGGGAAAATGAAATAGACATAATAGGTTGAATTAGAATGAACTAATAAATGTCACTAGAGACTATCCAATTAGAATAAAAATTACCATTTATTGCAGACAATTGGTATTTATGGAATATAGAAAATAAACGTATATGATAAGAATTAAATACAAGGAGGTAGTATAATTTTCATAATGGGAAATTATAAAAACTTAATTATGCATTTAGGATAATCGCGAATTAGTGGCCCTAGCATAATATTTAGGCTTATGATGATTGGTTTGGTTTAGAATGGGTTGGAATGCGAGATCAGTAGAATTACACAATAGAAGTTTGTCCTTCACCTAGAGGCTACCAACTGTTTTGTAAAGTGTATACTTAATATAGATGTGGACATCTCTAACCATATGACATGTGGGGATGGGATATACGTTTTCATATAGGTACGAGAAAATATACAATGGTTCACCTCGAATTTGAAGTATTGAATGGCCTAGTACCTTTAGAGATGTCAAGGGGTTTACTTCGAGGTGCAAAGTTTAAATAGTCATTAGGTCTGCCTCCTCCCTAAATAAGAAGTCTCAATGATGGTGCCTAATAGGGAAATGGGGTTTGCTTCATCTAACAAGAGGTATTAAGTAACTAGAACAAGCATTTTCCTTGACTTACATCAGATTAGTCTAAACGGGATATCAACGGGCTATGTTAGCATTTTTGTTGTATCGGTATTTAGTAGTAGGGCTGACATATATGCTATGATCACCAGCGGTCTTGAATAGTCGTTAGCAGAGACTTGGGTTATGTCATAACGGATTTCACTTCCTGCTAGTGTAGAATCTGTATAGGATACGCAAAGACCTCATTATTTAATTAGTTAGTTATTTGTTTTTTGGAGGTAGGCTAGTTAACCCTTAGATAAGTCTTTGAAATGCATTAGTAATACGACAACTAAATTATAAAGTTGTATATAGGCGTCATCGGTCTTTGTAGCTAGGACCGATTGACTAGCGTTTATGTTACGGAGGGTAGGGCTGCACAAAGTATGGGTTGGGTTGGGTTTGGAGCAAATACTTTACCCAACCCATATAGGTATGGGTTAAAGATGGTTCAACTCATCCTCGACCTATATGAAGTTAGATATGGGTTGGGTTGAAGTATGGGTTGGGTCGGGTTTAGTAGAGTTGAGTTGGGTTACATAATCTTAATACTAAAAATGAGAATTTAAAGAAAAAATCAAAATAAAATATTAACATATTCAACTCAAAATAGCAGATTTTAACTAGCATAATGCATTAAATATAACCGATTAACTACAACACATTTTTATATTAGAATTTCATTATAATAGCAATTACATATTCACTACACATTAGATTAAGAGTTTCATTCCTATTTTAAAATGCTCCTAGAGTACTCCTCAAAATCTCTTTGTCAATCCTATGTTTTTTGATTTCTTTAATTTACATGAGCTGACATCAAATATGATTTTTTAGTATATTTATTCTAGAATACATATACTTTATTCTATATTTTGACTTTTCTAATTTCATGGGTTGATACTGAATGAGTTTGTATATAGGGTTGGGTTAAAATAGGGTTGGATTGAACAAAATATCACACCCGATCCATAATAGTATGGGTTAAATTGTAATCCATATCCGACCGAAACTAGGTTTGGTTTGGTCGAATTTATATTGGTTGGATCGGGGCGAGTATGGGTTATATGTAACCCTAGCGGAGGGCCTGCTTTGGGGATTGAGGTATTAAATTGTTGATGGGTCTGTCTCCTTCCTATTTAAGAAGTGTTAAATGGTCGGGGTTTTCTTTTGGGTAGTACAATGTTTAGATATATATGTATATAGGCATATATATATATATATGTGTGTGTGTGTGTGTGTGTATGTTTATGTATATAGTTATACCTCGAAGAAGGTTAGACATATTGTACGCGTAGATGGAATTACACAAAATAGCCGTGAATAATGGACATAACACTTAAATAGAAATCAATCGGCATATAGTGTTATAGATAAAGTATATAATTTACCGCTCACCAAAACTTGGTTCTGATCCCCTCCTCATTACAATCCGTACGATAGGTTTAGAGGGACATGCTACTGGTGCAAGACGGGAACTGCAGGCGGTGAAGTCTTCTCATTCATGCTCGACACTAGCAAGGGACTAGATATCTAACGAATAATATTGATTCCAAGGTAGTAGCCTTAGTCAGTATATACATATATTTTTCTATTCCACTGTGAGTTTATGTAGATAGCTTTCTGATATACTTATATTTATTACAGGTTACCAAAACCAACGATCCGTACCTAAATGGACTTGAATTTTGATTCGGTCAAATTTGGGCCCATTAAGGTAGGGGTTGTTACATGATGCATCTTGTCGTATGGCGGGTGTTGGAAATGTGAGGATTAGGATATTTGATGGAGTAATTAGAACTAATATTGATGTAAAACATGCATCCCAATTACGTAAGAGTATACTGTTGATTGGAGCTTTTAGTAGGCTTGGTTTGAGGATTGCTGTAGAAGAGAAGAGGTTGACTATAACCAAGGTTTCATGGATTTTAATGAATGGTGTAAGAGCAGGCAACTTATTTCTACTGAATGGGAGCACTATAATAGGAGATTCGGCTGTAGCGGTTGGTTCTTCTAATCTAAACATGACTTGGTTGTGGCATCTTAGGATGGGACATGTTGGAGCATTGAATGTGGAGTTGTTACACAAGTGTGGCTAGATTGATTGTGTTGATAAGTAAAAGCTTGGATTCAATGAAGGATTTTTGCTCGGTAAGCAAAAGAAGGTTGTGCTTGATGTTGGTTCATATAGGGCATTAGAAGCATTGGAGTATATCCATACTGATCTGTGGGGGCCCTCACCTTGAGTTTCGCTAGGTGTAGTAAAGTATTTTATCACTTTTATTTATGATTTCTCATGGAAAATCTAGGTATATTTCATGAATTCCAAAGATCATACCTTTAGCATGTTCCTTAAGTGGAAAGCGGCAGTGGAAAAGCAGTCAGGGAAGAAACTGAAGTTTCTAGATTAGACAATGGTGGTGAATTTATTTATCACAATAATTCATCCGCTATTGTGAGTCCAAAGGTATTTATAGGCATTATACCTCATCGGGTGATCCATAGTCAAATGTTGTGGTGGAAAGGATGAACCGAACGTTGCTAGAGAGGACCTAATGTTCGAGATTAACTACTGGTTTGGAGAAGGGGTTCTGGGCTAAGGCCCTATCTATGGTAGTTTTCATCAGCAACCACACACCTTCTTCTTCCACAGGTATGAAAACACCGAGGAAGTATGGAAAGGTAGACATGTGAATTATTCATTCCTTAGAGTGTTTGGATATCTAGCTTATGTTCATGAGAGTAAGGCTAAGTTAGATCCAAGGGCGAGCAACTGTGTTTTTCTTAGGTACCATGAAGAAGTGAAGGAGTATAAGATGTGTTGTCCTAGTACAAAGAAGATTGTGACTAGCAGGCAAGTTTCATTAGATGAGAAAACTATTAAAGGTGGAGCCTACATCAGTTGATGAAAGTTCAAGGATAGAGGAGTACCAAACACAGAGCAAGTCATCAGATTCTTTCTATAAAAAGATAATTGATGATGTTACCAAAGGCACTATGGTTGATGAGGAGATTCAGATTCATGGTGGAGTGAAGTCTAAATCTAGACTAGTTAGAGAGAGGATGATGCCTACTTGGCTTAGTGATTATGTTGGGCTTAGTATTGAGGATATTTATTTTGATGACCTAGAGACATATGCTTTTGGGGCTATCTATGATGAGCCGAGTACTATAGAGATGCTACTATGTCTACTGATTATAACAGATAAAGGCTAGCTATGGAGTAGAAGATGGAGCCATTGCACAAAAATCATACTTGGGATTTAGTGCCTCTTCCTTCGGGAAAGTGAGCCATTGGTAGTAGATGGATTTATAGTGTGAAAGACAATGGTGATGGAGATGTGAAATATAAGGCGAGATTGGTTGTGAATGGATATGTACAGCGGAAGGGTGAGGAGTTTCATGACATATTCTCTCCAGCTTTGAGACATACTTCAATTCGTATATTATTAGCTCTAGTTGCTCATTTCAATTTGGATCTTGAGCAATTAGATGTAAAGACATTTTTTTACATGGAGATCTCGAAGTGGATATCTATATCCATCAGCCAAAGGGGTTCATTGACTCTAATAAGCTAAATTATACGTGCAAGGTGAATATCTCTTTGTATGGACTAAAGCAATCCCTAAGATAGTGGTACAAAAGATTTGGCAAGTTTATGCTTTCACAAGGATTAGTCAAGAGCTGCAAGGACCTATGTGTGTACGTTAGAAGATGTGAGGCTGGTATGATTTATTTGCTATCATAAGTAGATGATATGTTAATTGCTTCACATTGTATGGCGAGTACTAATGAGTGGATGGCAGAGCTCAGTAGGGAGTTTGATATAATGGACTTAGGAAAGGCGTAGCGAATACTAGGGATGGAGATTATTGGATATAAGCAGAGGAGAGGGTTAGCATAGGGTTAAGGCACACTTGGACATAGTGTATAAAGAAATTTCTCGCTCGATATGAGATGAAGAAGGCGAAGTCAATTGATACTCCATTGGGCTCTCGAATTAATTTATTTCATGATATGTCTCTTGGATCAGACGAGGAGAAAGTTCTTATGGAGGATATTCTATATGCTACTGCTTTAGGGAGTTTGATGTATGATACGGTGTGTACCAGACCAAATTTGGCTTATGTGGTAAGTGTTGTGAGTTGGTGTATGTCCACTTCGAGTAAAGTTCATTAGCAAGCAGTGAAGTGGATTCTTAGATATTTGAGTGGAACATCGAATGTTGGCTTGTTATTTGGGGGAGGTTGGTAAGGATCTTATCCTTACTAGATATTCTGACTCATATTATGTGGTGGATAAGGACGATCGAATGTCGGTATTAAGCTATGTGTTTACACTTAGCATAGGGCCTATTTCATGGAGATCGAAGCTAAAATCTATTGTTGCTTTGACGACTACTGAGGCAGAGTTAGTTGCTATTATGGAGACAACTAAGGAGGGGTTATATTTGTTGCAGTTGCTAAAGAATCTTAATATGATGCAGAATATCATGGAGATTCATTCAGATAGTCAGAGTGCTATTCATATGGTAGAAAATTAGGCTTACAGTGCATACATCAAACTTATAAATGTGCGTAGGTTCTTTCTTATATTGGAAGAGGAGCATCAAAAGATAAAGTTAGCAAAGATGCATACGAAAGACAATCCTGGGGATATGATGATGAAGTCTATTCTAAGAGAGAAGTTTGAGCATTGCTCAAACTTGATTAGCATAGCTAGAAGCTAATGATACCTAATGGCTCAGACTCAGTGAAAGCTTTCCTTTATTTGTTGAGTTGGTGAATCAGGATGGGTGGAGAGAAATTAGAGATTTGTATATTGCGTCGTTGTGGAGTGTTAAAATTATTCACCACAATATATCAAATCAAAGGGTTATACCGAGTCAAAGTCAGATGCTATTTTGGAGGAGATATTTTCTAATGGAAAATTTCAAAGTTTCTTTCTCTCCAAACCATCTTTCTCCTATATAATTGTATAGAATTTAACCATTGTAATCGAGAAAATAAAGTGATAATAACACATTTTTTATCTAGCGATCTTCTTTTCTAATTTTAACCACTCTTGTATCTCCTCAAATTCGTTAATAAAGAAAAGTATTGGATCTAATTTTTTCTTATTATTGAATCTATACTTGTTCGTATCAACGGATTTTTTAGTTCCATAGTCGGTGACTCTAGATCAATTTAGTGAAATTATACTTACAAGAGTGTGTAAGATAAATCCATCACATTGTGCTTATCACATCATCTTGCATAGTCGATATTATATGGTAACTACTAATCATAAAGCATGTTATACACTGTTAAGAAAAAGGTTCTAAGGATACAACAATTATGTACAACAAATCACACCAAGTATGAAATCGTATCATCCAACATACATATATTTATAGTGCTTTTGATGTTGCATCGCAATACCAAGGAAGAAAAATATAACTAGACTTTCATCCACTTGTGATCCATGTCTAGCTTTGAGGCTTTTTGTAGTCCTTACAAGGTAAGCGAGCAACCTTACCTAGTCCATTAGTACTAACACTGGAACTGGGCCAATGCAACGGGGTAAATGGGTAAATTTAAAAAAAAATTCTTCCATTTGGATCTTACTAGACATATGAAGTCTAAGTTTATTTAGATCTAATCCAAATTTATTTAAATAAAATCAATATTTTATTTAGTTTATAAATAAAATTTTATTTATTTATTCTTTAAAAAAAATAAAGTTTTATTTATTGTTAAGTTTATATTATTTTGTATTATGTGTATCATATACATATATATGTGTATGTGCAAGTGCAGCATGAAACGGTGTACATGGTTTGACATGCCCATGTATAAACGTTGGTATTCACACCATAATAGGCATGTTAGCCTGTCTGCATATATATGTATGTATAAATATATTTTTTGTATATTATAAAACATTACTTGTAAAGATATATATACACACACATAACTATTGCAAAACAATGCTAAATTTAATATAGATGATTTATAGTTTCAAAATCAAACATTATATTTAAATTTTATATCTTAGATTTATATCTACATAATTCCTAATTTAATTTAATAAATTAATTATAAATATTAATTCATATATATATATGTATGTATGTGTATATGTATATGTATTGAATAATTCGAAATCGAAAAAGGAGTAATATTTTATAATATATATATATATAATTACATATAGATATGTTTAATAAAATAATAATTAAATATATATATGTATATATTCACAAATATCCTTTAGCCATATAAAGATATTTTTTAGTTTTAAACTGTTTTAAAATATGTTTTTCAAATTTATTTCTATATGGAAATCTACAAATACAAAAATTTAATTTTTTAAACTTTTAAAACAAATTTGAATGTATACATTTTATATCAAAATAATCACAAGCATATTCTATGATATTTCTATGATTATTTTATATATATATATAATTCAATTCAATTCTAAATAAAGTGGTATATATATAATCAGATTTATATATATATAATTATTATTTCTAAAAGCATTATATGCTTATATAAATATTAATAAAATAAAATACATGCTTTATGTAATTATATATGTATGGTATTAACTAAATCCTTACACAAAAGTTACCTTAATAATAATAATAAATTTGAAAAATTAAATAACTTTTTTTGGCCGAGAACATATTTTACAATATATATACATAATTTTTTTTATAAAAACACACACACACACATATGATCCATTGAAGACAACACAACGTTATATGGGTTCATGATATATTCAACTACTATCTAAACACATATATCATAAGTAAACATTATACACATTAATATATCATTGTAAATAGGGAATTTTACCTTACACCTATTTCTAGATAGTACACCTTAAAACGTAGAATTTGAACTCCTTGAAACGATTTTAGAATCTAGAAAGTGCTACCATCCTAAATGCATCTACTAGTGATCCTTAAATTGCATTTAATTTAGTGTTTTAGAGCTTGAAAACTTGGGGGAAGGAGAGGGTTTGAGGTCGCCCTTGCTATCCTAGAAGAGTGCAAAAGAGAGTGTAATAATATGAAGGTTAGAGGTTATTAAATAGGAGAGAGTCTAAGGAGTAAAAGAAGGATATAGATCCACCTTTCTCTCTTACAATTTCTCCTCCTTTTAGTTCAAAAAATCAGCCTATATATCGTCATATGGTCGGCCTTCCTTGCTCTCTCATAGACGCATACAGTAGGCTCCCTTATGGGCCTCAAAATCAGTTCAAGCCCGATCTATAAAATTTGCATCTAAATTTAATTCAAATGCATATGAATATCGTATATCCACACGCTGTTTATAACTATATACACATACACTATTTAATACTGATCAACATAAGTTAAATAAAATTTTATATTTAAATTTCACAAATAATAATTAATTTAATTAATTTATAAAAATTATAATTGATTAAATTAGGTGGTAACATGAGTATTCAACATTTCGGTCGTGTGACTCTTAGGTTTAAATTTGGCCAGTGATTAATATCGAACAATTTGAATATCAACGTTCACATGTAGGTGGTGTGACATTATGGCTAAATTTATCGCTTACTTAGCTTCTGTAAAATCCAATTTTACATTATTTAAGCATTACCCGATAGTGACAATTATTTACACCAATTCTCTTCGTCAAAACCATATCATATTAGGACTTATGGAATTTGGTAATGCTAAAAATTCCAATATCATCCATATTCTACTTTATAGTCCAAACACAAAGTTCTTTGTTCAATAATAACGATTATTATTAATTACTACTCCGGTCAGAGATTTTGATTTTGAGTTGACTGTGATACTAACCTCATATAACTGAGAAGACGAATCCTCTCTTGAATAGTGTTTCACTTCTAATACTTCCACTCGACCTAACTATAGTTGTTCGATGAACGTCGTACTATGATTTAATATAATCAAAATGAAGCTTTCATATTAAAAATCAATTTATTCTCAAGTTAAGAGAACTATGTAATATGTCACATTGATATTTCTTGTTTAATATTTATATTAGCCAACACATAATTATCGAGCGAATCATTCCATAGTTATCCAATAACTATCAGTATGTAACTCTAGGTGCCCATAAGAGTCACGAGTAATACATTGCTCAACATTTAGAGACTGTTATGTACTATAATCTCAACGGATGCATTGATATTTAGTCTTGATACATCTTGAATAGGAATGTTTAACATGATGTGTTTATCAAATTGTGATAAAATACTCAGGATTACAACATTTTAATTGCCAACACACCATTTATGGATTTTCTGTTAAGTATACTTAAATTAAATAATTAACTAATTATAAAACATTACAATGAGTATATAATATAAAAACACCTTATTTCGAATGAGATTTTTATTACAGAGTTAATAATTTACAATAAATTACAAAATTTCCACTAGGCTATACCCCTAACTTTATCGATCTCCCACTTTCACTTAGGGTCAATTATGGAATCTCAATCCTATCCATTCGATCAGCTTCCCGAGAACCGACTGAGTTAGACCCTTTGTAAATGGATTTGCTGTGTTGTCCTTAGTATCTGCCCTTTTTCTTTCTCCTCAACAAAATCTCTGATGAGGTGCAACTGAATATGCCATGATTTCTTGTGTGCTCTTGGCTCTTTTGCGATCTGTATCGCCGCATTGTTGTCATAGAACAATGCCATTGGATTATCTGTATTGGAAATCACTCTGAGCTCATTCAAAAGCTTACAATTCCATACCACTTTTTTAGCTGCTTCATTGAGGGCAAAGTACTCGGCTTCCATCATGTAATCAACTACTGTTTCCTGTTTAGAACATTTCCAACAAATAGCCCCGTTGTTAAGTGAAAAATATAACCTGACATTGACTTGCTATCATCAACAGCACTCTGAAAGCTAGAGTCAGCATACCCCTTCATAAAGAGGTCTCAATTCCTGTATATTAGGAATACGTCTCGAGCATTTCTTAAATACTCAAGTATACATTTTATAGTCATCCAATGCTTTCTTCATGATTAGGTTGGTATCGGCTTATGCATCCTAATCGTGTGCCACATCAGGTTTAGTACATAGCATAGCATACATTATAGAACTGACTGCCGAAGCATGTGGTATCCTTTTCATATGTTCCTTCTTCTCATTAACATAAGGAGCACCCTTCTTGGAAAGGATGATTCCAGATTGTGTTGGAACATTTCCATGCTTGGAATTCTTAATACTGAACGTTTTAAGTATGGTATCTACGTATAAGGGTAGGACAATCCTAACAACCACTTAGATATATCTCTATAGTTCTTTATACCCTGTATATAGGCTGCTTTTCCCAAATCCTTCATGGAGAAGTTCTTAAAAAGCCAAGCTTTCACTGAATGCAATAACGAAATGTCATTGCCAATCAATAGAAGATCATCATTATATAGAACCGAGTACAATAGCTTTGCCCTATTCCTTTTGATATATGGACGCTTCCTCTATGTTTTGGTAAAAATCAAACCATTTTATTACTTTATCAAAAAACTTGTTCCAACTCCATGAAGCTTGTTTAAGTCCATAAATGGACGTTAACAACTTGTAAGCCTTGCTCTCATTCTCACTGACCATAAAACCCTCGGACTGCGACATATACACGGTATATTCTAAATTACCATTTAGAAATATCGTCTTTAAAACCATTTGCCATATTTTTTTAGTCGTAGGATGCAGCAATGCCCAGCATAATCCGAACAGACTTAAGCATGGATATGGTCGAAAAGGTCTCATCATAATCAATACCTTGAATTTGACGAAATCCTTTCGCAACTAGTCTAGCCTTATAAGTCTCCACTTTTCCACCTACATTTATTTTTTTCTTAAAAATCAATTTGTAGCCAATGGGTTTTATCCCTCCAGTATGTTAGAAAAATTCCACACTTTGTTTTCATGCATGGAATCCATCTTAAAATTTCATTGTCGAGTGCAGAGTCTTTACTATGCAGTGTTTGTAGGAATGGTAGAGCAGTGTTGTTATGTAAGACACAGTCCTCCTTTTCGCCATCCATGAGAAAACCATAGTATCTGTTTAGTGCATGAGATTCCCTACTAGACCTTCTAATAGGTTGCAAGTTTTCATATACAGGTGAATTTTGTTTACATACATGCTCATAGTCGATCCTTCTTCTTTCTTTATTTTTCACCTTTTTTTTACGTTTTCAGGGATCGGCATATTTCTTGTCGATCCCTCTCTTTTTTTATACGCATGGTCATAGGGATCGGTATCTATTTAGCCGATCCCTCTCCCCTTCGATTCGAGTCGAAACAATAGGTGATCCCCTCATCCTGATATATAAACTAACATTCCTCCTTTTCATCCTTACTTATTTCATATCCCTACCATCCCTCAAAATACCGAACCTTCCTCGTTCCTCCATTAAAACTGATCCTCCTTTCCTTCTTCTTCCCTTAACTTCGAAACGAAATCTTTCTACAATTCAACTTGCCCTTACAAACCCACTTCCCCTTACCTTCCATCTCGATTATCTCCTAGCCACTCGCCACCACCTCTAACATATATCACATTAGGTAGGTTTTCTAGTTTTAACCTTTTGATTTTATGATGAGATGATGGATTCCAAGCCATCGACGACTAGGGTGGAGCTTGACACGATGATGAAATGATGGCCAAAGTTGCTTGGAGGAGATGAGTTGTGGGATATGGAAGGGTTTGGAAGAGTAGAAAAGGAGGAGGAAGAAAGGAGTTCATGGCATAGGGTTCGGTCGAGTAAGTTGAAGGATAACATGTTGGGTAGAGGAGGGATCAGTTGGAATTTAGTGTAAGGCATGGGTATGCTGATCGGTAAAATAGTTGACTGTAGGGATCGGTTGTTTAGTTAAATGGGAGAGATCGGCAGTGGAAGTTTGGTGAAAGGTTGAAAATAGTGAAGTAGAGGGATCAGTGGAATTGGTTAGCGTGGTGGGATCGACATTTCTGTTAAAGGAAAGGGATCAGCATCTTCCATTTGGAGAGAGAGGGAACAATTGTACTGCTCTAGGATAGGGATCGACAAATAGGGATCGACATATAAGGATCGACTACTTCTAGTCTTTGAATTAAACTTAATAACCAATCCATAATCACTTTTTTGAACAATCAAAACCAATCCCATCTCAATGAACTTGAACATATAATAATGATGAACGATAGGACTTGCATATCCATCGAGGAACTCGAAATTGAACGATCAAATCCTTGGGACTTAGAACGTGAACTAAAACTTAACATATGGACTTTAATGATGGTTTTCACACTTGAATATGCCGACGATCGATCCCAAAGCTTACACAACCGATCAATCTATTTGCCAGTTGAGACGGTCAGCGATAACAGTCACTCTGGTCGAAATCCAAAGTCTCGTCATTTACTTTGTTTTGTTTTATTTTGAGCTGCTTATCTCTACACTACACTACACTGCACCAAACTAGCTTACACTTAGCCTGCGGGGGGGGGGGGGGAGGTAAACTTTTCTAATCTCGATTATCTACTGAGTATAGTTGACATGGACTTCTGACGTTCGGAGCGTCTAACTGTGATGTTTTCTGGACCAACTTCACAATATAGTATTCCCGAAGCCTAGTCAAGTTCCACAAATATATCTGCCAGGCTTTCCCCTGGTCATCAAACTAAACAAATGAAAGTTTCTGGCCCGTCGGTCGACCTTTTCTCTGAAGTTCCCATCCTTCCAGCGGTAGATATAAGTCCTGCCCACGATGCCGTAGAAGGCGCTCTATTTTTAGCTAACCCAACAGATTCTCAAGCCTCCAGAATTGGTGAGGCCGCTCTTCGTAGACTATGTTCTAGGCACGGGATTCCCTTCGAAGACGTTATGGTTCATTCGGTGAACGACAAGGCTCATTCGCCCCTGGAGGGGTATACAACATGCAATAAGTTCTTGTGCTGGGCTGGATACGTGCCGTCCTTCAATTCTTTCATCCAGGAGATGCTAAAATACCTTGGAATAGCTCCTACTCAACTACATCCAAATAACTATGCCTTTCTACATGATACTTTCTTACTATTTATGAACGTCCTATTTTGCCCGCCAACTCTTGAGGACATCAAGTTTATTTACAACTTCAAACGATGGACAGGGAGTCTTTCCTACATTTTCCTTGAGCCTTCGCCCAATTTTCAAGTCTTAACAGGTGCTTGGAACAAACTCAGCCTCTTCAAACACGAATGGTTTTATGACCGATGTCCGCCTAGCTTTGCAAGGCGATGGTTGGAAGGACGTAAGTGTCTTCTTTGCTCTATTATCAAATTATTTAACCCAGGTCATAACCTGAATCAATTAACATTCTAAAAGTCTACAGGTGTCCGTCCACGTCAAGATGCAATAGTTTTTCACGGGCAACCTCTGCAATTCGTGCCATTCCGGTCGAAGATAGGGACATTCAACTTCTTGTAACCGATGAATGGTTATCCCTATTCGAGTTGCTGGAGGAAGATCGCAGCATTAGGTTTCTAGGAAGCACTACGCTAACAGGATATGCTACAAAACAAGAAGGTGATATCAATAACCCTGTCATGCCCCCAATCAAAGGGACTCGGGATGACGTCGAAGAGAGTGAAATTAGGCGTGCTAAGACCAACGAGCTCGGCGATGCTGATGCAGGTCCAGGCAACACGCCTGTGGTCGAACCGTCACAAGGTGTAGAACCTCACATGGCAGCTAGGAAAAGAAAGAAGCTTGCATATAAGCTCCGTATGAGGAAAACTGCTAAGGAGCCTGAGTTTGTTATCATTTCCATCAACGAAGAGTCGTCTTCCCAACATTTAGAAAGCTCGATGAAGGGGTTTTCCAATCTCCAAATACCTAATGACAACATGACTTATGACTTCCCCAACAACAGTATTAAGGGGCTCAATTCTCCTACCAGAAGTGGAGTTGGCATTCTTCCCACCGGAAAAGGAGAGAAAACTCCTATGAGCAAGGTTGCATCTACTGATCCGTCGGGAGGACACTAGGACACTCACAATCTTGTGCACTTCACCACACGATCTCCATCTACTTTTTGTATAATGGTCACTGATACATCTTTGTTTGGTTTTGGCAGGTGCGATGTCTCAATCCCAAGCTTTTGATCGCTTGAGGGGCTCCTCGATGCAATACGTATCCCAATGTGATTCAGAATCGGGAAGGCGTAGAGAAAGGGATGACGACCGAGAAAGAAGTCATATTTCGAGGAAATTTTCATCTTCCAAGCATAATTTCCAATCTCGGTCGTCCCATCAGGAACCTCAACCCAATCTTCCTATGCACAGTGGCGATCAGACCTCTTTCCATGGTCCCCAAATTGCCATACCGCCTGAGCTGTATTCTGGTTCCTCCAGCTCCAAGTAGTCCCATAACTGCAGGTCGAGCAAGCGTCCAATCATTGCTTTTGATCCATCTTTGCCGACTGTGGCTCCTGAAGCTTCCACAGTAGAAAAATTGGCCGAACTTAAGGTCAATTTTCCAAAGATTTGTTTCGACGGGCTTAAGTTCCTCCCCTCCATTCGTACAATACCAGGGAATATTAAGGCGAGTTCTCTCGCATGCATCAACAATGTTTTTGTTCAACATGAATCATTCTGGCACTTAGCAGAGAAAACCTTCGACATGTCTATCGAGAGACAATATGAAATTAATCATCTCAAGCTAGAGGCGATCCATGAAAAAGATATAATTAAACAACAAGACATTGTGATCTCGGATTTGACGACGAAGCTGATCGAGGTAGAACAAAGTGCTAAGGAAACATTTGAGGCAATAAGTCGTCTAGAAGCTGCCCACAAAAAGCAACTTGATGCCGCCCAACCGCAGCGGTGCGCTTGCCTTGGAAAAAGATACCTTGCAAAAGGAAAAAAATATTTTAGCCTGCTGCGTTGAGGAGCTTGAAGAACTTCTTAAGAAGGAGAGGGAAGAGAAAATTGAAGCTCAAGAGGAATCATAAAGATATTGCAAAGAGGCTGTTGAATCCCTGACTTTGAAGATCAAGCTTGATGAGCAACTTGCTCAAATTGAAGTCCTCAAAGAAGAGGCGAGGGAAGCTGGCCACAATGAGATGAGAGAATATATCAAGTCCCAGGTAGAGGATGCCAAGGAAGCTAGTTGAAATGAAACTAAAGACATGTTTGATCCCCTGATCATTAAATACAATGTTAAAGTCCTTATCCATCGTGATTTGAGCTTTCTTGATGAGGGTTATCTTAAGTCGCTTTCCGAAAACTGGGAGTATGTTGTTGAAATGAAAAAGAGAACCCTCCGCGAAGCTGATTTGGACGAAGAGAAACTAGTATAGGAAATTCTCCACAATGACGAACCTCTAGACCTTGCTGTTGCGAGACTTCGATATTTTGACATTCTAGCACCCATCGGCAAAGGGAAAAACACTGTCGATTCATCGGAGCCCAATCCCAAAGGCCCCTCTTCTTTTCAAGCGGCCGGAGCGTCAGTCTCTCTCGGCCCGGGACAAGATCTAAGCTATGATCCGGACAAACCCAGTTATCAATCTAAGGTGCTAACTCCTATTCTGGAAGGGGGCACTCCGGCGACAACTGAGAGTCGGCCGGACGAAGAAATTCCGCTTTATTCTCCACTTTTCGAGAGATTTCGTTCTTCATGTCTAATAGTCACGGGTTTACCTTCTTGTTTCTATGAATCTATTGTCTTCTAGGTCCCAGCCAAACTCCAAAAAGTGATGTCGCCATGGAGCAACAATTGACATCTACTGAGATTCCGACAGCTACCGACGCTCCAGGACCCGACGCCCAAGTTATGGGAGCACTTAATGATGGTAAGGCCGAAGACCTGTCATTGCCTGGTGAGCCAGATGATGTTGTGACTACTGGCGCTGCTGAAAATACTGATGAGCTCACCTTAAAAAAATGCATCGAGAGGGAGGAATTGTTGAAGAAAAAAAGCTAAGGCTAAACCGGCCGATGTGGACATTGATGATCTAAATCTCGTCGCATTACAAGTCATCCCATCTGGCAGGTCAGTTCCTCATGACCTCCCTCCAACCTTTGAAAGCTCTCCTGGCAAGGGTGGTAAAGGATCAAGGAAAAGGATAGGCGGAAGTTCGGATGGTGGCACTCCTAAGAGATCCAGAAAGGAGAAACGGTAGAAGAAATAATCATCTCTCCAACTTAGTTTGTATATAGTTTGCATAGCTGTTTTCCTCTTTCATTGGCCGTGATTGTGCGGGTACGAGCCTCCTTTTTAAATAAAGTTGTATCATAATTTTTGAAGTTTATTATGTAAATAAAATTTCTTTGTTTTTTGTCGAACTCTTATGAAATTTTTTATTTAAGTTGTCGAGCTATTACTTTCCATTCAATGCACTTGTAATTCATCACTCGTTGCTTTAGATGATAATCCGTTAATTCTATCCCAAGGCCTCTATACGGTCGTGACCCTGGGTCATATCGAACATAGGGCTTGAGCCCTAATGTTGCACTATCGGATTCAGCAGTTTGAATGATTATACTCCTGCCCCAGTCTTGGGTTAGTGGAGTTAGATGGTGGATGGTCGAACTCCATCCGTGGCGAGTTTATATTCCTCTCGTCGGTTTCAGATTGGAGTTCATGGAATAGTGAGTGGTCAAACCATACTCGTATATTTTTTAATACTCATATCCACACTCTGGGGATAAGAGTTAGTTAGCAGGTGGTCAAATCGCACCCGACTTGTGTTTATACTCTAGTCCGCATTCTGAGGACTTAGAGTTAGTTAGCGGGTGGTCGTATCGCACCCGGCTTGTGTTTATACTTCATTCCGCACTTTAGGAACTTAGAGTTATTTCGAAAAATAGTCGGAACGTACTTTTTTTAATTGATTGACTAGCCCCCAAGTTTGGGAGTTAACTTAGCGAGCGATCGATCGTATCATGATCGCTTTTGATTCATATTTGTCCCATTGTTTGATAGGATTAAGTTGGTCATTGGACGGTCGAATCACATCCATCCCTCGTTAGGCATTATGTCCATCGGGTTGTGAGTGTGAATCGTCAAATAAAGAGTCAGACCATTTTCATTTCGTTTAGTTTAGTCGTGAACTTATGTAATCGGCTAGCTCCAAACTCTAGGAACCTGGTCGGACATGTCGATACTAGTTAGTCCAGTATCATAACTAATATGTACTATTACAGCAAACATAGACATAAAGGAAATTCAAAACTTTATTTGCCAAATGGAAATAAAGAAATAAGTTGTCTTAGTACATACCTTTGAAAATCAAATACTAAAGCAAGTCTTGAAATTAAATAGAACTGAATGAAAAAGAAGTAAACTAAGTGAAATAGCGTCGTAAATGCTCGCTATTCCACGCCTTTGGGAGTGTGATGCCATCAACAGTCGCTAGCTTGAAAGTTCCCTTTCCAAGCCTTTGTTCAATGACATATGGTCCTTCCCAAGTAGGATTCATATGCGACGGGGCAAGAAAAACTAGTTTCAAGACGAGATCGCCGATTTCAAAGGTTCTAGGTCAGAATTTAGTGTTGTAATTCCGGGCGACTCGGTGTCGGTGCGCAGCTGCCCTCAAATCAGCTTCTTCAAGCCTCTCATCTACAAAGTATAGAGATTCCAAGAGGAGATCTTTATTCGTTCTGGGATTGTAGCAGGTCACTCGATGAGAAGGAACTTTGAGCTTAACAGAAATAATGGTTTTGGAACCGTAAGTAAGGGCGAATGGAGTATGGCCACTCGCAGACTTGTGGTTGGTCCTATAAGCCCATAGTGCTATCGGGAGTTCATCTACCCACTTGCCACTGGCCTTCTCCAAACTCTTCTTCAAAATGAACTTTATGATTTTGTTCACAGCTTCAATTTGTCCATTGGCTTGCGGGTGAGCGATTGCTGCAAATCTCTTTTCAATATGATGCCGACGACAGAAGTCTTTGAATTCAGCACTGTCGACTTGAGTCCCATTGTCTGTTACAATAGCTTGTGGAAGACCAAAATGGCAGATGATGTTTCGAACGATGAAGTTGATTACATTCTTTGTTGTGATCGTAGCTAATGGTTCCGCTTCGGCTGATTTGGTGAAGTAATCAACTGTGACGATGGTGTACTTCGCACCACCCTTAGAGTTCAGTAAGGAACCAATAATATCTATACCCCACATGAAAATTGACCATGGGTCGACCATTTCTGTAATTTCCACAAGCGGAGTTCTTGGAACTTTTGCATATATCAAGCACTTGTCGCATCACCTTACATAATCAAAGGCATCTCGATTGACAGTCGGCCAATAATACCCGCAACAGAGTATTTTCTTTACTATAGTTTGCCCCCCTAATGTGATCGCCACATTCTCCTTCATGAACTTCCTTTAGGATTCGTTTTACTTCATCATGAGAGATATACTGAGGTAGGGGAATGGAAAAACCCTTTTTGTACATAACTCTTTCCTGTATGATATATCGTGAAGCTTTACGAAGGACTTGTTATTTTTCATTCCTTCATTCGGGAAGAATTCCATATAACAAATAGTCTTTAATCAGAGTCATCCATGACTCCTTTTCAAGCTCGTCTCCAGTACCCGGTCGATCTCCATCGGGCTTATGCTCGGAGCGTTTAATACTTCGACTGGAACCAAGCCCATCTGTTGTGCATCTTCGGTGCTAGCAAGCTTTGCTAATGAATCAGCCTTTTTGTTTTTGATCCCGAGGAATGTGCGTAATATCATAGTACTCAAAGTCAGTCAACAACTCTTGGACTTGGGTAAGGTACGGAGCAAGTCGTTGACCTTTAGCTTGGTAATCTCCCCTGACTTGTTATACTACCAATTATGAGTCGTAAAAGATTTCAAGAGACTTTATCCCCAGTTCTCTGGCGAGTTTAAGTCCAGTAATCAGAGCCTCATACTCAGCTTCGTTTTTTGTTGCAAGGAAATCAAGCTTTAAAGCATAGCAAATTGACCGATCTTCGAGAGTTACAAGCGTAATTCCAGCTCCAGAACATCGATCGTCGGATGCTTCATCTATATATAACTTCCACTGTATGGTAGGGGTTTCACTATTCTCTGGGAAATCATCCCGTGTAGTAAATTATGCTATAAAGTCCGCCAGTGCCTGACCCTGGATAGCCCCTCGAGGAAGATAAGTGATGTCAAATTAGCTAAGTTCAATATTCTACTTGAGCAACCTTTTAGACGTCTCAGGTCGCTATAGGACCTATCATAACGGCTGGTCGGTGTAAACATTGATAGGATGTGCCTAAAAGTAAGGACAGAGCTTTCGTGAAGCAATCAACAAACAATATGCCAGTTTCTCTATTTTTGGATATTTCCTTTCAGCTCTTGTCAATCGCTTGCTAACATAATAGACCGGTCTCTGGATTCAATTCTCTTCGTGGAGCAACGCAGCACTTATAGCATGTACCGACATGGCTAAGTAGATATATAAATCTTCATGATCCACCGGCTTTGACAAGATGTGAGGTCTCTCTAACTGGTTCGCCAAAGCTTGGAATGCATCGTTACAATCCTGTGTCCATTCCCAATTCCTTTTTCCTCTCCTAATCAAGTCAAAAAAAGGAATGCTTTTATTGGTAGCTCTGGAAATAAATCGGCTTAGAGCGACAACCTTCTCATTCAGGCTCTGTACTTGTTTGATAGTCTTTGGCGCTTGGATATTGTAAATAGCTTGGATCTTCTCGGTATTAGCTTCGATTCTGCGAGCATTAACGATGAAACCCAAGAACTTTCCTGATGCAAGGCCAAAAGAACACTTCAGAGGATTAATCTTCATTTTATAATGCCGGAGGATGTCGAACATTTCTGCCAAGTCTCTAATGTGGTCACTAGACTATCGTGATTTAATGAGCATATCATCCATGCATACCTCCATTGTTTTTCCGATCCGATCTTTAAACATTCTGTTGACTAGGCGTTGGTAGGTTGCTCTTGCATTCTATAGCCCAAACTACATTACCACATAGAAATATAATCCAACATCGATAATGAGACTGGTGTTCTCTTGATCGGGAATATGCATCGAGATTTGGTTATATCCTGAGTACGCATCCATAAAAGATAGCAATTCATGTCGAGTCTACCAGCTGGTCGATCCTTGGAAAGGGAAAGCTGTCTTTTAGGCATACCTTGTTCAAGTCTGAGTAATCAATGCATGTCCTCCATTTCCTATTTGCCTTTCTCACATGTAAAGGATTAGATACCCACTTGGGGTAGAGGGCGTCGCGAATAAACCCATTATCTTTGAGCCTATCCAACTCCTCTTTAAGAGCGGTAGATCTCTCCGTATCCATGCCATGCCTTTTTTGTTTCACCGGGACATGCCTCGGGTCGATATTCAATGCATGGCTCGCGATGGCAGGCAAGATCCCACATATGTCTGAGTTAGTCCAAGAGAACACATTAAGCTTCGCTCGGATACATCCAGCAAGTTCTTTCATCATCGGGGGGCTGAGCTGTGATCCAATCTTTAGGACCCTTAATGGGTCATCGTGGCTGACTGTGATGTCAATCACCAGCTCAGCAGGTGCATCCTTTGTCCCTTTGGGCTCCTCCTCTTCCTCTCTCGGACCTATATCTCTATAGAATCGATTGTGGCGCCCTGGCAAAGGCTCAGGCGCTGGTTGTCAATCTTCAGTGAATTGGATGTGGACGGACTTGTCCACACCCTTACCCTTTTCCTTTCGTTGAGCATCCCTCAATTCAGCTACATAACAGGAACGTCCGGTCGCCTGATCATCATGAACAACTCCAACACCATTTTCTGTCAGGAATTTCAAAGTCAAATACCATGGGGCAAGAGCTTCCCGAAACTCGGTTAGGGCCGGTCGACCCAGAAAAGGGTTGTATGGAGAGTCAACATCCCAAACGATAAAAGGCAGAATCCGCACTCTCCTCTGGTCACCTTCTCCCAACTCCATGGGTAATTCAATATAACCAACAGCTTTAGTGGCAGCACCGTTAAAGCCATGAATGCGGGCTTTAGATGGTTTCAAGTCTTTGACTTCCATCCTCATCTAATCATAAGCTTTTTTGAAAATTATATTTATAGAAATTCCACAATCAACCAATATCCTTCTTACTAATGCGGGGCCGATCACGACCGAAATAACCATTGGGTCGATCGTTGGAGCCTCCGCCTTATCCACATCTCTGTTTTTAAACAAAATATCGTCTTCCATTGTAGGCTTTTAAATCTCCCCGAGATGGCCGAGATGAAAAATCCGAGATATCAGCCAAAATCCGAGATTTGGCAGCCTATTTAGTTATAAGTGTTTTAAATATCGCCCGAGATAGCCGAGATATTTTCCCGAGATATTGGCCAAAATCCGAGATTTAAAACACTGTTCCATTGTACGTTTCTGTTTTGCCGGAGCTCCATCTTCCATACTCGAACAACATTCAAAATTTACATGCTCAATCGTGCTAGCATAGCGCTCCATCTCATGCCAACTCTTATCAGCCGGATGTGGTCCTCAGACTATTGTGTTGATTACCAATCTTCCACCAGTCTACATAGGCTCCTCAGCCTTGTGCAGTGCTTGTTCTCGGTTGGGGTCGGATGTCCCCTGCCTGCCATCCTGCGGTGTTTTTACAAACTGCTGTAACTTTCTTTCTCGAATCAGCTTTTCGATAATACCCTGGAGATGCTTGCATTCATTTGTGTTATGACCTTAACATTTGTGAAACTTACAATATTTTCCGGTTTATTTTTGCTTCTCCATTAATTCTTTTGGAGGCGTCTTCCTATACTATATGGTATTGCATGTGGACAAATAGATATTCTCTAGTGATGTGTTCAGTGGCGTGTAAGTATTGTACATTGGAATCCTAAGCTTTCCTCTTCCTGAATCCCTCTTTCATTCGCGGCTCCTACTCCGCCTTTCTTTTGTTGATTCAGTTTGTTTTGGACATTCACTTGAACTTTTCCAGAGCTATCATCAGACTGCTTCACTGCAATATTACTCTGTACTCCCTCTCCACTTGGTCCCGCAACATTCTTCTTCCTTGAGCATCTGGCTTCTTCCTTCCTCAAATACTAAGCCACCTTTGCGCAAAAGCGCTCCAATATTGCGGGTGGCTTGCCAGCTAACTAATCACCAAAATCAGACTCTGGATCATGCTCTCTTGTTATGGCCATCAGTATTGCATGGTCATTCGGAATACTGATTTCTGTAACAGCTGTATGGAATCTCTCCAAATAATCTTTCAATGATTCTCCCGGAGCCTGGATCACACTGGACAGGGACATTACATCTTTAGGGCGAGTTGTGTGCATATAGAAATTCTCCACAAACCTTGTTCCAAACCATAAAATCTAGAGATTGACTGTGGGGGTAACCTTGTAAACCACATCGTTTCTATACCAGAGAGAGTTATGGAAAAACATCTACACTTGGTTGCATCATCTGCTCGTGTGGAATCCATCAACTATTCATATCTTATGATGTGCTGCCTAGGGTTGGTTTTTCCCTCATAGGCAGGTAACTACGGCATGTTGAGCCTCCTTGGATACTCTGCATGTAGGACATTGTCAATGAAGGGGGTATGGCTTCTCAAGATTCCCCAGTTGTCATTGGTCAAGTCTTGGTTCTCTCTTACTAACTATCTAACCATAGTCGACAAGTCCGGCATCTGGATAGTTGGTGCCAAGCGGTGGTTGTGTTCCACATCATGTGAATGGTCCGATCGATGTCTACGGACAGTTCCACGACTTCTTGGTTGACCCTCCTCCCATTGTATAACACGTACATTCACTTTATCATCATTCCGAGGAAGCAATGGATCAACATTCAACAAACTTCATCATCCAGATTATTCGCAACAGCTCCAGCTTCGATCCCAGCATGTACATGTAAGTTCTCTCCTTTGGAGGAGGGATCGACATCGATCGGTCCTAGCAGACCAGCTAGGTCTTCCTATTGACGCCCCGAAGTTTCTACACGATATCCGTCTATTTTACAATGCCTGTGTTTGTGGTACTCGTCTGATGAACTAGAACTCTTCGATGCTGAGTAAGGGGTAGGGTCCCTCCTTGCTTTCGCTCACTGTTGCCGAATGAGTTGGTTCAATCTACTGATTTAATTGCCAACGACTATCCACTAGCTCTCTCATCAGATTCTAGAATTCAGCTCTTATAATGGAATTGGCTGGATTTCGAACTTTAACTGGATCACCATTCACATCCATCAGTTGACTGCTCGGGCCTTCTTGCTGGATGCTAGCATTCTCATTTCCTTCTGTGTTCTGAGAAGTATACCTAGTGTTCCTCACCATTGTCGATAGCTTTGCTTAGATTTTTACAAATTTGAATAGCACAAGCAAACTTCTTGAAGATAACTGTGGATCTCCTTCAGGGGATTTATGCAATCCAGTAGCAACAAAGGATCCTATTAAACTAAGAATCAAGGCTTTCAACGAAAGCACCAAAATGCTTGCACCCAAAATTGGCATTAACACCCAATAGAAGTTTTGAAGAGAAATAAATGAAGAATAAAAAATGAAAACAGAGGACAATAACAAAGAAATAACAGTAAATTGAAAAAATAGCACGCACACAACGATTTATAATGGTTCGACATTATTTTCCTACGTCCAATTTGAACAGATTGCTTTATTAATCACTTTAAAATTGAGTACAACAAGGATCAGATGAAAATACTTAGTTACAAAAGAGTATAAAGCAACTAGCAGCGTAAAAGTCTCGAAAATGAACAACCAGGTCTGTATTTATAGACGAAGATGACCAAATATCTCCCTGAAAATTCGGCAGAAGGACCTTCGGAACCATACGGACCCACAAGAGGGACCACATGGCCCAATTCCTAAAGAAGAGGGATTGGTAATGATCCCTCCTTTGGTCGAATTTTGGAGTGCGATCCCTATGGTTGCTTCCTCATGCTAAAATATGCTTAGCCTCTAAATTTCATGCCAATTGGATTAGTAGAACTTGATTTATTGCTCGATCTTTGCTTCAACATGGATTGCTTGCTGATTCTTGCTGATCCCTTCTAAGGGAAGAATGCCAATCCCTCTAACTTCATCTTCTCGAGGTGCGATCCCTAGGGTAGGCTCCCTAGGACCCAAATATCTTGCTCACAAAATTTCATATGCATTGGACTTGTGGATCTTGAGATATTAAATGTTTTCTATTTAAATGCACTTGCTCCTTGAAACATACCGATCCCTATAATGGAAATCAATTTATGTCGATCCCTCCTATGTGTTGTACCATATTTCATACTTCGAACATTCTACCTTGCATATATATCAACTCCATTCAACCTTGACTTCATGTTATCATCTGTACTTGACTTATTGGCCCCACAATCATCATCTTGGACTCATAGGCCTTGATAGCAGTCGAATCTAACTTATGCAATCGGTTCAATGTAGTCAGGTCAAAATGCCGGATAACATATACTGTATATTACAAAACATTACTTGTAAAATGTAAAATAAACAAACATATTTATATATAATTATATTGCTAAACAATGCTAAATTTAATATAAATGATTTAAAATTTCAAAATCAAATATTGTATTTAAATTTTAGATATAAATCGACAAAATTCCAAACTTAATTTAATAAATTAATTTTAAATATAAATTCATACGTATGTATTAAATAATTTGAAATAAAAAAGAATTATTTTATAATATATATAAGTACATATAAATATGTTTAATAAAATAACAATTAAATATATAATTATATATTCATAAATACGCTTTTGGCCATATAAAGATATTTTTTTGATTTAATTTTTTTATTTCAAATTAATTTTCATACAGAAATTTGCATATAAAATATATTATTTTTTTAATTTTCAAAACCAATTTGAATGTGTACATTTTATATCAAAATATTTACAAGCATATTTTATGATATTTCTATTTATATATTATATTTAGAATTAAATTCATTTTAAATTAGGTGGTATATATATAATCAGGTTTTAATATATATATATATATATATTATTTTTGAAAACATATACACATATGTAAATATTAATAAAATAAAATACATGCTTTATTTAATTATATATGTATTGTATTAACTTAATCCTTACGTTAAAATCAATTTAATAATATTATTAAATTCGAAAAATTAAATTATTTTTCTGTCCAAGAGCATATTGTACAGTATACATACACGTTTGTTTATAAACACACAAATACGTATATATATATATATATGTATGTATGTATGTATGTATATGGGCATGTGCGTGCGTGTGTGTGTATTTCGTCCAATGAAGACAACATAATGTTTTACAGATTCGTGATATATTCAACCATTATCAAAATACATATATGATACAATAAACATTATTTACATTAATATGTCATTACAAATAAAGAATTTTTCCTGTCACCTAATTCCAGATAGTTCACCTTGAAACATAGAATCATAACTCCTTGAAACGATTTCAGAATCCATAAAGCACTACCATCTTGAATGTAGCTATTGTTGATCCTCGAGTTGCATTTAATTTAGTGTTTTAGAGCTTGAAAACTTGAAAAAAGGGGGTTGAAGGGGACCTTATTCATTTAGAAGTGTTCAAAAGAGAGCGTAATAATGTGAGGGTTAAAGGTGATTAAATAAGAGAGAGTCCTAGGAGTAAAAGGAGGCTCTAGATCCATATTTTTCTCTTACCATTTATCCTCTTTTTAATTTGAAAACTCCACCCTTTGTGCCATTATATGGCTAGCCTCTCTTGCCCTCTCATAGCCACATACAATAGGCCTCCTTATGGGCCTCAAAATTAGTTTAAGCCCGATCAACGAAAATTGCATTTAAATCTAATTCAAATGCATATCGGTATCATATATCGATGCATTTGTTTATGACTATTATGTACACACTATTTAATATTGATCAACACAAGTTAAATAAAATTTTATAATTGATATTTCATAAATATTAATTAATTAAGAATAATTATAATTAACTAAATCAATGGTAACAGGAGAATTCAACGTTTCGGCTGTGTGACTCTTAGGTATAAATCCAATTTTACTTTATTTAAGCGCTACCCAGTAGTGAAAATCATTTACACCAATTCTCTTCATCAAAACTATATCACATTAGGATTTATGGAATTTGGTAATGGTGAAAATTCCAATATCATCCATATTCAACTTTATAGTCCAAATACAAAGTCTTAGATTCAATATAACAATTATTATTAACCGAACTACCCTGACCAGAGATTTTGACATTGAGCCGACTTCAACTGACCGTGATACTAACCTCATATAACCGAGGAGACGAATCCTCTCTTAAATATTGTTTCGCTACCAATACTTCCACTTAACCAAACTATAGTCATTCGTTGGACGTCGAACCATAATTTAACTATAATCGAAGTGGAGCTTTCATATTGAAGGTCAATATTATTCTCAAGTCAAGAGAACTATGTAATATTGTCACATCGATATTTTTTGTTTGACCTTAATTATATTATCCAACAGAAAACTATCAAGTGATTCATTCCATGGTTATCAAATAACTATTAGTACACAATCTCTAGGTGCCGCAAACAGTCATGAGTAATACACCATCCAACATTTGGAGAGCATTACATACACTAATCTCAACAGATGCATCGATATCCGGTCTCGATACAAATTGACTAGGAATATTTAAAATGATGTGTTTATAAAATTGTGATAAAATACACATGATAACAACATTTGTAATTGCTATCACAAATACACCACTTATGGATTTTCTACTAAATATACTTAAATTAAATAATTAAGTATAATATATTACAACAAGTGTATAAAAGGAAGAAAAACACCTTTACTTCATGCAAGATTTTATTATAGAGTTAATAATTTACAATAAATGATAAAATTACCCATAAAGCATACCCCTAACTCTATCACATCATTATTTGTTTGGCGTCCCTAGCCATTCACTCTAAGCATCCTGCCCATGTGGCACTGCATCATTGATCACATGAATGTAAGCCACTATCCCATTTCTATGCAGATTTTCCTTGGTATAACATTAGGCTTTTGTCTTCAAGCCTCACTTGGTACGTATAAACATTTGAACTCTTAAATTAAACCAAAATACTTGTAGAGCACTCCTTGTATTGCTTACATAATTGAATCTGATTGACTATTCAACTCCACCACGTACTTGCTCATACATCACTGCATTTCTCTTGCAATCCTTAGTCATATTAACCATCGCCTACAACAAATCTTCACATCGATCATGTATAATAATCGAAGGCATATGAGCCACCTCTGTCGATTGCACACCGTTATCCTATATTTTACCTAAGTAACATTTCACTGGAATTGGACTATGAAATGATGAAGGAATGAGTTCTGGACTTTAAGACAATCAATAGTGAAAAGCAAAGAAAGAAGGGGCCAAAATTTGTTAAATCCATGCATTGGCACCAATCCATCAAAAAGCCCAATAAGGCACAAGTTTAAGTGCAATGGATCTCTAGCATGATGGAAGGAAAAGAAAAGATTTTTGGCATAGGTGATGGATCGATATCAATCCATCAAAAAGTCCTGTTAAGTCAAAAATTAAGCCTAACATAGATGTCCAAAGATGAGAGATTCAAAGATACTTAAGAAAAAAACTTAGACTTGGTCAAATATGAAAATGATCAACTAGTCACAAAGTCCATTACTCCAATTGGTAATAGTCAAAGTCATTCATTGTAAATTAGTAATTTCAGTATGACATAATTCCCATTAAATTCCTAAATTAAACTTTTACAGTTATATTAAGTACAAACTGAAAATGAGGAAGAAGGGAAACTGAGAAAAATTCATCCCTCTTATGTGGGGATACATACATATTTATAGGAAAAGCGAGTTGCTATATCTTTGACACGTGGAGGCTATTCAATTTGACAGATGTTGTAGACACGGCATGATATCGGAGTGATATGCGGCATCGTTTTGCTCCTTCTTCTTTCTGATGCTCGCATGTCATGATTGGGAAATTTGGAGTGTCACATGGTTGCCTGGAGTAGCCTTGGAGATAACTTTAAATCATCAATATCGCATTCTTTTGATATAGTATAAGTGTTACCTGGAGGTTTGACCAGGCAACTGGGTCGATCGGCATTCAATCACATTCGGCACAACTGGGTCTGTCGGCACTCAAGCTCGTTCGGCATCCAGCACCGTTCGACAGAGAGGCCTCGTTCGACATCCAGTACCGTCCGGCAGAGAGGCCTCGTTCGGCATCTAGCACCATTCGGTAGAGAGGCCTCATTCGGCATCCAGCACCGTTCGGCAGAGAGGGCTCGTTTGGCATCCAGCACCGTTCGGTAGAGAGGCCTCGTTCGACATCCAACATCGTTCGGCAGAGAGGCCTCGTTCGACATCCAGCATCGTTCGGCAGAGAGACCTCGTTCGACATCCAACACCGTTCGGTAGAGAGGCCTCGTTCGGCATCCAGCACCGTTCGGTAGAGAGGCCTCGTTCGGCATCCAACACCGTTCGGTAGAGAGGCCTCATTCGGCATCCAACATCGCTCAGTATCCCTACCTCACTCAGCATTCAACCTTATTCGGCGTTCCAGGTTCGACCAGCATTCAACCTCGTTCGGCATGAACCTCGCTCGGCATTCCAGTCTTGTTCGTCCTGTACAATTAGCGCAACGCACTGCCTCGTTTGACCAAAGTATCCTCGACCGACTTTCAAACATCATTCGGCAGAAGCTTCGACTGGCATTCCTCCCCACAAAGCATAACAGGGTCGCTCAGCATTTGTGGTTCGACAATTGCCGTTCGGCAATTGTGGCTCGGTGTACAGGAGTCACTCACCATGGGCCGAGGTATCCTGCTCCTAGGTCCAAGAGGGAAATCCGACCCATCTTCGTCTATAAATAGGAGAGCAGGGGCACAGTGAAAAAGGACCTTTTTTGGAGAACACCGGGGAGACTCTGCCACTTTCTATACTTGGCCTATTTACTTAGCAATTGCATTCAAGTAATTGGTGTATGAATTGTATCTGTAATCGATTATCAAGTAAAGCAATAAAGATTAACTTCAAAGTGGACATAGGCAATTACGCCGAACCACTATAAATTTGGTGTTCTTATTTTCCGCATTTAATTTAGCGTATTGCTCTCTGTTCAAATTTACTTTCTTCATTTATCTCTCCACATAATCTTTCTAAAAGGGGGTTAGTGACCAATTTTGGTGCTAACACTTTGGTGCTTTCACTGAGAATCAAATTCTCAGGCCACAAGGATCTGCTTTGAAGCTACTGGATTGAATAAATCCCTCGAAGGAGATCCGAGTCATTCATAAGACGTCCGTTGATTCTACTCAGAGTTCTTACCAATAACTCTACAATGGGAAGACCACGTACCAGATCAGCCTCTCATAATGCGGACGCCCATGACACCGCTAGCGTACAACAAATAGGACCTAGCAATCGGCAAGCAAATTTGGGTGCAGGAACTGCCACCCAAGACCAAATGGAAGTTGTCACCAGAACAGAGTTCAATGACTTGATGAGAGAGCTCATGGAAAGCAGGAGACAACTTGGAGAACAAATTCAAGCTAACGCCAACCTTATGGCTCAACTCACTTAACAACAGCATCAGAATGCTGGGGGTAGTCCAGCTCCTTACTCTTCATCTGACAGCTCGACTTCATCTGATGAAAATCCTAAGCGTATAAGCCGCAAGACTAAAACTACACAGGTAAGTGCTGCTGATCGATCAACTAGGGATCACTTACACCTCGGAGACCGCAACCAAGCAGGAATAGGAAACTTAGGATCTGGGGCGCGCGTGGAAACTGGACGCCCGGCTCACCAAGATGCCAATGATGCTGAACCTCAAGATACACGTTTGGCAGATCGCCAACAGAGGAGGCATCAAACTGACCGATCCCGTAGAACAGACTCCAACCTCCCATCTTCAATACAAACCCCAGACCTGTCGGCTATGGTCAAACAGCTAATGAGAGAAAATCAAGGCCTGACGAATGAAGATTGGGGGATATCAAAAAGTCTTACCCCATTTTCAGACACTGTTCTACAGGTTGAGTACCCCAGGAAGTTTAGCATGCCAACTATCCCGGCCTATGAAGGGAAGACCGATCCCCGATAGCATGTGATGAAATACGAGTGGATGATGGATTCAACTAGGGAGAATGATGCAACCAAATGTAGATGCTTTCCAATAACTCTATCTGGGATCGCTGCCATGTGGTTTACCCGACTTCCTCCGCGGTCCGTATCCAATTTTGAGGAGTTGGCAAAGAAATTTATAGAACAGTTCAGAACACATGCTACTCGTCCCAAGGACGTGATGTCTCTATCAAGTGTGATCCAAGCTCCAGGGGAGTCGTTGAAGGAGTAATTGCAGAGATTCCATGTTGTGGCTACTGAAGTCAGTAATCCCAATGATCATGCAATTCTTATGGCTGTGATGCGAGGTGTGGATCCGGATTCAGAGTTTGGAGATTGGTTAGCAGGAAAACCTCCAACTACGCTAGAGCGTTTTTCTCAAAGGCTCATCAATTCATAAGAAGAGAGGAAGCCAGGTGGATAAGGCGAGATAAGGCACCGGGGCCTGTTCAGGAGACCATGAAAAGAAACATCGCTGTGAAGAAATCCGGGGACAACTCGGGGAAAGTTCAGGTCAATGTCCAGAACAAGCCTGGGCAATCTAAGGAATCCGGAGGAAAAAATCAGGGGAAGAAAAGAGAAGCGGGGAAATGGAAGCCAAGAATTCCAACCTACAACGAATACACCCCGCTGAATGCATCTCTTGAGAATATTTACCTATCAACTTGTAATACCTTTCAATACAGAAAGCCACGCCTAAAGGAGTCAACCGAGGAGCAAAAGCGGACTGGGAAGTATTGCCGCTTTCATGAGACTTATGGGCACAATACCGAAGAGTGCAGGCACCTACACGATGCCATAGAGAAGTTGATTAGGCAGAAGAAGTTACAGGATTTTGTAAAAAATCCGCAAGAAGGTGGACAGGGAACGTCCAATCCCGGTCACGCACCAGCTCCACGCCACCCTGAGGAGCCTGCTCGGACCGTGGGCAGACTGGTCATAAACACGATCATCGGCGGACCTCACCCTGTAGATAAGAACTGGCAAGAAATGGAGCGGTATGCTAATTCCTTGAGGCATGCAAATTTTGAGTGTTGTTCCAACGTGGAGGATGGGACCCCCGCTAAACAGCAGCGCATGATGACATACGATATAGTATTCAGGAGCAGAGATGCTGACCAGGTGGAGGCTCCTACCATTGACCCGATGGTCATATCTGTGACAATCGGGCCGGCTTTTGTGAACATTTTGATTGATTGTGGAAGTTCTATCAATATCATCTTCAAGAAGGCTTATGACCAGATGAAGATGGAGACGAAGGATTTGAAGCCATCTAAAGCTCGTATCCATGGCTTTAATGGCGCAGCGACTGATGCAGTGGGGTTTGTTGAGTTGCCAGTTGAAATGGGACAAGGTGAGTGTAGGAGGGTGCGAATCCTACCTTTCGTAGTTTTGGATGTAGATTCTCCATACAATGTGTTTCTGGGTCGACCGGCCCTGGCTGAGTTTAGGGCAGCACTGGGCCCGTGGTGTTTGACTTTAAAATTTCCGACTGACAAAGGAGTAGGTATTGTTCATGGCGACCAGGCGACCGGTCGTGCATGTTATGTGGCTAAGCTCCAAGAGGCCTAGCGAAGGGAAAAATGAAAGGTTGCGGACAATTCCGTCTGCATTCAGAATACTGACAATTGTTAAGTAATGCTCAAGCCCTGGCTCGGGCAAAATTCTCGGATCTACAGAGACATAGATCCCGAGAGATGATGATGAGGAACCCAAGGAAGAAAAAGCAGCACCGGCTGAACTGACGATTGACATTTAAGTCAGCCGAGACGATCCATCGCGAGTGCTGAAGATTGGATCATAACTCAGCCCCTTGATGACCGAGGACTTTAGTGATTTCCTCCGAGCGAATCTCGATGTTTTCGCTTGGACAAATTCTGACATGTGCGGGATTTCTCCCGCTATCATGAGTCATATGTTGAACATAGACCCGAGGTACGTCCCAGTCAAACAAAAAAGGAGAGGAATGGACCCGGAGAGGTCCACTGCTCTCAGAGAGGAGGTGGACAAGCTCAAAACTAATGGGTTCGTCCGCGGCACCCTCTACCCTGAATGGGTGTCAAACCCCATGCTAGTGAAAAAGGCGAATGGGATGTGGAGAACTTGTGTAGATTATTCCGATTTAAACAAAGCGTGCCCTAAGGATAGTTTCCCATTACTTAGAATTGATCAGTTGGTCGACTCTACTACAGGACATGAGTTATTGTCGTTCATGGATGCATATTCGGGATACAATCAGATCCCGATGCACATTCCAGACCAGGAACACACTAGTTTTGTCACAGACGTTGGGCTATATTGCTACATAGTGATGCCTTTTGGATTGAAAAACGCAGGGGCAACCTATCAGCGTTTGGTGAATCGAACGTTTAAAGATCAGATCGGTAGAACAATGGAAGTCTATGTGGATGACATGCTCGTGAAGTCACGGCAGTCAAACGACCACATTCGAGACTTAGCAGAGATGTTCGGCATACTCAGATATTATGGGATGAAGATCAACCCACTGAAGTGCTCCTTTGGCGTTGCATCAGGGAAATTTTTGGGATTCATTGTTAATTCCCGGGGAATTGAAGCTAACCCGGAAAAGATTCAAGCTATTCGAGACATACAAGTGCCCAGAACTATAAAACAGGTACAAAGCTTGAATGGAAAGGTGGCTGCACTGAGTCGATTCATATCCAGAGCCACAGACAAGTGTATTCCCTTCTTCGATGTAATAAAGAAAGGAAAGAGGAATTTCGAATGGACATCCAACTGTAAGGAAGCGTTCCGAGCTTTGGTAAGGCATTTGGAAAGTCCTCCTGTGCTGTCGAAACCAGTAGACCATGAAATGTTGTACGTATACTTGGTCGTATCCCCGCATGCTATAAGTGAGACTTTGGTCCGCGAGGAGGACCGAGTTCAAAAGCCGGTATATTACATTAGTAAGCGTTTAACGGGGGTAGAAAGAAATTATCCTAAAATTGAGAAATTGCCCTATTGCTTGGTAATTGCATCACGTAAGCTGCGTCCATACTTTCAAGCACACTCAGTCAGTACCTATACTGATCAGCCCTTGCGATAGGTACTCCAACGACCAGAAACCTCTGGAAGGATGTTAAAATGGAATATCGAGTTGAGTCAGTTCGATATTACCTACCTACCACGAAGAGCCATACAAGGGAATAATTAGCAGATTTCATCGCTGAGTTTGCTGTATCAGACGAACCAGATAGTCATAGTGTCATTCTCCCCATTCGATGGAAATTGTACACCGATGGAGCATCAAACGACCGTTGCTCTGGGGCTGGTGTAGTTCTTGTGACTCCAGAAAATCGGTCGATTTGTTATGCTTTGAAGCTCAATTTCCCAGCTACGAATAATGAAGCAGAATATGAAGCATTGATTGCTGGTTTAAAGCTCGTTGGAGAACTCGGGGTAAAATCAGTTGAAATCTTTTGTGACTCGCAGTTGGTGGTGTACCAAGTGCGAGGAGATTACCAAGCAAGGGGACAAAAGCTTGCTCCGTACCTTGCTCTGGTTCCGGAACTATTGGCGAACTTTGAACATTATGACATTTCGCATGTCCCGCGTGAACAGAACAAGGAAGCCGACTCGTTGGCCAAATTTGCAAGTACTGGCGATGCACAGCAAATGGGATTAGTTCCCGTCAAAACCTTACATACTCCAAGCATAGATGTGATGGAGGTCGATTTTGTGTTGGAAACAGAAATCAAGAAGGAGTCATGGATATCCCCATTCAAACTATACCTGATAAACGGGACTTTGCCCGAAAGAAGAAGCGAAAGACGACAGGTCATTCGCAAAGCCGCGCGATATGTGATGTAGGGTGGAGTAATGTATCAGAAGGGGTTCTCGGTCCCCTTATTACGATGCATTGCCCATGATGAGACAAAGCGGGTCTTGAAGGAAGTTCATGAAGGAGAATGTGGCGACCATACTGGGGGGCAGACACTATCAAAAAAGATCCTCCACTACGGATACTATTGGCCAACTGTGAATCGGGTGCTGCAGATTATGTAAGAAAATGTGACAAGTGTCAAAGATACGCGAAAATCCCGAGAGCTCCACCAACGGAACTCACGCAAATGGTTAGTCCCTGGCCGTTTGCAATCTGGTGAATCGACATAGTCGGTTCTTTGCCTATATCCAAAGGTGGTGCAAAATACGCGATAGTTGCGGTCGACTACTTCACCAAATGGGCCAAGGCAGAGCCTTTAGCCACAATCACCTCCAAGAAGGTCATTAATTTTGTTGTACGAAACATTATATGCCGCTTTGGACTCCCGCGAACCATCATTACAGACAACGGAACTCAATTTGGAAGCAGGGAATTCAATGATTTCTGTTTAAAGTACAACATTGAGAAAAAGTTTGCCGCCGTTGCTCATTCGAAGGCTAATGGACAAGTTGAAGCCGTGAACAAAATAATCAAGTCCATATTGAAGAAGCGTTTGGAAAAGGCTGGAGGCAAGTGGGTAGATGAACTTCCAACAGCGCTTTGGGCTTATAGAACTATCCACAAGTCCGCGACTGGCCACACTCCATTCGCATTGGCATATGGCTCGGAAGCTTTTATACCCATGGAGCTTGAAGTTCCATCACATCGGGTGACACATTATGATCCTAGGACGAATCAGGATCTCTTGTTGGAATCACTGGACTTCGTTGATGAAAAACGTGAAGAAGCTGAGTTAAGGGCGGCAGCATATAGGCACCGAGTTAAGTGATATTACAACGAAAAAGTCCGTCCAAGAATCTTTGATGTGGGTGATCTCGTTTTGAAACGAGTTTTCCCGGTACCATCACGTATGAATCCCAAGTGGGAAGGTCCATATGTCGTTGAACGGAAGCTTGGAGATGGAACTTTCAAGCTAGCGACCGTTGATGGCATGACACTCCCCCGAGCATGGAATATAGAACATTTGCGACGTTATTATATTTAGCCTGTTTCTTTCGTGTTTTAGGTGCAGTTATTTCCCGTATGTTTTTGTTCCATTGATTCTTAGTTTCTTTTTGAGCATGTAATCAGACAATTTAGTTTGTTTTCATTAATAAAGGCTTGAAGCCATCTTTTTCATGAATTACTGATGTTTCTGTGCCTTATAGTCTGGTGACAAACGATTGGAGTTACATTACTCCGTCTGACATGCGAACGCGCATAAACGTCTTAAATCTCCAACCCCCCTGAGCGCGGAATGCAGTACTCTAAGTCCCCAGAGTGCGGACTAGAGTATAAACGACTTAAATCTCCAAGTCCCTTGAGCGTGGACTGGAGTACTCTAAGTCCCCAGAGTGCGGACTAGAGTATAAACGACTTAAATCTCTAAGTCCCCTGAGCGCGGACTGGAGTACTCTAAGTCCCCAGAGTGTGGACTAGAGTATAAACGACTTAAATCTCCAAGTCCCCTGAGCGCAGACTGGAGTACTCTAAGTCCCTGAAGTGCGGACTAGAGTATAAACGACTTAAATCTCCAAGTCCCCTGAGCGCGGACTGGAATACTCTAAGTCCCCAGAGTGCAGACTAGAGTATAAACGACCTAAATCTCCAAGTCCCCTGAGCACAGACTGGAATGCTCTAAGTCTCCAGAGTGCGGACTAGAGTATAAACGACCTAAATCTCCAAGTCCCCTAAATGCGGACTGGAGTACTCTAAGTCCCCAGAGTGCGGATTAAAAGAAAATATTCTAAATACCAGAATTTTGAAATAAGAGATGTACAATTCCAAAGAATATCCAAGCAATGTGAAAGTGGATTGGGAATTTATGTAACTCACAAGAACTTGAATTTCGACCACAGCTATACAAAAAGCTAAAAAGCAGAAGTCATTTGAAAAACAAAGAAACTAAACTTTATTCATTAATCCAAAATGGGGTTATACAACCACTCCTCCAAAACTCGGAGTCTAAATTCTGTCTACATTGACTACAAAAATAAATAAGTAAAAGTAGTTACATGATCTAAGCTAACCCTCGTTGAACGAGTGTAGTGGCTACTTCTTCGATTTCTTTAGCTTCTTTTCCTCCTTCGTTTTCTCAGACGACTCCTCCCCCACGCGCTTTCTCTTGGACGTTTTGCTCGCCAGAGAAACAGTGTCAGGAGTAGGAGAAGGAACATCCAGTGGTTTGGATTTGCCAGGAAGAATGACTTTTAGAGGCCTGTTCAATGGGTCGTCAAGTTCTACTACTTGGGACTCGACCTTGATTTAAACTTTCTTCTTTTTCTCTTCCTCAAGTTGTTCCTTCATGCTCAATTTAGAAGTATGTTCAGAAGCGCCCGTGATCTCAATTTTGTAACTCTCTTCAGCAGGAGACGAGGTTTTAGACTTGTCCTCGTCAAGTGCCCCAATCACCTGAGCATCAGGACCGGGGGTTACTCCCGCGTGAGTAGCCTCGCTCGCTTTCCCCATCTTCTCCTTGGCGTCATCGCTCCTTGGAGACGGATCAGGGTCAGAATGGCCTACGCAAAATCACAAGAGATAAACGTTAGAATACAATAGCCTCTCGCCGAAAGTGATAGTTCTTTGAACTTTAAGAAGAAGAGTTATGTATAGGTTTCTTGCTGGTTTTCAGCTGGCCGAGGAGTCTCACCCTCTAGAAGAGGGGATAGCACGTGAATGCCGAGGCCAGGATCTTCCGGATCATAACCAACATGTTGCTCGAATGGATCAAGTGCTGGCCGATCAACCGATTGAGTAGGAGGAGGAGCTGAAGGCCCGGTTCCAGACGGACCAACTATGTCATTTTTCTCCTTTGATGGAGAAGAGCCTTTACCAAAGAGGGCCATTGCTACAGACAAGTCTGAAGGCTCGTTCCCCTTGAGAAACTCTTCTACTAAAGCATTCTCATCAACCTCCTTGACACCCGATTCCACCTTTCTTATCTTTATCAAAGTTTCCCATGCCTCGGCTAGAGATTCAAGGTAGCCCTCGCCAAGAAAATCAAGTCCCGATGCATGAGGACACGGGCGTTGTATTCGGCTATCAGCGGGTCGAACAGGCATTTGATCTCCTCTTTGCCGGCCTCTGCAGCCGCCTCAAGGCGAGAGTCAATCTCCACGGAAACTATTCACTTGCCCTCTTCACAAGCTTCATCCTTCACCGTCCCGACCTTAGAAAGCTCATCGTCGAGCTTTGCCTTCAAGAGTCGTGTAGCAACAATCTCGTTGCAGTATTGCTGAGATTCCTCTTGAGCAGCTATCTTCTCTTCCTTCTCCTTAGAGAGTAGTTCTTTCAACTCTTTAACCTGCAAGGGAGTGCATCCCTTTCTTTTTGAACAGAGTCCTTTTCTAAAGCTAGGGCCCCACAGCGTTGGACCGCTTCGTCAAATTCCTTTTTATGAGTCATCTCTAGACGAGTGACGGCCTCCGCAGTATCTTTAGCACTTTGTTCAGTAGCCTCGAGTTAGGATTTGTACGAAGAGAGCTCTTCATCCTGATTTTTGATAATGTCTTTATCGAAAATAGCTTCAAGCTTCAGGCGGTCGATTTCCTGTTGATGCTCAACGAAGACTTCCGAGACTTTTTCAACTAGGTGGACAAACGCGTCATGTTGAACATAAACGTCGTTGTTGCAAGCGATGGCACTCTGTTTGACATGCCCTGGAATGTGATGGATCGCTGGAAGGAACTTTAGACCATCAAAGTAGATTTTGGGGAATTTAACTTTAGTTCGGCTAGCTTCTCCGATATCATCGGATCCGTTGCGGGGACAAGGGGAGGTGGCTTTGAAAGTTCCATTTTCTTATGATGTTCCCGAGACTGCCGTGTGCTTGATGAACCAGAGTGTAGATCACGTGAAACTTCAGATTGAGACCCCTTCTACGAAGACTTCTCTCTGCCTTGCTCTGGCTAAGAAGGAAGATCACGGGAATATGAAGACTAGCTATATGCTTTCTTTCGATAAGTCGATTCTCGGGGGCGATTGTCTCGGTCTCCGGAGTCATCTCTGTCTCGGCGCTTGCCGGTGCCCGAATCTCGGCCAAAATGATGAAAAATGGACGAGCCATGAAGACGATCGAATCCATGGGAGCGTCCCATGTCACCTGCATAGAATTAGAATAACGACAAGTTAGAAAAGATCAGGGTGATGGTTAAAATTGAAGTGTAGGGTGAAGTGCACGTGTCTGTGTGTGTCCAAGTGTTCCCCCCGACGGACAAGTTTCTTTATCTTTACTAATAGGAGTTTTTTCTCCCTGGACATGGGCTTGAGCGCATGCATTCCCTCTGGCGGGCGAATGAAGCTTAAGCACCTCTGAGTCGTCGAAACCATAATTTAGCAGATCATCAGGGATGGTGAGGTTCGATAGACCTTTCAGTGAACTTTCTAAGGGTTGGGGGGAAGGTTCTCTCTCCTCTGGAATGAGAGTAACTTTAGAAGTTCCACCCACTTTCTTACTCCTCAACTTGTAGGTCAGTTTCTTCTTTCCCTTGGAAGGGGAAGATGACGTCTCAATATCATGCGATTCTGTTCTGTGTAGCTTCACTATGTATATTTTTCTCTATTGGTTTTTATCCATGCGCTGTGAGTAATACGATAGATTCTGCTGTTTTAACTTACCTCTGACGATCATCCATGGCTGCCTGGCACACTTTTCAGCGCACTATTTCTATGTTTAGTGCAGGGGTCATGGGCGGTCGTCACATTATGTATGAGTAGTCAAGGGATTCAGGTTAGCTTTGACGAATTCTGGAGGAGATATGGAGCAGGAGGCTTCAACATTTAGATATATTGTGGTTCCGCTGTGTTAGAGTTGTGTCTGTATTGTATTGATGTACTTGAGTTGTATGATAGACAGGTGTTTATAACTGTCTAATATGAGATGAATAAGTTATGTAACTCTGATGTATATGATACTATGTAATATCTTATGTGATATATTGTATTTCATTCGTTCCGCTGTGAGATTCTGATATTGTTGAGTTTCTTCTTTTCTATCTTTTCTCTTTTCTATCCCTTTCTTTCTTCATAATGATGCGTCTTTCTGTGGAGAAAAAGATGGGTCATTACAGGTTGGATAACAATGATGGGGAAATGATAGCCAAAAAGTTATTTTGCATTAGGGTTAGGGGTCCTTTTATAGTGGAAGAAAAAAGAGAAATATGGATCACATCTCATACCATTTCTCATCAAATCTTAATCATCCGTCTCCAAATCCCTCCAACCTTTTCACCGGCCTCCTACAAGCCCTACTGCCGCTGAAACAACATCTTAACATCATGGGCTAACAACCCATTTAAGCCCAAATAAATATTATTAATTAAATCTAGTTTAATTGCTTGTCGATATTGCATATCGACCGATATATTTATAACTATTATAAATATATACAATAATATTTATTCCTCAAATCATATTCAAAATTTTATTATTAATATTTCATGAATATTAATTACTTTATAACAATTATAAACTAATTAAATCGTTTGGTCTGAAGAGAATTCATCATTCCAGTTGTATTACTCATTAGGTGTAAATTCGGTCATCGATTAACATCGAACTATTCGATTGTTAATGTTCACATGTCACTTAGCAGATGGTGTGACATTTTGGTCAAATTTATCACTTACTTAGTTTCGGTAAAATCTAATTTTATATTATTAAGCGTTACTCGGTTGTAACATTTATTTACACCAATTCTTTTTGTCAAAACTATATCACTTTGGACTTATGGAATTTGATAACGATCAAATTCCAATACCAGCCATATTCAACTCTATAGTCCAAATACAAAGTCTTTGGTTCAATAATGACGATTATTATTAACCGAAATGCTCTGGCTATAGACTTTGATTTTGAGTTGACCATGATACTAACCCTATATAACTTATGAGACGAATCATCTCTTGAATAGTGCTTCACTTTTAATACATTCACTCGACCCAACTATAGTCACTAGATGGGCGTCATGCCATGATTTGACTATAATCAAAGCGGAGCTTTCATATGAAGATCCACAACATTCTCCAGTTGAGAAAACTGTGTAAATCAGCCACATCGATATTTTCTGTTTGACCTTAGTTATATTAACCAACAGAAAACTATCGAGTAGGTCGTTCTATAGTTATCCAATAACTACAGTACGTAACTCCTAGGTGTCCCAGAAGCCATGAGCAATACACTGTCCAATATTTGAAGAGCGTTATGTACTCTAGTCTCAATGGATACATCGATATCTTGTCTCGATTTATCTTGATTAGGAACATTTAAAACGGTACATTAATTTGTTTTCATTGTGATAAATTAATCATGATTACAACACTTCGTAACTACTATCACAAAATGTACAATTAATGGATTTTTTATTAAATATACTTTTAATTAAATTAATTAATTAATATAACACATTATATTAAGTATATAATAAAAAGAAAACACATTTTTTTCGAAAAAGATTGGTCAACGAGTTAGATACATGTAATAGTTACATAATTGTACTTAGGGTATACCCCTAATTATAGAGGTATACCGAAACCGAGGTGTAGCCAATCCTTGTCATATGTGGTTGACATGGAGATGGAGCCTTTCCTTGAAGGTTGCAAACAAAATAACGTGTTTGATTCCATTTGTTTGTACTCACCGGAGGAATAATAATATACACAGTTAAAATATTTCTTTTGCAGCCGTCTCTACTGCCTTTTGGTTTTATGAGACACCTTTTTTCGAGACAGATCAATACGCTTTCGACTTTAAAATATGTTTTACATGGGTCAACCCAGATCGGCTTGCTGGAAGTACTCAATTAACCAACTTCCAATCCTTTAAAAAGTTCAAAAATATTTAGAGAATTTTAGATTTAGCACCACTAGTATCAAATGACATGTATTTACATGACGTCTGCATATGTACACATAAACGTATCACATGTCAATAAACGTTCAAATCACGCTACACAAGCGTCGAACTTGTGACCTCTCGCACCAAAGCCGAATCACTTAACCACTTGAACAATGATGCTTGTATGCTTATTATATTTGATTTTATTCATTTTGGAATTTAGATTGTATTTTTCTTCTTTATTTTAGATACACTTGACAAATAGATCGGCCAACCCCACTAAACACCACCGAAACCATGATTGACATAAACATTCCATGAGTTTTGGCTGGGCCTAGATTGTCTTAATGTTGTTGATCTTTTGATGCAGCGCGAGATAGACTAACCTAAGTCGCGAAGCTCCATTCTTCTCCGACCTATCCTAAGTCGCGAACGACCAGAGCATGTCGTAGGTCGCTCCTCCGCCTTATGTCACTCCAGCACTGTCGCAAGGCAATTTCGTAGGTCGCTCACCCTCCTCTTTAAATCGCGAGCGACTTAAACCCTAAGTCGCTGAATTGAAGCAGATCCCTAGGTCGCAAGGCCATAGGTCGCGGAGCCTAAATCGCGAACAAGCAGAGCTTCTTCCTTAGGTCGCGAGCGATGTTAAGTCACGAACATTGCTTAGGTCGCTGATGTTAAGTCGCGAGCGAACATTTCTGATGTCGTGCTTATTCCTTAGGTCGCGAGCGAAAGTTAGGTCGCGAACAGTTTCTTAAGTCGCTGAAGTTTAGATCGTGTGAAGAATCCTTATGCCGCTTCCATTTAACTTGCGAACTCCTTATGTCGCTGGTTGCTGTGCCGAAGATACTTAAGTCGTTTTTCTTAGGACGAATATTGTTAAGTCGTGTTATGTTGTAACCGTTTGTTTGCTTTAAGTCATTTGTACTGTGTGATGTATTTGTTAAGTCGTTGTGTTGTAATTTGTATATTGTTAGGTCGTACGAGGTTAAGTCGTATGAGTTGTATTTGCCTATAAATAGGCGGGTTGTGTCATTTGTAAAGGAGATTGATTTTGAATAAACTTTTGTTTGTGTGCTTTGTGCCACTTTGAAATTGGAAATTGAGTGTGATCTCCTTTCTCCATCTTCGGTTATTCGAGTGCGCTCAAATCAACGATTTTGAAGCCGATTCACGGAATCTTGTGCGCAAGATCAACGTAGAAGAATCGTGGATCTTTTAACACGGTATCGTGCGCGATCAACGTGTTTGAGATAGCTAGAGTCCGGTATCTCGCGAGATCAACGGATTTGGGCATTTTGGTATCGTCAATCCATCGATTCATTTACATTTTCATCGTTCCATCGCTTTGCACCGTTGGTTGCGAAGTTTTGTGAATATCCGCTGCGTCAGTTTGGTATCGGAGCTAGACTTAGCCAATCATAGCTAAGCCGAGCCGGGGAGCCAAGGAGAAGTGTTGGAGCACGACTTAGCCAATCATAGCTAAGCCGAGCGTATTGGGAGCTGCATTCAGAGTAGAGCCGAGCAAGTGTAGGTTGAAGTAGAGTCGAGTGTTGAAGAATAGAGTTGATCAAGGCCGAGCCTAGTGATTGTGTAATCATGCCTCCGAGAAGAGCTAATCGTCATCAAAATGTTGCAGAGATGTATAGAAGAGAAGATGCTGAGCAAATGGAACAACGAATTAGTGATAAGTTCAATGAAAAGTTTGATGAGGGGATTGGTAGATTGGAAAAGCTCATGTTGGATATGAATCAAACCCGAAGAAGAACATCGCCAATTTCGAACCAAGGTGAAAACAGGGTTTCGCCGTCGGTTTCGGGTGAAAGGAGAATGTCACCACAATCTCATCAAGGTAGAAGAGAGTCATCAGTTTCAATGGTGAGAGATCATCATGGGTATAGAGATGAAGAGAGAAGAAGTCATCGGGGATGTGAAGATGAACCATACCGTGATGTTGAAAGACAAGGAAGAAGGGACATTCATAATCGAAGAGATGTGGATGGACGAGATCGATATCGCAGTACATCTGATTTTGAAGAGTATGATGATAGAGGTAGTGTTCATTATCGAGATCATGGCCAAGTACGGAATCGAGATAGAGATTTTGAAAATGATCGTCGATGGGAGTCAGGGATGAAAATGGAGATTCCAGAATTTAAAGGGGGAATGGTAGCGGAAGAATTTTTGGATTGGTTGTCTAATGTTGAAGAAAATTTTGACTTCAAAGAAGTACCCGAGCATCGTAGAGTGAAGTTGGTTGCTACACGATTGAGAGGAAGAGCTATGGCGTGGTGGCAACAAACTAAACTTACACGGGAAAGAATGGGGAAATCCAAAGTTGTCACGTGGGATAAGATGAGAAGGATGATGAAGGCAAATTTCTTACCCTACAATTATCAAGATCGTATGAACCAACAGTTGCAGAAGTTGAGTCAAGGGAGTCGAGGAAAGGGTGTGGTTACACGCCCGAGCAATCAGAATAAAGGTGTTAATTGCAGTATAAATGTTTCTAAGAGAGTCAACGAACCAGTTGTACATAGAATCACTAAGACAAATGTTGATGACCGAATTAAGCGCCATCATTATCAGGAGTCTGACCATAGAAGTATTGAATGTACGGAGTCCAAGAAGAAAGCCTTAGTTGTAGAAGAATGTGAAAACGAAGATGTGGATGATTCTACTGAAAGCGAGCCGGAAAAGGAAGAGGAACCGACTAGTCCATTATCTTTCAGCGAAGGTGTTGAAGAAGCAGAAGGTAGTGCTGAATCGTTGGTTAGGTATGAGGCAAGTGAAGAGCTTAAAACTCATGAGGAGGTTAAACCAATGATAGAAGAATTTGAAGAGGTCGGTCCTACGGAACCATTCGAAGAATTACCACCAAAGTTTGACAACGAAGATGAAGAGGACGAGTTAGAGAACGATGAATGTAATTTGTTGGTGGGATTTTATTCAACGTCAAAATATGTGGATGTAGAAATTGATTACTCTTCACCGCCAAAGATTGATGTCGATAGTATGGAAGAAGAAATTGTGTTCGGAGTTGAGGGAAATAACTTGATGATGGAGGATTCTTGTTTAACACCTGAGCTTATGGATGAGAGCCAGCTAAGTGTAAATTCCATAGTTTCCGAGAAGCCCGAACAAAGTGAAAGTGAAACAGAAGAGAAGGCAGAGTCAGATAGTTTATTGTCTTTGAAAGAGTTCGTCAATAAAATGAAAGATAGTGATGAATTATCAATGTTGATTGAATCTGGAGAAAGTTCTGATTTTGAGAATCCTGAAGAGGTTGAAGTATTTGAAGAGTTTAAAGATGAGATTTCTGAGGAACTGCCTGAAGAAACTAGTCTGGTATTTTTGGAAGAGTCTGTTGAAAAGGTGAAAAATAGTAATGAATTGTTTGTGTTGACCGGGCAAGGAACGAGTAAAGATCTTGAGGTTTTTGAGGAAGTTGGATCAGAATTCGATGAGTCTGAAGTCGAATATCCTGAGGAATTACTCGAAGAGTTACCACCACTACAGGACATTTAACTTCAAACTGAACTAGTACCAGATGCTATTTTACTGCAAGGATCGTATGGTCTTGTGAATCTGAAAGAACAGGGAGAGTTGAAAAGACAGGAGGAAGAGAATGATTGTCAGTTGGAGTTGCCTGATCATGTCCGCACTGTTGACATTGTCAACGTCAACTGCTTAGAACCGTTTCATGAAAATAAACATGTCAAAGAAGAAGCGAGTGGGAAGTCATTTCAATCAGGGGAAATTGTTGCAACACATCAAGGGAAGATTCTAAATGATGATACATCTAAACGAGATAAGGAAAGACAAGAATCTGGGCATGAGTCATCACACTTTTTCAGTCATAATTTCCTAAGTCGCTCCGCAATTTTAAACTTCCTTATATCGTCTCGCATTTTGGTCACGATTTGGTTCTATATCACACCTTCCTATTGGCACAAGCATCATGAGGTCATCTCCCTCAGATCACTTCCTTATGCCGCCTGCCTAATGCCACGTCTGCTTATTGCCATGCATTCCTTAGGTCGAGCCACATCTTCAAAGGGTCAAGACAAGATCAATATCAAGAGTGGTTATCACCAGAACCGCATCAGACTAGATAATGAATGGAAGACAGCGTCTCGAAGAAGGAGAAAGTGTGAATTCGGGACGAATTCTTTTCAACCAGGGGAGGATGATGCAGCGCGAGATAGACTAACCCTAAGTCGCGAAGCTCCATTCTTCTCCGACCTATCCTAAGTCGCGAACGACCAGAGCATGTCGTAGGTCGCTCCTCCGCCTTATGTCACTCCAGCACTGTCGCAAGGCAATTTCGTAGGTCGCTCACCCTCCTCTTTAAATCGTGAGCGACATAAACCCTAAGTCGCTGAATTGAAGCAGATCCCTAGGTCGCAAGGCCATAGGTCGCATAGCCTAAATCGCGAACAAGCAGAGCTTCTTCCTTAGGTCGTGAGCGATGTTAAGTCGCGAACATTGCTTGGGTCGCTGATGTTAAGTCGCGAGCGAACATTTCTGATGCCGTGCTTCTTTCTTAGGTCGCGAGCGAAAGTTAGGTCGCGAACAGTTTCTTAAGTCGCTGAAGTTTAGATCGCGTGAAGAATCCTTATGTCGCTTCCATTTAACTCGTGAACTCCTTATGTCGCTGGTTGCTGTGCCGAAGATACTTAAGTCGTTTTTCTTAGGTCGAATATTGTTAAGTCGTGTTATGTTGTAACCGTTTGTTTGCTTTAAGTCGTTTGTACTGTGTGATGTATTTGTTAAGTCGTTGTGTTGTAATTTGTATATTGTTAGGTCGTACGAGGTTAAGTCGTGTGAGTTGTATTTGCCTATAAATAGGCGGGTTGTGTCATTTGTAAAGGAGATTGATTTTGAATAAACTTTTGCTTGTGTGCTTTGTGCCACTTTGAAATTGGAAGTTGAGTGTGATCTCCTTTCTCCATCTTCGGTTATTCGAGTGCGCTCGAATCAACGATTTTGAAGCCGATTCACGGAATCTTGTGCGCAAGATCAACGTAGAAGAATCGTAGATCTTTTAACACGGTATCGTGCGCGATCAACGTGTTTGAGATAGCTAGAGTCCGGTATCTCGCGAGATCAACGGATTTGGGCATTTTGGTATCGTCAATCCATCGATTCATTTACATTTTCATTGTTCCACGCTTTGCACCGTTGGTTGCGAAGTTTTGTGAATATCCGCTGCGTCATCTTTTTTCCTCATTAAAAATAAAAAATAAAAAAATTGCATGTTCCGCTCAGTATGTCCGAATACTCCTACTATTTATAAGATGATTGGCCTGACTTATCCCATTTATTAGCACGAATGACCAACCAAAGGAGTTCGTCTCTTATTAATATATCATGAATCTTATACACAGGTAGTACTCGATACAAAGAGGGCGCTAGAATTGCAAACATCAAATCAAAGACAAGCAAGCAGATTATAGCATCAATAAATTTATAATTAAAACCAACTTGGTCTATTTGTAGAACTCAAGAATGTTAGAACTAGCATATCCGCAAACAACCTTGGAACCTTTGAATCCTGCCTTCTTTGCCAAAGCGTCAAACTCTTCTGCAGTCCTTTCTTTTCCTCCTGGATTGTGAGCCAGCATGATAAGGTCAATATGGATCACACCTTGTGCTGCACAATTGGCATCTGGATACTCTGGAAGAATGCATTCCATCAGAATCACCTTGCCATTTTCTGGCAGTGCTTTATAGCAGTTTTTCAGTAATTTCTCACAGTGCTCATCGCTCCAGTCATGGAGGATCCACTGCATATTATTACAACGGTCAGTTTTCTCGATTGCTGTTTTAATCCTGTTTTTCTCTTTTCATAGTAGAAGTTTCAATATTCATTCTAGTCTAGTACATGCTTTGTTGGGCAATGCTATTAATTTGGCCATGGAAGCATCTTTCCATCTATTATCTTATTGTCCAATCCCTATAGAATACGGACAGTGTTGAATGTATCTCTTACCTAAACCATCTTTATAGTATTCTTTCCTTGTATTGTTTGATCAGATGAAAATGATACATCAGATACAGGACAGCAGCTCACCACCAAATCTTAAATAAATTATGCCATGAGTATCTTGATTGGTTTAAAGTCAGAGCATATATTTATTATCATAACATTTTTATAATCAGTTGTTTTCAATTGATTGTTTGATTAATTTTGAGGTGTTTTTATAATCCTGATAATGACAATGTTATATTTCTAAACCTATGATGTTTGTCATATTTACATATATTAACATATAATTTAGACTCAAATTAGGAATGACGGGGTACTTACCTTCATGAAAATGGCATCTCCGCTAGGAACACTTTCGAACATGTCTCCACCTACATGCTCCACCCCTACAATCAAATAATCGAATAACAATTAGGATTTCTTCGGGTTGTAGAGGGATAAATAGAAACATTACCAGGAATAGGTTCTGCCTCAGATATAACATGAGGGAGATCAAAGTTGATTCCCTTCAAATGAGGATGCTTCTTAACAATCAGTTTGATGGTTCCTCCAACTCCACCTCCTACATCAACTACTGTGTTAAGGTTCTCGAAACCTTTGTATGTGTCGAGTACTTTCTTTGTGGTGATTGTTGAGTGATTTCTCATTCCTTCGTTAAATACCTTGTTGAATCTAGGGTCTGTACCATGGTACTCGAATGCACTCATTCCATATGCTTTATTAAATGGTATACCTCCATCAAGTACTGCATCTTTCAAGTAGTACCTGACAATTAAATTATAGTAAAATTCAGTACAAAATCAGCAGCCATGGTTTTGTAAATTTTAAATCTATATGCTTAAAATCTTTTGAAAAATCAAAACCAAAATTTGAACATGCTAGTCTCTTTCTGGTGCTTTTTTCTTTTCAAAGCTTTAGTCAACAGAGCAATATTAATATATGGGTTGGTAAGATTAGGTAGTAATTGTTAATATTTTTTATACGTGATCCATGGTTGGAATGTTTCGTGGTGAATGGTGATGGTGATTGGTCGCTTTCTGGTTTGACTCTAAATGATAAGAGTTAAATAAGCTGATAGATATTTCCTCAAGGCCCTAGTCTCTTTCCATTGTGATGTTGAACTTCGTATGTGTCTCGTTATTAATGACAAAATAAATGATTCGCCAAGATAAGGTTTGAGAATTTTGCCGAAACCTTAAATTATTTTGAATTTTGCTTAACAAAAATGATCCAAAATTACCATATATTTCACTGGATTTTATTTGAAAAAATTGTTACAAAAACATTGCTATTTCAGCTTGAAATCAATTGAGGATCTCAGGCTACATCACTTGTTACATGTTTCAGTTTTTCTATCTCGATGGATTGAAAACTAGATCCAAACCGATTTCTCAAACTATAAGAAAAACAGAAGTGCAATTCTAAGCGACTTTTGTGGTGTCCCCTACATATGAGATGACATGTTACAAATTCGTCGCACTTAATAAAGCATTATACCTAGTATTTTACATTAATATTAAATACTAAAATACAAAGTTACTTTGTCCAATGGGACTAATCCATGTGTATTTCACTCAACAGAAACTTCCTCCCTCCATCATGGTGGTTTCAATTCTGAAGCATACAACTTGAGTTTTTTTAATGCAACTACTAAATAGGTAACAACACTATAACACTAATCAGCCTTTCGATATAAACAATCTATCAAATTCTTTATTTGTTGTGGATTCGCTTTTACAAGAAATTTCTATAATCTTATGCAAGCATTACCCCTGTCTGATATTTTCTCATAAATTCTAGCATATTATGTACTGTATTTCAGATACCAGAGCAAACAAAGTTAGAAAAAGGAGCATACCAGCTCTCCATGAGGATCTTATCTTGATTCATCAGCCCAAGAGCAGCAATGGACACACCATCTTCATCCTTGGTCAAAAATTTAACAACGGGAGCGGCTCCATACTTCCTCGCAACTCTGCTATCTTCGCCGGTCTCCAACTTACAAGTCAAAACACTGTAACTGGCAAGCAACCTCATTATTCTATCTATCATAACTGGAGCTTGTGGATTCTCAGTAGGCAACTGAGCAGCGATTTCCGAAGGAGAAAGATGAGCATTTGGGCCTGCTTTCTTTATGATTTCGAAGAGGTCGAGTTCTATGGCTGCTTTTAGAGTCATAGGTAGCACTGAGTAGCTGCACAGTTGCATTGCGTATAAGCATGCTTCTTCGTCTGTCGATTGAGGTGCAGGAGCTATGCTGTTTCCAATTGAACTCATATTGTTTTGTGATTTGGTTTTTTGAGTTGAGAGTTCGTATGGTTTGTGTATTTATGAAGAGGGGGTAGGTTGCAAGTAGTGGTTCGATTCTTAGAATGGCTCTCCAGACCAACCGAACCTAACATGATTGCGATGTACATACATTGTACATATTTTAAAGTGGTTACTTTGCTTTGGGTTTATTTAATTCCACGTTTCATGATTGGGTTTGCATTATTATTATTTATTTATTTTAATTTTAATGTAGATTCATATAAACAAACAATATTCATAGCTTAACCTCTAAACTTATTTCTTGAAATTATTCACCGTAATGTATTAAATCAAAGAGTTATATCAAGTCAAAGTCAAATATTATTTTAAAGAAGATATTTTTTAATGGAAAACTTCGAAGTTTCTTTATCTCAAAATCGTCTTTTTTCTATATGATCACATGGACTTTATCCATTTTAATCAAGCAAATAAAGTAATAAAAATACACTTTTTTTTAATCTAGTAATTTTCATTTTCAATTTGTAATATCTTTTGGGTCTCCTCAAAGTCATTAATACAGTAAAGTTTTGGATCCAATTTTGTTCTTATTATTGAATCTATAATTGTTCACTTCAATGGATCTTTTAGTTCCTTAATCGATGACTATATCGATTTAGTAAAACTGCACTTACGGTTGGTATTGGAGTTAGGGAGTCATTTGAGGTTAGTTCGCTATGGTGGGATCCAAGGATAGTTTGAATGATCATACAATGAATCGATTCAATGGAAAAGAAGATTTTGGAACCCGAAGGTTGAAGATGGAGGTCGTGCTTAAGAAAAAGAAAACTTTTAAAGTAGTTACAGAGCCGGATAAATTGAAAGGCCTATTGGCTAGTAATGAAAATGGAAATGGTTCAGAGGCTTTGTTTTTGAGAGGGAGAAATCATAACAAATCCAAGCAAGGCAGTGATAGATTGAAGTCCAGATCCAAATCTAGAGGACCTAAGAAGGGGATTTGTTAGCCATGTAGGAAGCCTGGGCATTAAAAGTATGAGCGTCCAGAACTGAAGAAGAAGAGAGAATGGAAAGTAGAAGAGAAGACATCTGCATCTATAGTAGAGGTACACACATCTTTAGATGAGAGCAATGATGATGGTGTATCTGTTCTTTCAACTAGTGCATCTTCTACGAGAAGTGAAATATAGATTATTGATTCTAGAGCATCTTATCACATGACACCACATAGGAGTTGTTTTATCACTTATAGAGAAGTTGATAGAGGTTCGGTTTTTTAGGAAACGACGTGTAACACTCCATAAAAATTAACGGTAGTTAATAAATAATTAATAAGACTCCAAAATGAATTTGAGAAAACTTTAGAATTTGACCACGAAAATTGCACCATTGTGTTCGTGACGATTTTCGAAGCAACATTCATATTTGGAGTTTTGCGATCAGAGCTCAAACGAATAAGTTATTAGCGTTTGAAGTTTTCGGAACGAAAATAATTTAAAAGAAGTAAAAATGAGTAAATTGTATTATTGCGTGGACCCCACCGTCGAAACCATGGCTATGGTCGACCCCTAACGATCGATTGCTGCCTATGATCAGTCGGGCGGTCGCGAGTGTGGCAGCTAGGGTTGCTCCTTAGCTAACGACACAGATTTTATTGTTTTAAATCTAACGAATACGATTAATTCGAGCGCCTATAAATACAGGACTAACCCCTCAATTTTCTTCTCATATTTTCTGAAACAGTGAAGCTCTGCCATTTTCCCTTCTACACTATTTCTATTAATTATACAATATAATATTATATGTATATATATAAATCGGAGAAGGGTGGAAAATAAAAGAGAAGAAGAGGATGAGTGAATCAACGTTGCGAAAGAAAAAGGTAAATTTCATAATTATAAATCTATATTCCTCTTAACCCCAAATCTCTTCTGAGATCTGTAATTCTAATATTATGTATATACCTTATTATACATATTCTTTTAAATTAGAAGGAAAATGAGTCAATTAAAGGGATGAATTCGGATATAGGAGTTTTGGAAAGCTTGAAAGGTGAATGGAAAATTATATAATTTATTTATGACATTGAAATTTATATCATCGAGCTTTATTTAATTATTATGCTTATGGAAGATCTGTTGAGTTATAGGCGTAGGAAGATGAAATCTCGCATACGTATTCTATAAGTTAGATAATTGGAATAGGAATCATATCTACACCATAATATGGAAATTTGAAAATCAGTCCCTGAATTTATTTATGTAGAATGTTGATAAGATTGTAAGATTTATTCCAGATTTGATTGGATTATAAATTATTAGTATTAACTTAGATTTCCCTAATTTGACTTGGAATGTGAAAATCTATATTTTAATTATTGGAAGCATTGTGAGTACAACTTAGCTGTACCTATTTCTTTGTAATTTCCATAAATTACCTAACTAAAAAAATTGTATAAAAAGTGCGTCGTTTGTATTAACAAGGAATATACCAAAAAGGAAAGAGATGTGCAAAGTACGGATGTTCTTCTTCGTAGTATGCACTTTCTATTTCAATAAAAGGAAAAAAAATTCTTGTAATTTCAAATGGAGCACAAGTCTCACCTTGGTTAATTTAAGGAAAGTTATAACGACAATCCTTTTTGGGAAGGGTGGCTCTAATAAATTAAAATGTGGAAACTAATGTTCTGTAGTTCCTAAGCATAGGAATTAATGTGTTAGGAATAAATATGTATGTATATGTGTGTGTGTGTAATCATTGCAGATTAAAAATATAAGTATATATATAGCATAATATACGACAACATTCATATTATATTAGTTATAATTAGGATAACTAGTTGTTAATAGCGCAGTAAATTATAAGACTAAGAGGTGTAGATGGAAAATAAATAGTAACTCCAAAATTAGTAGGGCAATAAACATGTAGTTAATAGGGAGTTACGAGAATTAAATGGGGACATAAATGTGTTTAATGGGACCGATTAAAGGATTTAATATGGAATTTATGGGAAAATGAAATAGACATAATAGGTTGAATTAGAATGAACTAATAAATGTCACTAGAGACTATCCAATTAGAATAAAAATTACCATTTATTGCAGACAATTGGTATTTATGGAATATAGAAAATAAACGTATATGATAAGAATTAAATACAAGGAGGTAGTATAATTTTCATAATGGGAAATTATAAAAACTTAATTATGCATTTAGGATAATCGCGAATTAGTGGCCCTAGCATAATATTTAGGCTTATGATGATTGGTTTGGTTTAGAATGGGTTGGAATGCGAGATCAGTAGAATTACACAATAGAAGTTTGTCCTTCACCTAGAGGCTACCAACTGTTTTGTAAAGTGTATACTTAATATAGATGTGGACATCTCTAACCATATGACATGTGGGGATGGGATATACGTTTTCATATAGGTACGAGAAAATATACAATGGTTCACCTCGAATTTGAAGTATTGAATGGCCTAGTACCTTTAGAGATGTCAAGGGGTTTACTTCGAGGTGCAAAGTTTAAATAGTCATTAGGTCTGCCTCCTCCCTAAATAAGAAGTCTCAATGATGGTGCCTAATAGGGAAATGGGGTTTGCTTCATCTAACAAGAGGTATTAAGTAACTAGAACAAGCATTTTCCTTGACTTACATCAGATTAGTCTAAACGGGATATCAACGGGCTATGTTAGCATTTTTGTTGTATCGGTATTTAGTAGTAGGGCTGACATATATGCTATGATCACCAGCGGTCTTGAATAGTCGTTAGCAGAGACTTGGGTTATGTCATAACGGATTTCACTTCCTGCTAGTGTAGAATCTGTATAGGATACGCAAAGACCTCATTATTTAATTAGTTAGTTATTTGTTTTTTGGAGGTAGGCTAGTTAACCCTTAGATAAGTCTTTGAAATGCATTAGTAATACGACAACTAAATTATAAAGTTGTATATAGGCGTCATCGGTCTTTGTAGCTAGGACCGATTGACTAGCGTTTATGTTACGGAGGGTAGGGCTGCACAAAGTATGGGTTGGGTTGGGTTTGGAGCAAATACTTTACCCAACCCGTATAGGTATGGGTTAAAGATGGTTCAACTCATCCTCGACCTATATGAAGTTAGATATGGGTTGGGTTGAAGTATGGGTTGGGTCGGGTTTAGTAGAGTTGAGTTGGGTTACATAATCTTAATACTAAAAATGAGAATTTAAAGAAAAAATCAAAATAAAATATTAACATATTCAACTCAAAATAGCAGATTTTAACTAGCATAATGCATTAAATATAACCTATTAACTACAACACATTTTTATATTAGAATTTCATTATAATAGCTATTACATATTCACTACACATTAGATTAAGAGTTTCATTCCTATTTTAAAATGCTCCTAGAGTACTCCTCAAAATCTCTTTGTCAATCCTATGTGTTTTGATTTCTTTAATTTACATGAGCTGACATCAAATATGATTTTTTAGTATATTTATTCTAGAATACATATACTTTATTCTATATTTTGACTTTTCTAATTTCATGGGTTGATACTGAATGAGTTTGTATATAGGGTTGGGTTAAAATAGGGTTGGATTGAACAAAATATCACACCCGATCCATAATAGTATGGGTTAAATTGTAATCCATATCCGACCGAAACTAGGTTTGGTTTGGTCGAATTTATATTGGTTGGATCAGGGCGAGTATGGGTTATATGTAACCCTAGCGGAGGGCCTGCTTTGGGGATTGAGGTATTAAATTGTTGATGGGTCTGTCTCCTTCCTATTTAAGAAGTGTTAAATGGTCGGGGTTTTCTTTTGGGTAGTACAATGTTTAGATATATATGTATATAGGCATATATATATATATATGTGTGTGTGTGTATATGTTTATGTATATAGTTATACCTCGAAGAAGGTTAGACATATTGTACGCGTAGATGGAATTACACAAAATAGCCGTGAATAATGGACATAACACTTAAATAGAAATCAATCGGCATATAGTGTTATAGATAAAGTATATAATTTACCGCTCACCAAAACTTGGTTCTGATCCCCTCCTCATTACAATCCGTACGATAGGTTTAGAGGGACATGCTACTGGTGCAAGACGGGAACTGCAGGCGGTGAAGTCTTCTCATTCATGCTCGACACTAGCAAGGGACTAGATATCTAACGAATAATATTGATTCCAAGGTAGTAGCCTTAGTCAGTATATACATATATTTTTCTATTCCACTGTGAGTTTATGTAGATAGCTTTCTGATATACTTATATTTATTACAGGTTACCAAAACCAACGATCCGTACCTAAATGGACTTGAATTTTGATTCGGTCAAATTTGGGCCCATTAAGGTAGGGGTTGTTACATGATGCATCTTGTCGTATGGCGGGTGTTGGAAATGTGAGGATTAGGATATTTGATGGAGTAATTAGAACTAATATTGATGTAAAACATGCATCCCAATTACGTAAGAGTATACTGTTGATTGGAGCTTTTAGTAGGCTTGGTTTGAGGATTGCTGTAGAAGAGAAGAGGTTGACTATAACCAAGGTTTCATGGATTTTAATGAATGGTGTAAGAGCAGGCAACTTATTTCTACTGAATGGGAGCACTATAATAGGAGATTCGGCTGTAGCGGTTGGTTCTTCTAATCTAAACATGACTTGGTTGTGGCATCTTAGGATGGGACATGTTGGAGCATTGAATGTGGAGTTGTTACACAAGTGTGGCTAGATTGATTGTGTTGATAAGTAAAAGCTTGGATTCAATGAAGGATTTTTGCTCGGTAAGCAAAAGAAGGTTGTGCTTGATGTTGGTTCATATAGGGCATTAGAAGCATTGGAGTATATCCATACTGATCTGTGGGGGCCCTCACCTTGAGTTTCGCTAGGTGTAGTAAAGTATTTTATCACTTTTATTTATGATTTCTCATGGAAAATCTAGGTATATTTCATGAATTCCAAAGATCATACCTTTAGCATGTTCCTTAAGTGGAAAGCGGCAGTGGAAAAGCAGTCAGGGAAGAAACTGAAGTTTCTAGATTAGACAATGGTGGTGAATTTATTTATCACAATAATTCATCCGCTATTGTGAGTCCAAAGGTATTTATAGGCATTATACCTCATCGGGTGATCCATAGTCAAATGTTGTGGTGGAAAGGATGAACCGAACGTTGCTAGAGAGGACCTAATGTTCGAGATTAACTACTGGTTTGGAGAAGGGGTTCTGGGCTAAGGCCCTATCTATGGTAGTTTTCATCAGCAACCACACACCTTCTTCTTCCACAGGTATGAAAACACCGAGGAAGTATGGAAAGGTAGACATGTGAATTATTCATTCCTTAGAGTGTTTGGATATCTAGCTTATGTTCATGAGAGTAAGGCTAAGTTAGATCCAAGGGCGAGCAACTGTGTTTTTCTTAGGTACCATGAAGAAGTGAAGGAGTATAAGATGTGTTGTCCTAGTACAAAGAAGATTGTGACTAGCAGGCAAGTTTCATTAGATGAGAAAACTATTAAAGGTGGAGCCTACATCAGTTGATGAAAGTTCAAGGATAGAGGAGTACCAAACACAGAGCAAGTCATCAGATTCTTTCTATAAAAAGATAATTGATGATGTTACCAAAGGCACTATGGTTGATGAGGAGATTCAGATTCATGGTGGAGTGAAGTCTAAATCTAGACTAGTTAGAGAGAGGATGATGCCTACTTGGCTTAGTGATTATGTTGGGCTTAGTATTGAGGATATTTATTTTGATGACCTAGAGACATATGCTTTTGGGGCTATCTATGATGAGCCGAGGACTATAGAGATGCTACTATGTCTACTGATTATAACAGATAAAGGCTAGCTATGGAGTAGAAGATGGAGCCATTGCACAAAAATCATACTTGGGATTTAGTGCCTCTTCCTTCGAGAAAGTGAGCCATTGGTAGTAGATGGATTTATAGTGTGAAAGACAATGGTGATGGAGATGTGAAATATAAGGCGAGATTGGTTGTGAATGGATATGTACAGCGGAAGGGTGAGGAGTTTCATGACATATTCTCTCCAGCTTTGAGACATACTTCGATTCGTATATTATTAGCTCTAGTTGCTCATTTCAATTTGGATCTTGAGCAATTAGATGTAAAGACATTTTTTTACATGGAGATCTCGAAGTGGATATCTATATCCATCAGCCAAAGGGGTTCATTGACTCTAATAAGCTAAATTATACGTGCAAGGTGAATATCTCTTTGTATGGACTAAAGCAATCCCTAAGATAGTGGTACAAAAGATTTGGCAAGTTTATGCTTTCACAAGGATTAGTCAAGAGCTGCAAGGACCTATGTGTGTACGTTAGAAGATGTGAGGCTGGTATGATTTATTTGCTATCATAAGTAGATGATATGTTAATTGCTTCACATTGTATGGCGAGTACTAATGAGTGGATGGCAGAGCTCAGTAGGGAGTTTGATATAATGGACTTAGGAAAGGCATAGCGAATACTAGGGATGGAGATTATTGGATATAAGCAGAGGAGAGGGTTAGCATAGGGTTAAGGCACACTTGGACATAGTGTATAAAGAAATTTCTCGCTCGATATGAGATGAAGAAGGCGAAGTCAATTGATACTCCATTGGGCTCTCGAATTAATTTATTTCATGATATGTCTCTTGGATCAGACGAGGAGAAAGTTCTTATGGAGGATATTCTATATGCTACTGCTTTAGGGAGTTTGATGTATGATACGGTGTGTACCAGACCAAATTTGGCTTATGTGGTAAGTGTTGTGAGTTGGTGTATGTCCACTTCGAGTAAAGTTCATTAGCAAGCAGTGAAGTGGATTCTTAGATATTTGAGTGGAACATCGAATGTTGGCTTGTTATTTGGGGGAGGTTGGTAAGGATCTTATCCTTACTAGATATTCTGACTCATATTATGTGGTGGATAAGGACGATCGAATGTCGGTATTAAGCTATGTGTTTACACTTAGCATAGGGCCTATTTCATGGAGATCGAAGCTAAAATCTATTGTTGCTTTGACGACTACTGAGGCAGAGTTAGTTGCTATTATGGAGACAACTAAGGAGGGGTTATATTTGTTGCAGTTGCTAAAGAATCTTAATATGATGCAGAATATCATGGAGATTCATTCAGATAGTCAGAGTGCTATTCATATGGTAGAAAATTAGGCTTACAGTGCATACATCAAACTTATAAATGTGCGTAGGTTCTTTCTTATATTGGAAGAGGAGCATCAAAAGATAAAGTTAGCAAAGATGCATACGAAAGACAATCCTGGGGATATGATGATGAAGTCTATTCTAAGAGAGAAGTTTGAGCATTGCTCAAACTTGATTAGCATAGCTAGAAGCTAATGATACCTAATGGCTCAGACTCAGTGAAAGCTTTCCTTTATTTGTTGAGTTGGTGAATCAGGATGGGTGGAGAGAAATTAGAGATTTGTATATTGCGTCGTTGTGGAGTGTTAAAATTATTCACCACAATATATCAAATCAAAGGGTTATACCGAGTCAAAGTCAGATGCTATTTTGGAGGAGATATTTTCTAATGGAAAATTTCAAAGTTTCTTTCTCTCCAAACCATCTTTCTCCTATATAATTGTATAGAATTTAACCATTGTAATCGAGAAAATAAAGTGATAATAACACATTTTTTATCTAGCGATCTTCTTTTCTAATTTTAACCACTCTTGTATCTCCTCAAATTCGTTAATAAAGAAAAGTATTGGATCTAATTTTTTCTTATTATTGAATCTATACTTGTTCGTATCAACGGATTTTTTAGTTCCATAGTCGGTGACTCTAGATCAATTTAGTGAAATTATACTTACAAGAGTGTGTAAGATAAATCCATCACATTGTGCTTATCACATCATCTTGCATAGTCGATATTATATGGTAACTACTAATCATAAAGCATGTTATACACTGTTAAGAAAAAGGTTCTAAGGATACAACAATTATGTACAACAAATCACACCAAGTATGAAATCGTATCATCCAACATACATATATTTATAGTGCTTTTGATGTTGCATCGCAATACCAAGGAAGAAAAATATAACTAGACTTTCATCCACTTGTGATCCATGTCTAGCTTTGAGGCTTTTTGTAGTCCTTACAAGGTAAGCGAGCAACCTTACCTAGTCCATTAGTACTAACACTGGAACTGGGCCAATGCAACGGGGTAAATGGGTAAATTTAAAAAAAAATTCTTCCATTTGGATCTTACTAGACATATGAAGTCTAAGTTTATTTAGATCTAATCCAAATTTATTTAAATAAAATCAATATTTTATTTAGTTTATAAATAAAATTTTATTTATTTATTCTTTAAAAAAAATAAAGTTATATTTATTGTTAAGTTTATATTATTTTGTATTATGTGTATCATATACATATATATGTGTATGTGCAAGTGCAGCATGAAACGGTGTACATGGTTTGACATGCCCATGTATAAACGTTGGTATTCACACCATAATAGGCATGTTAGCCTGTCTGCATATATATGTATGTATAAATATATTTTTTGTATATTATAAAACATTACTTGTAAAGATATATATACACACACATAACTATTGCAAAACAATGCTAAATTTAATATAGATGATTTATAGTTTCAAAATCAAACATTATATTTAAATTTTATATCTTAGATTTATATCTACATAATTCCTAATTTAATTTAATAAATTAATTATAAATATTAATTCATATATATATATATGTATGTATGTGTATATGTATATGTATTGAATAATTCGAAATCGAAAAAGGAGTAATATTTTATAATATATATATATATAATTACATATAGATATGTTTAATAAAATAATAATTAAATATATATATGTATATATTCACAAATATCCTTTAGCCATATAAAGATATTTTTTAGTTTTAAACTGTTTTAAAATATGTTTTTCAAATTTATTTCTATATGGAAATCTACAAATACAAAAATTTAATTTTTTAAACTTTTAAAACAAATTTGAATGTATACATTTTATATCAAAATAATCACAAGCATATTCTATGATATTTCTATGATTATTTTATATATATATATAATTCAATTCAATTCTAAATAAAGTGGTATATATATAATCAGATTTATATATATATAATTATTATTTCTAAAAGCATTATATGCTTATATAAATATTAATAAAATAAAATACATGCTTTATGTAATTATATATGTATGGTATTAACTAAATCCTTACACAAAAGTTACCTTAATAATAATAATAAATTTGAAAAATTAAATAACTTTTTTTGGCCGAGAACATATTTTACAATATATATACATAATTTTTTTTATAAAAGCACACACACACACATATGATCCATTGAAGACAACACAACGTTATATGGGTTCATGATATATTCAACTACTATCTAAACACATATATCATAAGTAAACATTATACACATTAATATATCATTGTAAATAGGGAATTTTACCTTACACCTATTTCTAGATAGTACACCTTAAAACGTAGAATTTGAACTCCTTGAAACGATTTTAGAATCTAGAAAGTGCTACCATCCTAAATGCATCTACTAGTGATCCTTAAATTGCATTTAATTTAGTGTTTTAGAGCTTGAAAACTTGGGGGAAGGAGAGGGTTTGAGGTCGCCCTTGCTATCCTAGAAGAGTGCAAAAGAGAGTGTAATAATATGAAGGTTAGAGGTTATTAAATAGGAGAGAGTCTAAGGAGTAAAAGAAGGATATAGATCCACCTTTCTCTCTTACAATTTCTCCTCCTTTTAGTTCAAAAAATCAGCCTATATATCGTCATATGGTCGGCCTTCCTTGCTCTCTCATAGACGCATACAGTAGGCTCCCTTATGGGCCTCAAAATCAGTTCAAGCCCGATCTATAAAATTTGCATCTAAATTTAATTCAAATGCATATGAATATCGTATATCCACACGCTGTTTATAACTATATACACATACACTATTTAATACTGATCAACATAAGTTAAATAAAATTTTATATTTAAATTTCACAAATAATAATTAATTTAATTAATTTATAAAAATTATAATTGATTAAATTAGGTGGTAACATGAGTATTCAACATTTCGGTCGTGTGACTCTTAGGTTTAAATTTGGCCAGTGATTAATATCGAACAATTTGAATATCAACGTTCACATGTAGGTGGTGTGACATTATGGCTAAATTTATCGCTTACTTAGCTTCTGTAAAATCCAATTTTACATTATTTAAGCATTACCCGATAGTGACAATTATTTACACCAATTCTCTTCGTCAAAACCATATCATATTAGGACTTATGGAATTTGGTAATGCTAAAAATTCCAATATCATCCATATTCTACTTTATAGTCCAAACACAAAGTTCTTTGTTCAATAATAACGATTATTATTAATTACTACTCCGGTCAGAGATTTTGATTTTGAGTTGACTGTGATACTAACCTCATATAACTGAGAAGACGAATCCTCTCTTGAATAGTGTTTCACTTCTAATACTTCCACTCGACCTAACTATAGTTGTTCGATGAACGTCGTACTATGATTTAATATAATCAAAATGAAGCTTTCATATTAAAAATCAATTTATTCTCAAGTTAAGAGAACTATGTAATATGTCACATTGATATTTCTTGTTTAATATTTATATTAGCCAACATATAATTATCGAGCGAATCATTCCATAGTTATCCAATAACTATCAGTATGTAACTCTAGGTGCCCATAAGAGTCACGAGTAATACATTGCTCAACATTTAGAGACTGTTATGTACTATAATCTCAACGGATGCATTGATATTTAGTCTTGATACATCTTGAATAGGAATGTTTAACATGATGTGTTTATCAAATTGTGATAAAATACTCAGGATTACAACATTTTAATTGCCAACACACCATTTATGGATTTTCTGTTAAGTATACTTAAATTAAATAATTAACTAATTATAAAACATTACAATGAGTATATAATATAAAAACACCTTATTTCGAATGAGATTTTTATTACAGAGTTAATAATTTACAATAAATTACAAAATTTCCACTAGGCTATACCCCTAACTCTATCGATCTCCCACTTTCACTTAGGGTCAATTATGGAATCTCAATCCTATCCATTCGATCAGCTTCCCGAGAACCGACTGAGTTAGACCCTTTGTAAATGGATTTGCTGTGTTGTCCTTAGTATCTGCCCTTTTTCTTTCTCCTCAACAAAATCTCTGATGAGGTGCAACTGAATATGCCATGATTTCTTGTGTGCTCTTGGCTCTTTTGCGATCTGTATCGCCGCATTGTTGTCATAGAACAATGCCATTGGATTATCTGTATTGGAAATCACTCTGAGCTCATTCAAAAGCTTACAATTCCATACCACTTTTTTAGCTGCTTCATTGAGGGCAAAGTACTCGGCTTCCATCATGTAATCAACTACTGTTTCCTGTTTAGAACATTTCCAACAAATAGCCCCGTTGTTAAGTGAAAAATATAACCTGACATTGACTTGCTATCATCAACAGCACTCCGAAAGCTAGAGTCAGCATACCCCTTCATAAAGAGGTCTCAATTCCTGTATATTAGGAATACGTCTCGAGCATTTCTTAAATACTCAAGTATACATTTTATAGTCATCCAATGCTTTCTTCATGATTAGGTTGGTATCGGCTTATGCATCCTAATCGTGTGCCACATCAGGTTTAGTACATAGCATAGCATACATTATAGAACTGACTGCCGAAGCATGTGGTATCCTTTTCATATGTTCCTTCTTCTCATTAACATAAGGAGCACCCTTCTTGGAAAGGATGATTCCAGATTGTGTTGGAACATTTCCATGCTTGGAATTCTTAATACTGAACGTTTTAAGTATGGTATCTATGTATAAGGGTAGGACAATCCTAACAACCACTTAGATATATCTCTATAGTTCTTTATACCCTGTATATAGGCTGCTTTTCCCAAATCCTTCATGGAGAAGTTCTTAAAAAGCCAAGCTTTCACTGAATGCAATAACGAAATGTCATTGCCAATCAATAGAAGATCATCATTATATAGAACCGAGTACAATAGCTTTGCCCTATTCCTTTTGATATATGGACGCTTCCTCTATGTTTTGGTAAAAATCAAACCATTTTATTACTTTATCAAAAAACTTGTTCCAACTCCATGAAGCTTGTTTAAGTCCATAAATGGACGTTAACAACTTGTAAGCCTTGCTCTCATTCTCACTGACCATAAAACCCTCGGACTGCGACATATACACGGTATATTCTAAATTACCATTTAGAAATATCGTCTTTAAAACCATTTGCCATATTTTTTTAGTCGTAGGATGCAGCAATGCCCAGCATAATCCGAACAGACTTAAGCATGGATATGGTCGAAAAGGTCTCATCATAATCAATACCTTGAATTTGACGAAATCCTTTCGCAACTAGTCTAGCCTTATAAGTCTCCACTTTTCCACCTACATTTATTTTTTTCTTAAAAATCAATTTGTAGCCAATGGGTTTTATCCCTCCAGTATGTTAGAAAAATTCCACACTTTGTTTTCATGCATGGAATCCATCTTAAAATTTCATTGTCGAGTGCAGAGTCTTTACTATGCAGTGTTTGTAGGAATGGTAGAGCAGTGTTGTTATGTAAGACACAGTCCTCCTTTTCGCCATCCATGAGAAAACCATAGTATCTGTTTAGTGCATGAGATTCCCTACTAGACCTTCTAATAGGTTGCAAGTTTTCATATACAGGTGAATTTTGTTTACATACATGCTCATAGTCGATCCTTCTTCTTTCTTTATTTTTCACCTTTTTTTTACGTTTTCAGGGATCGGCATATTTCTTGTCGATCCCTCTCTTTTTTTATACGCATGGTCATAGGGATCGGTATCTATTTAGCCGATCCCTCTCCCCTTCGATTCGAGTCGAAACAATAGGTGATCCCCTCATCCTGATATATAAACTAACATTCCTCCTTTTCATCCTTACTTATTTCATATCCCTACCATCCCTCAAAATACCGAACCTTCCTCGTTCCTCCATTAAAACTGATCCTCCTTTCCTTCTTCTTCCCTTAACTTCGAAACGAAATCTTTCTACAATTCAACTTGCCCTTACAAACCCACTTCCCCTTACCTTCCATCTCGATTATCTCCTAGCCACTCGCCACCACCTCTAACATATATCACATTAGGTAGGTTTTCTAGTTTTAACCTTTTGATTTTATGATGAGATGATGGATTCCAAGCCATCGACGACTAGGGTGGAGCTTGACACGATGATGAAATGATGGCCAAAGTTGCTTGGAGGAGATGAGTTGTGGGATATGGAAGGGTTTGGAAGAGTAGAAAAGGAGGAGGAAGAAAGGAGTTCATGGCATAGGGTTCGGTCGAGTAAGTTGAAGGATAACATGTTGGGTAGAGGAGGGATCAGTTGGAATTTAGTGTAAGGCATGGGTATGCTGATCGGTAAAATAGTTGACTGTAGGGATCGGTTGTTTAGTTAAATGGGAGAGATCGGCAGTGGAAGTTTGGTGAAAGGTTGAAAATAGTGAAGTAGAGGGATCAGTGGAATTGGTTAGCGTGGTGGGATCGACATTTCTGTTAAAGGAAAGGGATCAGCATCTTCCATTTGGAGAGAGAGGGAACAATTGTACTGCTCTAGGATAGGGATCGACAAATAGGGATCGACATATAAGGATCGACTACTTCTAGTCTTTGAATTAAACTTAATAACCAATCCATAATCACTTTTTTGAACAATCAAAACCAATCCCATCTCAATGAACTTGAACATATAATAATGATGAACGATAGGACTTGCATATCCATCGAGGAACTCGAAATTGAACGATCAAATCCTTGGGACTTAGAACGTGAACTAAAACTTAACATATGGACTTTAATGATGGTTTTCACACTTGAATATGCCGACGATCGATCCCAAAGCTTACACAACCGATCAATCTATTTGCCAGTTGAGACGGTCAGCGATAACAGTCACTCTGGTCGAAATCCAAAGTCTCGTCATTTACTTTGTTTTGTTTTATTTTGAGCTGCTTATCTCTACACTACACTACACTGCACCAAACTAGCTTACACTTAGCCTGCGGGGGGGGGGGGGGGGGAGGTAAACTTTTCTAATCTCGATTATCTACTGAGTATAGTTGACATGGACTTCTGACGTTCGGAGCGTCTAACTGTGATGTTTTCTGGACCAACTTCACAATATAGTATTCCCGAAGCCTAGTCAAGTTCCACAAATATATCTGCCAGGCTTTCCCCTGGTCATCAAACTAAACAAATGAAAGTTTCTGGCCCGTCGGTCGACCTTTTCTCTGAAGTTCCCATCCTTCCGGCGGTAGATATAAGTCCTGCCCACGATGCCGTAGAAGGCGCTCTATTTTTAGCTAACCCAACAGATTCTCAAGCCTCCAGAATTGGTGAGGCCGCTCTTCGTAGACTATGTTCTAGGCACGGGATTCCCTTCGAAGACGTTATGGTTCATTCGGTGAACGACAAGGCTCATTCGCCCCTGGAGGGGTATACAACATGCAATAAGTTCTTGTGCTGGGCTGGATACGTGCCGTCCTTCAATTCTTTCATCCAGGAGATGCTAAAATACCTTGGAATAGCTCCTACTCAACTACATCCAAATAACTATGCCTTTCTACATGATACTTTCTTACTATTTATGAACGTCCTATTTTGCCCGCCAACTCTTGAGGACATCAAGTTTATTTACAACTTCAAACGATGGACAGGGAGTCTTTCCTACATTTTCCTTGAGCCTTCGCCCAATTTTCAAGTCTTAACAGGTGCTTGGAACAAACTCAGCCTCTTCAAACACGAATGGTTTTATGACCGATGTCCGCCTAGCTTTGCAAGGCGATGGTTGGAAGGACGTAAGTGTCTTCTTTGCTCTATTATCAAATTATTTAACCCAGGTCATAACCTGAATCAATTAACATTCTAAAAGTCTACAGGTGTCCGTCCACGTCAAGATGCAATAGTTTTTCACGGGCAACCTCTGCAATTCGTGCCATTCCGGTCGAAGATAGGGACATTCAACTTCTTGTAACCGATGAATGGTTATCCCTATTCGAGTTGCTGGAGGAAGATCGCAGCATTAGGTTTCTAGGAAGCACTACGCTAACAGGATATGCTACAAAACAAGAAGGTGATATCAATAACCCTGTCATGCCCCCAATCAAAGGGACTCGGGATGACGTCGAAGAGAGTGAAATTAGGCGTGCTAAGACCAACGAGCTCGGCGATGCTGATGCAGGTCCAGGCAACACGCCTGTGGTCGAACCGTCACAAGGTGTAGAACCTCACATGGCAGCTAGGAAAAGAAAGAAGCTTGCATATAAGCTCCGTATGAGGAAAACTGCTAAGGAGCCTGAGTTTGTTATCATTTCCATCAACGAAGAGTCGTCTTCCCAACATTTAGAAAGCTCGATGAAGGGGTTTTCCAATCTCCAAATACCTAATGACAACATGACTTATGACTTCCCCAACAACAGTATTAAGGGGCTCAATTCTCCTACCAGAAGTGGAGTTGGCATTCTTCCCACCGGAAAAGGAGAGAAAACTCCTATGAGCAAGGTTGCATCTACTGATCCGTCGGGAGGACACTAGGACACTCACAATCTTGTGCACTTCACCACACGATCTCCATCTACTTTTTGTATAATGGTCACTGATACATCTTTGTTTGGTTTTGGCAGGTGCGATGTCTCAATCCCAAGCTTTTGATCGCTTGAGGGGCTCCTCGATGCAATACGTATCCCAATGTGATTCAGAATCGGGAAGGCGTAGAGAAAGGGATGACGACCGAGAAAGAAGTCATATTTCGAGGAAATTTTCATCTTCCAAGCATAATTTCCAATCTCGGTCGTCCCATCAGGAACCTCAACCCAATCTTCCTATGCACAGTGGCGATCAGACCTCTTTCCATGGTCCCCAAATTGCCATACCGCCTGAGCTGTATTCTGGTTCCTCCAGCTCCAAGTAGTCCCATAACTGCAGGTCGAGCAAGCGTCCAATCATCGCTTTTGATCCATCTTTGCCGACTGTGGCTCCTGAAGCTTCCACAGTAGAAAAATTGGCCGAACTTAAGGTCAATTTTCCAAAGATTTGTTTCGACGGGCTTAAGTTCCTCCCCTCCATTCGTACAATACCAGGGAATATTAAGGCGAGTTCTCTCGCATGCATCAACAATGTTTTTGTTCAACATGAATCATTCTGGCACTTAGCAGAGAAAACCTTCGACATGTCTATCGAGAGACAATATGAAATTAATCATCTCAAGCTAGAGGCGATCCATGAAAAAGATATAATTAAACACCAAGACATTGTGATCTCGGATTTGACGACGAAGCTGATCGAGGTAGAACAAAGTGCTAAGGAAACATTTGAGGCAATAAGTCGTCTAGAAGCTGCCCACAAAAAGCAACTTGATGCCGCCCAACCGAAGCGGTGCGCTTGCCTTGGAAAAAGATACCTTGCAAAAGGAAAAAAATATTTTAGCCTGCTGCGTTGAGGAGCTTGAAGAACTTCTTAAGAAGGAGAGGGAAGAGAAAATTGAAGCTCAAGAGGAATCATAAAGATATTGCAAAGAGGCTGTTGAATCCCTGACTTTGAAGATCAAGCTTGATGAGCAACTTGCTCAAATTGAAGTCCTCAAAGAAGAGGCGAGGGAAGCTGGCCACAATGAGATGAGAGAATATATCAAGTCCCAGGTAGAGGATGCCAAGGAAGCTAGTTGAAATGAAACTAAAGACATGTTTGATCCCCTGATCATTAAATACAATGTTAAAGTCCTTATCCATCGTGATTTGAGCTTTCTTGATGAGGGTTATCTTAAGTCGCTTTCCGAAAACTGGGAGTATGTTGTTGAAATGAAAAAGAGAACCCTCCGCGAAGCTGATTTGGACGAAGAGAAACTAGTATAGGAAATTCTCCACAATGACGAACCTCTAGACCTTGCTGTTGCGAGACTTCGATATTTTGACATTCTAGCACCCATCGGCAAAGGGAAAAACACTGTCGATTCATCGGAGCCCAATCCCAAAGGCCCCTCTTCTTTTCAAGCGGCCGGAGCGTCAGTCTCTCTCGGCCCGGGACAAGATCTAAGCTATGATCCGGACAAACCCAGTTATCAATCTAAGGTGCTAACTCCTATTCTGGAAGGGGGCACTCCGGCGACAACTGAGAGTCGGCCGGACGAAGAAATTCCGCTTTATTCTCCACTTTTCGAGAGATTTCGTTCTTCATGTCTAATAGTCACGGGTTTACCTTCTTGTTTCTATGAATCTATTGTCTTCTAGGTCCCAGCCAAACTCCAAAAAGTGATGTCGCCATGGAGCAACAATTGACATCTACTGAGATTCCGACAGCTACCGACGCTCCAGGACCCGACGCCCAAGTTATGGGAGCACTTAATGATGGTAAGGCCGAAGACCTGTCATTGCCTGGTGAGCCAGATGATGTTGTGACTACTGGCGCTGCTGAAAATACTGATGAGCTCACCTTAAAACAATGCATCGAGAGGGAGGAATTGTTGAAGAAAAAAAGCTAAGGCTAAACCGGCCGATGTGGACATTGATGATCTAAATCTCGTCGCATTACAAGTCATCCCATCTGGCAGGTCAGTTCCTCATGACCTCCCTCCAACCTTTGAAAGCTCTCCTGGCAAGGGTGGTAAAGGATCAAGGAAAAGGATAGGCGGAAGTTCGGATGGTGGCACTCCTAAGAGATCCAGAAAGGAGAAACGGTAGAAGAAATAATCATCTCTCCAACTTAGTTTGTATATAGTTTGCATAGCTGTTTTCCTCTTTTGTTGGCCGTGATTGTGCGGGTACGAGCCTCCTTTTTAAATAAAGTTGTATCATAATTTTTGAAGTTTATTATGTAAATAAAATTTCTTTGTTTTTTGTCGAACTCTTATGAAATTTTTTATTTAAGTTGTCGAGCTATTACTTTCCATTCAATGCACTTGTAATTCATCACTCGTTGCTTTAGATGATAATCCGTTAATTCTATCCCAAGGCCTCTATACGGTCGTGACCCTGGGTCATATCGAACATAGGGCTTGAGCCCTAATGTTGCACTATCGGATTCAGCAGTTTGAATGGTTATACTCCTGCCCCAGTCTTGGGTTAGTGGAGTTAGATGGTGGATGGTCGAACTCCATCCGTGGCGAGTTTATATTCCTCTCGTCGGTTTCAGATTGGAGTTCATGGAATAGTGAGTGGTCAAACCATACTCGTATATTTTTTAATACTCATATCCACACTCTGGGGATAAGAGTTAGTTAGCAGGTGGTCAAATCGCACCCGACTTGTGTTTATACTCTAGTCCGCATTCTGAGGACTTAGAGTTAGTTAGCGGGTGGTCGTATCGCACCCGGCTTGTGTTTATACTTCATTCCGCACTTTAGGAACTTAGAGTTATTTCGAAAAATAGTCGGAACGTACTTTTTTTAATTGATTGACTAGCCCCCAAGTTTGGGAGTTAACTTAGCGAGCGATCGATCGTATCATGATCGCTTTTGATTCATATTTGTCCCATTGTTTGATAGGATTAAGTTGGTCATTGGACGGTCGAATCACATCCATCCCTCGTTAGGCATTATGTCCATCGGGTTGTGAGTGTGAATCGTCAAATAAAGAGTCAGACCATTTTCATTTCGTTTAGTTTAGTCGTGAACTTATGTAATCGGCTAGCTCCAAACTCTAGGAACCTGGTCGGACATGTCGATACTAGTTAGTCCAGTATCATAACTAATATGTACTATTACAGCAAACATAGACATAAAGGAAATTCAAAACTTTATTTGCCAAATGGAAAGAAAGAAATAAGTTGTCTTAGTACATACCTTTGAAAATCAAATACTAAAGCAAGTCTTGAAATTAAATAGAACTGAATGAAAAAGAAGTAAACTAAGTGAAATAGCGTCGTAAATGCTCGCTATTCCACGCCTTTGGGAGTGTGATGCCATCAACAGTCGCTAGCTTGAAAGTTCCCTTTCCAAGCCTTTGTTCAATGCCATATGGTCCTTCCCAAGTAGGATTCATATGCGACGGGGCAAGAAAAACTAGTTTCAAGACGAGATCGCCGATTTCAAAGGTTCTAGGTCAGAATTTAGTGTTGTAATTCCGGGCGACTCGGTGTCGGTGCGCAGCTGCCCTCAAATCAGCTTCTTCAAGCCTCTCATCTACAAAGTATAGAGATTCCAAGAGGAGATCTTTATTCGTTCTGGGATTGTAGCAGGTCACTCGATGAGAAGGAACTTTGAGCTTAACAGAAATAATGGTTTTGGAACCGTAAGTAAGGGCGAATGGAGTATGGCCACTCGCAGACTTGTGGTTGGTCCTATAAGCCCATAGTGCTATCGGGAGTTCATCTACCCACTTGCCACTGGCCTTCTCCAAACTCTTCTTCAAAATGAACTTTATGATTTTGTTCACAGCTTCAATTTGTCCATTGGCTTGAGGGTGAGCGATTGCTGCAAATCTCTTTTCAATATGATGCCGACGACAGAAGTCTTTGAATTCAGCACTGTCGACTTGAGTCCCATTGTCTGTTACAATAGCTTGTGGAAGACCAAAATGGCAGATGATGTTTCGAACGATGAAGTTGATTACATTCTTTGTTGTGATCGTAGCTAATGGTTCCGCTTCGGCTGATTTGGTGAAGTAATCAACTGTGACGATGGTGTACTTCGCACCACCCTTAGAGTTCAGTAAGGAACCAATAATATCTATACCCCACATGAAAATTGACCATGGGTCGACCATTTCTGTAATTTCCACAGGCGGAGTTCTTGGAACTTTTGCATATATCAAGCACTTGTCGCATCACCTTACATAATCAAAGGCATCTCGATTGACAGTCGGCCAATAATACCCGCAACGGAGTATTTTCTTTACTATAGTTTGCCCCCCTAATGTGATCGCCACATTCTCCTTCATGAACTTCCTTTAGGATTCGTTTTACTTCATCATGAGAGATATACTGAGGTAGGGGAATGGAAAAACCCTTTTTGTACATAACTCTTTCCTGTATGATATATCGTGAAGCTTTACGAAGGACTTGTTATTTTTCATTCCTTCATTCGGGAAGAATTCCATATAACAAATAGTCTTTAATCAGAGTCATCCATGACTCCTTTTCAAGCTCGTCTCCAGTACCCGGTCGATCTCCATCGGGCTTATGCTTGGAGCGTTTAATACTTCGACTGGAACCAAGCCCATCTGTTGTGCATCTTCGGTGCTAGCAAGCTTTGCTAATGAATCAGCCTTTTTGTTTTTGATCCCGAGGAATGTGCGTAATATCATAGTACTCAAAGTCAGTCAACAACTCTTGGACTTGGGTAAGGTACGGAGCAAGTCGTTGACCTTTAGCTTGGTAATCTCCCCTGACTTGTTATACTACCAATTATGAGTCGTAAAAGATTTCAAGAGACTTTATCCCCAGTTCTCTGGCGAGTTTAAGTCCAGTAATCAGAGCCTCATACTCAGCTTCGTTTTTTGTTGCAAGGAAATCAAGCTTTAAAGCATAGCAAATTGACCGATCTTCGAGAGTTACAAGCGTAATTCCAGCTCCAGAACATCGATCGTCGGATGCTTCATCTATATATAACTTCCACTGTATGGTAGGGGTTTCACTATTCTCTGGGAAATCATCCCGTGTAGTAAATTATGCTATAAAGTCCGCCAGTGCCTGACCCTGGATAGCCCCTCGAGGAAGATAAGTGATGTCAAATTAGCTAAGTTCAATATTCTACTTGAGCAACCTTTTAGACGTCTCAGGTCGCTATAGGACCTATCATAACGGCTGGTCGGTGTAAACATTGATAGGATGTGCCTAAAAGTAAGGACAGAGCTTTCGTGAAGCAATCAACAAACAATATGCCAGTTTCTCTATTTTTGGATATTTCCTTTCAGCTCTTGTCAATCGCTTGCTAACATAATAGACCGGTCTCTGGATTCAATTCTCTTCGTGGAGCAACGCAGCACTTATAGCATGTACCGACATGGCTAAGTAGATATATAAATCTTCATGATCCACCGGCTTTGACAAGATGTGAGGTCTCTCTAACTGGTTCGCCAAAGCTTGGAATGCATCGTTACAATCCTGTGTCCATTCCCAATTCCTTTTTCCTCTCCTAATCAAGTCAAAAAAAGGAATGCTTTTATTGGTAGCTCTGGAAATAAATCGGCTTAGAGCGACAACCTTCTCATTCAGGCTCTGTACTTGTTTGATAGTCTTTGGCGCTTGGATATTGTAAATAGCTTGGATCTTCTCGGTATTAGCTTCGATTCTGCGAGCATTAACGATGAAACCCAAGAACTTTCCTGATGCAAGGCCAAAAGAACACTTCAGAGGATTAATCTTCATTTTATAATGCCGGAGGATGTCGAACATTTCTGCCAAGTCTCTAATGTGGTCACTAGACTATCGTGATTTAATGAGCATATCATCCATGCATACCTCCATTGTTTTTCCGATCCGATCTTTAAACATTCTGTTGACTAGGCGTTGGTAGGTTGCTCTTGCATTCTATAGCCCAAACTACATTACCACATAGAAATATAATCCAACATCGATAATGAGACTGGTGTTCTCTTGATCGGGAATATGCATCGAGATTTGGTTATATCCTGAGTACGCATCCATAAAAGATAGCAATTCATGTCGAGTCTACCAGCTGGTCGATCCTTGGAAAGGGAAAGCTGTCTTTTAGGCATACCTTGTTCAAGTCTGAGTAATCAATGCATGTCCTCCATTTCCTATTTGCCTTTCTCACATGTAAAGGATTAGATACCCACTTGGGGTAGAGGGCGTCGCGAATAAACCCATTATCTTTGAGCCTATCCAACTCCTCTTTAAGAGCGGTAGATCTCTCCGTATCCATGCCATGCCTTTTTTGTTTCACCGGGACATGCCTCGGGTCGATATTCAATGCATGGCTCGCGATGGCAGGCAAGATCCCACATATGTCTGAGTTAGTCCAAGAGAACACATTAAGCTTCGCTCGGATACATCCAGCAAGTTCTTTCATCATCGGGGGGCTGAGCTGTGATCCAATCTTTAGGACCCTTAATGGGTCATCGTGGCTGACTGTGATGTCAATCACCAGCTCAGCAGGTGCATCCTTTGTCCCTTTGGGCTCCTCCTCTTCCTCTCTCGGACCTATATCTCTATAGAATCGATTGTGGCGCCCTGGCAAAGGCTCAGGCGCTGGTTGTCAATCTTCAGTGAATTGGATGTGGACGGACTTGTCCACACCCTTACCCTTTTCCTTTCGTTGAGCATCCCTCAATTCAGCTACATAACAGGAACGTCCGGTCGCCTGATCATCATGAACAACTCCAACACCATTTTCTGTCAGGAATTTCAAAGTCAAATACCATGGGGCAAGAGCTTCCCGAAACTCGGTTAGGGCCGGTCGACCCAGAAAAGGGTTGTATGGAGAGTCAACATCCCAAACGATAAAAGGCAGAATCCGCACTCTCCTCTGGTCACCTTCTCCCAACTCCATGGGTAATTCAATATAACCAACAGCTTTAGTGGCAGCACCGTTAAAGCCATGAATGCGGGCTTTAGATGGTTTCAAGTCTTTGACTTCCATCCTCATCTAATCATAAGCTTTTTTGAAAATTATATTTATAGAAATTCCACAATCAACCAATATCCTTCTTACTAATGCGGGGCCGATCACGACCGAAATAACCATTGGGTCGATCGTTGGAGCCTCCGCCTTATCCACATCTCTATTTTTAAACAAAATATCGTCTTCCATTGCAGGCTTTTAAATCTCCCCGAGATGGCCGAGATGAAAAATCCGAGATATCAGCCAAAATCCGAGATTTGGCAGCCTATTTAGTTATAAGTGTTTTAAATATCGCCCGAGATAGCCGAGATATTTTCCCGAGATATTGGCCAAAATCCGAGATTTAAAACACTGTTCCATTGTACGTTTCTGTTTTGCCGGAGCTCCATCTTCCATACTCGAACAACATTCAAAATTTACATGCTCAATCGTGCTAGCATAGCGCTCCATCTCATGCCAACTCTTATCAGCCGGATGTGGTCCTCAGACTATTGTGTTGATTACCAATCTTCCACCAGTCTACATAGGCTCCTCAGCCTTGTGCAGTGCTTGTTCTCGGTTGGGGTCGGATGTCCCCTGCCTGCCATCCTGCGGTGTTTTTACAAACTGCTGTAACTTTCTTTCTCGAATCAGCTTTTCGATAATACCCTGGAGATGCTTGCATTCATTTGTGTTATGACCTTAACATTTGTGAAACTTACAATATTTTCCGGTTTATTTTTGCTTCTCCATTAATTCTTTTGGAGGCGTCTTCCTATACTATATGGTATTGCATGTGGACAAATAGTTATTCTCTAGTGATGTGTTCAGTGGCGTGTAAGTATTGTACATTGGAATCCTAAGCTTTCCTCTTCCTGAATCCCTCTTTCATTCGCGGCTCCTACTCCGCCTTTCTTTTGTTGATTCAGTTTGTTTTGGACATTCACTTGAACTTTTCCAGAGCTATCATCAGACTGCTTCACTGCAATATTACTCTGTACTCCCTCTCCACTTGGTCCCGCAACATTCTTCTTCCTTGAGCATCTGGCTTCTTCCTTCCTCAAATACTAAGCCACCTTTGCGCAAAAGCGCTCCAATATTGCGGGTGGCTTGCCAGCTAACTAATCACCAAAATCAGACTCTGGATCATGCTCTCTTGTTATGGCCATCAGTATTGCATGGTCATTCGGAATACTGATTTCTGTAACAGCTGTATGGAATCTCTCCAAATAATCTTTCAACGATTCTCCCGGAGCCTGGATCACACTGGACAGGGACATTACATCTTTAGGGCGAGTTGTGTGCATATAGAAATTCTCCACAAACCTTGTTCCAAACCATAAAATCTAGAGATTGACTGTGGGGGTAACCTTGTAAACCACATCGTTTCTATTCCAGAGAGAGTTATGGAAAAACATCTACACTTGGTTGCATCATCTGCTCGTGTGGAATCCATCAACTATTCATATCTTATGATGTGCTGCCTACGGTTGGTTTTTCCCTCATAGGCAGGTAACTACGGCATGTTGAGCCTCCTTGGATACTCTGCATGTAGGACATTGTCAATGAAGGGGGTATGGCTTCTCAAGATTCCCCAGTTGTCATTGGTCAAGTCTTGGTTCTCTCTTACTAACTATCTAACCATAGTCGACAAGTCCGGCATCTGGATAGTTGGTGCCAAGCGGTGGTTGTGTTCCACATCATGTGAATGGTCCGATCGATGTCTACGGACAGTTCCACGACTTCTTGGTTGACCCTCCTCCCATTGTATAACACGTACATTCACTTTATCATCATTCCGAGGAAGCAATGGATCAACATTCAACAAACTTCATCATCCAGATTATTCGCAACAGCTCCAGCTTCGATCCCAGCATGTACATGTAAGTTCTCTCCTTTGGAGGAGGGATCGACATCGATCGGTCCTAGCAGACCAGCTAGGTCTTCCTATTGACGCCCCGAAGTTTCTACACGATATCCGTCTATTTTACAATGCCTGTGTTTGTGGTACTCGTCTGATGAACTAGAACTCTTCGATGCTGAGTAAGGGGTAGGGTCCCTCCTTGCTTTCGCTCACTGTTGCCGAATGAGTTGGTTCAATCTACTGATTTAATTGCCAACGACTATCCACTAGCTCTCTCATCAGATTCTAGAATTCAGCTCTTATAATGGAATTGGCTGGATTTCGAACTTTAACTGGATCACCATTCACATCCATCAGTTGACTGCTCGGGCCTTCTTGCTGGATGCTAGCATTCTCATTTCCTTCTGTGTTCTGAGAAGTATACCTAGTGTTCCTCACCATTGTCGATAGCTTTGCTTAGATTTTTACAAATTTGAATAGCACAAGCAAACTTCTTGAAGATAACTGTGGATCTCCTTCAGGGGATTTATGCAATCCAGTAGCAACAAAGGATCCTATTAAACTAAGAATCAAGGCTTTCAACGAAAGCACCAAAATGCTTGCACCTAAAATTGGCATTAACACCCAATAGAAGTTTTGAAGAGAAATAAATGAAGAATAAAAAATGAAAACAGAGGACAATAACAAAGAAATAACAGTAAATTGAAAAAATAGCACGCACACAACGATTTATAATGGTTCGACATTATTTTCCTACGTCCAATTTGAACAGATTGCTTTATTAATCACTTTAAAATTGAGTACAACAAGGATCAGATGAAAATACTTAGTTACAAAAGAGTATAAAGCAACTAGCAGCGTAAAAGTCTCGAAAATGAACAACCAGGTCTGTATTTATAGACGAAGATGACCAAATATCTCCCTGAAAATTCGGCAGAAGGACCTTCGGAACCATACGGACCCACAAGAGGGACCACATGGCCCAATTCCTAAAGAAGAGGGATTGGTAATGATCCCTCCTTTGGTCGAATTTTGGAGTGCGATCCCTATGGTTGCTTCCTCATGCTAAAATATGCTTAGCCTCTAAATTTCATGCCAATTGGATTAGTAGAACTTGATTTATTGCTCGATCTTTGCTTCAACATGGATTGCTTGCTGATTCTTGCTGATCCCTTCTAAGGGAAGAATGCCAATCCCTCTAACTTCATCTTCTCGAGGTGCGATCCCTAGGGTAGGCTCCCTAGGACCCAAATATCTTGCTCACAAAATTTCATATGCATTGGACTTGTGGATCTTGAGATATTAAATGTTTTCTATTTAAATGCACTTGCTCCTTGAAACATACCGATCCCTATAATGGAAATCAATTTATGTCGATCCCTCCTATGTGTTGTACCATATTTCATACTTCGAACATTCTACCTTGCATATATATCAACTCCATTCAACCTTGACTTCATGTTATCATCTGTACTTGACTTATTGGCCCCACAATCATCATCTTGGACTCATAGGCCTTGATAGCAGTCGAATCTAACTTATGCAATCGGTTCAATGTAGTCAGGTCAAAATGCCGGATAACATATACTGTATATTACAAAACATTACTTGTAAAATGTAAAATAAACAAACATATTTATATATAATTATATTGCTAAACAATGCTAAATTTAATATAAATGATTTAAAATTTCAAAATCAAATATTGTATTTAAATTTTAGATATAAATCGACAAAATTCCAAACTTAATTTAATAAATTAATTTTAAATATAAATTCATACGTATGTATTAAATAATTTGAAATAAAAAAGAATTATTTTATAATATATATAAGTACATATAAATATGTTTAATAAAATAACAATTAAATATATAATTATATATTCATAAATACGCTTTTGGCCATATAAAGATATTTTTTTGATTTAATTTTTTTATTTCAAATTAATTTTCATACAGAAATTTGCATATAAAATATATTATTTTTTTAATTTTCAAAACCAATTTGAATGTGTACATTTTATATCAAAATATTTACAAGCATATTTTATGATATTTCTATTTATATATTATATTTAGAATTAAATTCATTTTAAATTAGGTGGTATATATATAATCAGGTTTTAATATATATATATATATTATTTTTGAAAACATATACACATATGTAAATATTAATAAAATAAAATACATGCTTTATTTAATTATATATGTATTGTATTAACTTAATCCTTACGTTAAAATCAATTTAATAATATTATTAAATTCGAAAAATTAAATTATTTTTCTGTCCAAGAGCATATTGTACAGTATACATACACGTTTGTTTATAAACACACAAATACGTATATATATATATATATGTATGTATGTATGTATGTATATGGGCATGTGCGTGCGTGTGTGTGTATTTCGTCCAATGAAGACAACATAATGTTTTACAGATTCGTGATATATTCAACCATTATCAAAATACATATATGATACAATAAACATTATTTACATTAATATGTCATTACAAATAAAGAATTTTTCCTGTCACCTAATTCCAGATAGTTCACCTTGAAACATAGAATCATAACTCCTTGAAACGATTTCAGAATCCATAAAGCACTACCATCTTGAATGTAGCTATTGTTGATCCTCGAGTTGCATTTAATTTAGTGTTTTAGAGCTTGAAAACTTGAAAAAAGGGGGTTGAAGGGGACCTTATTCATTTAGAAGTGTTCAAAAGAGAGCGTAATAATGTGAGGGTTAAAGGTGATTAAATAAGAGAGAGTCCTAGGAGTAAAAGGAGGCTCTAGATCCATATTTTTCTCTTACCATTTATCCTCTTTTTTAATTTGAAAACTCCACCCTTTGTGCCATTATATGGCTAGCCTCTCTTGCCCTCTCATAGCCACATACAATAGGCCTCCTTATGGGCCTCAAAATTAGTTTAAGCCCGATCAACGAAAATTGCATTTAAATCTAATTCAAATGCATATCGGTATCATATATCGATGCATTTGTTTATGACTATTATGTACACACTATTTAATATTGATCAACACAAGTTAAATAAAATTTTATAATTGATATTTCATAAATATTAATTAATTAAGAATAATTATAATTAACTAAATCAATGGTAACATGAGAATTCAACGTTTCGGCTGTGTGACTCTTAGGTATAAATCCAATTTTACTTTATTTAAGCGCTACCCAGTAGTGAAAATCATTTACACCAATTCTCTTCATCAAAACTATATCACATTAGGATTTATGGAATTTGGTAATGGTGAAAATTCCAATATCATCCATATTCAACTTTATAGTCCAAATACAAAGTCTTAGATTCAATATAACAATTATTATTAACCGAACTACCCTGACCAGAGATTTTGACATTGAGCCGACTTCAACTGACCGTGATACTAACCTCATATAACCGAGGAGACGAATCCTCTCTTAAATATTGTTTCGCTACCAATACTTCCACTTAACCAAACTATAGTCATTCGTTGGACGTCGAACCATAATTTAACTATAATCGAAGTGGAGCTTTCATATTGAAGGTCAATATTATTCTCAAGTCAAGAGAACTATGTAATATTGTCACATCGATATTTTTTGTTTGACCTTAATTATATTATCCAACAGAAAACTATCAAGTGATTCATTCCATGGTTATCAAATAACTATTAGTACACAATCTCTAGGTGCCGCAAACAGTCATGAGTAATACACCATCCAACATTTGGAGAGCATTACATACACTAATCTCAACAGATGCATCGATATCCGGTCTCGATACAAATTGACTAGGAATATTTAAAATGATGTGTTTATAAAATTGTGATAAAATACACATGATAACAACATTTGTAATTGCTATCACAAATACACCACTTATGGATTTTCTATTAAATATACTTAAATTAAATAATTAAGTATAATATATTACAACAAGTGTATAAAAGGAAGAAAAACACCTTTACTTCATGCAAGATTTTATTATAGAGTTAATAATTTACAATAAATGATAAAATTACCCATAAAGCATACCCCTAACTCTATCACATCATTATTTGTTTGGCGTCCCTAGCCATTCACCTCTAAGCATCCTGCCCATGTGGCACTGCATCATTGATCACATGAATGTAAGCCACTATCCCATTTCTATGCAGATTTTCCTTGGTATAACATTAGGCTTTTGTCTTCAAGCCTCACTTGGTACGTATAAACATTTGAACTCTTAAATTAAACCAAAATACTTGTAGAGCACTCCTTGTATTGCTTACATAATTGAATCTGATTGACTATTCAACTCCACCACGTACTTGCTCATACATCACTGCATTTCTCTTGTAATCCTTAGTCATATTAACCATCGCCTACAACAAATCTTCACATCGATCATGTATAATAATCGAAGGCATATGAGCCACCTCTGTCGATTGCACACCGTTATCCTATATTTTACCTAAGTAACATTTCACTGGAATTGGACTATGAAATGATGAAGGAATGAGTTCTGGACTTTAAGACAATCAATAGTGAAAAGCAAAGAAAGAAGGGGCCAAAATTTGTTAAATCCATGCATTGGCACCAATCCATCAAAAAGCCCAATAAGGCACAAGTTTAAGTGCAATGGATCTCTAGCATGATGGAAGGAAAAGAAAAGATTTTTGGCATAGGTGATGGATCGATATCAATCCATCAAAAAGTCCTGTTAAGTCAAAAATTAAGCCTAACATAGATGTCCAAAGATGAGAGATTCAAAGATACTTAAGAAAAAAACTTAGACTTGGTCAAATATGAAAATGATCAACTAGTCACAAAGTCCATTACTCCAATTGGTAATAGTCAAAGTCATTCATTGTAAATTAGTAATTTCAGTATGACATAATTCCCATTAAATTCCTAAATTAAACTTTTACAGTTATATTAAGTACAAACTGAAAATGAGGAAGAAGGGAAACTGAGAAAAATTCATCCCTCTTATGTGGGGATACATACATATTTATAGGAAAAGCGAGTTGCTATATCTTTGACACGTGGAGGCTATTCAATTTGACAGATGTTGTAGACACGGCATGATATCGGAGTGATATGCGGCATCGTTTTGCTCCTTCTTCTTTCTGATGCTCGCATGTCATGATTGGGAAATTTGGAGTGTCACATGGTTGCCTGGAGTAGCCTTGGAGATAACTTTAAATCATCAATATCGCATTCTTTTGATATAGTATAAGTGTTACCTGGAGGTTTGACCAGGCAACTGGGTCGATCGGCATTCAATCACATTCGGCACAACTGGGTCTGTCGGCACTCAAGCTCGTTCGGCATCCAGCACCGTTCGACAGAGAGGCCTCGTTCGACATCCAGTACCGTCCGGCAGAGAGGCCTCGTTCGGCATCCAGCACCATTCGGTAGAGAGGCCTCATTCGGCATCCAGCACCGTTCGGCAGAGAGGGCTCGTTTGGCATCCAGCACCGTTCGGCAGAGAGGCCTCGTTCGACATCCAACATCGTTCGGCAGAGAGGCCTCGTTCGACATCCAGCATCGTTCGGCAGAGAGACCTCGTTCGACATCCAACACCGTTCGGTAGAGAGGCCTCGTTCGGCATCCAGCACCGTTCGGTAGAGAGGCCTCGTTCGTCATCCAACACCGTTCGGTAGAGAGGCCTCATTCGGCATCCAACATCGCTCAGTATCCCTACCTCACTCAGCATTCAACCTTATTCGGCGTTCCAGGTTCGACCAGCATTCAACCTCGTTCGGCATGAACCTCGCTCGGCATTCCAGTCTTGTTCGTCCTGTACAATTAGCGCAACGCACTGCCTCGTTCGACCAAAGTATCCTCGACCGACGTTCAAACATCATTCGGCAGAAGCTTCGACTGGCATTCCTCCCCACAAAGCATAACAGGGTCGCTCAGCATTTGTGGTTCGACAATTGCCGTTCGGCAATTGTGGCTCGGTGTACAGGAGTCACTCACCATGGGCCGAGGTATCCTGCTCCTAGGTCCAAGAGGGAAATCCGACCCATCTTCGTCTATAAATAGGAGAGCAGGGGCACAGTGAAAAAGGACCTTTTTTGGAGAACACCGGGGAGACTCTGCCACTTTCTATACTTGGCCTATTTACTTAGCAATTGCATTCAAGTAATTGGTGTATGAATTGTATCTGTAATCGATTATCAAGTAAAGCAATAAAGATTAACTTCAAAGTGGACATAGGCAATTACGCCGAACCACTATAAATTTGGTGTTCTTATTTTCCGCATTTAATTTAGCGTATTGCTCTCTGTTCAAATTTACTTTCTTCATTTATCTCTCCACATAATCTTTCTAAAAGGGGGTTAGTGACCAATTTTGGTGCTAACACTTTGGTGCTTTCACTGAGAATCAAATTCTCAGGCCACAAGGATCTGCTTTGAAGCTACTGGATTGAATAAATCCCCCGAAGGAGATCCGAGTCATTCATAAGACGTCCGTTGATTCTACTCAGAGTTCTTACCAATAACTCTACAATGGGAAGACCACGTACCAGATCAGCCTCTCATAATGCGGACGCCCATGACACCGCTAGCGTACAACAAATAGGACCTAGCAATCGGCAAGCAAATTTGGGTGCAGGAACTGCCACCCAAGACCAAATGGAAGTTGTCACCAGAACAGAGTTCAATGACTTGATGAGAGAGCTCATGGAAAGCAGGAGACAACTTGGAGAACAAATTCAAGCTAACGCCAACCTTATGGCTCAACTCACTTAACAACAGCATCAGAATGCTGGGGGTAGTCCAGCTCCTTACTCTTCATCTGACAGCTCGACTTCATCTGATGAAAATCCTAAGCGTATAAGCCGCAAGACTAAAACTACACAGGTAAGTGCTGCTGATCGATCAACTAGGGATCACTTACACCTCGGAGACCGCAACCAAGCAGGAATAGGAAACTTAGGATCTGGGGCGCGCGTGGAAACTGGACGCCCGGCTCACCAAGATGCCAATGATGCTGAACCTCAAGATACACGTTTGGCAGATCGCCAACAGAGGAGGCATCAAACTGACCGATCCCGTAGAACAGACTCCAACCTCCCATCTTCAATACAAACCCCAGACCTATCGGCTATGGTCAAACAGCTAATGAGAGAAAATCAAGGCCTGACGAATGAAGATTGGGGGATATCAAAAAGTCTTACCCCATTTTCAGACACTGTTCTACAGGTTGAGTACCCCTGGAAGTTTAGCATGCCAACTATCCCGGCCTATGAAGGGAAGACCGATCCCCGATAGCATGTGATGAAATACGAGTGGATGATGGATTCAACTAGGGAGAATGATGCAACCAAATGTAGATGCTTTCCAATAACTCTATCTGGGATCGCTGCCATGTGGTTTACCCGACTTCCTCCGCGGTCCGTATCCAATTTTGAGGAGTTGGCAAAGAAATTTATAGAACAGTTCAGAACACATGCTACTCGTCCCAAGGACGTGATGTCTCTATCAAGTGTGATCCAAGCTCCAGGGGAGTCGTTGAAGGAGTAATTGCAGAGATTCCATGTTGTGGCTACTGAAGTCAGTAATCCCAATGATCATGCAATTCTTATGGCTGTGATGCGAGGTGTGGATCCGGATTCAGAGTTTGGAGATTGGTTAGCAGGAAAACCTCCAACTACGCTAGAGCGTTTTTCTCAAAGGCTCATCAATTCATAAGAAGAGAGGAAGCCAGGTGGATAAGGCGAGATAAGGCACCGGGGCCTGTTCAGGAGACCATGAAAAGAAACATCGCTGTGAAGAAATCCGGGGACAACTCGGGGAAAGTTCAGGTCAATGTCCAGAACAAGCCTGGGCAATCTAAGGAATCCGGAGGAAAAAATCAGGGGAAGAAAAGAGAAGCGGGGAAATGGAAGCCAAGAATTCCAACCTACAACGAATACACCCCGCTGAATGCATCTCTTGAGAATATTTACCTATCAACTTGTAATACCTTTCAATACAGAAAGCCACGCCTAAAGGAGTCAACCGAGGAGCAAAAGCGGACTGGGAAGTATTGCCGCTTTCATGAGACTTATGGGCACAATACCGAAGAGTGCAGGCACCTACACGATGCCATAGAGAAGTTGATTAGGCAGAAGAAGTTACAGGATTTTGTAAAAAATCCGCAAGAAGGTGGACAGGGAACGTCCAATCCCGGTCACGCACCAGCTCCACGCCACCCTGAGGAGCCTGCTCGGACCGTGGGCAGACTGGTCATAAACACGATCATCGGCGGACCTCACCCTGTAGATAAGAACTGGCAAGAAATGGAGCGGTATGCTAATTCCTTGAGGCATGCAAATTTTGAGTGTTGTTCCAACGTGGAGGATGGGACCCCCGCTAAACAGCAGCGCATGATGACATACGATATAGTATTCAGGAGCAGAGATGCTGACCAGGTGGAGGCTCCTACCATTGACCCGATGGTCATATCTGTGACAATCGGGCCGGCTTTTGTGAACATTTTGATTGATTGTGGAAGTTCTATCAATATCATCTTCAAGAAGGCTTATGACCAGATGAAGATGGAGACGAAGGATTTGAAGCCATCTAAAGCTCGTATCCATGGCTTTAATGGCGCAGCGACTGATGCAGTGGGGTTCGTTGAGTTGCCAGTTGAAATGGGACAAGGTGAGTGTAGGAGGGTGCGAATCCTACCTTTCGTAGTTTTGGATGTAGATTCTCCATACAATGTGTTTCTGGGTCGACCGGCCCTGGCTGAGTTTAGGGCAGCACTGGGCCCGTGGTGTTTGACTTTAAAATTTCCGACTGACAAAGGAGTAGGTATTGTTCATGGCGACCAGGCGACCGGTCGTGCATGTTATGTGGCTAAGCTCCAAGAGGCCTAGCGAAGGGAAAAATGAAAGGTTGCGGACAATTCCGTCCGCATTCAGAATACTGACAATTGTTAAGTAATGCTCAAGCCCTGGCTCGGGCAAAATTCTCGGATCTACAGAGACATAGATCCCGAGAGATGATGATGAGGAACCCAAGGAAGAAAAAGCAGCACCGGCTGAACTGACGATTGACATTTAAGTCAGCCGAGACGATCCATCGCGAGTGCTGAAGATTGGATCATAACTCAGCCCCTTGATGACCGAGGACTTTAGTGATTTCCTCCGAGCGAATCTCGATGTTTTCGCTTGGACAAATTCTGACATGTGCGGGATTTCTCCCGCTATCATGAGTCATATGTTGAACATAGACCCGAGGTACGTCCCAGTCAAACAAAAAAGGAGAGGAATGGACCCGGAGAGGTCCACTGCTCTCAGAGAGGAGGTGGACAAGCTCAAAATTAATGGGTTCGTCCGCGGCACCCTCTACCCTGAATGGGTGTCAAACCCCATGCTAGTGAAAAAGGCGAATGGGATGTGGAGAACTTGTGTAGATTATTCCGATTTAAACAAAGCGTGCCCTAAGGATAGTTTCCCATTACTTAGAATTGATCAGTTGGTCGACTCTACTACAGGACATGAGTTATTGTCGTTCATGGATGCATATTCGGGATACAATCAGATCCCGATGCACATTCCAGACCAGGAACACACTAGTTTTGTCACAGACGTTGGGCTATATTGCTACATAGTGATGCCTTTTGGATTGAAAAACGCAGGGGCAACCTATCAGCGTTTGGTGAATCGAACGTTTAAAGATCAGATCGGTAGAACAATGGAAGTCTATGTGGATGACATGCTCGTGAAGTCACGGCAGTCAAACGACCACATTCGAGACTTAGCAGAGATGTTCGGCATACTCAGATATTATGGGATGAAGATCAACCCACTGAAGTGCTCCTTTGGCGTTGCATCAGGGAAATTTTTGGGATTCATTGTTAATTCCCGGGGAATTGAAGCTAACCCGGAAAAGATTCAAGCTATTCGAGACATACAAGTGCCCAGAACTATAAAACAGGTACAAAGCTTGAATGGAAAGGTGGCTGCACTGAGTCGATTCATATCCAGAGCCACAGACAAGTGTATTCCCTTCTTCGATGTAATAAAGAAAGGAAAGAGGAATTTCGAATGGACATCCAACTGTAAGGAAGCGTTCCGAGCTTTGGTAAGGCATTTGGAAAGTCCTCCTGTGCTGTCGAAACCAGTAGACCATGAAATGTTGTACGTATACTTGGCCGTATCCCCGCATGCTATAAGTGAGACTTTGGTCCACGAGGAGGACCGAGTTCAAAAGCCGGTATATTACATTAGTAAGCGTTTAACGGGGGTAGAAAGAAATTATCCTAAAATTGAGAAATTGCCCTATTGCTTGGTAATTGCATCACGTAAGCTGCGTCCATACTTTCAAGCACACTCAGTCAGTACCTATACTGATCAGCCCTTGCGATAGGTACTCCAACGACCAGAAACCTCTGGAAGGATGTTAAAATGGAATATCGAGCTGAGTCAGTTCGATATTACCTACCTACCACGAAGAGCCATACAAGGGAATAATTAGCAGATTTCATCGCTGAGTTTGCTGTATCAGACGAACCAGATAGTCATAGTGTCATTCTCCCCATTCGATGGAAATTGTACACCGATGGAGCATCAAACGACCGTTGCTCTGGGGCTGGTGTAGTTCTTGTGACTCCAGAAAATCGGTCGATTTGTTATGCTTTGAAGCTCAATTTCCCAGCTACGAATAATGAAGCAGAATATGAAGCATTGATTGCTGGTTTAAAGCTCGTTGGAGAACTCGGGGTAAAATCAGTTGAAATCTTTTGTGACTCGCAGTTGGTGGTGTACCAAGTGCGAGGAGATTACCAAGCAAGGGGACAAAAGCTTGCTCCGTACCTTGCTCTGGTTCCGGAACTATTGGCGAACTTTGAACATTATGACATTTCGCATGTCCCGCGTGAACAGAACAAGGAAGCCGACTCGTTGGCCAAATTTGCAAGTACTGGCGATGCACAGCAAATGGGATTAGTTCCCGTCAAAACCTTACATACTCCAAGCATAGATGTGATGGAGGTCGATTTTGTGTTGGAAACAGAAATCAAGAAGGAGTCATGGATATCCCCATTCAAACTATACCTGATAAACGGGACTTTGCCCGAAAGAAGAAGCGAAAGACGACAGGTCATTCGCAAAGCCGCGCGATATGTGATGTAGGGTGGAGTAATGTATCAGAAGGGGTTCTCGGTCCCCTTATTACGATGCATTGCCCATGATGAGACAAAGCGGGTCTTGAAGGAAGTTCATGAAGGAGAATGTGGCGACCATACTGGGGGGCAGACACTATCAAAAAAGATCCTCCACTACGGATACTATTGGCCAACTGTGAATCGGGTGCTGCAGATTATGTAAGAAAATGTGACAAGTGTCAAAGATACGCGAAAATCCCGAGAGCTCCACCAACGGAACTCACGCAAATGGTTAGTCCCTGGCCGTTTGCAATCTGGGGAATCGACATAGTCGGTTCTTTGCCTATATCCAAAGGTGGTGCAAAATACGCGATAGTTGCGGTCGACTACTTCACCAAATGGGCCAAGGCAGAGCCTTTAGCCACAATCACCTCCAAGAAGGTCATTAATTTTGTTGTACGAAACATTATATGCCGCTTTGGACTCCCGCGAACCATCATTACAGACAACGGAACTCAATTTGGAAGCAGGGAATTCAATGATTTCTGTTTAAAGTACAACATTGAGAAAAAGTTTGCCGCCGTTGCTCATTCGAAGGCTAATGGACAAGTTGAAGCCGTGAACAAAATAATCAAGTCCATATTGAAGAAGCGTTTGGAAAAGGCTGGAGGCAAGTGGGTAGATGAACTTCCAACAGCGCTTTGGGCTTATAGAACTATCCACAAGTCCGCGACTGGCCACACTCCATTCGCATTGGCATATGGCTCGGAAGCTTTTATACCCATGGAGCTTGAAGTTCCATCACATCGGGTGACACATTATGATCCTAGGACGAATCAGGATCTCTTGTTGGAATCACTGGACTTCGTTGATGAAAAACGTGAAGAAGCTGAGTTAAGGGCGGCAGCATATAGGCACCGAGTTAAGTGATATTACAACGAAAAAGTCCGTCCAAGAATCTTTGATGTGGGTGATCTCGTTTTGAAACGAGTTTTCCCGGTACCATCACGTATGAATCCCAAGTGGGAAGGTCCATATGTCGTTGAACGGAAGCTTGGAGATGGAACTTTCAAGCTAGCGACCGTTGATGGCATGACACTCCCCCGAGCATGGAATATAGAACATTTGCGACGTTATTATATTTAGCCTGTTTCTTTCGTGTTTTAGGTGCAGTTATTTCCCGTATGTTTTTGTTCCATTGATTCTTAGTTTCTTTTTGAGCATGTAATCAGACAATTTAGTTTGTTTTCATTAATAAAGGCTTGAAGCCATCTTTTTCATGAATTACTGATGTTTCTGTGCCTTATAGTCTGGTGACAAACGATTGGAGTTACATTACTCCGTCTGACATGCGAACGCGCATAAACGTCTTAAATCTCCAACCCCCCTGAGCGCGGAATGCAGTACTCTAAGTCCCCAGAGTGCGGACTAGAGTATAAACGACTTAAATCTCCAAGTCCCTTGAGCGTGGACTGGAGTACTCTAAGTCCCCAGAGTGCGGACTAGAGTATAAACGACTTAAATCTCTAAGTCCCCTGAGCGCGGACTGGAGTACTCTAAGTCCCCAGAGTGTGGACTAGAGTATAAACGACTTAAATCTCCAAGTCCCCTGAGCGCAGACTGGAGTACTCTAAGTCCCTGAAGTGCGGACTAGAGTATAAACGACTTAAATCTCCAAGTCCCCTGAGCGCGGACTGGAATACTCTAAGTCCCCAGAGTGCGGACTAGAGTATAAACGACCTAAATCTCCAAGTCCCCTGAGCACAGACTGGAATGCTCTAAGTCTCCAGAGTGCGGACTAGAGTATAAACGACCTAAATCTCCAAGTCCCCTAAATGCGGACTGGAGTACTCTAAGTCCCCAGAGTGCGGATTAAAAGAAAATATTCTAAATACCAGAATTTTGAAATAAGAGATGTACAATTCCAAAGAATCTCCAAGCAATGTGAAAGTGGATTGGGAATTTATGTAACTCACAAGAACTTGAATTTCGACCACAGCTATACAAAAAGCTAAAAAGCAGAAGTCATTTGAAAAACAAAGAAACTAAACTTTATTCATTAATCCAAAATGGGGTTATACAACCACTCCTCCAAAACTCGGAGTCTAAAGTCTGTCTACATTGACTACAAAAATAAATAAGTAAAAGTAGTTACATGATCTAAGCTAACCCTCGTTGAACGAGTGTAGTGGCTACTTCTTCGATTTCTTTAGCTTCTTTTCCTCCTTCGTTTTCTCAGACGACTCCTCCCCCACGCGCTTTCTCTTGGACGTTTTGCTCGCCAGAGAAACAGTGTCAGGAGTAGGAGAAGGAACATCCAGTGGTTTGGATTTGCCAGGAAGAATGACTTTTAGAGGCCTGTTCAACGGGTCGTCAAGTTCTACTACTTGGGACTCGACCTTGATTTAAACTTTCTTCTTTTTCTCTTCCTCAAGTTGTTCCTTCATGCTCAATTTAGAAGTATGTTCAGAAGCGCCCGTGATCTCAATTTTGTAACTCTCTTCAGCAGGAGACGAGGTTTTAGACTTGTCCTCGTCAAGTGCCCCAATCACCTGAGCATCAGGACCGGGGGTTACTCCCACGTGAGTAGCCTCGCTCGCTTTCCCCATCTTCTCCTTGGCGTCATCGCTCCTTGGAGACGGATCAGGGTCAGAATGGCCTACGCAAAATCACAAGAGATAAACGTTAGAATACAATAGCCTCTCGCCGAAAGTGATAGTTCTTTGAACTTTAAGAAGAAGAGTTATGTATAGGTTTCTTGCTGGTTTTCAGCTGGCCGAGGAGTCTCACCCTCTAGAAGAGGGGATAGCACGTGAATGCCGAGGCCAGGATCTTCCGGATCATAACCAACATGTTGCTCGAATGGATCAAGTGCTGGCCGATCAACCGATTGAGTAGGAGGAGGAGCTGAAGGCCCGGTTCCAGACGGACCAACTATGTCATTTTTCTCCTTTGATGGAGAAGAGCCTTTACCAAAGAGGGCCATTGCTACAGACAAGTCTGAAGGCTCGTTCCCCTTGAGAAACTCTTCTACTAAAGCATTCTCATCAACCTCCTTGACACCCGATTCCACCTTTCTTATCTTTATCAAAGTTTCCCATGCCTCGGCTAGAGATTCAAGGTAGCCCTCGCCAAGAAAAGTCAAGTCCCGATGCATGAGGACACGGGCGTTGTATTCGGCTATCAGCGGGTCGAACAGGCATTTGATCTCCTCTTTGCCGGCCTCTGCAGCCGCCTCAAGGCGAGAGTCAATCTCCACGGAAACTATTCACTTGCCCTCTTCACAAGCTTCATCCTTCACCGTCCCGACCTTAGAAAGCTCATCGTCGAGCTTTGCCTTCAAGAGTCGTGTAGCAACAATCTCGTTGCAGTATTGCTGAGATTCCTCTTGAGCAGCTATCTTCTCTTCCTTCTCCTTAGAGAGTAGTTCTTTCAACTCTTTAACCTGCAAGGGAGTGCATCCCTTTCTTTTTGAACAGAGTCCTTTTCTAAAGCTAGGGCCCCACAGCGTTGGACCGCTTCGTCAAATTCCTTTTTATGAGTCATCTCTAGACGAGTGACGGCCTCCGCAGTATCTTTAGCACTTTGTTCAGTAGCCTCGAGTTAGGATTTGTACGAAGAGAGCTCTTCATCCTGATTTTTGATAATGTCTTTATCGAAAATAGCTTCAAGCTTCAGGCGGTCGATTTCCTGTTGATGCTCAACGAAGACTTCCGAGACTTTTTCAACTAGGTGGACAAACGCGTCATGTTGAACATAAACGTCATTGTTGCAAGCGATGGCACTCTGTTTGACATGCCCTGGAATGTGATGGATCGCTGGAAGGAACTTTAGACCATCAAAGTAGATTTTGGGGAATTTAACTTTAGTTCGGCTAGCTTCTCCGATATCATCGGATCCGTTGCGGGGACAAGGGGAGGTGGCTTTGAAAGTTCCATTTTCTTATGATGTTCCCGAGACTGCCGTGTGCTTGATGAACCAGAGTGTAGATCACGTGAAACTTCAGATTGAGACCCCTTCTACGAAGACTTCTCTCTGCCTTGCTCTGGCTAAGAAGGAAGATCACGGGAATATGAAGACTAGCTATATGCTTTCTTTCGATAAGTCGATTCTCGGGGGCGATTGTCTCGGTCTCCGGAGTCATCTCTGTCTCGGCGCTTGCCGGTGCCCGAATCTCGGCCAAAATGATGAAAAATGGACGAGCCATGAAGACGATCGAATCCATGGGAGCGTCCCATGTCACCTGCATAGAATTAGAATAACGACAAGTTAGAAAAGATCAGGGTGATGGCTAAAATTGAAGTGTAGGGTGAAGTGCACGTGTCTGTGTGTGTCCAAGTGTTCCCCCCGACGGACAAGTTTCTTTATCTTTACTAATAGGAGTTTTTTCTCCCTGGACATGGGCTTGAGCGCATGCATTCCCTCTGGCGGGCGAATGAAGCTTAAGCACCTCTGAGTCGTCGAAACCATAATTTAGCAGATCATCAGGGATGGTGAGGTTCGATAGACCTTTCAGTGAACTTTCTAAGGGTTGGGGGGAAGGTTCTCTCTCCTCTGGAATGAGAGTAACTTTAGAAGTTCCACCCACTTTCTTACTCCTCAACTTGTAGGTCAGTTTCTTCTTTCCCTTGGAAGGGGAAGATGACGTCTCAATATCATGGACTTCGACTATCGGGACCTGAGTGGGACTAACATTTTCACCCGGTACTTCGAGCATCTTCCCTTCTCTGATTTCTCCCTCTTCTGGCGTGTCAGGGGCGTTACGTGCTGAAGGCCCAGCCTGCCTTTTCCCTTTGCCCGAAGCAGATTTGGATGGAGTAACGCCTTGGGGAAGGCTTATTCGGCGACCTTCCGCCGGTAGCCCGAATCTCATAAGTGACTCATTTGAAATGAGAGATCTGATGTCCCGATCTTCTATGGGGAGGGCCCGGATAGTTGCAACAGCTTCAGAGTACCCGGAGCCTTCGGGACGTGGATTGATACCTGAAAAAGTGGATAAAGAGTCAGAAAAGATGCAGATTTCGCCAAATTCAAGTATTGATCTAGAAAATGAACTTACTCCCGTCTACCCATCTCCTGGCGAAACCAGGAGGACAACGCACGTAGAACCACTCTTGCTTGTACTGGGCAAATTTGCTCCATGCCCCAGTCAGGATTTGGCATTTACTATGTGGCTCTAGAAATATGGAAGATGGGCTGTCCAACCGTCTCTTGAAGCGATAGATGTAACGAATATCACCGGAAGTAGGAAGCCTGAAAAGGACACTCATGAAGAGGATGCAAGTCCCGTATATGAATGCATGGCTATTTGGATGTAATTGAGAGGGGGCAATCTCGATATATTGTAGCACGTCGCGAAGAAAGGAATTGAATGGTGGTACGCTGCCAACCCAGCACATAAACCTGTTGTAGGCAGTATATCCGACTGGGGGCAAGTGCGGACGACCATGCCCCGATGGAACTAACATGTCGTCAAAGGGGATTCCATGGACAGAGCATATCCGACGAAGTGTACTGTCATTAATCTTTGAGGCCTGGGAATCGATTGGGTCATCTAAGAAAATTGCTGCCTCCAGAGCGTCGGGAGATAAGTCGACAGGCGCCGTCGCAGGATTCGGTAAGTCTTGAGCAGGGGTAGTTGACGGGTTTGAGGTTCCTATAATTTCTTGTCGGGAGGATGGCCCGGGTCTATCCGAGATCATAGCAGAGCTAGATTTCCTAGACATCTCTGTTAAAAATTGAATCTGACAAAGCACCTGTTTGAACTATACTTGAAAAACAATCAACATTAGACTTAACAACATAAGTATTCCCCCCGTGTGGTGTGTGAGCTAGTGCGGTTATTCAAATGTAAGTTCCAAGCAATGGAAAGACACTGGATTGAGAAAATAAGTTTGAGCTTCAAATTGTTGTCTTCGAAGACCGTCATCGCTGACCGTCTACGAAGGCTTGTCGTAAGACGGTTTATATTTTGAACTCGACATCATCACTACATTTGAAAGGTTATTAACTATTAAGCAGGATTAAGTCCAAGTTTTCAGTTGTTTAAAAACAAAGAGGTTATCAATCCGGATTATTCGATATGCTTTGTTGTTTAAGTCTGTCCTTGTTCATTAACATATGTTCAGGCATGAGATGTGTTAGGTCAACTGTGCGTTAGGTTAGACTAGCATTGCTGTTGTGCACAACTCCTCTATCACCCACCATTGCCGTTCGGCATAAGGGAGCCATGCCGAACCACTACACGCCGAGCCGCATCACTCGGCCTTCCATACTTCCATCTGTCTTCTCCACCGTTCGACATAAGGGAGTCATGCCGAACCACCTACATGCCGAGCCGCATCACTCGGCATTCTAATCTCAACAACGGTACCCTTCCACTTATTAACTCCACCGTTCGACATGCGGTGAATCGTGCCGAACCGAAGTTACGCCGAGATGCAACGGTCGGCACCCCATACTTAACAACAATTCCTCCATCCTTACCGAACGACCTGGTCGACTCGTTCGGCAAGTCATATCGGGCTATGCCGATCGGCATTCTAGCCAATTCCTACTCCTCCTCTACTCTTCCCTCCAACCTCGTTCGGCATAGAGGAACCATGCAGGACCACACCAGTACATTTCACTAACTCCCTCCTTCATGTACCTCTGACCTCTTTTTCTTTCCTCCACACCGCCTAGCCTTAGAACGTACCCTAATCACGATTCGATTCCCTCATCCACGCGACTCCTATTGGCCACGGTTGTACAGAGATTCGCGAACTTTAATCTCGTGCTAAGTTTATTAAACAGGGGTAAGTGTTTAAAGAGATGGGTCATTACCTAGTAAATGGCTCGAAACTTGGGGGAATTCTGGAGTAAGGAGCACGGTTTAAATTAGTTTCGATTGATTTGGGAAAGAAGGGAGGCAACGTACAATGTTCGAGGAGGGAAGGGTGGTCAATTCTTTGGAGTCTGTTAAAAAGCAAGGTTCGTAAGCACAGGATAGCCGAGGTAAAAGTAAGAAAAGAGAAGAAGAAAGGAAGTGCCGACCTTTATAGGGGGAAGAAGGGAAGTCGAAGGGACCATGACCGGTAGAACCGGTCAAAGCACATCCCTCGTTCGACATTAGCTCTGTCGCTCGACATTTGTATGTCGTTCGGCATCAACATGTCGTTCGACATACATTGCCTCAATCGGTATTCAAGAGAAAATACTATCGAGGAGACTAAGCCAAGGCTTGAAGCGAAGCACGGAGGACTCGTGTGATGATCCTGAACTCGGCCTTCGAAAATCGGCACCCGTACTTCACTTGTACTCGAAATGCCGCAGATTCAAACGCCGAATCTGGCTCACCGGAGCTTATAACACAGTAAGTATAACAACACAGCGGAATAAAGAAAACCATGATATCATATACAACTCCAATGAATACAATATCCAGAATGATATACAACAATGATATCAATATGATACAAGAATATCAGAGATAAATAATGATACAGCAGAAAACAAAAGTGATAACTCCAAATGATCCTCAAAAGAGAATGAGTCCAACAACTCCAACATCAGCTCGAACCACCATCACGTTGCACCAAGAGAAGCAAGGGCGGTCATCCGTGAACTTCCAAAAACTAAACTAGCACCTGATAATCTACTAGACCTGACTATCTGAAAAACCCAACTCTAGACTGCCCGTGTGGAAAATTGTGGGCACCCAGAGTTTAGGAAGGGAACAATAAACTCTGAGTCAGTCATGGGACTGGTGTGAGTAACAAAAACAGTTTATCTTTAAAACAAACAACAAAAGAACTTTAAGAATTGAAATCAAGAATGCTTTTTGGAAAATGAAACTACCATAAGGCCTCCCGCCACACACACAATGCATACGCAGAATTGGAGGAGATTTCTCCTTATGATAGTAAAAAATGCTTACTACGCAAAATCATTCGATATTATTACTATTAGTGGATAGTGTAGAAAACCATTTCGAAAGTATAATATTAATCTTAGCCAGCATAGACATTCCGAACTATGCCTACTATAGCTACCATCTAAACAGTGGTGACCACCATAAGTAAATGGCAGGTTCTACAACTAAAACCGTACTGGGTTCGTATTGTTTGATTGGATTTCCAACAAATGGTCAGGCTAAGGAACTTCCTACTGCCACATGGGTATGCCTCTGGAGGGACGTCCCGAGAACCTACCCGGATCTCTGCCAACATATGGCCGGGTTACCTCTGTAACTAGGTAACTACTACTCGAGTATGCCACCCCGGTCCTTTGGGACCTTGATCCGAGGCCTCGATCACAAAGCAACAATCACACAGTAAATAATATTGATGCCACCACACAGGTATAGCATTTGGGCTCCATACCATGATACCACCTTTTTCCAGAAGGAAATGACATACCCTAAAGGGTGCGACCCTCATAACCTTGCTGCATCTTTCCTGTTTCGACCATTTCCGGATTGTGAGATCCGATGAGGTCTCGTCCACAAAGCTACGCTTTACACGAAAGCCATGCTTTGATCACAAATGATCATCAACACACAGCAACACTTAGCATGCTACACTACCAAATTGGGAGTATATCATTGATAAACTTCAACTACATAACCTCTGAGCTCGTACGTCTCAGAGAAGGGTGGTAAGCTAAGAGAAAAAATCTCCGCTACCAAACAGAAATGTACTTGAAAGAAATCAGCTTTATATCTCAAAGTGTAGTGTCAGACATACGGCCATACAAGTCTGTTTCGGGTTCGAACAGAACCGAAGGCACTTCCAAAGAAGCCCTTGCAATCCGGGTATTCACAATCCCGATCGGATTTCCCATCACTTAGGGAATCTCTATACCGGCGCGACTTAGTGCAAGGACAATCGATAGGTTATCCTATCGTTCTCACAAATACCCGGTCTTCAACACCGGTCTTCAAATGTTATCCATTCACATCGTATCACTATTCAGAATGGGTTATATGACACAAAGTCCTCTCCCGGCTAAACCGAATAATGAGCGTAATATTTAAAAACATATGGATATTGGGATTTCAATTAAGTCACAACTTATTACCCAAACCTTTTCTTTCAAATGGTTTAAACACATTACCATTTTAATCTTTTACAGAAAGATTCATCTCACAAAGTTCACCCAGTTTCACAAAGATCTATTCATAGATTTTCAAATTGATTTCCATCTCAATTGGATTAACTCATTAAATCTTTAAAACAAAGATTTAATTGATAGGTTTCAAAAAAATTCCATTTTGACCCTTTTATACAAAAGGTACACCTTTCCAATTTCAAAACAAAGTTCAACAATCTTTCACAAAGGTTTATTCATAACTCGGAAAACCATTTTCATTTCAAACTTGAAATTCTTTTGACACAAATTGGAAATTAATTCCTTATATGAAAGCTTTTATTATTTGAAAACAAATAGTTTTCATTTTGGAAAATCTGATTCATTTATACGAGTTAAAGTCCTTGGGTTAAATTCAAATTCTCAAAACCATACCTTTAAAATGGTTTAAATTCATATAAACACATTTATAACTGGTAGGATCTTATCAGACCATTGTTCCCAAATCATTGAATTCAATTTCTCATATTGAATTCAAATTTAAATCAAATTATTAAGATTCCAAATTTTATTAAGTTATTTAAAATAACTTTTATTTTTGAAACTCATTTGCAAAGCTCTCAATTCAAATTCCAAAACTATTTGAACTCACAAATTCAACCTTTGAAAATTGTCAACAATCTGTGACTTAACTGATTTCCACGTGAAATCCATATTTGTGTGTGTATGGTGTAGTCCAGGGGTTTCACACAGTAGTGCAACATCATCCAATCATCACAGATTAAGATACAAAAATATAGTTGATAAGCGGTATAACTATAACGCTTATCTTTTATTCATAGATCACAGATATATATAAATTACAGATAATATATTACATTCATCCCAGATAAATAAACTACAGTACAGATCACACACAAATCAGAATATATATCACAGAGGATCACAGATCAGGGAATATCAACAATTCAACCATTCAGTCAAGTCCAAACATTCACAAGTAAATTTTTATTTATCGACTGATTAATTCAAATCAGATGTATTACTTATGAACAAATTATCAGATCCGGGTTAATTATCATAAGTTAATCACCAATTATTTCTTAATCACTTGATTAATTAATTAACCTTTAATAGATTAATTTTCCTCAAATTAATTCCCTTAATCAATTTATCACATTATCCTTAAATCAATTATTGCTTAATCACTTGATTAATAAACTTTAATCATTAATTAAATATTTAATTAATCATCCTTAATTCACAAATTAAATATTCCTTACTTAATCTCCATTTGATTAATTATATTAATAATTTATTTCCCTTAATTACTTATATCAATTAAACTAACTCCTTGATTAATTACATTAATTAATCCTTTAATTACACTAAGTCATCATCACTTAATTACTTCCCTCAAGTTATTATCCTTTAATTACTATCCATTAAGTAATTTCCCTTTTTATTACATCCAGTAATTATACATTAATTACTTCACTATGTAATTCCACTATTCAATCTCATTAAGTAATTTTACTTAATAAATCATCAAATGGTTATCTTCAATTAATTAACAAATTAATTAACTAAAATTTATCACATTCACTTCCTTGATTACAATTCGTAATTCATCCCTTAATTACCTTTAAAACAAATTAATTAATCTTTAATATTGGATTAATTATCTTTTGATTATTAATTAATTAAATCTTAATCACCTTCATTAATTAATTAATTACCTTAATTAATTAAATTAACCTCTAAACCAATTACATAATTAATTAATCCCTTAATTTTTTTTTCCAAACTTTTAATTTCTTATGTTAAAGTAATGCTTTTATTATAAAAGAAATTTCAAAAGTTAAAATCATATTCTTTTTAAAATTCACATATCAAAGATATACTTTAACATTAAATTTATTTTAAACACTTAAAATTTGAAACTTTAACTTTGTTTACAATATTTCCTTTACAATTTAAATTCCATTTTAAATTCAATTTTTTTTCCTTTTCAATACTTAACAATTTTAAGTATTAAAACAATTTAAATTTTAAAACTTTATTTCCCAAACTAAATTTCCAAACTGAACTGGAATTAATATTTAAACTCAAATTTGAAACTCAGTTTAACTTTAATTTATAAATTTTAAATTCAGTTTTAATCCCAGAAACCAAATCAAGTTTGAAACCTGAAACCAGATTTTGACTCGAGCCCTGACAATTTTGCTTTGAGTAAACAACTTGATTTACTCAAGTACTACGCGAGAAAACACTAGTTCTTCCCAGGCAAAACAAAACACCCAGGCACCAGAGCTCGTACACTTGCACATCGTCGCTGGCCAGTTCCAATCGTCGCCACGATGCCGAGCACATCGACGATCACTTCCAGGTCATCCACCGACCACTCGATTCCTGTCGTTGCCTCATAAACGAAATCGAGGCATATACCCAAATCTGGAAACAGTCTGGAACCACCCACTTCAACCTGTCAATGCCTCGTTTTCGGCGCTCCGACCACCAGCACACGTGAAACTCCGGCCATCCACTCCTCGACACTTCCTCCACCATCTCCCCAAAGTAAGTCAAACTCGATCGCCTAGCGATGATGAACGAACCCAATCACACAGCCTCGTCAAAACTAGGTCACCAGATTTTGAAAGCTTCCCGCCGCCGCCATGATCGACTATACGCCATCACCTTATTTTTCCTGGAACCACCGTAGGCCCCTCCATCTCCAACCAAAGCCCCGACCAACACGACTCAGTCGATCACCAGAAATTGGTCGAAATCAATTTACAAACAAAAACGAACTGCTCTCAAACCACACAATTAAAATTCATCAAATCAGGCTTAAAAATCCTATTTTCCTATGAGAATTCGAGTTATATACCTGAATCAATGTTTTATGAAATTCGAAATTTCCAGAGTTTAAAGTTTTGACTGTAAAAACTTGATCTTTCATTCTATATGCATTTATACTTCACGAAACTATTTTTAGATTATAACTCAAACTTAAATACAACTAATTTGTTTTGAAAGCAAAATCTAATATTGATTAGAAAAGAAGAAACTGAATTTTTTTGATGTTGTTCTATACCCTGTGAAGTAACAGAGAGGAAGAAATACACTGGCACATGCATATACAAACAGAGTAATGGCAACATAGATTCAAGTTTAAATAGCTATATGTTACTCACCTTAAACATTTTTAGATTCCAGAAGTCTTCAAGTTGAAAGTTGAAGTTGTAGTCTTTTAAGTTGAAGTTGAAATCTGGTTGCTGAAATCTTCTTCTTGATCTCAGGCTTTGGATAAATTGTTTTGATGTTTTAAAGTTAATGTTTGTTTGAATATGAGATGATATTGCTCCAGATTTTTCTCAATTATAATGGTGGACGAATTGATATATAGGAAGAAACTTACAGTATGATGTTGTTTGACTGAGATGAGATTTTGATAATACCTGGCTTGTACAATTTTTTGTTGTTGTAGAGATATTTTTTTTGTTTGCTGATATGTTAACTTTGGTGTGCTAGCATTAATTAGTTTATTTATCACTAGAATTATTTAAGTGTTCACTTATGTGTCTACTTTAAAATTGTTATAGTTATTGTTATCGTTTTAGCTTGTATATCTATTACTATCTTTAACATAACTACTATTTTTATTTCTTTATTTTAGCTTACTACCCAACATTTAATTTATAATTTTTTTTTCTTCTTTTGTTCATACTTATGTATTTTATTTTTCTTCCTATACTTATAATTTTGTTTGTATTTTATTTTACTCCATATAGTTATTCCTATTTGAATTGGGGAAACTCGCTTCAATTTACAATTAATTTTACAATTTTAATTCAAAAATTCAATTAATTATCAATTTAAATTTAATTAAAATCTGGGGTCGTTACTGACTCCCCTCCTTAAGAAATTTCGTCCCCGAAATTTGCCAAGGAGACACAAAGATAGATGAAGAATTTTTCATCAAATCAACTGAATATCTATTCTACATTTGGCTTACCAAATCAGAATATCAATAATAGATACGAGAACGAATCTTTTTAAATTTTTTTCCTTTCACAAGATACTCGGGTTATCCAGATCTACGAAATATGCAGTGGCATTGGTTAGTTCGAAGGGATAACTAACCATTCGTAGAATATATTGGGACCCAAAAATAGACAGATATATGGATACAATTCCCAAAATGTTTAGTTTAAAACTAAAGTATACCTATCAACCATAGCAAACAAAGCAACCAATTCATTCAAACAAACAACTCAACCTATTTGGAGTTTATGTCCCATACAAATGTATCAAATCTTCTTCCTGGATCTACCAGGAACTATCAAAGAATTGAGAAAAGATGCTGAACAAAAGAGATTGATAGAGAAAAGATTGTTTCCTTGTTGTTACAGGGTATTGACCAATTCATGGTGGTATTCCACTGTCCCCTATCTCATCCTCTTCTTACACTCATACTTACTATCAGTGAATAGTAAGAGAATTTACTGAAGCGTTCGAACATATATCTTAAGGATTACTCATTCTAGGGTATACTTCACCCTATCTCTAATGAGCTACTTAATGTCTTATACTCCATAGCTAAAGTTTAACCTTCAGCTCTGATACCAACTGTGATGATCCTGAACTCGGCCTTCGAAAATCGGCACCCGTACTTCACTTGTACTCGAAATGCCACAGATTCAAATGCCGAATCTGGCTCACCGGAGCTTATAACACAGTAAGTATAACAACACAACGGAATAAAGAAAACAATGATATCATATACAACTCCAATGAATACAATATCCAGAATGATATACAACAATGATATCAATATGATACAAGAATATCAGAGATAAATAATGATACAGCGGAAAACAGAAGTGATAACTCCAAATGATCCTCAAAAGAGAATTAGTCCAACAACTCCAACATCAGCTCGAACCACCATCACGTTGCACCAAGAGAAGCAAGGGCGGTCATCCGTGAACTTCCAAAAACTGAACTAGCTCCTGATAATCTACTAGACCTGACTATCTGAAAAACCCAACTCTAGACTTCCCATGTGGAAAATTGTGGGCACCCAGAGCTTAGGAAGGGAACAATAAACTCCGAGTCAGTCAAGGGACTGGTGTGAGTAACAAAAATAGTTTATCTTTAAAAAAAACAACAAAAGAACTTTAAACATTGAAATCCGCAATGCTTTTTGGAAAATGAAACTACCATAAGGCCTCCCGCCACACACACACAATGCAAACGCAGAATTGGAGGAGATTTCTCCTTATGATAGTCAAAAATGCTTACTACACAAAATCATTCGATATTATTACTATTAGTGCATAGTGTAGAAAACCATTTCGAAAGTATAATATTAATCTTAGCCAGCATAGACATTCCGAACTATGCCTACTATAGCTACCATCTAAACAGTGGTGACCACCATAAGTAAATGGCAGGTTCTACAACTAAAACCGTACTGGGTTCGTATTGTTTGATTGGATTTCCAACAAATGGTCAGGCTAAGGAACTTCCTATTGCCACATGGGTACGCCTCTGGAGGGATGTCCCGAGAACCTACCCGGATCTCTGCCAACACAAGGCCGGGTTACCTCTGTAACTAGGTAACTACTACTCGAGTATGCCAACCCCCGGTCCTTTAGGACCTTTATCCGAGGCCTCGATCACAAAGCAACAATCACACAGTAAATAAGATTGATGCCACCACACATGTATATCATCTGGGCTCCGTACCATGATACCACCTTTTTCCAGAAGGAAATGACATACCCTAAAGGGTGAGACCCTCATAACCTTGCTGCATCTTTCCTGTTTCGACCATTTTCGGGTTGTGAGGTCCGATGAGGTCTCGTCCACAAAGCTACGCTTTACACGAAAGCCATGCTTTGATCACAAATGATCAACACATGATCATCAACACACAGCAACACTTAGCATGCCACACTACCAAATTGGGAGTATATCACTGATAACCTTCAACTACATAACCTCTGAGCTCGTACGTCTCAGAGAAGGGTGGTAAGATAAGAGAATAAATCTCCGCCACCAAATAGAAATGTATTTGAAAGAAATTAGCTTTATATCTCAAAGTGTAGTGTCAGACATACGGCCATACAAGTCTGTTCCGGGTTCGAACAAAACCGAAGGCACTTCCAAAGAAGCCCTTGCAATCCGGGTATTCACAATCCCGATCGGATTTCCCATCACTTAGGGAATCTCTATACCGGCGTGACTCAGTGCAGAGACAATCGATAGGTTATCCTATCGTTCTCACAAATACCCAATCTTCAACACCGGTCTTCAAATGCTATACATTCACGTCGTATCACTATTCGGAATGGGTTATATGACACAAAGTCCTCTCCCGGCTAAACCGAATAATGAGCGTAATATTTAAAAACATATGGATATTGGGATTTCAATTAAGTCACAACTTATTACCCAAACCTTTTCTTTCAAATGGTTTAAACACATTACCATTTTAATCTTTTACAAAAAGATTCATCTCACAAAGTTCACCCAGTTTCACAAAGATCTATTCATAGATTTTCAAATCGATTTCCATCTCAATTGGATTAACTCATTAAATCTTTAAAACAAAGATTTAACTGTTAGCTTTCAAAACAATTCCATTTCGACCCTTTTATACAAAAGGTACACCTTTCCAATTTCAAAACAAAGTTCAACAATCTTTCACAAAGGTTTATTCATAACTCGGAAAACCATTTTCATTTCAAACTTGAAATTCTTTTGACACAAATTGGAAATTCATTCCTTATATGAAAGCTTTTATTATTTGAAAACAAATAGTTTTCATTTTGGAAAATCCGATTCATTTATACGAGTTAAAGTCCTTGGGTTAAATTCAAATTCTCAAAACCATACCTTTAAAATGGTTTAAATTCATATAAACACATTTATAACTGGTAGGATCTTATCAGACCATAGTTCCCAAATCATTGAATTCAATTTCTTATATTGAATTCAAATTTAAATCAAATTATTAAAATTCCAAATTTTATTAAGTTATTTAAAATAACTTTTATTTTTGAAACTCATTTGCAAAGCTCTCAATTCAAATTCCAAAACTATTTGGACTCACAAATTCAACCATTGAAAATTGTCAACAATCTGTGACTTAACTGATTTCCACGTGAAATCCATATTTGTGTGTGTATGGTGTAGTCTAGGGGTTTCACACAGTAGTGCAACATCATCCAATCATCACAGATTAAGATACAAAAATATAGTTGATAAGCGGTATAACTATAACGCTTATCTTTTATTCACAGATCACAGATATATAAATTACAGATACTATATTACATTCATCCCAGATAAATAAACTATAGTACAGATCACACACAAATCAGAATATATCACACAGTATCACATATTAGGGAATATCAACAATTCAACCATTCAGTCAAGTCCTACATTCATAAGTAAATTTTTATTTATCGACTGATTAATTTAAGTCAGATGTATTACTTATGAACAAATTATCAGATCCGGGTTAATTATCATAAGTTAATCACCAATTATTTCTTAATCACTTGATTAATTAATTAACCTTTAATAGTTTAATTTTCCTCAAATTAATTACCTTAATCAATTTATCACATTATCCTTAAATCAATTATTGCTTAATCATTTGATTAATCAACTTTAATCATTAATTAAATATTTAATTAATCATCCTTAATTCACAAATTCAATATTCCTTACTTAATCTCCATTTGATTAATTATATTAATAATTTATTTCCCTTAATTACTTATATCAATTAAACTAACTCCTTGATTAATTACATTAATTAATCCTTTAATTACACTGAGTCATCATCACTTAATTACTTCCCTCAAGTTATTATCCTTTAATTACTATCCATTAAGTAATTTCCCTTTTTATTACATCCAGTAATTATACATTAATTACTTCACTAAGTAATTCCACTATTCAATCTCATTAAGTAATTTTACTTAATAAATCATCAAATGGTTATCTTCAATTAATTAACAAATTAATTAACTAAAATTTACCACATTCACTTCCTTGATTACAATTGGTAATTCATCCCTTAATTACCTTTAAAACAAATTAATTAATCTTTAATTATGGATTAATTATCCTCTAATTATTGATTAATTAAATCTTAATCACCTTCATTAATTAATTAATTACCTTAATTAATTAAATTAACCTCTAAACCAATTACATAATTAATTAATCCCTTAATTTTTTTTTCCAAACTTCTAATTTCTCATGTTAAAGTAATACTTTTGTTATAAAAGAAATTTCAAAAGTTAAAATCAAATTCTTTTTAAAATTCACATATCAAAGATATACTTTAACATTAAATTTATTTTAAACACTTAAAATTTGAAACTTTAACTTTGTTTACAATCTTTCCTTTACAATTTAAATTCCATTTTAAATTCAATTTTTTTTCCTTTTCAATACTTAACAATTTTAAGTATTAAAACAATTTAATTTTTAAAACTTTATTTCACAAACTAAATCTCCAAACTGAACTGGAATTAATATTTAAACTCAAATTTGAAACTCAGTTTAACTTTAATTTATAAATTTTAAATTCAGTTTTAATCCCAGAAACCAAATCAGGTTTGAAACCTGAAACCAGATTTTGACCCGAGCCCTGACAATTTTGCTTTGAGTAAACAACTTGATTTACTCGAGTACTACGCGAGAAAACACTAGTTCTTCCCAGGCAAAACAAAACACCCAGGCACCAGAGCTCGTACACTTGCACATCGTCGCTGGCCAGTTCCAGTCGTCGCCACGATCACTTCCAGGTCATCCTCCGACCACTAGATTCCTGTCGTCGCCTCAGAAACGAAATCGAGGCAAATACCCAAATCTGGAAACAGTCTGGAACCACCCACTTCAACCTGTCAACGCCTCGTTCTCGGCGCTCCGACCACCAGCACACGTGAAACTCCGGCCATCCACTCCTCGACACTTCCTCCACCATCTCCCCAAAGTACGTCAAACTCGATCGCTTGGCGATGATGAACGAACCCAATCACAAAGTCTCGTCAAAACTAGGTCACCATATTTTGAAAGCTTCCCGCCGCCGCCATGATCGACTACACGCCATCACCTTATTTTTCCTGGAACCACCGTAGGTCCCTCCATCTCCAGCCAAAGCCCCGACCAACACGACTCAGTCGATCACCAGAAATTGGTCGAAATTCAATTTACAAACAAAAACGAACTGCTCTCAAACCACATAATTAAAAATCATCAAATCAGGCTTAAAAATCCTATTTTCCTATGAGAATTCGAGTTATATACCTGAATCAATGTTTTATGAAATTCGAAATTTCCAGAGTTTAAAGTTTTGACTGTAAAAACTTGATCTTTCATTCTATATGCATTTATACTTCACGAAAGTATTTTTAGATTATAACTCAAACTTAAATACAACTAATTTGTTTTGAAATCAAAATCTAATATTGATTAGAAAAGAAGAAATTGAATTTTTTTGATGTTGTTCTATACCCTGTGAAGTAACAGAGAGGAAGAAATACACTGGCACATGCATATACAAACAGAGCAATGGCAACATAGATTCAAGTTTAAATAGCTATATGTTACTCACCTTAAACATTTTTAGATTCCAGAAGTCTTCAAGTTGAAAGTTGAAGTTGTAGTCTTTTAAGTTGAAGTTGAAATATGGTTGCTGAAATCTTCTTCTTGATCTCAGGCTTTGGATAAAATGTTTTGATGTTTTAAAGTTAATGTTTGTTTGAATATGAGATGATATTGCTCCAGATTTTTCTCAATTATAATGGTGTACGAATTGATATATAGGAAGAAACTTACAGTATGATGTTGTTTGACTGAGATGAGATTTTGATAATACCTGGCTTGTACAATTTTTTTGTTGTTGCAGAGATATTTTTTTTGTTGGCTGATATGTTAACTTTGGTGTGCTAGCATTAATTAGTTTATTTATCACTAGAATTATCTAAGTGTTCACTTAGGTGTCTACTTTAAAATTGTTATAGTTATTGTTATCGTTTTAGCTTGTATATCTATTACTATCTTTAACATAACTACTATTTTTATTTCTTTATTTTAGCTTACTACCCAACATTTAATTTATAATTATTTTTTTTCTTCTTCTTTTGTTCATACTTATGTATTTTATTTTTCTTCCGATACTTATAATTTTGTTTGTATTTTATTTTACTCCATATATTTATTCCTATTTGAATTGGGGAAACTCATTTCAATTTACAATTAATTTTACAATTTTAATTCAAAAATTCAATTAATTATCAATTTAAATTTAATTAAAATCCAGGGTCGTTACAACTCGTTATTCAAAGTGCATCACGTTCGACCACATGATGCACTTTTGGGGGCAAGTGTTACCTGGAGGTTTGACCAGGCAACTGGGTCGTTCGGCATTCAATCACGTTCGACACAACTAGGTCGGTCGGCACTCAAACTCGTTCGACATTCAGCACCGTTCGGCAGAGAGGCCTCGTTCGGCATCCCGCATCGGTCAGTATCCCTACCTCACTCAGCATTCAACCTTGTTCGACGTTCCAGATTCGACCAGCATTCAACCTCGTTTGGCATGAACCTCGCCCGTCATTGCAGTCTTGTTCGGCCTGTACAATTAGTGCAACGCACTGCCTCGTTCGGCCGAAGTATCCTCGACCTGCGTTCAAACATCATTCGACAGAATCTTCGACCGGCATTCCTCCCCACAAAGCATAACAGGGTCGCTCGGCATTTGTGGTTCGGCAATTGTGGCTCGGTGTACAGGAGTCACTCACCATGGGCCGAGGTATCCTGCTCCTAGGCCCAAGAGGGAAATCCAACCCATCTTCGTCTATAAATAGGAGGGTAGGGGCACAGTGAAAAATGATTTTTTTTGGAGAAAACCGGGGAGACTCTGCCACTTTCTAGACTCGACCTATTTACTTAGAAATTGCATTCAAGTAATTGGTGTACGGATTGTATCTGTAATCGATTATCAAGTAAAGCAATAAAGATTAACTTCAAAGTGGACGTAGGCAATTACGCCGAACCACTATAAATCTGGTGTTCTTATTTTCCGCATTTAAGTATTGCTCTTTGTTCAAATTTACTTTCTTCATTTATCTCTCCACACAATCTTTCTAAAAGGGGGTTAGCGACCAATTTTGGTGCTAATGGTATAACATTGCCACTTAATCTTTGATAGCACATTCCCTTGATTTACATTAGATCTTTGATAGCCTTTCTACTTTAGTTTTACGATAGCCTCTTTTATCATTAGATCTTTAATACCCTCTTTATCATTAGATCTTCGATAGCCCTTACTTCCTTGAATTATGATATCTTTTTACCAATAGATTTATGATAGCCTCTTTATCATTTGATAGATAACCCTTCCTTTCTTGATTTAAAATAGCTCTTCTTTATTTATCTACGATGGCTCGTCTTTATTAAACTTTTAATAGCCTATTTTTCATTAGATCTTCAACACCACTTTATTATTAGATTTTTTATAGCTTTCCCTTCCTTAATTTACAATAGCTCTACTTTATCAGAGTTAAATTTACAATAGCTTCTCTCTTGGATGGTTACTTAGTTTGTCCAGGCTCGAATGCGGGACCGAAGGCTTATTTGAGCATCTCTAGTTGGATGGTTTCTTTAGCCAGTCCCAAAGGCAGGCCAAGGCTTTTGACCATCTCTCTTTAGATGGTTGCTTTGGCCAGGCTCGAAGGTGGGACCAAAGACTTATTTGACCATCTCTTGTTGGATGGTTTCCTTGGCCGGGTCCGAAGGTCAGACCAAAGGCTTCTTTGACCATCTCTCTTTGTATGATTGCTTTGGGCAGGACTAAAGGTGGGACCAAAGGTTTCTTTGACTATCTCTCTTTGGATGATTGCTTTGGCCAGGCCTAAAGGTAGGATCGAAGGCTTCTTTGACCATCTCTTTTTGGATGGTTGCTTTGGCCATGCCCCATGGCTGGACAAAAGCCCATGGCTAGACAAAAGGCTACTTGATTTACTCTTTTGTTGGGAACCTTTTAAAAATCTCATTATATAGGTATATTTTTGTTGAAGTAATTTCACTTCTAAAACTTTTTCGAGTATTGGTCCTTGAATTGATCTTTCATAACTCACTTACTTTTATTCATCCTAAGTTGTAACGTATGGCCTTAAATGTTCGGCATTTCATGTCCTTATTATCATATTTTCATCGAGCCTACTTAACCGATAAGTCCTTGGAGATATCACTTCATATATGACCAAAGGCCCTTCCAAATTTGGCCTTAATGGACTGTTTATTGGATTCTTGGTATTTTCCATCACTCTCCTATAAGTACCAAATCACCTTTTCAAAATGATCTTCCCTATACTCTTAAGTTGTAGTATTTAGAGAACTTATGTTGATATTCTATGCTTCGTAATACATCCTCATCTCTCAGTTCATTTATTAAATCTAGGAATTCCTTTTTAGTTCTTGATTTGGTCCATAAGCATATGTAATTCTTTGATGCGATAGGATCTTGACTTTGAATGGTAACATTGCTTTAAACCTGCATATTACTGAATACAGGGTATGTCTGGTGGTTGTCTATGTTGAATTCCTATATGATCTAAGATGAGGGGAATCTCTTCCACTCAGTAGTCCTATTTGGCCTTTTCCAATCATTTCTTTAAGATTTTCTTGATGGTTTTATTTACAGCTTCCACTATTTCATTTGCTTTCGAGTGGGCTACTAATGAGAAACTCCGTATTATCTTGTTTTTCTCACATAAATGACAGAACTCCTCACCCTCAAATTGAGTTCCATTATCAGAAATGATATTGTTCAGAAGCCTGAACCGAGTTACAATGCTTTTGATAACGAACTTCAAGGCTTTTACTGCAGTTATGTTAGGTAACAGCTGAGCCTCTATCCACTACTAAATAATCAATCAATACTATTGCAAAATTTACTCCTCCTTCTGAGACGAGTAAAGGTCTGATTAAATTGATACCCCATACATTGAAAAGCCAAGCAATGGGTTATGGGAGTTAATTCATTTGGGGTTAATCGTGGGATTCTTGAGAATCTTTAGCACTTGTTGCATTTTTTAAGGAAAATAAGTGAACTATCATTGAAGGAGAGCATTCATATAATTTTATTTCACAGTCAAAAAAAGAAGCTACCAACAAGCCTGGTAGGTAGAAACAACCTCCTCCCTCGTACAATAAAGAAAAGAAAAAATCCATCCCTTATCCTAAGAGTATGCTCATCTTACTTTGGTAGACCAAACCAAGAAGCAGAACATAACTATACTACAACCTAGAAGTGACAGAAAAGTGAACAAATAATAAAGAACTAATTACACCAAAAACCCAGAATGTACGACCATAGATCTGTATATGCAACTGAAACCATCAAAGCAAATCGAAAGTAGCATGTCAGAAGAAGCAAAGCACCCCTAAAATCCAAAGCCATATATGAGTCTAAAATAGGGAGCTAAGTAAAGGAAACCACTTTCAGCGATGAAGCATCCACGATCCCTCGGCATAAGCGGTCCAATCTACCTCGATCGCTAACACTGAAAGAACTCAACAAAAGTATCAATCTAGCACACATTTATGTATATATTCTTGAGATACTATATACATATAAATGAGAGTAAAGAAAATGAAAATGGGGAGTAAATTTTAATAAGTTATCAATTATGAGAAAAACATTCAAGGAGTTATCATCGTTAGAATTATCTACTAGATCATTGCTTAAGGCCGTATTGTGCTTCACACTATAATAAAGAAATTTGCATTCAAAATGTCCGTATGACCTTTAATTTATTTTTTAAATTCTCAGAAAGAAATCAAATTTAGCTAATTTGTAACTTGGGTTTGCTACCCGATCATAGACGAATGGCGAGGTGACGTAAATTAGGTTATCAGAAGTAGTGTCATCATTATTAAACAAATTCTTTGGTTCCATTCAAACCATATGTGCCAATAAGTAATGGTGAAGATTGTGTCAAGTAAAATTATAAATTCTTTAGCCAGACGAAATCTAAAATTATTCCAATATATTCACAGTCAAGGTCAGTGATGTTCATGTTTAAGTCGAAAATGTTAAGAATGTTTAAAAGAATCGAATTGGTTAATGGACAGTTATAATAGGTGTGTTACGGTCTTTACATCACAGTTGTAAAAAACATATTTTTATTGTCTTTGTGTAAATTCTTTTCCATTAAGAATTCAATTGTGTTTAATTTCTTTTGTAAAGTAAACAATATAGTCATAGAATTTGTCGTATGTCTCACAGCACATTGAATAAAATATAATAATCATCACAGATATAATACATGCAAGACAGTAATAACTAAATAAACCATAGAATTAGAATGCACATGTTTATATATTTATACAAAACAAAATTAGAGTTTATACAACTGATAAATAAAAAATGATAAACTGTCTCTAATAATAGTGAGTCGAATACTATCAAGGCACCATAGTGTCGCACAATAAAATAAGTAATAGTAAGCCTAAAATAAAAATATGGGAAAGCGTCGCCTCCAGCTAATCCATCTACATAACTCCATGTGTTATTTACACACGTTATCTAGTCTACTCATTTAAGTTTACCTAAGATAATAAGAAGCAAAGCATAAATCCTTGAGTCACACAATAGTTTGGTGTAAGAAATCAACAATCTCAAAATACTATGAAAGTAGATATACTATATGGGACAATGGGTATGGATAATCATATCTGACATGTCCTTGCATCCAAAGAGTTAACATATAATAATATAGACTAATTTATCATCTACCGTCATCATAAAGGTGTACATCATCCTAAGTATAATATCGGGTGTCTAAGTATCCACATCCACAATACCTACGTTCTATGACATCCCTAAAATGATAATCAAAACATGGCAAACACAATATCCACCAAACTATCCTCACTATCACTCATATGCTTTGGATAAATGATATCTCGTGTGACCATCCTCTGCCAGAGACTATTGGAAAAGTCTTAATTTCTAGGTACTCGAACTTCAGCCACACAGATGTTGGATACTAGATCCCTTCCTCGATCTGAGGTACACGACTAAATACTCAGTGAGTGTCCTCACATACCCTTTCTTTACGAGCACACTAGAAACACTTTGAGTATCAACGATTCCTCCACACACATATCTAAGCCCTTCCTCACTCCATTCATTTCCATTTTCCATAATAGAACCCTTCCTCATTTTATTTTCCATAGTAGAACCCTTCCTCGTTATGCCCATAAGTTCCCTTCCTCGAACCTATCCCTACAGATTATTATGGTGATCCCATCGAAATCCAGCCTTCATCATCAAAGCACAACTCCATCCTCATCGAGTTGTCATCATATGAAAATAACTCCATCCTCATTGAGTCATCATCGTATAAACAAGTCCATCCTCATCGAGTTGTATCATCCAAGTCATGCAGCCATCACATCAAAGTGCCGCGTCATCCCTTCACCACAAAATCGCTCGTTATGGAGCAATAACATCACCAGCAAGATATGACCGCATGAATGAACCACCACATTGTACTCCCTGAAGCCTCTTTATCGTCCATCTCAAAGATGGGCCAAATAAGCCATCATCAATAATGGTAAATACCAACCACTCAGGAGTGGTTAATCATGACTACTTTGGTCGTATACTTGGCCAAAAAGGCTAAGTACAAACCAAGTGAAAACATCTAGCGTCCATCATAAAGTCCAAAGCATATACTCAATTCCATCATCTTTCATCTTCAAATCAGTGGACATGCATCCCAATACTCCTCCACATACTTATCCCATCCATTCGAGTTTCCATCATGTGTGCTTGATTTGCACGAAAGTCTATCTTATGGCATATTCCCATACACTATATCGCCTATCATCCGCATTTACAACCTAGAAAAGCAAACAAACATACACACAATGAACATAGCATACATACAACCAACATAGCATACATACAATGATAGAGTTAGCGGTATTCCCTAGGAGCATATATCTAACACGATAATCAATCTTGTTTGAAATAAAAGACGTTTTATTTTAATTATATACTTGATATAATGTGTTATATTAATTAATTAATTTAATAAAAAGTATATTTAATAGAAATCCATAAATGATATGTTTTGTGATAGTAATTACAATATGTTTTAATTATGGGTGCTTTATCATAATAAAATAAACATATCATTTTGAATATTCCTATACAAGATGTATCCATTGAGACCAGAGTATGTAACGCTCTCCAATTGTTCGACAGTGTATTACTCATGGCTATTGGGGGAACAAAGGGGTTATGTATCGATGATTATTGTATAATTATGGAATAAATCATTCGATAGTTTTTCTATTGGTTAACATAACTATGGTCAAACATAAAATATCGATGTGGCACTTCTACACAATTCCCTCGACTTGAGAACACCGTCAAGCTTCAATGTGCTGCTTTGATTATAGTTAAATCATGCCAAGATGTCCATCAAATGACTATAGTTGGGTCTGGAGAAGCATTAGAAGTAAGGCACTATTCAAGGGAGAATTTATCTCCTTAATTATATAGTGTTAGTATTATGATCAACTAGAGTCCCCTCAAAGTCAAAGTCTCTGGCCAGAGCAGTTCGGTTAATAATAATTGTAATTATTGAACCAAAGACATCATATTTGGACTATAGATTTGAATATAGACGATATTAGAGTTTTGATCACTACAAAATTCTATAGCTCCTAACGTGGTATTGTTTTGACCTTGAGAATTAGTGTAAATAGTTGTCACTATATGGTAACGATTAATAAAGTAAAATTGGATTTTATCGAAACCAAGTAAGTGATAAATTTGGTCATAATGTCATGCCATCTACTAAGTGACATGTGAACGTTAATATTCGAATTGTTCGATATTAATCGTTGACTAAATTTACACCTTGGATTTAATCACACAACTAAAACATTAAATACTCCTATCACCACCCGATTTAAGTAAATTATAATTTTTATACCTTAATTAAACTAATAAATATTTATGAAATATTAATTATACAATTTTATTTGATGTTTATTGATCAATATTAAATATGTGTGTGTATATAATAATTATAAATACACTAATCGACATACGACATCGATACACGTTTAAATTGGATTTGAATATGCTAATTATTAATTGAGCTTGAAATGATTTTGAGACCCATATGGGGCTTGATAGAGTGTGGCCATGATTAGCCCAGGGGATGTCGACTATATGATGGCTATGGGTGGGTTATTTGAATTAAAAAGAGAAGAAAAGGTAGGAGAAAAATAGGAATCCAGATCAACATTTTTCTCCTTGGTATCTCCTTTATTTAAGGCTCTCTAACCCTCACTTTATTTTTTCACTTTTTGACACCTCTTGAATAGATTAGGTCAACCTCTTCCTCTTCATATATCATAAATTTTCAAGCTTTAAAACATCCAACAAAATTCAATTCGTTTGTCGGTGGTAACTGCATTTGGAAGGTAGCGTTTTCTAGATTCAGGATTTGATCAATGGGTGATTAGATTCAATGTTTCTAGGTGTATCAATATGCCTTGGTGAAACGTAATAATCTATTTAAATCTCGTATATTAATGCATGTCTAATGATTTTTGTGGAATATATTGTATTAAATAGTTGTTGAATATATAACGCATCCCTATATGTCATTGCCAACAACATTCAAATGAATGTATTTGTTGTGTATGTGTGTGTGTATAAAGTTTGTAAATACATGTGTACATATTGCATTTAGAATTTTTTTATTATACTTCATTTATTTTGATTTTGAAAATAAAAGGTAAATTTATTTAAAATTAGTTTAGTTAAAAACATATACATAATGCATATATATACACAGACAAATGAATTATATCTATATTTTCTATAACATATTTTTAGATTTGAAAAATTAACCGAATATATAATATAAAAACCTATAAAGTAAATATAAAATATGTTATAACATATTTTTGTAACATATTTTCTATAACATTTATATATCTATATATAATATGGAATCCCCCGTTTGAAGCTTTTGAAATGTCAAAAACGCCCTTTCAAATCTCTACTGCATACAAGGTTAGATTCGTCAATATGATATTATGTTGTTTTATGATCCTTCCAAACCTCAATATGAAGTAATAAATGCAAAATTTTCTCCCGTCATCCAGCCTTATAACTTCTTTGAAAAAACCCTGAAGTCTTTCCAAACCAAGGAATTAAGCTCGATCCTGCATTACCGTGAAAGTTTAAGATAAAGAATTGGGTCCAAGGAATCATTATGAGCCAAACATTATGTTTGGATTCTCGGAAATTTTGGTATCATCGATAAAGAAAAATAGCGAGTCAAATCCATTTTATATATTATGAGTGGTTTGACAGATCTGAAACAAGTAGGCCTTTTAGGAATCAAGACTAGAGCATCACAAAAAAAAATTGTTGCAAAAATCCCTTTACTTTTAAGATGATTTCTTCTTGATTACCCGGTAATGGCTGATTGGAGCATATAATTTGATGCAGCACGGTATCCAATAACTCATACACAATGTACACATCATTAAAATCTTACGTACTGGGAGGCCATATTATATCTTTAACCAGAATTACCTATAAAAAATAATATGTCAGTACAATTGTTACATAAACACCATTTTAAAGGCAATCAACAGTATTGTCTTAAATATATGTTTTAATGATATATTAAGTTCGCTGTACATCAATGCAGTTATTAAATGTATTGCCAATATTCTTAATAACAACCTCTTCTCCGACCTCTGAATTTACAACAGTGCTGCATGATAGAAATATTAGAACATTATGTGGAAAATATAAATCTTTATTTTATTAAAGTGTGACATTGTCATGTGAAATTAATATGTATTTTATATTAAATGTAGTACAAATATATTAAAGGTAAAGTTATAATAAAATATATTATGCGACATTCGTTATCATTTTGAATCCAGTCACATCAATATTCATGTGCATTTTTTATCATTTTGACACAACGCATACATTGATTACCCAAGTAGTTTGATTATGCTAGCTAAAATTTATAATACATATCATGGTCCATACTGACAAACGTGTTATAAAGAGGAGACTTCAGTGTAAGTAATAGCATAGAAGCAGCCACTACATAGTGCACTTTACAAACACAAAAAATCGTACAACATATTAACTTCAACTATACATCAAAAATATTCACTGATGTTTTCAATAAAATCAAATAAAACAAATCCAATAATTATGCCCTTTACCCAATCATCATTTTCATACACAACACAACACATACACCGATTACTGATCATGCAGTTAGATTATGCTACCTAAAATTTATAATGCATATCATTTATCGAAGAATGTATGGAATTTTCTTTTGTTTTTCTTTTCATGCTAGAGTAGTTATTCTCTAATGCATCTTCTATGCTAACCATGTTGAATGCACACTATTTCATATTTTGATACATTTCTTTGGGAATATTATATATAGTAAAAAAAATCTATTTGTGTGAACAATAAAGAAGAAAATGACCACCTAACTATTGTTGGACTGACAATAAAACAAATGATTCATTACTGAGACAGTGTGGTCTTCTTCATCTATCTTCTTTGCAAGTACTGAAAAAATATTAAGATTATTCTTATTTATAAAGTGAAGAGTTATAGAGGCTGCGTTCTCTAATATCACTCTCTTGTTATATCAATTCGGGTATATTAGTATTGGGCCAACCCAAAGCCCATCAGTGTTTATTTTGTTATAAATAACATTGTGTACACTGTATCTCTTATTATCAAAAGATCAATAAATCATTTGTTTCTTTACTTCTGTTCAATAACATCAAATTCTATTAATATCAAAACTCTTTCATGGTATCAGAGCATGTACAAATTGCTTAACAGCAAAAGAGAAGATCATCATAAAATCAACAGAAAGAAAGAAAACAAAAGCTCGCCGTGCCATTAATCTCTCAAAGATGCATTTTTTGAAATGCTTTCATCAGAGAATTAACATTCTCATCATCTGATTGTGGTTTTGTCAACCTTATCAGTTCTGTATCAATTCTCATCATCTTTTTCTCTCCGGTCAGTATCTTTGATTGTATATTCCAGTGCCTCGCCAAGAAATCAGTTGTAAGAGACAATCATCATACAATTGATCTCTGGCTGCACTTCTTTATCAAGAGTGTTGATTCTTGCATTTTCTCTGCATAAATTCTTTAATCTCTCAAGTTCTTGAATATGGCTGAAGGGGATATTAACAACTCAGCCACTTCTGAATCAAGAACAACCAGTTCTGCATCTCAAACTGCCAACACCCAAGATCTCATCAAAGCCATTATAAAGCCCCAAAGTCAATTAGTCAGTGTTCAACTAGATGAAAGTAACTATCTGCTCTGGAAATTTCAGATAGAAACAGCAATAAGAGGCTATGGTCTTGAGGATCATGTTCTTGGAACATTAATCACCCCACCAAAATACACTGCAGATAAAGATGGCAAATTAGTGAATAATCAAGATTATACTACTCATCAAAGGTAAGACAGTCTAATTAGTGCATGGCTTCTGTCATCCATGAGTACAAATATTCTACCACAGCTAATTGGGTGCAAAAGTGCACATGAGATATGGTCAACAGTGGAGCAGATCTTTAACACACAGTCTGCAGCAAAAATCATGTATTACAAAAGGCAACTACAAAGCATTAGAAAAGAAAACATGCCAATGAGAGAATACTTAACCAAGATCAAGACATTATGTGATCAACTTGCTTCTGTAGGTCACAAAATTTCTGACACAGAGAAGTTTTATGCATTTTAGGTGGACTAAATGAAGAATATGAGGCAGCAGTAGCTGTTATATCCTCAAAGGAAACAACACCAAATATTCAATATGTTCACTCCACTCTTCTTTCCCATGAAGGGAGAATAGAGCAAAGAAGATCAACTGTTTCAGATCTCACTGTAAATTTCACCAGCAACAACAAACTCAAGAATCAAGAAAGAAATAGCAATAACAGAAACCAGTTTAATTCTCAAAGAGGTTGTCAATCCTCCAGATCCAGGGGAAGAAGTGGAAGATATAACAACAACAACAATAACAGACTAAGATGTCAAATTTGTGAAAAATTTGGTCATGCAGCCAACAAATGCTACTTCAGATTTGATGCCAACTACATACCATCTCAACAAAACAACAACAGTGCAAGAAATCAGAATCTCAGTGCAAACATGGTAAATGCTTATCCAGATTCTAAAGAACAAGCAGACAACAAAAGTACAGAGACTGCAAAGATTGATGATATTCAGGATGAAAGCTGGTACCCAGACTCTGGAGCTACCAATCATGTAACAAATAATCTCAGTAATCTAAACTTGGGAAGTAGGGAGTACAGAGGTAAGCAATTAATTCATATGGGTAATGGTGAGTCAGTTAAAATTACACACACTGGAAATGCAAGTTTCACTGGCAGAAAAGAACTCTTCCTAAAAAATTTGTTAAGAGTTCCATCCATTAGAAAAAATTTATTGAGTGTATCTCAGTTTGCCCAAGATAATGATGTTTATTTCGAATTTTATCCCAAATACTGTTTAATTAAAGATATTCTAACTAAAGAAATAATATTGCAGGGTAAGGAATTTAAAGGGTTATACAAATTCGATGTAGCAAAACCAAGAAACTCTGAATTTCAAGGAAAATGGTGTAATGTTACTGAAATTGAACAAGAAGATAAATGTAAAGATTTTGATATTTGGCATTCCAAGCTTGGACATCCAAGTGTAAGCATTGTAAAAAAGGTGTTAAGTAATGATAATATTTCTGTTAAAGATATTACAATGCCTTATGTATGTACATACTGTCAAATGGACAAAAGCCATAAGCTTGCATTTCCAGTCTCAACAACAAGTTATACTAAACCCTTAGAATTAGTTGCTAGTGACCTATGGGGTCCATCTCCTGTTAATACAGATTATGGTTATAAATATTACATATCATTTGTTGATGCATACTCTAGATATGTTTGGATTTATTTTTTGAAATCAAAGTCTGAAACTTATGATGCAGTCTTACAATTCATTTCACAGGCTGAAAGGCAAACAAATTGCCAATTAAAAGTCTTGCAAACTGATGGTGGAACTGAGTTCCAACCACTTAAAGAACACTTTCAAAAGAAAGGAATAATACATAGAACAACCTGCCCATATACATCAGAACAAAATGGGTTGGTTGAAAGAAAGCATAGACATATTGTTGAGACTGGGCTTACATTATTAGCTCAAGCATCTCTTCCTCTAAAGTTTTGTCCTGATGCTTTTGCTACTACTGTGTATTTAATTAATAGACTACCCACAAAAATTTTACAATTTAAAAGCCCAGTAGAAATTCTTTACAAAACTAAACCTGAATATCATAATTTAAAGGTTTTTGGATGTCTATGCTTTCCCTATTTAAGGCCATATAACACACACAAATTAAGTTTTAGGTCATCACCATGTACTTTCTTAGGCTATGCCGCCAATAAGAAGGGATACAAATGTTTGGATAGCAATGGTAAGTTTTTTATTTCTAAACATGTTGTGTTCAATGAAAGAATATTTCCCTTTAGTCAATCAAATATAAAAACTTCTCAGAAAGTACATAATTCAAAACTTCTATACCACCAATACCTGAGCAACTTGATGTCATAACTCAAGTTGAAGGAGAAAGTATGCAGGATAACATCAATTTAGAGTCTTTAGCCAGAACTACCTCACAACACACTGTGCTCCAACCTGAGCCAGGTCATGAGGATGCTGAGCAAACTGGAAATACAAGTCAGGCATCTCATCTGTGCCCTGTCAACCAGTCAAACTGCAATCAATCATTAGATGATTCATAATCATCTAATGATCAACAGGAAGCTGTAGCAGAAGAGCCAAATCAACCACTTGCACAAACTAGACATCCCATGATAACAAGGGCCAAGAGTGGTATATTCAAACCAAAGATATACAGTGCTATCATGTACACAGAGGAACCACATACTTATCATCAAGCCTTGCAGAATGAAAATTGGAAATCTGCTATGGAGGAGGAATACAATGCTTTGATAAAAAAACAAAACTTGGAATCTAACCTCTCTGCCAAGCAACAAAAATGTTATAGGCTATAGATGGACATATAGAATAAAGAAGAATGCTGATGGTTCAATTTCTAAATATAAGGCAAGGCTAGTAGCCAAAGGGTATTCACAGCAAAATGGCTTTGACTTTACTGAAACTTTCTCACCAGTTGTGAAACCCTCAACTATTAGAATTGTTCTTACTATTGCCTTACATAGAAATTGGAACATTAAGCAACTAGATGTAAATAATGCCTTTTTGAATGGTATTTTACAGGAGGAAGTTTATATGGAACAACCTCCAGGTTTTGTACAAAAAGGGAGTGACAAGCTTGTATGCAGATTGAACAAGGCAATCTATAGGCTCAAACAAGCACCAAAGGTCTGGTTTGAAAAGCTGAAGTTAACACTTATCAGACTTGGCTACAGCTCAACAAAATCAGACAATTCCTTATTTACAAATTTCAATAATAATGTAACTACTTATGTACTAATATATGTTGATGATTTTATTATTACAGGAAGCAGTGAATCAGAGATCAACAATCTTACAGAACTTTTAAATAAGGAATTTTCAATCAAAGACTTGCGAAACTTGAATTACTTCCTTGGTATTGAAGTCAAAAGAATTTCTAAGGCAGAAATACATCTAAATCAAAGAAAATACATTTCAGAAATTCTACAGAGAGCAAAAATGGATGAAGCAAATGCAATATCTACACCTATGGCAAGCAATTCACATCTGTCAAAGTATAAAGGAGAATCCATATCAAATGACAAACAGTACAGAAGCATTGTAGGAGCATTACAATATGTAACAATCACCAGGCCTGAAATTTCATACAGTATTAATAAAGTGAGTCAATATATGCAAAATCCACTTGATGAACACTGGAAAGCTGTCAAGAGAATCTTAAGATATCTCAAGGGCACCATAAATCATGGACTAAAGCTACAAGCATGTAAATCTATTCATATAAAGGGGTATGCAGATGCAGATTGGGCCACAGATATGGATGACAGAAGATCTACCACTGGCTATTGTATATTTCTAGGCAACAATCTAGTTTCATGGTGCTCAAAAAAACAGCCTACTGTATCTAGATCTAGTACCGAAGCCGAGTACAGAAGTGTCGCAAATGCAACTGCAGAAATAATATGGATAATGTCTTTACTCAGTGAAATTCATGTCAAAATCACAGAAAAACCAACAATTTGGTGCGACAATCTGAGTACTGTACTGCTCTCAGCATATCCAGTTCTACATGCTAGAACCAAGCATATAGAACTGGATATCTACTTTGTCAGAGAAAAGGTAACAGAGGGAAAAATCAACATAAATCACTTACCATCATCTTACCAAGTTGCTGATATTATGACAAAACCTTTATCAAAGAAGAATTTTGTTCGCTTCAAGCTGGAATTGAAGGTAGCCGAGCATATCAGCAACGAGAAAGACAAGATCTGTGGCAACTCGAACAACATTGAAGCTAACAGCAACGAGTAAGACAAGATCTATGGCAACTCGAACAACTTTGAAGCTTGACAGCACCTATTACTTCAATCTAAGAGAGATTCCACCTGGTAATCAAGTGAAATCTCCCTGATGAAGATTACAAGGCTAGATCTTTAGCAAGTTTCTGTATAATCTGGATCCAGTTGATCGAAAACGAGAGCCTTTTTATTTCTTTTTGGTGCGGCTGAAGTTTTCGCAAACCCTAACCCTATGTTAGGTTTGAGGGGAGGTATAAAGTGAAGAGTCATAGAGGTTGCGTTCTCTAATATCACTCTCTTGTTATATCAGTTCGGGTATATTAGTATTGGGCCAACCCAAAGCCCATCAGTGTTTATTTTGTTATAAATAATATTGTGTACACTGTATCTCTTATTATCAGAAGATCAATAAAGCATTTGTTTCTTTACTTCTGTTCAATAACATCAAATTCTATTAATATCAAAACTCTTTCATTATTGTAACTGATGGGAATGCAGACACAGTTATATATACATAGAAGTCTTCATACACATTTTATGCATGCACTTTATATCTATTTTCTAATGAATTATCTTTCATTCAAGTAGGTAAGATCTAATGCAACGAACTCAGTACATGTACATCCACTACACATCCACTCATGGTTGCACACGTTTTTATATATGTATGGACATTTATTTTTTATTGTGTCTTTTGGTGGTTCCATGAGTTTTAAAACCTTCAGAACTTAGAGCGTCACTCCTCAAAACAATACAATTAACAAGCTGTATACATTCCCATTCTTAGCTCGCATAGCAACAAAGACTGATCTCATATATTGCATAAACCATGTGTATATATTGTTGTCATGAGCAGTGCAATTTTTCTTCTCAAAAAACAAATCGGCTACCTAAGCATGCAAGCAGGATTTGTCAGTAGCATGATATATTAAGATCTTGATTCATGTGGTACAAAAGCTTCCATGTACATAACATACTATATTTAAATAATGTAATCATACCTTATTCATATAAAGTTCTGCTACCTAGGCATATAGGCAGGGCATCCTCGGTAACATGATATATTAAGATCAAGATTCATATGGTCCAAAAACTTCCATGTACATAGGGATATTATATCTAAACAAAACAATCATGCCATATTCGTACAAAGTGAAATATCACTGGATGTTATTCATAATTTTAATAGATGATTAAGCTATGTGCGCAACTTCATAGACAAGTTAACATGACCTTTTCACCTCTTGCTTGTTTTGGTTTCCAACTATTACTGCACAACCCATTAATTCAGCCTACTTTAATACCCATGTTTATATTAAACAACTTTCGCTTTTTATAGTTATCTATGCCTATATGAACTACCCAGTATTCCTCCTTCATTCTTATAAATCTCAAGCTATATTTTTTTATTTCCCTTCAAGCAAAGTGTCTTTTTTGTCTACTAGACCTTGATCATGCCCAAGGTAATTCAAAATTACATATATTTATATTATATTACATAATTCTTTTCTCTCTTTTAGAAGTTACTTACCATATTGTACTCTAGGGTAAACCTGTAGGCGACAAAAATGATAGTTCAATATCTACTTTAAAGAAACAACTCAAGCGAGTAGGGAAGAAACACATCAATGAGTCGCTACAACATTCAAACCTCCTTTAAGTTAACACAGAACCATTCAATCAGTAATCAAAAACTTCCCTACTTATTACAATTAAAGTGGAAAAAGAAGACTCATCACAACTGCCCATGGAAGAAACCATAGGAGACAAAGTTTTCAAAGAAACTATTAACGTTCAAGAATCAAAAGGAACCACGGATGCCCAAGAATCCAAAGTAACTATGGACCAACCATCCACGATTGATGACTGAGACGAAGCATTTAAAACTAAATTGGTAAATAACAAACTAACAATTTACTTAATATAACATATGTTTACTTCATGACTTTATTTTTTATAGATTGCATTTTGCAAGAAATTTGACAGTGCGCGCGCGATGTGAACCTGCCTTCCTTAATCAATAGATAGGATTATCTGCTCGGCAAGTACTATGACCCATTCCACTCTCTTGGTTGTACCTTCTTTTTGTTGAAATACCATCATGCCCCACATCAGTGGTCCACTCACTTCCTTTCAGATGATTCAAAGCACATAGTAAGTTGTATGATAGAAAGAATGAGATATATCAATGCAGCTTCCAAAGGTTTTTGTTCTCGCAATCCCTTAGGCAGTAATTGTTATGCAATAAAATTAACTTTGTAATTTGTTTGTTTGTTTTTTCCTTTCATATGAAATTTTCATGGTTAAGCTTTGTAATGAAACAAGTTATTTGCCCATTTTTTCCTTTTCTCATGCAAAATATATGTTGATGCAGCACTCACCAGAATAAATCGTGGAACCCACTCCCGCGACCTAAAATCACCACCACGACCTAAATTCCACGACCTACCGAAAGCCAGCGACCTAACTTCCTTAGCGTTTCCATTCCGCGACCTAAAATCACCACCACGACCTAAATTCCACGACCTACCGAAAGCCAACGACCTAACTTTCTTAGCGTTTCCATTCCGCGACCTAAAATCACCACCACGACCTAATTTCAACGACCTACCGAAAGCCAGCGACCTAAACCCCTTAGCGTTTCCATCCCGCGACTTAAAATCATCGCCACGACCTAACTCCACCTCACGACCTACCAATCACTGCGACCTAACTCCAACTCCAACATCCCCGCGACCTAACTCCTCTGCGACCTAACCAATCCCCGCGGCCTAGCTTCCCAGTGTCATCATGTATGCGACCCAACTCTGCATCATGACTTAATGTTCTCCGACCTAAACCTATGTCGCTGGATGCTCATCGTGAACTACTCCTAAGTCGCGAACAAGTCAGTAGCTCGTTGATTTGTTTAAGTCGCAAGAAGTTTATTTCCATTCCTGTTGATTTTAGGTCGTAAAGTCTGTGTGATGGCTCAAGTTGATAAGTCATAGGTCGCGTGATATACTATGAAATGTAAAGTGTTGTATTGTTTCTTTGTTTTTAGATTGCAATTGTTAGGTCGTTCACGACCTATGAGTTGTGTTGTAAGCATTTTGTTGTAAGCCTATAAATAGGCGAGTTATATCATTTGTAAAAGGTTGTTGAATTTGAATAAAATTTCTTTTGTGTGCTTTTGTGCCACCATTAAAATTGGTAGTTGAGTGTTATCTCCTATCTCCACCTTCGGCATTCGAGTGCGCTCGAATCAACGATTGTTGAAGCCAATTCACGGAATCAAGTGCACTTGATCAACGTCGAAGAATTGTAGATCTTCTCTCACGGCATCGTGCGCGATCAACGTGTCGAAGATAGCTAAAGTCCGGTATCTTCGTGATCAACGGATTTGGGCGTTTGGTATCATTAATTCATCGATTCATATTGCTTCATCTAATCGTTTCATCGATTAGTTTGACACGAAACCTTCATTTCGTCGTCAAGTGTTATTTCCGCTGCGTCATTTGGTATCAGAGCTGGATCGCAAGGAGTTTGCGTAGATTTTTGGAGTTGTGCGGGATTTACATCATTTGGAGAAGTGGGTTATCGAGATTTGTTCGTTTGGAGATTTTTGAAGTTTTCAACAAGTGGGTTATCGAGATTTTGAAGAGATTTGTTCGTTTGATCGAAGTGAAGTTTTGTTGGAGTTTGTTGAAGAGTAATCATGCCACCGAGACGAGTTCAACGTCATCGTAATATTAATGCTTTGTACGGAAGAGAGGAGGCCGATGAAATGGAGCAATGAATCAACGAGAATTTCAATGAGAAGCTTAATGAAGGGATTGGTCGATTAGAGAGGATGATGTTAGAGATGAGTCAAAATCAGAGAAGGATATCACCTGAATCGAGCCATGGGAGATGTAGAGTTTCACCACATTCAAATCGAGAGAGAAGTGTTGATAGTGATCATAGAAGCGTGGATCGATATTGTGATAGAAATGTTGATGATCGAAGTCGTGATAGAAATGTGACTGATCGAGATCAGAGGAATATAGATCGTAGGAATGTTGGTGGATGAAATGGTGGTGGTAGAGATGTTAGTGGTCAGAATCGACATCGATATACATTGGATTGTGAAGAAGAGTATGATGGTGGTAGTGTTCATGGACGAGGATGTGGACAAGGAAGAAATTACTCTGAGTATGATCACAAGTGGGAGTCGGGGATGAAGACTGAAATTCCTGAATTCAAAGGTGGTATGCAAGCAGAGGAGTTTCTAGATTGGGTGTCTAATGTGAAGGAGATTTTTGACTTCAAGGAAGTTCCAGAACATCGTAGAGTGAAGTTGGTTGCTACAAGGTTGAGGGGTAGAGCTTTGGCATGGTGGCAGCAAACCAAACTTACACGTGAACGGATGGGGAAGTCAAAGGTTGAATCATGGGAAAAGATGAGGAAAATGATGAAGGCCACATTCTTACCTTATAATTATCAATCGCTTATGTATCAGAGGCTGCAAAACTTGAGGCAAGGAACGAAATCTGTGAATGACTATGCAGACGAATTTTATCAACTGATTGCAAGGAACGATATTATGGAGACAGAGGAACAATTAACAGCTAGATTTGTTGGAGGGTTGCGAATGCAGATTCAAGATATGGTTAACATGTTTGATCCCAGATCTGTAGCGGAAGCACACCAGAAAGCGTTGGCTTGGGAGAAACAGGGAAGACGAGGAGGTGGTGTGTTTACAAGTTCCAACAATCCAGTGAAGGGTGTTAGTGGAAGTTCTAATGTTTCAAAAGTTGTTGCAAAACCAGTTGTGAATGAGGTTGGGAAGACGAAGGTCAATAATGGTTTCAAGTGTTATAATTGCCAAGAAATGGGCCACAAGAGTAATGAATGTCCAAAGCCGAAGAAGAGAGCTATGGTTGCGGAAGCTGAAGATGAGGAGGAAGAAGCTGAATGTTCTAATTCATTACCAGTGGAGGAGGAAGACTTGTTGTCGGGAGATGAAGGGTATTCATTGATGATGAGGAGAAGTTGTTTGACCCCAAAGCAAGAGGAGGAAAGTAGTTGGTTGAGGAATAACATTTTTCAGTCTACATGCACTATTCTAGGAAGAGTTTGCAAGTTTGTTATTGATGCTGGAAGTTGTGACAATATTATCTCTACAGAAGCGGTGAAGAAGTTAGAGTTAAAAACTGAGAAACATCCTAAACCGTACAAGTTAGCATGGTTGAGGAAGGGTGGTGAGGTGAAAGTTGGACGAAGGGCTTGTATTAAATTTTCGATTGGGAAGAAATACAAAGATGAAATTTGGTGCGATGTTGGTAGATATGGATGTCTGTCATTTGTTGCTGGGGAGACCGTGGCAATATGATAAGGCGGTGCAACATGATGGGCGAAACAACAGTTATAGTTTCATGTTTGAAGGTACTAAAATCACTCTAGTTCCAAATAAGCGTCAACAAGAGGAAAACAAACTAGAGGAGATTGAAGAGCTAAAAACTTTATTATCCTTGAAGGAGTTTGTTAAAGAAGTTGAAGAAGAGCCAGAAGTGTTTTTGTTAATTGGGTGTGAGAGTAGTAAAGAGGTTGAAATTCCAGAAGAAGTGAAACCAGTATTGAAAGAATTTGAGGATGTATTTCCAGAGGAGTTACTAAAGGAGTTACCGCCACTGAGAGACATTCAACATCAAATTGATCTTGTTCCGGGAGCAATGTTGCCACATAGACCACATTTTCGAATGAGTCCGAAGGAACATGAAGAATTGAGGAGGCAAGTGGAAGAATTGCTTGAACAGGGGCGTGTGCAGGAAAGCTTGAGTCCGTGTGCTGTGCCAGCTTTGTTAGTACCGAAGAAGGACGGGACGTGGAGAATGTGCACTGACAGTCGAGCATTGAATAAGATTACTGTGAGATATAGATTTCCAATGCCGAGGTTGGATGACTTGCTAGATCAATTGAGTGGAGCTACTATCTTTTCGAAGATTGATTTGAAGAGCGGATATCATCAAATTCGTATCAGGCCAGGTGATGAGTTGAAGACTGCTTTTAAAACCAGGGAGGGTCTATACGAATGGTTCGTAATGCCATTTGGCTTATCAAATGCGCCAAGTACATTTATGCGGGTGATGAATCAGATTTTTAGACCATTCATTGGGAAGTTTGTGGTGGTGTATTTCGATGATATTCTGATATATAGTGGAAGTCCAGAGGAACATTTGAATCATCTGAGAGAGTGCTGATGGTACTACGACAAGAACAATTTTATACTGCAACGAAGAAATGCGTGTTCATGACGCATAGTGTTTTATTTCTGGGGTATGTTGTATCAGAGGAAGGGATACAGGTGGATCGGAGTAAAGTAGAGGCGATTAAAGATTGGCCACAGCCCAAGACGATAACAGAGGTTCGGAGTTTTCATGGGTTGGCTTCATTCTATCGAAGATTTATTCCACACTTTAGTAGTGTGATGGTGCCTGTTACAGATTGTATGAAGGGTAAACAGTTTTCATGGTCAGAGGAAGCAGGAGATGCTTTTGGGAAGATCAAGGAGTTGCTGACGTCTGCACCAATTCTAGTATTACCAGATTTTCAGTTGTTGTTTGAGCTACACACTGATGCGTCAAAGGTTGGGATTGGAGGAGTGTTGAGTCAGAGGGAACGACCGATTGCATATTTCAGTGAGAAATTATCAGGAGCGAAGATGAGATATAGTACGTATGATGTGGAATTTTATGCGGTTGTGCAAGCTATTAAACATTGGAGACATTACTTATTTCACAAGGAGTTTGTGCTGTACACTGATCATGAGGCGTTGAAACATCTACAGGGGCAAGACAAAATTTCAGCAAGGCATGCTTCGTGGGTTGCTTATCTACAACAGTTTACTTTTGTTGTCAAACACAAGTCAGGAGTGACGAATCGTGTGGCTGATGCTTTGAGCCGAAGGAATCATTTGTTAACTACGATGAAAGTTGAAGTGACCGGGTTTGATGTGTTACCCGAGTTATTTGTTGATGATCCTTACTTTGCAAAGTTTGTTGATAAAGTCAAGGAGGGAGAGACGGATGAGTTTATGATGATAGACGGTTTCCTGTTCAAAGGAAATCGATTGTGCATACCTGATTTTAGCTTGCGAATGAAGATAGTGAAGGAGCTGCATGAGGAAGGACACATGGGTAGAGACCGTACACTACAGCTGATTTCTCAATCTTACTTTTGGCCATCGATGAGAAAAGAGGTTGAGAGATTTGTGGAACGATGTCATATCTGTCAAGTGTCGAAGGGAACCGCTACAAACGCAGGATTATATATGCCGTTACCTGTGCCTACTAAGCCGTGGAAGGATGTGAGCATGGATTTTGTTTTGGGACTGCCTAGAACTCAACGGGGAAATGATTCAATATACGTTGTAGTGGACAGGTTTTCTAAAATGGCACATTTCATCGCATGTAAGAAGACAGCAGATGCCGTCCGAGTCGCTCAGTTATTCTTTAAAGAAATATATCGTTTACATGGATTACCTGAATCTATTGTTTCCGACCGAGATACTCGATTTTTGAGTCACTTTTGGTTGAGTTTGTGGAAGATGGTGGGAACGAAGCTGAATTTTAGTAGTGCATATCATCCTCAAACAGATGGGCAAACGGAAGTGGTAAATAGATCATTGGGAAACTTGTTGCGATGTCTTGTACAAGACAATTTGAAGAGTTGGGACTTAAAGTTGTGTCAGGCAGAGTTTGCTCATAATCATGCTGTTAACCGAAGCACTGGTTACAGTCCATTTCAAGTTGTATATTCAAGCTTACCAAAAGGACCGTTGGATTTAACGGTAGTACCACAACCGAAAAGAGTGATTAAACGGGCGTCAGATTTCGTTGATGAGTTGAAAGATTGTCATAGAATCGTTCAGGAACGTTTGGAGAAGACGAATGAGAAGTATAAATAAGCGGCAGATAAGAAGAGAAGAAGTGTGGAGTTCAACGAGGGTGATTGGGTGTATGCTGTGTTAATGAAGGATCGTTTTCCAGTGGGTGCTTATAACAAGTTGAAAGCCCGAAAGATTGGTCCAGTAGAAATTATAAAACGGATCAATGAAAATGCTTATAAGTTGAAGCTGCCAGAGGATGTTTACACTTCTGACGTGTTTAATGTTAAACATCTTATACCTTATTATAAAGATGAACAACCCAATGGGGAAGAATTTTTAAATTCGAGGACAAATTTTTTTCAACAAGGGGAGGATGATGCAGCACTCACCAGAATAAATCGCGAAACCCACTCCCGCGACCTTAAATCACCACCACGACCTAAATTCCACGACCTACCGAAAGCCAGCGACCTAACTTCCTTAGCGTTTCCATTCCGCGACCTAAAATCACCACCATGACCTAAATTCCACGACCTACCGAAAGCCAACGACCTAACTTCCTTAGCGTTTCCATTCCGCGACCTAAAATCACCACCACGACCTAATTTACACGACCTACCAAAAGCCAGCGACCTAAATCCCTTAGCGTTTCCATCCCACGACTTAAAATCATCGCCACGACCTAACTCCACCCCACGACCTACCAATCACTGCGACCTAACTCCAACTCCAACATCCCCGTGACCTAACTCCAACTCCAACATCCCCGAGACCTAACTCCTCTGCGACCTAACCAATCCCCGCGGCCTAGCTTCCCAGTGTCATCATGTACGCGACCCAACTCCGCATCACGACTTAATGTTCTCCGACCTAAACCTATGTCGCTGGATGCTCATCGCGAACTACTCCTAAGTCGCGAACAAGTCAGTAGCTCGTTGATTTGTTTAAGTCGCGAGAAGTTTATTTCCATTCCTGTTGATTTTAGGTCGCAAAGTCTGTGTGATGGCTCAAGTTGATAAGTCGTAGGTCGCGTGATATACTATGAAATGTAAAGTGTTGTATTGTTTCTTTGTTTTTAGATCGCAATTGTTAGGTCGTTCACGACCTATGAGTTGTGTTGTAAGCGTTTTGTTGTAAGCCTATAAATAGGCGAGTTATATCATTTGTAAAAGGTTGTTGAATTTGAATAAAATTTCTTTTGTGTGCTTTTGTGCCACCATTAAAATTGGTAGTTGAGTGTTATCTCCTATCTCCACCTTCGGCATTCGAGTGCGCTCGAATCAACGATTGTTGAAGCCAATTCACGGAATCAAGTGCGCTTGATCAACGTCGAAGAATTGTAGATCTTCTCTCACGGCATCGTGCGCGATCAACGTGTCGAAGATAGCTAAAGTCCGGTATCTTAGTGATCAACGGATTTGGGCGTTTGGTATCATTAATTCATCGATTCATATTGCTTCATCTAATCGTTTCATCGATTAGTTTGACACGAAACCTTCATTTCATCGTCAAGTGTTATTTCTGCTGCGTCATATGTTCTCTGTTTATCCTAATAGCCAATGAAAGGTTATTTTATATTTATGGTTAAAATTTAATGGTTCTTTATTGACCGTACTTATAGTTACTATGCTACTTATAATTGTTGTACTATTTAAACAAAATAATCTAAGATGCAAGGCTTTTTGTTGAGGTTAGAGTGCACATGCTATTACCAATACAGTCTATTTAAAAGTGGAGGTAAGAGTTGATGATCAGTTAAATCCAAAAATAGTGATAGTAATGTCACTAATGAAGATGATAAATAGTAGAAGTACACATGATTATGCATATGAAGAAGCAAATAGAGAATAAAAATATAGTCTTCACAACAGATGCACTAAGAAAAATGGTTTAAGAAGTTGGCAATCTTCTGTTCATTCTATAAAAACAAGTCACAATTAGAAAATTCATTTGTGAACCAATAATAAACATGCCCAATCGTATTATTTCATATTGCTTAAAATCTACATCAATCACCAGGTAATTTTGTAGATGATGTTAAATTTCTTCCAAGCACTAGCCACAGAAATCTCATAGCCTTCAATGGATATTGCAGAGGTGAGAATGAAAATACTATATCCTGCTAACTTTTGTAATTACGTCGGTAACTTTTATTATTACATTAGTAAGTTTTATAGTTACTATATTGGCAAATACAGATTATGTCAGTACCTTTTATAATTATATTAGTAACTTGAATTAAAATGTTTTATTTGGTAAAAAATATACGAAAGAATGTGTTTTAGCTCCCATTCCAAAATTTTATATAGCATTATCCATAACTTAAGAAACTGGACAGACATACTATATCCTGCTAACTTTTGTAATTAAGTTGGTAGCTTTTATTATCATATTAGGAAGTTTTATAGTTACTATATTGGAAAATATGGATTATATCAGTATCTTTCATAATTATATTAGTAACTTGAAATTTTTATATTAGTAAGAAAAATTTAAAAGAATGTGTATTAGCTTCCATTTCAAAATTTTGTACAATGGAATTCATAACACAAAAAAACTGGACAGAAATACCATTGCCTGCTAACTTTTGTAATTAAGTTGGTAATTTTTATTATTTTATGAGTAAGTTTTATAGTTACTATATTGGCAAATATGGATTATGTAAGTACCTTTATAATTATATTACTAACTTGAATTGAAATGTATATGTATGTGCATTCATTTAGTTATTGATGGTACACTCAATGAAATACATTTCTCAGGTGGTTGGTTATCCTACAATTTCTCATCTTTTGCTCATTCATTTATAATAGTAACTTAGAAACTTGATAGAAATAGTATATCCTGCTAACTTTTGTAATTAAGCTGGTAATTTTTATTATAGTAAGTTTTATAGTTAATATATCGACAAATATGGATTATGTCGGTACCTTTTATAATTATATTAGTAACTTGAATTGAAATGTTTTATGTGCGGGCATTCATTTAATTATTAAGGGTACACTCAATGAAGTATATTTCTCAGGTGGTTAATTATTCCCTTCTATAGTTTCCCATCTCTTACTCATTCATAGATTCGTAGCACATGTTATTGTTACTCACATATTATCTTCCTATAAATAAATTGTTTTTTCATATCTTCACTCAAATTTATTAATACAATTATGTTTTGAGCTAACTAAACAACTTCCTTACTGAACTTTACTAAACTACTTCATACTCTTTTGTTTATTACTAAGTTTCTTTAATCTTGTTCGTCTTATGGCAGAAATACAAAGAAAAAGAGGGCAAAAAAGCCAACGAACTAGACATGAGATTAACTCACATACTTATACATGTCAATAGCATCTATGCATAGACTATTTTTTCAAAATACATAAGCTTGCTCTCGGTTTCTTTGCACACGTCCAACGAATGTGCTAAACGTACTGGTACCTATAAAGTAAATATAAGATATGCAAAATTTATATAGTAAAATTTTATACATCTTTAATGTTACTTTCAAAAAAAAAAAATTAAATTTAAAATGATATTTATGCGCAAACCATAATTAAAAAACATATTTTCATTAAAACCAAAAAATTCATTTGTTGGCCAAATGTTTATGATTTATTATACACATACACACACACAAATATATATATATATATATATATATATATATATTTGTGTGTGTGTCTGTGTGTGTGTATTTAGTTATTAGTTTAGATCAAATTGAATTTATGAATATATATATATATATATGCATATTTTATCATTTACATATATAATTCTAATATTTTAATATGGATATGTACATATGTACTTTAAAAAAATTCACATATATATATATATAATTTTATTAGTATAAATTTGAATTTATTAAATTTATATACATTATTAATTATGTATATTAAATGTATATGTTTTACAATTTCCTTTTATAATTAACATTTATATATAAACATTTACACATATGCACAATTATGCATTAGGCGGTAAGTACGTATACGAGGGACAAATATTTCTGTTGTGATGTAAATTCTAACATCCATACACATGCATGTTAAACCATGTATAACTTTTATGTTGCACGTGCACATACACACATATGCGTATGTACTATTTATTAATCATAATTTAAGTATAATAATACTTTATCATAAATTAAATAAAATAAAAATTCTATTTAAAAATAAATTAGGTAAGATCTAAATAAATTTAGACTTCATACGCCCAATAAGACCCAAATGAATGAATTTTTTGAAATTTAACTATTTACTCTATTACAGACCGACCTAGTTTCAACAATGATATCAGAGACAAATTATAACGACCCTAATTTGATTAACATTATTTAGAACATTTAATTAGGTAAATTAAATGAAATAATGAAACGATTAAGGGATTGAGATTTGTGTTAATAGAGGTGCCCGTGTCAATTTAAAACAATGAATTAAGGGAAACTAATATGAAATAGGAAAGGCAAATAAACATGTTCTCATACCCTAAACACTTACTGCCCATTCATTTTACATGTTCAAAACAAAAACAAAACAAAAGAGAGTCTGGCCACCATTAAGGGAAAACAAGAAGAAGATAAGATGAAGAAGCTTAAGCAACTTAATCCAAGATCAAATCTCAACTTCTTAATCACTAGCTAAAGGTGAATAATATGTTACATCTCATATTTTTGATGTTTTTGGTTTCTAGATCAAATTCGACAATTTTTGCAAAGTGTATTGCCATTTTTTATTGTTAAAATGGATATATATGCTTGTTGATGATTTATGCTATTTCATATGGATTTTATGATAAGTTTTAATATGGAAACCCTATTAGATGACATCCAAATGCCTTACGATTTTAAGGTTAGAAATGATATTTTAGAGATGGGTTTCAAATTTCACAATTTTCTAAATTAATGTGGATTTATTATTAATTTTCTAGTGAAGAAAATGGTTAATCGGGTTTAAAAATTAATTACGGCTAATTTATATTGTTTTTGGGTCAGAAATTAATATATGTTAGAAAACATATTAAAAGTGATTAATGGGAATTTTTGTAGAATTTTCCTAAGTGTTTTAATAGGTATATAAAATTATTTAAGGATTGTGACTCAAATGTTTTATATATTTATAAAAGGAGAAGAAGAATTTTGTAAATATTTTAAGTTACTTACTTCTGAAATTTCGGCAATACTTTTAGAAAAGAATTTGGAAAATAAATTAGCAATCAATCATATGTTGACAAACAAAGCAGGTTAGTTGAAAAGAATTACGTTTTGAAGTTAAAAATCAGTTTTACCATACTTTTTCTATTTCGTCACTCTCGGCACCAACCTTTCGACTAGGTACATTCGCCTCCATCTCCATCGAAACCAATGCGCATGGTATCAAAGACTTGGTACGTAGTGAATTGGACATAGCCGAAAGGTATATAGTCGAAATAGGGTGTTTCGAAGGGGTCGAAACCTTGCTTTACTTTTAAAAGGAATTGCACTTGCTTTGCTTTCGAAAAGAATGCTTTCGACTTTGATAGCTTTTGACTTGGTTAAATAGTTTTAAAGGAAAGAGGTTTCGAAAGAGGTTGCGCCTTTGTTTTAAGAAATTGCTTTCGAAGGGGTCGAAACCCCAACCTACCGCATCTTACCTTTCGAAGCAATGCCTTCGAAAGGGTTTCTTTGTTTTAAAACCTAAGTCGCTTCTCCAATGCTTTCAAAGGAATTGGTTCCGACACCATCCACTTCTTTTAATTAGGAAATTGCTTTCGAAAGAGTCCTTTCAACTTAGTTGTTTTAAGACCATTTGTTCTATTGAAAGTTAAACCCAAAGGTTTCGAAAGGAATAATTTTGAATGGTATTGAAAGGTTCTTCCACATGTTTTACTTGAACCTAAATGCTTTCAAAAGGTTTGATTTATGTCAAGAACTTAATGCTTTCGAAAGGTTTAAGTTAAAGGTTTCGAAGGGGTGGTTCCCCAATGTTGTCGAAAGGTTTTAAATGGAAGGTTTCCAATGGTTTTGAAAGGCATGTTTAAAGTGTTTGGAAAAGAGGATGTATAAGGTTTTTTAAAGATTTTGAAAGAGACGATTTCAATGTTTTTGAAAGTTTTAATGTAAATGGTTTCAAAAGGTATGTTTTGGCATTTGGCCTAGGTTATAATATAAAGTAGTTTACTTGTATCGAAAAGGGTACTTTCAATGGTTTTGAAAGGGGCACTTTCAATCGTTTCGAAAGGGGTAATTTCAAAGGTTTCGAATGTTTTCATGAACAATGTTTTGTGTAAAGTATATACAACATGGCAAAGTGATTTGAGTAAAGCATAGAATATATCTTCCTTGTTTAAGAATGATTTAAAAGGTTAAATCAAGTTGAAAGAAATTATTTGAAGGGAAATTTTAAGGATAGATGACCCTAAGTAAAATGACTTAGATATTAGAATACCAGATGTGACTGGTATGGGGTCGCACCCTATACTTTAGCTAGTAACCCCTAGCTAATATAAGTCCAAAATTCCAGTGTGTAGGGCTTTGTCACAGGTAAGACTAAAATGATGTTACACACAGAAAGGAATATACAGAGTTGAGATAGATTATTGGTGAGCCCACAAAACCATTAGGATCAGTTGACCTTGGGAGAAGTAAGTTCGGGATAGACCGTCAAGAAGAGTAGTATCTAACAGAAGTTAGATTATTTGTTTATTTTGTTTGGTAGGCCCAAGTCAGCCAAAGGTTAGTAGTTAGCTAAATAAAACTATAGTGTTCGGACAGATAGTCCATTTATTACCTGATTTGTTTGCATACATGATATTGCTATTATTGTTTTAACCAGTTTGGTTGCAGGATATTGATTTGCAAAAGATGTGTTTTTAAAAGAATATTAGTGAGGGGAAACCCGTTCTGCTAAGTGGCGTGGTCTCACTTAATATTAGATAACCGAGATGTTGGTAATATTCACACCAGGCTTTATGTCTGACTCGAAGTTTATGTTTTTCCCCTTAAAATCTCGGGTGCTCAAAATTTATTTGAGTATGTTGAGTGTTGAGGATTTATAGGTTTTAGTAGGTGGACGAATAAAGCTTTTAGAGACGAGTAAGAGGCTGATGCTAGCTATAGTTAGGAGTTATTTTGTTTTATTTCCACCGTGTTGTATTAATTCTGATATGACTATTTAATACTTTGATCATCTAAGGGGGCTTCTTCATATGTCGCTCTTGGCATATTTATGTAAAAATTATATTTGATCTGAACTTGGTAAATGATTGGAATTATGTAATTGGATATGAAACAAGTTTTGTGAAATGTAATCAAAAAAATTGTTTTTTGAATCTGTGATTTTATTTCATAGTAATATGCTTCTGATATTATGGATACCATTAACATTACCGTATTTTTGTCGCTGGAAGTTGATACTATAGATAACTACATCATCTGTAGCGCTTAGCTTTAGGCCTCAAGATATGGGATGTTACAACTTGGTACTAGGTTTATGAAAAACTTTAAACTAAAATGATTTTCTGAAAACATAATCCTAAAAAATTAGAGAAAAGATTGGGGTATGGGATAACGCTATAGTAACGTACTTGTATTTACTATATATAAGTATACACTTTAATCTATTCTCCCATCGCTCTTAGGCTATTCTTCTGTATCTTACGAAGGCTCGAATGCAGATATGGCTGCTAGAAGTGGAAGATTTAACCTTGGTGGGGAAAGCACCACAACTAATGGAAATGCCAAACCAAATACTAGGAGGAATCCATGTTAGGCACAAGCTGCAAATGTAGGTGCTGGAGTCCCGCAAGTTGATATGGGTGCGATGTATCAGTTATTTGTAAACATGATGCAAGCGGGAGTTGCTGCTGGAGTAGTTGAAGGAGGAAATCAAGAAGATCCAGTGGTGAATAACTATGCTGTTTTGAGTAGAGATTATGCCCGGCTGGGAGGAAAGCCCTTTATTGGTACTGAAGATGCAATTGAAGTAGAGAATTGGACGCTTCATTGTGAGAGGATTTTCACTGATTTAGGGCTCAATGATAAGCAGAAGAGAAGGCTTGCTTCTAGACAGCTACAAGGAGCTGCACTGTATTGGTGGAACAGTGTTACTGCTGGAGTTAATGAGGAGACGATGACATGGACTGAGTTCAAAACGAGATTTGAGGAGAGGTTTACGTCGGATATTACGAAGTCCACTGTACTTAGCAAGTTTGCTGAGTTGGAGCAGGGAGACATGACTGTGCTTGAGTATGCAACAAGGTTTGAGGAGCTAGTGAGATATGGCTATGCTACTATTGATACTGTGATTAAGAGGAATGAAAAGTTCATTAGGGGGTTGAAGCCTGAGCTTGCAAAGGCCACATTACCGCATATTTAGGATCCATGTGATGTTGTAGTAGAAATGGCTTTGAGAATGAAGATATGCTTGCTTTTCTCGAAAGAAATAAGGTAAAGGAAGCTCAGGGAGTGCAAAGTCAGAAGAGAAAGTTTTTTCATAAGAAAGGAGCTCAGAAGGGTGGGGCTGCTAAGAAGAAAGGCAGAGGTTGTCTACTACAAGTGTGACAAGAAAGTGCATTTTGCAAATGAATATCGCTCAGGGCATGGAAAGTAGGTGATTGGGAAGAAGAATACTAGATGCTTCAACTGCAATCAAATTGGACACTATAAGAACCAGTGCAAGGAGCAAGCTAAGGATTGGAAAGGTAAAGTGTTTGCATTGGAACCAGCTACCTCGAGACCAACAGTAGAGGAAAAGGGAAAAGCTGTGTTGGGAGGTATGCTTATGATTCGTGATACATCATTAGCATTCTATTTGATACCAGTGCATCACATTCTTTTATATCTCATTGTTTGGTAGATAAGCTTAACCTAGAACCCTCATACCTAGTTACTTCCTTAAGGGTTGCAAATCCAATAGGAGGTATGCGTCTCTTGGGATGAGATGTGACCATTTAGAGTTTGAATTGTTAGGTCATACCTTTGTTTGAAGTTTGAATGTGTTTGATTTCGTAGGATTCGGAATTATTTTTCGTATGGATTGAGTAAGTAAATACGATGCTAGGATATTTTACCATGATTGGAAAATATCGCTTAAACACCTGAGCTGTAGTGATCGGATAGTATACACCGTAGAAAACCCTAGTTTTGAGGTTAATGCTTTGTTAGGTGTTGTGGAGGTAGAAGATGAGTTGAATCGAGTTTTCGTGGTTAGGGAATTTGCAGATGTTTTTGAACCCATAGTAGGATTGCCGCCGAAATGAGCCATTGAGTTTCAGATAGATTTAGTACCAGGAGAAGAACCAGTGAGTAGACCTCCAAGCAGGATGACACCTACCGAGATGAAGGATTTAAAGGTGCAGTTGGCAGATTTGGAAGGTAAGGATTTTATCAGGCCAAGTAGTTCACCTTGGGGAGCAGCCACGGTGTTTGCTAAGAAGCCGGATAGATCGTTAAGGTTGTGTATCGATTATCGTAAGTGGAATGAGGAGACGTTAAAGAATCGATATCCGTTGCCTAGAATTGACGATTTGTTCGATCAGTTGAGTGGATCCAAGGTATTTTCACAGTTGGATTTAGCGACAAGGTTCCATCAGCTTAGAGTAGCAGAGGATAGTATTCCTTTGACGGTATTTAGGACCAGATATGTATCGTATAAATGGTTAGTAATGCCGTTCGGACTAACTGATGCGCCAGCATTCTTTATAGATTTGATGAACCGAGTTTTCTAAGAGTGATATGTTCGTATTGGTTTTCATAGATGATATCTTAATATACTCTAAAGATGAAAGAGAGCATGAAGTTCATCTTAGAGTGGCGCTTTAGACATTGAGGCAGCATCAATTGAAGGCGAAATTTTTGAAGTGTCATTTGTGGAAGAAGGAAGTGAAGTTTCTTGGTCATGTAGTCTCAAACAAAGGGTTGTCTGTAGATCCGACTAAGATTGAGACAGTGAATAATTGGAAGAGACCCGAGATAGTGACGGAGATAAAGAGTTTTCTTGGATTAGCTGTATATTATCGGAGATTCATTAAGGATTTATTGCGGATAGCGGCACCAATGACCAAGCTAATACGAAAGGATGTAAAGTTCATTTGGACCGATAAGTGTGAGGAGGCATTCCAGAAGCTGAAACACTTATTGACTAATATACCTGTGTTAGTTAGTTGTTCTAGATGGGAATTGGATTTAGTGGTATATACAAATGCATGTGGAACAGGATTAGGAGCTATGTTAATGCAAAGAGGTAAAGTGATTGCATATGCTTCTCGACAGCTTAGACCGCATGAAGTTAGGTACCCAAGTCACGATTTGGAATTAGCTGTAGTAATTTTTGCATTGAAGGTATGGAGACATTACCTTTTGGAAGAAAATTTTGAGTTATATATGGATCAGAATTCGCTGAAGTATTTATTTTCTCAGAAGGAGTTGAATATGAGACAGCAGAGGTGGTTAGAGTTTATAACCGCTTATGACTTTGGTATTGAGTAACCATCAAGAAAGGGTACTAAGGTTGCAGATGCACTTAGCAAGAAACATCATAATGTAGTATTGGCAATGATATCCGAGTGGGAAGATTTGGAAGCATTGATGATATGTAGAGTACAGTGGAGATCTGAAGCTTGATCTAGTAAGGAGACGGTTATGTTGTCATGTTTAGAAGTTCAACCGATGATGATTGAAAGGATCGCTTCTAAACAGATGGAGGATCCAATATTAGTTGAACGGATCAGAAATTTAAGGGATGGAACTGAAAGCGATGACTTAAAAGATTTTAGTCTTGACCAGAATGGGTGGTTGAGGAAGAAAGGAAGGTTATGTGTTCCGAACGTAGGAAGCATTAAGAAGGAAGTTCTTGAGGAATGCCATCGTTCGAAGTCCACTATTCATCCGAGAGGAACTAAGATGTATCAGGACATGAAGAAAAGTTTCTTCTGGGAAGGTATGAAGAAGGATGTAGGCTTATGGGTGAAGCAATGTTTGAACTGTCAACAGGTAAAAGCCGAACATCAGAAACCAAGGGGGTTGCTTCAGCCTTTAGATGTCCCAATATGGAAATGAGATTCTATCTCAATGGATTTCATAGACGGGTTGCCAAGATCTAATAGAGGAAATGAAAGCATATGGGTCATAGTGGATAGGTTAATCAAGAGTGCCCATTTCATTCCAGTTAAGTCAACCCCGATGACACCTGTTTTAGCTAAGTTGTTTATGAAGAATATAGTTAGACTGCATGGAATTCCTAGTAGTATAATAAGGGATAGAGATTCCTTATTCACTAGCGAGTTTTGGAAGAGTCTATAGGATACTTTAGGTACCTAGCTCAATATGAGTACCGCTTACCATCTGCAGACAGATGGACAAACAGAAAGAGTTAACAAAGTCTTAGAAGATTTGTTATGAGCTTGTATGCTTTTTGGAGGATCATGGGAAGACCATCTACACTTAGTCGAGTTTTTGTATAACAATAGTTATCAGGCTAGTATAGGGATGGCACCATTTGAAGCTTTGTATGGAAGACCATGCAAATCTCCAGTTTGTTGGTTAGAGATCGGGGATAGGTTAGTTCTTGGTCCGGATTTAGTTAGAAAAGCTATAGAGAAGATCGAGTTAATTTGAGCTAGAATGAAGGAAGCTCGGTCTAGGCAGAAGAGTTATGCTGATAGAAGATGGAAGGACTTAGAATTCTCAGTAGGAGATCATGTTTTCGTCAAGGTATCACTGATGAAAGGTGTAATTCGATTCAAGAAATCAATAAAATTAGCACCGAGGTTCGTTGGACCATTTCCTATTGTAGAAAGGATCAGGAAACTCACATATAGAGTAGAGTTACCGAACAGTTTAGCAGGAGTCCATGATGTTTTTCATTTTCTCATTTGAGGAAGTGTATTCGATATCCGAAGAATACTATAGCGCCGACCGTGTTAGAGGATTACTAGTGGGACCAAACTTGACTGTAGTTAGGAAGCCAGTTCATATAGTCGCGAGAGATGAGAAGAGGCAAAGGAACATGACAGTCGGATTACTTAAGGTCCAGTAGAGCGATGATGAGAGAGACTGTACTTGGGAGACTAATAGCAGGATTAGAGACGCTTATCCTGATTTGTTTCATGGTATGTTTTACCTTTATGATTGATTTGCTGTGTACCTTATCGTAATATCAAGGATGAAATTCTTTAAGGAGGGGAGTCCGTAACGACCCTAATTTTGGTTAACATTACTTAGGACATTTAATTAGCTAAATTAAATAAAATAATTAAATGGTTAAGAGGTTGAAATTTGTGTTAATAGAGGTAGCCGTGCCAATTTAAAATAATGAATTAAGGGAAACTAAAATGCAATAGGTAAGGCAAGTAGATAAATGGAAAAGTATGAATAAGACATGTTCTAATACTCTAAACCCTTTATGCCCATTCATTTTACATGTTCAAAAAAAAAACAAAACAAAAGAGCGGCCGACCACCATTAAGGGAAAACAAGAAGAAGAGAAGAGGAAGAAGCTTAAGCAACTTAATACAAGATCAAATCTCAACTCCTTAATCACAAGCTAAAGGCGAAGAATATGTTACATCTAATATTTTTGATGTTTTTGGTTTCTAGATCAGATCCAAATATTTTGCAAAGTATATTGCCATGTTTTTTATTGTTAAAATGGATATATATGCTTGTTGATGATTTATGCTATTTCATATGGATTTTATGATAAGTTTTAATGTGAAAACCTTATTAGATGACATCCAATTGCCTTGCGATTTTAATTTAAGGTCAAAAATGATATTTTAAAGATGGGTTTCAAATTTCATAATTTTCTGAATTAATGTGGATTTATTATTAATTTTGTAGTGAAGAAAATGGTTAATTGGGTTTAAAAATTAATTACGGCTAATTTATATTGTTTTTGGGTCAAAAATTAATATATGCTAGAAAAAATATTAAAAGTGATTTATGGGAATTTTTGTAGAATTTCCTAAGTGTTTTAATAAGTATATAAAATTATTTAATGCATGAGACTTAAATGTTTTATATACTTATAAAAGAAGAAAAGGCATTTTGTAAATATTTTAAATTACTTACTTCTGTTCGACATCACTTTTAGAAAAGAATTTGGAAAAGATTTTAGCAACCAATTATATGTTGACAAACAAAGCAGGTTAGTTGAAAAGAATTACCTTTTAAAGTTAAAATTTAGTTTTACCATACTTTTACTGTTTCGCCACTTTCGACACCAACCTTTCGACTAGGTAATTCTGCCTCCATCTCCATTGAAACTAATGCGCATCGTATCAAAGACTTGGTACATAGTGAATTGGACATAGGAGAAAGGTATATAGTCGAAACAAGGGGTTCCGAAAGGGTTGAAACCTTGCTTTGCTTTTAAAAGGAAATGCGTCTACTTTGCTTTCAAAAAGAATGCTTTCGACTTAGATAGCTTTCGACTTGGTTAAATAGTTTTAAAGGAAAGAGATTTCGAAAGAGGTTGCGCCTTTGTTTTAAGAAATTGCTTACGAAGGGGTCGAAACCCCAACCTGCCTCATCTTGCCTTTTGAAGCAATGCCTTCGAAAGGGTTTCTTTATTTTAAAACCTAAGCCGCTTCTCTAATGCTTTCAAAGGGATTGGTTTCGACACCATCCACCTCCTTTACTTAGGAAATTGCTTTCGAAAGAGTCCTTTCAACTTAGTTGTTTTAAGACCCTTTGTTCTATTGAAAGTTAAACCCAAAGATTTCGAAAGGAATAATTTTGAATGGTTTTGAAAGGTTGTTCCACATGTTTTACTTGAACCCAAATGCTTTCGAAACGTTTGATTTATATAAAGAACTTAATGCTTTCGAAAGGTTTAAGATAAAGGTTTTGAAGCGATGGTTCCCTAATGTTTTCAAAAGGTTTTAAATGGAATGTTTCCAATGGTTTCGAAAGGCATGTTTAAAGTGTTTTGAAAGGAGGATGTCTAAGGTTTTATAAAGCTTTCGAAAGAGATGATTTTAATGTTTTCGAATGGTTTAATGTAAATGGTTTCAAAAGGTATGTTTTGGCCTTTGGCTTAAGTTATAATATAAAGTAGTTTACGTGTATCGAAAGGCGTACTTTCAGTGGTTTTGAAAGGGGTACTTTTAAAGGTTTGAAATGTTTTCATCAATAATGTTTTGTGTAAAGTATATATAAAATGGCAAAGTGATTTGAGTAAAGCATAGAATATTTTTTCCTTGTTTAAGAATGAATTAAAAGGTTAAATCAAGTTCCTTGTTTAAGGGAAATTTTAAGGGTAGATGACCCTAAGTAAAATGACTCAGATATTAGAATACCAGATGGGACTGGTATGGGGTCGTGCCCTATACTTTATCTAGTAGCCCCTAGCTAATATAAGTCCAAAATTCCAGTGTGTAGGGCTTTGTCACAGGTAAGACTAAAATGATGTTACACACAGAAAGGAATATATAGAGTAGAGATTGGTTATTGCTGAGCCTACAAAACCATTAGGATCATTTGACCCTGGGAGAAGTAAGTTAGGGACATACTTTCTAGAAGAGGATTATCTAACATAAGTTAGATTATTTGTTTATTTTGTCTGGTAGGCCCGAGTTAGCCAAAGGTCAGTAGTTAGCAAACAAAACTATAGTGTTCGGACAGATAGTCCATTTATTACCTGATTTGTATGCATACATGATATTGCTACTATTGTTTTAACCAGTTTGCTTACAGGATATTGATTTGCAAAAGATATGTTTGTAAAAGATTATTAGTGAGGGGAAAGCCGTTCCGCTAAGCAGCGTAGTCTCACTTAAATTCAGATAACCAAGATGTATAGTATTATTCACACTAGGCTTTATGTCTGACTCAAAGTTTATGTTTTTCCCCTTAAACTCTCTGGTGCTAAAAATTGATTTGAGTAGGTTGAGAGTTGAGGATTTACAGGTTTTAGTAGGTGGACGAATAAAGCTTCCGGAGACGAGCATGAGGCTTATGCTAGCTATATTTAGGAGTTGTTTTGTATTATTTATGTTGTGTTGTATTAATTCTATTATGACTATTTAGTACTCTGATCATCCAAGGGGCATCTTCATATGTCGCTCTAGGCGTATTTATGTAATAATTATATTTGATCTGAACTTGAGAAACGATTAGGATTATGTAATTGGATATGAAACATGTTTTGTGAAATGTAATCAGAAAAGTTGTTTTTTGAATTTGTGATTTTGTTTCATATTCATGTGCTTCTGATATTATGGATACCATTAACATTACCATATTTTGTCGCCGTAAGTTAATAATATAGATGACTGCAACATCTGTAGTGCCTAGCTTTGGGCCTCAAGATAGGGGATGTTACACAAATAGCCTATACAGTTTAAGTTAGCAGTATTAGGGCTAACTTATTAAAGTATACCCATACATTATGGTGTCTAGAAAGGTAGAATCTAAGGTTGAGTTTGGATAATCAAGTACTTTGACCTACCAGGCAACTTACCTAGTCCGAAAGGATGAGGTAAGCTTGAAGGTTATCCCTAATATGAATGGCCTTATTTGGCTTAGGCATTGGACTAATTTCAAATTTGTTTTGTAATAAAAAGAAAAAAAATTTAATTTTAAAAGTTAAATTTAAAATATGAAAAAAATATAAATGCTATTTTTACAATTTTTCAAATTATTTTGAAAATTAAAATAAAAGTTTAAATTTAAAAGTTAAATTTGAAATAAAACATATATTATAAAAGTTATAATATAATTCTCAAAATGTTTGGAAAAGTTATAAAATAATTTTGAAAATATTATTTATTAATATGATTAATAAAATAAATGAATCAATTATATAAGTTAATTAATTACACACTCATGTCTAATATATAATGATATATGTTATGTCGTCTTGATTTTTTTAAGACATGTAAACATAGGTGTATAAAATAATTCTGAAAATTAATAAAATTTGATTAAGATTATTTAATTAAATATGTTAATTGAAAGTTAATTAATAAATTGAAATACACACACACACACACACACACATATATATTTGAGATATATGTGTATTACTATAAATGTTATAGTATATATATTCAATATAATATGTTATAATTGAATCATATAATAATAAGTTAAAGTGTTAATTAAATAGGATTTAATTAATATAATGTTATACATAAAATATTACATACGTTAAATAAAGTATAAAATTTATATAATAATAAAACTTATAATATATAAATGTATAAACAAAAGGTGGAACATTAAAGAAGCCCTAAATAGACTTAAGGAATAAATACATATGTAAAAGTACATATCCGTGATTTCTGATGTATTTGACACTAGAATCATAAGGGTATTTCATAAATACATTATTCTATAAGTCGATATCATTCAATTAAATATATTGAAGATTATGATATTTAATATAAGCGTTGTCCTTTACCATTTATATATTAATAAATTACTTTCATACCCTCCAGTTGTTGAGAAAAATCTAGCTATAGATGTTATGTGTAGTATTACTAATATATTGACTAGATGAGGTAAGATAAGTATATGTGTTTGTTGAGCAAACTCAAGGCACATATACTATACTTAGGTCGTGGCAAAATGATAGGTATGAGCAAACAATTTCTTTCGATTTGTTGAGCAAACTCAGTGTCTAAATGAGATTAGGACAAGGAACCATGGTTAGAAGTTGTATATAATACAATCGATGAGCACTTATCCATCATTTATGGGGATATGACTTATCAAGCAAATTCAAGGTTAGCATCCTAAGACAAACGAGTCATAACACTCACTAGTGAAGTTGAAAGACTTCTATGTTTCCTTTTAGGGTTTGGAGAAAAATGAAATGGTTACATTTAACCTTTCTAATATTTTAAGAACATATGCTATATAAAAATATAATAATCCATGCTGATAAATTTGTGCAATTAATATAATTGATAAAATGTTTATCAATTAAAATATGCAAAATGAACTGAACTAACATAATATAAAATATATTTACCAATGAATTTTTACACGTTGACCCGTGCGAGCACCTAATTATACAACTACGTAATACATTCATAACTTGTTCACTTATAAATTTACTTGCCGAAGACTGTTTATTGTCTTCAATGAGTTTCGAACTATAAAAGAAATACAAGAATTTGGATATTTGATCCATACATAATCACATATAAATGTTATGTGGTGAATGTTCACAATTCGTAATGTACGAAACCTCAATGAATTAGTACATTGAAATAAGCAGGTAAACTATAGTGTGAGATCATATATTCAATATGATTAAATATAATAATGATCTTGTTATGCTAAATGTAACACTGGACCAAAGGCTACAAGATAGATCTAAATCTGATCACTGAATGTCAGCTCAATCAGTTTAAGTAAAGTGCAATTTATTTGATATCCTAAGTTAAGGATGACCAAATGCAATTTTGTAAAGAGTTCGTTATGACATTGTAGTAAATATTTCCTTCGAATTGTTCGGCTGTTTAAAAAGAAAATCGAAGATTGGGATGAAGAGAGTGAATGGTCATTTCTGTTTCATAAAGAAATTCGGGTATAAAAATTGTGAAATAATAATAAATACTTTAACATTAGAATGAGAAATATGATTTATATTTCAAAAATATTTTCATGTACAAACTTTTTTCTATGATATTTATTTCTTTGAATTTAAGACACCTGATCTGAAATTTTTTGGCTATAAACTAGTTACAGTAAATGAAATAAATAGCCTATATTAAGTAGTTGAATGTAGTTTCATATTTCATACACTATTATAGTAATGACAGAAATAGTGGGAGCATGCCATATAATACTTATTGGTCGCATCAAGCATGAACATTATTTTCATAAAATTTACCAAACATTATTTATGAAATAATTATTTTTCAGTATTGATAGAAAAATAGACATAATTTTATTTCAATATGAATAATATAAATATTTGTTATAAAATAAAACTATAGTATTGGTGTTTGTGACATATTGGAAAATACAGAAGTATCCAAATTTATTTGCAATTATGGACTAAGCCATGATTTTGAGAAATAATTTTTGATTATATGATTATGGATCATATGATACTAGTAAATTATATCTCAAACAATTTAGGGCAAATCACCTATTCAGTGAGAGCATCATAAGGGTTGGACTCTACGGATTGATACATATAGATGTATGCAATCGAAAGTCTACCAGTTCCAAAATGGTTCCACATACTTTATTGTATTCATCGTTGAATTATCAAAACCATGAACATATGTATATGATATACTTGTGGTATGTTAATGATGAGTTCATAAATATAAAACAGAAGTAAAAAAAATAATGTGCAACAAAAAATAAAATGTTTCGGTTTGATCGAATATGCGAGTATATCGGAAAGATTTCCAAATGTATGTAAAAATGAATAAAGATTCAATCTCAAAAGTCACTCCTACTTATGATACTAAATGATGTATCAATAAGGAGTAACCGAACTTTGTTGAAAAAATTGATTAATTTTGACTAAAGTTGAGTTAACTTCTTTCCGTAAAGTCGTGTACTTAAGAGTAGTACACAATGTTAAAATTACTTTCATCTAAAGAATGGTTTAAAAATCATACTAGATAAGGGTTTATAGGAAACCCAACCATATCCTAGGCCAAGGAGTTGGCAGGTTGTGCAAGTCAAAAGTTTGCACGTAATAGTTGTTCGTGAGGGATCTTGTATGAGTCGCCCTAAAAGGAGTTTGGAAATGACTGTCATTAAATGACCAATTTATGTTTTGACCATAAGTATTATAAACTAAAACCAAATCAGTTTTATATATAACACAATTCATAAAGTGCTTATCAATACTTATACCATTGCATAGAGAAACAACTGTTATTTCAAGAAATACCAGTTCGTAATGAAGGAATTTCTTTTAGAAATTATTGGTAGTAAAATGGATTTGGATACGTTCTAATGATGAAACCGATTATATATGATGAAATAAAATTAACCAAACCTAAATGAACTTAATGCATCAAAATATATAATAAATACTCTTGCACATTGAAGAGAAATGATGAGTTTCTTACCATTGTTGAGAATAGATAATCCTCAGTAATCTATTAAACCATTAAGAGTATCGACTCCATGATATGGTATGATGCTCAAATTTGAAATGTATTCCAATTATAATATTAAAATATTATTTTTGTAGTTGTATTCGAAGGGATATGATCCACCGACCGTGAATGAGTCTTCAAGAGCAAGACTAATGCAATTGGAATACAATGAACAACATTGATAAGAATTACATCATAAATTTTGATTGTTGAAATTAGCATAAGAGATTTGTTATGCAACGTGCTCAAGTTAGTTTGGATTACTCATAAAATTATCACTTGGTTGACCTAATGTTTTGGTACATATGTATCGAAATGGAAAATTCTAAACGATGATTTAGAATAGACTATTTGCACATTACAACCAAAGTGTCTCAAAAACAATGAGAGTGATGTTGAGTGTGTGGGTTTTTGGATATGATCTAAGAAATGATACGAAGGTATCATTCTATAAGCATCAAAATTGGGTAAGTATTTTGATATAAATATAAAATAGTTTGCTTTTCAATCAAAATGAAAAGGAAGCATGCGTCCAAAAGAAAGAACCACTATAAGGTACATTGATATTTTTAGGCAATATGTAAACAACATACTACTGATTGTTAATGATGTATTTAAGTTAAAATCAGTAATACTTTGGTTGTTTAATACTCGATATTGGATTGTAAATTATATCTTTTACATTAAAGGATGTTTGGAAAGTCCTAAATGAAGACACCTTATTAAAAAGTTTAATACGGAACATGTAAGATGGATACCTTATGCTTTATCAAAAGGAGTTAATATACATTACATTTTCCATAATATCATAATTTGCTTATGTATTTGATACACGAAGAAAATATTAAATCCAAATTAGGATCACTATATGTTAGTTTAGAGTATTCTCATGTAATTTACAAAATACTAGAGAATTGTTTACGCAAAAAACGAACTCTTAATGAAGGAGTGTTCGGACTCGAACTTCATAAGTGCTATCAGGTACAACATGTCAATATTAAATTCATGTTCAAACCTTAATTAAGAAGCTCTAAGTTGGAAATGTTCCAAACAAAAGGTTGAGTCTGATCCAATGAAAATGCTAAGTACATCTCCTTGAATAGCGCCAAAATAAAAGTAATATATTTAAATATAAATTCATAAATTTATAACCGAGCTAGGGGTGACTCTACGTATTAAGAATACTACGTCTTTGTTATATGATAACAATATAATAATAAGAGCTTACTAGAAGTCGAGAAACATTCTCCGAATAGTTCTACATGATAAAGGTTGTTTGTCAGCATTAGAGAGAGTTGGTTGACAGAAAAGATAATTAAACAACATAGCAGATCCATTCACAAAGGGTCTAAATCGATCAATATTCATCAAACTGGGCATAGATATGGAATTGAGATTCCATAATTGGCCCTAAGTACAGGTAGGAGATTGACAAAGTTAGGGATATGCCTTAAGGGAAATAATGTAATTGTTACATATGTCTAACTAGATAACTAATCTCGTTTGAAATAAAAGACATTTTCTTCATATTATATATACATACTTGATATAATGTACTATATTAATTAATTAATTTAATTAAAAGTATAGTTAATAGAAAATTCATAAATGGTACGTTTTGTAATTGTAACAACCCTGAATTTTGGACATTTGAAATTGGAATATTTAATTGATTTAAAATATTCGGGTGTTGATTTTCAACTTGAATTTCAAATATACCTATTTATTGGGTAATTAGATTATTGAATTAAATACTTCGAAATTGGTTAAAATAGTGAATCTTGGTTTTTAAGCTTGTTAAAAATAATTTGAAGGATTATAAAATTTATATTGATAATACTGAAAGTAATAAAAGTTTAAATATTGAAATTGGAAGTGATTTGTTCAGTTTTAAAATATATCGTTTAAATTAACATTTAAAAATAGCCTTCCAGAACACAGTCTCGGAATTCGACGAAACCAGTTCTATTGGATCCGTAATAGTGTATTATTATCGGATTTCAATTTTCGTAGCATTTGGAGTTATCGTGTGAGCGTACGGTATATAAATGCGCTGAAATCTATATCGAAATTTCAATATAATAACTAGGTCCAAAAAGCTATCTTCTCCATACGTTCAAATTAGGATTCGAAACCTTTTCCATTGCATTCAGAATATAGGTATAATATTATAAACGTCCAGCGGCACGCCTCGATAGGAGGTCAAGATTTTGAGTTGCATTTATTGAGACAATTTGAACTTAATAAAAAATTATATATATATTGATTTACGTTTATTTTCACATCAGTGCTTTTTGCCTTCTATTCAAATCACTGTACAATTCACATCCAACACGAAAAGCATTTCAAACACGCCATCTCCTCTTTAAAAATCTCGTATCCCTCCTTTATATTTTAAAAGCCGAACCCAGATAGAAAAAATAATAAGAAGTCGAGATTTAAAAAAATAATTAGTTCTTCAAATCTGCTTAGCCAAAATCATGGATCTTGTTTTAAAATAAATCTTGTTTTCTTTGAAGCTTTTATCAGGTATGACTTTTCGGTGGTCCGGCGATGGGTTTGATTGTTCGACTTCGATGTCGGACTGCAGTTCGAAATTAGGGTTAGGCTTATCGACATTTTCGTTTGTCGATTCAAGAGGTGGTGCACGTTTTTGGTTTAGTCTTCGAAAACCGCATCTAGGCCTAGGATTTGGTGATGTCCGATTGACATTCGCAATTCATCGCTACATGGTTTTTGGAGGGAGGCTTAGTCACGTTTCTCGTGGTAGGTTTGGGCTTCGATCCTGGGGTGTCTGTGAGTCGGGACCGCGATGAGGGGGAGGTGGGTGATATCAGCGTCGATCGCCGTTGGTTGGAAAAGGGTGCTCGTGCACGGATGCGTGCATAAGGTTGGAAGCTGTAGGAAAAGAAGGGAAAGAAGATCGTGTGTGGGCCGGGTATGTTCCTCGGGCTGGTATACCTTTGTTAAAAATTTAGTTACTTTATATATACAAACCGTTTTATTAATTCCAGTAAGTATGTTAACATTAATTTACCTTTGTCTTTCGGCCTTGAAAAAAAATATATATACATATATGTCTTTAAGGTAATTTATTCTTTTAAAAACATTCTAATTTAATGTTGAGTAAGTTTAGACTTTTAATTTAATTTGTTTAACAGAAAAGTAAAATTCGGAAATTCTATTAACCAAATAGATTTAAATTTAAAATGAGAATATTAATGGTAGTTTAAAATCATGGAAAATGCTAATAAATTCGAAAATTTCATTTATACGAGGTCCAGAATCAAATGAAACCAGCCAGGTTGGTTCGTTGCTGAAATCGATGCAATAAAATCAAAGGTGAGTTAATCTCACTCAAATTGGATTTCTGGTTAATTTAAATAGTAAAATTTAAATTATTGGTTTATTGATTGAATTGATGATTTATAATCATTCTGGATGTGATATTATATATAGTGTGTGTGTGTGTGTGTGTATATATATTGGAGTGACTGATATATCCGCGTTATATAGCGGATGAGACCCTATGCGCCCCGCATAATAGCGGATGACCCTTTATACCGCGATATCCCCCTCAAAGTGGGATTGGTATTTTTATATTGTGCTAACATCTGTGGATGCAGGGAAACAGGTTGGAAGGATCCAACTGGATTCCACAAAAGTATTGAAATTTATTTTTCATATTCTATGATATGATTTATTTGATAATCTGTCATAGATTATATTGAAAATTGAAATTATCGAATGCTATGGTTGGGCTGAATATATTTTGGTATTTTAAGATATCAAAAATATAAAGATTGGGTTTTGAAGGAAAATAAAGGGAATTTTAAGTAAAATAATTATAGTAAAGATGAATAAGTAAAAAGGGTGAATTTGAGAAAAGTAAATAGTTGACTTTGAAATCCTATTGAATAAAATTCCGGGGAATGGAAATAAGGATTTTAAATAAATGGAAATAAAGGAGTTTTTGAGGACTTAAGCGATATTGTTAAAGAAATAAAGGATTTATTTTTAAATTCAGGATTTAAAATGGTTTGGGAGAAATAAAAAAGGAATTTTGAAACAAAGTGTGAAATTTATATTTCAGATTTAAATAAGGTTTTAAATCATAATGAAGGAGAAAATTAATGGATTTTGGAATAAATCTGGATAAGTCGGGAAATAAATTTTAAAGGGGAATTTAATTCAGAAAATCGATTTGAAAGTCGATTAAGTATTTTGAAAATAGTGGGTAAAAGGAGAATGGGATTTATAAACGAAGTTTATAATATAAGTGAAGTAAAAATATCAGTGGATATTTGAGGTTTTAAATCCACAGTGGGAATTTATAAGGAAATGGTAAATCATTTAAAAAATAAATAAATGATGGTTTGTTTTTAGAAAATGTGGAAAAGGAAATCTACGGAGTTGGAACGTAAATTTAAACTGGAAATAATCGATAAGGATTTATAAATGGTTTACAGGCTATCTTGGAGTGGAAAGTGTATTTTCCTAAAAACTAAGTATATTTTCAAAGAAAGATTTTTTAGTATAAATTAGAAGTTTTAAAGAATGTTTTTAGAAAATTTATTATTTAATTATTAAAAATTGTTAAAGTAAATATTTATTAAGTTAATTATAGTAGTTAATTATTTTTAAAGGTTAAATTAGTATTATAATTTAAAGGATAATTATTTAATATTTATACTTTATATAAGGGTTTTATTTTAAAAAGTAGTTTTTGGCTAAAGTTTTGACTTGGAAAATTATTATAGAATTTCATAACTATTATTTTGAGATAAAGTGATTTAAGTATTTTTATTTTAAATGTTTTAAAGTGTATATTTTTGGATAAAGTGATTTTGTTTATTTAAAATTTAAGTTTAATTGGGGTTTTCAGTGAAAATAAAATAATTGGTTGAATGATTGTTTAATTTGATAGTTAAATAACCGACTATCAATATTAGCCAATGCGTTGATCGTTTCGAAGAGACCGGGATCGGATTTAATTATCCGAAAACCACTTCGATCCGGTTTGAACGTAGCGAATGAATACCGTGAAGATGATGAAGATGGTGATTCGGTTTGTCCAGACCTAGGACAACTTGTATGAACGAATGTTATCAGACCATCGTAATTGGAGGATTGTGAGCATTCTAAGTAAATGAGATCCTTAAAAAGGTAACGCTTAGACCTCAAACCTCATCAACCGGGAATGGCTAAAACAGGGGAGGTGCAGCAAGGCTAAGTGGGTAGCACCAATTAGGGTAAGGTCATCCCTGTCTAGAGTCCCTTTTGATCTCGGTTTTGTGGTGGTTGTTGATCCCAACCGAGGGGTGATCTTATTCGGACTATCCAGTAAGGGGTAGCTCCGGTATTGTGTTGCAGGGGATCGGGAGTGGTCCTCGGTACTCTGATCTAGACCAGGTACTGTGACGGGTGGTACCCCAGTAGCCCTGCCATTGTATGGAATCAAATCTCCAATAAGCGCCCGTACGGTTTTGATTGTGCCCAACTATGTTGGAACGTGAGATGCAAGTATTTTAGCTAGATTTTATTTACTTTCTATAGATACTATTATAATATCATACGGATTAGATACAAATGTTTTGGTTATCGTAAGGTAAAAACCCGACATGTTTATTTATGGCGTGGTATTACGAGATACCTTTGATTTCAAAGGATTTTTGGAAATATAATAATAATTCAATTTGAGTGTGTTTTCTCACGCTGGTTTTCCAGACTGACTCGGGTGTTATTTTATTATAATGCTCGGGTCAGACCGAGTATTACAGATTTAGGATAGGATGCTATGGAGCTCAGGAGGCGAGCTGGATGTCGAGACGTACCACACGTACTTGGTGTATATTCCGTTGTCACTGTAAGCTATATAGTCAGCTTTTGTGAGGACATGTTATTATAACTGTCCGGTATTATGCTATTGTTTGGCATTGTACTCTGATGATGTAATGTATAAAACAGTAAGAGTTCTTTTTGTATAAAGATTAGTTGTTATCTATTATATATTGTTCCGCTGCGATTGTGAGATGCTGATGTTGGTTTCTATTTTTCTTCTTCTACCTCTTTCTTTTTTAACCCTAATGATTTGTATTTCCATCCAATTTGAGTTGAACTGATGGAGAATATTGTCGACTCAAAGGGGCATGGATTTGCGGGCTGTTACAGTTGGTATTAGAGCTGGAGGTTAAGCGAGAACCTTAACTCTGGTGGGGATTACTCATTAGAGATAGACTCAGCGGTACTCTAGAATGAGTTGAGTGTATTAAAAGATATGAGCGCGTATTTGTTAGTGAATAAAAAAAGAATGGCTTTATTTTGTGTTGATTGATTTATTGAGTGGCTTATGAACTCTGGTCGGAACAGTCCGTACAACTGTACCGATAGGGGTTTCTAAACACTTGAATAGAACAATTCGACATAGTATTGTTTTAAAATGGGTAAATGAAATAATTTTGCCCAAAATTACTTTTGTATATAAAAGAAATAATTTTTGTAAATTATTATAGTATATGGTTGCTTGGTTGTTAGGGAATGATAATATTAAACTATTATCATTGTTGTGTAAAAATTAAAATAAGAAATTAATGTTTTAACCAAAAAAGTTAAGAAATAAGTTCATATAACAGAATGGAATTTGTATATGTGAATTATAAATGTGATTTATAATTGAAATAAAATAAAATTCCAGAGTAATATTTGAATATAGATTGGAAGGATTTGAAATTTGAAAAAAAAAATTTCCTTTGGGTTTGAAAATGATTTTCAAAAGCTTTGGAGGAATAATAGTGATATTATTCGGAAATATTTTTGAATTGGAAATGAAATCTGGTGAGATTTGGGTTTTAAAAATATTCGGAATGTTTTTTTAGAGAAGTAAAAGCATTAAACTCGCTTTGGTCGCTGGAAAATAATTTCGGTGATGACTGCAGCATCATCGATATTCATTTTTGAGTTTCCAAGGGAGGAATTGCTACCTAAATGTTGTGAATGTTGAAGTTTTGGTTTGGTAAAACTGTTTTGATTTTGAAATACAAAGGAATAATTGGGTATACCAAAGGATTTTGGATACAATTGATTTCAAAAATGATTTTGAAATGCTTAAGTAATTGCTTAAACTCTAGAAGTTATTTAAAAATGTTTATAGAGTATAAATAAGTTTGGGAACTTATAAAAGTTTGAAATTCGTTAGAATAATATTTAACTTGAAGAAGAGTTAAATTAAAATAAGTGTGAAAACGATATAAGTTAGAAAAGTAAGCCAATTAAATGAAGTGAATTGGGAGAGATTAGTGAATGGAATGTAAATAAGTTGAAGACTTATAAGATTTGAATTGAAGTAAAAAAATCAACTTGTATTAAGTAAGTAAAGTAAATTTGAGGAATTTGGCCTAAGTAGGCTAAATGAATGGGAAAAAAAGAGTTATTGAAATAAAATTTAATAGTTGGAAATAAATTTGTGGATGAACAAAATAAGTTGATTTGTAAGTAAATGAAAATTGAAAATTCAATATTGATATGATATTTATCTGTGCTAGATAAAGTGGAATAAAATAGGAAGGAATGGTGAATAGAATATTGGTAAGTTTGAACTTATAAAATCTAAAAATTTAATTGGTATGGGAATTAACTTGAACTAGGTGAAATAAGTGAAATTGGAAATTTAAGCCTAAGCAGGCTAAATAAAATAGTATTGAAATAAAAATTTATTGAATTGAAAACAAACCAGTGGATGACCAAATTAATTTAATAAGTAAATGGAAGTGAAATTGAAAATTGGAATGATGTTCAATTTAAATTGTGTAAGTAAAGTGAAATTGGGAGATTAGTTCGAATGGGCTAAATAAAATGGAAGGTTTGGAAATAAAATTTGACTAAGATATGAATAAATTAGTGAGTGGAACTAATTAAAGGAATGGTTAATTAAATACGGTTTGAGATGAGGTGAATAGAATTAAATATTTAAAAAAGAAAGGTAAATTGAATTCGTATGGAATTGGAAATTCAATTTGAATAAAAGAGGATATAAAGGCTTAAGCGATGAAGTGGAGATAAATATAAGAAGTTGTATAAAATAGTTGCAATAGACTTAAGAAGAAATGGTGAAAATCTTAAGTAAGATTAGTAGTGGGAAAAATACTAAATAAGTATTTGAATGAAGATTTAATAAAGGTGGTGAAAAAGGAAATTGTGAATAAGTGAATGGGAATCAATATAAATGTGAATGAAAAGACAATTGATATAGCTAATAATCAATTGAGATAAATATGTACGATGTACGTATATTATTTTATTCGCACAGCGATTTGATCCAGATTTGAGCAAAGAATTTTGAGATAGATATATCGATCCGAGTTAGGATTTTTCACTCGATTGTCGACAGCGAACCCTGGATATGGATTTTTGGATTGATTCTGGAAATTCTCTATCATAGTATATGGCTATGCAAGGAGAATGATGGTTTCTGGTCAAGAAACCAGATCTGGGTCCGCACTAGGGAGTCGGGTGGACGATACTAGTTCGGAAGTGAAATTGTGTGATCGATTGAGCGATTGGATTTGGTACTGCGTACGGATGATATATGTACATTATATGGGCTTGAATGAAATGAATATTGAAAATTTTGAAAGGAGTAAATAAAATGATTTTGAACTCCGTGATTGGATATTATTGCTAAGTAGGATACAGGCATTTAGAAGCAAAAGAAAATTGATGTTTTCGATTTCAGAAGATAAATTTGAATGGCTCGACATAAAGGTATGTATTTAAATTGTCGTATGAAATTTGATGGTTTCTGATCTGGCCACTTGGCATTTTGTTTTCTTTTGAAAATTTAGGGCCGTAGAGGTATTTTGTAGTTGTTCCAATCTAGCCGCGCAAAGGAGACGCTGGCGAAATTTTTCGAAAATTTAGGGAGTTAGAAAATTTTAAAGAAAATTGTGATAGTTTAAAATTTGGTTTTAAACTATAAATTGAATTATTGAGGGGATAATATTATTTGGAACATATTTATGAGTTAGGAAAGTTAGGTAGAGTGATAGTGTGTCTTTAATAAAAAAAATTGTTTTGGGAAGTTGTTAAAAACTGTTGGCTTTGGGAAAATAGTTAATGGGTTGTGGGCCATTCTTCTTAACTAGCAATTTCAGGGACGAAATTCTTATAAGGGGGAGGAATGGAACGACCCGGAATTTTGGACATTTGAAATTGGAATATTTAATTGATTTAAAATATTCGGGTGTTGATTTTCAACTTGAATTTCAAATATAACTATTTATTGGGTAATTAGATTATTGAATTAAATACTTGGAAATTGGTTAAAATAGTGAATCTTAGTTTTTAAGCTTGTTAAAAATAATTTGAAGGCTTATAAAATTTATATTGATAATACTTAAAGAAATAAAAGTTTTAAATTGAAATTGGAAGTGATTTGTTCAGTTTTAAAAATATATCGTTTAAATTGACATTTAAAAATAGCCTTTCGGGACACAGTCTCAGAATTCGACGAAACTAGTTTCATTGGATCCGTAATGGTGTATTATTATCGAATTTCAATTTTCATAGCATTTGGAGTTATCGTGTGAGCGTACGGTATATAAATGCGCTGAAATCTATATTGAAATTTCAATATAATAACTGGGTCCAAAAAGCTATCTTCACCATACGTTCAAATTAGGACTCGAAACCTTTTCCGTTTCGTTCGGAATTGGGGTATAACATTATAAACGTCCAGCGGCACGCCTCGATAGGAGGTCAAAATTTTGAGTTGCATTTATTGAGACAATTTGAAATTAATAAAAAATTATATATGTATATATATATATATATTTATTTACGTTTATTTTCACATCAGTGCTTTTTGCCTTCTATTCAAATCACTGTACAAATCACATCCATCACGAAAAGCATTTCAAACACGCCATCTCCTCTTTAAAAATCTCGTCTCCCTCCTTTATATTTTAAAAGCCGAACCCAGACAGAAAAAATAATAAGAAGTCGAGATTTAAAAAAATAATTACTTCTTCAAATCTGCTTAGCCAAAATCATGGATCTTGTTTTAAAAAAAATCTTGTTTTCTTTGAATCTTTGATCTGGTATGACTTTTCGGTGGTTCGGCGATGGGTTTGATTGTTCGACTTCGATGTCGGACAGCAGTTCAAAATTAGGGTTAGGCTTCTCGACATTTTCGTTTGTTGATTCAAGAGGTGGTGCACGTTTTTGGTTTAGTCTTCGAAAACCGCATCTAGGCCTAGGATTTGGTGATGTCCGATTGACATTCGCAAATTCGTCGCTACATGGTTTTTGGAGGGAGGGTTAGTCACGTTTCTCGTGGTAGGTTTGGGCTTCGATCCTGGGGTGTCTGTGAGTCGGGCTCGCGATGAGGGAGAGGTGGGTGATAGCAGCGTCAATCACCGTGGGTTGGAAAAGGGTGCTCGTGCACAGATGCGTGCATAAGGTTGGTAGCTGTAGGAAAAGAAGGGGAAGCAGATCGTGTGTGGGCCGGGTCTATTCCTCGGGCTTGTATACCTTTGTTAAAAATTTATTTACTTTATATATACAAACCGTTTTATTAATTCCAGTAAGTATGTTAACATTAATTTACCTTTGTCTTTCGGCCTTGAAAAAATATATATATACATATATGTCTTTAAGGTAATTTAATCTTTTAAAAACATTCTAATTTAATGTTGAGTAAGTTTAGACTTTTAATTTAATTTGTTTAACAGAAAAGTAAAATTCGGAAATTCTTTTTTTTTTTTTTTAAGTGATATAGATTTTTTTTTTTTTTTCAACAAAAATACATAAATATAGAGGGAGAAAAACCGCCTTTCTCCGGTGGCTCACAAAAATAGGCGAAGCATATGAAGACCATATGCCTCCCAGACAGAATTAAAAAAAACGAGAATCAGTACAAAGAGCAACAGAAGGAAAAACCAGCAGAAATATGAATACAGCTAGCCAAAGAAGTCCAGCAACAACCACCAACAAAGCAATCGGAAATTCTATTAACCAAATAGATTTAAATTTAAAATGAGAATATTAATGGTAGTTTAAAATCATGGAAAATGCTAATAAATTCGAAAATTTCATTTATATGAGGTCCAGAATCAAATGAAACCAACCGGGTTGGTTCGTTGCTGAAATTGATGCAATAAAATCAAAGGTGAGTTAATCTCACTCAAATTGGATTTCTTATTAATTTAAATAGTAAAATTTAAATTATTGGTTTATTGATTGAATTGATGATTTATAATCAGTCTGGATGTGATATTATATATAGTATATATATATATATACTATATATATATTGGAGTGATTGAAATATCCGCGTTATATAGCGGATGAGACCCTATGCGCCCCGCATAATAGCGGATGACCCTTTATACCGCGATATCCCCCTCGAAGTGGGATTGGTATTTTTATATTGTGCTAACATCTGTGGATGCAGGGAAACAGGTTGGAAGGATCCAACTGGATTCCACAAAAGTATTGAAATTTATTTTTCATATTCTGTGATATGATTTATTTGATAATCTGTCATAGATTATATTGAAAATTGAAATTATTGAATGCTATGGTTGGGCTGAATATATTTTGGTATTTTAAGATATCAAAAATATAAAGATTAGGTTTTGAAGGAAAATAAAGGGAATTTTAAGTAAAATAATTATAGTGAAGATGAATAAGTAAAAAGGGTGAATTTGAGAAAAGTAAATAGTTGACTTTGAAATCCTATTGAATAAAATTTTGGGGAATGGGAAATAGGGATTTTAAATAAATGGAAATGAAGGAGTTTTTGAGGACTTAAGCGATATTGTTAAAGAAATAAAGGATTTATTTTTAAATTCAGGATTTAAAATGGTTTGGGAGAAATCAAAAGAGGAATTTTGAAACAAAGTGTGAAATTTATATTTCAGATTTAAATAAGGTTTTAAACCATAATGAAGGATAAAATTAATGGATTTTGGAATAAATATGGATAAGTCGAGAAATAAATTTTAAAGGGGAATTTAATTCAGAAAATCGATTAAGTATTTTGAAAATAGTGGGTAAAAGGAGAATGGGATTTATAAACGAAGTTTATAATATAAGTGAAGTAAAAATATCAGTGGATATTTGAGGTTGTAAATCCACGGTGGGAATTTATAAGGAAATGGTAAATCATTTAAAAAATAAAAATAAATGATGGTTTATTTTTAGAAAACGTGGAAAAGGAAATCTACGGTGTTGGAACGTAAATTTAAACTGGAAATAATCGATAAGGATTTATAAATGGTTTACAGGCTATCTTGGAGTGGAAAGTGTATTTTCCTGAAAACTAAGTATATTTTCAAAGAAAGATTTTTAAGTATAATTAGAAGTTCTAAAGAATGTTTTTAGAAAATTTATTATTTAATTGTTTAAAATTTTTAAAGTTAATATTTATTAAGTTAATTATAGTAGTTAATTATTTTTAAAGGTTAAATTAGTATTATAATTTAAAGGATAATTATTTAATATTTATACTTTATATAAGGTTTTTATTTTAAAAAGTAGTTTTTGGCGAAAGTTTTAACTTGGAAAATTATTATAGAATTTCATAACTATTATTTTGAGATAAAGTGATTTAAGTAGTTTTATTTTAAATGTTTTAAAGTGTATATTTTTGGATAAAGTGATTTTGTTTATTTAAAATTTAAGTTTAATTGGGGTTTTCAATGAAAATAAAATAATTGGTTGAATGATTGTTTAATTTGATAGTTAAATAACCGACTATCAATATTGGCCAATGCGCTGATCGTTTCAAAGAGATCGGGATCGGATTTAATTATCCGAAAACCACTTCGATCCGGTTTGAATGTAGCGAATGAATACCGTGAAGATGATGAAGACGGTGATTCGGTTTGTCCAGACCCAGGACAACTTGTATGGACGAATGCTATCAGACCATCGTCATTGGAGGACAGTGAGCATTCTAAGTAAATGAGATCCTTAAAAAGGTAATGCTTAGACCTCAAGCCTCATCAACCGGGAATGGCTAAAACCGGGGAGGTGTAGCAAGGCAAGTGGGTAGCACCCAATTAGGGTAAGGTCATCCCTGTCTAGAGTCCCTTTTGATCTCGGTTTTGTGGCGGTTGCTGATCCCAACCGCGGGGTGATCTTATTCGGACTATCCAGTAAGGGGTATCTCCAGTCTTGTGCTGCAGGGGATCGGGAGTGGTCCTCGGTACTCTAATCTATACCAGGTACTGTGACGGGCGGTACCCCAGTAGCCCTGCTATTGTATGGAATCCAATCTCCAATAAGCGCCCGTACGGTTTTGATTGTGCCCAACTATGTTGGAACGTGAGATGCAAGCATTTAAGCTAGATTCTATTTACATTCTATAGACACTATTATAATATCATACGGATTTGATACAAATGTTTTGGTTATCGTAAGGTTAAAACCCGACATGTTTATTTATGGCGTGGTCTTACGAGATACCTTTGATTTCAAAGGATTTTTGGAAATATAATAATAATTCAATTTGAGTGTGTTTTCTCACGCTGGTTTTCCAGACTGACTCGGGTGTTATTTTATTATAATGCTCGGGTCAGACTAATTATTACAGATTCAGGATAGGATGCTATAGAGCTCAGGAGGCGAGCTGGATGTCGAGACGTGTGACGCCCCACCTCTATACCCACGCTAGCCAAGAACACTACGGTGTAGTGCTGTCAACTAGCACGGAGAATAAGGCTGTTGAGGAGCGACCATCCGTGTAATTGCTTTGTGCGAGCACCGATATGTCAGATAATAAAACATTGCATTTCATTTTTAGAGAAAACCCGACATACCGATACAAACTCAAAGCTACTACACAGTGGCTATAATAGTTTAGGACAATAGATATAAAAATAACACAGATAACATAAATGCGGAATACAGATGGAACGAAAAGTCTCATATATATAATAACTGATATCAGTTACAATACATTTGACACAATACAAATGATACAACTACAACTGTCGACTCAAGAAGTTATATATACAAGTACATTATCGACTAATATACATGAATACATTATCATCTTAAAACAGACACACTGACTACTACAACAAGACGAAGACCACTTCAAATGATATAAAAAGTCTTCATAGCTCTAGCAGCAACCCAAAGCTAAAAATCAACAACCTGTAAATACTCGGTCTGACCCGAGTATTAAATTCAAAAGAAAATAATACATGGGTCAGTCTAATTCAAACTCAGTTATTAATGCACGGAAGCAATACTAATCAAATATCAAATGGACGACAGTCACAGAAATCTCGTATACCCAACTTCTCGATAAGAGAACCGGATAACGGCAGATATAACACTAAACAGTGTTAATCCACAAAACAGAAATCCAAAGCAGTTTAAACAATTGAAATGTCAATTTAAAAACATCAATGATAATTGGCTGCAGTACACGCTAACGTATACTGCCTCGCCAATACAGCCTACGAATTACGCAACAGGTCGATGAATCAAGAACAAAAGAAATATCGATTAAAGTCTGTCAATTCAGTGTGGCTGCAGTGCACGCACGCATGCAATGCCTCGCCACAACAGAATATAAAGTCACCACAACTCCGAGTATTAATCAGTAATTAATACGTCGAAAAATCAAAATATCTAACCCAGATTGGTCAGAAAGTAAACAGACTCAAAAGATATCACAAGAGATACGAGTGAAGCCACAACATAAGCTTCAACAAGCATAGGAACATGAACAGCTAAAGACAGTAACAAGAATGGGCAGACATGACTCAACATGTATGAATGGCGTCAACGTCAAAGACAGAGAGACCAAAATGAAACTGCACATGCCTCAATAACAACTACATGGAACTGGAGCTTGCAACTTAAATAGAAAATGCACGTGAACCTCATGGCAACAATTCAAGGCAACAGTGACAACTCAAATACAATCCAAATGCCATCAGTGAATATGATAACCCTGCAACAACTACGCTGCGAGTACCACAGGCACATGGAGATGCAGTGAAGCCAATATGGCAAATAATGATGAAGCATATAAGTGCAGGCAACGAAAATTAGAGAAGTACAAAATGGTCAAGCTGTAAAACCAAGACTACAGGCACATGGTCAAGTGCACTAGTTCAAAAAGGCACAAGAGAGTCGAAGTGCACAAGAGATACAAGTGCAGACACAACTGAACAAGTTCAAGTGACGAACAGAGGGAAGCAGTGAAGCACAACAGTGAAGGCTACAGGTTCAAGTGACTCAAACTAAATGCACAAATTACTTACAACATGAGTGCAGCAGTCCAACAACTTAAGTGAAGCTACAGATCAACAGGGAAGAACTCAGTGATTAAACTATGAAGGCAACATGCAAGCTCGACTAGCAGGTGAATGTGCAACATCAACAAGACAGGTACAAACTGGACAACAACAAAGGCTATCAAGTGAACCAACACAAATGTCACCAAAACACAGTGCAGTGACTACAGAAATGATCATCCAAGTTCAACATCATTATCAAGTGATAACATGAAACAGTGAAGGCACCAGAAACTATCATGCTCAACAAATCAATGTACAAAACTGCAGAGATGATCAAAGTCAGGTGATATATATACAGTAAACAATTGTCAAAACTGTGATGCAAACAGTGAAGAACATTATCAAGTCGAATGCAACAGAGAAACAAAGGCACCAGTAAACAAAATGTCAAGGCAGTGGACAAAGTAAAAAGATCAAGTTGAAATGGTGAAGGAACAGTAGCTACAAAGGCCATCGTCATAAACATAGATCAAATCAATTTAAGCATCAGAGAATACAAGCTACAGTCACATACAAAATAGCAGTTTCGAACAAAGACAGGGGGTTTTCAACTAGCAGTGACAATGCCGAAGTCAACTAGAGCAAGTTCGATCAGTTTAAAGTCCACATTATCCCAAATTGACAATCAAAGCCGTAAGTATTTGAACAGACTCGATGTCGAGTTGCTGTTCTAAAATACAGTAGCAGTTTCTAGTTGAAACAGAAGTCAAGGACGAACACAACTGGCCAGAGACGAACTCAAGTAAAATAATATGCAGTTCACAATCAAAATCGAAGCCGGGTTCAAATCAAGGTCAGATGGCATAAGTCACAAAAACAAGATTACTGGGAAAGTAATACCAGATAACCAGTAAAAAGAAATTCAAGGCAACAATTCACAGGTCGAATCAGTGACCAGGCTGAAGTGAGCAAGTCAAAAAAAATCAAACAGTGAAGGCGAAGCCAAGCTAACCACTAACAGAAACGAACGAAAATCACAAAGTTCGAGTGAATTAGATGTGAGCAACTCACCTTGTCGTCGAATATAGAAGAAGCCGAGCAACCGAGGGAAGACGAACGAAGTTAAGCAACCACTCTACTCGATTTCTACGATGCCCTAGTTTGGAGGAGACGAGGCCGCCATTATTTCGCTTTCTTCGATTTTGGGCTTAGGTTTTACGAATGGATGAAGGGGATGGGTTATCACTTATCACGGCAACAGATCAAGCATGGGCCAAGATTTTATAATTTATAAAGCCCGTTGAATTTATAAATAGCAAACCATGATAATTAAACACTTAGGTGATATTTAAAACACAATTTGAATCCATTAGAACAACAGATTCGAACCCGATAAAAATTCATATTTAGGATTTTAAATACGAATAGACGATGTCAAATTTAAATAAAATATTTAAATATATTATCGTATAAATGCGGGTTGTTACAGACTTCCCTCCTTAAAGAAATTGCGTCCTCGCAATCATAAGGAATAAATGGATAAAAGGTAACAACCATAAGAGCATGGCAATGTCGAATGCATAAGCAAAGCAAATGTCAGCAGGGAAGTATAGGAATTATGGAAGTATCAGATATAGAATCAAAAGGTTCGACTGATTCAAATCAAAAGAATCAACATCGTGGGGGTCAAGGAATCAAAATCAGACGACTATATAAACAACCTCAAACATCATCATCGACTGATAAAAACAAGATCAATCGAGTTCTAGCAATTGAAAGAAAAGGAATCAGAGCAGAAATCACGTACTACACGAATTGAATGTGAGTAAATCAAATTACTCACCTGAATCGTCAGAGAAAAAGACGAAGCTCAAATCTCAAAATCGCAAATATTCAATCATCAAAAACGATAATCGAATTTTCAAATCGCAAATAGGTTTAACTATCAAAAATGATAATCAAATTTCACAAATATCTGATTATCAAAAACGATAATCAGAAACACAAACATTCGATTAATCAAATCGAAAAATATTTAATTATCTCAAACGATAATCAAATTTCACAAATATCTGATTATCAAAAACGATAATCAGAAACACAAATATTCGATTAATCAAATCGAAAAATATTTAATTATCTCAAACGATAATCAAATTTCACAAATATCTGATTATCAAAAACGATAATCAGAAACAAAAATATCCGATTATCAAAAACGATAATCAGAAGTCGTAAATATTCAATTAACGAGTCCGGACTTAACCGAAGTAGTAAAAGTATGGTTCCATACTCCTTACTTTTGCTAAATCGTTTAAATCTCTTTATCGTTTCCTTGAAAGTGCAGAATTGTGTGTTTTAAAAATAACATTTCACATTCTCAAACGGACAAGTCCGGAATTAAGCGAATCAGTAAAAGAAAGGGGTCATAGTCCTCGATTTTTCTGAAACGTTTAAATCGCTTCCTCGTTCTTTTGAAAATGTAAACTGTAAAATTTTTTGAAAACAATTTTAATTTATATTTTTGAAACAACTTTTAAAAATAAAGAATTTTGAAAACACGTGATTAAATTAGCAATATCAGTAGCATCTTAGATAAGGAAGTTGCACTTCTCAAAGTACAGTAAAACGGACAACAAATTCAGCATTGCGGAAGAACCGCTTGTAAATCCATTTTAAAATTGACGGTTACTGAAGTTAACACGTCAAAATTTCATCAAAATAACTGGCATCAAAGTATAATACCAATGAATTTTCATTCATAAGAAAATGTCACAAGAATCTTCTCAAAGATAGAAAGGGATATCATACCCTAAACTTGTATTCATAACAAGTCAATAACACATGAATTCACCAATGCACAAAAATTGATAAACATATCAATAGAAATCACGAAAATTGGTGAAGCACAAAATTCCAGAAATCATCACAAGAAATCCAGAAATCACAAGAAGGGGGGAGGCCTATCACAAGATGGGAGTATAGAAACTCCAAAACACCGGTATCATAAGACGAGACGCTATCTCATGGTGGCTAACCATTAAAGTTTCACATAGGAATGGTCCGAAGACCGTGGGTCGCTATCCCACACGTGTGAGTCGGAATCACACAGATTGAGGTCTAGGCTAACCTCGCAGAGAAAGAGACATCGCACATTTGCTAGTCTAAATCATAAAAAGGAAAAGGGGAAGGCCTATCACAAAATGGGAGCATGAAAACTCCAAAACACCGGTATCACAAGACGAGCGCTATCTCATGGAAGCCATCCATTAAATTTTCACACAGGAATGGTCCGAAGACCGTGGGTCGCTATACCACATGTGTGAGTCGGAATCACACAGATTGAGGTCTAGGCTAACCTCGCAGAGAAAAAGATATGTGTGAGTGGAATCACACAAATTAAGGTCTAGACTAACCAAAAAGCAAAAAGGTATGTGTGAATGGAATCACACAAGTGGTGTCTAGTCTAACCTCGCAAACAAAAAGATATGTGTGAGTGGAATCACACAAATTAAGGTCTAGACTAACCAAAAAGCAAAAAGGTATGTGTGAATGGAATCACACAAGTGGTGTCTAGTCTAACCTCGCAAACAAAAAGATATGTGTGAGTAGAATCACACAAATTAAGGTCTAGACTAACCAAAAAGCAAAAAGGTATGTGTGAATGGAATCACACAAGTGGTGTCTAGTCTAACCTCGCAGACAAAAAGATATGTGTGAGTGGAATCACACAAATTAAGGTCTAGACTAACCAAAAAGCAAAAAGGTATGTGTGAATGGAATCACACAAGTGGTGTCTAGTCTAACCTCGCAAACAAAAAGACATCGCACAATGGCTAGTCTAATCATAAAATGATTGTCATGATCAACGAGAAGTGTCAATTACACTAAGCTAGTAAATATAAAAGTTTAGCTTCATGTCCCATAACCACTTGCTTAACTTAAATATTTACGAACAAACTGTAAATCTTCAGTAGGAAATTGTCACAACAGGTTCAATCGAACAAGTCCAAGAGCTAACCGATGAAGTAAACGCAAGCGTTTCATACCACTTGTTTTACTAGGCCGTTTAATTCAATTTCTCATACGAGTGAAATAAAGGCTTGTATATACTAATAGATTGGAAAATGATTTAGGAAAAGAGCTTTGTAGTAAAATAGTTTTTGAAATCGTTTGGAGAAAAGGATTTTAATATTTACTACTAGTATAGAAAACCTTTATATTTTTAAAGTGAAAAATCACAAAAATGATTGTAGAAACAATCAATCACAAGAATTCACATACGAAGATGTGAATGGAATCCAGAGAGATCGATACTGAATCCATCAGAAAGTATGTTCACAAAAATCCCGAAGAAAATGTCATCAAAGTTGCTAATAAATGATAGCAACAAATCGGGGAAATGATCAAGAATCGATTAAATTAGGAAACAAATCAATTCACTTAAAATTCACATTCGAAGACGTGAATGAAATCCAAAGAATTCGATTCCAAATTTATCAAAGTAGGAATACCCAAAAATTCCTGAAAATAGAAGTTATCAAAATCAATAAAGGTGATAACAACTAATTAGAAAAGAAGAATCGATTATCAACTGGAAAAACAAAGCAAAACGAGCAGAAATGCATAAATGACTTCAACAAAAGTAAGAATCAAGTCAATGTCGAAGCCAACAATTAATAGTCACTGTCAAGTACAAAATGAATCAATATCATCAAAGAATCCAACGACAAACAAAATCAGAGTCTTAAAAATCAAGAAATTAGCAATTTCTCAAAAACAAAGTGATCGAAGTCGAATGGAATTCAAGATGAGGAAAACACAAAATATCAAGTTCAAAATCGCTGAGATTCAAACTAGATGTGAATGAGAAATCAAAATCACTCAATTTGCAACTAGTTCAGCTATTTTTCATCACAGTGTAACAGGTACACAATGACACTCATAGCATAGAACAAATGTGGAACAAAGTCCAAAAGTCAAAATGGCTTTAATTTGCCAAATTAAAACAAAATCAACATCGGCTAAATCAATTCAAAGCCGAAAACACAAGCATAAGCGTTAGGAATTCATACCTAACAGTCAAAAATAGTCATATGTAAAGATGAGAGATAAAACATCGACAAATAGTTGTAACACATGCTCCATCTAAGTTATGTTTTATAATTGTCCTAAACCCCAGGCTCTGATACCAAGCTGTGACGCCCCACCTCTATACCCACGCTAGCCAAGAACACTACGGTGTAGTGTTGTCAACTAGCACGGAGAATAAGGCTGTTGAGGAGCGACCATCCGTGTAATTGCTTTGTGCAAGCACCGATATGTCAGATAATAAAACATTGCATTTCATTTTTAGAGGAAACCCGACATACCGATACAAACTCAAAGCTACTACACAGTGGCTATAATAGTTTAGGACAATAGACATAAAAATAACACAGATAACATAAATGCGGAATACAGATGGAACGAAAAGTCTCATATATATAATAACTGATATCAGTTACAATACATTTGACACAATACAAATGATACAACTAAAACTGTCGACTCAAGAAGTTATATATACAAGTACATTATCGACTAATATACATGAATACATTATCATCTTAAAACAGACACACTGACTACTACAACAAGACGAAGACCACTTCAAATGATATAAAAAGTCTTCATAGCTCTAGCAGCAACCCAAAGCTAAAAATCTACAACCTGTAAATACTCGGTCTGACCCGAGTATTAAATTCAAAAGAAAATAATACACGGGTCAGTCTAATTCAAACTCAGTTATTAATGCACGGAAGCAATAATAATCAAATATCAAATGGACGACAGTCACAGAAATCTCGTATACCCAACTTCTCGATAAGAGAACCGGATAACGGCAGATATAACACTAAACAGTGTTAATCCACAAAACAGAAATCCAAAGCAGTTTAAACAATTGAAATGTCAATTTAAAAACATCAATGCTAATTGGCTGCAGTACACGCTAACGTGTACTGCCTCGCCAATACATCCTACGAATTACGCAACAGGTCGATGAATCAAGAACAAAAGAAATATCGATTAAAGTCTGTCAATTCAGTGTGGCTGCAGTGCACGCACGCGTGCACTGCCTCGCCACAACAGAATATAAAGTCACCACAACTCCGAGTATTAATCAGTAATTAATACGTCGAAAAATCAAAATATCTAACCCAGATTGGTCAGAAAGTAAACAGACTCAAAAGATATCACAAGAGATACGAGTGAAGCCACAACATAAGCTTCAACAAGCATAGGAACATGAACAGCTAAAGACAGTAACAAGAATGGGCAGACATGACTAAACATGTATGAATGGCCTCAACGTCAAAGACAGAGAGACCAAAATGAAACTGCACATGCCTCAATAACAACTACATGGAACTGGAGCTTGCAACTTAAATAGAAAATGCACGTGAACCTCATGGCAACAATTCAAGGCAACAGTGACAACTCAAATACAATCCAAATGCCATCAGTGAATATGATAACCCTGCAACAACTACGCTGCGAGTACCACAGGCACATGGAGATGCAGTGAAGCCAATATGGCAAATAATGATGAAACATGTAAGTGCAGGCAACGAAAATTAGAGAAGTACAAAATGGTCAAGCTGTAAAACTAAGACTACAAGCACATGGTCAAGTGCACTAGTTCAAAAAGGCACAAGAGTGTCGAAGTGCACAAGAGATACAAGTGCAGAAACAACTGAACAAGTTCAAGTGACGAACAGAGGGAAGCAGTGAAGCACAACAGTGAAGGCTACAGGTTCAAGTGAATCAAACTAAATGCACAAATTACTTACAACATGAGTGCAGCAGTCCAACAACTCAAGTGAAGCTACAGATCAACAGGGAAGAACTCAGTGATTAAACTATGAAGGCAACATGCAAGCTCGACTAGCAGGTGAATGTGCAACATCAACAAGATAGGTACAAACTGGACAACAACAAAGGCTATCAAGTGAACCAACACAAATGTCACCAAAACACAGTGCAGTGACTACAGAAATGATCATCCAAGTTCAACATCATTATCAAGTGATAACATGAAACAGTGAAGGCACCAGAAACTATCATGCTCAACAAATCAGTGTACAAAACTGCCGAGATGATCAAAGTCAGGTGATATATATACAGTAAACAAATGTCAAAGCTGTGATGCAAACAGTGAAGAACACTATCAAGTCGAATGCAACAGAGAAACAAAGGCACCAGTAAACAAAATGTCAAGGCAGTGGACAAAGTAAAAAGATCAAGTTGAAATGGTGAAGGAACAGTAGCTACAAAGGCCATCGTCATAAACATAGATCAAATCAAGTTAAGCATCAGAGAATACAAGCTACAGTCACATACAAAATAGCAGTTTCGAACAAAGACAGGGGGTTTTCAACTAGCAGTGACAATGCCGAAGTCAACTAGAGCAAGTTCGATCAGTTTAAAGTCCACATTATCCCAAATTGCCAATCAAAGCCGTAAGTATTTGAACAGACTCGATGTCGAGTTGCTGTTCTAAAACACAGTAGCAGTTTCTAGTTGAAACAGAAGTCAAGGACGAACACAACTGGCCAGAGACGAACTCAAGTAAAATAATATGCAGTTCACAATCAAAATCGAAGCCGGGTTCAAATCAAGGTCAGATGGCATAAGTCACAAAAACAAGATTACTGGGAAAGTAATACCAGATAACCAGTAAAAAGAAATTCAAGGAAACAATTCACAGGTCGAATCAGTGACCAGGCTGAAGTGAGCAAGTAAAAAAAAATCAAACGGTGAAGGCGAAGCCAAGCTAACCACTAACAGAAACGAACGAAAATAAGGAAGTTCGAGTGAATTAGATGTGAGCAACTCACCTTGTCGCCGAATATAGAAGAAGCCGAGCAACCGAGGGAAGACGAACGAAGTTAAGCAACCACTCTACTCGATTTCTACGATGCCCTAGTTTGGAGGAGACGAGGCCGCCATTATTTCGCTTTCTTCGATTTTGGGCTTAGGTTTTACGAATGGATGAAGGGGATGGGTTATCACTTATCACGGCAACAGATCAAGCATGGGCCAAGATTTTATAATTTATAAAGCCCGTTGAATTTATAAATAGCAAACCATGATAATTAAACACTTAGGTGATATTTAAAACACAATTTGAATCCATTAGAACAACGGATTCGAACCCGATAAAAATTCATATTTAGGATTTTAAATACGAATAGACGATGTCAAATTTAAATAAAATATTTAAATATATTATCGTATAAATGCGGGTTGTTACAAGACGTACCACATGTACTTGGTGTATATTCTACTGTCACTATAAGCTGTATAGTCAGCTTTTGTGAGGACAAGTTATTATAATTGTCCAGTATTATGCTATTGTTTGGCGTTGTACTCTGATGATGTAATGTATAAAACAGTAAGAGTTCTTTTTGTATAAAGACCAGTTGTTATCTATTATATATTGTTCCGCGGCGATTGTGAGATTCTGATGTTGGTTTATATTTTTCTTCTTCTACCTCTTTCTTCTTTAACCCTAATGGGTTGTATTTCCATCCAATTTGAGTTGAACCGATGGAGAATATGTCGATTCAAAGGGGTACGGATTTGCGGGCTGTTACAGTAATAGTAGTTGCAATATGTTGTAATCATGAGTGGTTTGTCATAATAAAATAAACATATGTTTTAAATATTCCTAGTCAAGATGTATCGAAATTGGATATCGATACATCCATTGAGACTAGAGTACGTAACACTCTCCAAATGTTGGGCAGCGTATTACTTATGGCTGTTAGGGGAACCAAGGGGTTACATACTAATAGTAATTTGATAACTTTGGAATAACTCACTCAATGGGTTCTCTATTGGTTAATATAACTAAAGTCAAACAGAAAATACCGATGTGACTAATGAAGTTAAGCATTTGCCCTAAGGGAACTTATGTAATTGTTACATATATCTAACTCGATAACCCATCTTGTTTGAAATAAAAGGTGTTTTCTTTCTATTATTTACTAGATATAATATGTTATATTAATTAATTAATTTATTAAATGTGTATTTGATAGAAAATCCATAAATGGTATGTTTTGTGATAGTAGTTACAATCTGTTGTAACCATGAGTAATTTATCACAATGAAATTAAACATACCATTTTAAATCTTCAAAGTTAAGATATATCGAGATTAGATTTTGATACATCTGTTGAGACTAGAGTGCATAACGCTCACCGAATATTGGGTAGTGTATTACTCATGATTGGTGTGGGCACCAAGGGATTACATACAGGTAATCAATGGATAACTAATGCAATAACTTGCATGATAATTTTCTATTGGTTAATATAAGTAAGGTCAAACAGAGAATGTCGATGTGATAATTTTACACAATTCATTTAAGTTGAGAATACCGTCAAGCTTCAATGTGGAAACTCCACTTTGACTATAGTTAAATCATGGCACGACATCTATCGAACGACTATAGTTGCATCGAGTGGAAGCATTAGAAGTGAAACACTATTCAAGTGGGAATTAATCTTATCACTTATATAGGGTTAGTATCATGGGGTCAACCTAAGTCAACTCAAAGTCAAAATTTCTAGCTAGAGCAATATGATTAATAATAATTATTATTATTAAACCAATGATTTTGTGTTTGCACTTTCAAAGTTGAATGGGGACAATGTTGGAATTTTGACCGAAACCAAAATTCCATAAGTCTTATGGTGATATAGTTTTAACGATGAGAGTGGTATAAATAATTGTTGCTAATGGTATCACATAAGTGTTTATGAAATTTGAATTTACCGAAAAGACCTGTAAGCAACGAATTTGGCCAAACTGTCACACCACTAGCTAAGTTTAGGTGTAAACATTGATATTTGAATTGTTTAATATTGATCGCTGATTGAATTCATGCCTCTAAGTCGCACAACCACATTTGTGATTTCTTCGAAAACCATACAATTTAATTAATTTGTAAAATTTTACAAATTAATTAAATTATTTAATATTTATGAAGTATTAATTATTCTTAATTTATTTGTTGTTTTGAATGTTATTGGTAATTATTTAAATGCATATTTAAAAGTTATATTTGCATTATATTAATACACGATTTCGATATAATTTTAAACATGGTTTAAATCATAAAATAATTACATAAAAGTTTTTATTTGGAATATTTTCACATTAAGAATGTGTTAGGACCAGCCATATAATGGTGCGAATGGGGAATTAATTAATTGAATTGATTGAAATTTAAAAGGAATTAAAGAAGAAAGGTTTGAATAGGAAAGGTTCCTTTAATTCTATTTAAACAAAATCTCCTTATTTTGATTTCTTTAACATAACATAATTTTCTTCCTCTTCTCCATCATTCATGGCTGAAATTTCTTCCCAAAAGAAACTTAAACCTCAAAACAAATTCGAATAAACATCAAATTAAATTAAAGACAGGTGGTTCATCCTTCCCATACAAGGTGGATGCTGATTTATTTGAAATATGAGGAGAAGTCACAAATCAAGGTGTGATGAATGGCAAGGTTTATCGGGTAAGTTTATAATTCATTCATGATGTATAAAATAAAGATTTCACATATATGTAAATTGCAGCCACTTATTAAAATCAATTTTAAAATTATTCTTTGTATTGCGATTAACTGTGAGTTCTATTTGTATATGGTTTTGAATGTTGATGGTGTAATTGGATCCGAAATAACTGATTGTTGTTGAATTTATTTATTGAACCTTTTTTATAATTGGTTAATGATTTGTCTAACCAAATAATTTATGTTTTATTTTATTTGAGATCCAAGATAAATCCTCTTGTTTGTTATCCTATTATGTGTTGTTGTAAATCTTCTTTGTTTTAATAAATTACTCTAGTTGTCCTACTTATTCCTTTTTAATCATGTATCAAATCTAGTAAATTGAATCATGAAATTATGCGTGTGTGTATCATGTGTGTGTGTATACAAATCAATCAAGTATCTTCATACCCTTGAAATTGTAAACCAATATTAAACTAAATTTACTTGGTTGATTTGCTTTAGATTAATTAAGTTTCATGTTTCAAAATTAAATTTCAATTCATTGTATATATGTATATACCTAAATATAAAGTTATGTTTTAGATCCAATTATATCTCTAGGGTTAATAAATTAAATTATAAAACTTCGAGTATAGAAAAAAAAAGTAAAGTAGAATTACGCTACATGATTATTTCCTTTTTAACTTAAATCTGACTAGATTTAATTGAAACATAAATTACCTTTTCATCTTCACTCTTCTAATTTACTCTTACATTAATTGTCTCTTTATGTGATTTATTTTCATACTTTATACATATGTAAATATGAAACATCATTGGCAATAAACATTACATATATGTATATATATGTCTAAACTGTATATATGTGGTACCGTTAGTAAGTGTATACAAACTATATACATATATTGCAGTATACTCAAACATATGTATATACTTAGGCATTTATATTCCTAATATGCATGTGAAAATGTAACATGTATATGTAAGTATATATATACACTCAATAAATACAAATCTAAATATCTAGATGTGTCTGTATGTATACACACGCATGTTTATATTAGCTCATTCATGTTGTTATATGTTTGAATGTGTGTTATGCATTCCTAGTAAAACATTTAATTGAAATGTTAACATGTTTAATTAATAAATATAAATAATGAATTAAATAAAATATGATTTTATTTATAACTAGATTGGATCTAGTATAACCCCATTTAGACTTCATAGGTCCAATAGGTCGTGGACGGTTTTTTTTGAAATCTACCGTTTTCACCTGCTTTCGACTGGCTCGGTCCCAACAATGGTTTCAGAGCCAAATAGTTTACATTCTAAATTAGCCATATTATGGCCAATTAACTAAGCCTACCAATTTAGCAGGGTATCTAGAAAAGTAGTGTGTAGGCTTGGGTCTATGTAATCTAATACCCTACCCTCCCTAGCCACCGGTCTGGGCGGAAATGTGAAGGGAGTGTAAAGGTTGCCCCTAATAGAAAAGGCCCAATTTGAATTGGGCCTTTTGCTATTATTTTGAAAATTAAAAATGAAATTTAAATTTAAAATAAGAATTACATTATAAATGTATAATTTAATTTCAAAATTATTTTGAAATTAAAATAAGATTTTAAATTTAAAAGTTGAAAATAAGAATTACATTGTAAATGTTATAATATGATTTTCAAAGTTGACTTTGAAAACAATGTACATTACAAGTGTTATAAGATAGTTTTCAAAGGTTCTTTGAAAATATAATAAACATATTTCGAAAATTTTAATATTTATTAATAAGATTAATAAATTGAATAAATAAATTAAATAGTTAATTAATAAAAGTATATACATGTACTATATATATATGTATGTGTTACAAATAAGATGATGTAAGTATATACGTATATACATAAGAAATTTTCAAAATGAATATCTAATTAAATAAGTTAATTAAAAGTTAATTAACAAATAGTAAAATAAATATACATATAAATGCTTGCTTATAACCATAAATGTTATGATATACATATTCAATTAAAACATTTATTTAAATAACATAAAATTATTGAAATATTAGTTAATTAAAATAATTAAATAAGATTCAACTAATGTAATGTACATAAACTATTATATAAGTTAGTTAAATGATGAATGTTATATAATAATTAAATGTATATAATATGAATGTATAAAATCAAGTGGAATAGGAAAAAGAACCCAAATACTCTTAAAGGATAAATACATGCATATAGTATGTGTACCGTGATTTCTGATGTGTCCGACACTTGAATCAAGAGTGTATTTGATAAGAAATACATTATTTCATAAATCGATATCACTCAATTAAATATATCAAAGATTATGAATCTTTAATATAAGTGTTGTCCTTTACCATTTATATATTAATAAATTACTTGCATACTCTCTGGTTATTGAGCAAACCCAAGTTAGAGATATTATATGTAGTATTACTAACATATTGAGTAGACGAGGTAAGATAACTATATGTATTTGTTGAGAAAACTCAAGGTACATATACTATACATAGTCCATCGTAAAACGGTAGGTACGAGTGAATAATTTCTTTCGATTTGTTGAGAAAACTCAAGGTCAAAATGAGTATAGGACAAGGAACCAGGGTTAGGAGTTGTATATGATACAATCGATAAGGAGTTATCCATCGTTTGTGGGGCTATGACTTATTGAACAAACTCAAGGTCAGAATCCCAAAGCAAGTCAGTCATAACACCCACAATTTTTTTTAATGATTTCTATGATCCAGTTGGGGTTTTAATAAACATAAAAGTCCAGGGTAATCTTATTAGAAAAATGAAATCTTAACATTTAACCTTTCTAATATTGTAAGACCATTTGCTATGTATAAATTAAAATAATCAACATAAATAAATTTGTGCACTAAATATAATTGATAAAATATTTATTAGTTAAAAATATATGAAAGAACTGAATTAATATCAACAAACAGAAATATAAAATATGCTTGCTAACAAATTTTGCATATTGACCCATGAAAGCACCTAATTATACAACTACTAAATACGTTTATAACTTAGTCACTTATGTGTTTACTTGTCCGAGACTGTGTATTGTCTTAAATGAGTTTCGAACTCTAAAAGCAATACATAGATATGAATATATGATCCATTTCTAACCACATATAAATGTTATATGGTGAACGATCATAACTCATAATGTATGAAACCTCGATGAAATTAGTTCATTCGAAGTAAGAAAGTAAACCATAGTGGAACAACCCGGAATTTCGGACACTTCTTATTTAAATATCTTAATTATTCAAATATTTGAATCTTCGATTATATGTGATTAAATTAATTTAATAACCTTGTTAACCCCCCTTTAAGTAATAACTAATAGTGTAAACTTGTTTTAGAAAAATGTTTACAAAAATAAACACTTTACAGAAATATCGGTAATGTGATCGAAAATCATTCTATCGATAAACAACTTTTTACTCGTTAGAAGTTGTTCAATTTTTTTTTACATACTCTAAAACATGTAGTAAATCATTAATATAAAATAAAAATATTTTTCCATTTATGGAAAGAAAATATGTTGATGTCATGGGTGATGTCATGGGAAGATATTTTGTTAGAGCAAAAAGATAATTTGCTAAGGAAAATGAGGTGTAAAGTTAAAAGCATGCAAGAAACTTGAGGGGGGATCTTTTGGCTGGCCAAAGGGGCTAAAGGAAAGGGTTTAGAGGTGTAAACACTTCATAAATTCAAAAGCTTCAAAAGAATAAAAATGATGGAAGTTGATTAGCACCAATCCACTTTGTTCTTCACTAATCTTTCTCTACTTAGTTCAAATCTCTTCCAAACTTCACCAAACTTTCACCAATACCTTAGGATTCCTTAGGAAGATTGGATCTAAAGTTAAAGTGGAATAAAGGTAGAATAAATGGGGGAGCATGGTGAGGCCGTGAGCAATGAAGTGGAGGTGAAAATGTTACCATGGTTTGTAAGTTCCAAAGGTTGGATTTTAGGCTTTTTGATGATGGTAGGAAGTGGTTCTTTGTTCTTGTGTGTTTGACCTTGATGTAGGCTTGGATTTTGGTGAGTTATCTCCCTATCTTGCATGTACATATGTGTGTGCAAATATAAAGTTAAAGTGACATTAACTAAGTAAAGTTATAAACTTTAGACCCCTCTTGCTTTTAAAAGCAAACGACAACTTTACATTGTATAAAATCACTTCTATTAACTTCTATAAGATGTTTCATGGCATTGAATTGATGTTTAAATGGTTTTTTTGGATTATATGTTGAATTCAAGTATGTTTGAAGCGAGAATAGTCGCTATAGGTGCACTTCGACATCCCTTAACTATGACTTTTGTAAATGGAAGATTTGTGATCTTAACTTGGCATAACCTATTTTAGTTGTTATTTATACATTATTTGGTGTATGGGGCAACAAGTGATTGATTTGGAAAGTTAAAGAAATTTTGAGACAAAGTTGTGAAAGTTAGAAGCGAAAAAGTCGCCATTGATGCACTTTGAAAATGCCTTTTGTTCGGCGATCTTCAAAGTCAACATTGAGAGACATCCTAGGGGCTTCTTTGCATTTCTAATAGGTACTATATCAATACATATCAATACAAAAATATTTAAGTTTACATCATTCAATAACTTGTGAAACGAAGTTGCAAAAAGTTATAGCGGGTAGAAGGTTGTTATATGAGCACTTTGAAATACCTTGTTTTTGGGAATTTTTGGAATTAATTTGAAAGGCATCCTTAGGGGTTTATTTGCATTTTTAGAAAGTATTTTATGTAAAATTTTACTATAAAAAGAAATGTTTAAAAGATTTTAGAGCTGGTCAAACAAAGTGACCGAAGTTAGAGCAAAAAAGTGGTTATAAATACACTATGAAATATACCTTGTTTTTAGGAATTTTTATAAATAAACTGCAAATTATTCTTAGGGGCTTATTTCCATTGGTCTTAAGTACCCTAAGGGTAGTACTTACTGTAAAAAATTTAAGTCTTAAATCTTTTGTTAAAGGGATGAAAACTAGTCGCAAAGTTCATGTTTTTCTGTATTGTTCTTTGTACAAGACTTTTAACAACATTTTTAAATGTTACAGTAATTTGTTTGAGATTTTAAGTGTCTAAAAATAATATTTTAATTTGGTATTTTTATCTAATCTTTTGAGGGATATTTTCTAACATATTTGTCAGCATTTTGAAGTTGGTTTGGAAATTAAATGTATTTTTAGTATTTATTTATGAATTTCCAAAGTAAAGAGGTTTTATAATACAAAACATGTTTTTCATCAAATTGTAAATTAGTTATTTTCAAGTAACATTTTACATAGATATTTAAAACCTATTTATAAATATTTTTAAAATATTTATAAATAAGTTTGGGAAAAGTAAGTTTAGTATTTTAGAAAGGAATTCATGAAGTTTTGGATTATAACACTTATGTTATAATAAATGGTTTTGGAAATTTATTTAGAAGTATATTATCTTGTTTAATAAGTGTAGATATACATAGATCTTTAAAAAGAATGTTTTATAGATAATAATAAGAGTCAGATGGTTTTTGGTTTTTTGTGACAATGCATTAACAACATTTGTCTTTAACCCTTTTTTATTATACTTATGAATGTAAATAGGTCTTTGAAAAGAATGTCTTAAAGATAAGCATAAGTGAAATGATTTTAGGTTTGTAGTGATAATGTTTAATTAAAATTTGCCTTAAACCTTTTGAATTAGATTTGTGAATGTAATTAGACCTTTGAAATGGATATTTCAAAGGTAATAGCAAGTATGGAATCTTTTGAAAAAGATAGAAAAAGTAAAGGTTTAAAGTAAGACATCTTGTTAATGTTTTCTGAATATACTTATACCATTTAAGATAAGTATATGAATACTTTTTGAAGTATTGGAAGAGTACAAACGAATAGTAGGAATTGATAAACGAAGTTCTTATTAGGTAGAAGAAGTTATACTAATAAAATAGGTTTAAATTAATAAAAGTATTAATTAAATAAAAAGGGGATTAGAAGTTGCTTATGTGGCTTAATCATGCTTTGTGTGACTTGATCGTGCTTTGTATGTTTACTCATTTATGGAAAGCGTTTAGTCATGTACTTAGCACTAAAAGCCGATGAAGTTGGCTGGTCTATCTATGAGAGTTAAGAATGAAATGTCTGGGCAAGGCTTTGATGCAACCAATGCTCTAACTTATCTAGCTTCACTCTTGACCGATGGATAGTATAAGTTAAAAGGTTCAAAAAAGTGATGAATATACGAGACTTGGTTTCCATTTTCGATTGTTTATTTGGAACTTGATAGTCGATTAGTCGATTATCGCACTTGACCAAATTAACTTGGAAATTATCTAAAAGTTTCACGGTTTCATACGATTTGAGAACCCTTAGGGAGGAGCATTAGTACAAAATATCTCTAGCTTTAAAAACTTATACATAAAAGATTCCCTGTAGAGGACTCCTCTTTATATATTGTTCACTTACTTTTAAGGAACTGGAATTGAATTAACTGGAAATTCATCAATTTATTTTTGAAGTGACCGGATTGGTAAGTGTTTCACTTATCGAATATCACTTTAAAACTGATATACGGGTTCCATGTTTTGGAAGCTGTTATGAAGTGAAATGCTATAGAGTTGAACTATCTGTCTTAATGTTAAGTCCAAAGGAGAGGTCAGCATTAGCATTCCTTAAACAACTTATGCTGGAATATATTTGGAGATTCGTGATCTATTTGAGATGCTGGGATCCTTTTGGAGATCCATGTTCTGTTCAAGTAATGAAAACTCTTTTGAGAGATTCCAAATGTGACATCGACATCAAAAATGGCTAAGGATAGAGTAGGATGCACAATATTGGGTTTAGCCAACCTATGAGAGTATATCAACTCCATATCTAGAGCATGCATGTCGATATGTTGTGCGTGAGGGTTGTTGTTACTTGGTTCTACATAATTCATACTATGTTCAGGCGATGAGCCACTTTTGTTTGCCATATGATATATTTGATCTAGAGATATTTGCCGTTCGAAAGGTAACTTCTGATCCTTGTGCATGGAGATCTGCTTTCAGTTCACTGGAGGCATCTTCGTGGAAAATCCATATGCGAACGTACCTTAGCGGTTTTAATTGCACCCTTAATATTATTGTGGTGTGATCAATGTAAGCATCATAACTATTTGATCTGATTTATATTCTACACCTTAGACATTTTCTATTATATCACTTTATATACTTATTAGATGGTGGTTCTTTTGAGGGGAAAACCGTTACGGCATTCTGTGCAGTCTTAAAAATACTTTTATACATTAGTCAAATATTTCTTGAGTTTTTCATAACAAACTTATGCCTGACACGTGGTTTTTGTTTTCCCTTAATCCTCATGTACTCTTTTGAGTAGTCTAAGCAAGGTAGGTTTTCGTTGATGTTCATTAAAGCTTGAGGAGATGAGCTGGATGTTTCACCTACTATAGTATTCTTATTTCCACTGCATTACTATATTGTATATATCAACAATTATGAGGATAGGTTGTTATAACTGTCTAGGCTGATGATAGTATTTAGAATTGTAACTCTGAAATGTTGTGTATCTTAGAGCGATAATTTTGTACTGTTTTTGATATTATATGTTATCATTCTACTGTAAGATTCTAATATTATGTTCTCTTCTTTCTTCTTTCTTATTCTGTTTTTCCTTTTCTTTTATTTTACCGTAATAATCTGTCTTTCTGGCACTATGATACTCGACACAAGGATACCATGGATGTACTAAGGTCGACATTTGGGGGTCGAAAAGGCAGATCATTACACATAGTGTGAGATCATATATTCAATATGATTAATTGCAATTATGATCTTGTCATGGTAAATGTAACACTAGACTAAGAGCTATAAGATGGACATAAGAATTTGATCCCTGAAATGTCAGTTTACATAAAATGCAACATATTTGATATCCTTAAATGTTAAGGACGACCAAATACATTTGTATAAATAATTCTTTACGATATTGTAGTAAGAGTTTGCAATGATTGATTCGACCATTTAGAATGGAAATTGAATGTACAAGAGTAGATGTAACTTAAGACATAGTTGGGATGAATGGATGGTCACTTTTGCTTCGTTAATAAATATCGAAAATGTATTTTAAAATAATAATAGATAATCAACATTGGAATAAGGAATATGATTCCCATTCCAAAACTATATTTCATATAGAAAATTGTTTTCTATGAGATATATCTCTTTAAGTTAAAGATATTTGATCTGAAAACTCTTAACTGTATACCGGTTACAGTAGATGGAATAAATAACCTATATTGATTGGTTGAATGGAGCTTTGTATTTCATATCTATTTTAGTAATGGTAGAAATATAGGGAGCATGCTATATAAAACTTATTAGTTACATCTGGTTACAAAAATTATTTTTGTAAAACATACGAAACATTATTTATGAAATAATAAGTGTTTTGCAATATTGACTGGAAAACAGACATAGTTTTATTTGAGTATCAATATTGTGAATATTTGTTATAAATTAAAGTGCAATAGTGGTATTTACGGTGCACTGGAAAATACAAAAGTACCCAAATTTATTTTCAACTATTTTTGGAATTATGGACGAATCTATAATTTGGAGAAATAATTCTTTGATTATATGATCATGAATCATATGGTACTAGTAAGTTAAATTTAGACATTTAAGGGCAAAGCATCTATTCAGTGGGAGCATCATAAGTGTAACGACCCTAGATTTTAATTTATTTAAATTGATAATTAAATGAATTTTTGAATAAAAATTTGTAAAATTTATTATAAACGGAAGCGAGTTTCCCCGATATTCGAATTGAAAATATATTAAGTCATGGATTTGAAAATTTGTATATATTGAATTTGAATATTTAAGTCGTATTTAATAAATAAATGACTTACAAAATGTTGATAGTTAAAACTTTAAAACAAAATATCGTTATACAAAATAAATTTTTGTTAATAGTATTTTCTTTTAAAATAACGTGTATATGATAATAATAAGAAAGATAAAATATAAATATCTTCGGCTTACAAAATAAATAAAGTAGAAATAAAAAATAGACACCTGTGTTAAGAATAGAATTTAATCTATAAGTTGAAATTATAACAAATAACTAAAACTAAATATACATGTATATATGAATAAGCTTGTAAAAGAAAGAAAAACAAGATAAAGTGCTTGGCATTACATGCTAGCCAAACCATATCTCATCAGCCGAGTAAAGTAGTATGTAGGCAAATAGAAGAGTAAACAAAGTACAAAACAAAAAGTATGTACACTTAAACAATACCAAAGCAAAAGGAAATATGCTTGTAGACTAATATGTAGGCAAGAACAAAGTTTAAAAGAAGTAAGGCAAGTATGGTATAAGTGTAGATTTGTACAAGGCAATTAATGCCATTATCTTTAGTACGCAATATATCACATCTTAGCCGAAATGCAAGGCAAGAAACCAGGTGTTTATGTACAAAATAAAATAAACAAAAGAAAGCAAATCTCTACCTACAGCACAAAGATATCACCCTGTACAAAGTTTTATACCCAGCAACTTCATTTTCCATATCTCCATCATTTCTTCAATTCATTTTCGTTCCTTCAAACCCAAGAAAAACTGAAGTAAACAAAACTTCAATTTAAATAATCTACTCAAACCAGAGATCAAGGGATGAGGATTTCAGCTAGCAGTTCTTAAGTCTGTTACCACATAGAAGCTCTGTTCTGTTCATTTCTCTGGAAACAAGGTGAGCAACTTTAACTTTTAAAACCCTTTCTTTGAATCCAGTGCTTGAGAATCTGGGAGTAAATGAATTTTAAAAGCAGTTTAAATCTTGGATTTTATCTTGTTCTTGTGAATGAATATCTTGATGTTATCTGAACACTTGAATTAAAATTGGATGCATGTTTGAATTAAGTATATTTGAAAGCCTGGGTAGTTTAAACATATACTCTGTGTGTTTATTACAAGTCTCAATTTTATAATAAATTAAATAACTAAATTTTGAATTCGAATTTGCTTATGATTTGTAAATAAAAGATGTTGGAAATCATGTAATCTTTCATCTAAAAATAGTTATAGGTATATAAAATGAATCTTGGGTTCAGAATATTTAAATTTACAGTAAATTCTTAATTTGGGTTAAAAATTAATCAAAACAATTTTAAGTTTTGATTACCTAATTGAATTCGTGATGCTAAACCATGAATTTTAAGGGTTGTATCACGATTTTTAGTTTAGTAATTAGTGAGATTTTTCGAATTGAATGTTTTGGACAATTCGACCAATTAGTGGTGAACGATGGCGAATTTGACGTCGAGGTTGAGCATGAAGGTCGAGGGAATGTCGACGATCGTTGGAAAAATGCATTGGGAATTTTTAGTTGATCGTGTTGGCCAGTAATGATCGAGATAGGGTTTTATACCCTAAATTTGACGTCGAAGTTTCACTTGTATTCGCGGTGACGAGGAGCAATCGGAGGCGATCGCGGGTTGTGCCGTGGGTACTAGAGGTCGTGACGAAGCTTCAGAGAGATTGGCGTGGACTACGGTGACGTTATGTGATGGGACGAAGCAGATTTTTGGTGATCGAATGGGTTCAGGAAGAAGAGAGTTGTCCCTGTACTTGCTCGATTTTGACTCGGTGATGATCTTGTATCGTGGATGGCTCGAAATGATTGGGATGGTCGTTGATGACTTGGGTGGGGCTGCGGCGTTAAGCGGAGTTGGTCGCGAAGTTCGTTCACGTGTACGTGGTTGTGCACGTATCTGGGTTCGAACATTTTTGGGGAAGAAGAAGGTGGAACTCGAGTGTGTGTGAGGGTGTTCCCTGATCTCGTTAATTTAGCTTTGCCTTAAACTTTAACTGGAAGAAAATTTAAAGTTAGCTCGGGTATAATTTTAGTTAAACTTGGAAATTTTTAAAAGGTTATAAATGGCTTTTGTTTAAATGAAAAATAAATGTGTTAATTGTAATTAATAGCAAGAAAATTAAGAAATGTTAAGAAAGTTTTAAATTGAAATTTGAGATCAAATAAAATTGTAATTAAGAAATTTTATTTATAAGAAAATGTGATTTTAACTCTTTTGAATTCTTTATAACCAAAATAAATTTAAAACATAAAATAAATAGGTTCTTAGATTGTTTAAAACTTTGTTTAAGTTAAATATGTATTCATTTTAAATCTTAAATTTAAACTGGAATTTAAAAGTAAGATTTATTGGTAATTAAAATTTGATGATTTGGACTATTAATTAATGATTAGGAATTTACTTATCAAGTAACTAAAGATTGAGACTCAATAAATTGAAATTAATGATAATAAATCATTGGTTAATGAGTATGTGAGTAATAAATTTAAAAACCACACGATTTATTCACCTTAATTGTAGATGTTTGATTTCTATTGAATACTATGTGATGGATTGATATATTTGTTATGTGATGTGATGCTATGTAATGTTTCATGCTAAGCTGTTATATCTGTGATATATATATATATATATATATATATATATATATATATACACACACACATTGATATATGAATATGCAACCCCTTGTTCCGTAAAACGACATTGGGATTTCGATGCGACAGGGAGTCGGATTCCGGTTGGTTATCCGAAACCCACATCGAATTATAATAGTGAATCTTTGTGACTGATAAATTTATTTTATCTATGAATCTGTGAATGAAGATAAGCGTTATCGATTATATCTCTTATCGATATATCTGTGATGATTGATGTTGCACTGTTGTGTTAAACCCCTGGACCACAGCATACACACACAAATATGGATTTCACGTGGAAATCGGTTAAGTCGTAGATAATTTAAATTTGATGTTTTTGAAATTGAAATTTTAATTTCAATTGATTTTGAAATTGGAAATTTGGGTTTACAATGAAAAAATTTTGAAATGGGATTTCAAAGATGAAATTTATTTTGAGTAACTTGATTGAGTTTTGAGATTTGAATATTTGATTTAAAATTTGAATTCAATATTTGGAATTGAATTCAATGATTGGAAATTTTGGTTAAAGATGATATAAATGTGTTTATTTGAAGTTAAACCATTTAAAAGTATAATTTTGAGAATTGGAATTTAACCCAAAGACTTTAACTCGTATAAATGAATCAGATTTTCTGAAATGAAAACTGTTTGTTTTCACATAATAAAAGCTTTCAGATAAGAAATGAAATTCCAGTTTAATTAAAGGAATTTCAAGATTGAATTGAAAAATGGTTTTCCAAGTTATGAATGAATTTTTTTTTGAAAGCTATGAATTGAATCTGTTTATTTTTAATAGATTTAAAATGATGATTTGTTTAAACCATTCGAAATGAAATTGTTTTGAAAGCTATGAGTTAAATCTTTGATTTAAAGATTTAACGAGTTAATCAAATTGAAATGGAAATTGATTTGGAAAATCTGTGAATGAATCTTTGTGAAATTGGGTGAATTTTATGAATTAAATCTTTTATTTAAAAGATTAAAATGTGGAAATTGTTTAAACCGTTGAAGGTTGTTAAAATGAATCTTTTTGTTTAAAAGATTAAAATGGTAATTGGTTAAACCATTTGAAGAAAGATTTTGCGTAATAAGTTGTGACTTAATTGAAATCCCAATATCCATATATTTTTAAATATTGCGCTCACTTTTCGGGTTAGCCGGGAAAAGACCTTTGTGTCATATAACCCATTCTGAATTTGTGATACGTCGTATATGGATGGCATTTGAAGACCGGTGTTGAAGACCGGATATTTTCGAAAATGAAAGGATAACCTGTCGAAAGTCTCTGCACCGAGTTGCTCCGGTATAGAGATTTATATCACTCTTTTTGTGATGGGAGGTCCGGACGTGATTAGAAAATTATCCGGATTTGCAAGGGCTTCTTCGGAAGTGCCTTCGGTTCTGTTCGAACCCGGAACAGACTTGTATGGTTACATGTCTGACATTACACTTTGAGATATAAAGCCGATTTCTTTCAAATGCATTTCTGTTTGGTGGCGGAGAATTTATTCTCTTAGCTTAACACCCTTCTCTGAGACGTATGAGCTCAGAGGTTATGTAGTTGAAGGTTATCAGTGATATATTCCCAATGTGACATGCTGAGTGTTGCTGTGTGATGATCATTGTTTGATCATTTGTGATATGATCATTTGTTTGATCATTTATCTTTGTGATCATTACTTTGATCATCTGTTGACCCAAAGCATGGCTTTGTACCAAAGCGTGGCTTTGTGGAAGAGACTTCGTCGAACCTCACAAACCGGTAATGGTCGAAACAGGAATTGTGCGGCAAGGTTTCAGGGGTAGCTTCCCTAGGATATGGCCATTCCTTCTGGAAAAAGGTTGTGTCAGGTATGGAGCCCTGATATTTAACCTATGTGGTTACTGCAAATATATTTCTTTGTGGTTGTTGGTATAGAGGATCCTCGTTTAAAGGTCCCAAAGGACCGGGGGTGGCATATCTGAGGTTTTGTATATTCCCCGGGAAGGGGGGTAGCCGACCTTGTTTGGCAGAGAGCAGGTTGTCTCTCGGAGCGTCCAGCCAGAGGCGTTCCTTCGTGGCATAGGAAGTTCCTTAGCCTGACCATTTGTTGGAAATCCAAACAAAACAATATGAGCCATGTACGATTTTAGTTGTATTACCTGCCATGGAATGTGACGGTAACTTGCTATTGAACATGGTAGCTATAGTAGGCATAAGTGCGGAATGCCTATGCTGGCTAAGATTTATATTATACTTTCGAAATGTTTTCTACACTATGCACTAATAATAATATCAAAAATGATTTGATTTTGCGTATCAAGCATCTTTGACTATCATAAGGAGAAATCTCCTCCGATTCTGCGTTTGCATTGTGTGTGTGGCGGGAGGCCTTATGGTAGTTTCATTTTCCAAAAGCATTGCGAATTAACTTTAAAATTCTTTTGCTATTTGTTTTTAAAGATAAACTGTTTTTGTTGCTCACACCAGTCCCATGACTGATCCGGAGTTTATTGTTTCTTTCCTAAACTCTGGGTGCTCAAAATTTTTCGACACGAGCAGTCTAGAGTTGGGTTTTTCAGATATTCAGATTTAGTAGATTATCTGGAGCTAGTTCAGTCTTTGGATATTGACTGTACTTGCTTATCTTTGTGCATCGTTATTGGGAGTTCGAGCTATTCCTGGATTGGTGCTTTGAAGAGGAAGATTATCCGCTACTGATGTTATCTATTTTCTTTTCTGCTGCTATTTCTTGTATCATATCTCTGATGTATATTGATATTCATTGTATCACTCTGTTGTATCAGATATTGTATCAGATATTGTAAATCAATGTTTTATTCTCTTTCTTCCGCTGTGTTATTTACTTAACTGTGTTATAAGCTCCGGTGACTCGGATTTGAATGGTCGAATCTATGACATTCGAGTACGATGTAAAGTATAGATGGCGATTTTCGAGCGCGAAAAATTCGTGGACGTTACGATAAGAGTTGATGAACTCTACAGATTGATACATGTAGACGTATGCGATCGAAAGTCTATTGATTCCAAAACAGTTCCACGTACTTTGTTATATTCACTGATGAGTTATCACCAACATGAACATGTGTATTTGATACACATGTAATTGTCTATGATAAGCTCATATAATATAGAAAATAAGTAAATATAATAACATGCAATAGAAAAAATGACTTAATTTAGTCGAGTAGGTGAGTATATTGGAAAGAGTACCAAATGTACCTAAAAATGAATAAAGATTCAATATCAAAAGTCAGTCCTACTTGTGATACATAATGATGTATCAGTAAGGAGTAATTGAATCTTGTTGAACAAAGTACGATTAATTACGAGTAAAGTTGAGTTAAATTATTTCTATAAGGTCATGCACTTGAAAGTACCACACAAGGTTAAAATTAATTTCATCTAAAGAATAGTTTAAAAAATCATGCAGGATAAGGGTTTTTAAGAGCCCAACATATCCTAGCCCAAGGAGTTGACAGGTTGTGCAAGCCGAAAGACTGTACGTAATAATTGTACATATGGGATCTTGTATGAATTACCCTAAAAGGAATTTGGAAACGATCGTCATTGGATAAATAACTTATATTTTGAACATAAGTATCGTAAATGTAACGACCCGGTATTTCGAACCATTCGCATCCGCACATGTCGGAATTGAATTGCTCAAAATAACAGATTGTTAATTTATATTTGGAAAAAACTCAGCATATACAGTAAATAAATCAATCATAGAATCACAGACACAGAGTAATATAACAATAAGCGGCAGAATAGATAAATAGTAGTTCATGAAGCTACTATATAAACAATAGAGTTTGAAATAAAATACAACAGAATCTTGAATACAATGTAGTCTCAAATACAAACAGATGACAAGTCTGAACAAAACCACTGGATAGCTGAAAGCTGAATAGGTATAGATGAATCTCCAAGTGAAGCTCCCACTCCAAAGGTGAGTCTCAAATGCTGTGACACTCAGTCTAACCCGAGCGCAAAGCAAAACATAAAACACTCGAGTCAGGATTTACATTCTTATATTCATAAATCCAACTCAAGTGAAATGTCAACTGAAATACAAGTAACTTATAGGATGTTTGGGATTTCCATCCTCTAAGGATCCATGGAACTTTCTACTATGTAGTACAATACGCTATTATAATATGTCTATAGTAAAGTAAAAGTATTAAAATAGCGTTAAGGCGTTACCCATATCCCCCTTAACACATTTTATATATTCCCGTAGTCTATACAATGCCGTACGCTCCTCCGTAAACTGGAGGTTTACACAGAGGACACCACATAGGTACAGTACAAAACAAACTCGTAGAAGGCGGGATAGGGCACGCGACAAGGCACTCGAGGCAATGCCAGGGTAGATATACCATTTCACTCCCGGACTGGTGGTAACGCATAGCAGCTACTACCGCCCACCTCGTGACACACTCCCAAATCAAAGGGTGCACCCAATCAAATCACAAAAAGCAATAGAATGGTATCGAAGAAATGTGCCCGATCGGGGGAATGACCCCACTTAGCCCGGTATAGCTCCTATTTTAGCCACATCAAGCTGACTCACGGGAGTCAGGGCTACGTAAATACCATATAGAATCGTCACCAAACCATCCTACTTCATTCTGGAATCTCCACCACGTATACAGTTGTTAAAGTGGTTTTTGGTATTGGTAGAGAGTATGACAATATCCGATCCCGGTCTCTTTAACAACCAAACGCTTATTTGACACTGTGGTCATTTCATTTCAAATAGTTCATACTTCATATCAAAATATCATATTCATTTCAAAAACCATATCAATTCGATATTATTATTCACTTTAAAATAATATACATTTCCAGAATCGTAACGCTTTCAAATTTATAACACTTTCGAAACCATTACACTTTGGAAATCATAGCACTTTGGAAATCATAACACTTTTGAAATCAGAACACTTTTCAAATCATAACACTTCTGTAATCATAACAGTTTCCACTTAAACAGTTTAGATATTGAGAATAGTATATATATTAAAATACTTTATAAATTAAAATAGTTTATATATATAATAAAATACTTTATAAATGAAAATAGTTTGTATATATAATAAATTATTTTATATAATAAAATTAGTTTCCTCCAATTTCGCAAATCGATTTAAATAATCTTAAATTCCAAAATTCAATTTAAATCAATTCTAGTTTAACCATTTCAATTTAAAGTTCAAAGATTCAAGTTTAAATATTCAAGCATTTACAATATAGACTTTATTTATATTTCTATATTAACTTTAAATTTATTCAAATTGGAAATTATTCCCTTAAACATTTTTATAACAATTTATTAATCTCAATTTTATTAAAAATTTAGAATATTCATTTAATCACTTTTTATCAAATCAAGTTATAAACCAAGTTATAATCATATCTCTTCAAAATCTCGAAACCAATAAGTTTATATCACTTCTTTCTTAAATTCAACTATTAACCAATTTAAATTCCAAGTCAACATTAATTTATCCATCCAACCTTTATTATTAAAGTTATAAATCTATTTTAAAATATTAATATAAACTTAAATAAATACTTAAACATATTATAAACCATTCTATTTTAAAATATTAATATAAACTTAAATAAATACTTAAACATATTATAAACCATTTAAATTAATTTTATTAGGAAAATAAAATTATAATTTAAAAATCTAAAATTTATACATATTATAACTTAAAAATCAATATTGAATAAAACTAATATATTTCCTTTCAAAACTTTGGAAATCATTTTTCAAAATATAGACCAACGGTGTCCGTATATAATTTTCTATCCTATGGTCAAGTGATACGGATATTTATCATTTCAATCCACAATTTAAATATCTATGGGTATATATCATTTCAACCCGCAATCCCAAAATTCAATTCAATGAAAATCGCTTGGGTTTATCATTTCAACCCATAATGATTTTCTCCTATTCTACAAGATCATTCGGGTATGTATCATTTCAACCCATATGGAATTCTAAACTAAAAGGGAACTTGCAGAGTGATAACATATAGGATAATAATATAACATATCAAAATATGCATATATCATCAGTGATAGATTAAATAAAATATAAACAGCATGATATGGTGTTATATCTCACAGGTGAACAGATACAGAAAATGGCATATCAAATACAATGTTAATCGTTTCAAATGAAATCAAATTTAATAAATATAAGAATGTTAATCGTGAGTGATTGCTCACCTTTCGAGGCTAGAGAGATGAACAAGAATGAGATGAGTTACGAATCCAAGTATGAATTCCAAAGCAAAGCAAGATTAACACGAATTTGACGAACAAAGCTGAAAGCTTGGCATTGACGAAATCAAAGCAAAACTGGATTGATGAAGATAAATGGTATAAGTGAACTTATATACATAACTATATATAACTATTTACATATAAAAAAATCATATTCTAAATTCAAACACATTTTAAATTTAAATATATATATATATATATATGTATGTATTTCAAAATCATTGTTTTAAATAAACACATAATAAAACAAACATATCTACATAATATAATTTGAAATAAATACATATATATTTAATAAAAATGCAAAATACTTACATATATTGTGTTTGTTCATTTGAAATATCTCTATATATATACAATTACTAACATAACCCAAACAGATCATAAAATCATTACATACTATAATTTAAAATCTATATATATATATACTAAATTTCTCAGAGCCAACCAACAACATACCAATATATACATAAACATCTATATACATATATTCTACAGTATATATATATATATATATTTTTAAAACCAAACCCACTAAACAGATGACACTAAAATCTTTAGATCCAACTTAATTATAAAAATCAAGTAACTTATTTTATTAAAGCTTATATACACTTAACAGACCCAGTATAAACTTATATATATATATATGTATGCATATATATATGTATGTATATATTTCCTAACAAGTTATTTACAAACTTACATATAAAAATATATGAGTATCTCATAATATAAAGCTTTGAATAATATATATATTCAATACAATAGAAAAACATTACCTTATTTATCTTTGAAACCCAAAGTAGATCACATAAACAGTTTATATACACATTATTTATACATATATTATAAACAGCTATATATATATAAACACTCGTTTTATAAACTTGTATAAACCTTTACATAGTAACTATTCTATAGTTTATATACTTTTTCATATTAATAATAGATTATAACGCATATAGTATAACATTGTAACCTAGGCATAATATACTGTAACATATAAGCTACTATATAACATATATATAACTTAATATATTGTTATATAACTAACAATCTCAAAACTATAAACATATATATAAGATATATCTTAAAAGAAGGAAGCTAAGGGTTGGCCGAGGTCGTGGCTGTCGAAGGGAAGGTGGAGTCATAGTGGCTGAGGTGATGATCGAGTGGTGGAGCTTCGGCTTCTTGGGTTCGGGTTGTGGTGATTGCTGGTCGAAATGGTGTTGATGGCGCACGGCAGTGGAGGCTTACGATTTGAGGTGGAAGAGAGAGAAGGAAGGCCTTGCGGTGAAGATGGGTTGAGGGTGCGTGTGCCTGCGCCAGGCCGGAGGAAGGGAGCAGTAGTGGCGGAGCTAATGGCGGACGGTAGGGGGAGCAAGGAGAAGGGCCGAGGCATGGAAAGCTGGTGGGGAGGCACAGGGTCATGGCGGCATGCATGGGGAATGGAAGTGCGGGTGGGTCGCATGCTAGGTCATGTTGTGGTGGAAGAGGGGAGCACAGTTGGAAGAGGAATAGATCTAGCTATGGAGATGCTGCTACAGGCGATGGTGGAAAGGTGGTATGGGAGCTTCAAGTAAGAGCTTGGATAACAAATTTGCCTTTCAATTCACAAAAATGTATACGAAACCATGAACAGAAGAAAAACAAAGAAAGAAGGGAGATAGAGAGAGCAGGGGAAATGGAAAAAATGACAGGCTATAGGAAAGAGGAGAACGAAGAGAAACGTACCTCTTTTTATTCCAATGAACAGAATAAAAGGAAAGATAAAAAAATATATATTAAGGAGGAAAGAATGGCAACGGTCACAAGCTACAATTTAGCTGAAAATTTAAAGCTATTTACTATGGCTTCATTTCTCGGTTTCAAATTTGAAAAACAAGAAAATTCCAAAAGTCAGAAATTTCGGTACCGATACGATGCACAGTTTTATCGTTTCCGTCGCGTACCGGACCTCAAAATACAGAAATAAATATACTGCGGAGTTCAGTACGACGAGGCGAATAGGATGGTACACAGATATGGACGATACGATCATCCTATCAAAAGTCGATTTCTGGTACCGAAAATGCTGCTAAAATGCCGAAAATAAGATAAACAGAGCAATAGCAGTTCAAATTTGACGAAACGAAATATGACGTCTCACTTAGAAGATGATTTACAAATTTATTGTATAAAAATATTCAGGTATGAAAAATATTTTATTATCATCTAATTTTAGCTGATTTAAATTTAAATAAAATAACACAACAAAATAAACTTTCGTATTTTCCAATAAAAATTTAGCAGTTGCTATGTTAAAATAGACATATTCCAAATATTAAATTTTAATTTACAATTTCAATTATTTAAAATTTCACAAAATTTCCAGTTAATTACATTATTAAAACCGTTAAAATTTACGGGTCGTTACACTATCCACCACTCAAAACTTTTCGTCCCCGAAAAGGAACAAGATAGGAGAATAGAAACACCCAGAAGAAAAAAATAGATTGAAATACAAAATAAAACAATTAATTTAAAATCATATAAATTTCATCAGTTTTAAATTGATTAATATTCAACAAATTTGGGTTCAAATCATTTTGGTCAATTAATAATATTCATTTATATTCATATTTTGTTGATTTCAATTCAAGCTATGTCCATTCAATTTGATTTGTTTCAATTTATTAATATTTGTTACAAAAATTTATTTGATTTAATTCATTTATTAAATCTATTTATCTTCAGTTAAGTTGATTCTACTTAAAATTCAAGTTCACTATTTTTAAGTTCATATTTATCTGCTTAAATAGTCTTCTTCTTTATTTATTTAATTTATTTCACTTAACATATTTGCAACGTATATTAAGTGTAAAACATTTTATAACCATACAGTATTCAACAAATATATTATCCAATTTATTATTCAATTTTATTATCTGTAAATTACCTTAACAAAATATCATTTTTGATATCCTATTTCTTATACCATAGTGTATACTACCCAATTATATTCTAATTACATTTAAACTTTTCTAAGTAAGTTATATCAATGATTCTGAATGTATTTAAACACTACACAAGTTAACCTGTTATTTGTAATATTTTTATTAAGCAAAGTTAAATTTGAACAATTTATTACCTAAGTTTTCTCTTGTATAACCTCAATTAATATCCACCTTAACATTTTAACTTTTTGAATATTTTAGGCAAGTTATATATATTAGAATGCAATTTAGTATTATACACATAAGTTTTTTTATTCAAATTCAACCATTTCAAGTTGGTTAAATTTTATTTATCATTTTAGATATTCCAATTATTCAAAAATTTCACTTTATTTCAATAATTAAAACCATTTCTTAATATAAAACTTAAGATTCAAATTTCCGGTTTCACTTCAAACTATTTTGAAATAATTATATGCATATATATTTTATAAATCCAATTATACACAAGAAATTTAAATCAAATCCATTTTTTCCCAAAACAAAAGTGTAGCCAAGCTACTAAGGGGCCTCTCCACTTCGAGACTCGAAAATGAATGTCGATGATGCTGCAGTCATCACCAAAATTATTTTCTAGCGACAAATGAGGAGAGTACTGATTTTCTTCATTTAAAATTCTTTGAAAACAATTTATACTTGAAAATACTTTCAAATAATATTTTCTTTCAAATCATGAAAACCAAATTTTGTAAAGCACCGAAAATTAAATTCTTAAATCCTTAATTTGAATTTATTTCATTTTCAAATCAAATAAACCCTGTTTATAAAATTACAACACCATATAACAATAGAAAATGATTTAGTAGTGTTGACAAAATAATAAATGATAATATAGTATTATCATTCCTAACAACCAATTTTATTAACTATCCAATTTCAGAAAATTTTATACTTATATATATAATATAATCATACAAAATTATTCCATTTACCAAATTTGAAAACAATATTGTGTCAGTCTGCACTGTTCAAGTGTTTTGGAATTCCTATCGATAGCGTTGATCAGACGAATCGATCGAAACCAAAATTCAAACTTAACAACTTAAACAACACACTATATAAAACATTTTTAGATTAATTACAAATACATTCCCTTACTCGATGATTCAAGAATGGATAAAGATTCACATACAGAGGGATCTAAATCAAAGAGGATTCTAACTAACGAGATAGACTCGAAAAGAAGATAAGATAACTGATTTTCAAAAAGAAAGGTGGATAGACTAATTATTAATCGTGGGTGACCATACCTGGGTCAACCGAGATTTCAGGAATAAGATCGATGCGGAGTTCAATTTCCCTCTTGAGAGGAAGAGAAGTGACTTCACCCACTATTAGGATAATCTTTGATTATCGGAGTAGAGTTAAGATTACAAGGGAATTGCCCTGATCGTCTACTAGAGATGATTCGGGCTTTGCAAGAGATAATAGCATCTAAACCGAGGACGTAGAAATCTCCGGTGAATTGATGCCGGTTGTAAAGGAGTTCACCCCTTTACAAATCATACTAAGGTTGTCGAAACAGAAATGGAGTTATGGGATGCTCCAATATCAAGAAGAACATGAATAGGGAGAGGCAAAAATGGATTTCAGAACAAAAGGGAAAGTTCCGAAATTCAAAAGAAATCCTAGTCAAAGAGGAGAAATTCAAGCTTGAACGAAGGTGATTCTGCAATTAAATTTACTCTATATGCTAAGTTTTTCCTAAAACCAGAGCTCTGATACCAACTGTAATGACTCGGTATTTCGAACCATTCGCATCCACACATGTCCAAATTGAATTGCTCAAAACAACAGATTGTTAATTTATATTTGGCAAAACTCAACATATATAGTAAATAAATCAATCATAGAATCACAGACACAAAGTAATATAACAATAAGCAGCGGAATAGATAAATAGTAGTTCATGAAGAAACTATATAAACAACAAAGTTTGAAATAAAATACAACAGAATCTCAAATACAATGTAGTCTCAAATACAAACAGATGACAAGTTTGAACAAAACCACTGGATAGCTGAAAGCTGAATAGATATAGATGGATCTCCAAGTGAAGCTCCAACTCCAAAGGTGAGTCTCAAATTATATGACACTCAGTCTGACCCGAGCACAAAGCAAAACACAAAACACTCGAGTCAGGATTTACATTCTTATATTAATAAATTCAATTCAAGTGAAATGTCAACTGAAATACAAGCAACTTAAAGGGTGTTTGGGATTTCCATCCTCTAAGGATCCATGGAACTATCTACTGTGTAGTACAATACGTTAGTATAATAAGTCTATAGTAAAGTAAAAGTATTAAAATAGCGTTAAGGAGTTACCCATATCCCCCTTAACACATTTTATATATTCCCGTAGTCTATACAATGCCTTACACTCCTCCGTAAACTGGAGGTTTACACAAAGGACACCACATAGGTACGGTACAAAACAAACTCGTAGAAGGCATGATAGGGCATGCAACAAGTTACTCGAGGCAATGCCAGGGTAGATATACCATTTGCACTCCCAGACTGGTGGTAACGCATAGCAGCTACTACCGCACACCTTGTGACACACTCCCAAATCAAAGGGTGCACCCAATCAAATCACAAAAAGCAATAGAATGGTATCGAAGAAATATGCCTGATCGGGGGAATGACCCCACTTGGCCCGGTATAGCTCCTGTTTTAGCCACATCAAGCTGACTCACGGGAGTCAGGGCTATGTAAATACCATATAGAATCGTCACCAAACCATCCTACTTCATTCGGGAATCTCCACCACGCACACAGTTGTTAAAGTGGTTTTCGGTATTGGTAGAGAGTATGACAATATCCGATCCCGGTCTCTTTAACGACCAAATGCTTATTTGACACCATGGTCATTTCATTTCAAATAGTTCATACTTCATATCAAAATATCATATTCATTTCAAAAACCATATCAATTCGATATCATTATTCACTTTAAAATAATATTCATTTCGAGAATCGTAACACTTTCAAATTTATAACACTTTCGAAACCATAACACTTTGGAAATCATAGCACTTTGGAAATCATAACACTTTTGAAATCATAACACTTATGTAATCATAACAGTTTCTGTAACGACCCGTATTTTTACGGATCGAAAAGTTTGTCAAAATCTGAAATTTTAGCATTTTTGAGCCATTTCAGATTTTAGGCAAAAATATGGCTAAGTCCTAAGTCGTGAACGACTTAGTATAAGTTGTAAGTCGTATACGACTTAGGAGATGGGAGTGACCCAGGGCTTGGAGATAGGTTGTTTGTACGACCTAAGGAGATAAGTCGTAGCTGGGCTAAGTTAGTAGGTCGAAGTTAACTCGGCAAGTGTTAAGTCGTAGGTTGTAAGTCGTTGCCGAGCTAAGGGATAGACAACCTAAGGAAGTGACCGACTTAAGGTATGGTGGACGACTTAAGGTTTTGACCGAGTTAAGTGTTTAAGTCGTAGCCAAGTTGAGTCGTGGCCGTGTTAAGGAGAATGCTGTCTTAAGTCGCGAGATCACTAAGTCGTAGCATGTTAAGTCGGAGGCCCTGTTTAGTTATGAGTCGTAAACTGGGGGTTTTGTTAAGTCGTAAGTTGTGAACGACTTATGAGTGTGTTAAGTCATAGACGACTTAGGTGTTTGTTTGTTGAGTCGTATCCCAGCAAGTTGTTAAGTCGTGAGCTCTGTTTTAGTTAGGTCGCGTGTTGGCATAAGTCGTTAGGTCGTATAGGCTGGTTAAGTCGAGCACTTGTTAAGTCATAAGTCGGCATAGCAGTAAGTCGTATGCTCTTATGTTAGGTCGCTGAGGAGTTAAGTTGTGGCATTGTTAGGTCGAAAACCACCCTTGTTGGTTAAGTCGTCCAGACAAGTGTTAGCTCGTTGCATGTGTTTCGATAAGTCGTAAGTCGTCTAACCAGTTAAGGCGCGTGCGCATTAAGTCGTAGACAGGGTTCGTATATGCGCATGTGTTGAGTCGGAGGTTGCTAGGTCGGCAGAAGCTTTAGGTCGTAGGCCGGCATGGTGTTAAGTCGGCAGCGACTTAAGAAGACAGCCGAGTTAAGGATTTCAGCTATAAATAGGAGGGCTTTGTTCCATTTTTGGGATCCGGATTTTGAAGCGACGAAGTGCTGCCATTTTGAGAGCTCGACTTCTACACTTCTTCACTTCTTTTCTCCACTCCAATCTAGTGCTTCCATCCATCCAAGTTGAAGATTCAAGAGCTTAGATTGAAGATCTTCATCTTTTCAAGAGAGATTTCTTCGTTTGAAGCGGATTCGTGATAGATCAAGCTTGATCCTTCGCTGTCCAAATATGAAGCGTGTTGATTTGAGGTTGTTTTGGTGATTTGGTGAGTGGTGATTATCTCTCACATGGATCCAAAGGAGTATATCAGATTGTTGGCTCGATTTGGTGTTAAAATAGTGATTTTCATGCATTTTCTTCATCCTAAGTGTAGACCCATGTAGATCCATTGTTCATGATGATGTTACATCCATTTTACTAAGTGTTAACCTATGCAAGTTCATTCATCAAGATTGTAGAGATATTTCTCATGATTTCATGCTTGTTAGACTTTCAACTCTTTAATTACGAAAATGCCATTATTGTGATAATTGTCTACTTAGATCATATTTGAATGCTTGTTTACTTGGATTAATGTTTGACTTGATTGATTGCTATGAATTAGATGATTGATGAATTGATTTAGACAAGTTGGTCGAAGGTGATTCAAAAGCTAAGGGAAAGGCTCTTGAATTGGGAAAGCTGCTCGTGGCATATGTAGCGGGATGATGAAGCTCTTATGCATAGATTTGATGATGTGATGTTAAGATGAGGCTTTGCGAGGATGTGATGAAGCAAGGCAATCATGTGATGAAGACTTGGTCTAATCCAGACGGGATCATTCCAAGCATGTTGATAACTCGGTGATATGATTCGAGTTGAGGATAATGAACGGATATAAGAATAGTCGTCGAGGAGGATGACTAGGAGGCTTGGATAGCATCGTTGTTGAAGGTTCTAGCATGCTCTAAGCAAGAGTACGTTTGGGCAGATTCGATAGTCCAGACGGCCAACTGTTGATGGTCGAGTACTCTGGGCAGATTCGATAGTCCTAGGCACGGGTTGCGACGACGTGCGGGAGTTATGTCTAGAACCGGGGTTTCCATTTGCCCTTGATGGACGGCTGAAAGAATGTGCCGGTCATTCAATTAACGGTGATATCGAAGCAATGATAACAGTGATAGCCAGAGTCATGGATGTTTGGTTGTATTGTCATTCGGACCCAAGAGCGGTATTTTCTGGGTGCTTATCTGATTTAGGCCTTGGTACTTGGAAAACATCGCCCTTGACTCGAATGATTATTACTTTACTTTAAATTGTATGCTCTGCTATGTTGCTTCTGCTTAGTGTGTGTCTGGGGGCTATCACTGTAGAAAGAGGTGGAGTGGGAGGGTTGTATTCCTGTTCCTTTTCCTTTATGCTCTTTTGGTATGTTGTTAGTTAATTTACTGCTCACTAAGACTGTTGTCTGACTCAAGGCTTTATGTTTTAATTCTTATTGCCTTGGGCTGTTCGTCCATTTTGGGACGGGCAGACTAGGTAGCAGGTGACAGGTGCTGTTCTCTTCTCACGATGCTGATATCGAAGACGAGCTAGAGGGTTGCATATTATCTTCTTATATGTACTGGATATTCCGCTGTTTTGTATTCTCTGAGAGATATGTAGTGAGGCTTGATGTATTGACTATTTGGATGCTTGTATTCAACTATTATGGAGTTTTATATGATGTCATTTTGTTATGTAAAGCTTCACGATACATATGTTCTATTGTATTTTGTCCATGCGCTGTGAGTAATACGATAGATTCTGTTGTTTTAATCTACCCTGACAATCGTCCATGGTTGCCTGGCACACTTTACAACGCACTATTTCTAGATTTGGTGCAGGGGTCATGGGCGGTCGTCACATTTGGTATCAGAGCATTGGTTAATCGATTTTACCCAACGCTCACCGTCGTAACTACGTATGAGAGACGTAATTGTATTTTGATGGATGAATACTATATATAATATAGTAGTTTAGTTGAGTTTGAGTCCTTTATGCAGTTGTTTCTCTAGGTGTTCTAATCATTCCTTTTTATAGATATTGAGAATGAGTCGAAGAGGGAGACCAGCTGCTAGGGAAGGCCGTGCTACTGAAGAGACTGCTGATTATGCAGCCATGTTCGAAGCTATGATGACTTCGATCATGAGAAGGATACCAGTTCCGGGGGCGACAGTTGATGTTGGAGTTCAGGTTCAGACTCCGAAACCAGTGGATTTTGCTAAGCTGTGCAAGGACTATACTGCTCTTGGAGGGAAGGTTTTCTTGGGAACATAATCAACTATCGAAGTCCAGAGATGGATAGATGCTTGTAGAAGGATCTTTGGTGATTTGGGAATTGATGATGCAACTAAGAGGAAGTTGGCATCAAGGCAGCTTCAAGGGAGAGCCTCTGATTGGTGGAACTCTATTACCATCAATACTGCGGAGGAAGAGATTACTTGGGAGCAATTCCAAGCTAGATTTGAAGCTAAGTTCATTTCTACAGCTCAGAAGTCTGTTCTGTTCAAGAGGTTTGTGGAACTCAAGCAAGGTGGAAGATCAGTTCTGGAGTATGTTTCTGAGTTCGAAGCTTTGTCCAAGTATGCCCGGTCGTATATTGAGTCTGCTTATCAGAAGAATGAGAAGTTTGTGACAGGCTTGGACAGTTATCTTGGGAGACAGTTGGTGGATCATTTGGACGATTCATTTGAGAAGCTTGTGGAGAAAGCTCTTAGGCATGAGAGTCTGTTTCCTAAGGAAGGACCTGTTGTTGCTGTTGCTAGGGGAGAGTCTAAACCACAGCAGGGTGGAAACCAGAAGAGGAAGCAGCAGCAGCAGCAGAAGGGTAAGGATGGCCAGAAGAAGCCGAAAGGCGAGGTGACTTGCTACAATTGTCAGCAGAAGGGCCATTTCTCTAAGGATTGTAAGAATCCGAAGGTGCCTGTAACGACCCCGAAATTTAAATTTATTTAAATTGATAATTTATTGAATATTTGAATTAATATTTGTGAAATAAATACATATATCTTGATAAATCAATACGATATAATACAAAAAATAATAGATACAAAATATAATCAAAGGAAATAGGATAAAAATAGTAAAATAAATCGATAAAATGGAGCGAGTTTCCCCGGATTCAAGTATATTCTGTATGAATCATTTCGAATTACTTATAAACATATACATTCAAATAAGAAAACAAAACATATATGTAGACAAATTTAACAAGTCATAACAAAACAAAGTAAAAAGGAAATACAACATACCTTCTCAGCCGAAAAAACAAAATGAAATACAAGTATGTAGGCTGTAAACAAGGCAGGAAATCATATTAGTATATACGAATAAAATAAGGTAAATGGTACAAGATAATAAATGTTTTCATCTTTAGTACACAAGACAAATCATCTCAGCCACCTAAAGGAAAAATATCCCTGCCTATTTTTGTACAAACTCATTTTTATAAACCTGTAAAATTTCTTTCCCATATATTTTTATCAGTTCGTTCCTTGAAGCTGAGGAAGACTTGAAATAATATCATCTCATAACTCAGATAAGAATTCAACATAAACAAACAATACATATATCAATGCAAAACCAGAGATCAAAGTGAAAGATTTCAACTTTGCAACTTTTAAGCCTGTTCAAGGAAGGCTCTGTTCTTTCTTCAACAACACTGTGAGTAACAATTTTCTTTAAAAATTAAATGTTTAAACTGTGCAAATATATCCGAGATATGTGTGTGTTTGTGCATATATAGTTATTTATATGTATATGGAAGCTGGGAACATGTTATTTATGCTGTTGTTTAAATTTTCTCTGTTCTTAGTTCATAGACTCAGGCCTGTTGATTTCAAAAATCAATCACTCTTTTTCTAGTGGATGGTTTAACTTCAAATTCAAACGAAAGATGTTCGTATCATCATAAACTAAGTTTATAAATTTAGTCAGGATTTAAACGACTTAGAAATTATCACTGGAACCCAAATTGCTGAACAAACTCAATTTTTGTCAAATTTCGAACTTTACGAAATGGTGATTCATATTTATAACTTGAATGCGTATTGGAAATAATGATTTTTGAGATAGGTATCAGAATTTTTAGTGATCACAGGGAAGAGCAGTTTATGCTTCTTCGTTTTTGACAATTCGAGTCGCTGGGACAGGCCGAGTTGATCAGAGGGATCGGGGCTTGGTCTGGAGGTGGAGGAGGCTGCCGTGGGTGGAGGAAAAATGGACCGGAGATGGCCGGAGCACTGTGGAAGCGGCGGTGGGTGGTTTTTCTCGGGTGACCTAGTTTTGGGGGAACGTGCATTTTCGATTCGCGCATCGTCAGCAGTGGATCGAGCTCCACGTTGGTTTGAGAGAAGGAAGAGGAGGGGTGGACGAGTTCACGGCCGGAGTTGGGTAGCCGTTGGTGGCCGGAGACGTGGTTGCGAGGTGACTTTGTTGGATGTGTTTGGGTTACAGGGAGGAGCTCAGTAGCTCGTTTTCGATTCCGCTATCGAATGGATGAAACTGGAGGTCAGGTCGTCAGAGGAGATGGTCGTCGACATGAGGAGACTTGCAGCGTTGATCGTTGGTGGCCGGAACCTCCGTACACGTGCACGCGTGTGCACCTGAATCTGGGCTGTTGAAGTGTTTGGGAAGAAGACGTGAATTCTCGGGGCGAATTCGAAGTTGCACTGGGTTTTTCTCGAAGTGGCAGCGTTTCGCGAGTGCCTCGAGGGTTTGAGAGTTTCGCTCGGGTCATTTTGTTTTCAAGTTTTAACGTGCTCAGTTTTAACAGTTTTAAAATTTTTAAGTTTTAAAATTGTAACCAATGTAAAGCTGAGTCTAAATTAAATGTTTAAAATTCCAGATTTTTGAAATAACAGAAAGTTATAAAAATTTAAATATTTTAAATAAATAGATATTTTGAAATTGTAGGGGATTTGATTTAAATCCCTTCATAACAAAGAATGGCTTTAATTTGTAAATTTAAAGGGTTTAAAAGTTAGTTTTATAAAGGGATTTAAAGTTAAATTAGCGTCCGTTTAAGCTTGAAATTTAAAACGAAATCTCAAAGGGAAGTGGAATATATAAATTAATAATTTAGATTAATTTATGATTAGGGATTAATTAAGGAAGGAATTAGGAAATGTTATTAGCTAATGAAGACAATTAACTAGGGATTATTAAGTAATTAAATTAATGTGATAAATTTTGATAATTAATTAAATTAATAAATTAGATAATCAATTTTAAATTGATTTAAATGTAATTACTTAATGAAAATAATTAAGGATAAATTACTCATTGTAATTGATTTTGGATATTTTGATTTATTGGAGTTAATTAAATTAGTTTAATTAACTTAAGAAATTAATTGGATAAGTGAATTTACTTAGTGAAATTTATGGAGATAAATAATTATGGGATAATTAAATTAAAAATTAAGGTTAATTAATAAATGATTAAAGAATAATTAATCAAAATGATTTGTAATTTATTAATGTTAATTAACCAGGATTAGTAATTCATAAGAAATTAATCTGATTTGAATAAATCAGACAATTAACTGACCTTACTTAGGGATGATTGGGTTTGACTGAATGATTGAATTGTTGATATCCCTGATATATGATGTTTTGTGATACATCCCGATTTATGTTGTGATCTGTAATTTACTTATCTGTGATATATATATCTGTGATTTCTGTTTCTATGATATATTACTATGTGAATATAAAAACCCTTGATCCGTAAAACGGCACCTGAATTTCGATGCGACAGGGAGTCGGATTCCAGTTGGTTATCCGAAACCCACATCGAATTGTAATAGTGAATCTTTGTGACTGATAAATTTATTTTATCTATGAATCTGTGAATGAAGATAAGCGTTGTGGATTATACCGCTTATCGATATTGATATATCTGTGATGATTGGTGATGTTGCACTATTGTGTGAAACCCCTGGACTACACCATACACACACAAATATGGATTTCACGTGGAAATCGGTTAAGTCACAGATGATGTAAATTAAATGTTTTTGAAATTGAAATTTTAATTTCAATTGATTTTGAAATTGGAAATTCGGGTTTAAAGTGAAAAGCTTTTGAAATGGAATTTCAAAGATAAAAGTTATTTTGAATAACTTAATCGAGTTTTGAAAATTTAAATAATTTGATTTAAATTTGAATTCAAGTTTGAAATTGAATTCTATGATTTGAAGCTAAGGATTAAGATGCTGTACAAGTTATATATGGGTTAAACCATTAAAATGTATTGATTTGGGAATTTGAATTTAATTCAAGGGTTTTAACTCATGTAAATATAACTGGATTTTTCTGAAATGAAACTATTCGTTTTCAAATGGTAAAAGCTTTCACAAAAGTAATGAATTTCCAAATTGTGTTGAATGGTTTCAAGTTTGAAATAGAATTGAAATATTTTGAAAACTATGAAATGAGTCTTTGATTTCAAAGACCGGACGAATTAATCCAACTTGAAATAGAATGGTTCTGAAAGGCTATGAATGAATCTTTGGAAATGAGTTTTGAAAGCTATAAGTTAAATCTTGACTTAAAGATTTAACGAGTTAACCTATGTTGTAATGGAAATTGATTTGAAAATTTGTGAACATGGTAAACTTTGTGAATTAAATCTTTTTGTTTAAAAGATTAAAGGTGTGGAAATTGTTTAAACCATTGAAGGTTTTTGGAAATGAATCTTTTTGTTTAAAAGATTAGAAATGGTAATTGTTTAACCATTCGAATGAAAAGTTTTGGGCTTTAAGCTGTGATTTAACTGAGACCCCAGTATCCATATGATTTTTAATTGCGCTCGTTATTCGGTTTAGCCGGGAGAGGACCTTTGTGTCATATAACCCATTCCGAATAGTGATACGACGATATGGATCGCATTTGAAGACCGGTGGTGAAGACCGGATATTTTTGAAAACGGAAGGATTACCGTCGAGTTACTCTGCATCGGCTGATCCCCGATATAGAGGTTTTATCACCCTTAGTGACGGGAAGTCCGGACGTGATTGGAAATTATCCGGATTTGCAAGGGCTTCGTGAGAAGTGCCTTCGGTTCTGTTCGAACCCGGAACAGACTTGTATGGATGTGTGTCTGACATTACACTTTGAGATGTAAAGCTGGTTTCTATCAAATACATTTCTGTTGGTGGCGGAGAATTTATTCTCTTAGCTTAACACCCTTCTCTGAGACGTATGAGCTCAGAGGTTATGTAGTTGATGGTTACTAGTGATACATTCCCAATTTGGTAATGTGGCATACGAAGTGCTGATGATGCGTTGCTTTGTGAAAAAGCGTGGCTTTGTGAAAAAGCGTGGCTTTGTGAAAAAGCGGAGCTTTGTGAAAAAGCATGGCTTTGTGGAAAAGCGTAGCTTTGTGGACGAGACTTCATCGAGCCTCACAACCCGGTAATGGTCGAAACAGGAATGTGGCGACAAAGGTTTGTAGGGGTAGCGCCCCTAGGGTATGTCATTTCCTTCTGGATAAAAGGTGATATCATGGTATGGAGCCCAGATATTTTACCTATGTGGATGCTGCACAGTTATTATACTTTGTGGTTGTTGCTTTATGATCGAGGGCCCTCGGATAAAGGTCAGTAACGACCGGGGGATGACATGACTCGTGTGTTAGTTACCTAGTTACAACTGTACAGCGTGAGGTAGCGTCGGCCTTTTGTTTGCGGAGATCCGGTTAGGTTCTCGGGGCGTCTTTCCAGAGGCGTTTCTATTTCGGTAAGGAAGTTCCTTAGCCTGATCATTTGTTGGAAATCCAAAGAAACAATACGAACCCTGTACGGTTTTAGTTGTATTACCTGCCATGGAATGTGGCGGTAACCTGCTATTGAACATGGTAGCTATAGTAGGCATACGATGAAATGTTGTATGCCGGCTAAGATTAATATTATATTTTCGAAATGTTTTTCTACACTATGCACTAGTAATAATATCAAAAGAGTTTTGATTTTGCGTAGTAAGCATGTTTGACTATCATAAGGAGAAATCTCCTCCAATTCTACGATTGCATTGTGTGTGTGGCGGGAGGCCTTATGGTAGTTTCATTTTCGAAAAGCATTGCGGATTTCAATGTTTAAAAGCCTTTGTTGCTTGTTTTAAAGATAAACTGTTCTTGTTGCTCACACCAGTCCCATGACTGATCCGGAGTTTATTGTTCCCTTCCTAAACTCTGGGTGCCCACTATTTTCCACACGGGCAGTCTAGAGTTTGGTTTTTCAGATATTCAGGTTTAGTAGATTATCTGGAGCTAGTTCATTCATCGGAGTTGCTTATCTTGGAGTTGTGGATTCATTCTTGTCTGAAGATCATTTTGGGGTTATCACTTCTATTGATATTGTTCCGCTGCTGATGTTATCTTTTCTTTTCCACTGCTATTTGTTGTATCATATCTCTGATGTATATAGATATTCATTGTATCATCATTGTATCTGGATATTGTATCAGATGTTGCATATCTATATTGTTTTCTTTCTTCCGCTGTGTTGTTTACTTAATTGTGTTATAGCTCCGGCGAATCGGATTTGAACGGTCGAATCTGCGGCATTCTAGTACAATGTGAAGTACGGATGTTGATTTTCGAGCGCGAAAATCCGAGTCGTTACAGTGCCAATGAAATGTCACAACTGTGACAAGCCAGGGCACATCAGGAAGAATTGTCCAGAACCGAGGAAGGACAAGCAGATTGTGCAAGCTTATGCTTTGGGAGTTGTTCCGTCGTCTTCGAAAGCTCCTACTGCTGAAGAGAAAGGAAAGAGTGTGGTTGTTTAAGGTACTCTTTTCCTATGTGGTGTTCCAGTTAGAGTTCTGTTTGATACTGGAGCGTCGCATTCGTTTGTTTGTAATGAACTCGTAGGCCGGTTAGGTTTGGAACCGGATATTGTTGATAGGCCATTGGTTGTGACTAATCCAGTTGGGGGTTCGTCTTGTTTGTGTATGCTATGCCGTGGTCTGATTGTGTCGAGTCATGGTTGCTCTTTTATTTGTGATTGTTTTGTTCTGAACTTTACGGGGTTCGGAATTATTTTGGGTATGGACTGGCTTAGGAAGTATGCGGCTAAGGTTGATTGTGAGAGGCTGGAGGTGACAGTCGAGAATGTGGAGGGGCGAAAGATTGTGATACGATGTAAGCATGAGGAAGGCGTCTTCATGAGCTTCATGTATTCGCTAGTTGTTCCACGGGATGGACTGTCTTTAGTGCCAGTCGCAAATGGATTCGAGGATGTCTTTGACGAAGTCAAAGGGTTGCCGCCGCATAGAGAGATCGAGTTTCGTATAGATCTAGTTGAAGGAGCCAGACCTGTTGTGATGCCTCTTAGGCGGATGGCGCCTAGGGAACAGCAAGAGTTGAGGGTGCAAGTTGATGACCTTTTACAGAAAGGATTCATTCGGCGTCGTGTGTCCGAGTGGGGTGCACCAGTTTTGTTCGCAACCAAGGCAGATGGATCGTTGAGATTGTGTGTGGATTATCGTGAGCTGAATAAGGTGACTAAGAAGAACAAGTACCCATTGCCAAGGATAGATGACTTGTTTGATCAGCTTCACGAAGCTAAGGTGTTTTCTCAGATGGATCTGGCAACGGGATTTCACCAGTTGAGAGTTGCTAAGGATAGTGTGCCGAAGACTGCTTTTCGAACACCATCCGGTTTCTTTGAGTGGCTGGTAATGCCGTTTGGATTGACTAACGCGCCAGCATACTTTGTGGATCTTATGAATAGAGTGTTCAGAGATCAGTTGAACAAGTTTGTGCTAGTGTTCGTGGATGATATTCTGATTTATTCCAGAACGGAAGAGGAGCACAAGACGCACTTGCGTATTGTTTTGGAAATCTTGCGGAAACATCAGCTGAAGGCTAAGTTTTCGAAGTGTCACTTCTGGAAGAGTGAAGTGAGGTTCTTAGGCCATGTGATTTCTGGAAATGGAATAGCGGTTGATCCCGCTAAGGTGGCAGCAATCCAGGATTGGGTCAGACCTAAGAATGCATCAGATGTGAGGAGTTTTCTTGGATTGGCAGGATATTATCGACGGTTTATCAAAGACTTCTCCAAGGTAGCTGCACCGTTGACAGGATTGACAAAGAAGAACCTAGTGTTCAGATGGGATGATAAGTGTGAGCAAGCTTTCAGAATCCTGAAAGAGCGATTGACGAGTGCTCCTGTTTTGACTATTCCAAGTGGGAATGATGAGATGGTGGTTTACACCGACGCATGTGGTACTGGACTTGGAGCAGTGCTAATGCAGAGGGATAAAGTTGTTGCGTATGCAAGTCGACAACTGAAGCCGCATGAAAGGAATTACCCGACTCATGATTTGGAGTTAGCGGCGATTGTATTTGCTCTGAAGATGTGGAGGCATTATCTGTTGGGAGTTCGATTCGAGTTGTTTACGGATCATAAGTCGTTGAAGTATCTTTTCCCCCAAAAGGATTTGAATCTTCGGCAGCAACGTTGGCTGGAGTTTTTAGCATCGTATGATTTTGGTATAGCTTATACTCCGGGAAAGGGTAACGCAGTTGCAGATGCGTTAAGTCGAAGACATGCAGGATTGGGAGCCATGTTTTCAGAATGGAAGAGTCTAGAGTATTTAGCTGGATTTGACTTCAGGCCTAGATGTGAATTGGAACCTGAGATGTTGGCAAACTTATCGATAAGACCTTCTCTTGTGGAAAGAATTGGCGAGAGCCAAAAGCGAGACGATAAGCTTGTCAAGATTATCCGTGAATTGGAATCTGGATTGGATCCAGAAAAGGATAAAGGATTCGAGGTCGATCGAGAGGGTTGGCTTCGGAAGCAAGGACGACTAGTTGTTCCCGATATAGATGAATTGAGGAGTGAAGTTCTGAAGGAAAGTCATCACTCGAAGCTGACAATTCATCCAGGTGGAAATAAGTTGTATCGGGATATGAAGAGAACCTACTACTGGGAAGGCATGAAGAAGGATGTTGGAAATTTTATTTCCAAGTGTATGAACTGCCAGTTGGTTAAAGCCGAGCAGAAGAAGCCAAGTGGATTGCTTCAGCCATTAGAAGTTCCTACATGGAAGTGGGAGCAAGTGTCAATGGATTTTATTGATGGATTGCCTAGAACCAGAACGAGAAATGAAGGGATTTGGGTTATCGTTGATCGTTTGACCAAGAGTGCAAGATTCATTCCTGTTCGATCGACTAGGACTGCATCAAAGTTGGCTGAGTTGTATGTTAAGTGGATAGTTCGATTCCATGGTATTCCGAAGAGTATAGTGAGCGATCGAGATCCATTGTTCACTAGTAGATTTTGGAAGAGCTTCCAGGAAGTTTTGGGAAACGAGTTGTGTTTGAGTACAGCTTATCACCCTCAAACAGATGGTCAGACCGAGAGAGTCAACCGAGTTTTGGAAGATCTTCTTAGAGCATGTGTTTTGGACTTCGGAGGATCATGGGAAGATCACCTTCATTTGGTAGAGTTTTCATACAACAACAGTTACCAGTCAAGCATTGGTATGGCACCGTATGAGGCATTGTATGGAAGACCGTGTAACTCTCCGACGTGTTGGATAGAAACTGGAGAAAAGTTGATACTTGGGCCAGAGATGATTCGACAAACTTCGGATTGTATAGAGATCATTCGGCAACGAATGAAGGCAGCCCAAGACCGTCAGAAGAGTTATGCCGATAAGCGTCGTAAGGATTTGGAATTCGACGTTGGCGATATGGTTTTTGTGAAGATTTCTCCACTGAAGAATGTTATTCGATTCGGGAAGAAAGGAAAATTGACTCCGAGATTTGTTGGACCATTCCCGATCATCGAGCGAATTGGAAAGCTCGCCTACAGATTGGAATTACCAGAGAAGATGTCGAGTGTGCACAATGTTTTTCACATATCGTATCTACGGAAGTACGTGCACGACTCGAATACGGTGGTTTCTACTAATAGTTGTGAAGATTTCGAAGTTGACCCAGTCAATAGAAGACCTCGTAAGCCGCTTCGTGTTGTGGAAACCGACACGAAACAGCTTAGGAGGAAGATAGTTAAGTTGCTCAAGATACAATGGAGTGATGATGATAACGACTGTACGTGGGAGGTGGAAGAGAGGATGAAGGCAGCTCATCCTGAACTCTTCAAGGTATGGCCCTAAGGTGTCGTCTCATCTCACGATATTGTAACTTGTTCTAAGTTTTAGAATTCTGCATGCTAAGCTAGAATTGGATGCATGGTTTGTTGATTGCTATGGATGGTAGGCATGCAGAATAGTCTTTGATTGCTTTGTTTGTTTGGAATTTCGGGGGAGAAATTCCTAAGGGGGAGAGAATGTAACGACCCATATTTTTACGGATCGAAAAGTTTGTCAAAATCTGGAATTTTAGCATTTTTGAGCCATTTCAGATTTTAGGCAAAAATATGGCTAAGTCCTAAGTCGTGAACGACTTAGTATAAGTCGTAAGTCGTATACGACTTAGGAGATGGGAGTGACCCAGGGCTTGGAGATAGGTTGTTTGTACGACCTAAGGAGATAAGTCGTAGCTGGGCTAAGTTAGTAGGTCGAAGTTAACTCGGCAAGTGTTAAGTCGTAGGTTGTAAGTCGTTGCCGAGCTAAGGGATAGACAACCTAAGGAAGTGACCGACTTAAGGTATGGTGGACGACTTAAGGTTTTGACCGAGTTAAGTGTTTAAGTCGTAGCCAAGTTGAGTCGTGGCCGTGTTAAGGAGAATGCTGTCTTAAGTCGCGAGATCACTAAGTCGTAGCATGTTAAGTCGGAGGCCCTGTTTAGTTATGAGTCGTAAACTGGGGGTTTTGTTAAGTCGTAAGTTGTGAACGACTTATGAGTGTGTTAAGTCGTAGACGACTTAGGTGTTTGTTTGTTGAGTCGTATCCCAGCAAGTTGTTAAGTCGTGAGCTCTGTTTTAGTTAGGTCGCGTGTTGGCATAAGTCGTTAGGTCGTATAGGCTGGTTAAGTCGAGCACTTGTTAAGTCATAAGTCGGCATAGCAGTAAGTCGTATGCTCTTATGTTAGGTCGCTGAGGAGTTAATTTGTGGCATTGTTAGATCGAAAACCACCCTTGTTGGTTAAGTCGTCCAGACAAGTGTTAGCTCGTTGCATGTGTTTCGATAAGTCGTAAGTCGTCTAACCAGTTAAGGCGTGTGCGCATTAAGTCGTAGACAGGGTTCGTATATGCACATGTGTTGAGTCGGAGGTTGCTAGGTCGGCAGAAGCTTTAGGTCGTAGGTCGGCATGGTGTTAAGTCGGCAGCGACTTAAGAAGACAGCCGAGTTAAGGATTTCAGCTATAAATAGGAGGGCTTTGTTCCATTTTTGGGATCCGGATTTTGAAGCGAAGAAGTGCTGCCATTTTGAGAGCTCGACTTCTACACTTCTTCACTTCTTTTCTCCACTCCAATCTAGTGCTTCCATCCATCCAAGTTGAAGATTCAAGAGCTTAGATTGAAGATCTTCATCTTTTCAAGAGAGATTTCTTCGTTTGAAGCGGATTCGTGATAGATCAAGCTTGATCCTTCGCTGTCCAAATCTGAAGCGTGTTGATTTGAGGTTGTTTTGGTGATTTGGTGAGTGGTGATTATCTCTCACACGGATCCAAAGGAGTATATCGGATTGTTGGCTCGATTTGGTGTTAAAATAGTGATTTTCATGCATTTTCTTCATCCTAAGTGTAGACCCATGTAGATCCATTGTTCATGATGATGTTACATCCATTTTACTAAGTGTTAACCTATGCAAGTTCATTCATCAAGATTGTAGAGATATTTCTCATGATTTCATGCTTGTTAGACTTTCAACTCTTTAATTACGAAAATGCCATTATTGTGATAATTGTCTACTTAGATCATATTTGAATGCTTGTTTACTTGGATTATTGTTTGACTTGATTGATTGCTATGAATTAGATGATCGATGAATTGATTTAGACAAGTTGGTCGAAGGTGATTCAAAAGCTAAGGGAAAGGCTCTTGAATTGGGAAAGCTGCTCGTGGCATATGTAGCGGGATGATGAAGCTCTTATGCATAGATTTGATGATGTGATGTTAAGATGAGGCTTTGCGAGGATGTGATGAAGTAAGGCAATCATGTGATGAAGACTTGGTCTAATCCAGACGGGATCATTCCAAGCATGTTGATAACTCGGTGATATGATTCGAGTTGAGGATAATGAACGGATATAAGAATAGTCGTCGAGGAGGATGACTAGGAGGCTTGGATAGCATCGTTGTTGAAGGTTCTAGCATGCTCTAAGCAAGAGTACGTTTGGGCAGATTCGATAGTCCAGACGGCCAACTGTTGATGGTCGAGTACTCTGGGCAGATTCGATAGTCCTAGGCACGGGTTGCGACGACGTGCGGGAGTTATGTCTAGAACCGGGGTTTCCATTTGCCCTTGACGGACGGCTGAAAGAATGTGCCGGTCATTCAATTAACGGTGATATCGAAGCAATGATAACAGTGATAGCCAGAGTCATGGATGTTTGGTTGTATTGTCATTCGGACCCAAGAGCGGTATTTTCTGGGTGCTTATCTGATTTAGGCCTTGGTACTTGGAAAACATCGCCCTTGACTCGAATGATTATTACTTTACTTTAAATTGTATGCTCTGCTATGTTGCTTCTGCTTAGTGTGTGTCTGGGGGCTATCACTGTAGAAAGAGGTGGAGTGGGAGGGTTGTATTCCTATTCCTTTTCCTTTATGCTCTTTTGGTATGTTGTTAGTTAATTTACTGCTCACTAAGACTGTTGTCTGACTCAAGGCTTTATGTTTTAATTCTTATTGCCTTGGGCTGTTCGTCCATTTTGGGACGGGCAGACTAGGTAGCAGGTGACAGGTGCTGTTCTCTTCTCACGATGCTGATATCGAAGACGAGCTAGAGGATTGCATATTATCTTCTTATATGTACTGGATATTCCGCTGTTTTGTATTCTCTGAGAGATATGTAGTGAGGCTTGATGTATTGACTATTTGGATGCTTGTATTCAACTATTATGGAGTTTTATATGATGTCATTTTGTTCTGTAAAGCTTCATTATACATATGTTCTATTGTATTTTGTCCATGCGCTGTGAGTAATACGATAGATTCTGTTGTTTTAATCTCCCCTGACAATCGTCCATGGTTGCCTGGCACACTTTACAGCGCACTATTTCTAGATTTGGTGCAGGGGTCATGGGCGGTCGTCACAGTTTCCACTTAAACATTTTAGATATTGAGAATAGTATATATATTAAAATACTTTATAAATTAAAATAGTTTATATATATAATAAAATACTTTATAAATGAAAATAGTTTGTATATATAATAAATTATTTTATATAATAAAATTAGTTTCCTCCAATTTCGCAAATCGATTTAAATCATCTTAAATTCCAAAATTCAATTTAAATCAATTCTAGTTTAACCATTTCAGTTCAAAATTCAAAGATTCAAGTTTACATATTCAAGCATTTACAATATAGACTTCATTTATATTTCAACATTAACTTTAAATTTATTCAAATTGGAAATTATTCCCTTAACCATTTTTATAACAATTTATTTAAATCCCAATTTATATACCTAAATCAATATTAAACATTCAATCTCAATTTTATTAAAAATTTAGAATATTCATTTAATCACTTTTTATCAAATCAAGTTATAAACCAAGTTATAATCATATCTCTTCAAAATCTCAAAACCAATAAGTTTAAATCACATCTTTCTTAAATTCAACTATTAACCAATTTAAATTCCAAGTCAACATTAATTATCCTTCCAACCTTTATTATTAAAGTTATAAATCTATTTTAAAATATTAATATAAACTTAAATAAATACTTAAACATATTATGAACCATTTAAATTAAATTTATTAAGAAAATAAAATTATAATTTAAAAATCTAAAATTTATACATATTATATCTTAAAAATCAATATTTAACAAAACCCATATATTTCCTTTCAAAACTTTGAAAATCATTTTTCAAAATATAGACCAACGGTGTCTGTATATAATTTTCTATCATATGGTCATGTGATACAGATATTTATCATTTCAATCCACAATTTAAATATCTACGGGTATATATCATTTCAACCCGCAATCCCAAAATTCAATTCAATGAAAATCGCTTGGGTTTATCATTTCAACCCATAACGATTTTCTCCTATTCTACAAGATCGTTCGGGTATGTATCATTTCAACCCATAGGGAATTCTAAACTAACAGGGAACTTGCAGAGTGATAACATAGAGGATAATAATATAACATATCAAAAATAGGCATATATCATTAGTGATAGATTAAATAAAATATAAACAGCATGGTATGGTGTCATATCTCACAGGTGAACAGATATAGAAAATGGCATATCATATATAGCAATTATATAATTAACAGTTAAATTTAGAAGCATATTTCAATTGTCGTTTCAAATGAAATCAAATTTAATAAATATAAGAATGTTAATCGTGAGTGATTGCTCACCTTTCGAGGATAGAGAGATGAACGAGAATGAGATGAGTTATGAATCCAAGTATGAATTCCAAAGCAAAGCAAGATTAACACGAATTTGACGAACAGAGCTGAAAGCTTGGCATTGACGAAATCAAATCAAAACTGGATTGATGAAGATAAATGGTATAAGTGAACTTATATATATAACTATATATAACTATTTACATATATATAAAAGAAATCATATTCTAAATTCAAACACATTTTAAATTTAAATATATATATATATGTATTTCAAAATCATTGTTTTAAATAAACACTTAAAATAAAACAAACTTATCCACATAATATAATTTGAAATAAATACATATATATTTAATAAAAATGCAAAATACTTACATATATTGTGTTTGTTCATTTGAAAATATCTATATATATACAATTAATAACATAACCCAAACAAATTATAAAATCATTACAGACTATAATTTAATATATATATACACTTAATTTCTCATAGCCAACCAACAACATACCAATATATACATAAACATCTATATACATATATTCTACAGTGTGTGTGTGTATATATATATATATATATATATATATATATATTTGAAACCAAACCCACTAAACAAATGACACTAAAATCTTTAGATCCAACTTAATTATAAAAATCAAGTAACTTATTTTATTAAAGCTTATATACACTTAACAGACCCAGTATAAACTTATATATATATATATATAGACACACACACACACTTACTAACAAGTTATTTACAAACTTACATATAAAAATATATGACTATCTCATAATATAAAGCTTTGAATAATATATATATTCAATACAACAGAAAAACATTACCTTACTTATTTTTGAAACCCAAAGTAGATCACATAAACAGTTATATACACATTATTTATACATATTTTATAAACAGCTATATATATAAACACTCATTTTATAAACTTGTATAAACCTTTACATAGTAACTATTCTATAGTTTATATACTTTTTCATATTAATAACAGATTATAACGCATATAGTATAACATTGTAACCTAGGCATAAAATACTGTAACATATAAGCTACTATATAACATATATATAACTTAATATATTGTTATATAACTAACAATCTCAAAACTATAAACATATATATAAGATATATCTTAAAAGAAGGAAGCTAAGGGGTGGACGAGGTCGTGGCTGCCGAAGGGAAGGTGGAGTCATAGTGGCTGAGGTGACGATCGAGTAGTGGAGCTTCGGCTTCTTGGGTTCGGGCTGTGGTGATTGCTGGCCGAAATGGTGTCGATGGCGCACGGCAGTGGAGGCTTACGATTTGAGGTGGAAGAGAGAGAAGGAAGGCCTTGCGGTGGAGATGGGTTGCGGGTGCGTGTGCCTGCGCCAGGTCGGAGGAAGGGAGCAGTAGTGGCGGAGCTAATGGCGGATGGTAGGGGGAGTAAGGAGAAGGGCTGAGGCATGGAAAGCTGGTGGGGAGGCACAGGGTGATGGCGGCATGCATGGGGAAAGGAAGTGCGGGTGGGTCGCATGCTAGGCCATGTTAAGCACGGTTGGAAGAGGAACGGATCTAGCTATGGAGATGCTTCTACAGGCGATGGTGGAAAGGTGGTCTGGGAGCTTCAAGTAAGAGCTTGGATAAAAAATTTGCCTTTCAATTCACAATAATGTATATGAAACCATGAACAGAAGAAAAATAAAGAAAGAAGGGAGATAGAGAGAGTAGGGGAAATGGAAAAAATGACAGGCTACAGGAAAGAGGAGAACGAAGAGAAACGTACCTCTTTTTATTCCAATGAATAGAAGAAAAGGAAAGATAAGCAAAAAAATATTAAGAAGGAAAGAATGGCAACGGTCACAAGCTAAAATTTAGCTAAAAATTTAAAGCTATTCACTATTGCTTCATTTCTCGGTTTCAAATTTGAAAAACAAGGAAATTCCAAAAGTCACAAATTTCGGTACCGATACGACGCACAATTTTATCGTTTCCGTCGCATATCGGACCTCAAAATACAGAAATAAATATACTGCGGAGATCAGTATGACGAGGCGAACAAGATGGTACACAGATATGGATGATACAATCATTCTATCAAAAGTCGATTTCCAGTACCGAAAATGCTGCTAAAACGCCGCAAATAAGATAAACGGAGCAATAGCAGTTCAAATTTAACGAAACGAAATATAATGTCTCACTCGGAAGATGATTTACAAATTTATTTTATAAAAATATTCTGGTTTGAAAAATATTTTATTATCACCTAATTTTAGCAGATTTAAATTCAAATAAAATTACACAACAAAATAAGCTTTCGTATTTTCCAATAAAAATTTACTAGTTGCTCTGTTAAAATAGACGTATTCCAAATATTAAATTTTCATTTACGATTCCAATTATTTAAAATTTCCAGTTAATTACGTTATTAAAACCGTTAAAATTTATGGGTCGTTACAGTAAACTAAAACCAAATTAGTTTTATATACAAGGCAATCCATAAAAAAATTGAATATCTGTTTCGTTGCATGGAGTAAAAACTGTTGTTTAAAGAAATACCAAATTCATAGCAAAGAAATTTATTTGAGAAATTATTGGTGGTAAAATGAATTAGGATACAATCTAAAGATAAAATTGATTACGTGGGATGAAATGAAACTAACCTAACCTAAATGAAAACATCACATTAGAGTGTCTAATAAATATTCTCACACATTGAAGGGAAACTACAAGTTTCTTATTAGTATCCAAACAATATGCATATACACCACATTAAAAATGTTTAATATGGAACATGTAAGTTGGATTTCTTATGTGTTGATAATTGGAATTATCATACATGTTGTATTATATACAATATTGTATTTAACTAATGTATTGATACACGAAGCATATATTAAATCCAAAATTAAGATTGCTAAATGGTAGTTTGGAGTATTCTTAAGCATTTAAGAAATACTAGAGAACCGTTTATAGAAACAATGAACTCCTTATGAAAGAGTATCCAGACTCAAACTTCATAACCAATGTGGCATAAAATGTGTCAATATTAGATTTATGTTCAAACCTTAATTAAGGAGCTTTAAGTTGGAAATATTCTAAACAAAAAGTTTATGGCTGATTCAACAAAAGGCTTAGTACATCGCATCGAATAGCACCATAATAAAAGGAATGTATAATAAATGTATAAATTTATAACTGGGATAGGAGTGATGCCAAGCATTGAGAATACTATATTATTGTTATATGATAACTATGTAATGTTAAGAGTTCATTAAAAATCGAGAAACATACTTTGAATAGTTCCACATGATGACGATGGTTTATCAACGTCAGAATGAGTTGATATATGGAGTAGATTATTAACACAACATAGCAGATTCATGTGAGAAATGCGGATTACGGATCTTAAGGCTAAAATTAACACTAGAGGGGGAGGGGTGAATAGTGTTTTAAGGAATTACTAATTCTTTTTGAGTTTATATTAATTTGAACACAAATGTATGCAATATTCAGACACAGATATGATCACAGAATCAATCACAGATGCAGATATAAAGTAAAAGCAATAAAGGAAAGAACACACCGGATTTTATACTGGTTCGGAGTTACCCTACATCCAGTCCTGCAACACAAGTACGAATTTCCTTTCAAAATCAATTCTTACAATTACACCCTCGATTTCAAGGCTACGAGGTACACCGCTCCAGATTCACAATCCTCTGGGTAGAGATACTTGATTTTACGAGCAACAAGTTCGCCCAATTGATTTTCCAGGCTACAATCACACCTTTTCTCGCTCGATTGAATACAAAGAAGTCTATAACTCTGAATAGCACTGTGATCTTGTTGAGATAGTGATAGAGAATCAAACCAGAGATGATCTAGTTAGATTTAATAGTGATTTCGGCAGAGTAATGGTAAAAATGTATATAAAGAAATGTGGAAGAAGAAGAGGAGTGAAATCGATGAAAATATGAATATAAATTCATTTAAAACAGCCCCTATTTGTAGTAGAACAACAGCCATGTCCATTCGTGAAAGGATATGACGAATAGACACTTCCTTTGAAATTCAAACTTTTGAAATAAACTGTCACCTTGTCGACAAGGGTTCCTTGGGGTTGTCGACAAGCCTAAGTTATTTTTGGTAATTTGTTTTTCTTTGAAAATAACTTCTATCTTGTATTAAAACTATTTTAAACTTTATAAATATACTTAACTATAGTTAAAATACATGAATAAGTATAGAGAATAATATTTTGGTATATATAAAATTTTACTATAATTTCATATTTAATCTAAGTATAAATATTAAAAGTTAAATATATTATAATTAAAAGATAGTTTAAAACCAAGGATAATTTGATATTGAAAATAAAGATTATTTTGAGGCTAAAAGTATTTTTAAACTAGGATAGATGTTTTTGATTTAAAAAGGAAGATTTTGAAATCATTTTTAAAACAAGATATAATTTTATAAAACATTTGAATAAAAGTTAGTGAATACAAAACAATGTTCCACTAGATTTTTCGTAAGTTCTATCCTACTTAGAGTTCCATCCCTTTAACGGGCTCGAAGTGGATTCCATTCCATGAATAAAATGGATTTTAAGATGTCAGTGCTTTTCTAAGAGTTTTAACAAAATTCCTAACTAAATTACATATCTTGAAATCTTGAACTCTTGATAATCTTGATACTCATGAGTTTTGAATCTTGATATCTTCGATCTTGAGTTCATCGGTTCTTGAATCTCTATACTGTACAGTCTTCATTCTTTGGTACCTGTATATATATCCTGCATATACATATATATCTAAACAATAATGTTAGTATTTATATTTTATAATCTTATTCTAAGGTTGTTGTCATCAAAACCAACTTCTCAGGGACTAACAATCTCCCCCTTTTTGATGATGACAACCTTTGTTTATAAAATATTACTTCTATCCTAATAACTCCCCCTAAAACTAATAACTCCCCCTTAGTCTATGCTTAACTATCCTATTTTATGCTTCTCCCTTTTTGTCATCAACAAAAACAAAGTTTAAATCTATACAACTCCCCCTTAATCTAATACTATATTACATGTGATTATAATGACAGTGTTATCATAAATAATCAACACTTAGTTCTGAAACTAAAACTTTGCCCTTAAAAACTAACTCTCCTAACTAAGAATCCATATATGATAATATTTATAATAATGATAATGTGAGAATTCAAATATGAGAACACAAATCATTTATTAATTATATAATGTTATATTTACATTTGCATAGAAAACGTAAGTAAGATCATATACAAATAACGATAAGAAAGAGAGAAAAGAAACTAATGTGTATCCTTGACAATGGGAGATCTAAGAACTGAGCAATTTGGGTAGTGGAAACAGAAATTTCCACGTTGTTCGACTAATTTCAGTCATAAGTTGCAGTGCATCCTTCAAGGAAAGCTCCATTTTCATCACTCATGCAAGCGTAGTTCGTTGAAATGGTCCGGTAGAAGGAGAAGGGAACGAAAAGGTTGAATTTTTGTTTGATTTGGAGGAGGAGGCCATTGTTTTATTGTTTTTAGAAGTTAAAACAGAGAAAGAACATAAAGAATGAACAAAATTTCGAAATAAGAAGAATATATAACCACCCATTTGAATTTTGGTGGGAAAATTTCAAAAGAAAAAAAAATTCGTTATATGTCGACAGGGGTAAAGGAGGGTTGTCGACAAGGTACTTATATTTTTGCTATTTGATTTGATTTTAATTTTAATTATACTTGTTATATATTTATATTCTATATTTCAGTTATTGAACAAATACCTAATTCTCTTCTTAATTTAGTAAATATAGATTCATTTAACGGTTTTGTTAAGATATCAGCAATTTGATTTTCGGAATTGATATAATCGAGAGTAATTACTTCCAAAAATTCTAAAATAAGATACCTTAGGTTTCTTTCCGTGAAGAAGTTCATAAGATGTCTTATCAGTTAAAGGTTTAATTAAAATTCTATTTAAAATATAACAGGCGGTAGCAACTGCTTCTGCCTAAAAATGTTTTGGTAATTTACTATCTGAAAGCATAGTTCTCGAACACTCTTGAATCGTCCTATTTTTACGTTCTACTACTCCGTTTTGTTGTGGAGTTCTTGGAAATGAAAAATTGTGAGTTATTCCCTTTTTATTGCAGAATTCCTCAAACTTTTCATTTTCAAACTCACCACCGTGATCAATACGGATGGTTATAATTTTTACAAAAAGTTGATTTTGAATCCTTTTTGTAAATTTATTAAAACTTTCAAAAGTATCACATTTATGTTTCAAAAATATTTTCCATGTAAATCTAGAATAATCATCTACAATTACAAAAACATATTTACTGTGATTTATTGATTGAATTTGAGATGGACCAAACAAATCAAGATGAAGTAATTCAAGAGGTTTTGAAGTTGAAATCATATCTTTTAATTTAAAAGAACTTTTTCTAAGTTTTCCTAATTGACATGCATCACATAAACTATCTAATTTAAAATTCATTTTAAGGAGACCTCTTACTAGATCATGTTTTGATAGTCTAGATAAGAGTTTGAAATTCAAATGCCCAAATCTCTTATGCCAAATCCAAGGGTCACTTGTATTTGCCAAAAGACACAAGTTATCATTTGAAACTTTCATACTAAGAATATAAATATTCTTTTTCCTAATTCCCTCAAATATTATGGTTGAATTATTATCTTCAATGTGACACTTATCTTTTTCAAATTTAATTTTATATCCTTTATCGCAAAGTTGACTAATACGTAGCAGATTATGTTTCAGATCCTTAACTAGCAAAACATTAGTAATAATAGGAGTTTCAGAGTTACCGACATTACCGATGCCAATCACATATCCTTTTGAGTTGTCTCCAAAGTTAACCAGTCCTCCGTCTTTGTATATTATATCATTCAGCATATCCGGATTACCAGTCATGTGTCTAGAGCATCCACTATCAAGTATCCATTTATTCTTTTTGATCTGCACAATTTGTCCATTGTGGATTGATTCCTCAACACCCATAAAACATGTTTCCTACACATCATACAATTTTGGTAGACAACTTGAATTTGAATATCGATTATATGCAGACTCATGAGACAGTGATGATTTGAATATTTCTAAACTAGTATTGACAAGTTTTTCAAACATAGCCATTTTAAAAGCTTTTTCAAAATTCATATTTTGAAACTTTGAAAACCTTGCTCTGATACCAAATGTGAGAAATGCAGATTAGGATCTTAAGGCTAGAATTAACACTAGAGGGGGGGGTGAATAGTGTTTTAAGGAATTACGAATTCTTTTTGAGTTTATATTAATTTGAACACAAATATATGCAATATTCAAACACAGATATGATCACAGAATCAAACACAGATGTAGATATAAAGTAAAAGCAATAAAGGAAAGAACACACCGGATTTTATACTGGTTCGGAGTTACCCTACATCCAGTCCCGCAACACAAGTACGGATTTCCTTTCAAAATCAATTCTTACAATTACACCCTCGATTTCAAGGCCACGAGGTACACCGCTCCATATTCACAATCCTCTGGGTAGAGATACTTGATTTTACGGGCAACAAGTTCACTCGATTGATTTTCTAGGCTACAATCACACCTTTTCTCGCTCGATTGAATACAAAGAAGTCTATAACTCTGAATAGCACTAGGATCTTGTTGAGATTGTGATAGAGAATCAAACCAGAGATGATCTAGTTATATTCAATAGTGATTTCGACAGAGTAATGGTAAAAATGTATATAAAGAAATGTGGAAGAAGAAGAGGAGTGAAACCAGAGAAAATATGAATATAAATTCGTTTAAAACAGCCCATATTTATAGTAGAACAACAGCCATGTCCATTCGTGAAAGGATATGACGAATAGACACTTCATTTGAAATTCAAACTGTTGAAATAAACTATCACCTTGTCGATAAGGGTTCCTTGGGGTTGTCGACAAGCCTAAGTTATTTTTGGTAATTTGTTTTTCTTTGAAAATAACTTCTATCTTGTATTAAAACTATTTTAAACTTTATAAATATACTTAACTATAGTTAAAGTACATAAATAAGTATAGAGAATAATATTTTGGTATATATAAAATTTTACTATAATTTTATATTTAAATATAAGTATAAATATTAAAAGTTAAATATATTATAATTAAAAGATAGTTTAAAACCAAGGATAATTTGATATTGAAAATAAAGATTATTTTGAGGCTAAAAGTATTTTAAAACCAGGATAGATGTTTTTGATTTAAAAAGGAAGATTTTGAAATCATATTGAAAACAATATATAATTTTGTAAAACATTTGAATAAAATTTAGTGAATATAAAACAATGTTCCACTAGATTTTTCGTAGGTTCCATCCTACTTAGGGTTCCATCCCTTTAACGGGCTCGAAGTGGATTCCATTCCACGAATAAAATGGATTTTAAGATGTCAGTGCTTTTCTAGGAGTTTTAACAAAATTCCTAACTAAATTACATATCTTGAAATCTTGAACTCTTGATAATCTTGGTACTCATGAGTCTTGAATCTTGATATCTTCGATCTTGAGTTCATCAGTTCTTGAATCTCTATACTGTACAGTCTTTATTCTTTGGTACCTATATATATATATCCTGCATATACATATATATCTAAACAATAATGTTAGTATTTATATTTTATAATCTTATTCTAAGGTTGTTGTCATCAAAACCAACTTCTCAGGGACTAACAATTCATTCACGAAGGGTCAAACTCGATCAGTTCTCATCTATATGATCGAATGAATGAGATGGAAATTCCATAAATTGGACCCACACTACTACAAAACAAGCCATTTGCATCGGTTGTTTACCTCCCTTTTGCAGCAGTTCAACAACCGATACATATGCAACCGATGCAACAGGCTTAACACTTTTGCATCAATTCTGAAACCGATGCAAAACAGTCCTTTTTGCATCGGTTGTTACTAACAATTGATGCAAAATATCATGGTTAGTTGCTTGGACACAGCCCCCATGTTGCATCGGTTGTAATGAAAACCAATGCAACTAATCCCTCTATTACATCGGTTTTTCATAACAACCAATGCAAACTAATCTCTCTATTGCATCAGCTATTTATACCTGATGCAAAAAAAACATTCTCAGATACCATTATTGCAGTATTCAAATAGACTATATATGTATATTATTAATTATAACAAACAATTATTGCATGCAATATTACTATCATTCAAAATTAAATTTAATAACAAATACATAATCATATTTAATAATTCTACAAAAGAATGAAAAACATAAATAAATTCCACGGTACATAATCAGACAGTCAGTAGTAAAAAATAAATGCAACCGAAACCACTCATTTCACTCTCCTCCACACACAAACCATCAATCTGCCTACATACATTTACTCCCTGAACCACATACAAATACACACTCAAACATCACCACAGCCTACAACCAGTTCATTAGTAATCATCACCATATCCATCACAAAACTGCACCCCACCACCTGTACTTATTGCAAAACATCTCCCAACAACACATTACTGCTGCTCAACCATCATGTTCACCACAACAACAAACACCATCACATTTCCAACCACATCAAATCACTGCCACTCCTTAAATACCCCATACATCCATCATCTTCCACCACCAGCCTGCCTTCCCTCTGCATACTACACTTCTGCAAACCACAACCTTCAACCAACTTTAAGCAACTACACACAAACACCATAACATTGCTATCATCCCCACATTGCTGCCACCATCTTTTGCAACTGCCCTCTGCATTCACTTCACCACTCCTCTAACCACCTCACTGCCTACCTCCTCCATACAACACTACAATATCCAGCACTACCATTGTCTCCACCTCATCAACCAACAAAACATCAAGCATACTACTGGCACGACCCACTTTCTTCACAGCCCACCATCCTCTGCCTAAACCTTCATTCAACATACAACTGCTCCTCCGCTAACCATTACTGACATTTATCCCACAACCATTCCAACCTCCTCTAACATACATCTAAATACCCCCAACATTAACCCATTACCTGATCACCAATTACCCATCGCCACTACTTTTGACTGTCATACCAGTATCCAGTCATCCTCATCATTTCACCTATTTTTTCTTTGATGATCTAGATAGCAACCACATCATTTTAGAGTGTAGATAGTCACCACTAACAATCTGGCAACGCAACCAATATACTATTATCATCAGTCTAAAGCTTACCTGACCATTGAGTGATGGATTAATAACCGCTCCAAATATTAAATTGGCTGCTGAATCTACAAGGTCATAGATTACTTCTACTGCTGCATTCACCTTCACGTATGCAAAAATAAAGAAGATGAGAAGTAACCCCTGGACTGACCTTAATCTTTATTTTTGTGTAATCCAACACGACCAAGGTTATCATTGGGTCAGCTAATCAAACTAATTCCTTCTAGTATCTATTTTGGTAACATTTTAAACTAATTAAAATAAACATATATTAAAAACTAAAAAAAAATTCATAAACGTACAAACCAAAATATTAAAATTACTATTTTCCAATGTAGGTTAATAAATTTCCATAATAAGATTATCAGCCTAGTATGTATCATTGTATCAGTCAAAAAATATAATGCATTGTGTGTTTGCAAGGTTGGAACCAAATTTCCACCTCTGCAAAAGAAAAAAATAGAATAGTCACCTGAGCAATAAAAAAAGGCACCAGCTGTTGATAATGTGGTTCCATTTTTGAACCCTTACACTTTTAAGATGACACTAGAAAAGTCATGTAGTGATTGGGTCAAACATCTTAAATAAACGCTTGTAATAGAAATGACAAATTTTGTAGCCATGAAGTTAAATGATTATGAAGATCTAAATCCCACGTTTTAATCATCTATGAGAATAATCAAGATAGGATAACAGTTTCAACGTCAAATCAAGTGAAGAGTTCATAATTACCATTTTATACTAAAACCCTAAATAAAAAAAAAGAAGATAGTTCAAATTTGAGAAGTGCCAGGAGTTATGAGTACCATTGGTTCAATTAATTTTAAAATATTAGTTTCCAAATTTACAGCTCAGTCTTCTCCTCTTCATCATTTAATTGAATAGTAAGGTTAAATGTTTAAGAAGTTAAAAGGTTAACGGAACTATTATATGTATATGCACATATTAAATGATTGGAATAGTAATAATGAAAGAGCAATTAACTTGATAAGAAATAATATAAGTAATAGACAAAATAATAATAATCAAAGGGTAATTAATACAACAGTAAATTAATTACTTGTAATTGATACAACACTAAATTAATTCAACGACTACTCTAATTTTATAGGGAGCAAATACTATATTTTTCTTTTAACATTAAGCTCCATAATGTTAAGATGTAATAGAGCCTAATCTTTCATGTTATACATATCACATAGCATTTATAATGCTCAGTTGCTTCTTTTCATTTATTTGCTAAAGCAGGCTAAAATTATTACTCCAATGAATAGTGTTACAGGTTATTTGATCCCTCCAAAAATGTTTTATCTGTCTCATCTAAATTCCAAGTACAGATCAGTTTAAACATTGTAAGTTGCATCTTTAGATAGCAGGTACAAATCACTTTAAAATTTGAAATTTTGATATAATATATATACTGTAAAATAATAGATTGAAGGCACAGTACCTTTTCTTCAAAAGGAGATAACATAATAAATTCAGTCAATATTTTCATGCTTGCTTCATCTCTATCCTAGCTTAAGTTCAAGTTCTAGTATAATTCAGTAAGGATTCATAGTCTTCAAAGGTCGCAATTCTTCTGGAGGCATCTCATTATTTCTGTGGTACTTCAATTATGCTTGTCGGTGTACAATACTTCATATATTTCTTTGTGTATGCTACTATTTCTCTCATTTACTCGTTTATTTCCAAGTCTCCTTAATTTTTCCCTAATGGAAGTTTTATATTAACTGTAAGTTTCTAAAGCCAGTGCTATATTGACCTGCGACACACTTCAAATAAAAGCCACCAACCACCCACTATAGCAAACACGGGACCACTTCCTCCCACCACAGCAATCGAACAGCCGCGAATCAACTCGATTTGTGAACAAACAAAAAAAAAGAAAAAGCTTTCGCTTTGCAATTTTCAACCCGATTGGAGATTTCTGGAAATTTCCCATTTGTGAAATTTGGAGTTATATTTGCAAAATTTGTTTTGACTTACATAAAAAAATGGTGCCACATATATTATTCATCACACTGATAATTGTACTAGATGATAATTGTAAGTAGCAAAAAATAAAAGACTGAAAAATACTCACCAGACCACTCTCGTCATTATCAAGATCAGCAGCATTTGCCCCGGTTCAGGGACAGTAACATGATCTATGACTGCTGATATCTGCAAACATATGCAATTATGTGTATAATTTTGTGATAATGTATTGATGCAGTTTTTATGGAAAACAAATTTGGGAAAAGAGTATTGTGATGTAATAACCTTGATGGCTCTTCCAGCTATTAACAAGTTGAAGATCATGTGTTCGTATGTGGAAATTGACAGCCTGAATTCCCTCGTTATCACTCAACAACACGCTTTCTCTTCTTCTTCTTCTTATTCTTAAACCATATTTCTTGAATTTTTTTAGACAATTTTGGCTTATGGATGATTTTTTTTTGGAAGTAAGAACCCTTCTATGATTTGCTTTTTTATTATTACTGCTGATCTTTTTCTTTTTCTATACAACAGTTGATTTGAAGTATTTGGACTTTGCAAGACCTTTCTAATTGAAATACTCATTTATAGATTATACATAACTTATTTGCTTAATAATATAAGTCCTTTATCTGGCTTGTTAGTAATATTTGAAGCCAAATGCTTAGTTTATGTCTTTTCAGTGATAAACCAAAATTCATTGCTTCTGCTTGGATTCAGTAGACAGCGGTTCAAGAACATTTACTTATTACTGACTTTTGTTTAGATTTAACAGGCACTGATCATAGGGTATTTTCTGTTGATGAACCGACTGCTGTCACCAATAATTTCAATGATGGTTGTCTACTGGGAAGATGTTGATTTGGTACAGTTTTTTTAGGAATATTAAAGTGCCTTGACGAGGTGTATTTTAAAGCTATGTATTGTGACATGGAACATTGAAGTTCAATTTTGCTATGAAGCTAGTTACCAACATACATAATAATATACCTTTTCAATTATTTACTATGTCAACAGATTGTAGCTATAAAGAAGATTCATAATGTTCATTGTCAACAAAGTTAATAAGCATTTATTTGAGTCTCTTGCAGTAGACCAAAATATTTTGTGTAAAGTTTCAAAGTCGCTTAGAAGTCCTAAAGCTGTTATAGTTCCTACTTTTATCACCCCAAAAACATAGCATGCTTGATGCTGCTTTTGATATTTTTATTTTTATTTTTTAAGCATTCATCATATATTGCATAAGAATCAAAACTTCTTTAGAAAAGATCCTGTAATTTGATGACCACTAGCTACCAAATAATTTGAATGATGGTGGGAATATTTATTATCTAAAAAACTTTTGTATCATAAATGACAACCTGGTCATATTCATCCAAAAAGGTGGTGAGTTCATCTAACAACAACACTCTACATGCTTCTGCTAGAGCACCAGCTATTGCAACTCTTTGTTTCTGACCGCCACTTAAGAGTTTGAATTGGCCTCTACTAAATACGATAAGCAATCTATCAATGGTATTTGTATGTTTTCATGAGTAAAATACCTACTTGTGTATAGCTTGACATGACTACGACATCTAAAGCTTTAGACACCCTTGATTTAACTTCGTCCAACGTTAGCTTGCACTTACCAAGACCAAATGCAACATCTGCCTCCACTGTAGGCATCGCAACCTACACAATAACAAGTTCATACATCATAATATTCATCAAAAGTACTGCCACACAGTGTACAAAACAAATATGTAAACTGATAATAAGTTCATACATAACATTCATCAAAGCACCAATTGTAAATTTGTGATAATAGAAATGACAAGAAGTTGTAGCTGCATGCATAATAGAATTTAAAACTAGTTACCAACATCTTAAAACAACTCATATATTTCTATTAAATTGATATCCATACAAAAACAACTTACTTATGCATAACTATGGTTTACATAGAATACCATAGAATGAATACCGGATGATCGGGATTTGAAAAACAAAGCCCTTGGGTTTATTCACATATAAGCACCCGTCACTAGGAAGCAATAGCCCAGCCAAAATCTACAGAAAAAAACCCAAAGTTCAACCAAAAATTGCATCAACAACCATGTGAGCAATGGGAATCTATAATAGAAAAAAAGAACGAAAAAGGCAAACTTTAAGAAGTGTTGATTTTCCACATCCATTTGGACCAAGAAGCATCCACAACTGCCCATTTGGAACAATAAAAGAGCAATTTCTAAGGATGTGAACGAGCTTTTTTTGCTAGTTGCGCAATGAATAACTTAAATTGCTAACTTAAATTGCGAGGGACTGGGAAGAAAGACTGTTATTATTTGAATTGACTTTTACCTCTTAGCTTCGTGGAACAACCGAATGCAGATCTACCAAGATTATTTGTGAAGGGTTCTACAAATAAAACTGGCTTTTAGCTATAGCTTCAATAGAATGAATCGATCAGGTGAAACTCTACGATGCCGACTAGATTAAGAAGGGTTTCAACTAGAATTTGAACAAAAGCACAAGTTAAAAAATGTTGGATTGATTTAATTAGAAAACGAGGAAGCAACGATGATCATTTGATTGAGGATAAGAAATTTGGTCGAAAGTGAAAACAGAGAGGGATTTAGGTGGCCGTATATTTACTTGGTCAAAATAGATGTCGCCTTCATTTCACTCATGCGTTTTCAAGTGGGTTAGGTTTGCATCGGTTGACATAAGGGATGCAAATTAATGTAGTTGCATCGGTTGACTTTAAAACCGATGCGACTAAAACTATTTGCATCGATGTATTTTCTTCGGTTATTGGTGAGAACTGATAAAAATTTGATTTGTTTATTACCTATTGCTTTCCATGTACCAATTGCATCGGTTATTAAGATAAAACTGATTCAAATAGTTCTATTTGCATCAGTTTTTACTTCAACCGATGCAAATGAGGCAAAGCAATATGCACTTTTTGTACTAGTGCCATGTGCAAGTGTGAGATTGATGGAGTTAGGGGTATGCCTTAGGGGCAATTATGTAATTGTTAAATATATCGAACTCGATAACCAATCTTGTTCAAAATAAAAGGTGTTTTCTTTCTATTATATAATTGATATAATACGTTATATTAATTAATTAATTTAATTAAAAGTATATTTAATAGAAAATCCATAAATGGTTTGTATCGTGATAGTAGTTACAATGTGTTGTAATCATAAGTAATTTACCACAATGAAATTAAACATACTGTTTCAAATATTCCTAGTCAAGATGTATCAAGATTGGATATCGATACATTCGTTGAGACTTGACTGTGTACGCTTTCCAAATATTGGGCAATGTATTACTCATAACTATTAGGTGCGCTAAGGGTTTATGTACTGGTAGTTATTGGATAACTATGAAATGACTCACTCGATAGTTTTCTATTGCTTAATTTAACTATGGTAAAATAAATAATATTGATGTGATAATTTTCACAATTCCGTCAACTTGAGTATCGAGCTTTGATGTTGAAACTCAACTTTAGTTATAGTTAAATCATGGCATAGCGTCCATCGAATGACTATAATTTGGTCGATTGGAAGTATTGGAAGTGAAACACTAATCAAAAGAGAATTCGTCTCCTCGGTTATATAGGGTATGTATCATAGGGTCAATTCAAGTCCATTTAAAGTCAAAGCCTTTAGCCAAAGTAGCACGGTTATTAATAGTTGTTATTATTAAACTAAGGATTTTTTGTTTGCACTTAGAAAGTTAAATGTGGATAATGTTGAAATTTTGACCAAAACCAAATTCCATAAGTCCTAATGTGATATAGTTTTGATAAAGAGAATTGGTGTAAATAATCAACTCACTAAATGTTACCGCTTAAGTGTTTGTGAAATTTGATTTTACTGGAAAGACCTGTAGGCGATGAATTCAACTAAACTATCGTATCACTAACTAAGGTGACCTATGAATGTTGATATTTGAATTTTTCAATATTAATTGGTGACTGAATTCACACCTCCGGGTCGCATAACCGCATTTGTGATTTCTCTAAAGACCATGCAATTTAATTAATTTGTAAAATGTTATAAATTGATTAAATTAATTAATATTTATGAAATATTAATTATTGTTAATTTATTTGATGTTTTGAATGTTATTGGTAAATATTTAATTGCATATATAAAAGTTATATTTTCATATATCGATACATAATATCGGTATAATTTTAAACAAGGTTTAATAAAATAATTTAATAAAAGTTTTTATTTGGAAAATGAGAAAAGGGAATCGATTGATTGAATTGTTTGAAATTTAAAAATAATTGAAGAAGGAAGTTCGAAATGGGAAAGGTTCCTTTAATTATATTAAAAAAATATCCTCATTTTGAATTCTTTAATAGAAAACAACTTTTCTTCCTCTTCTACACCATTTATGGCTATAATTTCTTCCAAAAAGCTAAACCTCAAACAAATTTGAATCAACGTCAATTAAATTAAATAAAGGTGGTTCATTCTTCTCTTGCAAGGTAGGTGCTGATTTGTTTGAAATCTGAGTAGAAAACACAAAACAAGAAGTAATGAAGGGCAAGGTTTGTTGGGTAAGTTTATAATTCATTCATGGTGTTTATAATAAAGTTTTCACATATATGTAAATTGTAACCACTTATTAAAATCAATTTTAGAATTATTCTATGTATTGCGATGAACTGTGAGTTCTATTTGTATATGGTTTTGAATGTTGATGGTGTAATTGGACCTGAAATAACTAATTGCTGTGGAATTGATTCGTTGAACCTTTTTTATAATTGGTTAATGATTTGTCTAACCAAATAATTTATGTTTTATTTCATTTGAGATATAAAACAAATCTTGTTGTTTTTTATCCCATAATGTGTTGTTGTAAATCTCTTTGTTGTAATAAATTACCCTTGTTGTCATACTTATTCCTTTTTAGTCATGTATCAAATTTAGTAGATTGAATCATGAAATTATGTGTGTGTGTATAACATACACACAGATACACACACACACACACATATATATATATATACATACATACATACATACATACATATATATATATATATATATCAAGTCTTCTTCATATCTTGAAATTGTAAGCCAATATTAAACTAAATTTTACTTGGTTGATTTGTTTTAGATTTATTTTATTTATGTTTCAAAATTAAATTTCAATTGATTGCATATATGTATATATCTGAATAAAAATTTATGTTTTAGATCCAATTATATAATTAGGATCAATAAATTAAATTATAAAACTTATAGTTTTCCTTAAGTTAATAACATGTCTTTTCAAATTTAAATATAACATAAACTTCTTTTGTTTTTAAATGGTTAATTGTTTGTTGTAATTAAGTTTGAAATTCCATATGGTATTAAATTAATTGTTTAATTGGTGATTATAAAATATATGTAAAGTATAATTACACTAAATGATTATTTTCTTTTTAACTTGAATTTAATTCAATTTAATTACATCATAAATTACTTTTCCATCTTCACTCTTCTAATTTAGTCTTACATTAATTATCTCTTTATGTGAATTATTTTCATACCTTTTTATATATGTAAATATAAAATATACGTGGAAATAAAGATTACAAAGATGTATGTGTGTGTATGTCTAAACTACATATGTTGTATTGTTAATAAGTGTATACAAACCATATATATATATTGCATTATACTCAAACATAAGTGTATACTTAGGCATTTATATTCCTGATATGCATGTGAGAATATAACATATGTGTGTGTGCATGTGTGTGTAAATACACACACAGAAAATAGATATAAATCTAAATAATTAGATATACATATACACACACATATGTTTATATTAGCTCATTTATGATGTTATATAGTTGAATGCATGTTGACACATTGCTAATAAAACATTTAATTGAAATGTTAACATGTCTAATTAACAAATATAAACGATGAATTAAATAAAATATGAATTTATTTAAAACTAAATTGGATCGGGTATCTCCTCATTTAGACTTCATAGGCCTAATAGATCCAAGACAGATTTTTTTTGAAACCGACCTGTTTCACCCTCTTCCAACTGGCCTAGTTCCAATAGCGACAATATTACACAATTCACACGACTTGAGAATGTCGTCGAGCTTCAATGTGGAAATTTTGCTTTGATTGTAGTTAAATCGTGGTAAGATATCCATCAAACGATTATAGTTGGGTTGAGTGGAAGCATTGAAAGCGAGACACTATTCAAGAGAGAGTCATCTCCTCAGTTATATGGGGCTAGTATCACAGTCAACTAAAGTCACCCAAAGTCAAAGTCTTTAGCCATAGCCGTTCGGTTAATAATAATTGTTATTATTGAAACAAAAATTTTATGTTCAGACTATAAAGTTAAATATGGACGATATTAGAATTTTGACCATTCATAAATTCCATAAGTCCTAATATGATATTGTTTTGATTAAGAAAATTGGTGTAAATAATTGTCACTACAGGGTAAGGCTTAATAAGTTACAATGGATTTTATTGAAACCAAGTAAGCAATAAATTTGGTCATAATATCACACTGCCTGCTAAGCGACGTGTGAACATTAATATTCGAATTGTTCTATATTAATCGCTGGCCAAATTTACACCTGACAGTCACACAACCGAAACATTGAATACTCCTATTACAACCCGATTCAATTAAATTATAATTATTATAAATTAATTAATATTTATGAATATTAATTATAAATTATATTTGATGTTTATTGATCAATATTAAACGTGTGTGTGTATAATAGTTATAAATGTAATAATCAATATATGATATCGATACACGTTTAAATTGGATTTAAATATAATAATACTTTATTATAAATTAAATAAAATATTGATTTCATTTAAAAATAAATTTAGGTAAGACCTAAATAAATTTAGACTTCATAGGCCCAACAAGATCCAAATGGATGAATTTTTTTGAAATTTTTCTATTTACTCCATCGCGGGTTAACCCAGTTTCGACATACATATACAATACACCAATATCAACCAATTTCAGGCTCATATCAATAATGGCCTAAATTTAACGATTTTTAGAAAATAATACTTCTATAAGAACTTGTGTGATATCCGATTTAAAATCATTTTCAAAACACTTTAAAATTTCTTTATAAAATCAGATGTGGATTAAGTATATTAAAAATCATGTTTTAAAGTTGGAAATCATTTCAAAACATCATTTTACACCACAATGAAAACCATAGTATGGTAAAAGACAGTACCACTCACCTAAACAAAGCTACCCATTCATGTGCTAAGTCGTAGAGGACTCTAATAAGAGTGCAATGCAGGAAACCATATCCAAATCGGATCTCGTATGCAAACGACATGGATAATATAAGATTTTGATAATACAAAAATGTGGAAATTAGGATCCGCCCCTTATTTTAAAATTTATTTCCCGACTTCTCAAAAAAAGTTTCATGAAACACCGCCGTCAATCTTTTTCAGCAAATGTATGCATTTTAAACTGCATACACACACACAAACGGTAGAACTGCAAATATTTACAGTTTAATATGCAAATATTTGCAGTTCTAGCTGCACATTTTTGTAAAATGAAAATTTACAGTTCTGGCTACAAATATACGCAGTTCTGTTTGCAATCATTTGCAGTTCTTACTGTAAATATATGCAGTTTAAATCATATATATTCAACGCAAAAGTTGACATGAGTGTTTAGTGAACCTTTTTTCTAGAGGAGGCGAAAATGAATTTTGAAATTTGTTTTGGGCGTTTGAATAAGATGTCCCTATATAAATTAACCGACTAAACTAATCCCTATTTAATAATTAGTTATCCTTAATTACCTTTATAATTCTCTACCATCTTCTCCCACTATTGCCCATAGCCAACTCACATACTCTTTCCTTTAGCCCACTGACACACACAACAACGCATGCTAAACCATAACCCCAAAGCACGTTGAACCTCCACCTACACCATTGCATTTCGCTGCACTTCTGCCACCATCAACTCTATTCACACCATCTTCGACCAACCAAGCACACTCCTGACCATGAAAAACATGCAGCCACTCAACATCTTCCAACCACCACTGGACCACCGCACTTTGCTTGAGATTGCAATGACACCATCGCACGACGCCCCTCCTTCACTACGACCACCTTTCCCCGCCATATATGACATCACGTTGATGCCAATGGAAAAACATAAGTGAACTCATTCCTTCACTAAGATTTTCAAGCTCGCCATCACCATTACATCCACCTTCGACTCAGACCATCTACGTTCCCGAACTTCCCTTGCCTAGATGAATAACCCATATAAAAAATTTCCTATACGGTTAGATAACCAAAAAGATTATAATTGGTGATCTTTCGGTTCAACTCTGAAGTCTCCCTCACCATAGCACGAAACATGACCATTCCCGCACTATTTTGATCCTCTCTTTGCAACCTACATAACCATATCCTCCAAATCCATTTCGACTGACCACCAAAATCACTCCCTTCATCGAATTAGCATGTTTTGACTACTACAGTCGGAGTTGGATCGAACTGAGACTATGGTTTCATAGCTCTTGAAAAAATAAAGAGACCCAAGTTTTATTTTGATCAAAATGATATTGTTTGGTCATGAAAGAAGAGAAGAAATGTAACAACTCGTGTTCTACGTATTCAAAGATCGTAAAACATTATTATTTAATTCTTGTGTGGTCGTATAACTCTATAACTTTGGAAAATGACTCTTAGGGACATTTTCCACATCTTTGAATTTTATTAAATTTCAACGTGACCATTTTGACCCTGAAAACCTTTTAAGTCCTATAACTTTTGATAAAAGTTGAGTTATGGTCTAAAACCACTTCCATTACTTCAAGATCATGGTTTCTCTTTCCGTAGTGTGGTAATAATAGGAAAACAGACTTACCTTTTGAGAGATATTGCTATTTAAGTTTTGAGGGCTTCCGGGCAGATATTGGGATAACCAAACGGGCCTAAACCCAAACCCATTTACCCAATTCTGGTTTGGAGGCAAAATGGGGGTGCTAGGGTTGAATCGAATCACTTTTCACTTCCCAAAACCATTCCCTAACCTCCATTTTTCATCTTTTCACCTAAATTTTTTACATTTTCTACTTGAACTAGCTTAAATCGATCATTTAAGGGGTAATTAGCATAGAGAATCATTAACTCATCATTTTAGTACCTTGGGGGTCGGGATGCTTGCTTTCTAATTCAGGTTTGGATCCAAAAGTGGTAATCTGTAGTATTTGGTGAGTTATTAGTTGATCTCACTATCTTATACTTGTTGATATGATTAAAGTTGTCATTTTTAGTATGATTTCCAAGTTAAATTAATTGTTTTGGATGGTATTTGCTGAAATGTATGCTTGGATGAATTGGTTTGATATGGCATGTTAGTATTTTAATGTAGTTAGGAAAAAAGATGGTGGATTTGGGCAAAACAAAGGCAATGCAACTCCATATCAGATGAAACTTTGTGGAGGG